>OV702289.1:596497810-601497810 GCA_916181665.1 Avena sativa
CTTTTCCACAAACCACATATGGATCCACTAGAGTCATTCCCTATTTTGTTCTTTTCGCAAACCACATATGGACCCACTAGAGTCATTGCATGTGTGTTCTTATACTAAAACCAGCACTAGAGTCATGCCATGTGTGTTCTTTCCACAAACCACACATGGATCCACCAGTGGCATTGCATGTGTGTTCTTTCCACAAACCACACATGGATTGACCAGTGGTCATTGCATGTGTGTTTTTTCCACAAACCACACATGGATCCTCCTGAGTCATTGCTTGTGTGTTCTTCTCATAAACCACATATGGATCAACCAGTGTCATTGCATGTGTGTTCTTTCCACAAACCACATATGGATCCACTAGAGTCATTGCATGTGTGTTCTGTTCACAAAACCACATATTGACCCACTAGAGTCATTGCATGTGTGTTCTTATACTAAAACCAGCACTAGAGTCATTGCATGTGTGTTCTTATACTAAAACCAACACTAGAGTCATTACATGTGTGTTCTTTTCACAAACCACATATGGATCCACCAGTGTCATTGCATCCGTGTTCTTTCCACAAACCACACATGGATCGACCAGTGGTCATTACATTGTGTGTTCTTTCCACAAACCACACATGGATCCCCCTGAGTCATTGCATGTGTGTTCTTTCCACAAACCACATATGGATTAACCAGTTTATTTGGATGTGTGTTCTTTCCACAAACCACATAGGGATCCACTAGAGTCATTGCATGTGTGTTCTTTTCACAAACAACATATGGATCCACCAGTGTCATTGCATGTGTGTTCTTTTCACAAACCACACATTGATCGACCAGTGGTCATTGCATGTGTATTCTTTCCACAAACCACACATGGATCCCTTTGAGTCATTGCATGTGTGTTCTTTCCATAAACCACATATGGATCAACCAGTTTCATTGCATGTGTGTTATTTCCACAAACCACATACGGATGCACTAGAGTTCATTGCATGTGTGTTCTTTCCACAGACCACATATGTATCCACTAGAGTCATTGCATGTGTGTTCCTATCATGAACCACATTTGGATCCACTAGTGTCATTGCATGTGTGTTCTTTCCATAAACCACTTATGGATCAACGAGTGGTCATTGCATGTGTGTTCTTTCCACAAACCACACATGGATCCCCCTGAGTCATTACATGTGTGTTCTTTTCATAAACCACATATGGATCAACCAGTGTCATTGCATGTGTTTTATTTCCACAAACCACATATGGATCCACTAGAGTCATTGGATGTGTGTTCTTTTCACAAACCACATATGGACCCACTAGAATCATTGCATGTGTGTTCTCATACTAAAACCAGCACTAGAGTCATTGCATGTGTGTTCTTTTCTAAAACCACATATGGATCCACAAGTGTCATTGCATGTGTGTTATTTCCACAAACCACACATGGATCGACCAGTGGTCATTGCATGTGTGTTATTTCCACAAACCACATATGGATCGACCAGTGGTCATTGCATGTGTGCTCTTTCCACAAACCACACATGGATCCTCCTGAGTCATTGCTTGTGTGTTCTTCTCATAAACCACATATGGATCAACCAGTGTCATTGCATGTGTGTTCTTTCCACAAACCACATATGGATCCACTAGAGTCATTGCATGTGTGTTCTGTTCACAAACCACATATTGACCCACTAGAGTCATTGCATGTGTGTTCTTATACTAAAACCAGCACTAGAGTCATTGCATGTGTGTTCTTATACTAAAACCAACACTAGAGTCATTACATGTGTGTTCTTTTCACAAACCACATATGGATCCACCAGTGTCATTGCATCTGTGTTCTTTCCACAAACCACACATGGATCGACCAGTGGTCATTACATGTGTGTTCTTTCCACAACCACACATGGATCCCCCTGAGTCATTGCATGTGTGTTCTTTCCACAAACCACATATGGATTAACCAGTTTATTTGGATGTGTGTTCTTTCCACAAACCACATAGGCATCCACTAGAGTCATTGCATGTGTGTTCTTTTCACAAACAACATATGGATCCACCAGTGTCATTGCATGTGTGTTCTTTTCACAAACCACACATTGATCGACCAGTGGTCATTGCATGTGTATTCTTTCCACAAACCACACATGGATCCCTTTGAGTCATTGCATGTGTGTTCTTTCCATAAACCACATATGGATCAACCAGTTTCATTGCATGTGTGTTATTTCCACAAACCACATACGGATCCACTAGAGTTCATTGCATGTGTGTTCTTTCCACAGACCACATATGTATCCACTAGAGTCATTGCATGTGTGTTCCTATCATGAACCACATTTGGATCCACTAGTGTCATTGCATGTGTGTTCTTTCCATAAACTACTTATGGATCAACGAGTGGTCATTGCATGTGTGTTCTTTTCCACAAACCACATAAGGATCCACTAGAGTCATTGCATGTGTGTTCTTTTCACAAACCACATATGGACCCACTGGAGTCATTGCATGTGTGTTCTTATACTAAAACCAGCACTAGAGTCATTTGCATGTGTGTTCTTTCCACAAATCACACATGGATCCACCAGTGGCATTGCATGTGTGTTCTTTCCACAAACCACACATGGATCGACCAGTGGTCATTGCATGTGTGTTCTTTCCACAAACCACACATGGATCCCCCTGAGTCATTACATGTGTGTTCTTTTCATAAACCACATATGGATCAACCAGTGTCATTGCATGTGTTTTCTTTCCACAAACCACATATGGATCCACTAGAGTCATTGGATGTGTGTTCTTTTCACAAACCACATATGGACCCACTAGAATCATTGCATGTGTGTTCTCATACTAAAACCAGCACTAGAGTCATTGCATGTGTGTTCTTTTCTAAAACCACATATGGATCCACAAGTGTCATTGCATGTGTGTTATTTCCACAAACCACACATGGATCGACCAGTGGTCATTGCATGTGTGTTCTTTCCACAAACCACACATCGATTAACCAGTGTATTTGCATGTGTGTTCTTTCCACAAACCACATATGGATCCACTAGAGTCATTGCATGTGTGTTCTTTTCACAAACCACATATGGATCCACCAGTGTCATTGCATGTGTGTTCTTTCCACAAACCACACATTGATCGACCAGTGGTAATTGCATGTGTGTTCTTTCAACAAACCACACATGGATCCCTCTGAGTCATTGCATGTATGTTCTTTCCATAAACCACATATGGATCAACCAGTGTCATTGCATGTGTGTTCTTTCCACGAACCACATACGGATCCACTAGAGTTTATTGCATGTGTGTTCTTTCCACAAACCACATATGTATCCAATAGACTCATTGCATGTGTGTTCCTGTCATGAACCACATTTGGATCCACTAGTGTAATTGCATGTGTGTTCTTTCCACAAACCACTTATGGATCAACGAGTGGTCATTGCATGTGTGTTCTTTTCCACAAACCACATATGTATCCACTAGAGTCATTGCATGTGTGTTCTTTTCACAAACCACATATGGACCCACTAGAGTCATTGCATGTGTGTTCTTATAGTAAAACCAGCACTAGAGTCATTGCATGTGTGTTCTTATAGTAAAACCAGCACTAGAGTCATTGCATGTGTGTTCTTTCCACAAACCACACATGGATCCACCAGTGGCATTGCATGTGTGTTCTTTCCACAAACCACTTATGGATTGACCAATGGTCATTGCACGTGTGTTCTTTCCACAAACCACACATGGATCCCCCTGAGTCATTGCATGTGTGTTCTTTTCACAAACCACATATGGATCAACCAGTGTCATTGCATGTGTGTTCTTTCCACAAACCATATATGGATCCACTAGAGTCATTGCAGGTGTGTTCTTTTCACAAACCACATATGGACCCACTGGAGTCATTGCATGTGTGTTCTTATACTAAAACCAACACTAGAGTCATTGCATGTGTGTTCTTTTCACAAACCACATATGGATCCACTAGTGTCATTGCATGTGTGTTCTTTCTACAAACCACATATGGATCGACCAGTGGTCATTGCATGTGTGTTCTTTCCACAAACCACACATGGATCTCCCTGAGTCATTGCATGTGTGTTCTTTCCAAAAACCACATATGGATCAACCAGTGTCATTGCATGTGTGTTCTTTCCGCAAACCACATATGGATCCACTAGAGTCATTGCATGTGTGTTCTTTTCACAAACCACAGATGGATCCACCAGTGTCATTGCATGTGTGTTATTTCCCCATACCACACATTGATCGTACAATTGTCATTGCATGTGTGTTCTTTCTACAAACCACACATGGATCCCCCTGAGTCATTCCATGTGTGTTCTTTGCACAAACCACATATGGATCAACCAGTGTCATTGTATGTGTGTTCTTATACTAAAACCAGCACTAGAGTCATTGCATGTGTGTTCTTTCCACAAACAACACATGGATCAACCAGTGTCATTGCATGTGTGTTCTTTCTACAAACCACATATGGATCAACCCGTGTCATTATATGTGTGTTCTTATACTAAAACCAGCACTAGATTCATTGCACGTGTGTTCTTATACTAAAACCAACACTACAGTCATTGCATGTGTGTTCTTATACTAAAACCAGCACTAGAGTCATTGCATGTGTTTTCTTTCCCCAAACCAAACATGGATCCACCAGTGGTCATTACACGTGTGTTCTTTCCACAAACTACGCATGGACCCCCCTGAGTCACTGCATGTGTGTTCTTTGCACAAACCACACATGGATCAACCAGTGTTCACGGCATGTGTGTTCTTTCCACAAACCACACATGGATCCCCCTGAGTCATTACATGTGTGTTCTTTTCATAAACCACATATGGATCAACCAGTGTCATTGCATGTGTTTTCTTTCCACAAACCACATATGGATCCACTAGAGTCATTGGATGTGTGTTCTTTTCACAAACCACATATGGACCCACTAGAATCATTGCATGTGTGTTCTCATACTAAAACCAGCACTAGAGTCATTGCATGTGTGTTCTTTTCTAAAACCACATATGGATCCACAAGTGTCATTGCATGTGTGTTATTTCCACAAACCACACATGGATCGACCAGTGGTCATTGCATGTGTGTTCTTTCCACAAACCACACATCGATTAACCAGTGTATTTGCATGTGTGTTCTTTCCACAAACCACATATGGATCCACTAGAGTCATTGCATGTGTGTTCTTTTCACAAACCACATATGGATCCACCAGTGTCATTGCATGTGTGTTCTTTCCACAAACCACACATTGATCGACCAGTGGTAATTGCATGTGTGTTCTTTCAACAAACCACACATGGATCCCTCTGAGTCATTGCATGTATGTTCTTTCCATAAACCACATATGGATCAACCAGTGTCATTGCATGTGTGTTCTTTCCACGAACCACATACGGATCCACTAGAGTTTATTGCATGTGTGTTCTTTCCACAAACCACATATGTATCCAATAGACTCATTGCATGTGTGTTCCTGTCATGAACCACATTTGGATCCACTAGTGTAATTGCATGTGTGTTCTTTCCACAAACCACTTATGGATCAACGAGTGGTCATTGCATGTGTGTTCTTTTCCACAAACCACATATGTATCCACTAGAGTCATTGCATGTGTGTTCTTTTCACAAACCACATATGGACCCACTAGAGTCATTGCATGTGTGTTCTTATAGTAAAACCAGCACTAGAGTCATTGCATGTGTGTTCTTATAGTAAAACCAGCACTAGAGTCATTGCATGTGTGTTCTTTCCACAAACCACACATGGATCCACCAGTGGCATTGCATGTGTGTTCTTTCCACAAACCACTTATGGATTGACCAATGGTCATTGCACGTGTGTTCTTTCCATAAACCACACATGGATCCCCCTGAGTCATTGCATGTGTGTTCTTTTCACAAACCACATATGGATCAACCAGTGTCATTGCATGTGTGTTCTTTCCACAAACCATATATGGATCCACTAGAGTCATTGCAGGTGTGTTCTTTTCACAAACCACATATGGACCCACTAGAGTCATTGCATGTGTGTTCTTATACTAAAACCAACACTAGAGTCATTGCATGTGTGTTCTTTTCACAAACCACATATGGATCCACTAGTGTCATTGCATGTGTGTTCTTTCTACAAACCACATATGGATCGACCAGTGGTCATTGCATGTGTGTTCTTTCCACAAACCACACATGGATCTCCCTGAGTCATTGCATGTGTGTTCTTTCCAAAAACCACATATGGATCAACCAGTGTCATTGCATGTGTGTTCTTTCCACAAACCACATATGGATCCACACATGCAATGACTCTAGTGCTGGTTTTACTATAAGAACACACATGCAATGACTCTAGTGCTGGTTTTACTATAAGAACACACATGCAATGACTCTAGTGGGTCCATATGTGGTTTGTGAAAAGAACACACATGCAATGACTCTAGTGGATACATATGTGGTTTGTGGAAAAGAACACACATGCAATGACCACTCGTTGATCCATAAGTGGTTTGTGGAAAGAACACACATGCAATTACACTAGTGGATCCAAATGTGGTTCATGACAGGAACACACATGCAATGAGTCTATTGGATACATATGTGGTTTGTGGAAAGAACACACATGCAATAAACTCTAGTGGATCCGTATGTGGTTCGTGGAAAGAACACACATGCAATGACACTGGTTGATCCATATGTGGTTTATGGAAAGAACATACATGCAATGACTCAGAGGGATCCATGTGTGGTTTGTTGAAAGAACACACATGCAATTACCACTGGTCGATCAATGTGTGGTTTGTGGAAAGAACACACATGCAATGACACTGGTGGATCCATATGTGGTTTGTGAAAAGAACACACATGCAATGACTCTAGTGGATCCATATGTGGTTTGTGGAAAGAACACACATGCAAATACACTGGTTAATCGATGTGTGGTTTGTGGAAAGAACACACATGCAATGACCACTGGTCGATCCATGTGTGGTTTGTGGAAATAACACACATGCAATGACACTTGTGGATCCATATGTGGTTTTAGAAAAGAACACACATGCAATGACTCTAGTGCTGGTTTTAGTATGAGAACACACATGCAATGATTCTAGTGGGTCCATATGTGGTTTGTGAAAAGAACACACATCCAATGACTCTAGTGGATCCATATGTGGTTTGTGGAAAGAAAACACATGCAATGACACTGGTTGATCCATATGTGGTTTATGAAAAGAACACACATGTAATGACTCAGGGGGATCCATGTGTGGTTTGTGGAAAGAACACACATGCCGTGAACACTGGTTGATCCATGTGTGGTTTGTGCAAAGAACACACATGCAGTGACTCAGGGGGGTCCATGCGTAGTTTGTGGAAAGAACACACGTGTAATGACCACTGGTGGATCCATGTTTGGTTTGGGGAAAGAAAACACATGCAATGACTCTAGTGCTGGTTTTAGTATAAGAACACACATGCAATGACTGTAGTGTTGGTTTTAGTATAAGAACACACGTGCAATGAATCTAGTGCTGGTTTTAGTATAAGAACACACATATAATGACACGGGTTGATCCATATGTGGTTTGTAGAAAGAACACACATGCAATGACACTGGTTGATCCATGTGTTGTTTGTGGAAAGAACACACATGCAATGACTCTAGTGCTGGTTTTAGTATAAGAACACACATACAATGACACTGGTTGATCCATATGTGGTTTGTGCAAAGAACACACATGGAATGACTCAGGGGGATCCATGTGTGGTTTGTAGAAAGAACACACATGCAATGACAATTGTACGATCAATGTGTGGTATGGGGAAATAACACACATGCAATGACACTGGTGGATCCATCTGTGGTTTGTGAAAAGAACACACATGCAATGACTCTAGTGGATCCATATGTGGTTTGCGGAAAGAACACACATGCAATGACACTGGTTGATCCATATGTGGTTTTTGGAAAGAACACACATGCAATGACTCAGGGAGATCCATGTGTGGTTTGTGGAAAGAACACACATGCAATGACCACTGGTCGATCCATATGTGGTTTGTAGAAAGAACACACATGCAATGACACTAGTGGATCCATATGTGGTTTGTGAAAAGAACACACATGCAATGACTCTAGTGTTGGTTTTAGTATAAGAACACACATGCAATGACTCCAGTGGGTCCATATGTGGTTTGTGAAAAGAACACACCTGCAATGACTCTAGTGGATCCATATATGGTTTGTGGAAAGAACACACATGCAATGACACTGGTTGATCCATATGTGGTTTGTGAAAAGAACACACATGCAATGACTCAGGGGGATCCATGTGTGGTTTGTGGAAAGAACACACGTGCAATGACCATTGGTCAATCCATAAGTGGTTTGTGGAAAGAACACACATGCAATGCCACTGGTGGATCCATGTGTGGTTTGTGGAAAGAACACACATGCAATGACTCTAGTGCTGGTTTTACTATAAGAACACACATGCAATGACTCTAGTGCTGGTTTTACTATAAGAACACACATGCAATGACTCTAGTGGGTCCATATGTGGTTTGTGAAAAGAACACACATGCAATGACTCTAGTGGATACATATGTGGTTTGTGGAAAAGAACACACATGCAATGACCACTCGTTGATCCATAAGTGGTTTGTGGAAAGAACACACATGCAATTACACTAGTGGATCCAAATGTGGTTCATGACAGGAACACACATGCAATGAGTCTATTGGATACATATGTGGTTTGTGGAAAGAACACACATGCAATAAACTCTAGTGGATCCGTATGTGGTTCGTGGAAAGAACACACATGCAATGACACTGGTTGATCCATATGTGGTTTATGGAAAGAACATACATGCAATGACTCAGAGGGATCCATGTGTGGTTTGTTGAAAGAACACACATGCAATTACCACTGGTCGATCAATGTGTGGTTTGTGGAAAGAACACACATGCAATGACACTGGTGGATCCATATGTGGTTTGTGAAAAGAACACACATGCAATGACTCTAGTGGATCCATATGTGGTTTGTGGAAAGAACACACATGCAAATACACTGGTTAATCGATGTGTGGTTTGTGGAAAGAACACACATGCAATGACCACTGGTCGATCCATGTGTGGTTTGTGGAAATAACACACATGCAATGACACTTGTGGATCCATATGTGGTTTTAGAAAAGAACACACATGCAATGACTCTAGTGCTGGTTTTAGTATGAGAACACACATGCAATGATTCTAGTGGGTCCATATGTGGTTTGTGAAAAGAACACACATCCAATGACTCTAGTGGATCCATATGTGGTTTGTGGAAAGAAAACACATGCAATGACACTGGTTGATCCATATGTGGTTTATGAAAAGAACACACATGTAATGACTCAGGGGGATCCATGTGTGGTTTGTGGAAAGAACACACATGCAATGACCACTGGTCGATCCATGTGTGGTTTGTGGAAAGAACACACATGCAATGCCACTGGTGGATCCATGTGTGATTTGTGGAAAGAACACACATGCAAATGACTCTAGTGCTGGTTTTAGTATAAGAACACACATGCAATGACTCCAGTGGGTCCATATGTGGTTTGTGAAAAGAACACACATGCAATGACTCTAGTGGATCCTTATGTGGTTTGTGGAAAAGAACACACATGCAATGACCACTCGTTGATCCATAAGTAGTTTATGGAAAGAACACACATGCAATGACACTAGTGGATCCAAATGTGGTTCATGATAGGAACACACATGCAATGACTCTAGTGGATACATATGTGGTCTGTGGAAAGAACACACATGCAATGAACTCTAGTGGATCCGTATGTGGTTTGTGGAAATAACACACATGCAATGAAACTGGTTGATCCATATGTGGTTTATGGAAAGAACACACATGCAATGACTCAAAGGGATCCATGTGTGGTTTGTGGAAAGAATACACATGCAATGACCACTGGTCGATCAATGTGTGGTTTGTGAAAAGAACACACATGCAATGACACTGGTGGATCCATATGTTGTTTGTGAAAAGAACACACATGCAATGACTCTAGTGGATGCCTATGTGGTTTGTGGAAAGAACACACATCCAAATAAACTGGTTAATCCATATGTGGTTTGTGGAAAGAACACACATGCAATGACTCAGGGGGATCCATGTGTGGTTTGTGGAAAGAACACACATGTAATGACCACTGGTCGATCCATGTGTGGTTTGTGGAAAGAACACAGATGCAATGACACTGGTGGATCCATATGTGGTTTGTGAAAAGAACACACATGTAATGACTCTAGTGTTGGTTTTAGTATAAGAACACACATGCAATGACTCTAGTGCTGGTTTTAGTATAAGAACACACATGCAATGACTCTAGTGGGTCAATATGTGGTTTGTGAACAGAACACACATGCAATGACTCTAGTGGATCCATATGTGGTTTGTGGAAAGAACACACATGCAATGACACTGGTTGATCCATATGTGGTTTATGAGAAGAACACACAAGCAATGACTCAGGAGGATCCATGTGTGGTTTGTGGAAAGAGCACACATGCAATGACCACTGGTCGATCCATATGTGGTTTGTGGAAATAACACACATGCAATGACCACTGGTCGATCCATGTGTGGTTTGTGGAAATAACACACATGCAATGACACTTGTGGATCCATATGTGGTTTTAGAAAAGAACACACATGCAATGACTCTAGTGCTGGTTTTAGTATGAGAACACACATGCAATGATTCTAGTGGGTCCATATGTGGTTTGTGAAAAGAACACACATCCAATGACTCTAGTGGATCCATATGTGGTTTGTGGAAATAAAACACATGCAATGACACTGGTTGATCCATATGTGGTTTATGAAAAGAACACACATGTAATGACTCAGGGGGATCCATGTGTGGTTTGTGGAAAGAACACACATGCAATGACCACTCGTTGATCCATAAGTGGTTTATGGAAAGAACACACATGCAATGACACTAGTGGATCCAAATGTGGTTCATGATAGGAACACACATGCAATGACTCTAGTGGATACATATGTGGTCTGTGGAAAGAACACACATGCAATGAACTCTAGTGCATCCGTATGTGGTTTGTGGAAATAACACACATGCAATGAAACTGGTTGATCCATATGTGGTTTATGGAAAGAACACACATGCAATGACTCAAAGGGATCCATGTGTGGTTTGTGGAAAGAATACACATGCAATGACCACTGGTCGATCAATGTGTGGTTTGTGAAAAGAACACACATGCAATGACACTGGTGGATCCATATGTTGTTTGTGAAAAGAACACACATGCAATGACTCTAGTGGATCCCTATGTGGTTTGTGGAAAGAACACACATCCAAATAAACTGGTTAATCCATATGTGGTTTGTGGAAAGAACACACATGCAATGACTCAGGGGGATCCATGTGTGGTTTGTGGAAAGAACACACATGTAATGACCACTGGTCGATCCATGTGTGGTTTGTGGAAAGAACACGGATGCAATGACACTGGTGGATCCATATGTGGTTTGTGAAAAGAACACACATGTAATGACTCTAGTGTTGGTTTTAGTATAAGAACACACATGCAATGACTCTAGTGCTGGTTTTAGTATAAGAACACACATGCAATGACTCTAGTGGGTCAATATGTGGTTTGTGAACAGAACACACATGCAATGACTCTAGTGGATCCATATGTGGTTTGTGGAAAGAACACACATGCAATGACACTGGTTGATCCATATGTGGTTTATGAGAAGAACACACAAGCAATGACTCAGGAGGATCCATGTGTGGTTTGTGGAAAAAACACACATGCAATGACCACTGGTCAATCCATGTGTGGTTTGTGGAAAGAACACACATGCAATGCCACTGGTGGATCCATGTGTGGTTTGTGGAAAGAACACACATGGCATGACTCTAGTGCTGGTTTTAGTATAAGAACACACATGCAATGACTCTAGTGGGTCCATATGTGGTTTGCGAAAAGAACAAAATAGGGAATGACTCTAGTGGATCCATATGTGGTTTGTGGAAAAGAACACACATGCAATGACCACTACTTGATCCATAAGTGGTTTGTGGAAAGAACACACATGCAGTGAACACTCGTTGATCCATGTGTGGTTTGCGGAAAGAACACACATGCAATGACTCAGGGGATCCATGTGTGGTTTGTGGAAAGAACACACATGCAATGACTCAGGGGGATCCAAGTGTGGTTTGTGGAAAGAACACACATGCAATGACTCAGGGGGATCCATGTGTGGTTTGTGGAAAGAACACACATGCAATGACTCTTGTGCTGGTTTTAGTATAAGAACACACATGCAATGACTCTAGTGCTAGTTTAGTATAAGAACACAGATACAATGACACTGGTTGATCCATATGTGGTTTGTGGAAAGAACACACATGCAATGACTCAGGGGGATCCATGTGTGGTTTGTGGAAAGAACACACATGCAATGACAACTGGTTGATCAATGTGTGGTTTGTGGAAAGAACACACACGCAAAGACACTGGTGGATCCATCTGTGGTTTGTGAAAAGAAGACACATGGAATGACTCTAGTGGATCCATATGTGGTTTGTGGAAAGAACACACATGCAATGACACTGGTTGATCCATATGTGGTTTTTGGAAAGAACACACATGCAATGACTCAGGGGATCCATGTGTGGTTTGTGGAAAGAACACACATGCAATGACCACTGGTCGATCCATGTGTCGTTTGTGGAAAAACACAGATGCAATGACACTGGTGGATCCATATGTGGTTTGTGAAAAGAACACACATGCAATTACTCTAGTGCTGGTTTTAGTATAAGAACACACATGCAATGACTCTAGTGGGTCCATATGTGGTTTGTGAAAAGAACAAACATGCAATGACTCTAGTGGATCCATATGTGGTTTGTGGAAAGAGAACACATGCAATGACACTGGTTGATCCATATGTGGTTTGTGAAAAGAACACACATGCAATGACTCAGGGGGATCCATGTGTGGTTTGTGGAAAGATCACACATGCAATTACCACTGGTCGATCCATAAGTGGTTTGTAGAAAGAACACACATGCAATGCCACTGGTGGATCCATGTGTGGTTTGTGGAATGAACACAGATGCAATGACTCTGGTGCTGGTTTTAGTATAAGAACACACATGCAATGACTCTAGTGGGTCCATATGTGGTTTGTGAAAAGAACACACATGCAATGACTCTAGTGGATCCATATGTGGTTTGTGGAAAAGAATACACATGCAATGACTCTAGTGGATCCATATGTGGTTTGTGGAAAAGAACACACATGCAATGACCACTACTTGATCCATAAGTGGTTGGTGGAAAGAACACACATGCAAGAACACTGGTTGATCCATGTGTGGTTTGCGGAAAGAACACACATGCAATGACTTAGGAGATCCATGTGTGGTTGTGGAAAGAACACACATGCAATGACTCAGGGGATCCATGTGTGGTTTGTGGAAAGAACACACATGCAATGACTCAGGGGGATTCATGTGTGGTTTGTGGAAAGAACGCACATGCAATGACCACTAGTGGATCCATGTGTGGTTTGGGGAAAGAACACACATACAATGACTCTTGTGTTGGTTTTAGTATAAGAACACACATGTAATGACTCTAGTGCTGGTTTTAGTATAAGAACACACATGCAATGACTCTAGTGCTGGTTTTAGTATGAGAACACACATACTATGACACTGGTTGATCCATATGTGGTTTGTGGAAAGAACACACATGCAGTGACTCAGGGGGATCCATGTGTGGTTTGTGGAAAGAACACACATGCAATGACAACTGGTCAATCAATGTGTGGTTTGTGGAAAGAACACACATGCAATGACACTGGTGGATCCATCTGTGGTTTGTGAAAAGAACACACATGCAATGACTCTAGTGGATCCATATGTGGTTTGTGGAAAGAACACACATGCAATGACACTGGGGGATCCATGTGAGGTTTGGGGAAAGAACACACATGCAATGAATCTTGTGCTGGTTTTAGTATACGAACACACATGCAATGACTCTAGTGCTGGTTTTAGTGTAAGAACACACATGCAATGACTCTAGTACTGGTTTTAGTATAAGAACACACATACAATGACATTGGTTGATCCATATGTGGTTTGTGGAAAGAACACACATGCAATGACTCAAGGGGATCCATGTGTGGTTTGTGGAAAGAACACACAACTGGTCGATCAATGTGTGGTTTGTGGAAAGAACACACATGCAATGACACTGGTGGATCCATCTGTGGTTTGTGAAAAGAACACACATGCAATGACTCTAATGGATCCATATGTGGTTTGTGGAAAGAACACACATGCAATGACACTGGTTGATCCATATGTGGTTTTTGGAAAGAACACACGTGCAATGACTCAGAAGGATCCATGTGTGGTTTGTGGAAAGAACACACATGCAATGACCACTGGTCGATCCATGTGTGGTTTGTGGAAAGAACACACATGCAATGACACTGGTGGATCCATATGTGGTTTGTGAAAAGAACACACATGCAATGACTCTAGTGCTGGTTTTAGTATAAGAACACACATGCAATGACTCTAGTCGGTCCATATGTGGTTTGTGAAAAGAACACACATGCAATGACTCTAGTGGATCCATATGTGGCTTGTGGAAAGAACACACATGCAATGACACTAGTTGATCCATATG
This sequence comes from Avena sativa, assembly GCA_916181665.1. Classification (NCBI taxonomy): domain Eukaryota; kingdom Viridiplantae; phylum Streptophyta; class Magnoliopsida; order Poales; family Poaceae; genus Avena; species Avena sativa. The sequence continues at coordinate 596,512,615 of OV702289.1, forward strand.
TGGTTTGTGAAAAGAACACACATGCAATGACTCAGAGGGATCCATGTGTGGTTTGTGGAAAGAACACACATGCAATGACCACTAGTCAATCCATGTGTGGTTTGTGGAAAGAACACACATGCAATGCCACAGGTGGATCCATGTGTCGTTTGTGGAAAGAACACACATGCAATGACTCAAGTGCTGGTTTTAGTATAAGAACACACATGCAATGACTCTAGTGGGTCCATAAGTGGTTTGTGAAAAGAACACACATGCAATGACTGTAGTGGATCCATATGTGGTTTGTGGAAAAGAACACACATGCAATGACCACTGGTTGATCCATAAGTGGTTTGTGGAAAGAACACATATGCAATGACACTAGTGGATCAAAATATGGTTCATGACATCAACACACATGCAATGACTCTAGTGTATACATATGTGGTTTGTGGAAAGAACACACATGCAATGAAGTCTAGTGGATCCGTATGTGGTTTGTGGAAAGAACACACATGCAATGACGCTGGTTGATCCATATGTGGTTTGTGGAAAGAAAACACATGCAATGACTCAAAGGGATCCATGTGTGGTTTGTGGAAAGAACACACATGTATTGACCACTGGTCGATCAATGTGTGGTTTGCGGAAAGAACACACATGCAATGACACTAGTGGATTCATATGTGGTTTGTGAAAAGAACACACATGCAATGACTCTAGTGGATCCATATGTGGTTTGTGGAAAGAACACACATGCAATGACACTGGTTAAGCCATATGTGGTTTGTGGAAAGAACACACATGCAATGACTCAGGGGGATCCATGTGTGGTTTGTGGAAAGAACACACATGCAATGACCACTAGTTGATCCATGTGTGGTTTGTGGAAAGAACACACATGCAATGACACTGGTGGATCCATATGTGGTTTGTAAAAATAACGCACATGCAATGACTCTAGGGCTGGTTTTAGTATAGGAACACACATGCAATGACTCTAGTGGGTCCATATGTGGTTTGTGAAAAGAACACACATGCAATGACTCTAGTGCTGGTTTAAGTATAAGAACACACATGCAATGACTCTAGTGTATCCATATGTGGTTTGTGAAAAGAACACACATGCAATGACACTGGTTGATCCATATGTGGTTTATGGAAAGAACACACATGCAATGACTCAGGGGATCCATGTGTGGTTTGTGGAAAGAACACACATGCAAAGACCACTGGTTGATCCATGTGTGGTTTGTGGAAAGAACACACATGCAATGCCACTGGTGGATCCATGTGTGGTTTGTGGTAAGAACACACATGCAATGACTCTAGTGCTGGTTTTAGTATAAGAACACACATGCAATGACTCTAGTGGGTCCATAGGTGGTTTGTAAAAAGAACACACATGCAATGACTCTAGTGGATCCATATGTGGTTTGTGGAAAAGAAACCCATGCAATGACCACTGCTTGATCCATAAGTGGTTTGTGCAAAGAACACACATGCAGTGAACAATGGTTGATCCATGTGTGGTTTGCGGAAAGAACACACATGCAATGACTCAGGGGATCCATGTGTGGTTTGTGGAAGGAACACACATGCAATGACTCAGGGGGATCCATGTGTGGTTTGTGGAAAGAACACACATGCAATGACTCTAGTGCTGGTTTTAGTATAAGAACACACATGCAATGACTCTAGTGCTGGTTTTAGTATAAGAACGCACATGCAATGACTCTAGTGCTAGTTTGTGGAAAGAACACACATCTAATGACTCTAGTGGGTCCATATGTGGTTTGTGAAAAGAACACACAGGCAATGACTCTAGTGCTGGTTTTAGTATAAGAACACACATGCAATGACTCTAGTGGGTCCATATGTGGTTTGTGAAAAGAACACACATGCAATGACTCTAGTGGATCCATATGTGGTTTGTGGAAAGAACACACATGCAATGACACTGGTTGATCCATATGTGGTTTGTGAAAAGAACACACATGCAATGACTTAGGGGGGTCCATGTGTGGTTTGTGGAAAGAACACACATGCAATGACCACTGGTCGATCCATGTGTGGTTTGTGGAAAGAACACACATCCAATGCCACTGGTGGATCCATGTGTTGTTTGTGGAAAGAACACACATGCAATGACTCTAGTGTTGGTTTTAGTATAAGAACACACATATACAGTGACTCTAGTGGGTCCATAGGTGGTTTGTGAAAAGAACACACATGCAATGACTCTAGTGGATCCATATGTGGTTTGTGGAAAAGAACACACATGCAATGACCACTTCTTGATCCATAAGTGGTTTGTGGAAAGAACACACATGCAGTGAACACTGGTTGATCCATGTGTGGTTTGCAGAAAGAACACACATGCAATGACTCAGGGGATCCATGTGTGGTTTGTGGAAAGAACACACATGCAATGACTCAGGGGGATCCATGTGTGGTTTGTGGAAAGAACACACATGCAATGACTCAGGGGGATCCATGTGTGGTTTGTGGAAAGAACACACATGCTATGACACTGGTTGATCCATATGTGGTTTGTGAAAAGAACACACATGCAATGACTTAGGGGGATCCATGTGTGGTTTGTGGAAAGAACACACATGCAATGACCACTGGTCGATCGATGCGTGGTTTGTGGAAAGAACACACCTGCAATGCCACTGGTGGATCCATGTGTGGTTTGTGGAAAGAACACACATGCAATGACTCTAGTGCTGGTTTTAGTATAAGAACACACATGCAATGACTCTAGTGGGTCCATAGGTGGTTTGTGAAAAGAACGCACATGCAATGACTCTAGTGGATCCATATGTGGTTTGTGGAAAAGAACACACATGCAATGACCACTTCTTGATCCATAAGTGGTTTGTGGAAAGAACACACATGCAGTGAACACTGGTTGATCCATGTGTGGTTTGCAGAAAGAACACACATGCAATGACTCAGGGGATCCATGTGTGGTTTGTGGAAAGACCACACATGCAATGACTCAGGGGGATCCATGTGTGGTTTGTGGAAAGAACACACATGCAATGACATAGGGGGATCCATGTGTGGTTTGTGGAAAGAACACACATGCAATGACTCTAGTGCTGGTTTTAGTATAAGAACACACATGCAATGACTCTAGTGCTGGTTTTAGTATATGAACGCACATGCAATGACTCTAGTGCTAGTTTGTGGAAAGAACACCCATCTAATGACTCTAGTGGGTCCATATGTGGTTTGTGAAAAGAACACACATGCAATGACTCTAGTGCTGGTTTTAGTATAAGAACACACATGCAATGACTCTAGTGGGTCCATATGTGGTTTGTGAAAAGAACACACATACAATGACTCTAGAGGATCCATATGTGGCTTGTGGAAAGAACACACATGCAATGACACTGGTTGATCCATATGTGGTTTGTGAAAAGAACACACATGCAATGACTCAAGGGGATCCATGTGTGGTTTGTGGAAAGAACACACATGCAATGACTCAGGGGGATCCATCTGTGGTTTGTGGAAAGAACACACATGCAATGACACTGGTTGATCCATATGTGGTTTGTGAAAAGAACACAACACATGCAATGACTCAGGGGGATCCATGTGTGGTTTGTGGAAAGAACACACATGCAATGACCACTAGTCGATCCATGTGTGATTTGTGGAAAGAACACACATGCAATGCCACTGGTGGATCCACGTGTGGTTTGTGGAAAGAACACACATGCAATGACTCTAGTGCTAGTTTTAGTATAAGAACACACATGCAATGATTCTAGTGGGTCCATAGGTGGTTTGTGAAAAGAACACACATGCAATGACTCTAGTGGATCCATATGTGGTTTGTGGAAAAGAACACACATGCAATGACCACTGCTTCATCCATAAGTGGTTTGTGGAAACAACACACATGTAGTGAACACTGGTTGATCCATGTGTGGTTTGTAGAAAGAACACACATGCAATGACTCAGGGGATCCATGTGTGGTTTGTGGAAAGAACACACATGCAATGACCACTGGTTGATCCATGTGTGGTTTGTGGAAAGAACACACATGCAATGTGTAACACCCTCAGAATCGGCCCTATGCAAGTTTTAGCGAATTCCGCCAAACCCGCATAGAAACGATTCAAAGGTGCCCACCAGGCACTTGCGTGCGGGTGGAAAACGAAGTAATAACATTACACAACAGTCCTCGATGGGACCCATAGAACAAATATATACAACACGACTCCATGAGTCAAGAATACAGATATAGAGAACAAGGATCCAAATCACCTTGAAAACGATAGAGCGTCCAGCTACGGAAAAGATGCAAATGGGGCTAAGAGCCCTGAAGAATAACCAATGGCGTCCATAACCCTGCCCAGGCCAAGCCGGAAGGGTAACCCTGCTAACGACGTCGATCTCAAAACCTGCTTAAACAAAAGGGGTGCCGACAAAGGGCAAAGGAAAAAGAGGAGCGTCAGTACTGAGGCCAGTACACGGCGAGGCTAGAATTCGGCGGTCCTCGCCTACATAGGTATGGTGGACTGAAGCAGCAGCGGCAGCATGCACTAAACAACCTATAGAGACTCGATACAACTGGCGACTATCAGAGAGGGGTAAGAAAGACCTATTCGGAATCAACCTAATACTACCATCAAACAAACCCATCCTGGTGTTTCCCCCTCGAGACCAAACGAGGAAGTCAACCAAGGAACTCACGCAGTTGGCAGTTTTATTTATTCAGTTATCGTTGCAGCAATTACTAGTCAAGTATAGATAATCATCCTGAGAAGATAAGCAGTGGGCCGTTTTAGTTAACCATTCCGTTGTAGTTGCAACACTTAGTAGTCAGATACAATAAGGATGAGATATCCCCAAAACCCAGCAGTTGTTGGTACTTTTACTTAGCCATTCCGTTGTAGTGAAGCTGATTACTAGACATATCGAATACAAGTCAATTTATAACAGTAAACTTTAGTTATAGTTGTCTATGATCAAGCACTGTGCTCCAAGTCGTCCATAACCGCGGACACGGCTTCTCGAAAAGATTAAACCCTGCAGGGGTGCACCAAAGTATCCACAAGCACTTCGACCCTTTTTGCCAGATCAGTTAACATACACCCATCGGTATGTCGGCGGGGCCTAAGTCATGACGTTCCCAGACCCAAAGCAAGCACGGGGGGCCACCCCACTAAGTCTACCCGCAACGAAGTCGGCCGGTCTCCGAGACGGACTTAGGGTTTGCGTCAGTGGCTGTAAACGACAGCAAATCCCAAAACTGGGACTGTCGATACTGCGAAAACACTCCGCTTCCTAAACAGTACAGTGTGCTATCCATCGCACAATTTAAATAAAGCAGTAAAGCATGGCATAAGTACAGGATCGTAAATAAAACCTCGAACTAGTTTGTGGCCCCCAGTACAATACTTTGAAATCAGGTAATAATCAATGGGGGGCCCATATCTCCCCACCTGTGGTTAGCGCGCTCGATCTCGGAACAGGTGTCAAGAACTCGGGGTCCTACGGGACACAAGTGGGCGGTCGGAAACCAAATTTTATCTATCACCCACCGATGCCTCTGCTTACTTACTTCAATTTTAGTTGTTAAACAGTAATTAAGTGAAGGAAAAGTAAAGCCATGATCGTCTCCAACATTGAACATGCGGCACTTCTCCAACAGCTGTGGTACTTAACGACACGCAACAACACTTGAGCAAGCGACTACGATGCGCAAGTCCAACTATCTACCAAACAACAGGTAATAGGATGTGTCCAAGGCAATATGAGGCTGCTAGGGATATCACGGGTACCAAACTAGAGCATCGCAACACAGATAGCAAAAGATCAACAGGCGGGAATAAATACTATAAAAGTAAGATAGGTAGAAAGGGGGAGATGCTCGCCTGAAAACATTGCCGAAGGTTCATCCGAAGATCGGGTCGACACTCGCATCAACTCATCGGCCTAGTCCGTGAAGAAGCAAAACACTAGCACAACACCGGATGCACTATTTAATACTACGGTAGAAAATCGGGCATGATGCATGTATGATGTATGACATGGCAAAGATGCGATGCAATTAGGTCATATTAAGCGGAACCGGGGTCCCGATAATTAATTAAACGGTTCAAGATATTTACCTACCCCGCAAATTAAATGTTGTAATAACAGGGCAAGATAAGTTATCGGTTCGCTACACAAATTTAAATGGGGCCAATATAAGACTAGGTTTGCCCGCATATGGGCCCCATATTTAATTATGAGGTGAATCGGCATAAGGCCCCCAAACCACACAAATATGCATGCGAGTATGACAATTAAATATGCAACAGTTATAAATATCATATTATAAAAATAGGGTCTTAGAAAGGGGTCACACATTAGGGTTCGGCGAACTTGGTTCCGGGGTTCGGGGTTCGGGGCCGGACTCAGGGTTCAGGGTGCGACGGGGGGCGAGGTTCGATGGGATCGGTCTCGGACAACGGAAATAGATCTTGGCGTTCCGGGATGAAGGACTTGGTGGCTCTGACTTCACTTGTCGGTGCCGGACTCGGTTGTGGTAGATCTTGGCCATGTCGAAGATCTTGCCGGGGGTTCGTCGAGTGTCACCGGTTCGGTACGGTCTTCGCCTTCTATGATGAAGTCCTTGCGGGTTCGCGGCCTCGGGCAAATGCTCCGTGTTGAAGGTCTTGGAATCCGGCTTCCGGTGGTCGGTGACGTTCTTGTCGACTCCCAGAGGCTTGCAAAAACCTTCTGCCCGGGACACAACACAAACGCACCAAGGCGGACATACACGGGACGGGACGGCACGGGTCCAGGCGACGGGGAGGCGCTCGAGGGCACGAGGTCGGCAGAGAAGACAGGGGCACGCGGGGCATGCTGCTGCATAGGGACGAGGCCGAGCGGACGGTGGCGAGGCACGAGCGGCAGCAGCTCGCGGAGGGAGGGGCGCCGGCGACGAGGAGCTCGGGGTGGCGCCCGGCGCGGCGGCGGGTCTGGCCGGAGGCGGGCGGAGCTGGCGAGGAAGGGGGCGAGGCGAGCTTGCGCCGGCGGCCGGAGCAGGGCGGCCGCGGAGGGGGCGTGACCGCTGACGTCGGTGGAGGCCACGGCGCCGGATCTCGGACGGAGGCAGAGGCGGGCGCAGATCAGCGGTGGCGGGGCGAGAGGAGGAGGGAGACGGGAGACGCGCCGGCGGCGGGCTCTGGCCGGAGAGCAGAGCGGCGGCGAGAGGGAGGGGCGCGGCCGGAGGCGCAGAGGGGAGGCGCTCGAGCGGCGGGGCGAGCTCGGTAGAGGGAGGCAGGCGGCGGCGCGCCGGGGAGGAGGAGAGGCGGTGGCGGGGCAGACGGGTGCGAGCGGGGAGGGAGGAGAGAGGAGAAGTGGTGGGCGACGCGGGGCCAGGGGTGGGGCCGGGGCGTGGGACCAGGCAGGGGGTTGAGTGGGGGTGGGGCTGGCATGTGGGGCCAGGGGGAGTTGGTGGGGTGGGTTGCTGCGGGTGGGCCGGAGGGACCGGTGGCGTGGGGTCAGGGTTGAAGGGAGAGGGGGTAGGAGTGGGGAGGGTGAGAGAGGGAGTGGGTTGCTGCAGGGTGGATTGATGAGGTGGCAAGGTGGGTGGGGATTGGGTCCAGGGGTGAGGTGGCGAGCTGTGATTGGTGGGTAGGTTAGGACTAGGTAGACTAGGATTTTAGGGCAGGCTGTTTGTACTGGGGGTGGCCAACTGGGTCGGATCGGCCCGGTTCGGCTGCCCCCACAAAAATAATTAAATATTTTATTATTTACAAACGGGACTTTTGCAAACTGCGGTTAGACAAAACAAATATTCCGGAGACCCGGGTTTGAGTTGAATTAAAGACGGGGCGTTTAGAAAACAAAAATAGGTTTTTCCGCAAATAGTTTTATGCAAGCAAATGCAAGATGATGACGATGCTCAAATGCAATGTGTCATGATGACATGAGCATGCGGTCATGATGATGCAATGCACAGAAACAACGCGATTTTCTAGTAGTGGTTTTGCAGGATGCCACACAATGCCACTGGTGGATCCATGTGTGGTTTGTGGAAAGAACACACATGCAATGACTCTAGTGCTGGTTTTAGTATAAGAACACACATGCAATGACTCTAGTGGGTCCATAGGTGGTTTGTAAAAAGAACACACATGCAATGACTCTAGTGGATCCATATGTGGTTTGTGGAAAAGAACACATGCAATGACCACTGCTTGATCCATAAGTGGTTTGTGCAAAGAACACACATGTAGTGAACAATGGTTGATCCATGTGTGGTTTGCGGAAAGAACACACATGCAATGACTCAGGGGATCCATGTGTGGTTTGTGTAAGGAACACACATGCAATGACTCAGGGGGATCCATGTGTGGTTTGTGGAAAGAACACACATGCAATGACTCTAGTGCTGGTTTTAGTATAAGAACACACATGCAATGACTCTAGTGCTGGTTTTAGTATAAGAACACACATGCAATGACTCTAGTGCTAGTTTGTGGAAAGAACACACATCTAATGACTCTAGTGGGTCCATATGTGGTTTGTGAAAAGAACACACAGGCAATGACTCTAGTGCTGGTTTTAGTATAAGAACACACATGCAATGACTCTAGTGGGTCCATATGTGGTTTGTGAAAAGAACACACATGCAATGACTCTAGTGGATCCATATGTGGTTTGTGGAAAGAACAGACATGCAATGACACTGGTTGATCCATATGTGGTTTGTGAAAAGAACACACATGCAATGACTTAGGGGGGTCCATGTGTGGTTTGTGGAAAGAACACACATGCAATGACCACTGGTCGATCCATGTGTGGTTTGTGGAAAGAACACACATCCAATGCCACTGGTGGATCCATGTGTTGTTTGTGGAAAGAACACACATGCAATGACTCTAGTGCTGGTTTTAGTATAAGAACACACATACAGTGACTCTAGTGGGTCCATAGGTGGTTTGCGAAAAGAACACACATGCAATGACTCTAGTGGATCCATATGTGGTTTGTGGAAAAGAACACACATGCAATGACCACTTCTTGATCCATAAGTGGTTTGTGGAAAGAACACACATGCAGTGAACACTGGTTGATCCATGTGTGGTTTGCAGAAAGAACACACATGCAATGACTCAGGGGATCCATGTGTGGTTCGTGGAAAGAACACACATGCAATGACTCAGGGGGATCCATGTGTGGTTTGTGGAAAGAACACACATGCAATGACTCAGGGGGATCCATGTGTGGTTTGTGGAAAGAACACACATGCAATGACACTGGTTGATCCATATGTGGTTTGTGAAAAGAACACACATGCAATGACTCAGGGGATCCATGTGTGGTTTGTGGAAAGAACACACATGCAATGACTCAGGGGGATCCATGTGTGGTTTGTGGAAAGAACACACATGCAATGACTCAGGGGGATCCATGTGTGGTTTGTGGAAAGAACACACATGCAATGACACTGGTTGATCCATGTGTGGTTTGTGAAAAGAACACACATGCAATGACTTAGGGGGATCCATGTGTGGTTTGTGGAAAGAACACACATGCAATGACCACTGGTCGATCGATGCGTGGTTTGTGGAAAGAACACACATGCAATGCCACTGGTGGATACATGTGTGGTTTGTGGAAAGAACACACATGCAATGACTCTAGTGTTGGTTTTAGTATAAGAACACACATGCAATGACTCTAGTGGGTCCATAGGTGGTTTGTGAAAAGAACACACAAGCAATGACTCTAGTGGATCCATATGTGGTTTGTGGAAAAGAACACACATGCAATGACCACTGCTTGATCCATAAGTGGTTTGTGGAAAGAACACACATGCAGTGAACACTGGTTGATCCATGTGTGGTTTGAAGAAAGAACACACATGCAATGACTCTAGGGGATCCATGTGTGGTTTGTGGAAATAACACACATGCAATGACTCAGGGGGATCCATGTGTGGTTTGTGGAAAGAACACACATGCAATGACTCAGGGGGATCCATGTGTGGTTTTTGGAAAGAACACACATGCAATGACTCTAGTGCTGGTTTTAGTATAAGAACACACATGCAATGACTCTAGTGCTGGTTTTAGTATAAGAACGCACATGCAATGACTCTAGTGCTAGTTTGTGGAAAGAACACACATCTAATGACTCTAGTGGGTCCATATGTGGTTTGTGAAAAGAACACACATGCAATGACTCTAGTGCTGGTTTTAGTATAAGAACACACATGCAATGACTCTAGTGGGTCCATGTGTGGTTTGTGAAAAGAACACACATGCAATGACTCTAGAGGATCCATATGTGGCTTGTGGAAAGAACACACATGCAATGACACTGGTTTATCCATATGTGGTTTGTGGAAAGAACACACATGCAATGACACTGGTTGATCCATATGTGGTTTTTGGAAAGAACACACGTGCAATGACTAAGGGGGATCCATGTGTGGTTTGTGGAAAGAACCCACATGCAATGACCACTGGTCGATCCATGTGTGGTTTATGGAAAGAACACACATGCAATGACACTGGTGGATCCATATGTGGTTTGTGAAAAGAACACACATGCAATGACTCTAGTGCTGGTTTTAGTATAAGAACACACATGCAATGACTCTAGTTGGTCCATATGTGGTTTGTGAAAAGAACATACATGCAATGACTCTAGTGGATCCATATGTGGTTTGTGGAAAGAACACACATGCAATGACACTGGTTGATCCATATGTGGTTTGTGAAAAGAACGCACATGCAATGACTCTAGGGCTGGTTTTAGTATAGGAACACACATGCAATGACTCTAGTGGGTCCATATGTGGTTTGTGAAAATAACACACATGCAATGACTTTAGTGCTGGTTTTAGTATAAGAACACACATGCAATGACTCTAGTGTATCCATATGTGGTTTGTGAAAAGAACACACATGCAATGACACTGGTTGATCCATATGTGGTTTATGAAAAGAACACACATGCAATGACTCAGGGGATCCATGTGTGGTTTGTGGAAAGAACACACATGCAATGACCACTGGTTGATCCATGTGTGGTTTGTGGAAAGAACACACATGCAATGCCACTGGTGGATCCATGTGTGGTTTGTGGAAAGAACACACATGCAATGACTCTAGTGCTGGTTTTAGTATAAGAACACACATGCAATGACTCTAGTGGGTCCATAGGTGGTTTGTAAAAAGAACACACATGCAATGACTCTAGTGGATCCATATGTGGTTTGTGGAAAAGAACACATGCAATGTCCACTGCTTGATCCATAAGTGGTTTGTGCAAAGAACACACATGTAGTGAACAATGGTTGATCCATGTGTGGTTTGCGGAAAGAACACACATGCAATGACTCAGTTGATCCATGTGTGGTTTGTGGAAGGAACACACATGCAATGACTCAGGGGGATCCATGTGTGGTTTGTGGAAAGAACACACATGCAATGACTCTAGTGCTGGTTTTAGTATAAGAACACACATGCAATGACTCTAGTGCTGGTTTTAGTATAAGAACGCACATGCAATGACTCTAGTGCTAGTTTGTGGAAAGAACACACATCTAATGACTCTAGTGGGTCCATATGTGGTTTGTGAAAAGAACACACAGGCAATGACTCTAGTGCTGGTTTTAGTATAAGAACACACATGCAATGACTCTAGTGGGTCCATATGTGGTTTGTGAAAAGAACACACATGCAATGACTCTAGTGGATCCATATGTGGTTTGTGGAAAGAACACACATGCAATGACACTGGTTGATCCATATGTGGTTTGTGAAAAGAACACACATGCAATGACTTAGGGGGGTCCATGTGTGGTTTGTGGAAAGAACACACATGCAATGACCACTGGTCGATCCATGTGTGGTTTGTGGAAAGAACACACATCCAATGCCACTGGTGGATCCATGTGTTGTTTGTGGAAAGAACACACATGCAATGACTCTAGTGCTGGTTTTAGTATAAGAACACACATACAGTGACTCTAGTGGGTCCATAGGTGGTTTGTGAAAAGAACACACATGCAATGACTCTAGTGGATCCATATGTGGTTTGTGGAAAAGAACACACATGCAATGACCACTTCTTGATCCATAAGTGGTTTGTGGAAAGAACACACATGCAGTGAACACTGGTTGATCCATGTGTGGTTTGCAGAAAGAACACACATGCAATGACTCAGGGGATCCATGTGTGGTTTGTGGAAAGAACACACATGCAATGACTCAGGGGGATCCATGTGTGGTTTGTGGAAAGAACACACATGCAATGACTCAGGGGGATCCATGTGTGGTTTGTGGAAAGAACACACATGCAATGACACTGGTTGATCCATATGTGGTTTGTGAAAAGAACACACATGCAATGACTTAGGGGGATCCATGTGTGGTTTGTGGAAAGAACACACATGCAATGACCACTGGTCGATCGATGTGTGGTTTGTGGAAAGAACACACATGCAATGCCACTGGTGGATCCATGTGTGGTTTGTGGAAAGAACACACATGCAATGACTTTAGTGCTGGTTTTAGTATAAGAACACACATGCAATGACTCTAGTGGGTCCATAGGTGGTTTGTGAAAAGAACACACATGCAATGACTCTAGTGGATCCATATGTGGTTTGTGGAAAAGAACACACATGCAATGACCACTTCTTGATCCATAAGTGGTTTGTGGAAAGAACACACATGCAGTGAACACTGGTTGATCCATGTGTGGTTTGCAGAAAGAACACACATGCAATGACTCAGGGGATCCATGTGTGGTTTGTGGAAAGACCACACATGCAATGACTCAGGGGGATCCATGTGTGGTTTGTGGAAAGAACACACATGCAATGACTCAGGGGGATCCATGTGTGGTTTGTGGAAAGAACACACATGCAATGACTCTAGTGCTGGTTTTAGTATAAGAACACACATGCAATGACTCTAGTGCTGGTTTTAGTATAAGAACGCACATGCAATGACTCTAGTGCTAGTTTGTGGAAAGAACACACATCTAATGACTCTAGTGGGTCCATCTGTGGTTTGTGAAAAGAACACACATGCAATGACTCTAGTGCTGGTTTTAGTATAAGAACACACATGCAATGACTCTAGTGGGTCCATATGTGGTTTGTGAAAAGAACACACATGCAATGACTCTAGAGGATCCATATGTGGCTTGTGGAAAGAACACACATGCAATGACACTGGTTTATCCATATGTGGTTTGTGGAAAGAACACACATGCAATGACACTGGTTGATCCATATGTGGTTTTTGGAAAGAACACACGTGCAATGACTCAGGGGGATCCATGTGTGGTTTGTGGAAAGAACCCACATGCAATGACCACTGGTCGATCCATGTGTGGTTTGTGGAAAGAACACAACACATGCAATGACTCAGGGGGATCCATGTGTGGTTTGTGGAAGGAACACACATGCAATGACCACTAGTCGATCCATGTGTGATTTGTGGAAAGAACACACATGCAATGCCACTGGTGGATCCACGTGCGGTTTGTGGAAAGAACACACATGCAATGACTCTAGTGCTAGTTTTAGTATAAGAACACACATGCAATGACTCTAGTGGGTCCATAGGTGGTTTGTGAAAAGAACACACATGCAATGACTCTAGTGGATCCATATGTGGTTTGTGGAAAAGAACACACATGCAATGACCACTGCTTGATCCATAAGTGGTTTGTGGAAAGAACACACATGCATTGAACACTGGTTGATCCATGTGTGGTTTGCAGAAAGAACACACATGCAATGACTCAGGGGATCCATGTGTGGTTTGTGGAAAGAAAACACATGCAATGACTCAGGGGGATCCATGTGTGGTTTGTGGAAAGAACACACATGCAATGACTCAGGGGGATCCATGTGTGGTTTCTGGAAAGAACACACATGCAATGACTCTAGTGCTGGTTTTAGTATAAGAACACACATGTAATGACTCTAGTGCTGGTTTTAGTATAAGAACGCACATGCAATGACTCTAGTGCTAGTTTGTGGAAAGAACACACATCTAATGACTCTAGTGGGTCCATATGTGGTTTGTGAAAAGAACACACAGGCAATGACTCTAGTGCTGGTTTTAGTATAAGAACACACATGCAATGACTCTAGTGGGTCCATATGTGGTTTGTGAAAAGAACACACATGCAATGACTCTAGTGGATCCATATGTGGTTTGTGGAAAGAACACACATGCAATGACACTGGTTGATCCATATGTGGTTTGTGAAAAGAACACACATGCAATGACTTAGGGGGGTCCATGTGTGGTTTGTGGAAAGAACACACATGCAATGACTCAGGGGGATCCATGTGTGGTTTGTGGAAAGAACACACATGCAATGACACTGGTTGATCCATATGTGGTTTGTGAAAAGAACACAACACATGCAATGACTCAGGGGGATCCATGTGTGGTTTGTGGAAAGAACACACATGCAATGAACACTAGTCGATCCATGTGTGATTTGTGGAAAGAACACACATGCAATGCCACTGGTGGATCCACGTGTGGTTTGTGGAAAGAACACACATGCAATGACTCTAGTGCTAGTTTTAGTATAAGAACACACATGCAATGACTCTAGTGGGTCCATAGGTGGTTTGTGAAAAGAACACACATGCAATGACTCTAGTGGATCCATATGTGGTTTGTGGAAAAGAACACACATGCAATGACCACTGCTTGATCCATAAGTGGTTTGTGGAAAGAACACACATGCATTGAACACTGGTTGATCCATGTGTGGTTTGCAGAAAGAACACACATGCAATGACTCAGGTGATCCATGTGTGGTTTGTGGAAAGAAAACACATGCAATGACTCAGGGGGATCCATGTGTGGTTTGTGGAAAGAACACACATGCAATGACTCAGGGGGATCCATGTGTGGTTTGTGGAAAGAACACACATGCATTGAACACTGGTTGATGCATGTGTGGTTTGCAGAAAGAACACACATGCAATGACTCAGGTGATCCATGTGTGGTTTGTGGAAAGAACACACATGCAATGACTCAGGGGGATCCATGTGTGGTTTGCAGAAAGAACAGACATGCAATGACTCAGGGGGATCCATGTATGGTTTGTGGAAAGAACACACATGCAATGACTCTAGTGCTGGTTTTAGTATAAGAACACACATGTAATGACTCTAGTGCTGATTTTAGTATAAGAACGCACATGCAATGACTCTAGTGCTACTTTGTGGAAAGAACACACATCTAATGACTCTAGGGGGTCCATATGTGGTTTGTGAAAAGAACACACAGGCAATGACTCTAGTGCTGGTTTTAGTATAAGAACACACATGCAATGACTCTAGTGGGTCCATATGTGGTTTGTGAAAAGAACACACATGCAATGACTCTAGTGGATCCATATGTGGTTTGTGGAAAGAACACACATGCAATGACCACTGGTCGATCCATGTGTTGTTTGTGGAAAGAACACACATGCAATGACTAGTGCTCGTTTTAGTATAAGAACACACATACAATGACTCTAGTGGGTCCATAGGTGGTTTGTGAAAAGAACACACATGCAATGACTCTAGTGGATCCATATGTGGTTTGTGGAAAAGAACACACATGCAATGACCACTGCTTGATCCATAAGTGGTTTGTGGAAAGAACACACATGCAGTGAACACTGGTTGATCCATGGGTGGTTTGCAGAAAGAACACACATGCAATGACTCAGGGGATTCATGTGTGGTTTGTGGAAAGAACACACATGCAATGACTCAGGGGGATCCATGTGTGGTTTGTGGAAAGAACACACATGAATGACTCTAGTGCTGGTTTTAGTATAAGAACACACATGCAATGACTCTAGTGCTGGTTTTAGTATAAGAATGCACATGCAATGACTCTAGTGCTAGTTTGTGGAAAGAACACACATCTAATGACTCTAGTGGGTCCATATGTGGTTTGTGAAAAGAACACACAGGCAATGACTCTATTGCTGGTTTTAGTATAAGAACACACATGCAATGACTCTAGTGTATCCATATGTGGTTTGTGAAAAGAACACACATGCAATGACACTGGTTGATCCATATGTGGTTTATGAAAAGAACACACATGCAATGACTCAGGGGATCCATGTGTGGTTTGTGGAAAGAACACACATGCAATGACTCTAGTGCTGGTTTTAGTATAAGAACACACATGCAATGACTCTAGTGGGTCCATAGGTGGTTTGTAAAAAGAACACACATGCAATGACTCTAGTGGATCCATATGTGGTTTGTGGAAAAGAACACATGCAATGACCACTGCTTGATCCATAAGTGGTTTGTGCAAAGAACACACATGCAGTGAACAATGGTTGATCCATGTGTGGTTTACGGAAAGAACACACATGCAATGACTCAGGGGATCCATGTGTGGTTTGTGGAAGGAACACACATGCAATGACTCAGGGGGATCCATGTGTGGTTTGTTGAAAGAACACACATGCAATGACTCTAGTGCTGGTTTTAGTATAAGAACACACATGCAATGACTCTAGTGCTGGTTTTAGTATAAGAACGCACATGCAATGACTCTAGTGCTAGTTTGTGGAAAGAACACACATCTAATGACTCTAGTGGGTCCATATGTGGTTTGTGAAAAGAACACACAGGCAATGACTCTATTGCTAGTTTTAGTATAAGAACACACATGCAATGAATCTAGTGGGTCCATATGTGGTTTGGGAAAAGAACACACATGCAATGACTCTAGTGGATACATATGTGGTTTGTGGAAAAGAATACACATGCAATGACCACTAGTTGATCCATATGTGGTTTGTGGAAAGAACACACATGCAATGACACTGGTGGATCCATATGTGGTTTTCGAAAAGAACACACATGCAATACCACTGGTTGATCCATATGTGGTTTGTGGAAAGAACACACATCCAATGCTACTGGTAGATCCATGTGTTGTTTGTGGAAAGAACACACATGCAATGACTCTAGTGCTGGTTTTAGTATAAGAACACACATACAGTGACTCTAGTGGGTCCATAGGTGGTTTGTGAAAAGAACACACATGCAATGACTCTAGTGGATCCATATGTGGTTTGTGGAAAAGAACACACATGCAATGACCACTTCTTTATCCATAAGTGGTTTGTGGAAAGAACACACATGCAGTGAACACTGGTTGATCCATGTGTGGTTTTTGCAGAAAGAACACACATGCAATGACTCAGGGGATCCATGTGTGGTTTGTGGAAAGATAACACATGCAATGACTCAAGGGGATCCATGTGTGGTTTGTGGAAAGAACACACATGTAATGACTCAGGGGGATCCATGTGTGGTTTGTGGAAAGAACACACATGCAATGACACTGGTTGATCCATATGTGGTTTGTGAAAAGAACACACATGCAATGACTTAGGGGGATCCATGTGTGGTTTGTGGAAAGAACACACATGCAATGACCACTGGTCGATCGATGCGTGGTTTGTGGAAAGAACACTAATGCAATGCCACTGGTGGATCCATGTGTGGTTTGTGGAAAGAACACACATGCAATGACTCTAGTGCTGGTTTTAGTATAAGAACACACATGCAATGACTCTAGTGGGTCCATAGGTGGGTTGTGAAAAGAACACACATGCAATGACTCTAGTGGATCCATATGTGGTTTGTGGAAAAGAACACACATGCAATGACCACTTCTTGATCCATAAGTGGTTTGTGGAAAGAACACACATGCAGTGAACACTGGTTGATCCATGTGTGGTTTGCAGAAAGAACACACATGCAATGACTCAGAGGATCCATGTGTGGTTTGTGGAAAGACCACACATGCAATGACTCAGGGGGATCCATGTGTGGTTTGTGGAAAGAACACACATGCAATGACTCAGGGGGATCCATGTGTGGTTTGTGGAAAGAACACACATGCAATGACTCTAGTGCTGGTTTTAGTATAAGAACACACATGCAATGACTCTAGTGCTGGTTTTAGTATATGAACGCACATGCAATGACTCTAGTGCTAGTTTGTGGAAAGAACACACATCTAATGACTCTAGTGGGTCCATATGTGGTTTGTGAAAAGAACACACATGCAATGACTCTAGTGCTGGTTTTAGTATAAGAACACACATGCAATGACTCTAGTGGGTCCATATATGGTTTGTGAAAAGAACACACATACAATGACTCTAGAGGATCCATATGTGGCTTGTGGAAAGAACACACATGCAATGACACTGGTTGATCCATATGTGGTTTGTGAAAAGAACACACATGCAATGACTCAGGGGGATCCATGTGTGGTTTGTGGAAAGAACACACATGCAATGACTCAGGGGGATCCATGTGTGGTTTGTGGAAAGAACACACATGCAATGACACTGGTTGATCCATATGTGGTTTGTGAAAAGAACACAACACATGCAATGACTCAGGGGGATCCATGTGTGGTTTGTGGAAAGAACACACATGCAATGACCACTAGTCGATCCATGTGTGATTTGTGGAAAGAACACACATGCAATGCCACTGGTGGATCCACGTGTGGTTTGTGGAAAGAACACACATGCAATGACTCTAGTGCTGGTTTTAGTATAAGAACACACATGCAATGACTCTAGTGGGTCCATAGGTGGTTTGTGAAAAGAACACACATGCAATGACTCTAGTGGATCCATATGTGGTTTGTGGAAAAGAACACACATGCAATGACCACTGCTTGATCCATAAGTGGTTTGTGGAAAGAACACACATGCAGTGAACACTGGTTGATCCATGTGTGGTTTGCAGAAAGAACAGACATGCAATGACTCAGGGGATCCATGTGTGGTTTGTGGAAAGAAAACACATGCAATGACTCAGGGGGATCCATGTGTGGTTTGTGGAAAGAACACACATGCAATGACTCTAGTGCTGGTTTTAGTATAAGAACACACATGTAATGACTCTAGTGCTGGTTTTAGTATAAGAACGCACATGCAATGACTCTAGTGCTAGTTTGTGGAAAGAACACACATCTAATGACTCTAGTGGGTCCATATGTGGTTTGTGAAAAGAACACACAGGCAATGACTCTAGTGCTGGTTTTAGTATAAGAACACACATGCAATGACTCTAGTGGGTCCATATGTGGTTTGTGAAAAGAACACACATGCAATGACTCTAGTGGATCCATATGTGGTTTGTGGAAAGAACACACATGCAATGACACTGGTTGATCCATATGTGGTTTGTGAAAAGAACACACATGCAATGACTTAGGGGGGTCCATGTGTGGTTTGTGGAAAGAACACACATGCAATGACCACTGGTCGATCCATGTGTGGTTTGTTGAAAGAACACACATGCAATGCCACTGGTGGATCCATGTGTTGTTTGTGGAAAGAACACACATGCAATGACTAGTGCTCGTTTTAGTATAAGAACACACATACAATGACTCTAGTGGGTCCATAGGTGGTTTGTGAAAAGAACACACATGCAATGACTCTAGTGGATCCATAAGTGGTTTGTGGAAAGAACACACATGCAGTGAACACTGGTTGATCCATGGGTGGTTTGCAGAAAGAACACACATGCAATGACTCAGGGGATCCATGTGTGGTTTGTAGAAAGAACACACATGCAATGACTCAGGGGGATCCATGTGTGGTTTGTGGAAAGAACACACATGCAATGACTCAGGGGGATCCATGTGTGGTTTGTGGAAAGAACACACATGCAATGACACTGGTTGATCCATATGTGGTTTGTGAAAAGAAACACACATGCAATGACTTAGGGGGATCCATGTGTGGTTTGTGGAAAGAACACACATGCAATGACCACTGGTCGATCGATGCGTGGTTTGTGCAAAGAACACACATGCAATGCCACTGGTGGATACATGTGTGGTTTGTGGAAAGAACACACATGCAATGACTCTAGTGTTGGTTTTAGTATAAGAACACACATGCAATGACTCTAGTGGGTCCATAGGTGGTTTGTGAAAAGAACACACATGCAATGACTCTAGTGGATCCATATGTGGTTTGTGGAAAAGAACACACATGCAATGACCACTGCTTGATCCATAAGTGGTTTGTGGAAAGAACACACATGCAGTGAACACTGGTTGATCCATGTGTGGTTTGAAGAAAGAACACACATGCAATGACTCTAGGGGATCCATGTGTGGTTTGTGGAAATAACACACATGCAATGACTCAGGGGGATCCATGTGTGGATTGTGGAAAGAACACACATGCAATGACTCAGGGGGATCCATGTGTGGTTTGTGGAAAGAACACACATGCAATGACTCTAGTGCTGGTTTTAGTATAAGAACACACATGCAATGACTCTAGTGCTGGTTTTAGTATAAGAACGCACATGCAATGACTCTAGTGCTAGTTTGTGGAAAGAACACACATCTAATGACTCTAGTGGGTCCATATGTGGTTTGTGAAAAGAACACACATGCAATGACTCTAGTGCTGGTTTTAGTATAAGACCACACATGCAATGACTCTAGTGGGTCCATATGTGGTTTGTGAAAAGAACACACATGCAATGACTCTAGAGGATCCATATGTGGCTTGTGGAAAGAACACACATGCAATGACACTAGTTGATCCATATGTGGTTTGTGAAATGAACACACATGCAATGACTCAGGGGGATCCATGTGTGGTTTGTGGAAAGAACACACATGCAATGACTCAGGGGGATCCATGTGTGGTTTGTGGAAAGAACACACATGCAATGACACTGGTTGATCCATATGTGGTTTGTGAAAAGAACACACTTGCAATGACTCAGGGGGATCCATGTGTGGTTTGTGGAAAGAACACAAATGCAATGACCACTAGTCGATCCATGTGTGGTTTGTGGAAAGAACACACATGCAATGCCACTGGTGGATCCACATGTGGTTTGTGGAAAGAACACACATGCAATGACTCTAGTGCTGGTTTTAGTATAAGAACACACATGCAATGACTCTAGTGGGTCCATAGGTGGTTTGTGAAAAGAACACACATGCAATGACTCTAGTGGATCCATATGTGGTTTGTGGAAAAGAACACACATGCAATGACCACTGCTTGATCCATAAGTGGTTTGTGGAAAGAACACACATGCAGTGAACACTGGTTGATCCATGTGTGGTTTGCAGAAAGAACACACATGCAATGACTCAGGGGATGCATGTGTGGTTTGTGGAAAGAACACACATGCAATGACTCAGGGGGATCCATGTGTGGTTTGTGGAAAGAACACACATGCAATGACTCAGGGGGATCCATGTGTGGTTTGTGGAAAGAACACACATGCAATGACTCTAGTGCTGGTTTTAGTATAAGAACACACATGCAATGACTCTAGTGCTGGTTTTAGTATAAGAACGCACATGCAATGACTCTAGTGCTATTTGTGGAAAGAACACACATCTAATGACTCTAGTGGGTCCATATGTGGTTTGTGCAAAGAACACACATGCAATGACTCTAGTGCTGGTTTTAGTATAAGAACACACATGCAATGACTCTAGTGGCTCCATATGTGGTTTGTGAAAAGAACACACATGCAATGACTCTAGAGGATCCATATGTGGCTTGTGGAAAGAACACACATGCAATGACACTGGTTGATCCATATGTGGTTTGTGAAAAGAACACACATGCAATGACTCAGGGGGATCCATGTGTGGTTTGTGGAAAGAACACACATGCAATGACTCAGGGGGATCCATGTGTGGTTTGTGGAAAGAACACACATGCAATGAGACTGGTTGATCCATATGTGGTTTGTGAAAAGAACACACATGCAATGACTCAGGGGGATCCATGTGTGGTTTGTGGAAACAACACACATGCAATGACCACTAGTCGATCCATGTGTGGTTTGTGGAAAGAACACACATGCAATGCCACTAGTGGATCCACGTGTGGTTTGTGGAAAGAACACACATGCAATGACTCTAGTGCTGGTTTTAGTATAAGAACACACATGCAATGACTCTAGTGGGTCCATAGGTGGTTTGTGAAAAGAACACACATGCAATGACTCTAGTGGTCCATATGTGGTTTGTGGAAAAGAACACACATGCAATGACCACTGCTTGATCCATAAGTGGTTTGTGGAAAGGACACACATGCAGTGAACACTGGTTGATCCATGTGTGGTTTGCAGAAAGAACACACATGCAATGACTCAGGGGATCCATGTGTGGTTTGTGGAAATAAAACACATGCAATGACTCAGGGGGATCCATGTGTGGTTTGTGTAAAGAACACACATGCAATGACTCGGGGGGATCCATGTGTGGTTTGTGGAAAGAACACACATGCAACGACTCTAGTGCTGGTTTTAGTATAAGAACACACATGTAATGACTCTAATGCTGGTTTTAGTATAAGAACGCACATGCAATGACTGTAGTGCTAGTTTGTGGAAAGAACACACATCTAATGACTCTAGTGGGTCCATATGTGGTTTGTGAAAAGAACACACATGCAATGATTGTAGTGCTGGTTTTAGTATAAGAACACACATGCAATGACTCTAGTGGGTCCATATGTGGTTTGTGAAAAGAACACACATGCAATGAATCTAGTGGATCCATATGTGGTTTCTGGAAAGAACACACATGTAATGACACTGGTTGATCCATATGTGGTTTGTGAGAAGAACACACATGCAATGACTCAGGGGGATCCATGTGTGGTTTGTGGAAAGAACACACATGCAATGACCACTGGTCGATCCATGTGTGGTTTGTGGAAAGAACACACATGCAATGCCACTGGTGGATCTATGTGTGGTTTGTGGAAAGAACACACATGCAATGACTCTAGTGCTGGTTTTAGTATAAGAACACACATGCAATGACTCTAGTGGGTCCATATGTGGTTTGCGAAAAGAACACACATGCAATGACTCTAGTGGATCCATATGTGGTTTGTCGAAAAGAACACACATGCAATGACCACTACTTGATCCATAAGTGGTTTCTGGAAAGAACACACATGCAGTGAACACTGGTTGATCCATGTGTGGTTTGCGGAAAGAACACACATGCAATGACTCAGGGGATCCATGTGTGGTTTGTGGAAAGAACACACATGCAATGACTCATGGGGATCCATGTGTCTGGTTTGTGGAAAGAACACACATGCAATGACTCAGGGGGATCCATGTGTGGTTTGTGGAAAGAACACACATGCAATGACTCAGGGGGATCCATGTGTGGTTTGTGGAAAGAACACACATGCAATGACCACTGGTGGATCCATGTGTGGTTTGGGGAAACAACACACATGCAATGACTCTTGTGCTGGTTTTAGTATAAGAACACACATGCAATGACTCTAGTGCGGCCTTGAGTATAAGAACACACATGCAATGACTCTAGTACTGGTTTTAGTATAAGAACACACATACAATGACACTGGTTGATCCACATGTGGTTTGTGGAAAGAACACACATGCAATGACTCAGGGGGATCCATGTGTGGTTTGTAGAAAGAACACACATGCAATGACAACTGGTCGATCAATGTGTGGTTTGTGGAAAGAACACACATGCAATGACATTGGTGGATCCATCTGTGGTTTGTGAAAAGAACACACATGCAATGACTCTAGTGGATCCATATGTGGTTTGTGGAAAGAACACAGATGCAATGACACTGGTTGATCCATATGTGGTTTTTGGAAAGAACACACATGCAATGACTCAGCGGGATCCATGTGTGGTTTGTGGAAAAGAACACACATGCAATGACCACTACTTGATCCATAAGTGGTTTGTGTAAAGAACACACATGGAGTGAACACTGGTTGATCCATGTGTGGTTTGCGGAAAGAACACACATGCAATGACTCAGGGGATCCATGTGTGGTTTGTGGAAAGAACAGACATCCAATGACTCACGGGGATCCATGTGTGGTTTGTGGAAAGAACACACATGCAATGACTCAGGGGGATCCATGTGTGGTTTGTGGACAGAACACACATGCAATGACCACTGGTGGATCCATGTGTTGTTTGGGGAAAGAACACACATGCAATGACTCGTTTGCTGGTTTTAGTATAAGAACACACATGCAATGACTCTAGTGCTGGTTTTAGTATAAGAACACACATGCAATGATTCTAGTACAAGTTTTAGTATAAGAACACACATACAATGACACTGGTTGATCCATATGTGGTTTGTGGAAAGAACACACATGAAATGACTCAAGGGGATCCATGTGTGGTTTGTGGAAAGAACACACAATTGGTCGATCAATGTGTGGTTTGTGGAAAGAACACACATGCAATGACACTGGTGGATCCATCTGTGGTTTGTGAAAAGAACACACATGCAATGACTCTAATGGATCCATATGTGGTTTGTGGAAAGAACACACATGCAATGACACTGGTTGATCCATATGTGGTTTTTGGAAAGAACACACATGCAATGACTCAGGGGGATCCATGTGTGGTTTGTGGAAAGAACACACATGCAATGACCACTGGTCGATCCATATGTGGTTTGTGGAAAGAACACACATGCAATGACACTGGTGGATCCATATGTGGTTTGTGAAAAGAACACACATGCAATGACTCTAGTCGGTCCATAAGTGGTTTGTGAAAAGAACACACATGCAATGACTCTAGTGGATCCATATGTGGTTTGTGGAAAGAACACACATGCAATGACACTGGTTGATCCATATGTGGTTTGTGAAAAGAACACACATGCAATGACTCAGGGGGATCCATGTGTGGTTTGTGGAAAGAACACACATGCAATGACCACTGGTGGATCCATGTGTGGTTTGGGGAAAGAACACACATGCAATGACTCTTGTGCTGGTTTTAGTATAAGAACACACATGTAATGACTCTAGTGCGGGTTTTAGTATAAGAACACACATGTAATGACTCTAGTACTAGTTTTATTATAAGAACACACATACAATGACACTGGTTGATCCATATGTGGTTTGTGGAAAGAAGACACATGCAATGACTCAGGGGGATCCATGTGTGGTTTGTGGAAAAACACACATGCAATGACAACTGGTCGATCAATGTGTGGTTTGTGGAAAGAACACACATGCAATGACACTGGTGGATCCATCTGTGGTTTGTGAAAAGAACACACATGCAATGACTCTAGTGGATCCATATGTGGTTTGTGGAAAGAACACACATGCAATGACACTGGTTGATCCATATGTGGTTTTTGGATAGAACACACATGCAATCACTCAGGGGGATCCACGTGTGGTTTGTGGAAAAGAACACACATGCAATGACCACTACTTGATCCATAAGTGGTTTGTGGAAAGAACACACATGCAGTGAACACTGGTTGATCCATGTGTGGTTTGTGGAAAGAACACACATGCAATGACTCAGGGGATCCATGTGTGGTTTGTGGAAAGAACACACATGCAATGACTCAGGGGGATCCATGTGTGGTTTGTGGAAAGAACACACATGCAATGACCACTGGTCGATCCATGTGTGGTTTTTGCAAAGAACACACATGCAATGCCACTGGTGGATCCATGTGTGGTTTGTGGAAATAACACACATGCAATGACTCTAGTGTTGGTTTTAGTATAAGAACACACATGCAATGACTCTAGCGGGTCCATATGTGGTTTGTGAAAAGAATACACATGCAATGACTCTAGTGGATCCATATGTGGTTTTTGCAAAAAGAGCACACATGCAATGACCACTGCTTGATCCATAAGTGGTTTGTAGAAATTACACACATGTAGTGAACACTGGTTGATCCGTGTGTGGTTTGTGGAAAGCACACACATGCAATGACTCAGGGGATCCATGTGTGGTTTGTGGAAAGAACACACAAGCAATGACTCAGGAGGATCCATGTCTGGTTTGTGGAAAGAACACACATGCAATGACTCAGGGGATCCATGTGTGGTTTGTGGAAAGAACACACATGCAATGACTCAGGGGGATCCATGTGTGGTTTGTGGAAAGAAGACACATGCAATGACCACTGGTCGATCCATGTGTGGTTTGTGGAAAGAACACACATGCAATGACACTGGTGGATCCATATGTGGTTTGTGAAAAGAACACACATGCAATGACTCTAGTGCTGGTTTTAGTATAAGAACAGACATGCAATGACTCTAGTGGGTCCATATGTGGTTTGTGAAAAGAACACACATGTAATGACTCTAGTGGATCCATATGTGGTTTGTGGAAAGAACACACATGCAATGACATTGGTTGATCCATATGTGGTTTGTGAAAATAACACACATGCAATGACTCGGGAGGATCCATGTGTGGTTTGTGAAAGAACACACATGCAATGACCATTGGTCGATCCATGTGTGGTTTGTGGAAAGAACACACATGCAATGCCACTGGTGGATCCATGTGTGGTTTGTTGAAAGAACACACATGCAATGACTCTAGTGCTGGTTTTGGTATAAGAAAACACATGCAATAACTCTAGTGGGTCCATATGTGGTTTGTGAAAAGAACACACATGCAATGACTATAGTGGATCCATATGTGGTTTGTGGAAAAGAACTCACATGCAATGACATTGGTTGATCCATATGTGGTTTGTGAAAAGAACACACATGCAATGACTCAGGGGGATCCATGTGTGGTTTGTGGAAAGAACACACATGCAATGACGACTGGTCGATCCATGTGTGGTTTGTGGAAAGAACACACATGCAATGCCACTGGTGGATCCATGTGTGGTTTGTGGAAAGAACACACATGCAATGACTCTAGTGCTGGTTTTAGTATAAGAACACACATGCAATGACTCTAGTGGGTCCATATGTGGTTTGCGAAAAGAACACACATGCAATGACTCTAGTGGATCCATATGTGGTTTGTCGAAAAGAACACACATGCGATGACCACTACTTGATCCATAAGTGGTTTGTGGAAAGAACACACATGCAATGAACACTGGTTGATCCATGTGTGGTTTGCGGAAAGAACACACATGCAATGACTCAGGGGATCCATGTGTGGTTTGTGGAAAGAACACACATGCAATGACTCAGGGGGATCCATGTGTGGTTTGTGGAAAGAACACACATGCAATGACTCAGGGGGATCCATGTGTGGTTTGTGGAAAGAACACACATGCAATGACCACTGGTGGATCCATGTGTGGTTTGGGGAAAGAACACACATGCAATGACTCTTGTGCTGGTTTTAGTATAAGAACACACATGCAATGACTCTAGTGCGGCTTTGAGTATAAGAACACACATGCAATGACTCTAGTACTGGTTTTAGTATAAGAACACACATACAATGACACTGGTTGATCCACATGTGGTTTGTGGAAAGAACACACATGCAATGACTCAGGGGGATCCATGTGTGGTTTGTAGAAAGAACACACATCCAATGACAACTGGTCGATCAATGTGTGGTTTGTGTAAAGAACACACATGCAATGACACTGGTGGATCCATCTGTGGTTTGTGAAAAGAACACACATTCAATGACTCTAGTGGATCCATATGTGGTTTGTGGAAAGAACACACATGCAATGACACTGGTTGATCCATATGTGGTTTTTGGAAAGAACACACATGCAATGACTCAGCGGGATCCATGTGTGGTTTGTGGAAAAGAACACACATGCAATGACCACTACTTGATCCATAAGTGGTTTGTGGAAAGAACACACATGTAGTGAACACTAGTTGATCCATGTGTGGTTTGTGGAAAGAACACACATGCAATGACTCACGGGGATCCATGTGTGGTTTGTGGAAACAACACACATGCAATGACTCAGGGGGATCCATGTGTGGTTTGTGGAAAGAACACACATGCAATGACCACTGGTGGATCCATGTGTGGTTTGGGATAAGAACACACATGCAATGACTCGTTGGCTGGTTTTAGTATAAGAACACACATGCAATGACTCTAGTGCTGGTTTTAGTATAAGAATACACATGCAATGATTCTAGTACAGGTTTTAGTATAAGAACACACATACAATGACACTGGTTGATCCATATGTGGTTTGTGGAAAGAACACACATGCAATGACTCAAGGGGATCCATGTGTGGTTTGTGGAAAGAACACACAACTGGTCGATCAATGTGTGGTTTGTGGAAAGAACACACATGCAATGACACTGGTGGATCCATCTGTGGTTTGTGAAAAGAACACACATGCAATGACTCTAGTGGATCCATATGTGGTTTGTGGAAAGAACACACATGCAATGACACTGGTTGATCCATATGTGGTTTTTGGAAAGAACACACATGCAATGACTCAGGGGGATCCATGTGTGGTTTGTGGAAAGAACACACATGCAATGACCACTGGTCGATCCATGTGTGGTTTGTGGAAAGAACACACATGCAATGACACTGGTGGATCCATATGTGGTTTGTGAAAAGAACACACATGCAATGACTCTAGTGCTGGTTTTAGTATAAGAACACACATGCAATGACTCTAGTCGGTCCATATGTGGTTTGTGAAAAGAACACACATGCAATGACTCTAGTGGATCCATATGTGGTTTGTGGAAAGAACACGCATTCAATGACACTGGTTGATCCATATGTGGTTTGTGAAAAGAACACACATGCAATGACTCAGGGGGATCCATGTGTGGTTTGTGGAAAGAACAGACATGCAATGACCACTGGTGGATCCATGTGTGGTTTGGGGAAAGAACACACATGCAATGACTCTTGTGCTGGTTTTATTATAAGAACACACATGTAATGACTCTAGTGCGGGTTTTAGTATAAGAACACACATGCAATGACTCTAGTACTGGTTTTATTATAAGAACACACATACAATGACACTGGTTGATCCATATGTGGTTTGTGGAAAGAAGACACATGCAATGACTCATGGGGATCCATGTGTGGTTTGTGGAAAAACACACATGCAATGACAACTGGTCGATCAATGTGTGGTTTGTGGAAAGAACACACATGCAATGACACTGGTGGATCCATCTGTGGTTTGTGAAAAGAACACACATGCAATGACTCTAGTGGATCCATATGTGGTTTGTGGAAAGAACACACATGCAATGACACTTGTTGATCCATATGTGGTTTTTGGATAGAACACACATGCAATCACTCAGGGGGGTCCACGTGTGGTTTGTGGAAAAGAACACACATGAAATGACCACTACTTGATCCATAAGTTGTTTGTGGAAAGAATACACATGCAGTGAACACTGGTTGATCCATGTGTGGTTTGCGGAAAGAACACACATGCAATGACTCAGGGGATCCATGTGTGGTTTGTGGAAAGAACAGACATGCAATGACTCAGGGGGATCCATGTGTGGTTTGTGGAAAGAACACACATGCAATGACCACTGGTCGATCCATGTGTGGTTTTTGCAAAGAACACACATGCAATGCCACTGGTGGATCCATGTGTGGTTTGTGGAAATAACACACATGCAATGACTCTAGTGTTGGTTTTAGTATAAGAACACACATGCAATGACTCTAGCGAGTCCATATGTGATTTGTGAAAAGAATACACATGCAATGACTCTAGTGGATCCATATGTGGTTTTTGGAAAAGAGCACACATGCAATGACCACTGCTTGATCCATAAGTGGTTTGTGGAAATTACACACATGTAGTGAACACTGGTTGATCCATGTGTGGTTTGTGGAAAGAACACACATGCAATGACTCAGGGGGATCCATGTGTGGTTTGTGGAAAGAACACACATGCAATGACCACTGGTGGATCCATGTGTGGTTTGGGGAAAGAACACACATGCAATGACTCTTGTGTTGGTTTTAGTATAAGTACACACATGCAATGACTCTAGTGCGGCCTTGAGTATAAGAACACACATGCAATGATTCTAGTACTGGTTTTAGTATAAGAACACACATACAATGACACTGGTTGATCCACATGTGGTTTGTGGAAAGAACACACATGCAATGACTCAGGGGGATCCATGTGTGGTTTGTAGAAAGAACACACCTGCAATGACAACTGGTCGATCAATGTGTGGTTTGTGGAAAGAACACACATGCAATGACATTGGTGGATCCATCTGTGGTTTGTGAAAAGAACACACATGCAATGACTCTAGTGGATCCATATGTGGGTTGTGGAAAGAACACAGATGCAATGACACTGGTTGATCCATATGTGGTTTTTGGAAAGAACACACATGCAATGACTTAGCGGGATCCATGTGTGGTTTGTGGAAAAGAACACACATGCAATGACCACTACTTGATCCATAAGTGGTTTGTGTAAAGAACACACATGGAGTGAACACTGGTTGATCCATGTGTGGTTTGCGGAAAGAACACACATGCAATGACTCAGGGGATCCATGTGTGGTTTATGGAAAGAACACACATCCAAAGACTCACGGGGATCCAGGTGTGGTTTGTGGAAAGAACACACATGCAATGACTCAGGGGGATCCATGTGTGGTTTGTGGACAGAACACACATGCAATGACCACTGGTGGATCCATGTGTTGTTTGGGGAAAGAACACACATGCAATGACGCGTTTGCTGGTTTTAGTATAAGAACACACATGCAATGACTCTAGTGCTGGTTTTAGTATAAGAACACACATGCAATGATTCTAGTACAAAATTTAGTATAAGAACACACATACAATGACACTGGTTGATCCATATGTGGTTTGTGGAAAGAACACACATGAAATGACTCAAGGGGATCCATGTGTGGTTTGTGGAAAGAACACACAATTGGTCGATCAATGTGTGGTTTGTGGAAAGAACACACATGCAATGACACTGGTGGATCCATCTGTGGTTTGTGAAAAGAACACACATGCAATGACTCTAATGGATCCATATGTGGTTTGTGGAAAGAACACACATGCAATGACACTGGTTGATCCATATGTGGTTTTTGGAAAGAACACACATGCAATGACTCAGGGGGATCCATGTGTGGTTTGTGGAAAGAACACACATGCAATGACCACTGGTCGATCCATGTGTGGTTTGTGGAAAGAACACACATGCAATGACACTGGTGGATCCATATGTGGTTTGTGAAAAGAACACACATGCAATGACTCTAGTCGGTCCATAAGTGGTTTGTGAAAAGAACACACATGCAATGACTCTAGTGGATCCATATGTGGTTTGTGGAAAGAACACACATGCAATGACACTGGTTGATCCATATGTGGTTTGTGAAAAGAACACACATGCAATGACTCAGGGGGATCCATGTGTGGTTTGTGGAAAGAACACACATGCAATGACCACTGGTGGATCCATGTGTGGTTTGGGGAAAGAACACACATGCAATGACTCTTGTGCTGGTTTTAGTATAAGAACACACATGTAATGACTCTAGTGCGGGTTTTAGTATAAGAACACACATGCAATGACTCTAGTACTAGTTTTATTATAAGAACACACATACAATGACACTGGTTGATCCATATGTGGTTTGTGGAAAGAAGACACATGCAATGACTCAGGGGGATCCATGTGTGGTTTGTGGAAAAACACACATGCAATGACAACTGGTCGATCAATGTGTGGTTTGTGGAAAGAACACACATGCAATGACACTGGTGGATCCATCTGTGGTTTGTGAAAAGAACACACATGCAATGACTCTAGTGGATCCATATGTGGTTTGTGGAAAGAACACACATGCAATGACACTGGTTGATCCATATGTGGTTTTTGGCTAGAACACACATGCAATCACTCAGGGGGATCCACGTGTGGTTTGTGGAAAAGAACACACATGCAATGACCACTACTTGATCCATAAGTGGTTTGTGGAAAGAACACACATGCAGTGAACACTGGTTGATCCATGTGTGGTTTGCGGAAAGAACACACATGCAATGACTCAGGGGATCCATGTGTGGTTTGTGGAAAGAACACACATGCAATGACTCAGGGGGATCCATGTGTGGTTTGTGGAAAGAACACACATGAAATGACCACTGGTCGATCCATGTGTGGTTTTTGCAAAGAACACACATGCAATGCCACTGGTGGATCCATGTGTTGTTTGTGGAAATAACACACATGCAATGACTCTAGTGTTGGTTTTAGTATAAGAACACACATGCAATGACTCTAGCGGGTCCATATGTGGTTTGTGAAAAGAATACACATGCAATGACTCTAGTGGATCCATATGTGGTTTTTGCAAAAAGAGCACACATGCAATGACCACTGCTTGATCCATAAGTGGTTTGTGGAAATTACACACATGTAGTGAACACTGGTTGATCCGTGTGTGGTTTGTGGAAAGCACAGACATGCAATGACTCAGGGGATCCATGTGTGGTTTGTGGAAAGAACACACAAGCAATGACTCAGGAGGATCCATGTCTGGTTTGTGGAAAGAACACACATGCAATGACTCAGGGGATCCATGTGTGGTTTGTGGAAAGAACACACATGCAATGACTCAGGGGGATCCATGTGTGGTTTGTGGAAAGAAGACACATGCAATGACCACTGGTCGATCCATGTGTGGTTTGTGGAAAGAACACACATGCAATGACACTGGTGGATCCATATGTGGTTTGTGAAAAGAACACACATGCAATGACTCTAGTGCTGGTTTTAGTATAAGAACACACATGCAATGACTCTAGTGGGTCCATATGTGGTTTGTGAAAAGAACACACATGTAATGACTCTAGTGGATCCATATGTGGTTTGTGGAAAGAACACACATGCAATGACATTGGTTGATCCATATGTGGTTTGTGAAAATAACACACATGCAATGACTCGGGAGGATCCATGTGTGGTTTGTGAAAGAACACACATGCAATGACCATTGGTAGATCCATGTGTGGTTTGTGGAAAGAACACACATGCAATGCCACTGGTGGATCCATGTGTGGTTTGTTGAAAGAACACACATGCAATGACTCTAGTGCTGGTTTTGGTATAAGAAAACACATGCAATAACTCTAGTGGGTCCATATGTGGTTTGTGAAAAGAACACACATGCAATGACTATAGTGGATCCATATGTGGTTTGTGGAAAAGAACTCACATGCAATGACATTGGTTGATCCATATGTGGTTTGTGAAAAGAACACACATGCAATGACTCAGGGGGATCCATGTGTGGTTTGTGGAAAGAACACACATGCAATGACGACTGGTCGATCCATGTGTGGTTTGTGGAAAGAACACACATGCAATGCCACTGGTGGATCCATGTGTGGTTTGTGGAAAGAACACACATGCAATGACTCTAGTGCTGGTTTTAGTATAAGAACACACATGCAATGACTCTAGTGGGTCCATATGTGGTTTGCGAAAAGAACACACATGCAATGACTCTAGTGGATCCATATGTGGTTTGTCGAAAAGAACACACATGCAATGACCACTACTTGATCCATAAGTGGTTTGTGGAAAGAACACACATGCAATGAACACTGGTTGATCCATGTGTGGTTTGCGGAAAGAACACACATGCAATGACTCAGGGGATCCATGTGTGGTTTGTGGAAAGAACACACATGCAATGACTCAGGGGGATCCATGTGTGGTTTGTGGAAAGAACACACATGCAATGACTCAGGGGGATCCATGTGTGGTTTGTGGAAAGAACACACATGCAATGACCACTGGTGGATCCATGTGTGGTTTGGGGAAAGAACACACATGCAATGACTCTTGTGCTGGTTTTAGTATAAGAACACACATGCAATGACTCTAGTGCGGCTTTGAGTATAAGAACACACATGCAATGACTCTAGTACTGGTTTTAGTATAAGAACACACATACAATGACACTGGTTGATCCACATGTGGTTTGTGGAAAGAACACACATGCAATGACTCAGGGGGATCCATGTGTGGTTTGTAGAAAGAACACACATCCAATGACAACTGGTCGATCAATGTGTGGTTTGTGTAAAGAACACACATGCAATGACACTGGTGGATCCATCTGTGGTTTGTGAAAAGAACACACATTCAATGACTCTAGTGGATCCATATGTGGTTTGTGGAAAGAACACACATGCAATGACACTGGTTGATCCATATGTGGTTTTTGGAAAGAACACACATGCAATGACTCAGCGGGATCCATGTGTGGTTTGTGGAAAAGAACACACATGCAATGAGCACTACTTGATCCATAAGTGGTTTGTGGAAAGAACACACATGTAGTGAACACTAGTTGATCCATGTGTGGTTTGTGGAAAGAACACACATGCAATGACTCACGGGGATCCATGTGTGGTTTGTGGAAAGAACACACATGCAATGACTCAGGGGGATCCATGTGTGGTTTGTGGAAAGAACACACATGCAATGACCACTGGTGGATCCATGTGTGGTTTGGGGAAAGAACACACATGCAATGACTCGTTGGCTGGTTTTAGTATAAGAACACACATGCAATGACTCTAGTGCTGGTTTTAGTATAAGAATACACATGCAATGATTCTAGTACAGGTTTTAGTATAAGAACACACATACAATGACACTGGTTGATCCATATGTGGTTTGTGGAAAGAACACACATGCAATGACTCAAGGGGATCCATGTGTGGTTTGTGGAAAGAACACACAACTGGTCGATCAATGTGTGGTTTGTGGAAAGAACACACATGCAATGACACTGGTGGATCCATCTGTGGTTTGTGAAAAGAACACACATGCAATGACTCTAGTGGATCCATATGTGGTTTGTGGAAAGAACACACATGCAATGACACTGGTTGATCCATATGTGGTTTTTGGAAAGAACACACATGCAATGACTCAGGGGGATCCATGTGTGGTTTGTGGAAAGAACACACATGCAATGACCACTGGTCGATCCATGTGTGGTTTGTGGAAAGAACACACATGCAATGACACTGGTGGATCCATATGTGGTTTGTGAAAAGAACACACATGCAGTGACTCTAGTGCTGGTTTTAGTATAAGAACACACATGCAATGACTCTAGTCGGTCCATATGTGGTTTGTGAAAAGAACACACATGCAATGACTCTAGTGGATCCATATGTGGTTTGTGGAAAGAACACACATGCAATGACACTGGTTGATCCATATGTGGTTTGTGAAAAGAACACACATGCAATGACTCAGGGGGATCCATGTGTGGTTTGTGGAAAGAACAGACATGCAATGACCACTGGTGGATCCATGTGTGGTTTGGGGAAAGAACACACATGCAATGACTCTTGTGCTGGTTTTATTATAAGAACACACATGTAATGACTCTAGTGCGGGTTTTAGTATAAGAACACACAAGCAATGACTCTAGTACTGGTTTTATTATAAGAACACACATACAATGACACTGGTTGATCCATATGTGGTTTGTGGAAAGAAGACACATGCAATGACTCATGGGGATCCATGTGTGGTTTGTGGAAAAACACACATGCAATGACAACTGGTCGATCAATGTGTGGTTTGTGGAAAGAACACACATGCAATGACACTGGTGGATCCATCTGTGGTTTGTGAAAAGAACACACATGCAATGACTCTAGTGGATCCATATGTGGTTTGTGGAAAGAACACACATGCAATGACACTTGTTGATCCATATGTGGTTTTTGGATAGAACACACATGCAATCACTCAGGGGGGTCCACGTGTGGTTTGTGGAAAAGAACACACATGCAATGACCACTACTTGATCCATAAGTTGTTTGTGGAAAGAATACACATGCAGTGAACACTGGTTGATCCATGTGTGGTTTGCGGAAAGAACACACATGCAATGACTCAGGGGATCCATGTGTGTTTGTGGAAAGAATAGACATGCAATGACTCAGGGGGATCCATGTGTGGTTTGTGGAAAGAACACACATGCAATGACCACTGGTCGATCCATGTGTGGTTTTTGCAAAGAACACACATGCAATGCCACTGGTGGATCCATGTGTGGTTTGTGGAAATAACACACATGCAATGACTCTAGTGTTGGTTTTAGTATAAGAACACACATGCAATGACTCTAGCGAGTCCATATGTGATTTGTGAAAAGAATACACATGCAATGACTCTAGTGGATCCATATGTGGTTTTTGGAAAAGAGCACACATGCAACGACCACTGCTTGATCCATAAGTGGTTTGTGGAAATTACACACATGTAGTGAACACTGGTTGATCCATCTGTGGTTTGCGGAAAGAACACACATGCAATGACTCAGGGGGATCCATGTGTGGTTTGTGGAAAGAAGACACATGCAATGACTCAGGGGAATCCATGTGTGGTTTGTGGAAAAACACACATGCAATGACAACTGGTCGATCAATGTGTGGTTTGTGGAAAGAACACACATGCAATGACACTGGTGATCCATCTGTGGTTTGTGAAAAGAACACACATGCAATGACTCTAGTGGATCCATATGTGGTTTGTGGAAAGAAACCGCATGCAATGACACTTGTTGATCCATATGTGGTTTTTGGATAGAACACACATGCAATCACTCAGGGGGATCCACGTGTGGTTTGTGGAAAAGAAGACACATGCAATGACCACTACTTGATCCATAAGTTGTTTGTGGAAAGAATAGACATGCAGTGAACACTGGTTGATCCATGTGTGGTTTGCGGAAAGAACACACATGCAATGACTCAGGGGATCCATGTGTGGTTTGTGGAAAGAACAGACATGCAATGACTCAGGGGGATCCATGTGTGGTTTGTGGAAAGAACACACATGCAATGACCACTGGTCGATCCATGTGTGGTTTTTGCAAAGAACACACATGCAATGCCACTGGTGGATCCATGTGTGGTTTGTGGAAATAACACACATGCAATGACTCTAGTGTTGGTTTTAGTATAAGAACACACATGCAATGACTCAGGGGTATCCATGTGTGGTTTGTGGAAAGAACACACATGCAATGACCACTGGTCGATCCATGTGTGGTTTGTGGAAAGAACACACATGCAATGCCACAGGTGGATCCATGTGTGGTTTGTGAAAAGAACACACATGCAATGACGATAGTGCTGGTTTTGGTATAAGAAAACACATGCAATAACTCTAGTGGGTCCATATGTGGTTTGTGAAAAGAACACACATGCAATGACTATAGTGGATCCATATGTGGTTTGTGGAAAAGAACTCACATGCAATGACATTGGTTGATCCATATGTGGTTTGTGAAAAGAACACACATGCAATGACTCAGGGGGATCCATGTGTGGTTTGTGGAAAGAACACACATGCAATGACGACTGGTCGATCCATGTGTGGTTTGTGGAAAGAACACACATGCAATGCCACTGGTGGATCCATGTGTGGTTTGTGGAAAGAACACACATGCAATGACTCTAGTGCTGGTTTTAGTATAAGAACACACATGCAATGACTCTAGTGGGTCCATATGTGGTTTGCGAAAAGAACACACATGCAATGACTCTAGTGGATCCATATGTGGTTTGTCGAAAAGAACACACATGCAATGACCACTACTTGATCCATAAGTGGTTTGTGGAAAGAACACACATGCAATGAACACTGGTTGATCCATGTGTGGTTTGCGGAAAGAACACACATGCAATGACTCAGGGGATCCATGTGTGGTTTGTGGAAAGAACACACATGCAATGACTCAGGGGGATCCATGTGTGGTTTGTGGAAAGAACACACATGCAATGACTCAGGGGGATCCATGTGTGGTTTGTGGAAAGAACACACATGCAATGACCACTGGTGGATCCATGTGTGGTTTGGGGAAAGAACACACATGCAATGACTCTTGTGCTGGTTTTAGTATAAGAACACACATGCAATGACTCTAGTGCGGCTTTGAGTATAAGAACACACATGCAATGACTCTAGTACTGGTTTTAGTATAAGAACACACATACAATGACACTGGTTGATCCACATGTGGTTTGTGGAAAGAACACACATGCAATGACTCAGGGGGATCCATGTGTGGTTTGTAGAAAGAACACACATCCAATGACAACTGGTCGATCAATGTGTGGTTTGTGTAAAGAACACACATGCAATGACACTGGTGGATCCATCTGTGGTTTGTGAAAAGAACACACATTCAATGACTCTAGTGGATCCATATGTGGTTTGTGGAAAGAACACACATGCAATGACACTGGTTGATCCATATGTGGTTTTTGGAAAGAACACACATGCAATGACTCAGCGGGATCCATGTGTGGTTTGTGGAAAAGAACACACATGCAATGAGCACTACTTGATCCATAAGTGGTTTGTGGAAAGAACACACATGTAGTGAACACTAGTTGATCCATGTGTGGTTTGTGGAAAGAACACACATGCAATGACTCACGGGGATCCATGTGTGGTTTGTGGAAAGAACACACATGCAATGACTCAGGGGGATCCATGTGTGGTTTGTGGAAAGAACACACATGCAATGACCACTGGTGGATCCATGTGTGGTTTGGGGAAAGAACACACATGCAATGACTCGTTGGCTGGTTTTAGTATAAGAACACACATGCAATGACTCTAGTGCTGGTTTTAGTATAAGAATACACATGCAATGATTCTAGTACAGGTTTTAGTATAAGAACACACATACAATGACACTGGTTGATCCATATGTGGTTTGTGGAAAGAACACACATGCAATGACTCAAGGGGATCCATGTGTGGTTTGTGGAAAGAACACACAACTGGTCGATCAATGTGTGGTTTGTGGAAAGAACACACATGCAATGACACTGGTGGATCCATCTGTGGTTTGTGAAAAGAACACACATGCAATGACTCTAGTGGATCCATATGTGGTTTGTGGAAAGAACACACATGCAATGACACTGGTTGATCCATATGTGGTTTTTGGAAAGAACACACATGCAATGACTCAGGGGGATCCATGTGTGGTTTGTGGAAAGAACACACATGCAATGACCACTGGTCGATCCATGTGTGGTTTGTGGAAAGAACACACATGCAATGACACTGGTGGATCCATATGTGGTTTGTGAAAAGAACACACATGCAATGACTCTAGTGCTGGTTTTAGTATAAGAACACACATGCAATGACTCTAGTCGGTCCATATGTGGTTTGTGAAAAGAACACACATGCAATGACTCTAGTGGATCCATATGTGGTTTGTGGAAAGAACACACATGCAATGACACTGGTTGATCCATATGTGGTTTGTGAAAAGAACACACATGCAATGACTCAGGGGGATCCATGTGTGGTTTGTGGAAAGAACAGACATGCAATGACCACTGGTGGATCCATGTGTGGTTTGGGGAAAGAACACACATGCAATGACTCTTGTGCTGGTTTTATTATAAGAACACACATGTAATGACTCTAGTGCGGGTTTTAGTATAAGAACACACATGCAATGACTCTAGTACTGGTTTTATTATAAGAACACACATACAATGACACTGGTTGATCCATATGTGGTTTGTGGAAAGAAGACACATGCAATGACTCATGGGGATCCATGTGTGGTTTGTGGAAAAACACACATGCAATGACAACTGGTCGATCAATGTGTGGTTTGTGGAAAGAACACACATGCAATGACACTGGTGGATCCATCTGTGGTTTGTGAAAAGAACACACATGCAATGACTCTAGTGGATCCATATGTGGTTTGTGGAAAGAACACACATGCAATGACACTTGTTGATCCATATGTGGTTTTTGGATAGAACACACATGCAATCACTCAGGGGGGTCCACGTGTGGTTTGTGGAAAAGAACACACATGCAATGACCACTACTTGATCCATAAGTTGTTTGTGGAAAGAATACACATGCAGTGAACACTGGTTGATCCATGTGTGGTTTGCGGAAAGAACACACATGCAATGACTCAGGGGATCCATGTGTGTTTGTGGAAAGAATAGACATGCAATGACTCAGGGGGATCCATGTGTGGTTTGTGGAAAGAACACACATGCAATGACCACTGGTCGATCCATGTGTGGTTTTTGCAAAGAACACACATGCAATGCCACTGGTGGATCCATGTGTGGTTTGTGGAAATAACACACATGCAATGACTCTAGTGTTGGTTTTAGTATAAGAACACACATGCAATGACTCTAGCGAGTCCATATGTGATTTGTGAAAAGAATACACATGCAATGACTCTAGTGGATCCATATGTGGTTTCTGGAAAAGAGCACACATGCAATGACCACTGCTTGATCCATAAGTGGTTTGTGGAAATTACACACATGTAGTGAACACTGGTTGATCCATCTGTGGTTTGCGGAAAGAACACACATGCAATGACTCAGGGGGATCCATGTGTGGTTTGTGGAAAGAAGACACATGCAATGACTCAGGGGAATCCATGTGTGGTTTGTGGAAAAACACACATGCAATGACAACTGGTCGATCAATGTGTGGTTTGTGGAAAGAACACACATGCAATGACACTGGTGATCCATCTGTGGTTTGTGAAAAGAACACACATGCAATGACTCTAGAGGATCCATATGTGGTTTGTGGAAAGAAACCACATGCAATGACACTTGTTGATCCATATGTGGTTTTTGGATAGAACACACATGCAATCACTCAGGGGGATCCACGTGTGGTTTGTGGAAAAGAAGACACATGCAATGACCACTACTTGATCCATAAGTTGTTTGTGGAAAGAATAGACATGCAGTGAACACTGGTTGATCCATGTGTGGTTTGCGGAAAGAACACACATGCAATGACTCAGGGGATCCATGTGTGGTTTGTGGAAAGAACAGACATGCAATGACTCAGGGGGATCCATGTGTGGTTTGTGGAAAGAACACACATGCAATGACCACTGGTCGATCCATGTGTGGTTTTTGCAAAGAACACACATGCAATGCCACTGGTGGATCCATGTGTGGTTTGTGGAAATAACACACATGCAATGACTCTAGTGTTGGTTTTAGTATAAGAACACACATGCAATGACTCTAGCGGGTCCATATGTGATTTGTGAAAAGAATACACATGCAATGACTCTAGTGGATCCATATGTGGTTTTTGGAAAAGAGCACACATGCAATGACCACTGCTTGATCCATAAGTGGTTTGTGGAAATTACACACATGTAGTGAACACTGGTTGATCCATCTGTGGTTTGCGGAAAGAACACACATGCAATGACTCAGGGGATCCATGTGTGGTTTGTGGAAAGAACACACATGCAATGACTCAGGGGGATCCATGTCTGGTTTGTGGAAAGAACACACATGCAATGACTCAGGGGGATCCATGTGTGGCTTGTGGAAAGAACACACATGCAATGACCATTGGTCGATCCATGTGTGGTTTTTGCAAAGAACACACATGCAATGCCACTAGTGGATCCATGTGTGGTTTGTGGAAATAACACACATGCAATGACTCTAGTGCTGGTTTTAGTATAAGATCACACATGCAATGACTCTAGCGGGTCCATATGTGGTTTGTGAAAAGAATACACATGCAATGACTCTAGTGGAGCCATATGTGGTTTTTGGAAAAGAGCACACATGCAATGACCACTACTTGATCCATAAGTGGTTTGTGGAAATTACACACATGTAGTGAACACTGGTTGATCCATGTGTGGTTTGCGGAAAGAACACACATGCAATGACTCAGGGGATCCATGTGTGGTTTGTGGAAAGAACACACATGCAATGACTCAGGGGGATCCATGTCTGGTTTGTGGAAAGAACACACATGCAATGACTCAGGGGATCCATGTGTGGTTTGTGGAAAGAACACACATGCAATGACTCAGGGGGATCCATGTGTGGTTTGTGGAAAGAAGACACATGCAATGACTCATGGGGATCCATGTGTGGTTTGTGGAAAAACACACGTGCAATGACAACTGGTCGATCAATGTGTGGTTTGTGGAAAGAACACACATGCAATGACACTGGTGGATCCATCTGTGGTTTGTGAAAAGAACACACATGCAATGACTCTAGTGGATCCATATGTGGTTTGTGGAAAGAACACACATGCAATGACACTTGTTGATCCATATGTGGTTTTTGGATAGAACACACATGCAATCACTCAGGGGGATCCACGTGTGGTTTGTGGAAAAGAAGACACATGCAATGACCACTACTTGATCCATAAGTTGTTTGTGGAAAGAATACACATGCAGTGAACACTAGTTGATCCATGTGTGGTTTGCGGAAAGAACACACATGCAATGACTCAGGGGATCCATGTGTGGTTTGTGGAAAAACACACATGCAATGACAACTGGTCGATCAATGTGTGGTTTGTGGAAAGAACACACATGCAATGACACTGGTGATCCATCTGTGGTTTGTGAAAAGAACACACATGCAATGACTCTAGTGGATCCATATGTGGTTTGTGGAAAGAAACCACATGCAATGACACTTGTTGATCCATATGTGGTTTTTGGATAGAACACACATGCAATCACTCAGGGGGATCCACGTGTGGTTTGTGGAAAAGAAGACACATGCAATGACCACTACTTGATCCATAAGTTGTTTGTGGAAAGAATAGACATGCAGTGAACACTGGTTGATCCATGTGTGGTTTGCGGAAAGAACACACATGCAATGACTCAGGGGATCCATGTGTGGTTTGTGGAAAGAACAGACATGCAATGACTCAGGGGGATCCATGTGTGGTTTGTGGAAAGAACACACATGCAATGACCACTGGTCGATCCATGTGTGGTTTTTGCAAAGAACACACATGCAATGCCACTGGTGGATCCATGTGTGGTTTGTGGAAATAACACACATGCAATGACTCTAGTGTTGGTTTTAGTATAAGAACACACATGCAATGACTCTAGCGGGTCCATATGTGATTTGTGAAAAGAATACACATGCAATGACTCTAGTGGATCCATATGTGGTTTTTGGAAAAGAGCACACATGCAATGACCACTGCTTGATCCATAAGTGGTTTGTGGAAATTACACACATGTAGTGAACACTGGTTGATCCATCTGTGGTTTGCGGAAAGAACACACATGCAATGACTCAGGGGATCCATGTGTGGTTTGTGGAAAGAACACACATGCAATGACTCAGGGGGATCCATGTCTGGTTTGTGGAAAGAACACACATGCAATGACTCAGGGGGATCCATGTGTGGCTTGTGGAAAGAACACACATGCAATGACCATTGGTCGATCCATGTGTGGTTTTTGCAAAGAACACACATGCAATGCCACTAGTGGATCCATGTGTGGTTTGTGGAAATAACACACATGCAATGACTCTAGTGCTGGTTTTAGTATAAGATCACACATGCAATGACTCTAGCGGGTCCATATGTGGTTTGTGAAAAGAATACACATGCAATGACTCTAGTGGAGCCATATGTGGTTTTTGGAAAAGAGCACACATGCAATGACCACTACTTGATCCATAAGTGGTTTGTGGAAATTACACACATGTAGTGAACACTGGTTGATCCATGTGTGGTTTGCGGAAAGAACACACATGCAATGACTCAGGGGATCCATGTGTGGTTTGTGGAAAGAACACACATGCAATGACTCAGGGGGATCCATGTGTGGTTTGTGGAAATAACACACATGCAATGACTCTAGTGCTGGTTTTAGTATAAGATCACACATGCAATGACTCTAGCGGGTCCATATGTGGTTTGTGAAAAGAATACACATGCAATGACTCTAGTGGATCCATATGTGGTTTTTGGAAAAGAGCACACATGCAATGACCACTAATTGATCCATAAGTGGTTTGTGGAAATTACACACATGTAGTGAACACTGGTTGATCCATGTGTGGTTTGCGGAAAGAACACACATGCAATGACTCAGGGGATCCATGTGTGGTTTGTGGAAAGAACACACATGCAATGACTCAGGGGGATCCATGTCTGGTTTGTGGAAAGAACACACATGCAATGACTCAGGGGGATCCATGTGTGGTTTGTGGAAAGAAGACACATGCAATGACTCATGGGGATCCATGTGTGGTTTGTGGAAAAACACACATGCAATGACAACTGGTCGATCAATGTGTGGTTTGTGGAAAGAAC
Organism: Avena sativa; assembly: GCA_916181665.1. Lineage (NCBI taxonomy): Eukaryota > Viridiplantae > Streptophyta > Magnoliopsida > Poales > Poaceae > Avena > Avena sativa. The sequence goes on from OV702289.1 coordinate 596,556,643, forward strand.
ACACATGCAATGACACTGGTGGATCCATCTGTGGTTTGTGAAAAGAACACACATGCAATGACTCTAGTGGATCCAAATGTGGTTTGTGGAAAGAACACACATGCAATGACTCTAGTGGATCCATATGTGGTTTGTGGAAAGAACACACATGCAATGACACTTGTTGATCCATATGTGGTTTTTGGATAGAACACACATGCAATCACTCAGGGGGATCCACGTGTGGTTTGTGGAAAAGAAGACACATGCAATGACCACTACTTGATCCATAAGTTGTTTGTGGAAAGAATACACATGCAGTGAACACTAGTTGATCCATGTGTGGTTTGCGGAAAGAACACACATGCAATGACTCAGGGGATCCATGTGTGGTTTGTGGAAAGAACAGACATGCAATGACTCAGGGGGATCCATGTGTGGTTTGTGGAAAGAACACACATGCAATGACCACTGGTCGATCCATGTGTGGTTTTTGCAAAGAACACACATGCAATGCCACTGGTGGATCCATGTGTGGTTTGTGGAAATAACACACATGCAATGACTCTAGTGTTGGTTTTAGTATAAGAACACACATGCAATGACTCTAGCGGGTCCATATGTGATTTGTGAAAAGAATACACATGCAATGACTCTAGTGGATCCATATGTGGTTTTTGGAAAAGAGCACACATGCAATGACCACTGGTTGATCCATAAGTGGTTTGTGGAAATTACACACATGTAGTGAACACTGGTTGATCCATCTGTGGTTTGCGGAAAGAACACACATGCAATGACTCAGGGGATCCATGTGTGGTTTGTGGAAAGAACACACATGCAATGACTCAGGGGGATCCATGTCTGGTTTGTGGAAAGAACAGACATGCAATGACTCAGGGGGATCCATGTGTGGTTTGTGGAAAAAATACACATGCAATGACTCATGGGGATCCATGTGTGGTTTGTGGAAAGAACACACATGCAATGACCACTGGTCGATCCATGTGTGCTTTGTGGAAATAACACACATGCAATGACACTGGCGGATCCATATGTGGTTTGTGAAAAGAACACACATGCAATGACTCTAGTGCTGGTTTTAGTATAAGAACACACATGCAATGACTCTAGTTGGTCCATATGTGGTTTGTGAAAAGAACACACATGCAATGACTCTAGTGGATCCATATGTGGTTTGTGGAAAGAACACACATGCAATGACACTGGTTGATCCATATGTGGTTTGTGAAAATAACACACATGCAATGACTCGGGGGGATCCATGTGTGGTTTGTGGAAAGAGCACACATGCAATGACCATTGGTCGATCCATGTGTGGTTTGTGGAAAGAACACACATGCAATGCCACTGGTGGATCCATGTGTGTTTTGTTGAAAGAACACACATGCAATGACTATAGTGCTGGTTTTGGTATAAGAAAACACATGCAATAACTCTAGTGGGTCCATATGTGGTTTGTGAAAAGAACACACATGCAATGACTATAGTGGATCCATATGTGGTTTGTGGAAAAGAACTCACATGCAATGACCACTAGTTGATCCATAAGTTGTTTGTGGAAAGAACACACATGCAGTGAACACTTGTTGATCCATGTGTGGTTTTTGGAAAGAACACACATGGAGTGACTAAGGGGGATCCATGTGTGGTTTGTGGAAAGAACACACATGCAATGACAACTGGTCGATCAATGTGTGGTTTGTGGAAAGAAAACACATGCAATGACACTGGTGGATCCATCTGTGGTTTGTGAAAAGAACACACATGCAATAACTCTAGTGGATCCATATGTGGTTTGTGGAAAGAACACACATGCAATGACACTGGTTGATCCATATGTGGGTTTTGGGAAGAACACACATGCAATGACTCAGGGGGATCCAGGTGTGGTTTCTGGAAAAGAACACACATGCAATGACCACTACTTGATCCATAAGTGGTTTGCAGAAAGAACACACATGAAGTGAACACTGGTTGATCCATGTGTGGTTTGCGGAAAGAACACACATGCAATGACTCAGGGGATCCATGTGTGGTTTGTGGAAAGAACACACATGCAATGACTCAGGGGGATCCATGTGTGGCTTGTGGAAAGAACACACATGCAATGACCACTGGTCGATCCATGTGTGGTTTTTGCAAAGAACACACATGCAATGCCACTGGTGGATCCATGTGTGGTTTGTGGAAATAACACACATGCAATGACTCTAGTGCTGGTTTTAGTATAAGATCACACATGCAATGACTCTAGCGGGTCCATATGTGGTTTGTGAAAAGAATACACATGCAATGACTCTAGTGGATCCATATGTGGTTTTTGGAAAAGAGCACACATGCAATGACCACTAATTGATCCATAAGTGGTTTGTGGAAATTACACACATGTAGTGAACACTGGTTGATCCATGTGTGGTTTGCGGAAAGAACACACATGCAATGACTCAGGGGATCCATGTGTGGTTTGTGGAAAGAACACACATGCAATGACTCAGGGGGATCCATGTCTGGTTTGTGGAAAGAACACACATGCAATGACTCAGGGGGATCCATGTGTGGTTTGTGGAAAGAAGACACATGCAATGACTCATGGGGATCCATGTGTGGTTTGTGGAAAAACACACATGCAATGACAACTGGTCGATCAATGTGTGGTTTGTGGAAAGAACACACATGCAATGACACTGGTGGATCCATCTGTGGTTTGTGAAAAGAACACACATGCAATGACTCTAGTGGATCCAAATGTGGTTTGTGGAAAGAACACACATGCAATGACTCTAGTGGATCCATATGTGGTTTGTGGAAAGAACACACATGCAATGACACTTGTTGATCCATATGTGGTTTTTGGATAGAACACACATGCAATCACTCAGGGGGATCCACGTGTGGTTTGTGGAAAAGAAGACACATGCAATGACCACTACTTGATCCATAAGTTGTTTGTGGAAAGAATAGACATGCAGTGAACACTGGTTGATCCATGTGTGGTTTGCGGAAAGAACACACATGCAATGACTCAGGGGATCCATGTGTGGTTTGTGGAAAGAACAGACATGCAATGACTCAGGGGGATCCATGTGTGGTTTGTGGAAATAACACACATGCAATGACTCTAGTGCTGGTTTTAGTATAAGATCACACATGCAATGACTCTAGCGGGTCCATATGTGGTTTGTGAAAAGAATACACATGCAATGACTCTAGTGGATCCATATGTGGTTTTTGGAAAAGAGCACACATGCAATGACCACTAATTGATCCATAAGTGGTTTGTGGAAATTACACACATGTAGTGAACACTGGTTGATCCATGTGTGGTTTGCGGAAAGAACACACATGCAATGACTCAGGGGATCCATGTGTGGTTTGTGGAAAGAACACACATGCAATGACTCAGGGGGATCCATGTCTGGTTTGTGGAAAGAACACACATGCAATGACTCAGGGGGATCCATGTGTGGTTTGTGGAAAGAAGACACATGCAATGACTCATGGGGATCCATGTGTGGTTTGTGGAAAAACACACATGCAATGACAACTGGTCGATCAATGTGTGGTTTGTGGAAAGAACACACATGCAATGACACTGGTGGATCCATCTGTGGTTTGTGAAAAGAACACACATGCAATGACTCTAGTGGATCCAAATGTGGTTTGTGGAAAGAACACACATGCAATGACTCTAGTGGATCCATATGTGGTTTGTGGAAAGAACACACATGCAATGACACTTGTTGATCCATATGTGGTTTTTGGATAGAACACACATGCAATCACTCAGGGGGATCCACGTGTGGTTTGTGGAAAAGAAGACACATGCAATGACCACTACTTGATCCATAAGTTGTTTGTGGAAAGAATACACATGCAGTGAACACAGGTTGATCCATGTGTGGTTTGCGGAAACAACACACATGCAATGACTCAGGGGATCCATGTGTGGTTTGTGGAAAGAACAGACATGCAATGACTCAGGGGGATCCATGTGTGGTTTGTGGAAAGAACACACATGCAATGACCACTGGTCGATCCATGTGTGATTTCTGCAAAGAACACACATGCAATGCCACTGGTGGATCCATGTGTGGTTTGTGGAAATAACACACATGCAATGACTCTAGTGTTGGTTTTAGTATAAGAACACACATGCAATGACTCTAGCGGGTCCATATGTGATTTGTGAAAAGAATACAAATGCAATGACTCTAGTGGATCCATATGTGGTTTTTGGAAAAGAGCACACATGCAATGACCACTGCTTGATCCATAAGTGGTTTGTGGAAATTACACACATGTAGTGAACACTGGTTGATCCATCTGTGGTTTGCGGAAAGAACACACATGCAATGACTCAGGGGATCCATGTGTGGTTTGTGGAAAGAACACACATGCAATGACTCAGGGGGATCCATGTCTGGTTTGTGGAAAGAACACACATGCAATGACTCAGGGGGATCCATGTGTGGTTTGTGGAAAGAATACACATGCAATGACTCAGGGGGATCCATGTGTGGTTTGTGTAAAGAACACACATGCAATGACCACTGGTCGATCCATGTGTGCTTTGTGGAAATAACACACATGCAATGACACTGGCGGATCCATATGTGGTTTGTGAAAAGAACACACATGCAATGACTCTAGTGCTGGTTTTAGTATAAGAACACACATGCAATGACTCTAGTTGGTCCATATGTGGTTTGTGAAAAGAACACACATGCAATGAATCTAGTGGATCCATATGTGGTTTGTGGAAAGAACACACATGCAATGACACTGGTTGATCCATATGTGGTTTGTGAAAATAACACACATGCAATGACTCGGGGGGATCCATGTGTGGTTTGTGGAAAGAGCACACATGCAATGACCATTGGTCGATCCATGTGTGGTTTGTGGAAAGAACACACATGCAATGCCACTGGTGGATCCATGTGTGGTTTGTTGAAAGAACACACATGCAATGACTATAGTGCTGGTTTTGGTATAAGAAAACACATGCAATAACTCTAGTGGGTCCATATGTGGTTTGTGAAAAGAACACACATGCAATGACTATAGTGGATCCATATGTGGTTTGTGGAAAAGAACTCACATGCAATGACCACTAGTTGATCCATAAGTTGTTTGTGGAAAGAACACACATGCAGTGAACACTTGTTGATCCATGTGTGGTTTTTGGAAAGAACACACATGGAGTGACTAAGGGGGATCCATGTGTGGTTTGTGGAAAGAACACACATGCAATGACAACTGGTCGATCAATGTGTGGTTTGTGGAAAGAAAACACATGCAATGACACTGGTGGATCCATCTGTGGTTTGTGAAAAGAAAACACATGCAATGACTCTAGTGGATCCATATGTGGTTTGTTGAAAGAACACACATGCAATGACACTGGTTGATCCATATGTGGGTTTTGGGAAGAACACACATGCAATGACTCAGGGGGATCCAGGTGTGGTTTCTGGAAAAGAACACACATGCAATGACCACTACTTGATCCATAAGTGGTTTGCGGAAAGAACACACATGAAGTGAACACTGGTTGATCCATGTGTGGTTTGCGGAAAGAACACACATGCAATGACTCAGGGGATCCATGTGTGGTTTGTGGAAAGAACACACATGCAATGACTCAGGGGGATCCATGTGTGGCTTGTGGAAAGAACACACATGCAATGACCACTGGTCGATCCATGTGTGGTTTTTGCAAAGAACACACATGCAATGCCACTGGTGGATCTATGTGTGGTTTGTGGAAATAACACACATGCAATGACTCTAGTGCTGGTTTTAGTATAAGATCACACATGCAATGACTCTAGCGGGTCCATATGTGGTTTGTGAAAATAATACACATGCAATGACTCTAGTGGATCCATATGTGGTTTTGGGAAAAGAGAACACATGCAATGACCACTACTTGATCCATAAGTGGTTTGTGGAAATTACACACATGTAGTGAACACTGGTTGATCCATGTGTGGTTTGCGGAAAGAACACACATGCAATGACTCAGGGGATCCATGTGTGGTTTGTGGAAAGAACACACATGCAATGACTCAGGGGGATCCATGTCTGGTTTGTGGAAAGAACACACATGCAATGAATCAAGGGATCCATGTGTGGTTTGTGGAAAGAACACACATGCAATGACTCAGGGGGATCCATGTGTGGTTTGTGGAAAGAAGACACATGCAATGACCACTGGTCGATGCATGTGTGGTTTGTGGAAAGAACACACATGCAATGACACTGGTGGATCCATATCTGGTTTGTGAAAAGAACACACATGCAATGACTCTAGTGCTGGTTTTAGTATAAGAACACACATGCAATGACTCTAGTGGGTCCATATGTGGTTTGTGAAAAGAACACACATCCAATGACTCTAGTGGATCCATATGTGGTTTGTGGAAAGAACACACATGCAATGACATTGGTTGATCCATATGTGGTTTGTGAAAATAACACACATGCAATGACTCGGGGGATCCATGTGTGGTTTGTGGAAAGAACACACATGCAATGATCATTGGTCGATCCATGTGTGGTTTGTGGAAAGAACACACATGCAATGCCACTGGTGGATCCATGTGTGGTTTGTTGAAAGAACACACATGCAATGACTATAGTGCTGGTTTTGGTATAAGAAAACACATGCAATAACTCTAGTGGGTCCATATGTGGTTTGTGAAAAGAACACACATGCAATGACTATAGTGGATCCATATGTGGTTTGTGGAAAAGAACTCACATGCAATGACCACTAGTTGATCCATAAGTGGTTTGTGGAAAGAACACACATGCAGTGAACACTTGTTGATCCATGTGTGGTTTCTGGAAAGAACACACATGCAGTGACTCAGGGGGATCCATGTGTGGTTTGTGGAAAGAACACACATGCAATGACAACTGGTCAATCAATGTGTGGGTTGTGGAAAGGAAACACATGCAATGACACTGGTGGATCCATCTGTGGTTTGTGAAAAGAACACACATGCAATGATTCTAGTGGATCCATATGTGGTTTGTGGAAAGAACACACATGCAATGACACTGGTTGATCCATATGTGGTTTTTGGGAAGAACACACATGCAATGAGTCAGGGGGATCCAGGTGTGGTTTCTGTAAAAGAACACACATGCAATGACCACTACTTGATCCATAAGTGGTTTGTGGAAAGAACACACATGCAGTGAACACTGGTTGATCCATGTGTGGTTTGCGGAAAGAACACACATGCAATGACTCAGGGGATCCATGTGTGGTTTGTGGAAAGAACACACATGCGGTGACTCAGGGGGATCCATGTGTGGCTTGTGGAAAGAACACACATGCAATAACCACTGGTCGATCCATGTGTGGTTTTTGCAAAGAACACACATGCAATGCCACTGGTGGATCCATGTGTGGTTTGTGGAAATAACACACATGCAATGACTCTAGTGCTGTTTTTAGTATAAGATCACACATGCAATGACTCTAGCGGGTTCATATGTGGTTTGTGAAAATAATACACATGCAATGACTCTAGTGGATCCATATGAGGTTTTTGGAAAAGAGCACACATGCAATGACCACTAATTGATCCATAAGTGGTTTGTAGAAATTACACACATGTAGTGAACACTGGTTGATCCATGTGTGGTTTGCGGAAAGAACACACATGCAATGACTCAGGGGATCCATGTGTGGTTTGTGGAAAGAACACACATGCAATGACTCAGGGGGATCCATGTCTGGTTTGTGGAAAGACCACACTTGCAATGACTCAGGGGATCCATGTGTTGTTTGTGGAAAGAACACACATGCAATGACTCAGGGGGATCCATGTGTGGTTTGTGGAAAGAACACACATGCAATGACTCTAGCGGGTCCATATGTGGTTTGTGAAAAGAACACACATGCAATGACTCTAGTGCCGGTTTTAGTATAAGAACACACATGCAATGACTCTAGTGGGTCCATATGTGGTTTGTGAAAAGAACACACATGCAATGACTCTAGTGGATCCATATGTGGTTTGTGGAAAGAACACACATGCAATGACATTGGTTGATCCATATGTGGTTTGTGAAAATAACACACATGCAATGACCACTACTTGATCCATAAGTGGTTTGTGGAAAGAACACACATGTAGTGAACACTAGTTGATCCATGTGTGGTTTGCGGAAAGAACACACATGCAATGACTCAGGGGATCCATGTGTGGTTTGTGGAAAGAACACACATGCAATGACTCACAGGGATCCATGTGTGGTTTTTGGAAAGAACACACATGCAATGACTCAGGGGGATCCATGTGTGGTTTGTGGAAAGAACACACATGCAATGACTCAGGGGGATCCATGTGTGGTTTGTGGAAAGAAGACACATGCAATGACCACTGGTCGATCCATGTGTGGTTTGTGGAAAGAACACACATGCAATGACACTGGTGGATCCATATGTGGTTTGTGAAAAGAACACACATGCAATGACTCTAGTGCTGGTTTTAGTATAAGAACACACATGCAATGACTCTAGTGGGTCCATATGTGGTTTGTGAAAAGAACACACATCCAATGACTCTAGTGGATCCATATGTGGTTTGTGGAAAGAACACACATGCAATGACATTGGTTGATCCATATGTGGTTTGTGAAAATAACACACATGCAATGACTCGGGGGATCCATGTGTGGTTTGTGGAAAGAACACACATGCAATGATCATTGGTCGATCCATGTGTGGTTTGTGGAAAGAACACACATGCAATGCCACTGGTGGATCCATGTGTGGTTTGTTGAAAGAACACACATGCAATGACTATAGTGCTGGTTTTGGTATAAGAAAACACATGCAATAACTCTAGTGGGTCCATATGTGGTTTGTGAAAAGAACACACATGCAATGACTATAGTGGATCCATATGTGGTTTGTGGAAAAGAACTCACATGCAATGACCACTAGTTGATCCATAAGTGGTTTGTGGAAAGAACACACATGCAGTGAACACTTGTTGATCCATGTGTGGTTTCTGGAAAGAACACACATGCAGTGACTCAGGGGGATCCATGTGTGGTTTGTGGAAAGAACACACATGCAATGACAACTGGTCAATCAATGTGTGGGTTGTGGAAAGGAAACACATGCAATGACACTGGTGGATCCATCTGTGGTTTGTGAAAAGAACACACATGCAATGATTCTAGTGGATCCATATGTGGTTTGTGTAAAGAACACACATGCAATGACACTGGTTGATCCATATGTGGTTTTTGGGAAGAACACACATGCAATGAGTCAGGGGGATCCAGGTGTGGTTTCTGGAAAAGAACACACATGCAATGACCACTACTTGATCCATAAGTGGTTTGTGGAAAGAACACACATGCAGTGAACACTGGTTGATCCATGTGTGGTTTGCGGAAAGAACACACATGCAATGACTCAGGGGATCCATGTGTGGTTTGTGGAAAGAACACACATGCGGTGACTCAGGGGGATCCATGTGTGGCTTGTGGAAAGAACACACATGCAATGACCACTGGTCGATCCATGTGTGGTTTTTGCAAAGAACACACATGCAATGCCACTGGTGGATCCATGTGTGGTTTGTGGAAATAACACACATGCAATGACTCTAGTGCTGTTTTTAGTATAAGATCACACATGCAATGACTCTAGCGGGTTCATATGTGGTTTGTGAAAATAATACACATGCAATGACTCTAGTGGATCCATATGAGGTTTTTGGAAAAGAGCACACATGCAATGACCACTAATTGATCCATAAGTGGTTTGTAGAAATTACACACATGTAGTGAACACTGGTTGATCCATGTGTGGTTTGCGGAAAGAACACACATGCAATGACTCAGGGGATCCATGTGTGGTTTGTGGAAAGAACACACATGCAATGACTCAGGGGGATCCATGTCTGGTTTGTGGAAAGACCACACTTGCAATGACTCAGGGGATCCATGTGTTGTTTGTGGAAAGAACACACATGCAATGACTCAGGGGGATCCATGTGTGGTTTGTGGAAAGAACACACATGCAATGACTCTAGCGGGTCCATATGTGGTTTGTGAAAAGAACACACATGCAATGACTCTAGTGCCGGTTTTAGTATAAGAACACACATGCAATGACTCTAGTGGGTCCATATGTGGTTTGTGAAAAGAACACACATGCAATGACTCTAGTGGATCCATATGTGGTTTGTGGAAAGAACACACATGCAATGACATTGGTTGATCCATATGTGGTTTGTGAAAATAACACACATGCAATGACCACTACTTGATCCATAAGTGGTTTGTGGAAAGAACACACATGTAGTGAACACTAGTTGATCCATGTGTGGTTTGCGGAAAGAACACACATGCAATGACTCAGGGGATCCATGTGTGGTTTGTGGAAAGAACACACATGCAATGACTCACAGGGATCCATGTGTGGTTTTTGGAAAGAACACACATGCAATGACTCAGGGGGATCCATGTGTGGTTTGTGTAAAGAACACACATGCAATGACCACTGGTGGATCCATGTGTGGTTTGGGGAAAGAACACACATGCAATGACTCGTTTGCTGGTTTTAGTATAAGAACACACATGCAATGACTCTAGTGCTGGTTTTAGTATAAGAACACACATGCAATGATTCTAGTACAGGTTTTAGTATAAGAACACACATACAATGACACTGGTTGATCCATATGTGGTTTGTGGAAAGAACACACATGCAATGACTCAACGGGATCCATGTGTGGTTTGTGGAAAGAACACACAACTGGTCGATCAATGTGTGGTTTGTGGAAAGAACACACATGCAATGACACTGGTGGATCCATCTGTGGTTTGTGAAAAGAACACACATGCAATGACTCTAGTGGATCCATATGTGGTTTGTGAAAAGAACACACATGCAATGACATTGGTTGATCCATATGTGGTTTTTGGAAAGAACACACATGCAATGACTCAGGGGGATCCATGTGTGGTTTGTGGAAAGAACACACATGCAATGACCACTGGTCGATCCATGTGTGGTTTGTGGAAAGAACACACATGCAATGACACTGGTGGATCCATATGTGGTTTGTGAAAAGAACACACATGCAATGACTCTAGTGCTGGTTTTAGTATAAGAACACACATGCAATGACTCTAGTCGGTCCATATGTGGTTTGTGAAAAGAACACACATGCAATGACTCTAGTGGATCCATATGTGGTTTGTGGAAAGAACACACATGCAATGACACTGGTTGATCCATATGTGGTTTGTGAAAAGAACACACATGCAATGACTCAGGGGGATCCATGTGTGATTTGTGGAAAGAACAGACATGCAATGACCACTGGTGGATCCATGTGTGGTTTGGGGAAAGAACACACATGCAATGACTCTTGTGCTGGTTTTATTATAAGAACACACGTGTAATGACTCTAGTGCAGGTTTTTGTATAAGAACACACATGCAATGACTCTAGTACTGGTTTTATTATAAGAACACACATACAATGACACTGGTTGATCCATATGTGGTTTGTGGAAAGAAGACACATGCAATGACTCATGGGGATCCATGTGTGGTTTGTGGAAAAACACACATGCAATGACAACTGGTCGATCAATGTGTGGTTTGTGGAAAGAACACACATGCAATGACACTGGTGGATCCATCAGTGGTTTGTGAAAAGAACACACATGCAATGACTCTAGTGGATCCATATGTGGTTTGTGGAAAGAACACACATGCAATGACACTTCTTGATCCATATGTGGTTTTTGGATAGAACACACATGCAATCACTCAGGGGGATCCACGTGTGGTTTGTGGAAAATAAAACACATGCAATGACCACTACTTGATCCATAAGTGGTTTGTGCAAAGAACACACATGCAGTGAACACTGGTTGATCCATGTGTGGTTTGCGGAAAGAACACACATGCAATGACTCAGGGGATCCATGTGTGGTTTGTGGAAAGAACAGACATGCAATGACTCAGGGGGATCCATGTGTGGTTTGTGGAAAGAACACACATGCAATGACCACTGGTCGATCCATGTGTGGTTTTTGCAAAGAACACACATGCAATGCCACTGGTGGATCCATGTGTGGTTTGTGGAAATAACACACATGCAATGACTCTAGTGTTGGTTTTAGTATAAGAACACACATGCAATGACTCTAGCGGGTCCATATGTGATTTGTGAAAAGAATACACATGCAATGACTCTAGTGGATCCATATGTGGTTTTTGGAAAAGAGCACACATGACCACTGCTTGATCCATAAGTGGTTTGTGGAAATTAGACACATGTAGTGAACACTGGTTGATCCATCTGTGGTTTGCGGAAAGAACACACATGCAATGACTCAGGGGATCCATGTGTGGTTTGTGGAAAGAACACACATGCAATGACTCAGGGGGATCCATGTCTGGTTTGTGGAAAGAACACACATGCAATGACTCAGGGGGATCCATGTGTGGTTTGTGGAAAGAATACACATGCAATGACTCAGGGGGATCCATGTGTGGTTTGTGGAAAGAACACACATGCAATGACCACTGGTCGATCCATGTGTGGTTTGTGGGAAGAACACACATGCAATGACACTGGCGGATCCATATGTAGTTTGTGAAAAGAACACACATGCAATGACTCTAGTGCTGGTTTTAGTATAAGAACACACATGCAATGACTCTAGGGGGTCCATATGTGGTTTGTGAAAAGAACACACATGCAATGACTCTAGTGGATCCATATGTGGTTTGTGGAAAGAACACACATGCAATGACACTGGTTGATCCATATGTGGTTTGTGAAAATAACACACATGCAATGACTCGGGGGGGGTCCATGTGTGGTTTGTGGAAAGAGCACACATGCAATGACCATTGGTCGATCCATGTGTGGTTTGTGGAAAGAACACACATGCAATGCCACTGGTGGATCCATGTGTGGTTTGTTGAAAGAACACACATGCAATGACTATAGTGCTGGTTTTGGTATAAGAAACACATGCAATAACTCTAGTGGGTCCATATGTGGTTTGTGAAAAGAACACACATGCAATGACTATAGTGGATCCATATGTGGTTTGTTGAAAAGAACTCACATGAAATGACCACTAGTTGATCCATAAGTTGTTTGTGGAAAGAACACACATGAAGTGAACACTTGTTGATCCATGTGTGGTTTTTGGAAAGAACACACATGGAGTGACTCAGGGGGATCCATGTGTGGTTTGTGGAAAGAACACACATGCAATGACAACTGGTCGATCAATGTGTGGTTTGTGGAAAGAAAACAAATGCAATGACACTGGTGGATCCATCTGTGGTTTGTGAAAAGAACACACATGCAATGACTCTAGTGGATCCATATGTGGTTTGTGGAAAGAACACACATGCAATGACACTGGTTGATCCATATGTGGGTTTTGGGAAGAACACACATGCAATGACTCAGGGGGATCCAGGTGTGGTTTCTGGAAAAGAACACACATGCAATGACCACTACTTGATCCATAAGTGGTTTGTGGAAAGAACACACATGCAGTGAACACTGGTTGATCCATGTGTGGTTTGCGGAAAGAACACACATGCAATGACTCAGGGGATCCATGTGTGGTTTGTGGAAAGAACACACATGCGATGACTCAGGGGGATCCATGTGTGGCTTGTGGAAAGAACACACATACAATGACCACTGGTCGATCCATGTGCGGTTTTTGCAAAGAACACACATGCAATGCCACTGGTGGATCCATGTGTGGTTTGTGGAAATAACACACATGCAATGACTCTAGTGCTGGTTTTAGTATAAGATCACACATGCAATGACTCTAGCAGGTCCATATGTGGTTTGTGAAAAGAATACACATGCAATGACTCTAGTGGATCCATATGTGGTTTTTGGAAAAGAGCACACATGCAATGACCACTAATTGATCCATAAGTGGTTTGTGGAAATTACACACATGTAGTGAACGCTGGTTGATCCATGTGTGGTTTGCGGAAAGAACACACATGCAATGACTGAGGGGATCCATGTGTGGTTTGTGGAAATATCACACATGCAATGACTCAGGGGGATCCATGTCTGGTTTGTGGAAAGAACACACTTGCAATGACTCAGGGGATCCATGTGTGGTTTGTGGAAAGAACACACATGCAATGACTCAGGGGGATCCATGTGTGGTTTGTGGAAAGAAGACACATACAATGACCACTGGTCGATCCATGTGTGGTTTGTGGAAAGAACACACATGCAATGACACTGGTGGATCCATATGTGGTTTGTGAAAAGAACACACATGCAATGACTCTAGTGCTGGTTTTAGTATAAGAACACACATGCAATGACTCTAGTGGGTCCATATGTGGTTTGTGAAAAGAACACACATGCAATGACTCTAGTGGATCCATATGTGGTTTGTGGAAAGAACACACATGCAATGACATTGGTTGATCCATATGTGGTTTGTGAAAATAACACACATGCAAGCACTCGGGGGGATCCATGTGTGGTTTGTGGAAAGAACACACATGCAATGACCATTGGTCAATCCATGTGTGGTTTGTGGAAAGAACACACATGCAATGCCACTGCTGGATCCATGTGTGGTTTGTTGAAAGAACACACATGCAATGACTATAGTGCTGGTTTTGGTATAAGAAAACACATGCAATAACTCTAGTGGGTCCATATGTGGTTTGTGAAAAGAACACACATGCAATGACTATAGTGGATCCATATGTGGTTTGTGGAAAAGAACTCACATGCAATGACCACTAGTTGATCCATAAGTGGTTTGTGGAAAGAACACACATGCAGTGAACACTTGTTGATCCATGTGTGGTTTGTGGAAAGAACACACGTGCAGTGAACACTTGTTGATCCATGTGTGGTTTCTGGAAAGAACACACATGTAGTGACTCAGGGGGATCCATGTGTGGTTTGTGGACAGAACACACATGCACTGACTCAGGGGGATCCATGTGTGGTTTGTGGAAAGAAGACACATGCAATGACCACTGGTGGATCCATGTGTGGTTTGGGGAAAGAACACACATGCAATGACTCTAGTGCTGGTTTTAGTATAAGAACACACATGCAATGACTCTAGTGTTGGTTTTAGTATAAGAACACACATGCAATGACTCTAGTGCTGGTTTGTGGAAAGAACACACATCCAATGACTCTAGTGGGTCCATATGTGATTTGTGAAAAGAACACACATGCAATGACTCTAGTGCTGGTTTTAGTATAAGAACACACATGCAATGACTCTAGTGGGTCCATATGTGGTTTGTGAAAAGAACACACATGCAATGACTCTAGTGGATCCATATGTGGTTTGTGGAAAGAACACACATGCAATGACACTGGTTGATCCATATGTGGTTTGTGAAAAGAACACACATGCAATGACTCAGGGGGATCCATGTGTGGTTTGTGGAAAGAACACACATGCAATGACCACTGGTCGATCCATGTGTGCTCTGTGGAAAGAACAGACATGCAATGCCACTGGTGGATCCATGTGTGGTTTGTGGAAAGAACACACATGCAATGATTCTAGTGCTGGTTTTAGTATGAGAACACACATGCAATGACTCTAGTGGGTCCATATGTGGTTTGTGAAAAGAACACACATGCAATGACTCAGGGGATCCATGTGTGGTTTGTGGAAAGAACACACATGCAATGACCACTGGTCGATCCATGTGTGGTTTTTGCAAAGAACACACATGCAATGCCACTGGTGGATCCATGTGTGGTTTGTGGAAATAACACACATGCAATGACTCTAGTGCTGGTTTTAGTATAAGAACACACATGCAATGACTCTAGCGGGTCCATATGTGGTTTGTGAAAAGAATACACATGCATTGACTCTAGTGGATCCATATGTGATTTTTGGAAAAGAGCACACATGCAATGACCACTTCTTGATCCATAAGTGGTTTGTGGAAATTACACACATGTAGTGAACGCTGGTTGATCCATGTGTGGTTTGCGGAAAGAACACACATGCAATGACTCAGGGGATCCATGTGTTGTTTGTGGAAAGAACACACATGCAATGACTCAGGGGGATCCATGTCTGGTTTGTGGAAAGAACACACATGCAATGACTCAGGGGGATCCATGTGTGGTTTGTGGAAAGAACACACATGCAATGACTCAAGGGGATCCATGTGTGGTTTGTGGAAAGAACACACATGCAATGACCACTGGTCGATCCATGTGTGGTTTGTGGAAAGAACACACATGCAATGACACTGATGGATCCATATGTGGTTTGTGAAAAGAACACACATACAATGACTCTAGTGCTGGTTTTAGTATAAGAACACACATGCAATGACTCTAGTGGGTCCATATGTGGTTTGTGAAAAGAACACACATGTAATGACTCTAGTGGATCCATATGTGGTTTGTGGAAAGAACACATATGCAATGACACTGGTTGATCCATATGTGGTTTATGAAAAGAACACACATGCAATGACTCGGGGGGATCCATGTGTGGTTTGTGGAAAGAACACACATGCAATGACCACTGGTCGATCCATGTGTGGTTTTTGCAAAGAACACACATGCAATGCCACTGGTGGATCCATGTGTGGTTTGTGGAGAGAACACACATGCAATGACTCTAGTGCTGGTTTTAGTATAATAACACACATGCAATGACTCTAGCGGGTCCATATGTGGTTTCTGAAAAGAATACACATGCAATGACTCTAGTGGATCCATCTGTGGTTTTTGGAAAAGAGCACACATGCAATGACCATTGCTTAATCCATAAGTGGTTTGTGGAAATTACACACATGTAGTGAACACTGGTTGATCCATGTGTGGTTTGCGGAAAGAACACACATGCAATGACTCAGGGGATCCATGTGTGGTTTGTGGAAAGAACACACATGCAATGACTCAGGGGGATCCATGTCTGGTTTGGGGAAAGAACACACATGCAATGACTCAGAGGGATCCATGTGTAGTTTCTGGAAAGAACACACATGCAGTGACTCCAGCACTAGAGTCATTGCATGTGTGTTCTTATAGTAAAACCAGCACTAGAGTCATTGCATGTGTGTTCTTTCCACAAACCACACATGGATCCACCAGTGGCATTGCATGTGTGTTCTTTCCACAAACCACTTATGGATTGACCAATGGTCATTGCACGTGTGTTCTTTCCATAAACCACACATGGATCCCCCTGAGTCATTGCATGTGTGTTCTTTTCACAAACCACATATGGATCAACCAGTGTCATTGCATGTGTGTTCTTTCCACAAACCATATATGGATCCACTAGAGTCATTGCAGGTGTGTTCTTTTCACAAACCACATATGGACCCACTAGAGTCATTGCATGTGTGTTCTTATACTAAAACCAACACTAGAGTCATTGCATGTGTGTTCTTTTCACAAACCACATATGGATCCACTAGTGTCATTGCATGTGTGTTCTTTCTACAAACCACATATGGATCGACCAGTGGTCATTGCATGTGTGTTCTTTCCACAAACCACACATGGATCTCCCTGAGTCATTGCATGTGTGTTCTTTCCAAAAACCACATATGGATCAACCAGTGTCATTGCATGTGTGTTCTTTCCACAAACCACATATGGATCCACTAGAGTCATTGCATGTGTGTTCTTTTCACAAACCACAGATGGATCCACCAGTGTCATTGCATGTGTGTTATTTCCCCATACCACACATTGATCGTACAATTGTCATTGCATGTGTGTTCTTTCTACAAACCACACATGGATCCCCCTGAGTCATTCCATGTGTGTTCTTTGCACAAACCACATATGGATCAACCAGTGTCATTGTATGTGTGTTCTTATCCTAAAACCAGCACTAGAGTCATTGCATGTGTGTTCTTTCCACAAACAACACATGGATCAACCAGTGTCATTGCATGTGTGTTCTTTCTACAAACCACATATGGATCAACCCGTGTCATTATATGTGTGTTCTTATACTAAAACCAGCACTAGATTCATTGCACGTGTGTTCTTATACTAAAACCAACACTACAGTCATTGCATGTGTGTTCTTATACTAAAACCAGCACTAGAGTCATTGCATGTGTGTTCTTTCCCCAAACCAAACATGGATCCACCAGTAGTCATTACACGTGTGTTCTTTCCACAAACTACACATGGACCCCCCTGAGTCACTGCATGTGTGTTCTTTGCACAAACCACACATGGATCAACCAGTGTTCACGGCATGTGTGTTCTTTCCACAAACCACACATGGATCCCCCTGAGTCATTGCATGTGTGTTCTTTCCACAAACCACACATGGATCCCCTAAGTCATTGCATGTGTGTTCTTTCCGCAAACCACACATGGATCAACCAGTGTTCACTGCATGTGTGTTCTTTCCACCAACCACTTATGGATCAAGTAGTGGTCATTGCATGTGTGTTCTTTTCCACAAACCACATATGGATCCACTAGAGTCATTGCATGTGTATTCTTTTCCACAAACCACATCTGGATCCACTAGAGTCATTGCATGCGTGTTCTTTTCACAAACCACATATGGACCCACTAGAGTCATTGCATGTGTGTTCTTATACTAAAACCAGCACCAGAGTCATTGCATGTGTGTTCTTTCCACAAACCACACATGGATCCACCAGTGGCATTGCATGTGTGTTCTTTCCACAAACCACTTATGGATCGACCAGTTGTAATTTCATGTGTGATCTTTCCACAAACCACACATGGATCCCCCTGAGTCATTGCATGTGTGTTCTTTTCACAAACCACATATGGATCAACCAGTGTCATTGCATGTGTTCTCTTTCCACAAACCACATATGGATCCACTAGAGTCATTGCATGTGTGTTCTTTTCACAAACCACATATGGACCCACTAGAGTCATTACATGTGTGTTCTTATACCAAAACCAGCAATAGAGTCATTGCATGTGTGTTCTTTTCACAAACCACATATGGATCCACCAGTGTCATTGCATCTGTGTTTTTTCCACAAACCACACATGGATCGACCAGTGGTCATTGCATGTGTGTTCTTTCCACAAACCACACATGGATCCCCCTGAGTCATTGCATGTGTTCTCTTTCCAAAAACCACATATGGATCAACCAGTGTCATTGCATGTGTGTTCTTTCCACAAACCACATATGGATCCACTAGAGTCATTGATGTGTCTTCTTTTCACAAACCACAGATGGATCCACCAGTGTCATTGCATGTGTGTTCTTTCCATAAACCACACATTGATCAACCAGTTGTCATTGCATGTGTGTTCTTTCCACAAACCACACATGGATCCCCCTGAGTCATTGCATGTGTGTTCTTTGCACAAACCACATATGGATCAACCAGTGTCATTGTATGTGTGTTCTTATACTAAAACCAGCACTAGAGTCATTGCATGTGTGTTCTTTCCACAAACAACACATGGATCAACCAGTGTCATTGCATGTGTGTTCTTTCTACAAACCACATATGGATCAACCCGTGTCATTATATGTGTGTTCTTATACTAAAACCAGCACTAGATTCATTGCACGTGTGTTCTTATACTAAAACCAGCACTAGAGTCATTGCATGTGTGTTCTTATACTAAAACCAGCACTAGAGTCATTGCATGTGTGTTCTTTCCCCAAACCAAACATGGATCCACCAGTGGTCATTACACGTGTGTTCTTTCCACAAACTACACATGGACCCCCCTGAGTCACTGCATGTGTGTTCTTTGCACAAACCACACATGGATCAACCAGTGTTCACGGCATGTGTGTTCTTTCCACAAACCACACATGGATCCCCCTGAGTCATTGCATGTGTGTTCTTTCCACAAACCACACATGGATCCCCTAAGTCATTGCATGTGTGTTCTTTCCGCAAACCACACATGGATCAACCAGTGTTCACTGCATGTGTGTTCTTTCCACCAACCACTTATGGATCAAGTAGTGGTCATTGCATGTGTGTTCTTTTCCACAAACCACATATGGATCCACTAGAGTCATTGCATGTGTATTCTTTTCCACAAACCACATCTGGATCCACTAGAGTCATTGCATGCGTGTTCTTTTCACAAACCACATATGGACCCACTAGAGTCATTGCATGTGTGTTCTTATACTAAAACCAGCACCAGAGTCATTGCATGTGTGTTCTTTCCACAAACCACACATGGATCCACCAGTGGCATTGCATGTGTGTTCTTTCCACAAACCACTTATGGATCGACCAGTTGTAATTTCATGTGTGATCTTTCCACAAACCACACATGGATCCCCCTGAGTCATTGCATGTGTGTTCTTTTCACAAACCACATATGGATCAACCAGTGTCATTGCATGTGTTCTCTTTCCACAAACCACATATGGATCCACTAGAGTCATTGCATGTGTGTTCTTTTCACAAACCACATATGGACCCACTAGAGTCATTGCATGTGTGTTCTTATACTAAAACCAGCAATAGAGTCATTGCATGTGTGTTCTTTTCACAAACCACATATGGATCCACCAGTGTCATTGCATCTGTGTTTTTTCCACAAACCACACATGGATCGACCAGTGGTCATTGCATGTGTGTTCTTTCCACAAACCACACATGGATCCCCCTGAGTCATTGCATGTGTTTTCTTTCCAAAAACCACATATGGATCAACCAGTGTCATTGCATGTGTGTTCTTTCCACAAACCACATATGGATCCACTAGAGTCATTGATGTGTCTTCTTTTCACAAACCACAGATGGATCCACCAGTGTCATTGCATGTGTGTTCTTTCCATAAACCACACATTGATCAACCAGTTGTCATTGCATGTGTGTTCTTTCCACAAACCACACATGGATCCCCCTGAGTCATTGCATGTGTGTTCTTTGCACAAACCACATATGGATCAACCAGTGTCATTGTATGTGTGTTCTTATACTAAAACCAGCACTAGAGTCATTGCATGTGTGTTCTTTCCACAAACAACACATGGATCAACCAGTGTCATTGCATGTGTGTTCTTTCTACAAACCACATATGGATCAACCCGTGTCATTATATGTGTGTTCTTATACTAAAACCAGCACTAGATTCATTGCACGTGTGTTCTTATACTAAAACCAGCACTAGAGTCATTGCATGTGTGTTCTTATACTAAAACCAGCACTAGAGTCATTGCATGTGTGTTCTTTCCCCAAACCAAACATGGATCCACCAGTGGTCATTACACGTGTGTTCTTTCCACAAACTACACATGGATCCCCCTGAGTCACTGCATGTGTGTTCTTTGCACAAACCACACATGGATCAACCAGTGTTCACTTCATGCGTGTTCTTTCCACAAACCACTTATGGATCAAGCAGTGGTCATTGTATGTGTGTTCTTTTCCACAAACCACATATGGATCCACTAGAGTCATTGCATGTGTGTACTTTTAACAAACCACATATGGACCCACTAGAGTCATTGCATGTGTGTTCTTATACTAAAACCAACACTAGAGTCATTGCATGTGTGTTCTTTCCACAAACCACGGATGGATCCACCAGTGGCATTGCATGTGTGTTCTTTCCACAAACCACACATGGATCGACCAGTGGTCATTGCATGTGTGTTCTTTCCATAAACCACACATGGATCCCCCTGAGTCATTGCATGTGTGTTCTTTTCACAAACCACATATGGATCAACCAGCGTCATTGCATGTGTGTTCTTATACTAAAACCAAAACTAAAGTCATTGCATGTGTGTTCTTATACTAAAACTAGCACTAGTGTCATTGCATGTGTGTTCTTATACTAAAGCCAGCACAAGAGTCATTGCATGTGTGTTCTTTCCCCAAACCACACATGGATCCATCAGTGGTCATTGCATGTGTGTTCTTTCCACAAACCACACATGGATCCCCCTGAGACATTGCATGTGTGTTCTTTCCACAAACCACACATGGATCCCCCTGAGTCATTGCATGTGTGTTCTTTCCACAAACCACACGCGGATCCCCTGAGTAATTGCATGTGTGTCCTTTCCGCAAACCACACATGGATCAACCAGTGTTCACTGCATGTGCGTTCTTTCCACAAACCACTTATGGATCAAGTAGTGGTCATTGCATCTGTGTACTTTTCCACAAACCACATATGTATCCACTAGGGTCATTACATGTGTGTTCTTTTTGCAAACCACATATGGACCCACTAGAGTCATTGCATGTGTGTTCTTATACTAAAACCAACACTAGAGTCATTGCATGTGTGTTCTTTCCACAAACCACACATGGATCCACCAGTGGCATTGCATGTGTGTTCTTTCCACAAACCACTTATGGATCGACTAGTGGTCATTGCATGTGTGTTCTTTCCACAAACCACACATGGATCCCCCTGAGTCATTGCATGTGTGTTCTTTCCACAAACCACACATGGATCCCCCTGAGTCATTGCATGTGTGTTCTTTTCACAAACCACATATGGATCAACCAGTGTCATTGCATGTGTGTTCTTTCCACAAACCACATATGGATCCACTAGAGTCATTGCATGTGTGTTCTTTTCACAAACCACATATGGACCCACTAGAGTCATTGCATGTGTGTTCTTATACTAAAACCAACACTAGAGTCATTGCATGTGTGTTCTTTTCACAAACCACATATGGATCCGCCAGTGTCATTGCATGTGTGTTCTTTCCACAAACCACACATGGATCAACCAGTGGTCATTACATGTGTGTTCTTTCCACAAACCACACATGGAACCCCCTGAGTCATTGCATGTGTGTTCTTTCCACAAACCACATATGGATTAACCATCGTATTTGCATGTGTGTTCTTTCCACAAACCAGATATGGATCCACTAGAGTCATTGCATGTGTGTTCTTTTCACAAACCACATATGGATCCACCAGTGTCATTGCATGTGTGATCTTTCCACAAACCACACATTGATCGACCAGTGGTCATTGCATGTGTGTTCTTTCAACAAACCACACATGGATCCCTCTGAGTCATTGCATGTATGTTCTTTCCAAAAACCACATATGGATCAACCAGTGTCATTGCATGTGTGTTCCTTCCACAAACCACATATGAATCCACTAGAGTCATAGCATGTCTGTTCTTTCCAGAAACCACATATGTATCCAATAGAGTCATTGCATGTGTGTTCTTGTCATGAACCACATTTGGATCCACTAGTGTCATTGCATGTGTGTTCATTCCACAAACCACTTATGGTTCAACGAGTGGTCATTGCATGTGTGTTCTTTTCCACAAACCACATATGTATCCACTAGAGTCATTGCATGTGTGTTATTTTCACAAACCACATATGGACCCACTAGAGTCATTGCATGTGTGTTCTTTCCACAAACCACACATGGATCCAGCAGTGGCATTGCATGTGTGTTCTTTCCACAAACCACTTATGGATCGACCAGTGGTCATTGCATGTGTGTTCTTTCCACAAACCACACATCGATCCCCCTGAGTCATTGATGTGTGTTCTTTTCACAAACCACATATGGATCAACCAGTGCCATTGCATGTGTGTTCTTTCCACAAAGCACATATGGATCCACTAGAGTCATTGCATGTGTGTTCTTTTCACAAACCACATATGGACCCACTAGAGTCATTGCATGTGTGTTCTTATACTAAAACCAACACTAGAGTCACTGCATCTGTGTTCTTTTCACAAACCACATATGGATCCACCAGTGTCATTGCATGTGTGTTCTTTCTACAAACCACATATGGATCGACCAGTGGTCATTGCATGTGTTTTCTGTCCAGAAACCACACATGGATCCCCCTGAGTCATTGCATGTGTGTTCTTTCAAAAAACCACATATGGATCAACCAGTGTCATTGCATGTGTGTTCTTTCCACAAACCACATATGGATCCACTAGATTCATTGCATGTGTGTTCTTTTCACAAACCACAGTTGGATCCACCAGTGTCATTGCATGTGTGTTATTTCCACATACCACACATTGATCGACCAATTGTCATTGCATGTGTGTTCTTTCCACAAACCACACATGGATCCCCCTGAGTCATTGCATGTGTGTTCTTTGCACAAACCACATATGGATCAACCAGTGTCATTGTATGTGTGGTCTTATACTAAAACCAGCACTAGAGTCATTGCTTGTGTGTTCTTTCCACAAACAACACATGGATCAACCAGTGTCATTGCATGTGTGTTCTTTCCACAAACCACATATGGATCAACCAGTGTTATTATATGTGTGTTCTTATACTAAAACCAACACTAGAGTCATTGCATGTGTGTTCTTATACTAAAACCAGCACTAGAGTCATTGCATGTGTGTTCTTATACTAAAACCAGCATTAGAGTCATTGCATGTGTGTTCTTTCCGGAATCCAAACATGGATCCACCAGTGGTCATTGCACGTGTGTTCTTTCCACAAACTACACATGGATCCCCCCGAGTCATTGCATGTGTGTTCTTTGCACAAACCACGCATGGATCAACCAGTATTCATTTCATGCGTGTTCTTTCCACAAACCACTTATGGATCAAGCAGTGGTCATTGTATGTGTGTTCTTTTCCACAAACCACAAATGGATCCACTAGAGTCATTGCATGTGTGTACTTTTAACAAACCACATATGGACCCACTAGAGTCATTGCATGTGTGTTCTTATACTAAAACCAGCACTAGAGTCATTGCATGTGTGTTCTTTCTACAAACCACATATGGATCGACCAGTGGTCATTGCATGTGTTTTCTGTCCACAAACCACAAATGGATCCCCCTGAGTCATTGCATGTGTGTTCTTTCAAAAAACCACATATGGATCAACCAGTGTCATTGCATGTGTGTTCATTCCACAAACCACATATGGATCCACTAGATTCATTGCATGTGTGTTCTTTTCACAAACCACAGATGGATCCACCAGTGTCATTGCATGTGTGTTATTTCCACATACCACACATTGATCGACCAATTGTCATTGCATGTGTGTTCTTTCCACAAACCACACATGGATCCCCCTGAGTCATTGCATGTGTGTTCTTTGCACAAACCACATATGGATCAACCAGTGTCATTGTATGTGTGGTCTTATACTAAAACCAGCACTAGAGTCATTGCATGTGTGTTCTTTCCACAAACAACACATGGATCAACCAGTGTCATTGCATGTGTGTTCTTTCTACAAACCAC
Organism: Avena sativa; assembly: GCA_916181665.1. Lineage (NCBI taxonomy): Eukaryota > Viridiplantae > Streptophyta > Magnoliopsida > Poales > Poaceae > Avena > Avena sativa. The sequence goes on from OV702289.1 coordinate 596,581,891, forward strand.
ATATGGATCAACCAGTGTCATTATATGTGTGTTCTTATACTAAAACCAACACTAGAGTCATTGCATGTGTGTTCTTATACTAAAACCAGCACTAGAGTCATTGCATGTGTGTACTTATACTAAAACCAGCATTAGAGTCATTGCATGTGTGTTCTTTCCCGAATCCATACATGGATCCACCAGTGGTCATTGCACGTGTGTTCTTTCCACAAACTACACATGGATCCCCCCGAGTCATTGCATGTGTGTTCTTTGCACAAACCATGCATGGATCAACCAGTATTCATTTCATGCGTGTTCTTTCCACAAACCACTCATGGATCGACCAGTGGTCATTGCATGTGTGTTCTTTTCCACAAACCACATATGGATCCACTAGAGTCATTGCATGTGTGTACTTTTAACAAACCACATATGGACCCACTAGAGTCATTGCATGTGTGTTCTTATACTAAAACCAGCACTAGAGTCATTGCATGTGTGTTCTTTCCACAAACCACACATGGATCCACCAGTGGCATTGCATGTGTGTTCTTTCCACAAACCACACATGGATCGACCAGTGGTCATTGCATGTGTGTTCTTTCCATAAACTACACATGGATCCCCCTGAGTCATTGCATGTGTGTTCTTTTCACAAACCACATATGGATCAACCAGTGTCATCGCATGTGTGTTCTTTCCACAAACCACATATGGAAACACTAGAGTCATTCCATGTGTCTTCTTTTCACAAACCACATATGGACCCACTAGAGTCATTGCATGACGAAAACTAGCACTAGAGTCATTGCATGTGTGTTCTTTTCACAAACCACATATGGATCCACCAGTGTCATTGCATGTGTGTTCTTTCCACAAACCACACATAGATCAACCAGTGGTCATTGCATGTGTGTTCTTTCCACAAACCACAAATGGATCCCCCTGAGGCATTTCATGTGTGTTCTTTCCACAAACCACATATGGATCAACCAGTGTCATTGCATGTGTGTTCTTTCCACAAACCACTTATGGATCCACTAGAGTCATTGCATGTGTGTTCTTTCAACAAACCACACATGGATCAACCAGTGTCATTGCATGTGTGTTCTTTCCACAAACCACATATGGATCAACGAGTGGTCATTCCATGTGTGTTCTTTTCCACAAACCACATATGCATCCACTAGGGTCATTGCATGTGGGTTCTTTTCCACAAACCACATATGGATCCACTAGAGTCATTGCATGTGTGTTCTTTCCACAAACCACACATGGATCCCCCTCAGTCATTGCATGTGTGTTCTTTCCACAAACCACACATGGATCAACCAGTGTTCACTGCATGTGTGTTCTTTCCACAAACCACATATGGATCCACTAGATTCATTGCATGTGTGTTCTTTTCACAAACCACAGATGGATCCACCAGTGTCATTGCATGTGTGTTATTTCCACATACCACACATTGATCGACCAATTGTCATTGCATGTGTGTTCTTTCCACAAACCACACATGGATCCCCCTGAGTCATTGCATGTGTGTTCTTTGCACAAACCACATATGGATCAACCAGTGTCATTGCATGTGTGTTCTTTCAAAAAACCACATATGGATCAACCAGTGTCATTGCATGTGTGTTCATTCCACAAACCACATATGGATCCACTAGATTCATTGCATGTGTGTTCTTTTCACAAACCACAGATGGATCCACCAGTGTCATTGCATGTGTGTTATTTCCACATACCACACATTGATCGACCAATTGTCATTGCATGTGTGTTCTTTCCACAAACCACACATGGATCCCCCTGAGTCATTGCATGTGTGTTCTTTGCACAAACCACATATGGATCAACCAGTGTCATTGTATGTGTGGTCTTATACTAAAACCAGCACTAGAGTCATTGCATGTGTGTTCTTTCCACAAACAACACATGGATCAACCAGTGTCATTGCATGTGTGTTCTTTCTACAAAACACATATGGATCAACCAGTGTCATTATATGTGTGTTCTTATACTAAAACCAACACTAGAGTCATTGCAAGTGTGTTCTTATACTAAAACCAGCACTAGAGTCATTGCATGTGTGTACTTATACTAAAACCAGCATTAGAGTCATTGCATGTGTGTTCTTTCCCGAATCCATACATGGATCCACCAGTGGTCATTGCACGTGTGTTCTTTCCACAAACTACACATGGATCCCCCCGAGTCATTGCATGTGTGTTCTTTGCACAAACCATGCATGGATCAACCAGTATTCATTTCATGCGTGTTCTTTCCACAAACCACTCATGGATCGACCAGTGGTCATTGCATGTGTGTTCTTTTCCACAAACCACATATGGATCCACTAGAGTCATTGCATGTGTGTACTTTTAACAAACCACATATGGACCCACTAGAGTCATTGCATGTGTGTTCTTATACTAAAACCAGCACTAGAGTCATTGCATGTGTGTTCTTTCCACAAACCACACATGGATCCACCAGTGGCATTGCATGTGTGTTCTTTCCACAAACCACACATGGATCGACCAGTGGTCATTGCATGTGTGTTCTTTCCATAAACTACACATGGATCCCCCTGAGTCATTGCATGTGTGTTCTTTTCACAAACCACATATGGATCAACCAGTGTCATTGCATGTGTGTTCTTTCCACAAACCACATATGGAAACACTAGAGTCATTCCATGTGTCTTCTTTTCACAAACCACATATGGACCCACTAGAGTCATTGCATGTGTGTTCTTATATGAAAACCAGCACTAGAGTCATTGCATGTGTGTTCTTTTCACAAACCACATATGGATCCACCAGTGTCATTGCATGTGTGTTCTTTCCACAAACCACACATAGATCGACCAGTGGTCATTGCATGTGTGTTCTTTCCACAAACCACAAATGGATCCCCCTGAGGCATTTCATGTGTGTTCTTTCCACAAACCACATATGGATCAACCAGTGTCATTGCATGTGTGTTCTTTCCACAAACCACTTATGGATCCACTAGAGTCATTGCATGTGTGTTCTTTCAACAAACCACACATGGATCAACCAGTGTCATTGCATGTGTGTTCTTTCCACAAACCACATATGGATCAACGAGTGGTCATTCCATGTGTGTTCTTTTCCACAAACCACATATGCATCCACTAGGGTCATTGCATGTGGGTTCTTTTCCACAAACCACATATGGATCCACTAGAGTCATTGCATGTGTGTTCTTTCCACAAACCACACATGGATCCCCCTCAGTCATTGCATGTGTGTTCTTTCCACAAACCACACATGGATCAACCAGTGTTCACTGCATGTGTGTTCTTTCCACAAACCACTTATGGATCAACCAGTGGTCATTGCATATGTTCATTTCCACAAACCACATATGGATCCACTAGAGTCATTGCATGTGTGTTCTTTTCACAAACCACATATGGACCCACTAGAGTCATTGCATGTGTGTTCTTTCCAAAAACCACACATGGATCAACCAGTGTCATTGGATGTGTGTTCTTTCCACAAACCACATATGGATCCACTAGAGTCATTGCATGTGTGTTCTTATACTAAAACCAGCATTAAAGTCATTGCATGTGTGTTCTTTCTCGAATCCAAACATGGATCCACCAGTGGTCATTGCACGTGTGTTCTTTCCACAAACTACACATGGATCCCCCCGAGTCATTGCATGTGTGTTCTTTGCACAAACCACGCATGGATCAACCAGTATTCACTTCATGCGTGTTCTTTCCACAAACCACTTATGGATCAAGGAGTAGTCATTGTATGTGTGTTCTTTTCCACAAACCACATATGGATCCACTAGAGTCATTGCATGTGTGTACTTTTAACAAACCACATATGGACCCACTAGAGTCATTGCATGTGTGTTCTTATACTAAAACCAGCACTAGAGTCATTGCATGTGTGTTCTTTCCACAAACCACACATGGATCCACCAGTGGCATTGCATGTGTGTTGTTTCCACAAACCACACATGGATCGACCAGTGGTCATTGCATGTGTGTTCTTTCCATAAACTATACATGGATCCCCCTGAGTCATTGCATGTGTGTTCTTTTCACAAACCACATATGGATCAACCAGTGTCAGTTCTTTCCACAAACCACATATGGATCCACTAGAGTCATTCCATGTGTGTTCTTTTCACAAACCACATATGGACCCACTAGAGTCATTGCATGTGTGTTCTTATACTAAAACCAACACTAGAGTCATTGCATGTGTGTTCTTTTCACCAACCACATATGGATCCACCAGTGTCATTGCATGTGTGTTCTTTCCACAAACCACACATAGATCGACCAGTGGTCATTGCATGTGTGTTCTTTCCACAAACCACAAATGGATCCCCCTGAGGCATTTCATGTGTGTTCTTTCCACAAACCACATATGGATCAACTAGTGTCATTGCATGTGTGTTCTTTCCACAAACCACATATGGATCCACTAGAGTCATTGCATGTGTGTTCTTCAACAAACCACACATGGATCAACCAGTGTCATTGCATGTGTGTTCTTTCCACAAACCACATATGGATCAACGAGTGGTCATTCCATGTGTGTTCTTTTCCACAAACCACATATGCATCCACTAGTGTCATTGCATGTGGGTTCTTTTCCACAAACCACATATGGATCCACTAGATTCATTGCATGTGTGTTCTTTCCACAAACCACACATGGATCCCCCTCAGTCATTGCATGTGTGTTCTTTCCACAAACCACAAATGGATCAACCAGTGTTCACTACATGTGTGTTCTTTCCACAAACCACTTATGGATCAACCAGTGGTCATTGCATATGTTCATTTCCACAAACCACATATGGATCCACTAGAGTCATTGCATGTGTGTTCTTTTCACAAACCACATATGGACCCACTAGAGTCATTGCATGTGTGTTCTTTCCAAAAACCACACATGGATCAACCAGTGTCACTGGATGTGTGTTCTTTCCACAAACCACATATGGATCCACTAGAGTCATTGCATGTGTGTTCTTTTCACAAACCACAGATGGATCCACCAGAGTCATTGCATGTGTGTTCTTTCCACAAACCACACATGGATCCACTAGTGGCATTGCATGTGTGTTCTTTCCACAAACCACACATGGATCGACCAGTGGTAATTGCATGTGTGTTCTTTCCACAAACCACACATGGATCCACCAGTGGCATTGCATGTGTGTTGTTTTCACAAATCACATATGGATCAACCAGTGTCATTGCATGTGTGTTATTTCCACAAACCACATATGGATCCACTAGAATCATTGCATGTGTGTTGGTTTGACAAACCACATATGGACCCACTAGAGTCATTGCATGTGTGTTCTTATACTAAAACCAGCACTAGAGTCATTGCATGTGTGTTCTTTTCACAAACCACATATGGATCCACTAGTGTCACTGCATGTGTGTTCTTTCCACAAACCACACATGGATCGACCAGTGGTCATTGCATGTGTGTTCTATCCACAAACCACACATGGATCCCCCTGAGTCATTGCATGTGTGTTCTTTCCACAAACCACATATGGATCAACCAGTGTCATTGCATGTATTCTTTCCACAAACCACATATGGATCCACTAGAGTCATTGCATGTGTGTTCTATCCACAAACCACATATGGATCCACTAGAGTCATTGCATGTGTGTTCTTTTCACAAACCACAGATGGATCCACCAATGTCATTGCATGTGTGGTCTTTCCACAAACCACACATTGATTGACCAGTTGTCATTGCATGTGTTTTCTTTCCACAAACCACACATGGATCCCCCTGAGTCATTGCATGTGTGTTCTTTCCACAAACCACATATGGATCAACCAGTGTCATTATATGTGTGTTCTTATACTAAAACCAGCACTAGAGTCATTTCATGTGTGTTCTTATACTAAAGCCAGCACTAGAGCCATCGTGTGTGTTCTTTCCACAAACAACACATGGATCAACCAGTGTCATTGGATGTGTGTTCTTTCCACAAACCACACATTGATCGACAAGTTGTCATTGCATGTGTGTTCTTTCCACAAACCACACATGGATCCCCCTGAGTCATTGCATGTGTGTTCTTTCCACAAACCACATATGGATCAACCAGTGTCATTGTATGTGTGTTCTTATACTAAAACCAGCGCTAGAGTCATTGCATGTGTGTTCTGATACTAAAACCAACACTAGAGTCATTGCATGTGTGTTGTTTCCACAAACAACACATGGATCAACCAGTGTCATTGCATGTGTGTTCTTTCCACGAACCACATATGGATCAACCAGTGTCATTGTATGCGTGTTCTTATACTAAAACCAACACTAGAGTCATTACATGTGTGTTCTTATACTAAAACCAGCACTAGAGTCATTGCATGTGTGTTCTTTCCACAGACCACACATGGATCAACTAGTGTCATTGCATGTGTGTTCTTTCCAGAAACCACATATGGATCAACCAGTGGTCATTGCATGTGTGTTCTTTTCCACAAACCACATATGGATCCACTAGAGTCATTGCATGTGTATTCTTTTCACAAACCACATATGGACCCACTAGAGTCATTGCATGTGTGTTTTTATACTAAACCAGCACTAGAGTCATTGCATGTGTGTTCTTTTCACAAACCACATATGGATCCACCAGTGTCATTGCATGTGTGTTCTTTCGACAAAACACACATGGATCGACCAGTGGTCATTGCATGTGTGTTCTTTCCATAAACCACACATGGATCCCCCTGAGTCATTGCATGTGTGTTCTTTCCACAAACCACACATGGATCAACCAGTGTTCACTGCATGTGTGTTCATTCCACAAACCACTTATGGATCAACTAGTGGTCATTGCATGTGTGCTCTTTTCCACAAACCACATATGTATGCACTAGAGTCATTGCATGTGTGTTCTTTTCACAAACCACATATGGACCCACTAGAGTCATTGCATGTGTGTTCTTATACTAAAACCAGCACTAGAGTCATTGCATGTGTGTTCTTTTCACAAACCACATATGGATCCACCAGTGTCATTCCATGTGTGTTCTTTCCACAAAACACACATGGATCGACCAGTGATCATTGCATGTTGTTCTTTCCACAAACCACACACGGATCCTCCTGAGTCATTGCATGTGTGTTCTTTCCACAAACCACACATGGATAAACCAATGTTCACTACATGTGTGTTCTTTCCACAAACCACTTATGGATCAACTAGTGGTCATTGCATGTGTGTTCTTTTCCATAAACCACATATGTATCCACTAGAGTCATTGCATGTGTGTTCTTTTCACAAACCACATATGGACCCACTAGAGTCATTGCATGTGTGTTCTTATACTAAAACCAACACTAGAGTCATTGCATGTGTGTTCTTATACTAAAACCAGCACTAGAGTCATTGCATGTGTGTTCTTTCCACAAACCACACATGGATCCACCAGTGGGCATTGCATGTGTGTTCTTTCCACGAGCCACACATGCATCAATTAGTGTCATTGCATCTGTGTTCTTTCCAAAAACCACATATGGATCATCCAGTGTCAATGCATGTGTGTTCTTTCCACAAACCACATACGGATCCACTAGAGTTCATTGCATGTGTGTTATTTCCACAAACCACATATGTATCCACTAGAGTCATTGCATGTGTGTTCTTGTCATGAACCACATTTGGATCCACCAGTGTCATTGCATGTGTGTTCTTTCCACAAACCACTTATGGATCAACCAGTGGTCATTACATGTGTGTTCTTTTCCACAAACCACATATGGATCCACTAGCGTCATTCCATGTGTGTTCTTTTCACAAACCAGATATGGACCCACTAGAGTCATTGCATGTGTGTTCTTATACTAAAACCAACACTAGAGTCATTGCATGTCTGTTCTTATACTAAACCAGCACTAGAGTCATTGCATGTGTGTTCTTTTTCACAAACCACATATGGATCGACAAGTGGTCATTGCATGTCTGTTCTTTTCCACGAACCACATATGGATCCACTAGAGTCATTGCATCTATGTTCTTTTCACAAACCACATATGGACCCACCAATGTCATTGCATGTGTGTCCTTTGCACAAACCACTTATGGATCAACCAGTGATCATTGCATGTGTGTTCTTTTCCACAAAACACATATGGATCCACTAGAGTCATTGCATGTGTGTTCTTTTCACAAACCACATATGGACCCACTATATTCATTGCATGTGTGTTCTTATACTAAAACCAACACTAGAGTCATTGCATGTGTGTTCTTATACTAACACCACCACTAGAGTCATTGCATGTGTGTTCTTATACTAAAACCAGCACTAGAGTCATTGCATGTGTGTTCTTTCCACAAACCACACATGGATCAACCAATGGTCATTGCATGTGTGTTCTTTTCCACCAACCACATATGGATCCACTAGAGTCATTGCATGTGTGTTCTTTTCACAAACCACATATGGACTCACTAGAGTCATTGGATGTGTGTTCTTATACTAAAACCAGCACTAGAGTCATTGCATGTGTGTTCTTATACTAAAACCAGCACTAGAGTCATTGCATGTGTGTTCTTTTCACAAACCACATATGGATCCACCAGTGTCATTTCATGTGTGTTCTTTCCACAAACCACACATGGATCGACCAGTGGTCATTGCATGTGTGTTCTTTCCACAAACCACACATGGACCCCCCTGGGTCCTTGCATGTGTGTTCTTTCCACAAACCACATATGGATCAACTAGTATCATTGCATGTGTGTTCTTTCCACAAACCACATTTGGATCCACTAGAGTCATTGTATGTGTCTTCTTTTCACAAACCACATATGGATCCACCAGTGTAATTGCATGTGTGTTCTTTCCACAAACCACACATTGATCGAATAGTGGTCATTGCATGTGTGTTCGTTCCACAAACCACACATGGATCCCCCTGAGTCATTGCCTGTGTGTTCTTTCCACAAACCACACATGGATCAACCAGTGTTCGCTGCATGTGTGTTCTTTCCACAAACCACATACGAATCCACTAGAGTTCATTGCATGTGTGTTCTTTTCACAAACCACATATGGATCAACCAATGGCATTTTCATGTGTTTTTTTCTCACAAACCACATAAGGATCCACCAGTGTCATAGCGTGTGTGTTTTTTCCACAAACCACATATGGATCAACAAGTGGTCATTGCATGTGTGTTCTTTTCCACAAACCACATATGGATCCACTAGAGTCATTGCATGTGTGTTCTATTCACAAACCACATACGGACCTACTATACTTCATTGCATGTGTGTTCTTTTCACAAACCACATATGGATCAACCAATGGCATCGCATGTGTTTTTTTTCACAAACCACATATGGATCCACCAGTGTCATTGCATGTGTGTTCTTTCCACAAACCACATATGGATCAACCAGTGGTCATTGCATGTGTGTTCTTTTCGACAAACCACTTATGGATCCACTAGAGTCATTGCATGTGTGTACTTTTCACAAACCACATATGGACCCACTAGAGTCATTGCATGTGTGTTCTTATACTAAACCAGCACTAGAGTCATTGGATGCGTCTTCTTTCCACAGACCACACGTGGATCAACCAGTGTCATTGCATGTGTGTTCTTTCCACAAACCACATATCGATAAACTAGTGGTCATTGCATGTGTGTTATTTTCCACAAACCACATATGGATCCACTAGAGTCATTGCATGTGTATTATTTTCAGAAACCACATATGGACCCACTAGAATCATTGCATGTGTGTTTTTATACTAAATCCAGCACTAGAGTCATTGCATGTGTGTTCTTTTCAAAAACCATATATGGATCCACCAGTGTCATTGCATGTGTGTTCTTTCCACAAAACACACATGGATCGACCAGTGATCATTGCATGTGTGTTCTTTCCACAAACCACACATGGATCCCCCTGCGTCATTGCCTGTGTGTTCTTTCCACAAACCACACTTGGATCAACCAGTGTTCACTGCATGTGTGTTCTTTCCACAAACCACTTATGGATCAACCAGTGGTCATTTCATGTGTGTTCTTTTCCACAAACCACATATGTATCCACTAGAGTCATTGTATGTGTGTTCTTTTCACAAACCACATATGGACCCACTAGAGTCATTGCATGTGCGTTCTTATACTCAAACCAACACTAGAGTCATTGCATGTGTGTTCTTTTCACAAACCACATATGGATCCACCAGTGTCATTGCATGTGTGTTCTTTCCACAAACCACTTATGGATCAACCAGTGGTCACTGCATGTGTGTTCTTTTCCACAAAACACACATGGATCGACCAGTGGTCATTGCATGTGTGTTCTTTCCACAAACCACACATGGATCCCCCTGAGTCAATGCATGTGTGTTCTTTCCACAAACCACACATGGATCAACCAGTGTTCACTGCATGTGTGTTCTTTACACAAACCACTTATGGATCAACCAGTGGTCATTGCATGTGTGTTCTTTTCCATAAACCACATATGTATCCACTAGAGTCATTGCATGTGTGTTCTTTTCACAAACCACATAAGGACCCACTAGAGTCATTGCATGGGTGTTCTTATACTAAAACCAACACTAGAGTCATTGCATGTTTGTTCTTATACTAAAACCAGCACTAGAGTCATTGCATGTGTGTTCTTATACTAAAACCAGCACTAGATTCATAGCATGTGTGTTCTTTCCACAAACCACACATGGATCCACCAGTGGTCATTGCATGTGTGTTCTTCACACAAACCACACATGCATCAACTAGTGTCATTGCCTGTGTGTTCTTTCCAAAAAGCACATATGGATCATCAAGTGTCATTGCATGTGTGTTCTTTCCACAAACCACATATGGATCCACTAGAGTTCAGTGCATGTGTGTTCTTTCCACAAACCACATATGTATCCACAAGAGTCATTGCATGCGTGTTCTTGTCATGAACAACATTTGGATCCACTAGTGTCATTGCATGTGTGTTCTTTCCACAAACCACTTATGGATCCACTAGAGTCATTGCATGTGCGTTCTTTTCACAAACCAGATATGGACCCACTAGAGTCATTGCATGTGTGTTCTTATACTAAAACCAGCACTAGAGTCATTGCATGTGTGTTCTTATACTAAACCAGTAGTAGAGTCATTGCATGTGTGTTCTTTTTCACAAACCACATATGGATCGACCAGTGGTCATTGCATGTGTGTTCTTTCCACAAACCACATATCGATCAACTAGTGGTCATTTCATGTGTTTTCTGTTCCACAAACCACATATGGATCCACTAGAGTCATTGCATGTGTGTTCTATTCACAAACCACATACGTACCTACTATACTTCATTGCATGTGTGTTCTTTTCACAAACCACATATGGATCAACCAATGGCATCGCATGTGTTTTTTTTCACAAACCACATATGGATCCACCAGTGTCATTGCATGTGTGTTCTTTCCACAGACCACATATGGATCAACCAGTGGTCATTGCATGTGTGTTCTTTTCGACAAACCACTTATGGATCCACTAGAGTCATTGCATATGTGTACTTTTCACAAACCACATATGGACCCACTAGAGTCATTGCATGTGTGTTCTTATACTAAACCAGCACTAGAGTCATTGGATGCGTCTTCTTTCCATAGACCACACGTGGATCAACCAGTGTCATTGCATGTGTGTTCTTTCCACAAACCACATATCGATAAACTAGTGGTCATTGCATGTGTGTTATTTTCCACAAACCACATATGGATCCACTAGAGTCATTGCATGTGTATTATTTTCAGAAACCACATATGGACCCACTAGAATCATTGCATGTGTGTTTTTATACTAAATCCAGCACTAGAGTCATTGCATGTGTGTTCTTTTCAAAAACCATATATGGATCCACCAGTGTCGTTGCATGTGTGTTATTTCCACAAAACACACATGGATCGACCAGTGGTCATTGCATGTGTGTCCTTTCCACAAACCACACATGGATCCCCCTGCGTCATTGCCTGTGTGTTCTTTCCACAAACCACACTTGGATCAACCAGTGTTCACTACATGTGTGTTCTTTCCACAAACCACTTATGGATCAACCAGTGGTCATTTCATGTGTGTTCTTTTCCACAAACCACATATGTATCCACTAGAGTCATTGTATGTGTGTTCTTTTCACAAACCACATATGGACCCACTAGAGTCATTGCATGTGCGTTCTTATACTCAAACCAGCACTAGAGTCATTGCATGTGTGTTCTTTTCACAAACCACATATGGATCCACCAGTGTCGTTGCATGTGTGTTCTTTCCACAAACCACTTATGGATCAACCAGAGGTCACTGCATGTGTGTTCTTTTCCACAAAACACACATGGATCGACCAGTGGTCATTGCATGTGTGTTCTTTCCACAAACCACACATGGATCCCCCTGAGTCATTGCATGTGTGTTCTTTCCACAAACCACACATGGATCAACCAGTGTTCACTGCATGTGTGTTCTTTACACAAACCACTTATGGATCAACTAGTGGTCATTGCATGTGTGTTCTTTTCCATAAACCACATATGTATCCACTAGAGTCATTGCATGTGTGTTCTTATACTAAACCAGTAGTAGAGTCATTGCATGTGTGTTCTTTTTCACAAACCACATATGGATCGACCAGTGGTCATTGCATGTGTGTTCTTTCCACAAACCACATATCGATCAACTAGTGGTCATTTCATGTGTGTTCTTTTCCACAAACCACATATGGATCCACTAGAGTCATTGCATGTGTGTTCTTTTCACAAACCACATATGGATCCACCAATGTCATTGCATGTGTGTTCTTTGCACAAACCACATATGGATCAACAGTGGTCATTGCATGTGTGTTCTTTTCCACAAACCACATATGGATCCACTAGAGTCATTGCATGTGTGTTCTTTTCACACACCACATATGGACCCACTAGAGTCATTGCATGTGTGTTCTTATACTAAAACCAGCACTAGAGTCATTGCATGTGTGTTCTTTTCACAAGCCACATATGGATCCACCAGTGTCATTGCATGTTTGTTCTTTTCACAAACCACATATGGATCCACTAGTGTCATTGCATGTGTGTTCTTTCCACAAACCACACATGGATCGACCAGTGGTCATTGCATGTGTGTTCTTTCCACAAACCACATATGGATCAACCAGTGTCATTGCATGTGTGTTCTTTCCACAAACCACATTTGGATCCACTAGAGTCATTGCATGTTTCTTCTTTTCACAAACCACATATGGATCCACCAGTGTCATTGCATGTGAGTTCTTTCCACAAACCACACATTGATCGACTAGTGGTCATTGCATGTGTGTTCCTTCCACAAACCACACATGGATCCCCCTGAGTCATTGCATGTGTGTCTTTCCACAAACCACATATGGATTAACCAGTGTCATTGCATGTGTGTTCTTTCCACAAACCACATACGGATCCACTAGAGTTCATTGCATGTGTGTTCTTTTCACAAACCACATATGGATCAACCAATGGCATTGCATGTGTTTTTTTTCACAAACCACATATGGATCCACCAGTGTCATTGCATGTGAGTTCTTTCTACAAACCACATATGAATACCCCAGTGGTCATTGCATGAGTGTTCTTTTCCATAAACCACATATGGATCCACTAGAGTAATTGCATGTGTGTTCTTTTCACAAACCACATATGGACCCACTAGACTTCATTGCATGTGTGTTCTTATACTAAAACCAGCACTAGAGTCAAAACATGTGTGTTCTTTCCACAAACCACACATGGACCCACCAGTGGTCATTGCATGTGTGTTCTTTCCACAAACCACACATGCATCAACCCGTGTAATTGCATGTGTGTTCTTTCCACAAACCACATATGGATCATCCAGTGTCATTGCATGTGTGTTTTTTCCACAAACCACATATGTACCGACTAGAGTCATTGCATGTGTGTTCTTGTCATTAACCACATTTGGATCCACGAGTGTCGTCGCATGTGTGTTCTGTCCACAAACCACTTCTGGATCAACCCGTGGTCATTACATGTGTGTTCTTTTCCACAAACCACATATGGATCCAATAGAGTCATTGCATGTGTGTTCTTTTTACAAACCAGAAATGGACCTACTAGAGTCATTTCATGTGTGTTCTTATACTAAAACCAACACACTGGAGTCATTGCATGTGTGTTCTTATACTAAACCAGCACTAGAGTCATTGCATGTGTGTTCTTTTTCACAAACCACATATGGATCGACCAGTGGTCATTGCATGTGTGTTCTTTCCACAAACCACATATGGATCAACCAATGGTCATTGCATGTGTGTTCTTTTCCACAAACCACATCTGGATCCACTAGAGTCATTGCATATGTGTTCTTTTCACAAACCACATATGGATCCACCAGTGTCATTGCATGTGTGTTCTTTCCACAAACCACTTATGGATCAACCAGTGGTCATTGCATGTGTGTTCTTTTCCACAAACCACATATGGATCCACTGGAGTCATTGCATATGTGTTCTTTTCACAAACCACATATGGACCCACTAGATTCACTGCATGTGTGTTCTTATATTAAAACCAGCACTAGAGTCATTGCATGTGTGTTCTTATACTAAAACCAGCACTAGAGTCATTGCATGTTTGTTCTTATACTAAAACCAACACTAGAGTCATTGCATGTTTGTTCTTATACTAAAACCAACACTAGAGTCATTGCATGTGTGTTCTTATACTAAAACCAGCACTAGAGTCATAGCATGTGTGTTCTTTCCACAAACCACACATGGATCCACCAGTGGTCATTGCATGTGTGTTCTTTCCACAAACCACACATGCATCAACCAGTGTCATTGCATGTGTGTTCTTTCCACAAACCACATATGGATCATCTAGTGTCATTGCATGTGTGTTCTTTCCACAAACCACATACAGATGCCCTAGAGTTCATTGCATGTGTGTTCTTTCCACAAACCACATATGTATCCACTAGAGTCATTGCATGTGTGTTCTTGTCATGAACCACATTTGGATCCACCAGTGTCATTGCATGTGTGTTCTTTCCACAAACCACTTATGGATCAACCAGTGGTCATTACATGTGTGTTCTTTTCCACAAACCACATATGGATCCACTAGAGTCATTGCATGTGTGTTCTTTTCACAAACTAGATAAGGACCCACTAGAGTCATTGCATGTGTGTTCTTATACTAAAACCAGCACTATAGTCATTGCATGTGTGTTCTTATACTAAACCAGCACTAGAGTCATTGCATGTGTGTTCTTTTTCACAAACCACATACAGATCGACCAGTGGTCATTGCATGTGTGTTCTTTCCACAAACCACATATGGATCAACCAGTGGTCATTGCATGTGTGTTCTTTTCCATAAACAACATATGGATCCACTAGAGTCATTCCATGTGTGTTCTTTTCACAAACCACATATGGACCCACTAGAGTCATTGCAAGTGTGTTCTTATACTAAAACCAGCACTAGAGTCGTTGCATGTGTGTTCTTTTCACAAACCACAGATGGATCCACTAGTGTCATTGCATGTGTGTTCTTTCCACAAACCACATATGGATCCACTAGAGTCATTGCATGTGTGTTATTTTCACAAACCACATATGGATCCACTAGAGTCATTGCATGTGTGTTCTTTTCACAAACCACATAAGGACCCACTAGAGTCATTGCATGGGTGTTCTTATACTAAAACCAACACTAGAGTCATTGCATGTTTGTTCTTATACTAAAACCAGCACTAGAGTCATTGCATGTGTGTTCTTATACTAAAACCAGCACTAGATTCATAGCATGTGTGTTCTTTCCACAAACCACACATGGATCCACCAGTGGTCATTGCATGTGTGTTCTTCACACAAACCACACATGCATCAACTAGTGTCATTGCCTGTGTGTTCTTTCCAAAAAGCACATATGGATCATCAAGTGTCATTGCATGTGTGTTCTTTCCACAAACCACATATGGATCCACTAGAGTTCAGTGCATGTGTGTTCTTTCCACAAACCACATATGTATCCACAAGAGTCATTGCATGCGTGTTCTTGTCATGAACAACATTTGGATCCACTAGTGTCATTGCATGTGTGTTCTTTCCACAAACCACTTATGGATCCACTAGAGTCATTGCATGTGCGTTCTTTTCACAAACCAGATATGGACCCACTAGAGTCATTGCATGTGTGTTCTTATACTAAAACCAGCACTAGAGTCATTGCATGTGTGTTCTTATACTAAACCAGTAGTAGAGTCATTGCATGTGTGTTCTTTTTCACAAACCACATATGGATCGACCAGTGGTCATTGCATGTGTGTTCTTTCCACAAACCACATATCGATCAACTAGTGGTCATTTCATGTGTTTTCTGTTCCACAAACCACATATGGATCCACTAGAGTCATTGCATGTGTGTTCTATTCACAAACCACATACGTACCTACTATACTTCATTGCATGTGTGTTCTTTTCACAAACCACATATGGATCAACCAATGGCATCGCATGTGTTTTTTTTCACAAACCACATATGGATCCACCAGTGTCATTGCATGTGTGTTCTTTCCACAGACCACATATGGATCAACCAGTGGTCATTGCATGTGTGTTCTTTTCGACAAACCACTTATGGATCCACTAGAGTCATTGCATATGTGTACTTTTCACAAACCACATATGGACCCACTAGAGTCATTGCATGTGTGTTCTTATACTAAACCAGCACTAGAGTCATTGGATGCGTCTTCTTTCCATAGACCACACGTGGATCAACCAGTGTCATTGCATGTGTGTTCTTTCCACAAACCACATATCGATAAACTAGTGGTCATTGCATGTGTGTTATTTTCCACAAACCACATATGGATCCACTAGAGTCATTGCATGTGTATTATTTTCAGAAACCACATATGGACCCACTAGAATCATTGCATGTGTGTTTTTATACTAAATCCAGCACTAGAGTCATTGCATGTGTGTTCTTTTCAAAAACCATATATGGATCCACCAGTGTCGTTGCATGTGTGTTATTTCCACAAAACACACATGGATCGACCAGTGGTCATTGCATGTGTGTCCTTTCCACAAACCACACATGGATCCCCCTGCGTCATTGCCTGTGTGTTCTTTCCACAAACCACACTTGGATCAACCAGTGTTCACTACATGTGTGTTCTTTCCACAAACCACTTATGGATCAACCAGTGGTCATTTCATGTGTGTTCTTTTCCACAAACCACATATGTATCCACTAGAGTCATTGTATGTGTGTTCTTTTCACAAACCACATATGGACCCACTAGAGTCATTGCATGTGCGTTCTTATACTCAAACCAGCACTAGAGTCATTGCATGTGTGTTCTTTTCACAAACCACATATGGATCCACCAGTGTCGTTGCATGTGTGTTCTTTCCACAAACCACTTATGGATCAACCAGAGGTCACTGCATGTGTGTTCTTTTCCACAAAACACACATGGATCGACCAGTGGTCATTGCATGTGTGTTCTTTCCACAAACCACACATGGATCCCCCTGAGTCATTGCATGTGTGTTCTTTCCACAAACCACACATGGATCAACCAGTGTTCACTGCATGTGTGTTCTTTACACAAACCACTTATGGATCAACTAGTGGTCATTGCATGTGTGTTCTTTTCCATAAACCACATATGTATCCACTAGAGTCATTGCATGTGTGTTCTTATACTAAACCAGTAGTAGAGTCATTGCATGTGTGTTCTTTTTCACAAACCACATATGGATCGACCAGTGGTCATTGCATGTGTGTTCTTTCCACAAACCACATATCGATCAACTAGTGGTCATTTCATGTGTGTTCTTTTCCACAAACCACATATGGATCCACTAGAGTCATTGCATGTGTGTTCTTTTCACAAACCACATATGGATCCACCAATGTCATTGCATGTGTGTTCTTTGCACAAACCACATATGGATCAACAGTGGTCATTGCATGTGTGTTCTTTTCCACAAACCACATATGGATCCACTAGAGTCATTGCATGTGTGTTCTTTTCACACACCACATATGGACCCACTAGAGTCATTGCATGTGTGTTCTTATACTAAAACCAGCACTAGAGTCATTGCATGTGTGTTCTTTTCACAAGCCACATATGGATCCACCAGTGTCATTGCATGTTTGTTCTTTTCACAAACCACATATGGATCCACTAGTGTCATTGCATGTGTGTTCTTTCCACAAACCACACATGGATCGACCAGTGGTCATTGCATGTGTGTTCTTTCCACAAACCACATATGGATCAACCAGTGTCATTGCATGTGTGTTCTTTCCACAAACCACATTTGGATCCACTAGAGTCATTGCATGTTTCTTCTTTTCACAAACCACATATGGATCCACCAGTGTCATTGCATGTGAGTTCTTTCCACAAACCACACATTGATCGACTAGTGGTCATTGCATGTGTGTTCCTTCCACAAACCACACATGGATCCCCCTGAGTCATTGCATGTGTGTCTTTCCACAAACCACATATGGATTAACCAGTGTCATTGCATGTGTGTTCTTTCCACAAACCACATACGGATCCACTAGAGTTCATTGCATGTGTGTTCTTTTCACAAACCACATATGGATCAACCAATGGCATTGCATGTGTTTTTTTTCACAAACCACATATGGATCCACCAGTGTCATTGCATGTGAGTTCTTTCTACAAACCACATATGAATACCCCAGTGGTCATTGCATGAGTGTTCTTTTCCATAAACCACATATGGATCCACTAGAGTAATTGCATGTGTGTTCTTTTCACAAACCACATATGGACCCACTAGACTTCATTGCATGTGTGTTCTTATACTAAAACCAGCACTAGAGTCAAAACATGTGTGTTCTTTCCACAAACCACACATGGACCCACCAGTGGTCATTGCATGTGTGTTCTTTCCACAAACCACACATGCATCAACCCGTGTAATTGCATGTGTGTTCTTTCCACAAACCACATATGGATCATCCAGTGTCATTGCATGTGTGTTTTTTCCACAAACCACATATGTACCGACTAGAGTCATTGCATGTGTGTTCTTGTCATTAACCACATTTGGATCCACGAGTGTCGTCGCATGTGTGTTCTGTCCACAAACCACTTCTGGATCAACCCGTGGTCATTACATGTGTGTTCTTTTCCACAAACCACATATGGATCCAATAGAGTCATTGCATGTGTGTTCTTTTTACAAACCAGAAATGGACCTACTAGAGTCATTTCATGTGTGTTCTTATACTAAAACCAACACACTGGAGTCATTGCATGTGTGTTCTTATACTAAACCAGCACTAGAGTCATTGCATGTGTGTTCTTTTTCACAAACCACATATGGATCGACCAGTGGTCATTGCATGTGTGTTCTTTCCACAAACCACATATGGATCAACCAATGGTCATTGCATGTGTGTTCTTTTCCACAAACCACATCTGGATCCACTAGAGTCATTGCATATGTGTTCTTTTCACAAACCACATATGGATCCACCAGTGTCATTGCATGTGTGTTCTTTCCACAAACCACTTATGGATCAACCAGTGGTCATTGCATGTGTGTTCTTTTCCACAAACCACATATGGATCCACTGGAGTCATTGCATATGTGTTCTTTTCACAAACCACATATGGACCCACTAGATTCACTGCATGTGTGTTCTTATATTAAAACCAGCACTAGAGTCATTGCATGTGTGTTCTTATACTAAAACCAGCACTAGAGTCATTGCATGTTTGTTCTTATACTAAAACCAACACTAGAGTCATTGCATGTTTGTTCTTATACTAAAACCAACACTAGAGTCATTGCATGTGTGTTCTTATACTAAAACCAGCACTAGAGTCATAGCATGTGTGTTCTTTCCACAAACCACACATGGATCCACCAGTGGTCATTGCATGTGTGTTCTTTCCACAAACCACACATGCATCAACCAGTGTCATTGCATGTGTGTTCTTTCCACAAACCACATATGGATCATCTAGTGTCATTGCATGTGTGTTCTTTCCACAAACCACATACAGATGCCCTAGAGTTCATTGCATGTGTGTTCTTTCCACAAACCACATATGTATCCACTAGAGTCATTGCATGTGTGTTCTTGTCATGAACCACATTTGGATCCACCAGTGTCATTGCATGTGTGTTCTTTCCACAAACCACTTATGGATCAACCAGTGGTCATTACATGTGTGTTCTTTTCCACAAACCACATATGGATCCACTAGAGTCATTGCATGTGTGTTCTTTTCACAAACTAGATAAGGACCCACTAGAGTCATTGCATGTGTGTTCTTATACTAAAACCAGCACTATAGTCATTGCATGTGTGTTCTTATACTAAACCAGCACTAGAGTCATTGCATGTGTGTTCTTTTTCACAAACCACATACAGATCGACCAGTGGTCATTGCATGTGTGTTCTTTCCACAAACCACATATGGATCAACCAGTGGTCATTGCATGTGTGTTCTTTTCCATAAACAACATATGGATCCACTAGAGTCATTCCATCTGTGTTCTTTTCACAAACCACATATGGATCCACCAGTGTCATTGCATGTGTGTTCTTTCCAAAAACCACTTATGGATCAACCAGTGGTCATTGCATGTGTGTTCTTTTCCACAAACCACATATGGATCCACTAGAGTCATTGCATGTGTGTTCTTTTCAGAAACCACATATGGACCGACTAGATTCATTGCATGTGTGTTCTTATTTTAAAACCAGCACCAGAGTCATTGCATGTGTGTTCTTATACTAAAACCAGCACTAGAGTCATTACATGTATGTTCTTATACTAAAACCAGCACTAGAGTCATTGCATGTGTGTTCTTTCCATAAACCACACATGGATCAACCAGTGTCATTGCATGTGTGTTCTTTCCACAAACCACATATGGATCAACGAGTGGTCATTGCATGTGTGTTCTTTTCCACAAACCACATATGGATCCACTAGAGTCATTGCATGTGTGTTCTTTTCACAAACCACATATGGACCCACTAGAGTCATTGCATGTGTGTTCTTATACTAAACCAGCACTAGAGTCATTGGATGCGTCTTCTTTCCACAGACCACACGTGGATCAACCAGTGTCATTGCATGTGTGTTCTTTCCACAAACCACATATCGATAAACTAGTGGTCATTGCATGTGTGTTATTTTCCACAAACCACATATGGATCCACTAGATTCATTGCACGTGTATTATTTTCAGAAACCACATATGGACCCACTAGAATCATTGCATGTGTGTTTTTATACTAAATCCAGCACTAGAGTCATTGCATGTGTGTTCTTTTCAAAAACCATATATGGATCCACCAGTGTCATTGCATGTGTGTTCTTTCCACAAAACACACATGGATCGACCAGTGGTCATTGCATGTGTGTTCTTTCCACAAACCACACATGGATCCCCCTGCGTCATTGCCAGTGTGTTCTTTCCACAAACCACACATGGATCAACCAGTGTTCACTGCATGTGTGTTCTTTCCACAAACCACTTATGGATCAACCAATGGTCATTTCATGTGTGTTATTTTCCACAAACCACATATGTATCCACTAGAGTCATTGTATGTGTGTTCTTTTCACAAACCACATATGGACCCACTAGAGTCATTGCATGTGCGTTCTTATACTCAAACCAGCACTAGAGTCATTGCATGTGTGTTCTTTTCACAAACCACATATGGATCCACCAGTGTCATTGCATGTGTGTTCTTTCCACAAACCACTTATGGATCAACCAGTGGTCATTGCATGTGTGTTCTTTTCCACAAAACACACATGGATCGACCAGTGGTCATTGCATGTGTGTTCTTTCCACAAACCACACATGGATCCCCTTGAGTCATTGCATGTGTGTTCTTTCCACAAACCACACATGGATCAACCAGTGTTCACTGCATGTGTGTTCTTTACACAAACCACTTATGGATCAACCAGTGGTCATTGCATGTGTGTTCTTTTCCATAAACCACATATGTATCCACTAGAGTCATTGCATGTGTGTTCTTTCCACAAACCACATATGTATCCACTAGAGTCATTGCATGTGTGTTCTTGTCATTAACCACATTTGGATCCACGAGTGTCGTTGCATGTGTGTTCTTTACACAAACCACTTTTGGATCAACCAGTGGTCATTACATGTGTGTTCTTTTCCACAAACCACATATGGATCCAATAGAGTCATTGCATGTGTGTTCTTTTCACAAACCAGAAATGGACCCACTAGAGTCATTTCATGTGTGTTCTTATACTAAAACCAACACACTGGAGTCATTGCATGTGTGTTCTTATACTAAACCAGCACTAGAGTCATTGCATGTGTGTTCTTTTTCACAAACCACATATGGATCGACCAGTGGTCATTGCATGTGTGTTCTTTCCACAAACGACATATGGATCAACCAATGGTCATTGCATGTGTGTTCTTTTCCACAAACCACATCTGGATCCACTAGAGTCATTGCATATGTGTTCTTTTCACAAACCACATATGGATCCACCAGTGTCATTGCATGTGTGTTCTTTCCACAAACTACTTATGGATCAACTAGTGGTCATTGCATGTGTGTTCTTTTCCACAAACCACATATGGATCCACTGGAGTCATTGCATGTGTGTTCTTTTCACAAACCACATATGGACCCACGAGATTCACTGCATGTGTGTTCTTATATTAAAACCAGCACTAGAGTCATTGCATGTGTGTTCTTATACTAAAACCAGCACTAGAGTCATTGCATGTTTGTTCTTATACTAAAACCAACACTAGAGTCATTGCATGTGTGTTCTTATACTAAAACCAGCACTAGAGTCATAGCATGTGTGTTCTTTCCACAAACCACACATGGATCCACCAGTGGTCATTGCATGTGTGTTCTTTCCACAAACCACACATGCATCAACCAGTGTCATTGCATGTGTGTTCTTTCCACAAACCACATATGGATCATCTAGTGTCATTGCATGTGTGTTCTTTCCACAAACCACATACAGATGCACTAGAGTTCATTGCATGTGTGTTCTTTCCACAAACCACATATGTATCCACTAGAGTCATTGCATGTGTGTTCTTGTCATGAACCACATTTGGATCCACCAGTGTCATTGCATGTGTGTTCTTTCCACAAACCACTTATGGATCAACCAGTGGTCATTACATGTGTGTTCTTTTCCACAAACCACATATGGATCCACTAGAGTCATTGCATGTGTGTTCTTTTCACAAACTAGATATGGACCCACTAGAGTCATTGCATGTGTGTTCTTATACTAAAACCAGCACTATAGTCATTGCATGTGTGTTCTTATACTAAACCAGCACTAGAGTCATTGCATGTGTGTTCTTTTTCACAAACCACATACGGATCGACCAGTGGTCATTGCATGTGTGTTCTTTCCACAAACCACATATGGATCAACCAGTGGTCATTGCATGTGTGTTCTTTTCCATAAACAACATATGGATCCCCTTGAGTCATTGCATGTGTGTTCTTTCCACAAACCACACATGGATCAACCAGTGTTCACTGCATGTGTGTTCTTTACACAAACCACTTATGGATCAACCAGTGGTCATTGCATGTGTGTTCTTTTCCACAAACCACATATGGATCCACTAGAGTCATTGCATGTGTGTTCTTTTCAGAAACCACATATGGACCGACTAGATTCATTGCATGTGTGTTCTTATTTTAAAACCAGCACCAGAGTCATTGCATGTGTGTTCTTATACTAAAACCAGCACTAGAGTCATTACATGTATGTTCTTATACTAAAACCAGCACTAGAGTCATTGCATGTGTGTTCTTTCCATAAACCACACATGGATCAACCAGTGTCATTGCATGTGTGTTCTTTCCACAAACCACATATGGATCAACCAGTGGTCATTGCATGTGTGTTCTTTTCCACAAACCACATATGGATCCACTAGAGTCATTGCATGTGTGTTCTTTTCACAAACCACATATGGACCCACTAGAGTCATTGCATGTGTGTTTTTATACTAAACCAGCACTAGAGTCATTGGATGCGTCTTCTTTCCACAGACCACGCGTGGATCAACCAGTGTCATTGCATGTGTGTTCTTTCCACAAACCACATATCGATAAACTAGTGGTCATTGCATGTGTGTTATTTTCCACAAACCACATATGGATCCACTAGAGTCATTGCATGTGTATTATTTTCAGAAACCACATATGGACCCACTAGAATCATTGCATGTGTGTTTTTATACTAAATCCAGCACTAGAGTCATTGCATGTGTGTTCTTTTCAAAAACCATATATGGATCCACCAGTGTCATTGCATGTGTGTTCTTTCCACAAAACACACATGGATCGACCAGTGGTCATTGCATGTGTGTTCTTTCCACAAACCACACATGGATCCCCCTGCGTCATTGCCTGTGTGTTCTTTCCACAAACCACACATGGATCAACCAGTGTTCACTGCATGTGTGTTCTTTCCACAAACCACTTATGGATCAACCAGTGGTCATTTCATGGGTGTTCTTTTCCACAAACCACATATGTATCCACTAGAGTCATTGTATGTGTGTTCTTTTCACAAACCACATATGGACCCACTAGAGTCATTGCATGTGCGTTCTTATACTCAAACCAGCACTAGAGTCATTGCATGTGCGTTCTTTTCACAAACCACATATGGATCCACCAGTGTCATTGCATGTGTGTTCTTTCCACAAACCACTTATGGATCAACCAGTGGTCACTGCATGTGTGTTCTTTTCCACAAAACACACATGGATCGACCAGTGGTCATTGCATGTGTGTTCTTTCCACAAACCACACATGGATCCCCCTGAGTCATTGCATGTGTGTTCTTTCCACAAACCACACATGGATCAACCAGTGTTCAGTGCATGTGTGTTCTTTACACAAACCACTTATGGATCAACCAGTGGTCATTGCATGTGTGTTCTTTTCCATAAACCACATATGTATCCACTAGAGTCATTGCATGTGTGTTCTTTTCACAAACCACATAAGGACCCACTAGAGTAATTGCATGGGTGTTCTTATACTAAAACCAACACTAGAGTCATTGCATGTTTGTTCTTATACTAAAACCAGCACTAGAGTCATTGCATGTGTGTTCTTATACTAAAACCAGCACTAGATTCATAGCATGTGTGTTCTTTCCACAAACCACACATGGATCCACCAGTGGTCATTGCATGTGTGTTCTTTACACAAACCACACATGCATCAATTAGTGTCATTGCCTGTGTGTTCTTTCCAAAAAGCACATATGGATCATCAAGTGTCATTGCATGTGTGTTCTTTCCACAAACCACATATGGATCCACTAGAGTTCAGTGCATGTGTGTTCTTTCCACAAACCACATATGTATCCACAAGAGTCATTACATGCGTGTTCTTGTAATGAACCACATTTGGATCCACTAGTGTCATTGCATGTGTGTTCTTTCCACAAACCACTTATGGATCCACTAGAGTCATTGCATGTGTGTTCTTTTCACAAACCAGATATGGACCCACTAGAGTCATTGCATGTGTGTTCTTATACTAAAACCAGCACTAGAGTCATTCCATGTGTGTTCTTATACTAAACCAGTAGTAGAGTCATTGCATGTGTGTTCTTTTTCACAAACCACATATGGATCGACCAGTGGTCATTGCATGTGTGTTCTTTCCACAAACCACATATCGATCAACTAGTGGTCATTTCATGTGTGTTCTTTTCCACAAACCACATATGGATCCACTAGAGTCATTGCATGTGTGTTCTTTTCACAAACCACATATGGATCCACCAATGTCATTGCATGTGTGTTCTTTGCACAAACCACATATGGATCAACAGTGGTCATTGCATGTGTGTTCTTTTCCACAAACCACTTATGGATCCACTAGAGTCATTGCATGTGTGTTCTTTTCACAAACCACATATGGACCCACTAGAGTCATTGCATGTGTGTTATTATACTAAAACCAGCACTAGAGTCATTGCATGTGTGTTCTTTTCACAAGCCACATATGGATCCACCAGTGTCATTGCATGTGTGTTCTTTTCACAAACCACATATGGATCCACTAGTGTCATTGCATGTGTGTTCTTTCCACAAACCACACATGGATCGACCAGTGGTCATTGCATCTGTGTTCTTTCCACAAACCACACATGGACCCCCCTGAGTCATTGCATGTGTGTTCTTTCCACAAACCACATATGGATCAACCAGTGTCATTGCATGTGTGTTCTTTCCACAAACCACATTTGGATCCACTAGAGTCATTGCATGTTTCTTCTTTTCACAAACCACATATGGATCCACCAGTGTCATTGCATGTGAGTTCTTTCCACAAACCACACATTGATCGACTAGTGGTCATTGCATGTGTGTTCCTTCGACAAAACACACATGGATCCCCCTGAGTCATTGCATGTGTGTCTTTCCACAAACCACATATGGATCAACCAGTGTCATTGCATGTGTGTTCTTTCCACAAACCACATACGGATCCACTAGAGTTCATTGCATGTGTGTTCTTTTCACAAACCACATATGGATCAACCAATGGCATTGCATGTGTTTTTTTTCACAAACCACATATGGATCCACCAGTGTCATTGCATATGAGTTCTTTCTACAAACCACATATGAATACCCAGTGGTCATTGCATGAGTGTTCTTTTCCATAAACCACATATGGATCCACTAGAGTAATTGCATGTGTGTTCTTTTCACAAACCACATATGGACCCACTAGACTTCATTGCATGTGTGTTCTTATACTAAAACCAGCACTAGAGTCAAAACATGTGTGTTGTTTGCACAAACCACACATGTACCCACCAGTGGTCATTGCATGTGTGTTCTTTCCACAAACCACACATGCATCAACCCGTGTAATTGCATGTGTGTTCTTTCCACAAACCACGTATGGATCATCCAGTGTCATTGCATGTGTCATCTTTCTACAAACCACATATGTATCCACTAGAGTCATTGCATGTGTGTTCTTGTCATTAACCACATTTGGATCCACGAGTGTCGTCGCATGTGTGTTCTTTCCACAAACCACTTCTGGATCAACCAGTGGTCATTACATGTGTGTTCTTTTCCACAAACCACATATGGATCCACTAGAGTCATTGCATGTGTGTTCTTTTCACAAACCAGAAATGGACCCACTAGAGTCATTTCATGTGTGTTCTTATACTAAAACCAACACACTGGAGTCATTGCATGTGTGTTCTTATACTAAACCAGCACTAGAGTCATTGCATGTGTGTTCTTTTTCACAAACCACATATGGATCGACCAGTGGTCATTGCATGTGTGTTCTTTCCACAAACCACATATGGATCAACCAGTGGTCATTGCATGTGTGTTCTTTTCCACAAACCACATCTGGATCCACTAGAGTCATTGCATATGTGTTCTTTTCACAAACCACATATGGATCCACCAGTGTCATTGCATGTGTGTTCTTTCCACAAACCACTTATGGATCAACCAGTGGTCATTGCATGTGTGTTCTTTTCCACAAACCACATATGGATCCACTGGAGTCATTGCATGTGTGTTCTTTTCACAAACCACATATGGACCCACTAGATTCACTTCATGTGTGTTCTTGTATTAAAACCAGCACTAGAGTCATTGCATGTGTGTTCTTATACTAAAACCAACACTAGAGTCATTGCATGTTTGTTCTTATACTAAAACCAACACTAGAGTCATTGCATGTGTATTCTTATACTAAAACCCGCACTAGAGTCATAGCATGTGTGTTCTTTCCACAAACCACACATGGATCCACCAGTGGTCATTGCATGTGTGTTCTTTCCACAAACCACACATGCATCAACCAGTGTCATTGCATGTGTGTTCTTTCCATAAACCACATATGGATCATCTAGTGTCATTGCATGTGTGTTCTTTCCACAAACCACATACAGATGCACTAGAGTTCATTGCATGTGTGTTCTTTCCACAAACCACATATGTATCCACTAGAGTCATTGCATGTGTGTTCTTGTCATGAACCACATTTGGATCCACCAGTGTCATTGCATGTGTGTTCTTTCCACAAACCACTTATGGATCAACCAGTGGTCATTACATGTGTGTTCTTTTCCACAAACCACATATGGATCCACTAGAGTCATTGCATGTGTGTTCTTTTCACAAACTAGATATGGACCCACTAGAGTCATTGCATGTGTGTTCTTATACTAAAACCAGCACTATAGTCATTGCATGTGTGTTCTTATACTAAACCAGCACTAGAGTCATTGCATGTGTGTTCTTTTTCACAAACCACATACGGATCGACCAGTGGTCATTTCATGTGTGTTCTTTCCACAAACCACATATGGATCAACCAGTGGTCATTGCATGTGTGTTCTTTTCCACAAACAACATATGGATCCACTAGAGTCATTCCATCTGTGTTCTTTTCACAAACCACATATGGATCCACCAGTGTCATTGTATGTGTGTTCTTTCCACAAACCACTTATGGATCAACCAGTGGTCATTGCATGTGTGTTCTTTTCCACAAACCACATATGGATCCACTAGAGTCATTGCATGTGTGTTCTTTTCAGAAACCACATTTGGACCGACTAGATTCATTGCATGTGTGTTCTTATTTTAAAACCAGCACCAGAGTCATTGCATGTGTGTTCTTATACTAAAACCAGCACTAGAGTTATTACATGTATGTTCTTATACTAAAACCAGCACTAGAGTCATTGCATGTGTGTTCTTTCCATAAACCACACATGGATCAACCAGTGTCATTGCATGTGTGTTCTTTCCACAAACCACATATGGATCAACCAGTGGTCATTACATGTGTGTTCTTTTCCACAAACCACATATGGATCCATTAGAGTCATTGCATGTGTGTTCTTTTCACAAACCAGAAATGGACCCACTAGAGTCATTTCATGTGTGTTCTTATACTAAAACCAACACACTGGAGTCATTGCATGTGTGTTCTTATACTAAACCAGCACTAGAGTCATTGCATGTGTGTTCTTTTTCACAAACCACATATGGATCGACCAGTGGTCATTGCATGTGTGTTCTTTCCACAAACCACATATGGATCAACCAGTGGTCATTGCATGTGTGTTCTTTTCCACAAACCACATCTGGATCCACTAGAGTCATTGCATATGTGTTCTTTTCACAAACCACATATGGATCCACCAGTGTCATTGCATGTGTGTTCTTTCCACAAACCACTTATGGATCAACCAGTGGTCATTGCATGTGTGTTCTTTTCCACAAACCACATATGGATCCACTGGAGTCATTGCATGTGTGTTCTTTTCACAAACCACATATGGACCCACTAGATTCACTTCATGTGTGTTCTTGTATTAAAACCAGCACTAGAGTCATTGCATGTGTGTTCTTATACTAAAACCAACACTAGAGTCATTGCATGTTTGTTCTTATACTAAAACCAACACTAGAGTCATTGCATGTGTATTCTTATACTAAAACCCGCACTAGAGTCATAGCATGTGTGTTCTTTCCACAAACCACACATGGATCCACCAGTGGTCATTGCATGTGTGTTCTTTCCACAAACCACACATGCATCAACCAGTGTCATTGCATGTGTGTTCTTTCCATAAACCACATATGGATCATCTAGTGTCATTGCATGTGTGTTCTTTCCAAAAACCACATACAGATGCACTAGAGTTCATTGCATGTGTGTTCTTTCCACAAACCACATATGTATCCACTAGAGTCATTGCATGTGTGTTCTTGTCATGAACCACATTTGGATCCACCAGTGTCATTGCATGTGTGTTCTTTCCACAAACCACTTATGGATCAACCAGTGGTCATTACATGTGTGTTCTTTTCCACAAACCACATATGGATCCACTAGAGTCATTGCATGTGTGTTCTTTTCACAAACTAGATATGGACCCACTAGAGTCATTGCATGTGTGTTCTTATACTAAAACCAGCACTATAGTCATTGCATGTGTGTTCTTATACTAAACCAGCACTAGAGTCATTGCATGTGTGTTCTTTTTCACAAACCACATACGGATCGACCAGTGGTCATTTCATGTGTGTTCTTTCCACAAACCACATATGGATCAACCAGTGGTCATTGCATGTGTGTTCTTTTCCACAAACAACATATGGATCCACTAGAGTCATTCCATCTGTGTTCTTTTCACAAACCACATATGGATCCACCAGTGTCATTGTATGTGTGTTCTTTCCACAAACCACTTATGGATCAACCAGTGGTCATTGCATGTGTGTTCTTTTCCACAAACCACATATGGATCCACTAGAGTCATTGCATGTGTGTTCTTTTCAGAAACCACATTTGGACCGACTAGATTCATTGCATGTGTGTTCTTATTTTAAAACCAGCACCAGAGTCATTGCATGTGTGTTCTTATACTAAAACCAGCACTAGAGTTATTACATGTATGTTCTTATACTAAAACCAGCACTAGAGTCATTGCATGTGTGTTCTTTCCATAAACCACACATGGATCAACCAGTGTCATTGCATGTGTGTTCTTTCCACAAACCACATATGGATCAACCAGTGGTCATTGCATGTGTGTTCTTTTCCACAAACCACATATGGATCCACTAGAGTCATTGCATGTGTGTTCTTTTCACAAACCACATATGGACCCACTAGAGTCATTGCATGTGTGTTCTTATACTAAAACCAGCACTAGAGTCATTGCATGTGTGTTCTTTTCACAAACCACATATGGATCCACCAGTGTCATTGCATGTGTGTTCTTTTCACAAACAACATATGGATCCACCAGTGTCATTGCATGTGTGTTCTTTTCACAAACCACATATGGATCCACCAGTGTCATTGCATGTGTGTTCTTTCCACAAACCACACATGGATCCCCCTGAGTCATTGCATGTGTGTTCTTTCCACAAACCACATATGGATCAACCAGTGTCATTGCATGTGTGTTCTTTCCACAAACCACATACGGATCCACTAGAGTTCATTGCATGTGTGTTCTTTTTACAAACCACATATGTATCAACCAATGGCATTGCATGTGTGTTTTTCTCACAAACCACATATGGATCCACCAGTGTCATTGCATGTGTGTTCTTTCCACAAACCACATATGGATCAATCAGTGGTCATTGCATGTGTGTTCTTTTCCACAAACCACATATGGATCCACTAAAGTCATTGCACGTGTGTTCTTTTCACAAACCACATATGGACCCACTAGAGTCATTGCATGTGTGTTCTTATACGAAAACCAGCACTAGAGTCATTGCATGTGTGTTCTTATACTAAAACCAGCACTATTGTCATAACATGTGTGTTCTTTCCACAAACCACGCATGGATCCACCAGTGGTCATTGCATGTGTGTTCTTTCCACAAACCACACATGCATCAACCAGTGTCATTGCATGTGTGTTCTTTCCACAAACCACATATGGGTCATCTAGTGTCATTGCATGTGTGTTCTTTCCACAAACCACATACAGATCCAGTAGAGTTGATTGCATGTGTGTTCTTTACACAAACCACATATATATCCACTAGAGTCATTGCATGTGTGTTCTTGTCATGAACCACATTTGGATCCACCAGTGTCATTGCATGTGTGTTCTTTCCACAAACCACTTATGGATCAACCAGTGGTCATTACATGTCTGTTCTTTTCCACAAACCACATATGGATCCACTAGAGTCATTGCGTGTGTGTTCTTTTCACAAACTAGATATGGACCCACTAGAGTCTTTGCATGTGTGTTCTTATACTAAAACCAGCACTAGAGTCATTGCATGTGTGTTCTTATACTAAACCAGGACTAGAGTCATAGCATGTGTGTTCTTTTTCACAAACCACATATGGATCGACTAGTGGTCATCGCATGTGTGTTCTTTCCACAAACCACATATGGATCAACCAGTGGTCATTGCATGTGTGTTCTTTTCCACAAACCACATATGGATCCACTAGAGTCATTGCATCTGTGTTCTTTTCACAAACCACATATGGATCCACCAGTGTCATTGCATGTGTGTTCTTTCCACAAAGCACTTATGGATCAACCCCTTGTCATTGCATGTGTGTTCTTTTCCACAAACCACATATGGATCCACTAGAGTCATTGCATGTGTGTTCTTTTCACAAGCGACATATAGATCCACCAGTGTCATTGCATGTGTGTTCTTTCCACAAAACTCACATGGATCGACCAGGGGTCATTGCATGTGTGTTCTTTCCACAAACCACACATGGACCCCCCTGAGTCATTGCATGTGTGTTCTTTCCACAAACCACACATGGATGAACCAGTGTTCACTGCATGTGTGTTCTTTCCACAAACCACTTAAGGATCAACTAGTGGTCATTGCATGTGTGTTCTTTTCCACAAACCACATATGTATCCACTAGAGTCATTGCATGTGTGTTCTTTTCACAAACCACATATGGACCCACTAGAGTCATTGCATGTGTGTTCTTATACTAAAACTAGCACTAGAGTCATTGCATGTGTGTTCTTTTCAGAAACCACATATGGATCCACCAGTGTCATTGCATGTGTGTTCTTTCCACAAAACACACATGGATCAACCAGTGGTCATTGCATGTCTGTTCTTTCCACAAACCACAGATTGATCCCCCTGAGTCATTGCATGTGTGTTCTTTCCACAAACCACACATGGATCAACTAGTGTTCACTGCATGTGTGTTCTTTCCACAAACCACTTAGGGATCAACCAGTGGTCATTGCATGTGTGTCCTTTTCCATAAACCACATATGTATACACTAGAGTCATTGGATGTGTGTTCTTTTCACAAACCACATATGGACCCACTAGAGTCATTGCATGTGTGTTCTTATACTAAAACCAACACCTAGAGTCATTGCATGTGTGTTCTTATACTAAAACCAGCGCTAGAGTCATTGCATGTGTGTTCTTATACTAAAACCAGCACTAGAGTCATAGCATGTGTGTTCTTTCCACAAACCACACATGGATCCACTAGTGGTCGTTGCATGTGTGTTCTTCCACAAACCACACATGCATCAACCAGTGTCATTGCATGTGTGTTATTTCCACAAACCACATATGGATCATCCAGTGTCATTGCATGCGTGTTCTTTCCACAAACCACATACGGATCCACAAGAGTTCATTGCATGTGTGTTCTTTCCACAAACCACATATGTATCCACTAGAGTCATTGCATGTGTGTTCTTGTCATCGCGCGGCGGTTACACTGTAGCGTTTGCACGAATCTTGGAGCAGGTAGGTGGATATAAGGGGTTCGGATTTCTTCTTCTCCTTTCCACCAGTCCTTTGCCGTTTCCTTTCCTCCCAATCTTTCTGCGCGTCTAGAGCCTCCTCGTCCTCCCCCACAGAGCTCCCAGCGCTGCCCCTTTAAGGTCATACTCTCATCGAAGAAATGGCTTCATCATCTTCTTCTTCTGGTTTGGCGGCAGCAGCAGCGGCGGCGACAGCGGAAGCAGCGGCAGAAAAGGTGAGCTACCGGGGAATCTGGATCGCCTGCGCCCTTGACGAAGCAGGCCTCAAGAACATGGAGAAGGAGGGGCTTCTTGCTGCCGGCGACTGGCGGAGCGGCTCTGGTGAAACCGTCCCCAACCCGCGCGATGGCGAGCGGGTCCACTTCGGCACCCATCTTGACCGAGGTCTGTCTTTTCCTCCCTCGGAGTTCTTCTCCGAGGTGATAGATCATTACGGAGTTCAACTCCACAATCTTCCTCCTAACTCACTTTTAGAAATGAGTGTGTATGCTGCGCTTTGCGAGGGATTTCTCGGCATTAGGCCGAGTTTGCTTCTCTTTCAGTATTATTTCCATGTCCGGAGGAATTTCATCACTGCCGGTGTTCCTTACATCACCGGCACTATTAGCTTTTGTCTTAGACGTGGCCGGGCATATCCCAAAATTTCTGCCAGTGACTTGGTCAAACAATGGCCAGCCACTTTTTTCTACCATAAGGATATTCCGGCTCCCGGCAAAGCTAATGCTTTGCCGGCTTTTGTCGACGAAGCCGCCACGGCCCAGCCTTCCTGGGACGAGGCTGCTCCGGCTCTCACCGATGATCTAATCCTCGCTAAGAGGCAGATCGAATATTTGATTAAGCACAATGGTCTGAAGGGATCCGACTTGGTCCAGTGCTGGGTCTCATGTCGGATCCAGCCACTTCAGTACCACGGAACCCTACTGATGCATGCCATCACGTCGTCTCCAACCGACTCCCTCCGCATCAGCTAAAGGAAATATGCCCTGAGAGGCAATAATAAAGTTGTTATTATGTATTCCTTGTATATGATAGATGTTTATTTTGCATGCTATAATTGTATTGATAGGAAACATCAATACATGTGTGTTTAATAAACAAAAGGGTTCCTAGTTATGCCTCTCTTATAGACTAGCTTGTTGATTAACAAGATGATCAAGGTTTCCTGATCATGGACGTTGGATGTTGTTAATAACAAGGTCACAACATTTGTGAAATGATGTGATGAACATTCATCCGAAGTATAGCATTACGATCAAGTCATTATGTTTATATTGCTATAACATCATACAAAGTAGTCTTAGTCCTTAGACCATGAGATCATGTTAATTGCTAACACCGGAAGAGTATCTTGATAACATCAAATGTCACACCGTAACAGGGTGACCATAAAGGTGGGTTCAGTGCTATGAAGGTGTTATGTTGAGGCTCATGGATCAAGAGTGGAATTTTCAATCCCGATGACGGATAGATATACTCTGGGCCCTCTCGGTGATATCACATTAAGATAGCTTGCAAGCAAGTGATGTGATCACTAGAATGTTATATCACGGGAACGAGAAAAGAGTGCATGTCGGTAACGAGATCAAACTAGGTATTTGGATACCGATGATCAAATCTCGGACATGTATTATATTATGAGACAAAGGGAATAAATTGCTGACGTTAAAGGTTCTCACGATCACAGAAGTCATCGTTGAATATGCAGGAGTCAGTATGGATCTCGAGGTCCCGCTTCTGATTATTGATTTGAGAGGAGTCTCAATCATGTCTGCATTATTCGTGAACCATAGGGTGACACACTTAAGGGTTGCCGGACACCATTTAGGAGCACATATGTTCCAGACAAAAGGTTTGCAAAGCGCAGGAAATGTTTCGATAGAAACATGAATTGTTTTTGATAGAAACCGGAATTGTTTCGGGTGAAATTGCAGAAAGTGGTTCTGCATGTGATATTGAAATGTTGCAAGGGGTTTTATGTGAATTTTTGTTAATTAAAGTAATTAACAAAATTCTGAATAAAATAAATAAAAGAGTTTTATTAATTGAGAGTTGCATTTAATTTGGTGGAAATTAAATACATGTGAGTGGGATTTTGGGTGGAGGCCATGTTTATGTGAGTGGAGGTTCACCACATGAATGAAGGAGGGGAGGAGTCCCCCCCCCCCCTCATGCGCCGGCTATGGGAGGGGAGGGGTCTCCCTCCCTCCTATATAAAGCCCCCCTCTCCCCTCTCACAAACCACACCACCTCGTGAAGGATCTCTCTCCCCTTCTAGATATTCCCCCATGGTCTCGGATTAGCAAGATACATGTTCCCGATGGCCTTGCGTCTGGAAGGAGTTGCTGCTTCCGCTGATTCGCTGGAGCGAGGAGGTGGAGGTTGTCCGGTGGCTTGAACGTGTGTGCGAGGACGGATGCGCTGCTGATTTGCGGCGCTCGGACTTCCACACGATCTTGAGATCGGCAAGCGTACGACTACATCAACCACGAGTTCCTACTCGTTAACAAAACTCGTTGTCTTCAAGGGTAAGTTCTCCATGGATGTATGTCCACCCGTTGCTCTGTATCTAGTAGATAGATCTTGGCGTATAGTTCTCATCGTATGAAATTTTTTGTTTCTATGCTGCAGACCCAACAGTGGTATCAGAGCCTGATCTATGCGTAGGTGCTTTGCACGGGTAGTACACATATGTTTATATGTGGGCGATGATGATCATGTTATTGCATCTTCTATGTACTTTGGATATTGGTGGCATAGTGGGATGAAGCGGCCTGGACCAACCTTACATGTCATCGTACATGAGACCGGTTCCACGACTGACATGCAACTAGTTTTGCATAAGTGGCTAGCGGGTGTCTGTCTCTCCTACAATAGTCAATATCTGATTTACAACGAGTTGCTAATAACTTGGTTATCCTCGTTGTGGTTCATGTTCGTAGGTAAGACCGGTTCTATCTCCGAAAGCCCTAAGCCACATAAAACTTGCAATTGATAAATTAGAGGCGTCTAGTTTAGATCGTTGCTGGGCTAGTGTCTTGATATGGTATTGTTGTAAGTAGATGTATGATAGATACTCTTACAACTCACTTAACGTGTAAGTTCTATAGACCTTGGCCTTACACACAAAGGAATGATAGAGATCATACCACGATGCAAATGATAGAGATCAAATGCATGGACCATATCACCTCACTTCACACATTAGATGTTAGCATCTTATATTGCTAGTTTGGTGCTTTTGGTAGCATTATAAGATGATCCCTCATTTAGATATCAAGATAAAATGTGTTCTTCCTTAAGTATGCACCGTTTTGTGGATCATGTTTTGAGGCATCACGTGATGATCGGGTGTTCTCGACTCTACGCTTTCATACAACGGGTGTAAGACAGTTTTACACACGCGAATACTAAGGTTCTTACTTGACGAGCCTAGCATGTACAAACATGGCCTCGGAACACGGACCGAAAGGTTAAGCATGAGTCATATAGTTGATATGATGCCCATATAGATGCTTGCCTTTGAAGCTACACCGACTCACGTGATGATCGGACTTGGTGTAGTGGATTTGGTTCATGTAATCACCAAAAGGACACGAGGGATGTCGTTTTTGAGTGGGAGTTCATTAGTAATTTGGATTAGTTGAACTCAATCTATCATAAACTTAGTCTAAATATATTTTACAAATTCTGTTGTAGATGGCACCACCTGCTTTTAATTTCAATGTGTTCATGGAGAAAGAGAAGCTTGCTGCGAATGGTAGCAACTTCACCAACTGGGCTATGAATTTGAGGATTCTCCTCACTGCTGCACAAAAGCAATATGTGCTAGAGGCGCCGCTAGGCCCCCCATCAGCTCCTGATGCCCCTGATGAGGAAAAGAACGTCTATATAACTCGTCAGGAGGACCACAACTTAGTTCATTGCGGCATACTGTATGGGCTAGAGCCAGAACTTCGAAAACGTTTCGAAAATGGCAATGCCTTTGATACCATGGGAGAATTGAAAATGATTTTCGATACCCATGCTGCCGTAGAGAGTTATAATGCTTCTGAAAAGTTTTTTAGCTGCATGATGGAAGAGAACAGCTCCGTTAGTGAGCACGTACTCAAAATTTCTGGGTACACCGATAAGCTTGTGTCCTTGGGAATAACGATTCCCATTGACTTAGGCATACATCGTGTTCTCCAATCTCTGCCACCTAGCTACAAGAGCTTCATGATGAACTATAATATGCAGGGCATGAACAAGTCTCTTCCCGAGCTTCTGTCAATGCTTAAGACTACAGAAGTGGAGATTAGGAAAGAACATCAAGTGTTGATGATCAATAAGACCACCGGTTTCAAGAAGGACAAGAAAGGCAAGCAGAAGGGAAAGAAGGGCGGCAAATCTGTTGCCGCGCCTGAAAAGAAACCCCGAGCTGGCCCTAAGTCTGACACCGAGTGCTACTATTGCAAGGGGACTGGCCATTGGAAGCGCAACTGCCCCAAGTATTTGGCGGACAAGAAGGCCGGCAAGGCAAACAAAGGTATATGTGATATACATGTTATTGATGTGTACTTGGCTAGTACTCGCAGTAGCACCTGGGTATTTGATACGGGATTGGTTGCTAATATATGTAACTCGGTTCAGGGGCTGCAGAACAAGCGACAACTAGCAAGGGATGAGGTCACGATGCGGGTCGGCAATGGATCAAGAGTTGATGTGATCGCCGTCGGAACGCTGCCTCTCCATATGCCGCCGGGATTAGTTATAAACCTGAATAATTGTTATTTGGTGCCTGCACTAAGCATGAACATTGTATCCGAATCATGTTTGATGCAAAGTGGTTATTCGTTTAAGTCTAAAAACAATGGTTGTTCGATTTATATGAATAATATCTTTTAATGTCATGCACCTGTGTTGAAGGGTTTATTTCTGTTGGATCTCGATAGTAGTATTACGCATATTCATAATGTTCATGCTAAAAGGATTAAACTTGATAATGATATATCTGCATATATGTGGCACTGCCGTCTAGGTCATATTAGCGTTAAACGCATGAAGAAACTCCATTCTGATGGACCTTTGGAATCACTTGATTTTGAATCATTTGATACATGTGAGCCATGCCTTATGGGCAAGATGACTAGAACGCCGTTTTCCGGTTCAATGGAAGGGGCGACAGATTTATTGGAAATCATACATACTGATGTGTGTGGACCAATGAGTGTGTCGGCGCGAGGTGGATATCGTTATTTTGTTACTTTCACGGATGATTTGAGTAGATACGGGTATATCTATTTGATGAAACATAAGTCTGAAACCTTTGAAAAGTTCAAAGAATTTTAGAATGAAGTGGAAAATCATCGTAACAGAAAGATCAAATTTCTGCGGTCCGACCGTGGAGGAGAGTATCTTAGTTACGAGTTTAGCACACATACGAAAGACTGTGGAATAGTTTCACAACTCACGCCTGCCGGAACACCACAACGTAATGGTGTGTCAGAACGTCGTAATCGTACTTTATTGGATATGGTTCGATCTATGATCTCTCTGACTGACTTGCCACTGTCATTTTGGGGCTATGCACTGGAAACCGCTGCATTCACTTTAAATAGGGCACCATCTAAATCCGTTGAAAAGACACCGTATGAATTATGGTTTGGAAACAAACCTAAGTTGTCATTTCTTAAAGTTTGGGGATGCGATGTTTATGTGAAGAAACTTCAACCGGATAAACTCGAACCCAAAGCGGAAAAATGCGTCTTCATAGGATACCCTAAGGAAACGATTGGGTATACCTTCTATCACAGATCCGAGGGCAAGGTCTTTGTTGCCAAGAATGGATCCTTTCTTGAGAAGGAGTTTCTCGCGAAAGGTGTGAGTAGTCGGAAGGTACAACTCGAAGAGGTTATTGAACCTTCTCTTCATGAAATGGCGAGTAGCGCAGCTCCAGAAGTTGTTTCAGAGTTGACTTCACCTAATGAAGAGAGAGCTAATGATATTGATCATGAAACTCCGAAAGAGGACACTACCGAACCTCGCAGGTCAAGCAGGACACGTGCAGCTCCTGAACTGTACGACAGTCCTGTTATGAATTTCATGATTGATGAAATAGATGACCCTGCGACGTATGACGAAGCGATGATGAGCCTTGATTCCAACAAATGGCTAGAAGCCATGAAATCCGAGATGGAATCCATGTACGAAAACCAGGTTTGGACCTTGGTGGACTTACCTCATGATCGAAAGGCCATTGAGAATAAATGGATTTTCAAAAGAAAAACTGATGCTGATGGTAATGTAACCATCTATAAGGCTCGACTTGTCGCAAAGGGGTTTCGACAAATTCAAGGAGTTGACTACGATGAGACATTCTCTCTCGTAGCGATGCTTAAGTCGGTTAGGATTATGTTAGCAATTGCTGCATATTTCGATTATGAAATATGGCAGATGGATGTCAAAACTGCGTTCCTCAATGGTAATATTGAAGAAGAGTTGTATATGATACAACCTAAGGGTTTTGTCGATCCTAAGGATGCTGATAAGGTGTGCAAACTTCAGTGATCCATCTATGGACTGAAGCAAGCATCCCGGAGTTGGAATCTCCACTTTGATGAGGTGATCAAAGAGTTTGGATTTGTCCAAACTTATGGAGAGGCTTGTATTTACAAGAAAGTGAGTGGGAGCAATGTGGCATTTCTGATATTATATGTGGATGACATATTATTGATTGGAAATGATATAGATCTTTTAAACAGTGTTAAAAGTTATCTAAACAACAAATTTTTGATGAAGGACCTTGGTGAAGCTTCATATATATTAGGCATTAAAATCTATAGAGATAGATCAAGACGCCTAATTGGGCTATCGCAGAGTACATACCTTGATAAGATATTAAAGAAGTTTAATATGGACGGAAGTAAGAAGGGGTACTTACCTATGTTGCAAGGCAAGACATTGAGTAAGACTCAAAGTCCGGCTACGGCGGAAGAAAGAGAGATAATGGATAAGATCCCCTATGCCTCAGCCATAGGCTCTATAATGTATGCCATGCTATGTATAAGACCGGACGTGGCACATGCTATTAGTTTGACTAGTAGGTACCAATCTGATCCAGGTTCGAAACACTGGATAGCGGTCAAGAATATCCTTAAGTACTTGAGAAGAACTAAGGATATGTTTCTTGTATACGGAGGTGAAGAAGAGCTAGTCGCTAAGTGTTATGTTGATGCTAGCTTTGACACTGATCCGGATGACTCTAAGTCTCAATCCGGATATGTATTTCTCTTGAACGGAGCAGCATTTAGTTGGAGGAGCTCCAAACAACCTGTGGTGGCTGGATCAACGACGGAGGCGGAATATGTGGCTGCTTCAGAAGCAGCGCAGGAAGCGGTTTGGATGAAGGAGTTCATAACGGAACTAGGTGTCATTCCTAGTGCGTTGGACCCAATGGTGATCTATTGTGACAATAATGGAGCCATAGCCAACGCCAAGGAACCAAGGTCTCACAAGAATTCCAAGCATATTAAGCGTCGGTTTCACTCCATCCACGAGCATGTCAAGGATGGAGATATAAAGATTTGTAAAGTGCACACGGACCTGAATGTAGCAGATTCGTTGACTAAAGTACTCCCTAGGGCAAAACATGATCAACACCAGAACTCCATGGGTGTTAGATTTATCACTATATAAACTAGATTATTGTCTCTAGTGCAAGTGGGAGACTGAAGGAAGTATGCACTGAGAGGCAATAATAAAGTTGTTATTATGTATTCCTTGTATATGATAGATGTTTATTTTGCATGCTATAATTGTATTGATAGGAAACATCAATACATGTGTGTTTAATAAACAAAAGGGTTCCTAGTTATGCCTCTCTTATAGACTAGCTTGTTGATTAACAAGATGATCAAGGTTTCTTGATCATGGACATTAGATGTTGTTAATAACAAGGTCACAACATTTGTGAAATGATGTGATGAACATTCATCCGAAGTATAGCATTACGATCAAGTCATTATGTTTATATTGCTATAACATCATACAAAGTAGTCTTAGTCCTTAGACCATGAGATCATGTTAATTGCTAACACCGGAAGAGTATCTTGATAACATCAGACGTCACACCGTAACAGGGTGACCATAAAGGTGGGTTCAGTGCTATGAAGGTGTTATGTTGAGGCTCATGGATCAAGGGTGGAATTTGTCAATCCCGATGACGGATAGATATACTCTGGGCCCTCTCGGTGATATCACATTAAGATAGCTTGCAAGCAAGTGATGTGATCACTAGAATGTTATATCACGGGAACGAGAAAAGAGTGCATGTCGATAACGAGATCAAACTAGGTATTTGGATACCGATGATCGAATCTCGGACATGTATTATATCATGAGACAAAGGGATTAAATTGCTGACATTAAAGGTTCCCACGATCACAGAAGTCATCGTTGAATATGCAGGAGTCAGTATGGATCTCCAGGTCTCGCTTCTGATTATTGATCTGAGAGGAGTCTCAATCATGTCTGCATTATTCGCGAACCATAGGGTGACACACTTAAGGGTTGCCAGACACCATTTAGGAGCACATATGTTCCAGACAAAAGGTTTGCAAAGCGCAGGAAATGTTTCGATAGAAACAGGAATTGTTTTATATAGAAACCGGAATTGTTTCGGGTGAAATTGCAGAAAGTGGTTCTGCATGTGATATTGAAATGTTGCAAGGGGTTTTATGTGAATGTTTGTTAATTAAAGTAATTAACAAAATTCTGAATAAAATAAATAAAAGAGTTTTATTAATTGAGAGTTGCATTTAATTTGGTGGATATTAAATACATGTGAGTGGGATTTTGGGTGGAGGCCATGTTTATGTGAGTGGAGGTTCACCACATGAATGAAGGAGGGGAGGAGTCCCCCCCTCACGCGCCGGCTATGGGAGGGGAGGGGTCTCCCTCCCTCCTATATAAAGCCCCCCTCTCCCCTCTCACAAACCACACCTCCTCGTGAAGGATCTCTCTCCCCCTCTAGATATGCCCCCATGGTCTCGGATTAGAGAGATACATGTTCCCGGTGGCCTTGCGTCTGGAAGGAGTTGCTGCTTACGCTGATTCGCTGGAGCGAGGAGGTGGAGGTTGTCCGGTGGCTTGAACGTGTGTGCGAGGACGGATGCGCTGCTGATTTGCGGCGCTCAGACTTCCACACGATCTTGAGATCGGCAAGCGTACGACTACATCAACCACGAGTTCCTACTCGTTAACAAAACTCGTTGTCTTCGAGGGTAAGTTCTCCATGGATGTATGTCCACCCGTTGCTCTGTATCTAGTAGATAGATCTTGGCGTATAGTTCTCATCGTAGGAAATTTTTTGTTTTCTATGCTGCGGACCCAACATCAGCTCCAA
Organism: Avena sativa; assembly: GCA_916181665.1. Taxonomy (NCBI): domain Eukaryota; kingdom Viridiplantae; phylum Streptophyta; class Magnoliopsida; order Poales; family Poaceae; genus Avena; species Avena sativa. Next base: position 596,624,730 of record OV702289.1, read on the forward strand.
AGCCTACACCACTCAAGGCTACATAAGCCAAATCAAGTGGCTGATCAAGGAGCGGATCGAGAGGAGGATTCCGGAGGTTTCTCTAGATATGCAAACGGCGGAAAACCCCGTGGTGCCGGTAAGCTTCTATCAGTACACCCTTTATGTGTTTCAATCTTCGAGTTATACTGCAATACTGATATGTTTTCTTGTTTTCAGCTTGCTGACCTCCCCGAGTCGGAACTTGCTCCGCTCGAAGGATACCCTCCTGAGTTTTCTCAGGAGACAGAAGTAGTCCCATTGCCGGACCTTGCGCTCAAGAAGCGCAAAGCTTCGACAGTGGCTGTTGGCACAAAGGAGGTGCCTGTCATGAAGAGGTATCCTTTTAGGCACAACTTTTCCACCTTTGTACTTTACTCAAACTTCTTTCCGAGATGTAACGTTTCCGACTTTGTTACCTTCTCAGAGCAAAATCGATCATCAAGGGCAAGGGGAAAGGGATTTCTTCGAAGCCCTTGTGTCAGACGAAGCTTACCATAGCTTCCCCTGCCGTGGCTCCTCCGACTCCGGCCCTTCAACCTTCTGCAACTCCGGTGATCACTCCTTGTCCGGTGGTTGCAAAAGATCCAGCTCCTCAAATGGAGTCTGCGATCCTTGGGTCACAAACTGACGTCATCGTGGGTGCGTCAGCTCAAGATAAGGGTGAACCCTCTTCGGGTAATGATCCCTCGGCTGTAGTCTTCGCTGAAAACCTCCTCAGCAATCCGGGACTTGCCAAGTTTGGCCTGTCTGGGAAATCTGTAGAGGAGATCCAGCGGCTAGCCAGGCAAGTCCTAGATAAAAGCCATTTATCCCCCAAGGAGGAAGTGCAAGAAGCCGAGGACGTCAAGTTCTCTGACCTTCTCGCTCAAGTCTGCCTTCGCGATGAGAGGATTAGGACTGGCGAGCTTCCAACAGTCCCAGTGATCCCTCTTACTCTTGCCGAGAATGTGGCCGCTGAAGTGAACGCGAGTTTAGATAAACTCACCTGCGAGCAATATGTAAGTCGGAATTCCAACTCTTGTTTTTCCATTATGTTATATCATATCCTCTAGCCCCCAAGCATGAAGTAGGATATAGAATCCGAGTTTATGCTTCATTAGGATGCCAAAGAACGAACTAGTGTAGCCCCCAAGGCTCATGCTGATATTTAGCAAAAATATTAGCCCGAGTCTTAAGTAGCTTTCTAACTTTGGGTATTCTGACTTACAGAAAGTATGTTCCTATAACCAGGAATTACTGACCAATGTCTGTGATAAGAGGAGAGAGATCAAAACTCTCCGGCTTAAAAATGCTGAGCTCAAAGTAGCCAAGGATGAAGCCGAAGGTAAACATTCCGAGATTCAAACCTTGTCTTTGCTTTTTTCAATGTCGAATTTTTCTGAACTGTTGTTCATTTTTGACTTACAGTGCTGGTGAAACAATCCATCGCTATGATTGAAGAGGCCGAGAACCTCAAGACCCTGGTGGTGGAGAACAAGGGACTTCGCCAAGAGCTGCATAAGCTCAAGGCAGATCATGAAAAGAGCATAGCTCAAGTCCTTGAATCCTCCTCCATGGCCACTGATGAGCGTGATCGCAAGATTGCTGCTCAGGATAAAATAATCTCGGATCTCAAGAATGAGCTTTGTAGAGAGAAGGACATATCCCAGGCGCTTCGGGCTGAACTCCAGAGTCTCCGGGAGGAAAAGACCAAGATTGACGACGTCATTTTTGGTACGTTCCACCTCTCTGACTTATCTTTTTCTTCGACTTCTATCAATGTCAGTTTTTTCTTAACTTTATTTTGATGTATAGGTCCTCTGAACTTGACGGACTCTTCCTTGTTCGAGCCCCGCACCCACCGGCTTACCCAAGTCAGTGATCTTCTTCATGACTACCGCCAGTCCCTTGAGGACATTGGCGAGTCTCTCAGGATTCCGGACATGCCAAGCATGTCGGATTTTGAGGTGCGGGACAGGGCCAAGGAGATGCCGCAGCTTGTTCAGGACTGGAACATGTCCTACGCGCGGACTGCTGCACAGAACGCTCTCACCATGGTCATGAGCCACCATGGAAACATGGAGATATGGCAAGTGACCAGAGGGTACTGCAAGGTAGACGAAGACGGCCAGGAGCAAGACCTTCAAGCCATCATGCACTCCTGCGCTAGATACGGGTGCAATGTAGCTGATCTGACCAGCTACGAGGACCCCTTCTTCACCCGCGTGGATACTCTGCCTCCTCCTGCAGAAGAAACCGAAGAAGTTTCCGACGATGAACGCACCACCTCGGATGCGGACATCTCGGAACGATATCAAGGCGGAGTGACCAGCAAGCCGACAAATCCTTCATCTCCTCCCGCATCATAGATCAGAAATTTATGTATTATTCCGGAAAGAACCTGATGCGATTGTACATATTAAGTACTATTTATCTTGCTAGTCCTAAGCTTTTTGATCTATTCAACACTTTTGACTTTTGAAATTTTTGCGTGCTTGAAATGTTTACACAAGCACTTATATTTTTTCGTCTCTACTTATCGTTTATCTGGCTTTCCACCTCGTCCCTTTCGTGAGCCGGCTAAATCTTCCGCCGAAAACTTTGCCAAGCAACGGAGCTCAATTGCTGAACCAGTTTAAACTCGGAAACAAAGCCCGGCTTCTAGTACCAACAATTCACTACTCGGAAAATGCCCGCATCCAGCAATTAGACAAATAACCAAAGTAAAGACTAGAAATTTTAGAGTTATACCCGAAGGTAGCAGTTTTAGAATCGGAAATCTAAACCAGAACGGACATGAGCATAAAGTACTTTCAAGCATTCTAGGATTTTCGACTAAGACATGATCTTTAGGAAATAAGATGGTAAAAACTTCTCAGAATAACTTTGAGGTAACCAAAACTTCTATTTCTCACAGAACATGTACATATGTATGATTACAAAGAAGGATAAACTAAGAATAAAAGGGACGTAGCTGAGCAATATTCCACGGTCTGTCTAACTCATCCAGATTTGTACTGCCTCTAGCTCTCTTTCTCTTCTTAGTAGCAGGTCTTTCTTTGACTGGCCTCATGTCAGTTAAGTAGTACGATCCATTGTGTAATACTCGACTAACTAAAAAGGGCCCTTCCCATACTAGGGAAAGTTTGTGCTTTCTTTGTTGCACAAGCCGGAGAACCAAATCACCTTTATTGAAAGATCTATTTCGGACTCTCTGGCTATGATACTTGTGTAACTTCTACTGATAGACTGTATATCTCATTTCAGCAATGACTCGAACTTCTTCGACTAAGTCGAGATCATTTTGTCAAGAAATCTCGGCATCCTCTTCTATATACGCGGCCACTCTAGGAGAAGTATGAATTAAATTACTAGGAAGAACTGCTTCTGCGCCATTGACCAAGAAGAAAGGTGTGTATCCTGTTGACCTGTTCAGAGTTGTTCGTAAACTCCAAATTACAGAGGGTAGTTCCTCTGCCCAAGCCCCCGCAGCACGACATAGTGGTGCTTCGAGTCTTGGTTTCAGGCCTTGTAGAATTAAACCATTTGCTCTTTCGACTTGTCCATTAGCCTGTGGATGTGCGACTGACGCAATGTCAAGCCGGATATTTTGCTCATTGCAGAATTCGGCCAGTTCTCTCATAGAAAAGTTACTCCCATTGTTCGTGATAATGCTATGCGGATAACCATACCGGATTATAACATCCTTGACAAATCTTTTGGCTATTGCTCCATCACAACTAGTGACAGGTTTAGCGTCGATCCATTTGGTGAATTTATCCACCATCACTAAGAGGTGAGTAAATCCACTTGGAGCTCGTTTAAAAGGTCCTACCATATCAAGCCCCCAGAACGCAAAGGGCCATGTTATAGGTATTGTTCGCAACTGATCAGCCGGAACATGAGCTTGCTTGGCATACTTTTGGCAGCCTTTGGACGTCTTGACTAATCGTTCGACATCTGCCTGAGCTGTAAGTCAGAAAAATCTGTGTCGAAAAGCTTTTGCCACTAAAGATTTGGCTACAGCGTGGTGACCACACTCGCCTTCGTGGATTTCTCTTAAGATTTCCACTCCCTCTTCCGGAGATACACAGCGTTGAAAACCCCCAGAAACACTCCGTTTATGGAGCTCACCTTTAAAAAATAGTATAGGCTTTTGCTCGTCGGATAATCTGCCGGCTCAGCACCTCATCTTCGGGTAATTTTCCATCTACCAAATAATTGAGGTAGGGTTGAGTCCAGCTGGGAATTACAGCCAGAACTACTATTAAAGGTGAGTCGGATTTGGTCGGATATTCCTCATCTACTCCCTTTATTGAGGGGACTTTGAGGTTCTCTAAAAAAGCACCATCCAGGACCTCTTTCCACGCAGAACCTATCCGAGATAGTGCATCTGCTTCCTCATTTTCTGCTCGAGGGATGTGTTGAACTTCAAACCCTTCGAACGATTTAGATAGATCATCCACGACTTCTTTGTATGCTGCCGTGTGCTTATTTGCATTACAAATATCCAACACTTGTTGAGCAACAAGATCCGAATCTCCGTAACACATCAAACGTCGGATGCCAATATCCTTAGCAATCCGGATTCCATGTAGCAGTGCTTCATACTCGGCAATATTGTTTGTCGATGTGAAGTGGATCTGCAACACGTATAAAAGTTTATCTCCTTGGGGTGATTTTAGCACCACGCCAGCCCCCGAGCCCCCTCGAGCCTTAGACCCGTAGAAAAAGAGGGTCCAATATTCCGACTCAGGGAGTATCATATTCTCCTTTGTCTCTGTCCAATCAGCGACAAAGTCAGCAAGGATCTGGGATTTTATTGCTGTCCGAGGTTTGTACTCAATATCGAAAGCTGAGAGCTCTATGCCCCATTTGGCGACGCGTCCTGTGGCGTCACTGTTGTTGATTATATCTCTCATGGGAGCTTTGCTCACCACGGTAATTGGATGCTCCTAAAAATAGTGTCGTAACTTACGAGATGCTAGGAAAACACCGTAAGCCAACTTTTGATAGTGCGGATATCGCTGTTTTGATTCTGTCAGGACCTAGCTGACAAAGTAAGTCGGACGCTGCACCAGGTGTTCCTGGTTTTCCTCTGGTCTCTCCACCACCATGACGATACTAACGAACTTATTTGTCGCAGCAATATAAAGCAACATCGGTTCCTGAGGTTCCGGTGCTGCAAGGATAGGAGCTGATGAGAGTACTTTCTTCAGGTCTTGTAGTGCAGCCTCAGCTTCGTCAGTCCAAACAAAATCCTTGGTCTTTTTCAAGAGTTTGTATAATGGTGCGGCTCTTTCCCCCAAGCCGTCTTACAAATCGACTGACCGCAGCGATGCAACCAGTTAATCTTTGTACGTCCTTCAGGCGAGTTGGCCTAGAAATATTGAGTATAGCCTTGATTTTGTCTCGGTTCACCTCTATGCCTCTTTGAGACACGATGAAACCTAACAATTTTCCGGCTGGTATTCCAAAGAAGCATTTCTTCGGGTTAAGCATGATGTTGTATTTTCGTAGATTGGCGAACGTCTCCTCCAAGTCGGAAATCAATGTTTCCTTCTTTTTGGACATCACCGCAATATCATCCACGTATGCATGTACATTGCGTCCGAGTTGGTCATGGAGGCAATGTTCCATCGTGCGCTGGTACGTAGCTCCTGCGTTCTTCAGCCCAAAGGGCATCGTAACAAAACAGAAGGTTCCGAAAGGGGTTATGGATGAAGTTTTGATTTTGTCAGATTCTTTCATCCGGATTTGGTGATAACCAGAATATGCGTCGAGAAAACAGAGGAGTTCCGAGCCTGCCGTAGAATCGATAACTTGATCAATTCTAGGCAGAGCGATCGGATCTTTTGGACAAGCCTTGTTCAAGGCAGTATAATCAACACACATCCTTAAATCAGTGGTGTCCTTTTTAGGGACCATTACAGGATTAGCCGACCACTATGTGTGGATGACCTCTTCTATGAATCCGGCTAACTCGATCCGCGCTAGTTCCTTAGCTATTGCCTTACGCTTTTCGTCGCCAAACCGTCATAATGACTATTTGACGGGTTTAGCGTTCGGGTTTACATTTAAAGAGTGCTCGGCAAGTAACCTAGATACTCCGGTCATGTCAGATGGCTGCCATGCGAAGATATCTTGATTTGCTTGGAGGAACTGGACGAGTGCGCTTTCCTATGTGCTATCTAGGCCTACGCCTATCTGGGTCACCTTGGAGGGGTCATCATCCTTCAATGGTGCTTTCTTCGTCTCTTCTGATGCCTTGAACTCCGGATTTGGCTTGGTCACCTCCTTCTTTGTTGCGGGCATCTCAGACAGATCTATGCTCTTCTTGATCTCCTGGTACTCCTAGGCGTGCAGCATGGCTTCAGCAAAGGCGGCATTTCCATCCTCGCATTCTCGCGCCTTCTTCGGGTCTCCCCTGATAGTGATCATGCCGTTGGGACCTGGAATTTTCATCATATTGTAAATGTAACACGGACGAGCCATAAAAGCCCAGTAAGCCGGACATCCGAATATAGCATGGTATGCGCTCTTGAACAGGACCACTTTGAAGGAAAGTGCCTCCGTCCGATAATTCTTTGGAGTTCCAAAGGTAACATCCAAAGTGATCTCTCCCAGGGAATTAGCTTGTCTTCCTGGGACAACCCCGTGAAAAATGACAAAGCTATGGTTCAGCTGGGTCTCCGAGATCTTCATCTGGCGTAGCGTTTCGACATAGAGAATATTGATGCTGCTACCACCGTCCATGAGGGTCTTGCAGAAACCATAACCGTCAATAAGTGGGTTGACGATTAAAGCGTATTTTCCTCGCCTGTGTAACTTAGGCGGATCATCATCGCGGTCAAACATGATTGCCACTTCCGACCAGTCCAGATACTGGGGGACAGTCGGAACTGTTGCATTGAGCTCGTGTAGAACTGCTTTCTTGACCTTTGCTGGTTGAGATCCGAGGAAGGTGACATAAGTGTCCTTCTTGGTGGGAAAAGTTTTCTTCCCTTCCGACTTGGGATTTGAAGCATCAGCTTCCTCCATGTCGGAATCTTCCTTGGTCTCCTTGTCTTTTTCGGGATTTTTCTTTCCCTTCTTCCGCTTAGCTTTGTAGCTTGCGATATCATCTCTCTTGATGTCGTCATTAAAACGACATTCAGCGTTGGTGTGGTACGAGCCCCCATTAGCGTCTAAGTGATGCACACATGGGTTATTGGCAATGTCGGCCCAAGAGTAGGTTTTGCCTGGTTGTTGTTCTCCTCTACCTTGGACCCTTGATGTCCCACGGCCACGCCCGCGGCCTCCGCCACGTCCTCCTCGTCCTCCAGACTCGGAAACAGTAGTAACTACCGCTGTTACCGTGTTGGGTTTTTCTTCCGAGGTATTTTTGCGCTTCTGAGCTTGTTGCTTTAGTTGTTTTGCCGACTGAGGCACAACTAGGGCATTGAGTTGTCCTTCTGCGTCGTCATTGGCGTCTGCATACTTGCTCACTGTTTCTATCATCTCTCCCAAATCAGTGACCTTGTCACACTTCAAGCGATGGCGCAGTAAACCAATTGGGAGACCTGCGATGAAAGCTTCAATCGCAGTTTGGTCATTTACTCCTTCGCAGGAGTTCTTGGTGTCGATCCATCGTCCGAGGTAATCCCGACAAGTTTCTCCGGCTTTCTAGGTGCAACGCTGTAGGTCTCCAACCGTACAGGGCCTTCGATATGTACCTTCGAAATTCCGAGAGCGCACTTTGCAAGTCATACCAGTTATGGATGGTGTTTGCCGGAAGTTCATTGAGCCATGATTGTGCCGTCTTCCGCAACATAAGTGGGAGATATCGGGTTGCGACCAGGCTGTTTCCACCTTTAGCGATGCAGCAAGCTTGGAAGAAATCCTGTAACCAGGTGTCTGGCTGAGCAATGCCGTCGTAGGCTTGGATATGTCTTGAGATAGCAAATCCTTCCGGGAATTTTGTAGCTCTGATCCGTGGTCCAAAGCACTTTGGGCCCACATACACGTCATCGTTTTCATAGCGCCGCGCCTCTATGTTGGAATTAATCCCGTGCCTTGCGTCATTCGGGGATAGAGATCGTCCCGAATGCCGACTATGGATGCGGTGCCGTGGAGCCGGAATTCGGATTCTACCACCACCTCCTCCGCCATGTCGTCCTCCTTGCCCTCCATGGGGGTCATTGTGATGACTGTGTGGTGGAGAGGGCGGGGAAGCTGGATAGTTTTCGGCTGATCGCTGGCCTCCGTCCGGAACATCACTATTCCGGTTCCGGGGAGGATCTTGACTATGACGAGCCCCCTGCTGGCTTGTTCCAGCATGGTTTCCGTCGTTCCTTCGTCCTTCGTTCCCACCATGGTGAGGCTCAGCCGGACGACTTGTATACTTAGGAGGTGGCATTTTTTGATGATACTCCTCCCGTCGTTTTTCCTTATCTTCTCCCCTTCAATCCTTAGATTCTCGTCGAGGAGGGTTCATCGGATTCAGGGCAGCGATGGCATATTTCTCGGCTGCTGGGGCAACGTTGCTCCAGTTACGTGAAGCTCTGTAATGCTGTCCTGACGATCCGGTTCTTGAGTAATTGTCTTCCCTGCGTTCGGGGTGATGGTACTGCGCCCGGACGTAATGGGATCTTACGCCAGCCCACGTCGGATCTGTGCGACATTGGTCAGAATCCGAGACCAGTTTTTGACTTCTGGACAGGGCGACCTTTTGCTATTCTAGTCCCTTGTTGAGTAGCTTGATACCCAAACGGATCTCCTCTAGTCCTGGATTAGCCGATAGAATTTCTCGGGCTGGCACGGTATTTTGTACTGGTGTTGGGTATACCCAATCTCCGTTGCTATTCTTCCGTGGCTTCCCCATCTCATCTCCAAAAAGGACGACACAGACACGTGGGAATTAGTTGTCATCTATGTGACGCTTCCGTGTCTTCTGATGTAGACGAGATATGTATTCCTTGTTTGACATGCGTTTCTTCTCCACCTCGATGTTTTTGGGTTCATCGAGGAGTTGTTGACGACATGCGTTCCTTCTGTGATCACGTGTCCATCCACCGATGCTTCTTTTTTCGGCTCGTCTGGGATAAGTGCTCCGTCCGAATCTTCCTCGTATTCCTCGGCAATCACCTTCTCTATCAGAGGGTCTTTTGCCGGGGTCTTGTTTTTCTTGTTCTTCTTCTTTGCCTTCTTGGCAGCGCCGGTAGCAAAGACGGCTTTGGGTCCATTTCTCGGAGTCAAGCTCTGATCGGTACTTTCGGACATCTGGACCTCGGGATTATCCCTGACGTCCATGTCATCCTGCGTTTTGGGAGAGTGTTCCCCAGATCCTTCATCCATGGCTTCTCCTTCTTCTGCAGCTTTGGAGTTGTACTCCTCTTCATATTCCGCGGAGAACTTTCGGAAATTTGCTGACGTCATCGACTCATCCGAGGATGCGGGTACGTCGGCGTTTGTTCCAATTGCCTACAACACAGAGTCGGTGTTCTCTCCAGCGTCAGCAGAGCCGGATCCAGATCCCATGTATCCGACGAAGTGCGATGCGTGCTTCCTGAGGTATTTGCGGCTTTCGCGATCATCCATATCAAAACTTTTGATGGTTTCGAGTATTGCATCTGTGCTTTCGCCTTGCAGTAGCATACGTCGTAGTGTGTACGTTAGGAAAGGCCTCTCTGTCCCAGCATCATTAGAGCCGGAATCAGTGTCGTTGATGTGCTCCTCCTGGATTTCGACTTCCACGGGTGGGTCGATCTGGGATCCGGCTTCTCCGGGGAGATCCACTCCAGATTCGACTTGGTCCGCTAGGTCTTCTTCAGGCTCGGGCTTCTCCACTATCTCCGCAACTGGTGCTGGCTGGGTGGGATTAGGGTTTTCTGAGATCCGGAACTCTGCCGCCTCCACGGACAAAGGGGACCCAGAAAAATCTTCTGCCTCTATCATCACCGCTGGGGTGGGTTGGGCAGGTTCAGTGAAACCGATGTAAACATCGATCTCACCAAAAGACATGATGTAAACATCGATCTCACCAAAACCGATGTAAACATCGATCTCACCAAAAATCTTCTGCCTCTATCATCACCGCTGGGGTGTAGGCAGTCACGGCCTCCCTTGCCGGAATCCAAGTCTCGTCGAGAACGATGAGAGGGATGTCGCTGGCGTAGAGGATGCGACCGACGCCGATAGTTTTGCCGATTCCGATTCTTGCAGATTCTGCTCGGAACGTAGATCCGAAGCTCACTTGCCCCACGGTGGGCGCCAACTGTCGTCGGATTGAGCACAAGTACGCCATGAGGGGGTCCTCGAGGCGTGCAGAAGAGAGGGGTGTGAGACGTACGGTGTTCCGGGACGGTGATCACACAACTTTACCCAGGTTCAAATCCGCCGGCTTTGGACGGACCCTACTCCTGCTAGCAATCCAGTAATACGGCAGAGCCGGAATATTTGTTACAAATTTCGCCTGTGCGAGTTGAGGGTCTAAAGTATTGGGTGCCCTAAAGGCTCTTCCAAGGCCGGCTTATATAGATATCCGGCCTAGGGTTTACAGGAGAGATCTATCCGGCTGCGTCTAAGAGTCGGTTATAGAGTACATCTTGAACTACAACTAACATTGTAGGCCTAAGTCGGTAAGTCTTCTGGGCCTTCCTGTAGCCGGATTGGACTCCGTATTCTCTCCCTGACTGGGCCGCCCGAGAAGCAATAACCCGAAGTGGGCCACCCTAGTCAATGAGGAACTATGAGGATACCCGGAAAGTATATCCCCAACACATGTGTGTTCTTTTTCACAAACCACATATGGATCGACCAGTGGTCATTGCATGTGTGTTCTTTCCACAAACCACATATGGATCAACTAGTGGTCATTGCATGTGTGTTCTTTTCCACAAACCACATATGGATCGATTAGAGTCATTGCATCTATGTTCTTTTCACAAACCACATATGGATCAACCAGTGTCATTGCATGTATGTTCTTTCCACAAACCACTTATGGATCAACGAGTGGTCATTGCATGTGTGTTCTTTTCCACAAACCACATATGGATCCACTAGAGTCATTGCATGTGTGATTTTTTCACAAACCACATATGGACCCACTACATTCATTGCATGTGTGTTCTTATATTAAAACCAGCACTAGTCATTGCATGTGTGTTCTTATACTAAAACCAGCACTAGAGTCATTGCATGTGTGTTCTTATACTAAAACCAGCACTAGAGTCATTGCATGTGTGTTCTTTCCACAAAGCACACATGGATCAACCAGTGTCATTGCATGTGTGTTCTTTCCACAAACCACATATGGATCCACCAGTGGTCATTGCATGTGTGTTCTTTTCCACCAACCACATATGGATCCACCAAGGTCATTGCATCCGTGTTATTTTCACAAACCACATATGGATCCACCAGTGTCATTGCATGTGTGTTGTTTCCACAAACCACACATGGATCCCCTGAGTCATTGCATGTGATTTCTTTCCACAAACCACATATGCATCAACCAGTGTCATTGCATGTGTGTTCTTTCCACAAACCACATACGGATCCACTAGAGTTCATTGCATGTGTGTTCTTTTCACAAACCACATATGGATCAACCAATGGCATTGCATGTGTGTTTTTTCACAAACCACATATGGATCCACCAGTGTCATTGCATGTGTGTTCTTTCCACAAACCACATATGGATCAACCAGTGGTCATTGCATGTGTGTTCTTTTCCACAAACCAGTTATGGATCCACTAGAGTCATTGCATGTGTGTTCTTTTCACAAACCACATATGGACCCACTAGAGTTCATTGCATGTGTGTTCTTTTCACAAACCACATATGGATCAACCAATGGCATTGCTTGTTTTTTTCACACACCACATATGGATCCACCAGTGTCATTGCATGTGTGTTCTTTCCACAAACCACATATGGATCAACCAGTGGTCATTCCATGTGTGTTCTTTTCCACAAACCACATATGGATCCACTAGAGTCATTGCATGTGTGTTCTTTTCACAAACCACATATGGACCCACTAGAGTCATTGCATGTGTGTTCTTATACTAAAACCAGCACTAGAGTCATTGCATGTGTGTTCTTTTCACAAACGACATATGCATCCACTAGTGTCATTGCATGTGTGTTCTTTCCACAAACCACACATGACTCTACTAATGTTCATTGCACGTGTGTTCTTTCCACAAACCACGCATGGGTCCCCCTGAGTCATTGCATGTGTGTTCTTTCCACAAACCACACATGGATCAACCACTGTTCACTAAATGTGTGTTCTTTCCACAAACCACTTATGGATCAACCAGTGGTCATTGCATGTGTGTTCCTGTCATGAACCACACATGGATCGACTAGAGTCATTGCATGTGTGTTCCTGTCATGAACCACACATGGATAAACCAATGGTATTGCATGTGTGTTCTTCTCCACAAACCACATATGGATCCACTAGAGTCATTACATGTGGGTTCTTTTCACAAACCACATATGGACCCACTAGATTCATTGCATGTGTGTTCTTATACTAAAACAAGCACTAGAGTCATTGCATGTGTGTTCTTATTCTAAAACTAGCACTAGAGTCATTGCATGTGTGTTCTTACACTAAAACCAGCACTAGAGTCATTGCATGTATGTTCTTTCCACAAACCACACATGGATCAACCAGTGTCATTGCATGTGTGTTCCTTCCACAAACCACAGATGGATCAACCAGTGGTCATTGCATGTGTGTTCTTTTCCACAAACCACATATGGATCCACTAGAGTCATTGCATGTGTGTTATTTTCACAAACCACATATGGATCCACTAGAGTCATTGCATGTGTGTTCTTTTCACAAACCACATATGGATCCACTAGTGTCATTGCATGTGTGTTCTTTTCACAAACCACATATGGATCCACCAGGGTCATTGCATGTGTGTTCTTTTCACAAAACACAAATGGATCCACCAGTGTCATTGCATGTGTGTTCTTTCCACAAACCACACATGGATCACCCTGAGTCATTGCATGTGTGTTCTTTCCACAAACCACATATGGATCAACCAGTGTCATTGCATGTGTGTTCTTTCCACAAACCACATACGGATCCACTAGAGTTCATTGCATGTGTGTTCTTTTCACAAACCACATATGGATCAACCAATGGCATTGCATGTGTTTTTTTTTCACAAACCACATATGGATCCACCAGTGTCATTGCATGTGTGTTCTTTCCACAAACCACATAGGATCAACCAGTGGTCATTGCATGTGTGTTCTTTTCCACAAACCACTTATGGATCCACTAGAGTCATTCCATGTGTGTTCTTTCACAAACCACATACGGACCCACTAGAGTTCATTGCATGTGTGATCTTTTCACAAACCACATATGGATCAACCAATGGCATTGCATGTGCTTTTTTTCACACACCACATATGGATCCACCAGTGTCATTGCATGTGCGTTCTTTCCACAAACCACATATGGATCAACCAGTGGTCATTGCATGTGTGTTCTTTTCCACAAACCACATATGGATCCACTAGAGTCATTGCATGTGTGTTCTTTTCACAAACCACATATGGACCCACTAGAGTCATTGCATGTGTGTTCTTATACTAAAACCAGCACTATAGTCATTGCATGTGTGTTCTTTTCACAAACCACATATGGATCCACTAGTGTCATTGCATGTCTGTTCTTTCCACAAACCACACATGCATCGACTAATTGTCATTGCATGTGTGTTCTTTCCACAAACCACGCATGGGTCCCCCTGAGTCATTGCATGTGTGTTCTTTCCACAAACCACACATGGATCAACTAGTGTTCACTAAATGTGTGTTGTTTCCACAAACCACTTATGGATCAACCAGTGGTCATTGCATGTGTGTTCCTGTCATGAACCACACATGGATCAACTAGAGTCATTGCATGTGTGTTCCTGTCATGAACCACACATGGATAAACCAATGGTATTGCATGTGTGTTGTTTTCCACAAACCACATATGGATCCACTAGAGTCATTGCATGTGTGTTCTTTTCACAAACCACATATGGACCCACTAGATTCATTGCATGTGTGTTCTTATACTAAAACCAGCACTAGAGTCATTGCATGTGTGTTCTTATAATAAAACAAGCACTAGATTCATTGCATGTGTGTTCTTATACTAAAACCAGCACTAGAGTTATTGCATGTGTGTTCTTTCAACAAACCACACATGGATCAACCAGTGTCATTGCATGTGTGTTCTTTCCACAAACCACAAATGGTCAACCAGTGGTCATTGCATGAGTGTTCTTTTCCACAAACCACATATGGATCCACTCGAGTCATTGCATGTGTGTTCTTTTCACAAACCACATATGGACCCACTAGATTCATTACATGTGTGTTCTTATACTAAAACAAGCACTAGAGTCATTGCATGTGTGTTCTTATACTAAAACTAGCACTAGAGTCATTGCATGTGTGTTCTTACACTAAAACCAACACTAGAGTCATTGCATGTGTGTTCTTTCCACAAACCACACATGGATCAACCAGTGTCATTGCATGTGTGTTCCTTCCACAAACCACAGATGGATCAACCAGTGGTCATTGCATGTGTGTTCTTTTCCACAATCCAGATATGGATCCACTAGAGTCATTGCATGTGTGTTCTTTTCACAAACCACATATGGACCCACTAGAGTCATTGCATGTGTGTTCCTATACTAAAACCAGCACTAGAGTCATTGCATGTGTGTACTTTTCACAAACCACATATGGATCCACTAGTGTCATTGCATGTGTGTTCTTTTCACAAACCACATATGGATCCACCAGGGTCATTGCATGTGTGTTCTTTTCACAAACCACATATGGATCCACCAGTGTCATTGCATGTGTGTTCTTTCCACAAACCACACATGGATCACCATGAGTCATTTCATGTGTGTTCTTTCCACAAACCACATATGGATCAACCAGTGTCATTACATGTGTGTTCTTTCCACAAACCACATACGGATCCACTAGAGTTCATTGCATGTGTGTTCTTTTCACAAACCACATATGGATCAACCAATGGCATTGCATGTGTTTTTTTTCACAAACCACATATGGATCCACTAGTGTCATTGCATGTGTGTTCTTTCCACAAACCACATATGGATCAACCAGTGGTCATTGCATGTGTGTTCTTTTCCACAAACCACTTATGGATCCACTAGAGTCATTCCATGTGTGTTCTTTTCACAAACCACATACGGACCCACTAGAGTTCATTGCATGTGTGTTCTTTTCGCAAACCACATATGGATCAACCAATGGCATTGCATGTGTTTTTTTCACACACCACATATTGATCCACTAGTGTCATTGCATGTGTGTTCTTTTCCACAAACCACATATGGATCCACTAGAGTCATTGCATGTGTGTTCGTTTCACAAACCACATATGGACCCACTAGAGTCATTGCATGTGTGTTCTTATACTAAAACCAGCACTATAGTCATTGCATGTGTGTTCTTTTCACAAACCACATATGGATCCACTAGTGTCATTGCATGTGTGTTCTTTCCACAAACCACACACGCATCGACTAATGGTCATTGCATGTGTGTTCTTTCCACAAACCACGCATGGGTCCCCCTGAGTCATTGCATGTGTGTTCTTTCCACAAACCACACATGGATCAACTAGTGTTCACTAAATGTGTGTTCTTTCCACAAACCACTTATGGATCAACCAGTGGTCATTGCATGTGTGTTCCTGTCATGAACCACACATGGATCAACTAGAGTCATTGCATGTGTGTTCCTATCATGAACCACACATGGATAAACCAATGGTATTGCATGTGTGTTCTTTTCCACAAACCACATATGGATCCACTAGAGTCATTGCATGTGTGTTCTTTTCACAAACCACATATGGACCCACTAGATTCATTGCATGTGTGTTCTTATACTAAAACCAGCACTAGAGTCATTGCATCTGTGTTCTTATAATAAAACAAGCACTAGAGTCATTGCATGTGTGTTCTTATACTAAAACCAGCACTAGAGTCATTACATGTGTGTTCTTTTCGCAAACCACATATGGATCAACCAATGGCATTGCATGTGTTTTTTTCACACACCACATATTGATCCACTAGTGTCATTGCATGTGTGTTCTTTTCCACAAACCACATATGGATCCACTAGAGTCATTGCATGTGCGTTCTTTTCACAAACCACATATGGACCCACTAGAGTCATTGCATGTGTGTTCTTATACTAAAACCAGCACTATAGTCATTGCATGTGTGTTCTTTTCACAAACCACATATGGATCCACTAGTGTCAATGCATGTCTGTTCTTTCCACAAACCACACAAGCATCGACTAATTGTCATTGCATGTGTGTTCTTTCCACAAACCACGCATGGGTCCCCCTGAGTCATTGCATGTGTGTTCTTTCCACAAACCACACATGGATCAACTAGTGTTCACTAAATGTGTGTTGTTTCCACAAACCACTTATGGATCAACCAGTGGTCATTGCATGTGTGTTCCTGTCATGAACCACACATGGATCAACTAGAGTCATTGCATGTGTGTTCCTTTCATGAACCACACATGGATAAACCAATGGTATTGCATGTGTGTTGTTTTCCACAAACCACATATGGATCTACTAGAGTCATTGCATGTGTGTTCTTTTCACAATCCACATATGGACCCACTAGATTCATTGCATGTGTGTTCTTATACTAAAACCAGCACTAGAGTCATTGCATGTGTGTTCTTATACTAAAACAAGCACTAGATTCATTGCATGTGTGTTCTTATACTAAAACCAGCACTAGAGTCATTGCATGTGTGTTCTTTCAACAAACCACACATGGATCAACCAGTGACATTGCATGTGTGTTCTTTCCACAAACCACAAAAGGTCAACCAGTGGTCATTGCATGAGTGTTCTTTTCCACAAACCACATATGGATCCACTCGAGTCATTGCATGTGTGTTCTTTTCACAAACCACATATGGACCCACTAGATTCATTACATGTGTGTTCTTATACTAAAACAAGCACTAGAGTCATTGCATGTGTGTTCTTATACTAAAACTAGCACTAGAGTCATTGCATGTGTGTTCTTACACTAAAACCAACACTAGAGTCATTGCATGTGTGTTCCTTCCACAAACCACACATGGATCAACCAGTGTCATTGCATGTGTGTTCCTTCCACAAACCACAGATGGATCAACCAGTGGTCATTGCATGTGTGTTCTTTTCCACAATCCACATATGGATCCACTAGAGTCATTGCATGTGTGTTCTTTTCACAAACCACATATGGACCCACTAGAGTCATTGCATGTGTGTTCCTATACTAAAACCAGCACTAGAGTCATTGCATGTGTGTTCTTTTCACAAACCACATATGGATCCACTAGTGTAATTGCATATGTGTTCTTTTCACAAACCACATATGGATCCACCAGGGTCATTGCATGTGTGTTCTTTTCACAAACCACATATGGATCCACCAGTGTCATTGCATGTGTGTTCTTTCCACAAACCACACATGGATCACCATGAGTCATTGCATGTGTGTTCTTTCCACAAACCACATATGGATCAACCAGTGTCATTACATGTGTGTTCTTTCCACAAACCACATACGGATCCACTAGAGTTCATTGCATGTGTGTTCTTTTCACAAACCACATATGGATCAACCAATGGCATTGCATGTGTTTTTTTTCACAAACCACATATGGATCCACTAGTGTCATTGCATGTGTGTTCCTTCCACAAACCACATATGGATCAACCAGTGGTCATTGCATGTGTGTTCTTTTCCACAAACCACTTATGGATCCACTAGAGTCATTCCATGTGTGTTCTTTTCACAAACCACATACGGACCCACTAGATTTCATTGCATGTGTGTTCTTTTCGCAAACCACATATGGATCAACCAATGGCATTGCATGTGTTTTTTTCACACACCACATATTGATCCACTAGTGTCATTGCATGTGTGTTCTTTTCCACAAACCACATATGGATCCACTAGAGTCATTGCATGTGTGTTCTTTTCACAAACCACATATGGACCCACTAGAGTCATTGCATGTGTGTTCTTATACTAAAACCAGCACTATAGTCATTGCATGTGTGTTCTTTTCACAAACCACATATGGATCCACTAGTGTCATTGCATGTGTGTTCTTTCCACAAACCACACACGCATCGACTAATGGTCATTGCATGTGTGTTCTTTCCACAAACCACGCATGGGTCCCCCTGAGTCATTGCATGTGTGTTCTTTCCACAAACCACACATGGATCAACTAGTGTTCACTAAATGTGTGTTCTTTCCACAAACCACTTATGGATCAACCAGGGGTCATTGCATGTGTGTTCCTGTCATGAACCACACATGGATCAACTAGAGTCATTGCATGTGTGTTCCTATCATGAACCACACATGGATAAACCAATGGTATTGCATGTGTGTTCTTTTCCACAAACCACATATGGATCCACTAGAGTCATTGCATGTGTGTTCTTTTCACAAACCACATATGGACCCACTAGATTCATTGCATGTGTGTTCTTATACTAAAACCAGCACTAGAGTCATTGCATGTGTGTTCTTATAATAAAACAAGCACTAGAGTCATTGCATGTGTGTTCTTATACTAAAACCAGCACTAGAGTCATTTCATGTGTGTTCTTTCAACAAACCACACATGGATCAACCAGTGTCATTGCATGTGTGTTCTTTCCACAAACCACATATGGATCAACCAGTGGTCATTGCATGTGTGTTCTTTTCCACAAACCAGTTATGGATCCACTAGAGTCATTGCATGTGTGTTCTTTTCACAAACCACATATGGACCCACTAGAGTTCATTGCATGTGTGTTCTTTTCACAAACCACATATGGATCAACCAATGGCATTGCTTGTTTTTTTTCACACACCACATATGGATCCACTAGTGTCATTGCATGTGTGTTCTTTCCACAAACCACATATGGATCAACCAGTGGTCATTCCATGTGTGTTCTTTTCCACAAACCACATATGGATCCACTAGAGTCATTGCATGTGTATTCTTTTCACAAACTACATATGGACCCACTAGAGTCATCGCATATGTGTTCTTATACTAAAACCAGCACTAGAGTCATTGCATGTGTGTTCTTTTCACAAACCACATATGGATCCACTAGTGTCATTGCATGTGTGTTCTTTCCAGAAACCAAACATGACTCGACTAATGGTCATTGCATGTGTGTTCTTTCCACAAACCACGCATGGGTCCCCCTGAGTCATTGCATGTGTGTTCTTTCCACAAACCACACATGGATCAACCACTGTTCACTAAATGTGTGTTCTTTCCACAAACCACTTATGGATCAACCAGTGGTCATTGCATGTGTGTTCCTGTCATGAACCACACATGGATTGACTAGAGTCATTGCATGTGTGGAGGAACACACATGGATAAACCAATGGTATTGCATGTGTGTTCTTTTCCACAAACCACATATGGATCCACTAGAGTCATTGCATGTGTGTTCTTTTCACAAACCACATATGGACCCACTAGATTCATTGCATGTGTGTTCTTATACTAAAACAAGCACTAGAGTCATTGCATGTGTGTTCTTATACTAAAACTAGCACTAGAGTCATTGCATGTGTGTTCTTACACTAAAACCAGCATTAGAGTCATTGCATGTATGTTCTTTCCACAAACCACACATGGATCAACCAGTGTCATTGCATGTGTGTTCTTTTCCACAAACCACATATGGATCCACTAGAGTCATTGCATGTGTGTTCTTTTCACAAACCACATATGGACCCACTAGAGTCATTGCATGTGTGTTCTTATACTAAAACCAGCACTAGAGTCATTGCATGTGTGTTCTTTTCACAAACCACATATGGATCAACCAATGGCATTGCTTGTTTTTTTCACACACCACATATGGATCCACCAGTGTCATTGCATGTGTGTTCTTTCCACAAACCACATATGGATCAACCAGTGGTCATTCCATGTGTGTTCTTTTCCACAAACCACATATGGATCCACTAGAGTCATTGCATGTGTGTTCTTTTCACAAACCACATATGGACCCACTAGAGTCATTGCATGTGTGTTCTTATACTAAAACCAGCACTAGAGTCATTGCATGTGTGTTCTTTTCACAAACCACATATGGATCCACTAGTGTCATTGCATGTGTATTCTTTCCACAAACCACACATGACTCGACTAATGGTCATTGCACGTGTGTTCTTTCCACAAACCACGCATGGGTCCCCCTGAGTCATTGCATGTGTGCTCTTTCCACAAACCACACATGGATCAACCACTGTTCACTAAATGTGTGTTCTTTCCACAAACCACTTATGGATCAACCAGTGGTCATTGCATGTGTGTTCCTGTCATGAACCACACATGGATCGACTAGAGTCATTGCATGTGTGTTCCTGTCATGAACCACACATGGATAAACCAATGGTATTGCATGTGTGTTCTTTTCCACAAACCACATATGGATCCACTAGAGTCATTGCATGTGTGTTCTTTTCACAAACCACATATGGACCCACTAGAGTCATTGCATGTGTGTTCTTTCCACAAACCACATACGGATCCACTAGAGTTCATTAAATGTGTGTTCTTTTCACAAACCACATATGGATCAACCAATGGAATTGCCTGTGTTTTTTTTTCACAAACCACATATGGATCCACCAGTGTCATTGCATGTGTGTTCTTTCCACAAACCACATATGGATCAACCAGTGGTCATTGCATGTGTGTTCTTTTCCACAAACCACTTATGGATCCACTAGAGTCATTCCATGTGTGTTCTTTTCACAAACCACATACGGACCCACTAGAGTTTATTGCATGTGTGATCTTTTCACAAACCACATATGGATCAACCAATGGCATTGCATGTGTTTTTTTTCACACAGCACATATGGATCCACCAGTGTCATTGCATGTGTGTTCTTTCCACAAACCACATATGGATCAACCAGTGGTCATTGCATGTGTGTTCTTTTCCACAAACCACATATGGATCCACTAGAAGCATTGCATGTGTGTTCTTTTCACAAACCACATATGGACCCACTAGAGTCATTGCATGTGTGTTCTTATACTAAAACCAGCACTATAGTCATTGCATGTGTGTTCTTTTCACAAACCACATATGGATCCACTAGTGTCATTGCATGTATGTTCTTTCCACAAACCACACATGCATCGACTAATGGTCATTCCATGTGTGTTCTTTCCACAAACCACGCATGGGTCCCCCTGAGTCATTGCATGTGTGTTCTTTCCACAAACCACACATGGATCAACTAGTGTTCACTAAATGTGTGTTGTTTCCACAAACCACTTATGGATCAACCAGTGGTCATTGCATGTGTGTTCCTGTCATGAACCACACATGGATCAACTAGAGTCACTGCATGTGTGTTCCTGTCATGAACCACACATGGATAAACCAATGGTATTGCATGTGTGTTCTTTTCCACAAACCACATATGGATCCACTAGAGTCATTGCATGTGTGTTCTTTTCACAAACCACATATGGACCCACTAGATTCATTGCATGTGTGTTCTTATACTAAAACCAGCACTAGAGTCATTGCATGTGTGTTCTTATACTAAAACAAGCACTAGAGTCATTGCATGTGTGTTCTTATACTAAAACCAGCACTAGAGTCATTGCATGTGTGTTCTTTCAACAAACCACACATGGATCAACCAGTGTCATTGCATGTGTGTTCTTTCCACAAACATCATATGGATCAACCAGTGGTCATTGCATGAGTGTTCTTTTCCACAAACCACATATGGATCCACTAGAGTCATTGCATGTGTGTTCTTTTCACAAACCACATATGGACCCACTAGATTCATTGCATGTGTGTTCTTATACTAAAACAAGCACTAGAGTCATTGCATGTGTGTTCTTTTCCACAAACCACTTATGGATCCACTAGAGTCATTCCATGTGTGTTCTTTTCACAAACCACATATGGATCAACCAATGGCATTGCATGTGTTTTTTTTTCACACACCACATATGGATCCACTAGTGTCATTGCATGTGTGTTCTTTTCCACAAACCACATATGGATCTACTAGAGTCATTGCATGTGTGTTCTTTTCACAAATCACATATGGACCCACTAGAGTCATTGCATGTGTGTTCTTATACTAAAACCAGCACTATAGTCATTGCATCTGTGTTCTTTTCACAAACCACATATGGATCCACTAGTGTCATTACATGTGTGTTCTTTCCACAAACCACACATGCATCGACTAATGGTCATTGCATGTGTGTTCTTTCCACAAACCACGCATGGGTCCCCCTGAGTCATTGCATGTGTGTTCTTTCCACAAACCACACATGGATCAACTAGTGTTCACTAAATGTGTGTTCTTTCCACAAACCACTTATGGATCAACCACTGGTCATTGCATGTGTGTTCCTGTCATGAACCACACATGGATCAACTAGAGTCATTGCATGTGTGTTCCTCTCATGAACCACACACGGATAAACCAATGGTATTGCATGTGTGTTCTTTTCCACAAACCACATATGGATCCACTAGAGTCATTGCATGTGTGTTCTTTTCACAAACCACATATGGACCCACTAGATTCATTGCATGTGTGTTCTTATACTAAAACCAGCACTAGAGTCATTGCATGTGTGTTCTTATACTAAAACAAGCACTAGAGTCATTGCATGTGTGTTCTTATACTAAAACCAGCACTAGAGTCATTGCATGTGTGTTCTTTCAACAAACCACACATGGATCAACCAGTGTCATTGCATGTGTGTTCATTCCACAAACCACATATGGATCAACCAGTGGTCATTGCATGAGTGTTCTTTTCCAGAAACCACATATGGATCCACTAGAGTCATTGCATGTGTGTTCTTTTCACAAACCACATATGGACCCACTAGAGTCATTGCATATGTGTTCTTATACTAAAACCAGCACTAGAGTCATTGCATGTGTGTTCTTTTCACAAACCACATATGGATCCACCAGTGTCATTGCATGTGTGTTCTTTCCACAAACCACATATGGATCAAGCAGTGTCATTGCATGTGTGTTCTTTCCACAAACCACATACGGATCCTCTAGAGTTCATTGCATGTGTGTTCTTTTCACAAACCACATATGGATCAACCAATGGCATTGCCTGTGTTTTTTTCCCAAACCACATATGGATCCACCAGTGTCATTGCATGTGTGTTCTTTCCACAAACCACATATGGATCAACCAGTGGTCATTGCATGTGTGTTCTTTTCCACAAACCACTTATGGATCCACTAGAGTCATTCCATGTGTGTTCTTTTCACAAACCACATACGGACCAACTAGAGTTCATTGCATGTGTGATCTTTTCACAAACCACATATGGATCAACCAATGGCATTGCATGTGTTTTTTTTCACACACCACATATGGATCCACTAGTGTCATTGCATGTGTGTTCTTTCCACAAACCACATATGGATCAACCAGTGGTCATTGGATGTGTGTTCTTTTCCACAAACCACATATGGATCCACTAGAGTCATTGCATGTGTGTTCTTTTCACAAACAACATATGGACCCACTAGAGTCATTGCATGTGTGTTCTTATACTAAAACCAGCACTATAGTCATTGCATGTGTGTTCTTTTCACAAACCACATATGGATCCACTATTGTCATTGCATGTCTGTTCTTTCCACAAACCACACATGCATCGACTAATGGTCATTGCATGTGTGTTCTTTCCACAAACCACGCATGGGTCCCGCTGAGTCATTGCATGTGTGTTCTTTCCACAAACCACACATGGATCAACTAGTGTTCACTAAATGTGTGTTGTTTCCACAAACCACTTATGGATCAACCAGTGGTCATTGCATGTGTGTTCCTGTCATGAACCACACATGGATCAACTAGAGTCATTGCATGTGTGTTCCTGTCATGAACCACACATGGATAAACCAATGGTATTGCATGTGTGTTCTTTTCCACAAACCACATATGGATCCACTAGAGTCATTGCATGTGTGTTCTTCTCACAAACCACATATGGACCCACTAGATTCATTGCATGTGCGTTCTTATACTAAAACCAGCACTAGAGTCATTGCATGTGTGTTCTTATACTAAAACAAGCACTAGAGTCATTGCATGTGTGTTCTTATACTAAAACCAGCACTAGAGTCATTGCATGTGTGTTCTTTCAACAAACCACACATGGATCAACTAGTGTCATTTCATGTGTGTTCTTTCCACAAACCACATATGGATCAACCAGTGGTCATTGCATGAGTGTTCTTTTCCACAAACCACATATGGATCCACTAGAGTCATTGCATGTGTGTTCTTTTCACAAACAACATATAGACCCACTAGATTCATTGCATGTGTGTTCTTATACTAAAACAAGCACTAGAGTCATTGCATGTGTGTTCTTGTACTAAAACTAGCACTAGAGTCATTGCATGTGTGTTCTTACACTAAAACCAGCACTAGAGTCATTGCATGTGTGTTCTTTCCACAAACCACACATGGATCAACCAGTGTCATTGCATGTGTGTTCCTTCCACAAACCACAGATGGATCAACCAGTGGTCATTGCATGTGTGTTCTTTTCCACAAACCACATATGGATCCACTAGAGTCATTGCTGTTGTGTTCTTTTCACAAACCACATATGGACCCACTAGAGTCATTGCATGTGTGTTCTTATACTAAAACCAGCACTAGAGTCATTACATGTGTGTTCTTTTCACAAACCACATATGGATCCACTAGTGTCATTGCATGTGTGTTCTTTTCACAAACCACATATGGATCCACCAGGGTCATTGCATGTGTGTTCTTTTCACAAACCACATATGGATCCACCAGTGTCATTGCATGTGTGTTCTTTCCACAAACCACACATGGATCACCCTGAGTCATTGCATGTGTGTTCTTTCCACAAACCACATATGGATCAACCAGTGTCATTGCATGTGTGTTCTTTCCACAAACAACATACGGATCCACTAGAGTTCATTGCATGTGTGTTCTTTTCATAAACCACATATGGATCAACCAATGGCATTGCATGTGTTTTTTTTCACAAACCACATATGGATCCACTAGTGTCATTGCATGTGTGTTCTTTCCACAAACCACATATGGATCAACCAGTGGTCATTGCATGTGTGTTCTTTTCCACAAACCACTTATGGATCCACTAGAGTCATTCCATGTGTGTTGTTTTCACAAACCACATACGGACCCACTAGAGTTCATTGCATGTGTGTTCTTTTCACAAACCACATATGGATCAACCAATGGCATTGCATGTGTTTTTTTTCACACACCATATATGGATCCACTAGTGTCATTGCATGTGTGTTATTTTCCACAAACCACATATGGATCCACTAGAGTCATTGCATGTGTGTTCTTTTCACAAATCACATATGGACCCACTAGAGTCATTGCATGTGTGTTCTTATACTAAAACCAGCACTATAGTCATTGCATGTGTGTTCTTTTCACAAACCACATATGGATCCACTAGTGTCAGTGCATGTGCGTTCTTTCCACAAACCACACATGCATCGACTAATGGTCATTGCATGTGTGTTCTTTCCACAAACCACGCATGGGTCCCCCTGAGTCATTGCATGTGTGTTCTTTCCACAAACCACACATGGATCAACTAGTGTTCACTAAATGTGTGTTCTTTCCACAAACCACTTATGGATCAACTAGTGGTCATTGCATGTGTGTTCCTGTCATGAACCACACATGGATCAACTAGAGTCATTGCATGTGTGTTCCTATCATGAACCACACATGGATAAACCAATGGTATTGCATGTGTGTTCTTTTCCACAAACCACATATGGATCCACTAGAGTCATTGCATGTGTGTTCTTTTCACAAACCACATATGGACCCACTAGATTCATTGCATGTGTGTTCTTATACTAAAACCATCACTAGAGTCATTGCATGTGTGTTCTTATACTAAAACAAGCACTAGAGTCATTGCATGTGTGTTCTTATACTAAAACCAGCACTAGAGTAATTGCATGTGTGTTCTTTCAACAAACCACACATGGATCAACCAGTGTCATTGCATGTGTGTTCTTTCCACAAACCACATATGGATCAACCAGTGGTCATTGCATGAGTGTTCTTTTCCACAAACCACATATGGATCCACTAGAGTCATTGCATGTGTGTTCTTTTCACAAACCACATATGGACCCACTAGAGTCATTGCATGTGTGTTCTTATACTAAAACCAGCACTAGAGTCATTGCATGTGTGTTCTTTCCACAAACCACATACGGATCCACTAGAGTTCATTGCATGTGTGGTCTTTTCACAAACCACATATGGATCAACCAATGGCATTGCATGTGTGTTATTTTCTCAAACCACATATGGATCCACCAGTGTCATTGCATGTGTGTTCTTTCCACAAACTACATATGGATCAACTAGTGGTCATTGCATGTGTGTTCTTTTCCACAAACCACATATGGATCCACTAGAGTCATTGCATGTGCGTTCTTTTCACAAACCGCAGATGGATCCACCAGTGTCATTGCATGTGTGTTCTTTCCACAAACCACTCATGGATCGACCAATGGTCATTGCATGTGTGTTCTTTCCACTAGTGGAACCATACATGGTTTATCCATGTGTCTTCTTTCACAAGCCAGTGTTCACTGCATGCGTGTTCTTTCCACAAACCACTTATGGATCAACTAGTGGTCATTGCATGTGTGTTCCTGTCATGAACCACACATGGATCAACTAGAGTCATTGCATGTGTGTTTCTGTCATGAACCACACATGGATAAACCAATGGCATTGCATGTGTGTTCTTTTCCACAAACCACATATGGTTCCACTAGTGTCATTGCATGGGTGTTCTTTTTACAAACCACATATGGACCCACTAGAGTCATTGCATGTGTGTTCTTATACTAAAAGTAGCACTAGAGTCATTGCATGTGTGTTCTTATACTAAAACCAGCACTAGAGTCATTGCGTTTGTGTTCTTTTCACAAACCACATATGGATCGACCAGTGGACATTGCATGTGTGTTCTTTCCACAAACCACATATGGTGTGTTCTTTTCACAAACCACATAGGGATCCACTAGTGTCATTGCATGTGTGTTCTTTCCACAAACCACTTATGGATCAACCAGTGGTTATTGCATGTGTGTTCTTTTCCACAAACCACATATGGATCCACTAGAGTCATTGCATGTGTGTTCTTTTCACAAACCACATATGGACCCACTAGATTCATTGCATATGTGTTCTTATACTAAAACCAGCACTAGAGTCATTGCATGTGTGTTCTTTCCACAAACCACACATGGATCAACCAGTGTCATTGCATGTGTGTTCTTTCCACAAACCACATATGGATCAACCAGTGGTCATTGCATGTGTGTTCTTTTCCACAAACCACATATGGATCCACTAGAGTCATTGCAATAGTGTTCGTTTGACAAACCACATATGGACCCACTAGAGTCATTGCATGTGTGTTCTTATACTAAAACCAGCACTAGAGTCATTGCATGGGTGTTCTTTTCACAAACCAAATATGGATCCACCAGTGTCATTGCATGTGTGTTCTTTTCACAAACCACACATTGATCGACTAGTGGTCATTGCATGTGTGTTCTTTCCACATACCACACATGGATCCCCCTGAGTCATTGCATGTGTGTTCTTTCCAAAAACCACATATGGATCAACCAGTGTCATTCCATGTGTGTTCTTTCCACAAACCACATACGGATCCACTAGAGTTCATTGCATGTGTGTTCTTTTCACAAACCACATATGGATCAACCTGAGTCATTGCATGTGTGTTCTTTTCACAAACCACATATGGATCCACCAGTTTAATTACGTGTGTGTTCAATCACATATGGATCAACCAGTGGTCATTGCATGTGTGTTCTTTTCCACAAACCACATATGGATCCACTAGAGTCATTGCATATGTGTTCTTTTCACAAACCACATATGGACCCACTAGAGTCATTGCATGTGTGTTCTTATACTAAAACCAGCACTAGAGTCATTGCATGTGTGTTCTTTTCACAAACCACATATGGATCCACCAGTGTCATTGCATGTGTGTTCTTTCCACAAACCACACATGGATCCCCCTGAGTCATTGCATGTGTGTTCTTTCCACAAACCACCCATGGATCAACCAGTGTTCACTGCATATGTGTTCTTTCCACAAACCACTTATGGATCAACCAGTGGTCATTGCATGTGTGTTCTTTTCCATAAACCACATATGTATCCACTAGAGTCATTGCATGTGTGTTCCTGTCATGAATCACAAATGGATAAACCAGTGGTATTGCATGTGTGTTCTTTCCACAAACCACTCATGGATCGACCAATGGTCATTGCATGTGTGTTCTTTCCACTAGTGGAACCATACATGGTTTATCCATGTGTCTTCTTTCACAAGCCAGTGTTCACTGCATGCGTGTTCTTTCCACAAACCACTTATGGATCAACTAGTGGTCATTGCATGTGTGTTCCTGTCATGAACCACACATGGATCAACTAGAGTCATTGCATGTGTGTTTCTGTCATGAACCACACATGGATAAACCAATGGCATTGCATGTGTGTTCTTTTCCACAAACCACATATGGTTCCACTAGTGTCATTGCATGGGTGTTCTTTTTACAAACCACATATGGACCCACTAGAGTCATTGCATGTGTGTTCTTATACTAAAAGTAGCACTAGAGTCATTGCATGTGTGTTCTTATACTAAAACCAGCACTAGAGTCATTGCGTTTGTGTTCTTTTCACAAACCACATATGGATCGACCAGTGGACATTGCATGTGTGTTCTTTCCACAAACCACATATGGTGTGTTCTTTTCACAAACCACATAGGGATCCACTAGTGTCATTGCATGTGTGTTCTTTCCACAAACCACTTATGGATCAACCAGTGGTTATTGCATGTGTGTTCTTTTCCACAAACCACATATGGATCCACTAGAGTCATTGCATGTGTGTTCTTTTCACAAACCACATATGGACCCACTAGATTCATTGCATATGTGTTCTTATACTAAAACCAGCACTAGAGTCATTGCATGTGTGTTCTTTCCACAAACCACACATGGATCAACCAGTGTCATTGCATGTGTGTTCTTTCCACAAACCACATATGGATCAACCAGTGGTCATTGCATGTGTGTTCTTTTCCACAAACCACATATGGATCCACTAGAGTCATTGCAATAGTGTTCGTTTGACAAACCACATATGGACCCACTAGAGTCATTGCATGTGTGTTCTTATACTAAAACCAGCACTAGAGTCATTGCATGGGTGTTCTTTTCACAAACCAAATATGGATCCACCAGTGTCATTGCATGTGTGTTCTTTTCACAAACCACACATTGATCGACTAGTGGTCATTGCATGTGTGTTCTTTCCACATACCACACATGGATCCCCCTGAGTCATTGCATGTGTGTTCTTTCCAAAAACCACATATGGATCAACCAGTGTCATTCCATGTGTGTTCTTTCCACAAACCACATACGGATCCACTAGAGTTCATTGCATGTGTGTTCTTTTCACAAACCACATATGGATCAACCTGAGTCATTGCATGTGTGTTCTTTTCACAAACCACATATGGATCCACCAGTTTAATTGCGTGTGTGTTCAATCACATATGGATCAACCAGTGGTCATTGCATGTGTGTTCTTTTCCACAAACCACATATGGATCCACTAGAGTCATTGCATATGTGTTCTTTTCACAAACCACATATGGACCCACTAGAGTCATTGCATGTGTGTTCTTATACTAAAACCAGCACTAGAGTCATTGCATGTGTGTTCTTTTCACAAACCACATATGGATCCACCAGTGTCATTGCATGTGTGTTCTTTCCACAAACCACACATGGATCCCCCTGAGTCATTGCATGTGTGTTCTTTCCACAAACCACCCATGGATCAACCAGTGTTCACTGCATATGTGTTCTTTCCACAAACCACTTATGGATCAACCAGTGGTCATTGCATGTGTGTTCTTTTCCATAAACCACATATGTATCCACTAGAGTCATTGCATGTGTGTTCCTGTCATGAATCACAAATGGATAAACCAGTGGTATTGCATGTGTGTTCTTTTCCACAAACCACATATGGATCCACTAGAGTCATTGCGTGTGTGTTCTTTTCACAAACCACATATGGACCCACTAGAGAAATTGCATGTGTGTTCTTATACTAAAACCAGCATTAGAGTCATTGCATGTGTGTTCTTATATGAAAACCAGCACTAGTGTCATTGCATGTGTGTTCTTTCCACAAACCACACATGGATCGACTAATGGTCATTGCATGTGTGTTCTTTCCACAAACCACGCATGGGTCCCCCTGAGTCATTGCATGTGTGTTCTTTCCAAAAACCACATATGGATCAACCAGTGTCATTGCATGTGTGTTCTTTCCACAAACCACATATGGATCCATTAGAGTCATTGCATGTGTGTTCTTTTCACAAACCACATATGGATCCACCAGTGTCATTGCATGTGTGTTCTTTCGACAAACCACACATGGATCGACCAATGGTCATTGCATGTGTGTTCTTTCCACAAACCACACATGGATCCCCCTGAGTCATTGCATGTGTGTTCTTTCCACAAACCACACATGGATCAACCAGTGTTCACTGCATATGTGTTCTTTCCACAAACCACTTATGGATCAACCAGTGGTCATTGCATGTGTGTTCCTATCATGAACCACACATGGATCAACTAGAGTCATTGCATGTGTGTTCCTGTCATGAATCACAAATGGATAAACCAATGGTATTGCATGTGTGTTCTTTTCCACAAACCACATATGGATCCACTAGAGTAATTGCGTGTGTGTTCTTTTCACAAACCACATATGGACCCACTAGAGAAATTGCATGTGTGTTCTTATACTAAAACCAGCATTAGAGTCATTGCATGTGTGTTCTTATACGAAAACCAGCACTAGAGTCATTGCATGTGTGTTCTTTTCACAAACGACATATGGATCGACCAGTGGTCATTGCATGTGTGTTCTTTCCAAAAACCACATATGGATCAACCTGTGGTCATTGCATGTGTGTTCTTTTCCACAAACCATATATGGATCCACTAGATTCATTGCATGTGTGTTCTTTTCACAAAGCACATATTGACCCACTAGAGTCATTGCATGTGTGTTCTTATACTAAAACCAGCACTAGAGTCATTGCATGTGTGTTCTTTTCACAAACCACATATGGATCCACCAGTGTCATTGCATGTGTGTTCTTTTCACAAACCACACATTGATCGACCCGTGGTCACTGCATGTGTGTTCTTTCCACAAACCACACATGGATCCCCCTGAGTCATTGCATGTGTGTTCTTTCCACAAACCACATATGGATCAACCAGTGTCATTGCATGTGTGTTCTTTCCACAAACCACATACGGATCCACTAGAGTTCATTGCATGTGTGTTCTTTTCACAAACCACATATGGATCAACCAATGGCATTGCATGTGTGTCATTTTCACAAACCACATATGGATCCACCAGTGTCATTGCATGTGTGTTCCTTCCACAAACTACATATGGATCAACTAGTGGTCATTGCATGTGTGGTCTTTTCCACAAACCACATATGGATCCACTAGAGTCATTGCATGTGTGTTCTTTTCACAAACCACATATGGACCCACTAGATTCATTGCATGTGTGTTCTTATACTCAAACCAGCACTAGAGTCATTGCATGTGTGTTCTTTTCACAAACCGCAGATGGATCCACCAGTGTCATTGCATGTGTGTTCTTTCCACAAACCACTCATGGATCGACCAATGGTCATTGCATGTGTGTTCTTTCCACAAACCACACATGGATCCCCCTGAGTCATTGCATGTGTGTTCTTTCCACAAACCACGCGTGGATCAACCAGTGTTCACTGCATGCGTGTTCTTTCCACAAACCCCTTATCGATCAACTTGTGGTCATTGCATGTGTGTGAGATCCGGCACATGGCTTAATAGGATTGATAGGATACTCATATCAACAAGTTGCAACTTCTTTTCCGGAAGCTCATTCGAAAAGAACTCTAAGGTTAAGCGTGCTTGTCCTAGAGTAATTCTAGGATGGGTGACCGACTAGGAAGTGGGTAACCGGGTGCGCACGAGTGAGGACAAAGTGCGCAGAAAAGACTAATGTTGGTCTGTGGGGTCAGTCTAGATATCCTATTAAGGTGCCAGGAGTGACACCCCCCGGGCCTAGGAGTGGACGGGGTGTTAAAAGTGGTATCAGAGCCAGGTTCTTGCGATTACACGGGTGTGTGCGGGTCAGTGGCGGGATATGTGGAGCATGGCGCGTGTGGCCCGGAGTGGACACGGCATGGCACATGTGCCGGCACTGGATGCACAGACGCGTGCCAAGAGGGAATGTTCCTGGGGTGTCCTTGATCGATGAGGGCATCAATCTTCTAAAGGGTGGGTGTATGTGAGATCCGGCACATGGCTTAATAGGATTGATAGGATACTCATATCAACAAGTTGCAACTTCTTTTCTGGAAGCTCATTCGAAAAGAAATCTAAGGTTAAGCGTGCTTGGCCTAGAGCAATTCTAGGATGGGTGACCGACCGGGAAGTGAGTAACCGGGTGCGCACGAGTGAGGACAAAGTGCGCAGAAAAGACTAGTGTTGGTCTGTGGGGTCAGTCTAGATATCCTATTAAGCTGCCAGGAGTGACACCCCCCGGGCTCCAACACTAGTCTTTTCTGCGCACTTTGTGCTCACTCGTGCGCACCCGGTTACCCACATCCCGGTCCCATCCACTCCTGAGACCGGGGGGTGTCACTCCTGGCGCTTAATAGGATATCTAGATTAACCCCACAGACCAACACTAGTCTTTTCTGCGCACTTTGTCCTCACTCGTGCGCACCCGGTTACCCACTTCCCGGTCCCATCCACTCCTGAGCCTGGGGGGTGTCACTCCTGGCAGCTTAATAGGATATCTAGACTGACCCCACAGACCAACACTAGTCTTTTCTACGCACTTTGTCCTCACTCATGCGCACCCGGTTACCCACTTCCCGGTCGGTCACCCATCCTAGAATTGCTCTAGGCCAAGCACGCTTAACCTTAGAGTTCATTTCGAATGAGCTACCGGAAAAGAAGTTGCAACTTGTTGATATGAGTATCCTATCAATCCTATTAAGCCATGTGCCGGATCTCACAATGTGTGTTCCTGTCATGAACCACACATGGATCAACTAGAGTCATTGCATGTGTGTTTCTGTCATGAACCACACATGGATAAACCAATGGCATTGCATGTGTGTTCTTTTCCACAAACCACATATGGTTCCACTAGTGTCATTGCATGGGTGTTCTTTTTACAAACCACATATGGACCCACTAGAGTCATTGCATGTGTGTTCTTATACTAAAACCAACACTAGAGTCATTGCATGTGTGTTCTTATACTAAAAGCAGCACTAGAGTCATTGCATTTGTGTTCTTTTCACAAACCACATATGGATCGACCAGTGGACATTACATGTGTGTTCTTTCCACAAACCATATATGGATCGACCAGTGGTCATTGCATGTGTGTTGTTTTCCACAAACCACATATGGATCCACTAGAGTCATTGCATGTGTGTTCTTTTCACAAACCACAGATGGATCCACTAGTGTCATTGCATGTGTGTTCTTTCCACAAACCACTTATGGATCAACTAGTGGTCATTGCATGTGTGTTCTTTTCCACAAACCACATATGGATCCACTAGAGTCATTGCATGTGTGTTCTTTTCACAAACCACATATGGACCCACTAGATTCATTGCATGTGTGTTCTTATACTAAAACCAGCAATAGAGTCATTGCATGTGTGTTCTTGTACTAAAACCAGCACTAGAGTCATTGCATGTGTGTTCTTTCCACAAACCACATATGGATCAACAAGTGTCATTGCATGTGTGTTCTTTCCACAAACCACATATGGATCAACCAGTGGTCATTGCATGCGTGTTCTTTTCCACAAACCACATATGGATCCACTAGAATCATTGCAATAGTGCTCGTTTGACAAACCACATATGGACCCACTAGAGTCATTGCATGTGTGTTCTTATACTAAAACCAGCACTAGAGTCATTGCATGTGTGTTCTTTTCACAAACCAAATATGGATCACCAGTGTCATTGCATGTGTGTTCTTTTCACAAACCACACATTGATCGACTAGTGTTCATTGCATGTGTGTTCTTTCCACAAACCACACATGGATCCCCCTAAATCATTGCATGTGTGTACTTTCCAAAAACCACATATGGATCAACCAGTGTCATTGCATGTGTCTTCTTTCCACAAACCACATACGGATCAACCAGTGTCATTGCATGTGTGTTCTTTTCACAAACCACATATGGATCAACCAATGACATTGCATGTGTGTTCTTTTCACAAACCACATATGGATCCACTAGTGTAATTGCATGTGTGTTCTTTCCACAAACCACATATGGATCAACCAGTGGTCATTGCATGTGTGTTCTTTTCCACAAACCACATATGGATCCACTAGAGTCATTGCATGTGTGTTCTTTTCACAAACCACATATGGACCCACTAGAGTCATTGCATGTGTGTTCTTATACTAAAACCAGCACTAGAGTCATTGCATGTGTGTTCTTTTCACAAGCCACATATGGATCCACCAGTGTCATTGCATGTGTGTTCTTTCCACAAACCACACATGGATCGACCAATGGTCATTGCATGTGTGTTCTTTCCACAAACCACACATGGATCCCCCTGAGTCATTGCATGTGTATTCTTTCCACAAACCACACATGGATCAACCAGTGTTCACTGCATGTGTGTTCTTTCCACAAACCACTTATGGATCAACCAGTGGTCATTGCATGTGTGTTCCTGTCATGAACCACACATGGATCAACTAGAGTCATTGCATGTGTGTTCCTGTCATGAATCACACAAGGATAAACCAATGGCATTGCATCTGTGTTCTTTTCCACAAACCACATATGGATCCACTAGAGTCATTGCATGTGTGTTCTTTTCTCAAACCACATATGGACCCACTAGAGAAATTGCATGTGTGTTCTTATACTAAAACCAGCATTAGAGTCATTGCATGTGTGTTCTTATACGAAAACCAGCACTAGAGTCATTGCATGTGTGTTCTTTTCACCAACGACATATGGATCGACCAGTGGTCATTGCTTGTGTGTTCTTTCCAAAAACCACATATGGATCAACCAGTGGTCATTGCATGTGTGTTCTTTTCCATAAACCACATATGGATCCACTAGATTCATTGCATGTGTGTTCTTTTCACAAAGCACATATGGACCCACTAGAGTCATTGCATGTGTGTTCTTATACTAAAAGCAGCACTAGAGTCATTGCATGTGTGTTCTTTTCACAAACCACACATGGATCCACCTGAGTCATTGCATGTGTGTTCTTTCCACAAACCACATATGGATCAACCAGTGTCATTGCATGTGTGTTGTTTCCACAAACCACATACGGATCCACTAGAGTTCATTGCATGTGTGTTCTTTTCACAAACCACATATGGACCCACTAGATTCATTGCATGTGTGTTCTTATACTAAAACCAGCACTAGAGTCATTGCATGTGTGTTCTTGTACTAAAACCAGCACTAGAGTCATTGCATGTGTGTTCTTTCCACAAACCACACATGGATCAACAAGTGTCATTGCATGTGTGTTCTTTCCACAAACCACATATGGATCAACCAGTGGTCATTGCATGCGTGTTCTTTTCCACAAACCACATATGGATCCACTAGAATCATTGCAATAGTGCTCGTTTGACAAACCACATATGGACCCACTAGAGTCATTGCATGTGTGTTCTTATACTAAAACCAGCACTAGAGTCATTGCATGTGTGTTCTTTTCACAAACCAAATATGGATCCACCAGTGTCATTGCATGTGTGTTCTTTTCACAAACCACACATTGATCGACTAGTGCTCATTGCATGTGTGTTCTTTCCACAAACCACACATGGATCCCCCTAAGTCATTGCATGTGTGCTCTTTCCAAAAACCACATATGGATCAACCAGTGTCATTGCATGTGTCTTCTTTCCACAAACCACATACGGATCCACTAGAGTTCATTGCATGTGTGTTCTTTTCACAAACCACATATGGATCAACCAATGACATTGCATGTGTGTTCTTTTCACAAACCACATATGGATCCACTAGTGTAATTGCATGTGTGTTCTTTCCACAAACCACATATGGATCAACCAGTGGTCATTGCATGTGTGTTCTTTTCCACAAACCACATATGGATCCACTAGAGTCATTGCATGTGTGTTCTTTTCACAAACCACATATGGACCCACTAGAGTCATTGCATGTGTGTTCTTATACTAAAACCAGCACTAGAGTCATTGCATGTGTGTTCTTTTCACAAGCCACATATGGATCCACCAGTGTCATTGCATGTGTGTTCTTTCCACAAACCACACATGGATCGACCAATGGTCATTGCATGTGTGTTCTTTCCACAAACCACACATGGATCCCCCTGAGTCATTGCATGTGTATTCTTTCCACAAACCACACATGGATCAACCAGTGTTCACTGCATGTGTGTTCTTTCCACAAACCACTTATGGATCAACCAGTGGTCATTGCATGTGTGTTCCTGTCATGAACCACACATGGATCAACTAGAGTCATTGCATGTGTGTTCCTGTCATGAATCACACAAGGATAAACCAATGGCATTGCATCTGTGTTCTTTTCCACAAACCACATATGGATCCACTAGAGTCATTGCATGTGTGTTCTTTTCTCAAACCACATATGGACCCACTAGAGAAATTGCATGTGTGTTCTTATACTAAAACCAGCATTAGAGTCATTGCATGTGTGTTCTTATACGAAAACCAGCACTAGAGTCATTGCATGTGTGTTCTTTTCACCAACAACATATGGATCGACCAGTGGTCATTGCTTGTGTGTTCTTTCCAAAAACCACATATGGATCAACCAGTGGTCATTGCATGTGTGTTCTTTTCCATAAACCACATATGGATCCACTAGATTCATTGCATGTGTGTTCTTATACTAAAAGCAGCACTAGAGTCATTGCATGTGTGTTCTTTTCACAAACCACACATGGATCCGCCTGAGTCATTGCATGTGTGTTCTTTCCACAAACCACATATGGATCAACCAGTGTCATTGCATGTGTGTTGTTTCCACAAACCACATACGGATCCACTAGAGTTCATTGCATGTGTGTTATTTTCACAAACCACATATGGACCCACTAGATTCATTGCATGTGTGTTCTTATACTAAAACCAGCACTAGAGTCATTGCATGTGTGGTCTTGTACTAAAACCAGCACTAGAGTCATTGCATGTGTGTTCTTTCCACAAACCACACATGGATCAACAAGTGTCATTGCATGTGTGTTCTTTCCACAAACCACATATGGATCAACCAGTGGTCATTGCATGCGTGTTCTTTTCCACAAACCACATATGGATCCACTAGAATCATTGCAATAGTGCTCGTTTGACAAACCACATATGGACCCACTAGAGTCATTGCATGTGTGTTCTTATACTAAAACCAGCACTAGAGTCATTGCATGTGTGTTCTTTTCACAAACCAAATATGGATCACCAGTGTCATTGCATGTGTGTTCTTTTCACAAACCACACATTGATCGACTAGTGGTCATTGCATGTGTGTTCTTTCCACAAACCACACATGGATCCCCCTAAATCATTGCATGTGTGTACTTTCCAAAAACCACATATGGATCAACCAGTGTCATTGCATGTGTCTTCTTTCCACAAACCACATACGGATCAACCAGTGTCATTGCATGTGTGTTCTTTTCACAAACCACATATGGATCAACCAATGACATTGCATGTGTGTTCTTTTCACAAACCACATATGGATCCACTAGTGTAATTGCATGTGTGTTCTTTCCACAAACCACATATGGATCAACCAGTGGTCATTGCATGTGTGTTCTTTTCCACAAACCACATATGGATCCACTAGAGTCATTGCATGTGTGTTCTTTTCACAAACCACATATGGACCCACTAGAGTCATTGCATGTGTGTTCTTATACTAAAACCAGCACTAGAGTCATTGCATGTGTGTTCTTTTCACAAGCCACATATGGATCCACCAGTGTCATTGCATGTGTGTTCTTTCCACAAACCACACATGGATCGACCAATGGTCATTGCATGTGTGTTCTTTCCACAAACCACACATGGATCCCCCTGAGTCATTGCATGTGTATTCTTTCCACAAACCACACATGGATCAACCAGTGTTCACTGCATGTGTGTTCTTTCCACAAACCACTTATGGATCAACCAGTGGTCATTGCATGTGTGTTCCTGTCATGAACCACACATGGATCAACTAGAGTCATTGCATGTGTGTTCCTGTCATGAATCACACAAGGATAAACCAATGGCATTGCATCTGTGTTCTTTTCCACAAACCACATATGGATCCACTAGAGTCATTGCATGTGTGTTCTTTTCTCAAACCACATATGGACCCACTAGAGAAATTGCATGTGTGTTCTTATACTAAAACCAGCATTAGAGTCATTGCATGTGTGTTCTTATACGAAAACCAGCACTAGAGTCATTGCATGTGTGTTCTTTTCACCAACGACATATGGATCGACCAGTGGTCATTGCTTGTGTGTTCTTTCCAAAAACCACATATGGATCAACCAGTGGTCATTGCATGTGTGTTCTTTTCCATAAACCACATAAGGATCCACTAGATTCATTGCATGTGTGTTCTTTTCACAAAGCACATATGGACCCACTAGAGTCATTGCATGTGTGTTCTTATACTAAAAGCAGCACTAGAGTCATTGCATGTGTGTTCTTTTCACAAACCACACATGGATCCACCTGAGTCATTGCATGTGTGTTCTTTCCACAAACCACATATGGATCAACCAGTGTCATTGCATGTGTGTTGTTTCCACAAACCACATACGGATCCACTAGAGTTCATTGCATGTGTGTTCTTTTCACAAACCACATATGGACCCACTAGATTCATTGCATGTGTGTTCTTATACTAAAACCAGCACTAGAGTCATTGCATGTGTGTTCTTGTACTAAAACCAGCACTAGAGTCATTGCATGTGTGTTCTTTCCACAAACCACACATGGATCAACAAGTGTCATTGCATGTGTGTTCTTTCCACAAACCACATATGGATCAACCAGTGGTCATTGCATGCGTGTTCTTTTCCACAAACCACATATGGATCCACTAGAATCATTGCAATAGTGCTCGTTTGACAAACCACATATGGACCCACTAGAGTCATTGCATGTGTGTTCTTATACTAAAACCAGCACTAGAGTCATTGCATGTGTGTTCTTTTCACAAACCAAATATGGATCCACCAGTGTCATTGCATGTGTGTTCTTTTCACAAACCACACATTGATCGACTAGTGCTCATTGCATGTGTGTTCTTTCCACAAACCACACATGGATCCCCCTAAGTCATTGCATGTGTGCTCTTTCCAAAAACCACATATGGATCAACCAGTGTCATTGCATGTGTCTTCTTTCCACAAACCACATACGGATCCACTAGAGTTCATTGCATGTGTGTTCTTTTCACAAACCACATATGGATCAACCAATGACATTGCATGTGTGTTCTTTTCACAAACCACATATGGATCCACTAGTGTAATTGCATGTGTGTTCTTTCCACAAACCACATATGGATCAACCAGTGGTCATTGCATGTGTGTTCTTTTCCACAAACCACATATGGATCCACTAGAGTCATTGCATGTGTGTTCTTTTCACAAACCACATATGGACCCACTAGAGTCATTGCATGTGTGTTCTTATACTAAAACCAGCCCTAGAGTCATTGCATGTGTGTTCTTTCCACAAACCACACATGGATCCCCCTGAGTCATTGCATGTGTATTCTTTCCACAAACCACACATGGATCAACCAGTGTTCACTGCATGTGTGTTCTTTCCACAAACCACTTATGGATCAACCAGTGGTCATTGCATGTGTGTTCCTGTCATGAACCACACATGGATCAACTAGAGTCATTGCATGTGTGTTCCTGTCATGAATCACACAAGGATAAACCAATGGCATTGCATCTGTGTTCTTTTCCACAAACCACATATGGATCCACTAGAGTCATTGCATGTGTGTTCTTTTCTCAAACCACATATGGACCCACTAGAGAAATTGCATGTGTGTTCTTATACTAAAACCAGCATTAGAGTCATTGCATGTGTGTTCTTATACGAAAACCAGCACTAGAGTCATTGCATGTGTGTTCTTTTCACCAACGACATATGGATCGACCAGTGGTCATTGCTTGTGTGTTCTTTCCAAAAACCACATATGGATCAACCAGTGGTCATTGCATGTGTGTTCTTTTCCATAAACCACATATGGATCCACTAGATTCATTGCATGTGTGTTCTTTTCACAAAGCACATATGGACCCACTAGAGTCATTGCATGTGTGTTCTTATACTAAAAGCAGCACTAGAGTCATTGCATGTGTGTTCTTTTCACAAACCACACATGGATCCACCTGAGTCATTGCATGTGTGTTCTTTCCACAAACCACATATGGATCAACCAGTGTCATTGCATGTGTGTTGTTTCCACAAACCACATACGGATCCACTAGAGTTCATTGCATGTGTGTTCTTTTCACAAACCACATATGGACCCACTAGATTCATTGCATGTGTGTTCTTATACTAAAACCAGCACTAGAGTCATTGCATGTGTGTTCTTGTACTAAAACCAGCACTAGAGTCATTGCATGTGTGTTCTTTCCACAAACCACACATGGATCAACAAGTGTCATTGCATGTGTGTTCTTTCCACAAACCACATATGGATCAACCAGTGGTCATTGCATGCGTGTTCTTTTCCACAAACCACATATGGATCCACTAGAA
Organism: Avena sativa; assembly: GCA_916181665.1. NCBI lineage: Eukaryota > Viridiplantae > Streptophyta > Magnoliopsida > Poales > Poaceae > Avena > Avena sativa. Next base: position 596,665,937 of record OV702289.1, read on the forward strand.
TCATTGCAATAGTGCTCGTTTGACAAACCACATATGGACCCACTAGAGTCATTGCATGTGTGTTCTTATACTAAAACCAGCACTAGAGTCATTGCATGTGTGTTCTTTTCACAAACCAAATATGGATCCACCAGTGTCATTGCATGTGTGTTCTTTTCACAAACCACACATTGATCGACTAGTGCTCATTGCATGTGTGTTCTTTCCACAAACCACACATGGATCCCCCTAAGTCATTGCATGTGTGCTCTTTCCAAAAACCACATATGGATCAACCAGTGTCATTGCATGTGTCTTCTTTCCACAAACCACATACGGATCCACTAGAGTTCATTGCATGTGTGTTCTTTTCACAAACCACATATGGATCAACCAATGACATTGCATGTGTGTTCTTTTCACAAACCACATATGGATCCACTAGTGTAATTGCATGTGTGTTCTTTCCACAAACCACATATGGATCAACCAGTGGTCATTGCATGTGTGTTCTTTTCCACAAACCACATATGGATCCACTAGAGTCATTGCATGTGTGTTCTTTTCACAAACCACATATGGACCCACTAGAGTCATTGCATGTGTGTTCTTATACTAAAACCAGCACTAGAGTCATTGCATGTGTGTTCTTTTCACAAGCCACATATGGATCCACCAGTGTCATTGCATGTGTGTTCTTTCCACAAACCACACATGGATCGACCAATGGTCATTGCATGTGTGTTCTTTCCACAAACCACACATGGATCCCCCTGAGTCATTGCATGTGTATTCTTTCCACAAACCACACATGGATCAACCAGTGTTCACTGCATGTGTGTTCTTTCCACAAACCACTTATGGATCAACCAGTGGTCATTGCATGTGTGTTCCTGTCATGAACCACACATGGATCAACTAGAGTCATTGCATGTGTGTTCCTGTCATGAATCACACAAGGATAAACCAATGGCATTGCATCTGTGTTCTTTTCCACAAACCACATATGGATCCACTAGAGTCATTGCATGTGTGTTCTTTTCTCAAACCACATATGGACCCACTAGAGAAATTGCATGTGTGTTCTTATACTAAAACCAGCATTAGAGTCATTGCATGTGTGTTCTTATACGAAAACCAGCACTAGAGTCATTGCATGTGTGTTCTTTTCACCAACGACATATGGATCGACCAGTGGTCATTGCTTGTGTGTTCTTTCCAAAAACCACATATGGATCAACCAGTGGTCATTGCATGTGTGTTCTTTTCCATAAACCACATATGGATCCACTAGATTCATTGCATGTGTGTTCTTTTCACAAAGCACATATGGACCCACTAGAGTCATTGCATGTGTGTTCTTATACTAAAAGCAGCACTAGAGTCATTGCATGTGTGTTCTTTTCACAAACCACACATGGATCCACCTGAGTCATTGCATGTGTGTTCTTTCCACAAACCACATATGGATCAACCAGTGTCATTGCATGTGTGTTGTTTCCACAAACCACATACGGATCCACTAGAGTTCATTGCATGTGTGTTCTTTTCACAAACCACATATGGACCCACTAGATTCATTGCATGTGTGTTCTTATACTAAAACCAGCACTAGAGTCATTGCATGTGTGTTCTTGTACTAAAACCAGCACTAGAGTCATTGCATGTGTGTTCTTTCCACAAACCACACATGGATCAACAAGTGTCATTGCATGTGTGTTCTTTCCACAAACCACATATGGATCAACCAGTGGTCATTGCATGCGTGTTCTTTTCCACAAACCACATATGGATCCACTAGAATCATTGCAATAGTGCTCGTTTGACAAACCACATATGGACCCACTAGAGTCATTGCATGTGTGTTCTTATACTAAAACCAGCACTAGAGTCATTGCATGTGTGTTCTTTTCACAAACCAAATATGGATCCACCAGTGTCATTGCATGTGTGTTCTTTTTCACAAACCACACATTGATCGACTAGTGCTCATTGCATGTGTGTTCTTTCCACAAACCACACATGGATCCCCCTAAGTCATTGCATGTGTGCTCTTTCCAAAAACCACATATGGATCAACCAGTGTCATTGCATGTGTCTTCTTTCCACAAACCACATACGGATCCACTAGAGTTCATTGCATGTGTGTTCTTTTCACAAACCACATATGGATCAACCAATGACATTGCATGTGTGTTCTTTTCACAAACCACATATGGATCCACTAGTGTAATTGCATGTGTGTTCTTTCCACAAACCACATATGGATCAACCAGTGGTCATTGCATGTGTGTTCTTTTCCACAAACCACATATGGATCCACTAGAGTCATTGCATGTGTGTTCTTTTCACAAACCACATATGGACCCACTAGAGTCATTGCATGTGTGTTCTTATACTAAAACCAGCACTAGAGTCATTGCATGTGTGTTCTTTTCACAAGCCACATATGGATCCACCAGTGTCATTGCATGTGTGTTCTTTCCACAAACCACACATGGATCGACCAATGGTCATTGCATGTGTGTTCTTTCCACAAACCACACATGGATCCCCCTGAGTCATTGCATGTGTATTCTTTCCACAAACCACACATGGATCAACCAGTGTTCACTGCATGTGTGTTCTTTCCACAAACCACTTATGGATCAACCAGTGGTCATTGCATGTGTGTTCCTGTCATGAACCACACATGGATCAACTAGAGTCATTGCATGTGTGTTCCTGTCATGAATCACACAAGGATAAACCAATGGCATTGCATCTGTGTTCTTTTCCACAAACCACATATGGATCCACTAGAGTCATTGCATGTGTGTTCTTTTCTCAAACCACATATGGACCCACTAGAGAAATTGCATGTGTGTTCTTATACTAAAACCAGCATTAGAGTCATTGCATGTGTGTTCTTATACGAAAACCAGCACTAGAGTCAATGCATGTGTGTTCTTTTCACCAACGACATATGGATCGACCAGTGGTCATTGCTTGTGTGTTCTTTCCAAAAACCACATATGGATCAACCAGTGGTCATTGCATGTGTGTTCTTTTCCATAAACCACATATGGATCCACTAGATTCATTGCATGTGTGTTCTTATACTAAAAGCAGCACTAGAGTCATTGCATGTGTGTTCTTTTCACAAACCACACATGGATCCGCCTGAGTCATTGCATGTGTGTTCTTTCCACAAACCACATATGGATCAACCAGTGTCATTGCATGTGTGTTGTTTCCACAAACCACATACGGATCCACTAGAGTTCATTGCATGTGTGTTATTTTCACAAACCACATATGGACCCACTAGATTCATTGCATGTGTGTTCTTATACTAAAACCAGCACTAGAGTCATTGCATGTGTGTTCTTGTACTAAAACCAGCACTAGAGTCATTGCATGTGTGTTCTTTCCACAAACCACACATGGATCAACAAGTGTCATTGCATGTGTGTTCTTTCCACAAACCACATATGGATCAACCAGTGGTCATTGCATGCGTGTTCTTTTCCACAAACCACATATGGATCCACTAGAATCATTGCAATAGTGCTCGTTTGACAAACCACATATGGACCCACTAGAGTCATTGCATGTGTGTTCTTATACTAAAACCAGCACTAGAGTCATTGCATGTGTGTTCTTTTCACAAACCAAATATGGATCACCAGTGTCATTGCATGTGTGTTCTTTTCCCAATCCACACATTGATCGACTAGTGGTCATTGCATGTGTGTTCTTTCCACAAACCACACATGGATCCCCCTAAATCATTGCATGTGTGTACTTTCCAAAAACCACATATGGATCAACCAGTGTCATTGCATGTGTCTTCTTTCCACAAACCACATACGGATCAACCAGTGTCATTGCATGCGTGTTCTTTTCACAAACCACATATGGATCAACCAATGACATTGCATGTGTGTTCTTTTCACAAACCACATATGGATCCACTAGTGTAATTGCATGTGTGTTCTTTCCACAAACCACATATGGATCAACCAGTGGTCATTGCATGTGTGTTCTTTTCCACAAACCACATATGGATCCACTAGAGTCATTGCATGTGTGTTCTTTTCACAAACCACATATGGACCCACTAGAGTCATTGCATGTGTGTTCTTATACTAAAACCAGCACTAGAGTCATTGCATGTGTGTTCTTTTCACAAGCCACATATGGATCCACCAGTGTCATTGCATGTGTGTTCTTTCCACAAACCACACATGGATCGACCAATGGTCATTGCATGTGTGTTCTTTCCACAAACCACACATGGATCCCCCTGAGTCATTGCATGTGTATTCTTTCCACAAACCACACATGGATCAACCAGTGTTCACTGCATGTGTGTTCTTTCCACAAACCACTTATGGATCAACCAGTGGTCATTGCATGTGTGTTCCTGTCATGAACCACACATGGATCAACTAGAGTCATTGCATGTGTGTTCCTGTCATGAATCACACAAGGATAAACCAATGGCATTGCATCTGTGTTCTTTTCCACAAACCACATATGGATCCACTAGAGTCATTGCATGTGTGTTCTTTTCTCAAACCACATATGGACCCACTAGAGAAATTGCATGTGTGTTCTTATACTAAAACCAGCATTAGAGTCATTGCATGTGTGTTCTTATACGAAAACCAGCACTAGAGTCATTGCATGTGTGTTCTTTTCACCAACGACATATGGATCGACCAGTGGTCATTGCTTGTGTGTTCTTTCCAAAAACCACATATGGATCAACCAGTGGTCATTGCATGTGTGTTCTTTTCCATAAACCACATATGGATCCACTAGATTCATTGCATGTGTGTTCTTTTCACAAAGCACATATGGACCCACTAGAGTCATTGCATGTGTGTTCTTATACTAAAAGCAGCACTAGAGTCATTGCATGTGTGTTCTTTTCACAAACCACACATGGATCCACCTGAGTCATTGCATGTGTGTTCTTTCCACAAACCACATATGGATCAACCAGTGTCATTGCATGTGTGTTGTTTCCACAAACCACATACGGATCCACTAGAGTTCATTGCATGTGTGTTCTTTTCACAAACCACATATGGACCCACTAGATTCATTGCATGTGTGTTCTTATACTAAAACCAGCACTAGAGTCATTGCATGTGTGTTCTTGTACTAAAACCAGCACTAGAGTCATTGCATGTGTGTTCTTTCCACAAACCACACATGGATCAACAAGTGTCATTGCATGTGTGTTCTTTCCACAAACCACATATGGATCAACCAGTGGTCATTGCATGCGTGTTCTTTTCCACAAACCACATATGGATCCACTAGAATCATTGCAATAGTGCTCGTTTGACAAACCACATATGGACCCACTAGAGTCATTGCATGTGTGTTCTTATACTAAAACCAGCACTAGAGTCATTGCATGTGTGTTCTTTTCACAAACCAAATATGGATCCACCAGTGTCATTGCATGTGTGTTCTTTTCACAAACCACACATTGATCGACTAGTGCTCATTGCATGTGTGTTCTTTCCACAAACCACACATGGATCCCCCTAAGTCATTGCATGTGTGCTCTTTCCAAAAACCACATATGGATCAACCAGTGTCATTGCATGTGTCTTCTTTCCACAAACCACATACGGATCCACTAGAGTTCATTGCATGTGTGTTCTTTTCACAAACCACATATGGATCAACCAATGACATTGCATGTGTGTTCTTTTCACAAACCACATATGGATCCACTAGTGTAATTGCATGTGTGTTCTTTCCACAAACCACATATGGATCAACCAGTGGTCATTGCATGTGTGTTCTTTTCCACAAACCACATATGGATCCACTAGAGTCATTGCATGTGTGTTCTTTTCACAAACCACATATGGACCCACTAGAGTCATTGCATGTGTGTTCTTATACTAAAACCAGCACTAGAGTCATTGCATGTGTGTTCTTTCCACAAACCACACATGGATCCCCCTGAGTCATTGCATGTGTATTCTTTCCACAAACCACACATGGATCAACCAGTGTTCACTGCATGTGTGTTCTTTCCACAAACCACTTATGGATCAACCAGTGGTCATTGCATGTGTGTTCCTGTCATGAACCACACATGGATCAACTAGAGTCATTGCATGTGTGTTCCTGTCATGAATCACACAAGGATAAACCAATGGCATTGCATCTGTGTTCTTTTCCACAAACCACATATGGATCCACTAGAGTCATTGCATGTGTGTTCTTTTCTCAAACCACATATGGACCCACTAGAGAAATTGCATGTGTGTTCTTATACTAAAACCAGCATTAGAGTCATTGCATGTGTGTTCTTATACGAAAACCAGCACTAGAGTCATTGCATGTGTGTTCTTTTCACCAACGACATATGGATCGACCAGTGGTCATTGCTTGTGTGTTCTTTCCAAAAACCACATATGGATCAACCAGTGGTCATTGCATGTGTGTTCTTTTCCATAAACCACATATGGATCCACTAGATTCATTGCATGTGTGTTCTTTTCACAAAGCACATATGGACCCACTAGAGTCATTGCATGTGTGTTCTTATACTAAAAGCAGCACTAGAGTCATTGCATGTGTGTTCTTTTCACAAACCACACATGGATCCACCTGAGTCATTGCATGTGTGTTCTTTCCACAAACCACATATGGATCAACCAGTGTCATTGCATGTGTGTTGTTTCCACAAACCACATACGGATCCACTAGAGTTCATTGCATGTGTGTTCTTTTCACAAACCACATATGGACCCACTAGATTCATTGCATGTGTGTTCTTATACTAAAACCAGCACTAGAGTCATTGCATGTGTGTTCTTGTACTAAAACCAGCACTAGAGTCATTGCATGTGTGTTCTTTCCACAAACCACACATGGATCAACAAGTGTCATTGCATGTGTGTTCTTTCCACAAACCACATATGGATCAACCAGTGGTCATTGCATGCGTGTTCTTTTCCACAAACCACATATGGATCCACTAGAATCATTGCAATAGTGCTCGTTTGACAAACCACATATGGACCCACTAGAGTCATTGCATGTGTGTTCTTATACTAAAACCAGCACTAGAGTCATTGCATGTGTGTTCTTTTCACAAACCAAATATGGATCCACCAGTGTCATTGCATGTGTGTTCTTTTCACAAACCACACATTGATCGACTAGTGCTCATTGCATGTGTGTTCTTTCCACAAACCACACATGGATCCCCCTAAGTCATTGCATGTGTGCTCTTTCCAAAAACCACATATGGATCAACCAGTGTCATTGCATGTGTCTTCTTTCCACAAACCACATACGGATCCACTAGAGTTCATTGCATGTGTGTTCTTTTCACAAACCACATATGGATCAACCAATGACATTGCATGTGTGTTCTTTTCACAAACCACATATGGATCCACTAGTGTAATTGCATGTGTGTTCTTTCCACAAACCACATATGGATCAACCAGTGGTCATTGCATGTGTGTTCTTTTCCACAAACCACATATGGATCCACTAGAGTCATTGCATGTGTGTTCTTTTCACAAACCACATATGGACCCACTAGAGTCATTGCATGTGTGTTCTTATACTAAAACCAGCACTAGAGTCATTGCATGTGTGTTCTTTTCACAAGCCACATATGGATCCACCAGTGTCATTGCATGTGTGTTCTTTCCACAAACCACACATGGATCGACCAATGGTCATTGCATGTGTGTTCTTTCCACAAACCACACATGGATCCCCCTGAGTCATTGCATGTGTATTCTTTCCACAAACCACACATGGATCAACCAGTGTTCACTGCATGTGTGTTCTTTCCACAAACCACTTATGGATCAACCAGTGGTCATTGCATGTGTGTTCCTGTCATGAACCACACATGGATCAACTAGAGTCATTGCATGTGTGTTCCTGTCATGAATCACACAAGGATAAACCAATGGCATTGCATCTGTGTTCTTTTCCACAAACCACATATGGATCCACTAGAGTCATTGCATGTGTGTTCTTTTCTCAAACCACATATGGACCCACTAGAGAAATTGCATGTGTGTTCTTATACTAAAACCAGCATTAGAGTCATTGCATGTGTGTTCTTATACGAAAACCAGCACTAGAGTCATTGCATGTGTGTTCTTTTCACCAACGACATATGGATCGACCAGTGGTCATTGCTTGTGTGTTCTTTCCAAAAACCACATATGGATCAACCAGTGGTCATTGCATGTGTGTTCTTTTCCATAAACCACATATGGATCCACTAGATTCATTGCATGTGTGTTCTTTTCACAAAGCACATATGGACCCACTAGAGTCATTGCATGTGTGTTCTTATACTAAAAGCAGCACTAGAGTCATTGCATGTGTGTTCTTTTCACAAACCACACATGGATCCACCTGAGTCATTGCATGTGTGTTCTTTCCACAAACCACATATGGATCAACCAGTGTCATTGCTTGTGTGTTGTTTCCACAAACCACATACGGATCCACTAGAGTTCATTGCATGTGTGTTCTTTTCACAAACCACATATGGACCCACTAGATTCATTGCATGTGTGTTCTTATACTAAAACCAGCACTAGAGTCATTGCATGTGTGTTCTTGTACTAAAACCAGCACTAGAGTCATTGCATGTGTGTTCTTTCCACAAACCACACATGGATCAACAAGTGTCATTGCATGTGTGTTCTTTCCACAAACCACATATGGATCAACCAGTGGTCATTGCATGCGTGTTCTTTTCCACAAACCACATATGGATCCACTAGAATCATTGCAATAGTGCTCGTTTGACAAACCACATATGGACCCACTAGAGTCATTGCATGTGTGTTCTTATACGAAAACCAGCACTAGAGTCATTGCATGTGTGTTCTTTTCACCAACGACATATGGATCGACCAGTGGTCATTGCTTGTGTGTTCTTTCCAAAAACCACATATGGATCAACCAGTGGTCATTGCATGTGTGTTCTTTTCCATAAACCACATATGGATCCACTAGATTCATTGCATGTGTGTTCTTTTCACAAAGCACATATGGACCCACTAGAGTCATTGCATGTGTGTTCTTATACTAAAAGCAGCACTAGAGTCATTGCATGTGTGTTCTTTTCACAAACCACACATGGATCCACCTGAGTCATTGCATGTGTGTTCTTTCCACAAACCACATATGGATCAACCAGTGTCATTGCATGTGTGTTGTTTCCACAAACCACATACGGATCCACTAGAGTTCATTGCATGTGTGTTCTTTTCACAAACCACATATGGACCCACTAGATTCATTGCATGTGTGTTCTTATACTAAAACCAGCACTAGAGTCATTGCATGTGTGTTCTTGTACTAAAACCAGCACTAGAGTCATTGCATGTGTGTTCTTTCCACAAACCACACATGGATCAACAAGTGTCATTGCATGTGTGTTCTTTCCACAAACCACATATGGATCAACCAGTGGTCATTGCATGCGTGTTCTTTTCCACAAACCACATATGGATCCACTAGAATCATTGCAATAGTGCTCGTTTGACAAACCACATATGGACCCACTAGAGTCATTGCATGTGTGTTCTTATACTAAAACCAGCACTAGAGTCATTGCATGTGTGTTCTTTTCACAAACCAAATATGGATCCACCAGTGTCATTGCATGTGTGTTCTTTTCACAAACCACACATTGATCGACTAGTGCTCATTGCATGTGTGTTCTTTCCACAAACCACACATGGATCCCCCTAAGTCATTGCATGTGTGCTCTTTCCAAAAACCACATATGGATCAACCAGTGTCATTGCATGTGTCTTCTTTCCACAAACCACATACGGATCCACTAGAGTTCATTGCATGTGTGTTCTTTTCACAAACCACATATGGATCAACCAATGACATTGCATGTGTGTTCTTTTCACAAACCACATATGGATCCACTAGTGTAATTGCATGTGTGTTCTTTCCACAAACCACATATGGATCAACCAGTGGTCATTGCATGTGTGTTCTTTTCCACAAACCACATATGGATCCACTAGAGTCATTGCATGTGTGTTCTTTTCACAAACCACATATGGACCCACTAGAGTCATTGCATGTGTGTTCTTATACTAAAACCAGCACTAGAGTCATTGCATGTGTGTTCTTTTCACAAGCCACATATGGATCCACCAGTGTCATTGCATGTGTGTTCTTTCCACAAACCACACATGGATCGACCAATGGTCATTGCATGTGTGTTCTTTCCACAAACCACACATGGATCCCCCTGAGTCATTGCATGTGTATTCTTTCCACAAACCACACATGGATCAACCAGTGTTCACTGCATGTGTGTTCTTTCCACAAACCACTTATGGATCAACCAGTGGTCATTGCATGTGTGTTCCTGTCATGAACCACACATGGATCAACTAGAGTCATTGCATGTGTGTTCCTGTCATGAATCACACAAGGATAAACCAATGGCATTGCATCTGTGTTCTTTTCCACAAACCACATATGGATCCACTAGAGTCATTGCATGTGTGTTCTTTTCTCAAACCACATATGGACCCACTAGAGAAATTGCATGTGTGTTCTTATACTAAAACCAGCATTAGAGTCATTGCATGTGTGTTCTTATACGAAAACCAGCACTAGAGTCATTGCATGTGTGTTCTTTTCACCAACGACATATGGATCGACCAGTGGTCATTGCTTGTGTGTTCTTTCCAAAAACCACATATGGATCAACCAGTGGTCATTGCATGTGTGTTCTTTTCCATAAACCACATATGGATCCACTAGATTCATTGCATGTGTGTTCTTTTCACAAAGCACATATGGACCCACTAGAGTCATTGCATGTGTGTTCTTATACTAAAAGCAGCACTAGAGTCATTGCATGTGTGTTCTTTTCACAAACCACACATGGATCCACCTGAGTCATTGCATGTGTGTTCTTTCCACAAACCACATATGGATCAACCAGTGTCATTGCTTGTGTGTTGTTTCCACAAACCACATACGGATCCACTAGAGTTCATTGCATGTGTGTTCTTTTCACAAACCACATATGGACCCACTAGATTCATTGCATGTGTGTTCTTATACTAAAACCAGCACTAGAGTCATTGCATGTGTGTTCTTGTACTAAAACCAGCACTAGAGTCATTGCATGTGTGTTCTTTCCACAAACCACACATGGATCAACAAGTGTCATTGCATGTGTGTTCTTTCCACAAACCACATATGGATCAACCAGTGGTCATTGCATGCGTGTTCTTTTCCACAAACCACATATGGATCCACTAGAATCATTGCAATAGTGCTCGTTTGACAAACCACATATGGACCCACTAGAGTCATTGCATGTGTGTTCTTATACTAAAACCAGCACTAGAGTCATTGCATGTGTGTTCTTTTCACAAACCAAATATGGATCCACCAGTGTCATTGCATGTGTGTTCTTTTCACAAACCACACATTGATCGACTAGTGCTCATTGCATGTGTGTTCTTTCCACAAACCACACATGGATCCCCCTAAGTCATTGCATGTGTGCTCTTTCCAAAAACCACATATGGATCAACCAGTGTCATTGCATGTGTCTTCTTTCCACAAACCACATACGGATCCACTAGAGTTCATTGCATGTGTGTTCTTTTCACAAACCACATATGGATCAACCAATGACATTGCATGTGTGTTCTTTTCACAAACCACATATGGATCCACTAGTGTAATTGCATGTGTGTTCTTTCCACAAACCACATATGGATCAACCAGTGGTCATTGCATGTGTGTTCTTTTCCACAAACCACATATGGATCCACTAGAGTCATTGCATGTGTGTTCTTTTCACAAACCACATATGGACCCACTAGAGTCATTGCATGTGTGTTCTTATACTAAAACCAGCACTAGAGTCATTGCATGTGTGTTCTTTTCACAAGCCACATATGGATCCACCAGTGTCATTGCATGTGTGTTCTTTCCACAAACCACACATGGATCGACCAATGGTCATTGCATGTGTGTTCTTTCCACAAACCACACATGGATCCCCCTGAGTCATTGCATGTGTATTCTTTCCACAAACCACACATGGATCAACCAGTGTTCACTGCATGTGTGTTCTTTCCACAAACCACTTATGGATCAACCAGTGGTCATTGCATGTGTGTTCCTGTCATGAACCACACATGGATCAACTAGAGTCATTGCATGTGTGTTCCTGTCATGAATCACACAAGGATAAACCAATGGCATTGCATCTGTGTTCTTTTCCACAAACCACATATGGATCCACTAGAGTCATTGCATGTGTGTTCTTTTCTCAAACCACATATGGACCCACTAGAGAAATTGCATGTGTGTTCTTATACTAAAACCAGCATTAGAGTCATTGCATGTGTGTTCTTATACGAAAACCAGCACTAGAGTCAATGCATGTGTGTTCTTTTCACCAACGACATATGGATCGACCAGTGGTCATTGCTTGTGTGTTCTTTCCAAAAACCACATATGGATCAACCAGTGGTCATTGCATGTGTGTTCTTTTCCATAAACCACATATGGATCCACTAGATTCATTGCATGTGTGTTCTTATACTAAAAGCAGCACTAGAGTCATTGCATGTGTGTTCTTTTCACAAACCACACATGGATCCGCCTGAGTCATTGCATGTGTGTTCTTTCCACAAACCACATATGGATCAACCAGTGTCATTGCATGTGTGTTGTTTCCACAAACCACATACGGATCCACTAGAGTTCATTGCATGTGTGTTCTTTTCACAAACCACATATGGACCCACTAGATTCATTGCATGTGTGTTCTTATACTAAAACCAGCACTAGAGTCATTGCATGTGTGTTCTTGTACTAAAACCAGCACTAGAGTCATTGCATGTGTGTTCTTTCCACAAACCACACATGGATCAACAAGTGTCATTGCATGTGTGTTCTTTCCACAAACCACATATGGATCAACCAGTGGTCATTGCATGCGTGTTCTTTTCCACAAACCACATATGGATCCACTAGAATCATTGCAATAGTGCTCGTTTGACAAACCACATATGGACCCACTAGAGTCATTGCATGTGTGTTCTTATACTAAAACCAGCACTAGAGTCATTGCATGTGTGTTCTTTTCACAAACCAAATATGGATCCACCAGTGTCATTGCATGTGTGTTCTTTTCACAAACCACACATTGATCGACTAGTGGTCATTGCATGTGTGTTCTTTCCACAAACCACACATGGATCCCCCTAAGTCATTGCATGTGTGTTCTTTCCAAAAACCACATATGGATCAACCAGTGTCATTGCATGTGTCTTCTTTCCACAAACCACATACGGATCCACTAGAGTTCATTGCATGTGTGTTCTTTTCACAAACCACATATGGATCAACCAATGACATTGCATGTGTGTTCTTTTCACAAACCACATATGGATCCACTAGTCTAATTGCATGTGTGTTCTTTCCACAAACCACATATGGATCAACCAGTGGTCATTGCATGTGTGTTCTTTTCCACAAACCACATATGGATCCACTAGAGTCATTGCATGTGTGTTCTTTTCACAAACCACATATGGACCCACTAGAGTCATTGCATGTGTGTTCTTATACTAAAACCAGCACTAGAGTCATTGCATGTGTGTTCTTTTCACAAGCCACATATGGATCCACCAGTGTCATTGCATGTGTGTTCTTTCCACAAACCACACATGGATCGACCAATGGTCATTGCATGTGTGTTCTTTCCACAAACCACACATGGATCCCCCTGAGTCATTGCATGTGTATTCTTTCCACAAACCACACATGGATCAACCAGTGTTCACTGCATGTGTGTTATTTCCACAAACCACTTATGGATCAACCAGTGGTCATTGCATGTGTGTTCCTGTCATGAACCACACATGGATCAACTATAGTCATTGCATGTGTGTTCCTGTCATGAATCACACAAGGATAAACCAATGGCATTGCATCTGTGTTCTTTTCCACAAACCACATATGGATCCACTAGAGTCATTGCATGTGTGTTCTTTTCTCAAACCACATATGGACCCACTAGAGAAATTGCATGTGTGTTCTTATACTAAAACCAGCATTAGAGTCATTGCATGTGTGTTCTTATACGAAAACCAGCACTAGAGTCATTGCATGTGTGTTCTTTTCACCAACGACATATGGATCGACCAGTGGTCATTGCTTGTGTGTTCTTTCCAAAAACCACATATGGATCAACCAGTGGTCATTGCATGTGTGTTCTTTTCCATAAACCACATATGGATCCACTAGATTCATTGCATGTGTGTTCTTTTCACAAAGCACATATGGACCCACTAGAGTCATTGCATGTGTGTTCTTATACTAAAAGCAGCACTAGAGTTCATTGCATATGTGTTCTTTTCACAAACCACATATGGACCCACTAGATTCATTGCATGTGTGTTCTTATACTAAAACCAGCACTAGAGTCATTGCATGTGTGTTCTTGTACTAAAACCAGCACTAGAGTCATTGCATGTGTGTTCTTTCCACAAACCACACATGGATCAACAAGTGTCATTGCATGTGTGTTCTTTCCACAAACCACATATGGATCAACCAGTGGTCATTGCATGTGTGTTCTTTTCCACAAACCACATATGGATCCACTAGAATCATTGCAATAGTGCTCGTTTGACAAACCACATATGGACCCACTAGAGTCATTGCATGTGTGTTCTTATACTAAAACCAGCACTAGAGTCATTGCATGTGTGTTCTTTTCACAAACCAAATATGGATCCACCAGTGTCATTGCATGTGTGTTCTTTTCACAAACCACACATTGATCGACTAGTGGTCATTGCATGTGTGTTCTTTCCACAAACCACACATGGATCCCCCTAAGTCATTGCATGTGTGTTCTTTCCAAAAACCACATATGGATCAACCAGTGTCATTGCATGTGTCTTCTTTCCACAAACCACATACGGATCCACTAGAGTTCATTGCATGTGTGTTCTTTTCACAAACCACATATGGATCAACCAATGACATTGCATGTGTGTTCTTTTCACAAACCACATATGGATCCACTAGTCTAATAGCATGTGTGTTCTTTCCACAAACCACATATGGATCAACCAGTGGTCATTGCATGTGTGTTCTTTTCCACAAACCACATATGGATCCACTAGAGTCATTGCATGTGTGTTCTTTTCACAAACCACATATGGACCCACTAGAGTCATTGCATGTGTGTTCTTATACTAAAACCAGCACTAGAGTCATTGCATGTGTGTTCTTTTCACAAGCCACATATGGATCCACCAGTGTCATTGCATGTGTGTTCTTTCCACAAACCACACATGGATCGACCAATGGTCATTGCATGTGTGTTCTTTCCACAAACCACACATGGATCCCCCTGAGTCATTGCATGTGTGTTCTTTTCACAAACCACATATGGACCCACTAGAGTCATTAGATGTGTGTTCTTTCCACAAACTAGCACTAGAGTCATTGCATGTGCGTTCTTATACTAAAACCAGCACTAGAGTCATTGCATGTGTGTTCTTATACTAAAACCAGCACTAGAGTCATTGCATGTGTGTTCTTTCCACAAACCACAGATGGATCCCCCTGAGTCATTGCATGTGTGTTCTTTCCACAAACCACACATGGATCACCCTGAGTCATTGCATGTGTGTTATTTCCACAAACCACACATGGATCCCCTGAGTCATTGCATGTGTCTTCTTTCTGCAAACCACACATGGATCAACCAGTGTTCACTGCTTGTGTGTTCTTTCCACAAACCACTTATGGATCAACCAGTGGTCATTGCATGTGTGTTCCTGTCATGAACCACACATGGATCAACTAGAGTCATTGCATGTGTGTTCCTGTCATGAATCACACAAGGATAAACCAATGGCATTGCATCTGTGTTCTTTTCCACAAACCACATATGGATCCACTAGAGTCATTGCATGTGTGTTCTTTTCTCAAACCACATATGGACCCACTAGAGAAATTGCATGTGTGTTCTTATACTAAAACCAGCATTAGAGTCATTGCATGTGTGTTCTTATAAGAAAACCAGCACTAGAGTCATTGCATGTGTGTTCTTTTCACAAACGACATATGGATCGACCAGTGGTCATTGCATGTGTGTTCTTTCCAAAAACCACATATGGATCAACCAGTGGTCATTGCATGTGTGTTCTTTTCCACAAACCACATATGGATCCACTAGATTCATTGCATGTGTGTTCTTTTCACAAAGCACATATGGACCCACTAGAGTCATTGCATGTGTGTTCTTATACTAAAAGCAGCACTAGAGTCATTGCATGTGTGTTCTTTTCACAAACCACATATGGATCCACCAGTGTCATTGCATGTGTGTTCTTTTCACAAACCACACATTGATCGACCCGTGGTCATTGCATGTGTGTTCTTTCCACAAACCACACATGGATCCGCCTGAGTCATTGCATGTGTGTTCTTTCCACAAACCACATATGGATCAACCAGTGTCATTGCATGTGTGTTCTTTCCACAAACCACATACGGATCCACTAGAGTTCATTGCATGTGTGTTCTTTTCACAAAACACATATGGATCAACCAATGGCATTGCATGTGTGTTCTTTTCACAAACCACATATGGATCCACCAGTGTCATTACATGTGTGTTCTTTCCACAAACTACATATGGATCAAC
Source organism: Avena sativa (assembly GCA_916181665.1). Classification (NCBI taxonomy): domain Eukaryota; kingdom Viridiplantae; phylum Streptophyta; class Magnoliopsida; order Poales; family Poaceae; genus Avena; species Avena sativa. The sequence goes on from OV702289.1 coordinate 596,682,651, forward strand.
TAGTGGTCATTGCATGTGTGTTCTTTTCCACAAACCACATATGGATCCACTAGAGTCATTGCATGTGTGTTCTTTTCACAAACCACATATGGACCCACTAGATTCATTGCATGTGTGTTCTTATACTAAAACCAGCACTAGAGTCATTGCATGTGTGTTCTTTTCACAAACCGCAGATGGATCCACCAGTGTCATTGCATGTGTGTTCTTTCCACAAACCACTCATGGATCGACCAATGGTCATTGCATGTGTGTTCTTTCCACAAACCACACATGGATCCCCCTGAGTCATTGCATGTGTGTTCTTTCCACAAACCACGCGTGGATCAACCAGTGTTCACTACATGTGTGTTCTTTCCACAAACCACTTATGGATCAACTAGTGGTCATTGCATGTGTGTTCCTGTCATGAACCACACATGGATCAACTAGAGTCATTGCATGTGTGTGTTTCTGTCATCAACCACACATGGGTAAACCAATGGCATTGCATGTGTGTTCTTTTCCACAAACCAGATATGGTTCCACTAGAGTCATTGCATGGGTGTTGTTTTTACAAACCACATATGGACCCACAAGAGTCATTGCATGTGTGTTCTTATACTAAAACCAGCACTAGAGTCATTGCATGTGTGTTCTTATACTAAAACCAGCACTAGAGTCATTGCATTTGTGTTCTTTTCACAAACCACATATGGATCGACCTGTGGACAGTGCATGTGTGTTCTTTCCACAAACCACATATGGATCGACCAGTGGTCATTGCATGTGTGTTGTTTTCCACAAACCACATATGGATCCACTAGAGTCATTGCATGTGTGTTCTTTTCACAAACCACAAATGGATCCACTAGTGTCATTGCATGTGTGTTCTTTCCACAAACCACTTATGGATCAACTAGTGGTCATTGCATGTGTGTTCTTTTCCACAAACCACATATGGATCCACTAGAGTCATTGCATGTGTGTTCTTTTCACAAACCACATATGGACCCACTAGAGTCATTGCATGTGTGTTCTTATACTAAAACCAGCACTAGAGTCATTGCATGTGTGTTCTTTTCACAAACCACATATGGATCCACTAGTGTCATTGCATGTGTGTTCTTTTCACAAACCACACATTGATCGACCCGTGGTCATTGCATGTGTGTTCTTTTCCACAAACCACATATGGATCCACTAGAGTCATTGCATGTGTGTTCTTTTCACAAACCACATATGGACCCACTAGAGAAATTGCATGTGTGTTCTTATACTAAAACTAGCATTACAGTCATTGCATGTGTGTTCTTATACGAAAACCAGCACTAGAGTCATTGCATGTGTGTTCTCTTCACAAACGAAATATGGATCGACAGTGGTCATTGCATGTGTGTTCTTTCCAAAAACCACATATGGATCAACCAGTGGTCATTGCATGTGTGTTCTTTTCCACAAACAACATATGGATCCACTAGATTCATTGCATGTGTGTTCTTTTCACAAAGCACATATGGACCCACTAGAGTCATTGCATGTGTGTTCTTATACTAAAAGCATCACTAGAGTCATTGCATGTGTGTTCTTTTCACAAACCACATATGGATCCACCAGTGTCATTGCATGTGTGTTCTTTTCACAAACCACACATTGATCGACCCGTGGTCATTGCATGTGTGTTCTTTCCACAAACCACACATGGATCCGCCTGACTCATTGCATGTGTGTTCTATCCACAAACCACATATGGATCAACCAGTGTCATTGCATGTGTGTTCTTTCCACAAACCACATACGGATCCAACAGAGTTCATTGCATGTGTGTTCTTTTCACAAACCACATATGGATCGACCAATGGCATTGCATGTGTGTTCTTTTCACAAACCACATATGGATCCACCAGTGTCATTGCATGTGTGTTCTTTCCACAAACCACACATGGATCGACCAGTGGTCATTGCATGTGGGTTCTTTCCACAAACTACATATGGATCAACTAGTGGTCATTGCATGTGTGTTCTTTTCCACAAACCACATATGGATCCACTAGTGTCATTGCATGTGTGTTCTTATACTAAAACCAGCACTAGAGTCATTGCATGTGTGTTCTTTTCACAAACCGCAGATGGATCCACCAGTGTCATTGCGTGTGTGTTCTTTCCACAAACCACTCATGGATCGACCAATGGTCATTGCATGTGTGTTCTTTCCACAAACCACACATGGATCCCCTGAGTCATTGCATGTTTGTTCTTTCCACAAACCACGCGTGGATCAACCAGTGTTCACTGCATGTGTGTTCTTTCGACAAACCACTAATGGATCAACTAGTGGTCATTGCATGTGTGTTCATGTCATGAACCACACATGGATCAACTAGAGTCATTGCATGTGTGTCTTTCTGTCATGAACCACACATGGGTAAACCAATGGCATTGCATGTGTGTTCTTTTCCACAAACCAGATATGGTTCCACTAGAGTCATTGCATGGGTGTTCTTTTTACAAACCACATATGGACCCACTAGAGTCATTGCATGTGTGTTCTTATACTAAAACCAGCACTAGAGTCATTGCATGTGTGTTCTTATACTAAAACCAGCACTAGAGTCATTGCATTTGTGTTCTTTTCACAAACCACATATGGATTGACCAATGGACATTGCATGTGTGTTCTTTCCACAAACCACATATGGATCGACCAGTGGTCATTGCATGTGTGTTCTTTTCCACAAACCACATATGGATCCACTAGAGTCATTGCATGTGTGTTCTTTTCACAAACCACATAGGGATCCACTAGTGTCATTGCATGTGTGTTCTTTCCACAAACCACTTATGGATCAACCAGTGGTTATTGCATGTGTGTTCTTTTCCAGAAACCGCATATGGATCCACTAGAGTCATTGCATGTGTGTTCTTTTCACAAACCACATATGGACCCTCTAGATTCATTGCATGTGTGTTCTTATACTAAAACCAGCACTAGAGTCATTGCATGTGTGTTCTTATACTAAAAGCAGCACTAGAGTCATTGCATGTGTGTTCTTTCCACAAACCACACATGGATCAACCAGTGTCATTGCATGTGTGTTCTTTCTAGAAACCACATATGGATCAACCAGTGGTCATTGCATGTGTGTTCTTTTCCACAAACCACATATGGATCCACTAGAGTCATTGCAATAGTGTTCTTTAGACAAACCACATATGGACCCACTAGAGTCATTGCATGTGTGTTCTTATACTAAAACCAGCACTAGAGTCATTGCATGTGTGTTCTTTTCACAAACCACACATGGATCCACCAGTGTCATTGCATGTGTGTTCTTTTCACAAACCACACATTGATCGACCAGTGGTCATTGCATGTGTGTTCTTTCCACAAACCACACTTGGATCACCCTCAGTCATTCATGTGTGTTCTTTCCACAAACCACATATGGATCAACTAGTGTCATTGCATGTGTGTTCTTTCCACAAACAACATATGGATCCACTAGAGTTCATTGCATGTGTGTTCTTTTCACAAACCCCATATGGATCAACCAATGGTATAGCATGTGTGTTCTTTTCAGAAACCACATATGGATCCACCAGTGTCATTGCATGTGTGTTCTATCCACAAACCACATATGGATCAACCAATGGTCATTGCATGTGTGTAATTTTCCACAAACCACAAATGGATCCACTAGAGTCATAGCATGTGTGTTCTTTTGACAAACCACATATGGACCCACTAGAGTCATTGCATGTGTGTTCTTATACTAAAACCAGCACTAGAGTCATTGCATGTGTGTTCTTTTCACAAACCACATATGGATCCACCAATGTCATTGCATGTGTGTTCTTTTCACAAACCACACATTGATCGACCAGTGGTCATTGCATGTGTGTTCTTTCCACAAGCCACACATGGATCCCCCTGAGTCATTCATGTGTGTTTTTGCCAAAAAGCACATATGGATCAACCAGTGTCATTGCATGTGTGTTCTTTCCACAAACCACATACATATCCACTAGAGTTCATTGCATGTGTGTTCTTTTCACAAACCACATATGGATCAAGCAATGGTATTGCATGTGTGTTCTTTTCACAAACCACATATGGATCCACCAGTGTCATTGCATGTGTGTTCTTTCCACAAACCACATATGGATCAGCTAGTGGTCATTGCATGTGTATTCTTTTCCACAAACCACATATGTATCCACTAGAGTCATTGCATGTGTGTTCTTTTCACAAACCACATATGGATCCACTAGATTCATTGCATGTGTGTTCTTATACTAAAACCAGCACTAGAGTCATTGCATGTGTGTTCTTTTCACAAACCACATATGGATCCACCAGTGTCATTGCATGTGTGTTCTTTCCACAAACCACAAATGGATCGACCAATGGTCATTGCATGTGTGTTCTTTCCACAAACCACACATGGATCCCCCTGAGTCATTGCATGTGTGTTCTTTACACAAACCACACATGGATCAACTAGTGTTCACTGCATGTGTGTTCTTTCCACAAACCACTTATGGATCAACTAGTGGTCATTGCATGTGTGTTCCTGTCATGAACCACACATGGATCAACTAGAGTCATTGCATGTGTGTTCCTGTCATGAACCACACATGGATAAACCAATGGCATTGCATGTATGTTCTTTTCCACAAACCACATATGGATCCACTAGAGTCATTGCATGTAGGTTCTTTTCACAAACCACATATGGATCCACTAGAGTCATTGCATGTATGTTCTTTCCACAAACCACATATGGATACACCAGTATCATTGCATGTGTGTTCTTTCCATAAACCACACATTGATCGACCAGTGGTCAGTGCATGTGTGTTCTTTTCCACAAACCACATATGGATCCACTAGAGTCATTGCATGTGTGTTCTTTTCACAAACCACATATGGACCCACTAGAGTCATTGCATGTGTGTTCTTATACTAAAACCAGCACTAGAGTCATTGCATGTGTGTTCTTTTCACAAACCACATATGGATCCACCAGTGTCATTGCATGTGTGTTCTTTCCACAAACCACATATGGATCCCCCTGAGTCATTGCATGTGTGTTCTTTCCAGAAACCACACATGGATCAACTAGTGTTAACTGCATGTGTGTTCTCTCCACAAACCACTTATGGATCAACTAGTGGTCATTGCATGTGTGTTCCTGTCATGAACCACACATGGATCAACTAGAGTCATTGCATGTGTGTTCCTGTCATGAACCACACATGGATAAACCAATGGCATTTCATGTATGTTCTTTTCCACAAACCACATATGGATCCACTAGAGTCATTGCATGTATGTTCTTTTCACAAACCACATATGGATCCACTAGAGTCATTGCATGTATGTTATTTTCACAAACCACATATGGACCCACTAGAGTCATTGCATGTGTGTTCTTATACTAAAACCAGCACTAGAGTCATTGCATGTGTGTTCTTATACTAAAACCAGCACTAGAGTCATTGCATTTGTGTTCTTTTCACAAACCACATATGGATCGACCAGTGGACATTGCATGTGTGTTCTTTCCACAAACCACATATGAATCGACCAGTGGTCATTGCATGTGTGTTCTTTTCCACAAACCACATATGGATCCACTAGAGTCATTGCATGTGTGTTCTTTTCACAAACCACATAGGGATCCGCTAGTGTCATTGCATGTGTGTTCTTTCCACAAACCACTTATGGATCAACCAGTGGTCATTGCATGTGTGTTCTGTTACACAAACCGCATATGGATCCACTAGAGTTATTGCATGTGTGTTCTTTTCACAAACCACATATGGACCCACTAGATTCATTGCATGTGTGTTCTTATACTAAAACCAGCACTAGAGTCATTGCATGTGTGTTCTTAAAGTAAAACCAGCACTAGAGTCATTGCATGTGTGTTCTTTCCACAAACCACACATGGATCAACCAGTGTCATTGCATGTGTGTTCTTTCCACAAACCACATATGGATCAACCAGTGGTCATTGCATGTGTGTTCTTTTCCACAAACCACATATGGATCCACTAGAGTCGTTGCAATAGTGTTCTTTTGACACACCATATATGGACCCACTAGAGTCATTGCATGTGTGTTCTTATACTAAAACTAGCACTAGAGTCATTGCATGTGTGTTCTTTTCACAAACCACATATGGATCCACCAGTGTCATTGCATGTGTGTTCTTTTCTCAAACCACACATTGATCGACCAGTGGTCATTGCATGTGTGTTCTTTCCACGAACCACACATGGATCACCCTGAGTCATTCATGTGTGTTCTTTCCACAAACCACATATGTATCAACTAGCGTCATTGCATGTGTGTTCTTTTCGCAAACAACATATGGATCCACTAGAGTTCATTGCATGTGTTTTTTTTTCACAAACCACATATGGATCAACCAATGGTATAGCATGTGTGTTCTTTTCAGAAACCACATATGGATCGACTAGTGTCATTGCATGTGTGTTCTTTCCACAAACCACATATGGATCAACCAGTGGTCATTGCATGTGTGTTATTTTCCACAAACCACATATGGATCCACTAGAGTCATTGCATGTGTGTTCTTTTGACAAACCACATATGGACCCACTAGATTCATTGCATGTGTGTTCTTATACTAAAACCAGCACTAGAGTCATTGCATGTGTGTTCTTTTCACAAACCACATTTGGATCCACCAATGTCATTGCATGTGTGTTCTTTTCACAAACCACACATTGATCGACCAGTGGTCATTGCATGTGTGTTCTTTCCACAAGCCACACATGGATCCCCTTGAGTCATTCATGTGTGTTCTTGCCAAAAACCACATATGGATCAACCAGTGTCATTGCATGTGTGTTCTTTCCACAAACCACATACGGATCCACTAGAGTTCATTGCATGTGTGTTCTTTTCCACAGACCACATATGGATCCACTAGAGTCATTGCATGTGTGTTCTTTTCACAAACCACATAGGGATCCACTAGTGTCATTGCATGTGTGTTCTTTCCACAAACCACTTATGGATCAACCAGTGGTCATTTCATGTGTGTTCTTTTACACAAACCGCATATGGATCCACTAGAGTCATTGCATGTGTGTTCTTTTCACAAACCACATATGGACCCACTAGATTCATTGCATGTGTGTTCTTATACTAAAACCAGCACTAGAGTCCTTGCATGTGTGTTCTTAAAGTAAAACAAGCACTAGAGTCATTGCATGTGTGTTCTTTCCGCAAACCACACATGGATCAACCAGTGTCATTGCATGTGTGTTCTTTCCGCAAACCACATATGGATCAACCAGTGGTCATTGCATGTGTGTTCTTTTCCACAAACCACATATGGATCCACTAGAGTCGTTGCAATAGTGTTCTTTTGACAAACCATATATGGACCCACTAGAGTCATTGCATGTGTGTTCTTATACTAAAACTAGCACTAGAGTCATTGCATGTGTGTTCTTTTCACAAACCACATATGGATCCACCAGTGTCATTGCATGTGTGTTCTTTTCACAAACCACACATTGATCGACCAGTGGTCATTGCATGTGTGTTCTTTCCACAAACCACACATGGATCACCCTGAGTCATTCATGTGTGTTCTTTCCACAAACCACATATGTATCAACTAGCGTCATTGCATGTGTGTTCTTTTCGCAAACAACATATGGATCCACTAGAGTTCATTGCATGTGTGTTTTTTTCACAAACCACATATGGATCAACCAATGGTATAGCATGTGTGTTCTTTTCAGAAACCACATATGGATCCACTAGTGTCATTGCATGTGTGTTCTTTCCACAAACCACATATGGATCCACTAGAGTCATTGCATGTGTGTTCTTTTGACAAACCACATATGGACCCACTAGAGTCATTGCATGTGTGTTCTTATACTAAAACCAGCACTAGAGTCATTGCATGTGTGTTCTTTTCACAAACCACATTTGGATCCACCAATGTCATTGCATGTGTGTTCTTTTCACAAACCACACATTGATCGACCAGTGGTCAATGCATGTGTGTTCTTTCCACAAGCCACACATGGATCCCCTTGAGTCATTCATGTGTGTTCTTGCCAAAAACCACATATGGATCAACCAGTGTCATTGCATGTGTGTTCTTTCCACAAACCACATACGGATCCACTAGAGTTCATTGCATGTGTGTTCTTTTCACAAACCACGTATGGATCAACCAATGGTATTGCATGTGTGTTCTTTTCACAAACCACATATGGATCCACCTGTGTCATTGCATGTGTGTTCTTTCCACAATCCACATATCGATCAACTAGTGGTCATTGCATGTGTATTCTTTTCCACAAACCACATATGTATCCACTAGAGTCATTGCATGTGTGTTCTTTTCACAAACCACATATGGACCCACTAGATTCATTGCATGTGTGTTCTTATACTAAAACCAGCACTAGAGTCATTGCATGTGTGTTCTTTTCACAAACCACATATGGATCCACCAGTGTCATTGCATGTGTGTTCTTTTCACAAACCACACATTGATTGACTAGTGGTCATTGCATGTGTGTTCTTTCCACAAGCCACACATGGATCCCCCTGAGTCATTCATGTGTGTTCTTTCCAAAAACCACATATGGATCAACCAGTGTCATTGCATGTGTGTTCTTTCCACAAACCACATACGGATCCACTAGAGTTCATTGCATGTGTGTTCTTTTCACAAACCACATATGGATCAACCAATGGTATTGCATGTGTGTTCTTTTCACAAACCACATATGGATCCACCAGTGTCATTGCATGTGTGTTCTTTCCACAATCCACATATCGATCAACTAGTGGTCATTGCATGTGTATTCTTTTCCACAAACCACATATGTATCCACTAGAGTCATTGCATGTGTGTTCTTTTCACAAACCACATATGGACCCACTAGATTCATTGCATGTGTGTTCTTATACTAAAACCAGCACTAGAGTCATTGCATGTGTGTTCTTTTCACAAACCACATATGGATCCACCAGTGTCATTGCATGTGTGTTCTTTCCACAAACCACAAATGGATCGACCAATGGTTATTGCATGTGTGTTCTTTCCACAAACCACACATGGATCCCCCCTGAGTCATTGCATGTGTATTCTTTCCACAAACCACACATGGATCAACTAGTGTTCACTGCATGTGTGTTCTTTCCACAAACCACTTATGGATCAACTAGTGGTCATTGCATGTGTGTTCCTGTCATGAACCACACATGGATAAACCAATGGCATTGCATGTTTGTTCTTTTCCACAAACCACATATGGATCCACTAGAGTTATTGCATGTATGTTCTTTTCACAAACCACATATGGATCCACTAGAGTTATTGCATGTATGTTATTTTCACAAACCACATATGGACCCACTAGAGTCATTGCATGTGAGTTCTTATACTAAAACCAGCACTAGAGTCATTGCATGTGTGTTCTTATACTAAAACCAGCACTAGAGTCATTACATCTCCACAAACCACACATGGATCAACCAGTGCCATTGCATGTGTGTTCTTTTCCACAAACCACATATGGATCCACTAGAGTCATTGCATGTATGTTCTTTTCACAAACCACATATGGACCCACTAGAGTCATTGCATGTGTGTTCTTATACTAAAACCAGCACTAGAGTCATTGCATGTGTGTTCTTTTCACAAACCACATATGGATCCACAAGTGTCATTGCATGTGTGTTGTTTTCACAAACCACATATGGATCCACCAGTGTCATTGCATGTGTGTTCTTTCCACAAACCACTTATGGATCAACCCCTTGTCATTGCATGTGTGTTCTTTTCACAAATCACATATGGATACACCAGTGTCATTGCATGTGTGTTCTTTCCATAAACCACACATTGATCGACCAGTGGTCAGTGCATGTGTGTTCTTTTCCACAAACCACATATGGATCCACTAGAGTCATTGCATGTGTGTTCTTTTCACAAACCACATATGGACCCACTAGAGTCATTGCATGTGTGTTCTTATACTAAAACCAGCACTAGAGTCATTGCATGTGTGTTCTTTTCACAAACCACATATGAATCCACCAGTGTCATTGCATGTGTGCTCTTTCCACAAACCACAAATGGATCGACCAATGGTCATTGCATGTGTGTTCTTTCCACAAACCACACATGGATCCCCCTGAGTCATTGCATGTGTGTTCTTTCCACAAACCACACATGGATCAACTAGTGTTCACTGCATGTGTGTTCTTTCCACAAACCACTTATGGATCAACTAGTGGTCATTGCATGTGTGTTCCTGTCATGAACCACACATGGATCAACTAGAGTCATTGCATGTGTGTTCCTGTCATGAACCACACATGGATAAACCAATGGCATTGCATGTATGCTCTTTTCCACAAACCACATATGGATGCACTAGAGTCATTGCATGTATGTTCTTTTCACAAATCACATATGGATCCACTAGAGTCATTGCATGTATGTTATTTTCACAAACCACATATGGACCCACTAGAGTCATTGCATGTGTGTTCTTATACTAAAACCAGCACTAGAGTCATTGCATGTGTGTTCTTATACTAAAACCAGCACTAGAGTCATTACATGTGTGTTCTTTCCACAAACCACATATGGATCCACTAGAGTCATTGCATGTGTGTTCTTTTCACAAACCACATATGGACCCACTAGATTCATTGCATGTGTGTTCTTATACTAAAACCAGCACTAGAGTCATTGCATGTGTGTTCTTTTCACAAACCACATATGGATCCACCAGTGTCATTGCATGTGTGTTCTTTCCACAAACCACAAATGGATCGACCAATGGTTATTGCATGTGTGTTCTTTCCACAAACCACACATGGATCCCCCTGAGTCATTGCATGTGTATTCTTTCCACAAACCACACATGGATCAACTAGTGTTCACTGCATGTGTGTTCTTTCCACAAACCACTTATGGATCAACTAGTGGTCATTGCATGTGTGTTCCTGTCATGAACCACACATGGATAAACCAATGGCATTGCATGTTTGTTCTTTTCCACAAACCACATATGGATCCACTAGAGTTATTGCATGTATGTTCTTTTCACAAACCACATATGGATCCACTAGAGTTATTGCATGTATGTTATTTTCACAAACCACATATGGACCCACTAGAGTCATTGCATGTGAGTTCTTATACTAAAACCAGCACTAGAGTCATTGCATGTGTGTTCTTATACTAAAACCAGCACTAGAGTCATTACATCTCCACAAACCACACATGGATCAACCAGTGCCATTGCATGTGTGTTCTTTTCCACAAACCACATATGGATCCACTAGAGTCATTGCATGTATGTTCTTTTCACAAACCACATATGGACCCACTAGAGTCATTGCATGTGTGTTCTTATACTAAAACCAGCACTAGAGTCATTGCATGTGTGTTCTTTTCACAAACCACATATGGATCCACAAGTGTCATTGCATGTGTGTTGTTTTCACAAACCACATATGGATCCACCAGTGTCATTGCATGTGTGTTCTTTCCACAAACCACTTATGGATCAACCCCTTGTCATTGCATGTGTGTTCTTTTCACAAATCACATATGGATACACCAGTGTCATTGCATGTGTGTTCTTTCCATAAACCACACATTGATCGACCAGTGGTCAGTGCATGTGTGTTCTTTTCCACAAACCACATATGGATCCACTAGAGTCATTGCATGTGTGTTCTTTTCACAAACCACATATGGACCCACTAGAGTCATTGCATGTGTGTTCTTATACTAAAACCAGCACTAGAGTCATTGCATGTGTGTTCTTTTCACAAACCACATATGAATCCACCAGTGTCATTGCATGTGTGCTCTTTCCACAAACCACAAATGGATCGACCAATGGTCATTGCATGTGTGTTCTTTCCACAAACCACACATGGATCCCCCTGAGTCATTGCATGTGTGTTCTTTCCACAAACCACACATGGATCAACTAGTGTTCACTGCATGTGTGTTCTTTCCACAAACCACTTATGGATCAACTAGTGGTCATTGCATGTGTGTTCCTGTCATGAACCACACATGGATCAACTAGAGTCATTGCATGTGTGTTCCTGTCATGAACCACACATGGATAAACCAATGGCATTGCATGTATGCTCTTTTCCACAAACCACATATGGATGCACTAGAGTCATTGCATGTATGTTCTTTTCACAAATCACATATGGATCCACTAGAGTCATTGCATGTATGTTATTTTCACAAACCACATATGGACCCACTAGAGTCATTGCATGTGTGTTCTTATACTAAAACCAGCACTAGAGTCATTGCATGTGTGTTCTTATACTAAAACCAGCACTAGAGTCATTACATGTGTGTTCTTTCCACAAACCACACATGGATCAACCAGTGTCATTGCATGCGTGTTCTTTCAACAAACCACATACGGATCAACCAGTGGTCATTGCATGTGTGTTCTTTTCCACAAACCACATATGGATCCACTAGAGTCATTGCATGTATGTTCTTTTCACAAACCACATATGGACCCACTAGAGTCATTGCATGTGTGTTCTTATACTAAAACCAGCACTAGAGTCATTGCATGTGTGTTATTTTCACAAACCACATATGGATCCACCAGTGTCATTGCATGTGTGTTGTTTTCACAAACCACATATGGATCCACCAGTGTCATTGCATGTGTGTTCTTTCCACAAACCACACATGGATCGACCAGTGGTCATTGCATGTGTGTTCTTTCCACAAACCACACATGGATCCCCCTGAGTCATTGCATGTGTGTTCTTTCCACAAACCACACATGGATCCCCTTGAGTCATTGCATATGTGTTCTTTCTACAAACCACATATGGATCAACCAGTGTCATTGCATGCGTGTTCTTTCCACAAACCACATTTGGATCCAGTAGAGTCATTGCATGTGTGTTCTTTTCACAAACCACATATGGATACACCAGTGTCATTGCATATGTGTTCTTTCCACAAACCACACATTGATCGACCTGTGGTCAGTGCATGTGTGTTCTTTCCACAAACCACACATGGATCCCCCTGAGTCATTACATGTATGTTCTTTCCACAAACCACATATGGGTCAACCAGTGTCATTGCATGTGTGTTCTTTCCACAAACCACATACGGATCCACTAGAGTTCATTGCATGTGTGTTCTTTTCACAAACCACATATGGATCAACCAATGGCATTGCATGTGTGTTCTCTTCACAAACCACATCTGGATCCACCAATGTCATTGCATGTGTGTTCTTTCCACAAACCACACATGGATCCCCCTGAGTCATTGGATGTGTGCTCTTTCCACAAACCACACTTGGATCAACTAGGGTTCACTGCATGTGTGTTCTTTCCACAAACCACTTATGGATCAACTAGTGGTCATTGCATGTGTGTTCCTATCATGAACCACACATGGATCAACTAGAGTCATTGCATGTGTGTTCCTGTCATGATCCACACATGGATAAACCAATGGCATTGCATGTATGTTCTTTTCCACAAACCACATATGGATCCACTAGAGTCATTGCATGTATGTTCTTTTCACAAACCACATATGGATCCACTAGAGTCATTGCATGTATGTTCTTTTCACAAACCACATATGGACCCACTAGAGTCATTGCATGTGTGTTCTTATACTAAAACCAGCACTAGAGTCATTGCATGTGTGTTCTTATACTAAAACCAGCACTAGAGTCATTACATGTGTGTTCTTTCCACAAACCACACATGGATCAACCAGTGTCATTGCATGTGTGTTCTTTCCACAAACCACATATGGATCAACCAGTGGTCATTGCATGTGTGTTCTTTTCCACAAACCACATATGGATCCACTAGAGTCATTGCATGTATGTTCTTTTCACAAACCACATATGGACCCACTAGAGTCATTGCATGTGTGTTCTTATACTAAAACCAGCACTAGAGTCATTGCATGTGTGTTCTTTTCACAAACCACATATGGATCCACCAGTGTCATTGCATGTGTGTTGTTTTCACAAACCACATATGGATCCACCAGTGTCATTGCATGTGTGTTCTTTCCACAAACCACACATGGATCGACCAGTGGTCATTGCATGTGTGTTCTTTCCACAAACCACACATGGATCCCCCTGAGTCATTGCATGTGTGTTCTTTCCACAAACCACATATGGATCAACCAGTGTCATTGCATGTGTGTTCTTTTCACAAACCACATATGGATCAACCAATGGCATTGCATGTGTGTTGTTTTCACAAACCACATATGGATCCACCAATGTCATTGCATGTGTGTTCTTTCCACAAACCACACATTGATCGACCAGTGGTCAGTGCATGTGTGTTCTTTCCACAAACCACACATGGATCCCCCTGAGTCATTGCATGTATGTTCTTTCCACAAACCACATATGGATCAACCAGTGTCATTGCATGTGTGTTCTTTCCACAAACCACATACGGATGCACTAGAGTTCATTGCATGTGTGTTCTTTTCACAAACCATATATGGATCAACCATTGCATTGCATGTGTGTTCTTTTCACAAACCACATATGGATCCACCAATGTCATTGCATGTGTGTTCTTTCCACAAACCACATATGGATCAACCAGTGGTCATTGCATGTGTGTTCTTATACTAAAACCAGCACTAGAGTCAATGCATGTGTCTTCTTTCCACAAACCACATATGGATCAACCAGTGGTGATTGCATGTGTGTTATTTTCCACAAACCACATATGGATCCACTAGAGTCATTGCATGTGTGTTCTTTTCACAAACCACATATGGACCCACTAGAGTCATTGCATGTGTGTTCTTATACTAAAACCAGCACTAGAGTCATTGCATGTGTGTTCTTTTCACAAACCACATATGGATCCACCAGTGTCATTGCATGTGTGTTCTTTTCAGAAACCACACATTGATCGACCAGTGGTCATTGCATGTGCGTTCTTTCCACAAACCACACATGGATCCCCCTGAGCCATTGCATGTGTGTTCTTTCCACAAACCACATATGGATCAACTAGTGTTATTGCATGTGTGTTCTTTCCACAAACCACATACGGATCCACTAGAGTTCATTGCATGTGTGTTCTTTTCACAAACCACATATGGATCTACCAATGGCATTGCATGTGTGTTCTTTTCACAAACCACATATGGATCCACCAGTGTCATTGCATGTGTGTTCTTTCCAGAAACTACATATGGATCAACTAGTGGTCATTGCATGTGTGTTCTTTTCCACAAACCACATATGGATCCACTAGAGTCATTGCATGTGTGTTCTTTTCACAAACCACATATGGACCCACTAGATTCATTGGATGTGTGTTCTTATACTAAAACCACATATGGATCCACTAGAGTCATTGCATGTGTGTCCTTTTCACAAACCACATATGGATTCACCAATGTCATTGCATGTGTGTTCTTTTCACAAACCACACATTGATTGACTAGTGGTCATTGCATGTGTGTTCTTTCCACAAGCCACACATGGATCCCCCTGAGTCATTCATGTGTGTTCTTTCCAAAAACCACATATGGATCAACCAGTGTCATTGCATGTGTGTTCTTTCCACAAACCACATACGGATCCACTAGAGTTCATTGCATGTTTGTTCTTTTCACAAACCACATATGGATCAACCAATGGTATTGCATGTGTGTTCTTTTCACAAACCACATATGGATCCACTAGTGTCATTGCATGTGTGTTCTTTCCACAAACCACATATGGATCAACTAGTGGTCATTGCATGTGTATTCTTTTCCACAAACCACATATGTATCCACTAGAGTCATTGCATGTGTGTTCTTTTCACAAACCACATATGGACCCACTAGATTCATTGCATGTGTGTTCTTATACTAAAACCAGCACTAGAGTCATTGCATGTGTGTTCTTTTCACAAACCACATATGTATCCACCAGTCTCATTGCATGTGTGTTCTTTCCACAAACCACACATGGATCGACCAATGGTCATTGCATGTGTGTTATTTCCACAAACCACACATGGATCCCCCTGAGTCATTGCATGTGTGTTCTTTCCACAAACCACACATAAATCAACTAGTGTTCACTACATGTGTGTTCTTTCCACAAACCACTTATGGATCAACCAGTGGTCATTGCATGTGTGTTCCTATCATGAACCACACATGGATCAACTAGAGTCATTGCATGTGTGTTCCTGTCATGAACCACACATGGATAAACCAATGGCATTGAATGTATGTTCTTTTCCACAAACCACATATGGATCCACTAGAGTCATTGCATGTATGTTCTTTTCCACAAACCACATATGGATCCACTAGAGTCATTGCATGTATGTTCTTTTCACAAACAACATATGGATCCACTAGAGTCATTGCTTGTATGTTCTTTTCACAAACCACATATGGACCCACTAGAGTCATTGCATGTGTGTTCTTATACTAAAACCAGCACTAGAGTCATTGCATGTGTGTTCTTTTCACAAACCACATATGGATCCACTAGTGTCATTGCATGTGTGTTGTTTTCACAAACCACATATGGATCCACCAGTGTCATTGCATGTGTGTTCTTTCCACAAACCACTTATGGATCAACCCCTTGTCATTGCATGTGTGTTCTTTTCACAAATCACATATGGATACACCAGTGTCATTGCATGTGTGTTCTTTCCATAAACCACACATTGATCGACCAGTGGTCAGTGCATGTGTGTTCTTTTCCACAAACCACATATGGATCCACTAGAGTCATTGCATGTGTGTTATTTTCACAAACCACATATGGACCCACTAGAGTCATTGCATGTGCGTTCTTATACTAAAACCAGCACTAGAGTCATTGCATGTGTGTTCTTTTCACAAACCACATATGAATCCACCAGTGTCATTGCATGTGTGCTCTTTCCACAAACCACAAATGGATCGACCAATGGTCATTGCATGTGTGTTCTTTCCACAAACCACACATGGATCCCCCTGAGTCATTGCATGTGTGTTCTTTCCACAAACCACACATGGATCAACTAGTGTTCACTGCATGTGTGTTCTTTCCACAAACCACTTATGGATCAACTAGTGGTCATTGCATGTGTGTTCCTGTCATGAACCACACATGGATCAACTAGAGTCATTGCATGTGTGTTCCTGTCATGAACCACACATGGATAAACCAATGGCATTGCATGTATGCTCTTTTCCACAAACCACATATGGATGCACTAGAGTCATTGCATGTATGTTCTTTTCACAAATCACATATGGATCCACTAGAGTCATTGCATGTATGTTATTTTCACAAACCACATATGGACCCACTAGAGTCATTGCATGTGTGTTCTTATACTAAAACCAGCACTAGAGTCATTGCATGTGTGTTCTTATACTAAAACCAGCACTAGAGTCATTACATGTGCGTTCTTTCCACAAACCACACATGGATCAACCAGTGTCATTGCATGCGTGTTCTTTCAACAAACCACATACGGATCAACCAGTGGTCATTGCATGTGTGTTCTTTTCCACAAACCACATATGGATCCACTAGAGTCATTGCATGTATGTTCTTTTCACAAACCACATATGGACCCACTAGAGTCATTGCATGTGTGTTCTTATACTAAAACCAGCACTAGAGTCATTGCATGTGTGTTATTTTCACAAACCACATATGGATCCACCAGTGTCATTGCATGTGTGTTGTTTTCACAAACCACATATGGATCCACCAGTGTCATTGCATGTGTGTTCTTTCCACAAACCACACATGGATCGACCAGTGGTCATTGCATGTGTGTTCTTTCCACAAACCACACATGGATCCCCCTGAGTCATTGCATGTGTGTTCTTTCCACAAACCACACATGGATCCCCTTGAGTCATTGCATATGTGTTCTTTCTACAAACCACATATGGATCAACCAGTGTCATTGCATGCGTGTTCTTTCCACAAACCACATTTGGATCCACTAGAGTCATTGCATGTGTGTTCTTTTCACAAACCACATATGGATACACCAGTGTCATTGCATATGTGTTCTTTCCACAAACCACACATTGATCGACCTGTGGTCAGTGCATGTGTGTTCTTTCCACAAACCACACATGGATCCCCCTGAGTCATTACATGTATGTTCTTTCCACAAACCACATATGGGTCAACCAGTGTCATTGCATGTGTGTTCTTTCCACAAACCACATACGGATCCACTAGAGTTCATTGCATGTGTGTTCTTTTCACAAACCACATATGGATCAACCAATGGCATTGCATGTGTGTTCTCTTCACAAACCACATCTGGATCCACCAATGTCATTGCATGTGTGTTCTTTCCACAAACCACACATGGATCCCCCTGAGTCATTGGATGTGTGCTCTTTCCACAAACCACACATGGATCAACTAGGGTTCACTGCATGTGTGTTCTTTCCACAAACCACTTATGGATCAACTAGTGGTCATTGCATGTGTGTTCCTATCATGAACCACACATGGATCAACTAGAGTCATTGCATGTGTGTTCCTGTCATGATCCACACATGGATAAACCAATGGCATTGCATGTATGTTCTTTTCCACAAACCACATATGGATCCACTAGAGTCATTGCATGTATGTTCTTTTCACAAACCACATATGGATCCACTAGAGTCATTGCATGTATGTTCTTTTCACAAACCACATATGGACCCACTAGAGTCATTGCATGTGTGTTCTTATACTAAAACCAGCACTAGAGTCATTGCATGTGTGTTCTTATACTAAAACCAGCACTAGAGTCATTACATGTGTGTTCTTTCCACAAACCACACATGGATCAACCAGTGTCATTGCATGTGTGTTCTTTCCACAAACCACATATGGATCAACCAGTGGTCATTGCATGTGTGTTCTTTTCCACAAACCACATATGGATCCACTAGAGTCATTGCATGTATGTTCTTTTCACAAACCACATATGGACCCACTAGAGTCATTGCATGTGTGTTCTTATACTAAAACCAGCACTAGAGTCATTGCATGTGTGTTCTTTTCACAAACCACATATGGATCCACCAGTGTCATTGCATGTGTGTTGTTTTCACAAACCACATATGGATCCACCAGTGTCATTGCATGTGTGTTCTTTCCACAAACCACACATGGATCGACCAGTGGTCATTGCATGTGTGTTCTTTCCACAAACCACACATGGATCCCCCTGAGTCATTGCATGTGTGTTCTTTCCACAAACCACATATGGATCAACCAGTGTCATTGCATGTGTGTTCTTTTCACAAACCACATATGGATCAACCAATGGCATTGCATGTGTGTTGTTTTCACAAACCACATATGGATCCACCAATGTCATTGCATGTGTGTTCTTTCCACAAACCACACATTGATCGACCAGTGGTCAGTGCATGTGTGTTCTTTCCACAAACCACACATGGATCCCCCTGAGTCATTGCATGTATGTTCTTTCCACAAACCACATATGGATCAACCAGTGTCATTGCATGTGTGTTCTTTCCACAAACCACATACGGATGCACTAGAGTTCATTGCATGTGTGTTCTTTTCACAAACCATATATGGATCAACCATTGCATTGCATGTGTGTTCTTTTCACAAACCACATATGGATCCACCAATGTCATTGCATGTGTGTTCTTTCCACAAACCACATATGGATCAACCAGTGGTCATTGCATGTGTGTTCTTATACTAAAACCAGCACTAGAGTCAATGCATGTGTCTTCTTTCCACAAACCACATATGGATCAACCAGTGGTGATTGCATGTGTGTTCTTTTCCACAAACCACATATGGATCCACTAGAGTCATTGCATGTGTGTTCTTTTCACAAACCACATATGGACCCACTAGAGTCATTGCATGTGTGTTCTTATACTAAAACCAGCACTAGAGTCATTGCATGTGTGTTCTTTTCACAAACCACATATGGATCCACCAGTGTCATTGCATGTGTGTTCTTTTCAGAAACCACACATTGATCGACCAGTGGTCATTGCATGTGCGTTCTTTCCACAAACCACACATGGATCCCCCTGAGCCATTGCATGTGTGTTCTTTCCACAAACCACATATGGATCAACTAGTGTTATTGCATGTGTGTTCTTTCCACAAACCACATACGGATCCACTAGAGTTCATTGCATGTGTGTTCTTTTCACAAACCACATATGGATCTACCAATGGCATTGCATGTGTGTTCTTTTCACAAACCACATATGGATCCACCAGTGTCATTGCATGTGTGTTCTTTCCAGAAACTACATATGGATCAACTAGTGGTCATTGCATGTGTGTTCTTTTCCACAAACCACATATGGATCCACTAGAGTCATTGCATGTGTGTTCTTTTCACAAACCACATATGGACCCACTAGATTCATTGGATGTGTGTTCTTATACTAAAACCACATATGGATCCACTAGAGTCATTGCATGTGTGTCCTTTTCACAAACCACATATGGATTCACCAATGTCATTGCATGTGTGTTCTTTTCACAAACCACACATTGATTGACTAGTGGTCATTGCATGTGTGTTCTTTCCACAAGCCACACATGGATCCCCCTGAGTCATTCATGTGTGTTCTTTCCAAAAACCACATATGGATCAACCAGTGTCATTGCATGTGTGTTCTTTCCACAAACCACATACGGATCCACTAGAGTTCATTGCATGTTTGTTCTTTTCACAAACCACATATGGATCAACCAATGGTATTGCATGTGTGTTCTTTTCACAAACCACATATGTATCCACTAGTGTCATTGCATGTGTGTTCTTTCCACAAACCACATATGGATCAACTAGTGGTCATTGCATGTGTATTCTTTTCCACAAACCACATATGTATCCACTAGAGTCATTGCATGTGTGTTCTTTTCACAAACCACATATGGACCCACTAGATTCATTGCATGTGTGTTCTTATACTAAAACCAGCACTAGAGTCATTGCATGTGTGTTCTTTTCACAAACCACATATGTATCCACCAGTGTCATTGCATGTGTGTTCTTTCCACAAACCACACATGGATCGACCAATGGTCATTGCATGTGTGTTATTTCCACAAACCACACATGGATCCCCCTGAGTCATTGCATGTGTGTTCTTTCCACAAACCACACATAAATCAACTAGTGTTCACTACATGTGTGTTCTTTCCACAAACCACTTATGGATCAACCAGTGGTCATTGCATGTGTGTTCCTATCATGAACCACACATGGATCAACTAGAGTCATTGCATGTGTGTTCCTGTCATGAACCACACATGGATAAACCAATGGCATTGAATGTATGTTCTTTTCCACAAACCACATATGGATCCACTAGAGTCATTGCATGTATGTTCTTTTCCACAAACCACATATGGATCCACTAGAGTCATTGCATGTATGTTCTTTTCACAAACAACATATGGATCCACTAGAGTCATTGCTTGTATGTTCTTTTCACAAACCACATATGGACCCACTAGAGTCATTGCATGTGTGTTCTTATACTAAAACCAGCACTAGAGTCATTGCATGTGTGTTCTTTTCACAAACCACATATGGATCCACTAGTGTCATTGCATGTGTGTTCTTTCCACAAACCACAAATGGATCGACCAATGGTCATTGCATGTGTGTTCTTTCCACAAACCACACATGGATCCCCCTGAGTCATTGCATGTGTGTTCTTTCCAGAAACCACACATGGATCAACTAGTGTTCACTGCATGTGTGTTCTCTCCACAAACCACTTATGGATCAACTAGTGGTCATTGCATGTGTGTTCCTGTCATGAACCACACATGGATCAACTAGAGTCATTGCATGTGTGTTCCTGTCATGATCCACACATGGATAAACCAATGGCATTGCATGTATGTTCTTTTCCACAAACCACATATGGATCCACTAGAGTCATTGCATGTATGTTCTTTTCACAAACCACATATGGATCCACTAGAGTCATTGCATGTATGTTCTTTTCACAAACCACATATGGACCCACTAGAGTCATTGCATGTGTGTTCTTATACTAAAACCAGCACTAGAGTCATTGCATGTGTGTTCTTATACTAAAACCAGCACTAGAGACATTACATGTGTGTTCTTTCCACAAACCACACATGGATCAACCAGTGTCATTGCATGTGTGTTCTTTCCACAAACCACATATGGATCAACCAGTGGTCATTGCATGTGTGTTCTTTTCCACAAACCACATATGGATCCACTAGAGTCATTGCATGTATGTTCTTTTCACAAACCACATATGGACCCACTAGAGTCATTGCATGTGTGTTCTTATACTAAAACCAGCACTAGAGTCATTGCATGTGTGTTCTTTTCACAAACCACATATGGATCCACCAGTGTCATTGCATGTGTGTTGTTTTCACAAACCACATATGGATCCACCAATGTCATTGCATGTGTGTTCTTTCCACAAACCACACATGGATCGACCAGTGGTCATTGCATGTGTGTTCTTTCCACAAACCACACATGGATCACCCTGAGTCATTGCATGTGTGTTCTTTCCACAAACCACATATGGATCAACCAGTGTCATTGCATGTGTGTTCTTTTCACAAACCACATATGGATCAACCAATGGCATTGCATGTGTGTTGTTTTCACAAACCACATATGGATCCACCAATGTCATTGCATGTGTGTTCTTTCCACAAACCACACATTGATCGACCAGTGGTCAGTGCATGTGTGTTCTTTCCACAAACCACACATGGATCCCCCTGAGTCATTGCATGTATGTTCTTTCCACAAACCACATATGGATCAACCAGTGTCATTGCATGTGTGTTCTTTCCACAAACCACATACAGATGCACTAGAGTTCATTGCATGTGTGTTCTTTTCACAAACCATATATGGATCAACCATTGCATTGCATGTGTGTTCTTTTCACAAACCACATATGGATCCACCAATGTCATTGCATGTGTGTTCTTTCCACAAACCACATATGGATCAACCAGTGGTCATTGCATGTGTGTTGTTATACTAAAACCAGCACTAGAGTCATTGCATGTGTCTTCTTTCCACAAACCACATATGGATCAACCAGTGGTCATTGCATGTGTGTTCTTTTCCACAAACCACATATGGATCCACTAGAGTCATTGCATGTGTGTTCTTTTCACAAACCACATATGGACCCACTAGAGTCATTGCATGTGTGTTCTTTTCACAAACCACATATGGATCCACAGTGTCATTGCATGTGTGTTCTTTCCACAAACCACATATGGATCAACCAGTGGTCATTGCATGTGTGTTCTTATACTAAAACCAGAACTAGAGTCATTGCATGTGTCTTCTTTCCACAAACCACATATGGATCAACTAGTGGTCATTGCATGTGTGTTCTTTTCCACAAACCACATATGGATCCAGTAGAGTCATTTCATGTGTGTTCTTTTCACAAACCACATATGGACCAACTAGATTCATTGCATGTGTGTTCTTATACTAAAACCAGCACTAGAGTCATTGCATGTGTGTTCTTTTCACAAACCACATATGGATCCACCAGTGTCATTGCATGTGTGTTCTTTTCAGAAACCACACATTGATCGACCAGTGATCATTGCATGTGCGTTCTTTCCACAAACCACACATGGATCCCCCTGAGTCATTGCATGTGTGTTCTTTCCACAAACCACATATGGATCAACTAGTGTTATTGCATGTGTGTTCTTTCCACAAAACACATACGGATCCACTAGAGTTCATTGCATGTGTGTTCTTTTCACAAACCACATATGGATCTACCAATGGCATTGCATGTGTGTTCTTTTCACAAACCACATATGGATCCACCAGTGTCATTGCATGTGTGTTCTTTCCAGAAACTACATATTGATCAACTAGTGGTCATTGCATGTGTGTTCTTTTCCACAAACCACATATGGATCCACAAGAGTCATTGCATGTGTGTTCTTTTCACAAACCACATATGGACCCACTAGATTCATTGGATGTGTGTTCTTATACTAAAACCATCACTAGAGTCATTGCATGTGTGTCCTTTTCACAAACCACATATGGATCCACCAATGTCATTGCATGTGTGTTCTTTTCACAAACCACACATTGATTGACTAGTGGTCATTGCATGTGTGTTCTTTCCACAAGCCACACATGGATCCCCCTGAGTCATTCATGTGTGTTCTTTCCAAAAACCACATATGGATCAACCAGTGTCATTGCATGTGTGTTCTTTCCACAAACCACATACGGATCCACTAGAGTTCATTGCATGTTTGTTCTTTTCACAAACCACATATGGATCAACCAGTGGTATTGCATGTGTGTTCTTTTCGAAAACCACATATGGATCCACCAGTGTCATTGCATGTGTGTTCTTTCCACAAACCACATATGGATCAACTAGTGGTCATTGCATGTGTATTCTTTTCCACAAACCACATATGTATCCACTAGAGTCATTGCATGTGTGTTCTTTTCCCAAACCACATATGGACCCACTAGATTCATTGCATGTGTGTTCTTATACTAAAACCAGCACTAGAGTCATTGCATGTGTGTTCTTTTCACAAACCACATATGGATCCACCAGTGTCATTGCATGTGTGTTCTTTCCACAAACCACACATGGATCGACCAATGGTCATTGCATGTGTGTTCTTTCCACAAACCACACATGGATCCCCCTGAGTCATTGCATGTGTGTTCTTTCCACAAACCACACATAAATCAACTAGTGTTCACTACATGTGTGTTCTTTCCACAAACCACTTATGGATCAACCAGTGGTCATTGCATGTGTGTTCCTGTCATGAACCACACATGGATCAACTAGAGTCATTGCATGTGTGTTCCTATCATGAACCACACATGGATAAACCAATGGCATTGCATGTATGTTCTTTTCCACAAACCACATATGGATCCACTAGAGCCATTGCATGTATGTTCTTTTCCACAAACCACATATGGATCCACTAGAGTCATTGCATATATGTTCTTTTCACAAACCACATATGGATCCACTAGAGTCATTGCATGTATGTTCTTTTCACAAACCACATATGGACCCACTAGAGTCATTGCATGTGTGTTCTTATACTAAAACAAGCACTAGAGTCATTGCATGTGTGTTCTTATACTAAAACCAGCACTAGAGTCATTGCATGTGTGTTCGTATACTAAAACCAGCACTAGAGTCATTACATGTGTGTTCTTTCCACAAACCACATATGGATCCACTAGAGTCATTGCATGTATGTTCTTTTCACAAACCACATATGGACCCACTAGATTCATTGCATGTGTGTTCTTATACTAAAACCAGCACTAGAGTCATTGCATGTGTGTTCTTTTCACAAACCACATATGGATCCACCAGTGTCATTGCACGTGTGTTCTTTTCACAAACCACATATGGATCCACCAGTGTCATTGCATGTGTGTTCTTTCCACAAACCACACATGGATCGACCAGTGGTCATTGCATGTGTGTTCTTTCCACAAACCACACATGGATCCCCCTGAGTCATTGCATGTGTGTTCTTTCCACAAACCACACATGGATCCCCCTGAGTCATTGCATATGTGTTCTTTCCACAAACCACATATGGATCAACCAGTGTCATTGCATGCGTGTTCTTTCCACAAACCGCATTTGTATCCACTAGAGTCATTGCATGTGTGTTCTTTTCACAAACCACATATGGATCCACCAGTGTCATTGCATGTGTGTTCTTTCCACAAACCACACATTGATCGACCAGTGGTCAGTGCATGTGTGTTCTTTCCACAAACCACACATGGATCCCCCTGAGTCATTGCATGTATGTTCTTTCCACAAACCACATATGGATCAACCAGTGTCATTGCATGTGTGTTCTTTCCACAAACCACATACGGATCCACTAGAGTTCATTGCATGTGTGTTCTTTTCACAAACCACATATGGATCAACCAATGGCATTGCATGTGTGTTCTTTTCACAAACCACGTATGGATCCACCAATGTCATTGCATGTGTGTTCTTTCCACAAACCACGTATGGATCAACCAGTGGTCATTGCATGTGTGTTCTTATACTAAAACCAGCACTAGAGTCAGTGCACGTGTGTTCTTTTCACAAACCACATATGGATCCACTAGTGTCATTGCATGTGTGTTCTTTTCACAAACCACACATTGATCGTCCAGTGGTCATTGCATGTGTGTTCTTTCCACAAACCACACATGGATCCCCCTAAGTTATTGCATGTGTGTTCTTTACACAAACCACAGATGGATCAACCAGTGTCATTGCATGTTTGTTCTTTCCACAAACCACATACGGATCCACTAGAGTTCATTGCATGTGTGTTCTTTTCACAAACCACATATGGATCCACCAGTGTCATTGCATGTGTGTTCTTTCCACAAACTACATATGGATCAACTAGTGGTCATTGCATGTGTGTTCTTTTCCACAAACCACATATGGATCCACTAGACTCATTGCATGTGTGTTCTTATCACAAACCACATATGGACCCACTAGATTCATTGGATGTGTGTTCTTATACTAAAACCAGCACTAGAGTCATTGCATGTGTGTTCTTTTCACAAACCGCATATGGATCCACCAGTGTCATTGCATGTGTGTTCTTTCCAGAAACCACTCATGGATCGACCAATGGTCATTGCATGTGTGTTCTTTCCACAAACCACACATGGATCCCCCTGAGTCATTGCATGTGTGTTCTTTCCACAAACCACGCGTGGATCAACCAGTGTTCACTTCATGTGTGTTCTTTCCACAAACCACTTATGGATCAACTAGTGGTCATTCCATGTGTGTTCCTATCATGAACCACACATGGATCAACTAGAGTCATTGCATGTGTGTTTCTGTTATGAACCACACATGGATAAACCAATGGCATTGCATGTGTGTTCTTTTCCACAAACCACATATGGATCCACTAGAGTCATTGCATGTATGTTCTTTTCACAAACCACATATGGACCCACTAGAGTCATTGCATGTGTGTTCTTATACTAAAACCAGCACTAGAGTCATTGCATGTGTGTTCTTATAATAAAACCAGCACTAGAGTCATTGCATGTGTGTTCTTATAGCAAAACCAGCACTAGAGTCATTACATGTGTGTTCTTTCCACAAACCACACATGAATCAACCAGTGTCATTCCATGTGTGTTCTTTCCACAAACCACATATGGATCAACCAGTGGTCATTGCATGTGTGTTCTTTTCCATAAACCACATATGGATCCACTAGAGTCATTGCATGTGTGTTCTTTTCACAAACCACATATGGATCCAACAGTGTCATTGCATGTGTGTTCTTTTCACAAACCACATATGGATCCACCAGTGTCATTGCATGTGTGTTCTTTTCACAAACCACATATGGATCAACCAATGGCATTGCATGTGTGTTCTTTTAACAAACCACATATGGATCCACCAGTGTCATTGCATGTGTGTTCTTTCCAGAAACTACATATGGATCAACTAGTGGTCATTGCATGTGTGTTCTTTTCCACAAACCACATATGGATCCACTAGAGTCATTGCATGTGTCTTCTTTCCACAAACCACACATGGATCCCCCTGAGTCATTGCATGTGTGTTCTTTCCACAAACCACACATGGATCAACTAGTGTTCACTACATGTGTGTTCTTTCCACAAACCACTTATGGATCAACCAGTGGTCATTGCATGTGTGTTCCTATCATGAACCACACATGGATCAACTAGAGTCATTGCATGTGTGTTCCTGTCATGAACCACACATGGATAAACCAATGGCATTGCATGTATGTTCTTTTCCACAAACCACATATGGATCCACTAGAGTCATTGCATGTATGTTCTTTTCCACAAACCACATATGGATCCACTAGAGTCATTGCATGTATGTTCTTTTCACAAACAACATATGGATCCACTAGAGTCATTGCTTGTATGTTCTTTTCACAAACCACATATGGACCCACTAGAGTCATTGCATGTGTGTTCTTATACTAAAACCAGCACTAGAGTCATTACATGTGTGTTCTTTTCACAAACCACATATGGATCCACCAGTGTCATTGCATGTGTGTTCTTTCCACAAACCACAAATGGATAGACCAATGGTCATTGCATGTGTGTTCTTTCCACAAACCACACATGGATCCCCCTGAGTCATTGCATGTGTGTTCTTTCCAGAAACCACACATGGATCAACTAGTGTTCACTGCATGTGTGTTCTCTCCACAAACCACTTATGGATCAACTAGTGGTCATTGCATGTGTGTTCCTTTCATGAACCACACATGGATCAACTAGAGTCATTGCATGTGTGTTCCTGTCATGATCCACACATGGATAAACCAATGGCATTGCATGTATGTTCTTTTCCACAAACCACATATGGATCCACTAGAGTCATTGCATGTATGTTCTTTTCACAAACCACATATGGATCCACTAGAGTCATTGCATGTATGTTCTTTTCACAAACCACATATGGACCCACTAGAGTCATTGCATGTGTATTCTTATACTAAAACCAGCACTAGAGTCATTGCATGTGTGTTCTTATACTAAAACCAGCACTAGAGTCATTACATGTGTGTTCTTTCCACAAACCACACATGGATCAACCAGTGTCATTGCATGTGTGTTCTTTCCACAAACCACATATGGATCAACCAGTGGTCATTGCATGTGTGTTCTTTTCCACAAACCACATATGGATCCACTAGAGTCATTGCATGTATGTTCTTTTCACAAACCACATATGGACCCACTAGAGTCATTGCATGTGTGTTCTTATACTAAAACCAGCACTAGAGTCATTGCATGTGTGTTCTTCTCACAAACCACATATGGATCCACCAGTGTCATTGCATGTGTGTTGTTTTCACAAACCACATATGGATCCACCAATGTCATTGCATGTGTGTTCTTTCCACAAACTACACATGGATCGACCAGTGGTCATTGCATGTGTGTTCTTTCCACAAACCACACATGGATCACCCTGAGTCATTGCATGTGTGTTCTTTCCACAAACCACATATGGATCAACCAGTGTCATTGCATGTGTGTTCTTTTCACAAACCACATATGGATCAACCAATGGCATTGCATGTGTGTTGTTTTCACAAACCACATATGGATCCACCAATGTCATTGCATGTGTGTTCTTTCCACAAACCACACATTGATCGACCAGTGGTCAGTGCATGTGTGTTCTTTCCACAAACCACACATGGATCCCCCTGAGTCATTGCATGTATGTTCTTTCCACAAACCACATATGGATCAACCAGTGTCATTGCATGTGTGTTCTTTCCACAAACCACATACAGATGCACTAGAGTTCATTGCATGTGTGTTCTTTTCACAAACCATATATGGATCAACCATTGCATTGCATGTGTGTTCTTTTCACAAACCACATATGGATCCACCAATGTCATTGCATGTGTGTTCTTTCCACAAACCACATATGGATCAACCAGTGGTCATTGCATGTGTGTTGTTATACTAAAACCAGCACTAGAGTCATTGCATGTGTCTTCTTTCCACAAACCACATATGGATCAACCAGTGGTCATTGCATGTGTGTTCTTTTCCACAAACCACATATGGATCCACTAGAGTCATTGCATGTGTGTTCTTTTCACAAACCACATATGGACCCACTAGAGTCATTGCATGTGTGTTCTTTTCACAAACCACATATGGATCCACAGTGTCATTGCATGTGTGTTCTTTCCACAAACCACATATGGATCAACCAGTGGTCATTGCATGTGTGTTCTTATACTAAAACCAGAACTAGAGTCATTGCATGTGTCTTCTTTCCACAAACCACATATGGATCAACTAGTGGTCATTGCATGTGTGTTCTTTTCCACAAACCACATATGGATCCAGTAGAGTCATTTCATGTGTGTTCTTTTCACAAACCACATATGGACCAACTAGATTCATTGCATGTGTGTTCTTATACTAAAACCAGCACTAGAGTCATTGCATGTGTGTTCTTTTCACAAACCACATATGGATCCACCAGTGTCATTGCATGTGTGTTCTTTTCAGAAACCACACATTGATCGACCAGTGATCATTGCATGTGCGTTCTTTCCACAAACCACACATGGATCCCCCTGAGTCATTGCATGTGTGTTCTTTCCACAAACCACATATGGATCAACTAGTGTTATTGCATGTGTGTTCTTTCCACAAACCACATACGGATCCACTAGAGTTCATTGCATGTGTGTTCTTTTCACAAACCACATATGGATCTACCAATGGCATTGCATGTGTGTTCTTTTCACAAACCACATATGGATCCACCAGTGTCATTGCATGTGTGTTCTTTCCAGAAACTACATATTGATCAACTAGTGGTCATTGCATGTGTGTTCTTTTCCACAAACCACATATGGATCCACAAGAGTCATTGCATGTGTGTTCTTTTCACAAACCACATATGAACCCACTAGATTCATTGGATGTGTGTTCTTATACTAAAACCATCACTAGAGTCATTGCATGTGTGTCCTTTTCACAAACCACATATGGATCCACCAATGTCATTGCATGTGTGTTCTTTTCACAAACCACACATTGATTGACTAGTGGTCATTGCATGTGTGTTCTTTCCACAAGCCACACATGGATCCCCCTGAGTCATTCATGTGTGTTCTTTCCAAAAACCACATATGGATCAACCAGTGTCATTGCATGTGTGTTCTTTCCACAAACCACATACGGATCCACTAGAGTTCATTGCATGTTTGTTCTTTTCACAAACCACATATGGATCAACCAGTGGTATTGCATGTGTGTTCTTTTCGAAAACCACATATGGATCCACCAGTGTCATTGCATGTGTGTTCTTTCCACAAACCACATATGGATCAACTAGTGGTCATTGCATGTGTATTCTTTTCCACAAACCACATATGTATCCACTAGAGTCATTGCATGTGTGTTCTTTTCCCAAACCACATATGGACCCACTAGATTCATTGCATGTGTGTTCTTATACTAAAACCAGCACTAGAGTCGTTGCATGTGTGTTCTTTTCACAAACCACATATGGATCCACCAGTGTCATTGCATGTGTGTTCTTTCCACAAACCACACATGGATCGACCAATGGTCATTGCATGTGTGTTCTTTCCACAAACCACACATGGATCCCCCTGAGTCATTGCATGTGTGTTCTTTCCACAAACCACACATAAATCAACTAGTGTTCACTACATGTGTGTTCTTTCCACAAACCACTTATGGATCAACCAGTGGTCATTGCATGTGTGTTCCTGTCATGAACCACACATGGATCAACTAGAGTCATTGCATGTGTGTTCCTATCATGAACCACACATGGATAAACCAATGGCATTGCATGTATGTTCTTTTCCACAAACCACATATGGATCCACTAGAGCCATTGCATGTATGTTCTTTTCCACAAACCACATATGGATCCACTAGAGTCATTGCATATATGTTCTTTTCACAAACCACATATGGATCCACTAGAGTCATTGCATGTATGTTCTTTTCACAAACCACATATGGACCCACTAGAGTCATTGCATGTGTGTTCTTATACTAAAACAAGCACTAGAGTCATTGCATGTGTGTTCTTATACTAAAACCAGCACTAGAGTCATTGCATGTGTGTTCGTATACTAAAACCAGCACTAGAGTCATTACATGTGTGTTCTTTCCACAAACCACATATGGATCCACTAGAGTCATTGCATGTATGTTCTTTTCACAAACCACATATGGACCCACTAGATTCATTGCATGTGTGTTCTTATACTAAAACCAGCACTAGAGTCATTGCATGTGTGTTCTTTTCACAAACCACATATGGATCCACCAGTGTCATTGCACGTGTGTTCTTTTCACAAACCACATATGGATCCACCAGTGTCATTGCATGTGTGTTCTTTCCACAAACCACACATGGATCGACCAGTGGTCATTGCATGTGTGTTCTTTCCACAAACCACACATGGATCCCCCTGAGTCATTGCATGTGTGTTCTTTCCACAAACCACACATGGATCCCCCTGAGTCATTGCATATGTGTTCTTTCCACAAACCACATATGGATCAACCAGTGTCATTGCATGCGTGTTCTTTCCACAAACCGCATTTGTATCCACTAGAGTCATTGCATGTGTGTTCTTTTCACAAACCACATATGGATCCACCAGTGTCATTGCATGTGTGTTCTTTCCACAAACCACACATTGATCGACCAGTGGTCAGTGCATGTGTGTTCTTTCCACAAACCACACATGGATCCCCCTGAGTCATTGCATGTATGTTCTTTCCACAAACCACATATGGATCAACCAGTGTCATTGCATGTGTGTTCTTTCCACAAACCACATACGGATCCACTAGAGTTCATTGCATGTGTGTTCTTTTCACAAACCACATATGGATCAACCAATGGCATTGCATGTGTGTTCTTTTCACAAACCACGTATGGATCCACCAATGTCATTGCATGTGTGTTCTTTCCACAAACCACGTATGGATCAACCAGTGGTCATTGCATGTGTGTTCTTATACTAAAACCAGCACTAGAGTCAGTGCACGTGTGTTCTTTTCACAAACCACATATGGATCCACCAGTGTCATTGCATGTGTGTTCTTTTCACAAACCACACATTGATCGTCCAGTGGTCATTGCATGTGTGTTCTTTCCACAAACCACACATGGATCCCCCTAAGTTATTGCATGTGTGTTCTTTACACAAACCACAGATGGATCAACCAGTGTCATTGCATGTTTGTTCTTTCCACAAACCACATACGGATCCACTAGAGTTCATTGCATGTGTGTTCTTTTCACAAACCACATATGGATCCACCAGTGTCATTGCATGTGTGTTCTTTCCACAAACTACATATGGATAAACTAGTGGTCATTGCATGTGTGTTCTTTTCCACAAACCACATATGGATCCACTAGACTCATTGCATGTGTGTTCTTATCACAAACCACATATGGACCCACTAGATTCATTGGATGTGTGTTCTTATACTAAAACCAGCACTAGAGTCATTGCATGTGTGTTCTTTTCACAAACCGCATATGGATCCACCAGTGTCATTGCATGTGTGTTCTTTCCAGAAACCACTCATGGATCGACCAATGGTCATTGCATGTGTGTTCTTTCCACAAACCACACATGGATCCCCCTGAGTCATTGCATGTGTGTTCTTTCCACAAACCACGCGTGGATCAACCAGTGTTCACTTCATGTGTGTTCTTTCCACAAACCACTTATGGATCAACTAGTGGTCATTCCATGTGTGTTCCTATCATGAACCACACATGGATCAACTAGAGTCATTGCATGTGTGTTTCTGTTATGAACCACACATGGATAAACCAATGGCATTGCATGTGTGTTCTTTTCCACAAACCACATATGGATCCACTAGAGTCATTGCATGTATGTTCTTTTCACAAACCACATATGGACCCACTAGAGTCATTGCATGTGTGTTCTTATACTAAAACCAGCACTAGAGTCATTGGATGTGTGTTCTTATAATAAAACCAGCACTAGAGTCATTGCATGTGTGTTCTTATAGCAAAACCAGCACTAGAGTCATTACATGTGTGTTCTTTCCACAAACCACACATGAATCAACCAGTGTCATTCCATGTGTGTTCTTTCCACAAACCACATATGGATCAACCAGTGGTCATTGCATGTGTGTTCTTTTCCATAAACCACATATGGATCCACTAGAGTCATTGCATGTGTGTTCTTTTCACAAACCACATATGGATCCAACAGTGTCATTGCATGTGTGTTCTTTTCACAAACCACATATGGATCCACCAGTGTCATTGCATGTGTGTTCTTTTCACAAACCACATATGGATCAACCAATGGCATTGCATGTGTGTTCTTTTAACAAACCACATATGGATCCACCAGTGTCATTACATGTGTGTTCTTTCCAGAAACTACATATGGATCAACTAGTGGTCATTGCATGTGTGTTCTTTTCCACAAACCACATATGGATCCACTAGAGTCATTGCATGTGTGTTCTTTTCACAAACCACATATGAACCCACTAGATTCATTGGATGTGTGTTCTTATACTAAAACCAGCACTAGAGTCATTGCATGTGTGTTCTTTTCACAAACCACATATGGATCCACCAATGTCATTGCATGTGTGTTCTTTTCACAAACCACACATTGATTGACTAGTGGTCAGTGCATGTGTGTTCTTTCCACAAGCCACACATGGATCCCCCTGAGTCATTCATGTGTGTTCTTTCCAAAAACCACATATGGATCAACCAGTGTCATTGCAAGTGTGTTCTTTCCACAAACCACATACGGATCAACTAGAGTTCATTGCATGTTTGTTCTTTTCACAAACCACATATGGATCAACCAATGGTATTGCATGTGTGTTCTTTTCACAAACCACATATGGATCCACCAGTGTCATTGCATGTGTGTTTTTTCCACAAACCACATATGGATCAACTAGTGGTCATTGCATGTGTATTCTTTTCCACAAACCACATATGTATCCACTAGAGTCATTGCATGTGTGTTCTTTTCACAAACCACATATGGACCCACTAGATTCATTGCATGTGTGTTCTTATACTAAACCAGCACTAGAGTCATTGCATGTGTGTTCTTTTCACAAACCACATATGTATCCACCAGTGTCATTGCATGTGTGTTCTTTCCACAAACCACACATGGATCGACCAATGGTCATTGCATGTGTCTTCTTTCCACAAACCACACATGGATCCCCCTGAGTCATTGCATGTGTGTTCTTTCCACAAACCACACATGGATCAACTAGTGTTCACTACATGTGTGTTCTTTCCACAAACCACTTATGGATCAACCAGTGGTCATTGCATGTGTGTTCCTGTCATGAACCACACATGGATCAACTAGAGTCATTGCATGTGTGTTCCTGTCATGAACAACACATGGATAAACCAATGGCATTGCATGTATGTTCTTTTCCACAAACCACATATGGATCCACTAGAGTCATTGCATGTATGTTCTTTTCACAAACCACATATGGATCCACTAGAGTCATTGCATGTATGTTCTTTTCCACAAACCACATATGGATCCACTAGAGTCATTGCATGTATGTTCTTTTCCACAAACCACATATGGATCCACTAGAGTCATGGCATGTATGTTCTTTTCACAAACCACATATGGACCCACTAGAGTCATTGCATGTGTGTTCTTTCCACAAACCACACATGGATCCCCCTGAGTCATTGCATGTGTGTTCTTTCCACAAACCACACATGGATCAACTAGTGTTCACTGCATGTGTGTTCTTTCCACAAACCACTTATGGATCAACTAGTGGTCATTGCATGTGTGTTCCTGTCATGAACCACACATGGATCAACTAGAGTCATTGCATGTGTGTTCCTGTCATGAACCACACATGGATAAACCAATGGCATTGCATGTATGCTCTTTTCCACAAACCACATATGGATGCACTAGAGTCATTGCATGTATGTTCTTTTCACAAATCACATATGGATCCACTAGAGTCATTGCATGTATGTTATTTTCACAAACCACATATGGACCCACTAGAGTCATTGCATGTGTGTTCTTATACTAAAACCAGCACTAGAGTCATTGCATGTGTGTTCTTATACTAAAACCAGCACTAGAGTCATTACATGTGTGTTCTTTCCACAAACCACACATGGATCAACCAGTGTCATTGCATGCGTGTTCTTTCAACAAACCACATACGGATCAACCAGTGGTCATTGCATGTGTGTTCTTTTCCACAAACCACATATGGATCCACTAGAGTCATTGCATGTATGTTCTTTTCACAAACCACATATGGACCCACTAGAGTCATTGCATGTGTGTTCTTATACTAAAACCAGCACTAGAGTCATTGCATGTGTGTTATTTTCACAAACCACATATGGATCCACCAGTGTCATTGCATGTGTGTTGTTTTCACAAACCACATATGGATCCACCAGTGTCATTGCATGTGTGTTCTTTCCACAAACCACACATGGATCGACCAGTGGTCATTGCATGTGTGTTCTTTCCACAAACCACACATGGATCCCCCTGAGTCATTGCATGTGTGTTCTTTCCACAAACCACACATGGATCCCCTTGAGTCATTGCATATGTGTTCTTTCTACAAACCACATATGGATCAACCAGTGTCATTGCATGCGTGTTCTTTCCACAAACCACATTTGGATCCACTAGAGTCATTGCATGTGTGTTCTTTTCACAAACCACATATGGATACACCAGTGTCATTGCATATGTGTTCTTTCCACAAACCACACATTGATCGACCTGTGGTCAGTGCATGTGTGTTCTTTCCACAAACCACACATGGATCCCCCTGAGTCATTACATGTATGTTCTTTCCACAAACCACATATGGGTCAACCAGTGTCATTGCATGTGTGTTCTTTCCACAAACCACATACGGATCCACTAGAGTTCATTGCATGTGTGTTCTTTTCACAAACCACATATGGATCAACCAATGGCATTGCATGTGTGTTCTCTTCACAAACCACATCTGGATCCACCAATGTCATTGCATGTGTGTTCTTTCCACAAACCACACATGGATCCCCCTGAGTCATTGGATGTGTGCTCTTTCCACAAACCACACATGGATCAACTAGGGTTCACTGCATGTGTGTTCTTTCCACAAACCACTTATGGATCAACTAGTGGTCATTGCATGTGTGTTCCTATCATGAACCACACATGGATCAACTAGAGTCATTGCATGTGTGTTCCTGTCATGATCCACACATGGATAAACCAATGGCATTGCATGTATGTTCTTTTCCACAAACCACATATGGATCCACTAGAGTCATTGCATGTATGTTCTTTTCACAAACCACATATGGATCCACTAGAGTCATTGCATGTATGTTCTTTTCACAAACCACATATGGACCCACTAGAGTCATTGCATGTGTGTTCTTATACTAAAACCAGCACTAGAGTCATTGCATGTGTGTTCTTATACTAAAACCAGCACTAGAGTCATTACATGTGTGTTCTTTCCACAAACCACACATGGATCAACCAGTGTCATTGCATGTGTGTTCTTTCCACAAACCACATATGGATCAACCAGTGGTCATTGCATGTGTGTTCTTTTCCACAAACCACATATGGATCCACTAGAGTCATTGCATGTATGTTCTTTTCACAAACCACATATGGACCCACTAGAGTCATTGCATGTGTGTTCTTATACTAAAACCAGCACTAGAGTCATTGCATGTGTGTTCTTTTCACAAACCACATATGGATCCACCAGTGTCATTGCATGTGTGTTGTTTTCACAAACCACATATGGATCCACCAGTGTCATTGCATGTGTGTTCTTTCCACAAACCACACATGGATCGACCAGTGGTCATTGCATGTGTGTTCTTTCCACAAACCACACATGGATCCCCCTGAGTCATTGCATGTGTGTTCTTTCCACAAACCACATATGGATCAACCAGTGTCATTGCATGTGTGTTCTTTTCACAAACCACATATGGATCAACCAATGGCATTGCATGTGTGTTGTTTTCACAAACCACATATGGATCCACCAATGTCATTGCATGTGTGTTCTTTCCACAAACCACACATTGATCGACCAGTGGTCAGTGCATGTGTGTTCTTTCCACAAACCACACATGGATCCCCCTGAGTCATTGCATGTATGTTCTTTCCACAAACCACATATGGATCAACCAGTGTCATTGCATGTGTGTTCTTTCCACAAACCACATACGGATGCACTAGAGTTCATTGCATGTGTGTTCTTTTCACAAACCATATATGGATCAACCATTGCATTGCATGTGTGTTCTTTTCACAAACCACATATGGATCCACCAATGTCATTGCATGTGTGTTCTTTCCACAAACCACATATGGATCAACCAGTGGTCATTGCATGTGTGTTCTTATACTAAAACCAGCACTAGAGTCAATGCATGTGTCTTCTTTCCACAAACCACATATGGATCAACCAGTGGTGATTGCATGTGTGTTCTTTTCCACAAACCACATATGGATCCACTAGAGTCATTGCATGTGTGTTCTTTTCACAAACCACATATGGACCCACTAGAGTCATTGCATGTGTGTTCTTATACTAAAACCAGCACTAGAGTCATTGCATGTGTGTTCTTTTCACAAACCACATATGGATCCACCAGTGTCATTGCATGTGTGTTCTTTTCAGAAACCACACATTGATCGACCAGTGGTCATTGCATGTGCGTTCTTTCCACAAACCACACATGGATCCCCCTGAGCCATTGCATGTGTGTTCTTTCCACAAACCACATATGGATCAACTAGTGTTATTGCATGTGTGTTCTTTCCACAAACCACATACGGATCCACTAGAGTTCATTGCATGTGTGTTCTTTTCACAAACCACATATGGATCTACCAATGGCATTGCATGTGTGTTCTTTTCACAAACCACATATGGATCCA
This sequence comes from Avena sativa, assembly GCA_916181665.1. Classification (NCBI taxonomy): domain Eukaryota; kingdom Viridiplantae; phylum Streptophyta; class Magnoliopsida; order Poales; family Poaceae; genus Avena; species Avena sativa. The sequence goes on from OV702289.1 coordinate 596,721,330, forward strand.
CCAGTGTCATTGCATGTGTGTTCTTTCCAGAAACTACATATGGATCAACTAGTGGTCATTGCATGTGTGTTCTTTTCCACAAACCACATATGGATCCACTAGAGTCATTGCATGTGTGTTCTTTTCACAAACCACATATGGACCCACTAGATTCATTGGATGTGTGTTCTTATACTAAAACCACATATGGATCCACTAGAGTCATTGCATGTGTGTCCTTTTCACAAACCACATATGGATTCACCAATGTCATTGCATGTGTGTTCTTTTCACAAACCACACATTGATTGACTAGTGGTCATTGCATGTGTGTTCTTTCCACAAGCCACACATGGATCCCCCTGAGTCATTCATGTGTGTTCTTTCCAAAAACCACATATGGATCAACCAGTGTCATTGCATGTGTGTTCTTTCCACAAACCACATACGGATCCACTAGAGTTCATTGCATGTTTGTTCTTTTCACAAACCACATATGGATCAACCAATGGTATTGCATGTGTGTTCTTTTCACAAACCACATATGGATCCACTAGTGTCATTGCATGTGTGTTCTTTCCACAAACCACATATGGATCAACTAGTGGTCATTGCATGTGTATTCTTTTCCACAAACCACATATGTATCCACTAGAGTCATTGCATGTGTGTTCTTTTCACAAACCACATATGGACCCACTAGATTCATTGCATGTGTGTTCTTATACTAAAACCAGCACTAGAGTCATTGCATGTGTGTTCTTTTCACAAACCACATATGTATCCACCAGTGTCATTGCATGTGTGTTCTTTCCACAAACCACACATGGATCGACCAATGGTCATTGCATGTGTGTTATTTCCACAAACCACACATGGATCCCCCTGAGTCATTGCATGTGTGTTCTTTCCACAAACCACACATAAATCAACTAGTGTTCACTACATGTGTGTTCTTTCCACAAACCACTTATGGATCAACCAGTGGTCATTGCATGTGTGTTCCTATCATGAACCACACATGGATCAACTAGAGTCATTGCATGTGTGTTCCTGTCATGAACCACACATGGATAAACCAATGGCATTGAATGTATGTTCTTTTCCACAAACCACATATGGATCCACTAGAGTCATTGCATGTATGTTCTTTTCCACAAACCACATATGGATCCACTAGAGTCATTGCATGTATGTTCTTTTCACAAACAACATATGGATCCACTAGAGTCATTGCTTGTATGTTCTTTTCACAAACCACATATGGACCCACTAGAGTCATTGCATGTGTGTTCTTATACTAAAACCAGCACTAGAGTCATTGCATGTGTGTTCTTTTCACAAACCACATATGGATCCACTAGTGTCATTGCATGTGTGTTGTTTTCACAAACCACATATGGATCCACCAGTGTCATTGCATGTGTGTTCTTTCCACAAACCACTTATGGATCAACCCCTTGTCATTGCATGTGTGTTCTTTTCACAAATCACATATGGATACACCAGTGTCATTGCATGTGTGTTCTTTCCATAAACCACACATTGATCGACCAGTGGTCAGTGCATGTGTGTTCTTTTCCACAAACCACATATGGATCCACTAGAGTCATTGCATGTGTGTTCTTTTCACAAACCACATATGGACCCACTAGAGTCATTGCATGTGTGTTCTTATACTAAAACCAGCACTAGAGTCATTGCATGTGTGTTCTTTTCACAAACCACATATGAATCCACCAGTGTCATTGCATGTGTGCTCTTTCCACAAACCACAAATGGATCGACCAATGGTCATTGCATGTGTGTTCTTTCCACAAACCACACATGGATCCCCCTGAGTCATTGCATGTGTGTTCTTTCCACAAACCACACATGGATCAACTAGTGTTCACTGCATGTGTGTTCTTTCCACAAACCACTTATGGATCAACTAGTGGTCATTGCATGTGTGTTCCTGTCATGAACCACACATGGATCAACTAGAGTCATTGCATGTGTGTTCCTGTCATGAACCACACATGGATAAACCAATGGCATTGCATGTATGCTCTTTTCCACAAACCACATATGGATGCACTAGAGTCATTGCATGTATGTTCTTTTCACAAATCACATATGGATCCACTAGAGTCATTGCATGTATGTTATTTTCACAAACCACATATGGACCCACTAGAGTCATTGCATGTGTGTTCTTATACTAAAACCAGCACTAGAGTCATTGCATGTGTGTTCTTATACTAAAACCAGCACTAGAGTCATTACATGTGTGTTCTTTCCACAAACCACACATGGATCAACCAGTGTCATTGCATGCGTGTTCTTTCAACAAACCACATACGGATCAACCAGTGGTCATTGCATGTGTGTTCTTTTCCACAAACCACATATGGATCCACTAGAGTCATTGCATGTATGTTCTTTTCACAAACCACATATGGACCCACTAGAGTCATTGCATGTGTGTTCTTATACTAAAACCAGCACTAGAGTCATTGCATGTGTGTTATTTTCACAAACCACATATGGATCCACCAGTGTCATTGCATGTGTGTTGTTTTCACAAACCACATATGGATCCACCAGTGTCATTGCATGTGTGTTCTTTCCACAAACCACACATGGATCGACCAGTGGTCATTGCATGTGTGTTCTTTCCACAAACCACACATGGATCCCCCTGAGTCATTGCATGTGTGTTCTTTCCACAAACCACACATGGATCCCCTTGAGTCATTGCATATGTGTTCTTTCTACAAACCACATATGGATCAACCAGTGTCATTGCATGCGTGTTCTTTCCACAAACCACATTTGGATCCACTAGAGTCATTGCATGTGTGTTCTTTTCACAAACCACATATGGATACACCAGTGTCATTGCATATGTGTTCTTTCCACAAACCACACATTGATCGACCTGTGGTCAGTGCATGTGTGTTCTTTCCACAAACCACACATGGATCCCCCTGAGTCATTACATGTATGTTCTTTCCACAAACCACATATGGGTCAACCAGTGTCATTGCATGTGTGTTCTTTCCACAAACCACATACGGATCCACTAGAGTTCATTGCATGTGTGTTCTTTTCACAAACCACATATGGATCAACCAATGGCATTGCATGTGTGTTCTCTTCACAAACCACATCTGGATCCACCAATGTCATTGCATGTGTGTTCTTTCCACAAACCACACATGGATCCCCCTGAGTCATTGGATGTGTGCTCTTTCCACAAACCACACATGGATCAACTAGGGTTCACTGCATGTGTGTTCTTTCCACAAACCACTTATGGATCAACTAGTGGTCATTGCATGTGTGTTCCTATCATGAACCACACATGGATCAACTAGAGTCATTGCATGTGTGTTCCTGTCATGATCCACACATGGATAAACCAATGGCATTGCATGTATGTTCTTTTCCACAAACCACATATGGATCCACTAGAGTCATTGCATGTATGTTCTTTTCACAAACCACATATGGATCCACTAGAGTCATTGCATGTATGTTCTTTTCACAAACCACATATGGACCCACTAGAGTCATTGCATGTGTGTTCTTATACTAAAACCAGCACTAGAGTCATTGCATGTGTGTTCTTATACTAAAACCAGCACTAGAGTCATTACATGTGTGTTCTTTCCACAAACCACACATGGATCAACCAGTGTCATTGCATGTGTGTTCTTTCCACAAACCACATATGGATCAACCAGTGGTCATTGCATGTGTGTTCTTTTCCACAAACCACATATGGATCCACTAGAGTCATTGCATGTATGTTCTTTTCACAAACCACATATGGACCCACTAGAGTCATTGCATGTGTGTTCTTATACTAAAACCAGCACTAGAGTCATTGCATGTGTGTTCTTTTCACAAACCACATATGGATCCACCAGTGTCATTGCATGTGTGTTGTTTTCACAAACCACATATGGATCCACCAGTGTCATTGCATGTGTGTTCTTTCCACAAACCACACATGGATCGACCAGTGGTCATTGCATGTGTGTTCTTTCCACAAACCACACATGGATCCCCCTGAGTCATTGCATGTGTGTTCTTTCCACAAACCATATATGGATCAACCAGTGTCATTGCATGTGTGTTCTTTTCACAAACCACATATGGATCAACCAATGGCATTGCATGTGTGTTGTTTTCACAAACCACATATGGATCCACCAATGTCATTGCATGTGTGTTCTTTCCACAAACCACACATTGATCGACCAGTGGTCAGTGCATGTGTGTTCTTTCCACAAACCACACATGGATCCCCCTGAGTCATTGCATGTATGTTCTTTCCACAAACCACATATGGATCAACCAGTGTCATTGCATGTGTGTTCTTTCCACAAACCACATACGGATGCACTAGAGTTCATTGCATGTGTGTTCTTTTCACAAACCATATATGGATCAACCATTGCATTGCATGTGTGTTCTTTTCACAAACCACATATGGATCCACCAATGTCATTGCATGTGTGTTCTTTCCACAAACCACATATGGATCAACCAGTGGTCATTGCATGTGTGTTCTTATACTAAAACCAGCACTAGAGTCAATGCATGTGTCTTCTTTCCACAAACCACATATGGATCAACCAGTGGTGATTGCATGTGTGTTCTTTTCCACAAACCACATATGGATCCACTAGAGTCATTGCATGTGTGTTCTTTTCACAAACCACATATGGACCCACTAGAGTCATTGCATGTGTGTTCTTATACTAAAACCAGCACTAGAGTCATTGCATGTGTGTTCTTTTCACAAACCACATATGGATCCACCAGTGTCATTGCATGTGTGTTCTTTTCAGAAACCACACATTGATCGACCAGTGGTCATTGCATGTGCGTTCTTTCCACAAACCACACATGGATCCCCCTGAGCCATTGCATGTGTGTTCTTTCCACAAACCACATATGGATCAACTAGTGTTATTGCATGTGTGTTCTTTCCACAAACCACATACGGATCCACTAGAGTTCATTGCATGTGTGTTCTTTTCACAAACCACATATGGATCTACCAATGGCATTGCATGTGTGTTCTTTTCACAAACCACATATGGATCCACCAGTGTCATTGCATGTGTGTTCTTTCCAGAAACTACATATGGATCAACTAGTGGTCATTGCATGTGTGTTCTTTTCCACAAACCACATATGGATCCACTAGAGTCATTGCATGTGTGTTCTTTTCACAAACCACATATGGACCCACTAGATTCATTGGATGTGTGTTCTTATACTAAAACCACATATGGATCCACTAGAGTCATTGCATGTGTGTCCTTTTCACAAACCACATATGGATTCACCAATGTCATTGCATGTGTGTTCTTTTCACAAACCACACATTGATTGACTAGTGGTCATTGCATGTGTGTTCTTTCCACAAGCCACACATGGATCCCCCTGAGTCATTCATGTGTGTTCTTTCCAAAAACCACATATGGATCAACCAGTGTCATTGCATGTGTGTTCTTTCCACAAACCACATACGGATCCACTAGAGTTCATTGCATGTTTGTTCTTTTCACAAACCACATATGGATCAACCAATGGTATTGCATGTGTGTTCTTTTCACAAACCACATATGGATCCACTAGTGTCATTGCATATGTGTTCTTTCCACAAACCACATATGGATCAACTAGTGGTCATTGCATGTGTATTCTTTTCCACAAACCACATATGTATCCACTAGAGTCATTGCATGTGTGTTCTTTTCACAAACCACATATGGACCCACTAGATTCATTGCATGTGTGTTCTTATACTAAAACCAGCACTAGAGTCATTGCATGTGTGTTCTTTTCACAAACCACATATGTATCCACCAGTGTCATTGCATGTGTGTTCTTTCCACAAACCACACATGGATCGACCAATGGTCATTGCATGTGTGTTATTTCCACAAACCACACATGGATCCCCCTGAGTCATTGCATGTGTGTTCTTTCCACAAACCACACATAAATCAACTAGTGTTCACTACATGTGTGTTCTTTCCACAAACCACTTATGGATCAACCAGTGGTCATTGCATGTGTGTTCCTATCATGAACCACACATGGATCAACTAGAGTCATTGCATGTGTGTTCCTGTCATGAACCACACATGGATAAACCAATGGCATTGAATGTATGTTCTTTTCCACAAACCACATATGGATCCACTAGAGTCATTGCATGTATGTTCTTTTCCACAAACCACATATGGATCCACTAGAGTCATTGCATGTATGTTCTTTTCACAAACAACATATGGATCCACTAGAGTCATTGCTTGTATGTTCTTTTCACAAACCACATATGGACCCACTAGAGTCATTGCATGTGTGTTCTTATACTAAAACCAGCACTAGAGTCATTGCATGTGTGTTCTTTTCACAAACCACATATGGATCCACTAGTGTCATTGCATGTGTGTTCTTTCCACAAACCACAAATGGATCGACCAATGGTCATTGCATGTGTGTTCTTTCCACAAACCACACATGGATCCCCCTGAGTCATTGCATGTGTGTTCTTTCCAGAAACCACACATGGATCAACTAGTGTTCACTGCATGTGTGTTCTCTCCACAAACCACTTATGGATCAACTAGTGGTCATTGCATGTGTGTTCCTGTCATGAACCACACATGGATCAACTAGAGTCATTGCATGTGTGTTCCTGTCATGATCCACACATGGATAAACCAATGGCATTGCATGTATGTTCTTTTCCACAAACCACATATGGATCCACTAGAGTCATTGCATGTATGTTCTTTTCACAAACCACATATGGATCCACTAGAGTCATTGCATGTATGTTCTTTTCACAAACCACATATGGACCCACTAGAGTCATTGCATGTGTGTTCTTATACTAAAACCAGCACTAGAGTCATTGCATGTGTGTTCTTATACTAAAACCAGCACTAGAGACATTACATGTGTGTTCTTTCCACAAACCACACATGGATCAACCAGTGTCATTGCATGTGTGTTCTTTCCACAAACCACATATGGATCAACCAGTGGTCATTGCATGTGTGTTCTTTTCCACAAACCACATATGGATCCACTAGAGTCATTGCATGTATGTTCTTTTCACAAACCACATATGGACCCACTAGAGTCATTGCATGTGTGTTCTTATACTAAAACCAGCACTAGAGTCATTGCATGTGTGTTCTTTTCACAAACCACATATGGATCCACCAGTGTCATTGCATGTGTGTTGTTTTCACAAACCACATATGGATCCACCAATGTCATTGCATGTGTGTTCTTTCCACAAACCACACATGGATCGACCAGTGGTCATTGCATGTGTGTTCTTTCCACAAACCACACATGGATCACCCTGAGTCATTGCATGTGTGTTCTTTCCACAAACCACATATGGATCAACCAGTGTCATTGCATGTGTGTTCTTTTCACAAACCACATATGGATCAACCAATGGCATTGCATGTGTGTTGTTTTCACAAACCACATATGGATCCACCAATGTCATTGCATGTGTGTTCTTTCCACAAACCACACATTGATCGACCAGTGGTCAGTGCATGTGTGTTCTTTCCACAAACCACACATGGATCCCCCTGAGTCATTGCATGTATGTTCTTTCCACAAACCACATATGGATCAACCAGTGTCATTGCATGTGTGTTCTTTCCACAAACCACATACAGATGCACTAGAGTTCATTGCATGTGTGTTCTTTTCACAAACCATATATGGATCAACCATTGCATTGCATGTGTGTTCTTTTCACAAACCACATATGGATCCACCAATGTCATTGCATGTGTGTTCTTTCCACAAACCACATATGGATCAACCAGTGGTCATTGCATGTGTGTTGTTATACTAAAACCAGCACTAGAGTCATTGCATGTGTCTTCTTTCCACAAACCACATATGGATCAACCAGTGGTCATTGCATGTGTGTTCTTTTCCACAAACCACATATGGATCCACTAGAGTCATTGCATGTGTGTTCTTTTCACAAACCACATATGGACCCACTAGAGTCATTGCATGTGTGTTCTTTTCACAAACCACATATGGATCCACAGTGTCATTGCATGTGTGTTCTTTCCACAAACCACATATGGATCAACCAGTGGTCATTGCATGTGTGTTCTTATACTAAAACCAGAACTAGAGTCATTGCATGTGTCTTCTTTCCACAAACCACATATGGATCAACTAGTGGTCATTGCATGTGTGTTCTTTTCCACAAACCACATATGGATCCAGTAGAGTCATTTCATGTGTGTTCTTTTCACAAACCACATATGGACCAACTAGATTCATTGCATGTGTGTTCTTATACTAAAACCAGCACTAGAGTCATTGCATGTGTGTTCTTTTCACAAACCACATATGGATCCACCAGTGTCATTGCATGTGTGTTCTTTTCAGAAACCACACATTGATCGACCAGTGATCATTGCATGTGCGTTCTTTCCACAAACCACACATGGATCCCCCTGAGTCATTGCATGTGTGTTCTTTCCACAAACCACATATGGATCAACTAGTGTTATTGCATGTGTGTTCTTTCCACAAACCACATACGGATCCACTAGAGTTCATTGCATGTGTGTTCTTTTCACAAACCACATATGGATCTACCAATGGCATTGCATGTGTGTTCTTTTCACAAACCACATATGGATCCACCAGTGTCATTGCATGTGTGTTCTTTCCAGAAACTACATATTGATCAACTAGTGGTCATTGCATGTGTGTTCTTTTCCACAAACCACATATGGATCCACAAGAGTCATTGCATGTGTGTTCTTTTCACAAACCACATATGGACCCACTAGATTCATTGGATGTGTGTTCTTATACTAAAACCATCACTAGAGTCATTGCATGTGTGTCCTTTTCACAAACCACATATGGATCCACCAATGTCATTGCATGTGTGTTCTTTTCACAAACCACACATTGATTGACTAGTGGTCATTGCATGTGTGTTCTTTCCACAAGCCACACATGGATCCCCCTGAGTCATTCATGTGTGTTCTTTCCAAAAACCACATATGGATCAACCAGTGTCATTGCATGTGTGTTCTTTCCACAAACCACATACGGATCCACTAGAGTTCATTGCATGTTTGTTCTTTTCACAAACCACATATGGATCAACTAGTGGTATTGCATGTGTGTTCTTTTCGAAAACCACATATGGATCCACCAGTGTCATTGCATGTGTGTTCTTTCCACAAACCACATATGGATCAACTAGTGGTCATTGCATGTGTATTCTTTTCCACAAACCACATATGTATCCACTAGAGTCATTGCATGTGTGTTCTTTTCCCAAACCACATATGGACCCACTAGATTCATTGCATGTGTGTTCTTATACTAAAACCAGCACTAGAGTCATTGCATGTGTGTTCTTTTCACAAACCACATATGGATCCACCAGTGTCATTGCATGTGTGTTCTTTCCACAAACCACACATGGATCGACCAATGGTCATTGCATGTGTGTTCTTTCCACAAACCACACATGGATCCCCCTGAGTCATTGCATGTGTGTTCTTTCCACAAACCACACATAAATCAACTAGTGTTCACTACATGTGTGTTCTTTCCACAAACCACTTATGGATCAACCAGTGGTCATTGCATGTGTGTTCCTGTCATGAACCACACATGGATCAACTAGAGTCATTGCATGTGTGTTCCTATCATGAACCACACATGGATAAACCAATGGCATTGCATGTATGTTCTTTTCCACAAACCACATATGGATCCACTAGAGCCATTGCATGTATGTTCTTTTCCACAAACCACATATGGATCCACTAGAGTCATTGCATATATGTTCTTTTCACAAACCACATATGGATCCACTAGAGTCATTGCATGTATGTTCTTTTCACAAACCACATATGGACCCACTAGAGTCATTGCATGTGTGTTCTTATACTAAAACAAGCACTAGAGTCATTGCATGTGTGTTCTTATACTAAAACCAGCACTAGAGTCATTGCATGTGTGTTCGTATACTAAAACCAGCACTAGAGTCATTACATGTGTGTTCTTTCCACAAACCACATATGGATCCACTAGAGTCATTGCATGTATGTTCTTTTCACAAACCACATATGGACCCACTAGATTCATTGCATGTGTGTTCTTATACTAAAACCAGCACTAGAGTCATTGCATGTGTGTTCTTTTCACAAACCACATATGGATCCACCAGTGTCATTGCACGTGTGTTCTTTTCACAAACCACATATGGATCCACCAGTGTCATTGCATGTGTGTTCTTTCCACAAACCACACATGGATCGACCAGTGGTCATTGCATGTGTGTTCTTTCCACAAACCACACATGGATCCCCCTGAGTCATTGCATGTGTGTTCTTTCCACAAACCACACATGGATCCCCCTGAGTCATTGCATATGTGTTCTTTCCACAAACCACATATGGATCAACCAGTGTCATTGCATGCGTGTTCTTTCCACAAACCGCATTTGGATCCACTAGAGTCATTGCATGTGTGTTCTTTTCACAAACCACATATGGATCCACCAGTGTCATTGCATGTGTGTTCTTTCCACAAACCACACATTGATCGACCAGTGGTCAGTGCATGTGTGTTCTTTCCACAAACCACACATGGATCCCCCTGAGTCATTGCATGTATGTTCTTTCCACAAACCACATATGGATCAACCAGTGTCATTGCATGTGTGTTCTTTCCACAAACCACATACGGATCCACTAGAGTTCATTGCATGTGTGTTCTTTTCACAAACCACATATGGATCAACCAATGGCATTGCATGTGTGTTCTTTTCACAAACCACGTATGGATCCACCAATGTCATTGCATGTGTGTTCTTTCCACAAACCACGTATGGATCAACCAGTGGTCATTGCATGTGTGTTCTTATACTAAAACCAGCACTAGAGTCAGTGCACGTGTGTTCTTTTCACAAACCACATATGGATCCACCAGTGTCATTGCATGTGTGTTCTTTTCACAAACCACACATTGATCGTCCAGTGGTCATTGCATGTGTGTTCTTTCCACAAACCACACATGGATCCCCCTAAGTTATTGCATGTGTGTTCTTTACACAAACCACAGATGGATCAACCAGTGTCATTGCATGTTTGTTCTTTCCACAAACCACATACGGATCCACTAGAGTTCATTGCATGTGTGTTCTTTTCACAAACCACATATGGATCCACCAGTGTCATTGCATGTGTGTTCTTTCCACAAACTACATATGGATCAACTAGTGGTCATTGCATGTGTGTTCTTTTCCACAAACCACATATGGATCCACTAGACTCATTGCATGTGTGTTCTTATCACAAACCACATATGGACCCACTAGATTCATTGGATGTGTGTTCTTATACTAAAACCAGCACTAGAGTCATTGCATGTGTGTTCTTTTCACAAACCGCATATGGATCCACCAGTGTCATTGCATGTGTGTTCTTTCCAGAAACCACTCATGGATCGACCAATGGTCATTGCATGTGTGTTCTTTCCACAAACCACACATGGATCCCCCTGAGTCATTGCATGTGTGTTCTTTCCACAAACCACGCGTGGATCAACCAGTGTTCACTTCATGTGTGTTCTTTCCACAAACCACTTATGGATCAACTAGTGGTCATTCCATGTGTGTTCCTATCATGAACCACACATGGATCAACTAGAGTCATTGCATGTGTGTTTCTGTTATGAACCACACATGGATAAACCAATGGCATTGCATGTGTGTTCTTTTCCACAAACCACATATGGATCCACTAGAGTCATTGCATGTATGTTCTTTTCACAAACCACATATGGACCCACTAGAGTCATTGCATGTGTGTTCTTATACTAAAACCAGCACTAGAGTCATTGCATGTGTGTTCTTATAATAAAACCAGCACTAGAGTCATTGCATGTGTGTTCTTATAGCAAAACCAGCACTAGAGTCATTACATGTGTGTTCTTTCCACAAACCACACATGAATCAACCAGTGTCATTCCATGTGTGTTCTTTCCACAAACCACATATGGATCAACCAGTGGTCATTGCATGTGTGTTCTTTTCCATAAACCACATATGGATCCACTAGAGTCATTGCATGTGTGTTCTTTTCACAAACCACATATGGATCCAACAGTGTCATTGCATGTGTGTTCTTTTCACAAACCACATATGGATCCACCAGTGTCATTGCATGTGTGTTCTTTTCACAAACCACATATGGATCAACCAATGGCATTGCATGTGTGTTCTTTTAACAAACCACATATGGATCCACCAGTGTCATTGCATGTGTGTTCTTTCCAGAAACTACATATGGATCAACTAGTGGTCATTGCATGTGTGTTCTTTTCCACAAACCACATATGGATCCACTAGAGTCATTGCATGTGTGTTCTTTTCACAAACCACACATGGATCCCCCTGAGTCATTGCATGTGTGTTCTTTCCACAAACCACACATGGATCAACTAGTGTTCACTACATGTGTGTTCTTTCCACAAACCACTTATGGATCAACCAGTGGTCATTGCATGTGTGTTCCTATCATGAACCACACATGGATCAACTAGAGTCATTGCATGTGTGTTCCTGTCATGAACCACACATGGATAAACCAATGGCATTGCATGTATGTTCTTTTCCACAAACCACATATGGATCCACTAGAGTCATTGCATGTATGTTCTTTTCCACAAACCACATATGGATCCACTAGAGTCATTGCATGTATGTTCTTTTCACAAACAACATATGGATCCACTAGAGTCATTGCTTGTATGTTCTTTTCACAAACCACATATGGACCCACTAGAGTCATTGCATGTGTGTTCTTATACTAAAACCAGCACTAGAGTCATTGCATGTGTGTTCTTTTCACAAACCACATATGGATCCACCAGTGTCATTGCATGTGTGTTCTTTCCACAAACCACAAATGGATAGACCAATGGTCATTGCATGTGTGTTCTTTCCACAAAACACACATGGATCCCCCTGAGTCATTGCATGTGTGTTCTTTCCAGAAACCACACATGGATCAACTAGTGTTCACTGCATGTGTGTTCTCTCCACAAACCACTTATGGATCAACTAGTGGTCATTGCATGTGTGTTCCTGTCATGAACCACACATGGATCAACTAGAGTCATTGCATGTGTGTTCCTGTCATGATCCACACATGGATAAACCAATGGCATTGCATGTATGTTCTTTTCCACAAACCACATATGGATCCACTAGAGTCATTGCATGTATGTTCTTTTCACAAACCACATATGGATCCACTAGAGTCATTGCATGTATGTTCTTTTCACAAACCACATATGGACCCACTAGAGTCATTGCATGTGTATTCTTATACTAAAACCAGCACTAGAGTCATTGCATGTGTGTTCTTATACTAAAACCAGCACTAGAGTCATTACATGTGTGTTCTTTCCACAAACCACACATGGATCAACCAGTGTCATTGCATGTGTGTTCTTTCCACAAACCACATATGGATCAACCAGTGGTCATTGCATGTGTGTTCTTTTCCACAAACCACATATGGATCCACTAGAGTCATTGCATGTATGTTCTTTTCACAAACCACATATGGACCCACTAGAGTCATTGCATGTGTGTTCTTATACTAAAACCAGCACTAGAGTCATTGCATGTGTGTTCTTCTCACAAACCACATATGGATCCACCAGTGTCATTGCATGTGTGTTGTTTTCACAAACCACATATGGATCCACCAATGTCATTGCATGTGTGTTCTTTCCACAAACCACACATGGATCGACCAGTGGTCATTGCATGTGTGTTCTTTCCACAAACCACACATGGATCACCCTGAGTCATTGCATGTGTGTTCTTTCCACAAACCACATATGGATCAACCAGTGTCATTGCATGTGTGTTCTTTTCACAAACCACATATGGATCAACCAATGGCATTGCATGTGTGTTGTTTTCACAAACCACATATGGATCCACCAATGTCATTGCATGTGTGTTCTTTCCACAAACCACACATTGATCGACCAGTGGTCAGTGCATGTGTGTTCTTTCCACAAACCACACATGGATCCCCCTGAGTCATTGCATGTATGTTCTTTCCACAAACCACATATGGATCAACCAGTGTCATTGCATGTGTGTTCTTTCCACAAACCACATACAGATGCACTAGAGTTCATTGCATGTGTGTTCTTTTCACAAACCATATATGGATCAACCATTGCATTGCATGTGTGTTCTTTTCACAAACCACATATGGATCCACCAATGTCATTGCATGTGTGTTCTTTCCACAAACCACATATGGATCAACCAGTGGTCATTGCATGTGTGTTGTTATACTAAAACCAGCACTAGAGTCATTGCATGTGTCTTCTTTCCACAAACCACATATGGATCAACCAGTGGTCATTGCATGTGTGTTCTTTTCCACAAACCACATATGGATCCACTAGAGTCATTGCATGTGTGTTCTTTTCACAAACCACATATGGACCCACTAGAGTCATTGCATGTGTGTTCTTTTCACAAACCACATATGGATCCACAGTGTCATTGCATGTGTGTTCTTTCCACAAACCACATATGGATCAACCAGTGGTCATTGCATGTGTGTTCTTATACTAAAACTAGAACTAGAGTCATTGCATGTGTCTTCTTTCCACAAACCACATATGGATCAACTAGTGGTCATTGCATGTGTGTTCTTTTCCACAAACCACATATGGATCCAGTAGAGTCATTTCATGTGTGTTCTTTTCACAAACCACATATGGACCAACTAGATTCATTGCATGTGTGTTCTTATACTAAAACTAGCACTAGAGTCATTGCATGTGTGTTCTTTTCACAAACCACATATGGATCCACCAGTGTCATTGCATGTGTGTTCTTTTCAGAAACCACACATTGATCGACCAGTGATCATTGCATGTGCGTTCTTTCCACAAACCACACATGGATCCCCCTGAGTCATTGCATGTGTGTTCTTTCCACAAACCACATATGGATCAACTAGTGTTATTGCATGTGTGTTCTTTCCACAAACCACATACGGATCCACTAGAGTTCATTGCATGTGTGTTCTTTTCACAAACCACATATGGATCTACCAATGGCATTGCATGTGTGTTCTTTTCACAAACCACATATGGATCCACCAGTGTCATTGCATGTGTGTTCTTTCCAGAAACTACATATTGATCAACTAGTGGTCATTGCATGTGTGTTCTTTTCCACAAACCACATATGGATCCACAAGAGTCATTGCATGTGTGTTCTTTTCACAAACCACATATGAACCCACTAGATTCATTGGATGTGTGTTCTTATACTAAAACCATCACTAGAGTCATTGCATGTGTGTCCTTTTCACAAACCACATATGGATCCACCAATGTCATTGCATGTGTGTTCTTTTCACAAACCACACATTGATTGACTAGTGGTCATTGCATGTGTGTTCTTTCCACAAGCCACACATGGATCCCCCTGAGTCATTCATGTGTGTTCTTTCCAAAAACCACATATGGATCAACCAGTGTCATTGCATGTGTGTTCTTTCCACAAACCACATACGGATCCACTAGAGTTCATTGCATGTTTGTTCTTTTCACAAACCACATATGGATCAACCAGTGGTATTGCATGTGTGTTCTTTTCGAAAACCACATATGGATCCACCAGTGTCATTGCATGTGTGTTCTTTCCACAAACCACATATGGATCAACTAGTGGTCATTGCATGTGTATTCTTTTCCACAAACCACATATGTATCCACTAGAGTCATTGCATGTGTGTTCTTTTCCCAAACCACATATGGACCCACTAGATTCATTGCATGTGTGTTCTTATACTAAAACCAGCACTAGAGTCATTGCATGTGTGTTCTTTTCACAAACCACATATGGATCCACCAGTGTCATTGCATGTGTGTTCTTTCCACAAACCACACATGGATCGACCAATGGTCAGTGCATGTGTGTTCTTTCCACAAACCACACATGGATCCCCCTGAGTCATTGCATGTGTGTTCTTTCCACAAACCACACATAAATCAACTAGTGTTCACTACATGTGTGTTCTTTCCACAAACCACTTATGGATCAACTAGTGGTCATTGCATGTGTGTTCCTGTCATGAACCACACATGGATCAACTAGAGTCATTGCATGTGTGTTCCTATCATGAACCACACATGGATAAACCAATGGCATTGCATGTATGTTCTTTTCCACAAACCACATATGGATCCACTAGAGCCATTGCATGTATGTTCTTTTCCACAAACCACATATGGATCCACTAGAGTCATTGCATATATGTTCTTTTCACAAACCACATATGGATCCACTAGAGTCATTGCATGTATGTTCTTTTCACAAACCACATATGGACCCACTAGAGTCATTGCATGTGTGTTCTTATACTAAAACAAGCACTAGAGTCATTGCATGTGTGTTCTTATACTAAAACCAGCACTAGAGTCATTGCATGTGTGTTCGTATACTAAAACCAGCACTAGAGTCATTACATGTGTGTTCTTTCCACAAACCACATATGGATCCACTAGAGTCATTGCATGTATGTTCTTTTCACAAACCACATATGGACCCACTAGATTCATTGCATGTGTGTTCTTATACTAAAACCAGCACTAGAGTCATTGCATGTGTGTTCTTTTCACAAACCACATATGGATCCACCAGTGTCATTGCACGTGTGTTCTTTTCACAAACCACATATGGATCCACCAGTGTCATTGCATGTGTGTTCTTTCCACAAACCACACATGGATCGACCAGTGGTCATTGCATGTGTGTTCTTTCCACAAACCACACATGGATCCCCCTGAGTCATTGCATGTGTGTTCTTTCCACAAACCACACATGGATCCCCCTGAGTCATTGCATATGTGTTCTTTCCACAAACCACATATGGATCAACCAGTGTCATTGCATGCGTGTTCTTTCCACAAACCGCATTTGGATCCACTAGAGTCATTGCATGTGTGTTCTTTTCACAAACCACATATGGATCCACCAGTGTCATTGCATGTGTGTTCTTTCCACAAACCACACATTGATCGACCAGTGGTCAGTGCATGTGTGTTCTTTCCACAAACCACACATGGATCCCCCTGAGTCATTGCATGTATGTTCTTTCCACAAACCACATATGGATCAACCAGTGTCATTGCATGTGTGTTCTTTCCACAAACCACATACGGATCCACTAGAGTTCATTGCATGTGTGTTCTTTTCACAAACCACATATGGATCAACCAATGGCATTGCATGTGTGTTCTTTTCACAAACCACATATGGATCCACCAATGTCATTGCATGTGTGTTCTTTCCACAAACCACGTATGGATCAACCAGTGGTCATTGCATGTGTGTTCTTATACTAAAACCAGCACTAGAGTTAGTGCACGTGTGTTCTTTTCACAAACCACATATGGATCCACCAGTGTCATTGCATGTGTGTTCTTTTCACAAACCACACATTGATCGTCCAGTGGTCATTGCATGTGTGTTCTTTCCACAAACCACACATGGATCCCCCTAAGTTATTGCATGTGTGTTCTTTACACAAACCACAGATGGATCAACCAGTGTCATTGCATGTGTGTTCTTTCCACAAACCACATACGGATCCACTAGAGTTCATTGCATGTGTGTTCTTTTCACAAACCACATATGGATCCACCAGTGTCATTGCATGTGTGTTCTTTCCACAAACTACATATGGATCAACTAGTGGTCATTGCATGTGTGTTCTTTTCCACAAACCACATATGGATCCACTAGACTCATTGCATGTGTGTTCTTATCACAAACCACATATGGACCCACTAGATTCATTGGATGTGTGTTCTTATACTAAAACCAGCACTAGAGTC
Organism: Avena sativa; assembly: GCA_916181665.1. Lineage (NCBI taxonomy): Eukaryota > Viridiplantae > Streptophyta > Magnoliopsida > Poales > Poaceae > Avena > Avena sativa. The sequence continues at coordinate 596,739,294 of OV702289.1, forward strand.
ATTGCATGTGTGTTCTTTTCACAAACCGCATATGGATCCACCAGTGTCATTGCATGTGTGTTCTTTCCAGAAACCACTCATGGATCGACCAATGGTCATTGCATGTGTGTTCTTTCCACAAACCACACATGGATCCCCCTGAGTCATTGCATGTGTCTTCTTTCCACAAACCACGCGTGGATCAACCAGTGTTCACTTCATGTGTGTTCTTTCCACAAACCACTTATGGATCAACTAGTGGTCATTCCATGTGTGTTCCTATCATGAACCACACATGGATCAACTAGAGTCATTGCATGTGTGTTTCTGTTATGAACCACACATGGATAAACCAATGGCATTGCATGTGTGTTCTTTTCCACAAACCACATATGGATCCACTAGAGTCATTGCATGTATGTTCTTTTCACAAACCACATATGGACCCACTAGAGTCATTGCATGTGTGTTCTTATACTAAAACCAGCACTAGAGTCATTGCATGTGTGTTCTTATAATAAAACCAGCACTAGAGTCATTGCATGTGTGTTCTTATAGCAAAACCAGCACTAGAGTCATTACATGTGTGTTCTTTCCACAAACCACACATGAATCAACCAGTGTCATTCCATGTGTGTTCTTTCCACAAACCACATATGGATCAACCAGTGGTCATTGCATGTGTGTTCTTTTCCATAAACCACATATGGATCCACTAGAGTCATTGCATGTGTGTTCTTTTCACAAACCACATATGGATCCAACAGTGTCATTGCATGTGTGTTCTTTTCACAAACCACATATGGATCCACCAGTGTCATTGCATGTGTGTTCTTTTCACAAACCACATATGGATCAACCAATGGCATTGCATGTGTGTTCTTTTAACAAACCACATATGGATCCACCAGTGTCATTACATGTGTGTTCTTTCCAGAAACTACATATGGATCAACTAGTGGTCATTGCATGTGTGTTCTTTTCCACAAACCACATATGGATCCACTAGAGTCATTGCATGTGTGTTCTTTTCACAAACCACATATGAACCCACTAGATTCATTGGATGTGTGTTCTTATACTAAAACCAGCACTAGAGTCATTGCATGTGTGTTCTTTTCACAAACCACATATGGATCCACCAATGTCATTGCATGTGTGTTCTTTTCACAAACCACACATTGATTGACTAGTGGTCAGTGCATGTGTGTTCTTTCCACAAGCCACACATGGATCCCCCTGAGTCATTCATGTGTGTTCTTTCCAAAAACCACATATGGATCAACCAGTGTCATTGCAAGTGTGTTCTTTCCACAAACCACATACGGATCAACTAGAGTTCATTGCATGTTTGTTCTTTTCACAAACCACATATGGATCAACCAATGGTATTGCATGTGTGTTCTTTTCACAAACCACATATGGATCCACCAGTGTCATTGCATGTGTGTTTTTTCCACAAACCACATATGGATCAACTAGTGGTCATTGCATGTGTATTCTTTTCCACAAACCACATATGTATCCACTAGAGTCATTGCATGTGTGTTCTTTTCACAAACCACATATGGACCCACTAGATTCATTGCATGTGTGTTCTTATACTAAACCAGCACTAGAGTCATTGCATGTGTGTTCTTTTCACAAACCACATATGTATCCACCAGTGTCATTGCATGTGTGTTCTTTCCACAAACCACACATGGATCGACCAATGGTCATTGCATGTGTCTTCTTTCCACAAACCACACATGGATCCCCCTGAGTCATTGCATGTGTGTTCTTTCCACAAACCACACATGGATCAACTAGTGTTCACTACATGTGTGTTCTTTCCACAAACCACTTATGGATCAACCAGTGGTCATTGCATGTGTGTTCCTGTCATGAACCACACATGGATCAACTAGAGTCATTGCATGTGTGTTCCTGTCATGAACAACACATGGATAAACCAATGGCATTGCATGTATGTTCTTTTCCACAAACCACATATGGATCCACTAGAGTCATTGCATGTATGTTCTTTTCACAAACCACATATGGATCCACTAGAGTCATTGCATGTATGTTCTTTTCCACAAACCACATATGGATCCACTAGAGTCATTGCATGTATGTTCTTTTCCACAAACCACATATGGATCCACTAGAGTCATGGCATGTATGTTCTTTTCACAAACCACATATGGACCCACTAGAGTCATTGCATGTGTGTTCTTATACTTAAACCAGCACTAGAGTCATTGCATATGTGTTCTTATACTAAAACCAGCACTAGAGTCATTGCATGTGTGTTCTTATAGTAAAACCAGCACTAGAGTCATTACATGTGTGTTCTTTCCACAAACCACACATGAATCAACCATTGTCATTCCATGTGTGTTCTTTCCACAAACCACATATGGATCAACCAGTGGTCATTGCATGTGTGTTCTTTTCCACAAACCACATATGGATCCACTAGAGTCATTGCATGTATGTTCTTTTCACAAACCACATATGGACCCACTAGAGTCATTGCATGTGTGTTCTTATACTAAAACCAGCACTAGAGTCATTGCATGTGTGTTCTTTTCACAAACCACATATGGATCCACCAGTGTCATTGCATGTGTGTTCTTTTCACAAACCACATATGGATCCACCAGTGTCATTGCATGTGTGTTCTTTCCACAAACCACACATGGATCGACCAGTGGTCATTGCATGTGTGTTCTTTCCACAAACCACACATGGATCCCCCTGAGTCATTGCATGTGTGTTCTTTCCACAAACCACACATGGATCCCCCTGAGTCATTGCATATGTGTTCTTTCCACAAACCACATATGGATCAACCAGTGTCATTGCATGCGTGTTCTTTCCACAAACCGCATTTGGATCCACTAGAGTCATTGCATGTGTGTTCTTTTCACAAACCACATATGGATCCACCAGTGTCATTGCATGTGTGTTCTTTCCACAAACCACACATTGATCGACCAGTGGTCAGTGCATGTGTGTTCTTTCCACAAACCACACATGGATCCCCCTGAGTCATTGCATGTATGTTCTTTCCACAAACCACATATGGATCAACCAGTGTCATTGCATGTGTGTTCTTTCCACAAACCACATACGGATCCACTAGAGTTCATTACATGTGTGTTCTTTTCACAAACCACATATGGATCAACCAATGGCATTGCATGTGTGTTCTTTTCACAAACCACATATGGATCCACCAATGTCATTGCATGTGTGTTCTTTCCACAAACCACGTATGGATCAACCAGTGGTCATTGCATGTGTGTTCTTATACTAAAACCAGCACTAGAGTCAGTGCATGTGTGTTCTTTTCACAAACCACATATGGATCCACCAGTGTCATTGCATGTGTGTTCTTTTCACAAACCACACATTGATCGTCCAGTGGTCATTGCATGTGTGTTCTTTCCACAAACCACACATGGATCCCCCTGAGTTATTGCATGTGTGTTCTTTCCACAAACCACAGATGGATCAACCAGTGTCATTGCATGTGTGTTCTTTCCACAAACCACATACGGATCCACTAGAGTTTATTACATGTGTGTTCTTTTCACAAACCACATATGGATCTACCAATGGCATTGCATGTGTGTTCTTTTCACAAACCACATATGGATCCACCAGTATCATTGCATGTGTCTTCTTTCCACAAACTACATATGGATCAACTAGTGGTCATTGCACGTGTGTTCTTTTCCGCAAACCACATATGGATCCACTAGAGTCATTGCATGTGTGTTCTTATCACAAACCACATATGGACCCACTAGATTCATTGCATGTGTGTTCTTATACTAAAACCAGCACTAGAGTCATTGCATGTGTGTTCTTTTCACAAACCGCATATGGATCCACCAGTGTCATTGGATGTGTGTTCTTTCCAGAAACCACTCATGGATCGACCAATGGTCATTGCATGTGTGTTCTTTTCACAAACCACATATGGACCCACTAGAGTCATTGCATGTGTGTTCTTATACTTAAACCAGCACTAGAGTCATTGCATGTGTGTTCTTATACTAAAACCAGCACTAGAGTCATTGCATGTGTGTTCTTATAGTAAAACCAGCACTAGAGTCATTACATGTGTGTTCTTTCCACAAACCACGTATGGATCAACCAGTGGTCATTGCATGTGTGTTCTTATACTAAAACCAGCACTAGAGTCATTGCATGTGTGTTCTTTCCACAAACCACACATGGATCCCCCTGAGTTATTGCATGTGTGTTCTTTCCACAAACCACAGATGGATCAACCAGTGTCATTGCATGTGTGTTCTTTCCACAAACCACATACGGATCCACTAGAGTTTATTGCATGTGTGTTCTTTTCACAAACCACATATGGATCTACCAATGGCATTGCATGTGTGTTCTTTTCACAAACCACATATGGATCCACCAGTGTCATTGCATGTGTCTTCTTTCCACAAACTACATATGGATCAACTAGTGGTCATTGCACGTGTGTTCTTTTCCACAAACCACATATGGATCCACTAGAGTCATTGCATGTGTGTTCTTATCACAAACCACATATGGACCCACTAGATTCATTGCATGTGTGTTCTTATACTAAAACCAGCACTAGAGTCATTGCATGTGTGTTCTTTTCACAAACCGCATATGGATCTACCAGTGTCATTGGATGTGTGTTCTTTCCAGAAACCACTCATGGATCGACCAATGGTCATTGCATGTGTGTTCTTTTCACAAACCACATATGGACCCACTAGAGTCATTGCATGTGTGTTCTTATACTTAAACCAGCACTAGAGTCATTGCATGTGTGTTCTTATACTAAAACCAGCACTAGAGTCATTGCATGTGTGTTCTTATAGTAAAACCAGCACTAGAGTCATTACATGTGTGTTCTTTCCACAAACCACACATGAATCAACCAGTGTCATTCCATGTGTGTTCTTTCCACAAACCACATATGGATCAACCAGTGGTTATGGCATGTGTGTTCTTTTCCACAAACCACATATGGATCCACTAGAGTCATTGCATGTATGTTCTTTTCACAAACCACATATGGAACCACTAGAGTCATTGCATGTGTGTTCTTATACTAAAACCAGCACTAGAGTCATTGCATGTGTGTTCTTTTCACAAACCACATATGGATCCACCAGTGTCATTGCATGTGTGTTCTTTTCACAAACCACATATGGATCCACCAGTGTCATTGCATGTGTGTTCTTTCCACAAACCACACATGGATCGACCAGTGGTCATTGCATGTGTGTTCTTTCCACAAACCACACATGGATCCCCCTGAGTCATTGCATGTGTGTTCTTTCCACAAACCACACATGGATCCCCCTGGGTCATTGCATATGTGTTCTTTCCACAAACCACATATGGATCAACCAGTGTCATTGCATGCGTGTTCTTTCCACAAACCGCATTTGGATCCACTAGAGTCATTGCATGTGTGTTCTTTTCACAAACCACATATGGATCCACCAGTGTCATTGCATGTGTGTTCTTTCCACAAACCACACATTGATCAACCAGTGGTCAGTGCATGTGTGTTCTTTCCACAAACCACACATGGATCCCCCTGAGTCATTGCATGTATGTTCTTTCCACAAACCACATATGGATCAACCAGTGTCATTGCATGTGTGTTCTTTCCACAAACCACATACGGATCCACCAGAGTTCATTGCATGTGTGTTCTTTTCACAAACCACATATGGATCAACCAATGGAATTGCATGTGTGTTGTTTTCACAAACCACATATGGATCCACCAATGTCATTGCATATGTGTTCTTTCCACAAACCACATATGGATCAACCAGTGCTCATTGCATGTGTGTTCTTATACTAAAACCAGCACTAGAGTCAGTGCATGTGTGTTCTTTTCACAAACCACATATGGATCCACCAGTGTCATTGCATGTGTGTTCTTTCCACAAACCACACATTGATCGACCAGTGGTCATTGCATGTGTGTTCTTTCCACAAACCACACAAGGATCCCCCTGAGTCATTGCATGTATGTTCTTTCCACAAACCACATATGGATCAACTAGTGTCATTGCATGTGTGTTCTTTCCACAAACCACATACGGATCCACTAGAGTTCATTGCATGTGTGTTCTTTTCACAAACCACATATGGATCAACCAATGGCATTGCATGTGTGTTCTTTTCACAAACCACATATGGATCCACCAATGTCATTGCATGTGTGTTCTTTCCACAAACCACGTATGGATCAACCAGTGGTCATTTCATGTGTGTTCTTATACTAAGACCAGCACTAGAGTCAGTGCATGTGTGTTCTTTTCACAAACCACATATGGATCCACCAGTGTCATTGCATGTGTGTTCTTTCCACAAACCACACATTGATCGACCAGTGGTCATTGCATGTGTGTTCTTTCCACAAACCACACATGGGTCCCCATGAGTTATTGCATGTGTGTTCTTTCCACAAACCACAGATGGATCAACCAGTGTCATTGCATGTGTGTTCTTTCCACAAACCACATACGGATCCACTAGAGTTCATTGCATGTGTGTTCTTTTCCACAAACCACATATGGATCCACTAGAGTCATTGCATGTATGTTCTTTTCACAAACCACATATGGAACCACTAGAGTCATTGCATGTGTGTTCTTATACTAAAACCAGCACTAGAGTCATTGCATGTGTGTTCTTTTCACAAACCACATATGGATCCACCAGTGTCATTGCATGTGTGTTCTTTTCACAAACCACATATGGATCCACCAGTGTCATTGCATGTGTGTTCTTTCCACAAACCACACATGGATCGACAAGTGGTCATTGCATGTGTGTTCTTTCCACAAACCACACATGGATCCCCCTGAGTCATTGCATGTGTGTTCTTTCCACAAACCACACATGGATCCCCCTGGGTCATTGCATATGTGTTCTTTCCACAAACCACATATGGATCAACCAGTGTCATTGCATGCGTGTTCTTTCCACAAACCGCATTTGGATCCACTAGAGTCATTGCATGTGTGTTCTTTTCACAAACCACATATGGATCCACCAGTGTCATTGCATGTGTGTTCTTTCCACAAACCACACATTGATCAACCAGTGGTCAGTGCATGTGTGTTCTTTCCACAAACCACACATGGATCCCCCTGAGTCATTGCATGTATGTTCTTTCCACAAACCACATATGGATCAACCAGTGTCATTGCATGTGTGTTCTTTCCACAAACCACATACGGATCCACCAGAGTTCATTGCATGTGTGTTCTTTCCACAAACCACAGATGGATCAACCAGTGTCATTGCATGTGTGTTCTTTCCACAAACCACATACGGATCCACTAGAGTTCATTGCATGTGTGTTCTTTTCACAAACCACATATGGATCTACCAATGGCATTGCATGTGTGTTCTTTTCACAAACCACATATGGATCCACCAGTGTCATTGCATGTGTGTTCTTTCCACAAACTACATATGGATCAACTAGTGGTCATTGCATGTGTGTTCTTTTCCACAAACCACATATGGATCCACTAGAGTCATTGCATGTGTGTTCTTATCACAAACCACATATGGACCCACTAGATTCATTGCATGTGTGTTCTTATACTAAAACCAGCACTAGAGTCATTGCATGTGTGTTCTTTTCACAAACCGCATATGGATCCACCAGTGTCATTGCATGTGTGTTCTTTCCAGAAATGACTCATGGATCGACCAATGGTCATTGCATGTGTGTTCTTTCCACAAACCACACATGGATCCCCCTGAGTCATTGCATGTGTGTTCTTTCCACAAACCACGCGTGGATCAACCAGTGTTCACTGCATGTGTGTTCTTTCCACAAACCACTTATGGATCAACTAGTGGTCATTGCATGTGTGTTCCTATCATGAACCACACATGGATCAACTAGATTCATTGCATGTGTGTTTCTGTTATGAACCACACATGGATAAACCAATGGCATTGCATGTGTGTTCTTTTCCACAAACCACATATGGATCCACTAGAGTCATTGCATGTATGTTCTTTTCACAAACCACATATGGACCCACTAGAGTCATTGCATGTGTGTTCTTATACTAAAACCAGCACTAGAGTCATTGCATGTGTGATCTTATACTAAAACCAGCACTAGAGTCATTGCATGTGTGTTCTTATAGTAAAACCAGCACTAGAGTCATTACATGTGTGTTCTTTCCACAAACCACACATGAATCAACCAGTGTCATTCCATGTGTGTTCTTTCCATAAACCACATATGGATCAACCAGTGGTCAATTTATGTGTGTTCTTTTCCACAAACCACATATGGATCCACTAGAGTCATTGCATGTATGTTCTTTTCACAAACCACATATGGACCCACTAGAGTCATTGCATGTGTGTTCTTATACTAAAACCAGCACTAGAGTCATTGCATGTGTGTTCTTTTCACAAACCACATATGGATCCACCAGTGTCATTGCATGTGTGTTCTTTTCACAAACCACATATGGATCCACCAGTGTCATTGCATGTGTGTTCTTTCCACAAACCACACACGGATCTACCAGTGGTCATTGCATGTGTGTTCTTTCCACAAACCACACATGGATCCCCCTGAGTCCTTGCATGTGTGTTCTTTCCACAAACCACACATGGATCCCCCTGAGTCATTGCATTTGTGTTCTTTCCACAAACCCCATATGGATCAACCAGTGTCATTGCATGCGTGTTCTTTCCACAAATCGCATTTGGATCCACTAGAGTCATTGCATGTGTGTTCTTTTCACAAACCACATATGGATCCACCAATGTCATTGCATGTGTGTTCTTTCCACAAACCACACATTGATCGACCAGTGGTCAGTGCATGTGTGTTCTTTCCACAAACCACACATGGATCCCCCTGAGTCATTGCATGTATGTTCTTTCCACAAACCACATATGGATCAACCAGTGTTATTGCATGTGCGTTCTTTCCACAAACCACATACGGATCCACCAGAGTTCATTGCATGTGTGTTCTTTTCACAAACCACATATGGATCAACCAATGGCATTGCATGTGTGTTGTTTTCACAAACCACATATGGATCCACCAATGTCATTGCATGTGTGTTCTTTCCACAAACCACATATGGATCAACCAGTGGTCATTGCATGTGTGTTCTTATACTAAAACCAGCACTAGAGTCAGTGCATGTGTGTTCTTGTCACAAACCACATATGGATCCACCAGTGTCATTGCATGTGTGTTCTTTCCACAAACCACACATTGATCGACCAGTGGTCAGTGCATGTGTGTTCTTTCCACAAACCACACATGGATCCCCCTGAGTCATTGCATGTATGTTCTTTCCACAAACCACATATGGATCAACTAGTGTCATTGCATGTGTGTTCTTATACTAAAACCATCACTAGAGTCAGTGCATGTGTGTTCTTTTCACAAACCACATATGGATCCACCAGTGTCATTGCATGTGTGTTCTTTCCACAAACCACACATTGATCGACCAGTGGTCAGTGCATGTGTGTTCTTTCCACAAACCACACAAGGATCCCCCTGAGTCATTGCATGTATGTTCTTTCCACAAACCACATAAGGATCAACTAGTGTCATTGCATGTGTGTTCTTTCCACAAACCAGATACGGATCCACTAGAGTTCATTGCATGTGTGTTCTTTTCACAAACCACATATGGATCAACCAATGGCATTGCATGTGTGTTCTTTTCACAAACCACATATGGATCCACCAATGTCATTGCATGTGTGTTCTTTCCACAAACCACGTATGGATCAACCAGTGGTCATTGCATGTGTGTTCTTATACTAAGACCAGCACTAGAGTCAGTGCATGTGTGTTCTTTTCACAAACCACATATGGATCCACCAGTGTCATTGCATGTGTGTTCTTTTCACAAACCACACATTGATCGACCAGTGGTCATTGCATGTGTGTTCTTTTCACAAACCACATATGGATCCACCAGTGTCATTGCATGTGTGTTCTTTCCACAAACCACACATGGATCGACCAGTGGTCATTGCATGTGTGTTCTTTCCACAAACCACACATGGATCCCCCTGAGTCATTGCATGTGTGTTCTTTCCACAAACCACACATGGATCCCCCTGAGTCATTGCATATGTGTTCTTTCCACAAACCACATATGGATCAACCAGTGTCATTGCATGCGTGTTCTTTCCACAAACCGCATTTGGATCCACTAGAGTCATTGCATGTGTGTTCTTTTCACAAACCACATATGGATCCACCAGTGTCATTGCATGTGTGTTCTTTCCACAAACCACACATTGATCGACCAGTGGTCAGTGCATGTGTGTTCTTTCCACAAACCACACATGGATCCCCCTGAGTCATTGCGTGTATGTTCTTTCCACAAACCACATATGGATCAACCAGTGTCATTGCATGTGTGTTCTTGTCACAAACCACATATGGATCCACCAGTGTCATTGCATGTGTGTTCTTTCCACAAACCACACATTGATCGACCAGTGGTCAGTGCATGTGTGTTCTTTCCACAAACCACACATGGATCCCCCTGAGTCATTGCATGTATGTTCTTTCCACAAACCACATATGGATCAACCAGTGTCATTGCATGCGTGTTCTTATACTAAAACCAGCACTAGAGTCAGTGCATGTGTGTTCTTTTCACAAACCACATATGGATCCACCAGTGTCATTGCATGTGTGTTCTTTCCACAAACCACACATTGATCGACCAGTGGTCAGTGCATGTGTGTTCTTTCCACAAACCACACAAGGATCCCCCTGAGTCATTGCATGTATGTTCTTTCCACAAACCACATATGGATCAACTAGTGTCATTGCATGTGTGTTCTTTCCACAAACCACATACGGATCCACCAGAGTTCATTGCATGTGTGTTCTTTTCACAAACCACATATGGATCAACCAATGGCATTGCATGTGTGTTCTTTTCGCAAACCACATATGGATCCACCAATGTCATTGCATGTGTGTTCTTTCCACAAACCACGTATGGATCAACCAGTGGTCATTGCATGTGTGTTCTTATACTAAGACCAGCACTAGAGTCAGTGCATGTGTGTTCTTTTCACAAACCACATATGGATCCACCAGTGTCATTGCATGTGTGTTCTTTTCACAAACCACACATTGATCGACCAGTGGTCATTGCATGTGTGTTCTTTCCACAAACCACACATGGGTCCCCCTGAGTTATTGCATGTGTGTTATTTCCACAAACCACAGATGGATCAACCAGTGTCATTGCATGTGTGTTCTTTCCACAAACCACATACGGATCCACTAGAGTTCATTGCATGTGTGTTCTTTTCACAAACCACATATGGATCTACCTATGGCATTGCATGTGTGTTCTTTTCACAAACCACATATGGATCCACCAGTGTCATTGCATGTGTGTTCTTTCCACAAACTACATATGGATCAACTAGTGGTCATTGCATGTGTGTTCTTTTCCACAAACCACATATGGATCCACTAGAGTCATTGCATGTGTGTTCTTATCACAAACCACATATGGACCCACTAGATTCATTGCATGTGTGTTCTTATACTAAAACCAGCACTAGAGTCATTGCATGTGTGTTCTTTTCACAAACCGCATATGGATCCACCAGTGTCATTGCATGTGTGTTCTTTCCAGAAACGACTCATGGATCGACCAATGGTCATTGCATGTGTGTTCTTTCCACAAACCACACATGGATCCCCCTGAGTCATTGCATGTGTGTTCTTTCCACAAACCACGCGTGGATCAACCAGTGTTCACTGCATGTGTGTTCTTTCCACAAACCACTTATGGATCAACTAGTGGTCATTGCATGTGTGTTCCTATCATGAACCACACATGGATCAACTAGAGTCATTGCATGTGTGTTTCTGTTATGAACCACACATGGATAAACCAATGGCATTGCATGTGTGTTCTTTTCCACAAACCACATATGGATCCACTAGAGTCATTGCATGTATGTTCTTTTCACAAACCACATATGGACCCACTAGAGTCATTGCATGTGTGTTCTTATACTAAAACCAGCACTAGAGTCATTGCATGTGTGTTCTTATACTAAAACCAGCACTAGAGTCATTGCATGTGTGTTCTTATAGTAAAACCAGCACTAGAGTCATTACATGTGTGTTCTTTCCACAAACCACACATGAATCAACCAGTGTCATTCCATGTGTGTTCTTTCCACAAACCACATATGGATCAACCAGTGGTCATTGCATGTGTGTTCTTTTCCACAAACCACATATGGATCCACTAGAGTCATTGCATGTATGTTCTTTTCACAAACCACATATGGACCCACTAGAGTCATTGCATGTGTGTTCTTATACTAAAACCAGCACTAGAGTCATTGCATGTGTGTTCTTTTCAAAAACCACATATGGATCCACCAGTGTCATTGCATGTGTGTTCTTTTCACAAACCACATATGGATCCACCAGTGTCATTGCATGTGTGTTCTTTCCACAAACCACACATGGATCGACCAGTGGTCATTGCATGTGTGTTCTTTCCACAAACCACACATGGATCCCCCCTGAGTCATTGCATGTGTGTTCTTTCCACAAACCACACATGGATCCCCCTGAGTCATTGCATATGTGTTCTTTCCACAAACCCCACATGGATCAACCAGTGTCATTGCATGCGTGTTCTTTCCACAAACCGCATTTGGATCCACTAGAGTCATTGCATGTATGTTCTTTTCACAAACCACATATGGATCCACCAGTGTCATTGCATGTGTGTTCTTTCCACAAACCACACATTGATCGACCAGTGGTCAGTGCATGTGTGTTCTTTCCACAAACCACACATGGATCCCCCTGAGTCATTGCATGTATGTTCTTTCCACAAACCACATATGGATCAACCAGTGTCATTGCATGTGCGTTCTTTCCACAAACCACATACGGATCCACCAGAGTTCATTGCATGTGTGTTCTTTTCACAAACCACATATGGATCAACCAATGGCATTGCATGTGTGTTGTTTTCACAAACCACATATGGATCCACCAATGTCATTGCATGTGTGTTCTTTCCACAAACCACATATGGATCAACCAGTGGTCATTGCATGTGTGTTCTTATACTAAAACCAGCACTAGAGTCAGTGCATGTGTGTTCTTGTCACAAACCACATATGGATGCACCAGTGTCATTGCATGTGTGTTCTTTCCACAAACCACACATTGATCGACCAGTGGTCAGTGCATGTGTGTTCTTTCCACAAACCACACATGGATCCCCCTGAGTCATTCCATGTATGTTCTTTCCACAAACCACATATGGATCAACTAGTGTCATTGCATGTGTGTTCTTTCCACAAACCACATACGGATCCACTAGAGTTCATTGCATGTGTGTTCTTTTCACAAACCACATATGGATCAACCAATGGCATTGCATGTGTGTTGTTTTCACAAACCACATATGGATCCACCAATGTCATTGCATGTGTGTTCTTTCCACAAACCACGTATGGATCAACCAGTGGTCATTGCATGTGTGTTCTTATACTAAGACCAGCACTAGAGTCAGTGCATGTGTGTTCTTTTCACAAACCACATATGGATCCACCAGTGTCATTGCATGTGTGTTCTTTTCACAAACCACACATTGATCGACCAGTGGTCATAGCATGTGTGTTCTTTCCACAAACCACACATGGGTCCCCCTGAGTTATTGCATGTGTGTTCTTTCCACAAACCACAGATGGATCAACCAGTGTCATTGCATGTGTGTTTTTCCACAAACCACATACGGATCCACTAGAGTTCATTGCATGTGTGTTCTTTTCACAAACCACATATGGATCTACCTATGGCATTGCATGTGTGTTCTTTTCACAAACCACATATGGATCCACCAGTGTCATTGCATGTGTGTTCTTTCCACAAACTACATATGGATCAACTAGTGGTCATTGCATGTGTGTTCTTTTCCACAAACCACATATGGATCCACTAGAGTCATTGCATGTGTGTTCTTATCACAAACCACATATGGACCCACTAGATTCATTGCATGTGTGTTCTTATACTAAAACCAGCACTAGAGTCATTGCATGTGTGTTCTTTTCACAAACCGCATATGGTTCCACCAGTGTCATTGCATGTGTGTTCTTTCCAGAAACGACTCATGGATCGACCAATGGTCATTGCATGTGTGTTCTTTCCACAAACCACACATGGATCCCCCTGAGTCATTGCATGTGTGTTCTTTCCACAAACCACGCGTGGATCAACCAGTGTTCACTGCATGTGTGTTCTTTCCACAAACCACTTATGGATCAACTAGTGGTCATTGCATGTGTGTTCCTATCATGAACCACACATGGATCAACTAGAGTCATTGCATGTGTGTTTCTGTTATGAACCACACATGGATAAACCAATGGCATTGCATGTGTGTTCTTTTCCACAAACCACATATGGATCCACTAGAGTCATTGCATGTATGTTCTTTTCACAAACCACATATGGACCCACTAGAGTCATTGCATGTGTGTTCTTATACTAAAACCAACACTAGAGTCATTGCATGTGTGTTCTTATACTAAAACCAGCACTAGAGTCATTGCATGTGTGTTCTTATAGTAAAACCAGCACTAGAGTCATTACATGTGTGTTCTTTCCACAAACCACACATGAATCAACCAGTGTCATTGCACGTGTGTTCTTTCCACAAACCACATATGGATCAACCAGTGGTCATTGCATGTGTGTTCTTTTCCACAAACCACATATGGATCCACTAGAGTCATTGCATGTGTGTTCTTATACTAAAACCAGCACTAGAGTCATTGCATGTGTGTTCTTTTCACAAACCACATATGGATCCACCAGTGTCATTGCATGTGTGTTCTTTTCACAAACCACATATGGATCCACCAGTGTCATTGCATGTGTGTTTTTTCCACAAACCACACATGGATCGACCAGTGGTCATTGCATGTGTGTTCTTTCCACAAACCACACATGGATCCCCTGAGTCATTGCATGTGTGTTCTTTCCACAAACCACACATGGATCCCCCTGAGTCATTGCATATGTGTTCTTTCCACAAACCAC
Source organism: Avena sativa (assembly GCA_916181665.1). Lineage (NCBI taxonomy): Eukaryota > Viridiplantae > Streptophyta > Magnoliopsida > Poales > Poaceae > Avena > Avena sativa. The sequence continues at coordinate 596,754,421 of OV702289.1, forward strand.
ATATGGATCAACCAGTGTCATTGCATGCATGTTCTTTCCACAAACCGCATTTGGATCCAGTAGAGTCATTGCATGTGTGTTCTTTTCACAAACCACATATGGATCCACCAGTGTCATTGCATGTGTGTTCTTTCCACAAACCACACATTGATCGACCAGTGGTTAGTGCATGTGTGTTCTTTCCACAAACCACACATGGATCCCCCTGAGTTATTGCATGCATGTTCTTTCCACAAACCACATATGGATCAACCAGTGTCATTGCATGTGTGTTCTTTCCACAAACCACGTACGGATCCACTAGAGTTCATTGCATGTGTGTTCTTTTCACAAACCACATATGGATCAACCAATGGCATTGCATGTGTGTTGTTTTCACAAACCACATATGGATCCACCAATGTCATTGCATGTGTGTTCTTTCCACAAACCACATATGGATCAGCCAGTGGTCATTGCATGTGTGTTCTTATACTAAAACCAGCACTAGAGTCAGTGCATGTGTGTTCTTTTCACAAACCACATATGGATCCACCAGTGTCATTGCATGTGTGTTCTTTTCACAAACCACACATTGATCGACCAGTGGTCATTGCATGTATGTTCTTTCCACAAACCACACATGGATCCCCCTGAGTCATTGCATGTGTGTTCTTTCCACAAACCACAGATGGATCAACCAGTGTCATTGCATGTGTGTTCTTTCCACAAACCACATACGGATCCACTAGAGTTCATTGCATGTGTGTTCTTTTCACAAACCACATTTGGATCTACCAATGGCATTGCACGTGTGTTCTTTTCACAAACCACATATGGATCCACCAGTGTCATTGCATGTGTGTTCTTTCCACAAACTACATATGGATCAACTAGTGGTCATTGCATGTGTGTTCTTTTCCACAAACCACAGATGGATCCACTAGAGTCATTGCATGTGTGTTCTTATCACAAACCACATATGGACCCACTAGATTCATTGCATGTGTGTTCTTATACTAAAACCAGCACTAGAGTCATTGCATGTGTGTTCTTTTAACAAACCGCATATGGATCGACCAGTGTCATTGCATGTGTGTTCTTTCCAGAAACCACTCATGGATCGACCAATGGTTATTGCATGTGTGTTCTTTCCATAAACCACACATGGATCCCCCTGAGTCATTGCATGTGTGTTCTTTCCACAAACCACGCGTGGATCAACCAGTGTTCACTGCGTGTGTGTTCTTTCCACAAACCACTTATGGATCAACTAGTGGTCATTGCATGTGTGCTCCTGTCATGAACCACACATGGATCAACTAGAGTCATTGCATGTGTGTTTCTTTTATGAACCACACATGGATAAACCAATGGCATTGCATGTGTGTTCTTTTCCACAAACCACATATGGTTCCACTAGAGTCATTGCATGGGTGTTCTTTTTACAAACCACATATGGACCCACTAGAGTCATTGCATGTGTGTTCTTATACTAAAACCAGCACTAGAGTCATTGCATGTGTGTCCTTATACTAAAACCAGCACTAGAGTCATTGCATTTGTGTTCTTTTAACAAACCACATATGGATCGACCAGTGGACATTGCATGTGTGTTCTTTCCACAAACCACATATGGATCGACCAGTGGTCATAGCATGTGTGTTCTTTTCCACAAACCACATATGGATCCACTAGAGTCATTGCATGTGTGTTCTTTTCACAAACCACATAGGAATCCACTAGTGTCATTGCATGTGTGTTCTTTCCACAAACCACTTATGGATCAACCAGTGGTCATTGCATGTGTGTTCTTTTCCACAAACCACATATGGATCCACTAGAGTCATTGCATGTGTGTTCTTTTCACAAACCACATATGGACCCACTAGATTCATTGCATGTGTGTTCTTATACTAAAACCAGCACTAGAGTCATTGCATGTGTGTTCTTATACTAAAACCAACACTAGAGTCATTGCATGTGTGTTCTTTTCACAAACCACATATGGATCCACCAGTGTCATTGCATGTGTGTTCTTTCCACAAACCACATATGGATCAACCAGTGGTCATTGCATGTGTGTTCTTTTCCACAAACCACATATGGATCCACTAGACTCATTGCATGTGTGTTCTTTTGACAAACCACATATGGACCCACTAGAGTCATTGCTTGTGTGTTCTTATACTAAAACCAGCACTAGAGTCATTGCATGTGTGTTCTTTTCACAAACCACATATGGATCCACCAATGTCATTGCATGTGTGTTCTTTATACAAACCACACATTGATCGACCAGTGGTCATTGCATGTGTGTTCTTTCCATAAGCCACACATGGATCCCCATGAGTCATTCATGTGTGTTCTTTCCAAAAACCACATATGGATCAACCAGTGTCATTGCATGTGTGTCCTTTCCACAAACCACATACGGATCCACTAGAGTTCATTGCATGGGTGTTCTTTTCACAATCTAGATATGGATCAACCAATGGTATTGCATGTGTGTTCGTTTCACAAACCACATATGGTTCCACCAGTGTCATTGCATGTGTGTTCTTTCCACAAACCACATATGGATCAACTAGTGGTCATTGCATGTGTATTCTTTTCCACAAACCACATATGTATCCACTAGAGTCAGTGCATGTGTGTTCTTTTCACAAACCACATATGGACCCACTAGATTCATTGCATGTGTGTTCTTATACTAAAACCAGCACTAGAGTCATTGCATGTGTTTTCTTTTCACAAACCACATATGGATCCACCAGTGTCATTGCATGTGTGTTCTTTCCACAAACCACACATGGATCGACCAATGGTCATTGCATGTGTGTTCTTTCCACAAACCACACATGGATCCCCCTGAGTCATTGCATGTGTGTTCTTTCCACAAACCACACATGGATCAACTAGTGTTCACTGCATGTGTGTTCTTTCCACAAACCACTTATGGATCAACCAGTGGTCATTGCATGTGTGTTCTTGTCATGAACCACACATGGATCAACTAGAGTCATTGCATGTGTGTTCCTGTCATGAACAACACATGGATAAACCAATGGCATTGCATGTATGTTCTTTTCCACAAACCACATATGGATCCACTAGAGTCATTGCATGTATGTTGTTTTCACAAACCACATATGGATCCACTAGAGTCATTGCATGTATGTTCTTTTCACAAACCACATATGGACCCACTAGAGTCATTGCATGTGTGTTCTTATACTAAAACCAGCACTAGAGTCATTGCATGTGTGTTCTTATACTAAAACCAGCACTAGAGTCATTGCATGCGTGTTCTTTCCACAAACCACACAGGGATCAACCAGTGTCATTGCATGTGTGTTCTTTCCACAAACCACATTTGGATCAACCAGTGGTCATTGCATGTGTGTTCTTTTCCACAAACAACATATGGATCCACAAGAGTCATTGCAATAGTGTTCTTTTGACAAACCATATATGGACCCACTAGAGTCATTGCATGTGTGTTCTTTTACTAAAACCAGCACTAGAGTCATTGCATGTGTGTTCTTTTCACAAACCAAATATGGATCCACCAGCGTCATTGCATGTGTGTTCTTTTCACAAACCACACATTGATCACCAGTGGTCATTGCATGTGTGTTCTTTCCACAAACCACACATGGATCACACTGAGTCATTCATGTGTGTTCTTTCCACAAACCACATTTGGATCAACCAGTGTCATTGCATGTGTGTTCTTTCCACAAACCACATACGGATCCACTAGAGTTCATTACATGTGTGTTCTTTTCACAAACCACATATGGATCAACCAATGGTATTGCATGTGTGTTCTTTTCACAAACGACATATGGATCCACCAATGTCATTGCATGTGTGTTCTTTCCACAAACCACATATGGATCAACCAGTGGTCATTGCATGTGTGTTATTTTCCACAAACCACATATGGATCCACTAGACTCATTGCATGTGTGTTCTTTTGACAAACCACATATGGACCCACTAGAGTCATTGCATGTGTGTTCTTATACTAAAACCAACACTAGAGTCATTGCATGTGTGTTCTTTTCAGAAACCACATATGGATCCACCAATGTCATTGCATGTGTGTTCTTTATACAAAACACACATTGATCGACCGGTGGTCATTGCATGTGTGTTCTTTCCACAAACCACACATGGATCCCCCTGAGTCATTGCATGTGTGTTCTTTTCATAAACCACATATGGATCAACCAGTGTCATTGCATGTGTGTTCTTTTCACAAACCACATATGGATACACTAGAGTCATTGCATGTGTGTTCTTATACTAAAACCAGCACTAGAGTCATTACATGTGTGTTCTTTTCACAAACCACATATGGACCCACTAGAGTCATTGCATGTGTGTTCCTATACTAAAACCAGCCCTAGAGTCATTGCATGTGCGTTCTTTTGACAAACCACATATGGATCCACCAGTGTCATTGCATGTGTGTTCTTTATACAAAACACACGTTGATCGACCAGTGGTCATTGCATGTGTGTTCTTTCCACAAACCACATTTGGATCAACCAGTGGTCATTGCATGTGTGTTCTTTTCCACAAACCACATATGGATCCACTAGAGTCATTGCAATAGTGTTCTTTTGACAAACTACATATGGACCCACTAGAGTCATTGCATGTGTGTTCTTATACTAAAACCAGCACTAGAGTCATTGCATGTGTGTTCTTTTCACAAACCACATATGGATCCACCAGTGTCATTGCATGTGTGTTCTTTTCACAAACCACATATTGATCACCAGTGGTCATTGCATGTGTGTTCTTTCCACAAACCACACATGGATCACCCTGAGTCATTCATGTGTGTTCTTTCCACAAACCACATTTGGATCAACCAGTGTCATTGCATGTGTGTTCTTTCCACAAACCACATACGGATCCACTAGAGTTCATTGCATGTGTGATCTTTTCACAAACCACATATGGATCAACCAATGGTATTGTATGTGTGCTCTTTTCACAAACCACATATGGATCCACCAGTGTCATTTCATGTGTGTTCTTTCCACAAACCACATATGGATCAACCAGTGTCATTGCATGTGTGTTCTTTCCACAAACCACATACGGATCCACTAGAGTTCATTGCATGTGTGTTCTTTTCACAAACCACATATGGATCAACCAATGGCATTGCATGTGTGTTCTTTTCACAAACCACATATGGATCCACCAATGTCATTGCATGTGTGTTCTTTCCACAAACCACGTATGGATCAACCAGTGGTCATTGCATGTGTGTTCTTATACTAAAACCAGCAGTAGAGTCAGTGCACGTGTGTTCTTTTCACAAACCACATATGGATCCACCAGTGTCATTGCATGTGTGTTCTTTTCACAAACCACACATTGATCGTCCAGTGGTCATTGCATGTGTGTTCTTTCCACAAACCACACATGGATCCCCCTAAGTTATTGCATGTGTGTTCTTTACACAAACCACAGATGGATCAACCAGTGTCATTGCATGTTTGTTCTTTCCACAAACCACATACGGATCCACTAGAGTTCATTGCATGTGTGTTCTTTTCACAAACCACATATGGATCCACCAGTGTCATTGCATGTGTGTTCTTTCCACAAACTACATATGGATCAACTAGTGGTCATTGCATGTGTGTTCTTTTCCACAAACCACATATGGATCCACTAGACTCATTGCATGTGTGTTCTTATCACAAACCACATATGGACCCACTAGATTCATTGGATGTGTGTTCTTATACTAAAACCAGCACTAGAGTCATTGCATGTGTGTTCTTTTCACAAACCGCATATGGATCCACCAGTGTCATTGCATGTGTGTTCTTTCCAGAAACCACTCATGGATCGACCAATGGTCATTGCATGTGTGTTCTTTCCACAAACCACACATGGATCCCCCTGAGTCATTGCATGTGTGTTCTTTCCACAAACCACGCGTGGATCAACCAGTGTTCACTTCATGTGTGTTCTTTCCACAAACCACTTATGGATCAACTAGTGGTCATTCCATGTGTGTTCCTATCATGAACCACACATGGATCAACTAGAGTCATTGCATGTGTGTTTCTGTTATGAACCACACATGGATAAACCAATGGCATTGCATGTGTGTTCTTTTCCACAAACCACATATGGATCCACTAGAGTCATTGCATGTATGTTCTTTTCACAAACCACATATGGACCCACTAGAGTCATTGCATGTGTGTTCTTATACTAAAACCAGCACTAGAGTCATTGCATGTGTGTTCTTATAATAAAACCAGCACTAGAGTCATTGCATGTGTGTTCTTATAGCAAAACCAGCACTAGAGTCATTACATGTGTGTTCTTTCCACAAACCACACATGAATCAACCAGTGTCATTCCATGTGTGTTCTTTTCACAAACCACATATGGATCAACCAGTGGTCATTGCATGTGTGTTCTTTTCCATAAACCACATATGGATCCACTAGAGTCATTGCATGTGTGTTCTTTTCACAAACCACATATGGATCCAACAGTGTTATTGCATGTGTGTTCTTTTCACAAACCACATATGGATCCACCAGTGTCATTGCATGTGTGTTCTTTTCACAAACCACATATGGATCAACCAATGGCATTGCATGTGTGTTCTTTTAACAAACCACATATGGATCCACCAGTGTCATTGCATGTGTGTTCTTTCCAGAAACTACATATGGATCAACTAGTGGTCATTGCATGTGTGTTCTTTTCCACAAACCACATATGGATCCACTAGAGTCATTGCATGTGTGTTCTTTTCACAAACCACACATGGATCCCCCTGAGTCATTGCATGTGTGTTCTTTCCACAAACCACACATGGATCAACTAGTGTTCACTACATGTGTGTTCTTTCCACAAACCACTTATGGATCAACCAGTGGTCATTGCATGTGTGTTCCTATCATGAACCACACATGGATCAACTAGAGTCATTGCATGTGTGTTCCTGTCATGAACCACACATGGATAAACCAATGGCATTGCATGTATGTTCTTTTCCACAAACCACATATGGATCCACTAGAGTCATTGCATGTATGTTCTTTTCCACAAACCACATATGGATCCACTAGAGTCATTGCATGTATGTTCTTTTCACAAACAACATATGGATCCACTAGAGTCATTGCTTGTATGTTCTTTTCACAAACCACATATGGACCCACTAGAGTCATTGCATGTGTGTTCTTATACTAAAACCAGCACTAGAGTCATTGCATGTGTGTTCTTTTCACAAACCACATATGGATCCACCAGTGTCATTGCATGTGTGTTCTTTCCACAAACCACAAATGGATAGACCAATGGTCATTGCATGTGTGTTCTTTCCACAAACCACACATGGATCCCCCTGAGTCATTGCATGTGTGTTCTTTCCAGAAACCACACATGTATCAACTAGTGTTCACTGCATGTGTGTTCTCTCCACAAACCACTTATGGATCAACTAGTGGTCATTGCATGTGTGTTCCTGTCATGAACCACACATGGATAAACTAGAGTCATTGCATGTGTGTTCCTGTCATGATCCACACATGGATAAACCAATGGCATTGCATGTATGTTCTTTTCCACAAACCACATATGGATCCACTAGAGTCATTGCATGTATGTTCTTTTCACAAACCACATATGGATCCACTAGAGTCATTGCATGTATGTTCTTTTCACAAACCACATATGGACCCACTAGAGTCATTGCATGTGTATTCTTATACTAAAACCAGCACTAGAGTCATTGCATGTGTGTTCTTATACTAAAACCAGCACTAGAGTCATTACATGTGTGTTCTTTCCACAAACCACACATGGATCAACCAGTGTCATTGCATGTGTGTTCTTTCCACAAACCACATATGGATCAACCAGTGGTCATTGCATGTGTGTTCTTTTCCACAAACCACATATGGATCCACTAGAGTCATTGCATGTATGTTCTTTTCACAAACCACATATGGACCCACTAGAGTCATTGCATGTGTGTTCTTATACTAAAACCAGCACTAGAGTCATTGCATGTGTGTTCTTTTCACAAACCACATATGGATCCACCAGTGTCATTGCATGTGTGTTGTTTTCACAAACCACATATGGATCCACCAATGTCATTGCATGTGTGTTCTTTCCACAAACCACACATGGATCGACCAGTGGTCATTGCATGTGTGTTCTTTCCACAAACCACACATGGATCACCCTGAGTCATTGCATGTGTGTTCTTTCCAGAAACCACATATGGATCAACCAGTGTCATTGCATGTGTGTTCTTTTCACAAACCACATATGGATCAACCAATGGCATTGCATGTGTGTTGTTTTCACAAACCACATATGGATCCACCAATGTCATTGCATGTGTGTTCTTTCCACAAACCACACATTGATCGACCAGTGGTCAGTGCATGTGTGTTCTTTCCACAAACCACACATGGATCCCCCTGAGTCATTGCATGTATGTTCTTTCCACAAACCACATATGGATCAACCAGTGTCATTGCATGTGTGTTCTTTCCACAAACCACATACAGATGCACTAGAGTTCATTGCATGTGTGTTCTTTTCACAAACCATATATGGATCAACCATTGCATTGCATGTGTGTTCTTTTCACAAAACCACATATGGATCCACCAATGTCATTGCATGTGTGTTCTTTCCACAAACCACATATGGATCAACCAGTGGTCATTGCATGTGTGTTGTTATACTAAAACCAGCACTAGAGTCATTGCATGTGTCTTCTTTCCACAAACCACATATGGATCAACCAGTGGTCATTGCATGTGTGTTCTTTTCCACAAACCACATATGGATCCACTAGAGTCATTGCATGTGTGTTCTTTTCACAAACCACATATGGACCCACTAGAGTCATTGCATGTGTGTTCTTTTCACAAACCACATATGGATCCACAGTGTCATTGCATGTGTGTTCTTTCCACAAACCTCATATGGATCAACCAGTGGTCATTGCATGTGTGTTCTTATACTAAAACCAGAACTAGAGTCATTGCATGTGTCTTCTTTCCACAAACCACATATGGATCAACTAGTGGTCATTGCATGTGTGTTCTTTTCCACAAACCACATATGGATCCAGTAGAGTCATTTCATGTGTGTTCTTTTCACAAACCACATATGGACCAACTAGATTCATTGCATGTGTGTTCTTATACTAAAACCAGCACTAGAGTCATTGCATGTGTGTTCTTTTCACAAACCACATATGGATCCACCAGTGTCATTGCATGTGTGTTCTTTTCAGAAACCACACATTGATCGACCAGTGATCATTGCATGTGCGTTCTTTCCACAAACCACACATGGATCCCCCTGAGTCATTGCATGTGTGTTCTTTCCACAAACCACATATGGATCAACTAGTGTTATTGCATGTGTGTTCTTTCCACAAACCACATACGGATCCACTAGAGTTCATTGCATGTGTGTTCTTTTCACAAACCACATATGGATCTACCAATGGCATTGCATGTGTGTTCTTTTCACAAACCACATATGGATCCACCAGTGTCATTGCATGTGTGTTCTTTCCAGAAACTACATATTGATCAACTAGTGGTCATTGCATGTGTGTTCTTTTCCACAAACCACATATGGATCCACAAGAGTCATTGCATGTGTGTTCTTTTCACAAACCACATATGAACCCACTAGATTCATTGGATGTGTGTTCTTATACTAAAACCATCACTAGAGTCATTGCATGTGTGTCCTTTTCACAAACCACATATGGATCCACCAATGTCATTGCATGTGTGTTCTTTTCACAAACCACACATTGATTGACTAGTGGTCATTGCATGTGTGTTCTTTCCACAAGCCACACATGGATCCCCCTGAGTCATTCATGTGTGTTCTTTCCAAAAACCACATATGGATCAACCAGTGTCATTGCATGTGTGTTCTTTCCACAAACCACATACGGATCCACTAGAGTTCATTGCATGTTTGTTCTTTTCACAAACCACATATGGATCAACCAGTGGTATTGCATGTGTGTTCTTTTCGAAAACCACATATGGATCCACCAGTGTCATTGCATGTGTGTTCTTTCCACAAACCACATATGGATCAACTAGTGGTCATTGCATGTGTATTCTTTTCCACAAACCACATATGTATCCACTAGAGTCATTGCATGTGTGTTCTTTTCCCAAACCACATATGGACCCACTAGATTCATTGCATGTGTGTTCTTATACTAAAACCAGCACTAGAGTCATTGCATGTGTGTTCTTTTCACAAACCACATATGGATCCACCAGTGTCATTGCATGTGTGTTCTTTCCACAAACCACACATGGATCGACCAATGGTCATTGCATGTGTGTTCTTTCCACAAACCACACATGGATCCCCCTGAGTCATTGCATGTGTGTTCTTTCCACAAACCACACATAAATCAACTAGTGTTCACTACATGTGTGTTCTTTCCACAAACCACTTATGGATCAACCAGTGGTCATTGCATGTGTGTTCCTGTCATGAACCACACATGGATCAACTAGAGTCATTGCATGTGTGTTCCTATCATGAACCACACATGGATAAACCAATGGCATTGCATGTATGTTCTTTTCCACAAACCACATATGGATCCACTAGAGCCATTGCATGTATGTTCTTTTCCACAAACCACATATGGATCCACTAGAGTCATTGCATATATGTTCTTTTCACAAACCACATATGGATCCACTAGAGTCATTGCATGTATGTTCTTTTCACAAACCACATATGGACCCACTAGAGTCATTGCATGTGTGTTCTTATACTAAAACAAGCACTAGAGTCATTGCATGTCTGTTCTTATACTAAAACCAGCACTAGAGTCATTGCATGTGTGTTCGTATACTAAAACCAGCACTAGAGTCATTACATGTGTGTTCTTTCCACAAACCACATATGGATCCACTAGAGTCATTGCATGTATGTTCTTTTCACAAACCACATATGGACCCACTAGATTCATTGCATGTGTGTTCTTATACTAAAACCAGCACTAGAGTCATTGCATGTGTGTTCTTTTCACAAACCACATATGGATCCACCAGTGTCATTGCACGTGTGTTCTTTTCACAAACCACATATGGATCCACCAGTGTCATTGCATGTGTGTTCTTTCCACAAACCACACATGGATCGACCAGTGGTCATTGCATGTGTGTTCTTTCCACAAACCACACATGGATCCCCCTGAGTCATTGCATGTGTGTTCTTTCCACAAACCACACATGGATCCCCCTGAGTCATTGCATATGTGTTCTTTCCACAAACCACATATGGATCAACCAGTGTCATTGCATGCGTGTTCTTTCCACAAACCGCATTTGGATCCACTAGAGTCATTGCATGTGTGTTCTTTTCACAAACCACATATGGATCCACCAGTGTCATTGCATGTGTGTTCTTTCCACAAACCACACATTGATCGACCAGTGGTCAGTGCATGTGTGTTCTTTCCACAAACCACACATGGATCCCCCTGAGTCATTGCATGTATGTTCTTTCCACAAACCACATATGGATCAACCAGTGTCATTGCATGTGTGTTCTTTCCACAAACCACATACGGATCCACTAGAGTTCATTGCATGTGTGTTCTTTTCACAAACCACATATGGATCAACCAATGGCATTGCATGTGTGTTCTTTTCACAAACCACATATGGATCCACCAATGTCATTGCATGTGTGTTCTTTCCACAAACCACGTATGGATCAACCAGTGGTCATTGCATGTGTGTTCTTATACTAAAACCAGCACTAGAGTTAGTGCACGTGTGTTCTTTTCACAAACCACATATGGATCCACCAGTGTCATTGCATGTGTGTTCTTTTCACAAACCACACATTGATCGTCCAGTGGTCATTGCATGTGTGTTCTTTCCACAAACCACACATGGATCCCCCTAAGTTATTGCATGTGTGTTCTTTACACAAACCACAGATGGATCAACCAGTGTCATTGCATGTGTGTTCTTTCCACAAACCACATACGGATCCACTAGAGTTCATTGCATGTGTGTTCTTTTCACAAACCACATATGGATCCACCAGTGTCATTGCATGTGTGTTCTTTCCACAAACTACATATGGATCAACTAGTGGTCATTGCATGTGTGTTCTTTTCCACAAACCACATATGGATCCACTAGACTCATTGCATGTGTGTTCTTATCACAAACCACATATGGACCCACTAGATTCATTGGATGTGTGTTCTTATACTAAAACCAGCACTAGAGTCATTGCATGTGAGTTCTTTTCACAAACCGCATATGGATCCACCAGTGTCATTGCATGTGTGTTCTTTCCAGAAACCACTCATGGATCGACCAATGGTCATTGCATGTGTGTTCTTTCCACAAACCACACATGGATCCCCCTGAGTCATTGCATGTGTGTTCTTTCCACAAACCACGCGTGGATCAACCAGTGTTCACTTCATGTGTGTTCTTTCCACAAACCACTTATGGATCAACTAGTGGTCATTCCATGTGTGTTCCTATCATGAACCACACATGGATCAACTAGAGTCATTGCATGTGTGTTTCTGTTATGAACCACACATGGATAAACCAATGGCATTGCATGTGTGTTCTTTTCCACAAACCACATATGGATCCACTAGAGTCATTGCATGTATGTTCTTTTCACAAACCACATATGGACCCACTAGAGTCATTGCATGTGTGTTCTTATACTAAAACCAGCACTAGAGTCATTGCATGTGTGTTCTTATAATAAAACCAGCACTAGAGTCATTGCATGTGTGTTCTTATAGCAAAACCAGCACTAGAGTCATTACATGTGTGTTCTTTCCACAAACCACACATGAATCAACCAGTGTCATTCCATGTGTGTTCTTTCCACAAACCACATATGGATCAACCAGTGGTCATTGCATGTGTGTTCTTTTCCATAAACCACATATGGATCCACTAGAGTCATTGCATGTGTGTTCTTTTCACAAACCACATATGGATCCAACAGTGTCATTGCATGTGTGTTCTTTTCACAAACCACATATGGATCCACCAGTGTCATTGCATGTGTGTTCTTTTCACAAACCACATATGGATCAACCAATGGCATTGCATGTGTGTTCTTTTAACAAACCACATATGGATCCACCAGTGTCATTACATGTGTGTTCTTTCCAGAAACTACATATGGATCAACTAGTGGTCATTGCATGTGTGTTCTTTTCCACAAACCACATATGGATCCACTAGAGTCATTGCATGTGTGTTCTTTTCACAAACCACATATGAACCCACTAGATTCATTGGATGTGTGTTCTTATACTAAAACCAGCACTAGAGTCATTGCATGTGTGTTCTTTTCACAAACCACATATGGATCCACCAATGTCATTGCATGTGTGTTCTTTTCACAAACCACACATTGATTGACTAGTGGTCAGTGCATGTGTGTTCTTTCCACAAGCCACACATGGATCCCCCTGAGTCATTCATGTGTGTTCTTTCCAAAAACCACATATGGATCAACCAGTGTCATTGCAAGTGTGTTCTTTCCACAAACCACATACGGATCAACTAGAGTTCATTGCATGTTTGTTCTTTTCACAAACCACATATGGATCAACCAATGGTATTGCATGTGTGTTCTTTTCACAAACCACATATGGATCCACCAGTGTCATTGCATGTGTGTTTTTTCCACAAACCACATATGGATCAACTAGTGGTCATTGCATGTGTATTCTTTTCCACAAACCACATATGTATCCACTAGAGTCATTGCATGTGTGTTCTTTTCACAAACCACATATGGACCCACTAGATTCATTGCATGTGTGTTCTTATACTAAACCAGCACTAGAGTCATTGCATGTGTGTTCTTTTCACAAACCACATATGTATCCACCAGTGTCATTGCATGTGTGTTCTTTCCACAAACCACACATGGATCGACCAATGGTCATTGCATGTGTCTTCTTTCCACAAACCACACATGGATCCCCCTGAGTCATTGCATGTGTGTTCTTTCCACAAACCACACATGGATCAACTAGTGTTCACTACATGTGTGTTCTTTCCACAAACCACTTATGGATCAACCAGTGGTCATTGCATGTGTGTTCCTGTCATGAACCACACATGGATCAACTAGAGTCATTGCATGTGTGTTCCTGTCATGAACAACACATGGATAAACCAATGGCATTGCATGTATGTTCTTTTCCACAAACCACATATGGATCCACTAGAGTCATTGCATGTATGTTCTTTTCACAAACCACATATGGATCCACTAGAGTCATTGCATGTATGTTCTTTTCCACAAACCACATATGGATCCACTAGAGTCATTGCATGTATGTTCTTTTCCACAAACCACATATGGATCCACTAGAGTCATTGCATGTATGTTCTTTTCACAAACCACATATGGACCCACTAGAGTCATTGCATGTGTGTTCTTATACTTAAACCAGCACTAGAGTCATTGCATATGTGTTCTTATACTAAAACCAGCACTAGAGTCATTGCATGTGTGTTCTTATAGTAAAACCAGCACTAGAGTCATTACATGTGTGTTCTTTCCACAAACCACACATGAATCAACCATTGTCATTCCATGTGTGTTCTTTCCACAAACCACATATGGATCAACCAGTGGTCATTGCATGTGTGTTCTTTTCCACAAACCACATATGGATCCACTAGAGTCATTGCATGTATGTTCTTTTCACAAACCACATATGGACCCACTAGAGTCATTGCATGTGTGTTCTTATACTAAAACCAGCACTAGAGTCATTGCATGTGTGTTCTTTTCACAAACAACATATGGATCCACCAGTGTCATTGCATGTGTGTTCTTTTCACAAACCACATATGGATCCACCAGTGTCATTGCATGTGTGTTCTTTCCACAAACCACACATGGATCGACCAGTGGTCATTGCATGTGTGTTCTTTCCACAAACCACACATGGATCCCCCTGAGTCATTGCATGTGAGTTCTTTCCACAAACCACACATGGATCCCCCTGAGTCATTGCATATGTGTTCTTTGCACAAACCACATATGGATCAACCAGTGTCATTGCATGCGTGTTCTTTCCACAAACCGCATTTGGATCCACTAGAGTCATTGCATGTGTGTTCTTTTCACAAACCACATATGGATCCACCAGTGTCATTGCATGTGTGTTCTTTCCACAAACCACACATTGATCGACCAGTGGTCAGTGCATGTGTGTTCTTTCCACAAACCACACATGGATCCCCCTGAGTCATTGCATGTATGTTCTTTCCACAAACCACATATGGATCAACCAGTGTCATTGCATGTGTGTTCTTTCCACAAACCACATACGGATCCACTAGAGTTCATTACATGTGTGTTCTTTTCACAAACCACATATGGATCAACCAATGGCATTGCATGTGTGTTCTTTTCACAAACCACATATGGATCCACCAATGTCATTGCATGTGTGTTCTTTCCACAAACCACACATTGATCGACCAGTGGTCAGTGCATGTGTGTTCTTTCCACAAACCACACATGGATCCCCCTGAGTCATTGCATGTATGTTCTTTCCACAAACCACATATGGATCAACCAGTGTCATTGCATGTGTGTTCTTTCCACAAACCACATACAGATGCACTAGAGTTCATTGCATGTGTGTTCTTTTCACAAACCATATATGGATCAACCATTGCATTGCATGTGTGTTCTTTTCACAAACCACATATGGATCCACCAATGTCATTGCATGTGTGTTCTTTCCACAAACCACATATGGATCAACCAGTGGTCATTGCATGTGTGTTGTTATACTAAAACCAGCACTAGAGTCATTGCATGTGTCTTCTTTCCACAAACCACATATGGATCAACCAGTGGTCATTGCATGTGTGTTCTTTTCCACAAACCACATATGGATCCACTAGAGTCATTGCATGTGTGTTCTTTTCACAAACCACATATGGACCCACTAGAGTCATTGCATGTGTGTTCTTTTCACAAACCACATATGGATCCACAGTGTCATTGCATGTGTGTTCTTTCCACAAACCACATATGGATCAACCAGTGGTCATTGCATGTGTGTTCTTATACTAAAACTAGAACTAGAGTCATTGCATGTGTCTTCTTTCCACAAACCACATATGGATCAACTAGTGGTCATTGCATGTGTGTTCTTTTCCACAAACCACATATGGATCCAGTAGAGTCATTTCATGTGTGTTCTTTTCACAAACCACATATGGACCAACTAGATTCATTGCATGTGTGTTCTTATACTAAAACCAGCACTAGAGTCATTGCATGTGTGTTCTTTTCACAAACCACATATGGATCCACCAGTGTCATTGCATGTGTGTTCTTTTCAGAAACCACACATTGATCGACCAGTGATCATTGCATGTGCGTTCTTTCCACAAACCACACATGGATCCCCCTGAGTCATTGCATGTGTGTTCTTTCCACAAACCACATATGGATCAACTAGTGTTATTGCATGTGTGTTCTTTCCACAAACCACATACGGATCCACTAGAGTTCATTGCATGTGTGTTCTTTTCACAAACCACATATGGATCTACCAATGGCATTGCATGTGTGTTCTTTTCACAAACCACATATGGATCCACCAGTGTCATTGCATGTGTGTTCTTTCCAGAAACTACATATTGATCAACTAGTGGTCATTGCATGTGTGTTCTTTTCCACAAACCACATATGGATCCACAAGAGTCATTGCATGTGTGTTCTTTTCACAAACCACATATGAACCCACTAGATTCATTGGATGTGTGTTCTTATACTAAAACCATCACTAGAGTCATTGCATGTGTGTCCTTTTCACAAACCACATATGGATCCACCAATGTCATTGCATGTGTGTTCTTTTCACAAACCACACATTGATTGACTAGTGGTCATTGCATGTGTGTTCTTTCCACAAGCCACACATGGATCCCCCTGAGTCATTCATGTGTGTTCTTTCCAAAAACCACATATGGATCAACCAGTGTCATTGCATGTGTGTTCTTTCCACAAACCACATACGGATCCACTAGAGTTCATTGCATGTTTGTTCTTTTCACAAACCACATATGGATCAACCAGTGGTATTGCATGTGTGTTCTTTTCGAAAACCACATATGGATCCACCAGTGTCATTGCATGTGTGTTCTTTCCACAAACCACATATGGATCAACTAGTGGTCATTGCATGTGTATTCTTTTCCACAAACCACATATGTATCCACTAGAGTCATTGCATGTGTGTTCTTTTCCCAAACCACATATGGACCCACTAGATTCATTGCATGTGTGTTCTTATACTAAAACCAGCACTAGAGTCATTGCATGTGTGTTCTTTTCACAAACCACATATGGATCCACCAGTGTCATTGCATGTGTGTTCTTTCCACAAACCACACATGGATCGACCAATGGTCATTGCATGTGTGTTCTTTCCACAAACCACACATGGATCCCCCTGAGTCATTGCATGTGTGTTCTTTCCACAAACCACACATAAATCAACTAGTGTTCACTACATGTGTGTTCTTTCCACAAACCACTTATGGATCAACCAGTGGTCATTGCATGTGTGTTCCTGTCATGAACCACACATGGATCAACTAGAGTCATTGCATGTGTGTTCCTATCATGAACCACACATGGATAAACCAATGGCATTGCATGTATGTTCTTTTCCACAAACCACATATGGATCCACTAGAGCCATTGCATGTATGTTCTTTTCCACAAACCACATATGGATCCACTAGAGTCATTGCATATATGTTCTTTTCACAAACCACATATGGATCCACTAGAGTCATTGCATGTATGTTCTTTTCACAAACCACATATGGACCCACTAGAGTCATTGCATGTGTGTTCTTATACTAAAACAAGCACTAGAGTCATTGCATGTCTGTTCTTATACTAAAACCAGCACTAGAGTCATTGCATGTGTGTTCGTATACTAAAACCAGCACTAGAGTCATTACATGTGTGTTCTTTCCACAAACCACATATGGATCCACTAGAGTCATTGCATGTATGTTCTTTTCACAAACCACATATGGACCCACTAGATTCATTGCATGTGTGTTCTTATACTAAAACCAGCACTAGAGTCATTGCATGTGTGTTCTTTTCACAAACCACATATGGATCCACCAGTGTCATTGCACGTGTGTTCTTTTCACAAACCACATATGCATCCACCAGTGTCATTGCATGTGTGTTCTTTCCACAAACCACACATGGATCGACCAGTGGTCATTGCATGTGTGTTCTTTCCACAAACCACACATGGATCCCCCTGAGTCATTGCATGTGTGTTCTTTCCACAAACCACACATGGATCCCCCTGAGTCATTGCATATGTGTTCTTTCCACAAACCACATATGGATCAACCAGTGTCATTGCATGCGTGTTCTTTCCACAAACCGCATTTGGATCCACTAGAGTCATTGCATGTGTGTTCTTTTCACAAACCACATATGGATCCACCAGTGTCATTGCATGTGTGTTCTTTCCACAAACCACACATTGATCGACCAGTGGTCAGTGCATGTGTGTTCTTTCCACAAACCACACATGGATCCCCCTGAGTCATTGCATGTATGTTCTTTCCACAAACCACATATGGATCAACCAGTGTCATTGCATGTGTGTTCTTTCCACAAACCACATACGGATCCACTAGAGTTCATTGCATGTGTGTTCTTTTCACAAACCACATATGGATCAACCAATGGCATTGCATGTGTGTTCTTTTCACAAACCACATATGGATCCACCAATGTCATTGCATGTGTGTTCTTTCCACAAACCACGTATGGATCAACCAGTGGTCATTGCATGTGTGTTCTTATACTAAAACCAGCACTAGAGTTAGTGCACGTGTGTTCTTTTCACAAACCACATATGGATCCACCAGTGTCATTGCATGTGTGTTCTTTTCACAAACCACACATTGATCGTCCAGTGGTCATTGCATGTGTGTTCTTTCCACAAACCACACATGGATCCCCCTAAGTTATTGCATGTGTGTTCTTTACACAAACCACAGATGGATCAACCAGTGTCATTGCATGTGTGTTCTTTCCACAAACCACATACGGATCCACTAGAGTTCATTGCATGTGTGTTCTTTTCACAAACCACATATGGATCCACCAGTGTCATTGCATGTGTGTTCTTTCCACAAACTACATATGGATCAACTAGTGGTCATTGCATGTGTGTTCTTTTCCACAAACCACATATGGATCCACTAGACTCATTGCATGTGTGTTCTTATCACAAACCACATATGGACCCACTAGATTCATTGGATGTGTGTTCT
The DNA here is from genome assembly GCA_916181665.1 of Avena sativa. NCBI lineage: Eukaryota > Viridiplantae > Streptophyta > Magnoliopsida > Poales > Poaceae > Avena > Avena sativa. The sequence continues at coordinate 596,773,836 of OV702289.1, forward strand.
TATACTAAAACCAGCACTAGAGTCATTGCATGTGTGTTCTTTTCACAAACCGCATATGGATCCACCAGTGTCATTGCATGTGTGTTCTTTCCAGAAACCACTCATGGATCGACCAATGGTCATTGCATGTGTGTTCTTTCCACAAACCACACATGGATCCCCCTGAGTCATTGCATGTGTGTTCTTTCCACAAACCACGCGTGGATCAACCAGTGTTCACTTCATGTGTGTTCTTTCCACAAACCACTTATGGATCAACTAGTGGTCATTCCATGTGTGTTCCTATCATGAACCACACATGGATCAACTAGAGTCATTGCATGTGTGTTTCTGTTATGAACCACACATGGATAAACCAATGGCATTGCATGTGTGTTCTTTTCCACAAACCACATATGGATCCACTAGAGTCATTGCATGTATGTTCTTTTCACAAACCACATATGGACCCACTAGAGTCATTGCATGTGTGTTCTTATACTAAAACCAGCACTAGAGTCATTGCATGTGTGTTCTTATAATAAAACCAGCACTAGAGTCATTGCATGTGTGTTCTTATAGCAAAACCAGCACTAGAGTCATTACATGTGTGTTCTTTCCACAAACCACACATGAATCAACCAGTGTCATTCCATGTGTGTTCTTTCCACAAACCACATATGGATCAACCAGTGGTCATTGCATGTGTGTTCTTTTCCATAAACCACATATGGATCCACTAGAGTCATTGCATGTGTGTTCTTTTCACAAACCACATATGGATCCAACAGTGTCATTGCATGTGTGTTCTTTTCACAAACCACATATGGATCCACCAGTGTCATTGCATGTGTGTTCTTTTCACAAACCACATATGGATCAACCAATGGCATTGCATGTGTGTTCTTTTAACAAACCACATATGGATCCACCAGTGTCATTACATGTGTGTTCTTTCCAGAAACTACATATGGATCAACTAGTGGTCATTGCATGTGTGTTCTTTTCCACAAACCACATATGGATCCACTAGAGTCATTGCATGTGTGTTCTTTTCACAAACCACATATGAACCCACTAGATTCATTGGATGTGTGTTCTTATACTAAAACCAGCACTAGAGTCATTGCATGTGTGTTCTTTTCACAAACCACATATGGATCCACCAATGTCATTGCATGTGTGTTCTTTTCACAAACCACACATTGATTGACTAGTGGTCAGTGCATGTGTGTTCTTTCCACAAGCCACACATGGATCCCCCTGAGTCATTCATGTGTGTTCTTTCCAAAAACCACATATGGATCAACCAGTGTCATTGCAAGTGTGTTCTTTCCACAAACCACATACGGATCAACTAGAGTTCATTGCATGTTTGTTCTTTTCACAAACCACATATGGATCAACCAATGGTATTGCATGTGTGTTCTTTTCACAAACCACATATGGATCCACCAGTGTCATTGCATGTGTGTTTTTTCCACAAACCACATATGGATCAACTAGTGGTCATTGCATGTGTATTCTTTTCCACAAACCACATATGTATCCACTAGAGTCATTGCATGTGTGTTCTTTTCACAAACCACATATGGACCCACTAGATTCATTGCATGTGTGTTCTTATACTAAACCAGCACTAGAGTCATTGCATGTGTTTTCTTTTCACAAACCACATATGTATCCACCAGTGTCATTGCATGTGTGTTCTTTCCACAAACCACACATGGATCGACCAATGGTCATTGCATGTGTCTTCTTTCCACAAACCACACATGGATCCCCCTGAGTCATTGCATGTGTGTTCTTTCCACAAACCACACATGGATCAACTAGTGTTCACTACATGTGTGTTCTTTCCACAAACCACTTATGGATCAACCAGTGGTCATTGCATGTGTGTTCCTGTGATGAACCACACATGGATCAACTAGAGTCACTGCATGTGTGTTCCTGTCATGAACAACACATGGATAAACCAATGGCATTGCATGTATGTTCTTTTCCACAAACCACATATGGATCCACTAGAGTCATTGCATGTATGTTCTTTTCACAAACCACATATGGATCCACTAGAGTCATTGCATGTATGTTCTTTTCCACAAACCACATATGGATCCACTAGAGTCATTGCATGTATGTTCTTTTCCACAAACCACATATGGATCCACTAGAGTCATTGCATGTATGTTCTTTTCACAAACCACATATGGACCCACTAGAGTCATTGCATGTGTGTTCTTATACTTAAACCAGCACTAGAGTCATTGCATATGTGTTCTTATACTAAAACCAGCACTAGAGTCATTGCATGTGTGTTCTTATAGTAAAACCAGCACTAGAGTCATTACATGTGTGTTCTTTCCACAAACCACACATGAATCAACCATTGTCATTCCATGTGTGTTCTTTCCACAAACCACATATGGATCAACCAGTGGTCATTGCATGTGTGTTCTTTTCCACAAACCACATATGGATCCACTAGAGTCATTGCATGTATGTTCTTTTCACAAACCACATATGGACCCACTAGAGTCATTGCATGTGTGTTCTTATACTAAAACTAGCACTAGAGTCATTGCATGTGTGTTCTTTTCACAAACAACATATGGATCCACCAGTGTCATTGCATGTGTGTTCTTTTCACAAACCACATATGGATCCACCAGTGTCATTGCATGTGTGTTCTTTCCACAAACCACACATGGATCGACCAGTGGTCATTGCATGTGTGTTCTTTCCACAAACCACACATGGATCCCCCTGAGTCATTGCATGTGTGTTCTTTCCACAAACCACACATGGATCCCCCTGAGTCATTGCATATGTGTTCTTTCCACAAACCACATATGGATCAACCAGTGTCATTGCATGCGTGTTCTTTCCACAAACCGCATTTGGATCCACTAGAGTCATTGCATGTGTGTTCTTTTCACAAACCACATATGGATCCACCAGTGTCATTGCATGTGTGTTCTTTCCACAAACCACACATTGATCGACCAGTGGTCAGTGCATGTGTGTTCTTTCCACAAACCACACATGGATCCCCCTGAGTCATTGCATGTATGTTCTTTCCACAAACCACATATGGATCAACCAGTGTCATTGCATGTGTGTTCTTTCCACAAACCACATACGGATCCACTAGAGTTCATTACATGTGTGTTCTTTTCACAAACCACATATGGATCAACCAATGGCATTGCATGTGTGTTCTTTTCACAAACCACATATGGATCCACCAATGTCATTGCATGTGTGTTCTTTCCACAAACCACGTATGGATCAACCAGTGGTCATTGCATGTGTGTTCTTATACTAAAACCAGCACTAGAGTCAGTGCATGTGTGTTCTTTTCACAAACCACATATGGATCCACCAGTGTCATTGCATGTGTGTTCTTTTCACAAACCACACATTGATCGTCCAGTGGTCATTGCATGTGTGTTCTTTCCACAAACCACACATGGATCCCCCTGAGTTATTGCATGTGTGTTCTTTCCACAAACCACAGATGGATCAACCAGTGTCATTGCATGTGTGTTCTTTCCACAAACCACATACGGATCCACTAGAGTTTATTGCATGTGTGTTCTTTTCACAAACCACATATGGATCTACCAATGGCATTGCATGTGTGTTCTTTTCACAAACCACATATGGATCCACCAGTGTCATTGCATGTGTCTTCTTTCCACAAACTACATATGGATCAACTAGTGGTCATTGCACGTGTGTTCTTTTCCACAAACCACATATGGATCCACTAGAGTCATTGCATGTGTGTTCTTATCACAAACCACATATGGACCCACTAGATTCATTGCATGTGTGTTCTTATACTAAAACCAGCACTAGAGTCATTGCATGTGTGTTCTTTTCACAAACCGCATATGGATCCACCAGTGTCATTGGATGTGTGTTCTTTCCAGAAACCACTCATGGATCGACCAATGGTCATTGCATGTGTGTTCTTTTCACAAACCACATATGGACCCACTAGAGTCATTGCATGTGTGTTCTTATACTTAAATCAGCACTAGAGTCATTGCATGTGTGTTCTTATACTAAAACCAGCACTAGAGTCATTGCATGTGTGTTCTTATAGTAAAACCAGCACTAGAGTCATTACATGTGTGTTCTTTCCACAAACCACGTATGGATCAACCAGTGGTCATTGCATGTGTGTTCTTATACTAAAACCAGCACTAGAGTCATTGCATGTGTGTTCTTTCCACAAACCACACATGGATCCCCCTGAGTTATTGCATGTGTGTTCTTTCCACAAACCACAGATGGATCAACCAGTGTCATTGCATGTGTGTTCTTTCCACAAACCACATACGGATCCACTAGAGTTTATTGCATGTGTGTTCTTTTCACAAACCACATATGGATCTACCAATGGCATTGCATGTGTGTTCTTTTCACAAACCACATATGGATCCACCAGTGTCATTGCATGTGTCTTCTTTCCACAAACTACATATGGATCAACTAGTGGTCATTGCACGTGTGTTCTTTTCCACAAACCACATATGGATCCACTAGAGTCATTGCATGTGTGTTCTTATCACAAACCACATATGGACCCACTAGATTCATTGCATGTGTGTTCTTATACTAAAACCAGCACTAGAGTCATTGCATGTGTGTTCTTTTCACAAACCGCATATGGATCCACCAGTGTCATTGGATGTGTGTTCTTTCCAGAAACCACTCATGGATCGACCAATGGTCATTGCATGTGTGTTCTTTTCACAAACCACATATGGACCCACTAGAGTCATTGCATGTGTGTTCTTATACTTAAACTAGCACTAGAGTCATTGCATGTGTGTTCTTATACTAAAACCAGCACTAGAGTCATTGCATGTGTGTTCTTATAGTAAAACCAGCACTAGAGTCATTACATGTGTGTTCTTTCCACAAACCACACATGAATCAACCAGTGTCATTCCATGTGTGTTCTTTCCACAAACCACATATGGATCAACCAGTGGTCATTGCATGTGTGTTCTTTTCCACAAACCACATATGGATCCACTAGAGTCATTGCATGTATGTTCTTTTCACAAACCACATATGGAACCACTAGAGTCATTGCATGTGTGTTCTTATACTAAAACCAGCACTAGAGTCATTGCATGTGTGTTCTTTTCACAAACCACATATGGATCCACCAGTGTCATTGCATGTGTGTTCTTTTCACAAACCACATATGGATCCACCAGTGTCATTGCATGTGTGTTCTTTCCACAAACCACACATGGATCGACCAGTGGTCATTGCATGTGTGTTCTTTCCACAAACCACACATGGATCCCCCTGAGTCATTGCATGTGTGTTCTTTCCACAAACCACACATGGATCCCCCTGGGTCATTGCATATGTGTTCTTTCCACAAACCACATATGGATCAACCAGTGTCATTGCATGCGTGTTCTTTCCACAAACCGCATTTGGATCCACTAGAGTCATTGCATGTGTGTTCTTTTCACAAACCACATATGGATCCACCAGTGTCATTGCATGTGTGTTCTTTCCACAAACCACACATTGATCGACCAGTGGTCAGTGCATGTGTGTTCTTTCCACAAACCACACATGGATCCCCCTGAGTCATTGCATGTATGTTCTTTCCACAAACCACATATGGATCAACCAGTGTCATTGCATGTGTGTTCTTTCCACAAACCACATACGGATCCACCAGAGTTCATTGCATGTGTGTTCTTTTCACAAACCACATATGGATCAACCAATGGAATTGCATGTGTGTTGTTTTCACAAACCACATATGGATCCACCAATGTCATTGCATATGTGTTCTTTCCACAAACCACATATGGATCAACCAGTGCTCATTGCATGTGTGTTCTTATACTAAAACCAGCACTAGAGTCAGTGCATGTGTGTTCTTTTCACAAACCACATATGGATCCACCAGTGTCATTGCATGTGTGTTCTTTCCACAAACCACACATTGATCGACCAGTGGTCAGTGCATGTGTGTTCTTTCCACAAACCACACAAGGATCCCCCTGAGTCATTGCATGTATGTTCTTTCCACAAACCACATATGGATCAACTAGTGTCATTGCATGTGTGTTCTTTCTACAAACCACATACGGATCCACTAGAGTTCATTGCATGTGTGTTCTTTTCACAAACCACATATGGATCAACCAATGGCATTGCATGTGTGTTCTTTTCACAAACCACATATGGATCCACCAATGTCATTGCATGTGTGTTCTTTCCACAAACCACGTATGGATCAACCAGTGGTCATTTCATGTGTGTTCTTATACTAAGACCAGCACTAGAGTCAGTGCATGTGTGTTCTTTTCACAAACCACATATGGATCCACCAGTGTCATTGCATGTGTGTTCTTTTCACAAACCACACATTGATCGTCCAGTGGTCATTGCATGTGTGTTCTTTCCACAAACCACACATGGATCCCCCTGAGTTATTGCATGTGTGTTCTTTCCACAAACCACAGATGGATCAACCAGTGTCATTGCATGTGTGTTCTTTCCACAAACCACATACGGATCCACTAGAGTTTATTGCATGTGTGTTCTTTTCACAAACCACATATGGATCTACCAATGGCATTGCATGTGTGTTCTTTTCACAAACCACATATGGATCCACCAGTGTCATTGCATGTGTCTTCTTTCCACAAACTACATATGGATCAACTAGTGGTCATTGCACGTGTGTTCTTTTCCACAAACCACATATGGATCCACTAGAGTCATTGCATGTGTGTTCTTATCACAAACCACATATGGACCCACTAGATTCATTGCATGTGTGTTCTTATACTAAAACCAGCACTAGAGTCATTGCATGTGTGTTCTTTTCACAAACCGCATATGGATCCACCAGTGTCATTGGATGTGTGTTCTTTCCAGAAACCACTCATGGATCGACCAATGGTCATTGCATGTGTGTTCTTTTCACAAACCACATATGGACCCACTAGAGTCATTGCATGTGTGTTCTTATACTTAAATCAGCACTAGAGTCATTGCATGTGTGTTCTTATACTAAAACCAGCACTAGAGTCATTGCATGTGTGTTCTTATAGTAAAACCAGCACTAGAGTCATTACATGTGTGTTCTTTCCACAAACCACGTATGGATCAACCAGTGGTCATTGCATGTGTGTTCTTATACTAAAACCAGCACTAGAGTCATTGCATGTGTGTTCTTTCCACAAACCACACATGGATCCCCCTGAGTTATTGCATGTGTGTTCTTTCCACAAACCACAGATGGATCAACCAGTGTCATTGCATGTGTGTTCTTTCCACAAACCACATACGGATCCACTAGAGTTTATTGCATGTGTGTTCTTTTCACAAACCACATATGGATCTACCAATGGCATTGCATGTGTGTTCTTTTCACAAACCACATATGGATCCACCAGTGTCATTGCATGTGTCTTCTTTCCACAAACTACATATGGATCAACTAGTGGTCATTGCACGTGTGTTCTTTTCCACAAACCACATATGGATCCACTAGAGTCATTGCATGTGTGTTCTTATCACAAACCACATATGGACCCACTAGATTCATTGCATGTGTGTTCTTATACTAAAACCAGCACTAGAGTCATTGCATGTGTGTTCTTTTCACAAACCGCATATGGATCCACCAGTGTCATTGGATGTGTGTTCTTTCCAGAAACCACTCATGGATCGACCAATGGTCATTGCATGTGTGTTCTTTTCACAAACCACATATGGACCCACTAGAGTCATTGCATGTGTGTTCTTATACTTAAACCAGCACTAGAGTCATTGCATGTGTGTTCTTATACTAAAACCAGCACTAGAGTCATTGCATGTGTGTTCTTATAGTAAAACCAGCACTAGAGTCATTACATGTGTGTTCTTTCCACAAACCACACATGAATCAACCAGTGTCATTCCATGTGTGTTCTTTCCACAAACCACATATGGATCAACCAGTGGTCATTGCATGTGTGTTCTTTTCCACAAACCACATATGGATCCACTAGAGTCATTGCATGTATGTTCTTTTCACAAACCACATATGGAACCACTAGAGTCATTGCATGTGTGTTCTTATACTAAAACCAGCACTAGAGTCATTGCATGTGTGTTCTTTTCACAAACCACATATGGATCCACCAGTGTCATTGCATGTGTGTTCTTTTCACAAACCACATATGGATCCACCAGTGTCATTGCATGTGTGTTCTTTCCACAAACCACACATGGATCGACCAGTGGTCATTGCATGTGTGTTCTTTCCACAAACCACACATGGATCCCCCTGAGTCATTGCATGTGTGTTCTTTCCACAAACCACACATGGATCCCCCTGGGTCATTGCATATGTGTTCTTTCCACAAACCACATATGGATCAACCAGTGTCATTGCATGCGTGTTCTTTCCACAAACCGCATTTGGATCCACTAGAGTCATTGCATGTGTGTTCTTTTCACAAACCACATATGGATCCACCAGTGTCATTGCATGTGTGTTCTTTCCACAAACCACACATTGATCAACCAGTGGTCAGTGCATGTGTGTTCTTTCCACAAACCACACATGGATCCCCCTGAGTCATTGCATGTATGTTCTTTCCACAAACCACATATGGATCAACCAGTGTCATTGCATGTGTGTTCTTTCCACAAACCACATACGGATCCACCAGAGTTCATTGCATGTGTGTTCTTTTCACAAACCACATATGGATCAACCAATGGAATTGCATGTGTGTTGTTTTCACAAACCACATATGGATCCACCAATGTCATTGCATATGTGTTCTTTCCACAAACCACATATGGATCAACCAGTGCTCATTGCATGTGTGTTCTTATACTAAAACCAGCACTAGAGTCAGTGCATGTGTGTTCTTTTCACAAACCACATATGGATCCACCAGTGTCATTGCATGTGTGTTCTTTCCACAAACCACACATTGATCGACCAGTGGTCAGTGCATGTTTGTTCTTTCCACAAACCACACAAGGATCCCCCTGAGTCATTGCATGTATGTTCTTTCCACAAACCACATATGGATCAACTAGTGTCATTGCATGTGTGTTCTTTCCACAAACCACATACGGATCCACTAGAGTTCATTGCATGTGTGTTCTTTTCACAAACCACATATGGATCAACCAATGGCATTGCATGTGTGTTCTTTTCACAAACCACATATGGATCCACCAATGTCATTGCATGTGTGTTCTTTCCACAAACCACGTATGGATCAACCAGTGGTCATTTCATGTGTGTTCTTATACTAAGACCAGCACTAGAGTCAGTGCATGTGTGTTCTTTTCACAAACCACATATGGATCCACCAGTGTCATTGCATGTGTGTTCTTTTCACAAACCACACATTGATCGACCAGTGGTCATTGCATGTGTGTTCTTTCCACAAACCACACATGGGTCCCCATGAGTTATTGCATGTGTGTTCTTTCCACAAACCACAGATGGATCAACCAGTGTCATTGCATGTGTGTTCTTTCCACAAACCACATACGGATCCACTAGAGTTCATTGCATGTGTGTTCTTTTCACAAACCACATATGGATCTACCAATGGCATTGCATGTGTGTTCTTTTCACAAACCACATATGGATCCACCAGTGTCATTGCATGTGTGTTCTTTCCACAAACTACATATGGATCAACTAGTGGTCATTGCATGTGTGTTCTTTTCCACAAACCACATATGGATCCACTAGAGTCATTGCATGTGTGTTCTTATCACAAACCACATATGGACCCACTAGATTCATTTCATGTGTGTTCTTATACTAAAACCAGCACTAGAGTCATTGCATGTGTGTTCTTTTCACAAACCGCATATGGATCCACCAGTGTCATTGCATGTGTGTTCTTTCCAGAAATGACTCATGGATCGACCAATGGTCATTGCATGTGTGTTCTTTCCACAAACCACACATGGATCCCCCTGAGTCATTGCATGTGTGTTCTTTCCACAAACCACGCGTGGATCAACCAGTGTTCACTGCATGTGTGTTCTTTCCACAAACCACTTATGGATCAACTAGTGGTCATTGCATGTGTGTTCCTATCATGAACCACACATGGATCAACTAGATTCATTGCATGTGTGTTTCTGTTATGAACCACACATGGATAAACCAATGGCATTGCATGTGTGTTCTTTTCCACAAACCACATATGGATCCACTAGAGTCATTGCATGTATGTTCTTTTCACAAACCACATATGGACCCACTAGAGTCATTGCATGTGTGTTCTTATACTAAAACCAGCACTAGAGTCATTGCATGTGTGATCTTATACTAAAACCAGCACTAGAGTCATTGCATGTGTGTTCTTATAGTAAAACCAGCACTAGAGTCATTACATGTGTGTTCTTTCCACAAACCACACATGAATCAACCAGTGTCATTCCATGTGTGTTCTTTCCATAAACCACATATGGATCAACCAGTGGTCAATTTATGTGTGTTCTTTTCCACAAACCACATATGGATCCACTAGAGTCATTGCATGTATGTTCTTTTCACAAACCACATATGGACCCACTAGAGTCATTGCATGTGTGTTCTTATACTAAAACAAGCACTAGAGTCATTGCATGTGTGTTCTTTTCACAAACCACATATGGATCCACCAGTGTCATTGCATGTGTGTTCTTTTCACAAACCACATATGGATCCACCAGTGTCATTGCATGTGTGTTCTTTCCACAAACCACACACGGATCTACCAGTGGTCATTGCATGTGTGTTCTTTCCACAAACCACACATGGATCCCCCTGAGTCCTTGCATGTGTGTTCTTTCCACAAACCACACATGGATCCCCCTGAGTCATTGCATATGTGTTCTTTCCACAAACCCCATATGGATCAACCAGTGTCATTGCATGCGTGTTCTTTCCACAAATCGCATTTGGATCCACTAGAGTCATTGCATGTGTGTTCTTTTCACAAACCACATATGGATCCACCAGTGTCATTGCATGTGTGTTCTTTCCACAAACCACACATTGACCGACCAGTGGTCAGTGCATGTGTGTTCTTTCCACAAACCACACATGGATCCCCCTGAGTCATTGCATGTATGTTCTTTCCACAAACCACATATGGATCAACCAGTGTTATTGCATGTGCGTTCTTTCCACAAACCACATACGGATCCACCAGAGTTCATTGCATGTGTGTTCTTTTCACAAACCACATATGGATCAACCAATGGCATTGCATGTGTGTTGTTTTCAAAAACCACATATGGATCCACCAATGTCATTGCATGTGTGTTCTTTCCACAAACCACATATGGATCAACCAGTGGTCATTGCATGTGTGTTCTTATACTAAAACCAGCACTAGAGTCAGTGCATGTGTGTTCTTGTCACAAACCACATATGGATCCACCAGTGTCATTGCATGTGTGTTCTTTCCACAAACCACACATTGATCGACCAGTGGTCAGTGCATGTGTGTTCTTTCCACAAACCACACATGGATCCCCCTGAGTCATTGCATGTATGTTCTTTCCACAAACCACATATGGATCAACTAGTGTCATTGCATGTGTGTTCTTATACTAAAACCAACACTAGAGTCAGTGCATGTGTGTTCTTTTCACAAACCACATATGGATCCACCAGTGTCATTGCATGTGTGTTCTTTCCACAAACCACACATTGATCGACCAGTGGTCAGTGCATGTGTGTTCTTTCCACAAACCACACAAGGATCCCCCTGAGTCATTGCATGTATGTTCTTTCCACAAACCACATAAGGATCAACTAGTGTCATTGCATGTGTGTTCTTTCCACAAACCACATACGGATCCACTAGAGTTCATTGCATGTGTGTTCTTTTCACAAACCACATATGGATCAACCAATGGCATTGCATGTGTGTTCTTTTCACAAACCACATATGGATCCACCAATGTCATTGCATGTGTGTTCTTTCCACAAACCACGTATGGATCAACCAGTGGTCATTGAATGTGTGTTCTTATACTAAGACCAGCACTAGAGTCAGTGCATGTGTGTTCTTTTCACAAACCACATATGGATCCACCAGTGTCATTGCATGTGTGTTCTTTTCACAAACCACACATTGATCGACCAGTGGTCATTGCATGTGTGTTCTTTTCACAAACCACATATGGATCCACCAGTGTCATTGCATGTGTGTTCTTTCCACAAACCACACATGGATCGACCAGTGGTCATTGCATGTGTGTTCTTTCCACAAACCACACATGGATCCCCCTGAGTCATTGCATGTGTGTTCTTTCCACAAACCACACATGGATCCCCCTGAGTCATTGCATATATGTTCTTTCCACAAACCACATATGGATCAACCAGTGTCATTGCATGCGTGTTCTTTCCACAAACCGCATTTGGATCCACTAGAGTCATTGCATGTGTGTTCTTTTCACAAACCACATATGGATCCACCAGTGTCATTGCATGTGTGTTCTTTCCACAAACCACACATTGATCGACCAGTGGTCAGTGCATGTGTGTTCTTTCCACAAACCACACATGGATCCCCCTGAGTCATTGCATGTATGTTCTTTCCACAAACCACATATGGATCAACCAGTGTCATTGCATGTGTGTTCTTGTCACAAACCACATATGGATCCACCAGTGTCATTGCATGTGTGTTCTTTCCACAAACCACACATTGATCGACCAGTGGTCAGTGCATGTGTGTTCTTTCCACAAACCACACATGGATCCCCCTGAGTCATTGCATGTATGTTCTTTCCACAAACCACATATGGATCAACTAGTGTCATTGCATGTGTGTTCTTATACTAAAACCAGCACTAGAGTCAGTGCATGTGTGTTCTTTTCACAAACCACATATGGATCCACGAGTGTCATTGCATGTGTGTTCTTTCCACAAACCACACATTGATCGACCAGTGGTCAGTGCATGTGTGTTCTTTCCACAAACCACACAAGGATCCCCCTGAGTCATTGCATGTATGTTCTTTCCACAAACCACAGATGGATCAACTAGTGTCATTGCATGTGTGTTCTTTCCACAAACCACATACGGATCCACTAGAGTTCATTGCATGTGTGTTCTTTTCACAAACCACATATGGATCAACCAATGGCATTGCATGTGTGTTCTTTTCACAAACCACATATGGATCCACCAATGTCATTGCATGTGTGTTCTTTCCACAAACCACGTATGGATCAACCAGTGGTCATTGCATGTGTGTTCTTATACTAAGACCAGCACTAGAGTCAGTGCATGTGTGTTCTTTTCACAAACCACATATGGATCCACCAGTGTCATTGCATGTGTGTTCTTTTCACAAACCACACATTGATCGACCAGTGGTCATTGCATGTGTCTTCTTTCCACAAACCACACATGGGTCCCCCTGAGTTATTGCATGTGTGTTATTTCCACAAACCACAGATGGATCAACCAGTGTCATTGCATGTGTGTTCTTTCCACAAACCACATACGGATCCACTAGAGTTCATTGCATGTGTGTTCTTTTCACAAACCACATATGGATCTACCTATGGCATTGCATGTGTGTTCTTTTCACAAACCACATATGGATCCACCAGTGTCATTGCATGTGTGTTCTTTCCACAAACTACATATGGATCAACTAGTGGTCATTGCATGTGTGTTCTTTTCCACAAACCACATATGGATCCACTAGAGTCATTGCATGTGTGTTCTTATCACAAACCACATATGGACCCACTAGATTCATTGCATGTGTGTTCTTATACTAAAACCAGCACTAGAGTCATTGCATGTGTGTTCTTTTCACAAACCGCATATGGATCCACCAGTGTCATTGCATGTGTGTTCTTTCCAGAAACGACTCATGGATCGACCAATGGTCATTGCATGTGTGTTCTTTCCACAAACCACACATGGATCCCCCTGAGTCATTGCATGTGTGTTCTTTCCACAAACCACGCGTGGATCAACCAGTGTTCACTGCATGTGTGTTCTTTCCACAAACCACTTATGGATCAACTAGTGGTCATTGCATGTGTGTTCCTATCATGAACCACACATGGATCAACTAGAGTCATTGCATGTGTGTTTCTGTTATGAACCACACATGGATAAACCAATGGCATTGCATGTGTGTTCTTTTCCACAAACCACATATGGATCCACTAGAGTCATTGCATGTATGTTCTTTTCACAAACCACATATGGACCCACTAGAGTCATTGCATGTGTGTTCTTATACTAAAACCAGCACTAGAGTCATTGCATGTGTGTTCTTATACTAAAACCAGCACTAGAGTCATTGCATGTGTGTTCTTATAGTAAAACCAGCACTAGAGTCATTACATGTGTGTTCTTTCCACAAACCACACATGAATCAACCAGTGTCATTCCATGTGTGTTCTTTCCACAAACCACATATGGATCAACCAGTGGTCATTGCATGTGTGTTCTTTTCCACAAACCACATATGGATCCACTAGAGTCATTGCATGTATGTTCTTTTCACAAACCACATATGGACCCACTAGAGTCATTGCATGTGTGTTCTTATACTAAAACCAGCACTAGAGTCATTGCATGTGTGTTCTTTTCAAAAACCACATATGGATCCACCAGTGTCATTGCATGTGTGTTCTTTTCACAAACCACATATGGATCCACCAGTGTCATTGCATGTGTGTTCTTTCCACAAACCACACATGGATCGACCAGTGGTCATTGCATGTGTGTTCTTTCCACAAACCACACATGGATCCCCCTGAGTCATTGCATGTGTGTTCTTTCCACAAACCACACATGGATCCCCCTGAGTCATTGCATATGTGTTCTTTCCACAAACCCCATATGGATCAACCAGTGTCATTGCATGCGTGTTCTTTCCACAAACCGCATTTGGATCCACTAGAGTCATTGCATGTATGTTCTTTTCACAAACCACATATGGATCCACCAGTGTCATTGCATGTGTGTTCTTTCCACAAACCACACATTGATCGACCAGTGGTCAGTGCATGTGTGTTCTTTCCACAAACCACACATGGATCCCCCTGAGTCATTGCATGTATGTTCTTTCCACAAACCACATATGGATCAACCAGTGTCATTGCATGTGCGTTCTTTCCACAAACCACATACGGATCCACCAGAGTTCATTGCATGTGTGTTCTTTTCACAAACCACATATGGATCAACCAATGGCATTGCATGTGTGTTGTTTTCACAAACCACATATGGATCCACCAATGTCATTGCATGTGTGTTCTTTCCACAAACCACATATGGATCAACCAGTGGTCATTGCATGTGTGTTCTTATACTAAAACCAGCACTAGAGTCAGTGCATGTGTGTTCTTGTCACAAACCACATATGGATGCACCAGTGTCATTGCATGTGTGTTCTTTCCACAAACCACACATTGATCGACCAGTGGTCAGTGCATGTGTGTTCTTTCCACAAACCACACATGGATCCCCCTGAGTCATTGCATGTATGTTCTTTCCACAAACCACATATGGATCAACTAGTGTCATTGCATGTGTGTTCTTTCCACAAACCACATACGGATCCACTAGAGTTCATTGCATGTGTGTTCTTTTCACAAACCACATATGGATCAACCAATGGCATTGCATGTGTGTTGTTTTCACAAACCACATATGGATCCACCAATGTCATTGCATGTGTGTTCTTTCCACAAACCACGTATGGATCAACCAGTGGTCATTGCATGTGTGTTCTTATACTAAGACCAGCACTAGAGTCAGTGCATGTGTGTTCTTTTCACAAACCACATATGGATCCACCAGTGTCATTGCATGTGTGTTCTTTTCACAAACCACACATTGATCGACCAGTGGTCATAGCATGTGTGTTCTTTCCACAAACCACACATGGGTCCCCCTGAGTTATTGCATGTGTGTTCTTTCCACAAACCACAGATGGATCAACCAGTGTCATTGCATGTGTGTTTTTCCACAAACCACATACGGATCCACTAGAGTTCATTGCATGTGTGTTCTTTTCACAAACCACATATGGATCTACCTATGGCATTGCATGTGTGTTCTTTTCACAAACCACATATGGATCCACCAGTGTCATTGCATGTGTGTTCTTTCCACAAACTACATATGGATCAACTAGTGGTCATTGCATGTGTGTTATTTTCCACAAACCACATATGGATCCACTAGAGTCATTGCATGTGTGTTCTTATCACAAACCACATATGGACCCACTAGATTCATTGCATGTGTGTTCTTATACTAAAACCAGCACTAGAGTCATTGCATGTGTGTTCTTTTCACAAACCGCATATGGTTCCACCAGTGTCATTGCATGTGTGTTCTTTCCAGAAACGACTCATGGATCGACCAATGGTCATTGCATGTGTGTTCTTTCCACAAACCACACATGGATCCCCCTGAGTCATTGCATGTGTGTTCTTTCCACAAACCACGCGTGGATCAACCAGTGTTCACTGCATGTGTGTTCTTTCCATAAACCACTTATGGATCAACTAGTGGTCATTGCATGTGTGTTCCTATCATGAAACACACATGGATCAACTAGAGTCATTGCATGTGTGTTTCTGTTATGAACCACACATGGATAAACCAATGGCATTGCATGTGTGTTCTTTTCCACAAACCACATATGGATCCACTAGAGTCATTGCATGTATGTTCTTTTCACAAACCACATATGGACCCACTAGAGTCATTGCATGTGTGTTCTTATACTAAAACCAACACTAGAGTCATTGCATGTGTGTTCTTATACTAAAACCAGCACTAGAGTCATTGCATGTGTGTTCTTATAGTAAAACCAGCACTAGAGTCATTACATGTGTGTTCTTTCCACAAACCACACATGAATCAACCAGTGTCATTGCACGTGTGTTCTTTCCACAAACCACATATGGATCAACCAGTGGTCATTGCATGTGTGTTCTTTTCCACAAACCACATATGGATCCACTAGAGTCATTGCATGTGTGTTCTTATACTAAAACCAGCACTAGAGTCCTTGCATGTGTGTTCTTTTCACAAACCACATATGGATCCACCAGTGTCATTGCATGTGTGTTCTTTTCACAAACCACATATGGATCCACCAGTGTCATTGCATGTGTGTTTTTTCCACAAACCACACATGGATCGACCAGTGGTCATTGCATGTGTGTTCTTTCCACAAACCACACATGGATCCCCTGAGTCATTGCATGTGTGTTCTTTCCACAAACCACACATGGATCCCCCTGAGTCATTGCATATGTGTTCTTTCCACAAACCACATATGGATCAACCAGTGTCCTTGCATGCATGTTCTTTCCACAAACCGCATTTGGATCCAGTAGAGTCATTGCATGTGTGTTCTTTTCACAAACCACATATGGATCCACCAGTGTCATTGCATGTGTGTTCTTTCCACAAACCACACATTGATCGACCAGTGGTTAGTGCATGTGTGTTCTTTCCACAAACCACACATGGATCCCCCTGAGTTATTGCATGCATGTTCTTTCCACAAACCACATATGGATCAACCAGTGTCATTGCATGTGTGTTGTTTCCACAAACCACGTACGGATCCACTAGAGTTCATTGCATGTGTGTTCTTTTCACAAACCACATATGGATCAACCAATGGCATTGCATGTGTGTTGTTTTCACAAACCACATATGGATCCACCAATGTCATTGCATGTGTGTTCTTTCCACAAACCACATATGGATCAGCCAGTGGTCATTGCATGTGTGTTCTTATACTAAAACCAGCACTAGAGTCAGTGCATGTGTGTTCTTTTCACAAACCACATATGGATCCACCAGTGTCATTGCATGTGTGTTCTTTTCACAAACCACACATTGATCGACCAGTGGTCATTGCATGTATGTTCTTTCCACAAACCACACATGGATCCCCCTGAGTCATTGCATGTGTGTTCTTTCCACAAACCACAGATGGATCAACCAGTGTCATTGCATGTGTGTTCTTTCCACAAACCACATACGGATCCACTAGAGTTCATTGCATGTGTGTTCTTTTCACAAACCACATTTGGATCTACCAATGGCATTGCACGTGTGTTCTTTTCACAAACCACATATGGATCCACCAGTGTCATTGCATGTGTGTTCTTTCCACAAACTACATATGGATCAACTAGTGGTCATTGCATGTGTGTTCTTTTCCACAAACCACAGATGGATCCACTAGAGTCATTGCATGTGTGTTCTTATCACAAACCACATATGGACCCACTAGATTCATTGCATGTGTGTTCTTATACTAAAACCAGCACTAGAGTCATTGCATGTGTGTTCTTTTAACAAACCGCATATGGATCCACCAGTGTCATTGCATGTGTGTTCTTTCCAGAAACCACTCATGGATCGACCAATGGTTATTGCATGTGTGTTCTTTCCATAAACCACACATGGATCCCCCTGAGTCATTGCATGTGTGTTCTTTCCACAAACCACGCGTGGATCAACCAGTGTTCACTGCGTGTGTGTTCTTTCCACAAACCACTTATGGATCAACTAGTGGTCATTGCATGTGTGCTCCTGTCATGAACCACACATGGATCAACTAGAGTCATTGCATGTGTGTTTCTTTTATGAACCACACATGGATAAACCAATGGCATTGCATGTGTGTTCTTTTCCACAAACCACATATGGTTCCACTAGAGTCATTGCATGGGTGTTCTTTTTACAAACCACATATGGACCCACTAGAGTCATTGCATGTGTGTTCTTATACTAAAACCAGCACTAGAGTCATTGCATGTGTGTCCTTATACTAAAACCAGCACTAGAGTCATTGCATTTGTGTTCTTTTAACAAACCACATATGGATCGACCAGTGGACATTGCATGTGTGTTCTTTCCACAAACCACATATGGATCGACCAGTGGTCATAGCATGTGTGTTCTTTTGCACAAACCACATATGGATCCACTAGAGTCATTGCATGTGTGTTCTTTTCACAAACCACATAGGAATCCACTAGTGTCATTGCATGTGTGTTCTTTCCACAAACCACTTATGGATCAACCAGTGGTCATTGCATGTGTGTTCTTTTCCACAAACCACATATGGATCCACTAGAGTCATTGCATGTGTGTTCTTTTCACAAACCACATATGGACCCACTAGATTCATTGCATGTGTGTTCTTATGCTAAAACCAGCACTAGAGTCATTTCATGTGTGTTCTTATACTAAAACCAACACTAGAGTCATTGCATGTGTGTTCTTTTCACAAACCACATATGGATCCACCAGTGTCATTGCATGTGTGTTCTTTCCACAAACCACATATGAATCAACCAGTGGTCATTGCATGTGTGTTCTTTTCCACAAACCACATATGGATCCACTAGACTCATTGCATGTGTGTTCTTTTGACAAACCACATATGGACCCACTAGAGTCATTGCTTGTGTGTTCTTATACTAAAACCAGCACTAGAGTCATTGCATGTGTGTTCTTTTCACAAACCACATATGGATCCACCAATGTCATTGCATGTGTGTTCTTTATACAAACCACACATTGATCGACCACTGGTCATTGCATGTGTGTTCTTTCCATAAGCCACACATGGATCCCCATGAGTCATTCATGTGTGTTCTTTCCAAAAACCACATATGGATCAACCAGTGTCATTGCATGTGTGTCCTTTCCACAAACCACATACGGATCCACTAGAGTTCATTGCATGGGTGTTCTTTTCACAATCCAGATATGGATCAACCAATGGTATTGCATGTGTGTTCGTTTCACAAACCACATATGGTTCCACCAGTGTCATTGCATGTGTGTTCTTTCCACAAACCACATATGGATCAACTAGTGGTCATTGCATGTGTATTCTTTTCCACAAACCACATATGTATCCACTAGAGTCAGTGCATGTGTGTTCTTTTCACAAACCACATATGGACCCACTAGATTCATTGCATGTGTGTTCTTATACTAAAACCAGCACTAGAGTCATTGCATGTGTGTTCTTTTCACAAACCACATATGGATCCACCAGTGTCATTGCATGTGTGTTCTTTCCACAAACCACACATGGATCGACCAATGGTCATTGCATGTGTGTTCTTTCCACAAACCACACATGGATCCCCCTGAGTCATTGCATGTGTGTTCTTTCCACAAACCACACATGGATCAACTAGTGTTCACTGCATGTGTGTTCTTTCCACAAACCACTTATGGATCAACCAGTGGTCATTGCATGTGTGTTCTTGTCATGAACCACACATGGATCAACTAGAGTCATTGCATGTGTGTTCCTGTCATGAACAACACATGGATAAACCAATGGCATTGAATGTATGTTCTTTTCCACAAACCACATATGGATCCACTAGAGTCATTGCATGTATGTTGTTTTCACAAACCACATATGGATCCACTAGAGTCATTGCATGTATGTTCTTTTCACAAACCACATATGGACCCACTAGAGTCATTGCATGTGTGTTCTTATACTAAAACCAGCACTAGAGTCATTGCATGTGTGTTCTTATACTAAAACCAGCACTACAGTCATTGCATGTGTGTTCTTTCCACAAACCACACAGGGATCAACCAGTGTCATTGCATGTGTGTTCTTTCCACAAACCACATTTGGATCAACCAGTGGTCATTGCATGTGTGTTCTTTTCCACAAACAACATATGGATCCACAAGAGTCATTGCAATAGTGTTCTTTTGACAAACCATATATGGACCCACTAGAGTCATTGCATGTGTGTTCTTTTACTAAAACCAGCACTAGAGTCATTGCATGTGTGTTCTTTTCACAAACCAAATATGGATCCACCAGCGTCATTGCATGTGTGTTCTTTTCACAAACCACACATTGATCACCAGTGGTCATTGCATGTGTGTTCTTTCCACAAACCACACATGGATCACACTGAGTCATTCATGTGTGTTCTTTCCACAAACCACATTTGGATCAACCAGTGTCATTGCATGTGTGTTCTTTCCACAAACCACATACGGATCCACTAGAGTTCATTACATGTGTGTTCTTTTCACAAACCACATATGGATCAACCAATGGTATTGCATGTGTGTTCTGTTCACAAACGACATATGGATCCACCAGTGTCATTGCATGTGTGTTCTTTCCACAAACCACATATGGATCAACCAGTGGTCATTGCATGTGTGTTATTTTCCACAAACCACATATGGATCCACTAGACTCATTGCATGTGTGTTCTTTTGACAAACCACATATGGACCCACTAGAGTCATTGCATGTGTGTTCTTATACTAAAACCAACACTAGAGTCATTGCATGTGTGTTCTTTTCAGAAACCACATATGGATCCACCAATGTCATTGCATGTGTGTTCTTTATACAAAACACACATTGATCGACCGGTGGTCATTGCATGTGTGTTCTTTCCACAAACCACACATGGATCCCCTGAGTCATTGCATGTGTGTTCTTTTCATAAACCACATATGGATCAACCAGTGTCATTGCATGTGTGTTCTTTTCACAAACCACATATGGATACACTAGAGTCATTGCATGTGTGTTCTTATACTAAAACCAGCACTAGAGTCATTGCATGTGTGTTCTTTTCACAAACCACATATGGACCCACTAGAGTCATTGCATGTGTGTTCCTATACTAAAACCAGCCCTAGAGTCATTGCATGTGCGTTCTTTTGACAAACCACATATGGATCCACCAGTGTCATTGCATGTGTGTTCTTTATACAAAACACACATTGATCGACCAGTGGTCATTGCATGTGTGTTCTTTCCACAAACCACATTTGGATCAACCAGTGGTCATTGCATGTGTGTTCTTTTCCACAAACCACATATGGATCCACTAGAGTCATTGCAATAGTGTTCTTTTGACAAACTACATATGGACCCACTAGAGTCATTGCATGTGTGTTCTTATACTAAAACCAGCACTAGAGTCATTGCATGTGTGTTCTTTTCACAAACCACATATGGATCCACCAGTGTCATTGCATGTGTGTTCTTTTCACAAACCACATATTGATCACCAGTGGTCATTGCATGTGTGTTCTTTCCACAAACCACACATGGATCACCCTGAGTCATTCATGTGTGTTCTTTCCACAAACCACATTTGGATCAACCAGTGTCATTGCATGTGTGTTCTTTCCACAAACCACATACGGATCCACTAGAGTTCATTGCATGTGTGATCTTTTCACAAACCACATATGGATCAACCAATGGTATTGTATGTGTGTTCTTTTCACAAACCACATATGGATCCACCAGTGTCATTGCATGTGTGTTCTTTCCACAAACCACATATGGATCAACCAGTGGTCATTGCATGTGTGTTCTTTTCCACAAACCACATATGGATCCACTAGACGCATTGCATGTGTGTTCTTTTAACAAACCACATATGGACCCACTAGAGTCATTGCATGTGTGTTCTTATACTAAAACCAGCACTAGAGTCATTGCATGTGTGTTCTTTTCACAAACCACATATGGATCCACCAATGTCATTGCATGTGTGTTCTTTATACAAAGCACACATTGATCGACCAGTGGTCATTGCATGTATGTTCTTTCCACAAGCCACACATGGATCCCCCTGAGTCATTCATGTGTGTTCTTTCCAAAAACCACATATGGATCAACTAGTGTCATTGCATGTGTGTTCTTTCCACAAACCACATACGGATCCACTAGAGTTCATTGCATGGGTGTTCTTTTCATAATCCACATATGGATCAACCAATGGTATTGCATGTGTGTTCTTTTCACAAACCACATATGGATCCACCAGTGTCATTGCATGTGTGTTCTTTCCACAAACCACATATGGCTCAAATAGTGGTCATTGCATGTGTATTCTTTTCCACAAACCACATATGTATCCACCAGAGTCATTGCATGTGTGTTCTTTTCACAAACCACATATGGACCCACTAGATTCATTGCATGTGTGTTCTTATACTAAAACCAGCACTAGAGTCATTGCATGTGTGTTCTTTTCACAAACCACATATGGATCTACCAGTGTCATTGCATGTGTGTTCTTTCCACAAACCACACATGGATCGACCATTGGTCATTGCATGTGTGTTCTTTCCACAAACCACACATGGATCCCCTGAGTCATTGCATGTGTGTTCTTTCCACAAACCACACATGGATCAACTAGTGTTCACTGCATGTGTGTTCTTTCCACAAACCACTTATGGATCAACCAGTGGTCATTGAATGTGTGTTCTTGTCATGAACCACACATGGATCAACTAGAGTCATTGCATGTGTGTTCCTGTCATGAACAACGCATGGATAAACCAATGGCATTCCATGTATGTTCTTTTCCACAAACCACATATGGATCCACTAGAGTCATTGCATGTATGTTCTTTTCACAAACCACATATGGATCCACTAGAGTCATTGCATGTATGTTCTTTTCACAAACCACATATGGACCCACTAGACTCATTGCATGCGTGTTCTTATACTAAAACCAGCACTAGAGTCATTGCATGTGTGTTCTTATACTAAAACCAGCACTAGAGTCATTGCATGTGTGTTCTTTCCACAAACCACACAAGGATCAACCAGTGTCATTGCATGTGTGTTCTTTCCACAAACCACATATGGATCAACCAGTGGTCATTGCATGTGTGTTCTTTTCCACAAACCACATATGGATCCACTAGAGTCATTGCATGTATGTTCTTTTCACAAACCACATATGGACCCAATAGAGTCATTGCATGTGTGTTCTTATACTAAAACCAGCACTAGAGTCATTGCATGTGTGTTCTTTTCACAAACCACATATGGATCCACCAGTGTCATTGCATGTGTGTTCTTTTCACAAACCACATATGGATCCACCAGTGTCATTGCATGTGTGTTCTTTCCACAAACCACACATGGATCGACCAGTGGTCATTGCATGTGTGTTCTTTCCACAAACCACACATGGATCCCCCTGAGTCATTGCATGTGTGTTCTTTCCACAAACCACACATGGATCCCCCTGAGTCATTGCATATGTGTTCTTTCCACAAACCACATATGGATCAACCAGTGTCATTGCATGCATGTTCTTTCCACAAACCGCATTTGGATCCAGTAGAGTCATTGCATGTGTGTTCTTTTCACAAACCACATATGGATCCACCAGTGTCATTGCATGTGTGTTCTTTCCACAAACCACACATTGATCGACCAGTGGTCAGTGCATGTGTGTTCTTTCCACAAACCACACATGGATCCCCCTGAGTCATTGCATGCATGTTCTTTCCACAAACCACATATGGATCAACCAGTGTCATTGCATGTGTGTTCTTTCCACAAACCACGTACGGATCCACTAGAGTTCATTGCATGTGTGTTCTTTTCACAAACCACATATGGATCAACCAATGGCATTGCATGTGTGTTGTTTTCACAAACCACATATGGATCCACCAATGTCATTGGATGTGTGTTCTTTCCACAAACCACATATGGATCAGCCAGTGGTCATTGCATGTGTGTTCTTATACTAAAACCAGCACTAGAGTCAGTGCATGTGTGTTCTTTTCACAAACCACATATGGATCCACCAGTGTCATTGCATGTGTGTTCTTTTCACAAACCACACATTGATCGACCAGTGGTCATTGCATGTATGTTCTTTCCACAAACCACACATGGATCCCCCTGAGTCATTGCATGTGTGTTCTTTCCACAAACCACAGATGGATCAACCAGTGTCATTGCATGTGTGTTCTTTCCACAAACCACATACGGATCCACTAGAGTTCATTGCATGTGTGTTCTTTTCACAAACCACATTTGGATCTACCAATGGCATTGCACGTGTGTTCTTTTCACAAACCACATATGGATCCACCAGTGTCATTGCATGTGTGTTCTTTCCACAAACTACATATGGATCAACTAGTGGTCATTGCATGTGTGTTCTTTTCCACAAACCACAGATGGATCCACTAGAGTCATTGCATGTGTGTTCTTATCACAAACCACATATGGACCCACTAGATTCATTGCATGTGTGTTCTTATACTAAAACCAGCACTAGAGTCATTGCATGTGTGTTCTTTTAACAAACCGCATATGGATCCACCAGTGTCATTGCATGTGTGTTCTTTCCAGAAACCACTCATGGATCGACCAATGGTTATTGCATGTGTGTTCTTTCCATAAACCACACATGGATCCCCCTGAGTCATTGCATGTGTGTTCTTTCCACAAACCACGCGTGGATCAACCAGTGTTCACTGCGTGTGTGTTCTTTCCACAAACCACTTATGGATCAACTAGTGGTCATTGCATGTGTTCTCCTGTCATGAACCACACATGGATCAACTAGAGTCATTGCATGTGTGTTTCTTTTATGAACCACACATGGATAAACCAATGGCATTGCATGTGTGTTCTTTTCCACAAACCACATATGGTTCCACTAGAGTCATTGCATGGGTGTTCTTTTTACAAACCACATATGGACCCACTAGAGTCATTGCATGTGTGTTCTTATACTAAAACCAGCACTAGAGTCATTGCATGTGTGTCCTTATACTAAAACCAGCACTAGAGTCATTGCATTTGTGTTCTTTTAACAAACCACATATGGATCGACCAGTGGACATTGCATGTGTGTTCTTTCCACAAACCACATATGGATCGACCAGTGGTCATAGCATGTGTGTTCTTTTCCACAAACCACATATGGATCCACTAGAGTCATTGCATATGTGTTCTTTTCACAAACCACATAGGAATCCACTAGTGTCATTGCATGTGTGTTCTTTCCACAAACCACTTATGGATCAACCAGTGGTCATTGCATGTGTGTTCTTTTCCACAAACCACATATGGATCCACTAGAGTCATTGCATGTGTGTTCTTTTCACAAACCACATATGGACCCACTAGATTCATTGCATGTGTGTTCTTATACTAAAACCAGCACTAGAGTCATTGCATGTGTGTTCTTTTAACAAACCGCATATGGATCCACCAGTGTCATTGCATGTGTGTTCTTTCCAGAAACCACTCATGGATCGACCAATGGTTATTGCATGTGTGTTCTTTCCATAAACCACACATGGATCCCCCTGAGTCATTGCATGTGTGTTCTTTCCACAAACCACGCGTGGATCAACCAGTGTTCACTGCGTGTGTGTTCTTTCCACAAACCACTTATGGATCAACTAGTGGTCATTGCATGTGTGCTCCTGTCATGAACCACACATGGATCAACTAGAGTCATTGCATGTGTGTTTCTTTTATGAACCACACATGGATAAACCAATGGCATTGCATGTGTGTTCTTTTCCACAAACCACATATGGTTCCACTAGAGTCATTGCATGGGTGTTCTTTTTACAAACCACATATGGACCCACTAGAGTCATTGCATGTGTGTTCTTATACTAAAACCAGCACTAGAGTCATTGCATGTGTGTCCTTATACTAAAACCAGCACTAGAGTCATTGCATTTGTGTTCTTTTAACAAACCACATATGGATCGACCAGTGGACATTGCATGTGTGTTCTTTCCACAAACCACATATGGATCGACCAGTGGTCATAGCATGTGTGTTCTTTTCCACAAACCACATATGGATCCACTAGAGTCATTGCATATGTGTTCTTTTCACAAACAACATAGGAATCCACTAGTGTCATTGCATGTGTGTTCTTTCCACAAACCACTTATGGATCAACCAGTGGTCATTGCATGTGTGTTCTTTTCCACAAACCACATATGGATCCACTAGAGTCATTGCATGTGTGTTCTTTTCATAAACCACATATGGACCCACTAGATTCATTGCATGTGTGTTCTTATACTAAAACCAGCACTAGAGTCATTGCATGTGTGTTCTTATACTAAAACCAACACTAGAGTCATTGCATGTGTGTTCTTTTCACAAACCACATATGGATCCACCAGTGTCATTGCATGTGTGTTCTTTCCACAAACCACATATGGATCAACCAGTGGTCATTGCATGTGTGTTCTTTTCCACAAACCACATATGGATCCACTAGACTCATTGCATGTGTGTTCTTTTGACAAACCACATATGGACCCACTAGAGTCATTGCTTGTGTGTTCTTATACTAAAACCAGCACTAGAGTCATTGCATGTGTGTTCTTTTCACAAACCACATATGGATCCACCAATGTCATTGCATGTGTGTTCTTTATACAAACCACACATTGATCGACCAGTGGTCATTGCATGTGTGTTCTTTCCATAAGCCACACATGGATCCCCCTGAGTCATTCATGTGTGTTCTTTCCAAAAACCACATATGGATCAACCAGTGTCATTGCATGTGTGTCCTTTCCACAAACCACATAAGGATCCACTAGAGTTCATTGCATGGGTGTTCTTTTCACAATCCAGATATGGATCAACCAATGGTATTGCATGTGTGTTCGTTTCACAAACCACATATGGTTCCACCAGTGTCATTTTATGTGTGTTCTTTCCACAAACCACATATGGATCAACTAGTGGTCATTGCATGTGTATTCTTTTCCACAAACCACATATGTATCCACTAGAGTCAGTGCATGTGTGTTCTTTTCACAAACCACATATGGACCCACTAGATTCATTGCATGTGTGTTCTTATACTAAAACCAGCACTAGAGTCATTGCATGTGTGTTCTTTTCACAAACCACATATGGATCCACCAGTGTCATTGCATGTGTGTTCTTTCCACAAACCACACATGGATCGACCAATGGTCATTGCATGTGTGTTCTTTCCACAAACCACACATGGATCCCCCTGAGTCATTGCATGTGTGTTCTTTCCACAAACCACACATGGATCAACTAGTGTTCACTGCATGTGTGTTCTTTCCACAAACCACTTATGGATCAACCAGTGGTCATTGCATGTGTGTTCTTGTCATGAACCACACATGGATCAACTAGAGTCATTGCATGTGTGTTCCTGTCATGAACAACACATGGATAAACCAATGGCATTGCATGTGTGTTCTTTTCACAAACCACATATGGATCCACCAGTGTCATTGCATGTGTGTTCTTTCCACAAACCACACATGGATCGACTAGTGGTCATTGCATGTGTGTTCTTTCCACAAACCACACATGGATCACCCTGAGTCATTGCATGTGTGTTCTTTCCACAAACCACACATGGATCCCCCTGAGTCATTGCATATGTGTTCTTTCCACAAACCACATATGGATCAACCAGTGTCATTGCATGCATGTTCTTTCCACAAACCGCATTTGGATCCAGTAGAGTCATTGCATGTGTGTTCTTTTCACAAACCACATATGGATCCACCAGTGTCATTGCATGTGTGTTCTTTCCACAAACCACACATTGATCGACGAGTGGTCAGTGCATGTGTGTTCTTTCCACAAACCACACATGGATCCCCCTGAGTCATTGCATGCATGTTCTTTCCACAAACCACATATGGATCAACCAGTGTCATTGCATGTGTGTTCTTTCCACAAACCACGTACGGATCCACTAGAGTTCATTGCATGTGTGTTCTTTTCACAAACCACATATGGATCAACCAATGGCATTGCATGTGTGTTGTTTTCACAAACCACATATGGATCCACCAATGTCATTGGATGTGTGTTCTTTCCACAAACCACATATGGATCAGCCAGTGGTCATTGCATGTGTGTTCTTATACTAAAACCAGCACTAGAGTCAGTGCATGTGTGTTCTTTTCACAAACCACATATGGATCCACCAGTGTCATTGCATGTGTGTTCTTTTCACAAACCACACATTGATCGACCAGTGGTCATTGCATGTATGTTCTTTCCACAAACCACACATGGATCCCCCTGAGTCATTGCATGTGTGTTCTTTCCACAAACCACAGATGGATCAACCAGTGTCATTGCATGTGTGTTCTTTCCACAAACCACATACGGATCCACTAGAGTTCATTGCATGTGTGTTCTTTTCACAAACCACATTTGGATCTACCAATGGCATTGCACGTGTGTTCTTTTCACAAACCACATATGGATCCACCAGTGTCATTGCATGTGTGTTCTTTCCACAAACTACATATGGATCAACTAGTGGTCATTGCATGTGTGTTCTTTTCCACAAACCACAGATGGATCCACTAGAGTCATTGCATGTGTGTTCTTATCACAAACCACATATGGACCCACTAGATTCATTGCATGTGTGTTCTTATACTAAAACCAGCACTAGAGTCATTGCATGTGTGTTCTTTTAACAAACCGCATATGGATCCACCAGTGTCATTGCATGTGTGTTCTTTCCAGAAACCACTCATGGATCGACCAATGGTTATTGCATGTGTGTTCTTTCCATAAACCACACATGGATCCCCCTGAGTCATTGCATGTGTGTTCTTTCCACAAACCACGCGTGGATCAACCAGTGTTCACTGCGTGTGTGTTCTTTCCACAAACCACTTATGGATCAACTAGTGGTCATTGCATGTGTGCTCCTGTCATGAACCACACATGGATCAACTAGAGTCATTGCATGTGTGTTTCTTTTATGAACCACACATGGATAAACCAATGGCATTGCATGTGTGTTCTTTTCCACAAACCACATATGGTTCCACTAGAGTCATTGCATGGGTGTTCTTTTTACAAACCACATATGGACCCACTAGAGTCATTGCATGTGTGTTCTTATACTAAAACCAGCACTAGAGTCATTGCATGTGTGTCCTTATACTAAAACCAGCACTAGAGTCATTGCATTTGTGTTCTTTTAACAAACCACATATGGATCGACCAGTGGACATTGCATGTGTGTTCTTTCCACAAACCACATATGGATCGACCAGTGGTCATAGCATGTGTGTTCTTTTCCACAAACCACATATGGATCCACTAGAGTCATTGCATATGTGTTCTTTTCACAAACAACATAGGAATCCACTAGTGTCATTGCATGTGTGTTCTTTCCACAAACCACATATGGATCCACTAGAGTCATTGCATGTGTGTTCTTTTCACAAACCACATATGGACCCACTAGATTCATTGCATGTGTGTTCTTATACTAAAACCAGCACTAGAGTCATTGCATGTGTGTTCTTTTAACAAACCGCATATGGATCCACCAGTGTCATTGCATGTGTGTTCTTTCCAGAAACCACTCATGGATCGACCAATGGTTATTGCATGTGTGTTCTTTCCATAAACCACACATGGATCCCCCTGAGTCATTGCATGTGTGTTCTTTCCACAAACCACGCGTGGATCAACCAGTGTTCACTGCGTGTGTGTTCTTTCCACAAACCACTTATGGATCAACTAGTGGTCATTGCATGTGTGCTCCTGTCATGAACCACACATGGATCAACTAGAGTCATTGCATGTGTGTTTCTTTTATGAACCACACATGGATAAACCAATGGCATTGCATGTGTGTTCTTTTCCACAAACCACATATGGTTCCACTAGAGTCATTGCATGGGTGTTCTTTTTACAAACCACATATGGACCCACTAGAGTCATTGCATGTGTGTTCTTATACTAAAACCAGCACTAGAGTCATTGCATGTGTGTCCTTATACTAAAACCAGCACTAGAGTCATTGCATTTGTGTTCTTTTAACAAACCACATATGGATCGACCAGTGGACATTGCATGTGTGTTCTTTCCACAAACCACATATGGATCGACCAGTGGTCATAGCATGTGTGTTCTTTTCCACAAACCACATATGGATCCACTAGAGTCATTGCATATGTGTTCTTTTCACAAACAACATAGGAATCCACTAGTGTCATTGCATGTGTGTTCTTTCCACAAACCACTTATGGATCAACCAGTGGTCATTGCATGTGTGTTCTTTTCCACAAACCACATATGGATCCACTAGAGTCATTGCATGTGTGTTCTTTTCATAAACCACATATGGACCCACTAGATTCATTGCATGTGTGTTCTTATACTAAAACCAGCACTAGAGTCATTGCATGTGTGTTCTTATACTAAAACCAACACTAGAGTCATTGCATGTGTGTTCTTTTCACAAACCACATATGGATCCACCAGTGTCATTGCATGTGTGTTCTTTCCACAAACCACATATGGATCAACCAGTGGTCATTGCATGTGTGTTCTTTTCCACAAACCACATATGGATCCACTAGACTCATTGCATGTGTGTTCTTTTGACAAACCACATATGGACCCACTAGAGTCATTGCTTGTGTGTTCTTATACTAAAACCAGCACTAGAGTCATTGCATGTGTGTTCTTTTCACAAACCACATATGGATCCACCAATGTCATTGCATGTGTGTTCTTTATACAAACCACACATTGATCGACCAGTGGTCATTGCATGTGTGTTCTTTCCATAAGCCACACATGGATCCCCCTGAGTCATTCATGTGTGTTCTTTCCAAAAACCACATATGGATCAACCAGTGTCATTGCATGTGTGTCCTTTCCACAAACCACATAAGGATCCACTAGAGTTCATTGCATGGGTGTTCTTTTCACAATCCAGATATGGATCAACCAATGGTATTGCATGTGTGTTCGTTTCACAAACCACATATGGTTCCACCAGTGTCATTTTATGTGTGTTCTTTCCACAAACCACATATGGATCAACTAGTGGTCATTGCATGTGTATTCTTTTCCACAAACCACATATGTATCCACTAGAGTCAGTGCATGTGTGTTCTTTTCACAAACCACATATGGACCCACTAGATTCATTGCATGTGTGTTCTTATACTAAAACCAGCACTAGAGTCATTGCATGTGTGTTCTTTTCACAAACCACATATGGATCCACCAGTGTCATTGCATGTGTGTTCTTTCCACAAACCACACATGGATCGACCAATGGTCATTGCATGTGTGTTCTTTCCACAAACCACACATGGATCCCCCTGAGTCATTGCATGTGTGTTCTTTCCACAAACCACACATGGATCAACTAGTGTTCACTGCATGTGTGTTCTTTCCACAAACCACTTATGGATCAACCAGTGGTCATTGCATGTGTGTTCTTGTCATGAACCACACATGGATCAACTAGAGTCATTGCATGTGTGTTCCTGTCATGAACAACACATGGATAAACCAATGGCATTGCATGTGTGTTCTTTTCACAAACCACATATGGATCCACCAGTGTCATTGCATGTGTGTTCTTTCCACAAACCACACATGGATCGACTAGTGGTCATTGCATGTGTGTTCTTTCCACAAACCACACATGGATCACCCTGAGTCATTGCATGTGTGTTCTTTCCACAAACCACACATGGATCCCCCTGAGTCATTGCATATGTGTTCTTTCCACAAACCACATATGGATCAACCAGTGTCATTGCATGCATGTTCTTTCCACAAACCGCATTTGGATCCAGTAGAGTCATTGCATGTGTGTTCTTTTCACAAACCACATATGGATCCACCAGTGTCATTGCATGTGTGTTCTTTCCACAAACCACACATTGATCGACGAGTGGTCAGTGCATGTGTGTTCTTTCCACAAACCACACATGGATCCCCCTGAGTCATTGCATGCATGTTCTTTCCACAAACCACATATGGATCAACCAGTGTCATTGCATGTGTGTTCTTTCCACAAACCACGTACGGATCCACTAGAGTTCATTGCATGTGTGTTCTTTTCACAAACCACATATGGATCAACCAATGGCATTGCATGTGTGTTGTTTTCACAAACCACATATGGATCCACCAATGTCATTGGATGTGTGTTCTTTCCACAAACCACATATGGATCAGCCAGTGGTCATTGCATGTGTGTTCTTATACTAAAACCAGCACTAGAGTCAGTGCATGTGTGTTCTTTTCACAAACCACATATGGATCCACCAGTGTCATTGCATGTGTGTTCTTTTCACAAACCACACATTGATCGACCAGTGGTCATTGCATGTATGTTCTTTCCACAAACCACACATGGATCCCCCTGAGTCATTGCATGTGTGTTCTTTCCACAAACCACAGATGGATCAACCAGTGTCATTGCATGTGTGTTCTTTCCACAAACCACATACGGATCCACTAGAGTTCATTGCATGTGTGTTCTTTTCACAAACCACATTTGGATCTACCAATGGCATTGCACGTGTGTTCTTTTCACAAACCACATATGGATCCACCAGTGTCATTGCATGTGTGTTCTTTCCACAAACTACATATGGATCAACTAGTGGTCATTGCATGTGTGTTCTTTTCCACAAACCACAGATGGATCCACTAGAGTCATTGCATGTGTGTTCTTATCACAAACCACATATGGACCCACTAGATTCATTGCATGTGTGTTCTTATACTAAAACCAGCACTAGAGTCATTGCATGTGTGTTCTTTTAACAAACCGCATATGGATCCACCAGTGTCATTGCATGTGTGTTCTTTCCAGAAACCACTCATGGATCGACCAATGGTTATTGCATGTGTGTTCTTTCCATAAACCACACATGGATCCCCCTGAGTCATTGCATGTGTGTTCTTTCCACAAACCACGCGTGGATCAACCAGTGTTCACTGCGTGTGTGTTCTTTCCACAAACCACTTATGGATCAACTAGTGGTCATTGCATGTGTGCTCCTGTCATGAACCACACATGGATCAACTAGAGTCATTGCATGTGTGTTTCTTTTATGAACCACACATGGATAAACCAATGGCATTGCATGTGTGTTCTTTTCCACAAACCACATATGGTTCCACTAGAGTCATTGCATGGGTGTTCTTTTTACAAACCACATATGGACCCACTAGAGTCATTGCATGTGTGTTCTTATACTAAAACCAGCACTAGAGTCATTGCATGTGTGTCCTTATACTAAAACCAGCACTAGAGTCATTGCATTTGTGTTCTTTTAACAAACCACATATGGATCGACCAGTGGACATTGCATGTGTGTTCTTTCCACAAACCACATATGGATCGACCAGTGGTCATAGCATGTGTGTTCTTTTCCACAAACCACATATGGATCCACTAGAGTCATTGCATATGTGTTCTTTTCACAAACCACATAGGAATCCACTAGTGTCATTGCATGTGTGTTCTTTCCACAAACCACTTATGGATCAACCAGTGGTCATTGCATGTGTGTTCTTTTCCACAAACCACATATGGATCCACTAGAGTCATTGCATGTGTGTTCTTTTCACAAACCACATATGGACCCACTAGATTCATTGCATGTGTGTTCTTATACTAAAACCAGCACTAGA
The DNA here is from genome assembly GCA_916181665.1 of Avena sativa. Classification (NCBI taxonomy): domain Eukaryota; kingdom Viridiplantae; phylum Streptophyta; class Magnoliopsida; order Poales; family Poaceae; genus Avena; species Avena sativa. The sequence continues at coordinate 596,808,165 of OV702289.1, forward strand.
GTCATTGCATGTGTGTTCTTATACTAAAACCAACACTAGAGTCATTGCATGTGTGTTCTTTTCACAAACCACATATGGATCCACCAGTGTCATTGCATGTGTGTTCTTTCCACAAACCACATATGGATCAACCAGTGGTCATTGCATGTGTGTTCTTTTCCACAAACCACATATGGATCCACTAGACTCATTGCATGTGTGTTCTTTTGACAAACCACATATGGACCCACTAGAGTCATTGCTTGTGTGTTCTTATACTAAAACCAGCACTAGAGTCATTGCATGTGTGTTCTTTTCACAAACCACATATGGATCCACCAATGTCATTGCATGTGTGTTCTTTATACAAACCACACATTGATCGACCAGTGGTCATTGCATGTGTGTTCTTTCCATAAGCCACACATGGATCCCCCTGAGTCATTCATGTGTGTTCTTTCCAAAAACCACATATGGATCAACCAGTGTCATTGCATGTGTGTCCTTTCCACAAACCACATACGGATCCACTAGAGTTCATTGCATGGGTGTTCTTTTCACAATCTAGATATGGATCAACCAATGGTATTGCATGTGTGTTCGTTTCACAAACCACATATGGTTCCACCAGTGTCATTGCATGTGTGTTCTTTCCACAAACCACATATGGATCAACTAGTGGTCATTGCATGTGTATTCTTTTCCACAAACCACATATGTATCCACTAGAGTCAGTGCATGTGTGTTCTTTTCACAAACCACATATGGACCCACTAGATTCATTGCATGTGTGTTCTTATACTAAAACCAGCACTAGAGTCATTGCATGTGTGTTCTTTTCACAAACCACATATGGATCCACCAGTGTCATTGCATGTGTGTTCTTTCCACAAACCACACATGGATCGACCAATGGTCATTGCATGTGTGTTCTTTCCACAAACCACACATGGATCCCCCTGAGTCATTGCATGTGTGTTCTTTCCACAAACCACACATGGATCAACTAGTGTTCACTGCATGTGTGTTCTTTCCACAAACCACTTATGGATCAACCAGTGGTCATTGCATGTGTGTTCTTGTCATGAACCACACATGGATCAACTAGAGTCATTGCATGTGTGTTCCTGTCATGAACAACACATGGATAAACCAATGGCATTGCATGTATGTTCTTTTCCACAAACCACATATGGATCCACTAGAGTCATTGCATGTATGTTGTTTTCACAAACCACATATGGATCCACTAGAGTCATTGCATGTATGTTCTTTTCACAAACCACATATGGACCCACTAGAGTCATTGCATGTGTGTTCTTATACTAAAACCAGCACTAGAGTCATTGCATGTGTGTTCTTATACTAAAACCAGCACTAGAGTCATTGCATGTGTGTTCTTTCCACAAACCACACAGGGATCAACCAGTGTCATTGCATGTGTGTTCTTTCCACAAACCACATTTGGATCAACCAGTGGTCATTGCATGTGTGTTCTTTTCCACAAACAACATATGGATCCACAAGAGTCATTGCAATAGTGTTCTTTTGACAAACCATATATGGACCCACTAGAGTCATTGCATGTGTGTTCTTTTACTAAAACCAGCACTAGAGTCATTGCATGTGTGTTCTTTTCACAAACCAAATATGGATCCACCAGCATCATTGCATGTGTGTTCTTTTCACAAACCACACATTGATCACCAGTGGTCATTGCATGTGTGTTCTTTCCACAAACCACACATGGATCACACTGAGTCATTCATGTGTGTTCTTTCCACAAACCACATTTGGATCAACCAGTGTCGTTGCATGTGTGTTCTTTCCACAAACCACATACGGATCCACTAGAGTTCATTACATGTGTGTTCTTTTCACAAACCACATATGGATCAACCAATGGTATTGCATGTGTGTTCTTTTCACAAACGACATATGGATCCACCAGTGTCATTGCATGTGTGTTCTTTCCACAAACCACATATGGATCAACCAGTGGTCATTGCATGTATGTTATTTTCCACAAACCACATATGGATCCACTAGACTCATTGCATGTGTGTTCTTTTGACAAACCACATATGGACCCACTAGAGTCATTGCATGTGTGTTCTTATACTAAAACCAACACTAGAGTCATTGCATGTGTGTTCTTTTCAGAAACCACATATGGATCCACCAATGTCATTGCATGTGTGTTCTTTATACAAAACACACATTGATCGACCGGTGGTCATTGCATGTGTGTTCTTTCCACAAACCACACATGGATCCCCTGAGTCATTGCATGTGTGTTCTTTTCATAAACCACATATGGATCAACCAGTGTCATTGCATGTGTGTTCTTTTCACAAACCACATATGGATACACTAGAGTCATTGCATGTGTGTTCTTATACTAAAACCAGCACTAGAGTCATTGCATGTGTGTTCTTTTCACAAACCACATATGGACCCACTAGAGTCATTGCATGTGTGTTCCTATACTAAAACCAGCCCTAGAGTCATTGCATGTGCGTTCTTTTGACAAACCACATATGGATCCACCAGTGTCATTGCATGTGTGTTCTTTATACAAAACACACATTGATCGACCAGTGGTCATTGCATGTGTGTTCTTTCCACAAACCACATTTGGATCAACCAGTGGTCATTGCATGTGTGTTCTTTTCCACAAACCACATATGGATCCACTAGAGTCATTGCAATAGTGTTCTTTTGACAAACTACATATGGACCCACTAGAGTTATTGCATGTGTGTTCTTATACTAAAACCAGCACTAGAGTCATTGCATGTGTGTTCTTTTCACAAACCACATATAGATCCACCAGTGTCATTGCATGTGTGTTCTTTTCACAAACCACATATTGATCACCAGTGGTCATTGCATGTGTGTTCTTTCCACAAACCACACATGGATCACCCTGAGTCATTCATGTGTGTTCTTTCCACAAACCACATTTGGATCAACCAGTGTCATTGCATGTGTGTTCTTTCCACAAACCACATACGGATCCACTAGAGTTCATTGCATGTGTGATCTTTTCACAAACCACATATGGATCAACCAATGGTATTGCATGTGTGTTCTTTTCACAAACCACATATGGATCCACCAGTGTCATTGCATGTGTGTTCTTTCCACAAACCACATATGGATCAACCAGTGGTCATTGCATGTGTGTTCTTTTCCACAAACCACATATGGATCCACTAGACGCATTGCATGTGTGTTCTTTTGACAAACCACATATGGACCCACTAGAGTCATTGCATGTGTGTTCTTATACTAAAACCAGCACTAGAGTCATTGCATGTGTGTTCTTTTCACAAACCACATATGGATCCACCAATGTCATTGCATGTGTGTTCTTTATACAAAGCACACATTGATCGACCAGTGGTCATTGCATGTATGTTCTTTCCACAAGCCACACATGGATCCCCCTGAGTCATTCATGTGTGTTCTTTCCAAAAACCACATATGGATCAACTAGTGTCATTGCATGTGTGTTCTTTCCACAAACCACATACGGATCCACTAGAGTTCATTGCATGGGTGTTCTTTTCATAATCCACATATGGATCAACCAATGGTATTGCATGTGTGTTCTTTTCACAAACCACATATGGATCCACCAGTGTCATTGCATGTGTGTTCTTTCCACAAACCACATATGGCTCAAATAGTGGTCATTGCATGTGTATTCTTTTCCACAAACCACATATGTATCCACCAGAGTCATTGCATGTGTGTTCTTTTCACAAACCACATATGGACCCACTAGATTCATTGCATGTGTGTTCTTATACTAAAACCAGCACTAGAGTCATTGCATGTGTGTTCTTTTCACAAACCACATATGGATCTACCAGTGTCATTGCATGTGTGTTCTTTCCACAAACCACACATGGATCGACCATTGGTCACTGCATGTGTGTTCTTTCCACAAACCACACATGGATCCCCTGAGTCATTGCATGTGTGTTCTTTCCACAAACCACACATGGATCAACTAGTGTTCACTGCATGTGTGTTCTTTCCACAAACCACTTATGGATCAACCAGTGGTCATTGAATGTGTGTTCTTGTCATGAACCACACATGGATCAACTAGAGTCATTGCATGTGTGTTCCTGTCATGAACAACGCATGGATAAACCAATGGAATTCCATGTATGTTCTTTTCCACAAACCACATATGGATCCACTAGAGTCATTGCATGTATGTTCTTTTCACAAACCACATATGGATCCACTAGAGTCATTGCATGTATGTTCTTTTCACAAACCACATATGGACCCACTAGATTCATTGCATGCGTGTTCTTATACTAAAACCAGCACTAGAGTCATTGCATGTGTGTTCTTATACTAAAACCAGCACTAGAGTCATTGCATGTGTGTTCTTTCCACAAACCACACAAGGATCAACCAGTGTCATTGCATGTGTGTTCTTTCCACAAACCACATATGGATCAACCAGTGGTCATTGCATGTGTGTTCTTTTCCACAAACCACATATGGATCCACTAGAGTCATTGCATGTATGTTCTTTTCACAAACCACATATGGACCCAATAGAGTCATTGCATGTGTGTTCTTATACTAAAACCAGCACTAGAGTCATTGCATGTGTGTTCTTTTCACAAACCACATATGGATCCACCAGTGTCATTGCATGTGTGTTCTTTTCACAAACCACATATGGATCCACCAGTGTCATTGCATGTGTGTTCTTTCCACAAACCACACATGGATCGACCAGTGGTCATTGCATGTGTGTTCTTTCCACAAACCACACATGGATCCCCCTGAGTCATTGCATGTGTGTTCTTTCCACAAACCACACATGGATCCCCCTGAGTCATTGCATATGTGTTCTTTCCACAAACCACATATGGATCAACCAGTGTCATTGCATGCATGTTCTTTCCACAAACCGCATTTGGATCCAGTAGAGTCATTGCATGTGTGTTCTTTTCACAAACCACATATGGATCCACCAGTGTCATTGCATGTGTGTTCTTTCCACAAACCACACATTGATCGACCAGTGGTCAGTGCATGTGTGTTCTTTCCACAAACCACACATGGATCCCCCTGAGTCATTGCATGCATGTTCTTTCCACAAACCACATATGGATCAACCAGTGTCATTGCATGTGTGTTCTTTCCACAAACCACGTACGGATCCACTAGAGTTCATTGCATGTGTGTTCTTTTCACAAACCACATATGGATCAACCAATGGCATTGCATGTGTGTTGTTTTCACAAACCACATATGGATCCACCAATGTCATTGGATGTGTGTTCTTTCCACAAACCACATATGGATCAGCCAGTGGTCATTGCATGTGTGTTCTTATACTAAAACCAGCACTAGAGTCAGTGCATGTGTGTTCTTTTCACAAACCACATATGGATCCACCAGTGTCATTGCATGTGTGTTCTTTTCACAAACCACACATTGATCGACCAGTGGTCATTGCATGTATGTTCTTTCCACAAACCACACATGGATCCCCCTGAGTCATTGCATGTGTGTTCTTTCCACAAACCACAGATGGATCAACCAGTGTCATTGCATGTGTGTTCTTTCCACAAACCACATACGGATCCACTAGAGTTCATTGCATGTGTGTTCTTTTCACAAACCACATTTGGATCTACCAATGGCATTGCACGTGTGTTCTTTTCACAAACCACATATGGATCCACCAGTGTCATTGCATGTGTGTTCTTTCCACAAACTACATATGGATCAACTAGTGGTCATTGCATGTGTGTTCTTTTCCACAAACCACAGATGGATCCACTAGAGTCATTGCATGTGTGTTCTTATCACAAACCACATATGGACCCACTAGATTCATTGCATGTGTGTTCTTATACTAAAACCAGCACTAGAGTCATTGCATGTGTGTTCTTTTAACAAACCGCATATGGATCCACCAGTGTCATTGCATGTGTGTTCTTTCCAGAAACCACTCATGGATCGACCAATGGTTATTGCATGTGTGTTCTTTCCATAAACCACACATGGATCCCCCTGAGTCATTGCATGTGTGTTCTTTCCACAAACCACGCGTGGATCAACCAGTGTTCACTGCGTGTGTGTTCTTTCCACAAACCACTTATGGATCAACTAGTGGTCATTGCATGTGTGCTCCTGTCATGAACCACACATGGATCAACTAGAGTCAATGCATGTGTGTTTCTTTTATGAACCACACATGGATAAACCAATGGCATTGCATGTGTGTTCTTTTCCACAAACCACATATGGTTCCACTAGAGTCATTGCATGGGTGTTCTTTTTACAAACCACATATGGACCCACTAGAGTCATTGCATGTGTGTTCTTATACTAAAACCAGCACTAGAGTCATTGCATGTGTGTCCTTATACTAAAACCAGCACTAGAGTCATTGCATTTGTGTTCTTTTAACAAACCACATATGGATCGACCAGTGGACATTGCATGTGTGTTCTTTCCACAAACCACATATGGATCGACCAGTGGTCATAGCATGTGTGTTCTTTTCCACAAACCACATATGGATCCACTAGAGTCATTGCATATGTGTTCTTTTCACAAACCACATAGGAATCCACTAGTGTCATTGCATGTGTGTTCTTTCCACAAACCACTTATGGATCAACCAGTGGTCATTGCATGTGTGTTCTTTTCCACAAACCACATATGGATCCACTAGAGTCATTGCATGTGTGTTCTTTTCACAAACCACATATGGACCCACTAGATTCATTGCATGTGTGTTCTTATACTAAAACCAGCACTAGAGTCATTGCATGTGTGTTCTTATACTAAAACCAACACTAGAGTCATTGCATGTGTGTTCTTTTCACAAACCACATATGGATCCACCAGTGTCATTGCATGTGTGTTCTTTCCACAAACCACATATGGATCAACCAGTGGTCATTGCATGTGTGTTCTTTTCCACAAACCACATATGGATCCACTAGACTCATTGCATGTGTGTTCTTTTGACAAACCACATATGGACCCACTAGAGTCATTGCTTGTGTGTTCTTATACTAAAACCAGCACTAGAGTCATTGCATGTGTGTTCTTTTCACAAACCACATATGGATCCACCAATGTCATTGCATGTGTGTTCTTTATACAAACCACACATTGATCGACCAGTGGTCATTGCATGTGTGTTCTTTCCATAAGCCACACATGGATCCCCCTGAGTCATTCATGTGTGTTCTTTCCAAAAACCACATATGGATCAACCAGTGTCATTGCATGTGTGTCCTTTCCACAAACCACATACGGATCCACTAGAGTTCATTGCATGGGTGTTCTTTTCACAATCCAGATATGGATCAACCAATGGTATTGCATGTGTGTTCGTTTCACAAACCACATATGGTTCCACCAGTGTCATTGCATGTGTGTTCTTTCCACAAACCACATATGGATCAACTAGTGGTCATTGCATGTGTATTCTTTTCCACAAACCACATATGTATCCACTAGAGTCAGTGCATGTGTGTTCTTTTCACAAACCACATATGGACCCACTAGATTCATTGCATGTGTGTTCTTATACTAAAACCAGCACTAGAGTCATTGCATGTGTGTTCTTTTCACAAACCACATATGGATCCACCAGTGTCATTGCATGTGTGTTCTTTCCACAAACCACACATGGATCGACCAATGGTCATTGCATGTGTGTTCTTTCCACAAACCACACATGGATCCCCCTGAGTCATTGCATGTGTGTTCTTTCCACAAACCACACATGGATCAACTAGTGTTCACTGCATGTGTGTTCTTTCCACAAACCACTTATGGATCAACCAGTGGTCATTGCATGTGTGTTCTTGTCATGAACCACACATGGATCAACTAGAGTCATTGCATGTGTGTTCCTGTCATGAACAACACATGGATAAACCAATGGCATTGCATGTATGTTCTTTTCCACAAACCACATATGGATCCACTAGAGTCATTGCATGTATGTTGTTTTCACAAACCACATATGGATCCACTAGAGTCATTGCATGTATGTTCTTTTCACAAACCACATATGGACCCACTAGAGTCATTGCATGTGTGTTCTTATACTAAAACCAGCACTAGAGTCATTGCATGTGTGTTCTTATACTAAAACCAGCACTAGAGTCATTGCATGTGTGTTCTTTCCACAAACCACACAGGGATCAACCAGTGTCATTGCATGTGTGTTCTTTCCACAAACCACATTTGGATCAACCAGTGGTCATTGCATGTGTGTTCTTTTCCACAAACAACATATGGATCCACAAGAGTCATTGCAATAGTGTTCTTTTGACAAACCATATATGGACCCACTAGAGTCATTGCATGTGTGTTCTTTTACTAAAACCAGCACTAGAGTCATTGCATGTGTGTTCTTTTCACAAACCAAATATGGATCCACCAGCGTCATTGCATGTGTGTTCTTTTCACAAACCACACATTGATCACCAGTGGTCATTGCATGTGTGTTCTTTCCACAAACCACACATGGATCACACTGAGTCATTCATGTGTGTTCTTTCCACAAACCACATTTGGATCAACCAGTGTCATTGCATGTGTGTTCTTTCCACAAACCACATACGGATCCACTAGAGTTCATTACATGTGTGTTCTTTTCACAAACCACATATGGATCAACCAATGGTATTGCATGTGTGTTCTTTTCACAAACGACATATGGATCCACCAATGTCATTGCATGTGTGTTCTTTCCACAAACCACATATGGATCAACCAGTGGTCATTGCATGTGTGTTATTTTCCACAAACCACATATGGATCCACTAGACTCATTGCATGTGTGTTCTTTTGACAAACCACATATGGACCCACTAGAGTCATTGCATGTGTGTTCTTATACTAAAACCAACACTAGAGTCATTGCATGTGTGTTCTTTTCAGAAACCACATATGGATCCACCAATGTCATTGCATGTGTGTTCTTTATACAAAACACACATTGATCGACCGGTGGTCATTGCATGTGTGTTCTTTCCACAAACCACACATGGATCCCCTGAGTCATTGCATGTGTGTTCTTTTCATAAACCACATATGGATCAACCAGTGTCATTGCATGTGTGTTCTTTTCACAAACCACATATGGATACACTAGAGTCATTGCATGTGTGTTCTTATACTAAAACCAGCACTAGAGTCATTGCATGTGTGTTCTTTTCACAAACCACATATGGACCCACTAGAGTCATTGCATGTGTGTTCCTATACTAAAACCAGCCCTAGAGTCATTGCATGTGCGTTCTTTTGACAAACCACATATGGATCCACCAGTGTCATTGCATGTGTGTTCTTTATACAAAACACACATTGATCGACCAGTGGTCATTGCATGTGTGTTCTTTCCACAAACCACATTTGGATCAACCAGTGGTCATTGCATGTGTGTTCTTTTCCACAAACCACATATGGATCCACTAGAGTCATTGCAATAGTGTTCTTTTGACAAACTACATATGGACCCACTAGAGTTATTGCATGTGTGTTCTTATACTAAAACCAGCACTAGAGTCATTGCATGTGTGTTCTTTTCACAAACCACATATGGATCCACCAGTGTCATTGCATGTGTGTTCTTTTCACAAACCACATATTGATCACCAGTGGTCATTGCATGTGTGTTCTTTCCACAAACCACACATGGATCACCCTGAGTCATTCATGTGTGTTCTTTCCACAAACCACATTTGGATAGACCAGTGTCATTGCATGTGTGTTCTTTCCACAAACCACATACGGATCCACTAGAGTTCATTGCATGTGTGATCTTTTCACAAACCACATATGGATCAACCAATGGTATTGCATGTGTGTTCTTTTCACAAACCACATATGGATCCACCAGTGTCATTGCATGTGTGTTCTTTCCACAAACCACATATGGATCAACCAGTGGTCATTGCATGTGTGTTCTTTTCCACAAACCACATATGGATCCACTAGACGCATTGCATGTGTGTTCTTTTGACAAACCACATATGGACCCACTAGAGTCATTGCATGTGTGTTCTTATACTAAAACCAGCACTAGAGTCATTGCATGTGTGTTCTTTTCACAAACCACATATGGATCCACCAATGTCATTGCATGTGTGTTCTTTATACAAAGCACACATTGATCGACCAGTGGTCATTGCATGTATGTTCTTTCCACAAGCCACACATGGATCCCCCTGAGTCATTCATGTGTGTTCTTTCCAAAAACCACATATGGATCAACTAGTGTCATTGCATGTGTGTTCTTTCCACAAACCACATACGGATCCACTAGAGTTCATTGCATGGGTGTTCTTTTCATAATCCACATATGGATCAACCAATGGTATTGCATGTGTGTTCTTTTCACAAACCACATATGGATCCACCAGTGTCATTGCATGTGTGTTCTTTCCACAAACCACATATGGCTCAAATAGTGGTCATTGCATGTGTATTCTTTTCCACAAACCACATATGTATCCACCAGAGTCATTGCATGTGTGTTCTTTTCACAAACCACATATGGACCCACTAGATTCATTGCATGTGTGTTCTTATACTAAAACCAGCACTAGAGTCATTGCATGTGTGTTCTTTCCACAAACCACATATGGATCTACCAGTGTCATTGCATGTGTGTTCTTTCCACAAACCACACATGGATCGACCATTGGTCATTGCATGTGTGTTCTTTCCAAAAACCACACATGGATCCCCTGAGTCATTGCATGTGTGTTCTTTCCACAAACCACACATGGATCAACTAGTGTTCACTGCATGTGTGTTCTTTCCACAAACCACTTATGGATCAACCAGTGGTCATTGAATGTGTGTTCTTGTCATGAACCACACATGGATCAACTAGAGTCATTGGATGTGTGTTCCTGTCATGAACAACGCATGGATAAACCAATGGCATTCCATGTATGTTCTTTTCCACAAACCACATATGGATCCACTAGAGTCATTGCATGTATGTTCTTTTCACAAACCACATATGGATCCACTAGAGTCATTGCATGTATGTTCTTTTCACAAACCACATATGGACCCACTAGATTCATTGCATGCGTGTTCTTATACTAAAACCAGCACTAGAGTCATTGCATGTGTGTTCTTATACTAAAACCAGCACTAGAGTCATTGCATGTGTGTTCTTTCCACAAACCACACAAGGATCAACCAGTGTCATTGCATGTGTGTTCTTTCCACAAACCACATATGGATCAACCAGTGGTCATTGCATGTGTGTTCTTTTCCACAAACCACATATGGATCCACTAGAGTCATTGCATGTATGTTCTTTTCACAAACCACATATGGACCCAATAGAGTCATTGCATGTGTGTTCTTATACTAAAACCAACACTAGAGTCATTGCATGTGTGTTCTTTTCACAAACCACATATGGATCCACCAGTGTCATTGCATGTGTGTTCTTTTCACAAACCACATATGGATCCACCAGTGTCATTGCATGTGTGTTCTTTCCACAAACCACACATGGATCGACCAGTGGTCATTGCATGTGTGTTCTTTCCACAAACCACACATGGATCCCCCTGAGTCATTGCATGTGTGTTCTTTCCACAAACCACACATGGATCCCCCTGAGTCATTGCATATGTGTTCTTTCCACAAACCACATATGGATCAACCAGTGTCATTGCATGCATGTTCTTTCCACAAACCGCATTTGGATCCAGTAGAGTCATTGCATGTGTGTTCTTTTCACAAACCACATATGGATCCACCAGTGTCATTGCATGTGTGTTCTTTCCACAAACCACACATTGATCGACCAGTGGTCAGTGCATGTGTGTTCTTTCCACAAACCACACATGGATCCCCCTGAGTCATTGCATGCATGTTCTTTCCACAAACCACATATGGATCAACCAGTGTCATTGCATGTGTGTTCTTTCCACAAACCACGTACGGATCCACTAGAGTTCATTGCATGTGTGTTCTTTTCACAAACCACATATGGATCAACCAATGGCATTGCATGTGTGTTGTTTTCACAAACCACATATGGATCCACCAATGTCATTGGATGTGTGTTCTTTCCACAAACCACATATGGATCAGCCAGTGGTCATTGCATGTGTGTTCTTATACTAAAACCAGCACTAGAGTCAGTGCATGTGTGTTCTTTTCACAAACCACATATGGATCCACCAGTGTCATTGCATGTGTGTTCTTTTCACAAACCACACATTGATCGACCAGTGGTCATTGCATGTATGTTCTTTCCACAAACCACACATGGATCCCCCTGAGTCATTGCATGTGTGTTCTTTCCACAAAGCACATACAGATCCACTAGAGTTCATTGCATGTGTGTTCTTTTCACAAACCACATTTGGATCTACCAATGGTATTGCACGTGCGTTCTTTTCACAAACCACATATGGATCCACCAGTGTCATTGCATGTGTGTTCTTTCCACAAACTACATATGGATCAACTAGTGGTCATTGCATGTGTGTTCTTTTCCACAAACCACATATGGATCCACTAGAGTCATTGCATGTGTGTTCTTATCACAAACCACATATGGACCCACTAGATTCATTGCATGTGTGTTCTTATACTAAAACCCGCACTAGAGTCATTGCATGTGTGTTCTTTTAACAAACCGCATATGGATCCACCAGTGTCATTGCATGTGTGTTCTTTCCAGAAACCACTCATGGATCGACCAATGGTTATTGCATGTGTGTTCTTTCCACAAACCACACATGGATCCCCCTGAGTCATTGCATGTGTGTTCTTTCCACAAACCACGCGTGGATCAACCAGTGTTCACTGCGTGTGTGTTCTTTCCACAAACCACTTATGGATCAACTAGTGGTCATTGCATGTGTGTTCCTGTCATGAACCACACATGGATCAACTAGAGTCATTGCATGTGTGTTTCTGTTATGAACCACACATGGATAAACCAATGGCATTGCATGTGTGTTCTTTTCCACAAACCACATATGGTTCCACTAGAGTCATTGCATGGGTGTTCTTTTTACAAACCACATATGGACCCACTAGAGTCATTGCATGTGTGTTCTTATACTAAAACCAGCACTAGAGTCATTGCATGTGTGTCCTTATACTAAAACCAGCACTAGAGTCATTGCATTTGTGTTCTTTTAACAAACCACATATGGATCTACCAGTGGACATTGCATGTGTGTTCTTTCCACAAACCACATATGGATCGACCAGTGGTCATAGCATGTGTGTTCTTTTCCACAAACCACATATGGATCCACTAGAGTCATTGCATGTGTGTTCTTTTCACAAACCACATAGGAATCCACTAGTGTCATTGCATGTGTGTTCTTTCCACAAACCACTTATGGATCAACCAGTGGTCATTGCATGTGTGTTCTTTTCCACAAACCACATATGGATCCACTAGAGTCATTGCATGTGTGTTCTTTTCACAAACCACATATGGACCCACTAGATTCATTGCATGTGTGTTCTTATACTAAAACCAGCACTAGAGTTATTGCATGTGTGTTCTTATACTAAAACCAACACTAGAGTCATTGCATGTGTGTTCTTTTCACAAACCACATATGGATCCACCAGTGTCATTGCATGTGTGTTCTTTCCACAAACCACATATGGATCAACCAGTGGTCATTGCATGTGTGTTCTTTTACACAAACCACATATGGATCCACTAGACTCATTGCATGTGTGTTCTTTTGACAAACCACATATGGACCCACTAGAGTCATTGCTTGTGTGTTCTTATACTAAAACCAGCACTAGAGTCATTGCATGTGTGTTCTTTTCACAAACCACATATGGATCCACCAATGTCATTGCATGTGTGTTCTTTATACAAACCACACATTGATCGACCAGTGGTCATTGCATGTGTGTTCTTTCCATAAGCCACACATGGATCCCCCTGAGTCATTCATGTGTGTTCTTTCCAAAAACCACATATGGATCAACCAGTGTCATTGCATGTGTGTCCTTTCCACAAACCACATACGGATCCACTAGAGTTCATTGCATGGGTGTTCTTTTCACAATCCAGATATGGATCAACCAATGGTATTGCATGTGTGTTCGTTTCACAAACCACATATGGTTCCACCAGTGTCATTGCATGTGTGTTCTTTCCACAAACCACATATGGATCAACTAGTGGTCATTGCATGTGTATTCTTTTCCACAAACCACATATGTATCCACTAGAGTCAGTGCATGTGTGTTCTTTTCACAAACCACATATGGACCCACTAGATTCATTGCATGTGTGTTCTTATACTAAAACCAGCACTAGAGTCATTGCATGTGTGTTCTTTTCACAAACCACATATGGATCCACCAGTGTCATTGCATGTGTGTTCTTTCCACAAACCACACATGGATCGACCAATGGTCATTGCATGTGTGTTCTTTCCACAAACCACACATGGATCCCCCTGAGTCATTGCATGTGTGTTCTTTCCACAAACCACACATGGATCAACTAGTGTTCACTGCATGTGTGTTCTTTCCACAAACCACTTATGGATCAACCAGTGGTCATTCCATGTGTGTTCTTGTCATGAACCACACATGGATCAACTAGAGTCATTGCATGTGTGTTCCTGTCATGAACAACACATGGATAAACCAATGGCATTGCATGTATGTTCTTTTCCACAAACCACATATGGATCCACTAGAGTCATTGCATGTATGTTGTTTTCACAAACCACATATGGATCCACTAGAGTCATTGCATGTATGTTCTTTTCACAAACCACAAATGGACCCACTAGAGTCATTGCATGTGTGTTCTTATACTAAAACCAGCACTAGAGTCATTGCATGTGCGTTCTTATACTAAAACCAGCACTAGAGTCATTGCATGTGTGTTCTTTCCACAAACCACACAGGGATCAACCAGTGTCATTGCATGTGTGTTCTTTCCACAAACCACATTTGGATCAACCAGTGGTCATTGCATGTGTGTTCTTTTCCACAAACCACATATGGATCCACAAGAGTCATTGCAATAGTGTTCTTTTGACAAACCATATATGGACCCACTAGAGTCATTGCATGTGTGTTCTTTTACTAAAACCAGCACTAGAGTCATTGCATGTGTGTTCTTTTCACAAACCACATATGGATCCACCAGCGTCGTTGCATGTGTGTTCTTTTCACAAACCACACATTGATCACCAGTGGTCATTGCATGTGTGTTCTTTCCACAAACCACACATGGATCACCCTGAGTCATTCATGTGTGTTCTTTCCACAAACCACATTTGGATCAACCAGTGTCATTGCATGTGTGTTCTTTCCACAAACCACATACGGATCCACTAGAGTTCATTACATGTGTGTTCTTTTCACAAACCACATATGGATCAACCAATGGTATTGCATGTGTGTTCTTTTCACAAACGACATATGGACCCACCAGTGTCATTGCATGTGTGTTCTTTCCACAAACCACATATGGATCAACCAGTGGTCATTGCATGTGTGTTCTTTCCACAAACCACATATGGATCCACTAGACTCATTGCATGTGTGTTCTTTTGACAAACGACATATGGACCCACTAGAGTCATTGCATGTGTGTTCTTATACTAAAACCAACACTAGAGTCATTGCATGTGTGTTCTTTCACAAACCACATATGGATCCACCAATTTCATTGCATGTGTGTTCTTTATACAAAACACACATTGATCGACCGGTGGTCATTGCATGTGTGTTCTTTCCACAAACCACACATGGATCCCCTGAGTCATTGCATGTGTGTTCTTTTCATAAACCACATATGGATCAACCAGTGTCATTGCATGTGTGTTCTTTTCACAAACCACATATGGATACACTAGAGTCAATGCATGTGTTCTCTTATACTAAAACCAGCACTAGAGTCGTTGCATGTGTGTTCTTTTCACAAACCACATATGGACCCACTAGAGTTATTGCATGTGTGTTCCTATACTAAAACCAGCCCTAGAGTCATTGGATGTGCGTTCTTTTGACAAACCACATATGGATCCACCAGTGTCATTGCATGTGTGTTCTTTATACAAAACACACATTGATCGACCAGTGGTCATTGCATGTGTGTTCTTTCCAAAAAACACATTTGGATCAACCAGTGGTCATTGCATGTGTGTTCTTTTCCACAAACCACATATGGATCCACTAGAGTCATTGCAATAGTGTTCTTTTGACAAACTACATATGGACCCACTAGAGTCATTGCATGTGTGTTCTTATACTAAAACCAGCACTAGAGTCATTGCATGTGTGTTCTTTTCACAAACCACATATGGATCCACCAGTGTCATTGCATGTGTGTTCTTTTCACAAACCACATATTGATCACCAGTGGTCATTGCATGTGTGTTCTTTCCACAAACCACACATGGATCACCCTGAGTCATTCATGTGTGTTCTTTCGACAAACCACATTTGGATCAACCAGTGTCATTGCATGTGTGTTCTTTCCACAAACCACATACGGATCCACTAGAGTTCATTGCATGTGTGATCTTTTCACAAACCACATATGGATCAACCAATGGTATTGCATGTGTGTTCTTTTCACAAACCACATATGGATCCACCAATGTCATTGCATGTGTGTTCTTTCCACAAACCACATATGGATCAACCAGTGGTCATTGCATGTGTGTTCTTTTCCACAAACCACATATGGATCCACTAGACGCATTGCATGTGTGTTCTTTTGACAAACCACATATGGACCCACTAGAGTCATTGCATGTGTGTTCTTATACTAAAACCAGCACTAGAGTCATTGCATGTGTGTTCTTTTCACAAAGCACATATGGATCCACCAATGTCATTGCATGTGTGTTCTTTATACAAAGCACACATTGATCGACCAGTGGTCATTGCATGTATGTTCTTTCCACAAGCCACACATGGATCCCCCTGAGTCATTCATGTGTGTTCTTTCCAAAAACCACATATGGATCAACTAGTGTCATTGCATGTGTGTTCTTTCCACAAACCACATACGGATCCACTAGAGTTCATTGCATGGGTGTTCTTTTCATAATCCACATATGGATCAACCAATGGTATTGCATGTGTGTTCTTTTCACAAACCACATATGGATCCACCAGTGTCATTGCATGTGTGTTCTTTCCACAAACCACATATGGATCAACTAGTGGTCATTGCATGTGTATTCTTTTCCACAAACCACATATGTATCCACCAGAGTCATTGCATGTGTGTTCGTTTCACAAACCACATATGGACCCACTAGATTCATTGCATGTGTGTTCTTATACTAAAACCAGCACTAGAGTCATTGCATGTGTGTTCTTTTCACAAACCACATATGGATCTACCAGTGTCATTGCATGTGTGTTCTTTCCACAAACCACACATGGATCGACCATTGGTCATTGCATGTGTGTTCTTTCCACAAACCACACATGGATCCCCTGAGTCATTGCATGTGTGTTCTTTCCACAAACCACACATGGATCAACTAGTGTTCACTGCATGTGTGTTCTTTCCACAAACCACTTATGGATCAACCAGTGGTCATTGCATGTGTGTTCTTGTCATGAACCACACATGGATCAACTAGAGTCATTGCATGTGTGTTCCTGTCATGAACAACGCATGGATAAACCAATGGCATGGCATGTATGTTCTTTTCCACAAACCACATATGGATCCACTAGAGTCATTGCATGTATGTTCTTTTCACAAACCACATATGGATCCACTAGAGTCATTGCATGTATGTTCTTTTCACAAACCACATATGGACCCACTAGAGTCATTGCATGTGTGTTCTTATACTAAAACCAGCACTAGAGTCATTGCATGTGTGTTCTTATACTAAAACCAGCACTAGAGTCATTGCATGTGTGTTCTTTCCACAAACCACACAAGGATCAACCAGTGTCATTGCATGTGTGTTCTTTCCACAAACCACATATGGATCAACCAGTGGTCATTGCATGTGTGTTCTTTTCCACAAACCACATATGGATCCACTAGAGTCATTGCATGTATGTTCTTTTCACAAACCACATATGGACCCAATAGAGTCATTGCATGTGTGTTCTTATACTAAAACCAGCACTAGAGTCATTGCATGTGTGTTCTTTTCACAAACCACATATGGATCCACCAGTGTCATTGCATGTGTGTTCTTTTCACAAACCACATATGGACCCACCAGTGTCATTGCATGTGTGTTCTTTCCACAAACCACACATGGATCGACCAGTGGTCATTGCATGTGTGTTCTTTCCACAAACCACACATGGATCCCCCTAAGTCATTGCATGTGTGTTCTTTCCAGAAACCACACATGGATCACCCTGAGTCATTGCATGTGTGTTCTTTCCACAAACCACATATGGATCAACCAGTGTCATTGCATGTGTGTTCTTTCCACCAAACACATTTGGATCCACTAGAGTCATTGCATGTGTGTTCTTTCCACAAACCACACATTGATCGACCAGTGGTCATTGGATGTGTGTTCTATCCACAAACCACACATGGATCCCCCTGAGTCATTGCATGTATTTTCTTTCCACAAACCACATATGGATCAACCAGTGTCATTGCATGAGTGTTCTTTCCAGAAACCACATACGGATCCACTAGAGTTCATTGCATCAGTGTTCTTTTCACAAACCACATATGGATCAACCAATGGCATTGCATGTGTGTTCTTTTCACAAACCACATATGGATCCACAGTGTCATTGCATGTATGTTCTTTCCACAAACCACATATGGATCAACCAGTGGTCATTGCATGTGTGTTCTTATACTAAAACCAGAATTAGAGTCATTGCATGTGTCTTCTTTCCACAAACCACATATGGATCAACTAGTGGTCATTGCATGTGTGTTCTTTTCCACAAACCACATATGGATCCACTAGAGTCATTTCATGTGTGTTCTTTTCACAAACCACATATGGACCCACTAGATTCATTGCATGTGTGTTCTTATACTAAAACCAGCACTAGAGTCATTGCATGTGTGTTCTTTTCACAAACCACATATGGATCCACCAGTGTCATTGCATGTGTGTTCTTTCCACAAACCACACATGGATCGACCAATGGTCATTGCATGTGTGTTCTCTCCACAAACCACACATGGATCCCCTGAGTCATTGCATGTGTGTTCTTTCCACAAACCACACATGGATCAACTAGTGTTCACTGCATGTGTGTTCTTTCCACAAACCACTTATGGATCAACCAGTGGTCATTGCATGTGTGTTCTTGTCATGAACCACATATGGACCCACTAGAGTCATTGCATGTGTGTTCTTTCCACAAACCACATATGGATCAACCAGTGGTCATTGCATGTGTGTTCTTTTCCACAAACCACATATGGATCCACTAGAGTCATTGCATGTATGTTCTTTTCACAAACCACATATGGACCCAATAGAGTCATTGCACGTGTGTTCTTATACTAAAACCAGCACTAGAGTCATTGCATGTGTGTTCTTTTCGCAAACCACATATGGATCCACCAGTGTCATTGCATGTGTGTTCTTTTCACAAACCACATATGGACCCACCAGTGTCATTGCATGTGTGTTCTTTCCACAAACCACACATGGATCGACCAGTGGTCATTGCATGTGTGTTCTTTCCACAAACCACACATGGATCCCCCTGAGTCATTGCATGTGTGTTCTTTCCAGAAACCACACATGGATCACCCTGAGTCATTGCATGTGTGTTCTTTCCACAAACCACATATGGATCAACCAGTGTCATTGCATGTGTGTTCTTTCCACCAACCACATTTGGATCCACTAGAGTCATTGCATGTGTGTTCTTTCCACAAACCACACATTGATCGACCAGTGGTCATTGGATGTGTGTTCTATCCACAAACCACACATGGATCCCCCTGAGTCATTGCATGTATTTTCTTTCCACAAACCACATATGGATCAACCAGTGTCATTGCATGAGTGTTCTTTCCAGAAACCACATACGGATCCACTAGAGTTCATTGCATCAGTGTTCTTTTCACAAACCACATATGGATCAACCAATGGCATTGCATGTGTGTTCTTTTCACAAACCACATATGGATCCACAGTGTCATTGCATGTATGTTCTTTCCACAAACCACATATGGATCAACTAGTGGTCATTGCATGTGTGTTCTTTTCACAAACCACATATGGACCCACCAGTGTCATTGCATGTGTGTTCTTTCCACAAACCACACATGGATCGACCAGTGGTCATTGCATGTGTGTTCTTTCCACAAACCACACATGGATCCCCCTGAGTCATTGCATGTGTGTTCTTTCCAGAAACCACACATGGATCACCCTGAGTCATTGCATGTGTGTTCTTTCCACAAACCACATATGGATCAACCAGTGTCATTGCATGTGTGTTCTTTCCACCAACCACATTTGGATCCACTAGAGTCATTGCATGTGTGTTCTTTCCACAAACCACACATTGATCGACCAGTGGTCATTGGATGTGTGTTCTATCCACAAACCACACATGGATCCCCCTGAGTCATTGCATGTATTTTCTTTCCACAAACCACATATGGATCAACCAGTGTCATTGCATGAGTGTTCTTTCCAGAAACCACATACGGATCCACTAGAGTTCATTGCATCAGTGTTCTTTTCACAAACCACATATGGATCAACCAATGGCATTGCATGTGTGTTCTTTTCACAAACCACATATGGATCCACAGTGTCATTGCATGTATGTTCTTTCCACAAACCACATATGGATCAACCAGTGGTCATTGCATGTGTGTTCTTATACTAAAACCAGAATTAGAGTCATTGCATGTGTCTTCTTTCCACAAACCACATATGGATCAACTAGTGGTCATTGCATGTGTGTTCTTTTCCACAAACCACATATGGATCCACTAGAGTCATTTCATGTGTGTTCTTTTCACAAACCACATATGGACCCACTAGATTCATTGCATGTGTGTTCTTATACTAAAACCAGCACTAGAGTCATTGCATGTGTGTTCTTTTCACAAACCACATATGGATCCACCAGTGTCATTGCATGTGTGTTCTTTCCACAAACCACACATGGATCGACCAATGGTCATTGCATGTGTGTTCTCTCCACAAACCACACATGGATCCCCTGAGTCATTGCATGTGTGTTCTTTCCACAAACCACACATGGATCAACTAGTGTTCACTGCATGTGTGTTCTTTCCACAAACCACTTATGGATCAACCAGTGGTCATTGCATGTGTGTTCTTGTCATGAACCACACATGGATCAACTAGAGTCATTGCATCTGTGTTCCTGTCATGAACAACACATGGATAAACCAATGGAATTGCATGTATGTTCTTTTCCACAAACCACATATGGATCCACTAGAGTCATTGCATGTATGTTCTTTTCACAAACCACATATGGACCCACTAGAGTCATTGCATGTGTGTTCTTATACTAAAACCAGCACTAGAGTCATTGCATGTGTGTTCTTATACTAAAACCAGCACTAGAGTCATTGCATGTGTGTTCTTTCCACAAACCACACAGGGATCAACCAGTGTCATTGCATGTGTGTTCTTTCCACAAACCACATTTGGATCAACCAGTGGTCATTGCATGTGTGTTCTTTTCCACAAACCACATATGGATCCACTAGAGTCATTGCATGTATGTTCTTTTCACAAACCACATATGGACCCAATAGAGTCATTGCATGTGTGTTCTTATACTAAAACCAGCACTAGAGTCATTGCATGTGTGTTCTTTTCACAAACCACATATGGATCCACCAGTGTCATTGCATGTGTGTTCTTTTCACAAACCACATATGGATCCACCAGTATCATTGCATGTGTGTTCTTTCCACAAACCACACATGGATCGACCAGTGGTCATTGCATGTGTGTTCTTTCCACAAACCACACATGGATCCCCCTGAGTCATTGCATGTGTGTTCTTTCCAGAACCACACATGGATCCCCCTGAGTCATTGCATGTGTGTTCTTTCCACAAACCACATATGGATCCACCAGTGTCATTGCATGTGTGTTCTTTCCACCAACCACATTTGGATCCACTAGAGTCATTGCATGTGTGTTCTTTCCACAAACCACACATTGATCGACCAGTGGTCATTGGATGTGTGTTCTATCCACAAACCACACATGGATCCCCCTGAGTCATTGCATGTATTTTCTTTCCACAAACCACATATGGATCAACCAGTGTCATTGCATGAGTGTTCTTTCCAGAACACACATACGGATCCACTAGAGTTCATTGCATCTGTGTTCTTTTCACAAACCACATATGGATCAACCAATGGCATTGCATGTGTGTTCTTTTCACAAACCACATATGGATCCACAGTGTCATTGCATGTGTGTTCTTTCCACAAACCACATATGGATCAACCAGTGGTCATTGCATGTGTGTTCTTATACTAAAACCAGAACTAGAGTCATTGCATGTGTCTTCTTTCCACAAACCACATATGGATCAACTAGTGGTCATTGCATGTGTGTTCTTTTCCACAAACCACATATGGATCCAGTAGAGTCATTTCATGTGTGTTCTTTTCACAAACCACATATGGACCCACTAGATTCATTGCATGTGTGTTCTTATACTAAAACCAGCACTAGAGTCATTGCATGTGTGTTCTTTTCACAAACCACATATGGATCCACCAGTGTCATTGCATGTGTGTTCTTTCCACAAACCACACATGGATCGACCAATGGTCATTCCATGTGTGTTCTCTCCACAAACCACACATGGATCCCCTGAGTCATTGCATGTGTGTTCTTTCCACAAATCACACATGGATCAACTAGTATTCACTGCATGTGTGTTCTTTCCACAAACCACTTATGGATCAACCAGTGGTCATTGCATGTGTGTTCTTGTCATGAACCACACATGGATCAACTAGAGTCATTGCATGTGTGTTCCTGTCATGAACAACACATGGATAAACCAATGGCATTGCATGTATGTTCTTTTCCACAAACCACATATGGATCCACTAGAGTCATTGCATGTATGTTCTTTTCACAAACCACATATGGATCCACTAGAGTCATTGCATGTATGTTCTTTTCACAAACCACATATGGACCCACTAGAGTCATTGCATGTGTGTTCTCATACTAAAACCAGCACTAGAGTCATTGCATGTGTGTTCTTATACTAAAACCTGACTAGAGTCATTGCATGTGTGTTCTTTCCACAAACCACACAGGGATCAACCAGTGTCATTGCATGTGTGTTCTTTCCACAAACCACATTTGGATCAACCAGTGGTCATTGCATGTGTGTTCTTTTCCACAAACCACATATGGATCCACTAGAGTCATTGCAATAGTGTTCTTTTGACAAACCACATATGGACCCACTAGAGTCATTGCATGTGTGTTCTTTTACTAAAACCAACACTAGAGTCATTGCATGTGTGTTCTTTTCACAAACCACATATGGATCCACCAGCGTCATTGCATGTGTGTTCTTTTCACAAACCACACATTGATCACCAGTGGTCATTGCATGTGTGTTCTTTCCACAAACCACACATGGATCACCCTGAGTCATTCATGTGTGTTCTTTCCACAAACATCATTTGGATCAACCAGTGTCATTGCATGTGTGTTCTTTCCACAAACCACATACGGATCCACTAGAGTTCATTACATGTGTGTGCTTTTCACAAACCACATATGGATCAACCAATGGTATTGCATGTGTGTTCTTTTCACAAACGACATATGGATCCACCAGTGTCATTGCATGTGTGTTCTTTCCACAAACCACATATGGATCAACCAGTGGTCATTGCATGTGTGTTCTTATACTAAAACCAGAACAAGAGTCATTGCATGTGTCTTCTTTCCACAAACCACATATGGATCAACTAGTGGTCATTGCATGTGTGTTCTTTTCCACAAACCACATATGGATCCAGTAGAGTCATTTCATGTGTGTTCTTTTCACAAACCACATATGGACCCACTAGATTCATTGCATGTGTGTTCTTATACTAAAACCAGCACTAGAGTCATTGCATGTGTGTTCTTTTCACAAACCACATATGGATCCACCAGTGTCATTGCATGTGTGTTCTTTCCACAAACCACACATGGATCGACCAATGGTCATTGCATGTGTGTTCTCTCCACAAACCACACATGGATCCCCTGAGTCATTGCATGTGTGTTCTTTCCACAAATCACACATGGATCAACTAGTATTCACTGCATGTGTGTTCTTTCCACAAACCACTTATGGATCAACCAGTGGTCATTGCATGTGTGTTCTTGTCATGAACCACACATGGATCAACTAGAGTCATTGCATGTGTGTTCCTGTCATGAACAACACATGGATAAACCAATGGCATTGCATGTATGTTCTTTTCCACAAACCACATATGGATCCACTAGAGTCATTGCATGTATGTTCTTTTCACAAACCACATATGGATCCACTAGAGTCATTGCATGTATGTTCTTTTCACAAACCACATATGGACCCACTAGAGTCATTGCATGTGTGTTCTCATACTAAAACCAGCACTAGAGTCATTGCATGTGTGTTCTTATACTAAAACCTGACTAGAGTCATTGCATGTGTGTTCTTTCCACAAACCACACAGGGATCAACCAGTGTCATTGCATGTGTGTTCTTTCCACAAACCACATTTGGATCAACCAGTGGTCATTGCATGTGTGTTCTTTTCCACAAACCACATATGGATCCACTAGAGTCATTGCAATAGTGTTCTTTTGACAAACCACATATGGACCCACTAGAGTCATTGCATGTGTGTTCTTTTACTAAAACCAACACTAGAGTCATTGCATGTGTGTTCTTTTCACAAACCACATATGGATCCACCAGCGTCATTGCATGTGTGTTCTTTTCACAAACCACACATTGATCACCAGTGGTCATTGCATGTGTGTTCTTTCCACAAACCACACATGGATCACCCTGAGTCATTCATGTGTGTTCTTTCCACAAACATCATTTAGATCAACCAGTGTCATTGCATGTGTGTTCTTTCCACAAACCACATACGGATCCACTAGAGTTCATTACATGTGTGTTCTTTTCACAAACCACATATGGATCAACCAATGGTATTGCATGTGTGTTCTTTTCACAAACGACATATGGATCCACCAGTGTCATTGCATGTGTGTTCTTTCCACAAACCACATATGGATCAACCAGTGGTCATTGCATGTGTGTTCTTTTCCACAAACCACATATGGATCCACTAGACTCATTGCATGTGTGTTCTTTTGACAAACCACATATGGACCCACTAGATTCATTGCATGTGTGTTCTTATACTAAAACCAACACTAGAGTCATTGCATGTGTGTTCTTTTCACAAACCACATATGGATCCACCAATGTCATTGCATGTGTGTTCTTTATACAAACCACACATTGATGGACCAGTGGTCATTGCATGTGTGTTCTTTCCACAAACCAGATTTGGATCAACCAGTGGTCATTGCATGTGTGTTCTTTTCCACAAACCACATATGGATCCACTAGAGTCATTGCAATAGTGTTCTTTTGACAAACTACATATGGACCCACTAGAGTCATTGCATGTGTGTTCTTATACTAAAACCAGCACTAGAGTCATTGCATGTGTGTTCTTTTCACAAACCACATATGGATCCACCAGTGTCATTGCATGTGTGTTCTTTTCACAAACCACATATTGATCACCAGTGGTCATTGCATGTGTGTTCTTTCCACAAACCACACATGGATCACCCTGAGTCATTCATGTGTGTTCTTTCCACAAACCACATTTGGATCAACCAGTGTCATTGCAAGTGTGTTCTTTCCACAAACCACATACGGATCCACTAGAGTTCATTGCATGTGTGTTCTTTTCACAAACCACATATGGATCAACCAATGGTATTGCATGTGTGTTCTTTTCACAAACCACATATGGATCCACCAGTGTCATTGCATGTGTGTTCTTTCCACAAACCACATATGGATCAACCAGTGGTCATTGCATGTGTGTTCTTTTCCACAAACCACATATGGATCCACTAGACGCATTGCATGTGTGTTCTTTTAACAAACCACATATGGACCCACTAGAGTCATTGCATGTGTGTTCTTATACTAAAACCAGCACTAGAGTCATTGCATGTGTGTTCTTTTCACAAACCAAATATGGATCCACCAATGTCATTGCATGTGTGTTCTTTATACAAACCACACATTGATCGACCAGTGGTCATTGCATGTGTGTTCTTTCCACAAGCCACACATGGATCCCCCTGAGTCATTCATGTGTGTTCTTTCCGAAAACCACATATGGATCAACTAGTGTCATTGCATGTGTGTTCTTTCCACAAACCACATACGGATCCACTAGAGTTCATTGCATGGGTGTTCTTTTCATAATCCACATATGGATCAACCATTGGTATTGCATGTGTGTTCTTCTCACAAACCACATATGGATCCACCAGTGCATTGCATGTGTGTTCTTTCCACAAACCACATATGGATCAACTAGTGGTCATTGCATGTGTATTCTTTTCCACAAACCACATATGTATCCACCAGAGTCATTGCATGTGTGTTCTTTCCACAAACCACACATTGATCGACCAGTGGTCATTGGATGTGTGTTCTATCCACAAACCACACATGGATCCCCCTGAGTCATTGCATGTATTTTCTTTCCACAAACCACATATGGATCAACCAGTGTCATTGCATGAGTGTTCTTTCCAGAAACCACATACGGATCCACTAGAGTTCATTGCATCAGTGTTCTTTTCACAAACCACATATGGATCAACCAATGGCATTGCATGTGTGTTCTTTTCACAAACCACATATGGATCCACAGTGTCATTGCATGTATGTTCTTTCCACAAACCACATATGGATCAACCAGTGGTCATTGCATGTGTGTTCTTATACTAAAACCAGAATTAGAGTCATTGCATGTGTCTTCTTTCCACAAACCACATATGGATCAACTAGTGGTCATTGCATGTGTGTTCTTTTCCACAAACCACATATGGATCCACTAGAGTCATTTCATGTGTGTTCTTTTCACAAACCACATATGGACCCACTAGATTCATTGCATGTGTGTTCTTATACTAAAACCAGCACTAGAGTCATTGCATGTGTGTTCTTTTCACAAACCACATATGGATCCACCAGTGTCATTGCATGTGTGTTCTTTCCACAAACCACACATGGATCGACCAATGGTCATTGCATGTGTGTTCTCTCCACAAACCACACATGGATCCCCTGAGTCATTGCATGTGTGTTCTTTCCACAAACCACACATGGATCAACTAGTGTTCACTGCATGTGTGTTCTTTCCACAAAACACTTATGGATCAACCAGTGGTCATTGCATGTGTGTTCTTGTCATGAACCACACATGGATCAACTAGAGTCATTGCATCTGTGTTCCTGTCATGAACAACACATGGATAAACCAATGGAATTGCATGTATGTTCTTTTCCACAAACCACATATGGATCCACTAGAGTCATTGCATGTATGTTCTTTTCACAAACCACATATGGACCCACTAGAGTCATTGCATGTGTGTTCTTATACTAAAACCAGCACTAGAGTCATTGCATGTGTGTTCTTATACTAAAACCAGCACTAGAGTCATTGCATGTGTGTTCTTTCCACAAACCACACAGGGATCAACCAGTGTCATTGCATGTGTGTTCTTTCCACAAACCACATTTGGATCAACCAGTGGTCATTGCATGTGTGTTCTTTTCCACAAACCACATATGGATCCACTAGAGTCATTGCATGTATGTTCTTTTCACAAACCACATATGGACCCAATAGAGTCATTGCATGTGTGTTCTTATACTAAAACCAGCACTAGAGTCATTGCATGTGTGTTCTTTTCACAAACCACATATGGATCCACCAGTGTCATTGCATGTGTGTTCTTTTCACAAACCACATATGGATCCACCAGTATCATTGCATGTGTGTTCTTTCCACAAACCACACATGGATCGACCAGTGGTCATTGCATGTGTGTTCTTTCCACAAACCACACATGGATCCCCCTGAGTCATTGCATGTGTGTTCTTTCCAGAACCACACATGGATCCCCCTGAGTCATTGCATGTGTGTTCTTTCCACAAACCACATATGGATCCACCAGTGTCATTGCATGTGTGTTCTTTCCACCAACCACATTTGGATCCACTAGAGTCATTGCATGTGTGTTCTTTCCACAAACCACACATTGATCGACCAGTGGTCATTGGATGTGTGTTCTATCCACAAACCACACATGGACCCCCCTGAGTCATTGCATGTATTTTCTTTCCACAAACCACATATGGATCAACCAGTGTCATTGCATGAGTGTTCTTTCCAGAACACACATACGGATCCACTAGAGTTCATTGCATCTGTGTTCTTTTCACAAACCACATATGGATCAACCAATGGCATTGCATGTGTGTTCTTTTCACAAACCACATATGGATCCACAGTGTCATTGCATGTGTGTTCTTTCCACAAACCACATATGGATCAACCAGTGGTCATTGCATGTGTGTTCTTATACTAAAACCAGAACTAGAGTCATTGCATGTGTCTTCTTTCCACAAACCACATATGGATCAACTAGTGGTCATTGCATGTGTGTTCTTTTCCACAAACCACATATGGATCCAGTAGAGTCATTTCATGTGTGTTCTTTTCACAAACCACATATGGACCCACTAGATTCATTGCATGTGTGTTCTTATACTAAAACCAGCACTAGAGTCATTGCATGTGTGTTCTTTTCACAAACCACATATGGATCCACCAGTGTCATTGCATGTGTGTTCTTTCCACAAACCACACATGGATCGACCAATGGTCATTCCATGTGTGTTCTCTCCACAAACCACACATGGATCCCCTGAGTCATTGCATGTGTGTTCTTTCCACAAATCACACATGGATCAACTAGTATTCACTGCATGTGTGTTCTTTCCACAAACCACTTATGGATCAACCAGTGGTCATTGCATGTGTGTTCTTGTCATGAACCACACATGGATCAACTAGAGTCATTGCATGTGTGTTCCTGTCATGAACAACACATGGATAAACCAATGGCATTGCATGTATGTTCTTTTCCACAAACCACATATGGATCCACTAGAGTCATTGCATGTATGTTCTTTTCACAAACCACATATGGATCCACTAGAGTCATTGCATGTATGTTCTTTTCACAAACCACATATGGACCCACTAGAGTCATTGCATGTGTGTTCTCATACTAAAACCAGCACTAGAGTCATTGCATGTGTGTTCTTATACTAAAACCTGACTAGAGTCATTGCATGTGTGTTCTTTCCACAAACCACACAGGGATCAACCAGTGTCATTGCATGTGTGTTCTTTCCACAAACCACATTTGGATCAACCAGTGGTCATTGCATGTGTGTTCTTTTCCACAAACCACATATGGATCCACTAGAGTCATTGCAATAGTGTTCTTTTGACAAACCACATATGGACCCACTAGAGTCATTGCATGTGTGTTCTTTTACTAAAACCAACACTAGAGTCATTGCATGTGTGTTCTTTTCACAAACCACATATGGATCCACCAGCGTCATTGCATGTGTGTTCTTTTCACAAACCACACATTGATCACCAGTGGTCATTGCATGTGTGTTCTTTCCACAAACCACACATGGATCACCCTGAGTCATTCATGTGTGTTCTTTCCACAAACATCATTTGGATCAACCAGTGTCATTGCATGTGTGTTCTTTCCACAAACCACATACGGATCCACTAGAGTTCATTACATGTGTGTGCTTTTCACAAACCACATATGGATCAACCAATGGTATTGCATGTGTGTTCTTTTCACAAACGACATATGGATCCACCAGTGTCATTGCATGTGTGTTCTTTCCACAAACCACATATGGATCAACCAGTGGTCATTGCATGTGTGTTCTTATACTAAAACCAGAACTAGAGTCATTGCATGTGTCTTCTTTCCACAAACCACATATGGATCAACTAGTGGTCATTGCATGTGTGTTCTTTTCCACAAACCACATATGGATCCAGTAGAGTCATTTCATGTGTGTTCTTTTCACAAACCACATATGGACCCACTAGATTCATTGCATGTGTGTTCTTATACTAAAACCAGCACTAGAGTCATTGCATGTGTGTTCTTTTCACAAACCACATATGGATCCACCAGTGTCATTGCATGTGTGTTCTTTCCACAAACCACACATGGATCGACCAATGGTCATTGCATGTGTGTTCTCTCCACAAACCACACATGGATCCCCTGAGTCATTGCATGTGTGTTCTTTCCACAAATCACACATGGATCAACTAGTATTCACTGCATGTGTGTTCTTTCCACAAACCACTTATGGATCAACCAGTGGTCATTGCATGTGTGTTCTTGTCATGAACCACACATGGATCAACTAGAGTCATTGCATGTGTGTTCCTGTCATGAACAACACATGGATAAACCAATGGCATTGCATGTATGTTCTTTTCCACAAACCACATATGGATCCACTAGAGTCATTGCATGTATGTTCTTTTCACAAACCACATATGGATCCACTAGAGTCATTGCATGTATGTTCTTTTCACAAACCACATATGGACCCACTAGAGTCATTGCATGTGTGTTCTCATACTAAAACCAGCACTAGAGTCATTGCATGTGTGTTCTTATACTAAAACCTGACTAGAGTCATTGCATGTGTGTTCTTTCCACAAACCACACAGGGATCAACCAGTGTCATTGCATGTGTGTTCTTTCCACAAACCACATTTGGATCAACCAGTGGTCATTGCATGTGTGTTCTTTTCCACAAACCACATATGGATCCACTAGAGTCATTGCAATAGTGTTCTTTTGACAAACCACATATGGACCCACTAGAGTCATTGCATGTGTGTTCTTTTACTAAAACCAACACTAGAGTCATTGCATGTGTGTTCTTTTCACAAACCACATATGGATCCACCAGCGTCATTGCATGTGTGTTCTTTTCACAAACCACACATTGATCACCAGTGGTCATTGCATGTGTGTTCTTTCCACAAACCACACATGGATCACCCTGAGTCATTCATGTGTGTTCTTTCCACAAACATCATTTAGATCAACCAGTGTCATTGCATGTGTGTTCTTTCCACAAACCACATACGGATCCACTAGAGTTCATTACATGTGTGTTCTTTTCACAAACCACATATGGATCAACCAATGGTATTGCATGTGTGTTCTTTTCACAAACGACATATGGATCCACCAGTGTCATTGCATGTGTGTTCTTTCCACAAACCACATATGGATCAACCAGTGGTCATTGCATGTGTGTTCTTTTCCACAAACCACATATGGATCCACTAGACTCATTGCATGTGTGTTCTTTTGACAAACCACATATGGACCCACTAGATTCATTGCATGTGTGTTCTTATACTAAAACCAACACTAGAGTCATTGCATGTGTGTTCTTTTCACAAACCACATATGGATCCACCAATGTCATTGCATGTGTGTTCTTTATACAAACCACACATTGATGGACCAGTGGTCATTGCATGTGTGTTCTTTCCACAAACCAGATTTGGATCAACC
Organism: Avena sativa; assembly: GCA_916181665.1. Classification (NCBI taxonomy): domain Eukaryota; kingdom Viridiplantae; phylum Streptophyta; class Magnoliopsida; order Poales; family Poaceae; genus Avena; species Avena sativa. Next base: position 596,839,913 of record OV702289.1, read on the forward strand.
AGTGGTCATTGCATGTGTGTTCTTTTCCACAAACCACATATGGATCCACTAGAGTCATTGCAATAGTGTTCTTTTGACAAACTACATATGGACCCACTAGAGTCATTGCATGTGTGTTCTTATACTAAAACCAGCACTAGAGTCATTGCATGTGTGTTCTTTTCACAAACCACATATGGATCCACCAGTGTCATTGCATGTGTGTTCTTTTCACAAACCACATATTGATCACCAGTGGTCATTGCATGTGTGTTCTTTCCACAAACCACACATGGATCACCCTGAGTCATTCATGTGTGTTCTTTCCACAAACCACATTTGGATCAACCAGTGTCATTGCAAGTGTGTTCTTTCCACAAACCACATACGGATCCACTAGAGTTCATTGCATGTGTGTTCTTTTCACAAACCACATATGGATCAACCAATGGTATTGCATGTGTGTTCTTTTCACAAACCACATATGGATCCACCAGTGTCATTGCATGTGTGTTCTTTCCACAAACCACATATGGATCAACCAGTGGTCATTGCATGTGTGTTCTTTTCCACAAACCACATATGGATCCACTAGACGCATTGCATGTGTGTTCTTTTAACAAACCACATATGGACCCACTAGAGTCATTGCATGTGTGTTCTTATACTAAAACCAGCACTAGAGTCATTGCATGTGTGTTCTTTTCACAAACCAAATATGGATCCACCAATGTCATTGCATGTGTGTTCTTTATACAAACCACACATTGATCGACCAGTGGTCATTGCATGTGTGTTCTTTCCACAAGCCACACATGGATCCCCCTGAGTCATTCATGTGTGTTCTTTCCGAAAACCACATATGGATCAACTAGTGTCATTGCATGTGTGTTCTTTCCACAAACCACATACGGATCCACTAGAGTTCATTGCATGGGTGTTCTTTTCATAATCCACATATGGATCAACCATTGGTATTGCATGTGTGTTCTTCTCACAAACCACATATGGATCCACCAGTGCATTGCATGTGTGTTCTTTCCACAAACCACATATGGATCAACTAGTGGTCATTGCATGTGTATTCTTTTCCACAAACCACATATGTATCCACCAGAGTCATTGCATGTGTGTTCTTTTCACAAACCACATATGAACCCACTAGATTCATTGCATGTGTGTTCTTATACTAAAACCAGCACTAGAGTCATTGCATTTGTGTTCTTTTCACAAACCACATATGGATCTACCAGTGTCATTGCATGTGTGTTCTTTCCACAAACCACACATGGATCGACCATTGGTCATTGCATGTGTGTTCTTTCCACAAACCACACATGGATCCCCCTGAGTCATTGCATGTGTGTTCTTTCCACAAACCACACATGGATCAACTCGTGTTCACTGCATGTGTGTTCTTTCCACAAACCACTTATGGATCAACCAGTGGTCATTGCATGTGTGTTCTTGTCATGAACCACACATGGATCAACTAGAGTCATTGGATGTGTGATCCTGTCATGAACAATGCATGGATAAACCAATGGCATTGCATGTATGTTCTTTTCCACAAACCACATATGGATCCACTAGAGTCATTGCATGTATGTTCTTTTCACAAACCACATATGGATCCACTAGAGTCATTGCATGTATGTTCTTTTCACAAACCACATATGGACCCACTAGAGTCATTGCATGTGTGTTCTTATACTAAAACCAGCACTAGAGTCATTGGATGTGTGTTCTTATACTAAAACCAGCACTAGAGTCATTGCATGTGTGTTCTTTCCACAAACCACACAAGGATCAACCAGTGTCATTGCATGTGTGTTCTTTCCACAAACCACATATGGATCAACCAGTGGTCATTGCATGTGTGTTCTTTTCAACAAACCACATATGGATCCACTAGAGTCATTGCATGTATGTTCTTTTCACAAACCACATATGGACCCAATAGAGTCATTGCATGTGTGTTCTTATACTAAAACCAGCACTAGAGTCATTGCATGTGTGTTCTTTTCACAAACCACATATGGATCCACCAGTGTCATTGCATGTGTGTTCTTTTCACAAACCACATATGGATCCACCAGTGTCATTGCATGTGAGTTCTTTCCACAAACCACACATGGATCGACCAGTGGTCATTGCATGTGTGTTCTTTCCACAAACCACACATGGATCCCCCTGAGTCATTGCATGTGTGTTCTTTCCATAAACCACACATGGATCCCCCTGAGTCATTGCATGTGTGTTCTTTCCACAAACCACGTATGGATCAACCAGTGTCATTGCATGTGTGTTCTTTCCACAAACCACATTTGGATCCACTAGAGTCATTGCATGTGTGTTCTTTTCACAAACCACATATGGATCCACCAGTGTCATTGCATGTGTGTTCTTTCCACAAACCACACATTGATCGACCAGTGGTCATTGGATGTGTGTTCTATCCACAAACCACACATGGATCCCCCTGAGTCATTTATGTGTGTTCTTTCCAAAAACCACATATGGATCAACTAGTGTCATTGCATGTGTGTTCGTTCCACAAACCACATACGGATCCACTAGAGTTCATTGCATGGGTGTTCTTTTCATAATCCACATATGGATCAACCAATGGTATTGCATGTGTGTTCTTTTCACAAATCACATATGGATCCACCAGTGTCATTGCATGTGTGTTCTTTCCACAAACCACATATGGATCAACTAGTGGTCATTGCATGTGTATTCTTTTCCACAAACCACATATGTATCCACCAGAGTCATTGCATGTGTGTTCTTTTCACAAACCACATATGGATCCACTAGAGTCATTGCATGTATGTTCTTTTCACAAACCACATATGGACCCACTAGAGTCATTGCATGTGTGTTCTTATACTAAAACCAGCACTAGAGTCATTGCATGTGTGTTCTTATACTAAAACCAGCACTAGAGTCATTGCATGTGTGTTCTTTCCACAAACCACACAAGGATCAACCAGTGTCATTGCATGTGTGTTCTTTCCACAAACCACATATGGATCAACCAGTGGTCATTGCATGTGTGTTCTTTTCCACAAACCACATATGGATCCACTAGAGTCATTGCATGTATGTTCTTTTCACAAACCACATATGAACCCAATAGAGTCATTGCATGTGTGTTCTTATACAAAAACCAGCACTAGAGTCATTGCATGTGTGTTCTTTTCACAAACCACATATGGATCCACCAGTGTCATTGCATGTGTGTTCTTTTCACAAACCACATATGGATCCACCAGTGTCATTGCATGTGAGTTCTTTCCACAAACCACTCATGGATCGACCAATGGTCATTGCATGTGTGTTCTTTCCACAAACCACACATGGATCCCCCTGAGTCATTGCATGTGTGTTCTTTCCATAAACCACACATGGATCCCCCTGAGTCATTGCATGTGTGTTCTTTCCACAAACCACGTATGGATCAACCAGTGTCATTGCATGTGTGTTCTTTCCACAAACCACATTTGGATCCACTAGAGTCATTGCATGTGTGTTCTTTTCACAAACCACATATGGATCCACCAGTGTCATTGCATGTGTGTTCTTTCCACAAACCACACATTGATCGACCATTGGTCATTGGATGTGTGTTCTATCCACAAACCACACATGGATCCCCCTGAGTCATTGCATGTATTTTCTTTCCACAAACCACATATGGATCAACCAGTGTCATTGCATGAGTGTTCTTTCCAGAAACCACATACGGATCCACTAGAGTTCATTGCATCTGTGTTCTTTTCACAAACCACATATGGATCAACCAATGGCATTGCATGTGTGTTCTTTTCACAAACCACATATGGATCCACAGTGTCATTGCATGTGTGTTCTTTCCACAAACCACATATGGATCAACCAGTGGTCATTGCATGTGTGTTCTTATACTAAAACCAGAACTAGAGTCATTGCATGTGTCTTCTTTCCACAAACCACATATGGATCAACTACTGGTCATTGCATGTGTGTTCTTTTTCACAAACCACATATGGATCCACTAGAGTCATTTCATGTGTGTTCTTTTCACAAACCACATATGGACCCACTAGAGTCATTGCATGTGTGTTCTTATACTAAAACCAACACTAGAGTCATTGCATGTGTGTTCTTTTCACAAACCACATATGGATCCACCAGTGTCATTGCATGTGTGTTCTTTCCACAAACCACAGATGGATCGACCAATGGTCATTGCATGTGTGTTCTCTCCACAAACCACACATGGATCCCCCTGAGTCATTGCATGTGTGTTCTTTCGACAAACCACACATGGATCAACCAGTGTTCACTCCATGTGTGTTCTTTCCAAAAACCACTTATGGATCAACCAGTGGTCATTGCATGTGTGTTCCTGTCATGAACCACACATGGATCAACTAGAGTCATTGCATGTGTGTTCCTGTCATGAACCACACATAGATAAACCAATGGCATTGCATGTATGTTCTTTTCCACAAACCACATATGGATCCACTAGACTCATTGCATGTATGTTCTTTTCACAAACCACATATGGATCCACTAGAGTCATTGCATGTATGTTCTTTTCAAAAACCACATATGGACCCACTAGAGTCATTGCATGTGTGTTCTTATACTAAAACGAGCACTAGAGTCATTGCATGTGTGTTCTTATACTAAAACCAGCACTAGAGTCATTGCATGTATGTTCTTTCCACAAACCACACATGGATCAACCAGTGTCATTCCATGTGTGTTCTTTCCACAAACCACATATGGATCAACCAGTGGTCATTGCATGTGTGTTCTTTTCCACAAACCACATATGGATCGACTAGAGTCATTGCATGTGTGTTCTTTTCACAAACCACATATGGACCCACTAGATTCATTGCATGTGTGTTCTCATACTAAAACCAGCACTAGAGTCATTGTATGTGTGTTATTTTCACAAACCGCATATGGATCCACCCGTGTCATTGCATGTGTGTTCTTTCCACAAACTACTCATGGATCGACCAATGGTCATTGCATGTGTGTTCTTTCCACAAACCACACATGGATCCCCCTGAGTCATTGCATGTGTGTTCTTTCCACAAACCACACATGGATCCCCCTGAGTCATTGCATGTGTGTTCTTTCAACAAACCACATATGGATCAACCAGTGTCATTGCATGTGTGTTCTTTCCACAAACCACATTTGGATCCACTAGAGTCATTGCATGTGTGTTCTTTTCACAAACCACATATGGATCCACCAGTGTCATTGCATGTGTGTTCTTTCCACAAACCATAGATGGATCGACCAATGGTCATTGCATGTGTGTTCTTTCCACAAACCACACATGGATCCCCCTGAGTCATTGCATGTGTGTTCTTTCCACAAACCACACATGGAGCAACCAGTGTTCACTCCATGTGTATTCTTTCCACAAACCACTTATGGATAAACCAGTGGTCATTGCATGTGTGTTCCTGTCATGAACCACACATGGATCAACTAGAGTCATTGCATGTGTGTTCCTGTCATGAACCACACATGGATAAACCAATGGTATTGCATGTATGTTCTTTTCCACAAACCACATATGGATCCACTAGAGTCATTGCATGTATGTTCTTTTCACAAACCACATATGGATCCACTAGAGTCATTGCATGTATGTTCTTTTCACAAACCACATATGGACCCACTAGAGTCATTGCATGTGTGTTCTTATACTAAAACTAGCACTAGAGTCATTGCATGTTCTTATACTAAAACCAGCACTAGAGTCATTGCATGTATGTTCTTTCCACAAACCACACATGGATCAACCAGTGTCGTTGCATGTGTGTTCTTTCCACAAACCACATATGGATCAACCAGTGGTCATTGCATGTGTGTTCTTTTCCACAAACCACATATGGATCCACTAGAGTCATTGCATGTGTGTTCTTTTCACAAACCACATATGGACCCACTAGATTCATTGCATGTGTGTTCTTCTACTAAAACCAGCACTAGAGTCATTGCATGTGTGTTCTTTTCACAAACCGCATATGGATCCACCAGTGTCATTGCATGTGTGTTCTTTCCACAAACCACTCATGGATCGACCAATGGTCATTGCATGTGTGTTATTTCCACAAAGCACACATGGATCCCCCTGAGTCATTGCATGTGTGTTCTTTCCACAAACCACACATGGATCCCCCTGAGTCATTGCATGTGTGTTCTTTCCACAAACCACATATGGATCAACCAGTGTCATTGCATGTGTGTTCTTTCCACAAACCACATTTGGATCCACTAGAGTCATTGCATGTGTGTTCTTTTCACAAACCACATATGGATCCACCAGTGTCATTGCATGTGTGTTCTTTCCACAAACCACAGATGGATCGACCAATGGTCATTGCATGTGTGTTCTTTCCACAAACCACACATGGATCCCCCTGAGTCATTGCATGTGTGTTCTTTCCACAAACCACACATGGATCAACCAGTGTTCACTCCATGTGTATTCTTTCCACAAACCACTTATGGATCAACCAGTGGTCATTGCGTGTGTGTTCCTGTCATGAACCACACATGGATCAACTAGAGTCATTGCATGTGTGTTCCTATCATGAACCACACATGGATAAACCAATGGCATTGCATGTATGTTCTTTTCCACAAACCACATATGGATCCACTAGAGTTATTGCATGTATGTTCTTTTCACAAACCACATATGGATCCACTAGAGTCATTGCATGTGTGTTCTTTTCACAAACCACATATGGACCCACTAGAGTCATTGCATGTGTGTTCTTATACTAAAACCAGCACTAGAGTCATTACATGTGTGTTCTTTTCACAAACCACATGTGGATCCACCAGTGTCATTGCATGTGTGTTCTTTCCACAAACCACACATGGATTGACCAATGGTCATTGCATGTGTGTTCTTTCCACAAACCACACATGGATCCCCCTGAGTCATTGCATGTGTGTTCTTTCCACAAACCACACATGGATCAACCAGTGTTCACTACATGTGTGTTCTTTCCACAAACCACTTATGGATCAACTAGTGGTCATTGCATGTGTGTTCCTGTCATGAACCACACATGGATCAACTAGAGTCATTGCATGTGTGTTCCTGTCATGAACCACACATCGATAAACCAATGGCATTGCATGTGTGTTCCTATCATGAACCACACATGGATCAACCGGTGGTCATTACATGTGTGTTCCTCTAATAAACACTAGTGGAAAACGGGCCTCCAGTCCCGGCCCGTAAGGGGCTTTAGTCCTGGTCCTGGTAACCGGGACTGGAGGGGTGGGACTAAAGGTCCACCCACTAGTCCCGGCCCTCTTACCAGCCTGGACCAATGGGCATCCACGTGGCTGTCTCTGTGGGTGCTGGGTGCCCCCCCATTAGTCCCGGTTCGTATTACGAACCGGGACAAATGGATCTCTGCCGCGGCAGAATTTTAGGCACTTTCTCTGCCGCGACAGAGAATTTAATTTGTATTCTTTTTTTTCATTTCAAAATAGTTTTCTATGCTACCACATACCGTACATGTTCGTGCATACATAAGATAACTTCTCTTAAGATCGAGCATACAAATATATACATGATAGTTACACATGGAGATCACAATTATCGGGACTAGAGCCCGTCTATTCAATTACACGGTCGGGGATCATCGGCGCCTATTCACACTAAATTCTCCGGCGTCATCTATCATCTCATTCATCAAGAATCCTGCCAATTCTTCAGCAATTGCTACTATGCGTTGCTGTTGTAGGAGCTGATCCTGCATTTTCTCGAACTATATAAGAAAAGGAGATCAATATGAATATCAATCATGATAACAAAAAGTGATGGTAATAAAAATAATGTTATGAATGTATTGCTTACATCGACTCTATAATCATTCAGCTCACTGGTAAACGTGCGAATGAACTCGCAAACGTAGAATCCACATAGATGCGTCCCCTGTGGCTGCCTCGCGCACTTTACAAGAATAGAATTCAATCAAAGTAATAATCCAACATCATAATTGTATTGAAACTAGAAGTAAAGAGATGCGCCTACTACTTACCGAGACCGGCTTAAACGCCAGCTTCTCAGTAAAGTCACCCGTAACCGCACTCTTGAACTGGTTCCAAACCCTACCCGGTAAAGAAAATGAATGAGTTATTTATTACGTAATATCTCAGGAAATCAACAAAAGAGACCGCTGTAGCGCGGAAATTACCTCTGGAGCATGTCCTGCATGTCACTAAACTGTTCCAGGGGTCTCTTTAATGGGTCCATGACTTCAACTCTTCCCTTATCAAGTTGAATGTCCATGAGAATCCAGTGGAAACTGTACACGTGTATATATACATCAGTAACTCATCAATTACTATTAACATCGAGTAAGCAAAAGAGAATGTGTACAATAGAGTAAGCCACTCACGGGAAATTGTAAGGAAACAGTATGTGGTCATAGAAATTTTGCTCCATTAGAAACCTTAGAAGGTTTTCCTGTGTGTCCTCGGGTTTATCCTTTAGCGTCCGACAATGTATTTTATCTGGGTCAATGAACCCAACGCTGAAGATTGACCTTCTTTTACATTCCATGATCTTCATTCTGCATAATAATAGAGTACAAAAGGATATAATTAGGATAATTACATGCAATGAACTGAAAAACTAAAAAAAATGAACAGATTGTATATAGAAAATGAATTCAACAACTTACAGACAATAGCAACTCATGAGACTTTTGTCGAGGGCGTCGAAAGTGTATAACTGGAAGAGTTCTGGAAACTCAACATGGACCTCTTCTTCTCGGAAGTAGTAGTCATGTGGGACTTTCGCCACGATCATTATTCTCTCCTCCTTTACGGCTTTCAAGTACCATTTATATAAACTCCGCATTTGTGTTGGCAGTTGTTGGAACTGCTCAAAGCTAACCAGAGGCTTCCCTGGGACATATGTAGGGACTACCTGAGCCTTGGGTAACTTGTCGTCCTGGGAACCTAGCAATTCCTCAACAGTCACATTCATAGCGGCCGCAAGCTTCTTAGCTTCTTCCATATCCTGCTAGGGAGTGTCATAGGATACCACCTTGAGGGGTGGGGTCGATTTTTTGGCCTGTTCCCCGAGCTGGGGGACGTCCTTTCTTTTCTCGGTTGCACTTTGACTTGATGATTTGCTCCCACTTGCACTTCTACTTGATTTGCTCTTCTTCACTTCCTTCTAAAGTGTGCGTCGATAGTCATCTGGCTTATGGTGCAAGTCATATTGCGATTTTGTGTTCAGAAAAGAAAGTGCATACGCTTTTTGCTTCTCGGTGTATACCGGGGCGGTCTCGGGTTTCTTCTTTTGAAGCTGCGCAACACATTCGGCCTTTACGATCATGTCGGTTTCCTCGTCAGTACGATCGTAAGGTCTGATAGGAAGATTCTTATGAGGTACTCTTGGGAGGGGCGACATTTGTCGTTTTGGGCTCCTGCGTTGTTTAGTACTAATCGGAGGCTGCGGCGGAGATCGAGATGGACTCGGGCTGTGGTGGTCGTAGTCATGGGGTGGGCTTCTTGGAGGTGATGGAGGTGAAGGTGACATGCGACCACTCGGAGGCAGTGTTGGCTTTGGCGTCCAGCCTGGAAGCTTGATGTTGTTCTTGTCCCATAGAATGATACCACCCAGTACTTCTCCGAGTGTCCTCTCACCTTCAGGTCCAAGGATGTCAAGCTCCATTGAGTCCGACCCCATTGCGATTTCATCCACACCAACTTTAGCATAGCCAGCTGGAATCTCACGGCCATGCCAGCGTGCGCCAGGTGGACAAGGTAAAGCGCATCCGACCGCCACCTTGATGGATAGGTTCTCCACCTTCTGATGGAGCTCACAAGATGCCTGCACCTTGATTCCATCCACGGGGTAGCCGGGACCGCCATCTACCATACGTGCATCGTCAGAAGGGACCTCCGATTCAGCCACGCTGCTTTTCCGCTGAGATGGGACGGCAGTAATATCGAGTACAAGATCTTGCAGGCGCGCTGCTCCTCGAAGTTCGTCAATCTATTGCCGATGCATTCGAAGTGTTCCTAGAAACTCGGTGAACCTGTCTCCCTCCTCCTCCTGCCGTCGCCTCTTTGCTCTCTCTCGGCTCCTATAAGTATCTCTTTCTTTGGGAAACCCCATCTCCCACGTATAACTAGGGCCAAGGCCTCGTACATGTCCTCCGCGTTCGTCATTCCCGAGGACCTTTATCAGCAAGTCTTTCTCTCTATCGGGACGGAACTTTGTTGTCCCCGCTTTAATCTCCTTCACCACTTTCTGCCATGTATCCCGGGGTATCCTAATCCCGTCACTGCAAATAAGGTCCCCTATACTTTCGTCATACTCACTCCCATGCCCAAGGAACCAATTCCTTGCCCTCAGATCCCATTCTTCGCGTATTGGTTCTGGAGTGATCCCTTTAGCAAGAAGCTCATTCTCTTTAGCATCCCACTTTGGCATGGCAGCCGCATAGCCCCCTGGCCCCAGGTGATGGTGATATTTCTTCATCGCGGCATTTTTCTTGTTTTTTTCCGACATTTCCATAGCAGGTTGTGACTCCTTGTACTTCACAAATGCATCCCAGTTAGCCTGCTGCTTCGTTAGATAGCATACAAATTTAGGAGTCTTCTTCGTCTTCTGATACTTTTGCCATAATGCTTTCTTCCAATTCTTGAATAGTTCAGCCATCTTCGTAAGAGTCCAATGCTTGACTTTCTTCCTCAATGCAGCTGTGTCGGCATCATCCTCACGTTCTGGCAGGGTGAAATGTGTCATGAGGTCATTCCAAAGACCCTCTTTGCACCAATCGGCGACATACTCACCCTCTTTCGCCCCTTTGGTCTTATTCCACTCTCGAACGGTGATCGGGATGCGATCCCTAACCATAACTCTGCATTGTTGTTTAAATACAGTTTTAGCCTTTCCGGGTTCCACCGGTTCACCCCGTGGTGATACCCACATAATTGTATAACGCGTAGATGCGTCCAACTTTTTGGCCGGGCCTCGTTTGGAATATTTTTTGCTCGACGTGGAGGCCTAAGAGAAGAAACATTCGTCAATTTATATATATATATACAACTCAGTTAATGCATCTAATGATCACCAGACTTCATATATATACCTCGCCGTCAGCTTCTCCACCACCGGAGCTGTCGGCTTCTCCTTGATCATTTCGGTCGACCTCCTCTCCTTCACTGGAGGGGTTCAGATAAATCGACGGAGATTCGGGTGGATCAACATGGGGGGTGTCGTTGATCATATCCTCGAGAATTTCTTCCTATGCTAGGTCTCTCTAGATTGGATCCATAGTTTTCTACAAAATGCACACAATAACATTTTTCATTCAATATTGCTGCATAAAATAATACTAAACAACAATATGAACACGCATTTTGCTACAATAATACTAAACAATAGCAAAATTCTAGTGATGCCCGAACCCTAACCCTAACTCCGGGGGCCCGCGAGCACCACCACCCTAACCCTATCTCCGGGGGCCCGCGAGCACCACCACCCGGCTGCCCGCGAGCACTACCACCACCCTAACCCTAAGTCCGGGGGCCCGCGAGCACTACCACCCTAACCTTAAGTCCCGGGGCCCGCGAGCACCACCACTCTAACCCTAAGTCCGGGGCCCGCGAGAACCACCACCCTAACCCTATCTCCGGGGGCCCGCGAGCACCACCACCCTAACCCTAAGTCCGGGGGCCCGCGACCACTACCACCCTAACCCTAAGTCCCGGGGCCCGCGAGAACCACCACTCTAACCCTAAGTCTGGGGGCCCGCGAGCACCACCAACCTAACCCTAAGTCCGAGGGCCCGTGACCACTACCACCCTAACCCTATGTCCGGGGGCCCGCGAGCACCACCACCCTAACCCTAAGTTCGGCGGCCCACGAGCACGACCACTCTAACCCTAAGTCTGGGGGCCCGCGACCACTAGCTACTAAATAATATTACAACTACTAAATAATATTACAATTAACACTACTATTACACTAGTAAATAATATTACACACAAAATTAAATAATATTACACTACAAAATAAAATTAATTATATACTACAAAATACTATTACAACTAAATATTACAACTACTACAATTAACTACTACAAAATACTACTACAATTAACTACTACAATTAACTATTACAATTAGTACTACAAAATACTACTACAAAATTCTAGTACAATTAACTATTACAATTACTACTACAAAATACTACTACAAAATACTAGTACAAAATACTAGTACAAAATACTACTACAATTAACTATTACAATTACTATAAAAAACTACTACAATTAACTACTACAATTAACTACTAAATATTACAAAATATTATTACAATTAACTACTACGAAATAAAAAAATAGAACTTTGGCCGGGGGCGCCGCCCCAGCCGCATCACCCGCACTACCGCCGGTGTGCACGGCTATCGCCGGCCCGACCTGCTCGCCCACAGTGGCCAGCAGCGCCGTGCCGCCGCGTAGCCGGCCGGGGGGGGAGCGAAGGGGAGGCGGGCCGGTGTACCTCTGCTGGCTAGGGGCGCGCGCGAGGCGGCTGCGGTGGCGACTGGAGTGAGTGGCGGCGGCGGTGGTTGGGGTGGTGGCGGCCAGAGAGCGAGTGTGGGTGTTCTCTGCGTGGGGAGAAGAAGGGGCGCGTGGGGAGAAGATATATAGGTGGGGGACCTTTAGTCCCGGTCCGTATAACGAACCGAGACTAAAGGTCCCCCCTTTAGTCCCGGTGCGTGCCAAAGCGCGCGTGCCAACGCCACACCTTTAGTCCCGGTGTGTAGCATGCACCGGGACTAAAGGTCCATTTTTTCAAATTTTTCACCCAACGGGCGCGCCTGTTTAAAAAAATTCAATTTTCTGTTTTAAGCATTTGAATTTTACAGTTTTTGCATACTTATGAATTTGAGAAAAATTTCAACATGAAAAGTTCTTGAATTTGAATAATTAAGCCAAATCTATTTTCTGTTTTATAAAATAATTATTCTAACTAGTGAAACTAATAACCATTTTGCCATTTTCAATTAAAAAATGCATTAAATATTATATTTTGCATACTTTTGAATAAGTGATTTAAATCAATTTTCTGTTTTATAAAATAATTATTCTAACTAGTCAAACTATTAACCATTTTGCCATTTTCATTTTAAAAATGCATTAAATATTATATTTTGCATATTTTTGAATAAGTGATTCAAATCAATTTTCTGTTTTATAAAATAATTATTCTAACTAGTCAAACTATTAACCATTTTGCCATTTTCATGTAATTCCGACGCTCCGGTGGTCTTCCTCCGGCGAAACCCTAGACTGGGGCCCCCAGATCGTCTACCCCGCCTTATTTTTTCCCGCCCGTTTTCTTCCCGCCCGTTCTCTTCCGGATCGTAGCCCCTTTAGGGTTTAGGGTTTAGGGTTTAGGGTTTTTGGTTTAGGGTTTAGGGTTTAGGGTTTTTGGTTTAGGGTTTAGGGTTTTTGGTTTAGGGTTTTTGGTTTAGGGTTTAGGGTTTTTAGTTTAGGGTTTAGGATTTAGGGTTTAGGGTTTAGGGTGTTTGGTTTAGGGTTTAGGTTTTATGGTTTAGGGTTTTTGGTTTAGGGTTTAGGGTTTTTGGTTTAGGGTTTAGGGTTTTTGGTTTAGGGTTTAGGGTTTAGGGTTTTTAGTGATATCTGCCACCTCTCTCCACTCTATCCCATGGCTTCCACCATACCTCTAACCCCAGGGAGGCGGAGATGGAATCTTTCACGGGCTAGCAGGAAAATATTTTCCGAGGCAGAACTTCCAAAGATGCCATAGGGCGTGTGCACCAAGGGCATCTTCGAGAAGTTCCGTCATGGGAGATTTCCCAACCCTTTCCTCCATCCATGGGGATGAAACTCTCCATCCATGTTGGCTTGGTCGTTGCCATAGCACATCTAGACTCATATCTGCCGCCTCTCTCCACTCTATCCCATGGCTTCCACCATACCTCTAACCCCAGGGAGGCGAAGATGGAGTCTTTCACGAGCTAGCAGGAAAATATTTTCCGAGGCGGAACTTCCGAAGATGCCATAGGGCATGTGCACCAAGGGAATCTTCGAGAAGTTTCGCCACGGGAAATTTCCCAACCCTTTCCTCCATCCATGGGGATGAAACTCTCCATCCATGTTGGCTTGTTGAGTTGCTTGTCATGGCGTATTGATGCTCCTTTTATAGGCACGACGCCACTTCTACTTTGTCTTCCTCCTCCGACAGGGCGTCGTGCGCTACATGCTTTATCTCATCAAGCAGTGCGTCCACCCACGCGTCCTTATCCTACCAACAGCTTTAGTCCCGGTTTGAGCCCCCACCCGGTACTAAAGGTTACCCACTCGTCCTTATCCCACCGATAGTTTTGTTAGATGACACAAAAACCACCTTTAGTCCCGGTTGCACCCACCAGTCGGTACTAAAGGTTAGCCACCCCCCAGATAAGGCCCTCCTAGATAAGCCTCCCCAGATAAGGCCCCCCATCTTTTGTCCCGGTTTGAGCCCCCACCCGGGATGAAAGTTTCCCCCGCCACTGCGTTCCCGCGCTTTCCACCGGTTCCCACCTCTGTCGTCCCGCCATTTTTTCTATATATATATGTACGCTTGGCCTCCATTTACATATCACATATAGACTCATCATTCTCTTCCCATGGCTTCCATTCTATCTCTAACCACCCGGGAGGCGGAGGCGCTTTGCGCCTCGAACTACCCCTGCCCACCGGGCTACCGCGTCCCCACCGGCTGGATGCTGAGCGCCGGAGGCGTGCCGGTCCCTCCTGTCCCTCTAGGTGTGGAGCACCGGATGGCCATCACGAACCACTAATACCTCGAGCTCACGCCAGAGCAACGGAGGAATCCCAACTGGCATCCCGACTATTTCCCGACTTGGGAAGCCTTCTTCATTAATCGGCATGAGAGGGCACTTGCCAGGCACGAGGAGGACGACCCACCTCCTTCGAACTTCAACGAGGCCGGCCGTCGGCTGTGCTAGCGCGGCCGGACTCTCCAGAGTGTCATGGCCCACGACACGACCGGCAATAACCCCCGCCCGCGGTACCCTCAAATCCAGCCCACGTGTGCCCAACCTTCAAGGTTCGACTATGGCGACCCCGACGATGACAGCGACGACGGCGCCGATGACTACAACGACTACAGTGGCGCGTATTGCAGGGCTAGGTAGGAGCATGACCGAATCACTCCAACCATTAGGCATGTTTCTTAATTTTCAGTTGTGCTATGTATCCTTAGTGTTTGTGGGTTCCTTCTCTTGTGATGGTTCCTTCTCTTTGTGTGATCACCTACCGCGGTTCAGAACGTCTAGTTTGATTGAGCAAGATGTATTACATGAAAGGGGACCTTTATGTCTCAAATAAAAGGTTTAATACATTACATAGATTTATTTCTCAAATAAAAGGTTTAATTACATAGATTTATGTCTCAAATAAAAGGTTTAATACATTATTACACATCACCAACATCTAGTGTTGTGGTTTTCTTCTGCATCGTAGCCATGGAGAATCTTCATCATTTAACAGGATGCTTGGGTCAGTTTTCACATTGAAGGGCGGAATTTCATGAAACTTATTATAATCTTCTGACATGTCTGTCTTGTCATCCACTCCCACGATGTTTCTTTTCCCTGAAAGAACTATGTGGCGCTTTGGCTCATCGTATTCTGTACTCTTTTGCTTATCTTTCCTTTTTCTCGGTTTGGTAGACATGTCCTTCACATAGAAAACCTGAGCCACATCGTTGGCTAGGACGAATGGTTCATCCATGTATGCAAGATTGTTGAGATCCATTGTTGTCATGCCGTACTTTTCGTCTACATGTACCCCGCCTCCTGTCAGCTTGACCCATTTGCACCGAAACAAAGGGACCTTAAAAGTAGGTCCATAGTCAAGTTCCCATATCTCCTCTATGTACCCATAATATGTGTCAATCTGCCCATTGTCATCTGTTGCATCACAGCGGACACCACTGTTTTGGTTGGTGCTCTTTTTATCTTGGGCGATCGTGTAAAATGTATTCCCATTTATCTCGTACCCTTGGAAAGTACATATAGTCGAAGATGGTAACCTGGCCAACGAGTACAACTCATCTCCAATAGTGGTGTTATTCATGAGATGTGTCTGCAACCAATTGCCAGAATTCTTCTCGTGTTCCCCTTTAATCAAGGTTTCAGGCTTCCCCTGGTTTTCGGAGCGTAGAATATTCTTGTGTTTCTCGATATACGGAGCCACCACGGTGGAATTGTGTAGAACTGTGTAGTGTGCTTGAGTGAAAGAATGCCCGTCCCTACATACCATTGATTTTCTTCCTAGTGTGCCTTTTCCAGTCATCCTCCCCTCATACCGAGATTCAGGAACACCAATCGGCTTAAGGTCAGGAAGAAAGTCAACACAAAACTCAATGACCTCCTCTGTTCCATAGCCCTTGGAGATGCTTCCTTCTGGCCTAGCACGGTTATGAAAATATTTCTTTAAGACTCCCATGAACCTCTCGAAGGGGAACATATTGTGTAGAAACACAGGACCGAGAATTCTAATCTCTTCGACTAGGTGAACTAGGAGGTGCGTCATAATATTGAAGAATGATGGCGGGAACAATAACTCGAAGCTGACCAGACATTGGACCACATCAATCTGTAACCCTGATAGACTTTCTCGATCGATTACCTTCTGAGAAATTGCATTGAGGAATGCACATACCTTCACAATGGCTAGTCGAACATTTTCTGGTAGAATTCCCCTCAATGCAACCGGAAGCAATTGCGTCATAAGCACATGGCAGTCATGAGACTTTAGGTTTTGAAATTTTTTCTCTTTCATATTTAGTATTCCCTTTATATTCGACGAGAAGCCAGACGGGACCTTGATACTGAAAAGGACTTCAAAAAAGATTTCCTTCTCTTCTTTGGTAAGAGCGTAGCTGGCAAGCCCTTGAAACTGCCCTGGATGCTTGCCGTCTCGTCCTTTATGATGTTGCTGGTCCTCCCATGCTGTCGGGGTATATTTTGACTTCCCATACAAGCCCAGGAAGCCTAGAATATTCACGCAAAGATTCTTCATCAGGTGCATCACGTCGATTGCAGAGCGGACCTCATGCACTTTCCAATAGGGTAGCTCCCAAAATATAGATTTCTTCTTCCACATGGGTGCGTGTCCAGTAATGGGGTCTTTCAGAACAGGTTGTCCTCTAGGACCCTTTCCAAAGATTACATCCAAATCCTTGACCATACCAAATACATCAGCACCACTATGGGGGACAGGCTTCATCCGGGTTTCTGCCTTGCCATTGAAATGCTTGCCTTTCTTCTTTAAGGGATGACTGGGTGGAAGAAAACGATGATTGTACGGGTACACATTCTTTCTACATTTATCCAGATATATACTTTCAGTATCATCTAAACAGTGCGTGCATGCATTGTATCCTTTGTTCGTCTGTCCTGAAATGTTACTAAGAGCAGGCCAATCATTGATGGTTACGAACAAGAACGCTTGTAGGTCAAATTCCTGCTGTTTGTGCTCATCCCACACACGTACACCTGGTTTGGCCCACAACTGTAGAAGTTCATCAACTAATGGACTTAGGTACACATCAATGTCGTTGCTGGGTTGCTTTGGGCCTTGGATGAGCACTGACATCATAATGAACTTCCGCTTCATGCACAACCAAGGAGGAAGGTTGTAGATACATAGAGTCATGGGCCAGGTGCTGTGACTGCAGTTCTGCTCCCCAAAAGGATTCATGCCATCGGTACTTAGACCAAACCATAAGTTCCTTGCGTCACCAGCAAAGTCCGGGAAGTCTCTCTCAATTTTTCTCCACTGCCGACCATCAGCAGGGTGCCTCAACATCCCGTCTTTCTTACGGTCTTCCATGTGCCATCGCAACAACTTGGCATGCTCTTTATTTCTGAACAAACGTTTCAACCGTGGTATTATAGGAGCATACCACATCACCTTGTCAGGAACCCTCTTCCTGGGTTGCTCGCCCTCAACATCACCAGGGTCATCTTTTCTGATCTTATACTGCAATGCAGTGCATACCTGGCATTTATCCATATTCTCGTACTTCTCACCGCGGTAGAGGATGCAGTCATTAGGGCATGCATATATCTTCTGCACGTCTAATCCTAGAGGGCAGACAAGTTTCTTTGCTTCGTACGTACTGGAGGGCAATTGGTTATTTCTTGGAAGCAGCTTCTTCATTATTACCAGCAACTTTTCAAATCCCGAGTCAGTCATACCGGTCTCTGCCTTCCACTTCAACAATTCCAGTGTGCTACCCAGCTTCTTCTGGCAATCTTCACAAGTTGGATATAGCAATGTGTTGTGGTCCTGTAACATCTGCTCGAACTGCAACGTCTCCTTTTCTGTGTCGCAGTCTCGCCTTGCATCACTAATGACCCGACCAAAATCATCAACAGGCTCATCTGGTTCCCGTTCTTCACCCCCTTATTTTTCATTATCTTCAACTGCGGTATCATCGTATTCAGGGAACATAGATCAGTAGTTGTCATCATCGTTCTCTTCTTCATCGCCGTCTTCCATCATAACCCCCCTTTCTCCGTGCTTGGTCCAAACATTATAGCCGAACATGAAACCGGACCAAAGCAAGTGGCTCTGAATGACTCTTGAGGAAGTGTGAGCCTGCTCATTCCGACATTCAACACATGGACAACACATAAAACCATCCTGCTGCTTGTTCGCCTCGGCCACAAGGCGAAAAGAACGCACGCCTTCTCTGTAAGCGTCAGAGCGTCGGTCACCGTACATCCATGGGTGGCTCATCTGCATCATACAACCATGCATATATATCAAACGCAATCACGATGCTTAAATTAGTACCGCGTAGTCAAAACGAGAAAATAGTTGCTAACCTTTTAGGACACTTCAAAACAAAGAGGAGAAACCTTAAGTGTCGCTCTGACACCTCATATCATATTTTGTCTTGTGTGAACTCAAGTGGCATCGCTCTAATAGGCATTTCACCGAACACCTCTAGTGCATATGAAGAAAAAAAGTTAACACAAAGTTATACCCACCTCTCACATAGGAAAAAACAGGAGAGAGTGGAGGGATGGGTGCATATATATATAGGGCCAGGCCATTAGTCCCAGTTTGAGGTACAAACCGGGACTAAAGGTTCTGCCAGGAGCACGCGCGCCGACCCAGACCCATTTGTCCCGGTTTGTATCTCAAATCGGGACTAATGGTTCCTTACGGACCAGGACAAAGTGCCTCGGCCTCCTCGGGCTGTCTGGTTCGGACCAATAGTCCCGGCCGCAGCCACGTCCGGGACTAATGGCCCAAACCAAAGGCCCATTTTCTACTAGTGAAACCACATATGGATCCACCCAGTGTCATTGCATGTGTTATCTTCTCACAAACCACATAAGGATCCACCAGTGTCATTGGATGTGTGTTCTTTTCATAAACCACATATGGATCCTAACCTTAGGAGAGCCCTAACCTTAGCCCCCTAGTGGATCAACCATTAGACCGAGTCTTCTAGAAGGCATGCCATAACACAGTTGTTCTGCTTGACAATTGTTACATACCGTTCGATAGGGGCGCTTGGACGATTGGGATGGTCTTCGTGAGAGTGCTCCTCGAGTAGGCTGTTCTGTGGCATGATTGGCCACGCTTGCTCTAGACAAATTGGCATGTTGCGAGTGTCACGACTCACGAGTTCAGTGGGCCATATCCTAGTGTCACGTTCCCATTACTTCTCTTCCTCCCCGTACTTCTCTTCCTTCCCCTTGAAGCCACTTTCCCCACTTCACTCCCATCCTGCCGTAGCCGCAAGCCGACGACATCCGCCAATTCTTGGGTCGCTACCTTCATGCTAAGAAATCATTTTACAAGCTTTTGAACTTATCCTACATATTCCTGCTATTTGCCAATCTAACTGCTGATCTTTTTTCCGATTTCTCGACGAACTTCAGATGTGGTAGATGCTGCAGCCCAACAATCTGGAGATCCTCGCGCGCAACTTCGCAGCGACGTTCCCTCTCGTGTGCTCCCACCCAGGATGCTTTCGCTGTTACTCCTACCACGAGCTCCCACTCCACGAGCTCGCGTGCCTGCACGGCGCGTGCTCCTGCACGGAGCCGGGCTGCAACTACACCGGCTCGTCGGCAGAGCTCGTCGTCCACCTTGCAGAGGAGCACTTGATCGAAGTGATTAGGATCTCGTACAGGCAAGCCCAATTTCTCCAAGAGCAGGTGCCGTTCACTGACTCGGCACGCCGCCGGCTAATTTTCTAGGGGGGGGGACGACTTTGTTTTTGTCCTGACCATCACCACCGTTGTTCCGGGAACCAGAGCCGAGCCCACCGTCGTGTGTGCCGTATGCGTCAGGTTAGTCTCGTGCACCTGGCCCGTATACACAGTGCGTATGTGGGCGAACGCCCAGCCGCCATCGTCCGATAGCATTATTGTGCTAGCCGAGGCGCTGAGCTGCCCGACGCTGCGGGAGGTGGAGTATGTGGACCTAAGGTCGATCTTATGTGTGCCATCTCAGTACCTTGTCGGTGCTGCACCGAACAGGCAGATGCATTTCTACATTTGTATCGAGAAGGCCGACAGGGAAATGTAGTATTTGTGTTGTCGTTACTGTTAGACTTAAGCGATGTTTCTCAGGTGCGTAGAGCATACGTGTTATGAGAATGTACCCCAGTTGTAGTATTTAGTACTCCTTAATAATTCGACGAGTTATTATATTGGTCCAATCAGCTTGTTGTTGTTGTCACGTTGCATAGTCCGCTTGCTCTGGACAGACCGGCAATACCGTGTGCTCCCGCACCCGCATGTTAGTGTCACGTGTTCCGAGGGCCCACCTGCCAGTGTCACGCCCCCTTCTCTTCCTTCCCCTTGAAGCCACTGTCACAACTTCTCTTCCATGCTGCCACTCCCGTCTGATGGTTGTAATCTGATTTTCGTTGGATTGTTTACATGTATTCTACGTTGATAATGCGATATGCAAATGGCATAGACACAATTTCTAAAGTGGAAGCACTCACACGCTGCTATTGCACATATTTCTCAATATAGCTCGACAAACCCATTACAATAATTGTACTCGCACTAAACACAACCAAAATTGCAACCATCCTAAACAACATCTAAACCCACATCACATTGTTGTCGTCAGAGTCCACCTCGATTGGTGACACCGTCGTGCCCTTCCCAGCAACATCCACTCCCGCCCGTGGCTTGCCCTTCACCAAGGAGGCAACAATGGCGTTTCTGCACAGCTTCGTCCCGTCATCCTCCACATCAGAATCGACAATGACGAAGGTGACAGGGTTGGCATGGACCAAGCACCGTCGTGCCTCCTTCTCGAGCTCGACGCTGCATCAGTCCTTCTACAAGTAGGAGGGGCCGAGCTCGGATACGCAGCATCTTCGCTCCTCTCAAGAAACCATGGCCATTTGATACTGTGACGATAGGATCTAGGGGTGGATCCGCCATGGAGAGCCCTACCGGAAGCGGTGGAGCAGATGGATCTGCCGGCGCGAGCCATGACAAGTTCCTAGGAGGGAGTAAGATTGTGGGCCAGGCGAGTCTGGTTCCTGAGCAAGGCCTCCTAGTGATATGTACGCGGGCAAGGTGCCAAAAATTTTCGTCCAATGCGCGCGAGAGGGCTTTTGAACCACGAAGGCGCGAGGTTTGGTTGACAAGTCCACACGCTAGGTCCCCCACCTGTCAGCCGAATGTGGACGATAGGATTCTGCCTGAGTTATTAAGTGGGGATAAATCACGCTTCACCACTACCCTGACATCCAAAGGCTCCTCTTTCCTCTGCGCTCGCTCCCCTCGCTCATGGCTCGCAGCTCGTGCAGTTCGTCTCGGACGGAATCAGGGGCGGCTCAACGCCGTCAGGCGGGTGCCCCCATCAGGTACCGGAGGGCGCCCTATGATTACTACCCCGATATGTTGTGTTTGTGCGGTGAGAAGATGCCGAGATGGATTTCGTGGACCGACAAAAATACCGCAGGAAAATTCAGCAACTGTAGCATCAGAGCGGTAAGTTCCTATTGTAGGTACAATGGTAACCCGGATCCGGAAAGCGTAATGTGATTATTATTTTTTGTTTCCTTCGATCTACTACGTAGAAAGGGAGGGGGACTGGCTGTGACAAGTTTGTGTGGATCGAAAAGCCACTGACAGGTTTTCACAGAGAGCTTGTTCAGGATCTGCGTGATGCTGTGTGGGACAAGAAAGAGGAGATTCGTGCGATGGAGCGAGAGATCTGGGAGCTTCAGCAGGTGCGGGGGAGGCGGGGGCAGGGAGGTGGTGAGACAAACAGGCTCAAGATTAGGTCAGATAGTAGAAACAAATTCCTCATTATCTGGGCATTATCTGTTGCATTTGCAGTTTATGTTGCCATGTCATTGTCCAGCAGCTGAAATAAGTTGCTGCTTCGTGGAGTATAGCAGCCAGCTTAAGGAATTGTTTTTCAGCCCAGAAACTTATCATAAGTGTAATGCCAATAGCAAGGATTTATTAAGCGCCTATAAATAATTCATGTTTATGCCACTAACACCCATCGATTTGGGAGACCCCTTAACAGCTCAGCTATCGCGATTGTTCAGATAGTAGTGGCACAGTCACAATTTTGGATTCAACTAGTGGCCTCGGCCGTATCCAATCCTAAAGTCACGATACACTTTACTCTGAGTACGGGAGGCAGATTGTTTCACCCGACAAGTTCCACGCACACAGCTCTAGAGTTTAACCGAACTACATATATAGGTTCAAGTTCAATACATCATTAGGCCTCTACACTGCTAGCCTTCTTTCTCTACTTGGGTGCCAACTTTCTTACTCTTTCCTTCACGTGCACTGGCTTCTTCATCTCCTGCCTTCTTCCTCTTCCTAGGTGCCAATTTTCTTACCTTCACGTACCCTGCATCTCCGAGTCGAGGGAAGTCAGGCCATTCAGCACCAGAATCTTGTCCGACATCATCACTCCACTCGTTTTGGTTTTCTTCCCACAGCAAAATCACTGAGTCAGCTGTCTTGTTTCTTACCTTGCGCTTCCTGTAAAAAAACAGTAAATGGATTACTACCTTATATCTACAGACTATAAACAATTTTTTGTGTGAATGTACCATCTCATACCTAGGTTTGGGAGCATTAAGGGGACAGCCAGCTACTCTATGGCCTATAAGATGGCAGGTCTTGCATCTGTTTTTGCCCGTCTTTGTTGCACAGAAAGCCGAACCCTTCTTCTCGAGAAAATTCTTAAACCTATTCACCTGAGGTCTTCCTCTCCCCTTTTTGTAGCTGGCTGGCAAAGCTCGTAAGACATTTGGACTTGAGGCCACTGAGATGGGCCTGTACATGGCTCGACGGACCCAGCGTATGCAGCTCTGAACTTTTCCATAGAGTAGTAGTCTGACAAATACTGATCCAAATGTGGTAGATTTCTTTTCTTCACCAAGAAGGCCAAGGCGTGGTCGCAAGGTTTCCCGGTATGCTGCCACTCTAAGAAGGTGTATTCTCGCAGCTGGATGTTCACAACATCCCTTTTGCTACTCTTGGACATATCGACCACCTCACAACTTCTGCTTGTTGACGGGAGAACCTTAAGATGAGCAAGTCCTCGGCTTCTCTTGTGCAGTTGATGTACAATTGGCGGTAGCATATGGCCTCTAAGTCTCGTATCGATCTCTCTCCTTATATTTAACAGCTTCATGATCATACCACGTATGCTGTCCATCAAGATATAAACAGGACGCACTTTTATGTCCTTCACCCAGTTATTCAGGAATTCTGCAAGGTTGTGGTTTATGTAATCAACTTTGATGTCAGGTTTGAATTGACTCCTCTTCCATAGATGCGAATGATGGATGGCTAAGTACTCTGGAAGTTCAGGGGCTTCCGCTAAAATCTTGCTCATGAAATATTCGCTGCTACTAGGTTTGTAAACTCTAGCAGCAGGAAACATGTAACGAAATACGCTGCCTGCGTAGTGTGAGTACAAGTTGAGCATCATATGGGCATGTCATTATCTACCTTCAGCTCGCGAGAACACCTCCTTCACTGCGTTCGTCAGCCCTTTGCATGAATCCGTGGATATAGCCAATGGATCCATGTGGCCTATTGATCTCCTGAGCTGCCTCATAAAGTAGACCTAGTTTTCCACCGTTTCTGTTTCAAACAGCCCGAATGCCACTAGGAACATCCAGTTGTGACCATCAAGTGCTGTGGCAGATGGTAGGCAGCCTTTCCATTTGCCAGTTAGGACAGTGCTGTCTACACTCAGATACAGCCTACAGCCGTCCTTGAAACCTTGGATGCAAGGTTTATGCGCCATGAAAAATCTTTTGAAATATATTTTACCACCTTCTGATTCGGTGTCAATCTCCACAACACTCCTCGGACACCTAGCTTGTACCTCCGCCTTGAAGTTGTACAGCATCCTGAAGCTATTGGTCCAATCCCCGTGCAAGACCCCCAGAGCTTTCTCTTTACCTTTCCAAACCGTG
Source organism: Avena sativa (assembly GCA_916181665.1). Taxonomy (NCBI): domain Eukaryota; kingdom Viridiplantae; phylum Streptophyta; class Magnoliopsida; order Poales; family Poaceae; genus Avena; species Avena sativa. Next base: position 596,864,456 of record OV702289.1, read on the forward strand.
TAATACGGAAGGACAATGTTGCATTTAGAACCGAGGCTAGTCTGAATATTCTTCGCGGTCTCCTTAGGGTTATCCTTTAGTATGGACATAGATTGCATAGCCACCCACTCTGTATTAGCCATTGAGGATTACAGTTTGCTGCCTGTCGGACACATGTGTGGAGGGCCCATTTTGTTCACCTGCAACATAGATTCGTTTAAAAGATAAGCGGAGTCGACTAGTTGCTAGAAAGATATCGCACATCAATTGTAGTTATAGAGTGAAAAGAGAGAGAGAGTTCTAATGGTTTGCTGAATCATTGCCCCAGTACCCTAATTGCATTCGACACAGGTAAGGCTCTTGTTGTGATCCTCCATGGACAATGAACCCCGGCCCGTCCATTCATCCGCGTTAACTTGCAAACGGCCTCATACCTCCGGGCAGTGTTCTTCAGTCGATAAACGTTGAACTCCCCCTTGATTCAAAAATGCCGGAACGACATCCTGAATTCATGCATGCTCCTGAACTCGGTGCCGACCGAAATTATAGGATACTCGTGTTCATGTTTCATTTCTTCTACTTCAACACCCAAATCATCGACTGGAATACCAGCCTCATCGTTAAGTTCCTCGTCTATTTCATCATCACCAGATTCTTGATCCTCTACAGTGCCTTCTCCTTCATCTGATTCAGAATCCTCGCCATCGTCTCTAATGCCTAGTACTGCACACATCATATTGACTCCCATGGGTGGGGCTGCACCATTGTCTCCACCCGGATGGACCGGAACATTGCCCCAATCCACCTCACCGGCAACTCTGTTTTCTCCAAGACACTCGGTTGGTTCTGCTGCAACCACATGGGGTGGTCTTACGTTTGCACGCATCCCAGGTACTTCAGTGGACAAACAGCAGTCAGAATCAATTTCATCTTGACTGTACAGAACCCTCTTGCTCTCCCTGTGTACATCCTCCTTCTTGATGTAAACTTTCCTGATGGTATCAGTAGGGCTTGACATATGCGTTCTATTCCCCATCGAACTAGGCTTTTTGCTGCCGCTATTGGGTGTGATCTCCTTACTGCCTCCCCTCACGGGTGTTGGCTCCAGGGTGCTGGCATTATTGCCTAACCTCTGCGGTGTGTTCTTCTTCGAATTAGCCCTTTTGCAGCTACTATTGGGCGTGTTCTCCTTCGTGCTGGCATTATTGCCTAACCTCAGCGGTGTGTTCCGCTCCAAATTAGCCCTTTTGCTGCTACTATTGGGCGTGTTCTCCTTCGTGCTGGCATTATTGCCTGACCTCAGCGGCGTGTTCCGCTCCAAATTAGCCCTTCTGCTGCTACTATTGGGCGTGTTCTCCTTTGTGCTGGCATTATTCCCTGACAGCAGCGTGTTCTGCTCCAAATTAGTATTTTTCTGCTCCCACTGGGTGTGGTAGCGTCCGTGCTGGCCATCTTCGCCTCTTTGCTACCACTCCTGGGAGTGTTCACCATCGTGCTAACCCTCTTAGCATTTTTGCTGCTAACGTTCGGTGTGGCATTTTGACTGGATCTTAGGGGTGTACTCTACGGCGTGGTGCCTTTTTTGATGCGACTCTTGGGCGTCCTCTTCTCTGGCATGGTCTCCTTGGTGACGTTCTTCTTCGGGGTGCCCTTTCTGGGGATGCTCTTCCTGCTCCTCTTTATGACACTCCTCTGTAAGACTCTCCTCTGTTCGAAGCTACCGTCAGTCGCACCAGCCCCGGTGATGCCATGGATCAGGTCACGCATGCCTTCTAAAAGTCCATCATCTCTATTGTCGAGTTCCAATTCCTCTCCAACCATTTGCATTATCAAGTGGAAGTACACTTCACCTCTATAATGTTTCCTTGTAAACGGTATGACTAAATCCTTGGTATCTTTCACTTCGATAGCCTTTTTGCTCCTATAACCAAAATATAACAAACGTGCTTCCTGGGAGGACCCCCACAGCACCTTCACACGTAACGATGCCATTAGGTCAGATAACTCTACCACTTCAAGATCGTATCTGCCAAGGATTACATCAAACTCGTCATAGAATTTTTCTGTGCCATCATCTAATTTTGTAGTATAATCCGCGACACCGATATGAACGATTACTTTGCCATCATCAGGTTCTTCAGGATAGAAACCTCCGAGAAGTTCGATAGGTTGAGCGGCACCATCAGACCCAGCCCCAATGCCAACGCCGCCATCACCAGCGTCATCGTTAGCTGGATCAACCTCGGTGGAAGTACCAGGACCAGGAGCAAGGCGAGGGCCCTTAGCAGCGGGAGCTACATTACATGGTGGACAGGCAGGGGCCCTTCTAACGACAGCCACAATAGGATCAACTGCTGCCATGCCACATCGACGATCAGGAGCAGTTCCCACAACTGCAGTGCTTCGAGTGCTAGCAGAGTCCAGACCATGAGCTGGCTCCAGACCAGTAGCTCGCTGAACCTGAGCACAGATTCGAGGAGGACACAAGGCATCAGCCTTTGCAACAACAGTGGGGCAGCCTCTAGAAGCCTTAGTTTTCTCAACAGCGGCAGGGATTGGGTCAACAGCGGCAAGATCAATAACAACACGAGGACGACTAGTACCAACAGATTCTAGAGCACGGGTTCGCACAACCTGAGGACGGTTTGAAGGAGGAGGAGCACACAAGGCGGCGGTCTTGGCAACAATAGCATGGCAACCTCCGTAATCCTTAGTTTTCTAAACAAGTAGCATGGATTGGGTGAGCAGCAGCCGCAGCAACACGGGCATGGGGACGGGGATGACCAGTATCAGCAGATTCCAGAGCAGAGTTTTCCACAACGGCAATACGGGGACTCCTACAAGGAGTTTGCCTGACAGAAGCATGTCGCGGACGAGGAACCACATTTTGCTCAACAACAGCAGGGGTTCGAGTTAGACCTCCCAGTCCAATAATAGCTGGGTGACTCCCAGTAGCAGGAGCTTCCTCATCTAGTATGTTACACATCATCATAACCACGCGAAGCCCAACATGTTGTTTCATCAACCCAATTAGCTGACTGTCACACGCTATAGGAACTTTCAAGCCTCGTTGATCAACGATGCTGAACCGTGCAGTTTGCTCTGGCCTCATTTCAGCAAGTTCACGCACAGCAGCAATCTATCCAGGGATAGTGCATAACTGCACATGTGCTACTTCCATCTTCAGATTCTGAGCTTGTTTCCACGTGCTCTTCCCATGTGCTAATTTAATGAGGTAGCCGCAGATGGTGACCAGAACGGTGTATTTGGGTTCAACAGAGATCCTAGTTGACAGAAAATTGGAGACAAAAGATAAGAATTATTTGCCAGCGTCGTGCTAGCAAACAATTCTATGTTCGATATATCTCTGTAATGCCAATAGCCAACTAGAAGTTATAGGTAGTTCGAATAGCAAAGAGAAGAGTAGCTCACCCGCAATTAGCCAGAAGTACTTCTTCCTCGGCAAATGGATCTGCCATCCTTCATGCTGCTCAGCTCGTCGGCGGTAGAGGCGGGCTAGATCGTCGCAATGGCTGGCACGGCATTCGGCGTTAGAGCTCGGTAGCAGCGAGTAGACGCAACAACTTGGCGCCGGAAGTCAAATGCCCGAAGAGATCATTCTGGTTGGAGAGGGGATTTCGACGCTGCCGGTGCTAGGGTTCATGCGAAAGGAGGGGGAGTGGATTTGTGAATTTGGTCAATGCACCATGCTCCTTTAGTCTCTCATTTCGCCTACGTGGTTGCTATGTTGGCGCTCGCGTCATGGAAATATTACTGACATGAGGGTCCCGACCGTCTACTTCACAGGGCTGTTTCACGGCATGTTTGGATTTGGTAGGGGTGAGATGAGTTTGCATCAAAATGGCCCTTCTCGGTAGTTCGCGGCCCAACATTTCGAAACATGGCAATTTCAGGCAACTTAGGTACCGCGGTGCACTCGCCCGCAAACTTTGGTACCGCAGCCCGGTAGCCCCCCGCTCATGTGGCAAAGCTTGTGAGTGCGCTGCTACAGCAGGGAGATTCGACTCCCGATGAAGGTGATCATTAGATCCTCGCCAGACATCCCTAATAATTTCAACTCGATGATGCTTTTCTCCACCAAATCAACTAGGGTGCTGGGCTTCTTCTGGATCCGGTCCCATCGAGTCCTATCAATGACACCGAGAGAGAAGGGAGGTAGCCGAATCTTGTCCTCCGAGGTACTGTTGTTCATGTAGAAGAACGTCTTGGCCTACCCTTTACAGGATTCCAAGACGGTAACTCGGGGTAACGCTAAATCTCGCTGAGGTGAGATGAAAGCCGCCCCGCACTGGGTAAGGGATTTGTCGATAGGGCGAAGATCCTTAGTCGGAACAACATTTTCTCGGAAGCCGAAGAATTTGAACCAGATATGAATTGAGAGTCACAGGACAAGACATCCCTCAACTCCGGAAACAAAGGCAGAAAGAGAAGCGATGGCATTCACAAGAAGATGGTGAGGTTGGAGAATGAAAGTAGTGAGGAAATCATGAAATTGGTGATAGGGAGGCAGAAGCCACGCTGGAAGTGGGAAAGGAAAACAAACTGCTCACCGGGCTCAGGAGCGGGGACAAGCTCGTCAGCGGGGATGTGAAAAGTAACTCCGATAGGGATGCGACGGATATGCACAAGCCAATCTATGTCATCTTGGTAGACCCAGGAGTCGACCCAGGCACCGCGCTCATGGGTGGTGCCGCCCTCTTCATGGTCCTCGATGGCAGTAATATGTTGAGGCATCTCCAGATATTCCTCTGAAGAATAATCAGAAGCGGGGGAGAAGGGCCTTGACTGGCGCGGCCCCGTGGCGGCTGTGAGCGACAGAGCTGCAACAAAGCGAGCAAGAACAGAGAGTCGCAGTGGCGGTGCTACTGCTAAGCGGAAGCAGCGGTGGTGGCGGCGCCGCGAGGAGGAGGAGGAAGAAGAGGCAGAGGCAGAGGCAGAGGCGAGCGGGGAAATGGCTAAGGGGCGCTCCCGCTCCCGTAATTAACCACACCCTATTGAGGTTAGTGGGATCACAGGGTGCAGCGAGCCACATAGTGTGGCCGTGTATTCTCCAAAGGAGCCAATCAGGAGTAAGCCACACAGGAGGATAACAGCGTAGCGGATCGTGTGACACGACATGGCTCTGCGGATTCCAAAGAAGCACCGACAAATTTACTGCCGTGCAGTTATTCCTAACAGCGCGCATAGTAACTGACGCGCGGGCCCTTAAAATGAGGTAAAGGTAATGATTACCTGCCACGTAGGATGCAAGGAAGTGTACAAGAGAAGGAAAGCATATAAGTGGGCTATCCCAGATGCGAGAGTGTAACCCGACCAATGAGAGGTAACTCGAAAAGATCCAAGGGAGGTCAAAGAAAACACCAAGTCACTAAAGTAAGCATCCGGGTTAAATCCGGAGTGTGTCGACATAAAGGTACCTCAGCAAGAAGAACAAAGAATCTAGTGAGTTGAACCTGCTGTGGCCTTATCAGCTGAAGTTGCTAAGACCGCACCAGCTTCGGGGACTAATGTTGGGGGGATAACCCCGGGTAGGGTCAAGCCGGGGTATAATGGCAATGTTAGCCGAGGTACGATGAGGTCAAAGTGGGAGCTGACCGAGTTACCTAAAGGAAAGCCGAGTTACGGTCGACCCGTCCCGAACGGTGTTCACCCAACGTTACCTCGTCCGACATAAAGTGTATGTCGGCACCCTCAATGTTACTTCATTGTAGGTACCCCTAGATCCGAGTTAACTAGGCATGAGCCGGGTTACGAGTTGGATTACAAGAGAAGGGAGGCCTCTCCATGGTCAGCACTTTTCTCTCTCCACTGTAGAGCAAGGGCAGAAGACAGAGAGGAGGACCAGGGAGTACGGGCCGACAAAGGTGACGTTGCTAGACCGTTCTTGGTCGAGTGACACGGCACCGCAGAGGCTTACGCAGGGGATAAGAGAGGCTTACGCCATGGCCTCTAGATAGCTTACAAAGGGAAAAAGGAGTGCACCGCTTTGCCACTTTGGGCAATATGCCCTCCACATATGCCCTGACTGTAACCTGGCCTCCCCTTTATAAGGAGCGCTAGACCTCCTAGAGGAGGGGTCGATCATTTTTACTAAGGGAAGAACCCTAGAGAGAGGGGTGGGTAGTAGAGAAGTTCATCTTCCTCCTCCCCATGAACAGCTCAAGGAGCATCTATAAACACCATAGACCTTGAGAATACAAACATCTATGTGTGAAATCACCACACTATCCCTCACTGGATACCTCTAGCGCACTCATAACGAAATTGTGTTTGGTCTTTAGGTGACTATAGTGTTTCATCTTCTTGGTCGTCAATGTCTTCAGAATCTAGCAAAGGTATGGTTGAGTATGAGCGTACTCAGCAAGTTCACTAAAAAAGAGTGTTTGATGCACTAACTACAGCCACAGACCATAGGTCGTAGCCTATGCAAGTTTTCATAAACATTTCTTCAAAGGTTGCTTTTATTCTGAAAACTATGTCCGTCAGCCTTTACAGGTTGATTAGAACTTCGTGGAGTTCCTTTCCTACATCGTCCGCAGCTCCTTCCCAGAACAAGGAGTAACATGTCACACTTTTATACACTCTGCAGAGCTGCAATGCTTTACCCATAAGAGTCCAAATCCTTGTTGCACAATCGGGCGTACTTTCCTATCCATGATTCCTTGATGTGGGGCCCAAAAAATGATCTAAGCTAACCACTGCCCCTCTCCTCGAACTCCATATGCCAGTAGGATTGGATGCCAGACCCAGGATAAATCTTGTTTCCAGTTACGGCCTGAAACACACAACCCTCCTAGACACCAGATGTCGTGGGACGTTGAGGGATCCCACCCTGCTATCAATCCTCGCCGAGAATTACAGCCACGGCCCGGTAGTCTATTGACATATGAGAGGGAGAAGATCCAGCTGACTTCCCTAGAGCCATTATAGATCTTATGGTTAACGCGTAATTTATGGTGCAAGAATCACTAGCGACATTGGTTGTTAAGTCCTAGATGATATATTCCTAGACAATGGTATTCCAATTGCTAGACTTAATAGGTTAGCTTATCACCCTGGATCAGTAACCAATAGTTTGCATTATTATCGAAAATATTGTTTTCTGACCTTTTTGAAATGCAGGTGATGACAACATTTGAGTTACAAGAATTTGATAGAAAATAACCAAAGGACATGAGCAAGTGTGAACTTGCCTTGATATAGCGAAGAATCATAGTCGAGTGTTTCTACTTGACCCTGGACCTCGGGTTCTACAAAATACCATCATTGCCCAGTAAGGAAATTTTTTAAAGAACAAATATCCTAATATGCATAAGAAATGTAATGCAGTTTGGAAAACCTGAACTAATACCCAATATGGTGAATAAGTTAAGCTTGGTGATTTCCTTAAGATTTGGTTTATCTTCGAGTTTACTTTAGAAGCAAATATATATACAAGAAGTTTAAGACTAACATGTATGATACAAAAGTAAGCATAACAACAATACATGATTAGGGTTAATTGATATCATGTAACTATTATGAATGTCCACTTTTAAGGTTGATAAGAGTTGAATGAAATAACATAGTTTGAAGTAGCAAAAAGAATAACTTTTGAAGAAAAGGTTTCTTTGGCAAGGTTTAAACAATCTTTGTGGTTAATAGGATGTGATCGATGTTGTTTGCGTTTGCTCGAACTGTTTGAACTTGAAATGCCTGATGATCTAATTGAAAAAGACCCAAGTTAACTATAAAAACATAATTAAATTTTATACATTGGGTTTATAACTTTGTGGACCAAAGTTAACTTTGGAACATAAATAGACATAGGGTGTGATGTGTTTAAAGTATTAATAAGGTTTAGGTTTTGTAATAAGCATGTTTACGAATGTGAGATCATTCACTTTCAGTTTAAGTGAATGATAAGTTTCAACGTGATTTGTTATTATGAAATTGATTTGACTTATTAAAGAAAGAAAATTTATCTAATATTATTAATGTTTTAGGATTTCAAGATCATGTTAAGCATGTGAGTTAAGAGGTAAACATCATTTACTTTTATCAAAAATGAATGATATTTAAAACTTAACTAAAATTGTTGGTTTAACTTGGATTTATGATTTTAAAAGAGTTTTATTGGGTTAATAGTTTTTACTTATATTTTGCATAGATCCAAGTTATGGTTTTGGAACTAGTATTTCAATATAAAAGATTTAAGGTTTTATATCAAATTGTGATTATTTCTTATTTAAGAAATGTTTCTAAAGAATTTATAAAATAGGTATTTTATATAAGAGATGATGATTTATTATTTTAAAACCTTAAGATAGTTTGGAATAATATATTTAGTATTTTCCTAGTAAACTATATTTATTCAGGATCTTAAAAATGATTTTTATTTATTTTTAAGTATTACACTTATTTTTATAAATTTCACAAAGTATTATATGTCTTTAAATATTTTCTTCAAGTTTTATTTGTAAAAAATTAAGTTAGTATTTTTTTGGAAATAGTAGATTTATTTTCATATGCAAAAAATGATTTTTATTTATTTTTATGACTTTTTCTTAATTTATTACATTTCAATTAGGGTTTTATTGTCCTTAATACTTATTTGTATTTTATTTAACTTAAACAAGTAAATTTATATTTTTCCTCTATAGAGAGTATTTTTGTGATAACAAACAATATTCTAAGAGTTCAAAAATTAATTTTAACTCTTGTTAATATTTTCTTAAACTTCCATGAAAAAAATAAGATTTTTTACTTTAAGCAAACTTACTTTACTTAACTAAAATATAAGTTAGTATTTTTATAACTTAGTATATCCATTTAGGATCCTAAAAGTAAATTTTATTCAATTTTAGGTATTTTATTTATTTTTATAAAATTTTATAAAGGATTTATGTAATAGAAATATTTAAACTATATTTCATTATTCAAAAAATCACTTCTTTATTTTCTAATGAGGAGTTCACATATTTGTGAATTTCTATTTTATTTGTATTTTTAGGATTTTTATTTATTTTTATAGAGCTTTTTAACTCAGGGGTATATTTGTAGTTAGGTATTTTACATAAGTCCTTCTTTTAAAACATGGGCCTGGCCCATTGGGATGGCTCGGCTCGACCCACTTTGGCTAGTCAAACGCCCCTGGGAAGTACTGGGCTGGCCTCACCCGCCCTGGTACCCCCTCTCTCTCCCTTTCTCTCGTCTCTCTCTTGCGACTCTCCCTCTGGTCCGGCTCGATGCCGCCACCATGCTCGATTCCGTCCGCCTAGACCACTGTGACTGTTGCCCCGGTGCAAGTAGACATGGACGACAATGCCACACGACGCTGACCAGCTCGATTTAGCTTTGGCGCTCTCTGCTGGCCGCGCCGACCCCATCCTATGGCTAGGGTTTGGGCTCTGCCGCGCTCCGGTGCTCCCCTGACTATGCTGTGGTGCTCGTGGTGCTGTTATCCTTCTTCGGCCGCCACCATCACTTGCCGGTGCAGGTTACAGCACGCCCTCTGGGGTGCTCCCCGTGCCGCCGTGCACCTCTCCGCCGTCGACCTCCTCCTCTGCTTCCTCTTCTGTATAATCTCATGGACATCGAGTAAGTCCTCCTACTCCTCTCTCTGTGCTCTATCTTCCCTCTGCTTCATGCCATGTGACTACTGCACGAATTCCCCATTTAGGGTTCATGCCTAAATTCTAGGGTTCGTCCCCCTGTAGTGGTCATTTAGCATAGCTCCTTGGGTTGATTTTTCCTGTGCTATACTCTTGATGATGTCCTAGTGATGGTGCATTGTTAAACTTTGTTGATCATGTTTTGTTACCCTATTATCTTTCAGAGAACCACTCTGTTGTGCATGCTCATGGTACATTTTTTATTGTCAAAGAACAACTCTGTAAATGCATGGTAGTTTAGTGTGGATGCCCATGTTGTTATTGTTGTTGTGGTGGATTCACTCCTATGGAGTTGTGGTTCACTGCTATAGGCTTGAGTTGAGATGCTTCACTAACTGATGTTGCTTAGTTAACTGTACCGATGCTAGACTGTGAAGCACCATTGTGATCAGTCTCAGGATTCAATCCTGATGCTGTGTAAAGCTATGGTTACTAGTGCTTAGTCTCTTCTCTGTGATGAATATGGCCATGATTTATAAAGAAATGATTACTGTTTGTTTATAGGAAAATGGTTTGGCTTTCAGGTGTATTTTCTTGTTGATAAACTAGTGGTTGGTTTAGTTAAAGTAAATGGTGGCTTCTACTAATATGGTCCTTCTATTGGGAGGCCTTCTTAGAGTGTACACAATAACATGCTCCCATTTAGAATAATCTACTGTCATTTAGGCTGGCTGTGTTGCCATTGGTAACACCTGATGCTTTTCTAAAGTGGCAACTGACTACTAGTGTGGTGCAATCAGTGATGTGTTTGATCAAGAACTATATGTCATCCTTGACAGAGAACTTGAATGAAATATGATTCCTAGTAATTTTAATCTAGGGAAGTGATTTAGATTACTTGATGTATCTGAAATTTGCTTTCTTGATCTGTTGGCTACTTCCTGTATATAGTACTTGTGGCTTCTATAAATGATTTTTCTCCTATGGTACTTCTTGGAGGATGCACAGTAGCATGGATTATTTATATGATTAGTTGCTCAGTTTGGTTAGCTAGAACTGTTAAGTTTACCACTGTGGTACCTCCCCTAGGAGTGTGCACAATGGTAAACATCTGAAATGTTAGCTGCTGGATTTCTTGGCTTGGCCTGTGATGCAAAGGCTAAGGCCCAATCCTTCTAAGATAAGATCAAATACTTTGTTGGCCCTTAATAGCCGTGGGATGACCTAGTGTAGCACTTCTACACTAAACTGAGAGCTCCCTCTCATCCAAAACCATCTTGGAAAAAATAGGATAAAAATTGATATTAAATACTCAAAACTGGCTTAGAGATGAATAGCAACCTAATGTTGATCAGTATATGCTGATGCTTGGTGTGTTTTGAGTTGATCTTGAGAAGCTCTTCTTGGAGCTTTTGGTCTTGATCTAGTGGCCTTCTCCTCCCTAATCTGCTACTAGCCTCCTTCTTGATTAGGTAACCGTAGTGGCTGTGATTTATGGTGGTTTGCTGATGACTGCAATCTCAAGCAGTGCTCTGGTATATGTGTGGGAAATGGATAATATGGTGGTGTTCTTATGTGTTCTTGAGAGAGAACTGCTGCTAGTTCTGTGAATTGTGAATATATTCTGATGGGTTTCTGGAATAGAGAAAGAAGAAGCAAGTTGCTTTGTTATGGCTGTGCTCTACTTTTTATACTGTTGGGCTGAGATGGAAAACACATCACTAGGATGTGAGTAAGCTACTTGTAGCTGGGCCCCATATGGTGCAAGTTCCCATTCCTTGGAACTTGTGCCTATGGATGAGCTCAACTTGAATGATCTTTTCTATGGATGTACTTGGGCTAGATTGATATTATATTGGCTTAATCTTTATTTCTATGCTGCCAAGTGTTTATTTGATCGTGAAACTTGCCCCTTCCTGTGATGTTGTACTGAGGCATACAAGCTGATAAGAACAAATTACTAATCTGCCCATGATTTTATTTATGCTCTGTGATGTGCTAGCAATGCACTTCATTGCCAAACTGAGAGCACAACTAACACTAACCCCCCTCTCTATCTATTTCATTTTCTGTCTTTGTTTGCAGGTACAAGACCAAGTGATGAAGAATAAGAAGATTAGAATAGCATTTAGTTTAGGACTAGTCTTTAATTTTCATTTGTAATCTATTATTTTTCCTTTTGTAAGAACAATGTAATATATATATTATTCAACAAAGCTTTTATTTCTTTGAGAATTGTCCCTGTGATGTTTTTACTTCATATACCTTTGTATTTATTTATTAATTGTTGAATAAAGGAAAGAATTAAGAAATAACTATTTGAGTTATACTTTTTGTATTGTTTCAATTCTTTTTATTATTTTATAACAATTAAATATTCAAACAATATTAACTAATTCTTTTTGGAAAACAATTAAACACTAATTAATTCTAACTTTCAAATCTTTTTTAAATGATTCAAAATTTAAATATGAATTCAAATTATTCACCCAAATTCATAATAATTCCTAAGGATCATGTTAGAAGTTATAGAAAACACTCCTAAGAGCTAAATCCTAACTCAAAGTAGTGAAAGAAACTCTGATCTCCCTAGGGTTTTGTTTGGCAAAAAATTTACCCCAAATTTTCAGATGCATGCATGCATGCAGATGCACAAAATCCTAAATCTACCATTCGTTTAGTCCTAAATGCTGGGATGTTATAGCCTCCCCCTTAAATTAAACTTTTCCCCGAAGTTTGTGGTTTCTCGTTCCAGAAATGTTTTGGATAAACTCGTCTTAAGTTTTATTCCTTCTTCCCGGAATCCTTTCATCTAGAGTGATATTCTTATGAACATTGCAATCCTTAAGTTTATCCTACCCCTTTGGTTCGGATGTGATGAATACCTAATGTTAAATTTATACTCCCTCCAATGCTTCATGAGACTGCTTTTGACCTTGAACAACATTATTGACGAAGAACTACTATTGCTCAACACACCTATCATGGTCTTGTCGTTGATGTTCCATACAAATTTTCCACCTCTTGATGATGATCCTATTCCTCGAGTAACTAACTTGTTGGGACAATTAGGTCTCTTATGTCCATCCAGACCACATTCATAGCACACCATTCCTGACTTCCAACATTTCCTCCTGATGTGACCTGGGGATCCGCACTTATTGCATATGATTCATTTCCTCTGTTTTGACCCCTCATGATTTGATGTACCTTCTATGGGTATGAGTCTGGGTATAAAACTTAATTTTAGTGTTGTCATGGTAGTGGCACGGCAGATGCCATGGATAGGATAAAGATGGGGCCAATGAGCGCTAGGAGAATCCAGGGAGGGATAGCGTGGTGATTCCATGCACAAGTGTTGTTGTATTTCCTCTATCAATGGTGGTTACAAGTGCTCCTCGAGCTTTTGGCGAGAAGGAGACTAGGTCTCTTACCCCTCACAACTAAGCTCTAGAGTTCTACCTTAGACAGAGAAAATGACCGATCCCTCTCTATGGAGGCCCTGGTGCTCTTTATATAGGAGAGCCCAGGGTACAATATTTAGGGCTTACATGGAGGCATATTCCCCGAATATGCCCATTGGTTAAAGTTAGATGCTTCTTTATTCACTTTAACGGTTTGTCCGGACTATGGACGTAACCCTCTGTGTCCTCCATTCCTTTAAGCGTCACTAGACACGGGCTATGTCAGTCGGCACTGCCCGCGTCATCTTGGTCGGCCATGCCTCACTGGTCCTTCCCTCTGCTTGCTTCGCTCACGCTACAGTGGTCAGTGACCACGTTTTGACCAACGGGAGATTCCTTCCTTCTCTTAGAAGCCAAGTTATAGCCCGGCTGGCGCATGGCTAACCTGGCTACAAGGGTACCTGCACAATTGGTAGACGAATATGGCCGACATATATTTCATGCCGGCCGGGTTAATGCTAGGCTAATACCCATCGAGCCGGGTTACTCTGTAAGTCGGCCTGCCTTGAGATGACCCGGCCAGCTCTTGCTTTGACCGTGCCGTACCTCGGCTAACTCGGCCTTTATCCCCCGACGTGACCCTACCCGGGGTTATCCCCCCAATATTAGTCCCTGAAGCTGGTGCGGTCTTAGCAACTTCAGCTATTAAGGCCACAGTAGGTTCCCCCTATCTGAATCTATGCTTCTTCAGCCGAGTTACTCCGTAATCCGGAGCCTTTGCCTTGATGTTACCTTGGTATCTTCTGAGTTATTTCTCATTGGCCGGGTTTTTGCCCACGTATCCGGGTTATCTTTCCTTCTCTCATACGCTTCCCCATGTCCTACGTGGAGGGTAATCATCACTTTGCCTCATTTTAAGGGCCACGCCTATTTACTGCGCTAGTTACTGTAGTAATGTCAGGAATAACTGCTCCGCACGTCCTATTGCGGCTGCGCCTCGTTAACAGTATCATTGCATCACGTCACGGGATCTTTTGTTCCCTATGCCCCTTGCTGTGGCTCGCGCCTGATTGGTGGATTTGCCGCATACACGGCCACAACATGCGGTTGGGCCACAGCGATGGATCCCACTATGCGCCCGCAACGCACGGTTAAATAAGGGGCAGGGGCAACCTTGGGGAAGTTCCCCCACACTGCGTGCCCCCTGCCTCTCTTCTTCTCCGCCGCGACGCCACCACCACCAGTGCTTCCGTGCTAGTGCTGCGCCGTTGTTGCCGCGCCCGGCCGTTCCTTGCGACCACACCGCTGCCTCTGTTCAAGTTCTTTGCAACGGGGCCCTGTGCTTCTAGGTTCCCCGCGGCCGGCTACCTCTTCTTTGATTTCGTTCTCGAGGACCTCGACCTCACCCTGACTAAAGATGAGGCCACCGTCATCGCCCAGGAAGAAGAAGGGGAAGAAGCCCCTAAGAGTGATGGCTGGGATGGCGCCTTTGTCTGTCAAGACGACATAGACTGGCTGTATGCCACGCGCCGCATCCCCGCGGGCTTCGCCTGCCGCCTCGCCGCTCAAGAGATTACTCCCTCTCCAAGTCCAGGGGAGTACGTTGTTTTTCTCTCCCACTTCCAACGCGGCTTCGGCCTTCCCACTCTCCCGTTTCTGATTTCTTCCATGATTTCATTTCCATCTAGCAATTGCAACCACACCATCTCCCCGCTAATGCCATTACCTCTCTCTTATTTTGCCTCCGGCATAGAGGGGTACGTTGGCCTCTGGCCCTCCAAGGAGATGTGGATCAAGTTCTTTGGTCTGCGGAAGAATCTTGTGCCTGACAAGCACCTCACCCCCGCCGAGAAACACTTAACTCAATGCGGTGCGACCTCAATCTCTCCTTGCAAAAACTCCACTTTTCCCCGGGTCACTAGCGTCGAGTCCTGCAAAGGCTGGGCCCGGACCTTCTTCTACGTCCGGAATAACACAGACGTAGACTTGATCCAACTCCTCCATTTCAAGCTTGGTGTCCCGGACACCTCTCTGTGGGAGAAGATCCTGAAGCGGCCCACAACCCTGGCGAATCAGGTGGACCGTCGGATCAAGGATCTGGTCAAGGAGAAGTTGCAGGGTGAGGATATCATGATGACCTTCGTCCGCAGTCGGGTCTCCCCCCTTTAGAGGCATGCCCACAAGATCTGCTACCTGAGCGGTCCCTCCTCCTTCAAGCTTAACAAGTCTGAGGTGTTCCACTGGGTCAAGGCCATCTTTAATTTGGAGAAGGAGTTCTCCAAGGCTTGGGAATGGGGGCTTGCACCTTTTACCTGGGCCAACCCTCCTCCTAAGGTAAATCCCTCTCTTGCCATTTTCTCCGGGTTTTCTTGGTATGTCAAACATTTTTTCTAATCTTAACCATTGATACCTTTGTTCTCAGCGATTCCTCCAGCAACCACTTGAGGATGGCAAGGAGCTGGCAAGCAAGTGGGTGGTGGACCGTGTCGAGCTGGACAAGGAGGATCCTGACCCAGAGAAGTTCCTGCCTACCCTGGACACCGCCAAGCGTACCTCTGGTAAGGCCTCTTCTTTAAGGGATTGGCCGGATGACGATGACTCGGATGTTGAGGTTCTGGAGGTACTTGACCTAGTGCCTATCTCTTTCGCATTCCCGGTTTTTCTGAATCTTCAGCTAACCCGACCCGTCAGGTCCTCGACGTTCCCCCTCTCGCCACGGGTGATCCGGTCCCTGCCCCTTCCCAGAAGTGCGCGGCTACCTCGGCCCCATCTTCTGAGGCGCCATCGCCCAAGAAGAGGCAGAAGAAATCTGGGGACAAGGCTTCGGCCAAGCCTGCAGCCAAGATCACGGTCCAGAGGGCACCCAAACCTCGGGCGCCCCCAACCTCGGACGAGTAAGTCGCTGTTCCTTTCCTATTTGCCTTTGAGTTCTTTTATCTCTGCCTTTGCCTTTTATCTATTTCTCTTTCTTTTTCTGACTTGCTATTTTTTCCTCTCTGTAGTGCTCCTAGGGTTATTCCCTAGAGTGGCCCCAACATTTCTTCTCTGATCCGGAGTGGTTCTTCTCCCTCCCACGATGATGACATTCGCCCATTGAGTCCTATCCATGAGGACTTCGCGGCTGCACCTGATCAGAGCCCACCTCGTCATGAGGAGGGTAACGTCGATGTGGGGGGTAGCGGAGCGGCCCAGGATACGGCAATGCCGGATCTTCCCAGCTCCTCTGCTTCGGCGCCACCGCCCAACTCTAACGTGCCAGTTTCATCGGCACCGCCCCAAACAATTTCTTCTTCAACTCCAGTTTCTTCTGTATTACCAACACCAGTACCAGCACCACCAGCACCAGCATCCACAGCACCAACAACAGCAACAGTAGCAGCATCAGCACCAACAGCACCAACCAAAGCACCAGCCCCAGCGCCAAAGCCAGCAGCAACTACCGTAACCAAGCCGCCAAAGAGAAAACCTCAATCCACTACCTCCGGATCAGCGGTGTCCGTTGCGGACATCTTCTAGCCAGCTTCCCAGGCGCAGTCCGGATTTGTAGCCTCGGCTCTTCTCCAGCGCCCAGCCTTATCCGGCAAGATCGCGAAGGCCGCCGAGCCTGCTAACGATTCCGTTTCCGGGTCTCTAGCTGCCGGATCAAAGGGTAGTAAGCAACTGGTCCTGCATAGCAGTCCTGCTGCTGCTCAGTCCCCGAGGCAGGAGGCCCACGCCAAGGGCTTGGTGACGAGGCATTCCCCTAGCGGCGAGAGCTACAGCCCAACACTTATTGAATATGTGGACAACTGGAACAATGCGGAGTACATTGATCCGCAAGATGATCTACCGAAGAAGTTTGGCCCGGCAGAGTTTAGCGCTCAAATGAACTCCACCACCAAGGCTATTTCTCTCGCTGGCCGAATGATGGAGGTAATCCTTTTCTTCTGCTATGCTGCTTTATGTACATGAACACTTATAGATATATCCACTAGTCCCCGAGCCTCCATGGGAGTAATTTATTACTCGGTCGGATGCTGCCAGAGAATTTAGTGTAAGTCCTTAGCATTTTCAAATATCTACATACCTAGAGCCGGGTTAAGTTCCACTTGGCCTGGATCTTGCATAGATTCAAATATCCACACACCTAGAGCCGGGTTAAGTTCCACTTGGCCCGGATCTTGAATACTTCGAATATCCCCACACCTAGAGCCGGGTTAAGTTCCACTTGGCCTGGATCTTGCATAGATTTCAATATCCACAC
Organism: Avena sativa; assembly: GCA_916181665.1. Taxonomy (NCBI): domain Eukaryota; kingdom Viridiplantae; phylum Streptophyta; class Magnoliopsida; order Poales; family Poaceae; genus Avena; species Avena sativa. Next base: position 596,881,696 of record OV702289.1, read on the forward strand.
ACCTAGAGCCAGGTTAAGTTCCACTTGGCCCGGATCTTGAATACATCGAATATCCACACACCTAGATCCGGGTTAAGTTCCACTTGGCCTGGATCTTGAATACTTCGAATATCCACACACCTAGAGTGGGGTTAAGTTCCACTTGGCCCGGATCTTGAAGACTTCGAATATCCACACACCTAGAGCCGGGTTAAGTTCGACTTGGCCTGGATCTTGAATACTTTGAATATCCACACACCTAGAGTCGGGTTAAGTTCCACTTGGCCCGGATCTTGAATACTTTGAATATCCACACACCTAGAGCCGGGTTAAGTTCCACTTGGCCCGGATCTTGTAGACTTCGAATTACTTCCTTTTACCTGTTAACTAATAGTGGCTCGTTTTTGCAGATCACCACCAACCACTGAACAACTGAGTTCTAGCGCCTGATGAACACATACAAAGATCTTCATGCCAGATATGGCAAGTTGTTGGTGGATCACCAGAAGAAGGGTAAATCCCTTTGCTTAAGTTCTTTTCATCTACCTTCCTTGGGGATATTCTTTATCCGTATTAAGTTATTATCCGAACTATGCAACCGAGGTTGAGGCCGAGAACATTATTATGCGCAAAAACCTGGCTAAAATCCAAGGTAATTTGTCTTGTTCTCTTGACCAGTCTGCGATCTTTCCTTGACTCGGTAGATATTTATACTTCGGCTCCGCCAGATTAACCCACTATTGCAGTTGCACTTGAAGACAGCGTGCCCATTCCTGATATGATGACACATTTTCTCGAACAAGCAGGGAAGCACCAAGCTGAACTGAAGAAAAAGGATGACGAGATTGCTCGGCTGCGCCTCTAGGACTCGGAGATTACTCGGCTGAATGCCGAAATCCAGAGGCTTAAGGACCTCCACCAATCCAAGCTAGATAAGGTTGATCAAGAGTTTGCCGAGGAAAAGGAGTGTCTGGACACGCAAATTTCCAAGGATAAGGACCTATTGCAGGAAGCCGACGTAAAACTTACGTCGGTGACCTCTGAATATGAAAGACTCCAGGCCAACAATGCCAATGTTCATGCCGAGCTCTATCATCTCCTTTTCTAGATTTCTCGTGAGTTCCCTTCCTCTTCTTCAATTCTTATTCCTCCGGATTTAGTGCTCTTGCTTACTAACCTCCATTGTTCCGTTCTTAGGAAAATTCCCAGAGGGTGACTCCATCGCAGCTCCGTTGTGACCAAGTCTCGCCAGGAACATGGCATTCCAACAGGTCCTGCCACCGGGTCAATCCCTTACGAGATGGAGGATCTGCTGGTAAGCCTCATTGCTCGCATGGAACTGGTGAGGAACTATGGCACAGATATCATGCCGGCAGCAATGCGGATGTTTAATTCTCTCTGTCCCACTGAGCCCACTCCCAAGGGAAATGCTGCTTTTATAGCACAATTGATGGAGTGTGAAACTCAGCTGAATCTGTGGCGGGAATCTGCTGCACGGGCTGGAGCTGATACAGCGCTGCAGTTCATTCTATCCTAGTATGACGAGATAGACTTGGAGATGCTTGACCGTATGCGCACCGGATCAAGGTGGTCCAATAATCCGGAGTGCGTCGCTCAACGCCAAGCCTGCGCCAACAAGATCATCCAGTACTCCTTCTTCCATGCCTGGAATGAGGGTCCGAGCTATCTTGATGTATTCGATGATGCCGGTGCTTCTGAGGGTGGGGAGGATAAGCAAGGTGAGGATGAGGCCTCCGAACTTGGGAATGATGACGAAGACTCGGAAGGCGAGGAGGCCAATCGTGAAGATGAAGCCAAGGCCAGCGCCCTGCCCACAGACACTGAAGTACCTCCTCCGTCGGCCGATGATTTGGCTTCTGCTCTTGCTCCTTGAGCGTAAAAAACACTTATCAGTATTTGTCAGATCCCCGGAATGCCGGGTGAAGTTGTACATAAGCACTATGGTTTTATTTTGCTACGATTAATGTCGTTTGCTACTAAGTTCTTAATGTCGGATTATCGTGGGAGAAGTCCCTGAGTTTCCTTTTCTTGTTCCCCCAATTTTTGACTCGGCTCGCGTCCACCTTGATTTGGTTTTTTGACTTACGTGTCCGAGGTTCAAAAAATTGACTTAACAATACTTGAAACTTTGAGATTATCTAAAAATAATCTGGCGGGAGACGAGTAAAATAAACAAGGGGTTAGTTCAAAATAAAAAATGTCGGCTCGCTTACGTTCTTTTCCTTAGTCATTTTTCATGTGCTTTGCAATTCCAAACTTGTTCTCTTGCTTGCCATGAAGCCAATTCTTGTTGGACAGCAGCAAAGTCGAAGAGTTAGGTCTTTGGTGCTCACACATTACTAATCTGACTAAGGTTTAAGCAACCTAACCTAGCCGACGTCTATAAAACACAAAAGCAAGAAAGAAAATTATTATGGTAGTCCCCGAGTTTCTGCTTGGGGTGCCAAAGTTTCATTAATAAACCCATTGCTGACATACATACCGACATATGAGTAGCTCGGATACATTCACCTCTTTGTCAGGTGTAAAAAGGAAGAAGTAGTTCTACATTCCATGGTCGCTTGGATTCCTCTCCGGACCTGTCCGCCTTGTTCTTTTCCTATGGATGTGCATCAATAAGATAGTAGGAATCATTGTGCAAAGCTTTGCTTACAATGAAAGGTCCTTCCCATGGAGGGGATAACTTATGCATGGCAGTAGTGCGCTGCACCAGCCGGAGTACCAAATCATCTTCTCGAAAGAATCGGGGGTTTACTTTCTGGCTATGGTAGCGTCAGAGGTTTTGCTGATATATGGCGGATCTGGACAAGGCCAGTTCTCTCGCTTCTTCTAGCAGATCAACATCATTTTGCCGGGCTTCGCACACTTCGGCTTCTATGTATTAGGTGACCCTTGGTGAATCATGCTCTATGTTCGCTGGTAGTACAGCTTCTGCCCCATATACCAGAAAGAATGGCGTGTAGCCTGTGGATCGATTCGGAGTTGTTCTTAAACTCCACAGTACCGCTGGTAGTTCTTCTATCCAGCACCCCGCTGATCTTTGCAGCAGCTCTTGAAGATGCATGATGGCCACATTCTCCTTGGTGGATATCCCGGAGTATGTCAAGCCCTTCTTCCAGATCAATGCATCATTGTAACACCGTGGTTACACTTATTTTGTATAGTTCGGCATTGATGATTGTAACATCCCAAAACTTCAATCCAAGCTTATCAAGATCTAAATCATCAAAAATAGGGTTAACAAAAACTTTTCCAAATTTAAAATGAAAGCATTCATATGTGTGTGCATTTAAAATAGGAGTTGTTTTGAATTGCCATGATTAAGTGATCCAATGCTTGTAAAATGTTTCTTAAGTGATTTAAACATCATCTACATCATTCCCAAACTTTTCCTAAAGAAAATCAAATCAAAAAGAATTAAAAAGGAGGAATGGTCATTTTGGCCATTTTAATCCACTACACTACTTTGGCTATTCCTAGTACTCAATTCTTAACAGAAACAATTCTTGATCTTTGTACCCCTTGCTAGTACACATAATGAGGTACCAAGGCCCACTTTTGGATCTACTAAAAACATTCTTTTACTTATTTTAATTGGCATTTGAAAATTGAATCTAATGCATATGCATAGATCACCCCTATTTCAAAACCCATCTATTTGAGCTCCACTTTCAAAACCCTTGCAACCAGAGACTACCTAGCACTAGTGGAGATCACTCAAAAAGTTTAAAACCAAAATTCAAAACTAAACCTCATGTGGCCATTTCATCAAACACTTGGCATGCATAATTTCCACCCTAATCCTAGCTCACTGTTTTGAATAGGGTTTTGCCCCCAAATGATCTACATTTATCTCCTCTGTCCCCTCCTAGTCTAACCAGGCCCTTAACACCCATATCCCTTATCCCTAGCCCCCATGCCATGCCAACCCAAGGGCATGGTCGCTGGCCAAACCTTGCCCCGCCGTAGCAGACCATCTCTCCCTCTCTCTCCATGTCTAGGAGGTAGCTCACACCTCACCGCCACCCCCTGTCCCCTGCCCGAGACCAGCCCTGCAGTGGACCACCGAGGATACCACGCGCCCAGTGCCTCCGCACCATGCCGGTGCCGCCCCAGAGCGTGCTCTGTCCCCGCTCGTACAGACCACCCCTTGGCCGCAGCCCGCACCCGCCGCTCCACCACGACCTGGAGAACACCCCAGACACCCCCGTTGGCCGCCCAACGCCTCACAGCCACCGCTTGTCGTGGACACCGCCACCTCTACCGCTCAGAGCACCACCTCACCCAAACCGCATGCCACCGCCCCTACGGCCGCATTCAATCCCTAGAGCACCGCCAGGGGACCGCCCGTTGATCGCCACCCTCAGCCATGCCTCTACCCCGCCGTAGCCATGTCGCCACCGTCGCCTGCCCATCCCGCTCGGTCTCACCGTCGGGCCTATAAAAGGAGCCCTCCCCAGCCTCTTCTCTCCACACCACTCCACTCCTCACCCACCTCTAGCCGGAGCAAAGGGAGCAGCAGCTCGCCGGAACTGGAGCCGGAGCAGCCGCCTCTAGAGGAGAAGGGCGCCGCTGATTGCGACCACCCCAAGCTCCGCCGCAACCGCGCCTCGCCTCGCTGTTGTCGTCCAGTTCGTTTTCCCGCCTCGCCGACCCCGCTGGAGCCCTGGTATGTCCCCAGCAGACCCCCACCGAGCCGCTAGGGTTCGAGCTCGCCGGCGACCTGTTCGTCGTCGAAGACGACCCTCAGCCGTAGATTCCATTCTAATCCTACGGCCCACAGCACGCGTACCGTTTCGCGTGTTAAGTGTCGCTGACAAGCGGGACCCCCTGTCAGCTGAGCCCCGTGCCGCAGAGCGCCACTGGGCCGGCCCAAGTCTTTTCCCGCGCTAGCCCACCCGTTGAAATCTGGATTTTTCTTTTTAGATTGAATCTAGTTTCTATCCCCTAGTTTGAAAATCAATTCAGAGAGTTTTATAAATCCAATTTTCATGAAACCAATTTTGTCTGAAAGGTATGGAGAAGATCTATCCAAGCCCGTTGGATTTAATTCAATTAGAGTTATAGATCTCTCCTAATAAAAATAACAAAACAGAAGCTTTTGCAACTTGCAACATTTTTTTAAAATCAACCAAGTTAGCTTTTGGGTTGATTCCAACTCTCAAAAATCACATTTCATCATATCTATCCAAATATGTAATAATATTAAGGTTTACATGTAGTGACTTTGGACTAGTACCAAAATAATTCTAGTCACTTTAAATCATTAAATAATGAACTTAAACCAAAGTAATATTGATCCAGCCCTTAAATCTCATTCCCACATGTTAGAATATGTGGTGAATATTAAATGATTAGTTAATTTTTCAATGAGTAGAAATTACTTTTCTAAATTAAAAAGGTTGAAACTATAGATTTAAACTTGTGATGCTTGTGATGATAATAGATCATCAGTTGTGTGTCTTAGAATGCTATCTAGCCTAGTTAAGTATTGTTTGGTGATTGTGTACTCCGTGTGTATTTATAGAAGATAGTACCGACCAAGCTTACGAGGAGGAGGAGTGCTATCAAGACGAAGACGAAGAAAACTTCAACCACTCCACCAACCAAGGCAAGCCACCATTAACAGTGCGAGCTACCCTTAGCAAGCTAGCAATACCCAAGATTAACCCTTGCAAGTTTAGTGTTTAGCAAACTAGAAACAAACTAGATGGTTTAGCACAGATGCCTTAAGCATGCTTTGATCACACCCCCTTTAACTATTAGTACCTCAAGTCTTATTGACAAGTTTTACCTCCCTTAGTTTACACAAAGTTCTTTACTTGTTTTGAAGGTAGCATAAAAAGTATATAACTTGACCTACTTAGAAACCTTTAGATGTCATTCTATGGCATGAGATTGATCCCATCCTTCCACCTTAGTGAACACTCTTAACTTAGTAATTTAGATTAGATCAAAAACTTGAGTCACTTTAGATGGGAACAATTGGTGAAAATGAATTGTGAAAACCTTGGAATGATGAGTCATTCTATTGAGATGTTTTGACATGTGTTGAGAAACACAACTGGTTTATGATGATGAAAATGATGAGTCATGAGCCTTAACCCTTTTATAAAACTGATGGTTGGATTCGGATGCGATACTATTCCAAATTTACCGTACAACCACATTACCTGAATTGGGTAAGGCTTAGCTGGAAATTTATATGCATTAGTATTAGTTCCCTCACGGGAGAGGTTGGAGCTGAGGATACCTCTCAATGTTGTCCACCTATGCAGTGCCCAAGATGACTGATGGTCATGGTTGGGAGGCCATGCTCATAGGAGAGGTGCTGGTACTAGGGTGTGTAAAGGGAAGGTTATGTTTGATTATCTACATACTAAGTATGATGATTCAGGGTTATCCCTGAAAGATGTATCGAATCTTGTGGTGAAAGTGTACCACCTCTGTAGAGTGTCAAACTATTCGAATAGCCGCGTCCGCGGTTATGGACAGTCGGAATGGCCATACTGTTTCGTTGTCAGATGTTTTCTCAATAACTTGAAATGAATGATGAATCTTGACTTGACCACAACAGGGTTGTGTTTATGATAATAGCTTCCCAACTCAAGTGATTCTAGAACTTTACTTTACCTTTCTTTGCTTCTGAACTTAGCTTAGGTTTCAAACTTAACTTTAGAGTTAAACTTAGATTTAGCACTTTAACTTAGGACTATGGTACCTATTAATAGTAGTTTGCGAGTACTTAAAGAGTACTCATGGCTTTTGTCCCTGGCTATTCTCATGGCCACACTATGAAGGAGACTATCAGGAGGATGGTCATCGGGACGGCTATGATAACTAGGACTATCTGCCTGCGTCAGCATTGCATGTGCCCCTGAAGATGGACACCACCGCTACGCTTATCTTTTATTTCCGCTGCTTGTTGTATTAAAGACTAGATCATGAGATCCTTATTTGTGTAAGACCTTATGTATGGTTTTTAATGGATGATGTATTGTGATATCCAATCCGTTATGTCTCGCAAAAATGGTAATCCTGGGATTGCGAGGTATGGCATAACGGGCATCTGAGATTAAAAATCCGGGTGTTGACAAGTTGGTATCAGAGCCATCCTGACCATAGGAGACCCTAGTTAGAATGGACGTTCAAACAAAAACTTAGCTTCAAAACCAAAGTGAGTATTTATGAAAATCTATTTCCTCTCTTACCCTTGTGAACTCATTCTTTCTCAAAAATTCATGTTCCTAAAAATTCTTACACTACTACTTAAATATTTGACACACTTGATCACTTCACTAACTTCCTCATCCTTAATTCTTTTAGATGGAGACTCAGTTCAGCAAGTTTTACCAGTTGGGAAACGGAGGTCAGCTGATCTTCGAAAGGGATCTGGATTCACTCTCGGAGTTACTGGGACGCCCACATCCGGAGTTTCTTGGAGCTCAATTTCTAGGACCCCCAGGAGGAGACCTACAGTGGCTAGTCACCGCAGATCTTCGAGGAAGCATCGAAGCACCAACTTCTGGAAGAATTCAGTTCTCCATAAGAGAGAACAACTGGCTAGATGGATTAGCCAGGGCAATGCATGAAGCTCTCGCACGTCTATGTGCCCTCAGCATCAACAAGATCCAAGGAACCCATTTTGCCCACTATGCAAGACTTGACTTCATGGGAATGCCGATGGAGATGCCAAGTCACCCAGAATTGAGGTGTCAAGTGGAGAACCTTGACTTCTTGCTTCATGACAGACAACAGGAACTAGACAATGCCAGGGAGTTAGCCAACCAGAACCGTGCCATTGCCGACCAGAAGGCCCAGAATTTCGCACTGCTCGTCCAAGATCGCCAGTCTCTTTGCCGCCAGCGTGCAAAGAAGGATCGCACCATCGCCCGTCTTTGCAAGAAGGTGGCCGACCTGGAGAAGACCGTCAAGGAGCAGGAAGCTCAGCTTGCCGCCAAGGAAGAAGAAGATGAGGGTGAAGACATCCAGGGAGATATGGATTCTTACCTCATCAACGATGATGACTTTCTGGAGGAGGATGCTGTGGACTTCAACACTGATGATGAGGACTCCGATTTCATCGACGATGAGTAGATGCACTAGAGCACTGTCGTAGCATGAGATGTATCATCTCCTTGTATCGTAGCTGGCAGAATGGTTCTTCAAACCATCTGGTTTCCCCTTTTATTGTTGTGGTGTGTGTTGTATCGGGTGCTTGCTTGCATGAATGAAAATGAAGTTAGTTGAAAAACCTGAGTCTAACTCAAAGTTTTAGCTTTGAAAACCCAAAACCATGAACCTTAGAATTTCCCTCTTACCCCTATATCTATCTCAATCTTCAGATGACTCGTGGAAACCAAGGAGGGAGCAGCTCGTCACAGGACCCAATGCTGCAGATCTTGCAGAATATCATCACGGACCGTGAAGCAAGCAGTGCCGAGCGTCAAGCCAACTTAGCAACATTGCAGCAGATCGCCCAAATGTCTCTCAACAACTAAGGACATGGAAATCAGGATCACCATGGATCCAAACTCAAAAAATTTCAGAACACCAATCCCCCAATCTTCAACCAATCTGAGAACCCGTTAGATGCTGATGACTGGTTATAGACCATAGAAAACAACCTTGAAGTTGCAGGAGTTGATGAATATCAGAAAGTTCTCTTCGCCACCCACTATCTGGTGGGAGATGCAAGAGCTTGGTGGAATAGCATCCGCAATATGAACCATGGCCAGGTGATGACCTGGGAAGCATTCAAAGTCAAGTTCATCCGCACCCACGTGCCGCAAGGTCTCTTCAACAGGATGAGAGATGAATTCCACGAATTGAAGCAAGGAAGAATGACTGTGGTGGAGTACCATGACAGATTCCTGTCACTTGCCAGATATGCACCAGATGAGATCAACACAGAGGCCAAGAAGAAGGAGAGATTCTTGAACGGACTGCATGATGAGATGCAGACTGTCCTCATCAACATCCGTTTTTAGGATCTCAAAGAGCTAGTCGACTCTGCCATTCAGATGGAAGGGAAGATTAACCAGGCAAACGACAACCGCAAGCATCGTATGATGCAACAGTCTGGATCCAGTAGTCACCAGAAATACCGTCCCAACCCCTCACCAGGATATGCACCAAGGAACAACCGACCCCCAAATCCTCGCCCAAGCTACCCCAACCGTAGCGGAGGTAATGTGAAGTCCAGAGGAAACAATCACAACTCCGGTAATGCCAATAATTTCAACTGTGCCCCTCCCAAGAGCAACAACAACAACAACACTGCACCCAGAACTGGTAGCAATGCTGTGCCTGTCGCAGTCAAGGACAAGTCCCATATCACTTGTTTCGAGTGTGGAGTGAAGGGTCACTACTCTAATGAGTGTCCCAAAAAGACTGCCGCCAATGCCCCTGTGAATGCCCCAGCTCAGCAGCAACGTCGTGTTCAACCAGGAAGGAGATTTTCCCTAGGGAACCCTCACAACCGCAACGGTCGTCTCTTCCACATGAACACAGAAGAAGCCCAGGAAGCGCCAGATGTAGTGCTGGGTATGTTTTCTGTCAACTCAGTTTTAGCAAGAGTATTGTTTGATTCTGGAGCATCGCATTCATTTGTCACTGAAGAATTTGTATGCACTAGTAAGATTCACCCAACCAACCTGAAGCATGTCATGATAGTTCAAATCCCCAGTTCAACTACAAAAGCTAGAAAAATTTGCAAAGCGGTACCTATCAGAATACATGGGATAGATTTTTATGCCAACCTAATTGTACTTGGAACCAAAGGATTGGAAGTAGTACTAGGTATGGACTGGATGTCAAGGCATAAAGGATTGATAGACTGTGCTAAGAAAGCCATCACCATGACCAGTAGTTCTGGAGTAACAGTAGAGCATATCTCTGAAACCTTACCCCGTCAATTCAAGTGCAACAAGAGTGTAACCCTGCCCACCATTGACCAAGTCAGAGTAGTCTGTGAATACCCCGACGTATTCCCAGATGAATTGCCAGGTATGCCCCCGGATAGGGATATTGAGTTCATTATCGAACTAATCCCCGAAACCGGACCTATATCCTAGAGACCCTATAGCATGAACCCCTCAGAGTTAGTGGAACTGAAGAAGCAGTTAGATGCCATGTTAGTAACAGGCTTGACTCAACCAAGCGCATCGCCATGGACATCACTAGTGTTATTCGTTGACAAGAAAGATGGAGCAAATCGTCTGTGTACAGATTACAGGAAGTTGAATGACGTCACCATCAAGAACAAGTACCCCTTACCAAAGATAGAGGATATATTTGATCAGTTGACTGGAGCTCAGGTATTCTCAAAGATTGATCTTAGGACTGGTTATCACCAACTTAAGATTCGTGCAACGGATATTCCGAAGACCGCCTTTACTACTCGCTATGGTTTATACGAGTATATGGTTATGTCTTTTGGATTAACCAATGCCCCTGCTAATTTCATGAATCTCATGAATAAGATCTTTATGAATTTCCTAGATAAGTTTGTAGTTGTGTTTATCGACGACATCCTTATCTACTCCAAGTCAGAAGAAGAGCATGAGCAACATCTGAGAATCATCCTAGAAACCCTGAGAGAGCATCAGTTATATGCCAAGTTCAGCAAGTGTGAGTTTTGGCTGAAAGAAGTAGGATTCCTAGGACATATTGTGTCTGCCGGAGGAGTCTCTGTTGATCCCACCAAGATCAAAGATGTCGAAGAATGGGAAGCCCCAACCACTCAAACCCAAGTCCGTTCATTTCTCGGATTAGCGGGATATTACCGCAAGTTCGTAGAAGGATTCTCGAGCATAGCCCGACCAATGACCCAATTGTTGAAGAAGGACAAGAAGTTTGAATGGACAGACAAATGTGAGGCCAGTTTCCAGGAGCTGAAGAAGAGATTGATATCAGCCCCAATTTTGGTCATGCCAGACATCAAGAAGCCGTTTGATGTATATTGTGATGCATCCAAGATTGGCCTAGGATGTGTATTGATGCAAGAAGGCAAAGTCATCGCGTATCTGTCTCGATAACTGAAGCAGCATGAGCAGAACTATCCGACCCATGATCTTGAGCTAGCAGCTGTGGTTCTAGCATTGAAGACATGGCGTCATTATTTGATGGGTAATCGCTGTGAGATTTACTCGGATCATAAGAGCTTGAAGTATATCTTCACTCGGAATGAGCTGAATATGAGGCAAAGAAGATGGATAGAGTTAATCAAGGATTATGACCTTGACATTCACTATCACCTCGGCAAAGCCAATGTGGTAGCGGATGCCCTTAGCAGATTGCCGTGTAGACTTAACACCATGATCAAGGAGAAGCAACCAAGTTTGTATGAGGAGTTGGAGCAGTTCAGGACTGAGTTAGTTAGCAAAGGATTCCTAGCTAGCATTGAACCTCAACCCATGTTGATTAGCCAAATCAAGGAAGCCCAGAAGGGTAATGAAAGTATCGACGGAATCAAACGTCGTATTGGTATAGGCAAGGTACCTAGATTCACCGAATACGAAGAAGGAGTACTGTGGTACAAAGGACGTATCTGTGTGCCAGTAGATTCGGAGCTGAAGGAAGTTATCATGAAGGAAGCTCATGATACTCTTTATTCTATCCACCCCGGAGGAACAAAGATGTATCAGGATTTGAAAGAGCAATTTTGGTGGCACAAGATGAAGAGAGAGATCAGAAGCTACATCGCCAAATGTGACATTTGTCAAAGAGTCAAAGAAGAGCATCAGAGACCTGCAGGATTGTTGCAACCATTGCAGATTCCGGAATGGAAATGGGATTCTGTCGGAATGGACTTTATCACCAGTTTGCCTACTTCTAGTAGGGGAAATGACTCAATCTAGGTCATCGTTGATAGATTGTCCAAGGTAGCCCACTTCATACCTGTCAAGACTACCTACCAGAGTGCAAAGCTAGCAGAGTTGTATATTGCTAGGATTGTTAGTCTGCATGGAACCCCCAAGACCATCGTGTCAGATCGAGGAACCCGGTTTACTTCAAGATTTTGGCAGAAAGTTTAGGAAGGTTTAGGAACCAAGTTGAACTTCAGTACCGCATATCACCCGCAAACAGATGGACAGACTGAGAGAGTCAACCAGATCTTGGAGGATATGCTTATAGCTTGTGTGTTGGAATACGGATCAAAATGGGAAGATTGCCTGCCTTTCGCAGAATTCTCATATAACAACAGTTATCAAGCTAGTTTGTAGATGGCACCATTTGAATTCCTATACGGAAGAAAGTGTCGTACCCCTTTGAATTGGTCGCAAGTAGGAGAGAGTCAGATCTTTGGACCCGACATTCTCCGAGAAGCAGAAGAGAAAGTTCACAAAGTCCGTGAACACCTCAAGACCGCCCAATCCAGACAAAAGAGCTATGCTGACAAGAGAAGGAGAGACCTGACTTTCAATGTCGGAGATTTTGTATACCTCAAAGTTTCACCCTTGAAGGGAACTCAACGCTTTAGTCTGAAGGGAAAGTTAGCCCCCAGATACATCGGACCTTTCAAGATTCTGAACTGCCGAGGAGAAGTATCATATTAGCTAGAACTGCCTGAAGAGATGTCAGCCATCCATAATGTGTTCCATATCTTGTTACTTCGCAAATGCTTAGAAGTGCCTGAGAAGACTGAAGTTTTCAAGAACATCGATCACAAAGCTGTGGAAATCAACAATGACCTGACCTATCGGGAAGTACCCATCCGTATCTTACAAAAAGCCTACAAAACCACCAGGACCAGGAGCATCAAGTTTCTCAAAATTCAGTGGAGCAACCATACAGAGGAAGAAGCCACTTGGGAGCGAGAAGATTACATTAGGACAGAGTTCCCAGATCTCTTTAGTTCCTAGTTTTCTTTGTAAATCTCGGGACGAGATTTTGTTTAAGGGGGGAAGGTTTGTAACATCCCAAAACTTCAATCCAAGCTTATCAAGATCTAAATCATCAAAAATAGGGTTAACAAAAAAATTTCCAAATTTAAAATGAAAGCATTCATATGTGTGTGCATTTAAAATAGGAGTTGTTTTGAATTGCCATGATTAAGTGATCCAATGCTTGTAAAATGTTTCTTAAGTGATTTAAACATCATCTACATCATTCCCAAACTTTTCCTAAAGAAAATCAAATAAAAAAAATTAAAAAGGAGGAACGGTCATTTTGGCCATTTTAATCCACTACACTACTTTGGCTATTCCTAGTACTCAATTCTTAACAGAAACAATTCTTGATCTTTGTACCCCTTGCTAGTACACATAATGAGGTACCAAGGCCCACTTTTGGATCTGCTAAAAACATTCTTTTACTTATTTTAATTGGCATTTGAAAATTGAATCTAATGCATATGCATATATCACCCCTATTTCAAAACCCATATATTTGAGCTCCACTTTCAAAACCCTTGCAACCAGAGACTACCTAGCACTAGTGGAGATCACTCAAAAAGTTTGAAACCAAAAGTCAAAACTAAACCTCATGTGGCCATTTCATCAAACACTTGGCATGCATAATTTCCACCCTAATCCTAGCTCACTGTTTTGAATAGGGTTTTGCCCCCAAATGATCTACATTTATCTCCTCTGTCCCCTCCTAGTCTAACCAGGCCCTTAACACCCCTCTCCCTTGTCCCTAGCCCCCATGCCATGCCAACCCGAGGGCATGGTCGTTGGCCAAACCTTGCCCCACCGCAGCAGACCATCTCCCCCTCTCTCTCCATGTCTAGGAGGTAGCTCACACCTCACCGCCACCCCTGTCCCATGCCCGAGACCAGCCCTGCAGTGGACCACCGAGGATACCACGCGCCCAGTGCCACCGCACCATGCCGGTGCCGTCCCCAGAGCACGCTCTGTCCCTGCTCGCACAGACCACCCCTTGGCTGCAGCCCGTGCCCGCCGCTTCGCCATGACCTGGAGAATACCCCAGACACCCCCGCTAGCCGCCCAACGCCTCACAGCCACCGCTCGCCGTGGACACCGTTGCCTCTGCCGCTCAGAGCGCCACCTTGCCGAGACCGCATGCCACCGCCCCTACAGCCGCATTCAATCCCTAGAGGACCGCCAGGGGCCCGCCCATCGATCGCCACCCTCAGCCATGCCTCTACCCCGTCGTAGCCATGTCGCCACCGTCGCCTGCCCATCCCGCTCGGTCACACAGTCGGGCCTATAAAAGGGGCCCTCCCCAGCCTCTTCTCTCCACATCACTCCACTCCCCTCACCTCTCTGAACCTCACCCACCTCTAGCCGGAGCAAAGGGAGCAGCAGCTCGCCGGAATTGGAGCCGGAGCAACCGCCTCTAGAGGAGAAGGGCGCCGCTGATTGCGACCACCTCAAGCTCCACCACAACCGCGCCTCGCCTCGCCGTCATCGTCCAGTTCATTTGCCCGCCTCGCCGACCCTGCTGGAGCCCTGGTACGTCCCCAGTAGACCCCCACCGAGCTGCTAGGGTTCGAGCTCGCTGGCGACCTATTCGTCGTCGAGGACGACCCTCAGCCGTAGATTCCCATTCTAATCCTACGGCCCACAGCGCGCGTACCGTTTCGCGTGTTAAGTGCCGCTGACAAGCGGGACCCCCCTGTCAGCTGAGCCCCGTGCCGCGGAGCGCCACTGGGCCTACCCAAGTCTTTTCCCGCGCTAGCCCACCCGTTCAAATCTAGATTTTTCTTTTTAGATTGAATCTAGTTTCTGTCCCCTTGTTTGAAAATCAATTCAGAGAGTTTTATAAATCCAATTTGCATGAAACCAATTTTGTCTGAAAGGTTATGAGATGATCTATCCATGCCCGTTGGATTTAATTCAATTAGAGTTATAGATCTCTCCTAATAAAAATAACAAAACAGAAGCTTTTGCAACTTGCAACATTTTTTAAAATCAACCAAGTTAGCTTTTGGGTTGATTCCAACTCTCAAAACTCACATTTCATCATATCTATCCAAATATGTAAAATATTAAGGGTTACATGCAGTGACTTTGGACTAGTACCAAAATAATGCTATATAGGCATTTCTAGTCACTTTAAATCATTAAATAATGAACTTAAACCAAAGTAATATTGATCCAGCCCTTAAATCTCATTCCCACATGTTAGAATATGTGGTGAGGACCTGTGTCCATATGATCCCATGTTTTAAGTGGTGAATATTAAATGATTAGTTAATTTTTCAATGAGTAGAAATTACTTTTCTAAATTAAAAAGGTTGAAACTATTGATTTAAACTTGTGATGCTTGTGATGATAATAGATCATCAATTGTGTGTCTTAGAATGCTATCTATCCTAGTTAAGTATTGTTTGGTGATTGTGTACTCCGTGTGTATTTATAGAAGATAGTACCGACCAAGCTTACGAGGAGGAGGAGTGCTATCAAGACGAAGACGAAGAAAACTTCAACCACTGCACCAACCAAGGCAAGCCACCATTAACAGTGCAAGCTACCCTTATCAAGCTAGCAATACCCAAGATTAACCCTTGCAAGTTTAGTGTTTAGCAAACTAGAAACAAACTAGATGGTTTAGCAAAGATGCCTTAAGCATGATTGGATCACACCACCTTTAACTATTAGTACCTCAAGTCTTATTGACAAGTTTTACCTCCCTTAGTTTACACAAAGTTCTTTACTTGTTTTGAAGGTGGCATAAAAAGTATAAAACTTGACCTACTTAGAAACCTTTAGATGTCATTCTATGGCATGAGATTGATGCCATCCTTCCACCTTAGTGAACACTCTTAACTTAGTAATTTAGAGTAGATCAAAAACTTGAGTCACTTTAGATGGGAACAATTGGTGAAAATGAATTGTGAAAACCTTGGAATGATGAGTCATTCTATTGAGATGTTTTGACATGTGTTGAGAAACACAACTGGTTTATGATGATGAAAATGATGAGGCATGAGCCTTAACCCTTTTATAAAATTGATGGTTGGATTCGGATGCGATACCATTCCAAATTTACCGTACAACCACATTACCTGAATTGGGTAAGGCTTAGCTGGAAATTTATATGCATTAGTATTAGTTCCCTCACGGGAGAGGTCTGAGCTGAGGCTACCTCTCAATGTTGTCCACCTATGCAGTGCCCAAGATGACTGATGGTCATGGTTGGGAGGCCATGCTCATAGGAGAGGTGCTGGTACTAGGGTGTGTAAAGGGAAGGTTATGCTTGATTATCTGCATACTAAGTATGATGATTCAGGGTTATCCCTGACAGATGTATCGAACCTTGTGGTGAAAGTGTACCACCTCTGCAGAGTGTCAAACTATTCGAATAGCCGCGTCCGCGGTTATGGACAGTTGGAATGGCCATACTGTTTCGTTGTCAGATGTTTTCTCAATAACTTGAAATGAATTATGAATCTTGACTTGACCACAACAGGGTTGTGTTTATGATAATAGCTTCCCAACTTAAGTGATTCTAGAACTTTACTTTATCTTTCTTTGCTTTTGAATTCAGCTTAGGTTTCAAACTTAACTTTAGAGTTAAACTTAGATTTAGCACTTTAACCTAGAACAATGATACCTGTTAATAGTAGTTTGCGAGTACTTAAAGAGTACTCATGGCTTTTGTCCCTGGCTATTCTCATGGCCAGACTATGAAGGAGACTATCAGGAGGATGGTCATCAGGACGGCTATGATAACTAGGACTATCTGCCTTCATCAGCATTGCCTGTGCCCCTGAAGATGGACCCCACCGCTACGCTTATCTTTTATTTCCGCTGCTTGTTGTATTAAAGACTGGATCATGAGATCCTTATTTGTGTAAGACCTTGTGTATGGTTTGTAATGGATGGTGTACTGTGATATCCAATCCGTTATGTCTCGCAAATATGGTAATCCTGGGATTGCGAGGTATGGCAAAACGGGCATCTGGGATTAAAAATCCGGGCGTTGACAATGATGGTGTAGGCCTTTGCTCTTCTCTGGATTTGCCTTGAGAGTACCTCATCATCGGGCAAAATTCCTTCTTTCAGGAAATCAAATATTGGCTTAGCCCAATTGGGTATAGGTCGGATGGGGAAAAGTTCTTCATCGATTTCCATCACCTCCACCGGCATAACTCCTGCCGGGTTTAGCTGAACAGTCCCCAGGTTTGCTAAGGTAATCCCCGGGTTTGCCGAAGCAGTCCCCGGGTTTGCTAAAGTGCCTCCCCAGTTTATTTCCATAGGTGTAGCTTGACCCGGCGAGAGTCGGGATATAGATTAACTCGGATTCTGGTGATGGTGTAATAGATGGTTTTCTTAAGTGCTCCAAAGCAACAATTGGCAAGATTGGTTGTTGTGATGAGCCCAACTTGGACATTACATCTGCTGCCTCATTTTCAATCCGACGTACGTGGTGGAATTCATAGCCCTCAAAAATCCGCTTATCTTCTGAACATGAAATCTGTAAAGGGCCATGTTGGCATCCAAGGCATCCCAATTTCTAGATACTTGCTACCCCACCAAATCCGAGTCTCTGAAGCATTGTATCCGACGTATCCCTACTTATTTTTCCACTTTGAGCCCATGCACAAGTGCCTCATATTCTGTGACATTGTTCGAGGCGCTGAAGTGGATTTGGAGGACATATTTCAATTGATCTTTCTTGGGCGAGGTAAGTAATACTCCAGCGCCCAGTCCTTCCTTCAGCTTTGACCGGTCAAAGTGCATTCTCTAGTAGTTGGAGTCTAGCAAAGGTGGTTCGTATTGCATTTCGGCCCAATCCACAAAGAAATCCGCCACAGCCTGCTATTTGATCGCATCTCTTCTATCAAACTGTGGTGCATATGGGGCCATCTCAATTGCCCACTTTGCTATCTGGCCGCTAGCATCTTTGTTGCTCATAATTTCTGATATGGGTGCCTCACATATTACCTTGATGGGGTTGTTCCTCAAAGTATTGTTTGAGTCTCTTGGCCAACATATACATGCCATACGCCATTTTTTGGTAGTGAGGGTAGTTCTGTTTTGAGGTCGACAATACCTCACTTAAGTAATACACCGGCCTTTGCATCAACTTTCCTTCCTCTTCACGCCCCACTACAATTACTACACTTACGACTCAGTTGGTCGCGGCTACATAGAGCAACATTGGCTCCTTGGGTAGTGGTGCAGCTAATACTGGTACGGTGGACAACATCTTTTTCAATTCTTGAAACACGCTATCCGCTTGCGGTGTCCATGTAAATTTGTCTACCTTTTTCATCAACTGGTAGAGGGGTAGTGCCTTCTCTCCCAGCCGACATACAAACTGGCTTAACGATGCCAGGCAACCAGTGAACTTCTGCACATCGTTAAGGGATTTTGGCAGTTCCATTCTCTCTATAGCCCGAATCTTTCTCGGGTTAGCTTCAATACCTGGGCTTGATACTAGGAAACCAAGTAACTTCCCAACAGGCACACCAAAGGTGCATTTTTCCGGGTTAAGCTTCATCTGGAACCGTTTGAGGTTGGCGAACGTTTGCCGGATGTCATCAAGGAGCGTATTGCTTTCCTTGGTCTTTATCACCACATCATCCACGTATACTTGGACGTTCCGACCTATTTGGTCATGTAAACATTTTTTCATGCATCGTTGGTACGTTGCCCTAGCATTACATAACCCGAACGGCATAGTACGATAGCAATAAGCCCCGTATGGGGTGATAAACGCAGTCTTTATTTGATCATCCGGATTTAGGGTATCTGGTGGAAACCAGAATACGCGTCGATGAATGACAACAGTTCACATCTAGCAATTGAGTCTATGACTTGATCTATCGTTGGAAGTGAGAATGGATCTTTTGGACACGCCTTATTCCGGTTCGTGTAATCAATGCACATACGCCATACCACTGCCACATTCGGATCATCCTTCTTGTTTTCCACCAACACCGGATTAGAGAGCCAATCCAGGTAAAGTACTTCCATGATAAATCCGGCTGCAAGGAGCCTAGCTATCTCATCTCCAATGACTTTTCTCCTATCCTCGGCGAAGCAGCGGAGAGGTTGCTTCACCGGCTTAGCCCCGGGTCTCACATTCAAAGAGTGCTCGGCTAACTCCCTCGGCACACCTTGTAGATCCTGTGTGGACCAAGCAAAGATATCCTGATTCTCACGGAGGAAGTTGACAAGCTCGCTTTCCTATTTGTCGCCTAACCCGGCACCAATGGTTACAGTGTGCTCTGGGAACTGATCATCGATTGGCACTTTCTTAGTGTCCTTGGTTGCTTGAAATGACACACTACCATGTGGGTTGGTCAGGGCCGGCATATGTTGTTGCGCGGACTGAGCCAATGCCACCACCTCTTGTATCCTCCTCTTTTCTTGGGATATCATGAGTGACTCGGCTAAATTAGATCCGGCAGAAGTGCACTCGATCGAACGCATGATGTCCCCTGATACGGTTATTACTCCTCTTGGTCCGGGAAGTTTCATCTTTAGGTAACTGATGTGAGTACTTGCCATGAACTTGTTTAGTGCAAGCCTACCGAGCAACGCGTGATAGGCGCTCTCTAAGTTCACCACTTCGAACTCCAAATTTTCAGTCTGGCAGTTATCCCTCGTACCAAACAGCACATGAATCCAGACCTTACCAATTGGCTCACAGGAGATACTAGGCACAATGCCATGAAAAGTGGTCCTCGTAGCTTGGAGCATATTTTGTGATATCCCCAACTTGTGCATGGTATCCTTGTACATGATGTTAATGCTACTACCATTATCTATCAATACTTTGGAGAATCTCACATTGATGTTTGGCCTGATGAACGTCGGATCCAGGACCAGTGCATAGGTCCCTGGACTGGGCATGAGCTTTAGGTGATCCTTGATACTCCACGTAATCTCCTGATCCGACCAAGGCATATACCTCACCACAACTGGCATTACCGCATTTACCTCCATATGCCGGCGCTGCAAGCTCTTCCGGTCAGTTTCTCCTGTGGTAAATACGCAGTAACTTTGCTGATGCTCCCTGTACTCGTTTCATCCCTTGTTAGCATGGTAACCTTGGCCTTTCTATTGGTTGTTATTCACCTGATAAACATCATCCATCCTTTCCTGATTTTCATACCTTGGTGGAGGTGGAGGCAACATTCGTTGTTGTCCATTCCCCTGTGAGTAATGGCTATCGAGGTGCTTCACTCCGAGGTGCTTCGTTCCGAGGTGCCTGAGCATTCCCCGAACAACCCAGTTCAAGCTTCCTCATCCACTCACACTGCCGGGTCGTATGATTTGCTGGGCTATTCGGACTTGGCGTATGAAATTTGCAAGGTTGGTCCATCATAGACTCGAACGTATACCTCGGCCGGTCCTTTCTTTCTTGCCACTGCTTTTTTTGCTCTAGGGTCCAAGGCTTCTTGCCTTCACCCTTTTGCTGCCAGTTCTGTCCTCCGGTTTTCTGGCGTTGGCTAGCTCCGGCATTGGGCTGATCTCAGTCCACTGTTTCCACATGCTGTGAGTTATACCTGTAATCCGGACGCTCGTCCCTTCTTTTTCCTCGGGAATCATTTCTCCTTGATGACCCGGATCCATCTCGGTTGTAATACTCCTCATTTGTCTTGCTCGACATTAGCCGGGGTTGAGTTTGGTCTCCCAGAGCATACGAATCTGTGATCCGGATCGTCTCAGCCAAAGTACTTGGCATATCTTGCTGCAACCTTTGCCACAACATACTTCCATATCTATAGCCTTGGGCGAACCACATAATAGCTTGTGATTCAATTACCCCCTCACACGAGTTGTGCATGTTGCACCATCGAGTCAGAAAGTCTCGGTCAGGCTCATTCGGTTTCTGCCGGCATAACGCCAAAGTCTGCGGCCTATTGGGCCTCTTGTAGGTGCTTGAGAAGTTGCTGACGAATAACTCCTCGAAAAAACCAACAATTGACAATCCCTGGTGGAAAATTGTTTAGCCAAACTCTTGCAGGTCCTTCCAACATCTGAGGCACATACCTCACTACCCATCTCAAATTTCCTGTTGCAATCTTGACTACTGTTGCATAGTCAATAAGCCAATCTTCTAGTTTGGTGCTACCGTCGTAGGTCTTTGTTCCTCTCGCCAATATGAAGTTCGGCACAGGTGGTTCTCTCATGATCCAAGTTCCAAAGCATGCCGGACCTGGAGGTCCCTGTATCTCGATCATCTCCGACCTATAAATCTGGTCAAGCTTCCGCCTTGCATCATCTGGCTACAAGTTTCTGCTTCCCAGCCTTGACCCAATCACATGGTGCTCCGGTTTTGGGTATCCGTCGTTGATCATCGCCGAATAACCATCATTGTATCTTCCGTGATCCGGATGAGCATTCTGCTGTTGTATCACTTGGCCAGCACTTCTCTCCTGCCGAGGTGCATATTGCTACTACTGCTGAGGTGCATTTTGCACTGCTCCCGCCAGATCACACTATCTGGCATTGCCGTTGGCAATTTTCCTTTGACCAGCATTACCTTGGTCGTGGTTACCTCGGCCAGCTTCACCTCGGCTAGTACTGTGGTGGTCCTCATCAACTTGCACTGCTTTGCCTTTTCCAACTCTCAATGGGTCGTAGGGGACCATTTGTTTGTCTCTTCTCCTAGAGTTTACCACTTCTTCTCTCCTTGGGTTATGACCCGGAGATGATGCGGCTCCGGTAGATTTGGTCGGGTTATTTCTAGCCGAATGAACCACGTGAGATGCTCCAGGTGGTGCCGGGTTTGCCTTGGTCATCTCTTCATTTTGCTGGCAAGCCACCCTTAGCAAGTGGTTCACCCTCTCTTGTTTCCTTTCCTGGCCCTCTCTGGTTAGACCCTCTAACTCGGATGCAGTTGCGTTTGCCGCCCTGAGGTTCTTTGCCAGGGTACAGTACCTCTCTAGCCCTCTTGTTACGATCGTTGCTGTCTGACCCGGCCTAGGTTCATACTCCTTGTCAATCTCAGTGATTAGGTTTCTACCTCGGATTTTCACCCCATCTGTGAAGTTTACCTTTGCATATTCCCTCAGAGTGATGTTCAAATACTGTTGTAATTCCGCTACCTTCTTCGCACCAGCTAGCATTTTCTGCCTAGTTTCTATTAACTCAGCTTACCCCTGAGTTGGATCTACTACATGAGCTATTGGCATTGCTAGGCTATCTATTGCTTGCTAGATTACATTCTCTGGCCTCTCTAGCAGTGGAAATCTAGACCTTGCCTATTTTGGCGTGACTTTTGGATCTGGCGTCGGGTCCTTGCTTGCTCATGCGTCAGGTGCGACCATCATGACCTCAACGCTGCTAGCGGGGAGAGCAATACGCACACCGCGAGCTGTGTTGAGAGGCGGTTTGCCTCCCTCGACGACGTGCCGCAGATGAACGCAGGACTCGTCCACGCCGACGTGGATCTTGTGCACACCAAGCTTGATGAAGAGGCCGTTGCGCAGAGGAGCACGCCTGCAGAAACTCCCGGCATTGTCGCTGACGTAGTCCAGCGCTGAACCAGACCGGAGACGACGTGCTCGTCGGTGCCGGAGATGCTTCCTGTCCGAATTTTCACCCCTGCTAGCGCTGCTAGCCCCATGGTGGGCGCCAACTATCGTGGTGGTGGCATGGCAGATGCCATGGATAGGCTAAAGATGGGGCCAATGAGCGCTAGGGGAATTCAGGGAGGGATAATGTGGTGATTCCACGCACAAGTGTTGTTGTATTTCCTCTATCAATGGTGGTTACAAGTGCTCCTCAAGATTTTGGCGAGAAGGAGACTAGGTTTCTTACCCCTCACAACTAAGCTCTAGAGTTCTACCTTAGACAGAGAAAATGATTGATCCCTCTCTATGGAGGCCCTGGTGCTCCTTATATAGGCAAGCCCAGGGTACAAAATTTAGGGCTTACGTGGAGGCATATTCCCCCAATATGCCCATTGGTTAAAGCTAGATACTTCTTTATTCACTTTAACGGTTCGTCCGGACTATGGACGTAACCCTCTGCGTCCTCCATGCCTTTAAGCGTCACCAGACACGGGCTATGTTAGCTGATACTACCCGCATCATCTTGGTCGGCCATGCCCTGCTGGTCCTTCCCTCTGCTTGCTTTTCTCACGCTACAGTGGTCAGTGGCCACCTTTTGACCAGCGGGAGATTCCTTCCTTCTCTTAGAAGCCAAGTTATAGTCCGGCTGGCACCTGGCTAACCTGGCTATGAGGGTACCTGCACAATTGGTAGACGAATATGGCCGGCATATATTTCATGCCGGCCGGGTTAATGCTACGCTGATACCCACCGGAGTCGGGTTACTCCGTAAGTCGGACTGCCTTGAGATGACCCGGCCAGCGCTTGCTTTGACCGTGTCATACCTCGGCTAACTCAGCCTTTATCCCCCGGCGTAACCTTACCCGAGGTATCCCCCAACAAGTGTTGACATAGGAGATTGAAACTTCATTGGCTCATTCATAGCTCTTTTCTTGTCCAATTTCGTCCTCTCTTCTAGTAGCATCTTGTAATCATCCTCAAAGGTAATTGCTGCATCAACCAATTCTTGAAAACGTCGTGTTGCAGCCACCCGTATCTTAATCTTCATGTAAGGGTTTAGTCCACTCAAGAACCTTTTCTTGCGTTTCTCCTGTGTTTTTACCTCATCAACAACATAACAAGATAACTGACTAAATTCCCTAATATATTTCATCATGGTTGCGTTGTTTTGCCGTAAGTGCTTGAATCCTCTCCTCTTAAACTCCATAATACTCTCTATAACATGGTACTCATGAAACTTATGCTTGAACTCTTCCCAGGTGAATATCTCTTCTAGTGTGTATAGCTGATTGATTCTCCCACCAATGCGTGGATGGTTCTGATAGAAGAAATGTTGCATAATGCAACTTCTCCTCATTATTGCATCCAACTGTTTTAAGCTTCCTTTCTGTATCCATTAGCCAGCCGTCTGCATCCATAGGTTCTTATGACAATGCGAAAGGAATTGGTTTGGCATTTTGGAAATCAGAAAGGCTTATTCTTGTATCTTTAGTTTCTTTTCCGGATCCAACTCGTTTAAGTACCTCCTGCATGAACTTGTTTGGTACTCTTGCACCATTTATATGTATTGCATGAAATTTTCCTTCGTCAATGGACGAGTTGATGGTGATCCAGTTATGGTTACATTCTCATTACTTTCCTTCTGGTTAGCTTCTTGCTCCAAACGCTGTCCTTCAGACCTAGCTTCTACTCTCATATCCATACCCCTCTAGTCCTGTTACATAAAGTGAATACTCATACTTACATCATGCATATCTTTTCTGAGCTCAACCCTATCCACAGTGCTAGTCACACAAGGAAATCAAGAACCAAATCCAAATAACAACCAAACATATGCCATGTATTATACATGGTTCTTTTATAAGCTATTACAAACAATCCTCACAACTACGCGATGACTGTCACCTAATACAATACATGTATATTACAACACCTCACTTGCCCATGTGAGAATACTCTCTAAAACACTATAATCCTATTACATCATGCCTCTAAAACACTATAATATGCATTACCGGTGTGTACATCATCCCACTCTCTACTTCTACGGATTGTTCCTTCGTACTTTTTTACCTCTTCTTAATTCTTCTTGGAATTCCATCCATAATGATGTGAAGTTTGATGACTGCCTTCTGGAGCATATAAACGTCTAGAGGTGCACACACTTGATTAGAAGTACCTAGATTAAGGTTAGTCATTGAGAAATGACAAGAAAATGTGTGATCTCCCATGGAATTCTACTGTCCACCTTCAAACACACTTTCAAAGTAAGATGTGTTCTCCACTTTTTCCTTGATCCCATAATAATTTATAGTGGTGTAACAACTGCCAATGCACTCTTCTAGGTCAATAGGATTGATACTACCTACCATATGGATCATAGGGTTCTGTGGTATTATAAATCGTTTCTACTTCCATACCAGAATCATAGGGTATTGGACCCTCCCTAGTTCCAGTGTAAAATTCTACTCCATATTTGGCCCTTATATCTTCAGGTTTCTGAGATTTGTGCTAATAATAAGCATAGGTTTCAGACTGTGGATCATTAAACTCATATTCCACAAATGCATCCCCTGAAAAAGGCTGGTTTAGGATGTCTAACCCCTTCATCTAATTCCTGTATGCGTTCAGTTGCCCTTACAGGATCAGTAAAATCCTTAGGGACAATATCCAACTCCTGGACTAGAACTTGATCGTATTATGATAGGTACTAAGTAATGACTTATAATGATCGATGTGTTCAGCAACTATAGTAGATTCAGTCTGCACAAGAATAGAATGATCTAACTCGGACTCCGAACTTAGGGAATTCATGAGGTATAATGGTATGGGTACTACCTTCCAACTCCTTAACTTTCTGCTTTCATATCATGGTTATTGCTTCTATTACTGTAATTTAATACGCCGCCTCCATACATCTTGCCTCCCAGATGGCACTTCTCCACTTATGCCCAACTTTTTGGGTAGCATAAGCACTACAAGGTACTTGGCTAACACTTGTTCATCATAGTGACTGTAAACCTTGATGAGAAGTCGAAATTTGCAATCCAAACTATGCAGAAGTTGTCAAAAAAGATGCGTCCGTTTTCCTCCATAGTCATCTAAAGTACTATTCAGCACTTGAGCATTCCGACATTTATACCGAGATGCCATTCCTCACTTTGGATAAGTAATTATAACTAGTCCTACTGAGTTGTAACTCATTATTATTTCCCAAAATGCATCATAATAAAGAATTATCGCACTAGAAACATGACAATGTAATTCTCAATTGAATACTCATCATATCTCTAGAGAACTCTTTACCATTGCTAAAATACTTTCTATAGGCTCTACCCACTTAATAGGTTTCCAACCTAAGGTCAAAGCTTTTGCTCTAATACCTGCTGCGGTGACCCAGCATACCACTGCATGATGTAGTACACTATAGCCATTGACATAACACTCATGGAACACCATTTTGCAAATATTACATCCCTGAGAGTGGTACAATAGAAACAAAGCGGATCCACAAACATTTATTATTACAACCAGAAATTACATGATGACTTTGAGTTCCTCCTAGGTCCATAGAGGAATCCTGATGACTCAAAGCTAAACTATAGTAACTTGAGAACAAGACAAAGAAGAAAACTAAACTTTACTGTAATATGAGATTACTAGCTAGAGGATGGAGATCTATACTACTAGACCTAATTATCTATATCAGATGTATCTATGCTTCACACTCTTTGGCCTCCATTCCATAGATGTTTTCATATTTGTTCCCTTCGACGCTTCCGGATGGCTCTAGCTCCTCATAACGAAATTCTGTTTGGTCTTAGGTTATGCAAGTTTTTGTAAACATTTCTTCAAAGGTTGCTTTTATTCTAAAAAACTATGTTCGTCAGCCTTCATAGGTTGATAAGAACTTCGTGGAGTTCCTTTCCTGCAGCATTTGCAGCTCCTTCCCAGAATAGGGAGTAACATGTCACACTTTTATACACTCTACAAAGGTGCGTTTCTTTACCCATAAGAGACCAAATCCGTATTGCATAACCAGGCATACTTTCCCGTCCATAATTCCTTGATGTGGGGCCCAGAAATTGATCCAAGCGAACCAATTCCCCTCTCCTCGGACCCCATATGCCAGTTGGATTGCACGCCAGACCCATGATAAATCTTATTTCCAATTACTGCCTGAAACACACAACCCTCATAGACACCAAATGCCATGGGATGTTGAGGGATCCCACCCTGGTGTTAATCATCTCTGAGAATTAAAGCCACGGCCCGATAGTCCGTTGACATATGAGAGGGAGAAGATCCAGCTGACTTCCCTAGAGCCATTATAGATCTATGGTTAACACGTAATTTACGGTGCAAGAATCACTGGCGACATTGGTTGTTAAGTCCTAGATGATATATTCCTAGACAATTGTATTCCAATTGCCAGACTTAATAGATTAGCTGATCACCCTGGATCAGTAACCTATAGTTTACACTATTATCCAAAATAGTGTTTTCTGACCTTTTTTAAATGCAGGTGATGACAAAATTTGAGTTACAAGCATTTGATAGAAAATAACCAAAGGACATGAGCAAGTGTGAACTTGCCTTGATATAGCGTAGAATCATAGTCGAGTGTTTCGACTTGACCCTGGACCTCGTGTTCTACAAAATACCATCATTGCCTGGTAAAGACAATGTTTAAAGAAGGAATATTGAAAGGGCATTTATGCCCTTCCTATTGTTTTGATGTTTTTTCACAACACTTGGATAGGTTTAATCTGCTGTTAAATGTTTCAGGAGATATCAGCTACATTAGTGCATTTTGTACCTAAGGAAAAGGGCTTCCCAGGATCAATTCTGTGCAGGAACAAAGTCCTAGCCGGACTGTCCGGCTGATATGCGCTGGAGTGTCCGGCCGAGCCGGACTGTCCGGTTGGCTTCTGCCGGACTATCTGGCCTTGAGGATTCGTCGACCAGCTCGGACATTCCGTGTGCCATATCGGAGACCACCCGGACACTGTCCGGACTCTGGCTAGAAACTTTGCTAGGCCGGAGTGTCCGGTGGTTGTCGCCCGGAGTGTCCAACTAGGCCAGACTGTCCGGCTAGTATTTGCTGGACTGTCCTGGGTAAGTGGCTCCCGACGGCTCTAATTCTAGGGGCCCTATATAAAGGCCCCTTCTTCTACCCTAGGAGCTACTCGTCCACCTCAAGAACAACATCACCATTTGAGCCACCAAATCCTCAAGATCTCTTCACTCAACCATCCAAAGTCATTGATCTTTGGAGAATCAAAGGAGGAGGCCTTTATGTATAGCTTCACCAAGAGAGATCTTCATTTCCCCCTCATTCACTTGAGGGCCCCTTGCTCTAGTGTTTCATTGGAAACCCTAGCTTGTGATTTGGTTCTTACAAGCTTGTCTTTGATTGTTTGACAACTTGCTTGTATTCGGGAGCCTCCAATTAGGTTGTGGATGTGTGCCTCGAACTTGTTGTAAAGGTGTCGGCTTCCACCTCGAAGGTTGCCGATATAGTGGAAGAGGTGAATCGAACCTGTTGGGGTGAGGTTCATCGGAGAACAAGGGAGGTCTCTCGTGGTGTTGGTGGTTTGAAACCACCCCCTCTCCAAACGTAAATGTACTTCCCCTCAAAAGGAAGGAACTATGAGAAACAAACCCTTGTGTCTCCGCGTGCTCCACTTTGGTTACTTCTATCCTTTACCGCACTTATTTATATCGTTCTTGCTTAGTGGTAGTGCTAGATTGACATATACTTAAATTCACCATTGTTGCATAATCTATATAATTTACCTTTTGTGTCAAACCCTAACTTGAAAAGGAGTAAAATTTGAAGTAGCTTCTATTCACCCCTCCTCTAGGTGCCCATATGATCCTTTCAAATATGCTAATATGCATAAGTAATGTAATGATGTTTGGAAAACTCAAAAGTAATACCCAATATGGTGAATAAGTTAAGCTTGGTGATTTCCTTAAGATTTGGTTTATCTTCAAGTTTATTTCACAAGAAAATATATATACAAGAAGTTTAAGACTAACATGTATGATACAAAAGTAAGCATAACAACAATACATGATTAGGGTTAATTGATATCATGTAACTATTATGAAAGTACATGTTTAAGGTTGATAAGAGTTGATAGAAATAACATAGTTTGAAGTAGCAAAAATAATAACTTTTGAAGAAAAGGTTTCTTTGGCATGGTTTAAACAATCTTTGTGGTTAATAGGATGTTATCGATGTCATTTGCATTTTCTTGAATTGTTTGGACTTGAAAAGCCTTATGATCTAATTGAAATAGACCCAAGTTAACTATAAAAACATAATTAAACTTTATACATTGGGTTTGTAACTTTGTGGACCAAATTTAACTTTAGAACATAAATAGACCTAGGGTGTGATGTGTTCAAAGTATTAATAAGGTTTAAGTTTTGTAATAAGCATGTTTAAGAATGTGAGATCATTCACTTTTAGTTTAAGTGAATGATAAGTTTCAATGTGATTTGTTATTATGAAATTGATTTGACTTATTAAAGAAAGCAAATTTAGCTAATATTATTAATGTGTTAGGATTTCAAGATCATGTTAAGCATGGTTGAGTTAAGAGGTAAAGAGCATTTACTCTTATCATAAATGAATGATATTTAAAACTTAATTAAAATTGTTGGTTTAACCTGGATTTATGATTATTTATTGGGTTAATAGTATTCACTTAGATTTTGCATAGATCCAAGTTATGGTTTTGGAACTAGTATTTGAATATATAAGATTTAAGGTTTTATATCAAATTG
Source organism: Avena sativa (assembly GCA_916181665.1). NCBI lineage: Eukaryota > Viridiplantae > Streptophyta > Magnoliopsida > Poales > Poaceae > Avena > Avena sativa. The sequence continues at coordinate 596,910,938 of OV702289.1, forward strand.
TAATTATTTCTTATTTAAGAAATGTTTCTAAAGGATTTATAAAATAGGTAATTTATATAACAGATAAGGATTTATTATTTTAAAACCTTAAAAACCTTTGGAATAATATATTTAGTATTTTCTAGTAAACTATATTTATTTAGGATTTTAAAAATGATTTTTATTTATTTTTAAGTATTATACTTATTTGTATAATATTTCACAAAGTATTATATGTCTTTAAATATCTGCTTCAAGTTTTATTTGTAAAAAACTAAGTTAGTATTTTTTGAAATAGTAGATTTATTTTCATATGCAAAAAATAATTTTTATTCATTTTTAGGACTTTTTCGTAATTTATTAAATATTTTACTGTCCTTAATATTTATTTGTATTTTATTTAACTTAAACAAGTAAATTTATATTTTTCCTCTATAGAGACTATTTTTGTGATAACAAACAATACTCTAAGAGTTCAAAAATTAATTTAATATAATTTTAACTCTTGTTAATATTTTCTTAAAATTCCTTGAAGAAAATAAGATTTTTATTTTATGCAAACTTACTTAACTTAACTAAAATATAAGTTAGTATTTTTTATAAATTAGTATATCCATTTAGGTTCTAAAAGTGAATTTTATTCAATTTTAAGTATTTTATTTATTTTTATAAAGTTTTATAAAGGAATTATGTTATAGAAATATTTAATCTATATTTCATTATTCAAAAATTCACTTCTTTATTTTTTTATGTGTAGTTCACATTTTTGTAAATTTTAAGATATTTTTAGGATTTTTATTTATTTTTCTAGAGCTATTTAATCTCATGGGTATATTTGTAATTAGGTATTTACATAAGTCCTTTTAAAACACGGGCCTAGCACACTGGCCTGGCCCGGCCCGAACCGATTAGGCTGGTCAAACGCCCTGGGAAGTACTAGACTGGCCTCACCTGGCCTAGTACCCCCACTCTCTCCCGTTTCTCTTGTCTCTCTCTGGTGACTCTCCCCTCTAGTTCGGCTCGATGCCGTCATCGCCGCGCTCGATTTCGATCGCCCAGACTGCTGCAACCATCGATGTAGTGCAAGACGACGTGAATGATGATGCCACACGATGCTAACCAGCTCGATTTGGCTTTGGCGCTATCTGCTGGCCGTGCCGACCCTACCCTGCGGCTAGGTTTTGGGCTCCACCGCACTTCAGCGCTCCCCCGACTATGTTGTGGTGCTCGTGGTGCTATTCTCCTTCTTTGTCCGCCACCATCACATGCTTGTGCGGGTTGCAGTGCCCCCTCTGGGCTGCTCCCCGTGCCGCCATGCACCACTCCACCGCCAACCTCCTCCTCTGCTTCCTCTTCTGTATAATCGCGTGGACCTCGAGTAAGTCCTCCTACTCCTCTCTCTGTGCTCTCTCTTCCCTCTGCTTCATGCCATGTGACTACTGCACAAATTCCCCATTTAGGGTTCATCCCTAAATTCTAGGGTTCGTCCCCCTGTAGTGGTGATTTAGCATAGCTCCTTGGGTTGATTTTTCCTATGCTATACCCTTGATGATGTCCTACTAATGGTGTATTGTTAAACTTTGTTGATCATGTTCTATTACCCTGTTCTCTGTCAGAGAACCACTTTTTTGTGCATGCTCATGGTACATTTTTATTGTCAGAGAATAACTCTGTAAATGCTTGGTTAGTTTAGTGTGGATGCCCATGTGGTAGTTGTTGTTGCTGTTGTGGATTCACTCCTATGGAGTTGTGGTTCATTGCTATAGGCTCGAGTTGGGATGCTTCACTGCCGAACTTATGTTGCTTAGTTAACTATACTGATCTTAGCCTGTGAAGTACCATTGTGATCAGTCTCAGGATTCAATCCGGATGCTATGTAAAGCTATGCTTACTAGTGCTTGGTCTCTTCTCTGTGATGAATATGGCGATGATTTATAAAGAAATGATTCATGTTTGTTTATAGGAAAATGTTTAGCTTTCAGGTGTATTTGCTTGCAAATAAACTAGTGTCTGGTTTAGTTAAAGTAAATGGTGGATTCTGCTAATATGGTCCTTCTATTGTGAGTCCTCCTTGGAGTGTACACAATAGCCTACTCCCATTTAGTATGATCTGCTATCATTTAGGCTGGCTGTGTTGCCATTGGTAGCACCTGATGCTTTTCTAAAGTGGCAACTGAGTACTAGTGTGGTGCAATTAGTGATGTGTTTGATCAAGAACTATCTATCATCCTTGATAGAGAACTTGAATGAAATATGATTCCTAGTAATTTTAATCTAGGGAAGTGATTTAGATTACTTGATGTATCTGAAATTTGCTTTCTTGATCTGTTGGCTACTTCCTGTATACAGTACTTGTGGCTTCTATAAATGATTTTACTGTTGTGGTACTTCTTAGAGGATGCACAGTAGCATGGATTATTTATATGATTAGTTGCTCAGTTTGGTTGGCTAGAACCGTTAAGTTTGCCACTGTGGTACCTCCCCTAGGAGTGTGCACAATGGTAAACATCTGAAATGTTAGCTGCTAGATTTCTTGGCTTGGCCTGTGATGCAAAGGTTGAGGCCCAATCCTTCTAAGATAAGAATAGATACTTTGTTGTCCCTTAACAGCTGTGGGATGAACTAGTGTATGTAGCACTTCTACACTAAACTGAGATCTCCCTCTCATCCAAAACCATATTGTAAAAAATAGGATAAGAATTGATATTAAATACTCAGACTGGCTTAGAGATGAATAACAACCTTATGTTGATCAGTATATGCCGATGCTTGGTGTGTTTTGAGTTGATCTTGAGAAGCTCTTCCTAGTGCTTTTGGTCTTGATCTAGTGGCCTTCTCCTCCCTGATCTCCTACTGGCCTCCTTCTTGATTAGGTAACCATAGTGGCTATGATTTATGGTGGTTTGCTGGTGACTGCAATCTCAAGCAGTGCTCTGGTATATGTGTGGGAAATGGATAAGATGGTGGTGTTGTTATGTGTTCTTGAGAGAGAATTGTTGCTAGTTCTGTGAATTCTGAATATATTTTGATGGGTTTCTGGAATAGAGAAAGAATAAGCAAGCAAGTTGCTTTGCTATGGCTGTGCTCTAGTTTTTATACTTCTGGGCTGAGATGGACAAGACATCACCGAGACGTGAGTAAGCTACTTGTAGCTGGGGCCTGTCAACACCCGGATTTTTAATCCCAGATGCCCGTTATGCCATTCCTCGCAATCCCAGGATTACCATTTTTGCGAGACATAATGGATTGGATATCACAGTACATCATCCATTACAAACCATACATAAGGTCTTACACAGATAAGGATCTCATGATCCAGTCTTAATACACAAGAAGCGGAAATAAAAGATAAGCATAGTGGTGGGGTCCATCTTCAGGGGCACAGGCAATGTTGACGAAGGCAGATAGTCCTAGTTATCATAGCCGTCCTGCTAGCCATCATCTTGGTAATCTCCTTCATAGTCTGGCCATGAGAATAGCCAGGGACAAAAGCCATGAGTACTCTTTAAGTACTCGCAAACTACCACTAACAAGTAGTATAATTCTAAGTTAAAGTGCTAAATCTAAGTTTAACTATAAGGTTAACTTTGAAACCTAAGCTGAGTTCAGAACAAAAGAAAGATAAAATAAAGTTCTAGAATCACTTAAGTTGGGAAGCTATTATCATAAACACAACCCTGTTGTGGTCAAGTCAAGATTCATCATTCATCTCATAAGTTGTTTTTAAAACTTCTGACAACGAAACAGTATGGCCATTCCAACTGTCCATAACCGCGGACGCGGCTATTCGAGTAGTTTGACACTCTGCAGAGGTGGTACACTTTCACCACAAGATTCGATACATCTGTCAGGGATAACCCTGAATCATCATACTTAGTATGCAGATAATCAAACATAACCTTTCCTTTTACACACCCTAGTATAAGCACCTCTCCTATGAGCATGTGTAACACCCTCGAATCGGCCATATGCAAGTTTTAGCCCTTTCAAGGACGACTCCAACAAGTTATAACCCGCATAGAAACGATTCAAGGACGCCCACCAAGCACTTTTGTGCGGGTGGAAAAACAAAGTAATACCATTACACAACAGTCCTCGATGGGACCCACATAACAGATATATATATACAGCACGACTCCAAGAGTCAAGAATACAGATATACACTACAAAGATCCAAATCACCTTGAAAACGATATAGCGTCCGAGTATGGACAAGATGCAAATAGGGTTAAGAGCCCTGAAGAATAACCAATGGCGTCCATAAACCTGCCCAGGCCAAGCCGGAAGGGTAACCCTGCTAACAACGTCGATCTCAAACCTGCTAAAACAAAAGGGGTGCTGACAAAGGGCAAAGGAAAAAGAGGAGCGTCAGTACTGAGGCTAGTACACGGTGAGGCTAGAATTCGGTGGCTCTCGCCTACATAGGTATGGTGGGCTGAAGCGGCAGCGCAGCGGCACTAAACAACCTATAGAGACTCGGTACAACTGGCGGTTATCAGAGAGGGATAAGAAAGACCTATTCAGATCCAACCTGAAGCTAACACCAAACAAACCCATCCTGGTATTCCCCCCTCGAGACCAGACGAGGAAGTCAAACTGAGGAACTCACACAGTTGGCAGTTTTACTCATTCCGTTATAGTTGCAGCAATTACTAATCAGATATAGATAGCATGAGTCATCCTGATAGCATAAGTAGTGGGCAGTTTTAGTTAACATTCCGTTGTAGTTGGAACATTTACTAGTCAGATATAATTGTCCTGAGGAATCCCAAAACCCAGCATTTGTTGGCACTTTTATCACGTTCCATTGGAGTTGCAATACTTACTAGGCAGATACAACAAAACAACACAGGTCCACCAGTGGTTGGCATTTTTAATATCCATTCCGTTATAGTGCAGCTGATTACTAGTCAGATATATTAAGTCAAATTTATAGCACTACTTTAGTTATGCTTGTCTATGATCGAGATACTGTGCTCCAGGTCGTCCATAACCACGGACACAGCTTTCAGAAAGTTTTACCCTGCAGGGGTGCACAAATAGCAACACACACTCAATCAACCTCGGAAAAACCAACTCAAAACCCAACGAGGCTTTCACGACAAAGCAATCACAGGATTCACAAATATTTCAGGGGGCCACCCCATTAAGCTACCCGCAACAAAGTTGGCCGGCTCTGAGACGGACCCAAGGTTTGCGCCAATGGCTGTAAACGACTGGGAACCCGAAAGTGTGACTGGGCTTGTCGATACCGCGAAAACACTCCGCAATCCTAAACAGTACAGGTGCTCCACGCACAATCTTAAATAAAGCAGTAAAACATGGCATAAGTACAGGATAGTAATAAAGCCCCAAACTACTTGTGGCCCCAAGAAATAGAAATGAATCAAGCTCTGGCTCAGGGGGGGTCCATAAGGCCTCCCGGATGTGGATAGTGCGAAAAATCAAGGAACAGGTATCAAGTACTCGGGTCCTATAGGACACAAGTGAGCGTGGAAGAACCAAATGAAATCTATTGCCCATCGATGCCTCTGCATTAGTTATATCTAGAAATTTAATAGTTGTATTTAAAGTCATGATCATCTCCAGCACAAACATCTGCCAGCATTCCAACAACTATGGTACTTGACATCATGAGATCGCACCTGAGCAAGCAACTACGACTCGCAAGGCCAGCTATCTACCAAACACAGGTAATAGGAGGTGTCCAAGGCAATATACAGGCTGCGAGATATAACTGGTGTATGGCAACTAAAGCATCGCGACACGGATATCAATAGATCAACAGGAGGAAATAAAGACTATAAATGCAAAATAGGTAGAAGGAGAAGAGATGCTCGCCTGGGAAACACTGCCGAAGGTTCATATCCAGAGAACTTGTCGATACTCGCATCAACTCATCGGCCTAATCTGCGAAGAAGCAAACACTAGAAGAAACACCGGATGCAATATTTAATACTACAGCAGAAGATCCGGCATGCTTATGATATGATGCAGATGCGGTGCGATTAGGCAGTATTAAGCGGTACCGGGGTGCCGATAATTAATTAAGTGGTTCATGTTGTTTAGCTACCCTGTAATTTAAATGTTGTATTAACAGGGCGAAACATGGCATCGGTTCGCTACACCAATTTAAATGGAGTCCAGAATAAGACAAAGGTATCCCGCATAAACACTCCATATCTAATTATGAGGTGAATCGACATAATTCCCCCAACCACAGACAGTTATGCATGCATGATCAATTTATATGCAACAGTTTTATATATAGCATTTATAAAATAGGGCTCGGGAAAAGGTTCACACATCTGGGTTCAGAATATCTTGGGTTCCGGGGGTCCGGGGTCCGGTCTCAGGGTCCGGATCTGGGGTTCGGTTCGACGGGAACGTTCTCGGACAATGGAAGGAGAGCTTGGCATTCTGGAAAGAAGAACATGGTTTGGCATCGGGGCTCATCGGATTAGCCCTGGTCGGTGTCGATCTTGTCGTCCCGAAGATCTTGTCGGGTCCGCGTATCGGGTCGGTCTTGGCGTTTGGGAAGAAGAACTTGGCGTTCTGGTGGCGATCTTGGTGGTCTTCGGGTTTGGTTCTTGGCGTCTGAGAGGAAGTGCTTGGTGGTTCCGAGAAGGAGGTCTTGTCGCATCCGATGGATCGGTCCTCGGGGTCAAAGAACTTGGCACGCCAGGGTTCGGTCTTCGGTGGGATCGGTCTTCGTATGCCGGGAACGGTCTTCGAAACGGGGCTTCAGATCCATGTCGGCACACCTAGGGTCTCGGCGTCGGCTTCTTCGAGGTGTCTTGATGGTACTTCGGGTCTGTTGAATCCACGGCGAAGATCTTGGCGATAAAACGGGATCGATGCACTCGTTACGCGGTCGGTCTTGTATCTCCGGTGGCGGTGAAGATCTTGTCGAGATTTTGTCGAGGCAACTAGTATCATCACCACAAGGGCATCATACTATCCCCATACACCACTTCACTATCAAACAGTAGCATCGCCACTTCATTTCTTCACCACGTCATCCGCACCTAGAATCATCGAGTCCAACACAGAGGATCATGGGCTCTATGGCCACGAACACGCATACAAGACCTGCGCGAGCGAGGAAGCCACGGGCAGGAAGGCGCCCTCGCGATTGTTGAAGCACACGTACGACAGAAGAGCGAGCCAGGCCGAGGCGAGGGCGACCATGGTCCAGGGAGGCACCGGGGGTGGTCTTGGCGCGTGCGGGAGGCGGCCCAGCGACGGCGCTGCTGAGGCGAGGGAGGCGCCTGCGGTGAGGCAGCTTGGCATCTGTGATTGGACACGGCCAGGCTCGAGGAAGGCCGGCGACCGGTGGCTCATAGAGAGGAAGCGGGCAGCAAAGTAGCATCAGGGAGACGCCCGTCGGGTCGAGGACGGCGGCTGTACCCGGCCGATGCACGGACGGAGAGGATCGGGACGCGGCGGTCGCGCTCCAGGGGGCCAGGGCGGCCAGAGGTGGCGGCCAGCGCGGGAGAGGGCGCCGCGGGAGGCGGGAGGAGCTCTGGGCGGCGGGGGCACGTGGTCGCGGGCTGGGACAGAGGCAGGGTCACAGCGAACGGTGGTGGCGGCGGCCTAGAGAGGGGACTTCGATGGGGGGCACGGGGTGGTTCAGGCGACGAGGAGGCCGGTGACGGCGGGCGTGGGCCGGAGGTGGCGGCCGAGGCTCGGGAGAAAGGCGGCCGAGACGGGGAAGCAGAGGGCATCGCAGCTGGCGTCGCTGGCGGCGGCGAGGTGCTGCGGGGAGGAGGAAAGGATGGGGTAGGTGGTGAGGACGATGGCGACGCGGGGTGGTTGGCGGGAGAGGACGGTGCGGGAGGGGCGGTTGGATCATGAGGTGGGGATCGAGGCCGGACATGGGGTGGGGATTGGCGCCAGGTGTGGGCCGGGGCAGGTGGGGGTCGCCTGGGAGAAGGTGGCGGGGTCGATCAGGTGAGAGGGGAGTGGAGCCAGGGGAACGCGCGAGGCTGGGTGGCTGTGCGCGCTGCGTGCGGAATACGAGACGGGCCAGGTGGGGCTGGTGCGTGTACCGCGGGGCGGACGCGGTGAGGGAGCACGAGGTGGGGCTAGCTAGCAAGCAGTGCGTGCCGGTGTGCTCCATGCGATATCCGCTGCGGGCGTCGCGGCAGGGTGTGCGTGCGTCGGCACGTGTGGGTCAAGGCAGCGAGTAGCTGCATCCGGGTTGGAGCGTGCAGTGCGATGCAGCGGTACATGGTGCGGTCGCTGCGCGGGGTGTGGCGGCGGGTGTAGCTGATAGGTGCGGAGGTTAGGGGGCAAGGGGATTAGGGTTTTGGTAACGGGGTGGTAGGCTGCTGCTAGCTGGGCTTTTGGGCCTGGCTGGCGGCGGCCTACCCCGATTAAATATTTATTCTAATCTGTTTTAATTTTTAAGACTTTTGTAAATAGTTTTTAGACAAATAAAAGACCCAGAAAAGACCGGAGTTTTGTTTTGAAATTAAGACGGAGATAAGCACCTCTCCTATGAGCATGGCCTCCCAACCATGACCATCAGTCATCTTGGGCACTGCATAGGTGGACAACATTGAGAGGTAGCCTCAGCTCAAACCTCTCCCGCGAGGGAACTAATACTAATGCATATAAACTTCCGGCTAAGCCTTGCCCAATTCAGGTAGTGTGGTTGTATGGTAAAATTTGGAATGGTATCGCATCCAAATCCAACCATCAGTTTTATAAAAGGGCTAAGGCTCATGCCTCAACATCTTCATTCTCATAAACCATTTGTGTTTCTCAACACATGTCAAAACATCTCGATATAATGACTCATCATTCCAAGGTTTTCACAATTCATTTTCACCAAGTGTTCCCATCTAAAGTACCTCAAGTTTTTGATCTACTCTAAACTACTAAGTTAAGAGTGTTCACTAAGGTGGAAAGATGATCGTTTCAATCTCATGCCATAGAATGACATCTAAATCTTATCTAAATAGGTCAAGTTTTATACTCTTTATGCTACCTTCAAAACAAGTAAGGGGCTTTGTGTAAAGTAAAGGAAGTAAAGCTTGTAAGGTAATACTTGGGGTAGTAATAGTCAAAGTGGTGTGACCAAAGCATGCCTAAAGCATCTTTGCTCATTCATCTAGCTTAATTCTAGCTTGCTAACAATAGCTTGCCTTGGTTGGTGCCGTGGTTGAAGTTTTCTTCTTCTTCTTGGTAGCACTCCTCCTCCTCGTAAGCTTGGTCGGTACTATCTTCTATAAATACATACGGAGTACACAATCACCAAACAATACTTAACTAATCTAATTAGTACTCTAAGGCACACAATTGATGATCTATTATCATCACAAGTTTTATTCCATAGTTTCCTCCTTTTTATTTTAGAAAAGTAATTTCTACTCATTGAAAAATTAACTAAGATTTAATATTCACCACTTAAAATATGGGATCATGTGGACACATGTCATCACCACATATTTAACATGTGGGAATGTAATTTAAGGGTTGGATCATAACTATTTTTGTTTAAGTTCATTATTTAATGATTTAAAGTGACTAGAAATGCCTATATAGCATTATTTAGTCCAAAGTCACTGCATGTAAATCCTAATATTATTACATATTCAGATAGGTATGATGAAATGTGAGTTTTGAGAGTTGGAATCAACTCAAAAGCTAACTTGGTTGATTTTATAAAAATGTTGCAAGGTGCAAATGCTTCTGTTTTATTATTTTTACTAGGAGAGATCTATAACTCTAAATGAATTAAATCCAACAGGCTTGGATAGATCTTCGCAGTAGCTTTCCAGCACAATTGGAATCACTCCATTTGGATTTGTAAATCTCTCTGAATTGAATTTTGAACTAAGGGACAGAACTAAGTTTAAACTAAAAAGAAAAATCCTAATTCAAACTAACTGGGTCGCGCAGGAAACGCTAACGGGCCGGCCCAGTGTCACTCCGCAGCGTGGGGTCAACTAACAGGGGGTCCACCAGTCAGCGGCTCATAACGCGCGAAGCGGTACGGGGCAATGTGGGACGTTGGATTAGAGTGGGGATCAACGGTTGTGGATCGTCATCGATGACGGACCTGTCACCGGTGAGCGCTAACCCTAGCGGCTCTGTGGGGGTGCATAGGGGCGTACCAGGGCTCCAGCGACGACGGTGAGGCGGGCAAACAGACTAGTGGTCGATGGCAAGCTCAAGTACGGTCAAGGCAGCTCTGGGGGTGGTCGCAATCAGCGGCGCCCTTCTCCTCCAGAGGCGGCCTGCTCCGGTACAATTCCGGCGAGCTGCTACTCCCCGTGCTCCGGCTAGAGGTGTGGGACGATCAGTAAGGTGAGCGGGAGTTGTGTGCTGCAAATGGCTGGGGGTGCTCTCCTTTTATAGGCTCAACGGCGAGACCGAGAGGGATGGGCAGGCGATGGTGGCGACATGGCTACGGGCTGCTAGCGGCATGGCTGAGGGTGGCCATCGACGCGCGGTCTCCTGGCGGTGCTCTAGGACTTTAATGCGGTCTTAGGGGCGGTGGTCAGCAGTCGGGCGGAGCTGGCGCTCTGAGCGGCAAAGACGGCGGCTTCGACGGTGAGCGGTGGCTGTGAGGCGTTGGACGGCGAATGGGGGTGTCTGGCGTGCTCCCTGGGTCATGGCGATGCGGTGGGCGCAGGCTGCGGTCGAGCGGTGACTTGTGCACGCGTGCCGGGTGCGGCGCTCTAGCGCGTGCTCGGCATCGCGCGGTGGCACTGGGCGCGGGGTTTTCTCGGTGGTCCACGGCCTGGCCTGGCTCGTGGAGGGGACAGTGGGAGGCGGTGAGGTGCTGGCTAGCTGCTAGACATGGAGAGAGAGGGGGAGGTGGTCTGCTGTGGCGGCGACCAAGTTGGCCGGCGAGGTGGGGCTCGGCATGGCAAGGCAACGTCACTAGGGGGTAGGGGAGTTGTGTGTAATTGCATGGTTAGATCATTAGGAGATAGTGGGAGCAAATGGGGGTCAAATGGGAGACAAGTTTGGCCAGAACACTATTTAAAATAGTGAAATTTGTTTTGTTTGAATTCTGCCTGCCAAGTGTTTGATGAAATGGCCGCATGAACTTTACTTTTGAATTTTGGGTTCAAAATTTTTGAGTGAGCTCCACTAGTACTAGGTAGTCTCTGGTTGCAAGGGTTTTGAAAATTGAACTTGTTTGAGTGGTTTTTGAAATAGTGGGATCTTCCCATATGAAATAGATTCGATTTTAAACTGTCATTTAAAATTAGTATTTGATTGTGTTTAGCAGATCACAAGGTGGGCCTTGGTACCTCATTATGTGTACTAGCAAGGGGTGTAAAGATCCACAAATGTTTCTATTAGGTTTTGAGTACTAGGAATAGCCAAAGTAGGCATGATAGTTAATTTGGCCAAAATGACCATTCACTTCAATTATTCATTTTGAGTTGTTTTTCTTTGGGAAAGTTTGGGAATGATTTAGATGATGTTTATTTCACCTAAAGATCATTTTACAAGCAATGGATCACTTAATCATGGCAATTCAAATCAACTCCTAATTTACATGCACACACAAATGAATGCTTTCATATTTTTGATTGGAAAAGTTTTTGTTAACTCTAATTTTGATGATTTGGATCTTGATAAGCTTGGATTAAAGTTTTGGGATGTCACAAACCTTCCCCCTTATCTTGTCCCGAGATTTAGAACGAAAACTAGGAACTAAAGAGATCTGGGAACTCTGTCCTAATGTAATCTTCGCGCTCCCAAGTGGCTTCCTCCTCGGTATGGTTGCTCCACTGAATCCTGAGAAACTTGATACTCCTGGTCCTGGTGATTCGGTAAGCTTCTTCTAAGATATGGATAGGCACTTCACGATATGTCAGGTCCTTGTTGATATCCACAGCTCTGTGATCGATGTTCTTGAAAACTTCAGTCTTCTCCGGCACTTCTAGGCATTTGCGAAGTAACGAGATATGGAACACATTGTGGATGGCTGACATCTCTTCAGGTAGTTCCAGTTGATACAATACTTCTCCTCGACGGTTCAGAATTTTGAAGAGCCCGATATATCTGGGGGCTAACTTTCCTTTCAGACTAGAGCATTGGGTTCCCTTCAATGGTGAAACTTTGAGATATACAAATTCTCCGACATTGAAACTCAGGTATCTCCTTCTCTTGTCGGCATAGCTCTTCTGTCTAGATTGGGAGGTGCTCATGGACTTTGTGAACCTTCTCTTCGGCTTCTCGGAGAATGTCGGGTCCAAAGATCTGACTCTCTCCTACTTGCGACCAATTCAAAGGGGTACGGCACTTCCTTCCGTATAGGAACTCAAATGGTGCCATCTGCAAACTAGCTTGATAATTGTTGTTATATGAGAATTCTGCGAAAGGCAGGCAGTCTTCCCATTTTGATCTGTATTCTAGCACACAAGCTCTAAGCATATCCTCTAAGATCTGGTTGACTCTCTCAGTCTATCCATCAGTTTGCGGATGATACGTGGTGCTGAAGTTCAACTTGGTTCCCAATCCTTCCTGAACTTTTTGCCAAAATCTCGAGGTAAACTGGGTTCCTCGATCTGATACTATGGTCTTGGGGGTTCCATGTAGACTAACAATCCTAGCAATGTATAGTTCTGCTAGTTTCACACTCTCGGAGGTAGTCTTGACAGGTATGAAGTGAGCTACCTTGGACAGTCTATCAACTATGACCCAGATTGAGTCATTTCCCCTACTGGAAGTAGGCAAACCGGTGATAAAGTCCATTCCGATGGATTCCCATTTCCATTCTAGAATCTGCAATGGTTGCAACAGTCCTGCAGGTCTCTAATGTTCTGCTTTGACTCTTCGACAAATGTCGCACTTGGCGATGTAGCTTCCGATTTCTCTCTTCATCTTGTGCCACCAATATTGCTCTTTCAAATCCTGATACATCTTTGTTCCTCCGGGGTGGATAGAATAAAGAGTATCATGAGCTTCCTTCATGATAACTTGCTTTAGTTCCGAATCTGCTGGCACACAGATACGTCCTTTGTACCACAGAACTCCTTCTTCGTCTTCAGTGAATCCAGGTACCTTTCCTGTACCAATACGATGTTTGATTCTGTCGATACTTTCATTCCCCTTCTGGGCTTCCTTGATTTGGCTAATCAATGTGGGTTGAAGTTCAATGCTAGCTAAGAATCCTTTGCTAACTAGCTCCGTCCTAAACTGCTACAACTCCTCATACAAACTTGGTTGCTTTTCCTTGATCATGGTGTTTAGCCTACACGGCAATCTGCTAAGCGCATCCGCTACCACATTGGATTTACCGGGGTGATAGTGAATGTCAAGGTCATAATCCTTGATTAACTCTATCCATCTCCTTTGCCTCATATTCAGCTCGTTCTGAGTGAAAATATACTTCAAGCTCTTATGATCTGAGTAAATCTCACAGCGATTACCCATCAGATAATGACGCCATGTCTTCAATGCTAGCACTACAGCTACTAATTCAAGATCATGGGTCGGATAGTTCTGCTCATGCTGCTTTAGTTGTCGAGACAGATACGCGATGACTTTGCCTTCTTGCATCAATACACATCCGAGACCAATCTTGGATGCATCACAATATACATCAAATGGCTTCTTGATGTCTGGCATGATCAAAATTGGGGCTGATATCAATCTCTTCTTTAGCTCCTGGAAACTGGCTTCACACTTGTCAGTCCATTCAAACTTCTTGTCCTTCTTCAACAATTGGGTCATGGGTCTGGCGATGCTCGAGAATCCTTCGACGAACTTGCGGTAGTATCCCGCTAATCTGAGAAATGCACGGACTTGTGTTTGAGTGGTTGGGGCGGTCCATTCTTCGACATCTTTGATCTTGGCGGGATCAAGAGAGACTCCTCCGGCAGACACAATATGTCCTAGGAATCCTACTTCTTTCAGCCAAAACTCACACTTGCTGAACTTGGCATATAACTGATGCTCTCTCAGGGTTTCTAGGATGATTTTTAGATGTTGCTCATGCTCTTCTTCTGACTTGGAGTAGATGAGGATGTCGTCGATACATACAACTACAAGCTTATCTAGGAAATTCATAAAGATCTTATTCATGAGATTCATGAAATAAGCAGGGGCATTGGTTAATCCAAAAGACATAACCGTATACTCGTATAAACCATAGCAAGTAGTAAAGGTGGTCTTCGGAATATCCATTGCACGAATCTTAAGTTGGTGATAACCAGTCCTAAGATCAATCTTTGAGAATACCTGGGCTCCAGTCAACTGATCAAATAGATCCTCTATCTTTGGCAAGGGGTAATTGATCTTGATGGTGACGTCATTCAACTTTCTGTAATCTGTACACAAACGATTGCCTCCATCTTTCTTGTCGACGAATAACACTGGTGATCTCCATGGCGATGCGCTTGGCTGAATCAAGCCTGTTGCTAACATGGCATCTAACTGCTTCTTAAACTCAACTAACTCTGAGGGGTTCATTCTATAGGGTCTCTGGGCTATGGGTCTGGTTCCGGGTATTAGTTCGATAATGAACTCAATATCCCTATCCGAGGGCATACCTGGCAATTCATCTGGGAATACGTCGGGGTATTCATAGACTACTCTGACCTGATCTATGGTGGGTAGGGCTAGACTCTTGTTGCACTTGAATTGACGGGGTAAGGTTTCAGAGATATGTTCTAGTGTTACTCCAGAACTACTGGTCATGGTGATGGCTTTCTTAGCACAGTCTATCAGTCCTTTATGCCTTGACATCCAGTCCATACCTAGTACTACTTCCAATCCTTTGGTTCCAAGTACTATTAGGTTGGCATAAAAATCTATCCCATGTATTCTGATAGGCACAGCTTTGCAATTTTTTCTAGCTTTTGTAGTTGAACCGGGGATTTGAACTATCATGACATGCTTCAGGTTGGTTGGGTGAATCTTACTAGTGCATCCAAATTCTTCGGTGATAAATGAATGCGATGCTCCCGAATCAAACAATACTCTTGCTAAAACTGAGTTGACAAAAAACATACACAGCACTACATCTGGCGCTTCTTGGGCTTCTTCTGCATTCATGTGGAAGAGACAACCGTTGCGGTTGTGAGGGTTCCCTGGGTAAACCTTCTTCCTGGTTGAACACGACGCTGCTGTTGAGCTAGGGCATTCACAGTGGCATTGGCGGCAGTCTTCTTGGGACACTCATTGGAGTAGTGACCCTTCACTCCACACTCGAAACAACTGATCTAGGACTTGTCCTTTGCTGCGACAGGCACAACATTGCTGCCAGTTCTGGGTGCAATGTTGTTGTTGTTATTGTTGTTGTTGCTCTTGGGAGGTGCACGGTTGAAATTGTTGGCGTTGCCGGAGTTGTGATGGTTTCCTATGGACTTCACATTGCCTCCTCTACGGTTGGGGTAGCTTGGGAGAGACATTGGGGGTCAGTTGTTCCTTGGTGCATATCCTGGTGAGGGGTTTGGGACGGTACTTCTGGTGACTGCTGGATCCTGATTGCTGCATCATACGGCATTTGGGGTTGTCGTTTGCCTGATTAATATTCCCTTCCATCCGAATGGCAGAGTCAACTAGCTCATCGAGATCCTGAAAACGGATGTTGACGAGGACAGTCTGCATCTCATCATGCAGTCCGTTCAAGAATCTCTCCTTCTTCTTGGCCTTTGTGTTGATCTCATCAGGTGCATATCTGGCAAGTGACAGGAATCTGTCACGGTACTCCACCACATTCATTCTTCCTTGCTTCAATTCGCGGAACTCATCTCTCATTCGGTTGACTAGACCCTGCAGCACGTGGTTTTGGCTGAACTTGACTTGGAATGCTTCCCATGTCATAACCTGACCATGGTTCATATTGCGGATACTATTCCACCAAGCTCTTGCATCTCCCGCCAGAGAGTGGGTGGCAAAGAGAACTTTCTCATTTTCATCAACTCCTGCAACTTCTAGGTTGTTTTCCATCGTCTGCAACCAGTCATCAGCATCTAACAGGTTTTCAGATTGATTGAAGATTGGGGGATTGGTATTCTGAATTTTTTTGAGTTTGGATCCCTAGTGATCCTGATTTCCATGCCCTTGGTTATTGAGAGCCATCTGGGCGATCTGCTGCAATGTTGCTAAGTTAGCTTGGCATTCTGCCCTGCTTGCTTCTTTGTCTGCGATGAGATTCTGCAAGATCTGTAGCATTGGGTCCTGCGACGAGCTGCTCCCTCCTTGGTTTCCACGAGTCACCTGAAGATTGAGGTAGATAAAGGGGTAAGAGGGAAATTCTAAGGTTCATGGTTTTGGTTTCAAAGCTAAAACTTTGAGTTAGACTCAGGTTTTTCAACTAACTCCATTTCATTCATGCAAACAAACACATGATACAACACACACCACAACAAACAAAGGAAAACAGATGGTTTGAAGAACCATTCTGCAAGCTACGATACAGTGGGACCGATACATCTCATACTACGACAGTGCTCTAGTGCATCTACTCATCGTTGATGAAGTCGGAGTCCTCATCGTTAGTGTATAAGTCCACAACATCCTCCTCCAGAAAGTCATCATCATTGTTGACGTAAGAATCCATGTCTCCCTGGATGTCTTCACCCTCATCTTCTTCTTCCTTGGCGGCAAGCTGAGCTTCCTTCTCCTTGACGGTCTTCTCGAGGTCGGCCACCTTCTTGCGAAGACGGGCGATGGTGCGATCCTTCTTGGCACGCTGGCGGCGAAGAGACTGGCGGTCCTGGACGAGCAGTGCAAAAGTCTGGGCCTTCTGGTCGGCAATGGCACGGTTCTGGTTGGCTAACTCCCTAGCATTGTCCAGTTCCTGCTGTCTGTCGTGCAACAAGAAGTCAAGATTCTCCACTTGACGCCTCAACTCTGGGTGACGGCATATCCATCGGCATTCCCATGAAGTCACGTCTTGCATAGTGAGAAAAACGGGTTCCTTGGATTTTGTTGACGCCAAGGGCACATAGACGTGCGAGAGCTTCATGCGTTGCCCTGGGTAATCCATCTAGCCAGTTGTTCTCTCTCACTGAGAACCGAATTCTCCCGGAAGTTGGTGCTTCGATTCTTCCTCTAAGATCAGCGGTGACTAGCCACTATAGGTCTCCTCCTGGGGGTCCTGGAAGTTGAGCTCCAAGAAACTCCGGATGCGGGCATCCCAATAACTCTGATAGTGAATCCAGATCCCTCTCGAAGATCAACTGACCTCCGTTTCCCAACTGGATGAGGAAATTAGTGAAGTGATCAAGTGTGTCAAACTTAAAGTAGTAATGTAAGAATTTGAGGAACATGAATTTTTGAGAAAGAAAGAATACCCAAGGATAAGAGAGGAGATAGTTTTTCGTAAATACTCACTTTGGTTTTGAAACTAAGTTTTTGTTCGGACGTCCATTCTAACTAGGATCTCCTATGGTCAGGATGGCTCTGATACCAACTTGTCAACACCCGGATTTTTAATCCCAGATGCCTGTTATGCCATACCTCGCAATCCTAGGATTACCATTTTTGCGAGACATAACGGATTGCATATCACAGTACATTATCCATTACAAACCATACATAAGGTCTTACACAAATAAGGATCTCATGATCCAGTCTTAATACACAAGCAGTGGAAATAAAAGATAAGTGTAGCGGTGGGGTCCATCTTCAGGGGCACAGGCAATGCTGACGAAGGCAGATAGTCCTAGTTATCTTAGCCGTCCTGCTGGCCATCATCTTGGTAGTCTCCTTCATAGTCTGGCCATGAGAATAGCCAGGGAAAAAAGCCATGAGTACTCTTTAAGTACTCGCAAACTACCACTAACAAGTAGTATAATTCTAAGTTAAAGTGCTAAATCTAAGTTTAACTATAAGGTTAACTTTGAAACCTAAGCTGAGTTCAGAAGCAAAGAAAGATAAAATAAAGTTTCTAGAATCACTTAAGTTGGGAAGCTATTATCATAAACACAACCCTGTTGTGGTCAAGTCAAGATTCATCATTCATATCATAAGTTGTTTTTAAAACATCTGACAACGAAACAGTATGGCCATTCCAACTGTCCATAACCACGGATGCGGCTATTCGAATAGTTTGACACTCTGCAGAGGTGGTACACTTTCACCACAAGATTCGATACATCTGTCAGGGATAACCCTGAATCATCGTACTTAGTATGTAGATAATCAAACATAACCTTTCCTTTTACACACCCTAGTATAAGCACCTCTCCTATGAGCATGGCCTCCCAACCATGACCATCAGTCATCTTGGGCACTGCATAGGTGGACAACATTGAGAGGTAGCCTCAGCTCAAACCTCTCCTGCGAGGAAACTAATATTAATGCATATAAACTTTCGGTTAAGCCTTACCCAATTCAAGTAGTGTGGTTGTACTGTTAAATTTGGAATGGTATTGCATCCGAATCCAACCATCAGTTTTATAAAAGGGCTAAGGCTCATGCCTCAACATTTTCATTCTCATAAACCATTTGTGTTTCTCAACACATGTCAAAACATCTCAATATAATGACTCATCATTCCAAGGTTTTCACAATTCATTTTCACCAAGTGTTCCCATCTAAAGTGACTCAAGTTTTTGATCTACTCTAAACTACTAAGTTAAGAGTGTTCACTAAGGTGGAAAGATGATGGGTTCAATCTCATGCCATAGAATGACATCTAAAGCTTATCTAAATAGGTCAAGTTTTATACTCTTTATGCTACCTTCAAAACAAGTAAGGGGCTTTGTGTAAAGTAAAGGAAGTAAAGCTTGTAAGGTAATACTTCGGATAGTAATAGTCAAAGTGGTGTGACCAAAGCATGCCTAAAGCATCTTTGCTCATTCATCTAGCTTGCTAACAATAGCTTGCCTTGGTTGGTGCAGTGGTTGAAGTTTTCTTCTTCTTCTTGGTAGCACTCCTCCTCCTCATAAGCTTGGTCAGTACTATCTTCTATAAATACATACGGAGTACACAATCACCAAACAATACTTAACTAGTCTAATTAGTACTCTAAGGCACACAATTGATGATCTATTATCATCACAAGCATCACAAGTTTTATTCCATAGTTTCCTCCTTTTTATTTTAGAAAAGTAATTTCTACTCATTGAAAAATTAACTAAGATTTAATATTCACCACTTAAAATATGGGATCATGTGGACACATGTCATCACCACATATTTAACATGTGGGAATGTAATTTAAGGGTTGGATCATAACTATTTTGGTTTAAGTTTATTATTTAATGATTTAAAGTGACTAGAAATGCCTATATAGCATTATTTTGGTAATAGTCCAAAGTCACTGCATGTAAATCCTAATATTATTACATATTCACATAGGTATGATGAAATGTGAGTTTTGAGAGTTGGAATCAACTCAAAAGCTAACTTGGTTGATTTTATAAAAATGTTGCAAGGTGCAAATGCTTCTGTTTTATTATTTTTACTAGGAGAGATCTATAACTCTAAATGAATTAAATCCAACGGGCTTGGGTAGATCTTTTCAGTAGCTTTCCAGCACAATTGGAATCACTCCATTTGGATTTGTAAATCTCTCTGAATTGAATTTTGAACTAAGGGAAAAAATTAAGTTTAAACTAAAAATAAAAATCCTAATTCAAACTAACTGGGTCGCGCGGGAAACGCTAACTGGCCGGCCCAGTGTCACTCCGCAGCGCGGGGCTCAACTGACAGGGGGGTCCACCAGTCAGCGGCTCATAACACGCGAAGCGGTACGGGGCAATGTGGGACGTTGGATTAGAGTGGGGATCAACGGCTGTGGATCGTCATTGACGACGGACCTGTCGTCGGCGAGCTCTAACCCTAGCGGCTCAGTGGGGGTGCATAGGGGGCGTACCAGGGCTCCAGCGACGATGGTGAGGCGGGCAAACGAACAGCTGGTCGACGGCAAGCTTAGGGACGGTCGAGGCAGCTCTAGGGGTGGTCGCAATCATCAGCGCCCTTCTCCTCCAGAGGCGGCCTGCTCCGGTATAATTCCGGCGAGCTGCTGCTCCCCGTGCTCCGGCTAGAGGTGTGGGACGATCAGTGAGGTGAGGGGAGTGGAGTAGTGTGCTGCAAATGGCTGGGGGTGCTCTCCTTTTATAGGCTCGACGGCGAGACCGAGAGGGATGGGCAGGCGACGGTGGCGACATGGCTACGGGCTGCTAGCGGCATGGCTAAGGGTGGCGATCGACGCGCGGTCTCCTAGCGGTGCTCTAGGACTTTAATGCGGGCTTAGGGACGGTGGTAGGCGGTCGGGTGTAGCTGGCGCTCTGAGCGGCAGAGACAGTGGCTTCGACGGCGAGTAGTGGCTATGAGGCGTTGGACGACGAATGGGGGTGTCTAGCATGCTCCCTGGGTCATGGCGACACGGTGGGCACGGACTGCGGTCGAGCGGTGGCTTGTGCACGCGTGCCGGGTGCGGCGCTCTGGCGCGTGCTCGGCATGGCGCGGTGGCCCTAGGCGCGGGGTTTTCTCGGTGGTCTACGGCTTGGCCTGGCTCAGGGAGGGGACAGTGGGCGGCGGTGAGGTGCTGGCTAGCTGCTAGACATGGAGAGAGAGGGGGAGGTGGTCTGCTGCGGCGGCGACCAAGTTGGCCGACGAGGTGGGGCTCGGCATGGCAAGGCAAGGTCACTAGGGGGTAGGGGAGTGGGGTGTAATTGCATGGTTAGATCATTAGGAGACAATGGGAGCCAATGGGGGTCAAATGGGAGACAAGTTTGGCCAGAACACTATTTAAAATAGTGAAATTTGTTTTGTTTGAATTCTGCCTGCCAAGTGTATGATGAAATGGCCGCATGAACTTTACTTTTGAATTTTGGGTTCAAAATTTTTGAGTGAGCTCCACTAGTACTAGGTAGTCTCTGGTTACAAGGGTTTTGAAAATTGAACTTGTTTGAGTGGTTTTTAAAATAGTGGGATCTTCCCATATGAAATAGATTCAATTTTAAACTGTCATTTAAAATTAGTATTTGATTGTTTTTAGCAGATCACAAGGTGGGCCTTGGTACCACATTATGTGTACTAGCAAGGGGTGTAAAGATCCACAAATGTTTCTGTTAGGTTTTGAGTACTAGGAATAGCCAAAGTAGGCATGATAGTTAATTTGGCCAAAATGACCATTCACTTCAATTATTCATTTTGAGTTGTTTTTCTTTGGGAAAAGTTTGGGAATGATTTAGATGATGTTTATTTCACCTACAGATCATTTTACAAGCAATGGATCACTTAATCATGGCAATTCAAATCAACTCCTAATTTACATGCACACACATATGAATGCTTTCATATTTTTGATTGGAAAAGTTTTTGTTAACCCTAATTTTGCTGATTTGGATCTTGATAAGCTTGGATTAAAGTTTTGGGATGTTACAGGGCCCATATGGTGCAAGTTCCCATTCCTTGGAACTTGTCGTTGTATTGGGCACCGCAGTACCTAAAAAGGTTAGATAGAGGTGTGGGGACTACCAGGGAAGCTCTCAACGGCGTCCGCGGGCGGGATTGGGTATGAGCTAGTGTAGCGAGACACGAGAAGTACCCAGGTTCGAAGCCCTCGTGAGTAGGTAAAAACTCCTACTCCTGTCGATCTGACTATGAGTAGTATACGGGCTACAATCGCTCCTTGAGCTGTATCTCCTAGCTACCTTCTTAAATGCTCTAAGACCAACCCCTAATATGAGAGCCTTGCCTCTCCTTATATAGGTAGAGGGGCAACGGTCTAACTGGCCATGCCGGCTGGTGGGTCCCACGGGCAGGTCCCAGTCGGCTGGTCATCTACAATATCCAGTACGGTATGTCCAATTGAGGTACACGTCATGAGGGTTGTTATGGGTATAGTGAACACCGTGTGAGCTTGTCGTCAGCACCCGCCCACCGTGCCCGCATCACCCAACAAAGTCTTCGGTATGGTCGCGTTGTGGCGGGTCTTGTCGCTGTGCCAGGGCGTACCATGCACTGTGTAGCACGTCGCCCTATCCTCTTGATTGCATCTGGCTATGCTAGTGTAGCCGGTCTTGGATCTTGCCGCTCCTCGTGGTTTCGGCTACTGGATGGTAGCCAGTATGAAGTGTCCGCATCCGGCTGCGTCCTCCCAGCTGGACGCGAACCGCCTGCCATAGTTCTTGTCTGGTTGGGGTATCCGGGAGTCATCCCCCCGACACTAGCCCACAAGCACGTGTAGATTTCGCCCTTAGGCGAAATGTGCACGCGCTCCCTCTTGAATTTGAAATCTGTGTCCCGCTACACCTGATGGTTGTGCTGCCCATGACGTCACTGCTGACGCTGGCCATGCGCGCACGCGCCATCATTGTGCTTCGGCGTGCAACGTAACATCACGTTGCACGTCGCCTCGGGAACTACTGTCTGGCGCTTCCATTCCCGGCCCTGGATCTTCTGCGCACTCGGTGCCTGCACACGGGATTTGGGGCGGTAGTGGGGGTGGGGCATGGCCCGGTGAGCTCCGTGTCACACCGTAGACGGTTTCCCTCCCCAGTCCTTAAAAGGCCGCTTGGGAGAGACGCTTCCCCCTTTCGCTCACTGCTTCCCCATTCTTCTCCTTGCGCCCTTGCTACTTTGCCACTGTATCACGAGCACCTGCCGCCAGACTTAGCCGCGTCACCCGTTTAGCGTCACCGGAGACACGGGACACCGTCACTCGGCTCCCAGCACCACGGCAGACGAGACTGTGATGGCTTCCGAGCGCGGCACGTGGTGCGTATCCTCTGTCACCGAAGAGCATATCGCCAAGTACCACACCACCCGTGTCCTGCTGCCGGATTTGGAGGTGAAGGTGTGCCTAGCGCCACCGAAGGAGGAGTCGCCACACTCGGCGGAGGGAAGTGGGTCATCTTCCTCTCGCATCTCGCCCGCGACTTCGTGCTACCCGTGCATCCCTTCTTCCTCACCTTCTTCGACCTCCGTCTCCACCACCTCGGTGCCAACGCGATAGGGACGCTCGCGCACTTTGCAGCCTTTTGTGAGAGATACCTCGGGATCTAGCCGGATCTCGGGATGTTCTGCCGGCTGTTTTGCATGCGGCCACAGGTGCAGTTCACACAGGGGCCGCTGGTGACGTGCATCGGTGCCTCCATCTACTCCTGCACCCAGAACAGCTACCCGAAGTTCCGGCTGGAGGTCACAGGGCGACTGTGGCAGCAGTCGTACTTCTACATCAGCAACGTCACTGACGTCGATCGGATCAATCTGCCAGCTTTCCAGAACGTGGAATCTAGCCGGCAGAACTCGGACCTGAAGATCCACAAGGATAAGACGGCATCAGACGCGATGCTATAGAGGATGCGCTCCCTCGTCACCGCCGGCTTGACCGGCCTGGACATCACACTCAGCTGGATGTCCCGGCTGATGATGCTGCTGGAGCAGCGCTCACACAAGATGTGCTACTACTCCAGCCGGTTGGACCCCACCTGGCTGTCCCGCTGTGATCCCCGCTACCACAACCTGAAGGAGTTGGTGTGGACAATCACCAAGGAGAGGCTGCTAGAGAACTGGCAGTTCGGGCTGGTCCCCTACAGCCACGATAACCGCACGCCCCGGGTAAGTTTCTTGTCAGCCGGCTCTTTCTGTTTTTTGGTCCATGTTGCCATCCGGCTGAGTTCTTGTCTTCCTTACTTTTGACAGAATTACCCCTGCATCATCCGGGAGGAGGGCGCGACGCCCCTCTAGGTCTTCACGCCTGACCTTCCCGAGCCACGCGCACGCCGGTCCAGCAAGGAGTCGGACGGGGACGCTGACATCTTCCCTAACCAAAACGACGAGCCGGCCCACGACCCTTACATGCAGGTCGATGAGGAGGAGGAGGCCGCGTAGGCTCCCGAACCGGCCTGGCACCACACGACGGATGGCGACTCCAGCCGGTCAGGCGCCGGGGGGAGTGGCTCCAGACGGTCCGGTTGCGGAGGAAGCAGCTCCAGTCGGTCTAGTGGTAGGGGAAGCTGGTCTAGCCAGCCCGTCATGGAGGAGCCGGCCACCAAGAGGAGCCAGACCGGCGCCCTCCCCCCAGCCGTCTTGTCCGCAAGAAGGCGTCGCCTCCAGTGGTGCCTGGGTGAGTGCCTTCCGCTCTTGCCTTCCGTTTCTCTTCCTTTTTTCTCTTGCACAACTTTTTCAGTATTTTGGTTTTTCTCACTTGCTCCTTTCTATTTTATTCTTGTTGTTAATCTTGCTCGTCTCCTTCAGCGCCGCTAACCTAGCGTGGGCGCCAACTGGGTCGCCTCCCCACGCGCCGGATGCCGCACCGTCTTCTGCTGTTGCTGCCACCCCTGCTCCTTCGCCCAGAGCTCTGCCTTTGCCTCCGCCTCGCGCTGACCCGGCTACTGCAGCCGAGGCTAGGGACGCTCCGCCGACCACGGTGGTGCAGCTGGACATGGCTGCGGCGACCCCACAAAGTGGAGGAAGTTCCCCTTCAGGGATGAGGAGGGCCTCAACCGGCAAGGAGCTGATGATCGTCACGGATGACAACTCTGATGGCGAGCCGAGGGAGGAGTAGCGGACGGCGGTGCTGGAGGCGAAGGAATCGCTGACCGTTAACGCTATTGACGATGATGCCTCTCCTGCTGCCTCACTGGCGGACCTGGTTGCCACCCTCGAGCTGGCGGTGAAGGAGATCCGGTTCTTGGAAGCCGCAGCCGGGAACAACCGGACCTTGGAGCAGAAGTTGGCCGCCACCAATGGTACCTCCCAGAGTAAGTCTTTTCACCCGGTTCTGGTAGCCGGTCACTTTCCTCTTCCTCTTCTTCTCTCGCTTTTTTGGTGCTGATAGCCAGTTTCTTGCAGCCATCATGGTGTGCGCTCAGCGGGAGATTGATCTCCTAACCAAGGCGAATGACCGGCTGGCCAAGTCGAACTCCACTCTCCAGATGCAGAACAAGGAGTGGCACTCCAAGACGGATGCACCGGAGGCCACCCTCAAGGAGCACGATTCCACCCTCGCCAGCCGGGCCTAGAACAAGGACCAGGAGAAGGAGATCAAATGGCTGGCGGACCGGGAGAAGGCCCTGCTTGAGGAGTTGATGCAGATCGGGCGCACTACCAAGGGTAAGTATTTTCCGACTAGCTCTTACATTCCGGATCCGGTAGACGGACCTGACTTTCTTTTTTCTGATAGTGTTTTATCCTGGCCTAGACCTGCTGGCGTATAACCGGCTGCAGGAGAACTGGCCGAGGGAGCAGCCCACTTTTCAGGAGCTGGTTGCCCTTCTTGGCGAGGAGGCCACTAAGCTGCGCAAAACGGCTCACACGGTCTTCGAGTTCCTATGGTCGGATGCAGCGGTGCCGGAGACGATCGCCCAGCTGGTGGCCAAGGTAACGGAGGTGCCGGCTGCCGTCAAGCGACTGAGGGACTTGGCGGCACGAGCTGGAGCGGAGATGGCTTTGACCTTGATGCTCTCCTGGTACAAGGACGCCCGCGTCGGGAAGATAGATAGAGGCTTCCACATCGGTGCCAACCTCACCGCCATCCACCAATCCCATCCCGAGCTCCTCACTTCTGCTATCAAGATCACCGGCTACGCCAATGTCGACGAGGTCCTCATCAACTCGGAGTCCATTGAGACGCCAGATACAGAGGCCGAAGCATCATCGCAGCCGACTGCCGGAGTCGAGACCTCCAGCGCGCCTCCTTCGCCTCCCGAAGCCGCAACTGGCCAGGATCAGCCTCATGGCAAGGGCCCTGCTGCCTAGTCTTGATCCCTGGGATGCCGGGTGAAATTGTAATTATTTTGCCTTGTTGAACTTTGTTGTTTGTGCCGGCTATCTATGATGCCAGTTGAACCTTATGGGAGCTTCTACTCCCTTTTGTTTAATCATGCTGCTTGTTTGTTCCTATTTTCCTTGTGATCTTTCATGCTTCGAAGTTTTTATCCTTTGCCGGTTACACTTAACCGGCTATCTTTGCCTGGCTGAACTTCTTTAGTCGGGGAACTTCGCCTCTAGTGGGGGCGTGCCAGCGCACCCACTAGGTGTATCCCCCGAGATTCGGAGTAGCTGGCGGAGCCAGGTGCTTCGAATCCTCCTTCTTTTCTTGCCCTTGTGGTCACCTAAGCTTCAAATATCCGGCTAAACTCCTTTAGCCGGTCGGAACTATATGATTTAACTGGGGGCACGCGAGCGCACCCAGTGGATGTAGCCCCCGAGATTCAGAGCGCTTGATGAAGGCAAGGACTTTGAATCTTCTTTCCTTTTGATGACCGACTCAATGTAGTTTTACAAAATAAACATACATATAGATTTGTTGTCAATACGTTAGCCGGTTATGATATTGCTTTTAAACCGAAAGATGGCTTCGATTTTTTGAAAAACTAGCTTGCGCTTCTCTAGACACTTAGTCGCTTTCCCATGCGCTCTGTTGTTTACGCTGCGTCCTTGTCAGGCAGTCGGGTTGTGGTCTGCAGCCGGAATCGAAGGGAGCTGATAGTACATTGTGCACGGTACTCGAGGCTTAGTAGCCGGATAATCTCAAACTAGGACGAGGCCAGAACGCCCAGTCTGTCGCATCCTTCACCATTTTTCATGTGGGATGCCTCGGGCTTTTGCTCTTGCTAGCCGAACAGCCGGGTTGCGGTCTGTAGCTAGGATGAAGAGTGGGCCTCTGACATCGTCGCACACTACTCAGCCGGTTTACAGATTTTAACAGGTTGGGCTAGCCGGCGAGCCCCCGGGTAGGGGTTACCAGAGCCGGAAAAACTGAACCGGAAAAAAGAACACATGCAAATTTCCGGCAAGGAGCCCCCGAGTATCTCTCAGGGTTCCACATCTTTCATTCATAGAGTTCGCGGGATACATACATTGTTAGCTGACTAGGTGTAAAATGGACGGAGCAGTGCTGCGTTCTAGGGGCGTTCCGTCTCCTCGTCCGACTTGTCCATCTTGTTCCTGCGCGGCTACTATGTGTTGATGAGGAATTGTTGTGCAACCCCTGGCTGATGATGAAGGGGCCCTCTGAAGGCGGCGATAGCTTATGCATGCCCTTCGTATCCTGCACCAGCCAGAGAACTAGATCGCCCTCGTGGAATGTGACAGGGCGGATCCAGCTCGAATGGTAGTGGTATAGGTGCTGCTAGTATAGTGTCGATCTGGATAGTGCCAGCTCGCGGGCTTCC
Source organism: Avena sativa (assembly GCA_916181665.1). Lineage (NCBI taxonomy): Eukaryota > Viridiplantae > Streptophyta > Magnoliopsida > Poales > Poaceae > Avena > Avena sativa. Next base: position 596,937,976 of record OV702289.1, read on the forward strand.
TCGAGGAGGTCCACGCTGTCTTCTCGTGCCTCCTGGTTGGCCTTTTCGTCGTAGAGGAGCTTGCACGGCGAGTAAAACTAAATGTCCACGGAGAGGACGGCTTCCGAGCCGTAGACGAGGAAGAATAGGGTGAAGCCGGTTGACCTATTCGGCGTGGTGTGGAGGCTCCACACCATAGTCGGAAGTTCTTCGATCCAGCATCCAGGCGATCGCTCGAAGGGCTCGATGAGGCATGGCTTGATGCCAGCTAGCACTAGGCCATTTGCCCTTTCAACCTACCCATTGGACTGCAGGTGCATGACAGATGCAAGGTCCAGCCAGATACCCTTGTTGCTGCAGAACCGGGCGAAGGCCACCTTGGCAAAGTAGGTGGGTCATGCCCGCGCGCGCTCGCTTGAAGGGACCGACCATGTCGAGCCCCCATACGGCAAAGGGCCAGGTAATCGGTATGGTCTTGAGTACCATAGCCGGCATGTGCCTGAGCTTCCCGAAGAGCTGGCATCCGTTCCACGCGCGGACCAGCTGCTCAACTTCCTCGAGGGCGGTGGGCTAATAGAAGCCGTGGCGGAACGCGTTGGTGACTATCGACACACATCAACACACCATTAGAAGCATGGTGTCCGCACTCGCCCTGGTGGATGTCCTTGAGTAGCCAGTAGTCCGTGTCCACATCAACACACCGCTGGAAGATACCGGATATGCTGCACTTGTACAGCTCCTTGTTGATGATGGTGTACGTGTGCGCGCGTCACCAGATTTGCTTGGCCTCCACCTTGTCATCCGAAAGCTCTCCATTAGCAATGTAGTTCATGAAGTGTTGCGCCCAGTATGGTATCTCTCAGATGGTGAGGATGCTCTCGTGCTCCGGCTGAGGGAGGTCAGGGAGTCGTCCGGGTGGCGTACCCGGGATGGCAGCCCCCGAGCCACTTGATGAACTGGCAGCCCCAGGGTCTTGCGAGCCGGAGGGTTGATACGTCCAAAACGTATCTACTTTCCCGAACACTTTTGCTATTGTTTCTCCTCTAAACTTGTGTGATTTGGATGCAACTAATGCGGACTGGCGCTGTTTTCAGCAGAATTGCCTTAGTGTCTACTTTTTGTGCAGAAAACCAACTATCAGGAAAAATCCTGGAAAATATGCCAAAAATCCTATTTCACCCGAAGACTCTAGGAGCCAGAATACGAGACGGAGAAGAGCCAGGGGGTGGCCACACCACCTGGTGGCACGGGCCACGCCAGGCCGCGCCAGGGGATGGTGTGGGCCCCCCAGGCACCCCCTTGGCCTCTCTCTTTTCCTATAAGGAGCCTTCTGACCTAAAATCTTCGGGGGGTTCGATGTTTTTCCAGAAGGAGTTCCGCTCCGCCCCCACCACCAGATTCCACAAAACAGCACCAGAAACTCCATTCTGGCACCCTGCCGGCACGGGGAATTGGAGGATATCATCGCCATCATCATCACCATCGCTTCTCCATCGACCATCCATGTTTCCCCCATCTATGAGTGAGTAATCCCCCGCTGTAGGCTATGGGGATGGTAGGTAGGGATTGGATGAGATCGTTCATGTAATGGCATCAGATTGTTAGGGCATGGTGCCTAGTGTCTTTTATTAGTGATTTATGACTTTGTTGGGACTTGTTATTCTTAATGCTTGTCACTAGGGCCCAAGTGCCATGATTTTAGATCTGAACATGTTATTGATTCATTATGATAGTATTGTTTTTGATCTTATATACAAGTTGTATACACAAGTTGTTGTCCGGAACCAATGGCCCTGAAGTGATAGAAATCGAGATAACCGGAGAGAATGGCTTTGATGTGAGGATCACATGTGTTCACGGAGTGTTAATGATTTGCTCCGGTGCTCTATTAAAAGGAGCACCTTAATTGCAAGTAGTTCCCTTGAGGCCCCACTGCAAACGGGCTGGCAGGACAAAAGATGTTGTGCAAGTTCTCATTGCGAGCATGTATGACTATATATGGAACACATGCCTAGGATTATCTAGTACTTGGATGCTTTATCTTATTTATCTGCAATTGCCCTATGTTCTGATTGCTATGTGAATTGTCTTGTCCATGCAACGCCCGTCCATCCATCCCTATGCCTACCGCACTCGAATCCCACTGTTTACTACTTTTGTTACTGTTGTCTTTACTTTGCTACTTCTGCTACTTTACTATTCCTACTACAAATCTGTTGCTACTGATAAACTGCTGTGAGCAAGATTGTTTCTAGGTGCAGCTGAATTGACAACTCAGTTGTTAAGGCTTATAAATATTCTTTGGCTCCCCTTGTGTTGAATCAATAAATTGGGTTTCACTTCCCTCAAAAATACTGCGATACACCCCCTATACTTGTGGGTCATCAAGGGTGTGGACGCGCCGGAGTCGGTGCAAGCCTTTTTCTTTGCAGGTTCTATAGGTTCCACATCTGCCAGGCCATCAGCCGGCGCGCTGCCTGCCCAGATGATGGAATCCAACTCGGGAGACGGGTTGATGGAGAGCATGCGCAGGTGTTGACACGAGGGATGTGATAGAACTCACATCCTTCGAAGCAGGCGTTGAGCTTCTGTATGTGGAACCGGTAGAGGGCCATGTTTGCATCACGGGCGTCCCATTCTTCGAATACCTGCTGCACCACCAGATCCGAATCGCTGAAGCAAAGGATCCGGTTGACGCCGATCTCCTTGCCTAGCCGAAGGCCATGCACCAGTGCCCCGTATTCGACAACGTTGTTGGAGGCCTTGAAGTGGATCTAGAGAACATACTCCAGCTGGTCTCCCTTGGGTGAGGTGAGGATGATTCTGGCTCCCAAACCCCCGAGCATCTTCGAGCCGTCCAAGTGCATCCTCCAGTGGTCCGAGTCAGGAACCGGCGGGAGGTATTGGGTTTCGGCCTAGTCGACGAGGAAGTATGCTAGAGCCTGCGACTTGATCATGAGCCTTAGCTCATACTGGATGGAGTAGGCGGCAAGCTCGATGGCCCACTTCGCGACTCGGCCGGTGGCGTCCTTGTTGCCAATGATTTCCGAAAGGGGCACGGTGCACACCACCTTAATTGGATGCTCCTGGAAGTAGTGCTTGAGCTTCTTGCACGCCAGGTTCACGCCATAGCACATCTTCTGGTAGTGGGGGTAGTTCTGCTTGGAGAGGGAGAGAACCTCGCTGAGTGAGTAGACGGGTCGCTGAACTGGCTGAGCCTTGCCTTCCTCAGGGCGCTCCACCACTAGGACGACACTAATGACCCGGCTGATGGCTGCTATATAGAGCAACATCGACTCCTTGCTAGCTGGCGTGGCTAGAACCGGTGCTGTGGATAGCATGCGCTTGAGGTCATGAAATGCGGCATCGGCTTGCGAGGTCCAGGAGAACTTATTCGTCTTCTTCATCAGCTGGTATAGCGGAAGTGCCTTCTCCCTAGCCGGCTGATGAAACGACTGAGGGAGGCCAGACATCCGGTGATCTTCTAGACTCCGAGCAAGCTCTTGGGCGACTGCATCCTCTCGATAGCCACAATCTTCTCTGGGTTCGCTTCGATTCCCCATTGTGAAACGAGAAAACTAAGTAGCTAGCCAAATGGGATGCCGAAGACGCACTTTTCAAGGTTCAGCTTCATCTGGTACCGGCGAAGGTTGTCGAACATTTCTCCCAAGTCTTCGAGGAGGGTGCGCTTTTCCTTCACCTTGATGATGACGACGTCCACGTAGGCATGCATGTTTCGGCCGATCTACGAGTGCAAGCATTTCTGCATACAACGCTGATAGGTAGCACATGCATTCTTCAGATCGAAAGGCATGGTTACGTAGCAGAATGCCCCGTACGGGGTGATAAACGACATCTTTATCTGGTCAGCTGGGTTTAGCAGGATATGATTGTAGCCGGAATAACAATCCAAGAAGGACAACAAGTCGCAGCCGGCCGTGGAATCGATAACTTGATCGATACGGGGCAAAGCGCAGGGGTCTTTTGGACACGCCTTATTCAGGCTGGTGTAGTCAATACACATATGCCAAGTCTTGTTTTGCTTCAGCACCAGGACTAGGTTGGCGAGCCAGTCCGGGTGGTATACTTCCATGATGAACCCGGCTGCAAAGAGCCAGGTGATCTCGTCACCAATGATCTTCCTCTTTTCTTCTACGAACCGGCGCAGGGGCTGCTTGACCAGCTTGGCATCCGGTCGCACGTGAAGTGAGTGTTTGGTAAACTCTGTCGGCACACCTGGCATGTCATTGGGTGACCATGCGAAGATGTCCCGATTCTCACGGAGGAAGTCGACGAGCACGCCTTCCTATTTGCTGTCCAAGTTGGCACTAATGGTGACGAACTTGGTCGAGTCGGTGGGGTCAAGCAGGATCTTCTTCGTCTCCCTGGCCGTCTGGAAAGCCGCATCTCCAACCGGCTTCCTGCTAGCCAGCATCTCTTGCTGGGCCACGACCACGTTGCGCATGATCTCGCGCTTCTCTTTGGCTATGATGAGAGCTTCAGCTAGTTTGGAGCCGGCTGATGCGCACTCTTCACGACCCCACATGTCCCCTTGGTGTACGCCATGCCCACATCTTGAATTACGGCAATGGTTAGTATAAACCGTCAGATGCCATAACTATCCTGGGACGTTGAGGGTTCCCACCCATATGCTGCATATCCTATACGAATTACCAATTAATGCATGCTACGAGGATAATAGCCACGACCTGGCGATCCGGATGCATGCGAGAGGAAGAAGATACAACTGACTTCTTCGTCCCATTCCAAATCTCATGGTTAACGCGTAATATACGGCGCTAGAATCACTGACGACGTTGGTTGTTAAGTCCTAGATATTATATTCCTTTACAACTGGAACTGTATCAGTAGATTATTACCTCTTGGTAAATAATCCATAATCATATTATTATGAAAATAGTGTTTTCTGACCTTTTTGAAATGCAGGTGATGACAACATTTGAGTTACAAGCATTTGATAGAAAATAATCAAAGGACATGAGCAAGTTGTGAACTTGCCTTTTGTGATTGCAAGATTATGCACTCACGGTCTTCAAGACAATAGAAGATCCAAAAGCTGTAAATAGCATCATTGGTCCGGTAAGGACTAATGTTTAAAGAAGCAAGATACAATTGTGCATAAGTAATGTAATGTAGTTTGATAAACACGAATTCCCGGAATAATCGTATCGAATCTAGGGTTTGGAAGCTTGTGGTGATATCTTTAGAATGTGTTTCACTTTTATACCAGCTTCACACTTGTGCTTCTTATTAAGGCTTGTGAAAGTTTGTGAAACAATATGTAAATATAACAAGTAGCATACAATACTAAATCACTCAATTGAGTAGGTATTTAAAAGATTACTTAAGCAAGATTGTTAAACAACTAAAGTTATTATAGAAATGTTTAAGGATTTCTTTAAAGTTTCTTAAAAGAATAACTTTTGAAGAAAAGATTACTTTACAAAATAAAAGCATTTAAACTTAAAGCTAACACTTTAAGGTTTTTTTATTAATTACAAGTATTAAAATAGAGAACAATTAGTATTTTAGAATAGCTATTCTACTAGCAAGTGGACACTTTTAACACCTCATGAAGGTCAAACAAAAGTATTATGCCTTTTGTGGAAGGGGTGTTCTCTTGATTTATAAGTGAATATAATCACTTACTTATTATAGAATTAATACTTATTTCTATAAACATGGGAATGGCATCATGTTAAATACTTATAAACTTTGTTTAACTTTTAAAGTGGATTCCTAAATTGTAAAAGAATCAATACTCAAATCTTGATGATTTTATAGTTGATAAAATATTCTTGGAGAGTAAGATATACTTAATTTTAAATGGTAGTTTAGTAAGTACAACTTAAAATGGTTAGACCTATCTTGACTTCACTTAAGCATTAATTTAATTTGTTATTATACTTTTAGATTTTTAATACCTTATATTAAAGGCATAAGTAAAGTTTTACATATAATTTGCATGCATTAAAATAAAATAAAAGAGTTTAAACTAGTTTTATTAAACCTTTACATTTTATTTTACTGCAAAAGTGAGAGTTGACATTTTTAACGTGTAGCTTTTATTTTTGTGATCATTTTGGTATATTATAGGTATTTTTGTGATTTTTAAATAATAAGATATGATTTTTATAAGTTTTATTACTTGATAAAAACTAAATAAATAATAAATACTTAGTTAAGTGACACAAAAATAAATGAAACAAGTTTGTAAATGTATATTTTATTTTTCTAAGAATTTTGGTATATTTTACTTATTTTTATGAATTTTAAATAAAAGAATATATTTATTTAAGGTTTATCTCTAATATGTTATTTACTACTAATAATTATTATTTTATTTGAGTTTGAAAATAAAATATGATTATAGATTTAAATTATAGAGTTTATTTTTCTGAACATTTTTATATATTATATACATTTTTCTGAATTATAAAACAAAAGATATTGATTTAATAAGATTTATTTATTTTCTAGAATTAAAATAAACATTAAATGGGTTTATGAGATAATGGTGATGTCAACATGAGGTGGGCGCTTTTCTCACCGGGGCTATTCCTAGCCCTATTCACTGACTGGTGGGTCCAATGGCCACGTCATATTCAGGAATTTAACTTTCACAAAAAATGGAAATTAGAAAGAAATAAAATAGCATTATGACATCAGCATGATGTCATGTTGACGTCACCCGAGGAAGATCTCCTCGGGTCGATTATCTATCCGTCGATTGGGTGCTCGCGCACGGCTGTGGTTGGGCTCATTGGAAAGAGGAGATCGCGGCGAGTCGGATAGTGGTCGCACCGCTAGTAAATGGTCACTGGAGTTACTCCAACGACGTACTTCTGTGGTGGCCGACGATGGCACACGGTGTGGTGGTGATTCCAGAAGCAAATGAAATAATAGAGTCCACTGGGAGGTAGAGGAGCTCACCCTGGTCGCGATGGGATGCTCAAGAAAGTGAGGAGAGGCGTGATGACGACGAATCGACGACAATGGCCATGGCGACCGACAGAAGGGAACGCTCTATTCCTCACGATTCACGGCGCGCCAGCTCCCGTGCTTGGTCCTAGGCGAACGAGTACATGCCAGTGCTTTCAGCGGTGGCTTCGGCGAGGCGAGGAGCAGTCGGACACGACCGGGACGACGACCTCTGGCGAGATAGGGGTTTGGTGAGGAAGATAGATAGAGCTCATAAACCTATTATGAGATAGGGGTACAGAATCTTATTAATAGTTAACCTCATAAAGAATGTTATATATATATTTAAGGCAATAAACCTTGTGGTTTATAAAGTGGTGATTTGAATTTCATGGTTCTTTATATTTTGTGGTTTCTCCCATTTCAACCCTACTTAGTTTGTAGGGTTTAAAACTACTATAAAACAGGCTTGGTTAAGTCACTATTCATGGAAATCAATCATTAATGTGAGGACCGGAACTTAACTTCCAGACCCCCCTGTGTTTATTCGTCAATCCCAAGATCAATGTTGACGACACAGCGAAATGTATATCATTGCAGACGTACAAAAGTAATTTATTACAAAGCCTGGATAACAACATAGTAAAATGTCTACTGACATTTTTTACATCTAGAAAGCACAGCGGAAACATAAAACGCATAGTGACTCCATCTCAGCCACAGGCAGTCGATGTAGTCCACGAGGCCTCACTCATCAGTATCATCATAGTAGTCATAGTCCTCCCCTTCATAGTATTCTGAATTCAACAAAAGTATTGCCATGAGTACATGACATACTCAACATACCCCTTATGCAAAACCTGATATATCTACATGTAGCTTTATGTGGAGGTCATAGGGTTCTTTTGCATAAAAGCCAATTTCATTTACAATTGATAGTAGTTTTGATAAAAGCGGTTTTAGACGAAAACATGTTTCTCATCAATGTGGTATTTCTCAATAGTGTGATTGTCCACAACAACTCGCATAGTTCATAGATTCAAGGATAAGGATAGGGGCAAAGAGGGAAGTAGCAAGACAAGTTCCCGCATGTCAAGAAAGATTCATGTGTCATCCATGACCGTGGATACGGCTATTCGAATAGTTTTACACTCTGCAGAGGTTGTACACTTTTCCCACACGACACAATCTCGTCTTGTTGCCAACCCGTGGCCGCTGGTTTAGTACACACCTATTGGTGTACCGGCAGAGGTATTGTGACAAGGTCTTTTTAGCTAGATCCCCCAAAGATGTGACATGCCCACTGGGTATGGCGCAGTGAACTGAGAGTACGTCCCCAAACCGGTCCTCCCATCTGTGCTGAAGGTTCCCCCGCAGGCAGAACCTCATCAACGGTACGACGACATCGACACCTAAGGCTAACTAACCTACTTGACCAAGCCAGTGCCCATTATAGCATGTGGTTGTACGGTGGTCACAATCTTCAAATCCAAGACTTATTAGGCCCTCATGCGGCACGAACGATGGATTGCCCCTTCATCTAGTGAAGGGCAGTCAATCACTCCTTCCTTTGATCCAGCTGTTGTCCGCGCCAATGTTTAGATGGTAAGTTTCACCCAGAGTAGAATAGAGTAGAGGAAGCAACAACGGCTAGCTCAGCAAGCTCATCCAGTTTCAAAAGGGTATATCTGACCCAAGGGTCATCCAACTCCTCCGAAGAGGGGAGATCAAGGATCCTAATTATTATTTAGCATGGCTAAGCAATTCTACTCTACATGATTAATATATAATCTCTACTCAGGATTGTGTATGGCGACAGGTGTATCAAGGTATGTGGTTAACCAAAATAGCAGTAATATTTGTAAAACAATAATAACATGCAATTGTAAAACATGGGATAATTATGAAAGGGGCATGCCTTCGTTGATGAACCCTTCTTCAGTAAGATGATTATGTCCATGTCCAAACTCATCACTCCCTACTCGTTATAACGATAACAAATGACAACCAATAAATACCAAGACAATAAACACCAAATGAATACAAATCAGAATGGCTGGATGGATATGTGTAGATTATGATAGGATGACTTGGTTAGGATGAGGAAGTGAGTTACAGTAACTCGAATATGAATCAAATAGCATGAGTAGGATGCTAGGATAGCTCATCGAGATAAAGAGATATGATTAGATATGTCGGTAGATCTTGTTATATCTAACTGACTACATACCCACTATATAAGGGTTATTCTATAGTTGGTTATAACCGTGTAAGATAGTAAACCCATTTACTATAATCTATCATAACTAGATAACTAGCAAACTTGTAAACAAGACATGGTAATAAACCATATCATACTAACTTGCAATCATCAAACAATACCTATCATGCTAGTGATATAAAGAGTAGCAAGGATTATCTCTCATGCTAACACAAGTATATAAGCGATACAAAGTCTAAGATAAACATCCATCATAAACAATAAGAAATGGAAACTAAAGATGATACTAAGAAAACATGCATCACACTAGCAAACATATACGTACACCACATCACATAAGGGGTAAACACATACAATAAACAATTACTACCGTAAGTATACTTAGATGATCATAAGGCAATAGCTAAACATGGTCTAACCGGATATCGAACATTCAAAATAGTTCATAGAAAGGCAAAACCAAGATAAGGTATCTATAAATAAACAACAAATTATAGATACCTTTTGGCAACAAGCTAAGTCTACTATCAGATGTATAAAGTAATAAAGCATGTTATATACTAAACAAGGTCATAGCATGGTAGTATATGACTTCATCATAACGGGTATACAAGCCTATGCATTTGAGTTATACTATAACATGATATAAAATAATTGTCAAGCTTAACTTTACCAAGATGAGATAAGATGGCATATAAGCATATACCAGGATATGATACTATCATGCACTACTAACATGAAAAACTTGTCTAAGCATGTGACGGTCTACTATGCAATATAACAAATATTTCATAAGCTAACATACATGTATGAGACATCATATGCATATACATTCAAACAAACACTCAAGATTATTATTATCTAGTCAAAGACTAAATTTATGCTAACATATACAAAGACAACAATGTAAATCATGTAATAGTAACGTGATAGTAAGTTACAGTCTATGTACTAAGCAATAAAATATGACATGAAATAATAACATATATCACCATACATACATGACGCAAGATATTATTATACACCCTAGCACAAATATATGGTATACAAATAGATATAACTAAGCATCATATATATAGCAGATTATGATGCACCAAATAGATATATGTCTAAGCATGAATTATAAACTAGATAAACAATTTACATACAACAACACGATAATCTACCAATATCTTGATTACAAGAAGTTTATGCATGAGATACTAATTAACCAAGAGCTATCAAACAATGTCATCGTCTTATATATAAATATAGCCTACTAGCTTATTTCTTACTAGTACTACTAAGCGAGTAATTAACTATTACTAAGTAAACACGTGGCAACCAAGCACTAATTTGAGAAATAATAGTAACAAGCAATGCATGAATGAATTACTAAGCATATATCAACATCACACAATGTATTACCGCGAGGATGAATACTGCACTAATTAAATAAATAAAACTATCTCAACATGTCACAAAATAGTGTATAGAAAGTACCGGGAACTCCTACACATGTGACTTAGCTAAGGAAAATAAATCACACCCAAAATCAATCATTTAATTCAAATACCATTCGAAAATGATCCAAAATAATATATTAAAACTTAGATTAAATTGTACCCAATAGATTTACAATATGACTCCACTGAATGGTTCCTAAGGTCAAACAGAAATATGTGTATGTTGACGTATGATTTTGTAGATCAATAGAACATGGTGTTCCATGGCGATGCCGGTCTATAAGGAATTGGCATGGATGGTGTTTTTTCTCTAGTGATAAGATTAAAAGTTCATCTTCTCCTCTGAGATGATTAGCATAAAGTGGCGTGAAAGAATCTCATGAAATTATCCCAGAAAACAAAGATGGCACAACCATATTGGTGTCCATGGTATGGTTGAGAATTAGCATGGTCAATAGAACAAACTGGATTAAAAAGGTTGTCTGGAATATAGGCTTAGATGAGATAAGAATAAGATAAAAAAAGGAATCGATCTAATTCTTACCGTACATGAGGAGTCCATCCGATGAACTTGTAGATCGTACTGAGGTACATGGAGACATTGATGAGTTGTGGTTGATGGATCGAGCTTCTGGTTTCCGGACAAACTCTCCTCCTCCTATTGGTGCTAATGGCGCAGCAGTGCGGTCTCAGGTGGCCGGAGTCATCGGGAAAACGGACGGCCGCCGGTGCCGGTCGTCTGAGCGAAGCTATGCGAGATTGGATTCAGGGGCTCTAGGTGGCAGCAGAGATGGGAAGAATAGAAAAGTGGATGCGACTCGAGAGCAAGGACAATAGTACAGTCAGTTGTTGGCTATAAGCCATGTTCATGTCATCTAAAGTCAATCTAATAGCCAATATATACAATAGTTAGAGGTAAAAATATAATACTTTATTAATGTATGACCCACTTTTCACTTTCACATAGTGCCTAGAAGCACGTGCTGCAGCTGGCTCTTAACTAAGCACTCTCTCCTCTTCTCTCTCATTCAACTAAGCATAAATATACTATTTTAAGTCTTATAGTCTGCTGACTAAACCTTATTATACTTGCTGTAGGAAGAGGTGAGCGGCAGCGCGACGGTTCGGCTGGTTGGCGTTTCGTATACGTGCATGCAGAGCAGCGCGACGCTTCGCTTGGCTGGGCCTGCTTGGACACACTGGTTTGCTCAACACGGGACAAGGCTGAACTTGATGGCTCGAGTTGAACTTGATGGCTCGAGTTGAACTTGGTGGCCTGAACCAGAAATGATGCCGCGCTACTAAAAATAAAAAGAAAGAGAGGTTGTAGCTGGGTTGCTTGCTCGACAGGAGAAGAAAAGCAAAAGGACAGCGAGAAAGATTGCAGGATTCGATGCATGCATCACCGTACACCAGAAATGAATAGAAAGAAAAACAATATAAGGAGAGACAGTACGGCTGCAAACGTATATATACAGGAAGAGGCCAGCCAAAGACATGCATGCATGTGCATTGCTACACGATCAAATCCTATCAGACTCTTGGAACGAAGCAAAATAAAGAGAATCAGATATCAAAAATAAATTCAAATGAGCATATTTTAATATGCTAAAGCCAAAAAAAATTCAATCAAACTTGAGGGACAAATAAAACAAAAATCTTGTATTCACGTTGGTTAATTCATGTTAAACCATTTGTGTATGAAATTTCAAGATAATCTTTAATTAATTGAGTGAAATTTTCCAGTCCTCATTTTCAGATAAAAGTTTTTTGAAAACTCCAAAAATCGGTCCGTTACAATTAATGAGGAAATGAAAATGTTCATTTCCAAATAATTGCCATGGGTTTTGGAAAGGTTTAATAGACACATATCTTATTATGAATGTGGATAAAGATCAAGGTTTAAGGATTGATCTAAAATTTATAATCCTGAATGACATCTCCACTCAGAGTGAACTATAGAGATTACTTCTTTATGTGGTCTTATTGGTTTATGGGTCTAGGTTTCTATTAAGGTTTAAGATAATAAAATAGACAAGGCTTTCATCCATGATCACTCATCTGGTTCTCTAATTATCTCTTGGAAGCTTTATTTATTCAAGAGGTATTGTTTAATGGTTACCTAGGAATAGGAAATGGTTTCACTATTAACTTGGTTTTAGGGTTTTGAACAAAGAGGTAGACATGGTTCTTGTCATGGCTTGATATATTGTTGGTTAAGGGTTTCTCAAACACTCCTACCTTAAGACCTCACTAAGCTTATCTTTTAGATAAGAAATTCCTTTCCTAAATATACTCTATAAAACTCTCTTACCTTGGTCACAGATCACCTCTTCCTGAATAGGTTAATCATATGACTCCACCATATCCATCATTATATGATGACATGGTCATGCCACTTCAACATTACTCCTTCATCCTTCTCCTAGTACATATGACTTCCATTTCTAAACTACCCTTGATAAAGTCATCAATGTAGATGTTTCTAACTCCATCCATTAAATTCCTTAATTCCCTCTTGCATCTGCTACCAAGGCTTGCAAGAGTACAATCCTCACTATATATAACAAAGGATATCAATCCTCTACAATAGGTACGGTACTATTCCCATAATACAAGTTTGTTCTTGTACTAGCTTGGTTAAACTACTATGCCTCCAACTACTCCATATACTCCTGTTATATACTTCATCATACTCTAGCTTGACTTCTTATGATCAAGTGAGATGATTCCTCTTACTAAGGTTTTGCCTAATATGGTATTCTCACAACTCTTTTTCATCAGCTGGTCATCTAATCTCAAGTTACTTGAGAATAATGACCACCATCATTTAATCATGCTAAGCTTAGGTTTCTAATTGTCTGATCAAGATCTATAATCAACTAGGTAGTAGACTTGTACTAGTGTCTCTATAGGCTTATCTTGTTAAGCAAGCTTACTCTAAGTTTATATCCACTTGTCTTAACAAGATTATTATTTGATGTACTGATACTACTAGCTTTCTCATAGCTTCATAATTACTATCTAAACTCTTGGGTTTAAATACTTCTTCTAGTTAACTCAGGAGTGAGTTAACTCCTCCAACATCAAATGGTTTGATCTCCACTAAGGATCACATTCCATTGATGATGGCACACTCTACCATAACTAGTTTCTCCTTCATATTAATTTACTTAAGATCTTTGGAAGGTCAACATAATAGGTCAAAGCTAAGAGTCAATAAGTTCTAGGTCAAGAATTGATTACCCAATCATGATAATAAATTGACACTCGGACTTGGTTAAATAGGAATGTCATCTCTTAGTATGATATTAAGAGTATGTGCTGGATGGTCTTGGCTTGACTTCCTTTCCTACTCTATTTGTCACAAGAGTTAGTGTTTAGAAACTACCCTGATTCTCATGGTAGAAATAACTATGGCAATCAAGTGTATCAAGATTTAGTTATAGAGTTTCTTTACTTAAGTTACATACTTAACTTGGTATTCAGGGTTTGTTGTAGGTAATACCTTGACATCATTTTTGGAATATTAAGTATTCATCCTTGAGTTGTTGTATGGAATACCATGTAATGATCTCTAGAAGATCAAGTACTCTTTATTAAGTAGTGTGTTGTGACTTAGTTTTATTACATTTGATCTACCCTTAGATCAAATTATATTACCCAATGTAAGGTTTTAGCAAAGGTCATATTGAAACTTATCGCAATGAACTTGATGATCTACTTCAGTTCCACCAAGTTAAGAGAAGCTTCAATGACTTTGACAAGTTTTATTTAAAAGCGCGAAAATTATCCAGATTTTCTATGCATGAATGCAATGCACACACCTTATCTTAGCTTATTTATAAGCTCTAATGCTGGGCTGTTACAACGTCCAACTGGATTTTACCCAGCCGGGCGCAAGCCAGCCCTGGCAGTATGCCGTGGAATGTCATGGTAGTCGGGCGCAGGTCGCATTTGCGGATGCCGAGCTTCTCTAGGGATGACCGGTAGAGCAGGTTGAGGTTGCTACCCCTGTCGATGAGGATGCGCGAGAAGCGGTAGGTGTGCTCGTTGGAGACGATGAGGGGGTCAAGCACCATCGTGTAGCCCCTGGGATTTGGAAGCTGATCCAGCTGATCCTCCCGGCTCCAGGTGATGGGGGTTTTCGACCAATTTAGGTACTAGGGGACTGGGGAGAGGATGGCGTTGACCTCCTTGGAGCATCGTCTGCGGCTGTGCTTGTCGTCCAGCTCGGTCTCGAAGATGTGGTAAGCGGCGTGTGGCTGAGGGTAGCCGTTGTTGTTGTTGCCGCTGTTGCTGCCATTACCGTTGTTGCCGACTCCCCTAGCCAGTGGTGGTGGTCCACCGGGAGGGGGCGGGGGTAGACGGGGTTGGTTGCCTTGGTCCTTCATCTAGCGGGTCCAGCTGCAGTTCCGGGTGGTGTGCGTAGCCGGTTTGAAGGTCCGCTATGCTACTTGCATGGGCCATCGAACATTTGATCAAAGGTGAGCCACGGCTTCTGCCTCCTTGCGTCGCCAGCCGGTGCATCGGGCGCGCCCTCCATAGCATTGACCTGTCGTGCATGGTAGCGAGGCTTCTACTGTCCGTCTTGGCGGTACCCGTGGAACCAGTTGTCGTTGTTGTGCCGCCTGGAGGATCCGGCTTCGCCACCCAGGTTAATTGGCCGGTCACGAACCGACTTCGAGGGAGTCGGTCGCCCATCAGCGCTCACCCGGAGCGGCTTCTTCATCGCGGCGTTAGCCGAGCGTACTGGTCCTCAACCGTCATGAGCGCCGCCATGATTTTCGGCTCGTCATACAGTAGCCGGTGGCAAAGCATGGTGACTTCTCGGCACCCCTCGATGAAGAAACTGATCGCTTGGCTCTCCAGGATGCCCTCACAAGTGTTGTGCAGCTCCGTCCACCTAGCGAGGTACTCGCATTCCGACTCACTGTCTCCTTGGATGCACAAGGCCAGGTCGCGCGAGCGGTCCGGACATTTGTACGTGCCGTTGAAGTTGCGGACGAACACCTTCTCAAAATATGGCCAGGCGTTGATGTTGTTGGGTGCAAGGCTATTGAGACATGTCCTCGCCGACCCGGTTAGCATGAGGGGGACGTAGCACACCACTATGCGCTTGTTCCCATGGGCGATGCCGACTGCCGTGGCGTAGTCGGTCAGCCAGTCCTCTGGCTTCATGTTGCTTTCATACTTGGGGGTATCCCAGGGAAGGGTAAACTTGTCCAGAAACGGTTCGTTCCGGATGCAAGGTCCGAAACAAACCAGCCCGATGGAGTCTTCCTCTTCCATGATGCGCGCTTGAGCTAAGAGCTCGAGGCGGTCACGGGCATCGGCATTCGGATGGTCAGGGTTGGCTGCTCCTACCCGGCCCGAGAGACGGGAACCAGCAGGTCGTGGCGCTCCGGTTGGTGGAGGGGGTGGTGGTGGGTTGTTGTTCACCGTCTCATCCTGACGCGGCTGGCCCCTATTTCTAGAGTTGCAGCGCTGGCTACAGAATCTTGCCGGAGGAGAGGACGCCTACTGGGTCTCACGGGGTGCGCCCTTGCTGTTGCCGGCCGGCTTGTTTCCCCTGGAGCAGCTGGGGTCCTCGTGCATCTTCCGGATGGCGTCAGCTTGCTCATCCGCGATCCGGAGGAGCTCCTGTACCTGGGCGTGCTGCCGATCTCGCTCCTCGCTCTCCATGTTGGGCAGCTCGTGCCGCGTGCAGGTTCTTGATGGGCGTGTTGTAGGTGGGTCGGACGAGAACGGGTGGCGGATCCGGCTTGCCATCCCTCTCCATCCTTCTGCCTAGCTCACCACCCCAACGTCGCACTTGCCCGTGCCAGCTCGGCTCCGCGGTAGCCGGAGTGTGGCTGTGGGCGCGGTCGTACTCGCGCATGGTGATGTTGACTTGCTTCTTGGCGGCAACCAGCTCGATGGCCTCCTGCAGGAGGAGCAGCATCTCCATGGTGAAGTTTGCCTCTGCCTCCTCCGGGTTGTCCTCGAGGTTAACCGGCGTGAGGAGCGGGTCAATGGCTTGTTCCACTAGGTTCTTCAACCACGGTGGGGCGGAAGTTCCGACCTCATCCACGCCCTGCTCTCGAGGATGGCGAGGCTGGGAGCTAGAACCAGCCATCATGACCTCGATGCCACGTGAAGCGATGGAGATGCCACTGCTGGGGAGCAGCAGTTCCGAGACGGAGACGATCTCCCTAGGGAAATGCTCCGGCATGGTGGCGACGTAGACGGGAAGGTTGCCGAAAAGCAGGATAGAGTCGTTTGCCGGAAAGGTGGATCCGGCGAAACACGATGCCTTGTCGATGATGCAGTCGAACTTGATGAGCGTAAGAACTAGGCCGGAGGCCACGCGCTCACCGGCTGAGGTGCGGGGTCCCATGCGGAACATGACTCCGGTCGAAGCCATCTAGCCCCACGGTAGGCGTCAACTGTCGTTGTATTGGGAACAGTAGTACCTGAAAAGGTTAGATAGAGGTGTGGGGACTAGCAGGGAAGATCTCGATGGCGTCCGCAGGCGGGATTGGGTACGAGTTAGTGTAGCGAGACACGAGAAGTACCTAGGTTCAGAGCCCTCGTGAGGAGGTAAAAACTCCTACTCCTGCCGATCTGACTATGAGTAGTATACGAGCTACAATCGCTCCTTGAGCTATATCTCCTAGCTACCTTCTTAAATGCTCTAAGACCAACCCCTAATATGAGAGCCTTGCCCCTCCTTATATAGGTAGAGGGGCAACGGTCTAACTGGCCATGCCGGCTGGCGGGTCCCACGGGCTGGTCCCAACCGGCTGGTCATCTATAGTATCCGGTATGGTATGTCCAATCGAGGTACATGTCGTGAGGGTCCTCGTGGGTATAGTGAACGTCGTGCGAGCATGTCGTCAGCACCCGGCCACTGTGCCCGCGTCACCCAGCAAAGTCTTCGGTATGGTCGCGTAGTGGCGGGTCTTGTCGCTATGCCAGGGAGTACCATGCACTATGTAGCACGTCGCCCTATGCTCTTGATTGTGTCCGGCTACGCTAGTGTAGCCGATCTTGGATCTTGCCGCTCCTCCTGGTTCCGGCTATTGGATGGTAGCCGATACGAAGTGTCCGTGTCCGGCTGTGTCCTGCCAGCCGGACGCGAACTGCCTGCCGTAGTTCTTGTCTGGTTGGGGTATCCGGGAGTGATCCCCCCGACAGAACTTGTGCCTATGGATGAGCTCAACTTGAAAGATCTTTGCTATGGATGTACTTCGGCTAGATTTATATTATCTTGGCTTAATCTTTATTTATGTGCTGCCAAGTGTTTATTTGATGGTGAAACTTGTCCCTGCCTATGATGTTGTAATGAGGCATACAAGTTGATAAGAACAAATTACTAATCTGCCCCTGATTTGATTTAAGCTCTATGATGTGCTAGCAATGCACTTCATTTCCAAACTGAGAGCACAACTAACACTAACCCCTCTCTCTATATATTTCATTTTCTATCTTTGTTTGCAGGTACAAGACCAAGTGATGAAGAATAAGAAGATTAGAATAGGATTTAGTTTAGGACTAGTGTTTAATTTTCTTTTGTAATCTTTTCTTTTTTCCTTTTGTAAGAACAATGTAATATATATATATATTATTCAATAAAGCTTTTATTTCTTTGAGAATTGTCCCTATGATGTTTTTACTTCATATACCTTTGTATTTATTTGTTAATTGTTGAATAAAGGAAATAATTAAGAAATAACTATTTGAGTTATACTTTTTGTATTGTTTCAATTCTTTTAATTGTTTTATAACCATTAAATTTCAAACAATATTAACTAACTCTTTTTGGAAAACAATTAAACACTAATTATTTCTAACTTTCAAAAAAATGATTTGAATTTTAAATATGAATTCAAATTATCCACCCAAATTCATAATAATTCATCAGGATCATGTCAGAAGTTATAGCAAACACACCTAAGAGCTAAATCCTAACTCAAAGTAGTGAAAGGAACTCTAATCTCCCTAGAGTTTTGTTTGGCGAAACATTTACCCCAAATTTTCAGATGCATGCATGCAGATGCACAAAATCCTAAATCTACCCTTCGTTTAGTCCTAAATGATGGGATGTTACACTAGCACCACTCCTCCTATATCTTGCCGACACCCCCTCTTTCTATGTTCTGCCACCCCTCCTGCTATTTCCGCTGGTCCCGAGGGCCCGACCACGTCCAAGGATGTTGTGGAAGGGAGCAGGCAGGGCTATGCTGGTGAGCTTGTTTGACTTGGAGTTCAAGGGGAATCAAAAGCGCGTAGCACCACTAGTAGAAGGTCACGGGAACCTTGCCAGTGACACGACCACGCGGAATACGATGATGATCAACTGACTATGGTGTTCGAGCGGGCAAACATGGAGTACAAGGAGGAGCGGGATCCTACCAGGGATGCGAGGGGAACATTAGTGAGCTCAGGAAAGTTTGGAGGTGACATCAACAACAGCTACCACATGACAGGCATGGAATGGATTGTGGCATTGATTAGGGGTCTTGGCTTCAATTTCATCTGCAGGGAGATGCGGGCAATAAGGCGGAAGTCATCGGCTTAATGATAGAGCTCGGGAAGGTCGGGAGGGGTAAGGAGAGCGGGTGCTAGAAGAAGAAGGATACGATAAAAGAAAGAGAGGGGAAGAAGATGAGAGGAATGACAGGTGGGCCCTAGGTTGATGTCATCGCTTAATTGTGGGACCATTATGTTAGTTTTGCTGTTAAAATATGATTAGCCAAAAAAGTGACCTATTTGTAATAGCTCGCCCTAAAAGTGGTATGTATCCGCAAAAAATTGCAAAAGTGACACTAAACTGTTACCCTAGCCTCAGTTGTGGTACTAAAATGTAATTTACTCCTATTCTGCACACCCTTCTTCTCCTCACATGATATTGGATTCCCTACACGCATGTATATTCCCGGTGAACGAGGGATTCCCTTAGTGTCTCGAGGATCTGCGCCATGTGAGCAACCTCGCAAAGATCATGTCATCCTCCACGGGTATTACACTAACATCGTCGCCCCGTGGATTTGAAAGATACATTAGATCTATTAAAGAAATAACTATTGGGCCATGTAGAGATAAACAAAAAGCTTTTTTCCACGCCGGTTATCCCAAGATCTGGCCAAGGTAAAAGGCCACAAGGATTACCACTAGACGCGTGGTTGTGGATTACTGATGAAGCACGTCGGTCGATGTAGTGTAGTCCTCACGATCCGATCCAATCCCATGATATCCAAAGTGCTGAATGTACAACACCTCTGCCGGTATCGACATGTACAAGGAGGAGCTCCGACGGCAAATTGCTAGGTCTGGTGCGGCGGTTGGACTGTATGGGCCTAGGGTTTCCAACACATGGAGTGGTCTAATCGTGCCCTTTGGGCATCCTGTGCCCTAGTATATATAGGGAGTGAAAGTGGGCTCCACTCACTTGTGTCCCATTCACTAAAGCCTATACTAGTCACTGCAATTCCAACTCACTGACTGATACCATCGATCTAGATTCACGAATGTAGTATAATAGCTTTTTCCCTAGAGTACCTAGGTTTAATCAAACCTTGGAAAGCAATGCTATGAAGAAATAAAAAGGACACATCTACAAGACTTTGTTTCTTCATTTTACCTTTGTTTACCGGACCAATCAAGTTTACTTTTATAGTGGGTTGAATCAATGGGTGGAGATAGGCTAGGGTTGAAGATCCACCTACAGCTGCACATCATATGGGATAAAAGATAATGATAAGCACATTCATGTGTAAAGTTTTATAGTGATAATCTCTTGTGGGCAACACATCCTAATATACTAGAGCCCCGTGATGCAGTGGGCATAGTAAAAGTCTTTTAATCCAACCGAGTGCACCACGAAGCAATGGGATACAAATGATTATTAAGTGTAAAACACAAATCAAAGCATTAAGTGGTGATGTTGTTGTGATCCCGAATGGGGCGCTAAGCAAAGATCGTGCTACCCTTTCTGTCACTAGGGTTCCTATGAGATCGCCGCTAGCCAAGTATCTCACCTCAAGCCTTTATCAACCTACGGGATCTTAGGTACCTACAAGTCCACAAATCGAGACAAGAGACAAAGAAAAAAGCAAATCACTATTTCAAACAATACACAATGATCCCATGAATTCGATGCACATAATCGCTGCGAGGTTTCTCCCCAACCCGCAGCCTGTGAAGACTACTCACTCGTAACAATAAGGTCAAGGATATAAAACATTGTGAAAAATACTTAGATTGTAATCAAATATTCTTACAATGGTCGTCAAATCACAAGGAGATCTAAAGTACAAAGCAACAGCTATGGCTAATGGAGGAGCTGGATGAATGATGGATGAACAATGGCGTGGATCTCCTTTGGTGGTGTTGTGATGCAATCTGGGAATGGCGGCCCTCTGGCCGACGGTTGGAGCCTCAAAATAAATAGGCGTCTTCACGAAAGTTGTAGGGTTTCTTGAGACAAAGCTGTCGCCACATGGTATGGGCGGACGGTATGGGCGGGCCCTGCCCGTACCAGTGGTCGTTACAATGTCTGACTCCAATAATTGACTCCACAATTACTTGGTCGTGTGGACTTCCTCAAAAACCTTCATTATGACTCCTGATTTCGCATTAAATAGCGTGATTTCCTGCACAACACAATTCAAAGCAAGGTTTTGCATATCTTTGCAATTATTAGTCATTAGTGGCAAAGATTGCGAGTTTCTTGTCAATTGCTTGATCGAAAATAATGTTTAAACATGGTGGAAGATGGCTATTTTTAGAAACATAGGACATACCTCTCATAAGTGACTTCAGAATCCTCTTCCTTATAGGGATGTGTTCCTTCAAAACTCAAGCACGATTACTACCATAATAATATTAAAGCAAAGAGGCAAAGTGCGAATCCACATTTACAAAAAAAAGGAAAAAAGGAAAAATATTTTTGTATTTTTGTCGTGGTGGTGGCACGGTAGATGCCATGTATAGGCTAAAGATGGGGCCAATGTGTACTAGAGGAATCCAGGGAGGGATAGTGTGGTGATTCCACACACTGGTGTTTTTATTTCTCTCTTGTTGAATGTGGATTACAAGGGCTCCTTGAGCTGTTCGTGAGGAGGAGACTAGTTCTCTTACTACCCACTACTATGATCTAGGGTTCTTACTTAGACAGAATGATCGATCCCCCTCTATGGAGGCCCTGGTGCTCCTTATATAGGGGATCCCAGGTTACAAATATAGTGCACATGTGGAAGCATATTCCTCGAATATGCCCTTTGGTTAAAGTGAGATGCCTCTTTTTACACTTTAAACGGCTAGTTCGGACTCAGGGCGTAAGCCTCCCTGTGTCCCTCTACGAAGTCGCATCACCTGACACTGGTGGCGTCAGCCGATATTGGCTACATCACCCTTGTCGGCCACGCCCCGCTGGTCCTTCCCTTTGCCTGCTTTGCTCATGCTACAGTGGACAGAGGCCACCTTTTGACCAGCGAGAGATTCCTTCCTTCCCTTGGAAGACAAGTGTAAACCGGCTTGTGCTTGGCTAACCCGGCTACGAGGGTTCCTACAAACAAGGTAGATCGATGATAGCCAACATATGTTTTATGCCGGCCGGGTTAACACTGGGTGAACACCCACTATGTCGGGTCACTCCGTAAGTCGGCCTGCCTTGAGGTGACCCGGTCAGCATTCGCTTTGACCGTGCCATACCTCGGCTAACTCGGCCTTTATACCCCTGCGTGACCCTACCCAGGGGTATCCCCCAACATTAGTCCCTGAAGCTGGTGTAGTCTTAACAACTTCAGCTGATAAGGCCACAGCAGATTCCACTTATCAAGATCTGCACTTTCTTCACTGAGTTATCTTTTAACCAGGTTCCTTTTGCTTGACATTCCCTTGGCACATTCCGAGTTACTTCTCGTTGGCCAGGTTATTATCCATATATCCGAATCATCTTTCCTTCTCTCATACGCTTCCCCACGTCCTACGTGGAGGGTAATCATCACTTTGCCTCATTTTAAGGGCTCGCGCCAGTTACTGCGCTGGTTACTATATTGATTGTCAGGAATAACTATTGCGCACATCATGGCAACCCCCTCGTTAACTATATCATCACGTCGTGTCGTGAGATTCGCTGCTCCATGTGGCCCTTGGTGTGGCGCAGGCCTGATTGGCTGGCTTGGTAAATACACGGCCACATCGTGTGGCACCACTGTAGCCCTGGTCCCACTACGCCTCCCAAGGGTAAAGTTAAATAGGGGACAGGGGCGGCCCTTAGGGATTTCCCCACTTCGCACGTGCCCCTTCCCTCTACTTCCTTCTTCTCCACAGCAACGCTGCTGCCGCCGCTGCTTCTGCTTCATGTAGGGCCGCTGCTGTGGCGCTTCGCCGTTCCTCTGCATCCGCGCCGCCACTCCCGCTCAAGCTCACCGCTATGGGGCCTCTCCAATCCAGGTCCTTGCCTCCAACTGCAGATTGCTTCCGCGAGGATAGCAATTTGGAGATGACAGAGGAGGAGATCATCATCGCTGAGGAAGAAGAGGAGGAAGGCGAGGCGCACGAGCGTGGCGCTTGGGCGGGCTCGTGGGTCTGCCAAGATGATCTAGACTGGCTTTACCAGACCCGTCACATCCCCATAGGCGTCATCTGCCGCCTCGCCGCCGCAGAGATTGCTCCCTCCCCAAATCCAGGCGAGTTCTTGGTATTCTTGTCCCATTTTCAGCGTGGCTTTGGCCTCCTAGAGAGCAATTTCTTCCATGATTTC
Source organism: Avena sativa (assembly GCA_916181665.1). Lineage (NCBI taxonomy): Eukaryota > Viridiplantae > Streptophyta > Magnoliopsida > Poales > Poaceae > Avena > Avena sativa. Next base: position 596,961,314 of record OV702289.1, read on the forward strand.
ATCAATACCTACAAGATTCAGCCGCACCATCTTCTAGCAAATGCCATTACCTCCCTCTCTTCCTTCGCTTCTGGCATAGAGGGATATGTCAGCCTCTGGCCCACCAAAGAACTTTGGATCAAGTTCTTTGGTCTTCGCAAAAACATCATTCCTGACCCTCTTCTTGCCCCAGCTGACAAACTTATGACCCAGTGCGGTGGAGCTTCTATCTCTCCCTGCAAGAATTCTGCTTTCCTTCATGTCATAGGCCTTGAATCCTGCAAAGGCTAGTCCCAGACCTTCTTTTATGTAAGGAACAACATTGATGAAGACCGGATCCGGCTGCTTCCCTTCAAGTTGGGTCCTCCGGATGCAACCTTGTGGGACCGAATCCCAAAGAGGGCAACCACCTTGGCGAATCAAGTGGACTGGTGGATCAAGGAGCTTGTCAAGCAGGGGCTGCATAGCGAGGATGTTATGATCACCTTCATTCGCAGCCGGATCTCCCTCTCCAAAAGAGCTTGCACAAGCTTTGCCACTTGAGTGGTCCTCTTGACCCCAACCACACCTCCTCCTTCGAACTTGATAACTCTAACATATTTCACCGAGTCAAGGCTATCTTTAAGATAGAAAAGGAGTTCTCTAAGGCGTGGACATGGGGGCTTGAGCACTTCACCCAGGCTAACTTGCTTCCTCCGGTGTGTTCCTCACCTGACCCTCTCTCCGAGTCTTGTGGTATGTTAGACCGTATCCTTATTTGATCCTTTAGTATTTTTGCTCTTAGTTGTTTCTCCAGCAGACTATGGAAGATGCTAAGGATCCATCCCTCAAATGGGCGGAGGACCGCTCAGACCCGGAGGTAGTTCAACCGGACCCGGAGACGTTCTTAACTACTCCGGATAGCTCCAAGCGAACTTCGGGTAAGGCCTCTTCTTTGAGGGATTGGCCTCATGATGACGACTTCGATGTTGAAATTATGGAAGGTACTTGATCTGGTGCCCATCTCTTATGCATTTCCGGTTACCTCGGCTTCAGCTAACCCAGCCGAGCAGGTCCACGAGGATCCTCCTCTCGCCATGGATGAAGCGTTTCCTACCCCTTCCCAGAAACGGACGACAACCTCGGCCGCTGCTTCTGAGGCACCTCCGCCCAAGAAGAGGCGAAAGAAGTCCGGCATCAAGGGCGCCAACAAGCCTGAGCCTAAGGCAAAGACCATGGCCCGGAGAGCACTTCGGCCCAAGGAACCTATTCCGAGTAAGTCCTTTTTCCTTCCTCGTTCATTTCCGAGTCATGCTTCACTGTCTTCACATATTACTTGCCTCTCTTTCTCCTTTTAACTTGTTGTTCATTGTCTGATTCGGCAGCGCTCCAAGGGTGATCCCCAGAGTGATCCCAGCATCTCCTCTCCTATCCGGAGTGTTCCATCTCCGCCCCCCCCCCCCCCCACGACAATGATGTTCGCTCGCCGAGCCCTATCCAAGAGAGATCACGGGCCATACTAGATCTAAACCCACCTTGTCATGAGGAAGGTAATGTTGGTGCGGGGAAGTGGGGCTGCCGAGGATACGGCTATGTCAGACCTCCCCAGTACTTCGGCTCAGCCACAACCCTCTATTATAGAGATGCGAGCTTCATTAGCACCGCCCTAGATTCCTTCTTCATCAGTATCAACCTCGCCAGCAGCATCAGCACCAGCAGCAACACCAACACTGACATCTTCGCCAGCACCAGCAGCAAAACATCAACACCAGCACCAGCACCAACACCAACACCAGCATCGGCGCTAGCACTAGCATCAACGCCCAAAAAGCCTCAGGCAGCTGTATCCGGATCAACTATTTCCATCAAGGATATATTCCAGCCAGCTTCTCAGGCTCAATCTAGAGCAGCAACCTCGGCTCCTCTACAGCGTCCAATCTGCCAGCAAGAGCAAGAAGGTAGCCGAGGTTGCCAAGGGTCCATCATCCAAAGGCACCAATATTGAGTCTGGATAGCGCACGCTCGCGTCCATGACCAAGAAGGATGGTGCCACCTCCGGGTCATCTGCCGTTGGATCAGAGGGTAGCAAGCAACTGACTTTGCATACCAGCCTAGCTGCTACCCAGATCGTGAGGCGAGAGGCCCACGCCAAGGGTCTGGTGATGAGCCAGGCGCTCAACAGGGAGAATTATAGCCCGACGCTCATTGAATAAGTGAATAACTGGAACGACACTGAGTTTATAAACCCCCAAGACGATCTCCTGGAGAAATTTGGTCTGGCGGAGTTCAGCACCCAAATGAATACTGCTACCAAGGCCATTCCCTTTGCTAGACAGATGGAGGTAACCCTTTATTCGTTATGCTTTTAATATGTGCAAATTGCTTAGTGATATACCCACTAGTCCCCGAGCCTCTGGGGGAGTAATTTATTACTCGGCCGGATGCTCTTAGAAAACTAGCGCAGGTCCGTAGTAGTTTCAAATAACCACACACCTAGATCCAGGTTAAGTTCCACTTATCTAGGATCTTGTAGACTTTGAATATCCACACACCTAGAGCCGAGTTAAGTTCCACTTGGTCCGGATCTTGTAGACTTTGAATACCCACACACCTAGAGCCGGGTTAAGTTCCACTTGGCCTGGATCTTGTAGACTTCGAATATCATTTCTTACTTCTGAACTAACATCTGCTTCTTTTTTAGATCACAACCAACCGCTGAACTGCTGAGTTCCAGCGTCTGCTGGACACATATAAGGACCTTCGTGTCAAGCACATCAAACTACTTGCCGAGCTGAAGAAAAAGTGTAAGTTATTTACTTAGGATCTTTCAGTCTCGCTTCTCTGTTTTAGTTGCTATCCGTATTAACTTTTCATCCAGATTGTTCAGCCGAGGTTGAGGCTGAGAACATCATCATGCGCAAGAATTTGGCCGAGGTCACATGTAACTCATCTTGATCATTTACACTTTGCTTACTCTTACTCTAGCTCGGTACATATTTATACCTCGACTCTGCTGGGTCAACCAACTATTGAAGTGACACTTCAAGATAGTGTATCTATGCCTGACATGATGCTTCACTTTCTCAAACAAGCAGGAAAGAATTAGGCCAAACTCAAAAACAAAGATGATGAGATCGCCAAGCTCCGCCTCAAGGATGATGAGATAACTTGGCTGAATGCCGAAATTCAAAGGCTCAAAGATCTCCACGAGTCAGAGCTAGACAAGGCCGACTAGGAGTTCTTCGAGGAGAAAGAGCACCTGAAGACTCAGCTCACCAAGGACAAAGACTTGCTAAAGGAAGCCGACATCAAACTTGAGTCGGCGACCACTGAATATGAGAAGCTTAGGACGAGGACAGCTGATGGTCAAAAGGAGTTAACCCGGATCCTCAGCCACATTGCTCGTGAGTTCTCCTCCTCCTGCCGACACTTGTTTTCTCCGGGTCATATGCCCTTACTTATTGATATTGTCCGTTCTGTTCACAGGCAAGTTCCCAGAGAGCGAACCCCTTACTTCTGCCGCTGTCTCCAAGTTCCGCCTGTAGCGAGGTACCCTAGTTGGTCCTGCCTCCGAGTCTATTCCTTATGACACGGATGACATGCTGGTGAGCCTCGCTGCCGCGTTGAAGTCATGAAAAATTATGGCGCGGACATTATGTCAGCGGCTGTCCGGATGTTCAATGCTCTCTGGCCCACTGATCCCACTCCCAAAGGCAGCACAACTTTCATATCAAAACTAATGGAGTGTGAGACCCAGCTGAACCTTTGGTGAGAATCTACCACACGCGTAGGGGCTGATACGGTGTTGAGCTTTGTCCTCTCCTGGTATGAGACGCTGGACCTGAAGTTGCTTGATCGCATGCGCACCGGATCAAAATGGACCACTGATCCGGAGTGCATCGCTCAACGCAAGGCGTGCATGCGCCTATGACATCATTTAGTACGCCTTCTGCCATAGCTAGAATGAGGGTCCATGCTTTCTCGATGCCGTTGACGATGCTTACATTTCGGATGGTGGAGATGATGAAGAAGAATCCTCTGAGCTCGGCGAGGATGCTGAAGATTCAGAGGATGAGGGTGCTGACAGAGCAGATCAAGCAGGGACCAATGCTCCACCTACAGACACCGAATTACCCCTCCTTCGACCGATGATCTGGCTCCTGTTGCTGCTCCATGAGCCAAAAAACACTTTGATATTCATCAGATCCCCGGTATGCCAGGTGCAAATGTATTTAAGCCCAATGGTTGGTGTTTTGCTACAAATGCTTGTGTTTTGTTACTAAGTTATTAATGTCAGATTAACTTGGGCGGAGTCCCCGAGTTTCCTTTTCTTGTTCGTCCAATTTTATGATTCAGCTCGCGTCTACCTTGATTCAGTTTTTGACCGACGAGTCCGAGTTTCAAAAAATTGACTTAACAATACTTGAAACTTTGGGATTAGCTCAAAATAATTCAATGTAACATAAATATACTAAATATAGGGTTAGTCCAAATAACAAATGTCGGCTTGATTACATTCCTTTCCTTAGTTGTTTTTCATGTGCTTTGCAATTCCAAACTTGTTCTCTTGCTTGCCATGAAGCCAATTCTTGTTGGACATTAGCAAGTCTAAGAGTTGGGTTTTTGGTGCTTACACACTACTAATCTGGCTAAGGTGTAAGTAATTTAAGCCAACCGACATATAGAAAGTAAATACAGAAAAGACAATTATTAAGGCAGTCCCCGAGTTTCTGCTAGGGGTGACGAAGTTTCATTGATATGATCATTGCCGACATACATGCCGATATATGAGTACTTCGGATACATTCACCTCTTTGCTATGTGTAAAATGGAAGAAGTAGAGCTACATTCCACGGACTCTTAGATTCCTCACCAGACCTGTCCGCCTTGTTCTTGTCCTGTGGTTGTGCATCGATAAGATAGTAGGAGTCATTGTGCAAAGCTTTGCTCACAATGAAAGGTCCTTCCCATGGAGGGGATAACTTATGCATGCCAGTAGTGCTTTGCACCAGCTGAAGTACGAGATCACCTTCCTGGAAGACTCAGGGGTTTACTTTCTGGCTATGGTAGTGTCAAAGATTTTGCTGATATATGGCGGATCTGGACAAGGCCAATTCTCTCGCTTCTTCCAGCAGATCAACATCATTTTGCTGGGCTTCACGCACTTCGGCTTCTGGGTATTGGGTGACCCTTGGCTAATCATGCTCTATGTCGGCTGGTAATATAGCTTCTGATCCATATACCATAAAGAACGGCGTATAACATGTTGATCAATTCGGAGTTGTCCTTAAACTCCACAGTACCGCTGGTAGTTCTTCTATCCAGCACCCTGCTAATCTTTGCAGCGGCTCGATGAGCCGGGGCTTTATCCCGGACAAAACTAGTCCATTGGATCTTTCCACTTGTCTGTTTGATGCGGGGTGGGCTACCGAGTCGACATCTAGCCGAATCTCCTTTTCTCGGCAGAACCTAGCAAATTCTCCTTCAGCAAAGTTTGTGCGATTATTAGTTATGATACTGTGGGGATAGCCATATCTCAAGATTATGTCTTTGCGGAATGTCACTGCTGTTGCCCCATCACATTTCCTGATTGGCTTTACCTCAATCCATTTGGTAAACTTGTCCACCATGACCAAGATATGAGTCATGTTTCCTTTTCCTGGCTTAAATGGGCCGACCATGTCCAAACACCATACCACAAATGACCAAGTGATAGGTATAGTTTTCAGTTCCGACATTGGCATATGCGTTTTCACGGCGTACCTTTGACGGCCGTTGGATTTTCTCACAAGATCCTCTGCTTTCTCCAAGGCACTTGGCCAATAAAATCCATGCCGGAAAGGTTTTACCATTAATGCTTTGGAAGATGCATGATGACCACATTCTCCTTGATGGATATCCCGGAGGATGTCAAGCCCTTCTTCCGGGTCTACGCATCATTGCAAGACACTTGTGACACTCCTTTTGTATAGTTCGGTGTTGATAATGGTGTATGCCTTCGCTCTTCTCTGGATTTTCCTTGAGAGTATCTCATCACTCAGCAAGGTTCCCTGTTTTAGGAATTCAAATATCGGCTTCACCCATGCAGGTATAGGTCGAAGAGGGAAGAGCTCTACATCAATTTCCATTGCATCTACTGACATAACTCCAGCCAGAACAAGCTGAGCAGTCCTCGGGTTCTGCGAGACAGTCCTCAGATCTGCTGAAGTAGTTCCCGGGTTTGTTGAGGTGCTTCCCTAGTCTATATCCATAGGGGTAGCTTCTGATCCGGAGAGAGCCGGGACATATATTGAGTCAGATTCCAGTGACGGTGTGATAGATGGTTTTCTCAAGTGCTCCAATGCAACATTTGGCAGGATTGGTTGCTAGGATGGCACCAACTTTGGTAATACGTTGGCTGCCTCATTTTCACTCTGAGGTATGTGGTGGAATTCACATCCCTCAAAGAACCCACTTATCTTTTGAACATGGAATCTGTAAAGGGCCATGTTTGCATCCACAGCATCCCAATTTCCAAACACTTTCTGCACCACCAAATCCGAGTCTCCAAAGCATTGTATCCGACGTATTCCCACTTCCTTTGCTACCTTAAGTCACAAGTGCTTCATACTCGGCAACATTGTTTGATGCGCTGAAATGGATTTGGAGGACATATTTCAACTGATCTTTCTTGGGCGAGGTAAGCACTACCCTGGCCCCCAATCCTTCATTTAGCTTTGATCCATCAAAGTGCATTCGCCAATAGTTCGAATCCAGCAAAGGTAGTTCATATTGCATCTCAGCCCAATCCACAAAGAAATCTACTACTGCTTGTGACTTGATCGCATATCTTCTATCAAACTGCGGTGCGTATGGGGCTAACTCAATTGCCCATTTTGCGATTTGGCCACTGGCATCTTTGTTGCTCATAATATCGGATATGGGTGCCTTGCATATCACCTTGATGGGGTGTTCCTCAAAGTAATGTTTGAGTTTCTTGGCCGCCATGTAGACACCATATGCCATCTTCTGGTAGTGAGGGTAATTCCGTTTCAAAGTCGATAACACCTTGCTTAGGTAATATACTGGCCTTTGCACCAACTTTCCTTCCTCATCACGCTCCACTACTATCCCTGCACTTACGACTCGGTTGGTCGCGGCTATATAGAGCAACATTGGCTCTTTAGATAGTGGAGAGGCTAATATCGGTGCAGAAGACAACATCTTTTTTAACTCTCAGAACGTGTTATCAGCTTGCGGTGTCCATGTAAATTTGTCTGCCTTTTTCATTAACTGATAGAGGGGTAATGCCTTCTATCCCAGCCGACTTACAAACCGGCTTAATGACGCCAGGGAACCAGTAAACTTCTGCACATCATTAAGACATTTTGGGAGTTCCATTCCCACGGTGGGCGCCAACTGTCATGGTGGTGGCACGACAGATGCCATGTATAGGCTAAAGATGGGGCCAATGTGCACTAGAGGAATCCAGGGAGGGATAGTGTGGTGATTCCACACACTGGTGTTTTTATTTCTCTCTATGGCTCGGATTTTCGTGGGGTTAGCTTTGATACCTCGGTTGGATACGAGAAAACCGAGTAAATTCCCAGCTGACACACCAAAAGTACATTTCTCTGGGTTAAGCTTCATTCGGAACCGCCTTAGGTTCGCGAATGTCTGCCGGATATCATCGAGGAGCGTTTTGCTTTCCTTAGTTTTTATCACAACATCATCCACATAGACTTGCACATTTTGACCAATTTGGTCATGTAGACATTTTTGCATGCATCGTTGGTACGTTGCTCCTGCATTACATAATCCAAATGGCATAGTGCTATAGCAATAAGCCCCATACGGGGTGATAAATGCAGTCTTTATTTGATCATCCAGATTCAAAGGTATTTGGTGGAAACTAGAATATGCATCTATGAATGATAATAGTTCACACCCGGCAGTTGAGTCTATGACCTAATCTATCCTTGGCAGTGGAAATGGATCTTTTGGACACGCCTTATTCAGGTTCGTGTAATCAATACACATACACCACACCACAGCCACATTCGGATCATCCTTCTTCTTTTCCACGAGCACCGGATTAGAGAGCCAATTCGGGTAAAGTACTTCCATGATAAACCCGGCTACAAGTAACCGGGCTATCTCATATCCAATGACCTTTCTCCTATCTTTAGCGAAGCGGCGGAGAGGTTTCTTCACCGGCTCAGCCCGAGTCTTACGTTCAAAGAGTGCTCAGCCAACTCCCTCGGCACACCTTGTAGATCCTGTGTGGACCAAGCAAAGATATCCCGATTCTCATGGAGGAAGTTGACGAGATCGCTTTCCTATTTGTCACCTAACCCGGCACCAATGGTCATGGTGCGCTCTGGGAACTGATCATCAATGGTCACCTTCTTTGTATCTTTTATCGCTTGAAACGACACACTTCCATGCGGGTTGGTCAGAGCCGGCATATGCTGCTGCGTGGACTGAGCCAATGCTGCCACCTCCTGAATTCTCCTTTTCTCTTGAGAAATCACGAGTGACTCGACTAGGTTAGATCCGGCGGAGGCGCACTCAATAGAACGCCTAAAGTCCCCAGCTATGGTAATCATCCCCTTGGTCCGAAAAATTTCATCTTTAGGTAACTGATGTGAGTGCATGCCATGAACTTGTTCAGAGCAGGCATGTCGAGTAACACGTGATATGCACATTCCAGGTTCACAACTTCAAACTCCAAGTTTTCAGTCCGGCAGTTGTCCCTTGTGCTGAATAACACATCAACTCGGACCTTACCAATAGGCTCACAGGAGATACCTGACACGATGCCATGGAAAGTGGTCCTTGTTGCTTGAAGCATATTTTCCGATATTCCCAACTTGTGCATGGTATCCTTGTACATGATGTTAATTCTATTGCCATTGTCTATCAGCACCTTGGAGAACCTCACATTGATATTCGGCCAATGATTGTCGGATCCAACACCAGTGCATACGATCGAGGACTCGACATGAGCTTGGGGTGATCGTTGATGCTCCAGGTGATTTATTGATCTGACTAAGGCATATACCTCGTCACAGCTGGCATTACCGCATTTACCTCCATATGTCGGTGTTGCAAGCTCTTTCTGTCAGTCTCCTCTATGGTGAACACATAGTAGCTCTGGTGACGCTCCCTGTACTCGTTCCTCCCTTCATTTTCGTGATACACTTGGTCTTGTTGTTTCTGGTTATTCACTTGACGCACTGCATCCCTTCTTTCTTGATTTTCATACCTCGATGGAGGTGGAGGCAGCATCAATTGTTGTCCATTCCCCCCAGTGAGCAGTTGCTGCCGAGGTGCTTCATTCCGAGGTGCTTCGTGCCGAGATCCATCATGCCGAGGTGCATCGTGCCGAGGTGCCTGAGCATTCCCCGAGCTACTCTGCTCCAGATTCCTCATCCATTCACATTGCCGGGTTGTATGATTCGCCGGGCTATTTGGACTTGGCGTATGGAAGTTGCACGGCTGATCCAACATAGACTCGAACGTGTATCTCGGATGGTCCTTTCTTTCCTGCCATTGTTTCTTCTACTCCGACGTCCAAGGCTTCTTGCCTTCACCCTTTTGCTGCCAATGCTTCCCTCCAGTTTTCTGACACTGGCTGGCGCCGACATTGGGCTGATCCTGATCTACCACGGCCACTTGCTACGAGTTGTACCTCTAATCTTGACGATCATCCCTTCTTTTACCTCGGAAGTCATTCCCCCGGGATAATCTGGAACCATCCCTATTGTAGTACTCCTCATTTGACTCCCTTGACATTAGTCGAGGTTGGGTTGGATCTCCCAAAGCGTACGAATCTGCGATCCTGATCGTCTCAGCCAAGGTAGTTGGCATATCTCGCTGCAACCTTTGCCACACCATACTTCCGTATCTACAGCCTTGGGAAATCCATGCAATTGCTTGTGATTCAATTACCCCCTCATAGGAATTGTGCACATTACATCACCGAGTTAGAAATTCTCGATCCATCTCATTCGGTCTCTGCTTGCACAGTGCCAAGGTTCGTGGCATATTTGGCCTCTTGTATGTGCTCGAGAAGTTGCTGATGAACAGCTCCTAGAAATCTAACAAACAATTGATGCTTCTAGGCAGCAAGTTGTTCAACCAGACCCTTGCTGGTCCTTCCAACATCTAGGGCACATATCTTACAGCCCATCTCAAGTTACCCGTGGCTATGTTAACTGCAGTTGCATAATCGATGAGCCAATCATCCGGCTTGGTGCTTCCGTCATATGTCTTGGTCCCTCTAGATAACTGAAAGTTCAACACAGGTGGTTCCCTCATGATTCGAGGTCCAAAACATGCCAGACCCAGAGGACCCTGCACCTCAATCATTTCCGACCTATAGATCCAGTCCAGCTTCAGTCTTGCGTCATCCGGCTGCAAATTCCTGTTTCCCAATCTCGATCCAACCACATGGTGCTCCGGTCTAGGAAATCCGGCATCATCCATTGCCGAGTAACCATCATTGTACCTATCCTGACCCGGGCGAGCATTTTGTTGTTGCATTGCTGGGCCAGCACTTCTCTCCTACCGAGGTGCGTACTGCTGCTGCTGTTGCTGAGGTGCATTTTTCCCTGTTCCCGCCGATTATGCTGTCCGACATTGCTGTTGGCAACGTTCCTCTGACCGGCATAGCCTTGGTCGCGGTTACCTCGGCCAGCTTCACCCCGGCTGGCACTGTGATGATCTTCATCAACTTGCACTGCCTTTCCTTTTCCTGCTCTTACCGGGTCATACGGGACCATTTGCTTGTCTTTTCTCCCTGAGGTTGCCGCTTCCTCTCTTCTAGGGTTGTCATGAGGTGACGACGCAGCTCCAGCGGACTTCGCCGGGTTATTCCTTGCCGAATAAACTACATGCAATGCTTCGGGTTGTGCCGGGTTTGCCTTGTTTATTTCCTCATTCTGTTGACACGCCACCCTCAACAAGTGGTTAACTCTCTCATGTTGCCTCTCTTGGGCCTCTCTGGTTAAGCCTTCTAAATGGAACGCAGCTGCATTGGCAGCCCTGAGGTTCTTAGCCGGGGTACTATACCTCTCCAGCCCTGTTGTTACTATAGTAGTTGTCTGACCCGGCTTAGGCACATACTCCTTGTCAATTTCAGTAATCAGGTTTCTACCTCATATTTTTACCCCATCTATGTGGTTTTCCTTTGCATACTCCTGCAGAGTGATGTTCAGTGACTAATGCAACTCAGCTACTTTTTTCGCACCAGCTAATATTTTTTGCCTAGTTTCTTCCAGCTCGGCCTGTCCCTGAGCCGGATCTACCACTGGCGCTATGGGTGTTGCTAAGGTATCTATTTCCTGCTGCAGTACATTCTCTGGCCTCTCTAGTGAAGGGAATCTAGACCTTGCCTGCTTCGGCATGGCATCCGGATCTAGCGTCGGGTCCTTTCCTGCTCCTGCATCTAGCGATGTCATCATGACCTCAACACAGCTTTAGGGGCAAGTGATATGCATGCCGCGAGCCGCGCTGAGAGGTGGCTCGCCTCCCTCGACGACTTGTTGCGGATGTATGCAGGACTTGTCGATGCTGATGTAGGTCTTGAGGGCGCCAAGCTTGATGAAGAGGTCGTTGCATGGAGGAGAACGCCTGCCGAAGCTCCCAACATTGTCGTTGACGTAGTCCAACGCTCCAAAGCGCTGAACCAGCCCGGAGACGACGTGTTCGCTGGTGCCGAAGATGTTTCCCATCCGGATTTTCACCCCTGCTAGCACCGCTAGCCCCTCGGTGGGCACCAACTGTCGTGGTTGTGGCACGGTGATGGCCCAAAATATATCTAGCTCGTTGGGGAACCCCAAGAGGAAGGTATGATGAGCACAGCAGCAAGTTTTCCCTCAGTACGAAACCAAGGTTATCAATCCAGTAGGAGCAAGGAAACAACAACGTGGCAGGGCGCACTACCGGTGCCAGCAGCAACATGGAGACCTGCACAACACAACCACAGAACTCTGTCCCCAACTTGCGATGAGGTTGTCAATCTCACCGGTTTTGCTGAAAACAAAGGATTAAACGTATCGAATGGAAGGAAGTAATAGTTTGTAGAAAGTAAACACAAAGCAGTAAACAGTTTATAGATTGTATGTAAAAGAAAGGACTGGGATCCATAGTTCACTAGAGGTGGCTCTCCTTAAGATAGATAACATGCTGGGTGAACAAATTACAGCGGGGCAATTGACAAACATCGAGAAAGCAATACATGCATATACTAATCATCTTGACTCCTTTGGAACTTGATTGGGCATTACAACATTATACACATACCGCCATCCAACTGCATCTATGACTAATAATCCACCTTCAGGTTATCATCCGAACCCCCTCCAGTATTAAGTTGCAAGCAAAAGATTTTTGCTTTATGAATTGCGTGTAAAGTAAACAATACGATTGTTCTATGAACAAAGGATTGTTGTTTTCTCCCTAGTAGCAACAACACATCTAGTACCTTAGAGATTTCTGTCACTTCCCTAGATTACTAGAGGCATGAACCCACTATCGAGCATAAATACTAACTCTTGGAGTTGCTAGCATCTACTTGGCCAAGATAGCTACTAACAATGGAAAGCATGCAAGATCACAAATAACAAAGACATGATAGAATCAATAATCAATCTGAAATAGCATCTCAATATCCATCGGATCCCCGCAAACACAACATGCAGAATTACAAATAGATGATCTTAATCATGAACGGAGCTCACAAGATCTAGACATGAAAGCACAAATGAGGAGAACCAGCCATCTAGCTACTACATGGATCCGTAGTCCAAGGATGAACTACTCACACATCACACCGGAGGCTAGCATGATGATGAAGAAGGCCTCCAGGGTGAATTCCCCTCTCCGGTAGGGTGCCGGGAAGAGCTTCAGATCCCTCCCGATCTAGGGATGGAGATGACGGCGGCTACAGACTCTTTCGTGGATTTTTGATCGGGTACTTAGGGTTTTCATCCCGAGGGTAATATATAGGCGGAAGGAGAGGCCGAGGGGGTGCTGGGGTCGGCCAGACCACCCCCTGGCGTGGGCCAGGCCTGGCCGCGCGGCCAGGTGGTGTGGCCGGCCCCTAGCCTTTCTCCGTCTCGTATCCTGGCATCTGATGACTTCCGGAAAAATAGGCACTTTCGCTTTTGTCCCGTCCAATTCCGAGAATATTCATTTTCTGACTTTCCTGGAACTAAAAACAGCAGAAAACAGGCAGCTGGCACTATGGCTCTTGTTAATAGGTTAGTCCAAGAAATCATATGAAAAGTACTCCAAAGTGTGGACAAAACACAAGAAAGTGGATAAAACCAAGCATGGAACATCAAAAATTATAGATACATTTGCAATGTATCAACATCCCCAAGCTTAACTCCTGCTCGTCCTCGAGTAGGTAAGTGATAAAAAAGAAAGAATAATTTTTGAGGTGACATGCACCATCAAAGACTTGATCAAAGTATTTGTAAACATTCAAAGCTGGGATCATAGTACTTCAATCATAACATGAAACACAAAGTTCTAGCAATAAGACAAAGAAACTATGATGCAACATGAAAAGGCACAAACAAAAGATTCATGAATAACAATGCTTTGCAAGACGTTTGTTTGTTTCACATAAATAAAACATAGCATAATAGTATTCAGCTTGTCCCTCATAGAGTAGCAAATATAAATGCATAGGACACCTTCAAAGTTCATAAGAGTGACTAGATACAAATAGTTTAAAACATGCAATATCAAGGTATGCATCAATCAACTAGTCTTGGGACAATGCACATAGAACTAAGAATGGCCACTATGCTCTCAAAGTAGGTGCATAAAGGTAGAAGGTGGAGACTCAATATATTGGTGGAAGAAAGTCCTTCATAGAAGGAAGCAGGGATTCAAGTCTCATAAAGAGCTTCCAAAAATTATGGTACTTATAGCTTTCATCTCTCATTGCCCCTATCATAAGCATCGTGAAGTGATTAAGGTTAATGTGGACAAACTATGGTGTATATTCTTGACAAAGTATAAGTTAGAAATCTCATGTCCCTTGGATACGAGGGCCGCTCCTCATGCTACTCAAGTTTAGTCACCGGTAAGTTCTTGTCCTCGTTAGTACATGTGTATCATAGAGAACCGCCAACGGGGTACCCCTTGCCCGATGATACGGAAGAATCCCCATATCAAAATGACAAGGCAAGCAGACAACGAGCATCTCAGCAATCTTCTTATTTACCATGCGAATATGGTTCTTTTTTCTTTCTTTCCTCTTTTCATATCTCTTTTTTCTCTTTCTCTTTTTTATCAATATAGGACTCTTTTTTATATAAGAAGAATGCTTCATAGACAACTCATTATGGTTACGCTACAGGTTTCCATCATGTCAGCATGGATTAGACCAGCGGCCCAGGCGTTTTTCTAACACATGTACATAACTCCATGGACTTACAAGATCCCCTTTCATTTCACACCGATGACATCCATATACAAGAGAGGATGATATCAACTTGGTACAAGTACCAAGTGCAATGTTGAAAGCGTTCCCCATGACAGCATGGTTCTGCTAATTCCCAAAAAATAAGTGCAGGCATATACAACATAGACGACACAATGGTTCAAGTTTATTAAGGGCAAGAAAAGTAAAGTGTGCCATCAAGTTCGTGAGAGCTTAAACACTAGTTTTCTCATAACAAGTTTAATTCGGAAGGTAAACAAAAGCAGGAATATACTTGGAATAGCATAAGCTAGTAGGTAGGTATGGTGGACTCTTTGGAATAACTTGGTTTAGGGAGTTGGATGCATGAGTGGAACTCATACTTGGTTCTGGAGGCTAGCAAAAGACTGGGAGCGACAAACTAAGAGAGCAATGATGGCCATAATCATGTAGAGCGACAAAACATCATTGATCAAATCATAAAGTGATACTACAAGTTAAAAACTAAAGGATCATAAAGGCTATGGTTACTTGAGATAGTCATAACATGGTGTGAGCATGCGCCAAGTTAACCCAAATAAAGCATCAAAGGAGAATACCACTATACTATGCTTTAATATGCTAAAACAACGCATGATTCATCCAAGGCACATTAAACAATCTCAATTGTTTATAACAAGTCATGCTACAACAAAGAATACTAAGCATAAAGCCACAACAATATCAAGCATGGCATGACAGAGCATAGGCCACAGTAAAAAACGAGCTCTTTTTACCACATAAGTATGAACTTTCCTACTCTTTTCCAAACCAAACCAAACTATATGAAAACCAATGTATGAAAGAGGGGGTCCAACCAATTTATTCAGCAAACTAAGAAAACCAAGCAAAGGAAAAACCAAAACAAAAAACAGAAAAGAAGACGCTCCAAGAACAACACAACTGTGCATGAAACAATAAAAATGAAGCATTTGGAAGAAACCTGGGATTTTTATTGATGAAGAAGGGGATGCCTTGGGCATCCCCAAGCTTTGACGCTTGTACTTCTTGGATATTTCTTGGGGTGACACGCGTGGCATCCCCAAGATTGAGCTTTAGTCCATCCTTCATCTCATTACTCATTCCTTCCATACACCTGAAATTTTTCCTTCATACAAAACTTCACACAATCTTTATTAGCAACATTAGTGCACTCAAGATAATAAGTCTTAAGGTTCAGTTCCAACACCAAATAAACTTTCATTAGAACACTAGCTATTGTATCACTTCCCTCAAAAAGCTCAATTCCCCAAAAGAACTAAAAAAGGAATCAATAAGAAGCAAATGCAGAAAATGGCAGAAATCTGTCAAAACAGACCAGCAGGTAAAGACGAATTTTTTCGAAGACCTTCTGTTGCTCAAATCAAAAAGTGTTGAACTAACAAAAGTTAGATAACAACCTGGGGCAGAAGCACAAAAATTCTCGCCTCAAAAATACATACAGAGATTTTACACGAATGTTTACGGTGAAGCACAGAAATTTGTTTCGGGACAGCAACTTTCCCAATCATTACTTCTCTCTCATTAGAGGTTACTCTTGGCACAAAAAGAAAATAAAAAGGATAAGGAGCGGTTATTACTGTGGTAATAACTTCCAAGACTCATCTAAAACTTTTGGGTTATCTCCCAATAAGTACTTTTCTTTAATGCCTTTAAGTTAGGCATAAGAAGCAAGAAAAAGAATCAAGTGTTCTCAAATGAAGAAGCATTAAGATTAATACCAGAAATATCTTCAACAAGGCAAGGTATATCATCCAAATAAGTTCTAGAGGATCCTCTCTCAATGGTCTTAGGTTCACTATTTTCATCAAAAGGGTTTTCAGGAACAATCCAATCAAGATTCTTTTCTATGGATTCATGTATTGCTACCTGTTTAAAGGGTATTGGTATCTTAGTTTCTTCCCCATTAGGTTCAGTTTTGTTCATCTTTTCTCTAGTACCAACAACATCTACACATGAGCCTAGCATATTGAAATGTTCAAAGACTTTTCTAGCTTCTTTGGCAACATCATAGAATTCCTTAAACAAAGTTTCTAGAATAAAATCCCTCTTTTCAGGGTCCTCAATTTCTTTAAGCTTAAGAAACATTACTTGCATTAAGGGGTTGAGGTTAGCAAACCTAGCTTCTAACATGTGAATTAAAGAAGCTGCAGCAATCTCATAGTTTGGAGCAAGTTCTGCAAGGGATCTATCCTCAGTATCCTCATGTTTACTAACATGATTAAAGAATTCTTCAATATTATCTTTCCCAATTATAGAACCACCACCAATTGAAAGGTCATTCAGGGTGAATTTAGGGATCAACATGGTGAGCTAAGGAAGAGGTGACAACTAAAGGAGACTTAATTTTTTTGTGTTTTCAAATAAGAAAGCAAACTAGTAAAACTAATTTTTGTGTGTTTTTGATAAATAAACAAGCAAACAAAGCAAAAAAAAAACTAAGCAAAACAAAAATAACAAAGTAAAGAGATTGGTTATGAGGGACTCCCCTTGTGAAGATGTCCTTGACTCCCTGGCAATGGCGCCAGAAAATATGCTTGATGGCCCAAAATATATCGAGCTCGTTGGGGAACCCCAAGAGGAAGGTATGATGAGCACAACAGCAAGTTTTCCCTCAGTACGAAACCAAGGTTATCAATCCAGTAGGAGCAAGGAAATATCCCAAAGGTGTAGCTAGCTGAACATTGGCAGTGCGCACTACCAGTGCTAGCAGCAACGTGGAGACCTGCACAACACAACCACATAACTCTGTCCCCAACTTGCGATGAGGTTGTCAATCTCACCGGTTTTGCTAAAAACAAAGGATTAAACGTATCGAATGGAAGGAAGTAATAGTTTGCAGAAAGTAAACACAAAGCAGTAAACAGCTTATAGATTGTATGTAAAAGAAAGGACCAGGATCCATAGTTCACTAGAGGTGGCTCTCCTTAAGATAGATAACATGCTAGGTGAACAAATTACAGCGGGGCAATTGACAAACATCGAGAAAGCAATACATGCATATACTAATAATCTTGAATCCTTTGGAACTTGATTGGGAATTACAACATTATACATAGACCGCTATCCAACTGCATCTATGACTAGTAATCCACCTTCAGGTTATCATGCGAACCCCCTCCAGTATTAAGTTGCAAGCAACAGATTATTGCTTTACGGATTGCATGTAAAGTAAACAATATGATTGTTCTATGAACAAAGGATTATTGTTTTCTCCCTAGTAGCAACAACACATCTAGTACCTTAGAGATTTCTGTCACTTCCCCAGATTACTAGAGGCATGAACCCACTATCGAGCATAAATACTAACTCTTGGAGTTGCTAGCATCTACTTGGCCAAGATAGCTACTAACAACGGAAAGCATGCAAGATCACAAATAACAAAGACATGATAGAATCAATAATTAATCTGAAATAGCATGTCAATATCCATCGGATCCTCGCAAACACAACATGCAGAATTACAAATAGATGATCTTGATCATGAACGGAGCTCACAAGATCTAGACATGAAAGCACAAATGAGGAGAACCAGCCATCTAGCTACTACATGGATCCGTAGTCCAAGGATGAACTACTCACGCATCACACCGGAGGCTTGCATGATGATGAAGAAGGCCTCCAGGGTGAATTCCCCTCTCCGGCACGGTGCCAGGAAGAACTTCAGATCCCTCCCGATCTAGGGATGGAGATGACGGCGGTTACAGACTCTTTCGTGGATTTTTGATCGGGTACTTAGGGTTTTCATCCCGAGGGAAATATATAGGCGGAAGGAGAGGCCGAGGGGGTGCTGGGGTCGGCCAGACCACCCCCTGGCGTGGGCCATGCCTGGTCACGCAGCCAAGTGGTGTGGCCGGCCCCCAGCCCTTCTCCATCTCGTATTCTGGCATCTAATGACTTCCGGAAAAATAGGCACTTTGGCTTTTGCCCCGTCCAATTCCGAGAATATTCATTTTCTGGCTTTCCTGGAACCAAAAACAGCAGAAAATAGGCAGCTGACACTGTGGCTCTTGTTAATAGGTTAGTCCAAGAAATCATATGAAAAGTACTCCAAATTGTGGACAAAACGCAAGAAAGTGGATAAAACCAAGCATGGAACATCAAAAATTATAGATACATTTGCAATGTATCACACGACAGATGCCATGTATAGGCTAAAGATGGGGCCAATGTGTACTAGAGGAATCCAGGGAGCGATAGTGTGGTGATTCCACACACTGGTGTTTTTATTTCTCTCTTGTTGAATGTGGATTACAAGGGCTCCTTGAGTTGTTCGTGAGAAGGAGACTGGTTCTCTTACTACCCACTACTATGCTCTAGGGTTCTTCCTTAGATAGAATGATCGATCCCCCTCTATGGAGGCCCTGGTGGTCCTTATATAGGGGATCCCAGGTTACAAATCTAGGGCACACGTGAAAGCATATTCCCCGAATATGCCCTTTGGTTAAAGTAAGATGCCTCTTTTTACACTTTAAACGGCTAGTCCGGACTCAGGGCGTAAGCCTCCCTGTGGCCCTCTGCGGCATTGCATCACCCGACACTGGTGGCATCAGTCGACATTGGCTACGTCACTCTTGTTGGCCACGCCCTGACGGTCCTTCCCTCTACCTGCTTCGCTCATGCTACAGTGGACAGAGGCCACCTTTTGACCAGCGAGAGATTCCTTCCTTCCCTTGGAAGCCAAGTGTAACCCGGCTTGCGCCTGGCTAACCCGGCTACAAGGGTACCTGCAAACAAGGTAGATCGACCATAGCCGACATATGTTTTATGCCGGCCGGGTTAACGCTGGGTGAACATCCACTAGGTCGGGTCACTCCGTAAGTCGGCCTGCCTTGAGGTGACCTGGTCAGCATTCGCTTTGACCGTGCCATACCTCGGCTAACTCAACCTTTATACCCTGACGTGACCCTACCCGGGGGTATCCCCCCAACAATTTTTTAGGATAGGGATTAAAAATATAAAAGAACTTGCGACCAAGCAAGGAACTAAGAAAATAAAAACAAATGAACAACAAAAGCAAACTATAAACGAAAGCAAATGGAAAAGCAAAGTGTTGGAACATGCCAACACAAGTGTTTCAAAGCTCCCAAGGGATTAAAGAATAGAAAAGAAATTGCGACCAAGCAAGGAACTAAGAAAATAAAAACAAACGAAAAACAAAAGAAGACTAAAAACAAAAGCAAACGGAAAAGGAAAGTGTTGGAACAAGCCAACACAAGTGTTTCAAAGCTCCCAAGGAGCTGGAGTACAACCTTGTTATTACACAAATAAAATTGCCGTGGGAACACATCCCCAATCTCAGGCTTTTGCAAGCCCTTTTGTTGCTCATTGTGGTGGTGGTGGATAATCTCCCACGTTCCATTGGCTGCTCCAATCATAGAACTGGGTGGCGAGGTTCGTAGAAGCATCTCGAAGGTTGATGGAGAGGTTGTTCATATTTTGGATGTTTCCTTCGAGCGCATAAATATCTTCATAGGTGGTGTAGTAGTTTGGTGCCTAGACATCTTGTTCAGGTCCCTCTTTTTCTACTTCTTCATCTTCTCCTCCTCCCGCGGGTATTTCTTGATGGGGTAGTCTTGCCTCTTCTCCTCCTCCCGCGGGTATTTCTTGATGGGGTAGTCTTGCCTCAACCTGCACGTCAAAACACAAACGTCCATCCTCGATAGAGAATAGACCATTAGGCAAAGGAGCTAGGATCAAGTGATCCCCTCTAGGTATATCAAGGAAGTATCTACCATTAGTGCTAGAAATCATACCACGTGCTCTTATTAGAGTAGAAAAACTGAGACGATTACTTCATGTCAACGGTGGGATGTTACCTAGGTTGATGGGAAGTGCGTGTGCAAGAACGGTCACAACTCCTGCTCTGCATATGGGTCCTCGAGTGTAACATCCCAAAATTTCATCTGAAATCATCAGCATTGCACTCATATCATCATGGCATGCTTTTGCATTGCATTTAGAATGTCCTCCAATAAAATTTGGTGAAATTTGGGCCATGTATAGAAAGTTATGAATTGTTTTGAAAATGGAACCAAAGAAAATGCTATATTACCTATTAAAGTCCAAGTGAGTACTTTGGATTAAAATAGTAGGTAAATATGTTTTATAATACCCTAAAAACCTAGTTTGAGTTTTTACAAATTTTCACAAATTGGTTTGAATCAATTTGAATCATTAAATCAAAAGTTTTGGAGAAAACTGAATTAGAAAAAAAGAAAATGAGGAAAAAATTTCAAACAGCAGCAGCCACATTTGGCCCAATCTGGCCCATTAAGCCCACGCGGCGTTTTCCCCTCTTCCCCGTTTTTCTACCGCGCCCCTGGCTACTCCCTCTCGCTGACAAGCTGGTCCCACGCCACGTCACCACGCCACCCCGTCGTCTTCAACCCCGCCGTCAAACGAACCCCCCTTCTCTGCCGTTTTCAAGTGGATTGAGTTTCGGCCGTTTCTCGCAGTAATTCTCCCTGATGAATGCTCCTACTTAATCCTCACCCCCTCCTTGTCATTTTCCCCCAGTCGCCACCCCTAGAGAGCCCCCAGGCTCCCCTAATTCCGAGCTCGAACCGCCGCAGTCCGACGAACTCCGGCGACAATTCCGGTGAACCCAGACCGCCCGGCGCCCTTCCCTTGGTCCCATATATTTCCCCATCTCCTGGCTCACCTACTGACCGAGCCACATGATTTCTTTTGCCCCAGGTCGACGACACGAACAATTCCGGCGAACTCCCTCTGCCGCCGCCGTCAGTCGCCTTGTCCGGCAAAGGTAGGGTTCCCGCCACCCCTTTTTGGTCTTTACTAGGTCGTGCAGACGCTTGCGCACCTTGCTGACATCCTTGCCGGTTGATTTGAGCCCCAGGTTGTCATCTCCGTCGCTGACCCGAGAGTTCCACCGGCGACCACAACTTCGGCGAACGATCTAGGCCAAGCCCGAGCACCCCCCTCGCCACCGTAACCTCCATCGAGACCGCCGCGACCTCCCTGACCACTGGTACGTGTCCACGGTCTCCCAGCCCTCGTAGAGTCGCCAGAACCCCATCGGCCGACGCTCCACCGCCGCGCGCCATCGTTAGCACCGCCAGACTCCGGCGAGTTGTTCAGCAGTCGTTCGATCAGACTTTAGCGGATAGGATTAGATCACTTATCGAAAGGGTACGGGCTAATCAAATCCGTCCATGGCCACTTAAATCTGACGGCTCGCAGCAGTCGATCCGACCGAATCGGTACCAGCCAATAAGAAAGCGCCACGTCGTCAGACTACTTCTGTTTAATTAGAAACTAGACAGATTTAGTATTTAACTTGGAAATTCAATAACTTTTGATCCACAAATCAGAAAAATACAAATTTGGTGTCTATGGATTCAGAAAAATGAGACCTTTATTATGGAGGCCTTGTTTCACACTTTTGCCTCTGTAAAAATGGAATTATAGACAGAACCTTTTTAGGAGTATTTTATTCACAAAAATTGTTCTATAGATTATTTTTGAGTATTACTTATGCATCTAGGTGAGGTATTCTATCCTTAATACTGTAGACTCTGTAAATTATAGAGTTGTGATCATATCATTGCATTTAGCATGCATTCATATTTTTGTATTGTTTTATTGATTGAATTATTATTGTTGTGTTGATCTTGTGTAGATTGTGTGGATTGTGAAGTTTGTTGCTGTGAAGATTGTACCTACTCCCCTAGCTACCAAGGCAAGTGATATCTCATCTCATGTCCTATTTATTTTCACTATTGCACTAGTGATATTTTGGTAGATCTTGAGATGATAGAATTATTCCTATATTGCTATACTATGCTATGCTTTATAGATTATATCTTGTAGTATCCACTAGTCAAAAGGACTTTGTATGCTAGAATGCTTAGCTATGCTAGTAGAATTTGTGGGTGGAATATACACATAAGACATTATGGAAACATATTATTTTGTTTAACTAAGAAAACAACTAATGTAATGAAACACCTGGGTGGAATGGGCTTGCTTGGATTATGTTGAGTGGTTACTCAGGGACCATGTCTATGGTCAGCTGGTGTATCACACTTGTGGACGGCCACCCAGGAACAAAGAGATTGGAGACGTTCTTGTCATGAAGCTTCCAGTGCAACCACATGGCATATGGGCTCTGCCTTGACCAACTAAGTTGCAAGAACTCGGCCAGACGGACAGAAGGTGGTAGATATGATAGGATGGAACGCGTCCGTGGTGGTCTGAGGGATTGCTTCTGAAAAGTCTTGTCTCGATGCATGTCGAGTCTTGTGGGGAAAGTGCACCACCTCTCGAGAGGGTAAAACTAAGTACTTAGCCGTGTCCCCGGTTATGGACAACCTCTGAGCCTCAAGACAGTGAAGTAGTTCAATAATCTCCTCATTCAAATTTCTCTAAGTTAAAACTTGTGGGTGAACATGGGTAGAGGATCAGTGATGTCTATCATTGGTACCTTATAACTTGAATGAAAACCTCTTCATAAACTATAAGTTAAACTATTTTAGCAAAGCCAGCCTTAATCCCACTTAGCCATATATTCATGTAGTTGTTGGATTATACTAAGTACCTATGGTATCACTTGCCAATACAATTCCAAATGTATTGACCCTTGTGGTTGTAACTTATTATGTTGCAGGATACTCGGATGATGAGTAGGGTTGCGGGTCTATACTCGACATGCTTGCCTGTGGCACATGAAGACTAAGGACTCCATTATTATATGTTATGTGAACTTGTGTCTTAGCCTTGGGCTAAGTGAGTTGTAAGAACTATTATACTCCTGGATGTGCGATGTAATAATGACCTTTGTTTTTGTGTGCTTCATCTTAAACTGTGGGTGCTAGCATTTCGATCCAGGGACTAGCACTGCAATCACAGGGATCTTACCATATCATGGTGAGATCTTACATCGAGACTGCAGAGCCTGATGCTTAAGGTAAAACACAAGAAGGGCGCCCAAATTTGGCGTTAAGTTACAATTAATAATAGCAGCTTTTACGAAGACCATCACGTCCTTCTCATTGACTCTAGTAAACTCACCACGTGCCTGCAAGGTGTTTGCAATAACATAAAACAAATAGTGAATAGCAGGATGGTCAATTTAGTTCCCCTTGGGTGTGTTTCCATGAATTCTCATTAAATTAAAGTACTGCCAAGGTGTAGGATTTAAAAGAAAGTTAGTGGAGCATATGTCGGTGGTGTCATTGGAAAACCCAAAACATTGAGCCCATTGGTCGAGTGTCAAGGAGTACTCACAGTTCATAAGCTGGAAGTTGATGCGATCAACTCTAGGAATTTGCTAATGGGAACAATAGTGAGAGCTCACGTATGCGTCAAAGTGCTGAGGAACTCAAGCACAAGCGACGATACGTGGCGACATCCTAGAAGACAAAGTCATACAAACCAACATTGTTGCCCACTTGGTGGACCTGATTTCTCGGAGCTTGAGACGGTCGAAACGGTTCAGCTAAAACTCCTCGGTGAATTCGATACCAAGTGACTCGGGGGTCAACGTATCAACGGATGGTGCGGAAGGTTACGCGGCCATCACACGTGTACGGCTCCTCGTATTCATCTAAAACAAAATAAATAAAGATTACTAATTAAAATTTTAGTCCAATAGAAACATAGCATATGTGATCCTCTACACTAGTTACAAAAGAAACTCCTCTAAAAACAATACTAAGCATGCTCAATATCAAGATTAGATCTAGAACAAGACCTAAGTCTAGATTGACAATGATGAAAGATTGAGTGAAGCTTTGGTACAAATAAGTTGGCGATCAGAGGAGAATCATACCTTAGATCGATTGGGTGCGAGGAAACAAAGAAAGATTGAGTAAATTTGAAGATCCAATGGAGGTGGTTTGGAGTTTGGAGGTAGTAGAAAGAGAAAATTTGTGTTTTGGGGATTTTTAGGTTACCTCCTCATGGTGTAATGTCGACCGTGTACGTGGTACGGGCGGGCGGTACGGCCGAAGCCCGCCCTTACTGGGTGACATACCTTGGGGGTGATAAATCCCTTCTGGCAGTGCACTCAGTACGGGCACGCGGTGCAGTCACGTGAAGCCATACTACTGATCATTATGCGTTCAGTTCCTTCGCTTGAAATCTAATGTTTTGCTTGAGGATACGGTACGGGCGCGTCTGCCCATACCAGTGGTCGTTATGACCCATGTGCCCTATGTCAAAAATCAAAGTTTCTATTTTCCAATGCCTCGAGGTGGTACAGTCGCATGGTACGGTCCCTTCCGGCCGTACCACTGGTCGTTATGCGGCCAGTGAGCTGAAAAACTCAATTTTTTGATTGGTAGCTTCGTGCGTCTTTACACATCTCATCAAAGGACCAAATAAAAGCAAATAAACTTCATAAAAATCAGCAATACTTCTTAGGCCATGTGTTATTAAAAATAAAAGATCGAGGATTACCTTATTTCTTCTCAGAAACGAAACAAAAACAAACAAAATGAAACTAACACAAGAGTAAAAACTTTTACTTCACATGGGCTGCCTCCTATGAAGCGCTTCTAGTTAAGGTCAATTAGCTTGAGCCAGATGGTAATCATTTAGATTTAATGAGTGGAACACACAATCTAAAGTAATTGGCTTTCAAAGTAATTATACCATCATCATCATTAGGCTTGACCTTATTCTTCCTAGGGAAGTGGACTATAAAAGGATCTCTAGATGGTAGTCCTATTCTCACATTCCCTTCATGTAAATTGATTAGTGATTTAATAGTTCTTAAGAAGGGCCTACCTAGGATTATAGGTGCTATGGGATATTCAGGCATGTCCACAATAACAAGATCGATAAGTGCATGTCTACCTTTAATTACAACAACTATTTTTTTTATCCCAACAGCTTGTTTATAAGTTGAATCCACTAGATGGAGTCTTAATTTAGTAGTTGCAAATGGCCCCAAGTTTAACTTGTCAAATAGGCTTTTGGAAATCATTGAGACACTTGCACCAAGATCACAAAGTGCAGATATCTCATTAACCCCAACCTTAATTTAATAGTGGGCTCAAATATATCATCTAGCTTAGCAGGAATTTTATTAGCTAGTCTCTTATACTCCATCTCTAAATCACGTACTTTATATGCAACTTGTTGAATAAATTGTTGGTACATAGCATCATTACCTTGTTCTATATCGGGATTCCTTATGGTGATTATCTTAAGTAGATCTTCCATGGTATATTCTGGTGTTGGTGCATTGCTATAATCCAACTCTTCAGGCTTTTCTTCATTTGTCACCACCCACATCATCTTGAGGGCTTCCACCGGATTTAGCTCAGGCTTCCTAGCAAACTTTGCTAGTATGAGAGCTTGGCTCTCCGCTACCTTGCCCAATTGAGCCTCCATGATCTTTGTCCTTTCCTACAGAGCCTGCAAATCATTTCTAATTGCAACGGCTCAGTTAGATAATTTTCCTATACTACATTCATGGTTCTCCATGATTTTAATGAGCATATTATTTTGTTTGGTTTGAGCTTGCATAAAAGTTTTAACAGTTTGTTCAAACGAGAGATTGACATGATTTGCTCCATTATGATTATCATAATTATTGTAAGGAGCTCCTGCGGGATTAGAGCAATGATTTTGAACATTAGTAGCATAATTTTGGTTTTTCCATGCAGGATTATAAGGAGTGCGAGCTATAAAATTAATATCATTAACATCGGTAGCCATAGCATTAAGTTGGGTATCTTCCTTACCCTTTACTATGTTGAGTAACTTGTCTACCTTAGACGTAAGATCTTCATTATTTACCTCAATGATTGAACTCACTCTTTTCGAGGTTCTCTCCACATGCCATTAGGCATGGTTATCTTGCATATCATCAAGTAATTTCTTTGCAATACTCACTTGCTTTCCCATGATTATTCCTCCTACTGCAGTATCTAGCATAGACTTAGACATTGGGTTAAGGCCATTATAAAATAAATGTAATATAAGCCATTCTTCAATCCCATGACTAGGGCAGTTCATTACGGCTTCTTTCATCCTTTCCCATGCAAGCGCTAGTGACATGGTTATGAATATTCGGGTCCTTACGATCAGTTACCTTGGTTCATAATGGCTCATGGCCCACAAAGTCCAAGAAGAAGGCCTAGGAAGAATCCGACAGAAGACATAGTTTGTTAGATAAGGAAATAGAAATCGACATTGTATTAGTGTTGTAATTGTAAGATTGTAACCTGTCCATATACGGCCTCGGTACCCAGCCTATTATATATAGGCTGGTAGGAGCTAATGGAGAGGCACCAAAAAAAGCCTTGATCGATCTTTAATCAATTTGACCATAAGCAATCAGATGACTTCGACTCCCTTGTTTGTCTAACCTGCCGACAAAATCCCCAACATTCTATTATCCACGAAACCCTAAGTCCATAACCATGGGCATTGCCGAGGCTACCCCTCGTCAATTGGCGCCGTCTGTTTGGAAATCTGGATGCTGGAGTCATGGATTTGGCGTACCCCTCTCTGTCAAGCAACAATACAAGAGCAGCGGATCCACAACTGCCCACCCTGGTCTCGGTTCCCGCCGACTTCAATGACGGATCCGATCTCATCATCGGAAGTTTCCACTTTCGCGTGACAGAACCTGAAGAATCTTCCCTATCAACACCTATTTTATCGGATCCGTCGGCCCCAACAGAAGAACCTACAGTGGCACCCGCAACTTCTATCGGTTCATCTAAAGAGGCCGCACTCCAGCCGATAAACGGCGAAGAAAACTCTGAAAACTTAGCAGATCTAGGGGATCTGGCCGATCTGTATGACAGTCTCTCCTTTGGGTCAGATGCCCAGGTAACACCACCACGTGGCTCTAGTCCAGCAAATCACGATCTCGAGGAAAGCAACGAAGACATCGACTTCGAAATCAGGATGGCTGAAATCTACCCAGAGCAAAACCCACAGGACATCATGGACAATGTCTCTTGTGGGTCCAATAAAAATAGCAGTAGCCCGTATCTCACGCATCATCAAGTATGTGTGATCATTGGCGAACCAACATCAACACCGCACAACTCCAAAGGTAACCCACTCCTTGACCCTGATGATATTTTATCAGATGATAATGCAGAAAACCATGGAAACTAGGGAGATCCACCCAATAATCGAGTCGTACCAAGAAGAGAAGAACCACGCAAAGGCGAGCGACAAACTCTTTGACTATCCACTGAAGCATGGAAAAAAGCAAGGGACACAATATCGGGTGTAGTCCCGATGACAGCAGAAGCAACGTGCGAGGACCTAATGGCTTACCAATACTTAGTCCATCACAAGAAAAGGGACCTACTCAGAATGCAGAGGTAACTCGATGAAAGGAAAAGACTAGCTGACGAATCCAACCTCTGGCGGGCGCAGCTAAACTACACCCGAGGATCAGGAACCATGACAGGAGGTGCGCCACCAAGAAAAAGAACGTCGCGACTAGAGAATATCCCCGAGGCAAAAAGAAATGAGATTGCTCGAAACCTCGATATATTGTTTTTGTCGGTAGACCAAGAGGGACACATAAGAGAAAAAATGGCGCAAGCCGCAATCATCGTTGCCTAGACCTACCTAATCACAACTCAACCGGCATCCGATGATCCCCGTGTGGCCCTTCATCGATCTGTTCCCATGAACCTTGGTATAGTGGGAGCTTCCCTTGCACAAGGAGAACAAGGAGTCACGTAACAACCCAACATATCCCCACACCGTCGCAGTAGCCCTCAGCCTGTGGGGTTGATATGTTGCAAACATATCTATAATTTTTGATGTTCCATGCTTGGTTTATATCTACTTTCTTATGTTTTGTCCACACTTTGGAGTACTTTTTATACACTTTCTTGGACTAACCTATTAACAAGATGCCATAGTGCCAGTTGCCTGTTTTCTTCTGTTTTTGGTTCCAGAAAAGTCAGAAAATGAATATTCTCGGAATTGGACGGGACAAAAGCCAAAGTTGATATTTTACCAGAAGACTCACGGAGCCAGAAGACGAGACGGAGGGGGGCCACAAGGCGGCCACACCACCCCTTGGCACGGGCAGCCCTAGGCCGCGCTAGGGCATGGTGTGGGCCCCCTGGCCGGCCACCGACCTTGCCCCTTCGTCTATAAGAAGCCCCTGGGATGAAAACCCTAAATCGACCAGCCTCCAGCCACAAAAAGTTCCGCAGTGCTGCCACCACCAAAGGGGAGATTCGGGGGACAAAAAGTATCTGTTCCGGCACCCTGCCTTGACGGGGAAGTGCCCCCGGAGCCATCTCCATCGATCTCCACCGCCATCTCCATCATCGTTGCTGATTCCCATGATGAGGAGGTAGTAGTTCTCTCTCGAGGCTAAGGGTTCTACCGGTAGCTATGTGTTCATCTCTCTCTATATGCATGATCATATTGTGGTCATGAGCTTTGTAATCAAGTAGATCTACCTTGCTACTCAAGTGCTTTAATAGATCTCTGCTCTCCCCATGTGTGTGAAAATGACAGCGTGCACACCATGGTGGCAATTAGGCTAGAGATTACAAATACTTGTTATGAGTTATATTTGGAGTTGGATGTCTCTATGAAATTGTGGTGTTTGTTGGAACCATCTAGTGCTCAAGGTGACAGTGTGGGGTTATCTAGATGCGGAAAGTGAACTTTGAGGTGTGCTGTTATAGCCCTACCATGGATTAGAGTGTCCAACCGGGGAGTAGTTCAGAGTAGTATCATCAAGAGAAGATATTTAAATGAGAGTGTTCACTAGTGAAAGTATGATCCCTAGGCCTTGTTTCTAAGCATTGAAACTTCACTTGCAACTAGATCTGTTACATGTTTGCTTGCTACCATCTTTATTTCAGTTTGTATTTAGTCTCTTCCACGCCATCAAGCTATTTTCTAGCACTGTTGTCTTATATCCATACCACTTGTATTTCACTATCTCTTCGCCAAACTAATGCACCTATACACCTGACAAGTGTATTGGGTGTGTTGGGGACACAATAGACTTCTTATATCTTGATTGCAGGGTTGCTTGAGAGGGGATACCTTTGACCACTTCCTCCCTGAGTTCAATAAACCTTGGGTGATCCACTTAAGGGAAAACTTGCTGCTGTTCTACAAACCTCTGCACTTGGAGGCCCAACAACTTTCTACAAGAATAGAAGTGCGTAGACATCAGGGGCACACCCGATGATCAAAGTCACCACATCGGGTGCAATTTTCGAACACCAGACCATGAAATAATGCAAGAAACGACATCACACAACACATGATTGACAGATCCAGCGAGGAGCGTAGTAGAAGATACTACAATGGGGAAAGTGAGGACGAGCATGAAATATGTGGGGCCAACTTCTTTACCCAACATGTTCGCACCCAAAGATTTCAAACTTCCTCACGATCACCAAAAATATGATGGCCTACAAGAACCCGAAGCTTGGTTGGCAGACTATCTGGCAACTGTCAAATTACAGGGTGGTTCCAAGGCTACCCCAATGCAAAGCCTACAGCTACACCTAAAAGGCGTAGCACGATCATGGTTTAGGAAGTTACCCGGAGAATCCATCAATAGTTGGAACAACCTCAAGTGCATGTTCATATAAAACTTCACGTACCACATTCAAGCGACCCCCATCATAGGCGCAGTTACGAGCATGCAAGCAAAAACCAGGAGAATCGATACGAGTATTTATCCATCGATGGAACTTCATCAAGAATTCAGCCGAAACTATATCGGATGAGAGAGCAATTTACGCATTTAATGATGGCCTTCGTCAAAGAGAATTTATCGAGGAACTAGGGTAGGTAAAGCCTAAAACAATATCACAGCTAATGGATATGGATAATAGCCAGGAAGATGGTGAAGATGCGGTAAACAACAAGTAAGGGTTATCACCCGAGGAAGAACGGGATAGGCGCAATAATGATAGGAGGAGACGTAGCAATGATGGATATGGTGGGCCGAGCTATATCGCGGCTGTTTTTTCAGGGGAGAGCAGCCGAAGAAACGATGACCACGACAACGGGTACCGTAGCAGCAGAGAGGACGTCGGCGGAAGCAATTTTGCACAATGGTACAACCAAGGTCGTGGGAGCCTCCAATGTCCCCACTATAGATGCTAGAGGGACACTGCAATATGCACTTCTACATCGACTCCATAGGAAGGAGGCGATCGAACCACCTCATGAAGGATTGTCGCACTTTCCTAGAAATGCAGAAGGTATGCAACGCAAAGGCAGTCGAACCAACAAATCAAGGATATGTGTTGGGGATATACTTTCCGGGTATCCTCACAGTTCCTCACTGACCAGGGTGGCCCACTTCGGGTTAGAGCTTTGCTTCACGGGCGGCCCAATTGGGGAGAGAAGACGGAGTCCATCCGGCTACGGAAAGGCCAGAAGATTCTTCGACTTAGGCCTAGAATGTTACTTGTAGTTCAAGATGTACTCTGTAACCAACTCTTAGTCGTAACCGGATTGATCTCTCCTGTAAACCCTAGGCCGGATATCTATATAAGCCGTCCTAGGGAGAGCCTTTAGGGCACCAGATAACACCCAATACTTTAGACCCTCAACTCGCACAGGCGATACCCTTGTAACCCATATTCCGGCTCTGCCGTATTACTGGATTGCTAGCAGGAGTAGGATTCGTCCAAAGCCGCCGGATTCGAACCTAGATAAACTTGTGTGCTTACCGTCCCGGAATACCGACGTCTCACACCCCTCTCTTCCGCACGCCTCGAGGACCCCCTCATGGCGTACTTGTCCTCAATCCGACGACAGTTGGCGCCCACCGTGGCAAGTGAGCTTCGGATCTGCGTTCCGAGCGGAATCTGCAAGAATCGGAATCGGCGAGACCATCACCGTCGGTCGCATCCTCTACGCCAGCGACGTCCCTCTCATCGTTCTCGACGAGACTTGGATTCCGGCTAGGCAAGCCGTGACTGCTTATACAATCATGTCTTTTGGCGAGATCGATGTTTACATCGGTTTCGCTGAACCTTCCCAACCCACCCCAGCGGTGATGATAGAGGCAGAAGAATCTTCTGGGTCCCCTTTGTCCACGGAGGCGGCAGAGTTCCGGATCTCAGAAAACCCTAATCCCACCCAACCCACGCCAGTTGCGGAAATAGTGGAAAAATCCGAGCCTGAAGAAGACCTCACGGTCCAAGTCGAATCTGGAGTGGATCTCCCCGGAGAAGCCGGATCCCAGATCGACCCACCCATGGAAGTCGAAATCCAGGAGGAGCACATCAACAACACTGATTCCGACTCTGACGATGTCGGGACAGACAAGCCTTTCCTCAGGTACACACTAAGACGTATGATACTGCAAGGCGCTAGCGCAGATGCAATCCTCGAAACCATTAAAAGTTTTGATAGGGGTGATCGCAGAAGCCGCAGGTACCTCAGGAAGTACGCGACGCACTTCATCGGATACATTGGAACCAGATCCGGCTCTGCCGATGCTGGAGAAAACACCGATTCGGTGCTGGAGGCAATTGGAACAAACGCCGACGTTCCCGCATCCTCGGATGAATCTATGACGTCGGCAGATTTACGAAAGTTCTCCGTGGAATATGAAGAGGAGTACAACTCCAAAGCTGCAGAGGAGGGAGAAGCCATGGATGAAGGATCCGGGGAACACTCTCCCAAAACGCAGGATGACATGGACGTCAGGGACAATCCCGAAGTCCAGATGTCCGAAAGTACCGATCAGAGCTTGACTCCGGGAAACAGACCCAAAGCCGTCTTTGCTACCGGCGCTGCCAAGAAGGCAAAGAAGAAGAACAAGACCCCGGCAAAAGACCCTCTGATAGAGGAGGTGATTGCCGAGGAATACGAGCAAGAATCGGATGGAGCTCTTATCCTAGACGAGCCAAAAAAAGAAGCATCGATGGATGGACACGTGATCACTGAAGGTGCGCGTAAACTCATCGATGCCGCATTAACCACACCTATCCCTACAGCTGCAGAACTTACTACTGATGAGCTGGACGAAAGGGCCCAAGCCCTAGAAGCGTGTCGTCAACAACTCCTTGATGAAGCCAAAAACATCGAGGTGGAGAAGAAGCGCATGTCAAACAAGGAGTATATGTCCCGTCTGCATCAGAAGACACGAAAGCGCCACATGGATGACAACCAATTCCCACGTGTCCGTGTTGTCCTTTTTGGAGATGAGATGGGAAAGCCACGGAAGGATAGCAACAGAGATTGGGTTTACCCAATACCAGTGCAAAATACCATGGCAGCTCGCGAAATTCTATCGGCTAATCCAGGACCAAAGGAGATATGTTTGGGAATCAAGCTACTCAATAAGGAACTGGAGCAGCAGAAGGTCGCCCTGTCCAGCATGGGCTGATGTCAAAACCCCCTACGTCCGGGCACAATATCGTCACCCCGAACACAGGGAAGACAATTATTCAAGAACCAGATCATCGGGACAACATCGCAGAACTACACATAACTGGAGCAATGTCGCTCCAGTAACCGAGGAAGACGCGATCACTGCACTGAATCCGAAGAATCCTCCCCAAAAGGGAGAAGATAAAGAGAAATGTCGGGAGGAGGATCGTCAAAGGATGCCACCTCCTAGACATGATAACCATCTGACTGAGCCTCACCATGGTGGGAACGACGGACGAAGGAACGATGGAAACCATGCTGGCACAAGCCGGCAGGGGGCTCGTCATAGTCAAGAACCTCCCCGGAACCGGAATAATGACGCTCCGGATGGAGGCCGGCGATCAGCCGGAAACTACCCCGCTGTACCACCCTCTCCACCACACAGTTATCACAACGGCCCCACGGAGGTCAAGGAAGACATGGCGAAGGAGGTGGTGGCAGAAGCCAAAGTCCGGCTCCAAGGCACCGCAGCCACAGCCGACATTCGGGATGATCCCTATCCCCAAACGACGCAAGGCATAGGATCAACTCCAACATAGAGGCTCGGTGCTACGAAAACAATGACGTGTACGTGGGCCCAAAGTGCTTCGGACCACGCATCAGAGCTACAAAGTTCCCGGAAGGATTTGCTATCTCAAGACATATTCAAGCCTACGACGGCATTGCTCGGCCAGACACCTGGTTACAGGATTTCTTCCAAGCTTGCTGCATCGTCAAAGGCGGAAACAGCCTGGTTGCAACTCGATATCTCCCACTCATGCTGAGGAAGACGGCACGATCATGGCTCAATGAGCTTCCGGCGAACACCATCCACAACTGGTATGATTTACAAAGTGCATTCTTTCGGAATTTCAAAGGCACATATCGGAGGTCCTGTACGGTTGGAGACCTACAGCGTTGCACCCAGAAAGCCGGAGAAACTTGCCGGGATTACCTCGAACGATGGATTGATACCAAGAACTCCTGCGAAGGAGTAAATGATCAAACTGTGATTGAAGCTTTCATCGCAGGTCTCCCAATTGGTTTACCGCGCCATCGCTTGAAGTGTGACAAGGTTACTGATCTGGGAGAAATGATAGAAACAGCGAGCAAGTATGCAGATGCTGATGACGATGCAGAGTGATTACTCAATGTCCTGGCTGTGCCTCAGTCGGCAAAACAACCAAATCAACAAGCTCAGAAGCGCAAAAATACCTCGGAAGAAAAACCCAACACGGAGACAGTGGTAGTCACTACTGTTTCCGGGTCTGGAGGACGAGGAGGACGTGGCGGAGGCCGCGGGCGTGGCCGTGGGACATCAAGGGTCCAAGGTAGAGGAGAGCAACAACCAGGCAAAACCTACACTTGGGCCGACATCGCCAATAACCCATGTGTGCATCATTTGGACGCCAATGGGGGCTCATCCCACACCAACACGGAATGTCGTTTTAACGACGACATCAAGAGAGATGATACCGCGGGCTACAAAGCTAAGCGGAACAAGGGAAAGAAAAATCTCGAAAAAGACAAAGAGACCAAGGAAGATTCCGACATGGGGGAAGCCGATGCTTCAAATCCCAAGTCGGAAGGGAAGAAAACTTTTCCCACCAAGAAGGACACTTATGTCACCTTCCTCGGATCTCAACCAGCAAAGGTCAAGAAAGCAGTTCTCCACGAGCTCAACGCAACAGTTCCAGTTGTCCCTCAGTATCTGGACTGGTCGGAAGTAGCAATAATGTTTGACCACGCCGATCATCCGCCTAAGCTACATAGGCGAGGAAAATACGCCTTAATCGTCAATCCACTTATTGATGGTTATGGTTTCTCCAAGACCCTCATGGACGGTGGTAGCAGCATCAATATTCTCTATGTCGAAACGCTACGCTGGATGAAGATCTCGGAAACACAACTGAACCACAGCTCTGTGATCTTTCACGGAGTTGTCCCAGGAAGACAGGCTAATTCCCTGGGAGAGATCACTTTGGATGTTACTTTTGGAACACCAAAGAATTATCGGACGGAGGCACTTTCCTTCGAAGTGGTCCCGTTCAAGAGCGCATACCACGGTATATTCGGACGTCCGACTTACTGGGATTTTATGGCTCGTTCGTGTTACATTTACAATATGATGAAAATTCCAGGTCCCAACAGCGTAATCACCATCAGGGAAGACCTGAAGAAGGCGCGAGAGTGCGAGGATGGAAATGCCGCCTTTGCCGAAGCCGTGCTGCACGCCCAGGAGTACCAGGAGATCAAGAAGAGCATAGATCCGTCCGAGATGCCTGCGACGAAGAAGGAGGTGACAAAGCCAAATCCGGAGTTCAAGGCATCAGAAGAGACGAAGACGACGCCGTTGAAGGATGACGACTCGTCCAACGTGACCCAGATAGGCGTAGGCCTATGTAGCGCATAGGAAAGCGCGCTCGTCAAGTTCCTCCAAGAAAATCAAGATATCTTCGCATGGCAGCCATCTGACATGACCGGAGTACCTAGGGAACTTGTCGAGCACTCTCTAAATGTAAACCCGAACGCTAAACCCGTCAAACAGTCCTTACGATGGTTTGGTGATGAAAAGCGTAAGGTAGTAGCTAAGAAACTAGCGCGGCTCGAGTTAGCCGGATTCATAGAAGAGGTCATCCATACTGATTGGTCGGCCAACCCTGTAATGGTCCCTAAAAAGGACACCACTGATTTAAGGATGTGTGTTGATTATACTGCCTTGAACAAGGCTTGTCCAAAAGATCCGTTTGCTCTGCCTAGAATTGATCAAGTTATAGATTCTACAGCAGGCTCGGAACTCCTCTGTTTTCTCGACGCATATTCCGGTTATAACCAAATACGGATGAAGGAATTTGACAAAGTCAAGACTTCATTCATAACCCCCTTCGAAACCTTCTGTTTTGTTACAATGCCCTTTGGGCTGAAGAACGCAGGAGCTACGTACCAGCGCACGATGCAGCGTTGCCTCCATGACCAGCTCGGATGCAATGTACATGCATACATGGATGATATCGCGGTCATGTCCAAAAAGAAGGAAGCATTGATTTCCGACTTGGAGGAGACGTTCGCCAATTTACGAAAATACAACATCATGCTTAACCCAAAGAAATGTTTCTTTGGAATACCAGCCGGAAAACTGTTAGGCTTTATCGTGTCTCAAAGAGGTATAGAGGTGAACCGCGACAAGATCAAGGCTATTCTCAATATTTCCAGGCCAACTCAGCTGAAGGACGTACAAAGATTAACTGGTTGCATTGCTGCGGTCAGTCGATTTGTAAGCCGGCTTGGTGAAAGAGCCGCACCATTATACAAACTCCTGAAGAAGACCAAGGATTTTGTCTGGACTAACGAAGCTGAAGCTGCACTACAAGACCTGAAGAAAGTACTCTCATCTGCTCCTATCCTTGCAGCGCCGGAACCTCAGGAACCGATGTTGCTTTACATTGCTGCGACAAATAAGGTTGTCAGTATAGTTATGGTGGTGGAGAGACCGGAAGAAAATCAGGAGCACCTGATGCAGCGTCCGACATACTTTGTCAGCGAGGTCCTGACAGAATCAAAACAGCGGTATCCGCACTATCAAAAGTTGGATTACGGTGTTTTTCTAGCATCTCGTAAGTTACGACACTATTTTTAGGAGCATCCAATTACCGTGGTGAGCAAAGCTCCCATGAGAGATATAATCAACAATAGCGATGCCACAGGACGCATCGAGCGATGGGGCATAGAGCTTACAGCTTTCGATATTGAGTACAAACCCCGGACAGCAATCAAATCCTAGATCCTTGCCGACTTTGTCGCTGATTGGACAGAGACCAAGGAGAACATGATCCTCCCTGAGTCGGAATATTGGACCCTCTTTTTTGATGGGTTTAAGGCTCGAGGAGGCTCGGGGGCTGCCGTGGTGCTCAAGTCACCCCAAGGAGATAAACTTTTATACGTGTTGCAGATCCACTTCACAGCGACAAACAACATTGCCGAATATGAAGCACTGCTGCATGGAATCTGGATTGCTAAGGATATTCGCATCCGATGTTTGATGTGTTACGGAGATTCGGATCTTGTTGCTCAGCAAGTCTCGGATATTTGTAATGAAAATAAGCACATGGCAGCATATAAAGCTGTCGTGGATGATCTATCTAAATCGTTCGAAGGGTTTGAAGTTCAACACATCCCTCGAGCAGAAAACGAGGAAGCAGATGCACTATCTCGAATAGGCTCTGTGCGGAAAGAGGTTCCGGATGGCGCGTTTTTAGAGCACCTCAAAGTCCCCTCAATAAAGGGAGTAGATGAGGAATATCCGACCAAATCCGACTCACCGTTAATAGCATTTCTGGCTGTAATTCCCAGCTGGACTCAACCCTACCTAGATTACTTGGTAGATGGCAAATTACCCGAAGATGAGGTGCTGAGCCGACAGATCGTCCAATGAGCAAAAGCCTATACTATTGTTAAAGGTGAGCTCCATAAACGGAGTGTTTCTGGGGTTTTTCAGCGTTGTGTATATCCGGAAGAAGGAGTGGAAATCTTAAGAGAAATCCACGAAGGCGAGTGTGGTCACCATGCTGCAGCCAAATCTTTAGTGGCAAAAGCTTTTCGACATGGATTTTTCTGGCTTACAGCTCAGGCAGATGCCGAACGGTTAGTCAAGACATGCAAAGGCTGCCAAAAGTACGCCAAGCAAGCTCATGTTCCAGCTGATTAGCTACGAACAATACCTATAACATGGCCTTTTGCGGTCTGGGGGCTTGATATGGTAGGACCTTTTAAACGAGCACCAAGTGGATTCACGCACCTCTTAGTGATGGTGGACAAATTCACAAAGTGGATCGAGGCTAAACCTGTCACTAGTTGTGATGGAGCAACAGCCAAAAGATTTGTGGAGGATGTTATAATCCGGTATGGTTATCCGCATAGCATTATCACGGACAATGGGAGTAATTTTTCCATGGGAGAATTGGCTGAATTCTGCGACGAGCAAAATATCCAGCTTGACATTGCGTCAGTTGCACATCCACAGGCTAACGGACAAGTCGAAAGAGCAAATGGTTTAATTCTACAAGGCTTGAAACCGAGACTCAAAGCACCACTGGGACGTGCTGCGGGGGCTTGGGCAGAGGAACTACCCTCTGTAATTTGGAGTTTGCGAACAACTCCGAACAGGTCAACAAGATATACACCTTTCTTCTTGGTCTATGGCGCAGAAGCAGTTCTTCCTAGTGATTTAATTCATACTTCTCCTAGAGTGGCCGCGTATATTGAAGAGGATGCCGAGATTTCTCGACAAAATGATCTCGACTTAGTCGAAGAAGTTCGCGTCGTTGCTGAAATGAGATCTACAGCCTATCAACAGAAGTTACGCAAGTATCATAGCCAGAGAGTCCGAACTAGATCTTTCAATAAAGGTGATTTGGTTCTCCGGCTTGTGCAACAAAGAAAGCACAAACTTTCCCAGTATGGGAAGGGCCCTTTTTAGTTAGTCGAGTATTGCACAATGGATCGTACTACTTAACCGACATGAGGCCAGTCAAAGAAAGACCTGCTACTAAGAAGAGAAAGAGAGCTGGAGGCAGTACAAATCCGGATGAGTTAGACAGACCATGGAATATTGCTCAGCTACATCCCTTTTATTCTTAGTTTATCCTTCTTTGTAATCATACATATGTACATGTTCTGTGAGAAATAAAAGTTTTGGTTACCTCAAAGTTTTCCTGAGAAGTTTTTACCATCTTATTTCCTAATGATCATGTCATAGTCAAAAATCCCAGAATGCTTGAAAGTAGTTTATGCTCATGTTCATTCTGGTTTAGATTTCTGACTCTAAAACTGCTACCTTCGGGTATAACTCTAAAAAATTCTAGTCTTTATTTAGGTTATTTGTCTGATTGCTGGATGCGGGTATTTTCTGAGTAGTGAATTGTTGGTACTGGAAGCCGGCTTTGTTTCCGAGTTTAAACTGGTTTAGCAATTGAGCTTCGTTGCTCGGCAAAGTTTCCGGCTGAAGGTTTAGCCGGCTCACGAAAGGGACGAGGCGGAAAGCTAGATAAACGATAAGTAGAGACGAAGAGTTCTAAGTGCTTATGCAAACATTTCAAGCACACAAAAAGTCTAAAACAAAAGTGCTGAATAGATAAAAAAACTTAGCACTAGCAAAAGCCATAGTACTTCATAATTATAAAACGCATCATGTCTTTCCAGAATAATACATAGTTTTTTGGTCTATGATGCAGGAGGAGATGAAGGAGCTGCCGACTCGTTGGTTACTCCGCCTTGATATCGTGCCGAGATGTCCAGATCCGAGGTGGTCCGTTCATCGTCGGAAACTTCTTCGGCGTCTTCTGGAGGAGGTGGTGGAGTATCCACGCGGGTGAAGAAGGGCACCTCGTAGCTGGTCAGGTCAGCTACGTGGCACCCATAGCCGGCGCAGGAGTGCATGATAGCTTGAAGGTCTTACTCCTGGCCGTCTTCATCTACTTTGCAGTACCCTCTGGTCACTTGCCATATCTCCATGTTTCCATGGTGGCTCGTGACCATGGTGAGAGCGTTCTGCGCGGCAGTTCGCGCGTAGGACATGTTCCAGTCCTAAACGAGCTGCGGCATCTCCTTGGCCTTCTCCTGCACCTGGAAGTCCGACATGCTTGGCATACCCAGAATCCTGAGAGACTCACCAATGTCCTCAAGGGACTGGCGGTAGTCATGAAGAAGATCACCGACTTGGGTAAGTCGGTGAGTGCGGGGCTCGGATGAGGAGGACTCTGTCAAGTTCAGAGGACCTATACACAAGTTAAAGTTAAAGAAAAAACCGACATTGATAAGAGTCGAAGAAAAAGGAAAAGTCAGAGAGATGGAACGTACCGAAAATGACGTCATCAACCTTGGTTTTCTCCTCCCGGAGACTCTGGAGTTCATCCCGGAGCGCCTGGGAGATGTCCTTCTCTCTGCTAAGCTCATTTCTGAGGTCCGAGATAATTTTATCTTGAGCAGCAATCTTGCGATCGCACTCTTCAGTGGCCATGGAGGAAGATTCCAGGACTTGAGCTATGCTCGTTTCATGATCCGCCTTGAGCTTATCCAGCTCTTGGCGAAGTCCTTTGTTCTCCACCACCAGGGTCTTGAGGTTCTCGGCCTCTTCAATCATAGCGATGGATTGTTTCACCAACGCTGTAAGACAAAAAGAATAATAGTTCCGAAAAATTCGACATAGAAAAAGCAAAAGACAAGGTTTGAATCTCGAAATATTTACCTTCAGCTTCATCCTTGGCTACCTTGAGCTCAGCATTTTTAAGACGGAGAGCTTTGATTTCTCTCCCCTTATTACAGACATTGGACAATAATTCCTGGTTATAGGAACATACTTTCTGTAAGTCAGAATACCCAAAGTCAAAAAGCTACTTAAGACTCGGGCTAATATTTTTACTAAATATCAGCACGAGCCTTGGGGGCTACACTAGTTCGTTCTTTGGCATCCTAATGAAAGCATAAACTCGGATTCTATATCCTACTTCATGCTTGGGGGCTAGAGGATATGATATAACATAATGTAAAAACAAGAGTTGGAATTCCGACTTACATATTGCTCGCGAGTGAGTTTGTCTAAACCCGCGTTCACTTCAGCTGCCACCTTTTCGGCAAGAGTAAGAGGGATCACTAGGGTTGTTGGAAGGTCAGAGAACTTGACGTCCTCTGCTTCTTGCAATTCCTACTCGGGTGATAAATGGCTTTTGTCCAGGACTTGCCTGGCTAGCCACTGGATCTCCTCTGGAGATTTCCGGGTTAGGCCGAATTTGGCAAGACCCGGATTGTTGAGGAGG
Organism: Avena sativa; assembly: GCA_916181665.1. NCBI lineage: Eukaryota > Viridiplantae > Streptophyta > Magnoliopsida > Poales > Poaceae > Avena > Avena sativa. The sequence goes on from OV702289.1 coordinate 597,001,901, forward strand.
TTTTCGGTGAAGCCTTCAGCCGAGGGATCATTACCCAAAGAGGGTTCACCCTTATCTTGACCTGACGCACCCACAATGGTGTCAGTTTGTGACCCAAGGATCGCAGGCTCTGTTTGAGGAGCCAGATCTTCTGCAACATCCGACGAGATAACCGGAGTTGCAGAAGGTTGAGGGGCCGGAGTCATAGGAGCTACGGCAGGCGAAGCTATGGTAAGCTTCGTCTGGCGAAAGGGCTTCGAAGAAATCCCTTTCCCCTTGCCCTTGATGATTGATTTTGCTCTGAGAAGGTAACAAAGTCGGAAACGTTACATCTCGGAAAGAAGTTTAAGTAAAGCACAAAGACGGAAAAGTTGTGACGGAAAGGATACCTCTTCATGACTGGCACCTCTTCTTGAGCGCAAGATCAGGCAGTGGAACCACTTCGACCTCCTGAGAGAACTCTGGAGGGTATCCTTCGAGTGAAGCAAGTTCCGACTCGGGGATGTCAGCAAGCTGAAAACAAGAAAACGTATCAGCATTGCAATGTAACTCGAAGATAGAAACACATAAAAGATGTGATGATAAAAGCTTACCGGCACCACGGGGTTTTCCGCCATGTGCATGTCCAGAGAAACCTCTGGAATCCGCCTCTCGATCCGCTCCTTGATCAGCCACTTGATTTGGCTTATGTAGCCTTGAGTGGTGTAGGCTTTGGGGCTGATGCGGAGGGAGTTGGTCAGGGAAGACGTGACGAAATGCATCAGTCTATCCCCATGGTACTGAAGTGGCTGGATCCAGCGTGAGACCCAGCACTGGACCAAGTCAGATCCCTTCAGACCATTGTGCTTGATCAGATATTCGATCCGCCTCTTAGCAAGGATCAGATCATCTGTGAGAGCCGGAGCAGCCTCGTCCCAGGAAGGTTGGGCCGTGGCGGCTCCTTCCACAAAAGTCGGCAAAGCAGTAGCTTTGCTGGGAGCCGGAATATCTCGATGGTAGAAAAAAGTGGTTGGCCATTGCTTGACCGAGTCACTGGCAGAAATTTTGGGATATGCCCGGTCTCGTCTAAGAGAAAAACTAATGGTGCCGGTGATGTAAGGAACACCGGCAGTGATGGAATTCCTCCGAACATGAAAGTAAAACCAGAAGAGAAGCAAACTCCTCCTAATGCCGAGAAAGCCCTCGCAAAGCGCAGCATATTAGCTCATCTCTAGAATGGAGTTAGGAGGAAGATTGTGGAGTTGAACTCCATAGTGGTCAATCACCTCGGAGAAGAACTCCGAGGGAGGAAAGGACAAACCTCGGTCCAGATGGGTGCCGAAGTGGACGCGCTCGCCCTCGTGCGGATTGGGGACGGTCTCGCCGGAGCCGCTCCGCCAGTTGCCGGCGGCGAGGAGCCCCTCCTTCTCCACGTTCTTGAGGCCAGCCTCGTCGAGGGCGTAGGGGATCCAGAGTCCCCGGAAGCTCTCTTTCTCCGTAGCTACTTCCGCCAACGCCGCCACCACCGCTGCCGCCAGAGAGGAAGAAGAGGATGAAGCCATTTTCTCTCCGGTGGAAAAGGGTGACCCTAAAGTGGCGGCGCTAGGAGCTCTGTGGGAGGAAAACGAAAAGACTCTGGGCGCGCTGGAGATTTGGGAAGAAAGGAACGGCAAAAGGCAGATGAAGAGGAGAAGAAAAAATCTAGACCCCTTATATCCACCTACCTGCGCCAAGATTCGTGCAAACGCTACAGTGTAACCGCCACGCATCATGGAAGGAACTGGGAAGGGCCCACGCGATGATTGCATTGCCTCGATCTCCACGCACGCATTGAAACGACGCCTCGGTTCCACGAACCACGGACCCACCAACGGTCGTGCTGACGGAACGTTCTGTCAGATGACGTGACTTGACCATGCTTGTGTTAGGTGGCGTTAGAGACCAAATTCCGGCTTAGTTTAAAAGCGAGCTAGAAAATCCGAGTAACTAATTGAAAGGTCCGACTTACTTTTAAGACCCGGATCGTATTTTTTGTTGTGAAGTTTCAGGAACCCTTCAAGATTCTGCAAGCCGAAGATCAAGCTAGACGATGATAAAACCCGACTTTGTATCTTGGAGGCCTCTGGGGGCTGCTATTGGGGATATACTTTCCGGGTATCCTCATAGTTCCTCACTGACCAGGGTGGCCCACTTCGGGTTAGAGCTTTGCTTCACGGGCGGCCCAATTAGGGAGAGAAGACGGAGTCCCATCCGGCTACGGAAAGGCCCAGAAGATTCTTCGAATTAGGCCTATAACATTACTTGTAGTTCAAGATGTACTCTGTAACCAACTCTTAGTCGTAACCGGATTGATCTCTCCTGTAAACCCTAGGCCGGATATCTATATAAGCCATCCTAGGGAGAGCCTTTAGGGCACCAGATAACACTCAATACTTTAGACCCTCAACTTGCACAGGCGATACCCTTGTAACCCATATTCCGGCTCTGCCGTATTACTGGATTGCTAGCAGGAGTAGGATTCGTCCAAAGCCGGCGGATTCGAACCTGGGTAAACTTGTGTGCTCACCGTCCCGAAATACCGTACGTCTCACACCCCTCTCTTCCGCACGCCTCGAGGACCCCCTCATGGCGTACTTATCCTCAATCTGACGACAATATGCCACCGCACCAGGGACCTTAGCCCTTGGCGCACCACCACCACCTCCAGTACAACCTGTAACATCCTAGCATTAGAGCTTAGAAATAAGCTGAGATGAGGTGTGTGCATTGCATTCGTGGATAGAAAATCTAGATAAATTTTCTCTCTTTTAAATAAAACTTGTCAAAGTGATTGAAGCTTCTCTTAACTTGGTGGAACTGAAGTAGATCATCAAGTTTCAATATGACCTTTGCTAAAACCTTACCTTTGGGTAATATAATTTGATCTAAGGGTAGATCAAATGTAATAAAACTAAGTCACAACACACTGCTTAATAAGGAGTACTTGATCTTCTAGAGATCATTACATGGTATTCCATACAACAACTCAAGGATGAATACTTAATATTCCAAAGATGATATCAAGGTATTATCTATCACAAACCATGAATACCAAGTCAAGTATATAACCCAAGAAAAAGAAACTCAATAACTAAATCTTGATACACTTGCTTTCCATAGTTGTTCCTACCATGAGTATCATGGTAGTTCCTAAACACTAAACATTAACTCTTATCACAAATATAGTAGAAAAGGAAGTCAAGCCAAGACCATCCATCACATATCTTTGATGTCATATTTCTAGATGACATTCCTACTTAACCAAGTCCTAGTGTCAATTGATCATCAATATAGAGTGATCAATCCTTGACCTAGCACTTAATAACTTTTGACCTTGACTTGTTATATTGACCTTCCTAAGACTTTAAGTAGATTAATAAGAAGGAGGAACTAGTTTTGGGAGGATGTGCCATCATCAATGGAATGTGATCGTTAGTGGAGATCAAACCATGTGATGTTGGCGGAGTTCACTCACTTATGAGTTAACTAGGACAAGTATTTAAACCCAAGAGCTAAGCTAGTGATCATGAAGCTATGAGAAAGCTAGTAGTATTAGAGTATCAAATAATTATCTTGTTAAGCCAAGTGGGTAGAAACTTAAAGTAAGCTTCCTTAACAAGATAAGCCTATATAGAGAATAGTACAAGTCTACTACTTCGTTGATGATAGATCTTGATCAGACAATTAGAAGCCTAAGCTTTGCTTGATCAAAGGTTGGTGGTAATTATTCTCAAGTCATTTGAGAATAGATGACCAGCTGGTAAAGAAGAGTTATGAGTATACCAAATTAGGTAAAAACTTAGTAAGTGGAATCATCTATCTTGATTATGAGAAGTCAAGATAGACTATGATGAAATATGTAATATGAGTTGTATGGAGTAGTTGGAGGCATAGTAGCTTAATCAAGCTGATATAAGAACAAACTTGTATTATGGAGAGTAGTACCATACCTATCCGAAGTATTGATATCACATGTGATATAGAGAGAATTGTAATCTTGTAAGCCCTGGAAGTAGATGTAAGGGAACATAGAGGAGTTAATGAATGAAGTTAGAACTAATTAGATGAATGACTTCCTCAAGGGTAGTTTAGTAATGGAACTTATATCTATACTAGGAGAAGAATGAGGGAGTAATGTTGAAGTGGCATGACCATGTCATCATATGATGATGGATATGGTGGAGTGATACATTGCAAATGTATCTATAATTTTTGATGTTCCATGCTTGGTTTTATCTCCTTTCTTGTGTTTTGTCCACACTTTGGAGTACTTTTCATATGATTTCTTGGACTAACCTATTAACAAGAGCCACAGTGCCAGCTGCCTGTTTTCTGCTGTTTTTGGTTCCAAGAAAGTCAGAAAATGAATATTCTCGGAATTGGACGGGACAAAAGCCAAAGTGTCTATTTTTCTGGAAGACTCACGGAGCCAAAATACGAGACGGAGGAGGGCCAGGGGCTGGCCACACAACCCCTAGGCGCGGGCTGGGCCTGGCCACGCCAGGGCATGGTGTGGGCCCCCCAAGCACCTCCTCGGTCTCCCTCTTCGCCTATAAGAAGCCTTCTGACCTAAAAAATCCGGGGGGTTTGACGTTTTTCTAGAAGGAGTTCCGCTTCGCCGCCACCACCAGATTCCACGAAACAACATCAGAAACTCTGTTCTGGCACCCTGCCGGGACAGGGAATTGGAGGAGATCATCGCCATCATCATCACCATCGCTTCTCCATCGACCATCTATGTTTCCCTCATCTATGAGTGAGTAATCCCCCGCTGTAGGCTATGGGGATGGTAGGGATTGGATGAGATCGTTCATGTAATGGCCTTAGATTGTTAGGGCATGGTGCCTAGTATCTTTTATTAGTGCTTTATGACTTTGTTGCGACTTGTTATGCTTAATGCTTGTCACTAGGGCCCGAGTGCCATGATTTCAGATCTGAACATGTTATTGATTCATTATGATAGTATTGTTTATGGTCTTATCTACAAGTTGTATACACATGTTGTTGTCCGGAACCAATGGCCCCGCAGTGACAGAAATCGGGATAACCGGAGGGAATGGCTTTGATGTGAGGATCACATGTGTTCATGGAGTGTTAATGCTTTGCTCCGGTGCTCTATTAAAAGGAGCACCTTAATTGCCAGTAGTTGCCTTGAGGCCCCGCTGCAAACGGGCTGGCAGGACAAAAGATGTTGTGCAAGTTCTCATTGCGAGCACGTATGACTATATATGGAACACATGCCTATGATTATCTAGTACTTGGATGCTTTATCTTATTTATCTGCAATTGCCCTATGTTCTAATTGCTATGTGAATTGTAATATCCATGCAACGCCCGTCCATCCATCCCTATGCCTACCACACTCGAATCCTACTGTTTGCTACTATTGTTACTACTGTCTTTGCTTTACTGCTGCTGCTACTTTGCTATTCCTACTACAAAACTGTTGCTAATGATAAACTGCTGTGAGCAAGATTGTTTCCAGGTGCAGCTAAATTGACAACTCAGTTGTCAAGGCTTATAAATATACTTTGGCTCCCCTTGTGTCGAATCAATAAATTGGGTTTCACTTCCCTCGAAAATACTACGATACACCCCCTATACTTGTGGGTCATCATGGAGTCATATGATTGACTTATTCAGGAAGGTGTGATCTTTGTGAATAAGATAAGAGAGATTTATAGAGTATATTTAGGAAAGGAATTCCTTAACTATGATCCAAGCTTAGTGAAGCATTGAGGATGGGAGTGGTTGAGAAAACTTTAACCAACAGTATATCAATCCATGACACAAGACCCATGTTTACCTCTTTGTCCAAAGCCCTAGAATTAAGTTAGTAGTGGAACCATTTCCTATTGCTAGATAACCATTGGATAATATCTCTTGGACAAATGAAGCTTCCAAAAGATAATTAGAGAACCAGATGAGTGTTTATGGATGGAAGCCTTGGCCACCTTATTGTCTTAAACCTTAATAGAAACCTAGAACCATGAACCATCAAGGTCACATTAAGAAGTAATCTTTGTAGCTCACTCTAAGTTGAGATAACATGCAGGTTTATAAAGCAATCCTGGAACCTTGATTCCTAGCAACAATCACTAATAAACTTGAGGGTAGTGTATACTCTAGGGGTCCATAGTAAGTATGGTATTAGAAACCCGAAATAAATGTTGTTGGGCATTGAGATCACTTGGGCCACATGAATGACAATGGTTATTCACCATTATATAATAAAATTCTACCAAAACATTAATCATACTTAAGAAAGTACTGAACAACTAGTTCAAGAAGTGATCCATGCCTACTTTGAAGAAGAGTAGGATGGTTATGAATATAATTTTAGAGGAATTTGAAGAAAGGAAATTCTAAACTTTAAAGAACCATGAAATTTAAACTACCATGTTATAAACCATAAGATTTAATGCATATACATTAAACCCTAGATGATGCTAAGTATGAATAGCATTTTTATACATATCATTAACCATTTTACACCATTACCATTAAAATTATTAAGTGAAAACAAAATCATCTTTAAGGGATCTTTAAATAAGAAGTAATCATTAATCCCTAAAACCCTAATCTCAATTAATATTTTCTAATAAAACAATCCTTTGTATTTTGAATAGTAAAAATACTAAAAAGGAATATCAAACTAGCTTGATACATTAATCCATGTTGAACCCTAGATGAGTCAATGAATTTTGAATATTCGAATCATTGTTAAAAAAATGAATTGAAAAAGAAAACAGAACACAGAAATAGAAAAGGAATCAGAAAATAACAAAATCAAACTAAGCCGAAACCCATCTCCTACACGTCGCTTAGGGGAGCAACCAACATTTTTTGCTCACTTTGTAAAGGCCCAATACCAGCCCGACCCACTTACCGTTTCATCCTCGATATCCTCATCGTCCACATCGCGCAGCGGTTGAAGCAGCTACGTATCATGAGCGCCGCCACTCGCCAGCGTCAAGATCCTCGCCGCGATCAACAGGGAAGGATAAGAATGCCACCGCGATGCCTTGTCCATACTCATCCTCATTTCCTCTCTCTCGCACTCGCTCTCTCTCTCTCTATCCGCCCAGCAAGCAAACCCTAGATCCAGCGGGTCGTCGGTAGAGATCGCCCTAGAGGCCGTGGCATGGTCGAGGAGGAGTGCCTTGATGTCTTCTTCAAGCCTTTAGTAGTGGATGATCAAGAGGAGCTCAGAGGAGGGTAAATTTGACCATTCCCTTTCATCGGTCTCCGCTAGAAATCTTGACGAAGAACTCATCCCCGACCACGCCGGACTCCATCAGCCACTTTACAAGCACCAGGGTAAGCTAGCCCATCTCTAGACCTCTCTCTCGCTTCTAGATCATGCCGTATACCTAGTCCCGACGTGCTCCGCCGTGCGCCACCATCAGTTGGCGTTGTAGTCACTATTCCGGTGACTATTTACTAGCGGCGTCGCTGCTAATAGGTTTCCCGGCATGCACTCGTTCAAACCATAGTGACCGTGCATTCCAAAACCCGCAAAACCGCCGCCGCCATGCACCGTTTGAACCTCACCGGCATCGTGACGTCATCTCGATGTCATGCTGGCATCAGCCTTGACCGAGTCCACCAGTTGACTAGGTCTTCGTCCTGCGTGGCAGATGACGTGGCAATTGGCCCACATGTCTATTACCTAGGGTAGGTTTTGAACCGGTATAAAAAGTATGTCCCCATTTAGTAAATAGTTAAAATAGTAGAAATCCAAGTATAAATAATTTCTAGAAATTTAATAAAATGAATAAATCTTATAAATTCAATATCTTTTGTTTTATAATTCAAAAAAATCTATATAATATATCAAAATGTTCAAAAAAATAAACTCTATAATATAAACCTATTATCATATTTTATTTTCCAAATTAAATAAGATAATTATTATTATTAGAAAATAGCCTATTAGGGATAAATCTTACATAAATATATTTTATTATGTAAAATTCAGGAAAATAAGTATAATAAACCAAAATTCTTAGAAAAACAAAATCTACATTTACAAACTTGTTTAATATATTTTTGTGTCACTTAACTAAATGTTATTATTTATTAAGTCTTTATAAAATGATAAAACTTATAAAAATCATATTTTATTATTTAAAAATCACAAAAATAAATATAATATACCAAAATGATCAGAAAAATAAAATCTACACATTAAAGATATCCTCTTGCACATTGGAAGTCAAATAAAGGTAAAAGTTTAATAAGTCTTGATTAAAACTATTTTCTAATATCTTAATGGATTAAAAATACAAAAATCTTTACTTTACTTTTAACATTAATTGTTCATAGTCTAAAAGTGAATAACAAGTTCCATTAATGTATAAGTGGAGTTAAAATAGATCTAACTATTTTAAGATGTATTTACTGAAACTATCATCTAAAATTAAGTGTATCTTAATTTTCCTAAAAATATTTTATCAATTATAAAATCACCTAAAATAGTATATTGTTTAGAAAAAAGAATATTATGTATTTACAAAATCACCAAGATGATATCTACTAATTCTCTTACCAGTCTACGAATCCAATTAAGAATCTAAACAAAGTTCTTAAGTAATTAAAGTAATACCTATTTTGTATTTATGAAGGATAACCTTAAGAAAACACCAATTCCATAAAAAGCAATGTTACTTGTATTATACCTTTAGGAATCATGAAGAAGTAAACCACCTGTAATAATATGCCATATTCAAAATATATAAGTCTCCACTTGATAGTGGAAAATGATGACCCACAAGTATAGGGGTGTATCGCAATATTTTCGAGGGAAGTGAAAGCCAATTTATTGATTCGACACAAGGGGAACCAAAGAATATTTATAAGCCTTAACAACTGAGTTGTAAATTCAGCTGCACCTGGAAACAATCTTGCTCACAGCAGTTTATCATTAGCAACAGTTTTGTAGTAGGAATAGAAAAGTAGCAGCAGCAGTAAAGCAAAGACAGTAGTAACAATAGTAGCAAACAGTAGGATTCGAGTGTGGTAGGCATAGGGATGGATGGACGGGCGTTGCATGGACAAGACAATTCATATAGCAATTAGAACATAGGACAATTGCAGATAAATAAGATAAAGCATCCAAGTACTAGATAATCATAGGCATGTGTTCCATATATAGTCATACGTGCTCGCAATGAGAACTTGCACAACATCTTTTGTCCTGCCAGCCCGTTTGCAGCGGGGCCTCAAGGGAACTACTGGCAATTAAGGTTCTCCTTTTAATAGAGCACCGGAGCAAAGCATTAACACTCCGTGAACACATGTGATCCTCACGTCAAAGCCATTCCCTCCGGTTATCCTGATTTCTGTCACTTCGGGGCCATTGGTTCCGGACAACAACGTGTGTATACAGCTTGCAGGTAAGACCAAAAATAATACTATCATAATGAATCAATAACAAGTTCAGATCTGAAATCATGGCACTCGGGCCCTAGTGACAAGCATTAAGCATAAAAAGTCGCAACAAAGTCATAAAGCACTAATTGAAGATACTAGGCACCATGCCCTAACAATTCGATGCCATTACATGAACGATCTCATCCAATCCCTACCATCCCCATAGCCTACAGCGGGGGATTACTCACTCATAGATGGGGGAAACATGGATGGTCGATGGAGAAGCGATGGTGATGATGATGGCGATGATCTCCTCCAATTCCCCGTCCCGGCAGGGTGCCAGAACAGAGTTTCTGGTGCTGTTTCGTGGAATCTGGTGGTGGCGGCGGAGCGGAACTCTTTCTGGAAAAACGTCGAACCCCCCAGAGTTTTTAGGTCAGAAGGCTTCTTATAGGCGAAGAGGGAGACTGAGGGGGTGTCTGGGGCAGCCAAACCACCCCCTGACGCGGCCTAGGCTAGCCCGCATGGCCTGGGCCCAGCCCCCCTCCGTCTCGTATTCTGGCTCCGGGAGTCTTCTGGTGAAATAGGATTTTTGGCATATTTTCCGGGATTTTTCTTGATAGTTGATTTTCTACACAAAAAGTAGACACCAGGGCAATTTTGCTGAAAACAGCGTCAGTCCGTGTTAGTTGCATCCAAATCACACAAGTTTAGAGGAGAAACAATAGCAAAAGTGTTCAGGAAAGTAGATATGTTTTGGACGTATCAACTCCCCCAAGCTTGGCTTATTGCTTGTCCTCAAGCAATTCAGTTGAAAACTGAGTGCGATAAAAGAACTTTCACGAACACATTTGCTTCATATGATGTATATATTCTTAGCATGTGATCAACTACTTAGAAAATTCATAATAAAGAGTATGTAACTAAGTTCACTTAATAGGCAATGCAAGCTATGAAGAGATTCCAACTTAAAAATAATAAGTAGCAAGAAACATAAACATAAGCAACATTACAATGCTCATAACAAGGTATGATAGAGTGGTATCTCGCTTGCCTTTGATCCAAGGAACCTTTGAAGTTCAGTTGAAGACTAGAAGTAAAGATGTTAAAGATACAAGCATCAAAGTCATAACACAAATAATCAAGTTTTGAGGCAAGCACATTACACTAAGAATGGCAACTATGCTCTCAAGAAGGTGCTCATAGAATATGTGGAGACTCAACAAGGAAATGAAAAAGGTTTTGAATAGTTTGAAAGGCTTCCTAATGCTGAAAGTATGGTACTCGTTAGCTTTGAGCTATCATTGCCCTATCATAAGCATATTTAAATGGTTAAGGTTAAAGTGACACAACTAAGAGGATATGCTTGACAAGTTACAGGAGCTATCCCATAATCAAAATGACAAGGCGAGCAGACAATGAGCATCTCAGCGATCTTTTTATTTACTACGTGCATAGATTTTTATTGAGGATGCTTCATAGAATGCTCATTATGGTTATGCTGCAAGTTTCCACCATGATTAGGCATGGCTTAGGCTAGCGGCCCAGGCGTTTCCCTAACACATATACAAACTCCATGATCTTACAAGTTCCACTTTTATTTCACACTGCCGGGATCCATAGGCAAAAGAACATGATATCAATGAGGTACTAAGTACCAGTGCAATGTTGAAAACGTTCCCCATGATACATGGTTCTGCTAACTTCAACTTATAAAGCACAAGCATACACGCAACAAATAAGGACGCAATGGTTCAAGTTTATTAAGTGCAAGAAAATAAAGTGTGCCATCAAGTTCGTGAGAGCTTTACTAACTAACTTTCCCAAAACAAACAGACATTTTATTCAGAAGAAAACAAGGCATATTGAATATGCACGGAATAGCAAATGATGCTAATAGGTAGGTATGGTGGACACTTTGGCAATATTTGTTTTTAGGGAGTTGGAAACATGAGTAAAATACTCAGTGAAAATGAAGGCTAGCAATAGTAAGGGAGCGACAAACGAGAGAGCAATAGCTGTCATAATCATGCTTGCAACAAACCAGGACTAATCATGGCACGAAAGTGATTCAAGATCCTCAAGGCAAAATAATTCATCGAGGCTTAACTGATTATTTCAGTCATATGCATGCATGAGCATGTGCCAAGTCAATTCAAATGAAACATTTAGAGGAGGATACCATAGTGTCATACCAAGTTATGAATAGAGTAATGCAAGAAAACATTCAAATGACATGCTACAAACTATTAGCAAGCTGGAACTAATCATATGAAAGCAAGAACTACTAAGCATCCATAAATAACATACACCCTATACGAACAGACTAAGCATGCCCACAATGATGAGTATATGTACAAAAATGAAAACAAGTAGAGTTCGTTACGAGCCTCTTACCACACCTCAGGTTGTCATTAATCCTCATTATTGCCCTTCACTTGTGTGGCTTGAATAATAATATGAAACCAAATCCCACGGAGGACTGCTGAACCCTGCAACAAACTCACAAAACCAAAGAAGAACAGCAAATATTTTTGGTGTTTTTGATTTTTAAAAGAAGAACCAAAAAGGAGGAACAAGCAAGGCAAAATCTTTTTGGGTTTTTCGAATAGTTCAAACAAAGCAAAAAGGGAAAAACAAACCAGGGCAAAAATAAAAAGAAGCAAACCAAAGAGAAACAACCGAAATATTTTTGGTCTTTTGTGTTTTAGAAAGCAAAAGCAAAGAAAGAACAAAAACTAAAAAGAGAACGAAACATGAATATACAAAGTACTGACACAAAATGATATGGAGATGAGTGCGATGTCGGCATACCTCCCCCCAAGTTTAGGCTTTTGGCCTAAGTGGGTGTCAATCCAGATACGTGTAAGGGTTCCAAGCAGGAGGATCATGATAAGAATGGTCGTAGTTGGGCCCTTGGGAGGAAGAAGAAGCTCCCCAATCATAGATAGGCTGTTGATATGAAGACTCCTCCTCATTCGAGGGCTGGACCGAATCATCCATGACCTCCCTTCTAGTATCCTGCTCCTGTTGGGAGAGCTCTCCCAAGTACGTGTCAAGCTCCTCCTCAGTGAGGGACCATCCTACCCTGTTATCAAGGTTAAACAAAACAGGTGCAGGCAAAAGAATAACACGCTCGGACTTGCTCTTTCTCCAACCAGCTTTGAGAAAGGTTATTTCATAAGAAAACTCACTCAAACTAGCCCACGAGGAAACAAATTTATGGTGTATCATGGAATTAAGATCAAGACTTTCTATGGGAAACTATAGGTCTAGATGATGAGGCACTAAACCATGCAATGCTAGTAAACGAGAAGCAATGAGGCCTCCACAAATTCCACCTTTCTCGCGGTTAGCGGAAAGACGGAAAGCTATCAAGGCACCCAAGTTGTAAGACCTATCTCGTTTAAGAGCAGCAGAGATAAATGCTAGATCATAAGAAGATAACTTATTGGCAGTTTTCCTAGCAAGAACACACTTGGCAATAAAGTAGGCAAAGTAGCGAATGGAGGGGAGATGAATGTTACGGATTTTCCCACTCTCCTTTGAGAAGCTGCTCCCTTTGCAAATTTCTGCGTATAAATCCATGAGTGGTTCAGGTCGCTCTTTAATCCTTCTACATGATCCCCACTGAGGTACCTTAATAGCCGCATAGAAGTCATCGAGAGAAAGGTCGACATCAATATTGTAAATTTTGTAGTGGACCATGGGGTTCGGCAAAGAGTAACTAAATTGAAAGTCCTGCACCACAGACATGGTTAGCTTCACAAATTGACAAGGTTCATCTTCCAAAAAGTGCTCCAATCCTACATTAGAAACCAAAGTGTGGAAATCTTGGAGAATTCCTGCAGCTCTCATGAACTCAGAGCATGGATAAATGGAAGGAAAAACATCCTCCTCCCGGTGGACCTTCATAACCTCAGGCACCCATAGTTCATGTTGGTTTAGTTGATGCTCATTCATCTTCTATTCTGAAATTTAAACACCTATTAAACAAGTGATTGCAGAGTGAATATAATGAAGGGTACTACTCATAGGGACTTGTAAGAGGCCTAAACATGCATCAAAACTATATCTCTAAGCATCAAACAAGCTTACAAGCTCTCATAACCTATCACCTACAGTAGCAAAATACTCAAGATATAATCCACTAAACACAAATCTACTTGGACAAGCGGAGGAGTCACATATCAGAGAACAAATGCTCCAAATTTCAGCAACAAAGGTGGGCTGAGTAAGGAGATCGAAGAAATCAAGAGCAAGCACAGCAAGAACACGATTTTGAGTAATGAACTGAAGCTTACTCGGGAGAGAGAAGAAAGTGGCAGGTGAGAGAGTTAGTGGAGGACCAGGGGTGGCCCACACCATGGCATGCGCCACCCAGGGCAGGCCTCGCCACCAGGTTGTGTGCCTTCCTGGTGGGTCCCCCTGGTACTTTCCAGGCACTCCTCTCCCCCATTTTTCACGTAAAAATTTAATATGAATTTTCTGGAATTTTTCGAGACAATTTATTTTTGGGCAATTTTCAGGCATAGAAGAATGATTTTCTGACAGACAGATTTTTTTTTGAAAAATGATGCAATGACAAAACAAGGCTAGAACTACAGGAGTTCTAAGACACTCTAATATGCAAGCAACTAACAACAAAAAGGAAAACTAAATGAAAACAAAAACTAAAATGGATAGAATAGAAGTAAGTGGAGATAATCATAGTGAAAACATTGTTTTGTTCAACGAAATCCTTTTGTTAACAAGGTTGATCAGGTCTTGTTACCAAAACAATTTCATATGAGACAAAACTTTGTATTCCACTAATGATTATGTTACCTCAACCTTGATAGCAATGGTCCCAATCATAATAGTTTCAAATTTTTCTCTTGGTATGGGACAATATATATCTCCAACTTGAATGCCCTCAACATGTTCAATTGAATTCAGACCATAAGTCCTTTCAATCTTCTTGGGGAAATAGACAGTATGTTCCTTGTCATTAACATTAAAGGTCACCTTTCTTTGATTACAATTAATAACAGCTCCTGCAGTATTAAGAAAAGGTCTCCCAAGAATAATAGACATATTATCATCTTCAGGCATTTCAAGCACAACAAAATCAGTTAATATCAAGCAATTATGAGCCACTTGAACAGGTACATCCTCACATATACCAACAGGAATAGTGGTAGATTTATCAGCCATTTGCAAAGATATATCAGTTGGTATTAATGTTTCTAGTTGAAGCCTCTTATAGAGAGAGAAAGGCATAACACTAACTCCAGCTCCCAAATCACACAAAGCAGTTCTAACATAACTATTCTTAATAGACCAAGGGATAGTTGGAATCCCTGGGCCTCCAAGTTTCTTAGGAACCATACCATTAAAGGAATAATTATCAAGCAAAGTAGAAATTTCTTTATTAGGGATCTTCCTTTTATTCGAGACAATATCCTTCATATACTTTGAGTAAGGAGGCAATTTAATAGCATCAGTCAAAGGAATTTGTAGGAATGAAGGTTTCATCCACTCACAAAACTTATTATAGTGTTCATCTTCCTTTGACTTGTGTTTCTTATCAGGGAAAGGCATAGATTTTTGGGCCCAAGGCTCTCTTTCACTACCATGTTTCTTAGCAATAAAATCTCCTTTAGTGTATTTAGTATTCTTAATGTGCTTTTCAGGTTCTTCTTCAACTTTTTCTTCATTAGGAACTTTATTTTCTTCGTTACCACTTTCAGTTTCAGCATCAGAGACAGATATACTATTAGGATCTATAGCAGGTTCAGAGGGTTCTACAACAGTTTTATGTTTCTTTTTCCTTTTCTTACGAGTAGAGCCACTATTTTCAGCTTGTTGAGAATCCCGCTCAATTCTTTTGGGATGCCCCTCAGGATATAGAGGATCCTGAGTAGCAGCACCACTTCTAGTTCTAATTTCATAAGCATGTTTTTGTCAACACCCGGATTTTTAATCCCAGATGCCTGTTATGCCATACCTCGCAATCCCAGGATTACCATTTTTGCGAGACATAACGGATTGGATATCCCAGTACATCATCCATTACAAACCATACATAAGGTTTACACAAATAAGGATCTCATGATCCAGTCTTTAATACAACAAGCAGCAGGAAATAAACGATAAGCGTAGCGGTGGGGTCCATCTTCAGGGGCACAGGCAATGCTGACGAAGGTAGATAGTCCTAGTTATCATAGCTGTCCTGCTGACCATCATCTTGATAATCTCCTTCATAGTCTGGCCATGATAATAGCCAGGGACAAAATCCATGAGTACTCTTTAAGTACTCGCAAACTACAACAAGGGGTATAATTCTAAGTTAAAGTACTGAATCTAAGTTAACTATCAAGTTAAATTTGAAGCCTAAGCTGAGTTCAGAAGCAAAGAAAGATAAAGTAAAGTTCTAGAATCACTTCAGTTGGGAAGCTATTATCATCAACACAACCCTGTTGGGGTCAAGTCAAAGTTCATCATTCATGTCAAGTTATTTAGAAAACAGCTGACAACGAAATAGTATGGCCATTCCAACTGTCCATAACCGCGGACGCGGCTATTCGAATAGTTTGACACTCTACAGAGGTGGTACACTTTCACCACAAGATTCGATACATCTGTCAGGGATAACCCTGAATCATCATACTTAGTATGTAGATAATCAAACATAACCTTCCCTTTACACACCCTAGTACAAGCACCTCTCCTATTAGCATGGCCTCCCAACCATGACCATCAGTCATCTTGGGCACAACATAGGTGGACATCATGAGAGGTAGCCTCAGCTCAAACCTCTCCCATGAGGGAACTAATACTAATGCATATAAATTTCCATCTAAGCCTTACCCAATTCAGGTAATGTGGTTGTACGGTAAATTTGGAATGGTATCGCATCCGAATCCAACCATCAGTTTTATAAAAGGGTTAAGGCTCATGCCTCATCATTTTCATCATCATAAACCAGTTGTGTTTCTCAACACATGTCAAAACATCTCAATAGAATGACTCATCATTCCAAGGTTTTCACAATTCATTTTCACCAAGTGTTCCCATCTAAAGTGACTCATGTTTTTGATCTACTCTAAAATACTAAGTTAAGAGAGTTCACTAAGGTGGAAGGATGGGTTCAATCTGATGCCATAGAATGACATCTAAGGGTTTCTATGTAGGTCAAGTTTTATACTTTTTATGCTACCTTCAAAACAAGTAAAGAACTTTGTGTAAACTAAGGAAGGTAAAACTTGTCAATAAGACTTGAGGTACTACTAGTTAAAGGGGTGTGATCAAAGCATGCCTAAAGCATCCTTGCTCATTCATCTAGCTTAATTCTAGCTTGCTAACAATATCTTGCCTTGGTTGGTGCAGTGGTTGAAGTTTTCCTCTTCTACTTCTTCTTGGTAGAACTCCTCCTCCTCGAAAGTTTGGTCGGTACTAGCGTCTATAAATACATAGGGAGTAGACAATCACCAAACCATACTTAACTAGGCTAAGTAGCATTCTAAAACACACAATTGATGATCTATTATCATCACAAGCATCACAAGTTTAATTCAATAGTTTCAACCTTTTTATTTTAGAAAAGTAATTTCTACTCATTGAAATTTTAACTAAAATTTAATATTCACCACCAAAATATGGGATCATGTGGACACATGTCCTCACCACATATTCTAACATGTGGGAATGAGATTTAAGGGTTGGATCAATATTACTTTGGTTTAAGTTCATTATTTAATGATTGAAAGTGACTAGAAATGCCTATATAGCATTATTTTGGTACTAGTCCAAAGTCACTGCATGTAAACCTTAATATTATTACATATTTGGATAGATATGATGAAATGTGATTTTTGAGAGTTGGAATCAACTCAAAATCTAACTTGGTTGATTTTATAAAAATGTTGCAAGGTGCAAATGCTTCTGTTTTCTTATTTTTATTAGGAGAGATCTATAACTCTAATTGAAATAAATCCAACGGGCTTGGATAGATTATTTCAATACCTTTCAGACAAAATTGGTTTCATGCAATTTGGATTTCTAAAACTCTCTGAATTTATTTTTAAACTAGGGGACAGAAACTAGATTTAACTAAAAAGGAAAAATCCAGATTTGAATCGATGGGCTAGCGCGGGAAAAGAAATGGGCCGGCCCAGTGGCGCTCCACGGCGCGGGGCTCGGCTGACAGGGGGTCCAGCTTGTCAGCGGCACTTAACACGCGAAACGGTACGCGCGCTGTGGGCCGTGCGATTAGAAGCGAGATCAACGGCTGAGGGTCATCGTCGACGACCGGCGAGCTTGAACCCTAGCGGCTCGGTGGGGGTCTACTGGGGGCGTACCAGGGCTCCAGCAGGGTCGGCGAGGCGGGCAAACAAAGTGGAAGACGACGGCGAGGCGAGGCGCGGTTGCGGCAGAGCTTGGGGCGGTCGAAATCAATGGCACCCTTCTCCTCCAGAGGCGGCGGCTTCGGTTCCAATTCCGGCGAGCTGCTGCTCCACTTGCTCCGGCTAGAGGTGGGTGAGGTTCAGAGAGGTGAGGGGAGTGGAATGATGTGGAGAAGAATGGCGGGGAAGGGCTCCTTTTATAGGCCCGACGGTGAGACCGAGCGGGATAGGCGGTCGACGGTGGCGACATGGCTACGGCGAGCTAGCGGCATGGCAGGGGATGGCGATCGATGGGCGGTTCCCTGGCGGTGCTCTAGGACTTAAATGCAGCCGTAGGGGCGGTGGTACGCGGTCTGGGCGAGGTGGCTATCGTTGTATTGGGAACGGCAGTACCTAAAAAGGTTAGATAGAGGTGTGGGGACTAGCAGGAAAGATATCGACGGCGTCCGCAGGCGAGATTGGATACGAGCGAGTGTAGCGGGATGCAAGAAGTACCCAAGTTCGGGGCCCTCGTGGTGAGGTAAAGCCCCTACTCCTGCCTGATCTGACTAGGTGAAATATACGAGCTACAAGTTCTCCTCGAGCTGTATTCTTTAGCTACTGCCTTAAATGAACTCAGACCAACCATTTCTACTGAGGCCCTCCCTCTCTTTATATAGGAAGAGAGGCAAGGGTCTCACTGGCTAGTCCGACTAGCAGGCCCCACAGGCGGGTCCCAGCCGGCTAGTCATCTAAAGTACCCGGCATGGTATGTCACATCGGTGTATGAGCGGTATGGCTGTCGTAGGCACAATGGACGTCGTGCGAGCCCGTCGTCAGCACAGGCCACTGTTCCCGCGTCAGCCACGCCAAGTCTTCGATATGGGCGGGTGGTTTCCCGTCTTGTCGTCGTACAGGGTGTACCATGCACTGATACGCACGTCGTCCTGTCCCTCTGATTGGATCCGGCTACGTTGTTGTATCCAGCAACCTCTTCAGGGTCCGGCTACCGGGTGGTAGCCGGTCCCTCCTGCCCTGTCAGGCTGCATCTGGTCAGCCGGCCAAGACCAACTGTCCTGTTTCTTACTCGGATGGGGTATCCGGGGATCATCCCCCTGACACTAGCCCCCGAGCGCGTGTGGATTCCATCCTTGGGCGAAATGCGCGTGCGCTCCCTTCTGCTTTTTGAATTTTGATCCGGCTGAGCCTGGCGGTTGCGCTACCCGTGACGTCAGTGCTGACACCGGCCACGCGCGCACGCGCCATCATTGCTCTGCGGCGGGCAGCGTAACGTCCCGCCGCGCGTCGCCTCGGGGAACTGCTTGCCCGGCGCCTCAGTTTCCGTCCCAGGATCTTCTGCGCATCCCATCCCGGCACACGGGATCTAGGCGGCGGTTGGGATGTGGGTCGCCCGGATGCACGCCATGTGGCCCCGCCGACGGTTGCCCTTTCGGTCCTTTAAAGGGATGCCGCGGGGGAGGCAGTTCTTTTCCTTCGCTCCCCCGCTGCAATCCTCCTCTCCTTCTCGCGTGCTGCTGCTCCTGTGCTCTTGCCCTCTGCGCCGCCCGCTCGCCGCCGTCGACGCTACGGGCCACTGTCACTCCTCTGTTGCCGCTCCTTCACCTCAGCCGTAAATGTCTGCTGACCGCGGAGCCTGGTGCGGCTCCTCCGTCACCGAGGATCAGATTGCGAAGTACCGCGCGAGCCGCGTCCTCCCGCCGGCGGAGGAGGTGGCGGTGCAGTTGGCGCCGGTGGGGGAAGAGTCGCCGCATCTGGCGGAGGGGGAGCGCGTGATCTTCCTCTCGCATCTGGCGCGCTGGTTCGCGCTGCCGCTGCATCCCTTCTTCCTCACGTTTCTGGCCTTCTTCGACCTCTGCCTCCACCACCTCGGCGCCAACACCATCGGAACGCTGGCGCACTTCATGGCCTTCTGCCAGAACTACCTCGGGATCCAACCGGATCTCGGGCTCTTCTGCCGGCTCTTCCGAGTTCGGCCGCAGGTCCAGTACACGAAGGGCCCGCTAGTCGTCTGCGGTGGCGCCTCCATATACTCCCGCTCCCAATCCGGCTACCCGAAGTTCCTGCTCCAGGACACAGTACGGTTGTGGCACCAGTCGTACTTTTATGTCAAGAACATCACCGGCGTCGACCAGATAAACCTGCCGGCCTTCCAAGACGTCGAGTCCAGCCGGAAAAACTGGGATTTGAAGGTTTACGGCGACAAGGCGGAGACGGACGCGAAGCTGGCACGCATGCGCTCCCTTGTCACCTGCCAGCTAACCGGTCGGGACATCACCCTTAGCTGGATGTCCCGGCTGATGATCCCGCTCCAGCAGCGGGCACACAAGATGTGCTTCTACTCCGGCCGGCTGGACCCGACCCGGCTGTCGCGCCGCGATCCCCGCTACCACAACTTGAAGGAGTGGTTGTGGACGATCAGCAAGGAGCGGCTGCCAGAGAACTGGAAGTTCAGCCTGGCGCCCTACAGCCGGGAGAACCGCGCGGCCCGGGTAAGTTCTTGTAGCCAGCATTTTTGCTTATTCCCTCTGTTATTTCCTTGTTCTGTCTGGCTGACCCTTTTGCGTTTGCCAGATCTTCCCCTGCATCCTTCGCGAGGAGGGCGACGCTCCTCTCGAGGTGTTCGCGCCGGACTTTCCCAAGCCGCGCGCTCGGTGATCCGGTGAGGAATCGGATGGGGACGGCGATGCCTTCCCTAGCCGGAACGACGAGCCAGACGCCGACCCGCACGCGGTGGTGCACGAGGAGGAGGATGTCGGCCCGACCGTGGAGCCGGTGACGCGCGCTGCGGCGGACGGCAAAGCAGGCGGGAGCGGCTCCGGCCATTCCGGCTCCCGCCGGCCTGCGGCGGAGGAGCCAGCTCCGAAGAGAGGCCGGACTAGCGCCCTGCCGCCAAGCCGGCTTGGCCGGAAGAAAGGGCCGCCCCCGGTTGTGCCGGGGTACGTTTTTCTCCCTCCCCCCATGGTGCTTTCTGTTTGTTTTGCCTTGTCCTTGCTTTTCTAACTTTAGCCTCTTTTCCTCTTTCTCTTTAGCGCATTGGTTTCTTTCGGCGCCACGAGCCCGGCTCGGACGCCAGGCGGGTCGCCGCCTCGCGCCCCGACTGATCCAACCGGCGCCTCCCCTTCCTCTGAGGCGAAGCCTCCTTCTCCTCCTCAAGCCGAGCCGACTGCCCCCTCCCAGCCGGAGGGTCCCTACTCGGAAGCGACTCGCTCCCAGCCGGAAGGTTCCTCCGCGGGCGCGCGGGGGGCTACTGGCAAGGAGCTTGTCGTGGTAGGCGACGACGACTCCGACGAGGTGCTCGGGGAGGAGTGGCAGACTGCGGTGCTCGCGGCGAAGGAGTCCTTGGCCGTCAACGCCGTGGATGATGACGCCTCTTCCGCCGCCTCGCTGTCGGATCTTGCCGCCACGCTCGAGCTGGCGGTGAAGGAGATCCGGCTGCTTGAGGCCACAGCCGGCGGGAACCGGACGCTGGAGCAGAAGCTTGCTGCAGCCAATGGGACCTCCCAAAGTAAGTCCGCCTCATCCGTCTGGTTTTTTTTTTAATAGTTGGCTTCGTTGCAGCTGTCCTCCTGTGTGCCCAGCGCGAGATCGATCGCTTGAAGAAAGCGAACGACCGGCTGAGTAGGTCCAACTCCACGCTGCGCTTGCAGAACAAGGACTGGCACGCGCGAGTAGACGGCTTGGAGGCTACCGTCAAGGAGCGCGACACCTCGCTCGCTAGCCGGGCCGAAGCGCTCTCCCTTCTCGAGGCCCAGAACAAGGACCAAGAGAAGGAGATAAAACGGCTAGCAGTCAAGGAGAAGGCGCTGGTGGAGGAGCTGATGCAAGTCGGCCACACTGCCAAAGGTGAGTTCTTTCTTCCGTCTTCTTTTCTTTCCGGATCAGGTAGCCCGATTTGACTCCTCTTTTCTGACAGCCTTTTACCCCGGCATAGACCTGCTGGCCTACAACCGGCTACAGGAGAACTGGCCGAGAGCGCAGCCGACGGCTCAGGAGATCGTCGTTCTTCTTGGCGAGGAGGCCGCGAAGCTTCATCAGGCGGCGCGGGACATCTTCTCCTTTATGTGGCCGGAGGCTCCGGTTCCGGAGACGATGGCGCAGCTGGCGGCGAAGGTGGGAGAGGTGCCGACTGCAGTGGACAGGCTGCGGGATCTGGCGGCGCGGGGTGGAGCAGAGATGGCCCTGGCGCTGATGCTTTCCTGGTACAAGGATGCTCGCGTCGAGAAGATCGACGGAGGCTTCCGCGACGGAGCCGATCTTGCCGCCATCCGCCAAGCCCATCCGGAGCTTCACGGGTCCGCCATCAAGATCGCCAACTACGTGGATCCAGACGAGGTGCTCACTGACTCGGAGTCCCCCGATACTCCGGATGCGGAGTCCTCGGTGCCGCCATCTGCCAGCGCCGGAGCCGGAACGAGCACTACGGCTCCGCCCCCGCCTCCAGCATCTGCCAGCCAGGAGCGTCCCCACGGCAAAGGCCCTGCCGTTTAGCTATTGCCCCGGGATGCCGGGTGTATTTGTCTTGTTTTTGATTATCGTAAAACTTGTCTGTTTGTACCGGCTATCTTTGATGCCGGGTAACTCTCGGGAGCTTCGTCTCCCTTTTGCTTGTTAATATTAAATTCTTGAGTCTTTCTTAACTTGTGTCTTGAATTTTCTTTTGATATCTCTTGCCGGCTCACTTCGCCTGGCTGACCTAGCCCGGCTACACACTTTTAGCCGGATGAACTACACCTCCAGTGGGGGCGTGCCAGCGCACCCACTGGGTGTAGCCCCCGAGATTCGGAGTAGCTGGCGTAGCCAGGTGCTTCGAATCTTCCTTGTTCTTCCTCGCTCTTCTAACTTTATCCGACTGGCCTCGCCCCAGTCGGCTGCTTTTGTTGGCTGGACGCCTTCAGCCGGCGGAACCAACATTCCAGTGGGGGCGCGCGAGCGCACCCACTGGGTGTAGCCCCCGAGATTCGGAGTAGCTGGCGTAGCCAGGTGCTTCGAATCTTCCTTGTCCTTTATTGCTCCCGCCCTTGCCCTCACCTAGGCTCCGAACAGCCGGCTAAACACCCTTAGTCAGCCAGGAACTACAAGATTCCACTGGGGGCGCGCGAGCGCACCCAGTAGGTGTAGCCCCCGATATTCGGAGCGCTTGATGAAGGCAAGGGCTTCGAATCTTCTTTCCTTCTCCTGAATTCTGACTTGGAGTAGTCGGACAAGAACGCACATATGCATACACATACATCTTCGTAGGTTAATAGGTTAGTCCGTCAAATCGTAGCCGGGAAACGGCATATTTTTTCAAAAACTGGCTTGCTCCTTTCTAGGCACTTAGTCGCTTTCTCGTGTGTTCTGCTGTTTTTGCTGCGTCCTTGTCGGACAGCCGGGTTGCGGTCTGCAGCCAGAATCGAAGGGAGCTGACAGTACATTACGCACGGTACTAGCGGCTTAGCGGCTGGATTGGTTTGAGCTAGTTGAGGGGCCGGGACGCCCGATCTGTCATGCCTCCTCCCTGTTTTCATGTGGGATGCCTCGGGCTTTTGCTCTTGCTAGCCGGATAGCCGGGTTGTGGTCTGTAGCTGAGACGAAGAGTGGGCCTCTGACATCATCGCACACTGCTCCGCCGGTTTGTTGGTTTAACAGGCCGGGCCAGCCGGCGAGCCCCCGGGTAGGGGTAGCCGGAGCCGTAAAATTTTAATCGGAGAACAGGTACGCACACATTTTTAGAAGGAGCCCCCGAGATTCTCATGGGAGTCTGCATTTTCATTTATGAGGTTTTCGGGATACATACAATGTTTGGCGACTAGGTGTAAAACGGGCGCAGCAGGGCCGCGTTCCAAGGATGTTCGATCTCCTCGTCCGATTTGTCCATCTTGTTCCTGCGCGGCTGCTGCGCGTCGATGAGGTAGTAAGAGCCGTTGGGCAGCGCCCGACTAATGACGAAGGGGCCCTCCCAGGGTGGTGATAGCTTGTGCATGCCCTTCGTGTCTTGCACCAACCGGAGAACCAGGTCACCCTCGCGGAATGCGACTGGGCGAATCCGGCTTGAATGGTAGCGGCGTAGTCGCTGCTGGTACAGGGCGGATCTGGACAGGGCCAGCTCGCGGGCCTCCTCCAGGAGATCTACCCCGTCCTCTCGCGCCTCCTTGTTGGCCTGCTCGTCATAGAGGACCTTGCAGGGGGAGTCAAATTCGATGTCGGCGGAGAGGACGGCTTCCGATCCTTAGACCAAGAAGAACGGCGTGTAGCCGGTTGATCTATTCGGTGTGGTGCGGAGGCTCCACAGCACAGCCGGAAGTTCCTCGATCCAACATCCGGGTGATCGCTCCAACGGCTCGATGAGACGTGGTTTGATGCCGGCTAGCACCAGGCCGTTTGCTCGTTCGACCTGCCCGTTGGACTGCGGATGTGCGACGGAGGCGAGGTCTAGCCGGATGCCCTTGTTGCTGCAGAACCGGGCGAAGGCCCCCTTGGTGAAGTTCGTGCCATTGTCGGTGATGATGCTGTTGGGGTAGCCAAAGCGGTTGATGATGTAGGTGAAGAAGGTAACAACCGTCGCCCCGTCCAGCTTCCAGATAGGCTTGGCCTCGATCCACTTTGTGAACTTGTCCACCGCTACCAGCAGGTGGGTCATTCCCGCGCGATCTCGCTTGAAGGGCCCGACCATGTCGAGGCCCCAAACCACGAAGGGCCAGGTGATCGGTATGGTCTTGAGCACCGAGGTTTGCATGTGCCTGAGCTGCCCGAAGCGTTGGCACCCATTGCACGCGCGGACCAGCTGCTCGGCATCCTCGAGGGCGGTGGGCCAATAGAACCCATGGCGAAACACCTTGGCGACTATCGCCCTTGACGAAGCATGGTGCCCGCACTCGCCCTGGTGGATGTCCTTGAGTAGCCGGTAGCCTGTGTCTACGTCGACACATCTTTGGAAGATACCGGATACACTGCGCTTGTATAGCTCTCCGTTTATGATGGTGTATGTATGCGCACGGCGTCGGATTTGTCTGGCCTCCACCTCGTCATCCGGGAGCTCGTTGTTGGCGATGTAGTTCATGAAGGGCTGTGCCCAGGATGGCACTTCCCGGATGACGAGGACGCTCCTGTCCTCCGGCTGTCGGGTGTCGGTGGGCCGTCCGGGTGGGATGTCCGGGGCGGCATCTCCTGAGCCACTGGGTGAGCCGGTAGCCCCCGGGTCCTACGAGCCGGAGGGCACCGCCTGGCCGGAGTTGCACGAGTTTTCTTCTTTGGTGGCTCCGCCTCCGCTGCCCCGGCTGCCGGGACGCTCCCCGCCCAAATGATGGAATCTGATTCTGGCGACGGGTTGATGGATGGCTTGCGTAGGTGCTCCAGGGAGACCCCTGGCGGGATGGCCTGCCTGGTGGACCCTATCTTGGAGAGCGCGTCGGCTACCTCGTTGTTGGTGCGGGGGACGTGATGAAATTCACACCCGTCGAAGGAGGAGCTGAGCTTCTGGATGTGGAACCGGTAGAGGGCCATGTTGGCATCTCTGGCGTCCCATTCCCTGGATACTTGTTGTACCACCAGGTCCGAATCGCCGAAGCACAGGATCTGATTGACGCCGATTTCCTTGGCCAGCCGGAGCCCGTGCGCCAGTGCCTCGTATTCGGCTACGTTGTTGGAGGCCTTGAAGTGGATCTGCAACACGTACTCCAGCTGGTCTCCCTTGGGCGAGGTGAGCACGATGCCGGCTCCCAAGCCCCCGAGCATCTTCGACCCGTCGAAGTGCATCCTCCAGTGGTCCGAATCCGGAACCGGTGGGAGATACTAGGTCTCAGCCTAGTCGACGAGGAAGTCCGCCATTGCCTGTGACTTGATCGTGAGCCGGGGCTCGTACTGGATGGAGTAGGCGGCGAGCTCGATGGCCCATTTGGCGACCCGGCCGGTGGCGTCCTTGTTGCCGATGATTTCCAAAAGGGGTGCAGTGCACACGACCTTGATCGGGTGCTCCTGGAAGTAGTGCTTGAGCTTCTTGCATGCTAGGTACACGCCGTAGCACATCTTTTGGTAGTGGGGGTAGTTCTGCTTGGAGAGGGAGAGAACCTCGCTGAGGTAGTAGACGGGTCTCTGAACATGCTGAGCCTTGCCTTCCTCGGGGCGCTCCACCACCAGGACGACGCTGACGACCCGGCTGGTGGCTGCTATATAGAGCAACATCGGCTCCTTGCTAGCCGGTGTGGCTAGAACCGGCGCTGTGGACAGCATGCGCTTGAGGTCGTGAAACGCGGTGTCGGCTTGCGAAGTCCAGGAGAACTTGTCCGTCTTTTTCATCAGCTGGTACAACGGAAGTGCCTTCTCCCCCAGCCGGCTGACGAAACGACTGAGGGAAGCCAGGCATCCGGTGAACTTCTGGACTCCAAGCAGGTTCTTGGGCGGTTGCATCCTCTCGATGGCCGCGATCTTCTCCGGATTTGCCTCGATGCCTCGCTGAGATACAAGGAAACCGAGTAGCTGGCCGGATGGTACTCCGAAGACGCATTTTTCCGGGTTCAGCTTCATCTGGTACTGGCGGAGGTTGCCAAATGTTTCTCGCAGGTCCTCGAGGAGGGTGCGCTTTTCCTTGGTCTGGATGACCACGTCATCCATGTAAGCATGCACGTTTCGGCCTATCTGCGAGTGCAAGCATTTCTGCATACATCGCTGATAGGTGGCGCCTGCGTTCTTTAGGCCGAAAGGCATGGTTACATAGCAGAAAGCCCCGTAGGGGGTGATAAATGATGTCTTGATCTGATCAGCCGGGTTTAGCCAGATCTGATTGTATCCGGAATAACAATCTAGAAAAGACAACAAATCACAGCCGGCCATGGAATCGATGACCTGATCGATACGGGGCAAGGCGAAGGGGTCTTTCGTGCACGCCTTGTTCAGGCTGGTGTAGTCGATACACATGCGCTAGGTCTTGTTCTTTTTCAACACCAGGACTGGGTTCGCCAGCCAGTCCGGGTGGTACACTTCATGATGAACCCGGCTGCGAGGAGCCGGGTGATCTCGTCACCGATTATCTTTCTCTTCTCTTCTGCGAACCGGCGCAGAGGTTGCTTGATCGGCTTGGCATCCGGACGCACATGAAGTGAGTGCTCGTCGAACTCCCTCGGCACACCCGGCATGTCTTTGGGAGACCATGCGAAGATGTCCCGATTCTCACGGAGGAAGTCGACGAGCGCGCCTTCCTATTTGCTGTCTAAGCCGGCACCAATGGTGACGAACTTAGTCGGGTCGGAGGGGTCGAGCAGGATCCTCTTCGTCTCCTTTGCCGGCTGGAAAGCTCCTTCTCCAGCCGGTTTGCTGCTAGCCGGAATGTCCTGCTGGGCCATGGCCACATTGCGCATGATCGCGCGCTTTTCTTTGGCTACGATGAGGGCCTCTGCTAGTTTGGAACCGGCTGAGGCGCACTCCATCGATCGCCTGAAGTAGCCGGCGACGGTGATCACACCGTGGGGTCCTGGCATCTTCGTCTTGAGGTATGCGTAGTGGGGGACGGCCATGAACTTGGCGAGGGCGAGGCGCCCGAGGAGAGCGTGGTAGGAGCTCGTCAAATTTACCACCTCGAACCAGATTGGTTCGCGGCGGAAGTTCTCCTCGGTCCCGAAGATGACGTCCAGCTGGATTTTTCCCAGCGAAGCGCAGGCTGGCCCCGGCAGTACGCCGTGGAACGTCGTGGTAGTCGGGCGCAGGTCGCTTTCGCGAATGCCCAGCTTCTCTAGCGAGGACTAGTAGAGGAGGTTGAGGCTGCTGCCCCCGTCGATCAGGACGCGCAAAAATCGGCAGGTGCGCGTGTTGGAGATGATGAGGGGGTCGAGCACCATGGCGTAGCCCCCGGGAGTCGGCAGATGCTCCGGTTGATCTGCCCGGCTCTAGGTGATGGGGGTTTCCGACCAGTTCAGGTACTGGTGGACCGGGGAAATGATGGCGTTGACCTCCTTGGAGCGTCGCCTCCAGCTGTGCTTGTCGTCCTGCTCCATCTCGAAGATGTGGTAGGCGGCGTGCGGCTGGGGGTAGCCGTTGTTGTTGTTGCCGCCATTACCATCATTACCGGCTCCCCTAGCCGGTGGTGGGGGTCCACCCGGTGGGGGAGGCGGGAGACGAGGCTGGTTGCCCTGGTCCTTTAGCTGGCGAGTCCAGCTGCAGTTCCGGGTGCTGTGCGTAGCCGGTTTGAAGGGACGGCTATGCCACTTGCACGGGTCGTCAATCATTTGGTCGAAGGTGAGCCAGGGCTTCTGCCTTCTTGTGTCGTTAGTCGGTGCGTCGGGCGCACCTTCTTTGGCATTGACCTGCCGCGCGTGGTAGCGAGGCTTCTGTTGCCTGTCCTGGCAGTCCCCGTGGAACCGGTTGTCGTTGCCTTGGCGTCTGGAGGATCTGGCTTCACGAGCCGGATTGCTCGGACGGTCGCGAGCCGGCTCCGTGGGAGTCGGACGGCCTTCCGCATTTACTCAGAGGGGCTTCTTCATGGCGGCATCCGCCATGGCGTACTGGTCGGCAACCGTCATGAGCTCCGCCGTGGTTTTCGGCTCGTCACACAGTAGCCGGTGGCGAAGCACGGTGCCCTCTCGGCATCCTTCGATGAAGAAACCGATGGCCTGGCTCTCCAGGATGCCCTCGCAAGTGTTGTGGAGCTCCGTCCACTTGGCGAGGTACTCGCGGTCGGTCTCGTGGTCGCCCTGGACGCACAAGGCCAGGTCGCGCGGGCACCCTGGGCGCTTGTACGTGCCGTTGAAGTTGCGGACGAAAACCTTCTCGAAATCAGGCCAGGCGTTGATGCTGTTGGGCGCGAGGCTATTGAGCCAGGTCCTTGCCGACACGGTTAGCATGAGAGGGACATAACGCACGGCTGTACGCTTATTCCCGTGGGCGATGCCGACTGCCGTGGCGTAGTCGGTCGACCAGTCTTCCAGCTTCATGCTGCTGTCGTACTTGGGGTTGTCTCTGGGCAGGGAGAATTTATCCGGAAACGGCTCGTTCCGGATGCGGGGTCCGAAACAAACTGGCCTGGTAGAATCTTCCTCCTCCGTGACACGTTCTTGTGCGAGCAGCTCGATGCGGTCGCGGGCATCCGGACAATCCGGGTTGGGAGCGCCCACCCGGCCCGAGAGGCGGGAACCGGTTGGTCTGGGTGCTCCGGCTGGTGGCGGTGGAGGTGGCGGGTTGCTGTTGACCGTCTGATCCTGGCGCGGCTGGCCCCTGTTACCGGAGCTGCGACGCCTGCTGTGGGCCCTAGCCGGCTGAGGGGAGGACGCCTGCTGCGTGTCACGTGGTGCGCCCCTGCTGTTGGCGGGTAGCCTGCTTCCTCTGGAGTAGCTAAGGTCTTCCTGCGTCTGCCGGTTGGCGCCGGCCTGCTCGTCCGTGACGCAGAGGAGCTCCTGGACGCGAGCGTGCTGGCGGGCTCGCTCCTCGCCCTCCAGGCTGGGTAGTTCTTCTGCTGCGGCTCGCGCCGCGCGCAAGTTCTTGATGGGCGTGCTGTAGGTGGGCCGTGTAGGGGCAAGCGCGGGATCCGGTTCTCCGTCCTTCTCCATCCTGCCGCCTAGCTCACCGCCCCGACGTCATACCTGGCTGCGCGGCTCGGCTCTACGGTAGCCGGGGTGAGACCGTGCATGCGGTCATACTCGCGCCTGGCGATCTCCAGCTGCTTGCGGGCTGCTGCCAGCTCCATGGCCTCCTGGAGGAGGATCTGTCTCTCCATGGTGAAGTTGGCCTCCTTCTCCTCCGGGTTGTCCCCGAGGGTAACCGGCGTCAGGAGCCGATCAATGGCATCCTCGGCCAGGTTCCGAGGCTGCGAGGGAGCGGAAGTTCCGACCTCGTGCACGCCTTGCTCCCGTGGCCGGCGGGGCTGCGAGCTGGATCCGGCCATCATGACCTCCATGCCGCAAGGTGCGGCGGAGGTGGCGCCGCCTGAGCATGGCGGCCCCGCGACAGAGACGATTTCCCTAGGGAAACACTCCGAGACGGTGGCGATGTAGACAGGGAGATCGCCGAATAGCAGAACGGTGTCGTTTGCCGGGAAGGAAGTTCCAGCGAAGCAGGAGGCGTTGTCGATGACGCAGTCGAACTTGCCGAGCGTGAGCACCAGGCCGGAGGCCATGCGCTCACTGGCTGAAGTGCGGGGTCCCGTGCAGAACGTGACTCCGGTCGAAGCCATTTGCCCCACGGTGGGCGCCAACTATCATTGTATTGGGAACGGCAGTACCTAAAAAGGTTAGATAGAGGTGTGGGGACTAGCAGGAAAGCTATCGACGGCGTCCGCAGGCGAGATTGGATATGAGCGAGCGTAGCAGGACGCAAGAAGTACCCAGGTTCGGGGCCCTCGTGGTGAGATAAAGCCCCTACTCCTTCCTGATCTGACTAGGTGAAATATACGAGCTACAAGTGCTCCTCGAGCTATATTCTTTAGCTACTGCCTTAAATGAACTCAGACCAACCCTTTCTACTGAGGCCCTCCCTCTGCTTATATAGGAAGAGAGGCAAGGGTCTCACTGGCTAGTCCGACTGGCGGGCCCCACAGGCGGGTCCCAGCCGGCTAGTCATCTACAGTACCCGGCATGGTATGTCACATCGGTGTATGAGCGGTATGGCTATCGTAGGCACAGTGGACGTCGTGCGAGCCCGTCGTCAGCACAGGCCACTGTTCCCGCGTCAGCCACGCCAAGTCTTCGGTATGGGCGGGTGGTTGCCCGTCTTGTCGTCGTACAGGGCGTACCGTGCACTGATACGCACGTCGTCCTGTCCCTCTGATTGGATCCGGCTACGTTGTTGTATCCGGCAACCTCTTCAGGGTCTGGCTACCGGGTGGTAGACGGTCCCTCCTACCCTGTCCGGCTGCATCTGGTCAGCCGGCCGAGACCAACTGTCCTGTTTCTTACTCGGGTGGGGTATCTGGGGATCATCCCCCTGACAGTGGCACTCTGCGCGGCCGAAGCAGCGGTGTCCACGGCTAGCGGTGTCTATGAGGCTTTGGGCGGCGAACGGGGATGTCTGGGGTGTTCTTCAGGTCGAGGCGGAGCGATGGGCGGTGTCCACTAGTGATAGGTAGTCTCTGGCTGCAAGGGTTCTGAAAATGGAGCTCAAAAAGATGGTTTTTGAAATATTGGTGATCTATGCATATGCATTAGATTCAATTTTAAACTGCCATTTAAAATAGTTAACAGAATGTTTTTAGCAGATCCAAAGGTGGGCCTTGGTACCTCATTATGTGTACTAGCAAGGGGTGCAAAGATCAAGAATTGTTTCTGTTAAGAATTGAGTACTAGGAATAGCCAAAGTAGGCATGAGAGTTAAATTTGCCAAAATGACCATTCCTTCTTTTTAATTCTTTTTTATTTGATTTTCTTTAAGAAAAGTTTGGGAATGATGTAGATGATGTTTAAATCACCTAAGAAACATTTTAGAAGCATGGGATCACACAATCATGGCAATTCAAAACAACTCCTATTTTAAATGCACACACATATGAATGCTTTCATTTTAAATTTGGAAAAGTTTTTGTTAACCCTATTTTTGGATGATTTGATCTTGATAAGCTTGGATTAAAGTTTTGGGATGTTACAAACCTTCCCCCCTTAAACAAAATCTCGTCCCGAGATTTACAAAGAAAACTAGAAACTAAAGAGATCTGGGAACTCTGTTCTAATGTAATCTTCGCGCTCCCAAGTAGCTTCCTCCTCTGTATGGTTGCTCCACTAAATCTTGAGAAACTTGATACTCCTGGTCCTGGTGGTTCTGTAGGCTTCTTCTAAGATACAGATGGGTACTTCCCGATAGGTCAGGTCATTGTTGATTTCCATAGCTCTGTGATCGATGTTTTTGAAAACTTCCGTCTTCTCAGGCACTTCCAAGCATTTGCGAAGTAACGAGATATGGAACACATTGTGGATGGCTGACATCTCTTCAGGCAGTTCCAGTTGATACGATACTTCTCCTCGGCGGTTCAGAATCTTGAAAGGTCCGATATACCTAGGAGCTAACTTTCCATTCAGACTAAAGCGTTGAGTTCCCTTCAATGGTGAAACCTTGAGATATACGAAATCTCCGACATTGAAAGTCAGGTCTTTCGTTCTCTTGTCAGCATAGCTCTTATGTCTAGATTGGGCGGTCTTGAGGTGCTCACGGACTTTGTGAACTTTCTCTTCTGCTTCTTAGAGAATGTCGGGTCCAAAGATCTGACTCTCTCCTACTTGCGACCAATTCAAAGGGGTACGACACTTTCTTCCATATAGGAATTCAAATGGTGCCATCTGCAAACTAGCCTGATAACTGTTGTTATATGAGAATTCTGCGAAAGGCAGGCAGTCTTCCCATTTTGATCCGTATTCCAACACACAAGCTCTAAGCATATCCTCTAGGATCTGGTTGACTCTCTCAGTTTGTCCATCTGTTTGCGGGTGATACGCGGTATTGAAATTCAACTTGGTTCCTAAACCTTCCTGAACTTTCTGCCAAAATCTTGAAGTAAACTGGGTTCCTCGATCTGAGACGATGGTCTTAGGGGTTCCATGTAGACTAACAATCCTAGCAATGTATAGCTCTGCTAGCTATGCACTCTGGTAGGTTGTCTTGACTGGTATGAAGTGGGTTACCTTGGACTGTCTATCAACTATGACCCAGATTGAGTCATTTCCCCTACTAGAAGTAGGTAAACTGGTGATAAAGTCCATTCTGACAGAATCCCATTTCCATTTCGGAATCTGCAATGGTTGCAACAATCCTGTAGGTCTCTGAAGCTCTGCTTTGACTCTTTGACAGATGTCACATTTGGCGATGTAGCTTCCGATCTCTCTTTTCATCTTGTGCCACCAAAATTGCTCTTTCAAATCCTGATACATCTTTGTTCCTCCGGGGTGGATAGAATAAAGAGTATCATGAGCTTCCTTCATGATAACCTCCTTCAGTTCCGAATCTGCTGGCACATAGATACGTCCTTTGTACCACAGTACTCCTTCTTCGTCTTCGGTGAATCCAGGTACCTTTCATGTACCAATACGACGTTTGATTCTGTCGATACTCTCATTTCCCTTCTGGGCTTCCTTGATTTGGCTAATCAAAGTGGGTTGAAGTTCAATGCTAGCTAGGAATCCTTTGCTAACTAACTCAGTCCTGAACTGCTCCAACTCCTCATACAAACTGGGCTGCTTCTCCTTGATCATGCTGTTAAGCCTACACGGCAATCTGCTAAGAGCATCCGCTACCACATTGGCTTTATCAGGGTGATAGTGAATGTCAAGGTCATAATCCTTGATTAACTCTATCCACCTTCTTTGCCTCATATTCAGCTCCTTCTGGGTGAAGATATACTTCAAGCTCTTATGGTCTGAGTAAATCTCACAACGATTACCCATCCAATAAATGACGCCATGTCTTCAATGCTAGAACCACGACTGCTAGCTCAAGATCATGGGTAGGATAGTTCTGCTCATGCTGCTTCAGTTGTCGAGACAGATACGCGATGACTTTGCCTTCTTGCATCAATACACATCCTAGGCCAATCTTGGATGCATCACAATACACATCAAACGGCTCCTTGATGTCTGGCAAGATAAAAATCAGGGCGGATATCAATCTCTTCTTCAGCTCCTTGAAACTAGCTTCACATTTGTCTGTCCATTCAAACTTCTTGTCCTTCTTCAACAATTGGGTCATTGGTCGAGCTATGCTCGAGAATCCTTCTACGAACTTGCGGTAATATCCCGCTAATCCGAGAAATGAACGAACTTGGGTTTGATTGGTTGGGGCTTCCCATTCTTCACATCTTTGATCTTGGTGGGATCAACAGAGACTCCTCCGGCAGACACAATATGTCCTAGGAATCCTACTTCTTTCAGCCAAAACACACACTTGCTGAACTTGCCATATAACTGATGCTCTCTCAGGGTTTCTAGGATGATTCTCAGATGTTGCTCGTGCTCTTCTTCTGACTTGGAGTAGATAAGGATGTCGTCGATAAACACAACTACAAACTTATCGAGGAAATTCATAAAGATCTTATTCATGAGATTCATGAAATAAGCAGGGGCATTGGTTAATCCAAAAGACATAATCGTATACTTGTATAAACCATAGAGAGTAGTAAAGGCGGTCTTCGGAATATCCGTTGCACGAATCTTAAGTTGGTGATAACCAGTCCTAAGATCAATCTTTGAGAATACCTGAGCTCCGGTCAACTGATCAAATAGATCCTCTATCTTTAGCAAAGGGTACTTGTTCTTGATGGTGACATCATTCAACTTTCTGTAGTTCGTACATAGACGGTTGCCTCCATCTTTCTTGTCGATGAATAACACTGGTGATCTCCATGGCGATGCGCTTGGCTGAATCAAGCCTGTTGCTAACATGGCATCCAACTGCTTCTTCAGTTCCACTAACTCTGAGGGGTTCATGGTATAGCGTCTCTGGGCTATAGGTCCGGTTCCGGAGATTAGTTCGATAATGAACTCAATATCCCTATCCGGGGGCATACCTGGCAATTCATCTGGGAATGCGTCGGGGTATTCACAGACTACTCTAACTTGGTCAATGGTGGGCAGGGCTACACTCTTGTTGCACTTGAATTGACGGGGTAAGGTTTTAGAGATATGCTCTACTGTTACTCCAGAACTACTGGTCATGGTGATGTCTTTCTTAGCACAGTCTATCAGTCCTTTATGCCTTGACATCCAGTCCATACCTAGTACTACTTCCAATCCTTTGGTTCCAAGTACAATTAGGTTGGCATAAAAATCTATCCCATGTATTCTGATAGGTACAACTTTGCAAATTTTTCTAGCTTTTCTTGTTGAACCGGGGATTTGAACTATCATGACATGCTTCAGGTTGGTTGGGCGAATCTTACTAGTGCATACAAATTCTTTGGTGACAAATGAATGCGATGCTCCAGAATCAAACAATACTCTTGCTAAAACTGAGTTAACAGAAAACATACCCAGCACTACATCTGGCGCTTCCTGGGCTTCTTCTGCGTTCATGTGGAAGAGACGACCGTTGCGGTTGTGCGGGTTCCCTAGGGCAAATCTCCTTCCTGGTTGAACACGACGCTGCTGCTGAGCTGGGGCATTCACAGGGGCATTGGCGGCAGTCTTCTTGGGACACTCATTAGAGTAGTGACCCTTCACTCCACACTCGAAACAAGTGATCTGGGACTTGTCCTTGACTGCGACAGGTACAACATTGCTGCCAGTTCTGGGTGCAGTGTTGTTGTTGTTGTTGTTCTTGGGAGGGGCACGGTTGAAATTGTTGGCATTGCCGGAGTTGTGATTGTTTCCTCCGGACTTCACATTTCCTCCGCTACGGTTGGGGTAGCTTGGGCGAGAATTTGGGGGTCGGTTGTTCCTTGGTGCATATCCTGGTGAAGGGTTGGGACGGTACTTCTGGTGACTATTGGATCCAGACTGCTGCATCATACGGCGCTTGCGGTTGTCGTTTGCCTGGTTAATCTTCCCTTCCATCTAAATGACAGAGTCGACTAGCTCTTCGAGATCATCAAAACGGATGTTGACGAGGACAGTCTGCATCTCATCATGCAGTCCGTTTAAGAATCTCTCTTTCTTCTTGGCCTCCGTGTTGATCTCATCCGGTGCATATCTGGCAAGTGACAAGAATCTGTCATGGTACTCCACCACAGTCATTCTTCCTTGCTTCAATTCGCGGAATTCATCTCTCATCCTATTGATAAGACCTTGCGGCACGTGGGTGCGGCTGAACTTGACCTTGAATGCTTCCCAGGTCATCACCTGGCCATGGTTCATATTGCGGATGCTATTCCACCAAGCTCTTGCATCTCCCGCCAGATAGTGGGTGGCGAAGAGAACTTTCTCATTCTCATCAACTCTGGTAACCTCTAAGTTGTTTTCCATGGTCTGTAACCAGTCATCAGCATCTAAAGGGTTTTCAGATTGGTTGAAGATTGGGGGATTGGTGTTCTGAAAGTTTTTGAGTTTGGATCCTTGGTGATCCTGATTTCCATGTCCTTGGTTGTTGAGAGCCATTTGGGCGATCTGCTGAAATGTTGCTAAGTTGGCTTGACGCTCGGCCCTGCTTGCTTCACGGTCCGCGATAAGATTCTGCAATATCTGCATCATTGGGTCCTGCGACGAGCTGCTCCCT
Source organism: Avena sativa (assembly GCA_916181665.1). Taxonomy (NCBI): domain Eukaryota; kingdom Viridiplantae; phylum Streptophyta; class Magnoliopsida; order Poales; family Poaceae; genus Avena; species Avena sativa. Next base: position 597,037,750 of record OV702289.1, read on the forward strand.
CCTTGGTTTCCACGAGTCATCTGAAGATTGAGATAGATGTAGGGGTAAGAGGGAAATTCTAAGGTTCATGGTTTTTGGTTTTCAAAGCTAAAACTTTGAGTTAGACTCAGGTTTTTCAACTAACTTCATTTTCATTCATGCAAGCAAGCACCCGATACAACACACACCACAACAATCAAAGGGGAAAACAGATGGTTTGAAGAACCATTCTGCAAGATACGATACAATGAGATGATACATCTCATGCTGGGATAGTGCTCTAGTGCATCTACTCATCGTCGATGAAGTCGGAGTCTTCATCCTCAGTGTAGAAGTCCACAGCATCTTCTTCCAAAAAATCGTCATCGTTGCTGAGGTAAGAATCCATATCTCCCTGGATGTCTTCACCCTCATCTTCTTCTTCCTTGGCGGCAAGCTGAGCTTCCTGCTCCTTGACGGTCTTCTCGAGGTCGGCCACCTTCTTGCGAAGTCGGGCGATGGTGCGATCCTTCTTTGCACGCTGGCGACGAAGAGACTGGCGATCTTGGACGAGCAGCGCGAAAGTCTGGGCCTTCTGGTCGGCAATGGCACGGTTCTGGTTGGCTAACTCCCTAGCATTGTCCAGTTCTTGCTTCCTATCATGAAGCAAGAAGTCAAGGTTCTCCACTTGACGCCTCAATTCTGGGTGACTTGGCATTTCCATCGGCATTCCCATGAAGCCACGTCTTGCATAGTGGGCAAAATGGGTTCCTAGCCACTGTAGGTCTCCTCCTGGGGGTCCTGGAAGTTGAGATCCAAGAAACTCCGGATGTGGGCTTCCTAGTAACTCCGACAGCGAATCCACATCCCTCTCGAAGATCAGCTGACCTCCGTTTCCCAACTGGTAAAACTTGCTGAACTGAGTCTCCATCTACAAGAATTTAGGATGAGGAAGTTAGTGAAGTGATCAAGTGTGTCAACTTTTAAGTAGTAATGTAAGAATTTTGAGGAACATGCATTTTTGAGAAAGAATGAGTTCACAAGGGTAAGAGGGGAAATATTTTTTCATAAATACTCACTTTGGTTTTGAAGCTAAGTTTTTGGTTTGGACGTCCATTCTAACTAGGGTCTCCTATGGTCAGGATGGCTCTAATACCAACTTATCAACACCCAAATTTTTAATCCCAGATGCCTGTTATGCCATACCTCGCAATCCCAGGATTACCATTTTTGCGAGACATAACGGATTGGATATCACAGTACATCATCCATTACAAACCATACATAAGGTTTACACAAATAAGGATCTCATGATCCAGTCTTTAATACAACAAGCAGCGGAAATAAACGATAAGCGTAGCGGTGGGGTCCATCTTCAGGGGCACAGGCAATGCTGACGAAGGTAGATAGTCCTAGTTATCATAGCCGTCCTGCTGACCATCATCTTGATAATCTCCTTCATAGTCTGACCATGATAATAGCTAGGGACAAAAGCCATGAGTACTCTTTAAGTACTCGCAAACTACTACTAACAAGGGGTATAATTCTAAGTTAAAGTATTGAATCTAAGTTAACTATCAAGTTAAATTTGAAGCCTAAGCTGAGTTCAGAAGCAAAGAAAGATAAAGTAAAGTTCTAGAATCACTTAAGTTGGGAAGCTATTATCATCAACACAACCCTGTTGGGGTCAAGTCAAAGTTCATCATTCATGTCAAGTTATTTAGAAAACAGCTGACAACGAAACAGTATGGCCATTCCAACTGTCCATAACCGCGGACGCAGCTATTCGAATAGTTTGACACTCTATAGAGGTGGTACACTTTCACCACAAGATTCGATACATCTGTCAGGGATAACCCTAAATCATCATACTTAGTATGCAGATAATCAAACATAACCTTCCCTTTACACACCCTAGTACAAGCACCTCTCCTGTGAGCATGGCCTCCCAACCATGACCATCAGTCTTGGGCACTGCATAGGTGGACATCATGAGAGGTAGCCTCAGCTCAAACCTCTCCCGTGAGGGAACTAATACTAATGCATATAAATTTCCAGCTAAGCCTTACCCAATTCAGGTAATGTGGTTGTACGGTAAATTTGGAATGGTATCGCATCAGAATCCAACCATCAGTTTTATAAAAGGGTTAAGGCTCATGCCTCATCATTTTCATCATCATAAACCAGTTGTGTTTCTCAACACATGTCAAAACATCTCAATAGAATGACTCATCATTCCAAGGTTTTCACAATTCATTTTTACCAAGTGTTCCCATCTAAAGTGACTCAAGTTTTTGATCTACTCTAAAATACTAAGTTAAGAGGGTTCACTAAGGTGGAAGGATGGGTTCAATCTCATTCCATAGAATGACATCTAAGGGTTTCTAAGTAGGTCAAGTTTTATACTTTTTATGCTACCTTCAAAACAAGTAAAGAACTTTGTGTAAACTAAGGAAGGTAAAACTTGTCAGTAAGACTTGAGGTACTACTAGTTAAAGGGGTGTGATCAAAGCATGCCTAAAGCATCCTTGCTCATTCATCTAGCTTAATTCTAGCTTGCTAACAATAGCTTGCCTTGGTTGGTGCAGTGGTTGAAGTTTTCCTCTTCTTCTTCTTCTTGGTAGAACTCCTCCTCCTCGAAAGTTTGGTCGGTACTAGCGTCTATAAATACATAGGGAGTAGACAATCACCAAAGCATACTTAACTAGGCTAAGTAGCATTCTAAAACACACAATTGATGATCTATTATCATCACAAGCATCACAAGTTTAATTCAATAGTTTCAACCTTTTTATTTTAGAAAAGTAATTTCTACTCATTGAAATTTTAACTAAAATTTAATATTCACCACCAAAATATGGGATCATGTGGACACATGTCCTCACCACATATTCTAACATGTGGGAATGAGATTTAAGGGTTGGATCAATATTACTTTGGTTTAAGTTCATTATTTAATGATTTAAAGTGACTAGAAATGCCTATATAGCATTATTTTGGTACTAGTCCAAAGTCACTGCATGTAAACCTTAATATTATTACATATTTGGATAGATATGATGAAATGTGATTTTTGAGAGTTGGAATCAACTCAAAAGCTAACTTGGTTGATTTTATAAAAATGTTGCAAGGTGCAAATGCTTCTGTTTTGTTATTTTTATTAGGATAGATCTATAACTCTAATTGAAATAAATCCAACGGTCTTGGATAGATTATTTCAACACCTTTCAGAAAAAATTGGTTTCATGCAATTTGGATTTATAAAACTCTCTGAATTGATTTTTAAACTAGGGGACAGAAACTAGATTTAACTAAAAAGGAAAAATCCAGATTTGAATCGATGGGCTAGCGCGGGAAAAGAAATGGGCCGGCCCAGTGGAGCTCCGCGGCGCAGGACTCAGCTGACAGGGGTCCCGCTTGTCAGCGGCACTTAACACGCGAAACGGTACACGTGCTATGGGCCGTGCGATTAGAAGCGAGATCAACGGCTGAGGGTCGTCGTCGACGACGAAAAGGTCGTCGGCGAGCTCGAACCCTAGCGGCTCGATGGGGGTCTACTAGGGGCGTACCAGGGCTCCAGCGGGGTCGGCGAGGCGGGAAACAAAGTGGAAGACGACGGCGAGGCGAGGCGCGGTTGCGGTGGAGCTTGGGGCGGCCGAAATCAACGGCACCCTTCTCCTCCAGAGATGGCGGCTCCGGTTCCAATTCCGGCGAGCTGCTTCTCCACTTGCTCTGGCTAGATGTGGGTGCGGTTCAAAGAGGTGAGGGGAGTAGAATGGTGTGGAGAAGAATGGCTGGGGAGGGCTCCTTTTATAGGCCCGACGGTGAGACCGAGTGGGATGGGCGGTCGATGGTGGCGACATGGCTACAGCGAGCTAGCGGCATGGCGGGGGATGGCGATTGATGGGCGGTTCCCTGGCAGTGCTCTAGGACTTAAATGCGGCTGTAGGGGTGGTGGTACACGGTCTAGGCGAGGTGGCGCTCTGCGCGGCCGAAGCGGCGGTGTCCACCGCTAGCGGTGGTTGTGAGGCTTTGGGCGGCGAACGGGGATGTCTGGGGTGTTCTTTCGATCGAGGCGGAGCGGCGGGTGCGGGCTGCAGTCGAGCGGTGACTTGTGCACGCGGGGACAAGGCGCGCTCTGGAGGCGGCACTGGCATGGTGCGGTGGCACTGGGCGCGGTTTGTGCTCGGTGGTCCATGGCTGCTCTCGGTCGGGCAAGGGATAGGGGGTGGCAGTGAGCTCCTGGCTACCTCCTAGACATGGCGAGAGAGGGGGAGATGGTCTGCTGCAGCGGGGCAAAGTTTGGCCGGCGAGTTGGTGCTCGGCATGGCTTGGCCTTTCCACTAGGGTGTAGGGGATGGGGTGGTAATGGCATGGTTTGATCAAGTGGAGACAGAGGGAGTGTTTTGTGGTCAATTGGGTGGCAAAACCCTGTAGAAACAGTGATCTAGGATTAGAGGTGATAATATGCATGCCAAGTGTTTGATGAAATGGCCGCAAGAGAAAACGTTTTGAATTTTGAGTTCAAAATTTTTGAGTGATCTCCACTAGTGATAGGTAGTCTCTGGTTGCAAGGGTTCTGAAAATGGAGCTCAAAAAGATGGTTTTTGAAATAGGGGTGATCTATGCATATGCATTAGATTCAATTTTAAACTATCATTTAAAATAGTTAACAGAATGTTTTTAGCAGATCCAAAGGTGGGCCTTGGTACCTCATTATGTGTACTAGCAAGGGGTGCAAAGATCAAGAATTGTTTCTATTAAGAATTGAGTACTAGGAATAGCCAAAGTAGGCATGAGAGTTAAATTTGCCAAATGACCATTCCTTCTTTTTAATTCTTTTTTATTTGATTTTCTTTAATAAAAGTGTGGGAATGATGTAGATGATGTTTAAATCACCTAAGAAACATTTTACAAGCATGGGATCACACAATCATGGCAATTCAAAACAACTCCTATTTTAAATGCACACACATATGAATGCTTTCATTTTAAATTTGGAAAAGTTTTTGTTAACCCTATTTTTGGATGATTTGATCTTGATAAGCTTGGATTAAAGTTTTGGGATGTTACAGTTTTTCTTTAGCAGCATTAACTAGCAAGTCTTTTTGCACTTTAATGAGTTGATCTATTTGTGTTTGAACCATTTGATAGTGTTTAACAATCATTTTAACATCATTAGAGGTTCTTTCCACAATATCTTTCGATTCAACAATAGCTCTAGTGTTTTCCATTAGATGATTTTGCACCATTTTATTAAAATTATCTTGCTTAACAATAAAGATGTTGAATTCTTCTAAGCATTGATCAGGAGGTTTAGAGTAAGGGATATCACCTTCATCAAAGTGTTAGAGAGAGTGTACCTCAATAGTGGATGAGTGGGGAATTGGCTTACATAATTCTTCTATAGGAGGTAAATTCTTGACATCTGCAGCTTTAATTCCTTTCTCCTTAAGACATTTCTTAGCTTCCATCATCACTTCATCATTTAATTCAATAATTCCCCTCTTCTTAGATAATGGTATAGGCGCTGGAATAGTTGGTTCAGGTTTGATTACTTTAGGTATAGCTGGTTCAGGAGGAGTCCAATTGTCATAGTTCTTGCTTATTTTAGCCATTAATTCCTCAGCTTCCTTGGGAGTCCTATTCCTGAAAACACAATCAGCACAACTATCTAGGTATGTCCTAGATTCTTCAGTTAGTCCATTATAAAATATATCAAGAAGCTCATTCATTGGTAATGGACTTCTAGCCTGTGCATGAATCAAAGCACAAAACCTTGCCCATGATTCAGGCAATATCTCTTTTTCTCCCTATTTAAAATCAAAAATTTCCTGCAAAATAGCATGTCTAGCACTTGGAGGAAAATATTTTTGCAGGAAAGTACTAATCAAACAATCAGGGCTATCAATAGATCCAGGAGGTAAATTACTAAACCAAGTTTTAGCTTCTCCTTTCAGTGAAAAGGGGAAAATCTTAGCAAAAAAGTAAGTACGCATCTTAATATCATCAGAAAATAGGCCACTCATGGTAGAAAGCTCAGTCATATGTGCTACCGCACTTTCATTCTTAGTCCCACAAAAAGGTTCTTTCTCAACAATAGCTATGTAAGATAGATCGAGAGAGAAATCATAATCTTTATATTTAATATTTATGGGAGAAGCAAAAAACTTAGCAAAAGGAGACAATTTGGGTCTAATAGTATGCCTCTCAAGGAGACTCTTAGCAGTGCTCCTATCATGGGTGTTTATACATTCTTTCATAAATTCATCAGTCATATCAACATAACCATCTTCAATATCATAACTTTCACTAGACTCAGGTGAACTAACAGGTGTAGTAGTGTCTTCATTAGGAGTTTCAGTATTTCCAGCTATAGTTCTAGCAATCGTAGCATCTACGAAAGGACCTAATGAACCCATATTATCAAGCACAGTAGAAGCAGCATCATAAGTATCAGAAGTTTCAGATTCAGCAGTAGTAGCAGTGTGTGTAGCATGTGTATGTGGTGGTGTAACGAGCTTACTCATAACAGATGGTGAATCAAGAGCAACAGAGGTGTTTAGAACCGTACCTCTTCTTGTAGTGGATGGTAAAATAGGAACCTTGCCATCACGATACTTACCCATGATGGATGGATAACAACGAACAATAGAGAATCCAAGTAAACTTGATAAATAAAGCTATGCTCCCCGGCAATGGTGCCAGAAAATAGTCTTGATGACCCACAAGTATAAGGGGTGTATCGCAGTATTTTCGAGGGAAGTGAAACCCAATTTATTGATTCGACACAAGGGGAGCCAAAGAATATTTATAAGCCTTAACAACTGAGTTGTCAATTCAGCTGCACCTGGAAACAATCTTGCTCACAGCAGTTTATCAGTAGCAACAGTTTTGTAGTAGGAATAGCAAAGTAGCAGCAGCAGTAAAGCAAAGACAGTAGTAACAATAGCAGCAAACAGTGGGATTTGAGTGCGGTAGGCATAGGGATGGATGGACGGGCGTTGCATGGACAAGAGAATTCACATAGCAATCAGAACATAGGGAAATTGCATATAAATAAGATAAATCATCCAAGTACTAGATAATCATAGGCATGTGTTCCATATATAGTCATACGTGCTCGCAATGAGAACTTGCACAACATCTTTTGTCCTGCCAGCCCGTTTGCAGCGGGGCCTCAAGGGAACTACTGGAAATTAAGGTGCTCCTTTTAATAGAGCACTGGAGCAAAGCATTAACACTCCGTGAACACATGTGATCCTCACGTCAAAGCCATTCCCTCCGGTTATCCCGATTTCTGTCACTTTGGGGCCATTGGTTCCGGACAACAACGTGTGTATACAACTTGCAGGTAAGACCAAAAAAAATACTATCATAATGAATCAATAACATGTTCATATCTGAAATCATGGCACTCGGGCCCTAGTGACAAGCATTAAGCATAACAAGTCACAACAAAGTCATAAAGCACTAATAGAAGATACTAGGCACCATGCCCTAACAATCCGATGCTATTACATGGACGATCTCATCCAATACGTACCATCCCCATAGCCTACAGTGGGGGATTACTCACTCGTAGATGGGGGAAACATGGATGGTCGATGGAGAAGCGATGGTGATGATGATGGCGATGATCTCCTCCAATTCCTCGTCCCAGCAGGGTGCCAGAACGGAGTTTCTGTTGCTGTTTCGTGGAATCTTGTGGTGGCAGCGGAGCGGAACTCTTTCTGGAAAAACGTCGACCCCCCAGAGTTTTTAGGTCAGAAGGCTTCTTATAGTCGAAGAGGGAGACCGAGGGGGTGTCTGGGGCAGCCAGACCACCCCCTAGCGCGGCCTGGGCTAGCCCGCGCGGCCTGGTGGTGTGGCCTGGGCCCAGCCCCCTCCGTCTCGTATTCTGGCTCCGGGAGTCTTCTGGTGAAATAGGATTTTTGGCATATTTTCCGGGATTTTTCCTGATAGTTGATTTTCTGCACAAAAAGTAGACACCAGGGCAATTCTGCTGAAAACAGCATCAGTCCGTGTTAGTTGCATCCAAATCACACAAGTTTAGAGGAGAAACAATAGCAAAAGTGTTCGGGAAAGTGGATACGTTTTGGACATATCAGAAAACTATTCAAAATGCTAATTGCTTTTTCGTTAATACTCATAACTAGTAAGAAAATAGTAAAGTGTTAGCTTTAAGATTTAAATGCTTTTACTTGGTAAAGTAATCTTTTCCTCAAAATTTATGCTTTCAAGGAATATTAAAAGTAATCCTTAAGTATTTCTATGAAGACTCTAATGAATTAATAACCCTTTTAAGAAATCCCTATGTACCATTCCATACTTGAGTCCTTTACTATTGCATGCTACTTGTTGTATTTAATTATTGTTTCACACACTCACACAAACCTAAGCACAAGTGTGAAGCTGGTATAAAAGTGCAACACATTCCAAAGAACTCATCACAAACTCCAAACCCTAGATCAGATACGATTATTCCGGGGATTCGCCTTTATCAAACTGCATTACATTACTTATGCATAATTGCATCTTGCTTCTTTAAACATTCGTCCTTACCGGACCAATGATGATGTTTACAGAATTTGGATCTTCTAGTATCTTGAAGACCGTGAGTGCATAATATTGCAATCACAAAAGGCAAGTTCACACTTGCTCATGTCCTTTGGTTATTTTCTATCAAATGCTTGTAACTCGAATGTTGTCATCACCTGCATTTCAAAAGGGACAAAAAACACTATTTTCATAATAATATGATTATGGATTATTTACCAAATGGTAATAATCTATTGATACAGTTCCAGTGGTAAAGGAACATAATATCTAGGACCTAACAACCAATGTCGCCATTGATTCTAGCATCGTATATTACGCGTTAACCATGAGATTTGGAATAGGATGGAGAAGTCAGTTGTATCTTCTTCCTTTCATATGTAGACAAGGCGACCTTAACGTGACATTGTGATTCCTTTTGTGGATCTTGCATATGGGTGGGCACCCTTACGCCCCACGATTTTGGTGTCTTGATTATCTATGAGTGGCTGCCAGAGGTATAGCCAGACCTATATGGAACTTGCCAGGGGCATCACCAGCTCATAGAGTCTTCGGGAACTCATCAGGGTTATAGCCTGCCCGAAAGGGGGCTTAACGGAGGTGTAGTCAGCCCTGAAGTATCATGCAGACATACGGGATCACGGAGAGGGAAGTGATTGGCTTGGATCATCTACTGGGCCCCACACCAAAGGAAGTGTGGACGGGTAAGCTGCCCGGTTGTGCAACAAGGATTTGGTCTCTCATGGGTAAAGTAGCGCACCTCTACAGAGTGTAAGAACTGTAACTTGTTACTCCTTGTTCCGGGAAGGATCTACGAACGCGGCAGGAAAGGAACTCCATGAAAGTTCTGGTAAACCTGTGAAGGCTATCGGACATAGTTTTCAGAATAAAAACAACCTTTAAAGAAATGTTTACGAAAACCTCCATTGCCTATGACCTATGGCCTGTGGCTATAATTAGTGCATCAAACACTCCTTTTTAGTGAACTTGCTGAGTATGCTCGTACTCAACCGTACCTTCTTAACCCTTGCTAGATTCTGAAGTCATTGAAGACGACATCAACACCAACTTATGCTTAAGAAACCATCATCGACAGCTCAAGTTCTTCAATAAAGTCAATGAGGTCAACATATTCATCAATCGAAGTGAAGACGAAGTTCTGATTAGAGAGGAGTAGATACTATAGCCATAAAACCTACTTCTGTAGAGCATTGCATTAGTAGAAATTGCAAGCCAGATAGTTAAGATGCCAGTCTGTTTAGCCAGATATCTCTGAGTCATTATTTTTGGTTCTTCTTTGTAAGAAGTTTCTTTCTCTCTCTTTAACCTAGAGTGTCCTTTCGATCTTTTGTAAAGAATCAAGTTGTAATATATAGTCATGTCTTGGACCTGCTGTGTTTCTATTGTACCACTCTAAGGGATCTAATACTAGTGAATAGTGTTTCATTGGTGTTATGTCAATGACTATAGTGTACTGATACGTCCATTTTGCATCACTATTCTATGTCTTAATTCACTATTATTCATTGATATATTTCGTATTGAGAGGTGATACTTATGTTATTTCATCTATTTTTGCATGGTTGATGACTTTTGGAGCATGGACCGCTGTAGTCAGGATTCTGATGGAAAAGGTGCTGTTTGGAGGCAAAATTCGTGAAGATCAGAAAATCCGGGAAAATATACGGAAATTTCTATTTTTCCAGAAGACTCAAGATGCCAGAAGATGGAGTGGAGGTGGGCCACAGGGGGCCCACACCGCCCCATGGCGCGGGCAGGCCTAGGCCGCGCCAGGGAGTGGTGTGGCCACCCTGGCCCACTCCAGCCTCTCCCCTCTGGCGTATATCTTCCTCCCAAAACCCTAAGACTCGGGGAGCGACCACATAAATATTCCGCCGCCTCTGCGGGGCGGAAAACACCGAGAGAGAAATATCTCTCCGGCAGACAGATTTCTGTCGGGGGAATTCCTTCCTGGAGAGGGGAGATCATCGCCATCAACACCACCATCAAGCTGGACTTCATCGGGATCATCATCATCACCATCACCACCATCATCACCATCAGCACCCTCATCACCATCTCCATATTGATGTAACCATTGTGTTGAATCTTGCATAGTTCATAGGGGAAACTTTCCCGGTGTTGATTACTCTTTGTAGTTGATGCTATTGAGTGAACCATTGAATTATTGTTTATGTTCAGATTGTTATACATCATTATTCCATCTCTGATCATGATCCATATGATGTCTTGTGAGTAGTTCGTTTTGTTCTTGAGGACATGGGAGAAGTCTTGTTGTTAGTAGTGGAGTTGTGTTGAGAAAGATTCAATAGATTGTTATTTAAGTTGTGGTGTACTTCTTCTAGTGGTGTCATGTGAACGTCGACTACATGACACTTCACCTCTATGGGCCTAGGGGAATGCATTGTGTATTTGGGTACTAATCGTAGGGGTTGCCGGAATGACAGAAACCTGAACCCCCGTTAGGAAACCATTGCACAAGGGACGTAAGGGTCTTAGAGTTTAAAGCTGTGGTTAGGTTTTACCTTAATTACTTTATTTTACTTACGGATGTTTGCAAGGGGGTTTAATCACAAGTATGTATTGTCTTGGATAGGACGGTACATTAGCACAGGTTCACCCACACAACACTTAGCAAGCTAGAGAAGATTAATCGACTATATGAAGCGAAAGCACTTGACAGTCTTCCCATTTGTCCTCGAGAACGTTTGGTCATCTATAGAAATACAACCGGCTTGTCCTTTGCTACATAAAGGATTGGGCCACTTGTTGCATTTATTCCTACTGTCTTTTATTTACTCGTACTTTGTTTACTTTCTTTATCGAAAACCCCTAAAAATCCGTTTGCTAAGTATTTGCAGAGAATTCCTGATCCATACCACTAGCCAGCACCTTCTGCTCCTTGTTGGGTTCGACACTCTTACTTATCGAAAATAATGTGATACACCCCCTATACTTGTGGGTCATCAGGACTATTTTCTGGCACCGTTGCCGGGGAGTGAAGCGCTATTGGAGAGTGGAACTGGTAAAGGAAACTTCTACTATGAGTATTGTTTACTTCTGCTAGTTGTTTTATTTTCGTTATGGATAATTCGCTGAGTTTCATATTTGGTAATGCTACTACCACTGCTAAGGTAGTAGATAAGCCACCACCTACTGAGAAAGATGTTTTCAAAATACCTACAAGAATTATTGATCGTGTTATGGATAACTACTATGTTGGGGATGGAACTGTCCATCTCGGTGATCATTTGCTCTTTATACACGAATTATGCGGGTTGTTCAAGTGTGCAGGTATTACTACAGATCAAGTTAAGAAGAAGCTATTCCCATTATCACTGAAAGGAAGAGCTGAGGACTGGTATAAGCTGCTAAAGAATGGTCAAGCTCTAAAATGGGAGGAGATAGTACCTCTCTTTTATTCAAAGTTTTATCCTCCTAGTGAGATTCATAAAGATCGGAATCAAATATACAACTTTTGGCCTCTTGATGGAGAGAGTACTGCTCAAGCTTGGGGGAGATTGAAGTTACTAATGCTCAAATGTCCCATTCAGGAGCTCCCCAACAATATTATTATCAATAACTTTTATGCATGGCTCCCTCTACATGACAAGGATTTATTGGATGCTTCTTGTGCTGGATCATTCACTCACATGGAAGAAGAAGTTAAATGGGACCTTCTGGACCGTATTCAAGACAATGCTGAAGCTTGGGAGAATGACAAAGGTAGAAAGTCAGGTATAGATTATGATTATGAATGCATTGAATCTTTTATGGGAACTGATGACTTTCAAAATATTAAAAATGCTTATGGTGTAGACTCTCAAGCTATTGCTTCTTATTTTAAGGCCTTTGCTTCTTATATTGAAGTGCCTAAAAAGAAGTGGAATAAGTATCATGAACCTTATAAAGATATTGCTAAGAGTGTTCCTGCAAGAAATACTGAAGTTTATACTACTAGTCATGTTTTACCTAAACCTTATATTGAGAACATGCCTTTCCCAGTTAAGGTAAAGGAACATTCTATGATAGGTAGTATGGTTAATGAAAGTATGAGTAAGGCTGCTAAACCTGATAAACAAATGATTGATGAACCTACTGTAGCAAATGTGAAAGACTTTGTTGCTAAATATGAAAAAGAGGGACACACTATCCTTTGTAAGGATACCTCTAATATTGTTTCGCATAGTAGTGTTATGAGAGCTAGTATTCCTGTGTTTTCTGTTAGAATAAGTGATCATTGCTATGATAGTCCTTGTGATAGCTATATTGTTAAGTTTATGCATGATACTTAAAGCTATTATGAGAGAGGGAAAAATGTTCTTGTGCACCTCAATAATATCAAGTTTCCCCGTTTTATGCTGAAAGTTTTTATGTTGAACTTCTTTTGCCTTCTTATGCAAGTTGCCCGTGGTTCCAAAAACTTGTTTGTTTACAAAATCCCCTTGCATAGGAAGTGGGTTAGACTTAAATGTGCGTGTGTTTTTGCTTCTTAATACTCTCTTTCACTTCAATTCATATCCCTATGAGAGCTTCTTCAAAATTATCTTGCCCATCTTAATGGCTATAAAAAAAGAGCTTTATGGGAGACAGCCCAATTTGTTTTTGCTTTTAGTTTGTTTTTGTTTCTTTGAGTCTTGGAAGTTATTACTTCGGTAATAACCGCTCCTTATCCGTTTTGTTTGGTTTTTGTGTCAAGATCAACCTCTAATGAGAGAGAAGTAAGATTTGGGGAAGTTGCTGTCCCAAAACAGATTTTTGTGCTTCACCGTGAAAATTCGTGAGAGATCTCTGTATGTCGGATTGAGCTGTAATTTTTTGTGCTTCTGCCCCAGGTTGTTATTTAACTTTCGTTAGTTTTGCACTTTTTGATTTGAGCAACACAAGATTTTCTAAAAAATTGATCTTTACCTGCTGGTCTGTTTTGACAGATTTTGCCAATCTTGCATTTGCTTCTTTATTCGATTTCCTTTTTGAATTATTTTTGGGTTTTCGGAAGGAGTTGCTACAGAAGCTTATGTTTTGATGGTTTTCAGTTGAAGTTGGACTCAAAAGGTTTTATCACTTCACTTATACTAATGTTGCTAATAAGAACTGTGTGAAGTTTTGTGTGAAAGAAATTTCCAGGAAGTGGAGATAATGGTGTAATAAGAAAGAGAAGGGTTTTATGACTCAAATAATAAGTATATGAAGATGAAGATATCGATGATATTCAAGTGATGACTCCAGAAGGATCCACTTAATACCAAATTCAGAGACCTGTAGAGTCCGTTTCCAACTAGGTAACAGTTCTGGTAAGAAAAGTTCCGCGAAAATACAATCCAACTATATTTTTGCAGTTTTCAGTCAATAAGGAAAGCTACGAAGCGAAAAAGGGACGGAACCGGAGCCAGGGTGGCCCACACCGACCCATGGCGCGGGCCAACCCCTGGCCGCGCCACCAGGTGGTGAGGCCACTCTGGACTCCGCCTCCGACTCGTTTTCTCCCAGTACCTTCCTTTTTGATATGAAACTTCGTAATATATAACCCCCCGGATCTTCCGAGGTTCATATATTGTGTTTTCGTCATGTTTTTGTTTCGATCTGTTTCTGTCAGGACATACTCTTTGAGAGCTTAGAAGCACAATGGTGTCCGCCAAGGATAAAGGGAAGGAGCCCATGGAGGAAGACCTCCAAGACCCCAGGAAGGAGAAGGAGATCAAGAGTGAAGGTGAAGAGGAGCAAGGCCAACGTCCGCACACCGGCACCACCATTGCAAGCATTGGAGTGGTGAAACCTACCAAGATCAGAAGGACGGCACGGATGTCAACTGGAGGGAAGCCTCCGCGTCACTGTTTGGCACCAAGGACACCCTCTCCAAACACCAAGAGTACCTTCCATACCTTTACCCATAACCATCCAGGAAAAGAAGACTCCAAGTGGGAAGAATGGAAGAAGAATCACAAGAGCTGGGATCCACAAACTGAAATGATTATGGGCCGCATTGAGCACAACTCGGAGTTGATTCGTACTCTCACCTTCGAGATTGAGGACTTTGGGAAACTGATCAAGGAGCTCATCAAGAGGATACCATCACCACCAAAGGAGTAATTCGTCATCAGGTTTGGCATCCCCTTGGTTTGTTCCAAGCTTGGGGGAGTGTCGCGGTATCACATCACTATCTTCTATCTTTTTACCTTATTAGTAGAGTCATATCATGAATAGAGGAGTTATTATGTAGTATGGTTTGCATTACGGAAGTGTCCCATCTCTCGTTAGATTTGTATCCCTTGGTGTGAGTCTCCGTTACGGAATATTAATGAGAAGCCATATCATCCACTCTTTTGCATAGCTTACGTTAGTTTTCAATTCGTGGTTATATGATTGATCTTGTTGTTAGTATTGGTAGCACTTTGGGATCATTGAGTTAATTTAGTTGGTTTTGGCAAACCTGGCTCGGTCAGTAGCACACTATTTTTGAGAGTTGAAAGAAAAGATAGAAGTACTCTAAAGAAAAATAATTTCATCATCTTTCTTTCTTGACTTGCTCATAAGTCTAGTATTATCTAGTTAAGATCTTTTGTGCTTCCAAGGAAGATTGTATGTTTGCCTTTATCACTTGTATGTTTGTTTCCTTCGACTCTTATACTTGCTACCCAGCCTTGCTAGCCAAAAACCTGTACTGAGAGGGAATTCTTCTCGTGCATCCACCTCCTTTAAACCAAAACCTTTGCCATTTGCGTCCACCATACCTACCTATTAGCATTATTGCTATTTCAAGAAAATTCTTGTTTTGTCTACCTCCCAAATTAAACTTGTTATGTGAAAATTAGTGATTAAAGCTCTCACGAACTTGATGGCACACCTTACTTTCTTGCATTTAATAAACTTGAACCATTGGGTCCTTCTTTGTTGCGTATATGCTTGCGCTTTATGAGTTGAAGTAAGCCGAACCATGTATCATGGGGACCAATTTCAACACTTCATTGGTACTTGTACCTAGTTGATATCATGTCCTTTTGCTTATGGATCCCGGCGGTGTGAAATAAAAGTGGAACTTGTAAGATCATGGAGTTTATATGTGTGTTAGAGAAACGCTTGGGCCGCTAGCCTAAGCCATGCCTAATCATGGTGGAAACTTGCAGCATAACTATAGTGAGCATTCTATGAAGCATCCTCAATAAAAACCTATGCAAATAGCAAATAAAAGGATCGCTGAGATGCTCACTGTCTGCTTGCCTTGTCATTTTGATTATGGGATAGCTCCTGTGTCATGTGCAAGGGGTACCCCGTTGGCGGTTCTCAATGATACGCATGTATTTACAATGACAAGAGCTTGCTCATGACTGAAGTTGAGTAGCATGAGGATCGGTACTCATAAGTAAGGGGCATGAGATTTCAACTTATAACTTGTCAAGCATATCCTCTGAGTTGTGTCACTTTAACCTTAATCACCTAAAGATGCCTATGATAGGGGCAATGAGAGATGAAAGCTAGTAAGTATCATAATTTTTGGGAGCTCTTTATGAGACTTGCAATCCCTGCTTCCCTCTGCGAAGGCCCTTCTTTTACTTTGTAGTGGAGTCAGTAAACCTTTTCCCTTCTATCTCAGCAAGTATCTTGAGTTGATGTGTTTCATTCATTCATATGATGATTTATGCATTCATGTTTCTTATGTTCCTTGTTTTGCACATTTCTCTTATCTTGAAGTTTACTACTTTGAAAGCTTTCATTGAAAAAACCAGCTATTTGTGAACTCCAGCAAATTATCAACTATTCTTCGACCAAGAGCTAAGTTTGCCATTACTAATGATGATTTACTCTATGTATCTTTATTGTGTTTCCTTTACTCATTGCAAGTTGAGTTGTACAATAGTGAGTTGTCTTCTATTATGATCTATGTATTTGATGAATGTGATGCTTCTTGTCCGTATTCTTTTATCGACTCTTCACTCCATAAAACTTGAGGTCATGTTTATTGAGCTCAGTTTCGCTTGGGGACAAGCGAAGTCTAAGCTTGGGGGGAGTTGATACGTCCATTTTGCATCACTATTCTATGTCTTAATTCACTATTATTCATTGATATATTTCGTATTGAGAGGTGATACTTATGTTATTTCATCTATTTTTGCATGGTTGATGACTTTTGGAGCATGGACCGCTGCAGTCAGGATTCTAATGGAAAAGGTGTTGTTTGGAGGCAAAATTCGCAAAGATCAGAAAATCCGGGAAAATATATAGAAAATTCTATTTTTCTAGAAGACTCAAGATGCCAGAAGATGGAGTGGAGGTGGGCCACAGGGGGCCCACACCACCCCATGGCGCGGGCAGGCCTAGGCCGCGCCAGGGAGTGGTGTGGCCACCCTGGCCCACTCCAGCCTCTCCCCTCTGGCGTATATCTTCCTCCCAAAACCCTAAGACTCGGGGAGCGACCACATAAATATTCCGCCGCCTCTGCGGGGCGGAAAACACCGAGAGAGAAATATCTCTCCGGCAGACAGATTTCTGTCGGGGGAATTCCTTCCCGCAGAGGGGAGATCATCGCCATCAACACCACCATCAAGCTGGACTTCATCGGGATCATCATCATCATCATCACCACCATCATCACCATCAGCACCCTCATCACCATCTCCATATTGATGTAACCATTGTGTTAAATCTTGCATAGTTCATAGGGGAAACTTTGCCGGTGTTGATTACTCTTTGTAGTTGATGCTATTGAGTGAACCATTGAATTATTGTTTATGTTCAGATTGTTATACATCATTATTCCATCTCTGATCATGATCCATATGATGTCTTGTGAGTAGTTCGGTTTGTTCTTGAGGACATGGGAGAAGTCTTGTTGTTAGTAGTGGAGTTGTGTTGAGAAAGATTCAATAGATTGTTATTTAAGTTGTGGTGTACTTCTTCTAGTGGTGTCATGTGAACGTCGACTACATGACACTTCACCTCTATGGGCCTAGGGGAATGCATTGTGTATTTGGGTACTAATCGTAGGGGTTGCCGGAATGACAGAAACCTGAACCCCCGTTAGGAAACCATTGCACAAGGGACGTAAGGGTCTTAGAGTTTAAAGTTGTGGTTAGGTTTTACCTTAATTACTTCCTTGTACTTACGGATGTTTGCAAGGGGGTTTAATCACAAGTATGTATTAAGTCTTGGATAGGAAGGTACATTAGCACAGGTTCACCCACACAACACTTAACAAGCTAGAGAAGATTAATTGACTATATGAAGTGAAAGCACTTGACAGTCTTCCCATGTGTCCTCGAGAACGTTTGGTCATCTATAGAAATACAACTGGCTTGTCCTTTGCTGCATAAAGGATTGGGCCACTTGCTACATTTATTCCTACTGTCTTTTATTTACTCGTACTTTGTTTACTTGCTTTATCGAAAACCCCTAAAAATCTGTTTGCTAAGTATTTGCAGAGAATTCCTGATCCATACCACTAGCTAGCACCTTCTACTCCTTGTTGGGTTTGACACTCTTACTTATCAAAAATACTGCGATACACCCCCTATACTTGTGGGTCATCATGTACTACATCATGCAGTGGTATGCTGGGTCACCGCAGCTGGTATTAGAGCATAAGCTTTGACCTTAGGATTAAAACCCTTTCAGGAAGATATGTAGGTTGGATAGTGACTATATGAGCCATCTTATCTAAACCAAGACTTGTGATGGTATCCACTTGAGGATAAACCTTGTCACACTTAAGTTGGATACTTTTGTTATCTTTCTTAAGGATTAGTTATCCATTGCCTCTAGAGAAATGTCATCTTAGTGTAGTCCTAAATAGGTATATCACCTCTAAGATCTCTTACATGATTTAGATTATCAAAAATATTATGACTGAGAGTAGAATATCTTGAGGAGCAATTTAATGGTGTAGTCTATCCATAGGATCCATGTAAGGTAGCAAAAATCTTATCATTAGAACATGTATAGATGTAATGGGAAGTAAATCATGTGGGATTCACTTGAGAGTTCTACGTGATGAAGTAGGATTTGGTTTAGAATCAACCATATTAAGATAAGAAGAAGAATCATCATGGTGAGATTAGCTTTTCAGTCATGATGAATAGGTAAGTCGTAATAAGTTCATGGTGGGAATAGCTCCGAGACCATGATATAGATATAATTAGGACAAGTACTTAGTAACAAATCTTGTAATAACAGTAAGTAAAGAACAATGTAGGTCTATGATAGAAGTCATAGGTATTATAACATTACGATAATTTTAGGATTAAGGTAGTGACTATAATTTTGTTAGTAGTCTTGAAAGATTATGTGAGGGTAGTTTATGATAGAATGAAAAATTGGTAGTTTTTAGTAGTCCCAAAAGAAAGGTAAGAAGATAGTTAAGACCAAAGTGAGAGCACTTTTCTCAAAATTATCCTGTTGCAACTAAGCAATTTGGGTAAATATTGAGAAAAAGAGTAGTTTAACCCTTAAGTGCTAAGTATCACGATGTAAACCTATACTAGGAAGTGTCATATACTACACAATTTTCGAGATGTTTTACTCAACTACTATATTACGGGCTTATGATGAGGTGAGTAACATGTACCACATTTGGATTTCTTGGTTTTTCTTGCATCTTCTTGATTGACTAGATCTGTACATGAAGTTTGACTTGATGTGCAAATGCATGTTGCATCATCAAGTTATTACTTGATGTTATAGACCTAGATAGAAAAGGGAATTCATGTAAGGGAGTGATGAGTTCCGAAGATCAAGATGAAGACTTGCACAAAGAAGGAAGCTAAACATAACGAGTACCAACACTATTTTGAAGGATGGATCAATCCCAACTCACTATGAGCTGGCAATAAGAAGGAATACTAATGCAGAAAAGGTGTGGAGCAACGTGAAGGAATGATTTTAAGTTCACTCAAGATACGTGACGTTGCTCAGAAGTTAATGAAGTGGTTGTCCCAAGATCATGGCAGTATCATGAATTAGTGCAAATAAGAAGTCTTGGAACAAGGGTGGTATTCAAGCTTTGACAACTCAGAGAGAATGCCAGTAAGAAGTCGAAAACCCATAGGATAATTCATATGCCTAGGAGGATCCATAGTTGGTATCCTTGCGGTTTAGCTAGTTAGGTCATCATTGTATAAATTAAAGAGCATAAAACTTGGCCTAAGCTAAAAGAGAAATAAAGAAGTATAAAATTTAAGCGAACGGCTTTCGAGACGTTCCATGAGATCGGGGTTATCAGTGAGAAATAATGTCTAAGAAGATAAAAGGAAGACAAGTAATGTTCGAAGATTCATTTCGGAGATCCATAATTGTGTGGATGTACCACCGATTCTTTCATGAGACCTTATATAGGTAAAGTATAAGCTAGATAGATACCAATATCCTTAGTATTGAGCTAATGGGTATTATACATGCAGATTAGAGACCATTAGGAAACCCCAAGGGGGAGAGTAAGCAATAAACACTGAAGTGTTGTTGTCTGACTTTCTGAGTAAAGGTTGAAGAAGATTTACTAGACGATGATAAGGTTAAACCCTATTTTCATAAGTTTATAAGAAGTCATCATTATAATGTATTTCCGAGAGTATGTCCAGCTGACCGAATGATAGAAGGAGATAAACCAGACTAACTCTAGCCGACTAGTTATAAAGGAGAAACAACTCGTAAGTTGTTCTTAAGAGAGTATTCCAATATAGGCTAGTGTAGATTAATAGAAAAAACCTGATCGGAATGGATTAAATGTGTCCAAAACCAATCCTAAGTATGACTATGAAGACGTAACCCAAAGGAATTATAGTATAAGGAACTAGGTGGTAAATTGGTAATGACAAGTAGATCCTGTTAAGAATGAAGAGGATCCAAGGAAAAAGTTCTATATACGGGATATCACAATTATCCCCAATTATGATCACAATGGAATTTGAGAAATGCCGTGATCAATACAAGTCAATACCTCATTCTGAAATGCAAGAGAGTACGAACTTCGAGGACGGAGTTGATTTTAAGGGGGAGAGTCTTTAATATCCCAGCATTAGAGCTTAGAAATAATCTGAGATGAGGTGTGTGCATTGCATTCATGCATAGAAAATCTGGATAAACTTTCTCTCTTTTAAATAAAACTTGTCAAAGTGATTGAAGCTTCTCTTAACTTGGTGGAACTAGAGTAGATCATCAAGTTAACTGCGATAAGCTTCAATATGACCTTTGCTAAAACCTTACCTTTGGGTAATATAATTTGATCTAAGGGTAGATCAAATGTAATAAAACTAAGTCACAACACACTACTTAATAAGGAGTACTTGATCTTCTAGAGATCATTACATGGTATTCCATACAACAACTCAAGGATGAATACTTAATATTCCAAAGATGATATCAAGGTATTATCTACCACAAACCCTGAATACCAAGTCAAGTATATAACCCAAGAAAAAGAAACTCAATAACTAAATCTTGATACACTTGCTTTCCATAGTTGTTCCTACCATGAGTATCATGGTAGTTCCTAAACACTAAACATTAACTCTTATCACAAATACAGTAGAAAAGGAAGTCAAGCCAAGACCATCCATTACATATCTTTGATGTCATATTGCTAGATGACATTCCTACTTCACCAAGTCCTAGTGTCAATTGATCATTAATATAGAGTGATCAATCCTTGACCTAGCACTTAATAACTTTTGACCTTGACTTATTATATTGACCTTCTTAAGACTTTAAGTAGATTAATAAGAAGTAGATTAATGGAATGTGATCCTTAGCAAAGATCAAACCATTTGATGTTGGCAGAGCTAACTCACTCATGAGTTAACTAGGACAAGTATTTAAACCCAAGAGTTAAGCTAGTGATCATGAAGCTATGATAAAGCTAGTAGTATTAGAGTATCAAATAATTATCTTGTAAGCCAAGTGGGTAGAAACTTAAAGTAACTTCCTTCACAAGATAAGCCTATATAGAGACTAGTAGAAGTCTGCTACTTAGTTTATGATAGATCTTGATCAGACAATTAGAAGCCTAAGCTTTGCTTGATCAAAGGTTGGTGGTAATTATTCTCAAGTCATCTGAGAATAGATGACAGCTGGTAAAGAAGAGTTGTGAGTATACCAAATTAGGTAAAACCTTAGTAAGTGGAATCATCTAGCTTGATTATGAGAAGTCAAGCTAGAATATGATGAAGTATGTAATATGAGTTGTATGGAGTAGCTGGAGGCATAGTAGCTTAACCAATATGATACAAGAACAAACTTGTATTATGGAGAGTAGTACCATACCTATCCCAGAGGATTGATATCACATGTGATATATAGAGAATTGTAATCTTGCAAGCCTTGGAAGTAGATGTAAGGGAACATAGATGAGTTAATGAATGAAGTTAGAACTAATTAGATGAATGACCTCCTCAAGGGGAGTTTAGTAGTGGAAGTTATAACTGTACTAGGAGAAGAATGAGGGAGTAATGTTGAAGTGGAATGACCATGTCATCATATGATGATGGATATGGTGGAGTCATATGATTGACTTATTCAGGAAGGTGTGATCTTTGTGAATAAGATAAGAGAGATTTATAGAGTATATTTAGGAAAGGAATTCCTTAACTATGATCCAATCTTAGTGAAGCATTGAGGATGGGAGTTCTTGAGAAAACTTTAACCAACAGTATATCAATCCATGACACAAGACCCATGTTTACCTCTTTGTCCAAAGCCCTAGAATTAAGTTAGTAGTGGAACCATTTCCTATTCCTAGATAACCATTGAATAATATCTCTTGGACAAATGAAGCTACCAAGAGATAATTAGAGAACCAGATGAGCATTTATGGATGGAAGCCTTGTCCACCTTATTGTCTTAAACCTTAATAGAAACCTATACCTGTGAACCATCAAGGTCACATTAATAAGTAATCTTTGTAGCTCACTCTAAGTTGAGATAACATTCAGGATTATAAAGTTAGGAGCAATCCTGGAACCTTGATTCCTAGAAACATTCACTAATAAAATTGATGGTTGTGTATCCTCTAGGGGTCCATAGTAAGTGTGGTATTAGCAACCCTAAATAAATGTTGCTGGGCATTGAGATCACTTGGGCCACATGAATGACAATGGTTATTCACCATTATATAATAAAGTTCTATCCAAACATTAACCATACTTGAGAAAGTACTGAACAACTAGTTCAATAAGTGGTCCATGCCTACTTTGAAGAAGAGTAGGATGGTTATGAATAGAATTTTAGAGGAATTTGAAGAAAGGAAATTCTAAACTTTAAAGAACCATGAAATTTAAACCGCGATGTTATAAACCATAAGATTTAATGCATATACATTAAAACCTAGATGATGCTAAGTATGAATAGCATTTTTATACACATCATTAACCATTTTACACCATTACCATTAAAATTATTAAGTGAAAACAAAATCATCTTTAAGGGATCTTTAAATAAGAAGTAATCATTAATCCCTAAAACCCTAATCTCAATTAATATTTTCTAATAAAACAATCCTTTGTATTTTGAATAGTAAAAATACTAAAAAGAAATATCAAACCAGCTTCCTACATTAATCCATGTCGAACCCTAGATGATTCAACGAATTTTGAATATTTGAATCATTGTAAAAAAATGAATTGAAAAGAAAACAGAAAATAGAAATAGAAAAGGAATCAGAAAATAACAAAATCAAACCAGGCCGTAGCCCACCTCCTAGATGTCGCCTAGGGCAGCAACCAGCATTTTTTGCTCACTTTGCAAAGGCCCAATACTAGCCCGGCCCACTTACCGTTTCGTCCTTGCTATCCTCATCGTCCACATCGTGCAACGGTCGAAGCAACTACATGTCACGAGCGTCGCTGCTCGTCGGCATCAAGATCCTCACCGCGGTCGCCAGGGAAGGATGAGAATGCCACCGCGATGCCTTGACCATCCTCATCATCATTTCCTCTCTTTCTCGCACTCGCTCTCTCTCTCTCTGTCCGCCCAACAAGCAAACCCTAGCTATGGCGGGTCGTCGGTAGAGATCGCCCTAGAGGCCGTGGCGTGGTCGAAGAGGACCGCCTTGATGTCTTCTTCAAGCCAGTAGTAGTGGATGATCAAGAGGATATCGGAGGGGGTGAATTTGATCAACGGTCTCCACCAGAAATCTTGATGAAGAACTCATCTCCGACCATGCCGGACTCCGTCAGCCACCGTACAAGCACCAGGGTAAGCTAGCGCATCTCTAGACCTCTCTCTCGCTTGCTAGATCGTGCCATATACCTAGTCTCGATGTGCTCCGCCGTGCGCCGTCGTCATTTGGCATCGTAGTCACTGTTCCGGTGACTATTTGCTAGCGGCACTGCTGCTAATAGGTTCCTCGGGGTGCACTCGTTCGAACCATAGTGATCGCGCATGCCAAAACCCACTAGATCACCGCCATTGTGCACCGTTTGAACCTCACTGATGTCGTGACGTCATCTCGATGTCATGCTGGCATCAGCCTTGACCGAGTCCACCTATTGACTAGGTCTTCGTCCCACATGGCAGATGACGTGGCAACTGGCCCACATGTCTGTGACCTAGGGTAGGTTTTCAACCGGTATAAAAACTATGTCCCCATTTAGTAAATAGTTAAAATAGTAGAAATCCAAATATAAATAATTTCTAGAAATTTAATAAAATGAATAAATTTTATAAATTCAATATCTTTTGTTTTATAATTCAGAAAAATCTATATAATATATCAAAATGTTCAGAAAATAAACCCTATAATATAAACCTATCGTCATATTTTATTTTCCAACTTAAATAAGACAATTATTATTATTAGAAAATAGCCTATTAGGGATAAATCTTACATAAATATATTTTATTATTTAAAATTCAGGAAAATAAGTATAATATACCAAAATTCTTAGAAAAACAAAATCTACATTTACAAACTTGTTTAATATATTTTTGTGTCACTTAACTAAATGTTATTATTTATTAAGTCTTTATAAAATGATAAAAGTTATCAAAATCATATTTTATTATTTAAAAATCACAAAAATACATATAATATACCAAAATGATCAGAAAAATATAGTATACACATTAAAAATATCCTCTTGCACATTTGAAGTCAAATAAAGGTAAAAGTTTAATAAGTCTTGATTAAAACAATTTTCTAATATCTTAATGGATTAAAAATACAAAAATATTTACTTTACCTTTAACATTAATTGTTAAAAGTCTAAAAGTGAATAAAAAGTTCCATTAATGTTTAAGTGGAGTTAAAATATATCTAACTATTTTAAGATGTATTTACTAAAACTATCATCTAAAATTAAGTGTATCTTAATTTTCCTAAAAAGATTTTATCAATTATAAAATCACCTAAAATAGTATATTGTTTAGAAAAAAGAATCTTATGTATTTACAAAATCACCAAGATGATATATACTAATTCACTTACCAGTCTATGAATCCAATTAAGAATCTAAACAAAGTTCTTAAGTAACTAAAATAATACCTATTTTGTATTTATAAAGGATAACCTTAGGAAAATACCAATTCTATAAAAAGCAATGCTACTTGTATTCTACCTTTAGGAATCATGAAGAAGTAAACCACCTGTAATAACATGCCATATTCAAAATATATACGTCTCCACTTGCTAGTGGAAAACTATTCAAAATGCTAATTGCTTTCTTTGTTAATACTCATAACTAGTAAGAAAACAGTAAAGTGTTAGCTTTAAGATTTAAATGATTTTTCTTGGTAAAGTAATCTTTTCCTCAAAAGTTATTCTTTCAAGAAATATTAAAAGTAATCCTTAAGTATTTCTATGAAGACTCTAATGAATTAATAACCCTTTTAAGAAATCCCTATGTACAATTCCATACTTGAGTTCTTTACAATTGCATGCTACTTGTTGTATTTACTTATTGTTTCACACACTCACACAAACCTTAATAAGAAGCACACGTTTGAGGCTGGTATAAATGTGCAACGCATTCCAAAGAACTCATCACAAACTCCAAACCCTAGATTAGATACGATTATTCCGGGGATTCGCCTTTATCAAACTGCATTACATTACTAATGCATAATTGCATCTTGCTTCTTTAAACATTCGTCCTTACCGGACCAATGATGATGTTTACAGAATTTAGATCTTCTAGTATCTTGAAGATCGTGAGTGCATAATCTTGCAATCACAAAAGGCAAGTTCACACTTTCTCACGTCCTTTGGTTATTTTCTACCAAATGCTTGTAACTCGAATGTTGTCATACCTGCATTTCAAAAAGGACAAAAAACACTATTTTCATAATAATATGATTATGGATTATTTACCAAATGGTAATAATCTATTGATACAGTTCTAGTGGTAAAGGAACATAATATCTAGGACTTAACAACCAATGTCGCTAGTGATTCTAGCATCGTATATTACATGTTAACCATGAGATTTGGAATGGGACGGAAAAGTCAGTTGTATCTTCTTCCTTTCGTATGTAGGCAAGGCGACCTTAACGTGACATTGTGATTCCTTGTGTGGATCCAGCATATGGGTGGAAACCCTTACGCCCCACGATTTTGGTGTCTTGATTATCTATGAGTGGCTACCCGTAGGTATAGCCGGACCTATATGGAACTTGCCAGGGGCATCACCAGCTCATAGAGTCTTCGGGAACTCATCAGGGTTATAGCATGCCCGAAAGGGGGCTTAACGGAGGTGTAGTCAGCCCCGAAGGATCATGCAGACATACGGGTTCGCGGAGAGGGCAATGATTGGCTTGGATCATCTACTGGGTCCCACACCAAATGAAGTGTGTACGGGTAAGCTGCCCAGTTGTGCAACAAGGATTTGGTCTCTCATAGGTAAAGTAGCGCACCTATATAGAGTGTAAGAACTGTAACTTGTTCCTCCCTGTTCCGGGAAGGAGCTACGAACGCAGCAGGAAAGGAACTCCATGAAAGTTCTGGTAAACCTGTGAAGGTTGTCGGACATAGTTTTTCGGATAAAACAACCTTTGAAGAAATGTTTACGAAAACCTGCATTGCCTATGACCTATGGTCTGTGGCTGTAGTTAGTGCATCAAACACTCCTTTTTAGTGAACTTGCTGAGTACACTTGTACTCAACCGTACCGTCTTAACCCTTGCTGGATTCTGAAGTTATTGAAGACGACGTCAACACCAACTTATGCGCTCAAGTTCTTCAATAAAGTCAACATATTCATCAATCGAAGTGAAGACGAAGTTCTGATTAGACAGGAGTAGATATTCTAGCCATAAAACCTACTTCTGTAGAGCATTGCATTAGTAGCAATTGCAAGCCAGATAGTTTAGATGTCAGTCTTTTTAGCCAGATAGCTCTGAGTTATTATTTCTGGTTCTTCTTTGTAAGAAGTTTCTTTCTCTCTCTTTAACATAGAGTGTCCTCTAGATCTTTTGTAAAGAGTCAAGTTGTAATATATAGTCATGGCTTGGACCTGCTATGTTTCTGTTGTACCACTCTGAGGGATGTAATACTAGTGAACGGTGTTTCATTGGTGTTATGTCAACGACTATAGTGTACTATATCATGCAGTGGTATGCTGGGTCACCGCACAACCACCAGCAGGACAACCTCAACCTGCAACAAACAGAAACCAGGAAGATGAATATCCACGATCCAGAGGAGCAATGTCCATGATCCAAAAGGGGCGCTCATCCAACAGGGTTCAAAAACTAATCACACGACAAGTTAATATGGCGGAGACATCGCCACCATCCACACCCGAATACCTGCATTGGTCAGAACAAGAAATCACATTTAGTAGGGCTGATCATCCACTTTGGGTCTCTCGACCGGGTCATTCAGCCCTTATCGTGGAAGCCCAAATTGGCGGATTCGACATGAGCAAAGTCTTCTTGGACGCAGGCAGCATCATCAATCTAATCTACGCCAAAACCCTGCGAGTAATGAATTGGTCCTTAACAAACCTGGCACCCACGGATACAACTTTCCACAGAATAGTTCCAGGTAAAGCCAAAATTCCTCTAGGCAAGGTCTATCTTGATGTAGTCTTAAGATCAAGGAATAATTTCAGCCGTGAAAAGCTCGAATTCGAGGTCATGGACTGGCCATCGCAGTATCACGTGATCCTGGGACACCCAGCTTTTTGTCAGGTTCATGGCAGTACCTCACTACGCACATCTATATATTATATATTAAAAGTACATGACGGGCAACCAGAAAAAAAAGAAATGGTCTAGAAAATTTCACAAAAATCAGAAACATCTGACCGTAAATTTAGTTTGCTTGCAGATGGCAGCCGATGGATCTTAGAAATATTGTATTGCCATTAAAGTCAAAGAAAATTATCCACCAATACCATACATAATGTTTCTCATACCCCTTCGATATTGCAATAACCACAAAAGGAGGCTACAAACTCTTCCGTCCAAAGAAGAAAAAAAGCTACGGTGTCCGGCTGCCGCCGGCCTTGCCGTCGCGTCTCGGTTCCTTCGGTTGGACGGCCTACTCAAGTTCAAGGTGCATGGACGTCAGCGGATTTTTAATTATGGTTACCTGATGCACACAGCAGACCGCATGGAGATGTAGCCTGCACGTTAGATTCAGGATTTGTCTCATAGTGCGAGCGAGATCAAATCTATTCAGATCGTAAGATTTGATCAAAGAGACAACCCATGACTAGATACGTACTGTCCCTTTATACGTAAATGATCTTTCTTTGATTTTGACAGCTCCATCCATATATCTACAAGTCAACACCACTATGAAGAAATAATCCACACGCAATTTTCGTCATGCATGTCATCTCTTCGTTTCTTCGTCGCTTAGAGATGTGCGCTTGGTGCTAGCTGCGCTCTCAACGTGGAATACTGAAGGGGGTGGAATCGATAGCGAGAGGTCGGCGCACTGCACAAGGGCCATCGCACTGGATTTATTGGAAAGCAAATATTGATTCGCTGCTCAGGTATGGTCTTTTTGGCTACGATGTCCTTTTTTTTGCGAAATACGATGTCCATTTTTCCAAAGGTGTCTACTACACAAGATAATTGTGTATATCAGTTATCTGATTTGATGCAGAGTCAAATGAACTCATTGTACGTGTATATGAAAGATTTTGGCTGTAAGAACTCAGAAACATTGTGTAGCAATTGTTTAGCGGGCGAACTAAGACTAGTCCCAATGGAGATATCATAGGTAGTACTACCTCTGTTCGGAATTATAGGTCCGGAGAGCTTTTTTGATTATAAGGGCTATCACATTTATTAGTCTCTCTTGTTCAATACATGTTCTTCTTTTCGTCTCACTTCTCTCATGCATGTAAAACTATTTGTGCATGCATGATTAATGAGAGAGGGATATTGAGTGTCTTGGTATTTGCAATTTAGCCCTTAGGACTAATGCTGGTCATAGTGGGAGTATCATATTACTAGTATCATGCATATGATACTAGTGTATGATACTACCTCTCTAATGGTTAGTATCATCTAGTAGTATTATAGTACCATTGCATTTAATTTTTTCTACAATCTCAATGCAATTGTGTGTATGAAATGTACTGGTCATTAAATTACCTAGTTTCACGAGCTATGATACGGTAATACTACTAACACCTCTCTCTTTATTAATTGTGGTGCTACATCAGATTTTTGCCAAGGTGGCATGCATGATACACCTTGTGATACTCCCACTAGGGCTAGCCTAATAATTCCAAACAGAGGTAGTATCATGCATGCCATGTTGGCAAAATTCTGACGTGTCATGCTAATTAATGATGAAAGAGGTTGTGTTGGTATCATAGGTAGATACGGTATCATAGCACATAGAACTAGAAAAACTATTCTCAAATGAATCTTGTACACAATTTTACATTGAGATTCTACAAAACAATAAATATATTAAAACTATGATACTAGTACATGATACTATGCATGATACTATGCATTGTGAAGATGGTACCATATACTAGTATCATATACATGATACTACTATATGATACTCCCCATTGTGACTAGTCTAAGAAGGAAATCATCCAAATTTAATGTGATTAGATAGCATTGATGATTAATTCACCGTAATTTGTGCATGCTTAATGTGATTAGACTGGTACACAGGTTCTTCCGACATTTACTGCTAATATGTATGTCGATACTGCTAATAAATTCTTGGAAACTTGAGTTGAATCAAATCGACCATCTTTCCTACTATGGTGTAAATAAACCATGCCACTTTACCTGAAAGAAAAAATATTTCTTAATAAATAATTTCTTCTCTAACACTCATAATAAAAAGTATTTCCATATGAGCTAAGATGGCTAGCGATAGGGATACAAGAACACTCTAAGCCTCAGCGTAAACTGAGATTTAACGTTTGTTCCTCAAATAATTTTGTTTATAGGTTCTAAAATATGCCGAAGGTCGATTTGTTACCCACTCAAAATCTTCACATTTTTCTGATTTCTTAGTGTATGACACAATAATTCAATTACAGTGTGTGAAATACATGTTGAAGTATAATTTACTTGAAATAGAGTTGTACTACCTCTGTTTGGGATTATCAGTCCTAAGGGCCAAGTTGCTAATACCAAGACATCACTTAACTCTCTCATTAATATATGCATGCATCAATAGTTTTACATGCATGAGAAAAATGAGAGAAAAATGAGAGCATGCATTAGACGAGAGAGACTAATAAATGAGATAGTTCTTATAATCTCAAACAATATAAAAAAGCTTTTAGGACTAATAATCCTAAACATAGGTAGTAGTAACCTAATCTGGTGCATAGGTGACTACGCTTATGGTCTGAATAAGGTACCTTTTTTTTTTATCTTCAACTTTTGTTCCATCGCTGCTAATAATTACAAATTTAACGGTATGTATTGCATTTATTTTGTCTCCTGGCTACATTTAGAGATTTAATACAAAAAATTCTAATGTTCAATTTGGTTATGGGAGCTGCAGCAAAAAACTATTTGGAATACACTTTTCAAAATTTCATTGTCTATTGCCTTTTAAAAATGTGGGAAATGGCAACATATTCAACCATCAAATGAGACAAGCATCTTTTAAGTGTATTAAGTATGTTCTGGTTATTACTTTGTTTTACTCTAAATGAACATGCCTAGGTTGTGTGTTAATCTACACTACTTTTCTGGTATACTAATATAGTTCCGCTCGGTGTGTTGTTGTTTAGGTTTTCTCAATCAAGTGGTACATGTTCATGTCATACCTACTATGGAATGAGAAGTGTATTACGATTTCTTCATGTAAGATGTTGCTCATCCGATATCACATGCAAACAACAAGATCCCTAAAAATCAAAGATGGGCTTAGGTGACCCATGCATGCAGATGATACTGGATATTGCATGGAGTTAGAGCCCGAATAACCACCCAACGGCGAATCAATATTTCATTAAATCTCACTCCAAATATGAGATATTGAATCTACACCGTACTTATAGACACATTAGACAAGTCAAACTTAGACCTAGGTAAAAGTACGTAAACCGACTACTAAACCAAGGACAAACTTGGTTGCCTGAGTACATTTTTGTCTACTGAGAAATAACAAGTGTATTTTTAAAACAATTCAATTTAAAATATTAATTCTCATTTGTGTAAATAAGATAAATTTTAGAACAATAAAAAAGTATACACTTTATTTGAACACGGACTTAAATTTACATGCACGCATTTTTTTATGACACCGTTGATTTCATTTTTTACTGAGGGAAACATTGAACGTATAAATAATGCTATAATTGCAAAAATCAAATGAATTACAAGTCAATGCTGTTAAAACTTGCATACTATTATTGACTATAACTATTTTCAAACATATTTACAATATCTTTTATTTGCCGGGTCTCGAGTGGCTCTATTATTGTTGAGAGGAAATAATCCATGTTAATAACATTAAAATACTTGCATATAAATTAATTTTGCAAATATAAATCACAAGGATAATGGAATAAGTTTTATGGTATTTTAAGTCAACAAAACCAATCAAGATGTTGGTGCTTGCGTGAATGCGCGGGCCACTAT
This sequence comes from Avena sativa, assembly GCA_916181665.1. Classification (NCBI taxonomy): domain Eukaryota; kingdom Viridiplantae; phylum Streptophyta; class Magnoliopsida; order Poales; family Poaceae; genus Avena; species Avena sativa. Next base: position 597,069,292 of record OV702289.1, read on the forward strand.
ACTAGTTTGGTATTAAAAATACCAGCACCCAATGGAATCATAACTGTAAGAAGAAGCTTTACTCGCTCGGATAACTACAATCTAGAATTCAACAAAAATATTATAATCTTTCATGATCGAGACAGAATTTGCCCAGCTGAAAATCGCAGATACAGAGCTACTACCCGAAGGACATGTCCCTAACAACCAAACCCTGGAAAAACAGGTCCGCCCTACAAACCTGAAGGTAATCTATCTGGCCTCCAACACTGGTTCCGCATAGAAAAGCGTGCTCATTGGTTTCCCCCGTGGGAGAGTTCTTCAAAATCAGCAAGCTTACAAGAAAACCCCAAGGAACCTGACGACACTTACTTGAACTACATCCAACCGTTGAAGTACGGACCATCCAACAGGTCATGAAACCACCACTCGAGGCCATTGGTAAAACGACCCATCGTCTCACCAATTCATGACACATCACGGAGATCACAAGAGAAACTTGGGTAGCCAGCCCAGTTTTCACCCTGAAGAAAAGCACAGGACTTCGCGTGTGCATCGACTTTGCCACCCGAAACAACCAAGCAGGACACACTCCTTTTTCTCTGGTCGTGCAGAAGTCGTGTCTCTAGTCGAAAGACTAGAAAAAAACCCTTGAATCACCATGGTCAAAGGGAATAAGTGAAGGCAGCGAAAGAGCAATTCAATTTATGGAACACAAACGCTAGGATTTTTACTTTTTCTGCATTTTATTTTCAATAAGGCCAATAGCTAGGCGAGCACACCAAAACATGTACTCCTATTACTTCGAGGATGAATAAAGATAAGTTCCCAAAGCTGAATCTCAGCCTCTATACATCTGTCTTATTTGTGAACCCGACACTTGGGGATACATCAATGAATAACCAATCAAAAATATCCACCCGAGACTCGGGGGCTTCACCAAAGTATACCACTACAAAATTTCAGCTCCAATACAACGTGCCCTAACCTGGATAGCTGACTCGGTCCTAGGGCGTCAGCAAACGAAAGGGTCTTGCGTAATAAGAAATTTCAAAAAAAACTAGTGACTATTCACTAAAAAGGTGTTATATATTTAACAATTGTTGGAATACAAATCTATGTAATATACATGCTCCATCTTGCAGAAAATATTCATATGGAAAAAACTTTAGGAAGAAATCTTCGTCCTTCTCCAAACACCTCCGGACATTCTTGATGGCGGGCTTGCGAGCAGCCGCGTAATGATGCTCTATATTAACCAACCCACCATTGGGAGGAGAAGGCAATTCCCGTGACACAACATCTAAGTCCAATATAGGGTAATGTACGTGCATCCAGGAAAGTGCAAGTTTTGCACCCACTACAAGCTGAAGTTTTACGAAGTGGTAAATCCTCTCGCCTTGTCAAAACTCTGACATTAAATCGGCAAGGCTTTGAGGTTGAGGATCCCGAGAAAACATGGCATTATATACAATGGCTAAGGACTTGCAGCAGCACTCGACAAATTGTTCTACCTAGGATACACGATCTTTGAGAAAGGCCACCACATAAGCATGGCGATGATCAGTCCAAAAATCATTTCCAGTAACTTGGGAGGTGGACACTAGAGCATGCATTCGGCTCCGCGAATGTTGGGTTTCCTCCTTCTCGCATAGTCGAACAACTGAAGGAAAGGAGGAAGATCAACTTCCATGACTAAATGAATAAAACTAGGGGGCTTTTGCGAAATACTCACAGAGCATCTTTTCGCTCGCCGTGGAGATTTCTTCCAAGAAATATGACTCGCGATCCAGCGCTTTGCACCTTTCGAATTGCGACACATCTACCATTGCTTGCACAACTTGAAGATTGCCTTTAAGTTTCTTTACCTGTTCAATCTTCTCTGCGTACAACTTCGGATTGACAAGACAAACAATACTAGTTTCGGATACACCCGCCCCAGAAGGAAATGCGCATCTGAAGCCTGATTAGACCCTGAGAGGACAGTCAAATCAAGAAATATATGGCAGGACAAATGACAAAGTGCAAAAAAAATCAGTGAACCAGAAAGTTTGTATACACGCCAGCAGATACATTGTTCATACATGCAAAGCAAAATACTTTTCAATAAAAGTAGTAGTTTGACAATAGAAACCAGGTTCATTATAGGCAATTAAACAAAAGAAAATCCTCTACATGACAACTACGGAGCAGATTTCTCTGCTGATAAAGTAGCACTGCTGACAGAGCATCAGCCGAAGAAGGCACAACTAGAGCAGTACTTTCAGAAAGAGCTCCAGTCGAATGATGGGTAGCAGATGTCTCGGGACCTCTACCTATGCCTAGGAGAATCCGCGAATACTTCTTAGCCTTCTTAACGAAGGGTTTAAGATCAAGTGATTTTCCATCATCAGCGACTAGAACAGAGGAGCTAACCTTCTTCCAATCGACCTTCTTGCCGTGCGCCATCGCCAAAGCCATGGAGTTCTTGGTGGCACTCTTCGACTGGATCATGTTGTAACCCGTTAGCGGATTTGGATCAGCGCAAGACAGTGACGGGGTCATTCAAATCTGTCAGCACCTCCTTCGTTGGAAAAACTTCGGTATGAAGGCTCTTGAAGGCACGACGCGAACGAATAAGAAGGTTGCGCGTGTGAACACTATTGGCCTCAGGGGTCCCAACAACATCTGACAAAGGGTCAACTTTCTTTTCCTCATCTAGCATCAGGGATTGGCTGTTAAGCTCTGCAAAAAGAAGATCTCTAGTAAGAAACAATAACCAAAAAGGGACAATGCGGCTAGAATATTATGAAGAATAAACTCACAAGTCAAAGAAGTGTTGAGATCTTCCAGTCGCTTCCAAAGATTTTTATCTCGTTCAGCAAGAGCGAATGTTTGCCTCTCCTTTTTGTTAGCATCAGTCTTGATTTTTTGATTGGCCTCCTCCAGCACTGTCTCCATGACCCGCAATTTGGCCTCCAAATCCTTGACATGCTCCAATGCCTCGTCCCGAATAACCTCGGACTCCTTGGCAGCAGCTGGGTATTTAGCAAAACCGCACAAAAGTCAATGATAGCTAGCGACAAACAATATTATCGGGTGGCAGAACAAACCTTTGGATTCTTCAGTTTCATCACGGGTCTTGATAAAACGAGAGGCCATGTCAACCATCTCGCGCATCAGCGGCTGCGACATAGAGAAACTATTAGAACATTACATACAGAGGAAATACGCAAAGATAAAACTTCAGAGATAACACTTACATCCTGCATATCCGTCTCCATCGGGTTCTCAGAAATTTCCCAGCCTTTACCCGCAAAGTCTTCTTCTTTTTGGAGGTGGCGGCTTCGGTGAGGTAGCAGCATCTCTCGGGATCGGTTGTTTCACAGGAAATTCATGTGTTTTCTTTGGATTCGTCGATAGCTTGGGCGACTTGGCAGGAGAAGGGGCAACAGAAGCACCAGGAGGAGACACAGGAGGATCTTCTTCTTCATCGTCACTACAGGAGCATAGTAAAAATTCCGTTGTCCCAGAAAGAGTAAATACACTATCAGCAAGACTAAAGAAAAGATATCAATACTCACGAGGAAACATCCTGGGTCATCCGGAAAAAAAATCATCTGTGGTAGAGCCGATGAAACAGGAATAGCCAGCAGTGGTTTTGTACCAATCGAATCATCAGAGTCTTCGACCGTTTCTATGGCCTCAGCACATTTCCTCTTCTCAACAGCAGGCACCCTTCGGAAATTCCGAGACTGTGCCGAGGAAACATAATTGTAACATCTCAAAAATATTAAACAAGCTTATCAAGATCTAATCACACAAGTTTAGGGTTAACAAAAACTTTTATTATTAAACTTGATATGAATGCATATCTGATTTCTATTAATGCATGAATGCTTGAAATTTCCATGTCTGATTGCTACAAAGGATAAGGATTAGTTTAAAAAGGATTACCCCATCATCTAGGTCATTTACAAACAAAATCAAATGAAAAGAAAATCAAATATGGATCATATGAGCATATGGTCATTTTGGAAAATATTAACCACTAGCCCACTTTGGACATCTATAGTAAAAGATTTCTAATAGAAACAATCCCAATTCTTTTCAGTCCTTGCTAGACCAAGTAAAGGTAAACCCAAGCAAACCTTACAAATTCATAGAAACTATTTTCAAGTCTATTTAAGAGGCAATTCAAAATTGAATCAAGTGTATGTACCTAGATCATCACTTTTCAAAAACCACTCAAACAATCACCCCTTGGCAATTCCCAGCAACCATAGACTGCTAAGCAAGTAACCAGATCACTCATCAAAAATCACTCAAAAATTCCAAAGTAAAGTTCATGCGGCCATTAAGTCGAACACTTAGTAGGCACAGTACAACCTCAACCACTATCTACTGTTTTGATCTATCAATTGATCATCTCTTGTACTGCAATCAACCCATTCAATTGTCCACGACCACCCCAGTACCTGGACGTGCAGTGGAGGAGCTCACCTTCACCGTTGCGCCAGTGCCAAGCCGTACCCGAGCGAGGTCATGCCGATCAACGACGAACAAGTCGTTGCACGCCGCGCCGCCCTCTCCCACGACACCTAGCTTCTAGCCGTGACCTCACCGCCACCCCCTGTCCACCCCTTGACCAAAGGCGAGCAGTGGAGACGCTGGAATCGTCGCGCCCATTTAATCCCCTGCCATGCCGAGAGCACGACGGAGCGCCCCAGTCGCCTTGCGCACACACGTCGTGCCTCGCTCTCTCCGCTCGTACCCGTAGTCGCCATCGCACCAGTGACCTCCCAGACAGGATGGTTCACCGCCGCGTGCCCCGTGACCACCGTACTTAGTGACGAACACTTCCGTACCTGAGTAGAGCGTCGACACCGCAAGACTGAGACCGCCCCTTGCTGTGTCGTCATGTACGTGACGATCGCCGTAGTACCCCGCATCGACCCATGCCCTCCACCATGCTTAGCAAGACCTATAGCAGCGTCGCCGGCGAATCCTGACCATGCCGCCCTACCTCCGACCTTGGTGTATAAATAGAGGCCACCCTAGACCTCATTCGGCACACCATTCCACTCCCCATTCACCTAGGAACCTCACTGACCCTTCCTCGAAGCAAGGCGAGCACCACGATGCTGGAATTTGTCCGGAGTCCGCTGCTGCAGTGAAGGAAGGAAGCCATTGATTGGAGCCGCCCTAGGAGATGCCGTGACCACCCCTCTAACCGAACGCCGTCGACCAGCTCGTTCGCCCCCGTCGCCGACCCTAGTTGGAGTTATCTTTACGTGGCATAGGTAATACGTAAATCTATTCTATCTAGGGAGTCTTCTCAACCGAAAAAGGTTGTCGTTTGAGCCACGTAGTTCCACTCTTAACCTGGCACCAAAACCGTATTCGTTTGAGTTTGGCCTTTCAGCTTCTCGGCTTGAGCGGATTTATCACCCTCAGCTGTATGATCTAGAAACCGTGGCATTTCAGTACCAATTTTCTTTAGAATTTCTTTGTCTATACTTGGATATGCAACTTTAGGTAGTCAGACAGTAACCCTCATATCGGCTGGACTCTTTATATGATATTTCATTCCCACATGTGACTTCATTTAACGCAGAGGACGTCGATCTTGCCATACATCCAGAAGTTTCTATTACAAAACAACCAAGGCTCCATCGAACCAACTGAAACTGAACTGTCTTCACAGCCTTGAATCAAAGGGAACTACTATAGAGACTAACCCCCTTCCTCCGCAGCGCAGCATTGGAACCCACTTGGCATAGCCTTAAGAATATTAACTTACGGGCGGGCCTACTTAACTGACTACGGTACTCTATCTAGACGACTCCTGAATAGCTTACCTATGCTCCCTAACTTATGTTGCCTTGCCTTTTTTTCTAGATGGGGCTTGTGCATGGGATAGGTCTTTTGTATAAATGTTTCGCCGTATTATTAAGTATTCTCCTTTAGTTTTTTTCTCTATCTAGAAGTGGAATAGAATAACCCGGTTGAAGGCCTATTTTCCATTTGGATTAGAGGTGGGGCATTATATTAGCCTTATACTCATCCACATGGTTAGGAGTATTTGATTGCAAAATCAAAATGTAAGGTTTATACGGAGTTGAGCCGTAACCAGCAGCCGAGTGAACAAAGCCAGCCACAAGTTCCCTAGTGGTATGTCCGGGGTCGGTTCAATCAGTGTGCTATCAGTCCAGTAGAATGGAATCTAGACTATAGATTGAACTAGACTATCAATTCAATCTAATTCATCTTCCATTTTAGAAAGTAGCAAGCAGTGAATAAAACGGCTGCAGCAAAAAGTTTCGCACTCTAACTCGAAAGGGATTCCGCGCATTGAAAGTGTCATCCCTTGCTTTGTTCTAACCGCCCTTCCTTTAAGTTTTAGTATTCGAAACCCAGTGTGGCTGATCATCCGAAAAGACCAGCTAAGCATCATTGGCTTGGTCAGCCTTTACCTGACCAACTACCTAATACTACGCAGGCTCATCAAACAGCGCTTTTGAGGTCTGGCTTCTACTTCCACTTGTCTTCCTGGAGTACGAGTAGGGAAAGGTAACGGTTTTTAGGAAGAGAGCAATGTGGGTCGGAACTCCACCGAAACCGTAAGTACCAGCTGCCTGCGTGGCTATGTGGGTCTTAGCAGAAAGGTATCCATTATCTAGACAGGCATCTTGGATTTTGCTAAAGAATAAGAGTGTACTATGGAAAAATAAGTTTTTTCTTCCAAATATTTTTATGAATACGCTTTTTTGACAATGAAATACGTTTTTTTGGAGAAGCGAAGCGTAGCGATTCGTACTATCAGAAAAGTGTCGCTAACCGCTAGGCAATAGAGTCAGCCTACGGGGTGGGGCGCAAGCAAGCGTAGCGAATCACATAGATTTTCCCCTACCTGCAAGCGCGCAGATAGCGATGAGGCTGAGGAGAAGAGTTCAGCCATGACCGATAAAGCTCGGGTTGGATAGTTAAAGAGAAAGAAAAAAGCGACCGAAGTGAAGGAAACTATAGGTAGGCAGAGAACAAACAAAGGCAAGATACTACGTTCTAGTCTCTAGTCGGCCAATGAGGTCGGTAATTAAGGCGGAGCACTATCCACTTTTTTTCAGCGCGGGTGTCTGCTAGATGCAGATTTCACGTTCTCACAATTTGATCATAGTGAGGTCCTTTCCGATCTAAATCTTATTCAGATTCAAGATCCTCTATTAACAAACTTTTCCTTTCCGTTCTTGTTCTGTATCCTCTTGTCTTGTTTTTTCTCTTGTTGTTTTTCTTCTTGTCTTCTTTTTTCTATTCTAGTTTTAGGGAAGCCCCTTGCTAGGGGTTTGGGGTAGAACAACCCTACGAGAACTGTTTAAAACTATCTCCCTTCGGATCCCCTTGATAGGGGTTGGGGTAGTCAAGCTAACGAAAGAAAACTCAACTCTGTTTTGTTTATAAAGTATGTTCTAGAAAAGCCCCAAGCATGGGGGCAGGGGGTTGATCCAGTTGGGAAGGGGGAGGTGAGAGGAGAAATCAATCTAGTGCTGTCCTCGGCAGACCAGGAAATGTAATAAACTTTGGAGTTGGAAAGATTGACAACTTAACGGTCTGAAAAACTATTAAAAGAGTGACTTTTAAGCCGGTTAGTCCCCAGCGACCCCCACCGCCATGTTAGGTTTAGAATCTCGCCGGAGCTGTTCGTCGTAGACGATGAACCTCAGCCGTAGATTTCATTCTAATAGTAAGGCTGAGATTGATAGATACTGTTTTGGTTAGAATTAGTCACTGACGCGTGGGACCATTCTGTCAGTAGCCTGCTGCGCCCGCGCTGTGCAGTTGGGCCAGCCCAATTCTTTTCCCGTGTAGAGCCCAGCAGTTCAAATAGAATTTTTGCTATTTAGTTAAAACCCTATTCTGTCAGAAGATTCAAAATTCAATTCAGAGAGTTGTACTGATCCAAAATGCATGATTATAATTTTTTTAGAAAGGTATTGAAAATATCTAATCACTCCCATTGGATTCAGACCATTTGAAATTATAGATCACCTATACTAAAAATAACAAGACATAGACTTTTACCACTTCAAACATTTTTATAAAATCAACCATAAATGCTTTTGAGTTGATTCCAACTCTCAAAAATCACATTTGCCATGCTCTACATGAATATGTAAAAATATTTGGTTTTACAGATATGAAACATGGTTTAGTATGAAAGGAATGATATATAGGCATTTCTAGTCACTTAAATAATATTAGATAGTAATATTAAATCTTGTAATACATGACCACCATTTTAAATCACATTCCCAAGTATTGGAATATGTGGTGATGACATGTGTCAACATGATCCACTATTTTAGTTGGAGAATATTAAATCTTAAGTATTTTCAATGAGTAGAAATTACTTTTCCCAAATAAGATAAATAAGAATGTGCCATTATTTCATATGATGATTCAGATGATACTAGATCATCTAGTGTGAGCCTTTGTGTGCTAAACAGAAGTAATGAAGGGTTGTTTGGTGATTGTGTACATTGTATGTATTTATAGACGCTAGTACCGACCCGGGCTACGACGAGGAGGAGTACTTCGAGGAAGAAGAAGAGAACTTCAACAACTGCATCCAACAAGGCAAGCTATTAGTGCAAGCTATCTATCAAGCTAGAATTAAGCATGCTATCTATGCAAGTCCCCTATACCAAATGCATTAGGCATGCTTGGTTATGCACTTGATTATACCAATCCTAGTTTTTACTTGCCAGCTTTACTTTTCCTTTACTACAGTTTCTTACTTAGTTAATGAATTGTGATTAGTGGAAAATAGGATGGATGCTACCAAGATCATAGAACTAGTCTAGGGTACTTATACCAGATTAGCACCCCTCAATAGTGATACACTCAATACTAGTGGCTAGTGAAAAAATAAAACTTGACCACTTTAGATGGGAACACTTGGTGAAAATGATTATGAAAACCTTGGAATGATGATTCATTCTATTGAAATGTTTTGACATGTGTTATGAAACACAATGGGTTGATGATGAAACTAAATGAGGCATGAGCCTTGACCTTGACAAAAACTGATGGTTGGGTTCAGATGTGATACCATTCCAATTTTATCGTACAACCACATTACCTGAGTTGGGTAGGGCTTGACTAGAAGTTTATATCTCTTAGTATGGGTTCCCTTGCAGAAGAAGTTGAGCTGAGGCTACCTCGTGATGAATGTCCACCTATGCAGTGCCCAGGAAGGCAGATGGCCATGGCTGGGAGGCCAAGCTCATAGGGGAGGTGCCTATACGAGGGTGTGTAATTGAAAGGTTAGTATTGATTATCCACATACCAAGTATGATGATTCAGGGTTATCCATGACGGATGTATCGAAGTTTGTGGTGAAAGTGTACAATCTCTATAGAGTGTCAAACTATTTGAATAGCCGCATCCGCGGTTATGGACAGTTGGAGTGGCCATACTGTTTTGTTGTCAGATGTTTTCAAAATGACTTGTGACTTGAAAGATGACTTTGACTTGACCACAACAGAGTTGTGGACATGAAACTTAAGTTCCCACTTAAGTGATGTAGAGAACTAAACTTAGGTCTTTACTCTTAAGGCTTTATGAAATAAACCTGGCTTTTTGCAAACAAACCTAGAGCTTATGATTCCTACTAGCTTTACCTTACTTATATTGGTAATAGTTTGAGAGTACTTAAAGAGTACTCATGGTTTGTCCCTAGCTATTCTCATGGCCAGACTATGAGGAGGATTACCTGGAAGATGGACAACAGGAGGTCTATGACAACTAGGATCATCTCCCATCGTCAGCATTGCCTGTGAACCTGAAGATGGAGCCCTACTACGTTTACTTTCTGCTGCTTTGATTGTATTAAGACTGGATCCTGAGATCCTTTATTTGTAAAACCTTTATTATGGTTTGTAATGGATGATGTACTGTGGTACCACTTCTGTTATGTCTCGCAAAAATGGTAATCATGGGATTGCGAGGTACGGCATAACAGGCATCTAGACTTAAAAATCCAGGTGTTGACAAGAATGAGTGTGCAAAGAAGACTCAGTGGTAGATGACTCCTCTTCTTCGTCAGGGAGAGTCCTAGTTCTGGTGAAATCCTCAAACAGAGAGGGACTAGTGGGCAGCTCACAATTCTTTGGAAGGGGAGGAAGAGCAGAAAGATGGTCATAATCCTACATGATAAAGGAAAAAAAGTTAAGGCAACAAAAATACCATAAGCATATAAATGAGCACAAAAAGGAGGGAAGTAACTCACATATGAGAGCAAAATTTTCTTGCCAAAAGGCTTCACCCGACAATCTGAAGGAATTGTACTTTTCTTAGTCATCATGGTAAATGAGCAAACTCTCTTCTCATAAATATGGAGAGGAAGGTCATCCGATGATATCCTCATAGGATCCTTCTTGTCGGTGTAAGCCCACATACCAGATAACCTCGCTTGGATAGGCTGAATACACACCCGAAGAAAGTAGGCCAGGATCTGTAGCCCTAATAGCTCCTTGCCAACCTCGGTACGCAGCTTCTCTATCTGTGCTAGCAAGGGCTTAATATCCTTCATTTCTTAAGGAGTTGGGCACTGGTCCCATGAATCAAGCCTTTGGCAGGTCTTTTTGGGATCAAAAGGGGCCAACCTGAAGGTCTGGCCCTCATTTTTCTGGTCCTTAATGTAAAACCATTTGGTTTTCCACCCTTGGACAGAATCTGAAATTTTGAAGTTGAAATAATCAACCTCGGAACAAACAGAGAAAATGGCGCCACCAACATCATGAACAAGAGTATCAGTGGTGTTGTGGAGGATGTAAAAGAAATAATTCCACATGCCCTAGTGGGGATGAATCCCGAGGAAGCACTCGCAAAGAGTGATAAAACAAGCAACATGGAGAATGGAGTTGAGCGTGAGCTGATAAAGCTGCACGCCATAGACAAAGAGGAGACCATGGAGGAACTCATGAACGTGAAGGGAAAGGCCGTGATACAAGGAGGAAATAAACATTACCCGCCAGCCAGATTCAGGGGTCGGAGTAGCTTCATCCCCTGGGAGCTTGCAGGAGCCTTCTTCCACGTGGAAATTTTTGCGCGCCTCGCGCAGATCTTGTTGGCTGCACTTTGATGGGGCCCATCCAATGGCTCTTTTCTTTGTTGCCTTAGCAGCTGCTGCGGAAGTCCCGGCCTTGGTGGCGGCAACAGAAGTCCCTCCCTTGGATTTGCCCATGGCGGATCTTGCAAGGGAGAGGGAAGTGTGCAAGGAAATAGGAATATGCATGAGCGACAAGCACAAGTGCGGTGCAAGGAAGAAGAAGCAAGCAGCAAAGGGGAATAGTAAAACAGTAAAGGGCTCCCCCTTTGTTTATAAGAGGACGGAGCGTAAAACTCAGTCGTTAGATAAAGACGGCGAAATGTCAAAACACATAAGATGACGACACGTGGTACTATTATGCAACAGGGTATAAATCGTGGGCACTTATTACCACGGTGAAAACGGAAGCAAATCGCATGATTCCTCGATTCTCGCGTGAAAGTGCCTCATGCGGTCAACAATCATCGCTGACACGCCCCTCAAGCATCACCATTACTACAGCATAGGCCCATTATGGTAACATCCCATCGGGAATCGTTTTTGGGACGCCACGGTACATCAACTATGTCAGGGACGTCATATGAAGCAATGAAAAATCCCGAGAGTACCAAGCAACGGATCCGAGAAGATGACTACACATACATGAGCCTACAACCGAATACAAATATTTGACAGTAGCCTCGGGGGCTACTCCCATCGGGAGCGCTCGTCAAGCACCCGATAAAATGTGCTGATGGTTTTTTACAAAGAAACACCTAAGTTCAAATTTTCTTCGGATGATTAGAGACATGAGCCTACGAATCGAAAACAAATATGCGATTGTAGCCTCGGGGATACACCCATCGGGAGCGCTCGCATGCACCCGATAGAAAAGCTTCGCTTTATATATAGGGATTTCTATTTTTCTACCCTCGGTTCATTAGTTGTACTCAGTTTCCCCAGCCGCTTAATTTTTCCTCGCTTTTGCCCATCTCCTTGTACGAAACTCTCACACGGTCTAAAAACTCGCTGTCCATCAGTCTTACCATTACATACTGACAAGTGGGACCGCGTTCAGTCGGATCCCGTAGTGGACCCTCACCATTACGTGCTGACAAGTAGGGCCATGTTTTGTCGGGTCCCTTAGTGCACCCTTGATGTTACATGATGACAAGTGGGGCCGTGTTCAGTCAGTTCCCGTAGTGGACACCTCTCTCCACTTATCCAGATCAGCATCGAACACACAGCTTATCCACGTGACTTCTTGACCCTTAGCTTACCCAGGTTGGCATTGCAAGATGGGACCATGAGCCAGCCCCGCACCCGCGCTGGTGCCGTTGCCTCCCCTTTCTTCTTCTCCAGTGATGGCGGCCCTTTGTCTAGCTTAATTTTTATATAGTGAAATATAATTCATATACGAAAATTATAAGAAAATTATACACCTTTGAACTCTTTGAAATCGCACTTAGGACATGATAATGTTTTGCCAATAAAATCCTGATCATTTATCATTTCCATAGAGTGAAATATAATGCATAAATTTGCGTATATGAAAATTATAAACCTTTGAACACTTTGAAATCGCATTTATTACGTGATAATGATGTGCTAACAAAATTTTGAGAGATTATCATTTTCTCTCCCATTTTCATAGACTGGAATGTAATGCATAAACTTGTATATATGAAAATTATACACCTTTGAACTCTTTGAAATTGCACTTAATACGTGATAATGTTGTGCTAAGAAAATCTTGAGAGATTATCATTTTCGTGTAGTGGAATGTAATGCACAAACTTGCATATGCGAAAATTATACACCTTTGGACTCTTTTAAATCGCACTTAATACGTGATAATGATGTGCTAACAAAAAATTGAGAGATTATCATTTTCTCCCCCATTTTCATAGAGTAGAATGTAATGCATAAACTTGCATATACGAAAATTATACACATTTGAACTCTTTCAAATCACACTTAATACGTGATAATATTGTGCTAAGAAAATGTTGAGAGATTATCATTTTCATATAGTGAAATGTAATGCACAAACTTGCATATGTGAAAATTATACACCTTTGGACTCTTTTAAATCGCACTTAATACGTGATAATGTTGTGCTAATAAAATCCTGATCATTTATCATTTCTATGGGGTGAAATATAATGCATAAACTAGCGTATATGAAAATTTTAAACCTTTGAACACTGTGAAATCGCACTTAATACGTGATAATGATGTGCTAACAAAATTTTGAGAGATTATCATTTTCTGTCCCATTTTCATAGAGTGGAATGTAATGCATAAACTTGCATATATGAAAATTATACACATTCGAACTCTTTGAAATCGCACTTAATACATGATAATGTTGTGCTAAGAAAATCTTGAGAGATTATCATTTTCATATAGTGGAATGTAATACACAAATTATACACCTTTTAACACTTTCCCTTCAAATTATATTCAAGTTCATTTGTTTATGGAGTTAAAGTACTGGTGGCAAACTCGTTATTTTACATGGATAGAATGCCTCCCGATAGATATAGGGGTTATCATGTCCGGTAGATCACAGAGGATCAATGGTTGGTGGGAACGATCCCCGTGACAACTGCCTCAACCAATCAGAGCGTAGCAGCCAAGATGAGCATAGGTGTGAGAGATTTTGACTAAGAGAGGGGAAAACTAAGTAGAACTTAAGAACCAAGGGCAAAACTAAGTAGAACTTAAAAACCAAGGGCAAGACTGACAAAGGGATTCAAATAGAAAATAGAAAAAGATTTAAAAAATGGAAAATGCATATTTTATACAATAAAATACATCTTGGCATACAACAAACTATTTGCAATTCAAATATACACCATTTTGACAATTATTGCCTCATTCAGACAAACTATGTTTTGAGGAGGGATGTTTTGGGAAGAGGCTTGAGTAGAAAGCCATGAACCTTCATAGCTAGTAGGTGATTTGAGAAGTGGTGATTTAGGTTAAAACTTGATTTATATACATTTCTTATGGTGGCAGGTCACATAATAATACTCCCTTGGTAGATGCCACTATGTTTTGATCTTTTTGAATTTGTTGTGCATAAAATGACTCAATTAGCTAGCTAAAACCCATTCGTTGACTCTTTGTTGACCAACCACCGGAGGGTAAAACTGAGTATATTGCACACGGTAGTGTTAGTGCTAGAGGGAAAAACTGAGTACAACAAAACTACCAGTGTTACACTCAAGGGAAAAACTGAGCACAACTAAGTTGACAGGGTTAGACATGAGAGAAAAAATGTGACTCACGATATGTGTGTGCGGCGCACGGGGCGGTAGCAGACATGTGTGGCCGTGCACAGTGTAGTAACCTACGCGGTTACATGGTGCACGGTGGTGCAACAAAACGCTGCTTCCCTTCTCCTTTATAAAGGCCTCCTCACTCTCACTCATCACTCACTCGCTCACTCAACCATCTCCATTGTCCCATCACCTTCTACAAGCCCCAAAGAAAACCCCAACCATGCCAGCGATGGAGAAAAACAACGTGGTAGCCATCGGTGCCTCCAAGGCCACCGGCGAGGAGGCCCCTGTCCCCATACATGCCCCCGTCAAGGCATCGAAAGTAGCCGTCGTCCTCGTCCCCGCATCTGCCATAGCTGCCGGCGAGGAGGCCCCCGTCGGTCTTAGGAAGATCCCGCTCGGCTGGGACACCTACGAGGAGGTTGATTACATAAGGTCAAAGAACCCCTACGACAATTGCATCGTCGACCCATGGTCGGAGGTAACCAGGGTTTTCTACCCTTCCCTTGTTCTTCCCCCGATAATCAAAGTATCTCAATCATGTTCTTATTGCACTCTACTATTTTTTTCCAACAGGAGGATAGAAGCAACGTCTACAGCAACAACGAGTCCAAGGACACCAAGACTCGTCATGTGCTGAGGAGGCTGAAATCCGGCCACTACAACAACTTCTTCACCGGTGATGTCTACATGTGCCCCTTCTGCACCACTAGGAGGCTCCACGCTACCAACTTCAACTCCCTCGTGAAGCATGACGAGGACATGAGGACCTGCGGAGAGCCCGTGAATGTCCACAACTTCAGAGCCAAGCACCAGGCGCTTGGTCTTCAGCTCTGCAACCTCCAGAAGGTGGCCATCGAGGAGGGTCGCATGCCCCTAATCAAGCCCAAGGCGCCCAAGGTCAAGGGACTGGGCAGCTGATGTCTACGCACTTCTATTCTTGTAGACAGTTGTTGGGCCTCCAAGTGCATAGGTTTGTAGAACAGCAGCAAGTTTTCCCTTAAGTGGATCACCCAAGGTTTATCGAACTCAGGGAGGAAGTGGTCAAAGGTATTCCCTCTCAAGCAACCCTGCAATCAAGATACAAGAAGTCTCTTGTGTCCCCAACACACCCAATACACTTGTCAGGTGTATAGGTGCACTAGTTCGGCGAAGAGATAGTAAAATACAAGTGGTATGAATATAAGACAATGGTGCTAGAAAATACTTTCATAGCGTGGAAGAGACTAAAGGCAAACTGAAATAAAGATGGAAGTAAGCAAAGATGTAACAGATCTAATTGCAAACAGTGTTTCAGTGCTTAGAAACAAGGCATAGGGATCATACTTTCACTAGTGAACACTCTCATATAAATATATTATCTTCATGATACTACTCTTAACTACTCTCTGGTTGGACACTCTAATCCATGGTAGGGCTATAACAGCACACTTCAAAGTAAGCCTTTCCCATCTAGAAAACCCCATACTGTCACCTTGAGTACTAGATGAGTCCAACAAACACCACAATTTCATAAAGACATCCAACTCCAAATATAACTCATAACAAGTATTTGTAATCTCTAGCCTAAGTGCCACCATGGTGTGCACGCTGTCACTTTCACACACATGGGGAGAGCAGAGATCTATTAAAGCACTTGAGTAGCAAGGTAGATCTATAGATTACAAGCTCATGATCTCAATAAGATCATGCATAGAGAGAGAGATGAACACATAGCTACCGGTAGAACCCTTAACCTCGAGAGAGAACTACTCCCTCCTCATCATGGGAAGCAGCAATGGTGATGGAGATGGCGGTGGAGATCGATGGAGATGGCTCCGGGGGCACTTCCCCGTCCCGGCAGGGTGCCGAAACACAAACTTTCTGTCCCCCGAATCTCCCCTTCGGTGGTGGCGGCGTGATACATTGCAAATGTATCTATAACTTTTGATGCTACATGCTTGGTTTTATCCACTTTCTTGTGTTTTCTCCACACTTTGGAGTACTTTTCATATGATTTCTTGGACTAACCTATTAACAAGAGCCACAATGCCAGCTGCCTGTTTTCTGCTGTTTTTGGTTCCAAGAAAGTGAAAAAATGAATATTCTCGTAATTGGACGGGACAAAAGCCAAAGTGCCTATTTTTTCAGAAGACTCACAGAGGCAGAATACGAGACGAAGGAGGGCCAGGGGCTGGCCACACCCCCCAGGCGTGGGCTAGGCCTGGCCGCGCCAGGGCCTGCTGTGGTGACCCCAGGCACCCCCTCGGTCTCCCTCTTCGCCTATAAGAAGCCTTCTGACCTAAAAACTTCGGGGGGTTCGACGTTTTTCTACAAAAAGTTCCGTTGCGCCGCCACCACCGAAGGGGAGATTCGGGGGACAGAAAGTCTTTGTTCCGGCACCCTGCCGGGACGGGGAAGTGCCCCCGGAGCCATCTCCATCGATCTCCACCATCATCTCCATCGACCATCCATGTTTCCTCCATCTATGAGTGAGTAATCCCCCGCTGTAGGCTATGGGGATGGTAGGGATTGGATGAGATCGTTCATGTAATGGCATCAGATTGTTAGGGCATAGTGCCTAGTATCTCTATTAGTGCTTTATGACTTTGTTGCAACCTTGTTGTGCTTAATGCTTGTCACTAGGGCCCGAGTGCCATGATTTCAGATCTGAACATATTATTTATTCATCATGATAGTATTATTTTGGGTCTTATCTACAAGTTGTTTACACACGTCATTGTCCGGAACCTATGGTCCCGAAGTGACAGAAATCGGGGTAGCCGGAAGGGAAAGGCTTTGATGTGAGGATCAAGTGTGTTCATGGAGTGTTAATGCTTTGCTCCGGTGCTTTATTAAAAGGAGCACCTTAATTGCCAGTAGTTCCCTGGACGCCCCGCTGCAAACGGGCTAGCAGGACAAAAAGATGTTGTGCAAGTTCTCATTGCGAGCACGTATGACTATATATGGAACACATGCCTAGGATTGTCTAGTACTTGGATGCTTTATCTTATTTATCTGCAATTTCCCTATGTTCTGATTGCTATGTGAATTGCCTTGTCCATGCAACGCCCGTCCATCCATCCCTATGCCTACCGCACTCGAATCCCACTGTTTACTGCTTTTGTTACTACTGTCTTTGCTTTGCTGCTACTGTTACTTTACTATTCCTACTACAAAACTGTTGCTACTGATAAACTGCTGTGAGCAAGATTGTTTCCAGGTGCAGCTGAATTGACAACTCAGTTGTTAAGGCTGATAAATATTATTTGGCTCCCCTTGTGTCGAATCAATAAATTGGGTTTCACTTCCCTCGAAAATACTGCGATACACCCCCTATACTTGTGGGTCATCAAGACTATTTTCTGGCGCCGTTGCCGGGGAGCATAGCTTTATTTATCAAGTTCACTTGGATTCACTATTGTTCAAGATAAGTTTATCTTTCTCCTTGTTTGCTTGTTTCTTTATCAAAAATACAACAAAATTAGTTCCTACTCTAGTTGTTATTTTCGTTGGTCTGTTATTGTCTTGCTTTGTCATGCTTGATGTCAATGGTTGGTTTCTTTGAAACTGAATCTTATTGGCAAGGTGGGTTCACGGAAGATCAAAAATATTATTATAAGGAACACCGCTTGTCACAAAAAGGGAAACACTTGTGGGAACAAATTGATATATTGTATACCATTGCTAGAAACGTGTGCTCTACTTATAATGTTACTTATTGCTGTGATGAGTCTTGTTGCAGAAAGAGGTATAAACACCTCCCTTTTCAATGTGAGTATAGTGATAATGATACCATATCTTCCTATGCTAAAGGAATTTATGACTTTTATGATGCAAAACAGATTGAAGAATTTATTGCTTGGAAGGGTGCTTTTGAACTTGCTAGTTTGCTTGAAAATATTGATGATTCACCTTATAAGTATGAGGTTTATGGTATACTTAAATTTTGCTTTGATAATTACAAGGATGAAAATAACCATATCCTTGAATATTTTAATAGATGCTTTCCACAAATGGAAGAGACTAATGCCTTGCAGGACCCTATGGAAGAGACTAATGCCTTGCAGGATCCTATGGAAGAAGAAATTGATGAACCTGAAATCTCATTAGATGAAAAAGAGGAGGAGAGTGATGAACAAAAGGAGGAATAATGGATTAGCTACCCATGCCTACCTTCTAATGAGAGTAACTCTTTATCCCTTACATTATTTGATTGTCCTCCATGCTTACTAAAGGAGGATGAATGTTATGTTCCTGAGGTTTCCTTTGAAAATGTTTATGATAGGGCTCTAGTGCTTGTAGATCATGAAAAGCATGCTTTATGTGATAGTTATATTGTTGAGTTTATTCATGAGGCTACTGAAAATTATTTTTAGAGTGGAAAATATGGTGGTAGGAGTTTTCATGGTATTGAAACACCTCTCTATGTGTTGAAAGTTTTGAAGTTACTCTTGTTTTATCTTCCTATGCCTATCAATTTGTTCTTTGTGAATTTATTTGCATACAAGATTCCTATGCATAGGAAGTGGGTTAGACTTAAATGTGTTTTGGATTTGCTTCTTGATGCTCTCTTTTACTTCACTTCATATTTCTTATGAGAGCATCCTCTCAAACTTTTATGCCTGAATATGATATTATGTCTATTATTCTTGGGAGACCTTTTCTTAAATACTGCAGGAGCTGTTATTAATTATAATCAAGGGAAGGTGACCTTCAATGTTAATGACAAGGAACATATTGTCTATTTCCCCAAGAAGATTGAAAGGACTTATGTCTTGAATTCAATTGAACATGTTGAGGGCATTCAAGTTGGAGAAATATATTGTCCCATACCAAGAGCAAAATTTGAAACTATTATGATTGGGACCATTGCTATCAAGGTTGAGGTAACATAATCATTAGTGGAATACAAAGTTTTGTATCATATGAAATTGTTTTGGTAACAAGACCTGATCAACCTTGTTAACAAAAGGATTTCATTGAACAAAACAATGTTTTCACCATGATTATCTCTGCTTACTTCTATTTTATTCATTTTTAGTTTTTGCTTTTGCCTAACTTAAAGGCGTTAAAGAAAAGTACTTATTGGGAGATAACCCAAAAGTTTTAGTTGAGTCTTGAAAGTTATTACCTCTGTAATAACCACTCCTTATCCTTTTTATTTGCTTTTTGTGCCAAGAGTAACCTCTAATGAGAGAGAAGTAATGGTTGGGAAAGTTGCTGTCCCAAAACAGATTTCTGTGCTTCACCGTAAAAATTTGTGAGAGATCTCTGTATGTCGGATTGAGCTGTAATTGTTTGTGCTTCTGCCCCAGGTTGTTATCTAACTTTATTTAGTTCAACACTTTTTGATTTGAGCAACATAAGGTCTTAGAAAAAATTCGTATTTACCTACTGGTCTGTTTTGACAGATTTCTGCCATTTTCTGCATTTGCTTCTTGTTGGTTCCTTTTTGAGTTCTTTTGGGGAATTGAGATTTTTTAGGGAAGTGCTAAAGTATCTAGTTTTCTAATGGAAGTTTATTTGGTACTAGAACTGAACCTTGAGACTTATTTATCTTGAGTGCACTAATGTTGCTAACAAAGATTGTGTGAAGTTTTGTATGAAGGAAAACATTTCAGGTGTATGGAAGGAATGAGTAATGAGATGAAGGATGGACTAAAGTTCAAGCTTGGGGATGCCACGCGTGTCACCCCATGAAATATCCAAGAAGTACAAGCATCAAAGCTTGGGGATGCCCAAGGCATCCCCTTCTTCATCAATAAAAATCCCAGGTTTCTTCCAAACGCTTCATTTTTATTGTTTCATGCACAGTTCTGTTTTTCTTGGAGCGTCTTATTTTTCGTCTTCGTTTTGGTTTTTAGTTTGCGTGGTTTGCTTAGTTTTCTGAATAAATTGGTTGGACCCCCTCTTTCATACATTGGTGTTCAAATGGTTTGGTTTGGTTTGGAAAAGAGTTGGAAAGCTCATGCTTAAGTGGTAAAGAGAGCTTGTTTTTGACTGTGGCCTTTGCTTTGTCATGCCATGCTTGATATTGTTTTGGCTTTATGCTTAGTATTCTTTGCTGTAGCATGACTTGCTTAATGTGCCTTGGATGAATCATGTGTTGTTTTAGCATATTAAAGCATAGTATAGTGGTATTCTCCTTTGATGCTTTATTTGGGTTGACTTGGCGCATGCTCACACCATGTTATGACTATCCCAAGTCATCATAAGCCTTTATGATCCTTTAGTTTTCAACTTGTAGTATCACTTTATGCTTTGATCAATGATGTTTTGTCGCTCTACATGATTATGGCCATTATTGCTCTCTTAGTTTGTCGCTCCCAGTCTTTTGCTAGCCTCCACAACAGAGTATGAGTTCCACTCATGCATCCAACTCCCTAAACCAAGTTATTCCAAAGAGTCCACCATACCTACCTAATAGCTTATGCTATTCCAAGTATATTCATGCTTTTGTTTACCTTCCACTTGTTATGAGAAAACTAGTGATTAAAGATCTCACGAACTTGATGGCACACTTTACTTTTTGCCTCTAATAAACTTGAACCATTGGGTCCTTCTTTGTTGCGTATATGCTTGCACTTTATAAGTTGAAATTAGCAGAACCATGTTTCATGGGGAACGCTTGCAACATTGCACTTGTACTTTGTACCCCGTTGATATCATGTTCTTTCGCTTACGGATCCCGGCGGTGTGAAATAAAAGTGGAACTTGTAAGATCATGGAGTTTGCATGTGTGTTAGAGAAACGCCTGGGCCGCTATCCTAAGACATGCCTAATCATGGTGGAAACTTGTAGCATCACCATAATGAGCACTCTATGAAGCATCCTCAATAAAAACCTATGCAAATAGCAAAAAAAAGATCGCTGAGATGCTCATTGTCTGCTTGCCTTGTCATTTTGATTATGGGAAAGCTCATGTATCATGTTCAAGGGGTACCCCGTTGGCGGTTCTTAATGATACACATATACTTACAATGACAAGAGCTTACTCGTGACTAAAGTTGAGTAGCATGAGGATCGGTCTTCGTAAGTAAGGGGCATGAGATTTCGGTTTATAACTTGTCAAGCATATCCTCTTAGTTGTGTCACTTTAACCTTAATCACCTTCAAGATGCTTATGATAGGGGCAATGAGAGCTGAAAGCTATAAGTACCATAATTTTTGGAATCTCTTTATGAGACTTGAATCCCTACGTCCTTTTACAAAGGCCTTTCTTCCACCATTATATTGAGTCTCCACCTTCTATCTTTATGCACCTACTTTGAGAGCATAGTGGTCATTCTTAGTTCTATGTGCATTGTCCCAAGACTTGTTGATCCATACCTTGATATTGCTTGTTTTAAACTATTTGTATCTAGTCACTCTTGTGAACTTTGAAGGTGTCCTATGCATTTATGTTTGCTACTCTTTGAGGGACAGGCTGAATGCCACTATGCTATGTTTTCTTTATGTGAAACGAACCAACGTCTTGCAAGGCATTGTTATTCATGAATCTTTTGTTTGTGCCTTTTCATGTTGCATCTTAGTTTCTTTGTCTTATAGCTAGAACCTTGTCTACCATGTTATGCTTGAAGTACTATGATTCCAGCTTTGAATGTTTACAAATACTTTGGTCAAGTCTTTGATGGTGCATGTCACCTCAAAAATTATTCATTCTTTTTATCACTTACCTACTCGAGGACGAGCAGGAGTTAAGTTTGGGGATGTTGATACATTGCAAATGTATCTGTAATTTTTGATGCTCCATGCTTGGTTTTATCCACTTTCTTGTGTTTTGTCCACACTTTGGAGTACTTTTCATATGATTTCTCGGACTAACCTATTAACAAGAGCCACAGTGCCAGCTGCCTGTTTTCTACTGTTTTTGGTTCCAGGAAAGTCAGAAAATGAATATTCTCGGAATTGGACGGGACAATAGCCAAAGTGCCTATTTTTCTAGAAGACTCATGGAGCTAGAATACGAGACGAAGGAGGGCCAGGGGCCACACCCCCCAGGCGTGGGCTAGGCCTGGCCGCGCCAGGGCCTGGTGTGGTGGTCCCAGGCACCCCCTCGGTCTCCCTCTTTGCCTATAAGAAGCCTTCTGACCTAAAAACTTCGGGGGGTTTGACGTTTTTCCACAAAAAGATCCGCTGCGCCACCACCACCGAAGGGGAGATTCGGGGGACAGAAAGTCTTTGTTCCGGCACCCTGCCGGGACGGGGAAGTGCCCCCGGAGCCATCTCCATCGATCTCCACCATCATCTCCATTGACCATCCATGTTTCCTCCATCTATGAGTGAGTAATCCCCCGCTGTAGGCTATGGGGATGGTAGGGATTGGATGAGATCGTTCATGTAATGGCATCAGATTTGTAGTAGGAATAGTAAAGTAACAGTATCTCTATTAGTGCTTTATGACTTTGTTGCAACCTTGTTGTGCTTAATGCTTGTCACTAGGGCCCGAGTGCCATGATTTCAGATCTGAACTTATTATTTATTCATCATGATAGTATTGTTTTGGGTCTTATCTACAAGTTGTTTACACACGTCGTTGTCCGGAACCTATGGTCCCGAAGTGACAGAAATCGGGGTAGCCGGAAGGGAAAGGCTTTGATGTGAGGATCAAGTGTGTTCATGGAGTGTTAATGCTTTGCTCCGGTGCTTTATTAAAAGGAGCACCTTAATTTCCAGTAGTTCCCTGGACGCCCCGCTGCAAACGGGCTGGCAGGACAAAAAAGATGTTGTGCAAGTTCTCATTGCGAGCACGTATGACTATATATGGAACACATGCCTAGGATTGTCTAGTACTTGGATGCTTTATCTTATTTATCTGCAATTGCCCTATGTTCTGATTGCTATGTGAAATGTCTTGTCCATGCAACGCCCGTCCATCCATCCCTATGCCTACCGCACTCGAATCCCACTGTTTACTGCTTTTGTTACTGCTGTCTTTGCTTTGCTGCTACTGTTACTTTACTATTCCTACTACAAAACTGTTGCTACTGATAAACTGCTGTGAGCAAGATTGTTTCCAGGTGCAGCTGAATTGACAACTCAGTTGTTAAGGCTGATAAATATTATTTGGCTCCCCTTGTGTCGAATCAATAAATTGGGTTTCACTTCCCTCGAAAATACTGCGATACACCCCCTATACTTGTGGGTCATCAAGACTATTTTCTGGCGCCGTTGCCGGGGAGCATAGCTTTATTTATCAAGTTCACTTGGATTCACTATTGTTCAAGATAAGTTTATCTTTCTCCTTGTTTGCTTGTTTCTTTATCAAAAATACAACAAAATTAGTTCCTACTCTAGTTGTTATTTTCGTTGGTCTGTTATTGTCTTGCTTTGTCATGCTTGATGTCAATGGTTGGTTTCTTTGAAACTGAATCTTATTGGAAAGGTGGGTTCACGGAAGATCAAAAATATTATTATAAGGAACACCGCTTGTCACAAAAAGGGAAACACTTGTGGGAACAAATTGATATATTGTATACCATTGCTAGAAACGTGTGCTCTACTTATAATGTTACTTATTGCTGTGATGAGTCTTGTTGCAGAAAGAGGTATAAACACCTCCCTTTTCAGTGTGAGTATAGTGATAATGATACCATATCTATCTATGCTAAAGGAATTTATGACTTTTATGATGCAAAACAGATTGAAGAATTTATTGCTTGGAAGGGTGCATTTGAACTTGCTAGTTTGCTTGAAAATATTGATGATTCACCTTATAAGTATGAGGTTTATGGTATACTTAAATTTTTCTTTGATAATTACAAAGATGAAAATAACCATATCCTTGAATATTTTAATAGATGCTTTCCACAAATGGAAGAGACTAATGCCTTGCAGGACCCTATGGAAGAGACTAATGCCTTGCAGGATCCTATGGAAGAAGAAATTGATGAACCTGAAATCTCATTAGATGAAAAAGAGGAGGAGAGTGATGAACAAAAGGAGGAATAATGGATTAGCTACCCATGCCTACCTTCTAATGAGAGTAACTCTTTATCCCTTACATTATTTGATTGTCCTCCATGCTTACTAAAGGACGATGAATGTTATGTTCCTGAGGTTTCCTTTGAAAATGTTTATGATAGGGCTCTAGTGCTTGTAGATCATGAAAAGCATGCTTTATGTGATAGTTATATTGTTGAGTTTATTCATGAGGCTACTGAAAATTATTTTTAGAGTGGAAAATATGGTGGTAGGAGTTTTCATGGTATTGAAACACCTCTCTATGTGTTGAAAGTTTTGAAGTTACTCTTGTTTTATCTTCCTATGCCTATCAATTTGTTCTTTGTGAATTTATTTGCATACAAGATTCCTATGCATAGGAAGTGGGTTAGACTTAAATGTGTTTTGGATTTGCTTCTTGATGCTCTCTTTTACTTCACTTCATATTTCTTATGAGAGCATCCTCTCAAACTTTTATGCCTGAATATGATATTATGTCTATTATTCTTGGGAGACCTTTTCTTAAATACTGTAGGAGCTGTTATTAATTATAATCAAGGCAAGGTGACCTTCAATGTTAATGACAAGGAACACATTGTCTATTTCCCCAAGAAGATTGAAAGGACTTATGTCTTGAATTCAATTGAACTTGTTGAGGGCATTCAAGTTGGAGAAATATATTGTCTCATACCAAGAGCAAAATTTGAAACTATTATGATTGGGACCATTGCTATCAAGGTTGAGGTAACATAATCATTAGTGGAATACAAAGTATTGTATCATATGAAATTGTTTTGGTAACAAGACCTGATCAACCTTGTTAACAAAAGTCTTTCATTGAACAACACAATGTTTTCACCATGATTATCTCTGCTTACTTCTATTTTATTCATTTTTAGTTTTTGCTTTTGCCTAACTTAAAGGCGTTAAAGAAAAGTACTTATTGGGAGATAACCCAAAAGTTTTAGTTGAGTCTTGAAAGTTATTACCTCTATAATAACCACTCCTTATCCTTTTTATTTGCTTTTTGTGCCAAGAGTAACCTCTAATGAGAGAGAAGTAATGGTTGGGAAAGTTGCTGTCCCAAAACAGATTTCTGTGCTTCACCGTAAAAATTCGTGAGAGATTTCTGTATGTCGGATTGAGCTGTAATTGTTTGTGCTTCTGCCCCAGGTTGTTATCTAACTTTCTTTAGTTCAACACTTTTTGATTTGAGCAACATAAGGTCTTAGAAAAAATTCGTATTTACCTACTGGTCTGTTTTGACAGATTTCTGCCATTTTCTGCATTTGCTTCTTGTTGGTTCCTTTTTGAGTTCTTTTGGGGAATTGAGATTTTTTAGGGAAGTGCTACAGTATCTAGTGTTCTAATGGAAGTTTATTTGGTACTAGAACTGAACCTTGAGACTTATTTATCTTGAGTGCACTAATGTTGCTAACAAAGATTGTGTGAAGTTTTGTATGAAGGAAAACATTTCAGGTGTATGGAAGGAATGAGTAATGAGATGAAGGATGGACTAAAGTTCAAGCTTGGGGATGCCACGCGTGTCACCCCATGAAATATCCAAGAAGTACAAGCATCAAAGCTTGGGGATGCCCAAGGCATCCCCTTCTTCATCAATAAAAATCCCAGGTTTCTTCCAAACGCTTCATTTTTATTGTTTCATGCACAGTTCTGTTTTTCTTGGAGCGTCTTATTTTTCGTCTTCGTTTTGGTTTTTAGTTTGCGTGGTTTGCTTAGTTTTCTGAATAAATTGGTTGGACCCCCTCTTTCATACATTGGTGTTCAAATGGTTTGGTTTGGTTTGGAAAAGAGTAGGAAAGCTCATGCTTAAGTGGTAAAGAGAGCTTGTTTTTGACTGTGGCCTTTGCTTTGTCATGCCATGCTTGATATTGTTTTGGCTTTATGCTTAGTATTCTTTGCTGTAGCATGACTTGCTTAATGTGCCTTGGATGAATCATGTGTTGTTTTAGCATATTAAAGCATAGTATAGTGGTATTCTCCTTTGATGCTTTATTTGGGTTGACTTGGCGCATGCTCACACCATGTTATGACTATCCAAAGTCATCATAAGCCTTTATGATCCTTTAGTTTTCAACTTGTAGTATCACTTTATGCTTTGATCAATGATGTTTTGTCGCTCTGCATGATTATGGCCATTATTGCTCTCTTAGTTTGTCGCTCCCAGTCTTTTGCTAGCCTCCACAACAGAGTATGAGTTCCACTCATGCATCCAACTCCCTAAACCAAGTTATTCCAAAGAGTCCACCATACCTACCTAATATCTTATGCTATTCCAAGTATATTCATGCTTTTGTTTACCTTCCACTTGTTATGAGAAAACTAGTGATTAAAGCTCTCACGAACTTGATGGCACACTTTACTTTTTGCCTCTAATAAACTTGAACCATTGGGTCCTTCTTTGTTGCGGTTATGCTTGCACTTTATAAGTTGAAATTAGCAGAACCATGTTTCATGGGGAACGCTTTCAACATTGCACTTGTACTTTGTACCCCGTTGATATCATGTTCTTTTGCTTACGGATCTCGACGGTGTGAAATAAAAGTGGAACTTGTAAGATCATGGAGTTTGTATGTGTGTTAGAGAAACGCCTGGGCCGCTAGCCTAAGCCATGCCTAATCATGGTGGAAACTTGTAGCATCACCATAATGAGCACTCTATGAAGCATCCTCAATAAAAACCTATGCAAATAGCAAAAAAAAGATCGCTGAGATGCTCATTGTCTGCTTGCCTTGTCATTTTGATTATGGGAAAGCTCATGTATCATGTTCAAGGGGTACCCTGTTGGCGGTTCTTAATGATACACATATACTTACAATGACAAGAGCTTACTCGTGACTAAAGTTGAGTAGCATGAGGATCGGTCTTCGTAAGTAAGGGGCATGAGATTTCGGTTTATAACTTGTCAAGCATATCCTCTTAGTTGTGTCACTTTAACCTTAATCACCTTCAAGATGCTTATGATAGGGGCAATGAGAGCTGAAAGCTATAAGTACCATAATTTTTGGAATCTCTTTATGAGACTTGAATCCCTACGTCCTTTTACAAAGGCCTTTCTTCCACCATTATATTGAGTCTCCACCTTCTATCTTTATGCACCTACTTTGAGAGCATAGTGGTCATTCTTAGTTCTATGTGCATTGTCCCAAGACTTGTTGATCCATACCTTGATATTGCTTGTTTTAAACTATTTGTATCTAGTCACTCTTGTGAACTTTGAAGGTGTCCTATGCATTTATGTTTGCTACTCTTTGAGGGACAGGCTGAATGCCACTATGCTATGTTTTCTTTATGTGAAACAAACAAATGTCTTGCAAGGCATTGTTATTCATGAATCTTTTGTTTGTGCCTTTTCATGTTGCATCTTAGTTTCTTTGTCTTATAGCTAGAACCTTGTCTACCATGTTATGCTTGAAGTACTATGATTCCAGCTTTGAATGTTTACAAATACTTTGGTCAAGTCTTTGATGGTGCATGTCACCTCAAAAATTATTCATTCTTTTTATCACTTACCTACTCGAGGACGAGCAGGAGTTAAGCTTGGGGATGTTGATACATTCCAAATGTATCTGTAATTTTTGATGCTCCATGCTTGGTTTTATCCACTTTCTTGTGTTTTGTCCACACTTTGGAGTACTTTTCATATGATTTCTCGGACTAACCTATTAACAAGAGCCACAGTGCCAGCTGCCTGTTTTCTACTGTTTTTGGTTCCAGGAAAGTCAGAAAATGAATATTCTCGGAATTGGACGGGACAATAGCCAAAGTGCCTATTTTTCTAGAGGACTCATGGAGCTAGAATACGAGACGAAGGAGGGCCAGGGGCCACACCCCCCAGGCGTGGGCTAGGCCTGGCCGCGCCAGGGCCTGGTGTGGTGGCCCCAGGCACCCCCTCGGTCTCCCTCTTTGCCTATAAGAAGCCTTCTGACCTAAAAACTTCGGGGGGTTTGACGTTTTTCCACAAAAAGTTCCGCTGCGCCACCACCACCGAAGGGGAGATTCGGGGGACAGAAAGTCTTTGTTCCGGCACCCTGCTGGGATGGGGAAGTGCCCCCGGAGCCATCTCCATCGATCTCCACCATCATCTCCATCGACCATCCATGTTTCCTCCATCTATGAGTGAGTAATCCCCCTCTGTAGGCTATGGGGATGGTAGGGATTGGATGAGATCGTTCATGTAATGGCATCAGATTGTTAGGGCATAGTGCCTAGTATCTCTATTAGTGCTTTATGACTTTGTTGCAACCTTGTTGTGCTTAATGCTTGTCACTAGGGCCCGAGTGCCATGATTTCAGATCTGAACTTATTATTTATTCATCATGATAGTATTGTTTTGGGTCTTATCTACAAGTTGTTTACACACGTCGTTGTCCGGAACCTATGGTCCCGAAGTGACAGAAATCGGGGTAGCCGGAAGGGAAAGGCTTTAATGTGAGGATCAAGTGTGTTCACGGAGTGTTAATGCTTTGCTCCGGTGCTTTATTAAAAGGAGCACCTTAATTGCCAGTAGTTCCCTGGACGCCCCACTGCAAACAGGCTGGCAGGACAAAAGATGTTGTGCAAGTTCACATTGCGAGCACGTATGACTATATATGGAACACATGCCTAGGATTGTCTAGTACTTGGATGCTTTATCTTATTTATCTGCAATTGCCCTATGTTCTGATTGCTATGTGAAATGTCTTGTCCATGCAACGCCCGTCCATCCATCCCTATGCCTACCGCACTCGAATCCCACTGTTTACTGCTTTTGTTACTACTGTCTTTTATTTGCTGCTACTATTACTTTACTATTCCTACTACAAAACTGTTGCTACTGATAAACTGCTGTGAGCAAGATTGTTTACAGGTGCAGCTGAATTGACAACTCAGTTGTTAAGGCTGATAAATATTATTTGGCTCCCCTTGTGTCGAATCAATAAATTGGGTTTCACTTCCCTCGAAAATACTGCGATACACCCCCTATACTTGTGGGTCATCAAGACTATTTTCTGGCGCCGTTGCCGGGGAGCATAGCTTTATTTATCAAGTTCACTTGGATTCACTATTGTTCAAGATAAGTTTATCTTTCTCCTTGTTTGCTTGTTTCTTTATCAAAAATACAACAAAATTAGTTCCTACTCTAGTTGTTATTTTCGTTGGTCTGTTATTGTCTTGCTTTGTCATGCTTGATGTCAATGGTTGGTTTCTTTGAAACTGAATCTTATTGGCAAGGTGGGTTCACAGTAGATCAAAAATATTATTATAAGGAACACCGCTTGTCACAAAAAGGGAAACACTTGTGGGAACAAATTGATATATTGTATACCATTGCTAGAAACGTGTGCTCTACTTATAATGTTACTTATTGCTGTGATGAGTCTTGTTGCAGAAAGAGGTATAAACACCTCCCTTTTCAATGTGAGTATAGTGATAATGATACCATATCTTCCTATGCTAAAGGAATTTATGACTTTTATGATGCAAAACAGATTGAAGAATTTATTGCTTGGAAGGGTGCTTTTGAACTTGCTAGTTTGCTTGAAAATATTGATGATTCACCTTATAAGTATGAGGTTTATGGTATACTTAAATTTTGCTTTGATAATTACAAAGATGAAAATAACCATATCCTTGAATATTTTAATAGATGCTTTCCACAAATGTAAGAGACTAATGCCTTGCAGGACCCTATGGAAGAGACTAATGCCTTGCAGGATCCTATGGAAGAAGAAATTGATGAACCTGAAATCTCATTAGATGAAAAAGAGGAGGAGAGTGATGAACAAAAGGAGGAATAATGGATTAGCTACCCATGCCTACCTTCTAATGAGAGTAACTCTTTATCCCTTACATTATTTGATTGTCCTCCATGCTTACTAAAGGAGGATGAATGTTATGTTCCTGAGGTTTCCTTTGAAAATGTTTATGATAGGGCTCTAGTGCTTGTAGATCATGAAAAGCATGCTTTATGTGATAGTTATATTGTTGAGTTTATTCATGAGGCTACTGAAAATTATTTTTAGAGTGGAAAATATGGTGGTAGGAGTTTTCATGGTATTGAAACACCTCTCTATGTGTTGAAAGTTTTGAAGTTACTCTTGTTTTATCTTCCTATGCCTATCAATTTGTTCTTTGTGAATTTATTTGCATACAAGATTCCTATGCATAGGAAGTGGGTTAGACTTAAATGTGTTTTGGATTTGCTTCTTGATGCTATCTTTTACTTCACTTCATATTTCTTATGAGAGCATCCTCTCAAACTTTTATGCCTGAATATGATATTATGTCTATTATTCTTGGGAGACCTTTTCTTAAATACTGCAGGAGCTGTTATTAATTATAATCAAGGGAAGGTGACCTTCAATGTTAATGACAAGGAACATATTGTCTATTTTCCCAAGAAGATTGAAAGGACTTATGGCTTGAATTCAATTGAACATGTTGAGGGCATTCAAGTTGGAGAAATATATTGTCCCATACCAAGAGCAAAATTTGAAACTATTATGATTGGGACCATTGCTATCAAGGTTGAGGTAACATAATCATTAGTGGAATACAAAGTTTTGTATCATATGAAATTGTTTTGGTAACAAGACCTGATCAACCTTGTTAACAAAAGGATTTCATTGAACAAAACAATGTTTTCACCATGATTATCTCTGCTTACTTCTATTTTATTCATTTTTAGTTTTTGCTTTTGCCTAACTTAAAGGCGTTAAAGAAAAGTACTTATTGGGAGATAACCCAAAAGTTTTAGTTGAGTCTTGAAAGTTATTACCTCTGTAATAACCGCTCCTTATCCTTTTTATTTGCTTTTTGTGCCAAGAGTAACCTCTAATGAGAGAGAAGTAATGGTTGGGAAAGTTGCTGTCCCAAAACAGATTTCTGTGCTTCACCGTAAAAATTCGTGAGAGATCTCTGTATGTCGGATTGAGCTGTAATTGTTTGTGCTTCCGCCCCAGGTTGTTATCTAACTTTCTTCAGTTCAACACTTTTTGATTTGAGCAACATAAGGTCTTAGAAAAAATTCGTATTTACCTACTGGTCTGTTTTGACAGATTTCTGCCATTTTCTGCATTTGCTTCTTGTTGGTTCCTTTTTGAGTTCTTTTGGGGAATTGAGATTTTTTAGGAAGTGCTACAGTAGCTAGTGTTCTAATGGAAGTTTATTTGGTACTAGAACTGAACCTTGAGACTTATTTATCTTGAGTGCACTAATGTTGCTAACAAAGATTGTGTGAAGTTTTGTATGAAGGAAAACATTTCAGGTGTATGGAAGGAATGGGTAATGAGATGAAGGATGGACTAAAGCTCAAGCTTGGGGATGCCACGCATGTCACCCCAAGAAATATCCAAGAAGTACAAGCATCAAAGCTTGGGGATGCCCAAGGCATCCCCTTCTTCATCAATAAAAATCCAAGGTTTCTTCCAAACGCTTCATTTTTATTGTTTCATCCACAGTTCTGTTTTTCTTGGAGCGTCTTCTTTTTCGTCTTCGTTTTGGTTTTTAGTTTGCGTGGTTTGCTTAGTTTTCTGAATAAATTGGTTGGACCCCCTCTTTCATACATTGGTGTTCAAATGGTTTGGTTTGGTTTGGAAAAGAGTAGGAAAGCTCATGCTTAAGTGGTAAAGAGAGCTTGTTTTTGACTGTGGCCTTTGCTTTGTCATGCCATGCTTGATATTGTTTTGGCTTTATGCTTAGTATTCTTTGCTGTAGCATGACTTGCTTAATGTGCCTTGGATGAATCATGTGTTGTTTTAGCATATTAAAGCATAGTATAGTGGTATTCTCCTTTGATGCTTTATTTGGGTTGACTTGGCGCATGCTCACACCATGTTATGACTATCCCAAGTCATCATAAGCCTTTATGATCCTTTAGTTTTCAACTTGTAGTATCACTTTATGCTTTGATCAATGATGTTTTGTCGCTCTGCATGATTATGGCCATTATTGCTCTCTTAGTTTGTCGCTCCCAGTCTTTTGCTAGCCTCCACAACAAAGTATGAGTTCCACTCATACATCCAACTCCCTAAACCAAGTTATTCCAAAGAGTCCACCATACCTACCTACTAGCTTATGCTATTCCAAGTATATTCATGCTTTTGTTTACCTTCCACTTGTTATGAGAAAACTAGTGATTAAAGCTCTCACGAACTTGATGGCACACTTTACTTTTTGCCTCTAATAAACTTGAACCATTGGGTCCTTCTTTGTTGCGTATATGCTTGCACTTTATAAGTTGAAATTAGCAGAACCATGTTTCATGGGGAACGCTTTCAACATTGCACTTGTACTTTGTACCCCGTTGATATCATGTTCTTTTGCTTACGGATCCCGGCGGTGTGAAATAAAAGTGGAACTTGTAAGATCATGGAGTTTGTATGTGTGTTAGAGAAACGCCTGGGCCGCTAGCCTAAGCCATGCCTAATCATGGTGGAAAATTGTAGCATCACCATAATGAGCACTCTATGAAGCATCCTCAATAAAAACCTATGCAAATAGCAAATAAAAAGATCGCTGAGATGCTCATTGTCTGCTTGCCTTGTCATTTTGATTATGGGAAAGCTCATGTATCATGTGCAAGGGGTACCCCGTTGGCGGTTCTTAATGATACACATATACTTACATTGACAAGAGCTTGCTCGTGACTAAAGTTGAGTAGCATGAGGATCGGTCTTCGTAAGTAAGGGGCATGAGATTTCGGTTTATAACTTGTCAAGCATATCCTCTTAGTTGTGTCACTTTAACCTTAATCACCTTCAAGATGCTTATGATAGGGGCAATGAGAGCTGAAAGCTATAACTACCATAATTTTTGGAAGCTCTTTATGAGACTTGAATCCCTACGTCCTTTTACAAAGGCCTTTCTTCCACCATTATATTGAGTCTCCACCTTCTATCTTTATGCACCTACTTTGAGAGCATAGTGGTCATTCTTAGTTCTATGTGCATTGTCCCAAGACTTGTTGATTGATCCATACCTTGATATTGCTTGTTTTAAACTATTTGTATCTAGTCACTCTTGTGAACTTTGAAGGTGTCCTATGCATTTATGTTTGCTACTCTTTGAGGGACAGGCTGAATGCCACTATGCTATGTTTTCTTTATGTGAAACAAACAAATGTCTTGCAAGGCATTGTTATTCATGAATCTTTTGTTTGTGCCTTTTCATGTTGCATCTTAGTTTCTTTGTCTTATAGCTAGAACCTTGTCTACCATGTTATGCTTGAAGTACTATGATTCCAGCTTTGAATGTTTACAAATACTTTGGTCAAGTCTTTGATGGTGCATGTCACCTCAAAAATTATTCATTCTTTTTATCACTTACCTACTCGAGGACGAGCAGGAGTTAAGCTTGGGGATGTTGATACATTGCAAATGTATCTGTAATTTTTGATGCTCCATGCTTTGTTTTATCCACTTTCTTGTG
Organism: Avena sativa; assembly: GCA_916181665.1. Classification (NCBI taxonomy): domain Eukaryota; kingdom Viridiplantae; phylum Streptophyta; class Magnoliopsida; order Poales; family Poaceae; genus Avena; species Avena sativa. The sequence continues at coordinate 597,102,985 of OV702289.1, forward strand.
TTTTGTCCACACTTTGGAGTACTTTTCATATGATTTCTCAGACTAACCTATTAACAAGAGCCACAGTGCCAGCTGCCTGTTTTCTGCTGTTTTTGGTTCCAGGAAAGTCAGAAAATGAATATTCTCGGAATTGGACGGGACAATAGCCAAAGTGCCTATTTTTCTAGAAGACTCATGGAGCTAGAATACGAGACGAAGGAGGGCCAGGGGCCACACCCCCCCAGGCGTGGGCTAGGCCTGGCCGCGCCAGGGCCTGGTGTGGTGGCCCCAGGCACCCCCTCGGTCTCCCTCTTCGCCTATAAGAAGCCTTCTGACCTAAAAACTTCGGGGGGTTTGACGTTTTTCCACAAAAAGTTCCGCTGCGCCGCCACCACCGAAGGGGAGATTCGGGGGACAGAAAGTCTTTGTTCCGGCACCCTGCCGGGACGGGGAAGTGCCCCCGGAGCCATCTCCATCCATCCCTATGCCTACCGCACTCGAATCCCACTGTTTACTGCTTTTGTTACTACTGTCTTTGTTTTGCTGCTACTGTTATTTTACTATTCCTACTACAAAACTGTTGCTACTGATAAACTGTTGTGAGCAAGATTGTTTCCAGGTGCAGCTGAATTGACAACTCAGTTGTTAAGGCTGATAAATATTCTTTGGCTCCCCTTGTGTCGAATCAATAAATTGGGTTTCACTTCCCTCGAAAATACTGCGATACACCCCCTATACTTGTGGGTCATCACGGCGCCGCGGAACTTTTCGTGGATTTCTGATGGATTATTTAGGGTTTTGGTATCGAGAGGCTCTTATAGGCGAAGGAGACAAGGTCGGTGGCCGGCCAGGGGGCCCACACCACCTGGTGGCGCGGGTAGGGCTAGCCCGCGCCTAGGGGGTGTGGCCAGGCCCTGGCCCTCCTCCGTCTCGTATTCTGGCTCCATGAGTCTTCCGGGGAAATAGTAACTTTGGCTTTTGTCCCGTCCAATTCCGAGAATATTCATTTTCTGACTTCCTGGAACCAAAAACAGCAGAAAACAGGCAACTGGCACTGTGGCATCTTGTTAATAGGTTAGTCCAAGAAATCATATGAAAAGTACTCCAAAGTGTGGACAAAACACAAGAAAGTAGATAAAACCAAGCATGGAACATCAAAAAATATAGATACATTCGCAATGTATCAACGTCCCCAAGCTTAACTCCTGCTCGTCCTCGAGTAGGTAAGTGATAAAAAGAAAGAATAATTTTTGAGGTGACATGCACCATCATAAACTTGATCAAAGTATTTGTAAAACATTGATAGCTGGGATCATAGTACTTCAATCATAACATGAAAGACAAAGTTCTAGCAATAAGGCAAAGAAACTATGATGCAACATGAATAGGCACAAACAAAAGATTCATGAATAACAATGCTTTGCAAGACGTTTGTTTGTTTCACATAAAGAAAACATAGCATAATAGTATTCAGCTTGTCCCTCATAGAGTAGCAAATATAAATGCATAGGACACCTTCAAAGCTCATAAGAGTGACTAGATACAAATAGTTTAAAACAAGCAATATCAAGGTATGCATCAATCAACTAGTCTTGGGACAATGCACATAGAACTAAGAATGACCACTATGCTCTCAAAGTAGGTGCATAAAGATAGAAGGTGGAGACTCAATATAATGGTGGAAGATAGGCCTTTGTAAAAGGAAGTAGGGATTCAAGTTTCATAAAGAGCTTCCAAAAGTTATGGTACTTATAGCTTTCAGCTCTCATTGCCCCTATCATACGCATCTTGAAGTGATTAAGGTTAAAGTGAACAAACTATGGTGTACATGCTTGACAAAGTATAAGTCAGAAATCTCATGTCCCTTGTATACGAGGGCCGCTCCTCATGCTACTCAAGTTTAGTCACTGGTAAGTTCTTGTCATTGTAAGTACATGTGTATCATTGAGAACCGCCAACGGGGTACCCCTTCCCGATGATACGGAAGAATCCCCATATCAAAATGACAAGGCAAGCAGACAACGAGCATCTCAGCATTCTTCTTATTTACCATGGGAATATGGTGCGTTTTTCTCTCTTTCCTCTTTTCATAGTATCTCTTTTTTTATTTTTTCTCAATATAGGACTCTTTTTTTATAAGAAGAATGCTTCATAGACAGCTGATTATGCTTACGCTGCAGGTTTCCACCATGTCAGCATGGATTAGACCAGCGGCCCAGGCGTTTCTCTAACACATATACATAACTCCATGGACTTACAAGCTCCCCTTTCATTTCACACCGACGACATCCATATACAAAAGAGCATGATATCAACAAGGTACAAGTACCAAGTGCAATGTTGAAAGTGTTCCCCATGAAAGCACGGTTCTGCTAATTCCCAACAAATAAGTGCAAGCATATACAACATAGAAGACACAATGGTTCAAGTTTGTTAAGGGCAAGTAAAGTAAAGTGTGCCATCAAGTTCATGAGAGCTTTAATCACTAGTTTTCTCATAACGAGTTTAATTTGGAAGGTAAACAAAAGCATGAATATACTTGGAATAGCATAAGCTAGTAGGTAGGTATGGTGGACTCTTTGGAATAACTTGGTTTAGGGAGTTGGATGCATGAGTGGAACTCATACTTTGTTGTGGAGGTTAGCAAAAGACTGGGAGCGACAAACTAAGAGAGCAATAATGGCCATAATCATGCAGAGCGACAAAACATCATTGATCAAAGCATAAAGTGATACTACAAGTTGAAAAATAAAGTATCATAAAGGCTATGGTGACTTTGGATAGTCATAACATGGTGTGAGCATGCGCCAAGTCAACCCAAATAAAGCATCAAAGGAGAATACCACTATACTATGCTTTAATATGCTAAAACAACGCATGATTCATCTAAGGCACATTAAGCAATCTCAATTGTTTATAACAAGTCATGCTACAGCAAAGAATACTAAGCATAAAGCCAAAACAATATCAAGCATGGCATGACAAAGCATAGGCCACAGTCAAAAACAAGCTCTTTTTACCACAAAAGCATGAACTTTCCTACTCTTTTCCAATCCAGACCAAACTATTTGCAAACCAATGTATGAAAGAGGGGGGTCCAACCAATTTATTCAGAAAACTAAGCAAACCAAGCAAATGAAAAATCAAAACAAAAACGAAAAATAAGATGCTCCAAGAATAACACAACTATGCATGAAACAATAAAAATGAAGCGCTTGGAAGGAACCTTGAATTTTTATTGGTGAAGAAGGGGGTGCCTTGGGCATCCCCAAGCTTTGACACTTGTACTTCTTGGATATTTCTTGGGGTGACACGCGTGGCATCCCCAAGCTTGAGCTTTAGTCCATCCTTCATCTCATTACTTATTCCTTCCATACACCTGAAATTTTTCCTTCATACAAAACTTCACACAATCTCATTAGCAACATTAGTGTACTTAAGATAAATAAGTCTTAAGGTTCAGTTCTAACACCAAATAAACTTCCATTAGAACACTAGCTACTGTAGCACTTCCCTCAAAAATCTCAATTCCCCAAAAGAACTCAAGAAGGAACCAACAAGAAGCAAACGCAGAAAATGGCAGAAATCTGTCAAAACAGACCAGCAGGTAAAGATGAATTTTTTCGAAGACCTTTTGTTGCTCAAATAAAAATGTGTTGAACTAAAGAAAGTTAGATAACAACCTGGGGCAGAAGCACAAATATTGACGCCTCAAAAGGACGTACAGAGATTTTACACGAATATTTACGGTGAAGCACAGAAATCTGTTTTGGGACAGCAACTTTCCCAATCATTACTTCTCTCTCATTAGAGGTTACTCTTGGCACAAAAAGCAAATAAAAAGGATAAGGAGCGGTTATTACAGAAGTAATAACTTCCAAGACTCATCTAAAACTCTTGGGTTATCTCCCAACAAGTACTTTTGTTTAACGCCTTTAAGTTAGGCATGATAGTTTGAGAACATGCTCACATAAAAAATATGAATTGAAGTAAAAGAGAGCATCAAGAAGCAAATTCAAAGAACATTTAAGTCTAACCCACTTCCTATGCATAGGAATATTGTAAAGAAACAAGTCATGAAAGCACAAAGCAACAAGCATAGGAAAGCAAAACAAGTGCAACTTCAAGACTTTCAACATAAAGAGGAGAAATTTAATATTATTGAGATGCATAAAACCATGTTTCCCTCTCTCATAATAAATTTTTGTACCATCATGAATAAAATTAACAATATAACTATCACATAAAACATTCTTATCATGAGCCACATTCATAAAATAATTAATACTCCCCACATAAACATAGTCATCCTTATTGATTGTAGTGGGAGCAAATTCAACAAAATAGCTATCATTATTATTTTCATCACCATAATCATCAAATATAGGAGGCATATTGTAATCATAATTTATTTCCTCCTCAATAGTACGTGTACTGCAAATATCAGACTCATCATTGTAATCATCATATATTGGAGGCATAGTATCATCAAAGTAAATTTTCTCCTCCGTTCTTGGGGGACTAAAAATATCATGCTCGTCAAAAATAGCTTCCCCAAGCTTAGACTTTTCCATAGCATTAGCAATAATGGTGTTCAAAGAATTCATACTAATAACATTGCTATTAGCATGCAAATAAAGTTCCATAGGTTTTTAATTTTCTCTTCAAACACTTCATGTCCTAACTCAATATAAATACTATAAAGCTCTCTAATTTTGTTGTTGTTTTCCATTAAGCCTAACTAGTGAAAACAAGAAACAAAAATACAAAATTGTAGAATCTAAAGGAAATAACTTCGAGCACTCACACCGGAGGATGTGAGTACCTTTTACCTTACCTCCCCGGCAACGGCGCCAGAAAATAGGCGTTTGTCATGGGAGGTTATTCTTCTTTAATCCTCTGGTGTGAATACCTTTTACCTTACCTCCCCGGCAACGGCGCCAGAAAATAGCTTGATGTCTACACACTTCTATTCTTGTAGACAGTTGTTGGGCCTCCAAGTGCAGAGGTTTGTAGAACAGCAGCAAGTTTTCCCTTAAGTGGATCACCCAAGGTTTATCAAACTCAGGGAGGAGGTGGTCAAAGGTATTCCCTCTCAAGCGACCCTGCAATCAAGATACAAGAAGTCTCTTGTGTCCCCAACACACCCAATACACTTGTCAGGTGTATAGGTGCACTAATTCGGCGAAGAGATAGTAAAATACAAGTGGTATGAATATAAGACAATGGTGCTAGAAAATACTTTCATGGCGTGGAAGAGACTAAAGGCAAACTGAAATAAACATGGAAGCAAGCAAACATGTAACAGATCTAATTGCAAACGGTGTTTCGATGCTTAGAAACAAGGCCTAGGGATCATACTTTCACTAGTGAACACTCTCATATAAATATATTATCTTCATGATACTACTCTTAACTACTCTCTGGTTGGACACTCTAATCCATGGTAGGGCTATAACAGCACACCTCAAAGTAAGCCTTTCTCATCTAGCAAACCCCACACTATCACCTTGAGTACTAGATGAGTCCAACAAACACCACAATTTCAGAAAGACATCCAACTCCAAATATAACTCATAACAAGTATTTGTAATCTCTAGCCTAAGTGCCACCATGGTGTGCATGCTGTCACTTTCACACACATGGGGAGAGCAGAGATCTATTAAAGCACTTGAGTAGCAAGGTAGGTCTGTAGATTGCAAGCTCATGATCTCAATAAGATCATGCATAGAGAGAGAGAGATGAACACATAGCTACCGGTAGAACCCTTAACCTCGAGAGAGAACTACTCCCTCCTTATCATGGGAATCAGCAATGGTGATGGTGATGGCGGTGGAGATCGATGGAGATGGCTCCGGGGCACTTCCCCGTCCCGACAGGGTGCCGGAACAGAGACTTCCTGTCCCCCGAATCTCCCCTTCGGTGGTGGCGGCGCTGCAGAACTTTTCGTGGATTTCTGATGGATTATTTAGGGTTTTGGTATCGGGAGGCTCTTATAGGCGAAGGAGACAAGTTTGATGGCCGGCCAGGGGGCCCACACCACCTGGTGGCGCGGGTAGCGCTAGCCCGCGCCTAGGGGGGTGTGGCCAGGCCCTGGCCACATTCGTCTCGTATTCTAGCTCCGTGAGTCTTCCTGGAAAATAGTAACTTTGGCTTTTGTCCCATCCAATTCCGAGAATATTCATTTTCTGACTTCCTAGAACCAAAAATAGTAGAAAATAGGCAACTGGCACTATGGCATCTTGTTAATAGGTTAGTCCAAGAAATCATATGAAAAGTACTCCAAAGTGTGGACAAAACATAAGAAAGTAGATAAAACCAAGCATGGAACATCAAAAATTATAGATACATTTGCAATGTATTAGCAGCAAAAAGTGGAGGAGGTGCCAGAGGGAGGAGGTGGAGGCCATGAGGGGCCACTGATCTTGTGTTGCTGCTGTAAAGTAGCTTATTTTGTCTTATCTGTGTTGAACTTGTTCCCTGCTGCTACTGAGCAGCCTAATTGTTAAACCTCGTTAAGTACCATACTATATAACCTGTATTAGTTGTTTTATCTACATATGCTCTGTTTGCTGAATTTATTTATGGTGCTGGTTAAATTTGCTGCTCTAGATTTGCTACCAGATTGAGAAAAAACGAGGGCCAAAAGGAACAATGAATAAAGAGAGAAGCTGCTCTAGATTCGCTACCTTTTTGGGCAAAAAACACAACTATTAGGGAGAGAGAGGGGAAAAGACGCTCTTAAAAGGTCAATCATAAAAACTACAAAAAAAAACTTCCAATTTAGGCGATAGGGCACACGTAACCAAACGCGCCCCAAATGGTCCCAAACCACGTCCCCCATAACACGTTCCCAACAAACCTGCCCAATGCAGTCCCATATGGCACGGCCCCGCACGTCAGCATAACGCGTTCCTAACCAAACGACCCCACGTGGTCCCACACCGCGCGGCCCCACACGTCAGCCAACGGTCAACCTGATGGCAACTGCCGTTCGAGCTCTTTGATGGGTTTCCGAAATGGAGAGGGGCAAAAGTGAGGAAAAGTTAAGCGGATAGGGAAAACTGAGTACAACTAACGAACCAGGCGCACGAAAATAGAAATCCCTTATATATAAGGTCAAATGCATGACCCAAAAAATTATTATCCTATGAGCATTACGTCATCGTATCCTCAAACGGCTCCTCCCATTGGGAGTGTTTCTATACATTACCCGAAAGAAAGGGGAAAAGCTAACAACTTCAGCAATTCCAACAGCCAAACAAGGCAGTCAACAAAATTCCAAAAAATCTCGGCCCACGCGTGACGTGACAAAAGTTTGAATGTTGTATCCATGACATGAAGGTAAGACCCCAGGATTTATTCTGTGTGGCCTGGTAACCACACATCAACATGCTCTGCTAGTAAATTATCCGTATCAATGATACGATGAAAAATCCAGACGGACGCATTGGGTACCCGAAATAAATAGAACTGCAATTCAGTATTCGATAAGACCTCAATGGCCCAGACTGAATTACGCTAGGAAAACTCCGAGTTCAAGCCTGGGGACTTGAATTTGATGTAGGTTCACAGTGTTTTTGCCCAGGAGCAATTAACTGATTCCCTATCCGTCAGATGCATCAAGCCTATTGTACCAAATCCCTATAATGATCTAAACAAAAGAAATCAATGATTTATGATAAAATAGTCTTTGAGACTCAACCCGAATCTACGATTTGGATAGAGTCTCGGGCCCTACTGATATGGGTATGAATATTCGGGTCCTTATGATCAGTTACCCTGGTTACATAATGGCTCATGGCCCACGAAGCCCAAGAAGAAGGCCCACGAAGCATCCGACAGAAGATATAGTTTGTTAGATAAGGAAATAGAAACTGACATTGTATTAGTGTTGTAATTGTAAGATTGTAACCTGTCTGTATACAGCCTCGGGACCCAGCCTATTATAAATAGGCTGGGAGGAGCCAACGGAGAGGCACCGAAAAAAGCCTTCAGCGATCTGCAATCAATTTGATCATAAGCAATCAGATGACTTTGACTCCCTTGTTTGTCTAATCAGCTGACAAAATCCCCAACATTCTCTTTTCCACGAAACCATGGGTACTGTCGGGGCTACCCCTCATCATCTAGTGGCTCACGATCTTCTTGTCTAAAGCTTATAATGTTGGATCTTAGTTGCATAGTTTTAGTTGGGAAAAAAATTAGTCATAAACATATTAGTGCATTTCTCCCAAGATTTAATAGTGCCCTTAGGTATAGCTAGAAACTATACCTTAGCCTTTCCTCTAAGAGAGAAAGGAAACAACCATAATTTAACAACATTTGGATCTACATCCTTAATACGCATCATGTCGCAAATTTCAGTAAAAGTACTTATGTGAAAACCTGAATCCTCAAAAGATGAGCGTCCAAATTGGTTTTGCTGAACCAAACTTAAAAGGTTAGGCTTAATTTCATATGCTTGCACATCAACAACAGGCTGAGTGATAGGTGCATGAATAAAATTATCAGTGGGAGTAGCATACTCCCCAAGTCTCTTTTGAGCCATGGCTCTTTATATTTTTTGGTATTTTTAAGTAAATAAAACAAATAAAAAGTAACTATTTTTTTGGGTTTTCAAATAGATAACTAGAAAGTAAACTAATAACAAGAATAAAACTACAAAGAATAATAAAACTAAAAACAAGGTCTCTAGTGACCTCACCAGGATAGCAAAATTGCTTCCCCAGCAACAGTGCCAAAAAAGGTTGATACCTTTGATCCGGATTCACGAATGTAGTATAATAGCTTTTTCCCTAGAATACCTAGGTTTAATCGAACATTGGAAAGCAATGCTAAAAGTAAATAAAAAGGACACGTCTACAAGACTTTGTTTCTTCATTTTACCTTTGTTTACCGAACCAATCTAGTTTACTTTTATAGTGGGTTGAATCAATGGATGGAGATAGGCCAAGGTTGAAGATCCACCTGTAGCTACACATCATACGGGATAAAAGATAATAATAAGCATAGTCATGTGTAAAGTTTTAATAATGATAATCTCTTGTGGGCAACACATCCTAATATACTAGAGCCCTCGTGATGCAGCGCGCATAGAAAAAGTATTTTAATCCAGTCGACTGCACCACGAAGCAACGGGCTACAAACGATTATTAAGTGTAAAACACAGATCGAAGCATTAAGTGGCGATGTTGTTGTGATCCCGAATGGGGCGCTAAGCGAAGACCGTACTACCCTTTCTATCACTAGGGTTCCTATGAGATCGCCGCTAGCCAAGTATCTCACCTCAAGCCTTTATCAACCTACAGGATCTTGGTCGTGTGGACATCCTCAAAAACCTTCATTATGACTCCTGATTTCACATTAAAAATCATGATTTCCTGCACAACACAATTCAAAGCAAGGTTTTGCATATCTTTGCAATTATTAGTCATTATTGTCAAGGATTAAGAGTTTCTTGTCAATTTTTGACTAAATACAACTTTTAAACACGATGGAAGATGGCTATTTTTAGAGCCATCAATGACTCAATTTGTGTCTGGTTCGGGTCCAACCCAAATGACTTGCTCCCGCTCTTAAGTGTGTGACCTCGCATGCTCATGGAGACTTGGACACGATTGGAGCCTGACTCACAATCGATCAACTTGTAGTGGCTCCTAGTAGATCATGCTGACTCCCAAGTACCAAAGAGTCATGACAACATACGTTTTAATGCGACTGACGTCCGAGTCCCTTTTGCCTCACGATATACCTTGTCGAGCTATAGGCGAACTGTCGTCATCCCTTAAATAGCTCAACTCTCTTCTAGGTCTATGATATGTGATTCATCTGACTAACTCGTAGTCGACTGCCTCGGTTAATAGTTAACTGAGTCGCGCATGGCCTCTAGGGTAGTTCATGTAGATCCTGATCGGCATATACTCAGCCTCTGCCGTAGATGTAGACACAATCTCTTGCTTAGAACTCTTCCAACTCATAGCCCATCTGTTCAACACAAACACGTATCTAGATTGCAAACGAGAATCATCTAAGTCAGTAAGATAACTCGCATCAGTGTAACCATTTACACCAAGTTCAACATCATCTTCATATCCTTAGTCATTCTCAAGTACTTAAGGATGTTTTTAACTTCTTCCCAGTAAATTTCTCTAGGGTTAGTATGGTATCTACTCATAATACTTAGAGCATTGGAAACATCTGGCCTAGTACAAATCATGACATACATAATGGATTTGACTATCGAGGCATACGAAATCCACTACAACACGGAGCTCGGGCGCTGACGCTTATAGACGGCGAGACGTAGCCTTAGGCGCCACGCTCGCGCTGGCGCGGCAAACAAAAGTTGTCATGGATAACTGTGTCAGGGCTTATGCAACGGCGGTAGATTTTTTGGCAAGGCACAATGTGATTCGTTAACCTAATGCTTCCGAGGCAGCAAGGCATCTACGCCATGACCCATGTAGGGAAGCACTACGTACATGCCGTGGCAGCTGTGATACAACGACACAATATGGTGCTACCCTATGTAACCCATGCATGGTATAATTTTTTATGCCCCCACTGATGCTTCTAGGCGCAACAATTTAGCATGCGGTTTTGATATTTATAGTTCGCCTAATTTATCCTAAATTATAAATAATCGAAATATAAATCTCACATGATGCTTCCCAATATCATCACAAGTACATACCAGTACAACAATACAGATAGCTAGCTGTGAGTTCAACAAACACACAAATTAATCGATCACGCAACTGATACCTAAGAAAGTTCTTCATGCACAACACTAGATCATGTATCTACCATTCCTGGTAGCTCCGTTGTGTTGGTATCTTCCATCAATTATCCCTTGCTATATCCTTGTTCTTGCGGTAGCTACATATACGCACAAAGGTAATGTCGCATTACAAACTGTAAGTAATATATAGAGTGAACCTTGTAAATTTATTTTGAAGCTTAAAACATTTACCTTAACGATGCTATTGCGTCTTTCAATGACATTCAGAAATTTCCCAGGCATATCTCACCTATAAGATGGATATGACTCATCAGGGATGTTAGTTTGAGAAAAATCACTATCATGACCTGATGTGGGTATGCCACCCTCCTATGTATCCTCATCAGGGCCTCCTAACTCATATGCATCCCGCTACGAAAAAGTCCTCATAGCGTGTCATTCTTCTATATCATTATCCTCAGGGACGTAGTACACTTGTCTATCTTTCCATGCATGGATGAATGGCTCATCAGTGAGGTTTTTCCATGTGTGTGTGTCAGGTGATTAAAGTTCATAAGTTTGATGTCGTATGTCGTGGTGGTCACACGGCAGATGCCATGTATAGGCTAAAGATGGGGCCAATGAGCACTGGAGGTATCCAAGGAGGGATAGTGTGGTGATTCCACACACAGACGTTTGTATTCTCTCTTACCAATGGTGTTTACAGATGCTCCTTGAGCTGTTCGTGGGGAGGAAGAGAATGAACTTCTCAACTACCCCCACAACCCTCTAGGGTTTTCCCTTAGTAAAAATGGCCGACCCCCTCTATGGACTAGGTTACAGGCTAGGGCATACGTGGAAGGCATATTCGAAGAATATGCCTCTCCCAAAATAGCAAATTGGTGCTCCAATTTTCTCCTTTGTAAGCCGCTCAGGACTCATGCTGTAAGCCTCTTTGAGCCCTTCTGTGGTGCAGTGTCACCCGACATAGGCAACATCACCTTTATCAGCCCGCTCCCCTGGTCCTCCCCTCTGTCCTCTGCGCTCACGCTACAGTGGAGAGAGAAAACCTTTGACCAAGGAGATTCCTTCCTTCTCTTGTAAGCCAAGTGGTAACCTAGCTCAGGCTTGGTTAACTCGGCCCTGTGGGTATTTGCAAACAAGCTACAAAGAGACTGTCGACATATATTTTATGTCGGTCGAGGTAATGTTGGATGAACTCTGTCCGGATCGGATTAGCCGTGACTCGGCTTGCCTTGAGGTAACTCGTTCGGCTTACGCTTTGACCTTGCCGTACCTCGGCTATTATGGCCTTTATACCCCAGCTTGACCCTACCCGAGGTTATCCTTGCCAACATTAGTCCTCGAAGCTGGTGCGGTCTTAGCAACATCAGCTGATAAGGCCACAGCAGGTTCAACCTACTAGATACTTTTTCTTTCTTGTCGAGTTTCTCTTATGTCGGCACACTTACTTTTCTGACTTGGTGTTCCTTTTGATCTCCCTTGGCTCATTCCGAGGTATTCCTCGCTGGCCGGGTTATCTTCTTAGATCCGGGTTACCCACTTAGATCCCTTCCTTCTTGTGTACGCTTCCCCACGTCCTACGTGGAGGGTAATTATTATTTTACCTCATTTTAAGGGCCTGCCCCAGTTACTGTGCACGTTGTCAGGAATAACTGTTGCGAACATCACATCCTGGCGCCCCTTCGATAACTGCAACGCCATGTCATGTCCCGCGATCTGCTGCGCAATGTGGTCCTTCTTGTGGTCTGCTTCTGTTTGGCTCATCTCGCAGATACATGACCACATGGTGTTGCATGTTGCAACGCTTGATCCCACTTCCCCTCTTAGGGACATGGTTAAATAGGGGATGAGGGAGGCCCCTTAGCCATTTCCCCTATTCGCACGCGCCTTTGCCCCTTCTTCTTCTTCTTCCTCTGTGCAACAACACCACCGCCGCCGCTGCTTCTGCTTAAGCATAGCACCTCCGCTACGGTGCCCTACTGTCGCCTGCTCTGCCGCTGTTGCGCCCTGCTGTCGCTTGCTCCACCGTAGCCACGTAGCTACTCTGCCGCTCGTAGGCGCCACGGGGCCACGCCAATCAAAACTTCTTCCCTCTCTTCAGATTGGTTTTGCGAGGGGAAGATCTAGAAATGACTGAATCAAAGGAGGTTCTGGTCATTTAAGAACATGAAGAGGGTGGTGAGGCCCATGAGCGCGGCGCCTAGGCCAGTTCTTGGGTCTGCCAAGATGACATTGACTGGCTGATCCAGACCCGCCGCATCCCGGTCAGGGTAAGTTGTCGCCTCCCCTGCGAGGAGATCACTCCCTCTCCCAATCCGGGTGAGTTTGTTGTTTTCCTTTCGCATTTCCAACACGGGTTTGGCCTTCCCATTAGCGACTTTTTCCACGATTTTCTCACCACTTTTTTCTCTCCAACCCCACCATCTTCTGTCTAACGACATCACTTCTATTTCCTGTTTTGCTTCCGGGGTTGAGGGTACCTCAGCCTCTGGCCCACCATACCCATTTAGTACAAATTCTTCGGCTTTAGGGCCAATGTCATCCCAAACCCAAAAGTTGCCCCCGTCGACAAATCGCTGACCCAGTGCAGGGAGGCTTCCATCTCTCCTCGGAAGAATTCCGTCTTTCCCTGAGTCACTGACTTGGAGTCCTACAAGGGATGGGCCAAGACGTTCTTCTATGTGAAGAACGACACCGAGGAAGACAAGATTCGGCTTCCTCCTTTCTCTCTTGGCGTCCTGGACAGGACCCTTTGGGGCCGATTCCCGAGGCGATCTAGCAACTTTGTGAACTTGGTGGAGAAACGCATCAAGGAGCTGCTACTGCTAGGGTTACGTGGCGAGGATATAATTATCACTTTCGTCCGCAGTCGAATCTCCCTCTACAGAAGTGCACGCACAAGCTTTGCCATATGAGCGGGCATCTCGACCCCAACCGAACCTCATCCTTTGAGCTCAACAATACTCAGATCTTCCTCCGGATCAAGGCCATTTTCAAGGTAACCCCGGACATGAATGGAGACTAGGAGTGGGGGTACGAGCACTTCTGCCGAGATAGGCCAGCTCCCACGGTATACTTCTTATTCAACCCCTTTTCTGAGTTATATTTGATGTCGGATCGTTCAATTTACTTGATCCTTGTGCAATATCCCTTTCAGATGTTTCTTCAGCAGACGATTGAGGATGGTGCTGAGTTGCACCTTCAATGGGGGAAGGACCGAGATACCTCAGACACGGAGGAGCTGGATTCTGAGATCTTCTTGCCCACTCCGGACTCTAGCCACAGACGACCCTCTGGTAAGGCCTCTGTTTTACGAGATTGGCTGGATGATGATGATGATTGTGAAGTTCTTGAGGTATTTGATCTGGTTCCTATCTCATATGCTTTTCTGGTTGATTCGGCTCCAGCTAACCCGGCCGGTCAGGTCCACACTGATCCACCTCCTGCCGTGGGCGATCCGGTTCCTGCCCGTACGAAGAAACACGTGGCAACCTCGGCTCCTTCTTCCGAGCCACCCATGACTAAGAAGAGATAGAATAAATCCGATGATAAGGCCGCCAGCAAACCTCGAACTAAGGCCACTGTTCGGAGAACCCCGAAGCCCAAGGAACCACCTACTTCTTCCGAGTAAGCTCTTCTTCCTTTCCTTGTTCTTCAAATACCTTCTCTTCCTTTACATGTATTTCTTGTTTCTCTCTTTCTGTTTTAACTTGATGTCTTGTTCTCTATTTGACTCGGCAGGGCCCCCAAGGACATCTCCTAGAGCGGCTCCAGCATTGCCTCTCCTATCTGAGGTGATCCACCTTCTCCTCACCATGATGGCGCTCGCCCCCTGAGCCGCATTCAGGAGAGCTCCACGGCCGCACCAAATTCAGCGAGAGGAGGGCAACGTTGGCACGGAGGGTGGTGGCGCCTCCAAGGATGTCGCCATGCCGGATCAGCCTAGCTCCTCTTTATCTCAGCCGCAACCAGAGGATGGTGGTGCCAGCAACATTGGCACCGAGAAAACTTCTTCCGAGGTGCCGGTGACTCCAGCACCGACCCAAGTTTAACTTGAATCAGCTCCAACTCCAACTCCAAGTTCTTCTACACTAGTTCCTCCTGCCTTGTCCGAGCCTCCCTAGACTCGGTGAGATGATCAAACTTGGCCTAGCCCGAAGGCCAAACCCTCTGCACCAACTTCTTCATCCGAAGACATATTTTGGCAAAAGCCTTAGACCAAACCCGAAGAGAAAATCACATTCACAGCAGCAGCCCAAATCAAGCACCAAGGCCAAGAAAGGTGATGATGCTTCCGAGGGCCAGAAAGCTTCCGAGGCTGTCAAGACCAAGCCCCCTAAAGGAATAGCGGCCGAGTCTGGGCAGTGCACCCTTACGTTCATGATGTAAAAGGGGAGCACTGCCTCTGGCTCTACCGCTGAAAATCAACTTACTCTGCATACCAGCCCGGCCGCAGCTCAAACTACCCAGAAAACTACTCACGCCAAGGGCTTAATCATGGCCCGGACTCTCAGTGGGGAAAGCTATGGCTCACTATCCGAATATGCAGATAACTGGAACAATGCCGAATATGTGGATGTCAACTCCGGAAACCCGTTGAAGTTTGGTCCTACTGAGATTGGCACAGATATGAACACATCTGCTAAAGCCATTGTCCTTGCCAGCAAAATGATGGAGGTAATTTTTTCCGCCATGCCCTTACATATGCGCAAGTAGTTATAGATATATCCTCCAGTTCCCGATCCTACGGTGGGGTAACATGTTACTTGGCTGGATGCTAAAACCCAAAGTATTTTAGTTGCACAAAATTCCTTAGTAGTTTCGAATATCCACTCACCTAGAGTCGGGTTAAGTTCCGCTTGGCCCTGATCTTGTCTAGCTTCAAATGTTCACTCACCTAGAGCCGGGATAAGTTTCACTTGGCCCAAGTCTTGAGTAACTTCAAATATCCACTCACCTAGGGCCAGGTTAAGTTCCACTTGGCCCGGGTCTTGATTAATTTCAAATATTCACTCACCTGGAGATGGGTTAAGTTCCACTTGGCCCGGGTCTTGATTAATTTCAAATATTCACTCACCTAGAGCCGGGATAAGTTCCACTTGGCCCGGGTATTGAGTAGTTTCAAATATTCACTCACCTAGAGCCGGGTTAAGTTCCACTTGGCCTGGGTCTTGATTAATTTCAAATATTCACTCACCTAGAGCCGGGTTAAGTTCCACTTGGCTCGGGTCTTGAGTAGTTTCAAATATTCACTCACCTAGAGATGGGTTAAATTCCATTTAGCCCGGGTCTTGATTAGTTTCAAATATTCACTCACCTAGAGCCGGGTTAAGTTCCACTGGGCCCGGGTCTTGAATAACTTCAAATATTCCTTATGACATATGAGTTGACACTTTCCTTTTCACATCACCACCAACCACCAAACCATTGAGTTTTAGTGGCTCCTGGACTCCCACAAAGAGCTTTGTGCAAGGCATTAAGCTGTGCTGCCCAAGGAAAAGAAGAAAGGTAAAAGTTCTCTCGCTCAATCTTTCACTTTTACTTCTCTTCATCATTTGCTTTCCGAACTAACTCGTGATTCGGATTGTGCAACCGAAGTGGAAGCCGAAAATATCATCATGAGGAAGAAACTGGCTGAGATAAAAGGTAATTCTTCTTGGTTATTCATCCTTTGTCCTTTTTTCCTCTGACTCGGTAGATAATTATACCTTGGCTTTGCCGGGTCAAAAAACCATTGAAGTGTCTCTTCAAGATAGCGTGCCTTTCCCTGACATGATGCTCCACTTTCTTGAACAAGCAGGGCCGCATCAGGCCGAATTGAAGAAGAAAAATGATGAAATTGCCCAACTTCGGCTCAATGAGATCACTCGGCTTAATGCTGAGATTGAAAAACTAAAGAGCCTCCAAAAATCTGAGTTGGACAAAGCTGACCAAGCCTTTACTGAAGAAAAGGATCAGCTGAAGACCGCCCTTGAGAAAAGCCAAGACATGCTGAAGGACGCCGACATCAAGTTTGAGTCGGTGAACACAGAATATGAAAAACTCAAGAAGAGGAATGTTGTCTGGCTCATGGAGTTGACTAGGATCAACAGTTATATCTCTCGTTAGTGTTTCCTCTTGTGCTGGCATTTGTTTTTCTGGCTCTCATGCCCTAACTGACTTATCTTACTTGTCTCATTTTCAGGCAACTTTTCGGAGACCAACTCCCTTGCTGCCACTGCTGTTAATAAATTCTTCTTGAAGAGAGGTACTCTGGTTGGTCCTTCCGCCGAATCAATTCCTTACGATATGGAGGATACCTTGGTGAGCCTCGCTGCTCGAGTTGAACCCATGAAGAGCTTTGGTTCGGATATCATGGATGCTGATGTCCGGGTATATAGTGCCATTTGGCCCACAAAGCCCATTCCTATAGGTCCTACCCCATTGATTGCAAAATTTATGGAGTGCGAGACCAAACTTGATATGTGGAGGGAATCCATTGTGTGCGCTGGTGCCAACACAACTTTGAGCTTCGTGCTATCTTGGTATGAAGGTCTTGATCTGGAGGTTCTCTATCGTATGAGCACTGGATCCAAATGGACTACAAATCCGGCTTGCATCGCCCAACGCCAAGATCACGCCTATGACCTCATCCAATATGCCCATTTTCATTAATGGGATGAGGGGCCGAGCTACCTCGAAGTCGTCGATGATGCGTATGTCGAAGATGGTTTGGATGGCGAAGAGCGGGAAGCTTCAGACTACACCGAGGAAACTGAAGATGTTGATGAAGCCGGAGCTAACCCGGACGATGAGGCTAAAACCGAAGCTCCCCCATCGAGGCCGACTTGCCCCCTCCTGTTGGAGATACTTCGGATGTTGCTGCTCCTTGAGCAGAACACACTTTGAAATTTTTTAAATCCCTAGTATGCCGGGCATAGATGTAATATGCACAATGGTTATTTTGCTACCGCTAAGTTTTTTATGTCGGATTAACTTGGGCGAAGTCCCCGAGTTTCATTTTCTTGTTGTCCCAATTCAAAGACACGACTCGTGTCTACCTTGATTCGGTGTTTGACTTATGAGTCTGAGGTTCAAAAAAATTGACCTAACAATACTTGAAACTTTAGGATTAGCTCAAAATAATTCAACAGAAATAAAGTAAATACAGGGGTTAGTCCGAATAACAAACATCGGCTCGATTACATTCCTTTCCTTAGTCATTTTTCATGTGCTTAGCAATTCCAAACTTTTTCTCTTGCTTTCCATGAAGCCAATTCTTGTTTGACAGCAGCAAGTCGAAGAGTTAGCTTTTGGTGCCTACACATTACTAGTCTAGCTAAGGTGTAAGTAATTTAAGCCAGTCGACATATAAAAAAGTAAATCTAGAAAAGACAATTATTAAGGCAGTCCTCAGGTTTCTACTAAGGGTGCAGAAGTTTCATTGATAAGCTCATTGCCAACATATAGGCTGACATATGAGAGTTCGAGATACATACACTTTTCGCTAAGTGTAAAACGGGCGAAGTAGAGATACATTCCCTAGGCGCTTGGAGTCCTCGCCGGACCTGTCCGCCTTGTTCTTCTCCTATGGATGTGCATCAATAAGGTAATAGGCATGATTGTCCAATGCTTTCTTACAATGAATGGCCCTTCCCATGGAGGGGATAGTTTATGCATGCCAGCAATGTGCTTCACCAGCCGAAGTACCAGATCTCCTTCCCAGAAGACTCGGGGGTTCACTTTCCGGCTATGATAGCGTCGGAGATTTTGCTGATATATGGCGAATCTAGATAAGGCCAATTCTCTCGCTTCTTCTAGAAGATCAACATCATTTTGCCAGGCTTCTTGCACTTCGGCTTCTTTGTATTGGGTGACCCTAGGCGAATCATGCTCTATGTCGGCTGGTAATACAACTTTTGCCCCATATACTAGAAAGAATGGCGTATAGCCTGTTGATCGATTCGAAGTTGTTCTTAAGCTCTAGAGTACTGCTGGTAGTTCTTCTATCCAGCACCCCGATTATCTTTGTAGTGGCTCAATGAGCAGAGGTTTTATCCCGGACAGAACTAGTCTGTTGGATCTTTCCACTTGTCCGTTCGATGCGGGATGGGCCACTAATGCAACATCTAGCCAGATCTTCTTATCTCGGCAGAACCGGGCAAAAGCTTCTTCAGTGAAATTGGTGCCATTATCTGTTATGTACTATGAAGATAACCGTATCTCAGAATAATATCTTTGAGGAAAGTCACGGCCGTAGATCCATCACATTTTCTGCTTGGCTTCACTTCAATCCACTTTGTAAATTTGTCCACCATGACCAAGATATATATGGGTCATATTCCCCTTGGCCGGCTTAAATGGTCCAACCATATCCAAGCACCACACAACAAATGGCCAAGTGATAGGTATAGTTTCCAGTTCCGACATTGGCATGTGTGTCTTGGTGGCATACCTCTGACAGCCATTGCATTTTCTTACTAGTTCCTCGGCTTGCTCCAAGGCACTTGGCCAGTAAAATCCATGCGAAAAAGCTTTTGCCACTAAGTCTCTGGACAATGCGTGATGCCCACATTCCCCCTGATGTATATCTCGGAGGATGTCAAGCCCTTCTTCTGGGTCAACACATCGCTGCAAAACACTTGTGACACTTCTCTTGTATAGTTTGGCATTGATAATGTTGTATGCCTTTGCTCTCCTCTAAACTTGTCTTAAAAGTATCTCATCACTTGGCAAAGTTCCATCCTTCAAGAACTCAAATATTGCCTTTGCCCATGTTGGTACAGCACGGACTGGGAAAGGTACCTCGTCAATTTCCATTGCATCCACCGACATAACTCTCACCGAACCAGGCCGAACAGTCCCCGAGTTCTGCGAGGCAGTCCTCGGGTTTGTCGAGATAGTCTCCGAGTTTGCTGAGGTATTCCCCTAGCCAATGTTCATAGGGGTAGCTTCTGATTCGGGGTTTGACGGGACAAAGATTGAGTCGGATTCTGGTGAAAAGGAAATAGATGGTTTTCTCAAATGTTCCAAAGCAACTTCTGGCGGGATAGCCTGCCGAGATGAGCCGGGTTAAGTTCCACTTGGCCCGGGTCTTGAGTAGTTTCAAATATTCACTCACCTAGATCCGGGTTAAGTTCCACTAGGCCCAGGTCTTGAGTAACTTGAAATATTCCTTATGACATATGAGCTGACAGTTTCGTTTTGAGATCACCACCAACCACCGAACCATTGAGTTTTAGCGGCTCCTGGACTCCCACAAAGAGCTTTGTGCAAAGCATAAGGCTGTGCTGCCTACGGCGGAGAAGAAAGGTAAAAACTCTATCGCTCAATCTTTCACTTTTACTTCTCTTCATCATTTGATTTCCGAATGAACTCGTGATTCGGATTGCATAGCCAAAGTGGAAGACGAAAATATCATCATGAGGAAGAAACTGGCTGAGATAAAAGGTAATTCTCCTTGGTTATTCATCATTTGTCCTTTTTTCCTCTGACTCAGCAGATAATTATACCTTGGCTCTGCCGGGTCAAAAAACCATTGCAATGTCTATTCAAGATAGCGTGCCTTTGCCTGACATGATGCTCCACTTTCTCAAACAAGCGGGGCATCATCAGGCTGAATTGAAGAAGAAAAATGATGAAATTTCCCAACTTAGGCTCAAGGATAATGATATCACTCGGCTTAACGTTGAGATTGAAAAACTAAAGAGCCTCCAAAAAGCTAAGTTGGACAAATCTAACCAAGCCTTTACTAAAGAAAAGGATCAGCTGAAGACCGCCCTTGAGAAAAGCCAAGACATGCTGAAGGATGCCGACATCAAGTTTGAGTCGGTGAACACAGAGTATGAAAAACTCAAGAAGAGGAATGATGTCTGGCTCATGGAGTTGACCCAGATCAACAATTATATCTCTCGTCAGTGTTTCCTCTTGTGCCGGCATTATTCCAGGTCTCATGCCCTTATTGACTTATCTTACTTGTCTCATTTTCAGGCAACTTTTCGGAGACCAACTCCCTTGCTGCCACTGCTGTTAACAAATTCCGCTTGAAGAGAGGTACTCCGGTTGGTCATTCCGCTGAATCAATTCCTTACGATATGGAGGATACCTTGGTGAGCCTCGTCGCTCGGTTTGAACCCATGAAGAGCTTTGGTTCGGATATCATGGATGCTGATGTCTGGGTATATAGTTCCCTTTGGCCCATAGAGCCCATTCCTACAGGTCCTACCCCATTGATTGCAAAATTGATGGAGTGCAATACCCAACTTGATCTGTGGAGGGAATCCGCTATGTGCGCTGGTGCCAACATAGCCTTGAGCTTCGTGCTATCTTGGTATGAAGGTCTTGATCTAGAGATTCTCTATCGTATGAGCACTGGATCCAAATGGACTACAGATCCGTCTTGCATCGCCCAACGCAAAGCTCGCGTCTATGACCTCATCCAATATACCCATTTTCATTAATGGAATGAGGGGCCGAGCTACCTCGAAGTCGTTTATGACGCGTATGTCAAAGATGGTTCGGATGGCGAAGAGCAGGAAGCTTCAGACTACGCCGAGGAAACTGAAGATTTTGATGAAGCCGGAGCTAACCCGGACGATGAGGCTGAAATCGAAGCTCCCCCCACCGAGGCCAGCTTGCCCCCTCCTGTTGCAGATACTTCGGATGCTGCTGCCCCTTGAGCAGAAAACACTTTGAAATTTGTTAAATCCCCGGTATGCCGGGCATAGATGTAATATGCACAATGGGTTATTTTGCTACCGCTAAGTTTTTTATGTCGGATTAACTTGGGTGAATTCCCCGAATTTCATTTTCTTGTTGTCCCAATTCAATGAATCGACTCGTGTCTACCTTGATTTGGCGTTTGACTTATGAGTCCGAGGTTCAAAAAAGTTAACTTAACAATACTTGAAACTTTAGGATTAGCTCAAAATAATTCAACAGAAATAAAGTAAATACAGGGGTTAGTCCGAATAACAAACTTCGGCTCGATTACGTTCCTTTCCTTAGTCGTTTTTCATGTGCTTAGCAATTCCAAACTTGTTCTCTTGCTTTCCATGAAGCCAATTCTTGTTGGACAGCAGCAAGTCGAAGAGTTAGCTTTTGGTGCCTACACATTACTAGTCCAGCTAAGGTGTAAGTAATTTAAGCCAGCCAACATATAAAAAAGTAAATCCAGAAAAGACAATTATTAAGGCAGTCCTCGAGTTTCTACTCGGGGTGTCGAAGTTTCATTGATAATCTCATTGCCAACATATAGGCCGACATATGAGAGTTCGAGATACATACACTTTTCGCTAAGTGTAAAACGGGGGAAGTAGAGATACATTCCATGGGCGATTAGATTCCTCGCCGGACCTGTCCACCTTGTTCTTCTCCTATGGTTGTGCATCAATGAGGTAATAGGCGTCATTGTGCAGTGCTTTCTTACAAAGAATGGCCCTTCCCATGGATGTGATAGTTTATGCATGCCAGCAATGCGTTTCATCAGCCGAAGTACCAGATCTCCTTCCCGGAAGACTCAGGGGTTCACTTTCCGGCTATGATAGCGTCGGAGATTTTGTTGATATATGGTGGATCTGGATAAGGCCAATTCTCTTGCTTCTTCTAGCAGATCAACATCATTTTGCCGGGCTTCTTGCACTTCGGCTTCTTTGTATCGGGTGATCCTAGGCGAATCATGCTCTATGTCGGCTAGTAATACAGTGTTTGCCCCATATACTAGAAAGAATGGCATATAGCTTGTTGATCGATTCGGAGTTGTTCTTAAGCTCCAAAGTACTGCTGGTAGTTCTTCTATCTAGCACCCCGCTGATCTTTGTGGTGGATCAATGAGCTGAGGTTTTATCCCGGACATAACTAGTCCGTTGGATCTTTGCTTGTCTGTTCGATGTGGGATGGGCCACTAATGCAACATCTAGCCGGATCTTCTTATCTCGGAAGAACCGGCCAAAAGATCCTTTGGTGAAATTGGTGCCATTATCTGTTATGATACTGTGAAGATAACCGTATCTTAGAATAATATCTTTGAGGAAAGTCACGGCCGTAGCTCCACCACATTTTCTATTTGGCTTCACTTCAATCCACTTTGTAAATTTGTCCACCATGACCAAGATATGGGTCATATTCCCCTTGGCCGGCTTAAATGGTCCAACCATATCCAAGCACCACACAACAAATGGCCAGGTGATAGGTATAGTTTCTAGTTCTGACATTGGCATGTGTGTCTTGGTGGCATACCTCTGACAGCCATTGCATTTTCTTACTAGTTCCTCGGCTTGCTCCAAGGCACTTGGCCAGTAAAATCCATGCTGAAAAGAATTTTCCACTAAGGCTCTAGACAATGCGTGATGCCCACATTCCCCCTGATGTATATCTCGGAGGATGTCAAGCCCTTCTTCTGGGTCAACACATCGCTGCAAAACACTTGTGACACTTCTCTTGTATAGTTTGGCGTTGATAATGGTGTATGCCTTTGCTCTCCTCTAAACTTGTCTTAAAAGTATATCATCACTTGGCAAAGTTCCATCCTTCAAGAACTCAAATATTACATTTGCCCATGTTGGTACATCACGGACTGGGAAAGGTACCTCGTCAATTTCCATTGCATCCACTGACATAACTCCCGCTGAACCAGGCCGAACAGTCCCCGAGTTCTGCGAGGCAGTCCCCGGGTTTGCCGAGATAGTCTCCGAGTTTGCTGAGGTATTCCCACAATCAATGTTCATAGGGGTAGCTTCTGATCCGGGGTTTGCTAGGACAAAGATTGAGTCGGATTCTGGTGAAGAGGAAATAGATGGTTTTCTCAAATGTTCCAAAGCAACTCCTGGCGGGATAGCCTGCCGAGATGAGCCCAGCTTAGATAGTATGTCGGCTACTTCATTTTCTCCCTGAGGTACATGATGGAATTCGCTTCCCTCAAAGTACCTGCATATCTTTTGGACATGGAATCTATAAAGGGCAAGGTTTGCATCCAGGGCATCCCAATGACTGGACACTTGCTGCACCACCAAATCCGAATCACTAAAGCACTATATCCAATGTATCCCAACCTATTTTGCCACCTTAAGTCCATGCACGAGCGCTTCATACTCGGCCACATTGTTTGATGCTCTAAAATGGATCTGAAGCACATAACGCAATTGATCTTTCTTGGCCAAGGTAAGTACTACCTCGTCCCCTAGTCCTTCCTTCAGCTTTGATCCATCAAAGTGCATCCTCCAGTAATTTGAGTCTAGCAAAGGTGGTCCGTACTGCATCTCAGTCCAATCCACGAAAAAATCAGCCACTGCTTGAGATTTGATGGCATCCCTTCTATCAAGTTGTGGTGCATAAGGGGCTAACTCAATTGCCCATTTTGCAATCCAGCCACTTGCATCTTTGTTACTCATTATCTCGGATATGGGCACTTCACATATCACTCTTATGGGGTGTTCCTAGAAGTAATGCTTGATCTTCTTGGGTGCCATGTACACGCCATATTCCATTTTCTGATAGTGAGGGTAGTTCTGCTTCGAAGTGGACAATACCTTGATTAGGTAATAAACTAGCCTCTGCACCGACTTACCTTCCTCATCACGCTCCACCACAACCACGGCACTTACGACTCGGTTGGTCGCTGATATATAGAGCAACATCAACTCTTTGGATAGTGGTGAAGCTAACACTGGTGCAGAGGCTAACATATTTTTTAGATCATGAAATGCACTATCAGCTTGCGGTGTCCATAAGAACTTATCTGCCTTTTTCATTCGCTAATAAAGGGACAATGCCTTCTCTCCCAGTCAACATACAAACCGACTTAATGATGCCAGGCAACTAGTGAACTTCTGAACATCATTAAGGCACTTCGGCAGTTCCATCCTTTCAATAGCCCAGATCTTTGTCGGGTTAGCCTTGATACCTCGACTAGACATAAGGAAACTGAGTAATTTTCCTGCCGAGACACCAAAGGTGCACTTCTCCGGGTTAAGCTTCATTCGGAACCTCCTTAATTTCGCCAATGTTTGCCGGATATCATCTAGGAGTGTTTTGCTTTCCTTTGTTTTTATCACAACATCATATTCATATACTTGAACATTTCTCCCAATTTAATCATGCAAACATTTTTGCATAGACCTCTGATACGTTGCTCCTGCATTACGTAAGCCAAATGGCATGGTGCAATAGCAGTAAGCCCCATACGAGGTAATGAAAGCAGTCTTTATTTGATCATCTGGGTTCAGGGGTATCTGGTGGAAACCAGAATACGCATCTACAAATGACAACAACTCACACCCAGCGGTCGAATCTATGACCTGATCTATCCTTGGCAGCGGGAATGGATCTTTTGGACATGCCTTATTCAGGTTCGTGTAATCAATACACATACGCCATACCATTGCTACATTCGGATCATCCTTTTTATTTTCCACAAGCACCGGATTAGTTAGTCAAACCGGATTGAGTACTTCCATGATAAACTCGGCTGCAAGGAGCCGAGCTATCTCATCACAAATTGCCTTTCTCCTGTCTTCGGCAAAGCAGCGGAGAGGTTGCTTCACCGGCTTAGCCCCAGGTCTCACATGTAAAGAGTGCTGGCCAACTCCCTCGGTACACCTTGCAGATCTTGTGTGGACAAAGCAAAGATATCCCGATTCTCACGGAGGAAGTGGACGAGCTCGCTTTCATATTTGTCGCTTAACCCGACACCAATTGTTACGATGCGCTCTAGGAATTGATCATCAACAGGCACCTTCTTGGTATCCTTTGTCGCTTGAAATGAGACACTTCCATGTGGGTTATCTAGAGCCAGCATACTTAGCTGGGCGGACTGAGCCAATGCCGCCACCTCTTGGATTCTCCTTTTCTCCTGAGCAATAACTGGTGACTCGGCGAGGTTTGACTTGGCTGAGGCACACTCAATGGAATGCCTGAAATCCCTAGTTATGGTGATCACTCCATTTGGCCCTGGCATTTTCATCTTCAAGTAACTAATGTGGGTACTTGCCATAAACTTGTTAAGAGCAGGCCTGCCGAGTAACGCATGATAAGCATTGTCCAAGTTCACAACTTCAAACTCCAAATTCTCAGTTCGGCAATTGTCCCTTGTGTCGAATAACACATCAATCCGGTCCTTGCCAATGGGTTCGCAGGAAATACCTGGCACAATGCCATGGAAAGTTGTCTTTGTCGCTTGAAGGATGTTCTCTATCACTCCCAACTTGTGCATCGTGTCCTTGTATAGTATGTTGATGCTACTGCCATTGTCAATCAGTACCTTGGAAAACCTCATGTTGATATCCGGCCCAATGAATGTTTGGGTTAAGCACTAGCGCATATGATCCTAGACTCGGCATGAGCCTAGGGTGATCCTTCATAATCCAACTAATCTCCTGATCCGCCCAAGGCATATACCTCGTCACAGCCGGCATAACCGCATTTACCTCCATATGTCGGTGCTGCAAACTCTTTCTATCAGTTTCCTCTCTAGTGAACACACAGTAACTCTGGTGATGTTTTCTGTATTCATTTCTCCCGTCATTGCCGGGATACCTTTGGTTCTGCTGTTGTTCATTATCTACCTGATGCATTGTATCCCTTCTCTCATGGTTCTCATACCTCAGAGGAGGTGGTGGTAACATCATCTACTGCCCATTTGCCCTAGTGAGCTGCTGCTGCCGAGGTGCTTCGTGCTGATGTGCATCGTGCCGAGGTCCATCATGTCGAGGTGCATCGTACAGAGATTCCTGAGCATTCCCCGAGCCACTTTGCTCTATTTTCCTCATCCACTCACATTGCCTAGTCATATGATTCGCCAGGTTACTCGGATTTCGCGTGTGGAACTTGCACGACTGATCTAGCATAAACTCATATGTATACCTCGGCCTATCCTTCTTTTCTTGCCACTGTTTCTTCTGTTCTGGTGTCCAAGTTTTCTTTCCATCATTCCTCGGAGTCCACTGTTGCACTCCAATTTTCTAACACTGGCTCGCACCGGCATTTGGCTGATCCTGACCCACTGTCGCAACTTGCTACGAATTGTATCTATACTCTAGCCATTCATCTCTTGTTTTACCTCGAAAGTCATTTTGACGGGATGACCCGGTTCCATCTCGGTTGTAGTACTCTTCATTTGCCTCATTTGACATTAATTGAGGTTGAGTTGGATCACCCAACGCATACGAATCAGCTATCCGGATTGTTTCAGCCAATGTAGTTGGCATATCCCTCTGCAGCCTCTACCACAACATACTCGCATACCTACATCCTTGGGCAAACCATGCAATAGCTTGTGACTCAATCACCCTCTCATAGGAGTTATGCACATTGCACCACCAAGTCAAGAACTCTTGGTCCGTCTCATTTGGCCTTTGCTTGCACATTGCCAGAGTCTATGGCATATTCTGCCTCTTGTACGTGCTCGCAAAGTTGCTGATGAATAACTCCTCAAAATATATCCAACATTTAATACTTCCTGGTGGCAAATTGTTCAACCAGACTCTTGCTGGCCCTTCCAACATTTGAGGCACATATCTCACAGGCCATCTCAAATTGCCCGTGGCAATGTTCACAGAAATTGCATAGTCAATGAGCCAATCCTCTGCCTTGGTGCTACCATCATAGGTCTTCATTCCTCTGTCCAACTGAAAGTTCAGCACAAGAGTCTCTCTCATGATCCGAGGTCCAAAGCATGTGGGACCCGAAGGACCTTGTCCCTCAATCATATTCGACCTATAAATTCGGTCCAACTTCAAACTTGCATCATATGGCTGCAAGTTCCTGTTTCCGAGTTGACCCTATCACATGGTGCTCTAGCCTAGGAAACCTGGTATTAGTCATTGCCGAATAACCATCATTGTACCAATCTTGACCCGGATGAGCATATTGTTGTTGCACTGCTAGACCAGCACTTCGCTCCTGCCGAGGTGTATGTATTGTTGCTGATGTTGCCGAGGTGGGTTTTGCTCTGCTCCCGCCGAGTTATGCTATCCGACATTGCCGTTTCCAGCATTTCTCTGACCAGCATTGCCTTGGTCATGGTTACCTCGGCTGGCACTATCACCTTGTACTTCTTTTCCTTTCCTTGCCCTTGCCGGGTCATATGGCACTATCTGTTTGTTTTTCCTTGCCGAGGTTACCACCTCTTCTCTCCTAGGGCCATCATGAGGGGATGATGCCGCCCCAATGGATTTTGCCGGGTTACACCCTGCCGAATGAACTATGTGGGAGCCTCCTGCTACTGCCGGGTTTGCCTTGATTATTTCCTCATTCTGCATGTTTGCTACCCTCACCAAGTGGTTTACTCTTTCCCGATGCCTTTCCCAGGATTCTCCGGTCAGACCCTCTAACTCGGACGCTGCTGCCTCTGCAGCCCTGAGGTTCTTCGCCGGGGTACTATACCTCGGCAGCCCTGCTGTCACTAAGGTAGCGGAACACCCCATCTTAGGTACATACTCTTTGTCTATCTCAGTGATTAGGATTCTACCCCTAATATTTACTCGGTCCATACAAGTTGGGCTAATCCGGTTTGCTGTAGTGTACTCACGTAGAGTGATGTTCAGTGACTGTTGCAACTCAGCTACTTTCTTTGCTCCTACTAACATTTTTAGCCGGGTCTCCTCTAGCGCGGCATGTGCCTGAGCTGGATCTACTACAGGTGCTATGGGAGTAGCTAAGCTAGCCTGCTACAACATGTTCTCTAGTGCTGGGTCCTTGCTTGCCCCTGCATCTGGTGCTATCATCATGACCTCAACACAGCTAGCGGTGCGAGTGATACGCGGGCCGCGAGATGCACTGAGAGGTGGTTCGCCTCCCTCGACAACGTGAAGTGGGTGAGCGTAGGACTCATCCACGCCCACATAGATCTTGTGAGAACCAAGGTTGATGAAGAGGTCGTTGTGCGGTGGAGGGCGGTTGGCGAAGCTGCCAGCGTTGTCGCTGATGTAGTCCAGCGCTCCAAAGCGCTGAACAAGCCCGGAGATGATGCGTTCGCCGATGATGATGATGTTTACCATCCAGATCTTCACTCCTCCTAGCGCCACTAGCCCCACGATGGGCGCCAACTGTCGTGGTGCTGGCACGGTCGATGCCATGTATAGGCTAAAGATGGGGCCAATGAGCACTAGCAGTATCCAGGGAGGGATAGTGTGGTGATTCCACACACAGATGTTTGTATTCTCTCTTATCAATGGTGTTTACAGATGCTCCTTGAGCTGTTCATGGGGAGGAATAGGTGAACTTCCCAACTACCCCCACAACCCTCTAGGGTTTTCCCTTAGTAAAAATGGCCGACCCCCTCTATGGAGGTCCTGGTGCTCCTTATATAGGGGAGCCCAGGTTAGAAGCTAGGGCATATGTGGAAGGTATATTCTCCAAATATGCCTCTCCCAAAATAGCAAAGCGGTGATCCTCTTTTCTCCTTTGTAAGCTGCTCAGGACTCATGGTGTAAGCCTCTCCGAGCCCCTCTGCGGCGCAGTGTCACCCGACATAGGCAACGTCACCTTTGTCGGCCCGCTCCCCCTGGTCCTCCTCTCTGTACTCTACGCTCATGCTATAGTGGAGAGAGAAAACCTTTGACCAAGGAGGTTCCTTCCTTATCTTGTCAGCCAAGTGGTAACCCGGCTTAGGCCTAGTTAACTCAGCCATGTGGGTACCTGCAAACAAGCTACAAAGAGACTGTAGACATATATTTTATGTCGGTCGAGGTAACGTTGGATGCACTCCGTCCGGGTCGGGTTAGCCGTGACTCGGCTTGCCTTGAGGTAACTCGCCCAGCTTACGCTTTGACCTTGCCGTACCTCGGCTATTATGGCCTTTATACCCCGGCTTGACCCTACCCAAGGTTATCCCCCCAACACCGTACTCATCCATCTTAGCGCCTCTGAGGGTAGTACTAACCCAATCACACCTGAACAGCACTACTCAACCCTTGTCAACGTAATTAAGTTCAATGATATTTGTGATCATGCCATAGTAAGGAGTCACTTTGTTTCCTTCCTTGCCACGGACAGCTACACCTTAATTCATGGTGGCCTTCTGCAATCCATTAGCCTTTGTACAAAAT
Organism: Avena sativa; assembly: GCA_916181665.1. Lineage (NCBI taxonomy): Eukaryota > Viridiplantae > Streptophyta > Magnoliopsida > Poales > Poaceae > Avena > Avena sativa. The sequence continues at coordinate 597,132,733 of OV702289.1, forward strand.
TTATATCTGTTAACCAAATAAGAATTGTATCTATTCACTGTTCTATATGGTTGATTAGCCAAGACTCTTAGTTCTCGAAGTACATCATCATCGTCTTCAGTTGGAATGTTCGAGACCTATGCACAGTAACAAAATTGTACATCACAGTTAGACCACTATGTAACATAGTAGTTTCTTGCAAGAAACCTCGATGTCTCACATGTTCCGCCAGCCATGTGTGAAAACTCTCTTTGTGCCGATGGGATTTACTGGTCACAGTTATGTCAGCTGACAGAATTTGAACATGTTTTCTGGATACGAACAATTAAAATGTCAGTGATTAACCTATAGAAACTATTTCTATAGAAAAATACGATATAAATATCACACGTACTCTTTATACGACAAAATGTGTTCATAGTTGAATAAAACTTATCGATGAGCCTAAATCCAAACATTGTCATCCAGTTCTATGATAGCATTTCCAACCAACTTGTGGCCCCTTCTGTGGAGATATGACATTGTGGCATCTTCATCTATTTTCATCATCACTTTCATGATTACGAGCCTTTCGGGTATGCCAAGTAAGACAACCATGCATGTACCACGAGCAAAAGGTAAGGCTCTCATTTAGGAGATAACCTTCAGAATAGATCCTTCTGGGTGAATCCTTGTCCTCATCATCAGTTTCAACTTCTTCAAGTACCTATAAAATGGGACAAAGCTTTACAACTAGCTCAACAAAATTTCATAGCTAGTGAACAAGAATGCAATTGATAAAGAAGAGGTTATGAACACACCTCTCAATTGACAACATGCTTCAATATTGCATAGGACCAGCGAGCCTAGCTTCCCTTGGTAGGTGCACACACAAATGCACCATTACATCAAAAAATGAGGGTGGGAAAACCTTCTCCATAAGGCATAGTGTTTTAGTAATACCAAATTCCAACTTCACCATATCATTGACGTGAATTACTTTGGAGTACATTTGTCTGAAGAAGATAGTCAGATGAACCAAAGCTTCGCAAACATCGGATGGAAAAAAATTCTGACGGCTAGTGGAAGCAACTGTTGCATTATGACATGGTAGTCATGACTATTCAGACCATTCCTTTGTTCTACTTGCACCTTGGAGGATAAACATGATGCACACCCATCTGGGAAACATGCACTTCTGAAGACTCGACAGAAAGATCTTTTCTTGCTTGTGTCTTAGTTGTAGCACGCTCCTCTCATATAAGTTTTGACCACTTTATCGTCTCGAGGATCTTTAACCTCCTTTGCGTGAAGTGTTTCCCTCATGTTGAGGATCTGCATATCTAGCCTAAATGCAAGGTTATCCTTTGTTTTATTTTTCACATCTAGCTGAGTGTTGGTAACATTCTCAAATATGTTTTTCAGGCTTCATGCATATCCATGGTGGAAATTTGTATGGAATCAGAATCACAGGCCAAGTGCTATGAGACGTGTTGGATGCACCAAATGGGTTGAAGCCATCTATAGCCAGTCCCAACCTGATGTTACGAGGATCAATCCGATTAGTGGATGCAACGTGTCCAGGTTTTTCTAATTCTCAGCATCAGCAAGATGCCAGAGAAGATGATGGCTCTAAAAATAGCCATCTTCCGCCGTGTTTAAACATTGTTTTTAGTCAAGAAATTGACAAGAAACTCTCTATCCTTGCCACTAATGACTAATAATTGCAAAGATATGCAAACCATTGCTTTGATTTGTGTTGTGCAAGAAATCATGCTTTTTAATGCAAAATATGGAGTCATAATGAATGTTTTTTAGGAAGTCCACACGAACAAGTAATTGTGGAGCGAATCCCGCCCATACCGTCTACTCGTACCATGTGGCGGCAGCTTTGTCTCGTCAAACCCTACAACTTTCATGAAGACACCTATATATTTTGAGGTCTCAACTTCCGCGCAGAAGGCCACCATTCTCAAATTGCATCACAACACCACCAAAGGAGATCCACACCATTGTTCATCCCTTCCATCTTCCATCCACTTCATTAGCCATATCGATTACTTCATACTTCAGATCTCCTTGTGATTCGGTGACCATTGTAAGAATATTTTATTTCATTCTAAGTATTTTACACAATGTTTTATATCCTTGATCTTATTGTTATGAGTGAGTACTCCTCATGGGCTGTGGGTTGGGGAGAAACCTCGCAGCGATTATGTGCATCTAATCTATGGGAGCATTGTGTATTGTTTGAAATAGAGATTTGTATCTCTGTTTCTTTGTCTCTTGTCTTGATCTTTGGATGTGTAGGTACCCAAGACCCCATAGATTGAAAGGCTTGAGGTGAGATACTTGGGTAGCAGCGATCTCATAGGAACCCTAGTGATAGAAAGGGTAGTACGGTCTTTGCTTAGCGACCCATTCGGGATCACAATAACATCACCACTTAATGCTTTGATATGTTTTTACACTTAATAATCGTTTGTAGCCCGTTGCTTCGTGGTGCACTCGGTTGGACTAAAAGACTATTGATATGCCTGCTGCATCACATGGGCTCTAGTATATTAGGATGTGTTGACCACAAGAGATTATCCCTATTAAAACATTACACATGACTATGCTTATTATTATCTTTTATCCCATATGATGTGCAGCTGCAGGTGGATCTTCTACCCTGGCCTATCTCCATCCATTGAATCAACGCACTATAAAAGTAAACTAGATTGGTCTAGTAAACAAAGAAAAACAAAGAAACAAAGTCTTGTAGACATGTCCTTTTTATTTCCTTTTAGATTGCTATCCAAGATTTGATTAAAACTAGGTCTACTAGGTAAAAAGCTATTATACGACATCCATGAATCCGGATCGAAGTTGTAAGCAGACCATCATCTGCTCGCTCATTTGCATGCCATGTTGTATCAGTTTCCATGTTCTTAGACATAAAAATCCTCGGCAATCTCCTTTTTAGAGGAAAATGCTTGCTAACCTTAGCAGCAACTTTGTGAGGCCTATTTCCATCCTCCCTCAGGGCCTTCCACATTGAAGTGCCACGCGTGGGGAAGCTATCATGTTTACAAAATCATTCCTATATAAAACATAGCCATTTATCTAGGCATATATGTTGTTATACCCAATGCCTACATCTTTCACAAACTTATTGGACTCATAATAGTTCTTGGGTATTTGATTTCCATCAGGGAATGCTTCACCTAATAACTGGAGAATTTCATCAAACATTCAATTGGCTGCTCCCTACTGATTTTTTATGTTCACGAGCCTAACAATGAAATGCATCTTTGAGAAATTCTTGCAATCTTGGTATAGATCTGGGGCAACATCACCAGAAGCATAAGTATTTGCAGAACCATCAGTATGCAGAAAATGCCATATACTAGCCCTAAGCAGATCATCCATGTCATCAGTCATATGATGACCAGAAATTTCAGTACCCATGCTACATTCAGGCACACTAGAACTCCCATCATGAAAACCCAATGCAAATATCATGGTAGAAAACTCTTATCAACCAAGTGGTCAGCAACATTTTCTCTATCATGCCAATACATATTCGCACAATCAAAGCAAGGACAATGGATTTTTCCTACATTTGCTGATCGGGAGAATGCGAAATCCAAAAACTTCCAAACCATGTTTGTATTCCGCTGTTTTCCCAAATGAATAGATCCATCTCTTGTCCATTTGTGTGCTTCTAATGATCTAAGTATAGAAAAAACCTAGGCAGTGTGGAAGAGTGATGTCGTTAGGGAGGCTCTCCCGTATGTCAACACGGAAGGGGCCAAGGGCTGGTGGCCCCTAGGGAGTAGGTGCCGGTGGTGGGGGCAACACCGGTTAGTGGGGCAGCGACGGTGGCAAAGGATCTAGGGTTGTTGTTTGGGGAAAGATTAGGGATCAAGCGAGCGAGCGATGGGATAATTGAAATTTCACAAAAACACTCACAGCGTGCAGAGAAATCTTGAAGTCTATGACATGTGGGCCCTACTGACTTTTCGAGGCAAAACATCTTTGAGCCATGGTATAACTATCCACGGCAAACAGAACTATCGTCTTAAAAATTGCAAGACTGTGCTGCAACTGCAAATAAACTCAAGTCCAAATTATCAGTCAGAGATATACAAGAAAAGTGTGCTCAAATATATATTTATTAAACTGCACCAACAATAGTTCTTACACACAACTCAAGTCTAACTAATTTCTGCTAAATTAGCCGTAAGTGAATCCATAAAAGCCATGAGGCAAGCCAACTCGTTCACAATCCCGGTCACTTCACCCTGGACCGCGGCATTGGCTTGATCCCTCGTTACTTCAATTTTGTCATTGAATTTTTTAGTGGTCATTGGGTACTCATCGTCCTTGGCTTTATTCCACATGTGCTCCAACACTGCTTGCATCCTCTCGCTGTACGGATCATCGATCCATATAATGTACTTGCACGTCAGAGTTTTGTAGTGACACCCAAGGAAGTTGTGGCCGGTCTCCATGCCACCGTATGCGATGCGGCGATGTAGTTTCAGTTCAGAGCTACACCCACAATAGAGTTTCAAAAAAAATAGAGCATGCTATTGGAATGGAGACCGCTCCATTCCTTTATATCCATGCATTCAATCCACTTTGGCACGCTCTACGAAAAATCCCCAAATAAGATAAGAGAAAACCCTAGTCTATTAGATAAAGAGAGAGATATTGATCAAAAATAAACAAAAATCAGAAGGAAGACAACCCCAATCATAGAAATAGAAATTGATCAAAACAACCCAGAAGAAGAAAAATCCAATCAGAGAGATACAAGAAACTGGTTTGCCATTCTTGGCATCTACGATGCCAGCCACCATGGAGAGGAATGATACCTCGCCTTTCTGCCATCTCCGTTCACTGACTCCGTGCATCGCCGCCTAGAGAATCTCTTCGTACTCCGCTGCTAATAGCTGTAGATTCTCCGAGAGGGATTTGGGAAGAGTACTGGACGGAGTAGAACATAGAGTGCATTCGGGGGAGGCATGGATGGCGTAAAATATGCACGAGCCTAGTGGTGGTGAGCCACACAAGTCAGTGAGACGTGCTTGTCGTGTCAGGGTCGCGCGATTGACTAGTCTTCATTGTGGGAACCAATGTAAACGTAAGTCCAACCCGCGGTGCAGTAAATTGTGCCCATGTTTTCGTACCAGGGCATTATTATACGCTGTTGCACCATCCCATGTACTACGGCGTAATTTTCTGCCGGTATCGGACCTACCAAGGCATATAATTAGTCGTCGCAACAAAATGGAGTTGTGACAGCCCATCCACTGTGCATCCAACTATTGCCGGTTCTTATCGCTTATGCCGCCCCAAAAATCCATAGGGTGTGGGGGTATTTTTGTAGTGACCGCACTCATCTAACTTTGCTCATTAGCTGTCGAAGGACACTGAGTCTTGCTAAGTTTTACACTGTGGGACATCAGTAAGAACCCCTCTTTAGATGATTCCATGTTGAACTTCTTCAACACTTTGTCCAAATATGTACTCTGACTCAATCCAATTAGCCGCCTAAATCTATCTCTATAGATCCTATTTCCTAGAATGTAAGTTGCCTCACCCAAGTCCTTCATTGAGAAACTCTTTTTCAATGATTTCTTGGTTTCTTGCAACATCTGGACATCATTTCCAGTCAATAATATATCATCCACATAAAAGATCAGACAGTTTACTTTGCTCTCATTAAACTTAGTATAAACAAGAATCATGGTCACTCTTGATGAAGCCAAACGATTTGACTACCTCATCAAGTGAATGTTCCAACTCTAAGATGCTTGCTTCAACCCATAAATGAATTTCTGAAGTTTGCATACCTTGTTAGTATTAGCCAGATTGACAAAACCCTCGGGCTTTATCATATACACATCCTCGTTTAAATTGCCATTAAGGAAAATCGTCTTGACATCCATCTGCCATATATCATAGTCAAAATAGGTTGGTATATCTAACATGATCTGAACTGACTTAAGCATCGCCACGGTGAGAAAGTTTCATCATAGTCAACTCCTTGAACCTATCGGAACCCATTCGCGACAAGTTGTGCTTTATAGATAGAAATATTTCCATCCATATCAGTTTTCTTCTTATAGACCCATTTGCACTCGACGGGTCTTTCACCGTCTGGCAGATCAACCAAGTTCCAAACTTGATTTTCATCCATGGACTTTAACCCGGATCTCATGGCTCCTAGCCACGACTCAGAATCAGATCTCACCATCCCTTCTAAATAAGTTGTTGTCTCATCACTATCTAACAATAATACATCATGAACACTTCGCAACCTGGCAGATCCTCGCAGTTTGGGTGCAGTTGCCAACTTAGCAACCACGAGCAGCTCAACCTCTAAGGATTTTACTGACATGCTACTAGTTGGTTCCTCTTGAATTTCTTTGAGTTGCACCATGCTCCCACTGACTCCCCGACTGAGAAACTCTTTCTCAAGGAAGACACCATTCAGAGAGACAAGCACTTTTCCCTCTTCTCGATTGTAGAAGTGGTAACCCAAGGTTTCCCCCAGATACCCCACAAAAGTACACTTATCCGATTTGGAGATAAGCTTGTCCGATTGAAGTCGCTTGACAAATGCTTCACAACCCCAAATCTTAAGAAAAGACAAACTTGGATTTTTGCCAGTCCACTATATCATGCAGCGTCTTCTCTACCGACTTTGATGGTACCCTGTTTAGTGTGAATAATATAGTTTCTATACAATAACCCCAAAATAATAAAGGCAGATGTGCCCGACTCATGATTAATCATACCATGTCAAACAAGGTCCGATTCTGCCGTTCTGACACCGTTCCTCTATGGTGTTCCCAACAGAGTGAGTTGAGGAACTATTCCACAACTCTTCAGATGGTCATCAAACTCGTGGCTCATGTACCCGCCTCCTCGGTTCGACCAAAGAAACTTTATTTTCTTGCTGAGTTGATTATGTACTTCATTCTGAAATTCTTTGAACTTTTCAAAAGTTTCTAACTTATGTTTCATTAAGTAGATATATCCATACCTACTCAAGTCATTAGTGATGGTAATGAAGTATTCATAACCACCCCTGGCTTTCATGCTTATTGGACCACATACATCACTATGTAATAGTCCCAACAACTCAGACGCCCTTTCACAACTCTTTGCAAAATGTGTCTTGGTCATTTTGCCAAGTATGCATGATTCACATGTCTTGAACGACTCCAAGTCGAACAAAGTTAGGAGTCCATCATCATGGAGCTTCTTCCTGCGCTTCCAACTTATATGACAAAGCCGACAGTGCCAAAAGTAAGTGATATTCAGATCATTTGGTTTCATCCTTTTAACATTTATGTTATATACCGACTAACCATCAAAATTCAAAATAAACAAACCGTCCTAGATGGGTGCAAAGTCGTGAAAGATATCTTTCAAATATAAAGAACAACCATTATTCTTAACATTCGACTCATAATCTTGTCTCATCAAACCTGAGGTAGAAATAATGCTTCGACTAAGCACTGGAACATAATAACAATTATTTAGCTCCATTAAGAATCCTGAAGGTAAATGAAGATGCATCGTGATGACTTCCAACATAGTGACTCTCACCTTGTTGCCAGTTGATGCATGTAAAATGCACACATGACCTTTGTAGTTTGTTGCTACGAATTCCCACATATTTGCTACATATATGATGTTATATTCATGTTTTACATTGATTTATGGGGATTTACCAATGATCCCCTTTATTTTGTTTATAACTATGTCTGGCAGAAAAAACACCTTCTATTAGTATTTTGCGTTTTCAGGAGCTACAGGGCATGAAAAAGAGCAAGGTTAGAGGAAAGGGTTCAAAATTTTCGAGACGCATACAGCAGGACAAATCATACCACCAGGGTCCCAACAGGCTGGGAATGAGGCCCTATGGCACGCCCACCCTCTTAGGGCGTGCCACTAGGTGTCTTTCCCCCCTCGGTCATCCGATTCGCTTGATCCTTTCGACCACCGACTTGTTTTGACCTAAAAACATCTATATATACCCTTTAAGGGCCTTCCTATACACACACAGAGGCGGAGATCAAAAACACATAAACAGAGAGTCTGCAGGCTGCCGTAGGTGGAGATCGGAGGGGGAAACACTGTTGGAATTGCCTCTAGTGGACTCCACCCCCTCCGGCGTGTTCATAATCAACATATAAATCAAGATCATGTCCATACCCCTACTATAATATCTTGGAAAACACGATGTATGATGTAATATATTGTTTTCCCATGATCTATTGTATCTCTATGTTGATGTTTCAGTAGTGACTTGCTTATGGCAATTTTGATAGTTGTTGCTTGCATACAAGTATAGGTTATCTTCTATGATGATCTTGTTGTACTAACATATGAAGGCACACATATGTTGGGGGATGCACAAGGTTGTCACCATTGCATGTTGATAGGATGAGGGATAGCCAGAGTTTGATAGAAACCGAATCCCAAATCTTAGAGATACATGTTGTATTAATTCATGGTTAATCAACGGGGTATTATCATGGGGACCTTAGATCTATATGTGGTGGTTGGACTTTATGTCTGAATAATTCCCTTGTTTGCTCTTAATTGGCGTTGGGATCAATCACTAGGGATGTATTTGCTCATGTATATGGCTAAACCTATTCATGGCTCCTCCTTAGAAGAAAAAATAAAAAGACTATCTTTGTGCTTCACTAATTGTGAAAACCAACCAAATGAAATATCAATTTGCCTAAGCACTTTCTCCCTTGGGTTATCCACCTCCACTTCAGTAGCTTCATTTTACTTGCACTAGTTTACCTATAATATTTGCTTCCAAAAACCTTTACTGTTTTCTAGTTAGTACCAAAAAACAACCACACACACACTATAGTTCCTAGCTTTCATACAATGCCATATATTTGGTTACAGGGCTTTAGAGAATAGATAGTTTACCTTCAGCTCCTCATTGGTTCGACACTCAAATACTTATCAAATTGTACTACGGTGATCCCCTGCACTTAGGGGTTATCAAGATATTTTCTGGCACCATTGTTGGGGAGCATAGAGCTAGGCTTCTGTTCTTGTTTGCATTGCTAGTTTATTTTTAGTACTTTATATATAAAACTAAAACCCAAAAAATAAGAAAATGGAAAACACCAAAAACACTCTTAGTATGAGCACAAGTATGATTATAGATGATTGTTTGCAAAACTATTTACATGGTGCTATGATTGCTAAGAGATATTGACGAGGGGTTAACTCATCAATGCCCATCGCAGATGGACTTAGGTTCGAGGAAGTGGGGAGCGATGGAGGCATCGATCGACTAGCAAACAAGCACACAAGGACGCAAGGTTTACCTAGGTTCAGGCCTCGTAGAGGACCCTACTCCTGCTTGTCTGCTCTTGGAATTATCGAGGGAGTCGAAAGTTACAGGGGTGTGCAGATGCAATCTAGTGATGATGTGGAAACTAGGGTTGTGATTGTCCTCCTCGCTGCCCCCTCCTAGCCTTTATATAGATAGGCTAGGTCTCGAGATAGCAGGTCGAGTCGGTTACAAGTTAGGGTTTTCCCTTTAAACTTCTATCTTTATTTTGCCATGTGCTGCAAGCAGTCAGAGTCTCCTTTGGTCACCCGAATCTTTGATTGCGCCCTGGTAACGTCACGGGCTTCTGCTAGACTGGATCGTATATGCCACACTCGAGTACCTATAAGGTATACCCTTGTTAGTAGCCCCCGAGTGTCTGGTTCAAATTGTAAATTCGAGCAGAGACTTATGAAGTCTTTCGAGTGCATAACCGAGCATGTTTTTGAGTTCTCAAATTTGTATCATAGAGATTGCTGATATACGTTCCTGATTTATCTGATGTATCGGGATCAGTTAACTGCCTTAGGGCAAAACAATGCAATCTACTCAAACTCGAGTCCCGGACTTCAATTTGGAAAAGTGCTTGCATAATTCGACTCAGGCCGCGGAGGTCTTATAGAGTTGAATCCCAATGTATAAGTGTGAGCACTCGACGCGCCCGTCAAGGTTTATTTCGGTGTGCCTGCAGGCACGGATTATTTCTGGTAGAGCACAGCAGGTGCATTGCCAGGCCATCTTTAGGTCTTATCTTCACGTTGCAAGCGTGGCATTCGAATTTTGTCATCGCGGAGGTGATTCGGGTGACCCAGGAGATGCAGTCTCTTTGTAGGGAAAATATGAGGCGGAGTCGCCAAAGACTTCGAGTGTGGACGTAGTCAACACACAATCATGTATAAGAAAAAATCATAGGGTAAGCGACCAACGCTCCTTATGGGAGTAGCCCCCGAGTGCCTATTTGAGTCGTAGACTCGAGTGGGGACTATAAATATTTTGTGACTACTATCATCTTTTGCCTTTTTCAATCGAATATGCTTTCAGCGCTCCCTATGGGAGTAACCCGGAGTCCACAGTCGAATCGCTGATTCGAGTGAAGGGTTTTGGGGAAAAAAATACGTTCTCATAATGCTTGGATGTCTGTTAAGTTCATCGGGTGCGCGGCCAGCACTCATGTTAGGAGTAGCCCCCGAGTGCTTGGTCGAGTCGAAGACTCGAGTAAGGACTAGAGTATTCAAAAGATGTTCCTGATTGAGTTTTATGACGTCAGTGCTGACGATGAGATGAGCTCAGTTGCCCGCGTGAGCGGTTTTGACGGGACGTGACAAAAAGTGAGTCCCATTTTCTAACTTGGATTTGACCAGGCGTGCGTGATCTTTATTTTAACTGTGTATCCTCGATTCTCGCGCGTAATGGGGGAGTGGAGCGATGGTTCGTGGTTTACTCTGCCACGCGTCGACATTGATTTGTGCCACGCGTCTGGTTGGTTTTCTCCTGGCCGTTGGATGGCATCTTCGATGAGGTTCAGTAGAGATCTATTGTGTGGTAATTCCCAACAACTCATCTTCTTCCTCGTGCACTGCCTCCATTGCTGCTCCTCGCTGCTCCATTGCTTGCACCCTCTCGCGGCGCTGGACGGTCTTCGCACTTTTCCCAGCTACTTTCTGTGCTCCCACCGCAAGCGCCAGATGGGGAAAAAGAAAGGTGCTTCTGCCACTGGATCTGCAGCCGCCACTGCTACGGCCAAGAAGAAGGGTGCCGCCACCACAGGTGCCAGTGTTGTTGCCGCCGGGAAGAAGAAGGGCCCAGGCATGCGTGTCATGAATGGGTCGTGGCGGCCAACCACCATCAAGAGCACGGAGCTCTTTACTCAGTGCCAAGATGGTGCTCTCCCTGCTGCGGAAAATGACTACCGAATCCCTGGCGACAAGGTAATCCCTAGTCTCCCCGCTAGATTTCGGGTGATGTTCCTCGCGTTTATCATTCATGGTCTTTCTCTCCCCCTTCACAAGTTTGTGAGGGGGTTGCTTTGTTTCTACAGGCTCTAGCTGCACCAGCTGCCCGAACTCCATCCTCCATATCGCTTGTTTCATTACTCTCTGTGAGTGCTATCTCGGAATCGAGCAACACTTTGGCCTCTTGAAAAACACTCTTTAAACTCAAACGCCAATCGGGCTCTAGATTGGTAGTCTATGATATAGGAGGCTGCGGGATCCACGTCGACTCCAATATCACGTATTTTGTCATCAACTTCAATGCGTCTGTCCAAGTATGGAGGGAGAAGTGGTTCTACAGTCGCGATCGGAAGGTTGACGAAGAACACTACGGACTCGCGCCCTTTGATCCAGTGGCAGCTTGCAAGAGGAGGAGGTCTTCAAAGAATAATGTGATGCCCGGCGAAGCCGAGGAAATAGAGATTTTGTACTAGTGTGTCTGCGACCTTGAATGCCGCATAGGCAAGGAAATAGGAGGCGCATGCCTCATTCGCACTTGGATGCATCGTTGAGTGCAGCCTCTGCAGTCCATGGTGCACCCAATGTTCTGCTAGATTGGTGTTGAGGATGTGACTCGCATCTCGCGAGAGAGCATCTCTTCAGGCGAAGTAGACAGGAGGTTTCAACTGCTGACCAAGTACACCACCAAGGAGGATGTCCCGGGTGACTCAGTCGTGCCTCCCTTCTATGCAAGTCATCCTCCACCTGAGGTGGATTTCTTTAAAGTTCTTCTTGTTTTTCAATTGCTTGCCTGATATCTTTTATACTGATGCTTGGTTCTGATTTCAGGACTGGAAAGTGGCCACCAACTTGCCTCCTCAGCTCGAGGGATTGATCCCTCGTGAAGGCAAAGAGGAGGACGAGTCGGGCTCCAATGTCCCAGTGGAGGAGGAGCGTGAAGCCCCTGAGTCCGGTGGAACTCGCAAGCGTTCCTGAAGCAAGGACTCAGATGCTCCGTCACTGACGACACCTGAGGGTCCTCCTGCTGTAGTAGAGGAGCCAATTCCTGATGTGCCTGTGCGCACCATGGCTCCTCCTTCGCATAATAAGTTGAGGGTACCAAAGGTGGCATCTGAGGATTCCTTCGACCTCAACAATTTTGACGGGTATGTTTATATTCTTGCGAGTTCGTCTTGTCCTCCCAAAATCTGCTCTTCTGAAGTAGTTCTTGATATTTTGCAGTCAAACGGCGTCATCATCGTCTGATGACTGTCGCTTTGTCAAGGATACTGGAGTCGCAGACTCCAAAGACAAGGAGATGGCAGCATGATCTCCTTCTCCTCCGGTGGCGGCCCACTCCGGTGCCAATTCTTCGAGTCCCCCCCCCCCACACTGGGGGCACCAGATGGTTGCCCGGATGTCAACTTAGAAGGAAACTTTAGAGTCCCTGGAGGAACATGTAAGTCTTTCTTGTCGTTGGCAGTCGAATTTTGGTTGATGCTCACACTTTTTTTCTTGTATCCTGTCTTGAAGGAATCTGAACGCCTCGCCGAATGGATCATGTCCTTGGGTCGCCAGCATGCTTCACTAGAAACCCGTCATCGTGCCTTTGAAGGTGAATTTATATTTTTTCCTTCATTTTTCTTGTTCAAGAGTTGGTGGGCTCAAGTTTTGCCATTTTATCCTTTGCCGGCGAACATAACGATCTTCTTCATCACATCGACTCCCTCTAGAAGGGACTTGTCACAGCGGATAAGAAACACGACGAGGCACTCGAGGCTCTTGAAGAGTCGAAAAAACACGAGGAAGATTTGCGTTCCTTCACCGCTGAGAGGGAAAAGATGATCGTAGAATAGCTCTTCGCTGTCACGAAAGCGCTCTCAGGTACGATACTACCTCATTCGTATTTTCCATGGACTTTGCCTGTATTTTGCTATGCTCATGTGTATATTCTGCAGATGTTGTCGGCGTGGACTTCAACACCCAGGCTTTGACACGCTCGGATGCTTTGGCCGGTGTCGTGGCCGCAGTCGAGGACCGCAGCATCTCTGTCAAGGACTCGCTTAAGAAGGCCAAGGGTGTGCTTGGGCGTCTTCGCAAAGAGATGGTCCCCAAGGCCAAGCTGATCGAGGATCTCGATGGTTTGGTGGAGTCCTTCGCAGATGGCGTGCCTATGGACTTCAAGAACGCATAGCGGGGGGTTGGAGCCACCATGGGACTCGCGATGGCGCAAGCTCATGGCATGGAATTGGACCCCAGCGAAGTCTCCTCGGTGATGTCGGTCACCACGGATGGCCAATAGGTAGTGTTTGCTCCTTTTGCCACTAGTTGCAGTAAATATGGGCCTCGGCTCATTGAGACACTCGCCAAGTATTCAGCAGAGTTGCGGTGGTTGAAGACAATAAAGGCTACGGCATCCGAGGCTATAGTCAGGAAGACTGTGGCATCAGAGACTGCTACAGATTTGAGGAAGCCCCTGAGTGCCAAAGCATAGTCGTAGAATGTTGCTAGCTGCTTTTTGTAATAGTTTAGCTTTCCACTGTTGAATTGTGCTTTTGTGGGGGTGCCCCTTTTGAGACTCACTGAACTTGGATGCGCTCTTCTTTTTATTGATGAATGGTTGGTCTTATTTGCCTATTTCTCGTGCTATAATAGGGTCCTTCGAGTGGTCCGCCTGACTCCCTTCCCACTGATGAAACTGTGGCGCAGCCACGTTCAAAGGTGGAGGAGCTATCGCTGCTCTCGTGACTGTATGACTGCATAAAGCATTTGGAGCGAGAGATGCCCATGATCCACAGTAACACGGACATGTGGAAGTCGAAAGCTGAAAAAGTCGGCGCGCGCGAGAAGTACCTTCTTGGAGAGGTGGCTCAATTGAATGAGCAATTTAAGTGTTAGTTATCTAGCTTCTTATCCTTTCTTTACCCATTTGCGGTGGCGCTTTGTCTTTATGCTTCGCACTGGTTCTTGTAGTTGTTAGCGCTCGTCACTCGTAGGATGAGAGGGATCAAGTTGCCATTCGACTAAATGACTTGACCCAGGAGCAGCTGGAAGCTAGTGGATATTTCTGGGTGGATCACGATCGTGCAGTCGCGTTGGCGACGCTGCAGGATCGTGTATCGCGGGTGCTGCAGTGCTTTAAGAAGTCGCAGTCATGCCTCAAGCATATTTTTCAGGCGATGTTCCCCCTAGATGTGGTGCCTTCAATCTTGCTAGCTTTGTTGACGAAGTTTCAGGATATTAGTGCGGTCCACGAGTGCGTGCCTCAATAGTTGGTCACGGGTGCCAAGGCTGTGTTGGCGCTTGTTCGCCTGCATCGGCCAAATATGTATTCCGCAGCTGTTGCCGCTGGACCACCGCCCCCTATAGAAGGGATGGAATGGAACATGGTGCCACATTATCGGGCGGTTGATCAGCCAGCCGGAGATATTGTCGATTTCTTCAAAGAGCACACAAATGTTCTCCTTTTGTGGCAGTAGTGTAGTATGGACCTGCACATGGATGCATAGGTGTTGTAAAGTTCATATAATTGTGCCAGGCGTTTTTTATACCTGTTAATATGTAAAGAGCTTGCTAGCTTGTATATTTTTCAAGTATCTTGAAATCTACAGTTCCTTTTTGTTAGCCTGACGTATATTCATCTCAGCGCCTTGTCAACCTGTCAGGTGTGTTGCATCTGGGTTGATTTTACCAAGGGTTCGATTGATAGTGCGTCAGCTACTCAGGACACTGCGTTCTTCGTGTCACAGGGTGTAGAGAGTGGTGCAGCCCCCGAGTGATGTAATTGCAAGTAAAATAGAAAACACAAAGTTGGGGGCACTTAGCTTTATTTATTCGCAGAATATCACGAGGTACAATGTATGGCTAATTATCCTGGCTGAATAGCCTTATTTGTAAAGTAAAAACATCTAAGGGTAGAAACAACGCAGCTGCGCGATGTTCCAGGGATTGGAGTATGTGACTCCGCTTTCTAGATCTTTAAGGCGGTAGGCGCCACCTGGGATTACTTCGGTAATCACATAGGGTCCTTCCCAAGGGGACTCGAGCTTGAGGTTCCCTTGTTGCTTCAGTCACAGGACCAGGTCTCCTTCGACGAAGGATCTGGGGCGTAGCCTTCTGCTGTGGTAATTGCGGAGGTTCTGCTGGTAGATCGTGGATCTCTCTGTTGCAGTCTCACGTGCTTCATCGAGGAGGTCGATGGAGTATTCGAGTGCGAGGGTTGATTCTGCCTCGTTTTAAGCTACTACCCGTGGGGCTTTATAGCGTACCTCTATGGGTAGTACCTCCTCGGCGTCGTGTACCATGAAGAACGGAGTATAGCCTGTAGCGCTGTTTGGGGTGGTGCGCAGGCTCCATAGTACCAATTGCAGCTCCTCGGGCCAGCACCCGGCAGCTCTTTCGAGTGGCCGGAGGAGCCTTTTCTTGACCCCACCGCAGATGAGGCCGTTGGCCTTTTCGACTTGACTGTTGGTCTGAGGGTGCGCCACTGAGGCGTAACTGATGTTAATTCCTAATTTTTTGTGGAAGCCCTAGAATTCGTTCAAGGTGAAGTTTGTTCTGTTGTCCGTGATGATGCTATGTGGCACACCGAACCGGAAGACGATGGACTCGAAGAATTTAACAGCGCTATCTCCTGATTGGTTTGTCACCGGCATGGCCTCAATCCACTTGGTGAATTTGTCGACTACGACAAGGAGGTAGACGTATCCTCCAGGTGAAGATTTCTGGAGCTTGCCAACCATGTCGAGTCCCCATTGTGTGAAGGGCCAGGCCACAAGTATTGGCCTGAGCTCTATTCCAGGTGCGTGCGGCTTGTCTGTGAATCGTTGGCAGGCGTTGCAACATTGGACGATGTCCTTGGTGCCACGCATTGCTGTTGGCCTGTAGAATCCAGCTCGTAGAGCTTTGGCGACGAGGGTGCGACTACCGGCGTGGTGGACGCAAGTGCCTTCGTGTATCTCGAGGAGGATGGCTCTTCCGTCTCTGTTGGAGACGCAATGTTGAAGTACCCCTATGATGCCGCGCTTGTACAGCTCGTCGTTGATAAGGGCGAAAGCATTTGACCATCGTGCTATGTGACACGCATCTGTCGGGTCATCTGGCAACCTTTTGCTGAGCAAGTACGTGACATATGGTTGCATCCAGGATGGCTCGATCATCATGACCTCCATGGGGCCTTCAAGTCCTATATCTGGATCTATGTCGCCGAGTGTCGTTGGCTCGTTGGGTGGCGTAGCCCCCGAGTCCTTTGACGTGCTGGTTTTATGCTCTGGAGCCTTAGGCTTGATGGAGCGCTCGCAGATGCGCTCTAGAAATACTCCGGGTGGTACTGGGGCACAAGTGGAGCCGATGTTGGCGAGTATGTCTGTTTCTTTGTTGCTTTCGCAGCCGACGTGTCGTAGCTCGCAGCTGTCGAAGTCCCCCTCGAGTGTGTCGTAGAGGTTGCGGTAGGCGATTGTGTTGTCGCTCAGAGCATCGCACTCATTCATTGTTTGGTTGACCACCAGTTTGGAGTCATCGTAGATGACGAGTCACTTTGCACCACAAGCTTTTGTCATCCGCATCCCGTGGAGTAAAGCTTCGTACTCAGCTTTGTTGTTGGAGGCGATGAACTGCATTCGTAGGACATACCTCATCTTGTCACCTTGTGGAGAAGTTAGGATGACGCCTGCGCTAGCTCCCTCTTTACGTTTGGATCTGTCAAAGTGCATTGTCCATAGGTAAGCCATGTTTGGCTTGTCAGGAAGCTGGTTTTCCATCCAGTGCACGAGGAAGTCTGGGAGAACTTGTGACTTGGTCGTGTCTCACTTCTCGTATGTGATGTCTCATGGAGACAGTTCTATCCCCCAAAGCGTGAATCATCCAGTGGTGTCGGGGTTGTTGAGTATGTGTCCTAGCGGGGCGTCGTTCACCACTATGATTGGGTGCTCCTAGAAGTAGTGGCGCAGTCGCCTGGCTATCATGAAGATGCCGTATGCCAGCTTCTGTTAATGCAGGTACCGCTGTTTTGTTGGTATGAGCACCTCGATGAGGTAGTAGACTGGGCGCTGCACCCCGTCGACTTTATTTTGTTTGGCTCGCTCCACTACGAGCACAGTGCTAACCACCTGGTTGGTGGCGGAGATGTATAGCAACAACGGATCCTTTTCACGAGGTGTTACCAACACCGGCGAGGTGGACAGTAGACGCTTGAGGTCTTCGAATGCTTCTTGTGCTTCGTCTGTCCACTCGAATTTGTCAGCCTTGCAGAGAAGTTGGTAGAAAGGCAGTGCCTTTTCGCCCATCCGAATGATGAATCGATTGAGCGCCGCGATTCACCCAGCCAGCTGATGGACGCCTTTTACGTTCTTTAGCTTCTCCATGGCCAGTATGGCTTTTATTTTCTTCGGGTTGGCCTTGATCCCTCTCGTGGAGATGAGGTACCCGAGCAATTTCCTAGATGGTACGCTGAAGGCGCATTTGTCCGGATTCAGCTTAATCCGGTAGCAGTCGAGGTTATCGACGGTCTCGTGGAGATCGTCGAGTAATGAGGTTTCCTCCTTGGTTTTGACAACGATGTCGTCGATGTAGACTTAGATGTTACAACCAAGCTAGTTCTTGAGGCATGCTTGCATACACCGTTGGTAGGTGGCTCCTGCGTTTCCAGCCTGAAGGGCATCGTTGTGTAGCAGAAGACACCAAAGGGCATGATGAACACTGTTTTATCCTAGTCCTCCTCCTTCATTCGAATCTGCTGATAGCCTGAGTAAGCATCGAGGAAGCAGAGGCGCTCGCATCCCACGGTGGAGTCGATTATTTGATCGATCCGTGGCAATGAGAAGTGGTCCTTCAGGCAATGCTTGTTCAAGGAGGTGAAGTCCACGCACATCCGCAGGATATCTGTGTCTTTTTTAGGAACAAGCACGGGATTTGCTACCCAGGTGCTCTCCTTGATCTCGCGTATGAAATTAGTGTTGAGGAGTCTATAGACTTCCATACCGACTGCTTTTGCCCTTGGTTCAGATAGTCGTCGTATTGTTTGTTTGACTGGTCTTGCTTCAGGATTCGCGTTGAGTGAGTGCTCGACGAATTCCCTGGGAACTCCTGGCATGTCCGCTAGACACCAGGCAAAGATTTCCAGCGCTCATGGAGGAATTCGACGAGCGTGAGTTCCTATGCGGGACTCAAGTTTTTGGCGATGAGGGCCGTCTTGGTCGGGTCCGTTGGGTGGACCTGGACTGCCTTGGTGTGGACCGACATGTCGAAGGATTGGTCGGGTGAGCTTGGCTTGCTCAGAGGAGGTAGACTGTTGTTTGTCGACTCCTTCAACCTCGCCAGTTCCTCTTGCATGCCGAAAGACTGGGAAATTCTATTGAATTCCCTATCGCAGCTGTCGGATCTCTCAAAGCTTCTGTTTACTGTGATAATGCCGTTTGGGCCCGGCATCTTCATATACAGGTAGGCGTAGTGTGGTACTGCCATGAACCTTGCGAACGTGACACATCCGAGGATGCAGTGTTATTGCAAGGGTCAATCGACGACTTCGAATTTGATGCGCTCTCGTCGAAAGTTCGCCAGTGTTCCAAGGATGACGTCGAGACTGATCTTACGCAGGGGTATACGCCCTTCCCTAGGACGATTCCGTGGAAAGTTGTGTCTGAAGCTTCTAGACATGACAGAGGAATTCGCATTGCACACAAGGTACTTGCGAACATGAGGTTGATGTCGCTTTCGTCGTCCATGAAGACATGACTCATCTCGAAACATCCAATTTGTGCCTCGAGCACCGGGGACAGTGGCCTGGGCAAGGTACTTGGCACGGATGATCGCGCTTGTTGAAGGTGATGCAGGACTCGCTTCCACTGATGTACTCGGTGGTGGAGAGCAGAGAGTTCATCGCCAGATTAACTTGGCGAGTGATTGATTTTTGCACCCGATTTGAGGGGCGTTCTTTTTGGATCATCCCCATGTTTCCCAGCGCTCGTGGGTATGGCTCACCTCCATGGTTCTGGATTGGCGCAGCCGCAGGTGGTGGTGGCCCGCGCGGTGGTGGAGGTGCTCCATGAGCCACAGCACCCGGGGCAGCTCCATAGCCCTGGTTTATCACTTCGCGATTCATCTGGGCTAGGCCTTCGTGGAGCTTGAGGAACTCACGACAATCCTTTAGAAGGTGGCTGCACTTTTTCTTGCCATCGTGCTTATCAATGTAGAAGTGTACGTTGCACGGTTCGGACAGCTTGTCCTGGATAGATGTTCCAGGTGCCTCGTCGCAAGTGCGGTGTTGCCACACTTCCGTGGTTTTCCCGCGGTCACGGTATCCACTGCTACGGTATCCGTTATTGCGGTTGTTGTCATCGCTTTTGTCGGCATAGCCAGCCGTGACCATGTCGACCTCCTTGCGGTCCTCATAACCGCGCATTCAATCTTTTCCTCGGTGATCGCGTCTGCGACTGAGGTCGTCATCATCATCGGAGTGGACACGGTTTTTTACCGAGTCCTCTCCATCGGCCCACCTGTTCACGATCTCTATTAGGTAGTCGATTGTTTTGGGCTTCGAGCGGCCCAGCTCCTCCCTGAGCTCTTTGTGGTGCACGCCGCCATTGAACGCGTCCATTGCGTGATACTCGGAGATGTCTTCTGCAAAGTTTTTGATGATGGACCATCTCTAGATGTACGAGCGCGGCGACTCACCAGTCTTCTGGTAGCAGCCTCTTAATTCTTCGATTGACACGGGCCTTTTGTAAGTGCCCTTGAAATTTCGCACGAAGCTATAGACTAGCTCTTCCTAGCTGTGAATCGATTCGCGCGGGAGGTTGTTAAGCCACGCATGGGCGTCACCTTGCAGCTATAGCTGGAGGCATTGCATTGTCGTGCTCGTGGTTCCACCGTGCAGCCTGACAGAGGAAATGTGATCCTCTAGCCAGATCTTTGGGTCTTGTAGGCCGTTGAATTTTGGGTTCTCCAATGGGAGTTTGAACCCTTTTGGCATTCGCTTTTACCGTATGGCCCTGCTGAAGCAGCTGGCGCTGCAGAGTTCTATCCCATCATATTCCGAGTTAGTCGAATGGGCACGCCTCACGCGCATCTTGTCGACTTTGCGCTGCGTGATGTCATCACGCGCGTCGTAGTCGTAGTCGTGCTGTCGTGAGTGGCGTCATCACGACAAGTCATGGTTGTCATCGCTGGAGGAGGGTGAAGAGTAGCGCTTGGCTAGAGCCTTATTTTTCTTCGGCTCCGATGTTGGATCCTTGATGAGGGCAGCTTCGGCTAGCCCTAGGCCCGTGATCATAGATCGGTGCATGGCGGCCCGTGGGTCCCCAGACGGTGGCTGGTTGTTGAGGAGGTACATGGTGGACACTGCTACCGCCGCCTGCGGTGTTTTTGGGAGCACATTGCCCCGCATATCCACTGTCATGGATGAGAAGTCGGGGACTTGCGCAGCCTCTCCTCACTCCTTATTGGTGATATGAGCCAGTCGAGAGCGTCTCTTAGTGGCTATATGATCGTTACCCTTGGAGGAGGATCCTCCCATGGAAGAGAGTTAAGCTCACCGAAGGCTCAACTCTTTTGCTGCCTTCCTGCGCGCGTTCAGCTAGGCGATTACTTATTGCTGGCACTTAAATTCTTCCTTGAGCAGCCAGTGGTAACCCATCAGCATGTCTTGCAAAGAGTTTGGTGGCAGGGGATTGCCCCACAAGGCTTCTCGACACCGAGCCCACTCGGCATCATTGAGCTTGATCAGCACGCGCTCTTGGGTATGTTCATTCACAGTGAGATGCGGATGGCCCTCCGGTCTATTGTTGGTGGGTGCTCCGTTGGGGAGGCACCGTTCGCGACTGGGATACCACCGCCGGTATCGGTGTTATCCCGAGTGCCGCCGTTCTCGCATGTGTTGACGACGGTGCACATGTAATGTTTGGGGAAGCTGTTTCTTCTGCAGCTTTTAGATCCGGAGCCGTAGGCTCCATCCTCTCTAGCCAGATCACCCAGATCGGACTCGCGATTGTTGTCACTGTCCGTATTCTTGACTATTGTCGGGGCGTTGAGTTCGCTCAGGGTGCCAATCAGCGGTGGAAACCATGATGCTGGAGCAATCGCGGGAATCCTCGACTAGTTAGGGAGGCGAAGTGTGCCCAGCTGACCAACTTGGAAGCGTAAGATCCCTATCGCCAGGCCGATCCCATCGCCCACAGACTCAAAATCCGGACGAGTGGCTGACGTGTGCACGGTGAATTCGAAGGCACCGAAGAGGAGGCGAATCTCTACTATTGCAGAGTTGTAGATCGCAGTCGATGGGGCCAAGGAAGTCGCAACATCAGCACTCCCTTTTCCCACAGACGGCGCAAATTGACGAGGGGTTAACTCATCAATGCCTATCGCAGATGGACTTAGGTTCGAGGAAGTGGGGAGCGCTGGAGGCATCGATCGGCTAGCAAACAAGCACACAGGGACACAAGGTTTACCCAGGTTCAGGCCTCGTAGAGGACCCTACTCCTACTTGTCTGCTCTTGCAATTATTGAGGGAGTCAAAAGTTACAGGGGTACGCACATGCAATCTGGCGATGATGTGGAAACTAGGGTTGTGATTGTCCTCCTCGCCGCCCCCTCCTAGCCTTTATATAGATAGGCTAGGTCTCGGGATAGCAGGTCGAGTCAGTTACAAGTTAGGGTTTTCCCTTTAAACTTCTATCTTTATTTTGCCGTGTGCTGCAAGCAATCGGAGTCTCCTTTGGTCAATTGAATCTTTGATTGGGCCCTGGTAATGTCACAGGCTTCTGCTAGATTGGACCGTATATGCCAAACTCGAGTACCTATAAGGTATACCCTTGTCAGATATAGAGAATCATATGAAGAGAAACGATTGGAAACTATCATGAGTATGTTAAATCATATTCCTAAGGAGATTCTTGAAAATCATGATGATATGAATTGTTGCTCTAAACATAAAGTTAGACACTTTGTATTCCAATGTATGTTCCATGAAGAATATGTAATTGCATCTTACTGTAGATGTGATTATGCTCATCTAGGAATGGAACAAGTAGAGCAATTTGTTATTTTTATGGTAGCCTATGAGTTAAAAACTTTTAAAGATTTTAAACTATGAAATTACTGCTATGGCTAGAAAGCATAAATGTGTTCTTGATTGTACCCTTGATACTTTCACACATGAATTCTCTAAAAATATATATGTTGTTGACTTTAATGAGGGGGGCACTACTTCCCAAGAGAGCACTAATGTTTTGCAGGAAGAGGATGATAAAAGCCTAAGCATGGGCATGACCATGCCACCCCAAGAAGAGAATAAAGAGGAAAAATGGAGGAAGCATGGGCATGACCATGCCACCATCTCATTACTCATTCATTCCATACACCTGAAAATTTTCCTTCATACAAAACTTCACACAATCTCATTAGCAACATTAGTGCACTTAAGATAAATAAGTCTCAAGGTTCAGTTATAACACCAAATAAACTTCCATTAGAACACTAGCTACTGTAGCACTTCCCTCAAAAAGCTCAATTCCCCAAAGGAACTCAAGAAGGAACTAACAAGAAGCAAATGCAGAAAATGGCAGAAATCTGTCAAAACAGACCAGCAGGTAAAGACGAATTTTTTCGAAGACCTTCTGTTGCTCAAATCAAAAAGTGTTGAACTAACGAAAGTTATATAACAACCTGTGGCAGAATCACAAAAAATTACAGCTCAATCCGACTTACAGAACTCTCTCAGGAATGTTTACGGTGAAGCACAGAAATCTGTTTCGGGACAGCAACTTTCCCAATCATTACTTCACTCTCATTAGAGATTACTCTTGGCACAAAAAGCAAATAAAAAGGATAAGGAGAGGTTATTACATAGGTAATAACTTCCAGGACTCATCTAAAACTTTTGGGTTATCTCCCAATAAGTACTTTTCTTTAACGCCTTTAAGTTAGGCATGAAAATTTGAGAAGATGCTCTCATAGGAAATATGAATTGAAGTAAAAGAGAGCATCAAGAAGCAAATTCAAAACACATTTAAGTCTAACCCACTTCCTATGCATAGGAATCTTGTATGCAAATAAATGCACAAATAACAAAGTGACGGGCATAGGAAGATAAAACAAAAGTAACTTCAAAACTTTCAGCACATAGAGAGGTGTTTCATTACCATAAAAACATCTACAACCATATTTTCCTCTCTCATAATAATTTTCAGTAGCCTTATGAATAAACTCAACAATATAACTATCACATAAGGCATGCTTTTCATGATCTACAAGCACTAGAGCCTTATTATAAACATTTTCAAAAGAATCCTCGGGAACATAACATTCACCCTCCTTTGATAAGCATGGGGGACAATCAAATAATGTAAGGGATAAAGAGTTACTCTCGTTAGAAGGTAGGAATGGGTAGATCCATTCTTCCTCCTTTTGTCCACCACTCTCCTCCTATTTTTCATCTAATGAGCTTTCAGGTTCAGCAATTTCTTCTTCATGGAGGTTCTAGCAGGCGGTGGTTCACCTATTACCTTAGCAGTCATAATACTGTTCCCAAATAGGAAACTGAGTGAGCTATCCATAATGAAATAGTGATTGGAGCAGAGCTAGTCATAAAGGCAACTTAAGAAAGGAACTATTTTTTTGTGTTTTTCCAATAAGAAAGCAAACAAGTAAAACTAATTTTTTTGTGTTTTTGAAGAACAAAACAAGCAAACAAAGCAAAAAGAAACTAAGCAAAACAAAACAACAAAGTAAAGAGATTGGTTATGAGGGACTCCCCTTGTGAAGATGTCCTTGACTCCCCGGCAACGGCGCCAGAAAATCGCTTGATGGCTTAATACACGGCGCCCAGAAAAGTGCTTGGTGCGTGGTGTTGATGTAGAGCTCGTTGGGAACCCCAAGAGGAAGGTATGATGAGCACAGCAGCAAGTTTCCCTCAGTTATGAAACCAAGGTTTAATCGAACTAGTAGGAGCAAGGAAACACCTCAAAGGTGTTACTAGCTGAGCTTTGGCAGGGCGCACTACCGGTGCTAGTAGCAACATGGAGACCTGCACAACACAACCACAGAACTTTGTCCCCAACTTGCGATGAGGTTGTCAATCTCACCGTGTTTTGTGGAAAACAAAGGATTAAACGTATTGAATGGAAAGAAGTAAAAGTTTGCAGAAAGTAAACACAAAGCAGTAAAAGGTTGTAGATTATATGTAAAGTAAAGGACCGGGATCCATAGTTCACTAGAGGTGGCTCTCCTTAGATAGATAACATGCTGGGTGAACAAATTACAGCGAGGCAATTGATAAACACCGAGAAAGCAATACATGCATATACTAATCATCTTGACTCCTTTGAGACTTGATTGGGCAATACGACATAATACATAGACCGCCATCCCACTACATCTATGACTAATAATCCACCTTCAGGTTAAGTTGCAAGCAACAGATTATTGTTTTATGAACAGCGTGTAAGGTAAACAATACGATTGTTCTATTAACAAAGGATTGTTGTTTTCTCCCTAGTAGCAACAGCACATCTAGTACCTTAGAGATTTCTGTCACTTCCCCAGATTACTAGAGGCATGAACCCACTATCGAGCATAAATACTAACTCTTGGAGTTGCTAGCATCTACTTGGCCAAGATAGCTACTAACAACGGAAAGCATGCAAGATCACAAATAACAAAGACATGATAGAATTAATAATCAATCTGAAATAGCATCTCAATATCCATCGGATCCCCGCAAACACAACATGTATGAATTACAAATAGATGATCTTGATCATGAACGGAGCTCACAAGATCTAAACATGAAAGCACAAAGGAGGAGAAACCAACCATCTAGCTACTACATGGATCCGTAGTCCAAGGATGAACTACTCACGCATCACAACGGAGGCTTGCATGGTGATTAAGAAGGCCTCCAGGGTGAATTCCCCTCTCCGACAGGGTGTCGGGAAGAGCTTCAGATCCCTCCCGATCTAGGGATGGAGATGACGGCGGCTCTAGACTCTTTCGTGGATTTTTGATCGGGTACCTAGGGTTTTCGTCCCGAGGGTAACTTATAGGCGGAAGGAGAGGCTGAGGGGGTGCTGGGGTCAGCCAGACCACCCCCTGGCGTGGGCTAGGCCTGGTCGCGCGGCCAGGTGGTGTGGCCGGCCCCTAGCCCTTCTCCATCTCGTATTCTGGCACTTGATCCCTTCCGGAAAAATAGGCACTTTGGCTTTTGTCCCGTCCAATTCTGAGAATATTCTTTTTCTGACTTTTCTGGAACCAAAAACAACAGAAAACAGGCAGCTGGCATTGTGGCTCTTGTTAATAGGTTAGTCCAAGAAATCATAATAAAAGTACTCCAAAGTTGGAACAAAACACAAGAAAGTGGATAAAACCAAGCATGGAACATCAAAAATTATAGATACATTTGCAATGTATCAATTGGATACCACAAAGTTTCTGCTACTTATTAATATATAAAATGTCAATCCATAGGAAGAAAGTTAGACTTAAATGTCAATGTGCTTTGTGATGTGCTCCATATACTTTCAAATACTATTCAATTTGAGCACACCTTGATATCCATGTAACATGTAAAATAACTTTAGCCCCTGTTATTTAACAAATTTTTTAAGATTTTAACTAAATATGAAATTTGGGAAAGCAAATGAGAAGGATTAGCAATGGAGAAGTTGGGGTCGACCTTGAGCATGTGTTGTTCATGCCAATGTAACCATTGCAAAGTCTAAATCATTTAAACTTTCCCCACATTAAAATAAAATAAAAAGAGTGTATCTTTTGTAATATATTAGCCTCTTGAATAAAATGATTTCCCAATAATTACTATATTTTGCATCTTGGTATAAATTATTATATCATTTGTTTGGAGAACTAACCATTTTGTAGGTACTGAAGTATCATGAAGATGAAAATATTTCTTTGTTTGGTATGAGTAACATGATGTGATGAGGAATGAGTAGAGGACAAGAACTAGCAAAACCACAAGCTTGGGGATTCCCATACATCCCCTTCTTCTTTCAAGTGATTTCAAGTAATATCATTTCAAACTCATGTTTTAGTTTTATCATCATGATCTCGTTGGTATGCTTGTGGAAACCATGCTTTTATGTGCCATTTTTGTTTATGAACTTTGTTCTCTGTTATAATAGGTTGTTTAGCTTAAGTTTAGTGTATTTGCAGTAGGTTGGCAATAAAGTACCAAGTATAACCCATTTTGGATGCTACAAAGTTGTTAGAACACATGGAGTAGCAAATTCCTACAGAACACTGTTTAGCAGACAAATTCACTGATTTTTTGTATAACTCCGATTGCTCTCATATTTACATCGTGGTTGAAATTTTTCATAATCTATATTCAAAAAAATTGGCCAAATTTTCTTACATGTCTAAGTGGTCAAAAAAAATTCGTTTTTCTGCTACTGAAAATCTGGATAGATTCTGCCCACTAGTGTTTAAGCCATTCCTTTGGGTCCCAAAATGATTTGTCATGAGTCTTTTGATATGCTAGGAATGTGTAGGAAACTATATTATTGTTGGAGTATTAAGGATTTTTTTTGTCTTTGATATATATGGCAGCTACTATCATATCCTTGTACCACTAATGTCACCCCATAGAAAAGAAATGGAAGAAAGTTTTGTGTTGAAGTTTTTTTACAGGGAATGGAGGAACACCACACCAAGAGCTATCCAAGAATGGTGAAACCCATAATCTTGGGGATGCCCAAGTCACCCCACTGGACCTATTAAACTCTTGGTTTGCAAACTTCTGAAGTGTGTTTTTTGAGCAACATAGAATGATCATAGAAACTTGGAGCGTCTTTGTTTAGTGTTATGTCTAGTTTTGCTTGATATGTTCGGAAATAAATAGGACCACCATGATAGATACTTTGCATGCTTAGGAAATAGATACTGAAATAAATTATCCCTTGAATGAATGCCATGCTTGATTGAATGTTTTGTTTGAAGCAGAAAAAGGGGGAAACCAAACTTTGCATGTTATTGCTTTAAGTTGGAATGTTCATATGATTTAAGGAGTGATGGTTTGTAAGGGGTATCATCTTGTGTTAATTCTTATATTCATCATAAATGATGATCAATGCTTATATTGTCTTCTAGAGATGACTTAGTACTATGGGCACTTTGCATTCTTGTAGAAAGTCAAATGGTTACCATTGCTAGACCCGCCATATTGAAACAACCTCCTTTAGCAAAACAAACTCAGTATTTACATATAGGAAACACCTTCCCAAATAGCTCAAGCTTATCCCAAAGTATACTATCATGTGTGAGACATTATTTAGTTTCCAAATACTATTGTTATGGGTATGGGTGACATGGAGAAGTTAGTTGTGGGGTGACCACGAACTCATTGTGCATAGAGTACCCCTTCCCAAAAAGCAAATAAGAGGATGCATACGCTAAAAGATAAGGGGAAAAACCCTCCATGGAAGGGGCACCACTACTAAGATGAGGGAAAAACCCTCCAAGTATTTATATTATATCAAAAGGTGAGAGAGTGAGTATGCAGAGGCTAGGCCTTCCCAAAAATTAAAGCAAGCAAAAAGTGACATAAGAAAAAAAGAGGAAAGAAGCAAAAAGTGCCAAAACAAGAATGCCAAAAAGAATCAGGCAATGAGGGGCAATGGAACCAAACACTAATGATGAACTACGCTTCAACCATAAACTTAATGATGGTGTTTGTAAATTAGCTAGTGTCTCAAATATGATATTCCCTACTTGCTAGCCATACACTCTTTCCAACCTCCTTTGCCAAATATTCTGACCATAGGACCACCACTATATATATAATTTTCTCTATGCGATGAATGCACTAGTGCTTCATATTACTATATACATTTGTGGTAGACATTATGAACATTGTGTTGTCAAGTATGATATTATAAGGAGTATCACTTTATGTTATGCTTACTTGTTGTTATTCTCTTAAAGCATTGAACCGTTTAACTTTTTGTGATACTTGCTAGTAAAAAGAAGCACCAAACTCCAAAACCCATGTTAGTTTTATCATCTTAATGCTCAAGGATGAGCATAGGTTAAGATTGGGGATGCCGATGCATGTAAAATTCATACATGAACTGTGTAGTTTGTTGCTATGAATTCCCACATATTTGCTACATATATGATGTTATACTCATGTTTTACATTGATTTATGGGGATTTACCAATGATCCCCTTTATTTTGTTTATAACTCTGTCTGGTAGAAAACACCTTCTATTAGTATTTTGCTTTTCAGAAGCTACGGGACTCAAAAAGGGAAAGGTCGAAGGCCACGGTTCACAAATTTCGAGACACATACACCAAACCAAAGAAGAGCACCAGGGGACAAACAGGCTAGGAATGAGGCCCTGTGGCACACCCACCCACTTAGGGCGTGCCACTAGGGGTCTTTCCCCCCTTGGTCATCTGATTCGCTTGATCTTTTCGCCCACCGACTTGTTTTGACCTAAAAACGTCTATATATGCCCTTTGGTGGCCGTCCTCGACACACACAAAGGTGGAGATCGAAAACACATAAACAGAGAGTCTGTAGGCCACCGCCAAGGCAGATCAGAACGGGGAAATGCTGCCGGAATCTCCTCCGGTGGACTCCACCCCCCTCCGGCGAGTTCATCATCAACATCTACGGCAAGATCCTCTCCATACTCCTACTATAATTTCTTGGCAAACATGATGTATGATGCAATATATTGTTTTCCCATGATCTATTGTATCTCTATGTTGATGTTTGAGTAGTGACTTGCTTATGGGAATTGTGATATAGTTTGTTGTTGTTGCATACAAGTACTCCCTCCGTTTCAAAATATAAGATGTTTTAGTTTTGTGAAAGGAGTGTATCTAGACTTGTTTTAATGTGTAGGTTCATTCCAAACGTCAGTGAACCTACACACTAAAATAGGTCTAGATACACTTCTTTCACAAAACTAAAACATCTTATATTTTGAAAAGGAGGGAATATATGTTATCTTCTATGATGATCTTGTTGTACTAACATATGAGTGCACACATATGTTGGGGGTGCACAAGGTTGTCACCATTGCATGTTGATAGGATGAGGGATAGCCAGAGTTTGATAGAAACTGAATCCCAAATCTTAGAGATACATGTTGGATTAATTCATGGTTAATTAATGGGGGTATTATCATGGGGATCTTATAAATGTGGTGGTTGGACTTTATGTCTTAATAATTCCCTTGTTTTCTCTTAATTGAGCTTGGGATCAATCACTAGGGGTGTATTTGCTCATGTATATGGATGCACCTATTCATGGATCCTCCTTAGAATAAACAGTAAAAAGACTATCTGTGTGCTTCACTAATTGTGACAACCAACCAAATGAAATAGCAATTTGCCTAAGCACTTGCTCCCTTGGGTTATCCACCTCCACTTCACTAGCTTCATTTTACTTGTACTAGTTTACCTATAATATTTGCTCCCAAAAAACTTTACTGTTTTCTAGTTAGTACCAAAAAACAACCATACACACACTATAGTTCCTAGCTTTGCATAGAAGGCCATATAAGTGGGTTATAGGGATTTAGAGAATAGATAGTTTACCTTCAGCTCCTCGTGGGTTTGACACTCAAATACTTATCAAATTGTACTACGGTGATCCTTGCACTTGGGGGTTATCACCGACTCAAATGTATACCTCACCTCTTACTATGCTCCTAGTTCTTACCAGTCCCTACAATGAGTTATAAATGTGAATTACTGATCTAGTATCATATACCCAAGAACTATTAGGTGCATTAGCAAGATAAATGTCTGTAACATTGCAAACAAGCATACCTGAGTTGGAAGTCCCACCTCCACTCTTGGCTTTGTTAGCTAAATACTTGCTACAATTCCTATTCCAATGGACATCCTTCTTTAAACAGAAGCAAGTGGATCCAGCTAAAGTAGATGGCTTTGTCCCCAAAGAAGCGCTTGGGATCGAATCCTAAGCATTACCTCATGACTTAGTCTTCTTTTTCTTAGTCCAAGAACTCTTCTCGAACTTAGCCTTATTCTGCACCATCAACACTTGACTAGCACCTTCCTTGAGATCAGCCTCTGCCTACTTGAGCATCCCATGTAATTCAGTGTGTTTCTTATCCATACCATGCATGTGGTAGTTCGAGATAAACTGACCATATGCACTAGGAAGAGAGTTCAAAATTATATCTATAGCAAACTCTTCGCCAATGGGGGTAGCCCAGCCTTTCCAAAGACTGCATGTAACCAACCATCTTGATCACATGCGGACTCAATGGATCGCCATCCTTAAGCTTGCAACTCAGCAAAGTCTGAGAAACTTGATACCTCTTGGTTGTTGCCTGAGCCTGGAACATACTTTTGAGGCTTTCAATCATATCGTAGGCCTCAATATTCTCGAATTGCTACTGCAAGTCCGGTTCCATGTGAGCAAGCATAAGGCAGCTAATTTTTGTGGACTCATCACAAGTCGTACAGTAGGCATTGGTTGTAGCGACACTCACATTCTCGTTTGGCTCATTTGAAAGTGGGTTGTCTAGTACATGGTCCCTCTTTTCTTGTTTGAGAACATTTCTTAGATTATGATACCAGTTGGTGAAATTAGTTCCATTAAGTTTATCTTTCTCTAGGATTGTCCTCAACGTGAAACTGGATAACTGAGGGAGACTATTACTAGGTGCCATTGATCTACAACAGAAAATATGCAAAACACTTAAGACATGTATCCATAAAAGAGCAATCGTATTAAACATTTTAATACTTATGCTCCCACTAGAACCAACACCCCTCTGATGGTTACTAAGTGATTAAATAAGAAAACCGACTAGTAAGCTTTAGCATCATTGCTATCCATCAAGTGATCTAGGTAGGCAGCTCCTTGCCAATCGTATCTCATACGATTCCTGTTGGTCGAGTGACATTACATTCCCTGACTCCCAACAGACCTCTCCCCAAGTCCCAAAACCGTTGTGATAGACCCGTCTAGCTTACCAAGTGCTTTCATTGTAAGAGTCCGACTTGAACCCAGCTAGTCGGAAATAATTGGTAGCACCTCAATTTTATGATCCCACTACCAAGAATGTCAATCTTGTGATGGTGCAGCACTAGCGGGGAAACCGACTAGACCTTCTTCAAGGGATTACTTTCTACCAAATATCTAACAGAGGTAAAACAGAGACATAACAATAACACAAAATAAAGCAATTATAATGTGAAATGGTATGGCTCTCTTCATGGCGGTCTCGATCTCCACAATGCCTGTAAGTCGACTCGTGCCAACTCTTGTCACGTGCCATCTTACTCCATGTTGCCGAATTGTATATCGACTTGCATGTCATTTGGGTTCTCCAAATAGCTATACTAGCCATTAAATGAAAATTACATAGAGAATCTGACACGCAGGTCGTTATACAATAAAATTACAGCACCTTGGCTCCAACCAACTGACAAAACCGTGATTCGTAGATCACGTAAGATTACACACATCACATGCACATAATCCATACCATTCACAGCATCCTGCAAAACAATTTATGCATAGATACGATATCTACTGGTGTTGTGAAACTCACAACGATATCTAAGGCGCTACAATAGGTCGAAGCCGGTGGTCCTGATAAACAATTTTACCCGAATCTGATCTGTACTCCGATTTGATCAAATTCCTTTGATTCTCAGCCGACCCAAACTCTACCTTTATAACTGCCTTATGATGGAACAATGTTTGATAGAAATTAAGCTGGTGATCCACGACTCAGATAGTGGGATATCCTTAGGTCTAAGGATTACATTGTTTGAGACATACAAATGACGACTAATTCCTTGTATCTCAATATGTGTCAATCTGACTCGCTAAACTCTTTAGCCGAATCCGTGTAAGTTGGAGTAGCATCACCATGCCCATGATAAGTGAACTGATTCTTCAGCCGACTTTCACATTAGTCTAAGTTCTGTATCCAGCACAACCTCGGGGGCTAAGGAAATCTAGTATGAACAACATGAATATATAGTTCCACAACTGAATCACATATTCAATGATACATAGCAAATATTCATGCAAGAACAACTTAGCAAATTTATGAATATATTGGGAATTAAATCATACATGATTGCCTCTAGGGAATATTCCCAACAATAACAAGACCGATATGTGGATGAGATGAAAAAACTTGTACCTCGGGAATGCCAGTGGAGAACTCCGACATGGCTTTAGAGGTTGCGCCAAGTCGGGGGATAATACCCGACGTGGACAACCTGCATGTTTTGAGCTTTCCTGTCATCTCATTGGGATGACCAGAATAGAGAAGGCGGTTAGTACCAGAGATGGGAGTTGGTGAGTTTTAGGGTCCTTTTTGAAACGATGATGCTCAGATCTAGGGTTTGTCTTGGTGAGTTGGAGTGACTAACAGGAAGTGCGGTGGCATACAGAGAGAGGAGTGAGGAGTGAGCACTAAGGGTTCTGTAACACCCTCGAATCGGCCCTATGCAAGTTTTAGCGATTCCCGCCAAACCCGCATAGAAACGATTCAAAGATGCCCACCAGGCACTTGCATGCAGGTGGAAAACGAAGTAATAACATTACGCATAGTCCACGATGGAACCCACCGAACATATATATACAACAACGACTCAAAGAGTCAAGAATACAGGTATACAATACAAAGATCCAATTCACCTTGAAAACGATACAACATCCGAGTATGGATAAGATGCAAATGGGGCTAAGAGCCCTAAAGAATAACCAATGGCATCCATAACCCTGCCCAGGCCAAGCCGAAAGGGTAACCCTACTAACGACGTCGGACTTATACCTGCTAAAACAAAAGGGGTGCCGACAAAGGGCAAAGGAAAAAGAGGAGCGTCAGTACTGAGGCCAATACACGGCGAGGCTAGAATTCGGCGCCTCTCGCCTACATAGGTATGGTGGACTGAAGCGGCAGTGCAGCATGCATAAACAACCTACAGAGACACGATGCAACTGTCAGCTATTAGAGAGGGATAAGAGAGACCTATTCGGGACCAACATTATACTAACACCAATCATACCCATCCTGGTATTCCCCCTCGAGACCAAACGAGGAAGTCAAACCGAGGAACTCACACAGTTGGCAGTTTTATTCATTCTATTATAGTTGCAGCACTTACTAGTCAGATATAGATAGCATGTGACATCCCAAACCCAGCAGTTGTTGGCACTTTTATTTCATTCCATTGGAGTTGCGATACTTACTAGGCAGGTATAACATGACACGATACACCCCAGTTCCACCAGTTGTTGGCACTTTTATTATCCATTCCATTATAGTGAAGCTGATTACTAGTCACATATTAAGTCAAATTTATAGCACTACTTTAGTTATGCTTGTCTATGATCGAGATATTGTGCTCCAAGTCGTCCATAACCGCGGACACGACTTTCAGAAAGATTTACCCTGCAGGGGTGCACAAATAGCAACACACGCACGATCAACCTCGGAAAAACCAAATCAAAACCCAACGAGGCTTTCACGACAAAGCAATTATAGGATTCATAAATCATTTCAGGGGGCCACCCCACTAAGCTACCCGCAACGAAGTTGGCCGGCTCCGAGACGGACCCAGGGTTTGTGTCAATGGATGTAAACGACTGGGAACCCAAAAGTGTGACTGGGCTTGTTGATACCGCGAAAACATTCCACGTTCCAAAACAGTACAGGTGCTCCACGCACAATCGTAAATAAAGCAGTAAAGCATGGCACAAGTACATGATAGTAATAAAGCCCCAAACTACTTTGTGGCCCCAAGAAATAAGAATGAATCAAGCTCTGGCTAAGGGGATTCATGGTCCCACATGCGGATAGTGCGATAGTCAAGGAACAGGTATCAAGTACTCGGGGCCTACGGGACACAAGTGAGTGTGGAAGAACCAAATAACATCTATTGCCCACTGATGCCTCTGCATTAGTTATATCTATTCCCAGCAATTTAATAGTTGTATTCAAAGTCATGATCCTCTCCACCGTAAAGCATATGACAATATTCCAACAACTGTGTGGTACTTCACGACACAATATCGCACCTGAGCAAGCGACTACGACTCGCAAGACCATCTATCTACCAAACAACGGGTAATAGGAGGTGTCCAAGGCAATATAAAGGCTGCACGGAATATAACTGGTACGGAACACTAAAGCATCGCGACACGGATAACAATAGATCAACAGGAGGAAATAAAGACTATAAATGCAAAATAGGTAGAAAGGGGGAGAATGCTCGCCCGGGAAACACCGCCGAAGGTTCGTAATCCGAAGAACTTGCCGATACTCGCATCCACTCAACGTCCTAATCCACGAAGAAGCAAAGCACTAAAATAAACACCGGATGCACTATTTAATACTACGGCAAAGAATCAGCATGTTCATGATATGATGCATGGCATGGCAAGATGCGGTGCAATTAGGAATATTAAGCGGAACTGGGGTCCCAACAATTAATAGAAGGTTCATGTTGTTTAGCTATCCCGCAATTTAAATGTTGAATTAACTAGGCAAAACATGGCATTGGTTAGCTACACAAATTTAAATGGAGGCGTTAATAGACAGGAATAACCCGCATATGCGCTTCATATTTAATTATGAGGTGAATCGAAGAAATAACCCGGACCCACAAAATATGTATGCATGCGTGAACAATTTAATAATGCAACAAGATAGATATCATATATAAAAAATAGGGGTCTTGGAAAAAAGGGGTCACACATTAAGGTCCGAAGATCTTGGGTGTCGAGGGATCGACGGGGGTTCGGGCTCGGCAGGATCGGTCTTCGAGGATCCTTCTTCGGAGCATCGGGTCCGATGGGGTCGAGGTCTTCGGATACGTGTGGTAGGTCTTGTCGGTTCCATGTTGATGGCCTCGGCCAGAGTCGCGCGCGTCTTCGATGCATCTCATTCTTAGGTCACGAAGATCTTGCCGTGGACCTAGGGCAACGAGCTAGGGTACCGGGGCCTTGACTATGCCGACCTTGAAAGTGCCAGACTTGACGATGGACTTGATACGTTGCACGACACGGCAACAGGAACCCCATGAATTGAACTTGGCCATCGAGGACTCGGTGTGCTGTTGTTGCTACTTGCTACCCATGCGTATACTCGGAGTAGAAACGATAGAAAGGCGACCTGCAGAGACAAACAACTGTCGGCCTGGACACGTCTAGAGCAGAGTAGGAAGTGACGCGGCGTGGGCAGCTGGATGGGGACGAGCACGAGCCACAACTGCGTCGTGGCCACACAGCTGGAGCGGACGGAGTCGAGTCATAGGAGGCGGGTGCCGAAGGCAACAGAGCTTGGGGAGGCCTTCGCGGCTGACGGCGCGGCAATTAACGGCGAAGCGGTTGCGCAGAGAGGCAGGCTTGGAGGTGGTCAGGGACAGAGGATGACGGGGACGTGCGCGGGGCGGAGCGGAAGAGACCCGGCAGCGAGGTCGCTCCGACGAGGTCCGTGGGCGTCGCGGGTGGAGCTTTGTGTCCAGGAGGAACATGGAGAGCCGTACAGGGAGACGACCACGCAACTCGAGCTAGGGCGGCGCGGAGGATGAGGTCGGCGAGGAAGGCGGCCTGCCTCGGGGTCGTCGGAACCGTGCACGGCGGCGACACGGTTGCTGGCCAAAGCAGATACGGGAAACCGCGGAGGAATCTCAAGACGAGGGCGATGCAGGCTAGCGCGGGGTGGACTTGGCGGCGTCGCAGAGCTCGAGAGAAGGCTCGGCGAGCTTGGTGAGCGGCGCCGCCGGCTTGATGCAGAGGCAGGGCGACGGCCTGACGGACAGGAAGGAGCAGAGGAAGGCCGCGGCGGACCGAGTCGCCGCGGGAAGGACGTGGCGCGGCCTGCAGAGGGACGAGGTCGCTGTCAGGGACGCACGACACCCGCGGGAGGAGGGCGGAGCGGCGGCCGAGGGAGCTCGGGCTCGGGCGAGCAGCGAACTCGATGGGGAGGAGGTCAAGGTTGACCGGGTCGGCGGAGGCGCCAGGGGACGCTGGCGGCGATGGTCCAAGTGGCGGCAGTGGTGGCTCTGCGAGGTGGCGGGACCGCAGGGAGAGCCAGGCGACACGGCCGCGAGGTGGGGATCATGGGCGAGCGAGGGGTGCGGGGCAGGAGGTGTGCGGGGCAGAGAGAAGATGGTGGGACTCGCGTGCGGTTGGTGGCGATCAAGGTTGCGTGAGGGGCGCGTGCGTGTCGAGCGATCGAGGCTGGGTCGCGAGGCGTCGCTAGCTTGTGTGCGCTGCGTACGATGTGTGCAGCGTCCTGATGTGCCCCGCGCGCGCTGCGTTGCGTTGCTGCTACCGCGCGTGAGGTGCGGGTCAGGGAAGGGGTAGGGTGCGTCGCAGCAGTGGGTAGGTAGGTGGGGTGGTCTAGGGTTAGGGTTTTATCTAGGGTCGGTCTGGGTAGATGGGCTAGGTGGTTTGGGCTGCCCGGGTAGTAGGTGGCCTGGCCTACGGGCCGGGCTGCCTCCCCTGATACAAAACATTTTATTTTATTTTTATAAAACAAAATGTTTTAAAAATAGTTTTAGACAAATACAAGAGTCGGACGGACCTAGGGTTTTGATTTGAAACAAAGAGGGAATATTTATAGGCTTTTGGAAAATAGTTTTAGGCAAACATATGCATGATGATGATGATGCTCAAATGCAATATGACATGATGATATGAGCATACAGTCATGATGATGCACAAAAATAAAACAACACGCGATTTTCTAATAGTGGTTTCATCGGGGTGCTACAGGTTCCGTGTATTATATATGAAGCGGGGCTAGAAAGTGGAAGTTCGGATTTGTTTTAGGGTCTCTAGAACATGTGTGACCAACTATACGGGCCTAGTTTGCGCAAACAGACCATACGTGGAGGTCAAGATATATAGGCTAGGATCGACCAAAGGTAGGCCATGACCGTAAGGGAAACATTCCTGAGCAGTTAGCAGGAGACTGCATTTGATGACTGACATTCGACCAACTTTTAGCATTACTTAGAATGGAGGACACGGTCATTAATGCTTCTATTGCCTAAGTACGGCATAAGAGCATCTCTAGCAGCTACCGTATATGGGTCCGACCTGCAAAAGTTTATGTTTTGCGTGTAAAAATAGACCGAGCAGATATCACATCAGAGCCTGGACTGCAAACTTTTTTGCGGTTTCCCGCAAAACGCAACCGCGGCCGTAATATGTGCAGACCGGAGGCTAGATTTGAGGGATCGTATTCCTATTTCCCCTTCTCCGTGTCACCGGAAACTCCACTATGCTGCCTCCGCCTCACCGTGCCTCGGTTGATTCCTGCCGCTGTTAACAAATCGTTGCCACCAACCTGCCCCCACCTCCGATTATCCTATGGAC
Source organism: Avena sativa (assembly GCA_916181665.1). Lineage (NCBI taxonomy): Eukaryota > Viridiplantae > Streptophyta > Magnoliopsida > Poales > Poaceae > Avena > Avena sativa. The sequence goes on from OV702289.1 coordinate 597,170,337, forward strand.
GGTCAATTGCTGACCAATTTTGGGTGCCACGGTGCCATTTCTCCCCGTCGTGCAACCGCCGCCCGCAACCGCGAGGAAGCATCCTCGCCGGAGCGCCACGGCCGCATTTTTGAGGACGTGCGTGTGGGACGGGATGGGCCTCGCCCGGGGCCATCATGACGGCGAGGCCAAAAGCTCACACGTAGGCTCCACCTTTTCCACCTCATCGTGTCACTGCACCAGTAGCGGCACCAGAGCCGGTCACGGCGCCGATAGCAGCACCATACATCGTCGAGCTCGCCCACGACAGCGATAGCAAGATCTCCGACGGCGATGACCCCCTCGTCTAGGTGGTGGTGCAGCGGATCCGCGAGAGAATCATCAGCGGCTTGTGGGAGAAGGCCAAGCACCACTACCTCACTCACGAGCAGGAGGAGGTTGTGGACGAGGCCATCCGATGCTCCCTGGACTTCTACATCATCGACGACTCTGACGACTCCGAGTAGTCCACCGGTGTCGTATGTAGCCACGAAATCTCTGGTTAGATAGATTCTCGGATACGCAGGTTAGGATTTGGGTTTGGGAAAATGCCAAAAATATGTGGCCATTTTATTTTGGATGTAAATTTTGTACCACCCCGATCTGATGTGATTGTCAGAGTCGGGGATCGGATGATTTTTCGTGAGGAAGAAGAAAGAGAACGAGAGAGACAGAGAAGGTTCAGTTTTTATTCCTCACTTTTGTCATGGTCATTCAGTTATAGGTCTAGGCTTTAAGTAGCACTCTCACCATGCTGGCACGCTGGCCCACCGTTCAGCACGCCCCTAATACAAGCTACTGACACACATCCTGCGTGACAATTCTCCCTGAGGAAAACTTGCTTGTCCCCAAGAAAGGATCGATGGAAACCTGGTCTTGAGAACGTCCCAATCCTCCCACGCCGCAGACACCTCTGGGATGTTTGTCCACTTGATCCGCATTGTGAAATGGAAGCATTTCCCTTTTTGACCATTCTTCTGTCAAGAACACGTTCAGGGATAGTATCCTTTAAGTCCAGAGCTGGTACTGAGGGTAATTCTGCAAACACTGGTGTATAGTCTGGTCTGTGCTCTTTTAATTGAGAAACATGGAACACTGGGTGTATGAGGCTGCTTGAAGGAAGCTTGAGTTTGTAGGCGACTTTGCCAATGCGCTCTTCAACTTCATAGGGACCAAAAAATTTGAACGCCAATTTTGGATATGGTCGACTGACAACCGACTGCTGCACATAAGGTTGTAGTTTGGGCAGAACTTTCTCTCCCACCTGGAATTCCTTCTCTGTTCTATTTCTGTCAGCCTTCACTTTCATTCGATTTTGTGTTGCAGCTAAGTTGATCTTGAGCTGCTCTAGTTGCATTGCGCGTTCAGTGATCATATCATGAGCAGCCTCATAACTCAGTGGTATGGTAGGCATAGCCCCTAGATTAGGTTCATGACCATATAGTGCCTTAAAAGGTGACATACCAGTAGCACTGTGAACTGAAGAGTTGTACCAGAATTCTGCCAGAGAAATCCAATGCTTCCACTATGTGGGGTTATCCTGAATACTGCAACGCAGATACATTTGCATACATTGGTTAACTCGCTCTGTTTGCCCATCTGTCTAAGGATGATAGGCCGTTATGAATTTGAGCTTGGTACCCAGTTTGGCAAACAATTGCTTCCAGAACTGGCTGGTAAAAATGGCCCCACGATCAGACACAGTTGACTTAGGCATGCCATGTAACTTGACTACTGAGTCCACAAACACCCTGGCCACTTGAGGAGCAGAAAAAGGGTGCTTCATAGGTAGGAAATGCGCATACTTAGTGAAACGATCCACTACTACCATAATTGTGTTTGCGCCTTCAGAGAGTGGGAGTCCTTCCACAAAATCCATGGTGATGTCCTACCAAGCGCCTGCCAGAATTGGCAGCGGTTGGAGCAAACCTTGAGGGTGTTTGTTTGAATGCTTTGCATGCTGGCAGGTGTCACAATATTTCACAAAGTCAATCACTGCTGATTTCATACTTGTCCATGCAAACAATCTTTTGAGTCGCTGGTATGTTGCTTCCACTCCAGAATGGCCTCCAATAGCGCTAGAATGGAACGTCGTGATGAGCTTCATATGCAGAGCAGAGTTGGCTCCCAACCAGATACGCCCTTGAAATCGAATGAGCCCCTGATGAAGTGAATGCCCATGCTCATCTAGACTGGTGAGAGCCAATTCCATCAATCGACGCTGCGCCTTAGGATCAGTCACATAGGAGTTCACCACTTCCTGGAGCCAGGCTAGTTGGACCTCAAAACAAGCTTGGATTGACTTGAGGTGCCCTACACGCAATAGTGAGTCTGCGGCCAAATTTTCCGCCCCTTCCTATAGACGATTTTGAACTGTAAGCCCATCAGTCTTGCCATTGCCTTGCGTTGTAGTGGAGATTGCAAAGTCTGATCATCGAGGAAGGATAAGCTATGATGGTCAGTCTTGATCTCAAATTATGCCCCCTGGAGGTATGGGCGCCAACATTCTACTGCCATCAATAAGACAAGGAACTCCTTTTCATAAATGGAGAGTTGTTGATGCGTTTCACTTAACGGTTTGCTCAGAAATGCCAATGGATGATCATCCTACATCAACACAGTGTTGATGCCTGCATCGCACGCATCTGTCTCGACAACAAAAAAAATCTGAAAATTGGGCAGTTGTAGAACTGGTGTAGTCGTCATTGCTTCCTTCAGTGCTAAGAAAGCTGCAGTTGCCTGATCGGTCCACACAAGTGATTTCTTCTTGAGTAGATTTCTAAGAGGACGAGCAATGACTGCGTAGTTCCTCACAAATTTCCGGTAATATCTAGTGAGACCTAAAAATCCACGCAGTTCTGTAACTATATTGGGTTGTGCCATGCTGCCATTGCCTCTATCTTCTTGGGATCAGTCGCCACACCTTGCGCTGAGACAATATGACCAAGATATTCAAGACTGGTGCAGGCAAAGGAACACTTGCTTGCTTTAACATAAAGCTTGTGTTGTCGCAACAGCTCGAATACCTCAATGAGATGTTGAATATGTTTGTCCATGGTGGAGCTGTACACTAGTATGTCGTCCATGAAAACTAGAACAGACTTGCGTAGACAAGGACTGAGAACTTGATTCATCACGCATTGAAAAGTGGCTGGTGTGTTGCACAGTCCAAATGGCATGACCCGAAAATGATAGTGTCCTTGATGTGTTTTGAACGCGGTTTTATGTTCATCAGTTGGTAACATCCTGATCTGATGATACCTAGCTCTCAAATCCAACTTGGAAAATAGGATAGCGCCTGCCAATTCATCCAGTAACTCATCTATCACAGGCATGGGGAAAGTATTTTTGATTGTGATCGCATTCAGTCTGCGATAATCAATACAGAACCTCTAGGTGTCATCTTTCTTTTGGACCAGAAGCACAGGAGATGCATATGGAGACATATTAGGGACAATTGTGCTAGCTTCAAGCATTGCTTTCACCTGCTTTTCAATTTCATCTTTGTGTGCAGGAGAATACCTATATGGTCTAGCATTGAAAGGAGTAGCTTCAGGTTTGAGTGGGATAGAGTGATCATATTCTCGAGCCGGTGGAAGTTCAGTGGGTGTAGCAAACACATCCTAGAACTGATTTAGAACAGCTTGAATATGTGGGTGCATATATGTATCTCCTTGCTCAGTGTCTGACCTGATGATAGCTAGTGCCCGTACCTCATTGCCTTTGTACCACTTAACCAACTGTTCAACTGGTAGTTCTCTCACTTGTGCTACTGATGGTGTAGAAATGCCCAGCAGGTTGATGAACTTGTTATTATGTGAGAAAGCCAAACAATGATTTTCCTAGTCTGTCACCATTGGACTGTGTTGTTGCAACCAATTCATGCCAAGGATTGCATCATAAGCTCCCCATTCCAGCACCCTCATGTCAGTGGTGAAGGTTTCCCCTTGGCACCACCAGGATAAAGCTGGTACTACTCTGTTGCACTTCATGAATTCCCCATTGGCTACTTTCACTGGTATTTTAGATGTTGCCCTCATAGTACATTCAATTCTGTCTAGCATATTTGCATTTATAAAACTATCATTGCTACCAGAATCCACTAGAATTAGCAATACCTGATTACCAATCACAGCTCTTAGCTTAAGGGTTTTTGCTCCATCAGTGCCAACTAAAGCATGGATAGACAGACTGAGTTGCTCAGCTGTGGCTAGATCCTGCATTTCCATCAAGTTCAAAATATCTTCAGACAATATCTTCAGACAGCAACTCAGGGGTATCCTATGTTTGAGTCAAATGGAGTTCAGTAGTTGGTTTCTTCACACATTGATGTGTTGGTTCATACTTCTCCCCGCACTTGAAACAAAGACCATTTGCTCTTCTATAATCCCTTAGTTGCCTATCCTTCCACATATCTCCTCCCCCAATTTTGAGAGCCGGTTTGACCAACTCAGCTGAAAGGGAAATGGACGTCGCCTAGAGGGGGGTGAATGGGCGTTTTAAAATTATTAAGGTTTCGGCTCTAATAAATGTGGAATAAAACTTAACGTTTAATTTATCAAGCCAAAACATATATTCACTAGGTTCACTAAGTGCACCAACAACCTATGCTAAGCAAGATAATCAACAAGGTGATAGCAAGATATAATACTTCAAGCACGATGGCTATCACAATGTAAATTGCATAAGTAAAGGGCTCGGTTGAGAGATAACCGATGGACGTGGAGACGATGATTTGTTTCCCGAAGTTCACTTCCAAAGAAGCTACGTCTCTATTGGAGAGGTGCGGGGGCGCAATGTACTTCGAACGCCACAAGTGGCTCACCTCGAGGTGTGGTGGCTCGATGCTCACCCAACGCCACACAAGGCCTCACCCCAAGATGCGAAGGCACGCAACCTACCGACGCCACAAAAGGCTCACCCTATTCTCCTGTGAGCTCGCCACAAAGGCCTACTCACATTCCACTATGGGACACTTGAGGGTGGTCACCGAACCCGTACAAGGTTGGGGCAATCTCCACAACTCAATTGGAGGCTCCCAACAACAATGCCACAAAGGATACTGATACATTGCAAATGTATCTATAATTTTTGATGTTCCATGCTTGGTTTTATCCACTTTCTTGTGTTTTGTTCCAACTTTGGAGTACTTTTCATATGATTTCTTGGACTAACCTATTAACAAGAGCCACAGTGCCAGCTGCCTGTTTTCTGCTGTTTTTGGTTCCAGGAAAGTCAGAAAATGAATATTCTCAGAATTGGACGGGACAAAAGCCAAAGTGCCTATTTTTCCGGAAGTCATCAAGTGCCAGAATACGAGACGGAGAGGGGCCAGGGGGGCACCACACCACCTGGCCGTGCAGCCAGGCCTGGCCCGCGCCAGGGGGTGGTGTGGCCGCTCCCGGCACCCCCTCGGCCTCTCCTTCCGCCTATATATTGCCCTCGGGACGAAAGCCCTAAGGTCCGATCAAAAATCCACGAAAGAGTTTATAGCCGCCGTAATCTCCATCCCTAGATCGGGAGGGATCTGAAGCTCTTCCCGGCACCCTGCCGGAGAGGGGAATTCACCCTGAAGGCCTTCTTCATCACCATGCAAGCCTCCGGTGTGATGCGTGAGTAGTTCATCCTTGGACTACGGATCCATGTAGTAGCTAGATGGCTGGTTCTCCTCCTTTGTGCTTTCATGTTTAGATCTTGTGAGCTCCGTTCATGATCAAGATCATCTATTTGTAATTCTGCATGTTGTGTTTGCGGGGATCCGATGGATATTGAGACGTTATTTTAGATTGATTATTGATTCTATCATGTCTTTGTTATTTGTGATCTTGCATGCTTTCCGTTGTTAGTAGCTATCTTGGCCAAGTAGATGCTAGCAACTCCAAGAGTTGGTATTTATGCTCGATAGTGGGTTCATGCCTCTGGTAATCTGGGGAAGTGACAGAAATCTCTAAGGTACTAGATGTGTTGTTGCTACTAGGGAGAAAACAACAATCCTTTGTTCATAGAACAATCGTATTGTTTACTTTACACGCAATTCATAAAGCAATAATCTGTTGCTTGCAACTTAATACTGGACGGGGTTCGGATGATAACCTGAAGGTGGATTATTAGTCATAGATGCACTTGGATGGCGGTCTATGTATAATGTTGTAATGCCCAATCAAGTCTCAAAGGAGTCAAGATGATTAGTATATGCATGTATTGCTTTCTCGGTGTTTGTCAATTGCCTCGCTGTAATTTGTTCACCCAACATGTTATCTATCTAAGGAGAGCCACCTCTAGTGAACTATGGATCCCGGTCCTTTTTCTTTACATACAATCTACAACTGTTTACTTCTTTGTGTTTACTTTCTGCAAACTTTTACTTCTTTCCATTCGATACGTTTAATCCTTTGTTTTCCGCAAAACACGGTGAGATTGACAACCTCATCGCAAGTTGGGGACAAAGTTCTGTGGTTGTGTTGTGCAGGTCTCCACGTTGCTACTAGCATCGGTAGTGCGCCCTGCCAAAGCTCAGCTAGTAACACCTTTGGGGTGTTTCCTTACTCCTACTGGTTTGATTAAACTTTGGTTTCATAACTGAGGGAAACTTGCTGCTGTGCTCATCATACCTTCCTATTGGGGTTCCCAACGAGCTCTACATCAACACCGCCATCAAGCATTTTTCTGGGCACCGTGCATTGAGCCATCAAGCGATTTTCTGGCGCCGTTGCCGGGGAGTCAAGGACATCTTCACAAGGGGAGTCCCTCATAACCAATCTCTTTACTTTGTTGTTTTTGTTTTGCTTAGTTTCTTTTTGCTTTGTTTTCTTGTTTTGTTCTTCAAAAACACAAAAAAAATAGTTTTACTTGTTTGCTTTCTTATTTGAAAAACACAAAAAAATCAGTTCCTATCTTGAGTGCCACTATGTCTAGCCTTGCTCCAATCACTATGTCACCCGAGGAAATGATTTTCACTTTTAAACAAGGAATTGAGGAAAGTTTTAAGGAAGTTTGGTCTAGAATCTCCGATCTACATGAAAAAACTGAGCCTAAAATGACTCAAAGCTTGTTCCTTAGCAGTTTTTACCTTGGGATTGCTTTTTGCTATAGACATGCTTTAGATGCTGTTGTGGGAGGAGATTTCCTCCAATGTAATGATGATGATGCTATTAATGCTATAAAGAAATTGATCCTCACTTACAACATGCCTAGCCAAACTGATATTTCTTTCGCAAAAATATTTGCTAGGTTGAACACTCTTGAGGCTAGCACTACTAGCTTAGAAAATTGCTATAACATGCTTAGGGAGCATCATAATTATGTTCCAATAAACTCTGAACCATCAAAGTGGTTCCCTACAGTAAAGATTGAGATGAACACCGAAACTTTTCAAGCTCGCTGTGATATCATGTCTGGATTTTGTCTTATGCCCAAAGATATTTATAAATCTCTGAATACTTGGGGGCTCACTGAAGGAGGAAAAGAAATATCTCTTGCTAATAATACTACCATATTACCTCTTGGAATAGCTGAAGGAGTGTCTACAAAGATCCTTGGGAAAACGATTTCTATTGATTATCTTGTTATTGAATGTGCAGGAAAAGGACAAATTACACTTGGAAGGTCCCTATTAGAACTCCTTGGAGCAATAATAGATGTGGGAAAGGGGACCATGCACCTTTCCTCTCCACCAAACAATCATATTTTCCCCAAGGTTAAGAATAAAAGTAAGAGAGGTAAGGGCAAGAAATTTGGTCTTAATGCTTCTTCACTTGAGAACACTTGATTTTTTCTTGCTTCTTATGCCTAACTTAAAGTCGTTAAAGAAAAGTACTTATTGGGAGATAACCCAAAAGTTTTAGATGAGTCTTGGAAGTTATTACCTCTGTAATAACCTCTCCTTATCCTTTTTATTTGCTTTTTGTGCCAAGAGTAACCTCTAATGAGAGATAAGTAATAATTGGGAAAGTTGCTGTCCCGAAACAGATTTTTGTGTGTCACCGTAAAAATTCGTGAGAGAGATCTGTATGTCGGATTGAGCTGTAATTTTTTGTGCTTCTGCCCCAGGTTGTTATCTAACTTTAGTTAGTTCAACACTTTTTGATTGAGCAACAGAAGGTCTTCTAAAAAATTCGTATTTACCTGCTGGTCTGTTTTGACAGATTTCTGCCATTTTCTGCATTTGCTTCCTGTTGGTTCCTTTTTGAGTTCTTTTGGAGAATTGAGATTTTTAAGGGAAGTGCTACAGTAGCTAGTGTTATAATGGAAGTTTATTTGGTGTTAGAACTGAACCTTAAGACTTATTTATCTTAAGTGCACTAATGTTGCTAATAAAGATTGTGTGAAGTTTTGTATGAAGAAAAAATTCCAGGTGTATGGAAGGAATGAGTAATGAGATGAAGAATGGACTAAAGCTCAAGATTGGGGATGCCAAGCGTGTCACCCCAAGAATTATCCAATAAGTACAAGCATCAAAGCTTGGGGATGCCCAAGGCATCCCCTTCTTCATCAATAAAAATCCCAGGTTTCTTCCAAACGCTTCATTTTTATTGTTTCATGCAAAGTTGTGTTGTTCTTGGAGCGTCTTCTTTTTCGTTTTTCGTTTTGGTTTTCATTTTCTTTGGTTTGCTTAGTTTGCTGAATAAATTGGTTGGACCCCCTCTTTCATACATTGGTTTGCAAATAGTTTGGTTTGGTTTGGAAAAGAGTAGGAAAGTTCATGCTTATGTGGTAAAAAGAGCTTGTTTTTTACTGTGGCCTATGCTTTGTCATGCCATGCTTGGTACTGTTTTGGCTTTATGCTTAGTATTATTTGCTATAGCATGACTTGTTATAAACAATTGAGATTTCTTAATGTGCCTTGGATGAATCATGCGTTGTTTTAGCATATTAAAGCATAGTATAGTGGTATTCTCCTTTGATGCTTTATTTGGGTTGACTTGGCACATGCTCACACCATGTTATGACTATCTCAAGTCACCATAGCCTTTATGATCCTTTAGTTTTCAACTTGTAGTATCACTTTATGCTTTGATCAATGATGTTTTGTCGCTCTGCATGATTATGGCCATTATTGCTCTCTTAGTTTGTCGCTCCCAGTCTTTTGCTAGCCTCCACAACAAAGTATGAGTTCCACTCATGCATCCAACTCCCTAAACCAAGTTATTCCAAAGATTCCACCATACCTACCTACTAGCTTATGCTATTCCAAGTATATTCATCCTTTTTTACCTTCCATATTAAATTTGTTATGAGAAAACTAGTGATTAAAGCTCTCACGAACTTGATGGCACACTTTACTTTTTTGCATCTAATAAACTTCAACCACTGGGTCCTTCTTTGTTGCGTATATGCTTGCGCTTTATAAGTTGAAATTAGCAGAACCATGTTTCATGGGGAACGCTTTCAACATTGCACTTGTACTTTGTACCTCGTTGATATCATGTTCTTTTGCTTACGGATCCCGACGGTGTGAAATAAAAGTGGAACTTGTAAGATCATGGAGTTCGTATGTGTGTTAGAGAAACGCCTGGGCCACTAGCCTAAGCCATGCCTAATCATGGGTGGAACTTGCAGCATCACCATAATGAGCACTCTATGAAGCATCGTCAATAAAAAACTATGCAAATAGCAAATAAAAAGATCGCTGAGATGCTCATTGTCTGCTTGCCTTGTCATTTTGATTATGGGAAAGCTCCCGTATCATGTGCAAGGGGTACCCCGTTGGCGGTTCTTAATGATACACATGTACTTACAATGACAAGAGCTTACTCGTGACTGAAGTTGAGTAGCATGAGGATCGGTCTTCGTAAGTAAGGGGCATGAGATTTTGGTTTATAACTTGTCAAGCATATCCTCTTAGTTGTGTCACTTTAACCTTAATCACCTTAAAGATGCTTATGATAGGGGCAATGAGAGCTGAAAGCTATAAGTACCATAATTTTTGGAAGCTCTTTATGAGACTTGAATCCCTACTTCCTTTTACAAAGGCTTTTCTTCCACCATTACATTGAGTCTCCACCTTCTATCTTTATGCACCTACTTTGAGAGCATAGTGGCCATTCTTAGTTCTATGTGCATTGTCCCAAGACTAGTTGATTGATGCATACTTTGATATTGCTTGTTTTAAACTATTGTATCTAGTCACTCTTATGAACTTTGAAGGTGTCTTATGCATTTATATTTGCTACTCTATTGAGGGACAAGCTGAATACTATTATGCTATGTTTTCTTTATGTGAAACAAACAAACGTCTTGCAAAGCATTGTTATTCATGAATCTTTTGTTTGTGCCTTTTCATGTTGCATCATAGTTTCTTTGCTTATTGCTAGAACTTTGTCTTTCATGTTATGATTGAAGTACTATGATCCCAACTTTGAATGTTTTGCAAATACTTTGATCAAGTCTTTGACGGTGCATGTCACCTCAAAAATTATTCTTTCTTTTTATCACTTACCTACTCGAGGACGAGCAGGAGTTAAGCTTGGGGAGGTTGATACATTGCAAATGTATCTATAATTTTTGATGTTCCATGCTTGGTTTTATCCACTTTCTTGTGTTTTGTTCCAACTTTGGAGTACTTTTCATATGATTTCTTGGACTAACCTATTAACAAGAGCCACAGTGCCAGCTGCCTGTTTTCTGCTGTTTTTGGTTCCAGCAAAGTCAGAAAATGAATATTCTCGGAATTGGACGGGACAAAAGCCAAAGTGCCTATTTTTCTGGAAGTCATCAAGTGCCAGAATACGAGACGGAGAGGGGCTAGGGGGCCACCACACCACCTGGCCGTGCGGCCAGGCCTGGCCCTCGCCAGGGGGTGGTGTGGCCGCTCCCGGCACCCCCTCGGCCTCTCCTTCCGCCTATATATTGCCCTTGGGACAAAAACCCTAAGGCCCGATCAAAAATCCACGAAAGAGTCTATAGCCGCCATCATCTCCATCCCTAGATTGGGAGGGATGTGAAGCTCTTCCCGGCACCCTGCCGGAGAGGGGAATTCGCCCTGAAGGCCTTCTTCATCACCATGCAAGCCTCCGGTGTGATGCGTGAGTAGTTCATCCTTGGACTACGGATCCATGTAGTAGCTAGATGGATGGTTCTCCTCCTTTGTGCTTTCATGTTTAGATCTTGTGAGATCCGTTCATGATCAAGATCATCTATTTGTAATTCTACATGTTGTGCTTACGGGGATCCAATGGATATTGAGATGCTATTTCAGATTGATTATTGATTCTATGATGTCTTTGTTATTTGTGATCTTGCATGCTTTCCATTGTTAGTAGCTATCTTGGCCAAGTAGATGCTAGCAACTCCAAGAGTTAGTATTTATGCTCGATAGTGGGTTCATGCCTCTGGTAATCTGGGGAAGTGACAGAAATCTCTAAGGTACTAGATGTGATGTTGCTACTAGGGAGAAAACAACAATCCTTTGTTCATAGAACAATCGTATTGTTTACTTTACACGTAGTTCGTAAAGCAATAATCTGTTGCTTGCAACTTAATACTAGAGGGGGTTGGGATGATAACCTGAAGGTGGATTATTAGTCATAGATGCAGTTGGATGGCGGTCTATGTATAATGTTGTAATGCCCAATCAAGTCTCAAATGAGTCAAGATGATTAGTATATGCATGTATTGCTTTCTCGGTGTTTGTCAATTGACCCGCTGTAATTTGTTCACCCAACATGTTATCTATCTAAGGAGAGCCACCTCTAGTGAACTATGGATCCCGGTCCTTTTTCTTTTCATACAATCTACAACTGTTTACTTCTTTGTGTTTACTTTCTACAAACTTTTACTTCTTTCCATTCGATACGTTTAATCCTTTGTTTTCTGCAAAACATGGTGAGATTGACAATCTCATCGCAAGTTGGGGACAAAGTTCTGTGGTTGTGTTGTGCAGGTCTCCACATTTCTACTAGCACCGGTAGTGCGCCCTGCCAAAGCTCAGCTAGTAACACCTTTGGGGTGTTTCCTTGCTCCTACTGGTTCGATTAAACCTTGGTTTCATAACTGAGGGAAACTTGCTGCTGTGCTCATCATACCTTCATCTTGGGGTTCCCAACGAGCTCTACATCAACACCGCCATCAAGCATTTTTCTGGGCGCCGTGCATTGAGCCATCAGCTACAAAGCCACAAAAGGCAACAAGGCCACAAAAGGCTACAAGACCACAAAAGGTCAACAATCCAACCACACAACCGTCTAGGGTTCCAAGAACCCAAGAGAAACAAGCCCAAGGGCTTGAACTCGCCAAATCTCCGAGGAGAACTCAAACCTATGCACCAAATGCAAGAGGCAAGTCCTTCACTCTCAAATTCCACCAAAGCTACAAAAGCTATTGGGGGAATAAGGGAGGAAGAACACAAGAGGAGAACACAAAACTCTCCAAGATCTAGATCCCAAGGGTTCCTTCACAAAGAAGGGATTTGGTTTGGTGGGGCTTGTAGATCTAGATCTCCTCTCTCAAATCCCTCAAAAAGATGCAAGAATCATAGGAGGGGAGAGGGGAGAGGGCAAGCTCTTCAAGGTCAACAACGGAGGAGAGAGAAAGCCAAAAAACCAAGAAAGAGCTAGTTTTGCCCGAAGGGGAAAGGGGAGCTCCTTTTAAAGGGCTCCCCGATCTGCCCGTTACTCACAGTTTCGCGCATGGCCGGTAGTACCGGTGGGTGGTCGGTACTACCGGTGACACTCAGCCAACGGTCCAAAAACAGTGATGCGAACGAACATAAAAACAAGGATGGCCGGTACTACCGGTGGTCACCGGTACTACCACCCAAGATTCTGACTAAAGTACCGTCAAATAGCACAAACGAGGGAGAGAGAGTACTGAACCAAAATTAGGTTTACCGGAAGTTGGGCCAGAATTAACACCGGTACTACCGGCAGCAAACTGCCCTAGCGGTACTACCGGTGGCCCCCCGGAACTACCGGCCAGGCAAAAACTCCAGAACCAGAAATGCCACAACTTTTGCATCCGAACTCCAAAAGAGATGAAACCAATTTTGTTGGAAAGATAACAACGTGTAGAATCCAAGGGAGAAAATATTGGGTATCAACAAGGGAGAAAATACCATGAATATATATGTGACATGCCTCCCAAGGTGTGGAGCCGGAAAACCCGCAAGATCAAAAACACAATAAGATATGCAAGGGAAATCCATTTTTGATGAACTAGAGCTTGTTATGAAGATAACCACAAGCTATAGATCCTCACATGGACAAGAACCAAACAACAACCAAGAAAGATGATGCTATGTATGCAAAGGTTTGAGCTCTCTCTGAAAGATACGAACGAGTCACCCACTCGAGAGCCCCCCTTGATAGTATGGCTATCTATCCTAAACCCGATCTCCCAACACTACAAGAGACCGGTAAAATAGAAACCCTATCAAGATCATACCTTTGACTTGAGCATCCCACTTGAGCTTGATGTAGATGATCTTATCACCTTCAAGATGGAACACCTTTCTTGATTGCTCTTGCTTGCTTTTGCTTGATGAAGACTTGCGAATGGCTCCCCCATACTCCATGGGGAAACCTCTTATTTGACCTTGTCTTCATCACTCCATGAATGTCGAGATGGCAAGCTCCAAGCATGAGATCTTCTAGAGATAGCACACCGTGAGCTTGCACATCAATTCTTGATGATGATGTATTGAAGAAAGCCATGAGGAACTACATCTTCTTCTTCTTCTTATTATTCAAGACATACTTGATCTTCTTCTTCTATTTGATTCCAATAGGCACAAAGCCCTTGGACAATGCTTCTTCTTTTTCATCCTTGAAACCAACACATGGTCCAAGCGATGCCAATGGACAAACCTACAGGTGAAACTCAATTTGCACATTAGTCCATAGGGATCGTCATTAATTACCAAAACCACACATGGGGGGATACATGCCCTTTCATCAGCTTTATGTCCCATTTGACCATTTATGCCCACATGCACTTGCTTTTGGCCCCAAGGTTTGGCCTCAGCGTACACCTCATGTTGCACAATTGCTAAAAGAACTGCCCTCTCCACAGTTTCAGGCACCTGTGCTTCTACTGCACCTCTGATATCAGATTTTAGACCCTTGATAAACTGAGACACAAAGAATTGCTCATCATAATGTGGATTTTGCATTGAAATCTGGTACGACAACGATTCAAATTGGGCTTGATACTCTTCTACTGATCCCCTTTGCTTAAGAGCGAGAAACTGTTTCATGAACTTTCTGTGGTCATCAACACCAAATTTGTCTTCTACTGCTAACATCAAAGCTGGCCATGAATTGATCTCATGTCGTAGACGATAAGCCTTGAGCCAGAGAGCGGCATTCCCATCCATATGCAAGGTTGCAGACACTAACCAAAGAGAAGGGTGGACATTGAAGAGACGGAAATAGTCCAAGCACTTGTCCTTCCAGATGCGAGGCTGATCACCATCAAAGCAAGGAAATGACTTCTTCAGGTTATGTTTAGTCGCCTGATCACTATTGTTTGAGTTTCTACCGCATCCTACACCCATCGCACCACCTCCACCAACGCCTCCGAGCACCCCACTGTCGGCTCCGCCGCCAAAACCGCCACCGCCAGAATTTTCGCCTCCCCGTGTCTGGTGGGACGCCGATGCACTTGGAGAATCGCCGTGCCACCCCGCGGTGACCGTGTGGAGGGAGGTCTTGCCGACATGCGCCACCTCGTCAGGATTGGGATCATCGACCTCTAGCGACATGGATCTCGCCTGAAAACGATCTAGCCTCTCCACCGTCACCGTGAGCTTGTCGTGAAGCGCCACGAGCTGCATCGCCACATCGGCTTGAGCCTTCGCACCTGCCTCCACTGCCTCTGAGATGAGACAGAGTTGCGCGACGAGCCCTTGCTGCGTGGAATCCATGACCGCGACGCGGCCGTGCAGTAGATCTACCGCTTGCCGACACTCGGTGAGGGAGGCCTCTGCCGTCGTTGCAGATTCCCCCATTGCTGCCAACACTAGCGGTGTCTGCGGCGAGGGCTTGGTAGGGGCCGTGGCTGCTCCTCACCGGCCAAAGCCAACTGATCTGCACGAATGCCTCTCAGAATTTTATAGTTCGTCGGTGCGGCGAATTGGGAGATCGCCGGAATTGGACCCTGTAGGGATGAGGATGTTACCGGGTGAGCGATCCGAAAACAGCCACCCGAACCTGTCTACCCGCAGAGCGCCCCTAGAGATCGATTTGATTCTGTTACCAAGTGTACCACCCCGATCTGATGTGATTGTCAGAGTCGGGGATCGGATGATTTTTCGTGCGGAAGAAGAAAGAGAACGAGAGAGAGAGACAGAGAAGGTTCAGTTTCTATTCCTCACTTTTGTCATGATCATTCAGTTACAGGTCCAGGCTTTAAGTAGCACTGTCACCACGCTGGCACGCTGGCCCACCATTCAGCACGCCCCTAATACAAGCTACTGACCCACATCCTGCGTGACAAATTTGTCCCTAAATCATCCCCATATGTATGAACTGCTAGTTAAATTCTAAGCGTGGATAACTTTTGAATCCTAGCGGTACAGGCAGAGCGGGCGACTAGAGGTGGTGTAGAACACATCTAGGGTTTGATACTCCCGCCGGCAACGTCACCGATCTGCTCTGTCTCCGGTGGCCTCAGGGCCTCAGAGGTGTGGCGGACCACGGCCCCTCGCCGACAGGAGGTTTCTTGTTCTTTGTTTAGGTATTTTGTCAGTGTCTTTTTCGGATGTGGAAGCGGTGGCTACATCTTGAAGTCAGAATAAGGTTCTCCCCGTCATATCCTCGCTCCGGTGGTGTGCATCTAGAGCCGGTAAAGGACGCTTGGAGTCATATGTCCGGCCGCTTCTTCCAGGATCTGGTTCATTTTCGTGTTTGTTGGTGTGAGTCCATGACGGTTTCTTCTGCCTTAAGGATGTTATTATTTGTGATGGTTATTGATGTAGTGCACTGGTCCTTTGGGGTCTTAGCACAACGACTTTCCGTCTGTCTCATACAACATGCTCTACTACAACAAGTTTTGTCCAGCTCCAATGATGGAGGGGCGAGGACGGCGACACGTCTTTGACTCGTGCTACTGTTTGTAGGCGTCGCTAGGTGGCCCATGGATCTATTTATAATGTTTATTACTTCTGGGATTATTTATACTACAGGATGATTATTAATAAATCTATGGAATTTCATTAAAAAAAAAGGCACGAATGTTCAGTTTACCATATTATAAAAAACGACGCTCTTGCGTGTCACCTACCACCTACCACGACACAATTAGATGCCAGTATGTGACATGCCACCTACCTAGGAGGATTGTGCCTGTATAGGTTTTTTTTTAATGTATGATTGAGGCTAATTAGATTAATCAACTAAAAGAAACCATTTTTAACAGTTTTTGAGAATCGCTACAAACAGATCATTGAGCACATCGCTTCACCATTCCTGAAGCATAACTAGGGAAAAGTGGACTGTTTTTCTTTCTTTCATTGTTCGTTTTTTCACTGTGTCGTTCTCATTCTGGTCGTTTTGGGTCGTTTTTTCTTTCATGTTTCTGTTACTCAGGCCGGATGGCCATCCTATGTAAACTGCAGCCAATCTTTCGGCTTTCTCTTTTCTTTCTAATATAATACACGCAGTTCTCCTGCATGAACTGCATGGTTCGGAAAAAGAATCATTTTTAACAAACAATAAGGTCCAATGCACCTTGCCAAGAGTTATATTCAAAGCCACTCATTTTTTGTCCATTTATATTCAGTCAAAGAAATCGCAAGTAACTCAACTTGGAGCAAGATAGGCAATACTATATAAATACAATGCATCTGGCCCATGAAGAAGAAACCAAATGTCTCTCAAGGATACAAATGATTGATATCTGCAGCCGCCCAAGGCCGAGCTTTTGGGAGAACAAGCTAATCAACAGTAGAAAAAATCTTCTTGAATCACCTGCCCTGTAGGATGTAGATATGCAAAGAACAGCAGCAACCCCATAAACAAATGCAGCAGTATATTTCAATACACAGCATATCGCAAAGTACACAATGATAATATTTACGACAGCAATGCTCAACTCAAATCAAGAGACGAACCTTGAGAAGATGTCCATCAATTATATGAACCAGTAACTGCTGATCTACTCGGACAGGTCTGTGAGGCTTCGGTGCTGCAATGTGTGGGAGAAAGTAATCATCATCATACAGAACATTATATGACATGCCAAAAGCTTGTTACTAATCCGACAACATCAGTTGTTCAAATTCTAATTGGAAATGAAATCACACTGATTGGATCTATGGTGCTAACTGCTATGAGAACCCAACTACATATCAACAGAACAGGTACAGTTTGAATTTTAAGTACCCCCTCCAATCTATAATAAGTGTCGGTGATCTTGTACTGTTTTAGAATAAAGTTTGTACTAAATCTCCGACACTTATTTTGGATCGGTGGGAGTAACATTTTAACACAGAACCGAGAAATCTAACATGCAATAGAACAAACCATTCGGGTTTCCTTGTTCATAGAAATTCCTAAAAAGAGCTACTGCCTCTTCTGCCATTATCCCCCTGGTGCATTTAAAACCTCTTGGTCTGGTATCTTGGCTCCTAGAAAAGAAACATACAAGACTATGTTAGTTGTGATAACTAACATAATCCAGGCTTACAAGAATGCATGAGAACTCAATAACCATGTATGGCATGCATGCAAGAAATATCATGCAAGCCCAACTTTGTCATGACACATATTGAAATATTGGCAGAAAAAATTGTTCTTGTGAGCATATTAGCTTCCAATTTGCTGCTGTTATTTCCCTCACCCTGTCAAATCATCTGACGAAGAACTCTTGTGCAGTGACATGACCGACCCACATCCTCCAAATTTATCATTCACACAACCAAAGTATACTTCCCTTATTCCTAACAAAAACAATCAGAAATTCTTAGACTGTTTAACATATTTTTAACAGGAAAATAGAACAATTAAGATATTCAGACCTAGTATCGACAATGCCGACGCACACATTATGCAGGGCTCGCACGTGACGTAGAGGTCGCATCCTGCGAACTTCTCCGCAACTAGTGCCTGGTCAAGGCCAATACTCTGCCACTCCCGGAGAAGGACATCAATTGCTTCCATCTCAGCATGTCTGGTAGCCTTAAAAGGGGAAGTTATCTCTTTCAGAAAAAAAAAACACAAAAACATTCCAAAGCAGAAATATCCAGCACAGATAAGAATACCATACGTTCCGGGTGGCATTGGTCTTGTTGCTACCAGAGGAAATAACCTTCCCATTCTCCACAATCACACATCTATCTTGACAGGGATAGAACAATACAGTTAGCACCTTAGAAACTACATAATCACCTAGTAAACTGTAACAATATTCAAAGGAAACTGGAGCTTACCCTACAGGAACCTCAAGGTTGTCCAGGGCAAGCTTGGCCTACAAAAACAAACCCAACTTTTTTATTTGAGCTACCAGCAGTAGCTCTACCGCTTCACAAATAGAAATGGAATTGACTTATGAGGAAAAGCAGCCAAAAACCAATAAAACTGGCTCAACCTTCATAGCTAAACTAAGCCTGGAGCACCACTTGCCAACAACACAATGAACACACCGAACAAGCTCACCACGCAAACCACCGACAAACCAAGGAACATTTGACGCGACAAGAAGACATACAGTTCTGTGAAAAGATGTCCTTGCTGTTCTGTACACATACTACACCCTCATCAAGCAGACCAGATCTGCCATAGCCCACGTATAAGAAGGGCACATGATTCCCGCTAGGCTTCAAAGAAGCATGAAGGATGCCGTACAAAGGATCAAGGACTCTGATCACCGCCAAAAAGGAGCTCCACCAACAAACCGCCACGACCACCGTGATAAGAAGAGAGAATCAAAACCCACTGTGGGTGGCGTGAATCTAGGGTGCTACTGCCTCGATGAGAACGACAGCAGGCAACCATCCTTGAACTATCTGCAGTGTAATGTGTTGTCGACTCGCCTCCGGGGTGGCCTGTCCCTGGTCTCTGTTCGGCCTTTACACCACGCCGGCCACCATGAGACCCTCGTTACAAGAGACAACCGTCTGCAGTCGGCTTCACTGGGAAAGCGCCCAGAGCCCACGCCGCCTGCACGATGGTGCATGGAAGGAGCGCCGGTCGCACCAGGCACGCGTTATCATACCCCACCCGCGACTCCAGTCTAAACAGCCACTGCACCACACCAAGGGCCAGATTCCATCCATCCCTAGATGTGAAGCCACCACATCAAATTGTTTTCTTCTAGCCACGGATAGCCTGAGATTATGCCCTCAATTCTACTATTAGTAGTTTTCTTCAGAACACCTTCACTGCTGCAACGTTAATTGGGCTATATCAGGTTTGATTAATCCAGATTAAGCTCAATCATGCGTACTAACTATGAACTATCTAAAGCATCTGCAGGATGAACTGAGATGGAGCTAATCAGCCAAACTAGTTTAGAAGAGTTGACAACATAATCTCAAGCTAGCTGTAGGGAGAAGAAAAAACCATTTCTTCAGGGGAACGCGCCAGCAGCAGGCAATCCGCCAGCCACACCTCTGGTACAGATCAAAACCCCCGCACCTGGCGCCACACGCTTAACCCCACAATGCCCACCGCATCAGGACCTGCCAACGCCAACGCGCCGCAGGGGAGGAACACACCCACAGCCCATGCCACCACGCCGCCCTCACAGCTGCGATCCAGGACCACCACCCTGGCATCCAGGCCACTCCGCGCTCGTGAGGAGGCCGGAGGATCCCCGCTACCATCGACAACAGGCTCCGCCACACTCGCATTGGTTGGGCAGGGTGTTGTACTCTTATTACAAGCAAGAATGAGCCATTCACGGTCAAAAACTAGAATTGGAGCCATACCTGATCGAGCGCGAGCTCCATAAATTCCGTCGCTGCCATTGGTTGGGCACGAAGGGTCACCAGGGCGATTGAGCGCAGAAAGGTGGATTGGCGGTGAGGCATCGTTCGGCGTGGATACGAGGGGAGAAGCGGCGAGGAGACGAGCTGCTATGAGAGAATAGCAACAATACCACTTAGTCAAAACCGAAAGTTCCGAAATAGAACTGGAAAAACCAAACTCGCCGAAATACCATTGCAGTTTCGGTTTTTCTTGCCAAAATACCACTATACACTAACTGAGACTAACACCCAAACAAAAAGACATATATGCCCTTACCTATTCACACACCACAACTCTCTCATTTCCACTAATTTCAACAGCTTTTAAACAAGATTTCAGCAATATTTTGACAAAATTTCAGCAATTCAGCAACATTTGACAGCCGTAGTACAACAGCATTCAAACAAGATTTCAGCAACATTTTGTCTGCATTCCAAAAACAGAATTTCAGCAGCATTTTCACAAAATTTCAGCAGCATTTCAGCAACTGAATATCTATTTTTTACTTCAAAATTGTCCATCAAATGAATGCTGAAACAAAGCAGACATAGAAATTCTGAATATGCCACTCGTTGCCATGAAAAACACTACACACAACAGGGGAAACACGGGAAGAAGAGATGATACTTCGTTGTGGATGTCGTAGGAGCAAGACGTACATCCGCGCGGTCAAAGTCAATGTCGCGGGCGCAGTGCCCGTTGGCCGAGCCAGGGGAGAGGCGGCCAAGCCGAGCAGGGCAAGGACGGGGCGTAGTCGCCGAGCAGGAGAAGAGTGCACACCGGAGCAAGCGTGAGCAGGGGCGTCTTGACCGAGAAGGGCAGGCCCGGCGCTGCGGTGGAGCAGAGCTACCTCGCGGCGGCGGCGGCAGCGACACGAACTGGGCGATCGTCTAGGTTTTTTTCAGGATGGGAATGGGCCGGCCCGGACCTGGCCTTGGACCTGGCCCCATGGCCCCAGGGCCAATTTCAGGGGCCACAGGCCGACCCATTCTGAGAAAATGTTGCGGCCTCGCTGACCCAACGGGTACCCGAGGGCCGACGCAAAATTCAGCGAATATATAGTTCTCAGCTAACTGACACAAAGAAAATTTTCTATGCATAGTATTTTCAGGAGAGAAAAATTGTTGTCTAACCAAAGATGATAATTTAACACAATCAAGGTTACAAACGAACCACAAATCAGTGATTTACATGTTTCAGGAACCATAAAACAGCTACAGACTTCACAAATCAGTGATTTCACTCTCATTTCATCAGTGATTGCTTCACCATCTACTGAGGTTACTTGTACATCCCTCATCATTTGTATCAGAGAAATGAGTCAGGAAAGGAACTGAAAAGGGACATCAAATGTGTAACTGAATGCAATGTATTTTTGTCAATAACTTCAGTAATAAAATGACTACAAGTATACATTTGAACGAGCTCCACTTGGCTAAATTATTTGCTCATGGAATTACTCCCTGCGACCCATATTAGTTGACTCAAATTTGTCTAGATTCGGATGTATCTAGCACTAAAACTTGACTAGATACATTCATTTCTAGATGAATCTAAGTCAACTGATATGGGTCGGAGGGAGTACATGAACTACCATATGTCAACGACATCATTAGGCAAGTATACCAACAAGACAACAACTAGTCAACCACTGCATGCTTCACTAAACTACCATTTGAGAGGAATTATTTGCCTCCTCCAAAAGAAACAAGACTACTGACTAGCTAGTGTTTAATTGATGATCCAACATACCAAGGAACTAGATTTCAAGCTGAAAAAATGCATCAGTAGGAAGGCTAGGTAATTTCATAAAGCTACAGAGGCAACCATAATCTATCAACGAAGATTGGAAAGTGGATGCATGACGCCGACAAATCAATCCGGTGTTCCGACATAGCTGAACAAACATAAAGAAGCCAAACATGCTGTAAATGAAATATTCTTGATTAACTCTGCTTAGCATACTGCAGCCCCACAGTTCTAATATAAATGGAAAATCATATGAGAGACACGATTTCACTGGTGAAATAGGACTATATATGATCTATGCACTTCTGATTGATACCAATTCTGAATTCTATATGACTTGAACAACCTAAAAATAAGTGGTGAACAAGAGTGCTAATACGAAAGAAAACATTCGTCATGGGTGAGACCTTTAAGGGTTCCATTAAATGTTGCTTGATGGAGAGGGCATGGTTCACAATCTGTGTCAATGGTCCAGTTCACGACTATGGCTGTAGATAGTAGTTGGTGGTTTCCAAGGGGAGCTTATATGCAAGGTATGTGGATGTCAATTAGACCCTTGTACCCTGCAGTGGTCTAACAAAATAATAACTCATGACCTGACCTGATAATGTGCGTTGGTTTCTGTTAGCGCCAAGACGACGGGGTTGTTCTCAGTAGGAGAGTTACAGAGGACAAACATAGAACGCTCTATCTTTGGCTGCTTCAAACAGGGAACACACCACTACTGATTTTCTAAAGCACTAACCAGATCTTGGAGAAGGACGAGCTGGCGACCGCGACGGCGAGCTGGGCGACGACCGCGACGGCGACCGGGGCGGCGATCTGGGCGGCGACCGGGATGGCGACCGGGGCGGCGATCTGGGCAGCGACCGGGACGGCGACCGGAGCGGCGACTGGGACGGCGACCGGGACGGCGACCGGGGCGGCGATCTTGACGGCGAGCTGGAGGCGGCGGCGGAGATGGACGGGATCAGATCCTAGCAGGGCATGGCGACCTGGCTGGTGGACGAGAGCAACCGTTTTTTGTTTGTTGGCAACCGGTCGTCTAGGTTTTGCTTGCTGGCTGGGGCCGTGGGCCAGGAAGACAGCCCATCCACTAGTGTGGCTCGTCGTCTAACCCAAGCCGTGAGGGAATCCACCCGGTCTCACCCATCGGCGGAGCGGAGATGAGTGGTGGTGGCGCGAGGAGGGTTCTGGAGGCGTGGAAGCTCGGGGTGGTCAAGTACGGCGACGCCCTCAAGCTCCAGGAGAGGCTTGTCGCTGAACGGAAAGCCGGCCGGGTCCAGGACCTCGTCCTGTCGCTGCAGCACCCGCCGACCTACACCATTGGCAAGCGGCGAACCGACCACAACCTGCTCGTGCCGGAGTCCAGCCTCGAGGGCCTCGGTGCCGAGCTGCACCGCACGGAGCGGGGCGGGGACATCACCTTCCACGGCCCGCGCCAGGCCGTGCTCTACCCCATCCTCTCGCTCCGGGACATCGGGCTCGGCGCGCGGAGGTACGTCGAGGGGCTCGAGGCCGCCATGGTCGAGGTGGCCTCGATGTACGGCGTCAAGGCTCGGCCAGGGGGCGCCTGCACCGGCGTGTGGGTCGGGGACAGGAAGATTGGGGCCATCGGGGTCAGGATCTCGTCCGGGTTCACCTGCCATGGCCTTGCGTTCAATATCGATCCTGATTTGGGGTACTTCAAGCACATCGTGCCCTGCGGCATCGCCAACAAGGAGGTCACGTCGCTGCGGCGGGAGGCGGCGGTGGAACTCCCTCCTGACGAGGTGATCCATGATCAGCTCGTGCAGAGCTTGGCCACAACCTTCCGTTTCAGTGATTTTCAAGTCAAGGATGATTCAGAGTGTGCAGAGATGATTCACTCTTAACATTACCCCATATCTCCATACCTCAATTTTGAGATTGCTTACCCACATGTGTCATGTGGTAGAGATGATTTACTCAGCTGCAACTACACAACAATGATGTGTATTTTACTCTGTATACTGGGGATTTCTCTGAATACATTGTTATACAATTTGGGTTTGAATTTTTTTTTGTCTGCTAATGTTCGTCGCGAAGGGAGGTGATTCCCATCCTATGTGCCAAGAGCTTACATTTGAACCATCTTATTGGTATCCACTTGGTATGCTTCCAACAACATCTGCTTCACGGAGATGATAATTATGTGGGACACATAACAACATTGTTGAAATATATTTGGAACACCCTGTCATCGAATTCACCAATTCGGTAACAACATTTGGATGAAATTTTCTGATTATGTTTGTTGCAAACAAATGGAAACTAAGATGCTTCTAATTAACAAGGTGCATATAGGCCAGCAGCTAACAACTGAAGAAGCCTATCTGCATCTGCTTAATATTCAGTCGACGGCACCCTGCTTTATGGAGCTGGTGATTTGTGTGGATATATAGCAACAGATGCTGTGGATGTTGAATTGAGCTACTCCCTCCAATCCATATTATTCTTCTCAACTTTGTCTAGATTCGGATGGTTCTAGCCTAAATAATTAACTAGATACATCCGAATCTAGATAAAGTTCAGAACAATAATATGGACCGGAGGGAGTAGTAAGAAATATTGATACTGAATTTTCTTCAATTATTGAGCATGCAGGCTTTTTGACTGATCTGATGACTTGTCCTTGTTCCGTTCTCTCCTCATGATTAGGTCCATTTGGACAAGCCCTGGCTGCTGTATGCTTGAAGACAAAGAAGTCTTTATAAAAAAGAATGTAATTCATCTGGAAATTTGCACTGGTACCTCTCCAACTCTATCTCCGTTTCTTTAATCATTGGCAAGCCTCCTGATTCACTGAGATGGTAAAAGCTGGTATGTTGCTACGCCAGACACAAATGATCTTCTTATGTTTTTCCTGAATTGCAGTTTTGCATATTGCAAGTGTCATTCAGCGGTACATGGCCAAGATACATGATATGGTTTGGAATAAGATTGTGATGTCTATATGATCAAATACACTTGTTTTTTCTGTGCTTTGTTTCATAATGTCACCAAGATATTTGCTACTAGCTTACTTTCTGACCATGCTGCCTGTATGATTTCAGAGCAATGCCTTTTCTCACCTTGTGTGTTCCCACCTTAATCCATTCTTATTGTGTAATAAGTAGTATGTTGCATGATGCTGTAAGGAATGTATTCATTGCTTTTGAAGGTACATAAAAGAAGCTGCTGCAGTGTCTCAACAGAAATAACATGAGAGTTTTGCAGAAACGAACTCTGCCATCTGAATTAGCATTGGTATTTGAATTGAACTAAGAAAAGCGGGCCACATCTCACATGCCAATACCTGGTGCTCTAGCATGCAGATGGGAAAAAAGAAAGAACATGTGTATCATATTAGTTCTTTGATGAAGTAAAACCAAGTGTCTTCCATTGATCCCATTTACAAAAAATGGAAGAATCTGATAGAGCCGAATCTGCCTGCATCTATGTCTTCAGACATGGTAGCGGCTGAATACGCATCCTGGCCGCACTCGGTGCTGCAGGACTGGGGTTCCGGCTTCTGCTCTACGACACCGGGGCCCCAGGAAAGGGCCTCCGACCGCAGCTTGAGGGTGGTGGTCTGGTTCTCGGAAGGCGCGCCGCGTGGCGCTGCTGCTGCTGCGCTGGAGGAAGGCGAGCCTCCCGGTTCTTGAGCCCCGGATGAATCGAAGCAGATGGAGACCGCCTTCCCGGACGCGGTCTGCAGCTGGAACTCCGTCGGGGTGAGGGCGAGGAAGGCGCTGTTGCAGGAATGCTCGTTGTAGTAGGTGACCTGGTACAATGGGGGGTCGCTGTGGTCTTTCTGCTGAATCTGTTTCGTCGCCGGGCAGTTCATGTTGTCCTTGTAGGTGCATCTGTAGTAGTACCTGCGGCAGGACAGGAAGAAGAAGCAGGAATTTGTGAGTAAAACATACTCGCATAAAGATCCGGCTTTCTCTATCTCTATATGCATCTTCCTGGCAGATTTGTGTGGGAAGAATGGAAAGACCGTGAAAGAGAGAGGGGCGGGTAAAAGAGGTGGAGTTTCTGATATGATAAGACAAGTACTGCTATGCAGATGCAGATCAGCAAATGAGGCGGGCCGGGCCGGGCGGGCGGAGTTTCGAACCTGGGGAAGTTGCAGTTGTTAATCTTCTTCTCGCCGTACTTCCTCCATTGGTGGCCGTCGTTGTGGGGCGCGAAGGTATCCACCTTCCTCATCCGCTTCTCTTTCCTGCATCAGAAACAAATCAAGAAAAAGGTTACTCCAACTGAGCTGGCGCACAAACATCACAAGACAGAGGAGAATATCTGAATCTGTCTTACCTTGATCCATGGCCTAGAATGTGCGACTGATGTGGGCTGGGCACAGGAGACATTGTTCCCGGTCCCCAAGGGCAAGAAAAACTGGGAGGCGCCGGCCGGACGAGGAAGAGGAGGAGGAGGACGAAGAAGAAGGAAAAGGTAGCAGCTCGGCTTAATCACAGAGAGAGAGAGAGAGAGAGAGAGAGAGAAGCGAAGTAGACCGGGGCACCCTTTTTAGCTTAACGTCAAGACCCTATAATTGAGCCCCTGATGCAGCATTTGAGATTATAAAACTCCCGTCCTCTCATAAACTGAGACCGGCAAGGGAAGGGAGCTCGAGATGCAAAGATTATCTTCTCCTCCCACCGTATCGCTATCACGTGCTCCCCCGCACCGACGGGGGTGACGGACCCTGAGAAATTTCTTCGCACCTTCTTCTTTTTCCCTCCAAAGGAAGGGTGTGAGCTCCGGCCTTGCTACAAGTGGCCTCGGGTGATGTGTTCCGCCCTTATTTTTAAGCCAGCACTCTCATCGCAACTTGGTCTACAGTCTGAATAATACTAATCCTTCCGTTGATCGGGACTCGCTGGGGAGGTAATAGTACTAGTATTGTATTCGGCTGGACCGGTTCAAATCTTGTCCAAAATGGAAGTTTGGTACCGCTGGGGGATTAAACTAGTCGGACCTGGCCTCCGGATTCTTCTAGTCGGGAATCGTCTCGTTGCTTGGCGAGGGAGATTAGCTTAGCTCCCTAGCTTGGCTGATGTGATGATACCTAACGCACATCCACGGGTTGTAGTAGTATATTTTTTATAAGACCTGCACATGCCATAGGGGCAAGTTGAGGAGGGAAGGAATCTCTAGAAAAGATTTCTCCCTAAATAAATTAGGACCCCGGAACATGAGATCATCGCTGAGGTTTTCTCGGGGGCAACTGGATGGATGCCTGGTCACCGGAGCAATATGTTATGCCCAAATGGCGCTGCTGCATCACGACGGTTCATTAGCGTCACTAGCGTGTGCTAGCTAGTTGGTGCACCGGAGCAATTTTGTTTTTGTTTTAGACTTTCTTTTCCTTTTGTCCTGAAATAGTATTAGCAAATGACATGCAAATCTTTTGCTTCTTCTTGAAATAAAGAAATGGTATTAGTCAAAAATCAAATGCTAGCGGCGACCATGAGGAGCTGCTGTCAATTTGTAGTATATAAGAAGAAGACAGCTCACAGATGATGCTAGGTCAAAGAATTCAGAAAGAAGGAAAACCAGTACACCAGATCACATTGTTTATTCCTCGCGCCAAGAAAAAAGATCACATTGTTTATTCTACCGGCATGTTACTAAAATTAAGACCTGTCTGCCCAAGCTCTGACCTTTTTTTAACACCATATAATCTTCCTCCTCCTGGAATTCACTTATTTACAAACACTAGGAGGACCGGACACGTATCCAGTTTTCTAACTAGCTGGTTCTAGAAGGAGGACAGGTTACGCCTTCTGATTGGCCGGGCGACGTAGAGGGAGAAGGGGGATGGATACCACATCTAGATCTTGGCTTATTCATTGACTTTTTGCACAATAATAATATATATATTGCGTTAGTAAATGTCCCGCTAATTTAGTTGGTTACCGACTACTAAAATAGGTCGTCACGGTCCTGATAGATAGAGGAAGATAAATAAGCATTGAAGTGTGGTCACAATGAACTACACGATTAACAATCCAGGGCCAAGCGATAGAAAAAGTGTACAATTGCGGCTACGCCAGTCGACAGGCATACAAAATGCAAACCACAGCTTACACGAAGGCGCGCCCATGTTCACACTGCCGAAATATCTCTCAAGGTCATAGACCCATGTGTGTGCATTTAAATAGATACGAAGAAATTTCCCTGAAATAGAAATGATTTGATTTGTACTTTGAGGCCAACAGAAAGAAGCTATACTGAAATTACTACTTGCGAATAAACGAAATACTGTATGAATATCCAGTGCTAACTCCAAATTTTGGGTAATCCATGCCAGTTAAGCTTTGTGGAAATAATTAACAGAGTGAGCCGCCAGCACTAGGGCCAAACGTCCAACCACAAAATGTTTTTGTAGACAATGGCGCCAAACTATCTTGTTGAAAACGGACTCTTAGCACAGTCATTACTTATGTGGAAGCACTTGTTAGAGCATCTCTAGCAGATACTCAATAACCGTGTACCGTAAAAGTGGTTTGCAAACCAGAACCAGTTTTGCAGTACCAAATTTCGCAGCGCAGAACAGATACACTAAGCATAACTGCATATTTGAAAGCACTTGTTATTCGCTAATTGGTCTTTGTTAAAACTGACGTCACTTTTTTGAAGTCAGATTAAACATCTTTGGGTGGCGCAAGCCGGCAAGTCTGGTCACCAAATTAGTTGTAGGCGTACTCCCGTGCTAACTCCAAATTGGCCGTCCGAAAAAAATACAGTAGTGTTTTTTGGGTAATGCATGCCAGTTAAGCTTTGTGGAAATAATTAACTGTGTGAGCCGCCAGCACTAGGGCCAAACGTCCAACCACAAAATGTTTTTGTAGATAATAGCGCCAAACTATCTTGTGGAAAATGGACTCTTAACAGAGTCATTACTTATGTGGAAGCACTTGTTATTCGCTAATTGGTCTTTGTTAAAACTGACCTCACTTTTTTTAAGTCAGATTAAACAACATCTTCCTTTGGGTGGCGCAAGCCGGCGAAGTCTGGTCACCGAATTATTTGTACGAGTACTTGTCGTAGCTTGACACACACATCCATTAACTAAGACAAGACGATTGAGAAGATTGACACTTTCTTTGTAGACTACTGCTTTCCAAATTTTGTTGGGCGGACCTACGCTTCGAAAACAAAAAGAAATTCGTTGTGCTTCTAGCTGGTACTCAATACTTGTATACAGTAGTACGTATTGCATTATGAATTATTCAGAGCGGACCACCATCGATCGGTCAACAGCGATTTGATTGGGTTGCTCGTCATGTTGTTGCTGGAATCCTAGAACTGGGAAAAAGCAACAGAAAATAAAAATGTTCCTGTTGGCGCCCATGGTTAACTCTTCCGGTTGGACGGATTAGTCTTGCATGACAAGGTGGCCGGTGATCAGTGTTAGCAGCTGTTCTTCTCTCGTCGTCGCCACATCTCCACTTTATTCATTTGTCCATTTTAAAATGCCGTCAAACTTTTCGTCCTAGAATATAACAGTGCAAATATTTCATTTTGTTTTGACTATTCCATTGATTTTCTTGGTGATTGTTTCCGCGTTTTAATTTCTTTGCTCGCAGCGACTAGGTGTGCCACCATCAAGATAACACTGTCGGCAACCCTCGTCTATACTCAAGGCTAGGTGTTTTCTTAGTCGAGACAACTAGTAGAGATTAAAGGATATCGATGGCGACCAAATGTAAGGAGGAGATGTGTATTGGGTCCTATGCGCACGTTACAGTACATCCATAACAACGTTGAGACATCCATGTTACTAGATGGATCTCGCCGACTTTTATTGTTGTCGTTGACTTGTACATAACACGTTTTCATTTTTCGTGAATTGTGAACCCGGGGTCTGGCGTACTGTTGAGCGGAGATGCATAACTTTCCGGCTACTATAAGCAGTGCCATGGTCTGACGCATTTGGTGTGTCGTTGCTGAATATTCTTGAGAATCCATCACTACCAATGTTCCATTATTCGATGATTATATAAATGAATATGGGAGTAAATATGTCATGATTTAAAAACACATATATTTACCTTATGATTTTAGAAATGTCAACCATATATAATCAGCCGCGAAATTGCAAGTGAAGCTAACAAAACTGCAGGTTAGATCATTTTTCTTAAATTAGAACATAAGCAACAAAACTGTCAACCAAAACTCATGCCAAAAAACAGCAAACTTGAGTTACATCTACTTACCGGACCATGAAAAAACCCAACGATAGTAATAAGACAATATATAATATATTCTACTATATGGAAATGCTTAGTTTTCACTTTTCAAAATTGCTTGCAAATGAACAGTGCAAAATATGTATCTCTGATAAATTTATTTAAAAGTAAACAGAACAAAGACCGAGGTTGCATAATACCAAGAACCCAGTCTTTAAGAGAAAGGACAAAATCCTTTGTTGCATTCGTATTTATCCTTAGCTTGTTGACTTCCCTACACATCAACATCACTCAAGAACAATGGGTAACAAATTCTCTTGTCCTCCATACATATAAACCCATCTCTTTGAGCAACACCATCTATGTACTGCACTCACTATCAACGGCAATAATATGCATCATGTACCTGCATGCCTTAATACATAAACAAACATTTTGAAGGCATCAACTAGCCAATGATAGGAGACCAAGCAAACTTCTTTTTGCGAAAGGAGACCAAAGAAACTGATCATAAATCAAGGAAAAGCAACCCTGAGGATAATTGTTTTACATATGCATTAAAAACAATAATGACATAGATAAATCTGAAAATGCCCTTTTGAAAGAGCTTGTGGGCCCCCATGCGTGGTTTTGGTAATTAATGACAATCTCTATGGACTAATGTTTGCATTAAGTTGCACTTGTAGGAATTGTCCATTGGCATTGCCTGAAGCATGTGTTGGCTTCAAGGTAGCAGAAATAAAGAAGAAGCATTGTCCAAGGGCTTTGGGCCTATTGGAATCTTGTAGAAGAAGAATAATAAAGAAAAGAAGATCAAGTGTGTTTTGAAGGTGTAGATGGAGTTCCTCATGTGTATCTTCAAGACATCATCCAATTAGAGTTAGAAGAAATGTTGTGCAAGCTCAAGATGCGCCATCTCTAGAAGATCTCATGCTTGAAGCTTGCCATTCTCGGTGATCATGGGTCGATGAAGACAAGGTCAAAGAAGAGGTTTCCCCATCGTGTATGGGGTTCAAGTCTTCATCATTTGAGCTCAAGGAAGAGCAATCAAGAAAGGTGTCCATCTTGAGAAGGACAAGATCGTCGACATCGAGCTCAAGTGGATTGCTCAAGGAAAATGTATTATCTTGATAGGTTTTCCCTTTTTCCGGTATCATGTTATTGTTGGGAGACCAGGTTTAGGGTAGATAACCGTACTATCAAGAGGGGCTCTCGAGTGAGTAACTTGATTATATCCTTCAAAGAGAGCTCAAACATTTGCATACTTGGCATCATCTTTTTTGGTTCTTATTTAGTTCTTATCCATGAGATGATTTAGAGCTTGTGTTAATTGCCATTACAAGCTCAAGTTCATCGAAAAAGGATTTCGTATGCATTCTCTATTGCATTTCCGATTTGGAGGTTTTACCGGTGTGTCTTTTATAGATAGGTTAACCCCTTCATCATTTGATTCTATCCTTCCTTTCTATACTATGATGGTTCCTTGCATAATCTTGTATATATTGTTTTCCTCTTCGAAACGATTCCAAGTTCATCAAAATCGGAGTCCGGATGCAAAAGTTATGATTGTTTTTGTATTGGTGTTTCTACCAGTTTTGTGAGGGCCGGAGACTCCGGCCCAAATTTTGGTCCAGAATCTGGGGGCTGTACAGAGAGCATATGGAGGCTTCCCGGAGTCCTGGACGGAGCCTGGACCGTGGAGACTCTGGTCCTAGGGGCCGGAGACTCTGGTCCTGAAGGCCAGAAACTCCTGGATAAGTGGTCTGCAACGACTAGTTGTCATGGGGGACCTATAAAAGGCCCCCTTCTTCCGCAAGGGGCTGGTTGCTTGCTCTCTCTCTCCTCCATTGTTTCTACCTTCAAGATCTTGCAAATACTCTCAATCCCTCCCATATTTCTTGAATCTTGTTGGGGGATTTGAAAGAGGAGATCTAGATCTACAACTCCACCAATCCATCTCTCCTCTATGTGAGGGGACCATCTTGGGATCTAGATCTTGGGGTTTCTTTTGTGGATTTCCTCTTTTGTTCTTCCTCTCTTATTCCCCCAATAGCTTTTGTAACTTTGGTGGAATTTTAGAGTGAAGGACTTGCCATTGCATTAGGTGCATAAGTTTGAGTTCTCTACGGAGGATTTGGTTGGTGAAATCGAGAAGATTGTCCCTCATGGGTTCTTGGAACCCTAGACGGTTGTGTGGCCTTTGTGGCGTGTTCTTGGGGCCTTCAATTAAGTTGTGGAGCTATCCCTAAGATCGTGGCCTTGGTGGTGATTATTGGGAGCCTCTAATTAAGTTGTGGAGATTGCCCCAATCTTGTACGGGTTTGGTGACCTCCCTCAAGTGTCCCATAGTAGAACGGGTGCTTGCCGCGTGGTGGGTGCTCGGGATAATAGGGTGAGGCCTCTTGTAGCGTTGGTGGTCTTAGTACTGCCCACCCCTCCAACGAGACGTACTCCCTTGTAGGGAGGAACTCGGTAAAATATCGTCATCCCCGCGTGTCTCGGTTATCTCTATACCCGAGCTCTTTACTTATGCACTTTACCTTGTGATATCCTTCGTGTTTGAAGTAATCTATATTTCTATCACTCTGTTGCTTGTCTTGCTTAGCATAAGTTGTTGGTGCACATAGGTGAACCTTAGTATATCTAGGCTTTATGCTTGACAAAAGAAAATGTTAGTTTTATTCCACCATTTGTTAAGCCCATCTCGTAAAAGTTTTAAACCTCTTATTCACCCCTCCTCTAGGCGACATCCGTGATCTTTCAATTGGTATCAGAGCAAGGTCTCTCACTTTTAGGCTTCACCGGCTTGAGAGTAAAGATGCCGACTAGGGGAGTAGTGCATGATTCCTTTTATACATTTGATGACACAAATTATGGTATTTCGAAATCTCGCATGCTAGATTATTTTTGGGACATTCACCCATCCATTGAGGGAATTCTATATATGGGTTTTCTTCTCCTATGGATCCCCAAAGGAATCTTTAGAGGATAAGATGACCTCTTATATAGATGCTCAAGATACTAAAGTGTTTTTACTTGTGTGAGCAATGTAGTTATTTCTTTAATCATGCCTTATCGGAGTGCTCATGATATTTGGACAAAGCTTCAAGAGAAATATAGTGAGTCCAATATTATTGAGGATGATTGTGTTCCCTCCACCTTCGGCTGTGATGTGTTATCACCTTCTACCACTTCACCAACATGTGATTTTTCACAAAGGTAATGATATGGTGAGTGGTGATAGAAATTGCAATTTGGATAGTGAGATTACTGATAGCTGTGTGATTCGACATATTTTTGATGGTTTTTATTGATGGTTTTCTTCTGGATTTGATTATTTTCTAGCTTTACCTAATGCTAATACTTCGGTAGCGAAAAAAACTTGGTTTTTAATGTGTGTTTCAGGTTCTGAACATCAACTGAAGGTTTTAACAAGATAAACACAATATTCAGGCTAAAACAAGCAAGTCTCTTTTTGGAAGCAATCGTGGGAGGCATACAGAAGCTTTAACGAGCAACTATGCAGCAGGAATATTTTTCTGGCCATATAGTTCCTACCGTATAGCTGCCGCCACCTCCGTCTTGTCAAAAGGGACAACTTTCATGAAGAGGCCAGACGCGAAATCATAACACAGTAGCCGCCATCCCATCCAGAAAGGAGAAAGAAGAGATCCAGAGAAGAAGGGGAAGACGTTCTTCATCTCGCTCCACGATCTTCGATCTCCTAGCCATCACACCCTCATAGCCATTACTTGTACTTGAGAGAGAGAGATCTACACCTTGCAAGATTAGGGTTTGAGATTGTTTCTTCCTATCTTGAATTGTGTTGGATTACTTTTCTATTCTTATTGTGGATCTCCATAGTAATATCAGAAGAACTCCCTTTATTTAATTATATCGATGATGCTTTCTTCTCTCATGTGTGAGTAAGTTCCTTGGGCGTGGGAGATGTAAGGGATTGGTGAGATGTGATGTGCCTCCATATATTTTCCATTAGTTTGTGATTGATTTTAATCATTATACTATGTGTGCTTGACTATCTGTGGGATGCCTAATGCTTGTTGTCCAATTAAGGGCCCAGACAACATGATGCTTTGTTCTACATAGATAGGATCCTGTTCGCTAGCAGATCGGCGACCCCGAGTGACACGGGGATATCAATGGGAAACTAGTTTGACTCGAGGATCACGAGGAACCACTATGCTTATTACATTAGTCCAATCCAAGGAGCTTAATTGATAAGCAAGCTGAAGGATCTTAATCGTCTAGTGACTGGCCATGGTTCTGGTAACATGCTAGTAGGATTATTGAAGTTGGGATGAAATCTACCAAGAGGAGTCCCGGCTAATTATGGGTTGCTCGCCTACACATATATTTATAAGATTATAATTGTTACACTTATCATTCGTCCACCTGGCACAGTCACTATCACCATGAACTGTATCTCCCCACGCCTTCTTTGTCATCTGCAGAAAACCACAAACAATCAAATCGTTCTTTACTTTTATGTTTTTTATTCCTGAAGTTTACATTTTAGTTTTAGTTAAATACATCCAGTTTAATCCAAATTTCATTCTTATTTTCACACTTGTAGTCAATTCACTCGAAGACCTATGACAACTTTGAGTGTGACAGAGACTTCACTCATACACACTTACCTTTGGGCTCCCTGTGGGATCGATATCTATACTTCAAAACTAGCTACAAACGATATGTGCACTTGTAGACATCAAACTATTTTCTGGCACCGTTGCCGGGGAGCTAAGCGCTAAGTGTTTGTCTCTTGACATTTTAGGTGTTACTACTACAAAATGGTCTCCCTAGGAGACAAAGGGTCTACACGCTCTGGTAGGACCTATTTACCAGATTATTTTGAGCGCCTGCCTATTCAATGGCGCGAGGAAATTATTGAAAAACATTTAAGATCAGATAAGGTTGAAGTTGAAAACCTGAGTGATTTTATGGAAATCATGTCCATTTACAGGACAACATCCAAGAAACCTGAGAAAACTCTCAGAGAATATAGTGCTCCAAACTCTGCTTTCCTTAAACAACCAATAGAATTTCCTAACCCTAGAGTTAGAGAATATCGATTTGATGGTGGAATTATTAAAATTTTGTAGGAAAAAGCTTTTAGTGGAAGGGAATATGAAGACCTAGGAAGACATATTAGAGAGTTTGACAATGTGATGACGACACTTGGACCAAAAGGTTTGCCAAGAGATTTCTCTCGTCTAATTTTTTTCGTTGGTCTCTTGAATGTAAGGCTCTAGACTAGTTATATTCTCTCCCTTGTCATTACATTAAATGTTGGGAAAACTATATTGTTAAATTCATAAAAATGTTTAATCCTTTTAAAAGGTAACTGAAACTAGAAAGAATATAGGCAACTTTAGTCAGAACTTGGGAGAAAACTACCCACAAGCTTGGGATAGATTCTTTGGAATGATCAATAGAATTCCTAATCGTGGCTATTGATACATTGGAAATGTATCTATAATTTTTGATGTTCCATGCGTGGTTTTCTCTACTTTCTTGTGTTTTGTCCACACTTTGGAGTACTTTTCATATGATTTCTTGGACTAACCTATTAACAAGAGCCACAGTGCCAGCTGCCTGTTTTCTGCTGTTTTTGGTTCCAGGAAAGTCAGAAAATGAATATTCTCGGAATTGGACGGGACAAAAGCCAAAGTTGCTATTTTACCATAAGACATCTGGAGCCAGAATACGAGACGGAGAGGGGCTGGGGCCCGGCCATACCACCTGGCCATGCGACCAGGCCTGGCCCGCGCCAGGGGGTGGTCTGGCCGACCCCAGCACCCCCTCGGCTTCTCTTTCCGCCTATATATTGCCTCCGATACCAAAACCCTAAGTACCCGATCAAAAATCCACGAAAGAGTCTGTAGCCGCCGTTATCTCCATCCCTAGATCGGGAGGGATCTGAAGCTCTTCCCGGCACCTTGCCGAAGAGGGGAATTCACCCTGGAGGCCTTCATCATCATCATGCAAGCCTCCGGTGTGATGCGTGAATAGTTCATCTCCGGACTACGGGTCCATGTAGTAGCTAGATGGCTGGTTCTCCTCCTTTGTGCTTTCATGTCTAGATCTTGTGAGATCCGTTCATGATCAAGATCATCTATTTGTAATTCTGCATGTTGTGTTTGCGGGGATCCGATGGATATTGAGATGCTATTTTAGATTGATTATTGATTCTATCATGTCTTTGTTATTTGTGATCTTGCATGATTTCCGTTGTTAGTAGCTATCTTGGCCAAGTAGATGCTAGCAACTCCAAGAGTTAGTATTTATGCTCGATAGTGGGTTCATGCCTCTGGTAATCTGGGGAAGTGACAGAAATCTCTAAGGTACTAGATGTGTTGTTGCTACTAGGGAGAAAACAACAATCCTTTGTTCATAGAACAATCATATTGTTTACTTTACACGCAATTCGTAAAGCAATAATCTGTTGCTTGCAACTTAATACTGGAGAGGGTTCGGATGATAACCTAAAGGTGGATTATTAGTCATAGATGTAGTTGGATGGCGGTCTATGTATAATGTTGTAATGCCCAATCAAGTCTCAAAGGAGTCAAGATGATTAGTATATGCTTGTATGCTTTCTCGATGTTTGTCAATTGCTCCACTGTAATTTGTTTACCCAGCATGTTATCTATCTTAAGGAGAGCCACCTCTAGTGAACTATGGACCCTGGTCCTTTCTTTTACATACAATCTACAAACTGTTTACTGCTTTGTGTTTACTTTCTGCAAACTATTACTTCCTTCCATTCTATACGTTTAATCCTTTGTTTTCAGCAAAACCGGTGAGATTAACAACCTCATCGCAAGTTGGGGCAAAGTTCTATGGTTGTGTTGTGCATGTCTCCACGTTGCTGCTGGCACCAGTAGTGCGCCCTTCCAACGTTCAGCTAGCTACACCTTTGGGGTGTTTCCTTGCTCCTACTGGATTGATAACCTTGGTTTCTTATTGAGGGAAAACTTGCTGCTGTGCTTATCATACCTTCCTCTTGGGGTTCCCCAACGAGCTCGATATATTTTGGGTCATCAAGCATTTTTTCTGGCACCATCGCCGGGGAGTCAAGGACATCTTCACAAGGGGAGTCCCTCATAACCAATCTCTTTACTTTGTTATTTTTGTTTTGCTTAGTTTCCTTTTTTGCCTTGTTTGCTTGTTTCTTTATAAAAAACACAAAATTTTTAGTTTTACGAGTTTGCTTTCTTTATCAAAAACAAAAAAATTAAGTATCCTTTAGTTGTTACTTCTTCCTTAGTTCACCATGTTGATCCCTAAATTCACCATGAAAGACATTTCAATAGGTAGTGGCTCCATAATTGGAAAAGGTAATATTGAAGAATTCTTTAATCATGTTAGTAAACATGAGGATACCGAGGATAGATCCCTTGCAGAACTTGCTCCAAACTATGAGATTGCTGCAGCTTCTTTAGTTCATATATTGGAAGCTAGGTTTGTTAACCTCAACCCCTTAATGCAAGTAATGTTTCTTAAACTTAAAGACATTGAGGACCCTGAAAGGAGGGATTTTATTCTAGAAACTTTGTTTAAGGAATTCTATGATATTGCCAAGGAAGCTAGAAAAGTCTTTGAACGTTTCAATATGCTAGGATCATGCGTAGATGTTGTCGGTACACAAGAGAAGATGAACAAAACTGAACCTAATGGGGAGGAAACTAAGGTACCAATACCCTTTAAACTGGCAGCAATACATGAAGCCATAGAAAAGAATCTTGATTGGATTGTTCCTGAAAACCCTTTTGATGAAAATAGTGAACCTAAGAGCATTGAGAGAGGATCCTCTAGAACTTATTTAGATGATATACCTTGCCTTGTTGAAGATATTTCTGGTATTAATCTTAATGCTTCTTCATTTGAGAACACTTGATTCTTTTTCTTGCTTCTTATGCCTAACTTAAAGGCGTTAAAGAAAAGTACTTATTGGGAGATAACCCAAAAGTTTTAGATGAGTCTTGGAAGTTATTACTTCAGTAATAACCGCTCCTTATCCTTTTTATTTGCTTTTTGTGCCAAGAGTAACCTCTAATGAGAGAGAAGTAATGATTGGGAAAGTTGTTGTCCTGAAACAGATTTATGTGCTTCACCGTAAAAATTCTTGTAAAACCTCTGAACGTCTTTGTGAGGCATGAATTTTTGTGCTTCTGACCCAGGTTGTTATCTAACTTTCTTTAGTTCAACACTTTTTGATTTGAGCAACAGAAGGTCTTCGAAAAAATTCGTCTTTACCTGCTGGTCTGTTTTGACATATTTCTGCCATTTTCTGCATTTGCTTCTTATTGGTTCCTTTTTTAGTTCTTTTGGGGAATTGAGATTTTTGAGGGAAGTTCTACAGTAGCTAGTGTTCTAATGGAAGTTTATTGGTGTTAGAACTGAATTTAAAGACCTATTATCTTGAGTGCACTAATGTTGCTAATAAAGATTGTGTAAAGTTTTGTATGAAGGAAAAATTTCAGGTGTATGGAAGGAATGAGTAATGAGATGAAGGATGGACTAAAGCTCAAGCTTGGGGATGCCACGTGTGTCACCCCAAGAAATATCCAAGAATTACAAGCGTCAAAGCTTGGGTATGCCCAAGGCATCCCCCTCTTCATCAATAAAAATCCCAGGTTTCTTCCAAACGCTTCATTTTTCTTGTTTCATGCACAGTTGTGTTGTTCTTGGAGCGTCTTCTTTTTTGTTTTTGTTTTGGTTTTTGTTTGCTTTGTTTGCTTAGTTTTCTGAATAAATTGGTTGGACCCCCTCTTTCATACATTGGTTTTCAAATAGTTTGGTTTGGTTTGGAAAAGAGTAGGAAAGTTCATGCTTAAGTGGTAAAGAGAGCTTGTTTTTGACTGTGGCCTATGCTTTTTCATGCCATGCTTGATATTTTTTTGGCTTTATGCTTAGTATTATTTGCTGTAGCATGACTTTTTATAAACAATTGAGATTGCTTAATGTGCCTTGGATGAATCATGCGTTGTTTTAGCATATTAAAGCATAGTATAGTGGTATTCTCCTTTGATGCTTTATTTGGGTTGACTTGGCGCATGCTCACACCATGTTATGACTATCTAAAGTCACCATAGCCTTTATGATCCTTTAGTTTTCAACTTGTAGTATCACTTTATGCTTTGATCAATGATGTTTTGTCGCTCTGCATGATTATGGCCATTATTGCTCTCTTAGTTTGTCGCTCCCAGTCTTTTGCTAGCCTCCACAACCAAGTATGAGTTTCACTCATGCATCCAACTCCTTAAACCAAGTTATTCCAAAGAGTCCACCATACCTACCTACTAGCATATGCTATTCCAAGTATATTCATGTTTTTGTTTACCTTCCAAATTAAACTTGTTATGAGAAAACTAGTGATTAAAGCTCTCACGGACTTGATGGCACACTTTACTTTTTTGCATTTAATAAACTTGAACCATTGGGTCCTTCTTTGTTGCGTATATGCTTGCACTTTATAAGTTGAAATTAGCAGAACCATGTATCATGGGGAACGCTTTCAACATTGCACTTGTACTTTGTACCCCATTGATATCATGTTCTTTTGCTTATGGATCCCGGCGCTGTGAAATAAAAGTGGAACTTGTAAGATCATGGAGTTTGTATGTGTGTTAGAGAAACGCCTGGGCCGCTAGCCTAAGCCATGCCTAATCATGGTGGAAACTTGCAGCATCACCATAATGAGCACTCTATGAAGCATCCTCAATAAAAACCTATGCAAATAGCAAATAAAAAGATCGCTGAGATGCTCATTGTCTGCTTGCCTTGTCATTTTGATTATGGGATAGCTCCTGTATCATGTGCAAGGGGTACCCCGTTGGCGGTTCTTTATGATACATATGTACTTACAATGACAAGAGCTTACTTGTGACTAAAGTTGAGTAGCATGAGGTTCAGTCTTCGTAAGTAAGGGGCATGAGATTTCGGTTTATAACTTGTCAAGCATATCCTCTTAATTGTGTCACTTTAACCTTAATCACTTCAAGATGCTTATGATAGGGGCAATGAGAGCTGAAAGCTATAAGTACCATAATTTTTGGAAGCTCTTTATGAGACTTGAATCCCTACTTCCTTCTATGAAGGCCTTTCTTCCACCATTATATTGAGTCTCCACCATCTATCTTTATGCACCTACTTTGAGAGCATAGTGGCCATTCTTAGTTCTATATGCATTGTCCCAAGACTAGTTGATTGATGCATAACTTGATATTGCTTTTTTAAACTATTTGTATCTAGTCACTCTTATGAACTTTGAAGGTGTCCTATGCATTTATAATTGCTACTCTATGAGGGACAAGCTGAATACTATTATGCTATGTTTTCTTTATGTGGAACAAACAAACGTCTTGCAAAGCATTGTTATTCATGAATCTTTTGTTTGTGCCTTTTTATGTTGCATCATAGTTTCTTTGTCTTATTGCTAGAACTTTGTGTTTCATGTTATGATTCAAGTACTATGATCCCAGCTTTGAATGTTTTACAAATACTTTGATCAAGTTTATGATGGAGCATGTCACCACAAAAATTATTCTTTATTTTTATCACTTACCTACTCAAGGATGAGCAGGAGTTAAGCTTGGGGATGTTGATACATTGCAAATGTATCTATAATTTTTGATGTTCCATGCTTGGTTTTATCTACTTTCTTGTTTTTTGTCCACACTTTGGAGTACTTTTCATATGATTCCTTGGACTAACCTATTAACAAGAGCCACAGTGCCAGCTGCCTGTTTTCTGCTGTTTTTGGTTCCAGGAAAGTCAGAAAATGAATATTCTCGGAATTGGACGGGACAAAAGCCAAAGTTGATATTTTACCGGAAGACATCTGGAGCCAGAATATGAGACGGAGAGGGGCCGGGGCCCGGCCATACCACCTGGCCACGCGGCCAGGCCTGGCCCGCGCCAGGGGTGGTATGGCCGACCCCAACACCCCCTCGGCCTCTCCTTCCACCTATATATTGCCTCCGATACCAAAACCCTAAGTACCCGATCAAAAATCCACGAAAGAGTTTGTAGCCGCCGTCATCTCCATCCCTAGATCGGGAGGTATCTGAAGCTCTTCCTGGCACCCTACCGGAGAGGGGAATTCACCCTGGAGGCCTTCTTCATCATCATGCAAGCCTCCGGTGTGATGCGTGAGTAGTTCATCTCTGGACTACGGGTCCATGTAGTAGCTAGATGGCTAGTTCTCCTCCTTTGTGCCTTCATGTCTAGATCTTGTGAGCTCCGTTCATGATCAAGATCATTTATTTGTAATTCCGCATGTTGTGTTTGCGGGGATCCGATGGATATTGAGATGCTATTTCAGATTGATTATTGATTCTACCATGTCTTTATTATTTGTGATATTGCATGCTTTCCGTTGTTAGTAGCTATCTTGGCCAAGTAGATGCTAGCAACTCCAAGAGTTAGTATTTATGCTCGGTAGTGGGTTCATGCCTCTGGTAATCTAGGGAAGTGACAGAAATCTCTAAGGTACTAGATGTGCTGTTGCTACTAGGGATAAAACAACAATCCTTTGTTCATAGAACAATCGCATTGTTTACTTTACACGCAATTCGTAAAGCAATAATCTGTTGCTTGCAACTTAATACTGGAGGGGGTTCGGATGATAACCTGAAGGTGGATTATGAGTCATAGATGCAGTTGGATGGCGGTCTATGTATAATGTTGTAATGCCCAATCAAGTCTCAAAGGAGTCAAGATGATTAGTATATGCTTGTATGCTTTCTCGATGTTTGTCAATTGCCCCGCTGTAATTGTTCACCCAGCATGTTATCTATCTTAAGGAGAGCCACCTCTAGTGAACTATGGACCTCGGTCCTTTCTTTTACATACAATCTACAAACTGTTTACTGCTTTGTGTTTACTTTCTACAAACTATTACTTCCTTCCATTCGATACATTTAATCCTTTGTTTTCAGCAAAACCGGTGAGATTGACAACCTCATCGCAGGTTGGGGCAAAGTTCTGTGGTTGTGTTGTGCAGGTCTCCACATTGCTGCTGGCACCGGTAGTGCGCCCTGCCAACGTTCAGCTAGTTACACCTTTGGGGTGTTTCCTTGCTCCTACTGGATTGATAACCTTGGTTTCTTACTGAGGGAAAACTTGCTGCTGTGCTCATCATACCTTCCTCTTGGGGTTCCCCAACAAGCTCGATATATTTTGGGCCATCAGCTATTCTGAATCAACTATTTGCCATTCATTTTACCATAGTCTTAATACTCAAAGTAGAGAGTTGCTTGACTTATCAGTAGGAGGATCGATTAATACTTTAATTGTTAAAGCATGTTTGGAATTGATGTCTACTAGGGCTAAGAATTATTCTTTATATAATCCTGATTTCAACACTAAGCTGGAAAAAGGGATGCTTCATATAACTCCTGATCTTATGCCTGAAGTACGCAAAACAATGAAAGTAAAAGGTATACCTTTTGAACTTGTTAAGGAGAACAAAGTATACTTGTTACAAGTTTTTACTGAAGAAGATGAAACTAGAATAGTTTTTCAAGAATTAAAACATCGACAAGCAAAATCTCATAATAACCTGCCTAAGCATTTTCGAAGAGATAAAAAGATTTTGGCGGAACTCACAGAAAATTATGATGAGATTGGCCAAGAAATAAAAATATTTCACAAGTATCTTAGTATGATTGAAACCCAATGTGAACAAATAGCATCTGGTTATCAATTTTTTCTTCAAGATGATATAGATATTCCTGTTTCTACTAATGTTGTTACAAGAAGAGGTGCGGTTGTTACATGACCATTAGGACCACCAGAATATGAAGCTGAAAAAGACCGAAAGGAAAAAGCCTTGCTTGAAGCAATCCAAGAAGATGATACACTCGTGGATCCTCAAGATGAAACTGTTCAAGAAACGCAAGGTCAAACCAAGGAGGACCAAAATGATGCACAGGATGACCGTTATGACTCTGATGCAGAGACGGTTGATCCAAGAGAAGAAAAAGAGACAAGCAATAAAGATGAAGTTGTTGTTGTAGAAAAGAAGAAAAGCGATAAGCAGCAACAAAAGAAAGCAACAAAAGAGCCTGATCCCCCACAAAAGGTAAAAGACAAGAATAAGAAAGGTGAGCAAAAGCTTCCTTATCCAGATCGAAAAAAAGCACCTGATCAGGTAATCTATGATTCTTTCAAAAAGGCACTTGGTGATCTTCGTCTAGAAATTCCATTTGCAGATGCAATAAAAGTTCCAAAATATTCTAAATTCTTCCGTGATATTCTTAGTAGAAAGAAGAAATAACTGAAACCATTGCCATGGTGACTAGTTATCCTGCTAATGGGAAGCTATTGTCTAAATCGGGAGATCCCGGAATACCAACTATTTCATGCTCAATTGGCAAAACAGATATTCACAATGCCTTGTGTGATTTAGGTGCAGGAGTTAGTGTAATGCCATATTCCCTCTATAAAAGGTTAGGATTAGGGGAGTATTCCCCTACTACTATGACTTTACAGATGGCTGACAAATCCACTAAACAACCCATTGGTATGATTGAGGATATTGTACTTAGAATAGATCAGCATGTTATTCCTAGTGATTTTATTATTCTTGAAATCAACCGGTATTTTCCAAAGAAGCTAG
Source organism: Avena sativa (assembly GCA_916181665.1). Taxonomy (NCBI): domain Eukaryota; kingdom Viridiplantae; phylum Streptophyta; class Magnoliopsida; order Poales; family Poaceae; genus Avena; species Avena sativa. Next base: position 597,213,854 of record OV702289.1, read on the forward strand.
AAGCAGGAGAAATATATATTTCACCGGCAAAACGGGTTCATGTGGTAAGTGCCTTTGATAAGGGGCAACCCAAGGTAAGAATTCGAGAATAGAGAAGGGGTTGAGTTATTCAATCATTCTTAATAAATGCTTAATGGGAGTCAACCTATCACACTAATAAAATAAACTAAAGAATAAAATGTTCATCGCATTCCTATAACTTTTTCACAGACATTCTTACAGAAGCGCGTCCGTGAAGATGCAGCTGTCAAAAAGTAGTAGAAATATCGATTGAACAAGCGTAGAATAAGTATAAAAATAAAAGTTTGAGTTTTATCTACAAACTAGCTTAATCTTTTTGTCCAGATTAAAAAAGTGAATCTCTAGTTGAGGAGAAGAAGTTAGGTAGTACTAAAAATCATGCTCTATACATGTTGTTATTGGTCGACAATTTTTACTATCATTTTTCTGTCAAAAACAAGGTGTTTCGCTAAGTTTCAGGATAAGAAAGAATTCTCGAAGAAATAGAAGAAAAATTATGACTACTGAAGGTTTAACGACCAACTATACAGCGGGAATAAAAATTCCGGCCGTATAGTTTGGCCATATAGATATCTTTTCCATCAACAAATTTTCTTTCGTAGGTACAGAAGATTTAACGACCAACTATACGACGGGAATAAATTTTTTGGCCGTATAGTTCCGTCCGTATAGATATTGATGCCTTCATCGTATTTCTTTTCCAAGGTACTGATGGTTTGACGACCAACTATATAGCGGGAATAAAAATTTCGGCCGTATAGTTTGGCCGTATAGTTATTGATGCCTATCCAAGAAAAATTATCTCGAGGACACAGAAGTTTTGATGACCAACTATACGGCGGGACCATTATGATTCAGTAGTATAATTGTGCCCGTATAGCTGTGTTCTGGCATAAAGAAACCCTAATTGTCGATGCCGCCACAACTATACGGCGGGAACTACATATCCCGCCTGTATAGTTGTGCGTGTATAGTTCGGCGCGACCACTTAATCGCACCGGGACGGCTAGGGTTCTTCCTCCTCCTCACTTTTTCTCTCATATTCTCTCTCCAAACCTCTCAAAACCCACCTAGATTTCTTGATTCTTTGCCGGTTTCATTCGTTTGAGTTGGGGAATCAACAAATTGGTATGTTTCTGTCCCTATCCATGCTTATTTTCAGATTTCCATGGTTGAAACTCTCACATGGATCTAGCGGATGAAGTCAAGCTTATTTTGTTTTTCCTTTTGATTTCTCATGTTAGGATTAAATGTTTCCACGTAGAATCGTTCGTATATCATGTAGAAACTACATGCCTAAGGTTTCATGGTGAAATTTTTCAGTGCTTCAAGATGAACAAAATTGGTAGCATTTTTCACAAGAGCAAGCGCCAACGTGGCGAGAGTTTGGGGCACCGGGCCGAGCTCAACACCAAGTTGGCCATGGTTTCATCAAGGAGGGTGATGCCCACATGTTGGGTCGCTGATAGCTTTCTCACCGTGACAGGCTTGAGGGTGTACTTTGACCTCATGTGTGTAAATTCAAGGCTAGAACTACTCGCCTATGCAAGCCACAATACCTACGCCGAGCTCACCTATGAGTTTCTTGCCTCTTTCTACGATGACCACAGGGAGAAAGATAATGCATACACGGTAAGCTTCACCATGAACCAGCAGCATTATGAAATAACTTTCGAACAATTTTGTGATGCTTTTGGATTCCCTCATGATGGGGAGTCAACTGTTACAAATTTATATAGCATCTCAAGTGGAGAAACTTGGGAGGTTATTTCTGTTAACGGTGGCAGGGACTTCTACCAGAAGAAGATGTCCACCATTCAAAACCCAACAATTCGCTACTAAGCCTTGTTCCTCACCAATACACTACTAGGAAGAGGAAATACGGGTTCCATGGCCAATGCAGACATGGCCATGATCACCAAGGCACTCTTCCCCAATGCACCGCAGAGCCCCAATCCCATGGCTCTACTCATCCAGAACTTTCGTCACCAGAGAAACAAAAAGAAAGGTGACATTCGTATTGGTGGATTGGTAACCCACCTTGCCCATGCATTGAACATTATATTACCTGTGATGCAACCTGTTGATGGCTCCAAACTTATGGATATCAAATATTTAACTTCTTGTGGTTTCCTCGATGTTTACCGAGCTAACAAGAGGCTCCGAGCATATCAGTTTGGTTATCTTGGTGATGCACATGTTGAGCAGGTTCTGTTGCCCTGTCCACAAGTCTTCACGATTGTGGAGAAGGACAACTGGGTCCTCACCAAGGATCAAGTGGTGGAGATCATGGCTGAATTCTAGCCTAATCAAGAAGAAGATGAAGAAGGAGAGCAACATGATGAGAGTAAGCAGGAGCAGGAGATGGAATACAACCCTGCTTGGGAGGGACAACAACAGCAACAAGGGGGATCCTGGGACCCATGGCCCAATCAGTCGCAATAGGGGTTCAACTATGTCCCGTATCAAGAATTTCAGCAGCTCAACCAGCGTGTTGGGGAGATTGACCACACTCTACAAGGAGTGAATGAAGATGTGAGTGCATTAACTCACAACTTCAGTCACTTCATGACCCACTTCCCTGACTACTACCAGCAGTATTCGCGCCAGCCGCTGAATGACGGCAACAACTAAGCCTGGCAATAGCCTAAGCTTGGGAGAGGTTTGAAAACCTCCAAACCTTGCATTCATATTTTTATTTCTTCTTTTGATTTATTTTACTTCTTCAAAATTGCATGTTTACTTTCAGTTTGCATTCCTAAACCAGAAACACAAAAAATTAGCTGTAACTTTTATTGCAAATTTGTTTCTTTGTTTCTCTCGGAGATTTCTCAAGTTTAGGTGACTTGGCAATAGGGAAATATAGAGGGGGTTCGACTCAAGTACGAGAACGAAGCAATCAAGAGGAGGTATCACATTCCTTTCATCACCTTTTCTGCAACTTTAAATTGATCCTACAATTATTTACTCGCTTGCACTTGAGCCACTCCCCACTTAGCTTGCTATCCTATAAATTCTATTCCTTTGCTAGTGTATCCTTTTTAGTTTTGAAATAATGGGCAATGAACTTGGTTAAAAATATTTCTGACAATTTATAACAAGAAAAAGCATCTAAAAGATGACTTGAGTCCATGTTTAGCCCAAAGGATTTGAGTTTAGAACTACTCAACCCCATTTGAGCTTAATGTAAATAGACTCGATAACACCATTGAATGAAATTGTTTGATAAAATGGATGCTTCGAATTAGTAGAGATTATACCACTATTTTTTCTAATAATTACCATAAGATATTGCTTTACGCATGTCATTATAACATTGTCGTGCTCCATGGGGAACTATTAACTCCGCTAGCCAACGAACGATCTAAATGTGGGAAACCACTTGATTTCAGCTATTGAGTTATGTAAGCGTCTGTAGTAGCAATGCTATGACGGAAAAAATTTAGTCTCCTCGTGGTTTAACGTTCCAAGTGAAGTTATAGTACTCATCTGACCCACTATTTCTCAACAATTATTTATTGGCATGGTCACGAGTGCGCAACACAGTCCCAATTAACATGTTAAAAATAGCGGCATGATTTCTCTATGAAAGGGCTGAAGTTTTTGAAAAACAAGGAAAGGAAAAAGGTGCTTTGAGAGTCTTAAAATTTTGATGTGGGAATAGATGAGTTGTTCTTAAATTGAATGTTTTTGGTGCCAACTTGAGTACTCTTAATTGATTAAAGAAACAAGAGCAAAAGGTTTTCATCTCTCAACAAAGAGAGACACCAAAATAATTTGTTTCACTTTCCTAGCTAAACTTTTGACACTTGCTCAAGCATATGATTTATTTGCTAGCAAGATATACGTGGTTAGGAAGTGGACTCAGTGCAATCTTGTGAATACTTGTATGATCATGTTTAAGATTGCAGGAATTGTGAAGAAAAGAATTTGACACCAATTTGAGCTTGTAAGTTCTTTTATTTCAGTCTCGAATCTCCGCTATTCTTCCTTATTTTCTTGTCACTCGAGGGCGAGCAACATCTAAGCTTGGGGGAGTTGATAGCTGTGAGATTCGACATATTTTTTATGGTTTTTATTGATGGTTTTCTTCTGGATTTGATCGTTTTCTAGGATTACCTAACGCTAATACTCCGGTAGTAAAGAAAACTTGGTTTTTATGTGTGTTTCAGGTTCTGAACATCAACTGAAGGTTTTAACAAGAGAAACACAATATTCAGGCTAAAACAAGCAAGTCTCTTTTTGGAAGCAATCGAGGGAGGCATACAGAAGCTTTAACGAGCAACTATACGACGAGAATATTTTTTTGGTCGTATAGCTGTCGCCGCCTCCGTCTTGTCAAAAGGGACAACTTTCATGAAGAGGCCAGACGCAAAATCATAACACAACAGCCGCCATCTCATCCAGAAAGGAGAAAGAAGAGATCCAAAGAAGAAGGGGAAGATGTTCTTCATCTCGCTCCATGATCTTCAATTTCCTAGCCACCACACCCTCATAGACATTACTTGTACTTGAGAGACAGAGATCTTCACCTTGCAAGATTAGGGTTTGAGATTGTTTCTTCCTATCTTTAATTGTGTTGGATTACTTTTATTTTCTTATTGTGGATCTCCACGGTAATATCGAGAAGAACTCCCTTTATTTAATTATATCAATGATGCTTTCTTCTCTCATGTGTGAGTAAGTTCCTTGGGCGTGGGAGATGTAAGGGATTGGTGAGATGTGATGTGCCTCCATATATTTTCCATTAGTTTGTGATTGATTTTAATCATTATACTATGTGTGCTTGACTATCTGTGGGATTCCTAATGCTTGTTGTCCAATTAAGGGCCCAGGCAACATGATGCTTTGTTCTACATAGATAGGATCTTGTTCACTAGCAACCGGCGACCCCCCGAGTGACACGGGGATATCAATGGGAAACTAGTTTGACTCGAGGATCACGAGGAACCACTGTGCTTATTACATTAGTCTGATCTAAGGAGCTTAATTGCTAAGCAACTTGAAGGATCTTAATCGTCTAGTGACTGACCATGGTTTTGGTAACAGGCTAGTAGGATTAGTGAAGTTGGGATAAAATCTACCAAGAGGAGTTCCGGCTAATTATGGGTTGCTCGCCTACACAGATATTTATAAGATTATAATAGTTACACTTATCATTCGTCCACCTGGCACAGTCACTATCACCATGAACTGTATCTCCCCACACCTTCTTTGTCATCTGCAGAAAACCACAAACAATCAAATCATTCTTTACTTTTATGCTTTTTATTCCTGAAGATTACATTTTAGTTTTATTTAAATACATCCAGTTTAATCCAAATTTCATTCTTATTTCCACACTTGCAGTCAATTCACTCGAAGACCTGTGACAACTTTGAGTGTGACGAAGACTTCACTCATAAACACTTACCTTTGGGCTCCCTATGGGACCGATATCTATACTTCAAAACTAGCTACAAACGATATGTGCACTTGCATACATCACTTACTATTGATAATCCTTCATCTCTATCTAGTTGCAATGGTCTATCTTTGGACTCTAACACTTGTAGCACTCAAAACTCCTGATATGCTTGTGTTGGTAGTCCGTGCATATTGATGGCCCAAAATATATCGAGCTCGTTGGGGAACCCCAAGAGGAAGGTATGATGAGCACAACAACAAGTTTTCCCTCAATTATGAAACCAAGGTTTAATCGAACCAGTAGGAGCAAGGAAACACCCCAAAGGTGTAACTAGCTGAACTTTGGCAGGGCGCACTACCGGTGCCAGCAGCAACGTGGAGACCTGCACAACACAACCATAGAACTTTTTCCCCAACTTGCGATGACGTTGTCAATCTCACCGGTTTTGCTAAAAACAAAGGATTAAACGTACCGAGTGGAAGAAAGTAATAGTTTGCAGAAAGTAAACACAAAGCAGTAAACATTTGATTGTAGATTGATAGTAAAAGAAAGGACCGGGGTCCATAGTTCACTAGAGGTGGCTCTCCTTAAGATAGATGACATGTTGGGTGAACAAATTACAGCGGGGCAATTGACAAACATCGAGAAAGCATACAAGCATCTACTACTCATCTTGAATCCTCTGAGATTCGATTGGGCATTACAACATTATACATAGAACGCCATCTAACTGCATCTATGACTAATAATCCACCTTCAGGTTATCATCCGAACCCTCTCCAGTATTAAGTTGCAAGCAACGGATAATTGCATTACGAATTGCGTGTAAAGTAAACAATACGATTGTTCTATGAACAAAGGATTGTTGTTTTCTCCCTAGTAGCAACAACACATCTTGTACCTTAGAGATTTCTGTCACTTCCCTAGATTACCAGAGGCATGAACCCACTATCGAGCATAAATACTAACTCTTGGAGTTGCTAGCATCTACTTAGCCAAGATAGCTACTAACAACGGAAAGCATGCAGGATCACAAATAACAAAGACATGATAGAATCAATAATCAATCTGAAATAGCATCTCAATATCCATCGGATCTCCGCAAAAACAACATGCAAAATTACAAATAGATGATCTTGATCATGAACGGAGCTCACAAGATCTAGACATGATAGCACAAAGGAGGAGAACCAGCCATCTAGCTACTACATGGACCCGTAGTCCAGAGATGAACTACTCATGTATCACACTAGAGGCTTGCATGATGATGAAGAAGGCCTCCAGGGTGAATTCCCCTCTCTGGCAGGGTGCCGGGAAGAGCTTCAGAGCCCTCCCGATCTAGGGATGGAGATGACAGCGGCTACAGACTCTTTCATGGAATTTTGATCGGGTACTTAGGGTTTCTGTATCAGAGGCATGTTATAGGCGGAAGGAGAGGCCGAGGGGGTGCCTGGGCTGGCCACACTGCCCCCTAGCACGGGCCAGGCCTGGCCGCGCGGCCAGGTGGTGTGGCCACCCTCTGGCCCTTCTCCGTCTCGTATTCTGGCTCCGTGTGTCCCTCGGTGAAAAACTGAGTTATTCTTTTGTCCCGTCCAATTCTGGGAATATTCATTTTCTGACTTTCTTGGAACCAAAAATAGCAGAAAACAGGCAGCCAACACTGTGGCTCTTGTTAATAAGTTAGTCCAAGAAATCATATGAAAATTACTCCAAAGTGTGGACAAAACATAAGAAAGTAGATAAAACCAAGCATGGAACATCAAAAATTATGGATACATTAGCAACGTATCAACATCCCCAAGCTTAACTCCTGCTCGTCCTCGAGTAGGTAAGTGATAAAAAGAAAGAATAATTTTTGAGGTGACATGCACCATCATAAACTTGATCAAAGTATTTGTAAAACATTGATAGCTGGGATCATAGTACTTCAATCAAAACATGAAACACAAGTTCTAGCAATAAGACAAAGAAACTATGTTACAACATGAAAAGGCACAAACAAAAGATTAATGGATAACAGTGCTTTGCAAGATGTTTGTTTGTTTCACATAAAGAAAACATAGCATAGTGGCATTCAGCTTGTCCCTCATAGAGTAGCAAACATAAATGCATAGGACACCTTCAAAGTTCATAAGAGTGACTAGATACAAATAGTTTAAAACAAGCAATATCAAAGTTATGCATCAATCAACAAGTCTTGGGACAGTGCACATAGAACTAAGAATGGCCACTATGCTCTCAAAGTAGGTGCATAAAGATAGAAGGTGGAGACTCAACATAAAAGTAAAAGAAAGGCCTTCATAGAAGGAAGTAGGGATTAAAGTTTCATAAAGAGCTTCAAAAAATTATGGTACTTAATAGATTTCAGCTCTCATTGCCCCTATCATAAGCATCTTGAAGTGATTAAGGTTAAAGTGAACAAACTATGGAGTATATGCTTGACAAAGTATAAGTTGGAAATCTCATGTCCCTTGAATACGAGGGCCGCTCCTCATGCTACTCAAGTTTAGTCACCGGTAAGTTCTTGTCATCGTAAGTACATGTGTATCATAGAGAACCGCCAACGGGGTACCCCTTGCCCGATGATACGGAAGAATCCCCATATAAAAATAACAAGGCAAGCAGACAACGAGCATCTCAGCAATCTTCTTATTTACCATGGGAATATGGTGCTTTTTTCTCTCTTTCCTCTTTTCATATATCCCTTTTTTTTCTTTTTTTTTTCTTTTTTTCTCAATATCTGACTCTTTTTTATAAGAAGAATGCTTCATAGACAGCTCATTATGGTTATGCTACAGGTTTCCACCATGACAGCATGGATTAGACCAGCGGCCTAGGCGTTTCTCTAACACATATACATAACTCCATGGACTTACAAGTTCCTCTTTCATTTCACACCGACGACATCCATAGACAAAAGAGCATGATATCAACTAGGTACAAAGTACAAGTGCAATGTTGAAAGCGTTCCCCACGACAGCATGGTTCTGCTAATCCCCAACAAATAAGTGCAAGCATATACAACATAGACGACACAATGGTTCAAGTTTAGTAAGGGCAAGAAAAGTAAAGTGTGCCATCAAGTTCGTGAGAGCTTTAATCACTAGTTTTCTCAGAACAAGTTTAATTCAGAAGGTAGACAAAAACATGAATATACTTGGAATAACATATGCTAGTAGGTAGGTATGGTGGACTCTTTGGAATAACTTGGTTTTAGGAGTTGGATGCATGAGTGGAACTCATACTTTGGTTGCGGAGGCTAGCAAAAGACTATGAGCGACAAACTAAGAGAGCAATAATGGCCATAATCATGCAGAGCGACAAAACATCATTGATCAAAGCATAAAGTGGTACTACAAGTTGAAAACTAAAGGATCATAAAGGATATGGTGACTTGGGATAGTCATAACATGGTGTGAGCATGTGCCAAGTCAACCCAAATAAAGCATCAAAGGAGAATACCACAATACTATGCTTTAATATGCTAAAACAACGCATGATCCTTCCAAGGCACATTAAGCAATATCAATTGTTTATAACAAGTCATGCTACAACAAAGAATGCTAAGCATAAAGCCAAAACAATATCGAGCATGGCATGACAAAGCATAGGCCCCAGTCAAAAACAAGCTCTCTTTACCACTTAAGCATGAACTTTCCTACTCTTTTCCAATCCAAACCAAACTATTTGAAAACCAATGTATGAAAGAGGGGCCAACCAATTTATTCAGCAAACTAAGAAAACCAAGCAAACGAAAAACTAAAACGAAAAATAAGACGCTCCAAGAACAACACAACTGTGCATGAAACAATAAAAATGAAGTGTTTGGAAGGAACCTAGAATTTTTATTGATGAAGAAGGGGATGCCTTGGGCATCCCCAAGCTTTGACGCTTGTACTTCTTGGATATTTCTTGGGGTGACACGCGTGGCATCCCCAAGATTAAGCTTTAGTCCATTCTTCATCTCATTACTCATTCCTTCCATACACCTAAAATTTTTCCTTCATACAAAACTTCACACAATCTTTATTACCAACATTAGTGCACTCAAGATAATAAGTATTTAGGTTCAGTTTTGACACCAATAAACTTCTATTAAGACACAAGCTACTGTAGCACTTCCCTCAAAAGGAACCAACAAGAAGCAAATGCAAATAATGGCAGAAATCTGTCAAAACAGACCAGCAGGTAAAGACGAATTTTTTCGAAGATCTTCTGTTACTCAAATAGAAAAGTGTTGAACTAACGAAAGTTAGATAACAACCTGGGGCAGAAGCACAAAAATTCATGCCTCAAGAGGACGTATAGAGATGTTACAGGAATTTTTACGGTGAAGTACAAAAATCTGTTTCGGGACAGCAACTTTCCCAATCATTACTTCTCTCTCATTAGAGGTTACTCTTGGCACAAAAAGCAAATAAAAAGGATAAGGATATGTTATTACTGAAGCAATAACTTCCAAGACTCATCTAAATTTTTTGGTTTATCTCCTAATAAGTACTTTTCTTTAATGCCTTTAAGTTAGGCATGATAATTTGAGAAGATGCTCACATAGGAAGTATGAATTGAAGTAAAAGAGAGCATCAAAAAGCAGATTCAAAACACATTTAAGTCTAACCTCTTCCTATGCATAGGAATCTTATACGCAAATAAATTCACAAAGAACAAAGCGACATGCATAGGACGATAAAACGAGAGTATTTGCAAAACTTTCAGCAAATAGAGAGGTGTTTCAGTACCATGAAAACTTTTACAACCATATTTTCCTCTCTCATAATAATTTTCAGTAGCCTCATGAATAAACTCAACAATATAACTATCACATAAAGCATGTTTTTCATGATCTACAAACACTAGAGCTTTATTATAAACATTTTCAAAAGAATCCTTAGAAACATAACTTTCATCCTCCTTTAGTAAGCATGGGGGACAATCAAATATTATAAGGGGTAAAGAGTTACTCTCATTAGAAGGTAGGAATGGGTAGATCCATTCTTACTCCTCTTGATCATCACTATCCTCCTCTTTTTCATCCAATGAGCTTCTAGTTTCAACAATTTCTTCTTCCATAGGCTCCTGCAAGGCATTAGTTTCTTCCGCTGGTGCAGAGCATCTATTAATATATTCAAGAATATAGCCATTTTCTTCCTTGTAATTATCAGAGCAAAATTGAAGTATGTCATAAACCTTATATTTATAAGGTGGATCATCAGTATTTTCAAGAAAATAAGCTAGTTCGAATGCACCCTTCCAAGCAATAAATTCTTCAATTTGTTCCACATCATAAAAGTCATAATTTCCCTTAACATAAGAAGGTATGGTAACATCATCATTATACTCACATTGAAAAGGGATGTGTTTATACCTCTTACAACAACAAGATTCATCAAAGCAATAAGTAACATTATAAGTAGAGCACACGTTTCTAGCAATGGTATACAATTTATCAATTTGTTCCCATAAGTGTTCCCCTTTTTGTGATAAGCGGTGTTCCTTATAATAATATTTTTGTTCTTCCGTGAACCCACCTTGCCAATAAGATTCAGTTTCAAAGAAACCAGCCATTGATAGAAAGCATGATAAAGCAAGACAATAGCAGACCAATGAAAATAAAAACTATAGTAGGAACTATTTTTTTTTGTATTTTTGATAAAGAAAGAAAACTAGTAAAACTAATTTTTTTGTGTTTTTGAATAAGAAACAAGCAAAAAAAGAAAAAGTAAACTAAGCAAAACAAAAATAACAAAGTAAAGAGATTGCTTATAAGGGACTCCCCTTGTGAAGATGTCCTTGACTCCCTAGCAACGACACCAGAAAAATAGCTTGATGGCCCAAAATATATCGAGCTCGTTGGGGAACCCCAAGAGGAAGGTATGATGAGCACATCAGCAAGTTTTCCCTCAATTATGAAACTAAGGTTTAATCGAACCAGTAGGAGCAAGGAAACACCCCAAAGGTGTAGCTAGCTGAACTTTGGCAGGGCGCACTACCGATGCCAGCAGCAACATGGAGACCTGCACCACACAACCACATAAATTTGTCCCCAACTTGTGATGAGGTTGTCAATCTCATCGGTTTTGCTGAAAACAAAGGATTAAACGTATCGAGTGGAAGAAAGTAATAGTTTGCAGAAAGTAAACACAAAGCAGTAAACAACTGATTGTAGATTGATAGTAAAAGAAAGGACCGGGTCCATAGTTCACTAGAGGTGGCTCTCCTTAAGATAGATGACATGTTGGGTGAACAAATTACAGCGGGACAATTGACAAACATCGAGAAAGCATACAAGCATATACTACTCATCTTGACTCCTCTGAGATTCTATTGGGCATTACAACATTATACATAGACCGCCATCCAACTGCATCTATGACTAATAATCCACCTTCAGGTTATCATCCGAACCCCCTCCAGTATTAAGTTCCAAGCAACGGATAATTGCATTACGAATTGCGTGTAAAGTAAACAATAGGATTATTCTATGAACAAAGGATTGTTGTTTTCTCCCTAGTAGAAACAGCACATCTAGTACCTTAGAGATTTCTGTCACTTCCCTAGATTACCAGAGGCATGAACCCACTATCGAGCATAAATACTAACTCTTGGGGTTGCTAGTATCTACTTGGCCAAGATAGCTACTAACAACAGAAAGCATGCAAGATCACAAATAACAAAGACATGATAGAATCAATAATCAATCTGAAATAGCATCTCAATATCCATCGGATCCCTGCAAACACAACATGAAGAATTACAAATAGATGATCTTGATCATGAACGGAGCTCACAAGATCTAGATATGATAGCACAAAGGAGGAGAACCAGCCATCTAGCTACTACATGGACCCGTAGTCCAGAGATGAACTACTCATGCATCACACCGGAGGCTTGCATGATGATGAAGAAGGCCTCCAGGGTGAATTCCCCTCTCCGGCAGGGTGCCGGGAAGAGCTTCAGATCCCTCCCGATCTAGGGATGGAGATGACAGCGGCTATAGACTCTTTTGTGGAATTTTGATCGGGTACTTAGGGTTTCTGTATTGGACGCATCTTATAGGCGGAAGGAGAGGCCGAGGGGGTGCCTAGGCTGGCCACACCACCCCCTGGCGCGGGCCAGGCCTGGCCGCGCGGCCAGGTGGTGTGGCCACCCTCTAGCCCTTCTCCGTCTCGTATTCTGGCTCCGTGTGTCCCTCGGTGGAAAACTGACTTTGGCTTTTGTCCCGTTCAATTTCGAGAATATTCATTTTTTGACTTTCCTGGAACCAAAAATAGCAGAAAATAGGCAGCTGGCTCTATGGCTGTTGTTAATAGGTTAGTCCAAGAAATCATATGAAAAGTACTCCAAAGTGTGGACGAAACATAAGAAAGTAGATAAAACCAAGCATGGAACATCAAAAATTATGGATACGTTAGCAACATATCACATATCTTATAGAAATAACTTGAATAAATCTTATGATGATATGCTTGTGTTGTCTTGTTGCCATGATAAAAAATGCTTCTATTTCCTCTAGTGCTTGTATTGCTAACCATGTAGAGGAAAATAAAGATTCTATGGGCCAAGACAATGTTTTCAATGGAGCTACAAATGCAATCTCATCATCACCTTCTTCCGGTTCTCACATATGCCTTATGGCTAAGGGAACAAAGATAACCTCTTCGGATCCCATTGTATCTCATTATGATGATGATGATATTGTTGATGGTTGTGATGATGGTAATGATGATAATGTTGATGGTAGCGATGATGATCATCATCTTGTTGATTATGATATTGCATCTATTCAAGAGATGGGAGAGATTGTCTTTCCCGCTCTTCATAAAAATAAAATTGCTTGCTCCAACTTTGTTGAATTTTTGTCTTGTGCTATTAAGGGCAAGAAACTTATTGAGGAGCAATAAAATATCATATATCAAAAGAATGAACATTAGCATGAGTATGCTAATGAGATTTCCTATCTAAAGAGCTCCCTTGAAGAGGAACAAACCACCAAGGAATCTCTTGAGGAGACCTTTACTCTAGAATTATCTAGAGTAAAAGAAAACCATGATAGAGAACTTGTGGTGGCAAATGTTCTCAAAACTTAAATTGATGAACTCTTAGTTGCCCATGCTAAACTTGTTGAGGATTTTGAGCACCTCTAAAATGGCTCTCGGGTCATTAACAGTGAGCTCATCAAACTCACCGAGTCACATGAGCAACTTAAAGCTTCATATTCAAAAGATCTTGCCAAGTTTCCCTCACCTCTTGCAATTAATAATGATGCTTGTGGTACTAACTCTATTTCTTGTAAAGCATCTATTTTGAAGGAGAATGTTGAGCTAAAGGCTCAAATTGCTTTGCTAACTAGCAAATATGGGAAATTGGAAGAAATTCATGTTAAGATCTCAAGCTCGCATGAGGATCTTCTAGTCTCCCATGATAGGCTAAAGTTAGCTCATGAGGCCATTGTGTCAAAGGTAACATCTAGTGAGCCTCATGTGGACATTAGCACTACTTCTACTCCTAATGTAATATTGCCATGTGCTAGTCCTTGTAATTCATCTCTGTATAAGCATGCTATATCTTGTGATGAATTGCATTCCGTGCCTTGTTGCTCTAACAATGTAGCATCTACTTTCTATACTATTGTTGTTGACACTAACCATGTGGAGGAAAACAAGAAGCTCAAGGCTCAAGTCACTTTGAAGAATGACTTGAAGAAGGGTAATAAAGGGAAGGCCACACTCAACCACATCTTGAGTGTGCAAAAATCCCCCAATGACAAGAGTGGACTTGGACTCAAATCCAATATCAAGAAAAAGTCCACTATCAAGTTGAAGCACAAGGGAACAAGAAGAATGGCCAAGATCAAGTAAAGTATCCAATCAACATTGTTTGCTTCAAGTGCAAGGAAGAAGGACATCATGTTAGATCCTGCCCATCAAAGAAGAAGCCTCTAGGTGTGAAGCAACAAGGGAAGCAGCCTCAAGCTCTACCTAAAGTTGTAGATGGGTGACGAGGCGTAACCTCGGAAATGTCCATGGTGAAGGACTTAGGGTTTCGCGGAAAAGAGAACACTAGGGATTTCTTCGGATTTCAGGAAAACAATGGAGTCAAAGTCGCCTGAATATTGGGAAATCGCACTATTACAAGTTGCCTGGGATATTTGGGTACCCTCGTGTGGGCTTCTCCCGTCCTATATTAAATTGGACGGGTCTCAAAGCTGTATGCGGATAGGTTTTTACATACACGCAATTACAATACCAACACAATGTCGATTCATAGTTTCTTTCCTAATACAATCAAAGTCTTTGTCGGTTTCTTCCTTGGGCTATCATCTGAAATCTTCATGGGTCGTAAGCCTTTTACCCAGTATAGGGTAGCAACTCATAAGCATCTGAGTAATTGTACCTATGTTAGTAGCCCCCGAGACTCTACTTGAACCGTAGTTTCAGGTTGAGTCTTAAAGTTTCTTCTTCCTTCTTTTCCTTAATTTTTATTTCTTTATTCTTATTTTTATAGGGATTTAGTACAACGAGTCTGATGCTTCTGACGGATTGGGAATCAGTTAATTGCTCCTAGGCAAAAACAAGGTTGTCGTACATCAAATTCAAGTCCCCAGGCATGAACTTAGAATTTACTACTGGCGTAATTCAGTTTGGGCCGCTGAGGTCTTATCAAATATTGAATCCTAGTATCATTTATCGGGTACCCAACGCGTCCGTCGGGATTTTTCATCATATCGTTGATACTTATATTTTACTGGTAGAGCACATTCTTGTGCAATTACCAGGCCACACAGGACGAATCCTGGGGTCTTACCACTACAATAAAAGTTTCCTTCCGCAAAGCATTGGCCCGACGGTCGTCGTAGAAGGCACGTCTTCCGCGACGAAATTCTCGGCTCGACCATGGCTAATGGAAAACTTTTTTTCGGTTTCGCGGCCCTCTACTACGATGGATCTGCTAAAAACATGGAGGAAGCTCGACCAGCGCGTGGCAGAAGCATGATTTTCGTTTCCTCACGTGATGTTGACTCGCCGAAGTCTTTTGACGCGTGTGGGTCCTGGATGTCAGTGCCTCTAGCGGACCATACTTTTTGGTCGCGCCTCCTGGATTTGAACTCGATAACGTAGCTTGAGGCGTCTGCCATTTAGTCAGGTGCTAGGTCCCACATGTCAGCCTCTCATTAGAAGGATCATGTGTATGATGGATTTTTTTCCTTCGCTCGCGCTACCCTGTTCCAAAGTTGATAGCGCTGCTCGATGCATCTACCGTCTAAGCAACCTCCCGGGACCCACATGTCATCCTCTCATTAGAAGAAATGTGTGTATGATGGAATTTTTCCCTTCGCTGGCGCTACCCCATTCCGAGTTGATAGCGCTGCTCGACGCATCTACCGTTTAACCAACCTCCTGAGCCCCACATGTCATCCTCTCATTAGAAGAAACATGTGTATGATGGATTTTTCCCTTGGCTCGCGCTACCCTTTTCCAAACTTGATAGCGCTGTTCAATGCATCTATCGTTTAATCACGATGCTGGACCCCACATGTCATCCTCTCATTAGAAGAAACGTGTGTATGATGGATTTTTTACCCTTTGTCGCGTCTTCGTGTTCTGAACTTGATAGCGTTGCTCGCTGCATCAGCCGTTTATTCAGGCTGGTGGGTCCCTTATGTCAGGCTCACATTAGAAGAATCTTGGGTATGATGGAATTTTTTCTTCTATAGCGCTACCTTGTTCCGAACTAGATAGCGTTGCTCGACGAATCTGCAGTTTGCTCACGCTGCTGGGTCCCCCATTTCAGCCTCTCATTACAAGAAACGTGTGCATGCTGAACTTTTTTCTCGCTCGCGCCTCCCTGTTTCGAACTAGCAACATTGCTCGATGCAGCATATGTATAAGGTCGCACTGCTGGGTCCCACATATCAGCCTCTCTATAAATGAAACATTGATTGCTCGATGCAACATCTCTATAAGGTCTCTACTGGGTCCAACATGTCAGCGTCTCTACAAATGCAAAGTGTGTATGATCGACTCCGCTGTTTTGACCTTGGCAATGTTGCTGGGTCTCAGATGTCAGCCTTCTCTGTGTAAGAAACATGTGCATGCTAGAAAAAATGTAAAAGAACGACATAAAGTATACTATATATTATATATTTATATTGAAGAAACTAGGAATCTAACTCAAGACTTCAACAAATGGGAACCGCGTGTGCTTCCACTATGCCAGAACCATATATGCTACTACTGGAAAAGATTACATTTATAAATGTTGAAATCACTTAAAATGAAAAGGCAATGATCCTGACAACTTGCCATAAAAAAATGCTAAATGCTCTGTACAAATAAAACACTAAATTAAGACGATTTTGGGCGATAAAAAATAACTTGGGTCCAATATTGTGAACCAATGGGCTTCTTATCATGGGATCCTTACCGAAACTTCTTCAGTGTGGTTCAAGCTTAACAAACCAAGTAATAATGTGTTGAGGGTTGGCGGCCCACAACCAACCTGAACCCGGAAGGATAAATTAGTGAGGTTTTGGGCCATAGTTGGGTAGAATGTAGTACTATTTTCTAATAACCTCCTCACTGAAAATTCAATGTACTCAATATGTTGGGGGTCGGTAGTCCACCTGACCCGGCAGGCTAAATTTGCAAGGTTTTGGGCCAGTGTTGGGTCAAATGTGCAATCTTTTCGCTAGGTCCTTAGTGAAAATTCAATGTAGTTCGTACCCCATCCTCCAAAAAAAAGTAGTTGGTACCCTAAAAAATATATACTCTGCTCACCATGAAAGGAAAATTAAGGGGTTTTCTTTTGAAATAAGAATATGGGAAGTTTTTTGTCCGAAGTGGGGTTGAAATATTCATTTTCATAGGCTGAGTAGTAAAACTATATTGTATTGAAGGTCGATGGTCCACCTGACCTGGCTGTACCTATGCCGAATCTGAAAGAATGAAGTTGGAAATGGAGAAAAGTGGGCGATATTGCGCCTTATTATACATAGCGAACATAGCGAGGAACTTGGGCAACGCAGGATTCGAACATGGAAAGTACTAGAGGGAGTTTGACTGATTAACATAAAATCGTGTCATATCAAGTCTTATAGCACGCAATCATCTTTTCAGCAAAGGATATATTTCGAGATGGTTTGGGTGGATTTTATTCGGCCTAAGTGCCCAATCGATTTGATGTACTCAAAACCTTGTAATCATGCCATATAAAGTGCTGGCGATAGACACACGGTGGCCTTGACTTGCCCAGCCGCAGACAGCTCGGGTAAGCACCAGCTTAAACTGATCACTCGAAGTTGTATGCTTCCGTACGATGAAACTAGTACATGCCGCGATTAGCGCCAACATGTGGCATTGTTATCATGCAAAAAGGCTTAGAATTGGCACATCTAGTTCACAGTTTCGAACACAATAATACAACCAGTTTGTACACTAGCACAGACAGTACAATGTCAGCACATCAGAGCTTGACTTGTTCATGTCACATCAGAGCTTGAGTTGTTCATTTCACATACAGAAGAATGAGCAAGGATACATACTGTATTGAACAAGTAATTTCACGGTAGCGCCAAAAGTATGCCATGTATCAGAGACAATATGGAGTCTGCGTAAACAATTTTTCTTTTTTGGAAGGATGTGCATTAACTCTCTTTTTTTAGAATATCAGCATAAACATTTGCGGCTATCATCCTAGGGCATCTCGGCCTGCTTTGGCGTACCGAGCCAAGATCAATTATGGCCCAGTTAAGGCCTGTTTCGTGGCCCTATAAGAAGTAGTGGCCTACTTTTCCCTGTTCGCTAAGAGGAAAGAAGGAGTGTTCCTCTCAAAACACAAAGCTGCACGAGGTGCGATGGTTTAAAAAATGCACGAGTCACGTATATACAAGCCATTAATAGTATTGAAAACTATAGTACAGAAATCACGCTACGAAATAAGCACGGCTACATGGATTATACCATGGAAGGCAATACTAAATACAAAAGCATGACAAGGCTCATATAAACTGATTCAAGCTGGCCACTAAAACCAGTGTACTAACAGTCAGCTATTGAACCATGATGCAAAAAAAGATGACACAACAATACACCAGAAATATCCACAGCTCAGTCTAGGGACGGCACAACGAGCATACCAAACCTAAACTAGGCCTAAACCAAATTGCCGCCTATCGCATACAGTTCCAACCATCTTTGGGAAGGCTGATAACTGCCACATGCTCACCTTTAGTTGGCTGCAGGTTGCAGCGTTTAATTTGAGGGAATTTGCAACATCCCAAAAATACTAATCAAGATTATCAAGTTCTAATCACCCAAGTTTAGGGTTAACAAAAACTTTTATTACTAAATTTAATATGAATGTATGTGTGATTTGATTATTGTATGATTGAGTGAAATTGCCATGTTTGATTGCTACATGTAATAAGAAATGGTTTAAAGATGAATACTACATCATCTAGGCCAATTACAAACAAAATCCAAGGAAAAAGAAATCAAATATGAATCAAATGATCAAATGGTCATTTTGACCAAAGTTAACCACTAGGCCACTTTGTGAGTTCCTAGTAAAGAATTTCTAACAGAAACATTTCCACTTCTTGTCACCCCTTGCTAGACCAAGTAAAAGTGAACCCAAGCCCACTTTACAAACTCATAGAAACTGTTTTCAGATCTATTTAAAGGACAGTTCAAAATTGAATCAAGTTCATATGGTAAGATCACCATTTTGCAAAAATCACTCAAATCAATTCACCTTGACAAATCCAAGCAACCATAGACACTCAAGCATAAGATCAAAACACTCACCAAATTTCATTCAAAAATTTCAAACTTAAGTTCATGCGGCCATTTGGTCGAACACATTGTAGACACAGATCAATTACTGTCTAAATCCACTGTTTGGAGCAGTGATCACTCGACCACTTGCCCTCATTTCACTCCCTATCTCCCCTAGCACCTAGCAATGCAGTGGATAGCCTCCCCCCTTTGTCGTTGCGCCAGTGCAGCATCGCCCGAGGCTTGCCACGCCGGCCGACCATGGACCGCTCGCCAGAGACCACGCTACCCTCGTCCATGATGTCCAACAGGCAAGACACCGTCCACCACCACCCCCTGTCCAGCCCTTGACCGTAGCCAGGCCATGGACCATCCCAGCATCACCGCACCCACTTTCTCTGCGCCGTGTCAAGAGCGCGCCAGAGCACCGCAGTCGACCAGCTCGCACGCGCCACGCCTCACCCTCTCCGGGCGTGCACACCCTCGCCATAACACCAGCTAGCTCACAGACATCCCCGTTCGCTGTCGCGTGACCCATAGCCCCCGTGCGCCGTCTCGAACACCACTAGTTCCGTGCAGAGCACCGCCCGAACCCGACCAGTCCAGACCGCCCCGTGCCGTGCCGTTAAGCCCGTGATGACCGCCAGGGAGCACTGCTTCGCTCCTACCCTCAGCCATGCCGATAGCTCGCTGCACCACCATCGCCGGAGGAGCCAGCCCATGCTGCAATGTCCCTCTCGCCGGTGTATAAATAGAAGCCCCCTCCGCCTCAATTCACCACACCACCTCACTCCCCACTCCTCACAACACCTCCCACACCCTTTCCCAGAGCAAGGCGAGCGCTGCATCGCCGGAATTCCGGAGTCCGCCGCTGCAGAGGAGAAGAGGAGCCGTCGATTGGAGCCGCCCAGGAGCCGTCACGACCACCGTTCGAACCGCCATCGTCGACCACATCGTTTGCCCCCATCGCCGACCCTAGCTAGAGCCCTGGTGAGCCTCACACAACCCCCACCGCCGCGTTAGGGTTCAGACCTCGCCGGAGCTATTCGTCATCGACGATGAACCTCAGCCGTTAGATCAGGTTCTAATCGTAGGGCCTAGATTGAAAGATACCATTTCAGTTAGGTAGAGTCGCTGAATAGTGGGGACCCCCCTGTCAGTAGCCCTCTGCACCATGCTGTGCAGATTGGGCCGACCCAGTTAGTTTCCCGCGCAGAGCCCAGTAATTCAAATAGTTATTTTCAATTTAGTTAAAACCAGTTTCTGTCAGTAGATTCAAAAATCAATTCAAAGAGATTCACGGAACCAAATTGCATGATTTCAATTTTGTTATAAAGATATTTAAATTATCTATCCAAGCCCGTTGGATTCAAATCATTTGGAGTTAGAGATCACCTATACCAAAAATAAGAAGACAAAGACTTTTCCAACTTCAAACATTTTTGAAAAATCAACCATAAATGCTTTTGAGTTGATTCCAACTCTCAAAAATCACATTTGACAAGATCTATCTGAATATGTAAAAATATTTAGGTTTACATGCAGTGACATTGGACTAGTACCAAAAGAATGCTATATAGGCATTTCTAGTCACTTTAATTCTATTAAATGATAATCTTAAACTTTATAAAATATGACCACCAGTTTAAATCACATTCCCATGTATTAGAATATGTGGTGATGACATGTGTCAACATGAGCCCATATTTTAATTGGAGTATATTAAATATTAAGTATTTTTCAATGAGTAGAAATTACTTTTCTAAAATAAGACAAACAAGATTAAGTCTTTATTTCATGTGATGATTGTGATGATGCTAGATCATCTAGTGTGAACCTTAGTTTGCTAAATAGAAATAGTTAAGTATTTTTTGGTGATTATGTACCCCGTATTCCTTTATAGACGATAGTACCGACCCGGGATATGAGGAGGAGGAGTACTACCAAGAAGAAGAAGAGGAGAACTTCAATCACTACACTACTCAAGGCAAGCCTATCACTACAAGTTAACTATGCAAGTTAACCCTTGCAAACTTGATAACCTAAGCAGGATGCATTAGGCATGCTTGGTTATATAACTTTGATTATACCAATCCCAAGTTTTACTTGCAAGATTACTTTACCAAAGTTCTTTACTTTTAGTTAGTGCTTTGTGAGTATTGGAATAATAGTATAGATACCATAAAGAGTATAAAACTAGGCCTAAGTAGTTATACTTAGATGTCATTCCAAGGCATGAGATTAGAGTTAGATAGTTACACTTGATTAGCACCCCTCATTAGTGAATACCCTCAACTTTAGTGGCTAGTGCTAAGCATAAAAGTTGATCACTTTAGATGGGAATACTTGGTGAAAATGATTCTGAAAACCTTGGAATGATGATTCATTCTATTGAGATGTTTTGACATGTGTTGAGAAACACTAAAGGATTTTGATGATGAAAATGTTGAGGCATGAGCCTTAGCCCTTTTATAAAAAACTGAGGGTTGGGTTCGGATGCGATACCATTCCAATTTTACCGTACAGCCAGAATACCTGAATTGGGTAGGGATTAACTGGAAGTTTATATGCCTTAGTACGGGTTCCCTCGCGGAAGAGGTTGAGCTGAGGCTACCTCGTGAGTGTGAATGTCCACCTATGTAGTGCCTAGGATGGCAGATGGCCATGGCTGGGAGGCCAAGCTCATAGGGGAGGTGCCTATACTAGAGTGTGTAATTGAAAGGTTATGATTGATTATCCGCATACTAAGTGTGATGATTCAGGGTTATACCTGGCGGATGTATCAAATTTTGTGGTGAAAGTGTACCACCTCTGCAGAGTGTCAAACTATTCGAATAGCCGCGTCCCCACGGTCATGGACAGTTGGAGTGGCCATACTATTCCGTCGTCAGATGTTTTCAAAATGACTTGTGAATTGAACTATGACTTTGACTTGACCACAACAGGGTTGTGGATATGAAAGCTAGGTTCCCACTTAAGTGATTTAGAACATTAACTTAGTTTTCTTTACTTCTAAACTTAGTATGAGATAAACCTAGCCTTTTGCAAATAAACATAGAGCTTAGGATTCCTACTAGAACTACTTACTTGTTAGTGATAGTTTGCGAGTACTTAAAGAGTACTCATGGCTTTGTCCCTGGCTATTCCCGTGGCCAGACTATGAGGAGGACTACCAGGATGATGGACAATAGGAGGTCTATGACAACTAGGATCATCTCCCATCGTCAGCATTGCCCGTGATCTTGAAGATGGAGCCCCTACTACGTTTATTTTCCGCTGCTTGATTTGTATTAAGACTGGATCATGAGATCCTTTATTTGTAAGACCTTATTATGGTTTGTAATGGATGATGTACTGTGGTACCGATTCTGTTATGTCTCAAAAAATGGTAATCCTGGGATTGCGAGGTATCGCATAACAAGCATCTAGGATTAAAAATGCGGGTGTTGACAAGTTGGTATCAGAGCCATCCTGACCATAGGAGACCCTAGTTAGAATGGACGTCCAAACAAAAGCTTAGTTTCAAAACAAAAGAAGTGAGTATTTATGAAAACCTATTCCCACTCTTATCCTTGATTCTTTCAAAAAAAAGTCATGTTCCTCAACAATTCTTGCATTCCTACATAAAATTTGACACACTTGATCACCTCACTAACTTAGTCACCCTAAATTCTTATAAATGGAAGTCCAGTATTGCAAGTTCTACCAACTGGGCAACGGAGGCCAACTAATCTTTGAGAGGGATCTGGATGCACTGTTAGAGTATCTTGAGCGCCCGCACCCGGAATTCTTAGGGGCACAACTCAACGATCACATGGAGGAGATCTACAATGGCTGATAGTTGCAGATCTTAGAGGCAAGATGGAAGCACCCACTTCGGAGAAGATCCAATTCACCTTGCATGAGAACAACTGGCTAGATGGATTAGATAGGGCTATGCATGAAGCTCTTGCCCGTCTGTGTGGGCAAAACATCAACCTGATCCAGGGAACTCGCTTTGCTCACTTTGCAAGGCGTGATTCTATGGGAATGCCCTTGGAGATGCCAGGACACCCAGAGCTGAAGCACCAGGTGGACAATCTTGACTTCATGCTGTATGATAGACAGAAGGAGTTGGACAACGCCCATTCCTACGCCAACCATAACCATGCCATTATAGTCAAGAAGGACTAGACCCTCGCCATCCTTGCCAAGGAGCGCCAATCACTTCGTCGTCAGCGCGACAAGAAGGATCGCACCATTGATCGTCTTCACAAGAAGGTGGACACTCTCGGGAAGACCATCTGTGAACAGGAAATCCAGCTTGAAGCGAAGGAGGAGGAAGGTGAAGATATCCAGGGAGATCTTTACTCTTACCTTAGTGATGACAACGACTACCTGGAGGATGATGCCATGGAGTTCCACACTGATGATGATGATTCTGACTTCATTGATGATGATTAGATGCACTTGATCACTACCGTAGGAATGAGTTGTACCGGTCCCACTGTATCGTAGTTTCACAGAAGGTTCTTAAAACCATCTATTTTCTATTTGTGGTGTGGTGTGTGTTTGTATGGTGTGCTTTGAATGAATGAATGAGAGGAAGTTGTTAGTTTGCAAAACCTGAGTCAAACTCAAAGTTTAAGCTTTTGAAACAAAACCATGAACCTTAGAAATTTCCCTCTTATCTCATTATCTATCTCAATCTTCAGATGACTCGTGGAAACCCCGGAGGAAGCAGTTCATCTCAGGACCCAATGTTGCAGATTCTGCAAATGCTAGTTTTTGACCGTGAAGCTAGTAGAGCCAAACGCCAAGCCAACATAGCCACTCTTCAACAGATAGCTCAGATGGCCCACAATAACCAAGGTCACGGAAACCAGGATCACCATGGATCCAAGCTCAAGAACTTTCAGAATACCAACCCACCTATCTTTAATAAGTCTGAGGATCCCTTAGATGCTGATGACTGGCTGCAAACCATGGAGAACAACCTGGAGGTCGCAGGAGTTGAAGCCAATAAAAAAGTACTGTTTGCCACCCATTACCTGGCCGGAGATGCAAGAGCCTGGTGGAATAGCACCCGTACCATGAACGAAGGTCAGATGATGACTTGGGAAGCATTCAAGATCAAGTTCAGCCGGACCCATGTGCCCCAAGGTTTGGTCAGCAGGATGAGTGATGAGTTCAGGGAACTGAAGCAAGGAAGGATGACGGTAGTTGAGTACCATGACAAATTTCTGTCACTAGCTAGATATGACCCTAATGAGATTAACACCGAAGCAAAGAAGAAGGAAAGGTTCCTGAATGGATTACATGATGAGATGCAGACTGTGTTAGTCAACATTCGTTTTGCAGATCTTGAAGAGCTAGAAGACTCTGCTATCCAGATGGAAGGGACGATAAACCAAGCCAATGACATCCGTAAGCGTCGCATGATGCACCAGCCTGGATCCCACCATACCCAGAAGTATCGCCCCAACCCGTATGCAGGATATGTCCCAAGAAACAACAAACCCCCTATGTCCCATCCAAGCTATCCCAATTGTAGCGGAGGAAACCTGGAGTCTGGAGGAAACCACAACAACAACCCCGACAACTCCAATAACTTCAACCGTGCACTGCCCAAGTCCAACTGCAACAACAACATCAACAATACTGCCCTAAGGACTGGAAGCAATGCTGTGCCTGTTGCAGGAAAAGACAAGTCCCAGATTACTTGCTTTGAATGTGGAGTCAAGGGTCACTACTCCAATGAGTGCCCCAAGAAGCTCGCAGCAGCCACCAATGTGAATGCACCCGCTTGATACGTCCAAAACGTATCTACTTTCCCGAACACTTTTGCTATTGTTTTTTCTCTAAACTTGTGTGATTTGGATACAACTAACACGACTGACGCTGTTTTCAGCAGAATTACCTTGGTGTCTAGTTTTTGTGTAGAAAATCAACTATCAGGAAAAATCCTGGAAAATATGCCAAAAATCCTATTTCACCACAAGACTCATGGAGCCATAAGATGAGACGGAGGAGGTCCACGAGGGCCCCCCACCACCTGGCCGCGCGGGCCAGGCCAGGCTGCGCCTGGGGATGGTGTGGCCGCCTCGGTCACCCCCTCGGCCTCCCTCTTTGCCTATAAGATGCCTCCTAACCTAAAAACCCAAGGGGGTTCGATGTTTTTCCAGAAAGAGTTCCGCTATGCCGCCACCACCAGATTCCACGATTCAGAACCAGAAATTCCATTCTGGCACCCTGCCAGGACGAGGAATTGGAGAAGATCATCGCCATCATCATCACCATCGCTTCTCCATCAACCATCCATGATTCTCCCATCCATGAGTGAGTAATCCCCCGCTGTAGGCTATGGGGATGGTAGAGGTTGGATGAGATCGTTCATGTAATGGCCTCAGATTGTTAGGGCATGGTGCCCAGTATCTATTATTAGTGCTTTTTGACTTTGTTGCAACTTGTTATGCTTAATGCTTGTCACTAGGGCCCGAGTGCCATGATTTCAGATTTGAACATGCTATTGATTCATTATGATAGTATTGTTTATGGTCTTACCAGCAAGTTGTATACACATATTGTTGTCCGGAACCAAAGGCCCAGAAGTGACAATAATCGGGATAACCGGAGGGGATGGATTTGATATGAGGATCATATATGTTCATGGAGTGTTAATGCTTTGCTCCAGTGCTCTATTAAAAGGAGCACCTTAATTGCCTGTAGTTCCCTTGAGGCCCTGCTGCAAACGGGCTGGCGGGACAAAAGATGTTGTGTAAGTTCTCATTGCGAGCACGTATGACTATATATGGAACACATGCATATGATTATTTAGTACTTGGATGTTTTATCTTATTTATCTGCAAATGCCCTATGTCTTGATTGTTATATGAATTGTCTTGTCCATGCAACGCCCATCCATCCATCCCTATGCCTACCGCGCTTTAATCCTACTGTTTACTGCAATTGATACTACTGTCTTTACTTTTACTACTGCTATTACTTTGCTATTGCTACTACAAAACTATTGTTACTGATAAATTGCCGTGAGCAAGATTGTTTCTAGGTGCAGCTGAATTGATAACTCAGTTGTTAAGGCTTATAAATATTCTTTGGCTCCCCTTGTGTCGAATCAATAAATTGGGTTTCACTTCCCTCGAAAATACTTCGATACACCCCCTATACTTGTGGGTCATCAAGACTATTTTCGGGTGCCATTGCCGAGGAGCATAGCTCTATTTATCAAGTTCACTTGGAATCACTATTGTTCGCTGCCATTCATTCATCATGGGTAAGTCTCGTGATGGAAAGGTTCCTATATTACCATCCACTACAAGGAGAGGTACAGTTCTGAACACCTCTGTTGCTCTTGATTCACCATCTGTTATGAGTAAGCTCCTTACACCACCACATACACATGCTACACACACTACTACTACTGCTGAATCTGAAACTTCTGATACTTATGATGCTGCTTCTACTGTGCTTGATAAGAGTGGTTCATTAGGTCCTTTCCTAGATGCTACGATTTCTAGAACTATAGCTGGAAATACTGAAACTCCTAATGAAGACACTACTACACCTGTCAGTTCACCTGAGTCTAGAGAGAGCTATGATATTGAAGACGGTTATATAGAGATGATCGATGAATTTATTAAAGAATGTCAGAACATTCATGATAAAAGTGATATTAAGAGTCTTCTTGAGAAATATACTGTTAGACCTAAATTATCTCCTAATGCTAAGTTTGCTACATCTCCCATAAACATTAAAGATAAGGATTATGATTTCTCTCTTGATTTATCTTACATAACCATTATTGAGAAAGAACCTTTTTGTGGAACTAAGAATGAAAGTGCTGTAGCACATATGACTGAGATTTCTACCATGAGTGGTTTATTTTTTGATGATATTAAGATGCGCACCTACTTTGTTGCTAAATTTTCCCCTTTTCACTAAAAGGAGAAGCTAAAACTTGGTTTAATAATTTACCTCCTGGATCTATTAATAGCCCTGATTACTTGATTAGTACCTTCCTCCAGAAATATTTCCCTCCTAGTGCTAGACATGCCATTTTGCAGGAACTTTTTGATTTTAAACATGGAGAGAAAGAGATATTGCCTGAATCATGGGCAAGGTTTTGTGCTTTGATTCATACACTAGCTGGATGTCCATTACCTAAAAATGAGCTTCTTGATATATATTATAATGGACTAACTGGAGAATCTAGGACATACCTGGATAGTTGTGCTGATTGTGTTTTCAGGAAGAGAACCCCCAAAGAAGCTGAGGAATTAATGGCTAAAATAAGCAAGAATTATGAAGGCTGGACTTCATCTGAGCCAACTACACCTGAGCCAATTACACCTGAGTTAACTGTGCCTGATCCAACACCAACACCAAAACCAAAGAAGAGGGGAGTTATTGAACTAAATGATGAAGTGATGAAGGAAGCTAAGAAATTTCTTAAGGAGAAGGGAATTAAAGCTGCAGATGTCAAGAATTTACCTCCTATAGAAGAATTATGTAAGCCAATCCCCCACTCATCCACTATTGAGGTACACTCTCTCCAACATTTTGATGAAGGTGATATTCCTTACTCTAAACCTCCTGATTAATGCTTAGAAGAATTTGATATTTTATTGTTAAGCAAAATAATTTTAATAAAAGGGTGCAAAATCATCTAATGGAAAACTCTAGAACTATTGTTGATTTGAAGGATATTGTGGAAAGAACCTCTAATGATGTTAAAATTCCTATTAAACATTTTCAAATGGTTCAAACTCAAATTGATCAGCTTATTAAAGTATAAAAAGACTTGCTAGTTAACGCTGCTAAAGAAAAACATGCTTATGAAATTAGAACTAGAAGTGGTGCTGCTACCCAGGATCCTCTATATCCTGAGGGGCATCCTAAATTAATTGAGTAGGATTATCAACAAACTAAAAATAGTGGTACTACTCCTAAGAAAAGGAAAAAGAAACATAAAACTATTTGTAGAACCTTCTGAACCTGCTAAAGATCCTAATAGTATATATGTCTCTGATGCTGAAACTGAAAGTGGTAATGAGGAATATGGTGCTCCTGATAAACAACAAGTTGAAGAAGAACCTGAAAGGCACACTAAGAATACTAAATACACTAAAGAAGATTTTGTTGCTAAGAAACATGGTAGTGAAAGAGAACCTTGGGTCCCAAAACCTATGCCTTTCCCCTATAAGAAACACAAGTCAAAGGAAGACGAACACTATAATAAGTTTTGTGAGTGGATGAAACCTTTATTTTTGCAAATACCTTTGACTGATGCTATTAAATTGCCTCCTTATTCAAAGTATATGAAGGATATTGTCTCTAATAAAAGGAAGATCCCTAATGAAGAAATTTCTACTTTGCTTGCTAATTATTCCTTTAATGGTACGGTTCGAAAGAAACTTGGAGACCTAGGGATTCCAACTATTCCATGCTCTATTAAAAATAGTTATGTTAGAATTGCTTTGTGTGATTTGGGAGCAGGAGTTAGTGTTATGCCTTTTTCCCTCTATAAGAGACTTCAATTGGAAAAACTAATACCAACTGATATATCTTTGCAAATGGCTGATAAATCTACTACTATTCCTATTGGTATATGTGAGGATGTACCTATTCAAGTTGCTCATAATTGCTTGATATTAACTGACTTTGTTGTGCTTGAAATGCCTGAAGATGACAATATGTCTACTATTATTGGGAGGCCTTTTCTTAATACTGCAGGAGCTGTTATTAATTGTAATCAAGGAAATGTGACTTTTAATGTTAATGACAAGGAGCATACTATCTATTTACCCAAGAAGATTGATAGGACTTATGGTTTAAATTCAATTGAACATGTTGAGGGCATCCAAGTTGGAGAAATATATTGTCCCATACCACGAGAAAAATATGAAACTATTATGATTGGGACCATTGCTATCAAGGTTTAGGTAACATAATCATTAGTGGAATACAAAGTTTTGTTTCATATAAAATTCTTTTGGTAACAAGACCTAATCAACCTTGTTAACAAAGGGATTTTAATGAACAAAACAATGTTTTCACCATGATTATCTTTGCTTACTTTTATTTTATCCTTGTTGGTTTTGCTTTCACTTAGTTTACTTTTCTGTTGTTAGTTGCTTGTATACTAGAGTGTCTTAGAACTTCTAAAGTTTTAGTTTTGTTTTACTTTTGCATCTTTCCAAAAAAATCTTTCTGTCAGAAATCATTCGTCATTACCTGAAAATTGCTCAAAAATAAAGTGTCTCGAAAAATTCCAGAAAATTCATATTAAATTTTTACGTGAAAAAAGGGGCAGAGAAGTACCTGGAGTGGCCCAGGGGGCCCACTAGGCAGGCACACCACCTGGTGGCGCGGCCACACCAGGGGTGCGCCTAGCCATGGTGTGGGCCACCCCTAGCCCTCCACTCACTCTCTCACTTGCCACTGCCTTCTCTCTCCTGAGAAAACATCAGTTCATTGCTCAAAATCACGTTCTTGTTGTTCTTGTCCATGATTTTTTGATCTCCTTGCTTATCCCGTCTTTGTTGCTGAAATTTGGAGCATTTGTTATCCGGTATGTGACTCCTCCGCTTGTCCAAGTAGATTTGTGTTTAGTGGTTTATATCTTGAGTATTTAGCTATTGTAGGTGACAGGTTATGTGAGCTTTTAAGCTTGTTCAATGCTTAGATATATTGTTTTGATGCATGCCTAGGCCTCTTACAAGTCCCTGTGAGTAGTTCCCTTCATTATGTATTCACTTTGCAATCACTTGTATAATGGATGTTTAAATTTCAAAATATGAAAGATGAACAACCACACTTTTGGAGAAATATTTGAGAGGGACACACCCAGGAGGGCAAGGATTTCAAGATCAGCCTCTCAGTTTAGGCCGCCATATAATGAAGATCTTATTACACCATGCTTTGGCAATGAAGGAGATGAGGGAGATGCTCACCCATCTACTTTCCCTTGTTTTACCTTTTTGCGAGCTGTAGGGATCCTCGATGAGTTCTTACTTCTTGTTCAGAGGATTGGGCTGACCACCTACATGGAATATGAGAGTGAGCAATATGCCATGCTCACCAAAACTTTTGTTGAGAGCTTCGTTTTCACTAACACCCCTTATCAGTCAACTGATTCATTCAAGATTTATAATCTGCCTATTACCATGCCATTGGAAAGATTTTGCAGCATTGTAGGCATAGGCATAACTGGGACAGTGAAGAAGATCCAAGGTCGACCCACTGATTTGCTGGAGCTCTACCGAAGTGTGACAAATGACGATGACTGCGCAGCTCAGCGCGGGAAGATAAGAAACATTCAACTCCCAGCTCTAAGATATTTTGCTTATTATCTTGCCACTAGTATTCTTGGTAGGGAGAACACTAGTAATATTTCTAATTATCATTTGGCCTTCCTCGCTACTGCACTTAAGAATGATACCAAGTATATTCTTGGCTCTCTTATTGCTCGCCGCCTAGCCGCTAGAGGACCTATTTATGGGGGCATTATTGCCTCACATATGGTTGCTGCTTTAGAACTTTCTGTGGATCCTAATGATACTGTGTTGACACCACAAAGGCTTGATCTTGCTGCTATGAAAACGCATCACTTTGTCACCGCTGACTCTAGTACGGAGGGTTTAGTATACAGGATGTTGTTTACTGGCAGAGATGAGAGGGAAATCCCTTTGCCACAATCCACTTTGTTCAGTATTTACAGGATGCCATGGTTGCGTTCCAAGTAGGAGGTGGACGAGCAGCTCCGCTTGCTTGGTTTCCACGAGCAGCACCAGAGGAATGTGCCCTCTTATGACTATTCTGCGCACTACGCTGGGGCGTCCTCGAGCTCGTATCAGGATGAGGGCACCTCCTCGCCGTACTACGGAGGCGCTCCTTCTTGGCCAGCTTGGGATTGATACCCACTTAGGCCAAAAGCCTAAGCTTGGGGGGAGGTACACCGACACCACACTCATCTCCTTACCATGTTTAGTCAGTACTTTGTATATCCATGTTCCACTTTCTTTTGCTTTCCAAAACACAAAATGACCAAAAATATTTTCGTTGTTTCTCTTTGTTTGCTTCTTTTTCTTTTTGCCTTGGTTTGCCTCTTCCTTTTTGCTTTGTTTGGACTATTTGAAAAACCCAAAAAGATTTTGCTTTGCTTGTTCCTCCTTTTTGCTCTTGCCTTTAAAAATCAAAAACACCAAAAATATTTTCTGTTATTCTTTGGTTTTGTGAAGTTCGTTGCAGGGTTCAGCAGTCCTCAGTGGAGTTGGGTTTCATGTTATTATTCAAGCCACACAAGTGAAGGGCAATAATGAGGATTAATGACAACTTGAGGTGTGGTAAGAGGCTAGTAACGAACTCTATTTGTTTTCATTTTTGTACATATACTCATCATTGTGGGCATGCTTAGTCTGTTCATGTAAGGTGTATGTTATTTATGGATGCTTAGTAGTTCTTGCTTTCTTATGATTAGCTCCAGCTTGCTAATGGTTTGTAGCATGTCATATGAATGTTTGCTTGCATTACTCTATTCATAACTTGGTATGACACCATGGTATCCTCCTCTGAATGTTTCACTTGAATTGACTTGGCACATGCTCACGCATGCATATGACTGAAACAATAATTAGTTAAGCCTCGATGAATTATTTTGCCTCAGGGGTCTTGAATCACTTTCATGCCATGATTAGTCCTGTTTTGTTGCAAGCATGATTATGACAGTTATTGCTCTCTCATTTGTCGCTCCCTTACTATTGCTAGCCTTCACGTGCACTGAGTATGAGCTCTACTCGTGTTTCCAACTCCCCAAAACCAATATTGCCAAAAGCGTCCACCATACCTACCTATTAGCATCATTTGCTATTCCGTGCATATTTCAGTATGCCTTGTTTTCTTCCAAATAAAATGTTTGCTTGTTATGAGAAAGTTAGTTAGTAAAGCTCTCACGAACTTGATGGCACACTTTATTTCTTGCACTTAATAAACCTGAACCATTGTGACTATCCATGAAAGTTATATGCTTGCAAATTATAGGCTGGGGATTATCAGAACCGTGTTGACACGGGGAACAGTTTCAACACCTGTAAATATATACGCAGTTGATATCATGCTCTTTTTTTACGAATGTCGTCGGTGTGAAATAAAAGGGGAGCTTGTAAGTCCATGGAGTTATGTATGTGTGTTAGAGAAACGCCTGGGCGGCTAGTCTAATCCATGCCTAATCATGGTGGAAACCTGCAACGTAACCATAATGAGCAATCTATGAAGCATTCTTCTTATAAAAAGAAGAGATAGATATTGAGAAAAAAAAGAGATGGGAAAAGAGGAAAGAGAGAAAAACGAACCATTTTCCCATGGTAAATAAGAAGATTGCTGAGATGCTCATTGTCTGCTTGCCTTGTCATTTTGATATGTGGATTCTTTCGTATCATCGTGCAAGGGGTACCACGTTGGTGGTTCTCTATGATACACGTGTATTTACTATGACAAGGACTTACCGGTAACTAAAGTTGAGTAGCATGAGGAGCAGCCCTCGTACTCAAGGGACATGAGATTTCTACTTGATGGTCTGTCAAGCATATAACTCGTATTGGACCTCACTTTCACCTTAACCATTTCAAGATGCTTATGATAGGGGCAATGAGAGCTCAAAGCTAATGAGTTCCATACTTTCAGCATTTGGAAGCCTTTCAAACTTTTCAAAACCTTTTCATTTCCTTGTTGAGTCACCACCTATTCTATGAGCACTTTCTTGAGACCATAGTTTTCATTCTCAGTGTAATATGCTTGTCTCAAAATTTGGATTAATTATGTCATGACTTTGATGCTTGTATCTTTGATATCTTTACTTCTAGTCTTCACTTGAACTTCAGAGGTGCCTTGGCATTTATGTTTGCTCTACAATCAAAGGCAAGCGGGATACCACTCTATCATACCTTTTTATGAGCATTGTAATGTTGCTTATGTTTATGTTTCATGCTACTTACTATTTTTGAGTTAGAATCTCTTCATAGCTTGCAATGATTATTGAGTAACCTTGTTTGCATACTCCTTATTATGAGTTGTCTAAGTACTTGATCATATACTGAGAATATATACATCTTATGAAGCAAATGTGTTCGTGAAAGTTTCTTTTATCGCACTCAGTTTTCAACTGAATTGCTTGAGGAGAAGCAATAAGCTAAGCTTGGGGGAATTGATACGTCCAAAATGTATCTACTTTCCCGAACACTTTTGCTATTGTTTTTCCTCTAAACTTGTGTGATTTGGATACAACTAACACGGACTGACGCTGTTTTCAGCAGAATTACCTTGGTGTCTAGTTTTTGTGCAGAAAATCAACTATCAGGAAAAATCCTAGAAAATATGCCAAAAATCCTATTTCACGAGAAGACTCACGAAGCCAGAAGACGAGACAGAGGAGGGCCACGAGGGGCCCACACCACCAAGTCGCACGGGCCAGGCCAGACCGTGCCTGGGGGTGGTGTGGGTGCCTCGGTCACCCCCTCGGCCTCCCTCTTCGCCTACAAGATGCCTCCTGACCTAAAAACCCAATGGGTTCGACGTTTTTCTAGAAAGAGTTCCGCTACACCACGACCACCAGATTCCGTGATTCAGAACCAGAAACTCCGTTCTGGCACCCTGCTGGGACGAGGAATTGGAGAAGATCATCGCCATCATCATCACCATCGCTTCTCCATCAACCATCCATGATTCCCCCATCCATGAGTGAGTAATCCCTCGCTGTAGGCTATGGGGATGGTAGGGATTGGATGAGATCGTTCATGTAATGGCCTCAGATTGTTAGGGCATGGTGCCTAGTATCTATTATTAGTGCTTTTTGACTTTGTTGCAACTTGTTATGCTTAATGCTTGTCACTAGGGCCCAAGTGCCATGATTTTAGATCTGAACATGTTATTGATTCATTATGATAGTATTGTTTATGGTCTTACCAGCAAGTTGTATGCACATATTGTTGTCCGGAACCAAAGGCCCCGAAGTGACAATAATCGGGATAACCGGAGGGGATGGCTTTGATGTGAGGATCACATGTGTTCATGGAGTGTTAATGCTTTGCTCCGGTGCTCTATTAAAAGGAGCACCTTAATTGCTAGTAGTTCCCTTGAGGCCCCGCTGCAAACAGGCTGGCAGGACAAAAGATGTTGTGCAAGTTCTCATTGTGAGCACGTATGACTATATATGGAACACATGCCTATGATTATTTAGTACTTGGATGCTTTATCTTATTTATCTGCAAATGCCCTATGTATTGATTGTTATATGAATTGTCTTGTCTATGCAACGCCCGTCCATCCATCCGTATGCCTACCGCGCTTTAATCCTACTGTTTACTGCAATTGATATGACTGTCTTTACTTTGACTACTGCTATTACTTTGCTATTGCTACTACAAAACTGTTGCTACTGATAAACTGCTGTGAGCAAGATTGTTTCCAGGTGCAGCTGAATTGACAACTCAGTTTTTAAGGCTTATAAATATTCTTTGGCTCCCCTTGTGTTGAATCAATAAATTGGGTTTCACTTCCCTCAAAAATACTGCGATACACCCCCTATTCTTGTGGGTCATCGCCGCTCAGCAGCAACGTTGTGTTTAGCCTAGAAGGAGATTTGCCCCAGGGAATTCGCTCAACCGCAACGGCCGTCTGTTCCACATGAATGCTGAAGAAGCTCAGGAAGCGCCTGATGTCGTGCTGGGTATGTTTTCTGTTAACTCAATACTTGCAAGAGTGTTGTTTGATTCTGGAGCATCGCACTCGTTTGTTACAGAAGAATTTGCATGCACTAGTAAGATTCAACCAACAAAATTGAAGCATGTTATGATAGTTCAAATACCTAGTTCAACCACCAAAGCTAGAAAAATTCGCAAGGCTGTACCTATCAGAATACATGGAATAGATTTTTATGCTAATCTAATAGTACTTGGAACCAAAGGTTTGGAAGTAGTACTAGGAATGGATTGGATGTCAAAACATAAAGGATTGATCGACTGTGCCAAGAAAGCCATAACCATGACTAGTAGCTCTGGAGTATCAGTAGAGCATGTATCTGAGACCTTGCCCCGTCAATTCAAATGCAACAAGAGTCTAGCCCAACCAACCCTAGACCAAGTCAGAGTAGTCTGTGAATACCCCGACGTATTCCCAAATGAATTGCCCGGTATGCCCCTAGATCGGGATATCGAGTTCATCATTGAACTAATTCCTGGAAGTGGACCCATAGCTCAGAGACCTTATAGTATGAACCCATCTGAACTAGTGGAGATGAAGAAACAACTTGATGCTATGTGGGAGAAAGGTCTAATTCAGCCAAGCGCATCGCCATGGAGACCGCCTGTTCTGTTTGTGGATAAGAAAGATGGAGGTAACCGTTTGTGCACGGATTACCGGAAGCTGAATGATGTCACTATCAAGAACAAGTACCCACTACCGAAGATCGAGGATCTATTTAACCAGTTGACTGGTGCCAGAGTGTTTTCTAAGATTGATCTTAGAACTGGTTATCGTCAACTCAAGATTCGTGCAACGAATATTCCAAAGACCGCCTTTACCACCAGATATGGATTGTATGAGTATACGGTCATGTCTTTTGGATTAACCAATGCCCCCGCTTATTTCATGAATCTCATGAATAGGATTTTTGTGAACTTCCTAGATAAGTTTGTCGTTGTTTTTATCAATGATATTCTGATCTATTCCAAGTCAGAAGAAGACCATGAGCTACACCTAAGAACCATCCTTGAAACCCTTAGAGAGCATCAGTTGTATGCCAAGTTTAGCAAATGTGAGTTCTGGTTGAAGGAAGTAGGATTCCTAGGACATATTGTGTCGACAAGAGGAGTCGCTGTTGATCCCGCCAAGATCAAAGATTTTGAAGAATGGAAAGCCCCAACCACTCAAACCCAAGTCCGTGCATTTCTCGGATTAGCGGGATACTACCGCAAGTTCTGAAGGGAATATGCCCGTGAGGCAATAATAAAGTGGTTATTATCTTATTCCATGTTTATGATAAAATGTTTATTTTGCATCCTATAATTGTATTGATCGGAAACATCAATACATGTGTGTTTAATAAACAAAAAGGGTTCCTAGTTATGCCTCTCTTATAGACTAGCTCGTTGATTAACAAGATGATCAAGGTTTCCTGATCATGGACATTGGATGTTGTTAATAACAAGGTCAAAACATTGGTGGAATGATGTGATGAGCATTCATCTGAAGAATAGCATTACGATCAAGTCATTATGTTTATATTGCTATAACATCATACGAAGTAATCTTTATCCTTAGACCATGAGATCATGTTAATTGCTAACACCGGAAGAGTATCTTGATAACATCAAACGTCACACCATAACAGGGTGACTATAAAGATGGGTTCCGTGCTACGAAGGTGTTATGTTGAGGCTCATGGATCAAGAGTGGAATTTGTCAATCCCGATGACGGATAGATATACTCTGGGCCCTCTCGGTGATATCACATTAAGATAGCTTACAAGCAAGTGATGTGATCACTAGAATGTTATATCACGGGAACGAGAAAAGAGTGCATGTCGGCAACGAGATCAAACTAGGTATGGAGATACCGATGATCGAATCTCGGACATGTAACAT
Organism: Avena sativa; assembly: GCA_916181665.1. Lineage (NCBI taxonomy): Eukaryota > Viridiplantae > Streptophyta > Magnoliopsida > Poales > Poaceae > Avena > Avena sativa. Next base: position 597,250,694 of record OV702289.1, read on the forward strand.
ATCGCGAGACAAAGGGATTTAGTTACAAGCGTTAAAGGTTCTCACGATCACAGAAGTCATCGTTGAATAAGCAGGAGTCAGTATGGGTCTCCAGGTCCCGCTTCTGATTATTGATCTGAGAGGAGTCTCAATCATGTCTGCATTATTCGCGAACCGTAGGGTGACACACTTAAGGGATACCGACACCATTTGGAGCAAATATGTTTCAGATAAATATTTAAGAAAGCGCTGGAATTATTTCAATAGACACCAAAACTGTTTCGGGTGAAATTGCTGAAATAGGTTCTGCATGTAATATTGAAATGTTGCAGGGGGTTTTATGTGAATGTTTGTTAATTAAAGTAATTAACAAAATTCTGAATAAAAATAATAAAAGAGTTTTATTAAATGAGAGAGCATTAAATTTGGAGAAATTTAATGCATTTAAAGTGGAGACTTTAAAAGAGAATGTGAAGGGCATTTTAATGTGGAGGGGTTATCACCACATGAATGGGGGAGGTGAGGAGTCACCCCCATGGGGCGCCGGCCATGGGGAGGGGTACCCCCCTCCTCCTATAAAAGGCCCCCCTCACTCCCCTTCTTCCACACACCTCCTCGTGAAGGATCTCTCTCCCCCTCTAGTATTATTCCCCCATGGTCTCGGATTAGCGAGATACATGTTCCCGGTGGCTTTATCTGGAAAGGAGTTGCTGCTTCCGCTGCTTTGCTGGAGCGAGGGACGGAGGTTATCGGGGTACCAGACGTGTGTGCGATCACGGATGCACCGCTGCTTTGCGATGCTGGACTTGGTGGTGCTGGACTTGCTGGAGCTGGATCTGAAGGACGTGCTGGAGCCGGACCTGCTGGACTTCATCACGATCTTGAGATCGGCAAGTGTATGACTACATCATCCACGAGATCCATCTCGTTAACAAAGCTTTGGTTTCTTCGAGGGTAAGTTCTCCATGGATGTATATCCACCCGTTGCTTGTATCTAGTTGATAGATCTTGGCGTATAGTTCCCATCGTAGGAGTTTTTTGTTTTCTATGCTGCGAACCCTTCAGTGGTACCAGAGCCTGATCTATGCGTAGGTGCTTTGCACGGGTAGTACACATATGTTTATATGTGGGCGATGATGATCATGTTATTGCATCTTCTATGTATTTTGGATATTGGTGGCATAGTGGGATGAAGCGGCCCGGACCAACCTTACATGTCATCGTACATGAGACCGGTTCCACGACTGACATGCAACTTGTTTTGCATAAGTGGCTGGCGGGTGTCTGTCTCTCCTACTATAGTCAATATCTGATTTACAACGAGTTGCTAATAACTTGCTTATCCTCGTTGTGGTTCCATGTTCGTAGGTAAGAACGGTTCTATCTTCGAAAGCCCTAAGCCACGTAAAACTTGCAATTGATAAATTAGAGGCGTCTAGTTTAGATCGTTGCTGGGCTAGTGTCATGATATGGTAATGTTGTAAGTAGATGTATGATAGATACTCTTACAACACACCTAACGTGTAAGTTCCATAGACCTTGGCCTTACACATAAAGGAATGATAGAGATCATACCACGATGCATATGATAGAGATCAAATGCATGGACCATATCATCCCACTTTACACATTAGATGTTTGCATCTTACATTGCTAGTTTGGCGTTTTAGTAGCATTATAAGATGATCCCTCATTTCAATATCAAGATAAAATGTGTTCTTCCTTAAGTATGCACCGTTTTTTGGATCGTGTTTCGAGACATCACGTGATGATCGGGTGTACTCGACTCTACGCTTTCATACAAACGGGTGTAAGACAGTTTTACACATGCGAGTACTAAGGTTCTTACTTGGCGAGACTAGCATGTACAGACATGGCCTCGGAACACGGACTGAAAGGTTAAGCATGAGTCATATAGTTGATATGATGCCCATATTGATGCTCGCCTTTGAAGCTACACCAACTCACGTGATGATCGGACTTGGTGTAGTGGATTTGGTTCATGTAATCACCAAAAAGGCACGAGGGATGTCGTTTTTGAGTGGGAGTTCATTTCTAATTTGGATTAGTCGAACTCAATTTGTCATAAACTAAATCAAAGTGAATTTGCATAATTTGTTGTAGTCATTGGTGTCTGTTCACTACCTTATGCTTAGTTTTAATTAAGATAATAGAACTATAGAATTATGGATATTTACTTTACGAACTGGTATCGTATTGTTTTGAATGTCAATTTAAAGTTTATAAGTCCTATTGCAAACTTCCAGCAAACTCTATTTACTCCATGAAGTTGAATAAGTAGTATTAAATCAAGAGTAAGAATTCCAATGTTAGTATCTAAAGTATCATGTTTGCCTCAATGATTATTCATATTCAAAAGTTGTTTTAATATCAAGATTATATAGGAGCTGAAAATTGTTTCAGAAACCATCATGTGTGAAAGATATTGTGATATCTGAAACAATGTTTTTGGTTGCATTATGATAGAGTATGATTTAGCAAAATACATGTTCTCATATTGTATGAGAATCTGTGAAGGATGAGATGCTAAGCATCTGAATATCCCAAAAAGGTTTTGGGAACTAACATTATACTCGCGATTCTTCCTTATAGGCTATAGTAGCTTGATCATGAAAGTTTTCATGATAAGGGTGAATAGAAGATGTAAGTAAAATGTTTACTACACTAAAAGATTACTAAAGAATGGATTTTTGAAAGAATACCAAACATTTGATGATGGTGATCCACTTCAAAGTGCAAGTCCAAAGGTATTAGTATTTGACTATATACGCTTTGTACTATGTGTCATGTGAATGACACCACTATTGATGTTGATAGATACTTTTAAAAAGGAAAAGGAATTGCTGAAAGAGAATCTATAAAATATTTGGCAGAAAAGAAAAAGTTGGAAATGTCCAGATTAGGTATATAAAAGATATACATGTTATGGTTATATTCCTTGCTTGTTAAACAATGTGGTTCTTAGGTATTGGATACCAAATTGGTTGGTATGAAGTGTCATACAGGACAACGCAATTCATGAACTGCAATGGCCTAAGTAACTAGCAAGAGAATAAGTGATGATGTTCATCGAAAACAAATAAAGTGTTATTGTGTTTTTTCGTTGTCATCAAACCTAGCCTTCAAGATTTGTTTAAATAATTATTATTTTGTTCCGGTATTATGAGAACAATGGTTGTTCAAATAATTACCGTCTTCCATAAAGGATGGATGAACTTTTACAAGTCTAGTGGGAGAAATCACATCCATAAACACTATTGCTAAAATGTCGCAAGACAAATGATTGAAAGATCACTTATGAAGTGACATCGCTGTTTTACATTATATTGGAAAGAAAACATGAAGAAACTCAATGTTGATGGAATTTTTGGAGTCTTTGATTTTGATCAATTGATGCTTGTGAAACTTTCCTCGAGATAATTGAAACTCCGTCCATAGGCCAAAGAGGAACGGATGACTAGCTTATTGGAAATTGTGCATGCTGATGTGCATAGTCCATTATGTGTAGCCATATGCGATGGATCTTTTCGCTTCATATGCTTTCTCCGAAAATTTGAGTATATCTGTATATTTACTTAATAAGGAAGAAGTATGAAACATTTGAAAATTGTTCAAAGACTTTCAAGATGAAGTGGAAAATCATTGTAACAAGAAAATAAAGAGTTTATGATTCGATCATAAAGGAAGATATTTGAGTTACATGTTTAGCAAAACACTTAAGATTTGAGGAATTGTTCCATGATTTGTGTTTCCCGATAAACCATATTAGTATGGCATATTTGAGAGATGAAATCAAACCATGTTTGACATGGTAAGATCAAAGGTGTCATTTATAAAACTGCCATTATGTTTTAAGGATTAAAGCTTTAAGAGACTACCGCTTTTACACTGAAAAGAGCACCATCATGATCCGTTGAAATGACACCATATAAGTTATGGTTTGGGATAAAACCTGAATTGTCTTTTCTTAAATTTTGGTATGCTATGCATAAGTAAAATGTTTACAACCAAAGTCGGATAAGCACGTCTTTGTAGGTTATCCCAAAGAATTTGTTGGGAATTTCTCCATAACACCGAGGACAAAAGAGTTTGTTACTTGGAACGTCAAGTTGCTTGAGAAGGAATTTTTCACAAAAAGTTAAGTGGGAGGACAATAGAACTTGGATAAGGTTGTTGAACCTTAGCTATATGTGCTAAGTAGCGCAGCGCCGGAAAGTGTCCCGGTGGCGGCCACAATGCTCATGGCTCCCGTGATTACAAAGGTTGTGATCTCGGAGATTAGAGTTCCTATTGAACCGTGTGGGTCGGTAAGAATCAAATGGTGTGATTTGATAAGAAAGTCGTTATTGTTTTGACAATGATGAACCGACTACATGCAAAGAAGCGATGATGGGCCCTGACTCCATAAAATGACTAGAAGTCATAGAATCCGTGATAGTATCCATACACGAGAAATCAAGTTTCTGAACTTGGAAGACCCTCTAGAAAGGCGTGAAGCCTATCGGTCGTGTTTAGATCTATAAAGAAATAGACATGGATGTTTAACATCTATGAAATAGTCGACATGTCAGAAAGAAGTTTACGACAATGTTCAAGGAGTTGACTATGACAAGATTTGATCCTTCATAGCTATATTTAGTCTTGACGGATTAATGTAGCAACCACTACATATAATTTGATGTATGGTAGTTGAACAAACAAAACAATGTTCTTCTAATAGAATGGTTACCTAGGACGTGTACAAGACACGGTCCGAAGGGTTTTGTTAATTCAAAGGGTGCTAAAAGGGCATGCAAACTTCAATAGTTGAAGTAAGCATAACGGAGTTGGAATCTTCACCATGATGAAACTGTTAAAAGAGTTTAAATTCATCGGAGATGATGAAGATGCTTGCATTTGCAAGAAATTAAGTGGGAGCGCTAAGACATATTTCTAATACATTATGTAGAGGACATATTGTTGATTGGAAAGGATGTATCTTGTATTGACACAAGTTAAGAATTTCATTAAAATAAGATTTCGTTGAAAGACTTGGGCAAAGCCGGAATATTAGGCATCAATATCTATATGGATAGATTGAGGCGCTAATATGGTTGTGCCAGACATACATATATGAGATATTGAAAGGGTTCAATATGGAAACAACAAGAAAGGTTCTTGCTACATGGAAAGGATTGTATCAAGATTCAAGTGTTCCAACACTTGGTGAGTAAAATCACATGAAGATTTTGATCGATTATACCGTGATATGTATATATCCAGAATGTCCTATGCTCTAAATGTTATGAGCACATACCAGAATGATCCATAAGATGATCATTGGACAATAGTAAAGATATTCTTATGAACTTTGGAAGAACTAAGAATATATCATGTATAAGTGACAAATAGTTAAAGGTAGTTCATTGTAAAGTGTTACATTGATACTAGTTTTGTCACAAGATACAAATTAAATTTATCTCAATTTAGACTATGGGTGGCACAATATAATGGAAAGGATGTTCCATGATGGATTTGGATGAGTTCCAAAGTTGAGACATTGTGACAGATACTACAACAAAAAGGCTAAGTATATGACTGCTATAGTAGCAGCATAGGAGGGCATTTGTGTTAAGTAGTTCGTTATCAAACTAGGTGTGGTTCAAAGTGGGCTAATACTATGAAGATATATTGTGTGACAATAATATCAACATATTTTAACCAGAACAAACTAAAGGTCTCACCAAAGGACAAAATTTATACAATGCCATCTCATTTGAGAATGACTGATCCGTAGAGACGTAAAGACATGCAAATACACACGGACCTGAAACTGTCAGATCCGGAGATTATGTTAACTACTAGCAATAGCGTATATGCAACACCAGAAAGCCATAGGTGTTCAATACGCAAAGTTTTTTCAAACTAGATTATTGACTCTAGTGCAAATGGGAGACTGAAGGGAATATGCCCGAGAGGCAAGAATAAAGTGGTTATTATCTTATTCCATGTTTATGATAAAATGTTTATTTTGCCTGCTATAATTGTATTGATCGGAAACGTCAATACGTGTGTGTTTAATAAACAAAAAGGGTTCCTAGTTATGCCTCTCTTATAGACTAGCTCGTTGATTAACAAGATGATCAAGGTTTCTTGATCATGGACATTGGATGTTGTTAATAACAAGGTCACAACATTGGTGGAATGATGTGATGAACATTCATCCGAAGTATAGCATTACGATCAAGTCATTATGTTTATATTGCTATAACATCATACGAAGTAATCTTTATCCTTAGACCATGAGATCATGTTAATTGCTAACACCGGAAAAGTATCTTGATAACATCAAACGTCACACCGTAATAGGGTGACTATAAAGATGGGTTCAGTGATACGAAGGTGTTATGTTGAGGCTCATCGATCAAGAGTGGAATTTGGCAATCCCGATGACGGATAGATATACTCTGGGCCCTCTCGGTGATACCACATTAAGATAGCTTACAAGCAAGTGATGTGATCACTAGAATGTTATATCACAGGAACAAGAAAAGAGTGCATGTCAGCAACGAGATCAAACTAGGTATGGAGATACCGATGATCGAATCTCGGACATGTAATATATCACGAGACAAAGGGATTTAGTTACAAGCGTTAAAGGTTCTCACGATCACAGAAGTCATCGTTGAATATGCAGGAGTCAGTATGGATCTCCAGGTCCCGCTTCTGATTATTGATCTGAGAGGAGTCTCAATCATGTCTGCATTATTCGCAAACCGTAGGGTGACACACTTAAGGGATACGGACACCATTTGGAGCAAATATGTTTCAGATAAAGATTTAAGAAAGCGCTAGAATTATTTCAATAGACATCGCAACTATTTCGGGTGAAATTGCTGAAATTGGTTCTGCATGTAATATTGAAATGTTGCAGGGGGTTTTATGTGAATGTTTGTTAATGAAATTAATTAACAAAATTCTGAATAAAAATAATGAAAGAGTTTTATTAAATGAGAGAGCATTAAATTTGGAGAAATTTAATGCATTTAAAGTGGAGACTTTAAAAGAGAATGTGAAGGGGCATTTTAATGTCGAGGGGTTACCACCACATGAATGGGGGAGGTGAGGAGTCACCCCCCATGGGGTGCCGGCCATGGGGAGGGGTACCCCCTCCTCCTATAAAAGGCCCCCCTCACTCCCCTTCTTCCACACACCTCCTCATGAAGGATCTCTCTCCCCCTCTAGTATTATTCCCCCATGGTCTCAGATTAGCGAGATACATGTTCCCGGTGGCTTTATCTGGAAAGGAGTTGCTGCTTCCGCTGCTTTGCTGGAGCGAGGGATGGAGGTTGTCGGGGTACCGGATGTGTGTGCGATCACAGATGCACCGCTGCTTTGCGGTGCTGGACTTGGTGGTCCTGGACTTGCTGGAGCTGGATCTGAAGGACGTGCTGGAGCCGGACCTGCTGGACTTCATCACGATCTTGAGATCGGCAAGTGTACGACTACATCATCCACGAGATCCATCTCGTTAACAAAGCTTTGTTGTCTTTGAGGGTAAGTTCTCCATGGATGTATATCCACCCGTTGCTTGTATCTAGTAGATAGATCTTGGCGTATAGTTCCCATCGTAGGATTTTTTTTGTTTTCTATGCTGTGTACCCTTCAAGTTTGTTGAAGGATTTTCGAGCATCGCAAGACCAATGATCCAATTGTTGAAGGAATATAAGAAGTTTGAATGGATGGATAAATGTGAAGCAAGTTTTCAAGAGATCAAGAAGAGATTGATTTCAGCCCCAATCCTGATTATGCTGGATACCAAGAAGCCTTTTGATGTGTATTGTGATGCATCCAAGATTGGTCTCGGATGTGTGTTGATGCAGGAAGACAAAGTCATAGCATATCTGTCTAGACAACTGAAGCAGCATGAGCAAAACTACCCTACCCATGACCTTGAACTAGCAGCCATAGTTTTAGCCTTGAAGACATGGCATCATTACCTTATGGGTAGCCGCTGTGAGATTTATTTGGATCACAAGAGTCTGAAGTATATTTTCTCCCAGAAGGAGCTGAATATGAGGCAAAGCAGATGGATAGAGTTAATCAAGGATTATGACCTTGACATTCACTATCACCCCAGCAAAGCCAATGTGGTAGCGGATGCTCTTAGCAGATTGCCGTGTAGATTAAACACCATGATTAAAGAAGCCCAACCAAGTTTGCATGAAGAGTTGGAGCAGTTTAGAATAGAGCTAGTTAGCAAAGGATTTGTAGCTAGCATTGAACTTCAACCCAATTTGATCAGTCAGATCAAGGAAGCGCAGAAAGGAAATGCAAGTATCGACGGAATCAAGCGTCGTATCGGTATAGGGAAGGTACCCGGATTCACCGAGGATGAAGAAGGAGTTTTGTGGTACAAAGGACGTATCTATGTTCCAACAGATTCTGAGCTGAAGCAAGTTATCATGCAGGAAGCTCATGATACTTTTTATTCTATCCACCCCGGAGGAACGAAGATGTATCAGGATGTGAAGGAGCAATTTTGGTGGCACAAGATGAAGAGAGAAATCGGAAGCTACATAGCTAAGTGTGATATCTGTCAAAGAGTCAAAGCGGAACATCAGAGACCCGCAGGACTTTTGCAACCATTGCAGATTCCGGAATGGAAATGGGATTCCGTCGGAATGGATTTTATCACCGGTTTGCCTACTTCTAGTAGGGGAAATGACTCTATTTGGGTCATAGTTGATAGACTGTCCAAGGTAGCCCATTTTATACCTGTCAAGACCACCTACCAGAGTTCGAAGCTAGCAGAGCTGTACATTGCTAGAATCGTCAGTTTGCATGGAACCCCTAAGACCATAGTGTCGGATCGAGGAACCCAATTTACCTCAAGCTTTTGGCAGAAAGTCCAAGAAGGATTAGGAACCAAGCTGAACTTCAGCACAACTTATCACCTGCAGACCGATGGACAAACTGAAAGAGTCAACCAAATCTTAGAAGATATGTTGAGAGCTTGTGTTCTAGAATATGGATAAAAATGGGAAGATTGTCTGCCTTCCGCGTAATTCTCATACAACAATAGTTATCAAGCTAGTTTGCAAATGGCTCCATTTGAATTTCTGTATGGAAGAAAGTTTCGTACCCCCTTGAATTGGTCGCAAGTAGGAGAGAGTCAGATTTTCGGACCCGACATCCTACGAGAAGCCAAAGAGAAGGTTCACAAAGTCCGTGAACACCTCAAGACCGCCCAATCCAGACAGAAGAGTTATGCTGACAAGAGACGTTGAGACCTGATCTTCAATGTCGGAGATTTCGTGTATCTCAAAGTGTCACCCTTGAAGGGAATGCAACGTTTACAACTGAAAGGAAAGTTAGCTCCCAAATATATTGGACCCTTCAAGATTTTGAATCGCAGAGGAGAAGTATCATATCAACTAGAACTGCCAGAGGAGATGTCAGCCATCCATAATGTGTTCCATATCTCATTACTTCGCAAATGCCTAGAAGTTTCGGAGAAGACCAAAGTGTTCAAGAACATCGATCACCGAGCCATAGATATCAATAAGGATCAGACATATTGTGAAGTACCCATTCGTATTTTGGAAGAAGCCTCCAGAACCACCAGGACCCGGAGTATCAAGTTTCTCAAGATCTATGGAGCAACCATACCAAAGAAGAAGCTACTTGGGAGCGAGAGGATTACATTAGGTCTGAGTTTCCAAATCTCTTTAGTTCCTAGTTTTTCTTAAATCTCGGGATGAGATTTTGTTTAAGGAGGGAACGTTTGTAACATCCCAAAAAAACTAATCAAGATTATCAAGTTCTAATCACCCAAGTTTAGGGTTAACAAAAACTTTTATTACTAAATTTAATATGAATGTATGTGTGATTTGCATTAGTGTATGATTGATGAAATTGCCATGTTTGATTGCTACAAATGATAAGAAAAGGTTTAAAGATGAATACTACATCATCTAGGCCAATTACAAACAAAATCCAAAGAAAAATAAATCAAATATGAATCAAATGATCAAATGGTCATTTTGACCAAAGTTAACCACCAGGCTACTTTGTGAGTTCCTAGTAAACAATTTCTAACAGAAACATTTCCACTTATTTTCACCCCTTGCTAGACCAAGTAAAAGTGAACCCAAGCCCACTTTACAAACTCACAGAAACTATTTTCAAATCTATTTAAAGGACAATTCAAAATTGAATCAAGTTCATATGGTAAGATCACCATTTTGCAAAAACCACTCAAATCAATTCACCTTGACAAATCCAAGCAACCATAGACACTCAAGCATAAGACCAAAACACTCTCCAAATTTCATTCAAAAATTTCAAACTTAAGTTCAAGCGGCCATTTGGTCGAACACATTGCAGACATAGATCAATTACTGCCTAACTCTACTGTTTGGAGCAGTGATCACTCGACCACTTGCCCTCATTTCACTCCCCTGTCTCCCCTAGCACCTAGCAATGTAGTGGACAACCTCCCTCCTTTGCCGTTGCGCCAGTGCAGCGCCGCCTGAGGCTTGCCACGTCGGCCGTCCATGGACCACTCGCCAGAGACCACGGCGCCCTCGTCCATGATGTCCAATAGGCAAGCCACCGTCCACTGCCACCCCTTTCCAGCCCTTGACCACAGCCAGGCCATGGGAAACCCTAGCATCGGCACGCCCACTTTCTTTGCGCCGTGCCGAGAGCGTGCTAGAGCACCGTAGCCGACCAACTCGCACGCGTCGCGCCTTGCCCTCTCTGCGCGTGCACACCCTCGCCATAACACCAGCTAGCTCGCAGACATCCCCCTTCGCTGCCGTGCGACCCATAGCCCCCGTGCACCGTCTCGAACACCACCAGCTCCACGCAGAGCACCGCCTGCGCCCGACCAGTCCAGACCGCCCCATGCCGTGCCATTAAGCCTATCATGACCGCTAGGGAGCACTACATCACCCTACCCTCAGCCACGCCGATAGCTTGCTGCACCACCGTCGCCAGAGGAGCTAGCCCATGCCGCAATGTCCCTCTCGCCGGTGTATAAATAGAGGCCCCCTCGGCCTCAATTCACCACACCCCACCTCACTCCCCACTCCTCATAACACTTCCCACAGCCTTTCCCGGAGCAAGGCGAGCGCCGCATCGCCGGAATTTGGCCGGAGTCCACCGCTGTAGAGGAGAAGAGGAGTCGTCGATTGGAGCCGCCCTAGGAGCCACCACGACCACCGTTCGAACCGCCGTCGTCGACCATGTCGTTCGACCCCATCACCGACCCTAGTTGGAGCCCTGGTGAGCCTCACACGACCCCCACCGCCGTGTTAGGGTTCAGACCTCGCCGGAGCTGTTCGTCATCGACGATGAACCTCAGCCGTTAGATCAGGTTCTAATCGTAGGGCCTAGATTGAAATATACCATTTCGGTTAGATAGAGTCGCTGACTAGTGGGACCCCCCTGTTAGTAGCCCTCTACGCCGCGCTGTGCAGATTGTGCCGACCCAGTTAGTTTCCATTTTAGTTAAAACCAATTTATGCTAGTAGATTCAAAAATCAATTCAAAGAGATTCACTGAACCAAATTGCTTGATTCCAATTTTGTTAGAAAGATATTTAAATTACCTATCCAGGACCGTTGGATTCAAATCATTTGGAGTTAGAGATCACCTATAACAAAAAATTAACAAGACATAGACTTTTCCAACTTCAAACATTTTTAAAAAATCAACCATAAATGCTTTTGAGTTGATTCCAACTCTCAAAAATCACATTTGACAAGATCTATCGGAATATCTAAAAATATTTAGGTTTACATGCAGTGACATTGGACTAGTACCAAAAGAATGCTATATAGGCATTTCTAGTCACTTTAATTCTATTAAATGATAATCTTAAACTTTATAAAATATGACCACCGCTTTAAATCACATTTCCATGTATTAGAATATGTGGTGATGCCATGTGTCAACATGAGCCCATATTTTAATTGGAGAATATTAAATCTTAAGTATTTTTCAATGAGTAGAAATTACTTTTCTAAAATAAGACAAACAAGATTAAGTCTTTATTTCATGTGATGATTGTGATGATGCTAGATCATCTAGTGTGAACCTTAGTTTGCTAAATAGAAATAGTTAAGTATTGTTTGGTGATTGTGTACCCCGTATTCCTTTATAGACGATAGTACCGACCCGGGATACAAGGAGGAGGAGTACTACCAAGAAGAAGAAGAGGAGAATTTCAAGCACTACACTACTCAAGGCAAGCCTATCACTACAAGTTAACTATGCAAGTTAACCCTTGCAAACTTGATAACCTAAGCAGGATGCATTAGGCATGCTTGGTTATATAACTTTGATTATACCAATCCCAAGTTTTACTTGCAAGCTTTATTCTTTTACTTTATCAAAGTTCTTTACTTTTAGTTAGTGCTTTGTGAGTATTGGAATAATAGTATAGATACCATAAAGAGTATAAAACTAAGCCTAAGTAGTTATACTTAGATGTCATTCCAAGGCATGAGATTAGAGTTGGATAGTTACACTTGATTAACACCCCTCATTAGTGAATACCCTCAACTTTAGTGGCTAGTGCTAAGCATAAAAGTTGATCACTTTAGATGGGAATACTTGGTGAAAATTATTATGAAAACCTTGGAATGATGATTCATTCTATTGAGATGTATTGACATGCGTTGAGAAACACTAAAGGATTTTGATGATGAAAATGTTGAGGCATGAGCCTTAGACCTTTTATAAAAAACTGAGGGTTGGGTTCGGATGCGATACCATTCCAATTTTACCGTACAACCACAATACCTGAATTGGGTAGGTCTTAACTGGAAGTTTATATGCCTTAGTATGGGTTCCCTCACGGAAGAGGTTGATCTAAGGCTACCTCGTGAGTGTGAATGTCCACCTATGCAGTGCCCATGATGGCAGATGGCCATGGCTAGGAGGCCAAGCTCATAGGGGAGGTGCCTATACTAGAGTGTGTAATTGAAAGGTTATGATTGATCATCCGCATACTAGGTATGATGATTCAGGGTTATCCCTGACGGATGTATCGAATTTTGTGGTGAAAGTGTACCACCTCTGCAGAATGTCAAACTATTCGAATAACCACGTCCGCAGTCATGGACAATTGGAGTGGCCATACTATTCCGTCGTCAGATGTTTTCAAAATGACTTGTGAATTGAACTATTACTTTGACTTGACCACAACAGGGTTGTGGATATGAAATCTAGGTTCCCACTTAAGTGATTTAGAACATTAACTTAGTTTTCTTTACTTCTAAACTCAGTATGAGATAAACCTGGCTTTTTGCAAATAAACCTAGAGCTTAGGATTCCTACTAGAACTACTTACTTGTTAGTGATAGTTTGCGAGTACTTAAAGAGTACTCATGGCATTGTCCCTGGCTATTCCCGTGGCCAGACTATGAGGAGGACTACCAGGATGATGGACAGCAGGAGGTCTAGACAACTAGGATCATCTCCCATCGCCAGCATTGCCTGTGACCTTGAAGATGGAGCCCCTACTACGTTTATTTTCCATTGCTTGATTTGTATTAAGACTGGATCATGAGATCCTTTATTTGTAAGACCTTATTATGGTTTTTAATGGATGATGTACTGTGGTACTAATTCTGTTATGTCTCGCAAAATGGTAATCCTGGGATTGCAAGGTATGGCATAACAGGCATCTAGGATTAAAAATTCGGGTGCTGACAGAATTGTATTCCGCAAAATCTCCTGTATGTTGTGTACACACAGTTTTTCCTCATGAATGGAAACAATGTGCCATCAATAGCCTTGCATCCGCGTTTCTTCATCATCTTGTTAATGATTGGATAATTGAGACCGAGAAACAGAGAGTTGTCCCCCAGGCTATTAACCTGCCTCCAAACGATGACCCCTGGAGATCCAGCAGAGCTAGGATCCTCTTCAAAAATGTAGACATGAGAGGTAGGATATAGGCATCGGTTAGTCCTATTTTGAGCATGATGAATGATTTCACCCTCTTCTCCATGGGCAACCCCCATGCCATACATTGTAATTATGATCATCAAGCGTTCACCATCAGCCGATCGAGCGAGGAACCACATGCCTGGCCGATCATTTAGAATAGGTGCTAGGATTACAAACGGAAGCTCCTTGTTTCCTGCAACATCCGAATTCGAGACAAAAAGTGCATTACTGGCATACATATTCTAACACCAGCATTCTTCATTGTTCATGCTAACAGTGTGAATAGGAAAATCCTGACAATAATATTACTCAATAAATTAACAACATTAGGAATTGCATTTCTTACTCTGCTATTCCGAATATTTGGATTTCTTGCTTATCTTAGTTTCCTAGTTGTTGTAAGTTTCAAAAGAGGAAGCGCCACTTTTTTTATATAGAGGCATGTCCACTTGAATCCTATAGGATTAGAGGCCTGTAGTATTTTAGATCAAGTGGTGTTTGATTGCATAGGAAAACTAAAGGAATTGTACAAATAGGTTGGAGTGGATGGAAATTTTCCTCCAAAATAGAGTGAAAAGGAATCCTTTGAAGGAATTCCTAAGGATTATACTCTTTCGAATCAAACAACATTTTATAGAAAAAATCCGAAGGATCCAAATCCTACAAAAATCCTATGAATCCCAAGGCAAAATCCAAAAAGGAAAGATTGGTGTCCTACAAAAATCCTATGTGATTCCTACAATCCGAGGAGGGCCTGAAAGTACAAACAGATAAAAAAACCTGACTTCACTGTGTTGCACTCACAATTGAGATGTTGGTTAATAATACCTTTCGTATTTTGATAATGAACGAACTTAGTAGTGCAGGGACGTCGTCATACACTATGTTTTTGGAAGGCATATTACTGGTACTAATTCATTACTGGCAATGGTTCATTCATTTTTTAGGACATAAAGTGTGTGCTCATTCAGTCATACAAAAGGTAAAACATAAACAAGGTAGTTAAAGAACAACTTCACTGAATCACTCGCAATATATCATCATGGAACTAGAATTACCTTTCGATGTGGGATCCCAGCAGTAGGTGCAGCCTTGACTTGTGACTGCAAAAATGAGGCCGCCGTGTTCAATGGCACCATAGTACTATCGTCTTCCAAGACCTGAATGCTCCAGTGTAGGTTTAAGAGTCTGACCCAACCTTGTTATAATATAAGGTAAGGTAGAATCCCCTGTGATGACAATGCTAGTCCCTGGATCAATAGCTAGCATCCACAGTTTAGATGTAATATCAAGGAACAAAGGTCATAATACAACTTTATAACCAGGAATAACATAATTTTATTACATCAAACATAGCTCATTTGGCTATTACATTACATTGCAGCGGAATATCTATAGTCATGGGGTCCTTCATCTTCAAAGTGCCACAGGCAGATGTTGGTTGTAGACTTTGTAATCCTAATCAAACAATCTTCACTAAAATCAATCAAACCTGTAACATTACAAGTTACAGCCACAAAGGTCAATACATTTGAATTGTATTGGCAAGTTTCACTTCTATGTATAATATGTGTGGACCCTATCATTACATGCAAGTTTGGCTAAGTAGAGTTTTAGGCTCATTTGCATAAAGCAATATTTTATCCTAACTTTTCAAAATGGTTTTGGTCCTTTGTCAAATCTCTTTTTCCAAGTTCCTTGAACTCCTTGGTAGAAACTCAAGTGTTCAAGTCCTTGTCAAAATCCTTGTGCTCCTTGGTAACCCCAAGTGCATCAAGTTTTATAAATTCTCATGAGTTCCTTGGTAACCCCAAGTGTTCATGTTTTCATCAAAATCTCTTGAGCTCCTTGGTAAACACTCAAGTGCATCAAGTTTTTATTTTAGAAGTTGGAATGTCGAGATCTCCCATAGTTCAAACTTTAGTTGCTCAGTATTGTCCATAACCGGGGACACGGCTAAGTACTTAGATTTTATTATCTTCTGCAGAAGGAGTACACTTTACCCACATGTCACAATCCCATCCTTTTGCCACCAGTGGCCTACTGGATTAGCACTCACCAAGATGGAGAACTGGCAGATTGAGAATGTGACGAAGTCTTTCCAAAAGGTCCTCACATACACCATTGCTAGCTTGTCTTCAGCCCCCATGAAGCATTCCAGATCCCCATGTCCAGTAACTAAAGACAATGTATGGATCTTCCTAATGTAATTGACTAAGCCAGAGCCATAATAGCATGTGGTTGCACACGAAAGCCACAAATGGAGAAGCATGTTCAGTCTCTAAGTTTCCTAGGTAGTTTTCTTTTGGAGCACAACACAAAGTGATTCCCATAAACATGGTTCCTTTTGTTGCCACCTTCTCCAAAACTTAAAGTATCCACCACCTAGGTGGTTCATTGAGTCCATGTTTTATTATGTAAAACACAAGTCCCTTTTCTCAACCTTTGTAAAATCTCAACATGTATCTCTTTTCAAAATATAGCATGGCTAAGCATGTAACAACTACAATATTTTAACTAAGGAGTGTATAGGGAATCCTATTAGGATTTAGCATAGCATAAGTATAAAATTGTTTTCATGCATGTTTTCAAAATCCACTAAGTATAATGAAAATAGTAGGACTTTTGTATGATAGTGTAACTTGCCTTTTGGTAGGGAATGGTGGTTCACTTCTTGATCTTGCTAGTCTCACACTGCTCTAATCTTCACTACAAGTTAATCAAGCAAACACAAAATCAACTAACAATCCAAACCAATAATCTCTCAAACAAAATCACACACACAAGACAATGGGATCTAAGTCATGTGTAGGTTTGCAAAGTATGGTCCTATTGTAAGGATGGTTCCCACTAGGCTTCTAAACTTTGTAAGGTCCAATTTGGTCATTTACCAAAGTGGCAAAGTCATTTAGTAAAAGGGTTTTGTCTAAAACCATTTTTAAATCCATCCATCATTTTATGTGGTGGAAATTAGTTTTATCAATTTTAAAACCTTTAAGTCTTCACCCAAAGTTTCTAATTCTCAAGACTTGGTGTTTTGGGTCAGTAGCTTTGATCCAAAGCATTTTCCAAAGTTTTTACTCAAAATCATTTTCACAACAAAAACCATTATTTTTAAATGGCTACAAATAGACTAAATCAATTAATCCATTCTAAATTTTTCCAATTTCATTTTCAAAACCATGGTTTGGTTCCTAGGGTCAGTAAGGTCACAACAAACCATTTTGCAAAGGTTTTAACCCTAAAATCATTTTTAAATAATTTTTATACTCTAAACAAGCACACAAATGAATCTGCAAAAACAAGTACACTAACAGATACTATTTTCTAAACTAAGGGCATGGTTGGTTAGGTCTTGCTCTCCTGAATCCAACGACATAAAATTTGCAATTTTTGGACGTGTGGATCCAAAGATACAAGGGTTTGAAGTTTGCAAATAATTGTGTTTTCAAATCTGTTTTTAAACAGAATAGGTGACACGCGGCACGTTTTAATTGGACGGTACCGGTTCGCTGAGGATCACGGCTGTAGGGCGTTGGATCAGATCGATCGCACGGTCTTGGACGCGTACCTCTTCGGCGCTAAGTGAACTAATCTTGAGCGCCAGATCTTGATCCTACGGCGCAGGTCTGCTTGACCATAAGTGGGCGGTGCTGACGCGGCGGCGACTGGCGGCGCGGTCAGGTGTGGACGGTGCCAGTGGTCTAGGAAGCGAGGAAGAGGGGGAGGATGCTCACCGGGTTCAGGAGGTCACGGCGATGCTCAACATGCCGATGGTTCGACGAGGGGCGCTCTGGTCCGATGTGGATTGCTCGCCGGAGTAGGTGGCGGCGTCGGGCGGCTCTGGTCGACGGTGGGGACGAGGCTACGAGGCACAGGAGGACGAGATAAAAGGTCTGTTAGACGCGCGAGGAAGGGTAGATCTTGCATGCCTGAACGAGAGGGAGAGGGGTGGACAGATGCTTACCAGAAGTGCTCGTCGGAGTTAAGACAGACGGTGGCGACGGTCGGAGTCGTCGCTGCAGATCGCCCTAAGGCAAGACAGGAGCATGTTCAGATGCGCAAGAGCAAGGCGATGCTGTGTGCGTGATCTAGGAGGTGCGGGGTGGTCGGTGTTCACCTGGACTGCTTGACGGAGTAATGGCAGACGGCGGCGCACGCTCGGTGTCGTCGTTGCCGATGCTCAGGGGCGTCCGCGGGTAAATGGAAAGTGCCAGGAGATGCTACTGGGAGTGGGGAAGCTGCTAGGGTGCTCAGGGAGGCCAGGGGTGGTGAGTCTTGGTCGGAATCGACACCGAACCTCGTCGGGGACAGAGGAGCTCGGGGAGGAAATTGGGGAGGTCTGGGGCGTGCGAGCGCGGGGTGTCAGAGGGAAAATATAGAGGAGGCATGGGCGTTTAAGACTGCGTGGTCAAGGCGAGGTAAAGGCCCGGCATTATGACGAATTGAAGCCGCGGAATTTCTGCAGGAAACGGCGACGAGGGGGGGAAAGAACAGGTCGTGCGGGTGTGGACGATGAACAGTGATATGGGGTCCAGTCGTCAGCGGGAAATGAAAGGAGAGGGAGGGTCCACTGGTCATTCTCTTTGCGGGTAAGTTCCTGAGTGAAGAAAAACGGTTCGGGGCAAGGGAACAGGTGGGCTGGACTGGGCTGCTGTTGGGTTAGTTGGGCCAGAGGGTGGGCTGTTCTATTTTTTTCTGTCTGAATTCTTTTTCCTTTTCTATTTCTATTTTTCTGTTTTGAATTTGAATCAATTAATCAAACATTCAACCAATTCAAATAATCACCACACTTAAATAAGTTTTTGGTTCTGTTTATCAACATAAACCAAAACTCAAAATAAAATAATATTTTTATTCATTTTTAGGATCTATTTAATATTTAAATAAAATAGCCCTTTAGTTATTTAATCAAATAGGGTTTGATTTATTTAATAAAATCTCCATTTGAAATCCAAACACTTTCAAAACCAAATAAGTAGGTTTTATTTGAAAATAAAGAATATTTGGAAAACTTTTTTAAAACAAAATAATATTTTTGCTATAGGGTCCATTAATAATTAAATAAAATGGGCCTTATTCATTTACTTCAAATAAGATTTGTTTTATTAGAATATTTATTTTGAAATCTAAAATAAAACCAAAACACTTCAGTAAGTTTATTTGAGAATATAAAATATTTGGAAAACTTATTTTAAATAGATAAATAAGTTTTGATGTTTTGAAAATAGTAAAACCTTTATTAAAACAACTTGGATATTAAATCCTTTTTGTTTTATTTTAAATAAACCTCTACTATTTTAATCAAAGCAAAACCTTTTGTTTCAAAGTCTTGGCCAAGGTTTAATTTGGCTTTTAAAATATAATCTTTATTTATAAATCTATCTTTGCTTTTGAAAACCAAATCTTTTTATTTTAAAGATCCAAAATAGTAATTTCAACTATGAAAACTTTCTTTATTATTTGTTTATCCTTTTAAATCCCTTTAGGATTATTTGTTCACCAATTGGTATGGGTTTTTGGTAAGGGCTTTATTAGCTTTGGAAATTCAATTTCCTTATCTTATTATATTCATAAGATTTTATTTATGGTTCCGATTGAGTGAAATCAATTTATATGGCTTTATAATATTTCTATTTGTCTTTCTTGATCATTTTTGAATATTTTGTTGATCCATTTTGATATGGATCAAATCCATAGATTTGGAGATACTTTGGAAAATGATTTTTATTCCATTAGGGTTTAGGGTTTTGGATTTATTTTCCAAATGTTCAAATTTCCAGATACATTCATTGAGGAATGCATTTGTCTTGATTTGGATTTGTTGAATTCAAACTTTAACCAAAATTTGTTCAAGATGGGATTTTAAATTTCCTTTTAGAAACAAAAGTTTCTTTTCACCCTAAAATTCAACAATAATTTATTTTGTTTATTTATTTTTCACATTACAAGATTTGGAAAATCTTGGGATGTGACAGGCCACCACCCTTAAAATAAATCTCGTCCCAAGATTTGGGGAGGCTAGGGGTTACATGCAGGTTCAAAACAACTAGGGTACTACCACCCTTAAAAATTTTCAAACAAAAATTACACATTGTCCTTCTTGGGATCCTGGGAAAACTTTCTCTAAGCAAACAGTTGCATTTGTGTCCTTAGTTTCCATGCTTGACTCATGGGCCAAGGTTGAGTTTCTCCATAGGCTTGTTCAACTTGTTCTTCATCTTTTCTGGACAGTTGCTTGCATAATGTCCTGGGTTCTTGCAGTTGAAATAGTGGATATCCTGGAGTTCTTTACGTTGCTCTTGTGGACAAGTTGCTACATAATGGCCTGGTTCTTTGCAGTTGTTGCACACCACTTGGTCAATCCCCTTATTTTTCTGGTTCTCCGGGCATTCACTGGAATAGTGTCCCATTTCCTTACATTTACGACATTGCACAAGGTTCATGTCTGGTCTTGGTTTCTTGGGTTTCTTCGATCCTTTGAATTGGGTTGTCTTGTTTAGAGGTATGAGTGGTCCTTTTCCTTTGGTAGACTTGGATCCTTCTTGTTTCCTTTGTTCCACCATGGAGTAGATAGGGCATTGGATAGGAGTATGATTGTTTCCTTCACATAGGTAACAAGTAGCTTGAGAAGTGGGGCATTGTCCAATAGGATGTTTCTCTTCACAGTTAGGGCATTGATCTTCATTCTCCTTGGAAGTATGGTCCTTGTTTCCACAAATAATGCAAGCTGGGTCTCCATCTAGAATAATATTCTTGTCATCCTTGTTGTCATACACTCTGTTGGGATAGTTTTCTTCCATGTTGATCATTTGATTAGTCACCTTAAGCATCAGTTGGGATTGTTCTTCCAAAAACGTTTGCAGTGCTGGATCTTTATCACTATTGCTGGCTATGAACTGAGCTGTTAGTTGGTTCAACTGGTGTTGGGTTGCTATGAGTTCTCTGATGTTGTCCTCTTGGCTGTTGTTGTTGTTTTCACCATCATTGATGTTGGAGTTTCTTGGAGAAGTCATCTGTTTGGGTTGGGTAGGGATTAGAATAGGCAAGATATTTCTAAGGAAATAATTCTAATCACACACATCACAATTCACTCAAGCAATGTGCAAGCAATCACAACCAAACATTCCACTCAAACAACAAGTTTCAAGCATATTTTTAGGCAACCAAAAATAATTTTTTGTTACACCACATAAGTTGGTGGGTTTTGACTTAGCTAAAGTATGGTGGTCCATCTATATGGCTTACTTGTGATCTTTCCACCCTTCTTGGTTGTTTCTTCTTGCATGAGATGTTGGTTTCCTTGAGAAAAACTCTTGGTTACAAATACTTCAAGTGGTGTAGGCTCTTTCTAACTTTTGCATTCCCTCAGTCTCTAAATCTTGAGCAAGATTTCCTTGTCTTACTTGTAGTCCTTAGTGGTTTCCAAGTTGGAAGTCCTTGGTGAATATGCTAAAGACGTTGAAGTCATTAGAGTTGAAGAAGTTGAAGTCATTAGAGTTGAAAGTGTTGAAAAAGTCCTTTGCACATGGTGTAGTCTTGGGCCATGGGTAGGTTTTTCCATCAAGTTTGAAATAGAAGAGATGTAGAGTTGAAACCAAAATGGTTGAGGAAAGAGTTTACAAGTGTTTTTGTAAATAAGTTTTTGGAATAAGACAACTCCTATTTTTCTAAGGGTTTTTGTCCAATCCTAGGTTTACAAATCCTACAGGCAACACAATGCTCTGATACCATCTGTAGGTTTAAGAGTCTGACCCAACCTTGTTATAATATAAGGTAAGGTAGAATCCCCTGTGATGACAATGCTAGTCCCTGGATCAATAGCTAGCATCCACAGTTTGGATGTAATATCAAGGAACAAAGGTCATAATACAACTTTATAACCAGGAATAACATAATTTTATTACATCAAACATAGCTCATTTGGCTATTACATTACATTGCAGCGGAATATCTATAGTCATGGGGTCCTTCATCTTCAAAGTGCCACAGGCAGATGTTGGTTGTAGACTTTGTAATCCTAATCAAACAATCTTCACTAAAATCAATCAAACCTGCAACATTACAAGTTACAGCCACAAAGGTCAATACATTTGAATTGTATTGGCAAGTTTCACTTCTATGTATAATATGTGTGGATCCTATCATTACATGCAAGTTTGGCTAAGTAGAGTTTTAGGCTCATTTGCATAAAGCAATATTTTATCCTAACTTTTCAAAATGGTTTTGGTCCTTTGTCAAATCTCTTTTTCCAAGTTCCTTGAACTCCTTGGTAGAAACTCAAGTGTTCAAGTCCTTGTCAAAATCCTTGTGCTCCTTGGTAACCCCAAGTGCATCAAGTTTTATAAATTCTCATGAGTTCCTTGGTAACCCCAAGTGTTCATGTTTTCATCAAAATCTCTTGAGCTCCTTGGTAAACACTCAAGTGCATCAAGTTTTTATTTTAGAAGTTGGAATGTCGAGATCTCCCATAGTTCAAACTTTAGTTGCTCAGTATTGTCCATAACCGGGGACACAGCTAAGTACTTAGATTTTATTATCTTCTGCAGAAGGAGTACACTTTACCCACATGTCACAATCCCATCCTTTTGCCACCAGTGGCCTACTGGATTAGCACTCACCAAGATGGAGAACTGGCAGATTGAGAATGTGACGAAGTCTTTCCAAAAGGTCCTCCCATACACCATTGCTAGCTTGTCTTCAGCCCCCATGAAGCATTCCAGATCCCCATGTCCAGTAACTAAAAAAATGTATGGGTCTTCCTAATGTAATTGACTAAGCCAGAGCCATAATAGCATGTGGTTGCACACGAAAGCCACAAATGGAGAAGCATGTTCAATCTCTAAGTTTCCTAGGTGGTTTTCTTTTGGAGCACAACACAAAGTGATTCCCATAAACATGGTTCCTTTTGTTGCCACCTTCTCCAAAACTTAAAGTATCCACCACCTAGGTGGTTCATTGAGTCCTTGTTTTATTATGTAAAACACAAGTCCCTTTTCTCAACCTTTGTAAAATCTCAACATGTATCTCTTTTCAAAATATAGCATGGCTAAGCATGTAACAACTACAATATTTTCACTAAGGAGTGTATAGGGAATCCTATTAGGATTTAGCATAGCATAAGTATAAAATTGTTTTCATGCATGTTTTCAAAATCCACTAAGTATAATGAAAATAGTAGGACTTTTGTATGATAGTGTAACTTGCCTTTTGGTAGGGAATGGTGGTTCACTTCTTGATCTTGCTAGTCTCACACTTCTCTAATCTTCACTACAAGTTAATCAAGCAAACACAAAATCAACTAACAATCCAAACCAATAATCTCTCAAACAAAATCACACACACAAGACAATGGGATCTAAGTCATGTGTAGGTTTGCAAAGTATGGTCCTATTGTAAGGATGGTTCCCACTAGGCTTCTAAACTTTGTAAGGTCCAATTTGGTCATTTACCAAAGTGGCAAAGTCATTTAGTAAAAGGGTTTTGTCTAAAAACATTTTTAAATCCATCCATCATTTTATGTGGTGGAAATTAGTTTTATCAATTTTAAAACCTTTAAGTCTTCACCCAAAGTTTCTAATTCTCAAGACTTTGTGTTTTGGGTCAGTAGCTTTGATCCAAAGCATTTTTCCAAAGTTTTTACTCAAAATCATTTTCACAACAAAAACCATTATTTTTAAATGGCTAGAAATAGACTAAATCAATTAATCCATTCTAAATTTTTCCAATTTCATTTTCAAAACCATGGTTTGGTTCCTAGGGTCAGTAAGGTCACAACAAACCATTTTGCAAAGGTTTTAACCCTAAAATCATTTTTAAATAATTTTTATACTCTAAACAAGCACACAAATGAATCTGCAAAAACAAGTAGACTAACAGATACTATTTGCTAAACTAAGGGCATGGTTGGTTAGGTCTTGCTCTCCTGAATCCAACAACATAAAATTTGCAATTTTTGGACGTGTGGATCCAAAGATACAAGGGTTTGAAGTTTGCAAATAATTCTGTTTTCAAATCTGTTTTTTAACAGAATAGGTGACACGCGGCGCGTTTTAATTGGACGGTACTGGTTTGCTGCGGATCACGGCTGTAGGGCGTTGGATCAGATCGATCGCACGGTCTTGGACGCGTACCTCTTCGGCGCTAAGTGAACTAATCTTGAGCGCCAGATCTTGATCCTACGGCGCAAGTCTGCTTGACCATAAGTGGGCGGCGCTGACGCGGCGGCGACTGGCGGCGCGGTCAGGTGTGGACGGTGCCGGTGGTCTAGGAAGCGAGGAAGAGGGGGAGGATGCTCACCGGGTTCAGGAGGTCACGGCGATGCTCAACGTGCCGATGGTTCGACGAGGGGCGCTCTGGTCCGATGTGGATTGCTCGCCGGAGTAGGTGGCGGCGTCGGGCGGCTCTGGTCGACGGTGGGGGCGAGGCTACGAGGCACAGGAGGACGAGATAAAAGGTCTGTTAGACGCGCGAGGAAGGGTAGATCTTGCATGCCTGAACGAGAGGGAGAGGGGTGGACAGATGCTTACCAGAAGTGCTCGTCGGAGTTAAGCCAGACGGTGGCGACGGTCGGAGTCGTCGCTGCAGATCGCCCTAAGGCAAGACAGGAGCATGTTCAGATGCACAAGAGCAAGGCGATGCTGTGTGCGTGATCTAGGAGGTGCGGGGTGGTCGGTGTTCACCTGGACTGCTTGACAGAGTAATGGCAGACGGCGGCGCACGCTCGGTGTCATCGTTGCCGATGCTCAGGGGCGTCCGCGGGTAAATGGAAAGTGCCGGGAGATGCTACTGGGAGTGGGGAAGCTGCTAGGGTGCTCAGGGAGGCCAGGGTGGTGAGTCTTGGTCGGAATCGACACCGAACCTCGTCGGAGACAGAGGAGCTCGGGGAGGAAATTGGGGAGGTCTGGGCGGGGTGTCAGAGGTCAAGGCGAGAGCGGGGTGTCAGAGGGAAAATATAGAGGAGGCATGGGCGTTTAAGACTGCGTGGTCAAGGCGAGGTAAAGGCCCGGCATTATGACGAATTGAAGCCGCGGAATTTCTGCAGGAAACGGCGACGAGGGGGGGAAAGAACAGGTCGTGCGGGTGTGGACGATGAACAGTGATGTGGGGTCCAGTCGTCAGCGAGAAATGAAAGGAGAGGGAGGGTCCACTGGTCATTCTCTTTGCGGGTAAGTTCCTGAGTGAAAAAAAACGGTTCGGGGCAAGGGAACAGGTGGGCTGGACTGGGCTGCTGTTGGGTTAGTTGGGCCAGAGGGTGGGCTGTTCTATTTTTTTCTGTCTGAATTCTTTTTCCTTTTCTATTTCTATTTTTCTGTTTTGAATTTGAATCAATTAATCAAACATTCAACCAATTCAAATAATCACCACACTTAAATAAGTTTTTGGTTCTGTTTATCAACATAAACCAAAACTCAAAATAAAATAATATTTTTATTCATTTTTAGGATCTATTTAATATTTAAATAAAATAGCCCTTTAGTTATTTAATCAAATAGGGTTTGATTTATTTAATAAAATCTCCATTTGAAATCCAAACACTTTCAAAACCAAATCAGTAGGTTTTATTTGAAAATAAAGAATATTTGGAAAACTTGTTTAAAACAAAATAACATTATTTTCTATAGGGTCCATTAATAATTAAATAAAATGGGCCTTATTCATTTACTTCAAATAAGATTTGTTTTATTAGAATATTTATTTTGAAATCTAAAATAAAACCAAAACACTTCAGTAAGTTTATTTGAGAATATAAAATATTTGGAAAACTTATTTTAAATAGATAAATAAGTTTTGATGTTTTGAAAATAGTAAAACCTTTATTAAAACAACTTGGATATTAAATCCTTTTTGTTTTATTTTAAATAAACCTCTACTATTTTAATCAAAGCAAAACCTTTTGTTTCAAAGTCTTGGCCATGGTTTAATTTGGCTTTTAAAATATAATCTTTATTTATAAATCTATCTTTGCTTTTGAAAACCAAATCTTTTTATTTTAAAGATCCAAAATAGTAATTTCAACTATGAAAACTTTCTTTATTATTTTTTTATCCTTTTAAATCCCTTTAGGATTATTTGTTCACCAATTGGTATGGGTTTTTGGTAAGGGCTTTATTAGCTTTGGAAATTCAATTTCCTTATCTTATTATATTCATAAGATTTTATTTATGGTTCCAATTGAGTGAAATCAATTTATATGGCTTTATAATATTTCTATTTGTCTTTCTTGATCATTTGTGAATATTTTGTTGATCCATTTTGATATGGATCAAATCCATAGATTTGAAGATACTTTGGAAAATGATTTTTATTCCATTAGGGTTTAGGGTTTTGGATTTATTTTACAAATGTTCAAATTTCCAGATACATTCATTGAGGAATGCATTTCTCTTGATTTGGATTTGTTGAATTCAAACTTTAACCAAAGTTTGTTCAAGATGGGATTTTAAATTTCCTTTTAGAAACATAAGTTTCTTTTCACCCTAAAATTCAACAATAATTTATTTTGTTTATTTATTTTTCACATTACAAGATTTGGAAAATCTTGGGATGTGATAGGCCACCACCCTTAAAATAAATCTCGTCCCAAGATTTGGGGAGGCTAGGGGTTACATGCAGGTTCAAAACAACTAGGGTACTACCACCCTTAAAAATTTTCAAACAAAAATTACACATTGTCCTTCTTGGGATCCTGGGAAAACTTTCTCTAAGCAAACAGTTGCATTTGTGTCCTTAGTTTCCATGCTTGACTCATGGGCCAAGGTTGAGTTTCTCCATAGGCTTGTTCAACTTGTTCTTCATCTTTTCTGGACAGTTGCTTGCATAATGTCCTGGGTTCTTGCAGTTGAAATAGTGGATATCCTGGAGTTCTTTACGTTGCTCTTGTGGACAAGTTGCTACATAATGGCCTGGTTCTTTGCAGTTGTTGCACACCACTTGGTCAATCCCCTTATTTTTCTGGTTCTCCGGGCATTCACTGGAATAGTGTCCCATTTCCTTACATTTACGACATTGCACAAGGTTCATGTCTGGTCTTGGTTTCTTGGGTTTCTTCGATCCTTTGAATTGGGTTGTCTTGTTTAGAGGTATGAGTGGTCCTTTTCCTTTGGTAGACTTGGATCCTTCTTGTTTCCTTTGTTCCACCATGGAGTAGATAGGGCATTGGATAGGAGTATGATTGTTTCCTTCACATAGGTAACAAGTAGCTTGAGAAGTGGGGCATTGTCCAATAGGATGTTTCTCTTCACAGTTAGGGCATTGATCTTCATGCTCCTTGGAAGTATGGTCCTTGTTTCCACAAATAATGCAAGCTGGGTCTCCATCTAGAATAATATTCTTGTCATCCTTGTTGTCATACACTCTGTTGGGATAGTTTTCTTCCATGTTGATCATTTGATTAGTCACCTTAAGCATCAGTTGGGATTGTTCTTCCAAAAACTTTTGCAGTGCTGGATCTTTATCACTATTGCTGGCTATGAACTGAGCTGTTAGTTGGAAATGTGAATGAGTTCAGAAATGACTACATGTAACTGAAGGAACCCTGGCTGGCTAGTAGCATTATAGGTTATATCGTGGATGTGAGGAGGCCGCAATGTCACAAGTATCCGTCGATGGAAGGTTTATTAATCAATAGGTGTAGATGTTCTCTAGGCACCAGGCCCCGCGCTGGTCCACCGTGCCGAGCCAGTTGCTATTCATGCCAACCCAGAATTTTTCGTGCATGAAGGGCAGGATGGCGGTGCAATGAGGATGGTCGAGGGGCACCACGTCATACACCGTGTCGTGCAGACGATGTACCCTCATACCGTCATAGTGCTCGTCGAACCAATAAACAGGCTGAGGCATCAGTAGGCAGGGTTCATTCCAATGGTGAACAGTCCATTTCGTACCTTCGTTGTTGGCGATACGATCGTACATCAGCTTGCAACATGTGGCTAGCCTGACGGTGTTGGAAATGTCTAGATGTTGAGTAATGAGGTCGACATTGTCCGCGCTGAGTTGATCCCACTTGCATCGCCCGCTGAGCTTCGAATCGTCCATCACAGCCGGATGGATTTAGGCGGATGCCAATTGCGGCTGGGGTTTTTTGTAGGAGGAGGGGAGCGTTAGAAGAGAGAACGTGGGGGAGATTATGGGCGGAGTGGGGACTGGGGAAGAAGATGGAGAGTGATGTCTACACACTTCTATTCTTGTAGACAGTTGTTGGGCCTCCAAGTGCAGAGGTTTGTAGAACAACAGCAAGTCTGCCCTTAAGTGGATCACCCAAGGTTTATCGAACTCAAGGAGGAAGTGGTCAAAGGTATCCCCTCTCAAGCAACCCTGCAATCAAGATACACGAAGTCTCTTGTGTCCCAAACACACCCAATACACTTGTCAGGTGTATAGGTGCACTAGTTCGGCGAAGAGATAGTGAAATACAAGTGGTATGGATAATTATATGTGGTAATGGTGATAGAAAATAGCTTGATGGCGTGGAAAAGACTAAAGTAAAACTGAAATAAAGATGGAAGCAAGCAAACATGTAACAGATCTAATAGAAAATGGTGTTTCAGTGCTAAGAAACAATGCCTAGGGATCATACTTTCACTAGTGAACTCTCTCATATAAATATATTCTCTTTATGATACTACTTTTAACTACTCTCCGGTTGGACACTCTAATCCATGGTAGGGCTATAACAACACACCTCAAAGTTCATCTTTCCCATCTAGATAACCCCACACTGTCACCTTGAGTACTAGATGAGTCCAACAAACACCACAATTTCATAAAGACATCCAACTCCAAATATAACTCATAACAAGTATTTGTAATCTCTAGCCTAAGTGCCACCATGGTGTGCACGCTGTCACTTTCACACACATGGGGAGAGCAGAGATCTATTAAAGCACTTGAGTAGCAAGGTAGATCTATAGATTACAAGCTCATGATCTCAATAAGATCATACATAGAGAGAGAGAGATGAACACATAGCTACCGGTAGAACCCTTAGCCTCGAGAGAGAACTACTCCCTCCTCATCATGGGAATCAGCAATGGTGATGGAGATGGTGGTGGAGATCGATGGAGATGGCTCCGGGGGCACTTCCCCGTCTCGGAAGGGTGCCGGAACAGAGACTTTTTGTCCCCCGAATCTCCCCTTCGGTGGCGGCGGCGCTGGCGAATTTTTTGTGGATTTCTGATTTTTGATCTAGGATTTTTGCCTCGGGGGGAATATATAGGCGAAGGAGGCAAGGTCGATGGCCAGCCAGGGGGCCCACACCATGCCCTGGCGTGGCCTGGGGGGTACCTGCTCCTGGGGGGGTGTTGTGGCCAGGCCCTAGCCCTCCTCCGTCTCGTATTCTGGCTCCGTGAGTCTTCCGGTAAAATAGGAACTTTGGCTTTTGTCCCGTCCAATTCTGAGAATATTCATTTTCTGACTTTCCTGGAACCAAAAACAGCAGAAAACAGGCAACTGGCACTGTGGCATCTTGTTAATAGGTTAGTCCAAGAAATCATATGAAAAGTACTCCAAAGTGTGGACAAAACATAAGAAATTAGATAAAACCAAGCATGGAACATCAAAAATTATAGATACATTTTCAATGTATCAACATCCCCAAGCTTAACTCCTGCTCGTCCTCGAGTAGGTAAGTGATAAAAAGAAAGAATAATTTTTGAGGTGACATGCACCATCATAAACTTGATCAAAGTATTTGTAAAACATTCAAAGCTGGGATCATAGTACTTCAATCATAACATGAAAGACAAAGTTCTAGCAATAAGACAAAGAAACTATGTTGCAACATGAAAAGGCACAAACAAAAGATTCATGAATAACAATGCTTTGCAAGACGTTTGTTTGTTTCACATAAAGAAAACATAGTATAGTAGTATTCAGCTTGTCCCTCGTAGAGTAGCAAACATAAATGCATAGGAAACCTTCAAAGGTCATAAGAGTGACTAGATACAAATAGTTTAAAACAAGCAATATCAAAGCTATGCATCAATCAACAAGTCTTGGGACAATGCACATAGAACTACGAATGGCCACTATGCTCTCAAAGTAAGTGTATAAAGATAGAAGGTGGAGACTCAATATAAAAGTGGAAGAAGGGCCTTCATAGAAGGAAGTAGGGATTGAAGTCTCATAAAGAGCTTCCAAAAATTATGGTACTTAATAGCTTTCAGCTCTCATTGCTCCTATCATAAGCATCTTGAAATGATTAAGGTTAAAGTGAACAAACTATGGTGTACAAGCTTGAAGAAGTATAAGTTAGAAATCTCATGTCCCTTGAATACGAGGGCCGCTCCTCATGCTACTCAAGTTTAGTCAGCAGTAAGTTCTTGTCATCGTAAGTACATGTGTATCATAGAGAACCGCCAACGGGGTACCCCTTGCCCGATGATTCGGAAGAATCCCCATATCAAAATGACAAGGCAAGCAGACAACGAGCATCTCAGCAATCTTCTTATTTACCATGGGAATATGGTGCTTTTTTCTCTCTTTCCTCTTTTCATAATCTTTTTTTTCTTTTTCTCTTTTTTTCTCAATATAGGACTTTTTTATAAGAAGAATGCTTCATAGACAGCTCATTATGGTTACGCTGCATGTTTCCACCATGTCAGCATGGATTAGACCAGCGGTCCAGGCGTTTCTCTAACACATATACATAATTCCATGGACTTAAAGGCTCCCTTTTCATTTCACACCGACGACATCCATAGACAAAAGAGCATGATATCAACTAGGTACAAAGTACCAAGTGCAATGTTGAAAGCGTTCCCCATGACAACATGGTTCTGCTAATCCCCAACAAATAAGTGCAAGCATATAGAACATAGACGACACAATGGTTCAAGTTTATTAAGGGCAAGAAAAGTAAAGTGTGCCATCAAGTTCGTAAGAGCTTTAATCACTAGTTTTCTCATAACAAGTTTAATTTGGAAGGTAAACAAAAACATGAATATACTTGGAATAGCTTAAGCTAATAGGTAGGTATGGTGGACTCTTTGGAATAACTTGGTTTAGGGAGTTTGATGCATGAGTGGAACTCATACTTGGTTATGGAGGCTAGCAAAAGACTGGGAGCGACCGAGTAAGAGAGCAATAATGGCCATAATCATGCAGAGCGACAAAACATCATTGATCAAAGCATAAAGTGATACTACAAGTTGAAAACTAAAGAATCATAAAGGCTTATCGTGACTTGAGATAGTCATAACATGGTGTGAGCATGCACCAAGTCATCCCAAATAAAGCACCAAAGGAGAATACCACAATACTATGCTTTAATATGCTAAAACAACGCATGATTCATCCAAGGCACATTAAGCAATCTCAATTGTTTATAACAAGTCATGCTATAGCAAAGAATACTAAGCATAAAGCCAAAACAATATCAAGCATGGCATGACAAAGCATAGGCCATAGTCAAAAACAAGCTCTCTTTACCACTTAAGCATGAACTTTCCTATTCTTTTCCAAACCAAACCAAACTATTTGAAAACCAATATATGATAGAGGGGGTCCAACCAATTTATTTAGAAAACTAAGCAAACAAAGCAAATGAAAAACCAAAACGAAAATGAAAAAGAAGACGCTCCAAGAACAACACAACTGTGCATGAAACAATAAAAATGAAGCGTTTGGAAGGAACCTGAGATTTTTATTGATGAAGAAGGGGATGCCTTGGGCATCCCCAAGCTTTGACGCTTGTACTTCTTTGATATTTCTTGGGGTGACATGCGTGGCATCCCCAAGCTTGAGATTTAGTCCATTCTTCATCTCATTACTCATTCCTTCCATACACCTGAATTTTTTCCTTCATACAAAACTTCACACAATCTTTATTAGAAACATTAGTGCACTCAAGATAATAAGTCTTTAGGTTCAGTTCCAACACCAATAAAACTTCCATTAAAACACAAGCTACTGTAGTACTTCTCTCAAAAAGCTCAATTCCCCAAAAGAACTAAAAAAGGAACCAACAAGAAGCAAATGCAAATAATGGCAGAAATCTGTCAAAACAGACCAGCTGGTAAAGACGAATTTTTTCGAAGACCTTCTGTTGCTCAAATAAAAAAGTGTTGAACTAACGACAGTTACATAACAACCTGGGTCAGAAGCACAAAAATTCACGCCTCAAAAGGACATACAGAGATTTTACACAAATTTTTACGGTGAAGCACAGAAATCTGTTTCGGGACAGCAACTTTCCCAATCATTACTTCTCTCCCATTAGAGGTTACTCTTGGCACAAAAAGCAAATAAAATGGATAAGGAGCGGTTATTACAGAGGTAATAACTTCCAAGACTCATCTAAAACTTTTGGGTTATCTCCCAATAAGTACTTTTCTTTAACGCCTTTAAGTTAGGCATGATAGTTTGAGAAGATGCTCACATAAGAAATATGAATTGAAGTAAAAGAGAGCATCAAGAAGCAAATTCAAAGCACATTTAAGTCTAACCCACTTCCTATTCATAGGAATCTTGTAAATAAACAAGTCATAAAAGCACAAAGCAACAAGCATAGGAAAGGAAAATAAGTGCAACTTCAAGACTTTCAACATAAAGAGGGGAAACTTAATATTATTGAGATGCATAAAACCATGTTTCCCTCTCTCATAATAACTTTTAGTAGCATCATGAATAAAATTAACAATATAACTATCACATAAAACATTCTTATCATGAGCCACATGCATAGAAGAATTAGTACTCCCCACATAAGCATAGTCATTCTTATCAATCATAGTGCGAGAAAATTCAAAAAATAGCTATCATTATTATTCTCATCACCATAATCATCAAATATAGGAGGCATATTGTAATCATAATTTATTTTCTCCTCAATAGTAGGTGGACTGAAAATAACATATTCATCATTGTAATCATCATATATTGGAGGCATAGTATCATCAAAGTAAATTTTCTCCTCCGTGCTTGGGGGACTAAAAAGATCATTTTCATAAGAACTAGCTTCCCCAAGCTTTAGACTTTTCCATAGCATTAGCAATAATGGTATTCAAAGAATTCATACTAATAACATTGCTATTAGCATGCAAATAAAGTTCCATAGGTGTTTTAATTTTCTCTTCAAACACTTCATGTCCTAACTCAAGATAAATACTATAAAGCTCTCTAATTTTGTTGTTGTTTTCCATTAAGCCTAACTAGTGAAAACAAGAAACAAAAGACAAAACTGTAGAATCTAAAGGAAATGACTTCGAGCACTCACACCGGAGGATGTGAGTACCTTTTACCTTACCTCCTCGGCAACGGCGCCAGAAAATAGCTTGATGTCTACACACTTCTATTCTTGTAGACAGTTGTTGGACCTCCAAGTGCAGAGGTTTGTAGAATAGCAGCAAGTTTTCACTTAAGTGGATCACACAAGGTTTATCGAACTCAAGGAGGAAGTGGTCAAAGGTATCCCCTCTCAAGCAACCCTGCAATCAAGATACAAGAAGTCTCTTGTGTCCCCAACACACCCAATACACTTGTCAGGTGTATAGGTGCACTAGTTCGGCGAAGAGATGGTGAAATACAAGTGGTATGGATAATTATAAGTGGTAATGGTGATAGAAAATAGCTTGATGGCGTGGAAAAGACTAAAGTAAAACTGAAATAAAGATGGAAGCAAGCAAACATGTAACAGATCTAATAGCAAACGGTGTTTCAGTGCTAAGAAACAAGGCCTAGGGATCATACTTTCACTAGTGAACACTCTCATATAAATATATTCTCTTTATGATACTACTCTTAACTACTCTCCGGTTGGACACTCTAATCCATGGTAGGGCTATAACAACACACCTCAAAGTTCATCTTTCCCATCTAGATAACCCCACACTGTCACCTTGAGTACTAGATGAGTCCAACAAACACCACAATTTCATAAAGACATCCAACTCCAAATATAACTCATAACAAGTATTTGTAATCTATAGCCTAAGTGCCACCATGGTATGCACGCTGTCACTTTCACACACATGGGGAGAGCAGAGATCTATTAAAGCACTTGAGTAGCAAGGTAGATCTATAGATTACAAGCTCATGATCTCAATAATATCATGCATAGAGAAAGAGATGAACACATAGCTACCGGTAGAACCCTTAGCCTCGAGAGAGAACTACTCCCTCCTCATCATGGGAATCAACAATGGTGATGGAGATGGTGGTGGAGATTGATGGAGATGGCTCCGGGGGCACTTCCCCGTCCCGGCAGGGTGCCGGAACAGAGACTTTCTGTCCCCCGAATCTCTCCTTCGGTGGCGGCGGCGCTTCGGAACTTTTCGTGGATTTCTGATTTTCGATCTAGGGTTTTTGCCTCAGGAGGAATATATAGGCGAAGGAGGCAAGGTCGGTGGCCAGCCAGGGGGCCCACACCATGCCCTGGTGTGGCCTGGGGGTACCCGCGCCTGGGGGGGTGTGGCCAGGCCCTGGCCCTCCTCCGTCTCGTATTCTGGCTCCGTGAGTCTTCCGGTAAAATAGGAACTTTGGATTTTTTCCCATCCAATTCTGAGAATATTCATTTTCTGACTTTCCTGGAACCAAAAACAGCAGAAAACAGGCAACTGGCACTATGGCATCTTGTTAATAGGTTAGTCCAAGAAATCATATGAAAAGTACTCCAAAGTATGGACAAAACATAAGAAAGTAGATAAAACCAAGCATGAAACATCAAAAATTATAGATACATTTGCAATGTATCAGAGAGGCAAAGAAAAAAACGAGGGAGGAGATTTTACTTGCTTGCTATGTCTATTCAACAGCAGCATCGATGACACCGCCGCCTAGACTTCACTGTATGTTAGACTAGAACGCCACGCAGCTAGTAATTTGAGAATACTCCTACTTACTACGTATCAGAGGTGCAGTATTGCCTAGTCACATCAGTTTGACCAGAGGGTTTTCTTTTTACAAGTTTAATTTCAACATAGTGTACTAGTATTTTCAACGGAAAATAGGAGGATGAACTACTACTAGTAGTAGTAGCCGCGACATGGACACATGTACTTTCATCTTGTTTCCCTACATGCAGAACTCGTAGCACAGAACCGAAAATATATACATCAGATATAATGCATAGTACGGGTATGTCCGTGGTATTTTTGGCATGTTGCATGTGTTCATATATGTTCTAGTACAAGGTACATGGAATTACACGTGTACAACATGCAACCGCGCAACAAAATGAGAGACGTGCAAGGACACCAGATTTCACTCAAGTCAGGCAACGTGCATGACTTTGTGTGGCTCTGATTCACTAACATGTGGGCCCTGTTAAGGTCGACTCCACCTGCTAGTGAGAATCTGCATGCACCATGCGCTTGGAGCCACTAGGTACGTCCATGACGGAAATTACAATTTACAACTAGCTGTACTGGCAACAAGCTATTGCATGTGGCACTCCCAAGTTTTCAGAAAATGTGAAATAAATCATGAACATAGATCATATTTATATAGTTCATCTATAAATTTCCATCCCAAAAATATTACTAGTACATGGCCTGGACACCACAAAATGAACAAATGAACACAAGATATTGCTCGCTTAGGTTTTTTATTTTTCATTAACACAGGTCACATAAGATCTTATTGTGGGACTAAATATTGTAGATGCACAAGATACAACATAACCAATGTTCTGGATTTATTTCACATTTTTTGAGAACTCGAAAGTGCAACAAATAATAAAGGGGTGTGGGCACAACGAGTTGCAGAATATTCAACCCGCACTGACTAAAACTATGGCTTGCATACATAAGGAGTTTGATCAAAACGCAGGCCTTGCACTACATTGCAGCGAAATGAGTGTTAGAGTACAGCAAGTTAATGGTTGAGGCCATACGATACAAATAAGGCGAAGGAAATAATTCAAGATACGCAAATCCCTATTCCATATGATCTCCCTTGAACTGTTAATTATGGCGGTTCCAATCCTTTACGTTGTCCAAGCTTGGGATGAACCACAATGGAGACTGCCGCCAATTCCAGCCAATGTTTTTTTTGAGGGAAACTCCAGCCAATGTTGGTTGAGAAACCAACAGCAGCGTCTTGAGCATTTATACTGATGCGGCATATTTCAGGACAAATATTAAATCCACCAAGACTAACTGCGTGCGGCGAGGTGTATACACAGTTGCTCCTCATTAGATCTCCCGGGCCAAGTCCTGCCGCACCAACTGGAATGGTAATTGGATAGTTCAATCCAAGGAAGATAGAAAATGCTCCAAGGTATAAAACCCTCTGCCTTTGCCTC
The DNA here is from genome assembly GCA_916181665.1 of Avena sativa. NCBI lineage: Eukaryota > Viridiplantae > Streptophyta > Magnoliopsida > Poales > Poaceae > Avena > Avena sativa. Next base: position 597,286,881 of record OV702289.1, read on the forward strand.
GGTGGAAGTAACCTACTAGTGTCAATCGAGAACACATGGGAGCAAAACTCAGTAGAATAGGTGTGAATATTGAGGCCGTGATGATAACCAACATTTTCAGCCACAGGATAAGTAGTGTCATACCGCCTAGCACTAACACCCACAATATTGATCAGAATAAGGCTACCACCATCGGGAGATCTTTCTAACCACCATAGATCAGGACTGTACTCACGATTACTGTCTAATTCAGGTGGCCCCAGAAGACACACATGTCCTTGCAATGAAAGCACATTCAGAGGTCATCTGGGCAAAATTTGAATGATGAAGCTTAAAAATTTAAGGATGGAAATTTTACCCCATGCCCGAGGATCCCATGCATAAACATTGCCAATCTGAGTTACAACATAGACAACTCCATTGTGGATAATTGCATCGCGGTAGCTGAACATGTTGAACTGGTTCTCAAGAACCATCCACATACCATGAGAATCATCAAGGAAGGCAATTACCATGTCGAAGATGGCCAGGACAAAGAAATCATTATAGTTGCCAGCAGTTGTGGGAACTCGACAAATGGCTATCTTCAGTAGATTAGTAGCCTGACCAGACGCGATAAACTTAAGTACCTCGGGTGTGGACTCAAAATCAAAGATCGCTGGTAGAGGAATCCGGCGACGAGTGAACACATTGACAAGCTCCCAGTTCCAGGAGAGGCCAATAGTGGCGATCCAATCTCCATGGGCGCCTTCCCACTTGTTACCCTCACAATCTGGCATCACAACATCGGAGGAGGACCTGTCCAGCAGCGTCAGCTCACACAAGGTTCACCCGAACTTCTTCTGTGGCTTCTGATTGCCCCTGCCGCAATAGTAGCTTCCCCTGTAGAACTGCTTCATGCGATTGTCACGGTAGAAGACATTGTACTCAAGCGGTACCTCAGTTGAGTGAGAGTGAAGAACACAGGGGAGACCAAACGGATGGGATTTCGACAGGGATGCACTATGTGTTACTGACTAAAGATAACGTTTGCAGCAAGCGGCGAGGCTCGTGGTGGTGATGACGTCGCATCTAGCAGAGATTTCTTTAAGGGGGCCATCGGAAAACATCCTAGAAGTGTCACTGTCATTGATCAATTGGGCCATCCCGAGGAAGAGCTCGAGCAGGTGGCGGGCGATGGCATTTGGTTTTGATTGGGGTTTTGGAGGAGAGAGCGAGCGGCAGCTGGCAGGGCGAGACGGAAAACAGTCGATCAAACTGGGCGCCGAAACTGATCCTAAAGCGGCATGGCGGCGTTGGCGCATGCTGATACATTGCAAATGTATCTATAATTTTTGATGTTCCATGCTTGGTTTTATCCACTTTCTTGTGTTTTGTTCCAACTTTGGAGTACTTTTCATATGATTTCTTGGACTAACCTATTAACAAGATTCCACAGTGCCAGTTGCCTGTTTTCTGCTGTTTTTGGTTCCAGGAAGTCAGAAAATGAATATTCTCAGAATTGGACGGGACAAAAGCCAAAGTTCCTATTTTACCGGAAGACTCATGGAGCCAGAATACGAGAAGGAGGAGGGCCAGGGCCTGGCCACACCCCCCAGGCGCGGGCTAGCCCTACCCGCGCCACCAGGTGCTGTGGTCCCCCTAGCACTCCACCGACCTTGCCCTCTGGCCTATAAGAAGCCTCCTGAAGCCAAAACCCTAAATCGTCCTGCCTCCAGCCACGGAAAGTTCCACAGCGCTGCTGCCACCGAAGGGGAGATTCAGGGGACAGAAAGTCTCTGTTCCGGCACCCTGCCGGGACGGGGAATTGCCCCCGGAGCCATCTCCATCGATCTCCACCACCATCTCCATCACCATTGCTGATTCCCATGATAAGGAGGGAGTAGTTCTCTCTCGAGGCTAAGGGTTCTACCGGTAGCTATGTGTTCATCTCTCTCTCTATGCATGATCATGTTGTGATCATGAGCTTGTAATCTATAGATCTACCTTGCTACTCAAGTGCTTTAATAGATCTCTGCTCTCCTCATGTGTGTGAAAGTGACAGCGTGCACACCATGGTGGCACTTAGGCTAGAGTTCTCAAATACTTGTTATGAGTTATATTTGGAGTTGGATGTCTTTATGAAATTGTGGTGTTTGTTGGACTCATCTAGTACTCAAGGTGACAGTGTAGGGTTTTCTAGATGGGAAAGGCTTAATTTGAGGAGTGCTGTTATAGCCCTACCATTGATTAGAGTGTCCAACCGGAGAGTAGTTCAGCGTAGTATCATAAAGAAGGATATATTTATGAGAGAGTGTTCACTAGTGAAAGTATGATCCCTAGGCCTTGTTTCTTAGCATTGAAACACCGTTTGCAATTAGATCTATTACATGTTTGCTTGTTTCCATCTTTATTTCAGTTTGCCTTTAGTCTCTTCCACACCATCAAGTTATTTTCTATCACCATTACCGCTTATAATTATCCATACCACTTGTATTTCACTATCTCTTCGCCGAACTAGTGCACCTATACACCTGACAAGTGTATTGGGTGTGTTGGGGACACAAGAGACTTCTTGTATCTTGATTGCAGGGTTGATTGAGAGGGAATACCTTTGACCACTTCCTCCCTGAGTTCGATAAACCTTGGGTGATCCACTTAAGGGAAAACTTGCTGCTGTTCTACAAACCTCTACACTTGGAGGCCCAACATCTTTCTACAAGAATAGAAGTGCGTAGACATCAAGCTATTTTTTGGCGCCGTTGCCGGGGAGGTAAGGTAAAAGGTACTCACATCTCCGGTGTGAGTGCTCGAAGTTATTTCCTTTAGATTCTGCAATTTTGTCTTTTTGTTTCTTGTTTTCACTAGTTAGGCTTAATGGAAAACAACAAAAAAATTAGAGAGCTTTATAGTATTTACTTGAGTTAGGACATGAAGTGTTTGAAGAGAAAATTAAAAAACCTATGGATCTTTATTTGCATGCTAATAGCAATGTTGTTAGTATGAATTCTTTGGACACCATTATTGCTAATGCTATGGAAAAGTCTAATCTTGGGGAAGCTGGTGTTGATGAAAATGATATTTTTAGTCCCCCAAGCATGGAGGAGAAAGTTTACTTTGATGATACTATACCTCCAATATATGATTACAATGATGAATACGATATTTTCAGTCCACCTACTATTGAGGAGAAAATTAATTATGTTTACAATATGCCTCCTATATTTGATGATTATGGTGATGAGAATAATAATGATAGCTATTTTGTTGAATTTGCTCCCACTATAATTAATAAGAATGACTATGTTTATGTGGAGAGTATTAATTCTTTTATGCATGTGGATCATGATAAGAATGTTTTATGTGATAGTTATATTGTTAATTTTATTCATGTTGCTACTGAAAGTTATTATGAGAGAGGGAAACATGGTTCTATGCATCTCAATAATATTAAGTTTCCCCTCTTTATGTTGAAAATTTTGAAGTTGCACTTGTTTTGCTTTCCTATGCTTGTTGCTTTGTGCTTTCATGACTTGTTTCTTTACAAGATTCCTAAGCATAGGAAGTGGTTTAGACTTAAATGTGTTTTGAATTTGCTTCTTGATGCTCTCTTTTACTTCAATTCATATTTCCTATGTGAGCATCTTCTCAAACTATCATGCCTAACTTAAAGGCGTTAAAGAAAAGTACTTGTTAGGAGATAACCCAAGAGTTTTAGATGAGTATTGGAAGTTATTACCTCTGTAATAACCTCTCCTTATCCTTTTTATTTGCTTTTTGTGCCAAGAGTAACCTCTAATGAGAGTGAAGTAATGATTGGGAAAGTTGCTGTCCCGAAACAGATTTTTGTGATTCACCTTAAAAATTCGTGAGAGATCTATGTATGTCGGATTGAGCTGTAATTTTTTTTGATTCTGCCCCCGGTTGTTATCTAACTTTAGTTAGTTCAACACTTTTTGATTTGAGCAACAGAAGGTCTTCTAAAAAATTCGTCTTTACCTGCTGGTCTGTTTTGACTGATTTCTGCCATTTTCTGCATTTGCTTCATGTTGGTTCCTTCTTGAGTTCTTTTGGGAATTGAGCTTTTTGAGGGAAGTGCTATAGTATCTAGTGTTCTAATGGAAGTTTATTTTGTGCTAGAACTGAACCTTAAGACTTATTTATCTTAAGTGCACTAATGTTGCTAATGAGATTGTGTGAAGTTTTGTATGAAGGAAAAATTTCAGGTGTATGGAAGGAATGAGTAATGAGATGAAGGATGGACTAAAGCTCAAGCTTGGGGATGCCACGCGTTTCACCCCAAGAAATATCAAAGAAGTACAAGCGTCAAAGCTTGGGTATGCCCAAGGCATCCCCTTCTTCATCAATAAAAATCCCAGGTTTCTTCCAAACGCTTCATTTTTATTGTTTCATGCACAGTTGAGTTGTTCTTGGAGCGTCTCCTTTTTCGTTTTCGTTTTGGTTTTGGTTTTCTTTGTTTGCTTAGTTTTCTGAATAAATTAGTTGGACCCCCTCTTTCATACATTGGTTTTCAAATAGTTTGGTTTGGTTTGGAAAAGAGTAGGAAAGTTCATGCTTATGTGGTAAAAAGAGCTTGTTTTTGACTGTGGCCTATGCTTTATCATGCCATGCTTGATATTGTTTTGGATTTATGCTTAGTATTCTTTGCTGTAGCATGAATTGTTATAAACAATTGAGATTTCTTAATGTGCCTTGGATGAATCATGCGTTGTTTTAGCATATTAAAGCATAGTATAGTGGTATTCTCCTTTGATGCTTTATTTGGGTTGACTTGGCACATGCTCACACCATGTTATGACTATCCCAAGTCACCATAGCCTTTATGATCCTTTAGTTTTCAACTTGTAGTATCACTTTATGCTTTGATCAATGATGTTTTGTCGCTCTGCATGATTATGGCCATTATTGCTCTCTTAGTTTGTCGCTCCCAGTCTTTTGCTAGCCTCCACCACCAAGTATGAGTTCCACTCATGCATCCAACTCCCTAAACCAAGTTATTCCAAAGAGTCCACCATACCTACCGACTAGCTTATGCTATTCCAAGTATATTCATGCTTTTGTTTACCTTCCACTTGTTATGAGAAAACTAGTGATTAAAGCTCTCACGAACTTGATGGCACACTTTACTTTACTTGCCCTTAATAAACTTGAACCATTGTGTCTTCTATGTTGTATATGCTTGCACTTATTTGTTGGGAATTAGCAGAACCATGCTTTCATGGGGAACGCTTTCAACATTGCACTTGGTACTTGTACCTAGTTGATATCATGCTCTTTTGTATATGGATGTCGTCGGTGTGAAATGAAAGGGGAGCTTGTAAGTCCATGGAGTTATGTATATGTGTTAGAGAAACGCCTGGGCCGCTGGTCTAATCCATGCTGACATGGTGGAAACCTACAGCGTAACCATAATGAGCTGTCTATGAAGCATTCTTCTTATAAAAAAAGAGTCCTATTGAGAAAAAAGAGAAAAGAAAAAAAGAGATACTATGAAAAGAGGAAAGAGAGAAAAAAGCACCATATTCCCATGGTAAATAAGAAGAATGCTGAGATGCTCGTTGTCTGCTTGCCTTGTCATTTTGATATGGGGATTCTTCCGTATCATCGGGTAAGGGGTACCCCGTTGGCGATTCTCTATGATACACATGTACTTACGATGGCAAGAACTTACCGGTGACTAAACTTGAGTAGCATGAGGAGCGGCCCTCGTATTCAAGGGACATGCGATTTCTAAGTTATACTTCGTCAAACATGTACACCATAGTTTATTCACTTTAACCTTAATCACTTCAAGATGCTTATGATATGGGCAATGAGAGCTGAAAGCTATAAGTACCATAATTTTTGGAAGCTCTTTATGAGACTTGAATCCCTACTTCCTTTTATGAAGGCCTTTCTTCCACCATTATATTGAGTCTCCACCTTCTACCTTTATGCACCTACTTTGAGAGCATAGTGGCCATTCTTAGTTCTATGTGCATTGTCCCAAGACTAGTTGATTGATGCATAACTTGATATTGCTTGTTTTAAACTATTGTATCTAGTCACTCTTATGAACTTTGAAGGTGTCCTATGCATTTATATTTGCTACTCTATGAGGGACAAGCTGAATACTATTATGCTATGTTTTCTTTATGTGAAACAAACAAACGTCTTGCAAAGCATTGTTATTCATGAATCTTTTGTTTGTGCCTTTTCATGTTGCATCATAGTTTCTTTGTCTTATTGCTAGAACTTTGTCTTTCATGTTATGATTGAAGTACTATGATCCCAGCTTTGAATGTTTTGCAAATACTTTGATCAAGTCTTTGATGGTGCATGTCACCTCAAAAATTATTTCTTTTTATCACTTACCTACTCGAGGACGAGCAGGAGTTAAGCTTGGGGATGTTGATACATTGCAAATGTATCTATAATTTTTGATGTTCCATGCTTGGTTTTATCCACTTTCTTGTGTTTTGTTCTAACTTTGGAGTACTTTTCATATGATTTCTTGGACTAACCTATTAACAAGATTCCAAAGTGCCAGTTGCCTGTTTTCTGCTGTTTTTGGTTCCAGGAAGTCAGAAAATGAATATTCTCAGAATTGGACGGGACAAAAGCCAAAGTTCCTATTTTACCGGAAGACTCACGGAGCCAGAATACGAGACGGAGGAGGGCCAGGGCCTGGCCACACCCCCCCAGGCGCGGGCTAGCCCTACCCGCGCCACCAGGTGGTGTGGGCCCCCTGGCACTCCACCGACCTTGCCCTCTGGCCTATAAGAAGCCTCCCGAAGCCAAAACCCTAAATCGTCCTGCCTCCAGCCACGGAAAGTTCCGCAGCGCCGCCGCCACCGAAGGGGAGATTCGGGGGACAGAAAGTCTCTGTTCCGGCACCCTGCCAGGACGGGGAATTACCCCCGGAGCCATCTCCATCGATCTCCACCACCATCTCCATCGCCATTGCTGATTCCCATGATGAGGAGGGAGTAGTTCTCTCCCGAGGCTAAGGGTTCTACCAGTAGCTATGTGTTCATCTCTCTCTATGCATGATCATATTGTGATCATGAGCTTGTAATCTATAGATCTACCTTGCTACTCAAGTGCTTTAATAGATCTCTGCTCTCCCCATGTGTGTGAAAGTGACAACGTGCACACCATGGTGGCACTTAGGCTAGAGTTCTCAAATACTTGTTATGAGTTATATTTGGAGTTGGATGTCTTTATGAAATTGTGGTGTTTGTTGGACTCATCTAGTACTCAAGGTGACAGTGTGGGGTTATCTAGATGGGAAAGGCTTACTTTGAGGAGTGCTGTTATAGCCCTACCATTGATTAGAGTGTCTAACCAGAGAGTAGTTCAGTGTAGTATCATAAAGAAGGATATATTTATGAGAGAGTATTCACTAGTGAAAGTATGATCCCTAGGCCTTGTTTCTTTGCATTGAAACACCGTTTGCAATTAGATCTGTTACATGTTTGCTTGTTTCCATCTTTATTTCAGTTTGCCTTTAGTCTCTTCCACGCCATCAAGTTATTTTCTATCACCATTACCACTTATAATTATCCATACCACTTGTATTTCACTATCTCTCCGCCGAACTAGTGCACCTATACACCTGACAAGTGTATTGGGTGTGTTGGGGACACAAGAGACTTCTTGTATCTTGATTGCAGGGTTGCTTGAGAGGGAATACATTTGACCACTTCCTCCCTAAGTTCGATAAACCTTGGGTGATCCACTTAAGGGAAAACATGCTGCTGTTCTACAAACCTCTGCACTTGGAGGCCCAACAACTGTCTACAAGAATAGAAGTGCATAGACATCACATGCCTGTATTGGTGTGCGAGTGGTAATGGTCGTCGCCGGGATGCTGGAGGTGAAGTGAGGATGGAGATCGAGGCAAAGAGAAATACGGAATGAAATAAAACCAAGCGTGCCTTCTTTCTCTCTGCTAAATCTATAGTGCGTATCGAACTGGGCTACAGAGATGCTCCGCAAGCGGCATGGCGGTGTTGGCGTGTGCTAAAGGTGGGCGAGTGGGCATCAACGAGAAGATGGAGAGGAAGAGGACGGAGAGCAAAGGAAAATAGAATAAATCGATTGAAATCGTACCGCCTACCGAGCGTGGTTTTTCTCTCTTCTCTGCGTTTCCTGGTGTCTATCGAGTAAATAGGTTAGGCCTTTCTAGGAGTAGTACAGCATAAGCTAGCCTAGCACGGGATGGAGCTGTACTGTCCTCTCAAATAAATGGTCATGGCAGAGATACGTTTTGGAGTATACTCGGAGCTCCTCTTGCCGAACGTAATAATCCATGGATCTTCTACATTCATCATCTTGTGCAGTCGCATTTGATACAAGTACTACTGTACTACTACTACTGTAACTAATAAACACATAAAGGGTCCACCGGTAATTAAGGAACTAAAACTAGAATACTACTACTCTCGAACTCTTGTGTAGTACAACAACAAAATTCTCACAAAATGGGCTACCAGTACGGCAGTACCATCTATACACCCACACGCTGCCACCTCAAATAAGCTTGCCTGCCACACCGCCAATTTCCTCTCCCCCGTCGGCCTCTACGCCCCCGTTACCGGACCCAAAATCGAACATCTCTCAGTTCAATAAAGAAAAAAGTCGACAATCTCTCAAAAAATCAACCATCCACCAAAATAAAATCCATTGTCTAATGCTTCATGTTCATTATAAACAGACGGTCAAAATTGCTCGAGCGCCGCGTGGAAGTAGTAGTCGTCTGAGCTACTAGTTGTAGCTCCGTGAAAGCATGCGCCTGGAAGCGGCAGACGAATTTATTCTCTATCAGTGATGGAAGAAGATCGACGATATACAGTACCAAATCAATAAGTCAGTGGTTTTATCCGTCTAACTAGTGAGAGCCGACACGAGTGGTGAACAGCTTGAAGCACAGCGGAATAGGTGCCTTTAAGGCATACAATACGTACACCTCCGTTCTGATTTAGGATCGTCATATAGTGCTAAATAACTTAGACTACTCCACTACCTTGCACATGTACCTTCATCATAGTGGTTAACAACATGTGTGTAGTGTCACGCAAAGGCCTAATTAATTAGGTTGTACTCCCTCCGTTTAGAAATATAAGATGTTTTAGCTTTGTGAATGGAATGTATCTAGACGTCTTTTAGTGTATGGGTTCGTAGAGGTTAAGAGTGAACCTATACACTAAAAGGCGTCTAGATACATTCATCTCACAAAGCTAAAGTGCCTTATATTTCTGAACGGAGGGAGTAGAATCATATACTACTAGTCTTGGTATGTGTGATGTTATGGTAACTAGCTAAGTTATTATGTCACTTCCTTTTTTCATTAATTAACTCTGAAAATACATTTAATTCGAGACAAGTATCTACGCATACTTGTAGCTAAAGTTTGTCAAGATGCAAAATCTTAGGAAGAAGTTGAACCTCTTGTCAAAACTCTCTGTGGTTTCTGATACGGAGTATATTCATTGACTGTCTGATGGGTGCCTCCAAAAGCTTTTTCTTAAAACTTTCAAAACAACCTACAGTTTACTTGTAGTTCAAATTTGACCTAATTTTGATGAATCTACATAGAGTCATTGAAGTGGCGGAGTTAGCTAGGATGTTTGAAAACTCATAAAACATAGGAATCATTAGTACAACATGTTGGTCCACTATATATACTAGTAAGTTGCACGTGCCTTGCACATGAGACTCAGATAGTAGACGTATGACATATCATCACTATATACAATTATAATTGGTAAAGAACGAAAAATATAAATTCGATCAACATCTATAAAGTATGGGTGTATATTTGGTCCTTGTACTTTGTATCATCATGTAGAAGTCAAAGATTATTAGCTACCTAACACATGAAATTTTTGATAACATGGTCTAGAGAAAGAAGGGAGAAGATTCTACTATGATGGAGAAGTGTGTTTTGAGGTTTGTGCATAGCATACATTATGCCGAAGACTATCAATAGAATCTTCTAGATGCTAGAATGGAAAAGAAGATCCAACGGCTAGAAAAGCTGGGATTCGCGAGTCTTGATCCAACGGTCAACATTTAAAGTTATTCGTATACTATATAGTGGTTTGTAATAAAGACTATCAATAGAAACTTCAATATGCTATAATGGAAAAGAAGATCCAACGACTAGAAATGTTTGGATTCACGAGTCTTGATCCAACGGTCAATATTCAAAGTTGTGTGTACACCTTATAGTGGTAAGATTATGTAGAAGTCAATGATCATTAGCTACTAGTAAGTTGCAGATGAGACTCAGATAGTAGACGTATGACATATCATCACTATATAAAATTATAATTTGTAAAGCACAAAAAATTATAAATTTGATCAACATCTATAAACTATGGGTGTATATTTGGTCCTTGTACTTTGTATCATTATGTGTAGAAGTAAAAGATTATTAGCTACCTAACACATGAAATTTTTGATAACATGGTTCAGAGAAACAAGGGAGAAGATTCTAGTATGATGGAGAAGTGTGTTTTGAGGTTTGTGCATAGCATTCATTATGCCAAAGACTATCAATAGAATCTTCTAGATGCTAGAATGGAAAAGAAGATCCAACAGCTAGAAATGCTAGGATTCGCAAGTCTTGATCCAACAGTCAACATTCAAAGTTATTCGTACACTATATAGTGGTTTGTAATAAAGACTATCAATAGAATCTTCAAGATGATAGAATGGAAAAGAAGATCCAATGACTGGAAATGTTGGGATTCGCGACTCTTGATCCAACGGTCAATATTCAATAAGTTGTTTGTACACTATGTAGTGGTAAAGTTAACGATTATTAGCTACTAGTAAGTTGCATAGGAGACTCAGATAGTAGACGTATGACATATCATCACTAGATAAAATTATAATTGGTAAAGAACAAAAAAATATAAATTTGATCAACATCTATAAAGTATGGGTGTATATTTGATCCTTGTACTTTGTATCATCATGTAGAAGTCAATTATTATTAGCTACCTAACACATGAAATTTTTGATAACATGGTATAGAGAAACAAGGGAGAAGATTCTAGTAAGGTGGAGAAGTGTGTTTTAAGGTTTGTGCATAGCATTCATTATGCCGAAGATTATCAAGAGAATCTTCTAGATGCTAGAATGGAAAAGAAGATCCAACGGCTAGAAGTGCTAGGATTCGCGAGTCTTGATCCAATGGTCAACATTCAAAGTTATATGTACACTATATAGTGGTTTGTAATGAAGACTATCAATAGAATCTTCATGATGCTAGAATGGAAAAGAAGATCCAACGACTAGAAATGTTGGGATTCGCGAGTCTTGATCCAACAGTCAATGTTCGAAGTTGTTGGTACACTAAGTAGTGGTAAGATCATGTAGAAGTCAACGATTATTAGCTACTAGTAAGTCGCACGTGAGACTCAGATAGTAGACATATGCCATATCATCACTATATACAATTGTAATTGGTAAAGCACAAACAATTATAAATTTGAGCAACATCTATAAAGTATCGGTGTATATTTGGTCCTTGTACTTTGTATCATCATGTAGAAGTCTAAGATTATTAGCTACCTAACACATGAAATTTTTGATCACATTCATGGTCTAGAGAAACAAGGGAGAAGCTTCTAGTATGACAGGGAAGTGTGTTTTGAGGTTTGTGCATAGTATTCATTATGCCAAAGACTATCAATAGGATCTCCTAGATGCTAGAATGGAAAATAAGATCCAACGGCTAGAAATGCAGGAATTCATGAGTGTTGATCCAACGGTCAACATTCAAAGTTATTCGTACACTATATAATGGTAAGATAAGATAAGATAGTAGTAAGTTGCACGTGCCCTGCACGTGAGGCTCAGATAATAGATGTCTAGCATATCATCACTATATAAAATTATAATAGGTAAAGTGGAAAAAATATAAATTTGATCAACATCTATAAAGTATGGGTGTATATTTGGTTCTACTTTGTATCATCATGTGTAGAAGTCAAAGATTATTAGCTACGTAACATTGTCTAGAGAAACGAGGGAGAAGATTCTAGTGTGATGGAGACATGTGTTTTGAGAGGTTTATGCATAGTGCATTCCTTGTGTTCAAGACTATCAATAGAATCTTCTAGATGCTAGAATGGAAAAGAAGATCCAATAGCTGGAAATGTTGGGATTCGCGAGTCTCGATCCAACGATCAATATTCAAAGTTATTCGTACACCATATAGTGGTAAGATAAGATGTCTAAAAACATGGCTTGTGGCATTAAGATCCATACTCTTCAGACTGTATCTATAGAAAGGAACAATCTCATCATCACTCAGAAAATTAAGAATGATATTTCCTGATATTTGGAAACTCACATCGACGACATTGTTTACTACAAGAAGATGCACCCGTCTACCTCCGAAAAGACAATTAACTCAAGAGCAATCTATCGCATTTACTTGTAGCTCAAGTTTGATATAATTTCGTTAAGTTGTCAAGATGCAAAATCTTAGCAAGAAGTTGAACTTGTTGTAAAAACTATCGGTGGTGGTTTGTGATATATTAAATCATCCCCCAATGGTTACCTCCAAAATACGTAAAACTTTCAATGCAACCTACAATTTACTTGTAGTTAAAAATTGAACTAATTTCAATAAATCGACATAAAATGAATTTCAAGTGGGCAAAGTTAGCTATAGGAATAAGTTTGAAAACTCATAAAACACAGGAATCATAAGTACAACATGAGGGTCCACTATATATGTCTGAAAGCTTGGCTTGTGGCGTTCAGGTCCATATCCTTATGACTTTGTTTACGAAAACAAACAATAATCTGATCATCACTCAAAAAATCGAGAATGTTCTTTCCTAATAGTTGGAAACTCACACCGGCGATACTGATTACTATAAGAAGATGCATCCATCTACCTCCAAAGAGACACTTAATTAAAGAAAAAATTATCGCGCTTACTTGTAGCTCAAGTTTGAGCTAATTTTTCGTTAAATTGTCAAGATGCAAAATCTTGATTAGAAAGGAGTTAAAACCTATTGTCAAAACTCTCGGTTGTTTTCTGATATATTAACTGAGCCCCCAATGGGTACACCTCCAAAAGTTTTTTGTAATTATTTAGAAGCAACCTACAATAATTTAGTTGTTGTAGGTCAAGTTTGACCAAATTTCGACAAATATAGGCATGAAGTCATTCAGGTGGGGCAAAGTTAATTAGCTACATAGGGAGTTTCAAAACTCATAATACATGGGAATCATAAGTAAAACACATTTGTCCACTTAATATGTCTAAAATCTTGGCTTATGGCATTGAGATCCATATTCTTCAGACTTTCTTTACATAAAAGAACCATCTCATCATCACTCAAAAAACTGAGGATTTTATTTCCTTATAGTTAGAAACTCACACCGACGATATTGTTTACTAGAAGAAGAGATGGACCCATCAACCTACGAAAATACATTTAATTCAAGTGCAATCTATCGTGCTTACTTGTATCTCAAGTTTGATCTAATTTCGTTAAATCGACAAGAAGTCACTGAAGTGTGCAAAGTTTGCTAGGAAGCTTGAAAAATCCTAGTACTAAAAACTTAGGCATTACGTATAAGAAATTGTTGGTCCAGTTTGTGTGATAATTGGGGTGGTTGTATTTTCTTTTAACTATTGTAGGTCTCATAGGAGAGAGGTGCTTGAGAGTTAACACGATCGATGGAAGTACAACTTACATCAAGGACCTCATAAAAAATGAAAATTGCATCCAAGTTCATCCATTTAACACAATGACTCTAAAACTGAATAATGAAGTGTGTGTGTTTTGTGGTTTGTGCATACTAGCGTTCATCGTGCTAAAGACTATCAATAGAATCTTTCTCGATGCTAAGGGAAAATAGAAGATGTAACGGCTAGCAATGTTTGGATTTGCCAGTCTTGATCCAGCGGTCAATGTTCGAAGTTAATTTGTACACTATACATTGGTGGTATGGTATTGTAAGAAATAATACAAAGATAAAGATAAGATAAGAAGTATCGCGAATGGCCGATCTAATGGTTGGTCTCGTCGGAGCGAGGTGCTTGAGAGTTAAGACGGTCAGTGGAAGTACAAGTTACATCAAGGACCTCATAAAAAATGAAAATTGCATCCAACTCCGTGCATGCATTTAGCACAAGGACCCTGAATCTGAGCAATGAAGTGTGTGTTTTGAGGTTTACAAATACTAGCGTCCATTGTGCTAAATACTATCGGTAGAATCTTTCTAGATGTTAATAATGGAAAAGAAGATCCAACGGTTAGTAAAGTTTGGATCTGCTAGTTTTGATCCAACAGTCAATGTTCAAAATAGGTTCAAAATTGCCTTCCCTCCTGATGTTTGGTCGATCTTTTGGATAACCTTCCCTCCTGATGTTTGGGAAGCAAGTGAAAATTTCGAAAACCAGAAAAGTTTGAATTTTTGTGCCACCAAGGACCAAAGTGGTTTCCTTCCTATGTACTCCTCATCCCTACTCCACACCAACGCGCGGCTGCCGAACACGCCAGAGACACAGAGCCGCCATACCAAGGCACACGTGCGCAGCGCCACGCTGTGGACTAGGGGAGAGGGATCAGCCGGACTGGTGCGTGAGGGGAAAGGGGAGGAGAGATGGAGCATAGGGAAGGAGCAAGAAAACACACGATTTGTTTTGCATGCATAGGTCCTAAAATTTACTACTAGTAGAGTGTACATTGTAAGGCCGCAGGAGTACCTCGTGTCAGAAACCCATCATAACTTTGCTCTGACATGGAACCGCCTTCAACTTGTCTTCGCTGCTTCCCTCTTCCCCTGCCAATGTTTTATTCTCTCAGCATGTACAACGCGTGGACAGAGGTGACCATATGTCTAAGCAAAGAAATATACTACTCCCGCATTGTGTAAAAAAGCACACCTTAATAAGGCTCAGATAGTAAATGTATGACATATCATCACCATATAAAATTATACTCCCACCATTCCTTAATATAAGGTGTGTAGTTTTTGTGAAAAAATCCATAATATAAGGTGTATAGAGAATTTTGGAATTTGTTTCTCTTATTTAGGAGGTAATTAATCCGATCAGGAGAGAGAAGATACCCAGATTTCATATGTCCCTCTATATCACGTCAATCACCTAGGGTATTCACGTTCTAAAACAACAAAATTTGTCCTCCCAGCCTGTGCGCTAATATTCGTGCAAGAAAACTATACACCTTATATTAAGAAACAGAGGGTGACATGGGTATACCCTACAGGTACTCGAGCTTGGTATATACGTTCTAAATACGTACAGTCCCACGGTGTCACCAAGGCCCAAATGAAGGACTCGAGTAACCTACGGACTCTCGATTGCTTGAAGAACAAGAAGAAGCTAAAGATAGGAAGTTTGAAGGGAAAAACCCTAATTTGTAACCGACTCGACCTGTTACCCGAGACCTAGCCTATCTATATAAGGGCTAGGAGGAGGCAGCGAGGAGGACACACACGCAACCCTAATTTCCATCACCCTTGCCAGATTGCATATGCGCACCATAGTAACCTTCGGTTCCTTCGATAATTCCACGAGTAGACAAGCAGGAGTAGGAACCTCTACGAGGCCTGAACCTGGGTAAATCTTTGTCCCCTGTGTGCTTGTCTGTTAGCCGATAGATGTCTCTAGCGCTCCCTCCTTCTCCAAAACCCAAGTCCATAACAATGGGCATTGATGAGTTAAACCCTCGTCAATTGGTGCCGTCTGTGGTAATAGGGAGTGCTGATGTTGCGGCTTCTTCGGCCCCATCAACCGCGATCTACAACTTCGCAACAGCGGAGATTCGCCAGCTCTTGGCGCGTTCGACGTCACTGTCCACACGCCAGCCACTCGCCCGGCCTTCGAGTCCGTGGGCGACGGAATCAACCTGGCGATCGGGAGCTTCCGCTTCCAAGTTGGTCAGATGGGCACGCTTCACATGCCTGATCAGCCAACAACACCGACGATTGCCCTAGCATCATGGTTCCCCCCATCGATCGGCACCCTCAGCATGCTCAACGCCCCGACAACAGTCGAGAACACGGCCAGCAATAGCAGTTGTGACTCTGATCTGAGCAATCTGGCCACTGAAGATGGAACCTACGGTTCCAGATCTGAGAGTTGTGGAAGCAGCAGCTTCCCAAATCACTTCATGTGCGCCATCATCAACGCAGGCGACACCTCTGCCAACCGCGACAACGGCGGCAATCGCGGCAACGGAACTGACCCGCCCAATGGCGGCAACGGTGGCAATTGCATCCCCGTTGACAACGGAGGGGTAGTCGAACCTCCAACCATAGTAAATGAGCAAACCGGAGAACGCATCGTAATCAAGCTCAACAAGCAAGAATGGGCTCACTGCGGCGAGGCCCTGCGAGGCACCCATCTACCCTTCGGATCCCCGCAGGAGCTGCCGATGGGCTATCACTGGCTCCTGAAAGAAGAATTCAAGTGCCAAGTACAAACAATCGCGCAACTTGAGGCGCGCAAAAAGGCGGCAGACGAGTCGAGCCTCCGTCATGCTGGACTCTCCTCCTACGAAGGATCCTCCTCAAAGGGTAACGAGCACCTCGCCAAGAAGAGGCAGTCTCAGATGGCCCATCTCACCGAGAAGGAACGCATAGAGGCCGCAAAGGTCCTCGACTTCGGCTCTATGACAGTCGACACCAGGGGCAACGTGGTCCCCAAGACGCCACAGGCTGCGATGACAGCGGCCACCATGTACCTCCTGAACAACCAACCACCAGCTGGAGACCCCCGAGCCTCCATGCACCAATCTACGATCGCGGGCTTGGGACTAATCGAGGCCACCCTCGACAAGGAGCCGACACCAGAACCAAAGAAGGGCAAAGCGCTAGCAAAGCGTTACTCCTCGCCCTCATCCAGCGATGATAGTCATGACTTGTCTCGACATCGCCGCTCACGACGACACGACCACGACTACAACGCACGTGACGACATCACGCAACGCAAGATCGACAAATCAAGGGCACGACATGCTCGGTCAACTGACTCAGAGGAGGAGGACATGGAGCTCTGCGGCGCCAGATGCTTCAGCAGATCCATTAGGCAGAAGCGAATGCCTAAAGGGTTTAAACTCCCGTCGGAGAACCCGAAGTTTGACGGCCTACAGGACCCCAAGATCTGGCTGGAAGACCACATCTCCTCCATCAGACTCGAAGCACTACCATGCAATTCTTGCCGCTACAGTTGCAGGGCGCCGCCCGAGCATGGCTCAACAACCTCCCACGCGGATCCATTCGCAGTTGGGATGAGCTGGTTTACAGCTTCGTGCGCAACTTCAAGGGCACGTACAAGCAGCCCGCATCAATCGAAGAGCTGAGATGCTGCAAGCAAAGATCTGGCGAATCGCTGTGCTCTTACATCCAAAGGTGGTCCATCATCAAGAACTCCGCAGAAAACATCTCAGAGGATCGCGCGATTGACGCATTCAATGGTGGCGTCCGCCGCTTAGAACTCAGAGAGGAGCTGGGCTGCTCAAAGCCCAAGACCATCGACCACCTGATGGAGATCGCGAATCGGTGGGCCGATGGAGAAGATTCAGTGAAGAATCGCGTTCACTCCGACGAGGAGGCGGAGCTCGAGCGCAGACGCGATCACCGAGGCAAGCGTCGCATGCGCATTTACGATGACCGCGACGATGTCAACATGGGCGCGGCTGGCTACGCTGAAAGACGCGACGACAACCGCAACAGCGGATACCATAGCGGCGGATACCGCGACTACGGGAAAACACGCAAGTATGGCAACGCCGCACTCATGACGAGGCACCCGCAAGCTCCATTGAGGACAAACTATCCGGGCCATGTACGGTGCACTTCTACATCGACAAGCATGATGGCAAGAAGAAGTCCAGCCACCTCCTCAAGAATTGCCGCGAGTTCCTCAAGCTACATGAGGGACTAGTTCGGATGAACCGCAATGTAGTCGAAAGAGGCTACGGAGCCGCTCCAGGCGCACCGGACCAGCACCATGGAGGCGAACCGTACCCACGAGCCATGGGCACCATGATGATCCAAAAGGGACACCCCTCCAATAGGGTGCAGAAGGCCATCACTCGCCAAGTCAACTTGGCCACACACTCGCCACCATCCACCACTGAGTACCTCAGTGGAAGCGAGTCCTGCATCACCTTCGACAAACGTGACCATCCGCCTCAGGTACCCCGTCTAGGCCATTGCCCCCTCGTACTCGAGGCGCAAATAAGATGCTTCGACATGAGCCGCGTCTTCATGGATGGCGGAAGTGGCATCAACCTTATATCGCGGCGAGTACCTTGCGAGCAATGAGGATCCTCCTAACTTGCCTGGAGGCCTCGGACACAACATTCCACGGCATCGTCCCAGGGAAAGGCGTATACCCCCTGGGTAAAATCAACCTCGACGTCATCTTCGGCACGCCGAAGAACTTCCGGCGCGAGCGCATCGACTTTGAGGTCGTCGACTGGCCCTCACAGTACCACTGCATCCTTGCGCGTGTCGCGTTCGCTACATTCATGGCAGTGCCCCACTACGCCTACCTGCAGATGAAAATGCCAGGTCCCAATGGCGTCATCACGATCAACGGGAGCTTTGAGCGATCCGTTAGTTGCGATAGGGAATTCAACAGAATCTCCCAGACCTTCGGCATGCAGGAGGAACTCGCAAGATTGAAGGAGACGACAGACAATAGTCTGCCTCCCCTGAGCAGGCCAAGCTCACCTGATCTCTCCTTCGACTCATCTGTGCACACAAAGAAAGTATAGGACCACCCATCGGATCCCGCCAAGACGGCCCTCATCGCCAACAACTTGAGTCCCCCATAGGAACTCGCGCTCGTCGAATTCCTCCGTGAGCACTGGGAAATTTTCGCCTGGTGTCCTGCGGACATGCCAGGAGTTCCTAGGGAATTCGCCGATCACGCACTCAACGTCAACCCCGACGCAAGGCCAGTCAAGCAAACAATTCGGCGATTGTCTGAGCCACAAGCGTAGGCAGTTGGAATGGAGATCAACAGACTCCTCGAAGCCAAGTTCATATGCGAGATCAAGGAAAGCACTTGGCTCGCCAACACGGTGCTGGTACCAAAAAAGGACATGGATATCCTGCGGATGTGCATGGACTTCACCTCTCTGAACAAACATTGCCCAAAGGATCACTTCCTGTTGCCGCACATCGACCAAATCATCGACTCCACTGCAGGATGCGAGCGCCTCTGTTTCCTCGACGCCTACTCAGGCTACAATCAAATTCGAATGAAGGAGGAAGATCAAGAGAAAACAGCATTTACAACGCCCTTTGGTGTGTTCTGCTACAACACAATGCCCTTCGGGCTAAAGAACACGGGAGCCACCTACCAGCGGTGCATGCAGGCTTGCCTCAAGGAGCAATTGGGTCGCAACATCCAAGTCTATGTCGACGACATAGTAATCAAGACCAAGGAGGAAGCCTCTCTAATTGACGATTTGCGCGAAACCTTCGCCAACCTCGAGCGCTACCAGATCAAGCTCAATCTAGACAAATGCGCCTTCAGCGTACCATCTGGGCAACTACTCGGGTATCTCATCTCCGCAAGGGGAATCGAGGCGAACCCGAAGAAGATAAAAGCCATACTGGCCATGGAGAAGCCGAAGAACATAAGGGGCGTCCAGCAACTGGCCGGACGAATCGCGGCCCTCAGTCGATTTATCAGTCGGATGGGTGAAAAGGCACTGCCCTTCTACCAGCTCCTCCACAAAGCTGAAAAATTCGAGTGGACCAACGAAGCGCAAAAAGCATTCGAAGACCTCAAGCGCCTGCTATCCACTTTGCCAGTGCTGGTGACTCCACGAGAAAGGGAACCACTACTGTTGTACATCTCCGCCACCAACCAGGTGGTCAGCATAGTGCTCGTCATCGAGCGAGCCGAGGAAAACAAGGTCCACGGCGTACAACGCCTGGTATACTACCTCAGCGAGGTCCTCACGCCAACAAAACAGCGGTACCCGCACTACCAGAAGCTGGCGTACGGCGTCTTCATGACCGCCCGGCGGCCGCGCCACTACTTCCAGGAACACCCAATCGTGGTAGTCAACGATGCCCCTTGGGTCATATCCTCAATAACCCCGAAGCCACGGGACGAGTCGCGCTTTAGGGAATAGAATTTTCTCCACGAGACATCATGTATGAAAAGCGCGATGCAATCAAGTCGCAAGTTCTCCCGGATTTCCTCGTGCACTAGATGGAAAACCAGCTCTCGGACAAGCCAGATATGTCCTATCTCTGGACAATGCACTTTGATGGGTCCAAGCAGAAAGATGGAGCAGGCGCAGGTGTCATACTGACATCACCTCAAGGAGACAAACTGAAATATATCCTGTGAATGCAGTTCACAGCCTCAAACAACGAGGCTGAATACGAGGCTCTGTTGCACGGGATGAGGATGGCAAAAGCCTGCGGTGCCAAGAGGCTCATCATATACGGCGACTCCAAGTTGGTCGTCAACCAAACAATGCATGAGTGCGACGCACTGAACGATAACATGATCGCGTACCACGACCTCTACGACACACTCGAAGGAGACTTCGACGGTTGCGAGCTACGGCACGTAGGTCACGAAAACAACAAGGAAGCGGACGCACTCGCCAACATAGGATCTACCTGTGCCCCCATACCGCCTGGGGTATTCCTCGAGCGCATCTGCGAATGCTCCATCAAGCCAAAGGCCGCAGAGAAGAAAACAAGCGCAGCAACAGACTCGGGGGCTACGCCACCCAATGAGCCAATGGCACTCGATGACTTGGAGCTGGACAAAGGACTTGAGGGACCAGTGAGCGTCATGATGATCGAGCAGTCCTGGACACAGCCATACATCACGTACCTCCTTAGCAAGAGGCTACCAGACGATCCGACCGATGCACGACACATTGCACGGTGATCCAAGGTGTTCGCTGTTATCAATGGCAAACTGTATAAACGCAGCATCACAGGAGTACTCCAACGATGCGTCTCCATCGCCGATGGAAAAGCAGTTCTCCTGGACATCCACGAAGGGACCTGCGGGCACCATGTCGGCACTCGCGCCCTTGTTGCCAAAGCTCTACGAGCTGGATTTTACTGGCCTACGGCCATGCGCGATGCCAAGGACATAGTCCAAAAATGCAACGTTTGCCAGCGATTCGCGGACAAGCCACATGCACCAGGCGTAGAGCTACGACCAATCCCATTGGCCTGGCCCTTCGCGCAATGGGGGCTCGACATGGTCGGCAAACTTCCCAGGTCCTCGCAAGGAGGCTACGTCTACCTCTTGGTCGCAGTCGACAAATTCACCAAGTGGATTGAAGCCATGCTAGTGACCAACCAATCAGGACACAGCGCAGTCAAATTCTTCGAGTCCATCGTCTACCGCTTCGGGGTGCCGCACAACATCATCACCGGCAACAAGACGAACTTCACATCCAAGGAGTTCCAAGAATTCTGTGAGAACTTGGGGATCAACATCAGCTACGCCTCAGTAGCACATCCACAAACCAACGGTCAGGTGGAAAAAGCAAACGGGCTCATCTGTAGCGGCATCAAGAAGCGACTCCTCCGGCCACTCGAACAAGCCGCATGCTGCTGGCCAGACGAGCTGCAATCCGTACTCTTGAGCCTACGTACAACTCCAAATAGCGCCACGGGCTACACGCCATTCTTTATTGTGCACGGAGCTGAAGCAGTGCTACCTGCCGAGGTATGGTACAAGGCACCACGCGTGGTTGCTTACAGCGAGCAAGAGTCATCCCTCGCACTCGAAGACTCCGTCGACCTCCTTGACGAGGCAAGGGAAATCACCGCAGAAAGATCCACGATCTACCAGCAGAACCTGCGCAACTACCACAGTAGGAGGCTTCGCCCTAGATCCTTCGTCGAAGGTGACCTGGTCCTGCGACTGAAGGAGCAGGGGCATCTCAAGCTCGAGTCCCCCTGGGAAGGACCGTACGTGATTACAGAAGTAATCTCAGGTGGCGCCTATCACCTTCAAGATTTAGAGACAGGAGTCGCATACTCCCACCCTTGGAACGTCGCACAACTGCGACGCTTCTACCCTTAGTCGTTTTTACTTTTCATTACAAATAAGGCTACTCAGCCAAGGCTACTTAGCCACACATTGTACCTCGCACTATTCTTCAAATAAATAAAAGCTAAGTGCCCCAAAACTCTGTGTTCTCCTTTACTTTTTCAATTTACCTACTCAGGGGCTGCGCCACCCTATACACACATGTTCTTCGAACCAAAACGCGATATCCTGAGTAGCTGGTACATCAATTGAAACCCTTAAACACAACCTCAATCTAGCTGCAACGCACCTGACAGGTTGACAAGGGACTGAGATAAAACATGGCCAGGCTAACGAAAAGGACTCGCATAGTGCAACGCACTCCATACTAACAAAGCTCTTTATGCACATTCGACAATAAACTATTTACAAGACCTATACGAACTTTACAACACAAGTACATTTATGTGCAGGATGCAAACTAGGCTACTACTGTAGCAGGAGAACGTTGGTTTGTTGCTCAAAGAAGTCGACGATCTCTTCTGCTGGGCGATCCACCGCCTGGTAGTGCGGCACCATATTCCAAGTAGAACCTGCTGGTGGGGCAGGCGGCCCAGACGCAATCGCTACAACATCCATGTCAGGCCTGTGCAGTCGTACCATGGACAGGGCAGCCTTGGCACCAGCCACCAACTGTTGCCTCACGCATTCGCGAACCGCAGCCAGATCTTGACACTTGGCAAGGAGAGCCAGCAGGCTTGATGGAGCATCATCCAGCGGGAACATCGCCCGATAAATATTCTTCAAGCATGACTGCGATTTCTTCAGAAAAAGTAGCACTCGCGACGCACTATCCTGCAGGGTCGCCAGCGCAGTCGCACGATCATGATCTACCCAGAAGTATCCACTCTCTTAAAGTTGCTCCTGGGTGAGATCATGCAGGCGAATGGCAATTCTATCCTTCTCCTCCTGCGGATGACGCGTGCTAACAACTACACGAAGCAGCAACAACAGCATGAGTACAACGTACCACGGTGAGTGACTACAAGGAAAAGATGAGAACAAGAAAACTAACACTTGAATTGGTCGCCTAGCTGTGTCACCTCGCCAAGCAAATACTGCTCTCGGGCGGCGGCTTTCTCCGCCTTCGACTTCCACACGTCTGCGTTACCGCGGAGCACGGGCAACTCACGCTCCATATGCTTCACGCGGTCACGTAGTCGTGAAAGCAATGATAGCTCATCAACCCTAGAGCGCGGCGGCGCCACGGTATCATCAAGGATAGGCGAATCCTGAGTTTCCCTCAAAGGATCAATCGATGTACCCTACCACAAGTCAAGACAGAAGCAAATAAGACGGCGAAATCAACACAAAGACAAAAGGATCAGATGCATT
This sequence comes from Avena sativa, assembly GCA_916181665.1. Lineage (NCBI taxonomy): Eukaryota > Viridiplantae > Streptophyta > Magnoliopsida > Poales > Poaceae > Avena > Avena sativa. Next base: position 597,310,273 of record OV702289.1, read on the forward strand.
CAAGACTAGCAAAAGTATCAGCAGATACACTCGCCAATAGGCATGTCTTTAAAACAAAAGGACACAATCTAAACTAACTATTACAAAACTATCCAAGGAGCAGCTGGCTTCTTCGACTTCGACGGCTTGGGGGGCTTCATCAATTTAGTGGCAGTGTCAGACGCCACTGACTTTTCGCCGGCCCCTGACGCTGAAGCTTTCGCCGCCTTCTTGGCACGTTGGAGCTCCTCAGAATACTTCGCAACAGTATTTATCAAAGGATGCCTATATTTGCCACAGGCAGTCAGGAAAGGAGCGAAGACTACCTGCTGACCGTCCGCGCCAACAGGCACCGCCTTCGACACCACGGCAGGATCGATCTCGACTCCGTGGGCCTGCACCATGGCAAGCGACATGGACGTGCCAGCCGCGCGGAGTGAGTTCTTGTAGCTGGAGGGCACACCCCCGGCAAGTGACTCCACCAGCTCGTCCATATTATCGATCAGCTCCGCCTTGGGCATCAACTCCTCCCGGAGACGGCTGAGGGTGCCCTTGGCCTTGGCAAGTGTATCCTGGACGATGGTGCTACGGTCCTCGACTGCCGACAGCGCACCCGCCAGAGCGTCATCACGACGAAGGGCCTGCGGGTCGAAGCTCAAATCGCAAGCATCTGTACATAAACCCACACATGGACAAACACATCAACACCATCGGCGAAAACATTAGAAGCAGAGAAGGATAACAATATCCACAAGCAAAAGTACCTGAGAGAGCCTTGGAGATTGAGACCAGTTGTTCTTCGAACAACTTTTCTCTGGCCGCGAAGGAGGCACACAGATCCTCTTCACGCTTCCACGCCTCGTCACGTGCTGCGATTGCCTCGCCGGGACCCTTCACAGTGGCGGCAAGTGTTTTCTCCAAGGTGGCGGCGTTATGCAATAAGGCATTATGTTCAGCTACTCGACAAACAAAAGTTGATTATCAGTCGACTATATCAAAATGAGAGGACGAAGAAGAACAAGTGTAGAACACTCACTTTCAACCACGCGGTGATGCGTCTCCAGCATCGCATGCTGGCAGCCCATCACCATCACTTGTTCGGCCAAGTGTGCGGCTTCCTTCACAAGGAGCTGTCGCACAACAAAGAATCATCAGAAGCAATAAATAACATCAACTGCAACACTACAAAGGAGAAAAGTTACACTTACATGGTCCTCTAGTGACTCCGAAGGTGTCTGCTGTACCGTCATCCGGGCAACCATTCGATGCTCCCCTGCATGAGGAGAACTGGAAGAGTTGTGCCCGGAGTGGGCCGCCACTAGAGGGGAAGGAGCGCGCTCGACCTCTTCCTTGGCCTTCGAGGTCGCGACTCCTGACTCCTTCAAAAATTGGACATCGCCAGAAGATGACGACGCCTCTTGACTGCAAGATAAAAAACATATCAACAAAATTGACAAACCCAGAGACAGGCCAACAAGGGCAAAACAGAAAAGGACAAGTAAGCTAGCAAACTTACCAGTCAAACTTGTAAAAATCAAATGTAGCCTCCTTCGACTCCGACGAAGACTCCTTGGGCAATCGCATCTTCTTGGGAGAAGATGGTGCCACAACGCTCACGGGAACAGCAGGAATTGGCGACTCTGCGCCAACACCCGTACCTTCCGGAGTCGAAGGAAATGACACGTCGGAATCCTTGCTGCGCGAATGCTTGCGAGTGTCTGGACTATCAGACTCGGGGCTTCCTCCTCCACATCAGAAGGGACGGTCGACTCAGACTCATCCTCTTCCAAGGCTTCGCGAGGAATAATCCCCTCAGGAAGAGGAGGCATGCAAGGCGACACCACCCAATCCTGCATACAGACAACGAAATTCAGCAAAAAACAAGTAAACAACAGAAAAGCAATCGACAAAATCAGCTACTGCATAGCACGACTATACCTCAGGAGGAGGGTTCGAAGCACCAAATGGAGGAACAACTGGCTCACTAGGAAGCACATCCTTGATGGTGTACTTGGTGACCAGTCGAACCCTCTTGTCCACCTCACTCGCGGACATGCCATCGGCAGACACGCGAGTGGCATCATCAGCGCCAGCCCACTGAAACATGGGATGGACTCTGGCTTGCAGGGGCTGGATGCGACGGTGCAGCCAAGTACAGATAAGAGCGCAACCTCCCTCCTCTTTGCCTATGCGACTCTCGAGGTCGTAGACGTGCTGATACAGCACGTCTGTCTCCGCGAGCTCGCCAGGCATGACTACGTTCTTCCAGGAGCGCATCCTCCTGCACGGCGTTGCGGGATCGAAGGGCGCGAGTCCAAAGTGCTCACCATTGGCCTTCTAATCACGGATATAGAACCATTTGTCACTCCACCCTTGGACAGACGCTGTGAGCTTGATGTCGAAGTAGGTGGTGGATGGGTCAACGTGGATTCCGCAACCACCTACATCGTAAACTAAAGAGCCAGACGCAGACTGGCGCTTCAATTTGAAGATGCGCTTGAAAAGGTCGAAGTGTGGCTCGATTTCGAGCCAGCACTCGCAGAGTGTGATGAAGCAAGACATATGGAGGATCGAATTTGGGGACAGCTGATGGAGCTGGAGCCCTAAAAACAAAGAAGACCCCTAAATAATGGGTGAATAGGCAAGGAGAGACCGCGAATGATGAATGCTAGAAACATCACTCGAAAACCAGCGGGTGGAGCAGGAATGGTCTCACCGCTGGGGACGCGCGCGTCTGCGACTGCGGCAGACAATACTCCGTCTTGGCGAATAAGACGGAGATCGGACACCTTGATGATGGAAGGGCGCCATGCACCATTCGTGACGCGGGTGCCCGCGACGTTTTTCTTCCCGCCGGCGGTGGTGCTGGTGCCCGCAGCAGCGGAGCCGCCCTTCTTCTTCGCCGCGGCAACAGTGGCTGCGGAATCAGTAGTAGCGCCTCCCTTCTTCTTCCCCATTGCATGACGGCGATGTGAGCGAAGAAAGTAGCTCGGAAACGAGCGGAGCTGGTCCAGCGTCGTGGAGGAAACAGGCGCAGAGAAAAGCAGAGGAGCAGCGGCAATAGAGATGGCAGCAAGGATGAATGAGAACAGATGGGAAAATTACCGTCGCATCGCTGCTACTTAACCCCTGGAAGATGCAATCCAACGGCTTAGAAAAACCCTACTGAATGAGTGGCACACATCGCGTTGGACACGTGGAGAAGGGAAAGCGCGAACCGTCCCTCCAATACTCCCATTACGCACGGAAATCGAGGAGATGTAGTTAAAATAAAGATTACGCATGCCCAGTCAAATCAAAGTCAGACAGTGTGACCCACTGCTCGTCACGTCCCGTCAAACTCGCTCACACGGTCAACTGAGGTCATACAAGTGTTAGCACTGACGTCATCAAAGCTACGCAACGGAAAACTTCGACTACTTTAGTCCTTGCTGGAGTCTTCGACTCCACCAAGCACTCGGGGGCTACTCCCATAGGGAGCGCTGGCCACGCACCCTAAGATTTTTCTTTTCTTCTTTCAGGAATATGGACAACCAGAAGCAAACCCAAACCACTCGAAACACGATTCGACTATGGACATGGGTTACTCCCATAGGGAGCACTAGAAAAAAATTCGACTGAAACAAGCAAGCAAAAGAAGACAGCAGTCGCAAAATGATTCTTTAGTCCCTGCCTGAGTCTTCGACTCAACCAGGCACTCGGGGGCTACTCCCATAGGGAGCGCTGGTCGCGCACCCTATGGTTATTTATGCAAAAACTGTGTGTCGATAACATCCACACTCGAAACTCATGGCGACACCGCCTCATAATTTTTCCCTACAAAGAGATTGCGTCTCCTGGGTCACCCGAATCGTCTCCGCAATGATAAAATTCGGATGCCGCGCTTACAGCGTGAAGGTAAGACCTGAACAAGGCCTGGCAACGCATTAGCTGCGCACTACCAGAAACATATCCGTGCCTGCAGGTACGATGAATATGCCTTGACGGACGCGTCGAGTGCTCACACCCATATAACTGGAATTCGACTCCTGTAAGACCTGCGCGGCTTGAGCCGAATTACACCAGCACTTTTCCGGATTCGAGTCCGGGGACTCGAGTTCGATTAGATTGCGTTGTTTCACCGTAAGGTGGTTAACTGATACCGATACTTCGGTTATATAAGGCACGTACATCAACAATCCCTATGACACAAATAAAGCAGTCGAAATATACTCGTTCAGGCACTCGAAAGACTTCAAAAGTCCCCAGTCAAATCTACGATTCCACTGGACACTCGGGGGCTACTGACATGGGTATACCCTACAGGTACTCGAGCTTGGTATGTACGGTCTAAATACGTACAGGCCCACGGTGTCACCAAGGCCTAAATGAAGGACTCGAGTAACCTACGGACTCTCGATTGCTTGAAGAACAAGAAGAAGCTAAAGATAGAAAGTTTGAAGGGAAAAACCCTAATTTGTAACCGACTCGACCTGCTACCCGAGACCTAGCCTATCTATATAAGGGCTAGGAGGGGGCAGCGAGGAGGACACACACGCAACCCTAATTTCCATCACCCTCGCCAGATTGCATCTGCGCACCATTGTAACCTTTGGTTCCTTCGATAATTCCACGAGCAGACAAGCAGGAGTAGGGAACTCTACGAGGCCTGAACCTGGGTAAATCTTTGTCCCCTGTGTGCTTGTCTGTTAGCCGATAGATGTCTCTAGCGCTCCCTCCTTCTCCAAAACTCAAGTCCATAACAATGGGCATTGATGAGTTAAACCCTCGTCAGAGGGAGTAACTGGTAAAGCACCAAAAATTACTCCCTACGATCCAAATTAATTGACTTGGATTTATCTAAATTCGGATGTACTAGTACAAAAACATGTCTAGATACACCTGAATCTAGACAAATCCGAGTCAATTAATTTGGATCGGAGGGAGTATAAATTTGATCAACATCTATAAATTATGGGTGTATATTTGGTCCTTGTACTTTGTATCATCATGTGTAGAAGTCAAATATTATTATCTACCTAACACTTGAAATTTTTGGTAACATGGTCTAGAGAAACGAGGGAGAAGATTCTAGTATGATGGAGAAGTGTGTTTTGGGAGGTTTATGCATAGTGGATTCATTGTGTTCAAGACTATCAATAGAATCTTCTAGATGATAGAATAGAAAAGAAGATCCAACGGCTAGAAATGCTGGGATTCACGAGTCTTGATCCAATGGTCAACATTCAAAGTTATCTGTACACTATATAGTGGTAAGATAAGAGAAGATAAGAGAAGATCAGATAATATAAGATCATGTAGAAGTCAACGATTATTAGCTATGAGGGAGAATATTCTAGTATGATGGAGAAGTGTGTTTTGAGGTTTGTGCATAGCATTCATTATGCTGAAGACTATCAATCGAATCTTCTAGATGCTAGAATGGAAAAGAAGATCCAACGGCTGGAAATGTTGGGATTCACGAGTCTTGATCCAACGGTCAATATTCAAAGTTATTCGTACACTATATAGTCGTAAGATAAGATAAGATAAGATATCTCTATCTCTACTACTATAGTGGAGCAGTTTTGAATTGGATCCATAGAACCAATCCTGACCGTTGGGCTGTTGGATCCAATGGTTCAGAGAAGCTGGATTCGTGTTGAATAGTACCTTGAGCAAACTCCACCATGCATGTTCTAGAACCATCATGTCACCACTCCAAAAATTTCATAGCACAGTAGACTATATTCTCTCTACTTATACTACTATAGTGGAGCAGTTTTGAATTGGATCCATAGCACTAATCATGACCGTTGGGCTGTTAGATCCAATGGTTCAGAGCAACTGGATTCGTGTTGAATAGTACTCCCTCCGCCAAAATATAAGGCGCCTAAGGATTAGTCAAAAGTCAACATTTTTTAAGTTTGACCATGATTATACACAAAAATATAAAAATTTAGAATACTGAATTAATATCAATAGATTCACCATAAAGTATATTTTCTTAATATGTCCATTCAATATTGTAGATGTAGATATTTTTTTCTAAATATTTGGTCAAAGTTAGTAAGGTTTGACTTTTGACCAATCCTTAGGCGCCTTATATTTTGGGACGGAGGGAGGGAGTACAGACCTAGATGCTAGAATGGAAAAGAAGATCCAACGGTTAGCAATGTTTGGATTTGCCAGTCTTGATCCAACTGTTAATGTTCAAAGTTAATCTCTACACTATATGTAGTGGTATGGTATTATAAGAGATAAGAGACAAGATAAAGTTAAGATAGAAGTACTGCGAATGGCCGATCTAATGGTAGGTCTCGTAAGAGCGAGGTGCTTGAGAGTTAACACGGTCGGTGTAAGTACAAGTTACATTAAGGACCTCACAAAAAATGAAAATTGCATCCAACAAGTTCGTGCATTTAGCACAAGGACCCTTAAACCAAGTAATGAAGTACTATGTGTTTTGAGGTTTGCGCATACTAGTGTTCATCGTGCTAAATACTATCAGTAGAATATTTCTAGATGCTAAGAATGGAAAGAAGATCCAACGGTTAGCAATGTTTCGATTTACCAGTGTTGATCCAAAGGTCAATGTTCAAATAAGTTAATCCCTACACTATTTAGTGGTGGTATGCATGGTATTGTAAGAGATAAGAGACAAGATAAAGGTAAGATAAGAAGTACTACAAATGGCTGATCTAATGGTAGGTATCGTAGGAGCGAGGTGATTGAGAGTTAACACGGTCGGTGGAAGTACAAGTTACATCAAGAACCTTGTAAAAAATGAAAATTGCATCCAAGTCCATGCATTTTAGCACAAGGACCCATACACTAAGCAATGAAGTACCGTGTGTTTTTAGGTTTGCGCATACTAGCGTTCATCATGCTAAAGACTATCAATAGATCGAATCTTTCTCAATGCTAAGAATGGAAAAAAGATCCAATGGTTAGCAATGTTTGGATTTGCTAGTCTTGATCCAACGGTTAATATGTTCAAAGTTAATCCCTACACTATGTAGTGGTATGGTATTGTAAGAGATATGAGACAAGATAAGAAGTATTGCGAATGGCCAATCTATTGGTAGGTCTCGTAAGAGCGAGGTGCTTGAGAGTTAACATGGTGGGCAGAATTACAATTTACATCAAGGACCTCATAAAAAATGAAAATTGCATCCAAGTCCATGCATTTATCACAAGGACCCTGTAACCGAGTAATGAAGAACTGTGTGTTTTGAGGTTTGCGCATACTAGTGTTCATCATGCTAAAGACTATCAATAGAATCTTTATAGATGCTAAGAATGGAAAAGAAGATCCAACGGTTAGCAATGTTTGGATTTGCTAGTCTTGAGATCCAATGGTGAATGTTCAAAATAAGTTAATCCCTACACTATGTATTGGTGGTATATATGGTATTGTAAGAGATCAGAGACAAGATAAAGATAAGAAGTACTGCGAATGGCCGATCTAATGGTAGGTCTCGTAAGAGCGAGGTGCTCAAGTGGTCGGTGGAAGTACAAGTTACATCAAGGACCTCATAAAAAATGAAAATTCCATCCAAGTCCGTGCATTTGGCACAAGGACCCTGAAACCGAGTAATAATGACGTACTGTGTGTTTTGAGGTTTGCGCATACTAGTGTTCATCGTGCTAAAGACTATCAGTCGAATCTTTTTAGATGCTAAGAATGTAAAAGAATATCCATCGGTTAGGAATGTTTGGATTTGCCAGTCTTGATCCAACGGTCAATGTTCAAAGTTAATCGGTTAGCAAAGTTTGACCTCATTTCATGAAACGGGGAGCAAAGTTTGACCTAATTTCATTAAATAGTTAGGATGCAAAATCTTAGCAAGAAGATGAACATGTCGTCAAAACTCTCGGTGGTTTCTGATATATATTAATTGACCCTTCCCTCCGATGGGTACCTCCAAGAGATTTTTCGTAAAACTTTCAAAGCAACCTACAATTTACCTGTAGTAGTCCAAATTTCATCTAATTTTGATAAATCGACATAAAATCATACAAGTGGGTGAAGTTAGCTAGGAAATTTGAGAACTGTTAAAACATGGGAAATCGTAAGTGCATCGTGTTGGTCCACTATATATGTGTGAAAACTTGGCTTGTGGCATTCAGATCCATAGTCTTTGGACTTTCTTTAGGGGAAAGAACAATCTAGTCATCACTCGAAAAATTAAGAATGTTCTTTCCTAAGATAGTTGGAAACTCACACTGGCGGCATTATCTACTACAAGAAGATGCACCTATATCTACCTTTGAAAAGACTTTTAAATCAAGAGGAATCTATTGCACTTACTAGTAGCTAAAGTTTGGCCTAGTTTTGTTAAACTGGCAAGATGCAAAATCTTTAGCAAGAAGTTGAATTTATCATCAAAAATCTCATTGGATGGTTTCTCATATATTAATTGTGACCCCCGATGGGTACCTTCAAAAGCTTTTTCGTAAAACTTTCATAGTAACCTACAATTTGCTTGTAGTAGTTCAAATTTGACCTATTTTTGATAAATCAACATAAGGTCATTCAAGTGTGTGAAGTTAGGTAGCGAGTTTGATAATTCATAAAACACAGGAAATCATAAGTACAATATGTTGGTCCACTATATATATGTGTGTGAAAACTTGGCTTCTGGCATTTAGATCGATATTCTTTGAACTTCCTTTACGAGAGAGAATAATCTTGACATCACTCAGAAAATTGAGAATGGTCTTTCTTGATAATTGGAAACTGACACTGACGACATTGTTTACTACAAGAAGATGCACCCATCTACCTCTAAAAAGACATTTAATTCAAGAGAAATCTATCGCGCTTACATGTAGCTCAATTCTGACTTAATTTTGTAAAATTGTCAAGGTACAAAATCTTAGAAAGAAGTTGAACCTATCATCAAAGCTCATAGTGGTTTCTGATATATTAATTTACCCCTCCCCCGAAGGGTACCTCCAAAAGCTTTTTCATGAAACTTTCAAAGCAACCTACAATTACTTGTAGTTCAAATTCGACCTAATATAATTTCGAGAAATCGGGATAAAGTCATTCAAGTTGGTAGAGTTAGATAGGAAGTTTGAAAGCACATAAAACATGGGTATCGTCAGTACAACATGTCGGTACACTATATATATGTCTGAAAACCTGGATTGTGGCATTCAAATCCATATTCTTCGGACTTTCTTGACGAAAAATAACAACCTCGCTTGTCATCTCTTAGAAAATTGAGAATTGAATGTTCTTTTCTGATAGTTCGAAATTCACACCTACGACATTGTTTACTGTATATTGTTTTTTTCAATGAGTATACTATTTAATACTGTATATAGTTGGTCAAACTTTGTAATGGTTGACTTTGACTAAACCTAATATGCTGAGTAATACTCCCTCTATTTAGAAATATAAGACGTTTTAGCTTTGTGAATCAAATGTATCTAGACGTATTTTAGTGTATGGGTTCGTAGAGGTTCAGAGTGAACCTATACACTAAAAGGCGTCTAGATACATTCGTTTCACAAAGCGAAAGCGTCTTATATTTCTGAATATAGGGAGTATTAAATAAATGGAGTATAGGATAAGATTAGGAAAACAACATTTTTTAGAACCCTCACAAGCTGTTTCTTAGCATCACAGATCTGAATATTACATTGACACTAATGATTAACCAAACTACAAATAGAGAAAACCCAAACACATACAGAGTAGTAGTAGTACAACTTAATGACTTCTAGGGGGACTCCGCGGTCTTCTTAGGCGACTTGGCAGCATCCTCCGCGGGCAACTTGGCTACGTCCTCCACGGTACCGTCGCCAAGCAGGGACTCATGGATGCTGGGCAGCACGCTGCTGTGCGCGATGGTAACACCGGCCAGCAGCTTGCTGAGCTCCTCGTCGCGCATGACTCCGAGCATCACGTGCCTCGGGATGATGCAGATCTTCTTGTTGTCCTTCGCGGCTTGGCCTGCGAGCTCCAGAACCTCGGCGGTGAGGTACTCAAGAACGGCCTCGAGGTAGACGGGAGCCCCGAAGCCTATGCGCCGGGAGTACCGACCCTCCTTGAGGTAGCGCCCGATCCGGCCGACGGGGAAATGCAGCTCGGCCTTGACGGACCTCGACACCTGCTTCTTCATGCGGCTCCCTGGTGCGAGACTGCAACTTGGAGTGGCCAGAGCAGGATTCGGAAGCCGGCAACATGACTTCTTTTTCTCCATGGCCTTTATCACCGCCACCTGGGTCTTCTTCTTCCCACGGGGAGCTCCGGTCTTCGGAGCCATAGCTGCAAAGTCTAAGAGGAAGAAAGGTTAATTGTGGAGGGCTGGTGAAGGTGCCCAGGTCCCTTGTATTGAAACTTTAACTGTGTCGTCTTTACTGTTTTACAAGTATGGATTTTTGATAGGAGTCCTACTAAAAGGATGTGTGCATGTTTCCTTATTTTATTTCACTTTTTTGAAACATGGTCAGATGTGTCAGCATGAAAATTCATATAAAGAAGTTGTATCTTTCAAAACAATTGTCAATTTTCAGTATGACTGCATGGGTACAATAATTAGTACTATATGAATTTCTGACAAATTTACAAGCAATCTATCACACACTTGTAGTTCAAATCCTACTTTGGTTTTATTGACAAAATGTCATTTAATTATGCGAAATTAGCTAGAAGGCCTGAAAATTCATAAAACATGTTAACCATGAAACATACTCTATTTTGTGTGAAATTTAGTGTGTTGTGGCATTCAGAGCCATACTCTTTGCCTTTTCTTTAAAAAATAATTATATGTGACACTTCTAAAATAATTTAACAAAATTAGTATGCCATGCCAAGATGCACACCATCTACCCGAAATGGACACGACCTTTGTCATTATTTAACTTGAAAGCCAAGTATATGTTAACACATCGTTGGTCGTATTGTGAAGAAGTATTTTTAAATCTTGTCAAAATTCATGTTTATCATTTACGGAAGAGGACACCATAGATAAGTGCTTAACATTTTTTATTGTTTTCTTTATTTTTCTTTAATTTATCCCAATAAATGGGACGAGTGGTGCAGATATGACCTTGGCATTGGTAACTTGGCTTAAAATGTGAACAATGTTCATACATGGTTATGACCATATTGTGTATCAAGTTTTTCGAAAGTTGTCCAAATCTATGTTTGTAGTTTTCGTCCAAACAAGCACAAATATAAGAGGACACCATTTAAGTTTCAACTATGTATCATTACCAACCCCCTCCTGCAAAAAACTATGTATCATGACACACATTGAAATAAGTATTTTCATATAGTACTAACATGCGGTGGAAATTATCTATATTTTGCTAGAATACAGTGAGTGCACTCTAAGCCAAATTATCTGGACGTACTTAATTACTAAAAACAAATCCTATCACTTGGAAATTGAAAAGCATTTTCCTAAAAGTTCGGAACTCTCATTGACAACATTAGTTACCAAAGCCAAGATGCTTCGTAGAACGAGATATTGTACATTGCCCGCCTCTTCTCTGGACGCCATTTAATTTTGCACTCGGGCATGCGTTTTTGGTGGGGGGCGGGAAGAGACCTCCTTGTCGTCATCCTCGGCCTCCTCCCTGTCTTCGTCTTTGGCCTCCTCCTCAAGGTTGACCTCAACCTCCTCCTCTTCCTTAGTCTCATCTTCTGTCTTATCAGAGTCGCTCGGTGTTGGTGGTGGTGTCCCTTCGAAAAAGTGCTACCAGTGGCTATATTCTTCATCAGAGGAGTTAGACAGTGGCGACATCCATGGCCCGTCGACTTAGTCCAGGATTCAGGTGGAGTTTTGGGGACTTTCCCATTTGTCAGGTCAATCGAGGTGTTCTGGAGAGAGTTGTCATACGACATTTTTGAAGGAAATAGAGAGAGATCGAGTTCTAAGCAATGGTGGGTTGGGTGTTTTGGGTGAAAGTAGGGGTGCGTACTGTTGCAATTTATAATTTCTATTTATAGTCGTTCTTGTGTTAGCACCCTAAAAACTATTCCAAAATATCATAAATAGATTGTACCAGACTCGTCCCGTCAACAAAAAAAGGATTATACCAGACTTGTTGGTTCTTGATTTTTCTCGGCCCAGAGAATGCAGGAGGCGCCCCGCTTTATCCAAAAATGAAGAGAATCATGCAGATCATGCTGAATTACTCGGTGTCTCTTACTTCCTTCGTTAAAAATTAAGTGTCTATAGTAGTACATACTTATCTAGCTACTGTACTACTAGTATACATATACTCTTCACAAAGTTGCGTCATCGAACTTGATTGATGGTGGTATGGTGTGGCCCTCATCTTTTTCTGCACCACCGCATCTCAGACTAGAAGTATAATCATTGCGTGAAAGCTTACACGGGAAGGAACGGGAAATGGAGAGGATAGTGGATGTATGGTGAGAGGGGGGCGAAGGAGAGACAAAATCTACTATGTAGTAGTATGTGTACTAGTACCGCGTGTCATGACCCATCGTAATATGTAAACTTTTAGCCAAAGTTAGATAGGAATCATGATCAACTAAAGTATGTGTGAAACCATTGGCTGTTGGCATTCTGAACCATATTATTTGGACTTTCTTCACAAAAGAACATCACCGTCATCACTAGGAAAATTGAAATTTTTTTTTCCTAATTGTTGGAAACTCCCACATGCAACAATGCTTACTACGCCAAGATGCACCCATCTACCAAACTATCATGGGAACTCTATCAAATTGTAAACTATGATGTCAATATGGCCTTGATGACCTTGGTCGTTCAGGTTGAAATAAATCCGATAGTGTCCATACACATGGTAGGACAATATTGTGAAGCTATTTTTCCAAAACTTATATAATCCCATGATTACAATTTTCATGGCACGTGGTGCACAAGACATGATAGGACATCATGAGTAAAACCTTTGTTTTTTGTTTTTCGTTTATTCATTGTGATCAATGTTCAAAATGGTTCAAAATTGCCTTCCCTCCCGATGTTTTGCCGATCTTTTGGATAACCTTCCCTCCTGATGTTTGGGAAGTAAGTGAAAATTTCGAAAACTGGAAAAGTTTGAATTTTTTGCCGCCAAGGACCAAAGTGGTTTCCTTCCTATGTACTCCTCGTCCCTACTCCACACCAACGCGCGGCTGCCGAATACGCCAGAGACACAGAGCCGCCGTACCAAGGCACAAGTGCGCAGCGCCACGTTGTGGACGAGGGGAGAGAGACCAGCCGGACCGGTGCGCGAGGCGAAAGGGGAGGAGACATGGAGCATAGGGAAGGAGAGAGAAAACACAAGATTTTTTTTGCGTGCATAGGTCCTGAAATTTACTACTAGTAGAGTGTACACTGTATGTCCGCATGAGTAACTTGTGTCAGAAACCCATCATAACTTTGCTCTGACATGGAACCGCCTTCAACTTGTCTTCGCTGCTGCCCTCTTCTCCTGCCAACGTTTTATTCTCTCAGCATGTACAGTGCATGGACAGAGGTGACCATATGTCTAAGCAAAGAAATATACTACTCCCGTATTGTGTAAAAAAGCATACCTTAATAAGGCTCATATAGTAAATATATGACATATCATCACTATATAAAATTATAATTGGTAAAGCACAAAAAATTATAAATTTGATCAACATCTATAAAGTATGGGTGTATATTTGGTCCTTGTACTTTGTATCATCATGTGTAGAAGTCAAAGATTATTAGCTACCTAACACTTGAAATTTTTGGTAACATGGTCTAGAGAAATGAGGGAGAAGATTCTAGTATGATTGAGAAGTGTGTTTTGAAAGGTTTATGCATAGTGAATTCATAGTGTTCAAGACTATCAATAGAATCTTCTAGATGCTAGAATGGAAAAGAACATCCAACGACTGGAAATGCTGGGATTCGCGAGTCTTGATCCAACGGTCAACATTCAATGGTATTCATACACCATATAGTGGTTTGTAATGAAGACTATCAATAGAATCTTCAAGATGCTAGAATGGAAAAGAAGATCTAGCGACTGGAAATGTTGGGATTCGCGAGTCTTGATCTAACGGTCAATATTCAAAGTTGTTTGTACACTATATAGTGGCAAGTTTATGTAGAAGTCAACGATTATTAGCTACTAGTAAGTTGCACGTGAGACTCAGATAGTAGGCGTATGACATATCATCACTATATACAATTATAATTGGTAAAGCACAAAAAATTATAAATTTGATCAACATCTATAAAGTATGGGTGTACATTTGGTCCCTGTACTTTGTATCATCATGTAGAAGTCAAAGATTATTAGCTAACTAACACATGATTTTTTTTGATAACATGGTCTAGAAAAACAAGGGAGAAGCTTCTAGTATGACGGAGAAGTGTGTTTTGAGGTTTGTGCATAGCAGTCATTATGCCGAAGACTATTAATAGAATCTTGTAGATGCTAGAGTGGAAAATAAGATCCAACGGCTAGAAATGCAGGGATTCACGAGTCTTGATCCAACAGTCAACATTCAGAGTTATTCGTACACTATATAGTGGTAAGATAAGATAAGGTAAGATACTAGTAAGTTGCACATGCCTTGCACATGAGGCTCAGATAATAGTCGTCTAGCATATTATAACTATATAAAATTATAATAGGTAAAGTGGAAAAAATATAAATTTGATCAACATCTATAAAGTATGGGTGTATATGTGGTTCTTCTACTTTGTATCATCATGTGTAGAAGTCAAAGATTATTAGCTACCTAACACTTGAAATTTTTGGTAACATGGTCTAGAGAAACGAGGGAGAAGATTCTAGTATGATGGAGACGTGTATTTTGAGAGGTTTATGCATAGTGCATTCATTGTGTTCAAGACTATCAATAGAATCTTCTAGATGCTAGAATGGAAAAGAAGATCCAATAGCTGGAAATGTTCGGATTCGCGAGTCTCGATCCAACGGTCAATATTCAAAGTTATTCATACACTATATAGTGGAAAGATAAGATGTCTAAAAACATGGCTTGTGGCATTCAGATCCATACACTTCAGACCATCTTTATAGAAAGGAACAATCTCGTCGTCACTTGGAAAATTAATAATGATATTTCCTGATATTTGGAAACTCACATCAACGACATTGTTTACTACAAGAAGATGCACCCGTCTACCTCCGAAAAGACAATTAACTCAAGAACAATCTATCGCATTTACTTGTAGCTCAAGTTTGATATAATTTCGTTAAATTGTCAAGATGCAAAATCTTAGCAAGAAGTTGAACTTGTTGTAAAAACTATCGGTGGTGGTTTGTGATATATTAAATCAGCCCCCAATGGTTACTTCCAAAAAACGTAAAACTTTCAATGCAACCTACAATTTACTTATAGTTCAAAATTGAACTAATTTCAATATATCGACATAAAATCAATTTCAAGTGTGTAAAGTTAGCTATAGGGATAAGTTTGAATACTCATAAAACACGGGAATCATAAGTACAACATGAGGGTCCACTATATATGTCTGAAAGCTTGGCTTGTGGCGTTCAGGTCCATATCCTTCATACTTTTTTACGTAAACGAACAATAATCTCATAATCACTCAGAAAATTGAGAATGTTCTTTCCTGATAGTTGGAAACTCACACCGTTGGTACTAATTACTACAATAAGATGCGTCCATCTACCTCTAAAGAGACATTTAATTAAAGAAAAATCTATCGCGCTTACTTGTAGCTCAAGTTTGAGCTATTTTTTCGTTAAATTGTCAAGATGCAAAATCTTAATTAAAAAGGAGTTAAAAACCTATTGTCAAAATTCTTGGTTGTTTTCTGATATATTAACTGAGCCCCCAATGGGTACACCTCCAAAAGTTTTTTATAATTATTTAGAAGCAACCTACAATAATTTAGTTGTTGTAGTTCAAGTTTGACCAAATTTCGATAAATATAGGCATGAAGTCATTCAAGTGGGGCAAAGTTAATTAGCTACATAGGGAGTTTGAGAACTCATAAAACATGGGAATCGTAAGTAAAACACATTGGTGCAATTAATATGTCTAAAAGCTTGGCTTATGGCATTGAGATCCATATTCTTTAGACTATCTTTATATAAAAGAACCATCTCATCATCACTCGGAAAACTGAGGATTTTCTTTCCTCATAGTTAGAAACTCACACCAACGACATTGTTTACTAGAAGAAGAGATGCACCCATCTACCTACGAAAATACATTTAATTCAAGAGCAATATATCGCGCTTACTTGTAGCTCAAGTTTGATCTAATTTTGTTAAATCGACAAGAAGTCACTGAAGTTTGCTAGGAAGCTTGAAAAATCCTAGTACTAAAAACTTGGGCATTACGTATAAGAAACCGTTGGTCCAGTTTGTGTGATAATTGGGGTGGTTGCATTTTCTTTTAACTATGGTAGGTCTCGTAGGAGAGAGGTGCTTGAGAGTTAACACGATCGATGGAAGTACAACTTACATCAAGGACCTCATAAAAAAATGAAAGTTGCATCCAAGTCCATCCATTTAACATAATGACCCTAAAACTAAATAATGAAGTGTGTGTGCTTTGAGGTTTGCGCATACTAGCGCTCATCGTTCTAAAGACTATCAATAGAATCATTCTCGATGCTAAGGGAAAATAAAAGATCTAACAATTAGCAATGTTTGGATTTGCCAGTCTTGATCTAGTTGTCAATGTTCGAAGTTAATTCATACACTATACAATGGTGGTATGGTATTGTAAGAGATAAGACAAGATAAAGATAAGATAAGAAGTACCGCAATGGACGATCTAATGGTTGGTCTCGTAGGAGCGAGGTGCTTGAGAGTTAAGACGGTGAGTGGAAGTACAAGTTACATCAAGGACCTCATAAAAAATGAAAATTGCATCCAAGTCCATGCATGCATTTAGCACAAGGACCCTAAAACTGAGCAATGAAGTGTGTGTTTTGAGGTTTGCGCATACTAGCGTCCATTGTGCTAAAGACTATCGGTAGAATCTTTCTAGATGCTAAAAATGGAAAATAAGATCCAACGGTTAGCAAAGTTTGGATTTGCCAGTATTGATCCAACGGTCAATGTTCAAAGTTTGAATTTGCCAGTCTTGATCCAACGGTCAATGTTCAAAACGGGTTCAAAATGGCCTTCCCTCCTGATGTTTGGCCGATCTTTTGGATAACCTTCCCTCCTGATGTTTGGGAAGCAAGTGAAAATTTCGAAAACCAGAAAAGCTTGAATTTTTGTGTGCCGCCAAGGACCAAAGTGGTTTCCTTCCTATGTCCTCCTCGTCCCTACTCCACACCAACACGCGGCTACCGAACACGCCAGAGACACAGAGCCGTTGTACCAAGGCACACGTGCGCAGTGCAACATTGTGGACGAGGGGATAGAGATCTACCAGACCGGTGCACGATGGGAAAGGGGAGGAGAGATGGATCATAGGGAAGGAGAGAGCGAACACACGATTTGTTTTGCGTGCATAGGTCCTGTAATTTACTACTAGTAGAGTGTACACTGTAAGGCCGCAGGAGTACCTCGTGTCATAAACCCATCATAACTTTGCTCTGACATGGAACCGCCTTCAACTTATCTTTGTTGCTGCCCTCTTCCCCTGCCAAAATTTTATTCTCTCAGCATGTACAATGCATGGGCAGAGGTGACCATATGTCTAAGCAAAAAAATATACTACTCCCGCATTGTGTAAAAAAGCACACCTTAATAAGGCTCAGATAGTAAACATATGACATATCATCACTATATAAAATTATAATTGGTAAAGCACAAAAAATTACTCCCTCCGGTCCAAATTAATTGACTTGGATTTATCTAAATTCAGATGTACCTAGTACTAAAACATGTCTAGATACACCTGAATCTAGACAAATCTGAGTCAATTAATTTGGATCGTAGGGAGTATAAATTTGATCAACATCTATAAAGTATGGGTATATATTTGTTCTGTGTACTTTGTATCATCATGTGTAGAAGTCAAAGATTATTAGCTACCTAACACTTGAAATTTTTGGTAACATGGTCTAGAGAAATGCTGGCTCGTGGTTGATGTCGAGCTCGTTGGGGAACTCCAAGAGGAAGGTATGATGAGCACAACAATAAGTTTTCCTCAGTTATGAAACCAAGGTTATCGAACCAGTAGGAGCAAGGAAACACCTCCAGGGTGTTGTTTCCAACTTGGAATCCTATACAACTCAACCACAAAACTTTGCCCCCAACTTACAGTGAGGTTGTCAATCTCACCAGTTTTGCTGAAAACAAAGGATTAAACGTATTGTGTGGAAGAAAGTAATAGCTTTCAGAAAGTAAACAGAAAATAGTAAATAGTTGTAGATTGATGGTAAAAGAAAGGACCAGGATCCATAGTTCACTAGTGATGATTCTCCTTAAGATAGATGACATGTTGGGTGAACAAATTACAGCGGGGCAATTAACAAACATCGAGAAAGCATACATGCATATACTAATCATCTTGACTCCTATGAGATTTGATTGGGTATTACAACATTATACATAGACCGTAATCCAACTGCATCTATGACTAATAATCCACCTTCAGGTTATCATCCGAACCCCCTCCAGTATTAAGTTGCAAGCAACAGATAATTGCAATACGCATTGCGTGTAAAGTAAACAATACGATTGTTCTATGAACAAAGGATTGCTGTTTTCTCCCTAGTAGCAACAACACATCTAGTACCTTAGAGATTTCTGTCACTTCCCCATATTACTAGAGGCATGAACCCACTATCGAGCATAAATACTCCCTCTTGGAGTTGCTAGCATCTACTCGGCCAAGATATCTACTAACAACGGAGAGCATGCAAGATCACAAATAACAAAGACATGATAGAATCAATAATCAATCTAAAATAGCTTCTCAATATCCATCGGATCCCTGCAAATAGAACATGTATGATTACAAATGGATGATCTTGATCATGAACGAAGCTCACAAGATCTAACATGATAGCATAAAGGAGAAGAACCAACCATCTATGATGGGGATATGTCAAAGGGGGGTATGCCCAGCAGGACGTTCTGATTGGGCCGAAAGGCCTGTGAGTGCGCCTGGAGGATGGCGACTAGACTACAACGGAAGGAGAGGCCCGGTGACTGGAAGACCAGGAGCGTAACAGAAGCCCAGTCGGATTAGGTCAAAACCTCCGAATCCTTATCTTGTTCGGTTGTAACTTGTAAACCCTAGCGATGTGCCTCATATATAAACTTCCCCAGGGTATCGAGACTCACGTTCCGTCATACACCCCCTCAAGCGACTCGCTGCTTAGACGCCGAGCTCACCACCCCTGTAACTCGCTCTCCAATAATCTAATCTAGCAGGAGTAGGTCTTTACCCTTCGGGGGGGCAAACCTGGGTAAACCCATGTGCATCCGCCCCCATCTCGCAATGCAGATGGCCGCCAACTCTTCCTCACGAAACACTCAATCGCTGCCAGTGGCAGCGACTGCCGTGGCCATTTCCACGACAATGGCGCCCACCGTGGGGCATAGCGGGACTGGCCTGAGTTCAGCGGCGAGACCCTACTCGCCGATCGATCAGCTGCTCGCTACCGGTCGCATGATCGCCATCGGCGGGATCTTACAAACCGTGCCCAGCAGCTACATCCCGGCGTCATGCCCGGTCATCACGGCGCGGTGATGCCGGTCGTCTCCATCAACCTCTTCATCAGCTTCACCGGCGCGGTCGACCCAGCTGCAACAGTGATCATCGGCAGATCGCCGCCGCACCACGATCTGCTTTCGGAAGAGCAGGTCCGCTCCATCAGGAGCCTCGTCACCGAGTATGACTCGGCCACCAGCGACACGGTTGAGACTAGCGCCGCCACCAACGAGACGCCCTGAAGGACGACGCCGACTCCGCGACCCCTGCCTCGGTCGACGGATCCATCACCGCCGCTTCACGGGAGGACTCCATCACGCGAGTCTCCAACCCCAAGGACTTCGAGGACTCCTCCATCCTGGGGATCTTTGACTCCGATTTGGGCTCGGAGTCCCCCGAGGATTTTCACGCCAGATCCAATCGCTTCAACGTGATCTACATGGCGGGCAGCACGGCCGCCCTGCCAGATCCGTTTGCCACGCCGATCCCGTCGACTGCGACGGCCACGGAGGTGGAGCAAGCCCGCCTACGGCTCGCGGAGGCGCAACGCAACGAACTCTCCGAGCGCGAGAAATACCGCCTCGAACGAGAGACGGCGCGGGAGCTGTCGCTCTATCACCAGCGCCGCATCAGGACCCGCCTAAACTCCAACGTCCAGGGCCGCGTCCTGAACTTCAATGACGAGAGTGACCACGCACGCGCCGCCGAGCGCGGATACTGCGAGAACGCGCCGTCAGGCGGAAGCAACCCCGCGAGACCACCACCTGGGCACCGGCAACTAGAGCCCCTCCACCACCCATGGGCCACGCGCCCCCGTCGGACCAACCGCGGATCATCATCCCGCCTCAAGCCCGCAACGCCAACGGGCTATCATTATACTCCACCCCGATGGACAACATCGTCGCGGCCGACGCCGCAATCGCCAACCTCGATGTCCAAGGCGACGACGCGCTATAGATCCAGTACGCCAAGGCCCTACTCGTCAGGGCCGGCGAGCAACAAGTTGCGGGAGTTGACCCGTGGGGACGGATGTACTCCCGCTCATCAGCAAGCAGGGCGGCATCAAGCGGCCACCCCACCGTGGCCAACGCATTAATTTGCCCACCACCACAGCCCCTGGCGAACCAACACGGGCCGCCAATCCCGCGCTGTCCACCAATGAGCCACGACCAGCGAATAACACGGTCGCCGCCAACGGGCAGCCCCTAGATGCCCGTACGAACATCATCAACAACCAGGCGTGGCGGTCGCGCCAGCCCAATGACCTGAGGCACACCCTCACCAACCGCGGCGACCCGGAACCAAGAGGCTCACTTAGTCGGGTCGGGCTGCAATGCTTCAGGCCCATGATTCGCGGGAAAAAATACCCCGCCAACTTCAAGGCCCCCAAGGAGATCGAAAAATACGACCCGACATACGATCCCGTTGTCTGGCGGGACACATACCTCATGGAAATGGGAATTTCAAGCCACACCGACCTGCTCGCCGCTCGCTACCTCCCCCCTGATGATGGAGGGTGCGACCCGGCAATGGATCAACATGCTCCCCGCCGACAACATCGATTCCTGGGAAGAAATGCAGGATGCCTTCGTCAGGCACTTTGAAGGCTCCTACACCCGCGCCACCACCATAGAGGACCTGGAGCGATGCATCCAGAGACAACGCGAGTCGACTCGCTGCTGGATCCAAAGATGGCAAGAACTGTGGATAAACGCCTCCGGCATCCACCCAGACACGGCGATACACTGCTTCAAGAATGCGTGCCGGTACGAACCCCTGGTCGCTAAGATCAAGAGGGTCTACCGGACGCTCGACAACATCCCCGACCTCCTCGAGATCGCCAAGCGCTATGCGGAGGAGGAATACAACCAAGACTCCCACGACGAGTCGGGAGGAAGACACCGCACCAGCATCCACGACAGCGGGCGCCTACACGACATGCGCTACAGCAACACCCGCATCACCGGCAAGCGCCACACGGACGGGCGAGTCGACTTTGTCGCCAACGCCGGCTACGGCCAGCGCGACTCCCAAAACTACCGCCGGGACAAAGGAAACTACCGCGACAGCAGGAACTACCATGCCAACAACGCGACGAGGCCGAAATTCGACCCTGCCGCCCTGCTCAATCAGCTCTGCATCTACCATAGCAGGGAGGGAAAACCCGCCACCCACACCACCGCTGATTGCCACTCTCTCAAAGATATTGAGAAGGCGAGACGAGCAAGGGAGGACCCCAATAACAACCCACCTCAGGACAACGGGAATGGCGGCGGCTTCGGCCCTGCCGTCGGCTCGCTACACACCTTCACCGGACTCGGCACCAAGCGCGAGAAGAAGGTGCTCGCCCGCGCGGTTGCCATCAACGCGGTGACACAGGTCGACATCCCGCGCTTCCTCAACTGGTCCGATCAGAGCATCACCTGGAGTCTCCAGGACCATGCGCCAAGGATCGAATACCCAGGGCGAGTCGCCCTGGTAGTTAGGCCCAAGGTGGCCGACTACTGGCTTCCCAAGACACTAATGGATGGTGGGAGCTCCATCAACATGCTGTACCTAGACACGTTCAAAAGGCTCTAGCTCCTAGAAGCAACCATTGAGCCAACACTAACGACCTTCACGGCATCGTCCCTGGTCGGAAGGCGTACCCGATCGGGAAAGTGACGCTGCCAGTCACCTTCGGCACTCTGGCAAACTACCGCACGGAGAGGATCATGTTCGAGCTGGTGAACTTTCGCAGCCCCTACCACTGCGTCTTAGGTCGCCAGGCATTTGCAAAGTTCATGGCGACCCCACACTACGCCTACAACATGATGAAGCTCCCCGGGCCAAGCAGCATCATCACCGTCCACGGCGACCCCGACATGGCCGTGGAATGCAAGGACAAAGGCGCCGAGCTCGCCGACGCCGTCATCGCCGTGGAGACCGACCACGCGGAGGAGCTCACGAAATACGCGGGAAACATCAACAAGGACGACCCCACCATCCTGAAGAAACCAACCGCCACGAACTCCATGTTCGAGGCGACCACACACACCCGCACCATCGAGATCGTCCCAGGCGACTCCAGCCAGACGGTCACCATTAGGGCGCACATGAGCCCCACATAGGAACGCGCTCATCGAGTTCCTCCGTGAGAACCGGGACATCTTCGCATGGAAGCCATCTGACATGCCAGGTGTCCTGAGGGAACTGGCTGAGCACAAACTCAACACCGACCCCAAAATGCGACCAGTAAAGCAGTCGCTATGGCCCTTCAATGAAGAGCGCCGTCGAGCAATCGCCGAAGAAGTTCAGCGCCTGCTAGCAGCAGGCTTCATCCGACCAATCAAATACTCCAAGTAGCTGGCAAACCCAGTCCTGGTTCTAAAAAAGGACAACACATGGAGAATGTGCATCGACTACACCAACCTCAACAGCGCCTACCCAAAGGAGGAGTTTGTCCTACCGTGCATCAATCAGATCATCGACTCGACCGTGGGATCGGAGTCGCTATGCTTCCTTGACGCTTACTCTGGTTATAACTAGATCAAGATGGCGGTCGAGGATGAGGAGAAGACGGCGTTCATTATGCCATTCGGCGCATTCTTCTATACGGCCATCACGTTCGGCCTCAAGAACGCATGCGCCACATACCAGAGATGCATGCAGGAATGCCTAGCGAGCCAAATTGGCCGCAACATTCACGTCTACATCGACGACGTGGTGGTAAAATCCACCCGCCAGGACGACCTGCTCACCGACCTAGCTGAAACCTTCGCAAATCTGCGGAGGTACAACATCAAGCTGAACCCCGGAAAATGCACCTTCGGCGTCCCCATCGGACAGCTCCTGGGATATGTAGTCTCCAAGCGAGGCATCGAAGCCAACCCCACCAAGATCGACACCATCGCGCGGCTCGGGAAACCCGAGTGCCTGCGCGACATCCAGAAGTTGGCAGGGCGAGTCGCGGCGCTCAGACGCTTCATCCCCCGACTAGGCGAGAAGGCAATGCCCCTCTACCGCCTGATGCGCAAGAACCCCACGTTCCAATGGGACGCGGAGGCCGCCGACGCACTCAAAGCGCTCAAATAAGTGCTACTCCCGGCCCAACTACTCGCTGCTCCACTCAACAAAGAGCCAATGCTCGTTTACGTCGTGGCCTCTACTCGCGTCGTTAGCGCCGTGATGGTCGTCGAATAACCGGAAGAGAGCAAGGAGCGCCACATACAGTGCCCCGTCTACTACATCAGTGAAGTCCTAACAGACTCACGACAGCGCTACCCGCAATACCAAAAACTGATGTACGCGGTATTCCGAGCACAACGGCGACTCCCACACTACTTCCAGGAGCACCCAATCATGGTGGTCTCCTCCGCGCCCCTGCAAGACATCATACGCAATCGCGAGGCGACCGGGCGAGTCGCCAAGTGGGCTGTCGAAATCGACGTCCACAACATCAAATACGAGCCCCACAAAGCGATCAAGTCAGAAGCCCTGGCTAATTTCCTCACAGACTGGGAAGAGGCACAGCAGCCAGAAAAGCTCCCGTACCTCCACTACTGGTCGCTCCATTTCGACGGCTCCAAGAATGCCGACGGCGCAGGGGCTGGGGTCATACTGACCTTACCCAAAGGGGACAAGCTTTGCTACGTGCTCAACCTCAACTTCAAGCCCTGCACCAACAACATGGCAAAATACGAGGCCCTCCTTCACGGCATGAGAGCCGCTAAGGAGATGAACGTCAACCGCCTACGATGCTATGGCGACTCCGACCTAGTCGCCAACCAAGTCGCCGGGACGTGCGACATCGTCTCCCCAACAATGATCGCGTACCGCCAAGCTATCGACCAGTTGGGAGGACACTTCGACGGCTACTCCGTCGAGTGGATCGACAGGCGCAAAAACGAGGAGGCAGACGCCCTCTCCCCCATCGGATCGACCCGACAAGCGCCACCAGTAGGCATCTTCCTCGACATCATCCACAAACCATCGGTTAGCCCACCGAAAGAGATTGACGTCACGATCCCACTGCAACAAGAACCGGCCCTAGTCGCCATGGTTGTGGAACCTAGCGACTGGACATCACCATACGTCGCCTTCCTGGAACACAAACTCCTACCGAGCAATGAGATGGAGGCGCGAATGATCGTGCGCCACTGCAAATCCTTCATCATCATCATCAACGGCGAGCTCCCCAGATGCAGCATGACCGGCGTGTTCCAGCGTTGCGTACAGCCAGAAGAAGGCCGCAAGATCCTCCAAGACATTCACACCGGCGACTGCGGCCATCACGCTGGCGCCAAGTCGCTAGTCACCAATGCCATGCGGCACAGTTTCTACTGGCTCACCGCACACACCGACGCCACCAACATCGTCCAACGATGCGTCAGATGCCAGAAGTACGCCCACCAGACACACCTCCCTGGCTCGGCACTCAAGACCATCCCCATCCCATGGCTATTCGCTGAATGGGGCATGGACATGGTAGGCCCGTTTAAGAAGGCCCCGTCTGGCTTCACTCACCTCCTGGTCGCAGTCGACAAGTTCACCAAATGGGTCGAGGCCAAGCCGATAAAAAAGTGCGACGGCAAGACGGCCACCAAGTTCCTACGTGAACTCATCTACCGGTACGGCTACCCGCACAGCATCATAACAGATAACGGCACTAACTTTGCCAAGGGAGCCATGGCGGAATTCTGTGAAGAACATGGCATCCGACTCGACCTCGCATCAGTCGCCCACCCGGAGTCAAATGGCCAAGCAGAACGTGCCAACCAGAGCGTCCTCCACGGGCTCAAGCCGCGACTCCAGGTGCCCCTCGAGCGCACCCCAGGATGCTGGGTCGACAAGATCCCCTCTGTGATATGGGGGATTCGCACCTTCGTCAATCGCTCAACAGGGTTCACGCCCTTCTTCATGGTGTATGGCACCGAGGTCGTAATGCCAACCAACCTGGAGCACGACTCACCTCGAGTCGCCAACTATGTCGAGGCGGCCAACGAGGTTGCCCGCCAAGACAGCATCGATCAACTCGACGAGGCACGTGACCTGGCTCGCTCCTGCACCACCATATACCAGCAAGGACTCCGCCGCTACCACAGCCGCTGAGTGCGAACTCGCACCTTCCAGGAAGGGCTTGTTCGTTTACGGTACCAAAGTTGGCAGGCCAGCGCATGGCGGTACCTAAGTTGCCTGAAATTACCGCGTTTCGAAAAGTTGGGCCACCAACTACCGAGAGGGGCCATTTCAAGGCAAACTCGTCTCACCCCTGCCAAATCCAATCATGCCGTGAAACTGCCCCGTGAAGTAGACGGTCGGGACCCACATGTCGGTTATATGTCCGTGATGCGGGCACCAACATGGCAACCACGTAGGCGAAACGAGATTCTAAAGGAGCATCGTGCGTTGACCAAATTCACAAATCCACTCCCTTCCTCCTTTCGCATGAACCCTAGCACCGGTAGCGTCGAAATCCCCTCTCCAACCAGAATGATCTCTTCGGGCATTTGACTTCTGGCGCCAAGTTGCTGCGCCTACTCGCTGCTACCGAGCTCTAATGCCGAATGTCGTGCCAGCCGTTGCGACGATCTAGCCCGCCTGTACCGCCGACGGGCTGAGCAGGGCGAAGGATGGCAGATCCATTTGCCGAGGAAGAAGTACTTCTGGCTAATTTCAGGCGAGCTACTCTTCTCTTTGCTATTCGCACTACCTATAACTGCTAGCTGGCTATTGGCATTATAGAGATATATCGAACATAGAATTGTTTGCTAGCACGACGCTGACAAACAATTCTTATCTTTTGTCTCCAATTTTCTATCAACTAGGATCTCCGTTGAACCCAAATACACGGTTCTGGTGAGCATCTGCGGCTACCTCGTTAAATTAGCACATGGGAAGAGCACGTGGAAGCAGGCTCAGAGTCTGAAGATGGAAGTAGCGCATGTGCAGTTATGCACTGTCCCTGGTTTGGTTGCTGCTGTGCGTGAACTTGCTGAGATGAGGCCAGAGCAGACTGCACGGTTCAACATCATTGATGAACGAGGCTTCAAGGTTCCTATAGTGTGTGACAGTCAGCTAATTGGGTTGATGAAACAGCATGTTAGGCTTCACGTGGTTACGCTGGTGTGTAACATAGTGGATGAGGAAGCTCCTGCTACTGGGAGTCGCCCATCTATTATTGGACAGGGAGGTCTAACTCGAACCCCTGCTGTTGTTGAGAAAAATGTGGTTCCTCATCCGCGACATGCTTCTGTTAGGCAACCTCCTCGTAGGAGTCCCCGTATTGCCGTTGTGGAAAACTCTGCTCTGGAATCTGCTGGTACTGGTCGTCCCCGTCCCCGTGCCCGTGTTGCTGCGGCTGCTGCTCACCCAATCCATGTCGCTGTGAGCAAACTACGGCATCCGGAGGCTGACCCGCTGTTGTTGCCAAGACCACCGCCTTGTGTGCTGCTGCTCCTCGAAACCATCCTCAAGTTGTGCGAACCCGTGCTCTGGAATCTGCTAGTACTGGTCGTCCTCGTGTTGTTGTTGATCTAGACGCTGTTGACCCAATCCCTGCCGCTGTTGAGCAATCTAAGGCTTCCGGAGGCTGCCCCACTGTTGTTGCAAAGACTGAACCATTCTCTCCTCCTCGAACCCGTGCTCGAGTTCAGCGAGCTGCTGGTCTGAAGCCGGCTCATGGTCTGGACTCTGCTAGCACTCGAAACACTTCTGTTGTGGGAACTGCTCCTGATCGTCGAGGTGGCATGGCAGCAGCTGATCCTATTGTGGCTGTCGTTAGAAGGGGCCCTGCCTGTCCACCATGTAATGTAGCTCCCGCTGCTAAGGGCCCTCGCCTTGCTCCTGGTCATGGTACTTCCACCGAGGTTGATCTAGCTAACAATGACGCTGGTGATGGCGGCGGTGGCATTGGGGCTGGGTCTGATGGTGCCTCTCCATCTCTCGAACCTCTCGGAGGTTTCTATCCTGAAGAACCTGATGATGGCAAAGTAATCGTTCGTGTCGCGTATTATACTGCAAAATTAGATGATGGCACAGAAAAATTCTATGACGAGTTTGATGTAATCCTTGGCAGATACGACCCTGAAGTGGTAGAGTTATCTGACATGATGGCATCGTTACGTGTGAAGGTGCTGTGGGGGTCCTCCCAGGAAGCACGTTTGTCATATTATGGTTACAGGAGCAAAAAGGCTATCGAAGTGAAAGATACCAGGGATTTAGTCATACCGTTTACAAGGAAACATTATAGAGGTGAAGTTTACTTCCACTTGGTAGTTCTCACGGTTGGAGAGGAATTGGAACTCGACAATAGAGATGATGGACTTTTAGAAGGCATGCATGACCTGATCCATAGCATCATTGGGGCTGGTGCGACTGAGGTGGCTTCGAACAGAGGAGAGTCTTACAGAGGAGCGTCATAAAGAGGAGTAGGAAGAGCATCCCCAGAAAGGGCACCCCGAAGAAGAACGTCACCAAGGAGACCACGCCAGAGAAGAGGACGCCCAAGAGTCACACGACAAAAGGCACCATGCCGCGGAGTACACCCTTGAGATCCAGTCAAAATGCCACACCGAACGGTAGCAGCAAAAATGCTAAGAGGGCTAGAACGATGGTGAACACTCCCAGGAGTGGTAGAAAAGAGGCGAAGATGGCCAGCACAGAGGCTACCACACCCAGTGGGAGCAGAAAAAACACTAATTTGGAGCAGAACACGCCGCTGTCAGGGAATTATGCCAGCACGAAGGAGAACACGCCCAATAGTAGCAGCAAAAGGGCTAATTTGGAGCGGAACACGCCGTTGAGGTCAGGCAATAATGCCAGCATGAAGGAGAAGACACCCAATAGTAGCAGCAAAAGGGCTAATTTGGAGTAGAACACGCCGCTGGGGTCAGGCAATAATGCCAGCACGAAGGAGAACATGCCCAATAGTAGCAGCAAAAGGGCTAATTCGAAGAAGAACACACCGCAGAGGTCGGGCAATAATGCCAGCACCCTGGAGCCAACACCCGTGAGGGGAGGCAGTAAGGAGATCACACCCAAGAGCGGCAGCAAAAGGCCTAGTTCGATGGGGAATGGAACGCGGATGTCAAGCCCTACTGATACCATCAGGAAAGATTACATCAGGAAGGAGGATGTACACAGGAAGATCACACCCAAGAGCAGCAGCAAAAGGCCTAGTTCGATGGTTCTGTACACTCAAGATGAAATTGATTCTGACTGCTGTTTGTCCACTGAAGTACCCAGGATGCGTGCAAACGTAAGACCACCCCATGTGGTTGCAGCACAACCAACCGAGTGTCTTGGAGAAAACAGAGTTGCCAGTGAGGTGGACTAGGGCAATGTTCCTGTCCATCCGGGTGGAGACGATGGTGCAGCCCCACCCATGGGAGTCAATATGATGTGTGCAGTACTAGGCATTAGAGACGATGGCGAAGATTTTGAATCATATGAAGAAGCAGGCACTGTAGAGGATCAAGAATCTGGTGATGATGAAATAGACGAGGAACTTAACGATGAGGCTGGTATTCCAGTCGATGATTTGGGTGTTGAAGTAGAAGAAATGAAACATGACCACGAGTATCCTATAATTTCGGTCGGCACCGAGTTCAGTTGCATGCATGAGTTCAGGATGTCGTTCCGGCATTTTTGTACCAAGGGGGAGTTCGACGTTTATCGACTGAAGAACTCTACCGAGAGGTATGAGGCCGTTTGCAAGTTAATGTGGATGAATGGACGGGCCGAGGTACATTGTCCATGGAGGATCACCGCAATATCCTTACCTGCGTCGACTGCAATTAGGGTATTGGGGCAATGAATGCAGCAAACCATTAGAACTCTCTTTCTCTCTCTTTTCACTCTATAACTATAATTGGTGTGCGATATCTTTCTGGCAACTAGTCGACTCCGCTTATCTTTTAAATGAATCTGTGTTGCAGGTGAACAGAATGGGCCCTGCACACATGTGTCCGACAGGAAGCAAACTGAAATCCTCAATGGCTGATACGGAGTGGGTGTCTATGCAATCTATGTCCATACTATAGGATAACCCTAAGGAGACCGCGAAGAATATTCAGACTAGCCTCGGTTCTAAATATAACATTGTCCTTCCGTATTACACAGTTTGGAAAGGTAAAGAGAAAGCTCTAGGGGTCTTGCACGGGGATTGGACCAATAGCTTCAAGATGTTGTACAACTTCAAGGCAGAGGTACAAGCTAGGTGTTCGGGGAGTGTTGTGGAGATTGACACCGAATCAGAAGGTGGTAAAATATATTTCAAAATATTTTTCATGGCGCTTAAACCTTGCATCGATGGATTCAAGGGCGGCTGTAGGCCGTATCTGAGTGTAGACATCACTGTCCTAACTGGCAAATGGAAAGGCTGCCTGCCATCTGCCACAACACTTGATGGTCACAACTGGATGTTCCCAGTG
Organism: Avena sativa; assembly: GCA_916181665.1. Taxonomy (NCBI): domain Eukaryota; kingdom Viridiplantae; phylum Streptophyta; class Magnoliopsida; order Poales; family Poaceae; genus Avena; species Avena sativa. The sequence continues at coordinate 597,340,234 of OV702289.1, forward strand.
GCATTCGGGCTGTTTGAAACAGAAACGGAGGAAAACTAGGTCTGCTTTATGAGGCAGCTCAGGAGATCAATAGGCCACATGGATCCATTGGCTATATCCACGTATGCATGCAAAGGGCTGACGAATGCAGTGAAGGAGGTGTTCCCGCGAGCTGAAGGTAGAGAATGCCGTGCCTATATGATGCTCAACTTGTACTCACACTATGCAGGCAGCGTATTTCGTTACATGTTTCCTGCTGCTAGAGTTTACAAACCTAGTAGTAGCGATTATTTCATGAGCAAGATTTTTGCCGAAGCCCCTGAACTTCCAGAGTACTTAGCCATCCATCATTCGCAGCTATGGAAGAGGAGTCAATTCAACCCTGACATCAAAGTTGATTACATAAACAACAACCTTGCAAAATGCCTAAATAACTGGGTGAAGGACATAAAAGTGCATCATGTTCATATCTTGATGGACAACATACGTGGTATGATCATGAAGCTGTTAAATATAAGGAGAGATATAGGTAGGAGACTTAGAGTACATATGCTACCGCCAGTTGTACAGCAACTACACAAGAGAAGCCGAGTACTTGCTCATCTTAAGGTCCTCCCGTCAACCAACAAAAGCTGTGAGGTGGTCGATATGTCCAAGAGTGGAAAAAGGGATGTTGTGAACATCTAGCTGGGAGAATGCACCTGCTTAGAGGGGCAACATACCGGGAAACCTTGCAACCACGCCTTGGCCTTCTTGGTGAAGAAAAGAACTCTACCACATTTGGATAAGTATTTGTCAGACTACTACTCTATGGAAAAGTTCAGAGCTACGTACGCTGGATCTGTCGAGCCATGTACATACCCATCTCAGTGGCCTCAAGTCCAACTGTCTTTCGAGCTTTGCCAGCCAGTTACAAAAAGGGTCAGAGGAAGACCCCAGGTGAATAGGTTTAAGAATTTTCTCGAGAAGAAGGGTTTGGCTTTCTGTGCTATAAAGAAGGGCAAAAACAGATGCAAGACCTACCATCTTATAGGCCATAGAGCAGCTGGATGTCCCCTTAATGCTCCCAAACCTAGGTATGAGATGGTACATTCACACACAAAAATTGTTTATAGTCTATAGATATAAGGTAGTAATCCATGTACTATTTTTTAACAGGAAGCGCAAGCTAAGAAACAAGACAGCCGACTCAGTGATTTTGCTGCGGGAAGAAAACCAAAACGAGTGGAGTGATGATGCCGGACAAGATTCTGGTGCTGATTGGCCTGACTTCCCTTGGCCCGGAGATGCAGGGTACATGAAGGTAAGAAAATTGGCACCCAGGAAGAGGAAGAAGGCAGGAGATGAAGAAGCCAGTGGACATGAAGGAAAGAGGAAGAAAGTTGGCACCCAAGCAGAGAAAGAGGGCTAGCAGTGTAGCAGCCTAATGATGTATTGAACTTGAACCTATATATGTAGTTCGGTTAAACTCTGGAGCTGTGTGGGTGGAACTTGTCGGGCGAAACAATCTGCCTCTCGTACTCGGAGTAAAATGTATCGCGACTTTAGGATTTGATATGGCCGAGGCCACTAGTTGAATCCAAAACTGTGACTGTGCCACTACTATCTGAACAATCGTGATAGCTGAGCGGTTAAATCCTCTCCAAAATCGATGGGTGTTAGTGGCACAGACATGATTTATTTATAGGCGCTTAATAAATCCCTGCTGTTGGCATTACACTTATGATGAGTTTTTGGGCTGGAAAACAATTTCTTAAGCTGGCCGCTACACTCCACGAAGCAGCAACTTATTTCAACTGCTGGACAACGACATGGCAACATAAACTGCAAATGCAACAGATAATGTCCAGATAATGAGGAAATTGTGTCCACTATCTGGCCTAATCTTGAGCCCGTCTGTCTCACCACCTCCCTGACCCTGCCTCCCCTGCACCTGGCGAAGCTCCCGGATCTCTCGCTCCATCGCACGAATCTCCTCTTTCTTGTCCCACACAGCATCACGCAGATCCTGAACAAGCTCTTTGTGAAAAACTGTTAGTGGCTTTTCGATCCACACAAACTTGTCACAGCCAGTCCCCCTCCCTTCCTGCATAGTAGATCGAAGGAAACAAAAAAAAGAATTACATTACGCTTTCCGAATCCGGGTTACCATTGTACCTACAGTAGGAACTTACCGCTTTGATGCTGCAGTTGCTGAATTTTCCTGTAGTATTTTCATCGGTCCACAAAATCCATCTCGGCATCTTCTCACCACACAAACACAGCATATCGGGGTAGTAATCGTAGGGCGCCCTCCAGTACCTGATGGGGGCACCCGCCTGGCGGCGTTGAGCCGACCCTGATTCCGCCTGAGACGAACTACACGAGCTGCGAGCCATGAGCGAGGGGAGCGAGGGCAGAAGAAAGAGGAGCGTTTGGATGTTAGGGTAGTGGTGAAGCGTGATTTATCCCTACTTAATAACTCGGGTACAATCCTACCGTCCACATTCGACTGACAAGTGGGGGACCTAGCGTGTGGACTTGTCAATAGAAACTTGCGCCTTCGTGGTTCAAAAGCCCTGTCGCGCGCATTGGATGAAATTTTTTGGTACCTTGTCCGCGTACATATCACTGGGAGGTCTTGCTCAGGAACCAGACACGCCTGGCCCACAGTCTTACTCCCTCCTAGGAACTTGTCATGGCTCGCGCCGGCAGATCCATCCGCTCCACCGCTTCCGGTAGGGCTCGCCATGGCGGATCCACCCCAAGATCCTTCCGTCGCAGTATCAAATGGCCATGGTTTCTTGAGAGGAGCGACGATGCTACGTATGCGAGCTCGGCCCCTCCTACCTGTAGAAGGACTGATGCGGCATCGAGCTCGAGCAGGAGCCGCCAGGCGCGACGGCGCTCGGTCCATGCCAATCCCGTCACCTTCGTCATTGTCGATTCCGATGTGGAGGGCGACGGGGACGAAGCTATGCAGAATGCCATTGTTGCCTCCTTGGCGAAGGGCAAGCCACATGCGGGAGTGGATGTCACCGGGAAGGGCACGGCGGTGTCACCAATCGAGGTGGACTCCGACGACAGCTGTGTGATGTGGGTTTAGATGTTGTTTAGGATGGTTGCAATTTCAGTTGTGTTTAATGCGAGTACAATTATTGTAATGTGTTTGTCGAGCTATATTAAGAAATGTGTGGAATAGCAGCCGGTGAGTGCTTCCACTTTAGAAATTGTGTCTGTGCCATTTGCATGTTGCATTATCAACGTAGATTACTTGTAAACAATCCAACGAAAATCATCAGATTACAACCATCGGACGGGAGTGGCAGGATGGAAGAGAAGTTGGGACAGTGGCTTCAAGGGGAAGGACACTGGCAGGTGGGCCCTCGAAACACGTGACACTGACATGCAGGAGCAGGAGCACACGGTATTGCCAGTCTATCCAGAGCAAGCGGACTTTGCAATGTGACAACAACAAGCTGATTGGACCAATATAATAACTCGTCGAACTATTAAGGAGTACTGAAAACTACAACTGGGGTACATTCGCATAACACGTATGCTCTAAGCATGTGAGAAGCATCGCTTAAGTCTAACAGTAACGACAACACAAGTACTACATTTGTCTGTCGGTCTTCTCGATACAAATGTAGAAATGCATCTGCCTGTTCGGTCCAGCACCGACAAGGTACTGAGATAGCACGCATAGGATCGACCTTAGGTCCACATACTCCACCTCCCACGTGTCGGGCAGCTCGGCGCCTCGGCTAGCACAAGAATGCTATCCGACGACGGTGGCTGGGCGTTCGCCCACATGCGCATCGTGTATACGGGCCAGGCGCACGACACCGACCTGACGCATACGGCACCCACGACGGTGGGCCCGGCTCTGGTTCCCGGAACACCGGCAGTGATGGTCAGGAAGAAAATAGAGCCGCCCCCCCCTGGAAAATTAGCAGGCGGCGTGCCGAGTCAGTGAACGGCCCCTGCTCTTGGAGAAGTTGGGCTTGCCCGTACAAGATCCTAATCACTTCGATCAAGTGCCCATCTGCAAGGTGGACGACGAGCTCTGCCGGCGGGCCGGTGTAGTTGCAGCCCGGCTCCGTGTGCAGGCGCACGCGCCGTGCGGGCACGCGATCTCGTGGAGCGGGAGCTCGCGGTAGGAGTAACGGTGAAAGCATCCTGGGTGGGAGCACATGAGCGGGAACGCCGCTGTAAAGTTGTGCGCGAGGATCTCCAGATTCTTGGGCTCCCACATCTGCCACAACTGAAGTTCATCGAGAAATCGGAAAAAAGATCAGCAGTTAGATTGGCGAATAGCAGGAATGTGTAGGATAAGTTCAAAAGCTTGTAAAATGATTTCTTACCATGAAGGTAGCGACCGCAGAGTTGGCGGATGTCGTCGGCTTGCGGCTACGGCAGGATGGAAGTGAAGTGGGGAAAGTGGCTTCGAGGGGAAGGAACAGAAGTACGGGGAGGAAGAGAAGTAACGGGGACATGACAATGGGATATGGCCCACTGAACCCGTGAGTCATAACACTCGCAACATGCCAATTTGTCCAGAGAAAGCGTGCCCAATCATGCCGCAGAACAGCCTACTCGAGGATCGCTCTCGCGAAGACCATCCCAATCGTCAATCGAACAGTATGTAACAATCGTCAGGCAGAACAACTGTGTTATGGCGTGCCTTCTAGAAGACTCGGTCTACCGGTGGATCCATTGGGGGCAGTGCTAGTTTTAGTATAAGAACAAGCATGAAATGACTCAAATGGATCCATGTGTGGTTTGTGGAAATAACACACATGCAATGACTCTAGTGGTTGATCCATGTGTGGTTTGTGGAAAGAACACACATGCAATGACTCTGGTTGATCCATATGTGGTTTGTGGAAAGAACACACAAGCAATGACCACTGGTGGATCCATGTGTGGTTTGTGGAAAAGAACACACATGCAATGACTCTAGTGCTGGTTTGTGGTTTTAGTATAAGAACAAACATGCAATGACTCTAGTGGTTGATCCATGTGTGGTTTGTGGAAAGAACACACAAGCAATGACTCTGGTTGATCCATATATGGTTTGTGGAAAGAACACACAATCAATAACCACTGGTGGATCCATGTGTGGTTTGTGGAAAAGAACACACATGCAATGACTCTAGTGCTGGTTTGTGGTTTTAGTATAAGATCAAACATGCAATGACTCTAGTGGTTGATCCATGTGTGGTTTGTGGAAAGAACACACATGCAATGACTCTGGTTGATCCATGTGTGGTTTGTGGAAAGAACACACATGCAATGACTCTGGTTGATCCATGTATGGTTTGTGGAAAAGAACACACATGCAATGATTCTAGTGCTGGTTTGTGGTTTTAGTATAAGAACAAACATGCAATGACTCTAGTGGTTGATCCATGTGTGGTTTGTGGAAAGAACACACATGCAATGACTCTGGTTGATCCATATGTGGTTTGTCGACAGAACACACATGCAATGACCACTGGTGGATCCATGTGTGGTTTGTGGAAAAGAACACACATGCAATGACTCTAGTGCTGGTTTGTGGTTTTAGTATAAGAACAAACATGCAATGACTCTAGTGGTTGATCCATGTGTGGTTTGTGGAAAGAACACACATGCAATGACTCTGGTTGATCCATGTGTGGTTTGTGGAAAGAACACACATGCAATGACCACTTGTGGATCCATGTGTGGTTTGTGGAAAAGAACACACATGCAATGACTCTAGTACTAGTTTGTGGTTTTAGTATAAGAACACACATGCAATGACTCTAGTGGATGATCCATGTGTGGTTTGTGGAAATAACACACATGCAATGACTCTAGTGGTTGATCCATGTGTGGTATGTGGAAAGAACACACATGTAATGACAACTGGTGGATCCATGTTGCTTTTAGTGTAAGAACACACATGCAATGACTCTAGTACTGGTTTGTGGTTTTAGTATAAGAACACACATGCAATGACTCTAGTTGTTGATCCATGTCTGGTTTGTGGAAATAACACACATGCAATGACCACTAGAGGATCCATGTGTGGTTTGTGGAAAGAACACACATGCAATGACTCTAGTGGTTGATCCATGTGTGGTTTGTGGAAAGAACACACATGCAATGACCACTGGTGGATCCATGTGTGGTTTGTGGAAAAGAACACACATGCAATGAATCTAGTTGTTGATCCATGTTTGTTTGTGGAAATAACACACATGCAATGACTCTAGTGGTTGATCCATGTGTGGTTTGTGAAAAGAACACACATGCAATGACTCTGGTTGATCCATGTGTGGTTTGTAGAAATAACACACCTCCAATGACTCTAGTGGTTGATCCATGTGTGGTTTGTGGAAAGAACACACATGCAATGACCACTGGTGGATCCATCTGTTGTTTGTGGAAAAGAACACACATGCAATGACTCTAGTGGTTGATCTCTGTTTGTTTGTGGAAATAACACACATGCAATGACTCTAGTGGTTGATCCATGTGTGGTTTGTGAAAAGAACACACATGCAATGACTCTAGTGTTGGTTTTAGTATAAGAACACACATGCAATGACTCTAGTGGTTGATCCATGTGTGATTTGTGGAAATAACACATATGCAATGACTCTAGTGGTTGATCCATGTGTGGTTTCTGGAAATAACACACATGCAATGACCGTAATGGGTCCACATGTGGTTTGTGGAAAGAACACCCATGCAATGACCACTGGTTGATCCATAAGTTGTTTGTGGAAAAGAACACACATGCAATGAGTCTAGTGGATCCATGTGTGGTTTGTGGACAAGAACACACCTGCAATGACTCTAGTGCTGGTTTGTGGTTTTAGTATAAGAACAAACATGCAATGACTCTAGTGGTTGATCCATGTGTGGTTTGTGGAAAGAACACACATGCAATGACTCTGGTTGATCCATATGTGGTCTGTGGAAAGAACACACATGCAATGACCACTAGTGGATCCATGTATGGTTTGTGGAAAAGAACACACATGCAATGACTCTAGTGCTGGTTTGTGGTTTTCGTATAAGAACAAACATGCAATGACTCTAGTGGTTGATCCATGTGTGGTTTGTGCAAAGAACACACATGCAATGACTCTGGTTGATCCATATGTGGTTTGTGGAAAGAACACACATGCAATGACCACTGGTGGATCCAGGTGTGGTTTGTGGAAAAGAACACACATGCAATGAGTCTAGTACTGGTTTGTGGTTTTAGTATAAGAATACACATGCAATGACTCTAGTAGTTGATCCATGTGTGGTTTGTGGAAAGAACACACATGCAATGACTAGTGGTTGATCCATATGTGGTTTGTGGAGAGAACACATATGCAATGACCACTGGTGGATCCATGTGTGGTTTGTGGAAAAGAACACACATGCAATGACTCTAGTGCTGGTTTGTGGTTTTAGTATAAGAACAAACATGCAATGACTCTAATGGTTGATCCATGTGTGGTTTGTGGAAAGAACACACATGCAATGACTCTGGTTGATTCATGTGTGGTTTGTGGAAAGAACACACATGCATTGACCACTGGTGGATCCATGTGTGGTTTGTGGAAAATAACACACATGCAATGACGCTAGTACTGGTTTGTGATTTTATTATAAGAACACACATGCAATGACTATAGTGGTTGATCCATGTGTGGTTTGTGGAAATAACACACATGCAATGACTCTAGTGGTTGATCCATGTGTGGTTTGTGGAAAGAACACACATGCAATGACTACTGGTGGATCCATGTGTGGTTTGTCGAAAAGAACACACATGCAATGACTCTAGTACTGGTTTGTGGTTTTAGTATAAGAACAAACATGCAATGACTCTAGTGGTTGATCCATGTGTGGTTTGTGGAAAGAACACACATGCAATGACTCTGGTTGATCCATATGTGGTTTGTGGAAAGAACACACATGCAATGACCACTGGTGGATCCATGTGTGGTTTGTGGAAAAGAACACACATGCAATGACTCTAGTACTGGTTTGTGGTTTTAGTATAAGAACACACATGCAATGACTCTAGTGGTTGATCCATGTATGGTTTGTGGAAAGAACACACATGCAATGACTAGTGGTTGATCCATATGTGGTTTGTGGAGAGAACACACATGCAATGACCACTGCTGGATCCATGTGTGGTTTGTGGAAAAGAACACACAAGCAATGACTCTAGTGCTGGTTTGTGGTTTTAGTATAAGAACAAACATGCAAGGACTCTAGTGGTTGATCCATGTGTGGTTTGTGGAAAGAACACACATGCAATGACTCTGGTTGATCCATGTGTGGTTTGTGGAAAGAACACACATGCATTGACCACTGGTGGATCCATGTGTGGTTTGTGGAAAAGAACACACATGCAATGACTCTAGTACTGGTTTGTGATTTTAGTATAAGAACACACATGAAATTACTCTAGTGGTTGATCCATGTGTTGTTTGTGGAAATAACACACATGCCATGACTCTAGTGGTTGATCCATGTGTGGTTTGTGGAAAGAACACACATGCAATGACTACTGGTGGATCCATGTGTGGTTTGTGGAAACGAACCCACATGCAATGACTCTATTGGTTGATCCATGTTTGTTTGTGGAAATAACACACATGCAATGACTCTAGTGGTTGATCCATGTGTGGTTTGTGAAAAGAACACACCTGCAATGACTCTAGTGTTGGTTTAGTATAAGAACACACATGCAATGACTCTAGTGGTTGATCCATGTGTGGTTTGTGGAAATAACACATATGCAATGACTCTAGTGGTTGATCCATGTGTTGTTTGTGGAAATAACACACATGCAATGACTCTAGTGGTTGCTCCATGTGTGGTTTGTGGAAAGAACACACATGCAATGACTACTGGTGGATCCATGTGTGGTTTGTGGAAACGAACCCACATGCAATGACTCTAGTGGTTGATCCATGTTTGTTTGTGGAAATAACACACATGCAATGACTCTAGTGGTTGATCCATGTGTGGTTTGTGAAAAGAACACACCTGCAATGACTCTAGTGTTGGTTTAGTATAAGAACACACATGCAATGACTCTAGTGGTTGATCCATGTGTGGTTTGTGGAAATAACACAAATGCAATGACTCTAGTGGTTGATCCATGTGTGGTTTGTGGAAATAACACACATGCAATGACTCTAGTACTGGTTTGTGGTTTTAGTATAAGAACACACATGCAATGTCTCTTGTGGTTGATCCATGTGTGGTTTGTGGAAAGAACACACATGCAATGACTCTGGTTGATCCATGTGTGGTTTGTGGAAAGAACACACATGCAATGAATCTGGTTGATCCATGTGTGGTTTGTGGAATGAACACACTTGCAATGACCACTGATGGATCCATGTGTGGTTTGTGGAAAAGAACACACATGCAATGACTCTAGTACTGGTTTGTGGTTTTAGTATAAGAACAAACCTGCAATGACTCTACTGGTTGATCCATGTGTGGTTTGTGGAAATAACACACATGCAATGACTCTAGTGGTTGATCCATGTGTGGTTTGTGGAAAGAACACACATGCAATGACCACTGGTGGATCCATGTGTGGTTTCTGGAAAAGAACACACATGCAATGACTCTAGTGGTTGATCCATGTTTGTTTGTGGAAATAACACACATGCAATGACTCTAGTGGTTGATCCATGTGTGGTTTGTGAAAAGAACACACCTGCAATGACTTTAGTGTTGGTTTTAGTATAATAACACACATGCAATGACTCTAGTGGTTGATCCATGTGTGGTTTGTGGAAATAACACATATGCAATGTCTCTAGTGGTTAATCCATGTGTGGTTTGTGGAAATAACACACATGCAATGACTCTAGTACTGGTTTGTGGTTTTAGTATAAGAACACACATGTAATGACTCTAGTGGTTGATCCATGTGTGGTTTTATGGAAATAACACACATGCAATGACTCTAGTGGTTGATCCATGTCTAGTTTGTGGAAAGAACACACACGAAATGACTCTGGTTGATCCATATGTGGTTTGTGGAAATAACACACATGCAATGACCACTGGTCGATCCATGTGTGGTTTGTGGAAAAGAACACACATGCAATGACTCTAGTACTGGTTTGTGGTTTTAGTATAAGAACACACATGCAATGACTCTAGTACTGGCTTGTGGTTTTAGTATAATAACACACATGCAATGACTCTAGTGGTTGATACATGTGTGGTTTGTGGAAATAACACACATGCAATGACTCTAGTGTTGGTTTTAGTATAAGAACACACATGCAATGAGTCTAGTGGATCCATGTGTGGTTTGTGGAAAAGAACACACCTGCAATGACTGAAGTGTTGGTTTATGGTTTTAGTATAAGAACAAACATGCAACGACTCTAGTGGTTGATCCATGTGTGGTTTGTGGAAAGAATACACATGCAATGACTCTGGTTGATCCATATGTGGTTTGTGGAAAGAACACACATGCAATGACCACTGGTGGATCCATGTGTGGTTTGTGGAAAAGAACACACATGCAATGACTCTAGTACTGGTTTGTGGTTTTAGTATAAGAACACACATGCAATGACTCTGGTTGATCCATATGTGGTTTGTGGAAAGAACACACATGCAATGACTCTAGTGGTTGATCCATGTGTGGTTTGTGGAAAAGAACACACATGCAATGACTCTAGTGTTGGTTTGTGGTTTTTGTATAAGAACAAACATGCAATGACTCTAGTGGTTGATCCATGTGTGTTTTGTGGAAAGAACACACATGCAATGACTCTGGTTGATCCATGTGTGGTTTGTGGAAAGAACACACATGCAATGACCACTGGTTTGTGAAAAGAACACACCTGCAATGACTCTAGTGTTGGTTTTAGTATAAGAACACACATGCAATGACTCTAGTGGTTGATCCATGTGTGGTTTGTGGAAATAACACATATGCAATGACTCTAGTGGTTGATCCATGTGTGGTTTGTGGAGATAACACACATGCAATGACTGTAATGGGTCCACATGTGGTTTGTGGAAAGAACACACATGCAATGACCACTGGTTGATGCATATGTTGTTTCTGGAAAAGAACACACATACAATGAGTCTAGTGGATCCATGTGTGGTTTGTGGAAAAGAACAAACATGCAATGACTCTAGTGGTTGATCCATGTGTGGTTTGTGGAAAGAACACACATGCAATGACTCTGGTTGATCCATGTGTGGTTTGTGGAAAGAACACACATGCAATGACCAGTGGTGGATCCACGTGTGGTTTGTGGAAAAGAACACACATGCAATGACTCTAGTGCTGGTTTGTGGTTTTAGTATAAGGACAAACATGCAACGACTCTAGTGGTTGATCCATGTGTGGTTTGTGGAAACAACACACATGCAATGACTCTAGTGGTTGATACATGTGTGGTTTGTGGAAAGAACACACATGCAATGACCACTGGTTTGTGAAAAGAACACACCTGCAATGACTCTAGTGTTCGTTTTAGTATAAGAACACACATGCAATGACTCTAGTGGTTGATCCATGTGTGGTTTGTGGAAATAACACATATGCAATGACTCTAGTGGTTGATCCATGTGTGGTTTGTGGAGATAACACACATGCAATGACTGTAATGGGTCCACATGTGGTTTGTGGAAAGAACACACATGCAATGACCACTGGTTGATGCATATGTTGTTTCTGGAAAAGAACACACATACAATGAGTCTAGTGGATCCATGTGTGGTTTGTGGAAAAGAACAAACATGCAATGACTCTAGTGGTTGATCCATGTGTGGTTTGTGGAAAGAACACACATGCAATGACTCTGGTTGATCCATGTGTGGTTTGTGGAAAGAACACACATGCAATGACCAGTGGTGGATCCACGTGTGGTTTGTGGAAAAGAACACACATGCAATGACTCTAGTGCTGGTTTGTGGTTTTAGTATAAGGACAAACATGCAACGACTCTAGTGGTTGATCCATGTGTGGTTTGTGGAAATAACACACATGCAATGACTCTAGTGGTTGATCCATGTGTGGTTTGTGGAAAGAACACACATGCAATGACCATTGGTGGATCCATATGTGGTTTGTGGAAAAGAACACACATGTAATGACTCTAGTGGTTGATCCATGTTTGTTTGTGGAAATAACACACATGCAATGACTCTAGTGGTTGATCCATGTGTGGTTTGTGAAAAGAACACACCTGCAATGACTCTAGTGTTGGTTTTAGTATAAGAACACATATGCAATGACTCTAGTGGTTGATCCATGTGTGGTTTGTGGAAAGAACACACATGCAATGATTGTAATGGGTCCACATGTGGTTTGTGGAAAGAACACCCATGCAATGACAATTGGTTGATCCATAAGTTGTTTGTGGAAAAGAACACACATGCAATGAGTCTAGTGGATCCATGTGTGGTTTGTGGAAAAGAACACACCTGCAATGACTGAAGTGCTGGTTTGTGGTTTTAGTATAAGAACAAACATGCAACGACTCTAGTGGTTGATCCATGTGTGGTTTGTGGAAAGAACACACATGCAATGACCACTGGTGGATCCATGTGTGGTTTGTGGAAAAGAACACACATGCAATGACCACTGGTGGATCCATGTGTGGTTTGTGGAAAAGAACACACATGCAATGACTCTAGTACTGGTTTGTGGTTTTAGTATAAGAACACACATGGAATGACTCTGGTTGATCCATATGTGGTTTGTGGAAAGAACACACATGCAATGACTCTAGTGGTTGATCCATGTGTGGTTTGTGGAAAGAACACACATGCAATGACCACTGGTTTGTGAAAAGAACACACCTGCAATGACTCTAGTGTTGGTTTTAGTATAAGAACACACATGCAATGACTCTAGTGGTTGATCCATGTGTGGTTTGTGGAAATAACACATATGCAATGACTCTAGTGGTTGATCCATGTGTGGTTTTTGGAGATAACACACATGCAATGACTGTAATGGGTCCACATGTGGTTTGTGGAAAGAACACACATGCAAAGACCACTGGTTGATGCATATGTTGTTTCTGGAAAAGAACACACATACAATGAGTCTAGTGGATCCATGTGTGGTTTGTGGAAAAGAACAAACATGCAATGACTCTAGTGGTTGATCCATGTGTGGTTTGTGGAAAGAACACACATGCAATGACTCTGGTTGATCCATGTGTGGTTTGTGGAAAGAACACACATGCAATGACCAGTGGTGGATCCACGTGTGGTTTGTGGAAAAGAACACACATGCAATGACTCTAGTGCTGGTTTGTGGTTTTAGTATAAGGACAAACATGCAACGACTCTAGTGGTTGATCCATGTGTAGTTTGTGGAAATAACACAAATGCAATGACTCTAGTGGTTGATCCATGTGTGGTTTGTGGAAATAACACACATGCAATGACTCTAGTGCTGGTTTGTGGTTTTAGTATAAGAACACACATGCAATGTCTCTTGTGGTTGATCCATGTGTGGTTTGTGGAAAGAACACACATGCAATGACTCTGGTTGATCCATGTGTGGTTTGTGGAAAGAACACACATGCAATGACTCTGGTTGATCCATGTGTGGTTTGTGGAAAGAACACACTTGCAATGACCACTGATGGATCCATGTGTGGTTTGTGGAAAAGAACACACATGCAATGACTCTAGTACTGGTTTGTGGTTTTAGTATAAGAACAAACCTGCAATGACTCTACTGGTTGATCCATGTGTGGTTTGTGGAAATAACACACATGCAATGACTCTAGTGGTTGATCCATGTGTGGTTTGTGGAAAGAACACACATGCAATGACCACTGGTGGATCCATGTGTGGTTTCTGGAAAAGAACACACATGCAATGACTCTAGTGGTTGATCCATGTTTGTTTGTGGAAATAACACACATGCAATGACTCTAGTGGTTGATCCATGTGTGGTTTGTGAAAAGAACACACCTGCAATGACTTTAGTGTTGGTTTTAGTATAATAACACACATGCAATGACTCTAGTGGTTGATCCATGTGTGGTTTGTGGAAATAACACATATGCAATGTCTCTAGTGGTTAATCCATGTGTGGTTTGTGGAAATAACACACATGCAATGACTCTAGTACTGGTTTGTGGTTTTAGTATAAGAACACACATGCAATGACTCTAGTGGTTGATCCATGTGTGGTTTTATGGAAATAACACACATGCAATGACTCTAGTGGTTGATCCATGTCTAGTTTGTGGAAAGAACACACACGAAATGACTCTGGTTGATCCATATGTGGTTTGTGGAAATAACACACATGCAATGACCACTGGTGGATCCATGTGTGGTTTGTGGAAAAGAACACACATGCAATGACTCTAGTACTGGTTTGTGGTTTTAGTATAAGAACACACATGCAATGACTCTAGTACTGGTTTGTGGTTTTAGTATAATAACACACATGCAATGACTCTAGTGGTTGATACATGTGTGGTTTGTGGAAATAACACACATGCAATGACTCTAGTGTTGGTTTTAGTATAAGAACACACATGCAATGAGTCTAGTGGATCCATGTGTGGTTTGTGGAAAAGAACACACCTGCAATGACTGAAGTGTTGGTTTATGGTTTTAGTATAAGAACAAACATGCAACGACTCTAGTGGTTGATCCATGTGTGGTTTGTGGAAAGAATACACATGCAATGACTCTGGTTGATCCATATGTGGTTTGTGGAAAGAACACACATGCAATGACCACTGGTGGATCCATGTGTGGTTTGTGGAAAAGAACACACATGCAATGACTCTAGTACTGGTTTGTGGTTTTAGTATAAGAACACACATGCAATGACTCTGGTTGATCCATATGTGGTTTGTGGAAAGAACACACATGCAATGACTCTAGTGGTTGATCCATGTGTGGTTTGTGGAAAAGAACACACATGCAATGACTCTAGTGTTGGTTTGTGGTTTTTGTATAAGAACAAACATGCAATGACTCTAGTGGTTGATCCATGTGTGTTTTGTGGAAAGAACACACATGCAATGACTCTGGTTGATCCATGTGTGGTTTGTGGAAAGAACACACATGCAATGACCACTGGTTTGTGAAAAGAACACACCTGCAATGACTCTAGTGTTGGTTTTAGTATAAGAACACACATGCAATGACTCTAGTGGTTGATCCATGTGTGGTTTGTGGAAATAACACATATGCAATGACTCTAGTGGTTGATCCATGTGTGGTTTGTGGAGATAACACACATGCAATGACTGTAATGGGTCCACATGTGGTTTGTGGAAAGAACACACATGCAATGACCACTGGTTGATGCATATGTTGTTTCTGGAAAAGAACACACATACAATGAGTCTAGTGGATCCATGTGTGGTTTGTGGAAAAGAACAAACATGCAATGACTCTAGTGGTTGATCCATGTGTGGTTTGTGGAAAGAACACACATGCAATGACTCTGGTTGATCCATGTGTGGTTTGTGGAAAGAACACACATGCAATGACCAGTGGTGGATCCACGTGTGGTTTGTGGAAAAGAACACACATGCAATGACTCTAGTGCTGGTTTGTGGTTTTAGTATAAGGACAAACATGCAACGACTCTAGTGGTTGATCCATGTGTGGTTTGTGGAAACAACACACATGCAATGACTCTAGTGGTTGATACATGTGTGGTTTGTGGAAAGAACACACATGCAATGACCACTGGTTTGTGAAAAGAACACACCTGCAATGACTCTAGTGTTGGTTTTAGTATAAGAACACACATGCAATGACTCTAGTGGTTGATCCATGTGTGGTTTGTGGAAATAACACATATGCAATGACTCTAGTGGTTGATCCATGTGTGGTTTGTGGAGATAACACACATGCAATGACTGTAATGGGTCCACATGTGGTTTGTGGAAAGAACACACATGCAATGACCACCGGTTGATGCATATGTTGTTTCTGGAAAAGAACACACATACAATGAGTCTAGTGGATCCATGTGTGGTTTGTGGAAAAGAACAAACATGCAATGACTCTAGTGGTTGATCCATGTGTGGTTTGTGGAAAGAACACACATGCAATGACTCTGGTTGATCCATGTGTGGTTTGTGGAAAGAACACACATGCAATGACCAGTGGTGGATCCACGTGTGGTTTGTGGAAAAGAACACACATGCAATGACTCTAGTGCTGGTTTGTGGTTTTAGTATAAGGACAAACATGCAACGACTCTAGTGGTTGATCCATGTGTGGTTTGTGGAAATAACACACATGCAATGACTCTAGTGGTTGATCCATGTGTGGTTTGTGGAAAGAACACACATGCAATGACCATTGGTGGATCCATATGTGGTTTGTGGAAAAGAACACACATGTAATGACTCTAGTGGTTGATCCATGTTTGTTTGTGGAAATAACACACATGCAATGACTCTAGTGGTTGATCCATGTGTGGTTTGTGAAAAGAACACACCTGCAATGACTCTAGTGTTGGTTTTAGTATAAGAACACATATGCAATGACTCTAGTGGTTGATCCATGTGTGGTTTGTGGAAAGAACACACATGCAATGATTGTAATGGGTCCACATGTGGTTTGTGGAAAGAACACCCATGCAATGACAATTGGTTGATCCATAAGTTGTTTGTGGAAAAGAACACACATGCAATGAGTCTAGTGGATCCATGTGTGGTTTGTGGAAAAGAACACACCTGCAATGACTGAAGTGCTGGTTTGTGGTTTTAGTATAAGAACAAACATGCAACGACTCTAGTGGTTGATCCATGTGTGGTTTGTGGAAAGAACACACATGCAATGACTCTGGTTGATCCATATGTGGTTTGTGGAAAGAACACACATGCAATGACCACTGGTGGATCCATGTGTGGTTTGTGGAAAAGAACACACATGCAATGACTCTAGTACTGGTTTGTGGTTTTAGTATAAGAACACACATGGAATGACTCTGGTTGATCCATATGTGGTTTGTGGAAAGAACACACATGCAATGACTCTAGTGGTTGATCCATGTGTGGTTTGTGGAAAGAACACACATGCAATGACCACTGGTTTGTGAAAAGAACACACCTGCAATGACTCTAGTGTTGGTTTTAGTATAAGAACACACATGCAATGACTCTAGTGGTTGATCCATGTGTGGTTTGTGGAAATAACACATATGCAATGACTCTAGTGGTTGATCCATGTGTGGATTTTGGAGATAACACACATGCAATGACTGTAATGGGTCCACATGTGGTTTGTGGAAAGAACACACATGCAATGACCACTGGTTGATGCATATGTTGTTTCTGGAAAAGAACACACATACAATGAGTCTAGTGGATCCATGTGTGGTTTGTGGA
The DNA here is from genome assembly GCA_916181665.1 of Avena sativa. Taxonomy (NCBI): domain Eukaryota; kingdom Viridiplantae; phylum Streptophyta; class Magnoliopsida; order Poales; family Poaceae; genus Avena; species Avena sativa. The sequence goes on from OV702289.1 coordinate 597,357,564, forward strand.
AAAGAACAAACATGCAATGACTCTAGTGGTTGATCCATGTGTGGTTTGTGGAAAGAACACACATGCAATGACTCTGGTTGATCCATGTGTGGTTTGTGGAAAGAACACACATGCAATGACCAGTGGTGGATCCACGTGTGGTTTGTGGAAAAGAACACACATGCAATGACTCTAGTGCTGGTTTGTGGTTTTAGTATAAGGACAAACATGCAACGACTCTAGTGGTTGATCCATGTGTAGTTTGTGGAAATAACACACATGCAATGACTCTAGTGGTTGATCCATGTGTGGTTTGTGGAAAGAACACACATGCAATGACCACTGGTTGATCCATATGTTGTTTCTAGAAAAGAACACACATACAATTAGTCTAGTGGATCCATGTGTGGTTTGTGGAAAAGAACAAACATGCAATGACTCTAGTTGTTGTTCCATGTGTGGTTTGTGGAAATAACACATATGCAATGACTCTAGTGGTTGATCCATGTGTGGTTTCTGGAAATAACACACATGCAATGACTGTAATGGGTCCACATGTGGTTTGTGGAAAGAACACCCATGCAATGACAATTGGTTGATCCGTAAGTTGTTTGTGGAAAAGAACACACATGCAATGAGTCTAGTGGATCCATGTGTGGTTTGTGGAAAAGAACACACCTGCAATGACTCAAGTGCTGGTTTGTGGTTTTAGTATAAGAACAAACATGCAATAACTCTAGTGGTTGATCCATGTGTGGTTTGTGGAAAGAACACACATGCAATGACTCTGGTTGATCCATATGTGGTCTGTGGAAAGAACACACATGCAATGTCCACTGCTGTATCCATGTATGGTTTGTGGAAAAGAACACACATGCAATGACTCTAGTGCTAGTTTGTGGTTTTAGTATAAGAACAAACATGCAATGACTCTAGTGGTTGATCCATGTGTGGTTTGTGGAAAGAACACACATGCAATGATTCTGATTGATCCATATGTGGTTTGTGGAAAGAACACACATGCAATGACCACTGGTGGATCCATGTGTGGTTTGTGGAAAAGAACACACATGCAATGACTCTAGTACTGGTTTGTGGTTTTAGTATAAGAACACACATGCAATGACTCTAGTGGTTGATCCATGTGTGGTTTGTGGAAATAAAACACATGCAATGACTCTAGTGGTTGATCCATGTTTGATTTGTGGAAAGAACACACATGCAATGACCACTGGTGGATCCATGTGTGGTTTGTGGAAAAGAACACACATGCAATGACTCTAGTACTGGTTTGTGGTTTTAGTATAAGAATACACATGCAATGACTCTAGTACTGGTGTGTGGTTTTAGTATAATAACACACATGCAATGACTCTAGTGGTTGATCCATGTGTGGTTTGTGGAAATAACACACATGCAATGACTCTAGTGGTTGATCCATGTGTGGTTTGTGGAAAGAACACACATGCAATGACCACTAGTGGATCCATGTTGGTTTTAGTATAAGAACACACATGCAATGACTCTAGTGGTTTATCCATATTTTTGTGGAAATAACAGACATGCAATGACTCTAGTGGTTGATCCATGTGTGGTTTGTGAAAAGAACACACATGCAATGACTCTAGTGTTGGTTTTAGTATAAGAACACACATGCAATGACTCTAGTGGTTGATCCATATGTGGTTTGTGGAAAGAACACACATGCAATGACTCTAGTAGTTGATCCATGTGTGGTTTGTGGAAATAACACACATGCAATGACTGTAATGGGTCCACATGTGTGGTTTGTGGAAAGAACACACATGCAATGACTCTGGTTGATCCATATGTGGTTTGTGGAAGAACACACATGCAATGACTCTAGTGGTGGATCCATGTGTGGTTTGTGGAAAAGAACACACATGCAATGACTCTAGTGTTGGTTTGTGGTTTTAGTATAAGAACAAACATGCAATGACTCTAGTGGTTGATCCATGTGTGGTTTGTGGAAAGAACACACATGCAATGACTTTGGTTGATCCATGTGTCATTTGTGGAAAGAACACACATGCAATGACCACTGGTGGATCCATGTGTGGTTTGCGGAAAAGAACACACATGCAATGACTCTAGTGTTGGTTTGTGGTTTTAGTATAAGAACAAACATGCAATGACTCTAGTGGTTGATCCATGTGTGGTTTGTGGAAAGAACACACATGCAATGACTTTGGTTGATCCATGTGTCATTTGTGGAAAGAACACACATGCAATGACCACTGGTGGATCCATGTGTGGTTTGCGGAAAAGAACACACATGCAATGACCCTAGTACTGGTTTGTGGTTTTAGTATAAGAACACACATGCAATGACTCTAGTGGTTGATCCATCTGTGGTTTGTGGAAATAACACACATGCAATGACCACTGGTGGATCCATGTGTGGTTTGTGTAAAAGAACACACATGCAATGACTCAAGTGGTTGATCCATGTGTGGTTTGTGGAAAGAACACACATGCAATGACTCTGGTTGATCCATATGTGGTCTGTGGAAAGAACACACATGCAATGACCACTGCTGTATCCATGTATGGTTTGTGGAAAAGAACACACATGCAATGACTCTAGTGCTGGTTTGTGGTTTTAGTATAAGAACAAACATGCAATGACTCTAGTGGTTGATCCATGTGTGGTTTGTGGAAAGAACACACATGCAATGACTCTGGTTGATCCATATGTGGTTTGTGGAAAGAACACACATGCAATGACCACTGGTGGAACCATGTGTGGTTTGTGGAAAAGAACACACATGCAATGACTCTAGTACTGGTTTGTGGTTTTAGTATAAGAACACACATGCAATGACTCTAGTGGTTGATCCATGTGTGGTTTGTGGAAATAAAACACATGCAATGACTCTAGTGGTTGATCCATGTTTGGTTTGTGGAAAGAACACACATGCAATGACCACTGGTGGATCCATGTGTGGTTTGTGGAAAAGAACACACATGCAATGACTCTAGTACTGGTTTGTGGTTTTAGTATAAGAATACACATGCAATGACTCTAGTACTGGTGTGTGGTTTTAGTATAATAACACACATGCAATGACTCTAGTACTGGTTTGTGGTTTTAGTATAAGAATACACATGCAATGACTCTAGTACTGGTGTGTGGTTTTAGTATAATAACACACATGCAATGACTCTAGTGGTTGATCCATGTGTGGTTTGTGGAAATAACACACATGCAATGACTCTAGTGGTTGATCCATGTGTGGTTTGTGGAAAGAACACACATGCAATGACCACTAGTGGATCCATGTTGGTTTTAGTATAAGAACACACATGCAATGACTCTAGTGGTTTATCCATATTTGTTTGTGGAAATAACACACATGCAATGACTCTAGTGGTTGATCCATGTGTGGTTTGTGAAAAGAACACACATGCAATGACTCTAGTGTTGGTTTTAGTATAAGAACATACATGCAATGACTCTAGTGGTTGATCCATATTTGGTTTGTGGAAAGAACACACATGCAATGACTCTAGTAGTTGATCCATGTGTGGTTTGTGGAAATAACACACATGCAATGACTGTAATGGGTCCACATGTGTGGTTTGTGGAAAGAGCACACATGCAATGACTCTGGTTGATCCATATGTGGTTTGTGGAAAGAACACACATGCAATGACTCTAGTGGTGGATCCATGTGTGGTTTGTGGAAAATAACACACATGCAATGACTCTAGTGTTGGTTTGTGGTTTTAGTATAAGAACAAACATGCAATGACTCTAGTGGTTGATCCATGTGTGGTTTGTGGAAAGAACACACATGCAATGACTTTGGTTGATCCATGTGTCATTTGTGGAAAGAACACACATGCAATGACCACTGGTGGATCCATGTGTGGTTTGTGGAAAAGAACACACATGCAATGACTCTAGTACTGGTTTGTGGTTTTAGTACAAGAACACACATGCAATGACTCTAGTGGTTGATCCATCTGTGGTTTGTGGAAATAACACACATGCAATGACCACTGGTGGATCCATGTGTGGTTTGTGTAAAAGAACACACATGCAATAACTCAAGTGGTTGATCCATGTGTGGTTTGTGGAAAGAACACACATGCAATGACTCTGGTTGATCCATATGTGGTCTGTGGAAAGAACACACATGCAATGACCACTGCTGTATCCATGTATGGTTTGTGGAAAAGAACACACATGCAATGACTCTAGTGCTGGTTTGTGGTTTTAGAATAAGAACAAACGTGCAATGACTCTAGTGGTTGATCCATGTGTGGTTTGTGGAAAGAACACACATGCAATGACTCTGGTTGATCCATGTGTGGTTTGTGGAAAGAACACACATGCAATGACCACTGGTGGATCCATGTGTGGTTTGTGGAAAAGAACACACATGCAATGACTCTAGTGGTGGATCCATGTGTGGTTTGTGGAAAAGAACACACATGCAATGACTCTAGTGTTGGTTTGTGGTTTTAGTATAAGAACAAACATGCAATAACTCTAGTGGTTGATCCATGTGTGGTTTGTGGAAAGAACACACATGCAATGACTCTGGTTGATCCATATGTGGTCTGTGGAAAGAACACACATGCAATGTCCACTGCTGTATCCATGTATGGTTTGTGGAAAAGAACACACATGCAATGACTCTAGTGCTAGTTTGTGGTTTTAGTATAAGAACAAACATGCAATGACTCTAGTGGTTGATCCATGCGTGGTTTGTGGAAAGAACACACATGCAATGATTCTGATTGATCCATATGTGGTTTGTGGAAAGAACACACATGCAATGACCACTGGTGGATCCATGTGTGGTTTGTGGAAAAGAACACACATGCAATGACTCTAGTACTGGTTTGTGGTTTTAGTATAAGAACACACATGCAATGACTCTAGTGGTTGATCCATGTGTGGTTTGTGGAAATAAAACACATGCAATGACTCTAGTGGTTGATCCATGTTTGATTTGTGGAAAGAACACACATGCAATGACCACTGGTGGATCCATGTGTGGTTTGTGGAAAAGAACACACATGCAATGACTCTAGTACTGGTTTGTGGTTTTAGTATAAGAATACACATGCAATGACTCTAGTACTGGTGTGTGGTTTTAGTATAATAACACACATGCAATGACTCTAGTGGTTGATCCATGTGTGGTTTGTGGAAATAACACACATGCAATGACTCTAGTGGTTGATCCATGTGTGGTTTGTGGAAAGAACACACATGCAATGACCACTAGTGGATCCATGTTGGTTTTAGTATAAGAACACACATGCAATGACTCTAGTGGTTTATCCATATTTTTGTGGAAATAACAGACATGCAATGACTCTAGTGGTTGATCCATGTGTGGTTTGTGAAAAGAACACACATGCAATGACTCTAGTGTTGGTTTTAGTATAAGAACACACATGCAATGACTCTAGTGGTTGATCCATATGTGGTTTGTGGAAAGAACACACATGCAATGACTCTAGTAGTTGATCCATGTGTGGTTTGTGGAAATAACACACATGCAATGACTGTAATGGGTCCACATGTGTGGTTTGTGGAAAGAACACACATGCAATGACTCTGGTTGATCCATATGTGGTTTGTGGAAGAACACACATGCAATGACTCTAGTGGTGGATCCATGTGTGGTTTGTGGAAAAGAACACACATGCAATGACTCTAGTGTTGGTTTGTGGTTTTAGTATAAGAACAAACATGCAATGACTCTAGTGGTTGATCCATGTGTGGTTTGTGGAAAGAACACACATGCAATGACTTTGGTTGATCCATGTGTCATTTGTGGAAAGAACACACATGCAATGACCACTGGTGGATCCATGTGTGGTTTGCGGAAAAGAACACACATGCAATGACTCTAGTGTTGGTTTGTGGTTTTAGTATAAGAACAAACATGCAATGACTCTAGTGGTTGATCCATGTGTGGTTTGTGGAAAGAACACACATGCAATGACTTTGGTTGATCCATGTGTCATTTGTGGAAAGAACACACATGCAATGACCACTGGTGGATCCATGTGTGGTTTGCGGAAAAGAACACACATGCAATGACCCTAGTACTGGTTTGTGGTTTTAGTATAAGAACACACATGCAATGACTCTAGTGGTTGATCCATCTGTGGTTTGTGGAAATAACACACATGCAATGACCACTGGTGGATCCATGTGTGGTTTGTTTAAAAGAACACACATGAAATGACTCAAGTGGTTGATCCATGTGTGGTTTGTGGAAAGAACACACATGCAATGACTCTGGTTGATCCATATGTGGTCTGTGGAAAGAACACACATGCAATGACCACTGCTGTATCCATGTATGGTTTGTGGAAAAGAACACACATGCAATGACTCTAGTGCTGGTTTGTGGTTTTAGTATAAGAACAAACATGCAATGACTCTAGTGGTTGATCCATGTGTGGTTTGTGGAAAGAACACACATGCAATGACTCTGGTTGATCCATATGTGGTTTTTGGAAAGAACACACATGCAATGACCACTGGTGGAACCATGTGTGGTTTGTGGAAAAGAACACACATGCAATGACTCTAGTACTGGTTTGTGGTTTTAGTATAAGAACACACATGCAATGACTCTAGTGGTTGATCCATGTGTGGTTTGTGGAAATAAAACACATGCAATGACTCTAGTGGTTGATCCATGTTTGGTTTGTGGAAAGAACACACATGCAATGACCACTGGTGGATCCATGTGTGGTTTGTGGAAAAGAACACACATGCAATGACTCTAGTACTGGTTTGTGGTTTTAGTATAAGAATACACATGCAATGACTCTAGTACTGGTGTGTGGTTTTAGTATAATAACACACATGCAATGACTCTAGTACTGGTTTGTGGTTTTAGTATAAGAATACACATGCAATGACTCTAGTACTGGTGTGTGGTTTTAGTATAATAACACACATGCAATGACTCTAGTGGTTGATCCATGTGTGGTTTGTGGAAATAACACACATGCAATGACTCTAGTGGTTGATCCATGTGTGGTTTGTGGAAAGAACACACATGCAATGACCACTAGTGGATCCATGTTGGTTTTAGTATAAGAACACACATGCAATGACTCTAGTGGTTTATCCATATTTGTTTGTGGAAATAACACACATGCAATGACTCTAGTGGTTGATCCATGTGTGGTTTGTGAAAAGAACACACATGCAATGACTCTAGTGTTGGTTTTAGTATAAGAACATACATGCAATGACTCTAGTGGTTGATCCATATTTGGTTTGTGGAAAGAACACACATGCAATGACTCTAGTAGTTGATCCATGTGTGGTTTGTGGAAATAACACACATGCAATGACTGTAATGGGTCCACATGTGTGGTTTGTGGAAAGAACACACATGCAATGACTCTGGTTGATCCATATGTGGTTTGTGGAAAGAACACACATGCAATGAATCTAGTGGTGGATCCATGTGTGGTTTGTGGAAAATAACACACATGCAATGACTCTAGTGTTGGTTTGTGGTTTTAGTATAAGAACAAACATGCAATGACTCTAGTGGTTGATCCATGTGTGGTTTGTGTAAAGAACACACATGCAATGACTCTAGTGGTGGATCCATGTGTCATTTGTGGAAAGAACACACATGCAATGACCACTGGTGGATCCATGTGTGGTTTGTGGAAAAGAACACACATGCAATGACTCTAGTACTGGTTTGTGGTTTTAGTACAAGAACACACATGCAATGACTCTAGTGGTTGATCCATCTGTGGTTTGTGGAAATAACACACATGCAATGACCACTGGTGGATCCATGTGTGGTTTGTGTAAAAGAACACACATGCAATAACTCAAGTGGTTGATCCATGTGTGGTTTGTGGTAAGAACACACATGCAATGACTCTGGTTGATCCATATATGGTCTGTGGAAAGAACACACATGCAATGACCACTGCTGTATCCATGTATGGTTTGTGGAAAAGAACACACATGCAATGACTCTAGTGCTGGTTTGTGGTTTTAGAATAAGAACAAACGTGCAATGACTCTACTGGTTGATCCATGTGTGGTTTGTGGAAAGAACACACATGCAATGACTCTGGTTGATCCATATGTGGTTTGTGGAAAGAACACACATGCAATGACCACTGGTGGATCCATGTGTGGTTTGTGGAAAAGAACACACATGCAATGACTCTAGTGGTGGATCCATGTGTGGTTTGTGGAAAAGAACACACATGCAATGACTCTAGTGTTGGTTTGTGGTTTTAGTATAAGAACAAACATGCAATGACTCTAGTGGTCGATCCATGTGTGGTTTGTGGAAAGAACACACATGCAATGACTCTGGTCGATCCATGTGTGGTTTGTGGAAAGAACACACATGCAATGACCACTAGTGGATCCATGTTGGTTTTAGTATAAGAACACACATGCAATGACTCTAGTGGTTTATCCATATTTGTTTGTGGAAGTAACACACATGCAATGACTCTAGTGGTTGATCCATGTGTGGTTTGTGAAAAGAACACACATGCGATGACTCTAGTGTTGGTTTTAGTATAAGAACATACATGAAATGACTAGTGGTTGATCCATATGTGGTTTGTGGAAAGAAGACACATGCAATGACTCTAGTAGCTGATCCATGTGTGCTTTGTGGAAATAACACACATGCAATGACTGTAATGGGTCCACATGTGTGGTTTGTGGAAAGAACACACATGCAATGACTCTGGTTGATCCATATGTGGTTTGTGGAAAGAACACACATGCAATGACTCTAGGGGTGGATCCATGTGTGGTTTGTGGAAAAGAACACACATGCAATGACTCTAGTGTTGGTTTGTGGTTTTAGTATAAGAACAAACATGCAATGACTCTAGTGGTTGATCCATGTGTGGTTTGTGGAAAGAACACACATGCAATGACTCTGGTCGATCCATGTGTGGTTTGTGGAAAGAACACACATGCAATGACCACTAGTTGATCCATGTGTGGTTTGTGGAAAAGAACACACATGCAATGACTCTAGTACTGGTTTGTGGTTTTAGTATAAGAACACACATGAAATGACTCTAGTGGTTGATCCATGTGTGGTTTGTGGAAATAACACACATGCAATGACTCTAGTGGTTGATCCATGTGTGGTTTCTGGAAAGAACACACATGCAATGACCACTGGTGGATCCATGTGTGGTTTTTGTAAAAGAACACACATGCAATGACTCAAGTGGTTGATCCATGTTTGTTTCTGGAAATAACACACATGCAATGACTCTAGAGGTTGATCCATGTGTGGTTTGTGAAAAGAACACACCTGCAATGACTCTAGTGTTGGTTTTAGTATAAGAACACACATGCAATGACTCTAGTGGTTGATCCATGTGTGGTTTGTGGAAATAACACATATGCAATGACTCTAGTGGTTGATCCATGTGTGGTTTGTGGAGATAACACACATGCAATGACTGTAATGGGTCCACATGTGGTTTGTGGAAAGAACACACATGCAATGACCACAGGTTGATCCATCTGTTGTTTCTAGAAAAGAACACACATACAATTAGTCTAGTGGATCCATGTGTGGTTTGTGGAAAAGAACAAACATGCAATGACTCTAGTTGTTGTTCCATGTGTGGTTTGTGGAAATAACACATATGCAATGACTCTAGTGGTTGATCCATGTGTGGTTTCTGTAAATAACACACATGCAATGACTGTAATGGGTCCACATGTGGTTTGTGGAAAGAACACCCATGCAATGACAATTGGTTGATCCGTAAGTTGTTTGTGGAAAAGAACACACATGCAATGAGTCTAGTGGATCCATGTGTGGTTTGTGGAAAAGAACACACCTGCAATGACTCAAGTGCTGGTTTGTGGTTTTAGTATAAGAACAAACATGCAATAACTCTAGTGGTTGATCCATGTGTGGTTTGTGGAAAGAACACACATGCAATGACTCTGGTCGATCCATGTGTGGTTTGTGGAAAGAACACACATGCAATGACCACTAGTGGATCCATGTTGGTTTTAGTATAAGAACACACATGCAATGACTCTAGTGGTTTATCCATATTTGTTTGTGGAAATAACACACATGCAATGACTCTAGTGGTTGATCCATGTGTGGTTTGTGAAAAGAACACACATGCAATGACTCTAGTGTTGGTTTTAGTATAAGAACATACATGCAATGACTCTAGTGGTTGATCCATATGTGGTTTGTGGAAAGAACACACATGCAATGACTCTAGTAGTTGATCCATGTGTGGTTTGTGGAAATAACACACATGCAATGACTGTAATGGGTCCACATGTGTGGTTTGTGGAAAGAACACACATGCAATGACTCTGGTTGATCCATATGTGGTTTGTGGAAAGAACACACATGCAATGACTCTAGTGGTGGATCCATGTGTGGTTTGTGGAAAAGAACACACATGCAATGACTCTAGTGTTGGTTTGTGGTTTTAGTATAAGAACAAACATGCAATGACTCTAGTGGTTGATCCATGTGTGGTTTGTGGAAAGAACACACATGCAATGACTTTGGTTGATCCATGTGTCATTTGTGGAAAGAACACACATGCAATGACCACTGGTGGATCCATGTGTGGTTTGCGGAAAAGAACACACATGCAATGACTCTAGTGTTGGTTTTAGTATAAGAACATACATGCAATGACTCTAGTGGTTGATCCATATGTGGTTTGTGGAAAGAACACACATGCAATGACTCTAGTAGTTGATCCATGTGTGGTTTGTGGAAATAACACACATGCAATGACTGTAATGGGTCCACATGTGTGGTTTGTGGAAAGAACACACATGCAATGACTCTGGTTGATCCATATGTGGTTTGTGGAAAGAACACACATGCAATGACTCTAGTGGTGGATCCATATGTGGTTTGTGGAAAAGAACACACATGCAATGACTCTAGTGTTGGTTTGTGGTTTTAGTATAAGAACAAACATGCAATGACTCTAGTGGTTGATCCATGTGTGGTTTGTGGAAAGAACACACATGCAATGACTCTGGTTGAACCATATGTGGTTTGTGGAAAGAACACACATGCAATGACCACTGGTGGATCCATGTGTGGTTTGTGGAAAAGAACACACATGCAATGACTCTAGTGGTGGATCCATGTGTGGTTTGTGGAAAAGAACACACATGCAATGACTCTAGTGTTGGTTTGTGGTTTTAGTATAAGAACAAACATGCAATGACTCTAGTGGTTGATCCATGTGTGGTTTGTGGAAAGAACACACATGCAATGACTCTGGTCGATCCATGTGTGGTTTGTGGAAAGAACACACATGCAATGACCACTAGTGGATCCATGTTGGTTTTAGTATAAGAACACACATGCAATGACTCTAGTGGTTTATCCATATTTGTTTGTGGAAGTAACACACATGCAATGACTCTAGTGGTTGATCCATGTGTGGTTTGTGAAAAGAACACACATGCGATGACTCTAGTGTTGGTTTTAGTATAAGAACATACATGAAATGACTAGTGGTTGATCCATATGTGGTTTGTGGAAAGAAGACACATGCAATGACTCTAGTAGCTGATCCATGTGTGGTTTGTGGAAATAACACACATGCAATGACTGTAATGGGTCCACATGTGCGGTTTGTGGAAAGAACACACATGCAATGACTCTGGTTGATCCATATGTGGTTTGTGGAAAGAACACACATGCAATGACTCTAGGGGTGGATCCATGTGTGGTTTGTGGAAAAGAACACACATGAAATGACTCTAGTGTTGGTTTGTGGTTTTAGTATAAGAACAAACATGCAATGACTCTAGTGGTTGATCCATGTGTGGTTTGTGGAAAGAACACACATGCAATGACTCTGGTCGATCCATGTGTGGTTTGTGGAAAGAACACACATGCAATGACCACTAGTTGATCCATGTGTGGTTTGTGGAAAAGAACACACATGCAATGACTCTAGTACTGGTTTGTGGTTTTAGTATAAGAACACACATGAAATGACTCTAGTGGTTGATCCATGTGTGGTTTGTGGAAATAACACACATGCAATGACTCTAGTGGTTGATCCATGTGTGGTTTGTGGAAAGAACACACATGCAATGACCACTGGTGGATCCATGTGTGGTTTTTGTAAAAGAACACACATGCAATGACTCAAGTGGTTGATCCATGTTTGTTTCTGGAAATAACACACATGCAATGACTCTAGAGGTTGATCCATGTGTGGTTTGTGAAAAGAACACACCTGCAATGACTCTAGTGTTGGTTTTAGTATAAGAACACACATGCAATGACTCTAGTGGTTGATCCATGTGTGGTTTGTGGAAATAACACATATGCAATGACTCTAGTGGTTGATCCATGTGTGGTTTGTGGAGATAACACACATGCAATGACTGTAATGGGTCCACATGTGGTTTGTGGAAAGAACACACATGCAATGACCACTGGTTGATCCATCTGTTGTTTCTAGAAAAGAACACACATACAATTAGTCTAGTGGATCCATGTGTGGTTTGTGGAAAAGAACAAACATGCAATGACTCTAGTTGTTGTTCCATGTGTGGTTTGTGGAAATAACACATATGCAATGACTCTAGTGGTTGATCCATGTGTGGTTTCTGTAAATAACACACATGCAATGACTGTAATGGGTCCACATGTGGTTTGTGGAAAGAACACCCATGCAATGACAATTGGTTGATCCGTAAGTTGTTTGTGGAAAAGAACACACATGCAATGAGTCTAGTGGATCCATGTGTGGTTTGTGGAAAAGAACACACCTGCAATGACTCAAGTGCTGGTTTGTGGTTTTAGTATAAGAACAAACATGCAATAACTCTAGTGGTTGATCCATGTGTGGTTTGTGGAAAGAACACACATGCAATGACTCTGGTCGATCCATGTGTGGTTTGTGGAAAGAACACACATGCAATGACCACTAGTGGATCCATGTTGGTTTTAGTATAAGAACACACATGCAATGACTCTAGTGGTTTATCCATATTTGTTTGTGGAAATAACACACATGCAATGACTCTAGTGGTTGATCCATGTGTGGTTTGTGAAAAGAACACACATGCAATGACTCTAGTGTTGGTTTTAGTATAAGAACATACATGCAATGACTCTAGTGGTTGATCCATATGTGGTTTGTGGAAAGAACACACATGCAATGACTCTAGTAGTTGATCCATGTGTGGTTTGTGGAAATAACACACATGCAATGACTGTAATGGGTCCACATGTGTGGTTTGTGGAAAGAACACACATGCAATGACTCTGGTTGATCCATATGTGGTTTGTGGAAAGAACACACATGCAATGACTCTAGTGGTGGATCCATGTGTGGTTTGTGGAAAAGAACACACATGCAATGACTCTAGTGTTGGTTTGTGGTTTTAGTATAAGAACAAACATGCAATGACTCTAGTGGTTGATCCATGTGTGGTTTGTGGAAAGAACACACATGCAATGACTTTGGTTGATCCATGTGTCATTTGTGGAAAGAACACACATGCAATGACCACTGGTGGATCCATGTGTGGTTTGCGGAAAAGAACACACATGCAATGACCCTAGTACTGGTTTGTGGTTTTAGTATAAGAACACACATGCAATGACTCTAGTGGTTGATCCATCTGTGGTTTGTGGAAATAACACACATGCAATGACCACTGGTGGATCCATGTGTGGTTTGTGTAAAAGAACACACATGCAATGACTCAAGTGGTTGATCCATGTGTGGTTTGTGGAAAGAACACACATGCAATGACTCTGGTTGATGCATATGTGGTCTGTGGAAAGAACACACATGCAATGACCACTGCTGTATCCACGTATGGTTTGTGGAAAAGAACACACATGCAATGACTCTAGTGCTGGTTTGTGGTTTTAGTATAAGAACAAACATGCAATGACTCTAGTGGTTGATCCATGTGTGGTTTGTGGAAAGAACACACATGCAATGACTCTGGTTGATCCATATGTGGTTTGTGGAAAGAACACACATGCAATGACCACTGGTGGATCCATGTGTGGTTTGTGGAAAAGAACACACATGCAATGACTCTAGTACTGGTTTGTGGTTTTAGTATAAGAACACACATGCAATGACTCTAGTGGTTGATCCATGTGTGGTTTGTGGAAATAAAACACATGCAATGACTCTAGTGGTTGATCCATGTTTGGTTTGTGGAAAGAACACACATGCAATGACCACTGGTGGATCCATGTGTGATTTGTGGAAAAGAACACACATGTAATGACTTTAGTACTGGTTTGTGGTTTTAGTATAAGAATACACATGCAATGACTCTAGTACTGGTGTGTGGTTTTAGTATAATAACACACATGCAATGACTCTAGTGGTTGATCCATGTGTGGTTTGTGGAAATAACACACATGCAATGACTCTAGTGGTTGATCCATGTGTGGTTTGTGGAAAGAACACACATGCAATGACCACTAGTGGATCCATGTTGGTTTTAGTATAAGAACACACATGCAATGACTCTAGTGGTTTATCCATATTTGTTTGTGGAAATAACACACATGCAATGACTCTAGTGGTTGATCCATGTGTGGTTTGTGAAAATAACACACATGCAATGACTCTAGTGTTGGTTTTAGTATAAGAACATACATGCAATGACTCTAGTGGTTGATCCATATGTGGTTTGTGGAAAGAAGACACATGCAATGACTCTAGTAGTTGATCCATGTGTGGTTTGTGGAAATAACACACATGCAATGACTGTAATGGGTCCACATGTGTGGTTTGTGGAAAGAACACACATGCAATGACTCTGGTTGATCCATATGTGGTTTGTGGAAAGAACACACATGCAATGACTCTAGGGGTGGATCCATGTGTGGTTTGTGGAAAAGAACACACATGCAATGACTCTAGTGTTGGTGTGTGGTTTTAGTATAAGAACAAACATGCAATGACTCTAGTGGTTGATCCATGTGTGGTTTGTGGAAAGAACACACATGCAATGACTCTGGTCGATCCATGTGTGGTTTGTGGAAAGAACACACATGCAATGACCACTAGTTGATCCATGTGTGGTTTGTGGAAAAGAGCACACATGCAATGACTCTAGTACTGGTTTGTGGTTTTAGTATAAGAACACACATGAAATGACTCTAGTGGTTGATCCATGTGTGGTTTGTGGAAATAACACACATGCAATGACTCTAGTGGTTGATCCATGTGGGGTTTGTGGAAAGAACACACATGCAATGACCACTGGTGGATCCATGTGTGGTTTTTGTAAAAGAACACACATGCAATGACTCAAGTGGTTGATCCATGTTTGTTTCTGGAAATAACACACATGCAATGACTCTAGTGGTTGATCCATGTGTGGTTTGTGAAAAGAACACACCTGCAATGACTCTAGTGTTGGTTTTAGTATAAGAACACACATGCAATGACTCTAGTGGTTGATCCATGTGTGGTTTGTGGAAAGAACACACATGCAATGACTCTGGTCGATCCATGTGTGGTTTGTGGAAAGAACACACATGCAATGACCACTAGTTGATCCATGTGTGGTTTGTGGAAAAGAACACACATGCAATGACTCTAGTACTGGTTTGTGGTTTTAGTATAAGAACACACATGAAATGACTCTAGTGGTTGATCCATGTGTGGTTTGTGGAAATAACACACATGCAATGACTCTAGTGGTTGATCCATGTGTGGTTTGTGGAAAGAACACACATGCAATGACCACTGGTGGATCCATGTGTGGTTTTTGTAAAAGAACACACATGCAATGACTCAAGTGGTTGATCCATGTTTGTTTCTGGAAATAACACACATGCAATGACTCTAGAGGTTGATCCATGTGTGGTTTGTGAAAAGAACACACCTGCAATGACTCTAGTGTTGGTTTTAGTATAAGAACACACATGCAATGACTCTATTGGTTGATCCATGTGTGGTTTGTGGAAATAACACATATGCAATGACTCTAGTGGTTGATCCATGTGTGGTTTGTGGAGATAACACACATGCAATGACTGTAATGGGTCCACATGTGGTTTGTGGAAAGAACACACATGCAATGACCACTGGTTGATCCATCTGTTGTTTCTAGAAAAGAACACACATACAATTAGTCTAGTGGATCCATGTGTGGTTTGTGGAAAAGAACAAACATGCAATGACTCTAGTTGTTGTTCCATGTGTGGTTTGTGGAAATAACACATATGCAATGACTCTAGTGGTTGATCCATGTGTGGTTTCTGTAAATAACACACATGCAATGACTGTAATGGGTCCACATGTGGTTTGTGGAAAGAACACCCATGCAATGACAATTGGTTGATCCGTAAGTTGTTTGTGGAAAAGAACACACATGCAATGAGTCTAGTGGATCCATGTGTGGTTTGTGGAAAAGAACACACCTGCAATGACTCAAGTGCTGGTTTGTGGTTTTAGTATAAGAACAAACATGCAATAACTCTAGTGGTTGATCCATGTGTGGTTTGTGGAAAGAACACACATGCAATGACTCTGGTCGATCCATGTGTGGTTTGTGGAAAGAACACACATGCAATGACCACTAGTGGATCCATGTTGGTTTTAGTATAAGAACACACATGCAATGACTCTAGTGGTTTATCCATATTTGTTTGTGGAAATAACACACATGCAATGACTCTAGTGGTTGATCCATGTGTGGTTTGTGAAAAGAACACACATGCAATGACTCTAGTGTTGGTTTTAGTATAAGAACATACATGCAATGACTCTAGTGGTTGATCCATATGTGGTTTGTGGAAAGAACACACATGCAATGACTCTAGTAGTTGATCCATGTGTGGTTTGTGGAAATAACACACATGCAATGACTGTAATGGGTCCACATGTGTGGTTTGTGGAAAGAACACACATGCAATGACTCTGGTTGATCCATATGTGGTTTGTGGAAAGAACACACATGCAATGACTCTAGTGGTGGATCCATGTGTGGTTTGTGGAAAAGAACACACATGCAATGACTCTAGTGTTGGTTTGTGGTTTTAGTATAAGAACAAACATGCAATGACTCTAGTGGTTGATCCATGTGTGGTTTGTGGAAAGAACACACATGCAATGACTTTGGTTGATCCATGTGTCATTTGTGGAAAGAACACACATGCAATGACCACTGGTGGATCCATGTGTGGTTTGCGGAAAAGAACACACATGCAATGACCCTAGTACTGGTTTGTGGTTTTAGTATAAGAACACACATGCAATGACTCTAGTGGTTGATCCATCTGTGGTTTGTGGAAATAACACACATGCAATGACCACTGGTGGATCCATGTGTGGTTTGTGTAAAAGAACACACATGCAATGACTCAAGTGGTTGATCCATGTGTGGTTTGTGGAAAGAACACACATGCAATGACTCTGGTTGATCCATATGTGGTCTGTGGAAAGAACACACATGCAATGACCACTGCTGTATCCACGTATGGTTTGTGGAAAAGAACACACATGCAATGACTCTAGTGCTGGTTTGTGGTTTTAGTATAAGAACAAACATGCAATGACTCTAGTGGTTGATCCATGTGTGGTTTGTGGAAAGAACACACATGCAATGACTCTGGTTGATCCATATGTGGTTTGTGGAAAGAACACACATGCAATGACCACTGGTGGATCCATGTGTGGTTTGTGGAAAAGAACACACATGCAATGACTCTAGTACTGGTTTGTGGTTTTAGTATAAGAACACACATGCAATGACTCTAGTGGTTGATCCATGTGTGGTTTGTGGAAATAAAACACATGCAATGACTCTAGTGGTTGATCCATGTTTGGTTTGTGGAAAGAACACACATGCAATGACCACTGGTGGATCCATGTGTGATTTGTGGAAAAGAACACACATGTAATGACTTTAGTACTGGTTTGTGGTTTTAGTATAAGAATACACATGCAATGACTCTAGTACTGGTGTGTGGTTTTAGTATAATAACACACATGCAATGACTCTAGTGGTTGATCCATGTGTGGTTTGTGGAAATAACACACATGCAATGACTCTAGTGGTTGATCCATGTGTGGTTTGTGGAAAGAACACACATGCAATGACCACTAGTGGATCCATGTTGGTTTTAGTATAAGAACACACATGCAATGACTCTAGTGGTTTATCCATATTTGTTTGTGGAAATAACACACATGCAATGACTCTAGTGGTTGATCCATGTGTGGTTTGTGAAAAGAACACACATGCAATGACTCTAGTGTTGGTTTTAGTATAAGAACATACATGCAATGACTCTAGTGGTTGATCCATATGTGGTTTGTGGAAAGAAGACACATGCAATGACTCTAGTAGTTGATCCATGTGTGGTTTGTGGAAATAACACACATGCAATGACTGTAATGGGTCCACATGTGTGGTTTGTGGAAAGAACACACATGCAATGACTCTGGTTGATCCATATGTGGTTTGTGGAAAGAACACACATGCAATGACTCTAGGGGTGGATCCATGTGTGGTTTGTGGAAAAGAACACACATGCAATGACTCTAGTGTTGGTGTGTGGTTTTAGTATAAGAACAAACATGCAATGACTCTAGTGGTTGATCCATGTGTGGTTTGTGGAAAGAACACACATGCAATGACTCTGGTCGATCCATGTGTGATTTGTGGAAAGAACACACATGCAATGACCACTAGTTGATCCATGTGTGGTTTGTGGAAAAGAGCACACATGCAATGACTCTAGTACTGGTTTGTGGTTTTAGTATAAGAACACACATGAAATGACTCTAGTGGTTGATCCATGTGTGGTTTGTGGAAATAACACACATGCAATGACTCTAGTGGTTGATCCATGTGTGGTTTGTGGAAAGAACACACATGCAATGACCACTGGTGGATCCATGTGTGGTTTTTGTAAAAGAACACACATGCAATGACTCAAGTGGTTGATCCATGTTTGTTTCTGGAAATAACACACATGCAATGACTCTAGTGGTTGATCCATGTGTGGTTTGTGAAAAGAACACACCTGCAATGACTCTAGTGTTGGTTTTAGTATAAGAACACACATGCAATGACTCTATTGGTTGATCCATGTGTGGTTTGTGGAAATAACACATATGCAATGACTCTAGTGGTTGATCCATGTGTGGTTTGTGGAGATAACACACATGCAATGACTGTAATGGGTCCACATGTGGTTTGTGGAAAGAACACACATGCAATGACCACTGGTTGATCCATCTGTTGTTTCTAGAAAAGAACACACATACAATTAGTCTAGTGGATCCATGTGTGGTTTGTGGAAAAGAACAAACATGCAATGACTCTAGTTGTTGTTCCATGTGTGGTTTGTGGAAATAACACATATGCAATGACTCTAGTGGTTGATCCATGTGTGGTTTCTGTAAATAACACACATGCAATGACTGTAATGGGTCCACATGTGGTTTGTGGAAAGAACACCCATGCAATGACAATTGGTTGATCCGTAAGTTGTTTGTGGAAAAGAACACACATGCAATGAGTCTAGTGGATCCATGTGTGGTTTGTGGAAAAGAACACACCTGCAATGACTCAAGTGCTGGTTTGTGGTTTTAGTATAAGAACAAACATGCAATAACTCTAGTGGTTGATCCATGTGTGGTTTGTGGAAAGAACACACATGCAATGACTCTGGTCGATCCATGTGTGGTTTGTGGAAAGAACACACATGCAATGACCACTAGTGGATCCATGTTGGTTTTAGTATAAGAACACACATGCAATGACTCTAGTGGTTTATCCATATTTGTTTGTGGAAATAACACACATGCAATGACTCTAGTGGTTGATCCATGTGTGGTTTGTGAAAAGAACACACATGCAATGACTCTAGTGTTGGTTTTAGTATAAGAACATACATGCAATGACTCTAGTGGTTGATCCATATGTGGTTTGTGGAAAGAACACACATGCAATGACTCTAGTAGTTGATCCATGTGTGGTTTGTGGAAATAACACACATGCAATGACTGTAATGGGTCCACATGTGTGGTTTGTGGAAAGAACACACATGCAATGACTCTGGTTGATCCATATGTGGTTTGTGGAAAGAACACACATGCAATGACTCTAGTGGTGGATCCATGTGTGGTTTGTGGAAAAGAACACACATGCAATGACTCTAGTGTTGGTTTGTGGTTTTAGTATAAGAACAAACATGCAATGACTCTAGTGGTTGATCCATGTGTGGTTTGTGGAAAGAACACACATGCAATGACTTTGGTTGATCCATGTGTCATTTGTGGAAAGAACACACATGCAATGACCACTGGTGGATCCATGTGTGGTTTGCGGAAAAGAACACACATGCAATGACCCTAGTACTGGTTTGTGGTTTTAGTATAAGAACACACATGCAATGACTCTAGTGGTTGATCCATCTGTGGTTTGTGGAAATAACACACATGCAATGACCACTGGTGGATCCATGTGTGGTTTGTGTAAAAGAACACACATGCAATGACTCAAGTGGTTGATCCATGTGTGGTTTGTGGAAAGAACACACATGCAATGACTCTGGTTGATCCATATGTGGTCTGTGGAAAGAACACACATGCAATGACCACTGCTGTATCCACGTATGGTTTGTGGAAAAGAACACACATGCAATGACTCTAGTGCTGGTTTGTGGTTTTAGTATAAGAACAAACATGCAATGACTCTAGTGGTTGATCCATGTGTGGTTTGTGGAAAGAACACACATGCAATGACTCTGGTTGATCCATATGTGGTTTGTGGAAAGAACACACATGCAATGACCACTGGTGGATCCATGTGTGGTTTGTGGAAAAGAACACACATGCAATGACTCTAGTACTGGTTTGTGGTTTTAGTATAAGAACACACATGCAATGACTCTAGTGGTTGATCCATGTGTGGTTTGTGGAAATAAAACACATGCAATGACTCTAGTGGTTGATCCATGTTTGGTTTGTGGAAAGAACACACATGCAATGACCACTGGTGGATCCATGTGTGATTTGTGGAAAAGAACACACATGTAATGACTTTAGTACTGGTTTGTGGTTTTAGTATAAGAATACACATGCAATGACTCTAGTACTGGTGTGTGGTTTTAGTATAATAACACACATGCAATGACTCTAGTGGTTGATCCATGTGTGGTTTGTGGAAATAACACACATGCAATGACTCTAGTGGTTGATCCATGTGTGGTTTGTGGAAAGAACACACATGCAATGACCACTAGTGGATCCATGTTGGTTTTAGTATAAGAACACACATGCAATGACTCTAGTGGTTTATCCATATTTGTTTGTGGAAATAACACACATGCAATGACTCTAGTGGTTGATCCATGTGTGGTTTGTGAAAAGAACACACATGCAATGACTCTAGTGTTGGTTTTAGTATAAGAACATACATGCAATGACTCTAGTGGTTGATCCATATGTGGTTTGTGGAAAGAAGACACATGCAATGACTCTAGTAGTTGATCCATGTGTGGTTTGTGGAAATAACACACATGCAATGACTGTAATGGGTCCACATGTGTGGTTTGTGGAAAGAACACACATGCAATGACTCTGGTTGATCCATATGTGGTTTGTGGAAAGAACACACATGCAATGACTCTAGGGGTGGATCCATGTGTGGTTTGTGGAAAAGAACACACATGCAATGACTCTAGTGTTGGTGTGTGGTTTTAGTATAAGAACAAACATGCAATGACTCTAGTGGTTGATCCATGTGTGGTTTGTGGAAAGAACACACATGCAATGACTCTGGTCGATCCATGTGTGATTTGTGGAAAGAACACACATGCAATGACCACTAGTTGATCCATGTGTGGTTTGTGGAAAAGAGCACACATGCAATGACTCTAGTACTGGTTTGTGGTTTTAGTATAAGAACACACATGAAATGACTCTAGTGGTTGATCCATGTGTGGTTTGTGGAAATAACACACATGCAATGACTCTAGTGGTTGATCCATGTGTGGTTTGTGGAAAGAACACACATGCAATGACCACTGGTGGATCCATGTGTGGTTTTTGTAAAAGAACACACATGCAATGACTCAAGTGGTTGATCCATGTTTGTTTCTGGAAATAACACACATGCAATGACTCTAGTGGTTGATCCATGTGTGGTTTGTGAAAAGAACACACCTGCAATGACTCTAGTGTTGGTTTTAGTATAAGAACACACATGCAATGACTCTAGTGGTTGATCCATGTGTGGTTTGTGGAAATAACACATATGCAATGACTCTAGTGGTTGATCCATGTGTGGTTTGTGGAGATAACACACATGCAATGACTGTAATGGGTCCACATGTGGTTTGTGGAAAGAACACACATGCAATGACCACTGGTTGATCCATATGTTGTTTCTAGAAAAGAAAACACATACAATTAGTCTAGTGGATCCATGTGTGGTTTGTGGAAAAGAACAAACATACAATGACTCTAGTTGTTGTTCCATGTGTGGTTTGTGGAAATAACACATATGCAATGACTCTAGTGGTTGATCCATGTGTGGTTTCTGGAAATAACACACATGCAATGACTGTAATGGGTCCACATGTGGTTTGTGGAAAGAACACCCATGCAATGACAATTGGTTGATCCGTAAGTTGTTTGTGGAAAAGAACACACATGCAATGAGTCTAGTGGATCCATGTGTGGTTTGTGGAAAAGAACACACCTGTAATGACTCAAGTGCTGGTTTGTGGTTTTAGTATAAGAACAAACATGCAATAACTCTAGTGGTTGATCCATGTGTGGTTTGTGGAAAGAACACACATGCAATGACTCTGGTTGATCCATATGTGGTCTATGGAAAGAACACACATGCAATGACCACTGTTGTATCCATGTATGGTTTGTGGAAAAGAACACACATGCAATGACTCTAGTGCTGGTTTGTGGTTTTAGTATAAGAACAAACATGCAATGACTCTAGTGGTTGATCCATGTGTGGTTTGTGGAAAGAACACACATGCAATGACTCTGGTTGATCCATATGTGGTTTGTGGAAAGAACACACATGCAATGACCACTGGTGGATCCATGTGTGGTTTGTGGAAAAGAACACACATGCAATGACTCTAGTACTGGTTTGTGGTTTTAGTATAAGAACACACATGCAATGACTCTAGTGGTTGATCCATGTGTGGTTTGTGGAAATAAAACCCATGCAATGACTCTAGTGGTTGATCCATGTTTGGTTTGTGGAAAGAACACACATGCAATGACCACTGGTGGATCCATGTGTGGTTTGTGGAAAAGAACACACATGCAATGACTCTAGTACTGGTTTGTGGTTTTAGTATAAGAATACACATGCAATGACTCTAGTACTGGTGTGTGGTTTTAGTATAATAACACACATGCAATGACTCTAGTGGTTGATCCATGTGTGGTTTGTGGAAATAACACACATGCAATGACTATAGTGGTTGATCCATGTGTGGTTTGTGGAAAGAACACACATGCAATGACCACTAGTGGATCCATGTTGGTTTTAGTATAAGAACACACATGCAATGACTCTAGTGGTTTATCCATATTTGTTTGTGGAAATAACACACATGCAATGACTCTAGTGGTTGATCTATGTGTGGTTTGTGAAAAGAACACACATGCAATGACTCTAGTGTTGGTTTTAGTATAAGAACATACATGCAATGACTCTAGTGGTTGATCCATATGTGGTTTGTGGAAAGAACACACATGCAATGACTCTAGTAGTTGATCCATGTGTGGTTTGTGGAAATAACACACATGCAATGACTGTAATGGGTCCACATGTGTGGTTTGTGGAAAGAACACACATGCAATGACTCTGGTTGATCCATATGTGGTTTGTGGAAAGAACACACATGCAATGACTCTAGTGGTGGATCCATGTGTGGTTTGTGGAAAAGAACACACATGCAATGACTCTAGTGTTGGTTTGTGGTTTTAGTATAAGAACAAACATGCAATGACTCTTGTGGTTGATCCATGTGTGGTTTGTGGAAAGAACACACATGCAATGACTTTGGTTGATCCATGTGTCATTTGTGGAAAGAACACACATGCAATGACCACTGGTGGATCCATGTGTGGTTTGTGGAAAAGAACACACATGCAATGACTCTAGTACTGGTTTGTGGTTTTAGTACAAGAACACACATGCAATGACTCTAGTGGTTGATCCATCTGTGGTTTGTGGAAATAACACACATGCAATGACCACTGGTGGATCCATGTGTGGTTTGTGTAAAAGAACACACATGCAATGACTCAAGTGGTTGATCCATGTGTGATTTGTGGAAAGAACACACATGCAATGACTCTGGTTGATCCATATGTGGTCTGTGGAAAGAACACACATGCAATGACCACTGCTGTATCCACGTATGGTTTGTGGAAAAGAACACACATGCAATGACTCTAGTGTTGCTTTGTGGTTTTAGTATAAGAACAAACATGCAATGACTCTTGTGGTTGATCCATGTGTGGTTTGTGGAAAGAACACACATGCAATGACTCTGGTCGATCCACGTGTGGTTTTTGGAAAGAACACACATGCAATGACCACTAGTTGATCCATGTGTGGTTTGTGGAAAAGAGCACACATGCAATGACTCTAGTACTGGTTTGTGGTTTTAGTATAAGAACACACATCAAATGACTCTAGTGGTTGATCCATGTGTGGTTTGTGGAAATAACACACATGCAATGACTCTAGTGGTTGATCCATGTGTGGTTTGTGGAAAGAACACACATGCAATGACCACTGGTGGATCCATGTGTGGTTTTTGTAAAAGAACACACATGCAATGACTCAAGTGGTTGATCCATGTTTGTTTCTGGAAATAACACACATGCAATGACTCTAGTGGTTGATCCATGTGTGGTTTGTGAAAAGAACACACCTGCAATGACTCTAGTGTTGGTTTTAGTATAAGAACACACATGCTATGACTCTAGTGGTTGATCCATGTGTGGTTTGTGGAAATAACACATATGCAATGACTCTAGTGGTTGATCCATGTGTGGTTTGTGGAGATAACACACATGCAATGACTGTAATGGGTCCACATGTGGTTTGTGGAAAGAACACACATGCAATGACCACTGGTTGATCCATATGTTGTTTCTAGAAAAGAAAACACATACAATTAGTCTAGTGGATCCATGTGTGGTTTGTGGAAAAGAACAAACATGCAATGACTCTAGTTGTTGTTCCATGTGTGGTTTGTGGAAATAACACATATGCAATGACTCTAGTGGTTGATCCATGTGTGGTTTCTGGAAATAACACACATGCAATGACTGTAATGGGTCCACATGTGGTTTGTGGAAAGAACACCCATGCAATGACAATTGGTTGATCCGTAAGTTGTTTGTGGAAAAGAACACACATGCAATGAGTCTAGTGGATCCATGTGTGGTTTGTGGAAAAGAACACACCTGTAATGACTCAAGTGATGGTTTGTGGTTTTAGTATAAGAACAAACATGCAATAACTCTAGTGGTTGATCCATGTGTGGTTTGTGGAAAGAACACACATGCAATGACTCTGGTTGATCCATATGTGGTCTATGGAAAGAACACACATGCAATGACCACTGTTGTATCCATGTATGGTTTGTGGAAAAGAACACACATGCAATGACTCTAGTGCTGGTTTGTGGTTTTAGTATAAGAACAAACATGCAATGACTCTAGTGGTTGATCCATGTGTGGTTTGTGGAAAGAACACACATGCAATGACTCTGGTTGATCCATATGTGGTTTGTGGAAAGAACACACATGCAATGACCACTAGTGGATCCATGTGTGGTTTGTGGAAAAGAACACACATGCAATGACTCTAGTACTGGTTTGTGGTTTTAGTATAAGAACACACATGCAATGACTCTAGTGGTTGATCCATGTGTGGTTTGTGGAAATAAAACACATGCAATGACTCTAGTGGTTGATCCATGTTTGGTTTGTGGAAATAACACACATGCAATGACCACTGGTGGATCCATGTGTGGTTTGTGGAAAAGAACACACATGCAATGACTCTAGTACTGGTTTGTGGTTTTAGTATAAGAATACACATGCAATGACTCTAGTACTGGTGTGTGGTTTTAGTATAATAACACACATGCAATGACTCTAGTGGTTGATCCATGTGTGGTTTGTGGAAATAACACACATGCAATGACTATAGTGGTTGATCCATGTGTGGTTTGTGGAAAGAACACACATGCAATGACCACTAGTGGATCCATGTTGGTTTTAGTATAAGAACACACATGCAATGACTCTAGTGGTTTATCCATATTTGTTTGTGGAAATAACACACATGCAATGACTCTAGTGGTTGATCTATGTGTGGTTTGTGAAAAGAACACACATGCAATGACTCTAGTGTTGGTTTTAGTATAAGAACATACATGCAATGACTCTAGTGGTTGATCCATATGTGGTTTGTGGAAAGAACACACATGCAATGACTCTAGTAGTTGATCCATGTGTGGTTTGTGGAAATAACACACATGCAATGACTGTAATGGGTCCACATGTGTGGTTTGTGGAAAGAACACACATGCAATGACTCTGGTTGATCCATATGTGGTTTGTGGAAAGAACACACATGCAATGACTCTAGTGGTGGATCCATGTGTGGTTTGTGGAAAAGAACACACATGCAATGACTCTAGTGTTGGTTTGTGGTTTTAGTATAAGAACAAACATGCAATGACTCTAGTGGTTGATCCATGTGTGGTTTGTGGAAAGAACACACATGCAATGACTTTGGTTGATCCATGTGTCATTTGTGGAAAGAACACACATGCAATGACCACTGGTGGATCCATGTGTGGTTTGTGGAAAAGAACACACATGCAATGACTCTAGTACTGGTTTGTGGTTTTAGTACAAGAACACACATGCAATGACTCTAGTGGTTGATCCATCTGTGGTTTGTGGAAATAACACACATGCAATGACCACTGGTGGATCCATGTGTGGTTTGTGTAAAATAACACACATGCAATGACTCAAGTGGTTGATCCATGTGTGATTTGTGGAAAGAACACACATGCAATGACTCTGGTTGATCCATATGTGGTCTGTGGAAAGAACACACATGCAATGACCACTGCTGTATCCACGTATGGTTTGTGGAAAAGAACACACATGCAATGACTCTAGTGCTGGTTTGTGGTTTTAGTATAAGAACAAACATGCAATGACTCTAGTGGTTGATCCATGTGTGGTTTGTGGAAAGAACACACATGCAATGACTCTGGTTGATCCATATGTGGTTTGTGGAAAGAACACACATGCAATGACCACTGGTGGATCCATGTGTGGTTTGTGGAAAAGAACACACATGCAATGACTCTAGTACTGGTTTGTGGTTTTAGTATAAGAACACACATGCAATGACTCTAGTGGTTGATCCATGTGTGGTTTGTGGAAATAAAACACATGCAATGACTCTAGTGGTTGATTCATGTTTGGTTTGTGGAAAGAACACACATGCAATGACCACTGGTGGATCCATGTGTGGTTTGTGGAAAAGAACACACATGCAATGACTCTAGTACTGGTTTGTTGTTTTAGTATAAGAATACACATGCAATGACTCTAGTACTGGTGTGTGGTTTTAGTATAATAACACACATGCAATGACTCTAGTGGTTGATCCATGTGTGGTTTGTGGAAATAACACACATGCAATGACTCTAGTGGTTGATCCATGTGTGGTTTGTGGAAAGAACACACATGCAATGACCACTAGTGGATCCATGTTGGTTTTGGTATAAGAACACACATGCAATGACTCTAGTGGTTTATCCATATTTGTTTGTGGAAATAACACATATGCAATGACTCTAGTGGTTGATCCATGTGTGGTTTGTGAAAAGAACACATATGCAATGACTCTAGTGTTGGTTTTAGTATAAGAACATACATGCAATGACTCTAGTGGTTGATCCATATGTGGTTTGTGGAAAGAAGACACATGCAATGACTCTAGTAGTTGATCCATGTGTGGTTTGTGGAAATAACACACATGCAATTACTGTAATGGGTCCACATGTGTGGTTTGTGGAAAGAACACACATGCAATGACTCTGGTTGATCCATATGTGGTTTGTGGAAAGAACACACATGCAATGACTCTAGGGGTGGATCCATGTGTGGTTTGTGGAAAAGAACACACATGCAATGACTCTAGTGTTGGTTTGTGGTTTTAGTATAAGAACAAACATGCAATGACTCTAGTGGTTGATCCATGTGTGGTTTGTGGAAAGAACACACATGCAATGACTCTGGTCGATCCATGTGTGGTTTGTGGAAAGAACACACATGCAATGACCACTAGTTGATCCATGTGTGGTTTGTGGAAAAGAGCACACATGCAATGACTCTAGTACTGGTTTGTGGTTTTAGTATAAGAACACACATGAAATGACTCTAGTGGTTGATCCATGTGTGGTTTGTGGAAATAACACACATGCAATGACTCTAGTGGTTGATCCATGTGTGGTTTGTGGAAAGAACACACATGCAATGACCACTGGTGGATCCATGTGTGGTTTTTGTAAAAGAACACACATGCAATGACTCAAGTGGTTGATCCATGTTTGTTTCTGGAAATAACACACATGCAATGACTCTAGTGGTTGATCCATGTGTGGTTTGTGAAAAGAACACACCTGCAATGACTCTAGTGTTGGTTTTAGTATAAGAACACACATGCAATGACTCTAGTGGTTGATCCATGTGTGGTTTGTGGAAATAACACATATGCAATGACTCTAGTGGTTGATCCATGTGTGGTTTGTGGAGATAACACACATGCAACGACTGTAATGGGTCCACATGTGGTTTGTGGAAAGAACACACATGCAATGACCACTGGTTGATCCATATGTTGTTTCTAGAAAAGAACACACATACAATTAGTCTAGTGGATCCATGTGTGGTTTGTGGAAAAGAACAAACATGCAATGACTCTAGTTGTTGTTCCATGTGTGGTTTGTGGAAATAACACATATGCAATGACTCTAGTGGTTGATCCATGTGTGGTTTCTGGAAATAACACACATGCAATGACTGTAATGGGTCCACATGTGGTTTGTGGAAAGAACACCCATGCAATGACAATTGGTTGATCCGTAAGTTGTTTGTGGAAAAGAACACAAATGCAATGAGTCTAGTGGATCCATGTGTGGTTTGTGGAAAAGAACACACCTGCAATGACTCAAGTGCTGGTTTGTGGTTTTAGTATAAGAACAAACATGCAATAACTCTAGTGGTTGATCCATGTGTGGTTTGTGGAAAGAACACACATGCAATGACTCTGGTTGATCCATATGTGGTCTATGGAAAGAACACACATGCAATGACCACTGCTGTATCCATGTATGGTTTGTGGAAAAGAACACACATGCAATGACTCTAGTGCTGGTTTGTGGTTTTAGTATAAGAACAAACATGCAATGACTCTAGTGGTTGATCCATGTGTGGTTTGTGGAAAGAACACACATGCAATGACTCTGGTTGATCCATATGTGGTTTGTGGAAAGAACACACATGCAATGACCACTGGTGGATCCATGTGTGGTTTGTGGAAAAGAACACACATGCAATGACTCTAGTACTGGTTTGTGGTTTTAGTATAAGAACACACATGCAATGACTCTAGTGGTTGATCCATGTGTGGTTTGTGGAAATAAAACACATGCAATGACTCTAGTGGTTGATCCATGTTTGGTTTGTGGAAAGAACACACATGCAATGACCACTGGTGGATCCATGTGTGGTTTGTGGAAAAGAACACACATGCAATGACTCTAGTACTGGTTTGTGGTTTTAGTATAAGAATACACATGCAATGACTCTAGTACTGGTGTGTGGTTTTAGTATAATAACACACATGCAATGACTCTAGTGGTTGATCCATCTGTGGTTTGTGGAAATAACACACATGCAATGACTATAGTGGTTGATCCATGTGTGGTTTGTGGAAAGAACACACATGCAATGACCACTAGTGTATCCATGTTGGTTTTAGTATAAGAACACACATGCAATGACTCTAGTGGTTTATCCATATTTGTTTGTGGAAATAACACACATGCAATGACTCTAGTGGTTGATCCATGTGTGGTTTGTGAAAAGAACACACATGCAATGACTCTAGTGTTGGTTTTTGTATAAGAACATACATGCAATGACTCTAGTGGTTGATCCATATGTGGTTTGTGGAAAGAACACACATGCAATGACTCTAGTAGTTGATCCATGTGTGGTTTGTGGAAATAACACACATGCAATGACTGTAATGGGTCCACATGTGTGGTTTGTGGAAAGAACACACATGCAATGACTCTGGTTGATCCATATGTGGTTTGTGGAAAGAACACACATGCAATGACTCTAGTGGTGGATCCATGTGTGGTTTGTGGAAAAGAACACACATGCAATGACTCTAGTGTTGGTTTGTGGTTTTAGTATAAGAACAAACATGCAATGACTCTAGTGGTTGATCCATGTGTGGTTTGTGGAAAGAACACACATGCAATGACTTTGGTTGATCCATGTGTCATTTGTGGAAAGAACACACATGCAATGACTCTAGTGGTTGATCCATGTGTGGTTTGTGGAAAGAACACACATGCAATGACCACTGGTGGATCCATGTGTGGTTTGTGGAAAAGAACACACATGCAATGACTCTAGTACTGGTCTGTGGTTTTAGTACAAGAACACACATGCAATGACTCTAGTGGTTGATCCATCTGTGGTTTGTGGAAATAACACACATGCAATGACCACTGGTGGATCCATGTGTGGTTTGTGTAAAAGAACACACATGCAATGACTCAAGTGGTTGATCCATGTGTGGTTTGTGGAAAGAACACACATGCAATGACTCTGGTTGATCCATATGTGGTCTGTGGAAAGAACACACATGCAATGACCACTGCTGTATCCATGTATGGTTTGTGGAAAAGAACACACATGCAATGACTCTAGTGCTGGTTTGTGGTTTTAGTATAACAACAAACATGCAATGACTCTAGTGGTTGATCCATGTGTGGTTTGTGGAAAGAACACACATGCAATGACTCTGGTTGATCCATATGTGGTTTGTGGAAAGAACACACATGCAATGACCACTGGTGGATCCATGTGTGGTTTGTGGAAAAGAACACACATGCAATGACTCTAGTACTGGTTTGTGGTTTTAGTATAAGAACACACATGCAATGACTCTAGTGGTTGATCCATGTGTGGTTTGTGGAATAAAACACATGCAATGACTCTAGTGGTTGATCCATGTTTGGTTTGTGGAAAGAACACACATGCAATGACCACTGGTGGATCCATGTGTGGTTTGTGGAAAAGAACACACATGCAATGACTCTAGTACTGGTTTGTTGTTTTAGTATAAGAATACACATGCAATGACTCTAGTACTGGTGTGTGGTTTTAGTATAATAACACACATGCAATGACTCTAGTGGTTGATCCATGTGTGGTTTGTGGAAATAACACACATGCAATGACTCTAGTGGTTGATCCATGTGTGGTTTGTGGAAAGAACACACATGCAATGACCACTAGTGGATCCATGTTGGTTTTGGTATTAAGAACACACATGCAATGACTCTAGTGGTTTATCCATATTTGTTTGTGGAAATAACACACATGCAATGACTCTAGTGGTTGATCCATGTGTGGTTTGTGAAAAGAACACACATGCAATGACTCTAGTGTTGGTTTTAGTATAAGAACATACATGCAATGACTCTAGTGGTTGATCCATATGTGGTTTGTGGAAAGAAGACACATGCAATGACTCTAGTAGTTGATCCATGTGTGGTTTGTGGAAATAACACACATGCAATGACTGTAATGGGTCCACATGTGTGGTTTGTGGAAAGAACACACATGCAATGACTCTGGTTGATCCATATGTGGTTTGTGGAAAGAACACACATGCAATGACTCTAGGGGTGGATCCATGTGTGGTTTGTGGAAAAGAACACACATGCAATGACTCTAGTGTTGGTTTGTGGTTTTAGTATAAGAACAAACATGCAATGACTCTAGTGGTTGATCCATGTGTGGTTTGTGGAAAGAACACACATGCAATGACTCTGGTCGAGTCATGTGTGGTTTGTGGAAAGAACGCACATGCAATGACCACTAGTTGATCCATGTGTGGTTTGTGGAAAAGAACACACATGCAATGACTCTAGTACTGGTTTGTGGTTTTAGTATAAGAACACACATGAAATGACTCTAGTGGTTGATCCATGTGTGGTTTGTGGAAATAACACACATGCAATGACTCTAGTGGTTGATCCATGTGTGGTTTGTGGAAAGAACACACATGCAATGACCACTGGTGGATCCATGTGTGGTTTTTGTAAAAGAACACACATGCAATGACTCAAGTGGTTGATCCATGTTTGTTTCTGGAAATAACACACATGCAATGACTCTAGTGGTTGATCCATGTGTGGTTTGTGAAAAGAACACACCTGCAATGACTCTAGTGTTGGTTTTAGTATAAGAACACACATGCAATGACTCTAGTGGTTGATCCATGTGTGGTTTGTGGAAATAACACATATGCAATGACTCTAGTGGTTGATCCATGTGTGGTTTGTGGAGATAACACACATGCAATGACTGTAATGGGTCCACATGTGGTTTGTGGAAAGAACACACATGCAATGACCACTGGTTGATCCATATGTTGTTTCTAGAAAAGAACACACATACAATTAGTCTAGTGGATCCATGTGTGGTTTGTGGAAAAGAACAAACATGCAATGACTCTAGTTGTTGTTCCATGTGTGGTTTGTGGAAATAACACATATGCAATGACTCTAGTGGTTGATCCATGTGTGGTTTATGGAAATAACACACATGCAATGACTGTAATGGGTCCACATGTGGTTTGTGGAAAGAACACCCATGCAATGACAATTGGTTGATCCGTAAGTTGTTTGTCGAAAAGAACACACATGCAATGAGTCTAGTGGATCCATGTGTGGTTTGTGGAAAAGAACACACCTGCAATGACTCAAGTGCTGGTTTGTGGTTTTAGTATAAGAACAAACATGCAATAACTCTAGTGGTTGATCCATGTGTGGTTTGTGGAAAGAACACACATGCAATGACTCTGGTTGATCCATATGTGGTCTATGGAAAGAACACACATGCAATGACCACTGCTGTATCCATCTATGGTTTGTGGAAAAGAACACACATGCAATGACTCTAGTGCTGGTTTGTGGTTTTAGTATAAGAACAAACATGCAATGACTCTAGTGGTCGATCCATGTGTGGTTTGTGGAAAGAACACACATGCAATGACCACTGGTGGATCCATGTGTGGTTTGTGGAAAAGAACACACATGCAATGACTCTAGTACTGGTTTGTGGTTTTAGTATAAGAACACACATGCAATGACTCTAGTGGTTGATCCATGTGTGGTTTGTGGAAATAAAACACATGCAATGACTCTAGTGGTTGATCCATGTTTGGTTTGTGGAAAGAACACACATGCAATGACCACTGGTGGATCCATGTGTGGTTTGTGGAAAAGAACACACATGCAATGACTCTAGTACTGGTTTGTGGTTTTAGTATAAGAATACACATGCAATGACTCTAGTACTGGTGTGTGGTTTTAGTATAATAACACACATGCAATGACTCTAGTGGTTGGTCCATGTGTGGTTTTTGGAAATAACACACATGCAATGACTCTAGTGGTTGATCCATGTGTGGTTTGTGGAAAGAACACACATGCAATGACCACTAGTGGATCCATGTTGGTTTTAGTATAAGAAAACACATGCAATGACTCTAGTGGTTTATCCATATTTGTTTGTGGAAATAACACACATGCAATTACTCTAGTGGTTGATCCATGTGTGGTTTGTGAAAAGAACACACATGCAATGACTCTAGTGTTGGTTTTAGTATAAGAACATACATGCAATGACTCTAGTGGTTGATCCATATGTGGTTTGTGGAAAGAACACACATGCAATGACTCTAGTAGTTGATCCATGTGTGGTTTGTGGAAATAACACACATGCAATGACTGTAATGGGTCCACATGTGTGGTTTGTGGAAAGAACACACATGCAATGACTCTGGTTGATCCATATGTGGTTTGTGGAAAGAACACACATGCAATGACTCTAGTGGTGGATCCATGTGTGGTTTGTGGAAAAGAACACACATGCAATGACTCTAGTGTTGGTTTGTGGTATTAGTATAAGAACAAACATGCAATGACTCTAGTGGTTGATCCATGTGTGGTTTGTGGAAAGAACACACATGCAATGACTTTGGTTGATCCATGTGTCATTTGTGGAAAGAACACACATGCAATGACCACTGGTGGATCCATGTGTGGTTTGCGGAAAAGAACACACATGCAATGACTCTAGTACTGGTTTGTGGTTTTAGTATAAGAACACACATGCAATGACTCTAGTGGTTGATCCATCTGTGGTTTGTGGAAATAACACACATGCAATGACTCTAGAGGTTGATCCATATGTGGTTTGTGGAAAGAACACACATGCAATGACCACTAGTGGATCCATGTGTGGTTTGTGGAAAAGAACACACATGCAATGACTCTAGTACTGGTTTGTGGTTTTAGTATAAGAACACACATGCAATGACTCTAGTGGTTGATCCATGTGTGGTTTGTGGAAATAAAACACATGCAATGAGTCTAGTGGTTGATCCATGTTTGGTTTGTGGAAAGAACACACATGCAATGACCACTGGTGGATCCATGTGTGGTTTGTGGAAAAGAACACATATGCAATGACTCTAGTACTGGTTTGTGGTTTTAGTATAAGAATACACATGCAATGACTCTAGTACTGGTGTGTGGTTTTAGTATAATAACACACATGCAATGACTCTAGTGGTTGATCCATGTGTGGTTTGTGGAAATAACACACATGCAATGACTCTAGTGGTTGATCCATGTGTGGTTTGTGTAAAGAACACACATGCAATGACCACTAGTGGATCCATGTTGGTTTTAGTATAAGAACACACATGCAATGACTCTAGTGGTTTATCCATATTTGTTTGTGGAAATAACACACATGCAATGACTCTAGTTGATCCATATGTGGTTTGTGGAAAGAACACACATGCAATGACTCTAGGGGTGGATCCATGTGTGGTTTGTGGAAAAGAACACACATGCAATGACTCTAGTGTTGGTTTGTGGTTTTAGTATAAGAACAAACATGCAACGACTCTAGTGGTTGATCCATGTGTGGTTTGTGGAAAGAACACACATGCAATGACTTTGGTTGATCCATGTGTCATTTGTGGAAAGAACACACATGCAATGACCACTGGTGGATCCATGTGTGGTTTGAGGAAAAGAACACACATGCAATGACTCTAGTACTGGTTTGTGGTTTTAGTATAAAAACACACATGCAATGACTCTAGTGGTTGATCCATCTGTGGTTTGTGGAAATAACACACATGCAATGACCACTGGTGGATCCATGTGTGGTTTGTGTAAAAGAACACACATGCAATGACTCAAGTGGTTGATCCATGTTTGTTTGTGGAAATAACACACATGCAATGACTCTAGTGGTTGATCCATGTGTGGTTTGTGAAAAGAACACACCTGCAATGACTCTAGTGGTTGATCCATGTGTGGTTTGTGGAAATAACACATATGCAATGACTCTAATGGTTGATCCATGTGTGTTTTGTGGAGATAACACACATGCAATGACTGTAATGGGTCCACATGTGGTTTGTGGAAAGAACACACATGCAATGACCACTGGTTGATCCATATGTTGTTTCTAGAAAAGAACACACATACAATGAGTCTAGTGGATCCATGTGTGGTTTGTGGAAAAGAACAAACATGCAATGACTCTAGTGGTTGATCCATGTGTGGTTTGTGGAAAGAACACACATGCAATGAAACTGGTTGATCCATGTGTGGTTTGTGGAAAGAACACACATGCAATGACCAGTGGTCGATCCATGTGTGGTTTGTGGAAAAGAACACACCTGCAATGACTCTAGTGCTGGTTTCTGGTTTTAGTATAAGGACAAACATGCAATGACTCTAGTGGTTGATCCATGTGTGGTTTGTGGAAATAACACACATGCAATGACTCTAGTGGTTGATCCATGTGTGATTTGTGGAAAGAACACACATGCAATGACCAGTGGTGGATCCATATGTGGTTTGTGGAAAAGAACACACATGTAATGACTCTAGTGGTTGATCCATGTTTGTTTGTGGAAATAACACACATGCAATGAAGCTAGTGGTTGATCCATGTGTGGTTTGTGAAAAGAACACACCTGCAATGACTCTAGTGTTGGTTTTAGTATAAGAACACACATGCAATGACTCTAGTGGTTGTTGCATGTATGGTTTGTGGAAATAATACATATGCAATGACTCTAGTGGTTGATCCATGTGTGGTTTCTGGAAATAACACACATGCAATGACTGTAATGGGTCCACATGTGGTTTGTGGAAAGAACACATATGCAATGACAACTGGTTGATCCATAAGTTGTTTGTGGAAAAGAACACACATGCAATGAGTCTAGTGGATCCATGTGTGGTTTGTGGAAAAGAACACACCTGCAATGACTCAAGTGCTGGTTTGTGGTTTTAGTATAAGAACAAACATGCAATAACTCTAGTGGTTGATCCATGTGTGGTTTGTGGAAAGAACACACATGCAATGACTCTGGTTGATCCATATGTGGTCTATGGAAAGAACACACATGCAATGACCACTGCTGTATCCATGTATGGTTTGTGGAAAAGAACACACATGCAATGACACTAGTGCTGGTTTGTGGTTTTAGTATAAGAACAAACATGCAATGACTCTAGATGTTGATCCATGTGTGGTTTGTGGAAAGAACACACATGCAATGACTCTGGTTAATCCATATGTGGTTTGTGGAAAGAACACACATGCAATGACCACTGGTGGATCCATGTGTGGTTTGTGGAAAAGAACACACATGCAATGACTCTAGTACTGGTTTGTGGTTTTAGTATAAGAACACACATGCAATGACTCTAGTGGTTGATCCATGTGTGGTTTGTGGAAAGAACACACATGCAATGACTAGTGGTTGATCCATATGTGGTTTGTGGAAAGAACACACATGCAATGACCACTGGTGGATCCATGTGTGGTTTGTGGAAAAGAACAGACATGCAATGACTCTAGTGCTGGTTTGTGGTTTTAGTATAAGAACAAACAAGCAATGACTCTAGTGGTTGATCCATGTGTGGTTTGTGGAAATAACACACATGCAAAGACTCTGGTTGATCCGTGTGTGGTTTGTGGAAATAACACACATGCAATGACCAATGGTGGATCCATGTGTGGTTTGTGGAAAAGAACACATTGCAATGACTCTAGTACTGGTTTATGATTTTGGTACAAGAACACACATGCAATGACTCTAGTGGTTGATCCATGTGTTGTTTGTGGAAATAACACACATGCAATGACTCTAGTGGTTGATCCATGTGTGGTTTGTGGAAAGAACACACATGCAATGACCACTGGTGGATCCATGTGTGGTTTGTGGAAAACAACACACATGCAATGACTCTAGTGGTTGATCCATGTTTGTTTGTGGAAATAACACACATGCAATGACTCTAGTGGTTGATCCATGTGTGGTTTGTGAAAAGAACACACCTGCAATGACTCAAGTGTTGGTTATAGTGTACGAACACACATGCAATGACTCTAGTGGTTGATCCATGTGTGGTTTGTGGAAATAACACATATGCAATGTCTCTAGTGGTTAATCCATGTGTGGTTTGTGGAAATAACACACATGCAATGACTCTAGTACTGGTTTGTGGTTTTAGTATAAGAACACACATGCAATGACTCTTGTGGTTGATCCATGTGTGGTTTGTGGAAAGAACACACATGCAATGACTCTAGTGGTTGATCCATGTCTGGTTTGTGGAAAGAACACACATGCAATGACTCTGGTTGATCCATATGTGGTTTGTGGAAATAACACACATGCAATGACCACTGGTGGATCCATGTGTGGTTTGTGGAAAAGAACACACATGCAATGACTCTGCTACTGGTTTGTGGTTTTAGTATAAGAACACACATGCAATGACTCTAGTACTAGTTTGTGGTTTTATTATAATAACACACATGCAATGACTCTAGTGGTTGATCCATGTGTGGTTTGTGGAAATAACACACATGCAATGACTCTAGTGGTTGATCCATGTGTGGTTTGTGGAAAGAACACACATGCAATGACGACTGGTGGATCCATGTTGGTTTTAGTATAAGAACACACATGCAATGACTCTAGTGGTTGATCCATGTTTGTTTGTGGAAATAACACACATGCAATGACTCTAGTGGTTGATCCATGTGTGGTTTGTGAAAAGAACACACCTGCAATGACTCTAGTGTTGGTTTTAGTATAAGAACACACATGCAATGACTCTAGTGGTTGATCCATGTGTGGTTTGTGGAAATAACACATATGCAATGACTCTAGTGGTTGATCCATGTGTGGTTTCTGGAAATAACACACATGCAATGACTATAATGGGTCCACATGTGGTTTGTGGAAAGAACACCCATGCACTGACCGCTGGTTGATCCATAAGTTGTTTGTGGAAAAGAACACACATGCAATGAGTCTAGTGGATCCATGTGTGGTTTGTGGAAAAGAACACACCTGCAATGACTCAAGTGCTGGTTTGTGGTTTTAGTATAAGAACAAACATGCAATGACTCTAGTGGTTGATCAATGTGTGCTTCGTGGAAAGAACACACATGCAATGACTTTAGTTGATCCATATGTGGTCTGTGGAAAGAACACACATGCAATGACCACTGGTGGATCCATGTATGGTTTGTGGAAAAGAACACACATGCAATGACTCTACTGCTGGTTTGCCGTTTTAGTATAAGAACAAACATGCAATGACTCTAGTGGTTGATCCATGTGTGGTTTGTGGAAAGAACACACATGCAATGACTCTAGTTGATCCATATGTGGTTTGTGGAAAGAACACACATGCAATGACCACTGGTGGATCCATGTGTGGTTTGTGGAAAAGAACACACATGCAATGACTCTAGTACTAGTTTGTGATTTTAGTATAAGAACACACATGCAATGATTCTAGTGGTTGATCCATGTGTTGTTTGTGGAAATAACACACATGCAATGACTCTAGTGGTTGATCCATGTGTGGTTTGTGGAAAGAACACACATGCAATGACTACTGGTGGATCCATGTGTGGTTTGTGGAAACGAACACACATGCAATGACTCTAGTGGTTGATCCATGTGTGGTTTGTGAAAAGAACACACATGCAATGACTCTGGTGTTGGTTTTAGTATAAGAACACACATGCAATGACTCTAGTGGTTTATCCATGTGTGGTTTGTGGAAATAACACATATGCAATGACTCTAGTGGTTGATCCATGTGTGGTTTGTGGAAATAACACACATGCAATGACTCTAGTGGTTGATCCATGTGTGGTTTGTGGAAAGAACACACATGCAATGACGACTGGTGGATCCATGTTGGATTTAGTATAAGAACACACATGCAATGAATCTAGTGGTTGATCCATGTGTGGTTTGTGAAAAGAACACACCTGCAATGACTCTAGTGTTGGTTTTAGTATAAGAACACACATGCAATGACTCTAGTGGTTGATCCATGTGTGGTTTGTGGAAATAACACATATGCAATGACTCTAGTGGTTGATCCATGTGTGGTTTCTGGAAATAACGCACATGCAATGACTATAATGGGTCCACATGTGGTTTGTGGAAAGAACACCCATGCACTGACCGCTGGTTGATCCATAAGTTGTTTGTGGAAAAGAACACACATGCAATGAGTCTAGTGGATCCATGTGTGGTTTGTGGAAATAACACACATGCGATGACTCTAGTACTGGTTTGTGGTTTTAGTATAAGAACACACATGCAATGACTCTTGTGGTTGATCCGTGTGTGGTTTGTGGAAAGAACACACATGCAATGACTCTGGTTGATCCATGTGTGGTTTGTGGAAAGAACACACATGCAATGACTCTGGTTGATCCATGTGTGGTTTGTGGAAAGAACACACATGCAATGACCACTGGTGGATCCATGTGTGGTTTGTGGAAAAGAACACACATGCAATGACTCTAGTGGTTGATCCATGTTTGTTTGTGGAAATAACACACATGCAATGACTCTAGTGGTTAATCCTTGTGTGGTTTGTGAAAAGAACACACCTGCAATGACTCTAGTGTTGGTTTTAGTATAAGAACACACATGCAATGACTCTAGTGGTTGATCCATGTGTGGTTTGTGGAAATAACACATATGCAATGTCTCTAGAGGTTAATCCATGTGTGGTTTGTGGAAATAACACACATGCAATGACTCTAGTACTGGTTTGTGGTTTTAGTATAAGAAAACACATGCAATGACTCTAGTGGTTGATCCATGTGTGGTTTGTAGAAATAACACACATGCAATGACTCTAGTGGTTGATCCATGTCTGGTTTGTGGAAAGAACACACATGCAATGACTCTGGTTGATCCATATGTGGTTTGTGGAAATAACACACATGCAATGACCACTGGTCGATCCATGTGTGGTTTGTGGAAAAGAACACACATGCAATGACTCTAGTACTGGTTTGTGG
This sequence comes from Avena sativa, assembly GCA_916181665.1. NCBI lineage: Eukaryota > Viridiplantae > Streptophyta > Magnoliopsida > Poales > Poaceae > Avena > Avena sativa. The sequence goes on from OV702289.1 coordinate 597,398,367, forward strand.
TTTTAGTATAAGAACACACATGCAATGACTCTAGTACTAGTTTGTGGTTTTAGTATAATAACACACATGCATTGACTCTAGTGGTTGATCCATGTGTGGTATGTGGAAATAACACGCATGCAATGACTCTAGTGGTTGATCCATGTGTGGTTTGTGGAAAGAACACACATGCAATGACCACTGGTCGATCCATGTTGGTTTAGTATAAGAACACACATGCAATGACTCTAGTGGTTGATCCATATTTGTTTGTGGAAATAACACACATGCTATGACTCTAGTGGATGATCCATGTGTGGTTTGTGAAAAGAACACACCTGCAATGACTCTAGTGTTGGTTTTAGTATAAGAACACACATGCAATGACTCTAGTGGTTGATCCATGTGTGGTTTGAGGAAATAACACATATGCAATGTCTCTAGTGGTTAATCCATGTGTGGTTTGTGGAAATAACACACATGAAATGACTCTAGTACTGGTTTGTGGTTTTAGTATAAGAATGCAATGCAATGACTCTAGTGGTTGATCCATGTGTGGTTTGTGAAAAGAACACACATGCAATGACTCTGGTGTTGGTTTTAGTATAAGAACACACATGCAATGACTCTAGTGGTTTATCCATGTGTGGTTTGTGGAAATAACACATATGCAATGACTCTAGTGGTTGATCCATGTGTGGTTTGTGGAAATAACACACATGCAATGACTCTAGTGGTTGATCCATGTGTGGTTTGTGGAAAGAACACACATGCAATGACGACTGGTGGATCCATGTTGGATTTAGTATAAGAACACACATGCAATGAATCTAGTGGTTGATCCATGTGTGGTTTGTGAAAAGAACACACCTGCAATGACTCTAGTGTTGGTTTTAGTATAAGAACACACATGCAATGACTCTAGTGGTTGATCCATGTGTGGTTTGTGGAAATAACACATATGCAATGACTCTAGTGGTTGATCCATGTGTGGTTTCTGGAAATAACGCACATGCAATGACTATAATGGGTCCACATGTGGTTTGTGGAAAGAACACCCATGCACTGACCGCTGGTTGATCCATAAGTTGTTTGTGGAAAAGAACACACATGCAATGAGTCTAGTGGATCCATGTGTGGTTTGTGGAAATAACACACATGCGATGACTCTAGTACTGGTTTGTGGTTTTAGTATAAGAACACACATGCAATGACTCTTGTGGTTGATCCGTGTGTGGTTTGTGGAAAGAACACACATGCAATGACTCTGGTTGATCCATGTGTGGTTTGTGGAAAGAACACACATGCAATGACTCTGGTTGATCCATGTGTGGTTTGTGGAAAGAACACACATGCAATGACCACTGGTGGATCCATGTGTGGTTTGTGGAAAAGAACACACATGCAATGACTCTAGTGGTTGATCCATGTTTGTTTGTGGAAATAACACACATGCAATGACTCTAGTGGTTAATCCTTGTGTGGTTTGTGAAAAGAACACACCTGCAATGACTCTAGTGTTGGTTTTAGTATAAGAACACACATGCAATGACTCTAGTGGTTGATCCATGTGTGGTTTGTGGAAATAACACATATGCAATGTCTCTAGAGGTTAATCCATGTGTGGTTTGTGGAAATAACACACATGCAATGACTCTAGTACTGGTTTGTGGTTTTAGTATAAGAAAACACATGCAATGACTCTAGTGGTTGATCCATGTGTGGTTTGTAGAAATAACACACATGCAATGACTCTAGTGGTTGATCCATGTCTGGTTTGTGGAAAGAACACACATGCAATGACTCTGGTTGATCCATATGTGGTTTGTGGAAATAACACACATGCAATGACCACTGGTCGATCCATGTGTGGTTTGTGGAAAAGAACACACATGCAATGACTCTAGTACTGGTTTGTGGTTTTAGTATAAGAACACACATGCAATGACTCTAGTACTAGTTTGTGGTTTTAGTATAATAACACACATGCATTGACTCTAGTGGTTGATCCATGTGTGGTATGTGGAAATAACACGCATGCAATGACTCTAGTGGTTGATCCATGTGTGGTTTGTGGAAAGAACACACATGCAATGACCACTGGTCGATCCATGTTGGTTTAGTATAAGAACACACATGCAATGACTCTAGTGGTTGATCCATATTTGTTTGTGGAAATAACACACATGCTATGACTCTAGTGGATGATCCATGTGTGGTTTGTGAAAAGAACACACCTGCAATGACTCTAGTGTTGGTTTTAGTATAAGAACACACATGCAATGACTCTAGTGGTTGATCCATGTGTGGTTTGAGGAAATAACACATATGCAATGTCTCTAGTGGTTAATCCATGTGTGGTTTGTGGAAATAACACACATGAAATGACTCTAGTACTGGTTTGTGGTTTTAGTATAAGAATGCAATGCAATGACTCTAGTGGTTGATCCATGTGTGGTTTGTGGAAAGAACAAACATGCAATGACTCTAGTGGTTGATCCATGTGTGGTTTGTGGAAATAACACATATGCAATGACTCTAGTGGTTGATCCATGTGTGGTTTTTGGAGATAACACACATGCAATGACTGTAATGGGTCCACATGTGGTTTGTGGAAAGAACACACATGCAATGACCACTGGTTGATGCATATGTTGTTTCTGGAAAAGAACACACATACAATGAGTCTAGTGGATCCATGTGTGGTTTGTGGAAATAACACACATGCAATGACTCTAGTGGTTGATCCATGTCCGGTTTGTGGAAAGAACACACATGCAATGACTCTAGTTGATCCATATGTGGTTTGTGGAAATAACACACATGCAATGACCACTGGTGGATCCATGTGTGGTTTGTGGAAAAGAGCACACATGCAATGACTCTAGTACTGGTTTGTGGTTTTAGTATAAGAACACACATGCAATGACTCTAGTACTAGTTTGTGGTTTTAGTATAATAACACACATGGAATGACTCTAGTGGTTGATCCATGTGTGGTTGGTGGAAAGAACACACATGCAATGACCACTGGTGGATCCATGTTGGTTTTATTATAAGAACACACATGCAATGACTCTAGTGGTTGATCCATATTTGTTTGTGGAAATAACACACATGCAATGACTCTAGTGGTTGATCCATGTGTGGTTTGTGAAAAGAACACACATGCAATGACTCTAGTGTTGGTTTTAGTATAAGAACACACATGCAATGACTCTAGTGGTTGATCCATATGTGGTTTGTGGAAAGAACACACATGTAATGACTCTAGTGGTTGATCCATGTGTGGTTTCTGGAAATAACACACATGCAATGACTGTAATGGGTCCACATGTGGTTTGTGGAAAGAACACCCATGCAATGACCGCTGGTTGATCCATAAGTTGTTTGTGGAAATAACACATATGCAATGTCTCTAGTGGTTAATCCATGTGTGGTTTGTGGAAATAACACACATGCAATGACTCTAGTACTGGTTTGTGGTTTTAGTATAAGAACACACATGCAATGACTCTAGTGGTTGATCCATGTGTGGTTTGTGGAAATAACACACATGCAATGACTCTAGTGGATGATACATGTCTGGTTTGTGGAAAGAACACACATGCAATGACTCTGGTTGATCCATATGTGGTTTGTGGAAATAACACACATGCAATGACCACTGGTGGATCCATGTGTGGTTTGTGGAAAAGAACACACATGCAATGACTCTAGTACTGGTTTGTGGTTTTAGTATAAGAACACACATGCAATGACTCTAGTACTAGTTTGTGGTTTTAGTATAATAACACACATGCATTGACTCTAGTGGTTGATCCATGTGTGGTCTGTGGAAATAACACGCATGCAATGACTCTAGTGGTTGATCCATGTGTGGTTTGTGGAAAGAACACACATGCAATGACCACTGGTCGATCCATGTTGGTTTAGTATAAGAACACACATGCAATGACTCTAGTGGTTGATCCATATTTGTTTGTGGAAATAACACACATGCAATGACTCTAGTGGATGATCCATGTGTGGTTTGTGAAAAGAACACACCTGCAATGACTCTAGTGTTGGTTTTAGTATAAGAACACACATGCAATGACTCTAGTGGTTTATCCATGTGTGGCTTGAGGAAATAACACATATGCAATGTCTCTAGTGGTTAATCCATGTGTGGTTTGTGGAAATAACACACATGAAATGACTCTAGTACTGGTTTGTGGGTTTAGTATAAGAATGCAATGCAATGACTCTAGTCGTTGATCCATGTGTGGTTTGTGGAAATAACACACATGCAATGACTCTAGTGGTTGATCCATGTCCGGTTTGTGGAAAGAACACACATGCAATGACTCTAGTTGATCCATATGTGGTTTGTGGAAATAACACACATGCAATGACCACTGGTGGATCCATGTGTGGTTTGTGGAAAAGAACACACATGCAATGACTCTAGTACTGGTTTGTGGTTTTATTATAAGAACACACATGCAATGACTCTTGTACTAGTTTGTGGTTTTAGTGTAATAACACACATGGAATGACTCTAGTGGTTGATCCATGTGTGGTTTGTGGAAAGAACACACATGCAATGACCACTGGTGGATCCATGTTGGTTTTATTATAAGAACACACATGCAATGACTCTAGTGGTTGATCCATATTTGTTTGTGGAAATAACACACATGCAATGACTCTAGTGGTTGATCCATGTGTGGTTTGTGAAAAGAACACACATGCAATGACTCTAGTGTTGGTTTTAGTATAAGAACACACATGCAATGACTCTAGTGGTTGATCCATATGTGGTTTGTGGAAAGAACTGTAGGGGTTCATAGCATGGAAAACAAAAATTTTCTATCGCATACAAACAAACAAGCCAAGATCTATCTACTAGATTGTAGCAACGAGTCGATGGAATAACTCACCCTCGAAGATTCCAAAGTGTTTAACGAGAGCAGATTCTCGTGGGTGATGTAGTCGTACTCTTTCCGATCTCAAGATCGCGTAGACGATCCTTCCGGCGCCGCGTTCCCGCAGCGCTCCCGCAGTCGGTCACACGTTCGGTACTCGACGAAGACCTTCCTCTCCCTTGTTCCAGCAGGCAGCGGAGGTTGTAGCACTCTCCTCGCGATTCCGGCAGCACAACGGCGTGGTACCGGAGGTAGAGGGGAGATCCCGCAGGGCTTCGCCTTAAGCCGGTGCGAGTATGGTGGAGCTTATGAGAGAGGCTATTAGTGGTCTAGTAATTAGACACACCAATTAGAGGGCTCTAAACCAATTAGAAGGCTCTAAACCGAAACAGCTCTAAACCGGGGTCTAGGTCTAGTTTCTAGTTTAGAGGATAGGAACTTGTGTGTGCTAGGAGGGGAGCCCTGCCCCTCCTTATATAGGTGGGAGGGCTGGCTGCGCCATGGGGAGGAGAGTCCCTCCCCAAGTCGGCTTGGTGGGGCGCCGGCCAAGGGAGGAGTCCTCCCCCAATTCGGCCTCCACCAATCCTCCTCTTTTCCCACTTCCCAAAATTGGCAGTTTGACTTTCAAATTAGCCGTTTGACTTTTCCAATTTAGGAATTAAATAAACCCTTTATTTTGGACAGCGAGAACACCTAGTACATGATGCAATCATTCCAACTTGCAATGACACATTCATGTACCCCTTCCCCCCCGGAGTGCCGGACATTCCGGGACCTTCTAGAATGTTCCCGATGAAAACACCGGAACCATTCCCCAACTCCGAAATGGGACTTTCCTTATATGAATCTTATTCTCCGGACCATTCCGGATCACCTCGTGATATCCCGGATCCCATCCGAGACTCCGAACAACATTCGGTCTCTTTCTCATAATACCATAACTACTCAAACAACGTCGAATCCTTAAGTGTGTCTCCCTACGGTTCGTGAATTATGCGGACATGATCGAGACACTTCTCCGAACAATAACCAATAGAGGAATCTGGAAATTCATATGGCTCCCACATATTTCTACGATTACTTAGCGATCGAATGAACCACTTACATACGATACCAATTTCCCTTTGTCTCACGATATGTTACTTATCCGAGGTCATGATCGTCGGTATCTCTGCATACCTAGTTCAACCTCGTTACTGACAAGTACTCTTTTCTCGTTCCCGTGATATGTGATCCCTTGTGACCAAGTCACATGCTTGCAAGCTAATTGGATGACATTTCACCGAGAGGGCCCAGAGAATATCTATCCGTCATGTGGATGGACAAATCCCACTCTTGATCCATGTGTTTCAACCAATACTTTCCGAACACCCAATGCCACTTTTATAGCCACCCTGTTACGGTGTGGTGTTTGATGACATCAAAGCATCCATCCAGTAAAGGCAATATGCATGATCTCATGGTCGAAGGAATTAGGTTACTATGTATCAGAAAGCATATAGCAATTGAACTATTGAAATGATTTGATCTTTATGCTACGCTTGTCTTATAGGAGTATGTCCACCATATCATTCTCCTAACGATATGATCTTGTTGTTGATAACATCTCAATGTTCATGACAAAGAAACCACATCATCAATCAACCAACAAGCTAGTGAAGTATAGAGGCCATACTAGGGACTTCAAATTAAGTTTACAAATCACACAAGTATTAATGGTTTCCTTGTTAATACTATTATAGCATGAATGTAAACATTTATCATAAACACAAAGATATATATAATAATAACTACATTTATTATTACCTCTAGGGCATATCTCCAACAGTCTCCCACTTGCACTAGAGTCATCTAATCTAGATTACATGGTAATATACCGAACACCCATGGCAGTTTGGTGTTGGTCATGTTTTGCCCTCGGGAGAGGTTTAGTCAACGGATCCGCCACATTCAGATCTGTGTGTACTTTGCAAATCTTTATATCCCCATCCTGGATATGTTCTCGAATAGCGTGGAAACGCAGCTTGATATGCTTCAGCTTCTTGTGTGACCTTGGTTCTTGCGCATTGGCTATGGCGCCCATGTTATCACAGTAGATAGACATTGGGTCCAGCGCACTTGGAACCACACCCAGCTCTGTAATGAACTCTTTCATCCATATCGCTTCTTGTGAAGCCTCCGAAGCAGCCATGTATTCCTATTCAGTTGAAGATCTCGCCACAACGCTTTGCTTTGCACTCCTCCAGCTAACTGCTGCACCATTCAAAATAAATACGTATCCAGATTGTGATTTAGAATCATCCGGATCGGTGTTCCAACTAGCATCGGTGTAACCATTAACAACGAGCTGTTCATCACCTCCATAAGAAAGAACCATATCCTTAGTTCTTCTCAAGTACTTAAGGATGTTTTTGACCGCTGTCCAATGATCCACTCCTGGATCACTTTGATATCTGCTAGTTAAACTAACAGCATATGCGATGTCGGGTCTAGTACATAGCATGGCATACATTAGAGATCCTATGGCTGAGGCATAGGGAGTCTTACTCATCTTTTCTCTATCTTCTGCCGATGTCGGACTTTGAGTTTTACTCAAGGTCATATTGGGCAACATGGGCAAGAACCCTTTCTTGCTATCTTCCATTCCAAACCTCTTTAGAACTTTGTCCAAATATGTACTTTGTGACAATGATATTTGGCGTTTCGATCTATCTCTATAAATCTTTATGCCTAATATGTAAGCTGCTTCGCCAAGATCCTTCATTGAAAAACTATTATTCAAATATTCCTTGACACTATTAAGAAGGTCTACATCATTCCCAATCAACAATATGTCATCCACATACAGTATTAAGAATGCTACAGAGCTCCCACTCACTTTCTTGTAAATACAAGCTTCTCCATAAGTTTGTATAAAACCAAAACTTTTGATTACCTTATCAAAACGTTGATTCCAACTTCGGGATGCTTGCTTCAATCCATAGATGGACCGTTGAAGCTTGCATACCTTGTTAGCATCTTTAGGATCGACAAAACCTTTGGGTTGTATCATATACAACTCTTCATCAATGTCTCCATTGAGGAATGCTGTTTTGACATCCATCTGCCATATCTCATAATCATAATATGCAGCGATTGCTAACATAATCCTCACAGACTTTAGCTTCGCTACCGGTGAGAAAGTCTCATCGTAGTCAACTCCTTGAATTTGTCGAAACCCTTTTGCGACAAGTCGAGCTTTATAGACAGTAACATTACCATCAGCATCTGTTTTCTTCTTGAAAATCCATTTGTTCTCGACAGCCTTCCGGCCATCCGGTAAGTCCACCAAAGTCCATACTTGGTTTTCGTACATGGATCCAATCTCGGATTTCATGGCTTCTTGCCATTTATTGGAATCTGGGCTCATCATCGCTTCCTCATATGTCTCGGGGTTATCGGTGTTGTCCACCAACATGACATTCATAACGGAATCATACCAATCTGGAGTGGTACGAGTTCTCGTTGACCTCCGAGGCTCTGTAGTAACTTCAACCGAAGTTTCATGATCACCATCATTAGCTTCCTCTCTTATTGGTGCAGGCACCACAGGAACTTCTTCCGGTGCTGCGCTACTCGCAATTTCGAGAGAAGGTTCGATAACCTCGTCGAGTTCTACTTTCCTTCCAGTCACTTCTTTCGAGAGAAATTCCTTCTCTAGAAAGGATCCATTCTTAGCAACGAAGATTTTGCCTTCGGATCTATGATAGAAGGTATACCCAACAGTTTCCTTCGGGTATCCTATGAAGACGCATTTTTCCGCTTTGGGTTCAAGCTTGTCCGGCTGTAACTTCTTTACATAGGCTTCGCATCCCCAAACTTTAAGGAACGACAATTTAGGTTTCTTCCCAAACCATAATTCATACGGTGTCGTTTCAACGGATTTAGACGGTGCCCTATTTAAAGTGAATGCGGCTGTTTCTAATGCATAACCCCAAAATGATAGTGGCAAATCTGTAAGTGACATCATAGAACGAACCATATCTAAGAGAGTTCGATTACGACGTTCAGACACACCATTACGCTGTGGTGTTCCCGGCGGTGTCAACTGCGAAAGTATTCCACATTTCTTCAAATGCTCGCCAAACTCGTAACTTAGATATTCACCTCCACGATCAGAACGTAGAAATTTAATCTTCTTGTTACGTTGATTCTCTACCTCACTTTGAAACTCCTTAAACTTCTCGAAAGTTTCGGACTTATGTTTCATGAAATAGATATACCCATATCTACTCAAGTCATCCGTGAAGGTAAGAACATAACGATAACCACTGCGCGATGCTACACTCATTGGACCACACACATCGGTATGTATGATTTCCAATAAGTCCGTAGCTCGCTCCATTATACCAAAAAATGGAGTCTTAGTCATTTTTCCCATCAGACATGCTTCGCATCTTTCAAGTGATTCAAAATCAAGTGATTCAAGAAGTCCATCGGAATGGAGTTTCTTCATACGTTTCACTCCAATGTGACCAAGACGACAGTGCCACATATAGGTCAAATTATCGCTTGATTTCAAACGTTTAGCCTCAATGTTATTAATATGTGTATTTCTACTATCGAGATTCAATATGAATAGACCATCTATCAAAGGTGCATGTGCATAAAACATATTACTCATATAAATCGAACAACCATTATTCTCGGATTTAAACAAGTAACCGTCTCGCAATAAACAAGATCCCGATATAATGTTCATGCTCAACGCAGGCACCAAATAACAATTATTTAAGTATAAAACTAATCCCGATGGTAGATGAAGAGGTAGTGTGCCGACCGCGATCACATCAACCTTTGATCCGTTTCCCACGCGCATCGTCACCTCGTTCTTCACTAGCTTCTGTTTATTCTGCAGCTCCTGTTTCGAGTTACAAATATGAGCAACCGAACCAGTATCAAATACCCAGGCACTACTACGAGTACTAGTGAGATACACATCAATAACATGTATATCAGATATACCTTTCTTCTTGATGTTGCCGTTCTTCAAATCCGCCAAGTACCTTGGGCAATTCCGCTTCCAGTGACCTTCTCCCTTGCAGTAAAAGCACTCAGTATCAGGCTTGGGTCCAGCCTTGGTCCTCTTCGTCGGCGTGGTAACTTTCTTACCACCCTTCTTGAAGTGTCCCTTCTGCTTAGACTTGCCTTTCTTGAATTTGGTGGTCTTATTGACCATCAACACTTGGTGCTCTTTCTTGATCTCCACTTCTGCAGATTTTAACATAGCAAATAGTTCTGGCAACTCTTTGTTCATGTTCTGCATGTTGTAGTTCATCACAAAGTTCTTGTAACTTGGTGGTAGTGATTGGAGGATGCGGTAAACTCCCAAAGTATTAGGAATCACTATACCCAAACTTTGAAGTTTATTTGCGTGCCCAGACATTTTAAGCACATGCTCACTGACGGAGCTACCCTCTTCCATCTTGCAGTTAAAGAACTTTTCAGAAGCTTCATAACTTTCAATTGCCGCATGAGTCTCAAAGATTAATTTGAGATCCTCGACAATATCATATGGATCTGACTCTTCAAACCTTTTCTGAAGCTCCGATTCTAAACCATACAAGATAGCACACTGAACTATGGAGTACTGATTCTTCCGAGCGAGGTAAACATTCTTTACTTCATCGGTAGCATCAGCTGCAGGTGGGTCACCTAGCGGTGCATCCAGCACATAGGTCAAATTACCAGCTGTGAGGACAATCCTCAAATTGCGGAACCAATCCGCGAAGTTGCTTCCATTGTTTTTCAACTTTTCTTTCTCTAGGAACGCATTAAAATTGATGGTAGGGGCTGCCATTGATCTACAACATATTTGCAATAGTTTAGACTAAGTTTATGACAAATTGAGTTCAAATTAATTAATGAAATTAAACTAGGTGAACTCCCACTCAAAACAACATCCCTCACATTGTTTTAGTGATCACACGAACCAAATCCACTACATCAACACCGATCATCACGAGAGCTGATATAGTTTTAATGGCGAACAATCATCATGTTCATCATATCTACTATATGATTCATGCTTTGCCTTTCGGCGATCCGTGTTCCTGAGGCCATGTCTGTACATGCTAGGCTCGTCAAGATCAAACCTTAGCTTCCGCATAAGCAAATCTGGCTTGCTTACGTTGTAGTCACCCGCGGAATCAAAGACACCCGATCATCACGTGGTGCTTCGAAGCAGCAAGCTTTGGCAACGGTGCATACTAAGGGTGAACACTTTTAGAACTTGAAATTTATGTGCATGAGGGATCATCTTATAATGCTACCGTCGTCTACTAAGCAATACAAGATGCATAAAGGATTAACATCACATGCAATTCATAATATGTGATATGATATGGCCTTTCTTCTTTGTGCTTCCGATCTCCATCTTCAAGCACGAACATGATCTCCATCATCACCGGCATAGCATCAAGGTCAATGACGCTTCTTCATGGTTGTCGTCCGCCAACTTCAACTATTACAACTATTTTGAATAGACACGCAGGCCTTAACAGAAATTAAAGACAACCATATGGCTCCTGCCGGTTGCCAACTTACAATAAAGAACATTGCATACATCAAATATAATCACAATCATGGCCATATCACATCACTGCACACCCCTGCAAAACAAAGTTAGACGCTTCTACTTTCTTTGCATATTTTACGTGGTTTGGGGCTTTCCATAAGTGTCGTTCTAACCTACGAACAAGAACCACAACATTGATACTAGCATTGTTGATTACCCGTTGTAAATTGGATCTTTACTATGCTAGGAGAAACAGGCACCCGCAAAGCCACTTATGCAATACAAGTTGCATGTTAAGCGTGGAGCAAGTCTCATGAACGATGTCATGTAAGGTTAGCCCGGGCCGCTTCATCCCAACATACCGCAAGATGCAAAGTACACAAAAGGCAATCTACAATAAAAGCATCAACGCCCACAATGACCATTGTGTTCTACTCGTGCAACAGATCTACATATAGACACGGCTCTGATACCACTGTAGGGGTTCATAGCATGGAAAACAAAAATTTTCTATCGCATACAAACAAACAAGCCAAGATCTATCTACTAGATTGTAGCAACGAGTCGATGGAATAACTCACCCTCGAAGATTCCAAAGTGTTTAACGAGAGCAGATTCTCGTGGGTGATGTAGTCGTACTCTTTCCGATCTCAAGATCGCGTAGACGATCCTTCCGGCGCCGCGTTCCCGCAGCGCTCCCGCAGTCGGTCACACGTTCGGTACTCGACGAAGACCTTCCTCTCCCTTGTTCCAGCAGGCAGCGGAGGTTGTAGCACTCTCCTCGCGATTCCGGCAGCACAACGGCGTGGTACCGGAGGTAGAGGGGAGATCCCGCAGGGCTTCGCCTTAAGCCGGTGCGAGTATGGTGGAGCTTATGAGAGAGGCTATTAGTGGTCTAGTAATTAGACACACCAATTAGAGGGCTCTAAACCAATTAGAAGGCTCTAAACCGAAACAGCTCTAAACCGGGGTCTAGGTCTAGTTTCTAGTTTAGAGGATAGGAACTTGTGTGTGCTAGGAGGGGAGCCCTGCCCCTCCTTATATAGGTGGGAGGGCTGGCTGCGCCATGGGGAGGAGAGTCCCTCCCCAAGTCGGCTTGGTGGGGCGCCGGCCAAGGGAGGAGTCCTCCCCCAATTCGGCCTCCACCAATCCTCCTCTTTTCCCACTTCCCAAAATTGGCAGTTTGACTTTCAAATTAGCCGTTTGACTTTTCCAATTTAGGAATTAAATAAACCCTTTATTTTGGACAGCGAGAACACCTAGTACATGATGCAATCATTCCAACTTGCAATGACACATTCATGTACCCCTTCCCCCCCGGAGTGCCGGACATTCCGGGACCTTCTAGAATGTTCCCGATGAAAACACCGGAACCATTCCCCAACTCCGAAATGGGACTTTCCTTATATGAATCTTATTCTCCGGACCATTCCGGATCACCTCGTGATATCCCGGATCCCATCCGAGACTCCGAACAACATTCGGTCTCTTTCTCATAATACCATAACTACTCAAACAACGTCGAATCCTTAAGTGTGTCTCCCTACGGTTCGTGAATTATGCGGACATGATCGAGACACTTCTCCGAACAATAACCAATAGAGGAATCTGGAAATTCATATGGCTCCCACATATTTCTACGATTACTTAGCGATCGAATGAACCACTTACATACGATACCAATTTCCCTTTGTCTCACGATATGTTACTTATCCGAGGTCATGATCGTCGGTATCTCTGCATACCTAGTTCAACCTCGTTACTGACAAGTACTCTTTTCTCGTTCCCGTGATATGTGATCCCTTGTGACCAAGTCACATGCTTGCAAGCTAATTGGATGACATTTCACCGAGAGGGCCCAGAGAATATCTATCCGTCATGTGGATGGACAAATCCCACTCTTGATCCATGTGTTTCAACCAATACTTTCCGAACACCCAATGCCACTTTTATAGCCACCCTGTTACGGTGTGGTGTTTGATGACATCAAAGCATCCATCCAGTAAAGGCAATATGCATGATCTCATGGTCGAAGGAATTAGGTTACTATGTATCAGAAAGCATATAGCAATTGAACTATTGAAATGATTTGATCTTTATGCTACGCTTGTCTTATAGGAGTATGTCCACCATATCATTCTCCTAACGATATGATCTTGTTGTTGATAACATCTCAATGTTCATGACAAAGAAACCACATCATCAATCAACCAACAAGCTAGTGAAGTATAGAGGCCATACTAGGGACTTCAAATTAAGTTTACAAATCACACAAGTATTAATGGTTTCCTTGTTAATACTATTATAGCATGAATGTAAACATTTATCATAAACACAAAGATATATATAATAATAACTACATTTATTATTACCTCTAGGGCATATCTCCAACAAGAACACACATGCAATGACTCTAGTGGTTGATCCATGTGTGGTTTCTGGAAATAACACACATGCAATGACTGTAATGGGTCCACATGTGGTTTGTGGAAAGAACACCCATGCAATGACCGCTGGTTGATCCATAAGTTGTTTGTGGAAAAGAACACACATGCAATGAGTCTAGTGGATCCATGTGTGGTTTGTGGAAAAGAACACACCTGCAATGACTCAAGTGCTGGTTTGTGGTTTTAGTATAAGACCAAACATGCAATGACTCTAGTGGTTGATCCATGTGTGGTTTGTGGAAAGAACACACATGCAATGACTCTGGTTAATCCATATGTGGTCTGTGGAAAGAACACACATGCAATGACCACTGGTGGATCCATGTATGGTTTGTGGAAAAGAACACACATGCAATGACTCTAGTGCTAGTTTGTGGTTTTAGTATAAGAAAAAACATGCAATGACTCTAGTGGTTGATCCATGTGTGGTTTGTGGAAAATACACACATGCAATGACTCTGGTTGATCCATATGTGGTTTGTGGAAATAACACACATGCAGACCGCTGGTGGATCCATGTGTGGTTTGTGGAAAAGAACGCACATGCAATGACTCTAGTACTGGTTTGTGATTTTAGTATAAGAACACACATGCAATGACTCTAGTGGTTGATCCATGTGTTGTTTCTGGAAATAACACACATGCAATGACTCTAGTGGTTGATCCATGTGTGGTTTGTGGAAAGAACGCATATGCAATGACTACTGGTGGATCCATGTGTGGTTTGTGGAAACGAACACACATGCAATGACTCTAGTGGTTGATCCATGTTTGTTTGTGGAAATAACACAAATGCAATGACTCTATTGGTTGATCCATGTGTGGTTTGTGGAAAGAACACACATGCAATGACTCTAGTGTTGGTTTTAGTATAAGAACACACATGCAATGACTCTAGTGGTTGATCCATGTGTGGTTTGTGGAAATAACACATATGCAATGACTCTAGTGGTTGATCCATGTGTGGTTTGTGGAAATGACACACATGCCATGACTCTAGTATTGGTTTGTGGTTTTAGTATAAGAACACACATGCAATGACTCTTGTGGTTGATCCATGTATGGTTTGTGGAAAGAACACACATGCAATGACTCTGGTTGATCCATGTGTGGTTTGTGGAAAGAACACACATGCAATGACTCTGGTTGATCCATGTGTGGTTTGTGGAAAGAACACACATGCAATGACCACTGGTGGATCCATGTGTGGTTTGTGGAAAAGAACACGCATACAATGACTCTAGTACTGGTTTGTGGTTTTAGTATAAGAACACACATGCAATGACTCTAGTGGTTGATCCATGTGTGGTTTGTGGAAATAAAACACATGCAATGACTCTAGTGGTTGATCCATGTGTGGTTTGTGGAAAGAACACACATGCAATGACCACTGGTGGATCCATGTGTGGTTTGTGGAAAAGAACACACATGCAATGACTCTAGTGGTTGATCCATGTTTGTTTGTGGAAATAACACACATGCAATGACTCTAATGGTTGATCCATGTGTGGTTTCTGAAGAGAACACACCTGCAATGACTCTAGTGTTGGTTTTACTAAAAGAACACACATGCAATGACTCTAGTGGTTGATCCATGTGTTGTTTGTGGAAATAACACATATGCAATGTCTCTAGTGGTTAATCCATGTGTGGTTTGTGGAAATAACACACATGCAATGACTCTAGTACTGGTTTGTGGTTTTAGTATAAGAAAACACATGCAATGACTCTAGTGGTTGATCCATGTGTGGTTTGTGGAAATAACACACATGCAATGACTCTAGTGGTTGATCCATGTCTGGTTTGTGGAAAGAACACACATGCAATGACTCTGGTTGATCCATATGTGGTTTGTGGAAATAACACACATGCAATGACCACTGGTGGATCCGTGTGTGGTTTGTGGAAAAGAACACACATGCAATGACTAGTACTGGTTTGTGGTTTTAGTATAAGAACACATATGCAATGACTCTAGTACTAGTTTGTGGTTTTAGTATAATAACAAACATGCAATGACTCTAGTGGTTGATCCATGTGTGGTTTGTGGAAATAACACACGTGCAATGACTCTAGTGGTTGATCCATGTGTGGTTTGTGGAAAGAACACACATGCAATGACCACTGGTGGATCCATGTTGGTTTTAGTATAAGAACACACATCCAATGACTCTAGTGGTTGATCCATATTTGTTTGTCGAAATAACACACATGCAATGACTCTAGTGGTTGATCCATATGTGGTTTGTGGAAAGAACACACATGCAATGACTCTAGTGGTTGATCCATGTGTAGTTTGTGGAAATAACACACATGCAATGACTGTAATGGGTCCACGTGTCTGGTTTGTGGAAAGAACACGCATGCAATGACTCTGGTTGATCCATACGTGGTTTGTGGAAAGAACACACATTTAATGACTCTAGTGGTGGATCCATGTGTGGTTTGTGGAAAAGAACACACATGCAATGACTCTAGTGCTGGTTTGTGGTTTTAGTATAAGAACAAACATGCAATGACTGTAGTGGTTGATCCATGTGTGGTTTGTGGAAAGAACACACATGCAATGACTCTGGTTGATCCATATGTGGTCTGTGGAAAGAACACACATGCAATGACCACTAGTGGATCCATGTGTGGTTTGTGGAGAAGAACACACATGCAATGACTCTAGTGGTTGATCCATGTTTGTTTGTGGAAATAACACAAATGCAATGACTCTAGTGGTTAATACTTGTGTGGTTTGTGAAAAGAACACACCTGCAATGACCCTAGTGTTGGTTTTAGTATAAGAACACACATGAAATGACTCTAGTGGTTGATCCATGTGTGGTTTGTGGAAATAACACACATGCAATGACTCTAATACTGGTTTGTGGTTTTAGTATAAGAACACACATGCAATGACTCTAGTGGTTGATCCATGTGTGGTTTGTGGAAATAACACACATGCAATGACTCTAGTGGTTGATCCATGTCTGGTTTGTGGAAAGAAAACACATGCAATGACTCTGGTTGATCCATATGTGGTTTGTGGAAATAACGAACATGCAATGACCACTGGTGGATCCTTGTCTGGTTTGGGGAAAAGAACACACATGCAATGTCTCTAGTACTGGTTTGTGGTTTTAGTATAAGAACACGCATGCAATTACTCTAGTACTAGTTTGTGGTTTTAGTATAATAACACACATGCATTGACTCTAGTGGTTGATCCATGTGTGGTTTGTGGAAATAACACACATGCAAGGACTCTAGTGGTTGATCCATGTGTGGTTTGTGGAAAGAACACACATGCAATGACCACTGGTGGATCCATGTTGGTTTAGTATAAGAACACACATGCAATGACTCTAGTGGTTGATCCATATTTGTTTGTGGAAGTAACACACATGAAATGACTCTATTGGTTGATCCATGTGTGGTTTGTGAAAAGAACACACATGCAATGACTCTAGTGTTGGTTTTAGTATAAGAACACACATGCTATGACTCTAGTGGTTGATCCATGTGTGGTTTGTGGAAATAACACATATGCAATGACTCTAGTGGTTGATCCATGTGTGGTTTGTGGAAATGACACACATGCCATGACTCTAGTATTGGTTTGTGGTTTTAGTATAAGAACACACATGCAATGACTCTTGTGGTTGATCCATGTGTGGTTTGTGGAAAGAACACACATGCAATGACTCTGGTTGATCCATGTGTGGTTTGTGGAAAGAACACACATGCAATGACTCTGGTTGGTCCATGTGTGGTTTGTGGAAAGAACACACATGCAATGACCCCTGGTGGATCCATGTGTGGTTTGTGGAAAAGAACACGCATGCAATGACTCTAGTACTGGTTTGTGGTTTTAGTATAAGAACACACATGCAATGACTCTAGTGGTTGATCCATGTGTGGTTTGTGGAAATAAAACACATGCAATGACTCTAGTGGTTGATCCATGTGTGGTTTGTGGAAAGAACACACATGCAATGACCACTGGTGGATCCATGTGTGGTTTGTGG
Organism: Avena sativa; assembly: GCA_916181665.1. NCBI lineage: Eukaryota > Viridiplantae > Streptophyta > Magnoliopsida > Poales > Poaceae > Avena > Avena sativa. The sequence continues at coordinate 597,416,275 of OV702289.1, forward strand.
AAAAGAACACACATGCAATGACTCTAGTGGTTGATCCATGTTCGTTTGTGGAAATAACACACATGCAATGACTCTAATGGTTGATCCATGTGTTGTTTCTAAAAAGAACACACCTGCAATGACTCTAGTTTTGGTTTTAGTAAAAGAACACACATGCAATGACTCTAGTGGTTGATCCATGTGTTGTTTGTGGAAATAACACATATGCAATGTCTCTAGTGGTTAATCCATGTGTGGTTTGTGGAAATAACACACATGCAATGACTCTAGTAATGGTTTGTGGTTTTAGTATAAGAAAACACATGCAATGACTCTAGTGGTTGATCCATGTGTGGTTTGTGGAAATAACACACATGCAGTGACTCTAGTGGTTGATCCATGTCTGGTTTGTGGAAAGAACACACATGCAATGACTCTGGTTGATCCATATGTGGTTTGTGGAAATAACACACATGCAATGACCACTGGTGGATCCATGTGTGGTTTGTGGAAAAGAACACACATGCAATGACTAGTACTGGTTTGTGGTTTTAGTATAAGAACACACATGCAATGACTCTAGTACTAGTTTTATGGTTTTAGTATAATAACAAACATGCAATGACTCTAGTGGTTGATCCATGTGTGGTTTGTGGAAATAACACACATGCAATGACTCTAGTGGTTGATCCATGTGTGGTTTGTGGAAAGAACACACATGCAATGACCACTGGTGGATCCATGTTGGTTTTAGTATAAGAACACACGTGCAATGACTCTAGTGGTTGATCCATATTTGTTTGTCGAAATAACACACATGCAATGACTCTAGTGGTTGATCCATGTGTGGTTTGTGAAAAGAACACACATGCAATGACTCTAGTGTTGGTTTTAGTATAAGAACACACATGCAATGAGTCTAGTGGTTGATCCATATGTGGTTTGTGGAAAGAACACACATGCAATGACTCTAGTGGTTGATCCATGTGTGGTTTGTGGAAATAACACACATGCAATGACTGTAATGGGTCCACATGAGTGGTTTGTGGAAAGAACACACATGCAATGACTCTGGTTGATCCATATGTGGTTTGTGGAAAGAACACACATTCAATGACTCTAGTGGTGGATACATGTGTGGTTTGTGGAAAAGAACACACATGCAATGACTCTAGTGCTGGTTTGTGGTTTTAGTATAAGAACAAACATGCAATGACTGTAGTGGTCGATCCATGTGTGGTTTGTGGAAAGAACACACATGCAATGACTCTGGTTGATCCATATGTGGTCTGTGGAAAGAACACACTTGCAATGACCACTGGTGGATCCATGTGTGGTTTGTGGAGAAGAACACACATGCAATGACTCTAGTGGTTGATCCATGTTTGTTTGTGGAAATAACACAAATGCAATGACTCTAGTGGTTAATCCTTGTGTGGTTTGTGAAAAGAACACACCTGCAATGACCCTAGTGTTGGTTTTAGTATAAGAACACACATGAAATGACTCTAGTGGTTGATCCATGTGTGGTTTGTGGAAACAACACACATGCAATGACTCTAATACTAGTTTGTGGTTTTAGTATAAGAACACACATGCAATGACTCTAGTGGTTGATCCATGTGTGGTTTGTGGAAATAACACACATGCAATGACTCTAGTGGTTGATCCATGTCTGGTTTGTGGAAAGAACACACATGCAATGACTCTGGTTGATCCATATGTGGTTTGTGGAAATAACACACATGCAATGACCACTGTTGGATCCATGTGTGGTTTGTGGAAAAGAACACACATGCAATGACTCTAGTACTGGTTTGTGGTTTTAATATAAGAACACGCATGCAATGACTCTAGTACTAGTTTGTGGTTTTAGTATAATAACACACATGCATTGACTCTAGTGGTTGATCCATGTGTGGTTTGTGGAAATAACACACATGCAAGGACTCTAGTGGTTGATCCATGTGTGGTTTGTGGAAAGAACACACATGCAATGACCACTGGTGGATCCATGTTGGTTTAGTATAAGAACACACATGCAATGACTCTAGTGGTTGATCCATATTTGTTTGTGGAAGTAACACACATGAAATCACTCGAGTGGTTGATCCATGTGTGGTTTTTGAAAAGAACACACATGCAATGACTCTAGTGTTGGTTTTAGTATAAGAACACACTTGCAATGACTCTAGTGGTTGATCCATGTGTGGTTTGTGGAAATAACACATATGTAATGTCTCTAGTGGTTAATCCATGTGTGGTTTGTGGAAATAACACACGTGTAATGACTCTAGTACTGGTTTGTGGTTTTAGTATAAGAAAACACATGCAATGACTCTAGTGGTTGATCCATGTGTGGTTTGTGGAAATAACACACATGCAATGACTCTAGTGGTTGATCCATGTCTGGTTTGTGGAAAGAACACACATGCAATGACTCTGGTTGATCCATATGTGGTTTGTGGAAATAACACACATGCAATGACCACTGGTGGATCCGTGTGTGGTTTGTGGAAAAGAACACACATGCAATGACTAGTACTGGTTTGTGGTTTTAGCATAAGAACACACATGCAATGACTCTAGTGGTTGATCCATGTGTGGTTTGTGGAAATAACACACATGCAATGACTCTAGTGGTTGATCCATGTGTGGTTTGTGGAAAGAACACACATGCAATGACCACTCGTGGATCCATGTGTGGTTTGTGGAAAAGAACACACATGCAATGACTCTAGTGGTTGATCCATGTTTGTTTGTGGAAATAACAAACATGCAATGACTCTAATGGTTGATCCATGTGTGGTTTCTGAAAAGAACACACCTGCAATGACTCTAGTGTTGGTTTTACTAAAATAACACACATGCAATGACTCTAGTGGTTGATCGATGTGTTGTTTGTGGAAATAACACATATGCAATGTCTCTAGTGGTTAATCCATGTGTGGTTTGTGGAAATAACACACATGCAATGACTCTAGTACTGGTTTGTGGTTTTAGTATAAGAAAACACATGCAATGACTCTAGTGGTTGATCCATGTGTGGTCTGTGGAAATAGCACACATGCAATGACTCTAGTGGTTGATCCATGTCTGGTTTGTGGAAAGAACACACATGCAATGACTCTGGTTGATCCATATGTGGTTTGTGTAAATAACACACATGCAATGACCACTAGTGGATCCATGTGTGGTTTGTGGAAAAGAACACACATGCAATGACTAGTCCTGGTTTGTGGTTTTAGTATAAGAACACACATGCAATGACTCTAGTACTAGTTTGTGGTTTTAGTATAATAACACACATGCAATGACTCTAGTGGTTGATCCATGTGTGGTTTGTGGAAATAACACACATGCAATGATTCTAGTGGTTGATCCATGTGTGGTTTGTGGAAAGAACACACATGCAATGACCACTGGTGGATCCATGTTGGTTTTAGTATAAGAACACACATGCAATGACTCTAGTGGTTGATCCATATTTGTTTGTCGAAATAACACACATGCAATGACTCTAGTGGTTGATCCATGTGTGGTTTGTGAAAAGAACACACATGCAATGACTCTAGTGTTGGTTTTAGTATAAGAACACACATGCAATGAGTCTAGTGGTTGATCCATATGTGGTTTGTGGAAAGAACACACATGCAATGACTCTAGTGGTTGATCCATGTGTGGTTTGTGGAAATAACACACATGCAATGACTATAATGGGTCCACATGTGTGGTTTGTGTAAAGAACACACATGCAATGACTCTGGTTCATCCATATGTGGTTTGTGGAAAGAACACACATTCAATGACTCTAGTGGTGGATCCATGTGTGGTTTGTGGAAAAGAACACACATGCAATGACTCTAGTGCTGGTTTGTGGTTTTAGTATAAGAACAAACATGCAATGACTGTAGTGGTCGATCCATGTGTGGTTTGTGGAGAAGAACACACATGCAATGACTCTAGTGGTTGATCCATGTTTGTTTGTGGAAATAACACACATGCAATGACTCTAGTGGTTAATCCTTGTGTGGTTTGTGAAAAGAACACACCTGCAATGACCCTAGTGTTGGTTTTAGTATAAGAACACACATGAAATGACTCTAGTGGTTGATCCATGTGTGGTTTGTGGAAATAACACATATGCAATGTCTCTCGTGGTTAATCCATGTGTGGTTTGTGGAAATAACACACATGCAATGACTCTAGTACTTGTTTGTGGTTTTAGTATAAGAACACACATGCAATGACTCTAGTGGTTGATCCATGTGTGGTTTGTGGAAATAACACACATGCAATGACTCTAGTGGTTGATCCATGTCTGGTTTGTGGAAAGAACACACATGCAATGACTCTGGTTGATCCATATGTGGTTTGTGGAAATAACACACATGCAATGACCACTGGTGGATCCATGTGTGGTTTGTGGAAAAGAACACACATGCAATGACTCTAGTGGTTGATCCATGTGTGGTTTGTGGAAATAACACACATGCAATGACTCTAGTGGTTGATCCATGTGTGGTTTGTGGAAAGAACACACATGCAATGACCACTGGTGGATCCATGTTGGTTTAGTATAAGAACACACATGCAATGACTCTAGTGGTTGATCCATATTTGTTTGTGGAAATAACACACATGCAATGACTCTAGGGGTTGATCCATGTGTGGTTTTTGAAAAGAACACACATGCAATGACTCTAGTGTTGGTTTCAGTATAAGAACACACATGCAATGACTCTAGTGGTTGATCCATGTGTGGTTTGTGGAAATAACACACATGCAATGACTCTGGTTGATCTGGGTGGTGGTTTTAGTATAAGAACACACATGCAATGACTCTAGTGGTTGATCCATGTGTGGTTTGTGGAAATAACACACATGCAATGACTCTAGTGGTTGATCCATGTGTGGTTTGTGGAAATAACACACATGCAATGACTATAATGGGTCCACATGTGTGGTTTGTGGAAAGAACACACATGCAATGACTCTCGTTGATCCATATGTGGTTTGTTGAAAGAAGACACATGCAATGACTCTAGTGGTGGATCCATGTGTGGTTTGTGGAAAAGAACACACATGCAATGACTCTAGTGCTGGTTTGTGGTTTTAGTATAAGAACAAACATGCAATGAATCTAGTGGTTGATCCATGTGTGGTTTGTGGAAAGAACACACATGCAATGACTCTGGTTGATCCATGTGTGGTTTGTGGAAAGAACACACATGCAATGACCATTGGTGGATCCATGTGTGGTTTGTGGAAAAGAACACACATGCAATGACTCTAGTACTGATTTGTGGTTTTAGTATAAGAACACACATGCAATGAGTCTAGTGGTTGATCCATGTGTTGTTTGTGGAAATAACACATATACAATGACTCTATTGGTTGATCCATGTGTGGTTTGTGGAAAGAACACACATGCAATGACCACTGGTGGATCCATGTGTGCATTGTGGAAAAGAACACACATGCAATGACTCAAGTGGTTGATCCATGTTTGGTTGTGGAAATAACACACATGCAATGACTCTAGTGGTTGATCCATGTGTTGTTTGAGAAAAGAACACACCTGCAATGACTCTTGTGTTCATTTTAGTATAAGAACACACATGCAATGACTCTAGTGGTTGATCCATGAGTGTTTTGTGGAAATAACACATATGCAATGACTCTAGTAATTGATCCATGTGTGGTTTGTGGAGATAACACACATGCAATAACTGTAATGGGTCCACATGTGGTTTATGGAAAGAACACACATGCAATGACCACTGGTTGATCCATATGTTGTTTGTGGAAAAGAACACACATACATTGAGTCTAGTGGATCCATTTGTGGTTTGTGGAAAAGAACAAACATGCAATGAATCTAGTGGTTGATCCATGTCTGGTTTGTGGAAAGAACACACATGCAATGACTCTGGTTGATCCATGTGTGGTTTGTGGATAGAACACACATGCAATGACTAGTGGTGGATCCATGTGTGGTTTGTGGAAAAGAACACACATGCAATGACTCTAGTGCTGGTTTGTGTTTTTAGTATAAGGAAAAACATGCAATGACTCTAGTGGTTGATCCATGTGTGGTTTGTGGAAATAACACACATGCAATGACTCTAGTGGTTGATCCATGTGTGGTTTGTGGAAAGAACACACATGCAATGACCACTGGTGGATCCATGTGTGGTTTGTGGAAAAGAACACACATGTAATGACTCTAGTGGTTGATCCATGTGTGGTTTGTGGAAAAGAACACACATGCAATGACTCTAGTGGTTGATCCATGTTTGTTTGTGGAAATAACAAACATGCAATGACTCTAATGGTTGATCCATGTGTGGTTTCTGAAAAGAACACACCTGCAATGACTCTAGTGTTGGTTTTACTAAAAGAACACACATGCAATGACTCTAGTGGTTGATCGATGTGTTGTTTGTGGAAATAACACATATGCAATGTCTCTAGTGGTTAATCCATGTGTGGTTTGTGGAAATAACACACATGCAATGACTCTAGTACTGGTTTGTGGTTTTAGTATAAGAAAACACATGCAATGACTCTAGTGGTTGATCCATGTGTGGTCTGTGGAACTAGCACACATGCAATGACTCTAGTGGTTGATCCATGTCTGGTTTGTGGAAAGAACACACATGCAATGACTCTGGTTGATCCATATGTGGTTTGTGTAAATAACACACATGCAATGACCACTAGTGGATCCATGTGTGGTTTGTGGAAAAGAACACACATGCAATGACTAGTCCTGGTTTGTGGTTTTAGTATAAGAACACACATGCAATGACTCTAGTACTAGTTTGTGGTTTTAGTATAATAACACACATGCAATGACTCTAGTGGTTGATCCATGTGTGGTTTGTGGAAATAACACACATGCAATGATTCTAGTGGTTGATCCATGTGTGGTTTGTGGAAAGAACACACATGCAATGACCACTGGTGGATCCATGTTGGTTTTAGTATAAGAACACACATGCAATGACTCTAGTGGTTGATCCATATTTGTTTGTCGAAATAACACACATGCAATGACTCTAGTGGTTGATCCATGTGTGGTTTGTGAAAAGAACACACATGCAATGACTCTAGTGTTGGTTTTAGTATAAGAACACACATGCAATGAGTCTAGTGGTTGATCCATATGTGGTTTGTGGAAAGAACACACATGCAATGACTCTAGTGGTTGATCCATGTGTGGTTTGTGGAAATAGCACACATGCAATGACTATAATGGGTCCACATGTGTGGTTTGTGGAAAGAACACACATGCAATGACTCTGGTTCATCCATATGTGGTTTGTGGAAAGAACACACATTCAATGACTCTAGTGGTGGATCCATGTGTGGTTTGTGGAAAAGAACACACATGCAATGACTCTAGTGCTGGTTTGTGGTTTTAGTATAAGAACAAACATGCAATGACTGTAGTGGTCGATCCATGTGTGGTTTGTGGAGAAGAACACACATGCAATGACTCTAGTGGTTGATCCATGTTTGTTTGTGGAAATAACACACATGCAATGACTCTAGTGGTTAATCCTTGTGTGGTTTGTGAAAAGAACACACCTGCAATGACCCTAGTGTTGGTTTTAGTATAAGAACACACATGAAATGACTCTAGTGGTTGATCCATGTGTGGTTTGTGGAAATAACACATATGCAATGTCTCTCGTGGTTAATCCATGTGTGGTTTGTGGAAATAACACACATGCAATGACTCTAGTACTGGTTTGTGGTTTTAGTATAAGAACACACATGCAATGACTCTAGTGGTTGATCCATGTGTGGTTTGTGGAAATAACACACATGCAATGACTCTAGTGGTTGATCCATGTCTGGTTTGTGGAAAGAACACACATGCAATGACTCTGGTTGATCCATATGTGGTTTGTGGAAATAACACACATGCAATGACCACTAGTGGATCCATGTGTGGTTTGTGGAAAAGAACACACATGCAATGACTCTAGTGGTTGATCCATGTGTGGTTTGTGGAAATAACACACATGCAATGACTCTAGTGGTTGATCCATGTGTGGTTTGTGGAAAGAACACACATGCAATGACCACTGGTGGATCCATGTTGGTTTAGTATAAGAACACACATGCAATGACTCTAGTGGTTGATCCATATTTGTTTGTGGAAATAACACACATGCAATGACTCTAGGGGTTGATCCATGTGTGGTTTTTGAAAAGAACACACATGCAATGACTCTAGTGTTGGTTTTAGTATAAGAACACACATGCAATGACTCTAGTGGTTGATCCATGTGTGGTTTGTGGAAATAACACACATGCAATGACTCTAGTACTGGTTTGTGGTTTTAGTATAATAACACACATGCAATGACTCTAGTGGTTGATCCATGTGTGGTTTGTGGAAATAACACACATGCAATGACTCTAGTGGTTGATCCATGTGTGGTTTGTGGAAATAACACACATGCAATGACTATAATGGGTCCACATGTGTGGTTTGTGGAAAGAACACACATGCAATGACTCTCGTTGATCCATATGTGGTTTGTGGAAAGAACACACATGCAATGACTCTAGTGGTGGATCCATGTGTGGTTTGTGGAAAAAACACACATGCAATGACTCTAGTGCTGGTTTGTGGTTTTAGTATAAGAACAAACATGCAATGAATCTAGTGGTTGATCCATGTGTGGTTTGTGGAAAGAACACACATGCAATGACTCTGGTTGATCCATGTGTGGTTTGTGGAAAGAACACACATGCAATGACCACTGGTGGATCCATGTGTGGTTTGTGGAAAAGAACACACATGCAATGACTCTAGTACTGATTTGTGGTTTTAGTATAAGAACCCACATGCAATGAGTCTAGTGGTTGATCCATGTGTTGTTTGTGGAAATAACACATATACAATGACTCTATTGGTTGATCCATGTGTGGTTTGTGGAAAGAACACACATGCAATGACCACTGGTGGATCCATGTGTGCATTGTGGAAAAGAACACACATGCAATGACTCAAGTGGTTGATCCATGTTTGGTTGTGGAAATAACACACATGCAATGACTCTAGTGGTTGATCCATGTGTTGTTTGAGAAAAGAACACACCTGCAATGACTCTTGTGTTCATTTTAGTATAAGAACACACATGCAATGACTCTAGTGGTTGATCCATGAGTGTTTTGTGGAAATAACACATATGCAATGACTCTAGTAATTGATCCATGTGTGGTTTGTGGAGATAACACACATGCAATAACTGTAATGGGTCCACATGTGGTTTATGGAAAGAACACACATGCAATGACCACTGGTTGATCCATATGTTGTTTGTGGAAAAGAACACACATACATTGAGTCTAGTGGATCCATTTGTGGTTTGTGGAAAAGAACAAACATGCAATGAATCTAGTGGTTGATCCATGTCTGGTTTGTGGAAAGAACACACATGCAATGACTCTGGTTGATCCATGTGTGGTTTGTGGATAGAACACACATGCAATGACTAGTGGTGGATCCATGTGTGGTTTGTGGAAAAGAACACACATGCAATGACTCTAGTGCTGGTTTGTGTTTTTAGTATAAGGAAAAACATGCAATGACTCTAGTGGTTGATCCATGTGTGGTTTGTGGAAATAACACACATGCAATGACTCTAGTGGTTGATCCATGTGTGGTTTGTGGAAAGAACACACATGCAATGACCACTGGTGGATCCATGTGTGGTTTGTGGAAAAGAACACACATGTAATGACTCTAGTGGTTGATCCATGTTTGTTTGTGGAAATAACACACATGCAATGACTCTAGTGGTTGATCCATGTGTGGTTTGTGAAAAGAACACACATGCAATGACTCTAGTGTTAGTTTTAGTATAATAGCACACATGCAATGACTCTAGTGGTTTATCCATGTGTGGTTTGTGGAAATAACACATATGCAATGACTCTAGTGGTTGATCCATGTGTGGTTTATGGAAATAACACACATGCAATGATTGTAATGGGTCCACATGTGGTTTGTGGAAATAGCACACATGCAATGACCACTGGTTGATCCATAAGTTGTTTGTGGAAAAGAACACACATGCAATGAGTCTAGTGGATCCATGTGTGGTTTGTGGAAAAAAGAACACGCATGCAATGACTGTACTTCTGGTTTGTGGTTTTAGTATAAGAACAAACATGCAATGACTCTAGTGGTTGATCCGTGTGTGGTTTGTGGAAAGAACACACATGCAATGACTCTGGTTGATCCATTTGTGGTCTGTGGAAAGAACACACATGCAATGACCACTGGTGGATCTATGTGTGGTTTGTGGAAAAGAACACACATGCAATGACTCTAGTGTTGGTCTGTGGTTTTAGTATAAGAACAAACATGCAATGACTCTAGTGGTTGATCCATGTGTGGTTTGTGGAAAGAACACACATGCAATGACTCTGGTTGATCCATATGTGGTTTGTGGAAAGAACACACATGCAATGACCACTGGTAGATCTATGTGTGGTTTGTGGAGAAGAACACACATGCAATGACTCTAGTACTGGTTTGTAGTTTTAGTATAAGAACACACATGCAATTACTCTAGTACTGGTTTATGGTTTTACTATAAGAATACACATGCAATGACTCTAGTGGTTGATCCATGTGTGGTTTGTGGAAAGAACACACATGCAATGACCACTGGTGGATCCATGTTGGTTTTAGTATACGAACACACATGCAATGACTCTAGTGGTTGATCCATGTTTGTTTGTGGAAATAACACACATGCAATGACTCTAGTGGTTGATCCATGTGTGGTTTGTGAAAAGAACACACATGCAATGACTCTAGTGTTGGTTTTAGTATAAGAACACACATGCAATGACTCCAGTGGTTGATCCATGTGTGGTTTGTGGAAATAACACATATGCAATGACTCTAGTGGTTGATCCATGTGTAGTTTGTGCAAATAAAACACATGCAATGACTCTAGTGGGTCCACATGTGTGGTTTGTGGAAGGAATACACATGCAATGACTCTGGTTGATCCATATGTGGTCTGTGGAAAGAACACACATGCAATGACTCTAGTGGTGGATCCATGTTTGGTTTGTGGAAAAGAACACACATGCAATGACTCTAGTGCTGGTTTGAGGTTTTAGTATAAGAACAAACATGCAATGACTCTAGTGGTTGATCCACGTGTGGTTTGTGGAAAGAAGACACATGCAATGACTAGTGGTTGATCCATATGTGGTTTGTGGAAAGAACACACATGCAATGACCACTGGTGGATCCATGTGTGGTTTGTGGAAAAGAACACACATGCAATGACTCTAGTGCTGGTTTGTGGTTTTAGTATAAGAACAAACATGCAATGACACTAGTGGTTGATCCATGTGTGGTTTGTGGAAAGAACACACATGTAATGACTCTGGTTGATCCATATGTGGTTTGTGGAAAGAACACACATGCAATGACTATAGTGGTTGATCCATGTCTGGTTTGTGGAAAGAACACACATGCAATGACTCTGGTTGATCCATATGTGGTTTGTGGAAATAACACACATGCAATGACCACTGGTGGATCCATGTGTGGTTTGTGGAAAAGAACACACATGCAATGACTCTAGTGGTTGATCCATGTGTGGTTTGTGGAAATAACACACATGCAATGACTCTAGTGGTTGATCCATGTGTGGTTTGTGGAAAGAACACACATGCAATGACCACTGGTGGATCCATGTTGGTTTAGTATAAGAACACACATGCAATGACTCTAGTGGTTGATCCATATTTGTTTGTGGAAATAACACACATGCAATGACTCTAGTGGTTGATCCATGTGTGGTTTGTGTAAAGAACACACATGCAATGACCACTAGTGGATCCATGTTGGTTTTAGTATAAGAACACACATGCAATGACTCTAGTGGTTGATCCATGTGTGGTTTGTGAAAAGAACACAAATGCAATGACTCTAGTGTTGGTTTTAGTATAAGAACATACATGCAATGACTCTAGTGGTTGATCCATATGTGGTTTGTGGAAAGAATACACATGCAATGACTCTAGTAGTTGATCCATGTGTGGTTTGTGGAAATAACACACATGCAATGACTGTAATGGGTCCACATGTGTGGTTTGTGGAAAGAACACACATGCAATGACTCTAGTTGATCCATATGTGGTTTGTGGAAAGAACAAACATGCAATGACTCTAGTGGTTGATCCGTGTGTGGTTTGTGGAAAGAACACACATGCAATGACTCTGGTTGATCCATTTGTGGTCTGTGGAAAGAACACACATGCAATGACCACTGGTGGATCTATGTGTGGTTTGTGGAAAAGAACACACATGCAATGACTCTAGTGTTGGTCTGTGGTTTTAGTATAAGAACAAACATGCAATGACTCTAGTGGTTGATCCATGTGTGGTTTGTGGAAAGAACACACATGCAATGACTCTGGTTGATCCATATGTGGTTTGTGGAAAGAACACACATGCAATGACCACTGGTAGATCTATGTGTGGTTTGTGGAGAAGAACACACATGCAATGACTCTAGTACTGGTTTGTAGTTTTAGTATAAGAACACACATGCAATGACTCTAGTACTGGTTTATGGTTTTAGTATAACAATACACATGCAATGACTCTAGTGGTTGATCCATGTCTGGTTTGTGGAAAGAACACACATGCAATGACTCTGGTTGATCCATATGTGGTTTGTGGAAATAACACACATGCAATGACCACTGGTGGATCCATGTGTGGTTTGTGGAAAAGAACACACATGCAATGACTCTAGTGGTTGATCCATGTGTGGTTTGTGGAAATAACACACATGCAATGACTCTAGTGGTTGATCCATGTGTGGTTTGTGGAAAGAACACACATGCAATGACCACTGGTGGATCCATGTTGGTTTAGTATAAGAACACACATGCAATGACTCTAGTGGTTGATCCATATTTGTTTGTGGAAATAACACACATGCAATGACTCTAGTGGTTGATCCATGTGTGGTTTTTGAAAAGAACACACATGCAATGACTCTAGTGATGGTTTTAGTATAAGAACAAACATGCAATGACTCTAGTGGTTGATCCGTGTGTGGTTTGTGGAAAGAACACACATGCAAATGACTCTGGTTGATCCATTTGTGGTCTGTGGAAAGAACACACATGCAATGACCACTGGTGGATCTATGTGTGGTTTGTGGAAAAGAACACACATGCAATGACTCTAGTGTTGGTCTGTGGTTTTAGTATAAGAACAAACATGCAATGACTCTAGTGGTTGATCCATGTGTGGTTTGTGGAAAGAACACACATGCAATGACTCTGGTTGATCCATATGTGGTTTGTGGAAAGAACACACATGCAATGACCACTGGTAGATCTATGTGTGGTTTGTGGAGAAGAACACACATGCAATGACTCTAGTACTGGTTTGTAGTTTTAGTATAAGAACACACATGCAATGACTCTAGTACTGGTTTATGGTTTTACTATAAGAATACACATGCAATGACTCTAGTGGTTGATCCATGTGTGGTTTGTGGAAAGAACACACATGCAATGACCACTGGTGGATCCATGTTGGTTTTAGTATACGAACACACATGCAATGACTCTAGTGGTTGATCCATGTTTGTTTGTGGAAATAACACACATGCAATGACTCTAGTGGTTGATCCATGTGTGGTTTGTGAAAAGAACACACATGCAATGACTCTAGTGTTGGTTTTAGTATAAGAACACACATGCAATGACTCCAGTGGTTGATCCATGTGTGGTTTGTGGAAATAACACATATGCAATGACTCTAGTGGTTGATCCATGTGTAGTTTGTGCAAATAAAACACATGCAATGACTCTAGTGGGTCCACATGTGTGGTTTGTGGAAGGAATACACATGCAATGACTCTGGTTGATCCATATGTGGTCTGTGGAAAGAACACACATGCAATGACTCTAGTGGTGGATCCATGTTTGGTTTGTGGAAAAGAACACACATGCAATGACTCTAGTGCTGGTTTGAGGTTTTAGTATAAGAACAAACATGCAATGACTCTAGTGGTTGATCCATGTGTGGTTTGTGGAAAGAAGACACATGCAATGACTAGTGGTTGATCCATATGTGGTTTGTGGAAAGAACACACATGCAATGACCACTGGTGGATCCATGTGTGGTTTGTGGAAAAGAACACACATGCAATGACTCTAGTGCTGGTTTGTGGTTTTAGTATAAGAACAAACATGCAATGACACTAGTGGTTGATCCATGTGTGGTTTGTGGAAAGAACACACATGTAATGACTCTGGTTGATCCATATGTGGTTTGTGGAAAGAACACACATGCAATGACTATAGTGGTTGATCCATGTCTGGTTTGTGGAAAGAACACACATGCAATGACTCTGGTTGATCCATATGTGGTTTGTGGAAATAACACACATGCAATGACCACTGGTGGATCCATGTGTGGTTTGTGGAAAAGAACACACATGCAATGACTCTAGTGGTTGATCCATGTGTGGTTTGTGGAAATAACACACATGCAATGACTCTAGTGGTTGATCCATGTGTGGTTTGTGGAAAGAACACACATGCAATGACCACTGGTGGATCCATGTTGGTTTAGTATAAGAACACACATGCAATGACTCTAGTGGTTGATCCATATTTGTTTGTGGAAATAACACACATGCAATGACTCTAGTGGTTGATCCATGTGTGGTTTGTGTAAAGAACACACATGCAATGACCACTAGTGGATCCATGTTGGTTTTAGTATAAGAACACACATGCAATGACTCTAGTGGTTGATCCATGTGTGGTTTGTGAAAAGAACACAAATGCAATGACTCTAGTGTTGGTTTTAGTATAAGAACATACATGCAATGACTCTAGTGGTTGATCCATATTTGTTTGTGGAAATAACACACATGCAATGACTCTAGTGGTTGATCCATGTGTGGTTTTTTGAAAAGAACACACATGCAATGACTCTAGTGATGGTTTTAGTATAAGAACAAACATGCAATGACTCTAGTGGTTGATCCGTGTGTGGTTTGTGGAAAGAACACACATGCAAATGACTCTGGTTGATCCATTTGTGGTCTGTGGAAAGAACACACATGCAATGACCACTGGTGGATCTATGTGTGGTTTGTGGAAAAGAACACACATGCAATGACTCTAGTGTTGGTCTGTGGTTTTAGTATAAGAACAAACATGCAATGACTCTAGTGGTTGATCCATGTGTGGTTTGTGGAAAGAACACACATGCAATGACTCTGGTTGATCCATATGTGGTTTGTGGAAAGAACACACATGCAATGACCACTGGTAGATCTATGTGTGGTTTGTGGAGAAGAACACACATGCAATGACTCTAGTACTGGTTTGTAGTTTTAGTATAAGAACACACATGCAATGACTCTAGTACTGGTTTATGGTTTTACTATAAGAATACACATGCAATGACTCTAGTGGTTGATCCATGTGTGGTTTGTGGAAAGAACACACATGCAATGACCACTGGTGGATCCATGTTGGTTTTAGTATACGAACACACATGCAATGACTCTAGTGGTTGATCCATGTTTGTTTGTGGAAATAACACACATGCAATGACTCTAGTGGTTGATCCATGTGTGGTTTGTGAAAAGAACACACATGCAATGACTCTAGTGTTGGTTTTAGTATAAGAACACACATGCAATGACTCCAGTGGTTGATCCATGTGTGGTTTGTGGAAATAACACATATGCAATGACTCTAGTGGTTGATCCATGTGTAGTTTGTGCAAATAAAACACATGCAATGACTCTAGTGGGTCCACATGTGTGGTTTGTGGAAGGAATACACATGCAATGACTCTGGTTGATCCATATGTGGTCTGTGGAAAGAACACACATGCAATGACTCTAGTGGTGGATCCATGTTTGGTTTGTGGAAAAGAACACACATGCAATGACTCTAGTGCTGGTTTGAGGTTTTAGTATAAGAACAAACATGCAATGACTCTAGTGGTTGATCCATGTGTGGTTTGTGGAAAGAAGACACATGCAATGACTAGTGGTTGATCCATATGTGGTTTGTGGAAAGAACACACATGCAATGACCACTGGTGGATCCATGTGTGGTTTGTGGAAAAGAACACACATGCAATGACTCTAGTGCTGGTTTGTGGTTTTAGTATAAGAACAAACATGCAATGACACTAGTGGTTGATCCATGTGTGGTTTGTGGAAAGAACACACATGTAATGACTCTGGTTGATCCATATGTGGTTTGTGGAAAGAACACACATGCAATGACTATAGTGGTTGATCCATGTCTGGTTTGTGGAAAGAACACACATGCAATGACTCTGGTTGATCCATATGTGGTTTGTGGAAATAACACACATGCAATGACCACTGGTGGATCCATGTGTGGTTTGTGGAAAAGAACACACATGCAATGACTCTAGTGGTTGATCCATGTGTGGTTTGTGGAAATAACACACATGCAATGACTCTAGTGGTTGATCCATGTGTGGTTTGTGGAAAGAACACACATGCAATGACCACTGGTGGATCCATGTTGGTTTAGTATAAGAACACACATGCAATGACTCTAGTGGTTGATCCATATTTGTTTGTGGAAATAACACACATGCAATGACTCTAGTGGTTGATCCATGTGTGGTTTGTGTAAAGAACACACATGCAATGACCACTAGTGGATCCATGTTGGTTTTAGTATAAGAACACACATGCAATGACTCTAGTGGTTGATCCATGTGTGGTTTGTGAAAAGAACACAAATGCAATGACTCTAGTGTTGGTTTTAGTATAAGAACATACATGCAATGACTCTAGTGGTTGATCCATATGTGGTTTGTGGAAAGAATACACATGCAATGACTCTAGTAGTTGATCCATGTGTGGTTTGTGGAAATAACACACATGCAATGACTGTAATGGGTCCACATGTGTGGTTTGTGGAAAGAACACACATGCAATGACTCTAGTTGATCCATATGTGGTTTGTGGAAAGAACAAACATGCAATGACTCTAGTGGTTGATCCGTGTGTGGTTTGTGGAAAGAACACACATGCAATGACTCTGGTTGATCCATTTGTGGTCTGTGGAAAGAACACACATGCAATGACCACTGGTGGATCTATGTGTGGTTTGTGGAAAAGAACACACATGCAATGACTCTAGTGTTGGTCTGTGGTTTTAGTATAAGAACAAACATGCAATGACTCTAGTGGTTGATTTATGTGTGGTTTGTGGAAAGAACACACATGCAATGACTCTGGTTGATCCATATGTGGTTTGTGGAAAGAACACACATGCAATGACCACTGGTAGATCTATGTGTGGTTTGTGGAGAAGAACACACATTCAATGACTCTAGTACTGGTTTGTAGTTTTAGTATAAGAACACACATGCAATGACTCTAGTACTGGTTTATGGTTTTAGTATAAGAATACACATGCAATGACTCTAGTGGTTGATCCATGTCTGGTTTGTGGAAAGAACACACATGCAATGACTCTGGTTGATCCATATGTGGTTTGTGGAAATAACACACATGCAATGACCACTGGTGGATCCATGTGTGGTTTGTGGAAAAGAACACACATGCAATGACTCTAGTGGTTGATCCATGTGTGGTTTGTGGAAATAACACACATGCAATGACTCTAGTGGTTGATCCATGTGTGGTTTGTGGAAAGAACACACATGCAATGACCACTGGTGGATCCATGTTGGTTTAGTATAAGAACACACATGCAATGACTCTAGTGGTTGATCCATATTTGTTTGTGGAAATAACACACATGCAATGACTCTAGTGGTTGATCCATGTGTGGTTTTTGAAAAGAACACACATGCAATGACTCTAGTGATGGTTTTAGTATAAGAACACACATGCAATGACTCTAGTGGTTGATCCATGTGTGGTTTGTGGAAATAACACATATGTAATGTCTCTAGTGGTTAATCCATGTGTGGTTTGTGGAAATAACACACATGCAATGACTCTAGTACTGGTTTGTGGTTTTAGTATAAGAACACACATGCAATGACTCTAGTGGTTGATCCATGTGTGGTTTGTGGAAATAACACACATGCAATGACTCTAGTGGTTGATCCATGTGTGGTTTGTGGAAAGAACACACATGCAATGACTCTGGTTGATCCATATGTGGTTTGTGTAAATAACACACATGCAATGACCACTGGTGGATCCATGTGTGGTTTGTGGAAAAGAACACACATGCAATGACTAGTACTGGTTTGTGGTTTTAGTATAAGAACACACATGCAATGACTCTAGTACTAGTTTGTGGTTTTAGTATAATAACACACATGCAATGACTCTAGTGGTTGATCCATGTGTGGTTTGTGGAAATAACACACATGCAATGATTCTAGTGGTTGATCCATGTGTGGTTTGTGGAAAGAACACACATGCAATGACCACTGGTGGATCCATGTTGGTTTTAGTATAAGAACACACATGCAATGACTCTAGTGGTTGATCCATATTTGTTTGTCGAAATAACACACATGCAATGACTCTAGTGGTTAATCCATGTGTGGTTTGTGAAAAGAACACACATGCAATGACTCTAGTGTTGGTTTTAGTATAAGAACACACATGCAATGAGTCTAGTGGTTGATCCATATGTGGTTTGTGGAAAGAACACACATGCAATGACTCTAGTGGTTGATCCATGTGTGGTTTGTGGAAATAACACACATGCAATGACTGTAATGGGTCCACATGTGTGGTTTGTGGAAAGAACACACATGCAATGACTCTGGTTCATCCATATGTGGTTTGTGGAAAGAACACACATTCAATGACTCTAGTGGTGGATCCATGTGTGGTTTGTGGAAAAGAACACACATGCAATGACTCTAGTGCTGGTTTGTGGTATTAGTATAAGAACAAACATGCAATGACTGTAGTGGTTGATCCATGTGTGGTTTGTGGAAAGAACACACATGAAATGACTCTGGTTGATCCATGTGTGGTTTGTGGAAAGAACACACATGCAATGACCACTGGTGGATCCATGTGTGGTTTGTGGAGAAGAACACACATGCAATGACTCTAGTGGTTGATCCATGTTTGTTTGTGGAAATAACACACATGCAATGACTCTAGTGGTTAATCCTTGTGTGGTTTGTGAAAAGAACACACCTGCAATGACCCTAGTGTTGGTTTTAGTATAAGAACACACATGAAATGACTCTAGTGGTTGATCCATGTGTGGTTTGTGGAAATAACACATGTGCAATGTCTCTCGTGGTTAATCCATGTGTGGTTTGTGGAAATAACACACATGCAATGACTCTAGTACTGGTTTGTGGTTTTAGTATAAGAACACACATGCAATGACTCTAGTGGTTGATCCATGTGTGGTTTGTGGAAATAACACACATGCAATGACTCTAGTGGTTGATCCATGTCTGGTTTGTGGAAAGAACACACATGCAATGACTCTGGTTGATCCATATGTGGTTTGTGGAAAAGAACACACATGCAATGACTCTAGTGGTTGATCCATGTGTGGTTTGTGGAAATAACACACATGCAATGACTCTAGTGGTTGATCCATGTGTGGTTTGTGGAAAGAACACACATGCAATGACCACTGGTGGATCCATGTTGGTTTAGTATAAGAACACACATGCAATGACTCTAGTGGTTGATCCATATTTTTTTGTGGAAATAACACACATGCAATGACTCTAGTGGTTGATCCATGTGTGGTTTTTGAAAAGAACACACATGCAATGACTCTAGTGTTGGTTTTAGTATAAGAACACACATGCAATGACTCTAGTGGTTGATCCATGTGTGGTTTGTGGAAATAACACATATGTAATGTCTCTAGTGGTTAATCCATGTGTGGTTTGTGGAAATAACACACATGCAATGACTCTAGTACTGGTTTGTGGTTTTAGTATAAGAACACACATGCAATGACTCTAGTGGTTGATCCATGTGTGGTTTGTGGAAAGAACAAACATGCAATGACTCTAGTGGTTGATCCGTGTGTGGTTTGTGGAAAGAACACACATGCAATGACTCTGGTTGATCCATTTGTGGTCTGTGGAAAGAACACACATGCAATGACCACTGGTGGATCTATGTGTGGTTTGTGGAAAAGAACACACATGCAATGACTCTAGTGTTGGTCTGTGGTTTTAGTATAAGAACAAACATGCAATGACTCTAGTGGTTGATCCATGTGTGGTTTGTGGAAAGAACACACATGCAATGACTCTGGTTGATCCATATGTGGTTTGTGGAAAGAACACACATGCAATGACCACTGGTAGATCTATGTGTGGTTTGTGGAGAAGAACACACATGCAATGACTCTAGTACTGGTTTGTAGTTTTAGTATAAGAACACACATGCAATGACTCTAGTACTGGTTTATGGTTTTAGTATAAGAATACACATGCAATGACTCTAGTGGTTGATCCATGTGTGGTTTGTGGAAAGAACACACATGCAATGACCACTGGTGGATCCATGTTGGTTTTAGTATACGAACACACATGCAATGACTCTAGTGGTTGATCCATGTTTGTTTGTGGAAATAACACACATGCAATGACTCTAGTGGTTGATCCATGTGTGGTTTGTGAAAAGAACACACATGCAATGACTCTAGTGTTGGTTTTAGTATAAGAACACACATGCAATGACTCCAGTGGTTGATCCATGTGTGGTTTGTGGAAAGAAGACACATGCAATGACTAGTGGTTGATCCATATGTGGTTTGTGGAAAGAACACACATGCAATGACCACTGGTGGATCCATGTGTGGTTTGTGGAAAAGAACACACATGCAATGACTCTAGTGTTGGTTTGTGGTTTTAGTATAAGAACAAACATGCAATGACACTAGTGGTTGATCCATGTGTGGTTTGTGGAAAGAACACACATGTAATGACTCTGGTTGATCCATATGTGGTTTGTGGAAAGAACACACATGCAATGACTCTAGTGGTTGATCCATGTCTGGTTTGTGGAAAGAACACACATGCAATGACTCTGGTTGATCCATATGTGGTTTGTGGAAATAACACACATGCAATGACCACTGGTGGATCCTTGTGTGGTTTGTGGAAAAGAACACACATGCAATGACTCTAGTGGTTGATCCATGTGTGGTTTGTGGAAATAACACACATGCAATGACTCTAGTGGTTGATCCATGTGTGGTTTGTGGAAAGAACACACATGCAATGACCACTGGTGGATCCATGTTGGTTTAGTATAAGAACACACATGCAATGACTCTAGTGGTTGATCCATATTTGTTTGTGGAAATAACACACATGCAATGACTCTAGTGGTTGATCCATGTGTGGTTTTTGAAAAGAACACACATGCAATGACTCTAGTGATGGTTTTAGTATAAGAACACACATGCAATGACTCTAGTGGTTGATCCATGTGTGGTTTGTGGAAATAACACATATGTAATGTCTCTAGTGGTTAATCCATGTGTGGTTTGTGGAAATAACACACATGCAATGACTCTAGTACTGGTTTGTGGTTTTAGTATAAGAACACACATGCAATGACTCTAGTGGTTGATCCATGTGTGGTTTGTGGAAATAACACACATGCAATGACTCTAGTGGTTGATCCATGTGTGGTTTGTGGAAAGAACACACATGCAATGACTCTGGTTGATCCATATGTGGTTTGTGTAAATAACACACATGCAATGACCACTGGTGGATCCATGTGTGGTTTGTGGAAAAGAACACACATGCAATGACTAGTACTGGTTTGTGGTTTTAGTATAAGAACACACATGCAATGACTCTAGTACTAGTTTGTGGTTTTAGTATAATAACACACATGCAATGACTCTAGTGGTTGATCCATGTGTGGTTTGTGGAAATAACACACATGCAATGATTCTAGTGGTTGATCCATGTGTGGTTTGTGGAAAGAACACACATGCAATGACCACTGGTGGATCCATGTTGGTTTTAGTATAAGAACACACATGCAATGACTCTAGTGGTTGATCCATATTTGTTTGTCGAAATAACACACATGCAATGACTCTAGTGGTTGATCCATGTGTGGTTTGTGAAAAGAACACACATGCAATGACTCTAGTGTTGGTTTTAGTATAAGAACACACATGCAATGAGTCTAGTGGTTGATCCATATGTGGTTTGTGGAAAGAACACACATGCAATGACTCTAGTGGTTGATCCATGTGTGGTTTGTGGAAATAACACACATGCAATGACTGTAATGGGTCCACATGTGTGGTTTGTGGAAAGAACACACATGCAATGACTCTGGTTCATCCATATGTGGTTTGTGGAAGGAACACACATTCAATGACTCTAGTGGTGGATCCATGTGTGGTTTGTGGAAAAGAACACACATGCAATGACTCTAGTGCTGGTTTGTGGTTTTAGTATAAGAACAAACATGCAATGACTGTAGTGGTTGATCCATGTGTGGTTTGTGGAAAGAACACACATGAAATGACTCTGGTTGATCCATGTGTGGTTTGTGGAAAGAACACACATGCAATGACCACTGGTGGATCCATGTGTGGTTTGTGGAGAAGAACACACATGCAATGACTCTAGTGGTTGATCCATGTTTGTTTGTGGAAATAACACACATGCAATGACTCTAGTGGTTAATCCTTGTGTGGTTTGTGAAAAGAACACACCTGCAATGACCCTAGTGTTGGTTTTAGTATAAGAACACACATGAAATGACTCTAGTGGTTGATCCATGTGTGGTTTGTGGAAATAACACATGTGCAATGTCTCTCGTGGTTAATCCATGTGTGGTTTGTGGAAATAACACACATGCAATGACTCTAGTACTCGTTTGTGGTTTTAGTATAAGAACACACATGCAATGACTCTAGTGGTTGATCCATGTGTGGTTTGTGGAAATAACACACATGCAATGACTCTAGTGGTTGATCCATGTCTGGTTTGTGGAAAGAACACACATGCAATGACTCTGGTTGATCCATATGTGGTTTGTGGAAATAACACACATGCAATGACCACTGGTGGATCCATGTGTGGTTTGTGGAAAAGAACACACATGCAATGACTCTAGTGGTTGATCCATGTGTGGTTTGTGGAAATAACACACATGCAATGACTCTAGTGGTTGATCCATGTGTGGTTTGTGGAAAGAACACACATGCAATGACCACTGGTGGATCCATGTTGGTTTAGTATAAGAACACACATGCAATGACTCTAGTGGTTGATCCATATTTTTTTGTGGAAATAACACACATGCAATGACTCTAGTGGTTGATCCATGTGTGGTTTTTGAAAAGAACACACATGCAATGACTCTAGTGTTGGTTTTAGTATAAGAACACACATGCAATGACTCTAGTGGTTGATCCATGTGTGGTTTGTGGAAATAACACATATGTAATGTCTCTAGTGGTTAATCCATGTGTGGTTTGTGGAAATAACACACATGCAATGACTCTAGTACTGGTTTGTGGTTTTAGTATAAGAACACACATGCAATGACTCTAGTGGTTGATCCATGTGTGGTTTGTGGAAAGAACAAACATGCAATGACTCTAGTGGTTGATCCGTGTGTGGTTTGTGGAAAGAACACACATGCAATGACTCTGGTTGATCCATTTGTGGTCTGTGGAAAGAACACACATGCAATGACCACTGGTGGATCTATGTGTGGTTTGTGGAAAAGAACACACATGCAATGACTCTAGTGTTGGTCTGTGGTTTTAGTATAAGAACAAACATGCAATGACTCTAGTGGTTGATCCATGTGTGGTTTGTGGAAAGAACACACATGCAATGACTCTGGTTGATCCATATGTGGTTTGTGGAAAGAACACACATGCAATGACCACTGGTAGATCTATGTGTGGTTTGTGGAGAAGAACACACATGCAATGACTCTAGTACTGGTTTGTAGTTTTAGTATAAGAACACACATGCAATGACTCTAGTACTGGTTTATGGTTTTAGTATAAGAATACACATGCAATGACTCTAGTGGTTGATCCATGTGTGGTTTGTGGAAAGAACACACATGCAATGACCACTGGTGGATCCATGTTGGTTTTAGTATACGAACACACATGCAATGACTCTAGTGGTTGATCCATGTTTGTTTGTGGAAATAACACACATGCAATGACTCTAGTGGTTGATCCATGTGTGGTTTGTGAAAAGAACACACATGCAATGACTCTAGTGTTGGTTTTAGTATAAGAACACACATGCAATGACTCCAGTGGTTGATCCATGTGTGGTTTGTGGAAATAACACATATGCAATGACTCTAGTGGTTGATCCATGTGTAGTTTGTGCAAATAAAACACATGCAATGACTCTAGTGGGTCCACATGTGTGGTTTGTGGAAGGAATACACATGCAATGACTCTGGTTGATCCATATGTGGTTTGTGGAAAGAACACACATGCAATGACTCTAGTGGTGGATCCATGTTTGGTTTGTGGAAAAGAACACACATGCAATGACTCTAGTGCTGGTTTGAGGTTTTAGTATAAGAACAAACATGCAATGACTCTAGTGGTTGATCCATGTGTGGTTTGTGGAAAGAAGACACATGCAATGACTAGTGGTTGATCCATATGTGGTTTGTGGAAAGAACACACATGCAATGACCACTGGTGGATCCATGTGTGGTTTGTGGAAAAGAACACACATGCAATGACTCTAGTGCTGGTTTGTGGTTTTAGTATAAGAACAAACATGCAATGACACTAGTGGTTGATCCATGTGTGGTTTGTGGAAAGAACACACATGTAATGACTGGTTGATCCATATGTGGTTTGTGGAAAGAACACACATGCAATGACTCTAGTGGTTGATCCATGTCTGGTTTGTGGAAAGAACACACATGAAATGACTCTGGTTGATCCATGTGTGGTTTGTGGAAAGAACACACATGCAATGACCACTGGTGGATCCATGTGTGGTTTGTGGAGAAGAACACACATGCAATGACTCTAGTGGTTGATCCATGTTTGTTTGTGGAAATAACACACATGCAATGACTCTAGTGGTTAATCCTTGTGTGGTTTGTGAAAAGAACACACCTGCAATGACCCTAGTGTTGGTTTTAGTATAAGAACACACATGAAATGACTCTAGTGGTTGATCCATGTGTGGTTTGTGGAAATAACACATGTGCAATGTCTCTCGTGGTTAATCCATGTGTGGTTTGTGGAAATAACACACATGCAATGACTCTAGTACTCGTTTGTGGTTTTAGTATAAGAACACACATGCAATGACTCTAGTGGTTGATCCATGTGTGGTTTGTGGAAATAACACACATGCAATGACTCTAGTGGTTGATCCATGTCTGGTTTGTGGAAAGAACACACATGCAATGACTCTGGTTGATCCATATGTGGTTTGTGGAAATAACACACATGCAATGACCACTGGTGGATCCATGTGTGGTTTGTGGAAAAGAACACACATGCAATGACTCTAGTGGTTGATCCATGTGTGGTTTGTGGAAATAACACACATGCAATGACTCTAGTGGTTGATCCATGTGTGGTTTGTGGAAAGAACACACATGCAATGACCACTGGTGGATCCATGTTGGTTTAGTATAAGAACACACATGCAATGACTCTAGTGGTTGATCCATATTTTTTTGTGGAAATAACACACATGCAATGACTCTAGTGGTTGATCCATGTGTGGTTTTTGAAAAGAACACACATGCAATGACTCTAGTGTTGGTTTTAGTATAAGAACACACATGCAATGACTCTAGTGGTTGATCCATGTGTGGTTTGTGGAAATAACACATATGTAATGTCTCTAGTGGTTAATCCATGTGTGGTTTGTGGAAATAACACACATGCAATGACTCTAGTACTGGTTTGTGGTTTTAGTATAAGAACACACATGCAATGACTCTAGTGGTTGATCCATGTGTGGTTTGTGGAAAGAACAAACATGCAATGACTCTAGTGGTTGATCCGTGTGTGGTTTGTGGAAAGAACACACATGCAATGACTCTGGTTGATCCATTTGTGGTCTGTGGAAAGAACACACATGCAATGACCACTGGTGGATCTATGTGTGGTTTGTGGAAAAGAACACACATGCAATGACTCTAGTGTTGGTCTGTGGTTTTAGTATAAGAACAAACATGCAATGACTCTAGTGGTTGATCCATGTGTGGTTTGTGGAAAGAACACACATGCAATGACTCTGGTTGATCCATATGTGGTTTGTGGAAAGAACACACATGCAATGACCACTGGTAGATCTATGTGTGGTTTGTGGAGAAGAACACACATGCAATGACTCTAGTACTGGTTTGTAGTTTTAGTATAAGAACACACATGCAATGACTCTAGTACTGGTTTATGGTTTTAGTATAAGAATACACATGCAATGACTCTAGTGGTTGATCCATGTGTGGTTTGTGGAAAGAACACACATGCAATGACCACTGGTGGATCCATGTTGGTTTTAGTATACGAACACACATGCAATGACTCTAGTGGTTGATCCATGTTTGTTTGTGGAAATAACACACATGCAATGACTCTAGTGGTTGATCCATGTGTGGTTTGTGAAAAGAACACACATGCAATGACTCTAGTGTTGGTTTTAGTATAAGAACACATGTGCAATGACTCCAGTGGTTGATCCATGTGTGGTTTGTGGAAATAACACATATGCAATGACTCTAGTGGTTGATCCATGTGTAGTTTGTGCAAATAAAACACATGCAATGACTCTAGTGGGTCCACATGTGTGGTTTGTGGAAGGAATACACATGCAATGACTCTGGTTGATCCATATGTGGTTTGTGGAAAGAACACACATGCAATGACTCTAGTGGTGGATCCATGTTTGGTTTGTGGAAAAGAACACACATGCAATGACTCTAGTGCTGGTTTGAGGTTTTAGTATAAGAACAAACATGCAATGACTCTAGTGGTTGATCCATGTGTGGTTTGTGGAAAGAAGACACATGCAATGACTAGTGGTTGATCCATATGTGGTTTGTGGAAAGAACACACATGCAATGACCACTGGTGGATCCATGTGTGGTTTGTGGAAAAGAACACACATGCAATGACTCTAGTGCTGGTTTGTGGTTTTAGTATAAGAACAAACATGCAATGACACTAGTGGTTGATCCATGTGTGGTTTGTGGAAAGAACACACATGTAATGACTCTGGTTGATCCATATGTGGTTTGTGGAAAGAACACACATGCAATGACTCTAGTGGTTGATCCATGTCTGGTTTGTGGAAAGAACACACATGCAATGACTCTGGTTGATCCATATGTGGTTTGTGGAAATAACACACATGCAATGACCACTGGTGGATCCATGTGTGGTTTGTGGAAAAGAACACACATGCAATGACTCTAGTGGTTGATCCATGTGTGGTTTGTGGAAATAACACACATGCAATGACTCTAGTGGTTGATCCATGTGTGGTTTGTGGAAAGAACACACATGCAATGACCACTGGTGGATCCATGTTGGTTTAGTATAAGAACACACATGCAATGACTCTAGTGGTTGATCCATATTTGTTTGTGGAAATAACACACATGCAATGACTCTAGTGGTTGATCCATGTGTGGTTTTTGAAAAGAACACACATGCAATGACTCTAGTGTTGGTTTTAGTATAAGAACACACATGCAATGACTCTAGTGGTTGATCCATGTGTGGTTTGTGGAAATAACACATATGTAATGTCTCTAGTGGTTAATCCATGTGTGGTTTGTGGAAATAACACACATGCAATGACTCTAGTACTGGTTTGTGGTTTTAGTATAAGAACACACATGCAATGACTCTAGTGGTTGATCCATGTGTGGTTTGTGGAAATAACACACATGCAATGACTCTAGTGGTTGATCCATGTGTGGTTTGTGGAAAGAACACACATGCAATGACTCTGGTTGATCCATATGTGGTTTGTGTAAATAACACACATGCAATGACCACTGGTGGATCCATGTGTGGTTTGTGGAAAAGAACACACATGCAATGACTAGTACTGGTTTGTGGTTTTAGTATAAGAACACACATGCAATGACTCTAGTACTAGTTTGTGGTTTTAGTATAATAACACACATGCAATGACTCTAGTGGTTGATCCATGTGTGGTTTGTGGAAATAACACACATGCAATGATTCTAGTGGTTGATCCATGTGTGGTTTGTGGAAAGAACACACATGCAATGACCACTGGTGGATCCATGTTGGTTTTAGTATAAGAACACACATGCAATGACTCTAGTGGTTGATCCATATTTGTTTGTCGAAATAACACACATGCAATGACTCTAGTGGTTGATCCATGTGTGGTTTGTGAAAAGAACACACATGCAATGACTCTAGTGTTGGTTTTAGTATAAGAACACACATGCAATGAGTCTAGTGGTTGATCCATATGTGGTTTGTGGAAAGAACACACATGCAATGACTCTAGTGGTTGATCCATGTGTGGTTTGTGGAAATAACACACATGCAATGACTGTAATGGGTCCACATGTGTGGTTTGTGGAAAGAACACACATGCAATGACTCTGGTTCATCCATATGTGGTTTGTGGAAAGAACACACATTCAATGACTCTAGTGGTGGATCCATGTGTGGTTTGTGGAAAAGAACACACATGCAATGACTCTAGTGCTGGTTTGTGGTTTTAGTATAAGAACAAACATGCAATGACTGTAGTGGTTGATCCATGTGTGGTTTGTGGAAAGAACACACATGCAATGACTCTGGTTGATCCATATGTGGTTTGTGGAAATAACACACATGCAATGACCACTGGTGGATCCATGTGTGGTTTGTGGAAAAGAACACACATGCAATGACTCTAGTGGTTGATCCATGTGTGGTTTGTGGAAATAACACACATGCAATGACTCTAGTGGTTGATCCATGTGTGGTTTGTGGAAAGAACACACATGCAATGACCACTGGTGGATCCATGTTGGTTTAGTATAAGAACACACATGCAATGACTCTAGTGGTTGATCCATATTTGTTTGTGGAAATAACACACATGCAATGACTCTAGTGGTTGATCCATGTGTGGTTTTTGAAAAGAACACACATGCAATGACTCTAGTGTTGGTTTTAGTATAAGAACACACATGCAATGACTCTAGTGGTTAATCCATGTGTGGTTTGTGGAAATAACACACATGCAATGACTCTAGTACTGGTTTGTGGTTTTAGTATAAGAACACACATGCAATGACTCTAGTGGTTGATCCATGTGTGGTTTGTGGAAATAACACACATGCAATGACTCTAGTGGTTGATCCATGTGTGGTTTGTGGAAATAACACACATGCAATGACTGTAATGGGTCCACATGTGTGGTTTGTGGAAAGAACACACATGCAATGACTCTCGTTGATCCATATGTGGTTTGTGGAAAGAACACACATGCAATGACTCTAGTGGTGGATCCATGTGTGGTTTGTGGAAAAGAACACACATGCAATGACTCTAGTGCTGGTTTGTGGTTTTAGTATAAGAATAAACATGCCATGACTCTAGTGGTTGATCCATGTGTGGTTTGTAGAAAGAACACACATGCAATGACTCTGGTTGATCCATGTGTGGTTTGTGGAAAGAACACACATGCAATGACCACTGGTGGATCCATGTGTGGTTTGTGGAAAAGAACACACATGCAATGACTCTAGTACTGGTTTGTGGTTTTAGTATAAGAACACACATGCAATGAGTCTAGTGGTTGATCCATGTGTTGTTTGTGGAAATAACACATATACAATGACTCTATTGGTTGATCCATGTGTGGTTTGTGGAAAGAACACACATGCAATGACCACTGGTGGATCCATGTGTGCATTGTGGAAAAGAACACACATGCAATGACTCAAGTGGTTGATCCATGTTTGGTTGTGGAAATAACGCACATGCAATGACTCTAGTAGTTGATCCATGTGTTGTTTGAGAAAAGAACACACCTAAAATGACTCTAGTGTTCATTTTAGTATAAGAACACACATGCAATGACTCTAGTGGTTGATCCATGAGTGGTTTGTGGAAATAACACATATGCAATGACTCTAGTAATTGATCCATGTGTGGTTTGTGGAGATAACACACATGCAATAACTGTAATGGGTCCACATGTGGTTTATGGAAAGAACACACATGAAATGACCACTGGTTGATCCATATGTTGTTTGTGGAAAAGAACACACATACATTGAGTCTAGTGGATCCATTTGTGGTTTGTGGAAAAGAACAAACATGCAATGAATCTAGTGGTTAATCCATGTCTGGTTTGTGGAAAGAACACACATGCAATG
The DNA here is from genome assembly GCA_916181665.1 of Avena sativa. Lineage (NCBI taxonomy): Eukaryota > Viridiplantae > Streptophyta > Magnoliopsida > Poales > Poaceae > Avena > Avena sativa. The sequence goes on from OV702289.1 coordinate 597,446,673, forward strand.
ACTCTGGTTGATCCATGTGTGGTTTGTGGATAGAACACACATGCAATGACTAGTGGTGGATCCATGTGTGGTTTGTGGAAAAGAACACACATGCAATGACTCTAGTGCTGGTTTGTGTTTTTAGTATAAGGAAAAACATGCAATGACTCTAGTGGTTGATCCATGTGTGGTTTGTGGAAATAACACACATGCAATGACTCTAGTGGTTGATCCATGTGTGGTTTGTGGAAAGAACACACATGCAATGACCACTGGTGGATCCATGTGTGGTTTGTGGAAAAGAACACACATGTAATGACTCTAGTGGTTGATCCATGTTTGTTTGTGGAAATAACACACATGCAATGACTCTAGTGGTTGATCCATGTGTGGTTTGTGGAAAGAACACACATGCAATGACCACTAGTGGATCCATGTTGGTTTTGGTATTAAGAACACACATGCGATGACTCTAGTGGTTTATCCATATTTGTTTGTGGAAATAACACACATGCAATGACTCTAGTGGTTGATCCATGTGTGGTTTGTGAAAAGAACACACATGCAATGACTCTAGTGTTGGTTTTAGTATAAGAACATACATGCAATGACTCTAGTGGTTGATCCATATGTGGTTTGTGGAAAGAAGACACATGCAATGACTCTAGTAGTTGATCCATGTGTGGTTTGTGGAAATAACACACATGCAATGACTGTAATGGGTCCACATGTGTGGTTTGTGGAAAGAACACACATGCAATGACTCTGGTTGATCCATATGTGGTTTGTGGAAAGAACACACATGCAATGACTCTAGGGGTGGATCCATGTGTGGTTTGTGGAAAAGAACACACATGCAATGACTCTAGTGTTGGTTTGTGGTTTTAGTATAATAACAAACATGCAATGACTCTAGTGGTTGATCCATGTGTGGTTTGTGGAAAGAACACACATGCAATGACTCTGGTCGATCCATGTGTGGTTTGTGGAAAGAACGCACATGCAATGACCACTAGTTGATCCATGTGTGGTTTGTGGAAAAGAACACACATGCAATGACTCTAGTACTGGTTTGTGGTTTTAGTATAAGAACACACATGAAATGACTCTAGTGGTTGATCCATGTGTGGTTTGTGGAAATAACACACATGCAATGACTCTAGTGGTTGATCCATGTGTAGTTTGTGGAAAGAACACACATGCAATGACCACTGGTGGATCCATGTGTGGTTTTTGTAAAAGAACACACATGCAATGACTCAAGTGGTTGATCCATGTTTGTTTATGGAAATAACACACATGCAATGACTCTAGTGGTTGATCCATGTGTGGTTTGTGAAAAGAACACACCTGCAATGACTCTAGTGTTGGTTTTAGTATAAGAACACACATGCAATGACTCTAGTGGTTGATCCATGTGTGGTTTGTGGAAATAACACATATGCAATGACTCTAGTGGTTGATCCATGTGTGGTTTGTGGAAATAACACACATGCAATGACTCTAGTGGTTGATCCATGTGTGGTTTGTGGAAAGAACACACATGCAATGACCACTGGTGGATCCATGTTGGTTTAGTATAAGAACACACATGCAATGACTCTAGTGGTTGATCCATATTTGTTTGTGGAAATAACACACATGCAATGACTCTAGTGGTTGATCCATGTGTGGTTTTTGAAAAGAACACACATGCAATGACTCTAGTGTTGGTTTTAGTATAAGAACACACATGCAATGACTCTAGTGGTTGATCCATGTGTGGTTTGTGGAAATAACACATATCTAATGTCTCTAGTGGTTAATCCATGTGTGGTTTGTGAAAATAACACACATGCAATGACTCTAGTACTGGTTTGTGGTTTTAGTATAAGAACACACATGCAATGACTCTAGTGGTTGATCCATGTGTGGTTTGTGGAAATAACACACATGCAATGACTCTAGTGGTTGATCCATGTGTGGTTTGTGGAAAGAACACACATGCAATGACTCTGGTTGATCCATATGTGGTTTGTGTAAATAACACACATGCAATGACCACTGGTGGATCCATGTGTGGTTTGTGGAAAAGAACACACATGCAATGACTAGTACTGGTTTGTGGTTTTAGTATAAGAACACACATGCAATGACTCTAGTACTAGTTTGTGGTTTTAGTATAATAACACACATGCAATGACTCTAGTGGTTGATCCATGTGTGGTTTGTGGAAATAACACACATGCAATGATTCTAGTGGTTGATCCATGTGTGGTTTGTGGAAAGAACACACATGCAATGACCACTGGTGGATCCATGTTGGTTTTAGTATAAGAACACACATGCAATGACTCTAGTGGTTGATCCATATTTGTTTGTCGAAATAACACACATGCAATGACTCTAGTGGTTGATCCATGTGTGGTTTGTGAAAAGAACACACATGCAATGACTCTAGTGTTGGTTTTAGTATAAGAACACACATGCAATGAGTCTAGTGGTTGATCCATATGTGGTTTGTGGAAAGAACACACATGCAATGACTCTAGTGGTTGATCCATGTGTGGTTTGTGGAAATAACACACATGCAATGACTGTAATGGGTCCACATGTGTGGTTTGTGGAAAGAACACACATGCAATGACTCTGGTTCATCCATATGTGGTTTGTGGAAAGAACACACATTCAATGACTCTAGTGGTGGATCCATGTGTGGTTTGTGGAAAAGAACACACATGCAATGACTCTAGTGCTGGTTTGTGGTTTTAGTATAAGAACAAACATGCAATGACTGTAGTGGTTGATCCATGTGTGGTTTGTGGAAAGAACACACATGAAATGACTCTGGTTGATCCATGTGTGGTTTGTGGAAAGAACACACATGCAATGACCATTGGTGGATCCATGTGTGGTTTGTGGAGAAGAACACACATGCAATGACTCTAGTGGTTGATCCATGTTTGTTTGTGGAAATAACACACATGCAATGACTCTAGTGGTTAATCCTTGTGTGGTTTGTGAAAAGAACACACCTGCAATGACCCTAGTGTTGGTTTTAGTATAAGAACACACATGAAATGACTCTAGTGGTTGATCCATGTGTGGTTTGAGGAAATAACACATGTGCAATGTCTCTCGTGGTTAATCCATGTGTGGTTTGTGGAAATAACACACATGCAATGACTCTAGTACTGGTTTGTGGTTTTAGTATAAGAACACACATGCAATGACTCTAGTGGTTGATCGATGTGTGGTTTGTGGAAATAACACACATGCAATGACTCTAGTGGTTGATCCATGTCTGGTTTGTGGAAAGAACACACATGCAATGACTCTGGTTGATCCATATGTGGTTTGTGGAAATAACACACATGCAATGACCACTGGTGGATCCATGTGTGGTTTGTGGAAAAGAACACACATGCAATGACTCTAGTGGTTGATCCATGTGTGGTTTGTGGAAATAACACACATGCAATGACTCTAGTGGTTGATCCATGTGTGGTTTGTGGAAAGAACACACATGCAATGACCACTGGTGGATCCATGTTGGTTTAGTATAAGAACACACATGCAATGACTCTAGTGGTTGATCCATATTTGTTTGTGGAAATAACACACATGCAATGACTCTAGTGGTTGATCCATGTGTGGTTTTTGAAAAGAACACACATGCAATGACTCTAGTGTTGGTTTTAGTATAAGAACACACATGCAATGACTCTAGTGGTTGATCCATGTGTGGTTTGTGGAAATAACACATATGTAATGTCTCTAGTGGTTAATCCATGTGTGGTTTGTGGAAATAACACACATGCAATGACTCTAGTACTGGTTTGTGGTTTTAGTATAAGAACACACATGCAATGACTCTAGTGGTTGATCCATGTGTGGTTTGTGGAAATAACACACATGCAATGACTCTAGTGGTTGATCCATGTGTGGTTTGTGGAAATAACACACATGCAATGACTGTAATGGGTCCACATGTGTGGTTTGTGGAAAGAACACACATGCAATGACTCTCATTGATCCATATGTGGTTTGTGGAAAGAACACACACGCAATGACTCTAGTGGTGGATCCATGTGTGGTTTGTGGAAAAGAACACACATGCAATGACTCTAGTGCTGGTTTGTGGTTTTAGTATAAGAACAAACATGCAATGACTCTAGTGGTTGATCCATGTGTGGTTTGTAGAAAGAACACACATGCAATGACTCTGGTTGATCCATGTGTGGTTTGTGGAAAGAACACACATGCAATGACCACTGGTGGATCCATGTGTGGTTTGTGGAAAAGAACACACATGCAATGACTCTAGTACTGGTTTGTGGTTTTAGTATAAGAACACACATGCAATGAGTCTAGTGGTTGATCCATGTGTTGTTTGTGGAAATAACACACATACAATGACTCTATTGGTTGATCCATGTGTGGTTTGTGGAAAGAACACACATGCAATGACCACTGGTGGATCCATGTGTGCATTGTGGAAAAGAACACACATGCAATGACTCAAGTGGTTGATCCATGTTTGGTTGTGGAAATAACACACATGCAATGACTCTAGTGGTTGATCCATGTGTTGTTTGAGAAAAGAACACACCTGCAATGACTCTAGTGTTCATTTTAGTATAAGAACACACATGCAATGACTCTAGTGGTTGATCCATGAGTGGTTTGTGGAAATAACACATATGCAATGACTCTAGTAATTGATCCATGTGTGGTTTGTGGAGATAACACACATGCAATAACTGTAATGGGTCCACATGTGGTTTATGGAAAGAACACACATGCAATGACCACTGGTTGATCCATATGTTGTTTGTGGAAAAGAACACACATACATTGAGTCTAGTGGATCCATTTGTGGTTTGTGGAAAAGAACAAACATGCAATGAATCTAGTGGTTAATCCATGTCTGGTTTGTGGAAAGAACACACATGCAATGACTCTGGTTGATCCATGTGTGGTTTGTGGATAGAACACACATGCAATGACTAGTGGTGGATCCATGTGTGGTTTGTGGAAAAGAACACACATGCAATGACTCTAGTGCTGGTTTGTGTTTTTAGTATAAGTAAAAACATGCAATGACTCTAGTGGTTGATCCATGTGTGGTTTGTGGAAATAACACACATGCAATGACTCTAGTGGTTGATCCATGTGTGGTTTGTGGAAAGAACACACATGCAATGACCACTGGTGGATCCATGTGTGGTTTGTGGAAAAGAACACACATGTAATGACTCTAGTGGTTGATCCATGTTTGTTTGTGGAAATAACACACATGCAATGACTCTAGTGGTTGATCCATGTGTGGTTTGTGAAAAGAACACACATGCAATGACTCTAGTGTTAGTTTTAGTATAATAGCACACATGCAATCACTCTAGTGGTTTATCCATGTGTGGTTTGTGGAAATAACACATATGCAATGACTCTAGTGGTTGATCCATGTGTGGTTTGTGGAAATAACACACATGCAATGATTGTAATGGGTCCACATGTGGTTTGTGGAAAGAGCACACATGCAATGACCACTGGTTGATCCATAAGTTGTTTGTGGAAAATAACACACATGCAATGAGTCTAGTGGATCCATGTGTGGTTTGTGGAAAAAAGAACACACATGCAATGACTGTACTTTTGGTTTGTGGTTTTAGTATAAGAACAAACATGCAATGACTCTAGTGGTTGATCTATGTGTGGTTTGTGGAAAGAACACACATGCAATGACTCTGGTTGATCCATTTGTGGTATGTGGAAAGAACACACATGTAATGACCACTGGTGGATCTATGTGTGGTTTGTGGAAAAGAACACACATGCAATGACTCTAGTGTTGGTCTGTGGTTTTAGTATAAGAACAAACATGCAATGACTCTAGTGGTTGATCCATGTGTGGTTTGTGGAAAGAACACACATGTAATGACTCTGGTTGATCCATATGTGGTTTGTGGAAAGAACACACATGCAATGACCACTGGTAGATCCATGTGTGGTTTGTGGAGAAGAACACACATGCAATGACTCTAGTACTGGTTTGTGGTTTTAGTATAAGAACACACATGCAATGACTCTAGTACTGGTTTATGGTTTTAGTATAAGAATACACATGCAATGACTCTAGTGGTTGATCCATGTGTGGTTTGTGGAAAGAACACACATGCAATGACTACTGGTGGATCCATGTTGGTTTTAGTATACGAACACACATGCAATGACTCTAGTGGTTGATCCATGTTTGTTTGTGGAAATAACACACATGCAATGAGTCTAGTGGTTGATCCATGTGTGGTTTGTGAAAAGAACACACATGCAATGACTCTAGTGTTGGTTTTAGTATAAGAACACACATGCAATGACTCCAGTGGTTGATCCATGTGTGGTTTGTGGAAATAACACATATGCAATGACTCTAGTGGTTGATCCATATGTGGTTTGTGGAAAGAATACACATGCAATGACTCTGGTTGATCCATATGTGGTTTGTGGAAAGAACACACATAGAATGACTCTATCGGTGGATCCATGTGTGGTTTGTGGAAAAGAACACACATGCAATGACTCTAGTGCTGGTTTGAGGTTTTAGTATAAGAACAAACATGCAATGACTCTAGTGGTTGATCCATCTGTGGTTTGTGGAAAGAACACACATGCAATGACTAGTGGTTGATCCATATGTGGTTTGTGGAAAGAACACACATGCAATGACCACTGGTGGATCCATGTGTGGTTTGTGGAAAAGAACACACATGCAATGACTCTAGTGTTGGTTTGTGGTTTTAGTATAAGAACAAACATGCAATGACTCTAGTGGTTGATCCATGTGTGGTTTGTGTAAAGAACACACATGCAATGACTCTGGTTGATTCATATGTGGTTTGTGGAAAGAACACACATGCAATGACCACTGGTGGATCCATGTGTGGTTTGTGGAAAAGGACACACATGCAATGACTCCAGTGCTGGTTTGTGGTTTTAGTATAAGAATAAACATGCAATGACTCTAGTGGTTGATCCATGTGTGGTTTGCGGAAAGAACACACATGCAATGACTCTAGTGGTTAATCTATGTGTGGTTCGTGGAAAGAACACACATGCAATGACCACTGGCGGATCCATGTGTGGTTTGTGGAAAAGAACACACTTGCAATGACTCTAGTATTGGTTTGTGGTTTTAGTATAAGAACACACATGCAATGACTCTAGTACTGGTTTGTGGATTTAGTATAAGAACAAACATGCAATGACTCTAGTGGTTGATCCATGTTTGTTTGTGGAAATAACACACATGCAATGACTCTAGTGGTTGATCCATGTGTGGTTTGTGAAAAGAACACACATGCAATGACTCTAGTGTTGGTTTTAGTATAATAACACACATGCAATGACTCCAGTGGTTGACCCATGTGTGGTTTGTGGAAATAACACATATGCAATGACGCTAGTGGTTGATCCATGTGTGGTTTGTGGAAATAACACACATGCAATGACTCTAGTGGGTCCACATGTGTGGTTTGTGGAAAGGATACACATGCAATGACTCTAGTTGATCCATATGTGGTTTCTGGAAAGAACACACATAGAATGACTCTAGTGGTGGATCCATGTGTGGTTTGTGGAAAAGAACACACATGCAATGACTCTAGTGCTGGTTTGAGGTTTTAGTATAAGAACAAACATGCAATGACTCTAGTGGTTAATCCATCTGTGGTTTGTGGAAAGAACACACATCCAATGACTAGTGGTTGATCCATATGTGGTTTGTGGAAAGAACACACATGCAATGACCACTGGTGGATCCATGTGTGGTTTGTGGAAAAGAACACACATGCAATGACTCTAGTGTTGGTTTGTGATTTTAGTATAAGAACAAACATGCAATGACTCTACTGGTTGATCCATGTGTGGTTTGTGGAAAGAACACACATGCAATGACTCTGGTTGATTCATATGTGGTTTGTGGAAAGAACACACATGCAATGACCACTGGTGGATCCATGTGTGGTTTGTGGAAAAGAACACACATGCAATGACTCTAGTGCTGGTTTGTGGTTTTAGTATAAGAACAAACATGCAATGACTCTAGTGGTTGATCCATGTGTGGTTTGTGGAAAGAACACACATGCAATGACTCTAGTGGTTGATCTATGTGTGGTTTGTGGAAAGAACACACATGCAATAACCACTGGTGGATCCATGTGTGGTTTGCGGAAAAGAACACACATGCAATGACTCTAGTGGTTGATCCATGTTTGTTTGTGGAAATAACACACATGCAATGACTCTAGTGGTTGATCCATGTGTGGTTTGTGAAAAGAACACACATGCAATGACTCTAGTGTTGGTTTTACTATAAGAACACACATGCAATGACTCTACTGGTTGATCCATGTGTGGTTTGTGGAAATAACACATATGCAACGATTCTAGTGGTTAATCCATGTGTGGTTTGTGGAAATAACACACATGCAATGACTGTAATGGGTCCACATGTTGTTTGTGGAAAGAACACACATGCAATGACCACTGGTTGATCCATAAGTTGTTTGTGGAAAAGAACACACATGCAATGAGTCTAGTCGATCCATGTGTGGTTTGTGGAAAAGAACACACATGCAATGACTCTAGTGCTGGTTTGTGGTTTTAGTATAAGAACAAACATGCAATGACTCTAGTGGTTGATCCATGTGTGGTTTGTGGAAAGAACACACATGCAATGAATCTGGCTGATTCATATGTGGTTTGTGGAAAGAACACACATGCAATGACCACTGGTGGATCCATGTGTGGTTTGTGGAAAAGGACACACATGCAATGACTCTAGTGTTGGTCTGTGGTTTTAGTATAAGAACAAACATGCAATGACTCTAGTGGTTGATCCATGTGTGGTTTGTGGAAAGAACACACATGTAATGACTCTGGTTGATCCATATGTGGTTTGTGGAAAGAACACACATGCAATGACCACTGGTAGATCCATGTGTGGTTTGTGGAGAAGAACACACATGCAATGACTCTAGTACTGGTTTGTGGTTTTAGTATAAGAACACACATGCAATGACTCTAGTACTGGTTTATGGTTTTAGTATAAGAATACACATGCAATGACTCTAGTGGTTGATCCATGTGTGGTTTGTGGAAAGAACACACATGCAATGACTACTGGTGGATCCATGTTGGTTTTAGTATACGAACACACATGCAATGACTCTAGTGGTTGATCCATGTTTGTTTGTGGAAATAACACACATGCAATGAGTCTAGTGGTTGATCCATGTGTGGTTTGTGAAAAGAACACACATGCAATGACTCTAGTGTTGGTTTTAGTATAAGAACACACATGCAATGACTCCAGTGGTTGATCCATGTGTGGTTTGTGGAAATAACACATATGCAATGACTCTAGTGGTTGATCCATATGTGGTTTGTGGAAAGAATACACATGCAATGACTCTGGTTGATCCATATGTGGTTTGTGGAAAGAACACACATAGAATGACTCTATCGGTGGATCCATGTGTGGTTTGTGGAAAAGAACACACATGCAATGACTCTAGTGCTGGTTTGAGGTTTTAGTATAAGAACAAACATGCAATGACTCTAGTGGTTGATCCATCTGTGGTTTGTGGAAAGAACACACATGCAATGACTAGTGGTTGATCCATATGTGGTTTGTGGAAAGAACACACATGCAATGACCACTGGTGGATCCATGTGTGGTTTGTGGAAAAGAACACACATGCAATGACTCTAGTGTTGGTTTGTGGTTTTAGTATAAGAACAAACATGCAATGACTCTAGTGGTTGATCCATGTGTGGTTTGTGTAAAGAACACACATGCAATGACTCTGGTTGATTCATATGTGGTTTGTGGAAAGAACACACATGCAATGACCACTGGTGGATCCATGTGTGGTTTGTGGAAAAGGACACACATGCAATGACTCCAGTGCTGGTTTGTGGTTTTAGTATAAGAATAAACATGCAATGACTCTAGTGGTTGATCCATGTGTGGTTTGCGGAAAGAACACACATGCAATGACTCTAGTGGTTAATCTATGTGTGGTTCGTGGAAAGAACACACATGCAATGACCACTGGCGGATCCATGTGTGGTTTGTGGAAAAGAACACACTTGCAATGACTCTAGTATTGGTTTGTGGTTTTAGTATAAGAACACACATGCAATGACTCTAGTACTGGTTTGTGGATTTAGTATAAGAACAAACATGCAATGACTCTAGTGGTTGATCCATGTTTGTTTGTGGAAATAACACACATGCAATGACTCTAGTGGTTGATCCATGTGTGGTTTGTGAAAAGAACACACATGCAATGACTCTAGTGTTGGTTTTAGTATAATAACACACATGCAATGACTCCAGTGGTTGACCCATGTGTGGTTTGTGGAAATAACACATATGCAATGACGCTAGTGGTTGATCCATGTGTGGTTTGTGGAAATAACACACATGCAATGACTCTAGTGGGTCCACATGTGTGGTTTGTGGAAAGGATACACATGCAATGACTCTAGTTGATCCATATGTGGTTTCTGGAAAGAACACACATAGAATGACTCTAGTGGTGGATCCATGTGTGGTTTGTGGAAAAGAACACACATGCAATGACTCTAGTGCTGGTTTGAGGTTTTAGTATAAGAACAAACATGCAATGACTCTAGTGGTTAATCCATCTGTGGTTTGTGGAAAGAACACACATCCAATGACTAGTGGTTGATCCATATGTGGTTTGTGGAAAGAACACACATGCAATGACCACTGGTGGATCCATGTGTGGTTTGTGGAAAAGAACACACATGCAATGACTCTAGTGTTGGTTTGTGATTTTAGTATAAGAACAAACATGCAATGACTCTACTGGTTGATCCATGTGTGGTTTGTGGAAAGAACACACATGCAATGACTCTGGTTGATTCATATGTGGTTTGTGGAAAGAACACACATGCAATGACCACTGGTGGATCCATGTGTGGTTTGTGGAAAAGAACACACATGCAATGACTCTAGTGCTGGTTTGTGGTTTTAGTATAAGAACAAACATGCAATGACTCTAGTGGTTGATCCATGTGTGGTTTGTGGAAAGAACACACATGCAATGACTCTAGTGGTTGATCTATGTGTGGTTTGTGGAAAGAACACACATGCAATAACCACTGGTGGATCCATGTGTGGTTTGCGGAAAAGAACACACATGCAATGACTCTAGTGGTTGATCCATGTTTGTTTGTGGAAATAACACACATGCAATGACTCTAGTGGTTGATCCATGTGTGGTTTGTGAAAAGAACACACATGCAATGACTCTAGTGTTGGTTTTACTATAAGAACACACATGCAATGACTCTACTGGTTGATCCATGTGTGGTTTGTGGAAATAACACATATGCAACGATTCTAGTGGTTAATCCATGTGTGGTTTGTGGAAATAACACACATGCAATGACTGTAATGGGTCCACATGTTGTTTGTGGAAAGAACACACATGCAATGACCACTGGTTGATCCATAAGTTGTTTGTGGAAAAGAACACACATGCAATGAGTCTAGTCGATCCATGTGTGGTTTGTGGAAAAGAACACACATGCAATGACTCTAGTGCTGGTTTGTGGTTTTAGTATAAGAACAAACATGCAATGACTCTAGTGGTTGATCCATGTGTGGTTTGTGGAAAGAACACACATGCAATGAATCTGGCTGATTCATATGTGGTTTGTGGAAAGAACACACATGCAATGACCACTGGTGGATCCATGTGTGGTTTGTGGAAAAGGACACACATGCAATGACTCTAGTGCTGGTTTGTGGTTTTAGTATAAGAACAAACATGCAATGACTCTAGTGGTTGATCCATGTGTGGTTTGTGGAAAGAACACACATGCAATGACTCTAGTGGTTAATCTATGTGTGGTTCGTGGAAAGAACACACATGCAATGACCACTGGTGGATCCATGTGTGGTTTGTGGAAAAGAACACACTTGCAATGACTCTAGTATTGGTTTGTGGTTTTAGTATAAGAACACACATGCAATGACTCTAGTACTGGTTTGTGGTTTTAGTATAAGAATACACATGCAATGACTCTAGTGGTTGATCCATGTGTGGTTTGTGGAAATAACACACACGCAATGACTCTAGTGGTTGATCCATGTGTGGTTTGTGGAAAGAACACACATGCAATGACCACTGGTGGATCCATGTTGGTTTTAGTATAAGAACACACATGCAATGACTCTAGTGGTTGATCCATGTTTGTTTGTGGAAATAACACACATGCAATGACTCTAGTGGTTGATCCATGTGTGGTTTGTGAAAAGAACACACATGCAATGACTCTAGTGTTCGTTTTAGTATAAGAACACACATGCAATGACTCCAGTGGTTGATCCATGTGTGGTTTGTGGAAATAACACATATGCAATGACGCTAGTGGTTTGTGGAAATAACACACATGCAATGACTCTAGTGGGTCCACATGTGTGGTTTGTGGAAAGAATACACATGCAATGACTCTGGTTGATCCATATGTGGTTTGTGGAAAGAACACACATAGAATGACTCTAGTGGTGGATCCATGTGTGGTTTGTGGAAAAGAACACACATGCAATGACTCTAGTGCTGGTTTGAGGTTTTAGTATAAGAACAAACATGCAATGACTCTAGTGGTTGATCCATCTGTGGTTTGTGGAAAGAACACACATGCAATGACTAGTGGTTTATCCATATGTGGTTTGTGGAAAGAACACACATGCAATGACCACTGGTGGATCCATGTGTGGTTTGTGGAAAAGAACACACATGCAATGACTCTAGTGTTGGTTTGTGGTTTTAGTATAAGAACAAACATGCAATGACTCTACTGGTTGATCCATGTGTGGTTTGTGGAAAGAACACAGATGCAATGACTCTGGTTGATTCATATGTGGTTTGTGGAAATAACACATATGCAATGACTCTAGTGGTTGATCCATGTGTGGTTTGTGGAAATAACACACATGCAATGACTCTAGTACTGGTTTGTGGTTTTAGTATAAGAACACACATGCAATGACTCTAGTGGTTGATCCATGTGTGGTTTGTGGAAATAACACACATGCAATGACTCTAGTGGTTGATCCATGTCTGGTTTGTGGAAAGAACACACATGCAATGACTCTGGTTGATCCATATGTGGTTTGTGGAAATAACACACATGCAATCACCACTGGTGGATCCATGTGTGGTTTGTGGAAAAGAACACACATGCAATGACTCTAGTGCTGGTTTGTGGTTTTAGTATAAGAACAAACATGCAATGACTCTAGTGGTTGATCCATGTGTGGTTTGTGGAAAGAACACATATGCAATGACTGTAGTGGTTGATCTATGTGTGGTTTGTGGAAAGAACACACATGCAATAACCACTGGTGGATCCATGTGTGGTTTGTGGAAAAGAACACACATGCAATGACTCTAGTGGTTGATCCATGTTTGTTTGTGGAAATAACACACATGCTATGACTCTAGTGGTTGATCCATGTGTGGTTTGTGAAAAGAACACACATGCAATGACTCTAGTGTTGGTTTTACTATAAGAACACACATGCAATGACTCTACTGGTTTATCCATGTGTGGTTTGTGGAAATAACACATATGCAACGATTCTAGTGGTTAATCCATGTGTGGTTTGTGGAAATAACACACATGCAATGACTGTAATGGGTCCACATGTTTTTTGTGGAAAGAACACACATGCAATGACCACTGGTTGATCCATAAGTTGTTTGTGGAAAAGAACACACATGCAATGAGTCTAGTGGATCCATGTGTGGTTTGTGGAAAAGAACACACATGCAATGACTCTAGTGCTGGTTTGTGGTTTTAGTATAAGAACAAACATGCAATGACTCTAGTGGTTGATCCATGTGTGGTTTGTGGAAAGAACACACATGCAATGACTCTGGTTGATCCATATGTGGTTTGTGGAAAGAACACACATGCAATGACCACTGGTGGATCCATGTGTGGTTTGTGGAAAAGAACACACATGCAATGACTCTAGTACTGGTTTGTGGTTTTAGTATAATAACACACATGCAATGACTCTAGTACTGGTTTGTGGTTTTAGTATAAGAACACACATGCAATGACTCTGGTGGTTGATCCATGTGTGGTTTGTGGAAATAACACACATGCAATGAGTCTAGTGGTTGATCCATGTGTGGTTTGTGGAAAGAACACACATGCAATGACCACTGGTGGATCCATGTTGATTTTAGTATAAGAACACACATGAAATGACTCTAGTGGTTGATCCATGTTTGTTTGTGGTTTTAGTATAAGAACAAACATCCTCTCTCTCTCTCTCTCTCTCTCTCTCTCTCTCTCTCTCTCTCTCTCTCTCTCTCTCTCTCTCTCGTAGAAGCCCAAACCTGTGCCCACTCTGTCTGCTACGCCCTGATTGGTTGTCACAGCTGTCACCCGGATCGTGCGCACCAACTGTTGATCCTGTGTGATCCAACGAGGCTCGTTGCACACGTCGTGCCCTTCACAGGACACTGTGAGACAGCACAGACGTCTCCCTCAACGAGACTTCTACAAGAAGGAACACGATGCCGTCCATGGAAAAAGTGGTCGAGTGGTCATGCCATGTTTAATATAGTCTGCAAAGCCTACAAGTCTACTACACGACAACTGGTCATCCACAGACCACCGGCTATACCATTTTTACTACGCAGCACGCCTGCACTCTCACTTCCGTTAGGCCCCCACCACACGAACCTTCCACGCGACAGCCGCAGCCAGAAGAGCTGTCAACCGGGGCCCTCGAGGAGGCCTAAACGTCCCCGCATTAAAAACTCAGCCTATCGGGTCCTCCATTCGCACTCATCCACTACTCTTTCTTCCCTATCCAGCAAAACACCACAATCTTGAATGTACTTGCACGAACCTTCTCCATGAAACCAGTGCGTGGGGGTGAGTGTCCGGGCATCGCCGCCGGGGTGGTGCTTCACGCGGCAGATCTGGAGGAGCATCACGCAGCACAGGCCGAGGAGGACATGCAGTTCAACCCCTTGGGGGACCATGTGCATGCCGGTGCCGATGAGGGTGTGGAGTTCGACGAGCACGCTCCGCTCGTGTACCTGGAGGTACATCTATTTCTACATGTTTCATATTTTCTGCTCGAGCTTAATCTATCCAGGCGTCATAAAAAAATCTAGTCCTAATGATTAGATGCAACGTATGAACCGGTACATGGAGAGATCTAGTCTGTTCTGAATGAATCCACATTATTTATTAATAAGTTACCAAGAACACAAACCACATTAATTTAGGAGCGAGCTAGGGAGACGGCCGTAATGAACTGCCGAACCTGTATAGACATGTTATTGCATCGAAAGTAACTTGGAATGGTGGAAGGAATATATATTTATTATTTTGCTCATTTTGGTTTGTATTCCATACATTACAGGTGTATTCAAGTGAGATGGACTCTGATCAGGAGACCAGGGACAACAAGAACCGCCATGTCATGAAGAAGCTCAAGAGCGGGATAATCCCTTTCCGCACTCTACTTGGGAGCTAAGGTGCCCTTTGTGTAAGAAAGGAGTCAACCCGAGGATTGCCATCTTGATTCCGCATGCGACTGGCATCAGTAAAAGCTCGGCTAGTAAAGACAAGTTGGCGACCAAAGCTAAGCATGCTGCTTATGGCAAGTTCCTGAGGGAGTATGTCAAGAACGGCCTAGTGTCCCCTTACTTAGGAATCAGCAACTCCTAGCCGACCAACCCCATCACTGTGTTGGCCCGGCCACTACTAAATTTAGTTCTCTTACCGTATCTAGACCCTTAAACTATGTGGATTTCTATTTTCGTACCCTTCAAAATATATTCAAGTTCATCTGTTTATGTTGTTAAAGTTCCGGTGGCATACTCGTTATTTTGCATGGATAGAGGGGTGCCCCCGACAGATATAAGGGTTATCCTGTCCGCTAGATCACAGAGGATCAACGGTTGGTGGGCAAAACTGAGTACAACTGAATCGCCATGGTTAGACACGAGGGAAAAAACGTGACTCATGGTACGCGTGTGCGGTGCACGGGGCAGTAGCGGACACGTGTGGCCGTGCACGGTGCATTAGCCTACACAGTGCCCGGTAGTGCAACGAAACGCCGCTTCCCTTCTCCTTTAATAGAGGCCTCCCCACTCCCACTCCCACTCATCACGCACTTGCTCACTCAACCGTTTCCACTGTCCCATCACCTTTTGCAAACGCCCAACAAAACCCCAACCATGCCGGCGATGGAGAAGATCGGCGTGGTGGCCATCGGCGCCTCCAAGGCAGCCGGCGAGGAGCCCCCGTCCCTGTCCCCGCATCCGCCGTAGCCTCCGGCGAAGAGGCCCCCGCCAGTCTCGGACAGATCCCGCTCGACTGGGACCCCTACGAGGAGGTTGTCTACATAAGGCCGGAGAACCCCTACGACACCAGCATCGCCGACCTGTGGTCTGAGGTAACCAGGGTTTTCTCCCCTTCCCTTGTTCTTCCCCCGTTCCCATCGTTGGATGCTAGATCGTATGTTATTAGGGATCGGTTGTTCGTATTTTTTACAGTAGCTAATCCTATTATGTTAGATCTCGATTTTCGATGAATCCCCCTGTTCGTAGTTGGGATCGGTATTCGATTTGGTTTGAGATTTGGGGAATAATCGGGAGATCTCATTCGGTTAATTTATGCAAAAAATCAATCTCGATAATCAAAGTATCTCAATCATGTCCTTATTTCACTCTTCTGTTTTTTCCAACAGGAGGATAGCAGCGACCTCCGCAGCAACGACGAGTCGCAGGACACCAAGACTCATCATGTGCTGAGGAGGCTGAAGTCCGGTCAATACAACAACTTCTTCACCGGTGACGTGTATAGGTGCCCCTTCTGCCCCACCAGGAGGCTCCGCGGCACGGACTTCAACTCCCTCGTGAAGCATGTCGAGGACGTGAGGACCTACGGTGAGTCTATGAACGTGCATGGCTTCAGAGCCAAGCACCAGGCGCTCGGTCTTCACCTCCGCAACCTCTAGAAGGTGGCTATCGAGGAGGGTCGCATGCCCTCGATCAGACCCAAGGTGCCCAAGGTCAAGGGGCTGGGCAGCAAGAAGTGGAGGAGGCGCCAGAGGGAGGAGGCGGATGCCCTCCTGGCAGAGGCCACGAGGGGCCACTGATCAGCTGCTGCGGCTGCTGTAAAGCAGCTTCTTTTTGTCTTCTCTGTGTTGAAGCAGTCCGGTGCTGCTGCTGAGCAGCCTAATTGTTGAACCTCGTTAAGTACCGTACTATATAACCTATATTAGCTACTTTATCTACATCTACTCTATTTACTGAATTTATTTATGGTGCTGGTTTGTTTTGCTGCTCTAGATTTGCTACCATATTGGGGTAAAACGATCGCAAAAGGAACAATGAATGAAGAGAGAAGCTGCTCTAGATTCCCTACCTTTTTGGGAAAAAAAACACAACTGTTAGAGAGAGAGGGGAAAAGGCGCTCTTTAAAAAGGCCACTTTAGGCGTCATGGCGCACGTAACAGCCAAGCCTTTGACCAGACGACACCCTCCTCCGAGCGCATGTGAGGGCTTTGGAATATCGGGAGGGCAAAAGTAAGGACAAACGAGACACAATGTTGCTATAGCTAAATCTGACAAAAAGCTAAATTTGGCTTTACCATGCAATTTGGCTAGAGCTCCACAATGTAGCTATTCTAAATCCCTAAACTATGTGGTGCGTTGAAACCTAATGCTTTTCCACCGACATGTGTGTTGCAAAGTTGCTTGATCGTGCATGCTTACACAAGTGGCCCATAGAGAAACTTATAGAAGCATGGGCAAATGAGCTTTATTTTGGCAAATTCGGGACAAGCTTTGTGTAATCGGCAGGCCTGATCGGCTGGGCGGCTGCCCTGGGGTGCTGGGATGCTAGGTCCATGTCTATGCTTACACTTCTTAAACTTGTACACTTCCTTCTTCCCTGTCACGTTACGTCGTGTCAGCACCACGCACCCGCTGTGGATCGACAACGGGACGGTGGTCTACGTGACCGGTCTCTGCCACGCCAAAGCCACGTCGCACACCCGTCCCATCGCCTACGGGGACGGACGCCGAATTTAATCGCTAGGATTGGAAACCATCGGTGCTCGCCCGGTCAAACTTGCTTCCGCATGGGTATGACCGGAATATTGGTAACGGAATTTAAGCATCGCCTTCTGTCTCCTCAGCACATCACTATGCAAAAATCCCCAACTCATTCCTTGCGCCGGCGCCGCCATCGCAAGAACCATCAACGCTGCCGCAGGCACCGCCTCCACCTGGCCATACCACCACAACAGATCACTCCACCTCCACGCCCAGTCCTAGCCACCGCTACCGAAACTAGTCCACCGCCGCTGCATTAGCTGCTGCCATGGACGCAGAGTACGGCGTGTTCGGCGATAGGAGCGACTACACCAACCAGTACACCGTCACCGCCCATGGCACCACCAAGCTGACGGTCGTCCACACAAATGCGTCAGCGGAGGTGGCCAAGGTCATTGCAATATACAAGTGGTGGCTACATGATCCGATGGACAGGTACAAGATCGTCGGCCTTGACCTCGAGTATACCAGAGATAGGAAGAGGGCGGCGCTTTTGCAGCTGTCCATGCGCAACCACTTCCTACTATATCACGTATGTAGGGCCAAATCTGTATGCCCGGAGCTTCGCGAGTTCCTACACAAGAGGGAGATCTACTTCGCCAGCGTCGACATCAAGAACGACACTCCGAAGCTAGAATGGGATCTCCTTGTTCATGTCGTCAATCACGTCGATCTCCAACGTTTGTGGAGGTACCCAGATGGCGGTACGGGGAAAGCCGGCATGGCTAGACTCGCTTCCGACATCATCGACCACGAGTACGCCGGCATGAAAATCGAGTTCCCGAAGCACCTGCACGAGCGATGGGAGTGGAGGCACCTGGATTACGATGCGATCAAGTACGCAGCCAGGGACGCGTATGTCTGCTACGAGATTCTCAACAGGATCTGGCGGGTGGGTGAGTGTGATGTTTACCACTACTAGTTTCGCATTTTGTTCCTAGTTTTATCTCGCCTGTATTTTATCTCGCCTGTATTTTCTAAGCATTCTGTGTGTAAGAACCAAGATCGTATGATCCCTGTGCTATTAGCTACTTAACCTGTATGAATTACATTCCCCCTTTTGTATGCTCAACATTCATTCTTACAAATTCTGTCTGTGCCATTTGCATGCGGCAGAATCCAGGACTGACATGCATAAGGTGTGATACAGTCATAAGTCATAACCAAACCCAGATTATAGAGGAGGATACAGTCATAAACCAGATTATAGTTTGACAAAGGTAATACACAGCAGTTCGTAATTGCTCACATAGTGTACTTATGAAATAACATGTTTTCATAAACACAACAATCATGCACTAATAGTCTACATCCCAGTCTGTTGGAGAAGGAAACCGATCCCAGGATGCCTTCGGTCGTTTGCCCTGGTTTGTAGATTCATCTATGATCCGGCATCTGGGACAAACAACCTTCCTGTTGGAGATATGCCCAAGAGGCAATAATAAAAGTGGTTATTATTATATCTTTGTGTTTATGATGAATGTTTACATCCCATGCTATAATTGTATTATAAGGAAACACTAATACATGTGTGTTTTGTAAACATGAAAGAGTCCCTAGTAAGCCTCTTGTGGAACTAGCTTGTTGATTAAATGATGATCATGGTTTCCTGATCATGGACATTGGATGTCATTAATAACAAGATTATATCATTAGGAGAATGATGTGATGGACACACACCCATAGTAAGCGTAGCATAAGATCAAGTCATTAAAGTTCGTATTGCTATAAGCTTTCAAATGCATAGTAACCTAATCCTTCGACCATGAGGTTATGTTAATCACCATCACCGGATGGGTACTTTGATGACATCAAACACCGCTTCGTAACTGGGTGGTTATAAAGGTGTCATTGGGTATTCTGAAAGGATGTGTTGAAGCGCATGGACCAAGATTGGGATTTGTCCATCCATATGACGGATAGATATGCTCTGGGCCCTCTCGATGGAATGTCATCTAGTTAGCTTGCAAGCATGTGACTAGGTCACAAGGGATGACATAACATGGAACGAGTAAAGAGTACTTATCAGTAACGAGGTAGAACTAGGTATGGAGATACCGACGATCAAACCTCGGATAAGTAGAAATATCGTGTGACAAAGGGAATTGGTTTCGTATGTTAATGGTTCTATCGATCACAAAGTCATCGTTGAGTGTGTGGGAGCCGTTATGGATCTCTAGATCCCGCTGATGGTTATTGATCGGAGAGGTGTCTTCATCATGTCTGCATATTCACGAACCGTAGAGTGACACACTTAAGGTTCGAAGTTGTTTTAAGTAGATATGGAATGTGCATTGGAGACCGAATGTTGTTCGAAGTCTCGGATTGGATCTGGGACGTCACGAGGAGATCCGAAATTATCCGGAGAATAAGATTCATATATTGGGGATCATTTTCTAAGTTAGGAAATGTTCCGGAGTGTTTGTATGGAGATTCTAGAAGGTTTCGGAATGTTCTGGAAGGTTCTAGAAGATTTCTTGGAGTTTGCTTGAAAACCAAGAAAGGATCAAGGAGTCTTTGTGGGGCAAGACACGAATTCGTGGGGGAGGAGGACTCTTCCCCCCTTCCCAATCTGCCGGCCAAGGAGGGAGGGGAGTCCTACTAGGACTCGCCCTCCCATGGCGCCTCCCTCCTTTAAATAGAGGGGAGGGGGCGCCACCCCCTACACCTCTCCCATAACAAACCCTAGCTGCCGCCTGTCTCCTCCTCCTTCGCTCTGCTCCGGCTTAGGCGAAGCCCTGCAGAAATCTCTACTCCACCACCACCACCACACCGTCGTGCTGCTGGGATTCCATGGAGAAGATCTACTACCTCCGCTGCTCGCTGGAACGGGGAGAGGAAGGTCTTCTTCGACTCCGCACGTGTGACCGACCGCGGAAGCCCTGCCGGAACGCGGCGCCGGAAGGATCGTCCACACGATCTTGAGATCGACAAGTGATCGACTACATCAACCCCGAGATCTAATCTCGTAACGCTTTCGGATCTACGAGGGTTAGTACAGATCTATCTCGTTGCACATGTCTAATAGATTAGATCTTGGCTTTTATCTAGATTAGATCTGGGTTTTGTTCGTTCTTGCGGTAGAAATTTTTTGTTTTCCATGCTACGAACCCATCAGTGGTATCAGAGCCATATCTATGCGTAGATTTGTTGCACGAGTAGAACACAATGGTTTTGTGGGCGTTGGTGCTCGTGCCGTCTTTTGCTTTGTGTACTTTGCATCTTGCGGTATGGCGGGATGAAGCGGCTCGGGCTAACCTTACATGTCATCGCACATGAGACTTGCTCCACGCTTGACGTGTAACTTGCTTTGCACAAGTGGCTTTGCGGGTGTCTGTCTCTCCCATCATAGTATAGATCCAATCTACACTTTGCACTCGATAGCACTTGTATCAATGTTGTGGTTCAGTTTCGTAGGTAAGATCCATTCTTATTCGAAAGCCCCAAACCACGTAAAACATGCAAACAAAATTAGAGGCGTCTAACTTGTTTTTGCAGTGGTTTTGTGATGTGATATGGCCATCATGTGATTGTGATTATATTTGATGTATGCAATGATCCTTGTTGTAATATGGCAACCGGCAGGAGCCTAATGGTTGTCTTTAATTCTGTTAAGACCTGCGTGTCTATTCATCTTGTAATAGCTTTATTCCAAGTAGTTGTAATAGTTGTTGGTGATGATGGACAACCATGAAGCGGCGCCACTGACCTTGACGCAATGCTGGTGATGATGGAAATCATGTCCGTGCTTTGGAGATGGAGATCAAAGGCATAAGAAGAAAGGGCCATATCATATCACACTAATTATGAATTGCCTGTGATGTTAATCCTTTATGCATCTTGTATTGCTTAGATCGCGACGGTAGCATTATAAGATGATCCCTCTCACTAAATATCAAGTAATAAAGTGTTCGTCCTTATTTGGCCCCGTTGCTAAGACTCGTCGTCTCGAAGCATCTCGTGATGATCGGATGTGATAGATTCTACGTGTGCATACAACGGGTGCAAGCCAGATTTGCACGTGCGGAAACTAAGGTTAATCTTGACGAGCCTAGCATGTACAGACATGGTCTCGGAACACGGAATACCGAAAGGTAGAGCATGAATCATATAAGTGATATGATGAACATGAAGATTGTTCGCCGATGAAACTACATCTTCTCTCGTGAAGATCAGACTTGGTGTAGTGGACTTGGTTCGTGTAATCACTAAGACAATGTGAGGGATGTTGTTTTGAGTGGGAGTTCACCTAGTTAATTTAATAATTAAAATTGAACTCAATTTATCATAAACTTAGTCTAAACTACTTGCAAATTTGTTGTAGATTATGGCGAATCTCTCCATCAATTTCAATGCGTTCCTAGAGAAAGAAAAGCTTAAGAACAATGGAAGCAACTTCACGGACTGGCTCCGTGGTCTGAAGATTGTCCTCAGGGCTGGTCAGATGACCTATGTGCTCGAAGCACCGCTAGGTGACCCACCTGCAGATGATGCCACCGATGACGTAAAGAATGTTTACACCACTCGGAAAAATCATTACTCCACAGTTTAGTGTGCCATCCTATACGGTTTAGAAACGGAGCTCCAGAAGCGTTTTGAGCACCACGACCCGTTCGAGATCATTAAGGAGCTCAAGCTCATTTTTGAGACTCACGCGGCCGTGGAGAGCTATGAGGCCTCCGAAAAGTTCTTTACCTGCAAGATGGAAGAGGGAAGCTCCATTAGTGAGCACGTGCTCACCATGTCTGGGCACACAAACAAGCTCCAAGAGTTGGGGATAACGATTCCTAATGAGTTAGGGATTCACCGTGTCCTCCAATCACTGCCACCGAGTTATAAGAACTTTGTGATGAACTACAATATGCACTGCATGAACAAGACGTTGCCTGAACTATCGTCCATGCTGAAAACTACTGAAGTGGGGTCAAAAAGGAGCACCAAGTGTTAATGGTCAATAAGACCACCAATTTCAAGAAACAGGGCAAGCCTAAGAAAAAGGGCAACTTCAAGAAGGACGGCAAGAAAGCTACCGCACCTGCTAAGAAGCCCAAGGCTGGTCCTAAGCCTGAAACTGAGTGCTTCTACTGCAAGGGTGCTGGTCACTGGAAGCGTAACTTCCCCAAGTACCTGGCGGATCTGAAGAACGGCAACATCAAGAAGAAAGGTATATTCGATATACATGTTATTGATGTGTATCTTACTAGTAGTCGTAGTAGTGCCTGGGTATTTGATACTGGTTCGGTTGCTCATATTTGTAACTCGAAACAGGAGCTGCGGAATAAACGAAGACTGGCAAGAGACGAGGTGACGATGCGTGTTGGAAATGGCTCCAAGGTTGATGTGATCGCCGTCAGCATGCTCCCTCTACATCTACCTTCGGGATTAGTTTTAAATTTGAATAATTGTTATTTGGTGCCTGCGTTAAGCATGAACATTATATCTGGATCTTGTTTATTGCGAGACGGTTACTCTTTTAAGTCTGAGAATAAAGGTTGTTCGATTTATATGAGTAATATCTTTTATGGTAATGCACCAGAGATGAATGGTTTATTCTTATTGAATCTCAATAGTAGTGATACACATGTTCACAACATAGATGCTAAACGAATAAAATTGAATGATAATTCTACATACATGTGGCACTGTCGTCTTGGTCACATTGGAGTGAAGCGTATGAAGAAACTCCATTCTGATGGACTTCTTGAATGACTTGAAAGATGCGAAGCATGTCTAATGGGAAAAATGACTAAGACTCCATTCTATGGAATAATGGAGCGAGCTACAGACTTATTGGAAATAATACATACCGATGTGTGCGGTCCAATGAGTGTAGCGTCGCGTGGTGGATATCGTTATGTTCTCACTTTCATGGATGACTTAAGTAGATATGGGTATGTCTACTTTATGAAACATAAGTCCGAAACTTTCGAGAAGTTTAAGGAATTTCAAAGTGAAGTGGAAAATCATCGTAACAAGAAGATTAAGTTTCTGCGTTCTGACCGCGGAGGTGAATATCTAAGTTATGAGTTTGGCATGCATTTAAAGAAATGTGGAATACTTTCGCAGTTGACACCGCCGGGAACACCACAGCATAATGGTGTGTCCGAACGTCGTAATCGAACTCTCTTAGATATGGTTCGGTCTATGATGTCTCTTACAGATTTACCGCTATCGTTTTGGGGCTATGCATTAGAGACAGCCGCATTCACTTTAAATAGGGAACCATCTAAATCCGTTGAAACGACACCGTACGAATTGTGGTTTGGTAAGAAACCTAAGTTGTCGTTCCTTAAAGTTTGGGGTTGCGAAGCATATGTAAAGAAGTTACAACCTGATAAGCTTGAACCCAAAGCGGAGAAATGCGTCTTCATAGGATACCCTAAAGAAACAATTGGGTATACCTTCTATCATAGATCCGAAGGCAAAGTTTTTGTTGCCAAGAATGGATACTTTCTTGAGAAGGAGTTTCTCTCGAAAGAAGTGACTGGAAGGAAAGTAGAACTCAACGAGGTTATTGAACCTTCTCTCGGAATTGAGAGTAGCGCAGCACCGAAAGATGTTTTTGTGCCGCCTGCACCAACTGGAGAGGAAGCTAATGATGGTGATCATGAAACTTCGAACAAAGTTACTGCTGAACCTCGCAGGTCAACGAGGGTTCGTACCACTCCTGAGTGGTATGACTCTGCCTTAAACGTCATGTTGGTGGATAACACTAATGACCCTGCGACGTATGAAGAAGCTATGGTGATCCCAGATTCCGACAAATGGCTAGAAGCCATGAAATCCAAAATGGGATCCATGTACGAAAACCAATTATGGACTTTGGTGGACTTACCGGATGGCCGTAAGGCTGTCGAGAACAAATGGATTTTCAAAAGAAAAACATATGTTGATGGTAATGTTACCGTCTATAAAGCTCGACTTGTCGCGAAAGGGTTCCGACAAATTCAAGGAGTTGACTACGATGAGACTTTCTCACAAGTAGTGAAGCTAAAGTCTGTGAGGATTTTGTTAGCAATTGCTGCATATTTCGATTATGAAATTTGGCAGATGGATGTCAAAACAGCGTTCCTTAATGGTGACATTGAGGAAGAGTTATATATGGTACAACCTAAGGGTTTTTTCGATCCTAGTGATGCTGACAAGGTATGCAAACTTCAGCGCTCCATTTATGGACTAAAGCAAGCATCCCGGAGTTGGAATCAACGTTTTGATAAAGTAATCAAAAACTTTGGATTTATACAAACTTATGGAGAAGCTTGTATTTACAAGAAAGTGAGTGGGAGCTCTGTGGCATTCCTAGTACTATATGTAGATGACATATTGTTGACTGGGAATGATATAGAACTTCTTAATAGCGTCAAAACTTATTTGAATAATAGTTTTTCAATGAAGGATCTTGGCAAAGCGGCATATATTCTAGGCATCAAGATTTATAGAGATAGATCAAGACGCCTAATAGCGCTTTCACAAAGTACATACTTAGACAAAGTTCTAAAGAAGTTTAGAATGGAAGAGAGCAAGAAAGGGTTCGTGCCCATGTTGTCAGGTAAGACCTTGAGTAAGACTCAAAGTCCGGCTACGGCAGAAGATAGAGAAAAGATGAATATTATTCCCTATGCCTCGGCCATAGGTTCTATCATGTATGCCATGCTGTGTACAAGACCGGATATAGCACATGCTGTTAGTTTGACTAGCAGATATCAAAGTGATCCTGGAATGGAACACTGGACAGCGGTCAAGAATATCCTAAAGTACCTGAATAGGACTAAGGATATGGTTCTTTCTTATGGAGGTGATGAACAGCTTGTTGTAAACGGTTACACTGATGCTAGTTGGAACACCGATCTAGATGACTCAAAGTCACAGTCTGGATAAGTATTTATTTTGAGTGGTGCTGCGGTGAGCTGGAGGAGTGCCAAGCAAAGCGTTGTGGCGAAATCTTCAACTGAATCGGAATACATAGCTGCTTCAGAGGCTGCACAAGAAGCCATATGGATGAAGGAGTTCATTACTGAACTTGGCGTGGTTCCCAGTGCGTTGGACCCAATGGCCATCTACTGTGACAACACAGGTGCCATAGCTAATGCACAGGAGCCAAGGTCACATAGCAAGCTGAAGCACATCAAGCTACGTTTCCATGCTATTCGTGAGTATGTCCGAGATGGTGACATAAAGATTTGCAAAGTACACACTGATCTGAATGTGGCAGATCCGTTGACTAAACCTCTCCCTAGAGCAAAGCATGACCAACACCAGAACGCCATGGGTGTTAGGTATATTACCATGTAATCTAGATTATTGACTCTAGTGCAAGTGGGAGACTGTTGGAGATATGCCTAAGAGGCAATAATAAAAGTGGTTATTATTATATCTTTGTGTTTATGATGAATGTTTACATCCCATGCTATAATTGTATTATAAGGAAACACTGATACATGTGTGTTTTGTAAACATAAAAGAGTCCCTAGTAAGCCTCTTGTGGAACTAGCTTGTTGATTAAATGATGATCATGGTTTCCTGATCATGGACATTGGATGTCATTAATAACAAGGTTATATCATTAGGAGAATGATGTGATGGACACACACCCATAGTAAGCGTAGCATAAGATCAAGTCATTAAAGTTCGTATTGCTGTAAGCTTTCAAATGCATAGTAACCTAATCCTTCGACCATGAGGTTATGTTAATCACCATCACCGGATGGGTACTTTGATGACATCAAACACCGCTTCGTAACTGGGTGGTTGTAAAGGTGTCATTGGGTATTTTGAAAGTATGTGTTGAAGCGCATGGACCAAGATTGGGATTTGTCCATCCATATGACGGATAGATATGCTCTGGGCCCTCTCGATGGAATGTCATCTAGTTAGCTTGCAAGCATGTGACTAGGTCACAAGGGATGACATAACATGGAACGAGTAAAGAGTACTTATCAGTAACGAGGTAGAACTAGGTACGGAGATACCGACGATCAAACCTCGGATAAGTAGAAATATCGCGTGACAAAGGGAATTGGTTTTGTATGGTAATGGTTCTATCGATCACGAAGTCATCGTTGAGTGTGTGGGAGCCGTTATGGACCTCCAGATCCCGCTGATGGTTATTGATCAGAGAGGTGTCTTCATCATGTCTGCATATTCATGAACCGTAGGGTGACACACTTAAGGTTCGAAGTTGTTTTAAGTAGATATGGAATGTGCGTTGGAGACCGAATGTTGTTTGAAGTCTCGGTTTGGATCCGGGACATCATGAGGAGATCCGGAATTTTCCGGAGAATAAGATTCATATATTGGGGATCATTTTCTAAGTTAGGAAATGTTCCAGAGTGTTTGTATGGAGATTCTAGAAGGTTTCGGAATGTTCTGGAAGGTTCTAGAAGATTTCTTGGAGTTTGCTTGAAAACCAAGAAAGGATCAAGGAGTCTTTGTGGGGCAAGACACGGATTAGTGGGGGGAGGAGGACTCTTCCCCCCTTCTCAATCCGCCGGCAAGGAGGGAGAGGGGAGTCCTACTAGGACTCCCCCTCCCATGGCGCCTCCCTCCTTTAAATAGAGGGGAGGGGGCACCACCCCCTACACCTCTCCCATAACAAACCCTAGCCGCCGCCTCTCTCCTCCTCCTTCGCTCTGCTCCGGCTTAGGCGAAGCCCTGCAGAAATCTCTACTCCACCACCGCCACCACACCGTCGTGCTGCTGGGATTCCGTGGAGAAGATCTACTACCTCCGCTGCTCGTTGGAACGGGGAGAGGAAGGTCTGCTTCGACTCCGCACGTGTGACCGACTGCGGAAGCGCTGCCAGAACGCGGCGCCGGAAGGATCATCCACACGATCTTGAGATCGGCAAGTGATCGACTACATCAACCCCGAGATCTAATCTCGTAACGCTTTTGGATCTACGAGGGTTAGTACAGATCTATCTCGTTGCACATGTCTAATAGATTAGATATTGGCTTTTATCTAGATTAGATCTGGGTTTTGTTCGTTCTTGCGGTAGAATTTTTTTGTTTTCCATGCTATGAACCCATGACTTCCTTGGTGGTGGTTCAATGATGCGATGCCTAGAACGAGATTTTACAATATGACGGTACAACTCGTGGCTAACATACCCGTGAATTGCAGCGTACTTTAGATTAGGTTCAGAAAGTGGCTTATCCTCCCAGTAATCATGCCCTAAACGCCTCCACGAACGTCTCGGCAATCTGTCCTTCATGTCAGCGTACCACGGGTCTATGAGTTCAGAGGCAAGAGCGGCCATCCCGGTCTTGCTGCCCTTCGTCCCTTGGATCCAGTAAATTTCCTGGATGTCCACTCTGCACTCCTTTGGGATTCTAATGTTGATAGTCGGGCTTTCAAGCAGTTTACTGTCATTCGTGATGTCAACACTGGTAAATGTTATGTGCTGGTTCACGAGAAAGTCATGAAACAGATCCCTAATGCCTTCGCCCCATCTGCATGAAAATGAATTCAGACAAGTAATATAGCAATAACTTCTGCAAACAGACGGTTCAGGAACAAAAATACAGCAAAGTCTACCAGATCCCGTCAGCCCCCTTCTCGCAAAAGGCTGGTATATGAGGACGTGCCCCTTCATGGAGAGTTGCACCACGGCGATCCTACGGCAATCACGACTGTACTCGAGGTCGAGACCTACGAACCTGTTTTCTTCAAACTGCAGCCAACTCGTGAAATTATTCAGAGTGTTCCTCACCATCCGAGGGTCGGTGGTGTAGACGACATCGATCTTCTTCCCGCCATGTACTTCGATGTCGAAGTGCGCAGTTTCTTGCCTGCCGTCGTTTCGGACGTCTGGAGCATCCATGACTACAGGCAAGAGGGAAAGGATACGGAGGAAGAGGGTGATGCGGTGGTGGAGGAAATAGATGAGGCCGTGGAGGAGAAAGACGATGAGGCCGTGGAGGAGGAAATGAGATGGAGAAGTGAAAGATTGGAACCGCCCTTACCAATATCTGGAATGGTGCACGACCGTTCGTAGTAGGGTGAAGGTGGCGAAAAACGGCGGTTTTACACGTCAACGCTAGCACTTCCTAAAATTTGTTCTGCGCCACTTGCATGCGGTGGAATCAATTCAAACGTAGGCACGTTTATGCGTGCCGACCTTCACTCACTGACAGGCGGGCCGCACATTTCCCTTTTACGATTTATTTTTTCACTTCCTTAGACGGTTCCGGTGCCCGCCCTCAATAATTATGCCCCCGTTCTTTTCTTCCACGCAGACGAGAACCACGGCGGTTCCTTGCAGATTCGCTCCCCACTCGAACAACTTCCCCCATCACTAATTCCACCCCCTCTCGAATCCATCCGCCTCCTCATCACAACGCCTCCATTAATCCACCGGATTCCAGACTCCATTTTCCGCTATGTGTAGAGCTTAGGGTAGCAGCAGGCTGAAGCGAAATGCATGCGACGACAACGCGGATGGCCAGGGCAACCGCTACCGCGAGGATTGGGGATGGCCGAACCTCAGCGCCGCGAACATGCACAGGATCGCCTCGGAGTTGGACATCATCTCAGCCAGCCGCCTCGCTCGCTACATCCCTGGCTACCGCGTGACGATACGGAACATGGACGAACAACCGTTCGGCATGCCAGGCCTTCTTTACCCCGATAACAGCAAATGGCCAGACGACCGCGATGGCCACGTAAGTTCCAGTATCTATCTTATTTGTTCAGTCATATCGTTGATTCATATATGCTGAAATCTCATCGGAATCCTATGTTCCTTTTGTCGAATGTGTTGTGTGCACGCGCGGTTTGAACAAATCGAACAATTTAAGACTATTCTGTATAGCGGAAGCTCTGCTTGTACCTGATATTCTGGTATTTTCGTAGTGACACAGTCTTACTTTAGGTGATAGACGAGTTGTCAATTTTGATTTTGCAATGGAATGCCTACTAGGTGATATTCTGTTTCCTAAAATAAAAACAAACAGATTAGACGATTTAAGGCTGTTATGCCCCGAGCTGTTTAATTATGATCATCGTCAGGAGTTTGTTCTAGGGGGCTCTGCTCCTACTCCATATATTGAGTATCTTCGTAGTGACACAGGCACAATTTAGGTGATATCTGAGGAGACACTCGTATTTAGGTGATATTTTGTGTACTTTAATATAAAGGTCCAGTTGTCAAATTGTATCTGCAATGGAATCCATGCTAGGTGATTGTACCAACTAACAACAAACTCTGCAGAATATTCATGCAAAACTGATGCTGCTGGATAAGTGGTCGGAATAAGTAGTGGTGAATATCAAGGAAGAAAAAGAGACGGAAATGAGAGATGACCAGAACTAGGTGGGTGGCAATGGCGAGTGGCTGGTCCTTTTATCCCAGGATGGGAGTACTTGGACTCTAAAAATTGCTACAGATCGAAGAGACTTGCGGTGCCATCTTTGAAGGGTGTCGGCATTACTGCATTCAACAGCGGGTGGCCGCCGCACATTTCCGAATTCGCTTACAAGTTCAACATGGCAGAACTTGAGCTCATGAAGGTACAACTCCCACATAGACCGCGGGAGGGGGCGTGGAAGAACTGGGAGTACGACCTCTTAGCGGTGTTCGACAAGGCAATCGCATTCATTGGATGCCTAGAAGACAAGGAATGGACAGTCTTGCGTGATGACTTCCTGCGACCGAAGAAGTATGTTGACGCCGTCTTCACCTACGGCTACTCTTCGTACAGACCGCAACGCATTTATGCGGTCACTGAACCTAGCGGTGACGTGCGTGTTTGGGAGCCGTCCATTTGGGGTGAGTCATGGTGTCATATAGCATGTAAAATCCCATTCAAAATTCTGCTTACTGACTGTTAGTAACACGCAGGTACCCACGCAGCCCCGTGCATAATTCTAGCTCCGGTCATCGAAGATGCAGTAGCAGATACTGAACTTGGGACACGGTGCTGGTTCCTGGCACCTCTCAGAGACAACACGGAACAACATGATGAACTCTTGTGGATTCATATCAGGGGAGCACTAAACAGCATTGGTGATACAACATAACATATGGGGACACAACTTTCTTCATACCCATCGCTGCGGTGTCACGTTTTCTCGAGGTCCGCATGCCCATCCGAAGACCCAGTAGAGCAAGTATGGAGCAGAGTCAACAATCTGAAGGGACAATCTGTGTTTCTTGGAATCAACTACCCTTTATTTATCGGAGCCCCTGGAGTTTTTGAACCTGTAATTGCTCAGGCAGCCCTGGCCCCTGATGCTACTGCTGCTAGTGGTGGTGGTGGTGGTGGTGTTGGTGGTGGTGGAGCTGACGAAGAAC
The DNA here is from genome assembly GCA_916181665.1 of Avena sativa. Lineage (NCBI taxonomy): Eukaryota > Viridiplantae > Streptophyta > Magnoliopsida > Poales > Poaceae > Avena > Avena sativa. The sequence goes on from OV702289.1 coordinate 597,478,119, forward strand.
TAGCTGCTGCTGCTCCTGGTGAAGCTGACGAAATACTTGGTGATGCTGCTGCTGGTGAAGCTGACGAAATACTTGTTAATGCTGCTGGTGAAGCTGACGAAATACCTCCTAAGGCTGCTGCCGAAGTCCAGGAAGAACATGATGGTGTTGTTGCTGAGGTCCCAGCACTTCCAGTGTTGATAGCAGACTGTGTGTTTGTTGCACACTCACGCGCCTATCATGTTGACACTCCAGATCCGACCTGGAGCCGAATCCACGTCGGGGGGAGGGGGCCTACAATTGGCTCATCAGTGGGGTCGTACTATTTGAAGGAGAATGAAAGACGGCCAAACGCAGCATTCTGGTTCGTTCCGACGATACCACCAGCTCCAGGGACCTAGTGCTCATACTGGCAGATCCGATGAACCATTTGTCTTTATCTTTATCATTAGTTACGCTTATGTGTGTAAAGACTAAGCTGTGCTTATTTGTGTAAGACTAAGTTAGGCTTAACTGCGTAATATTCAGTGAAGCCTAGCTTTTATTTCCACGCCCATAACAACAGAATTGCACCATAGAACATACAAATGTAATGTGCATACCACGCATTTTTGCTCAGGATAACAACCACTTCAAGCAAATGATACATCGTGTACGCATTTGAACGCATCACTAGAATGTGCCACCTATTGATGATTGATGACATGGATCTAGCTTTTCTGTGCTTATTTGTATTGAATCGCTCATTGATTTGTTCATGTATTTTTTGGCAATGGCTGATGAACTCCACTCTCTTGGTAACTTGCTTCGTCAGCGAGCACTTGTTGATGCAATGAAAAGTACAGAACATGGTCGTCATCGTCATTCCATTTAGGTTCTCTATGTTTCGTCATCACGGAGCTACTAATTTCAAATGAAAATCTAGTAAACAATATATGTGTACATTGTTAGAGTATGCTACGGCCACGGTACATACATGTTTTTCTACAATCACAAGAAGAAAACTTGATGCATTTTCACCTTGTTGGCGTTGTGCCGAACTGGGTGGATGTGGCTTTGGGGTTCAGAGAGGAAGGCGCCGTGGATGGTGCGTGTGCGACCACAGCGACGACGAGCTCGGATTCTGGAGGAGACCAACAGGACCGAGCATGGTCGGCATGGGTACAGATCTCACCCGGGAATGAATTCCCGTCCCCGCGCCGTGCCAATGGTGCGGTCATGGTGAGGACGAGCTCTGATTCAGGATGGGGAGGAGAACGGGCCGAGCAGGTTTGTCCAAGTCCTAGCTCCACGCCATGGCCGCGACCACAGATTGCTGCCCCGGAGGAAGAAGAAGACACGTAAAGGATGCAGGCGCCAACGCTGCAAGCCTACATGGCAGCGACGACGGCAGCGGCATAACGGCGAAAGCTGACAGGGGGGACCCAACTTGACGGCCGTTAGCCTGATTTTTTGTATTGAAACGTAAATTTGAATTCGTGCCAAAAAGGACCCTCTGAGTATTTGGCACGCCAACTATAGTCATCACGGATGATATCAGGGAACTCGGGTACCGCGTTGCCTGGCCACCCCAACTTTCGGGCCGCAAAATGATATTCTCTTCTAGGAAGGCGACCTGGTCCTATGACTGGTCCAAGACAAGAAAGGCATGCACAAACTCTCCCCCCCATGGGAGGGGCCGTTCGCCATAGGCCGAGTCCTTGGCAATGATGCCTACTACCTCATCGACATACGGGGTGACGGCCAATTGGAGGCCGGGAGGCCATGGAATGTAAACCTCCTCAGAAAGTTCTATACTTAGAGCCTCACATTGTACTACGCTGGCATATATAATGAAATTCATCCGGATCGCAAAAATTGTGTCCACTCACCATATTCTTGTGCCACTCGCACTCGTACATATTAGCAATACGCTACCTATGGAAGTGAACCTCTGGTCGAGCGACCGGCGCGGCTAAGTAGTGCGGCACAAGGGCATCGGAAACATTTGGTCCTTGGGTCGTCCACGAAAACGCCAACCCGGAGCCTCCATTGGATTCGCGTAGCCTGACTGGCCCACCGGGCCAAGACAACCGATACACGCTTTTCACAGCGACCTGTCCCTCCCATCCTCATGCAAAGCGACTTGAACAGTTAAAGTACCACGCACGGGGACTCCACAAAACGGGAACCACCACGCGGCTCGGGAACACACCAAGTAAGAGAGCTTCCTTGGACTCGCCAAGCGATTGGCTCTTCGGGCCAGGGGAGGAGACGCGTTACAAACAACGCATTCGCAACCTACAACAGGGACATGACCAATATGGTCGAGCACCACGCTCGGGGACTCGCCTACAAACCAGTCCCACTCGCGCTCGGGGACTCGCCACTCAGAAGACACGAGAGATAAAAACAATGCACAACCAAAACAATACACCAAAGTATACAACCGAGTTATACCCCATTAAAGGGCGGACGCACTCGGGGACTCGTTCAACCAAAAACAAAAACACCACACAATCCTAGTCGCAATACGAGTCGATTGACTCCCATTGGCATATATTGCAAAATACTTTACAGCAGTCGCCACTTGGCATACATCACAAATTGGACAATTACATTATTTATTCAACGGGCCCTGATGAAGAAGCAGCGCCAACCCCTTGACACGAACAAAAGGCTGCCACGGGTTCGTTAGGTACGTCGTCAGCGACTTCGACAACGACGACCGGAAGGGCTGCTCCGACTTTATGTCGCGATGCTCTGGCTTCGGGTCGCCAGGCGCCAACACCGTCTCCTGGTACGGCAGCAGATCCCCCATCACCAAGCCCCGATCGGCGTAAGGGGCGGCCTTCACGGTCAGCTTCAGCACCTTTGACATCTCCACCGTGCCGGTCGCCGATGGGTAGCCACTCGTCACGTCGTCAAGGTCGAAGTCGTTGGGGAAGTGGGCGAGACCTAAGCTCAACGCTGTGGTGGCCCCACACCTGAACGCTGAGCGCGTCATCCACTCCACGACGGCAGGCACCTCCTCCAGATAGCGCCACACCTCCATAAGCCCCCCAGGAATAACTTCGGTGGGGGACATGCCCTGAAGAGCCGCTTGGACGCACAACGCCGAAGCCATGGACGCGTTCACCACGGCAGTCACGCATTGCGAAGCATTGTAGGTCTGCACAACTGCAAAGTCAGGCATCAGTGAAACTATGAAACCCCCCAATCAGGGACTCGACAAACGAGTCAGGCAAATATGGAGACTCACCAAGGAGTTTGCGACAGTTCTCCGTGACGTGCTTCTCCAAGGCGGTTTGCTCATTGTGCAGCCCCACGATGATGGAATCTGTGGCTTTGTGTTCTTCCTCAGCCGCAGCAATGGCAGCCTTCGCTCATTCCTTCGAAGAAACTGAGGCCGCTCTCGCCTCCTCCAAGTCTTGGACCAGGGAGGCTATTCGTCCATTCGCCACGTCTAGCTCGGCGACTGGGACATACCCCTCGCGAGCCTTGGAAATCACAGCCGGGAAACCATCTGCAAGAGAAACCATCAGCATGCTGTACACCACTAGTTCACACCTGATAGAGGAAAAGAAAGACAAACAGATACTCACCAATAGTTTCCTGAAGCCACTGGTTCGCCTCTTGTACTTCGCGCAAGTCACGCTCCAAGCGCTCTCTCGCGGCCTGCCAATCGGTCGACTCCCTTTGCAATCCCTGCAAACAAAGAACACACCTCAACATTTGACAAAACAAAAACCTAGTTCCTAGCCGCTGAAATTCAGCGACCAGGAACTTAGGGACTGGAGAAGGAGAAAGAAACTCAATTCCTAGCCGCCGAAATTCAGCGACTAGGAATTCAAGGACTGGAGAGGAGCAAGAAGTTCAGTTCCCAGTCGCTGAAATTCAGCGACTAGGAACTCGGGGACTGGACATACCTGAATAGCAGCGCCGAGCAGCCTGTGAAGTTCTCCAGCGTCAGTCGATGGGATCGTGAAGGAAGTGCACCCGCGGTGGGACCCAACATCCGCATCCACAATCTCTGGACTCTGCGGAGACTGGGTGTCCGCCACACCTGGAAACCCCCTCGCCATGAAGCGCGGGAACATCGCCGACGCTCTGGCGGGGGCACTAGTCGTCGGGGCCGGCGCTTCTGGCACGGACGCAGCCAAGACTGGTTCCGATCGTGCCGCCACCACCTCTTCAGTGACTGACGCAACATCTGTCTCCGCGGCGCTGTCCTTGGCTGCGGCGTCGTCGGCACCCCCTTCTGCTTCTTCACGACTTCCGTGGTCGCCATATCTCTGGTGGCCTTTCTCTTCTTGGGGAGGTCACCCTCCCCCGTGGGGGCGGCCGGTGGAATCTTAGCCACCGAAGGACGGCCAATCTTCTTGGCCCCTGACCTGCACGAGTTCCCACAATCAATATAACGACAATACAAAAAGAGCAAGGCGAATCCGCATCTAGGAGCAGTACTCACTTAGCGACCGGGAGGACGCGAAGCCCGGTGCTGATGTGGGCGGGCTTGTCCAACTCGGGACCCAACTTGTGGGTAAGCCCCCTCTTGAAGACGTCTGAAGCCCACGAAACTGCGGGCTTCCTCGATGATGAAGCCGCAGTCGCCGGGATCTTCGGCTCTGACGTGGCCGCCCTTGACGGCTAGGCTGATTTGGATGTCATCGCCTTAGCCGCTTCTTGGCCTGGAACCCCCGAGGCCGTCGGTGCAATCGCCACCAGGGGAACCTCTACCACTACCTCTATGTCCTTGCCCTCCAACCCCTTTGTCGGGACTACATCCTTTGGGGCCTTGTGCGAGACTTCGGGGGAACCTTCATCATCGGAGTCGTCATCTGACTCGAACACCACCACCGATTTGGACGGCGATGTGGGCCTCTTCGCTGGTGACTTGGGCTTGCATGCGGGCTTCGACGGCGTAGCAGTATGCCGGGACATGTGCTCCTGGGCGACCTCGTCGCCTCTGTCGTGGTCGTCCAGGCTGCGGCTCGCCTCGAACTCACGTTGTTTCTGCATGCGGGTCTTGCGAGCCACATGCGCTAGAGGAGGAACCTCCTCTTCCTCCCCATCACGGTCGGAAGACTCTCCCTCGGATTCTTCCTCCAGTTCCTGGGGAACCTCCTCATCGAGCAGAGGAAGCCATCCTTCCAACACCTGAAAAAGCTGAGAACCACCACGAGTAAAACACCAAACGCGGCGACTGAGAACTGAGGTATGGACATAGCGACTGGGAAGAAAACTTACTATGAGGGCTTCATTCTTCATAGAAGTATACGGGGCGAGCCCGACCGCCACGCCGGTGAACTCTGCATCAGTGATATTTTTCAGGGCGGCCTTGTAGTCCTCGGCCTCAAATGATTCCTTGCTGGTTTGGGAGGGGTCATGCTTCCCGCTGTATTCATACATCCAGTGCGGCCGAGCCGCCAGCGGAACCAGACGCCGCCCGAGCCAGCAGTTGTAGAGGTTGATTGGAATCAACCCCTGGTCCTTCAGCTTCTGGATCGGGTCCATCATTTCCGCGACGGCCATCCACTGGTCTTCGGGAAGCTTCTTCGGCGCCAACCGGCAAGGCTCGCTCCTCTCAGCGACGAACTCGGGAAGAGCCACCTCGCCGGAGGGAGTGGCTTCTTTGACGTAGAACCAGCTTTTCTTCCACTCGCTGGCGGCCTTCTTTGGCAGGAGGAGCTTGACAAAATTAGCCTTCGGCTTCAGTTGGAATGTGACGCCACCTGCGGCCAACATCAAGCAACTGGATGCCTCGCGCCCGATGCGGCCGTGGAAGGGCTCTAGCCACAACGGGAAATATAGCTGCAGCCGAGGTAACATTCGCAGAAGGCGACGAAGATCGCTAGCTGCTCGATGCTATGCGGACCGAGATCCGATGGCTTGATCGCGTAATACGCGCAGAAGCAGCAGAAAAAGAGTGAAGTGGGGAATCCCAGACCCCTCTCAAGATGGCTGGGGAAACAGGTGAATTCGCTGGGTCGTGGCTTCGGCTCGGTCTCGGAGGAGGGAGGAACCCGCCAGTTCCCCTTGCGGAGTACTCCGGCGTCCTCGAAGGATCTAAGCTGGGTTGTGGTACACTTGGATTTTCCCCATGAGCCTTTGGGAGGCGCCATCGAGTAGGATGTGGAATCACACGACGCGGAAAGGACAAGTCGGAAGGATGTAGGCAGGGAGATTGGAGACAGGAAGAGCGAATGAGGAAGAATGAAGAATGTGGAGAAGGTCTGCAGAGCTGAACCATCACTCCCCTTATATGGGAACGCCACCCGCCAAAATCGGGATAGCCGTTACTCACGGTAATTGCGCCGAAGTTACCGTTGGAAATTCCAACGGATAGTTTGACCAGATTTGACGGTCCAACTCCTTTATTTCACCCGCTACCCACCAGTCTTTTCCACTCGCCGAGACGATGACTTGGTAGCAGTAACATTCATTGGGACAGAGAATGGAAACATGGGGAAATTCTCCTTGGTTCTGATGGAGTCCATCAACTGGACGCCCAAATTGGGCTCGCCTACTCCGAACGCCAAAAGGACGCCTGCGCCTGCATCAACGATGGCCTCGAGGACTACTAATGGGGATATGACAAAGGAGGTATGCTCAGCAGGACGTTCCGATTGGGCCGAAAAGCCTGTGAGTGCGCTTGGAGGATGGCGACTAGACTACAACGGAAGGAGTGGCCCGGCGACTGGCGATTGGAAGCCCAGGAGCGTAACAGAAGCCCAGTCGGATTAGGTCAAAACCTCCGAATCCTTATCTTGTTCGGTTGTAACTTGTAAACCCTAGCGAGGTGCCTCATATATAAACCTCCCTAGGGTATCCTAGAGACTCACGTTCCGTCATACACCCCCTCAAGCGACTCGCTTCTTAGACGCCGAGCTCGCCATCCCTGTAACTCGCTCTCCAATAATCTAATCTAGCAGGAGGAGGTCTTTACCCTCCGGGGGCCGAACCTAGGTAAACCCATGTGCATCCGCCCCCATCTCGCACCGCAGATGGCCGCCAACTCTTCCTCACGAAACACTCAATCGCTGCCAGTGGCAGCGACTACCGTGGCCATTTCCACAATAATCTAGCTACTACATGAACCTGTAGTCCAAGGATGAACTACTCACGCATCACACCGGAGGCTTGCATGGTGATGAAGAAGGCCTCCAGGGTGAATTCTCCCCTCCGGCAGGGTGCCAGGAAGAGCTTCAGATCCCTCCCGATCTAGGGATGGAGATTACGGTGGCTACAGACTCTTTCGTGGATTTTTATCAGGTACTTAGGGTTTCTGTATTGGAGGCATCTTATAGGCGAAAGGGGAGGCCGAGGGGGTGTCCTAGGCGGCCACACCACCCCCTGGCGTGGGCCAGGCCTGGCCAGGTGGTGTGGGCGGCCCCTGGCCCCTCTCCGTCTCGTATTCTGGCTCCATGTCCCCCTCGGTGAATTACTGACTTTGGCTTTTGTCCCGTCCAATTCCGAGAATATTCATTTTCTGACTTTCCTGGAACCAAAAACAGCAGAAAACAGGCAGCTGGCACTATGGCATCTTGCTAATAGGTTAGTCTAAGAAAGTGTATAAAAAGTACTCCAAAGTGTGGACAAAACATAAGAAAGTAGATATAAACCAAGCATGGAACATCAAAAATTATAGATACGTTTGCAACATATCAACATCCCCAAGCTTAACTCCTGCTCTTCCTCGAGTAGGTAAGTGATAAAAAGAAAGAATAATTTTTGAGGTGACATGCACCATCATAGTCTTGATCAAAGTATTTGTAAACATTGATAGCTGGGATCATAGTACTTCAACATAGTACCATCATAGTACGTTTGTTTGTTTCACATAAAGAAAACATAACATAGTGGCATTCAGCTTTTCCCTCATAGAGTAGCAAACATAAATGCATAGGACACCTTCAAAGTTCATAAGGGTGACTAGATACAAATAGTTTAAGAACAAGCAATATCAAAGCTATGCATCAATCAACAAGTCTTGGGACAATGCACATTAAACTAAGAATGGCCACTATGCTCTCTCAATAGGTGCATAAAGATAGAAGGTGGAGACTCCAACATAAAAGTAAAAGAAATGCCTTCATAGAAGGAAGCAGGGATTCAAGTTTCATAAAGAGCTTCCCAAAATTATGGTACTTATTAGCTTTCAGCTCTCATTGCCCCTATCATAAGCATCTTTAGGTGATTAAGGTTAAAGTGACACAACTAAGAGGATATGTTTGACAAGTTATAAGTTGAAATCTCATGCCCCTTACTTATGAGTACCGAACCTCATGCTACTCAACTTCAGTCACAAGTAAGCTCTTGTCATTGTACATATGTATCATAGAGAACCGCCAACGGGGTACCCCTTACACATGATACAGGAGCTATCCCATAATCAAAATGACAAGGCAAGCAGACAATGAGCATCTCAGCGATCTTTTTATTTGCTATTTGCATAGGTTTTTATTGAGGATGCTTCATAGAGTGCTCATTATGGTTATGCTGCAAGTTTTCACCATGATTAGGCATGGCTTAGGCTAGCGGCCCAGGCGTTTCTCTAACACACATACAAACTCCATGATCTTACAAGTTGCCCTTTTATTTCACACCGTCGGGATCCATAAGCAAAAGAATCATGATATCAACGGAATATAAGTGCAATGTTGAAAGCGTTCCCCATGATACATGGTTCTGCTAACTTCAACTTATAAAGCGCAAGCATATACGTAACAAAGATGGACGCAATAGTTCAAGTTTATTAAGTGCAAGAAAGTAAAGTGTGCCATCAAGTTCGTGAGAGCTTTAATCACTAGTTTTCACATAACAAGTTTAATTCGGAAGGTAGATAAAAGCATGAATATACTTGGAATAGCATATGCTAATAGGTAGGTATGGTCGAATCTTTGGAACAACTTGGTTTTATTTGGAGTTGGATGCATGAGTGGAACTCATACTTCATTATGGAGGCTAGCAAAAGACTAGGAGCGACCAACTAAGAGAGCAATAATGGCCATAATCATGCAAAGCAACAATACATCATTAATTAAAGCATAAAGTGATATTACAAGTCGAAAACTAAAGGATCATAAAGGCTATGGTGACTTGGGATAGTCATAACATGGTGTGAGCATGCGCCAAGTCAACCCAAATAAAGCATCAAAGGAGAATACCACTATATTATGCTTTAATATGCTAAAACAACACATGATTCTTTCAAGGCACATTAAGCAATCTCAATTGTTTGTAACATGTCATGCTACAACAATAAATCACTAAGCATAAAGCCAAAACAATATCAAGCATGACATGACAAAGCATAGGCCACAGTCAAAAACAAGCTCCTTTTACCACTTAAGCATGAACTTTTCCTACTCTTTTCCACACCAAACCAAACTATTTGAAAACTAATGTATGAAAGAGGGGGTCCAACCAATTTATTCAAGCAAACTAAGAAAACCAAGCAAACGAAAAACCAAAAACAAAGATGCTCCAAGAACAACACAAATGTGCATGAAACAATAAAAATGAAGTGTTTGGAAGAACCTGACATTTTTTTTATGAAGAAGGGAATGCCCAAGGCATCCCCAAGCTTTGACGCTTGTACTTCTTGGATATTTCTTGGGGTGACACGCATGGAATCCCCAAGTTTGAGGTTTAGTCCATTCTTCATCTCATTACATCATTCTCTTCATACACCTGAAATTTTTCCTTCATACAAAACTTCACATAATCTTCATTAGCAACATTAGTGCACTCTAGATAATAAGTCTTTGGGTTCAGTTTCAACACCAATAAAACTTCCATTAAAACACAAGCTACTGTAGCACTTCCCTCAAAAATCTCAATTCCCCAAAAAGAACCCAAAAAGGAACCAACAAGAAGCAAATACAAATAATGGCAGAAATCTGTCAAAACAGACCAGCAGGTAAAAACCCATATTTTCGAAGACCTTATGTTGCTCAAATCGAAAAGTGTTGAACTAACAAAAGTTAGATAACAACCTGGGGCAGAAGCACAAAAATTCACGCCTCAAAACAACGTACAGAGATTTTACACAAATTTTTACAGTGAAGCACAAAAATCTGTTTTGCGACAGCAACTTTCCCAAGCATTACTTCTCTCTCATTAGAGGTTACTCTTGGCACAAATAAAAAGGATAAGGAGCGGTTATTACAGACGTAATAACTTCCAAGACTCACATAAAACTTTTGGGTTATCTCCCAATAAATACTTTTCTTTAACGCATTTAAGTTAGGCATAAGAAGCAAGAAAAGAATCAAGTGTTCTCAAATGAAGAAGCATTAAAACCAAATTTGTTGCCCTTACCTCTCTTACTTTTATTCTTAACCTTGAGGAACATATTATTGTTTGGTGGAGAAGCAAAATGCACGGTGCCCTTTTCCACATCTATTATTGCTCCAAGGAGTTTTAATAGGGATCTTCCAAGTGTAATTTGTCTTTTTCCTACACATTTAATAACAAGATAATTAGTAGAAACCATTTTCCCTAGGATCTTTGTAAACAATCCTTCAGCTATTCAAATGGGTAATATTGTGGCATTATTAGCAAGAAATATTTCTTCTCCTCCTTCAGAAAGTCCCCAAAGATTCAGAGATTCCTAGATATCTTTAGGCATAAGACAAAATTCAGACATGATATCACAGCGAGCATGAAAAGTTTCATTACTTATAACAATCTTTACTGTGGGAAGCCATTTTGAGGGTTCAGAATTTATTGGAACATAGTCATGATGCTCTCTAAGCGTACTATAGCAATCTTTTAAACTAGCAGTTTTGGTCTCAAGAGTGTTCAATCTAGGAAATATGTTTATAAAGGAAGAATCAGATTTGCTAGGAAAGTTGTAAGTAAAGACCAACTTCTTTATGGCATTAAAAGCATCATCCTCATTGCATTGGAGGAAATCTCCTCCCACTACAGCATCCAAAGCATATCTATAGCAAAGAGCAATTCCAAGGTAAAAACTGCTACGGAACAAGCTTTGAGTCATTTTAGGTTCAGTTTTTTCATGTAGATCAGAGATTCTAGACCAAGCTTCTTTGAAAGTCTCTTCAAATCCTTGTTTAAAAGTGAAAATCATTTCCTCAGGTGACACAGTGATTGGAGCAATGCTAGACATAATGGCAACTTAAGATAGGAACTAATAATATTTTTGTGTGTTTTTGATAAAGAAAGCAAACTAGTACAACTATTTTTGTGTGTTTTTGATAAAGAAACAAGCAAACAAAGCAGAAATAAACTAAGCAAAACAAAAATAACAAAGTAAAGAGATTGGTTATGGGGGACTCCCCTTGTGAAGATGTCCTTGACTCCCTGGCAATAGTGCCAAAAAAATACTTGTTGGCTCGTGGTTGATCTCGAGCTCGTTGGGGAACCCTAAGAGGAAGGTATGATGAGCACAACAGTAAGTTTCCCTCAGTTATGAAACCAAGGTTATCGAACTAGTAGGAGCAAGGAAACACCTCCAAGGTGTTGTTTCCAACTTGGAATCCTGCACAACACAACCACAAAACTTTGACCCCAACTTACAGTGAGGTTGTCAATCTCACCGGTTTTGCTGAAAATAAAGGATTAAACGTATTGTGTGGAAGAAAGTAATAGCTTGCAGAAAGTAAACAGAAAATAGTAAACAGTTGTAGATTGATGGTAAAAGAAAGGACCGGGGTTCATAGTTCACTAGTGGTGATTCTCCTTAAGATAGATGACATGTTGGGTGAACAAATTACAACGGGGCAATTGACAAACATCGAGAAAGCATACATACATATACTAATCATCCTGACTCCTATGAGATTTGATTGGGCATTACAACATTATACATAGACCGTAATCCAATTGCATCTATGACTAATAATCCACCTTCAGGTTATCATCTGAACCCCCTCTAGTATTAAGTTGCAAGCAACAGATAATTGCATTGCATGTAAAGTAAAAAAATACGATTGTTCTATGAACAAAGGATTGCTGTTTTCTCCCTAGTAGAAATAACACATCTAGTACCTTAGAGATTTCTGTCACTTCCCCAGATTACTAGAGGCATGAACCCACTATCGAGCATAAATACTCCTTCTTAGAGTTGCTAGCATCTACTCGACCAAGATAGCTACTAACAATGGAGAGCATGCAAGATCACAAATAACAAAGACATGATAGAATCAATAATCAATCTAAAATAGCATCTCAATATCCATCTTATCCCCGCAAACACAACATGTATGATTACAAATAGATGATCTTGATCATGAACTAAGCTCACAAGATCTAAACATGATAGCACAAAGGAGAAGAACCAACCATCTAGCTATTACATGGACCCGTAGTCCAAGGATGAACTACTCACGCATCACATCGGAGGCTTGAATGGTGATGAAGAAGGCCTCCAGGGTGAATTCTCCCCTCTGGCAGGGTGCTAGGAAGAGCTTCAGACCCCTCCCGATCTAGGGATGGAGATGACAGCGGCTACAGACTCTTTCGTGGATTTTTGATCGGGTACTTAGGGTTTCTGTATCGGAGGCATCTTATAGGAGAAAGGGGAGGCTGAGGGGGTGCCCTAGGCGGCCACACCACCGATTGGCGTGGGCCAGGCCTGGTCGCGCGACCAGGTGGTGTGGGCGGCGCCTGGCCCCTCTCCGTCTTGTATTCTGGCTCCATGTCCCCCTCAGTGAAATATTGACTTTGGCTTTTGTCCCGTCTAATTTCGAGAATATTCATTTTCTGACTTTCCTGGAACCAAAAATAGCAGAAAATAGGCAGCTTGCACTGTGGCATCTTTTTAATAGGTTAGTCCAAGAAAGTGTATAAAAGGTACTCCAAAGTGTGGACAAAACATAAGAAACTAGATATAAACCAAGCATGGAACGTCAAAAATTAAAGATACATTTGCAACGTATCAAGAACGAGGGAGAAGATTCTAGTATGAGAGAGAAGTGTGTTTTGAGAGGTTTATGCATAGTGCATTCATTGTGTTCAAGACTATCAATAGAATCTTATAGATGCTAGAATGGAAAAGAAGATCCAACGACTAGAAATGTTGGGATTCGCGAGTCTTGATCCAACGGTCAATATTCAAAGTTATCCGTATACTATATAGTGGTAAGATAAGATAAGATAAGATAAGATCATGTAGAAGTCAACGATTATTAGCTACGAGGGAGAATATTCTAGTATGATGGAGAAGTGTGTTTTGAGGTTTCTGCATAGCATTCATTATGCTGAAGACTATCAATAGAATCTTCTAGATGCTAGAATGGAAAATAAGATCCAACGGCTGGAAATGTTGGGATTCACGATTCTTGATCCAATGGTCAATATTCAAAGTTATTCGTACACTATATAGTCGTAAGATAAGATAAGATATCTCTATCTCTACTACTATAGTGGAGCAGTTTTGAATTGGATCCATAGCACCAATCCTGATCGTTGGGCTGTTGGATCCAATGGTTCAGAGAAGCTAGATTCGTGTTGAATAGTACCTAGAGCAAACTCCACCATGCATGTTCTAGAACCATCATGTCACCACCCCCAAAATTTCATAGCATAGTAGACTGTATTATCTCTACTTACTACTATAGTGGAACAGTTTCAAATTGGATCCATAACACTAATCATGATCGTTGGGATGTTATATCCAATGGTTCAGAGCAACTGGATTCATGTTGAATAGTACTCCCTCCACCAAAATATAAGGCGCCTAAGGATTAGTCAAAAGTCAACATTTTTTAAGTCTGACCATGATTATACACAAAAATATAAAAATTTAGAATACTAAATTAATATCAATACATTCACCATAAAGTATATTTTCTTAGTATGTCCATTCAATATTGTAGATGTAGATAATTTTTTCTAAATATTTGGTCAAAGTTAGTAAGGTTTGAATTTTGACCAATCCTTAGGCGCCTTATATTTTGGGACGGAGCGAGGGAGTACAAACCTAGAGCAAACTCCACCATGTTCTAGAACCATCATGTCACCACCCCCAAAATGCATAAATTAAGTCTATTAATAATAACTATCTACACATATTGAGAATACAACCTACTATGCTTCGAAATTTTGGGGTTGGTGACATGATGGTTCTAGAACATGGTGGAGTTTTCTCTAGGTACTATTCAACACGAATCCAGCTGCTCTGAATCATTGGACCTAACATCCCAACGGTCAATATTGGTGCTATATATGGATCCAATTCAAAACTGCTCCATTATAGTAGTAGATATATAGATAAAAAAGCACACCTTAATAAGGCCTAGTATGTGGCATCCGCTAAGGTTCACCTTATACATAGTGGAAACTATAAAGTATCTTTAAGCCTAAGGTGCACCTCAAGCTTGGGTGTTGACCATAGAGAATAGAAAAATCATTTCCCCTCTCTCCTTATTTCATGTGATCGTTTTCAAAAGGGGTTCAAAATTTTCAAGAGAAAAAATCTTAGTAGCTAGAAGTCGAATAGTCTCAACTGATATATTAATTGACCGCTCGATGGGTACCCCAAAAGATTTTTACATAAAACTTTCAAACCAAGCTACAATTTACTGCTTGTAGTTCAAATTTGACCTTTTATTTCGATACATCGACATAAAGTCATTCAACAAGTGGACGGGGTCATCTAGGAACATTGAAAACTCATAAAACATGGGAATTGTAAGTAAAACACATTGGTCCATCTAGCTAATATGTCTAGAAGCTTGGCTTATGGCATTGAGATCCATATTCTTCGGACTTTTGTTATGAAAAAGAATCATCTCGTCATCACTCAGAAAACAGAGAATTTTCTTTCCTGATTGTTGGAAACTCACACCGACGACATTGTTTACTATAAGAAGATGCACACATCTACCTCCAAAAACACAATTAATTCAAGAGAAATCTATCACACTTACTTGTAGCTAAAGATTGACTTAATTTCGTTAAATTGACAAGAAGTCACCAAAGTGCGCAAAGTTAGCTATAAATTCCTAGTAGTAAAAACTTGGGTATTACGTATAAGAAACCGTGGTCCAGTTTGTGTGATAATTGGGGCAGTTGCGTTTTCTTTAACCTTGGTAGGTCTCGTAGGAGCAAGGTGCTTGAGAGTTTACACGGTCGGTGGAAGTACGTACAAGTTACATCAATGACCACATAAAGAATGAAAATTACATCCAAGTCCATGCATGCATTTAGGAAAGGACCCTGAAACTGAGCAACGAAGTACTGTGTTTTGAGGTTTGTGCATACTAGCAATCATCGTGCTAAAGACTATCAGTAGAATCTTTCTAGATGCTAAGAATGGAAAAGAAGATCCAACGGTTAGCAATGCTGTTTGGATTTTCCAGTCTTGATCCAATTGTTAATGTTCAAAGTTAATCTCTACACTATATGTAGTGGTATGGTATTGTAAGAGATAAGAGACAAGATAAAGATAAGATAAGAAGTACTGTGAATGGCCAATCGAATGGTAGGTCTCGTAAGAGCGAGGTGCTTGAGAGCTAACATGGTCGCTGGAAGTACAAGTTACATTAAGGACCTAATAAAAAATGAAAATTGCATCCAACAAGTCCATGCATTTAGCACAAGGACCCTTAAACCGAGTAATGAAGTACTATGTGTTTTGAGGTTTGTGCATACTAGTGTTCATCATGCTAAATACTATCAGTAGAATCTTTCTAGATGCTAAGAATGGAAAAGAAGATCCAATAGTTAGCAATGTTTGGATTTGCCAGTCTTGATCCAACGGTCAATGTTCAAATAAGTTAATCCCTACACTATGTAGTGGTGGTATGCATGGTATTGTAAGAGATAAGATACAAAGATAAAGGTAAGATAAGAAGTACTGTGAATGGTCGATATAACGGTAGGTCTCGTAGAAGCGAGGTGCTTTCAGAGTTAACACGGTGGGTAGAATTACAATTTATATCAAGGACCTCATAAAAAAATGAAAATTGCATCCAAGTCCATGCATTTAGCACAAGGACGACCCTGAAACTAAGCAATGAAGTGTTTGTTTTGAGCTAGAGGTTTACGTATACTAGCGGTCATCATGCTAAAGACTATTAGTAGAATCTTTCTAGATGCTAAGAATGGAAAAGAAGATCCAATGGTTAGCAATGTTTGGATTTGCTAGTCTTGATCCAATGGTCAATGTTCAAAGTTAATCCGTACACTATATGTAGTGCGTGGTATGGTACAGTATTGTAAGAGATAGGACAAGATAAAGATAAGATAAGATAATAAGAAGTACTACGAATGGCCGATCTAATGGTTGGTCTAGTAGGTGCGATGTGCTTGAGAGTGAACATGATCGATGGAAGTATAAGTTACATATCAAGGACCTCATAAAAAATGAAAATTGCATCCAAAAGTCCATGCATTTAGCACAAGGACCCTAAAACTGAGCAATGAATTGTGTGTTTTGAGGTTTGCGCATACTAGCGTTCATCGTTCTCATCAAGACTATTAGTAGAATATTTTTAGATGCTAGGAATGGAAAAGAAGATCCAACAGTTAGCAAAATGTTTGGATTTGCGAGTCTTGATCCAACTTGTTGTCAAAACTCTTTTTGGATGGTTTCTCATATATTAATTGTGACCCCTGATGGGTACCTCCAAAAGTTTTTTCATAGAACTTTCATAGTAACCTAAAATTTACTTAGACTAGTTCAAATTTGACCTATTTTTGATAAATCGACATAAAGTCATTCAAGTGGGTGGAGTTTGGTAGGTAGTTTTGAATTGGATCCATAGTACGAATCGTGAACGTTGGGCTGTTAGATCCAATGGTTCAGGGTAGTTGGATTCGTGTTGAACAGTCTCTAGAGAAAACTCCACCATCTTCTAGGTAGTTATTATTAATATACTTAATGTATGCCTTTTTCTCTAACAAGACTATTGGTTAATAACAACTTAATGTTTGTTAAATCACATTTCATATAGTATATATGAGTGTGGCACATGCCTGTGTGTGTGTGTGCATGTGAAAACTTTAGCTTGTGGCATTTATTTAGATCAATATTCTTCGGACTTCCTTTACGAGAGAGAATGATCATGACATCACTCGAAAAATTGAGAATGTCCTTTCATGGTAGTTGGAAACTCACACCGACGACATTGTTTACTACAAGAAGATGCACCCATCTACCTCTGAAAATACATTTAATTCAAGAGCAGTCTATCATGCTTACTTGTAGCTCAAGTCTAACTTAATTTCATTAAATTGATGAAAAATCTTAGCAAGAAGTTGAACCGTACCTATATATCATCAAAACTCTTGGTGGTTTCCCATATATTAATTAACCCCTCCCCCCGATATATATGGGTACCTCCAAGAGAGATCTTTCGTCAAACTTTCAAAGCAACCTACAATTTACTTGTGCCAGTTCAATTTGTACCTAATAATTTTGATAAATCAGCATAAAATCAATCAAGTGGGCGAAGTTAGCTAGGAAGTTTTAGAACTCATAAAACATGGAAAATCGTAAGTATAACATGTTGGTCCACAATATATGTCTGAAAACTTGCCGCGTGTGTCATTCAGATCCATATTCTCCAGACTTGCTTTACGGGAAAGAACAATCTCGTCATCACACTCAGAAAATTGAGAATGTTCTTTCTTGAGATAGTAGGAAACTCATTGTGATGGAATTGTTTACTACAACAAGATGCACCTATAGACCTCTGAAAAGACATTTAATTTAAGAGCAATCTATATCGCGCTTACTTGTAGCTCAAGTTTGACCTAATTTCGTTAAATTGTCAAGATGCAAAATCTATCTTAGCAATAAGTTAAACCTATTGTAAAAACTCCTGATGCTTTGTGATATATTAATTGACCCCTCGATGGGTACCTCCAAAATCTTTTTCGAAAAACTTTCAAAGCAATCTACAATTTTCTTAGACACGAGGCTAGTAAATTTCTAAGCTACGTATAGTAAGGGTGTGTGCAGTGTCTAGAAGTAGCTATGAAAACTACCTTTGGTCCAGCGTATAGAACTGAAGTGGGTCCACACAACCATGCTAAAAATAAAAATAGACTGTTATCCACTGAATAGTGGGCCCTCCCAATTGATTCTCTTAGACATAAGTTTGGCACTAGAATCACCTTGAAGAATCTTTTTGTTAGCACTACTGACTCCACCGTTAAGATATATGTTTAAGACTTGACACCGTGCTTTCTTTGATGTCTGGGGCCAATGGGATCACTACCGTGGGGCCCTATTGTTACTAGTGGTCTAGTTATATCCTATAGCAGCCAATGAATGTTAGCTCTGACTCCTCTAGCTCTTCGATGAAGCCTCGACGCTCGGCTTTGAAGGATGGTTACGAGGGCAGTAGGTGCCTATGGTGACTTTGTCAAGCTCAAGCCCCCCCACTGGACAGTCTGAAGACACAATCTTTCGGAGGTGCTCATAGGGGTAGGATGTGCGTTCGTAGGGGTGAGTGTGTGTATGCATTTGTGAGCGTGTGCGTTTTGTAGTAGATTTTTGCAAAAATGAGAGAGATGGGCCTTCCGTTTGTATTATGTTTTGCTCAGTTTTCCCAAAGTAATTGTAATGGTCACTGGTGTCTAGGGTCTATGGGCTCACTACCGAGGGCCACATTATTAGTGGTTCAATTACATCCCATAGCAGCCAATGAATATGAGCTCCAACCCCTAGCACTTCCTTCGCCATGAAGCCTCGGCGCTCGACTTTGAAGGATGGTTATGAGGGTAGTGAGAGGCGACGTTCCCGTCAATATATAGCGAGGTGCCTATGGTGACTTCGTCAAGCTCAAGCGCTGCGGTATCAGTGTCAAGATCCAGTATTTCTGAAGTGCTCATAGGTGTAGGGTGTGCGTACCTGCATTCATAGGGGCAAGTGTGTGTACGCATTTGTGAGTGTCTCCATTTTGTAATGGGTTTTTGCAAAAATAGAGGGGGCAATCTTTTCAATTTGGCTCTAGAAGCAGATGAGACCCTGACATAAATTCGAGATTCTCCACGCCCATACAGTCCAGATCCTGCAAAAGATGAGGAAATCTGTAAACCATATTGACTGCTCTACTTTTATTTTTGAAGGGTTTGGGTCTCTTGTGAGGATGACTATTTGTTAAGTCAGGTACTATAACTGTTTTTTCTCTCTGCTGGTGTGTGGTGTCCACGAATCTATGTATTTGATGTACTATTATGACATATATATTGGACCTGGCTTTATGTGACTATATTTGGCAACAACAGTCATCTTATTCAAACTTGCGGTGGTTTTTTATCTTTTATTTTTTTCCTTCTAATATCTGTTAATGATGATGTTAATGCCAGTTGCGAGTGATTTGTTAGCATGTTTCTGGTAGTAAACCAAAACTTTTAGTTGTAGATTCTGGAATTTCAGGTCGATGTTTGAACTCTATATCTTGATGCCATAGAAAGGGCAGGCTTCTACCACCTGGAATATTTTACCCAGCAATTGATTGTATCACACGAATAAGTGCACAAACTTAATGTCTGTAGGCGGGAAACTGAGCAACACAAGTGCACAAACTTGTATCAGTCGTGTGGTTGCTACTATTAATATAGCCGTGGTTTCCCCTAAAAAAGCGGGGTTCACAAAAAAATAAAAAAAAATAGTGGGGTGAAAGTTAGTTTCGAGTTTGAGGTAGCTCAGTCATGTGCCCCTCGACCCCATCGTCATCTTCTCTGCCTGGCTGCCCTCCCTCGACCGGACTATCCCCACCGCTCCACCATTGAACACCACCGCACTGCCGTTCGCTGGTATGTACGTCCCCAACCTCCAGCCATTACGGGCTTTCTGAAGGATAAAATGCATTTATTTTGGGCATTGCGAGCTAAATAAGCTCGTGGCGTTTACAGGAAATGGAATTTGCGTTGGCGGATGCATTTGCTACATTGGCGGATGCTTGTAAAGCAGAGGTGGATGCTGAAGCAGCACCAGCGGATACATGTGAAGCGGATGCAGAGGCCGATGCTTGTACCGCATCAGAGTCTTGGGCAGTGTTCAGTGATGCTTGGAAAGCGGTGGAGGCACAGTCAAAATCCTCGTCGGCTATTGCTGGAACAAATTCGGCTATGTTGGCTGCCGCTGCCAAAGCGACGGCTGCGTGGGATGCTAGGAATGCGTCATCTCGTGGTCGTGCTTCTTTAGCGTCAATGGCTATGGATCTTCATTCGTTGGTGGTGCCTGCTCCATCTTATCAGAACTCGTCAACCCCATTGTAAGTTCTGCGTTGGATTTTGGCTCCCTGACTTCCTCCCTCTTTTGTGTATTCTGCTCCAGGTTTTTTTCTAGACGTAGTGGATATTAGTTTAAAGTAGTAGTACTGGGAACATAAAAATCTATTTAATCACAAACTAGTGATCTGAATGGGATGAAACTTTCATAAGATTCAAACCTAGGCACCGATGATTTACTAATTTTTTGTCAATTTTTTCGAATAGTTTTACTTTTTAGTTCAAAATCTGAACTACTGTCATACGTTTGATCTAAGATGGAAGGTGGATCATGGGGCAAGTCACCATGAGACTTGGGTTCACCAAGTCACTGAAGCTGCGTCCATTTTTTCTCCTCTTCTTTATGATAAAACCAGAAAATTCAGGTGGGGGCCTTTCTGTCCTCCTCGGTGACCTAAAAAAAGTTCTTCATTCCCTTTGCCCAGTTCCGACATGCTGAAGCATTTTGTGGTGCTTTCGTACTACTATGGTTGATTCCTTGTGATTTTTAGGTTATTTTGTTGACAGACTCTGCTTTTTAGGTAGTTTTTTAGATGGGTGCAGTTAGGAAATTTCGATGATAAATTTTCCTGGCAAAATGCATGATGCATTGTGGTGTTTACTTAATTCTTTTTTTAGGGTTGTGCATTATGCATTGTGCTGTTTACTTAATTCTGATGATGCACTTGTGCTATTTGCATCATCCTACCAGCTTCGGTGGAAGAACATATGCAACAATCAACGACTTGTCAGGCAATGTATTTGGTCAGATTCTTGTCGGGCTTCCTCCGCACCCATCCTGCATACTAAGGGCATCCGTCGCCCAAAAATGTTGGATGGACTTCATGGGAAGCAACGATTTCAAAAGGCTAACCCTGTCACACAACAGAGGAATGTTGTTACTTGGGTTTTTCACCAACAACTTTGAGGACGCTCGATTCTTAACAGATCATAATCTTGACCAATCCATCTTCCAGAAGCTGAACAGGCTGGTGGAAGTACATAAAGCCTACAAACCATATCTACTCGGATGTCGCAATGGTAGGGTGCTACTTCATTATCCGCAAGGGTCTAACATGATAAAGGCCTGGGATCCAATCAGTGGAAGTGAAACAGTGATACCAGAACCACCAATTTGGCGGAGATGTGAGTATGATAGCGCCACAATTCTCTGTTCGAGAAATCATGGGCAATTGTCTTCACACTGTTGCAACAATCTCTGGGTTGTTTGGATAGTGACCAATGGTAACCAAGCACTAGTGCAGAGGTACTCATAAGAGTTAGGAAAATGGGAGGACTGGATTGAACCTGCTGAGATGCTGGCTAAGATTGATCGCAGGCCGTCAACTCGCATAGGGGACATTTTGTACTGGCCAACAATGAACTCCAGATATATAATTGCCTTCGATTACATGACAACAAAACTTTGTTATATTGAGTGCCCCCATGAGACACATGATATTTCTAGACGCAATTTTATCATCGCTAAGGGGCATAATGGAGATGTCGGCCTTGCGGTTATAAGTGACTTTAGTCTAAACACGTGGCCTAGTGGAAGATCATCAACAGGCAAATGGGAAGCTTGGGTGCCTCATATATAGGTTGAGTTGGATACTGTCCTTGGACTTGATAAATCATGGGCATATGGTGGGAAAGATGTAGTAAGGTTACTCTGTGCATTTGAGGATAGAGAAATGATGGTTATATGGGCAAAGGAGGGAGTATTCGAAATAGATCTTAGCAGCATGAAGTCTAAGAAGTTCAGATCTTTTAAACGTTGGTGTACTTTACATCCCTACATTATGACACCTGGTTAGTGCAGTCATTCATGTGCAACCCTTGCATTTTTGTACACCTATGATTTTGCTGATCATTTTGTTCATTTCCTTCAGCAACCGACGTGATTCAGAGTGCTAAATCAAAGAAACAAAAAGGAAGTATTGTCAGCAACACAGCTGATTCAGACTGCAACATCAAGGAGATGAAAATAACACTCGGATGAACAAGCAAGGCTTGTTTGGGAAAGCATGTGTTTGCCCAGGTTGTGTTATTTGGAGCTGCAGTCTGATATTTGTTTCTTTTGGTAGCTGATGGAACTATGGCGGCACCTTTGTTTGTGCTGCAGTCACAGCGGCAGGGGCTAGAATATTAGAGCTATCTGTTCATTTTGGGGGCCTATGTGTGTCTGATAAAACATTGTTTTATATGATGAAATGGTGTTCTCTATATAGTAGTGTATGTGTGATGAAATCTTGTTTTATTTGTTATACATATACTTTAGCTGGTTTTGTGTTTTGATAGTATGCTATAGTAGGAGTATTTGTTTCGTAGCAGGCTTTTTATTTGATCTGAATTAGTACTACCATTTCGTTAGTGCTTCCGGTAGAAGAGTCTGTGCCGACACCTAAATAATTAGTAGACCTTGGTTGCACACCATTTTCACATGCTTGAATCAGAGCTACTTCAGACATTTGTTTGTTGTTATGTTAAACAAACATTCTTGTATCGGAGATCTTTATTTTCATACGCGTGGTAGATAACCACTCTCCCTAGCTTGGATCCCTGAAATAGAGGGAGAACAACCTTTTTTTTAATTGTTCTTTGGATAATCTCTAAATTCAAAATCACTATCGACCGCCAAAACCTACCGCCTACCCCGTTTGAATCGGAGGCATAAGTTGATGTGAGTCTTGCCTTAAATTCCTGACCAGATGGAATTCGAACTACACAACCTTTTTTCTAGTAATAAAAACTTGGCCAACAGCTAAATTCAAAATCATAATCGAGCGGGAAAATAACCCACCAACCCCGAAGCGTTTCGCACCCCCTCTATTTCAAACATTTTCAGGCAAAATCACCCACCGAGGTAGTACCATTTTTATATTATTACATGGACCCTAGAAAAATTTAAAATTTGAGTCAAGCGGAAAAATTTACCGCCTATGCTGTGTGAATGGAAGGTATCCAAGTTTCTATGCAAAAAATTTTTTATGGATGATCAGTTGATGTGACTCTTGGCCTTGAATTCCTGGATAGATAGCATACGGTCTACTAACATGTTTCTATTAGTAGATGGAGGCTAACCAAATTCAAAATCTCAATCGAGCGGCAAAATCACCCACCTACCAAGCATTTCCAGCCCCACTGTTTCAAAAACTTTAAGCCAAAATATCCCAGCGACCGAGGGAGTACCATTTTTCTATTATTATTATTAGATGGGCGCAAGCCAAATTCAAATTCTCAATCGAGCGGAAAAACCACACACCGACCTTGAAGCATTTCATGCCTTTCTGTTTCAAAAACTTTAGAATTTAAAATTCCAAATCTACCCATTGTTCAGACGACAAACGTATTTTTTTGCTCACCTCTATGGTCCCGATTCCCCCAGTTTTTCCCGCAGGCCCTCCCAAAAATCATCCCCTCCACGACCACCGCGCGCACCGGCTTGAGCTGCGGTCTCGTGCACCGCCGCGTAGCCTCTTCACCGACTCTCACCCACCAGATCTAGGAGCTACGGTGTCGTTCACCATGCTGATGGTGTCATCGACCGCCCAAGCTCTGCTTCCTTGCTGCCAAAAGCTACCCAACCATACCGGATCCGCTTCACCGGTATCCACCGGGCGTGATCTAGTTCAAAGAGTTCCATGTCCACCATTCCAGACCAGATGCACGGTTGTCGCCGTTCACTGCACCTGATCTACCTCAACGATGCTCCCGTCCACCGCTTTCAAGCCGACAACAACCGCCCAAGATCTGCTTCCCCGACGCCAACAACCACCACAACCGCAGCACCCTCGGTGACCTGAAAGTCACTCGCATGGTATCGATGATGCTTAGACGCCTCTCCGATCAAGGTTAACCAAATCTCCAACCCATTTTTGTTTTGTTAGTAGTATAGCAGGTTCAAGCCTGTCATAGCAAATTGCATTTTTGTATTCGTGCTAGTGCATACAAGTCACTGGCATGCCTGTTCTTCATGCTAGTACATACAATGTCATTAGACATGTTGGTTTGCGTTCGCTGCTCTACAAATATCAAGTCATGCACATGTCTGTTTATTTTGTCATGCACATGTTCTTGGCTTAGCTGCTCCGTACACCAGTAAATGCCTGTTATTGTGTAGTTCTTGCAAAATGTAATGTTAGTGGAAAATATTAGTGTGGATTCCCTGCTACACAGTTACTGACTCTATCTAGTTATTCCTGAGCTAAGTTCCTGCTATTATTTCCTCCCTGGCATCGTTCTACTATCCTGTGGTACCCGTTCAAACTCTTCGTACTAGTTCGATTATAATTTTGTTGTTGCCATCTGGTTCTTCAAAAGCTGCAACACTAACTATTTTCGTTTTCTTTGCGTAGAGCTCAAAAAGGCAACACTGAACATGTTGGTTTGCACAGCCTACAGGTCCACCAGCGATGCCATTATATATTTTTTGTATCTGGTGCTGGTTCATCCTAATCAACGACATAATTATTCTTTACTGTATAGTTCATTTGTGTTTTCCATTCCTGCTCAACAAGTTCTGGTATGATGCGGTTATAATTTCTATGTGGTACATTCTTAGCTATGACAGTAGCTGCATGCTGTTGTGTAGCTCACCGCAATTTCCGAGTCACCCAATGTCTCTTGCATTCTAGGAGATACCACTGCTTCCATATATATTTGTTGAAATGACTTGGCTAGTTTATACTGAAAGAAACACTTTGTTTGATTGCTCATTTCATTGTTGGCATACTTGTCTAATGCTTGTTTGTCCTGTTCTACAGGTACACAAGCCACACCATTATATCTCGTATCTGGTTCTAGTTCGTCCTAGGCAACAACATAACTATCCTCCACTATATAGTTCATTCATGGTTTGCATTCCTGCTCTACAAGTTTGTATTATGTAGTTATAATTCCTATCTGGTTCATTCTTAGCTATGAGTAGTTTGTCTTCTTTGCTGTATTAACTTGTTATTAGTTAGTTTCAGACTGCAATTATTGTTATCGCCACCAAAGAGGGGACTACAAGATCATATCTCATGGTGGTTTTCCAATGTAGCTGTCACACTCAAAGGGACATGTAGTTGATGGATTGAGAAAGCAAATTGACGACTCTGCTATCAACTTGATTTGCAACTGAAGTGTTGAATTTTCTTTCCCTTTTGTTCATATTTTGTAATATTTTTAAGAAGTTTGCAGCTGATGTAATATCTAGATAACTCGCATAGGCCATGTAGGCATTTAGTTGACGCCGTCCATGCATGGCGGTACCATAACTGCGTCAGCCAGGTCGATCAGGTTTTAGAATTACCGAAACAGTAACGGTAACTGACCAAAACAGTAACATGACAAAACAGTGACAAACCAAAACAACAACGGTAACTGGCTAAAACAACAACATGCCAAAATAGTAACAGACGGGAACAGTAACATGCCGAAATAGTAACAGGCCAAAACAGTAACAGGCCAAACAGTAGCAGGCCAAAACACCAGCAGACCAGAATAGTGGCAATCCAGCACAATAACAGGCCATAATACTAACAAACCAGAATAGTAACATGCCTGAATAGCAACATGCTAGAATAGGGGCAACCAACACAATAATGGGCCAGAACAGTAATGGACATGAATAGTAGATGGCCAGAATAGTAACGAGATAGAATAGTAAAAGGCAGAACAATATCGGACCTTCTCAAAAGTGGGCCGTTCATAGGTGGCCCATGACGAGCTGTGAGAACAGTGATGGGCTGACCATGGGCTTTAACAGTATCGGGCCTACTTGACGCAGCCTATTAACGGGCCGCCTAGTATTTGAAAGGTGTGGGCTTTTGTAGGCCAAAACAGTAATGGGCCTGACATTCGGGGGCCGCTGCTAGCCACATCTTTGGGCCCATTTCAAACATTATCGGATGAAACAGTAACGGGCCGTAATCTTATTGGGCTCTCTTGATGGGCCGACCCGCTTAATTATGAGCAGGCCTTGGTTGGGCCTAGCTTCTACCATGGTTTTCGTGGCCGTTAATAGCGGTAACTGGTTGTTAATGGTGTTTGACATGTGGCATTTTGCATGACGTGGGTAGTCAACGCGGCTGGCGAACAGATCTATGACGGAACAAGTTTTCGTGGCTGAAGGGTGCGATCCACCACGGTCAAGAAAAAACAGTGGTAGATTCTTTTGTGATGGGGCTTTTACCATGATGGGCATCCATCGTAGAAGAATTTTTAGCCACGAAAAATGGGCCTTCAACCATGAAAATCATCCGTTGTAAAAGCCAACTTTTCTTGTAGTGTACCTTCATGTTTCTAAACATGGCGTTCGGATTTTTGTCGCGTTTGAGCGCGATTCGAGTTTTTTTTGGTTTTTTGGCAGTTGGCTTGCTGGGCTGCCAGTATTTCTGACTTTTATCAGATAGTTTTAATGCTTTATGTCGTCTCCCGATGGGAGTTATCTTTTTGAGGATACATCGATGTAAAACTCATAGGTATTTTCAATCATGAACATTTTTGTTTTAATCATACATAATTGGATTTCTATCGGGTGCACGCCAGCGCTCCCGATTGGAGTAGCCCCCGAGGCTATGTTCAGATGCCTGTATCTGGACATAGGTTCATAGCTCCTGTTAGCTTGATGGAAAACATAGATCTTTTGAACGGATATAAACAATTAAGAACTTAAGGTATGAAAAACTTATCTTTTATACACAAGGCAAAAAACCGATGGTACATTGTTTTCGACGGATGGCGCCTAGCCTTTGGCCTGGATATTCTAGCTTAAGAAGCCGAACCGTAAATCTTATCGTATTGTAAGTAATCTTATGCATAAAAGCATCGTAGCTGCGCTACGTTCCATGGATTGGAGTATTTGACTCATGTCTTCTTGTCTTGTAGTCGATATGCTCCTATAGGAATAACTTCTATGACGATGTATGGTCCTTCCCATGGCAATTCTAATTTTCGGTGTCCATCTTGCTTGAGGCAAAGAACTAGGTCCCCTACCATGAAGGACCTAGGCCGCAATTGTCAGCTGTGGTAATTGCGCAAGTTATGTTGGTACATAGTTGCTCTTTGTAAGGCTTCATCTCGAGCTTCATCAAGTGCATCCACATCATCTTCGAGTGCTTCTCTTGATTCCTCTTCATCGTATGCAGCTACTCTTGGGGATTCATGTGATACTTCAACAGGAAGCACGGCTTCTGTGTTGTGGACCAAAAAGAAAGGTGTCTCTTGTGTCGAATTATTTGGGGTTGTACACAAACTCCATAAGACAGACGGTAGCTTATCAACCCATTCTCCTTTTGCTCTGTCAAGTGGCGCTAGTAGTATTTTCTTGAGTCCAGCAGTAACTAGCCCATTGGATTTTTCTACTTGTCCATTTGTTTGCGGGTGAGATACTGAGGCATAGCTTACTTTGATACCCATCTCCTGGCAGTATTCCTTGAACTCATTGGATGTAAATTTAGTTCCATTGTCTGTAATGATGTTGTTCGGTACGCTGAACCGAAATACTATGGATTTAATGAAATTCACAGTCAAAGTTCCATCTTGGGTGGTGACAGGCATTGCTTTGATCCATTTAGTAAATTTGTCGACTGCTACTAGCAGAAAGACGTATCCTCCTGGCGATGATTTGTGTAGTTTTCCCACCATATCTAGTCCCCACTGAGCAAAAGGCCAAGCCAGGGGTATAGGATTTAACTCAGCGGCGGGTGCCCCAGGCTTTGTTGCGAACCGTTGGCATGCTTCACATGTTCTAACAATATCTTTTGCATCTTGAACTGCAGTTAGCCAGTAAAATCCTTCCCTGAATGCTTTGGCAGCAATCGGTCTACTAGCATGGTGACCACAAACTCCTTCTGTATATCTTTGAGTATGATTTTTCCTTCTTCGGGTGTTACACAACGCTGCAACACACCTGAAATACTTCTCTTATACAGCTCCCCTTTGATTATTCTGAAGGCCTTCGATCTTCAGGTGATTCGCCGGGCTTCTATCACATCTTCGGGTAGCTCGCCCTTAGTCATGTATGCTACATATGGCTGCATCTAGGTAGGCTCAATTAGCATGAACTCTCCAATTTCCTGTTCTTCTTCTTCGATGGCCTCTTCTATACTCTTGGTCGCTAATGGAGCCCTCGAGTCTTTTCACGGGTGATTCTTTTTTCCTGTTTTTGGTGCTACGACCTTGGAGAATCTTTTTGGTTTGATCGATCGTTCTATTATTTCTTCCCAAAAAAACCAGGTGGCATTGGTGAGCACAAGGATCCGATGTTTGCTAGATTGTCGGCTTCTTCATTGCTAGCTCTTCCTATGTGCGATACTTCGAATCCATCAAATTGAGCTTCCATAATGCTATATAGATCGCGGTAAGCAATCATGTATCATTGATGGCGTCGCACTTGTTCATTGCGATGTGCCTCAATATTGGAATCTCCAAAGATTTTGAGGCGAGTTGCACCGCAGGCTTTGGCCATTCGCATGCCGTGCAACAAGGCCTCATATTCAGCTTCATTGTTGGATGCGTTTGCAAAGCTCATCCGAAGTATATAGCGGATTTTGTCGCCTTGTGGTGATACTAGTATGACTATGCCCCTGCTCCTTCCGTTCTTTTTGATCCATCGAAGTACATTGTCCAGGCACTAGAAAGGTCAGGTGGACCCACACATTGCAACTCTGTCCATTCTGTGATGAAATCCGGCAAAGCTTGTGACTTGATTGCCTTGCACTTCTCATATGTGATGTCTCAAGGGGATAATTCGATTCCCCATAGAGAGACATGCCAAGTTGCTTCTGGATTATTGAGGATGTTTGACAAAGGTGCTTCATTAACCACTATGATCGGATGTTCCAAAAAATAATGGCGTAGTTTTCGTGCTATCATAAATACCCCATATACTAGTGTTTCGTAATGTGGGTACCTTTGTTTGGATGGCAATAAGACCTCGCTCAGGAAGTAGACTGGCCTCTGTACACCATGGGTTTTTCCTTCTTCGGGTCGCTCCACGACCAAGACCGTGCTAACCACCTGATTTGTGGCAGCGATATAAAGCAGTAAAGGCTCTTTATCTTTTGGCGACACGACGATGGGAGATGTCGAAAGTGTCCTTTTAAGATCTTCAGAGGCGCATTGAGCTTCTTATGTCCATTCGAATTTCTCCGATTTCCTCATGAGGGCGTAAAATGGCAACGCTTTTTCTCCTAATCTCGCAATGAAACGACTGAGTGCCGCTACTCACCTCGCCAGTTGTTGTACACCATGTAGATTTGTTGGCTTTTCATTGTTAAAATTGCTTGTATTTTCTCGGGATTAGACTCGATTCCTCTTGCTGATACCAAATATCCAAGGAGTTGCCCTACCAGGACTCCGAAAATGTTGGGTCCGCAGCACAGAAAACAAAAAAATTCCTACGATGAGAACTACATGCCAAGATCTATCTATTAGGTACAAAGCAACGGGTGGACATACATCCAACGAGAACTTACCCTTGAAGACAACGAGTTTTGTTAACGAGTAGGAAATCGTGGTTGATGTAGTTGTACACTTGCCGATCTCAAGATCGTGAGGAAGTCCGAGCGCCGCAACTCAGCAGCGCATCCATACTCGCACACACGTTCAAGCCATTGGACAACCTCCACCTCCTCGCTCTAGCGATCCAGCGGAAGCAGCACCTCCTTCTAGACAAAATGCCACTGGAACATGTATCTCGCTAATCCGAGACCATGGGGGAATAATTCTAGAGGGGGAGAGAGATCCTTCACAAGGAGGTGTGAGGAAGAAGGAGGAAGAGGGTGGCCTTTTATAGGAGGAGGGGGGTGCCCCTCCTTCATGGCTGGCGCATGGGGGGTGACTCCTCACCTCCCCCATTCATGTGGTGGTAACCCCTGCACATTAAAATGCCTCTTCACATTCCCCTTTAAAGTCCCTACTTTGAATGCATTAAAATTCTCCAAGTTTAATGCTCTCTCATTTAATAAAACTCTTTTATTAAATTTATTCAGAATTTTCTTAATTACTTTAATTAACAAACATTCACATATAACCCCTTGCAATATTTCAATATCACATGCAGAACCACTTTCTGTAATTTGACCCAAAACAATTTCCGGTTTCTATCGAAACAATTCCTGTGCTTTGCAATTCTTTTGTCTGAAACATATGTGATCCAAAATGGTGTCTGGTAACTCTTAAGTGTGTTACCCTACGGTTCGTGAATAATGCAGACATGATTGAAACTCCTCTTAGATCAATAATTAGAAGCGGGACCTGGAGATCCATACTGATTCCTACACATTCAACGATGACTTCTGTGATCGTGAGAACCTTTAACGCTAGTTACTAAATCCCTTTGTCTCGCGATATATTACATGTCCGAGATTCGATCATTTGTATCTCCATACCTAGTTTGATCTCGTTACCAACATGCACTCTTTTCTTGTTCCCGTGATATAACATTCTAGTGATCACATCACTTGCTTGCAAGCTACCTTAATGTGATATCACCGAGAGGGCCCAGAGTATATCTATCCGTCATCGGGATTGGAAAATTCCACTCTATATCCATGAGCCTCAACATAACACCTTCGTAGCACTGAACCCTTCTTTATAGTCACCCTGTTACGGTGTGAAGTTTGATGTTATCAAGATAATCTTCCGGTGTTAGCAATTAACATGATCTCATGGTCTAAGGATAAATATTACTCCGTATGATGTTATAGCAATATAAACATAATGGCTTGATCATAATGGTATACTTCGGATGAATGTTCATCACATCATTCAACTAATGTTGTGACCTTGTTATTAACAACATCCAATGTCCATGATCAGGAAACCTTGATCATCTTGTTAATCAACAAGCTAGTCTATAAGAGAGGCATAACTAGGAACCCTTTTTGTTTATTAAACACACATGTATTGACGTTTCCGATCAATACAATTATAGCATGCAAAATAAACATTTATCATAAACATGGAATAAGATAATAACCACTTTATTATTGCCTCTCGGGCATATTCCCTTCAGTCTCCCACTTGCACTAGAGTTAATAATCTAGTTTGAAAAACTTTGCGTATTGAACACCTATGGCTTTCTGGTGTTGCATATACGCTATTGCTAGTGGTTAACGTAATCACCGGATCTGACAGTTTCAGGTTCGTGTGTATTTGCATGTCTTTGCGTCTCTACGCATCACTCATTCTCAAATGAGATGGCATTGTATAAATTTGGTCCTTTGGTGAGACCTTTAGTTCGTTCGGCTTAAAATATGTTGATATTATTGTCACACAATATACCTTCAAAGTATTAGCCCACTTTGAACCACACCTAGTTTGATAACAAACTACTTAACACAAATGCCCTCCTTTGCTGCTACTATAGCAGTTATATGCTTAGCCTTTTGTTGTAGTATCTGTCACAATGTCTCAACTTTGGAACTCATCCAAATCCATCATGGAACATCCTTTCCATTACATTGTGCCACCCATAGTCTAAATTGAGATAAATTTAATTTGTATCTTGTGACAAAAAATAGTATCAATGTAACACTTTACAATGAACTACCTTTAACTATTTTTCACTTATACATGATATATTCTTAGTTCTTCCAAAGCTCATAAGAATATCTTTACTATCGTCCATTGATCATCTTATGAATCATTCTAGTATGTGCTCATAACATTTAGAGCATAGGACATTTTGGATATATATCATGGTATAATCGATCAAAATCTTCATGTGATTTTACTCATCAAGTGTTGAAACACTTGAATTTTGATATAATCCTTTCCATGCAGCAAGAACCTTTCTTGTTGTTTCCATATTTAACCCTTTCAATATCTCATATATGTATGTCTGGCACAACCATATTAGCGCCTTAATCTATCCATATAGATATTGATGCCAAATATTCTAGGTTTGCCCAAGTCTTTCATCGAAATCTTATTTTAATGAAATTCTTAACTTGCGTCAATACAAGATACATCATTTCCAATCAACAATATGTCCTCTACATAATGTATTAGAAATATGCCTCAATGCTCCTACTTAATTTCTTGCAAATGCAAGCATCTTCATCATCTCCGATGAATTTAAACTCTTTTAACAGTTTTATCATGGTGAAGATTCCAACTCCACTATGCTTACTTCAACTATTGAAGTTTGCATGCCCTTTTAGCACCCTTTGAATTAACAAAACCCTTCGGATCGTGTCTTGGACATGTCCTAGGTAACCATTCTATTAGAAGAACATTGTTTTGTTTGTTCAACTACCATACATCAACTTATATGTAGTGGTTGCTACATTTAATCCGTCAAGACTAAATGTCGCTATGAAAGATCAAATCTTGTCATAGTCAACTCCTTGAACATTGCCGTAAACTTCTTTCTGACATGTCGACTATTTCATAGATATTAAACATCCATGTATTATTTCTTTATAGATCCAAACACGACCGATAGGCTTCACGCCTTTCCGGAGGGTCTTCCAAGTTCAGAAACTTGATTTCTCGTGTATGGATACTATCACGGATTCTATGACTTCTAGTCATTTTATGGAGTCAGGGCCCATCATCGCTTCTTTGCATGTAGTCGGTTCATCATTGTCAAAACAATAACGACTTGCTTATCAAATCACACTATTTGATTCTTACCAACCCACACGGTTCAATAGGAACTCTAATCTCTGAGATCACACCCTTTGTAATCACGTGAGCCATGAGCATTGTGGCTGCCACCGGGACACTTTCCGACGCTGCGCTACTTAGCACATATAGCTAAGGTTCAGCAACCTTATCAAAGTTCTATTGTCCTCCCACTTAACTTTTCGTGAAAAATTCCTTCTCAAGAAACTTGACGTTCCAAGTAACAAACTCTTTTGTCCTTGGTGTTATGGAGAAATTCCCAACAAATTCTTTGGGATAACCTACAAAGACATGCTTACCCGACTTTGGTTGTAAACATTTTACTTATGCATAGCATACCAAAATTTAAGAAAAGACAATTCGGGTTTTATACCAAACCATAACTTATATGGTGTCATTTCAATGGATCACGACGGTGCTCTTTTCAGTATAAACGCGGTAGTCTCTAAAGCCTCAATCCTTAAAACATAATGGCAGTTTTATAAATGACACCTTTGATCTTACCATGTCAAACATGGTTTGATTTCATCTCTCGAATATGCCATACTCCTATGGTTTATTGGGAAAACACAAATCATGGAACAATTCCTCAAGTCTTAGGTGTTTTTGCTAAACATGTAACTCAAATATCTTCCTTTATGATCGAACCATAAACTCTTTATTTTCTTGTTACAATGATTTTCCACTTCATCTTGAAAGTCTTTGAACAATTTTCAAATGTTTCATACTTCTTCCTTATTAAGTAAATATATAGATATATTCACATAAATTTCTGCAGAAAGCATATGAAGCAAAAGGATCCATCGCATATGGCTACACATAATGGACTATATACATCAACATGCATAATATCCAATAAGTTAGTCATCCATTCCTCTTTGGCCTATGGACGGAGTTTCAATTATCTCGAGGAAAGTTTCACAAGCGTCAATTGATCAAAATCAAACGACTCCAAAAAAATCCATCAACATGGAGTTTCTTCATGTTTTCTTTCCAATATAATTTAAAACGGCGATGTCACTTCATAAGTGATCTTTTAATCATTTGTCTTGCGACATTTTAGCAATAATGTTTATGGATGTGATTTCTCCCACTAGACTTGTAAAAGTTTATCCATCCTTTATGGAATACGATAATTATTTGAACAACCATTGTTCTCGTAATACCGGAACAAAATAACAATTATTAAAACAAATCTTGAAGGCTAGGTTTGAGGACAACGAAAAACACAATAACACTTTATTTGTTTTCGATGAACATCATCACTTATTCTCCTGCTAGTTCCTTAGGCCATTGTAGTTCATGAATTGCGTTTTCTTGTATGACACTTCATACCAACCAATTCGGTATACAATACCGGTATCCAATACCTCAGAACCACATTGTTTAACAAGCAAGGAATACAACCATAACATGTATATCTTCTATATACCTAAGTTGGACATCTCCAACCTTTTCTTTTCTGCCAAATATTTTATAGATTCTCTTTCAATAATTCCTTTTCTTTTAAAAGAATCTATCAACATCAATAGTGGTGTCATTCACATGACACATAGTACAAAGTGTATATAGTCAAATACTAATACCTTTGGACTTGCACTTTGAAGTGGATCACCATCATCAAATGTTTGGTGTTCTTTAAAAAATCTATTCTTTAGTAATCTATTAGTGTAGTAAACATTTTACTTACATCTTCTATTCATCCTTATCATGACAACTTTCATGATCAAGCTACTATAGCCTATAAGGAAGAATGACGTGTATAATTTCAATTCCAAAACCTTTTGGGAGATTCGGATGCCTAGCATCTCCATCCTTCACAAATTCTCATACAATATGAGAACATGTATTTTGCTAAATTATACTCTATCATAATGCAACCAAAAACATTGTTCAGATATCACAATATCTTCCACACATGATGGTTTCTGAAACAATTTTTCAGCTCCTATATAATCTTGATATTAAAACAACTTTTGAATATCAATAATCATGGAGGAAAACATGATACTTTAGATACTAACATTGGAATCTTTACTCTTTATTTAATACTACTTATTAAACTTCATGGAGTAAATAGAGTTTGATGAAAGTTTGCAATAGGACTTCTAAACTTTAAATTGACATTCAAAACAATACGATACCAGTTCGTAAAGTAAATATCTAGAATTCTATAGTTCTATTATCTCAATTGAAACTAACTATAAGGTAGTGAACAAATGCCAATGACTACAACAAATTATGCAAATTCACTTTGATTTAGTTTATGACAAATTTAGTTCGACTAATCCAAATTAGAAGTGAACTCCCACTCAAAAACGACATCCCTCGTGCCTTTTTGGTGATTACATGAACCAAATCCACTACACCGAGTCCGATCATCACGTGAGTTGATGTAGCTTCAGAGGCGAGCATCTATATGGGCATCATATCAACCAATGCCTCATGCTTAACCTTTCGGTCTGTGTTCCGAGGCCATGTCTATACATGCTAGGCTCGCCAAGGAAGAACCTTAGTATTCGCGTGTGTAAAACTGTCTTACACCCGTTCATATGAAAACATAGATTCGAGTACACCAGATCATCACGTGATGTCTCAAAACACGATCCATAGAACGGTGCATACTCAAGGAAGAACACATTTTATCTTGATATCTAAATGAGGGATCGTCTTACAATGCTACCAAAAGCGCCAAACTAGCAGTATAAGATGCTAACATCTAATGTGTAAAGTGAGATGATATGGTCCATGCATTTGATCTCTATCATTTGCATCGTGGTATGATCTCTATCATTCCTTTGTGTGTAAGGCCAAGGTCTATGGAACTTACACGTTGAATGTGTTGTAAGAGTATCTATCATACATCTACTTACAACAATACCATATCAATACACTAGCCCAACAACGATCTAAACTAGACGCCTCTAATTTATCAATTGCAAGTTTTACGTGGCTTAGGGCTTTCGGAGATAGAACCGTTCTCACCTATGAACATGAACCACAACGAGGATAACCAAGTGATTAGCAACTCGTTGTAAATCAGATATTGACTATAGTAGGAGAGACAGACACCCGCCAGCCACTTATGCAAAACAAGTTGCATGTCAGTCGTGGAACCGCTCTCATGTACGATGACATGTAGGTTGGTCCGGGCCGTTTCATCCCACTATGCCACCAATATCCAAAATACATAGAAGATGCAATAAAATGATCATCATCGCCCACATATAAACATATGTGTACTACCCGTGCAAAGCACCTACGCATAGATCAGGCTCTGATACCACTGTTGGGTCCGCAGCATAGAAAACAAAAAAATTCCTATGATGAGAACTACACGCCAAGATCTATCTACTAGGTACAAAGCAACGGGTGGACATACATCCAACGAGAACTTACCCTCGAAGACAACAAGTTTTGTTAACGAGTAGGAACTCGTGGTTGATATAGTCGTACACTTGCCGATCTCAAGATCGTGAGGAAGTCCGAGCGTCGCAACTCAGCAGTGCATCCATACTCGCACACACGTTCAAGCCACCGGACAACCTCCACCTCCTCGCTCCAGCGATCTAGCGGAAGCAACAACTCCTTCCAGACGAAATGCCACCGGGAACATGTATCTCGCTAATTCGAGACCATGGGGGAATAATTCTAGAGGGGGAGAGACATCCTTCACAAGGAGGTGTGAGGAAGAAGGAGGAAGAGGGTGGCCTTTTATAGGAGGAGGGGGGTGCACCTCCTTCATGGACGACGCATGGGGGGTGACTCCTCACCTCCCCCATTCATGTGGTGGTAACCCCTCCACATTAAAATGCCTCTTCACATTCCCCTTTAAAGTCCCTACTTTAAATGCATTAAAATTTTCCAAGTTCGATGCTCTCTCATTTAATAAAACTCTTTTATTAAATTTATTCAGAATTTTGTTAATTAATTTAATTAACAAACATTCACATATAACCCCTTGCAATATTTCAATATCACATACAGAACCACTTTCTGCAATTTCACCCGAAACAATTTCCGGTTTCTATCGAAACAATTCCTGCGCTTTGCAATTCTTTCGTCTGAAACATATGTGCTCCAAAATGGTGTTCGGTAACTCTTAAGTGTGTCACCCTATGGTTCACGAATAATGCAGACATGATTGAGACTCCTCTCAGATCAATAATCAGAAACGGAACCTGGAGATCCATACTGATTCCTACACATTCAATGATGAATTCTGTGATCGTGAGAACCTTTAATGCTAGTAACTAAATCCCTTTGTCTCGCGATATATTACATGTCCCAGATTCGATCATTGGTATCTCCATACCTAGTTTGATCTCGTTACCGACATGCACTCTTTTCTTGTTCCCGTGATATAACATTCTAGTGATCACATCACTTGCTTGCAAGGTACCTTAATGTGATATCACCAAGAGGGCCCAGAGTATATCTATCCGTCATCGGGATTGACAAATTCCACTCTTGATCCATGAGCCTCAACATAACACCTTCATAGCACTGAACCCATGTTTATAGTCACCCTGTTACGTTGTGACGTTTGATGTTATCAAGATACTCTTCCGGTGTTAGCAATTAACATGATCTCATGGTCTAAGGATAAAGATTACTTCGTATGATGTTATAGCAATATAAACATAATGACTTGATCGTAATGCTATACTTCAGATAAATGTTCATCACATCATTCAACCTTGTTATTAACAACATCCAATGTTCATGATCAGGAAACCTTGATCATCTTGTTAATCAACAAGCTAGTATATAAGAGAGGCATAACTAGGAACCCTTTTTGTTTATTAAACACACATGTATTGACGTTTCCGATCAATACAATTATATTATGCAAAATAAACATTTATCATAAACATGGAATAAGATAATAACCACTTTATTATTGCCTCTCGGGCATATTCCCTTCAAAAAACCATTTCTTCGGGTTCAGTTTGATGCTAAACATGTCGAGACTTTTGAATGTTTCTTTGAGGTCCTTGATGAGTGCAGATCCTTGTCTTGTTGTAACTATAACATCATAAATATATACTTGTACATTTGTGCCTATTTGGCTTCCCAAACATTTCTACATCATCCGCTGATATGTTGCTCTGGCGTTCTTGAGGCCAAAGGGCATTGTTGTGTAGCAGAATACACCATAAGGCATGATAATCACCATTTTCTCCTGATCTTATGCCTACATCCTAATCTGGTGGTATCCTGAGTAAGCATCCAAGAAAGAAAGACGTTAGCATCCCGCGGTTGCATCACTTATTTGGTCGATTCGCGGTAATGGGACGTGATCTTTTGGATAATGTTTGTTTAGTGCAGTAAAGTCGATGCACATCCGACGTTCTGTAGTATTTTTCTTTGGAACACATACTAGGTTTGCGACCCACTCTGCTTTTGTTAGTTCTTTGATAAAGTTGGCGTCAGTAAGACAATGGAGTTCCTTTCCAATGGCTTTACGGTTTGATTCTGCGAAGCCACGAAGCGGTTATTTTACTAGCTTCGCCTTTGGATCCAAATTTAATGCATGCTTAGCGAGTTCGCTAGGAATTCTCGGCATGTCAGAAGGTAGCCATGCGAAGATCTCCTAGTGCTCACGGAGGAACCCGATGATCGCGCTTTCCTATGCAGGACCAAGATTGGAAGCCATAAATGTTGTTTTCGTCGGGTCGACGGGGTGGATCTGTACTTCTTTTGTGTCCTTTGCCGAGTCAAAAGCCTGATTGGGATTGACACGCTATACTTCAAGTGGTTCTGGATTGCTGTAGTTTTGAGTTGTCCGAACTTCGTTGCCATCC
Organism: Avena sativa; assembly: GCA_916181665.1. Lineage (NCBI taxonomy): Eukaryota > Viridiplantae > Streptophyta > Magnoliopsida > Poales > Poaceae > Avena > Avena sativa. The sequence continues at coordinate 597,516,701 of OV702289.1, forward strand.
CGAAAGATTTAGAAATTTTATTGAACTCCCAATCGCAGTTGTCAGCACGTGTGGAACTTCCTTTTACCATGATGATTCCTTTTGGTGCTGGCATTTTCATGACTAGGTATGCATAATGCGGAACTGCCACGAACCGTGCGAAAGCTGGTCATCCCAGGATCGCGTGATATTGTGATGGCCAATCCATGACTTCGAATTCGAGTTTTTCTGGCCTGAATTTACTTTGGAACCAAAAACAACGTCAAGAAAAACTTTTCCTAAAGGAATTTCGGCTTTACCTGGTACTATTCCGTGGAAAGATGTTTCTGTTGGCACGAGATTGTCCAGGGGGTAGCCCATTGTTCTTAGCGTTTTTGCGTAGATCATATTTATGCTGCTTCCTGTATCCATGAAGACCTTGCTCATATTGAACCCGCCATTTTGTGCTTCGACTATCAAGGCTGAGTGACCCGGTCGTGGGACCCGAAGCGGGTGATCGGCTCTGCTGAATGTGATTTCTTGCTCTAACCAGTGGAGATATTCAAGTGTGGTTGATCTTGCAGTTTCCGCCATATTGATTTGTCTTGTGATGAGCTTCTGGGTTCTGTTGGATGGACGCCCTTTCTGAATCATGGACATCGCCCCTTTTAACCTAGGGTATTCATTGTTTTGATCAGTTGTGTTTTGTGGTGGTGGTGGTGCGCCAATGGCTAATGTGCCTGGCGCAGATGTGTATCTTCAGTTTGCCGCTTTGGTTGCTTTTGCATTACATATCTCCTGCATCTTCAAGAATGTTTGGCAGTCTTTCATGAGATGGTTAGATTGTCATCCGCCTGATGAGTCGATGTAAAAATGCATATTACAGGGTCCTTCCAGCATTTGCATTGCGGACATGGGTGGGTCTCGAGCTCTTGGCTGGTACCGTAGTCTTGACTGGCTTCCTCCGACGTCGCCCCTATTATGGCGGTATCCGCCATTGTAGTCGTTTGTTTTGTTGTTACCTTCACCCGAGAAACCGGCTGTGATGTAACTTGGTCCCGTGTTTCCATCATTGTTCATTCTTCTTCTTCTATCATTTCCGCGTCCCTGTATTCTTCGGGTGATCGCGTACGCTTATTATGCAGCGCGTCTTCTCCATTAGCCCAGCGATTTGCTATTTCCATTAACTGTGAGATTGATTGGGGTTTAACCCATCCCAGTTCTTCTATGAATTCTCGACGACGAAGGCCATCGTTGAAGGAATCGATGGCCCTTTCGTCGGATATGGACTTAGCTGAGTTTTTTATGATGTTCCATCGCTGGATGAATGCTCTTGTTGATTCTTCAGATTTTTGTTTGCATGCCCGCAACTTCTTTAAGGATGCAGGTCATTTAAACATGGATTGGAAGTGCTAGATGAACTTATCTTCCAGGTCATTCCAACTGCTGATTGAATCTTCGGGTAACTCTCTGAGCCATGATCTTGCGGCGCCGGTGAGGTGTAGTTGTAAGCTCTGCATTGCGGTACTTGTGGAGCCGTGCTGGCTCGTGGTTGATATCGAGCCTGTTGGGGAACCCCAAGAGGAAGGTATGATGAGCACAGTAGTAAGTTTCCCTCAGTTATGAAACTAAGGTTATCGAACTAGTAGGAGCAAGGAAACACCTCCAAGGTGTTGTTTCCAACTTGGAATCCTGCACAACACAACCACAAAACTTTGACCCCAACTTACAGTGAGGTTGTCAATCTCACTGGTTTTGCTGAAAACAAAGGATTAAACATATTGTGTGGAAGAAAGTAATAGCTTGCAGAAAGTAAACAGTAAACAGTAAACAATGGTAGATTGATGGTAAAAGAAAGGAACGGGGTTCATAGTTCACTAGTGGTGATTCTCCTTAAGATAGATGACATGTTGGGTGAACAAATTACAGCGAGGCAATTGGCAAACATCGAGAAAGCATACATCCATATACTAGTCATCTTGACTCCTATGATATTTGATTGGGCATTCCAACGTTATAAATAGACCGTAATCCAACTGTATCTATGACTAATAATCCACCTTCAGGTTATCATCCGAACCCCTCCTGTATTAAGTTGCAAGTAACAAATAATTGCATTAAGCATTGCGTGTAAAGTAAACAATACGATTGTTCTATGAACAAAGGATTGTTGTTTTCTCCCTAGTAGAAACAACACATCTAGTACCTTAGAGATTGCTGTCACTTCTCCAGATTACTAGAGGCATGAAGCCACTATCGAGCATAAATACTCCCTCTTGGAGTTGCTAGCATCTACTCAGCCAAGATATCTACTAACAACGGAGAGCATGCAAGATCACAAATAACAAAGACAAGATAGAATCAATAATCAATCTTGAAATAACATCTCAATATCCATCGGATCCCCGCAAACACAACATGTATGATTACAAATAGATGATCTTGATCATGAACGGAACTCACAAGATCTAAAGATGGTAGCACAAAGGAGGAGAACCAACCATCTAGCTACTGCATGGACCCGTAGTCCAGGGATGAACTACTCAGGCATCACACCAGAGGCTTTCATGGTGATGAAGAAGGCCTCCAGGGTGAATTCTCCCCTCCGGCAGGGTGTCGGGAAGAGCTTTAGATCCCTCTCGATCTAGGGATGGAGATGACGGTGGCTATAGACTCTTTCGTGGAATTTTGATCGGGTACTTAGGGTTTCTGTATCGGAGGCATCTTATAGGCGAAAGGGGAGGCCAATGGGGTGCCCTAGGCGGCCACACCACCCCCTAGCACGGTCCAGGCCTAGTTGCGCGGCCAGGTCATGTGGGCGGCCCCTGGCCCGTCTCCATCTCGTATTCTGGCTCTGTGTCCCCCTCGGTGAAATATTGACTTTGGCTTTTGTCCCATCCAATTCCGAGAATATTCATTTTCTGACTTTCCTGGAACCAAAAACAACAGAAAACAGGCAGCTGGCACTGTGGCATCTTGTTAATAGGTTAGTCCAAGAAATTGTATAAAAATACTCCAAAGTGTGGACAAAACATAAGAAAGTAGATAGAAACTAAGCATGGAACATCAAAAATTATAGATACATTTGCAACGTATCAACATCCCCAAGCTTATGTCCTGCTCGTCCTCGAGTAGGTAAGTGATTAAAAGAAAGAATAAGTTTTGAGGTAGCATGCACCATCATAAACTTGATCATAGTATTTGTAAAACATTGATAGCTGGGATCATAGTACTTCAACATAACATGAAAGATAAAGTTCTGACAATAAGACATAGCAACTATGTTGTAACATGAAAAGGCACAAACAAAAGATTCATGAATAACAATGCTTTGCAAGACATTTGTTTGCTTCACATAAAGAAAACATAGCATAGTGGCATTCAGCTTGTCCCTCATAGAGTAGCAAACATAAATGCATAGGACACCTTCAAAGTTCATAAGGGTGACTAGATACAAATAGTTTAAGAACGAGCAATATCAAAGTTATGCATCAATCAACCAGTCTTGGGATAATGCACATTAAACTAAGAATGGCCACTAAGCTCTCTCAATAGGTGCATAAAGATAGAAGGTGGAGACTCAACATCAAAGTAAAAGAAAGGTCTTGATAGAAGGAAGCAGGGATTCAAGTTTCATAAAGAGCTTCCAAAAATTATGGTACTTATTAGCTTTCAGCTCTCATTGCCCCTATCATAAGAATCTTGAAGTGATTAAGGTTAAAGTGAACAAACTATGGAGTATATGCTTGACAAAGTATAAGTTGGAAATCTCGTGTCCCTTGAATACGAGGGCTGATCCTCATTCTACTCAAGTTTAGTTACCGGTAAGTTCTTGTCATAGTAAGTACATGTGTATCATAGAGAACCTCCAACGGGGTACCCCTTGCCCAATGATATGGAAAAATCCCCATATCAAAATTACAAGGCAAGCAGACAACGAGCATCTCAGCAATCTTCTTATTTACCATGGGAAAATGGTGCTTTTTTCTCTCTTTCCACTTTTCTCATCTCTTTTTTTTCTTTTTCTCTTTTTCTCAATCTCTATCTCTTTTTTTATAAGAAGAATGCTTCATAGATTTCTCATTATGGTTACGCTGCAGGTTTCCACCATGATTAGGCATGGATTAGACCAGCAGCCCAGGCGTTTTTCTAACACACATACATAACTCCATGGACTTACAAGCTCCCCTTTCATTTCACACCGACAACATCCATAGACAAAAGAGCATGATATCAACTAGGTTCAATGTACAAGTGCAATGTTGAAAGTGTTCCCCATGACAAAATGGTTCTGCTAATCCCCAACATATAAGTGCAATCATATACAACATAGACGACACAATGGTTCAAGTTTATTAGGGGCAAGAAAAGTAAAGTGTGCCATCAAGTTCGTGAGAGCTTTAATCACTATTTGTCTCATAACAGGTTTAATTCAGAAGGTAGATAAAAACATGAATATACTTGGAATAGCAAATGCTAATAGGTAGGTATGGTGGACTCTTTGGAATAACTTGGTTTTATTTGGAGTTGGATGCATGAGTGGAACTCATACTTTGTTATGGAGGCTAGCAAAAGACTAGGAGCGACCAACTAAGACAGCACTAATGGCCATAATCATACAAAGCGGCAAAACATCATTAATTAAAGCATAAAGTGATATTACAAGTCGAAAACTAAAGGACATAAAGGCTATGGTGACTTGGGATAGTCATAATATGGTGTGAGCATGCGCTAAGTCAACCCAAATAAAGCATCAAAGGAGAATACCACAATACTATGCTTTAATATGCTAAAACAACGCATGATTCTTTCAAGGCACATTAAGCAATCTCAATTGTTTATAACATGTCATGCCAAAAATCACTAAGCATAAAGCCAAAGCAATATCAAGCATGACATGACAAAGCATACGCCACAGTCAAAAACAAGCTCTTTTTACCACTTAAGCATGAACTTTTGCTACTCTTTTGCAAACCAAACCAAACTTATTTGAAAACTAATGTATGAAAGATGGGGTTCAACCAATTTATTCAAGCAAACTAAGAAAACCAAGCAAATGAAAACCAAAAACAAAAACGAAGACGCTCCAAGAACAACACAACTGTGCATGAAACAATAAAAATGAAGTGTTTGGAAGAAACGTGGGATTTTTATTGATGAAGAAGGGGATGTCTTGGGCATCCCCAAGCTTTCACGCTTGTACTTCTTGGATGTTTCTTGGGTTGACACGAGTGACATCCCCAATCTTGAGCTTTAGTCCATTCTTAATCTCATTACATCATTCTCTCCATACACCTGAAATTTTTCCATCATACAAAACTTCACAGAATCTTCATTATCAACATTAGTGTACTCAAGATAATAAGTCTATGGGTTCAGTTTCAACACCAATAAAACTTCCATTAAAACATAAGCTACTGTAGCACTTCCCTCAAAAAGCTCAATTCCCGAAAAAGAACTCAAAGAGGAATCAACAAGAAGCAAATGCAAATAATGGCAGAAATCTGTCAAAACAGACCAGTAGGTAAAAACCATTTTTTTCGAAGACCTTCTGTTGCTCAAATCGAAAAGTGCTGAACTAACGAAAGTTAGATATAAACCTGGGTCAGAAGCACAAAAATTCATGCCTCAAAACGACGTACAGAGATTTTACACGAATTTTTACAGCGAACCACAAAAATCTGTTTCGGGACAACAACTTTCCCAAGCCTTACTTCTCTCCCATTAGAGGTTACTCTTGGCACAAAAATCAAATAAAAAGGATAAGGAGCGGTTATTACAGAGGCAATAACTTCCAAAACTCATCTAAAACTTTTGGGTTATCTCCCAATAAGTACTTTTCTTTAACGCCTTTAAGTTAGGCATAAGAAGCAAGAAAAAGAATCAAGTGTTCTCAAATGAAGAAGCATTAAGAGCAAATTTTGTTTTCAAAGGAGAGGAAAAATGAATCTTCTCTCTCTTCTTAGGGAAGTGTTCTATACCTTTCTTGAGTGGGAATTGATATTTAATGGTGCCTTCTTTCATAGCAATAATGGCACCAACAGTTCTAAGAAAAGGTCTTCCCAAATTAATAGGACAACAAGCATTGCATTCAACATCCAAAACATAGAAATCAACGGGGACATATGCATTGTTAACCATAATAAGAATATCATTAATACTCCCCATGAGTTTCTTTTCAGCATTATCATCAAGTGGGACATTTAAATAACAATCTTCCAATGGTGGAAAATCAAGCGTATCATAAATCCTTCTAGGCATAATAGAAACACTACTATCAAGATCACATAAAGCCTTATGATCAAAATCATTCACTTTCATAGTAATGATGGGTTCCCAACCATCTTCTAATTTCATAGGTATAGAAGCTTTATGTTTCATCTTTTCTTCTTTAATTTTTACGAGAGCATCACTAATGTGTTTTGTAAAGGCCATATTCATATCACTAGCATTAGGACCCTTAGCAAGCTTTTGTAGGAACTTAATAACTTCAGAGATGTTACAACCATCAAGATCAAAATCATAATTATCATCTAAAGTAGTAGAGCTATTGTTTCCCATGTTTCGAAGAATTTTAGTATTTTTATTAGAAAAGGTTCCATTGGGTTTACTAGCTTCAACATTACTGGTAGTGATAGTAGAAACACTAATATTTCTAGAAATTTCATCTTCTCTTACCCAATTAGCATGCAATTCAGCTAATAATCTAACATTTTCATCAATTCTAACTTGTATGGCATTAGTAGCAGCAAAGGGATTCTCAATAGTTTCAGGTTTAGCAGCCATTTTATTAAAAGAAGATTGTGCTTCAGCCAATGATGCTATATTTCTTTCAGCGTTAGAGAGTTTTTCCTCAATAGTTTTATTGAAAGTAGTTTGTTTACTAATAAAATCTTTAAGCATAACTTTAGGTTCAGAGAGATCACTCCTATTATTGTTGTAGGAATTTCCATAAGCATTACCATTATTGGGAGGATATGGCCTATAGTTATTATTACCAAAATTATTCCTATAGGCATTGTTGCTAAAATTATTATTTCTTATAAAGTTCACACCAACTTGCTCTTCTTGAGCAATCAATGACACTGGTGGATCCATGTGTGGTTCATGGGGAGAGCACACATGCAATGACACCGGTGATATGTGGTTTGTGAGAAGAACACACATGCGATGACTCTAGCTATGGTTCATGAAAAGAGCAGACATGCAATGACACTGGTGGATCCATGTGTGGTTCATGGGAAGAACACACATGCAATGACTCTAGTGGATCCATGTGTGGTCTGTGGGAAGAACACACATGCAATGACATTGGGTGGATCCATGTGTGGTCTGTGGGAAGAACACACATGCAATGACACTGGTGGATCCATGTGTGGTATGTGGGAAGGACACACATGCAATGACTCTGGTAATATGTGGTTTGTGAAAAGAACAGACATGTAATGACTCTAGCTGTGGTTAATGAGAAGAGGAGACATGCAATGACACCGGTGGATCCATGTGTGGTTAATGAGAAGAACACACATGCAATGACACTAGGTGTGGTTCATGACATGGTTTGTAAGAAGAACACACATGCAATGACTCTAGCTGTGGTTCATGAAAAGAGCAGACATGCGATGACTCTAACTGTGGTTCATGAAAAGAGCAGACCTGCGATGCCACCGGTGGATCCATGTGTGGTCTATGAGAGGAACACACATGCAATTACACCGGTGGATCCATGTGTGGTTCATCGAAAGAACACACATGCAATGACACTGGTGATATGTGGTCTGTGAGAAGAACACACATGCAATGACTCTAGTGATATGTGGTTTGTGAAAAGAACAGACATGCAATGACTCTAGATGTGGTTAATGAAAAGAGCAGACATGCAATGACACCGGTGGATCCATGTGGGGTTCATGAGAAGAACACACATGCAATGACACTGGGTGTGGTTCATGATATGGTTTGTGAGAAGAACACACATCCAATGACATTGGTGGATCCATGTGTGGTATGTGAGAAGAACACACATGCAATGACACTGGGTGTGGTTCACTATATGATTTGTGAGAAAAACACACATGCAATGACACTGGTGGATCCATGTGTGGTCTTTGGGAAGAACACACATGCAATGACACTGGTGATATGTGGTCTGTGAGAAGAACACACGTGCAATGACTCTATATGTGGTTCATGAAAAGAGCCGACATGCAATGACACTGGTGGATCCATGTGTGGTTCATGGGAAGAACACACATGCAATGACACTAGGTGGATACGTGTGTGGTTTGTGAGAAGAACACACATGCAATGACACTGGTGGATCCATGTGTGGTTCATGGGAAGAACACACATGCAATGACTCTGGTGATATGTGGTTTGTGAAAAGAACAGACATGCAATGACTCTAGCTGTGGTTAATGAGAAGAGCAGACATGATATGACACCGGTGGATCCATGTGTGGTTTGTGAGAATAACACACATGCAATGACACTGGGTGTGGTTCATGATATGGTTTGTAAGAAGAACACACATGCAATGACTCTAGCTGTTGTTCATGAAAAGAGTAGACCTGCGATGCCACCGGTGGATCCATGTGTGGTCTATGAGAGGAACACACATGCAATTACACCGGTGGATCCTTACGTGGTTTGTGAGAATAACACACATTCAATGACACTGTTGGATCCATGTGTGGTTCATCGAAAGAACACACATGCAATTACACTGGTGATATGTGGTCTGTGAGAAGAACACACATGCAATGACTCTAGTGATATGTGGTTTGTGAAAAGAACAGACATGCAATGACTCTAGATGTGGTTAATGAAAAGAGCAGACATGCAATGACACCGGTGGATCCATGTGGGGTTCATGAGAAGAACACACATGCAATGACACTGGGTGTGGCTCATGATATGGTTTGTGAGAAGAACACACATGCAATGACACTGGTGGATCCATGTGTGGTCTGTGAGAAGAACACACATGCAATGACACTGGGCGTGGTTCATGATATGGTTTGTGAGAAGAACACACATGCAATGACACTGGTGGAACCATGTGTGGTCTTTGGGAAGAACACACATGCAATGACACTAGTGATATGTCGTCTGTGAGAAGAACTCACATGCAATGACTCTATATGTGGTTCATGAAAAGAGAAGAGATGCAATGACACTGGTGGATCCATGTGTGGTTCATGAGAAGAACACACATGCAATGACACTGGGCGTGGTTCATGATATGGTTTGTGAGAAGAACACACATGCAATGACACTGGTGGATCCATGTGTGGTCTTTGGGAAGAACACACATGCAATGACACTGGTGATATGTCGTCTGTGAGAAGAACACACATGCAATGACTCTATATGTGGTTCATGAAAAGAGAAGACATGCAATGACACTGGTGGATCCATGTGTGGTTAATGGGAAGAACACACATGCAATGACACTGGGTAGATACATGTGTGGTTTGTGAGAAGAACACACATGCAATGACACTGGTGGATCCATGTGTGGTTCATGGGAAGAACACACATCCAATGACTCTAGTGATATGTGGTTTGTGAAAAGAACAGACATGCAATGACTCTGGTTGTGGTTAATGAGAAGAGCAGACATGCAATGACACCGGTGGATCCATGTGTGTTTTGTGAGAAGAACACACATGCAATGACACTGGGTGTGGTTCATGATATGGTTTGTAAGAAGAACACACATGCAATGACTCTAGCTGTGGTTCATGAAAAGAGCATGCATGCGATGACTCTAGCTGTGGTTCATGGGAAGAGCAGACATACAATGATACTGGTGGATCCATGTGTGGTCTGTGGGAGGAACACACATGCAATGACAATGGTGGATCCATGTGGTTTGTAAAAAGAACAAACATGCAATGACTCTAGATGTGGTTAATGAGAAGAGCAGACATGTAATGACACAGATGGATCCATGTGGGGTTACTGAGAAGAACACACATGTAATGACTCTAGCCGTGGTTCATGAAAAGAGCAGACATGTCATGGCACTGGTGGATCCATGTGTGGTTCATGGGAAGAACACACATGCAATGACACTGGTGGATCCATGTGTGGTCTGTGGGAAGAACACAGATGCAATGACACTAGTGGATCCATGTGTGGTTCATGGGGAGAACACACATGCAATGACACCGGTGATATGTGGTTTGTGAGAAGAACACACATGCGATGACTCTAGGTATGGCTAATGAAAAGAGCAGACATGCAATGACACTGGTGGATCCATGTGTGGTTCATGGGAAGAACACACATGCAATGACTCTAGTGGATCCATGTGTGGTCTGTGGGAAGAACACACATGCAATGACACTGGGTGGATCCATGTGTGGTCTGTGGGAAGAACACACATGCAATGACACTGGTGGATCCATGTGTGGTCTATGGGAAGGACACACATGCAATGACTCTGGTGATATGTGGTTTGTGAAAATAACAGACATGCAATGACTCTAGCTGTGGTTAATGAGAAGAGCAGACATGCAATGACACCGGTGGATCCATGTGTGGTTAATGAGAAGAACACACATGCAATGACACTGGGTGTGGTTCATGATATGGTTTGTAAGAAGAACACACATGCAATGACTCTAGCTGTGGTTCATGAAAAGAGCAGACATGCGATGACTCTAACTGTGGTTCATGAAAAGAGTAGACCTGCGATGCCACCGGTGGATCCATGTGTGGTCTATGAGACGAACACACATGCAATTACACCGGTGGATCCTTATGTGGTTTGTGAGAATAACACACATGCAATGACACTAGCGGATCCATGTGTGGTTCATCAAAAGAACACACATGCAATGACACTGGTGATATGTGGTCTATGAGAAGAACACACATGCAATGACTCTAGTGATATGTGGTTTGTGAAAAGAACAGACATGCAATGACTCTAGATGTGCTTAATGAAAAGAGCAGACATGCAATGACACCGGTGGATCCATGTGGGGTTCATGAGAAGAACACACATGCAATGACACTGGGTGTGGCTCATGATATGGTTTGTGAGAAGAACACACATCAAATGACACTGGTGGATCCATGTGTGGTCTGTGAGAAGAACACACATGCAATGACACTGGGCGTGGTTCATGATATGGTTTGTGAGAAGAACACACATGCAATGACACTGGTGGATCCATGTGTGGTCTTTGGGAAGAACACACATGCAATGACACTGGTGATATGTCGTCTGTGAGAAGAACACACATGCAATGACTCTATATGTGGTTCATGAAAAGAGAAGACATGCAATGACACTGGTGGATCCATGTGTGGTTAATGGGAAGAACACACATGCAATGACACTGGGTAGATACATGTGTGGTTTGTGAGAAGAACACACATGCAATGACACTGGTGGATCCATGTGTGGTTCATGGGAAGAACACACATCCAATGACTCTAGTGATATGTGGTTTGTGAAAAGAACAGACATGCAATGACTCTAGCTGTGGTTAATGAGAAGAGCAGACATGCAATGACACCGGTGGATCCATGTGTGTTTTGTGAGAAGAACACACATGCAATGACACTGGGTGTGGTTCATGTTATGGTTTGTAAGAAGAACACACATGCAATGACTCTAGCTGTGGTTCATGAAAAGAGCATGCATGCGATGACTCTAGCTGTGGTTCATGGGAAGAGCAGACATACAATAACACTGGTGGATCCATGTGTGGTCTGTGAGAGGAACACACATGCAATGACAATGGTGGATCCATGTGGTTTGTAAAAAGAACAAACATGCAATGACTCTAGCTGTGGTTAATGAGAAGAGCAGACATGTAATGACACAGATGGATCCATGTGGGGTTACTGAGAAGAACACACATGTAATGACTCTAGCCGTGGTTCATGAAAAGAGCAGACATGTCATGGCACTGGTGGATCCATGTGTGGTTCATGGGAAGAACACATATGCAATGACACTGGTGGATCCATGTGTGGTCTGTGGGAAGAACACAGATGCAATGACACTGGTGGATCCATGTGTGGTTCATGGGGAGAACACACATGCAATGACGCCGGTGATATGTGGTTTGTGAGAAGAACACACATGCGATGACTCTAGGTATGGCTAATGAAAAGAGCGGACATGCAATGACACTGGTGGATCCATGTGTGGTTCATGGGAAGAACACACATGCAATGACTCTAGTGGATCCATGTGTGGTCTGTGGGAAGAACACACATGCAATGACACTGGGTGGATCCATGTGTGGTCTGTGGGAAGAACACACATGCAATGACACTGGTGGATCCATGTGTGGTCTGTGGGAAGAACACACATGCAATGACACCGGTGATATGTGGTTTGTGAGAAGAACATACATGCGATGACTCTAGTCGTGGTTCATGAAAAGAGCAGACATGCAATGACACCGGTGGATCCATGTGTGGTTCATGGGAAGAACACACATGCAATGACACTGGGTGTGGTTCATGATATGGTTTGTAAGAAGAAACACATGCAATGACTCTAGCTGTGGTTCATGAAAAGAGCAGACATGCGATGACTCTAACTGTGGTTCATGAAAAGAGCAGACCTGCTATGCCACCGGTGGATCCATGTGTGGTCTATGAGAGGAACACACATGCAATTACACCGGCGGATCCTTACGTGGTTTGTGATAATAACACACATGCAATGACACTGCTGGATCCATGTGTGGTTGATCGAAAGAACACACATGCAATGACACTGGTGATATGTGGTCTGTGAGAAGAACACACATGCAATGACTCTAGTGATATGTGGTTTGTGAAAATAACAGACATGCAATGACTCTAGATGTGGTTAATGAAAAGAGTAGACATGCAATGACACCGGTGGATCCATGTGGGGTTCATGAGAAGAACACACATGCAATGACACTAGGTGTGGTTCATGATATGTTTTGTGATAAGAACACACATGCAATGACACTGGTGGATCCATGTGTGGTCTATGAGAAGAACACACATGCAATGACACTGGGTGAGGTTCATGATATGGTTTGTGAGAAGAACACACATGCAATGACACTGGTGGATCCATGTGTGGTCTTTGGGAAGAACACACATGCAATGACACTGGTGATATGTCGTCTGTGAGAAGAACACACATGCAATGACTCTTTATATGGTTCATGAAAAGAGAAGACATGCAATGACACTGGTGGATCCATGTGTGGTTCATGGGAAGAACACACATGCAATGACACTGGGTAGATACATGTGTGGTTTGTGAGAAGAACACACATTCAATGACACTGGTGGATCCATGTGTGGTTCATGGGAAGACCACACACCCAATGACTCTAGTGATATGTGGTTTGTGAAAAGAACAGACATGCAATTACTCTGGCTGTGGTTAATGAGAAGAGCAGACATGCAATGACACCGGTGGATCCATGTGTGTTTTGTGAGAAGAACACACATGCAATGACACTGGGTGTGGTTCATGATATGGTTTGTAAGAAGAACACACATGCAATGACTCTAGTTGTGGTTCATGAAAAGAGCACGCATGCGATGACTCTAGTTGTGGTTCATGGGAAGAGCAGACATACAATGACACTGGTGGATCCATGTGTGGTCTGTGGGAGGAACACGCATGCAATGACAATGGTGGATCCATGTGGTTTGTAAAAAGAACAAACATGCAATGACTTTAGATGGGGTTAATGAGAAGAGCAGACATGTAATTACACTGGTGGATCCATGTGGGGTTACTGAGAAGAACACACATGCAATGACTCTAGCTGTGGTTCATGAAAAGAGCAGACATGTCATGGCACTGGTGGATCCATGTGTGGTTCATGGGAAGAACACACATGCAATGACACTGGTGGATCCATGTGTGGTCTGTGGGAAGAACACACATGCAATGACTCTGGTGATATGTGGTTTGTGACAAGAACACACATGCAATGACACTAGGTGTGGTTCATGATATGGTTTGTAAGAAGAACACACATGCAATGACTCTAGCTGTGGTTCATGAAAAGAGCACGCATATGGTGACTCTAGCTGTGGTTCATGGGAAGAGCAAACATGCAATGAGACTGGTGGATCCATGTGAGGTTCATGGGAAGAACACACATGCAATGACACTGGTGGATCCATGTGTGGTTTGTGGGAAGAACACACATGCAATGACACTAGTGGATCCATGTGTGGTTCATGGGGAGAACACACATGCAATGACTCTGGTGATATGTGGTTTGTGAGAAGAACAGACATGCAATGACTCTAGTCGTGGTTCATGAAAAGAGCAGACACGCAATGACACCGGTGGATCCATGTGTGGTTCATGGGAAGAACACACATGCAATCACACTGGGTGTGGTTCATGATATGGTTTATAAGAAGAACACTCATGCAATGACTCTAGCTATTGTTCATGAAAAGAGCAGACATGCGATGACTCTAACTATGGTTCATGAAAAGAGCAGACCTGCGATGCCACCGGTGGATCCATGTGTGGTCTATGAGAGGAACACACATGCAATTACACCGGTGGATCCTTACGTGGTTTGTGATAATAACACACATGCAATAACACTAGCGGATCCATGTGTGGTTCATGGAAAGAACACACATGCAATGACACAGGTGATATGTGGTCTGTGAGAAGAACACACATGCAATGACTCTAGTGATATGTGGTTTGTGAAAAGAACAGACATGCAATGACTCTAGCTATGGTTAATGAAAAGAGCAGACATGCAATGACACCGGTGGATCCATGTGGGGTTCATGAGAAGAACACACATGCAATGACACTGGGTGTGGTTCATGATATGGTTTGTGAGAAGAACACACATGCAATGACACTGGTGGATCCATGTGTGGTCTGTGAGAAGAACACACCTACAATGACACTGGGTGTGGTTCATGATATGGTTTGTGAGAAGAACACATATGCAATGACACTGGTGGATCCATGTGTGGTCTTTGGGAAGAACACACATGCAATGACACTGGTGATATGTGGTCTGTGAGAAGAACACACATCCAATGACTCTAGCTGTGGTTCATGAAAAGAGCAGACATGCAATGACACTGGTGGATCCATGTGTGGTTCATGGAAAGAACACACATGCAATGACACTGGGTGGATCCATGTGTGGTTTGTGAGAAGAACACACATGCAATGACACTGGTGCATCCATGTGTGGTTCATGGGAAGAACACACATGCAATGACTCTGGTGATATGTGGTTTGTGAAAAGAACAGACATGCAATGACTCTAGCTGTCGTTAATGAGAAGAGCAGACATGCAATGACACCGGTGGATCCATGTGTGGTTTGTGAGAAGAACACACATGCAATGACACTGGGTGTGGTTCATGATATGGTTTGTAAGAAGAACACACATGCAATGACTCTAGCTGCGGTTCATGAAAAGAGCACGCATGCGATGACTCTAGCTGTGGTTCATGGGAAGGGCAGACATACAATGACACTGGTGAATCCATGTGTGGTTCATGGGAAGAACACACATGCAATGACACTGGTGGATCCATGTGTGGTCTGTGGGAAGAACACAGATGCAATGACACTGGTGGATCCATGTGTGGTTCATGGGGAGAACACACATGCAATGACACCGGTGATATGTGGTTTGTGAGAAGAACACACATGCGATGACTCCAGCTATGGTTCATGAAAAGAGCAGACATGCAATGACACTGGTGGATCCATGTGTGGTTCATGGGAAGAACACACATGCAATGACTCTAGTGGATCCATGTGTGGTCTGTGGGAAGAACACACATGCAATGACACTGGGTGGATCCATGTGTGGTCTGTGGGAAGAACACACATGCAATGACAATGGTGGATCCATTTGTGGTCTGTGGGAAGGACACACATGCAATGACTCTGGTGATATGTGGTTTGTGAAAAGAACAGACATGCAATGACTCTAGCTGTGGTTAATGAGAAGAGCAGACATGCAATGACACCGGTGGATCCATGTGTGGTTAATGAGAAGAACACACATGCAATGACACTGGGTGTGGTTCATGATATGGTTTGTAAGAAGAACACACATGCAATGACTCTAGCTGTGGTTCATGAAAAGAGCAGACATGCGATGACTCTAACTGTGGTTCATGAAAAGAGCAGACCTGCAATGCCACCGGTGGATCCATGTGTGGTCTATGAGAGGAACACACATGCAATTACACCGGTGGATCCTTACGTGGTTTTTGAGAATAACACACATGCAATGAGACTGCTGGATCCATGTGTGGTTCATCGAAAGAACACACATGCAATGACACTGGTGATATGTGGTCTATGAGAAGAACACACATGCAATGACTCTAGTGATATGTGTTTTGTGAAAAGAACAGACATGTAATGACTCTAGATGTGGTTAATGAAAAGAGCAGACATGCAATGACACCGGTGGATCCATGTGGGGTTCATGAGAAGAACACACATGCAATGACACTGGGTGTGGTTCATGATATGGTTTGTGAGAAGAACACACATCCAATGACATTGGTGGATCCATGTGTGGTCTGTGAGAATAACACACATGCAATGACACTAGGTGTGGTTCATGATATGATTTGTGAGAAGAACACACATGCAATGACACTGGTGGATCCATGTGTGGTCTTTGGGAAGAACACACATGCAATGACACTGGTGATATGTGGTCTGTGAGAAGAACACACATGCAATGACTCTATATGTGGTTCATGAAAAGAGCAGACATGCAATGACACTGGTGGATCCATGTGTGGTTCATGGGAAGAACACACATGCAATGACACTGGGTGGATACATGTGTGGTTTGTGAGAAGAACACACATGCAATGACAATGGTGGATCCATGTGTGGTTCATGGGAAGAACACACATGCAATGACTCTGGTGATATGTGGTTTGTGAAAAGAACAGACATGCAATGACTCTAGCTGTGGTTAATGAGAAGAGCAGACATGCAATGACACCGGTGGATCCATGTGTGGTTTGTGAGAAGAACACACATGCAATGACACTGGGTGTGGTTCATGATATGGTTTGTAAGAAGAACACACATGCAATGACTCTAGCTGTGGTTCATGAAAAGAGCACGCATGCGATGACTCTATCTGTGGTTCATGGGAAGAGCAGACATACAATGACACTGGTGGATCCATGTGTGGTCTGTGGGAGGAACACACATGCAATGACAATGGTGGATCCATGTGGTTTGTAAAAAGAACAAACATGCAATGACTCTAGCTATGGTTAATGAGAAGAGCAGACATGTAATGACACTGGTGGATCCATGTGGGGTTACTGAGAAGAACACACATGCAATGACTCTAGCTGTGGTTCATGAAAAGAGAAGACATGTCATGGCACTAGTGGATCCATGTGTGGTTCATGGGAAGAACACACATGCAATGACACTGGTGGATCCATGTGTGGTCTGTGGGAAGAACACACATGCAATGACTCTCGTGATATGTGGTTTGTGAAAAGAACAGACATGCAATAACTCTAGTTGTGGTTAATGAGAAGAGCAGACATGCAATGACACCGGTGGATCCATGTGGGGTTAATGAGAAGAACACACATGCAATGACACTTGGTGTGGTTCATGATATGGTTTGTGAGAAGAACACGCATGCAATGACTCTAGCTGTGGTTCATGGGAAGAACACACATGCAATGAGACTGGTTGGATCCATGTGTGGTCTGTGGGAAGAACACACATGCAATGACACTGGTGGATCCATGTGTGGTCTGTGGGAAGAACACACATGAAATGACACAGGTGATATGTGGTGTGTGAGAAGAACACACATGCAATGACTCTAGTTGTGGTTCATGAAAAGAGCAGACATGTCATAACACTAGTGGATCCATGTGTGGTTCATGGGAAAAACACACATGCAATGACACTGGTGGATCCATGTGTGGTCTGTGGGGAAAACACACATGCAATGACTCTGGTGATATGTGGTTTGTGGGAAGAACAAACATGCAATGACTCTATCTGTGGTTAATGAGAAGAGCACACATGCAATGACACTGGTGGATCCATGTGTGGTGAATGAGAAGAACACACATGCAATGACTTTGGCTATGGTTAATGATATAGTTTGTAATAAGAAGACACATGCAATGACTCTAGCTGTGGTTCATGAAAAGAGCAGACATGCGATGACTCTAACTGTGGTTCATGAAAAGAGCAGTCATGCGATGCAACCGGTGGATCCATGTGTGGTCTATGATAGGAACACACATGCAATTACACTAGACTCCTCGTGATGTCCCGGATCCATTCCGAGACTCCGAACAACATTCGGTCTCCAACGCAAATTCCATATCTACTTAAAACAACTTCGAACCTTAAGTGTGTCACCCTACGGTTCGTGAATATGCAGACATGATGAAGACACCTCTCCGATCAATAACCATCAGCGGGATCTGGAGATCCATAACGGCTCCCACATACTCAACGATTACTTCGTGATCGATATAACCATTTAACATACAAAACCAATTCCCTTTGTCACACGATATTCTACTTATCCGAGGTTTGATCGTCGGTATCTTCATACCTAGTTCTTCCTCGTTACTGATAAGTACTCTTTTACTCGTTCCATGTTATGTCATCCCTTGAGACCCAGTCACATGCTTGCAAGCTATCTAGATGACATTCCACCGAGAGGGCCCAGAGTATATCTATCCATCATATGGATGGACAAATCCCAATCTTGGTCTATGCGCTTCAACACATACTTTCAGAAACCCAATGACACCTTTATAACCACCCAGTTACGAAGCGGCGTTTGATGTCATCAAAGTACCCATCCGGTGATGGTGATTAACATAACCTCATGGTTGAAGGATTAGGTTACTATGTATTTCAAAGCTTACAGCAATACGAACTTAATGACTTGATCTTATGCTACGCTTACTATGGATGTGTGTGAAGGGTTTCGCAGCATAGTAAATCAAAATTTTCTATGGAAGCGAACAGAGGGAAAGCCAAGATCTAATCTAGGAGATGCAAACAACGAGAGAGATTGGATTAGATCTTCATACCCTTGAAGATTCGCACAGCGGAACGTTCGTCGGAACATGGGTGATGTAGTCGTACTCGCTTCTCCTCCTCGCGATCCGATCCGATCTAGCACCACAAGTGGCGGTGCCTCCGTGAGATGCACACGTGCAGCACCTCGACGTCTCCTCCTTCCTCGGACCAGCAAGTATGGTGGAGAGATGGATTGGATCTACAGCACGACGACGTGGTGTATATGGTGGAGAATTTCTGCTGCAGGGCTTCGCCTACAAACAGTCGGGAGGGAGAGAGGAAGGGCAGCAGGGCGGCTAGGGTTGGAGGGGAAGGTGTGGGGGGTTGGTGCGCCCCCACCCCTCTTTATATAGAGGGGGGGCGCAGCCCTAGCCCCTCCTCCAAGCCTATCTCTAGTTTAAACGATTTAAACTCTCCCCTTATCTAGAAATTCTATCCCTAGATTTAAACGAGTTAAATCTATCCAGAATCGGCTGGGCCCTATGGGGCCTTGTGCCCCTGGCCCAATGCGGCCAGGACACTCCCTCATAGGCCCATGCCCCCTCCCGGAAGGTGGGACCACGTTGGCCCCCTTCCGGAAGGTTCTAGAAGCTTCCGGTACAATACCGATTAACCCGGAACAATTCCGAACTCCAAAAACTACACTGCCTTATATGAATCTTATTCTCCGGACCATTCCGGAACCTCTCGTGATATCCCGGATCCCATCCGAGACTCCGAACAAAAATTCATAAACCAATTATCCAATCTATCCTAGTGTCGAGACACGTTAAGTGTGTGACCCTGCGGGTTCGAGAATATGCAGACATGATCTTCTATCAATAATCAACAGCGGGGTCTGGGCACCCATATTGACTCCCACACATTCATCGATGATCATATCGGATGAACCACGATGCCAGGATTCAATCAATCCCATATATATATTCCCTTCGTCTCGCGATATTTTACTTGCCCGAGATTCGATCGTCGGTATCGTCATACCTAGTTCAATCTCGTTCACAGCATGTACTTTACTCGTTCCGTAATCCGATATCACTTTGTCATTAACTCATTAACCACATGCTTGCAAGCAATGTTGATATCGATTACCGAGTGGGCCCTAAGTATATCTCTCCGACTTGGGAGGGACAAATCCATCTCGATACATACAACCCAACAGATACTTTCCGATCACCTGAGAGACACCTTTATGATCACCCTCTCATAGGATGACGTTTGATGACCTCAAAGCTTTCTTCCGATACCAGGGAGTTGCATTATCTCATGGTCTAAGGAATACAATATTTGACATAAGAAAAGCTTTGCAAAGACGAACACGATGACACGATCTAATTGCTTCGCTTAGTTTGGGTCTGTCCACCATATCATTCTCCCAATGATATGATCTCATTATCAATTGACAACTCATGTCTATGGTTAGGAAACCTTAACCATCATTGATCAATGAGCTAGTCCATAGAGGCGTACTAGGGACACGGTGTTGTTCACAAACCACACAAGTATTAATGTTTCCGCTTAATACAATTCTAGCATGGAATATAAACTTTATCATGAACAAGAATTATAATAATAACATCTTTATTATTGCCTCTAGGGCATAATTCCAACAGTCTCCCACTTGCACTAGAGTCAATAATCTAGTTTACATTTGGCAACCATCTCACACCCATGGCACTGAGGTGATGATCATGTTTTACACGTGGAAGAGGTTTAGTCAATGGATCTGCGACATTCAGATCTGTATGTACTTTGCTGATCTTCAGATCTCCATCTGCTATATAATCTCGGATTATATGAAACTTGCGGTTGATATGCTTGGTCTTTGGATGATATCTTGGTTCCTTAGCGAGTGCTATGGCGCCAGTGTTGTCACACAATATCTCCAGTGGGTCCAATGCACTTGGAACCACGCCAAGCTCAGTTATGAAGTTTCTGATCCAAACTCCTTCACTTGACGCTTCTGCAGCAGCCATGTATTCCGCTTCTACTGTAGATCCCGCGATCACGCTTTGCTTGCAGCTTCTCCAGCTCACAGCTCCTCCATTCAAAATATACACGTATCCTGTCTGAGATTTAGAATCATCCTTGTCGGTGTCGAAACTAGCATCGACGTAACCTTTTACGACGAGCTGTTCATCACCCCCATAGACTAAGAACATTTCTTTAGTCCTATTCAGGTACCTTAGGATGTTCTTCACGGCTATCCAGTGTTCCACTCCTGGATCACTTTGATATCTGCTCATCAAACTAAGAGCATTGGACACATCCGGTCTAGTACACAGCATGGCATACATGATGGAACCTATGGCCGAGGCATAAGGCACTTTGCTCATAGCTTCCCTATCATTTACCGTAGCTAGACACTGAGCCTTGCTCAATATCTTACCTGACAACATAGGCACTGAACCTTTCAATGCCTTATCCATTCTGAACCTTTTCAGAACTTTGTCTAGGTATGTACTCTGGCTTAAAGCTATCAGGCGTCTTTGTCTATCTCTATATATTTTGATGCCCAATATATAAGCAGCTTCACCTAGGTCTTTCATTGAAAAACACTTGTTCAAATAACTCTTCACATCGTTAAGCATGTTGATGTCATTTCCAATAATCAATATGTCATCCACATATAGTACCAGAAACGTCACCGAGCTCCCACTCACTTTCTTGTAGATGCAAGCTTCGTAGCAATTTGGAACAAATCCAAAGCTCTTGATCACTTGATCAAAACGAAGGTTCCAACTCCGAGATGCTTGCTTCAGTCCATAAATGGAATGCTGAAGTTTGCATACTTTATCAGCATCCTTAGGATCGACAAAACCTTCGGGTTGCATCATATACAACTCTTCATCAATGTTGCCATTGAGGAAAGCAGTCTTGACATCCATTTGCCATATTTCATAATCATGAAACGCAGCAATTGCTAATAAAATCTGAATGGACTTAAACATCGCTACGAGAGAGAAAGTCTCATCGTAGTCAACACCTTGAACTTGTCGAAAACCTTTCGCAACAAGCCGTGCTTTATAGACGGTAACATTACCATCCGCGTCCGTTTTCTTCTTGAAGATCCATTTGCACTCAACGGCCTTTCGATCGCTAGGAGGGTCCACCAAAGTCCATACTTGGTTTTCGCTCATGGATCCCAATTCGGATTTCATGGCTTCTAGCCATTTCTCAGAGTCTGGGCTCATCATCGCTTCCTCATAGTTCGTAGGTTCACTGTCTTCTACTAACAAGACAGTCAAGACAGGGTTGCCGTACCACTCAGGAGGGGCACGCGACCTTGTCGACCTGCGACGTTCGGTAGCAGCATCGTCCGAAGCTTCATGATCCTTGTCATTTGCTTCCTCTATTGTTGGTGCAGGCGGCACTGGAACAATTTCAGGTGCTGCGCTACTCTCCAATTCAAGAGAAGGTTCAATAACCTCGTCTAGCTCTACTTTCCTCCCACTCACTTCTTTCGAGAGAAACTCCTTCTCAAGAAAGGAACCGTTCTTTGCGACAAACACTTTGCCTTCGGTTCTGTGATAGAAGGTATACCCAATAGTTTCCTTAGGGTATCCTATGAAGACGCATTTCTCCGCTTTGGGTTCGAGCTTGTCCGGCATCAACTTCTTGACGTAAGCTTCGCATCCCCAAACTTTAAGAAACGACAACTTAGGTTTAGCACCAAACCACAATTCATACGCTGTCGTCTCAACGGATTTAGATGGAGCCCTATTTAAAGTGAATGCAGCGGTTTCTAATGCATAACCCCAAAATGATAACGGCAAATCAGTAAGAGACATCATCGATCGGACCATATCTAACAGGGTTCGATTTCGGCATTCAGACACACCATTGCGCTGTGGTGTTCCGGGTGGCATGAGTTGTGAAACGATTCCACTTGCTTTGAGATGCGTGAGAAAATCATAACTCAAATATTCGCCCCCACGATCGGATCGTAGAAACTTAATCTTTCTGTTACAATGGTTCTCCACTTCATTCTGAAATTCTTTGAACTTTTCAAACGTTTCAGATTTATGTTTCATTAAATAGATATACCCATATCTATTTAAGTCATCGGTAAAAGTGAGAAAATAGCAATATCCACCGCGCGTCGAAACACTCATCGGTCCGCATACATCGGTATGTATGATTTCCAACAAGTCCGTTGCTCGCTCCATCATACCGGAGAACGGGGTTTTGATCATCTTGCCCATGAGGCATGGTTCGCATGTGTCAAATGATTCAAAATCAAGAGACTCCAAAAGTCCATCAGAATGGAGTTTCTTCATGCGCTTTACTCCAATATGACCTAGACGACAGTGCCACAAATAAGTAGTATTATCACTATCTACTTTGCATCTCTTAGCCTCAATGTTATGGATGTGTGTTTCATCCCTTTCGAGATTTAGAAGAAATAAACCACTCACAAGAGGTGCATGACCATAAAAGATGTTACTCATATAAATAGAACAACCATTATTCTCCGATTTAAATGAATAACCGTCTTGCAATAAACACGATCCAGAAATGATTTTCATGCTCAACGCAGGCACATAATAACATTTATTAAGGTTTAAAACTAATCCCGAAGGTAAAACTAAGGAGAGCGTGCCGACGGCCATCACATCAACTCTTGATCCGTTGCCAACGCGCATCGTCACCTCATCCCTCGCAAGCCGCCGTCTATTCCGTAGCTCCTGTTTCGAGTTACAAATATTAGCAACTGAACCGGTATCAAATACCCAGGCACTACAACGAGGGCTAGTAAGGAAAACATCAATAACATGTATATCAAATATACCTTTGATGGTGCCAGCCTTCTTGTCCGCTAAGTACTTCGAACAGTTGCGCTTCCAGTGACCCTTGTCCTTGCAATAGAAGCACTCAGTTTCCGGCTTGGGTCCAGACTTGAGCTTCTTCTCAGCAGGGGCAACGCGTTTGCCGCCTCCTTTCTTGAAGGGCTTCTTTGCACCTTTACCTTTCTTAAAGGAGGGCTTGTTGACCATCAACACATGATTATCCTTCTTGATGTCCACCTCCGCAGCCTTCAGCTTTGCGAAGAGCTCGGTGATCGTATCAGTGCAACCAATCTGATTATGAGTCACTACAAAACTTTTGTAGCTGGGAGGGAGTGATTGCAGAACCCTGTCAATCTTGAGCTCCTCTGGAATCTTGCAGTCCAGTTGCTCAAGGTGTTGAGTGTAGCCCGACATCTTAATGGCGTGCTCACTAACGGAACTCCCTTCCTCCATCTTGCAGTTAAAGAACTTCTCAGAGATCTCATATCTCTCAGAACGGGCCTGAGTCTGAAACATGGTTTTCAACTCTTCGAGAATCTCAAAGGGCCCGGGATAGTTTTCAAAACGATTTTGAAGTTCCGGTTCCATAGCAAACAACATGGTGCTCTTAATCACACCATAATCATCTTTGCGCGACTGATAGACAGCTTTCTCATCAGCCGGCGAAGTTGCAGCAGGGGGGTTACCTAACGCTTTCTCAAGGACATAGTCCTTTTGTCCGCCAGACAGAATGATTCTTAGATTGCGGAACCAGTTGGTGAAGTTAGACCCATTGTTTCTAAGCTTTTCTTTCTCAGCAAAAACGTTGAAGTTGAAGTTGGACTTGGCCATTGGATCTACAGTATTTGCAAGTACAATTTAGACTATGTTCATGATAAATAGTTCAACTTAATCAAATTACTAGATGAACTCCCACTAAATTCAACATCCCTCAAGTAGTTTAGTGAACATGATCCAAATTCACCACACCTAATCCGATCATCACGAGAAGAGATGTGGTTTCAATGGTGGACAACGAAGTGTCGATCATATCATTCATATGACTCATGCTTAACCTTTTGGTTCTTGTGTTCCGAGGCCATGTCTGTACATGCTAGGCTCGTCAAGTTAGACCCAAGTATTTCCGCGTGTGCAAAAACTGGCTTGCACCCGTTGTATGTGAGCGTAGAGTCTATAGCACCCGATCATCACGTGATGCTTGGACACGACGAACTTTCGCAACGGTGCATACTAGGGGAGAACACAGTTTTTATCTTGATCTTTAAGTGAGGAATCATCTTATAATGCTACCGTCGCGATCTAAGCATAATAAGATACATAAAAGGATAAACATCACATGCATATAACTTTATGTGACATGGTATAGCCAATCTTCGCGCAATGATCTCCATCTTGTGCGTTCCGGCATGATCTCCATCACTCCACCATGATTGCCTCCACCACGAATAGCAACTACAACTATTGCTAACTACTTAGCGATAAAGTAAAGCTATTACATGGCGTATAAGAAGTTGACTCGCAGGTCATACACAATTATAAAGACAACCATATGGCTCCTGCCGGTTGTGTACTCATCGACATGCAAGTCGTGAAACATTACAAAACATGATCATCGCATACATTATACACATCACATCTTGGGCCATACCATATCACAGAAAACACTCCCTGCAAAAACAAGTTAGACGCCTCTACTTTGTTGTTGCATGTTTTACGTGGCTTATGGGAGTAGATGCTAAGAACGATTCTTACCTACGGAAAGCCACAACGGTGATATTATGGTTGCCAAACTCCGGTGTTAATCCCATGACAACTATAGTGAGAGAAACTGACATCCACCAGCCGCATGTGTGGTACAAGCCACACGTCAAGTGCGGAGTCGGTCTCGCGAACGACGTCGCGTAAGGTTGGCCTGGACCGCTTCAATCTCACTATCCCGCGTCATAAGAAGAACACAAACAAGAGGCTTGCAACAGAAAACATCAACGCCCACAACAACCATGTTGCGTTGTACTCGTGAATCACATCTACGCATAGATCTAGCTCTGATACCACTGAAGGGTTTCGCAGCATAGTAAATCAAAATTTTCTACGGAAGCGAACAGAGGGAAAGCCAAGATCTAATCTAGGAGATGCAAACAACAAGATAGATTGGATTAGATCTTCATACCCTTGAAGATTCGCACAGCGGAACGTTCGTCGGAACATGGGTGATGTAGTCGTACTCGCTTCTCCTCCTCGCGATCCGATCCGATCTAGCACCACAAGTGGCAGTGCCTCCGTGAGATGCACACGTGCAGCACCTCGACGTCTCCTCCTTCCTCGGACCAGCAAGTATGGTGGAGAGATGGATTGGATCTACAGCACGACGGCGTGGTGTATATGGTGGAGAATTTCTGCTGCAGGGCTTCGCCTACAAACAGTCGGGAGGGAGAGAGGAAGGGCAGCAGGGCGGCTAGGGTTGGAGGGGAAGGTGTGGGGGGTTGGTGCGCCCCCACCCCTCTTTATATAGATGGGGGGCGCAGCCCTAGCCCCTCCTCCAAGCCTATCTCTAGTTTAAACGATTTAAACTCTCCCATTATCTAGAAATTCTATCCCTAGATTTAAACGAGTTAAATCTATCAAGAATCGGCTGGGCCCTATGGGGCCTTGTGCCCCTGGACCAATGCGGCCAGGACACTCCCTCATAGGCCCATGCCCCCTCCCGGAAGGTGGGACCACGTTGGCCCCCTTCCGGAAGGTTCTAGAAGCTTCGGGTACAATACCGATTAACCCGGAACAATTCCGAACTCCAAAAACTGCACTGCCTTATATGAATCTTATTCTCCGGACCATTTCGGAACCTCTCGTGATATCCCGGATCCCATCCGAGACTCCGAACAAAAATTCATAAACCAATTATCCAATCTATCCTAGCGTCGAGACACGTTAAGTGTGTGACCCTGCGGGTTCAAGAATATGCAGACATGATCTTCTATCAATAATCAACAGCGGGGTCTGGGCACCCATATTGACTCCCACACATTCATCGATGATCATATCGGATGAACCACGATGCCAGGATTCAATCAATCCCATATATATATTCCCTTCGTCTCGCGATATTTTACTTGCCCGAGATTCGATCGTCGGTATCGTCATACCTAGTTCAATCTCGTTCACAGCATGTACTTTACTCGTTCCGTAATCCGATATCACTTTGTGATTAACTCCTTAACCACATGCTTGCAAGCAATGTTGATATCGATTACCGAGTGGGCCCGAAGTATATCTCTCCGACTTGGGAGGGACAAATCCCATCTCGATACATACAACCCAACAGATACTTTCCGATCACCTGAGAGACACCTTTATGATCACCCTCTCATAGGATGACGTTTGATGACCTCAAAGCTTTCTTCCGATACTAGGGAGTTGCATTATCTCATGGTCTAAGGAATACAATATTTGACATAAGAAAAGCTTTGCAAAGACGAACACGATGACACGATCTAATTGCTTCGCTTAGTTTGGGTCTGTCCACCATATCATTCTCCCAATGATATGATCTCATTATCAATTGACAACTCATGTCTATGGTTAGGAAACCTTAACCATCATTGATCAATGAGCTAGTCCATAGAGGCATACTAGGGACACGGTGTTGTTCACAAACCACACAAGTATTAATGTTTCCGCTTAATACAATTCTAGCATGGAATATAAACTTTATCATGAACAAGAATTATAATAATAACATCTTTATTATTGCCTCTAGGGCATAATTCCAACAGTGTGTCCATCACATCATTCTCCTAATGAGATAACCTTGTTATTAATCACATCCAATGTCTATGATCAGGAAACCATGATCATCAATCAATCAACAAGCTAGTTCAACAAGAGGCTTACTAGGGACTCTTTTATGTTTACAAAACACACAAGTATTAGTGTTTCCTAATAATACAATTATAGCATGGGATGTAAACATTCATCATAAACACAAAGATATAATAATAACCACTTTTATTATTGCCTCTTGGGAATATCTCCAACAGTCTCCCACTTGCACTAGAGTCAATAATCTAGATTACATGGTAATATACCGAACACCCATGGCGTTCTGGTGTTGGTGATGCTTTGCACTAGGGAGAGGTTTAGTCAACGGATCTGCTACATTCAGATCAGTGTGTACTTTGCAAATCTTTATGTCACCATCTTGGACATACTCGCGAATAGCATGGAACCGTAGCTTGATGTGCTTCAGCTTGCTATGTGACCTTGGCTCCTGTGCATTAGCTATGGCACCTGTGTTGTCACAGTAGATGGCCATCGGGTCCAACGCACTGGGAACCACGCCAAGTTCAGTAATGAACTCCTTTCATCCATATGGCTTCTTGAGCAGCCTCCGAAGCAGCTATGTATTCCGATTCAGTTGAAGATTTCGCCACAACGCTCTGCTTGGCACTCCTCCAGCTCACTGCAGCACCATTCAAAATAAATACGTATCCAGACTGTGACTTCGAGTCATCTGGATCGGTGTTCCAACTAGCATTAGTGTAACCATTTACAACAAGCTGTTCATCACCTCCATAAGAAAGAACCATATCCTTAGTCCTATTCAGGTACTTTAGGATATTCTTGACCGCTGTCCAGTGTTCCATTCCAGGATCACTTTGATATCTGCTAGTCAAACTAACAGCATGTGCTATATCCGGTCTTGTACACAGCATGGCATACATGATAGAACCTATGGCCGAGGCATAGGGAATTTTATTCATCTTTTCTCTATCTTCTGCCGTAGCCGGACTTTGAGTTTTACTCAAGGTCTTACCTGACAACATGGGCATGAACCCTTTCTTGCTCTCTTCCATTCTAAACTTCTTTAGAACTTTGTCTAAGTATGTACTTTGTGAAAGCGCTATTAGGCGTCTTGATCTATCTCTATAAATCTTGATGTCTAGAATATATGCCGCTTCGCCAAGATCCTTCATCGAAAAACTATTATTCAAATAGGTTTTGACGCTATTAAGAAGTTCTATATCATTCCCAATCAACAATATGTCATCTACATATAGTATTAGGAATGCTACAGAGCTCCCACTCACTTTCTTGTAAATACAAGCTTCTCCATAAGTTTGTATAAATCCAAAGTTTTTGATTACTTTATCAAAACATTGATTCCAACTCCTGGATGCCTGCTTCAGTCCATAAATGGAGCGCTGAAGTTTGCATACCTTGTCAGCATCTTTAGGATCGACAAAACCCTTGGGTTGTACCATGTACAACTCTTCCTCAATGTCACCATTAAGGAACGCCGTTTTGACATCCATCTGCCAAATTTCATAATCGAAATATGCAGCGATTGCTAACATAATCCTCACAGACTTTAGCTTCACTACTGGTGAGAAAGTCTCATCATAGTCAACTCCTTGAATTTGTCGGAACCCTTTCGCGACAAGTCGAGCTTTATAGACGGTAACATTACCATTAGCATCTGTTTTTCTTTTGAAAATCCATTTGTTCTCGACAGCCTTACGGCCATCCGGTAAGTCCACCAAAGTCCATACTTGGTTTTCGTACATGGATCCCATTTCGGATTTCATGGCTTCTAGCCATTTGTCGGAATCTGGGCTCACCATAGCTTCTTCATACGTCGCAGGGTCATCAGTGTTGTCCACTAACATGACGTTCAAGGCAGAGTCATACCACTCAGGAGTGGTACGGACCCTCGTTGACCTGCGAGGTTCAGTAGTAACTTCGTTCGAAGTTTCATGATCATCATCATTAGCTTCCTCTCCAGTTGGTGCAGGCGGCACAGAAACATCTTCCGGTGCTGCGCTACTCTCAACTCCGAAAGAAGGTTCAATAACCTCGTCGAGTTCTACTTTCCTTCCAGTCACTTCTTTCGAGAGAAATTCCTTCTCTAGAAAGGATCCATTCTTGGCAACGAAAACTTTGCCTTCGGATCTATGATAGAAGGTATACCCAATTGTTTCTTTAGGGTATCCTATGAAGACGCATTTCTCTGCTTTGGTTTCAAGCTTATCAGGCTGTAACTTCTTTACATATGCTTCGCAACCCCAAACTTTAAGGAACGACAACTTAGGTTTCTTTCCAAACCATAATTCGTACGGTGTCGTTTCAACGGATTTAGATGGTGCCCTATTTAAAGTGAATGCGGCTGTCTCTAATGCATAGCCCCAAAATGATAATGGTAAATCTGTAAGAGACATCATAGACTGAACCATATCTAAGAGAGTTCAATTACGACGTTCAGACACACCATTACGCTGTGGTGTTCCCGGCGGTGTCAACTGTGAAAGTATTCCACATTTCTTTAAATGCATGCCAAACTCATAACTCAGATATTCACCTCCGCGGTCAGAACGCAGAAACTTAATCTTCTTGTTACGATGATTTTCCACTTCACTTTGAAATTCCTTAAACTTCTCGAAAGTTTCGGATTTATGTTTCATAAAGTAGACATACCCATATCTACTCAAGTCATTCGTGAAAGTGAGAACATAACGATATCCACCACACGATGCTACACTCATTGGACCGCACACATCGGTATGTATTATTTCCAATAAGTCTGTAGCTCGCTCCATTATACCAGAGAATGGAGTCTTAGTCATTTTTCCCATTAGACATGCTTCGCATCTTTCAAGTGATTCAAGAAGTCCATTAGAATGGATTTTCTTCATACGCTTCACTCCAATGTGACTAAGACGACAGTGCCACATGTATGTAGAATAATCATTCAATTTTATTCGTTTAGCATCTATGTTGTGAACATGTGTATCACTACTATCGAGATTCAATAAGAATAAACCATTCATCTCAGGTGCATAACCATAAAAGATATTACTCATATAAATCGAACAACCTTTATTCTCAGACTTAAAGAGTAACCGTCTCGTAATAAACAAGATCCAGATATAATGTTGATGCTTAACGCAGGCACCAAATAACAATTATTTAAATTTAAAACTAATCCCGATGGTAGATGTAGAGGGAGCATGCCGAAGGCGATCACATCAACCTTGGAGCCATTTCCAACGCGCATCGTCACCTCGTCTCTCGCCAGTCTTCGTTTATTCCACAGCTCCTGTTTCAAGTTACAAATATGAGCAACCGAACCAGTATCAAATACCCAGGCACTACTACGATTACTAGTAAGATACACATCTATAACATGTATATCGAATATACCTTTCTTCTTGATGTTGCCGTTCTTCAAATCCGCCAGGTATTTGGGGCAGTTACGCTTCCAGTGACCAGCACCCTTGCAGTAGAAGCACTCAGTTTCAGGTTTAGGACCAGCCTTGGGCTTCTTAGCAGGTGCGGTAGCTTTCTTGCCGTCCTTCTTGAAGTTGCCCTTGTTCTTAGGCTTGCCCCGTTTCTTGAAATTGGTGGTCTTATTGACCATCAACACTTGGTGCTCCTTCATGATCTCCACTTCAGCAGTTTTCAGCATGGACGATAGTTCAGGCAACGTGTTGTTCATGAAGTGCATATTGTAGTTTATCACAAAGTTCTTGTAACTTGGTGGCAGTGATTGGAGGACACGGTGAATCCCCAATTCATTAGGAATCGGTATCCCCAACTCTCGGAGTTTGTTTGCGTGCCCAGACATGGTGAGCACGTTCTCGCTAACGGAGCTACCCTCTTCCATCTTGCAGGTAAAGAACTTCTCGGAAGCTTCATAGCTTTCCATGGTCGCGCGAGTCTCAAAAATGAGTTTGAGCTCCTTAATGATCTCAAACGGGTCATGGTGCTCAAAACGTTTTTGAAGCTCCGATTCTAAACCGTACAGGATGGCACACTAAACTGTGGAGTAGTGATGTTTCCGAGTGGCATAAACATTCTTTACGTCATCGGTGGCATCTTCTGCAGGTTGGTCACCTAGCGGTGCTTCGAGCACATAGGTCAACTGACTAGCCCTAAGGACGATCTTCAGTCCACAGAACCAGTCCGTGAAATTGCTTCCATTGTTCTTAAGCTTTTCTTTCTCTAGGAATGCATTGAAATTGATGGAAATGTTCGCCATAATCTACAACAAATTTGCAAGTAATTTAGACTAAGTTTATGGTAAATAGTGTTCAAATTTAATTCTTAAATCAACTAGGTGAACTCCCACTCAAAACAACATCCCTCGAGTTGTTTTAGTGATTACACGAACCAAATCCACTACACCAAGTCCGATCATCACGTGAGATGATGTAGCTTCATCGGCGAACAATCTTCATGTTCATCATATCAATCATATGACTCATGCTCTACCTTTTGGTATTCCGTGTTCCGAGACCATGTTTGTACATGCTAGGCTCGTCAAGATTAACCTTAGTTTCCGCATGTGCAAATCTGGCTTGCACCCGTTGTATGCACATGTAGAGTCTATCACACCCGATCATCACGAGATGCTTCGAAACGACGAGTTTTAGCAACGGTGCCAACTAAGGACGAACACTTTATTACTTGATATTTAGTGAGAGGGATCATCTTATAATGCTACCGTCGCGATCTAAGCAATACAAGATGCATAAAGGATTAACATCACAGCCAATTCATAATTAGTGTGATATGATATGGCCCTTTCTTCTTATGCCTTCGATCTCCATCTCCAAAGCACGGACATGATCTCCATCATCACCAGCATTGCGTCAAGGTCCGTGGCGCCGTTCATGGTTGTCCATCATCACTAGCAACTATTACAACTACTTGGAACAAAGCTATTACAAGATGAATAGACATGCAGGTCTTAACAGAATTAAAGACAACCATTAGGCTCCTGCCGGTTGCCATATTACAACAAGGATCATTGAATACATCAAATACAATCTCAATCACATGATGGCCATATCACATCACAAAACCCCTGCAAAAACAAGTTAGACGCCTCTAATTTTCTTTGCAAGTTTTACGTGGCTTGGGGCTTTCGACTAAGAACGCATCTTACCTACGAAACTGAACCACAACGTTGATACAAGTGCTATCAAGTGCAAAGTGTAGATTTGATCTATACTATGATGGGAGAGACAGACACCCGCAAAGCCACTTGTGCAAAGCAAGTTGCACGTCAAGCGTGGAGCAAGTCTCATGTACGATGACATGTAATGTTAGGCCGAGCCGCTTCATCCCACCATACCGCAAGATGCAAAGTACACACATAGCAAAAGACGGCACGAGCACCAACGCCCACAACCTCATTTTGTTCTACTCGTGCAACAGATCTATGCATAAACCTGGCTCTGATACCACTGATGGGTCCGCAGCATGGAAAACAAAAATTTTCTATCGCAAGAACGAACAAAACCCAGATCAAATCTAGAAAAAAGCCAAGATCTAATCTATTAGACATGAGCAATGAGATAGATCGGTACTAACCCTCGTAGAACCGAAAGCGTTACGAGATTAGATCTCGTGGATGATGTAGTCGATCACTTGCTGATCTCAAGATCGTGTGGACGATCCTTCCGGCACTGTGTTCCGGCAGCGCTTCCGCAGACGGTCACACGTGCGGAGTCGAAGCAGACCTTCCTCTCCCCGTTCCAGCGAGCAGCGGAGGTAGTAGATCTTCTCCACGGAATCCCAGCAGCACGACGGCGTGGTGGTGGTGATGGAGATGATAATTCTGCCGGGCTTCGCCTATGCCTGTGCAGAAGAAAGGTGGAGGAGAGAGGCGGCTGAGATTGGTTGTTATGAGAGAGGGGCAAGAGGGGGCGCCCCCTCCCTTCTATTTAAAGGAGGGAGGCGCGCCTGGGAAGGGGGAGTCCTAGTAGGACTCCCCTCCTTTGGTCGGCGGTGGGAAGGGGGGAGGAATCCTCCTCCCCCACGAATCCGTGTCTTGCCCCACTTGGTCTCCTTGATCCCTTTCTTGGTTTTCAAGCAAACTCCAAGAAATCCTCTAGAACCTTCCAGAACATTCCGAAACCTTCTAGAATCTCCATACAAACACTCCGGAACATTTCCTAACTTAGAAAATGATCCCCAATATATGAATCTTATTCTCCGGACCATTCCAGATCTCCTCGTGATGTCCCGGATCCATTCCGAGACTCCGAACAACATTCGGTCTCCAACGCAAATTCCATATCTACTTAAAACAACTTCGAACCTTAAGTGTGTCACCCTACGGTTCGTGAATATGCAGACATGATGAAGACACCTCTCTGATCAATAACCATCAGCGGGATCTGGAGATCCATAACGGCTCCCACATACTCAACGATTACTTCGTGATCGATAGAACCATTTAACATACAAAACCAATTCCCTTTGTCACACGATATTCTACTTATCCGAGGTTTGATCGTCGGTATCTTCATACCTAGTTCTTCCTCGTTACTGATAAGTACTCTTTTACTCGTTCCATGTTATGTTATCCCTTGTGACCCAGTCACATGCTTGCAAGCTATCTAGATGACATTCCACCGAGAGGGACCAAAGTATATCTATCCGTCATATGGATGGACAAATCCCAATCTTGGTCTATGCGCTTCAACACATACTTTCAGAATACCCAATGACACCTTTATAACCGCCCAGTTACGAAGCGACGTTTGATGTCATCAAAGTACCCATCCGGTGATGGTGATTAACATAACCTCATGGTCGAAGGATTAGGTTACTATGTATTTCAAAGCTTACAGCAATACGAACTTAATGGCTTGATCTTATGCTACGCTTACTATGGGTGTGTGTCCATCACATCATTCTCCTAATGATATAACCTTGTTATTAATCACATCCAATGTCTATGATCAGGAAACCATGATCATTAATCAATCAACAAGCTAGTTCAACAAGAGGCTTACTAGGGGCTCTTTTATGTTTACAAAAACACACAAGTATTAATTCCTAATAATACAATTATAGCATGGGATGTAAACATTCATCATAAACACAAAGATATAATAATAACCACTTTTATTATTGCCTCTTGGGCATATCTCCAACAAATGTTACTTCTAGTTCAAGATGTACTCTGTAACAGACTCTTAGTCCTAGCCGGATAGATCTCTCCTGTAAACCCTAGGCCGAATATCTATATAAGCCGTCCTAGGGAGAGCCTTTAGGGCACCAGATAACACCCAATACTTTAGACCCTCAATTCGCACAGGCGAAACCCTTGTAACCCATATTCCGGCTCTATCGTATTACTGGATTGCTAGCAGGAGTAGGATCCGTCCAAAGCCGGCGGATTCGAACCTGGGTAAACTTGTGTGCTCACCATCCCGGAATACCGTACGTCTCACCCCCCTCTCTTCCACACGCCTCGAGGACCCCCTCATGGCGTACTTGTCATCAATCTGACGACATCTATACTAAATCTTGAGCATCCAGATCTTGTTCCTGCAAAATAAGATAAACCACTCAAATAGAAACAATAGATTAGTGGATTAGTTTTACTCTCAGCGGTGAACAGTGAAGTGCACTATTCAAATTACATCATAGAGTAATTGAAAGGGGAAAGTTTCACCAAAGTGTAGTATCTGTTCTTTTAAGCAAATAGCTTTATTGCCACATTATAAGCCAAATAGAAAAGTGGTAAGTTTCACCAGGATAAGTAATAGTAAAAGAATGGGGAGTATAAACCAGAGTTACTTCATCTCATCTACAGCCAAAGCAAATAGTGAAGCAGCTCACACACCTAAATGCATGCATTGAGGTGTCAGCGGCAGAGAGCAAAGGGGCAGCTTAAATCATAGTAGTATAGGAGCAAAGCAAGCTTTGCTATCCACTTCGCAGAGAGAGAGAGAGAGAGAACAACCACAGATTGTCACCAGCACAACCAAGAACAACACCAGATCGTGAAACCATATTACTAGATCAAGTCACTTTCCACCACAGAAAACCTAGGAGATCACCAGCAAAGATGGTGACTTGAGGTGGGGGGTGTACTAGGTGGACAGCAATGCCACACGGGAGCAACATCACTAGGAGGAGCAATACCAGGCCAAGAGGAAGCCAAAACAAATCCAGGGCTACCACAAGCCAGAAGTAGAAGGCAATATCAGTATAAGGCTACCAGGGTATATCCCAACCTTTTGATATAATCATTTTCCATCTTACACATTCATTTTCTTGCAAGCACATGATAAGTGGACATATTAGATAGCAAATAATAAACAGCCAGATAAAGCATATGTTCTTGCACAAGCAGGGTCTCAGACCAGTATCATTGACCCTATGATCTATCTTTAACTAGATAGATACACATCACAGTTGCTAGTACAAGGCACATTCCCAGAAGGGTAGCACCTCTGTACCTAGCATGTTCATATCTGTTTGAGTACAAGCTCAAGCATATTCTTTTCAATAAAGATAATCATCTTCCTAAATGATTTAGGAATCATATATAGACACTTTATTTTAGAAAGAACAGTAGAGATCAACACAGTCTATCACTAGGCCACACTGTACATAAGCCAATAAGTTTAATCACTTTCCTACAATCATATAGGAATCATCTCTTTATAAATCATCTTCTTATTAATCACAGAGTAGAGGCTAGCACTAGTAACTTTAGATTTCCATAGTAACATGATTAAATCCTGAGACTGAGCACTCCAGTGCTTCAGAAGTAAACAATTAACCAAACATCAGTACAGAGAGCATCACAACTTAACTCCATAGGAGTAAATCCACAACCACAACAACTCAGGCATCCACATTAATCTAATCATGCTTTCATAGATAATTTTATGACAGAGAACAGAGTAACAAAATATGATCAGCAGAGTGTTCTCTGATAGAGAGCAGAGTAACAAACATGCTCAACAAAGGTTGACACTACACTAACAGTAGATCAACATAAAAGAATTAGCATAGGCAAGATTAACCCTAGAGCTATGCTAAATCACCACTGTAGGGGGTATGAACCCTAGGAATTTAGGGATGAACCCTAAATGGGGAAATCCATCACAAGTGACCACATGGCATTGGATAGAGGCATGGTAGAGCATAGAGAGGAGATTAGAGCACTTACTCGAGGTCCTCGTAAGATTATCAAAGAGGAAGCAGAGAGGAGGCCGGTGGCAAAGAGGTGGCGGCACAGTGAGGACCCCGAGGGAGGCGCTGCAACCCGTGCCTGCACATGGCGGTGGCGGCCATGGAGGAGCGGTGCCACGAGCATCTCAGCACCATCGAGGGAGCGCCAGAGCACGGTGGACCCCAAACCCTAGCCACGAGGTGGGGGTCAGCGTGGCCAGCCGAGAACGCTAGTGCCAGATCAAACGGGACAGTGTCGAGCAGTGGCAACATCCACGTCGTCTTGCACCGCAGCAACGAAGAATGCTAGTACTACCCAGGGGCATTTGTCTAGCCCTAGTGGGTCGGATCGAGCCGGGCTAGCCTAGTGGGCCAGGCCCGTGTTTTAAAAGAGGGACTTATTTAAAATACCAAATTACAAATATATCCCTGAGATAAATTAGGCTCTAAAAATAAATAAAAATCCTAAAATACAAATAATATATTTATGAAATCACAAAAATATTCTCTATCCAATAAAAATATTAGATAGTAATTTTAAGTGATTAAATATAGATCTATTATTAAAATTGTATATATTTCCTATGGAATTTTATAACAATTTACAAAACACTTAGATTCTAAAGAGAAGTACTATTATAGAAAAAAATACTAGTTTGTATTTTTGAAAAGTAAATCAAGTGTGATAAAAATAAAGTTTTATTCCTTTAAAGGAATTTTAGTTAAATATTTAAAATAGTCAAAAATTAGATAATTCATTTTAAACTCTTAGAATAATACTAGTTATTATAAAAATGCTAAATATCAAAATAATATGAATCTAATGATTCTTGAGTAATGCTTTTGTTTTATTAATTAAAAGGAACTTAAAACCTTTACAAGGTGGGTAAAACACGCAAAGAAGAAAGAAAACAAAGCATGCCATGACATTACTATGCATTGCATATTGCTTATTTAAGTATTGTCCTTACGGAGCAATAATGGTTTTCTATAGAAACCGGAGCTCAAGGTCAAGTGGAAGTATCCGACTTCACTACCTTGCAGTCACAAGGCAAGTTCACCACTTTCTCATGTCCTTTGAAGAGTCTTTATGAAAGTATTTGAAAATTGTGTGTTATCACCTATATTATAAAAGAGACAAAAAAAATAAATATTTTCCCAAACAAATGAATGCTATTATCATCCTAAGTGATGATAAATACTAAGAATGACAATGGAATCTAAGATTCCAATGGTCGAACAACTAGGGCTTAATAACCCATGACATTAGTGGTTCTAGCGTCGTATATTATGCGTTAACCATGAGATCTGGAATGGGACGGAGAAGTCAGCTGTATCTTCTTCCTCTCGCATGCATCCGGATGGCTAGGTCATGGCTGTTATCCTCGTAGCATGCATTAATTGGTAATTCATAGAGGATATGTAGCATATGGGTGGGAACCCTCAACGTCCCATGATAGTTCTAGCATTTGACGGTCTGTACCTGCCATAATTCAAGATGTTGGCATGGCATGCACCAAGGGGACATGCAAGGTCGCGAAGGGGGAACTGATCGGCTTAGATCATCTACTGGGCCCCACATCACGGAATTGTGGACGAGAAAGTATGCCCGGTTGTGCAACAAGGATTTGGTCTCTTGTGGGTAAAGTAACGCACCTCTGCAGAGTGTAAGAATTGCGAAATGTTACTCCCTGTTCCGGGAAGGAGCTACGAACGTGGCAGGAAAGGAACTCCATGAAGTTCTGGTCAACCTGTGAAGGCTGATGGGCATAATTTTTGATATTAAAATCAATCTTTGAAGAAACGTTTAGCAAAACTGCATAGTACCAAGGACTTATAGTCTGAGGTGGTAGTTAGAGCATCAAACTTCCCACCTTGCATATAGTGAACATGCTGGGTAACGTTGTTACTCACTCTTTCCTTTGAACCCCTTGCTTGACTTTGAGGGCCAAAAGGATGACCAAGTGTATGCCACGGAGATCTAGAACAACGTCTATTATGAAGAGCCGGATCTGTCCGGTGGAATCGCAGGGGTGGACTACAGGATACCCTATGGAGCTGAAGACAACGAGTCAGAGTAGTTGTCAGGCCGGAGCATAGTTACCTAGGTTGAGCCGAGCAGCACGAAATCTATAGAATAAGCTGTTGAGCTCACATATTTATTACCGTTATGTCTTTCGTTCTTCCGCTGAAATTATGAAATAATTTATTTGGGTTTTTAAGTTTAAATCACTTGAAGTATCGAACTTCTGGTATTGTATTAATAATGAAGTGTGTATGTTTGTAATTTGAACCCGCAATGTTTCTGTTGTACCACTCTGAGGGATGTGATATTTATAGAATGGTGTTCTGTACGTGGATGTCATGTCAACGACTATAGTATACTACACATGCAGTGGTATGCTGGGTCACCGCAGCTGGTATTATAGAAATTGCTTTGACCTTAGGTTGGAAACCTAGTAAAGAAAACTACCTGTAGAAGTCTTAGGGAAACGGTAAAGAGTTCTCTAGATTATATGATGAATATTCAATTGGGAATATTTCGTTATATTTTTTAGTGCGATAATTCTTTATTATGATGCATCATTACAATTAATGGTTACTAATTATGAATGTTTTGTATACAGTTAAAATGGCACTGAAGTTTCCAAAACAGACTTTGGCAAGGAAAGAAGGAACTCTCGATGATTATTAGGGGACTTTAATTGAACAACTTCGAGAACTTCTGAGGGTTTTTTGTTGCACAACTAATATTCCAGTTAATACCATGACATATCATGATGGTCAAATGTTAGCCAAATATCGTGTTAGCATCCAACTACCAAAAAAGATTGGTTTATATCATGATTTACCTATGGGTGAAGGTAGAAGTCACCTAGCAGCATACCATATTGCTATTCTGGAGGAGATATCCAATGTTCAGGAGCACAAAGCAGAAGAGTTAGTGGGAAACACATATTCTGTGATTCCTCATGACTCTATAGACACGGAACCAGCTCCGGATTATCTTACTTTAGTAAAGAAGCATGCAAAACTAGTTTCCAAGTTTATGGATCTGTATCGACTGATGGTTGGGTCTTTTTACAAGACACATCAGGTTATTGTGGAGGATCAGATTGATATGCTAGAGGATTTGACTAATCCTGAACAAAGGGAGAAGCTAGCATCTCAACTGGAGAACAAAGCACTGGGTAGGGTTAACCCAAATTTTAAGGATATACCTATAGATCTAGCATCTTTTACACCATATCCTTATTCACCTATGCCATAACCCACTAGATATCCTGATGAGGGCACTAGTCATCCAGTAC
Source organism: Avena sativa (assembly GCA_916181665.1). NCBI lineage: Eukaryota > Viridiplantae > Streptophyta > Magnoliopsida > Poales > Poaceae > Avena > Avena sativa. The sequence goes on from OV702289.1 coordinate 597,556,819, forward strand.
CACATAATTCTTGGGGAACCGAGGACTCGGAAATACCTATTGGAAACTCCGAAGGATGGAGGTACGGATCAATGGATGGATCTTCTGGGAATTCTATTGATGACTGCAAGTGCATAGATCGTTTGTAGCTAGTTTCGAAATAATGATATCGATCCCACAGGGAGCAGTAGGCGAAAGACTGAAATGCTTTTAACTATAACTAAACGAAGTACTTAAGAAATAACTTTAAGATGCAAGATAAGTAGAGTTGTTTTTTGGTTTTTGGTTTTTTGTTGAACAAGGTAATTTAAAGTAAAACAAAACTTAATAAAGAAAGTAAGAATCATGTGTGTAATAGAACTTCGGAACTACAATAGGGAAAAGGTGTTCTCACAGAGTGGTGGATACACCGCTAGCAATTTAGACTAAGTAATCAAGAGTATTATAATAAATATTCTCATAGTGTGTATGTATGTGGGAGGATCTCCATATATGGATGATTTGCCAGCAACCGCTGCACACATCATCCTCATAACCACAGTAGAGAGTAACTGACAACCATCGCATTACCGTGCTATTAAGAGATTTCTCCCGTGGCATGAACATGGCTTTATGAGTTCTCCTTGATTCCCCAAGTTAGTACGTAAGGAATAACAACAACTATATAGTCACAGTAAGCGATATCACCCCTCTGTCTACTCATAAGTAATCCTCTCTATCGAGTCCCCATAAGAGGCAAATATTAAGGAGGTGCACTTCTCCCTAATATCAAGATGAAGACAATTAACACATACACATAATGATGTATAACATAATAATCTCTATCTCATCTAAATCATATAATAGGGTTTCTCCATCTCCCCAAGAACTAGAGATCTACTCAGACATGGAGGCAATCAACTGTAACACCCCAAGCCAACCAAGCACTTGAGATGTTACCACATATATTACACATACAAACTAACTAAGACTTTTTAGGAAAAATTCGCCAGAGTCTCCTTTGTTTTTGGGACATCCACGACAGGCAATAATATTTGCACAAGAGTATAAGGATAAAACTCAAAAAAAATATAGAAGCACATTCATCTACCATACAAGTCTCTCCTTGGATGTTTCTGGATAATACTTGTCAGTGAACTGTTGCACAAAAACAGCCCAGGTGGGTTCACCGGGATAAGCGGTGCGTACTCCTGACCACCAATCATCAGCAAGACCTTTAAGGTTGAAGGCCACAAAGAGAACTCGCTTGTGCGACGGTAACTCCATGGTCGCCATATACTTCTCCATGGTACTTAGCCAAGATGTTGCATCCATTGGTTTGCCAGTCCCATGGAAGTCGCCAGCCTTCAGTTCCAACCAGTTTTTTAGGTTCGTCCCTTGGCCATTGGGTCCACCATCATTACCGGTTTGGCTTGCGCTACCTTCCCCATGATGACTTTGTTCAACCTCTGGATCTGATTCACCAGAATGGTTATTGTGGCCTCCACGGCCACAAGGATTGCGACCACGGACATGACCATGAGCTCGACCTCTCCTTGGCGGCATAACTATACACAACATTATCAATCATAAACCAAATATTCATATACTTAGAACATAAGTATCATCAATACTAAATAATAACACATATGCATAAATGCAATGCATGACCCAACCCAACCTACTATGCACCAGTGTGTCAAATTTTAAGGTTGATTATTACATTACTTTTCATACCACAGACCTAAAGCCCGCTCTGATACCAACTGTAACACCCCAAACCAACCAAGCACTTGAGATGTTACCACATACATTACACATACAAACTAACTAAGACTTTTTAGGAAAAATTCGCCAGAGTCTCCTTTGTTTTTGGGACATCCACGACAGGAAATAATATTTGCACAAGAGTATAAGGATAAAACTCAAAAAAAATATAAACGCACATTCATCTACCATACAAGTCTCCAATACCATAACTATAAAAAAAACTTCCAACCAAACACAATACTGGTAATTATGTCTAGCAAGGAAAAACCAACAAAGTCTAAAAGATAAACCTCCGCATACTCAGAAACCATTTATGATAAGAATGACTCCTATCGATTAAAACAAAGTTCCAAAACAATGGTGAAGAATGTGTGAAACGTGAGATGATAATTATGAAGGTACTACTCCCAGAACTCCCCATGCATGACGTCCTCAGGGTTTACCTAAAAACAAGAAAGCAACAAGGATGAGTACAAAGACTCAACAAGTTCACAAACAAATAGTAACTTCACATAAATCAAAACACCAAGGCATCATTAAACCACATCCATCCATTAGAATATAAAATTATGTCCTGCATGCCTATATGCTCATCTCATCTCATCGCGAATACCGGTATCGCTCGAGTGGACACCCGTCGGCATCCACTCGCTCCAACTCATGGAGGGTGCCTCCAAAGTGGGTCGCAACCCATCAATGAAGGTCGCATTGTGCCCACCGATGTAGGTCACACTATCATCATTGTCATCATGGATATGGAGATATGCATAGTAGGAACATAGCAACATCATATTTGTCATTAGCATCATGAACATATCAGAATCATTAAATAAATTCAGTGAAGAGAGATATGCAAAAAAGTTTATCCGCCATGAACTTGCCTCAACCGCGGGGCACAAACTGTGAATTGTACAACTCCGAACTGGAAGGACCAACACCTGTTACATAGGATAGGCCACACTCAATAAATTGCATCACTTCAAAAACACGCAAGCTAATCATATCATCGCTCCTACGCACAAACAACCTACAAAAACACTCTCGCTGTCCATTACACACTATTCATGAAACCGCCTTGAAGGCTATTAAAAAGATGGCATCCGGTCGAGACAATCACTATTAGTGGCTACCTGACCTTGCCTTTTCCTTTTATTGTTCAGATATCCAACCAAATAAGTGTCGTTAGCCACTGTCATTAAAGTAAAAGCATACAGTACCCAACATCTAAAGGTCCAAGGATTTATATTGTCAATAAAAACTTCTCTAAACAAGACCTCATAACACCTGTAGCTACACAAAGGAACAAAATATAAGACCGAAACATGCATATGCCTCACGGAATACTTCAGGTAATTAAGTATAAAGAATTCAGCTAATTCCTAGTTCCCCTGTAGCTTTAATCCCATCAATCGTATGCAAGAAAACTCTAGAGGAAAACACTACAGCAAACAGTCCCAATAGTCAAACGGTGAAATCCACTAGGCAAAAGAAAAAAAAACTAAAAGTCTCACGCACTAGCTGCAGAGTATAAAGTTTGACCAGGTACAGAACAATTCAAATATAGATTAGTTGGCTAGATGAATTCCTATAATTGGACACTACCGATCCTCAATTCTCACACAAGGATGGAGCAACCAAGACACTAATCGAAACTGCAGATTGATTAGACGCCAAACTGCCTTCTTCTCTCACGATGGTGTACGGGAACCTAGAAAATACAAACAACACCAAACCATTCCTGAAGCTAACCCTCCGGAAAACTCCAAAGAACAAAGAATAGGTCTGCTACAGCGTCGATGAAGGAGCTTCAAAAAACAAGGGAAAAGACTCACGCACCGCTGCAACAACGGCGACGCGGCGACAACTTGATCCGGAAACCAGCGACCCTAAGACCTCGTGGCAGTCACGCAGCCAAGCAACCTCACGGAGGCCGCGACAGTGACCTGAGATCCTGCGGCAGCGACGTCTCAGTTCACGAGTCAGAAACAGCGGCGGCGACGAACTGTCTACTAAAAAAATATTTAGGGCAGGGATGAGGCAACGGAGTCTAACTCGTTACGCGTCTCTTGTAACAGGGCAGCGGCCGAAGAACAGTCCAGCTCGAATTAAAAAGAGGCCCAGCCCGGCCTGTCTACTTTTCTAAGTTAGAAATATAAAAGGAGTATGGCTGTCCTTCTATCATCAAAGATACAGAAAGTTAAAATGGGTGCTACTATAGATTTTCAAATAATTGCTCGGCAATTTAAATATTGGTACACACTTCTTTTTCTTTACTCTTTTTTCTTTCTATCTTCATATCTTCAAATTATATTTAAAAAATCTCCAAAGATTTATTTCTTTTTTCTATAAATAGACATGAAAAGCTAGCATCTAAATTTGGGGTATTACGTTCTTACCACCTTAAACAGAATTCGACCCCGAATTCTTACTCGTGTTACTACTCGCAACACTAAATGTAAAAGTAAAACATTATCATGTGTCACATACCAGCCGTGAATAAATTTGGATACTTCTCCCGCATGCGAGACTCAAGCTCCCAAGTCGCCTCACGTTCGGTTTGTTGCGACCAAAGAACCTTCACATACTTTAGCGTCCTATTCCTCATCACTCTCTCGGACTCCTCCAATATCCTCACAGGGCGAACCTCAAAGGTTAAATCTTGCTCAATCGTAATTGGCTCCATGGTTATCTGTTGTTCTGAATCACGAAAATACTTCCGCAGCATAGAGACATGGAAGACATTATGCACACCTTTCATCGAGTCAGGCAACTCAAGTCGGTAGGCTAGCTTTCCCACTCGTGCCAATATCAAGAAAGGTCCAATGTACCGTGGACTAAGCTTTCCCTTGATATTAAATCTTATAACACCTTTAGTGGGTGACACCCTTAAGAGTACCTCCTCCCCAACTTGAAATTCCACATTCGACCTCTTGGAATCAGCATAGCTCTTTTGCCTACTTTGTGCTGCCAACATATGTTGTCTAATCTCGGCTACCCTCTCTACAGCTTGTTGAACCCAATCAGGTCCAATCACTGCCTTTTCGCCCACGGCATCCCAACATAGTGGAGATCTGCACCTTCTTACATATAGAGCCTCATAAGGGGCCATCTGTATGCTAGTCTAATAACTATTATTATAAGTAAACTCAACAAGTGGCAAATGATCCTCCCAACTCCCTTGCCAAGACAAGACACAACATCTCAACATATCTTCTAGTGTTTGGATTGTACGCTCTGACTGGCCATCTATTTGGGGATGAAATGCCGTACTAAGTCTCAGTTGGGTCCCTAAGGAACTCTGCAAGCTCTCCTAGAACTTGGATATAAACTTCACATCCCTATCAGAAGTAATGGTTTTAGGAGCCCCATGCAACCTTAATATCTCCCTTACATATATCGGTGCCAAGTCACTTGCAGAGTCAGTGGTACGAATGGGAATAAAATGAGCAACTTTGCTAAGTCGATCCACGACCACCCAAACTGCATATTTTCCCCTTCGCGTACGAGGTAGACCAACCACAAAATCCATGACAATGTCATCCCATGGCCATTCTGGAACCTCTAAGGATTGTAGCAGTCTTGCTGGCCGCTTACGCTCGGCCTTTACTCGCTGACAAACCCCACAAGAGGACACATACTTGGCCACATCAACTTTCATTCTTTTCCACCAATAAGTTTGTTTCAGGTCATGATACATCTTTGTCTCCCCGGGATGAACGGTGTAGGGGGTACGATGTGCCTCCCGGAGAATGTCCTCCTTCACTTGAGACTTTTGTGGCACACACAGACGACCATGAAACCGAATTGACCCGGTCCCATCTATAGTAAACTCTTCAGTTCTGCCTTGGAGAATGCGCTCTCGCACTTGCTGTAGCAGACGATCACTTTGTTGTGCCTCTCTCACTCTATCTTGAATGCCTGACTGAAGGATAAGTTGTGTTTCCTCTTTCTCTACACCCACAGAACAATATGACACACCCATCCGTTCAAAATCAGCAACAAGAGAATCCACAGTGGGAGGTACAGACTTGCGGCTAAGAGCATCTGCGACCACATTTGCCTTGCCTGGGTTGTACTGGATAGTGAGGTCATAGTCCTTTATCAATTCAAGCCACCGTCTTTGCCTCAAGTTCAACTCCTTATGTGTGAAGAGGTATTTGAGACTTTTGTGATCAGTGAAAACATCACAAGATTCCCCATAGAGGTAGTGTCGCCAAATCTTGAGTGCAAACACCACAGCTGCAAGCTCTAGATCATGGGTAGGATAGTTCTGCTCGTGCTTTTTCAATTGCCTCGAAGCATAAGCAATAACTTTGTCGTCTTGCATGAGTGCACACCCAAGTCCAACCAGAGAAGCATCAGAGTAGACAATGAAGCTCTTCCCTGGCTCGGGAAGAGTGAGAACTGGCGCAGTCACGAGACTATTCTTGAGGGTAGAGAAGCTATTCTCACATTCATTAGTCCACTGGAATTTCACATCCTTTTGGGTTAGTTTGGTCATCGGCTTGGTGATGATCGAAAAATCCTTCACAAATTTCCTATAATAACCCGCCAAGCCCAAGAAACTCCTCACCTCCTTGACATTGGATGGTCTCGACCAATCCATGATCGTGAAAACCTTAGTAGGATCAACCAATATGCCATGTTGGTTAATAACATGACCTAGAAAAGCCACTTCCGATAGCCAAAACTCACATTTCTTTAGCTTCGCATAGAATTTATTCTTCCTCAGAGTCTCAAGCACTAGTCTCAAATGACGCTTGTGCTCTTCTTCTGTCTTGGAATATACGAGGATATCATCAATGAACACTACCATGAAGTTATCAAGGAACTTGTGTAGCATATTGTTCATTGTCTCCATGAATATAGCAGGGGCATTGGTTAGTCCAAAAGACATAACTTTATATTCATAATGGCCATATTTGGTGGCAAACGCAGTCTTCTCAATATCTTGTTCTCTCACACGAATTTGATTGTAGCTAGACTGAAGATCAATCTTGGAGAACACCTTAGCTCCATTTAGCTGATCACACAAATCCTCAATGCGGGGCAGTGGATATTTGTTCTTGATGGTTACTGCATTGAGACCACGGTAATCTACACACTTATGCCAGCTACCATCCCTCTTGGATGTAAACATTACAGGCGCCGCCCAAGGTGAGACACTCTGTGGGATCAAATCCTTGGATAATAAATCATCCAACTACTTCTTCAATTCTTCTTGGAAGGGTCGTGACAATCGGTAAGGAGACATAGAGATAGGTTGAGTACCAGGTTTAAGATCAATGTGAAACTCCACGTCCCGCACTGGTGGCATACCCGACAACTCATCAGGGAAAACAGCTAGGTAGTCCCGTACCACTGGAATAGCATCAATTAACTGTGCAGTACTCGGTGTCTCAGCAAGAGCCCAAAGTAACCCTGTCTTGACCATTCGTTGCCCAGGAAACAAGCTATCAAGGACATATAGAGAGTGTGGAGGAGTAGTTCCCTGAAAGATCAAATCCTCTCTAGATGGGGCCTAAAGTGAGACGGTCTTCCAAAAACATGATATCATGGCGCGGTAGCGGTGTAGCCAATCCATGCCAAGAATAACGTCAAAGGGCTTCAGTGGAATAACCATAAGATTAGCTACAAAATCTTCATCATCTATAGATATCACACAACCAGGACAAACTATGGTAGAGGAAATTAGACCACCAGGAGAACTAACAACCACTGACTATCCAATCTCTTGTCGGGATAAATTGGCCTTATTAGCAAACTCTAGCAAGACAAATGAATAAGTAGCTCCAGAATCAAAGAGAATTAGTGCATCAAGAGAATCAACTGAGAGTGTACCTCTCACGACATCTAGTCATCCCAAAGAAGTACTAGTCAGCATGGCATAGACACCAGGTTGTGGCAGAGCAGAGGGGTGCCCAACACTATGCTGTGGGGGTGCAGGTAATTGGAGCTGAGTAGACGGTGAAGGAAACTGCGCTGAAGCAACTGGAACAGCCTGCCAGACATAACCAGGTGGAGGTGCCCAAGATGGAGGAAATTGTGGAGTAGAAGTAGGTGCAGCTGATAACATGTTTATAGATCCTCGAGATGACGTGGTAGTAGATCCAGCAGGTGTCCTTTCCCACTTGAGAATACTAGCAGGGTTCTCACAACATACACGCCCCATATGACCAGGGCGACCACAATGGTGACACTCCCCAGTCCAAGCACACTCAGAAGGACGATGTCCCTCGCCACACGTGAAACATATCATGCCCTGCCTAGGGACAGGACGAAAGGATGGAGTCGAAGAGCGGGGCACCGAAGAATATTGAGAACCAGATTGTTTGAACTTTGTTGTTTGTTGCGGACGGTGGTTTCCCTTAAACTTCTTGAAAGGAGGTCGCTGAGTAGTAGACCCACTACCCCCACGGTGGCCTCCCTTCTGATCGCCACCTATAGCAATGGAACCTCCTGTGCGACCCTCCTCAGCTGCAGTGAGTCGAACTTCCAATTCCATTCCTCTAGCCTGCTTAACCATGGACAAGTAATCATTCACAAGCCTCGCACTCATCACCTCTCTATATCTAGAATTTAGTCCTCTAAAGAATGCTCTCGCCTTTGCTGCCTCGTCATGCTTCACATGATCAACAAACAGTACCATCTTGCTGAATTCATCCTCATACTCATCTATAGATAGCTTCCCTTGCTTAATGGTCTTCAGTTTTTCTGACATTTCCTCCTTGAATGTTTCTGGATAATACTTGTCAGTGAACTGTTGCACAAAAACAGCCCAGGTGGGTTCCCCGGGATAAGCGACGCGTACTCCTGACCACCAATCATCATCAAGGCCTTTAAGGTTGAAGGCCACAAAGAGAACTCGCTTGTGCGATGGTAACTCCATAGTCGCCATATACTTCTCCATGGTACTTAGCCAAGATGCTGCATCCATTGGTTTGCTAGTCCCATGGAAGTTCCAGCCTTCAGTTCCAACCAGTTTTTTAGGTTCGTCCCTTGGCCATTGGGTCCACCATCATTACCGGTTTGGCTTGCGCTACCTTCCCCATGATGACTTTGTTCAACCTCTGGATCTGATTCACCAGAATGGTTATTGTGGCCTCCACGGCCACAAGGATTGCGACCACGGACACGACCATGAGCTCGACCTCTCCTTGGCGGCATAACTATACACAACATTATCAATCATCAACCAAATATTCATATACTTAGAACATAAGTATCATCAGTACTAAATAATAACACATATGCATAAATGCAATGCATGACCCAACCCAAGCTACTGTGCACCAGTGTGTCAAATTTTAAGGTTGATTATTACATCACTTTTCATACCATAGACCTAAAGCCTGCTCTGATACCAACTGTAACACCCCAAGCCAACCAAGCACTTGAGATGTTACCACATACATTACACATACAAACTAACTAAGACTTTTTAGGAAAAATTCGCCAGAGTCTCCTTTGTTTTTGGGACATCCACGACAGGAAATAATATTTGCACAAGAGTATAAGGATAAAACTCAAAAAAAATATAGACGCACATTCATCTACCATACAAGTCTCCAATACCACAACTATAAAAAAAACTTCCAACCAAACACAATAGTGGTAATTATGTCTAGCAAGGAAAAACCAACAAAGTCTAAAACATAAACCTCCGCATACTCCGAAACCATTTATGACAAGAATGACTCCTATTGATTAAAACAAAGTTCCAAAACAATGGTGAAGAATGTGTGAAACGTGAGATGATAATTATGAAGGTACTACTCCTAGAACTCCCCATGCATGACGTCCTCAGGGTTTACCTAAAAACAAGAAAGCAACAAGGGTGAGTACAAAGACTCAACAAGTTCACAAACAAATAGTAACTTCACATAAATCAAAACACCAAGGCATCATTAAACCACATCCATCCATTAGAATATAAAATTATGTCCTGCATGCCTATATGCTCATCTCATCTCATCGCGAATACCGGTATCGCTCGAGTGGACACCCGTCGGCATCCACTCGCTCCAACTCGTGGAGGGTGCCTCCAAAGTGGGTCGCAACCCATCAATGAAGGTCGCATTGTGCCCACCGATGTAGGTCACACTATCATCATTGTCATCATGGATATGGAGATATGCATAGTAGGAACATAGCAACATCATATTTGTCATTAGCATCATGAACATATCAGAAGCATTAAATAAATTCAGTGAAGAGAGATATGCAAAATTTGCTATCCGCCATGAACTTGCCTCAACCGCGGGGCACAAACTGTGAATTGTACAACTCCGAACTGGAAGGACCAACACCTGTTACATAGGATAGGCCACACTCAATAAATTGCATCACTTCAAAAACACGCAAGCTAATCATATCATCGCTCCTACGCACAAACAACCTACAAAAGCACTCTCGCTGTCCATTACACACTATTCATGAAACCGCCTTGAAGGCTATTAAAAAATGGCATCCGGTCGAGACAATCACTATTAGTGGCTACCTGACCTTGTCTTTTCCTTTTATTGTTCAGATATCCAACCAAATAAGTGTCGTTAGCCACTGTCATTAAAGTAAAAGCATACAGTACCCAACATCTAAAGGTCCAAGGATTTATATTGTCAATAAAAACTTCTCTAAACAAGACCTCATAGGACTGATATGCATCAACACCTGTAGCTACACAAAGGAACAAAATATAAGACCGAAACATGCATATGCCTCACGGAATACTTCAGGTAATTAAGTAGAAAGAATTCAGCTAATTTCTAGTTCCCCTGTAGCTTTAATCCCATCAATCGTATGCAAGAAAACTCTAGAGGAAAACACTACAGCAAACAGTGGCAATAGTCAAACGGTGAAATCCACTAGGCAAAAGAAAAAAAAACTAAAAGTCTCACGCACTAGCTGCAGAGTATAAAGTTTGACCAGGTACAGAACAATTCAAATATAGATTAGTTGGCTAGATGAATTCCTAAAATTGGACACTACCGATCCTCAATTCTCACACAAGGAAGGAGCAACCAAGACACTAATCGAAACTGCAGATTGATTAGACGCCAAACTGCCTTCTTCTCTCACGATGGTGTACGGGAACCTAGAAAATACAAACAACACCAAACCATTCCTGAAGCTAACCCTCCGGAAAACTCCAAAGAACAAAGAATAGGTCTGCTACAGCGTCGATGAAGGAGCTTAAAAAAACAAGGGAAAAGACTCACGCACCGCTGCAACAACGGCGACGCGGCGACAACTTGATCCAAAAACCAGCGGACCTAAGACCTCGTGGCAGTCGACGCAGCCAAGCAACCTCACGGAGGCCGCGGCAGTGACCTGAGATCCTGCGGCAGCGACGTCTCAGTTCGCGAGTCGGAAACAGCGGCGGCGGCAAACTGTCTACTAAAAAAATATTTAGGGCAGGGATGAGGCAACGGAGTCTAACTCGTTACGCGTCTCTTGTAACGGGGCAGCGGCCGAAGAACAGTCCAGCTCAAATTAAAAAGAGGCCCAGCCCGGCCTGTCTACTTTTCTAAGTTTGAAATATAAAAGGAGTATGGCTGTCCTTCTATCATCAAAGATACGGAAAGTTAAAACGGGTGCTACTATAGATTTTCAAATAATTGCTCGGCAATTTAAATATTGGTACACACTTCTTTTTCTTTACTCTTTTTTCTTTCTATCTTCATATCTTCAAATTATCTTAAAAAATCTCCAAAGATTTATTTCTTTTTTCTTTAAATAGACACAAAAATCTAGCATCTAAATTTGGGGTATTACATCAACATCATAGCAATGGTAATGAAAATAATCATAGATGAATAGTACTTGTATAAATCCACAATGAGTATAGGAATTACAACAAGATCTAGACAAGATGTATATGGGATGGATGGAGATGGTGGTGATACAGCGGTGGATGATGAAGATCGATGCGTTAGCCTCCCGGATCTATGCAAGGTGAAGATGGATCCCTGGCGGATGAGTTCCCCCTCCAGATGCCTTCTGGAGGTGAGGTTTTCGCGATTTCTGGGTGTTCTGTATATCATCTCTCCGAACCAATTGCACAGGGTGAAACTATTTGACGAGGTGGAGGTGGCACCAACTATACGGCCGGAGCTATACGGGCGGAGTAATTTCTCCCACTGTATAGTTGGTCGTTGGGCCCTCTGTCTCCTTTGTTCGCTTCTGATTTTCTTCTGATATTATTAATATTTTCCAAATAAGCGATTTACATTGTTTTTGACTCCTTTTCTCCACAGTACAATTGCTTCAATAATTGTATCCATTGGATCCATAATTTGTCCTGATCCTGGTGAAAACGGACACAAAATTTGCGTGCGAGCGCCATAAAATACCAAAATCCTACATCTACAATGCAAAATAATAATGTAAAACATGATGCAAATATGCACTCATAAACTTCCCCAAGCTTAGACTCTTGCTCATCCCGAGCAAGTTTTTAGATTAATGGATGTGATCCTCATATTCATGAAGCTGAGTCGGTAAAATAAATGAGGCAATTACAGCATGTGTTTATCATGTACGATACAGGGGAATGAGTTCATGAATAATACCTTACTCGAACCATCTACATAGTATTGGAAGGCTTCCACACCTTAGTTATTAACAGTCCATAAAAGATGAATCTCAACATAATGTAAAAGTATCTGGTCCAACTGAATGAGCTAACGAGGTAGTCCTAATTGTTTTTGGATCAACGTATTCACTTGGGATTCAAAATCTCAAAAGTGTCTCTGTGTCATACTACGATACAGTGGTATATGTATATTTGCTCTTTGCACATTCGCTCTTTTTCTTCTTGTTTTTCTTTTGTGTTCACACTTTTGTTTTAAGTGTTGAGAAAAGGAGCTAGCCATATATTCCACCTTATGTAGGAATTCAAAGTTCAATGATCTCAATTATCAAATTCCAAGTGAGCATTCTTATGACTTGGAGATTCTACCTCGACTTGTTCTCACTCTATTTGGATAGCACTTTCATTTTCCTTTGTTCAAGGTTTCTGTTTTAACTTAATTGAATAGATAATTTTTCTTTGTGAATCAAATCGTACGCTTACAGTATATTGACCAAATTATCTTTATGTGTTCCATTAATACCAATGGTTTGGAAGACTCCTATTGCTATCATCAAGTTCAAGTAAAATCATACTCAAGTCATTCATATATCAGTAAAGCAAACACAAACTCAATATTGATCCATGTATAATAATAAACTCGGAATTTCATAAAAGGATCGACTATTCCTGGAGGGAATTATAATGATGCAAACTTTATTTCTAGTTTGAACTAATACAAAAACTATAATATAAAACTTATAAGAAAGATTACAAGGCCTTTAAAGATCTCCCCAAGCTTGAAATCAAGCGATACGGGATAAATTAACTCCTTGTGGGTACCTATTCCTCCTCTTGGGTAGATACAGTAGCGCCTTCTTCCTTTACGTTACCCGCTTTAACTATGCTTTCAAAGCGAATGCTGAGCTTGGCCATGTCATATTGGAGATTCAACATTTTCCTCCTGAGGAATTTCTTCTCATCTGTTAACTCAAAGACAGTTTTAATCAAGAAACCAACTCTACCATCGATTGCATCGACCTTCTTCTCAAGGTCTTTGCTCATCATCTAGGAGGAGTCAATCCCTTCTCCAATTGTTTCAACGCATGCCTTAGAAGCCTTTTCTAACTCACAGATCTTATCATGAATCTCATCTTGTCTCACCTTCTTAGGTTTAAGAGGTGATGGACCAAGAGGAGGTTTATAATAGGATCCTATGTTGTAGCGATAAGGATTAGGGAGGTACTCATCCTTTTTCCTTCCCCGCTCATCTTGTCTCATCATCTCCATCCTTTGTGGGAACAGGTCCTCCCAATTTGGGAGAGGCTTGATCTCTAGGACGGATGATGATGATCCTTTAGGTTCTGCTTCCTCGATCCTCTGCACGGGCTTCTCATCTTTCTTCTTCCAGATCTAGTTGACGTGGAAGGGCTGCATGGCTTCGCTGCACAGATGTTATTAGAGGGCTTGTATAGGGATGGCCAGGATTTTTAGAGGCTGGAGGATGTAGCTCTGTGAAAACTTAATGAAAAAGGTTAGATGCGATCAGCTTAAAAGGGAGGGGTCAAAAAACCCTACCCGCCTTGCGTAACGAACAACTATACGGGCGCAGCCCGTATAGCTCCCGTCATATAGTTGTGAATCGACTATAAATTAAATCTATGGTGGAACCTAATTGTACAACCGGAACTATACGGGCGGAACTTTTAATTCTGGCCGTATAGTTGGTCGTTAAACTTTTTGTTTCTTTGATAATTTTTTTGGAGAAGGATCGATAACTATATGACCGCGACTATACGAGCGGAATTTTTAATTCCGGCCATATAGTTGGTCGTTAAACTCTCAGTATTTCAGAAATTATTTTGTCAAAGGTGTAGACAACTATACGACCGCAACTATAGGGGCAATTTTTTTTAATTCCGGCCGTATAGTTGGTCATTAAACTCTCTATTTCCTGGACAAAGTTTTTGGAGAAGAGTCGATAACTATACGACCGCGACTATACGGGAAGAATTTTTAATTCCCGTATATAGTTGGTCGTTAAACTCTTAGTACCTTTCGTGGATGGAAGCGTTGACGTCGCAACAACTATACGACCGGAACTATACGGCCGGAATGTGTATTCCCGTCGTATAGTTGGTTGTTAAACCTTCTGTGTCCACCTAAAAAATTCTGCTTCTCCTAGTATTCTTTATTAATCTGAAACTAAATGAAATATCGAGTTTTTACAGAGAAATGTCAGCTTAGACTTTCGACCAACTTTGGCATCATCAATTTTCCTTCTTCTTTGCTAGAGCATGAACCGTTCTCATTGAAAACAATACTCAAAGTAGACTTTAATGAGAATTTTAAAAACTTACTCAACCTTTATTTCTCATGGGTTGCCTCCCATGAAGCGCTCTTTTATGGTCAATAGCTTAATCGTAATATCGCTCATTCTGACTTGAGTCCATTCTTCTTGTAATTGCTGTTCTTCGTATATTTTCGCTTTATCACTTCTTCGGGGGTGCTCAACTTTATATTGATTGCACTTATATCTTGTTTCACCCGATAATGCTTCAAGCGTTGTCCATTTACCACCCATGCAAGAGAGGGTGTTTTTCCTTGGAGCTTCACTGCTCCCAACAAATAGGCTTCTTCAACGACATATGGACCTTCCCACTTTGATCTGAGTTTTCCTGGAAACAACTTAAGACAAGAATTATAGAGAAACACTTTGTCTCCACTTAAAAAAATTATTCTCTATTTTTCTATCATGCCATCTTTTAACTTTTTCCTTAAAAAACCTAGAATTCTCATAAGCTTCACTTCTAAACTCATCTAAAGCATGCATATCTAATAGATGCTCTTCCCCTGCTACTTTGAGATCATAATTTAGACTCTTGATTTCTCAGAAAGCTTGGTGTTCTAGTTCTAATGGTAAATGACATGCCTTACCGTACACCATCTTATAAGGTGTCATACCCATTGGATTTTTAAACGCAGTACGGTATGCCCATAGAGTGTCATTTAACTTGTATGACCAATCCTTCCTTGATTTGTCCACCGTCTTCTCAAGTATGGTCTTCAGTTCTCTATTTGAGAGTTCCACTTGACCACTTGTTTGGGGATGATATGGTGAAGCAACGCGGTGAGTTACTCCATACTTGCTGAGGATTTTCCTAAAAGTCTCTTTCATAAAATGAGAACCACCGTCAGTAATTAAAAATCTAGGAACTCCAAACCTGGGGAATATGATGTCCCTGATCATCTTCACCGAGGTAGCTGCATCTGCATGTTACATTGGGATAGTTTCAACCCACTTAGTAACATAGTCAACAGCAACAAGAATATGAGTATAACCGTTTGACTATGTAAATGGCCCCATGTAATCCATTCCCTATACATCAAAGGGTTTAATTATTAGACTATAATTCATCGCCATTTCTTGTGTCCTACCTATATTACCTCTTCTTTGGCAAGCATCGCAACATTACACATACCTGTGTGCATCCTTGAGCAAGGTGGGCCAATAGAATCTGGTGAAGTACCTTTGCAGCAGTTCTTTTACCTGCATGATGCCCTCCATATGGACTATCATGACAAGCCTTCAATATTGCATTCATTTCATGATTAGGAACACACTTCTGAATCATTCCATCAAGTCCATGACGATATAGATACGAATCATCCCAAAAGTAATATTTAAGATCATTAAAGAATTTCATTCTTTGATTCCTTGACATACCGGGGGTAAAGTTTTTGTTTCTAGATAGTTAGCATAATATGCATACCATGGATCAGCAATTTCTACCTTCGCTAAATATTCTCCCAGAAATGATTCATTAATAGGTATGGGGTCATTAATTATTCCCTCCATCCTAGAGAGATGATCTGCTATCGAATTATCCTTACCCCTCTTATCTACTATTTGCAAATCATATTCTTGTAGTAATAAAACCCACCTAATCAACCTGGGCTTAGCATCCTTTTTCACAAGCAGGTGACACAAAGCTTGGTGATCCGTATGAATTATTACCTTAGAATTAATTATGTAGATCTAAATTTGTCGCAAGCAAAAATTATAGCTAAAAACTCTTTTTCTATAGTAGCATAATGTTTTTGAATCTTATTAAGAGGTCTACTAGCATAATAAATAACATTCAAATTCTTTCCATATCGCTGTCCCAACATAGCCCCTAAAGCATAATCACTAGCATCACACATAATTTCGATAGGTTCATCCCACTTTGGAGATTGCATAATAGGTGCTGAAACTAGCTTGTCCTTAAGGTTCTCAAAATCTACAATGCAGTCATGGTCTAAGTAGAATGGAGTTTCTTTATCAAGAAGATTGGTAAGGGGCATAGCTAGTTTAGAAAAATATTTTATAAAACGCTTATAAAATCCTGCATGTCCTAGAAACATTTTTAAGCTTTTAATGTCCTAAGGTATTGGGAGATTTTCTATATCATTTATATTAGTTTTATCTATTTCTATTCCCTTCTCGGAAACCTTGTGCCCAAAAACTTTACCTTCTCTTTCCATGAAATGGCATTGATCCCAATTCAAAACCAAGTTTAATTGCCTACATCTCTACAAAACTTTGGTCAGATTGTAGAGACAATTATGGAAAGTTGTTCCATAGATGACAAAATAATTTGTTAGGACTTCCAAAGTTTTCTCAACAAAATCATCAAAAATCTTTAGAACACATTCCTGAAAAGTTGCTGCTGCATTACATAAGCCAAATGGAATTAATCTACAAGCATATGTGCCATAAGGACAAGTGAAAGTTGTTTTCTCTTGATCTTCCGGCTGTATGGCAATTTGAGAATAGCCAGAATAACCATCAAGAAAACAAAAATAAGAATTATCACTAAGTCTTTCTAGAATTTTATCCATGAATGGTATAGGTTTATGATTCTTTTGTGTCTCACAGTTTAGATTCCTAAAGTTAACGCACATATGATATCCTACAATTGATCTCTCAGGAACTAGCTCACCTTCCTCATTCATAGCAGCATCAAGACCACCTTGTCTTGGTATGCAGTGAGCTGGGTTAACCCACTTACTGTCAGAAATAGGATATATTATGCCAGCATCAAGTAAGTGTATAACTTCTTTTCTTACTACCACCTTCATCTTAGGATTAATCCTTCTTTGCATATCTACTACTCGTTCAGCATCATCAAGGATGGTAATTTTATGTGTTACGATAGATGGATCTATTTCTTTAATATCACTCAATGTATATCCAAAGGCTTCACGATGCTTAACCAAAACTGAAATGAGTTTATTCGTTCCATTTTCTGATAGATTCTTGCTAATAATAACATGACATTTATTTTCATTATCTAAAAACTCATACCTCATATTGTCTAGACTTTTTTCAATTCTATTGGTGGAGGTTCTTCATCTCCTGTTCTTACCAGTTCTTCATAGTCATGTGGATTTTGTTCTTCTAGAATTGAATCAAGGTAATCATCCATGTATTCTTTATTCTCATCATCTGGTGCTTCTTCCCAATTAATCAAACTCCTTTCTAATTCATCTTGTGGAGTGCTGAAATGAATTACCGCTAGCTCATCAATCGTCTTTTCTTCCTTGATATCCTCCACCTCATATGGCCTCTTCTTTAGTTTGGCGAAGTGGAATGTCATTTCCTCTTCTCCAAACTTCAGTGAAATGATTTCCTTCTGATTATCCATTCAAGCTTTGGTGATGGAAATAAAAGTCCTAGCTAAAAGAATAGGGAAAAAAGAATCTTGAGGCATATCAACAATATGAAAATCAAGGGGGTACATAAGTGAGCCAATAAAGACATAGATATTCCTGATTCCCCTTCCGGTTTTATATTGGTTCTATTGGACAATTTAATAATAGTGTCTATCGGTTCAACATCTGGATTGGTTAAGTTGTAGCGAAGTTCTTGATAAAGTGATGACGGCATAATATTTATGGTGGAAATTGGTTCACAAATTCCAAATAAGAAAGTTTCTCCACAATATATAGGGGTCATAGGTTTTGAACTTTCGTTACCTCGAACCTTACCTTGGATGAATTCTGAAGTTTCACGGTCTAACATAACCACTTCATCCTCCACTATTTGTGTCTCCATAAGGTCTTTTATTATAACATTATTTATATTTGTAGCTTCGGAATTCCTTTCTGGTTTCTTCAATCTCTTCTTTATTTGTTTTTCCTCTCTTTGTCTTTTTTCAAAGATTCCCCATATAGGTATCAAGGAGAACTCTTCCATTAGTGCTCTTGCACACTTCTTTTCTTCGAGAGGTTTACGAGGTTCCCATTCTGTAGGTACCTGCAAATGCCCTACATAATTCGTAATAATTTTTTTATTGAGTAAGAATCAATACCGAGGGTTTTAATCATTATATATGTCCTCTCATCTATAAGGAAATCGTTAATGCAAGCATATTCTGAAAAACTATTTGTAATATTTTCCTTATCTTTAGAATTTTCAGTTGCTTCTTTCATTTTTATTATTAGATTCCAAGCCTCATCATAGGTATAAGATAGAAAACTGCCATTTGAAGTAGTGTCTATATTCGTCCTATTTTCAATATTTAGCCCTCCATAAAATGTATGGGTGATTAACCAATCAGGCAAATGATGATGGCGGCAATTATCTAGGTAACTTTTATACCTTAGATATCCTTCATATAAGCCTTCACTAGGATTATTTTTGAAACTGATAATAATACCTCTCATCCTGTGAGCTTTGCTTTCAGAATAATATTTCGATAGGAACTTAGTTGTCAATGTTGAGTCCGCAGCATAGAAAACAAAAAAATTCCTACGATGAGAACTACACGCCAAGATCTATCTACTAGGTACAGAGCAACAGGTGGACATACATCCATCAAGAACTTACCCTCGAAGGCAACGAGTTTTGTTAACGAGTAGGAACTTGTGGTTGATGTAGTCGTACACTTGCCGATCTCAGGATCGTGAGGAAGTCCGAGCGCCGCAACTCAGCAGCGCATCCGTACTCGCACACACGTTCAAGCCACCGGACAACCTCCACCTCCTCGCTCCAGCGATCCAGTGAAAGCAGCAACTCCTTCCAGACGAAATGCCATCGGGAACATGTATCTCGCTAATCCGAGACCATGGGGGAATAATTCTAGAGGGGGAGAGAGATCCTTCACAAGGAGGTGTGAGGAAGAAGGAGGGAGAGGGTGGCCTTTTATAGGAGGAGGGGGTGCCCCTCTCTCCATGGCCGGTGCATGGGGGGTGACTCCTCACCTCCCCCATTCATGTGGTGGTAACCCCTCCACATTAAAATGCCTCTTCACATTCCCTTTTAAAGTCCCCACTTTAAATGCATTAAAATTCTCCAAGTTTAATGCTCTCTCATTTAATAAAACTCTTTTATTAAATTTATTCAGAATTTTGTTAATTACTTTAATTAAAAAACATTCACATATAACCCCTTGCAATATTTCAATATCACATGCAGAACCACTCTCTGCAATTTCACTCGAAACAATTTCCGGTTTCTATCAAAACAATTCCTACGCTGTAACACCCTCAGAATCGGCCCTATGCAAGTCTTAGCGATTCTCGCCAAACCCGCATAGAAACGATTCAAAGGTGCCCACCAGGCACTTTCGTGCGGGTGGAAAATGAAGTAATAACATTACACAACAGTCCTCGATGGGACCCACAGAACAGATATATATATACAACACGACTCCATGAGTCAAGAATACAGATATACAAGACAAAGATCCAAATCACCTTGAAACGATAGAGCGTCTGAGTACAGACAAGATGCAAATTGAGCTAAGAGCCCTGAAGAATAGCCAATGGCGTTCATAACCCTGCCCAGGCCAAGCCGAAAGGGTAACCCTGCTAACGACGTCGATCTCAAAGCCTGCTTAAACAAAAGGGGTGCCGACAAAGGGCAAAGGAAAAAGAGAGAGCGGTCAGTACTGAGGCCAGTACACGGCGAGGCTAGAATTCGGCGGTCCTCGCCTACATAGGTATGGTGGACTGAAGCGGCAGCGCAGCATGTACTAAACAACCTATAGAGACTCGATATAACTGTCGGCTATCAGAGAGGGATAAAAAAGACCTATTCGGAACCATCCTGATACTACCACCAAACATACCCATCCTGCTATTTCCCCCTCGACACCAAACGAGGAAGTCAACCGAGGAACTCACACAGTTGGCAGTTTTATTTATTCAGTTATCGTTGCAGCAATTACTAGTCAAGTATAGATAGTCATCCTGATAAAATAAGCAGTGGGCAGTTTTATTTAACCATTCCGTTGTAGTTGCGACACTTACTAGTCAAATACAATTAGCATGAGATATCCCAAAACCCAGCAGTTGTTGGTACTTTTATTTAGCCATTCCGTTGTATTTGAGCTGATTACTAGTCACATCGGATACAAGTCAAATTATAACAGTAAACTTTAGTTATAGTTGTCTATGATCGAGAACTGTGCTCCAAGTCGTCCATAACCGCGGACACGGCTTTTCGAAAAGATTTAACCCTGCAGGGGTGCACCAAAGTATCCACACGCACTTCGACCCTTTTTGCCAGATCAGTTAACATACACCCATCGGTATGTCGGCGGGGCCTAAGTCATGACGTTTCCCAGACCCAAAGCAAGTACATGGGGGCCACCCCACTAAATCTACCCGCAACGAAGTCGGCCGGTCTCCGAGACGGACTCAGGGTTTGGGTGGACGGCTGTAAACGACTGGGAACCCGAAAAGATGACTGGGCTTGTCGATACAGCGAAAACGTGTCCCGATCCTAAACAGTACATGTGCAGTACATCGCACAATTTAAATAAAGCAGTAAAGCATGGCATAAGTACAGAATAGTAAATAAAACCTCAAACTAGTTGTGTCCCCGGTACAATACTTTGAATCAGGTACTAAATCGATGGGGTGCCCACACATCCCACATGTGGTTAGCGCGCTCGATCTCGGAACAGGTGTCAAGAACTCGGGGTCCTACGGGACACCAGTGAGCGGTCGGAAACCAAATATTGTCTATCACCCACCGGTGCCTCTGCATTTACCTACTTCAATTTTAGTTATTAAACAGTAATTAAAGCCATGATCAACTCCAACATTAAACACACGGCCATACTCCAACAACTGTGGTTCTTGACGACACACAACAGCACTTGAGCAAGCGACTACGACGCGCAAGTCCAACTATCTACCAATCAACAGGTAATAGGATGTGTCCAAGGCAATATGAGGCTGCAAGGGATATCACGGGTACAAAACTAGAGCATCGCAACACAGATAGCAATAGATCAACAGGAGGGAATAAATATTATAAAAGTAAGATAGGTAGAAAGGGGAAGATGCTCGCCTGAAAACATTGCCGAAGGTTCGTCCGAAGATCGGGTCGACACTCGCATCAACTCATCGGCCTAATCCGTGAAGAAGCAAAGCACTAGAAGAAACACCGGATGCACTATTTAATGCTACGGCAAAAGATCAGGCATGATGCATGTATGATGTATGACATGGCAAAGATGCGATGCAATTAGGCCACATTAAGCGGAACCGGGGTCCCGGCAATTATTTAATAGGTTCAAGTTGTTTAGATACCCCGCAATTTAAATGTTGTCTCAACATGGCAAAATATATCACCGGTTCGCTACACAAATTTAAATGGAACCAATGTGAGGCTAGAAATGTCCGCATATGGATCCCATATTTAATTTAGGTGAATCGGCATAAAGCCCCCAAACCACACACATGTATGCGACATGAATGATTTAATGCAACAAGGTGATAATGTAATATTATAAAAATAGGGTCTCGGATAAAGGGGTCACACATTAGGGTTCGGCGAACTTGGGCTCCGAGGGGTTCGGGGTTGGGTCTCAGGGTCCGGATCTGGGGTTCGGTCTCGTCGGGATCATTCTCGGATAACAGAGTAGATCTTGGCGTTCCGCGAAGAAAGACTTGGTTCGGCGTCAGGGCGCATCGGATTCGTCCTGGTCGGTGTCGATCTTGTTGTTGCGAAGATCTTGTCGGGTCCGCGCCATCGAGTCGGTCTTGAGATTCAGGGTGAAGAACTTGGCGCATCCGTGTCGACGGCCTTGGGGTGCCATCTCGATCATCGGTCAACTCGTTGGGAGTAGAACTTGGCATCCGACTCCCGGGCATCGGTGCGGGAAGGCGGTCTTGTCGTACCGGGGTCTTGGTCGGGTCGTCGGTAGATCTTGGTGCCCAGGGATGCTCCGGGTCCGGGGGTTCGCCGCTCCGTGAGGTAGATCTTGTTGATTCCACTCCGAAGGCCTTGTTGTTCTGCAGCGGAGATCATGGGGTCATCGGGGTCCGGTCTTCAGAAAAGGTCTTCGGGATCGGTCTTCGGTCCGCGAAGGAGATCTTGGTTCGGAGCTCCGGATCCTCGCGACCGGGTCCAACAGTTCCCTCTCGACAAACTTGACGAAACCAAACACCAAAAGGTTGAAGACCTCGAGTAGAATACACACGCAGCAACCTCTTCACCTCAGCGCACATAGTCGTTCTGGACTTGGTCACACACGTCTTCACGAGCCCATTGTAGTACCAATAGCACGTCGGGCTGCACGTGGTAGGGGTCGAAGGTCATGGCAGGGTCCACGCAGCGGCGAAGGCGGGCGAGGTGATGTTGACGAGGTGGAGCAGAGGCCGGCAGGGGCGGACGCGGGCGAGGGCGAGCCTCACAGGCTCGGCAGGCATGCCGTGGCAGAGCTGCGACGGAGGCGAGGGAGATGGGGTCGCGGGGGAGCTCTTAGCGGCGGAGGTGGTGGCGATGGCTCCTGGGAGGAGCCCGCGTGGCCTCGCGCGCTCGACGGGGAGGGCGGTGGCGGGGCGGAGACGACCAGGCGGCAGCGGATCCTGCTGCAGGGAGGTGCGGCGGCGGGCATGGAGGCGTGGCCGCGGCGCGGTTCGAAGCAGGCGCGGTGGAGGGGTCAGCACGGAGGAAGGGGCAGCGGTGGCCGGCCTTGGCGCAGGCAGCGGAGGAGGTCGCGGCCGGCTCCAGGACAGACGGGCCCGACGGCGAGCACAGACGGGTGGCGGTGGCTTGCAGGCAGGGCCGGCTCCGGGTCCGCTCGCGAGCAGAGGAGGCGGCGGAGGGGTCGCTAGCGGGGAAGGGTGGTGCCGGAGGGGCGACGAGGAGGAAGGCCGGCGCGAGGAGGCCGACGGAGAGAGCGGGGTGGGGAGAGAGGAGCGTGGTGGGGAGAAGGGAGCGGGCGGGGCGTGCGTGGGAGGCGTACCTGGGGCGGTGGGACACGGGGGAGAGGCAGGTGGGGGTAGGGAGCGTGGCAGATGCGGAGGGGTCGGTGGTTGGATCAGGTGTGGGGCGTGGGCGTTGATCCCGAGGCGGGGCAGGTGGGGCGTGTCGGCCGGTGGTGGTGGGCCAGGGCGGGTGAGGTGGCACGAGTTGGTTGGCTGGAGGAGGAAAGAGAGATGAGGTGGCGAGAGGGGATTGGACGGAGGAAAGGGGGAAGTGAGGTGGCAAGAACTGATTGGAGGGAGTGATGTGGCGGGAGGCTGGGTAGGATAGGATTGGGTAGATTAGGGATTAGATATTTTTGACTAGGGTTTTCTTTTGGGCCGGGTAGTAGGTGGTCTGACCGGTTGGGCCTCTGGCCTGACCGATCGGACTGCCTCCCCGGACAAAACATTTTATTATTTATTTTATTTTATTTAAAACAAAACATTTACAAATATGTTTTAGGCAAAAATAAGGATCTGAGAGGAACACGATTTTATTTTTGAATTAGAGAAGGGGTATTTGTAGAAAACAAAAATAGGGCTATTAGCAAAATAGTTTAATTCAAAACGATGCATGCTAATGTCATGACGATGCAATGCACAAAAACACCACGATTTTCTAGTAGTGGTTTTGCGGGGCGCCACAATTCGACACCACTAACAAAGGATCTCGCCCTCGAGATCCGCCTCATGGTACCGGAAGGAAGGTCGGCGATCTGTGTCTTCTTGCTTCGTGTAGATCCTCGCGACACCACTAACAAGAGGTCGTTGTCCGTGATCGTCGAGAGGACACTCCGGAACAAAAGGCGAAGGCAGAGGTATCAACAAATAAAGCCACCTCTAGCTTCGATGGAAGGAGAGAAAAGGTGCGGCCTATCCCACTTCAATGTACAAGAGCGAATAGAAAGGGTAGTCGGCATGGGGGCCAATCCATCACGCACCCAAACTATTACTCTGCACAATCAGTAGAAAAACATGCAACCATTCTCGGAATCAGACTGAAGATCTCGACAATCGAGGTTCGGAATAAGGGGTGATGCAGGCTCTGCATCGGATCTGGCGTAGATGATGTCGTCGCGTCGGAAAACACCGGAAGGCACGAGAAGGAACAAAGAGAAGTCCACCAGACGAAGGATTCCACGGATAGCATGAAGACCAGATGTAGCAACACCGTTACCAAAGGAGGAAGCGAAACCCTGAAGGTACGATGGAACCCAACCACGAGAAATCCTGGACTCGAAGAGAGAGAAGAGAGCGGATTCAAAACACGCAGAGGTGAGAGGAGAGCAGCAGAGGGGTAAGGAGTAAAATTAGACCTAATCAGAACTATCCAACCGATTTTGCAAAAATAGTTTTGACACTCTACTTCGGCCGTTAGCTAGGTTATCCTACAGGCTGGACTTGTGGGGTATCGCAACTGTTGGGCTCTGATACCACTCTGTAACACCGTCAGAATCGGCCCTATGCAAGTCTTAGCGATTCTCGCCAAACCCGCATAGAAACGATTCAAATGTGCCCACCAGGCACTTTCGTGCGGGTGGAAAACGAAGTAATAACATTACACAACAGTCCTCGATGGGACCCACAAAACAGATATATATACAACACGACTCCATGAGTCAAGAATACAGATATACAAGACAAAGATCCAAATCACCTTGAAACGATAGAGCGTCCGAGTACGGACAAGATGCAAATTGAGCTAAGAGCCCTGAAGAATAGCCAATGGCGTCCATAACCCTGCCCAGGCCAAGCCGGAAGGGTGACCCTGCTAACGACGTCGATCTCAAAGCCTACTTAAACAAAAGGGGTGCCGACAAAGGGCAAAGGAAAAAGAGAGAGCGGTCAGTACTGAGGCTAGTACACGGCGAGGCTAGAATTCGACGGTCCTCGCCTACATAGGTATGGTGGACTGAAGCGGCAGCGCAACATGTACTAAACAACCTATAGAGACTCGATATAACTGTCGGCTATTAGAGAGGGATAAGAAAGACCTATTCGGAACCATCCTGATACTACCACCAAACATACCCATCCTGGTATTTCCCCCTCGACACCAAACGAGGAAGTCAACCGAGGAACTCACACAGTTGGCAGTTTTATTTATTCAGTTATCGTTGCAGCAATTACTAGTCAAGTATAGATAGTCATCCTGATAAAATAAGCAGTGGGCAGTTTTATTTAACCATTCCGTTGTAGTTGCGACACTTACTAGTCAAATACAATTAGCATGAGATATCCCAAATCCCAGCAGTTGTTGGTACTTTTATTTAGCCATTCCGTTGTAGTTGAGCTGATTACTAGTCACATCGGATACAAGTCAAATTATAACAGTAAACTTTAGTTATAGTTGTCTATGATCGAGAACTGTGCTCCAAGTCGTCCATAACCGCGGACACGGCTTTTCGAAAAGATTTAACCCTGCAGGGGTGCACCAAAGTATCCACACGCACTTCGACCCTTTTTGCCAGATCAGTTAACATACACCCATCGGTATGTCGGCGGGGCCTAAGTCATGACGTTTCCCAGACCCAAAGCAAGTACATGGGGGCCACCCCACTAAATCTACCCGCAACGAAGTCGGCCGGTCTCCGAGACGGACTCAGGGTTTGGGTGGACGGCTGTAAACGACTGGGAACCCGAAAAGATGACTGGGCTTGTCGATACAGCGAAAACGTGTCCCGATCCTAAACAGTACATGTGCAGTACATCGCACAATTTAAATAAAGCAGTAAAGCATGGCATAAGTACAGAATAGTAAATAAAACCTCAAACTAGTTGTGGCCCCCGGTACAATACTTTGAATCAGGTACTAAATCGATGGGGTGCCCACACATCCCACATGTGGTTAGCGCGCTCGATCTCGGAACAGGTGTCAAGAACTCGGGGTCCTACGGGTCACCAGTGAGCGGTCAGAAACCAAATATTGTCTATCACCCACCGGTGCCTCTGCATTTACCTACTTCAATTTTAGTTATTAAACAGTAATTAAAGCCATGATCAACTCCAACATTAAACACACGGCCATACTCCAACAACTGTGGTTCTTGACGACACACAACAGCACTTGAGCAAGCGACTACGACGCGCAAGTCCAACTATCTACCAATCAACAGGTAATAGGATGTGTCCAAGGCAATATGAGGCTGCAAGGGATATCACGGGTACAAAACTAGAGCATCGCAACACAGATAGCAATAGATCAACAGGAGGGAATAAATACTATAAAAGTAAGATAGGTAGAAAGGGGAAGATGCTCGCCTGAAAACATTGCCGAAGGTTCGTCCGAAGATCAGGTCGACACTCGCATCAACTCATCGGCCTAATCCGTGAAGAAGCAAAGCACTAGAAGAAACACCGGATGCACTATTTAATGCTACGGCAAAAGATCAGGCATGATGCATGTATGATGTATGACATGGCAAAGATGCGATGCAATTAGGCCACATTAAGCGGAACCGGGGTCCCGGCAATTATTTAATAGGTTCAAGTTGTTTAGATACCCCGCAATTTAAATGTTGTCTCAACATGGCAAAATATATCACCGGTTCGCTACACAAATTTAAATGGAACCAATGTGAGGCTAGAAATGTCCGCATATGGATCCCATATTTAATTTAGGTGAATCGGCATAAAGCCCCCAAACCACACACATGTATGCGACATGAATGATTTAATGCAACAAGGTGATAATGTAATATTATAAAAATAGGGTCTCGGATAAAGGGGTCACACATTAGGGTTCGGCGAACTTGGGCTCCGAGGGGTTCGGGGTTGGGTCTCAGGGTCCGGATCTAGGGTTCGGTCTCGGCAGGATCGTTCTCGGATAACAGAGTAGATCTTGGCGTTCCGCGAAGAAAGACTTGGTTCGGCGTCAGGGCGCATCGGATTCGTCCTGGTCGATGTCGATCTTGTCGTTGCGAAGATCTTGTCGGGTCCGCGCCATCGAGTCGGTCTTGGCATTCGGGGTGAAGAACTTGGCGCATCCGTGTCGACGGCCTTGGGGTGCCATCTCGATCATCGGTCAACTCGTTGGGAGTAGAACTTGGCATCCGACTCCCGGGCATCGGTGCGGGAAGGCGGTCTTGTCGTACCGGGGTCTTGGTCGGGTCGCCGGTAGATCTTGGTGTCCAGGGATGCTCCGGGTCCGGGGGTTCGCCGCTCCGTGAGGTAGATCTTGTTGATTCCACTCCGAAGGCCTTGTTGTTCTGCAGCGGAGATCATGGTGTCATCGGGGTCCGGTCTTCAGAAAAGGTCTTCGGGATCGGTCTTCGGTCCGCGAAGGAGATCTTGGTTCGGAGCTCCGGATCCTCGCGACCGGGTCCAACAGTTCCCTCTCGACAAACTTGACGAAACCAAACACCAAAAGTTTGAAGACCTCGAGTAGAATACACACGCAGCAACCTCTTCACCTCAGCGCACATAGTCGTTCTGGACTTGGTCACACACGTCTTCACGAGCCCGTTGTAGTACCAATAGCACGTCGGGCTGCACGCGGTAGGGGTCGAAGGTCATGGCAGGGTCCACGCAGCGGCGAAGGCGGGCGAGTTGATGTTGACGAGGTGGAGCAGAGGCCAGCAGGGGGCGGACGCGGGCGAGGGCGGGCCTCACGGGCTCGGCAAGCATGCCGTGGCAGAGCTGTGACGGAGGCGAGGGAGATGGGGTCGCAGGGGCGCTCTTGGCGGCGGAGGTGGTGGCGATGGCTCCTGGGAGGAGCCCGCGTGGCCTCGCGCGCTCGACGGGGAGGGCGGTGGCGGGACGGAGACGACCAGGCGGCGGCGGATCCTGCTACAGGGAGGCGCGGCGGCGGGCATGGAGGCGTGGCCGCGGCGCGGTTCGAAGCAGGCGCGGTGGAGGGGTCGACACGGAGGAAGGGGCAGCGGTGGCCGGCCTTGGCGCAGGCAGCGGAGGAGGTCGCGGCTGGCTCCAGGATGGACGGGCCCGACGGCGAGCACAGGCGGGTGGCGGTGGCTTGCAGGCAGGGCCGGCTCCGGGTCCGCTCGCGAGCAGAGAAGGCGGCGGAGGGGTCGCTAGCGGGGAAGGGTGGTGCCGGAGGGGCGACGAGGAGGAAGGCCGGCGCGAGGAGGCCGACGGAGAGAGCGGGGTGGGGAGAGAGGAGCGTGGTGGGGAGAAGGGAGCGGGCGGGGCGTGCGTGGGAGGCGTACCTGGGGCGGTGGGACACGGGGGAGAGGCAGGTGGGGGTGGGGAGCGTGGCAGATGGGGAGGGGTCGGTGGTTGGATCAGGTGTGGGGCGTGGGCGTTGATCCCGAGGCGGGGCAGGTGGGGCGTGTCGGCCGGTGGTGGTGGGCTAGGGTGGGTGAAGTGGCACGAGTTGGTTGGCTGGAGGAGGAAAGAGAGATGAGGTGGCGAGAGGGGATTGGACGGAGGAAAGGGGGAGGTGAGGTGGCAAGAACTGATTGGAGGGAGTGATGTGGTGGGAGGCTGGGTAGGATAGGATTGGGTAGATTAGGGATTAGATATTTTTGACTAGGGTTTTCTTTTGGGCCGGGTAGTAGGTGGTCTGACCGGTTGGGTCTCTGGCCTGACCGATCGGACTGCCTCCCCGGACAAAACATTTTATTATTTATTTTATTTTATTTAAAACAAAACATTTACAAATATGTTTTAGGCTAAAATAAGGATCTGAGAGGAACACGATTTTATTTTTGAATTAGAGAAAGGGTATTTGTAGAAAACAAAAATAGGGCTATTAGCAAAATAGTTTAATTCAAAACGATGCATGCTAATGTCATGACGATGCAATGCACAAAAACACCGCGATTTTCTAGTAGTGGTTTTGCGGGGCGCCACATACGCTTTGAAATTCTTTTGTCTCAAACATATGTGCTCCAAAATGGTGTCCGGTAACTCTTAAGTGTGTCACCCTACGGTTCGCAAATAATGCAGACATGATTGAGACTCCTCTCAGATCAATAATCAGAAGCGGGACCTGGAGATACATACTGACTCTTGCATATTCAACGATGACTTCTGTGATCGTGAGAACCTTTAACGCTTGTAACTAAATCCCTTTGTCTCGCGATATATTACATGTCCGAGATTCGATCATCGGTATCTCCATACCTAGTTTGATCTCGTTGCCGACATGCACTCTTTTCTTGTTCCCGTGATATAACATTCTAGTGATCACATCACTTGCTTGCAAGCTATCTTAATGTGATATCACCGAGAGGGCCCAGAGTATATCTATCCGTCATCGGGATTGACAAATTCCACTCTTGATCCATGAGCCTCAACATAACACCTTCATAGCACTGAACCCATCTTTATAGTCACCCTGTTACGGTGTGACGTTTGATGTTATCAAGATACTCTTCGGGTGTTAGCAATTAACATGATCTCATGGTCTAAGGATAAAGGTTACTTCGTATGATGTTATAGCAATATAAACATAATGACTTTGATTGTAATGCTATATTTTGGATGAATGTTCATCACATCATTCAACTAATGTTGTGACCTTGTTATTAACAACATCCAATGTCTATGATTAGGAAACCATGATCATCTTATTAATCAACAAGCTAGTCTATAAGAGAGGCATAACTAGGAACCCTTTTTGTTTATTAAACACACATGTATTAATGTTTCCGATCAATACAATTATAGCATGCAAAATAAACATTTATCATAAACATGGAATAAGATAATAACCACTTTATTATTGCCTCTCAGGCATATTCCCTTCAGTCTCCCACCTACACTAGAGTCAATAATCTAGTTTGAAAAACTTTGCGTATTGAACACCTATGGCTTTCTGGTGTTGCATATACGTGATTCCTAGTGGTTAACATAATCTCTAGATATGACAGTTTCAGGTCCATGTGTATTTGCATGTCTTTGCGTCTCTATGCATCACTCATTCTCAAATGAGATGGCATTGTATAAATTTGGTCCTTTGGTGAGACCTTTAGTTCGTTCCGGTTAAAATATGTTGATATTATTGTCACACAATATATCTTCATAGTATTAGCCCACTTTGAACCACACCTAGTTTGATAACAAACTACTTAACACAAATGCCCTCCTATGCTGCTACTATAGCAGTCATATACTTAGCCTTTTTGTTGTAGTATCCGTCACAATGTCTCAACTTTGGAACTCATCCAAATCCATCATGGAACATCCTTTCCATTATATTGTGCCACCCATAGTCTAAATTGAGATAAATTTATTTTGTATCTTGTGAAAAAACTAGTATCAATGTAACACTTTACAATGAACTACCTTTAACTATTTGTCACTTATACATGATATATTCTTAGTTCTTCCAAAGCTCATAAGAATATCTTTACTATTGTCCAATGATCATCTTATGGATCATTCTGGTATGTTCTCATAACATTTAGAGCATAGGGACATTCTAGATATATACAGATCACGGTATAATCAATCAAAATCTTCATGTGATTTTACTCACCAAGTGTTGGAACACTTGAATCTTGATACAATCCTTTCCATGCAGCAAGAACCTTTCTTGTTGTTTCCATATTGAACCCTTTCAATATCTCATATATGTATGTCTGGCACAACCATATTAGCACCTCAATCTATCCATATAGATATTGATGCCAAATATTCCAGGTTTGCCCAAGTCTTTCATCGAAATCTCATTTTAATGAAATTCTTAACTTGTGTCAAGACAAGATACATCATTTCCAATCAACAATATGTCCTCTACATAATGTATTAGAAATATGTCTCAGCGCTCCCACTTAATTTCTTGCAAATGCAAGCATCTTCATCATCTCCAATGAATTTAAACTCTTTTAACAGTTTCATCATGGTGAAGATTCCAACTCCGCTATGCTTACTTCAACTATTGAAGTTTGCATGCCCTTTGGAACCCTTTGAATTAACAAAACCCTTCGGACCATGTCATGTACACGTCCTAGGTAACCGTTCTATTAGAAGAACCTTGTTTTGTTTATTCCACTACCATACATCAAATTATATGTAGTGGTTGCTACATTAATTCGTCAAGACTAAATATCGCTATGAAAGATCAAATCTTGTCATAGTTAACTCCTTGAACATTGCCATAAACTTCTTTCCGACATGGCGACTATTTCATAGATGTTAAACATCCATGTCTATTTGTTTATAGATCCAAACACGACCGATAGGCTTTACGCCTTTTCAGAGGGTCTTCCAAGTTCAGAAACTTGATTTCTCGTGTATGGATACTATCACGGATTCTATGACTTCTAGTCATTTTATGGAGTCAGGGCCCATCATCGCTTCTTTGCATGTAGTCAGTTCATCATTGTCAAAACAATAACGACTTTCTTATCAAATCACACTATTTGATTCTTACCGACCCACACGGTTCAATAGGAACTCTAATCTCCAAGATCACACCCTTTGTAATCACGTGAGCCATGAGCATTGTCGCCGCCACCGGGACACTTTCTGGCGCTGCGCTACTTAGCACATATAGCTAAGGTTCAACAACCTTATCAAAGTTCTATTGTCCTCCCACTTAACTTTTCACGAAAAATTCCTTCTCAAGAAACTTGACATTCCAAGTAACAAACTCTTTTGTCCTCAGTGTTATAGAGAAATTCCCAACAAATTCTTTGGGATAACCTACAAAGACGTGCTTATCCGACTTTGGTTGTAAACATTTTACTTATGCATAGCATACCAAAATTCAAGAAAAGACAATTCGGGTTTTATCCCAAACCATAAGTTATATGGTGTCATTTCAACGGATCATGATGGTGCTCTTTTCACTGTAAAAGCGGTAGTCTCTAAAGCTTCAATCCTTAAAACATAATGGCAGTTTTATAAATGACACCCTTGATCTTACCATGTCAAACATGGTTTGATTTCATCTCTCGAATATGCCATACTCCTATGGTTTACCGGAAACACAAATCATGGAACAATTCCTCAAATCTTAAGTGTTTTCTAAACATGTAACTCAAATATCTTCCTTTATGATCAAATCATAAACTCTTTTATTTTCTTGTTACAATGATTTTTCACTTCATCTTGAAAGTCTTTGAACAATTTTCAAATGTTTCATACTTCTTCCTTATTAAGTAAATATATAGATATATTCACTTAAATTTCGGGAGAAAGCATATGAAGCAAAAAGATCCATCGCATATGGCTACACATAATGGACTATGCACATCAGCATGTACAATTTCCAATAAGCTAGTCATCTGTTCCTCTTTGGCCTATGAACGAAGTTTCAATTATCTCGAGAAAAGTTTCACAAGCGTCAATTAATCAAAATCAAAGACTCCAAAAATCCATCAACATGGAGTTTCTTCATGTTTTCTTTCCAATATAATTTAAACAATGATGTCACTTCATAAGTGATCTTTCAATCATTTGTCTTGCGACATTTTAGCAATAATGTTTATGGATGTGATTTCTCCAACTGGACTTGTAAAAGTTCATCCATCCTTTATGGAATACGGTAATTATTTGAACAAACATTGTTCTCATAATACCGGAACAAAATAACAGTTATTAAAACAAATCTTGAAGGCTAGGTTTGACGACAACGAAAAACACAATAACACTTTATTTGTTTTCGATGAACATCATCACTTATTCTCTTGCTAGTTACTTAGGCCATTGTAGTTCATGAATTGCTTGTCCTGTATGACACTTCATACCAACCAATTCGGTATCCAATACCGGTATCCAATATCTAAGACAACTTTCATGATCAAGCTACTATAGCCTATAAGGAAGAATCGTGAGTATAATGTTAGTTCCCAAAAACCTTTTTGGGAGATCCGGATGCCTAGCATCTCCATCCTTCACAAATTCTCATACAATATGAGAACATGTATTTTGCTAAATTATACTCTATCATAATGCAACCAAAAACATTGTTTCAGATATCACAATATCTTTCACACATGATGGTTTCTGAAACAATTTCTAGCTCCTATATAATCTTGATATTAAAACAACTTTTGAATATCAATAATCATGGAGGCAAACATGATACTTTAGATACTAACATTGGAATTCTTACTCTTGATTTAATACTACTTATTAAACTCCATGGAGTAAATAGAGTTTGCTGAAAGTTTGCAATAGGACTTCTAAACTTTAAATTGACATTCAAAACAATACGATACTAGTTCGTAAAGTAAATATCCAGAATTCTATAGCTCTATTATCTCAATTAAAACTAAGCATAAGGTAGTGAACAAACGCCAATGACTACAACAAATTATGCAAATTCACTTCGATTTAGTTTATGACAAATTGAGTTCGACTAATCCAAATTAAAAATGAACTCCCACTCAAAAATGACATCCCTCGTGCCTTTTTGGTGACTACATGAACCAAATCCACTACACCAAGTCCGATCATCACGTGAGTTGATGTAGCTTCAAAGGCGAGCATCTATATGGGCATCATATCAACTATATGAATCATGCTTAACCTTTCGGTCCGTGTTCCGAGGCCATGTCTATACATGCTAGGCTCGCCAAGTAAGAACCTTAGTACTCACATGTGTAAAACTGTCTTACACCCGTTCCTATGAAAACGTAGATTCGAGTACACCCGATCATCACGTGATGTCTCGAAACACGATCCACAAAACGGTGCATACTTAAGAAAGAACACATTTTTATCTTGATATCTAAATGAGGGATCATCTTACAATGCTACATAAAGCTCCAAACTAGCAGTATAAGATGCTAACATCTAATGTGTAAAGTGAGATGATATGGTCCATGCATTTGATCTCTATCATTTGCATCGTGGTATGATCTCTATCATTCCTTTGTGTGTAAGGCCAAGGTCTATGGAACTTACATGTTGAGTGTGTTGTAAGAGTATCTATCATACATCTACTTACAACAATACCATATCAAGACACTATCCCAACAACAATCTAAACTAGACGCCTCTAATTTATCAATTGCAAGTTTTACTTGGCTTAGGGCTTTCGGAGATAGAACCGTTCTCACCTACGAACATGAACCACAACGAGGATAACCAAGTTATTAGCAACTTGTTGTAAATCAGATATTGACTATAGTAGGAGAGACAGACACCCGCCAGCCACTTATGCAAAACAAGTTGCATGTCAGTCGTGGAACCAGTCTCATGTATGATGACATGTAAGGTTGGTCCGGGCCGCTTCATCCCACTATGCCACCAATATCCAAAATACATAGAAGATGCAATAACATGATCATCATCGCCCACATATAAACATATGTGTACTACCCGTGCAAAGCACCTACCACTACTAGGAAAACGGCTATAGGTAATCAGCAGATCCGTGGCTCACATGGTTGAAGTGCCCCACGGCTAAAACAGGCGTGGCTCACCTGTGGGCAGTGCCCTACTAATAACTAGAACAACTGTGGCGCACATGACTATAGTGCGCCACAGATGTGTGTGGGCCAGGGCCCTGTTGGCCGCAGGCCAAACATCTGTAGCGCACTATAGTCATGTGCGCCACGGTTGTTAGGGTCATCTGTGGCGCACATGGGGCTGGTGCGCTACGCCTAAGCGCATGCCCCCCTCTGCTCTGAAACGGCCACAAACTTCTGTGGCCACTCGGCCTAGTGCGCCACAGGGAGTAGGAGCATCTGTGGCGCACATGGCATAGTGCGCCACAGATGTTTGTACTCCCTGTGGCGCACTAGGGCCGTGTGCGCCACGGATGTGTCGATTTCTTTAGGACAGCACTTTATGTGCACATGTGTGACCACATCCACCACCCCACACTTCACTTTCCCCTTCTTCTTCCTCCTTAGATCTAGTCGGGATCTTCTCCTTCCCACCTCAATTTCTCCACACATTCACCATTTTTAGCATGTAAAACTTGCTTTGGATGTTACATAAGTAATAGAGGAGGTCTCCGGTCTCTCATCTATCCTTCTCCGGTTGACGCGCGCACCTCTCCTTTCCATCTTTCTCGTGATCGGTCTCTCATCTCGGTAAGTTGTCCATGTAAGGATGTGTTCATGTGTATATGGATGATGCTGTGCTCATATGTATGTAGATGATCGATGCTCATGATGTGTGTATGTGGAGAGGATCGATGGTCATATGTGTGTGTATATGGAGAGTATCGATGATGCTCATGCATGTGTGTATGGAGAGGATAATGATATGTTCATGTGTGTATGGATCGGTCTCTCTCTCTCTCTCTCTTGTGTTTGTATGTGAACAAGTTGCCATTTGTTTTGCCAAAATGTTGATTCATTTCCATTTTGGCAAGACTTTGGCATTTCGCAAAGGTCCTAATTTTAGGATAGGTCATGCCGAAATTTTCTATCGACCATTGCATGCATGCATTCATTATGTGGTTCTAATAGACTTCAAAATTGTACCGTGTACATCGTGCAGGAAAAAATGGTCCGCATAATGAGCGAAGGCATTGTGGCTAGATTTTTGAAATGTGCGACGACCGACATGATACGAAATAACAAGACAGATATAAGATGTCCGTGCAGAAGATGCAAACTCAACTGGGTGATCGACCCAGATTCCGGGAATCTGCAGGCGCACCTGCTCCGCCATGGTTTCATGGATGGATACACTCATTGGATAAGCGATGACATAGATGATGGAGACGGTGAAGAAGGTGGCCAACATGACGATGATCATCATCACGGCGAGAACGGGCGAGATGATGAAGAGTCTCCTGGAGATGGTGAAGGTGCGGAAGCAGACCGGGATGATGATGATCTAGATGCCGGAGGAGCAGACAACGATGGAACAACGTCAGGCTGGGTGTGGGACCCTTATGTGCAAGAGCTGCTTCTCAAGCAGACGAGTAACGCCAGGGCTGCCGCTAGAGAGAAAGACAAGCTTGCGCAACTTGAGAAAGATGCGGTTACTCCATTGTATGAAGGATGCAGGCCCGATGATACCCGGTTGAATGTAACGCTCAAGGCTATGGAGATGAAGGCAAAGCACAAATTGAGCGACGCAAGCTTCGACGATATGATGGCATTCTGGCACGATCGTCTCCCGGAGGGGAACACATGTCCAACTAGTATCGAGGATGCCAAGAAAATCGTCTGTCCTCTCGATCTACCGCACGTTAGATATCACGTATGCATCAACGATTGCATCATTTATCGGGGCGAGGACGCGGAGAAAACCACATGTCCGGTGTGCGGCGTGAGTCGATACAAGAAAGGGAAGAAAGCACCTCGAAAAGTGGTATGGTACTTTCCTATCACTCCTCGTCTGCAGCGCTATTTCGCGGACCCTAAGGAAGCGAAGCTCATGCGATGGCATGCGGAAAGGAAGAAGCCAGGAGATGATGATGACCCCGAAAAGGATGAGCTGCTGACGCACCCTTCAGATGCTAGCCAGTGGAAAGCATTGGACCTCGAATTCCCAGAATTCGGTGGAGATTCGAGGAACATCAGGCTTGGTGCGAGCACCGATGGACTCAATCCGTTCGGTAGCCAGAGCAGCACACACAGCACTTGGCCCGTGTTTGTATGGATGTACAACCTCCCTCCATGGTTGTGCATGAAGAAGAAGTACATACAAATGAGTATGCTAATTCAAGGGCTGAAACAACCTAGTACCGACATCAATCTGTATCTCGGGCTGTTGAAAGAGGAGCTAGCCACGTTATGGGAATCTGGAGCCAATACTTATGACGCCGTCGCACAAGATTATTTCACTATGAGAGCCGCGTTGGTCACTACGGTGCAAGACTATCCAGGTTGCGGGTATATCTCAGGGCAGGTTATCCAAGGATTCTGCGCATGTGTTAGGTGCATGGATAACACAAGCTATCTCCAACTAGAGAAAGATCCAGGGTCATCGAAAACCGTGTTCATGGCGCACCGGAGGTGGCTCGGCAAGAATGATCCATGGAGAAAACGTGGAGACCTGTTCGATGGCAAATCAGAGACCCGAGGAATCCCAGAGCATAGGAGCAGCGAAGAAGTGGAAGAGTTGCTGAAAAACTGGAAAGATTGTCCTAAGCCTGGAAAGAAGCGAAAGAGGCAGCAACAAGACAAGCCGCTAATGAAGGTATGGAAAACAAGGTCTGTTTTCTGGGAGTTGCCATACTGGAAGTTTCTCCGCACGCCTCATAGCCTCGACATCATGCATATCACGAAAAACATGTGCGAGAGTCTGGTCGCCACCATAATCAAGATGCCAGATAGGACGAAAGATGGTCCGAAAGCAAGGCACGACCTGATATGCTTGGGTATCCGGAAGGAGCTTCACGGAGGACGCACTACTCCTGATGATCAGGAAGATGACGATGATCATGAGTCGGAGACGACACAAGGTCGTCAGAAGGGTAAAAAGTTCAAGAAGAACGAATATTACTGCCCTCCTTCTTGCTTCACTCTAAGCCAGGATGAGATCAAACAGTTTTTCAAGTGCCTTCTAGGAGTCAAATTTCCTTACGGCTACGCGGGCAAGATAAGCAGATACCTAGACGAGGCAAAGCAGAGGTTCAGTGGCATGAAGTCTCACGACTGTGCCGTGCTAATGACGCAGGTACTTCCGGTCGCACTAAGAGGGATAATGGACGAGCACGTCCGTGAAACGTTATTTGGCCTATGCAAGTTTTTTGACGTCATCTCTAGGAAGTCGATTGGCTTGAATCAGCTCGGAAGGCTACAGGAGGAGATCGTGGTGATACTATGTGAGCTTGAGGTCTACTTCCCACCCGCATTCTTCGACATTATGGTGCATCTGCTGGTCCATGTCGTGGAGGACATCGTACAACTCGGGCCGATGTTCCTCCGCAGCATGATGGCGTTTGAAGGGATGAACGGACACATCAAAGGATACGTTCGCAACAGGTCCCGTCCAGATGGAAGCATAGCCAAGGGCTTTCTGGCCGAAGAGTGCATCTCTTTCTGCACGAATTATCTAGACATCGAGAACCCTGTCGGTCTTCCCGTCAACAGACACCTTGGCAAGCTCGACGGATCTGGTCACCAAGAGGGTCGTCGCATACTGCATGCAGACTTCGATTTTCGACGCGCAGACTTTGATCGAGCAAACCTCGTCGCGCTACAGCATTTAGAACTGGTCGATCCTTGGGTACAGAAGCACAAAAGGTTAATCGAGAAGAAGTACAGTGACCGGGGCATACAGAGGACGCAGGGAGAAATAATCAAAGAGCACAACTCAGATTTCACGCGTTGTTTTAGGTAGACGCTCCTTGATAATCCCCCGCGCTCGCATTCTTCTGACACGGAAAAGATCATATTCACCTTGTCACAGGGACCGATGCAAAACCTGGTGACCTATCAGGCGTATGATATCAACGGCTACACATTCTACACGGAGGAAAAGGACAACAAGTGTGATTATCAGAACTCAGGCGTAACGTCGGAATTCTACACCGATGACAACGTGAAGGAAAGATTCTACGGAAGAATCGAGGAGATTTTGGAGCTCGACTACTGTGGAGAAAAGGTGCCGATGTTCCGTGTCAGATGGGCAAAGAGCATCGAAAGAGAAGACCGGTATTTCACAACCATGGTTATACCCGAAGCAGCCAAATCCAAGGTCGCCGGTGCAAACGTGGCCGCGAAAAATGAACCATGGGTACTGGCTACCAAAGTGGACCAATGTTTTTTCATTACCTACCCGACAAAGCCTAGCCATGTTGTCGTGAGGAGAGGAAAAAGAAACATCATCGGAATGGATGGAGTCGCCAACGAGCAAGACTTCGACCAGTACGACGATCCAAAGATTGAAGATGACGACGACTACGATGCAACAACATACATCACAAGAATAAAAAGGACAACCCTACCCAAAAAAGGTAGCCCGTTCGAAAGAAGAAACATTAAAGTGCCGGGGCTAAATTATTCAACCGCGACAAAGAAGGGAAAAAGATTGTAAAACGCTAGCTCAAAAAATATTGTAAACGCGTGGTCGAAAAAGATTGTAATATTCATGGACAAAGTATTATGAAATTTAGTTATACTTTAAATCATATTTTTGGGCATTTTTGGAATATTATTACTTTTGGAATATTTAAAAGTATTTTAAAATCAAAATAAAACTTCTATGGCATATATCACCACTTTTGGGCATTTTTTGGAATATTTAAAAGTATTTTTAAAATCAAAACAAAAAATTGGGGCACCAGGATTCGAACCTGGGTACTCTCAGGTTTAGAATAGAGTAGTGGGCAGAACCAGTGGGATAGGCTAGTATAGTTGTTAGCTAGTGGGGCTGTAGTTCTCTTGTGCCGTAGTTAGAAGCCGATAGGCGTAGCGCACTATCCTATAGTGCGCTACAGATATCCGTAGCGCACTATGGCTCAGTGCGCTACGCCTAAGTGGCTTTATCCACACGTGGCGCCCGACCCCCTCTCTCATCCCCATCTCTCCATCTCTCAGCCCGAAGCCGAAGGACCGCCGCCGCCGCTCTCGATCCGCCGCCGCTGCGTCTGAGGAGGAGGAGGTCCGCCCGTACGTGTCCGAGGAGGAGGTCCGCCCGCGTCTCAGGAGGAGGCCCGTGTCCGAGGAGGAGCAGCCGCCGTGTCTCAGGAGGTGGAGGCCGCCGTCGTCCGCCCGTCGTCGTCCGCCCGTCGTCCGCCCGTCAGAGGTGAGCGTCGCCTCTCCCCTCTCTCCCCTCTCTCCCTTTCTCCCTCTCTCTCCCTCTCTCGCCTCTCTCTGCAGGCCATGGTTAGGGTTCTGCAGGCCATGGTTAGGGTTCTGCAGGCCCCTCTCTCCCTCTCTCCCTGCTGAATGTGCAAACTGGTAGAGATTGCATCAATCATGGGCTCGATCATTGTTGTCCATGCAGTCATCAACTACTACTAGTAGTAGTAGTAGTAGCAATTCTCTGTAACAATCTCACCAGAAAAGCTTTAAAAAAGTGCAGCAATGGCCAACTAGAGTTCAAGGATACTCCATTCAGAATTGTTTGTAACTGATTTTACTCTATGAAAGCTTCTATAGAAAATGGAAAGTGAAAAGCCTCATGTAAATTCTGTATAGAACATATGTCATGTACTGATGCCAATTTTTCTCTAGCATATGATAAAAGCCTGGGAAACTTGGTTGATAGCAATGTGCTGCACCATAGATCATTCCAGAAAATAAAAACCATTGCCTACTTTTCCTATAGTCATGGCTCTCCATTCATCATCAAGACTAAATATCCCTCTCTATCAAAATGATCCACATTGTGTAACTGTATGGGGAACAGACTCATGATAGTAAGTGTCCCTTATCAATTTGACTCAGGGAAAATCAGCATTATTATAGAATTTATCCAAGTGTAATCAGTAATGCTTTGTTCTGAATCCTGAGATCCAATATTCCCAATCCTCCTTTTTCTTTTGGCTTGCAAATCATATCCCAAGCAGCCAGTGAATTTACTCTTTCCTTGTTTTTTTCTTCCTCCATAAGCATCTTCTTCTAGCTTTATCAATGATCTCAATAACCCCCAGGGGAATAACCACAGTACACATGAAGTACATTGCCAATGAAGACAAGACAGAATTAACTAGAATGAGACTGTCTCCATAAGACAAAAAAGATATAGTGGCATTCAGTCTTCTTCCAATTATGTTAATAATTGTTGAGAAATCCTTGACAGAGGGTTTAGTAGTGCCCATGGGTAAATCCAAAATGTAAAAGGCATGGACCCAAGCTGACACTCAAAAGCATAACTTGAAGAAATCTTCCTTGATGATATGCAGGCATTTTTCACAAAGAAACCATTAAAACCATCTGGTCCAGGTGCTTTATATGGTATTAAGAATTTAACCAATCCATATATTTCCTCTTCGGTGATTGGGGAATCCAGACTTTGTAGAGTGTCCACCTCAGGAAGTAACTCCATTAACTCCATATTATTATTTGTAGGAAAGGAAACCCCCATCCTATTTTTGTAACATCTCCATAAGGATGTATCTTTCTCAGTATGCTCTCTCATATTATTCCCATTTTCATCTTGGATATGAGAAATAATATTATGCATGTACCTTTCTGTGGCCCGTGCATGAAAATCCTTTGTGTTTCCCCCATTTAATTTCACCCATTTGATAGTGCAATGCTACTTTGGTACTCTGATTACCCATCAATTTCTTTAGATGGAATTTAACATTATTAATGAAATTGAATTTAGGGGTGGAAATCCCCCTACTGTCCTCAAGTTTATCTAGTAGTAAGATCACATA
Source organism: Avena sativa (assembly GCA_916181665.1). Lineage (NCBI taxonomy): Eukaryota > Viridiplantae > Streptophyta > Magnoliopsida > Poales > Poaceae > Avena > Avena sativa. The sequence goes on from OV702289.1 coordinate 597,598,521, forward strand.
ATTTATTTTATCAAATAGGATTTTCAAACCGTGTATGTGCAAGGTAGTAAGATCCTTCTTTCAAGTAGATGTCCATTTCTGGCTTAGGTATTACAAAAGTTTGCAATGATTGTTTATATAAATGATTAGACAAGATAAAATCATCTCATGGACAGTCTATGTACAAGAAGCTAGCTAGGGTTAGCAAATTTAGCTTGGTAAAAAGCATCTGGTTTTGCACTCCTAGGTGGACACTCCTGGGTGCACCCCCTAGCTTCGGGTTTATCCAAATTTAGCTTGTATCAGAGGTGCACCCCCTAGCATCTTGTTTTGCACTCCTGGGTGCACCCCCTAGTTTGTGGTTGATCCAGCAACTACCAACAATGTGTATATACTGATGAACTTGTTATTTTCTATCATATTTGCTGTCATATACTTGCTGACATATAATCCATACTTGCTATCATATTTGCTGTCATATTTGCTGTCATAAACAATGTGTACAAAAAATGTGTACACATTTACTGATGATCCATACTGTCATATAATGACAGGTGCTAGATGGTTAGGGTTTGACAGTGAGCAAATTATGTTCTTGTGAATTATGGTTAGGGTTTGGGAGTGAGCAATGTACTAGATGGCCATACTGTTATCTTTATTGTGACTTATCTGCAGATGTCATACTGTTATCTTTCACAAGAAGTCAGTGCTACTTGTTTATATAAATGATTAGACAATATAAAATCATCTCATGGACAGTCTATGTACAAGAAGATAGCTAGGGTTCACCCCCTAGCATCTGGTTTTGCACTCCTGGGTGCACCCCCTAGCTTCCCCCTGCCTAGCAGCCACAACAAGTTTTGTAGTGGCTGATACAAGTTCTTCCTAGCATCTAGTTTCCTAGCATCAAGTTCTCCTGGATTTGTTTAGCTTGATTCATTGTAGTGGATGTAGTAGCTTGCAGTTAGCTTGCAGTTAGCTTGTAGTTGCTGTAGTAGGTTAGTGTTAGCAAATTTTATTGTAGTTGCTGTAGTAGTTGCCTAGCATATGGTTTTGCACTCATGGATTTTAGTGTTGTTTGTGGCTAGGAGATATATGATCCTAGTTATGCTGATGATGATCCTAGTTTGTGGCTGATCTAAAATGCTCCTGGTGATGGTCTAGTAGTGCTGAAATGGTGACCATATAATCTGACCATATTTGCTAGTGCTGATCTAAAATGCTCCTGGTTTAAAATGCTCCTGGTTTGAAAATACATGGTGAAAACTTGCTGTCATATAATCTGACCATATTTGATGTCATATAAGTTATTTGTTGTCATATAAGTTACTTGTTGTCATATAAACTTGTATTTGCTTGCTGTCATATAATGACAAGTGCTATAATCTGCATGTATTTGCTTGCTATCATCAATGACAGGTGATATAATCTGTGGTGATATAATTGTAGCACTTGAAATTGTGATTGTGCTTGTATGAGGCACTTTATTATGTCGTGTATGCAGGTTCTTGTATGAAATGAGTCCCGATTTTTGCCGGAATGTTGATTAACTTCCGTTTCGGTAGAAATCGGGCACTCCTAGTTTAAGAAAATTAGCAAAGGTCATGCCGGATTTTTCCGTGCATTTAACCAATTATTTGTTTTTTATTAGTGCAAAGATGTGTGACAACGACGAGGCTGGATGTTCTAAGTGCATCAGCGCTGAAGGGGAACTTAGACCTCCGAATAAACAATTGACATTCTGGGAGGCGGCCCAGCGTCTAGAAGACGATGAAGAATACCATCCCCAGGAGAGCGAGGATGATGAGATGGAAGACGCGGAGGAAGAAGCCGAAGGAACGGCGGACGATGAAACCACTGATGGCGGCGAGGGCACAGGGAGTGGTAGCAACCCTCCTAAGAAGAAGAAGAAGCCGAAGGACCGGCGCCTGAACACGGTCGGCACGGTCAGGGAGGAAATTACCGAAGTGAGCCCATCAGGGGTTCCTTTGGAGCCTGCCCTTGTCGTCAAAGGGTACGGTGGGAAAGTGGCGGCGATCACCCGGACAACCATCTCGATCAACACCGAGAATCTCCGGCATAAAGATAATGTCCACTTGCGCACACTCCTCTTCGAGAAGCTGCACGCAAGATACAAGTTCCCCGCTAAGTATCAGAACACAAATTATCATGGGAACGAAGTAAACAAATCCGCCCTCACAAAGATGAGCACCGCCCTGGCCAGCTGGAGAACCCGGATAAAGAAGAAGATCTATAAAGAAGGCAAAAGTCTCGAGGAGATCCAGAAGATTGACCCGCAGATCACCGAAGATCAGTTCCGGGAGTTCAAGGAGAGGTGTGAGTCCGAAAGAGCCCTGACCAATAGTAATCGGGGAAAGGTGCTACAGGCGATGAATATAGGTCATCACCATCTCGGATCTGGTGGATACAGAACCGCGGAGGCCAAATGGAATAAGGAGGACGAAGAGTATAGATCCAAGGGGATAGAAAACCCCTTTGCTAAATTCAAACCCGGGCAGGTTCGAAACTTCATCAGGGCCCGTTACCATGTGGACCCAAAAACCAAACAACTCACCGCGGATCCTGCGGTGAAGGAATTCGAGCAAATTGTGGTAAGTATAATCTAATTACCGCGGATCAACACGATTGCAATCTAATCGATGATCTAAATGATTCACTGTTACTTCTTCTGCAGGAGGAGGAAATTGTTGCTAGTCATGGATCCCAGGGTTCCTCATCCTAGGGGTCGACGGTGGCCACCCGGTGGGATAACCCTTTTAACAGGGCGATGAACCGGGCCAAGAAAATAGAGCCGGTTACGAAGAAGCTGTCGTCGGCTGGCCGTCTGGCCGGCCTCGGGAGTAAGAATTGGGTGGATCATTTTGGTCCACCGCCGAGGACGCATGTGGCGCCGTCGGGAAGGAGCGAGGAGGAAAACCGAGAGGTTCAAGAACTTAAGGCACAAGTGGCGCGGATCCCACAGATCGTCCAAGACAACGTGGCAATCACCCTCACGTCCTTCCTGCTTACCTTGGTGGAGTCAATAGCGAACTGGAGTGCGGGTGGTCGAGTAGGGCCGTGCCCGATTCCAAGCATGGTCAGCAGCCACTCGAACAACGCGGCGCCGACGAATCAGGAGAACTACGTGTTCGTGACTCCGCCCGCTAGCACCGCGGCGCCGCAAGTGTTGGTGACTCCCCCTGCCATCACCGCGGCGCCGGAGTACATGTTGGTGCCCCCTGCCATCGGTGTGGCAGCACCGGAGCTCCAAGCACCTGTCGGTAGGGAGAATACATCGGCGGCCAGCACCGCGCCATCAAGCAGCCCTTCCGTCTCTTGCACGCCCGTCGCCGTATGCGGTGCGTCGACATTAGCCGATCTCGATGCCATCACGGTAAACAAAATGCTTTAATTACCGCCTTTCATGCCATCTATTACTCTTATGGCATCTCGCTCTGACGATGCCGTACATGTTTTCCGCAGACGGATGTTCCTTGCACTCTCTTATGCTACGTGAAGAACGAGCTGAGGGATGTTGCCAAGGGTACCATCGTTCAACCCTTGCAGCGCACGTTCCACTCAAAGGCGATGCCAGATAGCGTGCACAGGGTTAAAATTAGTCGGGTGCTAAGGGGCTGCAACGACCTGGAACCTCCCATTCAACCCCCAGGAGCGGATGAAGAAGAGCCGTCTGTCCTCAGAAGTTGCTTCGGCTTATTCTTGCTATGGCCAAAGAGCATGATCCGTTTGGGGACGGCGGGGGCCATCACGCCACAGACAACAGCACCGCCTGTCGTGCCAGCGACAAGCGGTGGCAAGGCCCCCTTACCGCCCTCGCCGTCACCTCCACGCGGTGGGTCGGATGATCATGTTGATGATATGCACATGGCGCAGGATCCGGCCGAGGACGACGAAGACTGGAATGATCACTTCTTCAGCACTCAGTTTGGCAACAAAGAAGACCTAGCTGGTGGCCCCACAGAGAAAGCCACTATCACCAAGCGTCTGTTTGGTTCTCAGGAGACGCCTCCAGCTTGCGCCTTTACAGAGCCAGCTGATACAACCAAGCAGCCCTTTATTCTAAGCCCTGACACACTACATAGGGCGGTCAATGCTCAGATTTGCGGTGCCTGCCCGCTCTCCAAAAGGAAAAAAGGGCAGGAAAAGAAAATCTAGCAGCTCGAGCCAGCCGGTGGCGTCAACAACTGCGAATCCGATCAGGTTTCGGGACGGGCCACTAAGACCCGAGGGTATTATGTGGAGGATTCATGTGGCGGGTGAGCCCATGCTACCTAAGAATTTGCGGAAGCTCGCCCGTTCAGAACTGCAGAGTGTGCATGACGGCGTGCTGACGATAGAGAGACGCCTTCTATCGGAGAAAGATCCCTCGCACCCGGTATTCGTGGTTAAGGTGCCACCAGGCTTGGGCTTCGTCGACACTGCCCCCGCGGATCTGTTCTTCCTGCGGTTCGAGGACATCTTCAATATGTTCCACCTATACCCGCTGCACTATACCATGGTCCATCTGTTTTCTCTCAGCCTGGCCACGCAGATCATTAGAGAGAACACACCGGGCATCGCTATAGTGGACCCCTACTACATGCGTGACGGCTGCTTGGGTTCCCCCGCCGAACGACGTATCGTGGCCTCGTACCTAAAAAGAATCCTCGTGGCGAACAAGACAAAGGAATACATTCTCGTGCCTTACTTTCCCGAGTAAGTCGTTATTCACTCGCCACCGTCGATTGGCTTTATTAGATCATCATCATTCTTTTTCCAACACATTCCATTTGAATTTTTTGCGCAGAGATGAACATTGCACGCTCATCTCCTTATCGCCGAAGCATTCCCACGCCACGTATTTCGACCCGGGGAGTCTAGAAAAGAAGAAAAACTACGACAAGATCAAGGAAGTTCTGGATGATGCTCTCACTGGCTTTGCCTCGACGGAAGGCACCAGCTTCGTGCGTAAGAAGGTCAAGTTCGACAGGCACGTCTTCAACCATGTAACGGAGTTCCCCTGCGTGAAGCAGCCGGAAAACAGTAAGAAGGAAGCCTACTACGCACTCCATCACATGAGGGCGTTCCTACTTGACCAGCAGAATTCTACGCTGCCAGATCATCTCAAACAGTGGGCCGAAGCAAAGGCCAAGATCAATGATTCGGATATTAGACAAGAGATGTATCGCATCCAGCAGCAGTTTGGGGTAATCATCTTTCATGATGTCATGACTTCGGGGGGGATCTTCTACGGAGGAAATATCCCGAATAACCGTGACATAGAAGATCGCCTAGAGATGCAGGGTGACTATAGGAAGTTCATGATGATACAGGGCGTCCTGCCGTTCCCTAAGCCGAGCCAGAAGGCTTGATGTTGGCCTAGTTGTAGTTACAAACTATAGATGACCTTTGTGTGTGTGTGTGGACGACAAGTGAACTTATTTTGCTTATTATTATTATATATCAATCAATGCTTGGTTTTTTTGCTTACTCTTTGGTCCTTTGCTCAATTTGGTCCTTCTTTTTTTCCTTACTCTTTTTCGAGAATAATGCCGATGATTGAAATGTCGTGGCACACTATATATGTGAATGTGCTACGATGGGATTGTACGCCTTGTGCTATGCACAAGTCCAGGTGTTGTGCATCCTACTTGGCATACGGTTCCATCGTAGCATATTCCTGTGTCCAACGACCTATGTATATATATGAGGCATGCTTTTTGAGTTACTTTGGTCTTTTTCGAGAATAATGCCGATGATTGAAATGTCGTGGCACACTATATATGTGAATGTGCTACGATGGGATTGTACGCCTTGTGCTATGCACAAGTCCAGGTGTTGTGCATCCTACTTGGTGTACAGTTCCATCGTAGCATATTCCTGTGTCGAACGACCTATGTATATATATGAGGCATGCTTTTTGAGTTACTTTGGTCTTTTTCGAGAATAATGCCGATGATTGAAATGCCGTGGCACACTATATGTGAATGTGCTGCGATGGGATTGTCCGCCTTGTGCTATGCATAGGTCCAGGTGTTGTGCATCCTACTTGGCGGACAGTTCCATCGTAGCATATTCCTGTGTCGAACAACCTAGTTATATATGAGGCATGCTTTTTGAGTTTGGTCTTTTTGATTTAGGAGTACTTTCTATAAGTGTATCTTCATATGCGACTTTAATTATATATGTTTTTTTCAATAGTCGGTTAATTATTATTGTCAACTTATAGATGACGTGGTACGTCGTGTACAAGGGACGGGTTCCCGGAGTCTACGATGATTGGGAAGACTGCCGGAGACAGGTGCACCGTTTCAGCGGCAATAGCTACAAAGGGTACAACACTATGGCGGAGGCGGAAGCTAGATACACGCGCTATCTAGCGGGAGTTAGGACAAGGAACCGGATGAAGACCTACACCTTCGTCGCGGCGGTGATCATGCTTATCTTCTTTGGTTATTTATCCCGCGTTTGTGTCTAGCTAGCTAGTTTAGATGTCTAGGCGAGCTTCCGAGCTCTAACTTGTTCGATCGACACATGTATTCGCATGTCACCAACTACTACTTTGTAACATGATCGAAACAATGTAATTAACTTAGACTATGTATTCATGTATGAGACTTATCTATATGTATTTGTTTCAATCTTGTTTTTCATATTGAGTATTTATATATATAATTGTATATCTTGTATCTGTGTGTGTATATCTGCTGTAATATTGTATATAATCTGTATTGCATATAATCTAGCTCGGAAATTAAAAAAAAACAAAAAATACATCTGTGGCGCACATGGTCTACCTTCTGTGGCGCACTACACCTAAAGCGCACTATGGAAGTTTAGTGGCGCACTAGGTAGTGCGCCACAGAAGATCCCAGGGGTAGCGCACCATCCCAAACTTCTGTGGCGCACTAGGAGGTGCGCTACGCCTATCTCTACACAACCGTGGCGCACTAGGCAGTGCGCCACGACTGAGAGATAGCCGTAGCGCAAGGCCCGTGGTGCACTGCTAGTGCGCCACGGATGGGCATTCGTGGTGCGCCACTAACAGCCTGTTTCCTAGTAGTGTACGCATAGATCAGGCTCTGATACCACTGTTGGGTCCGCAGCATAGAAAACAAAATTTTTCCTACGATTAGAACTACACGCCAAGATCTATCTACTAGGTATAGAGCAACGGGTGGACATACATCCATCGAGAAATTACCCTCGAAGACAACGAGTTTTGTTAACGAGTAGGATCTCGTGGTTGATGTAGTCGTACACTTGCCGATCTCAAGATCGTGAGGAAGTCCGAGCGCCGCAACTCAGCAGCGCATCCGTACTCGCACACACGTTCAAGCCACCGGACAACCTCCACCTCCTCGCTCCAGCGATCCAGCGGAAGCAACAACTCATTCCAGACGAAATGCCACCGGGAACATGTATCTCGCTAATCCGAGACCATGGGGGAATAATTCTAGAGGGGGAGAGAGATCCTTCACAAGGAGGTGTAAGGAAGAAGGAGGGAGAGGGTGGCCTTTTATAGGAGGAGGGGGGTGCCCCTCTCTCCCTGGCCGATGCATGGGGGGGTGACTCCTCACCTCCCCCATTCATGTGGTGGTAACCCCTCCACATTAAAATGCCTCTTCACATTCCCTTTTAAAGTCCCCACTTTAAATGCATTAAAATTCTCCAAGTTTAATGCTCTCTCATTTAATAAAACTCTTTTATTAAATTTATTCAGAATTTTGTTAATTACTTTAATTAACAAACATTCACATATAACCCCTTGCAATATTTCAATATCACATGCAGAACCACTTTCTGCAATTTCACCCGAAACAATTTCCGGTTTCTATCAAAACAATTCCTCTGCTTTGCAATTCTTTCTTCTGAAACATATGTGCTCCAAAATGGTGTCCGGTAACTCTTAAGTGTGTCACCCTATAGTTCGCGAATAATACAGACATGATTGAGACTCCTCTCAGATCAATAATCAGAAGCGGGACCTGGAGATCCAAACTGACTCCTGCATATTCAACGATGACTTCTGTGATCATGAGAACCTTTAACGCTTGTAACTAAATCCCTTTGTCTCGCGATATATTACATGTCCGAGATTCGATCATCGGTATCTCCATACCTAGTTTGATCTCGTTGCCGACATCCACTCTTTTCTCGTTCCCGTGATATAACATTCTAGTGATCACATCACTTGCTTGCAAGCTATCTTAATGTGATATCACCGAGAGGGCCTAGAGTATATCTATCCATCATCGGGATTGACAAATTCCACTCTTGATCCATGAGCCTCAACATAACACCTTTGTAGCACTGAACCCATCTTTATAGTCACCCTGTTACGGTGTGACGTTTGATGTTATCAAGATAATCTTCCGGTGTTAGCAATTAACATGATCTCATGGTCTAAGGATAAAGGTTACTTCGTATGATGTTATAGCAATATAAACATAATGACTTTGATCGTAATGCTATACTTCGGATGAATGTTCATCACATCATTCAACTAATATTGTGACCTTGTTATTAACAACTCCAATGTCTATGATCAGGAAACCTTGATCATCTTGTTAATCAACAAGCTAGTCTATAAGAGAGGCATAACTAGGAACCTTTTTTGTTTATTAAACACACATGTATTGATGTTTCCGATCAATACAATTATAGCATGCAAAATAAACATTTATCATAAACATGGAATAAGATAATAACCACTTTATTATTGCCTCTCGGGCATATTCCCTTCAGTCAATTCCTCCCAAGTCCTTGGTGCTTCTGCACCAAAAGATCTGTACCAGTCGCAAACATTATTAGAGAGAGTTTGTCTAAACAACTAGATTTTAACCATACCAAGATTACAGTCATCAAAAATAAAGGAACTTAGAATGTCTTCAAAGAATTATAAGTGTCCATATGGACTTTCTTCATTGGTTCCTGCAAATTTCTTAGAATGTAATAATTTGAATAATAAAGGATGGATCTTGATTCCATCCGGATTTATGCTTTTGTGACAGTTATAAAAGCGTCCATGGGCGAACCCATTTTCCTTACTGCCTTGAGCTGGTTTAAATGTTGAGTATTATCCATTGTTGTGGTCCTGCAACTCAAGTAAAAATTAGTACAACAAAAGTAAATAACTAAAATAAAGTGACTTATAGCGCTAAGATCCCCGGCAATGGCGCCAAAAAATAGCTTGATGACTGCAAGTGCACAGATCATTTGTAGCTAGTTTTGAAATAAAGATATCGATCCCACAGGGAGCAGTAGGCGAAAGACTAAAATGCTTTTAACTATAACTAAATGAAGTACTTAAGAAATAACTTTAAGATGCAAGATAAGTAGAGTTGTTTTTTGGTTTTTGGTTTTTTGTTGAACAAGGTAATTTAAAGTAAAACAAAACTTAATGAAGAAAGTAAGAATCATGTGTGTAATAGAACTTCAGAACTACAATAGGGAAAAGGTGTTCTCACGGAGTGATGGATACACCGCTAGCAATTTAGACTAAGTAATCGAGAGTATTATAATAAATATTCTCATAGTGTGTATGTATGTGGGAGGATCTCCATATATGGATGATTTGCCAGCAACCGCTGCACACATCATCCTCATAACCACAGTAGACAGTAACTGACAACCATCGCATTACCGTGCTATTAAGAGATTTCTCCCGTGGCATGGACATGGCTTTATGAGTTCTCCTTGGTTCCCCAAGTTAGTACATAAGGAATAACAATAGCTTTATAGTCACAGTAAGCGCTATCATCCCTCCGTCTACTAATAAGTAATCCCCTCCATCGAGTCCCCATAAGAGGCAAATATTAAGGAAGTGCACTTCTCCCTAATATCAAGATGAAGACAATTAACACATACACATAATGATGTATAACATAATAATCTCTCTGTCATCTCAATCATATGCTAGGGTTTCTCCATCTCCCCAAGAACTAGAGATCTACTCAGACATGGAGGCAATCAACATCATAGCAATGGTAATGGAAACAATCATAGATGAATAGTACTTGTATAAATCCACAACGAGTATAGGAATTACAACAAGATCTAGACAAGATATAGATGGGATGGATGGAGATGGTGGTGATGCAGTGGTGGATGATGAAGATCGATGACTTAGCCTCCCGGATGTGCGCAAGGTGAAGATGGATCCCTGGCGGATGAGTTCCCCCTCCAGATGCCTTCTGGAGGTGAGGGCTGATTTCTGGGTGTTCTGTATGTCACCTCTCCGAACCAATTACAGGGGGTGAAACTATTTGACGAGGCGGAGGCGGCGCCAACTATACGGCCGGAGCTATACGAGCGGAGGAATTGCTCCTGCTGTATAGTTGCTCGTTGGGCCCTTTGTCTCCTTTGTTCGCTTCTGGTTTTATTTTGGTATTATTAATATTTACCAAATAAGCGATTTACGTTGTTTTTGACTCCTTTTCTCCATAGTACAACTGCTTCAATAATTGTATCCATTGGATCCATCATCTATCCTGATCTTGGTGAAAACAGACACAAAATGTGCGTGCAAGCGTCGTAAAATACCAAAATCCTACATCTACAATGCAAAATAATAATGTAAAACATGATGCAAATATGCACTCATCACCTATTCTTGTGGAAGATTCTGTTGGTGATATCAGGCAAACTAGTCGCATGGGAGTGAGATCTTATCCTGTTGATGGAAGGGATGTCCACGTGGAGGGTGTAGATTCTGATGAGGAAGATCCTGAAGAAAGGGTGTTTGAGTCACCAGAATATTATCCTACTCTAGATAACATGCACTATCCAATTATAGCTGAGGACTATCGTACCCAGCAGAATACTTGGGGAGCACTGGAAGCGGAATATTCTGTTGATTACTCAAGAGTCGGGATGCAGGAGGCGATTGAAGAAGACAGTGACGAGGATGATTCTGAAGATACCTCAGATGAGTTGGAAGGTATGGACACACTTCAGTTGGATGATGTGTTAAATCCGGATACTTCTGATACTGAGTATCGTCCATTGAAGAGGCAAGTCATTCCACAGACGGTGCATCGTACTTCACATCAGCATGGTTGTACTGCGGGAATGTACGATGAACGTCGCAACTTCTAGGGAGCGCGACACTAGAGGAGGAGTATTCTAGTGGTGATACGAAAGTTAGAGTCTGAGCACTTGATGTAAATAAATAACTGAGATAATATCCACATGAGTTGTAATACCTAAATGGTATGGGCTTGTAATGATGTTGTACCAACGATGTTGCTTGTAATGCATAATATGTGAAATGCATATTTGGTTCTTATTTGGATTTTGTGTTCCATTGTGTGACTAGTTCTGTGCATGAAGTTGAGCTCAGAACACATATGCATGATGTAATTATGAGTGTTCACTTTATGTTACAGGACTAGGGGGTATGGAAATGGGTGTAGAGGATGAGACCGAACATCAGCGCATGGAGCACGAAACTAAGGAAAAGGCGGATGAAGACGCTAGAATGCAAGCGAATTTACCACCACCACCAATGAGGCTGTTGATGGAGCAGAACTTTATGCAATACATGTAGATGATGCAAGAGTCCAAGAAGAAGTTTATGGAGGGATTAGTGGATCGAGTGGGACATTAGAGGGAACCCGAAGGACGTGGTGTGAGTCTTTCTGACTTTCAAAATGCAAGGCTATTACCTTTTGCTTCAGCCCCTGATCCAATGGATGCAGAGGATTGGCTAGCAGATACAGAGAGAAAGTTGAAAACTGTAGGATGCAATGATGAGGAAAAGTTAAGGTACGTAACACATCTCTTAGCTGGACCTGCAGCATCATGGTGGGAGAATCAGTTAGCAATGCAACCTCTAGGAAGAGAGTATACCTAGGAGGAGTTTAAGCAGAGATTCCGCGAGTATCATGTTCCAGAAAGTGTGATGGAGTTGAAGTGCAGGGAGTTCAAAGAACTACAGCAGGGATATACCAGTGTCATGAAGTACATCTGGGAGTTTAGTCAACTATCTTGTTATGTTGAGGATGAAGTGATCACTAAGGAAAAGAGGAGAAACGTTTCTTGCGTGGTTTAAATCCATTTGTGAAGATGCAGCTGAGGCTGGCCAATAAGGCAACTTTTCAACACATACTTGATGCAGCTATCACATTTGAGGATGATTACAAGACTGTCCAAGAGGACCGAAGGAAAAGAGCAAAGACAGAAACCAAGAGGATCCAAGCAAGTAAGTCTAAACCCAATTTGGAGTTCAAACCCAGGAATCGACCCTTCAATAAAAACAACAATACTAACAAGAATAGGAGTGGAGGTCAGTCCAACCCTAGGAGGAATATTATATGCAACAATTGTGGTATTCCAGGGCATTTCCAAAGGGAATATAAGAAGCCAGTAATCATATGCTATGGTTGTGGTCAGAAGGGGCACATCAAGCCTGATTGCCTAAGTAAACCACCAAGTGGTTGGCCTACAACTGGTAGTGGTCAAGCAAGAGGCAGAGGTGGACAGCCTAATAGAGGTGGAAGCTATGGAAAAAACGACAATGGCAAGAGAGGCAGACCTACTAGAAAGCTGAATTGTGCAACCTTGGAGGAGGTGGATAACTCGGATCAAGCGGTGATAGGTACGCTCAATATTCTCACAAAGCCTGGAAAAGTTTTATTTCATACGGGTGCAACTACTTCATTCATATCTAAACAGTTTTGTGATAAGTTCGGTATTAGAAGGGCACCTTTAGAAAACCTATGACCGTAGTTACCGCTGGAGGATCGTGGTTGTTAGAAACATAAAATTAATCCAAGTTATCTCAATTTGTGATCAAACCTATTATGTGAATCTTTATGTGATTCCATTAAGGGGAATAACAGTAGTGTTGGGAATGGATTGGATGACTGAGTATGGGGCTCAGATTAATTGTGAGGATAAAACCGTTTCAATCATGTCTCCAAGTGGAGGAAGGATAGTCTATCAGGCATATAAACATAGTCATATCATGGTAGATCTGCAATTGAACTCAATGAAGGAGGTCAAATTGGAAGATATTCCTGTAGTGAAGGAATTTCAAGATGTTTTTCTAGCACAATTACCAGGAATGCCACCTGATCAAGAAATAGAGTTCACTATTGACCTGATACCTGGTACAGCACCAATAGCCCAAGCACCGTACAAGTTGGGACCAAAAGAATTAAAAGAGCTCAAGGAACAAATTGATGAGTTAGCCAGAAAAGGATTTATTCAGGAAAGTGTATCCCCATGGGGAACTCCGGTAATTTTTGTGGATAAAAGAGATGGAGGACGAAGAATGTGTGGTGATTACAGAAATCTCAACAATGTTACCATCAAGAACAAATATCCATTGCCAAGAATCCAAGATCTCTTTGATCAAGTCAAAGGAGCTGGAGTATTTTACAATATTGATCTAAGATAAGGATACCATCAGATAAAAATCAAACCTGAAGATGTTCCATAAACACCATTTGTGTCAAGGTATGGACATCATGAGTACCTCGTCGTACCTTTTGGATTGACCAATGCACCAGCAATATTCATGAACCTGATGAACAAAATCTTCATGCCGTATCTGGATAAGTTTGTCATAGTGTTTATGTTGGAATTATGCCCTAGAGGCAATAATAAGGATGTTATTATTATAATTCTTGTTCATGATAAGGTTTATATTCCATGCTAGAATTGTATTAAGCGGAAACATTAATACTTGTGTGGTTTGTGAACAACACCGTGTCCCTAGTACGCCTCTATGGACTAGCTCATTGATCAATGATGGTTAAGGTTTCCTAACCATGGACATGAGTTGTCAATTGATAATGAGACCATATCATTGGGAGAATGATATGGTGGACAAACCCAAACTAAGCAAAGCTATTAGATCGTTTCATTGTGTTCTTCTTTGCGAAGCTTTTCCTATGTCAAATATTGTATTCCTTAGACCATGAGATAATACAACTCCCTGGTATCGGAAGAAAGCTTTGAGGTCATCAAACGTCATCCTATGAGAGGGTGATCATAAAGGTGTCTCTCAGGTGATCGGAAAGTATCTGTTGGGTTGTATGTATCGAGATGGAATTTGTCCCTCCCAAGTCGAAGAGATATACTTCGGGCCCACTTGGTAATCGATATCAACACCGCTTGCAAGCATGTGGTTAAGGAGTTAATCACAAAGTGATATCGGATTACGTAACGAGTAAAGTACTTGCTGTGAACGAGATTGAACTAGGTATGACGATACCGACGATCGAATCTCGGGCAAGTAAAATATCGCGAGACGAAGGGAATATATATATGGGATTGATTGAATCCTGGCATCGTGGTTCATCCGATATGATCATCGATGAATGTGTGGGAGTCAATATGGGTGCCCAGACCCCGCTGTTGATTATTGATAGAAGATCATGTCTGCATATTCTCGAACCCGCAGGGTCACACACTTAATGTGTCTCGACGCTAGGATAGATTGGATAATTGGTTTATGAATTTTTGTTTAGAGTCTCGGATGGGATCCGGGATATCACGAGAGGTTCCGGAATGGTCCGGAGAATAAGATTCATATAAGGCAGTGCAGTTTTTGGAGTTTGGAATTGTTCCGGATTAATCGGTATTGTACCGGAAGCTTCTAGAACCTTCCGGAAGGGGGCCAACGTCGTCCCACCTTCCGGGAGGGGGCATGGGCCTATGAGGGAGTGTCCTGGCCGCATTGGTCCAGGGGCACAAGGCCCCATAGGGCCCAGCCGATTCTAGATAGATTTAACTCGTTTAAATCTAGGGATAGAATTTCTAGATAAGGGGAGAGTTTAAATCGTTTAAACTAGAGATAGGCTTGGAGGAGGGGCTAGGGCTGGCCGCCGCCACCCCCTCTATAAATAGAGGGCTGGTGCGCCCCCTCCCCACCAAGACACATCTCCCTCCAAGCCCTAGTAACCCTGCTGCCTTCCTCTCTCCCTCCCGACTGTTTGTAGGCGAAGCCCTGCGGCAGAAATTCTCCACCATATACACCACGCCGTCGTGCTGTAGATCCAATCCATCTCTCCACCATACTTGCTGGTCCGAGGAAGGAGGAGACGTCGAGGTGCTGCACGTGTGCATCTCACGGAGGCACCGCCACTTGTGGTGCTAGATCGGATCGGATCGCGAGGAGGAGAAGCGAGTACGACTACATCACCCACGTTCCGACGAACGTTCCGCTGTGCGAATCTTCAAGGGTATGAAGATCTAATCCAATATCTCTCGTTGTTTGCATCTCCTAGATTAGATCTTGGCTTTCCCTCTGTTCGCTTCCGTAGAAAATTTTGATTTACTATGCTGCGAAACCCTTCAGTGGTATCAGAGCCAGGTTTATGCGTAGATGTGATTCACGAGTAGAACGCAACATGGTTGTTGCGGGCGTTGATGTTTTCTGTTGCAAGCCTCTTGTTTGTGTTCTTCTTATGACGCGGGATAGTGAGATTGAAGCGGTCCAGGCCAACCTTACGCGACGTCGTTCGCGAGACCGGCTCCGCACTTGACGTGTGGCTTGTACCACACATGCGGCTGGTGGATGTCAGTTTCCCTCACTATAGTTGTCATGGGATTAACACCGGAGTTTGGCAACCATAATATCACCGTTGTGGCTTTCCGTAGGTAAGAATCGTTCTTAGCATCTACTCCCATAAGCCACGTAAAACATGCAACAACAAAGTAGAGGCGTCTAACTTATTTTTGCAGGGAGTGTTTTCTGTGATATGGTATGGCCCAAGATGTGATGTGTATATTGTATGCGATGATCATGTTTTGTAATGTTTCACGACTTGCATGTCGATGAGTACACAACCGGCAGGAGCCATATGGTTTTCTTTATAATTGTGTATGACCTGCGAGTCAACTTCTTATACGCCATGTAATAGCTTTACTTTATCGCTAAGTAGTTAGCAATAGTTGTAGTTGCTATTCGTGGTGGAGGCAATCATGGTGGAGTGATGGAGATCATGCCGGAACGCACAAGATGGAGATCATTGCGCGAAGATTGGCTATACCATGTCACATAAAGTTATATGCATGTGATGTTTATCCTTTTATGTATCTTATTATGCTTAGATCGCGACGGTAGCATTATAAGATGATTCCTCACTTAAAGATCAAGATAAAAACTGTGTTCTCCCCAAGTATGCACCGTTGCGAAAGTTCGTCGTGTCCAAGCATCACGTGATGATCGGGTGCTATAGACTCTACGCTCACATACAACGGGTGCAAGCCAGTTTTGCACACGCGGAAATACTTGGGTCTAACTTGACGAGCCTAGCATGTACAGACATGGCCTCGGAACACAAGAACCGAAAGGTTAAGCATGAGTCATATGAATGATATGATCGACACTTCATTGTCCACCATTGAAACCACATCTCTTCTCGTGATGATCGGATTAGGTGTGGTGAATTTGGATCGTGTTCACTAAACAACTTGAGGGATGTTGAATTTAGTGGGAGTTCATCTAGTAATTTGATTAAGTTGAACTATTTATCATGAACATAGTCTAAATTGTACTTGCAAATACTGTAGATCACATGGCCAAGTCCAACTTCAACTTCAACGTTTTTGCTGAGAAAGAAAAGCTTAGAAACAATGGGTCTAACTTCACCAACTGGTTCCGCAATCTAAGAATCATTCTGTCTGGCGGACAAAAGGACTATGTCCTTGAGAAAGCGTTAGGTGACCCCCCTGCTGCAACTGCGCCGGCTGATGAGAAAGCTGTCTATCAGTCGCGCAAAGATGATTATGGTGTGATTAAGAGCACCATGTTGTTTGCTATGGAACCGGAACTTCAAAATCGTTTTGAAAACTATCCCGGGCCCTTTGAGATTCTCGAAGAGTTGAAAACCATGTTTCAGACTCAGGCCCGTTCTGAGAGATATGAGATCTCCGAGAAGTTCTTTAACTGCAAGATGGAGGAAGGGAGTTCCGTTAGTGAGCACGCCATTAAGATGTCGGGCTACACTCAACGCCTTGAGCAACTGGACTGCAAGATTCCAGAGGAGCTCAAGATTGACAGGGTTCTGCAATCACTCCCTCCCAGCTACAAAAGTTTTGTAGTGACTCATAATCAGATTGGTTGCACTGATACGATCACCGAGCTCTTCGCAAAGCTGAAGGCTGCGGAGGTGGACATCAAGAAGGATAATCATGTGTTGATGGTCAACAAGCCCTCCTTTAAGAAAGGTAAAGGTGCAAAGAAGCCCTTCAAGAAAAGCGGCGGCAAGCGCGTTGCCCATGCTGAGAAGAAGCTCAAGTCTGGACCTAAGCCAGACACTGAGTGCTTCTATTGCAAGGACAAGGGTCACTGGAAGCGCAACTGTCCAAAGTACTTAGCGGACAAGAAGGCTGGCACCATCAAAGGTATATTTGATATACATGTTATTGATGTTTTCCTTACTAGCCCTCGTTGTAGTGCCTGGGTATTTGATACTGGTTCAGTTGCTAATATTTGTAACTCGAAACAGGAGCTACGGAATAGACGACGTCTTGCGAGGGATGAGGTGACGATGCGCGTTGGCAACGGATCAAGAGTTGATGTGATGGCCGTCGGCACGCTCTCCTTAGTTTTACCTTCGGGATTAGTTTTAAACCTTAATAAATGTTATTATGTGCCTGCGTTGAGCATGAACATTATTTCTGGATCATGTTTATTGCAAGACGGTTATTCATTTAAATCAGAGAATAATGGTTGTTCTATTTATATGAGTAACATCTTTTATGGTCATGCACCCCTTGTAAATGGTTTATTTCTTCTAAATCTCGAAAGGGATGAAACACACATCCATAACATTGAGGCTAAGAGATGCAAAGTAGATAGTGATAATACTGCTTATTTGTGGCACTGTCGTCTAGGTCATATTGGTGTAAAGCGCATGAAGAAACTCCATTATGATGGAATTTTGGAGTCTCTTGATTTTGAATCATTTGACACATGCGAACCATGCCTCATGGGCAAGATGATCAAAACCCCGTTCTCCGGTATGATGGAGCGAGCAACGGACTTGTTGGAAATCATACATACCGATGTATGCGGACCGATGAGTGTTTCAACACGCGGTGGATATCGCTATTTTCTCACTTTTACCGATGACTTAAGTAGATATGGGTATATCTATTTAATGAAACATAAATCTGAAACGTTTGAAAAGTTCAAAGAATTTCAGAATGAAGTGGAGAACCATCGTAACAGAAAGATTAAGTTTCTACGATCCGATCGTGGGGGCGAATATTTGAGTTATGATTTTCTCACGCATCTCAAGGCAAGTGGAATTGTTTCACAACTCACGCCACCCGGAACACCACAGCGCAATGGTGTGTCTGAACGCCGGAATCGAACCCTATTAGATATGGTCTGATCGATGATGTCTCTTACTAATTTGCCGTTATCGTTTTGGGGTTATGCATTAGAAACCGCTGCATTCACTTTAAATAGGGCTCCATCTAAATCCGTTGAGACGACACCGTATGAACTGTGGTTTGGTGCTAAACCTAAGTTGTCATTTCTTAAAGTTTGGGGATGCGAAGCTTACGTCAAGAAGTTGATGCCGGACAAGCTCGAACCCAAAGCGGAGAAATGCGTCTTCATAGGACACCCTAAGGAAACTATTGGGTATACCTTCTATCACAGAACCGAAGGCAAAGTGTTTGTCGCAAAGAACGGTTCCTTTCTTGAGAAGGAGTTTCTCTCGAAAGAAGTGAGTGGGAGGAAAGTAGAGCTAGACGAGGTTATTGAACCTTCTCTTGAATTGGAGAGTAGCGCAGCACCTGAAATTGTTCCAGTGCCGCCTGCGCCAACAATAGAGGAAGCTAATGACAAGGATCATGAAGCTTTGGACGATGCTGCTACTGAACGTCGCAGGTCGACAAGGTCGCGTGCCCCTCCTGAGTGGTACGGCAACCCTGTCTTGACAGTCTTGTTAGTAGAAGACAGTGAACCTACGAACTATGAGGAAGCGATGATGAGCCCAGACTCTGAGAAATGGCTAGAAGCCATGAAATCCGAATTGGGATCCATGAGCGAAAACCAAGTATGGAATTTGGTGGACCCTCCTAGCGACCGAAAGGCCGTTGAGTGCAAATGGATCTTCAAGAAGAAAACGGACGCGGATGGTAATGTTACCGTCTATAAAGCACGGCTTGTTGCGAAAGGTTTTCGACAAGTTCAAGGTGTTGACTACGATGAGACTTTCTCTCCCGTAGCAATGTTTAAGTCCATTCGGATTTTATTAGCAATTGCTGCGTTTCATGATTACGAAATATGGCAAATGGATGTCAAGACTGCTTTCCTCAATGGCAACATTGATGAAGAGTTGTATATGATGCAACCCGAAGGTTTTGTCGATCCTAAGGATGCTGATAAAGTATGCAAACTTCAGCGTTCCATTTATGGACTGAAGCAAGCATCTCGGAGTTGGAACCTTCGTTTTGATCAAGTGATCAAGAGCTTTGGATTTGTTCCAAATTGCTACGAAGCTTGCATCTACAAGAAAGTGAGTGGGAGCTCGGTGACGTTTCTGGTACTATATGTAGATGACATATTGATTATTGGAAATGACATCAACATGCTTAACGATGTGAAGAGTTATTTGAACAAGTGTTTTTCAATGAAAGACCTAGGTGAAGCTGCTTATATATTGGGCATCAAGATCTATAGAGATAGACAAAGACGCCTGATAGCTTTAAGCCAGAGTACATACCTAGACAAAGTTCTGAAAAGGTTCAGAATGGATAAGGCATTGAAAGGTTCAGTGCCTATGTTGTCAGGGAAGATATTGAGCAAGGCTCAGTGTCCAACTACGGTAAATGATAGGGAAGATATGAGCAAAGTGCCTTATGCCTCGGCCATAGGTTCCATCATGTATGCCATGCTGTGTACTAGACCGGATGTGTCCAATTCTCTTAGTTTGACGAGCAGATATCAAAGTGATCCAGGAGTGGAACACTGGACAGCCATGAAGAACATCCTAAGGTACCTAAATAGGACTAAAGAAATGTTCTTAGTCTATGGGGGTGATGAACTGCTCGTCGTAAAAGGTTACGTCGATGCTAGTTTTGACACCGACAAGGATGATTGTAAATCTCAGACAGGATACGTATATATTTTGAATGGAGGAGTTGTGAGCTGGAGAAGCTGCAAGCAAAGCGTGATCGCGGGATCTACAGTAGAAGCGGAATACATGGCTGCTGTAGAAGCGTCAAGTGAAGGAGTTTGGATCAGGAACTTCATCACTGAGCTTGGCGTGGTTCCAAGTGCATTGGACCCACTAGAGATATTGTGTGACAACACTGGCACCATAGCACTCGCTAAGGAACCAAGATATCATCCAAAGACCAAGCATATCAACCGCAAGTTTCATATAATCCGAGATTATATAGCAGATGGAGGTCTGAAGATCAGCAAAGTACATACAGATCTGAATGTCGCAGATCCATTGACTAAACCTCTTCCACGTGTAAAACATGATCAGCACCTCAGTGCCATGGGTGTGAGATGGTTGCCAAATGTAAACTAGATTATTGACTCTAGTGCAAGTGGGAGACTGTTGGAATTATGCCCTAGAGGCAATAATAAAGATTTTATTATTATAATTCTTGTTCATGATAAAGTTTATATTCCATGCTAGAATTGTATTAAGCGGAAACATTAATACTTGTGTGGTTTGTGAACAACACCGTGTCCCTAGTACGCCTCTATGGACTAGCTCATTGATCAATGATGGTTAAGGTTTCCTAACCATGGACATGAGTTGTCAATTGATAATGAGACCATATCATTGGGAGAATGATATGGTGGACAGACCCAAACTAAGCAAAGCTATTAGATCGTTTCATTGTGTTCTTCTTTGCGAAGCTTTTCCTATGTCAAATATTGTATTCCTTAGACCATGAGATAATACAACTCCTTGGTATCAGAAGAAAGCTTTGAGGTCATCAAACGTCATCCTATGAGAGGGTGATCATAAAGGTGTCTCTCAGGTGATCGGAAAGTATCTGTTGGGTTGTATGTATCGAGATGGAATTTGTCCCTCCCAAGTCGGAGAGATATACTTCGGGCCCACTCGGTAATCGATATCAACACCGCTTGCAAGCATGTGGTTAAGGAGTTAATCACAAAGTGATATCGGATTACGTAACGAGTAAAGTACTTGCTGTGAACGAGATTGAACTAGGTATGACGATACCGACGATCGAATCTCGGGCAAGTAAAATATCGCGAGATGAAGGGAATATATATATGGGATTGATTGAATCCTGGCATCGTGGTTCATCCGATATGATCATCGATGAATGTGTGGGAGTCAATATGGGTGCCCAGACCCCGCTGTTGATTATTGATAGAAGATCATGTCTGCATATTCTCGAACCCGCAGGGTCACACACTTAACGTGTCTCGACGCTAGGATAGATTGGATAATTGGTTTATGAATTTTTGTTCGGAGTCTCGGATGGGATCCGAGATATCACGAGAGGTTCCGGAATGGTCCGGAGAATAAGATTCATATAAGGCAGTGTAGTTTTTGGAGTTCAGAATTGTTCCGGATTAATCAGTATTGTACCGGAAGCTTCTAGAACCTTCCGGAAGGGGGCCAACGTGGTCCCACCTTCCGGGAGGGGGCATGGGCCTATGAGGGAGTGTCCTGGCCGCATTGGGCCAGGGGCACAAGGCCCCATAGGGCCCAGCCGATTCTAGATAGATTTAACTCGTTTAAATCTAGGGATAGAATTTCTAGATAAGGGGAGAGTTTAAATCGTTTAAACTAGAGATAGGCTTGGAGGAGGGGCTAGGGCTGGCCGCCGCCACCCCCTCTATAAATAGAGGGCTGGTGCACCCCCTCCCCCCAAGACACATCTCCCTCCAAGCCCTAGTAACCCTGCTGCCTTCCTCTCTCCCTCCCGACTGTTTGTAGGCGAAGCCCTGCGGCAGAAATTCTCCACCATATACACCACGCCGTCGTGCTGTAGATCCAATCCATCTCTCCACCATACTTGCTGGTCCGAGGAAGGAGGAGACATCGAGGTGCTGCACGTGTGCATCTCACGGAGGCACCGCCACTTGTGGTGCTAGATCGGATCGGATCGCGAGGAGGAGAAGCGAGTACGACTACATCACCCACGTTCCGACGAACGTTCCGCTGTGCGAATCTTCAAGGGTATGAAGATCTAATCCAATCTCTCTCGTTGTTTGCATCTCCTAGATTAGATCTTGGCTTTCCCTCTATTCGCTTCCGTAGAAAATTTTGATTTACTATGCTGCGAAACCCTTCAGTTTATTGAAGATATTTTGATATACTCAAAGGATAAAGAAGAGCATGCTGATCATTTGAGGATAGCGTTGCAAATGTTGAGAGAACATAAGCTATATGCTAAATTCAGCAAGTGTGAATTTCGGTTGGACAAGGTAGAATTTCTTGGTCATGTAATTAGTAAGGATGGAATTGCGGTGAATCCATCCAAAGTTCAATCAGTATTGGAATGGAATGCACCAACTAATGTGAAAAAAATCCGAGGTTTTTTAGGCATGGCAGGCTATTATCGGAAATTCATTGAAGGTTTTTCCAACATAGCTGGACCAATGACCAAATTGCTAAGAAAAATGCACCATTCATATGGGATGAGAAGTGCGAAGCAAGTTTTCAGGAATTGAAAACTAGATTAACAACCGCACCAATCTTAGCTATGCCAGAAACCGGAAAAGACTACACAGTATATTGTGACACATCCAAAGAAGGACTAGGATGTGTGCTAATGCAAGATCGCAATGTAATTGCTTATGGGTCTAGAAAACTCAAACCTCATGAAGTCAATTACCCAACACATGATTTGGAGTTAGCAGCTGTGGTATTTGCTTTAAAGGGATGGAGACATTTTCTTTATGGAGCAAGGTGTGAATTATACATGGATCATAAAAGTCTTAAATATTTATTTACTCAGAAGGAGCTGAATATGAGGCAGAAAAGATGGCTGGAGTTGATCAAGGATTATGATCTTACAATTAACTATACTCCAGGAAAGGCCAATGTAGTAGCAGATGCTTTAAGTCAGAAGGGTATGGATACTCAACCCATCAATAGAGAATTACCAAAAGAGTTGCAAATAGATTTGGAAAGGTTAGAAATACAATTCCTAAGGACAGAAGTTCGTGTAGGCTTAGCAACCATAAGGGTTGTAGAAGAGCAAAGAAGTGATATTCGTCATGAGATCTATCGACATCAACTTGATGATCCATTTATTCCTGAAGAAATCAGAAGAATTTCTGAAGGACAAAAATCAGTTTTTCACCTAGGAGATTATGGATCTTTATGGTTCTAAAACCGTCTTTGTGTACCAGATGTACCGGAGATCAGAGAGGTGATACTCCGGGAAGCACATGAAACACCATATTCAATTCATCCAGGAAGTAAGAAGATGTACATGGATCGTAAGGAATTATTCTGGTGGAATAACATGAAGAGGGATATTGCAAAGTATGTATCTGAATGCCATGCTTGCCAAAGGGTAAAAGCAGAACATCAAATTCCAGCAGGACCATTACAACCATTAGAAATTCTGGAATGAAAATGGGAAGAAATTGGTATTGATTTTATCACAGGATTACCCATGACACCGAAGCGGAAGGATATGATATGGGTGATTGTGGATAGATTCACAAAAAGTGCACATTTTATCCCGGTAAATCAAAAAGATAATGCCGAGAAGTTCGTGGAAATCTATGTCAAAGAGATAGTAAGTAAGCACGGAGTACCCAAGAAGATTGTATCAGATAGAGGATCTATGTTTACTTCAGCATTTTGGAAACAATTACATGAAGCAGTTGGCTCGAAGTTGGATTTCTACATAGCCTATCATCCCAAAATTGGAGGCCAAATAGAAAGGACTAATCAAATCTTGGAGGACATGCCTAGAGCTTGTGCATTAGATTTTGGAGGTTCGTGGGAAGATCATCTACCGTTGGCAGAATTTTCTTACAACAATAGCTATCAAAGTAGTCTGAAAGCAGCACCATATCAAGTACTTTATGGGAGAAGATGTAGATCACCGATATGTTGGTATGAACCTGGTAGTAGCAAGGAATTTGCACCAGACTACATCAAGGAGAAGCAAGATATTATCGACATTATTAGAGATCGATTGAAGATAGCTCAAAGTCGACAGAAGAGTTATGCTAATCAAAGTCGAAGATTATGGCATCCAGAAGTGGGGGATATGGTATATCTCAAAGTAAGTCCAATGAAGGGAGTTAAGAGATTCAGAGTCAAAGAAAAACTGAGTCCAAGATATATCAGACCATTTAAGATACTGAGTCAGAACAGAACAATAGCTTATGCTCTTGAGTTACCAAAAATATTGGCTCAAGTTTATAATGTTTTCCATGTGTCACAATTAAGGAAATGTCTTAAAGTTCCCGATGATGCAATTACACATCAAGAAATTGAGTTATAAGCAGATTTGACTTATGTTGAGAAACCCTGTAAGATTCTAGAAGAGAACTAGAAAAGGTTGAGAAACAGGGCAATCAAATACTGCAAAGTACAATGGGAACATCACCCAGAGCGAGAAGCCACATGGGAGAAAGAGGATGACTTAAAAGAAGCATACCTAGAACTATTCAGGTATACATCAGCAAACTTCGGGACGAAGTTTAATTTAAGGGGGGAACTCTATAACACCCCAGCATTTAGGAACCAACGACGGGTAGAAATAGGAATTTGTGCTTATGCATGCATTCATCTGTAAAATCGGGGTAATTTTTTCACCAAACAAAAACCTAAAGAGATCAGAGTTTCTTTCACTATCTAGAGGTAGCCATAGCTCTCTAAAGTGATTACTACAAATTTTGACATGACCTCTAGGCATTATTGTGTTTTGGGGGGAAATATTTTGTATTCAAATTTGAAATTTAAACCATTTGAAAAATATTTGAAAATTAGAAGTTAGAAATATAAAGTGGATTTCCAAATGATGTATTCACATTGCTTGATTATATTATAGATATATTAAACAACAATATGAATTTAAGACAAGGAACTTCAAATAAGAAATGAATTCTTATTTCTTTTCTTTATTCCATAATAAGATTACAAATGAAGATATTTACAACCAGATAGAAAATTACAAGGAATATTGTCCAATAAAAATGAGTCTTTATTAAATTAAAGGAATACTATTACAAGATTCTTTACAAAGAAAATAGAAATAATATTAAAATGAGAACCTACACTACTTATCTACTCATATACTAAATCTTGAGCATCCAGATCTTGTTCCTGGAAAATAAGATAAACCACTCAAATAGAAACAATAGATTAGTGGATTAGTTTTACTCTTAGTGGTGAACAGTGAAGTGCACTGTTCATATTACATCATAGAGTAATTGAAAGGGGCAAGTTTTAGCAAAGTGTAGTATCTGCTTTTTAAGCAAATAGCTTTAGTGCCACATTATATGCCAAATAGAAAAGTGGTAAGTTTAACCAGGATAAGTAATAGTAAAAGGATGGGGAGTATAAACCAGAGTTACTTGATCTCATCCACAGCCAAAGCAAATAGTGAAGTAGCTCACACACCTAAATGCATGCATTGAGGTGTCAGCGGTAGAGAGCAAAATGGCAGCTTAAATCGCAGCAGTGTAGGAGCAAAGCAAGCTTTGCTATCCACTTTGTAGAGAGAGCACAACCACATTTTGTCACCAGCACAACCAAGAACAACCCCAGATCTTGAAACCATATTACTAGATCAAGTCACTTTCCGCCATAGAAAACTCAGGATATCACCAGCAAAGATGGTGACTTGAGGAGGGGGATGTACTAGGTGGACAACGAGGCCACATAGGAGCAAAATCACCAGGAGGAGAAATACTAGGCCAAGAGGAAGCCAAAAGAAATCTAGGGCTACCACAAGCCATAAGTAGAAGGAAACATCAGTATAAGTCTACCATGGTATATCCTAACCTTTTGATCTAATCATTTTCCATCTTACACATTCATTTTCTTGCAAGCACATGATAAGTGGACATATTAGATAGCAAATAATAAACAGCCAGATAAAGCATGTGTTCTTGCATAGGCAGGGTCTCGGACCAGCATCACTGACCCTATGATCTATCTTTAACTAGATAGATACACATCACAGCTGCTGGTACAGGGCACATTCCCAGAAGGGTAACACCTCTGTACCTAGCAGGTTCATATATGTTTGAGTACAACCTCAATCATATTCTTTTCAATAAGGATAATCATCTTCCTAAATGATTTAGGAATCATATATAGACACTTTATTTTAGAAACAATAGTAGAGATCAACACAGTCTATCACTAGGCCACAATGTACATAAGCCAATAAGTTTAATCACTTTCCTACAATCATATAGGAATCATCTCTTTATAAATCATCTTCTTATTAATCACAGAGTAGAGGCTAGCACTAGTAACTTTAGATTTCCATAGTAACAAGATTAAATCCTGAGACTAAGCACATCAGTGCTTCACAAGTAAACAATTAACCAAACATCAGTACAGAGAGCATCATAACTTAACTCCATAGGAGTAAATCCACAGCCACAACAACTTAGGCATCCACATTAATCTAATCATGCTTTCACAGAGAATTTTATGATAGAGAATAGAGTAACAAAAGTATGATCAGTAGAGTGTTCTCTGATAGAGAATAGAGTAACAAGCATGCTCAACAGAGATTGACACTACACTAACAGTAGATCAACATCAAAGGATTAGCATAGGCAAGATTAACCCTAGAGCTATGCTAAATCACCACTGTAGGGGGTATGAACCCTAGGAATTTAGGGATGAACCCTAAATGGGGAAATCCATGGCAAGTGACCGCATGGCATGGGATAGAGGCCAGGTAGAGCACAAAGAGGAGATTAGAGCACTTACTCGAGGTCCTCGTAAGATTATCAAAGAGGAAGCAGAGAGGAGGTCGATAGCAGAGAGGTGGCGGCACTAGGAGCACCCTGAGAGGGGCGCTGCAACCCGTGCCTGCACACGACAGTGGCGTCCATGGAGGAGCGGTGCCACGAGCACCTCAGCGCCATCGAGGGAGCACCAGAGCATGGCGGACCCCAAACCCTAGCCACGAGGTGGGGGTCAGCGCAGCCAGCGGAGAACGCTAGCGCCAGATCGAGCGGGATAGTGTCGAGCAACGGTAATATCCACGCCGTGTTGCACCACGGCAACAGACCTGGTGGCCTGGGGCGGCCGGAATCACCGTGGCGACGGTGACTTCGAGCGTTCAGAGCGGGTGTTGCGTGAGAGAGAAGGGATAGAAGAGAGCAAGCGAGTGTGTGGTACTAGGCCAGGTGTGGGCAGCCCAATACTACCCAGGGGCATTTGTCCAGCCCTAGCGGGTCAGATCAGGCTGCGCCAGCCCAGTGGGCCAGGCCCGTGTTTTAAAAAGGGACTTATTTAAAATACCTAATTACAAATATATCCCTGACATAAATTAGGCTCTAAAAAATCCTAAAAATACAAATAATATATTTATGAAATCACAAAAATATTCGCTATCCAATAAAAGTATTAGATAGTAATTTTAAGTGATCAAATATAGATCTATTATTAAAATTTTATATATTTCCTCTAGAATTTTATAACAATTTACAAAACACTTAAAATTGAATAAAATTCATTTTTAAGACTCTAAAGAGAAGTACTATTATAGAAAAATACTAGTTTGTATTTTTGAAAAGTAAATCAAGTGTGATAAAAATAAAGTTTTATTCCTTTAAAGGAATTTTAGTTAAATATTTAAAAGAGTTAAAAATTAAATAATTCATTTTTAAACTCTTAGAATAATACTAGTTATTATAAAAATGCTAAATATCAAAATAATATGAATCTAATGGTTCTTGACTAATGCTTTTCTTTTATTAATTAAAAGAAACTTAAAACCTTTACAAGTTGGGTAAAACACGCAAAGAAGAAAGAAAACAAATCATGGCATGACATTACTATGCATTGCATATTGCTTCTTTAAATATAGTCCTTACCGGGCAATAATGGTTTTCTGTAGAAACTGGAGCTCAAGGTCAAGTGGAAGTATCCAACTTCACTACCTTGCAGTCACAAGGCAAGTTCACCACTTGCTCATGTCCTTTCAAGAGTCTTTATGAAAGTATTTGAAAATTGTGTGTTATCACCTATATTCTAAAAGAGACAGAAAATAAATGTTTTCCCAAACAAATGAATGCTATTATCATCATAAGTGATGATAAATACTAAGAATGACAATGGAATCTAAGATTCCAATGGTCAAACAACTAGGGCTTAATAACCCATGACATCAGTGATTCTAGCATCGTATATTACGCGTTAACCACGAGATTTGGAATGGGACGGAGAAGTCAGCTGTATCTTCTTCCTCTCGTATGCATCCAGATGGCTAGGTTGTGGCTGTTATCCTCGTAGCGTGCATTAATTGGTAATTCATAGAGGATATGCAGCATATGGGTGGGAACCCTCAACGTCCCACGATAGTTTTGGCATCTGACGGTCTATACCAACCATTGCCATAATTCAAGATGTGGGCATGGCGTACACCAAGGGGACATGCGGGGTCACGAAGGGGGCATTGATTGGCTTGGATCATCTACTAGGCCCCACATCACAAAATTGTGGATGGGAAAGTACGCCCAGTTGTGCAACAAGAATTTGGTCTCTTGTGGGTAAAGTAACGCACCTCTGTAGAGTGTAAGAATTGTGACATGTTACTCCCTGTTCTAGGAAGGAGCTACGAATGCAGCAGGAAAGGAACTCAATGAAGTTATGGTCAACCTGTGAAGGATGATGGGCATGGGTTTTTATACTAAATCAATCTTTGAAGAAACGTTTACCAAAACTGCATAGTACCAAGGTCTTATAGTCCGAGGTGGTATTTAGAGCATCAAACTTCCCACCTTGCATATAGTGAATGTGCTGGGTAACGCTATTACTCACTCTTTCCTTTGAACCCCTTGCTATACTTTGAGGGCCAGAAGGATGACCAGGTGTGTGCCATGGAGGTCCAGAACAACGTCTACTATGAAGAGCCGGATCTTTCTAGTGGAATCAAAGGGGTGGACTACGGGACACCCTATGGAGCTGAAGACAATGAGTCAGATTAGTTGTCAGGACAGAGCATAGTTACCTAGGTTGAGCCGAGCAGCATGAACTCTATAGAATAAGTTGTTCATCTCACGTCTTTATTACCGTTGTGTCTTTCATTCTTCCGCTGAACTTATGAAATAAGTTATTTGGGTTTGTAAGTTTGAATCACTTGAAGTCTCAAACTTCTGGTATTGTAATAATAATGAAGTGTTGATACATTGCAAACGTATCTACAATTTTTGGTGTTCCATGCTTGTTTTATATCTACTTTCTTATGTTTTGTCCACACTTTGGAGTATTTTTATAAACTTTCTGAGACTAACCTATTAACAAGATGCCATAGTGCCAGTTGCCTATTTTCTGTTATTTTTGGTTCCATAAAATCCAGAAAATGAATATTCTCGGAATTGGACAGGACAAAAGCCAAAGTCAATATTTTACCGGAAGACTCACGGAGCTAGAAGACGAGACGGGGAGGGGCCAGGGGCTGGCCACACCACCTGGTGGCGCGAGCCAGGCCAGGCCGCGCCAAGGGGAGGTGTGGCCCCCCTGGTACTCCACCGGCCTCGCCCCTTCGCCTATACAATCCTCCTGGGATAAAAACCCTAAGTACCCGATCAAAATTCCATGAAAGAGTCTGTAGCCGCCGTCATCTCCATCCCTAGATCGGGAGGGATCTGAAGCTCTTCCTAGCACCCTGCCAGAGGGGAGAGATCACCCTGGAGGCATTCTTCATCACCATGCCTGCCTCCCGTGTGATCATGAGTAGTTCATCCCTGGACTACGGGTCCATGTAGTAGGTAGATGGTTGGTTCTTCTCCTTTGTGCTACCATGTTTAGATCTTGTGACCTCCGTTCATGATCAAGATCATCTATTTGTAATCCTACATGTTGTTTTTGCGGGGATCCGATGGATATTGAGATGCAATTTAGATTGATTATTGATTATATCATGTCTTTGTTATTTGTGATCTTGCATGCTCTCCGTTGTTAGTAGCTATCTTGGCCGAGTAGATGCTAGCAACTCCAAGAGGGAGTATTTATGCTCGATAGTGGGTTCATGCCTCCGGGAATCTAGGGAAGTGACAGAAATCTCTAAGGTACTAGATGTGCTATTGCTACTAGGGAGAAAACAACAATCCTTTGTTCATAGAACAATCATATTGTTTACTTTATACACCTTGCTTAATGCAATTATCTGTTGCTTGCAACTTAATACTGGAGGGGGTTCGGATGATAACCTGAAGGTGGATTATTAGTCATAGATGCAGTTGGATTACGGTCTATGTATAATGTTGTCATGCATAATCCAATCTCATAGGAGTCAAGATGATTAGTATATGCATGTATGCTTTCTCGATGTTTGTCAATTGCCCCGCTGTAATTTATTCACCCAACATGTCATATATCTTAAGGAGAATCACCACTAGTGAACTATGGACCTTGGTCCATTCTTTTACCATCAATCTACAATCTATTTACTGTTTTCTGTTTACTTTCTACAAAGAAATTACTATCTTCCACACAATATGTTTAATCCTTTGTTTTCAGCAAAACCGGTGAGATTGACAACCTCACTCACTACAAGAAAACTTTCCTTCCGCAACGAATTGGCCCGACGGTCGTCGTAGAAGGCGCGTCTTCCGCGACGAAATTCACGGCTCGGCGGTGGCCAATGGAAAACTTTTTTTCCTGGTTTCGCGGCCCTCTACTATGACGGATCTGCTAAAAACATGAAGGAAGCTCGGTTGGCGCGTGGCAGAAGCAAGATTTTCATTTCCTCGCGCGATGTTGACTCGCCGAAGTCTTTTGAGGCGTGTGGGTCCCAGACATCAGTGTCTCTAGCGGACCATACTTTTCGGTCATGTCTCCCTGATTTGAACTAGATAACATAGCTCGAGGCGTATGCCGTTTAGTCAGGCTGCTAGGTCCCACATGTGAGCCTCTCATTAGAAGGATCATGTGTATGATGGAATTTTTTCCTTCGCGCGCGCTACCCTGTTCCGAAGTTGATAGTGCTGCTCGATGCATCTACCGTCTAATCAACCTCCTAAGACCCACATGTCATCCTTTCATTAGAAGAAACGTGTATATGATGGAATTTTTTCCTTCACTGGCGCTACCCCATGATACATTGCCAATGTATCTATAATTTTTTATGTTCCATGCTTGGTTTTATCCACTTTCTTATGTTTTGTCCACACTTTGGAGTACTTTTCATATGATTTCTTGCACTAACCTATTAACAAGAGCCACAGTGCCAGTTGCCTGTTTTTTGCTGTTTTTGGTTCCAGGAAAGTCAAAAAATCAATATTCTCGGAATTGGACGGGACAAAAGCCAAAGTTCCTATTTTACCGGAAGACTCACGGAGCCAGAAATAGAGACAAAGGAGGGCCAGGGCCTGACCACACCATATGGTGGCGCGGGCTAGCCCTGGCCGCGCCACCAGGTGGTGTGGGCCCCCTGGCAGTCCACCGACCTTGCCTCTTTGCCTATAAGAAGCCTCCCGATGCATAAACCCTAGATCATCAAGCCTCCAGCCACAAAAAGTTCCGTTGTGCCGCCACCACCAAAGGGGAGATTCGGGGGACATAAAGTCTCTGTTCCGGCACCCTGCCAGGACGGGGAAGTGCCCCTGGAGCCATATCCATCGATCTCCACCACCATCTCCGTCACCATTGCTGATTCCCATGATGAGGAGGGAGTAGTTCTCTCGAGGCTAAGGGTTCTACCGGTAGCTATGTGTTCATCTCTCTCTATGCATGATCTTATTGAGATCATGAGCTTGTAATCGGTAGATCTACCTTGCTACTCAAGTGCTTTAATAGATCTCTGCTTCCCCATGTGTGTGAAGTTGACAGTGTGCACACCATGGTGGTACTTAGGCTAGAGATTACAAATACTTGTTATGAGTTATATTTGGAGTTGGATGTCTTTATGAAATTGTGGTGTTTGTTGGACTCATCTAGTGCTCAAGGTGACAGTGTGGGGTTTTCTAGATGGGAAAGGCTTACTTTGAGGTGTGCTGTTATAGCCCTACCGTGGATTAGAGTGTCCAACTGGAGAGTAGTTAAGAGTAGTATCATAAAGAGAATATATTTATATGAGAGTGTTCACTAGTGAAAGTATGATCCCTAGGCCTTGTTTCTAAGCACTGAAACACCGTTTGCTATTAGATCTGTTACATGTTTGCTTGCTTCCATCTTTATTTCAGTTTTACTTTAGTCTTTTCCACACCACCAAGCTATTCTCTATCACCATTACCACTTATAATTATCCATCCCACTTGTGTTTCACTATCTCTTCGCCGAACTAGTGCACCTATACACCTGACAAGTGTATTGGGTGTGTTGGGGACACAAGAGACTTCTTGTATCTTGATTGCAGGGTTGCTTGAGAGGGAATACCTTTGACCACTTCCTCTCTGAGTTCGATAAACCTTGGGTGATCCACTTAAGGGAAAACTTGCTGCTATTCTACAAACCTCTACACTTGGAGGCCCAACAACTGTCTACAAGAAGAGAAGTGCGTAGACATCAAGCTATTTTCTAGAGCCGTTGCCGGGGAGGTAAGGTAAAAGGTATTCACACCGGAGGATTAAAGAAGAAGAACCTCCCACGGCAAACGCCTATTTTCTGGCGCCGTTGCCGGGGAGGTAAGGTAAAAGGTACTCACATCCTCCGCTGTGAGTGCTCAAAGTTATTTCCTTTAGATTCTGCAATTTTGTCTTTTCGTTTCTTGTTTTTACTAGTTAGGCTTAATGGAAAACAACAACAAAATTAGAGAGCTTTATAGTATTTATGTTGAGTTAGGACATGAAGTGTTTGAAGAGAAAATTAAAAAACCTATGGAACTTTATGTGTATGCTAATAGCAATGTTGTTAGTATGAATTCTTTGGACACCATTATTGCTAATGCTATGGAAAAATCTAAGCTTGGGGAAGCTAGTTTTGATGAGCATGATATTTTTAGTCCCCCAAGCATGGAGGAGAAATTTTACTTTGATAATACTATTACTCCAATATATGATGATTACAATAACGAATATGACATTTTCAGTCCGCCTACTACTGAGGAGAAAATTAATGATTACAATATGCCTCCTATATTTGATGATTATGGTGATGAGAATAATAATGATAGCTATTTTGTTGAATTTGCTCCCACTACAATTAATAAGAATGACTATGCTTATGTGGAGAGTAATAATTATTATATGCATGTGGCTCATGATAATAATGTTTCTTGTGATAGATATATTGTTAATTTTATTCATGATGCTATTGAAAGTTATTATGAGAGAGGGAAACATGGTTTTATGTATCTAAACAATATTAAGTTCCCCTCTTTATGTTGAAAGTCTTGAAGTTGCACTTGTTTTGCTTTCCTATGCTTGTTGCTTGGTGCTTTCATGACTTGTTTCTTTACAAGATTCCTATGCATAGGAAGTGGGTTAGAGTTAAATGTGTTTTGAATTTTCTTCTTGATGCTCTCTTTTACTTCAATTCATATTTCTTATGTGAGCATCTTTTCAAACTATCATGCCTAACTTAAATGCGTTAAAGAAAAGTACTTATTGGGAGATAACCCAAAAGTTTTAGATGAGTCTTGGAAGTTATTACTTCAGTAATAAGGCTCCTTATCCTTTTTATTTGCTTTTTGTGCCAAGAGTAACCTCTAATGAGAGAGAAGTAATGATTGGGAAAGTTGCTGTCCCGAAACAGATTTCTATGCTTCACCGTAAAAATTTGTGTAAAATCTCTGTACGTCCTTTTGAGGCATGAATTTTTGTGCTTCTGCCCCAGGTTGTTATCTAACTTTAATTAGTTCAACACTTTTCGCTTTGAGCAATAGAAGGTCTTCAAAAAAATTCGTCTTTACCTGCTGGTCTGTTTTGACAGATTTCTGCCATTTTTTGCATTTGCTTCTTGTTGGTTCCTTTTTGAGTTCTTTTGGGGAATTGAGCTTTTTGAGGGAAGTGCTACAGTAGCTAGTGTTTTAATGGAAGTTTTATTGGTGTTATAACTGAACCTTAAAGACTTATTATCTTGAGTGCACTAATGTTGCTAATAAAGATTGTGTGAAGTTTTGTATGAAGGAAAAATTTCAGGTGTATGGAAGGAATGAGTAATGAGATGAAGGATGGACTAAAGCTCAAGCTTGGGGATGACACGCATGTCACCCCAAGAAATATCCAAGAGTTACAAGCGTTAAAGCTTCGGGATGCCGAAGGCGTCCCCTTCTTCATCAATAAAAATCCCAGGTTTCTTCCAAACGCTTCATTTTTATTGTTTCATGCACAGTTGTGTTTTTCTTGGAGCGTCGTCTTTTTCATTTTCATTTTGGTTTTTGTTTTCTTTTGTTTTCTTAGTTTTCTGAATAAATTGGTTGGACCCCCTCTTTCATACATTGGTTTGCAAATAGTTTGGTTTGGTTTGGAAAAGAGTAGGAAAGTTCATACTTATGTGGTAAAAAGAGCTCGTTTTTTACTGTGGCCTATGCTTTGTCATGCCATGCTTGATATTGTTTTGGCTTTATGCTTAGTATTCTTTGTTGTATCATGACTTGTTATAAACAATTGAGATTGCTTAATGTGCCTTGGATGAATCATGCGTTGTTTTAGCATATTAAAGCATAGTATAGTGGTATTCTCCTTTGATGCTTTATTTGGGTTGACTTGGCGCATGCTCACACCATGTTATGACTATCCAAAGTCACCATAGCCTTTATGATCCTTGAGTTTTCAACTTGTAGTATCAATTTATGCTTTGATCAATGATGTTTTGTCGCTCTGCATGATTATGGCCATTATTGCTCTCTTAGTTTGTCTCTCCCAGTCTTTTGCTAGCCTCCACAACAAAGTATGAGTTCCACTCATGCATCCAACTCCATAAACCAAGTTATTCCAAAGAGTCCACCATACCTACCTATTAGCATATGCTATTCCAAGTATATTCATGTTTTTATCTACCTTCCGAATTAAACTTGTTATGAGAAAACTAGTGATTAAAGCTCTCACGAACTTGATGGCACACTTTACTTTATTGCCTCTAATAAACTTGAACTATTGGGTCCTTCTTTGTTGCATATATGCTTGTGCTTTATAAGTTGAAATTAGCAGAACCATGTACCATGGGGAACGCTTTCAACATTGCACTTGTACTTTGTACCCCGTTGATATCATGTTCTTTTGCTTACGGATCCCGGCGGTGTGAAATAAAAGTGCAACTTGTAAGATCATGGAGTTTGTATGTGTGTTAGAGAAACGCCTGGGCCGCTAGCCTAAGCCATGCCTAATCATGGTGGAAACTTGTAGCATCACCATAATGAGCACTCTATGAAGCATGCTCCATAAAAACCTATGCAAATAGCAAATAAAAAGATCGCTGAGATGCTCATTGTCTGCTTGCCTTGTCATTTTGATTACGGGAAAGCTCCCGTATCATGTGCAAGGGGTACCCCGTTGGCGGTTCTTAATGATACACATATACTTACAATGACAAGAGCTTACTCGTGACTGAAGTTGAGTAGCATGAGGATCGATCTTCGTAAGTAAGGGGCATGAGATTTTGGTTTATAACTTGTCAAGTATATCCTCTTAGTTGTGTCACTTTAACCTTAATCACTTCAAGATGCTTATGATAGGGGCAATGAGAGCTGAAAGCTATAAGTACCATAATTTTTGGAAGCTCTTTATGAGACTTGAATCCCTACTTCCTTTTATGAAGGCCTTTCTTCCACTTATATATTTAGTCTCCACCTTCTATCTTTATGCACCTACTTTGAGAGCATAGTGGTCATTCTTAGTTCTGTGTGCATTGTCCCAAGACTTGTTGATTGATGCATAGTTTTGATATTGCTTGTTTTAAACTATTCATATCTAGTCACTCTTATGAACTTTGAAGGTGTCCTATGCATTTATGTTTGCTACTCTATGAGGGACAAGCTGAATGCCACTATGCTATGTTTGCTATATGTGAAACAAACAAACGTCTTGCAAAGCATTGTTATTCATGAATCTTTTGTTTGTGCCTTTTCATGTTGCAACTTAGCTTATTTGTCTTATTGCTAGAACTTTGTCTTTCATGTTATGATTGAAGTACTATGATCCTATCTTTGAATGTTTTGCAAATACTTTGATCAAGTCTTTGATGGTGCATGTCACCTCAAAAATTATTATTTCTTTTTATCACTTACCTACTCGAGGACGAGCAGGAGTTAAGCTTGGGGATGTTGATACATTGCAAATGTATCTATAATTTTTGATGTTCCATGCTTGGTTTTATCCACTTTCTTGTGTTTTGTCCACACTTTGGAGTACTTTTCATATGATTTCTTGCACTAACCTATTAACAAGAGCCATAGTGCCAGTTGCCTGTTTTCTGCTGTTTTTGGTTCCAGGAAAGTCAGAAAATCAATATTCTCGGAATTGGATGGGACAAAAGCCAAAGTTCCTATTTTACCGGAAGACTCACGGAGCCAGAAGCAGAGACGGAGGAGGGCCAGGGCCTGGCCACACCATATGGTGGCGCGGGCTAGCCCTAGCCACGCCACCAGGTGGTGTGGGCCCCATGGCACTCCACCGACCTTGCCTCTTCTCCTATAAGAAGCCTCCCGATGCATAAACCCTAGATCATCAAGCCTCCAGCCACAAAAAGTTCCGCTGTGCCGCCACCACCGAAGGGGAGATTCGGGGGACAGAAAGTCTCTGTTCCAGCACCCTGCCGGGACGGGGAAGTGCCCCCGGAGCCATCTCCATCGATCTCCACCACCATCTCCATCACCATTGCTGATTCCAATGATGAGGAGGGAGTAGTTCTCTCTCGAGGCTAAGGGTTCTACCGGTAGCTATGTGTTCATCTCTCTCTATGCATGATCTTTTTGAGATCATGAGCTTGTAATCTATAGATCTACCTTGCTACTCAAGTGCTTTAATAGATCTCTGCTCTCCTCATGTGTGTGAAGTTGACAGTGTGCGCACCATGGTGGCACTTAGGCTAGAGATTACAAATACTTGTTATGAGTTATATTTGGAGTTGGATGTCTTTATGAAATTGTGGTGTTTGTTGGACTCATCTAGTGCTCAAGGTGACAGTGTGGGGTTTTCTAGATGGGAAAGGCTTACTTTGAGGTGTGCTGTTATAGCCCTACCGTGGATTAGAGTGTCCAACCGGAGAGTATTTAAGAGTAGTATCATAAAGAGAATATATTTATATGAGAGTGTTCACTAGTGAAAGTATGATCTCTAGGCCTTGTTTCTAAGCACTGAAACACCATTTGCTATTAGATCTGTTACATGTTTGCTTGCTTTCATCTTTATTTCAGTTTTACTTTAGTCTTTTCCACGCCACCAAGCTATTCTCTATCACCATTACCACTTATAATTATCCATCCCACTTGTGTTTCACTATCTCTTCGCCGAACTAGTGCACCTATACACCTGACAAGTGTATTGGGTGTGTTGGGGACACAAGAGACTTCTTGTATCTTGATTGCAGGGTTGCTTGAGAGGGAATACCTTTGACCACTTCCTCCCTGAGTTCGATAAACCTTGGGTGATCCACTCAAGGGAAAACTTGCTGCTGTTCTACAAACCTCTACACTTGGAGGCCCAACAACTGTCTACAAGAATAGAAGTGCGTAGACATCACCCCGTTCCGAGTTGATAGCGCTGCTTGACGCATCTACCGTTTAACCAACCTCCTGAGCCCCACATGGCATCCTCTCATTAGAAGAAACGTGTGTATGATGGATTTTTTTCCTTCGCTCATGCTACCCTATTCCGAACTTGATAGCGATGTTCGATGCATCTACCGTTTAATCACAACGCTGGGCCCCACAAGTCATCCTCTCATTAGAAGAAATGTGTGTATGATGGATTTTTTACCCTTTGTCGTGCCTTCGTGTTCCGAACTTGATAGCGTTGCTCGCTCCTTTAGCCGTTTATACAGGCTGGAGGGCCCGGCATGTTAGCCTCACATTAGAAGAATCATGGGTATGATGGAATTTTTTTCTTCTCTAGTGCTACCATGTTCTGTACTAGATAGTGTTGCTTGACGAATCTACCGTTTGCTCACGCTGCTGGGTCCCCCATTTCAGCCTCTCATTAATTGAAAGGTGTACATGCTGAACTTTTTTATCGCTCGCGCCTCCCTGTTTCGAACTGGCTACGTTGCTCGATGCAACATCTATATAAGGTCGCGCCGCTGGGTCCCACATATCAGCCTCTCTGTAAATGAAACATGCGTATGATGGACTTTTTTTGGCCATGTCCGCTGTTTTGACCTTAGGAACTTGCTAGGTCCTAGATGTCAACCACCTCTGTGCAGGAAACGTGTCTATGCTGGGTCCCAGCTGACAGCCTCTATTTGAAACAAATGTGTGAATGTTGGACTATTTTTTCGGGTCCCAGATGTTAGCCTTAGAGTACAAAAATGCTCAGAAAGGCCGAATTAAAAAGATTATGGGCTAACTCGGGGCGGATTCCCTATTCGTCATGGCTTTTATTCCATGGGCTCACTCCTAAATTGAATGGGCTATGGTCGGTGGCCACGAGACCACGAAAAGGCCGAATTAGAAGGTATTGGGTTATGCTTGGGGCTGATAGGCTAATTTCATGGGCTATGCTTGGGCCTGCTGGGTCTGACATGTCAGCTTCTCTATAAGTGCAATGTGTGTATGATGGACTTTTTTTCGGCCGCGTACGCTGTTTTCACTGTGGCAACCGTGTATGGTCTTACTGCTAGGGCCCTTATGTCAGCCTCTCTGACATGTTCTGGCTTGTGGGTCCCTGATGCAGTCTTGTATGTTTTGTCTGGTGGGTACCCGATGCAAGCCTCTCTATACAAGTATTTAAACTTTTGTTTCGAACCCACCCTCAAAACAAACTCCAGGGACGCTGCATGCTGGTGGGTCCGTGATGTCAGCCTCTCCGTAATGCGATATTGCTAGAAGAAAAGAATGTAAATCTAAGATACGATTCGAACAAAAGACCTTCAAATCAAATAAACGTAAACTGAGTCTGTTGCCACTACAACAAAGATATTTATAGAATAAATATCATTAAACTTTTATTAATACTACAATTTATGTATTAGTCTTCTTAAAAATATTTTAGGTGTCTATGTTTATCTGTTTTAAAATATAAAAGGGTAGCGCTCCTAGCATCTCAATTTATAAAATGCCACATAATGGAGTATTTTCTTAAAAACATGGGTAGACAAAGTTTTTATTTTGAGAGGTGGGGGCAATGGCCAAAAGGCCGAATTAAAAAGAGTTTGACTATTCTACATAGGCTGCTCTACGTGGGTTATACTCCGTAGGGCAGGCTCAATGGGCTTTATAATCAAATTTTAGTGGGTTGTGCTCAGCAGTCCCCTGGCCCCTAAAAGACCGAATTAATATGTTCTTGGCTATGCTCCATGGAGTCCTTTCTCAAATTTCACTCGGCTGTGGTCAGCAGTCCCCTAACCCCGAAAAGAACGATTAAAAATGTTCTGGGCTAAAGAGGGCCCGAATGAGCTACTAGATTTATACTCCTGGTTAATAAAAATTGCATTGTGATGTGCTCAGCCGGATTCGAAACAAAGACCTCGGAGAGGGAGGGGGAAAGCGATAATTCTTTTTGGTAGCTATTCATGTCAAAATTTAGCAGTACAGAATAAGGTAGAAAAAGTATCAACAGATTCGAAGTTCATATTCATGAGCCCTTGACCAATTCAGCAGCATTTCAAAAGTGACCAATTCAGCAATACAGACAATAAAATACAATAGCAGTACAGAGAGAACCAGTTTTTTCAGCTCTAAAAACCTTGTCGCATGATCAGTTTGTCCTTTTCACCAAACACACTCTACTATTGGAGCAAGCAAAACTGACGATCAAGTATGCTTTGAGTACCTTCTTCTCACATCAATGCCTGTGTGACCCCCGTATGCAACCCAAAATGCCCAAGTCTCATCTAGATTGTGATACGGCCATGTTTCAAAAGAAAAACAAATACCAGTACATTAGTATTAGTTCCACAAAATGCTTTAGTAATAGTAACGACAGAACATTTGAGAGATTCGGTAGCTTTCCTTCTTGAAATTCAATAGCAGTACAAAGATAATA
Source organism: Avena sativa (assembly GCA_916181665.1). Classification (NCBI taxonomy): domain Eukaryota; kingdom Viridiplantae; phylum Streptophyta; class Magnoliopsida; order Poales; family Poaceae; genus Avena; species Avena sativa. The sequence continues at coordinate 597,638,710 of OV702289.1, forward strand.
AGTTCTTGTTCCATCTCAAAAAACCTTGGCACATGATTAGTTTGCCCTGTTCTCCGAATAGGCTCGATCATAGGATTCTCCCCCGCGATTGATGCATATTGAGTAATGCAGGCTGGTAATATGAGATGGTTCACTATAGAACATAAAGGAATGTTTTTTCCTCCGGATGATGCTCGGCACCTCCCAGCTCCTAGGCGTGGAGAAAATACAGATTGTACGGGTCCAAAACCCTAGATCTACTGTCGGGTAATAGGCAGTGATCAACACATTGTACAAGGGCGACGAGCATGCGTCCGGCCTGACACACACGACGGTTCCACTGATGTTGCCGGACTCGCGCATGTCGAATAGCAGAGTAAACACTGTACCATCGTCCCCTGATCCGATCTTCTCTACTCTCGATGAGCGCGGTGCCAATAGCGGCTGAGAGAGGTACCTGAAGTTTCTAAAGGAAGTAAGATTCAGTGGACTAAATTGCAGCGTGCTAAATATTTTAATAAAAATATGATAAAGTAAATATGAGTAACCTGACTTCGGTAAAACATACGTAGTACTCCCTCCATTTCAAATATAAGATATTTTAGCTTTTGTGAAACGAGTGTATTTAGACTTATTTTAATATATGAGTTCACTCTAAACTACAGGCTAAAAAGATTCTAGATAAACTCGTTTCACAAAAGCTTTCCTGCTTGAAATTCAATAGCAGTACAGAGAGAATCAATTCTTGTTCCAGCTCAAAAAACAGACTTGATCAATCGAGCAAGCAAAACTAACAATCAAGTGACAATGCCTGTGTGACCCCCCATATGCAACCCAAAATTCCCAAGACTCATCTAGATAATTGTGACAATGCTAACTTTCAAAAGAAAAGCAAGACAAACTGCTGCACTTGATCTAAACAAGTAACAGTACATCACTATTAGTTAAACAAAATATTTTAGTAATAGCGACGACAAAATAAAGGCAAAGGAAGACCATCTCTAGTCCTTGGCCTAAACAAGTACTACTAGTACCGATATATAGTAGTACAAAATAGTCCGAAGTACAAGAACTAGTGCTATACTAGTACTACTCTGCATCCAAAATCCAATCTCCAGTACACGTACTTTCGTGGTATGTCATGAGAGTGGGATAAACAAAATCTGAGGTAGTAGAATGGTCAATTTGGAATTGTCCCTCGCGATGGATGCATATTGAGTAATATAGGCCCTGGGTGTGAGAAGTTTGAAGGTACACCACCATGGAATGCTTTTCCTTCTGCATGATGCCAGGCACTGCCCAGCTCCCAGTAGTGAAGGAATTGTGCACTACACCCTCCTAAAACCCAGCCTCTGGTGACGGGTGATAGACGGTGAACTGCACATTGTACAAGGGCAACGAGCACCCTTCTGTCCTGACGCACACGACGGATACAATGATGTCGCCCCACTCGAGCATGTCAAATAGCACAGCGAACACCGTACCATCGTCCCCAGATTTGATGTTCTCTAGTCTTGATGAGCGCGGTGCCGACATCGGCTGAGAGATGAACCTAGGATTTCTAAAGGAAGTAAGAATCAGCGGACTAAATTGCAGCATGCTAAATATACATATAAGAAGTTCTCAGGCGCCAGAGATCTAGCCACTCCCAAGAAAAAAATACAGAGCCATGTTTCAAAGGAAATGCTAGATCATCTCCAGCGTTTGATCTAAACAAACTTGAACGGCAGATCATCATCAGAATCATGATGGTCATTTGCCATCTCCCACATTGTGGATGCAAAGTGAGTAATCCAGTGTGAACCTATCATGTTTCTTAATCAGGAAATTAAGGTAATCTTCAGTAATCCTAACGGAGGCCGGCGACGCGCTGTCTTCGGCTCGAAAAACAGGCTATCTTTAGCGAACTCCTCCAGGTCCTCTCTAATCATTGAAGGTTTATAAAAGTGCAACTCCACCATGTACTGCGGAACCAAGCATGTCTCCGACCTGACGCACTGGACGGATACGACGAGGCCATAGTCGATCATGTCAAATCACACGGCGAACAATCTACCATCATCCCTGGATAACACGGTCTCTACTCTCCATGAGCCAGGCACTAGCAAAGGCTGAGAGATGTACCTGTGTTCCTCGTCGTAGTGGAAACTCTGCACTTCAATTGAGTGGGATTTTTTGAGGTGAGCGAGGAGCGCTATGGGTGGGGCGGCGAACTCGCAGCCAGGCTCAGTGCAGTTGCCCGCGTCGTGCGGGCACGCCATCCTGTGGTTGAGGAAGTCGTGGAAGGCGACCAATGTCCCATAGCCGATATTGGGGCATCTGCTACCTTTTCCACCGATGACTTGGCGGCGCAACTCCTTGGAGCATGCGGCCAGCCGGTCTGCGCTGGTAGTGTCCATACGCATAGGGATTTCTCTGAAGGCGTCGTCGCTAACCTTGCTCTAGCCACCGTACCGAATGTTATGCATCGAATCCGCCATTGCATCCGGATGGACTGGGGGTGATGAGCGTTTAACTCGTTAATGCCCATTGTTATGGACTTGGGTTTTGGAGAAGGAGGGAGCGCTGGAGGCATCAATCAGCTAGCAAACAAGCACACAGGGACGCAAGTTTTACCTAGGTGCAGGCCTTGTAGAGGTCCCTACTCCTGCTTGTCTGCTCTTGGAATTAACGAAGGAATCAAAAGTTACAGGGGAGCGCAGATGCAATCTGGCGAGAATTGTGGAAACTAGGGTTGTGATTGTCCTCCTCGCCTGCCCCCTCCTAGCCTTTATATAGATAGTCCAGGTCTCAGGTACCAGGTCGAGTCGGTTATAGATTAGGGTTTTCCCTTTGAACTTTCTATCTTAAGCTTCTTCTTGTCTCGCAAGCAATCGAGAGTCCGTGGGCCACTCGAATTCTGTATTGGGCCTTGGCAACGTCGTGGGCTTCTGCTATATCCAGGCTGTATATACCAAACTCGAGTACCTGTAGGGTATACCCATGTCAGTAGCCCCCGAGTGTCTAGTGGAATCGCAGATTCGACTAGGGACTTTATGAAGTCTTTCGAGTGCATGCTTGAGAATTTTAGGGAAAAACAACGCAATCTACTCAAACTCGAGTCCCTGGACTCGAATTCATAAAAGTGCTGGCGTAATTCGACTCAGGCCGTGGAGGTCTTACAGGAATCGAATTTCAGTGTATAAGTGTGAGCAGTCGACGTGTCCATCAAGGCATGTTCATCGTACCTCCAGGCACGAATATGTTTCTGGTAGTGCGCAGAAGATGCGTTGTCAGGCCTTATTCAGGTCTTATCTTCACGCTGTAAGCGCGGCATCCAAAAAATTTTCATCGCGGAGATGATTCGGGTGACCCAGGAGACACAGTCTCTTTGTAGGGAAAATATGAGGCGGAGTCTCCATAGAATTCGAGTGTGGATGTTATCAACACATAGTACGATGTTCAAGGAGAAATAATCATAGGGTGCGCGACCATCACTCCCTATGGGAGTAGCCCCCGAGTGCCTATTCGATTCGTAGACTCGAGTGGGGACTAAAGACATTTGTGAATGCTGTCGTATTTTGTTGCTTGTTTTAGTCGAATGTATTTTCAACGCTCCCTATGGGAGTAACCTGCAATTCCCAGTCGAATTGATGATTCGAGTGAAGGGTTTGTCTTGAATGTTTATATACCTGCATAAAAACTCTTTCGGGTGCGCGGTCAGCGCTCCTGTTAGGAGTAGCCCCCGGGTGCTTGGTTGAGTCGAAGACTCGAGCAAGGACTAAAGTAGTCGAAATCTTGAGCTGCTAGAATCGATGACGTTAGTGCTGACGATGTGATGACCTCGGTTTCCCGCGTGAGCGGCTTTGACGGGAAGTAACGAGTGGTGGGTCCCACTTTCTGACTTCGATTTGACCGAGCGTGCGTAATCTTCTATTTTAACTACGTCTCCTCGATTTTGCGTGTAATGGAGATAGTGGAGAACGATTCGTGGTTCACTCTCGCCACATGTCAATGGTGATGTACGCCATGTGTCCATTAGGGTTTCTGTTGGCCGTTGGATGGCATCCGCGAGGAGGTTAAGTAGCAGCGCAGCTGCGATAATTTTCCCCATATGTCTTGTTTGCTCGTGCCTCCGTCGCCATTGCTGCTGCTCTCTGCTTCCTTGCGCACTTCCCCTACGTGGCACTGGACCAGCTCCGTGTCTTCCCCAGTTACTTCCTCCGTTCACACCGCCATCAAAAGATGGGCAAGAAGAAGGGAGGTGCCGCCGCTGGTTCCATGGCCACCATTGTCGCCGCCAAGAAGAAGGGCGATACCACCACCGTGGGCACCAGCACCGCTAGCGCCGGGAAGAAGAAAGGTGCGGCCACCCGCGTCACCAATGGCGCCTGGCGAGCGTCCATCACCAAATCCTCCGAGCTGCATCTTCTTTGTCAAGATGGGGTTCTGCCACCCACGGAAGATGATTCGTGGGTGCCCGGCGACGAGGTAATCCCTTGTCCTCCTTCGTTTTTCCGGGTGATGTTCCTTGCGTTCATTAGCCGAGGTCTTTCTCTCCCCCTGTATCCTTTCTTCAGGGGTCTTCTTTGCTTCTATGGGCTCCAGCTGCATCAGCTATCCCCAAATTCCATTCTCCACATCTCCTTCTTCATTACTCTCTGCGAGTGCTGACTCAGAATCGAGCCATACTTTGGCCTCTTCAAGAGGCTTTTTAAGCTGAAACGCCAGTTGGCGTCCGGTTCGGTAGTCTATGACGTAGGAGGTTGCGGGATCCACGTCGACTCCTCTATCACCTATTTGGCCATCAAGCTCACCACGTCCGTCCAAGGGTGGAGGGACAAGTGGTTTTATATCCGTGATCAGAAGGCCAATGGAGACCACTACGGACTCATGCCCTTCGATCCCGCAGCAACTTGCAAGAGGAGGCGCTCCTGGAAGAACATCGTGATGCCTGGCGAGTCCGAGGAAACGGAGGTGCTGTACAAGCACGTCTGCAACCTCAAAAGCCACATAGGTAAAGAAGAGGGTGATGCTGCTCTCATTCGCACGTGGTTGCATCGCCGCGTCCAGCCTCTGCAGGCCAGAGTGCACCCTAGGTACTGCTGGACCGGTGCTGATGATGTTACTCGCGTGTCTGCCGAGGGCATTTCTTTGGGTGAGGTGGATAAGAGGGTGCGACTGGTGACCAAATACTCCACCAAGGAGGTTCTCCCAGGCGAACCAGTCGTGCCTCCTTTTGACGCCTCTAACCCTCCTCCTGAGGTAGAACTGTACTGTGAAGTAGTTTTTGTTTTCGACTGCCTTTATGATACTTTGATATATAATGTTGTATTTTCTGAATGCAGGACTAGAAAGTGTCTCCCAATTTGCCCCCTCGTCCTGAAGGGGTTATCCCACGCGAAGTGGATGAAGAGGACGAGTTGGAATCGACTGTCCCAATTGAAGAGGAGGAGGGAGCCCCCGAGTCCAGCGACCAGGACACTCACAAGCGTTCCCGCAGCGAGGACTCGGATGCCTCGTCGCCGACAATGCCATCAGGCCCTTTCGTTGTTGCGGAGGAGCCAATCCCCGCCGTTCATGTGCGCTCCATGGCTCCTCCTTCCCGGAAGAAGCTACGATTGCTGAAGGAGTCGTCAGAGTCGGAGGAGCAATCCTTCGACCTTGATAAATTTAGCTGGTGAGTTCTGCATTCGCGACCTTGTTTTGGTTTCTTTTTGGAGTTGCTTTTTCCCTAAAGTTTTGCTTGATGTGTTTTGTAGCCAAGTGGCGTCATCGTCTTTTGACGACGTCCAATTTGTGAAGGAGTCCGGAGTCGCAGACTCCAAGGCCAAGGTAGTGGCCGAACGGTCTTCTTCTCCTCCATTGGCGGCCCACTCCAGGCACAATTCATCGAGTTCCCCGCATGCTGGGAACACCAGATGGTTGCCCGGATGACTATGCGACAGTCATCTTCGGAGTCTCTAGAGGATCATGTAAGCATTCTTTTTGTTGTTTTGGCAGTTGAATTTATACTTGGTGTTGTTGCTGAACTTTTGTTTTCTTCTTATGCAGCTCATCATGAGGGAAGCTGCTCACCTGGCGGAGCAAGTCCTTGTTATGGGTCGGCCGCACGCTCTGCTGGACAATCGCCACCATGTTGTCGAAGGTGAATTTTGGCTTCGTCTTTGTCTTTGTGAAATTTTTGAATTCGATTGATGATACGCCCTGTGCGTTGTAGTTGGGTAGAACGAACTACTTCATCGTGCTGCCTCACTCGAGAAGACGCTTGCCGCGGCGATGAAAAATCACGTCGAAGCAATCGCAGCTCTGGAGGAGTCGCGAAAGCGAGAAGAGGATCTCCGCGCCTCCACTACTGAGAGGGAGAAGTTATTCGAGGAGCAACTTTTCTCGATTGGCAAGTCCCTCTCAGGTATTCTTTCGGCTAGATGTGCATTGCTTTTTGCTCTGACATGTGGTTGTTGTACTAACACTTTTGTGTATGTAGATGCCAGCGGCCTGAGCTTTGATGCCCAGTCTCTGTGTCGCACGGATGCATTGGCAGGCGTCGTCGCTGCAGTCGAAGACCGCAGTGTTTCCCTCCAGGAGATGCTGGGGAAGGCTAAGGATGTGCTCAGTCGCATCCACGAGGATTTAACTCCCAACGCCGGGTTGATCGACAACCTTGCAGAACTAGTGGAATCCCTCCCTGGGGGTATTCCCGCGGATTTTAGGAACTCACAACGGTCCGTCGGAGCCACCATGGCACTCACAATGGTGCAAGCCCATGGCGTGGAGATGGATCCCACTGCTATTTCTGAGGCTATGCATGTCGATGCCAGAGGCCAGCAAGTAGTGTTTGCTCCCTTCGCTGGTAGCTGCGGTAAATATGGTCCTCAACTTATCAAGACAGTCGTGAAGTATTTCGAGGAGCGGCGGCGAGCGAAGGCGGCAAAGGCCGCGGCTTCTGGGGCTACCACCGGCAAATCCGTGGCGTTGGAGACTGCCGTGGATACGATGAAGCCCCCGAAGCCAAAGTCAAAGTCGAAGAAGCAGAATGCTCCTTAGTCTGTATATGTAATAGTTCTAGTTCCCTTTTGTTAAGACAATGCTTTTGTGGGAGCATTGTTGCTGAGAGTTTGATGTGCTTGAATGCATTCGTGCCTTTTATCAATGTATTCTTGGTCTCTTATTTGCTCTTGCTTGGTTTGTGATAGGGTACATCGAGTGGTCCTTCGAGTTGTCCTCCTGGTCCTCCGCCCACCGATGAAACCTTGGCATAGCCGCGCTTAAAGGTGGAGGAGTTGTCATTGCTGTTGCGACTGTGTCATCGCATTAAGAAACTGGAGCGTGAGTTTCGCATCCTCCACGGTAGCGCAGATGTGTGGAAGTCGAAGGAAGAGAAGGCCACCGCCCGTGGAAAGTATCTCTTGGAGGAGGTGGCGCGGCTTAGTGAGCAGTTCAAATGTTAGCTTTCTGCCCTCTCATATTTTCTTTTAGTCAGTCGCGGCGATGCCTTGTCTTTACACTTTGCCTTTTTGCTTGGCGTAGTTGTCAGTGCTCGTCATCCGCAGGATGAGAAGGACCGGATTGCCATTCTAATGAATGACCTGACCTAGGAGCAACTGTAGACGAGTGGGTACTTTTGGGTGGACCACGACCGTGCGATTGCGCTTGTGACCCTGTAGGATCGTGCTTCTCGAGTACTTCATTTTTTTGAAGAAGGCGCAGTCGTGCCTTAGGCATATTTATCAAACAATGTTTCTGCTGGACATCGTCCCTTCAAGCCTGTTGGCTCTTCTGGCGAAGTTTTAGGATTTGAGTGCAGTTCGCGAGTGCGTGCGGCAGCAGTTAATAGCTGGTGCTAAGGATGCGTTGTCGCTGGTGTGAATGCATAGGACAGATGTAGATGTTGCGTCTATTGCAGCTGGGCCACCGCCTCCGCCTAAAGGTATGACCTGGAACATGATTCCGCACTATCAAGCGGTTGATCGGTCAATAGAGGAGATTTTGGATTTCTTCGAGGAGCAGACGAACGTTCTTCTTTTGCAGCAGTAGCATGTTTTGTATCCTGCACATAATTATACAAGTGTTGTAAAGTTCGTATGAATATGCTAGATGTAATTAATACCCATTGATATATGAAGAGCTTGCTAGCTTTTATATTTTGCGAGTGAATTGTACTCTGCAGTTCCTTTTTGTTAGCCTAACTTGTCTTTATCTCACTATCTTGCCAACCTGTCAGGTGCGTTGCAACTGGGTTGGTGTTTATCAAGGGTTCGATTGATGTTGTGTCAGCTACTCAGGATACTGTGATTTGTTCATAGAACGAAGGTGTAAAAGGTGGCGCAGCCCCCGAGTGATAAAATTGCAAGAAAAATAAGGAAAACACAGAGTTTTGGGGCACTTAGCTTTATTTATTCGCGGAATAGTACGAGGTACAATGTGTGGCTAATTATCCTGGCTGAATAGCCTTATTTGTAAATGTAAAAAACAACTAGGGGTAGAAGCGACGCAGTCGCGCGACGTTCTAGGGGTTGGAGTATGCGACTCATGTCTCGAAATCTTTAAGGCAATAGGCGCCACCTGGGATTACTTCTATAATAACGTAAGGTACCTCCCAAGGCGACTCGAGCTTGAGATGCCCTTGTTGCTTAAGTCGCGGGACCAGGTCTCCTTCGATGAAGGATCTGGGGCGTAGCCTTCTACTGTGGTAGTTGCGGAGGCTTTGCTGGTAGATCGTTGATATCTCCGCTGCGATTTCTCGCGCCTCGTCAAGGAGGTCGACGGAGTCTTCGAGTGCAAGAGTTGACTCCTGCTCACTATAAGCGACCACCCGCGGGGCTTTGTAACGTACTTCTGCGGGTAGCACCGCTTTCGCGCCGTGCACCATGAAAGAACGGAGTGTATCCCATGGCGCTGTTTGGAGTTGTACGCGGGCTCCAAAGAACTGATTGCAGTTCGTCTGGCCAGGGGCCAGCGGCTTGTTCGAGTGGTCGAAGGAGTCGCTTCTTGATTCCATCGCAGACGAGGCTGTTGGCCTTTTCGACTTGACAGTTGGTCTGCAGGTGAGCCACCGAGGCATAGCTTATGTTGATTCCTAGGTTTTCATAGAATTCCTGGAACTCCTTAGAGGTGAAGTTCGCCCCATTGTCCATGATGATGCTGTGTGGCACTCCAAAGCGGTAGACAATGGACTCGAAGAACTTGACATCGCTGGCCCCGACCATGTCGAGTCCCCATTGCGAGAAGGGCCAAGCCAATGGTATTGGCCAGAGTTCCGTGCTAGGTGCGTGAGGTTTGTCTGCGAATCGCTGGCAAGCATTGCAACACTGGATGATGTCCTTAGCGTCGCGCATGGCCGTGGGCCAGTAGGATCCAGCTTGTAGAGCTTTCGCAACGAGGGCGCGACTGCTAGCATGATGCCCGCAAGTGCCTTCGTGGATGTCGAGGAGGACGGCCCTTCTGTCCCTGTTGGAGACGCACCGTTGGAGCACTCCTGTGATGCTGCACTTGTACAGTTCACTGTTGATGAGGGCGAATGCCTTGGATTGCCGCGCGATCTGCCGCGCATCAGTCGGGTTGTCTGGCAGCCTCTTGCTGAGTAGGTACGTAATGTAGGGTTGTGTCCAAGATGGCTCGATCATCATGATGCCCATTGGTCCTTCAAGTCCTGTGTCAAGCTCTAGGTCGTCGAGTGCCATTGGCTCGTTGGGTGGCAGCCCCTGAGTCCGTTGAAGTGCTTGTTTTCTTCTCTAGAGCCTTGGGCTTGATGGAGCATTCATAGATGCGCTCGAGAAATACCCCAGGTGGTATGGGGGCGCAGGTGGAGCCAATATTGGAGAGTAGATCCGCCTCTTCATTGCTTTCACGGCCCACATGTTGCAGCTCATAGCCATCGAAGTCTCCTTCGAGTGTGTCATAGAGGTCGCGATAGGTGATCATATTGTCGCTCAGTGCGTTGGACTCATGCATCGTTTGGTTGACCACTAGTTTGGAGTCGCCGTAGATGATGAGCCTTTTGGCTCCACATGCTTTTGCCATCCGCATCCCATGGATTAGTGCTTCGTACTCAGCTTCATTACTGGAGGCGGTGGACTGCATTCACAGAATGTATTTCATCTTATCTCCTTGGGGCGATGTCAATATGACACCTGCACTGGCTCCATCCTTTCGCTTGGACCCATCGAAGTGCATTGTCTAGAGGTAGGACATATCTGGTTTGTCGGGGAGCTGATTCTCCATCCAGTTCACGAGAAAGTCCGAGAGAACTTGCGATTTGATCGCGTCGCACTTCTCGCATGTTATGTCTCTTGGAGACAGTTCGATTCCCCAGAGCGTGACTCGTCCGGTGGCATCAGGATTATTGAGTATGTGCCCGAGCGGGGCATCGTTTACCACCACGATTGGGTGCTCCTGGAAGTAGTGGCGCAGTCCCCTGGCCGTCATGAAGACGCCATACGCCAGCTTTTGGTAGTGCGGGTATCGCTGTTTTGTTGGCGTGAGCACCTCGCTGAGGTAGTAGACTGGGCGCTGGACCCCATGGACTTTATTTTCTTCGGCTCGCTCCACTACAAGCACCGTGCTGACCACCTGGTTGGTGGCAGAGATGTAGAGCAGTAGTGGTTCCTTTTCGCGAGGCGTCACCAGTACTGGCGAGGTGGATAGTAGACGTTTGAGGTCTTTGAATGCTTCTTGCGCCTCGTCTGTCCACTCGAATTTGTCAGCTTTGTAGAGAAGTTGGTAGAAAGGCAGTGCCTTTTCGCCCATTTGACTGATGAATCGATTGAGCGCCGCGATTCATCCAGCCAGCTGTTGGACGCCTTTTATGTTTTTCGGCTTCTCCATGGCTAGTATGGCCTTTATTTTCTTCGGGTTTGCTTCGATCCCTCTCACAGAGATGAGATACCCGAGTAACTGGCCAGATGGTACGCCAAAGGCGCATTTATCCGGATTGAGCTTGATCCAGTAGCGGTCGAGGTTGGCGAATGTCTTGCATAGATCGTCGATTAGCGAGGCTTCCTCCTTGGTTTTGATGACTATGTCGTCAACGTAGACTTGGATATTGCGACCAATTTGGTTCTTGAGGCAAGCCTGCATGCACCGCTGATAGGTGGCTCCAGCGTTTTTTAGCCCGAAGGGAATCGTGTTGTAGCATAACACACCAAAGGGCGCCGTAAACGCTGTTTTCTCCTGATCCTCCTCCTTCATTCGAATATGGTTGTAGCCTGAGTAGGTGTCGTGGAAGCAGAGACGCTCACATCCCACGGTGGAGTCGAAGATTTGGTCGATTCGCGACAACGGGAAGTGATCCTTTGGGCAGTGCTTATTCAAGGAGGTGAAGTCCATGCACATCCGCAGAATATCCGTGTCCTTTTTAGGCACAAGCACTGTGTTAGCGAGCCAAGTACTTTCCTTGATCTCGCGTATGAATTTTGCATCGAGGAGTTTGTTGATCTCCATTCCGATTGCTTTTGCTCTTGGTTCAGACAGTCACCGAATTGTCTGCTTGACTGGCCTTGCGTCTGGATTCACGTTGAGTCAGTGCTCGGCGAATTCCTTGGGAACCCCTGGCATGTCTGTTGGACACTAGGCGAAGATCTCCCAGTGCTCACAGAGGAATTTGACAAGAACGAGTTCCTATGCGGAACTCAAGTTGTTGGCGATGAGGGCCGTCTTGGTCGGGTCTGTTGGGTGGACCTGGACTTCCTTCGTGTGCACCGACGAGTCGAAGGATAGGTCGGGTGAACTTGGCCTACTCAGGGGAGGCATATTTTTGTATGTTGACTCCTTCAATCTTGCGAGTTCCTCCTGCATGCCGAAGGACTGGGAGATTCTATTGAATTCCCTGTCTAAGCTGTCGGACCTCTCGAAGTTGCCATTGATTGTGATTATGCCATTTGGACCTGGCATTTTCATCTGTAGGTAGGCATAGTGCGGCACTGCCATGAACCTTGCGAACGCGAGACGTCCAAGGATGCAGTGGTATTGTGAGGGCCAGTCGATGACTTCAAAGTCAATGCGCTCTTGTCGAAAGTTTTGTAGCGTGCCGAAGATGATGTCGAGGTTGATTTTGCCCAGGGGATATATGCCCTTCCCTGGGACGATGTTGTGGAACGTCATGTCCGAAACTTCCAGACACGTCAAGGGGATCCTCATTGCACGCAAGGTACTCGCGAACATGAGGTTAATGCCGCTGCCACCATCCATGAAGACGCGACTCATATCGAAACCCCCGATCTGCGCCTTGAGTATGAGGGGGCAGAGGCCTGGACGAGGAACTTGGCGCGGGTGGTCGCGCCTGTCAAAGGTGATGCAGGAGTCGCTTCCACTGAGGTACTCAGTGGTGGAAGGTGGAGAGTTTATCGCCAAGTTGACTTGGCGAGTGATGGCCTTCTGCACTCGATTTGAGGGACGCCCTTTTTGGATCATCCCCATGTTGCCCACGACTCGTGGGTATGGTTCTCCTCCGTGATGCTGGACCGGCGCAGCCGCAGGTGGTGGTGGTCCGGGCGGTGGTGGAGGAACTCCATGTGCCACGGTGCCTGGGGCGGCTCCATAGCCCCTGTTGACCGCGTCGCGGTTCATCCGAGCCAAGCCCTCATGGAGTTTGAGGAACTCACGGCAGTCCTTGAGGAGGTGGCTTGATTTTTTCTTTCCATCGTGCTTGTCGATGTAGAAGTGCACGTTGCACGGCCCGGACAGTTTGTCCTCGATAGATGTTGCGGGTGCTTCCTCGCGAGTGCAGTGCTGCCACACCTGCGTGGTTTTTCTGCTGTCGCGGTATCCACCACTGTGATATCCGCTATTGCGGTTGTCATCGCGTTTGTCGGCGTAGCCGGCTACGACCATATTGACCTCGTTGCGGTCATCGTAGACGCGCATTCGATGTTTGCCTCGGCGGTCGCGTCTGCGCTCGAGGTCGTCGTCATCGTCGGAGTAGGTGCGGTTTTTCACCGAGTCTTCTCCGTCAGCCCACTGATTCGCGATTTCCATCAGGTGGTCGATCGTTTTGGGCTTCGAGCAACCCAGCTCCTCCCTGAGCTCTATGCGGCGAACACCGCTGTTGAATGCGTCGATTGCGCGGTCCTCTGAGATGTTTTCTGTGGAGTTCTTGATGATGGACCATCTCTGGATGTAAGCAATGATTCGCCAGATCTTTGCTGGCAGCTTCTCAGTTCTTTGATTGATGCGGGCCTTTTGTACGTGCCCTTGAAGTTGCGTACAAAGATGTATACCAGCTCTTCCCAACTGCGAATGGATCCGCGCGGGAGGTTGTTGAGCCACGCGCGAGCGACGCCTTGCAGCTATAGCTGCAGGCATTGCATGGCCATGCTTCGACTCCCGCCGTGTAGCCTAACAGAGGAGATGTGGTCCTCCAACTAGATTTTCAGGTCCTGCAGGCCATCAAATTTTGGGTTCTCCGACGGAAGTTTGAACCCCTTAGGCATTCGCTTCTGCCTGATGGCTCTACTGAAGCATCTGGTGCCACAGAGCTCAGTCTCGTCTTCTTCCGAGTCAGTCGAACGAGCACGTCTTACCCGCATCTTGTTGACTTTGCGCTGCGTGAGGTCATCGCACGCGTCGTAGTCGCGGTCATGCCGTCGTGAGCGACGTCGCCGTGACAGATCGTGACTGTTGTCACTTGAGGATTACGAGTAGTACTTTTCTAAAGCCTTGCTTTTCTTTGGCTCCAGTGTTGGCTCTTTGTCGAGGGCGGCCTCGATTAGCCCCAAGCCCACGATCGTAGATCGGTGTATGGCAGCTCGTGGATCTCCAGCCGGAGGCTAGTTGTTGAGGAGATACATGGTGGCCGCCGTCACCGCAGTTTGCGGCGTTTTTTGGAGCATGTTGCCCCGCGTGTTGACTGTCATAGAGCTGAAGTCGAGGACCTTCACAGCCTCTACACGTTCTTGTTTGGTGAGGTGGGCCAGTCGAGATCGCCTTTTGTTGGCAACGTACTAGTTGCCTTTGGAGGAGGATCCTCTGTGGGAGGAGTGCCTAGCTCGTCAAAGACTCGACTCATCCGACGCCTTTCTGCGCGCTTCGAGTTGCATGATCACCTGTTGCTAGCGCTTGAACTCCTCCTTTAGCAGCCAATGGTAGCCCATTAGCATGTCCTGTGGTGTGTTGGGGGTAGAGGATTGCCCCGTAGAGCTTCACGACAGCAGGCCCACTCGTTGTCGTTGAGCTTGAATAGCATGCGCTCAGCGGTGTTCCCATTCGCCGAGAGCGACGGTTCTCCGCCTGTCCCGTTGTTGACGGGCGCACCGTTACCACCGTTGGTGGGGCCGCCATTCGCGACTGGTATGCCACCGTTGGGCGTGCTGCCGTTGGGCAGTCCGGTGCCAGATCCGGTGCCAACGTTTTTGCGATTAGCGGTGGTATCGCCCGCGTTGATGACAGTGCACAAGAAGTGGTTGGGGAAGCTGTTGCTCCCGCAACTTTCAGATCCGGAGCCGTAGGCTCCATCTTCTATGGCTAGATCACCCAGATTGGATCCACGACTACTGTCGCTGTCCGTACTCCTAGCTGTTGCTAAGGTGTTGAGCTCGCTGAGGGTGCCGATTGGTGGCGGGAACCACGATGCTGGAGTAATCGTGGGTGTCGTTGGCTGGTCAAGCATGCGAAGCGTGCCTAGTTGACCAACCTGGAAGCGGAAGCTCCCAATCGCCAGGTTGATTCCATCGCTCACGGACTCGAAAGCCGGACGACTGGCCGGCGTGTGGACGGTGAAGTCGAACGCGCCGAAGAGCTGGTGAATCTCCGTTGTTGCAGAGTTTTAGATCGTGGTTGACGGGGCTGAAGAATCCGCGACATCAACACTCCCTGTTCCCACAGACGGCGCCAATTGACGAGGGTTTAACTCGTCAATGCCCATTGTTATGGACTTGGGTTTTGGAGGAGGGAGCACTGGAGGCATCAATCAGCTAGCAAACAAGCACACAGGGACGCAAGTTTTACCCAGGTTCAGGCCTCGTAGAGGTCCCTACTCCTGCTTGTCTGCTCTTGGAATTAACGAAGGAATCGAAGGTTACAGGGGCGCGCAGATGCAATCTGGCGAGAATTGTGGAAACTAGGGTTGTGATTGTCCTCCTCGCCTGCCCCCTCCTAGCCTTTATATAGATAGGCCAGGTTTCGGGTAGCAGGTCGAGTCGGTTACATATTAGGATTTTCCCTTTGAACTTTCTATCTTAAGCTTCTTCTTGTCTCGCAAGCAATCGAGAGTCCGTGGGCCACTCGAATTCTGTATTGGGCCTTGGCAACGCCGTGGGCTTCTGCTGTATCCAGGCCGTATATACCAAACTCGAGTACCTGTAGGGTATACCCATGTCAGGGGGTGACGGCGGATTCAAATATGATTGATGGGGTTTCTTGGAGGAGAGTGATGGAGGCCTGCAAGAACCGATGCAGCGGGCGAGAAATAGCTAGGAAAATTTAGGAAGTGCGGCGCTCGAGAGAATCCAAAATGCGGCTAGCTAGCGTTAGCGAATGGGGATCGCCGGAGATGGAGAAGATGGGAGGCTCTTTCAACAAGGGGTGTTAATTTTGCGTGTTCCCTCGTCGGTCTTCTGCAGTGGATTGAGGATGCCTGCTGGAGTTATAGGTAGAGTGCTAGACTAGCAAGCTGTCATGTCCTGGATCAGTATTGTACCGTCTCGTCACGTAGACTGTGTTTTAGGAAAGGACGTGAACCCACATTTCTCCCATCCCTGCTAGATATCATGCACCGTAGAATTGCTTTTCTAGCACGTGAAGGATTTGAACCCACATGCCCAACTCTAATAATTAGAACTACCAAAAAACTAAAATAATAGGTGAAGCTCAAAAAATAATTATAATTTTGAGCCACGTCCATAGAATATCTGTTGTATATTTGGTTCTTATACTTTGTATCATGTACTCCCTCCAACACATATTAGTTGACTCAGATTTGTCTAGATATGGATGTATCTAGACACATTTTAGTATTAGATACATCTGTATCTAGACAAATCCAAGTTAACTAATATGGCTCGGAGGCAGTAGTAATCAACATATTAGCTACCTAACAGTACTCGTCATGCTCTAGAGAAATGACGAAGAACATTCTAGAATTATTGGGAAGTGTGTTTTGAGGTTTGTGCATATCTTTTAGTGTACTAAAGTCTATCAATAAGATCTTCTAGATGCTAGAATCTTATATCTTATACCTTATATTTACTAATTGGAGGCACCGTTCGAGCCTCCACGTTAATCCTCAGAATCACCTAATAATAGCTTTTCGATCTGAATTCTACGCTCAGGATTACATATTGACCATAGAGTTTCATATAGAGTCCAGGAAGTCTAAGGCACTTTAGTCTAAAGTTATTCTCTTGGTCCAGTACGTCGTCTATATATTAAAAAATCTTAACAGCTTTGGAAGCCCTATCGGAACAATCTCTGTCATGTCCGTTAAGATGCATCTAAAAGGACGCTCATGCATGCGCCATACTAATTCATCTAGAGAAGCGACGCGGCCGGCGACTTCCTAAGCTCGATAACGCGGTGTCCGGCCATCTAGATATGCAACGCCACCGGCACCGTCTGAAGCTCCATGCGGCTGGGCGACAGGCCACTGAGAGGGCCGCCTTTGAATGTCGAGGTTTATAAATCAATCGGGTGTGTTGTTCGTCCCCTCGGGCATGCATCAAACATGATGCAGTGATCAATAAGATCTACTCCAACGTGCGCTTGGACATATCACACTATTCCACAAGGCCTATCTCAATCATGAGATGAACATGACCTCTTTCTTATTTGATGAATCATGATTATACACAGGAAGTTCAAAATCATCCATGTGTGACTACAAGCAGTGGCCGGACATGGACTGCGCAACCTTTTGACTACGAAAAATTGACGGCATGATCTACAGGAAAGGACCGGCTGCTGCAAGAAAAGTAATTTCGGAGGGGTTCGACCGTAGAGTTCGGTAGAAAAACAAAGATTGCTACATGCGCGACGTTCAACAGTACAGACATCTCCTTTCCTTTATAACTTCATTTTTTCTTAAGCTTCAATGCATCATATATTTCGTTTGATCGATCTCCTTTTTTCTACGGGTAACATGCAATGTATCTCATTAGACTGCATATAATGCAGCACACATTTGCTAAAGGATGAAGTTTATGATCGATGCCTATGGAGACACATTTACTTTTATCCATTGTGCATAGCATAGGCACTTGATCCTAAAATAGTGTCATGTTAGCTCTGGTACGATACCCTGCATGCAGCTAGCAACCAATAAGTGATTTTGATTTGTCTACATTCATATGAATCTATATAGTAAAACATGTCTAGATATATCCGATCTAGACAAATCCAAATTACTTATTTTTTGACGGAGGGAGCCTATATGGTTATCTACTTAAGTAAATAGTGTTAATAAATTAGGGATCTTTTAGTGCTAAAAGCTCCAACATTTCCTATATGGAGTATACAAACATCAGTATAAGGTTATGCATTGGTCGAATATCATAGTATTCACAATATCATAACTTTTCCATTAAATATTCGAATGAAAACTAATAGTTAAAGTTGTACTGGAGAACATGCCTATTAAGGAAATTCCACATCTATAATGCAAGAATATGTCTTATTATTGTGCTCAGATTTATATAAATATGTTGCAAAATAAATATAAAATATTTTCTATTTCATAAAGTTGGAGTCATTTGAAAATGTGACAATCCTAACACGAAAAATGTTGAGGTAAAAAGTCATCTAATAAGGTTTGACTAAATGCATATTACTATATAATTTCTTCGTTAAAACAAGTAAAAACATAACATATTTTGAATAGCACCACATTACATAATTGTCTCAGACAAGTCTCATATACTATTAATAAGTAATTGTACGGAAATAGCTAAACCATGAAAGTGCATTGGGCTTGCATGTCTTTAACCTGTTGTTTTTTATGTTTTATGGATAAAGCATATTATGATATTAGTAATCATATGATATTTTTTCCATGGATAAGAAATGGAAAATTCTTAACTACAAGTGTTCTCAATTTTTAGGCCTCGGATCCTTATAAGTTTTCGTAGTACAGATGTCATGAATTATTTTTTGGCATTCAACTTTTAATGCTAAGCCGTGCGGCAGCACGGGTTGACGACTAGTGGATAGAATTAAGATTCAACTATACTTTATGGACGTAGCTCGAAATTATAATTATTTTTGGGCTTCACCTATTATAATTTTATATAAACTAGTAGAAGGCACGTGTCACACACGTATATACTGTATGAAATGTGATTAACAAACATTAAGTTTTTATGAACCAATAGTCTTATTTGAGAAAAATGCATACATTAAGTCTATTAATAATAACTATCTACACATATTGAGAATACAACCTACTATGCTATGAAAAAAATTAGGGGGGGTGACATGATGGTTCTAGAACATGGTGGAGTTTGAGTTTGCTCTAGGTAGTACTCAACACAAATCCACCTGCTCTGAACTATTGGATCTAACAGCCCAATGGTCAGGATTGGTACTATGGATGCAATCAAACTACTCCTTTATAGTAGTAGAGAAAAAATGATATGACATATACTTCTACTATCTGATTCTCACGTGCAAGGCATGTGCAACTTACTAATAAGATATATAACATGGATATCTTTGAACATCGATCATTGAATATAGATTGACAGATTCCAACATTGCTAATTGTTGGATCTCTTGCAAATTCAAGAAAGAATCTATCGCGCTTACTTGTAGTTCAAATTTGACCTACTTTCTTTAAATCGACATAAAGTTATTTGAGTGCATGGGCGTAGTTAGATAATATATAGGGAAGCTTGAAATGTCCTAAGACTAGAGAATTATAACAAAACATGTCCACGTTTTCTAAAAATTGGGTGGTGACACTTTATTTTTTTGACTGGGGTATGTCCCGAAGGAGTGAGATGCTTCAATAATTAACACAGCTAGTGCATGTGTACATGTTACACTAAGGACCTTAAAAAGGTGAAAATTGCATCCAAGTCCATACATTTAACATAAAGGACCCTACAATCAAGCAATTAAAATTAGTAGTCGGGTCTGCTCCTCTATCATGGAGCTGAGCCATGCTCTTCATAGTAGTACCAGTAAGCTGCATGTGCCTTGCACGTGAAACTCACATAATATAAAGAAGCATGACATGTCATTAGTATATAACATTGTAATAGGTAAATCTTGAAATATCTATAAATTTGAGCCACGTCATTTCTAAAGTATGAGTGTATATTTGGTTCTTGCACTTTATATCATGTAGAAATAAATGTTTATTAGCTACCTAATAATTGAAAATTTTAGAACCAAGGTGACGAGGGTTTAACTCATCAATGCCCATTGTTATGGACTTAGATTCAAGGAATTAAGGAGCGCTGGAAGTCTCGGTCGGCTAGCAAACAAGCACACAGGGACACAAGGTTTACCCAGGTTCATGCCTCATAGAGGACCCTACTCCTGCTTGTCTGCTCTTGATTGATGAAGGATCTGAAGGATTACAATGTCACTGATGGTGGTGTATGCGCAGATTAGATCTGGTGTATGTGTATGCGAGACATTGATGTCTAGATCTATTGTCTATTGTGGCGATGTGGGAGATCGTAGATCTATCTATCGGGGTCGTGATTGCCTTCTTATTGGAACCTCCTAGCCTTTATATATGGGGAGGCTAGGTCTCAGGTACCAATACGAGTTGGTTACAAGTTAGATTCAAACTCTAGTATTGAGACTTCCTTGTCTTATGCGTTTGGGAGTCCGTGTCCATATGGGCTTCATACCACTCGAACCGTCATAGGCATCATGGACCTTGGCAATTCGTCGAGTGGGCCTTCGTCGAGCCGCACCAGGTAGGCTGTAATTGAGTGCCTATTGGGCATACCCATGTCAGTAGCCCCCGAGTGTCCATGCGAATCGTAGATTCGGGTGGAGACTTAGAAGTCTGGAGTCTTGCATTAGGATGTCGGAGTCAACAATTGTGTCGAGTGCGAAACAATCAGCCAGAAGTTCATCGGGTCAGTCGAATTTGTAGTAGTTTCATAGGGATGATGGTAATCGTGCCTGGTGCACTCGATGGATCGGGACCAGTTAATTGCTCTAGGGAAAAAACAACGCTACCTACTCAAACTCGAGTCCCCGAACTCGAATTTGGAAATTGCTGGCGTAATTCGACTCAGGCCGTGGAGGTCCTATAAAGTCGAATCCCAGTGTATAAGTGTGAGCACTCGACACGTCCGTCAAGGCTTATTCATCGTACCTGTAGGTACGGATTATTTCTGGTAGAGCGCAGCAGATGCGTTATCAGGCCTTATTCAGGTCTTATCTTCACGCTGCAAGCACGGCATCCGAATTTTTTGTCATCACGAAGATGATTCGGGTGGACCAGGAGACGTAATCTCTTTGTAGGGAAAATATGAGGCGGATTCGCCATAGCATTCGAGTGTGGATGTTATCGACACATAGTACGATGTACAAGGAAAGATAATCATAGGGTGTGCGGCCAGCGCTCCCTATGGGAGTAGCCCCCAAGTGCCTATTCGAGTCGTAGACTCGAGTGGAGACTATAAGTACTTTGCGACTGCTGTCGTCTTTTTCTTGTTTCAGTCAAATATGTTTTCAACGCTCCCTATGGGAGTAACCCGAAGTCCACAATCGAATCGTAGATTCGAGTGAATGGTTTTCATGATGCTTAGATATCTTCACAAATTTCTTTGGGTGCACGACCAGCGCTCCCTATGGGAGTAGCCCCCGAGTCCTTAGTCGAATCGTGGATTCGAGTGAGGATTCAGAGCGTGCCACTCGAAGATCTTGTATATGCACATTCAGCGCTCCAGTTTGGAGTAGCCCTCGAGTGTCTGGCGGAGTCGTAGACTCGGGCAGAGACTCGAGTCTTGTATCTTGTAGTGGTAGTCAAAAATCATGCAAGAAGAAACCACTGACCCAGAAGTGCGAGTCAGCGAGTCACGCATAAGGAGCCTTAATCGACGATGCAGTTGGAGTCGACACAGTCACTTCTATCGGGTGCGTCGCTAGCACCGCCTCTTTGTAGCATCAAACGATGCAACTATCCGAGGAGGAACTCGACTCGGGTCTTGAGTGTATGGCGTAGTCAGTTCTTTTGTCGACTCCTGTTGGAGGACCCGATAGAATAGCTCGACGAAGTCGACATCCTTGTAAGCTGCATAAAACATGAAGAATTGTTGTCAACACTCGGATTTTTAATCCCAAATGCCTGTTATGTCATTCCTTGCAATCCCAGGATTACCATTTTTGCGAGACATAACAGATTGGATATCACAGTACATCATCCATTACAAACCATACATAAGGTCTTACACAAATAAGGATCTCATGATCCAGTCTTAATACAACAAGTAGCGGAATAAAAGATAAGCGTAGCGGTGGGGTTCATCTTCAGGGGCACAGGCAATGCTGACGAAGGCAGATAGTCCTAGTTATCATAGCTATCCTGCTAGCCATCATCTTGGTAGTCTCCTTCATAGTCTGGCCATGAGAATAGCCAGGGACAAAAGCCATGAGTACTCTTTAAGTACTCGCAAAATACCACTAAGAAGTAGTATAATTCTAAGTTAAAGTGCTAACTCTAAGTTTAACTATAAAGTTAAGTTTGAAACCTAAGCTGAGTTCAGAAGCAAAGAAAGATAAAATAAAGTTCTAGAATCACTTAAGTTGGGAAGCTAGTGTCATAAACACAATCGTATTGTGGTCAAGTCAAGATTCATCATTCATTTCATAAGTTATTTTGAAAACATCTGACAACGAAACAGTATGGCCATTCCAACTATCCATAACCACGGACGTGGCTATTCGAATAGTTTGACACTCTGCAGAGGTGGTACACTTTCACCACAAGATTCGATACATCTGTCAGGGATAACCCTGAATCATCATACTTAGTATGCAGATAATCAAACATAACCTTTCCTTTACACACCCTAGTATAAGCACCTCTCCTATGAGCATGGCCTCCCAACCATGACCATCTGTCATCTTGGGCACTGCATAGGTGGACAACATTGAGAGGTAGCCTCAGCTCAAACCTCTCCCGCGAGGGAACTAATACTAATGCATATAAACTTCTGGCTAAGCCTTATCTAATTTAGGTATTGTGGTTGTACGGTAAATTTGGAATGGTATCGCATCCGAATCCAACCATCAGTTTTATAAAAGGGTTAAGGCTCATGCCTCAACATTTTCGTCATCATAAACCATTTGTGTTTCTCAACACATGTCAAAACATCTCAATAGAATGACTCATCATTCCAAGGTTTTCAAAATTCATTTTCACCAAGTGTTCCCATCTAAAGTGACTCAAGTTTTTATCTACTCTAAACTACTAAGTTAAGAGTGTTCACTAAGGTGGAAATTATGGGATCAATCTCATGCCATAGAATGACATCTAAAGTTTATCTAAATAGGCCAAGTTTTATACTCTTTATGCTACCTTCAAAACAAGTAAGGGACTTTGTTGTAAAGTAAAGGAAGTAAAGCTTGGAAATAATACTTGGGGTAAATCATAGTCAAAGTGGTATAAGCAAAGCATGCCTAAAGCATCTTTGCTAAACCATCAAGTTTAATTCTAGCTTGCTAACAATTGCTTGCCTTGGTTAGTGCAGTGGTTGAAGTTTTCTTCCTCCTCTTGATAGAACTCCTCCTCCTCGAAAGCTTGGTCCGTACTATCTTCTATAAATACATACGAAGTACACAATCACCAAACAATACTTAACTAGTCTAATTAGCACTCTAAGGCACACATTTGATGATCTATCATCATCACAAGCACCACAAGTTTTATTAACTAGTTTCATCCTTTTTATTTTAGAAAAGTAATTTCTACTCATTGAAAAATTAACTAAGATTTAATATTGACCACTTAAAATATGGGATCATGTGGACACATGTCCTCACCACATATTCTAACATGTGGGAATGTAATTTAAGGGTTGGATCACAATTACTTTGGTTTAAGTTCATTATTTAATGATTTAAAGTGACTAGAAATGCCTATATAGCATTATTTTGGTACTAGTCCAAAGTCACTTCATATAAACCTTAATATTATTACATATTCAGATAGGTATGGTAAAATGTGATTTTTTAGAGTTGGAATCAACTCCAAAGCTATCTTGGTTGATTTTATAAAAATGTTTGAATGTGCAAAAGCTTCTGTCTTGTTATTTTTACTAGGAGAGTTCTCTAACTCTAATTGAATTACATCCAACGGGCTTGGGTAGATCTTTTCAGTAGATTTCTAACAAAATTGGAATCACTTCATTTGGATTTGTAGATCTCTCTAAATTGAATTTCAAACTAGGGGACAGAACTAGGTTTAAACTAAAATAGAAAAATCCTAATTCAAACTAAATGGGTCGCACGGGAACGCTAACGGGCCGGCCCAGTGAAACTACACAGCGCGGGGCACAGCTGACAGGGGGGTCCACCGATCAGGGGCTTATAACGCGCGAAGCGGTACGGGGCAATGTGGGTCGTTGGATTAGAAATAGGATCAACGGCTAGGGCTCGTCGTCGACGACGAACAGGTCGCCAGCGAGGTCAAACCCTAGCGGCTCAGTGGGGGTGCTCAGGGGGCGTACCAGGGCTCCAGCGACGACGGCGAGGTGGGCAAACGGACTGGTAGACTACGGAGAGCTCAGGGGTGGTCGAGCCAGCTCCGAGGATGGACGAAATTGACGTCGCCCTCTCCTACTCTGCTGCGGGCTACTCCTGCAAAATTCTAGCGAGCAAGTGCTCGCGCTGCTCCGGCTAGAGGTGGGGAAGGGTCAGTGGCAAGAGGGGAGGTGAGTGGTGTGCCGAATGGGGCTGGGGGTGGCCTCTATTTATAGGACAACGACACGACCGAGAGTGATGGGCGGGTGGCTCCGGCGAGGGCTGCACAGCGTGCTAGCAGCATGGCTCGAGGTAGGGGACGGTGGCTGGTCTCCTTGCGGTGCTCTACGGGGTAAATGCGGGACTAGGGGCGGTGGTATGCGGTCGGGCGGTACGCACGCTCTGAGCGGCAGAGGCGGCGGTCTCAACGGCGAGCGGTGGTTGTGGTGCATTGGGCAGTGAACGGGCATGTCTGGGGTGTTCCTTGGGTCATGGCGACGCGGTGGACACGGGCTATGGTCGAGGGGCGGCGTGTGCACGCGTGTCGGGCGTGGCGCTCTGGCGCGTGCTCGGCATGGTGCAGACGCACTGGGCGCGGCGCATTGGTGGTGGTCCACAGTCTGGCTCAGCTCGGGGAGGGGACAGAGAGTGGCGGTGAGGTCCGGGCTAGCTACTAGACATGTCTAGAGAGAGAGGGTTGTCTGCTGCAGCGAGGGCAAGTTAGGCCGGCGAGCTTGTCCTCGGGGTGGCATGGCATTGCCACTAGGGGGTAGGGGATGGGGTGCAAGTGGCCTGGTTAGATCATGAGGGGACAGAGGGATTAAATGGAGATCATTTGGGGGCAAAACCCTGTTGCAAACAGTGAGCTAGGATTAGAGTGTAAATCATGCATGCCAAGTGTTTGAAGAAATGGCCGCAAGAAAAATAGTTTTGAATTTTGAAAAGATTTTTGGTGGGTGTGCTAGGCATAAGCTTGAGACTCTGTGGGTGCTTGGGTTTTGAAATTTTAGCTTGTTTGAGTGGTTTTTGAAATAGTTGGATCTTCCCATATGAAATAGATTCAATTTTCAACTGCCATTTAAATTTATTGTTTGAATGTTTTTGGCGGATCACAAAGTGGGCCTTGGTACCTCATTATGTGTACTAGCAAAGGGTGCAAAGGTCCACATTTGTTTCTGTTAGGTTTTGAGTACTAGGAATAGCCAAAGTAGGCATGTTGATTAAAATGGCACAAATGACCATTTCATTCTTTTATTCATTTTGATTTGTTTTTCTTTGGGATTTGTTTGGGGATGATTTAGATGATGTTTATTTCACCTAAGAATAATTTTACAAGCAATAGATCACTTAATCATGGCAATTCAAATCAACTCCTATTTAAATGCACACACATATGAATGCTTTCATATTTTTAATTGGAAAAGTTTTTGTTAACCCTAATTTTGATGATTTGGATCTTAATAACCTTGGATTAAAGTTTTGGGATGTTACAAACCTTCCCCCTTAAACAAAATCTCATCTCGAGATTTACAAAGAAAACTAGGAACTAAAGAGATCTGGGAACTCTGTCCTAATGTAATCTTCTCGCTCCCAAGTGGCTCCCTCTTTGGTATGGTTGCTCCATTGAATCTTGAGAAACTTGATACTTCTGGTTCTGGTGGTTCTGTAAGCTTCTTCTAAGATACGAATGGGCACTTCACGATATGTCAGGTCATTGTTGATCTCCACAACTCTGTGATCAATGTTCTTGAAAACTTCAGTCTTCTCTGGCACTTCCAGGCATTTGCGAAGTAACGAGATATGGAACACATTGTGGATGGTAGACATCTCTTCTGGAAGTTCCAGTTGATAAGATACTTCTCCTCGACGATTTAGAATCTTGAAGGGCCCGATATATCTTGGGGTAACTTTCCTTTCAGACCAAAGCGTTGGGTTCCTTTCAATGGTGAAACCTTGAGATATACAAAATCACCGACATTGAAAGTCAGGTCTCTCCTTCTCTTGTCAGCATAACTCTTCTGTCTGGATTGGGCAGTCTTGAGGTGCTCACAGACTTTGTGAACCTTCTCTTCGGCTTCTCGGAGAATGTGGGGTCCAAAGATCTGATACTCTCCTACTTGCGACCAATTCAAAGGGGTACGGCACTTTCTTCCGTATAGGAACTCAAATGGTGCCATCTGCAAACTAGCTTGACAACTGTTGTTATATGAGAATTTTGCGAAAGGCAGGCAGTCTTCCCATTTTGATCCGTACTCTAACACACAAGCTCTTAACATATCCTATAGGATCTGGTTGACTCTCTCAGTCTGTCCATCAGTTTGCGGATGATACGCGGTGCTGAAGTTCAACTTGGTGCCTAATCATTCCCGCACTTTCTACCAAAACCTCGAGGTAAACTGGGTTCCTCGATCTGATACTATGGTCTTGGGGGTTCCATGCAGACTAACAATCCTAGCAATGTACAAATCTGCTAGCTTCGCACTCTGGTAGGTTGTCTTGACAGGTATGAAGTGAGCTACCTTGGACAGTCTATCAACTATGACCCAGATTGAGTCATTTCCCCTACTAGAAGTAGGCAAACCGGTGATAAAGTCCATTCCGACAGAATCCCATTTGCATTCCGGAATTTGCAATGGTTGCAACAGTCCCGCGGGTCTCTGATGCTCTACTTTGACTCTTTGACAGATGTCACACTTGGCGATGTAGCTCCTGATTTCTCTCCTCATCTTGTGCCACCACAATTGCTCTTCAAATCTTGATACATCTTCGTTCCTCCAGGGTGGATAGAATAAAGAGTATCATGAGCTTCCTTCATGATAACTTGCTTCAGCTCCGAATCTGCTGGCACACAGATAAGTCCTTTGTACCACAGAACTCCTTCTTCGTCTTCAGTGAATCCAGGTACCTTTCATGTACCAATACGACGTTTGATTCCGTCGATACTTTCAGTTCCCTTCTGGGATTCCTTGATTTGGCTAATCAAAGTGGGCTGAAGTTCAATGCTAGCTAAGAATCCCTTGCTAACTAATTCAGTTCTGAACTGCTCCAACTCTTCGTACAAACTGGGTTGCTTCTCCTTGATCATGGTGTTAAGCCTACACGGCAATCTGCTAAGAGCATCCGCTACCACATTGGCTTTGCCGGGGTGATAGTGAATGTCCAGGTCATAATCATTGATTAACTCTATCCATCTCCTTTGCCTCATATTCAGCTCCTTCTGAGTGAAAATATACTTTAAGCTCTTATGATCTGAGTAAATCTCACAATGATTACCCATAAGATAATGACGCCATGTCTTCAATGCCAAAACTACGACTGCTAATTCAAGATCATGGGTCGGATAGTTCTGCTCATGCTGATTCAGTTGTCGAGACAGATAGGCGATGACTTTGCCTTCTTGCATCAATACACATCTGAGACCAATCTTGGATGCATCACAATATACATCAAATGGCTTCTTGATATCTGGCATGATCAATATTGGGGCTGATATCAATCTCTTCTTCAGCTCCTGAAAACTGGCTTCACACTTGTCTGTCCATTCAAACTTCTTGTCCTTCTTCAACAATTGGGTCATGGGTCTGGCGATGCTCAAGAATCCTTCTACGAACTTGCGGTAGTATTCCGCTAATCCGAGAAATTCATGGACTTGGGTTTGAGTGGTTGGGGCTTCCCATTCTTCGACATCTTTGATCTTGGCGGGATCAACAGAGACTCCTCCGGCAGACACAATATGTCCTAGGAATCCTACTTCTCTCAGCCAAAATTCACACTTACTGAACTTGGCATATAACTGATGCTCTCTCAGGGTTTCTAGGATGATTCTCAGATGTTGCTCATGCTCTTCTTCTAACTTGGAGTAGATAAGGATGTCATCGATAAACATAACTACAAACTTATCTAGGAAATTCATAAAGATCTTATTCATGAGGTTCATGAAATAAGCAGGGGCATTGGTTAATCCAAAAGACATAACCGTATACTCGTATAAACCATAGAGAGTAGTAAAGGAGGTCTTCGGAATATCCGTTGCATGAATCTTAAGTTCGTGATAACCAGTCCTAAGATCAATCTTTGAGAATACTTGGGCTCCAGTCAACTGATCAAATAGATCCTCTATCTTTGGCAGGGGGTACTTGTTCTTGATGGTGACGTCATTCAACTTTCTGTAATCTGTGCATAGACGGTTGCCTCCATCTTTCTTGTTGATGAATAACACTAGGGATCTACATGGCGAGGCGCTTGGTTGAATCAAGCTTGTTGCTAACATGGCGTCCAACTGCTTCTTCAGTTCCACTAACTCTGAGGGGTTCATGCTATAGGTTCTCTGGGCTATGGGTCCGGTTCCAGGGATTAGTTCGATAATGAACTCAATATCCCTATCCGGGGGCATACCTAGCAATTCATCTGGGAATACGTCGGGGTATTCACAGACTACTCTGACTTGGTCTAAGGTGGGTAGGGCTAGACTCTTGTTGCACTTGAATTGACGGGGTAAGGTTTCAGATATATGCTCTACTGTGACTCCAAAGCTATTGGTCATGGTGATGGCTTTCTTAGCACAGTCTATCAGTCCTTTATGCCTTGACATCCAGTCCATACCTAGTACTACTTCCAATCCTTTGGTTCCAAGTACTATTAGGTTGGCATAAAAATCTATCCCATGTATCTTGATAGGTACAACTTTGCAAATTTTCTAGCTTTTGTAGTTGATCCGGGGATTTGAACTATCATGACATGCTTCAGGTTGGTTGGGTGAATCTTACTAGTGCATGCAAATTCTTCGGTGACAAATGAATGCAATGCTCCCGAATCAAACAATACTCTTGCTAAAACTGAGTTGACAGAAAACATACCCAGCACTACATCTGGCGCTTCTTGGGCTTCTTCGGTGTTCATGTGGAAGAGACGACCATTGCGGTTGTGAGGGTTCCCTGGGGCAAATCTTCTCCCTGGTTGAACACGACGCTGTTTTTGAGCTGGGGCATTCACGTTGGCAGTGGCTGCAGTCTTCTTGGGACACTCATTGGAATAGTGGCCCTTCACTCCACACTCGAAACAAGTGATCTGGGACTTGTCTTTTGCTGCGACGGGCACAACATTGCTGCCAGTTCTGGGTGCAGTGTTGTTGTTGTTGTTGCTCTTGGGAGGTGCACGGTTGAAGTTGTTGGCATTGCCGGAGTTGTGATTGTTTCCTTCGGACTTCACATTGCCTCCGCTACGGTTGGGGTAGCTTGGGCGAGACATTAGGGGTCGGTTGTTCCTTGGTGCATATCCTGGTGAGGGGTTGGGACGGTACTTCTGGTGACTGCTGGATCCAGATTGTTGCATCATACGATGTTTGTGGTTGTCGTTTGCCTGATTAATCTTCCCTTCCACCTGAATGGCAGAGTCGACTAGCTCTTCGAGATCCTCGAAATGGATGTTGACGAGGACAGTCTGCATCTCATCATGCAGTCCATTCAAGAATCTCTCCTTCTTCTTAACCTCTATGTTGATCTCATCAGGGGCATATCTTGCCAGTGAAAGGAATCTATCACGGTATTCCACCACTGTGATTCTTCCTTGCTTCAAGTCGCGGAACTCATCCCTCATTCGGTTGACTAGACCTTGCGGCACGTGGGTGCGACTGAACTTGGTTTTGAAAGCTTCCCATGTCATCACTTGACCATGGTTCATATTACGGATACTAGTCCACCAAGCTCTTGCATCTCCCGCCAGATAGTGGGTGATGAAGAGAACTTTCTCGTTATCATCAACTCCTGCTACTTCTAAGTTGTTTTCCATTGTCTGTAGCCAGTCATCTGCATCTAGTGGGTTTTCAGCTTGGTTAAAGATTGGGGGATAGTTATTCTAAAAAAATTGAGTTTGGATCCATGGTGATCGTGGTTTCCATGGTTCTGGTTGTTGAGAGCCATCTGGGCGATCTGCTGCAATGTTGCTAAGTTAGCTTGGCGTTCTGCCCTGCTTGCTTCTCTGTTTGCGATGAGATTCTATAAGATCTGCAGCATTGGGTCTTGCGACGAGCTGCTCCCTCCTTGGTTTCCACGAGTCATCTGAAGATTGAGGTAGATAAAGGGGTAAGAGGGAAAGTTCTCAGGTTCATGGTTTTGGTTTCAAGCTAAAACTTTGAGTTTGACTCAGGTTTTGCAACTAACTTCATTTCATTCATGCAAACGAGCACACGATACAAACACACACCACGACAATCAAAGGAAAACAGATGGTTTGAAGAACCATTCTACAAGCTACGATATAGTGGGGCCGATACATCTCATGCTACGACAGTGCTCTAGTGCATCTACTCATCGTCGATGAAGTCGGAGTCCTCATCGTCAGTGTAGAAGTCCATAGCATCCTCCTCCAGAAAGTCATCATCATTGCTGAGGTAAGAATCCATGTCTCCCTGGATGTCTTCACCCTCCTCTTCTTCCTCCTTTGCTGCAAGCTGAGCTTCTTGCTCCTTGACAGTCTTCTCGAGGTCGGCCACCTTCTTGCAAAGACGGGCGATGGTGCGATCCTTCTTTGCACGCTAGCGGCAAAGAGACTGGCGATCCTGGACGAGCAGTGCAAAAGTCTGGGCCTTCTGGTCGGCAATGGCACCGTTCTGGTTGGCTAACTCCCTAGCATTGTCCAGTTCCTGCTGTCTATCGTGCAGCAAGAAGTCAAGATTCTCCACTTGACGCCTCAACTCTGGGTGACTTGGCATCTCCATCGGCATTCCCATGAAGTCACGTCTTGCATAATGAGAAAAACGGGTTCCCTGTAGTTGGTTGACACTGAGGGCACACAGACGTGTGAGAGCTTCATGCATTGCCCTGGCTAATCCATCTAGCCAGTTGTTCTCTCTCTCATGGAGAACTGGATTCTCCCGGACATTGGTGCTTCGATGCTCCCTCTAAGATCAGCGGTGACTAGCCACTATAAGTCTCCTCCTGGGGGTCCTGGAAGTTGAGCTCCAAGAAACTCCGGATGTGGGCGTCCCAGTAACTCTGACAGTGAATCTAGATCCCTCTCGAAGATCAGCTGACCTCCGTTTCCCAACGGGTAGAACTTGCTGAACTGAGTCTCCATCTACAAGAATTAAGGATGAGGAAATTAGTGAAGTGATCAAGTGTGTCAAATTTTAAGTAGTAATGTAAGAATTTGACGACATGAATTTTTGAGAAAGAATGAATTCCCAAGGATAAGAGAGGAAATAGTTTTTCATAAATACTCACTTGGATTTGGAAATTAAGTTTTTGTTCAGACGTCCATTCTAACTAGGGTCTCCTATGGTCAGGATGGCTCTGATACCAACTTGTCAACACCCGAATTTTTAATCCCAGATGTCTGTTATGTCATTCCTTGCAATCCCAGGATTACCATTTTTGCGAGACATAACAGATTGGATATCACAGTACATCATCCATTACAAACCATACATAAGGTCTTACACAAATAAGGATCTCATGATCCAGCCTTAATACAACAAGCAGCGGAATAAAAGATAAGCGTAGCGGTGGGGTCCATCTTCAGGGGCACAGGCAATACTGACGAAGGCAGATAGTCCTAGTTATCATAGCCGTCCTGCTGGCCATCATCTTGGTAGTCTCCTTCATAGTCTGGCCATGAGAATAGCCAGGGAAAAAAGCCATGAGTACTCTTTAAGTACTCGCAAACTACCACTAACAAGTATTATAATTCTAAGTTAAAGTGCTAACTCTAAGTTTAACTATAAAGTTAAGTTTGAAACCTAAGCTGAGTTTAGAAGCAAAGAAAGATAAAATAAAGTTCTAGAATCACTTAAGTTGGGAAGCTAGTGTCATAAACACAACCCTGTTGTGGTCAAGTCAAGATTCATCATTCATTTCATAAGTTATTTTGAAAACATCTGACAATGAAACAGTATGGCCATTCCAACTGTCCATAACCGCGGACACGGCTATTCGAATAGTTTGACACTCTGCAGAGGTGGTACACTTTCACCACAAGATTCGATACATCTGTCAGGGATAACTGATGACCCACAAGTATAGGGGGTGTATCGCAGTATTTTCGATAAGTAAGAGTGTCGAACCCAATGAGGAGCAGAAGGTGCTGGCTAGTGGTATGGATCAGGAATTCTCTGCAATTACTTAGCAAACGGATTTTTAGGGGTTTTCGATAAAGCAAGTAAACAAAGTACGAGTAAATAAAAGACAGTAGGAATAAATGCAGCAAGTGGCCCAATCCTTTATGCAACAAAGGACAAGCCGGTTGTATTACTTAAGATGACAAAACTTATCTCGAGGACACATGGGAAGACTGTCAAGTGCTTTCGCTTCATATAGTTGATTAATCTTATTTAGCTTGCTAAGTGTTGTGTGGGTGAACCTGTGCTAATGTACCGCCCCATCCAAGACTAATACATACTTGTTATTATACCCCGTGCAAACATCCGTAAGTACAAGAAAGTAATTAAGGTAGAAACCTAACCACAGCTTTAAACTCTAAGACCCTTACGTCCCTTGTGCAATGGTATCCTAACGGGGGTTCAGCTTTCTGTCACTCCGGCAACCCCTACGATTAGTAGCCAAATACACAATGCATTCCCCTAGGCCCATATAGGTGAAGTGTCATGTAGTCGATGTTCACATGACACCACTAGAAGAAGTACACCACAACTTAAATAACAATCTATTGAATCTTTCTCAACACAACTCCACTACTAACAACAAGACTTCTCCCATGTCCTCAAGAACAAAACGAACTACTCACGAGACATCATATGGATCATGATCAGAGATGGAATAATGATGTATAACAATCTGAACATAAAAAATAATTCAACGGTTCACTCAATAGCATCAACTACAAAGAGTAATCAACACCGGGAAAGTTTCCCCTATGAACTATGCAAGATTCAACGCAATTGTTACAGCAATATGGAGATGGTGATGAAGGTGATGATGGTGATGATGGTGATGATGATGGTGGTGATGATGATGATGATCCCGATGAAATCCAGCTTGATGGTGGTGTTGATGGCGATGATCTCCCCTCTCCGGGAAGGAATTCCCCTGGCAGAAATCTGTCTGCCGGAGAGATCTTTCCCTCTCGGTGTTTTTCGCCTCGCAGAGGCGGCGGAATCTTTTTGAGGTCGCTCCCTGAGTCTTAGGGTTTCGGGAGGTTGATATACACCAGAGGGGAGAGGCTGGAGTGGGCCAGGGTGGCCACACCACCTCCTGGCGTGGCCTAGGCCTGCCCGCACCATGGGGTGGTGTGGCCCCCCTATGGCCCATATCCACTCCATCTTCTGGCAAACTTAGTCTTCTGGAAAAATAGGATTTTCCGTATATTTTCCTGGATTTTCTGATCTTCGCGAATTTTGCCTCCAAACAACACCTTTTCCATCAGAATCCTGACTACAACAGTCCATGCCCCAAAAGTCGTCAACCATACAAAAATAGATGAAATAACATAAGTATCACCTCTCAATATGAAATATATCAATGAATAATAGTGAATTAATACATAGAATAGTGATGCAAAATGGACGTATCAACTCCCCCCAAGCTTAGACTTCGCTTGTCCCCAAGCGAAACTGAGCTCAATAAACATGACCTCAGGTTTATGGAGTGAAGAGTCGATAAAAGAATACGGACAAGAAGCATCACATTCATCAAATACATAGATCATAATAGAAGACAACTCACTATTATATAACTCAACTTGCAATAAGTAAAGGAAACACAATAAAGATACATAAAGTGAATCATAATTGGTAATGGCAAACTTAGCTCTTGGTCGAAGAATAGTTGATAATTTGCTGGAGTTCACAAATAACTGGTTTTTCAATGAAAGCTTTCAAACTAGTAAACATCAAGATAAGAGCAATGTGCAAAACAAGGAACATAAGACATGATTGCATAAATCATCATATGCATGAATGAAACACAACAACTCAAAATACTTGCTGAGATAGAAGGGAGTAGGTTTACTGACTCAACTACAAAGTAAAAGAAAGGCCCTTCAAAGAGGGAAGCAGGGATTGCAAGTCTCATAAAGAGCTCCCAAAAATTATGATACTTACTAGCTTTCAGCTCTCATTGCCCCTATCATAGGCATCTTTAGGTGATTAAGGTTAAAGTTATCAAATATGAGGATATGCATTGACAAGTTGCAAATTGAGAATCTCATGTCCCTTGAATACGAGGGCCGCTCCTCATGCTACTCAAGTTTAGTCACCGGTAAGTTCTTGTCATCGTAAGCATATGTGTATCATAAAGAACCGCCAATGGGGTACCCCTTGCCCGATGATACGGAAGAATCCCCATATCAAAATGACAAGGCAAGTAGACAACAAGCATCTCAGCAATCTTCTTATTTACCATGGGAATATGGTGCTTTTTTCTCTCTTTCCTCTTTTCATAACCTCTTTTTTTTCTTTTCTCTTTTTCTCAATCTCTATCTCTTTTTTTATAAGAAGAATGCTTCATAGATACTTGTTATGGTTACGCTGCAGGTTTCCACCATGTCAGCATGGATTAGACCAGCGGCCCAGGTGTTTCTCTAACACACATGCATAACTCCATGGACTTACAAGCTCCCCTTTCATTTCACACCGACGACATCCATAGACAAAAGAACATGATATCAACTTGGTACAAAGTACGAGTTCAATGTTGAAAGCGTTCCCCATGACAGCATGGTTCTACTAATTCACAACTTACAAAGTGCAAGCATATACGCAACATAGGTGAGCACAATGGTTCTAGTTTATTAAGTGCAAGAAAGTAAGGTGTGCCATCAAGTTCGTGAGAGCTTTAATCACTAATTTTCACATAACAAGTTTAATTTGGGAGGTAGATAAAACAAGAATTTACTTGGAATACCAATAATGCTAATAGGTAGGTATGGTGGACACAAATGGCAAAGGTTTTGGTTTAAAGGAGGTGGATGCACGAGAAGAATACCCTCTCAGTACAGGTTTTTGGCTAGCAAGGCTGGGTAGCAAGTATAAGAGTTGAAGGAAGCAAACAAACATACAAGTGATAAAGACAAACATGCAATCTTCCTTGGAAGCACAAAAGATCTTAACTAGAGAATACTAAGCTTATGAGCAAATCAAGAAAGAAAGATGATGAAATTATTTTTTTAGAGTACTTCTATCTTTTTCATTCAACTCTCAAAAATAGTGTTGCTACTGATCGAGCCAGGTTTGCCAAAACCAACTAAATTAACTCAATCATCCCAAAGTGATACCAATACTAACAACAAGATCAATCATAAAACCACGAATTGAAAATTAATATAAGCTATGCAAAAGAGTGAATGATAGAACTTCTCATTAGTATTCCATAACGGCAACTCACACCAAGGGATACATATCTAACGAGAGAGGGGACACTTCCAAAATGCAGACCATACTACAAAATAACTCCTCTATTCATGATATGACTCTACTAATAAGGTAAAAAGATAGAAGATAGTGATATGATACCGCGGCACTCCCCCAAACTTGGAACAAACCAAGGGGATGCCAAACCTGATGACGAATTACTCCTTAGGTGGTGGTGGTATCCTCTCATCTTCGTCCGTCTTCCAAGGTAAAGGCTTCCCATCAACAAAGGACATCGTGGTTTCCAACATCCCGAAACTTGCAGCAGCACTTATGAGTTTAAATCTAGCCTCATACTCACAGTTTTGATTTTGAACGTCATAGATCTGTGCTTGCAGTTCATTGGTTGTTTGGCGGAGTGCGAGGACTTCGTCTTTGAGTTCAGCAGTCTCCTTTTGGTGCTCGGTGATGAGTTTGGAACAAATCTTATGGGTGATATCCACTTCGCGCTCCGCCATCTTCTTGTACCTAAAGACTTCTTGTTCCAATGCTTCCATCCTGTCCTCCAGACTTCCTTCACCTTTAGGGCCTTGAACCTCTTTAATCTGAACCTCCTCACCTTCGAGCAATAACTCCTTGGGATAAATCTTTAATTCTCTCATGTATGGGTTGATGATATCTTCCAAGGAATCTCCCTTAACTGATCTAGTGGAAGACATTGAGGCTACAAATCTGAGATTTTACCTGGTAGAAACAGATCGAAACAAAAACACAATGAAAACATGATATACGGACCTCGGAAGATCCGGGGGGTTATATATTACGAAGTTTCGTATCAAAAGGAAGGTACTGGGAGAAAACGAGTCGGAGGCGGAGTCCTGGGTGGCCTCACCACCTGGTGGCGCGGCCAGGGGTGGGCCCGCGCCATGGGGTGGTGTGGGCCACCTCGGCTCCGTTTCCGTCCCTTTTTCGCTTTGTAACTTTCCTTATTGACTGAAAACTGCAAAAATATAGTTGGATAGTATTTTCGCGGAACTTTTCTTACCAGAACTGTTACCTATATGAAAATAGACTCTGCAGGTCTCTGAATTTGGTCCTCAATGAATTTCTCTGGAGTTATAACTTGAACGGCATCAACATCTTCATTGTAGGATCTCCAGCAATATAGTGTTTGAGTCGCTGTCCATTCACTACTTGTGTAGTATTATCTTTTAGAGAAGAAATTTTTATTGCTCCTGAACGGTATACTTCTTCAATGATGAAAGGTCCTTCCCATTTTGATAGTAGCTTACCTGCAAAAAATCTGAGACGAGACCTATACAATAGAACTTTCTCACCAACATGAAATTCTCTCTTAAGTATTCGCTTATCATGCCATCTTTTAACTTTTTCCTTAAAGAGCCTAGCATTCTCATAGGCTTCACTCCTCCATTCATCTAAAGAACTTAAGTCAAATAATCTTTTCTCACCAGCGAGCTTACAATCTCTATTTAGTTTTTTCACTGCCTAGTAAGCTTTGTGTTCTAATTCTAAGGGTAGGTGACAAGCTTCCCCATAAACCATTTCATAAGGAGACATTCTGATAGGATTTTTGTAAGAAGTTCTATAAGCCCATAAAGCATCATTCAACTTCTTAGCCCAGTTTTTCCTAGACCTATTAACAGTCTTTTGCAAGATATATTTAATCTCTCTATTCGATAACTCTACTTGCCCACTAGTTTGGGGGTGATAAGCTGAAGCAATTCTATGATTAACATCATATTTAGCAAGGGTCTTCCTAAAACCACCATGAATGAAATGAGAACCCCCATCGGTCATGAGATACCTAGGCACCCCAAACCTAGGAAAGATAACATCCTTAAGCATTTTTAGAGAAGGCTCTCTGTCAGCACTCTTTGTAGGAATAGCTTCTACCCACTTAGTAACATAATCAACGGCAACAAGAATATGAGTGTAGCCTTTCGAAGGAGGGAAAGGACCCATAAAGTCAAATCCCCAACAATCAAAAGGTTCAATAACTAGAGTGAAGGGAATATGCCCGAGAGGCAATAATAAAGTGGTTATTATCTTATTCCATGTTTATGATAAATGTTTATTTTACATGCTAGAATTGTATTGATCGGAAACATCAATACATGTGTGTTTAATAAACAAAAAATGGTTCCTAGTTATGCCTCTCTTATAGACTAGCTTGTTGATTAACAAGATGATCAAGGTTTCCTGATCATGGACATTGGATGTTGTTAATAACAAGGTCACACCATTGGTGGAACGATGTGATGAACATTCATCCAAAGTATAGCATTACGATCAAAGTCATTGTGTTTATATTGCTATAATATCATACGAAGTAATCTTTATCCTTAGACCATGAGATCATGTTAATTGCTAACACCGGAAGAGGATCTTGATAACATCAAACGTCACACCGTAACAGGGTGACTATAAAGGTGGGTTCAGTGCTACGAAGGTGTTATGTTGAGGCTCATGGATCAAGAGTGGGATTTGTCCATCCCGATGACGGATAGATATACTCTGGGCCCTCTCGGTGATATCACATTGAAATAGCTTGCAAGCAAGTGATGTGATCACTAGAATGTTATATCACGGGAAGGAGAAAAGAGTGCATGTCGGTAACAAGATCAAACTAGGTATGGAGATACTGATGATCGAATCTCGGACATGTAATATATCGTGGGACAAAGGGATTTAGTTACTAGCATTAAAGGTTCTCACGATCACAAAAGTCTTCTTTGAATGTGTAGGAGTCAGTATGGATCTCCAGGTCCCGCTGCTGATTATTGATCGGAGAGGGGTCTCGATCATGTCTGCATTATTCGCGAACCATAGGGTGACACACTTAAGGGAATACCGACACCATTTGGAGCAAATATGTTTCAGATAAAGATTTAAGAAAGCGCTGGAATTATTTCAATAGACACCGAAACTGTTTCGGGTGAAATTGCTGAAATTGGTTCTGCATGTAATATTGAAATGTTGCAGGGGGTTTTATGTGAATGTTTGTTAATTAAAGTAATTAACAAAATTCTGAATAAAAATAATAAAAGAGTTTTATTAAATGAGAGAGCATTAAATTTGGAGAAATTTAATGCATTTAAAGTGGAGACTTTAAAAGAGAATGTGAAGGGGCAAATTTATGTGGAGCGAGTTACCACCACATGAATGGAGGAGGTGAAGAGTCACCTCCTCCATGCGCCGGCCATGAAGGAGGGGCACCCCCCTCCTCCTATAAAAGGCCACCCCCTCCTCACTTCTCACACACACCTCCTTGTGAAGGATCTCTCTCCCCCTCTAGTATTATTCCCCCATGGTCTCGGATTAGTGAGATACATGTTCCTGGTGGCTTTATCTGGAAAGGAGTTGCTGCTTCCGCTGCTTTGCTAGAGCGAGGGACGGAGGTTGTCGGGGTACCAGACATGTGTGCGATCACCGATGCATCGCTGCTTTGCGGTGCTGGACTTGGTGCTGCTGGAGCTGGATCTGATGGACGTGCTGGACCCGGACCTGCTGGACTTCCTCATGATCTTGAGATCGGCAA
This sequence comes from Avena sativa, assembly GCA_916181665.1. Classification (NCBI taxonomy): domain Eukaryota; kingdom Viridiplantae; phylum Streptophyta; class Magnoliopsida; order Poales; family Poaceae; genus Avena; species Avena sativa. The sequence continues at coordinate 597,677,166 of OV702289.1, forward strand.
GTGTACGACTACATCAACCACGAGTTCCTACTCGTTAACAAAGGTCGTTGTCTACGAGGGTAAGTTCTTGTTGGATGTATGTCCACCTGTTGCTTTGTGCCTAGTAGATAGATCTTGGCGTGTAGTTCACACCGTAGGAAATTTTTTGTTTTCTATGTTGCGGACCCAACATAGAGAGTAGTTCATAGGCATTTCATTGCGTATAGAAATATTACCAACACGCTGACATTCATCACAAGATAGGACAAATTTTCTTGCATCTTTAAAAAGGGTAGGCCAGTAGAAACCTGATTGCAGTACCTTTTGTGCAGTTCTATCTCCTGCATGATGTCCTCCATAGGCACTACCATGAGATTTACGCAATATCTCCTTTTGTTCATATTCTGGAACACATCTTCGCATATTACCATCAACTCCTTCTTTGTATAAGTGTGGGTCATCCCAAAAATAATGCCTCAAATCATAGAAGAACTTTCTTCTTTGCTGAGCTGTAAAAGTGGGAGGCAAATACTTGGAGACAATAAAGTTAGCATAATCAGCATACCAAGGGCTTCCTCGCGAGCTCACCCCTACTGCAGCTGGCTGTTCATTTGGGAAACTATCATTAACAGGCATAGGGTCAAAAGAGATGTTTTCCAAACAAGATAAATTATCAGCTACAGGGTTTTCAGCACCCTTCCTATCTACTATATGTAGATCAAACTCTTGTAAAAGCAGTACCCATCTAATAAGCCTAGGCTTAGCGTCTTTTTTCTTCATAAGATATTTAATAGCAGCATGGTCAGTATGAATGGTTACTTTTGAGTCCACAATATAGGGCCTAAACTTATCACAGGCAAAAAGAACAGCTAGAAATTCCTTTTCAGTAGTGGCATAATTCCTTTGAGCAGCGTCTAGGGTCTTACTAGCATAATGGATAACATTTAACTTTTTATCAATACGTTGCCCAAGGACAGCCCCTACAGCAAAATCACTAGCATCACACATTATTTCAAAGGGTAAACTCCAATCAGGTGGTTGAACAATAGGGGCTATAGTTAAAGCCTTCTTAAGAGTTTCAAAAGCCTCCCTACAATCATCATAAAAAACAAAGGGTACATCTTTTTGAAGAAGATTAGTGAGAGGTTTTGATATCCTAGAGAAGTCTTTAATAAACCTCCTATAGAAACAAGCATGACTGAGGATACTACGAATACCTTTGATGTCTCTTGGACATGGCATCTTCTCAATTGCTTCAACCTTAGCTCTATCAACTTCTATGCCTCTTTCAGAAACCTTATTTCCAAGAACAATCCCTTCATTAACCATGAAGTGGCATTTCTCCCAATTAAGAACAAGATTAGTTTCCTCACATCTCTGCAAAACTTTATCAAGGTTGTGCAGACAATTATCAAAAGAAGTTCCATAGACAGAAAAGTCATCCATGAACACTTCTACAATTTCCTCACAAAAACCATGAAAGATAGCAGACATGCATCTTTGGAAAGTAGCAGGAGCATTACATAAACCAAAAGGCATACGTCTATAAGCATAAGTTCCATAAGGGCAAGTAAAAGTAGTCTTTTCTTGATCTTGTTGTTTAACAGCAATTTGAGAGAAACCAGAATAACCATCAAGAAAACAAAAATGGGTCTTTTTAGACAACCTTTCCAACATTTGATCAATAAAAGGAAGCGGATAGTGATCTTTCTTAGTAACTTTATTGACTTTCCTAAAATCGACACACATCCTATAGCCTACCACTATTCTTAGAGGAATAAGCTCATCATTATCATTAGGGACAACGGTAATACCTCCCTTTTTAGGAACACAATGAACAGGACTAACCCATTCACTATCAGCAATAGGGTAAATAATACCAGCATCAAGGAGTTTCAATACCTCATTCCTTACCACTTCCTTCATCTTAGGATTTAAACGTGTTTGGTGATCCACTACTGGCTTTGCATCTGGTTCTATGTTGATAGAGTGTTGACATATAGTAGGTGAAATCCCTTTTAAATCATCCAGAGTGTAGCCCATAGCTCCTCGGTGTTTCTTCAAAACCTCCAACAGCCTTTCTTCTTCCTTTCCTGAAAGTTTAGAGCTAATAATAACAGGATATATCTTTTTATCATCAATATAAGCATATTTAAGATCATCAGGGAGAGGTTTTAGATCGAAGACTGGATCCTTTTTAGGTGGCAAAGTGGTACCCAAGTCTTCTACAGGCAAGTCATGCTTAAGCAACCTAGGTTGATGACAGAGGATCTCGTCAATCTTATTCCTTTCTTCCATGAAGATCTCACTTTCGTGGTCTTCCATAAATTGCTACAAAGCATTGTTAGGAGCAAGAGAGATAGAAGCAAGTTGTTCAACTCTAAAATCCTCATTATGGGTTTCCTCTTCGCAAGGTTCTTTAGTAAATTTCAAAAAATTAAACTCATAAGATTCCCCATCAAACTTAATCAAGATTTTCTCCCTCTTACAATCAATAATAGCTCCACAAGTACTCAAGAAAGGTCTACCAAAAATGATAGGATAAGTTTTACTAGCAGCTGAACCAAGTACTAGAAAATCAGCAGGATACTTGATCTTACCACAAAGGACTTCCACGTCTCGTACGATACCAATTGGAGAGATGGTCTCTCTATTAGCAAGGTGAATAACCACATCAATTTCTTCCAACTCGCAGGGACTAATTTCATGCATAATTTCTCTGTAAAGCTCATAAGGAATAGCACTAGAACTTGCACCAATATCACATAAACCATAATAGCAATGATCACCAATTCTAACAGAAAGCATAGGAACACTAGCCTTTTTAGTTCTATTAGGATGTGAAACAATATTAGAAGCATCCTCACAGAAGACTATGTGTCCATCTTCTACGCTTTTAGTGACAAGGTCTTTCACAATTGCTACAACAGGTTCAATGTTTATTTGTTCATCAGGTTTGACAGTTCTCTTTTCACTTTTAGTGATTACATTAGTTATCATAGGATGATCCTTTACCTTATCTGGTAAGGGAATCTTCTCGATATAAGGTTCAGGTAAGATATGATTAATAATGCAACACTCAGTGCTCCCAACAGGAACATGGTCAACAATATCTTTATAAGGTGCATGGTACTTATTCCATCCCCTTTTTGGAATTTCAATATAAGAAGCAAAAGCTCTAAAGCAATTCGTAATAACTTGCAAATCAAGACCATAAGCATTACTAATATTTTGAAAGTCATCAGTTCCCATAAAAGATTCAATGCATTCATAATCATAATTTATACCTGACTTTCTACCTTTGTCATTCTCCCAAGCTTCAGCATTGTCTTGAATACGGTCCAGAAGATCCCATTTAGCTTCTTCTTCCATACGAGTGAATGATCCAGCACAAGAAGCATCCAATAAATCTTTATCATGTAGAGGGAGCCTTGCATAAAAGTTATTGATAATAATATTGTTTGGGAGCTCATGAATGGGACATTTGAGCATTAGTAACTTCAATCTCCCCCAAGCTTGAGATGTACTCTCTCCATCAAGAGGCCAAAAGTTGTATATTTGATTCTGATCTTTATTAATCTCACTAGGAGGATAAAACTTTGAATAAAAGAGAGGCACTATTTCCTCCCATTCCAGAGCTTGACCATTCTTCAGCAGCTTATACCATTCCTCAGCTCTTCCTTTTAGTGATAATGAGAATAACTTCTTTTTAACTTGATCTATAGTAATACCTACACACTTGAACAACTCGCACAATTTTTGTATAAATAGCAGATGATCACTGGGATGGACAGTTCCATCCCCAACATAGTAGTTATCCATAACACGATCAAAATTCTTGTAGGTATTTTGAAAACATCATTCTCAGCAGGTGGAGGCTTATCTACTACCTTAGCAGTGGTAGTACATTACCAAATAAGAAACTCAGCGAATTATCCATAACAAAAATAAAGCAACTAGCAGAAGTAAAAAATACTCACAGTAGAAGTTTCCTTTACCAGTTCCACTCTCCAATAGCACTTCACTCCCCGGCAACGGCGCCAGAAAATAGTCTTGATGACCCACAAGTATAGGGGGTGTATCGCAGTATTTTCGATAAGTAAGAGTGTTGAACCCAACAAGGAGCAGAAGGTGCTGGCTAGTGGTATGGATCAGGAATTCTCTACAAATACTTAGCAAACGGATTTTTAGGGGTTTTCGATAAAACAAGTGAACAAAGTACGAGTAAATAAAAGATAGTAGGAATAAATGCAGCAAGTGGCCCAATCCTTTATGCAGCAAAGGACAAGCCGGTTGTATTACTTAAGAAGACCAAACGTTCTCGAGGACACATGGGAAGACTGTCAAGTGCTTTCGCTTCATATAGTTGATTAATCTTCTTTAGCTTGCTAAGTGTTGTGTGGGTGAACCTGTGCTAATGTACCGCCCCATCCAAGACTAATACATACTTTTGATTATACCCCATGCAAACATCCGTAAGTACAAGAAAGTAATTAAGGTAGAAACCTAACCACAGCTTTAAACTCTAAGACCCTTACGTCCCTTGTGCAATGGTTTCCTAACGGGGGTTCAGGTTTCTGTCACTCCGGCAACCCCTACGATTAGTAGCCAAATACACAATGCATTCCCCTAGGCCCATATAGGTGAAGTGTCATGTAGTCGACGTTCACATGACACCACTAGAAGAAGTACACCACAACTTAAATAACAATCTATTGAATCTTTCTCAACACAACTCCACTACTAACAACAAGACTTCTCCCATGTCCTCAAGAACAAAACGAACTACTCACGAGACATCATATGGATCATGATCAGAGATGGAATAATGATGTATAACAATCTGAACATAAAAAATAATTCAACGGTTCACTCAATAGCATCAACTACAAAGAGTAATCAACACCGGGAAAGTTTCCCCTATGAACTATGCAAGATTCAACGCAATTGTTACAGCAATATGGAGATGGTGATGAGGGTGATGATGGTGATGATGGTGATGATGATGGTGGTGATGATGATGATGATCCCGATGAAATCTAGCTTGATGGTGGTGTTGATGGCGACGATCTCCCCTCTCCGGGAAGGAATTCCCCTGGCAGAAATCTGTCTGCCGGAGAGATCTTTCTCTCTCGGTGTTTTTCGCCCCGCAGAGGCGGCAGAATCTTTCTGAGGTCGCTCCCTGAGTCTTAGGGTTTCGGGAGGTTGATATACGCCAGAGGGGAGAGGCTAGAGTGGGCCAGGGTGGCCACACCACCTCCTAGCGCGGCCTAGGCCTGCCCGCGCCATGGGGTGTTGTGGGCCCCCTGTGGCCCATCTCCACTCCATCTTCTGGCATCCTTAGTATTTTGGAAAAATAGGATTTTCCGTATATTTTACTGGATTTTCTGATCTTCGCGACTTTTGCCTCCAAACAACACCTTTTCCATCAAAATCCTGACTGCAGCGGTCCATGGTCCAAAAGTCATCAACCATGCAAAAATAGATGAAATAACATAAGTATCACCTCTCAATATGAAATATATCAATGAATAATAGTGAATTAAGACATAGAATAGTGATGCAAAATGGACATATCAATAACCCTGAATCATCATACTTAGTATGCAGATAATCAAACATAACCTTTCCTTTACACACCCTAGTATAAGCACCTCTCATATGAGCATGGCCTCCCAACCATGACCATCTGTCATCTTGGGCACTGCATAGGTGGACAACATTGAGAGGTAGCCTCATCTCAAACCTCTCCCGTGAGGGAACTAATACTAATGCATATAAACTTCCGGCTAAGCCTTACCCAATTCAGGTATTGTGGTTGTACAGTAAATTTGGAATGGTATCGCATCCGAATCCAACCATCAGTTTTATAAAAGGGTTAAGGCTCATGCCTCAATATTTTCGTCATCATAAACCATTTGTGTTTCTCAACACATGTTAAAACATCTCAATATAATGACTCATCATTCCAAGGTTTTCATAATTCATTTTCACCAAGGGTTCCCATCTAAAGTGACTCAAGTTTTTATCTACTCTAAGTTAAGAGTGTTCAATAAGGTGGAAATTATGGGATCAATCCCATGCCATAGAATGACATCTAAAGTTTAGCTAAATAGGCCAAGTTTTATACTCTTTATGCTACCTTCAAAACAAGTAAGGGACTTTTTTGTAAAGTAAAGGAAGTAAAGCCTAGAAATAATACTTGGGGTAAATCATAGTCAAAGTGGTATAACCAAAGCATTCCTAAAGCATCTTTGCTAAACCATCAAGTTTAATTCTAGCTTGCTGACAATAGCTTGCCTTGGTTAGTGCAGTGGTTGATGTTTTCTTCCTCCTCTTGATAGAACTCCTCCTCCTCGAAAGCTTGGTCGGTACTATCTTCTATAAATACATACTGAGTACACAATCACCAAACAATACTTAACTAGTCTAATTAGCACTCTAAGGCACACATTTGATGAGCTATCATCATCACAAGCATCACAAGTTTTATTAACTAGTTTCATCCTTTTTATTTTAGAAAAGTAATTTCTACTCATTGAAAAATTAACTAAGATTTAATATTCACCATTTAAAATATGGGATCATGTGGACACATGTCCTCACCACATATTCTAACATGTGGGAATGTAATTTCAGGGTTGGTTCACAATTACTTTGGTTTAAGTTCATTATTTAATGATTTAAAGTGACTAGAAATGCCTATATAGCATTATTTTGGTACTAGTCCAAAGTCACTGCATGTAAACCTTAATATTATTGCATATTTAGATCGGTATGGTAAAATATGATTTTTGAGAGTTGGAATCAACTCTAAATCTATCTTGGTTGATTTTATAAAAATGTTTGAATGTGCAAAAACTTCTATCTTGTTATTTTTACTAGGAGAGATCTCTAACTCTAATTTAATTAAATCCAACGGGCTTGGGTAGATCTTTTCAGTAGCTTTCTAACAAAATTGGAATCACTTCATTTGGATTTGTAGATCTCTCTGAATTGAATTTCAAACTAGGGGACAGAACTAGGTTTAAACTAAAATAGAAAAATCCTAATTCAAACTAAATGCGTCGTGCGGGAACGCTAACGGGCCGGCCCAGTGACACTACGCGGCGCGGGGCAAAGCTGATAGGGGGGTCCACCGGTTAGTGGCTTATAACGCGCGAAGCGGTACGGGGCAACGTGGGTCATTGGATTAGAAATAGGATCAACGGCTGGGGCTCGTCGTCAACGACGAACAGGTTGTCGGCGAGGTCGAACCCTAGCGGCTTAGTAGGGGTGCTCAAGGGCATACCAGGGCTCCAACGATGATGGCGAGACGGGTAAACAGACTGTTAGACGACGGCGAGCTCAGGGGTGGTCGAGGCAGCTCCGGGGGTGGACGAAATTGACGTCGCCCTCTCCTCCTCTGCTGCGGGCTACTCCGGCCAAATTCCGGCGAGAAAGTGCTCGCGCTGCTCCGGCTAGAGGTGGGGAAGGGTCAGTGGCAAGATCGGAGGTGAGTGGTGTGTCGAATGGGGCTGGGGGTGGCCTCTATTTATAGGACGACGACACGACCGAGAGTGATGGGCGGGCGACTCCGGTGAGGGCTACACAGCGTGCTAGCGGCGTGGCTCAAGGTAGGGGATGATGGCTGGTCTCCTTGCGACGCTCTACGGGGTAAATGCGGGACTAGGAGCGGTGGTATGCGGTCAGGCGGTGCGCACGCTCTGAGCGGCAGAGGCGGCGGTCTCAACGGCGAGCGGTGGCTGTGGTGCATTGGGCAGCGAACAGGCATGTCTGGGGTGTTCCCCGGGTCATGGCGACGCGGTGGACGCAGGTTGCGGTCGAGGGGTGGTGTGTGCACGTATGTCGGGCGCGGCGCTCTAGCGCGTGCTCGGCATGGTGCAGACGCACTGGGCGCGGCGCATTGGCGGTGGTCCACAGTCTGGCTCGGCTCGGGGAGGGGACAGAGAGTGGCGGTGAGGTCCGGGCTAGCTACTAGACATGGCTAGAGAGAGAGGGGTGGTCTGCTGTGGCGAGGGCAAGTTAGGACGGCGAGCTTGTCCTCGGGGTGGCATAGCATTGCCACTAGGGGGTAGGGGATGGGGTGCAAGTGGCCTGGTTAGATCATGAGGGGATAGAGGGATTAAATGGAGATTATTTGGGGGCAAAACCCTGTTGCAAACAGTGAGCTAGGATTAAAGTGTAAATCATGCATGCCAAGTGTTTGAAGAAATGGCCGCAAGAAAAATAGTTTTGAATTTTGAAAAGATTTTGGTGGGTGTGCTAGGCATAAGCTTGAGACTCTATGGGTACTTGGGTTTTGAAATTTGAGCTTGTTTGAGTGGTTTTTGAAATCGTGGGATCTTCCCATATGAAATAGATTCAATTTTCAACTGCCATTTAAATTTAGTGTTTGAATGTTTTTGGCAGATCACAAAGTGGGCATTGGTACCTCATTATGTGTACTAGCAAAGGGTGCAAAGATCCACATTTGTTTCTGTTAGGTTTTGAGTACTAGGAATAGCCAAGGTAGGCATGTTGATTAAAATGGCACAAATGACCATTTCATTCTTTTATTCATTTTGATTTGTTTTTCTTTGGGATTTGTTTGGGGATGATTTAGATGATGTTTATTTCACCTAAGAATCATTTTACAAGCACTAGGTCACTTAATCATGGAAATTCAAATCAACTCCTATTTAAATGCACACATATATGAATGCTTTAATATTTTTAATTGGAAAAGTTTTTGTTAACCCTAATTTTGATGATTTGGATCTTAATAACCTTGGGTTAAAGCTTTGGGATGTTACAATTGTGAAGTACTTGTATCTTGTAAAGAATATTTTCCTTTCAGCTTGTAAAGGCATATTCTAGTGCCAATCGAGTTGACACTTTTGCACTGTATGCTAGGCCTTTTCGTTAGCCTGATTACCCTTAGTCTCAGTGCCTTGCCGAGGTACTCGGAGTTCAAGGATTCGACGATCAGGCAGAATCAGCTACTCGGGCTGTCGCGTATGAGGTGCTCAAGTGCGTGTAATCGATGGCACATTAGGTTACTCAAAGAGAGCGTATCCCCCGAGTGTTTCGAGTGCGATTAAATTAAGAAAGAAATCAACTTTAAGTAGAGAACTTAGGTTTGTTGTTTGTTGACGGGGTGAACGGATCGTGTGAGCCGATGCGATCGGTGGATCGCGGGAGCCGATGCGACTAGCGGGTCGTGGTCGAGGTTGACTCTCGAAACGGTAGAGTGGCACAACAGACGGAATCGATGCGACAGCGAGTCGTGTGGTAAACGGAGTCGATGTGGCAGTGGGTTACGCGGCGAACGTAGTCAACACGACGGACCGGAGTTGTGTGGTGATGACGAGTTGCCGCATTCGAAGATCGTGACAGGCCATAGCAGTCGAAGCCCGCATCGGGTCGCCTCATTTGAAGACCGAAGAGTGTCGTCGAAGTCGAAGGTCGCAGCGAGTCACTGGATTGCCAATGCTGAGGGAGCCCCCAAGTCGCTGGAGTCGAGGACCGAAGCGGGTCGCATGATGGAGTCGAAGGGACCCCCGAGTGTAGGGTCGATGTGGTCGATGTAGTCAAGGCAGCGTCCGAGAGCCGATGCGGCGGACTGGAGTCAACGCGGTAGCGGGTCGTCGAAGCCGATGATGGCAGCGAGTTGCCGCAACCAAAGATTGTAGCGAATCACCTCCGTGAAGACCGTAGAGGGTCGCATGGCGGAGTCGACGCAGCCGGTGACTGAGCGGGTCACCACCAAAGAATTTAGCGGATCGCCGAAACCGAAGGAGCCCCCGAGTCACTGGAACCAAAAACTGGAGTCGTAGGAGCCGAAGACCGTAGCGGGACATCAGAGTCGAAGGACGTGGCAAACCACCGCAGTCGAAATCATGGCGGGTCTCCATTTCTGAAGACCGTAGCAGGGCTCACGGCGGAGTTGGCGGAGCCCCCGAGTGTAAAGTCAGCACGGTTGATGGAATCGACGCAGCGGACGTGTGGTCCAGGTTGACAGAGTCGTGGGAGCCGATGCAACTGGCAGGTCATAGTCGCGAGAGCCGATGTGACCTGAGGGTCATGATCGAGGTCGATGAAGTCTCGCGGTGGACGGAGTCGACGTGGCGGACGTGGTGTCGCACAGTGGACTCGTCGGATTTTTATTCATCCGAAGTCGACATGATGAACTTGTGAGAAACATCAAATATCCTGATCTCAGTTTTTTCTAAAGCCTTGGTAGCAGTTACGTACATGAACGTAGTCGGAATTGAATTTGTCATTTGATGTTGCATGAGCCACGCACCTTGGCCCTTTTCTTTTTCTTTTTTCTATGCTCCATCGGTGAGACATAGTGTTTAATTTCCATGTGAGAACAAAAAGTCCATCCTCATTTCGTTTTCTTTTTTTTCCTTTGCATCCTCACGTGAGGACGTTGATTGATTAGTGTTTGCTGCTGATTAGAATCTCTCATTGAATCTTGGGCCACGTGAGACGGGACAATTATTAATTTTTCCTTGCTTAGAGCTTGACCCTAATACGGTTCGGTGTTGTATGTTGCTAGGCAACCGGAACACACGAGAAGCACCTGGCATAGCTACACTTTGATATGTCTTTGTCCTCTGATGGATTGATCCCTTTATTGCTTGTAGTGTTGGCGGGATGCCTGCAGATCGGATGCATGCAAGACAGCCCATGACCAAGAATTCGTCCGCGCAATTCGATCTGGCGGCGATTCGGCCGGGTGCTTGTTGTGAAGATCGGACACATCGTGGCAGAATTTTTTAACAAAGAAACTGAGCACGCCGATACGGCCAGAAATGATCCAATCGCCATTTGATGATGAGAGAGCCGAATTGGATCTGGCCTCCAATAGACGATGAATCGTAGATCACTGGTGATGGGGTCATTGAGATCGCAACATCAGCGCGCCCAGTTCCCACAGACGACACCAATTGACGAGGGTTTAACTGATCAATGCCCATTGTTATGGACTTAGGTTTGAGGAATTGAGGAGCGCTGGAAGTCTCGATCGGCTAGCAAACAAGCACACAGGGACACAAGGTTTATCCAGGTTCAGGCCTCGTAGAGGACCCTACTCCTGCTTGTCTGCTTTTGATTGATGAAGGATCCGAAGGATTACAATGTCGCCAATGGCGGTGTATGCGCATATTAGATCTGGCGTATGTGTATACGAGAGATTGATGTCTAGATCTATTGTCTATTGTGGCGATGTGGGAGATCGTAGATCTATCTATTGGGATCGTGATTACCTTCTTGTTGGACCCTCCTAGCCTTTATATATGATGAGGCTAGGTCTCAGGTACCAATACGAGTTGGTTACAACTTAGATTCAAACTCTAGTATTGAGACTTCCTTGTCTTGTGCGTTTGGGAGTCCGTGTCCATATGGGCTTCATACCACTCGAACCGTCATAGGCGTCATGGACCTTGGCAATTCGTCGAGTGGGCCTTCCGTCGAGCCACACCAGGTAGGTTGTAATTGAGTGCATGTTGGGAATACCCATGTCACATGGTCTAGAGAAACAATCAAGAAGATTCTAGAATGATGGATAAGTGTGTTTTGACTTTTTCTATATATATATCTTATCTTATCTTATCTTACCACTATATAGTGTACGAATAACTTTGAATATTGACTGTTGGATCAAGACTCACGAATCCCAACATTTCCAGCTGTTGGATGTTCTTTTCCATTCTAGCATCTAGAAGATTTTATTGATAGTCTTCATTACAATAAATGGTATGCACATAACTCAAAACACACTTGTCTATCATTCTAGAATCTTCTCCCTCGTTTCTCTAGAGCATGTTACCATAATTTTCTAGTTTTAGATAGATAATAATCGTTGACTTCTAAATGATATACAAAGTACAAGAACCAAATATACACCCATACTTTATAGATATCGATCAAATTTATATTTTTTGTATACTTTACCTATTAAAATTGTATATAGTGATGACATGTCAGACGTCTATTATCCGAGTCTCACGTGTTGATCAAAAGGGACGTGCCACACACGTATATACTATATGAAATGTGATTTAACATGTTAAGTTGTTATTGATCAATATACTTGTTAGAAAAAAATGCATACATTAAATCTATTAGTAATAACTATCTACCTATATTGAGAATACATCCTACAGTGCTATAAAATTTTGGGGGTGGTGAAATGATGGTTCTAGAACATGTTGGAGTTTGCTCTAGGTACTGTTTAACACGAATACAGCTACTCTGAACCATTAGATCTAACAGCCCAACGGTCAGAATTGGTGCTATGGATCCAATTCAAAACTACTCCATTGTAGTAGTAGTAGTAGGAGGAGGAGGAGAAAATTGCAAGGACCAATAACTCTTGGTGCCATAGTTGCACAAACTAGCAACTCTAGTTTTTTGTTGCACAAACCAGCAACTTTGGGAATACATCTTTACCAAGAAATCTAATGATAGTTAAGTACGTATTAGACAACTATAGCCACCGATCATAAAAGAAAATTTTAAATTTTTAAAAAATTATGAACGAAAATTTCACACGTACATATAGACATTTTTTGTTCACACACAAGTTATTAAGAAAAATAATTATTATTTTATGTGATTTGTGTAAAGAGATGAGAAAATGTTCGTGAATAGTTACGATGGAGCATCAGATTTTTTCTTTTTATAGAGAACATAAGAAATTACTTATTTTCGAAAATTTGTGAAAACATATAAGGACAGCTCCGAGGGGCACCTCAAATCAGACCAGATCCATTTGCAGGAGGGGGACATGAACGGCGTCACATCGTCTCTCGGCGGGCCCATGGCTGTGAGAAACTATGACCAGCATGGGCTCACGATGCCACGTCGGCTCTAGACGGGCCCAGCAACCCGGTAGGTGTGGAGACGTATCGTGCCGGGAAGGCCGCTCACCATACGGCGAGTAAGGTTCATGTGAGGTCCATCCATCAGCGACTCAGGTCGCGATTCAGGGTAAAAAACGAACACGGAAAAACACCGGACAAAGGATTAAAGTAAAATTTCTTGTTTTGAGGATAGTTTTCAGCCGTTGATCGTCGATATCCCATGGCAAAAAAGAATTGTGGGAGACGAAGGGACACGCTCCAGCCTATTTGCATCGGCATCGAGCTAGCACGAGCTCGGCTATGCTCCTCCACCGACTACAGCGTTCTCACCTCTATCAGCAGCGGCAGTACTAGTTGATATGTTCAATTGGAGCATCGTTGGTTATGTACATACACACCACAATCGGACAAACGGAGGACATTTGGTCTGTTCATGTCACTCTCCCGCAAATAGACCAAATGGGGTGTCCATCGGAGCTGCCCACATATGTTCGTTCTCAAATTTTCTAGAATAAAGAATATTTTTTGTGTTCTCTGTATAAAATGAAAAAATTTGATGCTCCAACTTAACTATTCACATATGTTTTCTCGTCTTTTTACACAAACCACATAAAATAATAATTATTTTTCTTGATAACTTGTGTGTGAATATAGAATGCCTGTATGTACGTGCGATATTTTCGTTCATAATTTTTTGAAATTTTAAATTTTGTATTTTATGATCAGTGACCCTAGCTGTCTAATATGTAGTTAACTATCACTAGATTTCTTTTTAACCGTTGTATTCCTAAAGTTACTGGTTTGTGCAATAAAAAGCTAGAGTTGCTGGTCCATGCAACTGTTGCACCAAGAGTTACTGGTCCTTACAATTTTCTCTAGTAGTAGAGAGAATACAACCTACTATGCTATGATATTTTGAGAGTGTTGGCATGATGGTACTAGAACATGGTGCAGTTTGCTCTAGGTACTATTCAACACGAATCCAGGTACTCTGAACCATTGGATCTAACAGCCCAACAGTCAGGATTGGTGCTAAGGATCCAATTGAAAACTAATCCATTATCTTATCTTATTACTATATAGTGTACGAATAACTTTGAATATTGACCGTTGGATCAAGATTCGCGAATCCTAGCATTTCTAGCCATTGGATCTTATTTTTCATTCTAGCATCTGGAAGATTCTATTTGTAGTCTTCGGCGTAACGAATGCTATGCACAAACCTCCAAACACACTTCTCCATCATACTGGAATCTTCTCCTTTTTTCTCCTGACCATGTTATCAAAAATTCATGTGTTAGCTAGCTAATAATTTTTGACTTCTACATGACATACAAAGTACAAGGATACACCCATACTTTATAGATTTGATCAAATTTATAATTTATTGTGCTTTACTAATTATAATTTTATATAGTGATGATATGTCATACGTCTACTATCTGAGTCTCACGTGCAAGGCACATGCAACTTTCTAGTAATAGTACAGATAGAGATATGATCTCGATATGCTCATCCTTTGAATAATCTTCGTTCCCGATACTTGGAAAGGAAGAGAAAAAATCGAAAGTTTGAATTCTACTAATTTTTGTCGCTAATGCCCGGTTCCTTCCTATATACACCAACGCACACGCCGGAGACACAGCTGAGCCACCGTACCAAGACACACATACGCAGCGCTGTGGACGAGGGAGTGTTGAGATGGATGGTGAGGCGGCGGCTAAGAGCGAAAAAAATAAATTTGTTTTGTTTTGAGTGCACATAAGTCCTGAAATTTACTAGTGTGTACGTTGTAAAGGCTATAGTACCTCATGTCAGGAACCCATTATAATTTTGCTCGACATCGCACCGCCTTTAAGTGCCCTGTCACGCTGCCCACCTGCCCTGCCTCCCTTTTATTCTCCGAGCTCCTCTTGCTCTTTGGTTTTTTTCCCTCATCTCACTAGTACCTCCGTCCCAAAGCTTAAGACCCCGTTTGGAATGCAGGAATGCAAAATATAGAAATAGCAAAAACGCAGGAATTAAGATAGTATCATGTATGCTCAATTCCTATAGGAATCAATACCACAGGAAAAAATTATGGTGTCGTTTGGATGTCACACAGGAGAACCGCATGAATTGTAGACATAAGGAGATGAAACATGAGGTTAGACCTCATGTTATTTTTCCTAGAAAATTCCTATGAAATAGCCTATACCATAGGAATTTCAAAGGAATTTTACATTCCTATTCCTTTGTCCCAAACGAACCCATAGGAATTTTTCCTATAGGAATCCTATCCTCCAAAAATCCTATGATTTTCCTTTGTTCTAAAGAGGGTCTACAACTTTTTTTTATAAGTGAAGCTACGAAAAGTTTGACCAAACTTATAAAAAAATATCAAGAACTAATGTATGATATTAGTAGATACCATGTGAATATATGTTTCATGATGTATCAAAGGGTATGTATTTCATATTGTAAATATTAATATATTTTTCTACAAACGTGGCATAGTTTGACTTTTCAAAAAAAAATAGGCCTTGAGCCTTGGATGCAGGTACTACTAGTGTTTAGTACTCCATCCCAGAACTTAAGTCTTGATATATAGACATTGTGGGTCCCTTCAGACAGCGTTAGGAAAATTTAATAGGAATCTACCGCGTTTACTTGTAGTTCAAGTTTAACCTAATTTCTTTAAATCGACATAAAGTTACTTAAGTGGGCACGGTTCACTAGAGAATGTTGAAATGTGCTAAGACTAGGGAATTGTAAGAAAACATGGTCCCCACTTTTTGAAAAAACCACGTGGTGGTTAGGCCTGGAATTATAACTCGAAACTCGCGAGCTAAATAAGTGTAACTCGTAACTCGGCTCGACTCGGCTTGAACTCGGTGTCTAACGAGTCAATACTAGTTTTAGATTTGAACTCGTATGTTCACCCAAGCTAAATGAGCTTCTTGTTTAACTCGTTAAACTTGTTCAAATATAGAATTTGAAATTTTCCACTGATGAGTGCCATACTACGAATGTTTCTTGTACATGTAATGGTGTAGAACTACTATATTTTCCATTCAATCTTGCCTTCGTGTTATTATGAAATTACTATCCTTATTCTAGTTCTTAATTAGTAGGATAATTACTAGTTTTTCTTATATGTGCTCTTTTCATAACTCATAACATGCTAAACGAGCTACTCGTGAGTTACTCGAGAATTTACCGAGTCGAGCCGAGTTTCAAATATGAACTCGTTTTGTAAACAAGACGAGACAAGCTAGGTCATTAGTTGAACGAGAGTTAGCGAGTCGAGTCAAGCTGATTCGGCTCGGCTCGAATTCCAGCCCTAGTGGTGGTACTTTTTTTTGACTAAGGTATGTCCGGAGGGAGCGAGATTCTTCAATTAATTAACACGGTAAGTGGATGTGTACATGTTACACCAAGGACCTCAAAAAACAAAAAATACATCCAAGTCCATACATTTAGCACAAAGGACACTAAAATCAAATGCTTGAAAATTTTGGTAACATGGTCTATAGAAACGGGGGAAGATTCTAGAATGATGGAGAAGTGTGTTTTGAGGTTTGTGCATAGTATTTCATTGTGATGAAGATTATTAATAGAATCTTCTTGATGCTAGAATGGAAAATAAGATCCAATGGTTGGAAATGTTGGGATTTGTGAGTCTTGATCCAACAATTAATATTCAAAGTTTTTTTGTACACCATATAGTGTTAACATAGTGGTAATGGTAAGACTAGTACTTTCTTAGCAAAACAAAACAACGCACTTCTCACTTTCAGCATATCTTGTTAAAGAAGATGCACGAACCAGATGCAGGTACTGTATCATAAACTATATATGATGTCAATATGGTCATGACCTTGGCTATTCGGGTCGAAACCAGGAATGTTCATACACCTTAGGCCAATACACATTGTGAAGCAGCGAGAGCATTTTTTGTATTCAAAGGTGTCAAAACAAATGTTTCTCATTTTTTTCTTAGCACTATATAGTGTACGAATAACTTTGAATCTTGACCGTTGGATCAAGATGCGGATCCCAACATTGTCAGACATTCGATCTTCATTATTTCCATTTTAGCATCGAGAAGATACTATTGATAGTCTTTCTTTTCTTATCTTACCACTACTAGTAAAAGGCACGTGTCAAACACGTATATACTGTATGAAATGTGATTTAACAAACATTAAGTTTTTATTAACCAATAGTATCGTTAGAGAAAAAATGGATACATTAAGTCTATTAATAATATATCTACATATATTGAGAATACAACCTACCGTGCAATGAAATTTTGGGGATGGTGACATGATGGTTCTAGAACATGGTGGAGTTTTCTATAGGTACTATTCAACACGAATCGAGCTGCTCTGAACCATTGGATCTAACAGCCCAACGGTCAGGATTGGTGCTATGGATCTAATTCAAATTAAAACTGCTCCATTATAGTAGTAGAGATATGATGTCAATATGGTCATGAGCTTGGCTGTTCGGGTCAAATCCAGGAATGTACATACACCATAGGCCAATACACATTGTGAAGAAGCCATAGCATTTTCTTGTATTCAAAGGTGTCAAACCACATGTTTCTCATCTTTTTCTTAGCACTATATAGTGTACGAATAACTTTGAATATTGACCGTTGGATCAAGATGCGAATCCCAACATTGTCATATGTTGGATCTTCATTTCCATTTTAGCATCGAGAAGATACTATTGATAGTCTTTATTTTCTTATCTTACCACTTTTTTATATATAGTGTGCGGATAACTTTGAATATTGACCGCTGATTCATGACCCGCGAATCCCAACATTGCTGCTAGTTATTGGACCTCTAATCCATTCCATCATCTAGAAGATACTATTGATAATCTTTGTTATCTTATCTTACCACTATGTAATGTATGAATAACTTTGAGTATTAACCTATGGATAAAGACTCGTGAATCACAACAATGATAGCCGTTGGATCTTGTTTTTTCCATTCTACCGGGTGGTGGTACTTTTCTCTACTACTATAATGGAGCAGTTTTGAATTGGATCCATAACACCAATCCTAACCGTTGGGCTGTTATATCCAATGGTTAAGATCAGCTAGATTCGTTTTGAATAGTACCTAGAGAAAACTCCAACATGTTCTAGAACCATCATTTCACCACCCCAAAAATTTCATAGCACACTAGGATGTATTCTCAATATGGGTAGATAGTTATTACTAATAGACTTAATGTATGCATTTTTTCTCTAACAAGAATATTGGCTAAAACAACTTAACGTTTGTTAAATCACATTTCATACCACTTTATCATTATCAAAAAAAATTCACCCATCAACTCAGTCATCCACGTAGGTCCCACAGATTAGGGTGGCCGCGGTCGCCTTTGACGCACCACAAAATTATGATGTAAGATCTCACCATAATAAGGTAAGATCCCTGTGATTACAGTGCTAGTCCCTGGATCGAAAATGCTAGCACCCACAGATTAAGATGAAGTACACAGAAACAAAGGTCATTATTACATTGCATATCCAGGAATATGATGGTTCTTACAACTCACTTAGCCCAAGGCTAAGACACTTAAAGTTCACATTATATAGCATAATAATAATAGAGTCTTTAGTCTTCATGTGCCACATGCAAGCATGTCGAGTGTAGACCCGCAACCCTACTCATCATCAGAGTATCCTGCAACATAATAACTTACAGCCACAAGGGTCAATACATTTGGAATTGTATTGGCAAGTGATACCATAGATACTTAGTATAATCCAACAACTACATGAATATATGGCTAAGTGGGGTTTTGGCTGGCTTTGCTAAAATTAGTTTGACTTATAGTTTTTGAAGGATTTTTTCATTCCAGCTATAAGGTACCAATGATAGACATCACTGAACCTCTACCCATGTTCACCCACAAGTTTTAACTTAGAGAAATTTGGATGGGGAGATTATTGAACTACTTCACTGTCTTGAGGCTCAGAAGTTGTCCATAACCGGGGACACGGCTAAGTACTTAGTTTTACCCTCTCGAGAGGTGGTGCACTTTCCCCACAAGACTCGACATGCATCGACACGAGACTTTTTAGAAGCAATCCCTCAGACCACCACGGACGCGTTCCATCCTATCATCACTACCACCCTCTGTCCGTCTGGCTGAGTTCTCGCAACTTAGTCGGTCAAGGCAGAGCCCATATGCCATGTGGCTGCACTGGAAGCTTCATGACAAGAATGTCTCCAATCTCTTTGTTCCTGGGTGGCCGTCCACAAGTGCGATACACCAGCCGACCATAGATATGGCCTCTGAGTAACCACTCAACATAATCCAAGCAAGTCCCATTCCACCCAGGTGTTTCATTAACATTAGTTGTTTTCTTAGTTAAACAAAATAATATCTTTCCATACTACATTATGTGTATATTCCACCCACGAATTCTAATAGCATGGCTAAGCACTCTAGCATACGAAGTCTTTCAACTAGGAGATACTACCAAGATATAGACTATAGGGTAGCATAGCATAGTATGGTAATATATGAATAATTCTATCATGCTAAGATCTACCAAAATATCACTAGTGCAATAGTGAAAATAATAGGACATGAGATGAAATATCACTTGCCTTGGTAGCTGGGGGAATAGGTACAATCCTCACAGCAACAAACTTCACAATCCACACAATCTACACAAGATCAATATAACAACAATAATTCAATCAATAAAACATTACAAAAACATGAATGCATGCAACATGCAAAGATATGATCACAACTCCATAATTTACAGAGTCTACAGTACTGAGGATAGAATACCTCATCTAAATGCATAAAAAATACCCAAAAATAATTTATAGAACAATTTTTGTGAGCAAAATACTCCTAAAAATGTTCTGCCTATAATTCCAATTTACAGAGGCAAAAGTGTGAAACAAGGCCTCTATAATAAAGGTCTCATTTTTCTGAATCCATAGACACCGAATTTGTATTTTTCTGATTTGTGGATCAAAAGTTATGGATTTTCTAAGTTTAATACTAAATCTGTCTATTTTCTAATTAAACAGAAATAGTCCAGCGACGTGGCGCTATCCTATTGGCTGGTACCGGTTCGGCCGGATCGACCTCTGCAGCCGTTGGATTTAAGTGACGTTGGACGGATCAGATCAACCGTACCCTTTCGTTTAAGTGATCTAATCTTAACCACTAGGATATGATCGAATGGCTACAAAACACCTCGCCGGGGACTGGCGGCGCTAACAACGGCGCGCGGCGGCGGCACGTCGGCCTCGTGGTGTTCCGATGGTTCTAGAGGCGTAGGGGGATAGGTGATCTTACCGAGGGCCCGCGGAGGTCTCGGCGGTCTGGTTGGTGGTCGCGGGGAAGTGAGGGAAGCCCTGCTTCGCTCGGTATTCCTCGCCGGAGTGGCGTCGATGGTGGAGATCACGGCCTCGAGACGGTGGCATTGATCTGGTACTCGAGCGGACAAGTAAAATGGTTAGTGAAGTGCGCCTAGTCCAGCACGGTCTAGTAGTGGCCAAAAAGGAGCGGTGGGAACCTTGCCCTTACCGAAAAAATCGTCGGACGGTGGCGGCAGAGGGAGCTCGCCGGACTTGGTCTGTGTCGTCGACCTGGAGCACGAGAAGGCACATAGCCGGGGTTAAAACACGCGTCAGAACATGGAGGAACTTATGGGACAGAGGGGAGGGCGCCTGGCGGCCTGGGTTCACCGGAATTGCCGCCGGAGTTGCCGTCGGTATGCGGTGATCGAGCTCGGGATTTGGGGAGCCTGGGGGCTCTCCGGGGGTGGCGACTGGGGGAGATGATGAGGAGAGGATGAGGGTTAAGTAGGAGTAATCGCCGGGGTGATTAATCGCGAGAAACTGCCAGGATTAAATTGATTCGAAACGGCCGAAGGGGAGAGGTCCATCATCGGCAGGGAAGACGACGAGGTGACGTGGGCGTGGGGTCAACCTGTCAGCGGGAGGGGTAGAAACGAGGGGGTGAGAAAAGACAGAGAAGGGGAGAGGGAGTCTGGGTGGGCTGCTGGGCCGGATTTGGGCCGAAAGGCCAGAAGCTGTCAGCTGCTTCATTTTTTTTCTCCCTTATTCTTTTTCTTTTTCTATTTCTGTTTTCTCCACAACTTTGGATTTAAGGATTCAAATTGATTCAAACCAATTTGTGAACATTTGTAAAAACTCAAATTAGGTTTTTCAGGTATTATAGAACATATTTATCTTGTATTTTAATCCAAAGTATTTACTTGGTAATATAGCATTTTCTTTGATTCTATTTTTCAAAATAATTCATATCTTTTTATTCATGGCTCAAAATTGCACCAAATTTTTGGAGAACACTCTAAATGCAATGCAATTACATGCTATGATGATATGAGTGCAATGATGATGATTTCAGATGAAATTTTGGGATGTTACAAATCTAACCCCCTTAAGATGAATCTCGCCCTCGAGATTCGGGTTGGCTAGTAAATAGGTGAGGGTGATCTCTCCGAAGTTCATCCTCTTGCTCCCAGGTTGCTTCTGATTCAGTGTGATGGTTCCACTGCACTTTGCAGAATCTGATGGTCTTGGTACGGGTAATTCTTTCTGCGGTCTCTAGAATCTTAATAGGTTTCTCTTCATAAGTGAGATCATTATCTAGTTGAACCTCATCCAATGGTATAGTGTCTTTCAACGAAGTTTCTTCCATTTATGGGTGACACTTTTTCAGCTGACTAACATGGAATACATTATGAACTGCTGACAAAGATTCTGGTAATTCTATCTCATATGCCACTTCTCCTTTGCGACTCAAAATCTTGAAAGGCCCTACATAGCGTGGTGCTAGTTTTCCTTTGATTCCAAATCTCTTTACACCACGAAGTGGTGATACCCTGAGATAAGCTCTATCACCAATCTCATAGGTGACCTCTCTACGTTTTGGATCAGCATAGCTCTTCTGCCGAGATTGAGCTAACCTTAGCCTATCTCTCACCGTCTTGACTTTCTCTTCGGCCTCTTTGATTAGGTCTGGCCCGAACAAATTTCTTTCCCCTACTCCATTAAATAGTAATGGTGTAGTACACTTCCTTCCGTAAAGAAATTCAAATGGAGCCATTTCTATGCTTGATTGATAGCTGTTATTGTAAGAAAACTCTGCGTACGGTAGACTTTCATCCCAACTGGATCCATAATCTAACGCATATGCACTCAGCATATCCTCTAATATTTGATTGGTCCTTTCTGTCTGCCCATCTATTTGCGGATGAAATGCAGTGCTGAATTCTAACCGAGTTCCCAGTGACTCGTGAAGTTGTCGCCAAAAGTGCGAAGTAAAATGAGTTCCTCTATCGGACACGATACTTTTAGGTACCCCATGCAAACATACAATTCTATTCATGTAAATCTTGGCTAGTTTTGCACTTGTATAAGTGGTCTTTACTGGAATGAAATGGGCTACTTTTGTCAAGCGGTCAACGATAACCCATATGGAATCGTATCCAGATTTAGTCCTGGGTAGTCCGGTGATAAAATCCATACCAATTTTATCCCATTTCCAATCAGGTATTGGCAGTGGTTGTAATAATCCTGCCGGTTTCTGATGTTCCGCCTTTACACGACTGCACACGTCGCACAAGGCAATGTGCTCTGCTATGTCCTTCTTTAAATTGTTCCACCAAAACCTCTCCTTAACATCCATATACATCTTAGTATTACCAGGATGAATTGAATATGGTGAGTTGTGCGCTTCTTGTAAGATCAACTTCTTAAGTTCAAGATCCTGCGGAACACAGATACGTTTTTCGTACCATAAGATTCCTTGATCATCTACATGGAATCCTTTAGCCTTGCCTTCACTAACCTTACTTTTGATTTCTTCTATTTCTTTGTCCAACTTTTGGGCTTCTTGAATTCTGTCCATTAGTGTGGGTTGCACTTCCAAGGATGCAAGGTACCCTTCAGGCACTATTTCAAGTCTCAGCTCTCTAAATTGGGCACATAACTCCTCCGGCAATTCTCCTTTATTGAGGCCATTTACATGAGCCTTGCGGCTTAATGCATCGGCTACGACGTTTGCCTTTCCAGGGTGGTATTGCAAACTTAAGTCGTAATCTTTGATAAGTTCTAGCCATCTTCTTTGTCTCATGTTGAGTTCTTTCTATGTAAAAATGTATTTCAGACTCTTGTGATCAGTGAACATCTCACAACGTTTTCCCATAAGATAATGCCTCCATGTTTTTAGGACATGCACAACTGATGCCAACTCTAGATCATGAGTAGGGTAGTTCACTTCATGATTTTTGAGTTGTCTTGATGCATAAGCTACCACTCTACCTTCCTGCATCAACACACCTCCTAATCCTTGGTGAGATGCATCACAGTATACTTGAAAGTCTTTCTCAAGATCTGGCAAACATAACATTGGTGCTGAAACTAGCCTCTTTTTCAATTCCTGGAAGCTGGTTTCGCAAGCTTCTGTCCAATTAAACTTATTCTCCTTCTTCAGCAGATTAGTCATGGGCTTTGCAATCTTAGAGAAATTTTCAATGAACCTTCGATAGTACCCTGCTAGGCCAAGGAAGCTACAGATTTCTTTAACGGATTTAGGAGGTTCCCACTCTGTCACAGCTGCCACTTTTGCTGGATCAACAGCTATACCATTTCCAGATACTATATGACCAAGAAAACCCACTTCATTCAGCCAGAATTCACATTTGCTGAACTTGGCATAAAGTTTATGTTCTCTAAGTTTCTCTAGAATCAGGCGTATATGTTCTTCATGTTCTTTGCTGCTCTTGGAATATACCAATATATCATCGATGAATACCACTACGAACTTGTCAAGGAATTCCATGAATACCTTATTCATCATGTTCATGAAGTAGGCCGGTGCATTAGTCAATCCAAATGGCATCACTGTATATTCATACAACCCGTATCTAGTGGTGAATGCGGTCTTGGGTATGTCATGTTCTCTAATCTTTAGTTGGAAGTATCCTAATCGAAGATCAATTTTTGAGAACACACATGCTCCCTCTAGCTGATCGAAGAGATCATTAATTCTGGGCAGGGGATATTTGTTCTTTATGGTCACTTCATTGAGTGAACGATAATCTATGCATAGCCTTTGACTTCGGTCCTTCTTCTCGATAAACAAGACTGGTGCTCCCCAAGACGACGAGCTTGGTTGGATAAATCCCTTTTTCAACTGTTCTCCCAGCTGTTTCTTGAGTTTTTTTAACTCGTCCACCGACATTTTATAAGGTGTCTTTGCTATAGGCCCCGTTCCTGGTAGTAGGTCTATCAGAAACTCCACGTCTCTATCTGGTGGCATGCCAGGTAATTCCTCGGGGAACACATCTGGATATTCCCTCACTATTGGCACATCATCTAGGCTAACCCCCTTAAGAGAATTAACCTTGCTCCCCTTGGGTTCAAAGTTAGACTTGAACCTGATCCTTTTCTTTTCTGGGGTAGTGAGCATAACAGTCCGCTTGGCACAATCAATCACCCCTTCATAACGGGTCAACCAGTCCATCCCTAATATTACATCTAATCCTTGGGAGTCTAGGATTATTAAACTAATCGGGAACTTGTGCTTTGCAATTTCTAGAACGATATGTCGGCACCCTGAATTTACTATCATTTCTCCACCCGGAGAGCTTACTTTAATGGGACATCCAATGGTTTCAGTGGAGAGTTCATTTTTGATTACAAATGCTCTTGAAATGAATGAATGCGATGCGCCAGTATCGAAAAGGATAAGTGCAGGAAAGGAATTAATCTTGAACTTACCGATCATGGCATCAGATCCTTCTTGAATTTCCTCCACATTAATGTGATTCACATGACCCTTTTGGAATGGGTTTGGCTTAGCCCCATCATTCTTCTTTTCTGGGCATTCATTAGCGTAGTGTCCTGTCTTTTTACACTTGAAACATTCCACCTGACTAATGTCTTTCTTTGTTGGCTGACTGTGACGGTTCTGACCATTTTGGTTCCCATGGCCATGATTATTGTGATTGTTCCTGAATCCACTTTTGTTATGTCCACGATGATTGTTTCCATCATGGTGGTGGTTGTTGATATGATGGTTATTATGATTCCCATTCTTGTGGAATCCTGAGCTCCCACTTCCTTCACCATGAGGGCGCTTGTGAGGAGATCCTGATCCAAACTTACCAAAATGATGCTTCCTCTTTCTACCCTCCACCTGCTTCATCTTGTTTTCTAGGATGGTAGCTTTATCACACAAAGATTTATAAGTTGGAACATATGCAACAGATAGTTGCATAGAAATTTCATCATTTAACCCATCTAGGAACTTCTCCTTCCTCTTTGCATCAGTGTCAACGTCATCGGGTGCATAACGTGACAAATTATTGAACTCCTCGATGTATTCAGAAATACTGCGATGGCGTTGCTTGAGGTTATGAAACTCCTTTTTCTTCAATCCCATTATTCCAGCAAAGATGTGAGTGGTGCGAAACCCATCTTCAAACATTGCCCAAGTCACTTCCTCAATAGGGTGGGTAATTTGAAAATTATCCCACCAAGCAGTTGCATGACCTTCCAATAAGTGTGCTGCAAATCTGACCTTTTTTGCATCCGTGCATCCAACCGTAACTAGGTCCTTATTCACAGAACGTAGCCAATCGTTTGATACCATGGGGTCAGAGGTACCCGAGAACTTAGCATGTCTCAGCCTTAGAAATCTGGTTAGCATATCCAGAGGTGGTGGATTGTTCTAGTTGTTATTGTTATTATTGTTGTTCTGATTCTGGTTCGCCATAAATTGAGTCATCATTTGCATCAATTGGGTCTGTGCAGCCATCATCTGCTGCATTCCATTGTCGTTGTCATTGTTATCCTCGTTGTTGCGTCGGGGAGGCATCTGTGGGTTTAGTAAGGGTAAGTAATGATAGATAACCCAAATAAAACAACAAGTATACAAACAAGCACATGTTCCAACATCACAATAATAACAGAGTTTGCAAAGATAACATACTAGCATAGTCACCCACAAGTCGGTATGACCTATGCACTCAATAATAATAGAACGATAGGTAGATGGAACAGTATCACTACTCCTCCATGTCGACTTCCTCCTCTACTAGAGCAAGTCCTGCCGATGCGAATCCTGCCTTGTATTCCTCCAAGATGGTAGTCAGAGCATCGATCTTTGTTTGTAACTCTCTCTTCTGTGTGCGTAGCCTCTCTATCACCTCGTGATCCGCTTCCAGCTCAATGTTCTCCAGCTCTAACTCGGTCTCCAAGTCTCTAATCTTCTTGTTCTTCTCCTGAACTCTCTTCTCTTGGCTCTTGAATTTCTTCTCTTGGTCTTCAAACTTCTTCTCCATTTCCTTGATTCAATTTTCCTGTTCCTGGTAGGCCTTGTCCTTCTCCTTGAGTTGGACTCGTAGTTCATCATTGCTAAGCATCACGTTAGTCCTATCAGTATCAAGGTGTCTAATAAGGCTCTCTAAGTCCTGGAGGTAGTGACGCACGGGCTTGATAGACTCCTTAGTGGCCTTGTCCAACACAATAGGCTCTCCATCCTCGTCGCGCCTCCCAAAGAAGTGGAAGTAGTGGCTCTTGATCTCAGAAGAGTGACGTCCACATAGGCGTCCCAACAGCTCCTGCATAGCGATGTCGAGGCCCCTCTCCATGTCATCATGGAGAATCTTGAAGGTAATCTCCCCAGTTTGGGCCTCTGTCTCACGACCTGGCTGGGTAACTCTGAATCCCCATAAGTCCTTCCTCTGAAACTTCCTCAGCTGAAGTCCCTGAATGGTGGGGATTGGAAGAGCGAGCACTTGGACTAGCTCTAAGATACGAGTCCCAAAGCGAGTCCCCTTGAAATCCTCGGCCGTACTGTAGACAAAGTTCTGCATCTTTTGCATAGTATGGAGAAATTTAGTAACACAATAGAGAAAGAAAATATACAAGTCACAAAATAAGAGGGAATTCAACCAACAAAACATTCCAAGTAGCAATACATTAATTCAACTCAAGCACTCAAGGTTCCAAACATAATTTATTTTTGCCATACCACATAGGTTGGTATGGTCGAAACACTAACGTGATAAAACGCCAAGGGTGGTGGTCCAACTAATATCTCACTCCTTCTTAACCAAGGTGGCAATCTGGGCATCCTTGGCAGAAATCTGCTTGTCTTGCACCTAGCTCCAAAGCTAGGCCTATGATATCCTTACTTAGGCGTTTCACAGTGGCCTTTGAGTCTTGGACAAGACGCTTCTCCTCCTTGAGATCCTCCTGAGATCCATTCCATCATCTAGAAGATACTATTGATAGTCTTTGTTATCTTATCTTACCACTATGTAATGTATGAATAACTTTGAGTATTAACCTATGGATAAAGACTCGCGAATCACAACAATGATAGCCGTTGGATCTTGTTTTTTCCATTCTACCGGGTGGTGGTACTTTTCTCTACTACTATAATGGAGCAGTTTTGGATTGGATCCATAACACCAATCCTAACCGTTGGGCTGTTATATCCAATGGTTAAGATCAGCTAGATTCGTTTTGAATAGTACCTAGAGAAAACTCCAACATGTTCTAGAACCATCATTTCACCACCCCAAAAATTTCATAGCACACTAGGATGTATTCTCAATATGGGTAGATGTTATTACTAATAGACTTAATGTATGCATTTTTTTCTCTAACAAGAATATTGGCTAAAACAACTTAACGTTTGTTAAATCACATTTCATACCACTTTATCATTATCAAATTTTTTTCACCCATCAACTCAGTCATCCACGTAGGTCCCACAGATTAGGGTGGTCGCGGTCGCCTTGGACGCACCACAAAATTATGATGTAAGATCTCACCATAATAAGGTAAGATCCCTGTGATTGCAGTGCTAGTCCCTGGATCGAAAATGCTAGAACCCACAGTTTAAGATGAAGTACACAGAAACAAAGGTCATTATTACATCGCATATCCAGGAATATGATGGTTCTTACAACTCACTTAGCCCAAGGCTAAGACACTTAAAGTTCACATTACATAGCATAATAATAATAGAGTCTTTAGTCTTCATGTGCCACAGGCAAGCATGTCGAGTGTAGACCCGCAACCCTACTCATCATCAGAGTATCCTGCAACATAATAACTTACAGCCACAAGGGTCAATACATTTGGAATTGTATTGGCAAGTGATACCATAGATACTTAGTATAATCCAACAACTACATGAATATATGGCTAAGTGGGGTTTTGGCTGGCTTTGCTAAAATTACTTTGACTTATAGTTTTTGAAGGAGTTTTTCATTCCAGCTATAAGGTACCAATGATAGACATCACTGAACCTCTACCCATGTTCACCCACAAGTTTTAACTTAGAGAAATTTGGATGGGGAGATTATTGAACTACTTCACTGTCTTGAGGCTCAGAAGTTGTCCATAACCGGGGACACGGCTAAGTACTTAGTTTTACCCTCTCGAGAGGTGGTGCACTTTCCCCACAAGACTCGACATGCATCGATACGAGACTTTTTAGAAGCAATCCCTCAGACCACCACGGACGCGTTCCATCCTATCATCACTACCACCCTATGTCCGTCTGGCTGAGTTCTCGCAACTTAGTCGGTCAAGGCAGAGCCCATATGCCATGTGGTTGCACTGGAAGCTTCATGACAAGAATGTCTCATGTCTCTTTTTTCCTGGGTGGCCGTCCACAAGTGCGATACACCAGCCGACCATAGATATGGCCCCTGAGTAACCACTCAACATAATCCAAGCAAGTCCCATTCCACCCAGGTGTTTCATTAACATTAGTTGTTTTCTTAGTTAAACAAAATAATATCTTTCCATACTATCTTATGTGTATATTCCACCCACGAATTCTAATAGCATGGCTAAGCAATCTAGCATACGAAGTCTTTCAACTAGGAGATACTACCAAGATATAGACTATAGGGTAGCATAACATAGTATGGTAACATATGAATAATTCTATCATGCTAAGATCTACCAAAATATCACTAGTGCAATAGTGAAAATAATAGGACATGAGATGAAATATCACTTGCCTTGGTAGCTAGGGGAATAGGTACAATCCTCACAGCAACAAACTTCACAATCTACACAAGATCAATATAACAACAATAATTCAATCAATAAAACATTACAAAAACATGAATGCATGCAACATGCAAAGATATGATCACAACTCCATAATTTACAGAGTCTACAGTACTGAGGATAGAATACCTCATCTAAATGCATAAGAAATACCCAAAAATAATTTATAGAACAATTTTTGTGAGCAAAATACTCCTAAAAAGGTTCTTCCTATAATTCCAATTTTACAGAGGCAAAAGTGTGAAACAAGGCCTCTATAATAAAGTTCTCATTTTTCTGAATCCATAGACACCAAATTTGTATTTTTCTGATTTGTGGATCAAAAGTTATGGATTTTCTAAGTTTAATACTAAATCTGTCTATTTTCTAATTAAACAGAAATAGTCCGGCGACGTGGCGCTATCCTATTGGCTGGTACCGGTTCTGCCAGATCGGCCTCTGCAGCCGTTGCATTTAAGTGACGTTGGACGGATCAGATCAACCATACCCTTTCGTTTAAGTGATCTAATCTTAACCGCTAGGATATGATCGAACGACTACAAAACACCTCGCCGGGGACTAGCGGCGACACGTCGGCCTCGTGGTGTTCCGATGGTTCTAGAGGCGTAGGGGGATAGGTGATCTTACCGAGGGCCCGTGGAGGTCACGGCGGTCTGGTTGGTGGTCGCGGGGAAGTGAGGGGAGCTCTGCTTCGCTCGGTATTCCTCGTCGGAGTGGCGTCGACGACGGAGATCACGGCCTCGAGACGGTGGCGTTGATCTGGTACTCGAGCGGACAAGTAAAATGGTTAGTGAAGTGCGCCTGGTCTAGCACGGTCTAGTAGTGGCCAAAAAGGAGCGGCGGGAACCTTGCCCTTACCGGAAAAATCGTCGGACGGTGGCGGCAGAGGGAGCTCGCCGGACTTGGTCTGTGTCGTCGACCTGGAGCACGAGAAGGCACATAGCCGGGGTTAAAACATGCGCTAGAACATGGTGAAACTTATGGGACAGAGGGGAGGGCGCCTGGCGGCCTGGGTTCACCGGAATTGCCGCCGGAGTTGCCGTCGGTATGCGGTGATCGAGCTCGGGATTTGGGGAGCCTGGGGGCTCTCCGGGGGTGGCAACTGGGGGAGATGATGAGGAGAGGGTGAGGGTTAAGTAGGAGTAATCGCCGGGGCAATTAATCGCGAGAAACTGCCAGGATTAAATTGATTCGAAACGGCCAAAGGGGAGAGGTCCATCATCGGCAGGGAAGACGACGAGGTGACGTGGGCGTGGGGTCGACCTGTTAGCAGGAGGGGTAGAAACGAGGGGGTGAGAAAAGACAGGAAGGGGAGAGGGAGTCCGGGTGGGCTGAGGGCCGGATTTGGGCCGAAAGGCCAAAAGCTGTCTGCTGCTTCATTTTTTTTCTCCCTTATTCTTTTTCTTTTTCTATTTCTGTTTTCTCCACAACTTTGGATTTAAGGATTCAAATTGATTCAAACCAATTTGTGAACATTTGTAAAAACTTAAATTAGGTTTTTAAGGGTATTATAGAACATATTTATCTTCTATTTTAATCCAAAGTATTTACTTGGTAATATAGCATTTTCTTTGATTCTATTTTTCAAAATAATTCATATCTTTTTATTCATGGCTCAAAATTGCACCAAATTTTTGGAGGACACTCTAAATGCAATGCAATTACATGCTATGATGATATGAGTGCAATGATGATGATTTCAGATGAAATTTTGGGATGTTACATATGACTGGGCCACCGAGTGCAGGAAGTAGAGTCAACATTCCGTCCAATCCCTTACCCTAGTCATCGTCATCGATATTTGCCACACGCTTCGGCTTCATCAGCGACATTGATTGTCCCCTCGCTTGGATAATCTACCACATTAATCTTGGATCACCTCCTTCCTATTTAATCTCTTCCCTTCCCCGCAGCAAACCATCTCTAATCCCCTGCTTCCAGCAACCATCTCCGACCTCGTATGCTATCCATGGCCACCTTCCGACTACTGCCCGCCGTACCAGAGCGCAAAGACCTCGACATCGCCGCACAGGAGGACAATGCCCTGCGCATTTGGGCGTTCTCCCCGCGGAGAACAAATAGGCAGCAGGTGTGCGCCTTCCTCGATGCTGGGTATGGTGACCACAAGTACCAGATGTACGGCATGTACAACAATCTGGACGGGACGCTGAAGGTCAAGTTCGTCAAATTTAGGGACACCTGTCTCCTCTACGGCTAGGCCTTCCACTGTGGCTGCGAGATGGTAGTGTTCACCGGCTCCAACATTTTCACCAACTACTGTAACCGATTCCCAAACAACGGCAACTTCATCCACAGTGTTCTCCCGGAGCTGTCGATGGCTCCGGAGGTGCCGCCTCGTTTTCCGGCGGTGCCGCCGATGGCTCAGGAGGTGTCGTCGCCTTCTCCGGAGGTGCCGATGTGTCAGGAGCCGGCTCTGTCGCTGGAGCTGTCGTTGGCGCCGATGTCACGAGCTGCCGCTGGCGGGGCGGACTAGGTGCAAGGAGGCGCCGGACCTGCACTAGTTTAGCAGCGATTCCTATATGAAGTTAATGGTTGTATGAAGTTTCTTCTGGTACTACTCATCAAAAAAAGTTTCTTTTGGTACTACTCACTATACCCTGTAGTACTAGTAGTAGTACTGTGAATGGTGATCTATTGGACATCCTTCCCCTCGTATGTTTATGAAGGATGTGAAAATTTTCAAAACCGGGAAAGTTTGAATTGTTACTCTATTATACTATGTACTACTGTTGTAGTAATACTTTTTGCCTCCAAGGACCAAAATGGTTCCCACCCACGCAGCTGACGAACACGCCAGACATAGACACGGAGCGCCGACACAAGGCAGGTTGTTTGTCGATGCGCGTGCGCAGCGCCACTTTGTGGACGAGGGAGAGATCAATCGGCCGGGGTGTGGGGGTGGTAATGGGGGAGGGAAAGAGAGAGAAAACACATTTTGTTTTGCGTGCATATATATATTATGGTCCTAAAATTTACTCTACTCACTGTACCTTGTACCTCGTGTCAGGAACCCATCCCAACTTTGCTTTGACATCGCACCGCCTTCAAATCCTCATCTTCGTAGCTCTCTCGCTACCTCCTCTGTGCTCATATAGTCTCTTCTCCCTCTTTATTTTCTTTAACAGAAAAAAGGAAATAAATTCTTCTTACTTGCTTTTCAGAAAATAAATTCCTGTCACTTGGAAAAATGAAATTGATTATTTTTTGTTTTTAATATCTTCGATTGTTTTCCAAAGATGGACAAATTTGTCGGCATGCAAATTCTTGCATATGGGATCATAAGCATAAAGTACATTCTACATAAAGGACCTAAATAAAGGGAAAATTACATCGAGGTCCATACAATTAGCACAAAGGACGCTAAAATTGAGCAAAGAAAACAGTCGGGTTCAGCTCCTTCTCAAGAGAGTAGCTGGTCGAGCTATACTCTTCATACTACTTCCTCTTCGATTGTTTTCAAAATATGGCCAAATATATCGCCATGCAAATTCTTGAATATGGGATCATCAACATAAAGAATGATGTAGAGATATGGCCTTGACCTCATGGTCGTTCGGCTTGAAAATCCAAGATTTTTTCATACTTGTTGACAACTATGCTTAAATTCATTGAAATTTCATCACTTACTTTTAGG
Organism: Avena sativa; assembly: GCA_916181665.1. NCBI lineage: Eukaryota > Viridiplantae > Streptophyta > Magnoliopsida > Poales > Poaceae > Avena > Avena sativa. The sequence continues at coordinate 597,709,760 of OV702289.1, forward strand.
TTAGCATTTTACACGGTCGGTGGGAGTACATTCTACATCAAAGACCTAAAAATGGGGAAATTACATCGAGGTCCATACATTTAGCACAAAGGACCCTAAATTTGAGCAAAGAAAACAATCGGGTTCGGCTCCTTCTCAAGAGAGCGGTTGATTGAGCCATACTCTTCATACTACTTTCTCTTTGATTGTTTTCACAATATGGCCAAATCTATCGCCATGCAATTTCTTGGATACTCGATCATCAGAATAAAGTATGATGTAGAGATATAGCCTCGACCTTGTGATCGTTTAAATTTCACCACTTACTTTTAGGTTAGAATTTTACATGGTCGATGGGAGTACATTTACAACAAGGACCTAAAAAGGGGAAAATTACATCGAGGTCCACACATTTATCACAAAGGACCCTAATATTAAGCAAGCAAAACATTATGGTTCGGTTCCTTCTCGAGAGAGTAGCTGATCAAGCCACACTCTTCATACTACTTCATCTTTGATTGTTTTCAAAATATGGCCAAATTTGTTGATATGCAAATTCTTGAATATGGGATCATCAGCATAAAGTAGGATGTAGATATGGCCTTGACCTTGGTCCTTCGTCTTGAAATACAAGAATGGTTCGTACCCATTGACAACTAAGCTTAAATTCATTTAAGTTTCATCACTTACTTTTAGGTTAGAACTTTACACGGTCAATCAGACTACATTTTACATCAGGGACCTCAAAAAAGCAAAAATTATGTCGAGGTCCATACATTTAGCATAAAGGACCCTAAAAGGATTTTTTTCTGGTTTGGCTCCTTCTCGAGAGATCAGCTGATCTGAGCCAAACTCTTGATACTACTTCCTCTTTGATTGTTTTCAAAATACGGCCAAATTTGTGCCATGAAAATTCTCTCATATGGGATCATCAACATAATGTATGATGGTTGATATATATGGCCTTGACCTTGGCCGTTCACCTTGAAATCCAAGAATGTTCATACCCATTGACAACTATGCTTAAATTCGTTGAAATTTCACCACTAACTTTTAGGTTAGCATTTTACACGGCCGGTGGGAGTACATTCTACATCAAGGACCTAAAAAAGGGAAAATTACATTGAGGTCCCAACATTTAGCACAAAGGACCCTAAAATTGAGCAAAGAAAGCAGTCGGGCTCGGCTCCTTCTTGAGAGAGTAGCTGATCAAGCCACACTCTTCATACTACTTCATCTTCGATTGTTTTCAAAATATGGCCAAATTTTTCGGCTTGCAAATTCTTGGATACGGGATCATCAACATAAAGTCTAATGTAGAGATATGGCCTTGACCTTGTGGTCGTTCGCCTTGAAATCCAAGATTTTTTCATACTTGTTGACAACTATGCTTAAATTCATTCAAATTCACCACTTACTTTTAGGTTAGCATTTTACACGGTCAGTGGGAGTACATTCTACATCAAGGACCTAAAAAAGAAAAATTACATTGAGGTCCACACATTTAGCACAAATGAACCTAAAATTGAGCAAAGAAAACAGTCGGGTTCGGCTCCTTCTCGAGAGAGTAGCTGATCGAGCCACACTCTTCATACTACTTTATCTTTGATTGTTTTCAAAATATGGCCAAATTTGTCGGCATGTAAATTCTTGGATATGGGATCATCAGCATAAAGTCTGATGTAGAGATATGGCCGTGACCTTTTGGTCGTTTGGTTTGAAATCTAAGATTTTTTCATACTCGTTGACAACTGTGCTTAAATTCGTTGAAATTCACCACTTACTTTTAGGTTAGCATGTTACACGGTCAGTTGGAGTACATTCTACATCAAGGACCTAAAAAAAGGGAAAATTAAATCGAGGTCCACACATTTAGCACTAATGACCCTAAAATTGAGCAAAGAAAACAGTCGGGTTTGGCTCCTTCTCGAGAGAATAGCTGATTGAGCCACACTCTTCATACTACTTCATCTTTGATTGTTTTCAAAATATGGCCAAATTTGTCGGCATGCAAATTCTTAGATATGGGATCATCAGCATAAAGTCTAATGTAGAGATATGGCCTTGACCTTTTGGTCGTTCGGCTTGAAATCCAAGGATGTTCATACTCGTTGAAAACTATAAGCTGAAATTCGTTTAAATTTCACCACTTACTTTTACGTTAGAATTTTACACTATCGGTGGGAGTACATTTTACAACAAGGACCTAAAAACGGGAAATTTTACATCGAGGTCCATACATTTAGCACAAAGAACCCTAAAAACAAGCAAGCAAAACAGTCGGGTTAGGTTCCTCGAGAGAGTATATGATCGAGCCACACACTTCAAACTACTTCATCTTCAATTGTTATCAAAATATGGCCAAATTTGTCGGCATGCAAATTCTTGGATATGGTATCATCATCATAAAGTATGGTGTAGATATGGCCTTGACCTTGGTCGTTCGTCTTGAAATACAAGAATGGTACATACTCGTTGAGAACTAAGCTTAAATTCGTTTAAATTTCACCACTTACTTTTAGGAGGTTAAAACTTTACACGATCGATCGGAGTACATTTAGCATCAGGGACCTCGAAAAAGGAAAAATTACATCGAGGTCCATACATTTAGCATAAAGGACCCTAAAATGAAAATTTTCTTGTTCGGCTCCTTCTCGAGAGATCGGTTGATCTGATCCAAACTCTTGATACTACTTCATCTTCAATTGTTTTCAATACATGGCCAGATCTATTGCCATGCAAATTCTCTGACATGGGATTATCATCATCATATAAAGTATGATGTTGATATGGCCTTGACCTTGGTCGTTCGGCTTGAAATCCAAGAATGTTCATACTCGTTGATAAGTAAGCTTAAAATCGTCTAAATTTCACCACTTACACTTTTAGACCTAAAAGGGGGAAATTACATCGAGGTCCATACATTGAGCACAAAGGACCCTAAAATTAAGCAAGGAAAATAGTTGGGTTCGGCTCCTTCTCGAGAGAGTATCTGATCGAGCCATACTCCTCTTCATACTACTTCATCTTTGATTATGTTCAAAATATTGCCAAATTTGTCGGCATGCAAATTCCTGGATATGGGATCATCAACATAAAGTATGATGTAGATATGGCCTTGACCTTGGTGGTTCGTCTTGAAATACAATAATAATGCTTCATACTCGTTGACAACTAAGCTTAAATTCGTTTAAATTTCACCACAATACTTTTAGGTTAGAACTTTACACGGTCAACCGAAGTACATTTTACATCACAGACCTCAAAAAGCAAAAATTACATCGAGGTCCATATACATTTAGCATAAAGGACCCTAAAAGAAAAAAATCTGGTTTGGCGCATTCTCGAGAGATCAGCTGATCTGAGCCAAACTCTTAATACTACTTCCTCTTCGATTGTTTTCAAAACATGGCCAAATCTATTGCCATGCAAATTCTCTAACATGCGATCATCAGCACAAAGTATAATGTTGATATGGCCTTGACCTTGGTCATTCGGCTTGAAATCCAAGAATGCTCATACTTATTAACATGTAAGCTTAAAATCATCTAAATTTCACCACTTACACTTTTAGACCTAACAAAAGGGGGAAATTACATCGAGGTCCATACATTTAGCACAAAGGACACTAAAATTAAGCAAGGAAAACAGTCGGGTTCAGCTCCTTCTCTAGAGAGTAGCTGATCGAGCCATACTCTTCATACTACTTCATCTTTGATTGTTTTCAAAATATGGCCAAATTAATTTGTCGGCATGCAAATTCTTGGATATGGGATCATCAACATAAAGTATGATGTAGATATGGCCTTGACCTTGGTCGTTCGTCTTGAAATACAAGAATGGTTAATACTCGTTGACAACTAAGCTTAAATTCATTTAAATTTCACCACTTACTTTTAGGTTAGAACTTTACACGGACGATCGGAGTACAATTTACATCAGGGACCTCAAAAAAGTAAAAATTACATCGAGGTACATATACATTTAGCATAAAGGACCCTAAAAGAAAAAAATCTGGTTCGGCTCATTCTCGAGAGATCACCTGATCTGAGCCAAACTCTTAATACTACTCCCTCTTCGATTGTTTTCAAAACATGGCCAGATCTGTTGCCATGCAAGTTCTCTAACATGGGATCATCAACATAAAGTATGATGTTGATATGGCCTTACCTTGGTCGTTCGGCTTGAAATCCAAGAATGTTCATACCCGTTGATAACTAAGCTTAAATTCATTTAAATTTCACCATTTACTTTTAGATTAACATTTTACACGGTCGATGGGACTACATTTTACATCAAGGACCTAAAAAAGGAAAATTATTACACTGAGGTCTATACATTTAGCACAAAGGACCCTAAAAGGAAAACTTTATAGTTCAGCTCCTTCTCGAGCGGCCAATACACAATGTTGATATGGTCATGACCTTGGTTGTTCGGGTCAAATCCAGGAATGTTCGTACACCCTAGGCCAATACACATTGTGAAGAAGCCAGAGCATTTTTTGTATTAAAATGTATCAAAATACATGTTTCTCATTTTTTTCATAGCATTGTATATAGTGTATGAATAACTTTGAATATTGACCGTTGAATCAAGACTCAAATCCCAACATTGTGAGACGTTGGATCTTCATTTCCATTTTAGCATTGAGAAGATACTATTGATAGTCTTTCTTTTCTTATCTTACCACTATTATATATAGTGTGTGAACAAAAGTATGAAAATTAATTAATGCAAATTTGTTAAAATTATATGTCTGTATTTTTTTTAATAAATATATGCATGTATTTGAACTATTAATGACTGACAAAATGTTTTTATTGTCTAGTGTCTAAAAAATTAAACATAGTTTAAAACTGGGGCGTAAGTGTGAGATGTTTCTTTTCTACTTTGCTTTGGATCACTTTTGTCCATCAGATGAATATTGGGTGGTAGATACAGGGGCATGCTGATCCGAGTCCCCCTAGCAGTGGGCACGTGGAGTAGTAGTTGAACAATTTCAGAAAACACTTAAAATCCAAAATATAAAGATTAACAGCAAAGACAGTTTACAGCCAAAATACACCCTTCCTAGTACCAAAAGAGACCTTGCCTCCGACTACTACTACATTAACTAGTAAACGAGTGGTACTTTTCTACAACTAAATTAACTAGTAATACATCATTACCATTGCATTAGGATCACTTAGCCAAAGATTAAGATCAATTCATCCTGTCGATGCAAACGCAGAAAGACAACACCTTGATCGTCCCGTACTGTCCATCAGCCGCGGTAATGTACTATGGCGGCACCGTGAGGAACGTCAGATCTTCGAGGCCAACACTGTCGGGCGATGCGCAGATCGTCAGCTCAATGACCCCATTAAGGGTGTATGTCGAGAAGTCCGCCGGCGACTGCGGGCCAGTCGCGCATAGCTTCACTCTGTATCAGGGCCACGAGAACGAGGCAGCCCTGACGCACACCAAGGAAACGGCGGCGGCCTGGCCGAGCTCGCCGATGATGAGGCTGAACACGGTAGTGTCATCACCGTAGACGATGACCATGGATGGAGGAAAGGACGGTAACGGCATCGTTACTATACACTCCATGGGTTGGCCATATGATAGCCTATGCACTTGTACCTTGTGGACGCTGTTGAGGTGAAAAAGGATCTCGACCAGCGAGGCGGTGAATATGCAGCCGACCTCCGTGCAGCCGCACGGGCTGTACGGGCACGTGGCCTTGTGGTCGTAGAGCTCATGGTAGGCGACCATGGTGAGGCAGCCGTCGTGGGGGCATAGAACAGTTATCGGTGCTAGCTCGTCTTTGTCCATCGCCGGCTAGCTCTTGGTACACACCCAGCATTGGAGTGGTTCCCTGGAAGCTCGGCTCGCTGATGTAGTGCCCGCAGTCCATTTTTATGCAGCATTGAGTTTTTTTTGGAATGAAGGATGTAGAAAGTTGACAGGTGAGAGTAAATCAAGCACTTAATACCCTATACAGTACTGTACTACTAGACAAACAGATCCTACCCGCGTGACTGGTAAGAAGGTCTACGCCTTTTTTTTGGAAATGGAAAAAGTCTACACCAAGAGAGAGACGGATAAACCTGGGGCCTGGCGCAAAGTGTACAGTGTTGCAGGGGAGAGAACAAGGACTGCATGCATGTCTTTGACACCATCTGCATTTTATTCTATCTGCTTGTCTCTTCTGGATATTTCTTTCTCGGCATGGCAGACTCGTTTCTCTTCTCCATTTCTTTCTTGTGGTTAAATCTTGTCCAGATACAGATACAGATACAGATACAGATACAGATACAGATACAGATACAGATACAGATACAGATACAGATACAGATACAGATACAGATACAGATACAGATACAGATACAGATACAGATACAGATACAGATACAGATACAGATACAGATACAGATACAGATACAGATACAGATACAGATACAGATACAGATACAGATACAGATACAGATACAGATACAGATACAGATACAGATACAGATACAGATACAGATACAGATACAGATACAGATACAGATACAGATACAGATACAGATACAGATACAGATACAGATACAGATACAGATACAGATACAGATACAGATACAGATACAGATACAGATACAGATACAGATACAGATACAGATACAGATACAGATACAGATACAGATACAGATACAGATACAGATACAGATACAGATACAGATACAGATACAGATACAGAGTACTAGTAGTAGTACATAGTACATTTGAACTAGTACTCCAGTAATATGGAGTATATGTCTTTTTATACTTGAGTTGTACTACCAGTACTCCCATAGTAATACAGTACACATGTCTTCTTTTTACTATACTACTACTACTAGTACTCCAGTAGGTAGGCATCTGCGGGTGGTGGGTGGCGGGCGGCGGGCGGCGGGCAACGGTGGCAGTAGGGATCTAGTAGTACGGAGTAGTACTCGAGTACTCCTGCTCACTAATTCATGAAGACTTCAGTACTGTACTGCAGTCCTGTACTGCTTAGATGCAGTTGTCATCATACCACGGTTTCTAGGGAGACGCCAGAGACACAGGTGCTCAAATGCACGTCCCAGGTGGGCATGGTTAGCGATTGGATAAAGCCTTGCTGCCTGACCATACAGCCAAGACAATTCATTTTGCTACTCTCTACTATAGTTTGGCCATGTTTTGAAAACAATCAAAGAGACTATGACTCACCGTGTTTTGAAAGTTTGGCTGTGTTTCGAAATTAACTTCACACCTTGCGATAATCTGTTCAGTGGACCTACCAGTCAGTCAATGTATCGAGAACGAGTGAGAGTTTGGAATGATTAAACTTATTGCTAAGAATATGCATGCCTAGAAATTTGACCGTGTTTTGAAAACAATCAAAGTGGCTATGGCTCATCGCGTTTTGAAATTTTGCGTGCGTTTTGAAATTAACTTCACAGCTTGCGAAAATCTGTTCACTGGACCCACCAGGGAGTCAATGTATCGAGAACGAGCGAGAGTTTGGAATGATACAACTTATTGCTATGAATATGCATACCTAGAAATTTGACTTTGTTTTGAAAACAATCAAAGTGGTTATGGCTCACCGCGTTTTGAAATTTTCCGTGCGTTTAGAAATTAACTTCACACCTTGTGAAAATTTGTTCACTAGACCCACTAGGCAGTCAATGTATCGAGAATGAGTGAGAGTTTGGAATGATTCAACTTATTGCTAAGAATATGCATGCCTAGAAATTTGACCGTGTTTTGAAAACAATAAAAGAGGCTATGACTCACCGTGTTTCGAAATTTTGGTTATGTTTCGAAATTAACTTCATACCTTGCGAAAATTTGTCCAGTGGACCCACCAGGCAGTCAATGTATCAAGAACGAGTGAGAGTTTGGCAAGATTCAACTTCTTGCTAAGAATATGCATGCCTAGAAATTTGACCATGTTTAGAAAACAAACAAAGAGACCATGACTCTCCGCATTTTGAAATTTTGGTGGTGTTTCAAAATTAACTTCACCCCTTGCGATAATCTTTTCAGTGGACCCACCAGGTAGTCAATGTATCGAGAACGAGTAAGAGTTGTTTGGCAAGATTCAACTTCTTGCTAAGAATATGCATGCCTCAAAAGATTGACCGTGTTTTGCAAACAATCCAATAGGCTATGACTCATCACGTTTTGAAATTTTGCGTGTGTTTCGAAATTAACTTCACACCTTGCAAAAATCGGTTCACTAGACCCACCAAGCCGTAGTCAATGTATCAAGAACGAGTGAGAGTTTGGAAAGATTCAACTTATTGCTAAGAATATGCATGCCTAGAAATTTGACCATGTTTTGAAAACAATCAAAGTGTCTATGGCTCACCGTGTTTTGAAATTTTGCGTGCGTTTCGAAATTAACTCCACAACTTGCGAAAATCTATTCACTGGACCCACTACTAGGAAGTCAATGTATCGAGACAAGTGACAGTTTGGAAAGATTCAACTTCTTGCTAAGAATATGCATGCCTAGAAATTTGACCGTATTTCGAAAACAACCAAAGAGACTATGGCTCACCGCGTTTTGAAATTTTGCGTGCGTTTTGAAATGAACTTCACACCTTGCAAAAATATGTTCACTGGACCCACCAGGCAGTCAATGTATCGAGAACGAGTGCGAGTTTGGAATGATTCAACTTATTGCTAAGAATATGCATGCCTAGAAATTTGACCGTGTTTTGAAAACAATCAAAGATGCTATGACTCACCGTGTTTTGAAATTTTGGCTGTGTTTCAAAAATAACTCCACACCTTATGAAAATCTATTCACTGGGCCCTCTAGGCAGTCAATGTATGGAGACGAGTGAGAGTTTGGAAAGATTCAACTTCTTGCTAAGAATATGCATGCCTAGAAATTTGACCGTGTTTTGAAAACAAATAAATAGACTATGACTCGCCGTGTTTTGAAATTTTGGCTGTGTTTCAATATTAACTTCACACCTTGCGATAATATTTTTAGTGGACCCACCAGACAGTCAATGTATCGAGAACGAGTGAGAGTTGTTTGGAAAGACTCCACTTCTTGCTAAGAATATGCATGCCTCGAAAGTTTGACCATGTTTTGAAAATAATCAAGGAGACTATGACTCACCGTGTTTTCAAAGTTTGGCTGTGTTTCAAAATTAACTTCACACCTTGCGATAATCTGTTCAGTGGACCTACCAGGCAGTCAATGTATCGAGAACGAGTGAGAGTTTGGAATGATTCAACTTATTGCTAAGAATATGCATGCCTAGAAATTTGACCATGTTTTGAAAACAAACAAAGTGACTATGGCTCACCGCGTTTTGAAAATTTGCGTGCATTTCGAAATTAACTTCACACCTTGCGAAAATCTGTTCACTAGACCCACCAGGCCACAGTCAGCGTATCGAGAATGAGTGAGAGTTTGGAAAGATTCAACTTATTGCTAAGAATATGCATGCCTAGAAATTTGACCGTGTTTTGAAAACAATCAAAGTGGCTATGGCTCACCGTGTTTTGAAATTTTGCGTGCGTTTCGAAATTAACTCCACACCTTATGAAAATCTATTCACTGGGCCCTCTAGGCAGTCAATGTATCAAGAACGAGTGAGAGTTTAGAATGATCCAACTTATTGCTAAGAATATGCATGCCTAGAAATATGACCGTGTTTTGAAAACAATCAAAGAGGCCATGACTCACCGTGTTTCGAAACTTTGGTTGTGTTTCGAAATTAACTTCACACATTGCGAAAATTTGTTCAGTGGACCCACCAGGCAGTCAATGTATCAAGAACGAGTGAGAGTTTGGGAAGATTCAACTTCTTGCTAAGAATATGCATGCCTATAAATTTCACCATGTTTTGAAAATAAACAAAGATACTATGACTCACCGTTTTTTGAAAGTTTGGTTGTGTTTCGAAATTAACTTCACACCTTGCGATAATCTGTTCAGTGGACCTACCAGGCAGTCAATGTATCGAGAATGAGTGAGAGTTTGGAATGATTCAACTTATTCCTAAGAATATGCATGCCTTGACCGTGTTTTGAAAACAATCAAAGTGGCTATGGCTCACCGTGTTTTCAAATTTTATGTGTGTTTTGAAATTAAATTCACACCTTGCGAAAATCTGTTTACTGGACCCACCAGGAAGTCAATGTATCGAGAACAAGTGAGAGTTTGGAATGATTCAACTTACTGCGAAGAATATGCATGCCTAGAAATTTGACCGTGTTTTCAAAATGATCAAAGATGCTATGACTCACCGTGTTTCAAAATTTTGGCTGTGTTTCGAAATTAACATCACACCTTGCGAAAATCTATAAGGTGGACCCACCAGGTAGTCAATGTATCAAGAACGAGTGAGAGTTTGGAAAGATTCAACTTCTTGCTAAGAATATGCATGCCTCAAAATTTGACCGTGTTTTGAAAACAATTCTAGAGAGAAAAACAGATTCATAAACAACCTCACAAATTTCAAATTATAAAAAGCAACACAAAGAGCCTCACAATTTTCAAAATATAAAATGGAAGAGAGAGGAGAGAGAGAGAAAATCAATTTTTTATTTCTTGTGGGCAATCCACTAGCTTGAGGTGCACCTTAATGCTGATGTAGTCACAGGTGCCTCGCCGGTTAGCATCGATGGGACCGAGGCTACCTAGGGCTATGATTCTGATTTGTGCGTGTCTGCTGGATTCTTCAGGCGTATATAGACTGATATTTCATGCTTGCTTAATTTTGTAAGCGACGCGGCCTTTTTGACATGTCGTGGTAACGGACAGGGGATAGGGAGAGCACGTGGCACGTTGGGCGCAGTTGAGTTTTCAAATCGATGTGATATTAAATAATTTCAAATCAATGCCCCAGAAATGCCGCGCAAGGAGATGATTTACGTGGATTGTACGAAGGTTATTTTTTATCCATGGACTTTGATATCTACTACTAATCCGTATTTCACTTATAATGATTGATATTGGTAATTAAACAATACATGCGGGTTCCTAGGCTTCTTCCTTTCAGTATTAATTACCTGAATTCACGTGAGTAATTAACGTTGGTTTCTCTATATTGGCACCCTTCTTTCCTCGAACGCATGCAGAAATTAAGGGGAGGAAGTAATTTCACCTTCCTCGGTAATATAAGAGGTTTTATTGCGTCGCAATGGAAGATGAAATGACAAACGGAGTACTATGCTAGTACTAGATCACGAACACCGTTCCAATTTGCACTTGATAATACTAATATTCAATCTCCGAACATTATTACAGAAAGGAAGTAGAGGTGAAATTAAACAAAATTAATCCTAAGACTTCTTCGTCTTCTTGGACCTAGATCCTTTTGCTGTCACCTTCGTGCTGGCGTTGTCCTTCCACTTCCCGTGGCATCCCCCAGCACTCGCCATATTATTCTTCTTCAAGCCTCCTGCCTGTTTCTCCTTCCTATTCTCATTGCGGATGAAGGCGGGATCTAGTGCACTCTTCTTGGAGACGAAGTCGAGAAATGGCCATAAATCTTCCGACCCATGATCCTCCTGCTCGTGCTCCCTCTCGTTCTTGCCGATGGAGGATGGATCGAGAGAACTCTCCTTGAAGACGACGTCTCCATCATAGATGAAAGACAAAGAATCCTCCTCCTCCTCTTTGCTCTCTGCCAGTGGTGTCCCCTCCATCAGATGACGGTAAGTAGGGTCCTTGTCGGAAAAATAACCTTCCGGTGTGTCAGAATAGTACGGCCTGTCAACGGACTCCTCACCATCACCATGGTAGGGACTGATATCCCCGTTCGCCCGTGCATTGGACTCGTCAATGGAGGTGCACTGATCGGAGCAGCTGCGCAACATTTTTGTGTGTGTGGTGGCTTGGCCGGCCTAAAGGGACAGGAGACACAGAGAGAGTTCTTCGTTGTGTGCGTCGTTCCTAGATGGGAGAGGTGTTCGTTGTTGACGGCCCCTTAAAAAGGCCTGCTCGGGACATCCAGGAGTTGCCATGTGCCGTAGGAGCAGCCTGGCACTTCCCTTCCATTGTTTTTATACTCCCTTAAATCTTTTTTTTACAAAAGTTCCCTTCCATCATTGAAACATGATCGAACGGTTGGTACTCCTTCATGCTGAGAGCATCAGCATCAAGGATATTGCAAGTACCACCACATGTTGGGGAGGTTATTGCACATAATAACAATCATAGACCTTTTTCGTGCAAAATACAGAAATTTTCTATAATCGTTGTACATAACACATAACCAGTTATTGAATGTTTCTTATTTTTTTGGAAAACATTTCAGAGTTAATTATATAATATAGTACTAAAATATATTTTTTATCTAAATTAATAATAAGTAAAGCTCAAAAAATAACTATAATTTTGAGCCACATCCATAAAGTATTTGGTGTATTTTTGGTTCTTGTAAGTTGTATCATTTAGAAATCAACCTATTAGTAGGTACATAATTCCCGACATGCTCTAGAGAAATGATATATATTTTCTATAATGATGGAAAGTGTGTTTTGAGGTTTATGCATAGTGTTCATTGTGCTAAAGACTATATCAATAGAATCTTCTAAATGTTAGAGTGGAAGGAAAATCTATCGCTAAGCAATGTTGGGATTTCCAATCTTCATCCAACGGTTAAAGTTCAAAGTTATTCATACACTATATACTGGGTATGATAAGATAATTAAATGTATAACATGTCATTAGAATCTTTGGGGGTTTTTCATAGCGTTCATTTTGCTAAGGACTATCGATAGAATCTCCTACGTGCTAGAATGGAAAAAAAGATCCAAGAGTTAACATTGTTGAGATTTGCCAGTCTTGATTCAATTTTTATTGTTCAAAGTTACTCGTACATTATATAGTGGCAAGATTTTCAAGAAGTCACACGCTACTTCCTACTTGTAAAAGGCACGTGCCACACTCGTATATACTGTATGAAATGTAACTTAATGAACATTAAGTTGTTATTAACCAATAGTCTTGTCAAAGAAAAAAAGGCATACATTAAGTATATTAATAATAATTATCTACACATATTGAGAATACAACCTACTGTGCTATGAACTTTTTTTGCGGGGAAGGGGGTGACATGATGGTTCTAGAATATGGTGGAGTTTGCTCTAGGTACTACTCCTTCAACACGAACCCAGCTGCTCTGAACCATTGGATCTAACAGACCAACAGTCAAGATTGGTGCTATGGATCTAATGCAAAACTGCTCCATTATAGTAGTAGAGATAATTCAAAAACATTGGTGATGATGCTATATGTGCATGACCGAACAACTTTCGGATAATCTCAAGGAAAAATAAGGATGCATGTATCAATGAGCGTGAATGGACAATAAGAGTTGTGAGGACAAATTACTTGTGGGGCCTAGCAACCCCACATTTCTTCTTGTTTTTAATGAGCTTACCTCATGGGTGGCTTTGATCTCGTTTCTCAGGCGCACTATATTATTCACGTTAGCGGAATAGTGGGTTCCCAAAATTTCCTTTTAAACATAAGGTTGAACACTCCCAGCCATAGTGATTCAAAATTTATCAATAAAGGGGGTTTATTTATTGGGTGGCCGAGTGGTTGACACCACACGTCATTGTCATGTACTTCCTCCATTCAGAAATATAAGACGTTTTAACTTTGTGAATCGAATGTATCTAGATGCCATTTAGTGTATAGGTTCGTAGATGTTCGGAGTGAACCTTTACATTAAAAGGCGTCAACGTCTTATATTTCAGAACGGAGAGAGTAGACATGATTTTTGCTAGGAAGGGCAAACACTAATGAATGCTTATAGGAAGGCTAGGAAATTGGAAATTGTGTTCAATGATAAACCTTCGCGCTCCTCTTCCTAGAGTCAGATTTTAGCAATTCAATACAAAAAGGTTGTTGGACATGCTCCAAAGCCCACTAATTTTTATTTTTAAATAAGAACAATAGTGATTAGCTTCAATAATTAATTGCGGTCTACGTATGTTGTACTACTGTACTTCATAGAATATGCTATGTGTGCATGACCGAATAACTTTCGGAAAACCTGAAGGAAAACGTGGCAACATTAATGAATGGGCGCGAAGTAAGGCTGGCAATGGGTAGGGTGTCAATAGGGTAGAACAATATCATACCCACTCCCGTTTAGTCAATGCATAGAAAATTTTACCCATACACGTACTCGTGGGTATAAAACTTTACCCATGCTCGTACCCTTGAAAAATATCGAAGTTTAGAAGTCATAGTATCATACTCTTCCCTAGGTTGCTTGGCCCCATAGGTTGTAAGTCTACATGTAAGTTGTACTACTATGTCAGTTTAAATGGGTAGGGTATGGGTCTATCTAGTGCCCGTACCCATGACTTAACGGGCTAGATTATTCACGTTAGCAAAATAGTGGGTTCCCATATTTTTGTTTAGAATAGAAGTATGAACACTACCAACCATAGTGATTGAAAAGTTATTGATAAAGGGCGCTTTATTTTTTTAAAGCTCGGGGCACTTTATTATTACACTCGATTACCCATACCACCGGCCTACCATGCTACTATTATTAGTTGGACTATGGATAAACAAATTCACTTGAGTTGGTTGGGGCTTTAATCATAATTTTTCATGCTCACTACCTGTCTTGGTGACAACATCTTCATACGCATCATCGTTCATGAATAGATATAATACGGAAATATATCCATGCCATAGTATTTTAGTGCCTACCAAAGTAATACTTCAGTTTTCTCTCTTCTCAGCTTCTTCAAAAAGGGGTCTGACCTCTTTCTCAATTATTTTAAAAAACATAGTTTTGGAGAATACTTCAGTTTAAACCCCTATTATTTGTTGAAAGAAAACATTAAAAGGTATTCAATAGTTCAGTATATTCAAAAATCAAAATGTTTTCTAAATAATTTAAAAATACTTTGATGCCAAACTTGTCCTTAATATCTAAATCGAGCCAATCTGGGCCATGGATGATTAATATTTAGATGCCAAATGGCCAAATGGGCCCTTAATTTCTGAACTGGGGCAGTATGGGCCATGGATGATCACCGATGTGCCTGTCGGCCTTTGATTCCAGGGAGTACGACTTACCGATTTACTACTACTTGGACTATACATAAATCTAAATTTAGTCGAGCGGGAAATTCTCCCGCTATCCAATGTTTCAAACATCTTGGAATCCCCCTTCTACCCCAAGTAAAGTCGGTTCGTTGGGGCTTCAATCGTAATTTCCCCATTCAGTACCTCTATACCCCGCATCCCTACCACCGACCCCCCCCCTCTCACCCACACACAATCCTCTCCCCCAGCTGCGCTAGCCCTGCTGAAAACTCTAGATCTACCTTTAGCACCTTAGATCTGATTCACCGTCGTCGCCGTGCACTGCACCAGATCTGCTTCACCAACCCACTCTCTTGGCGCGCCGAACACATTCCCACCGCCAGGAATCTGCTTCTTCGCCGCTGTCGAGCGGCGCTCGAAGGAACACTTGTTCTGCTTCACATTCGCCCACAAGCACCACAACCGGAGCACCCTCGACAACCTCGACGTCACCACCCAGGATTCGCATCATGCCTAAACTCCATCGCGGTCGAGGTAACCATATCTCCTTGGAGTTTGGTAAGATAAATATGTAGCAGTTAATTGTGTTTTGCATTGGTGCTACTTTTGTAGTAACTTATAAGTACTATACTTGTTACCCGTATCTTCCTAAATAAATTTTTGTAGTCAGGTTTAACCGTAAGGCATTCAAGTGTGATTTTGTATTTCATGGCGAAATATGAGTTAGCCAACGGTTAACACATTTGTTTCCATTATCTACTTTAGTAAGTGCCCATATGTGATGCGGTTATAATTTCTCTCTACGTTGGCGTGGGCTATGGCACTAATTGTTATTTCTTGCTTGATTCTTTTTGTCCTATGTATGCAGTACGTGTTTACATTAGTTATGCTGCTTCCACTAAGATGTATGTTTCATTTGCTTCTGCTTACCCCACTATTCCTAACCGTTTGTTGTTGTTACGCAATGAACAGGTGTAGTTTACACTAGAAATCGTAGAATGAATGGCCCCTATAATCTCGTAAGTATCTATTGCTTTTGTATCACTTCATGCTAATATCTGTGAGACTGGAACCTTTTTGTGTTCACTATTCGCTGCACCATTATGCAGAGGACCGACACTGAATTATGAGACCACCAGTCAAATTACTTGATGCAGCGGACATCATCGATGAACATACATGTAACTAGATCAGCAACCCAGAGACTCTACACAGAGCTACTGTAAGGACGCCCCCCTTTTTTTAAGGTTTAAGTCTCTTGGTGTCATGCCATTGACTCTAGTTGAGTTGTTATTTTTGTTGGATGCACTAGGGTGATTATAACAAGGCCAAAAATGCAACGGAATCCAATATAAAGAACCGCCTACTTCAAATCTCACTCTGGTATCTACACATGTATGGCTATTTTTAATACGAGGCAGATGATAGGACACTTTGTCTTTGGGTAGACAATCAAAAAATTTAAACATTCTAACTGTTCGATAGATTGCTTGACCATTTCTCTAAAATGATGTTTCTATTCTATTAGAGGCACCCGTCTGCATGAGGTCCTTATGTCGAGTGCTTACATCACTATAACAGACCAAATAATCTTTTGAAAATCTTTGAGAATGAACATGGTAGTTTTGTTTCTTTGTATGATGTTGTAACTTCTTTTATCTTAGTTTCAGCCTTCATCAAGTAGAGCAGTCATTTCACAGGGCATAAGTGACAGTTGCACACTATCTCATCCCTCTATGAAGTCAACTGTTCCAGTTATTCCAGAAGAAAGAGATGTATGATGCCCTGTCGTTACTAATTGCTTTCTTCCTTTTAGCAAAAGGACTGATTTGAAATTCGTTGGTTTTTGTTTATCTTGGTAATTATGTTATATGACATTTCTTTTTGTTTTAGGTTGCAAATATAAATATGAAGGCAGAACAGAAAACAGCTACCTCAAGTGTAGATCTCTTTGGACAAAGCAGTAGTGAGAGTGCATATTGCTCACGTAGGTACATAATCTCGACTGCTCCATACATTCCAGCAGAAAGAGTTTTTGGTGCTGCACTCCAAGATGCACTTGATGTAGTTGGACAGGAAGCCAACAGAACAAATGCAGTAGTCTCCATAGCAAAGAAGGAGTTATCTGAGTTAAGAAACAGGCAAGCTTTGACGGAGAATCTACTTAATAATATCCTCAACAAGTCTCGTGGTAATCCCGCTGTTACATGTGAGGCGGCACGAGCTCCCTAAAAGGAACATTTTTGAAACTGAGATTATATTGTTTATCACTTGTGTTGTACTCCGATGATACTTTACGAGCTACGAAATTTTTCAGGACTGTAATAATTTACTAATTTTCCAGTTATAAGTTTTTTTCCACGGTTCCAGAATTTATTTAGCATTTTAGAGAACTTGTGTTCTTTGTTTATCCACATTTATGTCATGGTAATGGATCTAAGTTAGATAGGCTTAAACAGTAGCAGGCCAACAACGTTTTATCAGTCCTTGATGGGCCACCAATCAATAGTGACGGGCCTACACCGAGTAAAGGCCAGGACAGTTAAAGGCCAGAACAGTTAAAGGCCAGAACAGTGAAAGGCCGGAACAGTAAAGGCCGGAACATTGAAAGGTTGGAACAGTGAAAGCCCGCAACAGTGAAAGGCCGGAATAGTGAAAGGCCGGAATAGTGAAAGGCCAGAACAGTAACAGACCGGAAACAGTAACAAGGCCAGAACTTTAACAAGCCAGAATCTTCAGCCCGTTTATGGGACTGAATAGTAGAAGGCTAGAACAGTGAATGTCCAGAATAGTAAAGGCCGTAACTGTAGAGGGTCGTGATGGCCCATGATGGGTGCGAGAAAAGTGACAGGTCGACAGAAGGCCTTAACAGTAACGGACAGACTTGGCCCAGGCTGAAAATGGGCCGCACAGTATAGGACCAAGGTGGGCCTTCTATAGGCTGAAACAGTGTCAGGCCTGAAAGTTCACGGGTCGTGGATGTCTGCACTAGTGGGCCCATTTCAAACAGTGTCGGACAAAATAGTAAAGGGCCATAATATTATTGGGCTCTCTTGATGGGCCGGCCCACTTAATTGTGAGAAGGCCTTGGCTGGGCCTGGCTTCTACCACGATTTGTGTGGCCGTTAACAGTGGTAACTGGTCATTAATGGTGTTTGCCACATGGCATTTTGCATGACGTCAGCAGTTAACGTGGCTGGTGAATAGATCTATGACGGAACAAGTTTTCGTGGCTGAAAGGTGCGATCTGCCACGATCAGGAAAAAAACTGTGGTAGATTCTTTTGTCACAGGGCTTTTACCACGATGGGCATCTGTCGTAGAAGACTTTTTAGCCACGAAAAATGGGCCTTCAACCACGAAAATCGTCCGTTGTAAAAGCCAACTTTTCTTGTAGTGACTGTAAGTTGGGGCAAAGTTCTGTGATTGTGTTGTGCAGGATTCCAAGTTGGAAACAACACCTTGGAGGTGTTTCCTTGCTCCTACTGGTTCAATAACCTTGGTTTCATAATTGAGGGAAAACTTGTTGTTGTTCTCATCATACCTTCCTCTTGGGGTCCCCCAACAACCTCTACATATTGAGCAAGCAAGACATTTTCTGGCGCCGTTGCCGGGGAGTCAAGGACATCTTCACAAGGGGAGTCCCTCATAACCAATCCCTTTACTTTGTTTTTTTGTTTTGCTTAGTTTATCTCTGCTTTGTTTGCTTGTTTATTTATCAAAAACACACAAAATAGTTGTACTAGTTTTCTTTATTTATTAAAAACACACAAAAAATGACTACTCTTGAAAACACTAAGTTGTGTGACTTCACTAGCACCAACAACAATGATTTCATGTGCACACCTATTGCTCCACCTGTTCCTGAAGCTACTTTCTTTGAAATTAAACCTTCTTTACTCAATCTTGTTATGAGAGAACAATTTTCTGGTATTGGTACTAAAGATGTTGCTGCTCATCTTAACAACTTTGTTGAACTTTGTGAGATGCAAAAACATAGGGATATAGATGGGGATATTATTAAGCTTAAATTGTTTCCTTTCTCTTTGAGAGGAAAAGCTAAAGAATGGTTGCAATCCCTAACTAGAAATATTATTGATTCTTGGACTAAATGCAAAGATGCTTTCATTGAAAAATACCATCCTCCTACTAAGATTATATCTATGAGAAGTGAAATAATGAAATTTAAATAATCTGATAATGAACATGTTACTCAAGCTTGGGAAAGAATCAAATCTTTGGTAAATAATTGTCCCACTCATGGACTGACTTCTTGGATGATTATCCAAACCTTTTATTCAGGACTGAATTATTCTTCAAGAAATCTGCTAGATTCTGCTACTGGAGGTACCTTTATGACCATTGCTTTGGGTGCTGCAACAAAGCTTCTAGATAATATGATGGTTAACTATTCTGAATGGCACACTGAGAGAGCTCCACAAGGTAAGAAGGTAAATTTTGTTGAAGAAACCTCCTCCTTGAGTGATAAAATTGATGTTATTATGTCTATGCTTGTTAATGGGAAAGCTCATATTGATCCAAATCATGTTCCCTTAGCCTCTTTGGTTGCTCAAGAAGAGCAAGTTGATGTGAACTTTATAAGAAATAATAATTTTGGCAACAATGCCTAGAGGAATAATTTTGGTAATAATAATTATAGGCCATATCCTCCCAATAATGGTAATGCTTATGGAAATTCCTACAACAATAATAGGAGTGCACCCTCTGAACTGGAAGTCATGCTTAAAGATT
Source organism: Avena sativa (assembly GCA_916181665.1). Taxonomy (NCBI): domain Eukaryota; kingdom Viridiplantae; phylum Streptophyta; class Magnoliopsida; order Poales; family Poaceae; genus Avena; species Avena sativa. Next base: position 597,729,530 of record OV702289.1, read on the forward strand.
TTATTAGTAAACAAACTGCTTTCAATAAAACTATTGAGGAAAAACTCTCTAATGTTGAAAGAAATATAACATCATTGTTTGAAGCACAATCTTCTTTGAATAAAATGGTTGCCAAACCTGAAAGTATTGAAAATCCCTTTGCTGCTACTAATGTCATACAAGTTAGAATTGATGAAAATGTTAGACTGCTAGCTAAATTGCATGCTAAGTGGGAAAGAGAAGATGAAATTGCTAGAAATATTAGTATTTCAACTATCACTACCACTAATGTTGAAGCTAGTAAACCCAGTGGAGCCTTTTCTAATAAAAATGCTAAAATTCTTCGAAATATGGGAAACAATAGCTCTACTACTTTAGATGATAATTATGATTTTGATCTTGATGGTTGCAATATCTCTGAAGTAATTATGTTCCTACAAAAGCTTGTTAAAAGTCCTAATGCAAGTGCTATGAATATGGCCTTTACAAAACACATTACTGATGCTCTCATAAAAATTAAAGAAGAAAAGATGAAACATAAAGCTTATATTCCCATGAAATTAGAAGATGGTTGGGAACCCATCATTGATATGAAAGTGAATGATTTTGATCTCAAAGCTTTATGTGATCTTGATAGTAGTGTTTCTATTATGCCTAGAAAGATTTATGCAATGCTTGATTAGCCACCATTGGAAGATTGTTATTTAAATGTCCCACTTGATGATAATGCTAAAAAGAAACTCATGGGAAGTATTAATTATGTTCTTATAATGGTTAACAATGCCTATGTCCCTGTTGATTTCTATGTTTTGGATGTGGAATGCAATGCTTCTTGTCCTATTACTGTGGGAAGACCTTTTCTTAGAACTGTTGGTGCCATTATTGATAAGAAAGAACACACCATTAAATATCAATTTCCACTCAAGAAAGATATAGAACACTTCCCTAAGAAGATAGAAGATTCCTTTTGCCTCTCCTATTAAAACAAAATTTCCTCTTAATGCTTCTTCATTTGAGAATAGTTGATTCTTTTCTTGTTTCTTATGCCTAACTTAAAGGCGTTAAAGAAAAGTAATTATTGGGAGATAACCCAAAAGTTTTAGTTGAGTCTTGGAAGTTATGTCTTCAGTAATAACCTCTCCTTATCATTTTTGTGTGGTTTTTGTGCCAAGAGTAACCTCTAATCAGAGAGAAGTAAGGCTTGGAAAAGTTGCTGTCCCGAAACAGATTTTTGTGCTTCACTGTAAAAATTCGTGAAAAATCTTTGTACGTCGGTTTGATCTGTAACTTTTTGTGCTTCTGACCCAGGTTGTTATCCAACTTTCGTTAGTTCAACACTTTTCGATTTGAGCAACAGAAGGTCTTCGAAAAAATTGGTTTTTACCTGTTAGTCTGTTTTGATAGATTTCTGCCATTATTTGCATTTGCCTCTTAATCTCTTTCTCTCTGAGTTCTCTTTGATCATTTGAACTTTTTAAAGGACATGCTACAGTATCTTTTGTTTTAATGGAAGTTTTATTTGTGTTGGAACTAAAACAAAAGACTTATTATCTTGAGTACACTAATGTTGCTAATCAAGATTGTGTGAAGTTTTGTATGAAGGAAAATTTTAAGTGTAGGGAAGAGTAATGTGATAAGATGAAGAATGTACAAAAGCTCAAGCTTGGAGATGCCACCCGTGTAACCCCAAGAAATATCCAAGAAGTACAAGCGTCAAAGCTATCCCCTTCTTCATCATTAAAAATCTCAGGTTTCTTCCAAACACTTCATTTTTATTGTTTCATGCACAGTTGTGTTGTTCTTGGAGCGTCTTCGTTTTTGTTTTTGGTTTTTGTTTGCTTAGTTTGCTTGAATAGATTGGTTGGACCACCTCATTCATACATTATTTTTCAAATAAGATTGGTTTGGATTGGAAAAGAGTAGGAAAAGTTCATGCTTAAGTGGTATAAAAGGAGTTTGTTTTTGACTGTGACTTAGACTTTATCATGCCATACTTGATATTGTTTTGGCTTTATGCTTAGTGATTTTTGCTGTAGCATTACATGTTACAAATAATTGAGATTGCTTAATGTGCCTTGAAAGCATCATGCGTTGTTTTAGCACATTAAAGCATAGTATTGTGGTATTCTCCTTTGATGCTTTATTTGGGTTGACTTGGCGCATGCTCACACCATGTTAAGACTATACCAAGTCACCATAGCCTCTATGATCCTTTAGTTTTCGACTTGTAATATCACTTTATGCTTTAATTAATGATGTTTTGTCGCTTTGCATGATTATGGCCATTATTGCTCTCTTAGTTGGTCGCTCCCAGTCTTTTGCTAGCCTCCATACCAAGTATTAGTTCCACTCATGCATCCAACTCCAAATAAAACCAAGTTATTCCAAAGAGTCCACCATAACTACCTATTAGCATTTGCTATTCTAAGTATATTCATGTTTTTATCTACCTTCCAGATTAAACTTGTTATGTGCAAATTAGTGATTAAAGCTCTCACGAACTTGATGGCACACTTTATTTTTCTTGCCCCTAATAAACTTGAACCATTCTGTCATCTATGTTGTATATGCTTGCATTTATATGTTGGGGATTAGCAGAACCATGCTATCATGGGAACGCTTTCAACATTGCACTTGTACATTGTACCAGTTTATATCATGCTCTTTTGTTTATGGATGTCGTCGTTGTGAAATGAAAGGGGAGCTTGTAAGTCCATGGAGTTATGTATGTGTGTTAGAGAAACGCATGGGCGGCTGGTCTAATCCATGCCTAATCATGATGGAAACCTGCAGCGTAACAATAATGAGCAATCTATGAAGCATTCTTCTTATAAAAAAAGAATCCTATATTGAGAAAAAAAGAAAAAAAAAAGGTGAGAAGAGGAAAGAGAGAAAAAAGCACCATTTTCCCAAGGTAAATAAGAAGATGCTGAGATGCTTATTGTCTGCTTGCCTTGTCATTTTGATATGGGGATTCTTCCACATCATCGGGCAAGGGGTACCCTGTTGGCGGTTCTCTATGATACACATGTACTTACTATGACAAGAACTTACCGGTAACTAAACTTGAGTAGCATGAGGAGCGACCCTCGTATTCAAGGGACATGAGATTGCCAACTTATACTTTGTCAAGAATATACTCCACAGTTTGTTCACTTTAACCTTAATCACTTCAAGATACTTATGATAGGGGAAATGAGAGCTGAAAGCTAATAAGTATCATAATTTTTGGAAGCTCTTTATGAGACTTGGATCTCTGCTTCCTTCTATGAAGGCCTTTCTTTTACTTTTATGTTGAGTCTCCATCTTCTATCTTTATGCACTTATTGAGAGAGCATAGTGGCCATTCTTAGTTTAATGTGCATTGTCCCAAGACTTGTTGATTGATGCATAACTTTGATATTGCTTGTTTTAAACTATTTGTATCTACTCACCCTTATGAACTTTGAAGGTTTCCTATGCATTTATGTTTTGCTACACTATGAGGGACAAGCTAAATACCATTCTCATTATGTTTTCTTTATGTGAAACAAACAAACGTCTTTCAAAGCATTGTTATTCATGAATCTTTTGTTTGTACCTTTTCATGTTATGACATAGTTTCTATGTCTTATTGTTAGAACTATATCTTTCATGCTATGTTAGAGTACTATGATCCTAGCTATCAATGTTTTAAAAATACTTTGATCAAGATTATGATGGTGCATGTCACCTCAAAAATTATTCTTTCTTTTTATCACTTACGTACTCGAGGACGAGCAGGAGTTAATCTTGGGGATGTTGATACGTTGTAAACGTATCTATAATTTTTGATGTTCCATGCTTGTTTTATATCTACTTTCTTATGTTTTTCCACACTTTGGAGTATTTTTATACACTTTCTGGGACTAACCTATTAACAAGATGCCATAGTGATAGTTGCTTGTTTTCAGCTGTTTTTGGTTCCAGAAAAGCCAGAAAAAGAATATTCTCGGAATTGGACGGGACAAAAGCCAAAGTCAATATTTTACCAGAAGACTCACGGGGCCAGAAGACGAGATGGAGAGGGGCCAGGGGCCGGCCACACCACCTGGTGGCGCGGGTCAGGCCAGGCCATGCCAAGGGGTGGTGTGGGCCCCCTGGTACTCCACTGACCTCGCCCCTTCGCCTATATAATCCTCCCGGGATAAAAACCCTAAGTACCCCGATCAAAATTCCACGAAAGAGTCTGTAGCCACCGTCATCTCCATCCCTAGATCGGGAGGGATCTGAAGCTTTTCTCGACACGCTGCCGGAGGGGAGAGATCACCCTAGAGGCCTTCATCACCATGCCTGCCTCCGGTGTGATGCGTGAGTAGTTCATCCCTGGACTATGGGTCCATGTAGTAGCTAGATGGTTGGTTCTTCTCCTTTGTGCTACCATATTTAGATCTTGTGAGCTCCGTTCATGATCAAGATTATCTCTTTGTAATCCTACATGTTGTGTTTGCGGGGATCCTGTGGATATTGAGATGTTATTTCAGATTGATTATTGATTCTATCATGTCTTTGTTATTTGTGATCTTGCATGCTCTCTGTTGTTAGTAGCTATCTTGGCCGAGTAGATGCTAGCAACTCTAAGAGGGAGTATTTATGCTCGATAGTGGGTTCATGCCTCTAGGAATCTGGGGAAGTGACAGAAATCTCTAAGGTACTAGATGTGTTGTTGCTACTAGGGAGAAAACAGCAATCCTTTGTTCATAGAACAATCGTATTGTTTACTTTACACACTTTGCTTAATGCAATTATCTGTTGCTTGCAACTTAATACTGGAGGGGGTTCGGATGATAACCTGAAGGTGGATTATTAGTCATAGATGTAGTTGGATTACGGTATATGTATAATGTTGTAATGCCCAATCAAATCTCATAGGAGTCAAGATGATTAGTATATGCATGTATGCTTTCTCGATGTTTGTCAATTGCCCCGCTGTAATTTGTTCACCCAACATGTCATCTATCTTAAGGAGAATCACCACTAGTGAACTATGGACCCTGGTCCATTCTTTTACCATCAATCTACAATCTATTTACTGTTTTCTATTTACTTTCTGCAAAGCAATTACTATCTTCCACATAATACGTTTAATCCTTTGTTTTCAGCAAAACCGGTGAGATTGACAACCTCACTATAAGTTGGGGGCAAAGTTCTGTGATTGAGTTGTGCAGGATTCCAAGTTGGAAACAACACCTTGGAGCTGTTTCCTTGCTCCTACTGGTTCGATAACCTTGGTTTCATAACTGAGGGAAAACTTGTTGCTGTGCTCATCATACCTTCCTCATGGGGTTCCCCAACGAGCTCTACATATTGAGCAAGCAAGTGTGTATGTTTGTAATTTGGACCCGCAATGTTTCTATTGTACCACTCTGAGGGATGTGATATTTACAGAATGGTGTTATGTGGATGTCATGTCAACGACTATAGTATACTACACATGAAGTGGTATGCTGGGTCACCACAATTACATTGCCTCTGTTATATTTCCAATGTTCCTCCTTGCGGTAACATGTTTGTAACACCCCAAAACTTTAATCAAGATTATCAAGTTCTAATCACCCAATTTAGGGTTAACAAAAACTTTTATTAAGAAAAATGGATATGAATGCCTGTGTGTATGCATTAGTGTAGAATTGAGTGTATATGCCATGCTTGATTGTTCTAAATGTTGTGAAATGGTTTAAAGGTGAATGCCACATCATTTAGACCATTTACAAACAATTTCCAAAGAGAAAGAAATCAAATAAGAATAAATAAACCAAATGGTCATTTTGACCATTTTAAACCACTGGGCCACTTTAGGTGTTCCTAGAAGAAGATTTCTAATAGAAACATTTCTATTTCTTTTCACCCCTTGCTAGACCAAGTAAAGATGTATCAAGGCCCACTTTACAAACTTACAAAAACATCTAGCAAATCCATTTAAAGGACATTTGAAAATTGAATCCAATTCATATGTTAAGATCACACTTTTTCAAAAACCCACTAAATCAATTCCCCTTGACCTCTCTAAGCAAACCTAGCCTCTCAAGCTTAAGATAAGATCACTCAAAAATTTTGAATCAAAAATTCAAAAATAAATTTCATGCGGCCATTAACACAAACACTTGGCATGCATAGAATATCTCTAGCCTAACTTCACTATTTTGTACAGTGATCATCGACCAATTGACCTCCCTCTTAACCCCCTTGTCCTCCTGAGTGTCTAGCAGCAACAGACAAGCCCCCCCTTCGCCATGGAGAACAATGGAGCGCCAACGTTTTGTGGTCATCGCCAGCCGACCACGGCTAGCTTGCACCAGACCACCCCGCGCCCATCCAGCATGTCCACTAGCACAGCCGCAGCCTACCGCCACTCCATGTCTAGGCCACAGCCCCAACCGAGCCGTGGACCACCCTAGTCGCGCCGTGCACCGCCTCTCTTCATTGTGTCCAGAGCACGCCAGTGCACCGTGCCCGACTAGCTCCGCCAGCTCGCTCCTTGCCCTCACCATGCACGCGCAGCCTCGCCATGATCATGCCACCCCGGTAGACACACCTGTTCGCCGCCGCGTGAACCGTAGCAGCTGCACGCTGCCGCAAGCACCTCTACCTCCGCTCAGAGCACTGGACGCGCCAGACCAAACCAAGACGCCCCACGCCACACCATTAAGTCCATGATAACCGCCAGGGAGCACCGCACCATTCTACGCCCTCGCCCATGCCATTAGCTGCCCGTAGTGATACCACCGTCGAGCTCACCGCTGCACCGCTCGGTCCCCTCGTTGAGCTATAAAAGGAGGCCACACCCGCCTCCATTATGCACACCACTCGACTCCCCACTCCTCACTGACCTACCCCACCTCTCACCGGAGCAAGGCGAGCACCATTGCGCCAGAATTTCACCGGAGTCCACCGTTGCTGGAGGAGAAGGGCGCTGTCGATTCCGACAACCCCGAGCCCTGCCGTGACCGCGCCTTGCCTCGCCGTCATCTACCACGTCGTTTGCCCCTGTTGCCGAGCCTAGCTGGAGCCCAGGTGAGCCCCAAGAGACCCCTACCGCCGCGTTAGGTTTAGCTCATCGCCGGAGTTGTTCGTCGTCGACGACGACCCTCAACCATTTTGAAAGATACCGATTCGTGTTAGATGAGTCACTGACCACTGGACCCCCTCTGTTAGCCGCGTGATGTGCTGCGTTGTGCAGTTGGGCCGGCCCGTTTAACTTTCCCGCCCCATCCTAGAAATTCAAATAAGGATTTTCCTTTTTAGTTTAAATCCTATTCTGTCCACTTATTCAAAAATCAATTCAGAGAGTTTCACTTAATCAAATTGCATGATTCAAGTTTTGCAAGAAAGGTAATTAAAATATCAATCCAAGCCCGTTGGATTTAAATCATTTGGAGGTAGAGATAGTCTATAGAGAAAATAACAAGACAGAGACTTTTGCAACTTCAAACATTTTTCAAAAATCAACCATAATAGCTTTTGAGTTTATTCCAACTCTAAAAAATCACATTTGATAATATCTATTTGAATATGTAAAAATATCTAGGTTTGCATGTAGTGACATTGGACTAGTACCAAAAGAATGCTATTAGAGCATTTCTAGTCACTTTAAATCATTTAAATGATAATCTTAAACTTTATAAAATGTGACCAACCCTTTAAATCACATTCCCATGTATTAGAATATGTGGTTATGACATGTGTCCACATGATCCCATATTTTAATTGGAGAATATTAAATCTTAATTAATTTCAATGAGTAGAAATTACTTTTCTCAAATAAACTAAATAAAACTAGTCTTTAATTCATGTGATGATTGTGATGATGTTAGATCATCAAGTGTGAACCTTAGTGTGCTAAATATACTAGTTAAGTATTGTTTGGTGATTGTGTACCCTGTATTCCTTTATAGACGATAGTACCGACCAAGGATACGAGGAGGAGGAGATCTACCCCGAAGAAGACGAAGAAAATTTCAATCACTGAACCAATCAAGGCAAGCTATTATTGGCAACCTAGAATTATACAAGATGACCTAAGCAAGATGCATTAGGCATGCTTGGTTATGCATTTTGATTTATACCCATCCCAAGTTTTACTTGCAAGCTTTACTCTTTTACCTTACCAAAGTTCTTTACTTTTAGTTAATGCTTTGTGAGGTTTTGGAAAGATAGTATAGATAGCATAAAGAGTATAAAACTAGGCCTATACTAGATGTCATTTTATGGCATGAGATTGAGATTAGCATCCCTCATTAGTGAACACTCTTAACTTAGTGGCTAGTGCTAAGCATAAAACTTGATCACTTTAGATGGGAATACTTGGTGAAAATGATTATGAAAACCTTGGAATGATGAGTCATTCTATTGAAATGTTTTGTCATGTGTTGAGAAACACAAATGGATTTGATGACGAAAATGTTGAGGCATGAGCCTTAGCCCTTTATAAAAACTGATGGTTGGGTTTGGATGTGATACCATTCCAATTTTACCGTACAACCACAATACCTAAATTGGGTAAGGCTTAGCCGGAAGTTTATATGCATTAGTATGGGTTCCCTCACGGAGGAGGTTTGAGCTAAGGCTACCTCTTGATGATGTATACCTATGCAGTGCCCAGGATGGCAGATGGCCATGGCTGGGAGGCCAAGCTCATAGGAGAGGTGCTTATACTAGAGTGTGTAAAGGAAAGGTTATGATTGATTATCCGCATACTAAGTATGATGATTCAGGGTTATCCCTGACGGATGTATCGAATTTTGTGGTGAAAGTGTACCACCTCTGCAGAGTGTCAAACTATTCGAATAGCCGTGTCCACGGTCATGGATAGTTGGAGTGGCCATACTATTCTGTCGTCAAATGTTTTCAAAATGACTTGTGAAGTGAACTATGATTTTGACCTGACCACAACAGGGTTGTGAATTTGAAACTGGGTTCCCAACTTAAAGTGATTTAAAACATTTATTTAGTTTTCTTTACTTCTGAACTCAGTTTAGATAAATCTGGCTTTTTGCAAATAAACTTAGAGCTTAGGATTCCTACTAGAACTACCTTACTTGTTAGTGATAGTTTGCGAGTACTTAAAGAGTACTCATGGCTTTGTCCCTAGCTATTCCCATGGCCAGACTATGAGGAGGACTACCAGGAGGAAGGACATCAGGATGGCTACGACAACTAGGATCATCTCCCATCGTCAGCATTGCCTGTGACACTGAAGATGGAGCCCACTGCTACGCTTATTATTCTGCTGCTTGTTTGTATTAAGACTGGATCATGAGATCATTTATTTGTGTAAGACCTAATTATGGTTTGTAATGGATGATGTACTGCGATATCCAATTTTTTATGTCTCGCAAAAATGGTAATCCTAGGATTACGATGTATGGCATAACAGGCATCTGGGATTAAAAATCTGGGTGTTGACCAGTTGGTATCAGAGCCATCCTGACCATAGGAGACCCTAGTTAGAATGGACGTCCAAACAAAAATTTAGCTTAAAAACAAATGAAGTGAGTATTTATGAAAACATATTCCCACTCTTATCCTTGATTCTTTCAAAAAAAATCATGTTCCTCAAAAACTCTTACATTACTACATAAAATTTTACACACTTGATCACCTCACTAACTTACTCATCCTAAATTCTTATAGATGGAAGTTCAGTATTGCAAGTTCTACCAGTTGGGCAATGGAGGCCAACTGATCTTTGAGAGGGATCTTGATGCACTGTCAGAGTACCTTGAGCGCCCGCATCCGGAATTCTTCGGAGCTCAACTCAAGGATTTCCTAGGAGGATATCTACAATGGCTAATAGTTGCAGATCTTCAAGGCCAGATGGAAGCACCCCTTTCTGAGAAGATTCAATTCAATGTGCGAGAGAACAACTAGCTATATGGATTATCCAGGGCTATGCATGAAGCTCTTGCCCGTCTATGTGGGCAAAACATCAACTTGATCTAGGGAACTCGCTTTTCTCATTACGCAAGGCGTGATACTATGGGAATGCCATTGGAGATGCCAAGTCACCCAGAGATGAAGCGCCAAGTGGAGAATCTTGACTTCCTGCTGTATGATAGACAGAAGGAATTGGACAATGCCCGAGCCTACGCCAACCACAGCCTTGCCCTTGTCGCCAAGAAGGATCGGACTCTCGCCATGCTCGTCAAGGATCGCCAATCACTTCATCGTCAACAGGAGAAGAAGGATCGTACCATCACTCGTCTTTGCAAAAAGGTGGCCGACCTTGAGAAGACCATCCATGAGCAAGAAGTCCTACTTGAATCAAAGGAAGAGGAAGAAGATGAAGACATCCAGGGACGATATTCACTCATACCTTAGTGATGACAAGGACTATGTGGAGGATGATGCCATGGAGTTCTACACCGATGATGATGACTCCGACTTCATTGATGATGAGTAGATGCACTTGATCACTACCGTATGAGTGAGTTGTATCGGTCCCACTGTATCGTAGTTTCATAGAGTGGTTCTTAAAACCATCTGTTTTCCTTTTGTGTTGTGGTGTGTGTTTGTATTGTGTACTTGAATAAATGAATGAATGAGAAAGAGTTAGTTGCAAAACCTGAGTTCAAACTCAAAGTTTAAAGCTTTTGAAAACAAAACCATGAACCTTAGAACTTTCCCTCTTACCTCATTATCTATCTCAATCTTCAAATGACTCGTGGAAACCTGGAGGAAGCAGCTCATCGCAGGACCCGATGCTGCAGATTTTGTAGATGCTAGTTTCTGACCGTGAAGCTAGTAGAGCAGAGCGCCAAGCCAATCTAGCCACCCTGCAACAGATAGCTCAGATGGCCCACAATAATCAAGGTCAAGGAAATCAGGATCATCATGGATCCAAGCTTAAGAACTTTCAGAATACCAATCCCCCTATCTTCAACAAATCTAAGGATCCCTTAGATGCTGATGATTGGCTGCAAACCATGGAGAATAACCTAGAAGTCGCAGGAGTTGATGCCAACGAGAAGGTACTATTTGCCACCCACTATCTGGCAGGAGATGCAAGAGCCTGGTGGAATAGAACCCGTACTATGAACCACGGGCAGATCATGACTTGGGAAGCTTTCAAGATCAAGTTCAGCTGCACCCATGTGCCACAGAGTTTAGTCACCAGAATGAGAGATGAGTTCAGAGAACTCAAGCAAGGGAGGATGACGGTAGTTGAATACCGTGACAAATTTATGTGCCTCGCTAGATATGCCCCTCATGAGATCAACACTGAAGCCAAGAAGAAAGAAAGATTCCTGAACGGATTGCATGATGAAGTGCAGACGGTGTTAGTCAACATCTGTTTTGAAGACCTATAAGAGTTAGCCAACTTTGCCATCCAGATGGAAGGGAAGATAAACCAAGCAAATGACAACCGCAAGCGTCGAATGATGCACCAGACTGGGTCCCACAATACCCAGAAGTATCGCCCCAACCCATCTACAGGATATGCCCCGAGAAACAACCGACCCCCGATGTCTCGTCCAAGCTACACCAATCATAGCAGAGGAAACGTGAAGTCCGGAGGAAACCACAACAACAACCCCGGCAACTCCAACAACTTCAATCGTGCACTACCAAAGTCCAACAACAACAACAACAATACTGCCCCAAGGACTGGAAGCAATGTCGTGCCTGTTGCAACCAAGGACAAGTCCTAGATTACTTGCTTTGAATGTGGAGTCAAGGGTCACTACTCCAAAGAGTGTCCCAAGAAGCTTGCAGCCACCACCAATGTGAATGCCCCAGCTCAGTAGCAACGCCATGTTCAGCCTGGAAGAAGATTTGCCCCAGGGAATTCGCTCAACCGCAATGGTCGTCTGTTCCACATGAATGTTGAAGAAGCCCAGGAAGCGCTAGATGTTGTGTTGGGTATGTTTTCTATTAACTCAGTACTTGCAAGAGTGTTGTTTGATTCTGGAGCATCGCACTCGTTTCTTAAAGAAGAATTTGCATGCACTAGTAAGATTCAACCAACAAAATTGAAGCATGTTTTGATAGTTCAAATTCCTGGTTCAACCACCAAAGCTAGAAAAAATTGCAAGGTTGTGCCTATCAGAATCCATGGGATAGATTTTTATGCCAATCTAATAGTACTTGGAACCAAAGGTTTGGAGGTAGTACTAGGAATGGATTGGATGTCAAAACATAAAGGATTGATCGAATGTGCAAAGCCATAACCATGACCAGTAGCTCTAGAGTTTCAGTAGAGCATGTATCTGAGACCTTGCCCCGTCAGTTCAAATGCAACAAGAGTCTAGCCCTACCAACCATGGACCAAGTCAGAGTAGTCTGTGAATACCTCGATGTATTCCCAGATGAATTGCCCGGTATGACCCCAGATCGGGATATCGAGTTCATTATTGAACTAATTCCTAGAACTGCACCCATAGCTCAGACACCTTATAGTATGAACCCATCTGAACTAGTAGAGCTGAAGAAGCAACTTGATGCTATGCTGGAGAAAGGTCTGATTCAACCAAGTGCATCGCCATGGAGATCGCCTGTTTTGTTTGTCGACAAGAAGGATGGAGGTAACCGTTTGTGCACAGATTACCGGAAGCTGAATGATGTCACCATCAAGAACAAGTACCCACTTCCCAAGATAGAGGATCTATTTGATCAGATGAGTGGTGCCAGAGTGTTCTCTAAGATTGATCTTAGAACTGGTTATCATCAACACAAGATTCGTGCAATGGATATTCCAAAGACCGCCTTTTCCACCAGATATGGATTGTATGAGTATACAGTCATGTCTTTTGGATTAACCAATGCCCCCGCTTATTTCATGAATCTCATGAATAAGTTTTTTATGAATTTTCTGGATAAGTTTATTGATGATATTCTAATCTATTCCAAGTCAGAAGAAGACCATGAGCAACATCCGAGAACCATCCTTGAAACCCTTAGAGAGCATCAGTTGTATGCCAAGTTCAGCAAATGTGAGTTTTGGCTAAAAGAAGTAGGATTCCTCGGACATATTGTGTCAGCAGGAGGAGTCGCTGTTGATCCCACCAAGATCAAAGATGTTGAAGAATGGGAAGCCCCAACCACTCAAACCCAAGTCCATGCATTTCTCGGATTAGCGGGATATTACCGCAAGTTCGTAGAAGGATTTTCGAGCATCGCAAGACCAATGACCCAATTGTTGAAGAAAGATAAGAAGTTTGAATGGACCGACAAATGTGAAGCAAGCTTTCAAGAGCTCAAGAAGAGATTGATTTCAGCCCCAATATTGATTATGCCAGATATCAATAAACCTTTTGATGTGTATTGTGATGCATCCAAGATTGGTCTCAGATGTGTGTTGATGCAAGAAGGCAAAGTCATAGCATATCTGTCTAGATAACTGAAGCAGCATGAGCAAAACTACCCTACCCATGATCTTGAACTAGCAGCTGTAGTTTTAGCATTGAAGACATGGCGTCATTATCTTATGGGTAATCGCTGTGAGATTTATTCAGATCACAAGAGTTTGAAGTATATTTTCACTCAGAAGGAGCTGAATATGAGGTAAAGGAGATGGATAGAGCTAATCAAGGATTATGACCTTGACATTCACTATCACCCTAGCAAAGCCAATGTGGTAGTGGATGCTCTTAGTAGATTGTCGTGTAGATTAAACACCATGATCAAAGAAGCCTAGCCAAATTTGCATGAAGAGTTGGAGCAGTTTAGAACTGAGTTAGTTAGCAAAGGATTTTTAGCTAGCATTGAACTTCAACCCACATTGATCGGTAAAATCAAGGAAGCCTAGAAGGGAAATGCATGTATCAACGGAATCAAACATCATATGGGTACATGAAAGGTACTTGGATTCACCGAAGATGAAGAAGGAGTTTTGTGGTACAAAGGACGTATCTGTGTGCCAGTAGATTCGGAGCTGAAGCAAGTTATCATGCAAGAAGCTCATGATACTCTTTATTCTATCCACCCTGGAGGAACGAAGATGTATCAAGATTTGAAGGAGCAATTTTGGTGGCACAAGATGAAAAGAGAAATCGGCAGCTACATAGCCAAGTGTGATATCTGTCAAAGAGTCAAAGTGGAACATTAGAGACCCGCAGGACTTTTGCAACCATTGTAGATTCCGGAATGGAAATGGGATTCCGTCGGAATGGACTTTATCACCGGTTTGCCTACTTCTAGTAGGGGAAATAACTCTATTTGGGTCATAGTTGATAGACTGTCCAAGGTAGCCCATTTCATACTTGTCAAGACAACCTACCAGAGTTCGAAGCTAGCAGAGTAGTACATTGCTAGAATTGTTAGTTTGCATGGAACCCCCAAGACAATAGTGTCGGATCGAGGAACCCAATTTACCTCGAGATTTTGGCAGAAAGTCCAAGAAGGATTAGAAACCAAGTTAAATTTCAGCACAGCTTATCACCCGCAAACCGATGGATAGACTGAAAGAGTCAACCAGATCTTAGAAGATATGTTGAGACCTTGTGTGTTAGAATATGGATAAAAATGGGAAGATTGTCTGCCTTTCGCAGAATTCTCATACAACAACAGTTATCAAGCCAGTCTGCAAATGGCCCCATTTGAGTTCTTATATGGAAGAAAGTGTCGTACCCCTTTGAATTGGTCGCAAGTAGGAGAGAGTCAGATTTTCGGACCCGACATCCTACGAGAAGCCGAAGAGAAAGTTCACAAAGTCCGTGAGCACCTCAAGACTGCCCAATCCAGACAGAAGAGTTATGCCGACAAGAGACGTAGAGATTTGACTTTCAATGTCGGGGATTTTGTGTATCTCAAAGTTTCACCCTTGAAAGGAATGCAGCGTTTTCAGCTGAAAGGAAAGTTAGCCCCAGATATATTGGACCCTTCAAGATTCTGAATCGCCGAGGAGAAGTATCTTATCAACTAGAACTGCCAGAGGAGATGTCAGCCATCCATAATGTGTTCCATATCTCGTTACTTCGCAAATGCTTAGAAGTGCCCGAGAAGACCGAAGTGTTCAAGAACATCGATCACTGAGCCATTGATATCAACAAGGATCTGACATATCGTGAAGTGCCCATTTGTATCCTGGAAGAAGCTTTCAGAACCACCAGGACCCGGAATATCAAATTTCTCAAGATCCAATGGAGCAACCATACCGAAGAAGAAGCTACTTGGGAGCGAGAAGATTACATTAGGACTGAGTTCCTAGATCTCTTTAGTTCCTAGTTTTTCTTAAATCTCGGGACAAGATTTTGTTTAAGGAGGGAAGGTTTGTAACACCCCAAAACTTTAATCAAGATTATCAAGTTCTAATCGCCCAATTTAGGGTTAACAAAAACTTTTATTAAGAAAAATGGATATGAATGCATGTGTGTTTGCATTAGTGTAGAATTGAGTGTATATGACATGCTTGATTGTTCTAAATGTTGTGAAATGGTTTAAAGGTGAATGCCACATCATCTAGACCATTTCCAAACAACTTCCAAAGAGAAAGAAATCAAATGAGAATAAATAAACCAAATGGTCATTTTGACCATTTTAAACCACTAGGCCACTTTAGGTGTTCCTAGAAAAAAGATTTCTAACAGAAACATTTCTATTTGTTTTCACCCCTTGCTAGACCAAGTAAAGATGTATCAAGGCCCACTTTAAAAAATTACAAAAACATCTAGCAAATCCATTTAAAGGACATTTGAAAATTGAATCCAATTCATATGTTAAGATCACACTTTTTCAAAAACCCACCAAATCAATTCCCCTTGACCTCTCCAAGCAAACCTAGCCTCTCAAGCTTAATATAAGATCACTCAAAAAATTTAAATCAAAAATTGAAAAATAAATTTCATGCGGCCATTAACACAAACACTTGGCATGCACAGAATATCTCTAGCCTAACTTCACTGTTTTGTACAGTGATCATCGACCAATTGACCTCCCTCTTAACCCCCTTGTCCCTCCTGAGTGTCTAGCAGCAGCAGACATGCCCCCCTTCGCCATGGAGAACAGTGGAGTGCCGCCATTTTGTGGTCATCACCGGCCGACCACGGCCAGCTTGCACCAGACCACCCCGCGCCCATCCAGCATGTCCACTAGCACCACCGCAGCCTACTGCCACTCCCTGTCCAGGCCACATCCCTAGCCGAGTTGTGGACCACCCTAGTCGTGTCGCGCACCGCCTCTATGCGATGTGTCCATAGCACGCTAGTGCGCCGTGCTCGACCAGCCCCGCCAACTCGCGCCTTGCCCTCACCGCACACACGCAGCCTCGCCATGATCACGCCACCCCGGCAGACACCCCTGTTCGCCGCCGCGCGACCCGCAACAGCCGCACGCCGCCGCAAGCACCTCTGCCTCCGCTCAGAGCGCCGCACACGCCAGACCAAACCAAGCCGCCCCATGCCATGCCATTAAGTCCGCGAGAACCGCCAGGGAGCACCGCACCGTCCTACACCCTCACCCATGCCATTAGTTGCATGTAGCGACGCCACCGTCGAGCTCACCGCCGCACTGCTCGGTCCCCTCGTCGAGCTATAAAAGGAGGACACCCCCGCCTCCATTCTGCACACCACTCGACTCCCCACTCCTCACTGACCTTCCCTACCTCTCCCCGGAGCAAGGCGAGCACCACCGCGCCGGAATTTCATCGGAGTCTGCCGCTGCTGGAGGAGAAGGGCGTCGTCGATTCCGACCACACTGAGCTCTGGCGTGACCACGCCTCTCCTCGCCATCGTCTACCACGTCGTTTGCCCCTGTGACCGAGCCTAGTTGGAGCCCAGGTGAGCCCCGAGAGACCCCCACCACCATGTTAGGTTTAGCTCGTCGCCGGAGCTGTTCGTCGTCGACGACGACCCTCAGCCGTTGGATTAGAATTAGATCATAGTGCCTAGATTGAAAGATACCGCTTTGCGTTAGATGAGTCACTGACTAGTGGACCCCCTCCGTCAGCCGCACGCTGCGCTGCGCTGTGTAGTTGGGTCGGCCCGTTTAACTTTCCCGCCCCGGCCTGGAAATTCAAATAAGGATTTTCCTTTTTAGTTTAAATCCTATTCTGTTCACTTATTCAAAAATCAATTCAGAGAGTTTCACTTAACCAAATTGCATGATTCAAATTTTGCTAGAAAGGTAATTAAAATATCTATCCAAGCCCGTTGCATTTAAATAATTTGGAGTTATATATAATCTATAGCAAAAATAACAAGATAGACACTTTTGCAAATTCAAACATTTTTCAAAAATCAACCATAATAGCTTTTGAGTTGATTCCAACTCTCAAAAATCACATTTGATAATATATATCTGAATATGTAGAAATATCTAGGTTTGCATGCAGTGACATTGTACTAGTACCAAAAGAATGCTATTAGAGTATTTCTAGTCACTTTAAATCATTTAAATGATAATCTTAAACTTTATAAAATGTGACCAACCCTTTAAATCACATTCCCATGTATTAGAATATGTGGTTATGACATGTGTCCACATGATCCCATATTTTAATTGGAGAATATTAAATCTTAATTAATTTCAATGAGTAGAAATTAATTTTCTCAAATAAACTAAATAAAACTAGTCTTTAATTCATGTGATGATGTTAGATCATCAAGTGTGAACCTTAGTGTGCTAAATAGACTAGTTAAGTATTGTTTGGTGATTGTGTACCCTGTGTTCCTTTATAGACGATAGTACCGACCAAGGATACGAGGAGGAGGAGATCTACCCCGAAGAAGACGAAGAAAACTTCAATCACTGAACCAATCAAGGCAAGCTATTATTGGCAACCTAGAATTATACAAGATGACCTAAGCAAGATACATTAGGCATGCTTGGTTATACATTTTGATTTATACTCATCCCAAGTTTTACTTGCAAGCTTTACTCTTTTACCTTACCAAAGTTCTTTACTTTTAGTTAATGCTTTGTGAGGTTTTGGAAAGATAGTATAGATAGCATAAAGAGTATAAAACTAGGCCTATACTAGATGTCATTCTATGGCATGAGATTAGCATCCCTCATTAGTGAACACTCTTAACTTAGTGGCTAGTGCTAAGCATAAAACTTGATCACTTTAGATGGGAATACTTGGTGAAAATGATTATGAAAACCTTGGAATGATGAGTCATTCTATTGAAATGTTTTGTCATGTGTTGAGAAACACAAATGGATTTGATGATGAAAATGTTGAGGCATGAGCCTTAGCCCTTTATAAAAACTGATGGTTGGGTTCGGATGCGATACCATTCCAATTTTACCGTACAACCACAATACCTGAATTGGGTAAGGCTTAGCCGGAAGTTTATATGCATTAGTATGGGTTCCCTCGCGGAGGAGGTTTGAGCTAAGGCTACCTCTTGATGATGTATACCTATGTAGTGCCCAGGATGGCAGATGGCCATGGCTGGGAGGCCAAGCTCATAGGAGAGGTGCTTATACTAGAGTGTGTAAAGCAAAGGTTATGATTGATTATCCGCATACTAAGTATGATGATTCAGGTTATCCCTGATGGATGTATCGAATTTTGTGGTGAAAGTGTACCACCTCTGCAGAGTGTCAAACTATTCGAATAGCCGTGTCCACGGTCATGGACAGTTGGAGCAGCCATATTGTGCCGTCGTCGGATGTTTTCAAAAGGACTTGTGAAGTGAACTATGATTTTGACCTGACCACAACAGGGTTGTGAATATGAAACTAGGTTCCCAACTTAAAGTGATTTAGAACATTTATTTAGTTTTCTTTACTTCTGAACTCAGTTTAGATAAATCTGCCTTTTTGTAAATAAACTTAGAGCTTAGGATTCCTACTAGAACTACCTTACTTATTAGTGATAGTTTGCGCGTACTTAAAGAGTACTCATGGCTTTGTCCCTGGCTATTCCCATGGCCAGACTATGAGGAGGACTACCAGGAGGAAGGACATCAGGACGACTATGACAACTAGGATCATCTCCCATCGTCAGCATTGTCTGTGACACTGAAGATGGAGCCCAATGCTAGGCTTATTATTCCACTGCTTGTTTGTATCAAGACTAGATCATGAGATCCTTTATTTGTGTAAGACCTTATTATGGTTTGTAATGGATGATGTACTATGATATCCAATCTGTTATGTCTCGCAAAAATGGTAATCTTAGGATTGCGATGTATGGCATAACAGGCATCTAGGATTAAAAATCCGGGTGTTGACAATGTTCTTAACTCATTACATTGAAAGTTACTCGCCCTTGTGCATGTGTTGGTTTTGTACCTTGCATGTTCTTGTATATGATGTGCTTACCACTTTTGAGTTATCAAGTTTGTTTGTGTTTGTTGGTTTGCACACTATGTATGTGTGTTTCTTGTGTTGGAGCTATTATTGAATTCAGTTGATATCTTTTTGGCTCTTGTGAGAGATTAACAGACTATTCCATTTTGGGGGAGTGTTGTGCTTGGGCATTCCACAATCCTAAAAATGTGTGTACATGAGGAATACCACTTAGTAGTGATATTGCAAGATTATCTAGTCTCTATGTGGTATGTCATCCTCATGAGAAATTTAAGTTCTATAGTGTCCATTAATTATCTCTAGTTTGGATTTTGTTGCCTCCTGTTGAGATTTATGGTTTATCATATTATGGGGGAATCATATGCTTAGTGCATATTACAAGCCTAGAAAATGTGCAAATCCGAGGTTGTGTCACCTAGAATTGATATTGATAATTATCTAGCTCCTTTGTGACACATTTGCTCAAACAACTTCAAATTTGTGTGAATACATTTGTTTCTCATATTTTGGATCTTGTTTGTGAGAGTGTCTCTTGGTATGTGCTTCCTCATATTAGTATCTCTATATCCACATGGAAACCATTAGCTTCAAGTTATTCTAATCACTAGTGATTGTGTGACTACTCGAAGCTACGAAGAATCTCTTTTGAAACATCAAGCTTAATTCTTATACTTTGTTATATGCTTCTTTGTGTGAATATGATCTTGGATATGCTTGTGAACTACCTTGGGAAGATTATTCATAATACTTCTAGTCCTTGGACAATTAGTGCTAGATTGATGGTAGAATTTATTGATCATATTCACTTTGGCCTTTGCTTAAATTTTTTACTATCTCTTGCCAAGAAAATGTTTTGTGTTGTCTCCCAAGCTTTCCTTGCCTCTTATGGATCTTCTTTATTGGTATCCTAGTGTGTTTTATTTAATGAAGGTAGTAGTAATGATCTCATTTATGTGCATTTTGCATTCAAAAGCAAAATTCTATATAATGTACTACTTATGGGTGAGATCTCCTTTATTATTTATAACACTCCTTTATGTTTATAGCTTTGATCCGTATCATGCTTTCTGTTCTTGGTAGTTCGATCTTTTCGTTTTGATATTTTGTGCCATCATGAAAAGTGTTGAGAGTTTAGTTTATTTGTTGAAACCTTGCTATTTTGGGAGTTGGCTTGGTCTCATTCCTTGTTTCATGTTTTGACCTTTTAGAATGAGATAAACCCTTGAGCATTTGTTTTTGTGTCTATCTTTTTCTCTTTGTCTTTTGCCTTGTTCATTTGTTGAACTCGTGATCTTTCATGTGTTGATTTGGTTCTTTGATATAATTTGAACAATATTTTGTTGTGTCACACTTTGGTGTGCCTTATTGGTTTACTTGGTGTTTTTGTTCAAATTGTATCTCTATTTGGTTCTTGAAAGTTGCTTGCATGCATAGTTACTATGTATATATATTATGGCATGCTTGCGTTTCTTGATCCAATATATAGGGAAACTCCACCAATCCTAATTGGCTAAGATGTGCATGAAATTCAATTTCATATCAATATGCACATGTTTTTGTGGAGTCTCTCCTATGTATTTTAGTTGCACTAACTACTTTGGACCCAATATGTTTGGGGACCATTTTGTACTTAATGTGTGTTAGGTACATTGGAGATGTATTGGATGCTTGTCTCTCAAAGTGTGAAGAAGTGGTGCATTCATGGAAATCGGAGGCAAGCTATAGTATGATCAACGAATTCATATCCTCTACATCCTACCAATTATATCTCGGTAACAAGTATCTCTTTCTCATGCTCATATATCTTGCTTCCAACCGTATGGCTTGCCTTCTAGCATGAATTTTTGTATTTATATTTGTTGTGGTTCTAGCTTTGGTTTTAAGAGAACTCCTTATTGCAAATGTGTGCAAGTTGAGATGAGTGCATATAATTGGGACTATACAAAATCATGCATATTATTCACCAATCCCAAATATGGCAATCTAGCAATTTTATTGCCCATCCTTTCCTCAACTCCTCTCATGTGCAATAGTGAGATTTTGCTAGTTGTTTTTTCCTTTGTGATACTTGTTGCTTTTCTCCATATATTCCAACTATCTACTCTTCCCTTGGTGATAGTTGTAATGTATGTGGTGTGTTGGGGTTTGAAGCTCATTAATGAACAATAAGATAAAATTGTGCCTTTGGCCATGCTTTCAATAAAAAATCTTATTGGTATATGTTATGACTTCATCTTGCTTTTATATGCTTTCTTGTATATCTTCTTTGTGTGTGCTTGTTTCTTTATGGGCATATGTCTTTGTGATGTTATCCACTTAGAAACTTATACATACAAGAGAAGATAATTTGTTAGTTGATATTGTATTCCTTGGATACCACCTCTTATTCCTTTTTGATTCTTCAGTGGCTTCCAAATTTATTTGCCTATGTGTGCTTGTTCCTTTTGTTTGCATCTTAGGGCACTCATATTTGTTCTATCATTCCTTGTATTGTCAAATGAATTTGGAAGAGTGAGGATTCCATGATTATGCACTTTGTTCCCAAATACAATTATCATAATTGGTGCATAATCTTTGGGGAGCTCATCTAATTCATTTAATAATGATCATTTGTCTTCTTTCTGATTTGTTGTGTTTTAAATGCTTATGGGGGAGTGAGGATTCCATGTTTGTGCATTTGGTATTCAAATGCAATTATTCTAATTTGTGCACAAATCTTGGGGAGCTTCTCCATTTTCATTTAAAACACTATTTTGCTCATATCATAATATCTTGTTTCCATTTGATCTCATTTGTTGTTTTCATTTGGTTTGTTGGATCTTGTGATTTCTTGGATTGTTTGTTGATGCTTCTTTCATTTTATTTCTTTGGCAATCTTTGGGTCCTTGATATAGTTCTACTTCCTCCCAAGTATTCATCATTGGATATGTGCGAAAGCACACCTTTGGAGGAACTATCACTATATTGTCCTTCTAGAACTCGTCACCCATTTTGGAAATCGATGCCAATGGGGGAGAAGTTTTAGAGGGTTTAAGGGAATTTGGTTTATGCTTTGAGTTTGTTCTTAAGAATTTGCATTTCATGCTCTTGCATCTTTGTTGTTGCTTAGCATGTGTTATATGTGGAGGAAACTCCACCAATGATAATGATTGGCAATATATGCAATGAAATTCAAGTTCATCACACTTGCATAGATTGTGGGGGAGTTTGCTCTATATATTGTGGTGGTACCAATATCACATACTTGTGTAGTATTGGATATTGTTGCTACCATTTTATTTGTTAAAATTCCTTATATAAACTCTCTCAAAGGGATTGTCATCAATTACCAAAATGGGGGAGATTGAAAGAGCTTGTGGGCCCCCATGTGTGGTTTTGGTAATTAATGACAATCTCTATGAACTAATGTTTGCATTAAGTTGCACTTGTAGGAATTGTCCATTAGCATTGCCTGGAGCATGTGTTGGCTTCAAGGTAGCAGAAATGGAGAAGAAGCATTGTCCAAGGGCTTTGGGCCTATTGGAATCTTGTAGAATAAGAAGAATAAAGAAAAGAAGATCAAGTGTGTCTTGAAGGATTAGATGGAGTTCCTCATGTGTATCTTCAAGACATCATCCAATTAGAGTTAGAAGAAATGTTGTGCAAGCTCAAGATGTGCCATCTCTAGAAGATCTCATGATTGAAGCTTGCCATCCTCGGTGATCATGGTTCGATGAAAACAAGGTCAAAGAAGAGGTTTCCCCATAATGTATGGAGGAGCATGTTTCAAGTCTTCATCATTCAAGCTCAAGGAAGAGCAATCAAGAAAGGTGTCCATCTTGAGAAGGACAAGATCGTCGATATCGAGCTCAAGTGTATTTCTCAATGCAAAGTATTATCTTGATAGGTTTTCCCTTTTCCCAGTCTCATGTTGTTGGGAGACCGGGTTTAGGATAGATAACCGTACTATCAAGAGGGGCTCTCGAGTGAGTAACTTGATCATATCCTTCAAAGAGAGCTCAAACATTTGCATACTTGTCATCATCTTTTTTGGTTCTTATTTTGTTCTTATCCATGAGATGATTTAGATCTTGTGTTAATCGCCATTACAAGCTCAAGTTCATTGAAAACGGATTTCGTATGCATTCTCTATTGCGTTCCGATTTGGAGGTTTTACCGGTGTGTCTTTTATAGATAGGTTAACCCCTTCATCATTTGATTCTATCCTTCCTTTCTGTACTATGACGGTTCTCAGCATAATCTTGTAGATCTTGTTTTCCTCTTCGAAACAAGGCCAAGATCATCAAAATCGGAGTCCGGATGCAAAAGTTATGATTGTTTTTGTATTGGTGTTTCTGCCAGTTTTGTGAGGGCCGGAGACTCCACGGTTCGCACCCCGGAGACTCCGGGGGGCAGAGACTCTGGCCCAAATTCTGGTCCAGACTCTGGGGGTGTACAGAGAGCATCTGGAGGCTTCCCGAAGTCCTGGACGGACTCTGGACGCCGGAGACTCTGGTCCTGGGGGCCGGAGACTCCGGTTCTGAAGGCCGAAAACTCCGAGATAAGTGGTCTGCAATGACTAGTTGTCATGGGGGGCCTATAAAAGGCCCCCCTTCTTCCCCAAGGGGCTGGTTGCTTGCTCTCTCTCTCCTCCATTGTTTCTACCTTCAAGAGCTTGCAAATACTCTCAATCCCTCTCATATTTCTTGAATCTTGTTGGGGATTCGAAAGAGGAGATCTAGATCTACAACTCCACCAATCCATCTCTCCTCTATATGAGGGGAACATCTTGGGATATAGATCTTGGGGTTTATTTTGTGGATTTCATCTTTTGTTCTTCCTCTCTTATTCCCCCAATAGCTTTTGTAGCTTTGGTGGAAATTGAGATTGAAGGACTTGCCATTGCATTAGGTACATCGGTTTGAGGTCTCTACGGAGGATTTGGTTAGTGAAATCAAGAAGATTGTCCCTCTTGGGTTCTTAGAACTCTAGATGGTTGTGTGGCCTTTGTGGCGTGTTCTTGGGGCCTTCAATTAAGTTGTGTAGCTCTCCCCAAGATAGTGGCCTTGGTGGTGATTATCGGGAGCCTCCAATTAAGTTGTGGAGATTGCCCCAATCTTGTACGGGTTTTGTGACCGCCCTCAAGTGTCCCATAGTGGAACGGGTGCTTGCTACGTGGTGGGTTCTTAGGAGAATAGTGTGAGGCCTCTTGTGGCGTTGGTGGTCTTAGTATGGCCCACCCCTCCAACAAAACATACTCCCTTGTTGGTAGGAACTCAGTAAAATATCATCGTCCCCGCGTGCCTCGGTTATCTCTGTAACCGAGCTCTTTACTTATGCACTTTACCTTGTGATAGCCTTTGTGCTTGAAGTAATCTATATTTCTATCACTTTGTTGCTTCTCTTTCTTAGCATAAGTTGTTGGTGCACATAGGTGAACCTTAGTATATCTAGGCTTTATGCTTGACAAAAGAAAATGATAGTTTTATTCAACCATTGTTAAGCCTATCTCGTAAAAGTTTTAAACCACCTATTCACCCCCCCCCCCCCCTCTAGGCGACATCTATGATCTTTCACCTTTTCATTGATTATATCCAAGGCATTCAAAAAAAAGATTAAAACATATTAGATATAGTATGCTTGTAGGTATGCCAATTTTCCATTAAGTTAAAAAACAAGATTCTGAACATTTGGAATATATCTATTTGTCTAGGAAAATAATAAAGAAAATTCCTCTCTACTATGCTCAAAAACCAATTGCTCTCATCTTAGTCATAAATATGCATGATCTAATACATAAAGCGTTCTAGGCTAGTACATAAGTATCTCAGACAGAGTGTATTAATCCAATAACAAAAGGGCAAACTCGAGCTAGGTCTCATAGGAACTAGGTGCAGGTATTAGAAATTTCTAGAACACTTATCGGTTTTGCTTATTGTTCATGTTTCTTATTGAAATAGACAATGCCCATGGTAAATATGCGGTTTATTAGACATCTTTTGCTATCTTACATGATGTTTTTAGTTTGCCTCCAATATGATAAAGTATAGCAGAACACATGATTCCATAGATTTTCTAGATGGAACAAGTGGTTCAGTCCTAGCAACAAACATAAGTGGACGTGTAAATCCAGATTAGATATTTTTATTCAATATATGCACTCGTATTGGAAGTACATAGCCCCAAGTGCAAAATAATGCATATCATTAAGGCATACACACTTATTTTGCAAGGGGAGAGAATATCACCTCTTAGAAGTGTAGAAACACATAAGTTGTTGATTCATTCCTCCTTTGTCCCTTCAACCCATCCTCAATGCTGCAGATTGTTTGATAGCATGCCTAACCCGACAGTTTGAAAAACACTTAATTGATACGTGTGGACATGGACACAGAAATCAAACTGCTCCACACAATGATTGTTATAACAAATAAACAAAATAGAGCTCGTATCATAGGGATGATTTGGAATTTTGCACTTTGACCACCTATGACATGCTTCAAAATCAAATGGTGTCCATTTGACATCGAGAATTACAATGGCATCTTTTGTCTGAATACCTCTCAGGTCTCACCGATAACCAATGTTGGTATATCTCATGTTAGCTTTTCCACGTAAAATCATTACAGTGCCTCACACATTCAGAATCATATTTAAGCTAAACAATTTTATAATTTTGAAATATCATTAGTTCCATCAATCACAAACAATGTAAGAAATGCATTTTAGTTCCGATTTATTTTATCAGAGCAGTCCTACAGTGTGAGTTCCATGTCACCCAAATAAGAAAAACAACTAACCTCTACTATATCAGTGCACATGCTGGTTACTTTTTGTAGTGCTAAAACTGTGAATTCTAAGCAATAGACAATTGTCTCGTGAATGGTGTACCTTTAAAACATATGTGGGTATCTGGTTCTATGCATGCCTTCAAAATGTGAATACAAAGCCAGAGGGAATGTTCTAGAACTAATCTAGCTTACCAAATATTAAGTTAGAAATATGGGTATCCATCCAACGCCCTTTACCTCTTATATCCTATAGATTGTAAAACTAATCTTCGAAGTTGTTAGCCAGTTTTTTAAAGAATGGCCCGTCCTCTAGTTTGTATCCTTTTCCATGAGTATATCACGGGTACTTATGCTACTATTGCTTAAAACATACCGTAAGCTTGTATGAAGGGCCTAGGTTCAACCGCTAGCAGAGGGAGACATCACAAGTACAAACTATTGTTGCTTGAAAATGGTGTTTTGTGTTTATTAAGAACAAAAAACTAACACATGGTTGGCTGCAGGCAGGATTAGAAATTAGTTGATACCTACATTCTGACATTCTCCTAAAATTTTGTCTCGGGTATAGCTCCACTAAGTAGTTAAAGGAAGAGAAGTCGATGCACTGGAAGGGGACAATAACGATCAGTCAGACCTTCTGCAGGTACTTGATCCTTCCTTAGACCTTTATAACTGGTTCCTGCTGAAATTGCTTAACCTTCTGCAAAATGTATCTAAAAATGTTTTTGCAATTGAATAAGTTGACTCTGTCATGAAGCTATTTCTATTACAGTATATAAGTGCATGCCCGATAACACTATTATTTCACATATTAACAGGGAGAGGCATTTTCCATTACCATTGCTACATGCTATTGTCGGATGAGCTACAGCATTTTGTACCTTGTGGTGCTGCTAGAACAATTATATGGATCCTATTGTATGCAAGTCTTTTAGTAACTAATATAAGAGCTCATTTTCCTGAAAATGACTACTGACTCAGGATATCCACTTGAACAATTCCAATGCTTTTCTTCGGCACATGAAAATGAATTGCTATACATCAATTTAACTGACTTTGGTCGCCCGAAGGAATAAATACTGGCTATAACATCATCTGCCTCCTGAGCTGATTATAATGACATTGATATAATTTTGCAAGTCTTGCATCTTTTAAGAAAATGCCACAGATGAATGAAGAAAATGGCAGCACTACATACAAAGCTATACCATGGTTATAGAACATTGCTTATAACAATTATGAAATAGGTCTATAATTCATCTCAACAAACCTACTAACAGGATACTCACATCACATATAAACTTGTACAACATTACTTAGTTAGTCGCATGGAAAAAAGTAATATAAGGTCTCATATGTATTAGGAAACAGTGAACAATTTACCCGACAAAACCCATCTCCCTTTCACCAATGGACGATGGCTAGGGTAAGTGCACGCAAGGTGCGGGAACAATGAGAAATATGGATAAAAATACAAACAAAGAGAATTACGGGTAAAAGTGCCTAGGGTTTTCTTTGGGAGCGAATACCGACCTACTTTTCAGAGTCCGTAGGGTTCTACCCGGGAGCAAGCAAGGTCAAAATCGGTGGAAGTGGGAGGGGGGGGAGTGAGAGTTAGCGGGGACCTGTTGAAGGTGGCGGTCGGGCGGCAAACTCCCGTGCAGTGCTTCCTCGTCGGCTGCGTGGCACACAGCCAGTGATGGTGGCCTCTTGTGGGTTGTAGCTCCCGTGGTACCTACTCCTTTAGGCCACCGGCCATCACCTCACAACGGGAGAGGGAAAGAGAGCTGGAGATTTGGGTGGGGAGGGCCCGAGGCCCTAAGTGGTGTAATGGTGGATTGGCGGCGGATTGAGGAAGGCTCTCACGTGGAGAAATAGAGGAGGTTGCCTGGGCAGAGTCAAGGCTAGTTGGCTCCGTTCGTGTGGAGACTGTTAGATTGGATTAGTCAAAGAATAAGCACTGCTAGATAGGCCCATGCACGAGACGGCCGGAAGAAAAATGGCACGACAACAACAGGTGGAGCCACCAATAGTGCCACGTCCCGAGCAACCATAGCCCTTCAAAACCAGGAAGCTTAGAGCTCTTTAGAGTTTTTTAAAAGGTAATGACATCCCATGTCACGTGGCATACTCCTATGTTACAAGAAGTGACGATAGAAACACATGATTAATGGTTTTGAGTCGTGAAAATAAGACCACGCCTTGAAATCACATCCATCTTAGTCCCTTGGAGGGGTCTCCCCTTGAGAGGATTCAAGGGAGAGTACATGATTACATTCACCATGGGGCGTATATAAGCTAGGGGTAATTGATAACTATTTTGTGAATGGGGCTCTAGCATTACAAGAAACATTGAACAATACAAAGAAGCTCAACAAAAATGAAAATTACATTGAAATCATTGAGAAGACCTTCATCTTCAACCTTCAGACTGTGTCGACGGTGTGTCATGGATGAATGGGTAAAGAACACCACATCTGCACTGGAGACAAAGAAGAAGGATGAACTGCCGATGAAGCTCCTTGACGATCTGAATATCCCCACAGCGATAAGAAGTCCATGAGGACCACACCACTCCCACAAGCTCCTCGACATCATCGTCAAGATAGGGCTAAATCTGGGAAGATCTTATTGGAAGAAACACCGCCGCCACCACCTAAGCACCTCGCTACCAAACTTGAACCCTAAAAACAGGAAAACAGAGCCCTTCCATCGGTTGGGTCCTAGATCCACCCCACCTCTAAGCGAGGCAGATTGCCGGCGGCACCGACATGAGGCAACGAAACTCTAGCCGCCTTGACAGGGAGGAGGAGAGGGAGGGGAACGGTTCATGTCGATGGGAATTACTTACGTGTACGTTAGACTTGACACCTTATAGACTATAGAATCCTCTTTTTGGTGCAATTGACAAAGGATAAACTCGTGTGTTGTCCAATATGGGTTGCCACTGAGCTTATCCCTGCTTGGCAGAAAAGCATGATCAACCGAGAGGGTCAGTTAACCCTGATCAAATATGTTCTCTCGGCAAGACGGGTGCACCACCTTTCTATTGCTAATGCATCAATTTGGGTCTCTGAGAAAATAGAGAAATGGTTGAGATCATTCTTTGTGGGTATTAACCGAGAAGATGCATGGTGGAGAATCCCTTGTTTCCTCGAACACGAACCAACAATTTTATGTGGCATTGGTATTAAAAACCTAAGATTGCAAGGGCTTTTTCTCTGTGTTAGATGGGAGTGGCTTAGGAGGACAAACCCTAATCTCTCATGGCCAGACTTGCCAATGCTCAATACTCTCAACCTACGCTAGTTTTTGGCTGCCTAATACACATTCAGTTGAGGGATGGTGCAAGTACTCTATTCTAGAAGAATCGTTGGATAAATGGTACATTTGTCAGTGACATTGCACCAAGGCAATTGCAATTGGTCCTACAAGATACAAAAACAACAGAAAACTAGGCATTACCAACGTGGGGTCTTAGTCAAAAAAGTCAACGTGAGGTCTCTATGAAAGAATTAAACCGAGTGATAGTTTCTCAATCTATGTGAATAATAGAAAATATAAAAAAGGAAAATAAATGAAAGAAAGATATAAGAAATGGAAAATAACAACATAAAGAGGAATAGAAAAGGCAGAAGAAAAAATGCAGAAAACACAGAAAAGGAGAAAATAAACAAAAAAGAAAAACAGAAAAAGTGCCCTTTTCCTTTGACATTGCTCCCGGAGCCATCATCATCATAACTTGCTCCCAGCTCAGGATTACGCTCCCGCATACCATCTTGCCTTCACAGTCGAGTCGCCATACTGCTAACCCTAACCGTCAACCCCATCTGTTGCACGCTCCCTCCTATCAGCTTGCCCACACAATGCAGCCATCATGTTACCCGTCAGCCAGATCATGCACGATCAGGTCACTGGCAGTGAGGGTACCCAGGCCTACTGGTTGACAGGTCCACTACTGAGACAACGGTGGCCTCCGGTGGCTGCATCCCCTCAACATGCCTGATCGGGGACCTGAGGTAGGATGAACAGCCCTTCGCGAGGGCCGCCTTGCGGGGAAGCGGCACCAGGATTGCCTCTAGGAGGAAGCCCTCTAGGGGAGGTGGAGGCCTCACCACGAGGGAATCGAATCCTCGTCTAGGGGCACGATCGTAATTCTGCCATGGAGAGAAATAAGACAACCCTAGTGGGAGCATTGGATGCTACCCGGGTACAATCACTACACCTTTTCCTTTGGCAAAAGGCAAGGCTGACGAAGCTCGGTAGTAGAAGCCGTGTCTCCCCATTTTGGTGCAAGGAGCGAGTGGACGGTGTGCCCCCTGGAAGTACATCGCCCATGACCGCAACTTTATGGTAGACCGACGTTCCCTGAAGGTCTTGGACTTAGTTCATGTAAATTATTCTTGTACACCAACTCTCTTTGCGCGGCAATGTGGTAGCCCTTCGGCCCAAAGAATTGGGGGAAGAGGCCTGGCGCCACTATAAAAGGGTAGACACCCCAACCTTAGAAGGGGATCGATCCTAGGGATCATAAAGCCTAAGGATACATCCACCATTGTACCCTCGCGAAGCATCACAAGCAATACAACAAAGTAGGAGTAGGGACTTTACCTCCTCAAGAGGGTCCTTAACCTGGGAAAAAACCCTTGTGTCTACTCTCTATCGTGTGCGAGCTCCGCCGTAGTCATCGTCGCCGAGAAGTCCGAAACGTGAGTTTAGCCCCCACTCGAACTCAGGGCTCGTTGGACTCCCAGTTCCTTCGCAGGACATAAAGTTCCGAAATTTGGCGCGCCAGGTAGGGGGCTGAGGCGCATTCTCAAGGTATTCTTCAACCTCGCCGGTATGTCGGACCGCAATGAGACTCGGGCCGAGCACGCCCTCCGTCGCATGACGAGGAAGGCTCAGGCGGAATCTGCTCCTCGGTGCACCGTCACCGAGAAAACCCCGTGCACGAAGAACGAACAAGGTTCCTCCTCCTGCCCATCATGAGAGCGGTAGCTCTCTGCGTGTAGCAACACGTCGCTCGCCCGCACCACATCTTCGCATGACAAGGCCGATCTGCCCAAGCCGGAGGCCTCCAAGCTCATGGCGAGGAACTCCATTGCCACCCATCTGACAAGTCCAGGCAAGAGAATGGGCACGAGCGCCTAGCCGAGCTTGTCGGCATCGCCGTCTCCTTGCTAAACTAGGCTGCAGCAGGGGCTCGGGCTGAAGAGGCCGCCCCTAGGGCTGCGACCCTGGCTCCACCTCTTACCAAAAACCTAGGCTCTGACGGTTCTCTCAATCCTGAGGACGTCACGCTTCCCTAGGCAATACTTGCCAGATCACCCCGACTCTGAAGGTCACTTGCGTGGCCATGGTGCCCCGTCAATGACATGAAGACATCATTGTCGAGGAGATCGCCACGGCCGGCCGGCAGAACCGTGGCGCCCTCGCCAATGGCAAGGAGGTGCGGAGCAGCGTCTGCCTTGCGTTCACCAAAGACCTACCACGTGGTGTGGCAGCACAAGTTCCGGGCAGAAATGTAATGGCAACAATCATGGCCACTTTTCGTTGGGACTCCAAGTGCAGAGTGTTGTAGTAAGCTTATTTTCCACACAAGGGTGACTCGAGGGTTGATGACCCTCAATTATAGGGGGTGTATCGCAGTATTTTCGATAAGTAAGAGTGTCGAACCCAACGAGGAGCAGAAGGTGCTGGCTAGTGGTATGGATTAGGAATTCTCTGCAAATACTTAGCAAACGGATTTTTAGGGGTTTTTGATAAAGCAAGTAAACAAAGTACGAGTAAATAAAAGACAGTAGGAATAAATGCAGCAAGTGGCCCAATCCTTTCATGCAGCAAAGGACAAGCCGGTTGTATTTCTTAAGATGACCAAACGTTCTCGAGGACACATGGGAAGACTGTCAAGTGCTTTCGCTTCATATAGTTGAATAATCTTCTTTAGCTTGATAAGTGTTGTGTGGGTGAACATGTGCTAATGTACCGACCTTCTTAGGACTAATAAATACTTGTGATTATACCCGTTGCAAACATCCGTAAGTACAAGAAAGTAATTAAGGTAAAAACCTAACCACAGTTTTAAACTCTAAGACCCTTACGTCCCTTGTGCAATGGTTTCCTAACGGGGGGTCATGTTTCTGTCACTCCGGCAACCCCTATGATTAGTATCCAAATACACAATGCATTCCCCTAGGCCCATATAGGTGAAGTGTCATGTCGTCGATGTTCACATGACACCACTAGAAGAAGTACACCACAACTTAAATATCAAACTATTGAATCCTTCTCAACACAACTCCACTACTAACAACATGACTTCTCCCGTGTCCTCAAGAACAAAACAAACTACTCACAAGACATCATATGGATCATGATCAGAGATGGAATAATGATGTATAACAATCTGAACATAAACAATAATTCAACGGTTCACTCAATAGCATCAACTACAAAGAGTAATCAACACCGGGAAAGTTTCCCCTATGAACTATGCAAGATTCAACCCAATTGTTACAGCAATATGGAGATGGTGATGAGGGTGCTGATGATGATGGTGGTGGTGATGATGATGATGATGATGATCCCGATGAAGTCTAGATTGATGATGGTGTTGATGGCAATGATCTCCCCTCTCCGGGAAGGAATTCCCCCGGCAGAAATCTGTCTGCCAGAGAGATCTTTCTCTCTCGGTGTTTTCTGTCCGCAGAGGCGGCGGAATATTTTTGTGGTCGCTCCCCGAGTCTTAGGGTTTCGGGAGGATAATATACGCCAGAGGGGACTGCCAGGGGTGGACCAGGGCGGCCACACCACCTGGTGGCGCGGCCTAGGCTGGCCCGCGCCAGGGGGTGGTGTGGGCCCCTTGTGGCCCATCTCTAGCCCTCCTTCTGGCTTCCTCCGTCTTCTGGAAAAATAGGATTTTCCGTATATTTTCCCAGATTTTCTGATCTTCACGAATTTTGCCTCCAAACAGCACCTTTTCCATCAGAATCCTGACTGCAGAGGTCCATGCTCCAAAAGTCCTCAACCATGCAAAAACAGATGAAATAACATAAGTATCACCTCTCAATACGAAGTATATCAATGAATAACAGTGAATTATAACATAGAATAGTGATGCAAAATGGACGTATCAACTCCCCCCAAGCTTAGACTTCGCTTGTCCCCAAGCGAAACTGAGCTCAATAAACATGGCCTCAGGTTTATGGAGTGAAGAGTCGATAAAAAAATACGAATAAGAAGCATCACATTCATCAAATACATAGATCATAATAGAAGACAACTCACTATTATATAACTCAACTTGCTATGAGTAAAGGCAAACACAATAAAGATACAAAAAGTAAATCATAATTGGTAATGGCAAACTTAGCTCTTGGTCGAAGAATAGTTGATAATTTGCTGGAGTTCACAAATAACTGGTTTTCAATGATAGCTTTCAAAGTAGTAAACATCCAGATAAGAGCAATGTGCAAAACAAGGAACATAAGAAACATGATTAAATAAATCATCATATGAATGAATGAAACACAACAACTCAAAATACTTGCTGAGATAGAAGGGAGTAGGTTTACTGACTCAACTAAAAAGTAAAAGAAATGCCCTTCGTGGAGGGAAGCAGGGATTGCAAGTCTCATAAAGAGCTCCCAAAATTATGATACTTATTAGCTTTCAGCTCTCATTGCCCCTATCATAGGCATCTTTAGGTGATTAAGGTTAAAGTGATCAAAAATGAGGATATGCATTGACAAGTTGTAAATTGAGAATCTCATGTCCCTTGAATACGAGGGTCGCTCCTCATGCTACTCAAGTTTAGTCACCGGTAAGTTCTTGTCATCGTAAGCATATGTGTATCATAGAGAACCTCCAACGAGGTACCCCTTGCCCGATGATACGAAAGAATCCCCATATCAAAATGACAAGGCAAGCAGACAACAAGCATCTTAGCAATCTTCTTATTTACCATGGGAATATGGTGCTTTTTTTCTCTTTCCTCTTTTCATAATATCTCTATTTTTTCTTTTCTCTTTTTCTCAATCTCTATCTCTTTTTTTATAAGAAGAATGCTTCATAGATACCAGTTATAGTTATGCTACAGGTTTCCACCATGTCAGCATGGATTAGACCAGCGGCCCAGGCGTTTCTCTAACACACATGCATAACTCCATGGACTTACAAGCTCCCCTTTCATTTCACACCGACGATATCCATAGACAAAAGAACATGATATCAACTAGGTACAAAGTACCAGTGCAATGTTGAAAGCGTTCCCCATGACAGCACGGTTCTGCTAATTCACAACTTACAAAGCGTAAGCATATACGCAACATAGGTGAGCACAATGGTTCAAGTTTATTAAGTGCAAGAAAGTACAGTGTGCCATCAAGTTCGTGAGAGCTTTAATCACTAATTTTCACATAACAAGTTTAATTTGGGAGGTAGATAAAACAAGAATTTACTTGGAATAGCAATAATGCTAATAGGTAGGTATGGTGGACACAAATGGCAAAGGTTTTGGTTTAAAGGAGTGGATGCACGAGAAGAATTCCCTCTCAGTACAGGTTTTTGGCTAGCAAGGTTGGGTAGCAAGTATAAGAGTTGAAGGAAACAAACAAACATATAAGTGATCAAGACAAACATGCAATCTTCCTTGGAAGCACAAAAGATCTTAACTAGAGAATATTAAGCTTATGAGAAAATCAAGAAAGAAAGATGATGAAATTATTTTTCTTTAGAGTACTTTTGTCTTTTTCATTCAACTCTTCAAAAATAGTGTTGCTACTGACCGAGCCAGATTTTCCAAAACCAACTAAATTAACTCAATGATCCCAAAGTGATACCAATACTAACAACAAGATCAATCATATAACCACGAATTGAAAACTAATATAAGCTATGCAAAAGAGTGAATGATAGAACTTCTCATTAATATTCCATAACGGCAACTCACACCAAGGGATACATATCTAACGAGAGAGGGGACACTTCCAAAATGCAAACCATACTACATAATAACTTCTCTATTCATGATATGACTCTACTAATAAGGTAAAAAGATAGAAGATAGTGATGTGATACCGCGGCACTCCCCCAAGCTTGGAGCAAACCAAGGGGATGCCAAACCTGATGACGAATTACTCTTTTGGTGGTGGTGGTATCCTCTTGATGAGCTCTTTGATCAGTTTCCCCAAGTCCTCAATCTCGAAGGTGAGGGAACGAATCAACTCCGAGTTGTGCTCGATGTGGTGCATGATCATGTCAGATCGTGGATCCCAGCTCTTGTGATTCTTTTTCCGTTCTTCCCTCTTGTAGTCTTCTTTTCCTGCATGGTTATGGATAAAGGTATGGAAGGGACTCTTGGTGCTTGGAGAAGGTGTCCTTGGTGCCAAACAGTGACGCGGAGGTTTCCCTCCAGTTGACATCCGTGCAGTCCTTCTGATCCTGGCAGGGTTCGCCACCACTCCAATGCTTGCAATGGTAGTGCCGGTGTGCTTTGCCTCCTCTTCACCTTCACTCTTGATCTCTTTCTCCTGTCCGAGGTCTTGGAGGTCTTCCTCCATAGGCTCCTTTCCTTTATCCTTGGCTGACAGCATTGTGCTTCTAAACCTTCAAGGAGTATGTCCTAGCAGAAACAGATCGAAATGAAAACATGACGAAAACACGATGTACGAACCTCAGGAGATCCGGGGGGGTTATATATTATGATGTTTCATAACAAAAGGAAGGTACTGGGAGAAAACGGGTCGGAGACAGTCTAGGGTGGCCACACAACCTAGTGGCGCGGCCAGGGGTGGGCCCGCGCCATAGGGTGGTGTGAGCCACCCTGGCTCCGTTTCCGTCCCTCTTTTGCTTCGTAACTTTCCTTATTGGCTAAAAACTGCAAAAATATAGTTGGATAGTATTTTCGCGGAACTTTTCTTACTAGAACTGTTACCTATTTGAAAACGAACTCTAGAGGTCTCTGAATTTGGTATTTAGTGGGTTCTTCTGGAGTCACCACTTGA
The DNA here is from genome assembly GCA_916181665.1 of Avena sativa. NCBI lineage: Eukaryota > Viridiplantae > Streptophyta > Magnoliopsida > Poales > Poaceae > Avena > Avena sativa. Next base: position 597,765,498 of record OV702289.1, read on the forward strand.
ATATCATCAATATCTTCATCTTCATACACTTATTACTTGAGTCATAAAACCCTTCTCTTCCTTATTACACCATTATCTCCACTACTTGGAAATTTCTTTCACACAAAACTTCACATGATTCTCATTAGCAACATTAATATAGATGAAGTGATAAAACCTTTTGAATCCAACTTCAAATGAAAACCATCAAAACATAAGATAATGTAGCAACTCCTTCCGAAAAACCAAAAACAATTCGAAAAGGAAATTGATTAAAGAAGCAAATGCAGGAGTGGCAAAATCTGTCAAAACAGACCAGCAGGTAAAGATCATTTTTTTCAAAAATCTTCTGTTGCTCAAATCAAAAAGTGCAAAACTAACGAAAGTTAAATAACAACCTGGGGCAGAAGCACAAAACATTACAGCTCAATCCGACATACAGAGATCTCTCACGAATTTTTACGATGAAGCACAAAAATCTGTTTCGGGACAGCATCTTCCCCAAATATTACTTCTCTCTCATTAGAAGTTGATCTTGACACAAAAAACAAACAAAACGGATAAGAAGCGGTTATTACTGAAGTAATAACTTCCAAAACTCAAAGAAACAAAAACAAACTGAAGGCAAAAACAAATTGGGTTGTCTCCCAAAAAGCTCTTTCTTTATAGCCATTAAGATGGGCAAGATGATTTTGAAAATGCTCACTCGGGAATATGGATTGAAGTGAAAGAGAGCATTAAGAAGAAAAAATACACACGTTTAAGTCTAACCCACTTCCTATGCAAGGGAATTTTGTAAACAAACAAGTTATTAAGGCTAGAGGATACTTGCATAAGAGGCAAAAGAAGTGCAACATAAAAACTTTCAGCATAAAACGAGGAAACTTGATATTATTGAGATGCATAAGAACACTTTTCCCTCTCTCATAGTAACTTTCAGTATCATGCATAAACTTAACAATATAACTATCACAAGAACCATCATAGCAATGATCACTTATTCTAACAGAAAACACAGGAATACTAGCTCTCATAACACTACTTTGTGAAACAATATTAGAGGTATCCTTACAAAGGATAGTGTGTCCCTCTTCTACATATTTAGTGACAAAGTCTTTCACATTTGCTATTATAGGTTCATCAACCATTTGTTTATCAGGTTCAACAGCTTCATTCATACTTTCACCAACCATACTAGCTATCATAGAATGTTCCTTAATCTTAACTGGGAAAGGCATTTTCTCAATATAAGGTTCAGGTAAAACATGATTAGCAGTATAAACTTCAGTATTTCTTGCAGGAACACTCTTAGCAACATCTTTATAAGGTTCATGATACTTATTCCACTTCTTTTTAGGCACTTCAATGTAGGAAGAAAAAGCCTTAAATAAGAAGCAATAGCTTGAGAGTCTAGACCATAAGCATTTTTCATATTTTGAAAGTCATCAGTTCCCATAAAAGATTCAATGCATTCATAATCATAATTTATACCTGACTTTCTACCTTTGTCATTCTCCCAAGATTCAGCATTGTCTTGAATACGGTCTAGAAGATCCCATTTAGCTTCTTCTTCCATGCGAGTGAATGATCCAGCACAAGAAGCATCCAATAAATCCTTATCATGAAGAGGAAGCCTTGCATAAAAGTTGTTGATAATAATATTGATGGGGAGCTCATGAATGGGACATTTGAGCATAAGTAACTTCAATCTCCCCCAATCTTGAGCTGTACTCTCTCCATCAAGAGGCCAAAAGTTGTATATTTGATTCCGATCTTTATGAATCTCACTAGGAGGATTAAACTTTGAATAAAAGAGAGGCACTATTTCCTCCCATTCCAGAGCTTGACCATTCTTCAGTAGCTTATACCATTCCTCGGCTCTTCCTTTCAGCGATAATGAGAATAACTTCTTCTTAACTTGATCTATAGTAATACCTACACACTTGAACAACCCGCATAATTCGTGTATAAAGAGTAAATGATCACCGGGATGGACAGTTCCATCCCCAACATAGTAGTTATCCATAACACTATCAATAATCCTTGTAGGTATTTTAAAAACATCATTCTCAGCAGGTGGTGGCTTATCTACTACCTTAGCAGTGGTAGTAGCATTACTAAATAAGAAACTCAGCGAATTATCCATAACGAAAATAAAGCAACTGATAGAAGTAAACAATACTCACAGTAGAAGTTTCCTTTACCAGTTCCACTCTCCAATAGCGCTTCACTCCCTGGCAACAGCGCCAGAAAATAGTCTTGATGACCCACAAGTATAGGGGGTGTATCGCAGTATTTTCGATAAGTAAGAGTGTCGAACCCAACGAGGAGCAGAAGGTGCTGGCTAGTGGTATGGATCAGGAATTCTCTGCAAATACTTAGCAAACGGATTTTTAGGGGTTTTTGATAAAGCAAGTAAACAAAGTACGAGTAAATAAAAGACAGTAGGAATAAATGCAGCAAGTGGCCCAATCCTTTATGCAGTAAAGGACAAGTCGGAATATAGCTTTAACTAATATGACATGATGTTTGAAATACAAATATTCTACCTTGATTTAACAAAAATATCTCACTGTCACATGATAATTATAGCACATGATTTCACTTTATCCCTAGTGAGGCAACAAAATAAAGGTAAAAACCAAAGTATATCTTGAATATTGTTTCTCACAATTCAATCACTACCCCCATGCTACTCCATCTAATACACACCTCTCCCCATACAAGTTCTTGCATACAAGTTGGATCAAAACAAGCAATTAAGAACAGGGTTCATGATATGCATCTACCAATACATCTTACACAAAATAGGTTCCAATCTCATATATCAAATCATAGAATAAAGATCCACCACATAGGAATTACATATATGACCATAATCATGTTGGGCAACTCATATGGTACTAGATCTATGAAGAAAAAGAGAGAAATAGATCAAGCTATTGCCACAAACCCATATTCCATAGGTAGACTACCCCTGTTCATCATGGTGATGATGCTGGAGATATTGGAGAGGGTGGAGATCCCCTGGCCCTCTAGGTGAGGTTCTTGTGCTCCAGATGCTTCTCGTGGATAAATATTGACATCCCCAAAATCTTAGGTCCATTTGACTTCGTATAGGTCTTTAAATATCAAAAACACTGAAAACAGGTTTTTTTTGCCCTGCCGGGTTATAACCAAAATAAAGGGGATCATTGGTAAATCCCTAAAAATCAATGTAAAACATGGATATAACATTATATATGATGCAAATATGTGGATAAACATGTTAACGAACTACAAAGTTCATATATGCATTTTACATGCATCAAAATGCCACCACGCTGTGATGGAACCGCTAATCCCGGTGAGTTCCTGGAGCTCTACACCACTAGCATCGAGGCTGTGGGCGGTAATGACTGCATCTTGGCTAACTGGTTCCCCGTGGGGCTCAAGGCCATGGCGCATACCTGACTAGTGAACTTTCCAAAGGGATCCATTGGCCTGTGGCCCGCGCTCTACGGCATCTTCGTCACCAGGTTTAGCTATCGTTATGCACCCGGCGACTGCCTCCATGGGGCTCGGATGGCTACACCACTTTCTTCCTCCTAGCACTCCTGATAGCACCTCTCTCCATGTGCGGTAGTCTGTTCCCCCTCCGGTAAAGTGCCATAGAGAAGGACCTCACCGTGGAGAATACTGGGGGCTGCTAGGAGTCAAGGGATGCCATAGCCTACATCCTCCATAGCCCCTCGACACGTGCGTCTAATAGACAGTACAAGCAACTCACTCATGAAGTCATCGCCGCTCGACTAGGGGCTCCCTCCCCAAATATCAAGGGGTCCTAGTATGCCATTGTCATTGCCTTTGACGCCTACGACTACCCCACCTCGATGGTGGCGTCGGCTTGAACATGATCTCCATCGAGACATTCGCCAAGCTGCAAGTGTCATACGACAGGCTAATGCCCACCATTGTCTTGGTATTGCTGACGAGTACGCCATAGAGGGGTCCTCATAGAGCGTGTATAGAGAGGTGGGGGAAGGCGTTGAGTTGACATGTACGAGGTAAAACAGCTTACCCAGGTTCAAGTCCCGTGACAATGGTGGAACTCTACTCCTGCTATAAATCACTATAATGGTAATACACCGAGTTACAGGGATCGGTTCGCTATGCGAGGTGTTGTGTACTATTGTATGTTTTGCCCTAAAGGCTCCCACATGTTCGTCTTATAAAGGCGACATAACCTAGGGTTACAGGGAACAGACCTTGTCGGACAGTTATAGAGTCATACACTAATACTAACTAGTCTTCGTGTCTTGTACTCCAAGGCTCTGCGTAGGTCGGTGAATATAATGTAGCCTTCCTTTATTCGGCATGGGCCTCCCTTCTAGATCCGTCTAACTGGGCCGCCCAGTAGGACATGGGCCGTGCTACCAACTGTGGGCCACCCGGGTTAGCCGGATTAGAGACATGCAATGGTGACACCCATTTAGCATATACCAACAGTAGCCCCGGAGGACTTTGAGATCTTGCGCCGCCTTTCCTTTTAGTCTTGAATGCTCCGTCTAGGTGATGCCGACAATTTGTCAAGCAATATCTCGAAGGTCTCCCAAAGAACCATGCAATCTTCTCCGTCTTCATTGTGTGAGCCGAAGATTCTCCAAGTCCTTTCTTCTAGAGCCAGATAGTTTCCATCTTCCATGGAATCTTCAAGCGTGACTCCTCCGCTGCAACGGTCAATAGGATGACATAGGCTACAACCTACGCTACCTCGAAACTCACATATAGCAGTGAATTAATCATTAGCTATTTTCGTGCGCACAAAATCTGAAACGTTTAAATGGAAAATCGGGGGACGTGGCGAAATTATCACGCATGTTCGCACACACATTGTCAATGTTGTAACCGTTAGATCTTTTATGCACGAATCTTGATGCCCAGGTCTATAAATGTTTACTTTGGCCAAAATATTTCTTTTTACCTGCATTCTCTACTGCATCTTCTTCTTCCTCCCACTGCGTGACCCTTCGATCTCTACAGCGAAAACCCTAGCCAGACTCCATCCTCCCCCTCATCCTTCATCCATCCACACAATGGCCAGCAGAAGCCACGCTCCATCGATGGCGGAAGCTCCCGAGGCTATTATAGAGTCGTCGCAGGGAGTATCTATCCCGCCGGAGGGAGTGGTGATCCCCGTCTCTGCCATGGTGGAATCCACCGGCGTTCACTAGAAAAGGGCGTCGTCTGATGCTGCGGAGGAGGACGCTGATTCCCACAAGGGAGTGTGGAGGGGTTCTGACCTTTCCGCTGAGAAGCTACAAGAACTCATCGCCAATGGATACCTTCTGGTGACAGAAGTATTAATCTGGCGGCCAGCACCGACCGGCGAAGTGGTCCCCTCTCCCCAAGCCAGAGAGAAGGTCTGCCTCAAAGCCCAACTGGTACATGGCGTTAGCCTCCCAGTCTCCGCCTTCTTACTCGAAATCCGCCGACGCTTCCGGGTTCTCCCCCTCAACCTTTCTCCCAACATCATCCTTGTACTTAGCAACTATGTAGCTTTGTGTGAAGGATACCTAGCAATCAAACCTAGGATAGATCTGTTTATTTATTTATTTATTTACCGTCAAGAGAGAGTCTGTAGAGTCCAAGTATGAACTGTGGAACCATTAGCTTCAAGATCCGTCCTAACCGGTGGTTCCCCGAAATTGTCGTCCATGAGTCCTACAAAAACTGGCAGCAGACTTACTTTTTCGGCCCAGATATCCCTCTGGTCGGCCGGGAAGACTCGTATCCTGACTTTGTCGATGGGGCTACCACCAAAACCACCACCTAGAGATCCCAAGGCCCCCTCCCATCCAAAAACGAAGCCTCTCACTCCGTAAGGCGGATTGAGTGGCTAGTAGATGGAGGTCTAACCGGCCTGGACCTAGCCATGTGCTGGTTTACAAGGCGGATCCAACCTCTGCAGCACCGCGCCGAGCTGATGCACAAGTATTCCAAGGAGAGAGAAGACCCTATGCAGATTTCCAAGGACAACTTCTCTGCGGACTCCATCAAGCTCCGGCTTAGAGACCTTCTCAAGGTGAAAGACAAGAAGCGTCACTTCAAGATCACCTTCGACATGTTCTCTTTATTGCTTTTCATATATACTCTAAGGCTTTTGACTTGAACTTATAAATCATCTAATATTACTTCGTCTCCTTAGTTGGCGACCTTGGCGGAGGAAGACATGGCCTCCCAAGTCTACGATCCAAGACTAAAGGATGTGCAGGTCATGTCTGACAATGATGCCTCCAAGGACCATCCAGCTCCGACAGCACGAGAGCGGAAGAGCTCCACCTCGGATGCTGCTGTCAAGGGCAAGAAGAAGAAGAAAATAGAGAGTGGAGTCTCCAAGAAATCCACTGCCACCTTAGAGGCAGAGAAGAAGAAATCCGTCGACATCCCTTTAACTAAGGCACCTACCATGGTGTAAGTACATTCATTCTCCAGCTTTGTTTTGCATTGCACCTATTCAATTCCTGTACTTATACTTTGTACATTTTAGGAAGAAATCCGATGTTGGTTTGAGATGGACCTCCAAAGATGTTGGAGGTTCCAAAAATATTCGTGACATGTTCTCCAAGTCGACCTCGCCATTGCTCCCCCAACTCCTACCACCAAGCCTACCACAGGCTCCGCCAGAACTTTGTCCCCCGTCATCCCTGAGACCTCTGTCATGGAGATAGACATCAATCCAACACCAGATATCGCAGGTCCTGTCGATATGGATGTTGCTCCCAGTGGCCAGGCAACGCAGGAGAGCGCCTCCTCTAAAGTGGTTGAAGCTCCATCTAAGGATGACACCGAGAAAGGGGAGCAATTGGAGGAGGGAGCATAAGCAGTAGTAACAACATCAATGGTCAAGCCGGGAGCCACTATGTCTTCAACTGCTATCATTGCGTGGAAGATAGCTAGGGCTTCATCCATGCCTCCGGCTTCTACAACTCCTCAGCCTCTAACTCCTCCGACACTAAGCCAGGATGATCTCATTCAATAGGCAAATTCTATTTATAAGAATGCCTGGACCTTCCATGATGCATATGCCAACTTGGACAAGAATCTAAGGGTTATTGCTATTGTATGTCTTTGATCTTTACTTTTTACTTTATAATATATCCCACTATAGCCCCCGAGCTCTTAGGTGGAAAACCAGTAGTTTTTGGCCTGAGTGCTCCAAAGAATTAAGTGTAGAATTTGATAATGTAGCCCTCGAGTTTCTAGTTAGAATGAATAATTTCGGCTAGATACTCTAAGAGAGAGCATACTTTGAATTAAAATATGATACTATAGCCCCCGAGCCTTTAGTTAAAACTGAGAAGTTCTGACTAGATGCTCTAGAGAAACTAAGCATTTCATCTCTTTGCAGAATGAGAATGCCCGGAGGAAAGCTGCCAATGAGAAATATGGCAAGCTGCAAGAAGCGCTGGACATTGAGAATGGTAAAACATACTTTCTGAAGGAACAGGTCACAAATAGCAAGTGTCTATTTTCCACCAACAACTCCTAGTTTTTCACTTGGAACCATTTCATCTGAATTATCACAATGTTGTCTTTGTTCCATCTTACAGAGACCATCACCAAGGCAAAGAGCATTGTCGAGCAATCCAAGCATATCCAACGGCTCGACGATGAGAACAAAATTCTGAAGAAATACCTGGCTGATGCCATCAAAGGCCATGAGGAGGCAATGAAGGTTATGCAAGAATCTGCTGACACCGAGATTCAGCGCCTGAAGAAGGATATTTAACAACTCAAGGAGCAAAACCAAGCTGCCAAAGAGCAGAATGCTTAGGGCCTTGAGATGTACAAAAAGCTTCAGAAGGGGCATGACATCTTGGCGAAGACCTACCAATAAGCTGAGACGAGCATCTTTGGTAACTTTCCTTCATATTTGTCAATTCTATAAGTCGGATAAATGTATTGTTATACTCATGACCCTTGCTTCTTACGAAAACAAAGCTCCCATTGGTTTAACCAACATGGGTGAAGGTGCTTCGGATTCAAAGGAGTGCATGATTATTGTCGGCAACTTCATCAATACTGCCCTAAATCAGGTGAAGGATATTGCCAAGCCATTGGACATCACCATCAAGGCGGCAGATTCTGCTGCTAAGTACTCGAAGATCCTGTGTCAAGCCCCCGAGAAAGTAAAGAGCTGGAAAGCATCTTGCGTCCGGGCTAGTCCAAGGATGGCCTTGTCCTTGGTTAGGGCACACTACGACAAAGCTGACATTGACTTGGTGACTTTCGGCATGCCAAAGGTTGACGAGGAGGGGTGCGAAATCGACAGCGATGCCATCTTGAACTCCCTTGCCGGCTACGATACCCGGGTTGCCAAGATGGTCAAGGCAGACATCTTTGTGCCTAGTGAATTTCTTGATGATGAACCATCAGCTTCGGGATCTAGCCTTTGATCCTCTGAGTTGGACGACCTTGCCAAGTTTGATTCTCATGTAGCTGATGATGCAGGGTCGAAGTCTCCTGCAGTAGAGCCATAAAACACTTTGTATTAAATGTGTCTCTGTAATGCTTTTGTATGTATGCGGAAAACTTGTAGAAGTAAGGCGGAAAACTTGGCCGCAAGCCTCCTGCTAATTATCTAGATCCAGCATGTATATATTTTTTAAGCAAGTGTTGGATTATCCATTATTCTGGTTCGTATGCTTGACCTTTCGTGAGATGGAAGACTCGCAACACAGAACCATGCTCTTAGGTGATGATGCTTAATAGCACCGTCAAGAACCTAAGAACAAAATCGTCGGCTTTGAGTGCCGAAAAGTCACTACTCCTTAATGTACATAAGAACATCAGAAAATGTGTAGACCAGAAAACTTAAGCTAACGCTCGTAGGCGGAATTTTCACAAGTGCAAATGCAAACTTGCGCATGAATGGTTTATATGATCCAAAAATGAACACTAAAGGAGGTAAAAGACTCATAAAATATGAGTGAACCAAATACTTTATTTCATCGATCATATAAGTTACTTATTACATAATATAAAATATGATAAGTGTAAAAAGGACGTAGTTGTGCTATGTTCCATGGCTGATCTGTCTCCGGGAAATCATCATCGGAGTCATGTTGCTTGCGCTGGTGTTTTTTGGGCCTATCCTTCAACTCGCGAATATCGACGAGGTAATAGGAACCATTGAGCAGTGCTTTGCTTATGACGAATGGTCCTTCCCAAGGCGGGGATAGTTTGTGTGAATTTTTTTGCTTGAGTCAAAGCACCAGATCCCCATGTTTAAATGAGCGATGCCTAACATGGCGATTATGGTAGCTATGTAGCTTCTGCTGGTGGATGGCGGATCTCTAGCATGCCAGCACATGTTCCTCTTCGAACAGGTCCATAGATAAGCGTCTGGATTCTTCAGCGTCATCTTCATCGTAGGTGGCGAATCTTGGTGCATCATGAAGGATGTCGGATGGCAGGACTGCTTCTGCTCCATAAACCATGAAGAAAGGGGTCAAGACGGTAGATCTGTTGGGCGTTGTTTGCACATTCCACAAAACAGATGGCAACTCCTCCGCCCAGGCTCCAGCTGCTCTATGTAGCGGTGCCTCTAAGCGTGGCTTGATTCCTTGCAGAATTAGTCCATTGGCTCGCTCAACTTGTCCATTTGACTATGGGTGTGCCATAGATGCTAGGTCAAGGCGGATACATTTTTCATGACAATGCTCCTCAACTTCTCTGAGAGACAAATTGCTATTGTTGTCGGTGATGATGCTATGTGGGAGACCAAATCTCACCACTAGATCCTGAACAAATTTCAGAGTTGGTGCCCCATCGAGCTTTCTAATGGGTTTAGCTTCAATCCATTTAGTGAACTTATCAACTTCTACTAGCAGATGCGTAAATCCACAAGGTACTGTTTGGAAAGGCCCAACCATGTCAAGCCCCCAGACTACAAACGGCCAAGTAATTGGTATTGTTCGCAATTCTTCAGCTAGAACATGTGGTTACCATGCATAAAACTGACACCCAATGCAGGTATGCACCAGCTTATCGGCGTCCGCCTTAGCGGTCAACTAGTAGAATCCTTGCCGGAAGGATTTTGCCACCAGCGATCGGGGAGCGGTATGATGCCCGCAATCTCCGAGATGTATTTCTCTAAGGATATCCATATACCTTGTTGCGGGGAGATGCACCATAGGAAAACTCCTGTGGTACTTCTTTTGTATAGCTGGTCGTCAATTATGACGTAGCCCTTTGATCTGCGTACTATTTGTCGGCTTCCGACTTCGTCGGCAGGCAGTGTTCTGTCTTGAAGGTAGTCCATGAACAGTTTCATCCAAGCTGGAGAGGTCACTGTTACTGCATTAACAAATGAATCCACTCTATTCGGGTTATCAAGGTACGCTCCTTTCACGGATGGGGTCCGTAAATGCTCCAGGAAACGCCTAGCGGAATTGGTCGGGAAGCTGATGCAAGCTTAGACGGCAGATTTGTCGCCTCATTGTCCTCCCATTTGACATACTTGACTTTGTAGTCGTCGAAGCACTTGGATATCTCATTTACTTCATCTCAATATGTCGCCATCATAGGGTTCCACGTGTTCTAGGTGCAAGCCACCTGCTGGGCAACCAAGTCAGAATCTCCACAGCAAACTATGTGTTTGATGCCAATATCATTGGCCACACGTAGTCCATGAATGAGGGCCTCATACTCCTCCTTGTTGTTGGTAGCATTGAAGTGGATCTGCATGACGTACTACAGATTCTCTCCTATTGGTGATTGTAGTAATACACCATCCCCCGAGCCATTGAGCAGCTTGGATCTATCAAAGTGCATGACCCAATACTCTGGCTCTGGCACAGGAGTGTTTTCTGGCAGTTCTATCCAATCTGCAATGAAATCCGTAAATGCTTGAGATTTGATAGCGCTGCGTCTCTTGTAGGTGATTTCAAAGGTGGCAAGCTCGATGCCCCACTTTTCCACCCTTCCTATAGCATCACTGTTATTTATAATGTCGGACATCGGAGCCTTGCTCACCACTGTGATAGGGTGCTCCTGGAAATAATGCCTTAGCTTCTGTGAAGCAAGGAAAACTCCATAACCTAGATTCTGGTAGTGCGGGTAATGCTGCTTGGATTCCATCAAGACCTTGCTTACATAGTAAATTAGTCACTAGACTCCGTATTCGTGCGTTGGCTCCTTGCACTCCACCACGATGAGGATGTTGATAACCCGGTTGGTTGCCTCCATGTATACTAACATAGGCTCCATTGATTCTGGTGCTGCAAGTATTGGTGCGGAGGAGAGTATTCTCTTCAACTCCTGAAGTGTTGCATCTGCTTCGTCCGTCCATACAAATTTGTCCGCCTCCTTGAGAAACTTGTAGAGCGGCATGGCCTTCTCTCCAAGTCGGCTGATGAACCGGCGTATTGCTGTGATGCAGCCTGTAAGCCTCTGTATGTCCTTCAAGCACGTCGGGTGTTTGATGTCAAGAATGGCCTTGATCTTTTCCGGGTTGACCTCAATTTCATGGTGCAAAATGATGAAGCCCAAAAATTTGCCAGATGGCACCCCGAAGACACACTTCTTAGGGTTAAGCATCATGTTATACTTTCAAAGATTGTCAAAGGTTTCCTACAAGTCGTCGATGAGATCGTTTGATTTCTTTGACATCACCGCAATGTCGTCCACATAAGCATGTACGATGCGACCTATTCGGTCATGTAGGCAATGATGCATCGTTCGCTGGTAGGTGACACCTGCGTTTTTCAACCCAAAGGGCATCGTGACATAGCAGTATGTGCCATAAGGTGTGATAAACGAAGTGGCCAATTGGTCCTACTTTTGCATCTTGATTTGGTGGTATCCTCAGTATGCATTGAGAAAACATAGAAGTTCCAAGCCAGCCATCGAGTCAACGACTTGGTCAATGTGAGGCAAAGCAAATAGATCCTTCGTACACTCACGCACATTCTTAAATCTTTGGTTCCCTTTTTGGGGACAAGTATAGGATTGGCCACCCACTAGTGTGAATAATTTCTCAGATAAAAATACCCTTAAGTAAACTAGCTAGATCTTTGCCTACAACCTGTCATTTTTCATCACCGAAGCATCGTAGAGGTTGTTTCACTGGTTTTGCTTTAGGATCCATGTTTAAGATATGCTCGACAAGTTCCCTAGGTACACCCTTCATGTCAGCAGGTTGCCAGGAAAAGATGTCCCTATTCTCATGGAGGAACTCGATGAGCGTGCCTTCCTATTTGGGATCCAGGTCCATGCCAATGGAGGTGGTCTTGGAGGAATCTCCTTCAACAAGCTCCACCTGCTTGGTCTTGATGGCGGCCTTGAATGCGGGTTCGGAGTTAGAAATTTGCTTCTTCGAAGCCGGCATCTCTAAGGCGTCGACTGGCTCTGGATCTCCTTGAACTCTTCACCATAGAGGACTGCTTCGGCGAAGGCGACTTCGCTCAGCTCGCACTCCATTGCCTTTGTGAAGCTTTCGGCAACAGTGATGATGCCTTTTGGTCCAGGTATCTTGAGCTTGTTGTAGACAAAACATGGCCTGGTGAGGAAGGAGTGGAAGATGTCGCGTCCAAATATGACGTGGTACACGCTCTTAAAGGGCACCACTTCGAAGGTCATGCACTCTTGGCGGTAATTATTATCATCACCAAAGGTGACCGGAAGGGTGATGCAGCCAAGGGAATTAGCTTGCTGACCAAGAACGACGCCATGGAACACGGTGTTGCTCTTCCTTAGCTGGGTCTCCGTCAAGTTCATCTTACTTAATGTATCCAGGTACATGATGTTGATGTTGCTTCCACTGTCCACGAGGAACTTAGAGAACTCACTGCCGTTGATCAGGGGGTTGATGACCATGGCATACTGGTTCTCTGTTGGGATGAGCTCTGGGTGATATTCTCTATCACAAGTGATTAAAATCTCTGACCACCTAACGTATTGGGGGACTGGGGGAAGGGTAGCCATCAGTATCCTCAGGGAGGTTTTCTGGGCCTGGATGGTAGGAGTACCAAGGAAGGTGTGGTGGACGGGAGCTTTCTTTTCAAAGGGTTTTTTGCCCTTGCCATCGCCCTTGTTGGCGGGCTTAGGATCCACGTCTTCATCCATGTCATCTGAATCCTTGGACTCTTCCTCCTTCTTCTTCCCTTTGCCTTTTCCATGGGGTCTATTCTTTCGACTTTGCTTGTAGCCGGACTCAGGGTCCTCCTTGAGGTCATTGACAAACTTGCACTTGCGGTTGGTGTGGGTGGACTTGCCATTTGCGTTGAGGTGGACGAAACACGGCATATTGCGGTACTCCTCATACATATGGGGAACACGGGGCACTATGGGTGTAGAGTCACTCCACTACTTCCCACGCCTAGCCCCTCAGTCACGACCAAGTTGTCCGCCATCGCCTCTGCCAGCGAACATTGTGGCGACCATGTCGGTTGTCTGCTTTTCTTCTGGCAGGTTCTTCCACTTGTTATTATTATTCTTCTTGGCCTGGGTGGGGGTGGCCAGCACCGGCAATGACCCGCGAGCATCATCATCGGTAGCAGCGAATTCTCTAGCCATGGCAATCATCGAGTTGAGGTCGAGCTTACAGTTGTCCTGATGGCGCTTCAGCGTATGTCAGAGCAATGTTCCCTTTTCTAGGTCGTCGATGAAGGTGGCCATAGAAATTTGATCGTGTACCCCCGTGCATGAGTTTTTCATGTCAAGCCAACAGGATAGGTAGGCATGAGAAGACTCGTCCTTTTGTTGCACACACCGTTGTAGGTCATCGATGGTACAGGGTCGTTTGTACGTACCCAAGCATATAGGATCTTTTGGCTACCCAAGCGTGACAACCGAATTAACCATACTAATTTTGGTCTAAGAGCACCTCCAATCGTTGGGCGTTCCTAGACTGAAACCCGGCGCTATTTAGCGCCGGGCGGACGTAACTTTCGACCTGGGAATAGCCGTTTTCCCCTTCGTGTGGCCAAGCGGCATTCCTAGGCGATGCAAAATCGGCGACACATTTGAATATTTTTTGTTCCTGCCGGTGAAATCTCGCCCAAAGGTGTTCGACAGAAGTATGCCCAAAAGGTTTCGGCAACTTTTTATTACAAAACAGAATGAAGATCGGTGATCAGTAATCGATGGGGATGGCCTCCTCCGGCGTGTTAGATACGACGGGGATGGGCTCCTTAATCAGGATAGGGGAAGCTGACAAGTTGGAGGAGGTAGAGGCAGAGCTCGGCATCCTCGTCAAGGATGGCGGTGCGGTGCACCATGTACCAGACCTTGACCTGGGGGCTCATCGCCGAGGTGTCTTCGCCGCCTAAGAGGAACTGGAGGTATGTGTTCCTCTTCTTGGCGGTGAAGTTCGCCTTGAGGAGGTCGAGCTTCCTATCTTGGTTCTGCAGTAGTTGCGTCCACCTCTCCTCGGCCTTCTCCTCCCTCTTCACGGCATGGGCCTTGGAGTCGGCGATGCACTTCTCGGTCAACGCGTGGAGACATTCGGCGGGAGGTACTGTAGCTTACAACATCTTCGCCTTCTTCTGGCTGATTTCTGGCCTCCCTTAGCTGTAGTCGGGGGAGCCTCCGGGTTATACACACCGTCCTTGTTTTTGGCCAGGCTCACGCGAGTGTCCTCCCATTTCGGGGAGCTCAGAATCTTGTCGAACACGTGGGGGAACTTGAACTCCGTGCTGGTGTCGTCTGTGTACATGCCGAGCACACTGAGAAGCTGCATAGACAACGCAAAATGTATCAGGACAGGCATCATGTCGGCATAGATTTAAACTTGAGGTTGGTGAACTACCTTGCTATCTATGCTCTTGCCACTGATTGGTGTGCGCCTGATCTCTTCCATAATGTCGTGCCACTTGCCGCAAGCCTGCAGCACCAGTCCCTAGTGATTGGTCATGGCCTTCTCGCCGTGCTCCATGTGTATCTTGTTGAACTTCAGGTCCATGAGGTTACGCTCATCGAACGCCAACTTCACACGCTTCCAGTAATTATCCGAGTTTTGGTTTGCGCTTGTGATGTGGTCCATGCTCACCGACATCCATGCCTGCGAGGCAAAGGTCCTCAAGCGTTGTCCACTTGACGCGGGGCTTCGCCGTCATCTCCTTCTTCTTGTCCTTGCCCTTCGCCGCCGCCAAGGTGCCCTCTTCGACCAGCATATGGTCGGCGTCATCCTTGGCCTCGACCAGCGTCTGGTCGGTGTCGTCCTCTTTGCTGAAACCCTGGGACTCTAGGCCAAGTTCGGCGGCGGTCCAGGACTGCTCTTTAGTGAAGAAGCCAGAGGCGGCCACTATGGAACCGGAGGCGATCATGTCCGACATGTAGGCGTCACCGAAGTGTTGGGCAAGGAGTTGCTGCCGGCAAACGGAAGAGGACCCCGGCACGTAGCTGATGATGAACCATACGCTAGAGAGCTGGCGTAGGGGATGTTGATGTACTTTGAAGGCTGGAGGAAAAAAGGCGGGACGGGAAGGAAAAAAGGCGGGAACTCGGCCTTGGGTCTTCAACAGGGTTGGCCCACCCATTTTTTTTGCTGTGTCCGGCATTCCCAGGCGGTTCGTTCCCAGGCGGTTCCCAGTGCCCCGGGTTCTGCCTGAGAACGCCGAATGAAAGTTGGGCCAAATCCGGACAAATTTGGTGTCCCAGGAACGCGACTGAGCGAAATTTTGCCGTCCAAACGGAAAAATTGTGCTGGGAACGCCTTAAGGGCATCTCCACCGGGTCGACCCAACCTGTCCCGGCACGTCTGAACCCATCCGCGTGGACGCGGGCGACATGCGCGGCACCGCAGTGGCATGACCCATCCGTCCTGACGCGTCCGGCTTGACCCATCCATGTATCTAATTTGCGTGACCACTGGGTCGGCCCAGACAATGCGCGCTGCCTTGCGTGTCCGACCACTTGTTCACCCGGGCCTTGTAGCCAGTGGCACAAAGACACTCCCCCACCCCCCAAAAACCCTCACCTTCCATATCCCGCGGCCAGAGCAGATGCAACCAGCCGTCGCTGCCATTGACGGTTGTCGCCTCATCTCTCCCTCCCCCCTCGGCCCCCGGCGCGATATCGAGCAGGACGACCGCAAGCCACGCGCGGTGCCGGACTTGACTGGACGCTCCACAGGCAAACCCACCGCCCCGGCCTTCGCCTCTACGTTGTACGTGCACGACCTGTTTGGTCGTTTGCCGAGGTGCGTTCGCTGGCCTTTTCTTGATAATCCTGTCCACTACGGGAGTTGGTAAATCCATTGACAGCACTATACTTGATAGATGGGTAGCAGGCGAAGAGCGATCGAGTTCTTCTTTAAGAATTACGTCGAGTCATCATCCGAGGAGGAGTCCAATGGTGAGACCGAAATTCTTCTGGTAGCTGCACAGATGGTGCACGATAACTACCTACTCCCAACCCGTAGAGGTGGCTCGACGAAGTGGCGTGAAGCCAACCATGAACGTGATCGGGAAGAGGGGCACATACGCTTTTACAAGGACTACTTCAACCCAACTAATCCGGTCTTCAAAGAGAAGGAATTCTGTCACCGCTATCGGATGTCCAGGAACCTGTTCTTGGACATACTCAATACGGTGAGGGAGTACGACGACTACTTTGAGGCTAAGTACGATTGCACCGGTAAGCTTGGCTTCTCCTCCTACCAGAAATGTTCAGCTACCATGTGGTAGCTTGCATATGGAGTGCCCGGTGATCTCCTCGATGACTACATGCGCATGAGAGAGTCTACATGCCATCATACCATGTATAGATTCTACATGCGCATGAGAAAGCCAAACACCAAAGACACTGCCCATCTTCTGTCCATCAACGAGCGTAGGGGGTTTCCTGGGATGTTTGGCAGCATCGACTGCATGCATTTGCAGTGGAAGAACTGTCTTTTTGGTTGGCAAGGGCATTTCAAAAGGCATGCGGATGGTTGCACAGTCATACTTGAGGCTGTTGCATCACAAGATCTCTGGATTTAGCACTCCTTTTTTGGCATGGCTGGATCAAACAATGACATCAACATGCTGTAGAGTTCTCCGGTGTTTGCTAGGCTGGCAGAGGCAATGCCCCACAAGTTTCCTATGAGATCAATGGCAATGCATATGATATGGGGTACTACCTAGCTGACGATATCTATCCATCCTGGGCCACCTTCGTGAAGACAATCCGCAACCCTGGAGATGAGAAATGCAAGAGGTTTGCGAAAGAGCAAGAGACCGCTAGGAAGGATGTGGAGCGATCATTTGGTGTGCTTCAATCAAGATGGACTATTGTTCGATACCCTGCTAGAAACTGGAGCACGGAGAGGATGTGGGATGTGATGAATGCGTACGTGATCATGCACAACATGATCGACGAGCACGAGTGATACATTGCAAATGTATCTATAATTTTTGATGTTCCATGCTTGGTTTTATCCACTTTCTTGTGTTTTGTTCCAACTTTGGAGTACTTTTTATATGATTTCTTGGACTAACCTATTAACAAGAGCCATAGTGCCAGCTGCCTGTTTTCTGCTGTTTTTGGTTCCAGGAAAGTCAGAAAATGAATATTCTCGGAATTGGACGGGACAAAAGCCAAAGTGCCTATTTTTCCGGAAGGGATCAAGTGCCAGAATACGAGACGGAGAGGGGCCAGGGGCCGGCCACACCACTTGGCCGCGCGGCCAGGCCTGGCCCGTGCCAGGGGGTGGTCTGGTCGACCCCAGCACCCCCTCGGCCTCTCCTTCTGCCTATAAGTTTCCCTCGGGACGAAAACCCTAGGTACCCGATCAAAAATCCACGAAAGAGACTATAGCCGCCGTCATCTCCATCCCTAGATCGGGAGGGATCTGAAGCTCTTCTGGGCACTCTGCCGGAGAGGGGAATTCACCCTGGAGGCCTTCTTCATCACCATGCAAGCCTTCGGTGTGATGCGTGAGTAGTTCATCCTTGGACTACGGATCCATGTAGTAGCTAGATGGTTGGTTTCTCCTCCTTTGTGCTTTCATGTTTAGATCTTGTGAGCTCCGTTCATGATCAAGATCATCTATTTGTAATTCATACATGTTGTGTTTGTGGTGATCCGATGGATATTGAGATGCTATTTCAGATTGATTATTGATTCTATCATGTCTTTGTTATTTGAGATCTTGCATGCTTTCCGTTGTTAGTAGCTATCTTGGCCAAGTAGATGCTAGCAACTCCAAGAGTTAGTATTTATGCTCGATAGTGGGTTCATGCCTCTGGTAATCTGGGGAAGTGACAGAAATCTCTAAGGTACTAGATATGTTGTTGCTACTAGGGAGAAAACAACAATCATTTGTTCATAGAACAATCGTATTGTTTACTTTACACGCAGTTCGTAAAGCAATAATCTGTTGCTTGCAACTTAGTACTGGAGGGGGTTCGGATGATAACCTGACGGTGGATTATTAGTCATAGATGCAGTTGGATGGCGGTCTATGTATAATGTTGTAATGCCCAATCAAGTCTCAAAGGAGTCAAGATGATTAGTATATGCATGTATTGCTTTCTCGGTGTTTGTCAATTGCCCCGCTGTAATTTGTTCACCTAGCATGTTATCTATCTAAGGAGAGCCATCTCTAGTGAACTATGGATCCTGGTCCTTGTCTTTTACATACAATCTACAATCTTTTACTGCTTTGTGTTTACTTTCTGCAAACTTTTACTTCTTTCCATTCGATACGTTTAATCCTTTGTTTCCGCAAAACACGGTGAGATTGACAACCTCATCGCAAGTTGGGGACAAAGTTCTGTGGTTGTGTTGTGCAGGTCTCCACGTTGCTACTAGCACCAGTAGTGCGCCCTGCCAAAGCTCAGCTAGTAACACCTTTGAGGTGTTTCCTTGCTCCTACTGGTTCGATTAAACCTTGGTTTCATAACTGAGGGAAACTTGTTGATGTGCTCATCATACCTTCCTCTTGGGTTTCCCAACGAGCTCTACATAAACCACGAGCCATCAACACTTTTCTGGGCGCCGTGCATTGAGCCATCAAGCGATTTTCTGGCGCCGTTGCCAGGGAGTCAAGGACATCTTCACAAGGGGAGTCCCTCATAACCAATATCTTTACTTTGTTGTTTTTGTTTTGCTTAGTTTCTTTTTTCTTTGTTTGCTTGTTTTGTTCTTCAAAAAACACAAAAAGAATTAGTTTTACTTGTTTGCTTTCTTATTTGACAACCCAAAAAAATGACTACTCTTGAAAACACTAAGTTGTGTGACTTCACTAGCACCAACAACAATGATTTTATGAGCACACCTATTGCTCCATCTGTGGCTGAAAATACTTTCTTTGAGATAAAACCTGCTTTGCTCAATCTTGTTATGAGAGAACAATTTTCTGGTATTGGTAATGAAGATGTTGCTTATGAAGATGTTGCTTGCCATCTAAATAACCAATATCCTTATGAAGATGTTGCTTGCCATCTAAATAACTTTGTTGAACTTTGTGAGATGCAAAAGCATAAGGATATAGATGGTGATATTATTAAGCTGAAATTGTTTCCTTTCTCTTTGAGAGGAAAAGCTAAAGAATGGTTGAATTCCTTAACTAGGAATAGTATTGATTCTTGGACTAACTGCAAAGATGCTTTTATTGGAAAATACTATCCTCCTGCTAAGATTATATCCATGAGAAGTGAAATAATGAAGTTTAAACAACTTGATAGTGAGCATGTTGCTGAAGCTTGGGAAAGAATGAAATCTTTGGTAAAGAATTGTCCCACTCATGGACTGACTGCTTGGATGATCATCCAAACTTTTTATGCAGGATTGAACTATTCTTCAAGGAACCTATTGGATTCAGCTGCTGGAGGTACCTTTATGACCATCACTTTGGGTGCTGCAACAAAACTATTGGATAATATGATGGTTAATTATTCTGAATGGCATACTGAGAGAGCTCCACAAGGTAAGAAGGTAAATTCTAGTGAAGAAACCTCCTCCTTGAGTGATAAGATTGATATTATTATGTCTATGCTTGTTAATGGGAAAGCCCATATTGATCCAAATAATGTTCCTTTGGCTTATTTGGTTGCTCAAGAAGAGCAAGTTGATGTGAACTTCATAAGAAATAACAACTTTGGCAACAATGCTTATGGAAATAATGCTTATAGGAACAATTTTGGTAACAACACTTATAAGCCATATCCTCCGAACAATGGTAATGCTTATGGAAATTCTTGCAACAATAATAAGAGTGCTCCCTCTGAACTTGAAGTTATGCTTAAAGAGTTTATTAGTAAACAAACTGCTTTCAATAAAATTATTGAGGAAAAACTCTCTAATGCTGAAAGAAATATAGCATCTTTGGCTGAAGCTCAATCTTCTTTGAATAAAATGGCTGCTAAAACTGAAACTAATGAGAATCCCTTTGCAGCTGCTAATGCCATACAAGTAAGAATTGATGAAAATGTTAGACTATTAGCTGAATTACATGCTAAGTGGGAAAGAGAAGATGAAATTGCTAGAAACATTAGTGTTTCTACTATTACCGCCACTAGTGTTGAGGCTAGCAATAGTTCTACTACTTTAGATGATAAAGTTGATTTTGATATTGATGGTTGCAACATCTCTGAAGTTATTAAGTTCCTACAAAATCTTGCTAAAAGTCCTAATGCTAGTGCTATGAACATGGCTTTTACAAAACACATTACCGATGCTCTCATAAAGATTAAGGAAGAAAAGATGAAACATAAAGCTTCTATTCCTATAAAACAAGAAGATGGTTGGGAACCCATCATTAATATGAAAGTGAATTACTTTGATTTCAAAGCTTTGTGTGAGCTTGATAGTAGTGTTTTTATTATGCCTAGAAGGATTTATGATATGCTTGATTTGCCTCCTCTTGAAGATTGTTATTTGAATGTCCCACTTGATGCTAATGCTAAAAAGAAACTCATGGGGAGTCTTAATGATGTTCTTATTATGGTTAATGATTCCTATGTCCCCGTTGATTTCTATGTTTTGGATGTTGAATACAATGCTTCTTGTCCTATTACTTTGGGAAGACCTTTTCTTAGAACTGTTGGCGCCATCATTGATATAAAAGAAGGCACCATTAAATATCAACTCCCACTCAAGAAAGGTATAGAACACTTCCCTAAAAAGAGAGAAAATATTTCTTTTGCTTCTCCTATGAAAACAAAATTTGGTCTTAATGCTTCTTCATTTGAGAACACTTGATTCTTTCTTTGGTTCTTATGCCTAACTTAAAGGCGTTAAAGAAAAGTACTTGTTGGGAGATAACCCAAGAGTTTTAGATGAGTCTTGGAAGTTATTACCTCTGTAATAACCTCTCCTTATCCTTTTTATTTGCTTTTTGTGCCAAGAGTAACCTCTAATGAGAGTGAAGTAATGATTGGGAAGGTTGCTGTCCCGAAACAGATTTCTGTGCTTCACCGTAAAAATTCCTGAGAGAGTTCTGTACGTCGTAATGAGTTGTAAATATTTGTGCTTCTGACCCAGGTTGTTATATAACTTTCGTTAGTTCAACACTTTTTTATTTGAGCAACAGAAGGTCTTCGCAAAAATTCGTCTTTACCTGCTGGTCTGTTTTGACAGATTTCTGCCATTTTCTGCATTTGCTTCTTGTGGGTTCCTTTTTGAGTTCTTTTGGGGAATTGAGCTTTTTGAAGGAAGTTATACAGTAGCTAGTGTTCTAATGGAAGTTTATTGGGTGTTAGAACTGAACCTTAAGACTTATTTATCTTAAGTGCACTAATGTTGCTAATGAGATTGTGTGAAGTTTTGTATAAAGGAAAATTTTCAGGTGTATCGAAGGAATGAGTAATGAGATGAAGGATGGACTAAAGCTCAAGCTTGGGGATGCCACGCGTGTCACCCCAAGAAATATCCAAGAAGTTCAAGCGTCATCCCCTTCTTCATCAATAAAAATTCCAGGTTTCTTCCAAACGCTTCATTTTTATTGTTTCATGCACAGTTGTGTTTTTCTTGGAGCGTCTTCTTTTTCGTTTTTGTTTTGGTTTTTAGTTTGCTTGGTTTTCTTAGTTTTCTGAATAAGTTGGTTGGACCCCCTCTTTCATACATTTGTTTGCAAATAGTTTGGTTTGGTTTGGAAAAGAGTAGGAAAGTTCATACTTATGTAGTAAAAAGAGCTCGTTTTTGACTGTGGCTATACTTTGTCATGCCATGCTTGATATTGTTTTGGCTTTATGCTTAGTATTCTTTGCTGTAGCATGACTTGTTATAAACAATTGAGATTGCTTAATGTGCCTTGGATGAATCATGCGTTGTTTTAGCATATTAAAGCATAGTACAGTGGTATTCTTCTTTGATGCTTTATTTGGGTTGACTTTGCGCATGCTTACACCATGTTATGACTTTCACAAGTCACCATAGCCTTTATGATCCTTTAGTTTTCAACTTGTAGTATCACTTTATGCTTTGATCAATGATGTTTTGTCACTCTGCATGATTATGGCCATTATTGCTCTCTAGGTTTGTCGCTCCCAGTCTTTTGCTAGCCTCCACCACAAATTATGAGTTCAACTCATGCATCCAACTCCCTAAACCAAGTTATTCCAAAGAGTCCACCATACCTACCTACCATCTTATGCTATTCCAAGTATATTCATGCTTTTGTTTACCTTCCACTTGTTATGAGAAAACTAGTGATTAAAGCTCTCACGCACTTCATGGCACACTTTACTTTATTGCCTCTAATAAACTTAAACCATTGGGTCCTTCTTTGTTGCGTATATGCTTGCGCTTTATAAGTTGAAATTAGCAGAACCATGTTTTATGGGGAACGCTTTCAACATTGCACTTGTACTTTGTACCCCGTTGATATCATGTTCTTTTGCTTACGGATCCCGGCGGTGTGAAATAAAAGTGGAACTTGTAAGATCATGGAGTTTGTATGTGTGTTAGAGAAACGTCTGGGCCGCTAGCCTAAGCCATGCCTAATCATGGTGGAAACTTGCAGCATCACCATAATGAGAACTCTATGAAGCATCCTCAATAAAAACCTATGCAAATAGCAAATAAAAATATCGCTGAGATGCTCATTGTCTGCTTGCCTTGTCATTTTGATTATGGGAAAGCTCCTGTATCATGTGCAAGGGGTACCCCGTTGGCGGTTCTTAATGATACACATGTACTTACAATGATAAGGGCTTACTCGTGACTGAAGTTGAGTAGCATGAGGATCGGTCTTCGTAAGTAAGGGACATGAGATTTCGGTTTATAACTTGTCAAGCATATCCTCTTAGTTGTGTCACTTTAACCTTAATCACTTAAACATGCTTATGATAGGGGCAATGAGAGCTGAAAGCTATAAGTACCATAATTTTTGGAAGCTCTTTATGAGACTTGAATCCCTACTTCCTTTTACAAAAGGTCTTTCTTCTACCATTATATTCAGTCTCCACCTTCTATATTTATGCACTATTTTGACAGCATAGTGGCCATTCTTAGTTCTATGTGCATTGTCCCAAGACTAGTTGATTGATGCATAACTTGTTATTGCTTGTTTGAAACTATTGTATCTAGTCACTCTTATGAACTTTGAAGGTGTCCTATGCATTTATATTTGCTACTCTATTGAGGGACAAGATGAATACTTTTATGCTATGTTTTCTTTATGTGAAACAAACAAACGTCTTGCAAAGTATTGTTATTCATGAATCTTTTGTTTGTGCCTTTTCATGTTGCATCATAGTTTCTTTCTTATTGCTAGAACTTTGTCTTTCATGCTATGATTCAAGTACTATGATCCCAGCCTTGAATGTTTTGCAAATGCATTGATCAAGTCTTTGATGGTGCATGTCACCTCAAAAATTATTTCTTTTTATCACTTACCTACTCGAGGACGAGCAGGAGTTAAGCTTGGGGATGTTGATACATTGCAAATGTATCTATAATTTTTGATGTTCCATGCTTGGTTTTATCCACTTTCTTGTGTTTTGTTCCAACTTTGGAGTACTTTTCATATGATTTTTTGGACTAACCTATTAACAAGAGCCACAGTGCCAGCTGCCTATTTTCTGCTATTTTTGGTTCCAGGAAAGTCAGAAAATGAATATTCTCGGAATTGGACGAGACAAAAGCCAAAGTGCCTATTTTTTTGGAAGCGATCAAGTGCTAGAATACAAGACGGAGAGGGGCCAGGGGCCGGCCACACCACCTGGCCGCGCGGCCAGGCCTGGCCCGCGCCAGGGGGTGGTCTGGCCGACCCCAGCACCCCCTCGGCCTCTCCTTCTGCCTATAAGTTGCCCTCGGGACGAAAACCCTAGGTACCCGATCAAAAATCCACGAAAGAGTCTGTAGCCACCGTCATCTCCATCCCTAGATCGGGAGGGATCTGAAGCTCTTCCCGGCACCCTGCCGGAGAGAGGAATTCACCCTGGAGGCCTTCTTCATCACCATGCAAGCCTCCGGTGTGATGCGTGAGTATTTCATCCTTGGACTACGGATCCATGTAGTAGCTAGATGGCTGGTTTCTCCTCCTTTGTGCTTTCATGTTTAGATCTTGCGAGCTCCGTTCATGATCAAGATCATCTATTTGTAATTCATACATGTTGTGTTTGCGGGGATCCGATGGATATTGAGATGCTATTTCAGATTGATTATTGATTCTATCTTGTCTTTGTTATTTGAGATCTTGCATGCTTTCCGTTGTTAGTAGCTATCTTGGCCAAATAGATGCTAGCAACTCCAAGAGTTAGTATTTATGCTCGATAGTGGGTTCATGCCTCTGATAATCTGGGGAAGTGACAGAAATCTCTAAGATACTAGATGTGTTATTGCTACTAGGGAGAAAACAACAATCATTTGTTCATAGAACAATCGTATTGTTTACTTTACACGCAGTTCGTAAAGCAATAATCTGTTGCTTGCAACTTAATACTGGAGGGTGTTCGGATGATAACCTGACGGTGGATTATTAGTCATAGATGCAGTTTGATGGCGGTCTATGTATAATGTTGTAATGCCCAATCAAGTCTCAAAGGAGTCAAGATGATTAGTATATGCATGTATTGCTTTCTCGGTGTTTGTCAATTGCCCCACTGTAATTTGTTCACCCAGCATGTTATCTATCTAAGGAGAGCCACCTCTAGTGAACTATGGATCCCGGTCCTTGTCTTTTACGTACAATCTACAATCTTTTACTGCTTTGTGTTTACTTTCTGCAAACTTTTAGTTCTTTCCATTCGATACGTTTAATCATTTGTTTTCCGCAAGTTGGGGACAAAGTTCTGTGGTTGTGTTGTGCAGGTTTCCATGTTGCTACTAGCACCGGTAGTGCGCCCTGCCAAAGCTTAGCTAGTAACACCTTTGAGGTGTTTCTTTGCTCCTACTGGTTCGATTAAACCTTGGTTTCATAACTGAGGGAAACTTGTTGCTGTGCTCATCATACCTTCCTCTTGGGGTTTCCAACGAGCTCTACATCAACCACGAGCCATCAACACTTTTCTGGGCGCCGTGCATTGAGCCATCAACGAGCGTGATGACGGCATTTTGGACCAAGCTGGTATTTTCAGGGTAAATTGGTTGAGCCAGAGCTAGGTGTAGCATCTTGGGAAGAATTCATGTAAGTGCATGAAAATTTGCGTCACAGGCACACCCATGATCAGCTTCAACTAGATTTGGTTGAGCATATATGGGCTCATGCAGAAAACCAAAATGTTTAATCCCTAATTTGTTTTCTGCAATTTGAGTGACATTTGGTTGTTTTTTATCAAATCATGTGAGTGTGAACTATTCATATGTAAGCACTATTTTAATTATATTACCTAAGCTAGTTTATTTGCTTGTCAAAATATACATTTATCTATGTAAATTGGCTGTGGACTATTCATATATAAAGGGCCAGGTCTGGCCAGGTGCGGTTGTCTGAACACGCCGGACTACGGCCCTAAAGTGACCACGGATCGACCTAAACGGACAGAAACGAGCCATTTCGGTCGGCGCGGTGGAGATGCCCTGATGAAACCCGAGTGGAGATGCTTAATCTGTTTCGGTGCAGGTCATTTCGGTTCGGTAAGTTGGTCCGCGGTTAATATTTCGGATGCGCAACAGCCGGGGCCGGTCCACTGCAATGCGCTGGGAGAGGGGGCCGCAATACACCTGCGCGCCCACCCGTCCCGCCGCCATGGCCGACCTCCCGTGCCCTTCCGTCCTCAGGCCCTGCGATGAACTAGCAAACGACAACCGCCACAAACATCGGCTCCGGATCTCAGGCGTCTCCCCCCGCCCACTCGTGTCGACACGACGCGCGGCCTTCTTTCGACGCCCAGCCCACCACCGACCAGTCTGATGTCTGCAACCATGGAGCTGATGCTCAATATCGACCACAGGTGGTAGGCTGAAGCTGCTGATCCAAAATCCTCCAGCAGACTACTCTGGTTGAGGTCTTCCTCCACGAGGATCCATGTTGGACCAGTTTTTCTTCCCTAGGTAGGCAGCAGATGAAGCAGCGTGAAGGTCGAATGAATTTGACAGAGCATTAATTTCATAGGACATCCAATAAACAAATCATTGCCCAGGACACAAAGTTTCTAATTTGATTCCTTAGCAGCGTGTCTACTGGAGTACTATATACTTAACTAGACCGTGGTGTGTATCGCTTGACGCGGAGGCCGGGCTTCGCTTTCTCTTTGATTATTCTGAACCATTCGATTTTCCTCATACACTGATACAATTGGATTCATTGAGAAGCTGACTTGAGCTTTCTTCATAATTGGAAAATGAGTTGTCCCGACAGTGTTTCTTGTTGTTCTAACTGGATCTCTACTCTGCTGACAGAGAAGCAACTTAAGGTGATGACATTGACTTATGATTTTTTTTTGCCTTGACTGAACTTAGGAATTGCGTGTCAAATACGGTTATTAAAGTTAATCATTTAGTTTGATCAGCTAATATTTTAAGATATTGCAGGGCAAAGAAATATTTGCCCTTCTTTACTACTCACACTTAGTCTCACAATTAACTTTCTAATATATGGTCTCGCTGGAAATAGACAAAGAAATTGTTGACACAAACGTTGACATGTGTATATGCTAATATGGTGAAAAATGTTCTCATGTTCTATTTTTTCTTACAACTCATTGGTGCAAGATTATAACATTTAAATATTTTATTTTACCTAGCAACTCTTTGATAAGGGTCCTTTTGATTCCAAGGATTTGCCTAGGAATTTTGTAGGATTAAATCCTATAGAAATTTTTTCTATGACGATTGTTTGATTTGTAGGATTTCTATAAGATATTTTTCTAAGGATTCATTTGTACTAGTTTTCATAGGAAATCAAACATCTACCTATACCTTTTTTTAATTCCTATGATAGAATCAAACACACTTTGGTGCATATGAATTCCTATAGAATTGGAGTGGACATGACAATGCAATCCTACATTTTTCCTATTCCTACGATTTCCTATCCTACAAATCAAACAGGCCCTAAACTTGGAGATTGCTTGATATGAAATCCATAATCCGCCATGAGCTTAATTTGGAGTGTTCTTTAGGTTTTTCCATATGTACCCTACTCTTGCGTAACAATAGTTGCATAGCTATATAAATTGTGTTATACTTGACCGATATACTAACTACTAACCTCATTTGACATATGAAAATAAATAATCCTGAGTCTTTCTTAGCACGTCATTTCATTACTGTATCTTTGTACATCCACACCTGACACACCACCTCAACTCGCATCTCCACGTGTTCGCGAGGCACTTTTTAGAAGAGATAGACTGCCAAGTTTTAAAAGTTCACCATTAGAGTTGTCTAATAATCCTAGGTATTATGTTTTTTCCATTCAAGTTTTAAAAATTCCATTGAATGTGCTGACTACTTAGCCGATATAATTAGTTTATCCCCGCAAAGGGTAAATCATCAGAGCTACATGTGGCTTCACCGATTTCACGAGAAATCTTTTGACTGATGTCAACATTGCGAACACTTCTGACTTAACTATTATATTTTTTTTAACAAAATTTGCATAGCCTCTATATAAAATTGTTGATTCGCTATCCTTCTTTTTCCTACACATGACTTTGTTCAGGACATGAGCATCTCTTAATTTTGCAACCCAAGAGGTTTGGTCAGGGCATGCAATTTCTTATCGTTGCCGTCTTTCTGGGCTATATGTTGTGCATATGTTGTTTTTGCTTCATATAATACCAGCATCACATTGCTTGTGCAACTTGTGCCTGTCTTGGATGATGCTATTGAGTTTTCACATGAATTTTTTGTTTATTTTGTCAAACGATAGCATCTTCTGTACATTTGTTTGGAGTTTGTAGACACCTAGGTGTTTATTTAATTTGTCTTCTTACAAGTAAGAGCAAGTATCGGGATATATTTTGTTATTTTCTGCATCACGCATAGAATTAATTAGTTAAGACGCGGGTGCGGGTGCATAGCTACTAGTGTACTAGTGGTACAATTAGCTTAGCTCTTCTTTTCTATTGGGACTACACCAATCTGATCTGCCGCGGACCTAGAGTAGTTCCGTTGGGAAGCCCACGAGACGGGATCAAATCTGTAAAGCCCTAATCCGATGCGGCTACCCGGTAGTCCGCCACGCCACGCCACGCCGCACGGATGATGGATCGTGTGTTCGCAATTTCGCATGTGACAGGCCCAGGAAGCACGCAAGCTCACAGACAAACCGGTGCTGTAGCCTCAGAAATCTAGCCCATGAGGCATGCATATAGGCCCAGTCCGTGACGTGCCTTTTTTTTTCTTAGCGTGGAAGCGTGTCTGGCCTGCTCAGGTGACATTGTTTGTTTTTTCTTTTATACTGCTCTATTTTAGGGTTTTTTTTTGTATTTATTTTTGCCAGTTATAACGAGCGAAGGTGACTAATGTATCATGTCCGCCCTACTGGATCTCCGCCACGCAAGAACCATCGCGATATGCTGGTTGGTGACGTCACGCTACACGTCGCTGCTCCCGCTCACTGTCGCGTTGTATGGCATTCCTTTCTTTTTTTCCTTATTAGGTCATGCTTTCTCCCATTTTTTTAAAGATCATATAAATGTTCCATGTTGTGTAATAGGTGAAGATTCTCTGAACCCCGTGAACAATTATTTTTGGTGTGCCAACTTTTTTTCTTGTACGAATATCTTTTAAACTCGCCAACAAATTTTTTACTCCCCTTCTCAAAATAGATGCGTAGAATTGTCAAAGTTTGGATGAATCTAGACACTATTTAGTATTCTCTCCGACTCAAATTAGTTGACTTAGATTTATCTAGATCCGCATGTAGTGCTAGATACGTACGAATCTAGACAAAACCAAGTCAACTAATTTGGGTCGGAGGGAGTATATAGATTCATCTAAATTTGGACAAACTAAAGACATCTATTTTGGGATAGAGGGAGTATTTCTTTTTCTCATATGAACAAGTTTAAAAATCTTGTGAACAAACTTTAACTCCATGAACATATATTTTTATCAATTTACTAAATATACTATTTGATTAAAAAATAGATGTAAAATATGAGATTTATTAAAAAGTCGGTACATGCTAATGTGTTGCACCACCAGATACAACCCATGTAAAAAAATCCTTCGAGGGTTGTGTTGGCGTCAAATAGGAGCACACCGTAAAAAGCTGATATTCGTTTGTTGGTGTCCAAGTTGGACATCGATCAGGGTCGGACCTAGCACCCCCTCCATACCTGGCCGCGGTGTAACACCATATACCGAATGATTTTATGGTGATTTGACCCAAAAAAGAATAGCCCTAAGTTCTTTGGCTGGTAATTTACTGAGGCTTCGAAAGTTTTCTGTGTCAGCATGCCTATTGATAAGAGAATCGTTCATTATCTTGCAGCATTGCTTTATGCCGATTTGTTGTCTTGCTCGCATTGCATGGTAGGATACTACCGCAATTACACCCTACTTTGGGCGGAATCAATTTTCTTCTACGGAGGAATCTAATACCGTGTAATCGGATTACGGTCCTACCCAAATACAGAAATCCTAACGGTATGCATGACCACCTTTTTTTTTCGAAATTCCACCAATCTATTAATAATCATCAACAGCAGTATAAAGAGTTCTAAAAGTAATAAAAATTACAAATAGGTCATTGGACCACCTAGCGACGACTACAAACACTGGCACGAGCCGAAGACGTGCCGCTGTCCTTGCCCCTCCATCATCGGAGCCAGACAAAGTTTATCGTAGTAGAGCTTGTTGTAGTAGACGGACGGGAAGTCGTCGTGCTAAGGTCCCAAAGGACCAGCACACCAGAGCAGCAACCATCGTCGAAGATGAACAACGTAGATCGAAAGAGACTGACATCAAAACACACGTACGAAAACGACCAAATCCCAAGGAACCTGTCGGACACATGAAGCGCCCTCCGCTGATGCTAGACGCACCACCAGAGCGAGGATAGGGCGGGAAGGGCCTTATTCTGATCTCGGGACGTAGCCGCCGCCTCAACATCCTGAAGAAGACACTGAAAATAGTCTAAAGAAAATACTAAAACCTCCCCCCGGCGAGAGGCCGTGGTCCGTCACGCCTCCAAGGCCCTAAGACCGCCGGAGACAGGACGGACCGGTGGCGTCGCCGGAGATAGGACGGACCGGTGGCATCGCCGGTGGAGGGAAGGAAAATCCTAGATGGGTTTGCTGCTGCCGCCGCCGCCTCCTGGAGAACTCACGTAGGTACCGGTTCGGTTGCTATTATGCATGACCACCTTAATTGGATTATGTTATAATTTAACGAACCAAACATGATCTAAAGGATTCTAAAGAATAGAAAAGGTGAGCGTAGATACACTCACTCCTATGAACACACGCACGCACACCGTACCCGTATGAGCACATTCGAGAGACTGAGTCGGCGGGTCTTGAGATTGACGAAGTCACCGTAGGTGCCTCGCTATCGACGGAAACGTTGCTCCCACTGAAAGAAGATTCCTCTTTATGAGACACCAAAGCGTCAAACTTGGGGTTTAAACTCTGATAGGCTGGGGGTACCACTGCCCTCCTAACCATCCAACCACGGGTTGGTTCTCTGTCTCTGGTATCCATGAGACCCCAAAAGACATATATTCTTCCCTTTGAATACCATACCCTTGGTGCCAACCGATCAATGACATGTTGATATTCTTAGATGCCATGTTTTATTTGGATCTGATGAGAATGAAAGCTGTATAGGACACTAGGACGAAAAGGGTGCCGTTGTGACTTTAGGTTGCCCGCGACAAATTCTAAACAAAGCGCTTGGATTTTGTTTTGGCGTGCATGACTAATGTTATTGACTTAATAGCCGTTGGATTTAGTAGGTGGGAAAATGAGATCCACATCTTGGTGAGAAAGGGGAAACGTGAGCTAAGCATGTGAGATTCATTGCTAAGCATATGAAGGCAAGTTTTCTAATGCGCCAACGTGAAAAATCAGGTGCGGTAGCACAACGGAAACCATCCGAATCCTACAAAATTAACCGGAGCGTGGGAAGAGCTTGGCGTAGCATCCCAGTGGAGTGGAGGTGTGTATCCTCAAAAGCACCGCAAGGAACTGAAGGAAGTTAGGTTTCCGGGAAGTGTGTAAGAATATTCTTTCACTTGTACAGTTTGCACCGACATGTCAACATGGGCCATCTAAAGTGTACGTCCAACTAAGGTGCACCTTTTTTTATTGTTTCCAGCTCAGAACCTCATGGTTTACTACAGTAGTAATGTTGATTGATCACAAAACTGCTGTCTACTACCAACGTCGATGCATGGTAGGTTGAGAGCGAAGGTGTTTTTTAGTCTAAAACCCCCTTGGCATCTTTTTTTTTTTTGAGAGAGCGATGGATTCATTGGATTCGAAGGGAAAAGTACAATCACCTTTCAGCTCGGCGTAGGTGCTTTGGCGAAGTGGGAGATGCACGTGTTCATGACTCATCGCCTCGTCTCCAGTGTGGCACCGTACGTCTCAAGACTGTCCACGCACACGTCCATACAAAGTACACTGCGTGTCCCCGACCCCTTGGTATAGTATGGGCACATGCTAGTTTTAGTGGTAATGTACGATCGATCGAGTAGAGACGTTGTGTAGTATTTGAATTTCCGTTCCTTCCAAGCTGAAAGGGGCATTCATCAGCAGCGCGGACGACTCACATGAAGCGGGCATAAACACTGCTGGCCGCCCTATGCCAACGTGCAGCAAGGAAAATCCTAGTTTTAGAGGTGATTAGAGGGCATAATTAGTGAAGATTAGCTTGACCGGTCCTCCTTATACAAAATTTAGCTTGCTCGGCCCCCCTTTTCGTTCAATCCTGCCTCCGTCACTGGGCATAGGTCGATCTTTACAGAATTTCAGAAGGGAAATCAAAGCGGTAACCAAGGGAGAAATCCTCGGTTGCACTCCAGTTTCACTAAAAAAAAGTAGTAGAGAAGGCCGGATAGTGCATTGCATTTCTCAAATCAAATAAAAAATGATAAATGTGGTTAATTTGAGCTCATTTGTTGCTCTATGCATGGAATCGGGGTCCTTCGGAATGCAGTTCATAATAATTTGACAATGTAGGTTCACAATCCAAAGGTTTTTAAACACAAATTAATCACTAATTAAGCATGAACCTAAATTTAAGATGGAAATTCTAAGCCCCCGATTGGGATATCCATCTAATTAGTTTCCCCACCCTTGAATTGAATATTTACCGCCGTGTTCGATGTGCCTTTTAACTTTTGACTAATCTTTAGACGCCTTATATTTTGGAACGGAGGGAGTACTACCTCTATTTTATAATATAAAACATAAAACGTTAAACATTAAATATTTTACATTATGGAACATATTTAGTACTAGTAGTTTTTTTACTTGCCGTGTGAAAAAATATGCATTTTATTTTGGATTACTTATTACTACCTCCATTTCATAATGCAGAACGTTAAACGTTAAATATTTTACATTATGGAACAGATTTAGTACTACTAGCTTTTTTTTGCCGTGTGTGAACTTGTCATGTGACAATGAGTCTTCTGGAGAAGATTGGCACTGCTAGTTGTTCCTACCGTCCTATGTACAGCCGATCGAGAAGACCACCAGGGTCTATTTCGTTTCCAGGAGTTGCATTTGGTTGTCCTTATCTTTGCTACGTAGATCAGGTTTCAGACCCATCTATTCGAGCGCGAGCTTTACTTTATTTCCATGGGCCTTTGCCAAGCATGCAAACTGCAAAAGGCGATTAAAAGGTGCGTCCGCGTGCATCCGACGCCACCACAACAGTGATAGTGATTCATCGAACGAAAATGGAAAAACAAAAATACATACAGAGCCCACAACGATTCGACATTAGATTACACACCGACCCTCACGAAAGGAACTTTTTTTGGGGGAAAGCCACATATAATGCACCTCCTCCGTCTCGAGAAGAATCTGCTCGATCGATACTGGGTTGGCTTTTCTGTGCTGTAATCTATCAGATCAGGGAATCATGCACCGATAGCGTTCCCCTGAGCTAGCCTAGCTAGTTAATCTCGCGCGCACGTCGAGCGACATGTCAAATCTTCCTGGGTCTGCGTTTGGAATCTTTTTTCTTCCGCCGAATGATGATTTGATTGTTGGCAATATTTTTGATTGGTTGGACTTGGATAAACCTACTCATGAGTGGGATGGTGACGTGTATACGGATCAGGGAAAGCGTTTTCCCAACACAAATTAAGCGTGCGTTTGCTTGATGAACAAATATGTATGGGATGGGATGGTCAAAAATTTTGTGGATGGGATGTGCCAGATTAGATGATTCCATTTTTTGTTTGGTTCAACTGATTTGAGGGATGAGATGAAAATATGTTTACCTTATAATTTTATTAGCAGCTGGTTAACCAGATTAGACTGTAATTAGCTTAACCAAAACATATTGAACGATAGTAGTCCGACGACTGGATTCGGTAGGGCGGCAGCGACAGTGCTCCTCGATCTGGTCGGCGCGGTGCTCGGCGTGTCAGTGCTCCACTCTATCCTAGAACACCACACAATTTTCCTACTCTCATGTGTACACCCCATGCGCTCTCGAGAGCCGTCGTCCCTGACGTCGTGTCGCGTCGCGGCTACAGCGGCCCTCTCATCGCTGGTTCAACTGAATCAAACCAAGACCCCACTGTTCGTTGCCACAGTCTTCGTCTTCCTCCGCTCCGGCCACAGATTCTGATTCTTCTAGACCTCTCCCCATCCTCCCTCGTGTTATGTGGCAAGCTGGTGTCATGCTTCGCCGCGGTCCTCGCATAGGGCATCGCGGGCAAGGTTTCTTCCTGCCCTGATCCGAGCGAGCGGCAAGGAGAGAAGCTTCGTGTGGGCGGGCGGGCTTTGGGCTTTAGGCGGCCTGCGGGCAGCACAGCAATGCAAGCTCAATGCGGCCGCGTGGGCAGAGAGCTCGAGGAGCAAGGACGGACGAGTGGGCAGTGATGTGTCCTTGCCACTTGCGACAGAGACGATGAATGTGGCAGCGATCAAGGATTAGCGAGGAAGGAGAGAAATCGGTGATCCACGCTATTAGGGAAAATAGGGATTGACGGTTCGATCGATTTTGGCGGACGAGCTAATCCCACTTTTTTAAGGAATATTCCCACATGGTGAGCCATTGTAACATCTTAGGGGTTTATGTCAAAAATTAAGAGACCACAGGTGTAGGTGTGTATTCAATTCATGCATAAAAAATCTGGGAACTTTCGCGCGAGACCAGATCGAGATCTCTCTTGTTGTCAAAAGAAACATCAGGACAAGTACGATAGATTTTGACATGACCTTTACTTATTCTTATTGTTTGGGAAAAAATTCAAATAAATATTTGAATTATGATTTTGAAACTTAATTAATTTGAAACATATATTAGATTGGTAATTAATGTATTTAATATAATTTAAATAATTGAGATTGAATTATTAATAACACAATAATAAAATGCAAAATGAATAATTGCAACTAAAGGAAAGTAATAGAATTCAAGAATTAAATGAAAAGAATTCTTTATTATTAATATGAATAGATATATTACATTGTCCTTTATAATAAAGGAATAAAAAGGAAAAATTTCAAAAGAAAATTGAAGTAGAATTATAAATGGAAAATGAATTACAATGATAAATAATAATTGGATTCTTTTTTATAAATAAGATATAAATATTCACAAGATTCAAATTACAAGAAGAAAGAAAATTTAACTTTATTAATATTACACTATCATTTACATTAACCAAAGTAAAAAAAGAAAATTACAAGAAATGAACGTAAAATCTCTAAACTATTTTCCTAGCTACATTTCTTTATCTTCAATATCTTTATTCCATCTTATTCTTCTTTTCCTGCTAAACACAAAGAAAAGAAACACAATACAAAGAGGGGTTATTGGGGGTAATGTTACTCTCGGATTAGGGCATAATGTTGTTATGACTAAACTTGTAACTGAGTAGTAATTATAGGGGGCAAAGATTAAATCTGTTGTTATCGGTTTTTGATGCCTCAACTTTGTGCATTTATAGGCTAAAGGGGGAAATTTCACCATATTAAGTTTCACCAACTTCAAATAAGAGGCCAAGATAAAATATTAGGTTCTCACCTGAGCTCATCCACAAGTGAGAGCTCAGGCATTGAAACTTCAAACCATAGGACCCGCGAGCAAGCAGCATACTCACACTAGCGCATGGATGTGTTGTCACTATAGCAGCAACGGCAAGAAGCAGATAAGAAGGAAGACACGGCCCTAGCATATCTCTCTGTCTACTTCCCTATTCAGCCAGGAATCATAAGAACACCACTAGTTCTTCTCAGTTCATCACACCATCATCTCCATATCACAAACCACCAGTAATCCCAATCATGATAATCATGATCATATAGAGCTCAAGTTCAGGCGAAAGATGGAGTAGAACCATCAACAAGGTGTATGAAGTATACCAAAAGGAGGAGCTGGAGCAAGGAGGAGGATGCCACCAGAGCAAGCCGCAACAGGTGATCTTAGGCAACATCAAATCTACCACAAGATCATCACTAGTACCCACAACTACATATCAACAACTCTGCAAGTTTTAGGTTGTTAAACCTAAACCATAGTAGCATCTGTTTTTACCAGTATATATATATATATAAAGAGAGCTGGTTGGGGAAGAAATATATATCTCAGGTCTACATAGAGGTGTTATGCATATTCATCCTAGAGAATTAGAAAGCCACATCATGGTAACTGTCCATATCAAGTCAGAGCCTCAACCTATATGCATCCTTGGCAAGAATCAAACCTAGGTCTTTGCCAAGGAAACAAGTAGCATATCGTGTAGATGAATCAGGCTATTGTGCATCCTCCAAGGAGGTACCAAAGTAACACAACTTCACTATAGAAGCCACTAATTTACAGAAAGCTCAAGTAAAAGTTTATCCAGCAAAGCTATAGCAGATTAAATGAGTAACAAGCCAAGTATACAAGCCTTAGTTTTTTTGCATCCTTGGCTAGCCAAATTTGATCCCTAGCAGCAAAGATAACAATAGATCATGCTATATGAGTATACATCGTGCACACTCCAATATGGATGCACCATAGTGACAAACCAAATAGCAGGAGCCACTACTTCTCACTAGCAATAATAACAATCTAACTAAAACCCTATTGTATCATATCCAAGCAATCAAGAAGGGGTTTCAAATCATTTTCCTAGTAAGATGCACATAGGTATCATTCTCAGTAAATTATACCTGTCATTATTTACAAGCAAGATATACTTACTAAGCACAACTATACCAATTCAATCATTTTCCTAGACTAGAACTCTAGGAATCATCTGAATGCTTCATTGTCATACTGACAGCAAGGAAGGACATTAGCAAGCTTTGCTTGTAGTAGTTATCTACATACGAGGAATATTTCCTAGTAAGACATCAAATAGTATGCATCTATACATATCAAGCAAGTTTGGATTGCAAGGCATTACCACATCACAATTCAGTGGGTAGTCCCTTAATTTGGAACCTAAGCATAGGATTGAACCCAAGCATGCTCACCATAATTATAATACCAACAATTTACCACATGCATGTCACCATAACCACCCAATTTCTCATAGTAGAACCACACACGCTCTTCACAATTATGAACACATACACAAGTGTAAGAAGTAAGTCTCTAGAATTATAATACCAATAGGCATGTCACGGAATCTAGGAATTCAGTTAAATCAACACCAGTAATCACAAGAATATTATCAAGCTGGCATCAGAGAACTATTGCTAGAACAAAATAGGGGAAACCCTAATTAGGGTTCATATAGAGAAAAGTAAGGTAGAAGTAGAGATAGAGGGGGGAGGAGAAACGTACCTAGTGGTCCTTGTTCAGCAAGAAGAGGAAGCAGACGATAGTGGAGCAAAGGCGACGGAGACCAGGGCGGAGGCACAAGGAGCACTAGGACACTCACCCGCGCCAAGCCACGCTAGCAGCAACACCGCATCCACGAATTTGGCAGCGATAGGCAACCACCGGGGCACTCCACCATCACTCCACCACCACCCCACAAGCACATCACTGATGCACGACACTATGAGGAGGGCCACAACCCTAATCATTAGTGCAGGGTCAATGTGGCCAGGCGAGAGCTCGCGTGGTGATTTTTCTTTGACCTGGAACTGTAAGGCAAAAGCCCCACAGTAATTTATTTATAAAATAAAAGCATATAGTACAACAGAGCTACCAAAAAATATATACAAGTGGACCAGAGAACTAGCCGAAACTAAACTAAACCAGCCAAACATCTAAGGTACGCAGCTACCCATGCTAGAAGAGAATGCCTATATTTCTTTTTGATCATGTACTGCAACAAAGTGACATCATTCACAAGCTTGAATTTCCACCTTGCAAACGTAGGTATTTCATGATTGAAGATCTTTCCATTTCGTATGATCCAAATATTCCAGCAAGCCAAGATCAATACCTCCATGAAAAAAGGATATCCAAATGCCTTTCTAGCCGTCTCAATTATCACCTGGAGATCTTCATGTGGTTGCCAATATATTTATAAGTAACTCCAAATCCTCATACTGAAATTACACTCAAAAAATAAGTGTATTATATCCTCATATGCGTGTAATGGGTAGAGCTCACGGTGGATGTCATCAGTCACATGCCAATGTCTTCTTTGTAGAAGATCCCGAGTATTTAGTCTATCTCTTATTAATAACCAAGCAAACATTTTAACTTTCATCATGCAGCAAGATTTCCAGATCCAGGAGTATACCTTGGGCACTTTAATATGTTCATGTATCAGATTGTAAAAATTGCCAGGCGTGTAGGACCCGCCCCTCCCCCCCCCCCCCCCCCCCCGCCAAGTATATGTCCAGCAATCATTCTGATCCGATAGAGGGTTTTCATTGATTATATTTTGCAGGCTCACAAATTCCTGATATGCACTATTTGATAGTGGTAGATAAAAAAGATCAAGTATATCTGTCATAGCATATACATGAACTGCTGAAACTTTATCGTCGAGAGCATAAGAGAACAACCTTGGAAATCTATTTTTAAGCGGATGTATGCTACCTTGAAGAGACCAGTTATCAGACCAAAATAGGAAGGTATCACCTTTTCCATGAGTCACCGTTGCCATCGCACGAAAATTGTCAACTTTCTTGAGTACATCATGCCACCAAAAAGATCCACATAGATTTTCAGCATGTGGTATTTTATTCATGTAGTGAGAGTTCCAGATAAGTTGCACCCAAGGGACATCTTTGTGATTATAAAATTCATCCAAAATTTTAATCAATAAAGCCACATTCTTCTTTTGAAAATCCACCACACCCAGTCCACCTTTATTTTTAGGCAGACAAACCAACTCCCAAGTAGCCAATGATTGTTTAGGTTCATCAAATTTGTCTCTCCATAGGCATTGTCTAAGTATTCGGTCAAGCTGAATTGTCAGACCTTTGGGTAGTTGCAGAGTACAGAGAAAGTGTAGTGGCATGGAGGATAAAGCAGAGTTGATCAATTGAAGTCTAGCACCCTGAGATAGAAAACTCGAGCTAGACGTAAGCTTCCTCTCAAGCCAACAAACAATCGGCATCAGTTCAGCAATGGTTGGTTTAGTAGTGCCTAAAGGCAGACCCAGATATGTGAACGACATCTGACCAACCTGGCACCCAAAATCTTCAGACAACACCATCATAATATCATTTGGAACATTAATAGGCATTATTTGCGACTTATGAAAGTTTATCTTCAGACCGGCTGATATAGAGAACTGATTCAACACCCCCTTAAGGGCTCTTAATTGTTCCCTGTCCGCTGGCATAATCAAAAGTGTATCATCCGCATATTGGATGATAGGAAAGTCCCTCTCGTTTGTATTAATTGGGTGGTGCAATTCCCCCAATCTAACCAACTCATTGACTGCCGACTACAACAAATCTGAACCAAAAGTATACAATAAAGGCGACAGAGGGTCGCCTTGTCGGACACCACGTTTACAGTGAAATTGCTTTTCCGGGATCCCATTTAGGAGCACAGCAGAAGTACCTGTGGAAAGTATCTCTTTTATCCATCCAATCCAAGTCTCATTAAAGCCCTTGTGTTTCATAATTAGAAGGATAGATTCATGTTCCACCGTGTCAAAGGCCTTAGCAAAGTCTAGTTTGAGAATAATAATTGGTTTCTTGGAAATATGACATAGGAACAAGTACTCAAAAGCCCAGGCAATGAAGTCTTGAATGGTCCTAGTTCTTAAGAACCCATATTGATTCTTGTGAATACATTCCAGAATTCTGTCTTGTAATCGGTTGGCAACTAATTTGGTGAGAAACTTCAGGCAAACATTGGTGAGAGAAATAGGACGAAAGTCATTAACTTCGACAGGTGCCTGCTTTTTGGGAACTAAAGTAATATATGAATGATACATTGCAAATGTATCTATAATTTTTGATGTTCCATGCTTGGTTTTATCTACTTTCTTGTGTTTTGTCCACACTTTGGAGTACTTTTCATATGATTTCTTGGACTAACCTATTAACAAGAGCCATAGTGCCAGCTGCCTGTTTTCTGCTGTTTTTGGTTCCAAGAAAGTCAGAAAATGAATATTCTCAGAATTAGACGGGACAAAAGCCAAAGTTGCTATTTTACTGGAAGTCATCTGGAGCCATAATACGAGATGGAGAAGGGCTAGGGCTCGGCCACACCACCTGGCCGCGCGGCCAGGCCTGGCCCGCGCCAGGGGGTGGTCTGGCCGACCCCAGCACCACCTCGGCCTCTCCTTCCGCCTATATATTGCCTTCGGACCAAAACCCTAAGTACCCGATCAAAAATCCACGAAAGAGTCTGTAGCCGCCGTCATCTCCATCCCTAGATCGGGAGGGATCTGAAGCTCTTCCCGGCACCCTGCCGGAGAGGGGAATTCACCCTGGAGGCCTTCTTCATCATCATGCAAGCCTCCGGTGTGATGCGTGAGTAGTTCATCTCTGGACTACGGGTCCATGTAGTAGCTAGATGGTTGGTTCTCCTCCTTTGTGCTTTCATGTTTAGATATTGTGAGCTCCATTCATGATCAAGATCATCTATTTGTAATTCTGCATGTTGTGTTTGCGGGGATCCGATGGATATTGAGATGTTATTTCAGATTGATTATTGATTCTGTTATATCTTTATTATTTGTGATCTTGCATGCTTTCCGTTGTTAGTAGCTATCTTGGCCAAGTAGATGCTAGAACCTCCAAGAGTTAGCATTTATGCTCGATAGTGGGTTCACGCCTCTGGTAATCTGGAGAAGTAACAGAAATCTCTAAGGTACTAGATGTGCTGTTGCTACTAGGGAGAAAACAACAATCCTTTGTTCATAGAACAATCGTATTGTTTACATTACACGCAATTCGTAAAACAATAATCTGTTGCTTGCAACTTAATACTGGAGGGGGGTCGGATGATAACCTGAAGGTGGATTATTAGTCATAGATGCAGTTGGATGACGGTCTATGTATAATGTTGTAATGCCCAATCAAGTCTCAAAGGAGTCAAGATGATTAGTATATGCATGTATTGCTTTCTCGATGTTTGTCAATTGCCCCGCTGTAATTTGTTCACCCAGCATGTTATCTATCTTAAGGAGAGCCACATCTAGTGAACTATGGATTCCGGTCCTTTGTTTTACATACAATCTACAAACTGTTTACTTCTTTGTGTTTACTTTCTGCAAACTATTACTTCCTTCCATTCGATACGTTTAATCCTTTGTTTTCAGCAAAACCGGTGAGATTGACAACCTCATCGCAAGTTGGGGACAAAGTTCTGTGGTTGTGTTGTGCAGGTCTCCACGTTGCTACTAGCATCGGTAGTGCGCCCTGCCAAGGCTTAGCTAGCAACACCTTTGGGGTGTTTCCTTGCTCCTACTGATTCGATTAAACCTTGGTTTCATAACTGAGAGAAACTTACTTCTGTGCCCATCATACCTTCCCCTTGGGGTTCCCCAACGAGCTCATCAATCACGAGCCATCAACGAACCATTAATATTCTCCAAACTAACTGAACCATTGTGAAAATCAGCAGCTAATTGATAAAACTCCTTTTGCACTATTGGCCAGCATTTTTTCATGAACAGGCCATTGAACCCATCAGGTCCAGGGGCACGATCTACCAGCATTGCCGCCACCACCTCATCAATCTCCTTTTTCTCAAAAGGTCTAGTTAACTCATCAAGTCCATCTACCCTTGCCAACAAGTTGTCTAGATTAAATTTCATATCGATTCCTTCAGAGTGACCCATCTTTAGTTTATAGTTGTTCCATAACAAGCCAGCCATAGAATCATGATCAGAAAATTCATTGCCCTGCTCATATCTAAGCATAGAGATGTTGTTCCTACTGTACCTTTCTGATGCCATAGCATGGAAACACTTAGTGTTATCCTCAACTTGCTTGATCCATCGAATAATACACCTTTTACGCTAATAATTACATTCAGCCAGCAAAAGCTCGTCTAGATGGGACTTTACAATCCTTCTGAAGTTAAGTTCAGTCCTAAACAGAGGCCTGCTCTCCTCAAGAGTATCCATGAATAAGATGACTTTGTTAAAATCTTGAATTAACCTCTTAAGACGAGAGAGCTTGACATGCCAGTTTTTTAGACTATATCGGAGACTCTTCAACTTATCTGTTAGAATAGCTAAGTTGTGCAATTCCCGTGATGGTTTGTTCTAGGAACTCGTCACATAGTCCACAAATCCTGGCATATCTACCCAATAATTTTCAAACCGAAACAAGCTAGTTTTGGGGATATTGGTGTCAATATTTACCACACATGGCATGTGATCAGAACCAGTTTTAGTAAGGGGGGACACCATGGAGGAAGGATACACAGAAATCCAGTTGGTGCTGGTGAAGAACCAGTCGAGCTGTTCCAAAAGTGGTATGGATTGCATATTCGACCAGGTAAAAGGCCTCCCCTTTAAAGGAAGTTCTAGTAATCCCAGGTGTCCTATGATATCATTGAACAGAAACATATCATTGATATTACCACCAGGTATATTGGGGTTGGATTGAGAACAGATGAAGTTAAAATTACCTAGGAGAAGCCAGTTTTCCACAATAGGAATATGCAGGTTATATGACCAATCGACAAATTGATCTCTCTTGGGCCCAGCACATGGCCCATAAACGCAAACCATAGTCCAAATGTCATTGTTGTGAATAGAAGTGAAATTAATGACAATACCAAATCTCAGATTTTCCACAAGTATCCCAGTAAAAGCAGATGATTTCCATAACACAATGATACCTCCAGAAGCGCCCACCAAAGGAGAGAACACAAAATTATCAAAACGTTTTGGGAAAAAATTTCTAACCATTGTCCAACAAAAATTCTTACATTTTGTTTCTTGCATACAAATCACATCACATTCACTTGCATTTATATTGTTAAAAACTTCTCTTTGTCTAGCCTCAGCATCGTGCGCTTGGTCGATGAGTAATACGACGGCAGTTGGAACGGCCGAAGCTGGCCGAGATCAAAGGGCGACGGCGGAAGCGTCGTGGCGTTGCTAGAGAGAGAGGAGAGGGATAAGCGAGCAAGCATGCGAGGTAGAGTTTAGGTCAGGCGTAAGCCGAGCTTGGGTTGGGTTCAACCCAACCTAGTGAGCCAGAGTGGGTCGGGTGGCCAAATAGGCCAGGCTGCGCTGGCCCATGGGACTAGTCCAGCTAAATAAATAAAGGTTAAATCTTTAATAAATTTGTAAAATTACAAAGATACCCCTGAGAGTATTTAAGCTCTAGAGAAATAAGGAAAAAATCATAAAATACCTATAATATCTCTAAATTCCTATAAAAATATAAACTATCTAAGAAAAATACTAACTTGTCTTTTAATTTGATAAAACTTAAATTGAATATTTAAAAGAACTTATTCCTTTATTAAATTTTATAAAAATAAGGGTAAGACTTAAAAATAAATAAAAATCATTTTTAAGATCTTAAATAAGTATATTTTACTAGAAAATACTACATATGAAATTCCAAGTAATTTTGGTGTTTCTAAAACTAAATAAGATAAAAGGGTGTTAAATATTTTCTCTTGCATTCAAATAAATAGAATGTATTTTATTTTATAACCTATAAATTCAAATAAATTCCTTTTAACTTGACTTTGAGTCTTTAGAATTTATTGCCATGAATAAATGATATTTTTTCTTAGTAATTGTAAAGAATATGTTTTTAATGTTTTAAAAGTACTTTCACCTTTATAACTTGGGTAAAACATACAAAGAAGGTTAAAGTATCCATTCTATCATAGATAAAGTCATAGTAGGAATCATTATATTCAACAAAGTCACCTTTAGACATTTAACAATAATCCAAGTTAAAATATGTTATTCCAAAGAATCACATTGATTTCTTTATAAATAAAAACTCAAATAACATACATTTGAGTCCATAGTTATATCAACTTAGAATTTAGGTTATGGAACTGGCTTATGTAATATTTCCAATACTTACATATAAATGTAGGGTATTCACTTAAAAGTGAAACCATGTCATCCACTCACATTGAGAATGGATGATCTCGTATCTTTGATTATACTTAAGAAAACTATAGAATCTAATAATGCCATAAACATTATGTCTTAAGTCCATTTATATTTTTATAGTTAACTTTATAGTTTTAAAAACCAGACCAGACCGCCGATTCAACTGAAAAACCTGGAACCGGAGCCCCCTCCGGTTGTTTAAGTGCAGTGGACCAGATGTGCCAGCGAGCCGGAATAAACCGGTTGAACAGCGGTCGAACCGACGATTTTAGTTGCTAAACTGGATACCGGTCTGACCGGCTTAACTCTATGTGTGTCAGAAAAATAAATTCCCTCGTACAGGAATTGAACCTTGCACGATGAGCACATGCGCATGCATAGAACGAACTGACAACCATCTGATCCACCACCGTTTTTTGTTAGTAAGAGAGACATGCTTATTTTGTAATTATTCTACAAGCTATCAGTAATAATTGTTGTACTCCTTGTTTTTAAAACTTGACAAGGTTTTGTCAGTGAGGCGTGCATAATGGTCTTGGTCACGTAACAAGGAGTATTCTCGTGTGTCAGTGAGACGTGCAGAATGAATTTGTCTGAGACGCATGATGTTGGAATTTGGAGAAGGTTTTAAATTTACATTTGAGACTATCTACAACTTGCTATGACGACTATTTACAACTTGTTATGAAATTATTGTTCTTGCATATTCTAAGTCTAGACATAGTACCATATTTTTTAGGTATATTTATCTATTTATTGTA
The DNA here is from genome assembly GCA_916181665.1 of Avena sativa. Classification (NCBI taxonomy): domain Eukaryota; kingdom Viridiplantae; phylum Streptophyta; class Magnoliopsida; order Poales; family Poaceae; genus Avena; species Avena sativa. The sequence goes on from OV702289.1 coordinate 597,810,189, forward strand.
GTTTTTATTAATAAATATATATAATTTTGTAGCTTAAAAAACCAGACAGTGAATCAATGAACCGACGGTCCAACCAGTAAAAAACTAAACCGACAGCCTCACCGGTTCAATCACTGGTCCGGGTTTTTAAAATATGGTTAACTTTGGTCTAATATACAATAAAATAGAAGTATAATAACCCACGATCCTCTGTACTTTATCAGTACCCATAGTCCAAATCCTTATAAACTTTAGAATTGATTAACTTAGCATAAAAAATATTGTTTTCAATAGTTATTCTTTTTGCCTCAAACAAACACATTATGTTATTTATTTTAAGTCTTAACAAATTAAAACATGGACATTCATAATAGTTACATCGTATTAATCAACCTTAATCTTGTATCATTATTATACTTTACTTTTGTATCTTGTACGTTAGTCTTAAGTTTCTTGTAGATATAGTTACTTGTGAAATAAACTTGAAGATAAACAAAATCATAAAGAAATTACCTAAGTTCAACTCACTTACAATGTTGGGAATTACTTTGGGAGTTTTATAAAATGCATAGCATTACTTATACATAATAGCATCTTGTTTCTTTAAACATTAGTCCTTACCGGACCAATGATGGTGTTTTCAGATATTGGAGTTTATATTGTCTCGAAGATCATGATTGCATAATCTTCTAATCACAAAGGCAAGTCCACATTTGCTTACATCCTTTGTTTATTTTCTATCAAGTATTTACAATATATTACTATTATCACCTGCATTTCGAAAAGGATGGAAGAAAACACTATTTTCTTAATCATTTGACTTATTGGTTATCAACCCGAGTGGTGTTAAACTAGTATAGTGGTCAAATGGAACCATGGTATGATATATGTGGTCGGTGGTTCCATTTGCATGAGAACATATCATATAAGAATTAATAACCAATATTGCCAGTGATCTAGCGATGTATCATACGCGTTAACGATGAGATCTGGAATGGGACGGAGAAGTCAACTGGATCTTCTTCCTTTCACATATCAATAGATGCATAGGACGTGGCTGAAATCCCTGTAGCATGGTTTAATTAGCAGAGGATATGCAGCATATGGGTGTTATCCCTCAACGTCCCACGACATCTTGTGTCTACGATGGATTGTATGTTTCAGTGCCATAATGCCAAAGGGGTGGGGCTGGCATACAAAAGGGTGGGCATGCACGGTCGCAAAGAAGGACAGTGATCGGCTTGGGTTCTTATACTGGGCCCCACACCAAAGAAAGTGTGGACGAGAAAGATCTCCTTGTTGTGTAACATGGATAAAGATTTCTCATGGGTAAAACAACATACCTCTGCAGAGTGTAAAAAAATGTGACATGTTACTCCCTATTCTAGGAAGGAGCTACGAACACGAAAATAAAGGAACTCTATGAAGTTCTCGTAAACCTGTGAAGGCTGACGGACATAGCTTCTTAAAATAAAAGCAACCTTTGAAAAATATTTATTAAAACCTGCACAATCTATGACCTCTGGTCTGTGGCTGTAGATAGTGCATCAAACACTCCTTTTTAGTGAACTTGCTGAGTACACTCGTACTCAACCATAGCTTCTTAACCCTTGCAAGATTCTAAAGCCGATGAAGTCGTCGTCAACACTAACTTATGCTCAAAGGAATCATCACCAAAAGCTCAAATTCTTCAATGAAGTCAATGGAGTCAACATATACCTCAACTAAAGTGAAGGCGAACGAAGTTCCTGATTAGATAAGAGTTTAATCTCTAACCATATAACCTACTTCTGTAGAGTATTGTTATAGCAGCAATCATAAGCCATAGATATATATTAATAATAGTGTTGTTTCTAGAATAGGCTCTGAGTTACTACTTCTGGTTTTCTTTTGTGTAATGTTTTCCTCACTATTTCGAGGATTGTTTTCTAGATCTTCTGTAAAGTTGAGTTGTAGTCTTTAGTCCTATCTTGGACCCGCGATGTTTCTGTTGTATCACTCGGAGGGATGTAATATTAGTGGAACGGTGTTTTATTGGTGTTATGTCAACGACTATAGTGTACTACATCATGTAGTGGAATGCTGGGTCACTGCAGTCATCCCATCCACCTGAATTTTAACCAAGCACAATGAAAAATGGGATGATCCTCCTTTGGTCTAGAACTAAACGCACGCTAACACGAGTCGGAATACACGAAAACTTGAAAACTGACACCAAGAACAAAAATTCCTAGAAACACCAGTAAAATTATAGAAACCTATGGTTGCAAGGATGCGTGACCTGGCATCCACCACCAATTTCCCCACCTGTGTTGAGGACCGTCCAACCATAGATGGGAAGGAGGGAGAATGAGTAGGATGGATCACCGAGGAACATTTTTTTGGCAACAACTAGGGATTTACCCAAACATCATCCACATGAGCGACATGAGGGGAAGATTTTTCATGGACAGAGCAACCGGGTCGTCGCTAAACTCGCATTCTAATTATGGAAATGATTACAGTTGTTCAAAAATATTATTGGGTAGAAATCTACTACTGCTCCCTCCATTAGGGATTAGTATAAACATCTGTTTTGATATTTCTAAGACTAGCCCCAATGAGAGTATCATAGGTGGTATCATGCATTACATGCATGCAAAATGCTTATGTGTCACTATAATTAATGATGAAAAAAATTGTGTTGGTATCATAGATAGATACGGTATCGTAGCATGTAGAACTAGAAAAACCAATTCCAAATAAATTTTATACACAATTTTACATTGAGATTCTACAAAACAATAAATACACTAAGACTATGATACTACTACATAATACTATAATTACCACTGTGACTAGTCTAAGGATTATAGGACCTCTCTTAGTATTATCCTTAACGTCACTGGATAATTAACTCAGACTCCTATCTTTTCTCCCTCTACTCCAATGCATGTTGTTTCCTCTCTAGCACATCTCTTTTTTGTTTCCTTCTATATGAAAACTATTGGTGCATGCAGGAATAAAACAGGAGGGGTAAGTAACCTTATTGATCCAAACAAATTAAGGCCTTATAACCACTAGTACCATTTTATAGTTTTATAAAACGAACTGGCCTCCGCTCCAAAAAAAATGGCCATTCATAGCATTTGCATAAATCATGAAATTACCCCGTGTAACTTAAAGTCTCAAACTACACTGTAACTTCAGGAACCTATGTTGCTAAAAGTTATTTTGCAATCACATATGCCCAAAGGATCAATTTTCTTACAACTTATTTGGTAAGTTCCATCACAATACCCGTATACATAATTTTTTCCATACTTGAAAGAATCATGAAAGTATGCTTTTCTTCACAACTAAAAGAATGTGTTCAACAACACATGTACCTAGACTAGTATTTTCCTTTGAATGGGTTGCCTACATGTGGACTATGTTCACTTCGTACTGACATACTCCCACCGCCCATAGTTCTAACCTTTGTCCTAAGTCAAACTCAACAAAATTTGACCAATTTCATAGGAAAATGTAGCAAATATTTATGAAACTTGATTAGTACCACACTACAAGAAGACCCCCTCTATAGCAACGCAACCATGCGTATCTAATTGTCAATATAGGCGTTGCTAGAGACTATACCAACGGATAAAAATGCGTTGTGTTTTTGGGTGTTGCAAAGGTACAATACAACGTATATAAGTGCGTTGATAACCAATGGTTTATGCGTTGCAGAATAGCTACAAAATCGAAGCAACAACCTTATGCGTTGGTAGAGTCATCTGATATGTATTGATAATTCTATATTTTACAAAATACTATTTTCTAGTCTGATGGTTTGACCGTTCGGGAAGATATAAGTTTTTTCTCTCAACATCAAAGCATTTTTCATATGAGCCATGAAACGTCACACACAAATCAGATAATATGAATGCATGGCATCACATATAATCTATATTTATTATTGTAACACCGTTCCATACAAAAAAAATCATCCAAAGTGAAGCCAATTTACAATCTCGTGTCAAATATGATATTCTACCTATCTGATATATATCCTTTTTTGGAACACTACTCCATAGAAGGAAATTTTGTGATTACAATTCCTGCATAAGAATATGATATTCTAGCTAGTCTATTTATTTATGTTCTCTTTCTAATATTTGTCCAAACATATCCAGATCTGATATCCAAATAGCAATTCCCCCCTGATATATGTGACCTGCAAATACAAATTTCATTTGAGTATCAAAGCGGTAAAAAGAGTGTAAAGGGTATATTGCATTCTAATAAGTACCTGATTAAAATTTGTAGGTATACTTACCTTTTTGTCATGTCAAGGCTATGTAAACACGCAAGACTTTTTTATATCATGTACATTTGATATAGCTCTTCGGACCAACTAGTCACGGTGATTACCACACAAACGGTAAACAAAAAATTACTGGATAAGTATCTGAATGAATCCATGAAACAGAAGATCAAAAAAATCAACAATATAGTCCATCTAACAGAAAATCAAAATTCTTAATTAATTAATAGATGGAATGGTAAATCATGGTATCATATAAAGCATTACAGTTTAGTCTTACGGCCATCAGTAGAAGACACATGTCTTTCATGATGTGTCACGAGTAGCTCAAGTCCAAGAATATGGGCACTACAGAAATCAGGGTGCATTGATTGAGTGCAGTATGCATAAGAGAAGCACATTGCGCAGTATGATTTACGGGAAAGGAGTAATTCATATTGGTAGTGTTATATGGATGCACTAAGAATACTGAGAGCCACAAAGACATAGGATACAATGCTCGACAATCACCGTTGCTGCTCTACCTGATATCCTTGGTTCATTCCAAATGTCCAACGCGGCCAATGGTCTGTTGCTGATCCTTGTGAGCCCTCTGAAGCACACGGAATATATTGGGTCCATAAACCTGCATCCGTAATGTCAGCTCTAGCACGGTACAATATACAGTAGTTATTAACTTGGAAAACTGAGAGATAGAAACTAGGCTAGAATCTGCAATGCTCCTAAGGCATCTAACCAATCCAATCAGAAAGAATATGTAGCATCCCAATTGTCTAACAATTGCAATGCTACTAGCCTAGTCTATATAATGGCTACTTCAAATATATAATTGTTGCATCATCATTATATCATGCTCATGTCATCATGCCACCTTGCATTTGAGCATCATATAAAACCCTTTTGATTTGGTTCTTCTCTCGTATACATTGTAAATTGTATTTTGCCTCTTGATATTGTATTTGGTTCTTGATATATTGTTTAAATGCCCAAGTTGAGTTGGGGGCATATCTCTTTCAACTCCACCACTTTTCTCTGTCACCACCTTATATTCCACCATCCAACTAAATATGAGCTTTGCACTTTATTTGAGTTTACCTCTAGCTCATGTGGGTTGGGATGGATCCAATTCTTTTCCACATGCTCTCATCTTGGCATCATGTTGTTTTCACATTATTGATATATGAGAGCCACATGGCCACCTTTGCATGCCTTGTGAATGGAACCCTTTTTCCTAGCTTCCATATGGATTATTATGGATGAGGCTCATGATGGGATATTTTTGGGACTATTGAGCATCTAGTGGCACATACACACTAGCAAGTTCCATTTCTATTCAAACATGGTCATCTCCATCTACTCCACATGGGGCATCCTTTTAATTCTTTTGCTTGGCCTTTATTCCAATTTTGAGAATGCATAATAATAATGCCATGTGATAATATTGTTTTCACAAGAATCCACATGGCAATAAATATTTTGCATGGGCCATGAAAGTACCACCTTTTGCTTGTCATTTGGATTTTATTTGATTTTTGGGTGGATCATCTCTATCTCTAACCCTTCCTTTGGCTTGATCTATGTTTGATCTTGCTTAAAACCATATCACCACATCCCTCTTTTCTTGTCTTGATCTTGTTGGAGCTTGGCATGTGCTTGGCTTGATCTTGACAAAAGCAACCCTAGCTACCATTCCTCTCATCTCTCTTAACCCCCCACCCATCCATGCTTGGTCATGTGTTTATGCCTAAACCCATAAACCCCCTCTCTCTCTACATCTTTAACCCTAAACCCTACCACCCTAATCACCTACATCTAACACCATACCCCCTCTCTTTCTTTCCCCCTAAACCCTAGCTACCCTCTAACTTAACCCGAGTCCCTCCCTAGCTAACCCTAGCTCCAACCCGAGCCACTCTCCCTCTCTTCTCTCCATGCCACAAGGCCCCACCAGCCCGAGCCTGCCCTCCTACCCACGGGCTCCCCTCCTTCCTTGGTCCCTCTCTGCCCTCTCTAAGCTACAGGACAAGAAGGAGGCAAGAGAGAAAGACCTAACCCGAGCTACCCCTCCTCACCCTTTTTGCAAAACTACCACCACCCATGTGCCCCTCCCCTCTCTCCCTTATCACCTCAACCACCCCAGGAAAACCTCAGATCAAGATCTGGACGCCAGGCACCACCCTTCCTCCCTCCCTTCCCCAAGAAGCCATGGCCACGCCATGAGCTCCCCTAACCCTAGCCCCGGCCATCACAAGAGGAGGCGTTTGGAGTCGAGCAGGAGGGAGTCTTGGGGTCGGGGAAGCTTGATCGCCGGCCTCTGCTTCCTCCCAGTAGCCACAGGACGGCCGTGCCTCGCCGGAGCAGCCTAGCGCCGCCGTAGATGCCTTGGACCCGAAGCTCCGGCCAGCAAGCCCCGTGCCAGATCGCGACCGCTCCGAGCTCCTTCGCCTACACCGTTGAACTCCTGGTGAGCAACCAAAACCCCCAGACATGGTCCCTATCCTCCTCTCGCCGTAGAACGCCACCACCTTCCGTCGAGCACTCCGCGTGCGCCGCCGCGCGTCGCGCTCTGGCAGACAGCAGCGGCTGCAGCAGCCGTTCTGCCTCTGTTCCTCGTCGAAGCCCGGCCAGCACAGCCCACCCCCGTAGTTGCCACCTGAACGAAAGTTTTAGCTTATGAACCCCTCTTCAACTTTGGTTTTTGCGGAGACACGAAAGTCCCAATGAATTGCTCGCCATCGTCTTCCAAAGATCAAGCCAGCTAGCGGAATTCGCGTGCAGATTTCAGTTTCGGCAGAGTTCTTCGCAGCAGGTTTTGCAAAGAGGCCCCTGCCTTTCTCAGCATCTCAACCCGCAGTCCCACCGAACCCCACCCGTCAGCCTCTCTGTTCGTTTTGCAAAACAGCCCCTCAGCTCTTCAACGCCTCAACCCGCAGTACCCTGGATCGCACACGTGTCACGCCCCGGCTGGCGACGCGCGCGCGTGGCCCCGCTGCCCCCGGACCCACCTGTCATGAGTGCGGTTAGGAAAGACCCTAGTGAGAATAGCCATGCAACCCGCTGCGCCCCACCTGCTGCCCAGTCAGCACTGCGGCCCACCTGTCATTCTCTATGGGTAGAAAGCCAGCGAGTAACAAAAGTCCAGAGGTCTTTTCTGAATTCAAATTCAAATTTGTTTATAATTTGTTAAAATATAAATTAATTCATAACTTTCAAATGGTTTGGAATTTGAATTCAAACTCTATGAAATATGTTTTGTTTTTGAATGTTAATTCAAATCTTTAGTCAAATATTTTCAGAACTAATTCAAACTAGTCAACCTTTGACTTTGACTCCATTTGACTAATTTTGACTTTAAAATAAATTTAAATTCATAATTCTAAATAATGCAAATAATATATGTTTTCAAATCAAAAAATTATGAGGAATTCAAATATGCCATTCAAAATATATTTTGGACACTTTATTTTCCAAGTTAATTAAAATTACGATAAAATACCCTTTTACCTTAATTAATTAATATCTTTTGTTTTATAACTCCAAATTTAACAAATAATATGTCTAAAATGATTAGCTCGACGAGACCTTTCTGTTTATGCATTCCATGGTTTGATTTGAAGCATGCATCATATAAATATAAAGGGTACAGCAACTAAAATGAGAATAAAATGAGGCTAAAACTCAATAAAATGGTTTATTCTTGTATTCCACACCTCACCCATGCCATGCTACTTTATTGCCATGCAACTTGTGCATCATTCATCATGGCATGATTGTTTGTTTGTCGCATTTATTCATATGCTTGTGCACTTTATTTATGTTGGCCCTTGTTTGTTTGGTTCTTCTTCGAATAGACGCTGAGCAGGGGATATATCAAGAGAACCAGGAGCACTACCCAGATCCATCCCTTGCTTCAACTGAGCTGCCAGGCAAGCACTACCACATGCTTGCATACATATAGTACCTATTGCCTCTATCTTATTCTTGCATCATTGAGTCGCGATTGCATTGATCTGAATCCCAAGTATTGCATAGCCTTTACTTTTAAACCCCACCGAAGCTTGTTCCTCCATCCCATGAGCCATTACTACAAGAGTTGCTTGAGCCATGCGAGTCGTAGAACAGCATGTGTAGGATATGTGAGTGTCTGATGGATAATGAGGTACCTAAACAACTTAACCTGAGTAGTAATGGGATAACTAATGAAAGTGGCATCGGTGAGCCATATTTGCTATTTGGTTTTTCAGGCTCACTTGTGTCTCGTAGGACCCCGAGTACTTGATTCCTGTTCCTTGAATATTCGCGCTATCCACATCCGGGAGGCTTATGAACCCCCCTGAGCCAGAACTTGATTCATTCTTATTTCTTGGGGCCACAAACTAGTTTGAGGGTTTATTTACTATCCTGTACTTATGCCATGCTTTACTGCTTTATTTAAATTGTGCGAGGTACTGCACACTGTACTATTTAGGGAAGCGGAGTGTTTTCGCGGTGTCGACAAGCCCAGTCACATTTTCGGGTTCCCAGTCGTTCACAGCCACTGGCGCAAACCTTGAGGCCGTCTCGGAGTCAGCTAACTTTGTTGCGGGTAGCTCAATGGGGTGGCCCCCTGAAATATTTCTGAATCCTGTAATTGCTTTGTCGTGACTGCCTCGTTGGGTTTTGATTTGGTTTTTCCGAGGCATATCGAGTGTGTGTTGCTATTTGTGCACCCCTGCAGGGTAAAACTTTCTGAAAGCCGTGTCCGCGGTTATGGACAACTTGGAGCACAGTTTCTCGATCATAGACAAGCATAACTAAATTACCGCTTTTAACTTGACTAGACTAGGTACCTGACTAGTAAATAGTGCAATACTCATGGAATGAATAATAAAACTGCCAACGGATGGGGGGTTGTTCATCCGCTTCCTCGTCGGTAAGCGAGGAGGAGGATGGATCTGTTAAGATTACCGTTATAACTGTTATAACTGTTGTTATTAATTCACGGACATCCGTCTATCTCTGGTTAGGCGGATGGTTAGCGAGTATCTATAGAATTGTTAGGGTTTATCTTTTGCTGCAATTGCGTCACCCCAGGTTGTGTCCCCTTTAGAGGCTTAAAGACTTGCTGAGTACCCCTAGAGTCTCACACGATAAATTATTGGTTCAGATGAACAGGTACCCTCGCAAGATGGATACTGGGTAGAAGAGACGGACGATGTGGGCAACGATCATTCGGTGTAGAGATTCCGGGAACGGGGATCCGTGAGATCTGTGGGCGGGATCTGCTTATTTATTGGGCATCTTATGCCGATTTGCTTCTTATCCGTACTCGGATTTTGTCTTCCGCTTCCGCTTGATACTCTGTTGATTGATGTATGAGGAGATATCCTAAACTATTATATCTATCTAGGATATTTGGATCTTGCCGTATGGCGTTGCTATATTTCCTTTCTTTTTAGATGGAATGGCTCTGATGTACTGTTGTATGGTGGCTTGCATACATACTCATTTGTGTATGTAGTTGATCCCTTCGCCTGCCGATTACGCCACCCGTTCTCGTCCCGATGTGTGGAAATGGTTGGGACGGCCAAAAGGTCTACCTGTGAGTGGCATTTGGGCCCCACCGTACTATTTCAACCATTTCTGCTCATCCAGGCTTGTAACTAGGAGCGTAATTCACCGAGGTAGTTACAGAATATAACTGGGATGAGCTGCCGATGATAGGGAATAGTCACGGATACACAAAAATCCTGGAAAACTGAAGAAAGGCCAAACCAAAGGAAGATGAGAGGAGAGTCTGACGGAGGGAAACAAGAAATTTTACCTGAAGTAACCTCTCTCGTGCTCTTTCTGCACCGTGCTCCCTTTACAAATTGCCGCCGTGGCTCTTCCAGAAACTACCGGATCGTAACTATCCCAAATCAATCTTGGCTGCACAGGAAGCTTTTTTGGATTTTAGGTTACGCGAACGCGAAAGTGTGGTCGATCCAGCCATATGAGACATCCTCGCTCGAAATCCAATCTATCAGACGCGAACAGTGCGAGGTAGCACCGTAAGCCATGTCACCGGCGAGGGATGCCTTGCTCACCCATGGCAACTGGATGGAGCGGAGAACGGCGGCCAGGTTTCTAGGAGGAGAGGAGCAGAACTATCGGTACGGGCGTGCATTTCTGGCCATGTCACACGGATGTTAAAGGCTAGATAATGAGACGTGCTTAGTAGCCTTTGTGGGCTGGGCTCGTCAAGTTTTTCTATCGATTGCCATCTGCATAGAAAATAACGGATGTAGCCTACAACACATATATGGGTATCTACCAGAAATTTTTGCAACGAATATAGTTCGTTGCTAAGTATGCATTGTTGTAGGGGTGGTCTTGTTGTAGTGCATTAGATCTATTTTAAAATGTTAGGTTCATAATATACCGATTTGGTTGTATATATGTTGCTAATTTGTCTAGAAAATTGGTCAAATGTTCAAAAGTTTGACTTAAAGAAAAAGCTAAAAGTATATTTATTTGCGATGGAGGGAGTACACCCTTATTGTACTTGCACAATTGACATTCTCTTATTAGTGGAGGTTATACGAATGCTGCGGCTAATGTGCATTGTTTCAATGCAGAGGCCAAGGTCCGGTTTCCCTTTTTGAAAAAAAAACTAAATACATAATAGATAAAACAAGAATCTCTCTGCATGGCCGATGGGCGCCGGGAGGTTTTTTATTGTCATGGGAATTCTGCGTGGAGATGGCCATGACTAGTTTATTTTGCTTGTTATGCAACTCATGTCCTTATATTCTTGTTTTTTCATGGTCCATGTAGTATATCTTTTCCGGTGTTACGACTTGTCTTTTGAAGTTCCGGAGTTACGGTTTTAAGTTGGTGATGAATTGTTGTTTTTACATTTGGTTGAGCCTCTCACATTGCAGTAGTTTCATTATCAGTATAATATACTAATTTAATTAGTACTTTCAAATTGCATAGCATCATATGTATGTATCATAGTGCCACCTCAGTTATTCATTTGTTGAATCTGAATGCGAAGTTGTGGATATGATATATTGTATTTTCTATTAATTTTATATCTTTCATAGTGATCTATACTATTAAATTAGCTCACAGAATATAAGGACCAATGGAGAAAATTAACATATTGCCATGACACATCCTTTTTATATCGGGAAAACATATGAGATCACGATGTTTCCATCCATGAAACAAAACAATTCTTAAAGGAGCGAGGGAGGTAGAATTTGCCGTGCTCCGTGGCAACGCACGGTCTTTCAGCTAGTGTTTGATAATATAATACCTGGATCCTCTCTCCTATTCTAATTACAGCGTCATTTTTTGTACTCTTGGACTTGCATTAGATGTCGAAGACTTAGAGCATCTCCACTCGTGTTCTCAGGAAGGCGTTCTCAGCGCCTATTTTCGTCCAGACGGCGAAATTTCGCCTAGTCGCGTTTCCAGGACACCGGTTTCGTCCGGATTTAGCCCAAAATTGGTCCAGCGTTCTCAGACCGAACCCGAGGCGCCGGGAACGGCCTGGAAACGCCGGATGGAGAGAAAACAAGGGTGGGCCAGCCCTGTCGGCGAGCGGAGGCCGAGTTCCCGCTTTTTCTTCTTCCCCTCCCGCCTTCCCTCCATAATCCCCCACATCTCCCGCCAGTTCGCCGAGCTCCTGCCCGCCATGCCGCCCAAGGCTTTCGCCAAACTCCGATCCGCCGCCGGTGAACCAAAGGAGAAAAAGGTGAGGAAGCCGAGAGCACCCGCAACGAGACTTGAAGGCATGAGCGCTCCCGCTTGGTTGGCCCTATCAACGAAGAGAAAGTTCGATACGGACAACCGTAGGGATAGGAAGGCAAGGGCCAAGCAGGCGCAGGAGCTCGCCGAAGCTCAGGCGATGAGGGGAGCGGCGGCCGAGGCACAGGCGATGAGGGAAGCGGCAGCAACGTCGTCGAGTGCGCAGTACGGCGGTGTTTGGGGGAGCCAGCCAAGCGTCGTTTCGCCTGTCGGATACTCGCTGGTCGGCTTCTCGCGATCTCGCTGGCGATGTTCCAGGAGAACCAGGCGAACCCACGATAGAGGTACTCCTCCTCCCCCGAGTTTGACGGCGGATTCAACCCGAACACCGTCTTCCCCTGCCCCGCACCACGCCCTCCTTCGGCCTTCAACATCGACATCAACGCCCCCTACTCCTCCTCTCCGGCATACATCGCCTCCTCGACGGCGCGCCGCGGCCCTCTGCCGTTCGCCGGAAGCTCGCCGCACGCGACCCCCGCCGAGACCGACGCCCAGAACGTGTTCGACGGAATGTCGAGCGAAGCCTACATGTAGGGCATGATCACCGAAGGATTGGCGGCGGCTGTGGCCAATAATGCCAGCTTCTTCAGCCAAGAATAGTCCCGGGCCGACGCCGAACACGACATCGAGTCTCAGGATTTCGCCGAGCAGACCTAGACTGATGAGGAAGAGGAAGGCGCTGACCTGGCTCCAGCGAAGGGCAAAGGCAAAGGCTAGAAGAAGGCGGGCACCTCGGCGATGGAGCCCCGGATCAAGTGGACGACGCTTGAGGACCTTTGCCTCGCCGACGCCTGGAAATCGGTGAGCATGGATCCCATCTCTAGCGCCAACCAAAATTCGGACAACTACTAGAAGCGCGTGAAGCTAGCGTTTGACGAACGCAAACTTTTCGACCCGAAGTACAACAAAATCCATATGGAGGGCGGCGAGAAAGCCATGGCCAACCACTGGGGGCTCATCTAGCAAACGTGCAGCAAGTGGCACCGCCTTCTCGAGGAGGTCGAACGCACACTCGTCAGCGGCAAGAGCATGGATGCCAAGGTACTTCGTCAAACACTAGCCGAAGGTACTTGTTAATGCCTATCCTGACACACTTTGCCTTGCCTTTGCAGCTCCTCCGCGCACTCGGCATGTACCGGAATGACACCGGAACAGAGTTTAAGTTCCATCACGTGTTTCCTTCGATTGAGAAATGCCAGAAATGGGTGGATACTCGGTTGACACTCGCCAAGACGAAGTATGGCGTGTACAACTCGGCGGCCCTTCCACCTGCTGCCGGCGAAGGAAGGCCAGAGCTCGGCCAGAAGAAGGCGAAGATGCTCAAAGCCGCAGGACCTCCCGCCGAGCGCCTCTAGGAATCCATCGAGAGGTGCATCGCCGACATATGAAGGCCCATACCAAGAAGAGGGAGGAGAAGACCGAGCAGAGATGGGCGCAACTGCTACAGAACCAAGAACGCAAGCTCGATCTCCTCAAAGCGAACTTCACCGCCAAGAAGAGGAACACGGATCTGCAATTTCTCATGGGCAGTGAAGACATCTCGATGATGAGCTCGTCGGTCAAGGCCTGGTATCTGGCCTGGCGCAAGGACATCCTCGAGGAGGACAACGCCGAGAACGCGCCAAGCTCTCCGCCGAACAACTCCGCTGCCGTGCCCTCGCCGAGCTCCGCTTCAACCTCTCCAACCAGTCGGCCGGCAGGAACACCGACGAACCCATCTCCGTCGCACCGAACACGCCGGAGGAGATCACTCCCATCGACGACTGATCGACGACCCATTTTATCTTGTTCTGTAATAATTTGATGGCCGAACTATTTTGGGCGTACTTCTGCCGAATACCCTATGACCAAGATTTCGCCGCGGGATCGAGAAAATTCGAAAATGCCTTTTTTTGCTTCGCCTGGGAACTCAGCCTGAGAATGCGAGTGGGAAATCGTCCATTCTCAGACCGAAACCTTCCTCTGTCCGACGCTATTTAGGTCCGAATTTTGGCCTAAAAATAGCCAACGAGTGGAGATGCTCTTACTTAAATCTATACTCTCTAGGTGACATGCATATGCTCACAGGACAAACTGGGCAGATCGCGCTAAGAGCGAGAGCAATAGAGTAGCCGGCCGCTGGCTACAAGCCAATGACACGTCACCTACAGCCCTCTCATAAAAATATCTGTACAATAAGATGTCGATTGGCTAGGCTTTATAAAGTATTTAAACATTTTATTACTTGGAACGTCTGCTCGCATGCAAGACTGTAACAAGACGTGCATTAATGCTTATAGCCGGCTATAGCAAACCCACTAGCTGCATGTAGGCTCTAGTTTATTGGTTTTCGTGTTGTAGTCGACGATAGTTGAACGGCCCGTTTTCTTCTCTTCCCTGCTTTATCTCTCCTCCACGTTGAATTTGGCTGACGTGGATTTTCTTGTAGCCAGCTGACTAGATGCTATTGTACCTGCTCTAGTGCGGTGGTAATGCCCACCAATCCAAAGCGTTCTCGGAAACGACCAAAATCCTTGGAAAAGAAGGGAAGAGAGCAAGTTTAAAAAAAGAGGGAAGAGAACAAGTGCCAGCCGTTCCGCCTTTCGGCTCGATCCCTCTTGACAGTCTTGCCAGGCTACGAGCACACGACTCCTCTACCCAGCCCACTTCCGTCCGGCCCCACCGCCGGTGGCCCCATGCGCAGCGACCGGCATACATACATACCCACTCCAACGCGCCGGCAAACACGCATAGTACAGGGCTGGACACGCATACGCATCTCTCCCATCTGCTGCCGCTGGACGGCTGGAGGCACCGCCCTTGCCCATCATCTTCGAAGCTTCTCTCCTCCTCTCGACCTCACTCGACGCCGAGTTCCTCCGCCGGAGCCCCGAGCCGCAGCTGCTGCGGCAGGGATCCCGCGCCAAACGCCGCCTCCTCCCGGCCCACCCAGGTGATTCTCTTCAAGACTTTCCCCCGGATTCCTCTGAGGTGGTTGCTCCGCTTTGATTAGTCCAATTGCGGTGCGACTAGCACGGTGGGTGGGTGAATTGTGCGTTGCTCGTGTTCTAGATGGTCCCTGCGGGGCGAAACTTAGTTGTTCACTGTTTCTGCGGGGGTTTCCTTCTGCTTGCGTTATCAGTACGCGCAGAAGATCACTTGTTCGTCCGGATTAGGGTGTACTTGCATTAATGGAGAAACTGTGGGTGGTTAGTTCTGGGTGGTGCCGAGGTTGTGAATTGCGTGGTGGCAATGGGCGACTGAGTTTGATTTTGCTTATTTCCTGTCCGGATTGGTAGAGCTCGATCTTTTCCTTCTCATGTGCGTCTTCTTTGTTTCTCCGTGGTCCAGTTTGAGCTCGTTTAGTCCAAGAAAGTTGGTTTCAGATGTGGGTTGGTTATACCTGCTGGTTCCTCTAAATAACTTGACGTTCCTGGATCGAGGTCGGTCTCGTGCTGTTTGAGGATCCCCCAAAGGCCCTAATCTGTTCTGTTCTGCTGCCTTACATGGCTTGTCCAAGATTCAGTGGACACTCTTGTCTTGGTGCTTAACGGGTTTATGTGCTGGGTTACTGCATACATTAGATTTCTGCTCCTTGTAGTACTTGGATTTCTATATGCTTTTCTGTCAGACAATCGACGAATTCGCTCTGTGTGTTGCTTTTAATTGTCCCGTTAGTGATTTAGAGGGAAATCTCATGTACAACCTGCGAATCTTGGACATCTTGTTTAACTAGAGTTGGCCATCTCCAGTTCTCTGTTCTTAATAAATGCTTATTTATGACTGTCTCATTGTGTATATCGTTATGGACTAGGGAAGCAGTCTTCTCTGTAATTCAGGATCGTCTGAGGTTAACTGCTGGCTTTGTTTCTAGCATGTCAGTGTCAATTTTCCTTTTTTCTTTTTGAATTTCCTTAGTTTTTGGTGAGAAGGTTCAAATTTTGGGACTGCTAGTTTTAGTGGAAGCGAATTTGTCTGGTGTTACCAAAATGCTTGCGCGGAAGTTGTGACGCATACCGAGTTCCTTTTTACAAGTTGCATATAAAATGATGATCTCAGTTAAATTGCCTGCTGAATAGACTAACTCTGATGTTATGCACAATTGCTCATGAAACATCAGGCTATCTTTCTTCCTTGCCAGCTAAGTAACTTTAAGACTTTATCTAATCGCACATTCTTCAATATATGGAAAACGCAGGTTCAAAGTTACACTGTCTGGGCAATCTTTTATTCATCGAAGCATCTCACGTCAATACTAGCTTTGATCTTCAGTGCATGGCCGTGACTTTGCATGTCGCTGTAAATTTTGTTCGGAACTGAGAGTGGTACACATTGAGATGGGCTCTACACGAGGAAAGAGTGAAGATGACAAGGCCCTTGTCTTGTGCCAGGAAAGAAAACGTTATGTGAGAGAAGCACTTGATGGAAGATGTGCATTTGCAGCTGCTCACTTCGCTTATATTCAATCACTGAGACACACAGGATTTGCTCTGAGAAAATTTGTAGAACCTGATGTGCCAACAGATTCTTTGCTGTACACATCAACATCCGCAACACCAGAGCCTCCTGCCATTCGGCATAGATCGATGAACCTATCACCATCTGTGTCACATCAGGCTAGTGACTCTTTCTCCCCAGCTCCGTCCCCGTTATCTTCAGGACATTTTCATGTCAATCGCATGAAAGCTGCGAGGAACCCAGTGAAGACTGTTGAGGAGAAGTTGCCTGTTCCTGTAACGGCAACTCTGCAGACCTCATCCTCAGTTCCCATACAATCAGTACAGGATCTGGATGATAGTTCCACATTTGAAGCTCCTCCAGGGACACCACCATGGGACTACTTTGGCCTTTTTCAACCTGTTGAGAGCCAGCTGTCATTTCATGATGAGAAGGAATCTGTTCATGATTTTGAAAATGCTGATGATATTAGGCGCCTTCGGGAGAAGGAAGGAATTCCAGAGCTTGAGGAGGAATTGGAGAAGTCTCATGCTCATGCTGGTGATATTAAGCACTCGCAACTGGAGAAAACTCGAGATGTCAAAGATGGAGACCAAACTACTACGAGTGGAAGGGAGGATGATTTTGCAAAATCTATTATGAGTGGAAGGGAGGATGATTTTGCAAAATCTACTACGAGTGGAAGGGAGGATGATTTTGCAAAATCTACTACGAGCGGAAGGGAGGATGATTTTGCAGAGTCAGAAGATGATTTTGAGAACCCATCATCTGAACCTTTAGTGCGGATGTTCGCAAACCGCAATGATACACCTGTTGAAAATACTGTAACAAATCAGTCACCTGCACATCTTGCTTCAGAAAAGGTCGCGTTGGAAAATACTGATTCTAAAACGGACGAGCCAAAAGTTGACAACAGGTTACTTGATATTAGTGTGTATGAAACTGATGAAACCCCTGCGACAAGCCCTGTGAAAGAAGTGGCATCTTCGGTTGCTGTTCTTCCCATGAACGGGAAATCCAAGGAACCTCTGCATGATGTTAGAAATGGGGTGAAGGACTTCTATACATCCATGAAAGAGGTAGAAATCTTATTTATCAAGGCATCTGATTGCGGAAAAGAAGTCCCGAGGATGCTTGAAGCCGATAAAGTCAATTTCCGCCCTTTGCTGCCCGAAGAAAAAGGTTAGAACTCGATGAATTTAGATCCCTTCTCTGTAATATTTGGTTGGAGCTTTGCTTTAAAAAAATGATAGAAAGTTTTGAATGCAGTCATGCAGAAATCATGTTCCCTGCAAAATGAATATACAGAAATCATGTTGTGACATCATATTAATACTACTTGCACTTGTGACCATTATCATTTCACATTCCTTCTTTTTCTTGTTTAATTATGACTTATAATTTGTGTTAACTTATATTAATTATGGGCAGCACATGGATTGAAAGCATCAGGTTTTTTTGCAACACTCTTTGCGTGCTGCAGGGAGGAAGTCCCTGTTCCTCAGCGTAAGTTTTTTAAACTCTTAGTGACGGCCTTCTTTCCATTCTCCAGCACAAATTCAAGATCCTGTGAATCGTTTTTTCATCATATGATGTCATTTGCATATTATTTATTCTGTGATCTTTTGTTGAACTTGCAACGTCATTGTGTACTTTTCATGGTGTCCTATATGGGAGTTCGAACATTGATCCCTTACATGTTAGTATAGCTTATCGTTTATAATTTGACGAAAATAACTCTGTGTCACGGGTGGTAGCTACACACAATTGCACATCCCATCGATCCAAGCGAATGAACCTATTTTAGCCTATTTTTGTTGTAGCACACACATTTCTAGTGTAGAAAAGTGGTTTCAATTATCTGGTTTGAATACTTTTGGTCTTTTTTCGAAAGTCAGGTCGGCAAACCAAAAGTCAACGCATGAGTTGAATTTTACAAAAATAAATTCAAACCAAAATTCAAAAACCATTTTTGTACAGTAGAAATATGTGTTCTACTAAGAAAACAAGATAAAATGGGAATAAATGACTTGAAAATCATGTATACAAGATAAAATGTAAGGGTGTGTAGGTACCGCCATGAATAGAAAATCGCCTCTCTATACTTTGATATGTATCATTGGCAGAAGTAAAAAAGGTTTGAATATAAGGTATTGTCTACATTTTATGTGACCAAGATCTTTTCCTCTTAATGATAAAATGTCAGAGTTTTGCACTTCCTCTAAAAAGGGTCTTTATTATTTCACCTGTTATCTTGTTCTGTAAATGGTAGTGCTATTATTCCCCCCATCATAAAAAACATTGACTAAGGGGGGAAGAGTCCCTCCTTTAGCTGTCTGTTGTTAGAGAGATGAGACTCTCCGCGAATAAACGCGGATAATAACTGGGGTCCGCGCGCTGCGCAGGACTCGAACACCGGTGGGCGGGTTCAGCAAGTTGAACTCCTGCCACTGAGCTAGTACTCAGTTCTCATTTCCTCGGATCATGACAGATAAATATCTTGTGTTAATGCAGCTCCTCCTCAGACTGAAGTGAAGTATCTTACATGGCATAGATCAGTGTCTTCACACTCTTCATCATCTAGAAATCCTCTTGGGCCAGCAGCAAAAGTTGATGTTGATGGTCTCACTGGGAATATCTTCAGTGGTGTATACATGAATTCTGGCAGTCACGCTTCCACGCTAGATAGGTTGTATGCATGGGAGAGGAAGCTTTATGATGAAGTTAAGGTAAAAAGCTTATCTTGGATGGTTCATTTACCAAGATATATTTTTTCGCAATCTGTTCTAGCCAATGTCTTAAATATCATGCAGCAGAAGCTTATGTATGAAGTGCTTATATAGTGGATAGAAGATAGTAGCGATATATTTGCAGATGTACGAAGTTAATTAAACAGTTTTGAAATAAAATACTAATGCATATTGCAGCAAGACTATTTGATGTTCTCTTATCTCAAGCTGTGAGTATTGATTCAAAAGGGAAGATGGACAAAAATATGAAACAAATGGATCATGCAAAATCCTTAAAACAGATCTGTATTGAATGTTGGTAGATATGATATACTATAGTAGCTGTAGCATCCTGTAGCAGCAGAAATTCACTTTAGAGCTTGAGCTACGTGGGGGCTGATTTTTTTTTTTCAAATTTTGAAAACAACATTTCAAAGTTTCAAAAATTCTGAAAAAAATCCTAGCTGTAGATAATGACGTACTCTACCAACGTACAAAATCTCAACTCGAAATACCTTATATTCTGGGCTTAATAAAAATGACGGAATCTGGAGCATTGAGATTTTGCACCTGTTCAGCTAAAATAAATAAATAAAATTGCACCTGTTCACTACTTTAGATGTCAGATTTTGTCATTTTTGTGCAGCCCAAAATACGAGATATTTCGAGTTGAGATTTTTTCATGTTGGTACAGTACATTAGTTTCTACATCTAGAATTTTTGCTCGGAACTTTTTCAAACTTGAAAGTGTCTTTTTTGAATTGTTCAAAGATCGGGCTCTGTGTAGCCCGTGACCAAACATCCGCACTCCCTGTAGCAGGCCTTAATGCTCCTTTAGTCCTCTACAGCACCGCAAAACTGTACAGATAACTAAACAACTGCCGTGCAGTGTCCATTCCTGCTTTTTGGGTATAGTGATATACTCCCTCTATCCTGAATTAGATGTCGCAGATTTGTCTAGATTCGCATGTATCTATACACTAAACCGTGTCTAGTTATATTCGTATCTAAACAAACCCGCGACAAGTAATTCGGGACAGAGGGAGTATTAAATCTATGAAGTGATATACTACTCATAATCTCTGGAACCGTATAAAATTTTCATCAAGTACACCCACGTAAATGTTCATTTAGCAAATGACAACCTCTCTGTGTCTCTATTTACCTTAAGCTTGTGAATTGGTGGACACTCCATGTCTTTTTTCCTTAATTCTGTAAATGACAGCTCTCCATGTATTTTTAAGATAAAGTATTTCTTTATATGCTAACCTTCATATTTTCCTTCAGGCTAGCGGTACAATTTGCAGGCAGTATGATGAGAAATGTAGGCACCTGAGAAACCAGGAATCAAGAGGCGAAAACCAAATGAGTGTTGATAGAACCCGTGCTGCTGTGAAGGATCTGTACTCAAGAATTTTGGTGGCCATTCAGAGAATCGACATGGTTTCTAAAAACATAGAGGATCTAAGGGACAAAGAGCTTCAACCGCAGCTTGAAGAATTAATTGGAAGGTATTGATTCTCCATTCAGTTTCTACTAAACTATATACATGCTACGATTCAGTAAGCACTTTGTGGAATGAGCTTAGTTTAGTATTTGTTCTTGGATGAAGCTTCACATTCACATTCTTTGCAGCTTAACTCGCATGTGGGCAACAATGCTCGAGTGTCACCGGCATCAACACGACATTATTAAGCTAGTATCCAACAGTGGTAATCTGAAGGTCTTAATTCGGTCGGAATCACAGTTCCAAGCAACTCTGCTCCTTCAGGTCGAACTAAACACTCTATGTTCAAACTTCCATCGATGGATAGCATCACACAGATCTTACTTGAGCAGCCTACATTCATGGTTACTCAAGTGTGTGAAATCACTAAGAAAGAAAAAGAAGAAATCCAGAAATAAGGATACCGATTTTCAAATAACAGATTATGCTGTTGCTCCCATATTTACAATCTGTGACCAGTGGATAAAGTTATTGGATGATTCGCCAACGGAAGACTTGGAAAATGCTATTAAAGGTCTGGTTGCAGATATAAACCACTGTGTGCCTCGCCAAGAGAAGAGGCGTGGTGGTTCAAGGTCCACCTTCTCACTACCGCATAATGGAGGGTGGACCGATGAAATGGGAGCAAACCATAGAAATGCTCCTCCTACGGATTTACAGTCAAGCTTGGAAACATTCCTAGTGAAGCTCGTATATTTCTCAGATGCTTCACTGCAGAAGTATATGGAACTCAAGGTGAATGTTGACAAGGCAAAGGTAGACTATGAGAAATATAATTAGTAACTTGCTCGGAGGCAAGCCAGTGGTACTAATTTATGAAATGAAGCATCATAACTCAAGAGTCACTAGAGCTGGAAAAGTAAACCGTTCATCTGTATAGTTCTTTGTCGAAATAATAGGCACAAAATCATTACCATCATTTTTTGTCAGTCACGAGATAAGTCTAGGTGGGAGAGGGTGATAAATATGTAGTTTTCTGGCCTTCTGGTTAGTGCCATGCTTTATCTTGGATGTAAATGTGAGGTGTACGGAAATTAAACCGTAAGATGGGGGGATATATAAAATGTATATTTGTCCTGGGGTATATGAATATATGAAGTTACACATGTCCTTCGTGTTATCATCTGTGTAAATTTCAACCTTCCATGCAGTACAAAGTTATGTATGAAGATCTTGTTCGGAAGTGCTCTCAGCGGTTAACTATGGGATTATTTTTCCCTGGCTGGGATGCAACGACTATTGTGATGAGTAGATTTAATATTGATATTTTTTTCCGTATACATTGGTTGATTTAAGTATGGAATGCCCTCTCATTTAAATTTGATATATTCATAACGTTCAATGAAACTGTAGCAACTTACTTTTGAAACGAGAACTGTATTGACTTACTTGGTTTCTGACGGTTTTACAATTCTGGTCTGGGTGGCAGCAATGATATGGGCCTTGTGGGAGGCAAGGGGCGGTGTATGATTTTGCTGTTAAAAAAAGGGGCTGTGAATTGGGCAGGCATAATGGTGTTTGCAGAAGGGGTTTAGGGCGTTTGCACAGTTGACCCAGAGGTGTTTGATCATTCTATAGGGCTCTTCAAAATTTGTTATTTTCCTTTTCAAGAAAAAAGATCATGCTAAAGGGCGGTGGATGTAATGCTATGTAATCAAATTTGTTACTAGATGATACAGTCAGTTCAGTTCAGCCTTTGTTTGCTGTTTATTTTATTTTGTGGATCTAGTATGAACCACTTTCCGAGTTTAGTGTATGAATCCAGGTGGGCTCAGCTTACCCATCTCTGAGAAATGAGAGTAAATTTACAATTCTGGAGGTTGGTAGATATCATGACGCATTGTAATGTACTCCCTTCATTCCTAAATATAAAATGTTTTGATAAGCCAATTTAACTTGCAAAACATCTTATATTTAGAAACAGAGGAAGCACTTTCCAGGTAGGCATGGTTGGTGCCGAGTGATATAACGAGGCAGGAAACCACGTTCGAGCTGACGGAAGCATTACTTCAAAGATATGGTGCTAGTAACAGCTGAAGATATGGTCTTCTAACCATATATAAAACTGTGAGAAGAGAACCGGCTCTGGCTAGTCATCCAAGACTGTAGCTAGGCGCCTAGGCAGAATCGTATACTCCCTCCGTTTTAAAATATAAGATGTTTTAGTTTTGTGAAAGGAATGTATCTAGACCCCTTGTAGTGTGTAGGTTCACTCTAAACTTAGATGAACTTACACACTAAAACGATCTAGATACATTTCATTCACAAAGCTAAAACATCTTATATTTTGAAACAGAGGGAGTACTATCTTAGCAGATTCTTAGGTTTGAGAGGTATCGAGATTATGTACTGTTCAACTCACATCCATCAGTCTCACCGATTAGTGTTTGCCTCCTTCGAGCAGAGGATGTAAACCACATGCATACTTTGATGCTGATGGGGCTTAGCTAACTGTTGTTATCGTGGTCTGAGTTTGATGCTTGTTGCCATACATTTGCATGAGTTGGAAGAAGAATAAACTTGTGGATTCTTCAGAAGCGGGGAACCACAGCTCCAACATGGTTCCTAGGAACATGGATGAGCCTGTCGAGATCTGCCATGTTGTACTCCCTCCGTTTTAAAATATAAGATGTTTTATCTTTGTAAATAAATTGTATTTAGACTTTTTTTAGTGTGTAGATTTATCTATGTTTGGAGTGAATCTATACACTAAAAGGGGTCTAGATACACTCCTTTCACAAAACTAAACATCTTATATTTCAAAAAGGAGGGAGTAGGTAGCAACAAAGAAGTGGTACCGGGAGATGGTGTAATTGGATCAACCATAGGATCCCCTCAAACATACAATGAACCCCTATCGCCTATTGCACAATCCAGGAAAAGACGAACCAGCAGGTTCAGATGTATATGGAAGAACTTGAAACTGATTGCCAAAGCCCATGTTGTACGCAGTCTTATGTAGTCTCTTTCAGAAATAGAAAATACCATCTCAGTGTCTAGTAAGATTTCAAAGCTAACAAACTTAATTCGTTGGCAACGATACCAGGAGATATTGAGCCCATATCGGAAACCAAAAATGAAACACAGACCAAACATATCTTATTCATAGGTATCCCATCTGGACGAACACTGAAAATAGAGTTTAGACTAGTAACAAAATCAGACCACACAAGTGGGATAAAATCTCAATAGAGAATTTAGCTTTCTTCAGGAACGAGTAAATTAGAGTCTTCAGTTTCTAGATTCCAAAAATTTATGTTTCACCGCGCTGCCCTACTCTACTTGAAAGAGGAGATGATAAGTGCTTTGTATTTACACACACACACTCACTCTCGTGTAGGGAAATTGGTTTCTCGGTGATGACACTATCTATCTATCTATCTATCTATCTATTATATTATATAATAAGCAATATAAAATAAACTATGGGGATTTTCTAACTAAATTTTAGATGTTTCTTCAGTAACATGTACTCCCTCCGTTCATAAATATAAGACGTTTTAGCTTTATGAGTCAAATGTATCTAGACGTCTTTTAGTGTATAGGTTATTCATTTCACAAAGCTAAAATGTTTTATATTTCTGAATCGAGGGAGTATTTGCAATCTCGTGGCTGGAGAAAATAGGTTGGTAAGACCTACAATCCGCTATGGATTGATAAAGTAGGTTGAACCGAGTCCAATCCAAACACATGTTGATCAATTAGTCCGTTTTAGTACCAGCACTACAATACGTAAGCAAATAGTAGCATAGTTTATTTTGAATGCTTCTAACTCAAAGTTCTCTTTTCAGGATATTAGCTTGACACATATATCTATATGTGGGTAATGTTTTGGTTGCTTATGAGAGTTCCCACACAATTAAATATATGAAAACAAATGGAAATCAAGCATGTATGCATTTAAATTGGATATATGCATAAAATATATGACCGGGTTGAGTGGAATTTCTTTCAGAAGGTAGCGCTGAACTTGGATTTAATGCTCGTGGGTCAACTTAATAATGGCTAGCGTGACCTTGGTTAAATATAATGTATGTTAAAATTCTTGTGAAAAAGACGATTCTTCAAGCCATTGTGATTCCGACTACCGAATGCAGCGACTATTGTGATTCCAAACGTCTCCTCCTAGCAGAAGGTAGCAAAGTTTGGACTAACAAGTCTGTGCAATCTTGTTCACCTCCGTCGATGCCATTTGCGCATCCTATGCAACACCTTTTCGACGTCGCATCACTGATCAATGTATTTTTCTTTGATCGCATCTACTTTCTCATATACACTTTGATACATTTTTCGCTACGTCATCTCTTTATTTTTGGAGATTTGAAAGCATCTCAAAAGTACTTATTTCAAAGTTTTAGAAAAATTAAAATAATTCGCTCCCATACATATTTTCTTGATCGTGCAAAATTTCAAGAAAAATAAGATCATATGTGGTCTACAAAAAAAAAATAGAACTTCGTATATTCTGTGCAGTACAAATCTAGATCATCTCACCGTTCCTTGGATACTTTGTCTTTTTTCACATAGATAAGGTACTTTTCTATGCACGGGGATGCATATATTCTCTACATTACACAGATGATTTACAATGTTATTTTTTCAGCTTTGGTATTCATCAGAATCACATGTACCAAATTCGGGTCGTTGACTAGTCCCAGAATTCGTCTACCACTAGCCACAAAGGATGGTTGGACATTTGGGGCGTGTTTGGTTGCCTCGATCTCCATTTCTCGCATGGTACGGGAAAAAAATAAAGTGTTTGGTTCCGCACGCTCGAAGGAATCTTTGCACCACCCGAGTTTTAAAGCGTCCCTCAGCCTGCCCTGGAGGAACGTCTAAATCGGGCGTTTTCACGGAGCCAAGTTCTTCTCTCGCTCACGCGAGCGTGCAAGGGGTGGATGGCGGGAGCTAGGAAAATCCGGCGGGAGAAATTGGGTTACCACGCGCTGATTCGCGGCGGCTATAAACACCGCTGCTCCTCCGGCTCCAAAATCTCTACCACCATTTCCCCTAATTTCGAGCTCTCCCTCCAAATCCTCTTCCCCATGGACGGGCAGGTAAGCGGCGCTTCCTACTCCGGTGGATCTAGCTCATCTCCGGCAAGCCTTTCATTCTCGGCTATCTCGGAAATATCGTCCTCGTCGGTCGAGATTGAGATCGTGGTAAGAAACTGAAAGGATCGTATGAGCACCTAGAGGGGGGGGGGGGTGAATAGGTGCTACTCCAAATTTTACTCTTTTTCAATTTAGGGTTTGACACAAAAGGTAAATTCTCTAGATTATGCAACTATGTGAATTTACCTATATGTCAACCTAGCACAAGTACTAAGCAAGAACTAGATAAGTAAAGTGCGATAAAGGATAGAAGTAACCAAAGTGAAGCACGCGGAGACACAATGATTTGTTTCCCGTAGTTCCTTCCTTTTGAGGGGAAGTACGTCTACGTTTGGAGAGGGAGTGGTTTCAAAGCACCAATGCCACGCGAGTCCTCCCTTGTTCTCCGATGAACCTCACCCCAAAGGGTTCGATTCACCTCTTCCACTATACGACAACCTTCGAGGTGGAAGCCGGCACCTTTACAACGAGTTCGGGGCACACATCCACAACTTAATTGGAGGCTCCCAAATACAAGCAAGCTGTCAAACAATCAAAGACAAGCTTATAAGAACCAAATCAAAAGCTAGGGTTTCCAAAGAAACACTAGAGCATGGGGGCCATCAAGTGAATGATGGGGAAATGAACATCTCTCTTGGTTAAGCTATAGATCAAGGCCTCCTCCTTCGATTCTCCAAAGATCAAAGACTTTGGATGGTTGGATGAAGAGATCTTGTTGATTTGGTGGCTCCAATGGGCATGGTGTTCTTCAGGTGGACAAGCGGCTGGAGGAAGGGGATAAGGTCCTCTACTTATAGCCCTTCACTCCATTGAACTGTTTTCTGACCGTTGGAGAAAAGTCAGACCGGAGACTCCGGCCTACACACCAAAGACTCCGGTCTACACCGGATATTCTGGCCCATCTCCGGACCAGCCTTCAGACCATCGAACAGATTGACCCAGCCCTTCTGCGAGCCAAGTGGACCGGAGACTACGGTCCAACCACACCAGAGACTCTGGTCAGGGGCTTGGACCGGAGACTCCGGTCAGACCTCCGGACCTGGCTCCGAACCACCTATCTGGCTGACCCAGGCAGAAAACTGGAGTCCCCTCTAGAGATTCCTGGGGAGACTCCGGACCACACCGGAGACTCCGGTCCAGCAAGACCAGAGACTCCGGTCTGGAGCTCCCAGGAATACGTAAATACTGTAGGGTAAGTCCCGTAGGCCAAGGGTACTTTTCACTTTGCATTATATCAACCTGTAGACAATAGCATACTGTAAAATGCTCTACTTGTTGTTAACGAACACCAAAAGTGATTATGACAGTAAATGTCCTTTCAATCTCCCTCTTTTTGGTGTTCGATGACAACAAGTGATTTTGCATGGAAATAATTTTCAATGAATTATGACAGTGTATACCCTTGACTATGTGTACTAAGATAAACATGTAAAGCATGCACGGTAGGTAGTACATGATAAAACACATAGTTCTCACATGAGTTACAATAATGTCGGCGCACCCACAGAGTCACACACAAATAGCAAATAGTATCTCGCAAGAGCATAAGGCAAATAAGTATGAAGGTCGAGATAGCAAGTAAGAATCAAATCAAAGCCCATGCAAATCCCGATGATAATGTCTTCTCCCCCTTTGGCATTAAAACACCAAAAAGGGAAAAGACCTAAGCTAGCGCCCCCAAAAATCAGTAGTTCTCATTGTCATCATCCTCATCCTCCTCATCCATATCCTGATCCTCATCATCATCATCATAGTCCTCATCACCATCTGGAGCTGCAGGTCCTTTGCCGTGAGGGCGAGAAGAGGAGGTACCTTGGTACCCATATCTAGAAGTGACATCAGAAAAAGTCTTCCAATCTACCAAGCTGTCATGTTGGTCATTCCATGCCCCAAAAGAAAGAGTGTAATCTGACTTAGTGGATGGTTGAGCCCCATGCTCATCAGTGTACTCATCCTCTCCTTCCTCATCATCTGCTGCACCCTGAGCCTTGATCTCCTTGAGGAGTTTCTCTATGCGACGGTTGCTCTTGTAGGAGGCATGCTGTTGCTTACGGATGTCCACATTCATGCAACAAAGGGTCCTCTCCTAGAAAGAGGCCTTCTTGACCCTCTCATGTACATAGTCACGTGTCATGGGAGGAAAGGGTGCATTGGAGGCACTCTTCCTCCGAGCCCTAGTAGGAGAGGGGGCCCTCTCGGTATCAGACATATCCTCCTCCACATTGACATGGGAGCGTCTAAGAGGAGGTCCCATGTGTCCCTTCTGCTGCAGTGATACAAGAGTGTGCTCGGTAAGGTTGGGAGCCATGCTAAGTGGAGAACCATGGTCCTGGGTGTTGATGAGTCTCATAACAAGTGGTGCATATGGAGGAGCCTTCTTGTATAGTATGGCATGGTACATCTCCTCAAATACATAATCCATAACATCAATAGGATCTGCATCCGCCTCGAGGCCGGCCATGTAAATCCTGTGGGTATGATATAGTAAGTTGACCAAACCACATCTGATGGCATCATAATTGCCAGCACTAGGGGAGATGGTTTGGCGGAATATCCTCAACATCAGATTGTAGAGAGGTTTGAGTCCCTTGGACCCGCCCACAACACCCTCACTGCCATACAAGGGGGCAAGCTTGTTCTTGTTCACCCCAAGTGCTGCAGAGTGCATGCGTACCCCAACATGAGTGGACACGCCCCAGAAGGTCTCAAATATGGCTTCAGCAAAGTCGTAGAAAGTTGCATAGCAGCGGTGATTTCTAGTCATCCAGGTCATAGTCTGGGCTTGGTCAGTCCCAAACACAACTGTGGCGTAAAACTGCTGTACAAGGGTGATGTTGTAGTCTTCATGGAGCTCCATCAAGTTGAACAGCTCTAATTTCTCACTAATCCATAGTGTATCCGAGAAGTAGGAGCTCTTCCTCATCTTCTCAACACTCATGTACTTCTGGGGGCACACAGGTGACCTCTTGAGCATGCTGTAAATGTCTTTCATGAAAACAGCTTGCTCCTTCCTCCAATAGCATGGGTCCTCGCTGGTGTGAGATAAGGCATAGAAATCAGTCTTTCACAGTTCGCGGTACTCCTTCTTTGACATGTGTGCCAAGGAATGAAGATTGTCGTACTTTTCCCTCTTA
The DNA here is from genome assembly GCA_916181665.1 of Avena sativa. NCBI lineage: Eukaryota > Viridiplantae > Streptophyta > Magnoliopsida > Poales > Poaceae > Avena > Avena sativa. The sequence continues at coordinate 597,839,156 of OV702289.1, forward strand.
GCACGGTTCTCTTCCTCAACCCTGTCCTGCTTCCTCCTCATGTATGCTGCATCACGGGCCTGCTGTCTCCGGTTGGACGGGGGCACAATATACTGACCCTCGGACTCATCATAGCAAGGATCCGCCCTCTTTAACTTGGCCTTGGTGTGAGAAGGACGATGAGAGCCAGAACCTGTGACCAACAGTGAGGGAGATAACATGGAGGTAAGTATATATGTCCCAAGGAGGCAGCACAAGATCCTTGATGCATTACGAGATCTGGTTGATCCATATCACACTGGAGTCTCCACAGTCCATACCTGAGTCTCCGGCTTAAACCGGAGTCTCCGGTCCAGAGGATCAGAGTCTCTGGCCTGGACCGAAGTCTCCGGCCCTGAGGCTAGAGTCTTCAGTCGGGAGGCTCGGGGAAGAACGGTGAGGCTCTAGTAGGGGTTGAATCCAACAGATCGGGCAAGACAGCAAGGTCAATGTACTAGTGTGCACGCATATAAGAGATTCCCGTGGGCAAAAACAGTACCAATCCTCAAAAACAAATCAAGGGATGAACCCTAGGAGAAAAATAGGAGGAGAGGTACCAGATTTGTCCATGGGATTGATTCCACAATGGGGAATCACCCAACGGTGAAGGAAAGAAGGTTGGCCGGCGGCATGGTAGATCCCGGGGGCTTCTTGACCTCCGGGGAGGAGTTTTGGAGGAGGATGCGACGGGGTAGAGAGGGGAGGACGGGGGGTGGATGAATGAAACTGTCTATTTCAGTTCACCCCGTCCTCCCTCTATGTGGCCCGAAACCGTCCGGACTGGAGACTCTGGTCTACACCGGAGACTCCGGTCCTCCTCGACCAAAAACTCCAGGTTTTGTGTATGGGGACATATATGAGAGAGAGTGTTTACAGGACCAGGAATAGGCTTGGGTTAAGATGAACTACTGTGAAGAATCAAAGAAACCACAGAAATCCATTCAAATGTTCATTAATGCGCCAAATAAACACGAACTAAGAACCAACTCTTCAATGAGAAGAGGGTGGTGGCCGAGGCCACCATGTAAGAGTTTATGGCATGACACCGCGAAGAATTATCTTTGGGTTCATAGCCACTACTCATCAATGAAGCTCACATATCACTAAATGATATTAAGAGTATTGAATTTCTTAATGTTGGCATTATGGGGGGAGGGATAGTCCAATGTATTAGGACCGCACTCCCCTATCTCCATGCCTGCACCTATACCAAATATGAGTCAAGACATAGGTGAGTATGCAAGGTGATCAAGTCAAGCTCCTAGAATCTACGATATTTAGTTCGTTCCTCAAGTAACAAAACCTTGCTTCATCAAGTGGCTTCGTGAAAATGTCGGCAAGTTAGTATTTGGTTGACACATAGGATAGCTCAACATCACCTCGAGCAACATGATCTCTAATGAAGTGATAACGGATCTCAATATGCTTTGTCCTTGTATGATCCACTGGGTTATAGGCAATCTTGATAGCACTTTCATTGTCACATAAAAGAGGCACTTTGTCATAATGGACACCGTATTCCTTTAAAGTTTGCCTCATCCATAGCAATTGAGTACAAGCACTAGCAGCTGCCACATACTCGGCTTTGGCGGTGCAGAGAGATATACAATTTTGCTTCTTAGAAGACCAACACACCAAGGACTATTCCAAGGAATTGGCAAGCCCTGAAGGTTGATTTTCTATCATCCTTGTCACCAGCCCAATCCGAATCCGTGTATCCATAAAGAGAGAAAGTTGAGCCCCTAGGATACCAAATACCATAGTTTGGGGTATGAACCAAATATCAAAAGATTCTCTTGACCGCCATCAAATGGCTTTCTTTAGGAGCCGCTTGATATCTTGCACACACTCCTACACTCAACACAATATCGGGTCTAGATGCACAAAGGTAAAGCAAAGAGCCAATCATGGACCGGTATACCTTTTGATCCACATCTTTACCATTTGGGTTTAGTTCAAGATGAGTCTTTGTTGCCATGGGAGTGGGAGCTCCATTTAGATCTTTCATGTTGAATCTTTTGAGCATATCTTGGGTATACTTGGCTTGGTTGAAGAATGTTCCTCCTCTTACTTGCTTGATCTCAAAACCAAGAAATACCCTCAATTCTCCCATCATAGACATCCTGAACCTGTCAGACATAAGCTTAGAGAATTCATCATTAAAAGCTTTATTAGATGAGCCAAATATAATATCATCTACATATATTTGACATACAAAAAGCTCCCCATTGACTTTCTTAGTAAAAAGAGTGGGATTGATTTTCCCAACCTCGAACCCACGATCTAGCAACAACTCTCTAAGGTGCTCATACCACGTGCGTGGGTCTTGTTTGAGCCCATAGAGCGCCGTATCAAGTTTGTAGACGTGGTTTGGAAAGTTGGGATCCTTAAACCCCGGGGGGGTTGCTTTACGTATACCAACTCATGCAAAGGACCATTAAGAAATGCACTTTCTACATCCATTTGTTGTAGTTTAAATTTATGATGTGCCGCATAAGCAAGAAGGATACGGATGGACTCAAGGCAAGCCACGGGTGCATATGTCTCTCCATAATCAATGCCTTCAATTTGAGAGAACCCTTGTGCAACCAATATTGCCTTGTTCCTAACCACAATTCCATGCTCATCTTGCTTGTTCTTGAATATCCATTTGGTGCCTATAACATTGCGGCAATATTTTGGCTTTTCAACTAACTTCCACACTTTGTTTCTCTCAAAGTTGTTGAGCTCTTTGTGCATGGCATCCAACCAATCCGGATCTTCAAGAGCTTCCCATACTTTCTTTGTCTCCACCATGGAAATGTGTGCTTGGTGCTCACCAAAGTTCTTTAGTTGAGCTCGACTGGATATCCCTCTTCTTAGATCTCCTACCACATTCTCAAGAGTGTGGTCTCTCAATTCCAATATTCTATCCATTCTAGCTTGGCGACGAGTTTCGATCTCCTTGTTGTTTCTTATGGGGATCACTTTGTCATTTTGGTCCTCGTCTTGACCATTAACTTCACCTTGATCATTGTTGGAGTTATTCTCTTCTACAAGAGGCAAAGATTGACCTTGGTCTTGATCAAGCATACTTCTAGACATGCATTGAGCTTCCCTTATGGCAGTTTCTATAGATCTTCCTTGTGTAATAGCCTTAGCACCACTGGACATTCTGTCAAATGGAGACTCAAGCACCTCCTGGCTAGAGGTTTCTACTTGATCAACAGGTTGAGGGTCCACATCTTGTCTTTGGCATGGGTCATCATCTTCCTCGATAGGAGCTTGTTGTTGTTGTGAAGATGAGGGCTCCACTTGAGTAGAGCATAGTTCTTCTCGGTCCGCCATAAGGGGTTCCTCAACAGGGCGGATGAAACCTGCACCCATTCTTCCTATGGCATCCTGATGCATTTCATCATCTACATCACAAACATCAACACGCCCCACTTGGGGACCATCATATTCTTCAAACACCACACTACAAGATTCTATGACAGTTCCGGAGAGCTTGTCATAGATTCTATAAGTGTGGGATTCGAGACCATAACCAACAAAAATACCCTCTAATGCTTTGGAATCAAACTTGGACAAACGAATACCCTTAATGCGATAGAAACACTTACAACCGAACACCCGGAAGTATGAAACGTTGGGCTTGTTACCGGTAAGAATTTCATATGGAGTCTTGATCAATTCTTTTTGGAGGTAGAGACGGTTTGATGCATGGCATGCGGTGGAGATTGCTTCAGCCCAAAAATTGTATGGAGATTTAAACTCCGCCAACATGGTCCTTGCCATATCAATAAGAGTCCGGTTCTTCCTCTCAGCTACACCATTTTGTTGAGGGGTATATGCAGCGGAATATTGATGTTTTATTACCTCATCACTAAGAAATCCATTCAATGTGTAGTTCTTGAACTCGGTACCGTTGTCACTTCTTATTGTTAATACTGGGACATTGTGTTGACGTTGAGCCATGTTGATGAAGTCAATGAAGTTTTCTTGGGTCTCACTTTTCAGCTTGAAGAAATATACCCAAGTGTATCTCGAGTAGTCATCAACAATCACCAAACAATATTTCTTCCCACCAAGGCTTGCATGAGATGGAGGACCAAAGAGATCCACATGAAGGAGCTCCAAGATCCTCTTGGACTTGATGTAGTTCTTAGGCTTGTGGGGAGAATCATGCATCTTTCCTTCTACACATGCCCTGCAGACACGATCTTTGGCAAAGCAAACATTTTCTTTTAGTCCAACAATATGACCATCCTTGTGGAGGCTTTGCAAAGTTCTCATGTTGACATGGGCTAGACGGCGATGCCATAGCCAACCCACATCGGCCTTTCTGAATAGGCACATCAGACTTGTAGTGGTTTTCCCCGAGAAGTCCACCACATACAAGTCATTTTCGACATACCCAACAAAATCGACCTTTAGAGACTTGCTCCACATGAGGATCACAATATCATTATCAATAAAGACGGCAAAACCCATCTTTCCAAGAGCACGGACTGAAAGTAAATTATATCCAAGGGTCTCAACAAGAATGACGTCCACGAGAGTGATATCGTGTGCAACCACAACTTTGCCGAAACCTATTACCTTAGACTTTGACTTGTCGGCATATGTCACAGATATTTGATCAATATTTGGTCTCAACTCCTTGACACTCGATGCACTTCCGGTCATATGACTTGTGCATCCACTATCAAGCACCCATTTTGACCCTCCGGAAGCATAGGTCTACAAAAGATCAAACTAGTTTTTAGGTACCCATTTTTCAATGGGTCCTCTTTTGTTAGCAACAAGGGTCTTGGGAACCCAAATAGACCAAGCAATATAACCACCAAATGGGCCAACATATTGTGCATATACATCAGCATAATAATTACGCATTAAAACATAGTGAGGGTTAGCACTTCCTGCAAAATCATCATGAGACATAGTTTTGCCATTCGTGGACTTACTATCCACAATGACCTTGTCCTTTTCTTGTGTGGCCTTGGCCTTCTTTTTCTTGTTCTTGTTCTTCTTCTTCTTCCCTTTAGAGACAAAGCCAATGCCCTTTTCTCACTACTTGACCTTTGATTACTCAAGATGTCATCAATAGACTTGTTTCCTTTTGGAAAGGTGGCCTTAGCTAGCTCCCCCTTCAACCTAGCATTTTCTTCAAGTATACTTGTACAACTAGAGGGAATGAAAGTACTAGGTGACGTAATATTGGTCAATTGAGTTTGAGGCTTTTCACGAGACTTTGTGAGCAACAAGAGTTCACTCTCCAAGGCCTTGTGCACCTTGTCAAGCATCCTAAAGTCCTCGGCAAGTTTTTCATGAACAACATCAAACTCAATCTTGTCCTTTTTAGCCCTTTTATATTTAGCAATAGCATGGTCACGTTCCTTGATGAGTTTATTAATGATGAGATCATTTGCTTCATCAAGCCCTTCAAGTTTAGTTTCAAGAGACATTCGAGTTTCTTGTTCTTCTTCTAGAGCATTATTTAGAGCTTCTACCTCAATCATGTGCTCTCTACCTAATTTACATCTCTCATCAAAAAGTTCTTGTGTGTGTGCAAGTTGATTTAAGAGGTCTACAACATGTTTCTTGTGTTCCCCTTGCAAGTTGTTCATAAACACATCAAAAGCAACTAATTCCTTTCTGACCTCAAGAGATAACTCATCATCAAATTCATCATTGATTAAAGAGGTGGAGTGTGATGATGATAATACCTCCGTTCCTCTTGCCATAAGGCAAGTGACGTTCTTGTTGGAGATATTCTCATTTGGAGAGTCGAAGAGTGAGAATGTAGGGTTAGAAGTGGTGGCAAGAGCTGCCACACCACTTGATGTTTCCTCTTCATCATCTTCATCATCATCATCATCGGAGGAGAATTCTTCATGTGTGATCAAGACAATTTCACCCGACTTCTTATTGGTTGCATTCCTTTTGATGAAGGGTTTCTTGTAAGGAGCTTTGGAGGTCTTCTTCAACACAAGTTTACCCCCATGATCTTCTCTTTTCTCATAGGGACAAGCAGCAACAAAGTGATAGCGGTCACCACAATTGAAGCAAGTTCTCAACTCGGACACATTATCTCTTTTCCCATTGGGGTTGCTTCTTTGTTGCATTTCCATCTTAGCCTTGGCGGGATCTTTCCAAAAATTTCTTGCATAGAAGGCCATGTATTCACCATGAGCAACCTTGACATCTTCGGGGTGGCTCATTGGAAGTCCCTCATCACTTCCTTCATCTTCATCATACTCCACAACCTTGGCCTTCAAGGCAAGATTGACACCACTACTCATTCCAATGGCACGAGCACGGGCGTCTTTGGCATTCTTGGCAGCAACCTTGAAGGCGGCCATCTCTTGCATAACTTCATTTGAGGTCATGAGATGGTAGTTGTGTCTTCCTTGGAGACTCTTCAAGTTAGTAGGCTTGAAAGGCATGAGAGCACTCACATACTTCCTCTTGATCCAAGCATCATCAATGTGAGAGGCACCAACATTCCTGAAGGCGGTGGCTATGGACTTGAGTCTTCGATACATGTCTTCATGGTCCTCACCATCCTTCATGAAGAAACCTTCGGCCTCATTGCTTAAGGCATCATATCTATTTCTTCTCATACTCTCATTGCCAACAAACAAGTCAATGAGAGCATCCCAAGCTTCCTTGGCGGTACTGTAGTGCTCAATGTGGGGAAAATCCTTTGGCCCCACTCCAAGTTGGATCATGTGCAAGGCAGTCGCATTGAGTTGGCTATTGACCACTTCTCTTCTAGTGAAGTTGGTTGGATCCTCAATTTTGAGTCCTTCAATAATATTCCATAAATCAATGCAAGAGCTATGCACATGAGATTTCATTAAAACTTGCCATTGAGCAAAAGTATGTGCAACTAACTTAGGTGGGTCACCTCTATTATTTATATGTGGATGAGGGATAGGAGGGTCGGGAGAGTACCATCCGGGAACCGCATGGTGCTCTTCCTTCCCACCACCCTTTTTGGTGGTGGAGTCAGTGGAATTATGTTCATCCCCTGCCACTTCCTCGAAAGGCTTAGCCAGAGCATTTGCCTTTGGGTTAGGTGGCGTTTCCTCTTGAGAGGGAGGAGGTGAGGTTTTCTTATCCCTAACAAGTTGCTCAATGAGTTGGCGCAACTGTTGGATTTCATTAGCCAAGGTAGAGCTCAAGCATGTTTCCAAATTCTTGAGATCTACCATGGTCACTGAATGGCTAGCCTCACTTTCTCCCTCATCTGGGTTGCCCATAATTGTAGGGGTTTCGCGCATGAAAACAATAAAATTTTACCCTACGCCCCTAAACCCCTGAAGCTGCCAGGACCTATCTATTAGTAATACAATAATGGGAGGGGCTTTTCACGAACTTACCCTTGAAGACCAAAAAGTGTTGTCAACGCTCAGGAGAGCATGGTTGATGTAGAAGAGCCGAAGCCGACCTCAAGGTCGTGATGAAGTCCTTGCGCTCCTTCTGGCTCCAACGACTTGAGTGCCTCAAGTGCGACGCCTTGCAGGGAGTTACACATGTCCGGTGCCTGACGATGACTCCCGCTTCCCCGATCCAGCAGCAGTTGCGGAAGTAGAGCTCCCAGATCTGAATCCCATAGCGCGACGGCGCTCCGCGGTGAAGATGTCTCTCGCTCGCGCAGTCCAGACTTGGGACCACGGTCACGAGAGAGAGAGGGAGAGAGAAAATATCAATTGGAGGTCCTCCCAAAATTGGGGAGACCTTTATTGATTATTGGTGTATTTTTCTAGGCCAAATACCCCACTATATATAGGGGGAGGGGAGGTACTACCTCTCTCAAAGTTCCGGGGTGGGACTAAAGGAGAGGAGGGGGAGGGGGAGGCGTCGCCGGCCACCCCCTCATGGGCCCCACGTGGAGGGCTGGCCCAATAGGGTCATCAGCCACCCCATGGCCCCTTCTCCCTCTTGCCTTTCCCTAATGGGCCCTCTCTCCTCCAGGAATTGGCCCAGTAAGCCTTTGACCATTAAATTGATTTTTATCTTTATTAAATAGTTATGAATAAATGATTAAATCAATGTTTAAAATTCATTCACATATTATTCAACCTCCGTGGTCATGGAACACCTTCCACCTCCACTCCGGACATCCTCCGGACTTACCAAAACCCTTCCTGTTTTCTCCCTACTATTCTTCGGCGATTCTACCGATCCTATAAACACTCTCTAAGCATCATCAAGCCCTTAAGCGTGATACCCCACGGTTCGAGAACACTCCAGACATGGTCGGGACACTCCCGCACCAATGATCGACAGAGGGATCTGGATGGCCATGTGACCCCTGTGCGTTCCACGAAGATATTTCGTCGTTTGAACCGGGACAGTCGTGTCTTATTCCCTTTGTCTCTTGATACTTGCATTGCCCGAGATCTGATCAATGACATCACCATGTCGTGTTCAATCTCGTTACCGAACAATGCTACTTGACTCGTTCCGACAAGTGATATCCCCGTGATCAAATCACATGCTGCGCAGCTTTTGGATATAACCTCTCCGAGTGGGCCCTTGAGTATCTTCCCGTCACATGGACGGACAAATCACGCTGTTGACTTATATTGCCTCTACGGTTTCCTCTGAATACCTGAACACACCTTTATGACCACCGTTTTACCAGATGGCGTTTGATGCTATCTAAGCACTCTCGGGAGAAAGTGATTGATATAGCCTCATGGTCTAAGTAATAGTCTACGAGGGTCCATTTCTAATCATCGTAACTTGAACTTCATGACATGATCGAGTCACAATGTTTAGGTTGGGTATTGGTTCATCATCTCATTCTCAGAATGAGATGACTCCATTTCCAACTGGCATAAATGCCACATGATCAGGAAACATGATCATCTGTTGACCAATGAACCAGTGATTAGAGTTTCATTGGGAACCCCTGGTTTGTTTGTATATCACACGTGTATTGATGTTTCCACTCAATACAGTTATAGCATGATATAAAACTTAATCATAAACTATATGAAATATGATAATAGTCCTTACTACTATTTGTCTCTAGGGCATATTTCCAACAATAATATCTTAGGCGGTTAAGCCCGAATAAAGAGCCGAGGCTGTGATACCAATTGAAAGGTTCGTATGGGCACCTAGAGGGTGGGGGTGAATAGGTGCTACTCCAAATTTTACCCTTTTTCAATTTAGGGTTTGACACAAAAGGTAAATTCTCTAGATTATGCAACTATGGTGAATTTACCTATATGTCAACCTAGCACAAGTACTAAGGAATAACTAGATAAGTAAAGTGCGGTAAAGGATAGAAGTAACCAAAGTGGAGCACGCAGAGACACAAGGATTTTTTTCCTATAGTTCCTTCCTTTTGAGGGGAAGTACGTCTACGTTTGGAGAGGGGGTGGTTTCAAATCACCAATCCCACGAGAGGCCTCCCTTGTTCTCCGATGAACCTCACCCCAAAGGGTTTGATTCACCTCTTCCACTATACGACAACCTTCGAGGTGGAAGCCGACACCTTTACAACGAGTTCGGGGCACACATCCACAACTTAATTGGAGGCTCCCAAATACAAGCAAGTTGTCAAATAATCAAAGACAAGCTTGTAAGAACCAAATCAAAAGCTAGGGTTTCCAAAGAAACACTAGAGCATGGGGGCCCTCAAGTGAATGAGGGGGAAATGAAGATCTCTCTTGGTGAAACTATAGATCAAGGCCTCCTCCTTCGATTCTCCAAAGATCAAAGACTTTGGATGGTTGGATGAAGAGATCTTGTTGATTTGGTGGCTCCAATGGGCATGGTGTTCTTCGGGTGGACAAGCGGCTGGAGGAAGGGGATAAGGTCCTCTATTTATAGCCCTTCACTCCACTAAGCTATTTTCTGACTGTTGGAGAAAAGTCAGACCGGAGACTCTGGCCTGCACACTGGAGACTCCGATCTACACCGGAGATTCTGGTCCATCTCCGGACCAGCCTCCGGACCATCGAACAGATTGACCCAGCCCTTCTGTGAGCCAAGTGGACCAGAGACTATGGTTCAACCACACTGGAGACTCTGGTCAGGGGCTTGGACCGGAGACTCCGGTCAGACCTCCGGACCTGGCTCCGAACCACCTATCTGGCTGACCCAGGCAGAAAACTGGAGTCCCCTCCAGAGATTCCTGGGGAGACTCTGGAACACACCGGAGACTCCGGTCTAGCAAGACCGGAGACTCCGGTCTGGAGCTCCCAGGAATACATAAATATTGCAGGGTAAGTCCCGTAGGACAAGGGTACTTTTTACTTTGCATTATATCAACCTGTAGACAATAGCATACTGTAAAATGCTCTACTTGTTGTTAACGAACACCAAAAGTGATTATGACAGTAAATGTCCTTTCAGAAACACCTAATCCTAGCCGTCACAGCTTAGATCTATTGCCATGTTCTAGCTCACAGTTCATATGTTCGTCTTTGCTCCGTTCTAGTAGATCATTAGGATTGTCATGTGCTGTAGGTAGGTTTAGAGTTGCACGCATAGTTCTTCCCCTAGAATTGAACACATTGTGTATCTCTGGTGTTGTAGGAGAAGGTTGTGTCCTCTGATCTATCCACAACCTCTGTGTGACCTATTCGTTATGTGCCGATGGCTGATGCTGGTGTGTGATATGTTGCAAACATATCTATAATTTTTTATGTTCCATGCTTGGTTTATATCTACTTTCTAATGTTTTGCCCACACTTTGGAGTAATTTTTATACACTTTCTTGGACTAACCTATTAACAAGATGCCACAGTGCCAACTGCCTGTTTTCTGCTGCTTTTGGTTCTAGGAAAGTCAGAAAATGAATATTCTCGAAATTGGACGGGACAAAATCCAAAGTCAATATTTCACCGAGGGGGACACGAAGCCAGAATATGAGACGGAGAGGGGCCATGGGCCGCCCACACCACCTGGCCGCGCTAGGGGGTGGTGTGCCGCCTAGGGCACCCCCTCGGCCTCCCCTTTCGCCTATATATTGCCTCTGATACAGAAACCCTAAGGACCCGTTCAAAAATCCATGAAAGAGTCTGTAGCCACCATCATATCCATCCCTAGATCCGGAGGGATCCGAAGCTCTTCTCGGCACCCTGTCGGAGGGGAGAATTCACCCTGGAGGCCTTCTTCATCACCATGCAAGCCTCCGGTGTGATGCGTGAGTAGTTCATCCTTGTACTACGGGTCCATGTAGTAGCTAGATGGTTGGTTCTTCTCCTTTGTGCTACCATGTTTAGATCTTGTGAGCTCCGTTCATGATCAAGATCATCTATTTGTAATTATACATGTTGTGTTTGCGGGGATCTGATGGATGTTGAGATGCTATTTCAGATTGATTATTGATTCTATCATGTCTTTGTTATTTGTGATCTTGCATGCTCTCCGTTGTTAGTAGATATCTTGGCCGAGTAGATGCTAGCAACTCCAAGAGGGAGTATTTATACTCGATAGTGGGTTCATGCCTCTAGTAATCTGGGGAAGTGACAAATATCTCTAAGGTACTAGATGTGTTGTTGCTACTAGGGAGAAAACAACAATCCTTTGTTCATAGAACAATCATATTGTTTACTTTACACGCAATGCTTAATGCAATTATCTATTGCTTGCAACTTAATACTGGAGGGGGTTCGGATGATAACCTGAAGGTGGATTATTAGTCATAGATGCAGTTGGATTACGGTCTATGTATAATGTTGTAATGCCCAATCAAATCTCATAGGAGTCAAGATGATTAGTATATGCATGTATGCTTTCTCGATATTTGTCAATTGCCCTGCTGTAATTTGTTCACCCAACATGTCATCTATCTTAAGGAGAACCACCACTAGTGAACTATGGACCCTGGTCCTTTATTTTACCATCAATCTACAACTGTTTACTGTTTTATGTTTACTTTATGCAAGCTATTAATTTCTTCCACACAATACATTTAATCCTTTGTCTTCAGCAAAACCGGTGAGATTGACAACCTCACTGTAAGTTGGGGGCAAAGTTCTATGCTTGTGTTGTGCAGGATTCCAAGTTGGAAACAACACCTTGGAGGTGTTTCCTTGCTCCTACTGGTTCGATAACCTTGGTTTCATAACTGAGGGAAACTTACTGCTGTGCTCATCATACCTTCCTCTTGGGGTTCCCCAACAAGCTCGATATCAACCACGAGTTAGCAAGTACTTTTCTGGCGCCATTGCCGGGGAGTCAAGGACATCTTCACAAGTTGATTCCCTCATAACCTATCTCTTTACTTTGTTGTTTTTGTTTTGCTTAATTTATTTTTGCTTTGTTTGCTTGTTTCTTTATCAAAAACACACAAAAGTTAGTTGTACTAAGTTTTCTTTCTTTATTAAAAACACAAAAAATGACTACTCTTGAAAACACTAAGTTGTGTGACTTCACTAGCACCAACAACAATGATTTCTTGAAATTAAACATGCTTTACTCAATCTATTATGAGAGAACAATTTTCTGGTATTGGTACTAAAGATGCTGCTGCTCATCTAAATAACTTTGTTGAACTTTGTGAGATGCAAAAGCATAGGGATATAGATGGGGATATTATTAAGCTTAAATTGTTTCCTTTCTCTTTGATAGTAAAAGCTAAAGAATGGTTGCAATCCCTAACTAGAAATAGTATTGATTCTTGGACTAAATGCAAAGATGCTTTCATTGGAAAATACTATCCTCCTGCTAAGATTATATCTATGAGAAGTGAAATAATGAAATTTAAACAATCTGATAATGAACATGTTGCTCAAGCTTGGGAAAGAATGAAATCTTTGGTAGAGAATTGTCCCACTCATGGACTGACTGCTTGGATGATTATCCAAACCTTTTATACAGGATTGAATTATTCTTCAAGAAATCTACTAGATTCTACTGCTGGAGGTACCTTTATGACCATTACTTTGGGGGCTGCAACAAAGCTTCTGGATAATATGATGGTTAACTATTCTGAATGGCATACGGAGAGAGCTCCACAAGGTAAGAAGGTAAATTCTGTTGAAGAGACCTCTTCCTTGAGTGATAAAATTGATGTTATTATGTCTATGCTTGTTAATGAGAAAGCTCATATTGATCCAAATCATGTTCCCTTAGCCTCTTTGGTTGCTCAAGAAGAGCAAGTTGATGTGAACTTTATAAGAAATAATAATTTTAGCAACAATGCCTACAGGAATAATTTTGGTAATAATAACTATAGGCCATATCCTCCCAATAATGGTAATGCTTATGGAAATTCCTACAACAATAATATGAGTGCACCCTCTGAACTTGAAGTTATGCTTAAAGATTTTATCAACAAACAAACTGCTTTCAATAAAACTATTGAGGAAAAATTCTCTAATGCTAAAAGAAACATAGCATCATTGGCTGAAGCACAATCTTCTTTGAATAAATGTCTACTAAACCTGAAACTATTGATAATCCCTTTGCTGCTACTAATGCCATACAAGTTAGAATTGATGAAAATGTTAGGTTATGAGCTGAATTGCATGCTAAGTGGGAAAGAGAAGATGAAATTGCTAGAAATATTAGTGTTTCTACTATCACTACCACTAATGTTGAAGCTAGTAAACCCAATGGAACCTTTTCTAATAAAAATACTGAAATTCTGCGGAATACGGGAAACAATAGCTCTACTACCTTAGATGATAATTATGATTTTGATCCGGATGGTTGCAACATGTCTAAAGTTATTAAGTTCCTACAAAAGCTTGCTAAAAGTCCTAATGCTAGTGCTATGAATATGGCCTTTACAAAACACATTACTGATGCTCTCATAAAAATTAAAGAAGAAAAGATGAAACATCAAGCTTCTATTCCTATGAAACTAGAAGATGGTTGGGAACCCATCATTAATATGAAAGTGAATGATTTTGATTTCAAAGCTTTATGTGATCTTGATAGTAGTGTTTCTATTATGCCTAGAAGGATTTATGATATGCTTGATTTGCCACCATTGGAAGATTGTTATTTAAATGTCCCACTTGATGATAATGCTAAAAAGAAACTCATGGGGAGTATTAATGATGTTATTATTATGGTTAGCAATGCCTATGTCCCCGTTGATTTCTATGTTTTGGATGTTGAATGCAATTCTTCTTGTCCTAATACTTTGGGAAGACCTTTTCTTAGAATTGTTGGTGCCATTATTGATATGAAAGAAGGCACCATTAAATATCAATTTCCACTCAAGAAAGGTATAGAACACTTCCCTAAGAAGAGAGAGAAGATTCCTTTTGCCTCTCCTATGAAAACAAAAATTGCTCTTAATGCTTCTTCATTTGAGAATACTTGATTCTTTTCTTGCTTCTTATGTCTAACTTAAAGGCGTTAAAGAAAAGTACTTATTGGGAGATAACCCAAAAGTTTTAGATGAGTCTTGAAAGTTATTAACTCTGTAATAACCGCTCCTTATCCTTTTTATTTGCTTTTTGTGCCAAGAGTAACCTCTAATGAGAGAGAAGTAATGCTTGGGAAAGTTGCTGTCCCAAAACAGATTTTTGTGCTTCATTGTAAAAATTTGTGTAAAATATCTGTACGTTGTTTTGAGGCATGAATTTTTGTTCTTCTGCCCCAGGTTGTTATCTAACTTTCATTAGTTCAACACTTTTCGATTTGAGCAACAGAAGGTCTTCGAAAAAATTGGTTTTTACCTGCTGGTCTATTTTGACAGATTTCTGCCATTATTTGCATTTGCTTCTTGTTGATTCCTATTTGAGTTCTTTTGGGGGAATTGAGTTTTTTGAGGGAAGTGCTACGGTAGCTTGTGTTTTAATGGAAGTTTTATTGGTGTTCAAACTGAACTCAAAGACTTATTATCTTGAGTGCACTAATGTTGCTAATAAAGATTGTGTGAAGTTTTGTATGAAGGAAAAAATTTCAGGTGTATGGATAGAATGATGTAATGAGATGAAGAATGGACTAAAGCTCAAGCTTGGGGATGCTGTATCATCCCATCGGTCTAACATATGTAATGCTACATGGTCTAGTAATATAATTGCTACTTCCTACATATAATTGTTGCATCATAATTATATCATGCTCATGTCATCATGCCACCTTGCATTTGAGCATCATATAAAACCCTTTTCATTTGGTTCTTCTCTCATATGCATTATTAATTGTATTTGCCTCTGGATATATTGTATTTGGTTCTTGATAAATGCTTGATGCCCAAGTTGAGTTGGGGGCATATCTTTGATTCAACTCCACCATCTTTCCCTTGTCACCACCTTATAATTCCACCATCCAACTAAATATGAGCTTTGCATCTTATTTGGGTTTACCTCTAGCTCATATGGGTTGGGATGGATCCTTTTTACCATTCCACATGCTTCCATGCAAGCATCATGTTGTTTTCACATTTTTGATATGTGGAGCCACCTTGGCATGCATTATGAGTGGTACCCCTCTTTATAGCTTCCATATGGATTTGTATTGGAATATTTGCTCATGTTGGAATATTAGTGGGGATATTATGCACCTAGTGGAACACACACACTAGCATGTCCCAAATTATATTCAAATATGATCATCTCCATCTACTCCACATGGGACCTACTTTTAATTCCTTTTTGCTTGGCCTTACTCCATATTTTGTAATTCATGTGTATAAATGCCATGATTATTATTTTGTTCTCACAAAATTATACATGGCATTTAATGCTCATGCATGGGCCATGCAACAATCACCACCATTCCATTCGTTTGGTTTTTTACTTTGATTATTGAGTGGATCATGGTCCTTTGGGAGTCAATTCTTGTTGGCTCTTTTCTTTTTGCTCTTACCCTAAACCCTCACCATCTTGATCTCCTCTCCTTGTCATGAGCACAAAAACCCTAAGCACAATCTTCTCTCTATCTCTCCACCATCACCATGTGAGATCCTAACCCCAACCCTATGCCTCACTCTCCATCTCCATCACCCCTCCCTAATCTAAACCCTCACCACAACCCTTCTCTCTACCACCCCACCTCCTACCCTACCCCTAAACCGAGCCCCATGCCATCTACCCCTCCCCTCTCGGCCCCTCTCTCCCTCTCGCGACACAAGAGCCCCACCAGGCCAAGCTACCCCACCCCCTACCCTAACCCTTGGCCACCACCCTGCCAACCTAACCCCAACCCTAGACCGAGCCTTCCCCTCCAACCCTAGCTCCCGTGCTGAGCCTCCCTTCCCCTCCCCTTTTCTCTCTCACTGCCCAGCAGGCCCCACCCGAGCTGCCAGCCTCTCCTGGCCCCGCTGCACCATGTCGGGCACGTGAGGAGGAGGAGAAGAAAAGTGGCCGAAGCCACCTTTCCAACCCGAGCCTCCCCATGTGCAGCTCCTTCTCCCCTCGCCTTTATCTGCATCCCCTCCCTCTCTGCCGTACCGTCCACATCTCCCCTGCCTCTGCGCCGACCCTCTCCTCCCCCGCTACCTCCTCTCCACCTCGGCAACCACCATCGGTGTCGATCACCGTCCCCTCGAAACCAGGCGGCGGGCGTGGCGTGTGGGTGTCGAGGAAGACCGCGAGCCCCCCTGCGTCGCCCCCGTACACAACAGCGAGGAGGAGGAGGCCCTGTACACGCTGCAGGTCGACGCATGCCGACGGAAACCCTAGATCCGGCCGTCTGCATCGTCGCTGATCCGCCGCTCCACGGCTCGAACCAACCCCACCGACGCACTCGCGGTGAGCGACTCTCCCTTCTAGACAACCCCGCGGTCGCTGTCGTTCCCTGGTCGCGTCGATCACTCCGTCGAACGGCCTCTGTGCGTCGAGCTCGCGAGCGTTTCCTCGCGGTTGCACCACGGAACCTTACCTAGCCGCGCAACAGCAACCGACCAACAACCCCTTCGAGCCATAGCGGTTGCCGCCGCCGCGCGCGCACACCAGATCGTGGGTTCGATCCCCCAACGCACCGCGCGACATTTTTCCGTTAGTAAACTCAGGAAGAGAAACAGTAGCCGCGTGCAGTTTGCAAATACCCCCAAACCTTTTTTTCCTTAACCCGCAATCCATCGAGCCACACCTGTCAGCCGCAGTGGCATTTTCACAGAAAGGGACCCGAGTTTCCAAAATCTCAACCCGCAGTCCCCCGCTGCGCCGCGTGGCAAGCCCCCTCTCTGCCTCTGACGCGTGGGACCATTTTACCACTGGACCCACTTGTCATGCACCGTGGCTAACCCTTCCGCGGTGAGAAAGGTTCTGCGCGTTGCTTTTTCGCCAGATCAGCCTGGGCCCAGTCGTCAGTGACAGGGGCTAGCTGCCGCTGAGTATAAAAAGTTTGGCTGTTTTCTGTTTAAAATAAAACAAATTTCAGAAAATGATTAATATGAATTTAAAATCTGTTTTTAATAACTTTTAAATTGTAAATCCAAATAAAACAAATAATATATGTTTTGGAATCATAAAAATATGAGGATTTCAAATATGCCATTCAAAATATCTTTTGTGCAAATTAAATTTTCGAAATTGCTTAAATGCAATAAAAATGTCTTTTCTTAAATAATTAATAACTTTAGTTCTACAACTTCAAATTTGACAAATAATATGTCTAAATCGATCAGCGCGACGAGCCCGTTCTAACTATGCACTCCATGTTATGAATTGCAGCATGCATCATATAAATATAAAGTATACAACAACTTATATGGTAGCAAAACATGGCTAAAACTCAATAAAATGCTTTATTCTTGTACCCCACACCCCCCATGCCATGCTACATTATTGCCATGTAAATTGTGCATCATTCATCATGGCATACTTGTTTGCTTGTCGCATTTTATTCATATGCTTGTGCACTTTATTTATGTTGGCCCTTGTTTGTTTGGTTCTTCTTCGAATAGACGCCGAGCAGGGGATATATCAGGAATCCCAGGAGCACTACCTAGATCCATCTCTCGCTTCAACTGAGCTACGCCAGGCAAGCACTACCACATGCTTGCATACATATAGTACCTATTGCCTCTATCTTATTCTTGCATCATTGAGTCGCGATTGCATTAATTGAATCCCAAGTACCGCATAACCTTTACTTTTAAACCCCACCGAAGCTTGTTCCTCCATCCCATGAGCCATTGCTACAGGAGTTGTTTGAGCCATGCGAGTCGTAGAAAAGCATGTGTAGGGTATGTGAGTGTCTGATGGATAACGAGTTACCTAAACAACTTAACCTGAGTAGTAATGGGATAACTAATGAAAGCGGCGCCGGTGAGCAATATCTGCTATTTGGTTTTTCATGCTCACTTGCGTCCCGTAGGACGCCGAGTACTTGATTCCTGTTCCTCGACTATTCGCACTATCCACATCCGGGAGGCGTTATGGACCCCCCTGAGCCAGAGCTTGATTCATTCTTATTTCTTGGGGCCACAAAGTAGTTTGGGGCTTTATTACTATCCTGTACTTATGCCATGTTTTACTGTTTTATTTAAGATTGTGCGAGGAGCACCTGTACTGTTTAGGGATCGCGGCACGATTTCGCGGTGTCGACAAGCCCAGTCAAACTTTTGGGTTCCTAGTCGTTTACAACCGTTCTCGCAAACCCTGGGTCCGTCTCGGAGCCGGCCAACTTCGTTGCGGGTAGCTTATTAGGGTGGCCCCCTGAAATATTTCTGAATCCTGTGATCGCTTTGTCGTGAATGCCTCGTTGGGTTTTGATTTGGTTTTTCCGAGGTTGATCGAGTGTGTGTTGCTATTTGTGCACCCCTGCAGGGTAAATCTTTCTGAAAGTCGTGTCCACGGTTATGGACGACTTGGAGCACAGTTTCTCGATCATAGACAAGTATAACTAAAGTACCGCTTTTAATTTGACTAAGTACTTGACTAGTAAATAGTGCAATACTCATGGAATGGTTAATAAAACTGCCAACGGATGGGTTGTTCGTCCGCTTTCTCGTTGGTAAGCGAGAAGGAGGATGGATCTGTTAATTATACTATTATAACTGTTGTTACTAATTAACGGACATCTGTCTATCATTGGTTAGGCGGATGGTTAGCGAGTATATATAGACTTGTTAGTTATTATCTTTTGCTGCAATTGCGTCACCCCAGGTATATGTCCCCTTTAGAGGCATAAAGACTTGCTGAGTACCCCTAGGGTCTCACACGATAAATTGTTTGATTCAGATGAACATGTGTATTCGCAAGATGGATACTAGGTGGAGGAGACGGATGATGTTGGCAACAATCACTCGGTGTAGAGATTCCCGGGATGGGGATCCGCGAGATCTGTGGGCGGGATGTGTTTATTTATGTGGCATCTTATGCCGATTTGCTTCTTATCCGTACTCGGATCTTGTTTTCCGCTTCCGCCTGATACTCTGATGTTTGATGTATGAGGAGCTATCCTAAACTATTATCTCTATCTAGGATATTTAGATCTTGCCGTATGGCGTTGCAATATTTCTATTTCTTTTTAGATGGAATGGCTCTGAAAACTGTTGTATGGTGGCTTGCATACATACTCACTTGTGTATGTAGTTGATCCCTTCGCCTGCCGATTACGCCGCTCGTTCTTATCCCAATGTTCTGGAAGTGGTTAGGACGACCGATAGGTCTACCTGTGAGTGGCCCCTAGGCCCCACCATACTATTTTAACCACTTTCGCTCATCCAGGCATGCAACTTAGAGCGTAATTCACCGAGGTAGTTACAATTGGTATCAGAGCCATCCCGCCCTTCAAGGTCTCAGCCAAATGGTCATTGTCAGTCTAGCAAATATGTTTGGTAGCTATGTATACTAGGGAAAAACAAAAAAAACGTGAGAGTAGGACTGCTTCCATTTTTCTTCTTACCCACCCACCCACCCTTTTCTGGTAAGGAAGTGTAACGTTTTCAATCCTCTTATAAAATTCAAACTAGGATTCACGTGTTCTGGGTTCCGTAGTACCATAGGTTGTGTGTGTGTGTGTGTGTGTGTGTGAATTCCTTGTATATCTGTTACATCCAACTTGTTATCACTATCTGCCTTTTGGTTATCAACTGTTGGTACATTCCATACCGACAAGCCCTTGTAAACCGATGCGATCTATCTGATTTGTTGTATACCGGTGCGATCTGTCCTACTCTTTGTTATCCGATGTTATCTTGTTTGGGGTGTTTGTTTCCGTAGTTACTAATCTTTAGGTTCATCTTAAAAAGAAGGTGTTAGGATATGTGTTTTGCTTATTCATGTGCGGAGTAATGATTTGAGTGCGGGATGGAGTCGCGACCATACCACTACTTTTATCATTCGCTCTTGTATATTGAATTGGTACAGTTACTAATCTTGATTCATTAAGTGGTTTTGCGCTTATAGTGGTATTTTAATGCCGAAATTTGCGGAATTTTTTTCTTTGTTAGCTTGTGTACCACACTCCTTGTTCAGTCATGTGCGATATGCTTAATATCTTCTAGGTGCTTTGAACTTTGTTGATATTTTAATATCATCTTAGTAATTTGTATCCTTTATTTTTGGTTAATTCCATTTTGGTACTATTTTGGATTATTATTATTCTCCATTATGGTACTGACTTGAGTTTTATATCAATCACAGGATGGCACCACCACGCCGTTCTGAGGAGGACATACCACCTGAACTGGGGGCTGCGTTGGCAAGTATTGCTAATGCCTTGGGAGCAATGCAGCAGAACTAGCAGCGATTTGAAGAAAGTGTCAGGAGGAATGAGTTTGTTCCGCTACCTCCACCTCCCAAGCGAGGAGACATCAAGAGTTTTCTGAAGTTCAACCCGCGCCACTTTGAGGTGTCTGATCAGTGGACGCAGATGATTGGCTGCGTGAGATGTCAAGGTTGCTGATGACTGCTGATGTTCCTGAGCAAGAATGGGTAAAATGTGCCACTCACCTTCTGAAGGGAGATGCAGCTCTGTGGTGGGAGAATTACCTGAAGGCAAACCACTCTGGGTTTCAGCCTACTTGGGAGAAGTTCACTGGGGCTTTCAAAGAGCAATATCTGTCAGACATTGTCATGGAGAGGATGAAGGAAGTTTTTCTCAACCTCAAGCAGGGCAATGACAATGCCAATACCTATATCAGGAACTTCATGAACCTCTCTCGGTATGGTGGCGATGAGATTTCTGATGACAAGAAGAAGCAAAAGAGGTTCAGACAAGGGCTCAATGCATCAATCAAATATGCAATCACTCATGCAAGGCCGGGGTCTTTTCTAGAACTCCAACATACAGCTCTGCAGGAAGAAGCAAGTAGGCAAGTGTTCGAGGAGTCCAAGAAACACAGCCGTTATGCAGCAAGCTCTTCAGCTATGACAGCTCCTTCTAAGCGCCGTGTGTGGGTTCCTAACACCCCACCGTCGCTCCCGGCTCCACCAAGACCTTCAAGCTACGCGGCAAGGCCACCAAACTCCTTCACTGTTGCTCCTAGGGGCTACAACCACAACTACCCTGGAGCGCCTGGCGGAGTCCCTGGCTACGCTGCTCCACGTCCACCTAGTGCCTGTTACACCTGTGGAAACACTGGGCATCAACACTGGAATTGCCCAATGAACAACAAAGCTCTTCCACCACCACCTCCAAGACCTGCGGCAAGTTCTTCTATGGTTCGTGCACCTCCACCTCGGGCTCTCAACATCAACACCAAGCCCGAGTCTACGGTTGCTCGTGCCAACTGTGTCAACGTTGCTCAAGCTAAGCATGCACCTGGAGTTGTGCTGGGTACACTTTCTGTTAACTCAGTTTCTGCACGAGTGTTATTCGATATTGGTGCATCGCATTCTTTTGTGTCTCAAAGGTTCTCTCAGCAACAAGGTCTTCCGCTTCAATCATTGTCCAAGGTTCTTAGGGTGCAATCACCGGGGACAACTATGAAGGCTTCTCAAATAAGCCATGGGAACCAAATTGAAATTGGAAACAAAAAAATTCTGGCATCCCTCATTGAATTGGGAAATTCTGACATTGATGTTATCTTGGGCATGGATTGGTTAACAGCAAATGCAGCTGTGATTGATTGTGCTGAACGCTCGGTTTCTCTGAAAATTCCTGAAGGCCATATAGTCTATTCTCCAAGTCTGACTCCTGCAATTCAGCTTTTCTCTTTGGCGGCTCTGAATGATGATGCTATGGAAGCTATTCAGAGTGTTCCAGTGGTCTGTGAGTTCCCAGATGTTTTTCCTGAAGAGTTTCCAGGTATGCCTCCTGACCGAGAGGTCGAGTTTGTGATTGAGCTTGAACCTGGAACCGCTCCTATCTCCAAGCGGCCTTATAAAATGGGTCCTGCTGAATTGGCTGAACTCAAACGTCAACTTGATGAACAAGAAAAGTTGGGTTTCATTCAGCACAGTACTTCTTCTTGGGGTAGCCCAACCATCTTTGTGAAGAAGCGAGACAAGACTGATAGACTTTGTGTTGACTATCGGGCTCTCAATGCTAAAACCATCAAGAATAAATATCCCCTTTCGCGGATTAATGATCTCTTCGATCAGCTAGCTGGAGCTGTGGTATTCTCTAAGCTTAACTTGAGAAGTGGATATCATCAAATCAAGATTCACAAGAAAGATGTTCCTAAAACAGCTTTCACCACCCGCTATGGCCTGTATGAGTACACGGTCATGTCTTTCGGTCTCACCAACGCACCTGCCACCTTCTCGAGGCTTATGAACTCGGTTTTCATGGAGTATCTTGATAAGTTCGTTGTGGTCTATCTGGATGACATCCTAGTATATTCTAAGTCAAAGGAAGAACATGAGAACACCTTTGGTGTGTCCTAAACAAGCTTCGTGAGAACCACCTGTATGCAAAGTTCTCCAAGTGTGAGTTCTGGCTGCCTCAAGTCACCTATCTTGGTCACGTCATATCTGCCAAGGGCATTGCCGTCAACCCAGAAACTGTTAAGACAATTGTTGACTGGCTTCCACCCATAAATGTCAAGGAAGTCCGGAGTTTCCTTGGTTTGGCTAGTTACTGCCGTCGCTTCGTTCAGAATTTCTCGAAGATTGCGAAGCCTCTTACCGATCTCCTCAAGAAAGGCAAGAAATACCTTTGGACTCCTGCATGTCAAGCAAGCTTTGAAACACTCAAAGAGAAGCTCACTTCCACACCAGTCTTGATTCCTCCAGATACATCAAAGCCTTTCCAGATATTCCGTGACGCCTCCTTGCAAGGATTGGGTGCGGTCCTCATGCAAGAAAAGCAAGTCGTTGCATATGCCTCTCGTCAGTTGAAAATTCATGAGCTCAACTATCCAACACATGACCTTGAACTCGCAGCAGTTGTCTTTGCTTTGAAAGTATGGAGGCACTACTTGCTTGGCAACCGTTGTGAGATCTTTTCTGATCACAAGAGTCTGAAGTATATCTTCACACAACCTGATCTCAACCTTCATCAGAGGAGGTGGATTGAAGCAATTAATGATTTCGATTTGACCATCAACTACACTCCGGGAAAAGCTAATGTGATGGCCGATGCCCTCAGCCGAAAAGCTTATGTCAATAACCTCATGCTGGAAGAACAACAGCCTCTCTTGTGTGAGGAATTCCGCAAGCTCAACCTTGAAATTGTGGATCAAGGGTACCTTCTGAACCTTCTGGCAACCCCTCTCTTGGAAGAAAAAGTTCGCTCCATTCAACTTGGTGATCCTTACACTAAAAGTTCATCTCCAACATTCAGCTTCCGAAGTATGAGTCCTTCCACGTCGACGACCAAGGCGCTCTTTTCTTTGAACACCGGATGTTTGTTCCGAACTACCCGGGTTTAAGAGAGCAAGTTCTTAAGGAGGCGCATGATTCTGTTCTTTCTATCCACCCTGGCAGCACTAAGATGTACATGGACTTGAAAACACAGTATTGGTGGCCTGGGTTGAAACGATATTGTGCCAAGTATGTCTCGGAGTGTGATGTCTGCCGCAGAGTTAAAGCTGTCCATCAGAAACCTTCCGGTCTTCTACAGCCATTGAAACCTCCGGAATGGAAATGGGAGAAAGTAGAGATGGACTTCATAACTAGTTTTCCAAGGTCGCAGAAGGGCAACAATGCAATCTTTGTTGTCATCAACAGGCTTTCTAAAGTGGCTCACTTCTTTCCCGTCAAGGAAACAATTTCTGCAATTCAGTTGGCTGAGCTCTATATCAACAGAATTGTCTCTCTGTATGGGGTTCCTCTTGAGATTAGTTCAGACCGTGGAAGCATCTTCACTTCCAAGTTCTGGGGAAGTTTCCAAAATGCTTTGGGAACAAAATTAAACTTCAGCACAGCTTACCACCCTCAGTCGCAAGGACAAGTTGAAAGGATCAATCAGATTCTAGAAGATATGCTCCGTGCTTGCGTTATCTCTTTCGGCATGAAGTGGGAAGAATGCCTTCCTTATGCTGAATTATCTTACAACAACAGCTTCTAGAAAAGTCTAAAGATGGTACCATTTGAGGTTCTCTATGGATGCAAATGCAGAACTCCGATTGGTTGGTCGAGCGCAGGTGAAAGAACATTGTTTGGCCCCGACATTGTAACTCAAGCGGAGGAGAAGGTTCACATCATTCTTGAAAACCTGAAGGTTGCTCAAAGTCGCCAGAAGAGCAACTATGATAGAAATCACACGAACATGGAGTATGTCCCTGGTGATCTCGTTTACCTTCGTGTCACTCCCATGAGAGGCACGCACCGCTTTGGTATCAAAGGAAAGCTGGCTCCTAGATACATCGGTCCTTTCAAAGTTCGTGGAAGAAGAGGAGAAGTCGCTTATGCTCTTGAGCTCCCTGAAAAACTCAAGGTCCATAATGTTTTCCATATCTCTCAACTCAAGAAGTGCTTCAAGGACCCCGGCAGGACCATGGACCATGAGCTTATCAATCTCCAAGAAGATCTGTCTTATCAAGAACACCCCACAAAGATCCTAGAAGTCACAGAAAGAAGGACTCGCAACAAGTCCATCAAGTTCTGCAAGGTGCAGTGGTCGCACCATTCCGTGGATGAAGCCACTTGGGAACGCGAGGATGAGCTCCGTGCCAAGTACCGTACCCTCTTCGTGTCTTCTTCTTCTTCCTAGAATCTCGGGGCGAGATTCCTGTTTAGTGGGGGAGAGTTGTAGCATCCCATCTGTCTAACATATGTAATGCTACATGGTCTAGTAATATAATTGCTACTTCCTACATATAATTGTTGCATGATAATTATATCATGCTCATGTCATCATGCCACCTTGCATTTGAGCATCATATAAAACCCTTTTCATTTGGTTCTTCTCTCATATGCATTATTAATTGTATTTGCCTCTAGATATATTGTATTTGGTTCTTGATAAATGCTTGATGCCCAAGTTGAGTTGGGGGCATATCTTTGATTCAAATCCACCATCTTTCCCTTGTCACCACCTTATAATTCCACCATCCAACTAAATATGAGCTTTGCATCTTATTTGGGTTTACCTCTAGCTCATATGGGGTGGGATGGATCCTTTTTACCATTCCACATGCTTCCATGCAAGCATCATGTTGTTTTCACATTTTTGATATGTGGAGCCACCTTGGCATGCATTATGAGTGGTACCCCTCTTTATAGCTTCCATATGGATTTGTATTGGAATATTTGCTCATGTTGGAATATTAGTGGGGATATTATGCACCTAGTGGAACACACACACTAGCATGTCCCAAATTATATTCAAATATGATCATCTCCATCTACTCCACATGGGACCTACTTTTAATACCTTTTTGCTTGGCCTTACTCCATATTTTGTAATGCATGTGTATAAATGCCATGATTATTATTTTGTTCTCACAAAATTAGACATGGCATTTAATGCTCATGCATGGGCCATGCAACAATCACCACCATTCCATTCGTTTGGTTTTTTACTTTGATTATTGAGTGGATCATGGTACTTTGGGAGTCAATTCTTGTTGGCTCTTTTCTTTTTGCTCTTACCCTAAACCCTCACCATCTTGATCTCCTCTCCTTGTCATGAGCACAAAAACCCTAAGCACAATCTTCTCTCTATCTCTCCACCATCACCATGTGAGATCATAACCCCAACCCTATGCCTCACTCTCCATCTCCATCACCCCTCCCTAATCTAAACCCTCACCACCACACTTCTCTCTACCACCCCACCTCCTACCCTACCCCTAAACCGAGCCCCATGCCATCTACCCCTCCCCTCTCGGCCCCTCTCTCCCTCTCGCGGCACAAGAGCCCCACCAGGCCAAGCTACCCCACCCCCTACCCTAACCCTTGGCCACCACCCTGCCAACCTAACCCCAACCCTAGACCGAGCTTTCCCCTCCAACCCTAGCTCCCGTGCTGAGCCTCCCTTCCCCTCCCATTTTCTCTCTTGCTGCCCAGAAGGCCCCACCCGAGCTGCCAGCCTCTCCTGGCCCTGCTGCACCACGCCGGGCACGTGAGGAGGAGGAGAAGAAAAGTGGCCGAAGCCACCTTTCCAACCCGAGCCTCCCCATGTGCAACTCCTTCTCCCCTCGCCTTTATCTGCAACCCCTCCCTCTCTGCCGTACCGTCCACATCTCCCCTGGCCTCTGCGCTGACCCTCTCCTCCCCCGCTACCTCCTCTCCACCTCGGCGACCACCGTCGGTGTCGATCACCGTCCCCTCGAAACGAGGCGGCGGGCGTGGTGTGTGGGTGTTGAGGAAGACCGCGAGGCCTCCTGCGTCGCCCCCGTACATAGCAGCGAGGAGGAGGAGGCCCTCTACATGCTGCACGCCGACGCATGCCGACGGAAACCCTAGCTCCGGCCGTCTGCATCATCGCTGATTCGCCGCTCCATGGCCCGAACCTACCCGACCGACGCACTCGCGGTGAGCCACTCTCCCTTCTAGACAACCCTACGGTCGCTGTCGTTCCCTGGTCGCGTCGATCACTCCGTCGAACGGCCTCTATGCGGCGAGCTCGCGAGCGTTTCCTCGCGGTTGCGTCGTGGAACCTTACCTAGCCATGCAACAGCAACCGACCAACAACCCCTCTGAGCCGTAGCGGTTGCCGCTGCCGCGCGCGCACACCAGATCGTGGGTTCGATCCCCTCCCATGCCACGCGACATTTTTCTGTCAGTTTCGTCAGTAAACTCAGGAAGAGAAACAGTAGCCGCACGCAGTTTGCAAATACCCCCAAACCTTTTTTTCCTCAACCCGCAATCCATCGAGCCCCACCTGTCAGCCGTAGTGGCATTTTCACAGAAAGGGACCTGAGTTTCCTAAATCTCAACCCGCAGTCCCCCGCTGCGCCGCGTGGCAAGCCCCCTCTCTGCCTCTGACGCGTGGGACCATTTTACCACCGGACCCACTTGTCATGCACCGTGGCTAACCCTTCCGTGGTGAGAAAGGTTCTGCGCATTGCTTTTTCGCCAGATCAGCCTGGACCCAGTCGTCAGTGACAGGGGCTAGCTACCGCTGAGTATAAAAAGTTTGGCTGTTTTCTGTTTAAAATAAAACAAATTTCAGAAAATGATTAATATGAATTCAAAATCTGTTTTTAATAACTTTTAAATTGTAAATCCAAATAAAACAAATAATATATGTTTTGGAATCAGAAAAATGTGAGGATTTCAAATATGCCATTCAAAATATCTTTTGTGCAAATTAAATTTTCGAAATTGTTTAAATGCAATAAAAATGTCTTTTCTTAAATAATTAATAACTTTAATTCTACAACTCCAAATTTGACAAATAATATATCTAAATCGATCAGCGCGACGAGCCCGTTCTAACTATGCACTCCATATTCTGAATTGCAGCATGAATCATATAAATATAAAGTATACAGCAACTTATATGGGAGCAAAACATGGCTAAAACTCAATAAAATGCTTTATTCTTGTACCCCACACCTCCCCCATGCCATGCTACATTATTGCCATGTAAATTGTGCATCATTCATCATGGCATACTTGTTTTCTTATCGCATTTTATTCATATGCTTGTGCATATTATTTATGTTGGCCCTTATTTGTTTGGTTCTTCTTCGAATAGACGCCGAGCAGGGGATATATCAGGAATCCCAGGAGCACTACCCAGATCCGTCTCTCGCTTCAACTGAGCTGCGCCAGGCAAGCACTACCACATGCTTGCATACATATAGTACCTATTGCCTCTATCTTATTCTTGCATCATTGAGGCACGATTGCATTAATTGAATCCCAAGTACTGCATAGCCTTTACTTTTAAACCCCACCGAAGCTTGTTCCTCCATCCCATGAGCCATTACTACAGGAGTTGTTTGAGCCATGCGAGTCGTAGAAAAGCATGTGTAGGGTATGTGAGTGTCTGATGGATAACGAGGTACCTAAACAACTTAACCTGAGTAGTAATGGGATAACTAATGAAAGCGGCGCCGGTGAGAAATATCTGCTATTTGGTTTTTCATGCTCACTTGCGTCCCGTAGGACTCCGAGTACTTGATTCCTGTTCCTCGACTATTTGCACTATCCACATCCGGGAGGCCTTATGGACCCCCCTGAGCCAGAGCTTGATTCATTCTTATTTCTTGGGGCCACAAAGTAGTTTGGGGCTTTATTACTATCCTGTACTTATGCCATGTTTTACTGTTTTATTTAAGATTGTGCGAGGAGCACCTGTACTGTTTAGGGATCGCGGCACGATTTCGTGGTATCGACAAGCCCAGTCACACTTTCGGGTTCCCAGTCATTTACAGCCGTTCTCGCAAACCCTGGGTCCGTGTCGGAGCCGGCCAACTTTGTTGCGGGTAGCTTATTAGGGTGGGCCCCTGAAATATTTCTGAATCCTGTGATCGCTTTGTCGTGAATGCCTCGTTGGGTTTTGATTTGGTTTTTCCGAGGTTGATCGAGTGTGTGTTGCTTTTTATGCACCCCTGCAAGGTAAATCTTTCTGAAAGCCGCGTCCACGGTTATGGACGACTTGGAGCACAGTTTCTCGATCATAGACAAGTATACCTAAAGTACCGCTTTTAATTTGACTAAGTACTTGACTAGTAAATAGTGCAATACTCATGGAATGGTTAATAAAACTACCAACGGATGGGTTGTTCGTCCGCTTTCTCGTTGGTAAGCGAGAAGGAGGATGTATCTGTTAATTATACTGTTATAACTGTTGTTACTAATTAACGAACATCCGTCTATCATTGGTTAGGTGGATGGTTAGCGAGTATCTATAGACTTGTTAGTTATTATCTTTTGCTGCAATTGCGTCACCCTAGGTATATGTCCCCTTTAGAGGCATAAATACTTGCTGAGTACCCCTAGGGTCTCGCACGATAAATTGTTTGATTCAGATGAACAGGTGTATTCGCAAGATGGATACTAGGTGGAGGAGACGGATGATGTTGGCAACGATCACTCGGTGTAGAGATTCCGGGGATGGGGATCCGCGAGATCTGTGGGCAGGATGTGTTTATTTATGTGGCATCTTATGCCGATTTGCTTCTTATCCGTACTCGTATCTTGTTTTCCGCTTCCGCCTGATACTCTGATGTTTGATGTATGAGGAGCTATCCTAAACTATTATCTCTATCTAGGATATTTGGATCTTGCCGTATGGCGTTGCAATATTTCTATTTCTTTTTAGATGGAATGACTCTGAAAACTGTTGTATGGTGGCTTGCATACATACTCACTTGTGTATGTAGTTGATCCCTTTGCCTGCCGATTACGCCGCTCATTCTTTTCCCGATGTTCTGGAAGTGGTTAGGACGGCCGATAGGTCTACCTTTGAGTGGCCCCGGGCCCCACCGTACTATTTTAACCACTTTCGCTCATCCAGGCATGCAACTTAGAGCGTAATTCACCGAGGTAGTTACAGATGCCACCCGTGTCACCCCAAGAAATATCCAAGAAGTACAAGCGTCAAAGCTTGGGGATGCCCAAGGCATCCCCTTCTTCATCAATAAAAATCTCAGGTTTCTTCCAAACACTTCATTTTTATTGTTTCATGCATAATTGTGTTGTTCTTGGAGCGTCTTCATTTTTGTTTTTAGTTTTCGTTTGCTTGGTTTGCTTAGTTTTCTTGAATAAATTGGTTGGACCCCCTCTTTCATACATTAGTTTTCAAATAATATTGGTTTGGATTGGAAAAGAGTTGGAACAGTTCATGCTTAAGTGGTAAAGAGAGCTTGTTTTTGACTGTGGCCTATGCTTTGTCATGTCATTCTTGATATTGTTTTGGCTTTACACTTAGTAATTTTTGTTGTAGCATGACATGTTATAAACAATTGAGATTGCTTAATGTGCCTTGAAAGAATCATGTGTTGTTTTAGCATATTAAAGCATAGTATTGTGGTATTCTCCTTTGATGCTTTATTTCGGTTGACTTGGAGCATGCTCACACCATGTTAAGACTATCCCAAGTCACCATAGCCTTTATTATACTTTAGTTTTCGACTTGTAATATCACTTTATGCTTTAATTAATGATGTTTTGCCGCTTTGCATGATTATGGCCATTATTGCTCTCTTAGTTGGTCACTCCCAGTCTTTTACTAGTCTCCATAACCAAGTATGAGTTCTAGTCATGCATCCAACTCCAAATAAAACCAAGTTATTCCAAAGAGTCCACCATACCTACCTATTAGCATTTGCTATTCCAAGTATATTCATGTTTTTATCTACCTTCTGAATTAAACTTGTTATGAGAAAACTAGTGATTAAAGCTCTCACGAACTTGATGGCACACTTTACTTTTCTTGACCCTAATAAACTTGAACCATTGTGTCGTCTATTTTGTATATGCTTGCACTTATATGTTGGGGATTAGCATAACCATGCTGTCATGGGGAACGCTTTCAACATTGCACTTGTACTTTGTACCTAGTTGATATCATGCTCTTTTGTCTATCGATGTCATCGGTGTGAAATGAAAGGGGAGCTTGTAAGTCCATGGAGTTATGTATGTGTGTTAGAGAAACGCCTGTGCCGCTGGTCTAATCCATGCCTAATCATGGTGGAAACCTGGAGAGAAACCATAATGAGCAATCTATGAAGCATTCTTCTTATAAAAAAGAGATAGAGATTGAGAAAAAGAGAAAAAGAAAAAAAGATGAGAAAAGAGGAAAGAGAGAAAAAAGCACCATTTCCCCCATGGTAAATAAGAAGATTTCTGAGATGCTCGTTGTCTGCTTGCCTTGTTTGATATGGGGATTCTTCCGTATCATCGGGCAAGGGGTACCCCGTTGGCGGTTCTCTATGATACACATGTACTTACTATGACAAGAACTTACCGGTAACTAAACTTGAGTAGCATGAGGAGCGACCCTCGTATTCAAGGGACATGAGATTTCCAACTTATACTTTGTCAAGCATATACTCCATAGTTTGTTCACTTTAACCTTAATCACTTCAAGATGCTGATGATAGGGGCAATGAGAGCTGAAAGCTAATAAGTACCATAATTTTTGGAAGCTCTTTATGAAACTTGAATCCCTGCTTCCTTCTATGAAGGCCTTTCTTTTACTTTTATGTTGAGTCTCCATCTTCTATCTTTGTGCACCTATTGAGAGAGCATAGTGGCCATTCTTAGTTTAATGTGCATTGTCCCAAGACTTTTTGATTGATGCATAACTTTGATATAGCTTGTTCTTAAACTATTTGTATCTAGTCACCCTTATGAACTTTGAAGGTGTCCTATGGATTTATGTTTGCTACTCTATGAGGGACAAGCTCAATGCCACTATGCTATGTTTTCTTTATGTGAAACAAACTAACGTCTTGCAAAGCATTGTTATTCATGAATCTTTTGTTTGTGCCTTTTCATGTTACAACATAGTTGCTATGTCTTATTGTTAGAACTTTATCTTTCATGCTATGTTGAAGTACTATGATACCAGCTATCAATGTTTTACAAATACTTTGATCAAGTTTATGATGGTACATGTCACCTCAAAAATTATTCTTTCTTTTTATCACTTACCTACTCGAGGACGAGCAGGAGTTAAGCTTGGGGATGTTGATACGTTGCAAACCTATCTATAATTTTTGATGTTCCATGCTTGGTTTATATCTACTTTCTTATGTTTTGCCCACACTTTGGAGTACTTTTTATACACTTTCTTGGACTAACCTATTAACAAGATGCCACAGTGCTAGCTGCCTGTTTTATGCTGTTTTTGGTTCCAGGAAAGTCAGAAAAAGAATATTCTCGGAATTGGACGAGACAAAAGCCAAAGTCAATATTTCACCGAGGGGGACACGGAGCCAGAATATGAGACGGAGAGGGGCCAGGGGCCGCCCACACCACGTGGCCGCGCGGCCAGGCCTGGCCCACGCCAGGGGGTGGTGTGGCCAGCCCAGGCACCCCCTCGGCCTCTCCTTCCGCCTATATATTGCCTCTGATACGGAAACCCTAAGTACCCGATCAAAAATCCACGAGAGTCTATAGCTACCATCATCTCCATCCCTAGATCGGGAGGGATCTGAAGCTCTTCCCGGCACCCTTCCGGAGGGGAGAATTCACCCTGGAGGCCTTCTTCATCACCATGCAAGCCTCCGGTGTGATGCGTGAGTAGTTCATCCTTGGACTATAGGTCCATGTAGTAGCTAGATGGTTGGTTCTTCTCCTTTGTGCTACCATGTTTAGATCTTGTGAGCTCCGTTCATGATCAAGATCATCTATTTGTAATTCTACATGTTGTGTTTGTGGGGATCCGATGGATATTGAGATGCTATTTCAGATTGATTATTGATTCTATCATGTCTTTGTTATTTGTGATCTTGAGTGCTCTCCATTATTAGTAGATATCTTGGCCGAGTAGATGCTAGCAACTCTAAGAGGGCGTATTTATGCTCGATAGTGGGTTCATGCCTCTAGTAATCTGGGGAAGTGATAGAAATCTCTAAGGTACTAGATGTGATGTTGCTAATAGGGAGAAAACAATAATCCTTTGTTCATAGAACAACCGTATTTTTTACTTTACACACAATGCGTAATGCAATTATTATTGCTTGTAACTTAATACTGGAGGGGGTTCGAATGATAACCTGAAGGTGGATTATTAGTCATAGATGCAGTTGGATTACGGTCTATGTATAATGTTGTAATGCCCAATGAAATCTCATAGGAGTGAAGATGATTAGTATATGCATGTATGCTTTCTCGATGTTTGTCAATTGCCCCGCTGTAATTTGTTCACCCAACATGTCATCTATCTTAAGGAGAACCACCACTAGTGAACTATAGACCCCGGTCCTTTTTTTACCATCAATCTACAACTGTTTACTGTTTTCTGTTTACTTTCTGCAAGCTATTACTTTCTTCCACACAATACGTTTAATCCTTTCTTTTCAGCAAAACCGCTGAGATTGACAACCTCACTGTAAGTTGGGGCAAAGTTCTGTGGTTGTGTTGTGCAGGATTCCAAGTTGGAAACAACACCTTGGAGGTGTTTCCTTGCTCCTACTGGTTCGATAACCTTGGTTTCATAACTGAGGGAAACTTACTGCTGTGCTCATCATACCTTTCTCTTGGGGTTCCCCAACAAGCTCGATATCAACCACGAGTCAGCAGTGTGCAAGAAGAAGTTGTCCATGTCATGGACAGCATCTCTGTCCACCTTTGTACTGAATCAAGTCTAGCAGTTGATCGATAAAGGGGGTTCAGTTGTTCGGGGATTTAGAGAGGCGGACATGCGGTTGATTGCTAACGATGTCTTCAAGTTTTGTGGCCGGTCAGTCACTTCGAACCAGGTGTACAACCACATGAGGCACTGGAGAGTTAGGTGGATTCAGGTGCCGAGGATCATGAGGCTTGAGACCGTGCGCTGGGTTGAGGAGACCTCTTTTATCATCATGGACGATGATGATTACTATGTGCACATCAAGGTTCGATATATTTGAAATTGCATCAGTAGTTGTAAAGATCACATATGAACTACATGTCTTGAACTAACTATGATTCTCATGTAGACTCATCTGAAGGATACCGAGTTGATCAACAATCCCATTGAGAACTATGCGCAAATGTGAAGATTGTCTATGGTCCTCGCATTCTCGTCGCGCCCGTCTCTCTGACCGCGATACATCGTGCTCTTAGCCACCTGATGGAGCATAGTGGACATGCTATCAGGTATCTTGCCATGACCCCTGAGCGCAGGATGAGCTGGTTCACGGCCTTCCTAAACAAGCACTACCTCTGAGCAACGTACTAAGCTGTTCGAGGAGGTGCTAGTAGCAGTGTTGATGGTGATGATGAAGCAGCAAGCCTGATGAACTTTAGTTGCGGTGACCCCTGAACATTCGTCTGTATATTTTGGGAGGTGGTATTCAGTTATTGTTGGAAATATGCCCTAGAGACAAATAGTAATATGGATTATTATCATATTTCATAAAGTTTATGATTAAGTTTTATATCATGCTATAACTGTATTGAAAGGAAACTTCAATACACGTGTGATATATAAACAACTAGGAGTTCCCAGTGAAGCTCTAGTCACTGGTTCATTGGTCAACAGATGATCAAGATTTCCTAATCATGTGGCATTTATGCCAGTTGACAACAGAGTCACCTCATTGTGAGAATGAGATGATGAGCTATACCCAACCTAAGCATCGTGACCCAATCATGTCACGAAGTTCAAGTTATGATGATTAGAATAGACTTAGTGTACTATTTCTTAGACCGTGAGGCCATATCAATCACTGTTACCCGAGGGTACTTTGATAGCATCAAACGTCATCTCGTGACTCGGTGATCATAAAGGTGTATTCAGGTATTCGGAGGAACAGTTGAGGCAATATGCATCAAAAGCGGGATTTTTCCATCCGCGTGACGGAAAAGATACTCGAGGGCCCACTCGGAGAAGTTATATCCAATAGTTGCGCAACGTGTGATTTGATCATGGGGATATCACTTGTCGAAACGAGTCAAGTAGCATTTGTTTATAACGAGATTGAACACGACATGGTGATGTTATTGATTAGATCTCAGACAATGCAAGTATCGAGAGACAAAGGGAATATGACACGACGTTCATGGTTCAAACAATGAAACATTTCGTGGAATGCACAGGGGTCACATGGCCATCTAGGTCCCTCTATTGATCATTGGTGCGGGAGGGTCCCGACCATGTCTGGAGTGTTCCCGAACCGTGGAGTATCATGCTTAAGGGCTTGATGATGCTCAAAGAGTGTTTTGAGATCGGCAAAATCACCAAAAAAAAATGAGAAGAGAGAAAACCGGAAGGGTTTCAGTAAGTCTGGAGGATGTCTGGAATGAGAGGGAATGAGTTCCATATAAACGGGAATTGAATAATATGTAAGTGAATGTTGAATAATGATTTAATCATTCAATTATATTTATTCAAATTAAAAGAATTAAAAAAAGGTCAAATACCTTAATGGGCCAAATCCGGAGGGAAAAGGGCCCATGAGGGAAAGACCGAAGGGATGAAGGAGGAGGGGGTGGCCGGTTGGGCCAAGGCACCCTGCATGGGGGGCACTTGGACCCTGGACGGCGGTGGCCAAGCCCCCCTCTCCCTTGTTTAGTCCCACATGTCTAAGCTAGTTAGCTATAGGGGTTGTTCCCCCTATATAAAGAGAGATATTTAGACAAAATAAATATACAATAATCAATAAAAGGTTCCCTCTCTTTTGGGGAGACCTCTAGTTGATTCTCTCTATCTCTAGTGACCGTGGTCCCAAGTCCGGATCACGCGAGCAGGAGTCTTCTTCACTGCGGAGCACCGTCGCGCTGTGGGATTCGGATCCAGGAGCTCTACTTCCACAACTGCTGCTAGATCAGAGGATCGAGAGTCATCGCCAGGCACTGGACGTGTGTAACTCCCTGCGAGGTGCAACACTTGGGGCACTAGGAGTCGTTGGAGCCGCGGGAGCTGCGAGGACTTTAACACGACCTTGAGATCGGCTTTGGCTCATCTACATCAACCATGCTCTCCCGAGCGTGGTCTTCAAGGGTGATGACCCACAAGTATAGGGGGTGTATCGCAGTATTTTCGAGGGAAGTAAAACCCAATTTATTGATTCGACACAAGGGGAGGCAAAGAATATTTATAAGCCTTAACAACTGAGTTGTCAATTCAGCTGCACCTGAAAAAATCTTGCTCACAGTAGTTTATCAGTAGCAACAGTTTTGTAGTAGCAATAGTAAAGTAATAGCAGTAGTAAAAGTAAAGACAGTAATGACAATTGTAGTAAACAGTAGGATTAAAGCGCGGTAGGCATAGGGATGGATGGATGGGCGTTGCATGGACAAGACAATTCATATAGCAATCAGAACAAAGGGCATTTGCAGATAAATAAGATAAAGCATCTAAGTACTAAATAATCATAGGCATGTGTTCCATATATAGTCATACGTGCTCGTGATGAGAACTTGCACAACATTTTTTGTCCTGCCAGCCCGTTTGCAGCGAGGCCTCAAGGGAACTACTGGCAATTAAGGTGCTCCTTTTAATAGAGCACCGGAGCAAAGCATTAACACTCCGTGAACACATGTGATCCTCACATCAAAGCCATCCCCTCCGGTTATCCCGATTTCTGTCACTTCGGGGCCTTTGGTTCCGAACAACAACGTGTGTATACAACTTGAAGGTAAGACCATAAACAATACTATCATAATAAATCAATAACATGTTCAGATCTGAAATCATGGCACTCGGGCCCTAGTGACAAGCATTAAGCATAACAAGTTGCAACAAAGTCAAAAAGCACTAATAGTAGATACTAGGCACCATGCCCTAACAATCTGATGCCATTAAATGAACGATCCCATCCAATCCCTACCATCCCCATATCCTATAGCAGGGGATTACTCACTCATAGATGGGGGAAACATGGATGGTCGATGGAGAAGCGATGGTGATGATGATGGCGATGATCTCCTCCAATTCCCCGTCCCGACAGGGTACCAGAACGGAGTTTCTGGTTCCGAATCGTGGAATCTGGTGGTGGTAGCGTAGCGGAACTCTTTCTGGAAAAACATCGATCCCCCGTGGGTTTTAGGTCAGGAGGCAACTTATTGGCAAAGAGGGAGGCCGAGGGGGTGCCTGGGGCGGCCAGACCACCCCCTAGCGCGGCCAGGCCTAGCCAGCGCAACCAGGTGGTGTGGTCGGGCCCCAGCCCCTCTCCGTCTCGTATTTTGGCTCCTGGTGTTCCTCGGTGAAAAACTGACTTTGGCTTTTGTCCCGACCAATTCCGAGAATATTCATTTTCTGACTTTCCTGGAACCAAAAACAGCAGAAAACAGGCAGCTGGCACTGTGGCTCTTGTTAATAGGTTAGTCCAAGAAATCAAATGAAAAGTACTCCAAAGTGTGGAAAAAACATAAGAAAGTAGATAAAAGCAAGCATGGAACATCAAAAATTATGGATACGTTTGCAACATATCAACATCCCCAAGCTTAAGTCCTGCTCGTCCTTGAGTAGGTAAGTGATAAAAAGAAAGAA
Source organism: Avena sativa (assembly GCA_916181665.1). Lineage (NCBI taxonomy): Eukaryota > Viridiplantae > Streptophyta > Magnoliopsida > Poales > Poaceae > Avena > Avena sativa. The sequence goes on from OV702289.1 coordinate 597,876,467, forward strand.
TAATTTTTGAGGTGACATGCACCATCATAAATTTGATCAAAGTATTTGTAAAACATTCATAGCTAGGATCATAGTACTTCAACATAACATGAAAGATAAAGTTCTAACAATAAGACAAATCAACTATGTTGCAACATGAAAAGGCACAAACAAAAGATTCATGAATAACAATGCTTTGCAAGACGTTTGTTTGTTTCACATAAAGAAAACATAGCATAGTGGCATTCATCTTGTCCCTGATACATTGCAAATGTATCTATAATTTTTGATGTTCCATGCTTGGTTTTATCTACTTTCTTGTGTTTTGTCCACACTTTGGAGTACTTTTCATATGATTTCTTGTACTAACCTATTAACAAGAGCCACAGTGCGAGCTGCCTGTTTTCTGCTGTTTTTTGTTCCAGGAAAGTCAGAAAATGAATATTCTCAGAATTGGACGGGAGAAAATCCGAAGTCATTGTTTTACCGAGGGACACCTAGAGCTAGAATACGAGACGAAGAAGGGATAGAGGGCGGCCACACCACCTGGTCGCGCGGCCAGGCCTGGCCGGTGCTAGGGGGTGGTGTGGCTAGCCCAGACACCCCCTCAGCCTCTCCTTCCGCCTATATATTGCCTCTGATACAGAAACCCTAAGTACCCGATCAAAAATCCACGAAAGAGTCTGTAGCCGCCATCATCTCCATCCCTAGATCGGGAGGGATCTGAAGCTCTTCCCGGCACCCTGCCGGAGAGGGGAATTCACCCTAGAGGCCTTCTTCATCATCATCCAAGCCTCCGGTGTGATGCGTGAGTAGTTCATCTCTGGACTACGGGTCCATGTAGTAGCTAGATGGATGGTTCTCCTCCTTTGTGCTTTCATGTCTAGATCTTGTGAGCTCCATTCATGATCAAGATCATCTATTTGTAATTCTGCATGTTGTGTTTGCGGGGATCCGATGGATATTGAGATGCTATTTCAGATTGATTATTGATTCTATCATGTCTTTGTTATTTGTGATCTTGCATGCTTTCCGTTGTTAGTAGCTATCTTGGCCAAGTAGATGCTAGCAACTCCAAGAGTTAGTATTTATGCTCGATAGTGGGTTCATGCGTCTGGTAATCTAGGGAAGTGACAGAAATCTGTAAGGTACTAGATGTGTTGTTGTTACTAGGGAGAAAACAACAATCCTTTGTTCATAGAACAATCGTATTGTTTACTTTACACGCAATTCGTAATGCAATTATCCGTTGCTTGCAACTTAATACTAGAGGGGGTTCGGATGATAACCTGAAGGTGGATTATTAGTCATAGATGCAGTTGGATGGCGGTCTATGTATAATGTTGTAATGCCCAATCGAATCTCAAAGGAGTCAAGATGATTAGTATATGCTTGTATGCTTTCTCGATGTTTGTCAATTGCCCCGCTGTAATTTGTTCAACCAGGATGTTATCTATCTTAAGGAGAGCCACCTCTAGTGAACTATGGACCCCGGTCCTTTCTTTTACTTTCAATCTACAATCAACTCTTTACTGCTTTGTGTTTACTTTCTGCAAACTATTACTTCCTTCCATTCGATACGTTTAATCCTTTGTTTTCAGCAAAACCGATGAGATTGACAACCTCATCGCAAGTTGGGGATAGAGTTCTGTGGTTGTGTTGTGCAGGTCTCCATGTTGCTACTAGCACCGGTAGTGCGCCCTGCCAAGGCTCAGCTAGCAACACCTTTTGGGTGTTTCCTTGCTCCTACTGGATTGATAACCTTGGTTTCGTACTGAGGGAAAACTTGTTTATGTGCTCATCATACCTTCCTCTTGGGATTCCCTAATGAGCTCGATATATTTTGGGCCATCAAGCATATTTTCTGGCGCCGTTGCCGGGGAGTCAAGGACATCTTCACAAGGGGAGTCCCTCATAACCAATCTCTTTACTTTGTTATTTTTGTTTTGCTTAGTTTCTTTTTTCTTTGTTTGCTTGTTTTGTTTTCAAAAACACAAAAAAATTATTTTTACAAGTTTGCTTTCTTTATTAAAAATACAAAAAAAATGACTACCCTAGAATATACAAAGTTGTTTGACTTCACTAGCACCGACAACAATGATTTTATGAGCACACCTATTGATCCACCTGTTCCTGAAGCTACTTTCTTTGAGATAAAACCTGCTTTACTCAATCTTGTTATGAGAGAACAATTTTCTAGTATTGGTAATGAAGATGCTGCTGCCCATCTAAATAACTTTGTTGAACTTTGTGAGATGCAAAATCATAGGGATATAGATGGAGATATTATTAAGCTTAAATTGTTTCCTTTCTCTTTGAGAGGAAAAGCTAAAGAGTGGTTGAATTCCTTAACTAGGAGTAGTATTGATTCTTGGACTAAATGCGAAGATGCTTTTATTGGAAAATACTATCCTCCTGCTAAGATTATATCTATGAGAAGTGAAATAATGAAGTTTAAACAATCTGATAATGAACATGTTGCTTGAGCTTGGGAAAGAATGAAATCTTTGGTAAAGAATTGTCCCAGAAATGGACTGACTGCTTGGATGATCATCCAAACTTTTTATGCAGGATTGAACAATTCTTCAACGAACCTATTGGATTTTGTTGCTGGAGGTACCTTTATGACCATTACTTTGGGTGCTGCAACAAAGCTTCTGGATAATATGATGGTTAACTATTCTGAATGGCATACTGAAAGAGCTCCACAAGGTAAGAAGGTAAATTCTGTTGAGGAAACTGATGACCCACAAGTATAGGGGGTGTATCGCAGTATTTTCGATAAGTAAGAGTGTCGAACCCAACGAGGCGCAGAAGGTGCTGGCTAGTGGTATGGATCAGGAATTCTCTGCAAATACTTAGCAAACGGATTTTTAGGGGTTTTCGATAAAGCAAGTAAATGAAGTACGAGTAAATAAAAGACAGTAGGAATAAATGCAGCAAGTGGCCCAATCCTTTATGCAGCAAAGGACAAGCCGGTTGTATTACTTAAGATGACCAAACGTTCTCGAGGACACATGGGAAGACTGTCAAGTGCTTTCGCTTCATATAGTTGATTAATCTTCTTTAGCTTGCTAAGTGTTGTGTCGGTGAACCTGTGCTAATGTACAGCCCCATCCAAGACTAATACATACTTGTGATTATACCCCTTGCAAATATCTATAAGTACAAGAAACTAATTAAGGTAGAAACGTAACCATAGCTTTAAACTCTAAGACCCTTACGTCCCTTGTGCAATGGTTTCCTAACGGGGGTTCGGGTTTCTGTCACTCCGGCAACCCCTACGATTAGTAGCCAAATACACAATGCATTCCCCTAGGCCCATATAGGTGAAGTGTCATGTAGTCGATGTTCACATGACACCACCAGAAGAAGTACACCACAACTTAAATATCAAACTATTAAATCTTTCTCAACACAACTCCACTACTAACAACATGACTTCTCCCATGTCCTCAAGAACAAAACGAACTACTCACAAGACATCATATGGATCATGATCAGAGATGGAATAATGATGTATAACAATCTGAACATAAACAATAATTCAATGGTTCACTCAATAGCATCAACTACAAAGAGTAATCAACACCGGGAAAGTTTCCCCTATGAACTAATGCAAGATTCAACCCAATTGTTACAGCAATATGGAGATGGTGATGATGGTGCTGATGGTGGTGGTGATGATGATGATGATCCCGATGAAGTCTAGCTTGATGGTGGTGTTGATGGCGACGATCTCCCCTCTCTGGGAAGGAATTCCCCCGGCAGAAATCTGTCTGCCGGAGAGATCTTTCTCTCTCGGTGTTTTCCGCCCCACAGACGCGGCGGAATCTTTCTGTGGTCGCTCCCCGAGTCTTAGGGTTTCGAGAGGATAATATACTCCATAGGGGAGTGCCAGGGGTGGACTAGGGCGACCACACCACCTGGTGGCGCGGCCCAGGTTGGCCCGCGCCAGGGGGTGGTGTGGGCCCCCTATGGCCCATCTCCAGCCCCCCTTTTGGATTCCTTCGTCTTTTGGAAAAATAGGATTTTCCGTATATTTTCCCGAATTTTCTGATCTTCGCGAATTTTGCCTCCAAACAGCACCTTTTCCATCAGAATCCTGACTGCAGTGGTCCATGCTCCAAAAGTCATCAACCATGCAAAAAAATATGAAATAACATAAGTATCACCTCTCAATATGAAATATATCAATGAATAAGAGTGAATTATGACATAGAATAGTGATGCAAAATAGACGTATCAACTCCCCCCAAGCTTAGACTTCGCTTGTCCCCAAGCGAAATTGATCTCAATAAACATGACCTCAGGTTTATGGAGTGAAGAGTCGATAAAAAGAATATGGACAGGAAGCATCACATTCATCAATACATATATCATAAAAGAAGACAACTCGCTATTATATAACTCAACTTGCAATGAGTAAAGGAAACACAATAAAGATAGATGAAGTAAATCAAAATTGGTAATGGCAAACTTAGCTCTTGGTCGAAGAATAGTTGATAATTTGCTGGAGTTCACAAATAACTGGTTTTCAATGATAGCTTTCAAAGTAGTAAACACCAAGATAAGAGCAATGTGCAAAACAAGGAACATAAGAAACATGATTGAATAAATCATCATATGAATGAATGAAACACAACAACTCAAAATACTTGCTAAGATAGAAGGGAATAGGTTTACTGACTCAACTTAAAAAGAAAAATAAAGGCCCTTCGCAGAGGGAAGCAGGGATCGCAAGTCTCATAAAGAGCACCCAAAAATTATTATACTTACTAGCTTTCAGCTCTCATTGCCCCTATCATAGGCATCTTTAGGTGATTAAGGTTAAAGTGATCAAATATGAGGATATGCATTGACAAGTTGTAAATTGAGAATCTCATGTCCCTTGAATACGAGGGCCGCTCCTCATGCTACTCAAGTTTAGTCACCGGTAAGTTTTTGTCATCGTAAGCATATGTGTATCATAGAGAACCGCCAACGGGGTACCCCTTGCCCGATGATACGGAAGAATCCCCATATCAAAATGACAAGGCAAGCAGACAACAAACATCTCAGCAATCTTCTTATTTACCATGGGAATATGGTGCTTTTTTCTCTCTTTCCTCTTTTCATAATCTCTTTTTTCTTTTTCTCTTTTTCTCAATGTCGGACTCCTTTTTTTTATAAGAAGAATGCTTCATAGATGCTCGTTATGGTTACGCTGCAGGTTTCCACCATGTTAGCATGGATTAGACCAGCGGCCCAGGCGTTTCTCTAACACACATGCATAACTCCATGGACTTACAAGCTCCCATTTCATTTCACACCGACGACATCCATAGACAAAAGAACATGATATCAACTAGGTACAAGGTACCAGTGCAATGTTGAAAGTGTTTCCCATGATAGCATGGTTCTGCTAATTCACAACTTACAAAGCCCAAGCATATACGCAACATAGGTGAGCACAATGGTTCAAGTTTATTAAATGCAAGAAAGTAAAGTGTGCCATCAAGTTCGTGAGAGCTTTAATCACTAATTTTCACATAACAAGTTTAATTTGGGAGGTAGATAAAACAAGAATTTACTTGGAATAGCAATAATGCTAATAGGTAGGTATGGTGGACATAAATGGCGTGGGTTTTGGTTTAAAGGAGTGGATGCACGAGAAGAATTCCCTCTTAGTACAGGTTTTTGGCTAGCAAGGCTGTGTAGCAAGTACAAGAGTTGAAGGAAACAAACAAACATACAAGTGATAAAGACAAACATGCAATCTTCCTTGGAAGCACAAAAGATCTTAACTAGAGAAAACTAAACTTATGAGCAAATCAATAAAGAAAGATGATGAAATTATTTTTCTTTAGAGTACTTTTATCTTTTTCATTCAACTCTCAAAAATAGTGTTGCTACTGACCGAGCCAGGTTTGCCAAAACCAACTAAATTAACTCAATGATCCCAAAGTGATACCAATACTAACAACAAGATCAATCACATAACCACGAATTGAAATCTAATATAAGCTATGCAAAAGAGTAAATGATAGAACTTCTCATTAATATTCCATAATGGCAACTCACACCAAGGGATACATATCTAACGAGAGAGGGGACACTTCCATAATGAAAACCATCCTACATAATAAATTCTCTGTTCATGATATGACTCTACTAATAAGGTAAAAAGATAGAAGACAGTGATGTGATACCGCGGTACTCCCCAAGCTTGGAACAAACCAAGGGGATGCCAAACCTGATGACGAATTACTCCTTCGGTGGTGGTGGTATCCTCTTGATGAGCTCTTTGATCAGTTTCCCCAAGTCCTCAATCTCGAAGGTGAGATTGCGAATAAGCTGTGAGTTTTGCTCAATGCGGCTCATGATCATGTCGGGTTGCGAATTCTAGCTCTTGTGATTCTTTCCCCACTCTTCCTCCTTGAAGTCTTCTTTTCCTGCATGGCTAGAACGAGGCAAATCCCAATTGGAGGGTAATTTCTCCTTGGGCATATTCTGGTATTGATGCTCATGGATAAGGGTATGGAAAGGATTCTTGGTGCGTGGAGGAAGTGACCGTAGAGCCAAGCAGTGACGAGGAGTTTTCCCCCCAGTCTGCATCCATGCAGTCCTTCTGATCCTGGCAGGGTTCACCACCACTCCAATGCTTGCAATGGTAGTGCCGGTGTGCTTTGCCTCCTCTTCACCTTCACTCTTGATCTCCTTCTCCTGCCCGGGGTCTTGGAGGTCCTCCTCCATAGGCTCCTTTCCCCTGTCCTTGGCAGACACCATTGTGCTCCTAAGCTTTCAAAGATAGTTCCTGGAAGAAATAGATCGAAACAAAAACACGACGAAAACATAATATACGAACCTCGGGGGGTCCGGGGGATTATATATTACAAAGTTTCATATCAAAAGGAAGGTACTGGGAGAAAACGAGTCAGAGGTGGAGTCCGGGGTGGACTCACCACCTAGTGGCGCGGCCAGGGGTAGGCCCGCACCTGGCTCCGTTCCTGTCTGTCTTTCGCTTCGTAACTTTCCTTATTGGCTCAAAACTGCAAAAAATATAGTTGGATTGTATTTTCGCGGAACTTTTCTTACCAGAACTGTTACCTATTTAAAAGCAGGCTCTGCAGGTCTCTGAATTTGGTATCTAGTAGATTCTTCCGGAGCCATCACTTGAATATCATAGATATCTTCATCTTCATGCACTTATTACTTGAGTCATAAAACCCTTCTCTTCCTTATTACACCATTATCTCCACTACCTGGAAATTTCTTTCACACAAAACTCCACACAGTTCTCATTAGCAACATTAGTATATATGAAGTGATAAAACCTTTTGAGTCCAACTTCAACTAAAAACCATCAAAACATAAGCTACTGTAGCAACTCCTTCCGAAAACCCAAAAAGAATTCAAAAAGGAAATCGAATAGAGAAGCAAATGCAAGAGTGGCAAAATCTATCAAAACAGACCAGCAGGTAAAGATCATTTTTTTCGAAAATCTTCTGTTGCTCAAATAAAAAAATAACAACCTAGGGCAGAAGCACAAAAAATTACAGCTCAATCTGACAGACAGAGATCTCTCACGAATTTTTACGGTGAAGCACAAAAATCTGTTTCGGAACAGCAACTTCCCCAAATATTACTTCTCTCTCATTAGAGGTTGATCTTGACACAAAAACCAAACAAAAAGGATAAGGAGAGGTTATTACCGAAGTAATAACTTCCAAGACTCAAAGAAACAAAAACAAACTGAAAGCAAAAATAAACTGGGTTGTCTCCTAAAAAGCTCTTTCTTTATAGCCATTAAGATGGGCATGATAATTTTGAAGATGCTCACATAGGAATATGAATTGAAGTGAAAGAGAGCATTAAGAAGCAAAAATACACACATTTAAGTCTAACCCACTTCCTATGCAAGGGAATTTTATAAACAAACAAATTGTTGAAACCAGAGGCTACTTGCATAAGAAGGCAAAAGAAGTGCAACATAAAAACTTTCAGCATAAAACGAGGAAAATTGATATTATTGAGATAAATAAGAACACTTTTCCCTCTTTCATAGTAACTTTCAGTATCATGCATAAACTTAACAATATAACTATCACAAGGACCATCATAGCAATGATCACTTATTCTAACAGAAAACACAGGAATACTAGCTCTCATAAGACTACTTTGTGAAACAATATTAGAGGTATCCTTACAAAGGATAGTGTGTCCCTCTTCTTCATATTAGTAACAAAGTCTTTCACATTTGCTATTATAGGTTCATCAACCATTTGTTTATTAGGTTCAACAGCTTTATTTGTACTTTCATTAACCATACTAGCTATCATAGAATGTTCCTTTATCTTAACTGGGAAAGGCATTTTCTCAATATAAGGTTCAGGTAAAACATGATTAGCAGCATAAACTTCAGTATTTCTTGCAGGAACACTCTTAGCAATATATTTATAAGGTTCATGATACTTATTCCACTTCTTTTTAGGCACTTCAATGTAGGAAGCAAAAGCCTTAAAATAAGAAGCAATAGCTTGAGAGTCTAGACCATAAGCATTTTTTATATTTTGAAAGTCATCAGCCCCCATAAAAGATTTAGTGCATTCATAATCATAATTTATACCTGACTTTCTACCTTTGTCATTCTCCCATGCTTCAGCATTGTCTTGAATACGGTCCAGAAGATCCCATTTAGCTTCTTCTTCCATGTGAGTGAATGATCCAGCACAAGAAGCATCCAATAAATCCTTGTCATGAAGAGAAAGCCTTGCATAAAAGTTATTGATAATAATATTGTTGGGGAGCTCATGAATGGGTCATTTGAGCATTAGTAACTTCAGTCTCCCCCAAGCTTGAGCTGTACTCTCTCCATCAAGAGGCCAAAAGTTATATATTTGATTCCGATATTTATGAATCTCACTAGGAGGATAAAATTTTGAATAAAAGAGAGGCACTATTTCCTCCCTTTCCAGATCTTGACCATTCTTCAGCATCTTATACCATTCCTCAGCTCTTCCTTTCAGTGATAATGAGAATAACTTCTTCTTAACTTGATCTGTAGTAATACCTGCACACTTGAACAACCCGCATAATTCGTGTATAAAGAGCAAATGATCACCGGGATGGACATTTCCATCCCCAACATAGTAGTTATCCATAACACGATCAATAATTCTTGTAGTTATTTTAAAAACATCATTCTCAGCAGGTGGTGGCTTATCTACTACCTTAGCAGTGGTAGTAGCATTGCCAAATAAGAAACTCAGCGGATTATCCATAACAAAAATAAAGCAACTAACAGAAGTAAACAATACTCAGAGTAGAAGTTTCCTTTACCAGTTCCACTCTCCAATAGCGCTTCACTCCCTGGCAACGGTACCAGAAAATAGTCTTGATGACCCACAAGTATAGGGGGTGTATCACAGTATTTTCGATAAGTAAGTGTCGAACCCAACGAGGAGCGGAAGGTGCTGGCTAGTGGTATGGATCAGGAATTCTCTGCAAATACTTAGCAAACGGATTTTTAGGGGTTTTCGATAAATCAAATAAACGAAGTACGAGTAAATAAAAGACAGTAGGAATAAATCTTCTTTCGCTTCATATAGTTGATTAATCTTCTTTAGCTTTCTAAGTGTTGTGTGGGTGAACCTGTGCTAATGTACTGACCTTCCTAGGACTAATACATACTTGTGATTATACCCCTTGCAAACATCCGTAAGTACAAGAAATTAATTAAGGTAGAAACCTAACCACAACTTTAAACTCTAAGACCCTTACGTCCCTTGTGCAATGGTTTCCTAATGGGGGTTCAGGTTTCTGTCACTCCGGCAACCCCTACGATTAGTAGCCAAATACACAATGCATTCCCCTAGGCCCATATAGGTGAAGTGTCATGTAGTCGACGTTCACATGACACCACCAGAAGAAGTACACCACAACTTAAATATCAAACTATTAAATCTTTCTCAACACAACTCCAGTACTAACAACATGACTTCTCCCATGTCCTCAAGAACAAAACGAACTACTCACAAGACATCATATGGATCATGATCAGAGATGGAATAATGATGTATAACAATCTGAACATAAACAATAATTCAATGGTTCACTCAATAGCATCAACTACAAAGAGTAATCAACACCGGGAAAGTTTCCCCTATGAACTAATGCAAGATTCAACCCAATTGTTACAGCAATATGGAGATGGTGATGATGGTGATGATGGTGATGATGGTGGTGGTGATGATGATGATGATGATGATGATCCCGATGAAGTCTAGCTTGGTGGTGGTGTTGATGGCGACGATCTCCCCTCTCCGGGAAGGAATTCCCCCGGCAGAAATCTGTCTGCCGGAGAGATCTTTCTCTCTGGGTGTTTTCTGCCCCGCAGAGGCGGCGGAATCTTTCTGTGGTTGCTCCCCAAGTCTTAGGGTTTCGAGAGGATAATATACGCCATAGGGAGTGCCAGGGGTGGACCAAGGCGACCAGACCACCTGGTGGTGCAGCCTAGGGTGGCCCGCGCCAGGGGTGGTGTGGGCCCCCTGTGGCCCATCTCCAGCCCCCCTTCTGGATTCCTTCGTCTTCTAGAAAAATAGGATTTTCCGTATATTTTCCCGGATTTTCTGATCTTCGCGAATTTTGCCTCCAAACAGCACCTTTTCCATCAGAATCCTGACTACAGCGCTCCATGCTCCAAAAGTCATCAACCATGCAAAAACAGATGAAATAACATAAGTATCACCTCTCAATATGAAATATATCAACGAATAACAGTGAATTATGACATAGAATAGTGATGCAAAATGGACGTATCAGAAACCTCCTCCTTGAGTGATAAAATTGATATTATTATGTCTATGCTTGTTAATGGGAAAGCCCATATTGATCCAAATAATGTTCATTTAGCCTCTTTGGTTGCTCAAGAAGAGCAAGTTGATGTGAACTTTATAAGAAATAATAATTTTAGCAACAATGCCTACAGGAATAATTTGGTAACAAAAATTATAAGCCATATCCTCCCAACAATGGTAATGCTTATGGAAATTCTTACAACAATAATAGGAGTGCTCCCTCTGAACTTGAAGTTATGCTTAAAGATTTTATTAGTAAACAAACTGCTTTCAATAAAACTATTGAGGAAAAACTCTCTAATGCTGAAAGAAATATAGCATCTTTGGCTGAAGCTCAATCTTCTTTGAATAAAATCGCTGCTAAACCTGAGACTAATGATAATCCCTTTGCAGCTACTAATGCCATACAAGTAAGAATTGATGAAAATGTTAGACTATTAGCTGAATTGCATGCTAAGTGGGAAAGAGAAGATGAAATTGCTAGAAACATTAGTGTTTGTACTATCACTACCACTAGTGTTAAGGCTAGTAATAGTTCTACTACTTTAGATGATAATTATGATTTTGATCTTGATGATTGCAATATCTCTGAAGTCATTACGTTCCTACAAAAGCTTGCTAAAAGTCCTAATGCTAGTGTTATGAATATGGCCTTTACAAAACACATTACTGATGCTCTCATAAAGATTAAAGAAGAAAAGATGAAACATAAAGCTTCCATTCCTATAAAACAAGAAGATGGTTGGGAACCCATCATTAATATGAAAGTGAATGATTTTGATTTCAAATCTTTATGTGATCTTGATAGTAGTGTTTCTATTATGCCTAGAAGGATTTATGATATGCTTGATTTGCCACCACTTGAAGATTGTTATTTGAATGTCCCACTCGATGATAATGCTAAAAAGAAACTCATGGGGAGTATTAATGATGTTCTTATTATGGTTAACAATGCCTATGTCCCCGTTGATTTCTATGTTTTGGATGTTGAATGCAATGCTTCTTGTCCTATTACTTTGGGAAGACCTTTTCTTAGAACTGTTGGTGCCATTATTGATATGAAAGAAGGCACCATTAAATATCAACTCCCACTCAAGAAAGGTATAGAACACTTCCCTAAGAAGAGAGAGAAGATTTCTTTTGCCTCTCCTATGAAAACAAAATTTACTCTTAATGCTTCTTCATTTGAGAACACTTGATCCTTTTTCTTGCTTCTTATGCCTAACTTAAAGGCGTTAAAGAAAAGTACTTATTGGGAGATAACCCAAAAGTTTAAGATGAGTCTTGGAAGTTATTACTTCGGTAGTAACCGCTCCTTATCCTTTTTATTTGCTTTTTGTGCCAAGAGTAACCTCTAATGAGAGAGAAGTAATGATTGGGAAAGTTGCTGTCCCGAAACAGATTTCTGTGCTTCACCATAACAATTCGTGTAAAATTCGTCTTTACCTGCTGGTCTGTTTTGACAGATTTCTGCCATTTTCTGCATTTGCTTCTTGTTGGTTCCTTTTTGAGTTCTTTTGGGGAATTCAGCTTTTTGAGGGAAGTTCTACAGTATCTAGTGTTTTAATGGAAGTTTTATTGGTGTTAGAACTGAACCCAAAGACCTATTATCTTGAGTGCACTAATGTTGCTAATAAAGATTATGTGAAGTTTTGTATGAAGGAAAAAATTCTGGTGTATGGAAGGAATGATTAATGAGATAAAGGATGGACTAAAGCTCAAGCTTGTGGATGCCACGCGTGTCACCCCAAGAAATATCCAAGAAGTACAAGTGTCAAAGCTTGGGGATGCCCAAGGCATCCCCTTCTTCATTAATAAAAATCCTAGGTTTCTTCCAAACGCTTCATTTTTATTGTTTCATTCACAGAAGACGCTCCAAGAACAACACAACTGTGCATGAAACAAAAAATGAAGCGTTTGGAAGAAACCTAGGATTTTTATTTATGAAGAAGGGGATGCCTTGGGCATCCCCAAGCTTTGACGCTTGTACTTCTTGGATATTTCTTGGGGTGACACGCGTGGCATCCACAAGCTTGAGCTTTAGTCCATCCTTCATCTCATTACTCATTCCTTCCATACACCTGAAATTTTTCCTTCATACAAAACTTCACACAATCTTTATTAGTAACATTAGTGCACTCAAGATAATAGGTCTTTAGGTTCAGTTCCAATACCAATAAAACTTCCATTAAAACACAAGCTACTGTGGTACTCCCCTCAAAAATCTTAATTCTCCAAAAGAACTCAAAAAGGAACCAACAAGAAGCAAATGCAAATAATGCCAGAAATCAGTCAAAACAGACCAGCAGGTAAAGACGAATTTTTTCGAAGACCTTCTGTTGCTCAAATAGAAAAGTGTTGAACTAACGAAAGTTAGATAACAACCTGGGGCATAAGCACAAACATTCACGCTTCAAAAGGGTGTACAGAGATTTTACACGAATTTTTACAGTGAAGCACAGAAATCTGTTTCAGGACAACAACTTTCCCAATCATTACTTCGCTCTCATTAGAGGTTACTCTTGGCACAAAAAGCAAATAAAAAGGATAAGGAGCGGTTATTACTGAAGTAATAACTTCCAAGACTCATCTAAAACTTTTGGGTAATCTCCCAATAAGTACTTTTCTTTAACGCCTTTAAGTTAGGCATGATAGTTTGGGAGGATGCTCACATAGGAAATATGAATTGAAGTAAAAGAGAGCATCAAGAAGAAAATTCAAAACACATTTAAGTCTAACCCACTTCCTATGCATAGGAATCCTGTATGCAAATAAATTCGCAAAGAACAAAGTGACAGGCATAGGAAGATAAAACAAGAGTAACTTCAAAACTTTCAGCACATAGAGAGGTGTTTCAATACCATGAAAACTTCTACAACCATATTTTCCTCTCTCATAATAATTTTCAGTAGCCTCATGAATAAACTCAACAATATAACTATCACATAAAGCATGCTTTTCATGTTCTACAAAAACATAATTTTTATCACGCTCAAAAATAGTGGGATTAAAACCTTCAAACCCACTTTTAACAATTCTATAACAAGATGACTGATCATTCAATATAGGACCATCGTCTAGAGCTTTATCATAAACAATTTCTAAACAAAACTCTTTAGTACCATGCATCTCGAAGTTAGGCACAAATAAAGGATTATCACAGATAACATGAGCATAACATTCATCCTCCTTTGGTAAGCATGGTGGACAATCAAATAATATAAGGGATAAAGAGTTACTCTCATTAGAAGGTAGGCATGGGTAGCTAATCCATTCTTCCTCCTTTTGTTCATCATTCTCCTCCTCTTTTTCATCTAATGAGCTCTCAGGTTCATCAATTTCTTCTTCCATAAGATCCTGCAAGGCATTAGTCTCTTCCATTTGTGGAAAGCATCTATTAATATATTCAAGGATATAGCCATTTTCTTCCTTGTAATTACCGAAGAAAAATTTAAGTATATCATAAACCTCATATTTATAAGGTGAATCATCAATATTTTCAAGCAAACTAGCAAGTTCAAATGCACCCTTCCAAGTACTAAATTCCTCAATTTGTTCCACATCATAAAAGTCATAATTTTCATTAACATAAGAAGATATGGTAACATCATTATTATACTCACATTGAAAAGGGAGGTGTTTGTACCTCCTACAGCAACAAGATTTATCAAAGCAATAAGTAACATTATAAGTAGAGCACACGTTTATAGCAATGGTATAAAATTTATCAATTTGTTCCCATAAGTGTTTCCCTTTTTGTGACAAGCGGTGTTCCTTATAATAATATTTTTGTTCTTCCGTGAACCCACCTTGCCAATAAGATTCAGTTTCAAAGAAACCAACCATTGATAGAGAGCATGATAAAGCAAGACAATAACAGACCAACAAAAATAACAACTAGAATAGGAACTATTTTTTTTTGTATTTTTGATAAAGAAACAAGCAAAGAAGGCGGAAATAAACTAAGCAACAAAAATAACAAAGTAAAGAGATTGGTTATGATTATGCTTAAACAATAGTGATTCCAAGTGAACTTGATAAATAAAGCTATGCTCCCCGGCAACAGCGCCATAAAATAGTCTTGATGACCCACAAGTATAGGGGGTGTATCGTAGTATTTTCGAGGGAAGTGAAACCCAATTTATTGATTCGACACAAGGGGAGCCAAAGAATATTTATAAGCCTTAACAACTGAGTTGTCAATTTAGCCGCACCTGGAAACAATCTTGCTCACAGTAGTTTATCAGTAGCAACAGTTTTGTAGTAGCAATAGTAAAGTAATAGCAGTAGTAAAAGTAAAGACAGTAATGACAATTGTAGTAAACAGTAGGATTAAAGCGCGGTAGGCATAGGGATGGATGGATGGGCGTTGCATGGACAAGACAATTCATATAGCAATCAGAACAAAGGGCATTTGCATATAAATAAGATAAAGCATCTAAGTACTAAATAATCATAGGAATGTGTTCCATATATAGTCATACGTGCTCGTAATGAGAACTTGCACAACATTTTTTGTCCTGCCAGCCCGTTTGCAGCGAGGCCTCAAGGGAACTACTGGCAATTAAGGTGCTCCTTTTAATAGAGCACCGGAGCAAAGCATTAACACTCCATGAACACATGTGATCCTCACATCAAAGCCATCCCCTCCGGTTATCCCGATTTCTGTCACTTTGGGGCCTTTGGTTCCGAACATCAACGTGTGTACACAACTTGCAGGTAAGACGATAAACAATACTATCATAATGAATCAATAACATGTTCAGATCTAAAATCATGGCACTCGGGCCCTAGTGACAAGCATTAAGCATAACAAGTTGCAACAAAGTCAAAAAGCACTAATAGTAGATACTAGGCACCATGCCCTAACAATCTGATGCCATTAAATGAACGATCTCATCCAATCCCTACCATCCCCATAGCCTACAGCGGGGGATTACTCACTCATAGATGGGGGAAACATGGATGGTCGATGGAGAAGCAATGGTGATGATGATGGCGATGATCTCCTCCAATTCCCCGTCCCGGCAGGGTGCCAGAACGGAGTTTCTGGTTCCGAATCGCGAAATCTGGTGGTGGCGGCGCAGTGGAACTCTTTATAGAAAAACGTCGAACCCCCTGGTTTTTAGGTCAGGAGGCAACTTATAGGCGAAGAGGGAGGCCGAGGGGGTGCCTGGGGCGGCTAGACCACCCCCTGGCGCGGCCAAGTGGTTTGGCCGGGCCCCAGCCCCTCTCTGTCTCGTATTCTGGCTCCTGGTGTCCCTCGGTGAAAAACTGACTTTGGATTTTGTCCCGTCCAATTCTGAGAATATTCATTTTCTGACTTTCCTAGAACCAAAAACAGCAGAAAACAGGCAGCTGGCACTGTGGCTCTTGTTAATAGGTTAGTCCAAGAAATCATATGAAAAGTACTCCAAAGTGTTGACAAAACATAAGAAAGTAGATAAAACCAAGCATGGAACATCAAAAATTATGGATACGTTTGCAATGTATCAAAGGGTAAGTTCGCGAAAAGCCCCTCCCATTACTGCATTACTAATAGATAGGTCCTGGCAACTAGGGTTCTAGGCGTAGGAATTTTTTATTGTTTTCATGCGCGAACTCCTACAGTGGTATCATAGCTAGATCTATGTGTAGTATTGCTAGTACGGGTAGAACACACGAGTAGTAGCGTGTGGGCGTTGATCTTTTAGTTGTTACGATCCCACATGTACTTTTATATACCGCAGTAATGCTTGATGAAGCGGGCCCCAATCGACTTTATGCGTTCATTCGCGAGACTGGTCCATGCTTGACATACGACTTGTACCGTATAAAGTGGCTTTGGGGGGTGTCTGTCTATCTTGCATTAGTTGGTATGCCATTTGCAATGGAGGGCCCCGAAAGGGGTGTAGTATAGACAACTACTTGATCAGCATTGTGGTGAAAAATCGTAGGTAAGAACAGTTCTTGTGCGAAAGCCCTATCAGCCACGTAAAACATGCAAAGATAAAGTAGAGGCGTCTAACTTTGTTTTGTAGGGGACATTGTGATGTGATATGGTTGTGGAAAAGGTAAAGTAGTTTACTTTATGTTGCTAAGTAGTAGTAGATGGTCATGGAGATGATGGACTACCACGCCGTAAGGAACTGGTACCTTGGTGCCTACGGCACCGGAACCCTGGCGCCGGAATCCGGAGGCGCAGGATGGAGATCACAGCGTGAAGGACCATATCGCATCGCACTTGCATTCAATGTTTATTGTTTGTGAATATTATTGTGTTCTAGTCGGTATCCTAATAAGATGATCCCTAATCAAAGTACCAATATAAGTGTTCTCCCTTAGTGTGCACCACCAAGAAAGTTCTCCGATATGAGGCAAGTGATACGTCCATTTTGCATCACTATTCTATATCATAATTTACTATTATTCATTGATATATTTCATATTAAGAGATGATACTTATGTTATTTCATCTGTTTTTGCATTGGTTGATGACTTTTGGAGGATGGAACGCTGAAGTCGGGATTCTGATGGAAAAGGCACTGTTTGGAGGCGAAATTCGCGAAGATCAGAAAATTCCAGAAAATACATGGAAAATCCTATTTTTTTAGAAGACGAAGGATGCCAGAAGGCGAAGCGGAGATGGGCCACAGGGGGGCCCACACCACCCCCTGGCGCGAGCCAGCCCTGGCCACGCCACCAGGTGGCGTGGCCACCCTAGCCCACCTCTGGCTCTGCTCTTTGGCGTATATATTCCCCACGAAACCCTAAGATTGGGGCGACCACAGAAAGATTCCGCCGCCTCTACGGGGCGGAAAACTGTAGAGAGAGAAAGAGCTCTCTGGCAGGCAGAAATCTGCCGGGGAAATTCCTTCCCGGAGAGGGGAGATCGTCGCCATCAACACCACCATCAAGCTGGACTAGCACATGGCAATATAACATTTGGAGTAGATATAGTGCTAATGTCCACATGAGGCCCACTAGATGTTACCTTTGACATGATGGTCTCATGTGCTAACTTTAGCCTCCCATGGGAGATTAGAAGATCCTCATGCGAGCTTGAGAGCTTGACATGACTTTCTTCTAATTTCCCATAGTTGCTAGTTAGCAAAGCAAGTTGAGCCTTTAGCTCAACATTCTCCTTCAAAGTAGATTCTTCAAAAGAAATAGAGTTAGTAGCACAAGCATCATCATAATTAGCAAGAGTTGAGGGCAACTTCGAAAGCTCTTTTGAGTAAGAGGCTTTAAGTTGCTCATGTGACTCGGTGAGTTTTATGAGCTCACCCTTGATGACCCTAGAGCTATTTTTGAGGTGCTCAAAATCCTCAAGGAGTTTAGCATAAGCAACTTGAAGCCCATCATTTTTACTTTGGAGATCACTTGCCACCTCAAGATCTCTATCATGAGATTCCTTCACTCTAGACAACTCTAGAGCAAAAGTCTCCTCTAGAGATTCCTTAGTGGTTTGTTCCTCTTCAAGAGCTTCATTTGATGTGCAATTTGATTAGCATACGCACGCTCAAAGCTACTCATTTTATCAATGGTGTTCTCATGCTCCTCAATTTGTGCTTTTAACTTATCAATAGGCTCTTTGATCTTAATAGCAAAGTCCAAGATTTCAACGAAGTTAGAGCAAGCAATATTATTATTAACAAGAGCATGATAAACCATCTCACCCTTTTCATATAAATCATCAACATCAATCTCTTTTTCCTCATTATCCTCATCCTCATCATCACAAGTGGTATTGGGTTCCAAAGTAGGAGTTACCTTTGAAACCCTAGCCATAAGGCATAGGTGGGAACCGTGAGATGATGAAGATGAAGAATTACTTGAAGCTCCATTCGAAATCGTGTCTTTACCAATAGAATCTTCGGTTTCCTCTACATTGTTAGCACAACAACTAGAGGAAATAAAAGCATTTATATTATGGCAACAAGGCAAAGAGAGCATATCATCATGAGATCTATTTAGGCAATTTATACATGATACGCAAGGACTATCAACCCTAGCATGTAAATCATATATATTGCTAGACGTGTTCAAGTCCAAAGATGAGGCATTGCAATGAGATAGAGATGAAGGATCATCAAGGGTAAGCTTACTATCAACATTGTAATATTCATCACCACCCACCATATCATTTCCTTGTGTCTTGCCACACTTTGGTGAAGTGGAAGAATATGAGAACTCATCACGGCCGGAAGTGGAAGCAATACAATCATCCTCAATAATGTTGGACACATCATATTTATCTTGAAGTTTTGTCCATAACTCATGAGCGCTCCAAAAGGGTATGATTGAAGAAGTAACTACATAGCTCAAAGCATTAACAAGCACATTAGAGGCTTGAGCATCGAGATATAAGCTTTTCTCATCCTCACAAGATAGATTTTCGAAATCCATAGGAGGAGAAAAACCTATATCTACAATACGCTCCAAATTTGGGTCCATGTCCCGAAAATGAATAAGCATACGAGTTTTCCATATATCATAATTTGTGCCATTGAATATGAACATGTCATTGTGCACTAATCCCCTAGTAGACATCTTTACTCTCAAGGCGGTGAAGCCTACAATGAGAGATCGGGCTCTGATACCAATTGAAAGGATACAGATGTCGCCTAGAGGGGGGTGAATAGGTGGTTAAAAACTTTTCCGAGGGTGACTCAACAAAGGCAGAATTAAACTAGCGTTTACTTTGTTAAGCATAAAACCTAGGATAACTAGGGTTCACCTATTTGCACCAACAACTTATGTTAAGCAAGACAAACAACTATGTGATAGCAAGATATATACTTCAAGCACGAGGGCTATCACAAAGTAAAGTGCATAAGTAAGAGCTCGGATATAGAGATAACTGAGGCTCGCGGAGACGACGATATTTTACCGAGTTCCTCCCAACATGGAGTACGTCTCGTTTGGAGAGGGGGTTGTATCAAACCACCAACGCCACAAAAGGCCTCCCTTATTCTCTGATGAATCTCACCCCAATGGGATCGACCCACCCTTCCACTATATCGGCAACCTTCGAGGTGGTAGCCGACACCTTTACAACAAGTTCGAGGCACACATCCACAACTTAATTGGAGGCTCCCGAATCTAAGCAAGCTGTCACAACAATCAAATACAAGCTTGTAAGAACAAAATCAAAAGCTAGGGTTTCCCATGAAACACTAGAACAAGGGCCCCTCAAGTGAATGAGGGGGAAATGGAAATCTCTCTTGGTGAAGTAGTAGATCAAGGCCTCCTCCTTCGATTCTCCAAAGCTCAAGGACTTTGGATGGTTGTAGATGGAGTTCTTGTTGATTTGGTGGCTCTAGGGTTAGGGTTATTCAATTCTAGAACGAGCAGCTTCTCAAGGTAGAAGAAGGGGCCTTTATATAGGGCCCCTAGAAATAGAGCCGTTGGGAGCCACTTACCCCGGACAGTCCGGCCAACATCAGCCGGACAGTCCAGCCCAGTCGGACACTCCGGCCCAGCCAAGTTTCTGGCCAGTGTCTGACCAGAGTCCAGGTGGTGTCCGATATGGCATAATGAATGTCCGAGCTGGTCGATGAACCCTCAGGGCCGGACAGTCTGGCTAGCACCAGCCGAACATTCCGGCAAGGCCAGATACTCCGACAAAAATCGACCGGATAGTCCAGCGTAGACTTGATTCTGCACGCTGGAGACTCCGGTCCAAAAACCTGTAGAGGCAAACCTGATAGAAACAATAAAACTGTAATGATCATAACATTTGCATCCGGACTCCAAATGACCCAAAACCAATTTTGTTGGAAAGAGGGTGACAAGAGATACCCAACAAGAGAGAGCATTTCATATATTATGATGTGAGATACCTCTCTTGGTGAGAAACC
Source organism: Avena sativa (assembly GCA_916181665.1). Lineage (NCBI taxonomy): Eukaryota > Viridiplantae > Streptophyta > Magnoliopsida > Poales > Poaceae > Avena > Avena sativa. The sequence goes on from OV702289.1 coordinate 597,897,126, forward strand.
GGAAAAGCCTCCAAGATCAAGAACGTAATTAGGTATGCAGGGAAATCCGTTTTTGATGAACTAGAGCTTGCTATGAATTTCCACAAGCTCTAAACCCTCACATGGATAAGATCCAAATGAGAACCAAGAAAGATGATGCTAAGTATGCAAAGGTAGGAGCTCTCTCCGAAGGATATGAACTAGTCACTCACTCGAGAGCCCCTCTTGATAGCACAATTATCGATCCTATAACCTGGTCTCTCCAACTAACACCACGAGACCGGTAAGAAGGATACCCTATCAAGACCATACCTTTGCCTTGTGCATATTCCACTTGTGCTTGATGATGACGATCTTCTCCACCTCAAGATGGAACACCTTTCTTGATTGCGCTAGCTTGGTGAAGACTTGCAAATTTCTCCCCCATACTCCACTATGGTGGAGCTTCTCTTTTGGGCATATCATCTTCCTATATCCATGATCACCATAGGATTGCAAGCTTTAAGCAAATGATCTCTTCGAGATGGCTCATCTTGAACTTGCATATCAATTCTTCTTTCTTCATTAAGTTGGTGTCTTGAAGGTATATAAGAGATATCTCTCCAACTTTATTCTTCAAGACACACTTGTTATAGGCCCAACTCTTACTTGACCAATCTCCGGATCACTCATTGAGAACTTGATCAACACTTGATCTTCTCTACTTTCTTCTTCTCCCATCCTTGAAGCCAACATATGGTTCAAACATTTCCTATGGACAAATCCTACAAGTAAAACTCAATGTAAACATAAGTCCATAAAGATTGTCATTAATTACCAAAACCACACATGGGGGCACACATGCACTTTCAATGGACCTAGGGGAATGCATTATGTATTTGGCTACTAATTGTAGGGAAACCTGAACCCCCGTTAGGAAACCTTTGCACAAGGGAGTGTAGGATCTCAGAGTTTAAGGTTGTGGTTAGGTTTTTATCTTAATTACTTTCTTGTAGTTGCGGATGCTTACAAGGGGTATAATCACAAGTATGTATTAGTCCTAGGAAGGTCAGTACATTAGCACAGGTTCACCCACACAACACTTATCAAACTAAAGAGGATTAATCAACTATATGAAGCGAAAGCACTTGACGATATTCCCGTGTGTCCTCGAGAACGTTTGGTCATCTTAAGTAATACAACTGGCTTGCGCTTTGCTAAAGAAAGGATTGGGCCACTTGCTACATTTATTATTATTGTCTTTTGTTCACTCATACTTTATTTATCTGCATTATCAAAAAAAACTAAAAATCCATTTGCTAAGTATTTACAGAGAATTCCTACTCCAAGCCAATTGTCAACACCTTCTGCTCCTCGCTGGGTTCGACCCTCTTACTTATCGAAAATACTGCGATACACCCCCTATACTTGTGGGCCATCAAGACTATTTTCTGGCGCTGTTGCCGGGGAGTGAAGCGCTATTGGAGAGTGGAACTGGTAAAGGAAACTTCTACTATGAGTATTGTTTATTTCATTTAGTTACTTTATTTCAATATGGATAATTCACTTAGTTTCTTATTTCGTAATGCTACTACCACTGCTAAGGTAGTAGATGAACCACCACCTACTGAAAATGATACTTTTAAAATACCTACAAGAATTATTGATCGTGTTATGGATAACTACTATTTTTGAGATGGAATTGTCCATCCCGGTGATCATTTGCTTTTTATACACGAATTATGCGGGTTGTTCAAGTGTGCAGGTATTACAATAGATCAAGTCAAGAAGAAGTTATTCTCATTATCACTGAAAGGAAGAGCTGAAGAATGGTATAAGCTGCTAAAGAATGGTCAAGCTCTTGAATGGGAGGAAGCTAGTGAGATTCATCAAGATCGGAATCAAATATACAACTTTTGGCCTCGTGATGGAGAGAGTACAGCTCAAGCTTGGTGGAGACTGAAGTTACTAATGCTCAAATGTCCTATTCATGAGATCCCCAACAATATTATTATCAATAACTTTTATGCAAGACTTTCTCTTCATGATAAGGATCTATTGGATGCTTCTTGTGTTGGATCATTTACACGCATGGAAGAAGAAGCTAAATGGGATCTTCTAAACTGTATTCAAGACAATGCTGAAGCATGGGAGAATGATAAAGGAAGAAAGTCAGATATAAATTATGAATGCATTAAATCTTTTATGGGAACTGATGAATGTCATAATATTAGTAATGCTTATGGTCTAGACTCTCAAGTTATTGCAAATGTTTTAAGGCTTTTGCCTCATATATTGAAATTCCAAAAAGAGAATGGAATAAGTATCATGCACCATCTAAGGATATTATTGATTGTATTCCTGTTAGAAGTACTAAAGTTTGCACTATTGATCGTATTTTACATGAACCTTATATCGAGAAAATACCTTTCCCAGATAAGGTAAAAGAGCACTCTATGATAACTAGTGTAATTAATAAAAGTACAAAGAGAGATGTAAAGCCTGATGAACAAATAAACATTAAACCTGCAGTAGCAATTGTGAAAGACCTTGTCACTAAAAGTGTAGAAGATGGACACATTGTCTTCTGTGAGGATGCTTCTAATATTGTCTCACATCCTAATAGAACTAGAAAAGCTAGTGTACATGTGCTTTCTGTTAGAATTGGTGATCATTGATATTATGGTTTATGTGATATTGCTGCAAGTTCAAGTGCTATTCCTTACGAGCTTTACAAAGAAATTATGCATGAAACTAGTCCATGCGAACTAGAAGAAATTGATGTGGTTATTCACCTTGCAAACAGAGAGACCATCTCTCCAATTGGTATTGTAAGAGATGTGGAAGTTCTTTGTGGTAAGATTAAATATCCTGCCGATTTTCTAGTACTTGGTTCAGGTGCTAGTAAAACCTATCCTATCATTTTTGGTAGACCTTCCTTGAACACGTGTGGAGCCATTATAAACTATAAAAGGGAGAAAATTTTAACTAAATTTGATGGGGAATCTTATGAGTTCAATTTTTCGAAATTTGCTAAAGTTCCTTATGAAAATGAAACCCCTAATGAGGATTTTAGAGTTGAACAACATAACTTTCTGATGGAAGATTTGGGTACCACATTGCCACCTAAAAAGGATCCGGTTTTCGATCTAAAACCTTTACCTGATGATCTTAAATATGCTTACATTGATGATATAAAAAATCATGTTATTATTAGTTCTAAACTTTCAGGGAAGGAGGAGGAAATATTATTGGAAGTATTGAAGAAACATCGAGGAGCTATGGGTTATACCCTTGATGATTTAAAGGGGATTTCCCCTAATATATGTCAGCACGCTATCAATATAGAACCCGGTGCAAAACCAGTGGTGGAACATCAAACACTAAGATGAAGGAAGTGGTAAGAAACAAGGTATTAAAACTCCTTGATGCTGGTATTATTTATCCTATTGCTGATAGTGAATGGGTTAGTCCTGTTCATTGTGTCCCTAAGAAAGGGGGAATTAGTATTGTGCCTAATGAGAATAATGAGCTTATCCCCCAAAGAATAGTAGTAGGTTATAGGATGTGCATTGACATCAGAAAGGTTAACACAGTTACTAAGAAAGATCATTACCCACTGTATTTTATTGATCAAATGTTAGAAAGGTTGTCTAAAAAGACCCATTTTTTGCTTTCTTGATGGATACTCTGGGTTCTCTCAAATTGTTGTTAAACAACAAGATCAATAAAAAACTACTTTTACGTGCCCTTATGGAACATATGCTTATAGGCGAATGCCTTTTGGTTTGTGTAATGCTCCTGCTACTTTTCAAAGGTGCATGTCTGCTATCTTTCATGGTTTTTGTGACGAAATTGTGGAAGTGTTCATGGACGATTTTTTCGTCTATGGAACTTCTTTTGATAATTGTCTGCACAACCTTGATAAAGTTTTGCAGAGATGTGAGGAAAATAATCTTGTTCTTAATTGGGAGAAATGCCACTTCATGGTTGTAACGCCCCAGTTTTAGTTAATTAGTAATTAGGTTTTGATTATGCATTCATGAGCATCATCCCATAAAAGTGCAAACAAGAAAATGAAGATAAAACCCTAAACCCTATTTTCCTTCCCCTTCCTCCTTAAAAATGAATTCAAAACGTTTTGAATATTTTGAAAACTCAAAAACTTGTGGAGCCCAAATGGTTTAAAGAGCCCCTACAATATTTTCATACTTTTACAAAGCTCTGGTATTTTCAAACTGTTAAAAACATAAAAGTATTTGAAAATACAAACAGCGAAAAGGTTTTACAAAAGGAAAAAGGGTTTTTAGAAAAAAGGAGAGCAGCTGTCGAATCAGGCCCGGCCCAACTCCCCTCTCCTCTCTCTCTACCTGCCACCCATGCGCCCGTAGCCGGCCCAACTAGCCCACCCCGGCCCATACCGCTTCGCCATCTCTTTCTTTTCATATTCCCCGAGCACGACAGAGGAAGCTACTGCCTGGCAACGCACTCGCCGTCAATCCCCTATGCGTCGTGATCCTTGCGTCTGCCCCTGGGTGCGAGGATAAGATGCCCCGAGCCTTCTCTCTCTCGCCTGGTCATTCTATCCCCCACGCGCTTCCTCTCTGTTTCCCCCTGGGTGCCCAAACCCTAGTCGCCAGTCGCCGCCGCGCACCGTCATTCTGCACTCCGCCAAGCACCGCCGAGCACGCCATCATCTCTGTCAAGTCCTCCTCGGTCTTCCTCGGCAAACGAATTGAGACCACGCGTCTGGAGTCGACCGAATTGACGCCGTCTTCCTTAAGTTCGGCAGGTGCTGATTCTCCGCCATACGAGCTCCCCTCGCCTTCTCGACCACCTACTCGTGATCACGGTGAGGCTCTTGTGCTCAAGCTCCTCCCCGCTCCTTTCCTCTCTTCCTGTAGTGGTATAACACCGTGGAGCTCCGAGCGTCGCTGTAGTTGCTTGCTTCCGGCCAAGCTCTGGCGACCTCCTACTAGCGGCGCCGCCCTTTTCTGGTTTGCCTCACCACACTGAATTGAACGCACCCCTCTGCCAGCTCGCGCGTGCCCCGCTCCCCCGTTCCCGCCACCGATCTGCGGCTCACTGATGTTGTGACGTCGTGCTGATGTCAGCATGATGTCAGCAGCGCACGGGTCAGCCCAGTCAAACCCTCTCCGGGTCCTACTTCGCCACCATGGCAGCTGAGGTGGCCTTGGGACCTCTGTCAGCCTCTGGGGATAGCCCAGCACCGGTGAGAATCAACCCAGCCCTAAGGTGACGTCAGCCATGTGTCACGCTGATGCAATAAAAGGTTTTTAAATAGTTTAATAATTTTAGAAATTGGTTTAATCTTATAAAATCAATATCTAATTATTTATAAGTCGGAAAAATGTGTATAATATATCAAAATGTTCAGAAAAATGAGATCTTTACAATAAACTCAAAATAATGCATTGTTAAGCAACTTAAATGACAAGTTTAATTAGAGAACTAAATCAACCCCTCATAGGTGTTCCGGGATTTACCCTGTCTTAGAGTTTGTACCCTTCGGACCCTGTTTAAAGTGATCAAGCATGCCCTAGGGTTTCATTTAAGATCTATTTAACTTGTCATATCATCATCCTTGCTTGAGCATTGCATCGATTCCATGTGTTGATTGTTGTTTCCCCTTTCTTTCGGTGTTTGCTTCTTCCCGGTAGAATACGATATCGATATCGAGATCGAAGACCGAGATCAACACCATCTAAGATCGACAAACAATACTTGACCAACTATAATCAAGTCAAGTATAAGGCATCTGGAGATCTATATCGAGGTATCAACAAACAAGGCAAGCATAGCCCCACACATAAAAGAATCCTATGCTTTTGAAAGTATTTCTATCTTGCCATGATGCATACGATTCTACTGTGGTCTTTTATCGATAGACAGAGTATCCTATCTGTTGCATTACTCCCTTAAGCTTATATTACCTGATCCACTTCTCCTAGCATAACTAGGTTTGGCTTGTGCGCACTGCTAGAGCTATATCTGTGTCTTGCTTAGCCATGCATAGTTGTCAGTGCTGGTTCATCCAGAGGATGTACCAAATGCAGAGAATCTAGTATGATAGGAGAACAAGGTATACTGATGAGGTAAGATCAGTGGTAAAGGTTAAACATGCTAAGGCTTGTATGGGAGGCCACAGTGGGATGTGGTTTTTCTAGTCCCATGCTCGCCACTACTAGGAACTGAGTTCTTGCCTTTGGAACCGAGATGAGCGTACAGCCACACGGGGCCTATAAAACCTCACGAGTAACTAACTTGCCTAGTAGATTCCATGAGTCACATAGTTCGGGCGTTCCATTTGACATATGCATTCTGGTTGTTCTCGAAGGCAGTGAAGGAGGTGCATTCATACAGGTAGGTAAGCATGGTCGGGGTTGCTTGGGGTGGATGGAGCCCCTGGTAAACCAACCTCGACACACATCTCAAGGGACTGGCTTCAGGATTTGACTCGTTACGGCAGAACCATCCTTAGGGCGTGACTCATGGTCTCGGCGAAAGCAAGGTAAAGACCGTGTACAACCACCCTCTATCGGCCTTCCAAGGAAGAGGGCTAATCATTGTGGAATTAAGAGCCGGTTGGTACGTGTGGGTAAAGTTGTACACCCCTGTAGGGTTAAATCTTTTTGAAAATCCATGTTCACGGTTATGAACGCTTGGTGACCAAATTCTAAGATCATAGAGAACTTTAACCTAATCGTAAAACTTGGTAGCTCAACGTGTGCTTAAGGATGCTTCCTCATGGGTACGAGGGGGTGATCCTAGTTGTGAGATGAGGATTACTTTGGTGGATATCAAGATGATGATAAATTCTTCGGAGATGTCGCTCTCTTATCCCCTTTTAAAAAATTCTGAGTAGACGAGCTTCTTCTCCCTCTTGTTTTATAAACAAACATGGCTTTATGCAAAATAACCCCACCAGCCATAAGTCTTGTGGAGTACACCCTGTACTCACCCTTGCTTTGTTGATACTTTTAGAGTAAGTATTCCCCTAAAGGCGAGTTTGGTACGACATCGACACTGACGAGTAGCTTGGGGTTCCCGGCCGGCAGCCTGGAATCTATGGGCTGGGACGTCATCGCTATGCTTCAGGCCTCTTAGGCCATTTGTTAAGTTTGCTATACTTAATAGCATAATTTGCCTTCCGTTGTTTGATGTTTGTGGTTAGTGACCTCTGCTTGTAATATTTTGGTTCTTCGCTCAGTTATGAGCTTGCTGTAATAATTTTTGTGTCGCAGGGTTACTGTTGTGTTACCAATTTCTCACTGAATATCCTCGCGCTCTAGGTTAAGCTTATGTCAGGCTAAGGTCTGGGATTTGTTTAATCCTAATCCCGGGGGTGTTACAGGTCTTGGTATCAGAGCAGTACTAACCATAAGAAAACCTTGAGCTTGGTCGATGTTGAGTCTAGTGCTTATGAAAACTATTTCAAAGATGAAAAGTATTTGCGAAAACTCTAGTATGCTTCTTTTTCTCCTCATCTAGTTTCACTCTAACTCTGGGTCACCTTATCTTGTGTTGACTTTGAAAAAGTTTTGATATCTCTTCTAGACTTTCAAAACTTAGGTGCCTTCTAGGCATGACATTTCTTAGCCAGTTGACCTAGTGTTGAGTTCTCTAGAGTTGTGTGTGTTGTGAATTCCTTCCTTCCTCTTGCACTGCTTCAATCGAGAGATTCCTTTCTATCGTGATCTCTCTATCTTATGGGTCCACAACATCATGTTGACGGTTCCACAGTATTCTATTCTAGGTCTCGAGGTTTCCTTTCGCCTCGTGTGCCTCCCTTTTGTTTGTTAGGGTACTTCAGAAGTCATTTCTTCTCTTAGAAGCTACCTCGTGATTGCTACCTTATAGTGTATGATGTGTCACTCAAGTAGTAGTTACTTATTTTCTTGGGTTTTAAGCCTTGGACTTGAACCGAAGATCCCGGATTGTACGAGATTCTAGTGTTGTGAATCTGGTACATGAAGCTGATCTTTAACCCAAGATCCATTCCATTGTCCCCAATTGTAAATGTTCCCACATTACCTCAGGATGGCTAATTTCAAGTATAGCCTTCAAGCTTGTGGATATTGTTGCGATTGAATTGTGACAATTAAGGACTTCCCCTACCACTAGCCCCGATGGATGTTCTTTAATGGAACCAAATAGATCACGACAAGAGTACTCCTCGTGAGTCTCTCATCTATACTCGTGACTCTGCCACACCCACCCTTCTACGCATTGGTTCTTGGAAGATCGATAATCGATGCATCCACATCTCGGGATTCTATCCTGAGTATGTCCTTTCCCCTTGGTGTTTTCGACCTTTGTCTACTAGTTGGTAGCCAACTAGTAAATGTGCATTGGTGACCTCCGATGCAAGATACTCTTGTGGTCCATCAGGACAAACCATTTCGGGATGTCAGGAGAAACAAACTCCAGTACCTCGTCATATCTAGGACCAGGTCAAAGTGTTGTAATCCGCATATCAAAAAGCGTTGATTAGCTTCTGTTTGTTCCACCTTAGAGTATCACACTCTTATACACTAAGAGTTTGTGCTGAGTTTCATGACCCCTTAATGAAGTGATGCTCTCACACATATTTACCCACCCTTCCTCCGAGCTTTCGCGCTTGAAAATGATGTGCATGTGTACTAATGTGGTCATCTGAGATTCTTAACAATTCTTATTGCTTTGAACTCCAAGGACATTTGTGTCATCTTTAGCGTGATTGGTTAACCCTATCACTAAGCAAAGGATGATTGTGCTACCAAGTCCATTACTCTAGTGCACTTTATTCGGTTAAAGAGTTAGGCTTATGCCCAAGCTCTAAGACTATGTCTCCTTGCCTTACCAAGCAAGTTTCCTCTTGAACTAAGTGACATATCGGTGGTTCGTGATACTCTAGATGTCTACTAGAAGTATTTCCATGTTGCCACATGATTGTGCTGTCAAGTTCTTGAGCAAGCAAGTTCTCTGAACTACTCTTCTCTCCAAGGATATGTACTGGATACCCCTGAACTAGTTGGTTGAGATTAAACAACAACTTGGAGAGTTGTAAGACAAAAGTTCTATCCAACTTAGTTTATCTAAAGGGACGTTTAGTGTTGTTCATGCTGAAGAAAGATAGTGTTTCCTTTGTGGAAATGTTATCGTCCCCACCTTTGATTTGGGTTACCGTCAAATCAAACTCAGTTCCAAGGACTATCTTGATGATGCTGCTCCTTGTGATGCTTCACTTGAGTACATATTCATGTTCTTTGGTCTAACCAATACTCTACCTCGTTCTTCCAACATATGAGTCTACCTTCTTGGAGTATCTCGATAAGTTTGTTGTTGAGCCCATCAATAATATCCTTATCTTTTCCAATCTAGACTGGATTCATATGGAACATTTGGCATTAATGTTGGAAAACTTTTTAAGAACCTTTTTCGTGTCATCTCGAAGTATGTGTTCTAGATGTTAGAAGTAACCTTCTCCGATTCACGCGTAATGTCGTCGTGGATTCGAGTAGAGTTATCTTTGTTCTCTTTATGGACATAGTGTATTTTGTTGCAAGTACTCGATGTATGAGCAATTGTCCTTCGACAAGTTGTTAATACATGGGTCTAGCAACCTAGCTCAGTCTATTGGAGCTTGACACTGAATTCCATGTCTTGAGAATCTAGTGACTTTACCTTTGTAGTAAATGTTGCAAAATTTCTATTCGGACATGCTGAGTCTGAAGTATCATCCCACCTAACTAGAGCTGAATCTCAAGCAGTAATAATGGTTGGTGTTCCTCAAGGAATTGACATGGGTCTCTCTGAAAATCCGACAAGATTGATGTAATGGTTGACACAACTAGTCGAAAGGTCTATTGTCCTATTCTCTTGAATCAGAAAATAACAACCACTCTTCATGAGGCTCCTTCTATGATTTATTATAGGAGTTGTGCTCATGGTTTCCTTTGTAACCGAAGTCCGGCCTTTACTTGATGTTTGATTTTCCTGAACATCAAGGAGAACATTTAAAGTAGCATTGCTAAATGTCTCTCGGTCGATCCTCCGGACCCTTTATGTTGGCAAGCACCTTGTTGTGCCAAGTAACTGAAGTATGAGAATGAAGTTTCTTTTTCCTCATGTCATCAGGAATCTTCTTATATATTCATCTTAGTGGTGTAAAGTGATATCGTAATCTTTGGCAAAGATTTGGTAACCCTGGATGAATAAAGAGTTTCCTTCGTTCTCTATCATGTTCGAAGAGCGACTATGATTTTGGTAATCAGAAGTTTCTCTTGTTACATGCTCTTTGTGACTCTTACGAGTCCTCGCCACAAAACACCTTTCTGTTCTGACCTTCTGTTGAACAAAGTGATCCTTCTGTATCAAACGTAGTTCAATAGCTTGGTTATCCGTATCTTTGTAATCTAAAATCTCTACTTAAGCCGTTTAGTAGAGGTTCATCTCTCGAAGTTTGTGGTCATGTTCTTTCTGGTGTAAGCTTTCCTTTTCAGAAGCTTAAGCTCTTCTGAAGCTCCATGGTCTCAATCCTTATGAAGACCAGTTATCTGTCACCTTGAAAACCTATCTCCTCTTGTTTCCTCTGCTACCTTGATGTGTTTCATGTTCGTCACCTCAGAGTTGTTCTGAACACTCCTTCATCAGTTGACCATGAGATACTCGTGTGTTGTTAGTGTATTTCCCTCTTATCCTCAGAAGTGACCCTATTTCTTTCTCCCTCTGTCTCTCTTCCTACCTTTGGAATCTCGGGCCGAGATTCTCGTAAGGGGGATAGACCTGTAACGCCCCAGTTTTAGTTAATTAGTAATTAGGGTTTGATTACGCATTCATGAGCATCATCCCATAAAAGTGCAAACAAGAAAATGAAGATAAACCCTAAACCCTATTTTCCGTCCCCTTCCTCCTTAAAAATGAATTCAAAAGGTTTTGAATATTTTGAAAACTCAAAAACTTATGGAGCCCAAATGGTTTCAAGGGCCCCTACAATATTTTCATACTTTTACAAAGCTCCGGTATTTTCAAACTGTTAAAAACATAAAAGTATTTGAAAATACAAACAGGGAAAAGGTTTTCCAAAAGGAAAAAGGGTTTTCAGAAAAAAAAGGGGAGCAACAGACGAATCAGGCCCGGCCTAGCTCCCCTCTCCTCTCTCTCTACCTTCCGCCCATGCGCCCGCAGCCGGCCCAACAAGCCTACCCCGGCCCATACCGCTTCGCCATCTCTTTCTTTTCTTGTTCCCCGAGCACGGCAGAGGAAGCTGCTGCCTGGCAGCGCACTCCCCGCCGATCCCCTGTGCGTCGTGGTCATTCTCTCCCCCGCACGCTTCCTCTCGGTTTCCCCCTGCACGCCCGAACCCTAGCCGCCAGTCGCCGCTCCGCGCGGTTGTTCTGCACTCCGCTAAGCACCGCCGAGCATGCCATCATCTCTGTTAAGTACTCCTCGGTGTTCCTCGGCAAACAAATCGAGACCGCGTGTCCGGAGTCGACCAAATTGATGTCGTCTTCCCAAGTCCGGCAGGTGCCGATTCTCTGCCATACGAGCTCCCCTCGCCTTCTCGACCACCTACTCGTGATCACGGTGAGGATCTTGTGCTCAAGATCCTCCCCGCTCCTTTCCTCTCATCCTGTAGTGGTTTTCCACCGTGGAGCTCCGAGCGCCGCCGCAGTTGCTTGCTTCCGGCCAAGCTCTAGCGACCTCCTGCTAGCGGCGCCGCCCTTTTCTGGTTCGCCTCGCCACGCTAAATCGAACGCACCCCTCTGCCAGCTCGTGCGCGCCCTGCTCCGCTGTCCCCGCCACCGATCTATGGCTCACTGTTGTTGTGACGTCGTGCTGACGATAGCATGACGTCAGCAGTGCACAGGTCAGCCCAGTCAAACCCTCTCCGGGTCCCACTTTGTCGTGGTGGTGTCACGGCAGATGCCATGGATAGGCTAAAGGTGGGGACTAATACACGCTAGGGGAATCCAGGGAGGGATAGTGGAGTGATTCTCCACACAGAAGTTTGTATTGCTATATCTCCAAGATTACAAGTGCTCCTTGAGTTGTATTGGCGAGAGGAGGAAGAAGGTGCTCTCTTACTCTTTCCTACTATCTTGCCGAAGAACCCTAGATCAACTAGTGCTATGGAACTACCAAACCAACTAGTGCTCAACCAACCCCCTCTACCAGAACCCTAGCCCCCCTTATATAGAGGAAGTTCGGTCCTGGCCTAGGGCATACGTGGAGGCATATTCCTAAGAATATGCCCCCTCCCAAAGTGGTAACCCGACCGGGGTGCTTTTCCCCCGCGTCATACATGCTTTAGCGACGTAAGCCTTTGCGGCGCCCGTGTCAGCCGACGTGAGCGTCGTCACCCTTGTCGGCCATGACCCGGTGGTCCTGTCCTTGCTTTATTTGCTCATGCAGTGCGTACCGGACCTTCTTTTTGACCAGAGAGATTCCTTCCTTCTCCCAGAAGCTAAGCAAGGATCCGGATCATAGTAGATCCGGCCACACCTGTTCCTACATATAAGTTAGACAAGCACTCCTGACTTACTCCTTAAGTCGGATGAGACAATGTTAGGCGACCTCCCCTGGTCCGGATTACTCTGTGATTCGGACTGCCTTGAGGTGACCCAGTCAGCATCCGCTTTGACCTTGCCGGACCTCGGCTAACTCGGTCGTTATACCCCAGAGTGACCCTACCCGGGGTATCCCCCCAACATTAGTCCCCAAAGCTGGTGTGGTCTTAGCTGCCTCGGCCGCTAAGGCCGCATCAGGTTCATTTATGTTCGAGCCTCGGACGTTTAATTCCGAGTTAGCTCCTTATCTCGGATTATATGGATTTACGTTCCCTTCACACGTTCCAAGTTTTCACTTGCCGACCGGGTCACCACTTTGGCTCGGATCCCATGGTTATCATGGTTTGATCCGGGCCCCATTTCCTTCTCTCATACGCCAACCCACGTGGAGGCTAATCATTACCTTGTCTTATTTTAAGGGCCTGCACAGTAACCGCCGCAGTAATTGTCAGTTTCACTGTGCATGGGTCACGTCATGCATGCCTCCTTGTTTACCGCAACAGCACGTCGCGTCATGGGATCACTTCTACTCTGTGGCCCCCTGTGTGGCTTTTCTCTGATTGGCTGATGCCGGTGATACACGGCCACACCGTGTGGCTCGTCGGCGCAGCTCGATCCCACTCATCGATCATTGGGGGTGGTTAAATAGGGGAGGGGCGCGTCCCTTAGCGTTTTTCCACCTCTGCGCCCCTTTGCCCGTTGTGTTTTCTCCTTCGTCTTCCCTACGACCACGCCGCCGCCGGTGCTTTCTAGGAGCAGCGCCGCCGCCGCACCTCCCCGTGCCTCCGCACCGCAGCCACCGCTGCGCAGCTTCTTTGCCACTGGTCCATTCCAATCTAGGCCTCAGACCCCCGCCGCTGCTAGCTCCAGCGAGGATAGCGGATACGAGATGACGGAGGAGGAGCTCGTCGTCGCCGAGCAGGAGATGGAGGAGGACGCCGACGCGGCGGACCGCGGCGCGTGGGCCGGTTCGTGGGTCTGTCAAGACGACATTGACTGGCTCTACCGGACCAGGCGTATTCCCGCCGGTGTCGTCGCTCGTCTCCCCTCCGCCGAACTGGCCCCCTCACCCAATCTGGGTGAGTTCGTTGTATTCCTGTCCCACTTCCAATGGGGATTTGGCCTCCCGGTGAGCGATTTCTTCCGGGATTGGGTTAGGACGTACCACCTGTAGCCGCACCATCTCCCAGCAAACGCTATCACCTCTCTTTCCGCCTTTGCCTCTACGATCGAGGGCTACACCGGACTATGGCCCACGAAGGAGCTGTGGATCCGGTTCTTCGGCCTCCGTCACAACGTTGTCCCCAATATCCACGTTGAGTCGGAGGACAAGCATCTCACTCAGTTCGGAGCTGCCTTCATCTTGCCCCGGAGGTTTTCGGTCTTTCCCCGGGTTACCGGGCTTGACTCCTGCAAAGGATGGGCCTGGATCTTCTTCTACGTCCGGAACGAGGGTACGAAGACTTGATTCGGTTGCTGCCCTACGCTCCGGGCCTACCTGACATGGATTTCTGGGAGGAGGTCCCCAAGAAGCCTACTGCTCTGGCTAACCAAGTTAACAAGAGGTTCGTGGAGCTGAAGAAGCTCGGATTGCGCAACGAGGATGCTATGATCACGTTCGTGCGTAACCGAATTTCTCCCCTCCAGAAGCGCACCCACAAGTTGTGCCATATGAGTTTCGGCCGCGACCCCAACCGAACCTCCTCCTTCGAATTGAGCAACACAGAGATCTTTCGCCGGGTCAAGGCTCTTTTCACCACCCACAAGGATTTCTCTACCGAATGGACGTGGGGAATCAAGCACTACTATCGTGACAGGCTCCCTCCCGCGGTAAGCTTCGCGGGGCAAACTTAATTCGGATCAAGTATGTGTCGGTTTTTGTCATATTTTTGACTCTGCTCTTTGTGCTTTTTCTCAGTTGTTTCTTCAGCAAACTCTCGAGGATGGCACGGATCCGACCCTTAAGTGGGCGCCGGACCGAGAAATCCTGGATGAGGCAGAGCCGGACTAGGAGATGTTCCTCCCTATGACCGACGCCACCAAACGACCCAGCGGTAAATTCTCTTCTCTTAGAGATTGGCCCGATGATGAGGATGACTCGGATATCGACGTGATGGAACCCGTTGAGGCTGTCCCTCTTTCTTTTGCCTTTCCGGCATCAGCTAACCCCGGTGGGCATATCCACGAGGATCCTCCACTTGCCACGGGCGAGCCAGTTCCGGTGGCGTCAAAGAAGAAGCGTGGAGCCACATCGAGTTCTTCCTCCGAACCTTCTCAGCCCACAAAAAGGCAAAAGAAGGTCGGAGACAAGACTGCCTCCAAGCGGGCAGGCAAAGCCCCGGCACTGAGGGCCCGGAAACCCAAGGAGGCCGAGACCTCAGATGCGTGAGTTATTTTTCATTGCGTAACTCACTTTTCCTTGCATCATGGTAATTTCTCTTCTGACATTATTCTCTTTTTAGGCCTCCTGTGGAGGTCCCTCAGAGCGGATCGAGCATCACTTCTCCCCTTCGGTCCGGCCCTTCTCCTCCTCGTGATGACGAGTCACGCCCGCTGAGCCCTATTCTGGAGGGCTCTGCGGCTGCTCCGGGTTCCGCAGTACCTCATCGAGAGGAACGCGACCTCGGAGCGGGAGGGGTCGGTTCGGCCGAGGCGACGGTGTCCACCACTTCGGCATTGCCGCAACCAGCAACCACCGAGTCTATCACAACACCAGCACCAGCAGCAGCTCCAGTACCAGCAACCGAGCCAGCACCTGCCCCGGCACCAAGGAAACCAACAACAGCTCCAGTCCAAGTTCCTCTGCCTCTTCCGAGTCATCTCAGCCTCGGCGAGGAACCATTCCAGCAACTTCCAAAGGGAAATCCACCGTGGTTACTTCTTCCCAGCAAGCTAAAGGCAAGAAGGCTCTGGATACTGCCAAGTCTACATCCGTCGAGGCCGGGCAGCGAACCCTGTCGTCGATGCTTCCGAAGAAATCACCAGCAGCGACGGATGTTCCTGCCGAGCCAATAGATGCGCAACAGATGGTTCTGCACACCAGCCCAGCTCTTGCCCTAGTTGAGAGGAAGGAAGCTCATGCGAAGGGCTTGGTGGCACCCCACATGCCCACTGGCGAACGGTACCCTCCGAGCCTTATCGAGTTCGTTATGAACTGGAACAAGGCGGAGTTCGTCCACAACGACGATCTCCCGGAAAAGTTCAGCCCCGCAGAATTTTCTGCCCAGATGAATACTGCCGCCAAGGCAATTAACCTCGCGGGGCGAATGATGGAGGTATGTAAACTTCAAAACCAACGTAGATAATAGCCGGGTTTGGGAAAAGTCCTTTACATGCTGAGTAGATAATAACCATTAGTCCCCGAGCCTCCGGGGGAGTAGCTTGTTACTCGGCCGGATGCTCATTAGAAAACCAACGTAGCTGCATGTAAACTTCAAATATGCACACACCTAGAGCCGGGTTAAGTTCCACTTGGCCTGGATCTTGCATACTTCGAATATGCACACACCTAGAGCCGGGTTAAGTTCCACTTGGCCCGGATCTTGCACACTTCGAATATGCACACACCTAGAGCCGGGTTAAGTTCCACTTGGCCTGGATCTTGCACACTTCGAATATGCACACACCTAGAGCCGAGTTAAGTTCCACTTGTCCCGGATCTTGCACACTTCGAATATGCACACACCTAGAACCGGGTTAAGTTCCACTTGGCCCCGATCTTGCACACTTCGAATATGCACACACCTAGAGCCGGGTTAAGTTCCACTTGGCCCAGATCTTGCACACTTCGAATATGCACCAAGCTAATTTTACACTTCTGTACTTCTTTCAGGTAACCACCAATCGCCGGAGCGTCGAATTTCAACGCCTGCTTGATATCCACAAGATCCTGCGTGCAAAACATGTTGCACTTGGTGCAGAACATGAAAAGAGAGGTAATTTTCTTGCTCGGCACCTCTCCATTTTTCTTCACTTTCTTCCGCCGAACTAATCTCCTCATTCGGTTTCTGCAGCTGGGGTGGAGGCTGAGAACAAAATTATGCGGAAGAACTTGGAGGAAATTCGGGGTATGTCCTCTTTTGTTCGACCTCGTAGTGTTTTCCATTTCTTCTTCTCCTTGGCTCGGCAAACATTCACTCCTCGGCTCTGTCGGGTCAACATACTATTTCAGCATCGCTTGAGGATAGTGTGCTCGTGCCTGATATGATGCTGCATTTTCTCGAACAAGCAGGGCAGCATCAGGCCGAGCTGAAGAAGAAGAATGATGAGCTTGCTCTCCTCCGGACTAAGGACGACGAGATTGCCAAGCTCAAGGCTGAGATGGAGAAGGTGAAGGCCCAACACCGAACCGAGCTCCAAAAGGTTGGCCAGGACTTCACAGAAGAGCGTGAGCGCCTTACTCTCCAGATCTCCAAGGGCCAGGACCTACTCAGAGAATCTGACCTCCAGCTTGGGTCGTCTAACGCTGAGCTTGAGCAACTTCGTAAAAGACGCGATGCCTGCATCAAGGAGTTAACCCGGATCCATAGCCACATTTCTCGTAAGTTCCTTTCCCTTATCCGACATACTTCTCCGGGTTACCTCATATGTCTTTCCTTCACCTTCTTCCTTTGCCTTGTTTCCAGACCACTTTCCAGAGGGTACTGCGATTGCCAGCGCTGTTGTTGCCAAATTTCGCCTAGAGAGGGGTACTCCCATTGCTCCTGATGGTGAGAACATTCCCTTGGACATGGAGGACCTATTGGTCAGCCTGTCCTCTCGCGTGGAGACCATCAAGAATTATGGCAAGGATATCCTCGACGTTGCAGTGCGCATCTTCAATACGTTCTGGCCCGGAGAGAGTAGCCCGGATACCATCGCAACTCTCGTCGAGAAATTAATGGAAGTTGAGACCCAGCTTGACCTCTGGAGAGAGTCTGTTGGTCGTGCCGCAGCTGATACCATCCTTCACCATATTCTCACATGGTACGAGAAGATCGACCTCAGCCTCCTTACACGCCGGCACACCAGATCCAGATGGACCGATGATGCGGAGTGGGTAGCTCGGCGCCAGGCTTGCGCCTACAGCCTCGTCGAATATTCTCCTATTCATGACTGGATTGAAGGGCCGAGCTTCCTGGAATCCGCTGGGGACGAGCAGAATGAGAATGTTGAAGATGGGTCGGATGAGGACGGGGAAGATGATGCTTCAGATATTGAAGACATTGACGACGACACCGAACCTGCTCCTCCTGCTGCTCCTTAGTTCTAAAAAACTTGAAAATTTATCAGATCCCCGGTATGCCGGGTGCAATTGTATGCTGGATATGTGATATTTTGCTACTACGTTTTTATGCCGGATTAACTTGGACGTAGTCCCCGAGTTTCATTTTCTTGTTCGTCCAATTCTTTGGCTCGGTCCGTGTCTACCTTGATTCGGTTTTACGACTTACGAATCCAAGCTTCAAAAATTGTCTTAACAATACTTAGAAACTTTTGGGGCTTGGCTCAAAATAATTCAGCATAATAACTTGAAAATAAAAACAGGGTTAGTCCGAAAAAACAAACGTTAGCTCGAATAAATTCGTTTCCTTAGTCGTTTTTCATGTCCTACGCAATTCCAAACTTTTTCCCTTGCTTGCCATGAAGCCAATTCTTGTTGGACAGCAGCAAGTCGAAGGGTTGGGTTTTTGGTGCTCACACATTACTAATCCGGGTTAAGTAGAACGACCTATTCCAGCTACCGCATAAGAAATTATGACAAACATTATTAAGGCAGTCCCTGAGTTACTGCTCGAGGCGCTGCTATTTCATTGATAAGCTCAATGCCGACATACATACCGACATATGAGACGACTCGGATACATACACTTCTTAGCTAAGTGTAGAAGGGACGAAGTAGTGCTACATTCCACGGTCGCTTGGATTCCTCTCCGGACCTGTCCGCCTTGTTCTTTTCCTGTGGCTTTGCATCTATGAGATAGTAAGAATCATTGTGCAATGCTTTGCTCACAATGAATGGCCCTTCCCATGGGGGGATAATTTATGCATGCCAGTAGTACGTTGTACCAACCGGAGCACCAGATCGCCTTCCCGAAAGACTCGGGGGCACACTTTCCGGCTATGATAGCGTCGGAGATTTTGCTGATATATGGCGGATCTGGACAATGCCAGTTCTCTCGCTTCTTCCAGCAGATCAACATCATTTTGCCGGGCTTCTTGCACTTCGGCTTCTGTGTATTGGGTGACCCTAGGCGAATCAGGCTCTATGTCGGCCGGTAATACAGCTTCTGCCCCATATACCAGAAAAAATGGCGTATAGCCTGTTGATCGATTCGGAGTTGTTCTTAAGCTCCACAGTACCGCTGGTAGTTCTTCTATCCAGCACCCCGCTGATCTTTGCAGCGGCTCAATGAGCCGGGGTTTTATCCCGGATAATACTAATCCGTTGGATCTTTCCACTTGTCCGTTCGATGCGGGGTGGGCTACCGAGGCGACATCGAGTCGGATCTTCTTATCTCGGCAGAAGCGCGCAAATGCTCCTTCCGTAAAATTTGTTCCATTATCGGTTATAATACTGTGTGGATAACCGTATCTCAAGATGATGTCTTTGAGAAACATTACGGCCGTAGCTCCATCACATTTTCTTATAGGTTTCACTTCAATCCATTTTGTAAACTTGTCCACCATGACCAAAATGTGTGTCATGTTTCCTCTCGCTGGTTTGAACAGGCCAACCATATCCAAGCACCATACAGCAAATGGCCACGTGATTGGTGTGGTATTGAGTTCCGACATAGGCATACGTGTCTTGGTGACGTACCTCTGACAACCATTGCATTTTCTCACCAGATCTTCTGCTTGTTCCAAGGCACTTGGCCAGTAGAATCCATGCCGGAACGCCTTTGCCACCAAGGCTCGGGATGAGGCATGATGCCCGCATTCTCCTTGGTGTATATCTCGGAGGATATCAAGCCCTTCTTCCGGGTCAACGCATTGTTGGAGGACATTGGTTACACTCTGTTTGTACAACTCGGAATTGATGATTGTGTATGCTTTTGCTCTCCTCTGAGTTTGCCTGGCTAACACCTCCTCAGCGGGTAACGTTCCATCTTTCAGGAATTGGAATATAGGCAGTGCCCAAGCTGGTATGGCTCGTGGAGGGAATATCTCCTCATCAATTTCTATCTGATCGACCGGCATAACTTTAGCCGGATCACGCTGAGCAGTCCCCGGGTCTAGCGAGGTAGTCCCCGGGTCTAGCGAGGCAGTCCCTGGGTTTGCTGATGCAGTCCCCGGGTTTCGCGTACTACCTCCCGTGTCAATGTCCATGGGCTCAGCTCCGGATTCCGTGTTTTCTGAGGTGTTCCAATGCTACACCCGGTGGAATTGCCTGTCTGGTCAATCCGAGCTTCGACAGCATGTTGGCAGCCTCGTTTTCCGCCCGGGGTACATGGTGAAATTCACACCCCTCGAAGTAACCAGATATCTTCTGCACGTGAAATTTGTATAGTGCCATGTTTGGATCCAGGGCGTCCCACACTCCGGACACCTGCTGCACCACCAGGTCCGAGTCGCCAAAGCATATTATCCGACGTATGCCAATCTCCTTTGCCACTTTGAGCCCATACACAAGAGCCTCATACTCAGCGACATTGTTCGATGCTGCGAAATGGATCTGCAATACGTACTTTAGCTGATCCTTCTTTGGCGAGGTAAGCACAACCCCGACGCCTAATCCGGTTTTGGTTTTCGACCCGTCAAAGTGCATCCTCCAGTAATTCGGATCTGGTGGCGGTGGTTCGTATTGTACCTCGGCCCAATCCACAAAAAAGTCCACCACAGCCTGAGATTTGATCGCTTCTCTTCTGTCGTATTAGGGCACATAAGGGGCTAACTCAATTGCCCATTTTGCAATTCTGCCACTCACATCCTTGTTACCCATTATCTCGGATATGGGAGCTTCACATATTACTTTGATGGGGTGCTCCTCAAAGTAATGCTTTAACTTATTTGCCGCCATGTAGATGCCGTATGCCACCTTTTGAAAGTGCGGGTAGTTCTGTTTTGAGGCAGACAATACCTCGCTCAGGTAATACACTGGCCTCTGCACTGACTTACCCTCTTCATTGCGCTCCACCACGATTACTGCACTTACAACTCAGTTGGTTGCGGCTACGTAGAGCAACATTGGCTCCTTTGATAGTGGAGAGGCTAACACTGGCGCAGTGGCCAACATCTTTTTTAAGTGGGCAAAGGCTTCATCGGCCTGTGGCGTCCAAACGAATTTATCCGACTTTTTCATGAGTTGGTAGAGAGGAAGTGCCTTTCCTCCCAACCGACATACAAACCGACTCAACGATGCCAGGCATCCAGTGAACTTCTGGACATCATTGAGACACTTCGGTAGCTCCATTCGTTCGATGGCTCGGATCTTTGTTGGATTAACTTCGATACCTCGGCTGGAGACGAGAAATCCGAGTAACTTTCCAACCAGGACACCAAAGGTACATTTTTCCGGGTTAAGCTTCATCCGGAACCTTCTCAAGTTCGCGAATGTTTGCCTTATGTCATCAAGGAGCGTTGTGCTTTCCTTGGTCTTGATAACCACATCATCCACGTATACTTGTATGTTTTGACCTATTTGGTCGTGCAAACATTTTTGCATACATCTTTGGTACGTTGCACCTGCATTACGTAAACCAAACGGCATAGTGCGATAGCAGTAAGCCCCGTACGGGGTAATAATTGCCGTTTTTATTTGATCATCCGGGTTCAGAGGTATCTGGTGGAAGCCAGAATATGCATCAATGAATGACAACATTTCACATCCCGCGGTTGAGTCTATGACCTGATCTATCCTCGACAGTGGAAATGAATCTTTTGGACATGCCTTGTTCAGGTTCGTGTAATCGATACACATGCGCCAAACCACTGCCACGTTCGTATCGTCCTTCTTCTTTTCTACCAGCACCGGATTAGAGAGCCAATCCGGATATAGTACCTCCATGATAAATCCTGCTGCTAGTAACCGAGCTATCTCGTCTCGAATGACTTTTCTCCTATCTTCGGCGAATCGGCGGAGAGGTTGCTTCACCGGCCTTGCTCCGGGTCTTACGTTCAAAGAGTGCTCGGCCAACTCCCTCGGAACACCTTGCAAGTCCTGTGTAGACCAAGCAAAAATATCCCGATTCTCACGGAGGAAGTTGACGAGCTCGCTTTCCTATTTGTCAGTTAACCCGGCACCAATTGTTACGGTGCGCTCCGGAAACATGTTATCAACTGGAATCTTCTTGGTTTCCTTTGCGGCTTGAAATGAAATGCTGCCATGCGGGTTACTTAATGCCGGCATATATTGCTGCACGAACTGAGCCAATGTTGCCACCTCTTGGATTTTTCTTTTCTCTCGTGCAATCACGAGTGACTCGGCTAGGTTAGACCCGACTGAAGCACACTCGATGGAACATCGAAAATCACCAGCAATGGTAATCACTCCATTTGGCCCGGGCAACTTCATCTTCAAATAACTGATGTGACAGCTTGCGATGAATTTGTTCAATGCCGGTCTTCGGAGTAACGCATGATACGCACTTTCCAAGTTCACCACCTCAAACTCCAAATTTTCAGTTCGGCAGTTATCCCTTGTGCCGAATAGCACGTCGACCCGGACTTTGCCTATGGGCTCACACGAAATGCCTGGTACATTGCTATGGAAAGTTGTTCTCGTAGCCTGGAGCATGTTCTCCGAGATGCCCAACTTGCGCATCGTATCCGCGTACATGATGTTAATGCTACTGCCATTATCAATCAAAACCTTGGAGAACCTCACGTTGATGTTGGGTCCAATGAATGTCGGATCTAGAACTAGCACATATGAACCTGGGCTCGGCATAAGTTTAGGATGATCTTTGATGCTCCAGGTGATCTCCTGGTCCGACCATGGCATGTACCTCGTCACCGCTAGCATGACCGCATTGACCTCCATATGTCGGCGCTGCAAGCTCTTTCTATCTGTTTCCTCAGTCGTGAACACACAATAACTCTGGTGATGCTCCTTGTACTCATTCCTTCCCTCGTTTCCGGGGTACCTCTGATCCGGTTGTTGCTGATTTTCCACCTGATGCACTGCATCCCTTCTCTCATTGTTATCATACCTCGGCGGAGGGGGAGGCAACATTAGCTGCTGCATGTTCGCTCCGGAGAGCAACTGCTGCCGGGGTAACTCCTCCCGAGGTTGATCATTCCGGGGTGCCTGAGCATTCCCTGAACCACCTTGCTCTATCTTTTGCATCCACTCACATTGCCTCGTCGTGTGACCCGCCGGGCTATTCGGATTTGGCGTGTGAAACTTACACGGCTGGTCCAGCATCGACTCATAGGTATACCTCGGACGGTCTTTCTTTTCCTGCCACTGTTTCTTCTACTCCAGAGTCCACATTTTCTTGCCATCATTTCTTGGAGTCCACTGCCCTCCAGTTCTCTGGCGTTGGCTGCTCCCTGCTCCGGGTTGATCTTGATTCACAGCTGCAACCTGTTGCAAACCATAGCGATGGTCTGGTCTATCATCTCTCCTTTTTCCTCTGTAATCATTCCTCCGGGATGACCCAGCTCCATCCCTCTGATAGTATTCCTCGTTTGATTCATTTGACGCGAGCCTAGGTTGAGTCGGATCGCCCAAAGCATACGAATCAGCAATCCGGATCATCTCTGCCAGTGTAACTGGCATCTTCCTTTGCAACTTCATCCATAGCTCGCTGCCATATCTGCACCCTTGCGCAAACCACGCTATGTCCTGTGACTCTATGACACCTTCACACGAGTTTCTTATGGTACACCACCGGGTCAGGAATTCACGATCCGTCTCATTGGGTCTTTGCTTGCACATTGCCAGGGTCTGCGGTCTGTTCGGCCTCGGATACGTACTTGAGAAGTTGCTGATAAACATTTCTTCAAAATCTATCCAGCAGTTGATGCTTCCAGGTGGTAAATTATTCAGCCATACCCTGGCCGGGCCTTCCAACATCTAGGGCACATAACGCACAGCCCATCTCAAGTTGCCAGTTGCAATTTTCACCGCCGTAGCATAGTTTATCAGCCAATCCTCTGGCTTGGTACTGCCGTCATACGTCTTCGTGCCTCTGGGTAACTGGAAGTTTGGTACCGACGGTTCCTTCATGATCCGGGGTCCAAAGCACGCTGGACCCGGAGGACCTTGACATTCGATCTGTTCCGACCTATACAGGCGATCCAGTTTTAATCTGGCGTCATCCGGCATCAAATCCCTGCTTCCCAATCTCGACCCTATCACATGGTAGTCTGGTCTGGGGTACCCTGCGTTCACCATCTCCAAATCACCATCGTTGTATCGGTTTCGCTCTCGTTGCGCACCTTTCTGCTGCATACCTCGGCCGACGCTTTGCTCTTGCCTCGGTATATTCCGCTGCTGTGGTTATCCTGCTCCTTCGGAGTTGTGTTGTCCGGCATTGCCGTTGGCGGCGTTCCCTTGACCGGCATTGCCTTGGTCGTGATTACCTCGGCCAGCTTCACCTCGACTCACACTCCGTCGATCATCACCTTTCCACATCTCTTTTTCTTTTCCCGCACGCGTTGGGTCGTACGGGACGATCTGTTTGTTCCGTCTGGCCGAGGTTACCACCTCTTCTCTCCTCGGACCACCATGAGGCGATGATGCGGCTCCAACGGACTTCTCTGGGTTACCCATCCCCGAATGGACGATTTTGGAAGCTCCAGCTCTCTCCGGGTTAGCTCTCGGCAGCTCTTCGTTCTGTCTGTTTGCGATCCGAACCAGCTCGTTAACCCTATCTTGCTGTCTTTGATGGGCCTCACCCATCAGACCCTCTAGCTCGGACGCAGCTGCATCTGCTGCTCTGAGGTTCTTCGCCGGGTACTATACTTCGGCAACCCCACAGACAGATAGTTTTCCGCCCCTTCTGCTCCATCATCACCTTCTCTGTTCATCTCGCTTATGAGATTTCTCCCCTTCACTTTTACCGCATCAACTTTGTTTGCCTTTGCGTACTCACGCGGCGTCATGTTCAGCGACTACTGAGCCGCGGCTATTTTCTTTGCGCCCTCCAGTATCTTTTGCCGAGTTTCCTCTAGCTCGGCCTGTGCCTGAGCCGGATCTACCACCGCTGCTACCGGGTTAGCCAAGCTATCCATAGCTTCTCTCAGCACGTTCTTAGGCCTCTCTAGTGGAGGTCCTCTACCTTTCCTCGGTGCCTTAGGTGTTACCTCCGGGTCTGGTGCCGGATCCTTGCTCGCGCCTGCACCTAGCGCAGTCATCATCACCTCCACATGGTCCGGGGAGCGAGCGATATGCGCCCCGCGAGCCACAGTGAGGGGTGGTTCCCTCGCATTGACGACGCGACGCGGATGAACGCACGAGACATCCACAGCAACGTAGACCTTGTGCACGCCGAGCTTGACGAAGAGGCCGTTGCGCGGAAGCGGGCGCGTGCAGAAGCAGCCAGCGTTGTCGCTGACGAAATCCAGCGCTCCAAAGCGCTGAACGAGCCCGGAGACGACGCGTTCGCCGGTGCCGATGAAGTTTCCCGTCCGGATCTTCACCCCTGCTAGCGCCGCTAGCCCCACGGTGGGCGCCAACTGTCGTGGTGGTGTCACGGCAGATGCCATGGATAGGCTAAAGGTGGGGACTAATACACGCTAGGGGAATCCAGGGAGGGATAGTGGAGTGATTCTCCACACAGAAGTTTGTATTGCTATATCTCCAAGATTACAAGTGCTCCTTGAGTTGTATTGGCGAGAGGAGGAAGAAGGTGCTCTCTTATTCTTGCCTACTATCTTGCCCAAGAACCCTAGATCAACTAGTGCTATGGAACTACCAAACCAACTAGTGCTCAACCAACCCCCTCTACCAGAACCCTAGCCCCCCTTATATAGAGGAAGTTCGGTCCTGGCCTAGGGCATACGTGGAGGCATATTCCTAAGAATATGCCCCCTCCCAAAGTGGTAACCCGACCGGGGTGCTTTTCCCCCGCGTCATACATGCTTTAGCGACGTAAGCCTCTGCGGCGCCCGCGTCAGCTGACGTGAGCATCGTCACCCTTGTCGGCCATGACCCGATGGTCCTTCCCTTGCTTTATTCGCTCATGCAGTGCATACCGGACCTTCTTTTTTGACCAGAGAGATTCCTTCCTTCTCCCAGAAGCTAAGCGAGGATCCAGATCATAGTAGATCCAGCCACACTTGTTCCTGCATATAAGTTAGACAAGCACTCCCGACTTACTCCTTAAGTCAGATGAGACAATGTTAGGCGACCTCCCCTGGTCCGAATTACTCCGTGATTCGGACTGCCTTGAGGTGACCCGATCAGCATCTGCTTTGACCTTGCCGGACCTCGGCTAACTCGGCCGTTATACCCCGGAGTGACCCTACCCAGGGGTATCCCCCCAACACACTTCGCCACCATGGCAGCTGAGGTGGCCTTGGGCCCTCTATCAGCCTCTGGGGATAGCCCAGCCCCGGTGAGAATCAACCCAGCCCTGAGGTGATGTCAGCCATGTGTCACACTGACACAATAAAAGGTTTTTAAATAGTTTAATAATTTCAGAAATTGGTTTAATCTTATAAAATCAATATCTAATTATTTATAAGTCAGAAAAATGTGTATAATATATCAAAATGTTCAGAAAAATGAGATCTTTACAATAGACTCAAAATCACGCATTGTTAAGCAACTTAAATGACAAGTTTAATTAGAGAACTAAATCAACCCCTCATAGGTGTTCCGGGGTTTCCCCTATCTTAGAGTTTGTACCCTTCGGACCCTGTTTAAAGTGATCAAGCATGCCCTAGGGTTTCATTTAAGATCTATTTAACTTGTCATATCATCATCCTTGCTTGAGCATTGCATCGATGCCATGTGTTGATTGTTGTTTCCCCTTTCTTTCCGGTGTTTCCTTCTTCTTGGTAGAATACGATATCGATATCGAGATCGAAGACCGAGATCAACACCATCTAAGATCGACAAACAATACTTGACCAACTGTAATCAAGTCAAGTATAAGGCATCCGAAGATCTATATCTGGGTATCAACAAACAAGGCAAGCATAGCCCCACACATAAAAGAATCCTATGCTTTTGAAAGTATTTCATTCTTGCCATGATGCATACGATTCTACTGTGGTCTTTTATCGATAGACAGAGTATCCTATCTATTGGATTACTCCCTTGAGCTTATATTACCTGATCCACTGCTCCTAGCATAACTAGGTTTGGCTTGTGCGCATTGCTAGAGCTATATCTATGTCTTGCTTAGCCATGCATAATTGTCAGTGCTGGTTCATCCAGAGGATGTACCAAATGCAGAGAATCTAGTATGTCAGGAGAACGAGGTATACTGATGAGGTAAGATCAGTGGTAAAGGTTAAACATGTTAAGGCTTGTATGGGAGGCCATGGTGGGATGTGGTTTTTCTAGTCCCATGCTCGCCACTACTAGGGACTGAGTTCTTGCCTTTGGAACCGAGACGAGCGTACAGCCACACGGGGCCTGGAAAACTTCACGAGTAACTAACTTGCCTAGTAGATTCCATGAGTCACATAGTTTGGGCGTTCCATTTGACATATGCATTCTGGTTGTTCTCGAAGGCGGTGAAGGAGGTGCATTCATACAGGTAGGTAAGCATGGCCGGGGTTGCTTGGGGTGGATGGAGCCCCTGGTAAACCAACCTCGACACACATCTCTAGGGACCGGCTTCGGGATTTGACCCGTTATGGCGGAACCGTCCTTAGGGCGTGACTCATGGTCTCGGCGAAAGCAAGGTAAAGGTCGTGTCCAACCACCCTCTATCGTCCTTCCAAGGAAGAGGGCTAATCATTGTGGCATTAAGAGTCGGTTGGTACGTGTAGGTAAAGTTGTACACCCCTGCAGGGTTAAATCTTTTCGAAAAGCCGTGTTCATGGTTATGAATGTCTGGTGACCGAATTCTAAGATCATAGAAAACTTTAACCTAATCGTAAAACTTGGTAGTTCAACGTGTGCTTAAGGATGCTTCCTCATGGGTACAAGGGGGTGATCCTAGTTGTGAGATGAGGATTACTTTGGTGGATATCAAGATGATGATAAATTCTTCGGAGATGTCTCTCTCTTATCCCCTTTTAAAAAATTCTGAGTAAACGAGCTTCTTCTCCCTCTTGTTTTATAAACAAAGATGGCTTTATGCAAAATAACCCCACCAGCCATAAGTCATGCGGAGTACACCCTGTACTCACCCTTGCTTTGTTGATACTTTTAGAGTAAGTGTTCCCCTGAAGGCGAGTTTGGTACGACATCGACACTGATGAGTAGCTTGGGGTTCTCGGCCGGTAGCCTGGAATCTATGGGCTGGGACGTCATCGTTATGCTTCAGGCCTCTTAGGCCATTTGTTAAGTTTGCTATAATTAATAGCATAATTTGCCTTCTGTTGTTTTATGTTTGTGGTCAGTGACCTCTGCTTGTAATACTTTGGTTCTTTGCTCAGTTATGAGCTTGCTGTAATAATTTTTGTGTCGCAGGGTTACTGTTGTGTTACCGATTTCTCACTGAATATCCTCGAGCTCTAGGTTAAGCTTATGTCAGGTTAAGGTCTGGGATTTGTTTAACCCTGATCCTGGGGGTGTTACAATGGTCAATGAAGGAATTGTCCTTGGACATAAAATTTCCGAAAGAGGCATTGAAGTTGATACGGCCAAAGTTGAAGCAATTGATAAAATGCCCTGTCCTAGGGACATCAAAGGTATTCGTAGTATCCTTGGTCATGCTGCTTTCTATAAAAGGTTTATTAAAGATTTATCCAAGATTTCAAAACCCCTTACTAATCTTCTCCAAAAAGGTGTACCCTTTATTTTTGATGATGACTGTAAGGAAGTTTTTGAAACTCTAAAGAAAGCTTTAACTACCGCTCCTATTGTCCAGCCACCTGATTGGAACTTACCCTTTGAGATCATGTGCGATGCTAGTGATTTTGCTGTAGGTGCTGTTCTTGGACAACAAATAGATAAAAAGTTAAATGTTATCCATTATGCTAGTAAGACTCTTGACGCTGCTCAAAAGAATTATGCTACTACTGAAAAAGAGTTCTTAGCTGTTGTCTTTGCTTGTGATAAGTTTAGACCTTATATTGTTGATTCAAAAGTTACCATTCATACTGATCATGCTGCTATTAAGTACCTTATGACGAAGAAAGATGCTAAGCATAGGCTTATTAGATAGGCTTTCAATAATTTGACCTACATATTATAGATAGGAAAGGTGCTGAAAATCCCGTTGCTAATAATTTATCTCGTTTGGAAAACATCTCCTTTGATCCTATGCCTGTTAATGATAGTTTCCCAAATGAACAGTTAGCTGCAGTAGGGGTAAGCTCGCGAGGGAGTCCTTGGTATGATGATTATGCTAACTTTATTGTTTCCAAATATTTGCCTCCAACTTTTACAACACAGCAAAGAAGGAAGTTCTTTTACGATTTGAGACATTATTTTTGGGATGACCCACACTTATATAAAGAGGGAGTAGATGGTATTATGCAAAGATGAGTTCCAGAATATGAACAGAAGGAGATATGGCGGAAATGTCATGATAGTGCCTATGAAGGACATCATGCGGGAGATAGAACCACACGAAAGGTTCTACAATCAGGTTTTTACTGTCCTACCCTTTTTAAAGATGTAAGGAAATTTGTCTTATTATGTGATGAATGTCAACGAGTTGGTAATATTTCTAGACGAAATGAAATGCCCATGAATTACTCTCTTGTTATTGAACCATTTGATTGTTGGGGATTTGACTTTATGGGTCCTTTTCCCATTCAAAAGGTTATACTCATATTCTTGTTGATGTTGACTATGTTACTAAGTGGGTAGAAGCCATACTACGAAAAGTGCTGATGGTGAGACCTCTTTAAAAATGCTTAAGGATATTATCTTTCCTAGGTTTGGAGTGCCTAGATATCTTATGACTGATGGAGGTTCTCATTTCATTCATGGTGGCTTTAGAAAGACCCTTGCTAAATATGATGTTAATCATAGAATTCCTTCAGCTTATCATCCCCAAACTAGTGGGCAGTAGAATTATCAAATAGAGAAATTAAATCCATCTTGCAAAAGACTATTAATATATCTAGAAAAAATTGGGCTAAAAAGTTGAATGATGCTTTATGGGCTTATAGAACTGCGTATAAAAATCCTATGGGAATGTCTCCTTACAAAATGGTTTATGGGAAAGCTTGCCACCTGCTGATACATTGCAAATGTATCTATAATTTTTGATGTTCCATGCTTGGTTTTATCTACTTTCTTGTGTTTTGTCCACACTTTGGAGTATTTTTCATATGATTTCTTGGACTAACCTATTAATAAGAGCCACAGTGCCAGTTGCCTGTTTTCTGCTATTTTTGGTTCCAGAAAGTAAGAAAATGAATATTCTCGGAATTGGACGGGACAAAAGCCAATATGCCTATTTTTCCCGGAGACTCATGAAGCCAGAATACGAGACGGAGAGGGGCCACAGGGTGGCCACACCACCCCTAGGCGCGGGTCCCCCTGCCGCACCAGGGCATGGTGTGGGCCCCCTGGCTGGCCACCGACCTTGCCCCTCTCGCCTATAAGAGCCTCCCGATGCATAAACCCAAAATCATCAAGCCATCAGCCACGAAAAGTTCCGCAGTGCCGGGACGGGGAGATTCGATGGACAGAAAGTCTATGTTCCGGCACCCTGTCGGGACGGGGAAGTGCCCCCGGAGCCATCTCCATCGATCTCCACCGCCATCTCCATCACCATTGCTGATTCCCATGATGAGGAGGGAGTAGTTCTCTCTCGAGGCTAAGGATTCTACCGGTAGCTATGTGTTCATCTCTCTCTCTATGCATGATCATATTGTGATCATGAGCTTGTAATCTATAGATCTACCTTGCTACTCAAGTGCTTTAATAGATCTCTGCTCTCCCCATGTGTGTGAAAGTGACAGCGTGCACACCATGGTGGCACTTAGGCTAGAGATTACAAATACTTGTTATGAGTTATATTTGGAGTTGGATGTCTTTATGAAATTGTGGTGTTTGTTTGAACCATCTAGTGCTCAAGGTGATAGTGTGGGGTTTTCTAGATGGGAAAGATGAACTTTGAGGTGTGCTGTTATAGCCCTACCATTGATTAGAGTGTCCAACCGGAGAGTAGTTAAGAGTAGTATCATAAAGAGAAGATATTTATACGAGAGTGTTCACTAGTGAAAGTATGATCCCTAGGCCTTGTTTCTAAACATTGAAACACCGTTTGCAATTAGAGCTATTACATGTTTGCTTGCTTCTTTCTTTATTTCAGTTTGCCTTTAGTCTTTTCCCATGTCAACCACACGCCATCAAGCTATTTTCTGGCACCGTTACCACTTATAATTATCCATACCACTTGTATTTCACTATCTCTTTGCCAAACTAGTGCACATATACACCTGACAAGTGTATTGGGTGTGTTGGGGACACAAGAGACTTCTTGTATCTTGATTGCAGGGTTGCTTGAGAGGGAATACCTTTGACCACTTCTTCCTTGAGTTCGATAAACCTTGGGTGATCCACTTAAGGGAAAACTTGCTGTTGTTCTACAAACCTCTGCACTTGGAGGCCCAACAATTGTCTACAAGAATAGAAGTGCGTAGACATCAAGCTATTTTCTAGCGCCATTGCCGGGTAGGTAAGGTAAAAGGTACTCACATCCTCCGCTGTGAGTGCTCGAAGTTATTTCCTTTAGATTCTGCAATTTTGTCTTTTTGTTTCTTGTTTGCACTAGTTAGGCTTAATGGAAAACAACAACAAAATTAGAGAGCTTTATAGTATTTATCTTGAATTAGGACATGAAGTGTTTGAAGAGAAAATTTAAAAACCTATTGAACTTTATTTGCATGTTAATAGCAATGTTATTAGTATGAATTCTTTGAACACCATTATTGCTAATGCTATGGAAAAGTCTAAGCTTGGGGAAGCTGGTTTTGATGAGCATGGTATTTTTAGTCCCCCAAGCATGGAGGAGAAAATTTACTTTGATGATACTATGCCTCCAATATATGATGATTACAATGATGAATATGATATTTTCAGTCCACCTACTATTGAGGAGAAAATTAATTATGATTACAATATGCCTCCTATATTTGATGATTATGGTGATGAGAATAATAATGATAGCTATTTTGTTGAATTTGCTCCCACTACAATTAATAAGAATAAATATGCTTATGTGGAGAGTGATAATGATTATATGCATGTGGCTCATGATAAGAATATTTTATTTGATAGTTATATTGTTAATTTTATTCATGATGCTACTGAAAGTTATTATGAGAGAGGGAAACATGGTTTTATGCATCTCAATAATATTAAGTTTCCCCTCTTTATGTTGAAAGTCTTGAAGTTGCACTTGTTTCGCTTTACTATGCTTGTTTCTTTGTGCTTTCATGACTTGTTTATTTACAAGATTCCTATACATAGGAAGTGGGTTAGACTTAAATGTGCTTTGAATTTGCTCCTTGATGCTCTCTTTTACTTCAATTCATATTTTATATGTGAGCATCTTCTCAAACTATCATGCCTAACTTAAAGGTGTTAAAGAAAAGTACTTATTGGGAGATAACCCAAAAGTTTTAGATGAGTCTTGGAAGTTATTACCTCAGTAATAACCTCTCCTTATCCTTTTTATTTGCTTTTTGTGCCAAGAGTAACCTCTAATGAGAGAGAAGTAATGATTGGGAAAGTTGCTGTCCCGAAACAGATTTTTGTGCTTCACCGTATAAATTCGTGTAAAATCTCCGTACGTCTTTTTGAGGTGTGAATTTTTGTGCTTCTTCCCCAGGTTGTCATCTAACTTTCTTTAGTTCAACACTTTTTGATTTGAGCAACATAAGGTCTTCGAAAAAATTCGTATTTACCTGCTGGTCTGTTTTGACATATTTCTATCATTTTCTGCATTTGCTTCTTGTTGGTTCCTTTTTGAGTTATTTTGCGGAATTGAGCTATTTGAGGGAAGTGCTTCAGTAGCTTGTGTTTTAATGGAAGTTTTATTGGTGTTAGAACTGGACCTTAAAGACTTATTTTCTTGATTGCACTAATGTTGCTAATAAAGACTGTGTGAAGTTTTGTATGAAAAAAAATTTCAGGTCTATGGAAGGAATGAGTAATGAGATGAAGGATCCTTTATGATCCTTTAGTTTTCAACTTGTAGTATCACTTTATGCTTTGATCAATGATGTTTTGTCGCTCTGCATGATTATGGCCATTATTGCTCTCTTAGTTTGTCGCTCCCAGTCTTTTGCTAGCCTCCACAACAAAGTATGAGTTCCACTCATGCATCCAACTCATAAAACCAAGTTATTCCAAAGAGTCCACCATACCTACCTATTAGCATATGTTATTCCAAGTATATTCATATTTTTGTTTACCTTCCAAATTAAACTTGTTATGAGAAAACTAGTGATTAAAGCTCTCACGAACTTGATGGCACACTTTACCTTTCTTGCCCTTAATAAACTTGAACCATTGTGTCGTCTATGTTGTATATGCTTGCACTTATTTGTTAGGGATTAGCAGAACCATGTTGTCATGGGGAACGCTTTCAACATTGCACTTGGTATTTGTACCTAGTTGATATCATGCTCTTTTGTCTATGGATGTCGTCGGTGTGAAATGAAAGGGGAGCTTGTAAGTCCATGGAGTTATGTATATGTGTTAGAGAAACGCCTGGGCCGCCGGTCTAATCCCTGCTATCATGGTGGAAACTTGCAGCGTAACCATAATGAGATGTCTATGAAGC
Organism: Avena sativa; assembly: GCA_916181665.1. Lineage (NCBI taxonomy): Eukaryota > Viridiplantae > Streptophyta > Magnoliopsida > Poales > Poaceae > Avena > Avena sativa. The sequence goes on from OV702289.1 coordinate 597,930,457, forward strand.
ATTCTTCTTATAAAAAAGAGTCAGATATTGAGAAAAAAGAGAAAAAGAGAAAAAAAGAGATATATGAAAAGAGGAAAGAGAGAAAAAAAAGCACCATATTCCCATGGTAAATAAGAAGATTGTTGATATGCTCGTTGTCTGCTTGCCTTGTCATTTTGATATGGGGATTCTTCCATATCATCGAGCAAGGGGTACCCCGTTGGCGGTTCTCTATGATACACATGTACTTACGATGACAAGAACTTACCGGTGATTAAACTTGAGTAGCATGAGGAGCGACCCTCGTATTCAAGGGACATGAGATTTCCAACTTATACTTCGTCAAGCATATACACCATAGTTTGTTCACTTTAACCTTAATCACTTCAAGATGCTTATGATAGGGGCAATGAGAGCTGGAAGCTAATAAGTACCATAATTTTTGGAAGCTCTTTATGAAACTTGAATCCCTACTTCCTTCTATGAAGGCCTTTCTTTTACTTTTATGTTGAGTCTCCACCTTCTATCTTTATGCACCTACTTTGAGAGCATAGTGGCCATTCTTAGTTCTATGTGCATTGTCCCAAGACTTGTTGATTGATGCATACCTTGATATTGCTTGTTTTAAACTATTTGTATCTAGACACTCTTATGAACTTTGAAGGTGTCCTATGCATTTATGCTACTCTATGAGGGACAAGCTGAATGCCATTATGCTATGTTTTCTTTATGTGAAACAAACAAACGTCATGCAAAGCATTGTTATTCATGAATCTTTTGTTTGTGACTTTTCATGTTGCAACGTAGTTGCTTTGTCTTATTGTTAGAACTTTATCTTTCATGCTATGTTGAAGTACTATGATCCCAGCTATCAATGTTTTACAAATACTTTGATCAAGTTTATGATGGTGCATGTCACCTCAAAAATTATTTTTTCTTTTTATCACTTACCTACTCAAGGACGAGCAGGAGTTAAGCTTGGGGATGTTGATACATTGCAAATGTATCTATAATTTTTGATGTTCCATGCTTGGTTTTATCTACTTTCTTGTGTTTTGTCAACACTTTGGAGTACTTTTCATATGATTTCTTGGACTAACCTATTAACAAGATGCCAAGGTGCCAGTTGCATGTTTTCTGTTGTTTTTGGTTCCAGAAAGTCAGAAAATGAATATTTTCGGAATTGGACGGGACAAAATCCAATATGCCTATTTTTCCCGGAGACTCACGGAGCCAGAATACGAGACAGAGAGGGGCCACAGGGTGGCCACTCCACCCCTAGGCTCAGGCCCCCCTTGGCCGCGCCAGGGCATGGTGTGGGCCCCTTGGCTGGCCACCGACCTTGCCCCTCTCGCCTATAAGAGCCTCCCGATGCATAAACCCAAAATCATCAAGCCATCAGCCCCGAAAAGTTCCGCAGCACCGCCGCCACCGAAGGGGAGATTCGGGGGACAGAAAGTCTCTGATCCGGCACCCTGCCGGGACGGGGAAGTGCCCCCGGAGCTATCTCCATCGATCTCCACCGCCATCTCCATCACCATTGCTGATTCCCATGATAAGGAGGGAGTAGTTCTCTCTAGAGGCTAAGGGTTCTACCGGTAGCTATGTGTCCATCTCTCTCTATGCATGATCATATTGTGATCATGAGCTTGTAATCTATAGATCTACCTTGCTACTCAAGTGCTTTAATAGATCTCTGCTCTCTCCATGTGTGTGAAAGTGACAGCATGCACACCATGGTGGCACTTAGGCTAGAGATTACAAATACTTGTTATGAGTTATATTTGGAGTTGGATATCTTTATGAAATTGTGGTGTTTGTTTGAACCATCTAGTGCTCAAGGTGACAGTGTGGGGTTTTCTAGATGGGAAAGATGAACTTTGAGGTGTGCTGTTATAGCCCTACCATCGATTAGAGTGTCCAACCGGAGAGTAGTTAAGAGTAGTATCATAAAGAGAAGATATTTATATGAGAGTGTTCACTAGTGAAAGTATGATCCCTAGGCCTTGTTTCTAAACATTGAAACACCGTTTGCAATTAGATCTGTTACATATTTGCTTGCATCCTTCTTTATTTCAGTTTGCCTTTAGTCTTTTCCCACGTCAACCACATGCCAGGAAGCTATTTTCTGGCACCGTTACCACTTATAATTATCCATACACTTGTATTTCACTATCTCTTCGCCGAACTAGTGCACCTATACACCTAACAAGTGTATTGGGTGTGTTGGGGACACAAGAGACTTCTTGTATCTTGATTGCAGGGTTGCTTGAGAGGGAATACCTTTGACCACTTCCTCCCTGAGTTCGATAAACCTTGGGTGATCCACTTAAGGGAAAACTTGCTGCTGTTCTACAAACCTCTGCAGCTTGAGGCCCAACAACTGTCTACAAGAATAGAAGTGCGCAGACATCACCTGCCTTTAGAATTAGAACACAAAGCTTATTGGGCAGTGAAAGAACTTAATAGAGACTTCAAACTTGCTAGGGAGAAAATATTATTTGACTTAAGTTCGTTAGACGAGTGTAGGAGTGAAGCATATGAAAATGCTAGACTATTTAAATAAAAAGTTAAAAAATGGCATGACAGGAGAATTCTTAAGAGAGAATTCCATGTTGGTGAGAAGGTTCTATTGTATAGGTCTTGTCTCAGTTTTTTGCAGGAAAACTACTCTCGAAATGGGAAGGACCATTTGTTATTGAAGAGGTGTATTGTTTAGGTGCAATAAAATTTTCTTCCTTAAAAGATAACACTACACAAGTGGTGAATGGTCAGAGACTCAAGCACTATATTTCTTGAGATTCTTACAATGAAGATATTGATGCTATTCAAATTGTGACTCCGGAAGAATTTATTAAAGAGCAAATTCAGAGACCTGCAGAGTCCGTTTTCAAATAGGTAACAGTTCTAGTAAGGAAAGGTCCACGAAAAATCTGTCAATTTATATTTTTGCAGTTTTTATCTAACAAGGAAGACAATGAGTAGAAATAGGGACGGAAATGGAGCCCGGGTGGCTCACACCACCCCGTGGCGCGGGCCCACCTGGACGCGCCACCAGGGGGTGTGGCCACCCCGGAGCCTGTTTCCGACCCGTTTTCTCCCAGTACCTTCCTTTTTGTGTAAACATTCATAATATATAATCCTCCGGATCCCCCAAGGTTCGTATATCGTGTTCTTGTCGTGTTTTCGTTTCGACCTGTTTCTGCCAGGAACTATTCTTAAAGTTTAGAAGCACAATGGTCTCCGCCGACGATAAGGGCAAGGAGCCTGCGGAGGAGGATCTCCAAGACTCTGAGCAGGAGGAGGAGATTGAGAGTGAAGTGAAGAGGAGGCAAAGGAAGACTAGCATCCGCACACCAGCACCGCCATTGCAAGCATCGGAGTGGTGGCAAATCCTGCCAGGTTCAAAAGGACTGCACGGATGTCCATTGGAGGGAAGGTTCCGCGTCATTTCTTGGCTTCATGGTCACCTCCTCCATGCAACAAGAATCCCTTCCATACCCTTATCCAAGAGCAGCAATTCCAGAATATGCCTAAGGAGAAACTACCCTCCAATTGGGATATGCCTCGTTCTAACCATGCAGGAAAAGAAGACTTCAAGGAGGAAGAGTGGGGAAAGAATCGCAAGAGCTAAGATTCATAGCCTGACATGATTATGAACCGCATTGAACACAATTCGAAGTTGATTCATACTCTCATCTTCGAGATTGAGGACTTGAGGGAATTGATTGAAAAGCTCATCGAGAGAACACCACCACCACCGAAGTAGTAATTCGTCATAAGGTTTTGGCATCCCCTTGGTTTGTTCCAAGCTTGGGGGAGTGTTGCGGTATCACATCATTATCTTTTATCTTTTTACTTTTTAAGTAGAGTCATATCATGAATAGAGAAATTATCATATAGGATGGTTTGCATTGTGGAAGTATCCCCCCTCTCGTTAGTTATCTATGTATCCCTTGGTGTGAGTTGCCGTTATGGAATATTAATGAGAAGTTCTATCATTTACTTTCTGTATATCTTATTTTAGTTTTCAATTTTTGTTATATGATTGATCTTGTTGTTAGTATTGGTATCACTTTGGGATCATTAAGTAAATTTAGTTGGTTTTGGCAAACCTGGCTCGGTCAGTAGCAACACTGTTATGAGAATTGAATGAAAAAGATAAAAGTACTCTTAAGAAATATAATTTCATCATCTTTCTTTCTTGATTGGCTCATAAGCTTAGTATTCTCTAGTTAAGATCTTTTGTGTTTCCAAGGAAGATTGCATGTTTGTTTTTATCACTTGTATGTTTGTTTGTTTCCTTCAACTCTTATGCTTGCTACCTAGCCTTGCTAGCCAAAAACCTGTACTGAGAGGGAATGCTTCTTGTGCATCCAATCCTTAAACCAAAATCTATGCCATTTGTGTCCACCATACGTACCTATTAGCATTATTGCTATTCCAAGTAAATTCATGTTTTTATCTACCTTCAGAATTAAACTTTTTATGTGAAAATTAGTGATTAAAGCTCTCACGAACTTGAAGGCACACTTTACTTTCTTGCACTTAATAAACTTGAACATTGTGCCCATCTATGTTGCGTATATGCTTGCGCTTTGTAAGTTGTGAATTAGCAGAACCATGTTACCATGGGGAACACTTTCAACATTGCACTTTATTTTAGTTGATATCACATTCTTTTGCTTATGGATCCCAGCGGTGTGAAATGAAAGGGGAGCTTGTAAGGCTCATGGAGTTCGTATATGTGTTAGAGAAATGCCTGGGCGGCTGGTCTAAGCCATGCCTAATCATGGTGGAAACCTGTAGTGTAACCATAGTGAGCAATCTATGAAGCATCCCTTATATAAAAAACCTATGCAAATAGGAAATAAAAAAAGAGAAAGAATAGAAAAAAAAGAGACCTATGCAAATAGGAAATAAAAGGATTGCTGAGATGCTCATTGTCTTCTTGCCTTGTCATTTTGATATGGGGAATCTTACGTATCATTGGGCAAGGGGTACCCTGTTGGCGGTTCTCTATGATAAACACGTACTTACAATGACAAGAACTTACCTGTGACTAAACTTGAGTAGCATGAGGAATGGTACTCGTAAATAAGGGGCATGAGATTTTCAGCTTATAACTTGTCAAGCATATCCTCATATTTGATCACTTTAACCTTAATCACCTAAAGATGCTTATGATAGGGGCAATGAGAGCTAAAAGCTAATAAGTACCATAATTTTTGGAAGCTCTTTATGAAACTTGAAATCCTTACTTCCCTCTGTGAAGGGCCTATCTTTTACTTTTTAGTTGAGTCAGTAAACCTATTCCTTTCTATCTCAGCAAGTATTTTGAGTTGTTGTGTTTCACTCATTCATATGATGATTTATTCAATCATGTGTCTTATGTTCTTTGTTTTGCACACTGCTCTTATCTTAGTGAATATTACTTTGAAAGCTATCATTGAAACCCCATTATGTTTGAACTCCTACAAATTGTTAACTATTCTTTGACCAAGAGCAAAGTTTGCCATTACCAATTATGATTTACTTTGTGTATCTTTATTGTGTTTCCTTTACTTATTGCAAGTTAAGTTATATAATAGTGAGTTGTCTTCTATTATGATTTGTGTATTGATGAATGTGATGCTTCTTGTCTGTATTCTTTTATCGACACTTCACTCCATAAACCTGAGGTCATGTTTATTGAGCTCAGTTTTCGCTGGGGGACAAGCGAAATCTAAGCTTGGGGGAGTTGATACGTCCATTTTGCATCACTATTCTATATAATAATTTACTGTTATTCATTGATATATTTCATATTAGGAGATGATACTTATGTTATTTCATCTGTTTTTGCATGGTTGATGACTTTTGGAGGATGGACTGCTGAAGTCAGGATTCTGATGGAAAAGGCACTGTTTGGAGACGAAATTTGCGAAGATCGGAAAATTCTAGAAAATACATGGAAAATCCTATTTTTCCAGAATACGAAGGATGCCAGAAGCGGGAGCGGAGATGGGCCACAGGGGGCCCACACCACCCCCTGGCGCGGGTCAGCCCTAGCCGCGCCACCAGGTGGTGTGGCCACCCTGCCCCACCTCTGGTTCTGCTCTTTGGCGTATATATTTCCCACGAAGCCCTAAGACTGGGGGCGACCACAGAAATATTCCGCTGCCTCTGTAGGGCGGAAAACTGCAGAGAGAGAAAGAGCTCTCCGGCAGACAGAAATTTGCCAGGGAAATTCCTTCCCGGAGAGGGGAGATCGTCGCCATCAACAACACCATCAAATGGACTTCATCGGGATCATCATCATCATCATCTCCATCGTCATCTCCACTAGCACCATCATCCCCACTCCATACCGCTATAACAATTGGGTTGAATCTTGCATAGTTCTTAGGGGAAACTTTCCCGGTGTTGATTACTTGTTGTAGTTGATGCTATTGAGTGGAACCATTGAATTATTGTTATGTTCAGATTTTTACTTATCATTATTTCATCTCAGATCTTGATCCATATGATGTCTCGTGAGTAGTTCGTTTAGTTCTTGAGGACATGGGAGAAGTCATGTTGTTAGTAGTGGAATTGTGTTGAGAAAGATTCAATAGTTTGTTATTTAAGTTGTGGTGTTATTCTTCTAGTGGTGTCATGTGAACATCGACTATATAATACTTCACCTTTATGGGCCTAGGGGAATGTATTGTGTATTTGGCTACTAATTGTAGGGGTTGCCAGAGTGACAGAAACCTGAACCCCCTTAGCAAACCTTTGCACAAGGGAGTGTAGGATCTTAGAGTTTAAGGCTACGATTAGGTTTTATCTTAATTACTTTATTGTAGTTGCAGATGCTTGCAAGGGGTATAATCACAAGTATGTATTAGTCCTAGGAAGGTCAGTACATTAGCACAGGTTCACCCACACAACACTTATCAAACTAAAGAGGATTAATCAACTATATGAAGCGAAAGCACTTGACGATATTCCCGTGTGTCCTCGAGAACGTTTGGTCATCTTAAGTAATACAACCGGCTTGTCCTTTGCTAAAGAAAGGATTAGGCCACTTGTTGCATTTATTATTATTGTCTTTTATTCACTCGTACTTTATTTATCTACATTATCAAAAAAACCTAAAAATCCGTTTGCTAAGTATTTACAGAGAATTCCTACTCCAAGCCACTCGTCAACACCTTCTACTCCTTGTTGGGTTCGACACTCTTACTTATCGAAAATACTGCGATACACCCCCTATACTTGTGGGTCATCAGCAAGCCGTGATGATCGGGTGTCAGACATATCTGCGTTCACATACAGTGGGTGTAAGCCATGTTGCACAGCGAATACACTAAGGTTGAGTTGGCGAGCCTAGCATGTGTAGACATGGCCTCGAAACATGGATGGTCGAAAGATCGAGCACGAGTCACATGAATGATGTGATCGACGTTTCGGCGTCCATCTTGGCAACTATATTGCCGGCCGTGACGATCGAGGGCGATGTAGTGAATAGGGATCGTGTAATCGGTAAAACCCTTCTAGGGATAGGAGTTTTAGTGGAGTTATTATTTTTAACTCATATAATTATAAACGTAGTCTAAATTCCTTTTGCAATTATAAATGTATAAAATGGTTCTCCCCGATGATACCTTCCCTATTGACGATTGGTTAGAAGGAGAAAAGCTCAAACTAGACGGATCAAACTTTTCTATGTGGGTTGCGTGTCTCCATGTTCTCCTTAGTGAGAATGAAGTGGTCGACTACATACTCTATGAGATGAATTTGGAGAAGCCCTTTTTCTATGAGACCCCATAGTAGCGGGATTACCGCTGCTGCCGTCATGTGATGTCCACCTTCATATCAGTGACGACGCGCTTCAGAACGGTTGATGAGCTGTGGCCGATTGTGGGTAGCATTAACCCTCAAACGGTTATGGTATAGCTTAGATCACATTTTGTGGAACAAGTGCGCATATGGGAGCATGAGCTGATGGGAGATTTCCTCTCCATAAAGATGGAGGAGAACTCTTTGCTTGACGTCCACTTGGAGCGCATACATGATGCATACATGAGGCTTGCATACTTCCTAGACAACTGGTTCACAAGCTCTTTTGCACTAGGTGTGTTGCTGTGGTCGCTGCCACCAAGCTACCAAGCACACGCAAGGACTTGCATCATGAGAGGCGATACGGAAATACATGATTTCCACAAGTTCATATCACATTTCAGGAATGTGAAGGTTGAAACCATTGCTGGAGAGGTCTGATACATTGCAAATGTATCTATAATTTTTGATGTGCCATGCTTGGTTTTATCTACTTTCTTGTGTTTTGTCCACACTTTGGAGTACTTTTCATATGATTTCTTGGACTAACCTATTAACAAGATGCCACAGTGCTAGTTGCCTATTTTCTGCTGTTTTTGGTTCCAGGAAAGTCAGAAAATCAATATTCTCGGAATTGGACGGATAATAGTCAAAGTCAATATTTCACCGGGGGGAACATGAAGCCAGAAGAGGAGACGGAGAGGGGCCAGGGGCCAGCCACACCATAGGGTGGCGCGGGTCCCCCTTGGCCACGCCACCAGATGGTGTGGGCCCCTCCACCTCCATCGACCTTGCCCTTTCGCCTATATATTCCTCCCGATGCAAAAACCCTAAATCGTCAATCAGAAATCCACGAAAAGTTCCGCAGCACCGCCGCCACCGAAGGGGGGATTCGAGGGACAGAATCTGTTCTGGCACCCTGTCGGGACAGGGAAGTGCCCCCGGAGCCATCTCCATCGATCTCCATCACCATTGCTGATTCCCATGATGAGGATCTCTCTCGAGGCTAAGGGTTCTACCAGTAGCTATGTGTTCATCTCTCTCTATGCATGATCATATTGTGATCATGAGCTTTGTAATCAAGTAGATCTACCTTGCTACTCAAGTGCTTTAATAGATCTCTGCTGTCCCCATGTGTGTGAAGTGGACAGTGTGCACACCATGGTGGCACTTAGGCTAGAGATTACAAAAACTTGTTATGAGTTATATTTGGAGTTGTATGTCTTTATGAAATTGTGGTGTTTGTTGGAACCATCTAGAGATCAAGGTGACAGTGTGGAGTTTTCTAGATGGGAAAGACTTACTTTGAGGTGTGTTGTTATAGCCCAACCAACGATTAGAGTGTTCAACCGGAGAGTAGTTCAGCGTAGTATCATAAAGTGAAGATATTTATATGAGAGTGTTCACTAGTGAAAGTATGATCCCTAGGCCTTGTTTCTAAGTATTGATACACCGTTTCCAATTAGATATGTTACATGTTTGCTTGCTTCCTTCTTTATTTCAGTTTGCCTTTAGTCTCTTCCATGCTGTCAAGTTATTTTCTATCATCGTTACCACTTGTATTTCACTATCTCTTCACCGAACTAGTGCACCTATACACCTGACAAGTGTATTTGATGTGTTGGGGACACAAGAGACTTCTTGTATCTTGATTGCAGGATTGCTTGAGAGGGGATACCTTTGACCACTTCCTCCCTGAGTTCGATAAACCTTGGGTGATCCACTTAAGGGAAAACTTGCTGATGTTCTACAAACCAATGCACTTGGAGGACCAACAACTGTCTACAAGAATAAAAGTGCGTAGACATCAAGCTATTTTCTAGCACCGTTGCCGGGGAGGTAAGGTAAAAGGTACTCACATCCTCCAGTGTGAGTGCTCGTAGTTATTTCCTTTAGATTCTGCAATCATATCTTTTGTTTCTTGTTTTATTTTCACTAGTTAGGCTTAATGGAAAACAACAACAAAAATAGAGAGCTTTATAGTATTTATCTTGAGTTAGGACATGAAGTGTTTGAAGAGAAAATTAAAAAACCTATGGAACTTTATTTGCGTGCTAATAGCAATGTTATTAGTATGAATTCTTTGAACACCATTATTTCTAATGCTATGGAAAAGTCTAAGCTTGGGGAAGCCGGTTTTGATGAAAATGATCTTTTTAGTCCCCCAAGCATGGAGGAGAAAATTTACTTTGATGATACCAAACCTCCAATATATGATGATTACAATGATGAGTATGATATTTTCAGTCCACCTACTGTCGAGGAAAAATTAATTATGATTACAATATGCCTCCTATATTTGATGATTTTGGTGATGAGAATAATAATGATAGCTATTTTGTTGAATTTGCTCCCACCACAATTAATAAGAATGACTATGCTTATGTGGAGAGTAATAATTATTATATGCATGTGGCTCATGATAAGAATGTCTTATGTGATAGTTATATTGTTAATTTTATTCATGATGTTACTGAAAGTTATTATGAGAGAGGGAAACATGGTTTTATGCATCTAAACAATATTAAGTTTCCCCTCTTTATGTTGAAAATTTTGAACATAAAGTCTTGAAGTCTTGAAATTGCACTTGTTTCGCTTTACTATACTTGTTTATTTTTGCTTTCATGACTTGTTTCTTTACAATATTCCTATGGATAGGAAGTGGGTTAGACTTAAATGTGCTTTGAATTTGCTTCTTGATGCTCTCTTTTACTTCAATTCATATTTTATATGTGAGCATCTTCTCAAACTATCATGCCTAACTTAAAGGCGTTAAAGAAAAGTACTTATTGGGAGATAACCCAAAAGTTTTAGATGAGTCTTGGAAGTTATTACTTCAGTAATAACCGCTCCTTATCCTTTTTATTTGCTTTTTGTGCCAAGAGTAACCTCTAATGAGAGAGAAGTAATGATTGGGAAAGTTGCTGTCCCGAAACAGATTTCTGTGCTTCACCGTAAAAATTCGTGTACAATCTCTGAACGTATTTTTGAGGCGTTAATTTTTGTGCTTCTGCCTCAGGTTGTTATCTAACTTTCGTTAGTTCAACACTTTTTGATTTGAGCAACAGAAGGTCTTCGAAAAAATTCTTCTTTAACTGCTGGTCTGTTTTGACAGATTTCTGCCATTTTCTGCATTTGCTTCTTGTTGGTTCCTTTTTGAGTTCTTTTGGGGAATTGAGATTTTTGAGGTAAGTAATACAGTATCTAGTGTTCTAATGGAAGTTTATTTGGTGTTAGAACTGAACCTTAAGACCTTTTATCTTGAGTGCACTAATGTTGCTAATAAAGATTGTGTGAAGTTTTGTATGAAGGAAAAATTTCAGGTGTATGGAAGGAATGAGTAATGAGATGAAGGATGGACTAAAGCTCAAGATTGGGGATGCCACGCGTGTCACCCCAAGAAATATCCAAGAAGTACAAGCATCAAAGCTTGGGGATGCCTAAGGCATCTCCTTCTTCATCAATAAAAATCCCAGGTTTCTTCCAAACGCTTCATTTTTATTGTTTCATGCACAGTTGTGTTGTTCTTGGAGCGTCTTCTTTTTCGTTTTCGTTTTGGTTTTTCGTTTGCTTGGTTTTCTTAGTTTTCTGAATAAATTGGTTGGACCCCCTCTTTCATACATTGGTTTGCAAATAGTTTGGTTTGGTTTGGAAAAGAGTAGGAAAGTTCATACTTATGTGGTAAAAAGAGCTTGTTTTTGACTGTGGCCTATGCTTTGCCATGCCATGCTTGATATTGTTTTGGCTTTATGCTTAGTATTCTTTGCTGTAGCATGACTTGTTATAAACAATTGAGATTGCTTAATGTTCCTTGGATGAATCATGCGTTGTTTTAGCATATTAAAGCATAGTATAGTGGTATTCTCCTTTGATGTTTTATTTGGGTTGACTTGGCTCATGCTCACACCATGTTATGACTATCCAAAGTCACCATAGCCTTTATGATCCTTTAGTTTTCAACTTGTAGTATCACTTTATTCTTTGATCAATGATGTTTTGTCGCTTTGCATGATTATGGCCATTATTGCTCTCTTAGTTTGTCGCTCCTAGTCTTTTGCTAGCCTCCACAACCAAGTATGAGTTCCACTCATGCATCCAACTCCCTAAACCAAGTTATTCCAAAGAGTACACCATACCTACCTACTAGCTTATGCTATTCCAAGTATATTCATGCTTTTGTTTACCTTCCAAATTAAACTTGTTATGAGAAAACTAGTGATTAAAGCTCTCACGAACTTGATGGCACACCTTACTTTTTTGCATCTAATAAACTTGAACCATTGGGTCCTTCTTTGTTGCGTATATGCTTGCGCTTTATAACTTGAAATTAGCATAACCATATATCATGGGGAACGCTTTCAACATTGCACTTGTACTTTGTACCCCGTTGATATCATGTTCTTTTGCTTACGGATCCCGGCGGTGTGAAATAAAAGTGGAACTTGTAAGATCATGGAGTTTGTATGTGTGTTAGAGAAACGCCTGGGCTGCTAGCCTAAGACATGCCTAATCATGGTGGAAACTTGCAGCATCACCATAATGAGCACTCTATGAAGCATCCTCAATAAAAAACTATGCAAATAGCAAATAAAAAGATCGCTGAGATGCTCATTGTCTGCTTGCCTTGTCATTTTGATTATGGGATAGCCCCTGTATCATGTGAAAGGGGTACCCCGTTGGCGGTTCTTTATGATACACATGTACTTACAATGACAAGAGCTTACTTGTGACTAAAGTTGAGTAGCATGAGGTTTGGTCTTCATAAGTAAGGGGCATGAGATTTCGGTTTATAACTTGTCAAGCATATCCTCTCAGTTGTGTCATTTTAACCTTAATCACCTTCAAGATGCTTATGATAGGGGCAATGAGAGCTGAAAGCTATAAGTACCATAATTTTTGGAATCTCTTTATGAGACTTGAATCTCTACTTCCTTCTATGAAGGCCTTTATTCCACCATTACATTGAGTCTCCACCTTCTACCTTTATGCACCTACTTTGAGAGCATAGTGGCCATTCTTAGTTCTATGTGCATTGTCCCAAGACTAGTTGATTGATCAATAACTTGATATTGCTTGCTTTAAACTATTTGTATCTAGTCACTCTTATGAACTCTGAAGGTGTCCTATGCATTTATATTTGCTACTCTATGAGGGACAAGCTGAATACTATTATGCTATGCTTTCTTTATGTGAAACAAACAAACGTCTTGCAAAGCATTGTTATTCATGAATCTTTTGTTTGTGACTTTTCATGTTGCAACGTAGTTGCTTTGTCTTATTGTTAGAACTTTATCTTTCATGCTATGTTGAAGTACTATGATCCCAGCTATCAATGTTTTACAAATACTTTGATCAAGTTTATGATGGTGCATGTCACCTCAAAAATTATTCTTTCTTTTTATCACTTACCTACTCAAGGACGAGCAGGAGTTAAGCTTGGGGATGTTGATACATTGCAAATGTATCTATAATTTTTGATGTTCCATGCTTGGTTTTATCTACTTTCTTGTGTTTTGTCCACACTTTGGAGTACTTTTCATATGATTTCTTGGACTAACCTATTAACAAGATGCCACAGTGCTAGTTGCCTATTTTCTGCTGTTTTTGGTTCCAGTAAAGTCAGAAAATCAATATTCTCGGAATTGGACCGGACAAAATCCAAAGTCAATATTTCACCGGGGGGAACACGGAGCCAGAAGACGAGACACAGAGGGGCCAGGGGCCAGCCACACCATAGGGTAGCGCGGGTCCCCCTTGGCCGCACGACCAGGTGGTGTGGGCCCCTCTGGCCTCCACCGACCTTGCCCTTTCGCCTATATATTCCTCCCGATGCGAAAACCCTAAATCGTCAATCAGAAATCCACAAAAAGTTCCACAGCGCCGCCGCCACCGAAGGGGAGATTCGGGGGAGAAAAAGTCTCTGTTCCGGCACCCTGTCGGGACGGGGAAGTGCCCCCGGAGCCATCTCCATCGATCTCCACCACCATCTCCATCACCATTGCTGATTCCCATGATGAGGAGGGAGTAGTTCTCTCTCGAGGCTAAGGGTTCTACCGGTAGCTATGTGTTCATCTCTCTCTATGCATGATCATATTGTGATCATGAGCTTTGTAATCAAGTAGATCTACCTTGCTACTCAAGTGCTTTAATAGAACTCTGTTCTCCCCATGTGTGTGAAGTTGACAGTGTGCACACCATGGTGGCACTTAGGCTAGAGATTACAAATACTTGTTATGAGTTATATTTGGAGTTGGATGTCTTTATGATATTGTGGTGTTTGTTGGAACCATCTAGAGCTCAAGGTGACAGTGTGGGGTTTTCTAGATGGGAAAGACTTACTTTGAGGTGTGCTGTTATAGCCCTACCAACGATTAGAGTGTTCAACCGGAGAGTAGTTCAGCGTAGTATCATAAAGAGAAGATATTTATATGAGAGTGTTCACTAGTGAAAGTATGATCCCTAGGCCTTGTTTCTAAGCATTGATACACCGTTTGCAATTAGATATGTTACATGTTTGCTTGCTTCCTTCTTTATTTCAGTTTGCCTTTAGTCTCTTCCACGCTGTCAAGTTATTTTCTATCACCGTTACCACTTGTATTTCACTATCTCTTCGCCGAACTAGTGCACCTATACACCTGACAAGTGTATTGGGTGTGTTGGGGACACAAGAGACTTCTTGTATCTTGATTGCAGGATTGCTTGAAAGGGGATACCTTTGACCACTTCCTCCCTGAGTTCGATAAACCTTGGGTGATCCACTTAAGGGAAAACTTGCTGCTGTTCTACAAACCTCTACACTTGGAGGCCCAACGACTGTCTACAAGAATAGAAGTGCGTAGACATCAAGGTCATCAATGACAAAGATATATATTTAATATATAGTTTTATAAATGTTATAATCTTGCAAACACATATTGCAGTGTTAAAGTATTTGATACTTATTCTGTTTTGGCGAAAACAGGTCCCTCTGCATGAGAGTTGCTTGTTGGAGAAGAGGTGAGGTTGCGTGTTGATCGCGAGCATGATGATGATGGCCAAACACACTCTCCCTCGATATTTATCGCTTAGTTTATCATTTTTGGATGATTATTCTAATCGATAGATTGTGAACTTCTTTAGTGTGTCTCACATTTTGTGAGACGGTTATTCATATGAGTTTGTAACAAGCAGTTGTTCCACTTTTATGAATGATTTCTATTTGTGTTCATTTCTTGTTCGATTATGTCTGTGAATTATCCTGATTATGAAACTAATTGATAATGCATGAACATTTGTAAAATATTGAAAATGCCTTGAAAATACCCAACTTAATGATATATTCATTTTGAATGAAACCATTATTTAAATTCAAAGTTATGTTGATAATATGTGAAAGGAACTTGTTTTCTTGTCATATATGAATCATGCCCAAGTTTGGCAAGATAACTTAAACATCGTGCATTGCAAGAATACAAAGTGTTTGATGGATTGTTGAAAGATAATGCATATTCGATGTATTGTATTTCAACAAAATGGTGATTATCATTATATGATTGTTTGAATTTTGTAAAACGGTTTACCAAAGGAAACATGAGTATGAAATTATTTGATATGGTCAAAAAAAATTATCATCCAAGGGTATTGAAGATAAAAGAGAATCTAATTACTACGATTTGATCAATAGTAATGAAATTTGATATTATAAGATTAGCATGAAGAATTGTGAAATGCAATACATTTCATACATCGAAATGCAAAGCATTGAAATGTGATATTAGATATCAAATGGGTGAATATATGGCGCCAAATAAATCGTTGTAGTGTAGATGTAAAGACCATTAGTTAGAAATAGTAAACAGACAATTAGTATATATAGTAAACCATATCAATTCGTGAGATCAACGCTATATCTTGTATGGATTGTCGTGAAAGTTTTAGAGTTATTCGATATCACCAAAACAATAGCGGATAAGTCCTTGTAGAGTATTCATTGGAAACTTTGAATACAAAATCCATGGCTAGAACCACAAGAAAGGGAAAACTAGTGTTGCTTGAATTTTGGTGCATTCTCGAGAAAGTTTATGTTCTCGACTATGAGGCTTATTGAAGATAGTGAAAAACACGACGAGGATTCAAAACCTTGCATCAGAGTATTGATAAGCACAACGGAAAATGTTCATGAACGATTCTCATCATAAAGGAAAGAAACAATGATAATGATCATTGTGTTTTCCCCACTAGTGTTTTCACTACATGAAGTAGGATTCAAAATGAACTCCACATCTTGTATGGAGACATTTGTGAATCGTTTGTCATATTACCAGAATATGACATACCTACGAACTATGAAGGAAATAATGGTAAACTAAAATTATGAGAAATCCTAGAGGCAAAACTCACTTACGATTAGAAAGCAATTCATTGCTGAATCTTAACAGGTAATGGGTTACTTGAATTTTCCAAATGACTGCAAAGTCATGAAGAAAAAGGTGAATGATAAAGGCACGATGTGTCATGAATAATGTATTGGACAAATTCAAAAGAATTTGATTCAAAAGTGCTGAAAGTCTAGTGGATTTAATACTAGTAAGATGCTAGTGTCTCGTAATAGAACTCTCAGTTTGATAATTGATCAAACTACTTTGAAGTTATTCAAAATAGTGAGAGGATATGAAATTAGCATAAAATTGAGTGGGAGTTGTGAAAGTCTTCCTAAAACAATATGTGAATGACATATTTTTGAGTGGGAGCAATATAAGTCTCGGACTCAAATATGTTGGGAACATACTTTGAGTGGGAGCTTAAAAAATTGATTCTTAAGTGTGTATGACACATTAAGGATAAAAGCGCAACTACCGATAAATAATAATTTATAGAGATTATAAGTTGAAAGTAAGTATATTATGATATTATGTAGTGTCGTTGTATTGGGAACGGCAGTACCTGAGGAGGTTAGATAGAGGTGCGGCGACTAGCAGGGAAGCTATCGACAGCGCCCGCAGGCGGGATTGGATACAAGCGAGCGTAGCGGGACGCAAGAGGTACCCAGGTTCGGGGCCCTCGTGGTGAGGTAAAGCCCCTACTCCTACCTGATCTGACTATGTGGAATACACGAGCTACAAGTGCTCCTTGAGCTATATTCTTTAGCTACTGCCTTAAATGCACTGAGACCAACCCTTTCTACTGAGGCCCTGCCTCTCCTTATATAGGAAGAGAGGCAAGGGTCTCACTGGCTAGTCCGACTAGCAGGCCCCACAGGCGGGTCCCAGCCGACTAGTCATCTACAGTACCCGGTATGGTATGTCACATCGGTATATGAGCGGTATGGCTGTCGTAGGTACAGTGGACGCCGTGCGAGCCTGTCGTCAGCACAGGCCACTGTTCCAGCGTCAGCCACGCAAAGTCTTCGGCATGGGCGGGTGGTTGCCCGTCTTGTCATTGTACAGGGCGTACCGTGCACTGATACGCACGTCGTCCTGTCTCTCTGATTGGATCCGGCTACGTCGTCGTATCCGGCTGTCTCTTTATGATCCGGCTACCGGGTGGTAGCCGGCCCATCCGATCTTGTCCGGCTGCATCTGGTCAGTCGGACGTGATCCGACTGTCCTGTTTCTTATTCGGGTGGGGTACCCGGGGATCATCCCCCTGACACTAGCCCCCGAGCGCGTGTGCATTCCACCCTTAGGCGAAATGTGCGCGCGCTCCTTCTTGCTTTTCGAATTTTCTTCCGGCTGAGCCTGGCGGTTGCGCTACCCGTGACGTCAGTGCTGACGTCGGCCACGCGCGCACGCGCCATCATTGTTCTGCAGCGGGCAGCATAACGTCCTGTCGCACGTCGCCTCGGGGAACTGTTGTCCGGCGCTTCGGTTCTCGTTCCAGGATCTTCTGCGCATCTTGTGCTGGCACACGGGATCTAGGCGGTGGTTGGGATGTGGGGTGCCCAGATGCGCGCCACGTGGCCCTGCCGACGGTTGCCCTTCTGATCCTTTAAAGGGACGCCGCGGGGGAGGCAGTTCTTTTCCTTCGCTCCCTCGCTGCAATCTTTCTCTCCCTCGCGTGCTCTTGCTCCTGTGCTCTTGCCTTCTGTGCCGCCCGCTCGCCGTCGTCGATGTTACGGGCCACCGTCACTCCTCCGTTGCCGCTCCTCTCCCTCAGCCGGAAATGGCCGCTGACCGCGAAGCCTGGTGCGGCTCCTCCGTCACCGAGGACCAGATCGCAAAGTATCGCGCGACCCGCATCATCCCGCCGGCGGAGGAGGTGGCGGTGCAGTTGGCACCGGTGGGGGAAGTGTCGCCGCATCTGGCGGAGGGGGAGCACGTCATCTTCCTCTCGCACCTGGCGCACGGGTTTGCGCTACCGCTGCATCCCTTCTTTCTCACGTTTCTGGCCTTCTTCGACCTCCGCCTCCACCACCTCGGCGCCAACGCAATCGGAACGCTGGCGCACTTCATGGCGTTCTGCGAGAGTTACCTCGGGATCCAGCCGGATCTCGGGCTCTTCTGCCGGCTCTTCCAAGTTCGGCCGCAGGTGCAGTACACGAAGGGCCCGCTAGTCGTCTGCGGCGGCGCCTCCATATACTCCCGCACCCAATCCGGCTACCCGAAATTCTTGCTCCAGGACACGGTACGGCTGTGGAAGCAGTCGTATTTTTACGTCAAGAACGTCACCAATGTCGACCGGATAAACCTGCCGGCCTTCCAAGACGTCGAGTCCAGCCGGCAGCACTGGGACCTGAAGATCTACGGCGACAAGGCGGAGACGGATGCGATGCTGGCACGCATGTGCTCCCTTGTCACCTGCCAGCTAACCGGTCGGGACATCACCCTTAGCTGGATGTCCCGGCTGATGATGTCGCTGCAGCAGCGGGTGCACAAGATGTGCTTCTACTCCGGCCAGCTGGACCCGACCCGGCTGTCACGCCGCGATCCCCGCTACCACAACTTGAAGGAGTGGTTATGGACGATCAGCAAGGAGCGGCTGCCGGAGAACTGGAAGTTCGGCCTGGAGCCCTACAGCCGGGAGAACCGCGTGCCTCGGGTAAGTTCTCGTAGCCGGAAATTTTGCTTATTCCCCCTGTGTTATCTTCTTGTTCTATCTGGTTGACCTCTTGCGTTCGTCAGATGTTTGCCTGCATCCTTCGCGAGGAGGGCGAGGCTCCCCTCGAGGTATTCGTGCCGGACTTGCCCGAGCCGCGCGCTCGGCGATCCGGCGAGGAATCGGATGGGGACGGCGACGCCTTCCCCAGCCGGAACAACGAGCCGGATGCCGACCCGCACGCGGAGGTGCACGAGGAGAAGGAGGCCGGGCCGACCGCGGAGCCGGTGACGCGCTCTGCGGCGGACGGCGAAGCAGGTGGGAGCGGCTCCAGCCGTTCCGGCTCCCGCCGGCCTGCGGCGGAGGAGCCGGACCGGTGCCCTGCCGCCAAGCCGTCTTGGCCGGAAGAAAGGGCCGCCCCGGGTCGTGCTGGGGTACGTTTTTCTCCCCCATCCCTCGGTGGTTTCTGCCTGTTTATCCTCTTTCTTGCTTTTCTGACTTTGGCTTGTTTTGCTCTTGCCTTTTCGTCCTTCTTTTTATCGCGCTGGTTTCTTTCGGAGCCGCGAGCCCGGCCCGGACGCTAGCCGGGTCGCCGCCTCGTGCCTCGACTGATCCAATCGACGCCTCTCCTTCCTCTGAGTCATAGCCTCCGCCCCCTCCTCAAGCTGAGCCGGCTGCCCCCTCCCAGCCGGAGGATCCCCAGCCGGAAGCGGATCACTCCCAGCCGGAAGGTTCCTCCGCGGGCGCGTGGGGGGCTGCTGGCAAGGAGCTCGTCGTTGTTGGCGAGAACAACTCCGACGAGGATCTCGGGGAGGAGTGGCGAACAGCGATGCTCGCGGCGAAGTAGTCCTTGGCCGTCAACGCCATGGACGACGACGCCTCCTCCGCTGCTTCGCTGTCGGATCTTGCCGCCACGCTCGAGCTGGCGGTGAAGGAGATCCGGCTGCTTGAGGCCACAGCCGGTGGGAACCGGACCCTGGAGCAGAAGCTTGCTGCCGCCAAAGGACCTCCCAGAGTAAGTTCGCTTTATCCGTCTGGCTCTTTTTTTTTAATAGCCGGCTTCGTTGCAGCTGTCCTCGTGTGCGCCCAGCGCGAGATCGATCGCTTGAAGAAAGCGAACGACCGGCTGAGCAGGTCCAACTTCACACTACGCTTGCAGAACAAGAATTGGCATGCGCGGGTAGACGGCTTGGAGGCCACCGTCAAGGAGCGCGATGCCTCGCTCGCTAGCCGGGCCGAAGCCTTCTCTCTTCTCGAGGCCCAGAACAAGGACCAAGAGAAAGAGATAGAACGGCTAGCGGTCAAGGAGAAGGCGCTGGTGGAGGAGCTGATGCAGGTCGGCCACACCGCCAAAGGTGAGTTCTTTTTTTCGTCTTCTTTTCTTTCCAGATCCGGTAGCCGGATTTGACTCCTCTTTTCTGACAGCGTTTTACCCCGGCATAGACCTGCTGGCCTACAACCGGCTGCAGGAGAACTGGCCGGGAGTGCAGCCGACGGCTCAGGAGCTCGTCGTCCTTCTTGGCGAGGAAGCTGCGAAGCTTCGTCAGGAGGTGCGGGACGTCTTCTCCTTCATGTGCAGCCGACGGCTCAGGAGCTCGTCGTCCTTCTTGGCGAGGAAGCTGCGAAGCTTCGTCAGGCGGTGCGGGACGTCTTCTCCTTCATGTGGCCGGAGGCTCCGGTTCCGGAGACGATGGCACAGCTGGCCGCGAAGGTGGGAGAGGTACCGGCTGCGGTGGACCGACTGCGGGACCTGGCGGCACGGGGTGGAGCGGAGATGGCCCTAGCGCTGATGCTTTCCTGGTATAAGGATGCTCGCGCCGAGAAGATCGACGGGGGCTTCCGTGCTGGAGCTGATCTTGCCACCATCCGCCAAGCCCATCCGGAGCTTCGCGGGTCCGCCATCAAGATCGCCGACTACATGGATCCGGATGAGGTGCTCACCGACTCGGAGTCCCCCGACACTCCGGATGTGGAGTCCCCGGTGTCGCCGCCTGCCAGCGCCGGAGCCGGAACGAGCACTGCGGCTCCACCCCCGCCCCCAGCTTCTGCCGGCCGAGAACCCCCCATGGCAAAGGTCCTGCCATTTAGCTACTACCCCGGGATGCCGGGTGTATTTGTCTTGTCTTAGATTATTCGTGAAACTTGTCTGTCTGTACCGGTTATCTTTGATGTCGGGTAACTTATGGGAGCTTCGTCTCCCTTTTGCTTGTTAATGTTGAATTCTTGAGTCTTCCTTGTGTCTTGAATCTTCTTTTGATATTTTGCCGGCTCACTTCGCCCGACTAACCTCGTCCGGCTACACACTTTTAGCCGGACGAGCTACACCTCCAGTGGGGGCGCGCTAGCGCACCCACTGGGTGTAGCCCCCGAGATTCGGAATAGCTGGTGTAGCCAGGTGCTTCGAATCTTCCTTGTTTTTCCCCCACTCTTCTAACTTTATCCGACTGGCCTCGTCCCAGTCAGCTGCTTTCGTCGGCTGGGCGCCTTCAGCCAGGGGAACTAACATTCCAGTGAGGGCGCGCGAGCGCACCCACTGGGTGTAGCCCCCGAGATTCGGAGTAGCTGGCGTAGCCAGGTGCTTCGAATCTTTCTTGTATTTTCTTGCTCCCGCCCTTGCCCTCACCTGGGCTCCGAACGGCCGGCTAAACGCCCTTAGTCGGTCAAGAACTACAAGATTCCATTGGGGGCGCGCGAGCGCACCCAGTGGGTGTAGCCCCCGAGATTCGGAGCGCTTGATGAAGGCAAGGGCTTCGAATCTTCTTTTCCTTCTCCTGAATTCCGACTCTAAGTAGTCGGACAAGAACGCACATATGCATACACATACATCTTCACAGGTTAATATGTTAGTCTGACAAATCATAGCCGGAAAACGGCTTATTTTTTCAAAAACTGGCTTGCTCCTTTCTAGACACTTAGTCGCCTTCTCATGTGTTCTGCTGTTTTCACTGCGTCCTTGCCGGGCAGCCGGATTGCGGTCTGTAGCCGGAATCGAAGGGAGCTGATAGTATAGTACGCATGGTACTAGCGGCTTAGCAGCTGGATTGGTTTGAGCTAGTTGCGGGGCCGGGACGCCCGATCTGTCACGCCTCTTCCCCGTTTTTTGTGTGGGATGCCTCGGGCTTTTGCTCTTGCTAGCCGGACACCCGGGTTGCGGTCTGTAGCTGAGATGAAGAGTGGGCCTCTGGCATCATCGCACACTACTCAGCCGGTTTGTTGGCTTAACAGGCCGGGCCAGCCGGCGATCCCCCGGGTAGGGGGTTGCCGGAGCCGGAAAACTTGAACCGAAGAACAGGTGCGTACACATTTCTAGAAGGAGCCCCCGAGATTCTCGTGGGAGTCCGCATTTTCATTCATGGGGTTTTCGGGATACATACACTGCCTGGCGACTAGGTGTAAAACGGGCGCAGCAGGGCCGCGTTCCAAGGACGTTCGGTCTCCTCGTCCGATTTGTCCATCTTGTTCTTGCGCGGCTGCTGTGCGTCAATGAGGTAGTAGGAGTCGTTGGGCAGCGCCCGGCTGATGATGAAGGGGCCCTCCCAGGGTGGTGCTAGCTTGTGCATGCCCTTCGTGTCTTGCACCAGCCAGAGAACCAGGCCGTCCTCGTGGAATGCGACTGGGTGAATCCGGCTTGAATGGTAGCGGCGTAGTCGCTGCTGGTACAGGGCAGATCTGGACAGGGCCAGCTCGCGGGGCTCCTCCAGTAGATCTACCCCGTCCTCCCGCGCCTCCTTGTTGGCCTGCTCGTTGTAGAGGAGCTTGCGAGGGGAGTCGAATTCGATGTCGGCGGAGAGGACGGCTTCCGATCCGTAGACCAGGAAGAATGGCGTGTAGCCGGTTGACCTATTTGGTGTGGTGCGGAGGCTCCACAGCACAGCCGGAAGTTCTTCGATCCAGCATCCGTGTGACCGTTCCAACGGCTCGATGAGACGTGGTTTGATGCCCGCTAGCACCAAGCCGTTTGCTCGTTCGACTTGCCCGTTGGACTGCGGATGTGCAACGGAGGCGAGGTCTAGCCGGATGCCCTTGTTGCTGCAGAACCGGGCGAAGGCCCCCTTGGCGAAGTTTGTGCCGTTGTCGGTGATGATGCTATTGGGGTAGCCGAAGCGGTTGATGATGTCGGTGAAGAAGGTAACAACTGTCGCTCCATCCAGCTTCCGGATAGGCTTGGCCTCGATCCACTTTGTGAACTTGTCCACCGCTACCAGCAGGTGGGTCATTCCCGCGCGAGCTCGCTTGAAGGGCCCGTCCATGTCGAGGCCCTAAACTGCGAAGAGCCAGGTGATCGGTATGGTCTTAAGCATCAAGGTTGGCATGTGCCTGAGCTGTCCGAAGCGTTGGCACCCATTGCACGCGCGGACCAGCTGCTCGGCATCCTCGAGGGCGGTGGGCCAGTAGAAACCATGGCGAAACGCCTTGGCGACTATCGCCCTTGACGAAGCGTGGTGCCCACACTCACCCTGGTGGATGTCCTTGAGTAGCCGGTAGCCTGTGTCTACATCGACACAACGTTGGAAGATGCCAGATACACTGCGCTTGTACAGCTCGCCGTTTATGATGGTGTATGTATGCGCGCGGCGTCGGATTTGCCTGGCCTCTACCTCGTCGTCCGGGAGTTCGCTGTTGGCGATGTAGTTCATGAAAGGTCGTGCCCAGGATGGCACTTCCCGGATGACGAGGACTGTCCTGTCCTCCAGCTGACGGGGGTCGGGGGGCCGTCCGGGTGGGACATCCGGGACGGCAGCCCCCAAGCCACTAGGCGAGCTGGCAGCCCCCGGGTCCTGCGAGCCGGAGGGCACCGCCTGGCCGGAGTTGGCGCGAGTTTTCTTCTTTGGCGGTTCTGCCGGCTCCGCGTCCGCTGCTTCGGCCGCCGGAACGCTTCCCGCCCAGACGATGGAATCTGATTCCGGCAACGGGTTGATGGATGGCTTGCGCAGATGCTCCAGGGAGACCCCCGGTGGGATGACCTGCCTGGTGGACCCTATCTTGGAGAGCGCGTCGGCTGCCTCGTTGTTGGTGCGGGGGACGTGATGAAATTCGCACCCGTCGAAGGAGGTGCTGAGCTTCTGGATGTGGAACCGATAGAGGGCCATGTTGGCGTCTCTGGCGTCCCATTCCCCGGACACCTATTGCACCACCAAGTCCGAATCGCCGAAGCACAGGATCCGGTTGACGCCGATCTCCTTGGCCAGCCGGAGGCCGTGCGCCAGTGCCTCGTATTCGACTATGTTGTTGGAGGCCTTGAAGTGGATCTGCAACACGTACTCCAGCCGGTCTCCCTTGGGAAAGGTGAGCACGATGCCGGCTCCCAAGCCCCCAAGCATCTTTGACCCGTCGAAGTGCATCCGCTAGTGCTCTGAATCCAGCACCGGTGGGAGGTACTGGGTCTCGGCCCAGTCGACGAGGAAGTCCCCCAACGCCTGTGACTTGATCGTGAGCCGGGGCTCGTACTGGATGGAGTAGGCGGCGAGCTCGATGGCCCATTTGGCGACTCGGCCGGTGGCGTCCTTGTTGCCAATGATTTCCGAAAGGGGTGTAGTGCACACGACCTTGATCGGGTGCTCCTGGAAGTAGTGCTTGAGTTTCTTGCATGCCAGGTACACGCCGTAGCACATCTTTTGGTAGTGGGGGTAGTTCTGCTTGGAGAGGGAGAGAACCTCGCTGAGGTAGTAGACGGGTCTCTGAACCGGCTGAGCCTTGCCTTTCTCGGGGCGCTCCACCACCAGGACGACGCTGACGACCCGGCTGGTGGCTGCTATATAGAGCAACATCGGCTCCTTGCTAGCCGGCGTGGCTAGAACCGGCGCTGTGGACAGCATGCGCTTGAGGTCGTGAAACACGGTGTCGGCTTGCGAAGTCCAGGAGAACTTGTCCGTCTTTTTCATCAGTTGGTACAACGGAAGTGCCTTCTCCCCCAGCCGGCTGACGAAACGACTGAGGGAAGCCAGGCATCCGGTGAACTTCTGGACTCCAAGAAGGTTCTTGGGCGGCTGCATCCTCTCGATGGCCATGATCTTCTCCGGATTTGCCTCGATGCCTCGCTGAGATACAAGGAAACCGAGTAGCTGGCCGGATGGTACTCCGAAGACGCACTTTTCCAGGTTCAGCTTCATCTGGTACTGGCGGAGGTTGCCGGATGTCTCTCTCAGATCTTCGAGGAGGGTGCGCTTCTCCTTGGTTTTGATGACTACGTCATCGACGTAGGCGTGCACGTTTCGGCCTATCTGCGAGTGCAAGCATTTCTGCATTTCATCGCTGATAGGTGGCGCCTGCGTTCTTTAGGCCGAAAGGCATGGTTACATAGCAGAAAGCCCCATAGGGGGTGATAAATGATGTCTTAATCTGATCAGCCGGGTTTAGCCGGATCTGATTGTACCCGGAATAACAATCTAGAAAAGACAACAAATCACAGCCGGCCGTGGAATCGATGACTTGATCGATACGGGTCAAGGCGAAGGGGTCTTTCGGGCACGCCTTGTTTAGGCTGGTGTAGTCGATACACATGCGCCAGGTCTTGTTCTTCTTCAACACCAAGACTGGGTTCGCCAGCCAGTCCGGGTGGTACACTTCCATGATGAACCCGGCTGTGAGGAGCCGGGTGGTCTCGTCACCGATTATCTTTCTCTTCTCCTCTGCGAACCGGCGCAGAGGTTGCTGGACCGGCTTGGCATCTGGACGCACATGAAGTGAGTGCTCGGCGAACTCCCTTGGCACACCCGGCATGTCTTTGGGAGACCATGCGAAGATGTCCCGATTCTCACAGAGGAAGTCGACGAGCGCGCCTTCCTATTTGCTATCTAAGCCGGCACCGATGGTGACGAACTTAGTCGGGTCGGAGGGGTCGAGCAGGATCCTCTTTGTCTCCTTTGCCGGTTGGAAGGCTCCTTTTCCAGCCGGTTTGCTGCTAGCCGGAATGTCCTGCTGGGCCATGG
Organism: Avena sativa; assembly: GCA_916181665.1. NCBI lineage: Eukaryota > Viridiplantae > Streptophyta > Magnoliopsida > Poales > Poaceae > Avena > Avena sativa. The sequence continues at coordinate 597,956,181 of OV702289.1, forward strand.
CCACATTGCGCATGATCGCGCGCTTTTCTTCGGCTATGATGAGGGCCTCTGCTAGTTTGGAACCGGCTGAGGCGCACTCCATCGATCGCCTGAAGCAGACGGCGATGGTGATCATGTCGTGGGGTCCTGGCATCTTCGTCTTGAGGTACGCGTAGTGGGGGATGGCCATGAACTTGGCGAGGGCAGGGCGCCCGAGGAGAGCATGGTAGGACCTCGTCAAATTTACCACCTCGAACCAGATTGGTTCGCGGTGGAAGTTCTCCTTGGTTCCGAAGATGACGTCCAGCTGGATTTTTCCCAGCGGAGTGTAGGCTGGCCCCGGCAGTACGTCGTGGAACATCGTGGTAGTCGGGCGCAGGTCGCTTTCGCGAATGCCCAACTTCTCCAGCGAGGACTGGTAGAGGAGGTTGAGGCTGCTGCCCCCATCGATGAGGACGCACGAAAATCGGCAGGTGTGCGCGTTGGAGACGATGAGGGGGTCGAGCACCATGGCGTAGCCCCCGGGAGTCGGCAGATGCTCAGGCTGATCTGCCCGGCTCCAGGTGATGGGGGTTTCCGACCAGTTCAGGTACTGGGGGACCGGATAAGCGATGGTGTTGGCCTCCTTGGAGTGTTGCCTGCGGCTGTGCTTGTCGTCCTGCTCCGTCTCGAAGATGTGGTAAGCGGCGTGCGGCTGGGGGTAGCCGTTGTTGTTGTTGCCACCGTTACCGTCATTACCGGCTCCCCTAGCCGGTGGTGGGGTCCACCCAGTGGGGGAGGTGGGAGACGAGGTTGGTTGCCCTGGTCCTTTAGCTGGCGAGTCCAGCTGTAGTTCCGGGTGGTGTGGGTAGCCGGTTTGAAGGGACCGCTATCCGACTTGCACGGATCGTCAATCATCTGGTCGAAGGTGAGCCGGGGCTTCTGCCTTCTTGCGTCATTAGCCAGTGCGTCGGGTGCACCCTCCACAGCATTGACCTGCCGCGCGTGGTAGCGAGGCTTCTGTTGTCTGTCCTGGCGGTCCCCATGGAACCGGTTGTTGTTGCCGTGGCGTCTGGAGGATCCGGCTTCACCAGTCGGGTTGCTCGGACGGTCGCGAGCCGGCTCCGTGGGAGTCGGACGACCGTCCGCGTTTACTCGGAGGGGCTTCTTCATGGCGGCATCCGCCATGGCGTACTGGTCCGCGACCGTCATGAGCTCTGCCATGGTTTTCGGCTCGTCACACAGTAGCCGATGGCGAAGCATGGTGCCCTCTCGGCATCCTTCGATGAAGAAGCTGATGGCTTGGCTCTCCAGAATGCCCTCGCAAGTGATGCGGAGCTCCGTGCACTTGGCGAGGTATTCGCGGTCGGTCTCGCGGTCGCCCTGGATGCACAGGGCCAGGTCGCGCGGGTGCCCTGGACGCTTGTACGTGCCGTTGAAGTTGTGGACGAACACCTTCTCGAAGTCAGGCCATGCATTGATGTTGTTGGGCGCGAGGCTATTGAGCCATGTCCTTGCCGACCCGGTTAACATGAGAGAAACATAGCGCAGAGCTGTGCGCTTATTCCCGTGGGCGATGCCGACTGCCGTAGTGTAGTTGGTCAGCCAGTCTTCCGGCTTCATGATGCTATCGTACTTGGGGGTGTCCCTAGGCAGGGAGAATTTATCCGGAAACGGCTCGTTCCGGATGCGGGGTCTGAAACAAACCGGACCGGTAGAATCTTCCTCTTCCGTGACGCGCGCTTGAGCGAGGAGCTCGATGCGGTTGCGGGCATCCGGACAATCCGGGTTGGGTGCGCCCACCCGGCTCGAGAGGCGGGAGCCGGCTGGTCTGGGCGCTCCGGCTAGTGGTGGGGGAGGTGGCGGGTTGCTGTTCACCGTCTGCTCCTGGCGTGGCTGGCCCCTATTGCTGGAGCTGCGACGCCTGCTGCGGGCCCTGGGCGGCTGAGGGGAGGACGCCTGCTGGATGTCGCGCGGTGCGCCCCTGTTGTTAGCGGGTAGCCTGCCTCCTTTGGAGTAGCTAAGGTCCTCCTCTGTCTGTCGGTTGGCGCCGGCCTGCTCGTCCGCGACGCGGAGGAGCTCCTGGACCCGAGCGTGCTGGCGGGCTCGCTCTTCGCCCTCCAGGCTAGGTAGTTCTTCTGCTGCGGCGTGCGCCGCGCGTAGGTTCTTGATGGGTGTGCTGTAGGTGGGCCGTGTGGGGGCATGCGCGGGGTCCGGTTCTCCGTCCTTCTCCATCCTGTCGCCCAGCTCACCGCCCCGACGCCGTACCTGGCCGCGCCGGCTCGGCTCCGCGGTAGCCGGATTGAGGCCGTGCGCGCGGTCATACTCGCGCCTAGCGATCTCCAGTTGCTTGCGGGCTGCTTCCAGTTCCATGGCCTCCTGGAGGAGGATTTGTCTCTCCATGGTGAAGTTGGCCTCCGCCTCCTCCGGGTTGTCCCCGAGGTTAATCGGCGTCAGGAGCCGATCAATGTCATCCTCCACCGGGTTCCGAGGCTGCGGGGGAGCGGAAGTTCCGACCTCATCCACGCCTCGCTCCCGCGGCTGGCGAGGATGCGAGCTGGATCCGGCCATCATGACCTCCACGCCGCGAGGTGCGGCGGAGGTGCTGCCGCCTGAGCATGGCGACCCCGCGACAGAGACGATTTCCCTAGGGAAACGCTCCGGGACGGTGGCGATGTAGATGGGGAGGTCGCCGAATAGCAGGACGGTGTCGTTCGCTGGGAAGGAAGTTCCGGCGAAGCAGGAGGCGTTGTCGATGACGCAGTCAAACTTGCCGAGCGTGAGCACCAGGCCGGAGGCCACGCGCTCACCGGCTGAGGTGCGGGGTCCCGTGTGGAACGTGACTCCGGTCGAAGCCATCCTGCCCCACGGTGGGCGCCAACTGTCGTTGTATTGGGAACGACAGTACCTGAGGAGGTTAGATAGAGGTGTGGGGACTAGCAGGGAAGCTATCGACAGTGCCCGCAGGCGGGATTGGATACAAGCGAGCGTAGCGGGATGCAAGAAGTACCCAGGTTCGGGGCCCTCGTGGTGAGGTAAAGCCCCTACTCCTGCCTGATCTGACTATGTGGAATACACGAGCTACAAGTGCTCCTCGAGCTGTATTCTTTAGCTATTGCCTTAAATGTACTGAGACCAACCCTTTCTACTGAGGCCCTGCCTCTCCTTATATAGGAAGAGAGGCAAGGGTCTCACTGGCTAGTCCGACTAGCGGGCCCCACAGGCGGGTCCCAGCCGATTAGTCATCTACGGTACCCGGTATGGTATGTCACATCGGTGTATGAGCGGTATGGCTGTCGTAGGTACAGTGGACGCCGTGCGAGCCTGTTGTCAGCATAGGCCACTGTTCCAGCGTCAGCCACGCAAAGTCTTCGGCATGGGCGGGTGGTTGCCCGTCTTGTCATCGTACAGGGCATACCGTGCACTGATACGCACGTCGTCCTGTCTCTCTGATTGGATCCGGCTACATCGTCGTATCCGGCTGCCTCTTTATGATCCGGCTACCGGGTGGTAGCCGGCCCATCCGATCCTGTCCGGCTGCATCTGGTCAGCCAGACGCGATCCGACTGTCCTGTTTCTTATTCAGGTGGGGTACCCGGGGATCATCCCCCTGACATGTAGTATTCCTAAAAAAGGATTCTTAAAAGAGTTTCGGGACAGGAATTGATTAAGGACTGGTCCTTGATTACTCAAATTAGGAATAGCATTAAGTTAAAACATCAATGGTTGAAAGAAATAAAAGGATGCTCGTCATCCACTATGTTGAGACATAGGTTCTATCTTGAAAACCATGGTGACAACTTAACATAATATATGATCCAAGAAGGAACGTTTGAATAGTGATTAAGTATGAATCACGGAACATTGATCTAAGTTTGTCCATAGTGTCTAATAGAGAACTGTAGACATGTTTTCAAAATCCATGAAGGATGACATATCTTAAAGCATAAAGGGTTATGTTATAAGGGAATGTGTTAACCTCTGAAGATTGAAAACTCCTGTATCAATAATACCGACTAAAGTCAAATAGGAAGCAAGGTGATAAACATCGAAAGTTGCACAGGATGCACTAGTGTTTTGATGATTACATTTATAATAATAGATAACGGTACCATCTAAAGTGATGCATATTGTTATGGTGGGACTAGTTCGTCTTTACGCAGAAGGTGTGTCCCAGGGCACAGTGCCCATGAGAAAGCTCAAAGTGGCTGATGTAAAGTCAATGTTGGCTCCTGGAAACCGACCTCATTCTGCCGCCATAACTACGATGCATACAGAAAGATATTATCATGTGATGATAAAGTATTAATGTCAATCAAGGTGACATTAGTAAGTTGCAAAGGAATTGGGACTATAAAGTACAGACCCAAGACTCAACCTCTTCAATGAGCAAGCATGTTCAAAGGTGCCAGTATATATGGTGCCAATGATTAGGAACAAATGCAGCTAGTGTATTTGTACTCTAGTGCAAGTGGGAGACTATTGGAAATATGCCCTAGAGACAAATAGTAATATGGATTATTGTCATATTTCATAAATTTTATGATTAAGTTTTATATCATGCTATAACTATATTGAAAGGAAACGTCAATACACGTGTGATATATAAACAACCAGGAGTTCCTGGTGAAGCTCTAGCCATTGGTTCATTGGTCAATAGATGATCAAGATTTCCTGATCATGTGGCATTTATGCCAGTTGACAATGGAGTCACCTCATTGTGAGAATGAGATGATGAGCTATACCCAACCAAAGCATCATGACCCGATCATGTCACGAAGTTCAAGCTATGATGATTAGAATAAACTTAGTGTACTATTTCTTAGACTGTGAGGCCATATCACTGTTACTCGAGGATACTTTGATAGCATCAAACGTCATCTGGTGACTCGGTGATCATAAAGGTGTGTTCAGGTATTCGTAGGAAAATTTGAGGAAATATGCGTCAAGAGCAGGATTTGTCCATCCGCGTGACAGAAAATATACTCGAGGGCCCACTCGGAGAAGTTATATCCAATAGCTACGAAGCGTGTGATTTGATCACGGGGATATCACTTGTCGGAACGAGTCAAGTAGCATTTGTTGATAACGAGATTAAACATGACATGGTGTTGTCATTGATCAAATCTCAGACAATGCAAGTATGGAGAGACAAAGGGAGTATGACACGACGTTCATGGTTCAAACGACAAAAGATTTCGTGGAATGCACAGGGGTCACATGGCCATCCAGGTCCCTCCGTTGATCATTGGTGCGGGAGGGTCCCGATCATTGGTGCGGGAGGGTCCCAACCATGTATTAATGATTCCCGACGTTAAGGGCTTGATGATACCCAGGGAGTGTTTTCGGATCGGCAGAATCACCGAAGAAAAGAGAAGGGAGAAAACCATAAGGGTTTTGATAAGTCCGGAGGATGTCCAGAATGAGAGGGAATGAGTTCCACATCAATGGGAATTGAATAATATGTAAGTAAATATTGAATATTGATTTAATCATTCAATTATATTCATTCAATAAAATAAAAAGAATTAAAAAAGGGTCAAATATCTTAATGGGCCAAATCCGGAGGGAAAAGGGCCCATGAGGGAAAGACCGAAGGGAGGAAGGAGGAGGGGGTGGCCGGCTGGGCCAAGGCACCCTGCGTGGGACCCACTTGGGCCCTGGCCGGCGGCGGCCAAGCCCCCCTCTCCCCTCTCCCTTGTTTAGTCCCACATGGCTAAGCTAGTTAGCTATGGGGTTTTTTCCCCTATATAAAGAGAGGTATTTTGGCAAAATAAATACACAATAATCAATAAAAGGTTCCCTCTCTTTTGGGGAGACCTCTAGTTGATTCTCTCTCTCTCTCTCCCATGACCGTGGTCCCAAGTCCGGATCGCGCGAGCAGGAGTCTTCTTCACCGTGGAGCACCGTCGCGCCGCGGGACTCGGATCTAGGAGCTCTACTTCTGCAACTGCTACTGGATCGAAGGACCGAGAGTCATCGTTAGGCACCAGACGTGTGTAACTCCCTGCGAGGTGCAACACTTGGGGCACTAGGAATTGTTGGAGACGCAAGAGTTGTTGGGACTTCAAGACGATCTTGAGGTCGGCTTCGGCTCGTCTACATCTACCACGCTCTCCCGAGTGTTGACAACTCTTTTCGATCTTCAAGGGTAAGTTTGCGCAAAGCCCCTCCTGTTACCGCATTACTAATATAGGTCCTAGAAACTGGGGTTCTGGGCGCAGGGATTTTTTTATTGTTTTCATGCGCAAACCCTTACAGTTATAACCTCTCTGTTTGTGATGAACTTGTGATGCATCACGGGTAGTTGTTCGTGAACTCGGGATGCAGCACACCGCCATGACTGATTATGTCGATTCAATCTTATATAATCTAATAGTTTTCTGAATTACAATTGTCTGAACTTTGTTATCTCCCTTGCTGGTGTTGGGTAAGCTCACCTGAGCAGTCAGGAGGTAAGGCTACTAGGGACAATGCAACTAGCCAAACAAGTACCAATTTGATGAAAACCAAGAATGCATGGAACCAAACAACTGGACCTTGGCTTCCAAACCCCTAGTGAAATGAGAATACATGGAACTAAACGAATGGCCATTTTGGCACGAGAGGTTGCATTGCCGCGTGCAGCTTCCGTGGAGCCATGATCTCCAGGTGCGACTAAAAACCACGAGCAACCAAACGTGCCCTTGGGACACAGATGTTGCAGGCAAGATAAAAATTCATATATGTAGATTAGCTAAGAATGGTCTCACTGTGGGAAGAGCTTCACAGGAATATAAAACATGGCATTGTTTGTGCTGCATGTGGCAGAGAGGAGACGGCGTCTCACCGGTTCTGGTACTACCCATACTATGTCTAGGCATGGGTTGTCCTTGCTCAGGCATGGTGGTGGTGTTGTCATCCTCTATGACTAACATGGCGTCTTCATCGCTGGAGCATGCCATTTTTTTCTGACCGCTATTGACCCTGAGGGAGCGGAAACTATCACTTGTTGAAAGGGCATGTATGCCCCCATGTGTGGTTTTGGTAATTAATGATAATCTCTATGAAATAATGTGCAAATTGAGTTTCACTTATAGGTTTGTCCATTTGGCATCGATTGGACCATGTGTTGGTTTCAAGGATGAAAAGAAGAAGCAATGTCCAAGGGCTTTGTGCCCATTGGAATCATGAACAAGAAGAACAAGATCAAGTATGTCTTGAAGAAGAAGAAGAAGATGGAGTTCCTTGTGGCTATCTTCAAGACATCATCATCAAGAAATGAAGTGCAAGCTCAAGGTGCGCAATCTCTAGAAGATCTCATGCGTGAACCTTGCCATCCTCGGCAATCATGGAGTGATGAAGACAAGGTCAAAGAAGAGGTTTCCCCATGGAGTATGGGGGAGCCATTCGCAAGTCTTCATCAAGCAAGAGCAATCAAGAAAGGTGTTCCATCTTGAAGGTGTCAAGGTCGTCTAAATCAAGCTCAAGTGGGATGCTCAAGGCGAAAGTATGATCTTGATAGCGTTTCTATTTTACAGGTCTCTTGTAGTGTTGGGAGATCTGGTTTAGGATAGATTGTCGTAATATCAAGAGGGGCTCTCGAGTGGGTGACTCGTTCGTATCTTTTGGAGAGAGCTCAAACCTTTGCATACATAGAATCATCTTTCTTAGTTGTTGTTTGGTTCTTGTCCATGTGAGGATCTAGACCTTGTGGTTACCTTCATAACAATCTCTAGTTCATCAAAAAGGGATTTCCCTTGCATATCTTATTGCATTTTTATCTTGCGGGTTTTCTGAATCCACACCTTGGGAGGTATCTCACATATATATTCATGGTATTTTGTCCCTTGGTGCTACCCAATATGTCACATATATATTCATGGATTCTTCACGTTGTTATCTTTCCAACAAAATTGGTTTCATCTCGTTTGGAGTTCGGATGCAAAAGTTGTGGCAGTTTTGGTCCTCGAGTTTTTGCCTGACCGGAAGTTCCGGTCGTCTATCGGTAGTACCGCTAGGGCATTTGCCGCTGGTAGTACCGGTGTTAATTCCGGACCAAATTCCAGTAAACCCGTTTTTGGTTCAGTACTCTCTCTATTTTCGGTGCGCTATTTGTCGGAACTTCAACCGTAACTTTGATACATTGCAAATGTATCTATAATTTTTGATGTTCCATGCTTGGTTTTATCCACTTTCTTGTGTTTTGTCCACACTTTGGAGTACTTTTCATATGATTTCTTGGACTAACCTATTGACAAGAGCCACAGTGCCAGCTACTTGTTTTCTGCTGTTTTTGGTTCCAGGAAAGTCAGAAAATGAATATTCTCGGAATTGGACGGGACAAAAGCCAAAGTGCCTATTTTTCCGGAAGTCATCAAGTGCCAGAATATGAGATGGAGAGGGGCTAGGGGGCCACCACACCACCTGGTCGCGCGGCTAGGCCTGGCCCGCGCCAGGGGGTGGTGTGGCTGCTCCCGGCACCCCCTCGGCCTCCCCTTCTGACTATAAGATGCCCTCGGGATGTAAACCCTAAGTACCCGATCAAAAATCCACGAAAGAGTCTATAGCCGCCGTCATCTCCATCCCTAGATCGGGAGGGATCTGAAGCTCTTCCCAGCACCCTGTCGGAGAGGGGAATTCACCTTGCAGGCCTTCTTCATCACCATGCAAGCCTCCGGTGTGATGCGTGAGTAGTTCATCTTTGGACTACGGATCCATGTAGTAGCTAGATGGCTGGTTCTCCTCCTTTGTGCTTTCATGTTTAGATCTTGTGAGCTCCGTTCATGATCAAGATCATCTATTTGTATTCATACATGTTGTGTTTGCGGGGATTGATACATTGCAAATGTATCTATAATTTTTGATGTTCCATGCTTGGTTTTATCCACTTTCTTGTGTTTTGTTCCAACTTTGGAGTACTTTTCTTATCATTTCTTGGACTAACCTATTAACAAGATGCCATAGTGCCAGTTGCCTGTTTTCTGCTGTTTTTAGTTCCAGGAAGTCAGAAAATGAATATTCTCGGAATTGGACGGGACAAAAGCCAAAGTTACTATTTTCCCGGAAGGTTCATGGAGCCAGAAGAAGAGACGGAGGAGGGCCAGGGCCTGGCCACACCATATGGTGGCGCGGGCTAGCCCTGGTTGCGCCACCAGGTGGTGTGGGCCCCCTGGCACTACACCGACCTTGCCTCTTCGCCTATAAGAAGCCTCCCGATGCATAAACCCTAGATGGTCAATCAGAAATCCACGAAAAGTTCCGCAGCACCGCCGCCACCGAAGGGGAGATTCGGGGGATAGAAAGTCTCTGTTCCGACACCCTGCCGGGACGGCGAAGTGCCCCCGGAGCCATCTCCATCGATCTCCACCACCATCTCCATCACCATTTCTGATTCCCATGATGAAGAGGGAGTAGTTCTCTCTCGAGGCTAAGGGTTCTACCGGTAGCTATGTGTTCATCTCTCTCTCTATGCATGATCTTATTAAGATCATGAGCTTGTAATCTATAGATCTACCTTGCTACTCAAGTGCTTTAATAGATCTCTGCTCTCCCCATGTTTGTGAAGTTGACAGTGTGCACACCATGGTGGCACTTAGGCTAGAGATTACAAATACTTGTTATGAGTTATATTTGGAGTTGGATGTCTTTATGAAATTGTGGTGTTTGTTGGACTCATCTAGTACTCAAGGTGACAGTGTGGGGTTTTCTAGATGGGAAAGGCTTACTTTGAGGAGTGTTGTTATAGCCCTACCATCGATTAGAGTGTCCAACCGGAGAGTAGTTAAGAGTAGTGATACATTGCAAATGTATCTATAATTTTTGATGTTCCATGCTTGGTTTTATCTACTTTCTTGTGTTTTGTTCCAACTTTGGAGTACTCTTCATATGATTTTTTGGACTAACCTATTAACAAGATGCCATAGTGTCAGTTGCCTATTTTCTGCTGTTTTTGGTTCCAAAAATGAATATTCTCGGAATTGGACGAGACAAAAGCCAAAGTTACTATTTTCCCGGAAGACTCACGGAGCCAGAAGGAGATCCGGAGGGGGGCCACAGGGTGGCCACACCACCCCTAGGCGCAGGTCCACCTAGGTCACGCCAGGGCATGGTGTGGGCCCCCTGGTCGCCCACCGACCTTGCCCTCTGGCCTATAAGAAGCCTCCTGAAGCCAAAACCCTAAATCATCCAACCTCTAGCCACGAAAAGTTCCGCAGCGCCGCCGCCACCGAAGGGGAGATTCGGGGGACAGAAAGTCTCTGTTCCGGCACCCTGCCAGGACGGGGAAGTGCCCCCGGAGCCATCTCCATCGATCTCCACCGCCATCTCCATCACCATTGCTGATTCCCATGATGAGGAGGGAGTAGTTCTCTCTCGAGGCTAAGGGTTCTACCGGTAGCTATGTGTTCATCTCTCTCTCTATGCATGATCATATTGTGATCATGAGCTTTGTAATCAAGTAGATCTACCTTGCTACTCAAGTGCTTTAATAGATCTCTGCTCTCCCCATGTGTGTGAAAGTGACAGCATGCTCACCATGGTGGCACTTAGGCTAGAGATTACAAATACTTGTTATGAGTTATATTTGGAGTTGGATGTCTTTATGAAATTGTGGTGTTTGTTGGACTCATCTAGTACTCAAGGTGATAGTGTGGGGTTTTCTAGATGGGAAAGACTTACTTTGAGGTGTGCTGTTATAGCCCTACCATCGATTAGAGTGTCCAACCGGAGAGTAGTTCAGCGTAGTATCATGAAGATGATATATTTATATGAGAGTGTTCACTAGTGAAAGTATGATCCCTAGGCCTTGTTTCTAAGCATTGATACACCGTTTGCAATTAGATCTGTTACATGTTTGCTTGCTGCCATCTTTATTTCAGTTTTACTTTAGTCTTTTCCACGCCATCAAGTTATTTTCTATCACCATTACCACTTGTATTTCACTATCTCTGCCATTTTCCGCCATTTTCTGCCATTTTGACAGATTTCTGCCATTTTCTGCCGTTTTGACAGATTTCTGCCATTTTCCGCATTTGTTTCTTGTTGGTTCCTCTTTGAGTTCTTTTGGGGAATTGAGATTTTTGAGGGAAGTTATACAGTAGCTTATGTTTTAATGGAAGTTTTATTGGTGTTGGAACTGAACCTAAAGACTTATTATCTTGAGTGCACTAATGTTGCTAATAAAGATTATGTGAAGTTTTGTATGAAGGAAAAAATTCAGGTGTATGGAAGGAATGAGTAATGAGATGAAGAATGGACTAAAGCTCAAGCTTGGGGATGCCATGCATGTCACCCCAAGAAATATCCAAGAACTACAAGCGTTAAAGCTTGGGGATGCCCAAGGCATCCCCCTCTTCATCAATAAAAATCCCAGGTTTCTTCCAAACGCTTCATTTTTATTGTTTCATGCACAGTTGTGTTGTTTTTGGAGCATCTTCTTTTTCGTTTTCGTTTTGGTTTTTCGTTTGCTTTGTTTTCTTAGTTTGCTGAATAAATTGGTTGGACCCCCTCTTTCATACATTGGTTTGCAAATAGTTTGGTTTGGTTTGGAAAAGAGTAGGAAAGTTCATGCTTAAGTGGTAAAAAGAGCTTGTTTTTTACTGTGGCCTATGCTTTGTCATGCCATGCTTGATATTGTTTTGGCTTTATGCTTAGTATTCTTTGCTGTAGCATGAATTGTTATAAACAATTGAGATTGCTTAATGTGCCATGGATGAATCATGCGTTGTTTTAGCATATCAAAGCATAGTATTGTGGTATTCTCCTTTGATGCTTTATTTGGGTTGACTTGGTGCATGCTCACACCATGTTATGACTATCTCAAGTCACCATAGCCTTTATGATCTTTTAGTTTTCAACTTGTAGTATCACTTTATGCTTTGATCAATGATTTTTTGTCGCTCTGCATGATTATGGCTATTATTGCTCTCTTAGTTTGTCGCTCCTAGTCTTTTGCTAGCCTCCGCAACCAAGTATGAGTTCCACTCATGCATCCAACTCCCTAAACCAAGTTATTCCAAAGAGTCCACCATACCTACCTACTAGCTTATGCTATTCCAAGTATATTCATGCTTTTGTTTACCTTCCAAATTAAACTTGTTATGAGAAAACTAGTGATAAAAGCTCTCACGAACTTGATGGCACACTTTACTTTTTTGCATCTAATAAACTTTAACCATTGGGTCCTTCTTTGTTGCGTATATGCTTGCTCTTTATAAGTTGAAATTAGGAGAACCATGTTTCATGGGGAACGCTTTCAACATTGCACTTGTACTTTGTACCCCGTTGATATCATGTTCTTTTGCTTACGGATCCCGGCAGTGTGAAATAAAAGTGGAACTTGTAAGATCATGTAGTTTGTATGTGTGTTAGAGAAACGCCTGGGCCGCTAGCCTAAGCCATGCCTAATAATGGTGGAAACTTGCAGCATCACCATAATGAGCATTCTATGAAGCATCCTCAATAAAAAACCTATGCAAATAGCAAATAAAAAGATCGTTGAGATGCTCATTGTCTGCTTGCCTTGTTATTTTGATTATGGGAAAGCTCTCGTATCATGTGCAAGGGGTACCCCGTTGGCGGTTCTTAATGATACACATGTACTTACAATGACAAGAGCTTACTCGTGACTGAAGTTGAGTAGCATGAGGATCGGTCTTCGTAAGTAAGGGGCTTGAGATTTTGGTTTATAACTTGTCAAGCATATACTCTTAGTTGTGTCACTTTAACCTTAATCACCTTAAAGATGCTTATGATAGGGGAAATGAGAGCTGAAAGCTATAAGTACCATAATTTTTGGAAGCTCTTTATGAGACTTGAATCCCTACTTCCTTTTACAAAGGCCTTTCTTCCACCATTATATTGAGTCTCCACCTTCTATCTTTATGCACCTACTTTGAGAGCATAGTGGCCATTCTTAGTTCTATGTGCATTGTCCCAAGACTAGTTGATTGATGCATAACTTGTTATTGCTTGTTTTAAACTATTGTATCTAGTCACTCTTATGAACTTTGAAGGTGTCCTATGCATTTATATTTGCTACTCTATTGAGGGACAAGCTGAATACTATTATGCTATGTTTTCTTTATGTGAAACAAACAAACGTCTTACAAAGCATTGTTATTCATGAATCTTTTGTTTGTGCCTTTTCATGTTGCATCATAGTTTCTTTGTCTTATTGCTAGAACTTTATCTTTCATGTTATGATTGAAGTACTATGATCCCAGCTTTGAATGTTTACAAATACTTTGATCAAGTCTTTGATGGTGCATGTCACCTCAAAAATTATTCTTTCTTTTTATCACTTACCTACTCGAGGACGATCAGGAGTTAAGCTTGGGGATGTTGATACATTGCAAATGTATCTATAATTTTTGATGTTCCATGCTTGGTTTTATCCACTTTCTTGTGTTTTGTCCACACTTTGGAGTACTTTTCATATGATTTCTTGGACTAACCTATTGACAAGAGCCAGAGTGCCAGCTGCCTGTTTTCTGCTGTTTTTGGTTCCAAGAAAGTCAGAAAATGAATATTCTCGGAATTGGACGGGACAAAAGCCAAAGTGCCTATTTTTCCGGAAGTCATCAAGTGCCAGAATACAAGACGGAGAGGGGCCATGGGGCCACCACACCACCTGGCCACGCGGCCAAGCCTGGCCCGCGCTAGGGGGTGGTGTGGCTGCTCCGGACACCCCCTCGGCCTCCCCTTCCGACTATAAGATGCCCTCGGGACGTAAACCCTAAGTACCCGATCAAAAATCCACGAAAGAGTCTGTAGCCGCCGCCATATCCATCCCTAGATCGGGAGGGATCTAAAGCTCTTCCCGGCACCCTGCCGGAGAGGGGAATTCACCCTGGAGGCCTTCTTCATCACCATGCAAGCCTCGGGTGTGATGCGTGAGTAGTTCATCCTTGGACTACGGATCGATGTAGTAGCTAGATGGCTGGTTCTCCTCCTTTGTGCTTTCATGTTTAGATCTTGTGAGCTCCGTTCATGACCAAGATCATCTATTTGTATTCATACATGTTGTGTTTGCGGGGATCCGATGGATATTGAGATGCTATTTCAGATTGATTACTGATTCTATCATGTGTTTGTTATTTGTGATCTTGCATGCTTTCCGTTGTTAGTAGCTATCTTGGACAAGCTGAATACTATTATGCTATGTTTTCTTTATGTGAAACAAACAAACGTCTTACAAAGCATTGTTATTCATGAATCTTTTGTTTGTGCCTTTTCATGTTGCATCATAGTTTCTTTGTCTTATTGCTAGAACTTTATCTTTCATGTTATGATTGAAGTACTATGATCCCAGCTTTGAATGTTTACAAATACTTTGATCAAGTCTTTGATGGTGCATGTCACCTCAAAAATTATTCTTTCTTTTTATCACTTACCTACTCGAGGACGATCAGGAGTTAAGCTTGGGGATGTTGATACATTGCAAATGTATCTATAATTTTTGATGTTCCATGCTTGGTTTTATCCACTTTCTTGTGTTTTGTCCACACTTTGGAGTACTTTTCATATGATTTCTTGGACTAACCTATTGACAAGAGCCAGAGTGCCAGCTGCCTGTTTTCTGCTGTTTTTGGTTCCAAGAAAGTCAGAAAATGAATATTCTCGGAATTGGACGGGACAAAAGCCAAAGTGCCTATTTTTCCGGAAGTCATCAAGTGCCAGAATACAAGACGGAGAGGGGCCATGGGGCCACCACACCACCTGGCCACGCGGCCAAGCCTGGCCCGCGCTAGGGGGTGGTGTGGCTGCTCCGGACACCCCCTCGGCCTCCCCTTCCGACTATAAGATGCCCTCGGGACGTAAACCCTAAGTACCCGATCAAAAATCCACGAAAGAGTCTGTAGCCGCCGCCATATCCATCCCTAGATCGGGAGGGATCTAAAGCTCTTCCCGGCACCCTGCCGGAGAGGGGAATTCACCCTGGAGGCCTTCTTCATCACCATGCAAGCCTCGGGTGTGATGCGTGAGTAGTTCATCCTTGGACTACGGATCGATGTAGTAGCTAGATGGCTGGTTCTCCTCCTTTGTGCTTTCATGTTTAGATCTTGTGAGCTCCGTTCATGACCAAGATCATCTATTTGTATTCATACATGTTGTGTTTGCGGGGATCCGATGGATATTGAGATGCTATTTCAGATTGATTACTGATTCTATCATGTGTTTGTTATTTGTGATCTTGCATGCTTTCCGTTGTTAGTAGCTATCTTGGACAAGCTGAATACTATTATGCTATGTTTTCTTTATGTGAAACAAACAAACGTCTTACAAAGCATTGTTATTCATGAATCTTTTGTTTGTGCCCTTTCATGTTGCATCATAGTTTCTTTGTCTTATTGCTAGAACTTTATCTTTCATGTTATGATTGAAGTACTATGATCCCAGCTTTGAATGTTTACAAATACTTTGATCAAGTCTTTGATGGTGCATGTCACCTCAAAAATTATTCTTTCTTTTTATCACTTACCTACTCGAGGACGATCAGGAGTTAAGCTTGGGGATGTTGATACATTGCAAATGTATCTTTAATTTTTGATGTTCCATGCTTGGTTTTATCCACTTTCTTGTGTTTTGTTCCAACTTTGGAGTACTTTTCTTATGATTTCTTGGACTAACCTATTAACAAGATGCCACAGTGCCAGTTGCGTGTTTTCTGCTGTTTTTGGTCCAGGAAGTCAGAAAATGAATATTCTTGGAATTGGACGGGACAAAAGCCAAAGTTACTATTTTCCCGGAAGGTTCACAGAGCCAGAAGAAGAGACAGAGGAGGGCCAGGGCCTGGCCACACCATATGGTGGCGCGGGCTAGCCCTAGCCGCGCCACCAGGTGGTGTGGGCCCCCTGGCACTCCACTGACCTTGCCTCTTTGTAACACCCTCGAATCAGCCATATGCAAGTTTTAGCCCTTTCCGCCAAACCCGCATAGAAACGATTCAAGGACGCCCACCAGGCACTTTCGTGCGGGTGGAAAACGAAGTAATACCATTACACAACAGTCCTCGATGGGACCCACAGAACAGATATATATACAGCACGACTCCAGGAGTCAAGAATAGAGATATACACTACAAAGATCCAAATCACCTTGAAAACAATACAACATCCGAGTACGGATAAGATGCAAATGGGGCTAAGAGCCCTGAAGAATAACCAATGGCGTCCATAACCCTGCCCAGGCCAAGCCGGAAGGTAACCCTGCTAACGACGTCGATCTCAAACCTGCTAAAACAAAAGCAGTGTCGACAAAGGGCAAAGGAAAAAAGAGGAGCGTCGGTACTGAGGCCAGTACACGGCGAGGCTAGAATTCGGCGGCTCTCGCCTACATAGGTATGGTGGACTGAAGCGGCAGGGCATCATGCACTAAACAACCTATAGAGACTCGATTAACTGTCGGCTATTAGAGACAGATAAGAAAGACCTATTCGGGACTAGCCTGATACTAACACCAATCATACCCATCCTGGTATTCCCCCCTCGAGACCAAACGAGGAAGTCAGACCGAGGAACTCACACAGTTGGTAGTTTTATTCATTCCATTATAGTTGCAACACTTACTAGTCAGATATAGATAGCATGAGTCATCCTGATAGCATAAGTAGTGGGCAGTTTTAGTTAACCATTCAGTTGTAGTGGTAGTACTTACTAGTCTGATACAATCAGCATGTGACATCCCAAACCCTAGTAGTTGTTGGTACTTTTATTTCATTCCATTGGAGTTGCGATACTTACTAGGTAGGTATAACATGACACGATACACCCCAGTTCCACCAGTTGTTGGCACTTTTATTATCCATTCCATTGTAGTGGAGCTGATTACTAGTCACATATTAAGTCAAATTTATAGCACTACTTTAGTTATGCTTGTCTATGATCGAGATACTGTGCTCCAAGTCATCCATAACCGCGGACACGGCTTTCAGAAAGATTTACCCTGCAGGGGTGCACAAATAACAACACACACACGATCAACCTCGGAAAAACCAAATCAAAACCCAACGAGGCTTTCACGACAAAGCAATCACAGGATTCATAAAATATTTCAGGGGGCGACCCCACTAAGCTACCCGCAACGAAGTTGGCCAGCTCCGGAACGGACCTAGGGTTTGCGAGAACGGCTGTAAACGACTGGGAACCTGAAAGTGTGACTGGGCTTGTCGATACCGCGAAATCGTGCCGCGACCCAAAACAGTACAGGTGCTCCACGCATAATCGTAAATAAAGCAGTAAAGCATGGCATAAGTACATGATAGTAATAAAACCCCAAACTAGTTTGTGGCCCCAAGAAATAAGAAATGAATCAAGCTCTGGCTAAGGGGATTCATGGTCCCATATGCAGATAGTGCGATAGTCAAGGAACAGGTATCAAGTACTCGAGGCCTAAGGGACACAAGTGAGCATGGAAGAACCAAATATTAGCTATTGCCCACCGATGCCTCTACATTAGTTATATCTATTCCCAGCAATTTAATAGTTGTATTTAAAGTCATGATCATCTCCACCAATAAGCATGTGCCAACCTTCCAACAATGATGGAACAACAATGACGCGAAGCAGCACTTGAGCAAGCAACTACGACACGCAAGGCTGACTATCTATCAAACAACAGGCAATAGGATGTGTCCAAGGCAATATAGAGGCTGTAGGGAATATAATGGTGCACGGAAAACTAAAGCATCACAACATGGATAGCAATAGATCAATAGGAGGAAGTAAAGACTATAAATATAAAATAGGTAGAAAGGGGGAGATTGCTCGCCTGGGAAACACTGCCGAAGAATCATATCCAGAGAACTTGTCGATACTCGCATCAACTCATCGGCCTAATCCGCGGAGAGGCAAACACTAGAAGAAACACCGGATGCAATATTTAATACTATGGCAGAAGACCGGGCATGATGCATGTATGATGCAGATGCGGTGCAATTAGGTAGTATTAAGCGGAACCGGGGTCCCGACAATTAATTAAGTGGTTCATGTTGTTTAGATACCCCACAATTTAAATGTTGTCTTAACAAGGCAAAACATGGCATCGGTTCTCTACACAAATTTAAATGGAGTCCAGAATAAGACGAAGATATCTCGCAGATGGACTCCATATTTAATTTAGGTGAATCGACTATAATGCCCCCAAACCCACAGACAGGTATGCACGCATGAACAATTTAATATGAGACAGTTGATAATGTCATATTATAAAAATAGAGGCTTAGGGTCACACATCTGGGTTCGGAAGATCTTGGGTTCTGGGGGTTCGGGTTCGGTCTTCGCCACCGGATCCGTGATCAGTCTTCGGGTCCGGGAAGGGGAATCTTGTCGCATCCGTGGAGATCTTGGTTCGGCATCGGTCAAAGCGTTCGGAAGTAGATCTTGGTGTTTAATGTTTGGGTTGGGCTCCGGTAGAAGCTCTTGGCATTCCTTGTCGAAGGACTTGGTGTTCCAGGAAGGCAATCTTGATGTTCCGGGATGGAGAGCTTGACACCGATGATGGGGTCTTCGAGTCCGTGTCGACGACCATGGGGTTTTGGCTCTGATTGTCGATGTCAGGCTCGATGGCGAACTTGAGTAGACGTCGTCAAACATCGGAGACCTTGGCAGCCAAAACTGGTGTGGCTACGGCTGTACAGGCTGAGGAGGATCCAGGGCTTCTCCAAGAAGATGGCAAAGGGATGCGCATCAGCTACCACTTCACGTTATCTGGGTTTGAGGGGACGGAGTAGCGGCGGCTCCCTCGGTGGGATGTGCCATCGGTAATCTACATCTAGAGGTCCTTCTCTCGCCTGAGCGTCGGGGGCTGGACCTGAACGGCGATGTGCGGGGATCCCTTGCCTCAGAGGAGGTCGTACAGGACCAGGGGAAGCCGCTGGTGGCTAGGCTGGCTCATACCCGTCGACGACCAGTAGGGGCATCGCTAGGGTTGCGCAGTGGGGTGATTGGTGGTGGAGGAGGGCGGGTAGGTGAGGGAGAAGGTGGCTAGGCTAGCGGCTGGCAAGCTGGAAGCTCGGGGCTGGGCTTTGGTGGCGGGGCGTGCGGTGGCGGGGGTTACAGGGCAGCGAGGACGGGGTCGCAGAGGAGGTGCCAGCGAAGGATCTCGAGGCGGCAGGGTGTTGCAGACGACGGGGAGGCGGCCTACGCGGTTGGAGGAAAGTGGAGGCGGCGCCGCGGGCATCGTCGAGGAAAGGCCGCGGCGGCGCTCGCGGAGCGGTCATGGCGGCGGGGCGACCTAGATCCATGAGGAGGCCAGGCGGCGACAGAGCTATGGGGGAAAGGAGGAGGCGCGCAGGGGCTGCCGGGGCCGGGGTGCGCGGCCAGCAGAGGAGGCGAGGCCAGAGGCGGCGGCGACCTGTGGAGGGGAGGTCGGGGTAGGTGGGGGAGGAGAGACGGGCCTGGGGTGGTGGGACCGGGTCGGGTGGCCCAGGGGCGGGGCGGAAGGTAACGCAGGGCGCCTCTCGCGCGTGTACGTGTCCGGGAGGGGTTACGAGCGTGCAGCGGGGACGTGAGGAGCGGGCGCGTCGCGTCTCGTGAGGGGAGTGGACTGGCTGGGTAGGTTAGGGTGTGGTGGTTAGCTGGTTAGGGTTTGGCTTTTGGGGGTGGCCGGCTGGGCCAGGTCGGGCCTGGTTCGGCTGCCCCCTAAAAATAATATAAAATTTTAATTATTAAAAACGAGGCGTTTGTAATCCATTTTTAGACGAAACCAAAAACTTCGGAGACCCGAGGTTTTAATTTGAAATAAAGGCGAGGTATTTAGAAAACAAAATAAGCTTTGCGAAAATAGTTTTAGGCAAAACCCAGCATGATGACATGACGATGCTCAAATGCAATGTGGCGTGATGACATGAGCATACGGTCATGATGATGCAATGCACAAAAACACAGTGATTTTCTAGTAGTGGTTTTAGCGGGGCGCCACACTCTTCGCCTATAAGAAGCCTCCCGATGCATAAACCCTAGATGGTCAATCAGAAATCCATGAAAAGTTTCGCAGCGCCGCCGCCACCGAAGGGGAGATTCGGGGGACAGAAAGTCTCTGTTCCGGCACTTTGCCGGGACGGAGAAGTGCCCCCGGAGCCATCTCCATCGATCTCCACCACCATCTCCATCACCATTGCTGATTCCCATGATGAAGAGGGAGTAGTTCTCTCTCGAGGCTAAGGGTTCTACCGGTAGCTATGTGTTCATCTCTCTCTCTATGCATGATCTTATTGAGATAATGTGCTTGTAATATATAGATCTACCTTGCTACTCAAGTGCTTTAATAGATCTCTGCTCTCCCCATGTGTGTGAAGTTGACAGTGTGCAACACCTTGGTGGCACTTAGGCTAGAGATTACAAATACTTGTTATGAGTTATATTTGGAGTTGATGTCTTTATGAAATTGTGGTGTTTGTTGGACTCATCTAGTACTCAAGGTGACAGTGTGGGGTTTTCTAGATGGGAAAGGCTTACTTTGAGGAGTGCTGTTATAGCCCTACCATCGATTAGAGTGTCCAACCGGTGAGTAGTTAAGAGTAGTATCATGAAGATGATATATTTATATGAGAGAGTGTTCACTAGTGAAAGTATGATCCCTAGGCCTTGTTTCTTAGCATTGATACACCGTTTTCGCTATTAGATCTGTTACATGTTTGCTTGCTTCCATCTTTATTTCAGTTTGCCTTTAGTCTTTTCCACGCCATCAAGTTATTTTCTATCACTGCTACCACTTATAATTATCTATACCACTTGTATTTCACTATCTCTTCGCCGAACTAGTGCACCTATACACCTGACAAGTGTATTGGGTGTGTTGGGGACACAAGAGACTTCTTGTATCTTGATTGCAGGGTTGCTTGAGAGGGGATACCTTTGACCACTTCCTCCCTAAGTTCGATAAACCTTGGGTGATCCACTTAAGGGAAAACTTGCTGTTGTTCTACAAACCTCTGCACTTGGAGGCCCAACAACTGTCTACAAGAATAGAAGTGCGTAGACATCAGGGATCCGATGGATATTGAGATGCTATTTCAGATTGATTATTGATTCTATCATGTCTTTATTATTTGTGATCTTGCATGCTTTCCGTTGTTAGTAGCTATCTTGACCAAGTAGATGCTAGCAACTCCAAGAGTTAGTATTTATGCTCGATAGTGGGTTCATGCCTCTGGTAATCTGGGGAAGTGACAGAAATCTCTAAAGTACTAGATGTGTTGTTGCTACTAGGGAGAAAACAACAATCCTTTGTTCATAGAACAATCGTATTGTTTACTTTACACGCAGTTCGTAAAGCAATAATTTGTTGCTTGCAACTTAATACTGCAGGGGGTTCGGATGATAACCTAAAGGTGGATTATTAGTCATAGATGCAATTGGATGGCGGTCTATGTATAATGTTGTAATGCCCAATCAAGTCTCAAAGGAGTCAAGATGATTAGTATATGAATGTATTGCTTTCTCGATGTTTGTCAATTGCCCCGCTGTACTTTGTTCACCCAGCATGTTATCTATCTAAGGAGAGCCACCTCTAGTGAACTATGGATCCCGGTCCTTGTCTTTTACATACAATCTATAAACTGTTTACTGCTTTGTGTTTACTTTCTTCAAACTATTACTTCCTTCCATTCGATACGTTTAATCCTTTGTTTTCAGCAAAACATGGTGAGATTGACAACCTCATCGCAAGTTGGAGACAAAGTTCTGTGGTTGTGTTATGCAGGTCTCCACGTTGCTACTAGCACCGGTAGTGCGCCCTGCCAAAGTTCAGCTAGTAACACCTTTGGGGTGTTTCCTTGCTCCTACTGGTTCGATTAAACCTTGGTTTCATAACTGAGGAAAACTTGCTGTTGTGCTCATCATACCTTCCTCTTGGGGTTCCCAACGAGCTCTACATCAACCACGCACCAACACTTTTCTGGGCGCCGTGCATTGAGCCATCAAGCATTTTTCTGGCGCCGTTGCTGGGGATCGAAGAAGAAGCTCCCACGTCAACTACATGCCATCAAAGATTTTTCTGGCGCCGTTGCCGGGGAGTCAAGGACATCTTCACAAGGGGAGTCCCTCGTAACCAATCTCTTTACTTTGTTGTTTTTGTTTTTCTTAGTTTATTTTTGCTTTGTTTGCTTGTTTCTTTATCAAAAACACACACAAAAATTAGTTCCTACTATAGTTGTTATTTTCATTGGTTTGTTATTGTCTTGCTTTATCATGCTTTCTATCAATGGTTGGTTTCTTTGAAACTAAATCTTATTGGCAAGGTGGGTTCACGGAAGAACAAAAATATTATTATAAGGAACACCGCTTGTCACAAAAAGGGAAACACTTATGGGAACAAATTAATAAATTGAATATCATTGCTAGAAACGTGCGCTTTACTTATAATGTTACTTATTGCTTTGATAAATCTTGTTGCTGTAGGAGGTATAAACACCTCCCTTTTCAATGTGAGTATAATTATAATGTTACCATATCTTCTTATGTTAAAGGGAATTATGACTTTTGTGATGTGGAAAAAATTGAAGAATTCATTGCTTGGAAGGGTGCATTTGAACTTGCTAGTTTGCTTGAAAATACCGATGATTCACCTTATAAATATGAGGTTTATGATATACTTAAATTTTGCTTTGATAATTACAAGGTAGAAAATGGCTATATTCTTGAATATCTTAATAGATTCTCTCCACCAATGGAAGAGACTAATGCCTTGCAGGAACCTATGGAAGAAGAAATTGCTGAAACTGGAAGCTCAATGGATGAAAAAGAGGAGGAGAGTGATGATCAAGAGGAGGAAGAATGGATCTACCCATCCCTACCTTCTAATGAGAGTAACTCTTTACCCCTTACATTATTTGATTGTCCCCCATGCTTACCAAAGGAGGACGAATGTCATGTTCCTGAGGATTCTTTTATAAATGTTTATAATAAAGCTCTAGTGTTTATAGATCATGAAAAGCATGCTTTATGTGATAGTTATATTGTTGAGTTTATTCATGAGGCTACTGAAAATTATTATGAGAGAGGAAAATATGGTTGTAGAAGTTTTCATTGTAATGAAACACCTCTCTATGTGCTGAAAGTTTTGAAGTTGCTCTGATTTTATCTACCCATTCTTGTTACTATGTGCTTCTTTGATTTATTTTCTTACAAGATTCCTATGTATAGGAAGTGGGTTAGACTTAAATGTGTTTTGAATTTTCTTCTTGATGCTCTCTTTTACTTCAATTCATATTTCTTATGTGAGCATCTTCTCAAACTATCATGCCTAACTTAAAGGCGTTAAAGAAATATACTTATTGGGAGATAACCCAAAAGTTTTAGATGAGTCTTGGAAGTTACTACTCCAGTAATAACCTCTCCTTATCCTTTTTATTTGCTTTTTGTGCCAAGAGTAACCTCTAATGAGAGAGAAGTAATGATTGGAAAAGTTGCTGTCCCGAAACAGATTTATGTGCTTCACCGTAAAAATTCTTGTAAAATCTCTGAACGCCTTTTTAAGTCTTGAATTTTTGTGCTTATGCCCCAGGTTGTTATATAACTTTCGTTAGTTCAACACTTTTTTATTTGAGCAACATAAGGTCTTCGAAAAAATTCATCTTTACCTGCTGGTCTGTTTTGACAGATTTCTGCCATTTTCTGCATTTGCTTCTTGTTGGTTCCTTTTTGAGTTATTTTGGGGAATTGAGCTTTTTGAGGGAAGTACTAAAGTATCTAGTGTTCTAATGGAAGTTTATTTGGTGTTATAACTGAACCTTAAGACCTTTTATCTTGAGTGCACTAATGTTGCTAATAAAGATTGTGTGAAGTTTTGTATGAAGAAAAATTTCAGGTGTATGGAAGGAATGAGTAATGAGATGAAGGATGGACTAAAGCTCAAGCTTGGGGATGCCACACATATAACCCCAAGAAATATCCAAGAAGTACAAGCATCAAAGCTTGGGGATTCCCAAGGCATCCCCTTCTTCATCAATAAAAATCCCAGGTTTCTTCCAAACGCTTCATTTTTATTGTTTCATGCACAGTTGTGTTGTTCTTGGAGCGTCTTCTTTTTCGTTTTCGTTTTGGTTTTTCGTTTGCTTGGTTTTCTTAGTTTTCTGAATAAATTGGTTGGACCCCCTCTTTCATACATTGGTTTGCAAACAGTTTGGTTTGGTTTGGAAAAGAGTAGGAAAGTTCATACTTATGTGGTAAAAAGAGCTTGTTTTTGACTATAGCCTATGCTTTGTCATGCCATGCTTGATATTGTTTTGGCTTTATGCTTAGTATTCTTTGCTGTAGCATGACTTGTTACAAACATTTGAGATTGCTTAATGTGCCTTGGATGAATCATGCGTTGTTTTAGCATATTAAAGCATAGTATTGTGGTATTCTCCTTTGATGCTTTATTTGGGTTGACTTGGCGCATGCTCACACCATGTTATGACTATCTCAAGTCACCATAGCCTTTATGATCTTTTAGTTTTCAACTTGTAGTATCACTTTATGCTTTGATCAATGATTTTTTGTCGCTCTGCATGATTACGGCTATTATTGCTCTCTTAGTTTGTCGCTCCTAGTCTTTTGCTAGCCTCCACAACCAAGTATGAGTTCCACTCATGCATCCAACTCCCTAAACCAAGTTATTCCAAAGAGTCCATCATACCTAACTACTAGCTTATGCTATTCCAAGTATATTCATGCTTTTGTTTACCTTCCAAATTAAACTTGTTATGAGAAAACTAGTGATTAAAGCTCTCACGAACTTGATGGCACACTTTACTTTTTTGCATCTAATAAACTTTAACCACTGGGTCCTTCTTTGTTGCGTATATGCTTGCTCTTTATAAGTTGAAATTAGGAGAACCATGTTTCATGGGGAACGCTTTCAACATTGCACTAGTACTTTGTACCCCGTTGATATCATGTTCTTTTGCTTACGGATCCCGGCGGTGTGAAATAAAAGTGGAACTTGTAAGATCATGTAGTTTGTATGTGTGTTAGAGAAACGCTTGGGCCGCTAGCCTAAGCCATGCCTAATCATGGTGGAAACTTGCAGCATCACCATAATGAGCATTCTATGAAGCATCCTCAATAAAAAACCTATGCAAATAGCAAATAAAAAGATCGTTGAGATGCTCATTGTCTGCTTGCCTTGTTATTTTGATTATGGGAAAGCTCTCGTATCATGTGCAAGGGGTACCCTGTTGGTGGTTCTTAATGATACACATGTACTTACAATGACAAGAGCTTACTCGTGACTGAAGTTGAGTAGCATGAGGATCGGTCTTCGTAAGTAAGGGGCTTGAGATTTCGGTTTATAACTTGTCAAGCATATACTCTTAGTTGTGTCACTTTAACCTTAATCACCTTAAAGATGCTTATGATAGGGGCAATGAGAGCTAAAAGCTATAAGTACCATAATTTTTGGAAGCTCTTTATGAGACTTGAATCCCTACTTCCTTTTACAAAGGCCTTTCTTCCACCATTATATTGAGTCTCCACCTTCTATCTTTATGCACCTACTTTGAGAGCATAGTGGCCATTCTTAGTTCTATGTGCATTGTCCCAAGACTAGTTGATTGATGCATAACTTGTTATTGCTTGTTTTAAACTATTGTATCTAGTCACTCTTATGAACTTTGAAGGTGTCCTATGCATTTATATTTGCTACTCTATTGAGGGACATGCTGAATACTATTATGCTATGTTTTCTTTATGTGAAACAAACAAACGTCTTACAAAGCATTGTTATTCATGAATCTTTTGTTTGTGCCTTTTCATGTTGCATCATAGTTTCTTTGTCTTATTGCTAGAACTTTATCTTTCATGTTATGATTGAAGTACTATGATCCCAGCTTTGAATGTT
Organism: Avena sativa; assembly: GCA_916181665.1. Taxonomy (NCBI): domain Eukaryota; kingdom Viridiplantae; phylum Streptophyta; class Magnoliopsida; order Poales; family Poaceae; genus Avena; species Avena sativa. The sequence goes on from OV702289.1 coordinate 597,981,945, forward strand.
TACAAATACTTTGATCAAGTCTTTGATGGTGCATGTCACCTCAAAAATTATTCTTTCTTTTTATCACTTACCTACTCGAGGACGATCAGGAGTTAAGCTTGGGGATGTTGATACATTGCAAATGTATCTATAATTTTTGATGTTCCATGCTTGGTTTTATCCACTTTCTTGTGTTTTGTTCCAACTTTGGAGTACTTTTCCTATGATTTCTTGGACTAACCTATTAAAAAGATGCCACAGTGCCAGTTGCGTGTTTTCTGCTGTTTTTGGTCCAGGAAGTCAGAAAATGAATATTCTTGGAATTGGACGGGACAAAAGCCAAAGTTACTATTTTCCCGGAAGGTTCACAGAGCCAGAAGAAGAGACGGAGGAGGGCCAGGGCCTGGCCACACCATATGGTGGCGCGGGCTAGCCCTAGCCGCGCCACCAGGTGGTGTGGGCCCCCTGGCACTCCACTGACCTTGCCTCTTTGTAACACCCTCGAATCGGCCCTATGCAAGTTTTAGCCCTTTCCGCCAAACCCGCATAGAAACGATTCAAGGACGCCCACCAGGCACTTTCGTGCGGGTGGAAAACGAAGTAATACCATTACACAACAGTCCTCGATGGGACCCACAGAACAGATATATATACAGCATGACTCCAGGAGTCAAGAATACAGATATACACTACAAAGATCCAAATCACCTTGAAAACAATACAACATTCGAGTACGGATAAGATGCAAATGGGGCTAAGAGCCCTGAAGAATAACCAATGGCGTCCATAACCCTGCCCAGGCCAAGCCGGAAGGTAACCCTGCTAACGACGTCGATCTCAAACCTGCTAAAACAAAAGTAGTGTCGACAAAGGGCAAAGAAAAAAAGAGGAGCGTCAGTACTGAGGCCAGTACACGGCGAGGCTAGAATTCGGCGGCTCTCGCCTACATAGGTATGGTGGACTGAAGCGGCAAGGCATCATGCACTAAACAACCTATAGAGACTCGATTAACTGTCGGCTATTAGAGACAGATAAGAAAGACCTATTCGGGACCAGCCTGATACTAACACCAATCATACCCATCCTGGTATTCCCCCCTCGAGACCAAACGAGGAAGTCAGACCGAGGAACTCACACAGTTGGCAGTTTTATTCATTCCATTATAGTTGCAACACTTACTAGTCAGATATAGATAGCATGAGTCATCCTGATAGCATAAGTAGTGGGCAGTTTTAGTTAACCATTCAGTTGTAGTGGTAGTACTTACTAGTCTGATACAATCAGCATGTGACATCCCAAACCCTAGTAGTTGTTGGTACTTTTATTTCATTCCATTGGAGTTGCGATACTTACTAGGTAGGTATAACATGACACGATACACCCCAGTTCCACCAGTTGTTGGCACTTTTATTATCCATTCCATTGTAGTGGAGCTGATTACTAGTCACATATTAAGTCAAATTTATAGCACTACTTTAGTTATGCTTGTCTATGATCGAGATACTGTGCTCCAAGTCATCCATAACCGCGGACACGGCTTTCAGAAAGATTTACCCTGCAGGGGTGCACAAATAACAACACACACACGATCAACCTCGGAAAAACCAAATCAAAACCCAACGAGGCTTTCACGACAAAGCAATCACAGGATTCATAAAATATTTCAGGGGGCGACCCCACTAAGCTACCCGCAACGAAGTTGGCCAGCTCCGGAACGGACCTAGGGTTTGCGAGAACGGCTGTAAACGACTGGGAACCTGAAAGTGTGACTGGGCTTGTCGATACCGCGAAATCGTGCCGCGACCCAAAACAGTACAGGTGCTCCACGCACAATCGTAAATAAAGCAGTAAAGCATGGCATAAGTACATGATAGTAATAAAACCCCAAACTAGTTTGTGGCCCCAAGAAATAAGAAATGAATCAAGCTCTGGCTAAGGGGATTCATGGTCCCATATGCAGATAGTGCGATAGTCAAGGAACAGGTATCAAGTACTCGAGGCCTAAGGGACACAAGTGAGCATGGAAGAACCAAATATTAGCTATTGCCCACCGATGCCTCTACATTAGTTATATCTATTCCCAGCAATTTAATAGTTGTATTTAAAGTCATGATCATCTCCACCAATAAGCATGTGCCAACCTTCCAACAACTGTGGAACAACAATGACGCGAAGCAGCACTTGAGCAAGCAACTACGACACGCAAGGCCGACTATCTATCAAACAACAGGCAATAGGATGTGTCCAAGGCAATATAGAGGCTGTAGGGAATATAATGGTGCACGGAAAACTAAAGCATCACAACACGGATAGCAATAGATCAATAGGAGGAAGTAAAGACTATAAATATAAAATAGGTAGAAAGGGGGAGATTGCTCGCCTGGGAAACACTGCCGAAGAATCATATCCAGAGAACTTGTCGATACTCGCATCAACTCATCGGCCTAATCTGCGAAGAGGCAAACACTAGAAGAAACACCGGATGCAATATTTAATACTACGGCAGAAGACCGGGCATGATGCATGTATGATGCAGATGCGGTGCAATTAGGTAGTATTAAGCGGAACCGGGGTCCCGACAATTAATTAAGTGGTTCATGTTGTTTAGTTACCCCACAATTTAAATGTTGTCTTAACAAGGCAAAACATGGCATCGGTTCTCTACACACATTTAAATGGAGTCCAGAATATGACGAAGATATCTCGCAGATGGACTCCATATTTAATTTAGGTGAATCGACTATAATGCCCCCAAACCCACAGACAGGTATGCATGCATGAACAATTTAATATGCGATAGTTGATAATGTCATATTATAAAAATAGAGGCTTAGGGTCACACATCTGGGTTCGGAAGATCTTAGGTTCTGGGGGTTCGGGTTCGGTCTTCGCCACCGGATCCGTGATCAGTCTTCGGGTCCGGGAAGGGGAATCTTGTCGCATCCATGGAGATCTTGGTTCGGCATCGGTCAAAGCGTTTGGAAGTAGATCTTGGTGTTTAATGTTTGGGTTGGGCTCCGGTAGAAGCTCTTGGCATTCCTTGTCGAAGGAATGCCAAGATCATGTAGTTTGTATGTGTGTTAGAGAAACGCCTGGGCCGCTAGCCTAAGCCATGCCTAATCATGGTGAAAACTTGCAGCATCACCATAATGAGCATTCTATGAAGCATCCTCAATAAAAAACCTATGCAAATAGCAAATAAAAAGATCGTTGAGATGCTCATTGTCTGCTTGCCTTGTTATTTTGATTATGGGAAAGCTCTCGTATCATGTGCAAGGGGTACCCCGTTGGCGGTTCTTAATGATACACATGTACTTACAATGACAAGAGCTTACTCGTGACTGAAGTTGAGTAGCATGAGGATCGGTCTTCGTAAGTAAGGGGCTTGAGATTTCGGTTTATAACTTGTCAAGCATATACTCTTAGTTGTGTCACTTTAACCTTAATCACCTTAAAGATGCTTATTATAGGGGCAATGAGAGCTGAAAGCTATAAGTACCATAATTTTTGGAAGCTCTTTATGAGACTTGAATCCCTACTTCCTTTTACAAAGGCCTTTCTTCCACCATTATATTGAGTCTCCACCTTCTATCTTTATGCACCTACTTTGAGAGCATAGTGGTCATTCTTAGTTCTATGTGCATTGTCCCAAGACTAGTTGATTGATGCATAACTTGTTATTGCTTGTTTTAAACTATTGTATCTAGTCACTCTTATGAACTTTGAAGGTGTCCTATGCATTTATATTTGCTACTCTATTGAGGGACAAGCTGAATACTATTATGCTATGTTTTCTTTATGTGAAACAAACAAACGTCTTACAAAGCATTGTTATTCATGAATCTTTTGTTTGTGCCTTTTCATGTTGCATCATAGTTTCTTTGTCTTATTGCTAGAACTTTATCTTTCATGTTATGATTGAAGTACTGTGATCCCAGCTTTGAATGTTTACAAATACTTTGATCAAGTCTTTGATGGTGCATGTCACCTCAAAAATTATTCTTTCTTTTTATCACTTACCTACTCGAGGACGATCAGGAGTTAAGCTTGGGGATGTTGATAGATTGCAAATGTATCTATAATTTTTGATGTTCCATGCTTGGTTTTATCCACTTTCTTGTGTTTTGTCCACACTTTGGAGTACTTTTCATATGATTTCTTGGACTAACCTATTGACAAGAGCCAGAGTGCCAGCTGCCTGTTTTCTGCTGTTTTTGGTTCCAAGAAAGTCAGAAAATGAATATTCTCGGAATTGGACGGGACAAAAGCCAAAGTGCCTATTTTTCCGGAAGTCATCAAGTGCCAGAATACAAGACGGAGAGGGGCCATGGGGCCACCACACCACCTGGCCACGCGGCCAAGCCTGGCCCGCGCTAGGGGGTGGTGTGGCTGCTCCGGACACCCCCTCGGCCTCCCCTTCCGACTATAAGATGCCCTCGGGACGTAAACCCTAAGTACCCGATCAAAAATCCACGAAAGAGTCTGTAGCCGCCGCCATATCCATCCCTAGATCGGGAGGGATCTAAAGCTCTTCCCGGCACCCTGCCGGAGAGGGGAATTCACCCTGGAGGCCTTCTTCATCACCATGCAAGCCTCGGGTGTGATGCGTGAGTAGTTCATCCTTGGACTACGGATCGATGTAGTAGCTAGATGGCTGGTTCTCCTCCTTTGTGCTTTCATGTTTAGATCTTGTGAGCTCCGTTCATGACCAAGATCATCTATTTGTATTCATACATGTTGTGTTTGCGGGGATCCGATGGATATTGAGATGCTATTTCAGATTGATTACTGATTCTATCATGTGTTTGTTATTTGTGATCTTGCATGCTTTCCGTTGTTAGTAGCTATCTTGGCCAAGTAGATGCTAGCAACTCCAAGAGTTAGTATTTATGCTCGATAGTGGGTTCATGCCTCTGGTAATCTGGGGAAGTGACAGAAATCTCTAAGGTACTAGATGTGCTGTTGCTACTAGGGAGAAAACAACAATCCTTTGTTCATAGAACAATCGCATTGTTTACTTTACACGTAGTTCGTAAAGCAATAATCTGTTGCTTGCAACTTAATACTAGAGGGGGTTCGGATGATAACCTGAAGGTGGATTATTATTCATAGATGTAGTTTGATGGCGGTCTATGTATAATGTTGTAATGCCCAATCAAGTCTCAAATGAGTCAAGATGATTAGTATATGCATGTATTGCTTTCTCGATGTTTGTCAATTGCCCCGCTGTAATCTGTTCACCCAGCATGTTATCTATCTAAGGAGAGCCACCTCTAGTGAACTATGGATCCCGGTCCTTGTCTTTTACATATAATCTATAAACTGTTTACTGCTTTGTGTTTACTTTCTGCAAACTATTACTTCCTTCCATTCGATACGTTTAATCCTTTGTTTTCAGCAAAACACGGTGAGATTGACAACCTCATGCAAGTTGGGGACAAAGTTCTGTGGTTGTGTTGTGCAGGTCTCCACGTTGCTACTAGCACCAGTAGTGCGCCCTGCCAAAGCTCAGCTAGTAACACCTTTGGGGTGTTCCCTTGCTCCTACTGGTTCAATTAAACCTTGGTTTCATAACTGAGGGAAACTTGCTGCTGTGCTCATCATACCTTCCTCTTGGGGTTCCCAACGAGTTCTACATCAACCACGCACCAGCACTTTTCTGGGCGCCGTGCATTGAGCCATCAAACTTCTGGCGGTAGTTTCGGCCAGTTTTGTTCTCTTTTTGCACCGTTGTTGTGACTGTTGGCTGGGTGCCACCGGTAGTACCGGCCACCCATAGGTACTATCGGCCGTGCGTGTTTCTGGAAGTTCCGGCTAGTTTTTTCTCTCTTCACATCGTGTTTTGTGACCGTTAGCCAGGTGCCACCAGTAGTACCGGCCATCCCTCGGTACTACCGGTCAGGGTTGTAAATGTCCCAACAGCAAGATCTGGGAGCCCTTTAAAAGGGGCTCCTCATCCCCTTCGTGGGGTTAGCTCTTTTGGACAGTTTTCACTCTCTCTCATCCATTGTTGACCTTGAAGAGCTTGCCCTCTCCCCTTCTCCCTCCTATGATTCTTGTATCTTTTTGAGGGATTTGAGAGAGGATATCTAGATCTACAACCCCTACCAAACCAAATCCCTTCTTTGTGAAGGAATCCTTGGGATCTAGATCTTGGAGAGTTTTGTGTTCTCCTCTTGTGTTCTTCCTCTCTTATTCCCTTAATAGATTTTGTAGCTTTGGTGGAATTTGAGAGAGAAGGACTTGCCTCTTGCATTTGCGGCATAGGTTTGAGTTCTCCTTGGGAGATTCGGCGAGTTCAAGCCCTTGGCTTGTTTCTCTTGGGTTCTTGGAACCCTAGACAGTTATGTGGAGTTGTGTTGTGTTCTTGAGGCCCCCAATTGAGTTGTGGAGATTCCTCAAACTTGTTGGCCTTTTGTGCCATTGTGGAGCCTTTGTGGCGTCTCTTGGGAGCCCTCCAATTGAGTTGCGGAGCTTTCCCCAAGCCTTGTATGGGTTTGGTGAGCGCCCTCAAGTATCCAATAGTGGAACATGAGTAGGCCTTTGTAGTGAGCTCACGGGAGAATATGGTGAGCCTTTTGTGGTGTCGATGAGTTGCGTGCCTTCGCATCTGATGGCCCAAAATATACCGAGCTCGTTGGGGAACCCCAAGAGGAAGGTATGATGAGCACAACAACAAGTTTTCCCTCAGTTATGAAACCAAGGTTTAATCAAACCAGTAGGAGCAAGGAAACACCCCAAAGGTGTTGCTAGCTGAACTTTGGCAGGGCGCACTACCGGTGCCAGCAGCAACGTGGAGACCTACACAACACAACCACAGAACTCTGCCCCCAACTTGCGATGAGGTTGTCAATCTCACCGATTTTGCTGAAAACAAAGGATTAAACGTATCGAGTGGAAGAAAGTAATAGTTTGTAGAAAGTAAACACAAAGTAGTAAACAGTTGATTGTAGATTGATGGTAAAAGAAAGGACCAGGGTTCATAGTTCACTAGTGGTGGCTCTCCTTAAGATAGATGACATGTTGGGTGAACAAATTACAGTGGGGCAATTGACAAACATCGAGAAAGCATACAAGCATATACTACTCATCTTGACTCCTTTGAGATTCGATTAGGAATTACAATATTATACATAGACCGCCATCCAACTGCATCTATGACTAATAATCCACCTTCAGGTTATCATCCGAACCCCCTCCAGTATTAAGTTGCAAGCAGCGGATAATTGCATTACAAATTGCGTGTAAAGTAAACAATACGATTGTTCTATGAACAAAGGATTGTTGTGTTCTCCCTAGTAGCAACATCACATCTAGTACCTTAGAGATTTCTATCACTTCCCCAGATTATCAGAGGCATGAACCCACTATCGAGCATAAATACTAACTCTTGGAGTTGCTAGCATCTACTTGGCCAAGATAGCTACTAACAACGGAAAGCATGCAAGATCACAAATAACAAAGACATGTTAGAATCAATAATCAATCTGAAATAGCATCTCAATATCCATCGGATCCCCGCAAACACAACATGTATGAATTACAAATAGATGATCTTGATCATGAACGGAGCTCACAAGATCTAAACATGATAGCACAAAGGAGGAGAACCAGCCATCTAGCTACTACATGGACCCGTAGTCCAGAGATGAACTACTCACGCATCACACCGGAGGCTTGCATGATGATGAAGAAGGCCTCCAGGGTGAATTCCCCTCTCCGGCAGGGTGCCGGGAAGAGCTTCAGATCCCTCCTGATCTAGGGATGGAGATGACGACGGCTATAGACTCTTTCGTGGAATTTTGATTGGGTACTTAGGGTTTCTGTATCGGAGGCAATATATAGGCGGAAGGAGAGGCCAAGGGGGTGCCTGGGGCGGCCAGACCACCCCTGGTGCGGGCCAGGCCTGGCCGCGCGGCCAGGTGGTGTGGCCAGGCCCCAGCCCCTCTCCGTCTCGTATTCTGGTTCCAGGTGTCCCTCGGTGAAAAACTGACTTTGGCTTTTGTCCCATTCAATTCCGAGAATATTCATTTTCTGACTTTCCTGGAACCAAAAACAACAGAAAATAGGTAGCTGACACTGTGGCTCTTGTTAATAGGTTAGTCCAAGAAATCATATGAAAAGTACTCCAAAATGTGGACAAAACATAAGAAAGTAGATAAAACCAAGAATGGAACATCAAAAATTATGGATATGTTAGCAACGTATCAACATCTTGGGGTGAGGCCTTGTGTGGTGTTGGGTGAGCATCGAGCCACCACACCTCGAGGTGAGCTACTTGTGGCGTTCGAAGTACATTGCGCACCCGCACCTCTCCAACAGAGACGTAGCTTCTATGGAAGTGAACTTCGGGAAACAAATCATCGTCTCTGCATCTATCGGTTATCTCTCAACCGAGCCCTTTACTTATGCAATTTATACTGTGATAGCCATCGTGCTTGAAGTATTATATCTTGCTATCGCCTTGTTGCCTGTCTTGCATTTTTTGACCTAAAGCCCCACAGTGATTATTTCATTGCCAACTTCAAAATACAAGGTTATTTACAGATATAAATAGGAACAAAAGAAAAAAATTACTTACAAAGACCTCTATACAAGTGAGGCAATCCAAGACAACAACCCTGCTCTATGCTTCTTTTTTAGACGATACCGTAGCAAAGTAATATTAGTGATGTAATTTCCTTTCCACCTTGCAAAGGTGGGTCTCTCATGTTGGAATATCTTGCCATTACGCAACTTCCAAATATGCCAGCAGGCCATGATCATGACCTCCATGAAGAAAGGTTGCCAAAACACCTCCTTGCCTCAGCTACAATTTCCTGAATCTAATCCCCCATCTGCCAGTCTATCTGAAGATAGGCCCAGACCCGTTTACTAAAGTTGCAAGTGAAAAATAAATGGATCCTATCTTCATAGCTTCTGGTAGGGCAAAGGGCACAAAAATTATCATCTGTAACTTGCCAATGCCGGCGGATGAGAAGGTCCTTTGTGTTTAGACGATCACTCAATAATAGCCAGGAAAAAACCTTTGTTTTCAACACACAAGCTGACTTCCATATCCATCTGTATTGCTTAGTATAGGTTGTTGGTGCACTTAGTGAACCTAGTGTATATATGTTTTGGCTTGATAAATTAAACGTTAAGTTTTATTCCACATTTATTAAAGTCTAAACTATATTAATTTTAAAACGCCTGTTTACCCCCCTCTAGGCGACGTCCATTTCTCTTTCACTTGTCGACAAGCCGTAGAGCCGGCCAAGAGAATGGGATGCCAGAAGATCGTATTAGAAACAGACAACTCGAATGTGGCATCGAAGCTGAATGAGGAGATGAAGGACATGTCCACGCTTGGACCTATTATTGAAGATTTGAAATCGATATCCAAAATTTCACTGAATGCGAAGTTAAATCTGCGCATTTGCTTGCTAGGAAAGGCTGCGTGAATAAGCTTTGTAAAACATGGACTGGGGTGGCACCAGACTTTATTGTGTCCACTCTATCTGCAGACATTTGTGATATTTAAATAAAGCAGCAAATTCCACTAAAAAAAGACTAGTTCCAGACCATGTTCAAACAAAAGAATTCCTAAAATACTGTACTTCTTAACTTTATTTTATATGCTAAATCAGCGACACTTGTTATGAATGGGAGGGAGGTCCTAGTTTTGGCCAAAGTGTTTGGCTCGACAAGGTTTGGATAGTTCTCCTTCTATATGCTTAAGAGCATCTCTAACAAATACTGAAAAAGGGGCCGGAACCTAAAAATTCCGGCGAGTTTACGGGTTCAGGCCGAAATAGGACCAGAATAGGGCCCCAACTCGCGGCCTGGCCCGTAAACAGAGTTCGGGAGCCCGATAAACTAGGCGGCCGCCCCGTATTAAAATGGGTCGTGGAGGGGAGTTCGGTTTCCAAACCCTACTCCCCTCCGCCGCTACCTCTCGCTCCGCCGCCACCAGCCTCCTCTCCGGCGAGCAATCCAGCGCTTAGAAACTTAGCTTTGCCTCCGCTCTGCGACGCCATGGCCTCACGTGGTGGCTCTGCACGGGGCAACGCGGGATTGGGCGACGGGGACTCGCCGCCGTGGCCCCCCGTGTCCCGCACGGAGGCAGAACGCCGGAAGTTCAACCGGTCGGAGGGCGCGCGCAAGCGCAGCGCCCGCCGATGGACGAACTGGGGGCTCATGCCCCCAGGATAGCTGGCCAAGTACGGCAACGGCGGCGAGGGCTCCTTGTCCGGCGATTCGAGCCGCCCATCGCGCTCGCCCGTGTATGACAGCTCCGACGAGGAGGAGCTCGTCCCCGCGCAGGATCCCACGTTCTCCGCGGGATACTACGTGCACGACTCCGACGAGGAGGACGCCGTGGTCGTGTAGGTGGAGGCGATTTCGGAGGCGGAGGCCTGCGCTCGCTTCCGCCGGGAGGTGGCCGACGCCGTCCGCCAAGTGCGTGAGTACGAGGCCGCGCGCCGGGAGAAGCGCGTCCACCGCGTCAAGCTCGAGATAGTCGAGCTTGACTCCGACGAGTGAAGCTCTTCACCAGCCTCCGCGTCGACGCTCGAGCTCTGCCACCACCGTCACTGCCGCGCGCAGAGGCCAATCGGACCTCCTTTTGCTCGGAATTAGTCCGCGCGGTTAGGCTACTAGCTAATTTAGGTTTTTAGTAACGATTATGTAACTTTTGATGCTCAATCGAAGCATCAAACTACCATCTATATATATATGATCATCGACGAATTTCCCCGCGACATTTGAATTGCGTGTTTTCAGTTCGTGTTTACGGGTTCTGTTCTACGCCAGCTGTAAAATCTTTCTCCCACGTTTTTGAAAGACTGAATATACGTTTTTCGGTTTCGAAGTTTTGGTTACTGCTAGAGTTGCTCTAATAGTGAATACTGCAAAGAGACAACTAGTAGTAATCACATTCACATCCAAGGCCTGGCAGCAGCTCTACACGAATCCAGAGTAGACAAGGCCTCGCAAAACGAAATTACCCCCCTTTGCTCCCGAACAAATTGCAGAAACACCCTCCCCATTTGTCGCTGCGACGGCGGGGACGGCGACGGCGACACCGACACCACAGATCTCCTCTCATCCCAGGGCTCCGGCGATCTCGCTGGCGGTGTGAGCGGGGAAGATGGAGCTGTGGAACAAGCTGCGGAGCCTCGACGCCTACCCGAAGGTGAACGAGGACTTCTACAGCCGCACCCTCTCCGGCGGTCTCATCACCATCTTCTCCTCCATCGCCATCCTCCTCCTCTTCTTCTCGGAGATCCGTACGTACCACCTCTTTTCTCCCCACATCTCCGTCTCAGATCCCATTTAATTTCGTTTCTCTAGCAGCGACATAGTTCGATCTCGCCGTCTCGTTTCGGTCAATTATTATGTGTGCAGATTGAAACGTCTGCTTGTTGGTCTTTTTTTTTTGATAAAGCTTGTTGGTCATGTGATTGGCGTAATTGAAAATAATGAGTGAAAAAATCGCAATTAAGTTAGTATGCTACATGTTTTTGAATCCTGGTATATATTAGAGAAGTTTCAGCGAGGAGGTTATGATTTAGAGATGGCGATTTGCAGCTGAACTGATTTGCAGCGGAACTTATGATATAGAGATGTTGTTTGTTCAATTTGGGTGTTATATATTAGTTGATGATATCGGAGTTCCAGGTCGGTATGTGCGTGCACATTTTTGTGTGGATGTGGTCAATGTTGCATCAGATGGACGGCCATGCAGCCAACTGGCGTTCAATTAGATTTGGAAATTCCCATAATTTTGTTCTTATTATGGGTTTTAGGGTTTTTAGATCAATATAAGGTGCAATGCTTTACTATCTTGGCATAGGGTTATCGCCATACATTACTTGTGCAAAAGGGGATGGCCTAATTTGTTACATGTTGCAACTACACTTTCCTATAATGTGGCAATCTGACCACCTTTCTGATGGAGGCTTACCTTTTGGTCGCATTATGCGTTAACTTACTGCACTCTTAACTTATATGCAGGGCTGTATCTATATTCTGCTACAGAGAGTAAGCTCACAGTTGATACCTCAAGAGGAGAAAGATTACATATCAATGTTAGTGCAAATGCTCATTATTTCATTCCAAACTTTCCATTTGTCCTGACAGTTCTAGACAATGTTGCCTAATTTCTTGTTAGCTATTTAGAAAGCACGTAACCATAATCTGTTTATGCTGAACTGTATGTTCTTTATCATTTTTGCTTCATTTCAGTTTAGTCCATAAGTCTACCACTAGTTTTGCATATTTCTGGAATTATTTTCTTGATATACTCAGTCAGTCTGTTTTTCTATTTTGGACCAAAGAACTCAAGAAATAATGAACATAGTCTTATTAACTGTTGTATCGGTGATGTGCCATCGAAATCTGAAATATTAAGTGATAGGCAGCTAGCTGAGAATATTTTTCATGCTAAATAAAAGCCCAGACCATCTATGACATTTCTTGTGAGACACTATTGTTTCTCATTGTTAACAAACATGATTACTTTTGCAGTTTGATGTTACATTCCCGGCGCTTCCTTGTTCTCTTGTTGCTATTGATACGATGGATGTCAGTGGAGAGCAACATTATGATATAGTATGTACAGTCATTGTTCTATAGTTTCCTTCTCTCCCGTTTTATTTTTATATCATTTAAGGTGTTTACCGAGCTGTACTGCATATATGTGGTGTCTTGTCTGAGATGCTGAATGCTTACCTACTTGCAGAGGCATGACATAATAAAGAAAAGAATTGACCAGCTTGGTAATGTAATTGAATCAAGAAAAGATGGAGTTGGTTCCCAGAAGGTATTTTTTTTTTCAATTTTAATTGAACTAGTATGGATGTGAAACCATTCTGGTTTTATCTCATCGCTTATCATAATTGGAACTGCTTATACCGTTGAGCGCAGCTAAGTTGCGATCCATGATATCGACCAATTCATTATATAATGGGATCTTGAATTTCATACTTTATGGCTCTTCTTCTTTACTCTGAAAGATAGTTGATGCTATCTCGAATGATTTTTTTGTGTTCATAGATTTTGCGCAGTCACATTGTAAGCTTCTAGCGGTTGATAGTGACCGTTATTTTTTATTCTTTTCCAGAACCACCTAGGTTGAAATACCAAGTATTAGTCCCTTGATTTGTATTTATAAGACATATTTTGGTCAAGTGCAGGGACAAGTAGTCCACACAGCCAATATGTAGGGATCATGAATAGTACTCCCTCCGTCTAGATGTATGCGTATCTAGACAAATCTGCGGCAAGTAATTTCGAACAGAGGAATCATTAGTTTCTTGGGATAAGGGAAATATCAGTTAGAAATGGTTGTTGTATGCATATATCTTGAGTAGAGAAGGAAGATACTTGAACTAGAAGAGAACATCAGTCATTTTCATATTCAGAACCACGATATTTGCAGATTCAGGCATGTTGGCGGGATGAAATGGCTGCTACAATCTTTTTTTTTTAAATGATGACTGTAAAATATGTGAACACCATATATATGCATGGTAATGGGGTATTATTCTTCCTTGAACTTGACTAACTTTTGCATCCTCTTCTAGATCGAAAGACCACTGCAGAATCATGGTGGAAGGCTTGACCACAATGAGGCTTACTGTGGGTCTTGTTATGGTTCCGAAGAGGTATGTGTCTCTAGTGCAATGATTTACCTGTTTATGTCCATTTTACCCCACCACTAAACCAGTTTAAATTTTTCTTTAAGATTTATTGAGAATAAAGAATACATACTAATATCACACTTACAATTATACCAGTCAGACAATCAGTGTTGTAACTCCTGTGAAGAAGTTCGTGATGCCTATCGGAAGAAAGGATGGGCACTCACTAATGTAGAATCAATTGATCAGGTATTGAAGAATCATTTTTCTCCTCTTTTACTTGATTGTGTAATCTTGTTCATGTACATGGTTCTTAGCAGAAACTATCTATGTAGTTCCCCATAGCAACGTTTGATGTGTCACTTGGGTCCTTTGTCTTATGTATGCTAAAAGCGACTTAGTATTATTTATTAAAGCAATAAATTGCAACAGTAAATTATATATTTTCAGTAAACCACATGTGGCAGAGCACGAGCCTACTAATGTGCATGTTGTACGTACGATATAAGAAGCACTGTATTTTTATCACCTAAGATTCATCATGATGTTGTCATATGCTGTATTTTTATCACCTTGGTGAAGATCTGAAAACGGGGGATATGCCACTCATGCTCTTTGGAAGAGAGGTTCTGAGGCTTAAGAACTTCCGCTATTTTGTTGATTGATCCAAAGGCTACAATGATGGCTTGGTTTTTGTAGCACAGCCTTGATCCGTACTCTTTGACTAACCAAACTGGACTCAGTTTTTTTTTTTGGAACATGGAGAGGCCCTGAAGGGCCTGGATACCATTAGCAACAGCGGTGGGTACAAGTTACAATGGGAGCCAGCTGAAAAACAGGAAATACAACCAGGCCCCTCGCTTTTACAAAGAGGACCATGAAAAGAAAATGGAAAAAGCGATCAGGTCCTCCACCACCACCCAAGATCAGAGTGCTCGCGTCGTGGCCGTCTTCACCGGCGACAGGGACGATACCACTTGACTCCGAGTGCACGCGGGACACCATGACGAGCCTCACCAACGGCCTCCGCATGGAGGTTGAAGGAACGCCGGGAAACATCACCGGCGAGCAGCACAGCCACCAGATGGCCATCAGAATCAGCTGGCAAACGAAGGCCGCCGAGATTGTACTCAATAAGACGGTATCCCAGCTCCAAGACAGCTCGCCGCTGGAACTGTAGAAGCCAGCTTGCCACTTCCCCCCAGCGCCGCCGATGCGAGTAGAGGAAATCTGCAGAACTGCCTCCACAGCCGAAGCCGAGTTGCCAAAACAGACCTTATTGAAGGAGCTGCTGATGTTCATGCTCCTCGTTGCCTGCGGCCCTGGCCATGGGAGCACCACCACGAGATGTGGAACCATCGGCCAACACCAGATCAGGCCTGGAGGACCCGGCACCAACTCCATGGCATAAAGCCGACGACCAGCATATAGCCGAAACACACAACTAGACCTACTTTTATTGGACCTAATATGTACAGTCCTAGCTCCGGCACCTCTCGTCAGCACCTTCCGGCAGCGCCGCCGAGAAGGCCTTCAGGTCGGCCCGGCCCGGCCGGGCTGAGACGACTCAAGGGGAGAAGAAGGAGGAGCTCTCGAGAAAGAAAGGGGAGAAGAAGGTGTCTCTCGACTCAGTTGGATCCCTTTGGAATACAAGCTGACTGGCTCAAACTCTCTTCTCTATCTCTCACGTGGATGTGCCCCTATGGAATATGGACCTGGTAGTTCCTACTAATATACGACTCTTAACTTCCTAAATATCTCATCGCCTAATTTCTTTGCTGTGTGCATCCAACTTAGGTGCTCCTCCTGCTTGTTTTCGTACAACTGGCCTACCGGCCATAACTCTTCTGATACAAGGCCGTGGTTGGTTGAAAGCTCATAACAAGTAATAACTTGGCCATCAGCTATCAACATGTCCATCAGCAATTCGAAATTTGTAGTATAATTTATGTGTTATTGTTTGGAAAATATCTATATTGGTTCTGGTCATGCTGCTTATTAACTTGTATTTGGTGTTCATTTTGTTTGTTCCAAAGCACATTGTTGATCACTTCTTTGAAAGCCCCATGAATGTGTGGATTACTTTAATCTAGTCCTGCAACCCTTTTTATTATTAATGAACTTAGTTTAGTGTTGCTACTGCCTGCAACCGATGCATGCAGATTTATTTTGCTGTTTTTGTACATGTTGTTATTTTTCCTTATACTCCATGCAGACTTCTTTTGGTACATATGTTGTTATGTTTGTTTACTTTGCATGCTCTTCAGTGCAAGAGAGAGGGCTTCGTTCAAAGGTTAAAAGACGAACAAGGCGAAGGATGCAACATTCATGGATTTGTAGATGTGAATAAAGTAGCTGGGAATTTTCACTTTGCCCCTGGAAAAAGCTTGGACCATGCATTCAACTTCCTTCAAGATATGTTGAATTTCCAGCCAGAAAATTACAATGCAAGTAGAATAAAAAAATTCTCCATAGTACTGAACCAATTGTAGTATTATTCATAAAAATGAACCTTTAATGGTTAACTATACCTTTCGCTGAAACAGATAAGTCACAAGATAAACAAACTGTCTTTTGGCAAAGATTTCCCTGGCGTCATCAATCCTCTTGATGGGTATGATTTGATACTTAGTAATCAATTTCTCAATTCAGGAAGCAGAAAAAAAAAGTACCTCTTTGTGGTCCTCAATTTTGGATGTCCCTGATCCTCCTGAGTATTTCAGTGTAGAGTGGAAACAGGAGCATACAACTGGGTTAACAGGGATGTACCAATATTTTGTGAAGGTAAGATTATAACCACTGGTATATTCCTTTACGTGGCTATTCATTAGCAGTGTTGGGTATATGAAAAGATGCCATCCTGTCTGCTTCGATTTGCTAATCACATCTTTTATACAGGTTGTTCCTACTATCTATACTGATATTAGGGGGCGGAAGATTCACTCAAATCAGGTAAACATCATGGTTTAAATGTTTAGTTTATTGTCAAGCCGCAGTTTGTGATTAATTCTTGGCTTCCTTTTGCAGTTCTCTGTGACGGAGCACTTTAGAGAAGCAGTTGGCCTTCCAAGGCCCTCACCCGGTGTATATTTCTTCTACGAATTTTCACCAATTCAGGTTAGGAAGTGACACATTGTATTTTATGTTGTCGTTCTTGAAGCTTTTAGCAATATTAGCGGAATACCCGTGGGTTGCCACGGTATAACTCCCTCTTGGAGTACAACTATGTATTGAATAGCCGAGAGTATTACTCCCTCCGTTTAGAAATAAATGACTTGTATTTGTCTAAATTTTTATGTATGTAGCCATGTTTTAGTGTATAGATACATGTGAATCTCGACAAATGCAAGTCACTTATTTCTGGACGGAGTACAATGTTTTATTTTTCAAATCAACTTGCTTGATATTTAAGCATATAGTTTCAGCACAATTAAATGCATACATCAGAATGTTGTTCTTTTAAAGAATCATTAGTGCAAACATTTGAGCTCCTCTTGCCCCACGCTCTATTCTTGGAGAAGCCGGTCCAAACTTGTTAACCACATACTCTGGACAAAACCAAAGTACCTAGGGCATGAACGCTTCGTTCAGACCAATATATATCTAAGTACTCCCATGGGCAGGCATCATATAGCACACCAAAGTCCCGTTCATTCCATATATTCGGCAATCGTCACTGTTGCCATCCTGAGAAGCATTCGTTAAAATAGCTCCTAGGTTTGTAATCTTTTCACACACACAAGCTTTTCCAACACATTGAAAGACGGCACTGAGCGGAGCAGCGTGAGAAGCAGAAAAATTAGTGACAGAAGAATCCCCTCACCCATGTGCAGGCTTCCTTGCAGCACCATGTCCATATACGCCTCCGGCCGTATGGTCGGCATCGTGGGCTCATGGCCATCTTCAGCTGAACTCGAGCATGGAAGCAGACAATAGTCGTTAGAAATCTTCAGAGTACATTACCAGCGACCTGACGATCTGTCCACGCGCTGATGTGCGTCCGGACCGCCGCGACGGGCCTGGGCTTGATTCCTCGAGTGACCGCTGCAGTAACCTGACGGAGATTGGGGACACCATCGATTGGTAGGTCACCAAAATCCGGATGTGAGGGCCTGGCCTCCTCGCTCCCCTTTACTCTTGAGCCCACTCTTCTCGTCGCGGCAGTGCGCTGGGTTGCGTGCCCTCTCTTCTCGTCAGGGGTTCCAGGGGGACGGGGTGACCGGGGATGCTACGGTGGGTCACCACTCACCAGGGTCGGCGCGCGGCCTTGCGTGAGGAACATGGCATGGAATTGCAAGGTTTTTTTTGAGCTATTGCGGGTTGATTTGCAGACTGCGTCCGTGCCCCTCCCCCTTCAGCTCTCCTTCGCCAGTCTGCCACGATCGCGCCTGAACCGTCGCCCTCCTCCTCCTTCCCGGCTGAGCCACCATCTCCCCCACCACCGGCCTCCGCCCTCGCCCAGACCTAAGCGGCTCCGTAGTAATACTACCATCTCCTCGCCGCCACCGATCCGCGGAGCTTGGCCGCCGCCGCTGCTGTCCCCGGAGGTCCGGACACGACCCAGGCAATGCCTCTCCTCTGCGCGCGTCGCAACTCAGGGAAACGACTTGATAGGGTTGAGGTGCTATGCGACGCAGCGGAGAAGAGCCGTCCAGTGTTTCACTTTGCGGTGGCAGAACGAGTAATATATCTGAACAGCAAAGGGTAAAAGCGTCTTTTGGTGGCAGACGGAAAATTTCTGTGCTGACGAACGTACGCTAACGTAAATTAGTAGATAGACTACTGCACAGTTCATCTGTTGTTATGTGATGCATCTTGGCTGTGCTCGAACACGAAAAGCATACACTGCATATAATATTTGAAGCATACACTGAAAATTGAAACAAGTTGATTTGTCTGATTATTGTTTGACAGGTTGACTTTACCGAAGAAAACACCTCACTTCTTCACTTCCTGACGAACATATGTGCCATCATTGGAGGTTTGTGACAGACCTTTAACTATCATCTGTTGGTGCTTGCTAAGTGACTAACCCACGGTTCATCTTCACTCCCGCACAGGCATATTCACCGTGGCTGGCATCATAGATTCTTTCGTGTACCACGGCCACCGCGCGATAAAGAAAAAGATGGAGATCGGAAAGCTTGGATAGTTCCCCAGTGCAGCATATAGCCAGTAGGTGGATAGTCACAAACTGAGTTAACGTATGTTATCCTTGCCCTGAAAAGGTGTGAGTAGAGAGAGCTCAGGAGGAATTTTGGCCAGTATTGTATCTTTGTACTCACCCGAGTTTTTCTAGTTATTTGATCCGAGACCCTAGACGTTCCTTGTGTAAGCAGCAATCGCAATGTTTGTCGTATAGTCTACTGTAAACCCAACATACTTTGCTCCTTCCGCCATAGTAGTACTATGCATGTTGCCATATGCTCTCTTTTGTCAAGCAGCCGCCGCCGCCGCCGCTATATGAGCGTTTGATTAACGCTTTCCGATGACTTGCTGACAAGAAATTGCTCCTAGAAACGTGTGTAAATTGGCAGGCGGTGTGTCGTGCTTGCTTGCTTGTGACACGAGGTGTCTGCGCACGCACGTATGCGGCCGGGCGCTTAGCTCGCTCGCGCCAGCAGCGTCGACGTCGGCGCCCGAATCGGCCCGGCGCAGCCATAACCCCGGAGAAGGACGTGTCATGGGCAGATGCGGGGGCCTTTTCACGTGGCCGTTCCCGTTCCATGGCATCGACCGATCGCCGGCAGGAAAAGCAGCCCATCACATCGTCATCCACTTCAGAGCGAGAGTCGGGAAAGAGAGAAAAGTATGGAGAGCGACACAAGACAGACGAATGGACACGGACGGGGCATCGTCGCCTTCGGTCTGGCCTTAATTGCGCGCGGGGAGTGAGGGGAGGAATGTGGTGATGTTCCTGGCCGCCAAAGGCCCGGACAGGAGGAATATATCGCCAAAGTTGGATCCCCCTCAACCTCAATGATGCGATGCGAGAGAGCGATCGATCCTTGTGTCGGACGGACGGACGGACGGAGCAACCGCTCTTGCTCCTCCTCCGCCGAGGCAGCGTGCGTGCCTAGTGTGGGTGGTATGTCCCGGTCGGACCAATTAATGGTTGGATTTTATGGCAAAAGGATATTTCTGGACACGATGCATGCACGCGCCGTTGGTCTGCCAACAAGGAGCTCTCTCCGCCGGAGGCGGACTACTTCGGAACGGCGGACTACTTCGGAAGGTTAGGGCATCTCCATCGGACAGATCTAAACGCATGATTGAAACGGTCTGTTTCTGTTCATTTGAGTCAGCTCGTGATTACTTTGTGCCATCATCCTTTGGGTATCGCCGACTAGTGGCCAGTGGTTCTGAAATATACAAAAGGGGTAAATATCATACACAATGTCCAAAAGAATGGTGACTTCTATGTCCAAATGGTTGCACGAGCACAGATCGCCGCTGCCTGCGAGCGACCAGGCCCTGCGATCGGGGTCGGCGATGGTGTCCAGGTAAGTGAGCATGATGGCAGTCTCCTCGGCCATGACCTTGGCTTCGGCTTCCTTGGCCTTGGTCTCTGTCTCCAACACCCTAGATCTGGCCTCAGCCTCCTTGGCCTTGGCATCGGCCTCTTTGGCCTAGGCTGGCCACAAGGGGTGAACGTGACGGAGTTGGTAGAGGACGCGTCAGCCATAGACAAGCCGCCGGCGCCGAAGGCCAGTGTGCCACCGAACGCGGCGGTCATCGCGTCCTGCTTTATCATGTGTACGACATGCTTGGCGGCATCTACTACTAGCTCCTTTTGGTTGGCCCTGTTCTGCGCGGTGAGAATGCGCTCGGTCTCCTCCCGGCCCTCCTTCTCGAGCTTGGCTTGGACGAGTCGACCTCGCGCCGCAAGCCGTCGGCCGGCGCGCTTATCCGTCTTAATTTTTCGCTCCGCCGACGTCATGTCAGCCGCAGGCTTCTTCGGCCGGCCGCTCTTCTTGGCGGTGGGGACACCGGAGGGCGTAGCGTCGACCATGGCGGCGGGATCCATCGCCTTTCCTGCCGCTCCCGCCAGTGGGAATTTTGGGAGAAGTTTTTTGGAGGGAGAAGTAGAGTGGCCTGTGTTCCACTGACGGGAAGGACCGCCAAAAGATATGGTCGGACACACGCCTGGGCGCTGCGTGTCCGGGCCGATCCAGTGATCACGCAAATTAGACGCACGGATGGGTCGAACCGGACGCGTCAAGATGGATGGATCGTGCCGCTACGCGTCCCCCCATCCGCGCGGACGAGTCCGGACACGCCTGGACTGGTTGGGTCGACCCGGTGAAGATGCTCTTACGGCGACCCCGACGTGCAGCTCGTCGTCGCCCGACGTGCTGCTCATCGCTGAGTGTTCGAATTAGTATGCATGGTTGATCGACGGGATGGGGGAAGAGGAAGACGAATTCAATCAATGGAGCAAAAAGGGCGAAATGAGAAAGCGTCCACACTCCAAGAATCCAGAATACGTACTACGTAGTATCATCGACCATCGTATATTAATGATGCGCTCCGAGAACGCGAGCGTGGCAAGTATACAAAAGTACGCCCTGTCATTATCCGTTCCGTTCGACCCTCCACGATCACCTCTCTCTATTCGATTTTAAGAGCATTTGTGGACATTAAATGCATTTAGTTAGTCCCCCCTCATCCGTTTTAACGCGTGATAATCTCATATGTTGATATGGGGTCATGGACGTGATGAAGATTCAGAGACGGACGAGTGTGATTGTTTGCTCCGGAAGGCTGGAGCTAGCTCATTATTAATCTACAGAAAAAGAGCTTTCTTTCGCTTCAAGACAACAACTAGTGTTTAAAAACTACTGTAGCACCGGTGATAGAGCATGGTATGAGAGTTTAATTAAGAATTAATAGGTGATGCTGCTTTGCTGAAAACACACTAGTCAGTAGGGTCAACCAGGCCCCCGAATTGCTACTGCGGGCCATGTCCATGTCCCCGTTAGTGGACAAGTTGGTTCCCCCTTCCTCCGATAATTCTCTGTCACTGCTACTGTTCCAAAGTCTCGTTTACAGCGAGAATCAAGAGATTAGGAATTGAAGTATTCGAGGAAGAAGAGAGCCAGGGGATTTTCTGGAGAAGACACTCCCCACCCCCCATGCCAGGGCTACACATTATAGTGTTACACGCCAACACTTCCTTTTAAGATGGCGCAAATATATCGACGAGTCCCATCTTGCGAACATGCATTACAGAATATTTGTATACCCAAATCTTTGGTAAGAACATCAGCAACTTGATCCCCTGATCTAACATGTATAAGTTGAAGAAGACCATCATCCAACTTTTCCTTAAGAAAGTGTTGATCAATCTTAATATGTTGTGTTCGATCATGCTCAACCGGATTATTTGATATATCAGTAGATGCTTTGCTAGCACACTTCAAAGCCAGAGGTGTGCCACCATTCAAGTTAAGTTCACTCGGTAGTATCTTCAGCCAAATTAGATCACAAACACCCAATGCCATGGCTCTAAATTCTGCTTCAGAGGAGCCACTAAAAGCCCGTTTCTTACTTCTCCAATTCACCAAATTCATCCTACATATGCACAACGAATAGTTGTGGACCTCCTATCGTCCAACCAATCTACATATGTATATCCCTCAATATTAAGGTGTAGGGCCAGGCCGGCAAAATCTGAGGCCCTGTGCGAAAATCTAAAATGGGCCCTATCTCACACAAAATTTTTAATAACAAATAAATAATTTAAAAGTATATGGCAGAATATTTTGCGTAACAATTGCATATATTGAGAATCATACCTATATAACTCGAAGTTGCATAAATTTTATATGAACATCATCATCCTTTTTGTGTTCTTTGAAATAAAATGTTCAGTGATATCCTCATAATGAATCTTCTCCAACACTTCGCCCTCAAGTGCTATCGTGGACAAATCATTGAGTCTTTGTTGTGTCATTGTAGTACGCATATATTACTTCCATAGCTTCAACTTAGAAAAGCTTCGTTCCGCCGATGCAACCGTCACGGGAATGGTCAACAAAACTCTATATGCAATACTTGCATTCGGAAAACAATCATGCCGCTTTATAAACTTCCAAATTTCAACAGGCCCAAAATTTTCTTTTGGCATGAAATTTTGAAGAAACTTCAGCTCAAAAAATAGATCATTGGCATCAATATCAGATTTCTTATCCTTTTAAGGGAAGCCTCAAGATGATCACAAGAAGACTCCAAACTATCATAATCCAATGAGCGCAATGTTTCCGAGGTAAATAAGAAACCAAATATTTTCTGGTAACCCTTATATTGATCAAATCTTCTTGTGAGTGACGAAATTTCTTGATCGACAAGAGGTATAAAATAGCTGATTCTAAATGATTCTTCTGCTGACTATGTGGCAACATTTGTGTCATCTGAATTCTCATCAAACTGTCTCTTTCTTTTAATATCTCTCCTTGTACGAAATGCTATACCAATATCCATCTCAATTGCAATTTCTTTTGCTGTCTCCAATGCTTCTAAAAACCCAGTCTCCCTGTACCCCTCAAAGAAAGATATAAGCCCTTGCACTTTCTCAATAGCAACATCTATAAGCATATCCTGTGTTTGCAAACTTTTGCTTACTAAGTTAATAGCAAACAATACCTCATACCAAATGACTAATGCCACTATAAATTCATACTCTCCAAGTTCATTTTTTGCCAAACCCAGAGTCTCACTACTTATCTATGGATCATTATCTGTTTCGAATACCTGAAATTAAAAGAAAATTAATAAATATTATAGTTGGATCTAGCCAAAGCATAATGAAATTACATAATTATAAATATGAACATATTGGTTACCTAAAGTAGAGACTCCCGAATGTCTGAACATTGAAATCTAATAGCTTTAACCCTTTCAACACGACTCTCCCAACGCGTAGCTGACATAGACTTGAGAGTCCATCCTGATATGTTCTCTTTCAAAATTTGCCACTTCTTAGTAGAATTAGCAAAAATTGTATAGATGCGTTGGATGATTTCAAAGAAGTCTTTAGCTCTACCATCTGTCTTGGCCATATCACAAAGTGCTAAATTAAGACTATGGCAACCACAGGCAGAATAGAAAACTCTAGGATTTACATCCAAATGTTTCTTTTGTACCCCTTGATGTTTTACTTTTATATTAGACCCATTATCATAACATTGTCCTCTCACATCATTTATATCAAGACCAAGAAGCTTTAGCTCATTCTCTAACACATCAAAAAGTCCCTGGCTAGTCGTATCATTTACATCTAGAAATCATATAAAGGATTCTTCTATGCAAATATCACTTGAAGATGAATCACATATCTTATAATTAAAGACATTTGCTCTTGGTGACTGGCATCAGGGGTACAATCAAGTAAGACAGAGAAATACTTTAAACTCTTTATTTTCTTAAGAATTTCGGACCTAATAGCAGAGGCAAGCAAGTGTAGCAATTCATTCTAGATCTTATGATCAAGATAATGAGCATGAGTTTCTTCATTTGTAATACGACGAACATGCTCCTGAATAATAGGGTCAAATTTAGCCAACATCTCTACCAAATCCAAGAAATTACTATTGCTATCTTCATACAGCTTGCCATTAGTACCACGAAAGGCTAGATTATGATTGGCAAGAAATTCTATAATGCAAACAATTCTGAATAATACCTTTCTCCAATGGTCCTTCTCTTTCTTAAGTTGTCGTTGAGCAACTTTATCAATAGTTTGATGTTTTGCCAATCTACTACGCAACTCATACCAATTAGTCATACTCGAAACATGATCAACACTCGTCTCGTGATCTTGCAGTTTATTTTTCATATGCGACCAATCATTAGAGCCCTCATTTGCTAACCGACCTTTCCGATGACCTTTTTTAAATAGTTTACAACCAGAGCAAAATACTTTATCAAGTTCCTTAGAATAGACAAGTCAATCCCTATCACAATGTTCCCCATTTGATAGAGATCTTGCATAAAACTTTGCAGTAAACCTTTTACGATATATATATCCTTAGAACATTTTTTAATTGATAAGTTTCTTCTTGGGCCCTTTTGTGCTAAAATATCAATCTGTTTAGAATCACGAGAATCCCAGTTTCTTGGATCAAATATATCAGACTGAAAGGAATCATCAACATTCGCACCAGGTGAATTATTCAAGTTAACATCAATATGTCCTTCCTCTGCCTCAATATAATTTGTCTCTGTCTGGCCATTTCTAGAATGATTGTAAGGAACAATTGCAAGTGCAACGATAGAAGGATCAATAGACTGATTACCAGATGGCACTACTGATGCTTCTTTTCAAATAAACTTGTCCATAGCACCTTTTTGAGATTTAATTAAATTCTGTTCCTTTTCTTTTCTCTTACGCTTCTAGGAACCAGACTGATGTTTCCCCATGTCGAATCTGTATTATTAAAACAAAAGGTACAAGAGATAAATAAAATAAAATAAAAGTACGCATGTGATCAGAAATTAGAAGTGCTTATTTTTGCGATTAGCCGATGAGGATTCAGGCGATGAAGAGTTGGAGGAATTGCGGCTAGTCGGTCACCTACCACGGTATTGTTCGCCGAATCACCGTGGCCCGTGGCTGTGGACGCGATTCCGATCGATTGGATTCGCTGCGTATTTTCTGTTCGTCGTCGGCTTCCTGCGCGTACGTGCGTTGGCAGGGTCAAGGAATCGCGGGGATTTGAGTAGAACCAGATGGATCCGAATCGATCACGCCTCGGTGTCCATCTCCCGGTCTCCATCCAGCAGCAGGGCAACGCAGCTTTGCATCGTGGCTACAGGCTACAGCAGGGCCCAACAGCATAGCGCATGCACAGTAGCCCACCAACGCAGCAGCCCAGCGCGCGGCTTAGTTTCCGATTCCTGCCGGCTGCCGGTGATACGTATGTATACTGTATACATGTATAAAAATTTAGGCCCTCCAAATTTGTGGGCCCTGTGCCGCTGGCACATTCGACACCATTGTAGGCCCGGGCCTGTTAAGGTGACCATGAGCACTACACAGTATGACTTTTCCTGGACATCCCTTTAAGTACTGGAGTATTCTATAGATATCATCTATGTGCACCTTTCGGGGATCATGCATATATTGACTCACAATACTCACAACGTACGGAATGTCTGGTCTTGTATGTGATAAATAAATGAGCCGGCCTACTAACCTTTGGTATTGACTCATGTCCACTTTCATACCTACTTCAGACTGTAGCCTGATTTTGCTCAATGGGAGTGGACACCAGTTTGAAATTTAACTTCTATGTTTTAGATAGCAGATCAAGAACATACTTCCTCTATGAAAGATATATCCCTTGAGCAGAATAGGCAACCTCTATTCCAAGAAAATAACCTAGCCTTTCCAAATCCTTCACTTCAAAGGATTTTGCTAGATGCCCTTTGATCCTCAAAATTTCATCTCCGGTGATCACAATATCATCGATGCAAACATTCAATATAGCAACTTTCCCATGACCATGTTTGAAGCACAAAATGTGATCTGCATTGCTTTGTTTATATCCGAAAGCACATACTACTCCTTTGAGTCTACCAAATCAGGACCTTGGTGTCATAGTTCTGGTTACGACAGTGCCTAAGAAGGCTAGATAAAGGGTGGGAGCAAGTCTGGCGACTACGGTGGCGACCGCGGACGTGATTGGGCACAAGCCAATGTAGCGAGACACAGGAAGTACACAAGTTCGGATCCCTCTGTGTGAGAGGTAAAACTCCTACCCCCGCTGATCTGACTATCTGGAAGATGAACACAAGAACTATAAGCGCTCCTCGAGCTGTATACGTGCTAACAAACTAACAGAGTTCAACCTTTTGTCTAACTCAGCTATGAATGCGAGTGCGTGTGTGAGAGCTAGCTAGTAGTGAGTGTGGCTCCAAGTGAGAGCGATCGATGGGAATGAGTCCGTCCTTGAGAAGGGCTCCCTGGTGCACCTTATAAAGGGGTGCCCAGGGGACACGAACGGGCCCTCCTGGCCTAACTTACTATTCCTGATGTCATCTAGCAGTGCCATGTATAGTGTGGTACTAGTGCTATGTAGAGGCGATGTGGCTACAATGCCTAGATTTCTTCTCGTCCTTGATCTTCTTACTGCATGTCTGCCTGGGAGCATCCGATGCTAGGTTGCTAGTCAGCTTGGCTGCTGATCGATAGGAGCAGTAGCTGACATGGGTATACCCTACAGGTACTCGAGTTTGGTATATACGGCCTGGATACAGCAGAAGCCCACGGTGTTGCCAAGGCCCAATATAGAATTCGAGTGGCCCACGGATTCTCGGTTGCTTGTGAGACAAGAAGAAGCTTAAGATAGAAAGTTCAAAGAGGAAACCCTAATCTATAACCGACTCGACCTGCTACCCGAGACCTAGCCTATCTATATAAAGGCAAGGAGGGGGCGGTGAGGAGGACACATGCAACCCTAGTTTGCACAACTCTCGCCAGATTGCATCTGCGCGCCTCTGTAATCTTCGATTCCTTCGTTAATTCCAAGAGCATATAAGCAGGAGTAGGGACCTCTACGAGGCCTGAACCTGGGTAAACCTTGTGTCCCTGTGTGCTTGTTTGCTAGCCGACTGATGCCTCTAGCACTCCCTCCTTCTCGAAAACCCAAGTCCATAACAATGGGCATTGATTAGTTAAACCCTCGTCAATTGGCGCCGACTGTGGGAATTGGGAGTGCTGATGTCGCGGCTTCTTCGGCCCCATCAACCGCGATCTACAACTCCGCAATAGCGGATATTTGCTAGCTCTTCGGCGCGTTCGACTTCACCGTCCACACACTGGCCACTCGCCCGGCTTTCGAGTCCGTAGGCGATGGAGTTAGTATGGCGATTGGGAGCTTCTGCTTCCAGGTTGGTCAGATGGGCACGCTTCACATTCCTGACTAGCCAACGACACCCGCGATTGCTCCAGCATCGTGGTTCCCGCCACCAATCGGCACCCTCCGCGAGCTCAACACCTCAGCAGCAACTGGGAGCACGGACAGCGACATCAGTCGCGGATCCATTTGGATGACATAGCGACGGAAGATGGAGTCTATGGTTCCGGATTCGAAAGTTGCGGAAGCAACAGCTTCCCCAACCACTTCATGTGCGCCGTCATCAACACTGGCGACACCACCGCTAATCGCAAAAACGGTGGCAATGGATCTGGCACCGATCCGCCCAACGGTGGCATACCTAATGGCGGACCAACCAACAGCGGCCCCACCAATGGTGGCAATGGCACGCCCATCAACAATGGAGGGTCAGTCGAACCACCAACCATGGTCAACGAACACACTGGTGAACATGTCGTGATTAAACTCAATGACAACGAGTGGGCCCATTGCCGAGAAGCTCTGCGAGGCAATCCTCTGGCCCCCCGGAACGCTGCAGGACATGCTGGTGGGCTACCATTGGCTACTAAAGGAGGAGTACAGACGCCAGCTACACGCAATCGCGCAACTCGAGGCGCGTAAAAAGGCGGCGGACGAGTCGAGTCTTCGACGAGCTGGGCTCTCCTCCCACGGAGGATCCTCTTCCAAAGGCAGCGGGTACGTGGCCAACAAGAGGCGATTTCGGATGGCTCATCTCACCGAGCAAGAACACATAGAAGCTGCAAAAGTCGTCGACTTCAGCTCTATGATAGTCGACACACGGGGCAATGTGGTCCCAAAGACACCGCAAGCTGCGGTAACAGCGACCACCATGTACCTCCTCAACAACCAGCCACCAGCTGGAGATCCACGAGCCGCCATGCATCGGTCTATGATCGCGGGCTTGGGACTAGTCGAGGCCGCCCTCGACAAAGAGCCAACGCCGGAGCCTAAGAAGGCCAAAGCTCTGGCAAAATGCTATTCCTCACCCTCATCTAGCGACGACAGTCACGATCTGTCTCGGCGTTGCTGCTCACAGCGACATGATCGTGACTATGATGCGTGCGATGACCTCACGCAGCACAAAATCGACAAATCAAGGGCAAGACGCGCTCGTTCGACTGACTCCGAAGAGGACGATACGGAACTCTGCGGCGTCAGATGCTTCAGCAGGGCCATCAGGCAGAAGCAAATGCCTAAAGGGTTCAAACTCCCGTCAGAGAACCCAAAGTTCGATGGCCTACAAGACCCAAAGATTTGGTTGGAGGACCACATCTCCTCCGTCAGGCTACATGGCGGGAGTCGAAGCATGACCATGCAATGCCTGCAGCTACAGCTGTAGGGCGCCACCCGCGCATGGCTTAACAACCTCCCGCACGGATCCATTTGCAGTTAGAAAGAAATGGTCTACAGCTTTGTAGGCAACTTCAAGGGCACTTATAAAAGGCTCGTATCAATCGAAGAGCTGAGAAGCTGCCAGCAAAGGTCGGGCGAATCGCTACGCTCGTACATCCAGAGGTGGTCCATCATCAAGAACTCCACAGAAAACATCTCGGAGGACCGTGCAATCGACGCATTCACCGGTGGTGTTCGTCGCATGGAGCTCAGGGAGGAGCTTGGCCCCTCGAAGCCCAAAACAATCGATCACCTGATGGAAATTGCGAATCGGTGGGCAGGCAAATTGGATTCAGTAAAAAGTCGCACCTACTCCGACGATGACGAAGACCTTGGGCGCAGACGCGACCGTCGAGGCAAGCAGCGAATGCGCATCTACGATGACCGCGACGATGTTAACATGGTCGCAGCCGGCTACGCCGACAAATGCGACGACAACCGCAACAGCGGCTATCGCAGCGGTGCATACCGTGACTCCGGGAAAACCACGCAGGTGTGGCAGCGCCGCACTCACGAAGAGGCAGCCGCAAAAACCATCGAGGACAAACTGTCCGGGCCATGCAACGTGCACTTCTACATCGACAAGCACGATGGCAAGAAAAAATCCAGCCACCTTCTCAAGGACTGCCACGAGTTTCTCAAGCTCCACGAGGGTTTGGCTCGGATGAATCGCGACGCAGTCAACAGGGGCTATGGAGTCACCCCAAGCGCCGTGGCACATGGAGCTCCTCTACCACCGCCCGGAATACCACCACCCGCGGCCGCACCGGTCCAGAATCACGGCGGCGAACCATACCCATGACCCGTGGGCAACGTGGGGATGATCCAAAAGGGGCGTCCCTCAAATCGAGTGCAGAAGGCCATCACTCACCAAGTCAACTTCGCGATCAACTCTCCACCTTCCACCACCGAGTACCTCAGTGGAAGCGACTCCTGCATCACCTTCGACCGGCGTGACCACCCGCGCCAAGTCCCTCATCCAGGCCACTATCCCCTCGTACTCGAGGCACAGATTGGGGGCTTCGACATGAGCTGCGTCTTCATGGATGGCGGCAGCGGCATTAACCTAATGTTCGCGAGTACCTTGCGGGCAATGAGGATCCCTCTGACATGTCTGGAAGTTTCAGACACGACGTTCCACGGCATCGTCCCAGGGAAAGGTGTATATCCCCTGGGAAAAATCAACCTCGACGTCATCTTCGGCATGCCACAAAACTTTCGGCGAGAGCGCATCGACTTCGAGGTCGTCGATTGGTCTTCACAATATCATTGCATCCTCGGACGCGTTGCGTTCGCAAGGTTCATGGCAGTGCCACACTACGCCTACCTGCAGATGAAGATGCCGAGCCCAAACGGGGTAATTACAATCAACAGCAACTTCGAAAGGTCTGACAGATGCGACATGGAATTCAACAGAATCTCTCAGTCCTTCGGCATGCAGGAGGAACTCGCAAGATTGAAGGAGTCGACAGATAATAGTCTGCCTCCCCTAAGCCGGCCAAGTTCACCCGACCCGTCCTTCGACTCGTTGGTGCACACGAAGAAAGTCTAGGTCCACCCAACGGACCCGACCAAGACGGCCCTCATCGCCAACAACTTGAGTTCCGCATAGGAACTCACACTTGTCGAATTCCTCTGTGAGCACTGGGAAATCTTCGCCTGGTGTCCAGCGGACATGCCAGGGGTTCCCAGTGAATTCGCCGAGCACGCACTCAATGTCAATCCAGACGCAAGGCCAGTCAAGCAGACAATTCGGCGACTATCGGAACCAAGAGCAAAGGCAGTCGGAATGGAGATCAATAGACTCCTCGACGCAAAATTCATACATGAACACAGATATCCTACGGATGTGCGTGGACTTCACCTCGCTTAATAAGCACTGCCCAAAGGATCACTTCCCGCTGCCGCGAATCGATCAAATCATTGACTCCACCGCGGGATGCGAGCGTCTCTGCTTCCTCGACGCCTACTCAGGCTATAATCAGATTCGAATGAAGGAGGAAGATCAAGAGAAAACGGCGTTTACGACGACTTTTGGTGTGTTCTGCTACAACACAATGCCCTTCGGGCTCAAAAACGCAGGAGCCACCTATCAGCGGTGCATGCAGGCTTGCCTCAAGAATCAACTTGGTCGCAACATCCAAGTCTATGTTGACGGCATCGTCATCAAAACCAAAGAGGAAGCCTCGCTAATCGATGATTTATGTGAGACCTTTGGTAACCTCAACCGCTACCGGATCAAGCTCAATCCGGACAAATGCGCCTTCGGCGTACCATCTAGGCAACTACTCGGGTATCTCATCTCCGTGAGGGGGATTGAGGCAAACCCGAAGAATAAAAGCCATACTGGCCATGGAGAAGCCGAAGAACGTAAGAGGCGACCAGCAGCTGGCTGGGCGAATTGCGGCGCTCAGTCGATTCATCAGTCGAATGGGCTAAAAGGCACTGCCTTTCTACCAACTTCTCCGCAAAACTGACAAGTTCGAGTGGACCGACGAGGTGCAAGAAGCATTCGAAGACCTCAAGCGTCTACTATCCACCTCGCTAGTACTGGTGACTCCACGCGAAAAAGAACCACTGTTGCTCTACATCTCCGCCACCAATCAGGTGGTCAGCACGGTGCTCGTGGTGGAATGTGCCGAGGAAAACAAGGTCCACAGGGTGCAGTGCCCAGTGACTTGGAGGTGGTGGACTTTTACTGGGAGGAGACGGTGCCCTTGGAGGTGGACTTTTACTGGGAGGAGACGGTGGCCTTGGAGGTGATGGATTGTTTCTCGGTGGAGAAGGTGGCCTTGGTGTCGAGCCTGGAAACTTGATGTATTCTTTTTTCCAAAGAATGAAGCCACTCGTGACTTCTCCCAGTGTTGTCTCCCCTTCACCTCCAGGGATGTCAAGCTATAGTGACTGATACATCGGTTGAACTTCATCCACACCGACACAAGCATAGCCAGCTAGAATCGGATTGCAATGGTAGGTCGCTCCCGGTGCAGAAGGTAAAGCAAAGCCGACCGCCACCTTCATTGATATGTTCTTCAGTTCAACATGCAGCTCACAACTAGTCTTCTCCTTAATTGCATCCACGGGGTACACATCCATCATTGCATCATTACCGTGGCCCTCCGTAGAAGCCATGCTGCTTTTTCGTTGCGATGGGCCGACCGTACTGTCTGGTGCAGGATCTTGCTATCGGAGTCCTTTAAGTTCATTAAGCTCCTGGCGATGCTCCTGCAGCATGGCTTCAAACCTCATGAACCGCTCTGTATCCTCCTCTTTTTGCCGCTTTGTTTTTCTCAATCGACTTCTGTAGGTGTCAATGTCCTCGGGAAACCCGATAGTCCATGGACAAGAAGGTCAGAACCCTCTTGTTCGTCCAGCCTTTTTAGGATTCCCAAGAGCCTTTGTCAGCTCATCGTTCTCTCTGTCGGGAACAAATGTTCCCTCTTCAACCTCTTTTATCACTTTAATAAGTTCATTCTTGGGTGAAGAAACTTCTTTGGCTGCAACAATCTTGCCTGTTTCTGGGTCGTACGATGCCCCATGCCTGAGTACCCAATTTCTTGACCTCCTGGGCCAACGAGACATAGCTGGAGTGACCCCTTTAGCCTCCAGGTCAGCCTCAGCTTTATCCCACTTAGGCATGGCACTCCTGTAGCCACCTGTGCCCATATGATGGTGATATTTCTTTTTGGCTGCATTTATCTTATTCTTTTTTGACATTGCCATAGCTGGTGCCGAGTTCTTGTATTCCACAAATGCGGCCCAGTTATCCTGCTGCATCTCTAGTGGGCCAGTGAATGGAGGAGTTTTTTCTTCAAGACATACTTGTGGTACAATCTTTTCTTCCATTCCTTGAATAGTTCGCCCATCTTCTTAAGAGCAAAGTGCTTGAATTTCCTCGTCATTTGTTGTGTGACCTCATCAGTCTCTAAGACTGGTAGGGTGAAATGTGTCATGAGAGAATTCCACGTTGCATCTCTCGCTCTGTCATCTACAAAACTAGCTCCAGCTGGATCCCTTTTCTTTCCTGGCTTATTCCAATTTCGCGTGGTGATCGGGACGATGTCTCTAAAAATCACTCCGCATTGAGTTATAAATGCATTCACGGATTCTTTGGGCTCCAATGGTTGACCCAGCGGAGAGACTAAGTCAATGCTGAAACGGACATCAGCGGGCAACTTGTGTGTCGGGCCTCTTGTCCTTGTAGAAGATTGGCTGGAAGCGGAGGTCTAAGAGAAGAAACATTCGTCAGTACATATATACGAATCAATTAGTGCATCTATACTAGTGATCAATCAATAAATGCTTTATATACCTCGACGGAGTTTGTTATTATTATGGTGTCTTCACCATGGTCTCCACCATGGTTAGCACCATCGTCTCCACAATCGTCTCCACCCTCGTCTCCTCCAGACAAATGAAGATACTCGGAGCCATCGTACTAAGAACCCCCAGTACCCTCATCTATCATGTTGAGAAGCCCTCCAGTCTACCGTCCATAGCTTAACTAATACAGAAAAAGAATAGTGCATTAAGTAAAAGAATATTATAATTGCGACAACTCGGATACAGAAAAAATATTACGTACTAATAATAAAATAATTTTGCATTAAGATAAAGTACAATAATATAAGATAAAGTACATTATTAATACATCTCGCTCATATCTCGCTTATAATATAAAGTACATTATTAATACATCTTGCTCATATCAAACTAGCGAACTCGGCTGCCGCGTTCTATGCTACGGCAGCTCTACAGCCAGAGAAGAGGAACCATCACCAGAGAATAGCTCGGGTGAGATCCATGAACCTGCCAGATATTGGAGAACCTAATCTCGAAAAGATACATATATCGCTGTACGTGCTCGTCCTCCTCCCTGATACGACGACGTACCACCTCCTCGGGGGTCGGCTCCCTCTGCACCGCTCCTGGACCTCGTGGACGTCACCAAAGAAGCTTCGGGTCGACGATGATACCCGGATTCCTCACCAAGGTACGAGTCCCGACAGGTAGCACCTCCCAGTGCCAACCCGGCGGAGCCCAGGCTCGGACATCCTCGGAACCGACGGAGTCTAGTAGGCTCGGACGAGGAGGATGCGACATAACTAAATAATAGCAATAAACAATCATAAAACATAAACAATAACTAAATCACTAAATATTGCCCTAATAACATTAACCCTAAACCTAACACTAACTAAATTAAACATAATTAACTAAGTATTCTAATTAACCCTAACT
The DNA here is from genome assembly GCA_916181665.1 of Avena sativa. Taxonomy (NCBI): domain Eukaryota; kingdom Viridiplantae; phylum Streptophyta; class Magnoliopsida; order Poales; family Poaceae; genus Avena; species Avena sativa. Next base: position 598,016,083 of record OV702289.1, read on the forward strand.
AACCCTAGATAATACTAACCTATACAATTAACGTAATACTAATACTAACTAATACTAATACTAATACTAATACTAAATACTAACCTAATACTAATACTAACTAAATACTAATACTAACTAATACTAAATACTAATACTAACCTATAATACTAATTAATAGTAACCTAATAAATAGTAACCAAAATTAACATAACCAAAATTTACGGGGCTGGCACGGCGATCACCTGAACGGCGAGGCGGCACAGGGCGGAGACGGTGCGGGCGTGGGGCGGCACGGGGCGGAGACGGTGCGGGCGGCGAGCTCCATAGGAGCGGGCGATGGCGGGACGGACGACGCGGAGACGGCCAGTGGCGAGCTCCTCTCCACGGGCGCGGGCGGCGACATGGCGGATGGTGGCGTGGGCGGTGAGCTCTGGGAAGGTGAAAACGGCTCTCCGGGTCGTGGCACGACCCGGGATGGGGGTGGGGTATTTATACCCCACCACCTTTAGCCCCGGTTTGTATTACAACCCGGGGCAAAAGGTCCCCCTTTAGCCCTGGTTTGTATTACAACTCGGGGCTAAAGGTGATTTTTGGCGCCAAAAAGAAAAATGGTTTATAGTTTTCAGAAAATTATGTATTATATATCAAAATTTTCAAAAAAAGAAGATCTATAATTTAAATCTATTATCATACTTTATTATACAACTTAAATGAAATTATCTATTATTTAACAAGTATTATATTTAGTCCAAATGTTGGAAAATATAGTTTATTATTTAAAAACAGAAAAATACATATAATATATCAAAATATTCACAAAAAATAATATACTCATTAGAAATATAATATTTAATACTAAAACTAGTAACTAGGACTAAAACATATTTCCTGCCATTTCCCCCGCTTCCCGCCATGTTTTCCCGCCATTTCCCTCGCTTCCCGCTTTTTTTTCCACCATTTCCCCCGCTTCCCGCCATGTTTTCCTGCCATTTCCCCCGCTTCCCGCCATGTTCTCTCGCCATTTCCCTCTATATCTAGGCCGACCGTCATGTCCATCCACACATCCACACCTTCTCTCTCACAACAATGGATACCACTTACTGGGCCTTTCTGACGCTCGAGGAGACCGAGGCTCTGTGCGCCTCCAGCTACCCATGCCCGCCGGGGTAGCGGCTGCCCGCCGGCTGGATGCTGAGCACTGGAGGGGTTCCTGTTCCTCCTGTGCCTCAAGGTTTGGCCCGCCAGGCAGCCATCACGAACCACTTCCACTTCGAGCTCACGCCGGAGCAGCAGATGGATCCCCATTGGGATCCCGACAACCTCGACACCTAGAATGCCTTCTTCGCAAACCGGCGAGAAAGGGAGCTCACCAGGTACGAGGGTGACGGCCTACCCTAGTGAACCACAACAAGTCCGGTCTCCGCCTATGGTCCACGAACTGGACTATCGCTAGCGTGATGCGCTACATCGCCATGGGAGACCATCCTCGCCTGAGGTACCCGCACTTTCACTAGCCGCATAGCCACAAGAATGGTGGTGGTGGTGAAGGCCTAGGGCATACTGGGGTCATCATCCGGGAGCCCCCTCCCCCGTGCATCGTGAATCCGAGGCTGGAGTGGTAGGTGCCCCCTCCCCCATTCCCCCGTGCACAAGCTGGGGAAGGACTGAGGATCCAGCCGCGTGCTACAAGCGACGACGATGACGATGATGATTCCGAAGATGACCCTAAAGCTATGTACTACAGGGCAAGATATGATTATGGCTATTTTTTATGTTTTAATATTAATAAATGTCTGGCCACAACAAGTTGCAATACTATTGAGATCGAGATAGTTCATATCCATATATATATATATAAGTAGATCATTAAAAATAAAGGTTTAATAATATTGTACATCACCAATATCCACACATCTCTATTGTTAGGGTTTTCTTCTAATCCGTAACCATGGAGTATCTTCCTTACTTAACGGGATGCTTGGGTCATCCTTCAAAGCGAAGGGCGGAATTTCATGAAACTTATCATAATCTTCTGACATGTCTGTCTTATCCTCCACCACCCACGATGTTTCTTTTTCCTGAAAGAACTATGTGGCGCTTTGGCTCATCATATGTTGTATTCTTTTGCTTATCTTTCCTTTTTCTCGGTTTGGTAGACATGTCCTTCGCATAAAAACCTGAGCCACATCATTGGCTAGGACAAATGGTTCATTTCTATACGCAAGGTTGTTGAGATCCACTGTTGTCATTCCGTATTTCTTGTCTACCTCAACCCCGCCTCCTGTCAGCTTGACCCATTTGCACCGAAACAAAGGGACCTTAAAATAAGGTCCATAGTCAAGTTCCCATATCTCCTCTATGTAACCATAATATGTATCATTTTCCCCATTCTCGTCTGTTGCATCAAATCGGACACCACTATTTTGATTGGTGCTCTTTTTATCTTGGGCGATCGTGCAAAATGTATTCCCATTTATCTCGTACCCTTGGAAAGTCAGTATAGTCGAAGATGGTGACCTGGCCAACAAGTACAACTGCTCTCCAACATTTATGTCATTCATGAGATGTGTCTGCAACCAACCGTCGAAAGTCCTCATGTGTTCATCTCTAATCCAGGAGCCAGGCTTCCCCGGGTTGTTGGAGTGTACAATATTCTTGTGTTCCTCAATATACGGAGCCACCAAGGTGGAACTTTGTAGAACTATGTAGTGTGCTTTAGTTAGAGAATGTTCGTCCATACATATCCTTGCTTTCTTTCCTAGCGTGCCTTTTCCACTAAGTCTACCCTCATGCCGTGATTTAGGAACACCGATGGGCTTAAGATCAGGAATAAAGTCAACACAGAACTCAATGACCTCCTTTGTTCCATATCCCTTTGAGATGCTTCCTTCTAGCCTAGCACGGTTATGAACATATTTCTTTAACACTCCCATGAACCTCTCAAAGGGGAACATATTGTGTAGAAATAGCAGACCGAGAATGTTAATCTCTTCGACTAGGTGAACTAGGAGGTGCGTCATAATATTGAAGAAGGATGGTGGGAACACCAACTCGAAGCTGACAAGACATTAAACCACATCTTTCTGTAACCTTGTTAGACTATCTAGACTGATTACCTCCTGAGAAATTGCATTGAGAAACGCACATAGCTTCACAATGGGTACTCGAAAATTTTCTGGCAGGAGTCCCCTCAATGCAATCGGAAGCAGCTGGGTCATAAGCACATGGTAGTCATGAGACTTTAGGTTTTGAAATTTTTCTCTGCCATATTTATTATTCCCTTTATGTTCGACGAGAAACCAGATAGGACCTTGTTGGGGGGATGCCCCCGGGTAGGGTCACGCCGGGGTATAAAGGCCGAGTTAGCCGAGGTACGGCAAGGTCAAAGCGAATGTTGGCCGAGTTACCTCAAGGCAGGCTGAATCTCGGGGTAACCCGGACCAGGGGATGTCCACCTAACTGAGTCTCATCCAACTTAAGCCGTAAGCCGGATAGATGAATCTAACTTGTATGCAGGAACAGGTGTGACCGGATCAACTACGATCCGGGTCATGGCAAGCTTCTAGGAGAAGGAAGGTATCTCGCTGGTCAAAAGTAGCCCCGGTACGCACAGCGTGAGCGAAGCGCATAGGGGTAGGACCACCGAGGCATGGCCGACAGAGGTGACGACACCGATGTCGGCTGACGCAGACGCCGCAGAGGCTCACATAGCTTCTGTATGGATGACGCGGGGGAAAAGCGACCCGGTCGGCTTACTATTTTGGGAGGAGGCATATTCCCTGGAATATGCCTCCACGTATGCCCTAAGTGGAGACCTAGCCACTCCTATATAAGGGGGGCTAGGGCCTCTGTAGAAGGGGTTGGTCTCAATTGGGTAGAGCTTACTGTATTGATCTCTATAGACTGGTTGTGACTTGGTTCCTGAGGGCTAGCTAGCGGGGAGAGTAAGAGAGTACCTTCTTCCTCCTCTCTCCAATACAGCTCGAGGAGCACTTGTAATCTGTGAAGTGAATCAAATACAAACCTTCTGTGTGAGGAATCACCTCACTATCCCTCCCTGGATTCCCCTAGTGCTATTAGTCCCCACCTTTAGCCTATCCATGGCATCTACCGTGACACCACCACGACAGTTGGCGCCCATCGTGGGGCGAGCGGCACTAGCAGGGGTCAAGATCCGGACGGGAAACCTCATCGGCACCGGCGAACGCATCGTCTCCGGGCTTGTTCAGCGCTTTGGAGCGCTGGACTTTGTCAGCGACAATGCTGGCTGCTTTGGCACTTGCCCACTTCCACGCAACGACCTCTTTGTCAAGCTCGGTGCGCACAAAGTCTACGTTGCTGTCGATGTGTCGTGCGTTCATCCGCGACACGTCGTTGAGGCAGGGGAGCCACCCCTTAGCGTGGTTCACGGGGCGCGTATCACTCGCTCCCCGGACCGTGCTGAGGTGATGATGACTGCGCCTGGTGCAGGCACAAGCAAGGATCCGACACCAGATCCAGAGGTAACACCTAAGGCACCGAGGTAAGGTAGAGGTCCTCCACTAGAGAGGCCTGAGAATGTACTGAGAGAAGCTATGGATAGCTTGGCGAACCCGGTAGCAGCAGTGGTAGATCCGGATCAGGCACAGGCCGAGCTAGAGGAAACTAGGCAAAAAATTCTAGAGGGAGTGAAAAAGATAGCTGCGGCTCAGCAGTCGTTGAACATGGCGTTGCGTGAGTACGCAAAGGCAAATAAAGTAAATGCTATAAAAGTGAAGGGGAGAAATCTCATGAGTGAAATGAACACAGAGGGTGATACTAGGATTGAGGAGTCAGAGAACTGTTTGTTCGTGGGGCTGCCGAAGTATAGTACATGGCAAAAAACCTCAGAGAAGCGGATTTAGCTGCGTCCGAGTTAGAGGGTCTAACAGGTGAAGCCCGTCAGAGACAGCAAGATAGGGTCAATGAGTTGGTTCGGATCGCAAACAGGCAAAATGAGGAATTGCTCAGGGCTAAACAGGAGAGAGTTGGGGCCTCCAAGATCGTCCATTCGGCGGTGGGTAACCCGGAGAAATCCGCTGGAGCCGCATCGTCTCCTCATGGGGGTCCTAGGAGAGAAGAGGTAGTAACCTCGGCCAGAAGAAACAAGCAGATCGTTCCGTATGACCCGACAAGGGCAGGAAAAGCAAAAGAAGTACAGAGAAATGATGATCGACGAAGCGTAAGCCGAGGTGAAGCTGGCCGAGGTAACCGCGACCAAGGCAATGCTGGTCAAGGAAACACTGTAAATGGCAATGCCGGACAGCGCAACTCGGCAGGACAACCGCAGCAACGGAATATACCAAGGCAAGAGCAAAGTGCCGGCCGAGGTATGCAACAGAGAGGTGCACCACGAGAGCAAGACCGGTATAACGATGGAGATTCGGAAATGGTGAATGCAGGATACCCAAGGCCGGACTATCATGTGATAGGGTCGAGATTGGGAAGCAGGGATCTGATGCCTGATGACGCCAGGTTGAAACTGGATCGACTGTATAGGTCGGAGCATATTGAAAGTCAGGGTCCCCCGGGTCCTGTGTGTTTTGGGCCCCGGATCATGAAGGAGCCACCGGTACCTAACTTCCAGTTACCCAGAGGCACAAAGACGTATGACGGCAGTACTAAGCCAGAAGATTGGTTGATAAACTATGCTACAGCTGTGAAAATTGCTACATGCAACTTGAGATGGGCTGTGAGGTACGTACCCCAGATGTTGGAAGGGCCAGCAAGGGTATGGTTAAACAATTTGCCGCCCGGAAGTATTAACTACTGGATCGATTTTGAGGAAATGTTTATCAGCAATTTCTCAAGTATGTATCAGAGACCAAATAGGCCACAGACCCTAGCTATGTGTAAGCAGAGACCGAACGAGACAAACCGGGAGTTTTTAACCCGGTGGTGTACCGTGAGAAACTCGTGTGAGGGTGTGATAGAGTCGCAGGCCATAGCATGGTTTGCACAGGGGTGCAGGTATGCAAGCGAGCTGTGGCAGAAGTTGCAAAGGAAAATGCCAACCACTTTGGCAGAGATGATCCGGATTGCTGATTCGTATGCTTTGGATGATCCGACTCAACCCAGGCTCGTGCCAAACGAGTCGAATGAGGAGTACTACTAGAGAGATGGAGCCGGATCATCCCGGAGGAATGATTACAGAGGTAAAAGAAGAGATGACAGACCGGATCACCGGTACAGTTCGCAACAAGTTGCAACTGTGAATCAAGATCAGCCCGGAGCAGGGAGTAATCAACGTCAGAAAACTAGAGGGCAACAATGGACACCAAGAAATGATGGCAAGAAAACTTGGACGCCAGAGCAGAAGAAACAGTGGCAAGAAAAGAAGGACCGTCCGAGGTACACTTATGAGTCGATGTTGGATCAGCCGTGTAAATTTCACACGCCAAATCCGAGTAACCCAGCGGGTCATACAACGAGGCAATGTGAGTGGACGCGTAAGATAGAACAAGGTGGCTCGGGGAATGCTCAGGCACCCCGGAATGATCAACCTCGGCAGGAGTTACCCCGATAGCAATTGCTCTCCGGAGCGAACACGCAACAGCTAATGTTGCCTCCCCCTCCGCCGAGGTATGATAACCATGAGAGAAGGGATGCAGTGCATCAAGTAGAAAACCAGCATCAGCCGGATCAGAGGTACCCCGGAAATAAGGGGAGGAATGAGTACAGGGAGCATCATCAGAGTTACTGTGTGTTTACCACTGAGGAAACAGATAGAAAGAGCTTGCAGTACCGACATATGGAGGTCAATGCGGTAATGCCAGCGGTGACGAGGTATATGCCTTGGTCAGACCAGGAAATTACCTGGAACATCAAAGGTCATCCCAAGCTTATGCCGAGTCCTGGTTCGTATGCGTTAGTGCTAGATCCGACATTCATTGGGCCTAACATCAATGTGAGGTTCTCCAAGGTACTGATTGACAATGGCAGTAGCATTAACATCATGTATGCGGACACAATGCGCAAATTGGGTATCTCGGAGAACATGCTCCAAGCTACGAGGACAACTTTCCATGGCATTGTGCCAGGCATCTCTTGTGAGCCAATAGGCAAGGTCCCGGTTGACGTATTGTTCGGCACGAGAGATAACTGCCGAACTGAGAATTTGGAGTTTGAAGTGGTGAACTTGGAGAGTGCGTATCACGCGTTACTCGGAAGACCAACATTGAACAAGTTCATGGCGAGCTGTCACATCAGTTACTTGAAGATGAAGTTGCTCAGGCCAAATGGAGTGATTACCATTGCTGGGGATTTCCAACGTTCCATTGAGTGTGCCTCAGCCAGGTCTAACCTAGCCGAGTCACTCGTGATTGCGCAAGAGAAAAGAAAAATCCAGGAGGTGGCAGCATTGGCTCAGTCCACACAGCAATATATGCCGGCGTTGAGTAATCCGCATGGTAGCGTTTCGTTCCAAGCCACAAAGGATACCAAGAAAGTGCCTGTTGATGATATGTTCCCAGAGCGCACCGTAACAATTGGTGCCAGGTTGAATGATAAATAGGAAAGCAAGCTCGTCAACTTCCTCCGTGAGAATCGGGATATTTTTGCTTGGTCCACACAGGAATTACAAGGTGTTCCGAGGGATTTGGCCGAGCACTCTTTGAACGTGAGACCCGAAGCAAGGCCGGTGAAGCAACCTCTCCGCCGCTTCGCTGAAGATAGGAGAAAAGTCATTGGAGATGAAATAGCTCGGTTACTAGCAGCAGGATTTATCATGGAAGTACTTTACCCGGATTGGCTATCTAATCCGATGCTAGTGGAGAATAAGAAAGATGATTCGAACGTGGCAGTGGTTTGGCGTATGTGTATCGATTACACGAACTTGAACAAGGCGTGTCCAAAAGATCCATTTCCACTGCCAAGGATAGATCAGGTCATAGACTCAACTGCTGGATGTGAATTGTTGTCATTCATTGATGCATATTCTGGTTTCCACCAGATACCTCTGAATCCGGATGATCAAATAAAGACTGCATTTATCACCCCGTATGGGGCTTATTGCTATCGCACCATGCCGTTTGGTTTACGTAATGCATGGGCAACGTACCAAAGATGTATGCAGAAATGCTTGCACGACCAAATAGGTCAAAATGTACAAGTGTATGTGGATGATGTAGTTATCAAGACCAAGGAAAGCAAAACGCTCCTTGACGATATCAGGCAGACATTCGCGAACTTAAGAAGGTTCCGGATGAAGCTTAACCCGGAAAAATGTACCTTTGGTGTCTCGGCTGAAAAATTTTCTGGCAGGAGTCCCCTCAATGCAATCGGAAGCAGCTGGGTCATAAGCACATGGTAGTCATGAGACTTTAGGTTTTGAAATTTTTCTCTGCCATATTTATTATTCCCTTTATGTTCGACGAGAAACCAGATAGGACCTTGTTGGGGGGATGCCCCCGGGTAGGGTCACGCCGGGGTATAAAGGCCGAGTTAGCCGAGGTACGGCAAGGTCAAAGCGAATGTTGGCCGAGTTACCTCAAGGCAGGCTGAATCTCGGGGTAACCCGGACCAGGGGATGTCCACCTAACTGAGTCTCATCCAACTTAAGCCGTAAGCCGGATAGATGAATCTAACTTGTATGCAGGAACAGGTGTGACCGGATCAACTACGATCCGGGTCATGGCAAGCTTCTAGGAGAAGGAAGGTATCTCGCTGGTCAAAAGTAGCCCCGGTACGCACAGCGTGAGCGAAGCGCATAGGGGTAGGACCACCGAGGCATGGCCGACAGAGGTGACGACACCGATGTCGGCTGACGCAGACGCCGCAGAGGCTCACATAGCTTCTGTATGGATGACGCGGGGGAAAAGCGACCCGGTCGGCTTACTATTTTGGGAGGAGGCATATTCCCTGGAATATGCCTCCACGTATGCCCTAAGTGGAGACCTAGCCACTCCTATATAAGGGGGGCTAGGGCCTCTGTAGAAGGGGTTGGTCTCAATTGGGTAGAGCTTACTGTATTGATCTCTATAGACTGGTTGTGACTTGGTTCCTGAGGGCTAGCTAGCGGGGAGAGTAAGAGAGTACCTTCTTCCTCCTCTCTCCAATACAGCTCGAGGAGCACTTGTAATCTGTGAAGTGAATCAAATACAAACCTTCTGTGTGAGGAATCACCTCACTATCCCTCCCTGGATTCCCCTAGTGCTATTAGTCCCCACCTTTAGCCTATCCATGGCATCTACCGTGACACCACCACGACAGACCTTGATACTGTAAAGGACTTCAAAAAATATTTCCTTCTCTTCTTTGGTAAGAGCATAGCTAGCAGTACCTTCAAACAGCTATGGATGCATGTCGTCTCGGTCTTTCATACGTTGTTGGTCCTGCCGTGCTTCAGGTGTATCTTTGCTCTTCCCATACACGCCCAAGAAGCATAGCAGCATCACACAAAGATTCCTCGTCAGGTGCATCATGTCAATTGCAGAGCGGACCTCTAAGACTTTCCAATAGGGTAGCTCCCAAAATATAGATTTGTTTTTCCACATGGGTGCGTGTCCGACATCGTCCTTCGGAACAGATTGTCTACCAGGACCCTTTCCAAAGATTACTTTTAAATCCTTCACCATATCAAATACATCATCACCAGTACGGCGGATAGGCTTACACCGGCTATCTGCCTCACCATTGAAATGCTTACCTTTCTTTCTTAGGGTGTGCGTGGGCGGAAGAAAACGACGATTCCCCAGGTACAAATTCTTCTTACATTTATCCAAATATATACTTTCAGTCTCATTTAAACAGTGTGTGCATGCATTGTATCCCTTGTTTGTCTGTCCTGAAATGTTACTAAGAGCAGGCCAATCATTGGTTGTTATGAACAACAATGCTCGTAGGTCAAATTCCTCCTTCTTGTTCTCATACCACACCCATACACCTTGTCCGTGCCACAACTATAAGAGTTCTTCAACTAATGGCCTTAGGTACACATCAATGTCGTTGCCGGGTTGCTTTAGGCCTTGGATGAGCACTGGCATCATAATGAACTCTCGCTTCATGCACAACCAAGGAGGAAGGTTATAGATACACTGAGTCATAGGCCAGGTGCTATGACTGCAGCTCTGCTCCCCAAAAGGATTCATGCCATCTGTACTTAGACCAAACCATAAGTTCCTGCATCACCTGCAAAGTCCGGAAACTCTCTCTCGATTTTTCTCCACTGCGACCCATCAGCGGGGTGTCTCAACATCTCGTCTTTCTTACGGTCTTCCATGTGCCATTGCAACAACTTGGCATGCTCTTTGTTCCTGAAAAAACGTTTCAACTATGGTATTATAGGAGCATACCACATCACCTTGGCAGGAACCCTCTTCATGCGGCGCTCGCCCTCAACATCACCAGGGTCATCTCGTCTTATCTTATACCACAATGCAGTGCATAGTTGGGCATGCATCCAAATTCTCGTACTCCTCACCGCGGTAGAGGATGCAGTCATTAATGCATGCATGTATCTTCTGCACCTCTAATCCTAGAGGGCAGACAACCTTCTTTGCTTCGTAGGTACTGGCGGGCAATTCGTTATCCTTTGGAAGCAACTTCTTCATTATTTTCAGCAACTTTTCAAATCCTTTGTCAGTTACACCGTTCTCTGCCTTCCATTGTAGCAATTCCAGTGTGCTACCCAGTTTTTGTGCCCATCTTCACAATTTGGGTACTACAATTTGTTGTGATCCTCTAACATCTGCTTGAACTTCAACCTCTCCCTTTCAGTTGCGCATTCTTCCTGGGCATCAGCAATGGCCCGACTAAGATGATCATCGAGCAGATCGGATGCTTATTCTTCATCTTTTTCTTCATCAATGTCTTCCATTGTAGTACCATCGTATTCAGGGGACATAGTAGGGTAGTCGTTATCATTCTCTTCTTCTTCGTTGTCTTCCATCATAACCCCTCCTTCTTCGTGCTTGGTCCAACAATTATAGCCGGTCATGAAACCGGACCGAAACAGGTGGCTGTGAAGGACTCTTGAGGAAGAGTATTCCTTATGATTCCGACAGACACCAGATGGACAAGACATAAAACCATTCCGCTTGTTTGCCTCGGCCACAAGGAGAAAAGAATGCACGCCTTTAATGAACTCGCTAGAGAGTCGGTCAGCGTACATCCATTGCCGGCTCATCTGCATTATGTAATTAATTAAGTACATCAAACATAATCATAATTAATTAGTACTAATCTAAAAAAACAAAATTAAAGCCAGCAACCGGGACTAAAGATATGATGAACCTTTAGTCCCGGTTGGAGGCACCAACCGGGACTAAATGTGGATGTGGCGACAACATGTCGACACTATGTTCTCAGTGGGCAACACTAAGCCAGTAAATGACGACACTATTTTGGGTGGGTGGCAGCACTAGGGGTGAGTGTGTCGATATTATGTCTTCAGTGCCCGACAATATGTTGTGCTGCTTAATCTATAAATAGGTATGCATTCTTGTGAAGAACTGCAAGATGGTGTGCAAGACCAGGGACACCACTTCGGCGGAGCTTCTCGAAGATGTCTTAGGACCTCGTCCTCAGACATCTTCGAGGAGCTCGCCGTAGAGGCACTCTCTAATATATGAAATTAGTTAGCTCCACCAGCATACTGATCTAGCTAGAGAAGATATAAACTTAAAGATGGTGTGCGAGAGCAGAGACACCACTACGGCAGAGCTTCTCGGAGATGTCTTAGGATCCCGTCCTCAGACATCTTCGAGGAGCTCGCCATAGAGGCACTCCCTAATATGTGAATTGTTTTAGTTACCCGGTGTATTGATCTATAGCTAGAGAAGTTATTAACTCCAAGATGGTGCGAGAGGGACACCACTATGGCGGAGCTTCTCTCGAAGATGTCTTAGGATCCTATCCTCAGACATCTTCGAGGAGCTCGCCATAGAGGAGCTTCTCGAAGATGTACTGTGATGTCTTCTTATCAAGCTTTTATGAATTAACCCTATCTTTGTTACAATTTTTTCAGTTTGTTGAACGCAGGTAGACGAAGAAGGATATTTTGCCCAGATAGTTAGAATGATGAAATCACGCATGTGTGTGCTTCTAAAATCAAATTTCGAGACTATGTGCCAAAATAAGATATATAGATAGAATCCACGTATTGTGATATTTACCTTAGAGTTCCTTACATTAAAGATAGAATCTAAACATCGATCTCATGTTCATTGCAAAAATTACTACCAAACTAAATCCACAAATCCATCTACAAGATAGAGCATGAAATGAGCTAATATAGCAATGAGAATTCAAAGGATGAAGTTGCTCACCTTTTAGAACCTTTGGATAGATGGGGTACCACCAAATATAGACAAATCTTGAGAAAATATTAGGCATGAACTCGAGTTTGAAGCAAGAAAAAGAGAGAGGAGCCACCAGCTTGAAATGGTGGCTCGGGCTGTCTAGAACCGGGACTAAAGGTCCACCTTTAGTTCCGGTTCGTATAACAAACCGGGATAAAGGGTCTGGCGCCCGATCCAGCCTGCCTGAAACCCTTTAGTCCCGGTTTGTTACACGATCGGGGACTAAAGGTCCCGTTCGAATCGGGGCTAGTGCCTGCCACCTCCTGGGGATTGAACCAAAGATCCGTTTTCTACTGGTGAATGGAGAAAAAGATCCCATTGTTCAAAGGAAAAAAGCGAAATGAGAAAGCGTCCACACTCCATGTGTCCAGAATACTGAATACGTACTACGTAGTTTCATCGACAATCGTACATCAATGATGCGCTCCGAGAAGGCGAGCGTGGCAAGCTCGTTGTATGAGGTGGTACGTCACACATGTATACGGAACTGGCCTGCCATCATCATCTGTTTTTTTTTTCTCACTTCCAAAACACTGGCCCTGTCAATATCCGTGATCATCTAATCGATTTTAATAGAGCATTTGCGGACATTAAATTCACATATAGTCCGTTCGCGTGCTCCGTTTTAAAACTATTTTCGTAGGTGATATGTAGATCTGTGGTGATGCATGGGCGTGATGTTGCTCAAGAAGGCTGGAGCTAGCTCATTAATTAATCTAGTAAGGAAAAGAGCTTTTTCTTTAGCTTGCGCTTCATGACAAGAGCTGGTGTTTAAATACTAGCACCGGTGATAGAGCATGGTACATGAGATTTAATTAGGAATTAATTGGTGATGCTACCCCTTTGCTTAAAAACCCACTACTAGTCAGTAGGGTCAATCAGGCCCGGGAATTGCTACTGCGGGCCATGTTCAATGTCCCCGTTTGTGGACAAGATGGTCTCCTTTCTTTCCATAATTCTCCCTCTCTGCTAATGTTCCAAAGTCCAATCCTACAGTAATGGATAGACTAGTAGCTGCGATCAGGACATATTCAGAGGCAAACTGTATGTACTCCATATGGTATTTTATGCTTCCGTTTCATAAGTAAGTTGGATTTATAGTTCTATGCCGCTGGATATATTCATATTTTTCTAGGAGAACAATACTCGTGGACGGAAAATACACATCCGTTGTCCTTTTTTAAAAGCTGCAGACAGCTTTCCGCATAACGGAATATGTTCTTATGTTTATTTCTTTCTTACAAAAAGGATCATTAATCAAAGAGAAACACAATGGAGATCTTGAGGAAACGATGGAGGAATCCGTCGAGATTTCCACCATACCTTTCTTTCTTTCTTGACATGTTTTCACCATATCTTGTGAATCTTCAAGATTCTATATTCTCTGCGAAAAGAAAACAACTCTGCCACTACCTCCTTTTTCGTGATTACAAGCAACCCGCATCCTGCAGAAGTCATAGTGTAGCTTAGCACGAGTGCGTCGTTTCTTTTGCGTTTGTCCACGTCAAGTCAGAAGCGCAAAGTAGAGTGATTCTTGAATTGAACGAAAACCTGACCAAATCGCTTGATTAATCCCCAAGGCAGGCCCCAGCCCTTTCAACAAAGCACACTCAAACCGGACCCAACGGAACAAATTCGCTAATCGGAATAACGAAGCCACCAGAGTAGCAGGGCAGCACCACAATGGCGCGCACGTACTGCCAACGGCAACCCCAGCGACGCCACGCTGGCGAGCTAATATTTTTCCCTGCTTCTCTGAAGAAGATACGGATTACGCTAACCGCGATAGTCTATTGCCCATGTGATCAGGGACTAATATTCCCTCGTCCTCCTCCTCCATGGCTCCATCCACTCCGATGAGATGCATATGCAGCCGTTGGTTGGTTTAATTTTTCTACTAGCAACGTTGACCCAGCCTGTTGATTTTGTTTGGAGACCTGGTGAACATGTCCGGATAATGCTCACATGGCGATCGATCCCCAGACGAGTCGAGACGAGACCACCGTTGAAGTGGCCCATGTTGGTGAATTTTGGCATGGTTGCTGCTTCATTCGTGCTCAGACACACAGTTGAGACAACGGATTCACCTTCTGATCCGGGGGTCTCACGGAGGACGTAATTTAATTCTTGATTGATGCTTACTGTTAAGTAGTATTAGTAGCATTCATACCCATGATGATGGTGAACCATCTAGATAATCCTGGTACTGATATGTGAGGTGCAGTTCTTGTCACTACGCATGATCGATCGAGTGGGATTCCATCAAAGACAGAGATACGAGCAAAGCGATTGGCCTTTAACCCAACCACCGTCGCAACAACGATCCTCGGAATGTTTCCTGTTACTGTTCCATTTGCACCCCACTTGTGCAAAACTAATCCACAAGAATTGGCTATAGGACGCACGCACATCAACAACAGAGTCTACTCCCTCTCGCGCTTATTACCTTTTCTTCCGTCATAACCTATCCTATCCCTGCCTCGCACTCCACCACCACCACACCAGCTCCTCCCCCAACAGACCGACCGACCGGCAGGGTTAATCAATCAAATCCAGGATCATACAGCTACTAGCTAGCTGCCCCATTACAATCAAGAAAATAAATGCGCAATTGCGTTTGAACAAGCAATTCCTTGTAAATCCAACAATTAATCAGTAGCACTAGTTGGTAGTACACTGTACAGTACGTAGCAGCCGTAGACACCAAGGAAGAAGAAGGCATTGCAAGCTCATAATACGGCTAAGGAACCAAAACAGCTGGAAAACATGTGTGGTTTTCTTCGTTATTAAGCTCCCAATGATGCATCCGAACTCAGCAAAACATGCATTGTTGCTCCTATTAGTGTGAGAATTCCACACGTATTTGCGACTCCGGTGGGAGACAGTCCAGATAAGGGCGTCCCAACCGCCTCCAGTGTTTCGACATCGCCTCCTTGTGCCGAGTTGATCAATAATGGAGCAGATTATTGGATTAGTACACAGTATATATATATATATATATATGCACTCCGGAATAGATTTGATCAAGTCTGGCGTGCTGTGTTGATGCGCAAGAATGTGCAGTGCGGATTAAGAAAGCCGATCCGAAATGCTGCGCGATTGCGCTTACTGTATTGTTATTATTGTACTACTAGTATAGATTAAGGAAGGGTTATCCGGAATGCCAAGCAACTGTAAGCTGGCACCGAATTATACTCTAGGGAATGTTGGGGAAAGTCAGAGAGAGTGCGAGAGCCACAAGAAACTGGACTTGAGATGCATATGGTGATGGTAGATGCCGGCAATAGGGTTGCCATTGTTGCAAATAGGATAGGAGCAAATGCAAATTTGGGGATTGGTGTGAACTGAACTTTCTCAGTTTATTGGAATGTAGCCAAGGGGACAAAACCAACTTAATGGCTACTGCTTGTTTCACCAATTCATCATGGGTGAGGCGAGATTCGCAGTGAAGCAAGCCCCCACAAGAAAGCACTACTAGGCAAATGTGGGGAAACAATGATTTTATCCTGAAGCACTAAATGGTTAAGTTTCCTGGTCACAGGCTCACAGTATCTCAGTTCCTCATTATCCGCTTTACTATATATGCGATTTTCTCGATTTGTTGTTGCTGTTGTTGGTGGAGGTGAGAAAATGCGATATTTTTTGGTTTTAGGAAATCGTAGACAAACATTCTTAGATATTTGTATCGAAGAACTTTGGAGTAGTATCTGTATTGCTCTAGTATGTGGTAAAGAGTTGCTCTCAGAAGCAGTGCACTGAAAATGTGATGTCACTTCATCCCGTTTATCCACTGATCGATCAGATCACCACACAGAAATAGCTGGCGATTATTGTTGCTAAGGCAGTAACGAAGGATTGAGGTAAGGCAGGAGACATGATCGCTGCTGGTGCTGTTACAAGGAGGAGGGACAACACCTCAGTCAGTGTGCAACTGAGCTGAGCAGAACAGAGCAATCTAGTGGTGGCCATTACCATTGCGCACAACAGAGCAAGCTTATCTAGAAGCCGTTCATCTCTAGCAGGTATGTGCGGCGCTTGCTGAGCATCGCCACGGCTTCCCTGAATGGCCCGTCGAAGGCTCCTGCCACGAAGTCATCGAGCTCCTTCCGCCCGCCGCCGATGCCGCCGGTCTCGCCGACCGGCTTGATCACCACGAGCGTGGCGCCCTGGATCCTCGTGCCGTCCGAGAGCTCGAGCATCGGCGCGTAGCGGAGCTTCATGTTGCAGGCTGGCACCTGCGTGCGGTTGGCGGCCGCGGCGGCGGCGAGCGGCTTGTCGGTGAACTCCTTGAGCTGGGGGCGGTCCATGCAGAGCGTGCCCTGTCCGTGCGCGTCCGTGAGCTCGACGCGCTCCAGGGTGGGGTGCTCCTTGACGATCTCACGGAGGAGGTAGTGCCTGGTGGCTGCGGCGATGAGGGAGCTGATGGTCCAGACGACACGGAGCTTGAGGCCGCCGTTGGTGTAGAAGGACTCCGGAATGCTCCCGTCCCCCTGCTGCTGAGACTGCGAGGCCGCGTCGTGCTCCGCTGCTGCCGGTGCAGCAGCAGCAGCAGCAGCAGGCGGCGCGGCGGCGTGCGGGGCGGCGTGGTCCAGCTTGGTGCCTCCGAGTATGACGCAGGTCTGGAGCGTGCTGCCGAATACGGCCTTCCACTTGAGTAGGATGCCGTCCTCGGTGCCGACGTCGGAGACGGGTAGCTCCATGCGGAGGTTGCGGATGCTGCTGAAGTTCTTGAGCACCTGCGCGGGCGAGTGGTGCGGCGCGTGCTTGCCTCCTCCGTGGCCGGCGGACCTGACCCCGGCGTCGCAGTGGACGAAGGGCCTGAGCACGGCTTGGAGCACGGTCTTGAGGAGCCCCGAGAATACGCCGCGCTGCTGGCGCGTGGCGCCGCCGCCCGAGACCCCGAGCGCGTCGTCGGCGTCGGCGCCGTCGGTGCTGATGACGCGGTCGATGCGGAGGCATGCGTCGTCGACGAGCGGCACGAGCGCGTTGAAGCGCTTGGAGACGGCGGAGCAGCGGCCGAGGGAGCGCGCGTCGGCGAGCTTGTTGAAGATGAGGAGCACGAGCGAGTCCGGCACGTTGTCGAAGTGGTCGTCCTCCCCTTGCAGCTGCGCGAGGAGCTGGTCCTCGGCGAAGACACGGTGCCTGGACTGCATTTTCTTTCGCGGCGGAAGAGAGGAGAGAGATGCCGGCGTGCGCCCGCGAGAGAGGGACGGGGACAGGGAGCGATGGAGGAGTAGGTGAGGTAGCAGGAGGCAGGAGGAGGTGATGGTGAGTAATGGATGGCGAGGTGGGAGAGGGTTATAAAGAGAAGGGGGCGCGCGGTGAGGGAGAGGGACCTCCGATTGGTTAACTCCATGACTCGCTGTCGGGCAAGGCGTCCCCCCTCCCTAATCATACCGTTAGAGCGAGCGAGCGAGCGAGCGAGCAGGACGACCATATTTTTTTTCTCAGCCTTATTAATGGCATTTTTTAATCGTCTTCGTCGTTGTCCCGACCGTTTCTTAGCATTTGTTAACACCAGCTCCACAACGGCTAATTCGAGTTCTACGAGAGAAATATCACCTTAACCTGAGCAACATCGAGGCACGCTATCGAGGCAACAACTGAAATGACGGCGAGTTTACTTCACCGGAGCGAGCGTGGCGCCGGCGCGAGGCGCCACGGCGGTGCACCTTTGCTTTGCTGCTGGAAGACGGTGGCGCAACAAAATCTATGGGATCGAGTGTAGAGCACTTTCTGGGTGGTAAAAGGCCCCTCCATCCTCTGCCTTAATCATACCACCAAATCAACGAGATTTAATATCAGATGCTGCACATAAAAGATGGGTACATCATACAGTTATTCCACTCTTCTACCTGCACCACATATACTACTGGAGTACTATAGCATCCTTTTGCACGTACGACGAAATTTTGAAGAGTGGCATTTCCAAGGCGGAGCTACCTATGTACGTAAACGTGCACTTGCCTGCCAGTAGAAATGCAGGTATCAACCTCGACCATTACAAGTACAGTACGATCGATGTACAAAAACGTGCAACGCTATCTTCTCGTAGCATGAAAAATGCGCACCTGTTTGCTGGGGCTCACACAGAAGAGAGTACCGCACGTATCTAGCAGCGAAAATACCTGTTTTTCTCGTGACCGGTTTACCAGGCAGCGGATACGGTGCACGGACATGTCCAGAGCGTGACCGCCTCGCCAAGACCCAACTGTTCTATTACCAACCCAAGAATCAAGATAACTAAACAAACAGGGCAGCACGGTCCTAGGTGTTGATTTCTTCTCCAATCAGACTTCAACGGTTTTGACCGGCTAAAGCCGTTGATGCGACTAATCAGACAGCACGGTCAGTCCAATGAGAGGTGTGGTTATTTTGCACTGTTGGGCTAGGCTTAGGCTGTGACTGCCACGGCCACCTGCCGCTGATTAGCAGCTGCGTACCGTCACTGCATCTAACACGGCCTACACCGATCCCTATCTCGTCCGGAAAGGGGAGTTGGTCTAGAGGCCCATGTGCCATTCAAGTTTTATTTAAGTTGGCCAAATTATGATTCACAATGAGAGCACTTCACTAAACCTTGGCATCCGCAGCCCGCCCCGGTCAGCCCAACCCAAAAAAGCACATGCGAGGGGCACCGGGCTTGGGCCTAGAATTTGTGGCCCGGTGTTCCCACAGGGCGGGCTAGGGCTTGTAGAACGACCATTTTTAGGAAGGTCCGGCTAGACGCCCCGGTGACTTTGTCCATGTATGGGTCGGGCTGGGGCCATAGAAAGACCGTTTTTAGGAAGGCTCGGCTCGACACCCCGATGATTTTTGTCCTTTTTCGGGCCGAGCTAGGGCTTGCAGGTTTTTAGGAAGGCTCGACCCGATGGCCCGATGACTTTTGTCTCTATTCGGGCCGGGCCTAGGCCTCAAATTTAGGCTTGATAGTTGGGTCGGGCTCGGCCCTTGAGTTTTTTTCACTCGGGCTTTTTTTGGTCCAGTCTAAAGCCTCTTTCGGTCCAAGAAATGTCCAGATACCTCTAACCGAGTTTTTAGAACTCATAATAGACCCGTAGGATTAGTTATCTAACATGATTGACATGGCTAAGGCCTTACGGCATCCCTAGATGGCATGGTTGTCACAACACAGATACCGCACAGGTCGAGATCTATCCATATTGCGACTCAATGATGGCTCAAAATATATTCGAGCTTGTTGGGAATCCCAAGAGGAAGGTATGATGAGCACAGTAGCAAGTTTTCCCACAGTTATGAAACCAAGGTTATCGAACCAGTAGGAGCAAGGAAACACCTCCAAGGTGTTGTTTTCAACTTGGAATCCTGCACAACACAACCACATAACTTTGCCCCAACTTACAGTGAGGTTGTCAATCTCACTGGTTTTACTAAAAATAAAGGATTAAACGTATTGTGTGGAAGATAGTAATTATTTGCAGAAAGTAAACAGTAAATAGTAAATAGATGGTAGATTGATGATAAAAGAATGGACCGGGGTCCATAGTTCACTAGAGGTGATTCTCCTTAAGATAGATGATATGTTGGGTGAACAAATTATAGCGGGGCAATTGATAGACACCGAGAAAGCATGCATGCATATACTAATCATCTTGACTCCTACGAGATTTGATTGGGCATTACAACATTATACATAGACCGTAATCCAACTACATCTATGACTAATAATTCACCTTCAGGTTATCATCTGAATCCCCTCCAGTATTAAGTTGCAAGCAACAGATAATTGCATTAAGCAAAGTGTGTAAAGTAAATAATATGATTGTCCCATGGACAAAGGATTGTTGTTTTCTCCCTAGTAGCAACAGCACATCTAGTACCTTAGAGATTCCTGTCACTTCTCCAGATTACTAGAGGCATGAACCCACTATCGAGCATAAATACTCCCTCTTAGAATTGCTAGCATCTACTTGGCCAAGATAGCTACTAACAATAGAAAGCATGCAAGATCAAAAATAACATAGACATGATAGAATCAATAATCAATCTGAAATAGCATCTCAATATCCGTCGGATCCTCGCAAACACAACATGTAAGATTACAAATAGATGATCTTGATCATGAACGGAGCTCACAAGGTATAAACATGGTAGCACAAAGGAGGAGAACCAACCATCTAGCTACTACATGGACCCGTAGTCCAGGGATGAACTACTCACGTATCACACTGGAGGCTTGCATGATGATGAAAAAGGCCTCCAGGGTGATCTCTCCCCTCCGGCAGGGTGCTGGGAAGAGCTTCAGATCCCTCCCGATCTAGGGATGGAGATGTCGGTGGCTACAAACTCTTTCATGAAATTTTGATCGGTTCCTTAGGATTTTCGTCCTAGGAGGCTTTTATAGGCAGAAGGGAAAGGTCGGTGGAGCACCAGGGGGCCCACACCCCCTGGTAGCGCGCCCCCTAGGCCGTGCCACCACCAGGTGTGGCCGCCCTGGTGTGCCACTTCGTCTCCCCTCCGGACTTCGTGTTGCTTCGGGTAAAATATTGGCTTTGGTTTTTTGTCCGGTCCAATTCCAAGAATATTTCCTTACTAGCTTTTTTGAAACCAAAAATAGCAAAAAACAGGCAACTTGCACTATGGCATATTGTTAATAGGTTAGTTCTAGAAAATGTGTAAAAATACTCCAAAGTGTGGACAAAACATAAGAAAGTAGATATAAAACAATCATGGAACATCAAAAATTATAGATACGTTTACAACGTATCAACATCTCCAAGCTTAACTCCTGCTCGTCCTCGAGTAGGTAAGTGATAAAAAAAAATTGAGGTGACATGCACCATCATAATCTTGATCAAGGTATTTGTAAAACATTGATAGATGGGATCATAGTACTTTAACATAGCATGAAAGATATAGTTCTAACAATAAGATAGAGCAACTATGTTGTAATATGAAAAGGTACAAAAAAAGATTCATGAATAACAATGCTTTGAAAGATGTTTGTTTGTTTCCATATAGAAAACATAATGAGAATGGTATTCAGCTTGTCCCTCACGGTGTAGCAAAACATAAATGCATAGGACATCTTCAAAGTTCATAAGGGTGACTAGATACAAATAGTTTAAGAACAAGCGATATCAAAGTTATGAATCAATCAACAAGTTTTGGGACAATGCACATTAAACTAAGAATGACCACTATACTCTCTTAATAGGTGCATCAATATAGAAGATGGAGACTCAACATAAAAGTAAAAAGAAAGGCCCTTCATAGAAGGAAGCAGGGATTCAAGTCTCATAAAGAGCTTCCAAAAATTATGGTACTTATTAGCTTTCAGCTCTCATTGCCCCTATCATAAGCATCTTTAGGTGGTTAAGATTAAAGTGAACAAATATGAGGATATGCTTTCAAGTTATAAGCTGAAAATCTCATGCCCCTTACTTACGAGTATTGTTCCTCATGCGACTCAACTTTAGTCACAAGTAAGTTCTTGTCATTGTAAGTACATGTGTATCATAGAGAAGCGCCAACGGGGTACCCCTTGCCCGATGATATGAAAGCTTTCCCATATCAAAATGACAAGGCAAGCAGACAATGAGCATCTCAGCGATCCTTTTATTTCCTATTTGCATAGGCTTTTTTTTTCTTTTTTTCTTTCCTATTTGCATAGGGTTTTTTATTGAGGATGCTTCATAGATTGCTCACTATGATTATGTTGTAGGTTTCCACCATGATTAGGCATGGCTTAGACCAGCCGCCCAGGCGTTTCTCTAACACATATACGAACTCCATGAGCCTTACAAGCTCCCCTTTCATTTCACACCGCCGGGATCCATAAGCAAAAGAACATGATATCAACTATATAAAGTGCAATGTTGAAAGCGTTCCTCATGGTAACATGGTTCTGCTAATTCACAACTTACAAAACGCAAGCATATACACAACATAGATGGCCGCAATGGTTCAAGTTTATTAAGTGCAAGAAAAGTAAAGTGTGCCATCAAGTTCGTGAGAGCTTTAATCACAAGTTTAATTCGGAAGATAGATAAAAACATGAATATACTTGGAATAGCAATAATTCTAATAGATAGGTATGGTGGACTCTTTGGAATAACTTAGTTTTATTTGGAGTTGGATGCATGAGTGGAACTCACACTTGGTACATGTGGAGGCTAGCAAAAGACTGGGAGCGACCAACTAAGAGAGCAATAATAGCCATAATCATGTAAAGCGACAAAACATTATTAATTAAAGCATAAAGTGATATTACAAGTAGAAAACTAAATGATCACAGAGGCTATGGTGACTTGGTATAGTCTTAACATGGTGTGAGCATGCGCCAAGTCAATCCAAATAAAGCATCAAAGGAGAATACCACAATATTATGCTTTTATATGCTAAAACAATGTATGATTCTTTCAAGGCACATTAAACAATCTCAATTGTTTGTTACAAGTCATGCTACAACAATAATCACTAAGCATAAAGTCAAAGCAATATCAAACATGACATGACAAAGCCTAGGCCATAGTCAAAACAAGCTCCTTTTATACCACTTATAAGCATGAACTTTCCTACTCTTTTCCAATCCAAATCAACTTATTTGAAACTATGTATGAATGCGGGGGTCCAACCAATTTATTCAAGCAAACTAAGCAAAAGAAAACTAAAAACAAAAATGAAGACGCTCCAAGAACAACACAATTGTGCATGAAACAATAAAAATGAAGTGTTTGGAAGAAACTGAGATTTTTATTATTGAAGAAGGGGATGCCTTGGGCATCCCCAAGCTTTGATGCTTGTACTTTTTGAATATTTCTTGGGATGACACGGGTGGTGACGAGGGTTTAACTCATCAATGCCCATTGTTATGGACTTGGCTTTGGAGAAGAGAGGAGCACTGGAGATCTCGGTACGGCTAGCAAACAAGCACACAGGGACGCAAGGTTTACCCAGGTTCAGGCCTCGTAGAGGATCCTACTCCTGCTTGTCTGCTCTTGATTGATGATGATCCGAAGGATTACAATGTCACTGGTGGCGATGTATGCACAGATTGGATCCGGCAGGTGTTGTCTAGATCTATTGTCTATTGTGGCGATGTGGGAGATCATAGATCTATCTATTGAGGAGTCACGATTGAGAGGTTGGCCTTCTCGTTGGACCCTCCTAGCCTTTATATATGGGGAGGCTAGGTCTCAGGTACCAATACGAGTTGGTTACAAGTTAGATTAGAACTCTAGTCTTGAGCTTTTCTTGCCTTGTGCGTTTGTGAGTCCGTGTCCATATGGGCTTCATACCACTCAAACTATCATAGGCGTCATGGACCTTGGCAATTCGTCGAGTGGGCCTTCCGTCGAGCCGCACCAGGTAGGCTGTAGTTGAGTGCCTATTGGGCATACCCATGTCAGTAGCCCTCGAGTGTCCATGCGAATCATAGATTCGGGTGGAGACTTAGAAGTCTTGGTCTTTGCATTAGGATGTTGGAGTCGACAATTGTGTTGAGTGCGAAGCACTTCACCCGGAAGTTCATCGGGTCGGTCGAAATTTGTAGTAGTTCATAGGGATGATGGTGAACGTGCCTGGTGCGCTCGACAGATCGGGACCAGTGAATTGCTCTAGGGCAAAAACAACGCTACCTACTCAAACTCGAGTCCCCGGACTTGAAATCGGAAATTGCTGGCGTAATTCTACTCATGCCGCGGAGGTCTTATAGAGTCGAATCCTAGTGTATAAGTGTGAGCACTCGACGCGTCCATCAAGGCTTATTCATCGTACCTGTAGGTACGGATTGTTTCTGGTAGAGCGCAGCAGATGCGTTGCCAGGCCTTATTCAGGTCTTATCTTCACGCCGTAAGCGCGACATCCGAATTTTTTGTCATCGCGGAGATAATTCGGGTGGCCCAGGAGACGTAATCTCTTTGTAGGGAAAATATGAGGCGGAGTCACCATAGCATTCGAGTGTGGATGTTATCAACACACAGTATGATGTACAAGAAAGAAATAATCATAGTGTGCGCGACCAACGCTCCCTATGGGAGTAGCCCCCGAGTGCCTGGTTGAGTCGAAGACTCAGGTAGGGACTAAATAACTTTTGTGACTGCTGTCGTCTTTTGTTGCTTGTTTCAGTTGAATATGCTTTCAGCACTCCCTATGGGAGTAACCCGAAGCCCACAATCGAATCGTAGATTCGAGTGAAGGGTTTTCATAATGTTTGGATATCTTCATAAATTTCTTCGGGTGCGCGGCCAGCGCTCCCTATGGGAGTAGCCCCCGAGTCCTTAGTCGAATCATGGATTCGAGTGAGGATTTAGAGCGTGTCACTCTAGGATATTGTATATGCGCGTCCAGCGCTCCAGTTTGGAGTAGCCCCCGAGTGTCTGGCGGAGTCGTAGACTCGGGCAGAGACTCGAGTATTGTATCTTGTAGACGCAGTCGAAAATCACGCGAGGAGAAACCACTGACCCGGAAGTGCATCGAGTCAGCGTCTCACGCATAAGGAGCCAAGAGTCGACGATGTAGTCAAAGTCATGCGGTGATTAGCCGGGTGAGTCGACGATGTAGATGGAGTCGACACAGTCATTTCTGTCGGGTGCAGGACTAGCACCGTGCGTGTGTAGCATCAAGCGATGCAACCATCTGAGGAGGAACTCGACTCGGGTCTTGAGTGTATGTTGTAGCCAGTTGTTTTGTCGACTCCTGTTGGAGAACCCGATAGAATAGCTCGACGAAGTCGACAGCCTGGTAAGCTGCATAAAATATGAAGAATTGTGAAGTACTTGTATCTTGTAAAGGATATTTGCATATCGATTGGCAAAGTAAAATTCTGGTGCAAATCGAGTCAACACTTTTGCACTGCATGCTATGCCTTTTCGTTAGCCTAATTACCCTTAGTCTCGATACCTTGCCGAGGTACTAGGAGTTCAAGGATTCGACGATCAGGCAGAATCAACTACTCAGGCTGTCGCGTATGAGGTGCTCGAGTGCGCAGAGTCGACGGCACATTAGGTTACTCGAAGAGGGCGCAACCCCCGAGTGTTTCGAGTGTGATTAAAGTAAATAGTTAAAAAAACTCTAAGTAAAGGGTATCTTAGCTTTATTGGTAGTTGCCGTGATGAAGGAGTCGCAAGATCCGATGCGATCGGCGGGTCGCGAGAGTCGAAGATTGTAGCGGCTCGCGGTCGCGGGAGTCGAGGGAGCTCCCGAGTCACCCGATATGAAGACCACGGCCAGTCGTCGAAGTTGAAGACCGCGGCGGGTTGTCAGAGCGGGAGTCACCGTAGCAGTAGGTCACGCGGCGGATGTAGTCGACGCGGCGGACCGAAGTCATGTGGTGATTACGAGTTGCTGCATATAAAGACTGTAATGGGCCACATCAGTTGAAGATTTCATCAAGTCGCCTCATCCGAAGACCACGAGAGGTTGCCGGAGTCGAAGGACGTGGCAGGTCACTGTAGAGGAGGGAGCCTCCAAGTTGCTGGAGTTGAAGGTCGCAGCGGGTCAGTGGATCCAAAGACCACAGCGGGTCGCTGTAGCCGAAGGAGCCCCCGAGTCGCTGGAGTCGAGGACCGAAGCGGGTCGCACGGCGGAGTCGAAGGATCCCCCGAGTGTAGCGTCGAGGTGGTTGATGTAGTCGAGGCGGCGTTCGTGAGCCGATGCGACGGACCGGAGTCAACGTGGCAACGGGTCGCCAAAGCCGATGACGGTAGCATGTTGTCGCAATCGAAGATTCTAGTGGGTCGCACGACGAAGTCAACGCATCCTCCGTGTGTAGAGTTAATGTGGTCACGTAATCGAGGTCGACGGACCGGAGTCGTCGTGACGGGGTTGCCGGATTTTTATTTGGAGGGAGTCGACCCGACGGCGAGTGGCGTGGCGGAGGGAGTCATCTCCACGGCCCAAGTATCCGGTTGTACTGATTTTTTAGACGTCTCTGATCCTTGTGCTGCATGCCTCTATTGGGGTCTTTGTGTCATCAATCGTGGTGTTATCGGGCCGCATAGACACTTGTCGTACTGCACGTACGCATGCCTATGATGCATAAGTAGACAATCTGATCAATTCCTTATCTGAAGTAGGAAAAGGACCCGTAACCAATCTCAGATTTTGGCTGTGATTTAACGGGGTCTTTATAAATTGTAGTAGCTTCATGGCCGAGAAATCCACGCAGTCCGTCCTTATATCCAATTATAATATAGCTTTCCATACAGAAAATTTATGCACATATCCTACGTGCCATGTCCGGTCTTGGAGAATCAGCCCAACGATTTGCTGCTTTTTTATCTGGAATAAACCATGCATACCTCGGGTGGCCTTCTTCTTTTGATATTTTTTACCTCCACGTGAAGGATTCCAGACTGAGTACGATGTTTTATTGGTTGGAGCTTATTTTGTTTTCCCCTCTACATAGAGTAGACTTGGATCGCTGCTAGAGTAGACTCGGATCGCTGCCACAACTTGACGCTGAGTAGGGGAAAAGAAAACTTGGACATACAGGCTGCTGTCGCATGTCTCTGGTCTCGTCAGGAACGTCTTTTCTTTATCTTTTCTCATGCGCACACGCCGAAGCTTTTTGCAGGATTGGGATCTTTTTCCAATATCATCGTGATGAAATAGACACACAGGCTTGCCTATCAATTCTTCGATCTGCCGTCTGCTTGTTTGGTAACTATGAGCTGGAAACATAGTCGACGTAGAGCCCCCGCGTGATCTGCTCCTCAAAGATCGGTAAATCATAGATCATTGATGATGGAGCCGTCGAGATTGCAACATCAGCGTGCTCAGTTCCCACAGATGGCGCCAATTGACGAGGGTTTAACTCATCAATGCCCATTGTTATGGACTTGGGTTTGGAGAAGAGAGGAGCACTGGAGATCTCGGTACGGCTAGCAAACAAGCACACAGGGACGTAAGGTTTACCCAGGTTCTGGCCTCGTAGAGGACCCTACTCCTGCTTGTCTGCTCTTGATTGATGATGATCCGAAGGATTACAATGTCACTGATGGCGATGTATGCACAGATTGGATTCGGCGGGTGTTGTCTAGATCTATTGTCTATTGTGGCGATGTGGGAGATCATAGATCTATCTATTGAGGAGTCACGATTGAGAGGTTGGCCTTCTCGTTGGACCCTCCTAGCCTTTATATATGGGGAGGCTAGGTCTCAGGTACCAATACGAGTTGGTTACAAGTTAGATTAGAACTCTAGTCTTGATCTTTCCTTGCCTTGTGCGTTTGTGAGTCCATGTCCATATGGGCTTCATACCACTCAAACTATCATAGGCGTCATGGACCTTGGCAATTCGTCGAGTGGGCCTTCCGTCGAGCCGCACCAGGTAGGCTGTAGTTGAGTGCCTATTGGGCATACCCATGTCAGGTGGCATCCCCAAGCTTGAGCTTTTGTCCATACTTCATCTTATCACATTGTTCTTCCTACACTTTAAAATTTCCTTCATACAAAACTTCACACAATCTTCATTAGCAACATTAGTGTACTCATGATAAAAAGTCTTTAGGTTCAGTTTCAACACAAGTAAAACTTCCATTAAAACACAAGCTACTGTAGCACTTCCTTTTAAAAGTTCAAATGATCAAAGAGAACTCAAAGAGAAAGAGATTAAGTGGCAAATGCAAATAATGGCAGAAATCTGTCAAAACAGACCAGCAGGTAAAACCAATTTTTTTGAAGACCTTCTGTTGCTCAAATCGAAAAGTGCTGAACTAACGAAAGTTAGATAACAACCTGGGGCAGAACCAAAAAACATTACAGCTCAATCCGACCAACAGGGATTGTTCACGAATTTTTACAATGAAGCACAAAAATCTGTTTCGGGACAACAACTTTCCCAAGTCTTACTTCTCTCTCATTAAAGGTTACTCTTGGCACAAAAACCACACAAAAAGGATAAGGAGAGGTTATTACTGAAGCAATAACTTCCAAGACTCAACAAAAGAAAAATTTATTGACTAAAAATTTGGGTTATCTCCCAATAAGTGCTTTTCTTTAACGCCTTTGAGCTAGGCATAAGAAGCAAGAATCAAGTATTTTCAAATGAAGAAGAATTAAAACCAAATTTCTTGCTCCTACCTTTCTTACCTTTATTCTTATCCTTGGGGAACGTATGATTGTTTGGTAGAGAAGCAAAATGCATGATGTCCTTTTCCACATCTATTATTGCTCCAAGGAGTTTTAGTAGGGATCTTCCAAGTGTTATTTGTCCTTTTCCTACACATTCAATAACAAGATAATCAGTAGACACCACTTTCCCTAGGATCTTTGTAAACACTCCTTCAGCTATTCCAATGGGTAATATTGTGGCATTATTAGTAAGAGATATTTCTTCTCCCCCTTCAGAAAGTCCCCAAAGATTTAAAGATTCATAGACATCTTTAGGCATAAGACATAATTCAGACATGATATCACAACGAGCATAAAAAGTTTCATTATTTATAACAACTTTTACTGTAGGAAGCCATTTTGAAGATTCAGAATTTATTTGAACATATTCATGATGCTTTCTAAGCATGTTATAGCATTCTTTTAAACTAGCTGTGTTGGTCTCAAGAGTGTTCGATCTAGCAATAATGTTTGTAATGGACGAATCAGATTTGCTAGTCAAGTCATATGTTGCAACCAACTTTTTCATGGCATTAAAAGCTTCACCCTCATTGCACTAGAGGAAATATCCTCCTACTACAGCATCCAAAGCATATTTATAGCAAAGAGCACTTCCAAAGTAGAAACTGCTAAGAAACAAGCTTAGAGTCATTTTAGGTTCAGTTTTTTCATGTAAATCAGAGATTCTAGACCAAGCTTATTTGAAACTCTCTTCAATTCCTTGTTTGAAAGTAAAAATCATTTCCTCAGGCGACATAGTGATTGGAGCAATGCTAGACATAACAGCAACTTTAGATTTTTTTTGTGTGTTTTTATATAAAGAAGCAAACTAGTATAACTAATTTTTGTGTGTTTTTGATAAAAGAAACAAGCAAACAAAGCAGAAATAAACTAAGCAAAACAAAAAAAATAAAGAGATTGGTTGTGAGGGACTCCCCTTGTGAAGATGTCCTTTGTTCCCCGGCAACGGCGCCAGAAAAAAGGCTTGATGGCTCAAAATATATTCGAGCTTGTTGGGAACCCCAAGAGGAAGGTATGATGAGCACATCAGCAAGTTTTCCCTCAGTTATGAAACCAAGGTTATCGAACCAGTAGGAGCAAGGAATCACCTCCAAGGTGTTGTTTCCAACTTGGAATCCTGCACAACACAACCACAAAACTTTGCCTCAACTTACAGTGAGGTTGTTAATCTCATCGGTTTTGCTAAAAACAAAGGATTAAACATATTGTGTGGAAGATAGTAATTGCTTGCAGAAAGTAAACAGTAAACAGTAAATAGATGGTAGATTGATGGTAAAAGAATGGACTGGGGTCCATAGTTCACTAGAGGTGATTACCGTTAAGATAGATGACATGTTGGGTGAACAAATTATAGCGGGGCAATTGACAAACACCGAGAAAGCATACATGCATATACTAATCATCTTGACTCCTACGAGATTTGATTGGGCATTACAACATTATACATAGACCATAATCCAACTACATCTATGACTAATAATCCACCTCCAGGTTATCATCCAAACCCCCTCTAGTATTAAGTTGCAAGCAACAGTTGCATTAAGCAAAGTGCGTAAAGTAAACAATACGATTGTCCCATGGACAAATGATTGTTGTTTTGTCCCTAGTAGCAACAACACATCTAGTACCTTAGAGATTCTGTCACTTCCCCAGATTACTAGAGGCATGGACCCACTATCGAGCATAAATACTCCCTCTTGGAGTTGCTAGCATCTACTTGGACAAGATAGCTACTAACAACAGAAAGCATGCAAGATCACAAATAACATAGACATGATAGAATCAATAATCAATCTGAAATAGCATCTCAATATCCATCGGATCCTCGTAAAAACAACATGTAAGATTACAAATAGATGATCTTGATCATGAACGGAGCTCACAAGATCTAAAAAATGGTAGAACAATGGAGGAGAACCAACCATCTAGCTACTACTTGGACCCGTAGTCCAGGGATGAACTACTCACGCATCACACCGGAGGCAGTCATGGTGATGAACAAGGCCTCCAGGGTGATCCCTCCCCTCCGGTAGGGTGCTGGGAAGAGCTTCAGATCCCTCCCGATCTAGGGATGGAGATGGCATCGGCTATAGAATCTTTCGTGGAATTTTGCTCGGGTCCTTAGGGTTTTCGTCCCGGGAGGCTTTTATAGGCGTAAGGGCAAGGTCGGTGGAGCACTAGGGGGCCCACACCCCTGGTGGCGCACCCCCAGGCCACGCCGCCACCATGTGTGGCCGCCCTAGTGTGCCACTTCGTCTCCCCTCCGGATTCCGTGTTGCTTGATACATTGCAAATGTATCTATAATTTTTGATGTTCCATGCTTGGTTTTATCACTTTCTTTTGTTTTGTCCACACTTTGGAGTACTTTTCATAGGATTTCTTGGACTAACCTATTAACAAGAGCCACAGTGCCAGCTGCCTATTTTCTGCTGTTTTTGGTTCCAGGAAAGTCAGAAAATGAATATTCTCGGAATTGGACGGGACAAAAGCCAAAGTCATTATTTTACCGGGGGACACCTAGAGCCAGAATACGAGACGGAGAAGGGCCAGAGGGCGACCACACCACCTGGCCGCACGGCCAGGCTTGGCCCGCACCAGGGGGTGGTGTAGCCAGCGCAGGCACCCCCTCGGACTCTCCTTCCGCCTATATATTGCCTCTGATATAGAAACCCTAAGTACCCGATCAAAAATCCACGAATGAGTCTGTAGCCGCCGTCGTCTCTGTCCCTAGATCGAGAGGGATCTGAAGCTCTTCCCGGCACCCTGCCAGAGAGGGGAATTCACCCTAGAGGCCCTCTTCATCATCATGCAACCTTCGGTGTGATGCGTGAGTAGTTCATCTCTGGACTACGGGTCCATGTAGTAGCTAGATGGCTGGTTCTCCTCCTTTGTGCTTTCATGTTTAGATCTTGTGAGCTCCGTTCATGATCAAGATCATCTATTTGTAATTCTGTGTGTTGTGTTTGCGAGGATCCATGGATATTGAGATGCTATTCCAGATTGATTATTGATTCTATCATGTCTTTGTTATTTGTGATCTTGCATGCTTTCCGTTGTTAGTAGCTATCTTGGCCAAGTAGATGCTAGCAACTCCAAGAGTTAGTATTTATGCTCGATAGTGGGTTCATGCCTCTGGTAATCTAGGGAAGTGACATAAATCTCTAAGGTACTAGATGTGTTGTTGCTACTAGGGAGAAAACAAAAATCCTTTGTTAACAGAACAATCATATTGTTTACATTACACGCAATTAGTAATGCAATTATCCGTTGCTTGCAACTTAATACTGGAGGGGGTTCGGATGATAACCTGAAGGTGGATTATTAGTCATAGATGCAGTTGGATGGCAGTCTATGTATAATGTTGTAATGCCCAATCGAATCTCAAAGGAGTCAAGATGAGTAGTATATGTTTGTATGCTTTCTCGATGTTATCAATTGCCCCGCTGTAATTTGTTCACCCAACATGTTATCTATCTTAAGGAGAGCCACCTCTAGTGAACTATGGACCCCGGTCCTTTTTGTTACAATCAATCTACAAACTGTTTACTGCTTTGTGTTTACTTTCTACAAACTATTACTTCCTTACATTCGATACGTTTAATCCTTTGTTTTCAGCAAAACCGGTGAGATTGACAACCTCATCGCAAGTTGGGGGCAACGTTTTGTGGTTGTGTTGTGCAGGTCTCCACGTTGCTACTAGCACCGGTAGTGCGCCCTGCCAAGGCTCAGCTAGAAACACCTTTGGGGCGTTTCCTTGCTCCTACTGGATTGATAACCTTGGTTTCGTACTGAGGGAAAACTTGCTGATGTGCTCATCATACCTTCCTCTTGGGGTTCCCCAACAAGCTCGATATATTTTGGGCCATCATTGCTTCAGGTAAAACATTGACTTTGGCTTTTTGTTCGGTCCAATTCCGAGAATATTTCCTTACTAGCTTTTCTGAAAACAATCAATCTACAAACTGTTTACTGCTTTGTGTTTACTTTCTACAAACTATTACTTCCTTACATTCGATACGTTTAATCCTTTGTTTTCAGCAAAACCGGTGAGATTGACAACCTCATCGCAAGTTGGGGGCAACGTTTTGTGGTTGTGTTGTGCAGGTCTCCACGTTGCTACTAGCACCGGTAGTGCGCCCTGCCAAGGCTCAGCTAGCAACACCTTTGGGGTGTTTCCTTGCTCCTACTGGATTGATAACCTTAGTTTCGTACTAAGGGAAAACTTGCTGATGTGCTCATCATACCTTCCTCTTGGGGTTCCCCAACAAGCTCGATATATTTTGGGCCATCAAGCATATTTTCTGGTGCTGTTGCCGGGGAATCAAGGACATCTTCACAAGGGGAGTCCCTCATAACCAATCTCTTTACTTTGTTGTTTTTGTTTTGCTTAGTTTACTTTTGCTTTGTTTATCAAAAACACAAAAAAATAGTTTTACTAGTTTGCTTTCTTTATTAAAAACACAAAAAAATGACTACTTTTGAAAATACTAAGTTGTGTGACTTCACTAGCACCAACAACAATGATTTTATGAGCACACTTATTGCTCCACCTATTCCTGAAGCTACTTTCTTTGAGATTAAACCTGCTTTACTCAATCTTGTTATGAGAGAACAATTTTCTGGTATTGGTAATGAAGATGCTGCTGCCCATCTAAATAACTTTGTTGAACTTTGTGAGATGCAAAAGCATAGGGATATAGATGGAGATATTATTAAGCTTAAATTGTTTCCTTTCTCTTTGAAAGGAAAAGCTAAAGAATGGTTGAATTCATTGACTAGGAATAGTATTGATTCTTGGACTAAATGCAAAGATGCTTTCATTGGAAAATACTATCCTCCTGCTAAGATTATATCTATGAGAAGTGAAATAATGAAGTTTAAACAATCTGATAATGAACATGTTGCTCAAGCTTGGGAAAGAATGAAATCTTTGGTAAAGAATTGTCCCACTCATGGACTGACTGTTTGGATGATTATCCAAACTTTTTATGCAGGATTGAACTATTCTTCAAGGAACCTATTGGATTCTGCTGCTGGAGGTACCTTTATGACCATTACTTTGGGTGCTGCAACAAAGCTTCTGGATAATATGATGGTTAACTACTCTGAATGGCATACTGAAAGAGCTCCACAAGGTAAGAAGGTAAATTCTGTTGAGGAAACCTCCTCCTTGAGTGATAAGATTGATATTATTATGTCTATGCTTGTTAAAGGGAAAGCCCATATTGATCCAAATAATGTTCCCTTAGCCTCTTTGGTTGCTCAAGAAGTGCAAGTTGATGTGAACTTCATAAGAAATAACAATTTTAGCAACAATGCCTACAAGAATAATTTTGGTAACAACAATTATAAGCCATATCCTCCCAACAGTGGTAATGCTTATGGAAATTCTTATAACAACAATAGGAGTGCTCCCTCTAAACTTGAAGATATGCTTAAAGACTTTATTAGTAAACAAACTGCTTTCAATAAAACTATTGAGGAAAAACTCTCTAATGCTGAAAGAAATATAGCATCTTTGGCTGAAGCTCAATCTTCTTTGAATAAAATGGCTGCTAAACCTGAAACTAATGATAATCCCTTTGCATCTACTAATGCTATACAAGTAAGAATTGATGAAAATGTTAGACTATTAGCTGAATTACATGCTAAGTGGGAAAGAGAAGATGAAATTGCTAGAAACATTAGTGTTTCTACTATCACTACCACTAGTGTTGAGGCTAGTAATAGTTCTACTACTTTAGATGATAAATATGATTTTGATCTTGATGGTTGCAACATCTCTGAATTTATTAAGTTCCTACAAAAGCTTGCTAAAAGTCCTAATGCTAGTGCTATGAACATGGCCTTTACAAAACACATTACTGATGCTCTCATAAAGATTGAAGAGAAAAGATGAAACATAAAGCTTCTATTCCTATAAAACAAGAAGATGGTTGGGAACCCATCATTAATATGAAAGTGAATGATTTTGATCTCAAAGCTTTATGTGATCTTGATAGTAGTGTTTCTATTATGCCTAGAAGGATTTATGATATGCTTGATTTGCCACCACTTGAAGATTGTTATTTGAATGTCCCACTTGATGATAATGCCAAAAAGAAACTCATGGGGAGTCTTAATGATGTTCTTATTATGGTTAACAATGCCTATGTCCCCGTTGATTTCTATGTTTTGGATGTTGAATGCAATGCTTCATGTCCTATTACTTTGGGAAGAACTTTTCTTAGAACTGTTGGTGCCATTATTGATATGAAAGAAGGCACCATTAAATATCAACTCCCACTCAGGAAAGGTATAGAATATTTCCCTAAGAAGAGAGAGAAGATTTCTTTTGCCTCTCCTATGAAAACAAAATTTGGTTTTAACGCTTCTTCATTTGAGAACACTTGATTATTTTTCTTGCTTCTTATGCCTAACTTAAACGCGTTAAAGAAAAGTACTTATTGGGAGATAACCCAAAAGTTTTAGATGAGTCTTATGCCTAACTTAAACGCGTTAAAGAAAAGTACTTATTGGGAGATAACCCAAAAGTTTTAGATGAGTCTTGGAAGTTATTACTTCAGTAATAACCGCT
This sequence comes from Avena sativa, assembly GCA_916181665.1. Lineage (NCBI taxonomy): Eukaryota > Viridiplantae > Streptophyta > Magnoliopsida > Poales > Poaceae > Avena > Avena sativa. Next base: position 598,051,058 of record OV702289.1, read on the forward strand.
CCTTATACTTTTTATTTGCTTTTTGTACCAAGAGTAACCTCTAATGAGAGAGAAGTAATGATTGGGAAAGTTCCTGTCCCGAAACAGATTTCTGTGCTTCACCGTAAAATTCGTGTAAAATCTCTGTACATCCTTTTGAGGCGTCAATTTTTGTGCTTCTGCCCCAGGTTGTTATCTAACTTTCGTTAGTTCAATACTTTTTTATTTGAGCAACAGAAGGTCTTCGAAAAAATTCGTCTTTACCTGCTGGTCTATTTTGACAGATTTCTGCCATTTTCTGCATTTGCTTCTTGTTGGTTCCTTTTTGAGTTTTTTGGGGAGTTGAGCTTTTTGAGGGAAGTGCTACAGTAGCTAGTGTTTTAATGGAAGTTTTATTGGTGTTAGAACTGAACCTAAAGACCTATTATCTCGAGTGCACTAATGTTGCTAATAAAGATTGTGTGAAGTTTTGCATGAAGGGAAAATTTCAGGTGTATGGAAGGAATGAGTAATGAGATGAAGGATGGACTAAAGCTCAAGCTTGAGGATGCCACGCGTGTCACCCCAAGAAATATCCAAGGAGTACAAGCGTCAAAGCTTGGGGATGCCCAAGGCATCCCCCTCTTCATCAATAAAAATCCCAGGTTTCTTCCAAACGCTTTATTTTTATTGATTCATGCACAGTTGTGTTGTTTATGGAGCGTCTTCTTTTTCGTTTTCATTTTGGTTTTTAGTTTGCTTTGTTTGCTAAGTTTTCTGAATAAATTGGTTGGACCCCTCTTTCATACATTGGTTTTAAAATAGTTTGGTTTGGTTTGGAAAAGAGTAGGAAAGTTCATGCTTAAGTGGTAAAGAGAGCTTGTTTTTGACTATGGCCTATGCTTTGTCATGCCATCCTTCATATTGTTTTGGCTTTATGCTTAGTATTCTTTGCTGTAGCATGACTTGTTATAAACAATTGAGATTCCTTAATGTGCCTTGGATGAATCATGCGTTGTTTTAGCATATTAAAGCATAGTATTGTGGTATTCTCCTTTGATGCCTTATTTGGGTTGACTTGGCGCATGCTCACACCATGTTATGACTCTCTCAAGTCACCATAGCCTTTATGATCCTTTAGTTTTCAACTTGTAGTATCACTTTATGCTTTGATTAATTCTGTTTTGTCGCTCTGCATGATTATGGCCATTATCGCTCTCTTAGTTTGTCGCTCCCAGTCTTTTGCTAGCCTCTATAACCAAGTATGAGTTCCACTCATGCATCCAACTCCTTAAACCAAGTTATTCCAAAGAGTCCACCATACCTACCTACTAGCTTATGCTATTCCAAGTATATTCATGTTTTTGTCTACCTTCCAAAATAAACTTGTTATGAGAAAACTAGTGACTAAAGCTCTCACGAACTTGATGGCACACTTTACTTTTTTTTGCATTTAATAAACTTGAACCATTGGGTCCATCTTTGTTGCGTATATGCTTGCGCTTTATAAGTTGAAGTTAGCAGAACCATGTATCATGGGGAACGCCTTCAACATTGCACTTGTACTTTGTACCCCGTTGATATCATGTTCTTTTGCTTATGGATCCCGACGGTGTGAAATAAAAGTGGAACTTGTAAGATCATGGAGTTTGTATGTGTGTTAGAGAAACGCGTGGGCCGCTAGGCCTAAGCCATGCCTAATCATGGTGGAAACTTGCAGCATCACCATAGTGAGCACTCTATGAAGCATCCTCAATAAAAACCTATGCAAATAGCAAATAAAAAGATCGTTGAGATGCTCATTATCTGCTTGCCTTGTCATTTTGATTATGGGATAGCTCCTGTATCATGTGTAAGGGGTACCCCGTTGGCGGTTCTTTATGATACATATGTACTTACAATGACAAGAGCTTACTCGTGACTAAAGTTAAGTAGCACGAGGTTCGGTATTCGTAAGTAAGGGGCATGAGATTTCGGTTTATAACTTGTCAAGCATATCCTCTTAGTTATGTCACTTTAACCTTAATCACCTTCAAGATGCTTATGATAGGGGCAATGAGAGCTGAAAGCTAATAAGTACCATAATTTTTGGAAGCTCTTTATGAGACTTGAATCCCTACTTCCTTCTATGAAGGCCCTTCTTTTACTTTTATGTTGAGTCTCCACCTTCTATCTTTATGCACGTACTTTGAGAGTATAGTGGACATTATTAGTTCTATGTGCATTGTCCCAAGACTTGTTGATTGATGCATAGCTTTGATATTGCTTGTTTTAAACTATTTGTATCTAGTCACTCTTATGAACTTTGAAGGTGTCCCATGCATTTATGTTTTGCTACTCTATGAGGGACAAGCTGAATGCCACTATGCTATGTTTTCTTTATGTGAAACAAACATCTTGCAAAGCATTATTATTCATGAATCTTTTGTTTGTGCATTTTCATGTTGCAACATAGTTTCTTTGTCTTATTGCTAGAACTTTGTCTTTCATGTTATGATTGAAGTACTATGATCCAAGCTTTGAATGTTTTACAAATACTTTGATCAAGTTTATGATGGTGCATGTCACCTCAAAAATTATTCTTTCTTTTTATCACTTACCTACTCGAGGACGAGAAGGAGTTAAGCTTGGGGATGTTGATACATTGCAAATGTATCTATAATTTTTGATGTTCCATGCTTGGTATTATCTACTTTATTATGTTTTGTCCACACTTTGGAGTACTTTTCATAGGATTTCTTGGACTAACCTATTAATAAGAGCCACAGTGCCAGCTGCCTGTTTTCTGCTATTTTTGGTTCCAAGAAAGTCAGAAAATGAATATTCTCGGAATTGGACGGGACAAAAGCCAAAGTCATTATTTTACCGGGGGACACCTAGAGCCATAATACGAGACGGAGAAGGGCCAGAGGGCGACCACACCACCTGGCCATGCGGCCAGGCTTGGCCCACGCCAGGGGGTAGTGTGGCCAGCCCAGGCACCTCCTCGGCCTCTCCTTCCGCCTATATATTGCCTCTGATACGGAAACCCTAAGTACCCGATCAAAAATCCATGAAAGAGTCTATAGCCGCTGTCGTCTCTGTCCCTAGATCGGGAGGGATCTGAAGCTCTTCCCGGCACCCTGCCGGAGAGGGGAATTCACCCTAGAGGCCTTCTTCATCATCATGCAAGCCTCCGGTGTGATGCGTGAGTAGTTCATCTCTAGACTACGGGTCCATGTAGTAGCTAGATGGTTGGTTCTCCTCCTTTGTGCTTTCATGTTTAGATCTTTTGAGCTCCGTTCATGATCAAGATCATCTATTTGTAATTCTGCGTGTTGTGTTTGCGAGGATCTGATGGATATTGAGATGCTATTTCAGATTGATTATTGATTCTATCATGTCTTTGCTATTTGTGATCTTGCATGCTTTCCGTTGTTAGTAGCTATCTTGGCCAAGTAGATGCTAGCAACTCCAAGAGTTAGTATTTATGCTCGATAGTGGGTTCATGCCTCTGGTAATCTAGGTAAGTGACATAAATCTCTAAGGTACTAGATGTGTTGTTGCTACTAGGGAGAAAACAACAATCCTTTGTTCATAGAACAATCGTGTTGTTTACATTACACGCAATTCGTAATGCAATTATCCGTTGCTTGCAACTTAATACTGGAGGGGGTTCGGATGATAACCTGAAGGTGGATTATTAGTCATAGATGCAGTTGGATGGCGGTCTATGTATAATGTTGTAATGCCCAATCGAATCTCAAAGGAGTCAAGATGAGTAGTATATGCTTGTATGCTTTCTCGATGTTTGTCAATTGCCTCGCTATAATTTGTTCACCCAACATGTTATCTATCTTAAGGAGAGCCACCTCTAGTGAACTATGGACCCCGGTCCTTTCTTTTACAATCAATCTACAAATTGTTTACTGCTTTGTGTTTACTTTCTGCAAACTATTACTTCCTTCCATTCGATATGTTTAATCCTTTGTTTTCAGCAAAACCGGTGAGATTGACAACCTCATCGCAAGTTGGGGGCAAAGTTCTGTGGTTGTGTTGTGCAGGTCTACACGTTGCTACTAGCACCGGTAGTGCGCCCTGCCAAGGCAGCTAGAAACACCTTTGGGGCGTTTCCTTGCTCCTACTGGATTGATAACCTTGGTTTCGTACTGAGGGAAAACTTGTTGCTGTGCTCATCATACCTTCCTCTTGGGGTTCCCCAACGAGCTCGATATATTTTGGGCCATCATTGCTTCAGGTAAAACATTGACTTTGGCTTTTTGTTCGGTCCAATTCCGAGAATATTTCCTTACTAGCTTTTCTGAAATCAAAAACAGCAGAAAACAGGCAACTGGCAGTATGGCATCTTGTTAATAGGTTATTTCCAGAAAATATGTAAAAATACTCCAAAGTGTGGACAAAACATAAGAAGTAGATATAAAACAAGCATGGAACATCAAAAATTATAGATACGTTTACAACATATCCCTCAACAACTTCTACTTCACCATGGCAACCAAGGCATTCAAGGGACAAAGTAATTTTTTCAAGGTTTGTCCCTATAATAATAAAATGAAAGCCAATGGTAGCACCAAAATGAGAAAAGAGATGGCACTCTCGGAAGTTTTCTTAATTAGTGGTAGTTGAATAGAATGAGGAACTTAAATTCTTGCAAACATCTTAAAGAAAATTCTTAAAATTCCTACTCAATCAAGTTGCTATCCCTATCAGAAACATAAAGCCTAGAACTTTGTACTGAACGAGTCAAACGGTACCTCAAACCTTGTGAGAACTATGCCAGGAAGGAAAAAGTCTATTTGTTTCAGCAACTACCGAGGTTTTGTGGTCCCACAATGCATGTTGTTGAAGTTTTAGAGGAGAAAGATGGTTCAAATAGTGGTTCCCTTGGAAAAAATATGCTAAGATTGGCCACACTCACATCTTGCCTAGCTCCAATCCTGAGCTAGCCACCACTGCCGAGTTTAGATCCTGGAACAGTCAGACCCAATTTACTTTCAGATAGTGTTCTGTTTAGTCATGTATCTTCGAGTCCTTAATTTGCCTTAGCCAAGTGAATTCTAGTGTAGGTCCAGAACTACCGAGTGGTGATTTTCTAGAACCTCTGAGATAGAACTTAGCATATTTTCCTTGTCCGTTGTTAGAAGGTGTTTTGTTTGTCTTGGAATCTCTGGACAAATTTTTCCCAATACCTCTAAGCATTGTAGTTTTTTCTTGGACATACCATTTTGATTCTAACCCAAAAACTTTGAGGGTGTATGCCTAGTCCCTCTAAGGTCATTTGGTTCTTGAGGAGTTTATGGCCATCTCTTTACCTTATGGTACTTTGCCACTACTTCATGAAAGTAGGCTTTCCCACCCGACCATTCAAATTTTGAAATAGTCTAGTAACTGATGATATAATTTTCCAGAACCTCTAGACACATTGTTTTCTTGTCCAACAACCAGATTTTGTGCCTTGCCTACATGTATCCCTTGGGAAGGATGATGAAAGTAACACAAGAGGAAGGCTTTGATCCCTGTCACCCACCCTCGGCACCTTCTGCTTATGATCTCTCATCTACTTGAGTGAATCTTTGTGAGGGATTATTAGTGCTTCGAGAGATTCATTGATAAACTTTGCAAGGGCCCAAGATACAAGTGAATGGCAGTTGCTTGTTTATCTTGTTTGGAGGATGTGAGCCTCCCAAACAGTTAGGTGTCACTTAAAAGCCTTTAGATTTGTGAAGGTGGCACTAAATTTTGTAAGGTTGGAGATTGCACAATTTTTATGAAGATATACCCTTGAATCCTGCTTCATACTGGGATCCAACAGGAAACGTCGTGTGCATAGTAGTTCCGTATACCCTTAGTGGGAATTGAGTATTGGGCTTTGTGACTTTTCTCAAGGACACATAGGTGAACCTTTATGGTAGAGGTCTTTGTGTCATAGAACTTTGTGTCCAAAACTCTACAACAAGCATGTAGGATTGCGTAAACAAAAACACCCTAGTAGAATAGTAAGATTTGACTTTTGGCTAATCCTTAGGCGTCTTATATTTTGGGATGGAGAGAGTATTAGTTATCCAACACCAATCCCGCCTTGCACATAACTTATCATCATCACCGCAACGGTCACACCATCTATGACCTAGGGGCAGGCACCATATCCCAGAGCTTCAAGATCCACCCTGCACTGAACTAAATCAAGACAAGAAACATCATCTCCACCACCCACTGAACAACTCACAAATGTGAAACTCCGAAGTCTCCATGAAATCCTTTGTAATATGAATATTCTTTTTGTTCCAAATACATACCATATGAAAAATAGCTTAGCGGGTTAGTTGGGCACAATATTATTATGCTGATGAATTTAACTTGGGAGAAATAAATTAGCGCACTTAAAGAATAAAAAAATCAAATAGAAATGAGTTGATAGCATAAAACTACCATATTGATAGCCAAATTTATGGAATGGTACCGATCGACCTCGCAATCGCAAAAACCTACCAAATCTGGACCAAGGTTTTGCAAAATGCACCGATTTGCATTTGATCACGGATTGACGCTGAAATTGATAGTGGGGCCCATATGTAAGGTTGATGTGGCAGTGATTTGACGCCTCTCCAACATAGACGTGAATGGATGTTCACGGCTCTACTTGTAAGAGGGTCCCACTAGATAAGTTGGGCATATGTCGTTGACCTCTTTTAGTTCTCACGTGTTCTTCCTTGACCTCACTGTTGCACTGCTTCTCCGCATGCCGCCACCATCCGTTTGCACCCTGCCACCACCGTCATCGGCATGCCTAGTTGGCATGATGGGTCTTCCTCGAGCGAGGGAATTTTAGGCGTAAGATCCCATTTACCATCTACGATTAGGGTTTCTCTCGGGATTTCTTCGATTTCATTTCAATTTTGCTGGATTACAGTCGACTTCTTCTGCGATTAGGACCACACCGACTTGGACTGTGCTCCTGACACGATGGATGACCCCGCATTCTTCGAAATTGATGTGGGTAGCGATGATCTCTATCACGTGCATAGACTCGAGCCGTGCAAATGTGTTGTGTTTGAAGGGGTGAACACAGGAAGGAAGTTCCACTTGTGTCAAGTGGGAAAGGTAAGTTGCTAGGTTTCTTCTTAGCTCTAATATGATACCTTTTTAAAAAAATCATTGAGTATCATCTTAGCTCTAAAATTAGAGGCAATGTAAGGAGTTCATAGCTAATCTTGGATTTTTTAATGCAATTAGTTGCCAATTTATGAATTTTATTTTCCTGCTGATCTTAGAAAATATAGTCCACTTAATTATGTAGGTATCAACCTAATTTGCATTCGGATCATTGAATTCCTGCCATTCATCTAGATTCTATGTTTGTGGAGTAGGTCATGAACTGTGGATTCCAAGGATGGATAGATAAAGAGTTGCCAGACACTCTAAAGAATGCATTTGTAGGTTGTGGGAAAAATATGATGACAATAACAATTTGAGAGTTCAAGAGAGGTGCGAGAGTTCGAAGCTATTGAATGATCTTGTTGAAGAGAAGGAGAAGGTGGAGAAGAAGTATTCTAGCATTTTGGCAAAGTGAACTAGATTATGGATGTCACTAAGAATAAGGTGATGGAAGATAACCTAGCAAGGATGAACAGTGAGTTGCGGGATGTTGGGCAAATGGAGAAGTGCATAGAAGCATTGAAGAAAGAAGTTAAGGTGCTCGGGAATGCTAAAATCCCAGGCAAAAGTGCCTAAGATGGGACAAAAGAAGTGGGGAGATGAAAAGGAGGCTATGAATGAGGAAAAGGAAAAATTAGAGTACATGTTGTTTGATCTTGTGGCAGCTAGTTATGGTCACAAGAAGATCAAGAGGATCAAATAAATATGCGATGAGTGATGGAGTATTAGCTTGATGTCAAGTTTGTTGCCCCATTTGTGTAATGCATGTGTTGAACCCTAGTGTATGTGTTGTCCAAGAACCTATTTCTAATGTATTCCCAAACATGTTTGTGTAATGAATGTGTTGAACCATTGTGGTAATGGATGTTTAACTGTATCAATCTGACTCTTTGTGTGCTACTATTTGAAGCCTTGCATTGCAAACATTTGTTTTGAAGACTTGCATTGTAAACATTTGTGTTACAAACCTTCTTAAATGCAGTACCACAACACTCTAAAAAATAGAGGAAATATCACACCATTGACATAGTCTTAACTTTTAACAATCAGATTAATGCATAGTCTTAAATAGCTAACGCTGACAAGATTCATACATAGTTTTGAAGCCATTCAGGTTCTTAAAACAACATACATAGTCCTGCACAATCAAATTCTTAAAACAACATATTTTCAAAATAACAATGTTTCAAATAAACATGCCCCAACATTCATATACCCTTCCCACCATTAGCATTAGTTTTAGATTTCTTCTTGTAGCTATTATGCTTCTCAACATTCAGATACCCTTGCATCCTTGGGGTGATCTTGCTTTTCCTTTTTCTAGTCCTTGTTGGTGCAGAATTAGTACCACCATCATCAACACTCCTAGGTGTAGAGAAAGGTCTTGGACATGGATCTCTTGCAGGTGTTGTTGCTACTGGTGTATTAGACCTTGGAGGTGGTGGATCTCCTGAGGCGTTGTTGCTACTCTGTAGTAGACCTTGGAGCTTTTGGAGTTGATGTAGAAGCAGCTGGCTGGATTTGGTTTAGGTACATATGTAGATGCACAGTCACCCCTGTTGTACCGCAAAGAATAAACATTTTAATATAATGAAAATTATAAATAAAAATGGAGTGAAAAAATATAAATAGAGTTGCTAACTCACCATGCTCATTTATTTCCTTATTTCTAGGTGAGGCCTCAATGAAACATTGCAGCTGGTATACCTATGACATGTGAGCTTGCAATTTCTACAAGTGATTGTCCCCATTCTATAAGTATCTCTAGGAGCTCGCACCTCACATGCACCTTTCCTTCTCATTGTTTGTTTCCTTCTAGGTTTGTCTATGAAGGTTAGGGGATTGATGTCTAGATACTTTGTCCTTATCCATCAATAGATCTAGGTACAGGGTAAATAGTATGCTTGAAAAATTCTTTGTACATAGGTTTTTTTAAGAAGTCATGCACATAGTCTTCAGGCTGTTTTTGAACTTTCATGATTGCAAGCACTTCATGATTGCAGGGAATACCTGTGACATCCCATTTCCTACATGAGCAGGTTTTTTTCCTCAGATCCACTTCAAGGATTCTACTTCCACTACTAACTTATCGTAGACCAACCTCAGAATTCTTAGTTGTGCAATCCCTAAAAAACCTTTTTGATTCGGCCAACATTTCAGAGTAAGTAGGTGTAATTTTGCATCTTGTTCTTTCTGCCTTTTCCCCAATCCTACTATACCTCACCATCACTTTATCTTTGGTCCCTTCAAGCATTTTTTGATTGGCTTGTTTCTAACATTCAAGATCATCCTATTAAAAACCTCACCAAGGTTGTTGGCTACTAGGTCTGTCTTGCAGGTTGTGTCAAACAAATTCCTAGACCAAGCTCTAGGTGAGATTTGCACTAGCCAATTGTATGCTTCCTCATTATCATATTTTATAGACTCTATTGCAAGGTAAAAACCTGCTTGGTATAGGAATATGATGCTAAAAATGTGTTTCTTAAGATCATATCCTCTAAAAGGAGCTTATTAGAAATTCGAATATATATGCCTAAGAAAAAATCTCTATGGTAGTTTGGGCAGACTTTGAATATTGCTTTCACTAGTCCTGTGAGATCCTGGTGCATGGCTAAATAGGATTGATAGGATACTCATAACAGCAAGTTGCAACTACTTTTCTAGAATCTCATCTAAAAAGAACTCTAAGATTAATCATGCTTGTCCTAGAGTAATCTAAGGATGGATGATCGACCAGGAAGTTATTCCCGGGTGCACACGAGTGAGGAAAAAGTGCGCAGAAATGACAAGTGTTGGTTGGTGGGTCTAGTCTAGAGATCCTATTAAGGTGCACCGGATTTGCTTCATTAAGGTCACTCCTCCATGCGCCAACGCGGAGATATCCCTCGTCCTCCATATGCTATAGTTTCTCGTTGTCGATGAGGCTCGAGATCCAGATCCCACACCACCTCCTCTCCAACACACAATAGTCGACGACGCCACCACACCCGCTATAGAAGAAGAATCGGCCATCTCGTCGGAGGAGACCAAGAACTGGAGGCGCTATGGTTGTGGAGTAGAGAGAAGAAGACGAGAGAGCACAGGGGGCGCGACGAACAAAGCGTTGTGGATCATAAGTGTCAACACCCAGATTTTTAAGTCCAGATGCCTATTGTGTCGTACATCGCAATCCCAGGATTACCATTTTTGCGAGACATAACAGAAGTCGTACCACAGTACATCATCCATTACAAACCATAATAAGGTCTTACAAATAAAGGATCTCATGATCCAGTCTTACACAATCAAAGAAGCGGAAAGTAAATGTAGCGGGGCTTCATCTTCAGGGTCACAGGCAATGCTGGCGATGGGAGATGATCCTAGTTGTCATAGAACTCCTGCTGTCCATCTTCCGGGTAATCCTCCTCATAGTATGGCCATGGGAATAGCCAGGGACAAAGCCACGAGTACTCTTTAAGTACTCGCAAACTACCACTAGTATAAGTAAAGGTAAAGCTAGTAGGAATCATAAGCTCTAGGTTTGTTTGCAAGAAGCCAGGTTTATTTCATAAAGCTTCAAGAGTAAAGACCTAGTTTAATTCTCTACATTACTTAAGTGGGAACTTAGATCTCATGTCCACAACTCTGTTGTGGTCAAGTCAAGGTCATCTTTCAAGTCACAACTCATTTTGAAAACATCTGAAAACGGAACAGTATGGCCACTCCAACTGTCCATAACCGCGGACACGGCTATTCGAATAGTTTGACACTCTGTAGAGGTGGTACACTTTCACCACAAAATTGGATACATCCGTCAGGAATAACCCTGAATCATCATACTTGGTATGCGGATAATCAATCTTAACCTTTCAATTACACACCCTAGTATAGGCACCTCCCCTATGAGTTTGGCCTCCCAGCCATAGCCATTTGCCATCCTGGGTACTACATAGGCAGACATTCATCGTGAGGTAGCCTCAGCTCAACCTCTTCCGCAAGGGAACCCATACTAAGACATATAAACTTCCAGTCAAGCCCTACCCAACTCAGGTATTGTGGATGCACGGTAAAATTGGAATGGTATCACATCCGAACCCAACCATCAGTTTTTATTAAAGTCAAGGCTCATGACTCATCAGTTTCATCATCAAACCATTGTGTTTCACAACACATGTCAAAACATTTCAATAGAATGACTCTTCATTCCAACGTTTTGATAATCATTTTCACCAAGTATTCCCATCTAAAGTAATCAAGTTTTTGCTTATCACTAGCCACTAATGTTGAGGGTATCACTATTGGGGGTGCTAATATAGTATAAGTATCCAAGACTAGTCCTATGATCTTGATAGTATCCAATCTAATTTCCACTAATCACAATTCATTACTAAGTAAGAAACTGTAGTAAAGGGGAAAGTAAAGCTTAAAGTAAAACTAGGATGGGTGTAACCAAAGTTGCATAACCAAGCATGCCTAGTGCATCTTGCACTGATAGCTTTCTTAGATATCATGTATGGTGCTAGCTTGCTTAGTGATGGCTTGCCTTGAGCAGTGCAGTTGTTGCAGTTGTTGAAGTTCTCTTCTTCCTCCTCGATGTACTCCTCCTCGTTGTAGCTCAGGTCGGTACTAGCGTCTATAAACACATTCAAGGTACGCAATCACCAAACAACACTTCACTACTTCTATTTAGCACACAAGGGTTCATACTAGATGATCTAGCATCATTTCTATCATTATGTGGAATATTCACATTTTCTTACTCTTCTTATTTTAGAAAAGTAATTTCTACTCATTTTAAATCCTTAAGATTTAATATTCTCCAATTAAAATAGTGGATAATGTTGACACAGGTCATCACCATCTATTCCAATACTTGGGAATGTGATTTAAAATGGTGATCATATATTACAAGATTTAATATTACTATTTAACAATATTCAAGTGACTAGAAATACCTATATAACACTCTTTTAATACTAAGCCATGTTTCATATTTGTAAACCCAAATATTTTTACATATTCAGGTAGAGCATGGCAAATGTGATTTTTGAGAGGTGGAATCATCTCAAAAACATTTATAGTTTATTTTATAAAAATGTTTGAAGTGTCAAAAGTCTCTGTCTTGTTATTTTTGGTAGAGGTGATCTATAATTCGAAATGGTTTGAATCCAACAGGAGTGGATAGATATTTTCAGTACCTTTCTAAAAAAATTGGAATCATGCACTTTGGTTTGGCGAATCTCTTTGAATTGAATTTTGAATCTACTGACAGAATCTGGTTTTAACTAAAATGGAAAAATCTTATTTCAATCAAAGGGCTCTGTGCGGGAAACTAATTGGGTCGTCCCAACTACACAACGCTAGTGCAGCGGGCTGCTGACAGAACGGTCCCATGCGTCAGTGACTTAACTAAGCCAAAACAGTATATAGCAATCCTAGCCCTATGATTAGAACAGGATCCTACGGCTGAGGTTTGCCGTCTCCATCGAACTGCTCCGGTGAGACGCGAACCCTAACGCGACGGTGGGGGTCGCTACGGACTTACCGGGGCTCCAGCTATGGTCGGCGATGGGGGCGAATGGGGTGGTCGTTGATGACGGTTCGATTGGTGGTCACGACAGCTCCTAGGGTGGCTGCAATCAACGGCTTCCTTCCTCGACTTCTGCGGCGGACTCCGGTCAAATTCCAGCGGGATGGTGCTCGCCTTGCTCCGGGAAAATCTCTGGGAGGTTTCTGAGAGAGAGAGATAGGAGTTGAATGGTGTGGAGAATGAGGGCTGGGGTGACCTCTATTTATACCCTAGGGGTGGAGGCAGTGCGGCATGGTCAGGCTTCTCCGGCGACATCGCTATAGGTCACGTTCGTCATGGCGGAGGGCATGGGTCGGTGCAATGGACTATGGCGATCGTCAAGCGAGTGACGACAGGACAAGGGCGATCTCCATCGGTCAAGCGATGTCGGTGCTCTGTTCGGGTACGCGGGCGTTTGTCACTTGGTATGGTGGTCACGGGGCACGAGGCGGCAAACGGTCATGTCTAGGAGGTCACTGGTGCTACAGCAATCGCGAGTACGGGCAGAGGGAGCGAGGCGCGGCATGTGGTTGCAAGGCAGCTGCGGTGCTTTGTCGTGTGCTTGGCATGGCAGGGGCTTAAATGGGCACGCGGTTTTTAGCGTCTCCACTTCTCGCCTTGGGTCAAGGGGTGGACAGGGGGTGGCGGTGAGGTCACGGCGACTTGCTGGACACCGTGGGCAAGGGCGGTGCGGCGTGCTGCGAGTGGTTCGTGCTCGACCGGCATGGTCGGCTCGGTACGGGCGTGTCACTGGTCAATGTGGCCAGTGATGCCTCTCCTTTGCACGGCCAAGTACCAGGGATGATCTAGGACAATTGAATGTGTTGATTGGAGTACAAAAGCTGAGCAATTGATAGCTCCAAATAGTGTATAGTTGGTGAGGTTGTACTGTGCCTGCCAGGTGTTCGATCAAATGGCCGCATGAATTCAACTTTCAAATTTTGAATGAATTTTGGTGAGTGATCTTGTTGCTTGCTTAGTAGTCTGTGGTTGCTTGGAATTGTCAAGGGGAATTGATTTGAATGGTTTTTGAAAAATGATGATCTAGGCATATGAACTTGATTCAATTTTGCAATGCCTCTTAAATAGATTTAGAATTAGTTTCTGCCACTTTGTAAAGTTTGCTTGTATTCACTTTTACTTGGTCTAGCAAGGGGTGAATAAAATTGGAATTGTTTCTATTGAAAATCCTTTACTAGGAACACTCAAAGTGGTCTAGTGGATAAGTTTGGCCAAAATGACCATTTGATCATATGATCTATATTTGATTTTCTTTTCACTTGATTCTGTTTGTAAGTGATCTAGATGATGTAGTATTCATCTTTAAACCAATCCTTATTATTAGTAACAATCAATCATCGCAATTGCAAGCATTCATACAATAATGCAAATCACACATGCACTCATATTAAGTTTAATAATAAAAGTTTTTGTTAACCCTAAACTTGGGTGATTAGAGCTTGATAAGCTTGATCAATATTTTTGGGATGTTACAATAAGTGAAGGAAAATGGGGATTTCCCTCTTTATAACCAATCTGCACCGAGATTAGTGCTAAACACGCCAGATTTTCTCCACGCATCACGGAACGCATGGGCAACTTCCTCGCGAAGCCTCCGCCTCCTCGATATCCATGCTCTCATTGAAACGACATCTCGGTTCCGCGCAATGCAGGACCCACCAATAGTCACACTGGCAGAATAAATGTCAGTGACCTGACAAGATCTGAAAAGTTGTCGGGCTACATCATCAAATAATTTTTGGCTAAGTTTGAAATGAGCAGGAGAACCATAATGATAAATCGACTATTGACTCAGCAATGACTCAGATCTTACAGTTCTATTTTAAAGTTTCAGGAACCCTTCAAGATTCTACAGCTGAAGAACATTGAAGCTAGACAAAGAAATCTGACTTTGTATCTGGTTGGAATCCGTGGGCTACTGTTGGGGATATACTTTCTGGGTATACCCACGACTACTCACTGACCAGGGTGGCCCACTTCTGGGTTAGAGATTTTCTCCACGGGCGGCCCAGTCAGGGAAATAAGATGGAGGCCCATCCGGCTACAGGAAGGCCTAGAAGACTAACAGACTTAGGCTTGTAGATAGACTTGTAGTCTAAGATGTAATCTGTACCGTCTCTATATCATAGCCACATAGGTTTATCCTGTAAACCCTAGGTGAGATGACTATATAAGCCGACCTAGGGGCCAGCCTTTAGGACACAACCAATCTCAACTCACATAGGCTATATCGATCCTTGTAATCCATTGTAAATCTTCGGCTCCGCCGATATACTAAATTGTTAGCAGGAGTAGGATCCGACCACCATAGTCGGATCTGAACTTGGGTAAACTTGTGTGCTCACCATCCCGGATCACCTTATGTCTTACATCCCACCTTTTCCCACGCCCCGAGGACCCCCTCATGGCGTACTTGTCTTCTATGCGATGACACAAATATTTTATTCCATCCTTAGTAAATGGAGCAATGCAATAGTACAATAGTAAATGAAGTAAGGCAATACTACAACATATGGTTTACTTTCTTCCTATCAAATATGATGGTATAGTTCCCAAAATTTCTGGCCTCTCCTATGCAATACTTTAGCTGGGTTAGAAACCACATCTAGCTAGATGTTTCCCCTCTGTCAACTACACCTAAGGAAATGTGAAAATGTTGTTGTTTCCCATCCCTTCCAGTTGCAGCAAGAATTTGATGTCCAGTGCTAAGTTTTATGAAACATACATCTAAATCTATAATGCATAAATATCCAAGTTAGACTCAGCTGCATATTGTGGATAGTAATACATAGAAAGAATTACATATTGTGGATAGTAATACCTATAAAAGACATGCATCCATTTAAAAATCCCTCCTTTGAAGCATTTAGGCAAAATAAATAGCCCATGAGATCTTGGATTTGGGCTTGGATTCTCCACATGCTCCTTTGTTGTGACACGACACCTACTTCCTGGATTTGTGTCATGCACAACCTACAAATAACCCCTCGGTCTTGTATATTGTTCCGTTTGATCACCAATGACAACCCGCTATGCTTTCTTGCTAGCCCTATAGGCTTTGCTTATTGGCATTTGCATACCAGATTTCTGCCTTGCGTTTTCCATTAGAGTATCCACAAGTATTAGGATCATTTTTTAGAGCCTGCTCATATTTATGAGCTACCTATCAATATTAACCTCGGCGTTCTCTCCACTAGGCATACATGTTTGCAAGGCTCTAAATTTCCTAATGGTGAATGTATTCTCATGTGCAATATTCAAAGTAGATAGGTAGAAAGGACAATGCTGAGGGGATCCTCTCTCAGTAAAATCCACTATGATACTTTCACTACTATTTCTATGATAGTGAAATTTTCTCAATTGAGAAATATGGTAAGTCGTAAGAGCAATTCTAAATGCATACACATCAGTGAAGCATAGTTTCAGACAAAATTGCTCATGGGGTTCAGCTCTCTTAAGATCATACCATGTCCTTGTTTTTTGGATTCTTTAGTTCCCTCTTCCTTCCACTAGCAGGTGCAAACTTTTTCTCATATCCATCATCATCAGAAGAGAACAACTCATCAGGTGTCGTGGTGGTGGCACGGTAGATGCCATGGATAGGCTAAAGATGGGGCCAATGGGTGCTAGGGGAATCCAGGGAGGGAGAGCGTGTTGATTCCACGCACGAAAGTTCTTGTCTATTCTGAATCAATGGTGTTTTCAAGTATTCTTGAGGCTCTTAGCAAGAAGGAGACAATGTCTCTAACCCCCTACCAACTAGCCCTAGAGTTCTACCTTAGACAGAGAGTGATTCCTCTATTTGCCGTCCCCCTCTCCTATGGAGGCCCCGGTGCTCCTTATATAGGGGAGCCCGGGTTACAATTCTAGGGCACAGGTGGCAGCATATTCTACGAATATGCTCCTTTCCTAAAGCAGATGCTTCTTTATTCTTCTTTAACGACCCGTCTGGACTTTGGACGTAACCCGCAGCATCATCCTTGCATTTTGGCGTCACGGGCTGCGTCATCCGGCTTTGCCCGCGTCACCTTGGTCACCACCGACCCGCTGGTCCTCTCCTTTGCTTTACTTTGCACATGTTTCAGCTAATAAAGCCACCCTTTGACCAGCGGGGGGATTCCTTCTCTTTGATGCTAAGATAGTCCGGATAGCATATAGCTAATCCGACTTACCCATTTACCTGTAAAACAGATAGTCATGGCCGGCATAAATCTTATGCTGACTGGACCACTGTCAAAGAAACGCCCCATGGGCCAGGCCACACCGTGATTCGGCCTGCCTCGAGGTGACCCGGTCAGCACTTTGCTTTGACCGTGCCGTACCCTGGCTAACTCGGCCTTTATACCTCGGCGTTGCCCTACCCGGGGGTATCCCCCCAACATTAGTCCCTAAAGCTGGTGCGGTCTTAGCAACTTTTAGTTGTTAAGGCCACAACAGGTTCCCATGTCCGGATATTTTGCTCCTTTGGCCGAGTTATCTCGTTGCCCGCAGTTTCTTTTCTTGCGACCCTTTCGCTCTTTCCGAGTCATTCCTCGTTGGCTGGGTCTCTCGCTTGTTTATCCGGGTTGTTTTTCCTTCTCTCATACACTTCTGCACATCCTATGTGGATGGTAATCATCATTTGCCTCATTTTAAGGGCCATGCTCATTTACTGCGCCGGTTACTGTCGCTGCGTCAGGCATAACTATTGTGAACGTCCCATCACTATAGTGCCTCGTTAACCGTAACGCCATGTCCCGTCTGATGGGTTCGTAGCATGGAGAACAAAAAAATTCTACCGCAAGAACGAACAAAACCCAGATCTAATCTAGATAAAAGCCAAGATCTAATCTATTAGAAATGTGCAACGAGATAGATCTGTACTAATCCTTGTAGACCTGAAAGCGTTACGAGATCGGATCTCGTGGTTGATGTAGTCGATCACTTGCCGATCTCAAGATCGAGTAGACGATCCTTCCGGCGCCGCGTTCCGGCAGTGCTTCCGCAGTCGGTCACACGTGCGGAGTCGAAGAAGACCTTCCTCTCCCCGTTCCAGCGAGCAGCAGAGGTAGTAGATCTCTCCACGGAATCCCAGCAGCACGACGGCGTGGTGGTGGTGGTGGAGTAGAGAATTCTGCAGGGCTTCGCCTAAGCCAGAGCAGAGGGAAGGAGGAGGAGAGAGGCGGTTAGGGTTTGGAGTGGAAGGGGGCAAGGGGGTGGCGCCTCCACCCCCTCTATTTATGGGAGGGAGGCGCCATGGGGAGGTGGAGTCCTTGTAGGACTCCCCTCTCCCTTGGCCGGCGGATCAAGGAGGTGGGGGAGAGTCCTACTCCCCCACGAATCCTTGTCTTACCCCACATGGATTCCTTGATCCTTTCTTGGTTTTCAAGTAAACTCCAAGAAATCTTCTAGAACCTTCCGGAACATTCCAAAACCTTCTAGAATCCCCATACAAATACTCCAGAACATTTACTAACTTAGAAAATGATCCCCAATATATGAATCTTATTCTCCAGACAATTCCGGATCTCCTCGTGATGTCCCGGATCCAATCCGAGACTCCGAACAGCATTCGGTCTCCAACGCACATTCCATATCTACTTAAAACAACTTCGAACCTTAAGTGTGTCACCCTACGGTTCGTGAATATGCAGACATGATGGAGACACCTCTCCGATCAATAACCATCAGCAGGATCTGGAGATCCATAACGGCTCCCACATACTCAACGATGACTTCGTGATCGATAGAACCATTAACATACGAAACCAATTCCCTTTGTCACGTGATACTCTACTTATCCTAGGTTTGATCGTTGGTATCTCCATACCTAGTTCTACCTCGTTACTGATAAGTACTCTTTACTCGTTCCATGATATGTCGTCCCTTGTGACCTAGTCACATGCTTGCAAGCTAACTAGATGACATTCCACCGAGAGGGCCCAGAGCATATCTATCCGTCATATGGATGGACAAATCCCAATCTTGGTCCATGCGCTTCAACACATACTTTTAGAATACCCAATGTCACCTTTATAACCACCCAGTTACGAACCGGCGTTTGATGTCATCAAAGTACCCATCCGGTGATGGTGATTAACATAACCTCATGGTCGAAGGATTAGGTTACTATGCATTTGAAAAGCTTGTAGAAAAACGAACTTAATGACTTGATCTTATGCTATGCTTTACTATGGGTGTATGTCCATCCCATCATTCTCCTAATGATATGATCTTGTTATTAACGACATCCAATGTCCATGATCAGGAAACCATGATCATCCATTAATCAACAAGCTAGTTTAACAGGAGGCTTACTAGGGACTCTTTTATGTTTACAAAACACACAAGTATTAATGTTTCCGGTTAATACAATTATAGCATGGGATGTAAACATTTATCATAAACATAAAGATATAATAATAACCACTTTCTTATTGCCTCTTGGGCATATCTCCAACAGTCTCCCACTTGCACTAGAGTCAATAATCTAGTTAAAAACTTGTGCATTCAACACCTATGGCTTTCTGGTGTTATATAAACACTATTGCTAGTGGTAAACATAATCTTCGGATCTGACACTTCCAGGTCCGTGTGTATTTGCATGTCCTTGCGTCTCTATGCATTACTCATTCTCCAATGAGATGGCATTGTATAAATTTGGTCCTTTGGTGAGACCTTTAGTTCCTTGGGATTTAAATCATGTTGATACAATTGTCATACAATGTATCTTCATAGTATTATCCCGCTATGAACCACACCTAGTTTGATAACAAACTACTTGACACAAATGCCCTCATTTGCTGCTACAATAGCAGTCATATACTTAGCCTTTTGTTGTAGTATTTATCACAATGTTTTAACTTTGGTACTCAACCAAATCCGTTATGGAACTTCCTTTCCATTGCATTGTGCCACCCATAGTTTAAATTGAGATAAACTTAATTTGTGACAAAACTAGTATCAATGTAACAATTTACAATGAACTATTTGTCACCACTATATAAATAATATATTCTTAGTTCTTCCAAAGATCATAGGAATATCCCTACTATTGTCCAATGATCATCTTATGAGTCATTCTGGTATATGCTCATAACATTTAGAGCATAGGACATATCTGGATGTGTACATCTCAAAGAATGATTGATCAAAATATTCTTGTGATTTCACCAAGTGTCAAAACACTTGAATCTCGTGTCAACACACTTGAATCTTGATTCAGTCCTTTCCGTGCATCAAGAACCTTTCTTGTTGTTTCCATATTGAACTCATTCAACATCTTATCTATGTACATTTGACAAAACCATATTATCGCCTCAATCTATCCATATAGACATTGATGCCTAATTCTTGGGTTATGCCTAAGTCTTTCATCGAAATGAAATTCTTAACATGTGTCAATAAAAGATACATTATTTCTAATCAACAATATGTCTTTCACATAATGTATTAGAAATATGTCTTAGTGCTCCCACTTAATTTCTTGCAAAATACAAGCATCTTCATCGTCTCTGATGAAATTAAGCCTTTTAATGGTTTCATCACGGTGAAGATTCCAACTCCGCGATGCTCACTTCAACCATTGAAGTTTTGCATACTCTTTTAGCATCCTTTGAATTAACAAAACCCTTTGGATCGTGTCATGTACACGTCCTAGGTAACCATTCTATTAGAAGAACTTGTTTTGTTTGTTCAACTACCATATACCAAAATATATGTAGTGGTTGCTACATTAATCCGTCCAGACTAAATATCGCTATGAAAGATCAAATCTTATCATAGTCAATTCCTTGAACATTGTCGTAAACTCTCTTCGACATGTCGACTATTTCATAGATGTGAAACATCCATGTCTATTTCTTTATAGATCCATATACGACTGTAAGGTCTTGCACCTTTCTAGAGGGTCTTTCAAATTCAATGCTTGATTTCTCGTGTATGGAATTATCACAGATTTTATGGCTTCAAGCCACTTAACGAAGTCAGGGCCCATCATTGATTATTTGCATGTAGTCGGTTCATCATTGTCAAACAACAATGATTTAACTCTCAAATCTTGGCATTTGATTACTTACCCGACCTACTTGGTTCAATAGGAACTTACATCTCCGTGACCACAACCTTTGAGGCACGTGAGCCATGAGCATTGTTGTTGCCTCCGGGACACTTACCGATGCTGCGCAACTCATGACATATTAGCCAAGGTTCAACAACCTTGTCAAAGTTCTATTGTCCTCCCACTTGACTTTTCACCAAAAATTCCTTCTCAAGAAACTCGACACTCTAAGCGACAAACACTTTTGTCTTCGGTGTTATGGAGGAATACCCAATGGTTATTCTAAATAACCTACAAAGACATGCTCATCCGACTTTGGTTGTAAACATTTTACTTATGCCTAGCATACCAAAAATTTAAGAAAGGACAACCTGGGTTTTATCCCAAACCATGACTTATATGGTGTCATTTCAACGGATCACGATGGAGCTCTTTTCAGTGTAAAAACGGTAGTCACTAAAGCTTTAATCTTTAAAATATAATGGCAGTTTTATAAATGACACCTTTGATCTTACCATGTCAAACAAGGTTTCATTACATATCTTGAACACTTCATACTCCTATGGTGTTTTGGGAAATGCAAATCCATGGAACTATTCCTCAAATCTTAG
Source organism: Avena sativa (assembly GCA_916181665.1). Classification (NCBI taxonomy): domain Eukaryota; kingdom Viridiplantae; phylum Streptophyta; class Magnoliopsida; order Poales; family Poaceae; genus Avena; species Avena sativa. The sequence continues at coordinate 598,072,389 of OV702289.1, forward strand.
GTGTTTTCCTAAACTTGTAACTCAAACATCTTTCTTCATGATCCAATCATAAACTTTTTTTTATTTTCTTGTTACAATAATTTTCCACTTCATCTTGAAAGTCTTTGAACATTTTCAAATGTTTCATACTTCTTCCCTATTGAGTAAGTATATACATATACTCACTCACATCTTCGGAGAAAACATATGAAGTTGAAATCCATCGCCCATGACTACACATAATGGACTATATACATCAATATGTACAAATTCCAATCAATTAGTCGTCCATTCCTCTATTGGCCTACGAACGGAGTTTTAATTATCTCCAGGAAAGTATCACAAGCGTCATTTGATCAAAATCAAAGACTCCAAAAATCCATCAACATGGAGTTTCTTCATGTATCCCTTTCAATATAATTTAAACGGTGATGTCACTTTGCAAGTGATCTTTCAATCATTTGTCTTGCGACATTTTAGCATTAGTTTTATGGTCGTTATTTCTCCAACCAGACTTGTATATCATCCATCTATTATGGAATACGGTAATTATTTGAACAACCTTTTGTCGTCATAATAGCTGATCAAAATAACAATTATTGAAACAAATCTTGAAGGCAAGCTTTGATGTTAATGAGAAACACAACAACCATTTGTTTGTTTTCGATGAACATCATCACATATTCTCTTGCTAGTTACTTAGGCCATTGCAGTTCATGAATTGTGTTGTCCTGTATGACACTTCATACCAACCAATTCGGTATCCAATACCGTAGAACCACATTGTTTAACAACCAAGGAATACAGCCATAACATGTATCTTCTATATACCTAAGTTGGATATCTCCAATCTTTTCTTTTCTGCCAAATATTTTATAGATTCTATTTCAACAATTCCTTTTCTTTTTAAAAGAATCTATCAACATCAATAGTGGTGTCATTCACATGACACATAGTACAAAGTGTGTATAGTCAAATACTAATACCTTTGGACTTGCACTTTGAAGTGTATCACCTTCATCAAATGTTTGGCATTCTTTCAAAATTCCGTTCTTTAGTAATCTTTTAGTGTAGTAAACATTTTACTTACATCTTCTATTCATCCTTATCATGACAACTTTCATGATCAAGCTGCTATAGCTTATAAAGGTGAATTGCGAGTATAATGTTTCTTTTCCAAAACCTTTTGGAGGATCAGGACGACTAGCGTCTCCAACCTTCACAAATTCTCATCAAATATGAGGACATATACTCTATCATGTTGTAACCAACACATTGTTTTAGATATCGCAATACCTTTCACATATGATGGTTTCTGAAACATTGCTTTCAGCTCTTAGATAAACTTGATATTAAAAACAATCTTTTTAGTATCAAGAATCATGGAGGCAAACATGATACATTAGATATTAACATTGGAATTGTTACTCTTGATTTAATACTGTTTATTAAATTTCACAGAGTAAACGGAGTTTGCTGAAGGTTTGCAACAGGACTTTTAAACTTTAGATTGACACTCAAAACAATACGATACCAGTTCGTAAAGCAAATATCCAGAATTTCTATAGTTCCACTATCTCAACTATAACTAAGCGTAAGGTGGTGAACGGATGCCAATGACTACAACAAACTATGAAAATTCACTTTGATTGTGTTTATGATAAATTGAGTTTGACTAATCCAAATTACAAATGAACTCCCACTCAAAACAACATCCCTCGAGTTGTTTTAGTGATTACACGAACCAAATCCACTACACCAAGTCCGATCATCACGTGAGATGATGTAGCTTTAAAGGCGAACAATCAACATGTTCATCATATCAACCATATGACTCATGCTTTACCTTTTGGTATTCCGTGTTCCGAGACCATGTCTGTACATGCTAGGCTCGTCAAGGTTAACCTTAGTATCCGCATGTGCAAATCTGGCTTGCACCCGTCGTATGCACACGTAGAATCTATCACACCCGATCATCACGAGATGCTTCGAAACGACGAGTCTTAGCAACGGTGCCTACTAAGGACGAACACTTTATTACTTGAAATTTAGTGAGAGGGATCATCTTATAATGCTACCGTCGCGATCTAAGCAATACAAGATGCATAAAGGATTAACATCACAGGCAATTCATAATTAGTGTGATATGATATGGCCCTTTCTTCTTATGCCTTTGATCTCCATCTCGAAAGCACGGACATGATATCCATCATCACCAGCATTGCGTCAAGGTCAGTGGCGCCGCTTCATGGTTGTCCATCATCACTAGCAACTATTACAACTACTTGGAATAAAGCTATTACAAGATGAATAGACACGCAGGTCTTAACAGAATTAAAGACAACCATTAGGCTCCTGTCGGTTGCCATATTACAACAAGGATCATTGCATACATCAAATATAATCACAATCACATGATGGCCATATCACATCACAAAAACCCTGCAAAAACAAGTTAGACGCCTCTAATTTTATTTGCATGTTTTACGTGGTTTGGGGCTTTCGAATAAGAATGTATCTTACCTACGAAACTGAACCACAACGTTGATACAAGTGCTATCAAGTCCAAAGTGTAGATTGGATCTATACTATGGTGGGAGAGACAGACACCCGCAAAGCCACTTGTGCAAAGCAAGTTACACGTCAAGCGTGGAGCAAGTCTCATGTGCGATGACATGTAAGGTTAGCCCGAGCCGCTTCATCCCACCATACCGCAAGATGCAAAGTACACAAAGCAAAAGACGGCACGAGCATCAACGCCCACAAAATCATTGTGTTCTACTCGTGCAACAGATCTACGCATAGACACGGCTCTGATACCACTGATGGGTTCGTAGCATGGAAAACAAAAAATTTCTACCGCAAGAACGAACAAAACCCAGATCTAATCTAGATAAAAGCCAAGATCTAATCTATTAGACATGTGCAACGAGATAGATTTGTACTAACCCTTGTAGACCCGAAAGCGTTATGAGATCGGATCTCGTGGTTGATGTAGTCGATCACTTGCCGATCTCAAGATCGAGTAGACGATCCTTCCGGCAGCGCTTCCGCAGTCGGTCACACGTGCAGAGTTGAAGCAGACCTTCCTCTCCCCGTTCCAGCGAGCAGCGGAGGTAGTAGATCTCTCCACGGAATCCCAGCAGCACGACGGCGTGGTGGTGGTGGTGGAGTAGAGAATTTTGCAGGGCTTCGGCTAAGCCAGAGCAGAGGGAAGGAGGAGGAGAGAGGCGGCTAGGGTTTGGAGTGGAAGGGGGCAAGGGGCTGGCGCCTCCACCCCCTCTATTTATGGGAGGGAGGCGCATGGGGAGGTGGAGTCCTTGTAGGACTCCCCTCTCCCTTGGCCGGCGGATCAAGGAGGTGGGGGGAGAGTCCTACTCCCCCACGAATCCTTGTCTTACCCCACATGGATTCCTTGATCCTTTCTTGGTTTTCAAGTAAACTCCAAGAAATCTTCTAGAACCTTCCGGAACATTCCGAAACCTTCTAGAATCCCCATACAAATACTCCGGAACATTTACTAACTTAGAAAATGATCCCCAATATATGAATCTTATTCTCCGGACAATTCTGGATCTCCTCGTGATGTCCCGGATCCAATCCGAGACTCCGAACAGCATTCGGTCTCCAACGCACATTCCATATCTACTTAAAACAACTTCGAACCTTAAGTGTGTTACCCTACGGTTCGTGAATATGCAGACATGATGGAGACACCTCTCCGATCAATAACCATCAGCGGCATATGGAGATCCATAACGGCTCCCACATACTCAACGATGACTTCATGATTGATAGAACCATTAACATACGAAACCAATTCCCTTTGTCATGCGATACTCTACTTATCCAAGGTTTGATTGTCGGTATCTCCATACCTAGTTCTACCTTGTTATTGATAAGTACTCTTTACTCGTTCCATGATATGTCATCCCTTGTGACCTAGTCACATGCTTGCAAGCTAACTAGATGACATTCCACCGAGAGGGCCCAGAGCATATCTATCCGTCATATGGATGGACAAATCCCAATCTTGGTCCATGTGCTTCAACACATACTTTCAGAATACCCAATGTCACCTTTATAACCACCCAGTTACGAAGTGGCGTTTGATGTCATCAAAGTACCCATCTGGTGATGGTGATTAACATAACCTCATGGTCGAAGGATTAGGTTACTATGCATTTGAAAAGCTTGTAGCAAAACGAACTTAATGACTTGATCTTATGCTATGCTTTACTATGGGTGTGTGTCCATCACATCATTCTCCTAATGATATGATCTTGTTATTAACGACATCCAATGTCCATGATCAGGAAACCATGATCATCCATTAATCAACAAGCTAGTTTAACAGGAGGCTTACTAGGGACTCTTTTATGTTTACAAAACACACAAGTATTAATGTTTCCGGTTAATACAATTATAGCATGGGATGTAAACATTTATCATAAACATAAAGATATAATAATAACCACTTTATTATTGCCTCTTGGGCATATCTCCAACACCGTCATGGGATCATTTTCTCCCGTGGCCCCTCTTGTGGCCTTGTTCTGATTGGTTGCTTGGGCCACATACATGCTCGCTGCGTGCGGCATGCCACCCGCAAAGGATCCCACGACGCGCGTGGCACGGTTAAGTAGAGGGCACGGTGAACTCCCAGGGGAAGTTCCCCCATTCGTGCCACGCTCCATTGCTCTCTCTCTTTCACTGCGACTCCGCTGCCGCCGGTTTTCTTCTCCACGAGCGCCACTGTGACCGTGCTCCGGCAGTATTTCATGCCAGCGCCACCGCCTCCAGTGCCAATCTCCACCACGGGGCCTTGCGCTTCCCGTGTCCCCTCTTCTGGCTACCATTATTCCGATTGCCCCCTCGAAAGCTTCGATCTCACCATGACTGAGGCGGAGGCTTCGATGGTGGCGCAGCAGGAAGAAGGGATGGAGGGCTGCGAGCGTGGATGCTAGGATGGCTCCAGCGCCCGCGAGGAGGACCTGGCTTGGCTACACGCCTCCTGTCGCATCCCCGCCGGCGTCGCCTGCCGCCTCCCCGCCGGTGAGATTACTCCCGCCCCAAAATCTGGGGAATACGTGGTTTTCTTGTCGCATTTCCAACGTGGCTTCGACCTTCCCACCTCTGATTTATTCTTCGATTTCATCTGCACCTACAAACTACAACCACATCATCTTCCCGCAAATGCTATCACCTCTCTGTCTTCCTTTGCCTCCGGCATTGAGGGATATATTGGCATCTGGCCAACCAAAGAACTTTGGATCAAGTTCTTTGATTTACGGAGGAATGTGGTTCCGGATAAGGAGCGTGCCCTAGAGGACAAGCACTTGACCCAATGTGGCGCCGCTTCCATCTTGCCCCGGAGATAGTTCGTCTTCCCCTGGGTCACTGGGCTCGAATCTTGCAAGGGATAGGCCCGGACCTTCTTCTATGTCCGGAACACCACCAAGGAGGACCAGATCCGGCTGCTCCCCTTCAGACTCGGTCCTCCAGACACCTCGCTTTGGGAAAGTATCCCCAAGCGCGCCACGGCCCTGGCGAATCAAGTGGCTCGCTGGATCACGGAGCTACTTAATGAGCGCCACCGGGGGGAGGATATCATGATCACTTTCCTCCGCAGCCGGGTCTCCCCCTCCAGAAGCGGGCCCACAAGATCTGTTATCTTAGCGGTCCTCTTGACCCTCACTGGACCTCCTCTTTTGAGCTGGATAACTCGGCGGTTTACTGCCGGGTTAAGTCCATATTCAACATGGAGAAGGAGTTCTCCGAGGCCTGGGAGTGGGGACTTGAGCCCTTCACTCGCGCCAACCCTCCACCAAAGGTAAGTTAACCCTTCTTTGTTTTCCGGATTTTCTTCGTATGTTGATTTCCCTTTGTAACTTGGCGATTATTCTTTCAGAAATTTCTCCAGCAACCACTGGAGGATGGCGAGGTTCTGGCCAGCAAGTTGTTGGAGGACCGCCTCAAGGGAGACGAGGTGGAGACAGACCCGGAGGTCTTCTAGCCTGCCCCGGACGTTGTCAAACACAGCGCTGGTAAGGCCTCTTCTCTAAGGGATTGGCCAGACGATGATGATTTGGACATTGTGGTCCTTGAGGTACTTGATCCGGTTCTTATCTCTCATTTTCACCTGGCTTATGCTCGAATGTTCAGCTATCCCGGACACTGAGGTCCATGAGGTTCCTCCGCTTGCCACCGGTGGCCCGGCCCCGGCCCCTTCCCAGAAGCGTGCAGCTACCCCGGCCGCAGCTTCAGAGGCGCCGCCGCCCAAGAAGAGGCAAAAGAAGTCCAGGGTTAAACCCTCGGCCAAGCCTGCCGCCAAGAGCACAGTCCGGAGGACACCCAAACCTCGGGCTCCTCCTACTGTTGGCAGTAAGTCCTTTTTGCGTCGCTACTTCGGATTCTTTCATTGCTAGCCTTAGTCCCTGGTTGGTTCTCTCTTTTGACTTGTTGTCCTTCATTTTTTCTAGAGCTCCTATGGATATTTCCCAGAGCGGTTCCGGCATAGCCTCCCCACTCCGGGGCAGTCCCTCTCCCCTCCCCCGCAACGATGATCATCGTCCGCTTAGCCCTATTCATGAGGGTTCTGCGGCCGTGCCTGACCAGAGCCCACCTCGCCAGGAGGAGGGCAACGTCAGCGCAGGGGTAATGGGTCAGATCTAGATACGGCAATGCCAGATCACTCCATCTCCTCAGCCTCTGTGCCCAACGTTGAGGCGCCATCTTCATCGGCGCCGCCCCCAGCAACCCCAGTACCAGCACCAGCAGCAACAGCACCAGCAGCAGCAGCAACACCAGCACCGGCACCAGCAGCAGCAACAACACCAGCAATAGCGAGAGCTCCCAAGCCTCCCAAGGGAAAAGCTCCTTCGGCCCCCACCGGGTCCACCCCTTCAATCACTGACTTCTTTCAACATGCTCCTCAACCCTCATCCGGCACAGCCAAGAAGACTTCCGGGTCAGCTTTGTCCGGTCCAGCTTCGGGATCAGGGGGCAGCAAACAACTGGTTTTGCACACCAGCCCCGCTACGGCTCAATCCACCAGGCGTGAGGCCCGTGTGAAGGGCCTAATGACGAGCCATTCTCCGAGTGGCGAGAGTTATAGTCCACTATTCCTTGAGTACGTGAAGAACTGGAACAATGCCGAATTCGTCGACCCTCAAGACGATCTCCCGGAAAGGTTCGGCCCAGCCGAGTTTAGCACGTAGATGAACTCCGCTACTAAGGCTATCTCTCTGGCTGGCCAGATGATGGAGGTAATCCTTTTTCTCTGCTATTGGTGTTTTTCATAACCTAGTATTTGTAGATATATCCTAGTCCCCGAGCCTCCAAGGGAATAACTTGTTATTCGGTCGGATGCTCCCTAGTTTTTGTTCATAATGTTATTAATTTGCAATAAATTTTGCGCTGGGTCTAGTTCCCTTGGCCCGGATTATGTAGTTTTCAAATATCCACACACCTAGAGCCGGGTTAAGTTCCACTTGGCCCGGATCTTGTAGACTTCGAATATCTACACACCTAGAGCTGGGTTAAGTTCCACTTGGCCCGGATCTTGTAGACTTTGAATATCCACACACCTAGAGCCGGGTTAAGTTCCACTTGGACCAGATCTTGTAGACTTCGAATATCCACACACCTAGATCCGGGTTAAGTTCCACTTGGCCCGGATCTTGTAGACTTCGAATATCCACACACCTAGAGCCGGGTTAAGTTCCACTTGGCTCGGATCTTGTAGACTTTGAATATCCACACACCTAGAGCCGGGTTAAGTTCCACTTGGCCCGGATCTTGTAGACTTCGAATATCCACACACCTAGAGCTGGGTTAAGTTCCACTTGGCCCGGATCTTGTAGACTTTGAATATCCACACACCTAGAGCCAGGTTAAGTTCCACTTGGCCCGGATCTTGTAGACTTCGAATATCCACACACCTAGAGCTGGGTTAAGTTCCACCTGGCTCGGATCTTGTAGACTTTGAATTATTTCTAATTTGCCTTTGAATTTTTGTTTCTTTCCTGTTTCAGATTACCACTAACCGCCGAACCGCTGAGTTCCAGTGCCTGCTGGACTCCTACAAAGACATACGCGGGCGGTAGGGTAAACTCCTGGAGGAGTACCAGAAGAGGGGTTAGTTTCCATTCCTCTTCCTTCCTTGTCTATTCAAACTTCTTTAGAACTTATATGAATGTTTTGTCCGTACTACGCAGCCGAGGTTGAGGCTGAGAATATAATTATGAGGAATAATCTTGCGGAGATCAAAGGTAAACTCATCCCCTTCACGTGATCATTGTACTTTCCATGCTTTATCCGGTGGACACTCATATTTTGGGTCCTCCAGATCATGTTGCAGTTGCTCTTGACGATAGTGTCCCCATGCCTGAGCTGATGACTCACTAACTCGAACAAGCAGGGAAGTATGAAGCTGAGCTGAAGAAGAAGGACGCTGAGATAGCTCGGCTCCAGCAACAGGACTTGGAGATTACTCGGCTGAATGCCGAAATCCAGAGGCTCAAGAGCTCTCATCAGTTTACGCCGGAGAAAGCCGACCAGGAGTTTGCCGAAGAGAAGGAGCGTTTAATCACGCAAATCTCCAAGGACAAGAGCTTACTGGAGGAAGTCGACGTCAAACTTAAGTCGGCAACCATTGAGTACGAAAAACTCCGGGTCCACAACGCCAACACTGATTCCGAGCTTCAGCAACTCCTCTTCCAAATTGCATGTAAGTTCTCCGCTCTTGCTTGATCTGTTATTATTCGGACTTGGTCCATCCGCTCACTGTTGCTCCTCTTACCCTTAGGAAAATTTCCAGAGAGCGATACATTCGTCGCCTCTGCCGTACGCCAATCCCGTTAGCAGCATGGAGTTCCTGCTGGCCCTGATGCCGAGCCAATTCCCTATACCACAGAGGATCTCCTGGCGAGTCTCACCGCTCGTCTTGAGGTAGTAAAGAATTTCAGCGCGGACATTGTCCCAGCGGCAACACGGATGTTCGGCTGCCTCTGGCCCCGAGACCATTCCCAAGAAAACTTCAGACTTTATAGCCACACTCACGGAATGTGACACACAGTTGCATTTGTGGCACGAATCTGCGGCACGGGCTGGAGCCGACATTGCTCTGAAGTTCGCACTCTCATGGTATGAAGGGATTGATTTGGCATTGCTCAAGCATATGTGCACCGGGTCTAAGTGGTGCGAGGATCCGGAGTGGATCGCGCGCCGCCAGGCCTGTGCGAACAATCTCATCTAGTACTCCTTCTGACATGCCTGGAATGAGGGGCCGAGCTTCCTTGATGTTGCTGATGACGAGATGGTCGCTGGAGCTGAAGAAGAAGGGAGCGAGAGCGAGGGCTCCGAGCTAGGTGACGAGGCCGAAGACCTGGAGGATGAAGCCAAAGCTAGCGCTCCTCGCGCACACTCTGGAGTACCTCCCTCCTCGACAGATGATTCGCCTGCTGCTCCTGCCCCTTGAAAAACACTTATCATATTGATCAGATCCCCGGAATGCCGGGCGCAGATGTAATTAAATACTTTGGTTTGTTTGTGGTACAATTTTATGTTCCGAACCAAGTTTTATTACCGGATTATCATGGGCGAAGTCCTCGGGTTTCATTCTCTTGTTCCCCCAATTTTTGACTCGGCTCGCGTCTACCTTGATTCGGTTTTCTGACTTACGAGTCTGAGGTTCAAAAAATTGACCTAACAGTACTTGAAACCTTGAGATTAGCTCAAAATGATTCGGCACATTAGTGAAGAAACTAAACTATGGGTTAGCCAAAAAAAACAATGTCGGCCCGCTTAAGCTCTTTTCCTTAGTTGTTTTTCATGTGCTTTGCCATTCCAAACTTGTTCGCTTGCTTGCCATGAAGCCAATTCTTGTTAGACAGCAGCAAAGTCGAAGATTTAGGTTTTTGGTGCTAACACATTACTAAACCAACTAAGACATAAGCGACTTAACCCAGCCGACACAAAAAATACGAAAACAAGACAAGTGTTATAGTAGTCCCCGAGTTTCTGCTCGGGGTGACAAGGTTTTTATTGATAAGCTCGTTGCCGACATACATACCGACATATGAGTAGTCCGGATACATTCACCTCTTAGGTGTAGAAAGGACGCAGCAGTGCTACGTTCCATGGTCTTTTGGATTCTTCCCCGGACATGTCCGCCTTGTTCTTTTGTTGGGGTTGTGCATCAATAAGATAGTAGGAATCATTGCGCAAATCTTTGCTCACAATGAAGGGTCCTTCCCATGGGGGGGATAACTTGTGCATGCGAGCGGTGCATTGTATTAGCCTCAACACCAAATCACCTTCCCGAAAAACTCGGGGGTTTACTTTCAGGCTATGATAGCGTCGGAGATTTTGCTGGTATATGGCGGATCTGGACAAGGCCAGTTCTCTCGCTTCTTCTAGTAGATCAACATCATTCTGCCGGGCTTCACGCACTTCGGCTTCTGTGTATTGGGTGACCCTAGGCTAATCATGTTCTATGTTGGCTGGTAATACAGCTTCTGCCCCATATACCAGAAAGAACGGCGTATAGCCTATTGATCAATTCGGAGTTGTTCTTAAACTCCATAGTACCGCTGGTAGCTCTTCTATCCAGCACCCCGCTGATCTTTGCAGCGGCTCTATGAGCCGGAGTTTTATCCTGGGCAATACCAGTCCGTTGGATCTTTCCACTTGCCCGTTCGACGTGGGGTGGGCGACTGAGGCGACATCTAACTAGATCTTCTTTTCCTGGCAGAATCTCGCAAATGCTCCTTCAGCGAAATTTGTCCTGTTATCAGTTATGATGCTATGGGGGTAGCCATACCTAAGGATTATATCCTTGAGGAATCTTACTGCTGTTGCCCCATCACATTTCCGAATCGTCTTTACTTCAATCCATTTGGTGAACTTGTCAACCATGACCAGTATGTGGGTCATCCCTCCTTTGGCCGGCTTAAATGGTCCTACCATGTCTAGGCACCATACATCAAATGGCCATGTAATGGGGATAGTTTTCAGCTCCGACATTGGCAGGTGAGTTTTCGTGGCATATCTTTTACAACCGTTACATTTTCTCACCAAGTCCTCTGCTTCCTCCAAAGCACTAGGATAATAAAATCCATGCCGAAAAGCTTTTGTTACTAAGGCCCTTGAGGGGGCATGGTGGCTACATTCCCCTTGGTGAATATCTCGGAGTATGTCGAGTCCTTCCTCCGGATCAACACACCGTTGTAATACCGCTGTCACACTCCTTTTGTATAATTTGGCGTTGATTATGGTGTAGGCCTTTGCCCTTCTCTGAATTTGCCTTGAACTTATTTCCTCATCTGGCAGGATTCCCTCTTTCAGGAAATCAAAAATTGGCTTGGCCCAAGATGGTATAGGTCGGACGGGAAAGGGTTCCTCATCCACTTCCATTGCATCCACCGACATAACTCCCGCCAGATCAAGCTGCATAGTCCTCGGGTTTGCTGAAGCAGTCCCTGGGTTTGCTGAGGTGCTTCCCCATTCTATCTCCAATGGTGCAGCTCCTGATCCGGGGAGCGCCGGGATGTAAATGGAATCTGATTCGGGCGACGGTGTGATTGATGGCTTTCTCAGGTGCTCCAAGGCAACATTTGGCGGGATTGCTTGCCGAGATGAGCCTAGCTTGGATAGTGTATCCGCTGCCTCGTTTTCAATCCGAGGTATGTGATGGAACTCACATCCCTCGAAGAACCCGCTTATTTTTTGAACATGGAACCTATACAGGGCCATGTTAGCATCCAGGGCATCCCAGTTTCCAGACACTTGTTGCACCACCAAATACGAGTCTCCAAAGCATTGTATCCGACGTATCCCTACTTCCTTTGCCACTTTGAGTCTGTGTACCAGTGCTTCGTATTCCGCCACATTATTCGAGGCATTGAAATGGATTTGAAGGACGTACTTCAGTTGATCCTTCTTGGGCGAGGTAAGCACTACTCCAGCGCCTAATCCATCTTTCAGTTTTGATCCGTCGAAGTGCATTTGCCAATAATTGGAGTCCGGCAGGGGTGGCTCGTATTGCATTTCAGCCCAATCCACAAAGAAATCCGCCACAGCTTGTGACTTGATCACATCTCTTCTGTAGAACTGTGGCGCGTATGGAGCTAATTCGATTGCCCACTTTGCTATTCTGCCGCTTGCGTCCTTGTTACTCATGATCTATGAAATAGGCACCTCGCATATCACCTTGATGGGGTGTTCCTCGAAATAGTGCTTGAGCTTCTTGGCCGACATATATACGCCGTACGCCATCTTCTGATAATGAGGATAATTCTGTTTAGACGCTGACAATACCTCACTCAGATAATACACCGGCCTTTGCACCGACTTTCCTTCCTCCTCGCGCTCCACTATGATCACTGCACTTACGACTCGGTTGGTCACGGCTACGTAAAGCAACATTGGTTCCTTTGGTAGTGGTGCAGCTAAGATTGGCGCGGTAGATAGCACCTTTTTCAATTCTCGAAATGCAAGATCCTCCTGTGGTGTCCATGTGAACTTATCTACCTTTTTCATTAGCTGATAGAGGGGCAAGGCCTTCTCTCCCAGCCGAAATACAAACCGACTTAACGATGCTAGGCAACCAGCAAACTTCTGGACATCGTTAAGACACTTTGGTAACTCCATTCTTTCTATGGCCCGGATTTTCATTGGGTTAGCTTCAATGCCGCGGCTAGATACCAAGAAACCGAGTAACTTTCCAGCTGCTACGCTGAATGTGCATTTCTCCGGGTTCAATTTCATTCGGAACCTTCTCAGGTTCGCGAATGTCTGCCGGATATCCTCAAGGAGCGTATTGCTTTCCTTGGTTTTTATCACCACATCATCCACATACACCTGCACATTCCGACCTATTTGGTCATGCAAGCATTTTTGCATACATCGTTGGTACGTTGCTCCTGCATTATGTAATCCAAATGGCATAGTTCGATAGCAATAAGCCCCGTAGAGGGTAATAAAAGCAGTCTTTATTTGATCATCCGGGTTCATGGGTATCTGATGGAAACTAGAATACACGTCAATGAATGACAATAGCTCACATCCGGCAGTTGAGTCTATGACATGATCTATTCTAGGGAGTGGAAATGGATCTTTTGGACACGCCTTATTCAGGTTTGTGTAGTCAATACACATGCGCCATACCATCGCCACGTTCAGATCATCTTTCTTTTTCTCCACCAGCACCGGATTAGAGAGCCAATCCGGATAGAGTACCTCCATGATAAATCCAGCCGCTAGCAATCTTGCTATCTTGTCTCCAATTACTTTTCTTCTATCTTCTATGAAACGCCTGAGAGACTGCTTTACCGGCTTAGCCCCGGGTCTTACATTCAATTAGTGCTCAGCCAACTCCCTCGGTACACCTTGCAGATATTGCGTAGACCAAGCAAAGATATCCTGATTCTCATGGAGGAAGTTGACGAGCTCGCTTTTCCTATTTGCTGCTTAACCCGGCACCTATGGTAACGGTGCGCTCTGGGAACAGATCATCAATTGGCACTTTCTACGTATCCTTAGTCGCTTGGAACGATACACTCCCGTGCGGGTTGGTCAGGGCCGGCATATATTGTTGCGCGGATCGAGCCAATGCCGCCACCTCTAATATCTTCCTTTTTTCTTGAGCTATCACGAGTGACTTGGCTAAATTGGATCCGGCTGATGCACACTCGATCGAACGCCGGAAGTCCCCTGATATAGCACGCCCCTTGGTCCGGGCAACTTCATCTTTAGGTAGCTGACGTGGGTTGTTGCCATGAATTTGCTTAGTGCTGGCCTGCCGAGTAATGTGTGATAAGCACTTTCCAGATTTACTACCTCGAATTCCATGTTCTCAGTGCGACAGTTGTCTCTTGTGCCGAATAACACATCAACTCGGACCTTACCAATTGGTTCACAAGAGATACCCGGCACAATACTGTGAAAAGTGGTTCTTATCGCTTGTAGCATATTCTCTGTTATCCCCAACTTGTGCATGGTATCCTTGTACATAATGTTTATACTGCTGCCATTGTTAATCAATACCTTGGAAAATCTCACGTTGAGATTCGGCCAGATGAACGTTGGATTTAGGACCAGAGCGTAGGTTCCTAGGCTTGGCATGATCTTTGGGTGATCCTTGATACTCCATATGATTTCTTGATCCGCCCAAGGCATATATATCGGCACAGCCGGCATTACTGTGTTCACCTCCATATGTCGGCGCTACAAACTTTTCCGGTCATTCTCTTCCGTGGTGAACACACAATAGCTTTGATGATGTTCCATGTACTCATTTCGTCCCTCATTCTCATTGTAACCTTGGCCTTGTTGCTGGTTGTTTCCTATCTGATGTACTGCATCCCTTCTTTCCGGATTTTCATATCTCGGCGGAGGTGGTGGCAGCATCAGTTGCTATCCATTTCCCCCTGTTAGTAATGGTGGCCGGGGTGTTTCATTTCTAGGTGCTTCGTTCTGAGGTGCCTGAGCATTCCCCGAACCCACCTGTTCCAATTTTCTCATCCATTCACATTGTCGGGTCGTATGATTCGCTAGACTGTTCGGACTTGGTGTATGAAATTTGCAAGGTTGATCTAGCATAGACTCAAATGTATACCTTGGCCTATCCTTTCGTTCCTGCCATTGCTTTTTCTGCTCTGGGGTCCAAGGCTTTCTCCCTTCGCTTTTCTGCTGCCAGTTTTGCCCTCCAGTTTTCTGGCGTTGGCTTGCTCTGGCATTGGGCTGATCCCTGTCCACTGTTGCAACTTGCTGCGAGTTATACCGATAATCCGGACGCTTGTCCCTTCTTTTTCCTTGGAAATCATTCCTCCTTGATGACCCGGAGATATCTCGGTTGTAATATTCCTCATTTGCTTCGCTAGACATTAGTCGGGGTTGAGTTGGATCTCCCAAGGCATATGAATCTACGATCCGGATCGTCTTAGACAAGGTAGTTGGCATATCTCGTTGTAACCTTTGCCACAGCATACTTCCATATTTGCATCCCTGAGCGAACCATGCAATTGCTTGTAATTCAATCACCCATTTGCACGAGTTTCGCACATTGCACCACCGAGTCAGGAAATCTCTATCTGGCTCATTCGGACTCTACCGGCATAATGCAAGGGTCTGTGGTCTGTTGGGTCTCTTGTAAGTGCTTGAGAAGTTACTAACAAACAGTTCCTGGAAATCCAACCAATAATTGACACTCCCTGGTGGAAAATTGTTCAGCCAAACTCGCGTTGGTCCTTCCAACATCTGTGGTACATATCTCACCGCCCATCTCAAATTTCCTATCGCGATCTTGACTGCTGTGGCATAGTCGATCAACCAATCCTCTGGTCTGGTACTTCCATCATAAGTTCGGGTTCCCCTGGCCAGCTGGAAGTTCGGCACTGGTGGCTCATTCGTGATCAGGGGCCCGAAACATGCTGGACCCGGTGGACCTTGTAACTCGATCTGCTCCGACCTATAAATCCTATCTAATTTCAACCTCGCATCATCTGGCTGCAAGTTCCTGTCAAAGGACATTTACTGTCATGATCACTTTTGGTGTTCGTTAACAACTAGTAGACCTTTTTACAGTTTTCTATTGTCTATAGGTTGATATTTTACAAAGTGAAAAGGACCATTGGTTTACGGATCATTCCCTGCATTATCACTGGTTTCTTGAGATTTCCAGACCGGAGTCTCCGGTGTGGTCCGGAGTTTCCCCAGGAGTCTCCGGAGGGGGCTTCCGTTTTCCCGCATGGGTCAGCTAGAGAGGTGGCCCGGAGTCTCCGTTCTGTGCCCCTGGCCGGATTCTTCGGTGTTGAGGGACCAGAGTCTCCGATCCACTTGGCTCCCAAGTGGGCTGGGTCATTCTGTTTGTCAGTCCGGAGATTGACCAGAGTCTCCGGTGTAGACCGGAGTCTCCGGTGTGAAGCCCGGAGTCTCTGGTCTGTTTCTTCTCCAACGGTCAGAAAACGGTTCACTGGTGTGAGGGGCTATAAATAGAGGACCTTATCCCCTTCCTCTAGTTGCTCGTCCACCTCAAGAAAACCGTGCCCATTTGAGCCACCAAATCAACAAGATCTCTTCATCCGACCATCCAAAGTCTTTGATCTTTGGAGAATCGAAGGAGGAGGCCTTTATCTACAGCTTCACCAAGAGAGATCTTCATTTCCCCCTCATTCACTTGAGGGCCCCCATGCTCTAGTGTTTCATTGGAAACCCTAGGTTTTGATTTGGTTCTTACAAGCTTGTCTTTGATTGTTTGACAGCTTGCTTGTATTTGGGAGCCTCCAATTAAGTTGTGGATGTGTGCCCCAAACTCGTTGTAAAGGTGTCGGCTTCCACCTCGAAGGTTGCCGTATAGTGGAAGAGGTGAATCGAACCCCTTGGGGTGAGGTTCATCGGAGAACAAGGGAGGCCTCTCATGGCGTTGGTGGTTTGATACCACCCCCTCTCCAAACGTAGACGTACTTCCCCTCAAAAGGAAGGAACTACGGGAAACAAATCCTTGTGTCTCCGAGCACTCCACTTTGGTTACCTCTATCCTTTACCGCACTTTACTTATATAGTTCTTGCTTAGTTCTTGTGCTAGGTTGACATATAGGTTAATTCACCCTAGTTGCATAATCTAGAGAACTTATCTTTTGTGTTAAACCCTAATTTGATAAAGAGTAAAATTTGGAGTAGCACCTATTCACCCCCCCCCCCTCTAGGTGCCCATACGATCCTTTCAATTGGTATCAAAGCCTTGGCTCTTTATTAGGGCTTAACCGCCTAAGAGATTATGGGCACCCAGAGGAGGGAGAACGTGAGGCTAGCTATTCGGTGACCATGGTAGATCTCAAGAAGTTGGAAACAAGCTTGAACTCTACCTTGGGCAACGAAATCCAACAGTTGCTTCAACTCGTTGAGCAACTTGTTAGGGATAAGCAAACCTCACCTCCTCCCTCTCCGGAGGAAACACCACCAAACCCAAAGGCTAATGCTCCATCCAAGCCTTTGGAGGAAGTGGTGGGGGATGAACATAATTCCATTAACTCCACCACCAAAAAGGGTGATGGGAAGGAAGAGTTCCATATGGTTCCCGGATGGTACTCTCCCGACCCTCCCATCCCTCATCCACATATAAATAATAGAGGAGACCCACCTAAGTTAGCTGCACATACCTTTGCTCAATGGCAAGTGTTAATGAAATCTCATGTGCGCAGCTCTTGCATTGATTTGTGGAATATTATTGAAGAAGAACTCAAAATTGAGGATCCAACCAACTTGACGAGAAGAGAAGTGGTCAACAGACAATTCAATGCGACTGCCTTGCACATGATCCAACTTGGGGTGGGGCCAAAGGATTTTCCCCACATTGAGCACTACAACACCGCCAAGGAAACTTGGGATGCTCTCATTGACTTGTTTGTTGGCAATGAGAGTATGAGGAGGAATAGATATGATGCCTTAAGCAATGAGGCTAAAGGTTTCTTCATGAAGGATGGTGAGGATCATGAAGACATGTATCGAAGACTCAAATCCACAGCCACCGCTTTCAGGATGTTGGAGCCTCTCACATTGATGATGCTTGGATCAAGAGGAAGTATGTGAGTGCACTCATGCCTTTCGAGCCTACTGACTTGAAGAGTCTCGAAGGAAGACACAACTACCATCTCATGACCTCCAATGAAATGATGCAAGAGATGGCCGTCTTCAAGGTTGCTGCTAAGAATGCCAAAGACGCCCGTGCTCGTGCCATTGGAATGAGTAGTGGTGTCAACCTTGCCTTGAAGGCCAAGGTTGTGGAGTATGATGAAGATGAAGGAAGTGATGAGGGACCTTCAATGAGCCACCCTGAAGATGTCAAGATTGCTCATGGTGAATATATGGCCTTCTATGCAAGAAACTTTTGGAAAGATCCTGCCAAGGCCAAGATGGAAATGCAACGAAGAAGCAACCCCAATGGGAGAAGACACAATGGGTCCAAATTGAGAACTTGTTTCAATTGTGGTGACCGCTATCACTTCGTTGCGGCTTGTCCCTATGAGAAAAGAGAAGACCATGGGGTAAACTTGTGTTGAAGAAGACCTCCAAAGCTCCCTACAAGAAACCCTTCATCAAAAGGAACCCAACCAACAAGAAGCCGGGAGAAATTGTCTTGATCACACATGAAGAGTACTCCTCAGATGATGATGATGAAGAGGGAGAAGAGGATACACCAAGTGGTGTGGCGGCTCTTGCCACTACCTCTACTCCTTCATTCTCACTCTTCGACTCTCCAAATGAGAATATCTCCAACAAGAACGTCACTTGCCTTATGGCAAGAGGAACGGAGGTATTATCATCATCACACTCCACTTCCTTAATCAATGATGATTTTGATGATGAGTTATCTCTTAAGGTCAAAAAGGAATTAGTTGCTTTTGATGTGTTCATGAATAACTTGCAAGGGGAACACAAGAAACATGTTGTGGACCTCCTAAATCAACTTTCACACACACAAGAACTTCTAGATGAGAGATGCCAATTAGGAAGAGAGCACATGATTGAGGTAGAAGCTCTTAATAATGCTCTAGAAGAAGAACAAGAAACTAGAATATCTCTTGAAACTAAACTAGAGGGCCTTCATGAAGCTAATGATCTCATTATTAATAAACTCATCAAGGAACATGATCATGCTATTGCTAAATACAAAAAGGCTAAAAAGGATAATATTGAGTTTGATGTTGTTCATGAAAAACTTGCCGAGGACTTTAGGACACTTGACAAGGCTCACAAGGCCTTGGAAAGTGAACTCTTGTAACTCACAAAGTCTCGTGAAAAGCTTCAAACTCAATTGATCAATACTCCCTCACCTAGTACATTCAATCCTTCTAGTTGTACAAATACTCTTGAAGAACATGCTAGGTTGAAGGGGGAGCTAGATAAGACCTCCTTTCCCAAAGGAAACAAGTCTATTGATGACCTCTTAAACAAGCAAAGGTCAAATGGTGAAAAAGGGGGCATAGGCTTTGTCTCTAAAGCCAAGAAGAAAAAGAACAACAAGAAGAACAAGGCCACGCCATCCCAAGAAAAGAACAAGGTCATTATGGGTAGTAAGACCACAAGTGGCAAAACTATGTCTCATGATGATTTTGCGGGTAGTGCTAACCCTCACTATGTCTTAATGCGTGATTATTATGGTGATGTGTATGCACAATATGTTGGCCCATTTGATGGTTATATTGCATGGTCGATTTGGGTTCCCAAGACCCTTGTTGCTAACAAAAGAGGACCCATTGAGTAATGGGTACCTAAAAACTAGTATGATCTTTTGTAGACCTATGCTTCCGGAGGGTCAAAATGGGTGCTTGATAGTGGATGCACAATTCATATGACCGGAAGCGCGTCTAGTGTCAAGGAGTTGAGACCAAATGTTGATCAGATATCTGTGACATATGCCGACAAATCAAAGTCTAAGGTAATGGGTTTCGACAAAGTTGTGGTTGCACACGATATCACTCTCGTGGACGTCATGCTTGTTGAGACCCTTGGCTATAATTTACTTTCAATTAATGCTCTAGGAAATATGGGTTTTGTTGTCTTTATTGATGTTGATATTGTGATCCTCTTGTGGAGCAATTCTCTAAAGGTTGCTTTCGTTGGGTACATCGAAGATGACTTGTATGTGGTGGACTTCTCGAGGAAAACCACTACAAGTCCGATTTGCTTATTCGGAAAGGCCGACGTGGGTTGGCTATGGCATCACCGCCTAGCCCATGTCAACATGAGAACTTTGTAAAGCCTCCACAAGGATGGTCATATTGTTGGACTAAAGGAAAATGTTTGCTTTGCCAAAGATCGTGTTTGCAGGGCTTGTGTTGAAGGAAAGATGCATGATTCTCCCCACAAGCCAAAGAACTACATCAAGTCCAAGAGGATCTTGGAGCTCCTTCATGTGGATCTCTTTGGTCCTCCGTCTCATGCGAGTCTTGGTGGGAAGAAATATTGTTTGGTGATTGTTGATGACTACTCAAGATACACTTGGGTATATTTCTTCAAGTTAAAAAGTGAGACCCAAGAGAACTTCATTGACTTCATCAACATGGCTCAACATCAACATAGTGTCCCTGTATTAACAATTAGAAGTGACAATGGTACCGAGTTCAAGAACTACACATTAAATGGATTTCTTAGTGATGAGGGAATAAAACATCAATATTCCGCTGCATATACCCCTCAACAAAATGGTGTAGCTAAGAGAAAGAACCGGACTCTCATTGACATGGCAAGGACTATGTTGGCAGAATTCAAATCTCCATACAATTTTTGGGCTGAAGCTATCTCCACCGCATGTCATGCATCAAACCGTCTCTACCTCCGCAAAGAATTGATCAAGACTCCATATGAAATCCTTACCGGTAACAAGCCTAATGTTTCTTACTTCCGGGTATTCGGTTGGAAGTGCTTCTATCGCATTAAGGGCATTCATTTATCCAAGTTTGATTCCAAAGCATTAGAGGGTATTTTTGTTGGTTATGGTCTCGAATCCCACACTTATAGAATCTATGACAAGCTCTCAGGAATTGTCATAGAATCTTGTAGTGTGGTGTTTGAAGAATATGATGGTCCCCAAGTGGGGTGTGTTGATGTTTGTGATGTAGATGATGAAATGCCTCAGGATGCCATAGGAAGAATGGGTGCAGGTTTCATCCGCCCTGTTGAGCAACCCCTTATGGTGGATCGAGAAGAACTATGCTCTACTCAAGTGGAGCCCTCATCTTCACAACTTCAACAAGCTACTGTCAAACGGGAAAACGACCCATGCCAAAGACAAGTTGTGGACCCTCAACCTACTGATCAAGAAGATGCCTCCAGCCAAGAGGTGATTGAGTCTCCGTTTGCCAGGATGTCTAGTGGTGCTAAGGCCATTACACAAGCAAGATCTGTACAAACTGCCATAAGAACAACTAACTACCTGGCCAGTCATGGGCTTGATCAAGACCAAGGTTAATCTTTGCCTCCTTTAGAAGAGAATATTTCCAATGATGATCAAGGTCAAGTTAATGGTCAAGACGAGGACCAAAATGATGAAGTGATCCCCCCAAGAAACAACAAGGAGATCGAAACTCGTGGCCAAGCTAGAATGGATAGAATATTGGAATTAAGAGACCACACTCTTGAGAATGTGGTAGGAGATCTAAGAAGAGGGATATCTAGTCGAGCTCAACTAAAGAACTTTGGTGAGCACCAAGCACACATTTCCATGGTGGAACCAAAGAAAGTATGGGAAGCTCTTGAAGATTCGAATTGGTTGGATGCAATGCACAAAGAACTCAACAACTTTGAGAGAAACAAAGTATCGAAGTTAGTGGAAAAGCCAAAAGATTGCCGCAATGTTATAGGCACCAAGTGGATTTTCAAGAACAAGCAAGATGAGCATGGAATTGTGATAAGGAACAAGGAAAGATTGGTTGCACAAGGGTTCTCTCAAATTGAAGGCATTGATTGTGGAGAGACTTATGCACCCGTGGCTCGCCTTGAGTCCATGTGTATCCTTCTTGCTTATGCGGCACATCATAAATTTAAACTACAACAAATGGATGTAGAAAGTGCATTTCTTAATGGTCCATTGCATGAGTTGGTATATGTGAAACAACCCCTAGGATTTGAGGATCCCAACTTTCCAAACCACGTCTACAAACTCGATAAGGCACTCTATGGGCTCAAGCAAGCCCCACGCACGTGGTATGAGCACCTTAGAGAGTTATTGTTAGATCGTGGGTTTGAGGTTGGGAAAATCGATCCCACTCTTTTTACCAAAAGGGTTAATGGGGAACTTTTTGTATGCCAAATTTATGTAGATGATATTATCTTTGGCTCATCCAATAAAGCTTTTAATGATGAATTCTCAAATCTTATGACTGACAGGTTCAGGATGTCTATGATGGGAGAATTGAGAGTATTTATTGGTTTTGAGATCAAGCAAGTGAGAGGAGGTACATTGTTCAACCAAGCCAAGTATACTCAAGATATGCTCAAAAGATTCAACATGAAAGACCTAAATGGATCTCCCACTCCCATGGCATCAAAGACGCATCTTGAACTAAACCCAAATGGTAAAGATGTGGATCAAAAGGTATACCGGTCCATGATTGGCTCTTTGCTTTACCTTTGTGCATCTAGACCCGATATTGTGTTGAGTGTAGGAGTGTGTGCAAGATATCAAGCAGCTCCTAAAGAAAGCCATTTGATGGCAGTCAAGAGAATCTTTCGATATTTGGTTCATACCCCAAACTATGGTATTTGGTATCCTAGGGGCTCAACTTTCTCTCTTTGTGGGTACATGGATTCTGATTGGGCTGGTGACAAGGATGATAGAAAATCAACCTCTGGGGCTTGCCAATTCCTTGGGAGGTCCTTGGTGTGTTGGTCTTCTAAGAAGCAAAACTGTATATCTCTTTCAACCGCCGAAGCCGAGTATGTGGTTGCTGCTAGTGCTTGTACACAATTGCTATGGATGAGGCAAACTTTAAAGGAATACGGTGTCCTTTGTGACAAAGTGCCTCTTCTATGTGACAATGAAAGTGCTATCAAGATTGCATATAACCCAGTGGACCATACAAGAACAAAACATATTGAGATTCGTCACCACTTCATTAGAGATCATGTTGCCCGGGGTGATATTGAGCTATCATATGTGTCAACCAAAGACCAACTTGCCGACATTTTCACGAAGCCACTTGATGAAGCAAGGTTTTGTTATTTGAGGAATGAACTAAATATCGTGGATTCTAGGAGCTTGACTTGATCACCTTGCATACTCACCTGTGTCTTGACCCATATTTGGTGTAGGTGCAGGCATGGAGATAGGGGGAGTGCGGTTCTAATTCATTGGACTATCCCTCCCCCCATAATGCCAACATTAAGAAATTCAATTATCTTAGTATCATTTAGTGATATGTGAGCGTCATTATGGATTAGTGGCTATGGACCCAAGGATAATTCTTCACGGTGTCATGCCACAAACTCCTACATGGTGGCTTCGACCACTACCCTCTCCTCATTTGAAGAGTTGGTTCTTAGTTTGGATTTACTTGGCACATTGATGAACATTTGAATAGATTTTCGTGGTTTCTTGAATTTTCATAGTATGTCATCTTAACCCAAGCCCTCCCTCTATCCTGAAAACTCTCCCTATCTAATATATGTCCCCATACACATACCTTGGAGTATTTGGTCGAGGAGGACCGGAGTCTCCGGCGTGTTCACACCGGAGTCTCCGGTGTGGGCCGGAGTCTCCGGTGTAGACCGGAGTCTCCGGTCTGGATGGTTTCTGTCCACTAAAAGGGAGGACGGGGTGAACTGAAACAATAGTTTCATTCATCCACCCCCGTCCTCCCCTCTCTACCCCGTCGCCTCCTTCCCAAATCTCCTCCCCGGAGGTCAAGAAGCCCCCAGGATCCGCCGTGCCGCCGGCCAATCATCTCCTTACCACCATTGGGTGATTCCCACCAGTGGAATCCATCCCATGGACAGATCTGGTACCTCGCCTCCTTTTTCCTCATCTAGGGTTCTTCCCTTGCTTTGTTTTTGAGGATTGGTACTAGTTTTTGACCAAGGGAATCCATTGTTTGCGTGCACTTGAGTACTTTACCCTTGTTACCCTGCTCGATCTGTTAGATTCAACTCCATTGGAGCCTTCCTGATCTTCCCCCGAGTCTCCTGACCGGAGACTCCGGTCTGAGCTGGAGACTCCGGTGTGGTTTGAATCTGACATATCTTGCAAGGTCTCAAGGGTTCTGTGCTGCCTCCTTGGGACATATATACTTACCTCCATGATATCTCCCTCGCTGCTTTTCACAGGTTCTGTCTCTCGTCGTCCTCCTCGCACCAAGGCCAAGATGAAGAGAGGGGATCCTCGCTATGATGAGTCTGAGGGTCAGTACATTGTGCCCCCATCCAACCGTAGACAACAGGCCCATGATGCAGCCTATATGCGGCGGGAGCAGGACAGGGTTGAGGAAGAGAACCGTGCCAAGAGGGCAAAATACGACAATCTTCAGTCTTTGGCCCGCATGTCGAAGCAGGAGTACCGTGAGCTCCAGAAGACTAATTTCTATGCCTTGCCTCGCACCAGTGATGACCCTTGCTATTGGAGGAAGGAGCAAGCTGTCTTCATGAAAGACATTTACAGTGTGCTCAAGAGATCTCTTGTGTGCCCCTAGAAGTACTTGAGTGTTGAGAAGATGAGGAAGATCCCCTCCTCCTTTGATGCACTGTGGATTAGTGAGAAGTTGGGGCTGTTCAACTTGATGGAGATCCGTGAAGACTACAACATCACCCTTGTGCAGCAGTTCTACGCCACTGTTGTGTTTGGGACTGACCAAGCCAGGACTATGACTTTGATGACTGGCAACCACCGCTGTTCTGCAACTTTCTATGACTTTGCTGAGGCCATCTTTGAGACATTTCAGGGTGTGTCCACTCATGTTGGAGCACGCATGCACTCAGCAGCTCTTGGGGTGAACAAGAACAAGCTTGCCCCTTTATATGGTACTGAGGGTGTTGTGGGGGGGCTCCAAGGGACTCAAGCCCCTCTACAATCTGATGTTGATAATCTTCCGCCAGACCATTTCCTCTAGTGCTAGGAATGATGATGCCATCAGATGTGGTTTGGTCAACTTGCTATATCATACCCACAGGATTTACATGGCTGGCCCCGATTTTGAGGAGATGTATCATGCCATCTTATACAAGAAGGCCCCTCCATATGCACCCCTAGTCATGAGACTCATCAACACTCAGGAACATGGTTCTCCGCTTGCTATGCCTCCCAACCTTACTGAGCACACTCTCGTATCTCTGCAGCAGAAAGGGGAAATGAGGGCTCCTCCTAGATGCTCCCATGCACATGTGGAGGAGGAGATCTCAGAGACCGAGAGGGCCCCCTCTCCTCCTAGGGCTCGGAGGAAGAATGCTTCCAATGCACCTCTTCCTCCCATGACACGTGACTATGTACATGAGAAGGTTAAGAAGGCCTCATTCTGGGAGAGGACCCTGTGTTGCATGAATGTGGACATCCGCAAGCAACAGCATGATTCCTACAAGAGCAACCGTCGCATCGAGAAACTACTCAAGGAGATCAAGGCTCAGGGTGAAGCGTATGATGAGGAAGATGAGGCTGAGTACACTAACGAGCATGGTGCCCAGCCATCCACTGAGTCAGATCACACTCTTTCGTTTTGGGCATGGAATGCCCAACAGGACAGCTTGGTGGATTGGAAGACCTTTTCTAATGTCACTTCTGGTTTTGGGTACCAAGTTACATCCTCTTCTCCCCCTCACGGCAAAGGGCCTGCTGCTCCAGATGATGATGAGGACTATGATGATGATGATGAGGATCAGGATATGGATGAGGAGGACGAGGAGGATGATGATGAGGACTACTGATCCGTTGGCATGCTAGCTTAGGTCTTTTCCCTTTTTTGGTGTTTCGATGCCAAAGGGGGAGAAGACATTGTCATCGGGATTTGCATGGGTTTGGGCTACTTGATTCTTATTTTCTCTCATCTTTCGTATCTATTTGCCTAATGTTATTACAAGACACTTTTTGCTATTTGTGTGTGACTCTGTGGGTGCTCCTACATTATTGTAACTCGTGTGAGAACTATGTGTTTTATCCAATGTTCTACCTACCATGCCTGCTTTACATGTTTATATTTGTGCACATAGGCAGGGGGAGCATGTCCATACTCTGTCATAAGTCATTGAAAACTACTTTTCATGCAAAATTCACTAGTTATCATCGAACACCAAAAAGGGGGAGATTGAAAGGACATTTACTGTCATGATCACTTTTGGTGTTCATTAACAACTAGTAGACCTTTTTACAGTTTGCTATTGTCTACAGGTTGATATTTTACAAAGTGAAAAGGACCATTGGCTTACGGATCATTCCCTGCATTATCACTGGTTTCTTGAGATTTCCAGACCGGAGTCTCCGGTCTACCATGACCGGAGTCTCCGGTGTGGTCTGGAGTTTCCCCAGGATCTCCGGAGGGGGCTTCTGTTTTCCTGCCTGGGTCAGACAGAAAGGTGGTCTGGAGCCTGGTCCGGAGTTAGGTCCGGAGTCTCTGTAGGGGTTCGTAGCATGGAAAACAAAAATTTTCTATCGCATACAAACAAACAAGCCAAGATCTATCTACTAGATTGCAGCAACGAGTCGATGGAATAACTCACCCTCGAAGATTCCAAAGTGTTTAACGAGAGCAGATTCTCGTGGGTGATGTAGTCGTACTCTTCCCGATCTCAAGATCGCGTAGACGATCCTTCCGGCGCCACGTTCCAGCAGCGCTCCCGCAATCGGTCACACGTTCGGTACTCGACGAAGACCTTCCTCTCCCTTGTTCCAGCAGGCAGCGGAGGTTGTAGCACTCTCCTCGCGATTCCGGCAGCACAACGGCGTGGTACCGGAAGTAGAGGGGAGATCCCGCAGGGCTTCGCCTTAAGCCGGTGCGAGTATGGTGGAGCTTATGAGAGAGGCTATTAGTGGTCTAGTAATTAGACACACCAATTAGAGGGCTCTAAACCAATTAGAAGGCTCTAAACCGAATAGCTCTAAACCGGGGTCTAGATCTAGGGTTTAGTTTAGAGGATAGGAAACTTGTGTGTGTCTAGGAGGAGCCCTGCCCCTCCTTTTATGGGAGGGGGGTCTTGGCGCGCCAGGGGAGGAGTTCCTCCCCAACTCGGCCTTGGGAGGTGCGCCGGCCAAGGGGAGGAACCCTCCTCCAACTCGGCCTCCACCTCTCCTCCTCTTTCTCCTCTTTCCGAAAACTGGCAGTTTGACCGAAAACTGGCAGTTTGACTTTTTCAATTAGGATTTGAATTAACCCTTTATTTCGGACAGCGAGAACACTTAGTACATGATGCAATCATTCCAACATGCAATGACACATTCATGTACCCCTTCCCCTTCCGGAGTGCCGGACATTCCGGAACCTTCTAGAATATCCCCGATGAAAACACCGGAATCATTCCCGAACTCCGAAACGGGACTTTCCTTATATGAATCTTATTCTCCGGACCATTCCGGATCACCTCGTGATATCCCGGATCCCATCCGAGACTCCGAACAACATTCGGTCTCTTTCTCATAATACCATAACTACTCAAACAACGTCGAATCCTTAAGTGTGTCTCCCTACGGTTCGTGAATTATGCGGACATGATCGAGACACTTCTTCGAACAATAACCAATAGAGGAATCTGGAAATTCATATGGCTCCCACATATTTCTACGATTACTTTGCGATCGAATGAACCACTTACATACGATACCAATTTCCCTTTGTCTCACGATATGTTACTTATCCGAGGTTATGATCGTCGGTATCTCTGCATACCTAGTTCAACCTCGTTACTGATAAGTACTCTTTTCTCGTTCCCGTGATATGTGATCCCTTGTGACCAAGTCACATGCTTGCAAGCTAATTGGATGACATTTCACCGAGAGGGCCCAGAGTATATCTATCCGTCATATGGATGGACAAATCCCACTCTTGATCCATGTGTTTCAACCAATACTTTCCGAACACTCAATGCCACCTTTATAGCCACCCTGTTACGGTGTGGTGTTTGATGACATCAAAGCATCCATCCAGTAAAGGTGATATGCATGATCTCATGGTCGAAGGAATTAGGTTACTATGTATCAGAAAGCATATAGCAATTGAACTATTGAAATGACTTGATCTTTATGCTACGCTTATCTATAGGAGTATGTCCACCATATCATTCTCCTAATGATATGATCCTGTTGTTAATAACATCTCTATGTTCATGATCAGGAAACCATGATCATATATTAACCAACAAGCTAGTTTAACAAGAGGCTTTACTAGGGACTCTTATTTTAGTTTACAAATCACACAAGTATTAATGTTTCCGGTTAATACAATTATAGCATGGTATGTAAACATTTATCATAAGTATGAAGATATGATAATAACCTATTTTATTATTGCCTCTTGGGCATATCTCCAACAGTCTCCCACTTGCACTAGAGTCAATAATCTAGTTTCAAACCTTTGTGTATATAACACCTATGGCTTTCCGGTGTTGTATGTACACGATTGCTAGTGGTCAACTGATCTCCGGATCTGACACTTCCAGGTCCGTGTGTAATTGCATGTCTTTGCGTCTCTACGCATCACTCATTCTCTAATGAGATGGCTTTGTAGAAATTTGGTCTTTCGGTGTGACCTTTAGTTCTTTGGGGTTAAAACATGTTGATAATATTGTCGCACAACATATCTTCATAGTATTATCCCTCTGTGAACTACACCTAGTTTGATAACAAACTACTTGACACAAATGCCCTCTTTTGCTGCTATAATAGCAATCATATACTTAGCCTTTTGTTGTAGTATCTGTCACAATGTCTTAACTTTGGAAATCATCCAAATCCATTATGGAACTCACTTTCCATTATATTGTGCCACCCTTAGTTTAGATTGAGATAAACTTAATTTGTACTTTGTGACAAAGCTAGTATCAATGTAGTACTTTTACAATGAACTAACCATCTATTTGTCACTTCTACAAATAATATACTCTTAGTTCTTCCAAAAGATCATAAGAATATCCTTACTATCGTCCAATGATCATCTTATGAATCATTCTGGTATATGCTCATAATATTTATAGCATAGGACATATCTGGATTTGTACATATCACAGTATGATTGATATAAATACTCTTTGTGATTTCATACATCAAGTATCAATCTATACTTGATTATTTGTTTCACTTTACCAAATGTCAATACACTTGAATATATCATCAACATTGAACTCATTCAATCCTTTCTGTGCGACAAGAACCTCTCTTGTAGTTTCTATATTGAACTCATTCAATATCTTGTCTATGTACTTCTGGCACAACCATATTAGCGTCTATTGATGCCAAATATTTGGGTTTTGCCTAAGTCTTTCATCGGGATGAAATTCTTAATATATGTGTTAATAAAAGATACATTATTTCCAATCAACAATATGTCTTCCACATAATGTATTAGAAACATGTCTTAGCGCTCCCACTTAATTTCTTGCAAATGCAAGCATCTTCATTGTCTCTAATGAACTTTTAAACTCCTTTAACAGTTTCATCATAGTGAAGATTCCAACTCCGCGATGCTCACTTTAACCATTGAAGTTTGCATATGCTTTTAGCATCCTTTGAATTTAACAAAACCCTATGGACCGTGTTATGCACATGTCCTAGGTAACGATTCTATTAGAAGAACTTGTTTTGTTTATTCAACTACCATATAACAAATTATATGTAGTGGTTGCTACATTAATCCGTCTAGACTAAATATCACTATGACAGATCAAATCTTGTCATAGTTAACCTTTGAACATTGTTGTGAACTCTTTCCCAACATGTCGACTATTTCATAGATATAAAACATCCATGTCTATTTCTTTATAGATCCAGACACAACTGTAAGGTCTTACACCTTTCTCGAGGGTCCTTCAAGTTCAAAACTTGATTTCTCGTGTATGGAACTATCACGGATTTTATGGCTTCAAGCCATTTGACGGAGTCAGGGCCCATCATCGCTTCTTTGTATGTAGTCGGTTCATTATTCTCAAATAATGATTCAACCCTCAAATCTTGGTATTTGATTGTTTACCCGATCTACTTGTTTCAATAGGAACTTAGATCTCCGTGACCACAACCTTTTGAGGTACGTGAACCATGAGCATTGTTGCTGCCTCCGGAACACTTTTCGGTGCTGCGCAACTCTGCACATATAGCTAAGGTTCTTTTAACCTTATCAAAGTTTCTATTGTCCTCCCACTTAACTTTTCACGAAAAATTTCTTCTCAAAGAAACTTGACGTTCTAAGCAACAAACACTTTTGTCTCCGGTGTTTTATGGAGGAACAGTTTATACAAAGACAGGTTCATCCGACTTTGGTTGCACACATCTTTCTTATGCATAGCATACCAATGTTTAAGAAAGGACAACTTGGGTTTTATCCCAAACCATAACCTTATATGGTGTCATTTCAACGGATTATGATGGAGCTCTTTTCAGTGGAAAAACGGTAATCTCTAAAGCTTTTAATCTTTAAAATACAATGGCAGTTTTATGAATTATACCTTTGATCTTACCATGTCAAACAAGGTTTAATTACATATCTCGAACGCTCCATACTTTTATGGTGTTTCGGGAAATGCAAATCTACGGAACGATTCCTTAAATCTTAGGTATTATGCTAAACTTGTAACTCAAATATCTTCCTTTATGATCTTTATCATAAACTGTTTATATTCTTGTTACAATGATTTTGCACTTCATCTTGAAAGTCTTTGAACTTTTCAAGTGTTTCATACTTTATCCTTATTAAGTAAATATTCATATATTCACTCAAATTTTTGGAGAAAGCATATGAAGTTGAAATCCATCGCTCTTGACTACACATAATGGATTTCGTACAACAATATGTACAAGTTCCAATAAGCTAGTCATTCGTTCCCTTTTGGCCTATGAACGAAGTTTTAATTATCTCTAGGAAAGTTTCACAAGCGTCATTTGATCAAAAATCAGAAGACTCCAAAATTCCATCCACATGGAGTTTCTTCATGTTATCTTTCCAATATAATTTAAACGGCGATGTCACTTCCTAAGTGATCTTTCAATCAATTTGTCTTTCGACATTTTTAGCACTTGTTTTATGGATGTGATTTCTCCAACGAGATTTGTAAATCATCCATCTTTTATGGATTACGGCAATTATTTGAACAACCCTTTTGTTCTCATAATACCTGATAAAACAAATCTTTGAAGGCAAGCTTTGATGTTTAACGAGCAACACAATAACCCTTTATTTGTTCTCGATGAACATCATCACATATTCTTTTGCTAGTTACTTAGGCCATTGTAGTTCATGAATTGTGTTGTTTCGTATGACGATTCACACCAACAAATTCAGTATCAAATACTTGAGAACCACATTGTTTAATAAGCAAAGAATATAGCCACAACATGTATATCATCTATATACTTAAACTGAACAATTCTAGTCTTTTCTTTTCTGCCATATATTTATGAGATTCTCTTTCAATATTTCCTTTTCTGTTTGAAAGAATCTATCAATATCAATAGTGGGGTCATACATATGACACATAGTCCAAAGCGTGTATAGTTAAATACCAATGTCTTTGGACTTGCACTTTGAAGTAGATCACCATCATCAAATATTTGGTGTTCTTTCAAATTCCTTTCTTTAGTAATCTCTTGGTGTAGTAAACATTTTACCTACATCAAATATTCACCTTATCATGGAATGTCCAAGATCAAGCTACTTTTAGCTTATAACGATGAATTATGAGTATAATGTTGCTTTCCAAAACCTTTTGGAGGATTAGGACAACTAGTGTCTCCAACCTTTTGCAAATTCTCATCAAATATGAGAACATGACTTTTGCCATATTATACTCTATCATGTTGCAACCAAAACTTCGTTTCAGATATCACAATATCTTCCACACATCATGGTTTCTGAAACAACTCTTTCAGATCCTAGATAACCTTGATATTAAGACAATCTTTGAATATCAAGAATCATGGAGACAAACATGATACTTATATACTAACATTTGGAATTGTTACTCTTGATTTAATACTAATTATTAAACTTCATGGAGTAACTGGAACTTACTGAAAGTTTGCAATAGGACTTTTAAACTTTAGATTAACACTTCAATACAATACGATACCAGTTCGTAAAGTAACTAACCAGAATTCTATAGTTCTATCATCTCAATTATAACTAAGCGCAAGGTAGTAAACGGATGCCAATGACTACAACAACTATGCAAATTCACTTTGATTTAGTTTATGATAAATTGAGTTCTAATTAATAATTAAATTAATCTAGGTGAACTCCCACTCAAAACAACATCCCTCACATTGTTTTAGTGATCACACGAACCAAATCCACCATATCAAAACCGATCATCACGAGAGTTGATATGGCTTCAATGGCGAACAATCAACATGTTCATCATATCTACTATATGACTCATGCTCTACCTTTCGGCGATCCGTGTTCCTGAGGCCATGTCTGTACATGCTAGGCTCGTCAAGATCAAACCTTAGCTACCGCATAAGCAAATCTGGCTTGCTTACGTTGTATTCACCCGCGGAATCAAAGACACCCGATCATCACGTGGTGCTTCGAAGCAACAAGCTTTGGCAACGGTGCATACTAAGGGTGAACACTTTAGAACTTGAAATTTATGTGCATGAGGGATCATCTTATAATGCTACCGTTGTCTACTAAGCAATACAAGATGCATAAAGGATTAACATCACATGCAATTCATAATATGTGATATGATATGGCCTTTCTTCTTTGTGCTTCCGATCTCCATCTTCAAGCACGAACATGATCTCCATCATCACCAGCATTGCATCAAGGTCAATGACGCTTTACCATGGTTGTCGTCCACCGGCTTCAACTATTACAACTATTTTGAATAGACACGCAGGTCTTAACAGAAATTAAAGACAACCATATGGCTCCTGCCGGTTGCCAACTTACAATAAGGAACATTGCATACATCAAATATAATCACAATCATGGCCATATCACATCACTGCACACCCCTGCAAAACAAAGTTAGACGCTTCTACTTTCTTTGCATATTTTACGTGGTTTGGGGCTTTCCATAAGTGTCGTTCTAACCTACGAACAAGAACCACAACATTGATACTAGCATTGTTGATTACCCGTTGTAAATTGGATCTTTACTATGCTAGGAGAAACAGGCACCCGCAAAGCCACTTATGCAATACGAGTTGCATGTCAAGCGTGGAGCAAGTCTCATGAACGATGTCATGTAAGGTTAGCCCGGGCCGCTTCATCCCAACATACCGCAAGATGCAAAGTACACAAAAAGCAATCTTCAATAAAAGCATCAATGCCCACAATGACCATTGTGTTCTACTCGTGCAACAGATCTACATATAGACACGGCTCTGATACCACTGTAGGGGTTCGTAGCATGGAAAACAAAAATTTTCTATCGCATACAAACAAACAAGCCAAGATCTATCTACTAGATTGCAGCAACGAGTCGATGGAATAACTCACCCTCGAAGATTCCAAAGTGTTTAACGAGAGCAGATTCTCGTGGGTGATGTAGTCGTACTCTTCCCGATCTCAAGATCGCGTAGACGATCCTTCCGGCGCCACGTTCCAGCAGCGCTCCCGCAATCGGTCACACGTTCGGTACTCGACGAAGACCTTCCTCTCCCTTGTTCCAGCAGGCAGCGGAGGTTGTAGCACTCTCCTCGCGATTCCGGCAGCACAACGGCGTGGTACCGGAAGTAGAGGGGAGATCCCGCAGGGCTTCGCCTTAAGCCGGTGCGAGTATGGTGGAGCTTATGAGAGAGGCTATTAGTGGTCTAGTAATTAGACACACCAATTAGAGGGCTCTAAACCAATTAGAAGGCTCTAAACCGAATAGCTCTAAACCGGGGTCTAGATCTAGGGTTTAGTTTAGAGGATAGGAAACTTGTGTGTGTCTAGGAGGAGCCCTGCCCCTCCTTTTATGGGAGGGGGGTCTTGGCGCGCCAGGGGAGGAGTTCCTCCCCAACTCGGCCTTGGGAGGTGCGCCGGCCAAGGGGAGGAACCCTCCTCCAACTCGGCCTCCACCTCTCCTCCTCTTTCTCCTCTTTCCGAAAACTGGCAGTTTGACCGAAAACTGGCAGTTTGACTTTTTCAATTAGGATTTGAATTAACCCTTTATTTCGGACAGCGAGAACACTTAGTACATGATGCAATCATTCCAACATGCAATGACACATTCATGTACCCCTTCCCCTTCCGGAGTGCCGGACATTCCGGAACCTTCTAGAATATCCCCGATGAAAACACCGGAATCATTCCCGAACTCCGAAACGGGACTTTCCTTATATGAATCTTATTCTCCGGACCATTCCGGATCACCTCGTGATATCCCGGATCCCATCCGAGACTCCGAACAACATTCGGTCTCTTTCTCATAATACCATAACTACTCAAACAACGTCGAATCCTTAAGTGTGTCTCCCTACGGTTCGTGAATTATGCGGACATGATCGAGACACTTCTTCGAACAATAACCAATAGAGGAATCTGGAAATTCATATGGCTCCCACATATTTCTACGATTACTTTGCGATCGAATGAACCACTTACATACGATACCAATTTCCCTTTGTCTCACGATATGTTACTTATCCGAGGTTATGATCGTCGGTATCTCTGCATACCTAGTTCAACCTCGTTACTGATAAGTACTCTTTTCTCGTTCCCGTGATATGTGATCCCTTGTGACCAAGTCACATGCTTGCAAGCTAATTGGATGACATTTCACCGAGAGGGCCCAGAGTATATCTATCCGTCATATGGATGGACAAATCCCACTCTTGATCCATGTGTTTCAACCAATACTTTCCGAACACTCAATGCCACCTTTATAGCCACCCTGTTACGGTGTGGTGTTTGATGACATCAAAGCATCCATCCAGTAAAGGTGATATGCATGATCTCATGGTCGAAGGAATTAGGTTACTATGTATCAGAAAGCATATAGCAATTGAACTATTGAAATGACTTGATCTTTATGCTACGCTTATCTATAGGAGTATGTCCACCATATCATTCTCCTAATGATATGATCCTGTTGTTAATAACATCTCTATGTTCATGATCAGGAAACCATGATCATATATTAACCAACAAGCTAGTTTAACAAGAGGCTTTACTAGGGACTCTTATTTTAGTTTACAAATCACACAAGTATTAATGTTTCCGGTTAATACAATTATAGCATGGTATGTAAACATTTATCATAAGTATGAAGATATGATAATAACCTATTTTATTATTGCCTCTTGGGCATATCTCCAACAGTCTCCGGTCCGTGCCTCTGGCCGGAGTCTCCGGTGTTGAGGGACCGGAGTCTCCGGTCCACTTGGCTCCCAAGTGGACTGGGTCATTCTGTTTGTAGTCCGGAGATTGACCGGAGTCTCCGGTGTAGACCGGAGTCTCCGGTCTGTTTCTTCTCCAACGGTCAGAAAATGGTTCACTGGTGTGAGGGGCTATAAATAGAGGACCTTATTCCCTTCCTCCAGTTGCTCGTCCACCTCAAGAACACCATGCCCATTTGAGCCACCAAATCAACAAGATCTCTTCATCCAACCATCCAAAGTCTTTGATCTTTGGAGAATCGAAGGAGGAGGCCTTGATCTAGAGCTTCACCAAGAGAGATCTTCATTTCCCCGTCATTCACTTGAAGGCCCCCATGCTCTAGTGTTTCATTGGAAACCCTAGGTTTCGATTTGGTTCTTACAAGCTTGTCTTTGATTGTTTGACAGCTTGCTTGTATTTGGGAGCCTCCAATTAAGTTGTGGATGTGTGCCCCAAACTCGTTGTAAAGGTGTCGTCTTCCACCTCAAAGGTTGCCGTATAGTGGAAGAGGTGAATCGAACCCCTTGGGGTGAGGAGATGTATCATGCCATCTTATACAAGAAGGCCCCTCCATATGCACCCCTAGTCATGAGACTCATCAACACTCAGGAACATGGTTCTCCGCTTGCTATGCCTCCCAACCTTACTGAGCACACTCTCGTATCTCTGCAGCAGAAAGGGGAAATGAGGGCTCCTCCTAGATGCTCCCATGCACATGTGGAGGAGGAGATCTCAGAGACCGAGAGGGCCCCCTCTCCTCCTAGGGCTCGGAGGAAGAATGCTTCCAATGCACCTCTTCCTCCCATGACACGTGACTATGTACATGAGAAGGTTAAGAAGGCCTCATTCTGGGAGAGGACCCTGTGTTGCATGAATGTGGACATCCGCAAGCAACAGCATGATTCCTACAAGAGCAACCGTCGCATCGAGAAACTACTCAAGGAGATCAAGGCTCAGGGTGAAGCGTATGATGAGGAAGATGAGGCTGAGTACACTAACGAGCATGGTGCCCAGCCATCCACTGAGTCAGATCACACTGTTTCGTTTTGGGCATGGAATGCCCAACAGGACAGCTTGGTGGATTGGAAGACCTTTTCTGATGTCACTTCTGGTTTTGGGTACCAAGTTACATCCTCTTCTCCCCCTCACGGCAAAGGGCCTGCTGCTCCAGATGATGATGAGGACTATGATGATGATGATGAGGATCAGGATATGGATGAGGAGGACGAGGAGGATGATGATGAGGACTACTGATCCGTTGGCATGCTAGCTTAGGTCTTTTCCCTTTTTTGGTGTTTCGATGCCAAAGGGGGAGAAGACATTGTCATCAGGATTTGCATGG
Organism: Avena sativa; assembly: GCA_916181665.1. NCBI lineage: Eukaryota > Viridiplantae > Streptophyta > Magnoliopsida > Poales > Poaceae > Avena > Avena sativa. The sequence goes on from OV702289.1 coordinate 598,108,704, forward strand.
GTTTGGGCTACTTGATTCTTATTTTCTCTCATCTTTCGTATCTATTTGCCTAATGTTATTACAAGACACTTTTTGCTATTTGTGTGTGACTCTGTGGGTGCTCCTACATTATTGTAACTCGTGTGAGAACTATGTGTTTTATCCAATGTTCTACCTACCATGCCTGCTTTACATGTTTATATTTGTGCACATAGGCAGGGGGAGCATGTCCATACTCTGTCATAAGTCATTGAAAACTACTTTTCATGCAAAATTCACTAGTTATCATCGAACACCAAAAAGGGGGAGATTGAAAGGACATTTACTGTCATGATCACTTTTGGTGTTCGTTAACAACTAGTAGACCTTTTTACAGTTTGCTATTGTCTACAGGTTGATATTTTACAAAGTGAAAAGGACCATTGGCTTACGGATCATTCCCTGCATTATCACTGGTTTCTTGAGATTTCCAGACCGGAGTCTCCGGTCTACCATGACCGGAGTCTCCGGTGTGGTCTGGAGTTTCCCCAGGATCTCCGGAGGGGGCTTCTGTTTTCCTGCCTGGGTCAGCCAGAAAGGTGGTCTGGAGCCTGGTCCGGAGTTAGGTCCGGAGTCTCCGGTCCGTGCCTCTGGCCGGAGTCTCCGGTGTTGAGGGACCGGAGTCTCCGGTCCACTTGGCTCCCAAGTGGACTGGGTCATTCTGTTTGTAGTCCAGAGATTGACCGGAGTCTCCGGTGTAGACCGGAGTCTCCGGTCTGTTTCTTCTCCAACGGTCAGAAAATGGTTCACTGGTGTGAGGGGCTATAAATAGAGGACCTTATTCCCTTCCTCCAGTTGCTCGTCCACCTCAAGAACACCATGCCCATTTGAGCCACCAAATCAACAAGATCTCTTCATCCAACCATCCAAAGTCTTTGATCTTTGGAGAATCGAAGGAGGAGGCCTTGATCTAGAGCTTCACCAAGAGAGATCTTCATTTCCCCGTCATTCACTTGAAGGCCCCCATGCTCTAGTGTTTCATTGGAAACCCTAGGTTTCGATTTGGTTCTTACAAGCTTGTCTTTGATTGTTTGACAGCTTGCTTGTATTTGGGAGCCTCCAATTAAGTTGTGGATGTGTGCCCCAAACTCGTTGTAAAGGTGTCGTCTTCCACCTCAAAGGTTGCCGTATAGTGGAAGAGGTGAATCGAACCCCTTGGGGTGAGGTTCATCGGAGAACAAGGGAGGCCTCTCGTGGTGTTGGTGGTTTGATACCACCCCCTCTCCAAACGTAGACGTACTTCCCCTCAAAAGGAAGGAACTATGGGAAACAAATTCTTGTGTCTCCGAGCGCTCCACTTTGGTTACCTCTATCCTTTACCGCACTTTACTTATCTAGTTCTTGCTTAGTTCTTGTGCTAGGTTGACATATAGGTTAATTCACCCTAGTTGCATAATCTAGAGAACTTACCTTTTGTGTCAAACCGTAATTTGATAAAGAGTAAAATTTGGAGTAGCACCTATTCACCCCCCTCTAGGTGCCCATACGATCCTTTCATCCTGCTTCCCAACCGTGATCCAATTACGTGGTAATCCGGTCTGGGGTATCAATCGTTGACCATGGCCGAATAACCATCATTGTATCTTTTCTGATCCGGATGCACCTGACGCTGTTGTGCCGCTTGTTCTGCACTTCCTCCTTGCCGAGGTATGCGTTGTTGCGTCTGAGGTATATTTTGCCCCGTTCCCATAGGATTTTGCTGTCCGGCATTGCCGTTGGCAGCATTCCTTTGACCGGCATTGCCTTGGTCATGGTTACCTTGGGCAGCCACACCCCGGCTGGTACTGTGGCGATCCTCATCAACTTGCACTGCTTTTCCTTTTCTAGCCCTTACCGGGTCATAAGGGATCATTTGCTTATTTCTTCTCCCGGAGTCCACTACCTCTTCTCTCCTGGGATCGTCACTCGGAGACGACGCGGCTCCTCTGCATCTTGCCGGGTTATTTCTGGCCGAATGTACCACCTATGAGGCCCTTGGTGGTGTCGGGTTAGCTTTGTTTATTTCTTCATTTTGTTGGCACGCAAACCTCAACAAGTGATTCACTCTGTCTTGCTGCCTTTGACGAGCCTCACTGGTTAAGCCTTCTAACTCGGATGTGGCCGCGTTTGCTGCTCTGAGGTTCTTTGCCGGGGTACTGTATCGATCCAACCCTCTTGTTACTATTGTAGCTGTCTGACCCGGCCTAGGCTCGTACTCCTTGTCAATCTCGGTGATCAGGTTCCTGCCCCGGATTTTCACTCCATCGATACAATTTTCCTTAGCATATTCTCTCAAGGTGATGTTCAGCGACTGATGTAGCTCTGCTACCTTCTCTGCTCTGGCTAACATTTTCCGCCTAGTTTCCTCTAACTCAACTTGCGCCTGAGCCGGATCTACCACATGTGCTATTGGTGTTGCTAAGCTATCTATCGCTTGCTGGAGCACATTCTCTGACTTCTCTAGCGGAGGAAACCTAGACCTGGTCTGTTTGGGTGTTACCTCTGGCTCTGGCGCCGGATCTTTGCTCGGTCCTGCATCTGGCGCGATCATCAGGACTTCAACGCTGCTGGTGGGGCGAGCGATACGCACTCCACGAGCGGTGCTGAGAGATGGTTCACCTCCTTCGTCGACGTGCCGCGGGTGAACACAGGACTCGTCCACCCCGACGTAGATATTGTGCGTGCCAAGCTTGATGAAGACGCCGTTGCACGGTGGAGGGTTCCTGCCGAAGCTTCCCGCGTTGTCACTGACGTAGTCCAGCGCTCCAAAACACTGAACCAAGCCAGAAATGATACGCTCGCCGTTGCTCAAGAAGTTTCTCGTCTGGATTCTCACCCCTGCTAGCACCGCTAGCCCCACGGTGGGCACCAACTGTCATGGTGGTGGCACGGCAGATGCCATGGATAGGCTAAAGATGGGGCCAATGGGTGCTAGGGGAATCCAGGGAGGGAGAGCGTGGTGATTCCACACACGGAAGTTCTTGTCTATTCTCAATCAATGGTGTTTTCAAGTATTCTTGAGGCTCTTAGCAATAAGGAGACAATGTCTCTTACCCCCTACCAACTAGCCCTAGAGTTTTAGACAGAGAGTGATTCCTCTATTTGCTGTCCCCCTCTCCTATGGAGGCCCCGATACTCCTTATATAGGGGAGCCCGGGTTACAATTCTAGGGCACAGGTGGTAGCATATTCTATGAATATGCTCCTTTCCTAAAGCAGATGCTTCTTTATTCTTCTTTAACGGCCCGTTCGTACTTTGGACGTAACCCGCAGCATCATCCTTGACTTTTGGCGTCACGGGCTACGTCATCCGGCTTTTCCCGCGTCACTTTGGTCACCACCGATCCGTTGGTCCTCTCCTTTGATTTACTTTGCACATGTTTCAGCTAATAAAGCCACCTTTTGACCAGCGGGGGGATTCCTTCTCTTTGAAGCTAAGATAGTCCGGATAGCATATAGCTAATCCGGCTTACCCATTTACCTGCAAAACAGATAGTCATGCCCGGCATAAATCTTATGCCGGCCGGACCACTGTCAAGGAAACGCCCCATGGGCCGGGCCACACCGTGATTCGGCCTGCCTCGAGGTGACCCGGTCAGCACTTTGCTTTGACCGTGTCGTACCCTGGCTAACTCGGCCTTTATACCTCGGCGTTGCCCTACCCGGGGGTATCCCCCCAACATCAGGGCTGCAACTATCATCACTAGATACGATGAAATAATAGGGCTCATATCCATCAACCTCAGAATGACACCTAGCAGTTGGGTCTAGCCTCTTTGTTTTCTTCTTCTTTGCAAATATATCTGGTTCAGACAAATCTTCAACAATTGATTCCTTTTCTCCTTCATCTTGGAAAAACTCCTCAACTTTAGTATCTCCTTCATTGTGTTGAACAGGGTCTTCCCTTTGCTTGTTTTGTTCACTGAGCAACTCCAAGATTTCAGCTTCCTGGTCATCCTCTTTTTCTCTCTTTTTCTTCTACTCCTTCAATCTCTAATTCGGCTGCTACTGCAATGTTGTGCTCTTCAAGTCTATATCATTTGTGTTAAACTAGAACTAGTCTTCATCTTCATCAGTACTAACATCAACATAAATTGGATTCTTTCCCTTCTAGAAATTGGAGCTTTGTTGTGTGCCCATGAAAAGTACATCTGAAAAGACAATAGCCACTGGAATTAGCTATTCATCTTCAAGTGGAATTAGTTGTTCATATTCAACTGGAATTATATGTTCTTCACCTGACAGATAATATACACCATCTTTGTCAAATGACAACACAACATCCTCAAGCAATGTTTGAGCTTCACAATCTTCAATATTCAACTCAATAGGCCATGGAGCACTTGAATTCAGTACCTTGTTAATCTCATATTTCTCCAGCATCTAGTACACTTTTCCCATGCCGTCAACCGCCTCCATTCCCTTCTTTCCTTTCCCTTTTTCTTCAACATAATACTTCTTATTCTTTATTCCATATCCATGCCCTTCTACAAGTGCTAATAGATTTAGCATTGTTATGATTGATTTTCTCAAGGTTCTTTCGATTCTATCTAGACCATGAAAATGAAATCTAATCTCCCATATATCATCATCAAGACTGCATAAAGGGAAAGACATAGCTACAGTTAGTTAACTATATTTCATATATATGTGCATGCACCCAAGATTAAATTGACATTGCAAATTACAAATTCAATATAGTAATTAGATTGTCACCTTACAATTGCTTCTAAATTGACATTGCAAGTTACAAATTCAATTTAGTAATTAGATTGTCACCTTGCAAATCATTGCCACCGTCGGTTGGCTCACCGCCGCCACGGTGTCCACCGCCACCGGGAGTCGCCACCTCCATCGCCGGAGAGGGTGAGAGGCGGGAGAAGGACAGACACGCGCACATAGGAGGGAAACTGAAACCTAATCGACGGTTTCCCCTCTCTTACAGCAAGAGCTGTTAATAGTCGTTCACGGCCGTGTCAGAGATGCGTCAAATGGCTGCCACATTGACCTTACATGTGGGCCCTACTGTGAGTTTCATGTCAATTCGTGGTCAAATGCGAATCGATGCATTTTGCGAAACCTTGGTTCAGATTTGGTAGTTTTTGCGATTGCGAGGTCGACCGGTATCATTCGGTAAATTTAACTATCAATGTAATAGTTTTATGTTATCAACTCAATACAAACCTAACACGCTCGTGGGTGTAAAACTAACAATCTAGCGATCAGGTAGCGATTTGCATACTCGGATAAAGTCCCGAGTCTCACCTTACGTGAGTTTATATTAGGAAAATATGTGGTGTTGTGCGGCACCTAGCTACGTACAAAACTAGGACACAGACACAGTACGTACAACTCTAGGACACGGACACGTTGAGATATAGGACTCTGTTACACATACGTAACAATGGCCGATACTAATTCTAACATCCTTTCTTAATTACAACTTAGACAAGTTAAGATTATGCTTGAAGTCTTCAAAGGCTCGATATGAAAGTGGCTTTGTAAAACCATCGGCTACTTGATCTTTGGAGAAAATGAACCGAATATTCAATTGTTTTTTTAACACTCATTCTCTAACAAAGTGAAAATCAATCTCAATATGTTTGGCTCGTGCATGAAAGACAGGATTTGCTGACAAGTATGTTGCTCCCAGATTATCACACCATAAGCAAGGTGTTTGAGTTAGCTGAACTCCCATTTCAGCTAGCAAGGACTGTATCCATATGACTTCAGCTGTGGCATTAGCTACAGATTTGTATTTAGCTTCTGTACTATACCTAGATACGGTAGCCTGCTTTTTAGCACTCCAGGATATTAAGTTGTCCAAAAAATACAGCAAACCCTCCTGTGGATCGACGATCATCAACACAACCAGCCCAGTCTGCATCAAAGAAGGCACTCAACAGTGTCGAGGTAGACTTCATAAACGTCAAGTCAACATTCATGGTATGCTTAACATATCTAAGAATTCGTTTGGCAGCAGTCCAATGAACAGTAGTTGGACCATGAAAATACTGACAAACCTTGTTAACTGCATAAGAGATGTCTGACCTTGTCAATGTGAGATACTGTAAGACGCCAACCATGCGCTATCTTCAGGTCCCAACAAGTCTCCATCATGTGCAGTAACCTTCTCAGAGGAAGACAAAGGAGTGGGCATGCCTGTACAATTTGTCATGCCAACTCTTACCAAAATATCATGAGCATATTTTGCCTGACTTAACACAATACCATTATCTGTTTTCTGTAATTCAATACCCAAGAAGAAATTAAGATCACAAAGATCCTTCAAAGCAAACTCTTCACTTAAATCTGTTAACAAGGCATTAGTTGCTGCTTGGGAAGAACTAGCCACTATGATATCATCTACGTAAATAAGCATATAGATTGTGATATGTGACTTATGATATATGAACAATGACGTATCGGACTTGGAAGCAACAAAACCAAGATCAAGCAACTTTGAACTAAGCTGAGAGTACCATGCTCGAGGGGCTTGCTTCAGACCATAGAGCGCCTTGTCAAGTTTGCAAATGTAGTTTGGTTTGCTTTTGTTTTCATACTCTGGTGGCTGTCTCATATATACTACCTCTTTCAGAACACCATAAAAAACGCATTCTTAACATCCAACTGTCACAAATTCCATCCCCTGGAAATAGGAATCGCCAAGACAAGACGAACAATTGCAATCTTAACAACTGGAGTAAAAGTATCCTTATAGTCAATCTCATACCGTTGTTTGAAACCCTTAGCGACCAGTCTAGCCTTGTACCTGTCAATCGAGCCATTGGCTTTACATTTAACTTTATAAATCCAACGACAATCAATAATGTTCTTCCCTGCGCGTGGTGGAACTAACCGCTACGTTTTATTTTTTAGAAGTGCATCAAACTCCTCATTCATTACGTCTCTCCAGTTTGGATCAGTTAGTGCAGACTCCAGATTTGCTGGTTCTTCAGTTTCAGTGGAGAGACACCAGCGAATTGTGCCGTCTTTATATTGTTTCGGGTTAGTTATGCCTCTAGATCCTCGCGTAGCAGGACGTCCTAGGAGCAGCACAGGCTGTTGTACAGTCGGCGCATGTACAGATGATCCACTAGATGTTGTACTGTGTGAGGCAGGAGAACCATCAGGCGCACCATCAGGCGCATCGTGTACTGAGCGTGTCGTCAAGGCTGGAGAAGCCTCTCCAGGCACAGACGATCCTGTGGCCCCTTGTGCGGCAGGCAGACTGGAGGGCATACCATCAGACACAGCCGCAGACGATCGCTGAGGGAACCGAAAATGCAGGGACTAAGGAGATGACGACCTGGCGCGTGGCATCTGGGCAGGTGGGGATTGCGCGGGATTCTCTCCACTAGTCGCTGCGCGGGAATCAGGACCAGGAGGTGTGCGCGCGTCAGACCTTGCAGAAGACGGTTGCATCGATCCTGATGGGGATCCGTCCGCGTCACTGTTGTTTTCACCTAAAAATTCACCAGATCCGTTTGAGCTGCTAGAAACATCATTTTGACTCAAATTTTCGCCCGGTACTCTGTTTCTCTGAGTTGTATCCTATAGAACAGTATAAACAGGACTAGACAATGGATTAGTAGCATGATTATTTCCCATATTAGAATCATCAATAGTATCATCCCCTTGTTCAAAATTTCTAAGAGAAGGATCTAACAAAAGAATTTGTTGTTTGAGAAGAGCATCGGCATTAGGATGCAAATTCTTGAAAGGGAACACACCCTCGTCAAAGACAACATTACGAGAAATATAGACTCGGTCCGTGGAAACTTCAAGACATTTTACTCCTTTGTGGCGAGGACTGTAGCCCAGAAAGACATATTGTATAGAGCGAAAAGCTAGTTTATGTTTATTATAGGAGCGAAGGTTGGGCCAGCAAGCACAACCAAACACCCGAAGAGAGGAATATTTTGGACGTGTACCAAGAAGGCGATGCACTGGCGTGTCATTGTCAATGACTTTGCTAGGGAGCATATTGATGAGATATGTGGCAGTAAGAAAGGCTTCATCCCAAAACTTAAGGGGCATACCGGCATTAGCAAGAAGTGCAAGTCCAACCTCAACAATGTGGCGATGCTTTCTTTCCGTAGCACCATTCTGTTGATGAGCATGAGGACAAGAAACATGGTGAGAGACTCCCTATGTTTGGAAGTGAGAGTTGAGTTTAACATACTCTCCTCCCCAATCAGATTGAACAATAAGGATTTTTCTATCAAACTTACGTTCAACAAGAGTTTGAAAATTCACAAAGGCCGGTAAAACATCAGACTTTTTCTTAAGCAAATAGATCCAAATAAACTTGCTATAATCATCAATAAAGCTTACATAATAGTCATGACGACCAACAGAAGTAGGTGCAGGGCCCCATACATCAAAAAAACTAATTGAAGAGGAACTGTAGATACACTAGTAGAAATAGGATATGGCAACTGGTGACTCTTAACTTGTTGACATGGATCACATACTGATAAGCTACTAGAATCTCTAAGACAAGAAAGTTTATTCTTGCTAATAATTTTCCTAACAGTATCGAAGGAGGGATGACCAAGACGACTATGTCACTTTGACTGAGACGGCTTGATGGCAAGGAAGGCATGTTTTTGGGACGGGGTTGACTCCACGGATGAAATAAGGGGATAAAGGCCGCCAATACATCGTCCTCTATGAATTGTTTTCCGTGTGGCCTAGTCCTTAATCAAAAAGAAGAAAGGGTGAAACTCGACAAACACATTATTATCATACGTGAAGCGATGGACAGAAAGCAATTTTTTAGATGTAGTCGGTACATGTAAAATATTGCGGAGTCGAAAATCTTGAGTAGGGGTATGAACTATTGAATGACCAACATGTGAAATAACCATACCTTGTCCATTAGCCGTGTTGGACCGTCAAGTTATTGAACTCCCCAGTGATGTGATGAGTAGCACCGGTATCCGGGTACCAATTTGTATCAACTCCATAGGCAACATGAGCCTCTTTATCACCATAGTCATAATCATCATCAAAACGTGACCAGCAATCTTTAGCGAGATGGCCTTCTTTGTTGCAAATTTGACAAGTCGTGTCCACCCAAGGAGAAGTGCGACGCCGACCACGACCACGGCCACGTCCCCCTCCCGGAGGTGCGCGACCACCACCACGGCCATAACCACCATATCCATCAAACCTATCTTCGCGACAGTCATCACGATGTTCATCACGTCGGTCATTGTATCTATCATCACGCCGGTCAGTGTAGCGGTCATCACGACGATCATTGCGATCACCACGGTCTCCACGAGATCTGTTATTGTTGGGGCGGCCACGACGTTGACGTGAGGCAGCATTGGCCGAGGTCTCAAAGGCATGATCGGAGGATCCATGAAGCATCTCCTGACGCTGATCATATGCGTGCAGCTGCGCATAGAGAGTACTCAATGAAATAGGGGTGGTTGCAACGCCAAGGACAACGACAATAGCATCATAACCACCACCGAGACCGGCCAGGATGAAGGAAACATGTTCCCTGGTCATGACAGTGCACCCGGCAGACGCAAGTTCATCAACGATCTGCTACATCTGGGTAAGAAAAGCTGTTGTAGAGAGGTTGTTCTTCTTTGTGTTTGCGAGGGCAATGCGCAAATTCGTGATCTTGGCTTCACTCTGGGAGGCGAACATCTCTTCTATTGCTTGCCAGACACCAGCAGCGTGCTCAATCCTTTGAACATGAGGGAGAACCTCTGGGGAGAGCGCTTGTAGAAGATAGCCGAGTACAATCTGATCCCTGGAAATCCAGTTGTCGTACTCGGGATTCGGCACCGTCTTCGCGGATTTATCAGTAGCTTTGTCGGCTGGCTCGATGACCAGCTGTTCCGGGGGAGCAGCATCGGATCCATCTAGAAGACCGAGGAGGCGTGCTCCGCGAATCGGGGGCAGGATCTGTGCGCGCCATCCGGGGTAATTCCGCCGCGTGAGCTTGTCGGACAGCGGCGCCCCAAGGTTGATCACCTGCGAGTTGGACGAGGTCGCCATGGAACCACGATGGCGTTGGGGATGGTTTGGCGATCTAGGATATTAGGCGGAAGAGCCGGACTGATACCACGTAAAACTAACAATCTAGCGATCAGGTAGCGATTTGCACACTCGGATAAAGTCCCGAGTCTCACCTTACGTGAGTTTATATTAGAAAAATATGTGGTGTTGTGCGGCACCTAGCTACGTACAAAACTAGGACACAGACACAGTACATATAACTCTAGGACATGTTGAGATATAGGACTCTGTTACACGTACGTAACAGTGCTCGATACTAATTAGATTGTCACCTTACAATTGCTTCTAAATTGACATTGCAAGTTACAAATTCAATTTAGTAATTAGATTGTCACCTTGCAAATCACCGCCACCGTCGTTTGGCTCACCGCCGCCACGGTGTCCACCGCCACCGGGAGTCGCCACCTCCATCGCCGGAGAGGGTGAGAGGCGGGAGAAGGACAGACACGCGCACACTGGAGGGAAACTGAAACCTAATCGACGGTTTCCCCTCTCTTACAGCAAGAGCCGTTAACAGTCGTTCACGGCCGTGTCGGAGATGCGTCAAATGGCTGCCACATCGACCTTACATGTTGGCCCCACTGTGAGTTTCATGTCAATTCGTGATCAAATGTGAATCAGTGTATTTTGTGAAACCTTGGTTTAGATTTGGTAGTTTTTTGCGATTGCGAGGTCGACCGGTACCATTCGGTAAATTTAGCTATCAATATGATAGTTTTATGCTATCAACTCAACACAAACCTAACATGCTCGTGGGCGTACGAGAGTAATGTTGTGCTAGCTGTTGGCATTGCGCGCACACGCACCTCGCAACAGCTCCTCTCGGAATGCAGCGTGCACCCGCATGCACCCGAGCTATAGCTTTCTCGGTGACGAGCGAGGAAAATATCATTATACTGCTACCACGTATGCGCACAAAGTGAAGTGATCATCGACCAACAATGCGCTCCTAATCTAATCTAATCGATCATAATGTGATGCGACTGCATTATGCTCGCGTTAGCTAGCTAGCTGATCATCACTGAGTTGTATATGCGGTATCCACCCTGGTATATATATCCATGATTGGAACCACGAAAGAGGGAGCACCATGATCACACAATACTTTGTGTACTACGTATATGATTGCTCTCTATCATCCATACATGAACTGTCTGCACCCTGCAGCCGTGCTCATGCACACATGCTATGCATACACTACCGAACAGTGCAATTTTGTAATCTGTGTGCATGGGTCCGATGATGCCATGTTGCTGCCAACTAGGCTCCCCCAAATCATGCACGGCCATGGTGTCTCCTAAAGTCGGCAACCATCGGTGAGGAAGGGGGGAGGAAAGGCATAGAGGAATGGATTGTGGGAGTTAAGAAAATCGGTTCGTGTCGAGTTCATGCATATGATGGAAGAACGGATGGGAATCAAAAAAACCAATCAGCACTTATTTGTTGGAGCCGGAGCATTCTTGTCTAGGAATGTTAATTGTTTAAGTGGCCTTGCTGGGCAGCCTGCATTGCTCTGACTCTGCTGTGCTGGCAGCGTACCTAATTTATATTCGATCGATGGAGATTTGAGATTTATAATATACGTAGATAAAAGCATAAAACCTTTCCACGGTTGTTTCAGTGCGCTGCCAACTACATATCGAAAGCCGCAATGCTCGCTCTCAGAAATGAAATAAAGAAAGGGAGGAAAGTGACACTGTTCTGTTCTATCCGTGGACAGGACAGTTCTTTTCTATAAATTTTGCAGCACTGATGGAGTGACGATCGAGTCTAGATATTCAGTAGTACAACTCTACGTTTGCTACAAGTTGATCTCCTTTCTGTTGCCTTCATAGAAAAGTTCTACTCTTTAGTGGGATGCAAAAGAGCTAGTACCAAATATTACTATAGGATTTGAACCTACCATGTCTACTAGGCGGAAACCACCTATACTTATTTATGCGACTCAAGGATAAAACTAGTCTTTGCATATGAACCAGAAAAATGCACCTTGCCCGTTAATTCTTCCTCGCGGTTCCCCTGACGTTTCCAAAACCATGAATTTACCTGACGTGTGACGTCTTTGGAAAAACAGTCTAGTTAGTGCCTTTTTTTTTTAGAAAAGAATACTCGCAAGAGCCGTATGAAGTCATCCTAGGCCCATACAAATAGTGGGGGCAAATGCACGAATGACTAGCAAACCCCGATTGAGAGATCTTTTGATTCGTATGATTCTCAGAATGTAAGAACAGTAGAATCTCAGGATTAGAGTGGCATGTCTAGTTAAACCCTATAGGATTAGAAACCGTAAGATTTTGCATCGAGTACTATTTAATTGCACATGAAATTTTTGGGTTGTAGAAACAGGTTGGAGTGGATGGAAAAAAGTTTCCTCCAAACTACTATAGTGCAAAGGAATCCTTTATAAAATTTCTAAGTATTGTAATCTTTTGAATCGAACGAATTTGGAATAAAAAATTCTAAGGATCGGAATTCTTCAAAATTTCTACACAACTCCTTTGAATCAAACGAGCCCTAGGATGCAGGACTTGGTAGAGGAAATATACAAGGCTCACGTCGGTCGATCAGGACCACCGTAACCGCACAATCCATCACATGTAGGCGTCGTCCCGTTATGTCGACCAGCTAGAGCCCTATCGGGTAGCTAGCACACGGCGAGAATATGAAAACAGGGGTCCCCTGCCATAACTCTGACATTTATGTCCACGATCGATCGCTCCAGCATTTTGCAGCAACAATGAAAACCAGGGCCCCTCCCCCCATTTGTGGCAAACACGAAAAGAAAGAAAAAAAACTCGATTCGATCGTCGATCCGCGAGCGAAGCGAGAGACGAGAAAATATCTCCCAGCAGCACGGTTGGTAGGTCGGCCTGCTGCATGCGGAAGACACGAAACGGATGGACGTAAATCTCCGGTGCTGCTGCCAGGCGGCCCCGCCGTTTCGGGCGGGAAACAGGGGACGGCGTGGACAAGGAGAGGGCTCCATCGCCTCTCCCTTGATTCACATTCGTTCACAGCACGACGCGCCAAGGATAACGTTCGCCTCTCCTCCCTCTCCCCTGTCACCTTCACGTAGTACTAGTACGTGCCAATAGTGGAGGGAAACGAAGGCTGCCGGGCCCTGTCCTCGCTCGGACACCCCATGTGTGCGCCACTGCTCTCATCTGCGCTGCTCTGCTCTGCTCTGCTTCGGAGAACACAATTATTTGCCACTGCGACAGCGGACACGTACCGGCGTCGCCGTACGTGGCGATAATCCCGTCCTAGCCTAACACATTTTCCGATCAGACCGTGGCGAGGGAAGATAAAAGGGCAGGACCAGACAACAGTGGGTGCAGCGCTGTTGCGAGACTTGGAAAGAAAAGGTCATCAACTCTTTTCTCATCTCCCTGCATCGAGATCCCGAGGAAGAGAAAACAATGGCGGATGCGCCATTGCGTGCATAAGGGAAGAATCTGTTCTGATTGATAGTAAAAGGATGCTGTTTCCCGACAACGCTCGTAAGAAACCGAGCGATGTAGAAGTGTGGTTGGGCAAAATTATGGACCCTTAGAGCAAGGGCAATAGTACAGCCAGCCGTTGGCTATAAGCCATGTCCATGTTATCTAGAGTCAATCTAATAGTTAACATGTATAATAGTTAGAGATCAAAATATACTATTTTATTAATGTATGGTCCATTTTTTACTCACATAGTGCCTAGGAGCACGTGCTGCAGCTGACTCTTAACTAAACACCCACTCTTCTTCTCTCTCATCCAACTAAGCACAAATATACTATTTTAAGTCCTATAGTCTGCTGACTGGCCTTTATTGTACTTGATCGCCAGCAGGATCGGGCACGAGGACGGCTCTCAGAGTTTCTCTGTCACTCAAAATCAAAATTTCTTCCCACTAATCCGCTACACACCAACCAAAGTAGTAAGCAGATAGAGAAAGCAGGTAGCAGTAGTACATTAGTCACGCGAGCACACTCATGCAGCAAGCAAGCAAACAACACCACCTGTCAGCGGATCAGATCTACTCCAGTAGTAAAAGACAGAGAACCCAGGCAGCTGAGACAGGTACCCACAGAGTTAGGAGTCCTCATCCTCGTGATCAAGCTCGGCACCCTTCTGATCGCCAGCTATTGCGTCCTCACGAGGAAGGTGACCCACTACAGGGTACCTCTCCTTAAATTTCTCTTCCCAGTCCTGTAAAACCTCCAGTTCATCTGGACTGAGGCCTTCCAAGTCCCCAGTCAGGTCATTAAGGTCAAATGACATCAATGCAAGGGCCCGGGATGCATCCCGCCCAGCAAACAAGGAGTACGGTCCTTGAGGTCCATAGAACAGCCTGAGTATATATAAGAGAAGAAAAAAGAGTAAGATAGACCAATCATCACAGAACTAAGATCTTACTGCATCGAGTCCTAGCAAGTATGATGGTCATGCAAGGGAACTATAAGTCTGACAAAAGACAAAAAAAAATGGATCTCACTTCAGACTCATGTGGACGCGAGAAGCATGCTCAGCCTAATAAAACATCTGATGCAAGCAGCCAAAGCACCGGCACTAGTCACGGTCCAGTGCACAAGTACCCAGTTCAAATCTGAAACTCAGATCCACAAGACCCCCCTTGCGGAAGACTGTGTCAACGATTCAGACCTAATTCCTTGGCAGTATTTGGACCAAGCGAATACCAGGTAGAGAGCTACACTAAGAACTACAGAGCTAAAAAATCAAGATAGTGTCAGCAATCAGTAAGAAGAATATGCTTGCTGTCTGTTGAAACAACATACCAAATTACTAATAAGACGAATAATAGTGTAGCAAAGCAAGGCCGTTAATGCTATGTACTCGTGTACTACTAGTTGCAGACAGCAGGATAAACAATGCCACACTAAACCAAATGACTTCACCAACTAGAATATACTATTTACAGACAAACGTGGAGCTAAACAAGGAGAGGCGGCACATGATAATAATGGTCACTAAAATAACAACAATATACTCTACAGAAGAAATGAGATTAATACTGGCAACCAAACACGGAAACATGTTGGCGCTACAAGACATGAAGAAACCTGGAAATAATGGGGCAGTTGCCAGTACGTCACATTAGGTGCACTGAGACTCGAATCTAAGATGGCATAAAAAGCAATTCACAATTGAAATACAGCACACCAAAATAATAAAAATATAATAACGTTTCAAGTTAACAGTTCTCAACCACTCTTGTAGTCTTTTTTCCTAACAGTGGCATGATGTAATTGAGCATCTGGCAAAAGTCTGAACGAATACTTCGCTTCATCAAATCATTACGGCAGTTGATAGCTCTTAACAAGAAACATTGTTTAGCTTCAGAGCTCCCATGAGTGGTTCGAAGAGACAATTGTAAGCACAATATGTTCTTTAATTTGACAACCCACCCAACCCCACTTATAAGGGCAAACAAGGATCTGTATTGCCTCTTGTTGTATTTCTAATTACGTTCTGAGAGTGCTCTGTGATGAATATATAAATAGTTTGAGATATCACATTTACAGTATTAATGAATGTATAGCGTTAAATAATGCACTCAAGTAAGCTAACATGTTCTAAAACGGACCGATCAAACAACTAATATTTGCACAATCTGCCAGTCGAAAAGTGAGCGACAGTTGACAGTGAAGACCATTAAATGCCTACGGCCCATTTGATCAAGTGCTCAGATGCACAAGGTGTTTACAGACTTTAACTCCCAGCTGAAGTATCCAAGGAATTGCCAAATGTCCAGGAATACCCTGACGATAAAATCTAGTGAGAACAAGTGAAACCATGTTGGATTGCTGAAATGCGCACCAGGACATTGTAGCTTCATAGCTCCTTGTAGTTCACCGTTTTGCATGCACTCCACTAATTTATGTGAAACAAAAGCTTCCCATGCTAGTAATTAGTAAAATCCCTTCAACCAAGGAAGACACAGCCCTCGTGTCTCAATCAAATGAACCCAAATGGATAATCCACACCACCATATTAATAGCATACTTAAAGCTAGAAGCACACATAATATATGTTGTTTGGAGAAACAGGCCATCCAACTTGGATCAGCTCTTACCAATCCATATTATCTTGCTTCACTTGTACTAATGTAGCTGCTTTACATTTAAATTCGGCTCAATGCACATCTCAGTCAACACTAAGTCTGAACAAATCAGAGCCTAATGTTTGCAGACAACAGGATAATGATACCTGTATACACACTACACTACAGTATGAAATGGTTCCACCAACTAGAACGAATTTACAGAAAAACGTGGAGCTAAACAGGAAGAGATGGCACATGATAATTTATAACTACTAAGACAAGAAGAATATATGTTACTGAAGAACAGCGGTGAGGCTCTCGGTAGAGCGAGGTTGGGCGACTTCCCTACCTTGGCTCGCGACGAAAAAGTTTTTACACGTACGCAGGAAACGTTCGTATCGATCAGCTAGGGAAAATTAGGAGAGGAAATAATTAGCGTACGTGACCTCCAGGCTCCATGGCTATTGGGCCGTGTAGTCTTCTTGGGCCAACTGCCGAACGAGAGAACCAGTCCAGCATCCAGCTGCTCGCTTCGCATCGTCCAACTGCATACAAACAAGAGAAACAGAGGTCTGTCCAGAGTCCAGAGAAGAGGCGGGAAAAATTGCTGGCGGCGGCCTCATCTCCAGACTCAAAATCGAAGAAGGGAGAGTGGAAGACAAAACTGGACCAGGCAGGGGACTGGCAAACGGCAGGCTATCTGGCAGCAGGCCCAGCGGGGTGGCTGTCAGCCGGTAGCGGGCGCAGAGGGGCGGCGGACCAACTGGGACGGCACTGCTGAAGGCATCCTCATGTAGATTGAAATTGAAGATGAGCAGGAAAGAGAAGGGGCAGCAAAGGAGGAAATGGGAAAAGGTATATTTCTTCTGAATTTTTGCACTTAGGTAGAAGACTCTTGTCTTATTTGGTGAATTTATGAACTGTGAATTGTGAATTGAAGTTTGACAAGATATTTTATGCCACTTTCTAGTGGAAGCAACACTAAACCAATCATACATGATACTGGAAATGTTATGGGTCTTATGGTAAACGAAGAGTAAGAGCAAGAGTAAGAAGTGGAAAAAGATATGAAAAAATCTAGGGCCGCCGAACAACCGGAAGAAGATATAGGAGATTCTTTAAAACCTATTTTATGTTTTAGAGTTCACCCGACCTCAATTTTTTTTCGTCCTTCGCCACTGCTGAAGAATACCGTGGATACAATCTACTGAACATTAAACACTGGCCTCCACCAAAAAGAAGGGGGAAAAACACAGAAACAGTACATCACATTAGGTGCACTAAGAGTCTAAGATAGCATAAAATTGATGGGGTGTTGAAATACAGTCAATAAATATGATACTGTTTCAACTGAACAGTTGGCAACAATTGTTGTAGTTGCTTTTCCCAATAGCAGCATGCTGTAATTGAGCATCTGGCCGGAGTCCAAATAAAATTTCACTTCATCAAAACATTACAGCAATGTGTAGCTCTTAACTAAAATAGAGTTCAGCTTCAGAGCTCCTATAAGCGGTTCAAGGAGACACGAGTAAGCACAACATGTCAACATGTTCTTTTAAGTTAACAATCCAATCGACTCCTCTTTGTTTCTCTTTTGCATTCAAGGGTAATATAAAGGCAAACAAGGACCTATCCTACCACTCATTGTATTTTTTGTTACATTCTAGAAGTTCCATGTGACGAATGAAACAAATAGTTGTAAGTGCTCGCGGTCTATCATGAATAATCAAATGTCCAGTAACACCCTGACATCATAATCTAAGAAGAACTAGCTAAACAATGTCAGGCTGCTCAAACTTGCAGCGGAACATTGTAGCTTCCTCATTAAGTTTACCATTTTATAATCCACCAACTTAAGGGCAACAAGAGCTTCATGTCCTAGTATAACCCCCTCGACCTATTAAGACTCAGGCCTCATGTCTAGATCAAATGGACTATCCACACCGCAAGTTTGATAACATACTTGCAGTTACTAGTAAACAACATATATCTTGCCTAGAGCAGTAGGCCGTCCAACTTGGATCAGCTCTTACCACTACCTGTTAACTTGCTTTGCTTGCACTAACACTGCTGCTATTACTTCCCTCAAGTAATCCAATTGTTCAAGCTTGGCGAAGTTTACAATCGTAAACCCAACTCAATGCGCATAACGGTCCACACTAAGGCCTGACCAAATCAGAGTGGAATCAATATAAAAGGAACATTGCATCACCTTAGGCGCACTAGGAGTCTAATAAGATAACACAAAAAGTGATGTAAACTTGACAATAGATATGATACTGTTTCAACATAACAGTTCGCAACGATTGCTGTAGTGATTTTCCTAATAGTGGCATACTGTTCTTGAGCATCAGGCCACAGTCCAAATGAAAATTGCAGTTCGTCAAATCATTACGGCAGTTGATAGCTCTTCGTTAGAAGTGGAGTTTAGCTTCAGAACTCCCATGAGTGGTTAATAGAGAAAACTGTATGCTCAATATGTTCTTTAATTTGAAAGATCTCTATTTGTTTTTTCTATTTCATTTAAGAGTAGTGTGAGGGCAAGGGCAACAAAGTTGTCTCACCACTTGTTATATTTTTAGTTAAGTTCTACCTGATGAATCATGAATGACATAAATTGTTTGAGATATTGAATTTACAATATTTAATGAAGACCTTGAGGACTGCACTCAAGTAAGCTAACATTTCGTTAGAGATAAAATGGGTGTAAGAATCCCAGATCATTTGCATCAAACAACAAATATTTGCACAACCTAACATCATATGTCATGTCGAAAAGAGAGTAACAGCTGAAAGTACAGACCATCCAGTGTTGCCTATCATGTCTATTGACTACAGTCCATTTGGTCAAGTGCTCAATACACAATGTACTTATACACTTGACCTCCTGGTTGAAGTATCCAAGAATAATCAAATATCCAGCAAAATCTAACAATAAAATCTAGTGAGAACTACCAAAATCATGTCAGGTTGCTCATACTTGCACAAGAATATTCTAGTTTCTTAATTGCTTGTGTAAAGTTCACCATTTTGCACTCCAATTTGAGGGAAATCTATCTTCGTATAACCTCTCAACCTAATAAGATTCAGGCCTCATGTCCCAATTAAATAGAACCAAATCAATTACCACAGTTTTATGCACAATTGAAGTTACTAACAGTCCAGTCCTGAGATATCTTGCTTGGAGCGGCACACCATCCAACTTGGATCAGCAATTACCACTAGAAGCCTTGCAGTATGGTTTGAGCTCAACCCATCAAAACCGTTACTTCATTTTATTTTATTTGTACTAGGCCTGTCGGTCAAGATGCAACCGGTGAACTAGCTGACAGATCGCTGGTTTTGACGACATAATTCCCTCGCGACTTTGAACACCCCTACTTACCACTCCACATTAACTTGCTTTGTTTGCACTAACACTGCTGCTAATTTATTTCCGCATTTGTAAGCTCAGCTCAATGCGCATATAGGTCGGCACTAAACCCTGACCAAATCAGAGCATAATCTATATAATACAACCAAATCCTCACCTCCCGCGCGAGACGTCGTAGACCTTGCCGCGGATGGCGATGAGGATCGACTTGGCGGGGTCCTTTCCGTCGTAGACCCTGAGCTGCTCGAGCGTGATCTCGCCCACCTGCACAGGGTCCGGGAACGGCGGCACGAACGGCTCCGCCTCCGCCTCGGCCTCCGTCCCCTGCTCCTTCTGTTGAGCAGGCTTGGGAGGTGCCGCTGGTGCGGCGGCGTCAGGGGCGACGAAGAGGGTGGAGACGATGAGGTAGGTGGCGAGCATGAGGGCCAGGACGGTGGCGGCGGCGGCCGGCGAGAGGCCCGTGTAGGCCTGCACGGCATCCGCGATCCCCATGGGGGCTGGTGGAAGCTTAGGGTTCGGGGGACGCGGAGAGGGGATGGGTCTGCCTGAGAAGGTGCGCAGGGCGTGCTACAGCCGCCGGTGACGGATGTTGACTCGACGACCTAGCGGGAAGAAAGGGAAAGGAAGCCAGCTGAGTTGCAGCGCAACGGACGCGGCACGGTCGCGGAATACTGCTCTACTTTTCCGAGAAGAAAAGTGTTTTTTTTTTCACATGTCCCTCTATGCTCACACTTGTTTTTTTGACAATCAATACCACGTTATATTCAAAGTAGCAAATAGTACATGGTAGAGATACATAAGCTGACTCCATCGATTACAAAATAAAGTCTAAAAGAAACTAGCAAATCTTCGAGGTCTTCAATCTCTTTCTTCTTCTAAGACATAATCTTGCACTTCTCTAAAGGCAGCCAAACGCTGATAAATATCGAACCATAACCTGTAAATACGAATGAAGGTTCTCCCATAATTTTTTGAGCCGCATTGCCAAGGCTACGTGCACGCGCGCAGTCATTAAGGTAATCAATCAACATCGGCAAGAGATCCAACACAAGTATTCCAGGAAAAATTAACCGAACTGCCTGATCGACGTCGCTGGCGAACCGAGAGTACGAATCACAATTGTCGAGGACGTAGCAGCCGGGACAAATATTGCAAGGATAATCCTCCTCGCGACAACCATGAGAAAAAGTCCAAAATCGATCCGGTGAAGAAAGATCCGAAAGACTGTACCTATAGAAACTTAATCTTTCAACACCACCATTGACGCCGAAAAAGAGATCTCGTCGTCGAACGATATGCCAAAGATCACTTATTGTAGACGATGTCATCTCCATTAAAAAGATGACAACCAAAACACTAATCTAATCTTAAAAACACTACTTTTACTAAAAACTCCATCCATAGATCGGGTTCCCCACCCCTCTGATGCCAGCGAGTCCAGCCGAAGGAGGGGGAACCGATCTATAGAGGAGGCGGAGATGCTGTGGCTAGGTCAGGAGAGGAGGCGGCGGCTGAGAGAAACGTATGCTGGTGCTCACACTTGTTTAATATACTACTATAACATCATGATTATTTGAATAACTTTTCCAACGAGATTTCAACCATACTCAAATCAAACATAACTAAACATACTAACTCAACTTTAAATTTATAATTATTTGAAACAAAAATGACAACTCGATGACATGTAAATAACTACTCTAGAAAATAGTTCATCCAACATAATCAAATGTTGCTAGTACCGCCATCCCTACCACCGCCAAACTCACCTCCAAAGCCACCATGGACATCACCACTAAAACTCTCACTACCACCACGAACTCATCGCCCAATCCACCATTGATGACATTGAGAGCGGTCATTTCGTAGCAGCATTCCATTAACAAGACATTCAACTAACATATGCATTTTCAACATAGTTGTAAAAAATACATTGACGCAAAATTAACATATGCATGACATACCCATCCCTGACAAAAGTTTCACCATAGAATCATCCATTCGAACAAAAAAGGGAATATATTACCACACCCCCTCCTAGTCCTAAGCTTGTGCTCGCACCGAAGACATCAAGACAATGCATGTAAAAAAGGGCAAAAGTTGTGGAACCCTAGAATTTCGTAGAGGGACATTATCAACATGTTCTATAAGAAAATTGAACTTGCGATATAATAGTCCCTCCGATCCAAATTAATTGACTTGGATTTGTCTAGATTCGGATGTATCTAGACATGATCTGGACAAATCCGAGTCAAATAATTTGGATCGAAGGGAGTATCAATTTGTTTATCCTTTGAAAAGAATGTTCTCTCTCTCTCTTCATTTCTCTAACTCCTAGTGTCTGCTAAGCCGTATGGTTCGCTTATCTCTAGCTAAATGCTAACTTCCTGCTAAGAGAGAGGGAACTTGGCTATCATGAGGAGGATAGTGACAGAAATCAGGGATGCCTTTTTTGGTACTAGAGTATTAGTTGGATTAGAGGGGATAATCCCCTCCAAACCCCAGATCCTCACTTGTTGGTAAAATTATGTTTGGTTCTAGAGTATTGAACTAGTTCAATCCCCACTTTTCCCCAAATTATAGTGAATTATTTTCAAAATCCAATATACTACCTCTACTAAGTGGATTGGGGATTGGGGTTTCATGGGGATTAGTGGGGTTTAGATAAAGGTAGGGGTTTCACCCAATCCCCTTGAAATTATCGCCTCTAATCCCCACAAATACCCTGGTACCAAATGAGGCATGAGAGGGTAATGGTCCGGGGAAGATGAAGTCGATGGGATGAGGAGGACAATCATGATGATGGTGATGACGATGAGGAAGGTAATGAGGAGGAGAAAGATGACTATGCCGATGAGGAGGACGGTGGTAAGGATGAGACCTTGAGACGGGGGGTGATACTGCTTTTTTTTGAATGGTCACCGGGGGAGGGAGAAGACCCTCCACCTGAATTTGTATTCAAATTTGCCTTTACAGCCTATTACAAGATGGGGTGGGTTCAAGTGAACCAGAATTTTACAGGGAGGGACCGGAGGGAAGACAAACAAACACACGCACACCAGCACACATAGAGCGGGGGCGAGGGAGGGCTACAGGTGCTGCACTTGAGAAGCACTATTAGCATGCACACATGATGACCATCACCAGGAAGATAGGCATAGGCAGAGGAGTGCCACCGACGCCATCGAAGGGAATCATAGTCCCAAGACCTTGCAGCACCACCACCTGCTTGCATGGCAACAATCCACTAGCTTGCAGACCGGGAGCATAAGAGGGTCAATGAGTGAGGCTGGCATAGCCGAAGGGGATTACTCTGCCGAGAGAACAAAAATAGAGACGAAGCTCGTGCAGCTGATTGATTGCCAGAACTGCAAGGAGTTGCTACCACGCCATCGAAGGGCATTGCAAGACCGAGGATCCACCAACGCCACGAACCTTGACCGCGAACTCAGCCAAATGGATAGTCCAAGCACATGAGGAAGTGTCAACGCCACAACCAACACCAACAGATTTCAGCCAAGCTTGTGCAACCATCAAGAGCAAAGAAGGGCACCAAACTAGCCAAATGTTGTCACCTGACAGGCAACAAGGTTCACTTGCGACCCCTTCAACAAGGAAAACGGCGCCTGAAGGCATCATGGACGTTGAGTTTTCGCTCGAGAACCACAACAGGAAGCCGGCAGGAGGTGCCTCTCCTAAACCATGCCCCAACAAGGGATAATGATGGATCACATCGCCGCCATGGTCGACTCTGGTTCAACCAGAGCACGGATTTCTCTGGGATACGCACCTCGAGTTGCAATCCGCCTGTCGAGTGCCAAGAGAGGACGGCAAACTCCACCACATAGCTGAGACGAGAAGTGCAGGTCACCGAAGGAGGGGAGCTGCAGTAGCGCTGACCCAGCATGGTGGAGAGCTGCTAGCGGATCCTCACCCCGGCGCATCAGGAGGGCCGAAACGACCCAAGTGGCCGCAAAGGCGGGGGGATCCAACCGCGCACAGCCGGACCTGGAGCATGGAGCTCACCTCCGGTTTATACTCCAGAACGGCGGGCACCGGCCGGAACACGGACGCCAGCCAGCAGGGGAGGGCGTGGGTCCGCCGGAGACGGGCAAGGCGGCTGCAGCCATCAACAGAGCATTGGATCTCAGGGGGAGGGGATTCCCACGGGGCTTGATGGAGGGACCCCAGTGCACGAGAGGGGTGGGGGATGGACGTCGGGGACTTTGGCGAGGAGACGTAGTAGCAGCGGCGCCACCGGCCCTCGACATCACCGGCGACAACCTCCGGAGCTCAGCGGGCGGTTCTCCTCTGAAACCACCACGCTCGGGGCTGATAGGCTCTAGATCCCCGCCGCCCCTTCACCGGCGTCGCCCAGCTTAGCTGGCGGCGGTCTCAGGGGCGACGAGGAGGTGGAGCAGGGGAGGGAGGTGGGTGGCGGCGGGGGCTAGGGTTGTCGCCCCCTGTCGCCCGGAGAAGGAGACCGAGAGCTGATACTGCTTATGTTTTTTCAGGGAGCAAGATCGTTGTTTTAGCACCAAGTCTTGCCCCATTTAAAGGTATCAGGAAGTACCAAGGACTTCTGATTCACAGAACTTTCATATGGATTTTAGAGGATTCGGTCTCTTAGAAAGAATTCAAAGAAATTGCTATGCTGACCGTTGATTCCAACGATTAGTGTTGTCGGATTGAATACGGAAAAGGTGGGGCGTGAAACATACGGTGATCTGGGACGGTGAGTACGCAAGCTTACCCAGATTCAGATCCGACTGCGGTGGACGGATCCTACTCCTGCTAGCAATCCAGTATATCAACAGAGCCAGAAGTTACAAAGGATTACAAGAGTTGGTTTCGCCGAGTTAAGATTGGTCGTTGTGGTTGTGCCCTAAAGGATGGTCCCTAGATCAGCTTATATAGTCATCGGGCATAGGGTTTACAGGAAAGTCCTGTCCGGCTGTGATACAAAGACAAAGTACAACTTAGACTACAAGTCTATCTATAGGACTAAATCGGCAAGTCTTTTGGATCTTCCTGTAGCCAGATAGGTTTTCATCTTCTTTCTCTGACTGGGCCACCTGTGGAGCATAGCTTAACCCGGAAGTGGGTCAACCTGGTCAATGAACCGGAAAGTATATCCCAACAATTAGAGTATATTAAAAACTCTACTCTGGAGGAAAACTTCCATCCATACAACGCCTATTAATCCGACTTTTTTGTGTTTGTGCGTCAAACAATGCTCAAACAATGCTGATGCCAATTCATACACCTTTTTAATCCTGTAGGAGATTCAAGAATACATGACATTTCACTGCTACGGTTTTCATCTGGTGCATCTCTTCTCGCCGTGCAAAAGTACACAACGAAATTATCTTATGTCATGTCTCTGTGCATAAAAAAGGCTAATTTCACCAGTTAAGTTTGTGATTCAAGAGGATCAACACTGCACACAAATGCCAGCTTTTGTTACAAGGCTCTTCAGATAGAAATTCGGCACAGTTCTACAAAAAAAATCAGTAAGAACTAACGACATGATAAAGTTGCAGATAAAAAGGAGTGACCATTCTGGCCATAATTGATTTGACAAGAATGTTTCGAATATACATCCAAGGATCAACACATTGCTCTTGAATGGTACGACTGTGTGAGACAGAAAGCTATTTATATCGCAGTTAACTTCTCATGAATTAGCATTGTACTGAACTTTCTGGCTACTGTTGCACACTTGCAAAGTAAAGTCAGTCCTAATTTGGTTCGCACCAGATCACACTTGAACTCATTATACAGGAGACTTGACTAGATTTTGACACTACGCCTGTGAACTTTTGCCTTCTCAGCATCAATGATAGACTCCACCTGTTTAACAGCATCCTCAAGCTTGCCTTCAGCATTGACAACTACGTAGTCAAAATGTTTCATCCGCCTCACCTCTTCTCTGGCTGTTGCAATTCTAACAAGAAGCATATCTGGTGTTTCTGTTTTACGGTGAATTAGCCTTTTGACAAACGCCTCTTCGCTCTCTGCAACTAGAAAGATGAAAATAGCAGATTCGCCGAGTATATGTCGCAAAGTTGCTGCTCCTTGAATGTCCACTCTCAAGACAATGTCATGTCCTTTGGCCATGTAATCGCGGATCTGCAGGCCAAATCGAATAAGTATTAACGATTTGTCATTTTATCTAGATACACCATTCACCCAATCAAGTGTTTTATATTTTACTTGGGAAAGGTCAAGACATAATTTTCCAAATTCTATGAACGTAGATGGTCTCATGGCCAAATGGCTTTTTCTGTGTGCCTCACGGCCTGAGGATATAATGTTTGTGTAATTAAGTTGGATATTTGTGGTGCCTTCTGGTGGAAAAAAATTAGTATTCGACCCTACATGTGTTTATTATCCAGTTATCAGAAAATAAGTCAGGATAGCCTAACGGTTTCTTGAACAAACAAGACAAGACGGGTAACCAAACATTATAGGTCGTGCAGTAATCTCACATTATATGAACAACTAGAAAAGAAGCATAAAAAGGAAGAAGCATATAGTCAATTTGTACCTACAGTTGAGCATTGATCACATTAGCATTCGACAATATAGACAGGCATTATAATGGTTCAAACTATTATGGTGCTGCGGATATATGATGGTTGAGTATGCTACAAAGCTTCAAATATTTGCCAACATTAAGAGGTTATTATCTCTATACAAGTATCAAGCAATCCAACAAATATAAGAAGGCAAGTATTTCAGAGGCATTTGAACAAATCTGGTTTGGGCATAAACATCCCATACACATCAGTGTACTGTGAACTATAACAAAAGCAAAGCAGTGGCACACCTGCTGTTTTGGGATGCCCTTATATTCCCCGTAAACAAGGGCGTATTCAAGCAACTCCTCCCTTTCAATCATCGTGAGGAATTCCTCTTTGTTGACGAAGTGATAGTCCTTACCGTCAACTTCACCCGGCCGAATGGCCCTGCTCGTCGCCGTAACGACAAAATGGATCTCTTCCCTCTCCTCTTGCAGCCTCTGGTGAACAATCCAACCCGAAATTTCAACGCCGAGCACGCAATAAAACGAAGGCAAACACCGCATTACAAGTAGGGCGTATTAGTATATCACCTTGATGACGGCATCCTTGCCGACACCGCTCGGACCACTGATGACGAGGATCATCGGCTCCGGCGGAGGCGCCAGAGGTTCGGCTGTGAACCTCGTCCCCAGCGCCGCCTCCAGCCCCCGGAACAACTGATCCTACAATACCAAACCACAGTATAGAGCACACATACGCACCTCGGTAAGCGGTAGGTGCAGATGAGAGAACCAGACAGCCAGGGCATGCGAGAATTATTACGCGAATACCTTGTCGGAGAAGGACGGGGGTGGCGGAGGGGGGGCGGCGGTGGATGGGAAGAGTGGTGCCACCCGGACGACGACGAGGACATGAGGCGGCGTGACAGGGGACGAGAGGCCGGAGGGGCGGCGGGCACAGCACGTGGAGGAAGGGGACACCTCGCGAGGAAGGGGGAACGGGCGAGGGCAGAGGAGAACCTCCGCGAGAGAAGCATCGAGAAGGATGCGGTGCGTAGAGAAACGGCGAATGTGGGGAATGGGGATGGCTGGATTGGGACGGAAAATGAGAAGAGGGGTTTGTGGGTTTTTAGGGCAGCGTGGCGTGAGATTTGAGCGATGCTGGAACAAGTCCAGCCTGACCTCGCCTATAGGGAGTACTCGAATAAGCATATTTTCTAGCTTTTATCCAAAGCAATCCTTTAAAGTTTAATCAACTTTGTAACAAAAAGTAGCCACATATGCGATGTTAAATTGGTATTCTATGGATCTACAATTTGAAGCGAATTTAGAGCAAGTACAATAAAATCCGGTCAGCAGACTATAGGACTTAAAATACTCCCTCCGACCCATATTAGTTGACTTGGATTTTTCTAAATTCGGATATATGTAGCACTAAAACATGTCTAAATACGTTCGAATCTAGACAAATCCAAATCAACTAATATGGGTCGGAGGGAGTAGTATATTTGTGCTTAGTTGGATGAGAAAGAAGAGGAGAGAGGAGAGGAGTGGGTGCTTAGTTAAGAGCCAGCTGCAGCACGTGTTCCTAGGCAATATTTGAGAGTAAAAAGTGGGTCATACATTAATAAAGTACTATATTTTGATCTCTAACTATTGTACATGTTAATTATTAGATTGACTCTAGATGATATGGACATGACTTATAGCCAACAGCTGGCTATACTATTGCCCTTGCTCTTAGTGATACTGAATTTAGTATCATAAATGCTGCTACGTTTTTCTATAAAGTTACTCAAAGATTAAAATCCTTGACTTTGTACAAAATAAATACTATTCTTTTACTTAGTTGAATGAGAGAGAAGAGAGGTGGACTCTGCACCACGTGCTCCTAAACACTACGTGAGAGTACAAAGTGGCCATGCATTAAGACAATACTATATTTGTATGCTTATCTATTATACATATTGGCTATAAGATTGATTACAGATGACATAGATATGGCTTACAGCTAACGGTTGACTTTACTATTATCCTTGCTCTTAGAAGTACACTTACTTGCAAATGTAGGAGTATACTTCCTCTTACTCTGGAAATAAGTGACTCGGTTT
This sequence comes from Avena sativa, assembly GCA_916181665.1. NCBI lineage: Eukaryota > Viridiplantae > Streptophyta > Magnoliopsida > Poales > Poaceae > Avena > Avena sativa. The sequence continues at coordinate 598,136,800 of OV702289.1, forward strand.
AATTCAGATCTGAATGGTTTATTTCCGAATCGAGAGAGTAGTAAATATCTTATTAGAGGAGCTTTCAATAAAATTTACCCTCCTAAATTTATTGCATCTCTAGTAAGCAACTACTCGACTGATCTCATATATTTTACCCGTCTATATTTTGTTACTCCCTTTGTTTCGAATACATGTGGATCTAGACAAATCTGTTACACCTAATTTGGGATAAAGAGAATACTATAATAGCATCTAGCTAACAACAAATACTTTATCCTTCTTGATTATAGATCCCAATATATTTTTCAGATAGGAAAATGATACTAACCCGGGGCACGGCACACGTTGTGACCTTCGGTTCCACACATGACACGCGTCCACCCTGCACTACTCCCTTATCTCCTCGAAGTGTTTCCAATCTTCGTCACCTTCCTCGCAATTTTATCGCACCCACCACTACACCATGCTCCGCCACTGCCTTCCCTTCGACCTTCGCCAGTTGTTGCGCTTCACTGGGCTCCACATATGTCAATATGTGCTGCCACTAAGTCATCAAGCGCCGCACTGCTTGAGACCTCTCCCTTGCCCCTTTCGGTTGCAAGGAGTGGCAGATCCTCTACCTATTTCAACCCCAACTCATCAATTCTAGCTTCAAATCACTAGCTTCAGCGCATGTTGTTCCTTTAGAAACTACTACAGCCGAGAGCTCAGGACTAGCGGCGATGAAGCTGCGAGGTTATGCGACGTTGTTGCCGATGGGAGCCAGCGTTGCTACCAAGGTACAATGCCATTGCTGCCAGCTTAGGGCGGGGATGCTATCGACGGCTGTCGTTGATGCTACAATCTGAGACAATAATGCTACTGGCATGGGGTCAGTTATGCTACAAGTGTTGGGCAATGCTACTACGAACGGTGGTCAGGATTGCTACCAACGGTGCTCAACGTTGCTACCGACGGAGGTCGGTGATGCCTCCTACCGGCGGCCTGGGAGGTGGTTGAGGATTTTGCTGCGGCCACACATTTTTTTTGCTACATCGATGCATCCAAAATGCTGCAATGTTTTTGTTGGACAGTTACTAGACCAAGTCTGCTAGCCCATTAGGCCCATACCTGGAGCTTTCTCTATATATATATGTACCTCCTCCCGGATGTAGGGTTTCCTAAGCCAGCTGTCACTACACTACCACACCATACAGGTTAGCTTCCATAGAAACTACATGGTATCAGAGTTAGGTGCATCAGTGGCAACACAAGTGGTGGAGTTGGAGATAGTGACATCAGCAGTGAGGTGCCCCTCCTTGCTGGTGTAAGGAAGGAAGAGAAGGGCCAGATTTGCTACAGGAGGCAGTGGATCTAGGGCTGAAGGTGGTGGTGAGCAAAGGGGAAGCTATCAGCAAGCTGAGGTTGTAAGGAGGTGAAGGAATGAAGACACAAGTATGGGGGACGATGAGCAGAGCTTGGCCATGGCACTGGAGAAGCTGGCAGAGCTTCTCTCCTCCAAGACAGGGGAGGTACGCCATCCAATGTCACTGTGACTCAAGCAGAAACGGTCCAGAGGATTGAGCTCATGCCAAATGACATCAAGCTTGAAGGTGTCAAGAACTATCTGAGTTGGTCCAGAAGGGCATTATTGATCCTGCGAACCAAGGATCTAGATGGATGTGTGATGGGAAAGGTGAGTGAACCAGAAGACAAAGCTAGTGTTGAGTGGAAGAAATGGAGCATTACAAACTCGCTGATTGTAGCTTGGTTGCTGAACTCCCTAACTCCAACCATTGCTGCATATGTGGACACGTTGTTAAAAGTTGATGAGCTATGGAACACATTGTCCAGGTTGTACTCAGGGAGGGGTAATGTTATGGTAATGGCATAGATTGAGGAAAAAGTGATAGACTTGAAACAAGGGGACACAACTCTGATGGAATATGTTGTTGAATTACAACATTTGTGGGCTGATTTGGACCATTGTGAACCACTTGAGCTAAATGATGCTGAAAGTATTATAAAAGTGCAGAAATGGATAGAGAGAAGGCAGGTGATGAAGCTTCTGAAGGGACTAAATGCAGGTTTTGAAGGGAGAAGAGCAGCTCTATTGCATCACCCAGTCTTCCATCACTTGAAGAAACTATTGCAGCAATGGCACAAGAAGAGGTGAGGCTGAAGCTTGAAAAGGGAGGTGAAAGCATTCCCTCTCCAGCCTACTTCATGGCTGAGAGGAAGGAACTCAGGGACTGCTTTCAATGTGGGGAGAATGGTCATCTACAATTCAACTGTTCAAATTACCGGATGCATGGCACGGGGAGAGGACGCAGCAGAGGAGGCTACACCTGGGGAGCTAGAGGAAGAGGTGGTGGACTAACTAACTCAGGAGTAAATAGAACAAACATGAAGCATATTGTTGCTACCCATGCTGCGATTTCTGATGAAGGCCAAGCAAGCACATCCTACAATGATCCAAAGAGCGGTGGATCAGATGATCATGTGTTTGGGAACTTCGCCCACTTGGTCACCACCAATGAAGGTAATGCCGAAAAAGCTTCCTTTGCTACTCATGAAATTAACCATGAATGGATATTGGATTCTGGAGCATCAAAACACGTTGCTGGTAATATTGGAGAGTTTGACTCATATAATCAACACACCCCCATGTTGGAAATATGCCCTAGAGACAAATAGTAATAAGGATTATTATCATATTTCATAAATTTTATGATTAAGTTTTATATTATATTATAACTATATTGAGTAGAAACATCAATACACGTGTGATATATAAACAACCAGGGGTTCCCAGTGAAACTCTAGTCACTGGTTCATTGGTCAACAGATGATCAAGTTTCCTGATCATGTGGCATTTATGCCAGTTGGAAATGGAGTCAACTCATTCTGAGAATGATATGATGAACCAATACCCAACCCAAACATCATGACCCGATCATGTCACGAAGTTCAAGTTACGATGATTATAAATGGATCCTCGTAGACTATTCCTTAGACCATGAGGCTATATCAATCACTGTCTCCCGAGAGTGCTTAGATAACATCAAGCATCACTTGGTAATACAGTGATTATAAAGATGTGTTCAGGTACTCGGAGGAATAGAGGCAATATATGTCAAGAGCGGGATTTATCCATCCACGTGACGGAAAGATACTTAAGGGCCCACTCAAGAGAAGTTATATCCAATAGTTGCGCAGCGTGCGATTTGATCACAGGGATATCACTTGTCGGAACGAGTCAAGTACCATTGTTCAGTAACAAGATTGAACACGACATGGTGATGTCATTGATCAAATCTCGGGCAATGCAAGTATCAAGAGACAAAGGGAATAAGACACGAACGTCCTGGTTCAAACGATGAAAGATCTTCGTGGAACACACAGGGGTCACATGGCCATCCAGGTCCCTCTGTCGATCATTGGGAGTGTTCTGACCATGCCTGGAGTGTTCCCGAACCGTAGGGTATTATGCTTAAGGGTTTGATGATGCTTAGATAGTGTTTATAGGATCGGTAGAATCGCCGAAGAATAGTAGAGAGAAAACCAAAAGGGTTTCGGTAAGTCCGGAGGATGTCTGGAGTGGAGGTGGAAGGTGTTCCATAGCCACAGAGATTGAATAATATGTGAATGAATGTTAAATATTGATTTAATCATTTATTCATAATTATTTAGTAAAATATAAAATCAATTTAAAGGTCAAAAGGCTTAATGGGCCAATTCCGGAGGGAAGAGGGCCCATTAGGGAAAGGCAAGAGGGGAGAAGGGGCAAGGCGGTGGCCGGCTGGGCTAGCCCCCTCGCGCGGGGCCCACTAGGGCCGGCCGGCGGCTTCCCCCCTCTCCCTCTCCTTTAGTCCCACCCCGGGACTTTGAGGGAGGTAGTACCTCCCGTCCCCCTATATATAGTGGGGGTATTTGGCCAGATAAATACACACAATATTCAATAAAAGGTTTCCTCACTTTTGGGGAGACCTCCAATTGATATTCTCTCTCTCTCTATCTCTCTCTCTCTCGTGACTGTGGTCCCAAGTTTGGACTGCGCAAACGAGAGACATCTTCATTGTGGAGCACCGTCGCGCTGCGGGATTCAGATCCAGGAGCTCTACTTCCGCAACTACTGTTGGATCGGGGAAGCGGGAGTCATCGTCAGGCACCAGACATGTGTAACTCCCTGCGAGGTGTCACACTTGAGGCACTCAAGTCGTTGGAGCCGCAGGAGCGCAAGGACTTTATCACGACCTTGAGGTCGGCTTCAGCTTGTCTATATCAACCACGCTCTCCTGAGCGTTGACAACGCTTTTCGGTCTTCAAGGGTAAGTTCGCGAAAATCCCCTCCCGTTACTACATTACTAATAGATAGGTCCTGGCAGCATCAGGGGTTCAGGGGCGTAGGGTAAAAATTATTGTTTTCATACGCGGAACCCCTACAGTGGTATCAGAGCTAGATCTATGCGTAGTACAACTAGTACTGGTAGAACACACGAGATGTAGCATGTGGGCGTTGATCTTTTAGTTGTTACCCTCCCACGTGTACTTGTGTATACCGCAGTAATGCTGGATGACGCGGCCCCGAACCGACTTTATGCGTTCATTCACGAGACTAGTTCACGCTTGACATACGGCTTGTACCGTATAAAGTGGCTTTGGGGGGTGTTTTTCTCTCTCGCATTAGTTGGTATGCCATTTGCAATGGAGGGCCCTGAAAGGGGTGTAGTATAGACAACTACTTGATCAGCATTATGGTGACAGTTCGTGGGTAAGAATGGTTCTTGTGCGAAAGCCCATTCAACCACATAAAACATGCAAAGATAAAGTAGAGGCGTCTAACTTTGTTTTGCAGGGGGCGTTGCTTTGTGATATGGCTGTGGCAAAGGTAAATTTATTACCTTATATTACGTAGTAGTAGATAGTCATGGAGGTGACAGACTACCACACCGGAAAGACGCCGGTACTACGGCGCCAGAGCCCTGGCACCGGAACCCGGTGACGACAGATGGAGATCACGACGTGAAGGACCATATCACATCGCATTTACATTCAATGTTATTGTTTGTATATCTTATTATGTGCTAGTATTAGATACTCGACGGCAGCCTAATAAGATGATCCCTGTTAAAATTACCAATGATTGTGTTCCCCCTTAGTGTGTACCACCAAGAAAGTTCTTCGGTATGAGGCGATCCGTGGTGAGCGGGTGTCAGACATATCTACGTTCGCATACTGTGGGTGTATGCCATGTTGCACAGCGAGTACACTAAGGTTGAGTTGGCGAGCCTAGCACGTTACAAAGACGTGGCCTCGGAACACGGATGGTCGAAAGATCAAGCACGAATCGCATGAATGATGTGACCGACGTTTAGCGTCCACCCTAGAACCCACATTGATGGCCGTGATGATCGGGGGAGATATGGGGAAAAGGGGTCGTGTTATCACTAGGAACCTTTCAGGGGATAGGTGTTTATGAGTGGAGTTATTGTTAACTCATTTAATTATAAACTTAGTATAAATTCCTTTTGCAATTATAAATGTAGAAAATGGTTCTCCCCGATGCTACCTTTTCTGTTGACGATTGGTTAGAAGGAGAGAAGCTCAGGTTAGACGGATCAAACTTCTCTATATGGGTTGCGCGTCTCCATGATATCCTTAGCGAGAATAACATGGTCGACTACATACTCGATGAGATGGATTTGGAGCAGCCCTGTTTCTATGAGACCCCAGAACAACGGGAAGACCGCTATTACCATCGTGAGATGTCCACCTTCATATCAGTTATAATGTGCTACGGGATTGTAGATGAGTTGTGGCTAGTCGTGGGTAATCTTGACCCTCGTGCGACTATGGTACAGCTTAGGACACATTTCATGGAACAAGCACGCATATGGAAGCATGAGCTGATGGGACACTTCCTCTCCATTAAGATGGAGGAGAACTCATCACTTGACAACCACTTGGAGCGCATGCATGATGCGTACATGAGGCCTGCATACTTCCTGGATAGCTGGATGACGGGCTCTTTTGCAAATGGCGTTGTGTTGCGGTCGCTGCCACCAAGCTACCAAGCATAAGTTAGGACTTGCATTATGAGAGACGACGCGGAAACACAGGATTTCCACAGGTTCATATCACATCTCAGGAATGTGATGGTTGAACCCGTTGTCGGAAAGGTCATCAATGACAAAGGTATATATTTGATATACAATTTTATAATGTTATAATCTTGCAAACACATTTGCAGTGTTAAGTATATTTGATACTTGTTCTGTTTTACTGAAAACAGGTCCTTCTGCATAGAGGTGCTTGCTGGAGAAGAGGTGACATTGCATGTTGATGGCCAACGACACTCTCCCTCAACATCTATCATTTAGTTTATGTTTAGGATGATTATTGTAATCAAAATATTATGAACTTCTTTAGTGTGTCTCACACTTTGTGAGACGGTTATTCATATCAGTTTGTAACAAACAGTTGTTCCACTTTTATGAATGATTTCTATTTGTGTTCATATCTTGTTTGATTATATATGAATTATCCTTGTTGTTTGAAACTAATTGATAATGCATGAACATTTGTAAAATATTGAAATGCCTTAAAATACCCAACTTAATGATATGTTCATTAATGAATGAAACCATTGTTTAAATTCAAAGTTATGTGATAATATGTGAAAGTCATTTGATTTCTTATCACATATGAATCATGCCTAAGTTCGGCAAAATAACTTGAACACCATGTATTACTTGAATACAAAGTGTTTGATGAATTGTTAAAAGTAAATACATATTCGATGTATTGTGTTTTGACAAAATTGTAATTATCATTATATGATTGTTTAAATGTGTAAAGTAGTTTACCAAAGGAAACATAAGTATGAAACTATTTGATATGATCAAAGTGTTTCATCATCAAAGGTTATTAAAGATAAATGATAATCTAATTACTATGATTTGATCAATAGTAATGAAATTCGACTTTATAAGAATGGCATAAAAGAAAATTGTGAAATGCAATGCATTTGAAATGTCAAATTGCAAAGCATCGCGATATGATATTAGATATCAAAGTGGGTGAATAGATGGTGCCAAATAAATCATTGTAGTGTAGATGTAAAGACCATTAGTTAGAAATAGTTATCGCTCAATTAGAATATATAGTGAACCATGTGAATTCGTGAAAGCGGCTCCATATCTAGTATGGATCATCGTAAAAGTTTTGGGGTTATTTGATATAACCAAAACAATAGCGAATAAGTCCTTATAGAGTATTCATTGGAAACTTTGAATACGAAATCCATAGCTAAAACCAAAAGGGAAGCAAAATTAGTATTGCTTGGATTTTGGTACATTTTTGAGAAAGTTCGCATTCAGTGATATTTCTCGATTATGGAGCAAATGGAAGATAGTGAAAAACATGATGAGGATTCAAAACCCTGCATCAGAGTGTTGAGAAGCACAACAGAAAATGTTCCTTAACGAAACTCTTCACAAAGGAAAGAATCAATGATAATGATCATTGTGTTTTCCCCACTGGTGTTTTCACTACGTAAAGTAGGATTCAAAATGCATCCCATGTCTTGTATGGAGACATTTGTGAATCATTTCTCATGATTCTTGGAATATGACATACCTACGAACTACTAATGAAATAATGGTAAACTAGAATTATGAGAAATCCTAGAAGAAAAATTCCCTTGAGATTAGAAAGCAATTCGTTGCTGAATCTCACAAGTAAAGGGGTTACTTGGAATTTTCCCAAATGACTGCAAAGCCATAGTGGAAAAGGGGGTAAATGACAAAAGCACAATTTTTCAAATATGGATGAATTCAAATGAATTTGATTCAAGTGTGCTAAATGTATAGTGTATTTAAAAGTGGTAAAGTACTAGTATCTCATAAGTAAATCTCAGTTTGATATTTGATCAAAGGATTTTGAAATCGTTCAAAATAGCGAGTGGATATGCAATTTGCATGAAATTGAGTGGGAGCTATAAAAGTCTTCCTAAAACAATATGTGAATGACATATTTTTGAGTGGGAGAAATAATAAGTCTCAAATTCGAATATGTAGGAACATAGTTTGAGTAAGAGTAGTGACTCATCCCAAATATGGTAGGAACATATTTTGAGTGGGAGCTTATAGAGTGATTCTTAAGTGTGTTAAGAATAAAAGCGCAAGTACCGATAAATAAAGATTTATAGGGAGTAGAAGTTGATAATAAGAATATTTCGATATTATGTAGTATTCCTTAAGGGATTCTAAAAAGTGTTTTCAGAATAGAAGTTAATTAAGGAACTGGTCCTTAATAACTCAATTTAGGAATAGTATTAAGTTTAACATCAATGGTTGAAAGAAAGAAAAGGATGATCATCATCCATTATGTTGAGACATAGGTTCTATCTTAGAAAACCATGATGATAACTTAACATAATGTATGACCCAACCTAAACATCGTGACCCGATCATGTCACGAAGTTCAAGTTACGATGATTAGAAATGGATCCTCATAGACTATTCCTTAGACCGTGAGGCTATATCAATCACTGTCTCTCGAGAGTGCTTAGATAGCATCAAGCGTCACTAGGTAATACAGTGATTATAAAGGTGTGTTTAGGTACTCAGAGGAACCGTAGAGGCAATATATGTCAAGAGCGGGATTTGTCCGTCCACGTGACGGAAAGATACTTAAGGGCCCACTCAAGAGAAGTTATATCCAATAGCTGCGCAGCGTGTGATTTGATCACAGGGATATCACCTGTAGGAACGAGTCAAGTACCATTGTTCAGTAACGAGATTAAACATGACATGGTGATGTCATTGACCAGATCTCGGGCAATGCAAGTATCAAGAGACAAAGGTAATAATACACAACCGTCCCGGTTCAAACGATGAAAGATCTTCTTGGAACGCACAGGGGTCACATGGCCATCCAGGTCCTTCTGTCGATCATTGGTCCGGGAGTGTCTCGGCCATGTCTGGAGTATTCCCGAACCGTAGGATATCACTCTTAAGGGTTTAATGATGCTTAGAGTGTGTTTATAGGATCGGTAGAATCGCCAAAGAATAGTAGAGAGAAAACCGGAAGGGTTTCGGTAAGTCTGGAGTGGAGGTGGAAGGTGTTCCATAGCCACGGAGATTGAATGTTAAGTATTGATTTAGCCATTTATTCATAATTATTTAATAAAAGAGAAAATCAATTTAAAGGTCAAAAGGCTTAATGGGCCAATTCCAGAGGGAAGATGGCCCACTAGGAAAAGGCAAGAGGGGAGAAGGGGCAAGGGGGTGGTCGGCTAGGCCAGCCCCCCTGCATGGGGCCACTAGGGCCGGCCGGCGGCTGCCCCCTCTCCCTCTCCTTTAGTCCCACCCCGGGACTTTGAGGGAGGTAGTACCTCCCCTCCCCCTATATATAATGGGGGTATTTGGCCAGATAAATACACACAATATTCAATAAAAGGTTTCCTCACTTTTGGGGAGACCTCCAATTGATACTCTCTCTCTCTCTCTCTCTCTCTCTCTCTCGTGACCATGGTCCCAATTTCAGATTGCGTGAACGAGAGACATCTTCACCGCGGAGCGCCGTCTTGCTGCAGGATTCGGATCCAGGAGCTCTACTTCTGCAACTGCTGCTGGATCGGGGAAGCGGTAGCCATCGTCAAGCACCGGACGTGTGTAACTCCCCACGAGGTGTCACACTTGAGGCACTCAAGTCGTTGGAGCCACATGAGCGCAAGGACTTCATCACTACCTTGAGGTCGGCTTCGGCTCGTCTACATCAACCATGATCTCCTGAGCATTGACAATGCTTTTCGGTCTTCAAGGGTAAGTTCACGAAAAGCCCCTCCCGTTACTGTATTACTAATAGATAGGTCCTAGCAGCGTCAGGGGTTCAGGGGCGTAGGGTAAAAATTATTATTTTCATACGCAGAACCCCTACACCCCACTCATAAATACACCGTCCAAACTACTGACGGTACTACGCAACCAATTGAGGGAGTTGGGTCAGTAAAATGTACATCACATATTAAGTTGTCTTTAGTTTTGCATGTGTCTGCTTTTCCCGTAAATTTGGTGCCTCTGAGTTGCTTAACTGATGAGTTGGATTGTCGTGTTACCCTTGATAAGTACCTTTGTGTGATTCAGGAGAGACAAACTGGATGGAAGATTGGGACAGGAACCAGGCGTAGAGGGCTATGGTATATGGATCGTGGTGGTCTTGGTCAATCAAGAATGGCATGCACCGTGATAGAAGGAGAGAAGGAAATTTCAGCATTGATTCATCATTGTAGAATGGGGCATATTTCTTTTGATAAAATGAGGAAAATATTTCTAGGCATTATGTGTGGTGTAGATCTAAACAAGTTGAAATGTGATGCTCGTGAGTATGCCAAGCACACAAGACATCTTATGTGAGTAAGGGGATCAGAAGTATATCCCCTTTCATGCTAATTCATTCTGATGTGTGGACCTGTCCCGTGACATCTATTAGTAGAATGAAATATTTTTTACCTTTATTGATTCCTATTCACGCATGGCCTGGGTTTATCTCTTGCGTCATAAGGATGAAGTTATGAAATGTTTCCAGAATTATTATGCATACATGAAAACTCAATTCAGAGTGCAGGTGCAAGTGCTTAGGAGTGACAATGGAACTGAATATGTGAATAAGGAGTTTGGAGCTTTTCTGTCAGAATAAGGTATTATCCATCAGACCTCTTGCCCAGATAATTCTCCATAGAATGGTGTGGCGGAACAGAAAAATTGTCATCTCCTAGAAGTTACAAGATCACTTATGTATACCACAAATGTACCAAAAATTTTGTGGAGTGAAGCTTTTATGATAGCTACATACTTGATAAATCATACCCCTTCCAAGGTACCAGGCCTGGAATCTCCTTGTGAGTTGTTGTTAGGAGAAAACAAATTTCTTGTTCCTCCAAAATTATTTGGATGCACCTGCTTTGTTCGTGATCATAGACCATCCACTGGAAAATTGGATCCCCGTGCTGTGAAGTGTGTTTTCTTAGGATATCCTTCTGGGCAGCAAGGCTACAAGTGTTGGAGTCCCTCTGAAAGGCACGCATTTGTGAGCATGGACATCACTTTTTGAGAATCAGAGCCATACTACAGTGAGAAGACTGATCTGAGTATGTTGTTTGAGGAGCTTGACCATCTGCAGCCTCCAAGCATTGGTCAAGAGGGGGAGAAGGCAGGTACAGGTATGGCTGAAAGTCTACATTTAAATAAAACTGATAGTGTGGATGAGTTTGTGCAGGAGAGAGGTCCTGACTGGCAGATGCAACCAATAGTGGGTATACTTCCTACTACTCCAGCTACCACTAATGCGGGGCTACCGGGCTGCTGTACCAAAGTTGGCGGGCGAGTGCACCGCGGTACCTAAGTTGCCTGAAATTACCGCGTTTTGAAAAGTTGGGCCGCCAACTACTGAGAGGGGCCATTTCGATGCAAACTCGTCTCACCCCTACCAAATCCAAACATGCCGTGAAACTGCCCCGTGAAGTAGACGGTCGGGACCCTCATGTCAGTAATATTTCCATGACGCGAGCGCCAACACGGCAACCACGTAGGCGAAACGAGATACTAAAGGAGCATGGTGCATTGACCAAATTCACAAATCCACTCCCTCCCTCCTTTCGCATGAACCCTAGCATCGGCGGCGTCGAAATCCCCTCTCCAACTAGAATGATCTCTTCGGGCATTTGACTTCCGGTGCCAAGTTGCTGCGCCTACTCGCTGCTACCGAGCTCTAATGCCGAATGTCGTGCCAGCCGTTGTGACGATCTAGCCCGCATCTACCGCCGACGAGCTGAGCAGCACGAATGATGGCATATCCATTTGCCGAGGAAGAAGTACTTCTGGCTAATTTCGGGTGAGGTACTCTTCTGTTTGCTATTCGCACTACCTATAACTGCTAGCTAGCTATTGGCATTACAGAGATATATCGAACATAGAATTGTTTGCTAGCACGACGCTGGCAAACAATTCTTATCTTTTGTCTCCAATTTTTTGTCAACTAGGATCTCCGCTGAACCCAAATACACGGTTCTGGTGGCCATCTACGGCTACCTCATTAAATTAGCACATGGGAAGAGCACGTGGAAACAAGCTCAGAATCTGATGATGGAAGTAGCTCCTGTGCAGTTATGCACTGTCCCTGGTTTGGTTGCTGCTATGCATGAACTTGCTGAAATGAGGCCAAAGCAGACTGCACGATTCAGCATCGTTGATGAACGAGGCTTCAAGGTTCCTATAGCGTGTGACAGTCAACTAATTGGGTTGATGAAACAACATGTTAGGCTTCGTGTGGTTATGCTGGTGTGTAACATAGAGGATGAGGAAGCTCCTGCTACTGGGAGTCGCCCAGCTATTATTGGACAGGGAGGTCTAACTCGAACCCCTGTTGTTGTTGAGCAAAATGTGGTTCCTCGTCCGCCACATGCTTCTGTCAGGCAACCTCCTCGTAGGAGTCCCCGTATTGCCGTTGTGGAAAACTCTGCTCTAGAATCTGCTGGTACTGGTCGTCCCTGTCCCTGTGCCCGTGTTGCTGCGGCTGCTGCTCACCCAATCCATGCCGCTGTTGAGCAAACTAAGGCATTCGGAGGCTGCCCTGCTATTGTTGCCAAGACTATCGCCTTGTGTGTTGCTCCTCCTCGAAACCGTCCTTAAGTTGTGCGAACCTGTGCTCTGGAATCTGCTGGTACTAGTCGTCCTCGTGTTGTTGTTGTTGATCTGGACGCTGTTGACCCAATCCCTGCCATTGTTGAGCAAACTAAGGCTTCCGAAGGCTGCCCCACTATTGTTGCAAAGATTGATGCCTTGTCTCCTCCTCGAACCCATGCTCGGGTTCAGCGAGCTGCTGGTCTGAAGCCAGCTCATGGTCTGGACTCTGCTAGCACTCGAAACACTGATGTTGTGGGAACTGCTCCTGATCGTCGAGGTGGCATGGCAGCAGCTGATCCTATTGTGGCTGCCGTTAGAAGGGGCCCTGCCTGTCCACCATGTAATGTAGCTCCCGCTGCTAAGGGCCTCGCCTTGCTCCTGGTCCTGGTACTTCCACCGAGGTTGATCCAGCTAACGATGACGCTGGTGATGGCGGCGGTGGCATTGGGGCTGGGTCTGATGGTGCCGCTCCATCTCTCGAACCTCTCGGAGGTTTCTATCCTGAAGAACCTGATGATGGCAAAGTAATCGTTCGTATCGGTGTCGCGGATTATACTGCAAAATTAGATCATGGCACAGAAAAATTCTATGACGAGTTTGATGTAATCCTTGGCAGATACGACCCTGAAGTGGTAGAGTTATCTGACCTGATGGCATCGTTATGTGTGAAGGTGTTGTGGGGGTCCTCCCAGGAAGGACGTTTGTTATATTATGGTTACAGGAGCAAAAAGGCTATCGAAGTGAAAGATACCAGGGATTTAGTCGTACCGTTTACAAGGAAACATTATAGAGGTGAAGTTTACTTCCACTTGGTAGTGCTCACGGTTGGAGAGGAATTGGAACTCGACAATAGAGATGATGGACTTTTAGAAGGCATGCGTGACCTGATCCATGGCATCACTAGGGTTGGTGCGACTGAGGGTAGCTTCGAACAGAGGAGAGTCTTACAAAGGAGCATCATAAAGAGGAGCAGGAAGAGCATCCCCAGAAAGGGCACCCCGAAGAAGAACGTCACCAAGGAGACCATGCCAGAGAAGAGGACGCCCAAGAGTCGCACGACAAAAGGCACCACGCCACAGAGTACACCCCTGAGATCCAGTCAAAATGCCACACCGAACGGTAGCAGCAAAAATGCTAAGAGGGCTAGCACGATGGTGATCACTCCCAGGAGTGGTAGCAAAAAGGTGAAGATGGCCAGCACGGAGGCTACCACACCCAGTGGGAGCAGAAAAATACTAATTTGGAGCGGAACACGGCGCTGTCAGGGAATTATGCCAGCACGAAGGAGAACACGCCCAATAGTAGCAGCAAAAGGGCTAATTTGGAGCGGAACACGCCGCTGAGGTCAGGCAATAATGCCAGCATGAAGGATAAGGCGCCCAATAGTAGCAGCAAAAGGGCTAATTTGGAGCGGAACACGCCACTGGGATCAGGCAATAATACCAGCACGAAGGGGAACATGCCCAATAGTAGCAGCAAAAGGGCTAATTCGAAGAAGAACACATCGCAGAGGTCAGGCAATAATGCCAGCACCCTGGAGCCAACACCCGTGAGGGGAGGCAGTAAGGAGATCACACCCAAGAGCGGTAGCAAAAAGCCTAGTTCGATGGGGAATGGAACACGGATGTCAAGCCCTACTGATACCATCAGGAAATATTACATCAGGAAGGAGGATGTACATAGGAAGAGCAAGAGTGTTCTGTACACTCAAGATGAAATTGATTCTGACTGTTGTTTGTCCATTGAAGTACCTGGGATGCGTGCAAACGTAAGACCACCCCATGTGGTTGCTGCAGAACCAACCAAGTGTCTTGGAGAAAATAGAGTTGCCGGTGAGGTGGACTGGGGCAATGTTCCTATCCATCCGGGTGGATACGATGGTGCAGCCCCACCCATGGGAGTCAATATGATGTGTGCAGTACTAGGCATTAGAGACGATGGCGAAGATTCTGAATCAGATGAAGAAGAAGGCACTGTAGAGGATCAAGAATCTAGTGATGATGAAATAGACGAGGAACTTAATGATGAAGCTGGTATTCTAGTCGATGATTTGGGTGTTGAAGTAGAAGAAATGAAACATGACCACGAGTATCCTATAATTTCGGTCGACACCGAGTTCAGGAGCATGCATGAGTTCAGGATGTCGTTCCGACATTTTTGTATCAAGGGGGAGTTTGACGTTTATCGACTGAAGAACTCTGCCGAGAGGTATGAGGCCGTTTGCAAGTTAACGTGGATGAATGGACGGGCCGAGGTACATTGTCCATGGAGGATCACAACAAGAGCCTTACCTGCGTCGACTACAATTAGGGTATTGGGGCAATGAATGCAGCAAACCATTAGAACTCTCTCTCTCTCTCTCTCTCTCTCTCTCTCTCTCTTTTCACTCTATAACTACAATTGATGTGCGATATCTTTCTGGCAACTAGTCGACTCCGCTTATCTTTTAAATGAATCTGTGTTACAGGTGAACAAAATGGGCCCTCCACACATGTGTCCGACAGGCAGCAAACTGAAATCCTCAATGGCTGATACGGAGTGGGTGGCTATGCAATCTATGTCCATACTAAAGGATAACCCTAAGGAGACCGTGAAGAATATTCAGACTAGCCTCGGTTCTAAATACAACATCGTCCTTCCGTATTACACGGTTTGGAAAGGTAAAGAGAAAGCTCTGGGGGTCTTGCATGGGGATTGGACCAATAGCTTCAGGATGCTGTACAACTTCAAGGCGGAGGTACAAGCTAGGTGTCCGAGGAGTGTTGTGGAGATTGACACCGAATCAGAAGGTGGTAAAATATATTTCAAAAGATTTTTCATGGCGCTTAAACCTTGCATCCAGGGATTCAAGGACGGTTGTAGGGCATATCTGAGTGTAGATAGCACTGTCCTAACTGGCAAATGGAAAGGCTGCCTGCCATATGCCACAACACTTGATGGTCACAACTGGATGTTCCTAGTGGCATTCGGGCTGTTTGAAACAGAAACAGAGGAAAACTGGGTCTGGTTTATGAGGCAGCTCAGGAGATCAATAGGCCACATGGATCCATTAGCTATATCCACGGGTGCATGCAGAGGGATAACGAATGCAGTGAAGGAGGTGTTCCCGCGAGCTGAAGGTAGAGAATGCCATGCCCATATGATGCTCAACTTGTACTCACACTACGCAGGCAGCGTATTTCGTTACATGTTTCCTGCTGCTAGAGTTTACAAACCTAGTAGCAGCGATTATTTCATGAGCAAGATTTTTGCTGAAGCCCTTGAACTTCCAGAGTACTTAGACATCCATCATTCGCAGCTATGGAAGAGGAGTCAATTCAACCCTGACATCAAAGTTGATTACATAAACAACAACCTTGTAGAATGCCTGAATAACTGGGTGAAGGACATAAAAGTGTGTCCTGTTCATATCTTGATGGACAGCATACGTGGTATGATCATGAAGCTATTAAATATAAGGAGAGAGATCGGTAGGAGACTTAGAGGACATATGCTACCGCCAGTTGTACAACAACTGCACAAGAGAAGCCGAGGACTTTCTCATCTTAAGGTTCTCCCGTCAACCAGCAGAAGCTGTGAGGTGGTCGATATGTCCAAGAGTGGCAAAAGGGATGTTGTGAACATCCAGCTGCGAGAATGCACCTGCTTAGAGTGGCAGCATACCGGGAAACCTTGCGACCACGCCTTGGCCTTCTTGGTGAAGAAAAGAACACTACCACATTTGGATCAGTATTTGTCAGACTACTACTCTATGGAAAAGTTCAGAGCTGCGTACGCTGGATCCGTCGAGCCATGTACAGACCCATCTCAGTGGCCTCAAGTCCAACTGTCTTTCGAGCTTTGCCAGCCAGTTACAAAAAGGGGCAGAGGAAGACCCTAGGTGAATAGGTTTAAGAATTTTCTCGAGAAGAAGGGTTTGGCTTTCTGTGCTACAAAGAAGGGCAAAAACAGATGCAAGACCTGCCATCTTATAGGCCATAGAGTAGCTGGATGTTCCCTTAATGCTTCCAAACCTAGGTATGAGATGGTACATTCATACAAACAATTGTTTATAGTCTGTAGATATAAGGTAGTAATCCATGTACTGTTTTTTTACAGGAAGCGCAAGGTAAGAAACAAGACAGCCAACTCAGTGATTTTGCTGCGGGAAGAAAATCCAAACGAGTGGAGTGATGATGTCGGACAAGATTCTGGTGCTGATTGGCCTGACTTCCCTCGGCCCGGAGATGTAGGGTACGTGAAGGTAAGAAAATTGGCACCCATGAAGAGGAAGAAGGTAGGGGATGAAGAAGCCAGTGGACGTGAAGGAAAGAGGAAGAAAGTTGGTACCCAAGCAGAGAAAGAGGGCTAGCAGTGTAGCAGCCTAATGATGTATTAAACTTGAACTTATATATGTAGTTCGGTTAAACTCTGGAGCTATGTGCGTGGAACTTGTCGGGGCGAAATAATCTGCCTCCCATACTCGGAGTAAAATGTATCGCGACTTTAGGATTTGATACGGCTGAGGCCACTAGTTGAATCCAAAATTGTGACTGTGCCACTACTATCTGAACAATCGCGATAGCTGAGCGGTTAAATCCTCTCCAAAATCGATGGGTATTAGTGGCACAGACATGATTTATTTATAGGCGCTTAATAAATCCCTACTATTGGCATTGCACTTATGATAAGTTTCTGGGCTAGAAAACAATTTCTTAAGCTGGCTGCTACACTCCATGAAGCAACAACTTATTTCAGCTGCTCGACAACGACATGACAACATAAACTGCAAATGCAACATATAATGCCCAGATAATGAGGAAATTTTGTCCACTATCTGGCCTAATCTTGAGCCTGTCTGTCTCACCACCTCCCTGCCCCTGCCTCCCCTGCACCTGGCGAAGCTCCCGGATCTCTCGCTCCATCGCACGAATCTCCTCTTTCTTGTCCCACACAGCATCACGCAGATCCTGAACAAGCTCTCTGTGAAAACCTGTCAGTGGCTTTTCGATCCACACAAACTTGTCATAGCCAGTCCCCCTCCCTTCCTGCGTAGTAGATCGAAGGAAACAAAAAAAAAGAATTACATTACGCTTTTCGGATCCGGGTTACCATTGTACCTACAGTAGGAACTTACCGCTCTGATGCTGCAGTTGCTGAATTTTCCTGCAGTATTTTCGTCGGTCCACGAAATCCATATCGGCATCTTCTTACCGCACAAACACAACATATCGGGGTAGTAATCGTAGGGCGCCCTCCGGTACCTGATGGGGGCACCCGCTTGACGGTGTTGAGCCGACCCTGATTCCGCCCGAGACGAACTGCACGAGCTGCGAGCCATGAGCGAGGGGAGCAAGGACAGAGGAAAGAGGAGCCTTTGGATGTCAGGGTAGTGGTGAATCATGATTTATCCCTACTTAATAACTCAGGCGCAATCCTACCGTCCACATTCGGCTGATAGGTGGGGGACCTAGCGTGTGATCTTGTCAAAAAAAACTCGCGCCTTCGTGGTTCAAAAGCCCTCTCGCGCGCATTGGACGAAATTTTTTGGTACCTTGCCTGCGTCATATCACTGGGAGGCCTTGCTCAGGAACCAGACACTCCTGGCCCACAATCTTACTCCCTCCTAGGAACTTGTCATGGCTCGCGCCGGCAGATCCATCCGCTCCACCGCTTCCGGTAGGGCTCGCCGCGGCGGATCCACCCCAAGATCCTACCATCGCAGTATCAAATGGCCATGGTTTCTTGAGAGGAGCGACGACGCTATGTATGCAAGCTCGACCCCTCCTACCTGTAGAAGGACTGATGTGGCGTCGAGCTCGAGCAGGAGCCGCCAGGTGCGACGGCGCTCGGTCCACACCAACCCCGTCACCTTCGTCATTTTCGATTCTGATGTGGAGGACGACGGGGACGAAGCTGTGCAGAACGCCATTGTTGCCTCCTTGGCAAAGGGCAAGCCACGGGCGGGAGTGGATGTCGCCGGGAAGGGCACGGAGGTGTCACCAATCGAGGTGGACTCCGATGACAGCGGTGTGATGTGGGTTTAGATGTTGTTTAGGATGGTTGCAATTTCGGTTGTGTTTAATGTGAGTACAATTATTGTAATGGGTTTGTCGAGCTATATTGAGAAATATGTGCAATAGCAGCGTGTGAGTGCTTCCACTTTAGAAATTGTGTCTGTGCCATTTGCATGTTGCGTTATCAACATAGATTACTTGTAAACAATCCAACGAAAATCATCAGATTACAACCATCGGACGGGAGTGGCAGGATGGAAGAGAAGTTGGGACAGTGGCTTCGAGGGGAAGGAAGAGGAGGGGGCGTGACACTAGCAGGTGGGCCCTCGGAACACGTGAAACTGACGTGTGGGAGCGGGAGCACACGGTATTGCCAGTCTATCCAGAGCAAGCAGACTTTGCAACGTGACAACAGCAAGCTGATTGGACCAATATAATAACTCGTCGAAGTATTAAGGAGTACTAAAAACTACAACTGGGGTACATTCGCACAACACATATGCTCTAAGCACCTGAGAAGCATCGCTTAAGTCTAACAGTAACGATAGCACAAGTACTACATTTCCCTGTCGGTCTTCTCGATACAAATGTAGAAATGCATCTGCCTGTTCGGTCCAGTACCAATAAGGTACTGAGATGGCACGCATAGGATCGACCTTAGGTCCACATACTCCACCTCCCACGGCGTCGGGCAGCTCGGCGCCTCGGCTAACACAAGAATGCTATCCAACGACGGTGGCTGGGAGTTCGCCCATATGTGCACCGTGTATACGGGACAGGCGCACGAGACCGACCTGACGCATACGACACCCACGACGGTGGGCCCGGCTCTGGTTCCCGGAACACCGGCGGTGATGGTCAGGTGAACGGCACCTGCTCTTGGAGAAGTTGGGCTTGCCCGTACGAGATCCTAATCACTTTGATCAAGTGCCCCTCTGCAAGGTGGATGACGAGCTCTGTCGGCGGGCCGGTGTAGTTGCAGCCCTACCCCGTGCAGGAGCACGCGCCGTGCGGGCACGCGAGCTCGTGGAGAAGGAGCTCGTGGTAGGAGTAACGGCGAAAGCATCCTGGGTGGGAGCACACGAGCGGGAACGCTGCTGCAAAGTTGCACGTGAGGATCTCCATATTCTTGGGCTGCAACATCTGCCACATCTGAAGTTCGTCGAGAAATCGGAAAAAAGATCAGCAGTTAGATTGGCGAATAGCAGGAATATGTAGGATAAGTTCAAAAGCTTGTAAAATGATTTCTTAGCATGAAGGTAGCGACCGGAGAATTGGCGGATGTCGTCGGCTTGCGGCTACGGTAGGATGGAAGTGAAGTGGGGAAAGTGGCTTCGAGGGGAAGGAAGAGAAGTACGGGGAGGAAGAGAAGTAACGGGGACGTGACACTGGGATATGGCCCACTGAACTCGTAAATCGTAACACTCGCAACATGCCAGTTTGTCCAGAGCAAGCATGGCCAATCATGCCGCAGAATAGCCTACTCGAGGATCGCTCTCGCGAAGACCATCCCAATCGTCCAAGCACCCCAATCAAACGGTATGTAACAATCGTCAAGCAGAACAATTATGTTATGGCGCGCCTTCTAGAAGACTCGGTCTAACAGTGGATCCATTGGGGGGCAGTGCTAGTTTTAGTATAAGAACAAACATGCAATGACTCAAATGGATCCATATGTGGTTTGTGGAAAGAACACACATGCAATGACACTAGTTGATCCATGTGTGGTTTGTGGAAAGAACACACATGCATTGACTCTAGTGGTTGATCCATGTGTGGTTTGTGGAAAGAACACACATGCAATGACCACTGGTTGATCCATATGTGGTTTGTGGAAAGAACACACATGCAATGACACTTCTTAATCCATGTGTGGTTTGTGGAAAAGAACACACATGCAATGACAACTGGTTGATCCATGTGTGGTTTGTGGAAAGAACACACATGCAACGACTCTAGTGCTGGTTTTAGTATAAGAACACACATGCAATGACTGTAGTGGGTCCACTCGTGGTTTGTGAAAAAAAACACATGCAATGCCACCGTTGATCCATAAGTGGTTTGTGGAAAAGAAAACACATGCAATGACCACTAGTTGATCCATAAGTGGTTTGTGGAAAGAACACACATGCAATGAACACTGGTGGATCCATAAGTGGTTTCTGGAAAGAACACACATGCAATGACTCTAGTGCTGGTTTTAGTATAAGAACACACATGCAATGACCACTTGCTGATCCATGTGTGGTTTGTGGAAAGAACACACATGCAATGACACTGGTTGATCCATGTGTGGTTTGTGGAAAGAACACACATGCAATGACTCTAGTGGTTGATCCATGTGTGGTTTGTGGAAAGAACAGACATGCAATGACTCTAGTGGTTGATCCATGTGTGGTTTGTGGAAATAACACACATGCAATGACTCTAGTGGTTGATCCATGTGTGGTTTGTGGAAATAACACACATGCAATGACCACTGGTTGATCCATATGTGGTTTGTGGAAAGAACACACATGCAATGACACTGGTTGATCCATGTGTAGTTTGTGAAAACAACACACATGCAATGACAATGATGGATCCATTTGTGGTTTGTGAAAAGAACACATATGCAATGACTCTAGTGTTGGTTTTAGTATAAGAACACACATGCAATGACTCCAGTGGGTTCACATATTGTTTGTGAAAAGAACACACACAGTGACCACTGGTTGATCCATATGTGGTTTGTGGAAAGAAGACACATGCAATGACCACTGGTTGATCCATGTGTGGTTTGTGGAAAAGAAAACACATGCAATGACCACTGGTTGATCCATGTGTGGTTTGTGGAAAGAACACACATGCAATGACCACTGGTTGATCCATATGTGGTTTGTGGAAAAGAACACACATGCAATGACCACTGGTTGATCCATAAGTGGTTTGTGGAAAGAACACACATGCAATGACCACTGGTTGATCCATGTGTGGTTTGTGAAAAGAACACACATGCAATGACTCTAGTGCTAGTTTTAGTATAAGAACACACATGCAATGACTCTAGTGGGTCCACATGTAGTTTGTGAAAAGAACACATATGCAATGCCACTGGTTGATCCATAAGTGGTTTGTGGAAAGAACACACATGCAATGGCCACTGGTTGATCCATAAGTGGTTTGTGGAAAAGAACAAACATGCAATGACTCTGGTTGGTCCATATGTGGTTTGTGGAAAGAACACACATGCAGTGACCACTGGTCGATCCATGTGTGGTTTGTGAAAAGAACACACATGCAATGCCACTGGTTGATCCATGCGTGGTTTGTGGAAAGAACACACATGTAATGCCACTGGTTGATCCATGTGTGGTTTGTGGATAGAACACACATGCAATGACTCTAGTGCTAGTTTTAGTATAAGAACACACATACAATGACTCTAGTGGGTCCAAGTGTAGTTTGTGAAAAGAACACACATGCAATGACCACTGGTTGATCCATAAGTTGTTTGTGGAAAAGAACACACATGCAATGCGTCTAGTGGATCCATGTGTGGTTTGTGGAAAAGAACACACATGCAATGAGTCTACTGCTGGTTTTAGTATAAGAACACACATGCAATGACTCTAGTGGCTCCACATGTGGATTGTGAAAAGAACACACATGTAATGACCACTGGTTGATCCATATGTGGTTTTTGGAAAAGAACACACATGCAATGAACACTAGTGGATCCATGTGTGGTTTGTGGAAAGAACACACGTGCAATGACCACTGGTTGATCCATATGTGGTTTGTGGAAAAGAACATACATGCAATGGCCACTAGTTGATCCATGTGTGGTTTGTGTAGAACACACATGCAATGACTCTAGTGGGTCCATATGTGGTGTGTGAAAAGAACACACATGCAATGACCACTTGTTAATCCATGTGTGGTTTGTGGATAGAACACACATGCAATGACTCTAGTGGGTCCATATGTGGTTTGTGAAAAGAACACACATGCAATGACCACTGGTTGATCCATATGTGGTTTGTGGAAAAGAACAAACATCCAATGAACACTGGTGGATCCATAAGTGGTTTGTGGAAAGAACAGACATGCAATGACCACTGGTTGATCCATATGTGGTTTGTGGAAAGAACACACATGCAGTGAACACTTGTGGATCCATATGTTGTTTGTGAAAAGAACACACATGCAATGACTCTAGTGCTGGTTTTAGTATAAGAACACACATGCAATGACTCTAGTGGGTCCACATGAAGTTTGTGAAAAGAACACACATGCAATGCCACTAGTTGATCCATAAGTGGTTTGTGGAAAGAACACACATGCAATGTCCACTGGTTGATCCATAAGTGGTATGTGGAAAGAACACACATGCAATGACCACTGGTTGATCCATAAGTGGTTTGTGGAAAGAACACACATGGAGTGACCACTGGTGGATCCATATGTTGTTTGTGAAAAGAACACACATGCAATGAATACTGGTGGATCCATAAGTGGTTTGTGGAAAGAACACACATGCAATGACTCTAGTGCTAGTTTTAGTATAAGAACACACATGCAATGACTCTAATGGATCCATACGTGGTTTGTGAAAAGAACACACATGCAATGACCACTTGTTGATCCATGTGTGGTTTGTGGAAAGAACACACATGCAATGACAATGGTGGATCCATGTGTGGTTTGTGAAAAGAACACACATGCAATGACTCTAGTGTTGGTTTTAGTATAAGAACACACATGCAATGACTCTAGTGGGTTCACATGTGGTTTGTGAAAAGAACACACATGCAATGACCACTGGTTGATCCATATGTGGTTTGTGGAAAGAACACACATGCAATGACACTGCTTGATCCATGTGTGGTTTGTGGAAAAGAACACACATGCAATGACCACTAGTTTATCCATGTGTGGTTTGTGGAAAGAACACACATGCAATGACTCTAGTGGTTGATCCATGTGTGGTTTGTGGAAATAACACACATGCAATGACTCTAATGGTTGATCCATGTGTGGTTTGTGGAAATAACACACATGCAATGACTCTAATGGATCCATAAGTGGTTTGTGGAAAAGAACACACATGCAATGACCACTGGTTGATCCATATGTGGTTGGTGGAAAGAACACACTTGCAATGACACTGGTTGTTCCATGTGTGGTTTGTGAAAAGAACACACATGCAATGCCACTGGTTAATCCATGTGTTGTTTGTGGATAGAACACACATGCAATGACCACTGGTTGATCAGTAAGTGGTTTGTGGAAAAGAACACACATGCAATGACCACTGGTTGATCCATGTGTGGTTTGTGGAAAAGAACACACATCAATGACCACTGGTTGATCCATGTGTGGTTTGTGGATAGAACACACATGCAATGACTCGAGTGGGTCCATATGTGGTTTGTGAAAAGAACACACATGCAATGACCACTAGTTGATCCATATGGGGTTTGTGGAAATGAACACACATGCAATGAGCACTGGTGGATCCATAAGTGGTTTGTGGAAAAAAACACATGCAATGACCACTGGTTGATCCATGTGTGGTTTGTGGAAAGAACACACATGCAGTGAACGCTGGTGGATCCATATGTTGTTTGTGAAAAGAACACACATGCAATGAATACTGGTGGATCCATAAGTGGTTTGTGGAAAGAACACACATGCAATGACACTAGTGCTAGTTTTAGTATAAGAACACACATGCAATGACTCTAATGGATCCATACGTGGTTTGTGAAAAGAACACACATGCAATGCCACTGGTTGATCCAGAAGTGGTTTGTGGAAAGAACACACATGCAATGGCCATTGGTTGATCCATAAGTGGTTTGTGGAAAGAACACACATGTAGTGACCACTGGTGGATCCATATGTTGTTTGTGAAAAGAACACACATGCAATGAACACTAGTGGATCCATACGTGGTTTGTGGAAAGAACACACATGCAATGACTCTAATGCTATTTTTAGTATAAGAACACACATGCAATGACTCTAATGGATCCATATGTGGTTTGTGAAAAGAACACACATGCAATGACCACTTGTTGATCCATGTGTGGTTTGTGGAAAGAACACACATGCAATGACAATGGTGGGTCCATGTGTGGTTTGTGAAAATAACACACATGCAATGACTCTAGTGTTGGTTTTAGTATAAGAACACACATGCAATGACTCTAGTGGGTTCACATGTGGTTTGTGAAAAGAACACACATGCAATGACCACTGGTTGATCCATATGTGGTTTGTGGAAAGAACACACATGCAATGACACTGGTTGATCCATGTGTGGTTTGTGGAAAAGAACACACATGCAATGACCACTAGTTGATCCATGTGTGGTTTGTGGAAAGAACACACATGCAATGACTCTAGTGGTTGATCCATGTGTGGTTTGTGGAAATAACACACATGCAATGACTCTAGTGGGTGATCCATGTGTGGTTTGTGGAAATAACACACATGCAATGAATCTAATGGATCCATAAGTGGTTTGTGGAAAAGAACACACATGCAATGACCACTGGTTGATCCATATGTGGTTTGTCGAAAGAACACACATGCAATGACACTGGTTGATCCATGTGTGGTTTGTGAAAAGAACACACATCTAATGCCACTGGTTGATCCATGTGTGGTTTGTGGATAGAACACATATGCAATGACCACTGGTTGATCCATAAGTGGTTTGTGGAAAAGAACACACATGCAATGACCACTTGTTGATCCATTTGTGGTTTGTGGAAAAGAACACACATGCAATGACCACTGGTTGATCCATGTGTGGTTTGTGGATAGAACACACATGCAATGACTCTAGTGGTTCCATATGTGGTTTGTGAAAAGAACACACATGCAATGACCACTGGTTGATCCATATGTGGTTTGTGGAAAAGAACACACATGCAATGAGCACTGGTGGATCCATAAGTGGTTTGTGGAAAGAACACAAATGCAATGACCACTTGTTGATCCATATGTGGTTTGTGGAAAGAACACACATGCAGTGAACACTGGTGGATCCATATGTTGTTTGTGAAAAGAACACACATGCAATGACTCTAGTGCTGGTTTTAGTATAAGAACACACATGCAATGACTCTGGTGGGTCCACATGTAGTTTGTGAAAAGAACACACATGCAATGCCACTGGTTGATCCATAAGTGGTTTGTGGAAAGAACACACATGCAATGGCCACTGGTTGATCCATAAGTGGTTTGTGGAAAGAACACACATGCAATGCCCACTGGTTGATCCATAAGTGGTTTGTGGAAAGAACACACATGTAGTGACCACTGGTGGATCCATATGTTGTTTGTGAAAAGAACACACATGCAATGAACACTAGTGGATCCATACGTGGTTTGTGGAAAGAACACACATGCAATGACTCTAATGCTATTTTTAGTATAAGAACACACATGCAATGACTCTAATGGATCCATATGTGGTTTGTGAAAAGAACACACATGCAATGACCACGTGTTGATCCATGTGTGGTTTGTGGAAAGAACACACATGCAATGACAATGGTGGATCCATGTGTGGTTTGTGAAAAGAACACACATGCAATGACTCTAGTGTTGGTTTTAGTATAAGAACACACATGCAATGACTCTAGTGGGTTCACATGTGGTTTGTGAAAAGAACACACATGCAATGACCACTGGTTGATCCATATGTGGTTTGTGAAAAGAACACACATGCAATGAATACTGGTGGATCCATAAGTGGTTTGTGGAAAGAACACACATGCAATGACTCTAGTGCTAGTTTTAGTATAAGAACACACATGCAATGACTCTAATGGATCCATACGTGGTTTGTGAAAAGAACACACATGCAATGCCACTGGTTGATTCAGAAGTGGTTTGTGGAAAGAACACACATGTAATGGTTATTGTTTGATCCATAAGTGGTTTGTGGAAAGAACACACATGTAGTGACCACTGGTGGATCCATATGTTGTTTGTGAAAAGAACACACATGCAATGAACACTAGTGGATCCGTACGTGGTTTGTGGAAAGAACAAACATGCAATGACTCTAATGCTATTTTTAGTATAAGAACACACATGCAATGACTCTAATGGATCCATATGTGGTTTGTGAAAAGAACACACATGCAATGACCACTTGTTGATCCATGTGTGGTTTGTGGAAAGGACACACATGCAATGAAAATGGTGGGTCCATGTGTGGTTTGTGAAAATAACACACATGCAATGACTCTAGTGTTGGTTTTAGTATAAGAACACACATGCAATGACTCTAGTGGGTTCACATGTGGTTTGTGAAAAGAACACACATGCAATGACCACTGGTTGATCCATATGTGGTTTGTGGAAAGAACACACATGCAATGACACTGCTTGATCCATGTGTGGTTTGTGGAAAAGAACACACATGCAATGACCACTAGTTTATCCATGTGTGGTTTGTGGAAAGAACACACATGCAATGACTCTAGTGGTTGATCCATGTGTGGTTTGTGGAAATAACACACATGCAATGACTCTAATGGTTGATCCATGTGTGGTTTGTGGAAATAACACACATGCAATGACTCTAATGGATCCATAAGTGGTTTGTGGAAAAGAACACACATGCAATGACCACTGGTTGATCCATATGTGGTTGGTGGAAAGAACACACTTGCAATGACACTGGTTGTTCCATGTGTGGTTTGTGAAAAGAACACACATGCAATGCCACTGGTTAATCCATGTGTTGTTTGTGGATAGAACACACATGCAATGACCACTGGTTGATCAGTAAGTGGTTTGTGGAAAAGAACACACATGCAATGACCACTGGTTGATCCATGTGTGGTTTGTGGAAAAGAACACACATCAATGACCACTGGTTGATCCATGTGTGGTTTGTGGATAGAACACACATGCAATGACTCGAGTGGGTCCATATGTGGTTTGTGAAAAGAACACACATGCAATGACCACTAGTTGATCCATATGGGGTTTGTGGAAATGAACACACATGCAATGAGCACTGGTGGATCCATAAGTGGTTTGTGGAAAAAAACACATGCAATGACCACTGGTTGATCCATGTGTGGTTTGTGGAAAGAACACACATGCAGTGAACGCTGGTGGATCCATATGTTGTTTGTGAAAAGAACACACATGCAATGAATACTGGTGGATCCATAAGTGGTTTGTGGAAAGAACACACATGCAATGACACTAGTGCTAGTTTTAGTATAAGAACACACATGCAATGACTCTAATGGATCCATACGTGGTTTGTGAAAAGAACACACATGCAATGCCACTGGTTGATCCAGAAGTGGTTTGTGGAAAGAACACACATGCAATGGCCATTGGTTGATCCATAAGTGGTTTGTGGAAAGAACACACATGTAGTGACCACTGGTGGATCCATATGTTGTTTGTGAAAAGAACACACATGCAATGAACACTAGTGGATCCATACGTGGTTTGTGGAAAGAACACACATGCAATGACTCTAATGCTATTTTTAGTATAAGAACACACATGCAATGACTCTAATGGATCCATATGTGGTTTGTGAAAAGAACACACATGCAATGACCACTTGTTGATCCATGTGTGGTTTGTGGAAAGAACACACATGCAATGACAATGGTGGGTCCATGTGTGGTTTGTGAAAATAACACACATGCAATGACTCTAGTGTTGGTTTTAGTATAAGAACACACATGCAATGACTCTAGTGGGTTCACATGTGGTTTGTGAAAAGAACACACATGCAATGACCACTGGTTGATCCATATGTGGTTTGTGGAAAGAACACACATGCAATGACACTGGTTGATCCATGTGTGGTTTGTGGAAAAGAACACACATGCAATGACCACTAGTTGATCCATGTGTGGTTTGTGGAAAGAACACACATGCAATGACTCTAGTGGTTGATCCATGTGTGGTTTGTGGAAATAACACACATGCAATGACTCTAGTGGGTGATCCATGTGTGGTTTGTGGAAATAACACACATGCAATGAATCTAATGGATCCATAAGTGGTTTGTGGAAAAGAACACACATGCAATGACCACTGGTTGATCCATATGTGGTTTGTCGAAAGAACACACATGCAATGACACTGGTTGATCCATGTGTGGTTTGTGAAAAGAACACACATCTAATGCCACTGGTTGATCCATGTGTGGTTTGTGGATAGAACACATATGCAATGACCACTGGTTGATCCATAAGTGGTTTGTGGAAAAGAACACACATGCAATGACCACTTGTTGATCCATTTGTGGTTTGTGGAAAAGAACACACATGCAATGACCACTGGTTGATCCATGTGTGGTTTGTGGATAGAACACACATGCAATGACTCTAGTGGTTCCATATGTGGTTTGTGAAAAGAACACACATGCAATGACCACTGGTTGATCCATATGTGGTTTGTGGAAAAGAACACACATGCAATGAGCACTGGTGGATCCATAAGTGGTTTGTGGAAAGAACACAAATGCAATGACCACTTGTTGATCCATATGTGGTTTGTGGAAAGAACACACATGCAGTGAACACTGGTGGATCCATATGTTGTTTGTGAAAAGAACACACATGCAATGACTCTAGTGCTGGTTTTAGTATAAGAACACACATGCAATGACTCTGGTGGGTCCACATGTAGTTTGTGAAAAGAACACACATGCAATGCCACTGGTTGATCCATAAGTGGTTTGTGGAAAGAACACACATGCAATGGCCACTGGTTGATCCATAAGTGGTTTGTGGAAAGAACACACATTCAATGCCCACTGGTTGATCCATAAGTGGTTTGTGGAAAGAACACACATGTAGTGACCACTGGTGGATCCATATGTTGTTTGTGAAAAGAACACACATGCAATGAACACTAGTGGATCCATACGTGGTTTGTGGAAAGAACACACATGCAATGACTCTAATGCTATTTTTAGTATAAGAACACACATGCAATGACTCTAATGGATCCATATGTGGTTTGTGAAAAGAACA
This sequence comes from Avena sativa, assembly GCA_916181665.1. Classification (NCBI taxonomy): domain Eukaryota; kingdom Viridiplantae; phylum Streptophyta; class Magnoliopsida; order Poales; family Poaceae; genus Avena; species Avena sativa. The sequence goes on from OV702289.1 coordinate 598,166,467, forward strand.
CACATGCAATGACCACGTGTTGATCCATGTGTGGTTTGTGGAAAGAACACACATGCAATGACAATGGTGGATCCATGTGTGGTTTGTGAAAAGAACACACATGCAATGACTCTAGTGTTGGTTTTAGTATAAGAACACACATGCAATGACTCTAGTGGGTTCACATGTGGTTTGTGAAAAGAACACACATGCAATGACCATTGGTTGATCCATATGTGGTTTGTGAAAAGAACACACATGCAATGAATACTGGTGGATCCTTAAGTGGTTTGTGGAAAGAACACACATGCAATGACTCTAGTGCTAGTTTTAGTATAAGAACACACATGCAATGACTCTAATGGATCCATACGTGCTTTGTGAAAAGAACACACATGCAATGCCACTGGTTGATTCAGAAGTGGTTTGTGGATAGAACACACATGTAATGGTTATTGTTTGATCCATAAGTGGTTTGTGGAAAGAACACACATGTAGTGACCACTGGTGGATCCATATGTTGTTTGTGAAAAGAACACACATGCAATGAACACTAGTGGATCCGTACGTGGTTTGTGGAAAGAACAAACATGCAATGACTCTAATGCTATTTTTAGTATAAGAACACACATGCAATGACTCTAATGGATCCATATGTGGTTTGTGAAAAGAACACACATGCAATGACCACTTGTTGATCCATGTGTGGTTTGTGGAAAGAACACACATGCAATGACAATGGTGGGTCCATGTGTGGTTTGTGAAAATAACACACATGCAATGACTCTAGTGTTGGTTTTAGTATAAGAACACACATGCAATGACTCTAGTGGGTTCACATGTGGTTTGTGAAAAGAACACACATGCAATGACCACTGGTTGATCCATATGTGGTTTGTGGAAAGAACACACATGCAATGACACTGGTTTATCCATGTGTGGTTTGTGGAAAAGAACACACATGCAATGACCACTAGTTCGTCCATGTGTGGTTTGTGGAAAGAACACACATGCAATGACTCTAGTGGTTGATCCATGTGTGGTTTGTGGAAATAACACACATGCAATGACTCTAGTGGGTGATCCATGTGTGGTTTGTGGAAATAACACACATGCAATGAATCTAATGGATCCATAAGTGGTTTGTGGAAAAGAACACACATGCAATGACCACTGGTTGATCCATATGTGGTTTGTCGAAAGAACACACATGCAATGACACTGGTTGATCCATGTGTGGTTTGTGAAAAGAACACACATCTAATGCCACTGGTTGATCCATGTGTGGTTTGTGGATAGAACACACATGCAATGACTCTAGTGGTTCCATATGTGGTTTGTGAAAAGAACACACATGCAATGACCACTGGTTGATCCATATGTGGTTTGTGGAAAAGAACACACATGCAATGAGCACTGGTGGATCCATAAGTGGTTTGTGGAAAGAACACAAATGCAATGACCACTGGTTGATCCATATGTGGTTTGTGGAAAGAACACACATGCAGTGAACACTGGTGGATCCATATGTTGTTTGTGAAAAGAACACACATGCAATGACTCTAGTGCTGGTTTTAGTATAAGAACACACATGCAATGACTCTGGTGGGTCCACATGTAGTTTGTGAAAAGAACACACATGCAATGCCACTGGTTGATCCATAAGTGGTTTGTGGAAAGAACACACATGCAATGGCCACTGGTTGATCCATAAGTGGTTTGTGGAAAGAACACACATGCAATGCCCACTGGTTGATCCATAAGTGGTTTGTGGAAAGAACACACATGTAGTGACCACTGGTGGATCCATATGTTGTTTGTGAAAAGAACACACATGCAATGAACACTAGTGGATCCATACGTGGTTTGTGGAAAGAACACACATGCAATGACTCTAATGCTATTTTTAGTATAAGAACACACATGCAATGACTCTAATGGATCCATATGTGGTTTGTGAAAAGAACACACATGCAATGACCATGTGTTGATCCATGTGTGGTTTGTGGAAAGAACATACATGCAATGACAATGGTGGATCCATGTGTGGTTTGTGAAAAGAACACACATGCAATGACTCTAGTGTTGGTTTTAGTATAAGAACACACATGCAATGACTCTAGTGGGTTCACATGTGGTTTGTGAAATGAACACACATGCAATGACCACTGGTTGATCCATATGTGGTTTGTGAAAAGAACACACATGCAATGAATACTGGTGGATCCATAAGTGGTTTGTGGAAAGAACACACATGCAATGACTCTAGTGCTAGTTTTAGTATAAGAACACACATGCAATGACTCTAATGGATCCATACGTGGTTTGTGAAAAGAACACACATGCAATGCCACTGGTTGATCCAGAAGTGGTTTGTGGAAAGAACACACATGCAATGGCCATTGGTTGATCCATAAGTGGTTTGTGGAAAGAACACACATGTAGTGACCACTGGTGGATCCATATGTTGTTTGTGAAAAGAACACACATGCAATGAACACTAGTGGATCCATATGTGGTTTGTGGAAAGAACACACATGCAATGACTCTAATGCTATTTTTAGTATAAGAACACACATGCAATGACTCTAATGGATCCATATGTGGTTTGTGAAAAGAACACACATGCAATGACTACTTGTTGATCCATGTGTGGTTTGTGGAAAGAACACACATGCAATGACAATGGTGGGTCCATGTGTGGTTTGTGAAAATAACACACATGCAATGACTCTAGTGTTGGTTTTAGTATAAGAACACACATGCAATGACTCTAGTGGGTTCACATGTGGTTTGTGAAAAGAACACACATGCAATGACCACTGGTTGGTCCATATGTGGTTTGTGGAAAGAACACACATGCAATGACACTGGTTGATCCATGTGTGGTTTGTGGAAAAGAACACACATGCAATGACCACTGGTTTATCCATGTGTGATTTGTGGAAAGAACACACATGCAATGACCACTGGTTGATCCATATGTGGTTTGTGGAAAAGAACACACATGCAATGACCACTGGTTGATCCATATGTGGTTTGTGGAAAGAACACACATACAATGACCACTGGTTGATCCATGTGTGGTTTGTGAAAAGAACACACATGCAATGCCACCAGTTGATCCATAAGTGGTTTGTGGAAAAGAATACATATGCAATGACCATTGGTTGATCCATAAGTGGTTTGTGGAAAGAACACACATGCAATGAACACTGGTGGATCCATAAGTGCTTTGTGGAAAGAACACGCGTGCAATGACTCTAGTGCTGGTTTTAGTATAAGAACACACAAGCTATGACTCTAGTGGGTCCATATGTGATTTGTGGAAAGAACACACATGCAATGACACTGGTTGATCCATGTGTGATTTGTGAAAAGAACACACATGCAATGACTCTTGTGGTTGATCCATGCGTGGTTTGTGGAAGTAACACACATGCAATGACTCTAGTGGTTGATCCATGTGTGGTTTGTGGAAATAACACACATGCAATGACTCTAACGGATCCATAAGTGGTTTGTGGAAAAGAACACACATGCAATGACCACTGGTTGATCCATATGTGGTTTGTGGAAAGAACACACATGCAATGACACTGGTTGATCCATGTGTGGTTTGTGAAAAGAACACACATGCAATCCCACTGGTTGATCCATGTGTGGTTTGTGGATAGAACACACATGCAATGACTCTAGTGCTAGTTTTAGTATAAGAACACACATACAATGACTCTAGTGGGTCCATATGTAGTTTATGAAAAGAACACACATGCAATACATACAATGACCACTGGTTGATCCATTATTTGTTTGTGGAAAAGAACACACATGCAATGAGTCTAGTGGATCCATGTGTGGTTTGTGGAAAAGAACACACATGCAATGAGTCTAGTGCTGGTTTTAGTATACAAACACACATGCAATGACTCTAGTGGGTCCACATGTGGTTTCTGAAAAGAACATACATGCAATGACCACTGGTTGATCCATATGTGGTTTTTGGAAAAGAACACACATGCAATGAACACTGGTGGATCCATGTGTGGTTTGTGGAAAGAACACACATGCAATGACTCTAGTGCTGGTTTTAGTATAAGAACACACAAGCAATGACTCTAGTGGGTCCATATGTGATTTGTAGAAAGAACACACATGCAATGACCACTTGTTGATCCATGTGTGGTTTGTGGAAAGAACACACATGCAATGACTCTAGTGGTTGATCCATGTGTGGTTTGTGGAAGTAACACAAATGCAATGACTCTAGTGGTTGATCCATGTGTGGTTTGTGGAAATAACACACATGCAATGACTCTAACGGATCCATAAGTGGTTTGTGGAAAAGAACACACATGCAATTACCACTGGTTGATCCATATGTGGTTTGTGGAAAGAACACACATGCAATGACACTGGTTGATCCATGTGTGGTTTGTGAAAAGAACACACATGCAATCCCACTGGTTGATCCATGTGTGGTTTGTGGATAGAACACACATGCAATGACTCTAGTGCTAGTTTTAGTATAAGAACACACATACAATGACTCTAGTGGGTCCACATGTAGTTTATGAAAAGAACACAGATGCAATACATGCAATACATGCAATGACCACTGGTTGATCCATAAGTTGTTTGTGGAAAAGAACACACATGCAATGAGTCTAGTGGATCCATGTGTGGTTTGTGGAAAAGAACACACATGCAATGAGTCTAGTGCTGGTTTTAGTATAAGAACACACATGCAATGACTCTAGTGGGTCCACATGTGGTTTGTGAATAGAACACACATGCAATGACCACTGGTTGATCCATATGTGGTTTTTAGAAAAGAGCACACATGCAATGAACACTGGTGGATCCATGTGTGGTTTGTGGAAAGAACACACATGCAATGACTCTAGTGCTGGTTTTAGTATAAGAACACACAAGCAATGACTCTAGTGGGTCCATATGTGATTTGTGGAAAGAACACACATGCAATGACACTAGTTGATCCATGTGTGGTTTGTGGAAAGAACACACATGCAATGACTCTAGTGGTTGATCCATTCGTGGTTTATGGAAATAACACACATGCAATGACTCTAATGGATCCATAAGTGGTTTGTGGAAAAGAACACATGTGCAACGACCACTGGTTGATCCATATGTGGTTATTGGAAAAGAACACATATGCAATGAACACTGGTGGATCCATAAGTGGTTTGTGGAAAGAATACACATGCAATGACACTGGTTGATCCATATGTGGTTTGTGGAAAGAACACACGTGCAATGACTCTAGTGCTAGTTTTAGTATAAGAACACACATACAATGACTCTAGTGGGTCCACATGTAGTTTGTGAAAAGAACACACATGCAATGACCACTGGTTGATCCATAAGTTGTTTGTGGAAAAGAACACACATGCAATGAACACTGGTGGATCCATGTGTGGTTTGTGGAAAAGAACACACATGCAATGAGTCTAGTGCTGGTTTTAGTATAAGAAGACACATGCAATGACTCTAGTGGGTCCACATGTGGTTTGTGAAAATAACACACATGCAATGACCACTGGTTAATCCATATGCGGTTTGTGGAAAAGAACACACATGCAATGAACACTGGTGGATCCATAAGTGTTTTGTGGAAAGAACACACATGAAGTGACTCTAATGTTGGTTTTAGTTTAAGAACACATATGGATCCATATGTGGTTTGTGGAAAAGAACACACATGCAATAACCACTGATTGATCCATAAGTGGTTTGTGGAAAGAACACACATGGAGTGAACACTGGTTGATCCATGTGTGGTTTGTGAAAAGAACACACATGCAATGCCATTGGTTGATCCATATGTGGTTTGTGGAAAGAACACACATGCAATGACACTGGTTGATCCAAATGTGGTTCATGACATGAACACACATGCAATAACTCTTGTGGATACATATGTGGTTTGTGGAAAGAACACACATGCAATGAACTCTAGTGGATCTATCTTGGCATAATTTGATGTATGACACGATGCATTTCATTGTAAAAGACACCCACTTTCCATTTTATACTACTCAGCTTTGCCCTTGGTTTTTTGATACTACCTAGTTTTGCCCCCTCTCTCTTTCGTAGAAGCCCAAACCTGTGCCCACTCTGTCTGCTACGCCCTGATTGGTTGTCACAGGTGTCACGCGGATCATGCACACCAACCGTTGATCCTGTGTGATCCAACGAGGCTCGTTGCACACGTCGTGCCCTTCACAGGACAGTGCGAGACAACACAAACGTCTCCCTCAATGAGACTTCTACAAGAAGGAACACGATGCTGTCCATGGAAAAAGTCGTCGAGTGGTCATGTCATGTTTAATCTAGTCTGCAAAGGCTACAAGTCTACTGCACGGCAACTGGTCATCCACGGACCACTGGCTATACCATTTTTACTACGCAGTGCGCCTGCACTCTCACTTCCGTCAGGCCCCCACCACATGAACCTTCCACGCGGCAGCCACAGCCGGAAGAGCTGCCAACCGGGGCCCTCGAGGAGGCCTAAACGTCCCCGCATTAAAAACCCAGCCTATCGGGTCCTCCATTCACACTCATCTACTACTCTCTCTTCCCTCTCCAGCAAAACCCCACAATCTTGAACGTACTTGCACGAACCTTCTCCATGAAACCAGTGCATGGGGGTGAGTGTCCGGGCATCGCCGCAGGGGTGGTGCTTCACACGACAGATCTGGAGGAGCATCACGCAGCAGAGGCCGAGGAGGACGTGCAGTTCAACCCCTTGGGGGACCATGTGCACGCCGGTGCTGACGACTTCCGAGGCACCGATGAGGGTGTGGAGTTCGACGAACACGCTCCGCTCGTGTACCCGGAGGTACATCTATTTCTACATGTTTCATATTTTCTGCTCGAGCTTAATCTATCCTGGCGTCATAAAAAAATCTAGTCCTAATGATTAGATGCAACGTACGAACCGGTACATGGAGAGATCTAGTCTGTTCTGAATGAATCCACATTATTTATTTATTAATAAGTTACCAAGAACACAAATCACATTAATTTAGGAGCGAGCTGGGGAGACGGCCGTAATGAACTGCTGAACCTGTATAGACATGTTATTGCATCGAAAGTAACTTGGAATGGTGGAAGGAATATATATTTATTATTTTGCTCATTTCGGTTTGTATTCCATACATTACAAGTGTATTCAAGTGAGATGGACTCTGACAAGGAGACCAGGGACAACAAGAGCCGCCATGTCATGAAGAAGCTCAAGAGCGGGATAATCCCTTTTTGTACTCGACTTGGGGAGCTTAGGTGCCCTTTCTGTAAGAAAGGAGTCAACCTGAGGATTGCTAGCTTGATTCCGCATGCGGTTGGCATCGGTAAAAGCCCGGCTAGTAAACACAAGTCGGCGACCAAGGCTAAGCACGCTACTTATGGCAAGTTCCTGAGGGAGTATGTCAAGACCGGCCTAGTGTCCCCTTACTTAGGAATCAGCAACTTCTAGCTAACCAACCCCGTCACTATGCTGGCCCGACCACTAATAATATTTAGTTCTCTTACCGTATCTAGACCCTTAAACTATGGGGATTTCTATTTTCGTACCCTTCAAAATATATTCAAGTTCATCTGTTTATGGAGTTAAAGTTCCGGTGGCATACTCGTTATTTTGCATGGATAGAGGGGTGCCCCCGACAGATATAAGGGTTATCCTGTCCGCTAGATCATAGAGGATCAACGGTTGGTGGGCAAAATTGAGTACAACTGAATCACCATGGTTAGACACGAGGAAAAAAACGTGACTCACGGTACGCGTGTGCGGTGCACAGGACGGTAGCGGACACGTGTGGCCGTGCACGGTGCATTAGCGTACGCGGTGCACGGTAGTGCAACGAAATGTCACTTGTTCTCCTTTAATAGAGGCCTCCCCACTCCCACTCATCACGCACTCACTCACTCAACCGTCTCCACTGTCCCATCACCTTCTACAAACGCCCAACAAAACCCCAACCACGCCGGTGATGGAGAAGATCGGCGCGGTGGCCATCGGCGCCTCCAAGGCCGCCGGCGAGGAGCCCCCCGTCCCCGTCTCCGCATCCGCCGTAGCCGCCGGCGAGGAGGCCCCCGCCGGTCTCGGACAGATCCTGCTCGGCTAGGACCCCTACGAGGAGGTTGTCTACATAAGGCTGGAGAACCCGTACGACACCAGCATCGCCGACCCGTGGTCTAAGGTAACCCGGGTTTTCTCCCATTCCCTTGTTCTTCCCCCGTTCCCATCATTGGATGCTAGATCGTATGTTATTAGGGCTCGGCTGTTCGTATTTTTTACAGTAGCTAATCCTATTGTGTTAGATCTCGATTTTCGATGAATCCCCCTATTCGTAGTTGGGATCAGTATTCGATTTGGTTTGAGATTTGGGGAATAATCGGGAGATCTCATTCATGTCCTTATTTCACTCTACTGTTTTTTTCCAATAGGAGGATAGCAGCGACCTCCACAGCGACGACGAGTCCAAGGACACCAAGACTCGTCATGTGGTGAGGAGGCTAAAGTCCGGTCAGTACAACAACTTCTTCGCCGCCGACGTGTACAGGTGCCCCTTCTGCCCCACCAGGAGGCTCCGCGGAATGGACTTCAACTCCCTCGTGAAGCATGCCGAGGACATGAGGACCTACGGCGAGTCCGTGAATGTCCACGGCTTCAGGGCCAAGCACCAGGCACTCGGTCTTCACCTCCGCAACCTCCAGAAGGTGGCTATTGAGGAGGGTCGCATTCCCCCGATCAGACCCAAGGCGCCCAAGGTCAAGGGGCTAGGCAGCAAGAAGTGGAGGAGGCGCCAGAGGGAGGAGGCAGATGCCCTCCTGGCAGAGGCCACGAGGGGCCAGTGATCAGCTGCTGCTGCTGTAAAGCAGCTTCTTTTGTCTTGTCTGTGTTGAAGCAGTCCTCTGCTGCTGCTGAGCAGCCTAATTGTCGAACCTCATTAAGTACCGTACTATATAACCTATATTAGCTGCTTTATCTACATCTGCTCTGTTTACTGAATTTATTTATGGTGTTGGTTTGTTTTGCTACTCTAGATTTGCTACCAGATTGGGGAAAAACGATCGCAAAAGGAACAATGAATAAAGAGAGAAGCTACTCTAGATTCCCTACCTTTTTGGGCAAAAAAAACACAACTGTTAGACAGAGAGGGGAAAAAGCGCTCTTAAAAAGGCCAAATAACAAAAAAAACTTCCACTTTAGGCATCATGGCGCACGTAACAGCTAAGCCTTTGACCAGACAACACCCCCATCTGAGCACATGTGAGGGCTTCGGAATATCGGGAGGGAAAAAGTGAGGACAAACGAGACATAATGTTATTATAGCTAAATCTGACAAAAAGCTGAATTTGGCTTTACCATGCAATTTAGCTAGAGCTCTACAATGTAGCTATTCTAAATCCCTAAACTATGTGGTGCGTTGAAACCTAATGCTTTTCCACCGACACGTGTGTTGCAAAGTTGCTTGATCGTGCATGCTTACACAAGAGGCCTATAGAGAAACTTATAGAAGCATGGGCAAACGAGCTTCATTTTGGCAAATTTCGGACAAGCTTTGCGCAATCAGTAGGCCTGATCGGCTGGGCGGCTGCCCCGGGGTGCAAAGATGCTAGGTCCATGTCTATTCTTACACTTCTTAAACTTGTTAGGAATTAATAATAACTGTACACTCCCTTCTGTCCTGTCACGTTACGTCGTATCAGCACCGCGCACCCGCTGTGGATCGGCAACGGGACGGTGGTCTACGTGACCGGTCTCTGCCACGCCAAAGCCACGTCGCACACCCGTCCCATCGCCTACCGGGACAGACGCCGAATTTAATCGCTAGGATTGGAAACCATCGGTGCTCGCCCGGTCAAACTTGCTTCCGCATGGGTATGACCAGAATATTGGTAAACGGAATTTAAGCATCGCCTTCCGTCTCCTCAGCACATCACTGTGCAAAAATCCCCAACTCATACCTTTCGCCGGCGCCGCCACCGCAAGAACCATCGGCGCTGCCGCAGGCACCACCTCCGCCTAGCCATACCACTGCAACAGATCATTCCACCTCCACGCCCAGTCCCAGCCACCGCTACCGACCCTAGGCCACCTCCGCCACATTAGCTGCTGCCATGGACGCAGAGTACGGCGTGTTCAGCGACGGGAGCAACTACACCGACGAGTACACCGTCACCGCCCATGGCACCACCAAGCTGACGGTCGTCCACACAAATGCATCAGCGGAGGTGGCCAAGGTCATCGCAATGTACGAGCGGTGGCTACAGGAGCCGATAGATAGGTACAAGATCGTCGGCCTTGACCTCGAGTATACCAGAGATAGGAAGAGGACGGCGCTTTTGCAGCTGTCCATGCGCAACCACTGCCTCCTATATCACGTATGTAGGGCCAAATCTGTATGCCCGGAGCTTCGCGAGTTCCTACACAGGAGGGAGATCTACTTCGCCATCCTCGACATCAAGAACGACACTCTGAAGCTAGAATGGGATCTCCTCGTTCATGTCGTCAATCACGTCGATCTCCAACGTTTGTGGAGGTACCCGGATGGCGGTACGGGGAAAGCCAGCATGGCTAGACTCGCTTCTGACATCATCGACCACGAGTACGCCGGCATGAAAATCGAGTTCCTGAAGCACCTGCACGAGCGATGGGAGTGGAGGCACCTGGATTACGATGCGATCAAGTACGCAGCCAGGGACGCGTATGTCTGCTACGAGATGCTCAACAGGATCTGGCGGGTGGGTGAGTGTGTTGTTTACCACTACTAGTTTCGCATTTCGTTCCTAGTTTTATCTCGCATGTATTTTCTAAGCATTCTGTGTGTAAGAACCAAGCTCGTACGATCCCTGTGCTATTAGCTACTTAACCTATATGAATTATATTCCCCCTTTTGTATGCTCAACATTCATTCTTACAAATTCTGTTTGTGCCATTTGCATGTGGCAGAATCCAGGACTGACATGCATAAGGTGTGATACAGTTATAAGTCATAACCAAACCCAGATTATAGAGAAGGATACAGTCATAAACCAGATTATAGTTTGACAAAGGTAATACACAGCAGTTCGTAATTGCTCACAGAGTGTACTTATGAAATAACATGTTTTCATAAACACAACAATCATGCACTAATAGTCTACATCCCAGCCTATTGGAGAAGGCAACCGATCCAAGGATTCCTTCGGTCGCTTGTCCTGGTTTGTAGATTCATCTACACTCCGGCATCTGGGAAAAACAACCTGCCTTGATGGTGGTTCAATGATGTGATGCTTGGAACAAGATTTTACAATCTGGCGGTACAGCGCGTGGCTAACATACCCGTCAATTGCAGCGTACTTCAGATTAGGTTTAGAAAGTGGCTTATCCTCCCAGTAATCATGCCCTAAACGCCTCCACGAACATCTCGGCAATCTGTACTTCATGTCAGCGTACCACAGGTCGATGAGTTCGGAGGCAAGAGCGGCCATCCTGGTCTTGCCGCCCTTCGTCCCTGGGATCCAGTAAATTTCATGGATGTTCACTCTACACTCCTTTGGGATTCTAATGTTGACAGTCGGGCTTTCAAGCAGTTTACTGTCATTCGTGATGTCAACACTGGTAAATGTTATGTGCTGGTTCATGATAAAGTCATGAAACAGATCCCTAATGCTTTCGCCCCACCTACATGAAAATGAATTCAGACAAATAATATAGCAATAACTTTTGCAAACAGACGGTTCAGGAACAAAAAGACAACAAAGTCTACCAGATCCCGTCAGCCCCCTTCTCGCAAAAAGGCTGGTATACGAGGACGTGCCCCTTCATGGAGAGTTGCACCACGGCGATCCTACGGTGATCGCGGCTGTACTCGAGGTCGAGACCTACGAACCTGTTTTCTTCGAACTACAGCCAACTCATGTAATTATTCAGAGTGTTTCTCACGATACGAGGGTCGGTGGTGTAGATGACATCGATCTTCTTCCCGCCATGTACTTCGATGTCGAAGTGCGCAGTTTCTTGCCTGCCGTCGTTTCAGACGTCCGGAGCGTCCATGGAGGAGGAAATGGATGAGCCCGTGGAGGAGAAAGACGATGAGGCCGTGGAGGAGGAAATGAGACGTAGAAGTGAAAGATTGGAACTGCCCTTACCAATATCTGGAATGGTGCACGACCATTCGTAGTAGGGTGAAGGTGGCGAAAAACGGCGGTTTTACACGTCGACGCTAGCACTTCCTAAAATTTGTTCTGCGCCACTTGCATGCGGTGGAATCAATTCAAACGTAGGCACGTTTGCGCGTGCCAACCTTCACTCACTGACATGCGGGCCGCACATTTCCCTTTTACGATTTATTTTTTCACTTCCTCTAGATGGTTCCGGTGCCCGCCCTCAATAATTACGCCCCCTTCTTGTCTTCCACGCGGATGAGAACTGGCGGCGGCGGCGGTTCCTTGCAGATTCACTCCCCACTCGAACAACTGCCCCCATCCCTGATTCCACCCCCTCTCGAATCCATCCACCTCCTTATCACAACGCCTCCATTAATCTATCGGATTCCAGACTCCATTTGTCGCTATGGGTAGAGCTTGGGATAGCAACAGGCTGAAACGAAAGGCATGCGACGACGACGTGGATGGCTAGGGCAACCACTACCGCGAGGATTGGGGATGGCCGAACCTCAGCGCCGCGAACGTGCACATGATTGCCTCGGAGTTGGACATCATCTCAGCCGGCCGCCTTGCTTGTTGCATCCCTGCCTACCGCGTGACGATGCGGAACATGGACGAACAACCGTTCGGCACACCAGGCCTTCTTTACCCTGATAACAGCAAATGACCAGACGACCGCGATGGCCACGTAAGTTCCAGTATCTAGCTTATTCGTTCAGTCATATCGTTGATTCATATGTGCTGAACTCTCATCGGAATCCTATGTTCCTTTTGTCGAACGTGTTGTGTGCACGCGTGGTTTGAACAAATCGAACCATTTAAGACTATTCTGTACAGCGGAAGCTCTGCTCGTACCTGATATTATGGTATTTTCGTAGTGGCACAGTCTTACTTTAGGTGATAGACGAGTTGTCAATTTCGATTTTGCAATGGAATGCCTGCTAGGTGATATTTTGTTTTCTAAAATAAAAACAAACAGATTAGACGATTTAAGGCTATTATGCCCCGAGCTGTTTAATTATGATCATCGTCAGGAGTTTGTTCTGGGGGCTCTGCTACTACTCCATATATTGAGTATCTTCGTAGTGACACATGCACAATTTAGGCGATATCTGAGGAGACACTCATATTTAGGCGATATTTTGTGTACTTTAATCTAAAGGCCCGGTTGTCAAATTGTATCTACAATGTAATCCATGCTAGTTTATTGTACCAACTGACAACAAACTCTGTAGAATATTCATGCAAAACTGATGCTGCTGGATAAGTGGTCCGAATCAATAGTGGTGAATATCAAGGAAGAAGAAGAGATGGAAATGGAAGATGACCAGAACTGGGTGGGTGGCAACGGCGAGTGGCTGATACTTTTATCACAGGATGGCAGTACTTGGACTCCAAAAAATGGCTACAGATCAAAGAGACTTGCAGTGCCATCTTTGAAGGGTGTCAGCATTACTGCATTCAACAGCGGGTGGCCGCCGCCCATTTCCGAATTCGCTTACAGGTTCAACATGGCAGAACTTGACCTCGTGAAGGTACAACTCCCACATAGACCGCGGGAGGGGGCATGGAAGAACTGGGAGTATGACCTCTTAGCGGTGTTCGACAAGGCAATCACATTCATTAGATGCCCAAAAGACAAGGAATGGACAGTCTTGCGCAACGACTTCCTGCGGCTGGAGAAGTATGTCGACGCCGTCTTCACCTACGGCTACTCTTCGTACAGACCGCAACGCATTTATGCGGTCACTGAACCTAGCGGCAACATGCGTGTTTGGGAGCCGTCCATTTGGGGTGAGTCATGGTGTCATATAGAATGTAAAATCCCATTCAAAATTCTGCTTACTGACTGTTAGTAACACGCAGGTACCCACGCAGCCCCGCGCATCATTCCAGCTCCGGTCATCAAAGATGCAGTAGCAGATGCTGGACTTGGGACATGGCGCTGGTTCCTGGCACCTCTCGGAGACAACACGGAACATGATGATGAACTCTTGTGGATTCATATCAGGGGAGCACTAAACAGCATTGGTGATACAATAGAACATATGGGGACACAACTTTCTTCATACATCGCTGCGGTGTCACGTTTTCTCGAGGTCCGCATGCCCATCCGAAGACCCAGTAGAGCAAGTCTGGAGCAGAGTCAACAATTTGAAGGGACAATCTGTGTTTCTTGGGATCAACTACCCTTTCTTTGTCAGAGCCCCTAGAGCTGTCGAACCTGTAATTGCTCAGGCAGCCCTGGCCCCTAATGCTACTGCTGCTGCTGGTGGTGGTGTTGGTGGTGGTGGAGCTGACGAAGAACTAGCTGCTGCTGCTCCTGGTGAAGCTGACGAAATACTTGGTGATGCTACTGCTGGTGAAGCTGACTAAATACTTGCTAATGCTGTTGCTGCTGGTGAAGCTGACTAAATACTTGCTAATGCTGTTGCTGCTGCTGGTGAAGCTGACAAAATACCTGCTGAGGCTGCTGCCAGAGTCCAGGAAGAACATGCTGGTGTTGTTGCTAAGGTGCCAGCACTTCCAGTGTTGATAGCAGACTGTGTGTTTGCTGCACACTCACGTGCCTATCATGTTGATACTCCAGATCCGACCTAGAGCCGAATCCACGTCGGGGGGAGGGGGCCTACAATTGGCTCATCAGTGGGGTCGTACTATTTGAAGGAGAATGAAAGACGGCCAAACACAGCATTCTGGTTCATTCCGATGATACCACCAGCTCCAGGGACCTAGTGCTCATACTGGCAGATCCGATGCACCATTTGTCTTTATCTTTATCATTAGTTATGCTTATGTGTGTAAAGACTAAGCTGTGCTTATTTGTGTAAGACTAAGCTAGGCCTAACTGCATAATATTCAGTGAAGCCCAGCTTTTCTTTCCACGCCCATAACAACAGAATTGCAGCATAGAACATACAAATGTAATGTGCATACCAGGCATTTTTGCTCAGGATAACAACCACTTCAAGCAAATGATACATCGTGTACGCATTTGAACGCGTCACTAGAATGTGCCACCTATTGATGATTGATGACATGGATCTAGCTTTTCTGCGCTTATTTGCATTGAATCGCTCATTGATTTGTTCACATATTTTTTGGCAATGGCTGATGAACTCCACTCTCTTGGTAACTTGCTTCGTCAGCGATCACTTGTTGATGCAATGCAAAGTACAAAACATGGTCGTCATCGTCATTCCATTTAGGTTCTCTATGTTTCGTCATCACGGAGCTACTAATTTCAAATGAAAATCTAGTAAACAATATATGTGTACATTGTTAGAGTATGCTATGGCCACGGTACATACATGTTTTTCTACAATCACAAGAAGAAAACTTGATGCATTTTCACCTTGTTGGCATTGTGTCGAACTGGGTGGATGTGGCTTTGGGGTTCGGAGAGGAAGGCGCCGTGGCTGGTGCGTGTGCGACCACGGCGATGGCGATCTCGGATTCTGGAGGAGACCAACAGGACCGAGCATGGTCGGCATGGTGACAGATCTCACCCGGGAATGAATTCCCGTCCCTGCGCCGTGCCAATGGTGCGGTCATGGTGAGGGCGAGCTCTGATTCGGGATGGGGAGGAGAACGGGCCGAGCAGGTTTGTCCAAGTCCTAGCTCCGTGCCATGGCCGCGACCACAGATTGCCGCCCCGGAGGAAGAAGAAGACGCGTAAAGGATGCATGCGCCAACGCTGCAAGCCTACATGGCAGCGACGACGGCAGCGACATAACGGCGAAAGCTGACAGGGGGGGCCAACTTGATGGCCGTTAGCCTGATTTTTTGTATTGAAACGTAAAGTTAAATTCGTGCCAAAAAAGACCCTCTGAGTATTTGGCACGCCAACTGTAGTCATGATATCAGGGAACTCGGGTATCGCGTTGCCTGGCCACCCCAACTTTCGGGCCGCAAAATGATATTCTCCACTAATGCACCAAGTAATGTGCAGCGGTGGCCACGAGTAAATGAGGAACAAAATCTTGAAGTATATACAAGAAGGCAACAACACCAACAAGTTCAGGGGGAGCAAACTCATACAAATGGTGATTCTTCTAGTGGAGTTCAGTCTGATCTTGATCTGCCAATTGCACAAAGGAAAGGGATAAGAGCAGCTACAAGAAAAACAACACAGAGGTATGGTTTTGAACATGATATAAGTAACTATGTCTTCTATAATGCTTTGTCTCCTTCATACAAAGCATTTGTGGCGTCTCTTCAAGTTGTGTCAATTCCAAGAGATTGGCAAACAACAAAGCAGGATCCAAGGCGGCGTGAAGCAATGGTAGAAGAATTGGAAGCCTTAAGGAAGAACAAGACTTGGGAACTGACACATCTTCCAGCGGGAAAGAAAGCTGTCAGTTGCAAATGGATTTATACGGTGAAGCAAAATCATGAAGGGAAGGTTGAACGCTACAAGGCAAGGATGGTGGCTCAAGGATAGAACCAAACCTATGGCATTGATTATGAGGAGACTTTTGCACCAGTTGCAAAGATGAACACTGTGAGAATCCTGATCACATGTGCTGCTAATTTCGGTTGGAAACTGCATCAATTAGATGTTAAGAATGCCTTCTTGCATGGTGATTTACAAGAAGAGGTGTATATGGAAGTTTCACCTAGGTTTGGGACTTTTGAAACTGCAGGCAAGGTGTGTAGGTTGAAAAAATCCATGTATGGTCTGAAGCAATCTTCGAGAGCCTGGTTCGATAGGTGTCGACATGCAGTGTGCAATATGGGATTCAGGCAGTGCAATGGGGACCATACAATTTTCTATAAGCATACTAAACATAAGATCACCATTCTAGCGGTGTATGTGGATGACATCATAATCACCGGGGATGATGAGGAAGAGACAAGGAAACTGAAAGAGAGTTTAAGAAAGGAATTTGAAGTGAAGGACTTGGGTTAACTAAAATACTTTCTAGGCATAGAGATTGCCACATCAAGCAAAGGAATATCACTGTGTCAGCGGAAGTATACCTTGGACCTCCTGAATGATATGGGGATGATTGGATGTCGTGCAGCTCCCCACTCCCATTGATCAAAATCACAAGGTAACAACCCAGTCTGGTGAACTTGTTGAGAAGGAAAGCTATCAGAAACTTGTGGGAAGGTTACTGTATCTATGCCATAGAAGACTTGATATTGCATATGTTGTAAGTGTTGTTAGCAGATATATGCATGAACCACGAAGTGGACACCTCGAGGCAGTTCATAGGATCTTGAGATATTTGAAGGGGACCCCACGTAAAGGGTTATGGTTCAAAAACAATGGACATCTAGGGATTGATGGCTACAGTGATGCTGATTGGGCCAGTTGTCTAGATGATCGAAGATCTACTTCTGGCTATTGTGTATTTGTTGGAGGGAATCTGGTGTCATGGAGAAGTAAGAAGCAGCCTGTAGTATCTAGATCACCTGCTGAGGCGGAATACAGAGCAATGTCACTTGGACCGAGTGAAATGTTGTGGGTTAGGAATATTCTTGCTGAACTGAAAATGCTAAGAAAGGGGTGCTTAAATGTTTGGTGTGATAACAAGTCTGCTATCTGCATAACAATAACCCAGTTCAACATGGTAGAATTAAGCATGTGGAAATTGACCGGTTCTTCATAAAAGAAAAACTTGATGCTGGGATTATCAAAATTGCTCATGTCAGCTCAGGACAACAGGTCACGGATTGTTTCACAAAGAGGCTGGGACTAAAGAATGCAGTTTGGCTTGTGACAAGATGGGAACGATCGATATATATCACCCATCTTGAGAGGAAGTGTTGGACAGTTACTCGACCAAGTCTGTTGGCCCATTAGGCCCATACCTGGAGCTCTCTCTATATATGTACCTGCTCCCAGATGTAGGGTTTCCTAAGCCAGCCATCACTACACTACCACACCATACAGGTTAGCTTCCATAGAAACTACAGTTTTTTTTTCATTTTTAGCCAACTTCAGAAAAGTTGTAGGAACGATGCTACAATAGCACGGTAAGTTCCATGTCCAGCGGGTCTTTTTTTCTGTTTGTGGTCGAACTATTTTTGGTATTTTTGTTGTGAATGCGTTTTTTAGTACAATTGCTTTGATCAAATCTGTTTTGTACCATTGTAGCAACTGTGGGATTTAGGTGCCTAATAGAACACACGTGTCAGCAGGAGGACCCGAGAACAGGGAAGTTTTCACTTTTCAGCCCCGGAGACGCCTTGCACCATCCTTTCAGATATTCTCCTTTTATAGATCTGTGGTACTCCTAAAATCGTACTTCCTTCGTTGCACAATATAATCCTTTTTAGCACACTGCTTTCGATCGCTAAAAAAAGGCTTACGTCGTGGAACAAAAGAGTATTCCTTTAGCCCAAGGAAGAACGGCATCTTTATCCAGGTTCTTTTCCCGGATAACACTCATTGCCAACGACGAAGCGTGCCGTGTATTGTTAACTTTGGAATGGAGCACACACATTCTACATCGATCATGGCTCCTTGGCCCAGATTTTAGTAGTGAGGGGACAAAAGCATAAAACTTCGTACTACCTCTGTGGTTCTTTGATATAAACATCTAGTAACATTTTGAAACAGAGATAATACTAGTACTGATATAAACATCTTATATTTTAGAACAGAAGTAATAATAGTATTGATATAAACATCATATATTTTGGAAAAGGGGTAATAATAGCAAGTCTAAGCTGCGTGTTATACAACCGAATCAGCACCTCTACGGTTAGCACGTGCCATTCGGCTTCTGGCATAGAGTAGCTGTGGAGCATCTGCCAGTACATATATCTGATCATTTGATTGTACAATCATGACACCATGAAAGACACCATATCGGTAGAACCTTTTTTATTTCCTATCAGATGTCCAAAATCACAATGCACAAACATACTATTCTTACACTCACAGTCACCTAGTGCTGCCTAGAATTGTGAACTAACTAAAAGAAATGAATGAACGCTTCCCAGGAAGAGGAACCCAACCAATGAAATGCTCAAAAGAGACCACACACATCGCCACAAAAAACCTAGTAACAACTGTTAACTATACCCTCTCACCAGAGTTTTGATAAACTGGTGTAAGTACGAGATGTACGCTACCATGGACTACCCATCACAAGGACGACAGGGCCGACAGGTCCTGGAACACTGTCCGTATCTCTGGCCTCTCCGATGCGGAGCGGATACACCGGATGGCGATGTGCAGCATGCCCTCCAGGTTGCTAGGGGTGCCTCCTCCTAAGCTTTCAGCTTCGACAATGCGCCTGTCAAAGCACTCTGAAGCACGCTCCTCCCTTGCCAGCATCCTCACCCAGTCCGTCAAGTCGACCGCGCCGTCATTCATGCAAATGATCTCCCCAGCGATCCTCCCTGTCAGAAGTTCAAGTAGGATGACGCCAAAGGCGTACACGTCGCTCTTCAGAGATGGGCATGGCTTGCTGGTGCTTGCAAACTCAGGAGGGGAGTAGCCGAGAGCCCCTGCATTCAGGACCTGTTCGGCCATGCCGATCGGAGTCATCAGCCTGTGAAGGCTGTAGTCGGTTACCAGAGCAGACGGACTTGAATCCTGAATCAGGACGTTTGTCGACTTGAGGTTGCCGTGTGGGATCACCCGCTCATTGTGCAGGTAATCTAGACAGCCGGCAACGTTGATTGCGATATCAAGCCGCTGGCTCGCCGACAGAGGTGCAAGATTCCGCTCTTCAATCTCTGAAAGATAGTAGAAAAAATGCATAAGATAACAAAGAAATCAACTGCCATGAGTATTCGATCGAGAGAGCTAAGAAAGATTACCAGACAGGTAGGTAGACAGAGATGTGGCATCTACATAATCTGATATGATGATCCTCTCATGCTCTTTGGGACCCCAGTAGTAGCCTCGCAGTGAGACTAGACTGGGATGTTTGACGCTACCGAGCTTCTTTATTTCACGAGAGAACTCTTTTTTGCTCTTAGCAAAGCCCTCCTTCAGCCACTTCACTGTCAGCACATACTCATTGTCAAGAGTAGCCTTGTAGGATGTCCCATGACAGCTCCTGCCAATGATCTCAGCTGGAGCACGAGAGAGCTCTTCAGCCGTGAACAACACGGAATTGTCAAAAAGATGTAAATCCCCAACCAGCTTGTCAGGAGAGTGCACTCTCAAGATGGAGTGATGATGGTGCGTGCGTGCATCAGGAGGTGATGATATCAATGGAGGCATCAAAGACTGTGTGCTATCTTTAAGGGTGGAAATACTGCCAGTTGGATGATCCAAATCTTGTGTTTCATGCTGTCCTTGCAGCCCACTGCCAGGCAAGGAAACTCCCCTATACTCTGCGGATGGCGATGATCCCAATGACACATCGTGTATTTCTGAACTTGAAGTTTCTGCATGTCTGTGAGCATCCTGTCCTTGGGTTACAGAATGCTTACCTTGACCCTTGCCTTTTTCACTACTCTTCCAGCTAGAGATCTTCCAGTGGACAAGTACAAGCACAATGATCCCAGTAACAAAGACAACAACACATATGATCAATGCATAGAGAATTCCACGCTTCAAACCGTGTCCCTTCCCACCTGATCCGCCATTTGGTGATCTAGAATGTGGAAGAACAAGTAGTTCATTCCCTGGATGGAAAGATGAATCAGGAAATTTTAGCAAATTGCTTGGAACGGAGCCAGACAAACTGTTGTAGGATACATTGAACTCTACGAGATCATCCGGGAGACCATCAGGTATGGTACCATCAAAATGGTTGCTTGACAGATCAATGTATATCAAATGTTTTAGCTTGGTGATTGCTGTTGGGATTTTCCCAATAAAGTTGTTCAGACAGAGATCCAGCAACATCAATCCACTCAAACCACCGATGCCCGAAGGCAGTGAGCCACTAAAAGAATTGTTTGAAAGATCAACAGATGAGAGGTTTGAAGATTGTACAGGAAGAACTGACAGGTCTACAGAAGTTGAGTTGTTGGTTACAGAATTGGAAAGAGGAAGAACCCCTGTAAAACTATTTCCGGAAAGATTTAGATAGGTCAGTTTAACTGCTGTAAACAGATTTTTAGGTAAGGGTCCATGCAGCTGATTGAGACTAAGGTCCATGGCAATCAACTCAGGGTAAGTTCCAAGAACAGTTGGCAATTCTCCTGTGAGCAAGTTGTTGGAAACTCTCAATGAAGTCAGCCTCAAGAACTGGGTACTCTCATCTGGCCAAGTTCCTGTCAATCTATTTGAGCTCAAATCAATCATCTCAACATAATCTCCCCATGTCCGGACAACTGACAGGTTTCCTGAAAGCATGTTTCCACTCAAATCAACGACTGAACAGCTCCCAAATGTGATTGGTAAAGTCCCCTCAAGGCTATTACATGACAGATTCAGGTACTTAAGATTCATTGAGGTTACACGTCTAACTGGACCTGAGTAACACAAAAAGGTTCAGATGAAATTAGTGGCAATCAACACCATGGTTCAAAGAAATGTGTTCGATGCATGCATTTTTTTTACTGTGTTATTATCACACTAGAATATACTTGTACAAGCATCAGGGAAATGCGGTAGGACATACCAAAGTTTAAGGGTAAGCAATTAAGAGTAGGAAAATAATTTACCTGTAAGCTGGTTGCAGCTAAGGTCAAGTTCCGTCAGAACCATGGAGGTCTCCCGAAACAGAGCTTCTGGAACGGAACCAGAGAAATTATTGTTCTGCAGGCGCAGCACCTTGAGGGAAATCATGAAGTTAAACGACGGTACATTGCCAGTAAGGGCATTGTAACTCACGTCGAACACCTCGAGGCTGTCGAACAATGGCGTAGGATCACTCGCAAATACTGGCCCTGACAGCAAATTGTGGCTGACATTCAAGTACTGCAGTGTGCTAGCCACAGAGGAGTTATCAGAGATTGATGCGAGGGACCCCGAGAACTGGTTGCAGCTGAAATCGACATGGACTGGGCTCTGCAATTGTGCAAATATGTCATCCAGTTTGCCGACGAAGCCATTTCCACGGAGATCCAGATACTTGAGCTTCCTCAGGTTTCTGAAACCCAACGGCAATGCACCACCAAGAGCATTGGAAGAGAGATTGAGATGTCCCAGATTACTCAATTCAGCCAGTTCATCCGGAATCGATCCGACGAACCTGTTGTTGGACAGATCCAGATGCTGCAAGGAAGCCATAGAACCCAGTGCAGGGGGCAAGACCCCTTCCAGTTTGTTATTGGACAGAGACAAGTTCTGAAGCATGGGCATCGTTGCAAGCGCCGACAAGCTGGCATTCCCCACGAGCCCAATGCCATCAAAGGCAATGGAAAGAATCTTGCCGCTGCTGCACTGCACGCCATGCCAGTCGACGGGGCAGCCGTCGGAATCCGAGGAACTGGTCGGGTTCCAAGGAGCGACCTGGCGGCGGGACGGGTCTTGCCGGATGGCTCTGCCGAACTCCATGAGTGCCTCCATGTCTGAACCAGCCACAACCACGACGGAGGTGGCCGCAGCCCAAATCGAGAGGCACAGGATGATGCGCCGCATTGCAAGATCCAACCTCGAAGGCGGACGAAGTAAAAATGGTAGATTTTGGATGTGGGACGGGGTGGGTAGGTAGGGTTTAAGGCACAATTAGAGATGGAAACTATGGGGATTTCGGCGCAGAACGCGGAGACGGAGGTGGAAGGCTGGGGCCAGTAATAATGGAGAAATCGAAATTGCCAGCAAATGGGCACGAAGAACTTGCACGGTGGGGAAAATTCCGAGGCAGCTGGGCGAGGAGGGCCAAAATCAGTGGAAACGTGAGCTGGCCAGCTTGGTGTTTAGACTCCAGCAGCCGACAAACACATCGATGTGCCAAACCGAGACCGAGAACTCGGGCAATGTGGCCAAGAACAAGAGCGAATGCAGAGATAACCGTCGAAAATCCAAATCCATCCAAATGTGGGCCGAGCAGAGGAGCAGGACGGACCGACGGAAATCAGGCGGTGTAATTGCTCACGGAATCGAACAATGGCCGCAGCAGGAGATGCCTAAAATCTTCCCCGACTTCGCGGCAGGTAAACCCTGCAATCCAAACCGAAGCAAACAAATCAAGACGGCGACCTGGAGAAGCAGAGACGACATCATCAGCTCATGGAGCGAGGGTGAGCAACGAACCTTGACTCTCGCAGGCGTTCCGTGGGCCGTTTCTCCTCTGCTGATAAGAATCTTGAAGGAATTGTTATGATGTGGCGTCTGATCCCTACAGAATGTAGCCTCTCCCTTTCGTGTTGGGGCAGAAAGAGGAAGAGCCCGAGCGAAGGGAGAGCTGATGGCCTTGGCCCCTGCGGCGGATTGTGCGGGTAATGGAGCGGCGAGCAGAGGCCAGAGAGAGAGAGAGAGAGAGAGAGAGAGAGAGAGACCACACTGTGCTGGTACTGCCGGTGCCGGGTGGAATACAGACGAGAGAGAGAGAGAAAGGGAGCAGGTGAAAAGAAAAGAAAAAGTCTCCAGTCCAGTGACACAGCATTCCTTTACGAGGCAGGAGGACTGGAGGAGGCACATCTCACACTGACAGTGTCAACTCAAAAGCGTGTCCGTGCAAAAAAAGAGACTAGAATTACTTTAGGGAAAAGCTTCTGAAAAAGCACAACTAAAACAAGGCAGGGCTTTCCCTCACAGATCACAAAGTAACCAGCAGCAGAAACGGATAGAAAAGCAGCAGCAGCATCTTTACTGTCACGACGAGCTCACTCACTCCTATCCTCTCCTAGAAACCTTGATACTCCTATTTCTATCACACAACTACCGGTACTACCACTAGTTTGTACTGTAATATTATATGGGTTTTTGGGTTATTATGAAGAACCATGAAGAGTGCTAATCTTCTTATCAAGCCACCTAGTATGTGGTGTTGTTTTTAAGACTGCGCGGATCGGAGAGGGGACAAGCGACCAGCTGACGCTGCCCTTGTAACTGATGCACAAGGGGAAACGTATACAGAGCAGTCGCGGTCTCCCGTCCTACCCAGCCTTGCACCCGCCTGTACACATCACTAGTCTTTTTTCTTCCTTTCCCGTGACACGACTACAGGCACGCCCGAGCTCTTTGTCCCACGATTCTAGCCGCACTTTGCCAAAACCTAGGAGCATCTCTAACGAGTCCTGTAAACGGTCTGGACCTGTAAAACTCCGGCGAGTTTACTGGCTGATGCGTATGTTACCGCTCTAGCGAGACCCGTATACGTGGTCCGGCCTGTAACAATTTATCGCGGCCTGTTTAGCCACTGCTTTGGCCAGTACACATAGCGGTCAGTGAGCGAGTGAGAGTTAAAACCCGCACTCCTCCGCCGTCCAACCCTAGCGCCGCCGTCGCCAGCCCACCTCTCCGACGAGAAATTCCTCGCGATGTCTGGCCGACGCGCAAGCTTCTGCCTTGGGGGGAGCAGCTCTAGAGGCGGGGGAGCTCGTCGTGACGTGTTCGTCCGCTCGGAGGCCGTGAGGAAGCGTGTGGCTCGCCGTTGGACCAACCGTGACGAGTCGCCGCCAGGGAAGCTTCGCGCATACGCGCACCCTGGATTCCTCTCCGCGCGGGCTCGTGCGGCCGGTGAGGGATCTTCCTGTGGTCCCTCCCGCACTCCTCCGACGTCCCCGCCGCGGTGGTCGCTCCGCTCGACGACTCCCACAGCAAGTCCAACTACTGGAGCTCCCTTTCTCTGCCGTGTGCGCGCGTCGTCGTGGCGGCCAACTACGCCCACGACTCCGACAAGGAGTGCCTAGCCATGCAGATGGTCATCCGCGAGTCAGAGCTGGAGCGACAGGCGGAGGAGAAGATCGAGGCCGCCGACGCGAGCCGGGCTGTGAAGCTCGTCGAGGCACGGCTGGCGTGGGAGCGGGAGGAGGAGCACCTCCCGAGGGAGCGCGTCGTGGCGCCGGCCGTCAAGCAGGAGATGGCGGACCTGATCGACCTCATAGAGTGAGGTCGACGCCGTCCCAAACGCCGCTGCAACCTGCAGCTCCGGCCGTCGGCCGAGCGTGGCCCTGTATATAGGTTAATTTTAGTTGCCTAGCTTTTGGATCGCTGCTACTAAGTGTAGTTAATCGAATCACGAACAATCCCCTCCACTGTTCTTCGATGAATATTGCCAAGAGTGCAAATATTCGATTGTGCAGTTCGTATTTGCAAGTTTCATTCTATGCCATGTCGAGTTTGCCCTGAATTCATGTTTTTGAGAGACTAGACTCGAGTTTTATAGTTTGCAAGTTTACAGGGTTCATTAGAGATGCTCTAAGATCTGTCTTTGTCCCCAAACCGGTCCTCTCATGGTTTTGGGCACGTCGAAAAAAAAACTCACCCAGCCATTCCGACTACACAGACGTTGGGTGCGTGCCGGATGCAACACGCAAGAGGCGTGGCTTTGGCAGGCTAGCATTGTCATTGGCACATCGGCTTCTCAGGCTTATTTATGTTACAACCAATCTCGATGCGGCGGCTGAACTTCCGGTGCAGAGAGTCGTCTCATCACCGCAGTGCTGCGTGGTCGACGCATCATCAAGTTTGTTTGCCCTCTACGATGGTGTTAATGCGAGTCAGCAGTCTCCATCGTATAAATACCTTTTTGTGCCTCTCCTGTGTCCACAACTCAAATCCTAGCTCCGCCTAGCTCGCCTCCTGTTTCGTTCACGCAATATGTGAAACCAAACATCCCCTAAATGATACCGACATTTTTTTTATCATTTCGTACTTTTGAGAAATTTGGCTAGCGCATTTGTTTAATATGGAGCACCTAAGCTACAAGGTCTCAAGATCAAATCCTAGCTACGCACTATTTGATATAAATATAGTTGGGATCTAACCTCGATCCCACGCTTTCCTACATGTCCACAACCTAAACAAGAGGCTAGTATTAAAATACGTTGTCTAGCCTTTTTCATCGGTTCAGAACTTTGGCAAACTTGGCTAGCGCTGGTCGGTGTTGCATAGCCCCTTTTTGCATACCGAGACCGTGGCGGTGCCCCATCACTGCTCTGCTCCACGCTCCGCGTCGCAAAGGCTGCCAATCGAGTGGTGCGAGCATAGAGTACAAATCAAATGACGGGATGGGCACCGACATCGGCGAGGGCAACACCTCCCCGCGACCTCGAGTTCTGGACCTCACTAGGGATGGGAAGGTCGTGGGCAAGCTCGCGCTAGGGGAGATCTCTCTGCTGCTCCGGATGTGTTGGGCCATGGAGTGGAGCAGCACGACCCTGAGGGGTTCAGAAAGGGGCCAAGGATTTGTTGGCGATGCCGTACATAACAAATTACTACAAATGTCTATTTGGGGCCCAGAAAAAGAAAACTTCTCTCTCGATGAGTCCATAGCGGATGATATACCCCGGGTTTCCTACATGGAGAATAATATTCTCACTGTTCCGCATTTCGAGGTGGAAGTGAAGAATGTTATTTTCCAAATGGAACACAACAAGGCCCCTGGTCCTGATGGCTTCCCGGTTTAATTTTATTAGAATTTCCAGAATATCATTAAGATGTATCTTCTAGAGATTTTTAGTAATCTTCATATTAGACTATTACGGAGTATGCAAAGATCACTTATGATCTTGCTTACCTAATCTAGTTAGGATTCTTTCTTGTATAATAATATTGTAACTTGACTTAGATTCCAAGTCCACACGTGTAATCTGTCTATATAAAGAGGAGGAGAGGCCTCGCGGCGTGCCATTGAGCAGCCTGAGCCGTTTTGTGTCATTGCATGGTATCAGAGCAGGCCGCATCCTCCCTCCTCCCAAAACCCTAGATCGACGCCCCCCTCCTCTCCCTCCCAGCCATGACTCTCGACGAGATCGCCGCCAAAGAGCGCAAGCTCGCTACCCGCGTCGAAGCACTTGACGCGAGCGAAGCCCAGCTCTCCCAACTAGCAGCTAACCAGGTCACCAATCCCAACGCGTCGGCAAACCTCCCACCCCTCCCGAACCCTACCACCACCACTGCCCCATTACCCAGCCCCTGCACTTATGCCACGTCCATCAAGCTCCATGTTCCAATCACTTTGGTTCTCAACAGTGGCAACTACACCCCCTGGCGCGATCTCTTCATCGTCGCCTTTGGTCGCTACGGCTTATCAGCCTACATCACGGGAGAGGCCACACCCTCCGACTGAAGGGTTCCACAGCAGAAAACAAAAAAATCCCTACGTTGGAACCGCCTAATACTGCCAAGATCTATCTATGTAGTAATGCAGTAACGGTCGAGGCGTAAAGAATACATACCCTTGTAGACCGTATGCGGTTAACATTCCGAGGGGAACGTGGTTGAAGTAGTCAAACTCGTAGCCGACCTCAAGGTCGCGATGCTCCTCGCAGGTCACCCCTTGCTCCTTCTTTATCGTGCAGCAGCTCCGGCTCACGACATCCAAGGTGCCTCAAGTGAGGACCCTCATGGTTTCGTACACATACGGTGTACGATGACGATCTATGGCTCCTTGATCCCTGCCAGGAGTGCGGAAGTAGATCTCCGTCTTGGAATCCCTGCAGCGCAACGACGTGTTGTAGGTGCGGTGTCTCTTGCTCGGACAATCCTTACTTGGAATCGTACCAACGCATGGAGAAGAGAGAGAGAGAGAGGTAAGGAGAAAGTCAACCAAAGGACTTCTTCAAATATTGGTGTGTGAAATCCCACCCATGGGCACCCCTTTATATAGGGGGGTGCCCTCCCCTTTGGGTTTCCCATGTGGGACTAAATAAGGGAGAGAGGGGGGAGGCGCATGGGCCCTTAGGGCACCATGGGCTGGCCGGCCAGGGGTGGGCCCCACCCCACGCACGACCCTAGGCTGGTCGGGTGGTCCCCTTGAGGTGGCTAGGCCTTGGCCTTTTGGCCCTTCCCTCCTTCGGTTTTCCCTCATGGGCCCTTTTTCCCTAGGAAGTTTGGCCCATTAGTGGAATACCCCTTCAAATTAGATTTTAATATTATATTTAATATTAATTATATTAATTAATATGTAAATACATATTATAAAATTTGATTTGACCCGAAACACCTTTCGGTTCCCTTTCGATTTCCTCCGAACGACTTCAGATCTTTCCCAGAATGATTCTGGTTCTCTCACGGAACTTTTTCGGTTTCCTTTTCTATTTCATATAGTGATTCCAACTTACAGAGGATCTCTAGATCATCGTACCCTTAAGTGTATTTCCCCACGGCTCGGGAATGGCACAGACATGATCTCCATCAATGATCAATAGCGGGACCGGGATGCCCATAATGACCCATGTGCATTCCACGATGATAATGTCATTTGAACCGTAAAAAGTCGTTTGCCATTCCCTTTGCCACTTGATACCTAGTTCACCCGAGATTTGATCTACGGTATCCCCATACCTTCGTTCGATCTCATTACCGATGAACTTGTTTTCTCGTTTTCGTGTCGTTGCATTCCGTGACCCAGTCACACGCTTGCAAGCTTTGTTAATGCAATGTCATCGAGATGGACACTAATTTATCTGTCCGTTACATAGATGGGCAAATCCTGGTCTTGATATGTACTCCTCTACACGTCCCTTTGGGAAACCTGAGTGGCACCTTTTCGATCATCCAGTCACGGAATGATACTTGATAACCATCTAAGCTCCCTCCAAAACAGTGATTTGCATTACCTCACAGTGTAAGGACAGGTTGCGAGGTTTCCTTAGTTTTATCATTAATGGTGAACTTTATAACTAGATCTCATTAAGATATAACTGGTTGTGTTGGTTGTCTATCACATCATTCAACTAATGATGTGACCTCATTGTCAGTTGGCATAAATGCCCATGATCTTGAAACCCTAGATCATCCTCATGACCAATGAACTAGTTCGCTAGAGGTAACTAGAGACTTGGTTTGTTTACATACCACACGTGTATTAACGTTTTGTATTAATATAGTTATAGCATAGTATAAAACTATTACGAACTAATTGAGATATGACAATAAAAAACCTAACTATTATTTGCCTCTAGGGCATATCTCCTTCACCGACACCTCTCCCACCTCGAATTATGGATGCGACGACTTCACCATCCTCTCTTGGATCTACGGCTCCATCTCCACCGACCTCTTTGGCATCATCATGCGCCTGGGCTCCTCTGCCCAGACGATCTAGGAAGTTATCGAGAACCTCTTCTGTGACAACAAGAAGCACCGTGCCATCCAGCTCGAGGCGGACTTCGGCAACACACCACAAGGCGACCTCTCCATAAACGACTACTACGCGAAGCTCAAGACCTTGGCTGACTCTCTCACCAACATCGGCCAACCGATCAGCGACGAGACCTTGGTCCTGACGCTGCTTCGTGGTCTCAATGGCACTTACACCTCGCTACGTTTATTCCTTCCGTTTCAGGTCACCTTCCCTTAGTTCCTCCAAACGCGCTCCGCTCTCATCCTTGAGGAGACACAACGCCGCATCGTCACTAGGAACGTGGACTCTACAGCCCTCTGGGCTAGCAGCAATAGTGTCATCGCCCAACGCGACTTTGCGCAACCCGTAGGCGCTGACCGCAACAACTCCGGGGGCGATCGCACCTACTCTGATCGCTCTGGGGGCGGATGCGGTCATGTCTACGGCTCTAGGGCGGCTTCTTCAACAACTCCTTTAATCGCGGTGGCCGCAGAGGTCGTGGACGCGACCGTGACACGCCCTGGCAATTCAACCCGTGGACAGGCGCTCCCACCCGCGCCTTTCAGCAGTAGCTCCAGCAGGCTCAGTGGCAGCCTCGTTTGCCCTCACCCGCACCATGGCATGCCCCTCCACCGGCCTCCTCGGACCGTGCCCTGGCATGATGCCCTAGCCCTACACCGCAAAAGGTCAAGCTCTTCCACAGTAGAAGCAACAGATCGACCCCGCCCTCCTCGCTGCCCTCAACAACATGCAACTACCTAGAAACGATTGGTGCATTGACACCGGTGCATCCTCTCACATGGCATCCGACCCTGCTAATCTTCAATCCCTTCACCCCTCCCGCCCTCAATCTGTCACTGTTGCCAATTGTGCAACACTCCCTGTCACACACATAGGCTCCAAAACTCATCAATCTTCCTCTAAACCTCTCTACTTACACAACATCTTACTCGTTCCTCATATTATCAAAAATCTAATTTATGTTCGTCAATTTGCATCCGATAATTCTTGTTCTATTGAATTTGATTCCCTTGGTTTTTCGGTGAAGGCTCTTCTCAGCAGGACCGTGATCCTCAGATGTGACAGCCCGGGTCCTCTCTACACCTTTGCAATGTCCCACATGCCGAATCCCACCTCGCCACCACCTCCTACGACCTCTGGCATCGCCGTCTCGGACATCCAAGCCACCACACCACGATGATTCTCCACCCATCCAAGACGGCCTCCACCAATAAATCAAGACACTCTTTGTGTCATGCATTTCAATTAGGCAAACATGTTAGACTCCTGTTTTACTCTTTGATTTCTACCACTAGTCGTCCGTTTGAAATTCTACATTGTGATTTATGGACCTCGCATGTTCCGAGCTCCACTAGATATGTCTATTGTCTTGTTAATTGGAGCTTTCCCCTACGTAAAATGTCCGATGTCTATGCTACATTTGACGCCTTTCATGCCTTTGTCATGACTTACTTCCAACTAGCCATTCTCCACATACAATGTGACAACAAAAAATAATTTGACAATCTAAAACTAAATGATTTCTTCACCACACATGGCACAATCTTTCGATTTTCTTGCCCCTATACCTCTCAACAAAATGGAAAGCTGAGCGCTCCATATGCACCATTAAAAATGTCATTCGAACTCTACTATTCCAAGCATCCATGCCATCCAACCTATGGGTCAAAGCCCTACACACTGCAACCTATCTCCTAAACATACGACCATTTGCCGCCCTCAACAAGAACACACCACACTTCATCCTCTTCGGCACACATCCTACCTACGACCATCCTCGAGTGTTCGGCAGCCTTTGGTACGCAAACATAGCCTCCACAGCTGATCACAAACTTGCTCCTCACGCCACTAGATGCGTTTTTCTTGGCTACCCCCCTAGACACAAAGGATACCGTTGCCTTGACCTCCTTACCCGTCGGATCCTAATTTCCTGACATGTCACCTTTGATGAATCTATTTTCCCATATGCCTCTTCCACCCACTCTACTCCACAATCCACCATATACATCTTTGATCCACCTATCCTTGATGCCTACCCCAGCCATCATCTCTAGCCACGACACAACTCATCCTGCCATGGCAGCAAAAACCACTCAGACTCCTGCTGCGGCAGACCAACTCACGGTAGAAACCCCTGCCGCGGCAACCAAATCGCATGTTCTCTCTGTCGCGGCAACCCAAACTCCTGCCACGGCAGGACACTCTGTCGCCGCTGCACCCTCTCCCCTTCACCACCATCGCCTCCACCCAACACCCCACCTCCTACTCATCGCACCCATCGTACCACAGGTCGGTTACCTGGACCGCTGGACCGGCTTAAACTCTCTGTCACCTCACCTCTCAAATTCCTCACAACTACCTCACGACTCTCCGTGAGACCTCCTGGCACCTCGCTATGTAGGAGGAATATGATGCTCTCATGGACAATCACACCTGGACCCTTGTTCCCCCCTCTTGGTGCCAATATAGTCAGTAGCAAATGGATCTTTTACCACAAACACAATGCCGAGGGTTCCCTCTCTCGTCACAAATCATGTTGGGTCGTTCGTGGTTTTACTAGCAGCTGGACATCGACTTAGATGAGACTTTCAGTCCCGTCGTTAAGCCAACCACCATCCGCATCATTCTCTCTATTGCTCTCTCTCACAACTGGCCTATACATCAGCTCAACGTTAAAAATGTTTTCTTACACGGCAACTTAGATGAGGAAGTTTTCAGCCAACAGCCTTCCAGATTTGTTGATCCATATCGTCCTAACCATGTATATCGTCTTCTCAAGTCCCTTTATGGATTAAAACAGGCATCCATGCCTGGTTTCAATGATTTTTCTGAATCCAAATCCGATGCTTCTCTTTTCACCCTTCACTCCGGCACTGACTCAGCTTATCTCCTCCTATATGTAGATGACATAATTCTCACAGCTTCCACCCTCTCCCTCTCACATCGCATCATTCATAATTTTAGCACTGAATTCACCATGAAAGACCTAGGACCTCTCCACCACTTTCTAGGCATTTCTGCCACACGCACATCTTCCTCTATTCATCTCAGTCAACGTTAGTATATCCTTGATGTTCTCTCTCGAGCTGGCATGTCCGATTGTCACCCTTCTCCCACTCCAATAGACACCAAAGCAAAATTACC
The DNA here is from genome assembly GCA_916181665.1 of Avena sativa. Lineage (NCBI taxonomy): Eukaryota > Viridiplantae > Streptophyta > Magnoliopsida > Poales > Poaceae > Avena > Avena sativa. The sequence goes on from OV702289.1 coordinate 598,198,890, forward strand.
ATCCTCCTAGGGCACTCAAGTAGCTGACCCCTTCCTTTATCGTAGCATTGCAGGTCCTCTCCAATACATCACTTTAACTCGCCTTGATCTTTCTTATGTTGTTCAACAAATATGCCTTCACATGCATGATCCTCGCGAACCACATTTCTCCTTAGTCAAACGAACCCTCCGTTATCTCAGAGGCACTTTAGATCATGGACTTACACTCACTTCCTCCACCTCCACCTCCTTGATTGCCTACTCGGATGCCGACTAGGAAGGATGCCCGGACACTCGCCGATCTACGTCAGGATATTGTGTGTTTTTGGGTGATAACCTCATCTCTTGGTCGTCTTGTCGGCAACCCACAATCTCCCGCTCCAGTGCTAAGGCCAAATACCGAGCTGTTGCCACCGCCATTGCTGAAACTTGCTGGATCCACAGTCTTCTTCATGAATTACATTGACCTGTGGACACTGCCACTATTGTTTATTGTGACAATGTCAGCGTTGTTTATCTCTCGGCCAACCCCTTTCAACATCGCTGAAAGAAGCATATTGAGCTCGACATCCACTTTGTTCGAGAGAAGGTAGCTCTCGGCACACTTCGTGTTATCCATGTGTCGTCCAGTTCTCGGTTTGCAGACATATTCACCAAAGGGCTACCAACTACATTGTTTCAAGAATTCTGGTCCAGTCTAAACATCGGTACAACACCGAGTTCAGCCTGTGGGGACATGTTTCGGAGTATGCAAAGATCACACATGATCTTGCCTACCTAATATAGTTAGGATTATTTCTTGTATAATTATATTGTAACTTGACTTGAACTCCAAGTCCACACATGTAATCTGTATATATAAAGAGGAGCAGAGGCCTCGCAACGTGCCATCGAGCAGCCCAAGCCATTTTGTATCATTGCATGGACAACTAGAATAGTTTTGTATGAATTTTGGTGAGATAATTTTATTACCCAAGGTTAATGAGACATAAAGTATCCAACAATACATGCCAATCTATTTTCTTAATGTTAGCCTTAAATTTTTCACTATAGTTGCTACAATCAGACTTAACTCGGTGGCTGATCATGTGGTTCGTTCGTCGCAGATGGCTTTCATGCAAGGACACAACATCCTAGATGGGGTAGTAATCCTGCATGAAATAGTACATGAATTACATAGGAAAAGTTGAATGGGGTTATTTAAAATTTTGATTTTGAGAAGGCCTATGATAAGCTTAAATGGCCTTTTCTCTAACAAACTCTCATAATGAAAGGCTTTTCCGATCAGTGGCGTGCCTTGATTCATAACTTTCTATCGAGAGGGAGTGTTGCCATGAAAGTTAATGGAAATGATGGAAAATACTTCCAGACAAAGAAAGTACTAAGGCAAGGTGACTCATTACACCAATTATATTTAATATAGTGGTCGATATGCTAGCTGCCATGAATAAGCATGCAAAAGTCGATAGCCTAATTGAAGGATTGATTCCTCATCTAGTTGATGGAGGACTATCTATCTTTCAATATGCCGATAATACTATTCTTTTTATGGAACATGACATAAAAAAAGAGAGAAATCTAAAGTTAATACTTTCAGTTTTCGAACAATTATCAGGTCTAAAAATCAATTTCCATAAGAGTGAGTTGTTCTTTCTCAGTGAGGCTCAAGAGGAGGCCAATCTGTATGCCGAATTATTTGGAGGCAATCAAGGTCAGTTCCCTATTAGATATTTGGGCATCCCGATTCACTATTAGAGGCTTACAAATGTTCAACGGAAACTTGTTGAAGAATGGCTTCAATTGGGATTATGTAGCTGGAAAGGAAATGTGTTATCCTTGGAAGGAATATTTGTTCTAATCAATTCAGTACTGAGTAATATGGTATTGTATATGGTTTATTTCTTCCAACTACCAAAAGGAGTATTAAAAAAATTGGATTATTTTCGATCAAGATTCCTTTGGCAAAGGGACAATGAGAAAAACAAAAATATTGACTAGCTAAGTGGAGTGTGAAGGAGATATTCCCTAGAGGCAAATAATAGAGGTGTTTTATTATCATATCTCATTAGTTCATAATAGTTGTATACCGTGTTATAACTGTATCAATCGGAAACATTGATAGATGTGTGGTGTGGCATATAAACAAACCAAAAGTCCCTAGTAGCCTCTATACTACTAGTTCATTGGGCAACTAATGGTCAAGATTTCCTGATCGTGGAGCATTTATGCCAATTGAGAATGAAGTCATATCATTGGTGAATAATGTGATGGACATTACCCATATAAGTATTGTAACACGATCAAGTCACAAAGTTCATCCTTGCAATAGTTAGAGTGACGTATCCTAATCCTTAAACCATGAGATCATGCTTAATCACTATCACCCGTGGCTTCTTAGACTGCATCAACTGTCACACTGTAATAGGGTGATCATAATTGTTGGGTTCCGCAGCAGAAAACAAAAAAGTTCTAACTACGCGAACACAATAACCAAGGTCTATCCTATGTAGACATAAGTAACGGAGAATAAAATGGTATTCATACCCTTGAAGACCGAGGTACGCCTTTTGCAGGTATGCGTATGTTGATGAAGATGAGCAGCTCCAAGTGCCCCAAGTGTGGCGCCTCTGAAGTTCTACACACGTCTGGTGTCGGCAATGTCTCTCGGGCATCGATCCAGCCGAGCAGCGGAAGAAGAAAGATGGAGGACCAAAGAGCGCACGACGGTAGTGCGAAGGTGGAGAACTCAAGTCCCTCAAGGTCCTCTCCAATATTACAGAGAAAGCCTCAAATAAAATGTGTGTGAGAGAGAAGAGAATGGGATGCCTTCCAAGGGAAGGTGAACCCCTATATTTATAGGAGGAGGAGAGGGCCAACCCCCAAGAGGCAAGCAGTGTGGGACTAATCCGCACACTCGCCAGCCACCAAGGGGAGCCGCCGGCCCCAGGTGGGCCCCGGGCGGGGAGCCCACTAGGGCTAGGCCGGCTGGCCTCTCCTTCCTAGGCGCCTTGCCCTCTTAGGCCTCCCCTCCGGGTGAGGCCCACTAGGCATGGGATGCCTTTTAAAATAAAATAAAATATATGTTTTATTATTAATTCAAATAATTAATATAAAACACATATATTTTTATATCTTCCACTCCAGAACTCCTTCTGGACCCCTCTGATCATCATCGGGTGCTACACGGAACATTTCCGGTTTCACTCTCTCATTTGTCCCGCGGCGCCGAATCAATACCTATGCATCCCCACCCTTAAGCGTGCCACCCTTCGGTTCAGAAACACTCCGGACATGACCGAGACCCCTCTTGTATCAATGATCATCATTAGGACCTATATGCCCATAATGAACCTCGTGCGTTTCACGAATATCATCACTTGAACCTTCAATGTTGTGTCCTACTCCCTTTGCCATTCGATACCTAGTTCACCTGAGATTTGATCTTCGGTATCTCCATACCTCATTTGATCTCATTACCGATGAACTGATTTACTCGTTCCCGTGCCGTTTCATTCCATGACCTAGTCATATGCTTCCAAGATTTTTTAATGCAACGTCGCCGAGTCAGCCACGTGTATCTATCCGTTACTTGGATTGGAAAATCCTAGTCTTGATACATACTGCTCTACTCGTCCCTTCAGGAAACCTGAGTGGTACCTTTTTGATCACCCTTTCACAGCTTGATACTCCCTCTAGTAATGATGATTTGTATTATCTCACAGTCAAAGGATTAGGTTGCGAGGTTTCTTTGTTATCATCAATGATGAATGTTTATAACTAGATCTAATTATGATATAACTTTGTGTGTTTGTGTATCATATCATTCAACCAATCATATGACCTCATTGTCAATTGGCATAAAGGCCCATGATCTCGAAACCCTAGATCACACTTTTGACCGATGAGCTAGTTCACTAGTGGTAACTAGAGACACGGTTTGTTTACAGACCACACGTGTATTAACATTTTGTATTAAAATAGTTATAGCATAACATGAAACGTATTATGAACATACAAGAGATATATCAAACAAAACACTTTGTTATTTTCCTCTATGTCATATCTCCTTCAATAATGGTGTATGTTAGGTATTCCAAAAGGACATGTTGAGGCGTATGCATCAAGATCGGGATTTGTTCTCCCGAGTGACAGGAAGATACACTGGACCCACTTGGTGAAATTACATCCATAAGCTACCAAGTATGCGACTAGGTCATGGGATGGAATATCACGGGAATGAGTAAAGCAGAACTTGTCGGTAACAAGATTGAACAAGGTATAATGATACCAATGATCATATCTCGGGCAAGTCAGGTATCAAAGTAATAAAGGGAATTGGACTCGATGTTTATGGTTCAAACGACATTAAAATCATGGAATGCATAGGGGTCATTATGGGCATCCCGGTCCTGCTATTGATCATTGATCTGAGAGTCGTCTTGATCATGTCTATGATGTTCCCGAACTATAGGGTGACACACTTAAGGGTATTATGATGCTTAGCGATCATTTTGGAATTGATGGAATCACAAGAAGAAAGAGATGAGAATACCGGAAGTGTTTCGTGAGAGAACCGAAGTCATTCCAGGAGAATCTGAAGGAGATCGGAGTGATCAAAAGGTGCTTCAGATCAAAGAGGATTTAATAATATGTATTTTATATTAATTGTTGGAGTTAATAATATTTAAATTAAGTTTTATTGGGAAAACTTCCCTAATGGGCCAAGTCCCGGAGGGAACAAGGCCCAAGAGGCAAGCCGCCATGGGGAAAACGCCACCACCTTGGTGGGCACGCGGGGTAGGGCCCACCCGGCCGCCGTCCCTGCCTTGGGCCGCGCATGCGAGGGCCCACCCTGGCCGGCCTCCTCCTTGGCACGCTCCTTCCCACATCCATTTAGTCCCAACCCAGGACTTTAATAATAGGGGTAGCCTCTTCCCATATATAAGAAGGTCTATATGCTCCGTATATCTTATCTTACGACAACAACCCTAAGTAAGGGTTGCATGAGTAGGAGACTGCTTCGCTATGGCATGTCGTTGTGCTGTGGTGATTTCGGCCAGAAGATCTACTTCCGCATCAAGGAGAATGGGAGTCATCGTTGAACATCAGATGTGTGCTAGACCTTGGGGGTGATTCCACTTGTGGCACCAGGATCATCATGCAAGGACCAGGGGTGACTTGCGAGGAGCTTCGTGACCTTGAGGTCGGTGCAAGTACGACTACATCATCCATGTTCCACATGCACATTAAATTCTTTTGGTCTACAAAGGTATGTTACCAAAACCTCTCTCTATTACAATATTACTCCTAGATAGATCTTGGGCATATTGATGTTACGCTAGTCAGGATCTTGGTAATTGGTACAACAAGCAGCATTTTGTCAATCATAGAGTTGCTAGTGTCTTGTAGCAAAAAATTCTTGATTTGATAAATCATCCAAAAAATTGGAGTTACCAAGATTATTGAGAGGACCTGCGTTTATAATGAATTGAGTGGGAGCTAAGTAGTTTTATTAGTCAAATGTGTATGACATATTTGAGTAGGAGTTGAGGGATATCCTAGTCTATCATATATGGATTGCATATTTGAGTGGGAGCGTGGTGACCATTCTTATATATGTAGATGACATATTATGAATGATGTGGTTGGTATTAGAAATGATTAAATCATTCGATGGACGAAGTTGAATATATGTTGAACATATAGGATCTATGTAGATAGATCAATACATTTGATAAAAATTAATATAGAAGTGTTTTTAGAATTCTAAAATAAGTTTAGAATATCCTAATAAATATTCTGAAAAAGTTCAGAAGGGAAAAAGCGAAGAAAAGATTATTACTTGTAAAACTAGGAGAAACATTGAGTTAAATCTCGATATAAGCAATAGTGGTTATAAGAAAGAATAGATATGATATGCATCTTTTATGCCCGGATCGTAGGTTCTACCATATTGTATACTCGACGTAATGTGAACCGAAGTTTTTGGTTAGAAGAACATGTTCATAGTGGTAAGAACATATTTTGAAGTGATTCGTGAATTAATCACTGAACCGGAGTTAAGTTTGTACATAAGGAGCATGGTTAGGCATCGAAGATTCAATAAAATTCACTATCGATCAAATCTACATAGATATGGAAATATTAGAATACTTTAGAATTAGTAAGTATGATATTTGGTTTAGAAAGTTTGACATTCGACTCAATGTGTTTCTAGGTGTACATGACAACATTAAAAGTTCAATTGATTGATTGACCGTTATTGTAAATATTAGGAAACAAAGTCTCACTTTGTCACTAGACAAATAGCTCGACACATTATATAATAATGGTGTAAATATCAAAATAGGAGACATTAAACGGTTTGCAAAGAATATACATATCTAAATGATCAGATCAAAGACAAGAAGTTTTGCATGAGCGAGCATGATCAATAAACACGTATGATATGGTTTTATGAATAGTAACAAATGTAACTAGATTATTTGTACTCTAGTGCAAGTGGGAGACTCAACGAGATATGCCCTAGAGGCAAATAATAAAGCTGTTTTATTATCATATCTCATTAGTTCATAATAGTTTTATACAATACTATAATTGATATAGGTGTGGTATATAAACAAACCAAAAGTCCCTAGTAGACTCTATATAACTAGTTTATTGGGCAACTGATGATCAAGGTTTCCTGACATGGAGCATTTATATCAATTGACAATGAAGTCATATAATTGGTGAATGATGTGATGGACATTACCCATATAAGTATTGCAACACGATCAAATCATAAAGTTCATTGTTGCAATAGTTAAAAATGAAGCATCCTAATCCTTAGACCATGAGATCATGCTTAATCACTATCGCTCGTGGCTTCTTAGACTGCATCAACTGACACCGTAACAGGGTAATAGAGCGTAATTGACATGGAGATAAAAATGTGTATTTTGTCATTATCAGAAGACAATTAGACATTTGTTTTTCCAATGTCAATTTGCTCATTGTATATGGTCAATCATACAAGTAGGTTCATGCTTGTATCCTCCATGTACTGTTGCCATTTTTTGGGAACCGGCTACACGACATAGATCACAAGTACAAAATTGTTCTTAGGGTGGGAGCGATTGACATTATTTATGCTATGCTACGTAGAAATGATAAACTGTTTAATAGTAAATTGTATTCTCTATTACAGATTTATCTACCGATGTACATGTACACTTCGTTCTTGGGTTTCCCTACATTGTGCGGAGGTTTGCGACCTTTTTAGAGGTGTGCATGCGACTGAAGGGCGAGAGATTTATTTATCCGACATGGATGGCAGCATAATATGCGAATTGAGCCACCGCCTAGGCATAGTTACATTTGCTCATGATGATATGTAGTTCGACTTTTATTTTATTTTCTAGATAGACTCCTTAGGGCATTTCCACCGGTCCGACCCAACCCGCCCGGGCCCGTCCGCGCGGACGTGCGGGGCGTGCGCGGTCTCCCAGCGGCACGACCCACCCGAATTGACACGTCTGACTCGACCCATCGGCGCACCTAATTTGTGTGGCCGTTGCGTCGGCCCGGACATGGGTGGGTCATGGACGTGTCCTCCCCCGCGTGCGCTACTGGCCCACCCGTCAACATCCATAATGAGTCAGAGGCAACCGCGACACCAATTCAGACACAATCGCGACACCGATACAGAGGCGCGGGCGGCAGCCGGACCGGCGGCGCTGAGTCAGACGCAACCGCAACAGCCTTCATCATCAATGCCGGCGGGACGGGGCGTCGCCTGAGTTCCTGCGCCGGCATTGATGGCGAAGGTACAAGAACCTTCACGTGCTCCCACCGGCAGGGGCTACTTAAGCACGCCCCTACGACCATCGGTGCCGCACACCTTTCCTCCACTCGCCATCACCGGAGCTAGCACCTAAGTGCCACAGCCACCGGCAACGATGAAGAAGCTAGGATGGTTCAGGAAGGGTAGGAACGACCACGAGGCCGGCGGGTCCAGCTCGAGTGGCCGGCGCCATTAGGGGAGCGACATGCTGGCCTTCCTTCGGGGGTCGTGCCACCGCCGCCCTGGGCGCAGGACTTCGTCGGCGTCCCCGTCGCGCGCCAGGAGGAGGAGGGGCTAGCCCGCGACCACCGCTACTTCCGCGTGGCGGTGTGCGAGCGGCGGTGGAGGGAGGGGCGAGACATCGCCCACCATAATGTCTCCCTTCCTACCGGCTGTCATCTCAACCAGGAGCGGGTGTCGGTGCTACCCGCACCCAAGGAGGGCAAGGCGCTAGAGGAGGAGATCGCCTGCCGCGTCCGCAAGCTCCCGTCGGTGTTCCGGTACGACCATGCCTACCACAACCCGGCGTTCTGGAAGCGGTTCCTCGAGTGAGTGCACACCACATGGCGGGCGAGGTCCTACCAGGGCGAGTTCGACCCATGGGAGGTCCCGCACCTTCACTGCCTTCGATCCCGATAACGACGGCGTCGTCAACCACTCTGACGCCGACCTCGGTGACGACGATCTCGACTTCGTCGTCAAGGAGGAGGAGGAGGAGGAGGAGACGCGCCCGCCGTCGCGCACCTGCCCCCGGAGTATCAGGAGGTCCTGGCACAGGCTACGACGAGGACACCTTCCTCGAGCAGGCCATCGCGAAGGAGGAGGAGGCAATGTGGGACAAGCCAGACCACGATTCCAAAGCGACCGCGAGCCGACCTGAACAGATCATTTCGATCACCCGTTTAGATCGACCCGGTAGAGATGCCCATAATCGTCAATCGTCCCTACCCACTATGCGGAGGGCGCGGGCTGAGGCCGGGCACGAGGTTTAAATTTTGAGCAATAAAAATAAAATGACCTTTTATCGCAATAGGTCGGGCCGCATTTCGAGGAATAAGAATGAGAAATGAAGTGTCCCTGGTTTCCACTGTTGCGTGGAGAATAAATGCGCCGACGCGGCATTTAAGTGGAGCGGGGAACACGGGGACTAGCGCAACTGTAGCAAATCGACCAACTTCGGTGTCACCGCTTAATTACCTACTACTGCAGCTCGATCAACCGTACAAAAGCTTTGACTAGCATTTTTCTTCTTTTTTGCTTACCTGTGATGGTTTGACGGGTTCTCCGGTTATTCTGAAGGCTACAAAACCGGCAGAGTCGAAAGCACTCTTTGTTCGCTTCCATTTGGCGCCACCTACCCGGTCCCTGTGCGAGGTAGCGATTGTCCGTTTGCTTCTCCTCCGCGGTCTGCTAGATTTCTGCTGCGCTGCGCTTTTGTTGCCTTGCGCTGTTCTGGCGGCACTGGAGAAGCGGCCCGGGCCGACGAGAACTGTTTGCCGCGTTTGGATCCGAGGGGAGACCAGTACGTCCTAGTTCCCGGAGCCAAGAGAAGAACCCTATGCGTTGCGTTGCGTACCGCCCGGTGCCCTTGTCGTGGGATTCTCTTCCACGTCGGAACAAATGTTCAGCACACGGTTGTAAGGGCGCGTACTACGCCAGCCGTTTAGACGAGCGCTTAGGTGATTAAAAATAATATGTACGAAAAAGAAAAAGTAGGCAATTGTCCTATCCTACAACGCGGGTTGTTAACAGAGCGCTAAAATCCTTATATTCTGTTGTGGATCGAAACCAAAACGAATCAGATCTGGCCTCTAGTAGCCGACAAATCGTAGATTGCTGGTGATGGAGCCGTCGAGATCGCAACATCAGTGCGCCTAGTTTCTCATAGATGATGCCAATTGACGAGGGTTTAACTCGTCAATGCCCATTGTTATGGACTTGGGTTTTAGAGAAGTAGGGAGCACTGAAGATCTCGGTACGGCTAGCAAACAAGCACACAGGTGACACGAGGTTTACCCAGGTTCAGGCCTCATAGAGGATCCTACTCCTGCTTGTCTGCTCTTGATTGATGATGATCCGAAGGATTACAATGTCGCTGTTGACGGTGGATGCGCAGATTGAATGTCTATTGTGGTGATCTATTGTAGGAGTCGCGATGCCCTTCTTGTTGGACCCTTCTAGCCTTTATATATGGGGAGGCTAGGTCTCAGGCACCAATACGAGTTGGTTACAAGTTAGATTTGAACTCTAGTTTTGAGCTTTTCTTGTCTTGTGCGTTTGGAAGTTCGTGTTTATATGGTCTTTGTACCAGTCGAACCGTCATGGGCGTCATGGACCTTGATATATCTTCGAGTGGGCCTTTCGTCGGGCCGCACCAGGTAGGCCAATAGTAGGTGCCCGTACGACATACCTATGTCAATAACCCCCCGAGTGTCCATCTGAATCATAGATTCGGTTGGAGACTTAGTTGGTCTTGAATCTTGCATTAGGATGTTGGAGTCGACAGTTCCATCGAGTGCGAAGCACTTCACCCAGAAGTTCATCGAGTCAGTCGAATTCATAGTAGTTCATAGGAATGATGGTAAACATGCCTGGTGCGCTCGATGGATCGGGACTAGTTAATTGCTCTAGGGCAAAAACAACGCTACCTACTCAAACTCGAGTCCTCGGACTCAAATTCGGAAATTGCTGGCGTAATTTGACTCGGGCCGTGGAGGTCTTATAGAGTCGAATCCGAGCGTGTAAATGTGAGCACTCGACGCGTCCGTCAAGGCTTATTCATCGTACCTGTAGGTGCGGATTATTTCTGGTAGAGCGCGGCAGATGTGGTTTCCAGGCCATCAGAATATATCTGTAGGTCTTATCTTTACGTCGTAGACGCAGCATCCGGATGTTTATCACCACGGAGTTGTTTCGGGTGGCCAAGGAGACGTTGTCTCTGAACTTGACATTGTAGTGTATAGTGGGCGATGTCGCCAATGCGTTCGATTGCTGTAAGCGAGTCGACATTGTGGACGCAGTCGACACAATGGACCGTATTGTGAATCTTTTGTTTTCTATAGGGTGCGCGACCAGCGCTCCCTATGGGAGTAGCCCCCGAGTGTCTGTTCGAGTCATAGACTCGAGCAGAGACTTATAGTCGTCGGTTGCGTAGACACAACGATTCAGAAGTACTTCGGATGATCTTGCGAATGCCATCAACACCGGCGCTTTTTTGAATGCGCGACCAGCGCTCCCTATGGGAGTAGCCCCGAGTCCTTAGTCGAATCGTGGATTCGAGTGAGGATTCAGAGCGTGCCACTCAAAGATCTTGCATGTGCGCGTCCAGCGCTCCAGTTTGGAGTAGCCCCCGAATGTCTGGTGGAGTCGTAGACTCGGGTAGAGACTCAAGTCATGTATCTTGCAGTCGTAGTTGAAAATCATGTCAGGAGAAACCAGGCGTTTAGCCGGGTGAGTCAACGATGCAGATGGAGTTGACGCAGTCGCTTCTATCATGTGCGTGACCAATGTCGCGTCTTTGTAGCATCAAGTGATTCAACCATCCGAGGAAGGACTCGACTCGGGTCTTGAGTTTATGGCGTAGCTAATTTTTTTGTCGACTCCTGTTGGAGGACCCAATAGAATAGCTCGACGCAATCGTCTTCCTTGTAAGCTGCAGAAACATAAGGAATTGTGAAGTATTTGTATGTTGTAAAGAATATTTGCATGTTGGCTTAGAAAGTAAAATTCTGGTGTCAACCGAGCCAACACTTTTGCACTGTATGCTAGGCTTTTTCATTAGCCTGATTACCCTTAGTCTCAGTACCTTGCCGAGGTACTCGGAGTTCAAAGATTCGACGATCAGGCAAAATCAGCTACTCGAGTTGTCGCGTATGAGGTGCTCGAGTACGTGTAATCGATGGCACATTAGGTTACTCGAAGAGGGCACAAGCCCCGAGTGTTTCGAGTGCGAGTTTAAAAATAATCAGCTCTAAGTAGAGGGAAACTTAGCTTTATTGGTTGTGACGTGGCGAACAGACTTAACACCAGCGCGCGACTCGCCACCAACCGAAGATTGTAGTGGGTAGCCACAGTCGAAGACTGCAGTGGGTCGTTGGCCGATGGCGGTGATGGGTCGCGTGGTGGAGTCGACGGTTGTAACGGGTTGCCATTGCCGAAGGAGGCAACATGTTGCCAGAGTCGAAGGCCGCAGCGAGTCGCTGGGTCGCCAATGCTAAGGGAGCCCCCGAGTCGCTGGAGTCGAGGACCAAAGTGGGTCGCACGACGAAGGTGAGTATGCCAATGTAGGCGAAACGGCCGTACGTGATCCGACCATTGTTGATGATGAGGGAAACGAATCAGATCTGGCCTCTAGTAGCCGACAAATCGTAGATTGCTAGTGATGGAGCCGTTGAGATCGCAACATCAGTGCTGACATGGTTATACCCTACGGGTACGTAACTTCAGCATACCTGGTCCAGCCCAAGGAAGGCCCACGGCCAATATACGCCAGCCCATGAAGATTTTCGGGTGGCCCAGGCCCATGACGCCTTCGGATCCTTGAAGAACAAGACTAGAGTTTCAATACAACTTGTAACCTACTCGTATCGGTACCCGAGACCTAGCCTCCCCATATATAAAGGCTAGGAGGGTCCAATGAGCAGGACACCCAACAACGATTACACCCTGCGATTACGACATACACACCTCCACGCCAGATCGAATCTGCGCACCCTGTAACTTTCGGTTCCGCCGCAATAAAAGAGCAGACAAGCAGGAGTAGGGTTTTCCCTCCGGGGGCCTGAACCTGGGTAAATCTCGTGTCCCCTGGTTGCTTGTCTGTTAACCGTGCCACGATCTCCAGCATCCCCATCTTCTCCAAAACCCAAGTCCATAACAATGGGCATTGACGAGTTGAAACCTCGTCAATTGGCGCCGTCTGTGGGAACTGGGGCTGCTGATTGTGCGGTCGTGACGGTTCCGACCCGATCGATCTACAACTCCTCGGCGACGGAGAATCACCTCCTCTTCGGCCCCTTCGACTTCACCGCCCACTCGCCGGCCACCATGAAGGATTTCGAGCCCGTAGGCGACGGACTCGAAATTCTGTTCGGGAGCTTCTGCTTCCAGGTGGGACAAGCTGGCACCCTCCGCCTCCCCGAGCGGACGCCCGTGCCGCAGATCAGGCCCGCTTCGTGGGCTCCACACCCCGTGCTACGCACGTCACCATCAACATATGGGTTCTACAGCAGCAGCTGCTGCAACTCCGATCTGTGCGATCCACCTTCGGATGAAGGGACCTACGGTTCCGAATCCGAAAGCTGCGGCAGCAGCCAACCAATCTGCAGGCGCGATCTGTGCGCCGCAATCATCCAAACCGACGAAGACACGCCTAACCCGCCGCCCAACCCCAACCCGCAGGGCGGAAACGGCGGAAACGGGGAAAACAGGGGCCACCTCATCCAACTTAGCAAAGAAGGATGGGCCGAAGCACGCCGCGCCGTCGCAGGCGAAATAGTCCTACCTCTGGACTCCCCACGTGACCTGCTGATGGCGTACCACTACCTCCTCATCGAGGAGCACAAGAAGCAAGTCAAGATGCAGGAGACGCTCGATAAACGCAAGAAAGCAGCCTCTGAGTCCAGTGCGCGACGAGCTGCGCTCTCCGCCATGGGACCCGGCTCCAGCACAAACGGAAATCAGGGAAACAAGCATCACTCTCGGGTGGAAAACATGGACCCGAAGGAGCGGCGTGACGTGACCCGAACCCTCCACACATCGTTCATGGATATGGACGCCGACGGCAACATCACCCCGAAGACGCCACAAGCCGCAATCATGGCAGCCACTGCGTATCTTGCGGCTCACCCACCTCCGGAAGGGGACCCGAAAAGGGCCATGCATAGGTCCGCACTTACCGGACTAGGACTAATCGGAGCTGCGCTCCACGAAGATGCTCCTACGGAGCCGAAGAAGAAAGCTCCGGCCAGGCGCGACCGGAGCCCCACTCCCTCATCCGAAGATGAAGAAGAACACGACCTTCCTCGAAGGAAGAAGAGCTCGCACCGCCACAAACATGACTACGACGCCAGAGACAAGCTTACACAGCGCAAGATCGACAAAGCACGCGCCAAACGCGCATGCTCATCCGAATCTGAGATGGATGAAGACGAAGGAGAACTCTGCGGGGCCCGATGCTTCAGCAGATCCGTCCGGCGAACACAGATGCCACGCAACTGTAAGCTTCCTTCGGATACTCCGAAGTTCAACGGCACGCAAGATCCAAAGTCCTGGCTCAGCGGCCATCTGTCATCCGTCAAGCTTCACGGAGGCAACAAAGAAACCGCCATGCAATGCCTTCAGCTGCAGCTGACAGGCGCGGCGCGGGTCTGGCTCAGCAGCCTATCATCAGGATCCATCCGAAGCTGGGAGGAGCTCGCTTATAGCTTCATCCGAAACTTCAAAGGCACCAGCAAAAGGCCCGCCTCAATCGAAGAGCTGCGAGCCTGCACTCAGAGAACGGGTGAATCTATTCGCTCGTACATACTACGCTGGTCTACGACCAAGAACTCCGCAGCACACATCTCCGAAGAGCGGGCCATCGATGCCTTCAGGGACGGCGTCAAACGCCCAGACTTCAAGGAGAAACTTGGATGCGTAAAGCCCAAGACACTCGACCAGCTCATGGAAATCGCCAACAGTTGGGCAGATGGCGAAGATTGCATCCAGCGGGCGCAATCAGATGAAGAAGACGACTACGGCCGAAGACGCGAACGCCGCAGCAAGAGGAGACCGCGTGTCTACGAGGACCGCGACGGACCCGACATGGTCGCAGCCGGCTACACCGACCGCCGTAACGACAACAGCCGCAGCAGCGGAGGATATCGCAGCGGAAACTTCCGCGACAACGGACGACCAACGCAGTCGTGGCAACGCCGCGACCGCGACAACAGACCTTCAGCACTCGACAAACTTTCGGGTCCATGCACCATCCACTTCTACATCGACAAACAAGATGGCAAAAAGAAAGCTAGCCACATGCTCAAGGACTGCCGCGAGTTCCAGAAACTCAGCGAAAGCATGGTACAGATGAGGCAACAAGCTCCAATTCTTGCGTTCGGAAACGCACTTGCGCCAGGCGAAATAGCATACGGAGCTCCTCCACCGCCGCCTATTGGAGGCCCACATCAACCAGTCGCACCAGGGCAAAACAACGTCGGGGTCGCTTACCCCCCACCAAAAGGAGCACTCAATATGATACAGAAGGGACGTCCCACAAACAGGGTGCAGAAGAAAATCACCCGACAAATCAACATGGCCGTGACAACTCCGCCTGCAATCCCTGAGTACCTTAGCGGATCAGAGTCCTGCATCACATTCACCCGCGCGGATCACCCTTGCCAGATCCCTCGCCTAGGTCATGCTGCCCTGGTGCTGGAGGCGCAGATCGGAGGCTTCGAGATGAGTCGCGTCTTCATGGACGGCGGCAGCGGCATCAACCTAATATTCGCAAGCACTCTAGCAGCTATGCGGATCCCGCAATGCAGCCTGAAACAATCAGACACAACGTTCCACGGCATTGTCCCAGGGAAGGGCATCTTCCCCCTGGGCAAAATAGGGCTCAACATCATCTTCGGGACACCGGACAACTTTCGGCAGGAGCGCCTAGAATTCGAAGTGGTGGACTGGCCGTCGCAATACCACGCCATCCTGGGACGCGTAGCATTCGCAAGGTTCCTGGCCGTCCCACACTACGCATACCTACTACTCAAGATGCCAGGACCAAGGGGCGTCATCACAGTCCACGGGAGCTTCACCCGATCGGACCAATGCGACAGGGATTTCAACAAAATCTCCCAGTCCTTCGGCATGCAAGACGAGCTTGTAAGGCTCCGCGAAGCGGCAGACAATGGGCTACCCCCAGTCACCAAGCAGAACGCACCTGATATGTCTTTCGACTCCACCATCAACACCAAAAAAGTACAGGTCCATCCAACAGATGCCTCCAAGACGACGCTAATCGCCAACGACCTCAACACCGCATAGGAAAGCGCGCTCGTCGAATTCCTCCGTGAGCACTGGGAAATCTTTGCCTGGTGTCCTGCGGACATGCCAGGAGTTCCCAGGGAATTCGCCGAGCACGCACTCAATGTCTTCCCAAACACCAAGCCAGTCAAACAGTCCATCCGAAGACTGTCGGAGCCACGAGCCGAAGCTATCGGCAAAGAGATCAACAGATTACTCACAGCAGACTTCATCCGGGAAATCAAGGAAAGCGAGTGGTTGGCAAACACAGTGATAGTCCCGAAGAAGGACACGGACATCCTGCGGATGTGCGTAGACTTCACGTCACTGAACAAACACTGCCCTAAGGACCACTTCCCTCTCCCTCGGATCGACCAGATCATCGATTCGACTGCAGGTTGTGAGAAACTCTCCTTCCTCGATGCCTACTCAGGCTATAACCATATTCGACTCAAGGTCGAAGATCAAGAGAAAACGGCGTTCATCACACCGTTCGGAGTATACTGCTACAACACAATGCCCTTCGGGCTAAAGAACGCGGGTGCCACGTACCAGCGATGCATGCAGGCCTGCCTCAAGGACCAGATCGGTCACAACGTCCAAGTCTATGTCGACGACATAGTCATCAAAACCAAGGAGGCAAGAACACTTATCGACGATCTCCGCGAGACGTTCGACAACCTTGATCGCTACAGGATCAAGCTCAATCCAGAAAAGTGCGCCTTCGGCGTCCCCTCAGGTCAGCTGCTCGGATACTTCATCTCTCAATGAGGGATCGAAGCGAACCCGAAGAAAATCAAAGCTATCATGACAATGGAGAAGCCGAAAAACCTCAAGGGCGTTCAGCAGCTCGTAGGGCGAGTAGCGGCACTAAGTAGGTTCATCAGCCGCATGGGCGAGAAGGCCCTACCATTTTACCAACTGCTGCGCAAAGCAGACAAGTTCGAGTGGACACCAGAAGCCAACGACGCATTCGAAAACCTCAAGCGGCTCCTCTCCACCTCGCCCGTTTTGGTCACGCCAAAAGAGCGCGAGCCCCTGTTGCTGTACATAGCAGCCACACACCAGGTGGTCAGCACAGTACTCGTGGTCGAACGACCCGAAGAAGGCAAGACCCATGGGGTACAACGCCCAATTTACTACCTCAGCGAGGTTCTCACTCCAACAAAACAGCGGTACCCGCACTACCAGAAGCTGGCCTACGGCGTGTTCATGACGGCTCGACGACTGAGCCACTACTTCTAGGAGCATCATGTGATGGTCGTCAACGAGGCACCCCTAAACAGCATCCTGAACAATCCAGAGGCCACAGGACGCATGGCCCTGTGGGGCATCGAACTATCACCACTGGACATCATCTACGAGAAGCGACACGCAATCAAATCTCAAGTCCTTCCGGACTTCCTGGTGCACTGGATGGAGCTGCAGCTGCCTGACACCCCAGACATGTCGCAATCCTGGACAATGGATTTTGACGGCTCCAAACGCGAAGCCGGAGCAGGGGCAGGAGTCATACTGACCTCCCCGCAAGGTGACAAGATGAAGTACGTCCTTCGGATGAAATTCAGAGCCTCCAACAACGAGGCCGAATACAAGGCCCTCATCCATGGCATGCGAATAGCAAAAATATGCGGCGCAACGCGCCTGGTCATCTACGGTGACTCCAACCTTGTCGTCCAGCAGACAATGAATGAGTGCGACGCACACGCCGAAAACATGATCGCGTACCACGCACTATACAACGCACTCGAAGGAGAATTCGACGGCTGCGAACTTCGGCACGTCGGAAGAGAGAGCAACGAGGAGGCCGATAGACTCGCCAACATCGGCTCCACTTGTGCAAAAGTACCACCAGGTGTGTTCCTCGAACAGATCTGCGTGCCATCCATCAAGCGGAAATTCCCCAAGGGATCACCCGAAGAAGCAGAACACTCGGGGGCTACGCTACCCGAAGGTCAAGAAGGACCCGAAAAGTTGGATACCGAAGTCGCCATGGTCAACCTAATGCAGGTCATGGCAGTCGAAGAAACCTGGACACGTCCATACCTCCAGTTCCTGCTAAACGGAAACTTACCAGACAACCCGACAGATGCCCGGCGCATATCTCGTCGGTCAAAAGCCTTCACCATCATCAATGGCGAACTGTACAAACGCAGCATTACAGGCGTCCTACAACGGTGCGTCACCATCAGCGATGGCAAGACCATACTCCATGATATCCACGAGGGCATCTGCGGCCACCACGCAGGCAGCCGCTCCCTTGTCGCCAAAGCTCTACGAGCAGGATTCTATTGGCCAACGGCCATGAGCGACGCAAAGGACATCGTCCAAAGATGCAACGGGTGCCAACGGTTCGCCGACAAACCGCACGCACCTGGGTCCGAACTCCGACCCATACCCATAGCTTGGCCTTTTGCTCAATGGGGCCTTGACATGATCGGCAAACTGCCAAAATCCTCGAAGGGAGGACACGTCTTCCTCTTGGTCGCAGTCGACAAATTCACCAAGTGGATCGAGGCCATGCCAGTCACCAACCAGAAGGGCAAAACCGCCGTCAAGTTCTTCGAATCCATAGTCTACAGGTTCGGCGTACCGCACAACATCATCACCGATAACGGATCAAACTTCATCTCCGAAGAATTCCAGGACTTCTGCGAAGGCCTCGGGATCAATATCACGTACGCCTCAGTGGCGCACCCGCAAACAAACGGGCAAGTGGAAAAGGCCAACGGCCTAATCGGCGCTGGCATCAAGAAACGCCTCATGAGCTCACTCGAGCACAAAGCTGGCAACTGGACGAAAGAGCTACCGTCTGTCCTGTGGAGCTTACGAACTACGCCAAACAGCTCCACCGGCTACACACCGTTCTTCATGGTACACGGAGCTGAGGCTGTGCTACCAGCCGAAGTACGTCACCAGGCTCCACGAGTCGTCGCTTACAGCGAGACCGAATCCATGGCTGCACTCGAAGACGCCGTCGACACACTCGACAAAGCACGGGATATAGCAGTAGCTAGATCCGCGGTGTACCAGCAAAGTCTCCGCAACTATCACAGCCGCCAGCTGCGCCCCAGGTCCTTCGTCGAAGGAGACCTCGTCTTGCGACTCAAGCAAAAGCGACCAAACAAACTCGATTCGCCATGGGAAGGACCCTATGTTATCACCGAAGTCATCCCAGGTGGCGCCTATCGCCTCAAGCACGTGGAGTCTGGAGTCGCATACTCCAACCCATGGAACATCTCGCACCTGCGACGATTCTACCCATAGCAATGGGCAATGTACCCCTTTTACTTTCAATAAGGCTTACGGCCAAGGCTACTCAGCCGAACCATGTACCTCCTCCATCACGCTACAAATAAAGCTAAGTGTCTCGCTCCCAACCTTCGGTTGACTATTTCTCTGCAACTTTGTTACATGCTACTAACACACTCGGGGGCTCCCCCCACCTCACGATTTCATCGACTGAGGACAAAACGCGCTCGGGGGCTCCCCCCACCTCACGATTTCATCGACTGAGGACAAAACGCGCTCGGGGGCTCCCCCCACCTCACGATTTCATCGACTGAGGACAACACATGTACACCTGAGTAGCTGACCACGTCAGGCTAACGAAAAGGGCACGTACTAAATCAAAGCACTGCGTGCTCGCTAACAAGCAAACCTTTACAACGAAGGGCACATACACGCCCAGTCGCAATATACAAATTTTACATCTATCTGTTTATTTTCAGGTTCTACCTATTCTGCAGAATAGCCTGAGCAGGCTGCTCAAACAAATCTACAATCTATTCGGCATACTGCCTTACAGCCGTGTAATGCGGACGCATATTCCACTCGCCACCATCTGGCCGAGGAGGTGGCCCAGTCGCCACAGCAGCCAAATCTACATCAGGGCGATGCACCCTCACAAGAGACAAGGCAGCCTTCACCCCTGCGACAAGCTGCTGCCGCACTAGCTCCTTGACATTGCTGGCACTCTGAAACTTCGCCAGAAGACCTGCAAGGGTCGTCGGCGCGCCATCCAATGGAAACATGACATGCAACACCGAGGACAACGATGTCTGCACCTGGCGGAGCACCCGCGAAACCTGGAAGACGCGATCCTGCACCGTCGCCAGAACCATGGCACGATCGCGATCCACCCAAAAGAAGCCACCGGCTTCCATGTCCTGTTGAGTCAAACAATTGACTCGAACAGCAATGCGCTCTTTTTCTTCCTTCGGAGCGAGATTCGCACCTGCGACAACAGCACAGAACAAGAGTAAGGCCAGCAGGCTCACCCGAAGAACTAAGCTACGGCCCGAAAGAAGGATCAACTTACACTGCAGCTGCTCGGACAGCCGACCCAGCTCCGCCATCAAGTATTCCTCTCTGGCTGCACTACGGTCTGCTTTGGACTTCCAAACGTCAGCACGACCGCGTAGCCCAAGCAAATCCCTCTCCAAGCTGCGCACACGATCCCGCAGAAAAGCGAGCTGCAAGGAATCATCCAACGATGCTCGCAAGGGGCCTTTCGGATGAAGTACCAACTGGGTCAACACCCGAAGGAACCTAAAGCAGAAGAAAAAGAAGGCACACAGACACTCAGCCAAAGATAAAGCCCAACTCGGAGAAATTCATTAAATAAGGCCACTGCGTGGCTCAAGAATGGTGCTACAAAAGATATTTACAGCAAAAGTAAACTACATACTACCCTACATCTCCTATGCCTAAGGCGTAGGACACCGAGTCGCCTCAGAGCCAGACTGCCTAGCTTTGGCCTCGCCCTGCTGCGCAGCGTGTACTCAGACAACAAGTCAATGAGCTTGGGCCCATATCGTCTGCAGCGAGCGGAGTAAGCAGCGAAGGCTACCTCTGATCCATCCGCAGCCGTCGGCATCCAAGAAGTGATCTGGGGCAAGTCCAGCTCCGCCCCAGCCGCCATGGCCATCGCCAGCCCGACGGACGCGCTGATGCCCTTCTGCTTGCGCTTGTACGCTGCAGGCGCTTCGGCTGACAGAGCCTCTGCCAGAGCACCCACATCTTCAAGGGTTGCGCCCTTCGGGAAGAGCTCCTGGTAGAAGCGACCAAGGACCTCCTTTGCCTTGGCAAGGGAGTTGACGACGGTGCTGCAGCAGTCTTCGACCGCCACAGTGGCATCATCCAGAGCACTCCCGTGCTCCAGAGCACCACGGTCAAACTCGATGCCTGCGGCATCTGAGACAAAACAGAAGAAAACATGAAGAATAGCAACATAGAAGAGGACCCGAAGAAAAAGAAGCAAGTACAAAAGCTAGCACTCACCCGAAATAGCCTTGGCAGCAGCCATGAGCTTCTCCGCTACTCCTACCTCACGACCTGCGGCTTCCTGCTGTAGACGCTCTTTCGCTTCGGCTGCCTTTGACAGCTCCAGCTCAAGGCGCTCTTTCGCCTCAGCGGCAGCTTCGGCCTTCTGCTCCAATTGGCCAAGGCTCTTATTCAGAGCATCAACCTCACGAAGAGAGTCATTATGCTCCTCTGCATTCACAACAAGCCAGTGTCAACAAACAGGACAAGGATAAACAAAAAAGTACTACAAGGCAGACGAATACCTTGCAGCTGCTGCAGCTTCACCTCCAGCGTCAGGTGCTCCTCCACCAGCCGCTTGGCCTCTCAGACACAAGGCTGCAGGAAAAAGCAATAGCAGTAAGAGCATGACTTGGGGGCTCCGCCCAAAACAAAGAAGCAAACACAACATCAGCACACGAAGACGCCCGGGGTCTCCCCCTGTGACATGAAGCAGAAAAACTTACGTGCTCCGAAGGCGAACCCGCAGGCCCGCCTGCGAAATTCTGAGGCGCAACCACCAGCCTCTCCTGCACAAGAGGAACTGGTGCAGCACCACCCGACGTCGCCACCGTCTGCGGAGGCGGCGACGCAAGGTTCGACTCCCCCATCATCTCGCGCGCTCCATCACTAGAGCCGTCGGAGGATTGCCTACATACGAACCAATCAACACAGGCGCAAAAATAACAAGTGAGCAAAAGACAACAGTGGCAACAAGCACACTTACGAGCCCAACGCGCTCAGGTCAAAGATAGGAGAAGCCCTCAGGGCCCTCTTCTCCTCCTTCTTCTCCTCCTTCTTCTCTTCCTTCTTCCGCTTTGCTGGCAGGTGCGGAGCAACAGCTCGCACAGGAACGGCAGGAATAGGAGAAGACGAACCCCCCTGAACATCATCATGACGCTCAAGACCCCGAGGATTCCTGGGAGTCGGAGGAGTCGAGGCATCCGAAGACTCGCTCGAGCTCCGTGATCGCTTACTCGAATGGTCTTCACTCGATTCGTCGGCATCCTCCGCCGGAGATCGCGCCGAAGGAAGCTCGGACACGGAATCCACCACTTCATTATCCGGGGCATTCGGATACCTTTCGGGCAATGGTGGCGCCATGCCTGGCACTTTGAAGCTCTACAAGATGAGAAGAAACTTTGTTAGCAAACAAAGGACACAAGTACACAACTGACAAAAACTTAAGGGAAGCACTACGTGCGCAAATCTACACCTTTGGCACGGCCAACGTCGACGAAAAGGGAGGAGTCAGCGACTTCCCCGGGATTTTTTCGTCGGCCTTGAACTTCAACAGCACGCGAAGATCCTTGTCAAGGTCCACCTCGGATACCTTCTCACTCGTAACCCTTGTCGGATCACGACGCCCAGAGTACAGGAACATCGGGTGCGCTCTAGCCTGGAGCGGCTGCACCCGACGCTCAAGAAACACCCGGATAATGTCGACACCGTTCACCTCCTTCTCAGGAATCAATTGGAGCTCCTCCACCCGACGGTACAAGGCCTCTATCTCCGCCACCTCACCGTCTAAGATCTGATTTTTCCAGGACCTCTTCTTCACAATTAACTGGGAGGGGTCAAAAGGAACGAGACCAAAATCTTGCCCAGGCAGCACGGAGTCACAGATGTAAAACCATTTCCTCCGCCAGTACTGGACAGATTCGGACATGGAGAAGGAAAAGAATTGGACATCCGGACTAAGAGAGATGATGAAACCCCCAATGGAATACACACCATCCGAACCAGACTGCCTCCTCACGGAATACAGCTTCCGGAAGAGGCCAAAGTGCGGCTCAATGCCAAGCCAACACTCGCAAAGCGTGATAAAACACGCAATGTGGAGAAGGGAGTTGGGAGACAGATGATGGAGTTGAACCCCATAGAAAAAGAGCAGTCCACGAAGGAAGTCATGGACTGGATACGCAAACCCACGCAAAACGAAGGCGACAAACATAACCCGATACCCAGATGGGGGATGGGGGATTACCTCACTACCGGGGAGTCTCACGGCCGTCGTGTCCTGCGGAATCAGGCTCCGCTCGCGCAGCTTGCAGAGATCGCTCTCCCGCGTCTCTGATCGCCGCCAGCCACCATCGGTGACACGAGCAGCGGCGGCGCCCTTCTTGCCTCCGACGACGCTGGTTCCCACTGCAGGCGAAGACTTCTTTGGCTTCCCCATGGCGCTACGGCGGTGGTGTCGTTGCCAACGACGGAGACAAAGGAAATGCGAAAGGAACTCTCAGCACACAGCAAGAATCGCTCGAGCACAAGGAGGCAGTAAAACGCAAGAACTGGTGCGGTGAAAACAAACCACGATTTTCACCATGGATTATAACAGCAAAGACGACGCACGCTGACCGTCCATCAAGAAGACCTAACGCCAACGGCAGATCTGGCCGTACACGTGTCAGCACCAAAACGAACCATCGTTCCCACGACGTCCACTATGCGCGGAAATCGAGGAAACGCCGTAATCATCTCCACGCCGCGCGTGACCGGTCAATTCAAAGTCAGGAAGTGGGACCCACGCATCGTCCAGTCAAGTCATCTCTGGCGCAGCAGACGCTTGAGGTCATTGATCGTCAGCACTGACGTCATCAACAGCTATACTAGCAATAACTTCGGCTCCACAGCTAAAAGTACTCACTCGAATCTACGATTCGACTAAATACTTGGGGGCTACTCCTATCAGGAGCGCTGGTCGCGCACCCGATGTACTTCCGGGTCAGCGGTACGCCCACGAGATTTTCCTACTACCGTTGCATGATACAAGACTCGAGTCTCTGCCCGAGTCTACGACTCCGCCAGACACTCGGGGGCTACTCCAAACTGAAGCGATGGCCGTTCACACACAAGAGCTTCGAGTCCTACGTCGAGTCCACGACTCCACTACGGACTCGGGGGCTACTCCCATAGGGAGGAAGGATTTCAGCATCCGAAAATTTTCGAGTCCTACGGACTAAACAACTGAGCAATGCTTGCACTAAAAGTCTCCGCTCGAGTCTACGACTCGAACAGACACTCGGGGGCTACTCCCATAGGGAGCGCTGGTCGCGCACCCTATGAAATCTTCGACTGCGATCTTCCGGATCCGCATGCAAAAACTTTTTGGCAACTCTGCCCCAATTAATGCTAAGTGAGTAACATCCTCCTTGGCCATCCGAAACACCTCCGCGGTGATAAACATTCGGATGCTGCGTCTGCGACGCAAAGATAAGACCTACAGATATCATCTGATGGCCTGGCAACGCACCTGACTACGCTCTGCTAGTATGAATCCGTACCAGCAGGTACGATGAAAAATCCCGACGGACGCGTTGGGTACATCATTTAAAAACACTGGAATTCCACTCCTGTAAGTCCTCCGTGGCCTGAGTCGAATTACGCCAGCATATGTTCCGGGTTCGAGTCGAGGGACTCGCACCTGAAGAAGATCGTGTTGTTTTGTCCTAAGACAATTAACTGACCCTGATCCGTCGGGTGAGTCAGGCACACGCATCAACAATCCCTACACATTCTCTTGAAAGACAGAGTTACACCCGAAGGATTGAAGAGTCCTCAGCCGAATCTACGATTCGACTAAACATTCGGGGGCTACTGACATGGTTATACCCTACGGGTACGTAACTTCAGCATACCTGGTCCAGCCCAAGGAAGGCCCACGGCCAATATACGCCAGCCCATGAAGATTTTCGGGTGGCCCAGGCCCATGACGCCTTCGGATCCTTGAAGAACAAGACTAGAGTTTCAATACAACTTGTAACCTACTCGTATCGGTACCCGAGACCTAGCCTCCCCATATATAAAGGCTAGGAGGGTCCAACGAGCAGGACACCCAACAACGATTACACCCTGCGATTACGACATACACACCTCCACGCCAGATCGAATCTGCGCACCCTATAACTTTCGGTTCCGCCGCAATAAAAGAGCAGACAAGCAGGAGTAGGGTTTTCCCTCCGGGGGCCTGAACCTGGGTAAATCTCGTGTCCCCTGGTTGCTTGTCTGTTAACCGTGCCACGATCTCCAGCATCCCCATCTTCTCCAAAACCCAAGTCCATAACAATGGGCATTGACGAGTTGAAACCTCGTCAAGTGCGCCCAGTTTCCCATAGATGACGCCAATTGATGAGGGTTTAACTCGTCAATGCCTATTATTATGGACTTGGATTTTGAAGAAGTAGGGAGCGCTGGAGATATCGGTACGGCTAGCAAACAAGCACACAGGTGACACGAGGTTTACCCAGGTTCAGGCCTCATAGAGGATCCTACTCCTGCTTGTCTGCTCTTGATTGATGATGATCCGAAGGATTATAATGTCGCCGTTGGCGGTGGATGCGCAAATTGGATCTGGCGGGTATTGTCTAGATCTATTGTCTATTGTGGCGATCTATTATAGGAGTCGTGATGCCCTTCTCGTTGGACCCTCCTAGCCTTTATATATGGGAAGGCTAGGTCTCAGGCACCAATACGAGTCGGTTACAAGTTAGATTCGAACTCTAGTTTTGAGCTTTCCTTGTCTTGTGCGTTTGAAAGTCCGTGTCCATATGGTCTTTGTACCAGTCGAACCGTCATGGGCGTCATGGACCTTGATATATCTTTGAGTGGGCCTTCCGTCGGGCTGCACCAGGTAGGCCAATAGTAGGTGCCCGTACGGCATACCTATGTCAGCGGGAAAAGGGGAAGTGGTAGGAAATTAGTGCCCGCCGGTCCATCGTGGGAGCCGAGGCGACGGTGGCGCGCCATTACGACGACGCGTGGCCGATGAGACCGGTGGTTAATGTCCGGCGGTCCTTCACGGCATTCCAATGCGGGAGGATGAGGACGACTCGGCTTTTGCTGCTGATTGGGCGGGCCCACTCGGCGAACGGCTCTTTTCCCGCCGAATTCGCTTCATCCGGCGTTCCCATCACCCTGGAACAGCCTAGGAAGGACGGATGTATTTTGGCCAATCCGGACGAAACCGGGGTCCCGAGAACGCGACTGGACCAAATTTCGACGTTCGGACCAAAAATACGCCTTATG
Organism: Avena sativa; assembly: GCA_916181665.1. Lineage (NCBI taxonomy): Eukaryota > Viridiplantae > Streptophyta > Magnoliopsida > Poales > Poaceae > Avena > Avena sativa. The sequence goes on from OV702289.1 coordinate 598,225,027, forward strand.
AACGATGAGCAGATTTGGAAGACTCAACTGACTCCATTACTCATGCGTGGGTTTACATATATCAGTTACAGAGAGAAGGCACGACGTGCATGAGATGCTATTCTATAGGACACTATCGCTAGGAGGTTACAGAGAGAGAGAGCCGATACAGTACGTGACATGAAATATATGTTCAACAACCCCCCCCCCCCCACAGTCGGAACAACACTGGAGGTGACATTCAGGCTGGATCAAAAATCTTGAAAGATGCTAGTTGGCAACCCTTTAGTGAAGATGTCCGCAAACTGAGAACTTGTGGGTACATGGAGCACTCGAGCTTCACCAAGGGCGACACGATCACGGACAAAGTGAAGGTTGATCTCAACATGTTTAGTCCGTTGATGCTGCACGGGGTTAGAGGACAAGTACATGGCACTCACATTGTCACAATAGACGACGGTGGCACTGGTTGGAGGGTGATGTAGTTCATGCAACAGCTGCCGCAACCAGCAAGATTCTGCAATACAATTTGCCACTGCTCTGTACTCGGCTTCAGCACTAGACCTTGAGACTGTGTGTTGTCGGCGAGAAGACCACGAAACCAGATTGTTGCCAAGGAACACACAGAAACCAGAGGTGGATTTCCGAGTGTCAGGACACCCAGCCCAGTCAGCATCCGAATAAGCAACAAGGTTGAATGGCGAGGTCTTGTAAAGCTGCAAACCATAGTGGGAAGTTCCTTTGATATACCTCAAGATACGCTTGACCAATTGCATATGTGAGTCACAGGGATCATGCATAAACAAGCACACTTGTTGAACAACGTAAGACAACTCATGCCTAGTCAATGTAAGGTATTGCAGAGCACCCGCCAAACTTCGATAAAGTGTGGGATCAGCAACCCGAGAACCATCCTGAGCCGAGGCTTTGGAGCGAGTATCAACGGGGGTGGAGATGGGGTTTCATTGAAGCATGTTTGCACGCTGCAGGATTTCCAAAGCATATTGTTGTTGGGAGAGAAACAATCCCTCACTAGTGCGATGCACATTGATGCCGATAAAATGGTGTATATCTCCAAGATCACTCATGGAGAACTCGTGTTTGAGAGAATCAATGACCGAGTGTAATAGAGTGGTGGTGTTGGCGGTGAGAATGATATCATCGACATATAACAACAAATATGCGAGAGAGGAACCATCTTTGAAAATGAACAAGGAGGAGTCACTCTTTGAGGCCGAAAAACCAATGGAGATGATGAAATGAGTGAAACGATGAAACCAGGTGCGGGGTGCTTGCTTGAGACCATAAAGGGATTTTCGCAAACGGCAAACATGGAAGGGATGGGTGGAGTCAAGAAAACCCGAGGGTTGCTCACAATATACCGTTTCTTGGAGGTGGCCGTGGAGGAATGCATTTTTGACATCCATTTGATGAATAGGCCACAAAAGAGACGTGGCAATGCTGAGCACAATACGAATAGTAGCTGGCTTCACCACTGGACTGAAAGTCTCATCGTAATCAACACCATGTTGTTGAGTAAATCCACGAACCATCCAACGCGCCTTGTACCATGCAAGAGAGCCATCTGGATGGAATTTGTGACGAAAAATCCATTTACCAGTCACCATGTTGACACCTGCAGGACGAGCAACTAAAGACCACGTGTCATTCCGCATTAGGGCATTAAATTCATCAAGCATCGCGTTGTGCCAATTGGGGTCTTTGAGGGCTGACGGTAGGTGGAAGGTATGGGAGAAATGATGGCAGCATGAGCGGCGGTGTGCAAGGAGAAGTTTTGTTTGGGCATGAAATAGCCTGACTTCCCTCTGGTGATCATGCGGTGTGGGTTGTGGGGTGCATCTACCGGAATAGCACGAGGTGGCAGGGTGGGGGCAACAAGGGAGCGTTGATTGGTGCTGGAAGCAGCTGGGGATGGGACCTGTCGGCTGTCAGGGGAGGTGGGCGAGTGCGGGTTGGCGGAAGCAGGCGTGGGCACGAGGGGGTGCCAGGGGAGGCAGGGGTGGCGTGTGATGGGTGGAAGCGGAAGGTTCGGGTGCAGGGACCGAGCGGGAGATGTGGGGATTGGGCACGCGACGCGAGGGGAGTCTGGGTGGGTCTGGTGCAGGGCGGGATGGGGATTGGGCACGCGAGGCGGGGGGAGGCTGGGTGGGGCTGGTAGTGGATGTGGCAGGGTGGGGGAGTACGAGGGAGGCGAGGAACGGATCCTGGAGGGGATCGCGATCTGGGGTGCGACAGGGGTGGTCGGTGTTGGATCTTTGGCGGGTGAATCGCTGGGTTCAGGGGAGAAATAAGGAAAACAAATCTCGTTAAAAACAACGTGCCGAGAGACAATTACACGCCGAGAGGAGAGATCAAAACACTGATATCCTTTATGTTCCTGAGGGTAACCAATGAACACACAACGAGTCGAGCGGGGCGAGAGCTTGTGGTCTGCGGTGGCGTATAAGTTAGGGTAGCAGAGGCAACCAAACACGCGTAAATGGTCATAGGACGGGTGCACAGGCAGTAATGGGGGGTGGAGAAGGAGATGGCGCGTGAGGGGCGTAAGTTCAGCAGATGTGTGGCTGTGTGGAGACCCTCGGCCCAAAATTGAGGAGGTAAACGAGCGTGGAGGAGGAGGGTCCGAATGATGTCATTGGTGGTACAAATGAGGCGCTCAGCTTTGCCATTTTGGGGGAAGTGTGGAGGCAGGAAAGGCGAAAGGAGACGCCGTGTGTAGAGAAGAAATCACGCAAGGTAGTAGTGAGAAATTCGCCACCGTTATCACATTGTAAGCATTTAATAAGAATATTGAATTGAGTATGGACAAATTCAAAGAAACGTTGAATAGTGACACATGTATCGGATTTAGTTCTCAAAGGAAAGGTCCATGAATAATGCGTAAAATCATCCAAGATAACCAAATAATATTTGTAACCAGAAAAACTAAGAACTGGTGACGTCCACAAGTCGCAATGAACAAGTTGAAAGGCAGCAGAGGTGCGAGTGGTGGAGGTGGGAAATGGCAAACGGGGTTGGCGGCCTAGCTGACATGCTTCACAAGTAGGAGAACGACGGGCTGTGTCATTATTACATGTAAGAAAATCCAAGGGTAAATGGGACAAAGACGAGGTGCTGGGGTGTCCGAGACGCTGGTGCCATAAGTCGCCGGTGGTGATGGAGTAGGCTGCATGGGTGGTGGTCTTGGAGCCGAAGAATGGGTAGAGGTCCCCGTCACTATTGCAGCGAAGAAGTGGTGTCTTGGTGCCTAGGTTCTTCATGGAAAAACCGAAAGGGTCAAATTCAATAGAAACATGATTATCACGAGTAAATTGGCGCACAGATATTAAATTTTCGACTATATGAGGCGAAACAAGGACATTTTGGAGAAGAAGTGGGAGAGAGGAAATTTGGACAGAACCTATAGCGTGGACAGGAATTTTAGACCCATTGCCGACAACGATATACTGAGAATTTAAATGGCCAAAATTGGAATGAGAGGAGGTCAAGTTACCCATCTTACCGGTGACGTGGGAGGATGCGCCCGAGTCCATTATCCATTCCGGCGGCGGAGAGGTGTGGTTGCTCGTGGCCGCGTGTATCATGGCGCTGTGGTCGAAGGAGTACGGGTGCATGGAGTATGGCGAGGCCGACGGCTGCACGGAGTACTGCGGGGTCGATTGCTGCAGGGTGTACGGCGAGGGATGGAGCTGCTGGTGCCTGGAGAACATGACGGGGTAGGCCTGGAGTGCAGACCAGGACGTGGTCCGAGGACGCCAGCGGCATTGGGAGGCATCCAAGGAAGACGAGCGGGAGGGAAGGGCGCTCCCATGGGCGCGAAGTATCCCAGCCATGGCTGCGGTGAGTTGCCACCACCGCGCCCCCCGTGATCGCCACCCCGTCCTCCTGACGAGCCAGAGCCATGGCTTCGTCCGCCCTGGCCATCACCAGAGGGTTGTGTGCCGCCGCCACGTCCGTGGGCACCGCGGTGCTGGAAGCCGGGGATGGGATTGGTGCCCCGATAATTGGGGCTGACCCCCGGGATGGAGGAGCTGCTACCGCCGGGGGCGCGCGACGGACCACCGCGGTTGCCACTCCCGCTGGGCTGGCCGCGATCGTTGCCGTGCGCAGCAAAGGCCTGGGCGCCCCTGCTGCCCTGGGCATTGGTGATCTCCGCCAATTGGAGGCGCGAGGTGCAGTCGGCGAAGGACGGCAGAGCGGTTTTTAAGATCTCTGCCTGCAGCTGGTACCAGTCGCCGAGACCATCCACGAATTGGAGGGCGAGATCATGGTCAACGACAGGGTGCCCGATGGCGTCCAGATCATCTGCGATCGATTGGAGCTTGCTGGCGTAGGTGGCAATGGACATATCACCGCGCGGCATATTGCGAAACGCTTTGCTGAGGAAGAGGTACCGTTGGGACTGGTTGTCGAGGAAGAAGCGGTGAAGTCGTTGCCAGGTGGTGCCTGCCAGGCCGTCAGGCCGTTGGACGAGGCGATGCAGATCATCAGTTAAGGTCGCCATGAACCAGAGACTGAGATGGATGTCAACGGCGCGCCAGCCGTCATCGGGATTGGGAGGAGCAGCGCCCTCTGTCACGTGATCCATGACGTTGTACATGGTGAGGAGGAATTTGAGAATCTGCCGCCACTTCGAGAAATTCGCACCGGAGGAATTGACCTGGAACTTGATGTAGGTGTGAATTTGAACCCCGAGAATTGGATGGGAATAGGTCGGGGCCGAGATTTGGGAGGGAAAAACGAGCGGCGGCGCTGTGGTTAGGGAGGGGTTCATCGAGAGATTTAGGGAGAGGTTCTGAAGGTTGAGGTTGTCAGTGTTCGAGGGAGTTGGGGGCGCACGGGGCATGACAGGAGGAGGATTCAGAGGTGTGCGGGGATCGGTGTCAAAGGGGGGTAGCTCAGGTGTGGCGGCCGGCATGGACGCCGACGCCAACGAGGGGGAGGTGTCAGCCATGGGGAAGAAGAGAGGGAGCACGAGGCTTTGATACCAAGCAGATTTGGAAGACTCAACCGACTCCATTACTCATGCGTGGGTTTACATATATCAGTTACAGAGAGAAGGCACGACGTGCATGAGATGCTATTCTATAGGGCACTATCGCTAGGAGGTTACAGAGATAGAACCGATACAGTACGTGACACGAAATATATGTTCAACATGATGTGCTGGGAAGCCGAGTGGAGATGCTCTAACCGATCATTGTTTGCATCTCAAGTATGGCTGCAAAATGCATGTGCGTATTTGTTCTAGTAGTAGGTTCAAAAAAATTGAGGACTTCAACAAAGCGCTTCACTGTGGCTGTTCCACTCCGTATCCCCGCGACTGTCGTACAGTATCACGCACTCCGCACTAGTAGTACTCCAGTCCAGTACAAATCATCACGGCCACTGTCCATAATGTGTGGTGCAATCAGGGCAAATCACATAGCATCGTGCACGCACGGACAGAGCTCGATTGAGTGCCATAATAATTAAGTAATCCTCGCTGTAACTGTAACAATCAATACAAAACCTACCACGCCTGCCAGCCTAGTCCCTCCCGCGCCCCACCGTGCAGCATTCTCGCTCCATTAAACAAGGCGGCCTCCTCGCTCCTCGCCGTGCATGCGCGCAGTAATGATGGCTTAATTACTCGGGCGGCGCGTCTGGTCAAGCACCGCCTGTATGTCAGTGCGCGGAGGTGGAGGTGGAGTAGGAGTGAAAGAACTGAACCTGCGACCGCCGCGCCGCTCGCTGGCGCTCTCGGCTGCTACTGAATCGCGCCACTCGCGGGGGCGTTTCCTCTGGGCACGGATGGACCAGAGCGCTGGCTGGCGGTGGCGGCACAGGTCGTGCCTTTTTCTTCGTGCCATGCTGGAGTGGGGAGTGCCACCGTGTGTGCCCCGCGCGGTATGCTCTCTGGGGCCTGCGGATCTGGGAATGGGCTCGTCGTGCACACGCTCAATCATGATGGCTGGGGAACGCCAGCTACTCGTTGGCCTGCGCGCCTCTGGTCTAGGATAAAGAAGGGACCCGGAGGCCGGAGCGGCGGCCCCCTTCTGGATTTGCCGATCACTCGACCACTACTCATTGCGCACAACAACTGGTCTACAGATTTAGATTGAGGATTAGACGTGGATTGCTCTCGAGAATCATTGATGTCATCATCTCAACCTCACTCACATCATGCACGGTGTACTGTATTGAGGAGTTAGTAATTGTGTTCTCAGGTCTCTAGTGTCTTGTTGGTGTTGAGTTGATTGTCGATCATCGCAAACTAGAAGAAACGTGCAGTGCACTCGTAGGTTAGATGCTTCGGTTTCGGTGATGATCTCTTCACCTGGAAGCGTGTCCCGTTTCGACTCGACGATGCATGACAAGATAGCGGTAAACCTCGTAGGTTAGGTCATGCTGCCAATGCAGTAGAAGAGATGGCGGTAAACCTCGTGGCGTTGCGTCGTGTCCTACCCTACGTGTACATTCCGGTACATGTGCGGACGGCGTGGGCGATGGCCTTTATTGCACATGCCTACCTGCGTTGCCTTGCCCTGGGACTGGGACGCTGCACCACAGCAGAAACCGGCCGCGGCGATGGACCAAACATGAGTCACAGACCGGTACGACTAAGAGCATCTCAGCCGTCACTAATACGACGTTCGGTAGAGGCGTTCTTTTTTAGGCCATAGGAGAACAAATGAGTGGCCGTTGTTAAAATGGGCGATCATTTAGGGCAAGTTTGGTTGCTAGCGTCACTTTTGAGTTGTCGTCGGGCAGGCCCGGGGTCATATACAGCAAGAAACAATCACTGGGTAACGTTCTCCACTTTGTTTGGTTGGTTGTGCGGGTTTTTTTTTTCATCTGGAGATAGGGGTGGTGGTTGTTTGGTTGACTGCAGTAGATAGTTGCCTAGTGATTAACAGTTAACGGTTATATGTAAACAACATTTGTTTTCTGAACTGTGATGCTCATGACGGCACCGTGCGATGGAGAGATGGAGATATCGAGCCGATGCCAAGCTACATACGTGATTGAGGCAACTATCCATGGCGGCATTGACGTCGCGACATCCTCCGATTCCTCTTCAACTTCTCTAGGATGTAGTCTGGCGATCTTGGTATCGACGTGTTCGCGCTCCGTTTGCCGTCGTCGCCATCCTTCATCGATAAATTTCTCGGTAAGTTTGGACCTATGACGGTCTGGTCCGTGCACTTCCCCAAAGAAAAAGAGTCTATGTTGCAGTTGGTGATGTCTTCGTCACTGGGAACATCCTCTACTTCTTAGTCGTTAGAGATCACACCAGCAAGGAGGTTGCGGTGGTCGGCGACTAGCTCGCTGCCGCGGACCTCCTATCACGCACGCTTTGTCTTCTGGATATTTTCTCTAGCATCATCACAAGTAGCTAGCATCTTGATTGTCCATACGTAAACACCTTACATCATATTAGAAAGCTACATATGTATTCTTTCTACGTTCGCTGAATCGAAAAACTTACAACACGAAAGTTGTGCAGAACTGCGAGTTCAAGCTACCTCCGAAAGGAAATTTCATATGATTCATCCTATGCAATGAATTTGAAGAAATACGTCCCAAGAAGCTCCAAATAAAAACTCACGTATGAAAAGATACAATTGATGAAACTCGATGTGGATAGTCAAAAGAACCCCATCATCAAGACACATCTTTTTCGTGAAGAGATTATTTTAAATCGAAACACCATATGCTAATTACAAGAGGTTAGGGAAGAACCAATTTAATAGGAGAGAGAGAGAGTGTTTATAGGTTGCATCTAGAGAGTGCACCAGGGTTGAGAATGGCTTCGCTCCACGGAAACTGCAGATTCGGCAGTTCCTAGCGGGTCTGTCCCGGAGTGCTTTAAGGTTAGCGCTGGGCAAACAACGTGAGGTCAGGCACCCAACCAATCAGCCCGAATTTTTATCGGCGGAGACCGTCTGCCCCTGGTTCAACCCACCAAATGTGCTCCTACTTTACCAATTGCCTACTAGTGCTGATGTTTTGTCTTGTGATTTCGTCCTGCTATTTTTTTTTGGCAAAGAGCATATATTAATATCACGAAGATACGGTCTCTATAACAAGAATTATTCTAGCGACCACACGGATGCACACAGGTAAAAAAGGAGAAAAATTACAATAAAAGAAAAGTCACACTACTACGATCTATTCTTGTAGCAGCAGTAGTAACACCACCAAGATAGTACCAGAATTCTAGCTCCTCCAAAAGCGAGGCCTCCAATAAAGAAACTTTGTACTAGCCGTTTCATCGTCCAATTATAGATCTTAGGTTTTCCCCCTAAACAAAGTAATCGCTCACAAAACAATGCTTTTAACAAGGCCATTGCCAAATACAACCAATTAAAGCCAGACCTTAGATTTTCACCATGAAAGGTAAGACTTTGAACTTCTTCTGTGCCGTCGACCCCACTTACGCGGTCGCTGCTTCAAGTCACGAATCAGTAAGCCAATTTCTCATCATCACAAAGACTCAAATCACCATTTCTAGTCCTTAGACCTCGGCTTCCAAGACATTATCCGCCAGCTGACTTCACCATGGAACGATAAAGCATGCCCCAAAATGGTAACAACCATCAGTGCTTCACAACACTCCCTCTGAAATCAAACGGTCAAAGAAAAACATGGGTATGCACAATCGAATCCCACCCGATCCAGCAATCTCCAACATGAATTGCCTAGTGGAGTTTGTCGGCGGAGCCTTCCGGAACCCAACACGCCAGCCACATCTATGGGGATAAGCATCCTGCAAATCATCATCTTGGTGCGAGTTGGAACCCTAGGACCGCCACCTTTATTCAACTCGAGCTAGTAGCCCCCATGCCACATGCCGACATCCTGTTGGATTAGCTCTCCGAACCTCACTGACCAGACCAGCATTATGGAAGAAGATGGCAAAAGATGGGCGATCTTCCACCAGATCTGGCCGAACCACGTAGTGAGGAGAATCCCTCGCCACCAGTCAACGCACCGCCGTGGAAGACCACCACCACCATCGCCTTCCACATGCGTCGCCCCGACAACGGCCCACCTTGTTGAAGACTAGGTCCCAAACACCCTTGCAGTGCTCCTGGAGGGGCGCAACCTGCTGGCAGAGGAACTCCCTCACCACCATCTCCCCTGTCAGCCCTTGGCCCTGCAAGCACGCCATGCGCCTCGCGAGGAATCCGGACCACATGTAGGAGGCATCCGCCCGGGCCCAGCCAGGGTTCTTCACCGCCGTCCCTATCGGAACTCGGAGTTGAGGAAGCACCCAGGAGACATCCACAAGGACCCAGTCCCGGCGGAACTCGGACTCCACCCGTAGGATGGAGGGAGTCAGGAATCCCTCACCACCGTCAGCGAAGAACCTGACACCCCCAAGGCGTTCCTCCAACGAGAGCACACATAAGTAGAAGAAGTGCTGGAAGAGCGTCAAGTATGGCATCACACCCACGAAGGTCTCGCACCAGTATGAGAAAGCGGCCAGGAGGGTCGCACTCCGCGGATGAAGGTGGAGCAGTAGGATGCAGTAGTGCTCCAGGACGGCAAGAAGGAAGGGTGAGAAGGAGGGAACAAGGCCGGTGAAGATGGAATGCATGAAGGCCGGGAACATGGTGGCGGGCAGCTCCTCGCCACCAACCCCGACTCACCATGCCCGGGAGGCGTCCCACTCGTTCATGGCGGACGCCACCAAACGCCTGATATTATCTAGGCCCTACTCATTGGAGACCAACGACGCTGGTAAGAACCGAACGCTCGCAGCTGAGAAGCCGGTAGTGCCCGGAGCATCACATGCTTTCTTGGGCACCATCTTGAGAGCATGGCGGCGGGGCTAACCAGGGAGCGGTCAGCAGCAAGAAGGCGAAGTGGAAAAACCCCATCGGGGTCTGGGCCTTTATGGGAGACCTAGGCTTCAAGGAGCGGGTGAGGCGCCGGGTGGTCGAGCGTCCAACGGACACCACCACAAGTCGTGAACGTGTGGACAACATGGGCGAGCGCACGGAAGGACGTGTGCTGGCACGATCAGACGCGGGCCTGGCACTAAAGGGTCGCTTAACTTTCCCGCCCCTTTGTTGGTAGCATTCTTGCCAAGCGACTGGGGCTACTGTCGAACTACTGGCATCGGGGTACCACATCCTGTCAAATTGCCAGACCCGCGCTGCCCACCCTAGGGAGAGGCGACTCCCATTGGATGGACGGGTGAGCTTGGCCGAGGCAGACAAACGTTGAGGGAGGTTCACTCTGGAGGCCTCGACCCGTGACAAGGGACGAGCCTAGGTACAGCGGTGACGTACCCGGGTCCCGCATCACAATCCATATGGAACGGTCGGTCCAAGATGGTGCCTGAACGCCCATAAACGGTGGTTCTCTCCCTGGGTGCTTTGGTGTTAAAGACATGAAGATGATGCGGGAGCTGCGCAACGGCCCGACAATGCCACTTTGGTGCAAGAAGACTAAGATGACGTAGCAAGGTAGAGGGTGCATCATTAGTGACCTCGGCGGCCGGCCACTACCTCTGTCAGGACCAGACCGTGGACAAGGACAAAGGGGAGGATTCGACACGTCTCGGTGGTGGGAATGTGTTGACCCTTCCCGCCCAATATTTGGGGGAAGAGGCATGACCACCCTATAAAAGGAGGCCTTTTTCTACCTTGGAGGAGGTTGATTCCTACAATCTGTAACCCTAGACATTGGTCCTCCATTATACCCTCATGAAGCACTGTGAGCAAGACAACCAAGATGGAGTAGGGGCTTTACCTCCTCACGAGGGTCCCGAACCTGGGTAAAAAAACCATGTCAACCTCTCTGTCATGCTCGTGCGCTGCCGTCTTCGTCGTCGCTGAGAAGCTTAGAATGCGTGATTCATCCCCCTATCGAACTTAGGGCTTGTTGGACCCCTGTTCCTTCACGGGACACTTCTTTGACAATTATTAATGATGAACTAGAGATAAGACCTTGCTATGAATCTTACAATGCTAATGTGTCGGTACCACTTCGTGTTGCAAAGGAATAATTCTATAAAGTGTTCCCCTACAATGGTAAGCAAGATAAAAATATAAGTATTATATTCAAATCTCTAATCCTCTCATTGCAGCTACATAAGGAGGCATGCTCACAAATCTTGGTGCATCAACACTCGCTTGAGAGCGAGAACCTATTTGTTTATATGATGCTGATGCACCGCAAAAGGGTATGACTCTGACCATACTTTTCTATGAGATGCTCCAACCCTTAGCTGGAGGTAAGTACCATCACACCACGGGTTGATATCCCTCGTGATCTAGGTGGGTAATTTAATGGTGCATCTAAGCCTGACTATATGGCTTTAAAGAAAGCGCTTCCCGGGAGGTAACCCGAAAGTTTTTAGGTGTCTTTCTTAATTTTGTGTCTTGAGTTTAGTTGCATTCATGTTGCATTGACACTTATATCTTTGTATGATTTACTATTAGAGTTGTCTTGGTACTATTTTCGACAAGTAGAATTATTTGTTGCTCTAATCATGTGTTGCATATCTTGGTTAAATCTTCTCAACAAAAATATATGTTTGCTTTATTGCTGGACTAACATTTCAGGTTTATAATAAAAATTATGGAGAAAATAACTTGTTCCGGAGCTTATATTGAGCTTAACGAGCAGCCGTATGGGCGGACCCATCTGTACAGCGCGCCCGTACCGCTCATGTGACACATCGGAAGAAGCAGAAAATTTTGCAGAAAAGTGACTGCAAGCTTAACGAACATTGGTACCGTGGGACGCGTTCGTACCGTCCGCCCACACCGATCTCATTACCAGGCAAAGTAAACATGAAGATGACCCAGAGTCTATAACAACCACCCATACCGGCGCATCCCGCCCGTACCACCCAGTCGTACCAACTTCGACGGAACCCTTCAAAAAAAGGGAAAAGGAGAATACGAGGCATAGTATGGGTGGATCCCATCCGTACCACGCGCCTGTACCAAAGAGCAGCACCGTGCAGTAAGGGTACGGACAAGTGCAAAAAGGTTATAATCCCTACAATATTTTTATTTTGAAAACCTCAGGTCAGCGGCTTACCTTCTACATGTTCCATTGTACTTCATTTTCTTTTACCTAACTTTGAAACTCCCTAGACTATAATTATATGTAGTGTTTCATGTTTGTTTTATTTTTTTTCTCGCGGTTGGGTGAACAAACTCCGTTTGTACACCAAATCGTTTACTTTTACTGTGTTTGTTGTTTTCACAGGGACTTAAAACCTTGTGTGATGACGTGCATGGTTTATGCCAACCATGAAAATACTTACATAAGCCACTTGGTTGTTTCAACTCAACGCTTCAACAAGGAAGTATTCATTGAACCAAAGGTCCATGTCCATCAAAAGTGAGGTTATGTGTACCTCAACGATAAAGTGTGTCACCCTTGTTTTATTCAAGCTTGGGGAGGTAACCACTTCTCACACTCTCTTTTGATAACTTAATTTTTCTCTTTTTATTAAAGTAATCTATTCAAGTTTGGTTCTTGCAAAAGTTCTAGCTTGGGGAAGTTACTTCTTCATGTGTAGAGTCTTGTGCAATGTTTTTGTTCGTTGAAACTTTTTGTGCAATCATGTATCCCGTTGTTTTTGAATGCTTGCTTAGGCAAGTTGTGTTTCATGTTTATATAATGGATGAACTTGTATTTGTTAGGATCCATAAGAGTTGAGTTAGAGCTTTGATTCACTATGTTAAAATCTTTATCTAGCTTGAGAAGAACTTTGTGATCCTCTAGAATACATTGCCATGATTTCTACACTTAAATCCTTTGTCTCCCACTTTTGAAGTTTGAATTGTTTATCTTAGTTGGTTGATTTGTGAAGATGACATGCTAGTGGGAGTAATTCAAAATAGTTAGAGCAAAGCTTTTTATTTGAATGAATGATTAGTTGTGGAAGCTTTTGCTCTAGTTTTTTTAGCTAATCGAGTCTTACCTTGGAAATAATATTGCCAAACAAGTACAACAAGAAAATGTCTGAAATTTATGACTTGTTTGATGAATGATTGTCTTGAGAGTTTACCCTTGAAGATACTTAACCCCATAGATGTTTTGATAGACTTGATGACACACTTGAAAGGAGTTGTTTTAAAATGAAGTCTAGCGGTAATTGTGATGCATGCCAAAGCTAAACTTATGGATCAAACTGTGGTACTAGTTAAAATGTTATATGTTTCTCATGCACACCTTTGGATGCCAAAAATTCCGCTAGCCTATGGATGATCTATGGTATAACCCCGGATTTCGGTTATGAGTTGACGACATGAGTGGAATACATGTCAATGTAATGGGCAAAAGTATTGGTACTCTCAAAGGTTGTGCAAGCAATTGTAAAGAAACACTCAATGATCCTTGAAGAATGAAGAAATATATATATATATATATATATATATATATATATATATATGAAGATCCACATAACAAGTCCTTGGCATGGTCTCATTACTACTTTATTAATTTTCTTGAAAGACAATGATTGGATTAGAATACTGATGTGGGTGTAAATAAGTCACTTCACTGTTATGCTACTTAGGACATGAACTCTCTTACTCAAATTTGCTATTAAACATCCTAGTTGTCATGGAAATGGCCATGGCAGTCGCTGCCACTGGCAATGATTGAGTGTTTCGTGAGGAAGAGTTGGCGGCCATCTGCGGTGCGAGATGGGGGCGGATGCACATGGGTTTACCCAGGTTCGCCCCCCTGGAGGGTAAAGACCTACTCCTGCTGGATTAGATTATGAGAGAGCGAGTTACAGGGGTGGCGAGCTCGGTGGCTAGGCAGCGAATTGCTTGAGGGGGTGTATGATGGAACGTAAGTCTCCAGGATACCCTAGGGAGGTTTATATATGAAGCACCTCGCTAGGGTTTACAAGTTATCCCCGAACAAGATAAGGATCTGGAGACTTTTGACCTAGTCCGACTAGGCTTCTGCTACGCTCCTGGGCTTCTAGTCGCCAGTCACTGGGCCTTTCCTTCCTTCGTAGTCCAGTCGCCGTCTTTTGGACGCACTCGCAGGCCTTTCGGCCCGATCAGAACGTCCTGCTGGGCATACCCCCTTCGGCATATCCCCATCAGTAGTCCCCGAGGCCATCGTTGATGCAGGCGCGGGCGTCCTTTTGGCGGTCGGAGTAGGCGAGCCCAATTTGGGCGTCCAGTTGAGTCGGCGATGGACTCCATTAGAACCAAGGAGAATTTCCCCATGTTTCCACTCACCGTCTCAATGAATGTCACCGCCGCCCAGTCATCGTCTCAGCGAGTGGAAAGACTGGCGAGTGGCGGGGGGACTAAAGTAGTTGGACCGTCAAACCTGGTCAAACTATCCATTGGAATTTCCAATGGTAACTACGGCGTAATTACCGCGGGTAACGGCTACCCCGATTTTGGCAGGTGGCGTTTCCCATATAAGGGAAGTGATGGTTCAGTTCCGCAATCCTTCTTCACATTCTTCACTCTTTCTCATTCGTTCTTCCTTCCTCCAATCTTCCTGCCCGTGTCCTTCCGACTTGTTCTTTCCGCATCACGCGATTCCACATCCTACCCGATGGCGCCTCCTAAAGGCTCATGGGGGAAATCCAAGTGCACCATGACCCAGCTTAGATCTTTTGAAGACGCCGAAGTGCTCCGCAAGGGGAATTGGCGGGTTCCCCCTCCTCCGAGACCGAGCCGAAGCCGCGACCCGGCGAGTTCATCTGCTTCCCCAGTCATCTTGAGAGGGGTCTGGGGTTCCCCACCTCTCTCTTTTTCCGCCGCTTCTGCGTGTACTACGCGATCAAGCCATCGGATCTTGGTCCGCACAGCATCGAGCAGCTGGCGATCTTTGTCGCCTTCTGCGAATGTTACCTTGGCTGCAGGCCGTATTTCCCGCTATGACTGGAGCTCTTCCACGGCCGCATCGGGCGCGAGGCGTCTAGCGGCTTGATGCTGCCCGCAGGCGGAGTCACGTTTCAACTGAAGCCGAAGGCCAATTTCGTCAATCTCCTCTTGCCGAGGAAGGCCACCAGTGAGTGGAAGAAGAGCTGGTTCTACGTCAAGGAAGCCACTCCCTCTGGCGAAGT
Source organism: Avena sativa (assembly GCA_916181665.1). Lineage (NCBI taxonomy): Eukaryota > Viridiplantae > Streptophyta > Magnoliopsida > Poales > Poaceae > Avena > Avena sativa. The sequence continues at coordinate 598,240,085 of OV702289.1, forward strand.
GGCTCTTCCCGAGTTCGTCGCTGAGAGGAGCGAGCCCCGTCGGTTGGCACCGAAGAAGCTTCCCGAGGATCAGCGGATGGACGTCACGGAAATGATGGACCAGATCCAGAAGCTGAAGGGCCAGGGGTTGATTTCGATCAACCTCTACAACTGCTGGCTCGGGCGGCGCCTGGTTCCGCTAGCGCCCCGACCGCACTGGATGTATGAATACAACGGGAAGCACGACCCATCTCGGACCAGCAAGGAGTCGTTGGAGGCCGAGGACTACAAGGCCGCCCTAAAGAAGATCACCGACGCGGAGTTCACCAGCGTGGCGGTCGGGGTTGCCCCGTACACTCCTGTGAAGAATGAAGCCCCCACAGTAAGTTCTTTCTCCAATTGCTACGTCCGTGTCTCAATTTCAGTCTCCCCGCTTGGTGTTTCTGACTCGTGGTGGCTCTCAGCTTTTTCAGGTGTTGGAGGGCTGTCTCCCTCCACTTGATGAAGAGGTTCCCCAGGAACGGGAGGAGGACTCCGAGGGGGATCCTTCCGATAGCGACAGGGAGGAGGAAGAGGTCCCTCCCCTAGCTCCTGCGGCTCGCAAGACCCGGATGCAGAGGCAGTGTGAAGTCGAAGCGAGTCGTAGCCTGGACGAGCACGCCGAAGGCGACAACGTCACGCAGGAGCAGACGTCCCAGCGCACCGCTACACCGTCGAAGCCCGCGCGTCGGCCCAAGTCGCCAGCGAAAAGGTCCACGTCACCGGCCAGGTCGGCAGTGGTGTTCGAGTCGGATGATGATTCCGACGATGAAGGTTCTCCTGAAGTCTCGCACAAGGCCCCAAGGGACACAGCCCCGACGAAGGGGTCGGAGGGCGAGGACACGGAGGTGGTAGTAGAGGTTCCCCTAGCAGCGATTGCGCCGATGGACCTCAGGGGTTCCGGGCCAAGAAGCGGCTGAGATGATGGCGTCCAAGTCGCCACAGCCATCAAGGACGGCCGCGTCGGAGCCGGAGATCGCAGCGACTGCAGCTTCATCATCAAGGAAGCCCTCGGTTTCATGGGCTTCAGACGTCTTCGAGAGGGGGATCAACCGTAAGTTGGGTCCCGAGTTGGACAAGCCCGTCCACATTAGCACCGGGCTTCGCGTCCTTCCGGTCGCCAAGTAAGTAGCGCTCCCTCGTCCCAATTTACCTTGCTCCTTTTGTATTGTCGTTGTTTTGACTGAGGGGGGTCGCGCAAGTCGGGGGCTAAGAAGATTGGGCGTCCTTCGGTGGCTAAGATTCCACCAGCCACCGACGTGGGAGAGGGCGACTCTACCAAGAATTGAAAGGCCACCGATGATGTGGCGTCCACTGAGGTCGCGAAGAAGCAGAAGGGGGGCACCGATGATGCTGCGACCAAGGGCAGCACCGCGGAGTCAGCTGCTGCGCCAGTCGCCGAAGAAGTGATGGCGACGCGATCGGAACTAGTAGTGGTTGCGTCCGTGCCGGAGGCGCCAGCCCCGGCAACCAGCGCCCCTTCCAGAGCGTCGACGATGTTGCCGCGTTTCATGGCGAGAGGGTTTCCAGGTGTGGCGGACACACAGTCTCCGCAGAATCCAGAAGTCGTGGATGCGGACATTTGGTCCCGCCGCGGGCGCACTTCCTTCACGATCCCGTCGACTGACGCCAGGGAACTTCACATGATGCTTGGCTCTGCTATTCAGGTATGTCCAGTCCCTGAGTTCCTGGTCGCTGAATGTCAGCGTCTGGGAACTGAATCTCTTGCTCCTTTCCAGTCCCTGAATTCCTAGTCGCTGAATTTTGGCGGCTAGGAATTGAGTTTCTTTTTCCTCCTTCTCCAGTCCCTGAGTTCCTGGTCGCTGAATTTCAGCGGCTGGGAACTGGATTTTGTTTTGTCAGATGCTTAGGTGGGTTCTTTGTTTGTAGGGACTGCAAAGGGAGTCGACCGATTGTCAGGCCGCAAGAGAGCGCTTGGAGCGTGACTTGGGCGAAACGCAGGAGGTGAACCAGCGGCTTTAGGAGACTATTGGTGAGTATCTTTTTGTCTTTATTCTTCTTTTTCTGGTGTGAGCTGGTTGTGTGCAATACTCTGATGTCTTCACTTGCAGATGGTTTCCCGACTGAGATCTCCAAGGCCCGTGAGGGGTATGTCCCGGTCGCCGAACTGGACACGGCGAATGGGCGAATAGGCTCCCTGGTCAAGGACTTGGAGGAGGCTAAGGCGGCCTCAATTTCTTCGGAGGAACGGGTGAAGGCTGCCGTCACCGCGGCTGAAGAAGAACGCAAAGCCACGGACTCCATCATCGTGGGGCTGCACAACGAGCAAACTGCCTTGGAGAAGCACGTCAAGGAGAACTGCCACAAACTCCTTGGCGAGTCTCTGTCTTTGCTTTACCCTTTTGTCGAGTCCCCACTTTGGGGGTTTCATTGTTTCACTGACATCTAATTTTGCAGCTGTGGTAGGCCAAAGTGACCTGGTGGTGCAAACTTACAATGCCTCGTAGTGCGTGACTGCCGTGGTGAATGCGGCCACGGCCTCAGCGTTGTGCGTCCAGGCGGCTCTTCAGGGCGTGTCTCCCACCGAAGTCATCCCTGGGGGGCTTACAGAGGTGTGGCGCTATCTGGAAGAGGTGCCCGCCGTTGTGGAATGGATGACGCTCTCAACATTCAGGCGCGGGGCCGCCACAGCGTTGAGCTTGGGTCTCGCCCATTTCCCCGACGATTTCGACCTTGACGATGTGACGAGTGGCTATCCGTCGGCGACCGACACGGTGGAGATGTCAGAGGTGCTGAGGCTGACCGCAAAGGCCACCCCTTACACCGATCGTGTCCTGGCGATGGGGGATTTGCTGCCGTATCAGGAGACGGTGTTGGCGCCTGGCGACCCCGAGCCGGAGCACCGCGACATGAAGTCGGATCAGCCCTTCCGGTCGTCGTTGTTGAAGTCACTGACAACGTACCCGACGAACCCGTGGCAGCCTTTTGTGCACGTCAAGGGGGGTGGCGCTGCTTCTTCGTCAGGGCCTGTGGAGTAAACAATGTAATTGTCCAAGTTGTAATGTATGCCAAGTGGCGAATGCTGTAAGGTATTTTTGCAATGTATGCCACGGGGAGTCGATCGACTCGTGTTGTGATTAGGAATGTGTGTTGTGTTTTGTTTAAGAATTGTTTTGATTAAGCGAGTCCCGAGCACGTCCGCCCTTTAATGGGGTATAACTCGATTGTGTACTTTTGTGTATTTGTTTTATTTATGCATTGTTTTTATCCCTCGCGTCTTCTGGGTGGCGAGTCCCCGAGCGCGGGTAGGACTGACGTATGAGCGAGTCCCCGAGCGTGATGCCCGACCGTATTGGTCATGCTCCTGTTGCAGGTTGTGTGTGCGTTGTTGGTAACACATCTCCTCCCCTGGCCCGGAGAGCCAGTCGCTTGGCGAGCCCTAGGCAGCTCTCTTACTTGGTGTATTCCCGAGCCGCGTGGTGGTTTCCGTTTTGCGGAGTCCCCGTGCGTGGTACTTAACCGCTCGAGTCGCTTTGCACGAGGGTGGGAGGGACAGATCGATGTGAGAAGCGTGTACCGGATGTCTTGGCCCGGCGGGCCAGTCGAGCTATGCGACTCCAATGGCGGCTCCGGGTTGGCGTTTTTCGTGGACGACCCAAGGCCCGAATATTTTCTGATGCCCTTGTGTCGCACTACTTAGCCGTGCCGGTCGCTTGACCAGAGGTTGACTTCCATGAGTAGCGTATTGCTAGTATGTACGAGTGCGAGTGGCACAAGAATATGGCGAGTGGGCACAATTTGTGCGATCCGAATGAATTTCATTATATATTCTGATGGAGTACAATGTGAGGTTCTAGGTATAGAACTTTCTGAGGAGGTTTACATTCCATGGCCTCCCGACCTCCAATTGGCCGTCGCCCCGTATGTCAATGAGGTAGTAGGCATCGTTGCCAAGGACCCGGCCTATGGCGAATGGCCCCTCCCATGGGGGGGGGGAGAGCTTGTGCATGCCCTTCTTGTCCTAGGCCAGTCGCAGGACCAGGTCGCCTTCCTGGAAGGTGCGAGTCCGCACTCGGCGGCTGTGATAGCGGCGGAGTCCTTGCTGGTATATGGTGGTGCGGGAGCGAGCCAGGTCGCGTGCCTCGTCGAGTTGATCAATGCTGTCTTGGCGGGCGACCTCGTTGGCCGCCTCGACGTAGTTGGCGACTCGAGGTGAGTCATGCTCCAGGTCGGTTGGCATTACGTCCTCGGTGCCATACGCCATGAAGAAGGGCGTGAACCCGGTTGATCGGTTGACGGAGGTGCGAATCCCCCATATCACGGAGGGGAGCTCGTCGACCTAGCATCCTGGGGTGCGCTCGAGGGGCACCTGCAGTCGCGGCTTGAGCCCGTGGAGGACGCTCTGATTGGCGCGCTCTGCTTGGCCATTTGATTTCGGATGAGCGACTGATGCGAGGTCGAGTCGGATGCCATGTTCTTCACAGAATTCCGCCATGGCCCCTTTGGCAAAGTTGGTGCCGTTGTCTATTGTAATGTTGTGAGGGTAGCCGCACCGGTAGATGAGTTCGCGTAGGAACTTGGTGGCCGTCTTGCCGTCGCACTTTTTTATCGGCTTGGCCTCGACCCATTTGGTGAACTTGTCGACTGCGACCAGGAGGTGAGTGAAGCCAGACGGGGCCTTCTTGAACGGGCCTACGATGTCCATGCCCTATACGGCGAATGGCCACGTGATGGGGATTGTCTTGAGTGCCGAGCCAGGGAAGTGCGTCTGGTTGGAATATTTCTGACACCTGACGCATCGTTGGACGATGTTGGTGGCGTCGGCGTGCGCGGTGAGCTAGTAGAAACCGTGCCGCATGGCCTTGGCGACTAGCGACTTGGCGCCAGCGTGATGGCCGCAGTCGCCGGTGTGAATGTCCTGGAGGATCTTGCAGCCTTCTTCTGGCTGTACGCAGCGCTGGAACACGCCAGTCACGCTGCACTTGTGGATCTTGCCGTTGATGATGATGAAGGATTTGCAGCGGCGCATGATCATTCGTGCCTTTGTCTCATTGCTCGGTAGGAGTTTGTGTTCCAGGAAGGCGACGTATGGTGCTGTCCAGTTGCTAGGTTCCACAACCATGGCGACTAGGGCCGGTTCTGGTTGTAGTGGGATCCCAACGTCGATCTCTTTTGGTGGCCTGACCGATGGTTTGTGGATGATGTCAAGGAAGACGCCTACTGGTGGCGCTTGTCGGGTCGATCCGATGTGGGAGAGGGCGTCTGCCTCCTTGTTTTTGCGCATGTCGATCCACTCGACGGAGTAGCCGTCGAAGTGTTCTCCCAACTGATCGACGGCTTGGCGGTATGCGATCATCGTTGGGGAGACGGCGTCGCACGTCCTGGCGACTAGGTCGGAGTCGCCATAGCATCCTAGGCGGTTGACGTTCATCTCCTTGGCGGCTCTCATGCCGTGAAGGAGGGCCTCATATTCTGCCATGTTGTTGGTGCAGGGCTTGAAGTTGAGGTGGAGCACGTAGCGAAGCTTGTCTCCTTTGGGGGAGGTCAGGATGCCCCAGCCCCTGCGCCGTCGGCGTTCTTGGAGCTGTCAAAGTGGAGCGACGAGTAGTGGAGGTATGGGAGCTTCTCTGGCTACTGTGCTTCTTCCCAGTCGGCGAGAAAATCAGCCAGGGCTTGTGACTTGATCGCTTTGCGGGTCTCGTACTTGATGTTGTGGATGCCGATTTCGACGGCCCACTTGGCGACTCGCCCGGTCACCTCGCGATTGCGTATGATGTCCTGCAGGGGCGCGGAGGAGACCACCGTAATTGGGTGCTCCTAGAAGTAGTGTGGGAGTCGCCACTGTGCCCGGAATACCGCGTACACCAGTTTTTGGTATTGCGGGTAGCGCTATTGTGAGTCCGTTAGGACTTCGCTGATGTAGTAAACATGGCGCTGTATGGGGCGCTCCTTGCCCTCTTCTGGTCGTTCGACGACCATCACGGCGCTGACGTCTCGAGTAGAGGCCGCGACGTAAACGAGCATTGGCTCCTTGTCGAGTGGCGCGGCGAGTAGTGGTGCTGCGAGTAGCACTTCTTTGAGTGCTTTGAGCGCGTCATCGGCCTCCGCGTCCCATTGGAACGTGGGGTTCTTGCGCATCAGGCGGTAGAGGGGCATTGCCTTCTCGCCTAGTCGGGGGATGAAGCGACTGAGGGCCGCGACTCGCCCTGCCAACTTTTGGACGTCGCGCAGGCACTCGGGTTTCCCGAGTCGCGCGATGGTGTCGATCTTGGTGGGGATGGCTTTGATGCCTCACTTGGAGACGACATAACCCAGGAGTTATCCGGTGGGAACGCCAAAGGTGCATTTTCCGGGGTTCAGCTTGATGTTGTACCTCCGCAAGTTTGCGAAGGTTTCGGCTAGGTCGGCGAGCAGATCGTCCTGGCGGGTGGATTTTACCACCACGTCGTCGATGTAGACGTGGATGTTGCGACCAATTTGGCTTGCTAGACACTCCTACATGCACCTCTGGTATGTGGCACCTGCATTCTTGAGGCCGAACGTCATAGCCGTGTAGCAGAATGCGCCGAATGGCCTTATGAACGCCGTCTTCTCCTTGTCCTCGACCGCCATCTTGATCTGGTTATAACCAGAGTAAGGTCGAGAAAGCACAGCGACTCCGATCCCTCGGTCGAATCGATGATCTGATCGATCCGCGGTAGGACGAACTCCTCCTTCGGGCAGGCGCTGTTGAGGTTGGTGTAGTCAATGCACATTCTCCATGTGTTGTTCTTTTTTAGAACCAGGACTGGGTTTGCCAACCACTTGGAGTACTTGATTGGCCGGATGAAGCCTGCGGCTAGCAGGCGCTAAACTTCCTCGGCGATTGCTCGACTACGCTCTTCATTGAAGGGCCATAGCGACTGCTTTACTGGTGGCACTTTGGGGTCGGCATTGAGTTTGTGCTCAGCGAGTTCCCTCGGGACACCTGGCATGTCAAATGGCTTCCATGCGAAGATGTCGCGGTTCTCACGGAGGAACCGGATGACCGTCTGGCTGGAGTCGCCTGGGACGAGCTCGACGGTGCGGGTGTGCGTGGTCGCCTCAAACATGGAGTTCACGGCGGTTGGTTTCTTTAGGATGGTGCGGTCGTCCTTGTTGATGTTTCCCGCGTATTTCACGAGCTCCTCCACATGGTCGGTCTCCACGGCGATGACGGCGTCGGCGAGCTCGGCGCCCTTGACTTCGCATTCCACGGCCATGTCCAGGTCGCCATGGACGGTGATGATGCCACTTGGCCCGGGGAGCTTCATCATGTTGTAGGCGTAGTGTGGGGTCGCCATGAACTTTGCGAATGCCTGGCAGCCCAGGACGCAGTGGTAGGGGCTGCGGAAGTTCACCAGCTAGAAGACGATCCTTTCCGTGTGATAGTTTGCTAGAGTGCTGAAGGTGACTGGCAGCGTCACCTTCCCGATCGGGTACGCCTTCCGACCGAGGACGATGCCGTGGAAGGTCGTCAGTGTTGGCTCGATGGCTGCTTCTAGGAGCTGGAGCCTTTTGAACGTGTCGAGGTACAAGATATTGATGGAGCTCCCACCATCCATTAACGTCTTGGGCAGCCAGTAATCGGCCACCTTGGGCCTGACTACCAGGGCGACTCGCCCTGGGTATTCGATCCTTGGCGCATGGTCCTGGCGACTCCAGGTGATGCTCTGCTCGGACCAGTTTAGGAAGCGAGGGATGTCGACTTGCGTCACCGCATTGACGGCGACCGCGTGGGCGAGCACCTTCTTCGCGCGCTTGGTGCCGAGTCCGGTGAAGGTATGTAGCAAGCTGACGGCGGTACCGAAGCCGCCGCCGTTCCCGTTTTCCCGAGGTGGGTTGTTGTTGGGGTCTTCTCTTGCTCATCTCGCCTTCTTAATCTCTTTGAGAGAGTGGCAATCGGCGGTGGTGTGGGTGGCGGGTTTTCCCTCCCTGCTATGATAGATGCAGGGCTGATTGAGCAAGGCGGCGTGTCAAATTTCGGCCTCGTCGTGTTGTTGGCGCGGTAGTTCCCGCTGTCACGGTAGTTTCCTCCATCGCGGCGGTAGTTCTTGGAGTCGCGCTGGCCGTAGCCGGCGTTGGAGACGAAGTCGACTCGCCTGTCCGTGCGGCGCTTGCCGGTGATGCGGGTGTTGGTGTAGCGCATGTCGCGTAGGCGCCCGCTGACGTGGATGCTAGTGCGGCGTCGTCCTCCCGACTCGTCGTCGGAGTCTTGGTTGGGGTATTCCTCCGCATAGCGCTTGGCAATCTCGAGGAGGTCGGGGATGTTGTCGAGCGTCCGATAGACCCTCTTGATCTTGGCGACTAGGGGTTCGTACCGGCACGCATTCTTGAAGCAGTGTATCGCCGTGTCTGGGTGGATGCCAGAGGCGTTTATCCATAGTTCTTGCCATCTTTGGATCCACCGGCGAGTCGACTCATGTTGTCCCTGGATGCATCGCTCTAGGTCTTCTATGGTGGTGGCGCGGGTGTAGGAGCCCTCGAAGTGCCTGACGAAGGCATCCCACATTTCTTCCCAGGAGTCGATGCTGTCGGCGGGGAGCGTGTTGATCCACTACCGGGTCGCACCCTCCATCATCAGGGGGAGATAGCGAGCGACGAGTAGGTCGGTGTGGCCTGCGATCCCCATTGCCATGAGGTATGTATCCAGCCAAACAGCAGGGTCGTACGTCGGGTCGTACTTCTCGATCTCCTTGGGGGCCTTGAAGTTGGCGGGGTATTTTTCCCCGTGAATCATTGGTCCAAAGCATTGCGGCCCGACTCGGCTGAGCGAGCCTCTTGGCCCCGGGTCGCCGCGGTTGGTGAGGGTGTGCCGCAGGTCGTAGGGCTGGCGTGATCGCCACGCCTGATTGTTGATGATGTTCATTCGGGCATCGAGGGGCTGCCCGTTGGCAGCGACCATGTTGTTCGCCGGTCGCGGCTCGTTGGTTGACAACACGGGATTGGCGGCCCGTGGTTGGTTCGCCAGGGGCTGGGGTGGTGGGCAAACTAGTGCGTTAGCCACGGTGGGGTGGCCGCTTGATGCTGCCCTGCTTGCTGACGAGCGGGAGTACATCCGCCCCCGCGGATCGACTCTCGTGGCTTGCTGCTCGACGGCCCTGAAGAGTAGGGCCTTGGCATACTGGATCTGTAGCGTGTCGTCGCCTTGGACGTCAAGGTTGACGATCGCGGCGTCGGCCGCGACGACGTTGTCCATCGGGGTGGAGTATAGTGGTAGCCCGTTGGCGTCACGGGCTTGCGGCGAGATGATGATCCGTGGTTGGTCGGGCGGGGGCGCGCGGCCCATGGGTGGTGGAGGGGCCCCAGTCGCTGGCGCACCAGGTGGTGGTCTTGCGGGGTTGCTCCCACCTGGCGGCGCGTTCTCGCAGTATTCGCGCTCGGTGGCGCGTGTGGGATCGCCTTCATCGTTGAAGTTCAGGACATGGCCCTGAACGTTGGAGTTTAGGCGGGTCCTGATGCGGCGCTAGTGATAGAACGACAACTCCCGTGCCGTCTCTCGTTCGAGGCGGTATTTCTCGCGCTCGGCGAGTTCGTTGCGTTGCGCCTCCGTGAGCCGCAGGCGGGCTTGCTCCACCTCCGTGGCCATCGCGGTCGGCGGGATCGGCATGGAGAACGCATCTGGCGGGGCGGTCGTGCTGCCCGCCATGTAGATCGCATTGAAGCGATTGGATCTGGCGCAAAAATCCTCGGGGGATTCCGAGCCGGAATCGGAGTCGAAGATCCCCAGGATGGAGGGGTCCTCGAAGTCCTCTAGGTTGGAGACTCGCGTGATGGAGTCCTCCCGTGATGCGGCGGTGATGGATCCGTCGACCGATGCAGGGGTCGCGGAGTCGGCGTCGTCGTTGGTGGCGGCGTTAGTCGTGACCGCATCGCTAGCGACCGAGTCGTACTCGATGACGAGGCCCCTGATGGAGTGGGCCTGCTCCTCCGAAAGCAGATTGCGATGTGGAGGCGACCCGCCGACGATCACCGTCGCGGCTAGATCGATCGTGCCGGTGAAGCCGACGAAGAGGTTGATGGAGCCGACCGGCATCACCACGGCGTGAGTGACCGGACGTGACGCTGGGATGTAGATGTTGGGCAGGATCTACAAGATCCCGCCGATGGCGATCATGCGACCGGTGGCGAGCGGCCGATCGACCGGTGAATAAGGTCTCACCGCAGAACTCAGGCCAGTCCCGTTATGCTCCACAGTGGGCGCCACTGTCGTGGAAATGGCCACGACAGTCGCTGCCACTAGCACCGATTGAGTGTTTCGTGAGGAAGAGTTGGCGGCCATCTGCGGTGCGAGATGGGTGCGGATGCACATGGGTTTACCCAGGTTCAGCCTCCCGGAGGGTAAAGACCTACTCCTTCTAGATTAGATTATGAGAGAGCGAGTTACAGGGGTGGTGAGCTCGGCGGCTAGGCAGCGAGTCGCTTGAGGGGGTGTATGATGGAACTTAAGTCTCCAGGATACCCTAGGGAGGTTTATATATGAAGCACCTCGCTAGGGTTTACAAGTTATCCCTGAACAAGATAAGGATCCAGAGACTTTTGACCTAGTCCGACTGGGCTTCTGCTACGCTCCTGGGCTTCTAGTCGCTAGTCGTTGGGCCTTTCCTTCCTTCGTAGTCCAATCGCCGTCTTTCGGACGCACTCGCAGGCCTTTCGGCCCGATCGGAACGTCCTGCTGGGCATACCCCCTTCGGCATATCCCCATCACTAGTGTTCCTTGGCAAGCTGAGAGTTAACTAGAAGAATTGGATTGATCGTTACACTTGTAGTTGTTTATACTTATATTAAACTCTACTTTGATTGTCTTGATTTACCGAAGCTTGTATTGTGTTCTTGTCATCTCTCTAACTTTGATGAGCCTTTCAAATGGATGAAGTGATAGACGTATATGACTGCCAACCGTAAGTGAATTCATATTCATACAAGTATGGTCATCTTACGGCTTATGAGCCACCATCTTTCAAAACGGATGGTGGCCTATGAGCAAGATGGTGGCTTATCGACTCGTGCCTAATGAACAAGATGACCTTGTCCATAAGCCACCATATTGCTCAGGTACAAGCAAGAGTATATCTTGGGGAAGTTGATGAGTCCAAAATTGAAGCATATTCAAGTATATAAATTATTCATATTGTCACTCATAACATGCTACATCTATCTACAACTATGCTTATTATGTATGATTACTAGTTCTCATTCATTTCCACATGGACTTTGCACATTAGTAGTAGTATTAAGATTTTATTACCTATTTCTTGTCTTTTATTTGTGTGTAGGTGCTATGAACAATCATGGATAAAAGGAGCCGAGAAGATTCAATATGGAGGAGTTGTAGACACCAGACTTAGCCATTTGAGGGGAGGAAAAGTGGATTTTTCTATAAACTCCAAACAAAGAACCAAGGCCATGGTGTTGTATCCCTCGTCCATATGAATCCAACAAGCCAAAGAACACCTCAACCGAAGTCTGTATGAAAAAATGGCAGCCAAAACACTGCAAGTACTGTAGGCGTAACGACCACTGGTACAGGCGGAGCCCGCCCATACTATACAGTCATACCACCCTCTTATGGCTTTGTTTCATCAGATAGAATAACATTTGTGAAGGTCCAATGGGAATATTCGGCACCTAGCTTCGTCGGTTCGCAAAACCAACCTCCAGATGCCTATTTAAAAAGGGGAAAACCCTAGAACAAGGAGGAGAATCCATCCACGCATCAGGTGCGGAGCCCTGCCGCTCCACCACCTCCATAGCCACCGCACACAAGATCCACATCTCTACACAATCAAGCAATAGGAGGAGAAGGAGGCGCCCCACCTTCACGGCGTGCACCGTTCATCATCATCATCATCTCCGACAGCGTCTCCATCTCTCTCTCCATTGTCTTAGATCTTGTAATTGTAAGATTGAACATGGTTGTGACTTCATTAATATATTCATCTATGTTTTGTTGTTCATCCATGTGTGATTGATTGATTAGATTCTAGGTTGAGGTTTGATCTAGTGCGCTAAGTTAGAATGTGTTTGTGATCCAAGTATTCAATTACATGAGTCATGAAGATGAGTTCACGGGATCCCTTGATCCGGAAGTGTACATTTTCCTTGTGAGTGACACACAAGAATCATGCATAGTACACACAGTATGACAGCCTGGCAAACGAATGGGGAACAGTTATTTGTTAAAGGAATCTCTTGTAGGCAATGGATCACCCATATATTCGCCCATCTAGTACTAGTGAGACCGAAGCCTAGAAATCCTCTCTCATTCCATTCAATCCTACAGCCACAACCCCTTTACTTTAGTTCTTGTTCTAGTTTATTTTCAGTACTTTATTTATCTTGTTACTAGTTACTTTAAATTTCTCCTTTTTACTATTATTCTAGCAACTTATAGTGTAGACTATTTCCAAACACCGTTTTGGGTGCGAACGTGGCTGCATTGACAACATGGTTGCGGGGTTGTGTTGTTGCCATTTGCAAAGCTTCTAAGGGACGAACTTTATAAATAATATTTGCTGCTACAAGTACTACAATAACCATGCTATTGATCACAAGAAATCCAGGCATCAAGCGGCATGGATTTACTTAGCATTTAGATTTCTACATGACATGGTGAACATCTAGTCAAGTTTCATTCCTTTAGGGTGGAGCCTAAATTAGGTGCAATCATAAATATGAGAAAATACACCCCTTATGGTGGGTCCTAGTGACATTTTCATGAGCAAGTATAGGAATCTTTAAGACATAAATGTCCCACCATAGCAGTTAGTTCGTTGGTCCCCGACAGGAATTCCTCTAATGCAACTCAAAGTATTGGAAAACGGTTTCTAACATTCTGCCCTTTCTAACCCTAATCATTTCATTAAAGTGTGGCCCTATGAGACCATATATGTGAAGTAATATGTTGTCGATGTTCGCACAAAACCATCATAGAACCACATAAAAGATAAAAAAATGACCAAATACTCATTGAATACTATATGGAAATCATAGGCAATTCATCCTATGCCCTCAGGAACACGGGGATCTACTCACAAGTGAAAAATATGATATGAATCTATGGCATATAGATTACAACACAATCTGAAAATATAATCTTTCCATCAAATAAGGACAAGTTGCCAATCAAAAACATGCAAATAGCACTCAAACAATATCCCGGGGTTTAATCAATCACAAATTATGAGGGGAACGAGGTGGATCTTGGAGATGGAGATGGTGATGATGATGGTGCTAGTGGAGATGTTGATGGAGAGGACTCCCCCTAGGCCAAGGAGGAGTGATGATGACGATGGCATCGGTTTCCCCCACACCGAAGGCTTCGGTACTGCAGGATCTGCCCTCTCCTAGAGTGGGAGAGAACTTTCGCCTCTGCCGTGACCGATGCCTATGTAAATCGTGGGAAAAATATGGTGTCAGTTTTTTGGCGAGACGGAGGCATCTGTCAAAAGGAGGAGCCGAGGCGATTCTCGTGGGACAAACGAGCATGGGTGGTGTGCCAAGTAGGGTAGGGCACGCCACTTGGGCTCTTTTGGGCCTAGGAGCTCCTCACGCTTGGTTCTTTCGCTCATAGTCCTTCTCCAGGTAAAAACTGATCAGGTATTTTTCCTTTGATTTTTAGATGTCCAGAAGGTCCCTGAAACAGGAAAATACGAAAAAGGAGGTTTTCTGCCTCCCGGAATTTAAATACCAATGAAAGGGACTTTGTAGGAAAGGCCCATAAATCAACTAAAAAGGCATAAATAATGATAGATCATGGCAAATATCATTCAAAACAGATAATATAAATTACTATATAGATGATGCAAAATGCACGTATCAATTCCCCCAAGCTTAAACGTTTGCTCATCCTCGAGCAAATAAGCGAATAGATCATATCATGTAGCAATGATCTTATGGTTGATAATAAAATACGAGCATTGCAACCTCAACTTATGCATATTCACTTGTCTTAAAAGATCTATAGACTAACAATCACACAAATATGGGCTTCATAGACAAGAGCTCTAGCAACTACCCCTTGTTTTCGAACAAACTAACCATTGTATGTTGGACAAGTGAACAAGTATCCATTTTTTATTTTTCTCTTTGCTAATATTAGCTTGCATGGTTTTTTACCTTGCTATCTCTGATTTACTCTTGCCTTTTCAATGGATATAAAAATCTCATAGAACAACTAGTTAAAATAAGAGAGTTAAATAACAAGATAGACATGAAGTTTGACTTCATCAAACACTTTCACCATTTCTCCAATGGCATCAGCTAATGGTATTGCCTCAGAGTAACCAGTATAAACCTTATTCATGGATCTTTAAATCATGTCACATGCTTTACTCAACCTTTGCCTTTCACTTTCCATGGCTAACTGAATCCTCGGGTGCCTGCCTTTCTTACACTTTCCATAGAACATATGTATTGAAATATCCATGATCCTCAGTTTACTCGTTGATTACTAAATAGAACAAGAGTATCTCATGCCCCCATGTCATCATATCTTCCTAACTCTTTGTTCTACACAACCATATCTCCACTACAAATTCAAGGTATTTTTCTTATATATATATATATTTGTAAACATAACTCGCATGGATCTTTCCTTTGTTGCAAGTTTTTGTTTGTTTGAGAACTTCTATACTTGTCCAACACACTCAAGTTAATCTAATTTGAGACAAGATGTAACTAAACTTCTAGATATGAGGCACACATCTACATGAGTGTTACCCATAAATCTCTAGATAAAAGAATCATGGATGACACCATACTTTGCATTTCATTAAAAACCTCTCGACCAAGGATACAAGATAATACCCTAAAAGCCCTATACACGATGAGAAAATCAATACCTTGTAGATAAAAGCAAAAACCAACCTAACGATCATGACTTGAAGCAATATAATAAACTAAGAAGCATAAAAGGCTAGATGAAACTCCCCCAAGCTTAGAATGTTGTCGCTGCCTCTTCTTCCTTGGCATTTTTCTCCTTGTAATGGACATCCCACTCCTGGAGTTTCCAAGGATAGGGCCTCCCATTGTAGAAGGACATCGAGTGATCATTAAACTTGGTGGAGGTAGCCTCAGCAATCTTCTTGAAGCGGTCTTCATACTCACAATTCTGGTTCTCCAAATCCCACATGAGGGCTTGGAACCTATCTAGCTATGTGAGGGCGTGCATGTACTAATCCAGATCTTTGATCCTTACCTCATAGGATTTGACTTTCTTTTCCAACTCGAGATTCATGAAGTGATGAGCATCAAGTTTGTGCTTAACCACGGTGTCATACCTAAAAGTATGGTGTCCTCCAAGGCCTACAGTCATTCTTCCATGGTCCTTTCGGCCTTGGGATCCTTCATATCCTCCAAGAACAACAATCCTCCTTGAAGGTCAAGGTCTTCAAGGGAGCCACCACAGAGTTGAGGCAGTGGTTCACCACACACTTCTTGGAATCATCTCCTCCTAGAATGGATTCGGAGCTTGCCATGGCTAAAAGCTAAGAGGGGACAGGGCAGAAAACCAAGGTTTGCTCGAAAAGACTCGATGCAAGATTAGGTTGGTAGATAGGGGTATATATTGACGAGTTTTAGGGTAAGACGAAGCATTCGATATGAAACTAGGGCGAAACAGACATAGGAGGGGCGAAAGAGCCTGGGTGGCGCGCCCAACAAGGGAGGGCGCGCCACCTAGCCTCTTTCCTCTCTAGGATTCCATTTCATCCAATTCTTTCGCTACACGCTTTAATTTTCAAACATTAATGACATGCCTAAAATATGGAGATATTCTGAGATATTTACGCACCCGAAAACCTCCGTTTATTGATTTCTGGTATCTGGTAGGGGATATTTCTTTGCAATCATGGTCTCGAGGTTCTGGAGATTTAACTCTTCCACCTTTCCAATGAATTTTTGGCATGCAATATAATGTTTAAGACGTTGTCCATTAACAATAAGAGGTTTACCTTTGTAGTCTCCATGAAGTCGGATAGCTGCAGACCGATACACCTCCCGCACAACTAATGGACCCTGCCACTTTGATGCTAACTTCCCTGCAGAGAACTTGAAACGAGAGTTGAACAATAATACTTGATGTCCTACTTTAAATTCCTTTCTCTTTATTCTTTTATCATGCCAAATTTTCGCTTTTTCTTTAAACATCCTAACACTATCATAAGCTTCATTCCTCCATTTATCTAACAATTTTAGGTCTAGAATTATCTTCTCTCCAGCAGCTTTGAAGTCAAAGTTGAGTTGTTTAACAAACCATCTCGCTTTATGTTCTAATTCTACAGGGAGGTGACATGCTTTACCATACACCATTTTATAAGGATACATACCCATAGGATTTTTAAAATCAGTTCTATAAGCCCACAAAGCATCATTGATTTTGGTTGGCCAATCAAACCTAGCTCTATTGATTGTCTTTTCTAAAATAAGTTTGATTTGCCTATTACTTAGTTCAACTTGACCACTAGTTTGAGGGTGATATGGGGATGCTACCCTATGATTAACACCATACTTAGCTAAAGTTTTTCTAAAGACTCCATGTATAAAGTGAGAACCACCATGAGTAACTAAAAATCTAGGTACTCCAAACATGGGAAAGTTGATGTCCTTAAGAATCTTCATTGCTATAGCATGATCTATATTTTTTGTTGGAATTTCTTCAACCCACTTTGTAACATAGTCCACTGCAACCAAAATGTGAGTGTGTTTTGTTGTTTATGAAGGTCTTGTGGTGGTGGCACGGCAGATGCCATGGGTAAGCTAAATATGGGGCCAACGTGTCCTAGAGGTATCCAGGGAGGGATAGTGTGGTGATTCCACACATAGATGAGTTGTATTCACTAGATCAATGGATTTTACAGATGCTCCTTGAGCTGTTTGCGGGGAGGAGGAAGATGAAGCCCTTTCCTACCCACCTCTCTCTCTAGGGTTCTTCCCTTAGCCAAATGATTGATCCCTTCTCTAGGAGGTCCTGGCGCTCCTTATAAAGGGGAGGCCATGTTATAGTTAGGGCATACGTGGAGAGCATATTCTGAGAATATGCTCGTCCCAAAATAGCAAAATGGTGCACCCAATTGAGACATTGTAGAATAGGCTAAGCTTCTTTTAATATCTCTCTGAGCAAGAGCTAAAGTAGCTCTTAAGAAGAGTGTTACTATACCTACTAAAGAAATTAAACTCATTATCAAAGGTAGAGATATGAACTTGGGGTTCAGAGAAGTGGACAGTTTTAGGTCAAGCTTGTTCTGGTTCCGGTTCTGGTATTTTATTTTGTCTAGCACTCCTTTTCTCCTTCGTAAGCCGCTCAAAGCTCATGGCGTAAGCCTCTCTGAGCCCCTCTACGGCGCTGCGTCGTCCGACCAAGAACGGTCTGGCGACGTCACCTTTGTCGGCCAGGACCGCTAGTCCTTGCCTTTGTCTTCTGCGCTCACTCTACAGTGGAGAGAGAAAAGTATTGACCATGGAAGATGCCTTCCTTCTCTTGTAAGCCAAGTTGTAACCCGGCTACTACCCGATTAACTTAGCTTCGTGGGTACCTGCAATCAAGTAACATTATGGTTACGCCAAATACACTTTATGTTGGCCGAGGTAACGTCAGACGTACACCACCTAGGCCGGGTCGACCGTAATTCGGCTGGCCTTTAGGTACCCGGTCCGCTCCCGTGTTGACCTTGCCATACCTCGGCTTGCACTACCCTTATACCTCGGCTTGACCCTACCCGGGCTTATTCCCCCAACATTAGTCCCCGAAGCTGGTACAGGCTTAGCAACTTCAGCTGATAAGGCCACAACAGGTTCAACCCCACAGATTCCTAGTTCTTCTTGTTGAGGTACTTCTATGTCGGCACGTTCCGAACTTAACTTGACTGCTTTCTTTAGTGACTTGGTATTTTCATTAATCTCCCTTGGCTCTTTCCGAGTTACTTCTCGTTGGCCGGGTTATACCCTCGCATCCGGGTTACCCACTTAAATTCCTTCCTTCTCATGTACACTTGCCCATGTCATACGTGGAGGGTAATCATCACTTTGCCTCATTTTAAGGGCATGCGCCAGTTACTATTCACGCTGTCAAGAATTACTGCATAGACGTCACATCATGGGCACCTCTTCGATAACCGCAATGCCACGTTGTATCACACGATCAGCTGCATAGTGTAACCTCTCTTGTGGTTGGCTCCTGATTGGCTCCTTCGGAGAATACACGACCACACTGTGCGGCCCGCTCCGCACTATGATCCCACTACCCCCATTAGGGGTGTGGTTAAATAGAGGAGCGGGGGCATCCTTAGCCATTTCCCCCATTCGCTCCCTCTGCCTCTACCACTTCTTCTTCCTCCTCGCAGCGCTGCCACCACCACCGCTCCCGCTTAGCGATAGCGCCACCACTGCCGAGCCCTTGCCTTCGCTTGCTCCGCCGCAGCAGCATAGTTCGTCGTTGTTATGGGTCCGTGCCAGTCAAGGCACCTCTCCTCCACTTCAGATTACGTTGGCGAGGAAGAGGATCTGGAAATGTCGCATGAGGTCACCATCGTTGAGGAGCACGAGGAGGGCAGCGCCGCCCATGAGCGCGGCGCCTGGGCCGGTTCTTGGGTCTGCCAGGATGACCTGGACTGGCTTGTCCGGACCCGCCGCATCTCTACGGGGGTTAGCTGTCGCCTCCTCGACAAAGAACTTGCCCCCTCTCCCGAGCCTAGTGAGTTTGTAGTTCTCCTCTCCCATTTCTAGCGCGTTCCATGATTTTGTCACCACTTTTGTTGTTCATCCCCATCATCTTCCGGCGAACGCCATTGCCTCTCTCTGCTTTTGTTTCTAGGGTTGAGGGTTACCTCGGCTTGTGGCCCTCCATAGCAATTTGGTTCAAGTTCTTTGGCTTCCGAGCTAATGTTGTTTCGAATAAGGAACTCCGCCTCACCTGCAAATCTCTAACTCAATGCGAGGCGGCTTCGATCTCATCTCAGTGAGACTCGATATTTCCCTGGGTCGCTAGCTTGGAGTCCTGCAAAGGGTGGGCCAAGACGTTCTTCTATGTGAAGAACACTACTTCGGAGGACAAGATCCGGCTGCCTCCTTTTTCCATCGGCATCCCAGATAGAACTCGGTGGGGCCGGATCCCCAATAGATCAACTGCCTTAGTAGATTTGGTGGAGAAGCACATCATCAAGCTGAAGCTTGAAGGGATGACCAGCGAGGATCTAATACTCACTTTCATCCGGAGCCGGATCTTCCCTCTGCAACGATGCTCCCAAAAGTGTGCCATATGAACGGTCACTAACGAGGGTTTAACTCATCAATGCCCATTGTTATGGACTTGGGTTTTGGAGAAGGAGGGAGAACTGGAGGCATCTATCGGCTAGCAAACAAGCACACAGGGGACTCGAAGATTTACCCAGGTTCAGGCCTCGCAGAGGTCCCTACTCCTGCTTGTCTGCTCGTGGAATTATTGAAGGAATCGAGGATTACAATGGTGCGCAGATGCAGCTGGCGAGGGTTGTGGAAACTAGGGTTGCATGTGTCCTCCTCGCCGCCCCTCCTAGCCTTTATATAGATAGGCTAGGTCCCGGGTAGCAGGTCGAGTCAGTTATAGTTTAGGGTTTTCCCCTTTGAACTTTCTATCTTTAGCTTCTTCTTGTTCTTCAAGCAATCGAGAGTCCATAAGTTACTCGAGTCCTCTGTTTGGGCCTTGGCGACACCGTGGCCTCCCGCTGTATTCTGGCCGTATATACCAAGCTCGAGTACCTGTAGGGTATACCCATGTTAGTAGCCCCCGAGTGTCCAGTGGAATCGCAGATTCGACTGGAGACTTTATGAAGCCTTTCGAGTGCATTATTGAGTATGTTTTTCGACAGCTCTGTTTATATCATAGGGATTGTTGATGTGCGTGCCTGATTTAACCGATGCATCGGTATCAGTTAACTACCTTAGGGTAAAACAACGCCATCTACTCGAACTCGAGTCCCCGGACTCGAATCCAGAAAAGTGCTGGTGTAATTCGACTCAAGCCGCGGAGGTCTTACAGAAGTCGAATTCCAGTATATGGGTGTGAGCACTCGACGCGTCCGTCAAGGCATGTTCATCGTACCTGTTGGCACAGATATATTTCTGGTAGTGCGCAGGAAATGCGTTGCTAGGCCTTATTCAGGTCTTATCTTCACGCTGCAAGCGCGGCATCCGAATTTTGTCATCGCGGAGATGATTCGGGTGACCCAGGAGACGCATTCTCTTTATAGGGAAAATTCTTGAGGCGGTGTCGCCATAAGCTTCAAGTGTGGATGTTATCAATACGCAATACTATGTACAAACAATCATAGGGTGCGCAGCCAGCGCTCCCTATGGGAGTAACCCCCGAGTGCCTGGTTGAGTCAAAGACTCAGGCAGGGACTAAAGAACTTTGCGACTGCTGTCATCTTTTGTTGCTTGTTTCAGTCGAATTTGCTTCCGGCGCTCCCTATGGGAGTAACTCACGTCCATAGCCGAATTGTGGTTCGAGTGGTTGGGTTTGCTTTGATTGTCCATGTTCCTGTAAAAAGAAGAAGTAAAATCATAGGGTGCGCGACCAGCGCTCCCTATGGGAGTAGCCCCTGAGTGCTTGGTGGAGTCAAAGACTCGATCAAGGACTAAAGTAATCGAAGTTTTCTGCTGCGTAATTTTGGATGACGTCAGTGCTGACGATGCGATGACCTCCGTTGCCCGCGTGAGTGAGTTTGAAGGGACGTGACGAGTGGTGGGTCCCATTTCCTAACTCTGATTTGACTGGGCGTACGAAATCTTTGTTTTAACCGCGCCTCCTCGATTTCCGCGCGTAATGGGGGTAGTGGGGGACGGTTCGCACTTCAGGTCCTCCACGTGTCGAGCACGATGAACGCCACACGTCTGATAGGGTTTTACTTAGCCATTGGATTGCATCTTCCAGGGGGTTAAGTAGCGATGTGGCGACGGTAATTTTCACATCTGCTACTTTTCTGCCTTTGCCTCCGTTGCTATTGCCGCTGCTCCTGTGCTTCTTTGCACTCCTCTCCTTCGCGGCGCTGAACCAGCTCCATGTATTTCCCAGCTACTTCCTCCGGTCACACCGCCACCGCGGAATGGGGAAGAAGAAGGGAGGTGCCACGGCCGATTCTGCCGCTTCCGCGGTTGCTACGAAGAAGAAGGGTGGCTCCACCGCTGCGGGCACTAGTACCGCCACCACCGGGAAAAAGAAGGGCACGGGCACTCGCGTCACCAATGGTGCGTGGCGTGCATCCGTGATAAAGTCTTCAGAGCTTCGTCTTCTTCGCCAGGACGGAGTTTTGTCTTCCGCAGTCGCGGACGCGCGCATCCCTGGCAGCGAGGTAATCCCCTCTCCTCCTGCTGGCTTTCGGGTGATGTTCCTAGCATTCATCATCCGCGGTCTCTTGTTGCCCCCTGTATCCTTTCTTCAGGGGTCTTCTCTGTTTTTACGGGCCCCAGCTCCATTAGCTGTCCCCAAACTCCATCCTCCATGTAGCTTGCTACATTACTCTCTGCGAGTGCTGGCTCAGAATCGAGCCGCACTTCGGTCTCTTCAAGCGTCTCTTCAAATTGAAGCGCCAATCAGCGTCTGGCTCCGTAGTCTATGATGTAGGCGGCTGTGGTATCCACTTCGACTCCTCCACCACATATTTCGACATCAAACTCATGGCGTCCGTCCAAGGGTGGAGGGACAAGTGGTTCTACATCCGTGACCTGAAGGCCGATGGAGACCACTTCGGACTCGTGCCCTTCGATCCCGCGACGCCATGCAAGAGGAGGCGTTCCTCGAAGAACGTAGTGATGCCTGGCGAGTCCGCCGAGACAGATGTGCTGTACGAGCGTGTGTGTGACCTCGAGAGTCGCATGGGTAAGGAAGAGGGAGGTTGTGCCCTCATTCGCATGTGGCTACGCCGGCGCGTCCAGCCCCTGCAGGCCAGACTCCACCCTATGTTCCAGTGGGCTGGCGTAGACGATGTGACTCGCGTATCTGCCGATGGCATTTCCGTGAGTAAGGGAGATAAGAGGGTGCGACTGGTCACCAAGTACACTGTCAAGGATGTACTCCCTGGTGAACCAGACGTTCTTCCGTTCGATGCTGCTAACCCTCCTCCTGAGGTACAATTGTGCTACGTAGTAGCTTTGCTTTGTCGACTGTTTCTTTGTTGTTGCATCATTTTTTGCTAAGTTGTTTTCTGTATGCAGGATTGGGCGGTGTCACCCTGTATGCCCCCTCTTCCTGAGGGGGTTATTCCTCGTGAAGCCTTGGAAGAGGAGGAGTCGGAGTCGACCGTCCCATCTGATGTGGAGGAGGAAGCCCCCGAGTCGAGTGGTCTGGACACTCGCAAGCGTTCGCGCAGCGAGGATTCAGATGCATCGTCCCCTTCGACTCCGGAAGGTGCAGGTGTTGGTGCAGAGTCGCTGATACCTGCTGTTCCCGTGAGTGCCATGGCGCCATCCTCTCGCAAGAAGATGCGGCTGCCGAAGGAGTCGTCATCAGAGTCGGGGGATCAAACCTTCGATTTTGACAAGTTTGATTGGTAAGTATACGAGTCTTTATTTTGGTTCTTCTTTGGGGTTGCCTTTTCTTGACGTTGGTTTGGTTCTGTAGTCAGCCGGCGTCGTCGTCTTCTGGCGACATCCAATTTTTGAAAGAATCTGGAGTCGCGACCTCTAAGGCCAAGAAAGTGGCTGAGCGCACTCCTTCTCCTCCATTGGCGGCCCAATCCAGCCATAATTCATCGAGTTCTCCGCACGACGTGGAGCACCAGATGGTTATCCGGATGACTGCGAATCCATCGACTTCGGAGTCTTTGGAGGATCATGTAAGTGTAGTATTTGTTTCCTCAATTTTTGCAGTCGAATGTATCATCTTCTATCATCTGCTTATCCTTTGCTGTTTTCTCCTGTCGCAGCTTATTGTGAAGGAAGCCGCTCGCTTAGCGGAGCAAGTTCTTGTGATGGGTCGCCAGCATGCAATGCTGGATACTCGCCACCGCGTAGTTGAAAGTAAGTGTCTTTCTTCTTCTTCATCCTCTTTGTGATATATCCGGCTGATAGCCTATCTTTGTTTGTTTCATAGCTAAGCATAATGCACCCCTCCGCGACGCCGCTTCCCTTGAAAAGACGCTCGCTACGGCGGTAAAGAGCCACGATGAGGCAGTCACAGCATGTGCTGAGTCGTGGAAGCGCGAGGAGGATCTGCGAGCCTCCATCGTGGCTAGGGAGAAGTTGTGAATAGCTATTTTGGATTGCCAAGGCTCTCTCAGGTATTCCCTTGTCTGAATTTTTATTGTTTTCTTCTTCTTTTGAATTTGTTGTTGGTGTTGACTCTTGTGCCTATGCTTGGTTGTAGATGCCAGCAGTTTGAGCTTTGACCCTCAGGCACTCCGCCGTGACGATGCCTTGGTGGGTGCCATTTCAGCAGTCGAGGATCGCAGTGCTGCCATTCAAGGGACGCTCTCCAAGGCCAAGGGCGTGCTCAGTCGCCTCCGGGAAGAGCTGGCGCCCAAGGCTGAGCTGATCGAGAATATGGACGAGCTGGTGGAGTCCCTTGCCAGGGGCGTCCCTGCAAGCTTCAAGAACTCGCTCCGTGCGGCTGGCGCTTCGATGTCACTCGCAATGGTTCAAGCCCATGGAGTCAAAGTTGATCCTGCGGCGGTCTCCAAGGCGATGCCTGTCAGCGCTGATGGCCAGCAGGTAGTCTTTGCTCCCTTCGCGACTGCTTGTGGCAAGTACGACCCGCAGCTGATCAATACAGTTGCGAAGTACTCTTAGGAGCTTCAGCGCACCAAGAAAGCTGCGAAGCCTACGACGTCAGGGGCCGGCGGGAAGTCTGTGGCATCTGATACTACCACAGACTCGATGAGGCCCCCAAAACCAAAGTCAAAGTCGAAGAAGCCAATCGCTCCTCAGTAGTCGCATCTTGTAATAGTTAAATAGCTTATGTCTTTTGTCAAGAACATGCCTGTTGGCGAGTGTATCTGCTGATACTTTTGTTAATCTTGAATACACTCGAATCTTTTGTCTATGCCTCGCCTTAGTCCTCTTATTGTATCTTGCTTGACTTGTGATAGGGCACATCGAGTGATCCTTTGAGGGAGCCTCAGGATTCGCCACCCGTTGATGACACTTTGGCACCGCCGCGCTCAAGGGTGGACGAGCTTTCTCTGCTCTCACGACTCTGTGACCGCATGAAGCAGTTGGAGCGTGAATTGCCCGTTCTCCGTGGGAATACAGACGTATGGAGGTTGAAGGCGGAGAAAGCCGCCACCCGAGAACAATATCTGCTAGGGGAGGTGACGCAGTTGGGCGACCAATTCAAATGTATGTTTTCTTATTCCTTATCTTCTAGTCCCTCGCCGTAGTTCCTTGTCTTCATACTTCTGTCTTTGCTTGGTATAGTTGTCAGTGCACGCCATCCTCAGGATGAGAAAGATAGGATCGCCATCCGCATGAATGATCTAACCCAGGAGCATCTTCAGGCGAGTGGGTACTTTTGGGTGGATCATGATCGCGCAATCGCATTGGCGACCCTGCAGGATCGTGCGTCGCGAGTGCTTCACTTTTTGAAGAAGTCATAATCATGCCTGAAGAATATTTATCGGACAATGTTTCCGCTGGACATCGCTCCATCGAGCCTGCTGGCCCTCCATGGCAAATTCCAAGACTTGACTGCGGTCCGCGAGTGTGTACGAGAGCAGTTAGTGGCTAGTGCCAAGGCCGCTCTGTCACTGGTGAGATTACACAGACCCGATGTGGACGTTTCTGCAATTGCGACCGGACCCCCAGTGCCGCCAGCGGGTTCGAATTGGAACATGGTTCCTCACTACCAGGCGATGGATCGCCCAGCGGAGGAGATCGTTGACTTCTTTGAGGAGCAGACCAATGTTCCTTTGCTGCCACAGTAGTTTAGTTTGTATCCTGCACATAGTTGCACCAGTGTTATAAAGTTCATAGACATGCTGTGTATAATTGATTAATATTGATGTAGAAAAGAGCTTGTTATCATGTATGTTTTGTGAGTGCGTTGCACTATGCGATTCCTTTTCGTTAGCCTGACTTGTGTTTATCTCAGTCCCTTGCCAACCTGTCAGGTGCGTGGCAGCTGGGTTGATGTTTATCAAGGGTTCGATTGATGCGTCAGCTACTCAGGATATCGTGTTAGTTCGTAGAACAGATGTGTACAGGGAAACTCCCGAGTGGATTAATTGCAAAAACAAAAAGGAACACAGAATTTTTGGGGCACTTAGCTTTATTTATTCGCAGAACAGTACGAGGTACAATGTGTGGCTAAGTAGCCTTGGCTGAGCAGCCTTATTTGCAATGTAAAAGTAAAGACGACTAAGGGTAGAAGCGCCGCAGCTACGCGACGTTCCAAGGGTTGGAGTATGTGACTCCTGTCTCAAAATCTTTAAGGCGATAGGCGCCACCTGGGATTACTTCTTTAATCACGTATGGTACCTCCCAGGGGGACTCGAGCTTGAGATGCCCTTACTGCTTCAGGCGCATGACCAGGTCGCCTTCGACGAAGGACCTGGGGCGTAGCCTCCTGCTGTGGTAGTTGTGCAGGTTCTGCTGGTAGATCGTTGATCTCTCCGCGGCGATTTCCCTTGCCTCGTCAAGGAGGTTGACGGAGTCTTCGAGTGCAAGAGTTGACTCTTGCTCGCTGTAAGCGATCACGTGCGATGCTTTGTATCGTACTTCGGCTGGTAGCACCGCTTCA
Source organism: Avena sativa (assembly GCA_916181665.1). Taxonomy (NCBI): domain Eukaryota; kingdom Viridiplantae; phylum Streptophyta; class Magnoliopsida; order Poales; family Poaceae; genus Avena; species Avena sativa. Next base: position 598,265,790 of record OV702289.1, read on the forward strand.
GCCTCGTGCACCATGAAGAACGGGGTGTACCCTGTGGCGCTATTTGGAGTTGTGCGTAGGCTCTAGAGTACCGATTGCAGCTCGTCTGGCCAGCAGCCCGCGGCCTGCTCGAGTAGTCTGAGGAGTTGCTTCTTGATGCCGCCGTAGACAAGCCCTTAGCTTTTTTGACCTGGCTGTTGGTCTGTGGATGTGCTACGGAGTCATAGCTGACGTTGATTCCTAGATTTTTGCAGAATTCCTGGAACTCCTTGGATGTGAAGTTTGTCCCATTGTCCGTGATGATGCTGTGTGGAACTCCGAAGCGATAGATGATGGACTCGAAGAACTTGACTGCGCTGTAACCTGACTGATTAGTCACTGGCATGGCCTCTATCCACTTGGTGAATTTGTCGACTGCGACCAAGAGGTAGACGTAGCCTCCGCGTGAGGACCTTTGTAGTTTGCTGACCATGTCGAGTCCCCATTGCACGAAGGGCCAGGCCAATGGAATTGGTTGGAGCTCTGCACCAGGTGCGTGTGGCTTGTCCGCAAATCACTGGCAAGCGTTGCATTTCTGGACGATGTCCTTAGCGTCGCGCATGGCCATAGGCCAGTAGAATCCAGCTCGTAGAGCTTTGGCAACAAGGGCGCGACTGCCGGCGTGGTGCCCGCAGGTCCCCTCATGGATGTCGAGGAGAACAACTCTTCCATCGGCCGTGGAGACGCATCATTGGAGTACTCCTGTGATGCTGCGCTTGTATAGTTCATCGTTGATAACGGTGAATGTCTTGGATCACCGCATGATGTGCCGTGCATCAGTCGGATCGTCCGGTAGTCTTTTGCTGAGAAGGTACGTAATGTACGGTTGAGTCCAGGACTCGATCATCATGACGCTCATTGGTCCTTCGAGTCCTGTATCCAACTCCAAGTTGTCGAGTGCCATTGGATCATTGGGCAGCGTAGCCCCCGAGTATGTTGCTGCGCTTGTTTTCTTCTCTGCGGCCTTTGGCTTGATGGAGCATTCGCAGATGCGCTCGAGAAATACCCCAGGTGGTATGGGGGCGCAGGTAGGGCCTATGTTGGCGAGTGTGTCCGCCTCTTCATTGCTTTCGCGACCTATGTGTCGCAGCTCGCAACCGTCGAAGTCCCCTTCGAGTGTGTCGTAGAGGTCGCAGTAGGCGATCATGTTGTCATTCAGTGCATCGCACTCGTGCATTGTCTGGTTGACGACCAGCTTGGAGTCGCCATATATTATGAGTCTCTTGGCGCCGCAGGCTTTTGCCATCCTCATCCCGTGCAGTAGGGGCTCGTATTCAGCTTCGTTGTTGGAGGCGGTGAACTGCATTTGCAGGATATATTTTAGCTTGTCTCCCTAGGGCGATGTCAGTATGACACCTGCGCCGGCCCCGGCCTTTCGCTTGGAACCATCGAAGTGCATTGTCCAGAGGTAGGACATGTCTGGTTTTTCGGGGAGCTGGTTCTCCATCCCGTGCACGAGGAAGTCAGGGAGAACTTGCGACTTGATTGCGTCGCGTTTTTCATATGTAATGTCTCGTGGAGACAGTTCGATTCCCCAAAGCACGACTCGTCCGGTGGCGTCAGGATTGTTGAGGCTGTGCCCAAGCGGGGCGTCGTTGACTACCATGATTGGATGCTCCTGGAAGTAGTGGCGCAGTCGCCGGGCCGTCATGAAGACGCTATATGCCAGTTTCTGGTACTACAGGTACCGTTGTTTTGTTGGCGTAAGTACCTCGCTGAGGTAGTAGACTGGGCGTTGTACCCTGTGGACCTTGTTTTCCTCGGCTCATTCGACTACGAGCACTGTGCTGACCACCTGGTTGGTGGCAGAGATGTACAACAACAATGGTTCCCTTTCGTGTGGTGTCACTAGTACTGGCGAGGTGGATAGCAGGCGCTTGAGGTCTTCGAATGCTTCCTGCGCCTCATTGGTCCACTCGAACTTGTCAGCTTTGCGGAGGAGTTGGTAGAAGGGTAGTGCCTTTTCGCCCATTCGACTGATGAATCGACTGAGCGCCGCGATTCGTCCGGCTAGCTGCTGGACACCTCTTATGTTCTTTGGCTTCTCCATGGCCAGTATGGTTTTTATTTTCTTCGGGTTCACCTCGATCCCTCTAGCGGATATAAGATACCCCGAGTAGTTGCTCAGATGGTATGCCGAAGGCGCATTTGTCCGGATTGAGCTTGATCCGGTAGCGGTTGAGGTTGGCGAAGGTTTCACGCAAATCATTGATTAGTGAGGCTTCCTCTTTGGTGTTGAGTACTATTCATCGACATAGACTTGAATGTTGCGATCAAGTTGGTTCTTGAGGCAAGCCTGCGTGCACCGCTGGTAGGTGGCTCCTGCGTTCTTTAGCCCGAAGGGCATTGTGTTGTAGTAGAAGACACCGAAAGGCGTTGTAAACATTGTTTTTCTTGATCTTCCTCCTTCATTCGAATCTGGTTATAGCCTGAGTAGGCGTCGAGGAAGGAGAGGCGCTCGTATCCCGCGGTGGAGTCGATGATCTGGTCGATTCACGGTAGCGGGAAGTGATCCTTCGGACAATGCTTATTCAAAGAGGTGAAGTCCATGCACATCCGCAGGATATTCGTGTCCTTTTTTGGAACCATCACCGTGTTGGCGAGCCAAGTGTTTTCCTTGATCTCGCGTATGAATTTGGCGTCGAGGAGTCTGTTGATCTCCATTCTGACTGCCTTTGCTCTTGGTTCAGATAGTCGCCGAATTGTTTGCTTGACTGGCCTTGCGTCTGGGTTGACATTGAGTGCATGCTCGGCAAATTCCCTGGAAACTCCTGGCATGTCCGCTGGACACCAGGCGAAGATTTCCCAGTGCTCACGGAGGAATTCGATGAGCGCGAATTCCTATGCGGAACTTAAGTTGTTGGCGATGAGGGTCGTCTTGGCGGGATCCGATGGGTGGACCTGGACTTTCTTCGTGTGCACTGATGAGTCGAAGGACAAGTCGGGTGAGCTTGGCCCGCTTAGGGGAGGCAAAATGTTGTCTGTCGACTCCTTCAATCTTGCGAGTTCCTCCTGCATGCCGAAGGACTGGGAGATTCTATTGAATTCTCTGTCGCAATTGTCAGACTTTCGAAGCTCCTGTTGATTGTGATGACGCCATTCGGTCCTGGCATTTTCATCTGCAGGTAGGCGTAGTGCGGTACCGCCATGAATCTAGCGAACACGACATGTCCGAGGATGAAGTGGTACTATGAGGGCCAGTCGACGACTTCAAAGTCGATGCGCTCGCGCCGAAAGTTTTTCGGTGTGCCGAAGATGACGTCGAGGTTGATTTTGCCAAGGGGATATACACCCTTGCCTAGGACGATGCCGTGGAATGTTGTGTTTGAGGCCTCTAGGCAGGTCAGAGGTATCCTCATTGCTCGCAAGGTACTCGCGAACATAAGGTTGATGCTGCTTCCGCCGTCCATGAAGATGTGACTCATGTCGAAGCCTCCAATTTGTGCCTCGAGGACGAGGGGACAATGGCCTGGACGAGGTACTTGGCGCGGGTGGTCGCGCTTGTCAAAGGTAATGCAGGAGTCGCTTCCACTGAGGTACTCAGTGGTGGATGGTGGTGAGTTTGTCGCCAAGTTGACTTGGCGAGTGATGGCCTTCTGCACCCGATTCGAGGGTCGTCCCTTTTGGATCATCATGGTACCCATGGCCTGTGGGTATGGTTCGCCTCCTTGGTGCTGGTCCGACGCAGCTGCATTTGGGGGTAGTCCAGGTGGTGGTGGCGGAGCTTCATGTTCCACGGCGCCTGGGGTGGCTCCGTAGCCCCTTTCGACTGTGTTGCGATTCATCCGAGCCAGTCCCTCATGTAGTTTGAGGAACTCGCGGCAGTCCTTGAGGAGGTGGCTGGACTTCTTTTTTCCGTCGTGCTTGTCGATGTATAAGTGCACAGTGCATGGCCCGGACAGCTTGTCTTCGATGGATGTTGCGGGTGCCTCATCACGATTGCAGCGCCACCATACTTGCATGGTTTTCCCGGAGTCACGGTATCCGCCGCTGCGGTAGCCGTTGTTGCTGTTATCGTCGCGTCTGTCGGCGTAGCCGGCTGCGACCATGTTGACGTCGTCGCAGTCATCGTAGATGCGCATGCGGCGTTTGCTTCGGCGATCGCGTCTGCGTTCGAGTTCTGCTTCGACGTTTTTCACCGAATCTTCTCCATCTTCCCAACGATTCGTGATTTCCATCAGGTGGTCGATGGTCTTGGGCTTCGAGCGGCCCAACTCCTCCCTGAGCTCTATGCGGCGTACGCCGCCATTGAATGCGTCAATCGCGTGATCCTCCGAGATATTCTCTGCGGAGTTCTTGATGATGGACCACCTCTGGATGTATGAGCATAGCGACTCACCTGACCTTTGCTGGCAGCATCTCAGCTCTTCGATTGATGCGGGTCATTTGTAGGTGCTCTTGAAGTTGCACACGAAGCTGTAGACCAGCTCTTCCCAGCCGCGGATGGATCCACATGGGAGGATGTTGAGCCATGCTCGGGCGGCGCACTGCAGCTGCAGCTGTAGGCATTGCATGGCCGTGCTTCGACTTCCGCCGTGGAGCCTGACGGAGGAGATATAGTCCTCTAACCAGATTTTTGAGTCCCGCAGGCCATCGAACTTAGGGTTCTCTGATGGGAGCTTAAACCCCTTGGGCATTCGCTTTTGTCTGATGGCCCTGCTCAAGCATCTAGCGCCACAGAGCTCCACGTCTTCATCCTCTGAGTCAGTCGACCAGGCGCGTCGCGCCCTTGATTTGTCAATTTTGCACTGCATGAGGTCATCGCGTGCATCATAGTTGTGGTCGTGTCGCCGTGAGCGGCAACATCGAGACAGATCGTGACTGTCCTTACTAGATGAGGGCGAGGAGTAGCGTTTTGCCAGAGCCCTGCCTTTCTTCGGTTCTGATGCTGGCTCTTTGTCGAGGGCGGCCTCGATTAACCCCAAGCCTACGATCGTAGATCGGTGCATGGCGGCTCGAGGGTCTCCAGTTGGCGGCTAGTTGTTGAGGAGGTACATGGTTGTTGCTGTTACCGCGGCTTGCGGCGTTTTTGGGAGCACGTTGCCGCGCGTATCCACCGTCATGGAGCCGAAGTCGAGGACTTTGGCAGCTTCTACACGTTCTTGTTCGGTGAGGTGGCAAGTCGAGATCGTCTCTTGTTGGCGACGTACTCGTTGCACTTAGAGGAGGATCCTCCATGGGAGGAGAGCCCAGCTCGTCGGAGGCTTGATTCATCAGCCGCCTTTTTACGCACCTCGAGTTGCGTGATTGTTTGTAGCTGGCGCTTGTATTCCTCTTTCAGGAGCCAATGGTAGCCCATCAGCAGTTCTTGTGGGGAGCCAAAGGGTAGAGGGTGGCCTCGTAGGGCTTCTCGGCAACGAGCCCACCAGAGGTCGTTGAGCTTGATCACGACGCGTTCGCCAGTTTGCTCGTTTATCATAGTTGGAGGTTCGACTGCTCCTCCATTGTTGACGGGGGCGCCGTTAGTGTGGTGGTGGTCCGCCATTGGGTATGCTGCCATTTGGCGGGTTGGCTCCATGGCCGCCATTGCCTGTGTTGTCATGATTGGCGGAGGTGTCGCCTGCGTTGATGACGGCGCACATGAAGTGGTTGGGGAAGCTGCTGCTCCCACAACTTTCTGATCCAGAACCGTAGGCTCCGTCTTCAGTTGCGAGATCGCTCAGATCGGATTCGCGACTGCTATCGCTGACCGTATTCTCGACTGTTGTCGAGGCGTTGAGCTCACTGAGGGTGCCGATCGGTGGAGGGAACCACGATGCTGGGGAAATCGATGGTGCCGTCGGCTGGTCAGGCATGCGAAGCGTGCCCATCTGACCAACTTGGAAGCGGAAGCTCCCGATCGCCAGGCTGATTCCGTCACCCACAGACTCGAAAGCCGGGCGAGTGGCGGGCGTATGGACGGTGAATTCAAACGTGCCGAAGAGCTGGCGAATCTCCGTTGTTGCGGATTTGTAGATCGCGGTTGATGGGGCCGAAGAAGCCGCAACATCAGCACTCCCTGTTCCCACAGACAGCGCCAATTGACGAGGGTTTAACTCATCAATGCCCATTGTTATGGACTTGGGTTTTGGAGAAGGAGGGAACGCTGGAGACATCTATCGGCTAGCAAACAAGCACACAGGGGACTCAAAGATTTACCCAGGTTCAAGCCTCGCAGAGGTCCCTACTCCTGCTTGTCTTCTCGTGGAATTATCGAAGGAATCGAGGATTACAATGGTGCGCAGATGCAATCTGGCGAGGGTTGTGGAAACTAGGGTTGCGTGTGTCCTCCTCGCCGCCCCTCCTAGTCTTTATATAGATAGGCTAGGTCCCAGGTAGCAGGTCGAGTCGGTTATAGTTTAGGGTTTCCCCTTTGAACTTTCTATCTTTAGCTTCTTCTTGTTCTTCAAGCAATCGAGAGTCCATAAGTTACTCGAGTCCTCTGTTTGGGCCTTGGCGACACCGTGGCCTCCCGCTGTATTCAGGTCGTATATACCAAGCTCGAGTACCTGTAGGGTATACCCATGTCAGTCACCTTGACCCGAACTGAGTGTCATCCTTCGAGCTCTCTGACTCCCAGATCTTCCGCCAGGTTAAGTCTATCTTCAAGACGATCTTGACCGAGGATTGGGAGTAGGGGCTAGAGCACTTCAGACGAGATAGGCCAGCTCCTGACGTAAATCTCTTGCATATCTTTTTTTGAGTTAACTTTTATGTTGGCCTCTATCTTCCATTTGACCCATTTGTCTTACTTTTTTCAGAAATTCCTTCAGCAAGCTATAGAGGATACCACGACCCTGGCCCTCAAGTGGGGCAAGGATCGGGATACTTTGGATTCGGAGGAGCCGGACTCAGAGATGTTCATGCCCACTATGGACTCTAGCTCTAGCCGACTCTCTGGTAAGACTTCTGCCTTAAGGGATTGGCCGGATGATGATGAAGATGGTGATGATATTGAGATCTTGGAGGTATATGATCCTGTGCTTATCTCATATGCTTTTCTGGCTGATCCAACTCCAGCTAACCCGGCTGGTCAGGTCCACACCGATCCTCCTCTTGCTGTGGGCGAACAAGCCCCTAGCCCTATGAAAAAATGAGCTGCTCCTTCGACTCCTCCTTCCGAGCCACCCAGGGCAACAAAAAGACAGAAGAAACCCGACAACAAGGCTGCCAGCAAGCATCCTGTTAAGGCCACCGCCTGGAGAGACCTGAAGCCCAAGGATCCACCTACTGCATTCGAGTAATTGGCTTCTTTCCTTCCTTGTTCTTTGAGTAGCTTCTCTCCTTTTACATGTATTTCTTGTTTCTCTCTTTCTGTTCTAACCTGATACTTGTTTCCATTTGATTTGGCAGGGCCCTCAAGGATATCTCCCAGAGCGGCTCGAGTATAGCCTCACCTCTTCGGGGTGATCCACCTTCTCCTTGCCGTGAGGACGCTCCTACCTTGAGCCCCATCTAGGAGAGCTCTGCCGCTACACCGAATCTCAGCCCATCTCGGCAAGAGGAGGGCAAGGTCGACACAGAGGGAGGTGGCGCCTCCAAGGATGTGGCTATGCCGGATCGGCCCAATGCCTCTTCTGCTTAGAAGCAACAAGATGATGATGGCGCCAGCAACATCGGTGCCGAGAAAGATTCTACCGAGCTGTCGGTGACTCTAGCATCGATCCATGTTCAACCTCAACCAGCTCCAGCCCCAAGTTCTTCTCCCCAAGCACCTCCTGCCTCGTCTGAGTCCACCCAGACTCGGCGAAAAGACCGAACTCGGCCAAGCCCACAACCCAAGTCTCCTGTGGCATCCTCAGCGGCCAAAGCTTTGCAATAGCAAGGTAAGCCTGCAACCAAGGCCAAGAAGCCTGCCGAGATGACCAAGGCCAAAAAGGCTACTGATGTGATGAAGGCTGCACCCAGAGGATCAACGGTCGGGTCTGGGCAACGCACCCTTGCATCCATGATGCAACAAGGCAGCGGTGCTTCTGGTTCTACTGCTGATAAACAGCTTGCTCTGCATACGAGCCCGGCCGCAGCTCAGAGCACCAAGAAAACTGCTCATGCCAAGGGCTTGGTCTTGACTCAGACTCTCAGTGGGGAGAGCTATGGTTCGCTCGTTGAGTTTGCTGATAACTGGAACAAGGCTGAGTATGTTGAGGTTAGCTTCGGTAACCCGCCAAAATTTGGTCCAGCGGAGATTGGTGCTCAGATGAATATTGCTAGCAAGGCCATTTCCTATGCCAGCAAAATTATGGAGGTAAATTCTTCAGCCATGTCTTTTCATATGCGCAAGTACTTGTAGATATATCCTCTAGTCCCCGAGCCTCCAGGGGAGTAACACGTTACTCGGCCGGATGCTCCTAATATACTTGTGCAATTTTTCCTTAACTTGTTCCCAACTCCGAGGTAGTTTAACTTAGTGAGATTATTGAGTAGTTTCAAATATCCACTCACCTAGAGCCGGGTTAAGTTCCACTTGGCCCGGGTCTTAATTAGTTTCAAATATTCACTCACCTAGAGCTGGGTTAAGTTCCACTTGGCCTGGGTCTTGAGTAGTTTCAAATATTCACTCACCTAGAGTCGGGTTAAGTTCCACTTGGCCCGGGTCTTGAGTAACTTCAAATATTCACTCACCTAGAGCCAGGTTAAGTTCCACTTGGCCCGGGTCTTGAGTAACTTCAAATATTCAATCACCTAGAGTTGGGTTAAGTTCCACTTGGCCCGGGTCTTGAGTAGTTTCAAATATTCACTCACCTAGGGTCGGGTTAAGTTCCACTTGGCCCGGGTCTTAAGTAGTTTCAAATATTCACTCACCTAGGGCCGGGTTAAGTTCCACTTGGCCCAGGTCTTGACTAACTTCAAATATTCACTCACCTAGAGCCGGGTTAAGTACCACTTGGCCCGGGTCTTGAGTAGTTTCAAATATTCCTTATTGCTCATGAATTAATGTTGTCATTTTAAGATCTCTACCAACCGTCATACCGTTGAGTTCCAGCGGCTTTTGGATACACACAAGGGTCTTTCTTCAAAGCATAAGGCCCTGCTACCTGAGCTGAAAAAGAAAAGTAAAGTGCTATCTTCCATATTTTCAATTTTGCTTCTCTTCACCCTTAGCTCGTCGAATTAACCTGTGACTTGGATTTTGCAGCTGATGTGGAAGCTGAAAACAAAACATTGAGGAAAAAACTAGCCAAACTGAAAGGTAGTTTCCCTTTGCTTCTTATATTTTGTCCTCTTTTATTTTGACTTGTAGGTAATCATATCTCGGCTCTTCTAAATCAAAACATTATTGTAGTGTCTCTTCAAGATAGTGCACCTCTGCCTAATATGATGCTTCATTTTCTCGAACAAGCAGGACAACATCAGGCCAAGTTGAAGAAGAAAGATGATGAAATTGCTCAGCTCCGTGGTGAGAATGAGGACCTCAAGTTGTTCTAGAAGACTACGCTTGAAAAGTTAGATTAGGAGTTCTCTGATGTGAAGGTCCAGCTCTCAGGCCAGCTCGATAAGCATAAAAAACTTCTTCAAGAGGCCGAGGCCAAAGTTGAGTCGGCAAACACCGCCCTTGCCAATCTTTAGAGGAAGCAGGGTGATTGACTGGCCCAACTAACCTGGATTCACGACATCATAGCTCGTAAGTTTCTATGCTCCAAGGTTTCTCTTTGTTGTCGAGGTTACTCTTCTCTTTGAAGTTTCTTAGTCGCTTTTTGTTTGTACTTTTTGAGGATTTCCCTCAATCAAAGGCCCGCTCCGACGTTGCGATTCAGAAGATCCAGGAGAAGAGAGCTGAAGCTGGCCCTATCTCGGAAGAAACCACCATTGATGAGTCCTTGGCTAGTCTTGTGGCCTGCCTCGGACCCATGAAGATCTTCATTGTGAGGATCCTCGGCACAACCATCAAAATCTTCCATACTCTATGACCGGATGAGACTGCTCCCAAGGAGGTTGCCATGATGATCGAGAAATTCCAGGAGAGCATGAGCCAACTCAGTTTATGGTAAGAATCTACTGCTCGGGCCAGAGCTGATACGGCTTTGTCCTTTGTGATGTCCTGGTACAAAGGCATTGACCTAAATATACTTGGTTGTCTATGCACTGGATCAAGATGGACCAACGATTCGTCCTGCATTGCCCAGCGTCAAGCTCGTGCCCATGACCTCATCCAATATGACCATTGTCATCAATGGAATGAGGGGCCAAGCTTTCTCAAGGCCATTGATGATCAATACGTCGAAGGAGGTTCAGACGAGGACCAAGAAGGTTCGGACTATGCTGAGGATGCCGAGGCTAACCCGTACGATGAAGCTGAAATCGAGGATCCCAATGCCGAGGACAACTTGCCTCCACCTGATACAGATAGTTCGGGTGCAGCAGCTCCTTGAACAAAAACTTGAAATTTGTTAAATCCCGGGTATGCCGGGTGCAAATGTATGAAACATCGTGTTGTTTTGCTACAGTTCAAGTTTTATGCCGAGTTAACTTGGGGGAAGTCCTCGAGTTTCATTTTCTTGTTCCCCAATTCAATGAATCGGCTCACGTCTACCTTGATTCAGCGTTCGACTTACGAGTCTGAGGTTCAAAAATTTGACTTAACAATACTTTGAAACCTTAGGACTAGCTCAAAATAATCCAGCGTATAAAAAGTAAAGTAAATACAGGGGTTATTCTAAAAAAACAAACATCGGCTCGATTATGTTCCTTTCCTTAGTCGTTTTTCATGTGCTTAGCAATTCCGAACTTGTTCTCTTGCTTGCCATGAAGCCAATTCTTGTTGGACAACAGCAAGTCGAAGAGTTAGCTTTTGGTGTGAACACACTACTAACTCGGCTAAGGTGTTAGTAATTTAAGCCAGCTGACGTACAAAAGGTAAAGTACAAAAAGTGACAATTTTTATTAGGGTAGTCCCCGAGTTTCTGCTCAAGGTGCTGAGGTTTCATTGATAAGCTCATTGCCGACATACATGCCGACATATGAGAGTTCCATATACATACACTGTTATCTAAGTGTAAAGCAGACGAAGTAGTGCTACATCCCATGGCCTCTTTAATTCCTCGCCGAACCTCTCTGCCTTGTTTTTCTCCGGTGGTTGCGCATCAATGAAGTAATATGCATCATTGTGCAGTGCTTTGCTTACAATGGATAGCCCTTGTAGTGGGGGGCAACTTATGTATGCCGGCACTGCGCTGCACCAGCTGAAGTACCAGGTCACCTTCCCGAAAAACTTGGGGGTTTACTTTTCGGCTATGGTAGTGATGGCCCAAGATATCTCGAGTTTGTTGGGGAACCCCAAGAGGAAGGTATGATGAGCACAACAACCAGTTTCCCTCAGTTATGAAACCAAGGTTATCGAACTAGTAGGAGCAAGGAAACACCTCCAAGGTGTTGTTGCCAACTTGGAATCCTGCACAACACAACCACAGAACGTTGCCCCCAACTTACAGTGAGGTTGTCAATCTCACCGGTTTTTCTGAAAACAAAGGATTAAACGTATTGTGTGGAAGAAAGTAAAAGCTTGCAGAAAGTAAATAGAAAGCAGTAAACAATTCTAGATTGATGGTAAAAGAAAGGACCGGGGTCCATAGTTCACTAGTGGTGGTTCTCCTTAAGATAGATGACATGTTGGGTGAACAAATTACAGTGGGGCAATTGAAAAACATCGAGAAAGCATACATGCATATACTAATCATCTTGACTCCTATGAGATTTGATTGGGCATTACAACATTATACATAGACCGTAATCCAACTACATCAATGACAAATAATCCACCTTCAGGTTATCATCCGAACCCCCTCCAGTATTAAGTTGCAAGCAACAGATAATTGCATTATGCATTGCATCTAAAGTAAACAATACGATTGTTCTATGAACACAGGATTGATGTTTTCTCCCTAGTAGCAACATCACATCTAGTACCTTAGAGATTTCTGTCACTTCCCCAGATTACTAGAGGCATGAACCCACTATCGAGCATAAATACTCCCTCTTGGAGTTGCTAATATCTACTCGGCCAAGATATCTAGTAACAACGGAGAGCATGCAAGATCACAAATAACAAAGACATGATAGAATCAATAATCAATCTGAAATAGCATCTCAATATCCATCAGATCCCCGCAAACACAACATGTATGATTACAAATAGATGATCTTGATCATGAACGAAGCTCACAAGATCTAAACATGGTAGCACAAAGGAGAAGAACCAACCATCTAGCTACTACATGGACCCGTAGTCCAAGGATGAACTACTCACGCATCACACCGGAGGCTTGCATGGTGATGAAGAAGGCCTCCAGGGTGAATTATCCCCTCCAGCAGGGTGCCGGGAAGAGCTTTAGATCCCTCCCGATCTAGGGATGGAGATGACGGCGGCTACAGACTCTTTCGTGGAATTTTCATCGGGTGCTTAGGGTTTTTGTATCGGAGGCATCTTATAGGCGAAAGGGGAGGCCGAGGGGGTGCCCTAGGCGGCCACACCACCCCCTGGTGCGAGCCAGGCCTGGCCGTGGCCAGGTGGTGTGGCGGCCCTCTTGCCCCTCTCCGTCTCGTATTCTGGCTCCATGTCCCCCTCGGTGAAAAACTGACTTTGGCTTTTGTCCCATCCAATTCTGAGAATATTCATTGTCTGACTTTCCTGGAACCAAAAACAGCAGAAAACAGGCAGCTGGCACTGTCGCATCTTGTTAATAGGTTAGTCCAAGAAAGTGTATAAAAATACTCCAAAGTGTGGGCAGAACATAAGAAAGTAGATAAAAACCAAGCATGGAACATCAAAAATTATAGATACGTTTGCAACGTATCAACATCCCCAAGTTAAACTCCTGCTCGTCCTCGAGTAGGTAAGTGATAAAAAGAAAGAATAATTTTTTAGGTGACATGCACCATCATAAAATTGATCAAAGTTTTTGTAAAACATTGATAGCTGGGATCATAGTACTTCAACATAGGATGAAAGATAAAGTTCTAACAATAAGACATAGCAACTATGTTGCAAATGAAAAGGCACAAACAAAAGATTAATGAATAACAATGCTTTGCAAGACGTTTGTTTGTTTCACATAAAGAAAACATAGTATAGTGGCATTCAGCTTGTCTCTCATAGAGTAGCAAACATAAATGCATAGGACACCTTCAAAGTTTATAAGGGTGACTAGATACAAATAGTTTACGAACAAGCAATATCAAAGTTATGCATCAATCAACAAGTCTTTGGACAATGCACATAGAACTAAGAATGGCCACTATCCTCTCAAAATAGGTGCATAAAGATAGAAGGTGGATACTCAACATAAAAGTAAAAGAAAGGCCTTCATAGAAGGAAGTAGGGATTCAAGTTTCATAAAGAGCTTCCAAAAATTATGGTACTTTTTAGCTTTCAGCTCTCATTGCCCCTATCATAAGCATCTTGAAGTGATGAAGGTTAAAGTGAACAAACTGTGGAGTATATGCTTGACAAAGTATAAGTTGGAAATCTCATGTCCCTTGAATACGAGGGCCGCTCCTCATGCTACTCAAGTTTAGTTATCGGTAAGTTCTTGTCATAGTAAGTACATGTGTATCACAGAGAACCACCAATGGGGTACCCCTTGCCCGATGATACGGAAGAATCCCCATATCAAAATGACAAGGCAAGCAGACAATGAGCATCTCAGCAATCTTCTTATTTACCATGGGAAAATGGTGCTTTTTTCTCTCTTTCCTCTTTTCTCATATCTTTTTTTTTCTTTTTCTCTTTTTTCCTCAATATCTGACTCTTTTTTTATAAGAATAATGGTTACGTTGCAGGTTTCCATCATGACAGCATGGATTAGACCGGCGGCCCAGGCGTTTCTCTAACACACATACATAACTCCATGGACTTACAAGCTCCCCTTTCATTTCACACCGACGACATCCATAGACAAAAGAGCATGATATCAACTAGGTACAAAGTACAAGTGCAATGTTGAAAGTGTTCCCCATGAAAACATGGTTCTGCTAATCCCGAACATATAAGTGCAAGCATATACAACATATACGACACAATGGTTCAAGTTTATTAAGGGCAAGAAAAGTAAAGTGTGCCATCAAGTTCGTGAGAGCTTTAATCACTAGTTTTCTCATAACAAGTTTAATTCGAAAGGTAGATAAAAACATGAATATACTTGGAATAGCAATTGCTAATGGGTAGGTATGGTGGACTCTTTGGAATAACTTGGTTTTATTTGGAGTTGGATGCATGAGAGGAACTCATACTTGGTTATGGAGGCTAGCAAAAGACTGGGAGCGACCGACTAAGAGAGCAATAATGGCCATAATCATGCAAAGCGACAAAACATCATCAACTAAAGCATAATGTGATATCACAAGTTGAAAACTAAAGGATCATAAAGGATGTGGTGACTTGGGATAGTCATAACATGGTGTGAGCATGTGCCAAGTTAACCCAAATAAAACATCAAAGGAGAATACCACAATACTATGCTTTAATATGCTAAAACAACGCATGATTCTTCAAAGGCACATTAAGCAATATCAATTGTTTATAACATGTCATGCTACATCAAAGATCATTAAGCATAAAGCCAAAACAATATCAAGCATGGCATGACAAAGCATAGGCCATAGTCAAAAACAAACTCCTTTTACCACTTGAGCATGAACTTTCCTACTCTTTCCAATCCAAACCAAACTATTTGAAAACCAATGTATGGAAGAGGGGATCCAACCAATTTATTCAAGAAAACTAAGAAAATGAAGCAAACTAATAACTAAAAACAAAAACAAAGACGCTCCAAGAACAACACAACTGTGCATAAAACAATAAAAATTAAGTGTTTGGAAGAAACCTGGGATTTTTATTGATGAAGAAGGGGATGCCTTGGGCATCCCCAAGCTTTGACGCTTGTACTTCTTGTATATTTCTTGGGGTGACACGCGTGGCATCCCCAAGCTTGAGCTTTAGTCCATTCTTCATCTCATTACATCATTCTCTCCATACACCTGAACTTTTTCCTTCATATAAAACTTCACACAATCTTATTAGCAATATTAGTGCACTCAAGATAATAAGTCTTTGGGTTCAGTTTCAACACCAATAAAACTTCCATTAAAACATAAGATACTATATCACTTCCCTCAAAAAGCCTAATTCCCCAAAGAGAACCCAAAAATGAACCAACAAGAAGCAAATGCTAATAATGGCAGAAATCTGTCAAAATAGACCAGCAGGTAAAAACCAATTTTTTAGAAGACATTATGTTGCTCAAATAAAAAAGTGTTGAACTAACGAAAGTTAGATAACAACCTGGGGCAGAAGCACAAAAAATCACGCCTCAAAAAGACATACGGAGATTTTACACGTATTTTTACAGTGAAGTACACAAATCTGTTTCGTGACAGCAACTTTCCCAAGCATTACTTCTCTCTCATTAGAGGTTACTCTTGGCACAAAAACCACACAAAAATGATAAGGAGAGGTTATTACTGAAGCAATAACTTCAAAGATTCAACTAAAACTTTTGGGTTATCTCCCAATAAATACTTTTTTTAACGCCTT
The DNA here is from genome assembly GCA_916181665.1 of Avena sativa. Classification (NCBI taxonomy): domain Eukaryota; kingdom Viridiplantae; phylum Streptophyta; class Magnoliopsida; order Poales; family Poaceae; genus Avena; species Avena sativa. Next base: position 598,281,316 of record OV702289.1, read on the forward strand.
TAAGTTAGGCATAGAAAGCTTGAAAAGATGCTCACATAAGAAATATGAATTGAAGTAAAAGTTAGCATCCAAAAGCAAATTCAGAACACATTTAAGTCTAACCCACTTCCTATGCATAGGAATATTGTATGCAAATAAATTCACAAAGAACAAAGTGACAGGCATAGGAAGATAAAACAAGAGTAACTTCAAAACTTTCAGCACATAGAGAGGTGTTTCAGTACCATGAAAACTTCTACAACCATATTTTCCTCTCTCATAATAATTTTCAGTAGGCTCATGAATAAACTCAACAATATAACTATCACATAAAGCATGATTTTCATGATCTACAAACACATAATTTTTATCAAGCTCAAAAATAGTGGGATTAAAACCTTCAAACCCACTTTTAACAATTCTATAACAAGATGACTGATCATTCAATATAGGACCATTGTCTAGAGCTTTATCATAAACATTTTCTAAGCAAAACTCTTTAGTACCATGCATCTCGAAGTTAGGCACAAATAAAGTATTATCACAGATAACATGAGCATAACATTCATCCTCCTTTGGTAAGCATGGGGGACAATCAAATAATGTAAGGGATAAAGAGTTACTCTCATTAGAAGGTAGGCTTGGGTAGATCCATTCTTCCTCCTTTTGTTCATCATTCTCCTCCTCTTTTTCATCTAATGAGCTTCCCGTTTCAGCAATTTCTTCTTCCATAAGCTCCTGCAAGGCATTAGTCTCTTCCGTTGGTGGAGAGCATCTATTAAGATATTCAAGAATATAGCCATTTTCTTCCTTGTAAGTATCAGAGCAAAACTTAAGTATATCATAAACCTCATATTTATAAGGTGCATCATCAGTATTTTCAAGCAAATAAGCAAGTTTGATTGCACCCTTCCAAGCAATAAATTCTTCAATTTGTTCCACATCATAAAAGTCATAATTTCCCTTAACATAAGAACATATGGTAACATCATCATTATACTCATATTGAAAAGGGAGGTGTTTATACCTCTTACAGCAACAAGATTTATCAAAGAAATAAGTAACATTATAAGTAGAGCACCCGTTTCTAGAAATGGTATATAATTTATTAATTTGTTCCCATAAGTGTTTCCCTTTTTGTGACAAGCGGTGTTCCTTATAATAATATTTTTGTTCTTCCGTGAACCCACCTTGCCAATAAGATTCAGTTTCAAAGAAACCAAACATTGATAGAAAGCATGATAAAGCAAGACAATAACAGACCAACGAAAATAACAACTATAGTAGGAACTAATTTTTTGTGTGTTTTTGATAAAGAAACAAGCAACCAAAGCAAAAATAAACTAAGCAAAAAACAAAAATAACAAAGTAAAGAGATTGGTTATGAGGGACTCCCCTTGTGAATATGTCCTTGACTCCCTGGCAATGGTGCCAGAAAAGAGCTTGATGGCCCAAGATATCTCGAGCTCGTTGGGGAAACCCAAGGGGAAGGTATGATGAGCATAGCAGCAAGTTTCCCTCAATTATGAAACTAAGGTTATCGAACTAGTAGGAGCAAGGAAACACCTCCAAGGTGTTGTTGCCAACTTGGAATCCTGCATAACACAACCATAGAACTTTGCCCCCAACTTACAGTGAGGTTGTCAATCTCACCGGTTTTGCTGAAAACAAAGGATTAAATGTATTGTGTGAAGAAAGTAAAAGCTTGCAGGAAGTAAACAGTAAGCAGTAAACAATTGTAGATTAATGGTAAAAGAAAGGACCAGGGTCCATAGTTCACTAGTGGTGGTTCTCCTTAAGATTGATGACATGTTGGGTGAACAAATTACAGCAGGGCAATTGACAAACATCGAGAAAGTATACATGCATATACTAATCATCTTGACTCCTATGAGATTTGATTGGGCATTACAACATTATACATAGAACGTAATCCAACTGCATCTATGACTAACAATCCACCTTCATGTTATCATCTGAACCCCCTCCAGTGTCGTCGGATTGATGACAAGTACGCCATGAGGGGGTCCTTGAGGCATGAGGAAGAGAGGGGTGTGAGACGTACGGTATTCCGGGACGGTGAGCACACAAGTTTACCCAGGTTCGAATCCGCCGGCTTTGGACGGATCCTACTCCTGCTAGCAATACGGCAGAGCTGGAATATGGGTTATAAGGGTTCGCCTGTGCGAGTTGAGATTGTAGACTATTGAGGGTGCCCTAAAGGATCTCCCTAGGATAGCTCATATAGATATCCGGCCTAGGGTTTATAGGAGAGATATATCTGGCTACGACTGACAGTCGGTTACAGAGTACATCTTGATCTACAAGTAACGCTATGGGCCTAAGTCGGTAAGTCTTCTGGGCCTTCCCGTAGCCGGATTGGACTCCGTCTCTTCTCCCTGGCCGGACCACCCGTGAAGCAAAGCTCTAACCCGAATTGGGCCACCCTGGTCAGTGAAGACTGTGAGGATACCCGGAAAGTATATCCCCAACAGCAGCCCCCGGAAGTCTCCAAGATCCAAAGTCGGATTCATCATTGTCTAGCTTGATCTTTGGCTTGCAGAATCTTGAAGGGTTCCTGAAACTTCACAACAAAAAATACGATCCGGGTCTTAAAAATAAGTCGGACCTATCAACATGTTACTTGGATTTTCCAGCTTGATTTCAAACTAAGCCAGAACTTGGTCTCTGACGTCATCTGACACTCGTCATGGTTAGGTCACGTCATCTGACAAACATCCTGTCAGCACGACTGTTGGTGGGTCCGTTGTTCGCGGAACTGAGGCGTCGTTTCAATGCCTACGCAGAGATCAAGGTGACGTAATCATCACGTGGGTCCTTCCCAGCTCCTTCCATGACGCGACATTTACACAGTGCGGTTTGCATGAATCTTGGCACACGTAGGTGGTTATAAGGGGCAAGGATTCTCTTTCTCCTCTCTTCACCTGTTCCCTTGCCGTTTCCTTTTCCTCCACATCTCCCCAACACACAAAGTTCTCCCTCCTCCCAGATTTCCTAGCGCCGCCCATCTAAGGTCACCGGCGCACCAGAGAAATGGTTTCTTCTTCCTCTTCTGGCTTGGCGGCGGTAGCGGCGGTGGCAGCAGAGAAGGAAAGCAACCGGGGAATCTGGATCCCATGCCTCCTCGACGACGAGAAACTCCAAGTCGTGGAGAATGAAGGTCTCCTCCGTGCCGGCGAATGGTGGAGCGGCTTCGGCGAAACCATCCCCCACCCACGCGCCGATGAGCGGGTCCACTTCGGCACCCACCTCGATAGAGGTTTGTCATTTCCTCCCTCAGAATTCTTTTCCGAGGTAATTGATCACTACGGTGTGCAACTCCACCATCTTCCCCCGAACTCTCTCTTAGAGATGAGTTCTTACGCAGCTTTGTGCGAGTGGTATTCGGCATTAGGCCGAGTCTCACCTTGTTTCGTTTCTACTTCCATGTCCATAGAAACTCTGTCACTGCCGGTAATCTGTATATTACCGGTACTATTAGCCTTTCTCTTAGACGCGAGCGTAGTTATCCTCGCATTTCTGCTAGTTACTCGATCAAACAATGGCCAGCCACTTTCTTCTACCATAAGGATATTCCGGCTCCCGGCAAAGCTACTGCTTTGCCGGCTTTCATCGACGGAGCCACCATGGCCCAACCGTCTTGGGACGAGGCCCCTCTGGCTCTCAGTGACGATCTGATCCTTGCTAAGAGGCGGATCGAATATCTAATTAAACACAAGGGCTTGAAAGGATCCGACCTAGTCCAATGTTGGGTCGCACGTCGGATCTAGCCTCTCCAACACCACGGCGACCGTCTGATGCATACCATCACGGCGTCAAAAAACGACTCCCTCTGCATCAGTCCTAAGGCTTTAAAGCCACATGATTACGTAAGCCAGATTAAATGGCTGATCAAGGAGCGGATTGAAAGGAAGATTCCGGACTTAGCTCTAGACATGCATACAGCGGAAGACCCTTTGGTTCTGGTAAGCTTTAACAATAAACCCTTTTACGTGTTCCATCTTTTAAATTATCTCGCAATACTGAGATGTTTTCCTCTTTTCAGCTTGCCGACCTCCCAGAGTCGGAATTTGCTCCACTCGAGGGATATCCTCCAGAGTTTTCTCAGGAGGCAGAACTGGTCCCATTGCCGGACATTGTGCCCAGGAAGCACAAAGCTTCGACAGTGGCCATAGGCACAAAGGAGGTGCCCGTCATGAAGAGGTAACTTTCAACACAACTTTTCACCTTTGTACCTTACTTGAATTTTCTTCCGAGATGTAATGTTTCCATTCTATTACATTCTCAGAGCTAAGCAGCTCATCAAGGGCAAGGGGAAGGGAACTTCTTCGAAGCCCCTGTGATAGACGAAGCTGACCATAGCTTCTCCTGTCGTGGCTCCTCCGACTCCTGCCCCACAACCCTCTACAACGCCGGTGATTACTCCTTCGCCGGATGTCGCAGAAGATCCGGCTCCTACCACAGGGCCAGTGACCCTTGAGTCGCAGACTGACGCCACCACGAGTGGCTCAGGTTTAGATAAGGGTGAACCCTCTTCGGGTAATGACCCCTTGGTAGAGACCTTTGACGAAAACCTCCTTAACAATCCGGGGCTTGCCAAGTTTGGCATGTCCCGGAAACCTGCAGAGGAGATTCAACGGCTGGCCCGATAGTGCGTGGAGAAGAGAAATCTCTCTGCCGAAGAAGAAGCACAAGAGGCGGAGGATATCAAATACTCCGACCTTCTTGAACAAGTCCGTCTTCGTGACGAGGGACTTAGAGCTGGTGTGCTTCCACCACCTCCGGTTATTCCACTCACCCTCGTCGAGAAGGTTACCATCGAGGTGAACATGTGTCTGAGCAAGCTCACACATGAACATCATGTAAGTCGGAATTCCAACTCACGATTTTATTTATTATATTTCATATCATATCCTCTAGCCCCAAGCATGAAGTAGGATATACGATCCGGGTTTATGCTTCCTTAGGATGCCAAATAATGAACTAGTGTAGCCCCCAAGGCTCATGCTGATATTAGTAACAATATTAACCCGAGTCTTCAGGAGACTTCTGACTCTGGGTATTCTGACTTACAGAAAGTTAATTCATATAATTAGGATTTGTTGAAGAACATCTGCAACAAGCGGAGAGAGATCAGAGCTCTCCGACTTGAAAATGCTGAGCTAAAGGTTTCCAAGGATGAGGCCGAAGGTAAACATTTCGAGACTCAAAGTTTTGTCTTTGTGTTTTCGTAGGCGAAATTTTTTCTGAACTGTTGTTCTTTTTTGACTTATAGCACTAGTAAAACAGTCCTGCGCTATGATTGAAGAGGACGAGAACCCCAAAACCTTGGTGGTGGAGAACAAAGAACTTCGCCAAGAGCTGGAGAAGCTCAAGGCGGATCATGAGAAGAGCATCGCTCAAGTTCTCGAATCTTGCTCCATGGCCACTGATGAGTGTGATCATAAGATTGTTGCTCAAGATCAGAGAATCTCGGATCTCAACAACGATCTATGCAGAGAGAAGGACCTTTCCAAGGAGCTCCGGGATGAACTCCAGAGTCTTTGAGAAGAGAAGACCAAAGTTGACGATGTCATCTTCGGTATGTTTCCATCTTTCTGACTTGTCTTTACGCTTCGACTCTTTCAATGTCGGATTTTTATTAACTGTTTTTGTGTACAAGTCCTCTGAACTTGACGGACTCCACCTCTGCCGAGCCTCGCACCCACCGTCTTACCCAAGTCGGTGATCTGCTTCATGACTTCCGCCAATCCCTTGAGGATATTGGCGAAGCTCTCAAGATTCCGGATATGCATAGCATGTCGGATTTTCAGGTGCGGGACAAAGCGAAGGATATGCCACAACTTGTCCAGGATTGGGATATGTCCTACGCGTGATCCACGGCGCAGAACGCTCTCACCATGGTCATGAGCCACCATGGAAGCATGGAGATATGGCAAGTGACCAGAGGGTACTCTACAGTGGATGAAGATGGACATGAGCAATACATCAAGGACATCATGGACTCCTGCGCCGGATATGGGTGTCGAGTGGCTGACTTAACCAGTTACGACACTCCCTTCTTCACTCGCGTGGACACACCGCCTCCGCCTCCGGAAGAAGCAGCTGAACTTTCCGATGATGAACAGACCATATTGGATCTGAACATCTCGGATCGTTATCAAACCGAGGCCGATGCGTCTAGCAAGCCGGCAGCTCCTGCATCCTCTCCTGCATCATAAATTATCAGAAGCAAATGTATTATTTCAAGAAACATTTATGGGTCTGTAAAATATGCAATATTATAATTTTGCTAGTGCTTTTGTAAAATATGCAATATTATCAGAAGCTTTTGATCTATTCAACACTTTTGGCTTTAAATTTTTGTTTGCCTGAAATGTTTTCATAAGCACTTATACTTTTTCGTCTACACTTACCGTTTATCTGGCTTTCCGCCTCGTCCCTTTCGTGAGCCGGCTAAACCTTCTGCACGGAAACTTTGCCGAGCAACGGAGATCAATTGCTAAACCAATTTATACTCAGAAACAAAGTCGGCTTCCAGTACCAACAATTCACTACTCGGAAAATACCCGCATCCAGAAATCAGACAAATAACCAAAGTATAGACTAGAAATTTTTAGAATTATGCCCGAAGGTAGCATTTTTGGAATCGGAAATCTAAACCAGAACAAACATGAGCATAAAGTACTTTCAAGTATTCTGGGATTTTCGACTATGACATGATCATTAGGAAATAAGATGGTAAAAACTTCTCAGAAAAACTTGAGTTAACCAAGACTTTTATTTCTCATAGAACATGTACATATGTATGATTACAAAGAAGGATAAACTAAGAATAAAAGGGACGTAGCTGAGCAATATTCCATGGTCTGTCTAATTCATCCAGATTTGTACCGCCTCTAGCTCTCTTTCTCTTCTTAGTAGCAGGTCTTTCTTTGACTGGCCTCATGTCAGTTAAGTAAGACAATCCATTGTGCAATACTCGACTAACTAAAAAGGGCCCTTCCCATACTGGGGAAAGTTTTTGCTTTCTTTGTTGCACAAGCTGGAGAACCAAATCACCTTTATTGAAAGATCCTTTTCTGACTCTCTGGCTATGATACTTGCGTAACTTCTGCTGATAGGCTGTTGATCTCATTTCAGCAACAACGCGAACTTCTTCGACTAAGTCGAGATCATTTTGTCGAGAAATCTCGGCATCTTCTTCGATATACGTGGCCACTCTAGGAGAAGTATGAATTAAATCACTAGGAAGAACTGCTTCCGCGCCATAGACCAAGAAGAAAGGTGTGTATCCGGTTGACCTGTTCGGAGTTGTTCGCAAACTCCATATTATAGAGGGTAATTCCTCTGCCCAAGCCCCCGCAGCACGTCGTAGTGGTGCTTAGAGTCTCGGTTTTAGGCCCTGTAGGATTAAACCTTTTTCTCTTTCAACTTGTCCGTTAGCCTGTGGATGTGCGACTGACGCAATGTCAAGCCGGATATTTTGCTCATTGCAGAATTTGGCCAATTCCCCCATAGATAAATTACTCCCATTGTCCGTGATAATACTATGCGGATAACCATACCGGATTATAACATCCTCGACAAACCTTTTGGCTGTTTCTCCATCACAACTAGTGACGGGTTTAGCCTCAATCCAGTTTGTGAATTTATCCACAATCACTAAGAGGTGAGTAAATCCGCTTGGAGCACGTCTAAATGGTCCTACCATATCAAGCCCCTAGACCGCAAAAGGTCATGTTATAGGTATTGTTCGCAACTGATCAGCTGGAATATGAGCTTGCTTGGCGTACTTTTGGCAGCCTTTGCACGTCTTGACTAATCGTTCGGCATCTGCCTGAGCTGTAAGCCAGAAAAATCCGTGTCTAAAAGCTTTTGCCACTAAAGATTTGGCTGCAGCGTGGTGACCACACTCGCCTTCGTGGATTTCTCTTAAGATCTCCATTCCTTCTTCCGGAGATACGCAGCGCTGAAAAACCCCAGAAACACTCCGCTTATAGAGCTCACCTTTAACTATAGTATAGGCTTTCGCTCGTCGGATAATCTGCCAGCTCAGGACCTCGTCTTCGGGTAATTTGCCATCTACCAGATAATCAAGGTAGGGTTGAGTCTAGCTGGGAATTATAGCCAGAACTGCTATTAGAGGTGAGTCGGATTTGGTCGGATATTCCTCATCCACTCCCTTTATTAAGGGAACTTTGAGGTGCTCTAAAAAAGCGCCATCCGGGACCTCTTTCCGTGCAGAGCCTATCCGAGATAATGCATCTGCTTCCTTGTTTTCTGCTCGAGGGATGTGTTGAACCTCAAACCCTTCGAACGATTTAGATAAATCATCCACGACAGCTTTATACGCTGCCATGTGTTTATTTGCATTACAAATATCTGAAACTTGCGGAGCAACAAGATCCGAATCTCCGTAACACATCAAACGTCGGATGCCGATATCCTTAGCAATCCGGATTCCGTGTAGCAATGCTTCATACTTGGCAATATTGTTTGTCGCTGTGAAGTGGATTTGCAACACGTATAGAAGTTTATCACCTTGGGGTGATTTGAGCACCACGCCAACCCCCGAGCCCCCTCGAGCCTTAGACCCATCAAAGTATAGGGTCCAATATTCCGACTCAGGGAGGGTCATATTCTCCTTCGTCTCTGTCCAATCAGCAAGAAAGTCGGCAAGGATTTGGGATTTGATTGCTGTCAGGGGTTTATACTCAATATCGAAAGCTAAAAGCTCTATGCCCCATTTGGCGACGCGTCCTGTGGCGTCACTGTTGTTGATTATATCTCTCATGGGAGCTATGCTCACCACGGTAAGCGGATGCTCCTGAAAGTAGTGTCACAGCTTACGGGATGCTAGGAAAACACCGTAAGCCAGTTTTTGATAGTGCGGATACCGCTGTTTTGATTCTGTCAGAACCTCACTAACAAAGTATGTCGGACGCTGCACCAAGTGCTCCTGATTTTCCTCCGGTCTCTCCACTACCATGACGATACTAACGACTTTGTTTGTCGCAGCAAGATAAATCAACATCGGTTCCTGTGGTTCCGGTGTAGCAAGGATAGGAGCAGATGAGATTACTTTCTTTAGGTCTTGTAGTGCAGCTTCAGCTTCGTCGGTCCACACAAAACCCTTGGTATTTTTCAAGAGTTTGTATAATGGTGCGGATCTTTCACCGAGCCGGCTTACAAACTGACTGACTGCCGCGATGCAACCAGTTAGTCTTTGTACGTCCTTCAGGCGAGTTGGCCTGGAAATATTGAGTATAGCCTTGATTTCGTCCCAGTTCACCTCTATGCCTCTATGAGACACGATGAAACCTAACAATTTTCTGGCTGGGATTCCAAAGAAGCATTTCTTCAGATTAAGCATGATGTTGTATTTTCGTAGATTGGCGAACGTTTCCTCCAAGTCAGAAAGGCATCACCGCAATATCATCCACGTATGCATGTACATTGCGTCCGAGCTGGTCGTGGAGGCAACGCTGCATCGTGCGCTGGTAGGTGGCTCCTGCGTTCTTCAGCCCGAAAGGCATCGTAACAAAACAAAAGGTTCCAAAAGGGGTTATGAATAAGGTTTTGACTTTGTCAGATTCCTTCATCCGGATTTGGTGATAACCGGAATATGCGTCGAGAAACAGAGGAGTTCCGAGCCTGCCGTAGAATCAATAACTTGATCAATCCTAGGCAGAGCGAACGGATCTTTTGGACAAGCCTTGTTCAAGGAAGTATAATCAACACACGTCCTTAAACGAGTGGTGTCCTTTTTAGGGACCATTACAGGATTGGCCGACCACTCAGTGTGGATGACCTCTTCTATGAATCCGGCTAACTCGAGCCGCGCTAGTTCCTTAGCTATTGCCTTACGCTTTTCATTGCCAAAACATCGTAAGGACTATTTGACGGGTTTAGCGTCCGGGTTTACATTTAAAGAGTGCTCGGCAAGTTCCCTAGGTACTCCAGTCATGTCAGATGGCTGCCATGCGAAGATATCTTGATTTGCTTTGAGGAACTTGACGAGCACGCTTTCCTATGCGCTATCTAGGCCTACGCCTATCTCGGTCACCTTGGAGGGGTCATCATCCTTAAATGGCGTCTTCTTTGTCTCTTCTGATGCCTTGAACTCTGGATTCGGCTTTGTCAACTCCTTCTTCGTTGCAGGCATCTCAGACGGATCTATGCTCTTCTTGATCTCCTGGTACTCCTGGGCGTGCAGCACGGCTTCAGCAAAGGCGGCATTTCCATCCTCGCACTCTCGCGCTTTCTTCGGGTCTCCCCTGATGGTGATTACGCCGTTGGGACCTAGAATTTTCATCATATTGTAAATGTAACACGGACGAGCCATAAAAGCCGATCGTCCGAATATAGCGTGGTACACACTCTTGAACGGGACCACTTCGAAGGAAAGTGCCTCCGTCTGATAGTTCTTTGGAGTTCCAAAGGTAACATCCAAAGTGATTTCTCCTAGGGAATTAGCTTGTCTTCCTGGGACAACTCCGTGAAAGATCACAGAGCTATGGTTCAGCTGGGTCTCCGAGATCTTCATCCGGGCGTAGCGTTTCGACATAGAGAATATTGATACTACTACCACCGTCCATGAGGGTCTTGGAGAAACCATAACCGTCAATAAGTGGATTCACGATTAAGGCATATTTTCCTCGCCTGTGTAGTTTAGGCGGATGATCAGCACGGTCAAATGTGATTGCCACTTCCGACCAATCCAGGTATTGGGGGACGGCCGGAACTATTGCGTTGAGTTCATGTAGAACTGCTTTCTTGACCTTTGCTGGTTGAGATCCGAGGAAGGTGACGTAAGTGTCTTTTTTGGTCGGAAATTTTTTCTTCCCTTCCAGCTTGGGATTTGAAGCATCGGCTTCCTCCATGTCAGAATCTTCCTTGGTCTCTTTATCCTTTTCGGGATTCTTCTTTCCCTTTTTCCGCTTAGCTCTCTAGCCAGTGGTATCATCTCTTTTGATGTCGTCATTGAAACGACACTCTGTGTTGGTGTGGGACGAGCCCCCATTGGCATCTAGGTGATGCACACATGGGTTGTTGGCAATGTCGGCCCAAGTGTAGGTTTTGCCTGGTTGTTGGTCTCCTCTACCTTGAACTCTCGAAGTCCCACGGCCACGCCCGCGGCCTCCGCCGCATCCTCCTCGTCCTCCAGACCCGAAAGTAGCGGTAACCACTGCCGTTTCCGTGTTAGGTTTCTCTTCTGAGGTATTTTTGCACTTCTGAGCTTGTTGCTTTGGTTGTTTTGCCGACTGTGGCACAACTAGGGCGTTGAGTAATCCCTCTGCGTCGTCGTCAGCGTCTGCATACTTGCTCACTGTTTCTATCATTTCTCCCAAGTCAGTAACTTTGTCACAATTCAAGCGATGACGTAGTAAACCAATTGGGAGACCTGCGATGAAAGCTTCAATCGCAGTTTGGTCATTTACTCCCTCACATGAGTTCTTGGTGTCGATCCATCGTCCGAGGTAATCCTGGCAAGTTTCTCTGGCCTTCTGGGTGCAAAGATGTAGGTCTCCGACCGTGCAGGGCCTCCGGTATGTGCCTTCGAAATTCTGAAAGAATGCACTTTGCATGTCATACCAGTTGTGGATGGTGTTCTCCGGAAGTTCATTAAGCCATGATCGTGCCGTCTTCCGCAACATAAGTGGAAGATATCGGTTTGCGACCATGCTGTTTCCGCCTTTGGCGATGCAGCAAGCTTGGAAGAAATCTTGTAGCCAAGTATCTGGCCGAGCAATGCTGTCGTAGGCTCGGATATGTCTTGAGATAACAAATCCTTCCGGAATCTTGTAGCTCTGATGCGTGGTCTGAAGCATTTTGGGCCCACGTAGATATCATCATTTTCGTAGCATCGCGCCTCTATGTTGGAGTTGATCCTGTGCCATGCGTCATTCGGGGATAGAGATCGTCCCGAGTGTCGGCTGTGGCTACGGTGCCTTGGAGCCGGACTTCGGCTTCTGCCGCCACCTCCTCCACCACGACACCCTCCGTTGCCTCCCTAGGGGCCGTTGTGATGGCTACCTGACGGAGAAGGTGGAGCAGCTGGGTGTTTTCTGGCTGATCGCCGGCCTCCGTCCGGAGCGTCATTATGCCGGTTCCAGGGAGGGTCTTCATCGTGACAAGCCCCCTGCCGGCTTGTCCCAGCATGGTGTCCGTCGTTCCTTCGTCCGTCATCCGAACGGCTTTCATGTCTAGGAGGTGGCATTCTTTGTCGGTCCTCCTCCCGACATTTCTCCTTATCATCATCCCTGTGGTCTTTCGACTCTCGCTGGGGCGGGTTCCTCGGATTCAGTGCAACAATTGCCTCTTGCTCTGCAACTGGGTTAACGTTATGCCAGCCACAGGCAGCTTTGTGGTGCTGTCCCGAAGATCCGGTTCTCGGGTAATTGTCTTCCCGGCGATCGAGGCAATGGTGCTGCTCCGGAACGCGCTGGGGTCTTACGTCAGCCCATGCCGGATCTATGCGACACTGGTCGGAATCAGAGACCAGCTTTTGACTTCCGGACATGGCGACCTTTTGCTGCTCTAGTCCCTTGTTGAGTAGTTTGATTCCCAACAGGATCTCCTCCGGGCCTGGATTAGCCGATAGAATTTCTCGGGCTGCCACGGTATTCTGTACTGGGGTTGGATATACCCAATCCCCTTTGCTATGTTTCAGAGGCTTCCCCATCTCTTCTCCGAAAAGGACGACGTGAATCTGCGGGAATTGGTTGTCATTAGTATGACGCTTCCTGGTCTTCTGGTATTGCCTGGAGTTGTACTTCTCCGCAGATGCTATGCGTTTCTTTTCCTCCTCGATGTTTTTGGCTTCATCGAGGAGTACTTGACGACGCGCTTCTAGGGCCTGTGCCTGCTCGTCCAGTTCTTCAGCGGTAAGTTCTGCAGCTGTAGGAATAGGTGTGGTTAATGCAGCATCGATGAGTTTACGCGCACCTTCTGTGATCACGTGTCCATCCATCGACTCTTCTTTTTTGGGCTCTTCTGGGATAAGTGCTCCATCTGAGTCTTCCTCGTATTCCTCGGCAATCACCTCCTCTGCCAGAGGGTCTTTTGCCGGGGTCTTGTTCTTCTTGTTCTTCTTCTTTGCCTTCTTGGCAGCGCCGGTAGCAAAGACAGCTTTGGGTCCGTTTCCTGGAGTCAAGCTCTGATCGGTACTTTCGGACCTCTGGATCTCGGGATTATCTCCGATTTCCATGTCATCTTGCGCTTTGGGAGAGTGTTACCCGGATCCTTCATCCATGGCTTCTCCTTCCTCTGCAGCTTTGGAGTTACACTCCTCTTCATATTCGGCAGAGAACTTTCGGAAATCTGCCGACGTCATCGATTCATCCGAGGATGCGGGTACATCGGCGTTTGTTCCAATTGCCTCCCGCACAGAGTCGGTGTTGTCTCCAGCATCGGCAGAGCCGGATCCGGATCCCAAATATCCGACGAAGTGCGACACGTGCTTCCTGAGGTACCTGCGGCTTTCGCGATCAGCCTCGTCGAAACTTTTGATGGTCTCGAGAATTGCGTCTACGTCTGAGTTTTGCATTATCATACGTCACAGCGTGTACCTTAGGAAAGGCCTGTCTGTCCTGGCATCATTAGAGCCGGAATCAGTGTCCTTGATATGCTCCTCCTGGATTTCGACTTCAGCAGGTGGGTCGATCTGGGATTCGGCCTCTCCAAGGAGATCCACTCAGATTCGACTTGGACCGCAAGGTCTTGTTCAGGCTCGGATTTCTCCACTATCTTCGCAACTGGTGCGGGATGGGTGGGATTAGGGTTTTCTGAGATCCGGAACTCTGCCGCCTCCACGGACAAAGGGGATCCAGAAGATTCTTCTGCCTCTATCATCACCCCTAGGGTGGGTGGGACAGGTTCAGCAAAACCGATGTAAACATCGATCTCGCCAAAAGACATGATCGTGTAGGCAGTCACAGCCTCCCTAGCCGGAATCCAGGTCTCGTCGAGAACGATGAGAGGGACGTCGCTGGCGTAGAGGATGCGACCAACGGTGATAGTCTCGCCGATTCCGATTCTTGCAGATTCCGCTCGGAACGCAGATCCGAAGCTCACTTGCCCCACGGTGGGCGCCAACTGTCGTCGGATTGATGACAAGTACGCCATGAGGGGGTCCTCGAGGCGTGCGGAAGAGAGGGGTGTGAGACGTACAGTTATCCGGGACAGTGAGCACACAAGTTTACCCAGGTTCGAATCCGCCGGCTTCGGACGGATCCTACTCCTGCTAGCAATCTAGTAATACGGCAGAGCCGGAATATGGGTTACAAGGGTTCGCCTATGCGAGTTGATATTGTAGACTATTGAGGGTGCCCAAAAGGCTCTCCTTAGGATGGCTTATATAGATATCCGTCCTAGGGTTTACAGGAGAGATCTATCTGGCTACGACTGAGAGTCGGTTACAGAGTACATCTTGAACTACAAGTAACGCTATGGGCCTAAGTCGGTAAGTCTTCTGGGCCTTCCCGTAGCCGGATTGGACTCCGTCCCTTCTCCCTGACTAGGCCACCCGTGAAGCAAAGCTCTAACCCGAAGTGGGCCACCCTGGTCAGTTAGGACTATGAGGATACCCGAAAAGTATATCCCCAACATCCAGTATTAAGTTGCAAGCAACAGATAATTGCATTACGCATTGCGTGTAAAGTAAACAATATGATTGTTGTTTTCTCCCTAGTAGCAACAACACATCTAGTACCTTAGAGATTTCTGTCACTTCCCTAGATTACTAGAGGCATGAACCCACTATCGAGCATAAATACTCCCTCTTGGAGTTGCTAGCATCTACTCGGCCAAGATATCTACTAACAATGGAGAGCATGCAAGATAAAAAATAACAAAGACATGATAGAATCAATAATCAATCTGAAATGGCATCTCAATATCCATCGGATCCCCGCAAACACAACATGTATGATTGCAAATAGATGATCTTGATCATGAACGGAGCTCACAAGATCTAAACATGGTAGCACAAAGGAGAAGAACCAACCATCTAGCTACTACATGGACTCGTAGTCCAAGGATGAACTACTCACGCATCACACCAGAGGCTTGCATGGTGATGAAGAAGGCCTCCAGGGTGAATTCTCCCCTCCGGCAGGGTGCCGGGAAGAGCTTCAGATCCCTCCCGATCTAGGGATGGAGATGACGGCGGCTACAGACTCTTTCGTGGAATTTTGATCGGGTGCTTAGGGTTTCTGTATCGGAGGCATCTTATAGGCGAAAGGGGAGGCTGAGGGGGTGCCCTAGGCGGCCACACCACCCCCCTGGCGCAGGACAGGCCTGGCCGCACGGCCAGATGGTGTGGCGGCCCTCTGGCCCCTCTCCATCTCGTATTCTAGCTCCGTGTCCCCCTCGGTGAAAAACTGACTTTGGCTTTTGTCCCGTCCAATTCCGAGAATATTCATTTTCTGACTTTCCTGGAACCAAAAACAGCAGAAAACAGGCAGTTGGCACTGTGGCATCTTGTTAATAGGTTAGTCCAAGAAGGTGTATACAAATACACCAAAGTGTGGGAAGAACATAAGAAAGTAGATAAAAACCAAGCATGGAACATCAAAAATTATAGATAGGTTTGCATGGTATCAGGTAGCATCAGAGATTTTTCCGATATATGGTGGATCTGTACAATGCCAATTCTCTCGCTTCTTCTAGCAGATCAACATCATTTTGTTGGGCTTCTTGCACTTCGGCTTCTATGTATTGGGTGGCCCTAGGCGAGTCATGCTCTATGTCAGCTGGTAATATAGCTTCAGCCCCATATACCAGAAAGAATGGCATATAGCCTGTTGATCGATTCGGAGTTGTTCTTAAGCTCCATAATACCGCTGGTAGTTCCTCTATCTAGCACCCCACGGATCTTTGCAGTGACTCAATGAGCCGAGGTTTTATCCCAGACAGTACCAGTCTGTTGGATCTTTCCACTTGCTTGTTCGATGTGGGGTGGGCCACTGATGCGATATCTAGCCGGATCTTCTTATCTCGGCAGAACCTGGAAAATGCTCCTTCGGCGAAATTTGTGCCATTATCAGTTATGATACTATGTGTATAGCCGTATCTCAGTATAATATCCTTGAGGAATGTCACAGCCTTAGCTCCATCACACTTTCTTATTGTCTTTACTTCAATCCATGTTGTAAACTTGTCCACCATGACTAAGATATGGGTTTTCTTCCCTTGGCCGGCTTAAATGGTCCAACCATATCCAAACACCACACTGCGAGTGGCCAAGTGATAGGTATAGTCTTAAGTTCATACATTGGCAGATGTGTCTTGCTAGCGTACCTCTGACACCCATTGCATTTCCTTTCAAGATCCTCATCTTGCTGCAATTCTCTTGGCTAGTAAAATCCATGCCGACAAGCTTTTGCTACTAGGGCTCTGGACGAGGCATGATGTCCACATTCCCCCTGATATATATCTCGGAGAATGTCCTGACCTTCTTCTAGGTCAACACATCGCTGCAAGACACTTGTGACACTTCTCTTATACAGTTCAACATTGATTATAGTATATGCCTTTGCTCTTCTCCGCACTTGCCTCAAAAGCACCTCGTCACTTGGCAAAGTTCCATCTTTCAAGAACTCAAATATTGGTTGTGCCCATGTTGGTACAGAACGAGCCGGTAAAAGTACTTCATCAATTTCCATTGGATCCACCAACATAACCTCTTCCAGGCCAAGCTGAACAGTCCCCGGGTTTGCCAAGGCAGTCCCTGGTTTTGCCGTGGTGTTCCCCCAGTCAATGTCCATTGGGGCAGCTTCTGATCCGGGGTTTGCCGGGATAAAGATTGACACGGATTCTGGTGAAGGGGTAATAGATGGTTTTCTTAGATGCTCTAGAGCAACTCCTAGCAGGATAGCTTGCCGAGATGAGCCCAGTTTAGGCAGCACGTCGGCTGCATCATTTTCTGCCCGAGGTACATGATGGAACTCACATCCCTCAAAGTACCTAGCTATTTTTTGGACATGAAACCTATAAAGGCCCATGTTTGCATCTAGCACGTCCCAATGATCAGTCACTTGCCGCACCACTAGATCCGAATCACCGAAGCACTGTATCCGGCATATGCCAATTTCTTTTGCCACTTTAGTCCATGCACGAGCGCCTCATATTCGGCTATGTTATTTGATGCTCAGACATGGATCTAAAGTACATACTGCAACTGATCTTTCTTGGGCGAGGTAAATACTACCCTAGCCCCTAGTCCTTACTTCAGCTTCGATCCATCTAAGTGCATCCTCTAGTAGTTTGAGTCCGACAAAGGTGGTTCATACTGCATCTCGACCCAATCCACGAAAAAGTCAGCCACTGCTAGAGACTTGATCGCGTCCCTTCTATCATTCTGAGGTGCATAAGGGGCTAGCTCAATTGCCCACTTTGCGATCTGACCACTAGCATCTTTGTTACTCATTATCTTAGATATGGGTGCTTCACATAACACCTTTATCGGGTGTTCCTCAAAGTAATGCTTACGCTTTTTAGCTGCCATATAAACTCCATATGCCATTTTCGGATAATGTGGATAGTTCTGTTTCGAGGTGGATTGTACTTCTCTTAGGTAATACAGCGGCCTCTGCATCGACTTACCCTCTTCGTCACGCTCCACCACTACCATGACACTTATGACTCGGTTGGTCGCTGCTATATAGAGCAACATCGGCTCTTTGGATAGTGGTGATGCTAACACAGGTGCATAGGCTAACATCTTTTTTAGTTTATGAAATGCACTATCTACTTGCGGTGTCCATATGAATTTATCTGATTTTTTCATTAGCTGATAGAGGGGCAATGCCTTTTCTCCCAGCCGACATACAAACCGACTTAAGGCAACCAGGCAACCAGTGAACTTCTGAACATCATTAAGGCACTTCGGCAGCTCCATTCGCTCTATAGCTCGAATCTTGGTGGGGTTGGCCTTGATACCTCAACTGGACATGAGAAAACCGAGTAACTTCCCAGCCGGCACACCGAAGGTACATTTCTCCGGGTTAAGCTTCATTCGGAACCTCCTTAGGTTCGCAAATGGTTGCCAGATATCATCTAGGAGCGTTTTGCTTTACTTTGTTTTTATCACAACATCATGGACATATACTTGGACGTTGTTACCAATTTGATCATGTAAACATTTTTGCATGCACCTCTGATACGTTGCCCCTTCATTACATAAGCCAAATGTCATAGTACGATAGCAATAAGCCCCATACGGGGTAATGAAAGCAGTCTTTATTTGATCATCCGGGTTCAAAGGTATCTGGTGGAAACCAGAATACGCATCTACAAATGACAACATCTCACACCCAGCGGTCGAGTCAATGACCTGATCTATCCTCGATAGTGGAAATGGATCTTTTGGACACGCCAAATTCAGATTTGTGTAATCGATACACATACGCCACACACTCCTACGTTTGGATCATCTTTCTTCTTTTCCAAAAACACCGGATTAGACAACCAATCTAGGTAAAGCACTTCCATGATAAACCCAACTGCTAGGAGCCGAGCTATCTCATCTCCAATGACTTTTCTCCTGTCTTCGGTGAAGCGGCGGAGAGGTTTCTTCACCGGCTTTGCTCCGGGTCTCATGTGCAAAGAGTGCCCGGCCAGCTCCCTCGGTACACCTTGCAGGTACTATGTGGACCAAGCAAAGATATACCGATTCTCATGGAGGAAGTGGACGGGCTCGCTTTCCTATTTGTCGCCGAGGCCTGCACCAATGGTTACGGCATGCTCCGTAAATTTATCATCAACCTGGCACCTTCTTAGTATCTTTTGTCGGCTGAAATGACACAGTTCCATGCGTGTTACTCAAAGCTAGCATGTTCAGCTGCACGGACTGAGCCAGTGTTGCAACTTCCTGGATCCTTCTTTTGTCTTGAGCGACAACCAGTGACTCGGCCAGGTTTGACCTGGCTGAGGCACACTCCATGGAGTGCCTGAAGTCCCCTGTTATGGTGATCACCCCATTTGGACCTGGTATCTTCATCTTCAAGTAGCCAAGGTGATCACTTGCCAAAATTTGAGAGAGCTGGTCTGCCGAGTAACGCATGGTAAGCACTGTCCAAATCCACTACCTCGAACTCCAGGTTCTCAGTTCGGAAGTTATCCCTCGTGCCGAATAACACGTCAATTCGGACCTTTCCAATGGGCTCACAAGATAAACCCGACACAATTCCATGAAAAGTGGTCTTGGTCGCTTCCAGCATATTCTCTGAAACTCCCAGTTTGTGCATTGTGTCCTTATACAATATGTTAATGTTGTTGTTGTTGTCAATCAACACCTAGGAAAATTTCACATTGATGTTTGGTCTAATGAAAGTTGGGTCAAGCACTAGAGCATATGCTCCAGGACTCGGCATGAGCCTAGGGTGATCCTTGATATTCCATGTTATTTCTTGATCAGACCAAGGCATATACCTCGGCATAGCCTGCATAACCACATTGACTTCCATATGTCAGCGTCTTACACTCCGTCTGTCAGTTTCTTCTGTGGTGAACACACAGTAAGCTTGGTGATGCTCCCTATATTCATTTCTTCCATTAATGCTGGGGTTCCTTTGGTTCAGCTAATTTTGGTTCTCCACCTGATGCACTGCATCCCTTCTGTTGTGGTTCTCATACCTCAGCGGGGGCGGAGGCAACATCAGTTGCTGTACATTTTCTCTAGTGAGATGTTGCTGCTGAGGTGCATCGTGCCGAGGTGCATCATGCCGAGGTGTCTGAGCATTCACCGAGATACTTTTCTCTATCTTCCTCATCCACTCACATTGCCGAGTCATGTGGTTCGCGGGTTACTCAGATTGGGCGTTTGAAATTTGCATGGTTGATCCAGCATAGCCTCATACGTATACCTCGACCTGTCTTTCCTTTCTTGCCACTGTTTCTTCTGCTCCGATGTCCAAGTTTTCTTGCCATCATTTCTCGAGGTCCATTACTGCCCTCCATTCTTCTAGCGTTGGCTGCTCCCAGCTCCAGGCTGATCTTGATCTACCGCTGCAACTTGGTGCGAGCTATATCTATAATCCGGTCTTTCACCTCTACTCTTACACCGGAAATCATTTTGCCGGGATGACCCGGATCCATCTCGGTTGTAGTATTCCTCGTCGCACTCGTTTGATGTGAGCCGAGGTTGGGTTGGATCGCCCAATGCATACGAGTCAGCAATTCTGATTGTTTCAGCCAACATAGTTGCCATATCTCTTTGCAGCCTCTGCCACCACAAGCTTGCATACCTACATCCTTGTGCGAACCAAGCAATAGCCTATGACTCGATCACCCCTTCGCATGAATTGCGCACATTGCACCAACGAGTTAAGAACTCCCTGTCTGTCTCATTCGGCCTTTGCTTGCACATTGCTAGGGCCTGTGGCCTGTTCGGCCTCTTATAAGTTCTTGTGAAGTTACTGATAAACATCTCCTCAAAATCTATCCAGTAGTTGATACTTCCTGGCAGCAAATTGTTTAGCCATACCCTTGCTGGCCCTTCCAACATCTGAGGTACATATCTCACAACCCATCTTAAGTTTCCCTCGGCAATGTTTATCGCAGTTGCATAATCAATCAACCAATCGTCTGGTTTAGTGCTTTCGTCATATGTTTTGTCCCTCTAGCCAATTGGAAGTTCAGCACAGGAGGTTCTCTCATGATCCGAGGTCCAAAGCATGCTGGACCCAGAGGACCTTGTCCCTCAATCATTTTCGACCTATAAATTCGGTCCAGCTTCAACCTTGCATCATCTGGCTGCAAGTTCCTGTTTCCCAGCCTTGATCCTATCACATGGTGATCCGGCCTAGGAAACCCGGCATCAGCCATTGCCGAATAACCATCATTGTACCTATCTTGACCCGGATGAGCATATTGCTATCGCATACCTGGGCCAGCACTTTGCTCTTGCCGAGGTATGTTTTGCTGCTGGTGCTGCCAAGGTGGGTTTTGTCTAGCTCCTATCGAGTTACGCTGTCCGATATTGTCGTGCCCAGTGTGTCCCTGCTCTACATGGCCTTGGCCGTGGTTACCTCGTCCACCTGCACCTCGGCTAACACTACGGCGATCCTCATTAGGCCGAACTGCTTTTCCTTTCCCTACTCTTGCCGGGTCATATGGGACCATCTGCTTATCTTTTCTCGCTGAGGTCACCACCCTTCTCTTCTAGGGCCATCATGTGGGGACGATGCCACCTGGATGGATTTTTTTCGGAGCATCCCCTGCCGAATGAATGACCCAGGAGCCTCCTACTCTCGCCGGATTTGCTCTGAGAAACTCCTCATTCTGTTTGTTGGCCACTTTTACTAGGTGATTTACTCTTTCCTGCTGCCTCTCCCGGGCTTCTCCGGTTAATCCCTCTAACTCGGACGCTGCTGCATCTGCAGCCCTGAGGTTCTTTGCCAGGGTGTTATACCTCGGCAGCCCTTCTATTACTAGAGTAGCTGAATGACCCAACCTAGGCACATATTCTTTGTCTATCCCACTGATGAGGTTTCTACCCCTAATTTTTAATCCGTCCATATGGGTGGGACTAATCCTGTTTGCCTTAGCATATTCACGCAGTGTGACGTTAAGTGATTGCTGTAGTTTGCTAGTTTCTTTGCCCCAACTAACATTTTCAGCCAAGTCTCCTCTAGCTCGGCCTGTGCAACATGTTCTATGGCCTCTCTAGTGGAGGACCTCTCTTTCTAGGTACCTTGGGCGTTGCTTACGGGTCTTCCACCGGGTCTTTACTTGCTCCTGCATCTGACGCAGTCATCATGACCTCAATGCTACTGGAGGGGCGAGGGATAGGCGGTCTGCGAGATGCGCTAAGGGGTGGCTCTCCTCCCCCGACAACGTGCCGTGGGTGAACACATGACTCATCAACGCTGACATAGATCTTGTGGGTGCCAAGGTTGATGAAGAGGCCATTGCACGGAGGAGGACAGTCACCAAAGTTGCGCGCGTTGTTGCTGACGTAGTCTAGTGCTCCAAAGCGCCAAACCAGGCTGGAGACGATGCGCTCCATGGTGACAATGAAGTTTCCTATCCGGACCTTGATTCTAGGTAGCACCGATCCTTGCCCCACGGTGGGCGCCAACTGTCGTGGTGGTGGCACGAAAAATGCCATGGGTAGGCTAATGATGGGTCCAAAGTGTTCTAGAGGTATCCAGGGAGGGATAGTGTGGTTATTGATACATTGCAATTGTATCTATAATTTTTGATGTTCCATGCTTGGTTTTATCCACTTTCTTGTGTTTTGTCCACACTTTGGAGTACTTTTCATATGATTTCTTGGACTAACCTATTAACAAGAGCCCTAGTGCCAGCTGCCTGTTTTCTGCTGTTTTTGGTTCCAGGAAAGTCAGAAAATGAATATTCTCGGAATTGGACGGGACAAAAGCCAAAGTGCCTATTTTTCCGGAAGTCATCAGATGCCAGAATACGATACGGATAAGGGTTGGGGGCCGGCCACACCACCTGGCCGTGTGGCCAGGCTTGACCCACGCCAGGGGGTGGTCTGGCCGACCCCAGCACCCCCTCGGCCTCTCCTTCCGCCTATATATTTCCCTCGGGATGAAAACCCTAAGTACCCGATCAAAAATCCACGAAAGAGTCTGTAGCCACCATCATCTCCATCCCTAGACCGGGAGGGATCTGAAGCTCTTCCCGACACCCTGCCGGAGAGGGGAATTCACCCTGGAGGCCTTCTTCATCACCATGCAAGCCTCCGGTGTGATGCGTGAGTAGTTCATTCTTGGACTATGGATCCATGTAGTAGCTAGATGGATCGTTCTCCTCCTCTGTGCTTTCATGTTTAGATCTTGTGAGCTCAGTTCATGATCAAGATCATCTATTTGTAATTCTGCATGTTGTGTTTGCGGGGATCCGATGGATATTGAGATGCTATTTGAGATTGATTATTGATTCTATCATGTCTTTGTTATTTGTGATCTTGCATGCTTTCCGTTGTTAGTAGATATCTTGGCCAAGTAGATGCTATCAACTCCAAGAGTTAGTATTTATGCTCGATAGTGGGTTCATGCCTCTGGTAATCTAGGGAAGTGACAAAAATCTCTAAGGTAGTAGATGTGTTGTTGCTACTAGGGAGAAAACAACAATCCTTTGTTCATAGAACAATCGTATTGTTTACTTT
Organism: Avena sativa; assembly: GCA_916181665.1. Lineage (NCBI taxonomy): Eukaryota > Viridiplantae > Streptophyta > Magnoliopsida > Poales > Poaceae > Avena > Avena sativa. The sequence continues at coordinate 598,304,459 of OV702289.1, forward strand.
ACACGCAGTTCGTAAAGCAATAATCTGTTGCTTGCAACTTAATACTGGAAGGGGTTCCGATGATAACCTGAAGGTGGATTATTAGTCATAGATGCAGTTGGATGGCGGTCTATGTATAATGTTGTAATGCCCAATCAAGTTCCAAAGGAGTCAAGATGATTAGTATATGCATGTATTGCTTTCTCGATGTTTGTCAATTTCCCCACTGTAATTTGTTCACCCAGAATGTTATCTATCTTAAGGAGAGCCACCTCTAGTGAACTATGGATCTTGGTCCTTTTTTACATACAATCTATAAACTGTTTACTGCTTTGTGTTTACTTTCTCCAAACTATTACTTCCTTCCATTCGATACGTTTAATCCTTTGTTTTCAGCAAAACACGGTGAGATTGACAACCTCATCGTAAGTTGGGGACAGAGTTCTGTGGTTGTGTTGTGCAGGTCTCCACATTGCTACTAGCACCGGTAGTGCGCCCTACCAAGGCTCAGCTAGCAACACCTTTGGGGTGTTTCCTTGCTCCTACTGGTTCGATTAAACCTTGGTTCCATAACTGAGGGAAACTTGTTGTTGTGCTATCATACCTTCCTCTTGGGGTTCCCAACGAGCTCTACATCAACCACGAGCCATCAAGCATTTTTCTGGCGCCGTTGCCGGGGAGTCAAGGACACCTTCACAAGGGGAGTCCCTCATAACCAATCTCTTTACTTTGTTATTTTTTTTGCTTAGTTTATTTTTGCTTTGTTTGCTTGTCTCTTTATCAAAAACACACAAAATTAGTTTTACTAGTTTGGTTTCTTATTTGAAAACCCAAAAAATGACTACTCTTGAAAACACTAAGTTGTGTGACTTCACTAGCACCAACAACAATGATTTTATGAGCACACCTATTGCTCCACCTGTGCCTGAAGATACTTTCTTTGAGATAAAACCTGCTTTGCTCAATCTTGTTATGAGAGAACAATTTTTTGGTATTGGTAATGAAGATGTTGCTTCCCATCTAAATAACTTTGATGAACTTTGTGAGATGCAAAAGCATAGGGATATAGATGGTGATATTATTAAGCTGAAATTGTTTCCTTTCTCTTTGAGAGGAAAAGCTAAAGAATGGTTGAATTCCTTAACTAGGAATAGTATTGATTCTTGGACTAAGTGCAAAGATGCTTTCATTGGAAAATACTATCCTCCTGCTAAGATTATATCTATGAGAAGTGAAATAATGAAGTTTAAACAATCTGATAATGAACATGTTGCTCAAGCTTGGGAAAGAATGAAATCTTTGGTATAGAATTGTCCCACTCATGGACTGACTGCTTGGATGATCATCCAAACTTTTTATGCAGGATTGAACTATTCTTCAAGGAACCTATTGGATTCTACTGCTGGAGGTACCTTTATGACCATTACTTTGGGTGCTGCAACAAAACTTCTGGACAATATGCTGGTTAATTATTCTGAATGGCATAATGAGAGAGCTCCACAAGGTAGGAAGGTAAGTTCTGTTGAGGAAACTTCCTCCTTGACTGATAAGATTGATATTATTATGTCTATGCTTGTTAATGGGAAATCCCATATTGATCCAAATAATGTCCCTTTAGCTTCTTTGGTTGCTCAAGAAGAGCAAGTTGATGTGAACTTCATAAGAAATAATAATTTTGGCAATGATGCTTATAGGAGTAATTTTGGTAACAACAATTATAAGCCATATCCTCCCAACAATGCTTATGGAAATTCTTACAACAATAATAGGAGTGCTCCCTCTGAACTTGAAGTTATGCTTAAAGACTTTATTAGTAAACAAACTACTTTCAATAAAACTATTGAGGAAAAACTCTCTAATGCTGAAAGAAATATAGCATCTTTGGCTGAAGCTCAATCTTCTTTGAATAAAATGGCTGCTAAACCTGAAACTAATGATAATCCCTTTGCATCTACTAATGCTATACAAGTAAGAATTGATGAAAATATTAGACTATTAGCTGAATTACATGCTAAGTGGGAAAGCGAAGATGAAATTGCTAGAAACATTAGTGTTTCTACTATCACCACCACTAGTGTTGAGGCTAGTAATAGTTCTACTACTTTAGATGATAAATTTGATTTAGATCTTGATGGTTGCAATATCTCTGAAGTTATTAAGTTCCTACAAAAGCTTGCTAAAAGTCCTAATGCTAGTGTTATGAACATGGCCTTTACAAAACACATTACTGATGCTCTCATAAAGATTAAAGAAGAAAAGATCAAACATAAAGCTTCTATTACTATAAAACAATAAGATGGTTGGGAACCCATCATTAATATGAAAGTGAATGACTTTGATTTCAAAGCTTTATGTGATCTTGATAGTAGTGTTTCTATTATGCCTAGAAGGATTTATGATATGCTTGATTTGCCTCCACTTGAAGATTGTTATTTAAATGTCCCACTTGATGATAATGCTAAAAAGAAACTCATGGGGAGTCTTAATGATGTTCTTATTATGGTTAACAATGCCTATGTCCCTGTTGATTTCTATGTTTTGGATGTTGAATACAATGCTTCTTGTCCTATTACTTTGGGAAGACCTTTTCTTAGAACTGTTGGTGCCATTATTGATATGAAAGAAGGCACCATTAAATATCAAATCCCACTCAAGAAAGTTATAGAACACTTCCCTAAGAAGAGAGAGAAGATCTCTTTTGCCTCTCCTATGAAAACAAAATTTGGTCTTAATGCTTCTTCATTTGAGAACACTTGATTCTTTTTTTTTTGCTTCTTATGCCTAACTTAAAGGCGTTAAAGAAAAGTACTTATTGGGAGATAACCCAAAAGTTTTAGATGAGTTTGGAAGTTATTACTTCAGTAATAACCGCTCCTTATCCTTTTTATTTGCTTTTTGTGCCAAGAGTAACCTCTAATGAGAGAGAAGTAATGATTGGGAAAGTTGTTGTCCCGAAACAGATTTATGTGCTTCACCGTAAAAATTCGTGTAAAATCTCTGAACGTCTTTTTGAGGCGTGAATTTTTGTGCTCCTGACCCAGGTTGTTATCTAACTTTAGTTAGTTCAACACTTTTTTGTTTGAGCAACAGAAGGTCTTCGAAAAAATTCGTATTTACCTACTGGTCTATTTTGACAGATTTCTGCCATTTTCTGCATTTGCTTTTTGTTGGTTACTTTTTGAGTTCTTTTGGGGAATTGAGCTTTTCGAGGGAAGTACTACAGTATCTAGTGTTCTAATGGAAGTTTATTTGGTGTCACAAGTTGGGGACAGAGTTTTGTGGTTGTGTTGTGCAGGTCTCCACGTTGCTACTAGCACCGGTAGTGCGCCCTGCCAAGGCTCAGCTAGCAACACCTTTGGGGTGTTTCCTTGCTCTTACTGGTTCGATTTTAAACCTTGGTTTCATAACTGAGGGAAACTTGATGTTGTGCTCATCATACCTTCCTCTTGGGGTTCCCAACGAGCTCTACATCAACCATGAGCCATCAGTTATTCCACACAAAGATGAGTTGTATTCACTAGATCAATGGAGTTTACAGATGCTCCTTGAGATGTTAGCAGGGAGGAGGAAGATGAAGCCCTTTCCTACCCACCTCTCTCTCTAGGGTTCTTCCCTTAGCCAAATGATCGATCCCTACTCTAGGAGGTCCTGGTGCTCCTTATAAAGGGGAGGCTAGGTTACAGTTAGGGCATACGTGGAAAGCATATTCCTAGAATATGCCCCTCCCAAAAATAGCAAAACGTGCACTCCTTTTCTCCTTCAAAAGCCGCCCAGAGCTCATGGCGTAAGCCTCTCTAAGCCCCTCTGTGGCGGTGTGTCATCCGACCAAGAACGGTCTGGCCATGTCACGTTTGTCGGCCAGGACCGCCAGTCCTTGCCTCTGTCTTCTGCGCTCACTCTACAGTGGAGAGAGAAAAGCACTGACCATGGAAGATGCCTTCCTTCTCTTGTAAGCCAAGTTGTAACCCGGCTACTACCTGGTTAAATCGGCTCCGTGGGTACCTACAATCAAGTAACATTATGGTTACACCGACATACACTTTATGTCGGCTGAGGTAACGTTGGGCATACACCACCTAGGCCGGGTCGACCGTAATTCGGTTGGCCTTCAGGTAACTCGGTCAACTCCCGGTTTGACCTTGCTGTACCTCGGCTTACACTACCCTTATACCCCGGCTTGACCCTACCCGGGGTTATCCCCCCAACAGACATGAATGGTCCCATAAAGTCAAATCTCCATACATCAAATGGTTCAAGAGGCGGTTAATAGTTCATAGGCATTTCATTTCTCTTACTTGTGTTTCCAACATGTTGAAATTTGTCACATGCTTTAACATAGTTAGCATAATATTTAAATAAAGTAGGCCAATAAAAACCAGACTGTAATACCTTTGTAGCAGTGCGGTCTACTGCGTGATGTCCTCCATAAGGACTATCATGATAATCTCTTATGATATCCTACTTCTAAAATACCATTTACACTTCTTATAAAGGAATGGGTCATCCCAAAAGTAATGTTGAAGATCATAAAAGAATTTATTTCTTTGTTGGGAAGTGAAGTGTGGTGGCATAACTTTCCCAACAATAAAGTTAGCATAATCAGCAAGCCTTGGGAGGCTACTCTAGCACTAGATACAATAATGTTTGCTAGTTGTTCATTAGCAAAGCTATCATTAATAGGAATAGGATCTACCAGAATTGTTTCCATTCTATATAAGTGGTCACTACCGGATTGTCCTCACCTTTCCTATCAACAATGTCCAAGTCGAATTCTTGTAACAAGAGAACCCATCTAATAAGTCTAGGCTTATTGTCTTTCTTATTCATAAGATATTAAATAATAGAGTGATCAGAGTATACTATGACTTTAGAGTCTACAATATAGGTTCTAAACTTATCACATGCAAAGATCATAGCTAGAAATTCTATTTCAGTGGTAGAATAGTTTCTTTGGGCACCATCAAGAGTTTTGCTAGCATAGTACATGGCATTCAGTTTCTTATCAACTCTTTGGCCTAAAACAATGATACATTGCAAATGTATCTATAATTTATGATGTTCTATGCTTGGTTTATCTACTTTCTTGTGTTTTGTCCACACTTTGGAGTACTTTTCATATGATTTCTTGGACTAACCTATTAACAAGAGCCACAGTGCCAGCTGCTTGTTTTCTGCTGTTTTTGGTTCCAGGAAAGTCAGAAAATGAATATTCTCGGAATTGGATGGGACAAAAGCCAAAGTCATTATTTTATCGAGGGACACCAGGAGCCAGAATACGAGACGGAGAGGGGCTGGGGCCCAGCCACACCACCTGGCCGCGCCAAGGGGTGGTCTGGCCGCCCTAGACACCCCCTCGGTCTCCCTCTTCGCCTATAAGATGCCTTCTGACCTAAAAACTTAGGGGGGTTCAACGTTTTTCTAGAAGGAGTTCCGCTCCGCCGCCACCACCAGATTCCATGAAACAGCACCAGAAACTTCGTTCTGGCACCCTGCCGGGACAGGGAATTGGAGGATATCATCGCCATCATCATCACCATCTCTTCTCCATCGACCATCCATGTTTCCCCCATCTATGAGTGAGTAATACCCCACTGTAGGCTATGGGGATGGTAGGGATTGGATGAGATCGTTCATGTAATGGCATAAGATTGTTAGGGCATGGTGCCTAGTATCTTCTATTAGTGCTTTATGACTTTGTTGCGACTTGTTATGCTTAATGCTTGTCACTAGGGCCCGAGTGCCATGATTTCAGATCTGAACATGGCATTGATTCATTATGATAGTATTGTTTATGGTCTTATCTGCAAGTTGTATACACACGTCGTTGTCCGGAACCAATGGCCCCGAAGTGACAGAAATCGGGATAACCGGAGGGAATGGCTTTGCTGTGGGGATTACATGTGTTCACGGAGTGTTAATGCTTTGCTCCGGTGCTTTATTAAAAGGAGCAACTTAATTGCCAGTAGTTCCCTTGAGGCCCCACTTCAAATGGGCTGGCAGGACAAAAGATGTTGTGCAAGTTCTCATTGCGAGCACGTATGACTATATATGGAACACATGCCTAGGATTATCTAGTACTTGGATGCTTTATCTTATTTATCTGCAATTGCCCTATGTTCTGATTGCCATGTGAATTGTCTTGTCCATGCAACGCCCGTCCATCCATCCCTATGTCTACCGCACTCGAATTCTACTGTTTACTGCTATTGTTACTACTGTCTTTACTTTACTACTGTTGTTACTTTACTATTCCTACTGCAAAACTGTTGCTACTGATAAACTGCTGTGAGCAAGATTGTTTCCAGGTGCAGCTGAATTGACAACTCAGTTGTTAAGGCTTATAAATATTTTTTGGCTCCCCTTGTGTTGAATCAATAAATTGGGTTTCACTTCCCTCGAAAATACTGCGATACACCCCCTATACTTGTGGGTCATCAAGACTATTTTCTGGCGCCTTTGCCGGGGACGATAGCTTTATTTATCAAGTCCAGTTGGAATCACTATTGTTCAAGCTTAGTTTATTTCCGCCTTGTTTGCTTGTTTCTTTATCAAAAATACAAAAAAAATAGTTCCTACTCTTGTTGTTATTTTCGTTGGTCTGTTATTGTCTTGCTTTGTCATGCTTGTTGTCAATGGTTGGTTTCTTTGAAACTAAATCTTATTGGAAAGGTGGTTTCATGGAAGAACAAAAATATTATTATAAGGAACACCGCTTGTCACAAAAAGGGAAACACTTATGGGAACAAATTGATAAATTGTATACGATTGCTATAAACATGTGCTCTACTTATAATGTTACTTATTGCTTTGATAAATCTTGTTGTTGTAATAGGTATAAACATCTTCCTTTTTAATGTGAGTATAATGATGATGTTACCATATCTTCTTATGTTAAGGGAAATTATGACTTTTATGATGTGGAACAAATTGAGGAATTTATTGCTTGGAAGGGTGCATTTGAACTTGCTAGTTTGCTTGAAAATATTGATGATTCACCTTATAAATATGAGGTTTATGGTATACTTAAATTTTGCTTTGATAATTAAAAGGAAGAAAATGGCTATATTCTTGAATATATTAATAGATGCTTTCCACAAATGGAAGAGACTAATGCCTTGCAGGATCTTATGGAAGAAGAAATTGATGAACCTGAAAGCTCACTAAATGAAAAAGAGGAGGAGAGTGATGAACAAAAGGAGGAAGAATGGATTAGCTACCCATGCCTACCTTCTAATGAGAGTAACTCTTTATCCCTTACATTATTTGATTGCCCCCCATGCTTACCAAAGGAGGATGAATGTTATGCTCATGTTATCTGTGATAATCCTTTATTTGTGCCTAACTTCGAGATTCATGGTACTAAAGAGTTGTGCTTAGAAATTGTTTATGATAAAGCTCTAGACGATGGTCCTATATTGAATGATCAGTTATCTTGTTATAGAATTGTTAAAAGTGGGTTTGAAGGTTTTAATCCCACTATTTTTGAGCTTGATAAAAATTATGTTTTTGTAGAACATGAAAATCATGCTTTATGTGATAGTTATATTGTTGAGTTCATTTATGAGGCTACTGAAAATTATTATGAGAGGAAAATATGGTTGTAGAAGTTTTCATGGTATTGAAACACCTCTCTATGTGCTGAAAGGTTTGAAGTTACTCTTGTTTTATCTTCCTATGCCTGTCACTTTGTTCTTTGCGAATTTATTTGCATACAAGATTCCTATGCATAGGAAGTGGGTTAGACTTAAAATGTGTTTTGAATTTGCTTATTGATGCTCTCTTTTACTTCAATTCATATTTCTTATGTGAGCATCCTCTCAAACTATCATGCCTAACTTGAAGGCGTTAAAGAAAAGTACTTATTGGCAGATAATCCAAAAGTTTTAGATGAGTCTTGGAAGTTATTACTTCAGTAATAACCGCTCTTTATCCTTTTTATTTGCTTTTTGTGCCAAGAGTAACCTCTAATGAGAAAGAAGTAATGATTGGAAAAGTTGCTGTCCTGAAACAGATTTTTGTGCTTCACCGTAAAAATTCGTGTAAAATCTCTGAACGTCCTTTTGAGGCGTGAATTTTTGTGCTTATGCCCCAGGTTGTTATATAACTTTCGTTAGTTCAACACTTTTTGATTTGAGCAACATAAGGTCTTCGAAAAAATTCGTCTTTACCTGCTGGTCTGTTTTGACAGATTTCTACCATTTTCTGCATTTGCTTCTTGTTGGTTCCTTTTTGAGTTATTTTGGGGAATCGAGCTTTTTGAGGGAAGTGCTACAGTAGCTAGTGTTTTAATATAAGTTTTATTGATGTTAGAACTGAACCTAAAGACTTATTATCTTGAGTGCACTAATGTTGCTAATAAAGATTGTGTGAAGTTTTGTATGAAGGAAAATTTTTAGGTGTATGGAAGGAATGAGTAATGAGATGAAGGATGGACTAAAGCTCAAGCTTGGGGATGCCACGCGTGTCACCCCAAGAAATATCCAAGAAGTACAATCGTCAAAGCTTGGAGATGCCCAAGGCATCCCCCTCTTCATCAATAAAGATCCCAGGTTTCTTCCAAACACTTCATTTTTATTGTTTCATGCACAATTGTGTTGTTCTTGGAGCGTCTTGTTTTTTCGTTTTTGTGTTGGTTTTTCATTTGGTTTGTTTTCTTAGTTTTTTGAATAAATTGGTTAGACCCCCTCTTTCATACATTGGTTTTCAAATAGTTTGGTTTGGATTGGAAAAGAGTAGGAAAGTTCATGCTTAAGTGGTAGAGAGAGCTTGTTTTTGACTATGGCCTATGCTTTGTCATGCCATGCTTGATATTGTTTTGGCTTTATGCTTAGTATTCTTTGTTGTAGCATGAGTTGTTATAAACAATTGAGATTGCTTAATGTGCCTTTTAAGAATCATGCGGTTTTTTAGCATATTAAAGCATAGTATTGTGGTATTCTCCTTTGATGCTTTATTTGGGTTGACTTGGCGCATGCTCACACCATGTTATGACTACCAAGTCACCATAAGCCTTTATGATCCTTTAGTTTTCAACTTGTAGTATCACTTTATGCTTTGATCAATGATGTTTTGTTGCTCTGCATGATTATGGCCATTATTGCTCTCTTAGTTTGTCGCTCCCAGTCTTTTGCTAGCCTCCACAACCAAGTATGAGTTCCACTCATGCATCCAACTCCCTAAACCAAGTTATTCCAAAGAGTCCACCATACCTACCTATTAGCATATGCTATTCCAAGTATATTCATGTTTTTGTTTAACTTCTAAATTAAACTTGTTATAAGAAAACTAGTGATTAAAGCTCTCACGAACTTGATGGCACACTTTACTTTTCCTGCCCTTAATAAATTTGAACCATTGTGTCGTCTATGTTGTATATGCTTGCACTTATTTGTTGGGGATTAGCAGAACCATGCTGTCATGGGGAACGCTTTTAACATTGCACTCGTACTTTGTACCTAGTTGATATCATGCTCTTTTGTCTATGGATGTCGTCGGTGTGAAATGAAAGGGGAGCTTGTAAGTCCATGGAGTTATGTATATGTGTTAGAGAAACGCCTGGGCCGCTGGTCTAATCCATGCTGACATGGTGGAAACCTGGAGCGTAACCATAATGAGCTGTCTATGAAGCATTCTTCTTATAAAAAAAAGAGTCAGATATTGAGAAAAAAAAGAGAAAAAAGGAGATTATGAAAAGAGGAAAGAGAGAAAAAACACCATATTCCCATGGTAAATAGAAGATTGCTGAGATGCTTGTTGTCTACTTGCCTTGTCATTTTGATATGGGGATTCTTCCGTATCATCGGGCAAGGGGTACCCCGTTGGCGGTTCTCTATGATACACATGTAATTACAATGACAAGAACTTGCCGGTAACTAAACTTGAGTAGCATGAGGAGCGGCCCTCGTATTCAAGGGACATGAGATTTCCAACTTATACTTCGTCAAGCATATACTTCATAGTTTGTTCACTTTAACCTTAACCACTTCAAGATGCTTATGATAGGGGCAATGAGAGCTGAAAGCTAATAAGTACCATAATTTTTGGAAGCTCTTTATGAAACTTGAGTCTCTAATTCCTTCTTTGAAGGCTTTCTTCCACTTATATATTGAGTCTCCACCTTCTATGTTTATGCACCAACTTTGAGAGCATAGTGGCCATTCTTAGTTCTATGTGCACTGTCCCAAGACTTGTTGATTGATGCATACCTTGATATTGCTTGTTTTAAACTATTTGTATCTGTTCACTCTTATAAACTTTGAAGGTGTCCTTTGCATTTACGTTTGCTACTCTATGAGGGACAAGCTGAATGCCATTATGCTATGTTTCCTTTATGTGAAAAAACAAACGTCTTTTAAAGCATTGTTATTCATGAATCTTTTGTTTGTGCCTTTTCATGTTGCAACATAGTTGCTTTGTCTTATTGTTAGAACTTTATCTTTCATGTTATGATTGAAGTACTATGATCCCAGCTTTGAATGTTTTACAAATACTTTGGTCAAGTTTATGATGGTGCATGTCACCTCAAAAATTATTCTTTTTTATCACCTACCTACTCGAGGACGAGCAGGAGTTAAGCTTGGGGATGTTGATACATTGCAAATGTATCTATAATTTTTTATGTTCCATGCTTGGTTTTATCTACTTTCTTGTGTTTTGTCCACACTTTGGATTACTTTTCATATGATTTCTTGGACTAACCTATTAACAAGAGCCACAGTGCCAGCTGCCTATTTTCTGTTGTTTTTGGTTCCAGGAAAGTCAGAAAATGAATATTCTCGGAATTGGACAAGACAAAAGCCAAAGTCATTATTTTACCGAGGGACACCAGGAGCCAGAATACGAGACGGAGAGGGGCTAGGGCCCAGCCACACCACCTGGCCGCACGGGCTAGGCCTGGCCACGATAGGGGGTGGTCTGGCCGCCCCAGACACCCCCTCGGTCTCCCTCTTCGCCTATAAGATGCCTTCTGACCTAAAAACTTAGGGGGGTTCGACGTTTTTCCAGAAGGAGTTCCGCTACGCCGCCACCACCAGATTCCACGAAACAGCACCAGAAACTCCGTTCTAGCAACCTGCTGGGATGGGGAATTGGAGGAGATCATCGCCATCGTCATCACCATCTCTTCTCCATCGACCATCCATGTTTCCCCCATCTATGAGTGAGTAATCCCCCGCTGTAGGCTATGGGGATGGTAGGGATTGGCTGAGATCGTTCACGTAATGGCATAAGATTGTTAGGGCATGGTGCCTAGTATCTTCTATTAGTGCTTTATGACTTTGTTGCGACTTGTTATGCTTAATGCTTGTCACTAGGGCCCAAGTGCCATGATTTCAGATCTGAACATGTTATTGATTCATTATGATAGTATTGTTTATGGTCTTATCTGCAAGTTGTATACACACGTCGTTGTCCGGAACCAATGGCCCCGAAGTGACAGAAATTGGGATAACCGGAGGGAATGGCTTTGATGTGAGGATTACATGTGTTCACGGAGTGTTAATGCTTTGCTCCGGTGCTTTATTAAAAGGAGCAACTTAATTGCCAGTAGTTCCCTTGAGGCCCCGCTGCAAACGGGCTGGCAGGACAAAAGATGTTGTGCAAGTTCTCATTGCGAGCATGTATGACTATATATGGAACACATGCCTAGGATTATCTAGTATTTGGATGCTTTATCTTATTTATCTGCAATTGTCCTATGTTCTGATTGCCATGTGAATTGTCTTGTCCATGCAACGCCCGTCCATCCATCCCTATGCCTACCGCACTCGAATCCTACTGTTTACTGCTATTGTTACTACTGTCTTTACTTTACTACTGCTGTTACTTTACTATTCCTACTGCAAAATTGTTGCTACTGATAAACTGCTATGAGCAAGATTGTTTCCAGGTGCAGCTGAATTGACAACTCAGTTGTTAAGGCTTATAAATATTCTTTGGCTCTCCGTGTGTCGAATCAATAAATTGGGTTTCACTTCCCTCGAAAATACTGCGATACACCCCCTATACTTGTGGGTCATCAAACAACACCCACAACATAATAACTAGCATCACACATGATGTCAAAGGGCAAATTCTAATTAGGAGGTTGAATTATAGGAGCACTTATCAAAGCATTCTTTAAAAGATTAAAGACTCTACACAATCATCATTAAAAGAGAATGAAACATCTTTTTACAAAAGGTTAGTTAGAGGCTTTGATATTTTGAAAAAGTCTTTGATAAATCTTCTATAAAAACCTACATGTCCAAGAAAACTTATTATACCTTTGATGTACCTCAAATATGGTAGCTTCTCTATGCCATCTATCTTGGCGTGGTCCACTTCAATGCCTCTTCCTGAAACTCGGTGTCCAAGAACAACTCCTTATGTCACCATGAAATGGCACTTTCCCAATTTAGGACTAAATGTCGGTCCTCACAATGCTGCAAAAGTTTGTTAAGATTGAGCAAGCAATTATCAAAAGAGGTACCATACACAGAAAAGCCATCCATGAATACTTCCATAATTTTCCCAATACAATCAGCAAATATAGCATCCATGCATCTTTGAAATGTAGCGGGAGCCTTGCATGAACCGAATAGCATTCTCCTATAAGCAAAAGTACCGAAGGGATGTGTGAAGGTAGTGGTTTCCTGATCATTTTGTGCCCTGTGATCTGGGAGAAACCTGAATAACCATATAGATAACAAAAGTATGAGTGTTTAGATAATCTTTCTAGCATTTGATCAATGAATGGAAAAGGATAATGATCTTTACAAGTATCTTTTTTAGCTTCCTGTAATCAATGCACATCTACAAGTTCATTTTCATCATTTGGAACCACGATGATTCCACCCTTTTTAGGCACACAATGAATAAGACTTGCCCATTTACTATCAGCTATGGGATAGATAATACCTACCTCAATAAGTTGGATTATCTCTTTCCTTACCACTTCTTTCAACTTTGGATTAAGACAGCATTGATAACAAACAACAGGCTTTGCATCTTCTTCCAAGTTAATTTTATGCATATATAAAGCAGGGCTTATACCTTTCAAGTCATCAAGTAAATAGCCAATAGCTGGCCTATGAGCTCGCAGTACTTGAAGCAACTTTGTTTCTTCTTCACTTGAAAGGTTAGCACTAATAATAACAATATATATTTTATTCTCATCTAGAAATGCATATTTCATATCTTGAGGAAAAGGTTTAAGTTTAAAACTAGGATCCTCTTTTGGTGGGGGTAGTACTCCTAGATCATCAGGTGGGATATGTAATTGTAGTTGTGGTAGTTGCTGAGATAGTATTTGTTCTAGTGCTTCTCTCTCTTCATCACTAAATGGACCCTCTTGATTAAGCACATATCGTTCCATCGTGTTCGATGAAGCGATTGTCATAGAAGCAAGAGTTTCCACTATAACTTTTTTCTTTTTTCTTTTTCTAAATGTTTATCAGTAAATTTTGAAAAGTTAAATTCTAGTATTTCACCAGCACCTTTAGTGAATACTTTATCATTTGGTAAACTAATTTCAGCACCCATAGTATGTAAGAATGGTCTACCAAATATAATAGGACAAAATGAGTCTTGGGAGCAACCAAGCACAATAAAATATGCGGGGTATTTGATCTTTCCTACTAACACTTCAACATCTCTAACCATATCTAGAGGACAAATATACTCTTTATTAGCAAGTTGTATAGTTATACATGTCTCTTCCATGTGCATGGGATCAATGTCAGGCTTGATTTCAAGATATAGAGAATATGGTATCACACTTATACTTGCTTCAATATCACAAAACCATGATATCATGAAGTTCCCATAGAACATGATATAATAGGTTTACCCACTTTGGTGGTGTTACCTTGAATTATCTTGGTGGAATCTTCACATACATAAACATCACAAGGAGTTTCTTCATTCATTTCTTTAATGGATAAAATTTGATGTTGAACTTCAATTTGTTCATATGGTTCACTACATCTTCTAGAACTCTTGTTTGCAATAGTGGTGAGTAAATTTTCCTTCACTCTCCTTGTATATGGAGGAGTTTCAACATATTCTTCAAATTTTGCAGATGATACTTGATTAACCAGTTTCACAACTTTAGGAACAACTCTAGAGTATTTAAAAGGCTCAACATAAACATCAAATCCTTTCTTACGAATATTAATATGGTTAGCAAAAGATTTAGTAACTTCCACTGGAACATGAGGATCAAGGCCAAACCTGTTGCTTAGTTCTTCAAACAATATGGTTGTAGAGAAATTATCTGCACATGAATATTCATATTCAAAGCAGGATTCGTTACCTTTATCAAGATCCCAAGCATCAATATTCTTAGAAATAGTATCCAATAAGTCCCATTCTTATTTTTGAGTTCTATTAGTGAAACTTCCATCAGAGGAATTATCCAGAAAGTTCCTAAGATGTTGTGGTAATCTCACATAGAAGTTGCTTAATATAATGCTTTCAGGAATACCATGACAAGGATTCTTGCGAATAAGTTCATTCAATCTCCCCCAAGCTTGAGTAATACTTTCTCAAACATGAGTCCAAAAGTTATAAATATGACAACGATCATCATAAGATTATTTAGGAGTGTAATACTTGAGATAGAAAGCCTCCCTCAGATATTCCCAATCAAGACAGTATTTATCATCCAGAGATCTGAACCATATGCGACCATTACTAGAAAGAGATAAATATAATAACTTCCTTTTCACTTCATCATCAGGAATACCATCAAGTTTAAATACAGAACATAGATCTTGAATGGCTTGTAAATGCCCCATAGCAGTTTGGCTTCCATCCCCTGCAAAAGTTAGTTTCATAGCCTTTTTGGTAATACCAATAGGGATTTGATACACCACTTTTGGTTCAGGAGGTTTTCAAACCTTGTCCTTAATAGGATGAACATATTAATATAGAGTTAGTTTCATCTCTTCATGGCCTAAGAAAGCCATGATAAAACAAATAGTAAATAGTAAAACAACTTTCAAGTTTTCTTACCAAACAACTTACCTATAGCGTGACGCTCCCCGAGAACGGCGCCAGAAAAGTGTCTTGATGGCTCCCAAGTGCAGGAGATCAATTGTAGTAATTTTCAATAAGAAAGGTTGTCGAACCCATGAGGAGCTGAAGGTATTGGTTAGTAAGTTTGACAAGTAAAACAATAAAAGGGTGCAGTGGTTTTGGTGTTTTGGGTTTGTAGTTTGAAGTGAAATAAAGTACGAAAATTGAATATCAACAAGTAAATTCTCTAAATGAGAGAAAACCCAATCCTGTATTCAGCAAGAGGACAATCTCAAGTGTGTGTGAACTTATATGTGACAAGCGTTCCCGAGGGCGACATGGATTTACTTAGCATTCAGATTTCTACATAACATGGTGAACATCCAGTCAAGTTTCATTCCTTTAGGGCGGAGCCTAAATTAGGTGTATCCATAGATATGAGAAATACACCCCTTATGATTGGTCCTAGAGCCATTTTCATGAGCAAGTATAGGAATCATTAAGACATAAATGTCCCACCATAGTAGTTAGTTCATTGGCCCCCGATAGAATTCCCTCTAATGCAATTCAAAGTATTGGAAGATGGTTTCTGTCATTCCGTCCTTTCAAACCCTCATCATTGCATAAAGTGCGGCCCTATGAGCCCATATAGGTGAAGTAATATGCAGTCGACGTTTGCATAAAACCATCATAGAACCACATAAAACATAAAAACTTGACCAAATACTCATTGCATACTATATGGAAATCATAGCCAATTCATCCTATGCCTTCAAACATGGCGTTCTACTCACAAGTGACAAACATGATATGGTTCGGTGGCATATGGATTACAATACAATCTGAAAATATAATATATCCACTAAATAAGGACAAGTTGCCAATCACAAACATGCAATTAGCACTCAAACAATATCTAGAGATTCAATCAATCACAAACTATGAGGGGAACGAGGTCGATCTTGGAGATTGAGATGATGATGATGATGGTGCTGGTGGAGATGTTGAGGGAGAGGCATCCCCCTACGCCAAGGAGGAGTGGTGATGATGATGGCGTCGATTTCCCTCTCATCGGAGGCTCTGGTGCTGCAGGATCTGCCCTCTCCCGGAGTAGGAGAGGACTTTCGCCTCTGTCCCCGCATCTGTAAATCGTGGGAAAAATGTGGCATCGGTTTTCTGGCGAGACAGAGGCATCTGTCAAAAGGAGGAGTCGAGGCGATGCTCGCGGGTAAAACGAGCATGGATGGCGCGCCCAGCAGGGTAGGGCGCGCCATCTGGGTTCTTTGGGGCCCAGCAACTCCTCTCGCTTGGTTCTTTTGCCCCCGGTCCTTCTACAGGTGAAGAACTCATCAGGTATTTTTGCTTTGATTTTTAGATATCTAGAAGGCCCCTGAAACAACAAAAAACGAAAAAGGAGGTTTTCTGCCTCCCAAAAACTAAATACCAATTAAAGGAACTTTGTATGAAAATCCCATAAATCAACTAAAAAGGCAAAAATAATGATAGATTATGGCAAATATCATTCAAAACAGATCATATAAATCACTATATTGATGATATAAAATGCACGTTATCAAGTGGTCAAAAAACTACAAAGGTTAGAGCACCTTTATTCTTCCATGGAGACGAGCAAGCCCCCACGCTGCCATCCACCGCCCAACGATGACGAAGGAGATTTTGCCAACCTCCACCGCAAAAGGGAACGATAGATGCACCTGCAACAGATCACCGTTGCGGGGCAGCCAACCATCACCTCGAGGTACAGTGGCATGTAGCAGACCATGATCCAACCTAGATTGGATTCCGACGAAACCTAGACTGGGCCAGCGCGCCTGGCCGCTAGCAAAACAAACGGGCCAAATTCTTCCCGCTGAATGCGTGAAACGAGAATACGGCTTAGCAAACACGCCCCTTGTGTTCTGGTTGCCCCCAGAGCCGCCACGCTCGAGCGACTCGGTTGTCCTCCAGAGTCTATATAATATATTAATCGTACGGGAGCAACTAAGGTGTGCAAAAAGTGAAACCGGTCAAACTGTCCAAACCGGTAGAAAATTCTATAGTTCAATCTCGTTCATAATTCAAATATGAAATCTGGAGGTAGTACAAATTTTTTAACTAGGCCAAACCGGCCAAAACCATCAAACCGTGTTTGCACAGGCCTAGGAGCAACTCTCTCTCCGTCGACCGACAATTCTCGGTCAATTTTACCCACTCGCAACTTGTAAGGTAGCAAGAATCACAACACAAAATAAGTGGTAGATATTTTTCTGAAGTTGCAGTCCACTTACAACTGGCAAGATATACGAATCATAATGCAAATTCAAAGATTTCAGAGTCAGACTCAGCTCTAAGTTAATTCTTGGTCGACCGGGAACTAGTGCAACCGTAATCGTATCGGTGACCAGCGTGCTCGTGGAAGTGGGACTGTTGATGAATGCTACTGTTACTATTAGACCATGACATACTTTAGTTGCATCATCTATTCACCTACCTTGTTGGATGTCATTAGCGACTTGCATTGTAGACAGTCAGAGAAGATGTGGACTCGCCAAAAAAAATTGAGGGTATATGGGCTTGCCAAATGTGCAAGTCCACCGACGAGGCCAGCGCCTCCAGGCCCCCCTTGACAATTTACAACCACAGTGACTGGACCTATATATGGCCTATGAAGCAACCCAGTATTTTTTTAACTCTCTGGCATCGTCCCCGGCCTATTGTATCATGGTGGTGAGAGCCGTGAGAGGTCCAACGATCGAAGGCAAAAAAGAAATACATATCTGACCATAAAAACTAACAGGATTTTGGTCTCTGACCTTGTGAAAGAGGGATTATTTTCCTAGAAAAAAGTTGTGAACGTTCACGATATCATGATTTCCAAGCTAAGTGAATCATTATGTCTGGTGTTAACTAATGATTGAGCTTCTATTGACCCCATTAAAAGATCTGCTCATTTCACCTACGTATACTGAAGATGTCGTAAATAGAGTATCAGCATAAGCCCACCTCAAAGGCTTCACAAATTACTGTGGTCGATTGGCGTTGGGCACACAGTGTCCGATTAGTTGACAGTATTTGATGCAGAGTCCCGAGGACTCTCCCTTCTCCAAAAAAAAAAAGACAGACCCTTTGCTACTAACTGCCTGTCGTCACGCACAGGTCAAGTGTGCATGTCGTTACGTATAGGGGTAAGAAGAAGAAGCAGCAGCCGCACTAATTGGATATGGAGTAGTGGTTTATATAAGATTCGTGTACGAGTACTACATTAGAATATCAGGCGGGTTGAAACATGAAAGAGCAAGCAACATCAGGGGTTTGAAACTTGCAGCATGGAAAGTCAGCAGCAATCATGCAGAAACAGGGATGTCTTTCTCAGGGCTTCCTTTAGAGTTGCCATCTGGAAGACTGGAACGTCATGTTGTCATTCGCTCATGCTAGGTGCCAAATAGCCATTGACATAGTCCTAAGGAACAATAGTATAGTGTGTTCTTAATAAGCCAAGACATGGCAAAAGCGACATAGAGAATACCGTTTTCATTAGAAAAGGAGGTTCAGACATAGAGATGGTATCCAAACTTGCACTTTACTTATTGTCAAAGAATAGTATTTAAATCACCATTTCAACTGCATTGGAACGTAGACATTTTTTATTATTATGCACGATGACATATTAGGGTCAAGTGGAGGAGAGATAGACACAAGGAGTCAAAGCAGGGAGTATCCACATGAGGAGTATTATAACAAAGTGGTACATGACGTGGCTGAAAATTCAAGTAAATAAATCATGCTGCGATAGTGGTTGATTACCACAGACTGATATCATGATGCCTTCATCAAGGGTGTTCAGTTCAACAGGCAATACACCGGTATGACTATGCACAAGATTTTTCTGATACTCACTCTATGCTATTTTTTTAAAATAATACGAATTATTTAATCAATTTCACATATAATGCATGAAATTATTAATTTTGAAAACTAGCGCAGCTTTGTGGTCTCGAACACCGACCAGCATCTGTCGGTAGTTTAACTCCCGACAAGCACTCGTCGGTGTTTGAACCACGGACAAGCACTCGATATGCACCACCCTGTGTCTGCCTCCGACCAACTGGTCGAGAGTTAAACTCCCAAAAGGTCCTTGTCGGGAGTTCAAAGCCCGAGACCACGCTAGTTTTCAAAATTAACTATTTCATGCATTATTCATGAAATTGATTTTAAAAAATGTATTATTTAAAACAAAATAGCCTTTTTTTTTGGAAAGGAGCATACATTAATATCAGAAGATACCAATTACACCCAGCCTCTGCAACAACGCATTGCCCTAGCGACCGTACGGATGCACACAGCCAAAAAAGAAAGAAGAATTACAAAAAAGAAAAATCCCGCTACAGTGACCCATTCGTTGAAACAACGTACTACCACCACCAAGACAACACCAGAAGTCCAGTTTCTCCAAAAGCGACGCCTCTAAGAAGGAAACAATGCACAAACACCGTCATCGCCCGATCATAGATCTTAGGTTTTTACCCTGAAGAAAGTACATGCTCTCAAACAATACCTTCAACAAGGCCATTGCCAGACACAACCAATTAAGGCCAGACCCTAGGTTTTCACCCTGAAAGGTAGGACTGAGAACCTCTCTCTGTGTAGTCGCCCCCACTTGCATACCACTACACCAAGTCACGAGTCACCAAGTCAATTCCTCATCACCACCTAGACTCGAACCACCATTGTCAATCCTCAGATCTCGGTCTCCATGACATTCTCCCTCAGCACCATGGAACAAGAACATGCCCCATGATATTAACAGCCAAGAGAGCTTCGAAGCGCTCCCTCTGAGCCCAAACAGTCAGAATAAAACATGGATGCACACGACCGAATCCCTCCAATCCTGCAATCTCCAGGCATTGTTCGCCCATGGGAGTTCGCCGGCGGAGCCTTCCGGAACACGCCACTTCCGCCAGATCGATGAGGACAAGCACCGGCAAATCATCATCTTGGCGACAAAAGGAATCCTAGGACCGCCGCCATTATTCGCAAGACTAGCAGCCCCCACGCCGTCAGTCACCTCCATGCCGGAGACAAGAAAGGAAGGAAGCAGTCCAAGCGCAAGGCTGCAGGTACCGATGATCCAAGGAACCGCCAGATCCCCCCGTCTCGGCCGTGGCTGGACCCATCTGGCGAGATCGGCCACTCAACTCAGATCTGGCGAGATAGCCTATTTATAGACTTCAACAAAGCAAGCAAGTAACCTTCTCGTTTCTTAAAGAGATCTCTCAGTTTTGGAGTCACAACTTTTCATATGCGTCTTGATCGTGGCTATATTATACTGTTTTTTTCCAAAAGGGGAAAGACCATGGCATCTACATCGGTTCATGCACACAGCAAAACATCATCCAAAATGTTAGAGTACGTGCGTATATGTTTGTTACGATAGTATAGGATAGAGGCATGATATATTTCCATACTATCCTAACTTGACTTGTACTTAAAGATGATCCCTGTATGCATATATATACTTGCCCATGAGGCTCAATAAGACATACATCATATTCCGCCAATTTTTTCATCTCTATCGTTCTACACGGTATCAGAGCAGCGAGATCCTTGACCTAGCCTCCGCACACTCTTCCGCATCGTGCCGTCTCCGGGGAGGTTGATCTCCATGATCTCCGCCGGGGGCTGCGCAACCCTTACGCAGGGTTCGCCCGCCGATACATGATCGCTGTCCTGTAAGTCTCTTTTTCTGATCACGTGATCGCCCACCATTGTCGTCATCGTCGCACCTCTACTCTAACCATCGGCACCAACGATCTACACCGCGCCCGTGTGCCTGCCCTCTCTGTTGTCACGCCTGCCTCGGCAGGCTGCCGCGCACCACGGACGGCTGCTATGCCTTTCTTGAAAGGCTGTCGCGGCCGCCCCCTCGGATCGTCTTCGTCGTCATCGTCTGGGACTTCACCGACAACGCCGCCATCGACTCCGATATACGCGTCGTCCACTCCATGGTGCATATGGCGCACCGTTGGACTGATCAACCGATCCCGCGCCTCTCTACGCCAAGCACGTCCCCGAGCACGCGCCTACCACTGATCGAGCTATGGTCTGCCATTACGTCGCCCCTTCGGGCCACAGTGCCACTGCCTTTGGTCTACGCTACCGACTTCCAACGCGCTTTTCTTGCCGTGTATGTTGCTAGTGGTCTCCCAACCGCTGCACCGACTTGCACCCTGCAGCCATGCCACCTCCTCGCGTCGTAGCGTCGCTGCACACAGTCTACTTTGCCGTCTCCGTGCACCGACGTCCTCGACTTCCACCGCGCCATCTCCTACGGCGCGGATCACTACCGTCTGCACATGGTCTTCATCACACTGTCGGGTTCTTCCTCGCCTACTTCATGCACCACCGCCGCACTTCACAAGATAACCTGAAGGGCGACCTCTCGTTGTCTCAGGTCCCACCGACTACCCTATCACCACTCTAGGCATCCAGCACGACCACCCCAGGTCGTTGTTGTTTTCTCCACCCTCTATGTCTTCTTCCACTACAACTTCGCCACCAGTGTCATCGTCTCGTCCCCGACTACACCACCTGCTCCTCTACTCCGACAATCACATACAGCAACAACATCTCTCCCTTCGCCGCTCTGTGCCTCGCAACCGTTCTGGATGCCTCCTCTGCTAGTCTCTCTGACATGGAGAAAAGTTCATGATGGTCCCTGCCTCTCGCACGCCTGGTACTGGCAACACCGGGAGTGCCTTTGCCCTCGATGCGTTTCCGAGTCTGGCAAGTTTGGATCGGTGCCTCGTCTTTATTGGCTTCAACATGGTCTTCTTCGCCATCGCTCCCCTTTTCTACGACTGCCTCGACCGCGTCACCGATGAGTTCTTCTTTGCATACTTGGTTCTGGCAAAACCGGAGTGTGCATTCATCCCCAATGTTGGCCTAGTTCTGGTGAAAACTATGGCCGCACCTCGTCCTCGACGGCTCGGACTGCATTGACTTCATCATCGACACCCTCGATGACTGCCACGGCGTGTCTCCGTCGTTCTCCTCGTGCACTATGCGCCCACGGCTTCATGTGCGGCTAACTCGACACCGGCACCCGACCACGACATCGACCAGGGCAACCCCTCCCATGGCTACCTAGACCAAGGTTGCAGTGCTCATCGCGTCCAACGCTCTCGGTTCCCTCGACATCGGCACAAAGGCTACCACCTCGCTTGATCATCATCAGCTTCCTCTACAGTGCAAGCTACCGCGCCGCGACACCGTCCACGACGTTCCCGCTCCTACTGCGGGGGATGTCAGCCCACAGATTCTACTTCGGTTCATATCCAGTCTGACCGTCCACTACGTGCATGTTGTTCACGACGCTACCGCTACGACTGCGGGGGATGTTGGAGTATATGCGTATATGTTTGTTATGATAGTATAGGATAGAGGCAGGATACATTTCCATACTATCATAACTTGACTTGTACTCTAAGATGATCCCCTGTACGCCTATATATACTCGCACATGAGGGTCAATAAGACATACATCATATTCCGTCAATCTCTCCCTCTCTATCGTTGTACACAAATTATACGGCTAACCAGGTTAAATTGCCCATATGGTAAATGATGCTTCAGTCAATTTTGGCTGGTAAAAATTCTAGGATTGACCACTGATTGCTACAAACCTTCCTTTCTAGTATATCAAAGTTGTCACAGCTAACGTGATCTAGCATTTGATTTTGTGCAGCAGTTTTGTTGGTGGGAGGGAGTACTCAAGTGCTGTGGGCCTGTGGCAACCAAAGTCTACGTAGCACTTCATATTGTACAAGGGAATGAAAGGCTGATGCGATTATAAGGATTGTAGTAAGAAACATGACAACACTGTTATGTACGACCTTATGCAACGTTACCGTAAGCATGCAAGAAGCATGATGTATTTATAAAAAAAATACATTCTGAAAGGTGTATTAATTAATAATTATACTGAAGAAGTGACAGACGACACGCAACAAGAGGTGGCAGCTCTTCTAAACACGAGAGTCTAATCTCAATTCAGCCACGCCTAGAAGCATGATGCATGGCTGCAACAGTTTCAGTATGGCCTACTGTCTAGGGCTTGTGACCGAGCATAGTGTCATGGAGCAGTTGGGCAATGTTTTCAACGCTGACAAGCGTCCGGAATTGTCAAAACCAATTTCAGTTCTGAATCATCTCGCGGTTGATCCATGTGCTCATGCTCCATGAACGCCTGCAAGCGGTACTACAACGTCGTGGAAACTAAACCCATTTCACACGCACGACACGAATACATTCTTTCAGATTTTCAGTTGTCCGCGGTGTGACATCGTAGAAAGATTCAGTTATACGCAAGCAGAGGTACATCTTTGGATGCTTTGCCTTACCTTTTTAAGAATTTTTTTTGAGCAACCGGCGGGAGCTCTGCCTTTTTAATTAGGAAGAAGAAAAAACCAACGTTCAGTACAAATCGGGCATGTTTTGATTATAGTGTAAACATGCCAAAAAACACCGTCTACTGATTAATGAAAATTCTTTCCTTCCAACCGTTCCATAGGACGTAGATTCTTCGTTGCTCGTGGGCCTTCCAGCGATGAGGTTGTCCCACCAATCCGATATGGAGGGGAACCCACTTGCCGGTGGTCCAGCCCCGGCGTCGTTGCAGTGTTGAGTTTGGTTCCATAATGTCGTCGTGAAGGGACAGTCTTTGCATAAGTAGACAGCCGTCCCGGGGGCTTCGCGACAAAGTGCGCAAATGGGGTCATGCGTCCATCCCCTCGTGGCAAGATTGTCAGCCGTCAACAGCTTGTCGTGCATGGCAAGCCAGGTGAAAAATTTGCACTTTGTCTCGGCGTGGGCAGTCCAGATTTTCTTGGAAGTAAATTTGGGGTGGCTGCCATGAAATTGCGTATGGTAGGCTGAGCTGCCGCTGTAGGTTCCATCCGCAGTCAAAGTCCAGGCAATGGCATCGGCTTGTCTAGGCATCAGTTGCGTGCTTTCCATCACGTCCCAGACTAGGAGGTATTGAGATAGTTGTGCAAGCGTGCTTAACCGAGTGATTGATCGTATCTAGTTGCCGTTGGATATCTCTTTAGCCACACTCCGGTTCTTCCTCGTGGCAATTTCGAAGAGATCCGGGACAAAGAGATAGATAGGGCCTTGAGGAGACCAATTGTCGTGCCAAAAAAAGCCGTCTCACCGTCTCCAAGAGTGATGTTGGTGGAGGCACGAAAGAGGGCCATGTCAGCATCATTACACGGCAGTTTGGAGCCCACCCAAGTGCCATCGTAGTTTAAGGGCACAACCGGTCCTACGGAGGTCAGGCATCCCAAGTTCGCCTAAATCTTTTGGTCTGGAGAGTGTTGTCCAGCTCACTAGAGCTTTTCCTTTAGCCGCATGCTCACCCTCATCTCCGGCCCAGACGAAATTCCTAGCAACGCGGGTGATCTTGTCGCGAGCCCACTTTGAAAGTGGGATGACAGAGGCATGGTAGACAGCGATGGCCATGAGCACAGACTTTGTGAGTGCGACCCTGCCAGGCCGCGCTAGATTCTTTCCCATCAAACCGGGCAGTTTCCCGACGATTTTGTCAATGAATGACTGCAGGTCCACCTTCCGAAGGCGTCTGAAATGGAGAGGTAGGCCCATGTATTTTCCAAGAAACGTAGTAATCTTCGCCGGGAAGGCCACGAGGACATCCGAGAGGTCGATGTCAACAGATCTGACCGGGAAGACTTCAGTTTTGTTCATGTTTGTTACCAGAGTGCTGTCTTTTCCAAGCAGTCGAGGATGGCGGAGATGGCTTGCAACTCCTCTTTAGCTGGGTTCACGAAAATTCTGGCATCATCCGCGTAGAGGGATTCCTTTACCTTTTTCAGAATAACTAGGCGATGCTTTACTTGGCGCAGGATACATAAGATCGGATGCATGACAAGCGTCTAAAGTTCCTTCTTTGCCAAAAGGGAATTGCTTGATAGAAAGGGGAGCTGAGATAAACTTCAAGGGAACTTGATGTCGTAGAAAGTTGTGTCATTTCAATGCACGATCTATCCTCCATTACAATATTCCCAAGGAACTCACATGTAATGAAAAAAAAAGCGAAGTATCAATTATATCTGCAAAAGAAAATGGAAATTACTGGGATGCAAAGCAAGGAGCAACAAACCGATCGTATCAATCTCCCTAAAAAGGCGATTGCGACAACCAAAGCAAAACTAAATTACGAGTAACACCATCGAAATTCCTACACCGCGACTGAGATGAGACTAACTAAAGACGTCACAAATTATTGGCTCTCCACGGTGATACATGGAAGCGGCTATGCTGTTAGTCCCAGGGTACACAATAATAGCAGTGACAACGGTGCTTTAGTCCTGATCCCGTGCACCAGTATTTCTTGAGATTTGGTTTCTCGCCCGCAAACAGTTTGGCGTTCAGCCAGCAGTCCAAGTTGCACACGAAATCAGCGCAAAGTGCACTGTCATTATATTCTTCCCAGCAATAGTCGTCTGCGCATGCAAGAAATTTACACACACATTAGTTACTTACATTTTGCCGGGTATTGAGGACATAATTAAAGAGAAATACCCATTCGTCCAGAAATAACTGACTTGAGTTTGTCTAGATACAAATGTATCTTTAACTATAATATATTTAGATATATTTGAATCTATACAAACTTAAGTCAGTTATCTATGTACGGAGGGAGTATATGATTACTTTCATTAGAAAAACCACAAGAATTTAACACAAATAGGAAGAATCAAATTGCGTCAAATCCACCATGTGCATGCAGTTTGTGATCAAATACAAAGGGGGGCCCTTTCCCCATAAAAAGACAAATGGAGATCCAAAGCACGAACCTGCTGCGGAAGCAAAACTACCAAGTAACATGATTACTAAGAGAATGCAGATGGTAGCATGTCTTCTATCCATGATTTACAGTGTATTTAGTGGTGAGTGTGGAATGTCAAAATGGATACTAGTATCTCTTGTCGGGAGCTCACAAACATTGTCCGTGGATCTCTACACTAGAAACGGAGGCGTTTAAATACAAGAAGGTCATAGCTGGTGAGAGTAAACAAGAGGCGCATAAGAAAAGGAGAATAATGCGCAGATATTCACAGCTCTCGCTCAGTCATCTAAATAACAGGATCTTGGTAACGGCTATGGTCGTGGGTTCGGTTGACTGGCTGGTGGCGGTTAAGATGCTCTCAGTTGCACCACAAAGTTAGGAGAGCTGACATTGTCAAACAAAGCAAGAGCTGGAAGCGCTGAGCCGCTGACAAAGTGACCAATGTGCCTCGCTTCGAGCTTCTCGCCGGGCAAGCCGCATTGGCATCCGTTCGCCTAGTTGGCTAGCCCCTTTGTTCTGAAGCATGTGACGCTCCGTCTCAAAATGTAATATGTTTTAACTTTTGTGAAGCAAATGTTTTTAGACATATTTTAATTTGTAGATTCACTTCGAAACTATATATTAAAAAAATTTAGATACATTCGTTTCGTAAAAGCTAAACCATCTTATATTATGAAACGGAGGGAGTATAAATTTAGTAAGAAGCCGAGGTTTATTCTGTTTAATCAAATATATAGAAAGAATATCAACAACTACAATATTTATTAACAATAGTATGAAACTATATGGGACCTATTGATATTGATTTAATATAGTTTTTAATACTTTTGTATATACACACTACCGAACTTAGAAGTCCCCAATTTTGACTAAATGGATGGGTTGTTTAATTCGGAATGAAGGGACTAGCTCCTCCGGCTCGTCAGAAGCGATGGTGTCAAGCTTCATGCACTAACCAACGCAACCTTAAGAGGCATATACGTGGACACAAAGGGGGGCTACCAGCAATTTTTAATAAATTGCGAAAACCAGGACTCAAACTCGAGACCCTGAGCTCTGATACCATGTCAAGCTTCATACACTAACCAACGCAACTAAAAGTCCGAACTGATAGAAAGGGCTAGTACAATCCACGTTAACAGATGGGTTGTTTAATTCTGCATGCTGCCAGACGTGCTAGCTCTCCCAACATTAGGCGTCATCTCAAAGATTAAAATAGACATCAAGTTGACAATTCCCATCTTCTAAGAGTCTGTAATCTTTAGGTGGAGCTACGTGTCTTTAAGAAGAGGTGGAAGACTCAATATCATAGAACCTCACGCTTAGCGGAGAACACACAACAACTTCAGCATACAAAGCCCAGTTCTATAGGACCACAAGCACATACGTGAACAAAACTGCGTGGAAGGTTTGGAAACCTCCCAAGAAAAAATCGCTTGGTTGGCTATTCAAAATAGGATTTGAACGGCCAACCATCTAGAGAAACGTGGATGGACAAATTGTGACATTTGTCCCCTTTGCAAACAAACTCAATCAGCGGTGGCATATCTCTTCCAATGCCGCTACGCTAAGAGGCTATGGGGAGTGATCAAAGATTCACTTGGCCTTGCATTTTTAGAAACTCCTAGATTGGTCGGTGGGCTCTCCATTTATTCTTGGTGGACCAACATGTCGAGGTGTCCCCAATCTTAAGACGATGAAGTCTCTCAATATGCTCACTTCTTGGACTATTTGGAACGAGTGCAAGGCGAGGTTTTTTTGAAGAAGATTCCAACGACTATCCTCCTAAACATCATTAATATCCTTGAAACAATCTTCTGCTTATAAATAAGCGACAAGGTCAAACCGATGCAAAGTGGAGGGGAAATCCTCATACAAACAGATCAACAAGAAAACCGACATGCGAGATGGTGGCGAATCATCAACTCTAAGTCAAACATGTAGGAAAATCCACCTAACGTGAGGAAATGTAGACTAGCGAAGAAGTCGAAGAAGTTTCATGCCAATGATGAATCCAACAAGTTGCACCTATGCAACCTGAGCTCCAAAACAATGTCCCAAGAGGGTCACGATGTGATGCATCATCGCCGAGCCTTTCGGCCTAATGTTTTCACCCCGGAACCTAGTCATGAAGAGGATACAAAAAAAGGGACCAAGAGGGAAGTGACACTTGTAGGAATCACCATCGCTGATGCCAAAGAGCAGATCTTTCTCTTAGATCCTCACACGTGCCATCAGAAATGCAACACGAAGCCTTTGGATCTTGACCAGGGATGCCGACTGACGCCACGATCACCTTCTATGAAGCCCCACGCCACCCACATAGCCAAAGGAAGAGCCACCACCTCTACGATGTTGTCTGCCGAGAGCACCCATGCAGCCTCTCCTTCCGGAGTCTCCACCCGACATCCACCAACACAATCCCAAGAAGCAAAAAACAACACACTTCGGATCTGGTGGATTGAAGGTGGGCAAGCTCTAGATCCAAGACCACATGGCTCAGGTCCAATAGTAGGAGAACAAAAAATACCCCAAACCCAAGCCCGCCCGACTAGCATCCATGTCGCACCATGCATGTCGTATATCTCCATGTCGCAGCCCATCAGAGGAGTCCACCCTCCACCGCCAGAGTCCGTTGCCTACCAACACAACAGCATGAGCACACTAGGCCTACACGGGCCCGACCGAGCCTATATTGGGTCCGTAAATCCCCCATCACCACCATGCAGCACTAGGGCCGCCACCACTCACCTGTGGAAGATCACAATACCATCCACATCGATGTCACCACTAGGATCTCCGTCGTTTGTTGCCTTCCACTATCGAGCTTGTGCGCAACACAGCAAAACACCACTGGCTAGGAGACCTCCCATGCAGTCACCATGGCGAGAGGAGAGAGTGGCTCATGTTGGCGCACGCCCCGACTAGGCATCACTAGTAGAGAATATCTACTAGTGGCGTGGCAAAAAAGTGTTAGTGGCGCATTTTTAGCACGCCACTATTATGACGCCATCGCTATACTTGCGGCGTGCTATAGGAACACCACTAGTGTTATACTTAGAGCATATCCACTCATACCCCCAGGAAGGCCCCATAGGCTACTATCGGCCTAGACACGCCCCAGCTCCTTGTTTTCATCCGGATATGGCCCAAAATCCATCTGACAAACACATGCCAAACCCAGCGTGCCAGGGTTTGCTTGGGGACGCCCGATGAAGCAAAAAGTTGAGTAGGCCAGTTCTGTTAGCGACAGAAGCCGTATTCCATGCGCAGATTCGCCACTCGACGTTGTTTCGCCACTGATGCCACCTCTCTCCGCTCCGCCGCAAACACGCCTCCATAAAAATAACCAGACGCCGCCCATTTCCCATCCCTCCTCGTCGAGTTTCTGGTGCTGTGATTCATAGCGTCGGCGGTTGTTCGGTGGCTAGCTTCGCACCCAACACTCCCAGTAGATGTTTGGCATTTTGCCTAGCCTGACCATGGACACCAAGTACGAGGAGAAGATGTTTGCCACACTGATGGAGGAAGAGAAGGCCACCATCACCACCGATGATGAGGAGCACATGATGACCCTTGCCTACCTAGCTAGCATGTACACGTGGGAAACAAAGCCACGGCGCGGCAGCTCGGTGCTAGGACACCCGAAGTGCAAGCCGAGGCGGGATGGAGGGCTACTGCATGTTGTACGCCGAATACTTCGCTAATGATCCATTTCATGGTGAGGCAGTGTTTCGGTGCCGACTCAGGATGGACTGTAAGCTCTTCCTCAAGATTGTGTATGCCATCCGGGACTTCGACACCTACTTCAGATGCAAGACGGACTGCACCAGTATGGTGGGATTTTCCTCACTCTAGAATGCACGGTGGCTATGAGAATTCTCGCATACGGAGCTCCCGGTGACACACAAGATGTCCATCGCATGGCCGAGTACACCGCCATTGATTGTTTGTACTGGTTCTACAGGGCAGTGTTTGTAGTGTTTGGACCATTATATCTGAGATCACCCACTGCTGAAGACACTGCTCTAGCAATCAATGAAGCCAGAGGATTTCCTAGGATGCTTGGAAGTATTGACTGCATGCATTAGAAATGGAAGAACTTTCTGTTTGGTTGGCAAGTGATGCATGTAAAATGCATACATGAACTTTGTAGTTTGTTAACATGTTTTCCCACATATTTGCATCATATATAATGGTATATCCCTATTTTATATTGATTTTTGGGGATTTACCAATTATCCCCTTTATTTTGGCTATAACCCGATAGGGTAGAAAAACCCCTTTTTCAATATTTTTGACGTTTCAGGACCTATACGAAGTCAAATGGACCTGCACTTTTGGAAATGCCAATATTTATCCACGAGAAGCATCTGGAGCACAAGAATCCCACTAGGAGGGCCAAACGAGCTCAGGTGGCGCGCCCAGCCTAGGTGGGCACGCCACCCATGCTCGTTTCCTCCTCAGCCGTCCGGTCGCATCAATTATTTCGCCCACGGAGTTCTCTTGACCTAAAAATCCCTCTATAAGGACACCCCCAGGGTGTCCTCGAAAAAGAAGCTACCAGAGACAAAAACACCACCAAACTTAGTCAGATCCAGCGAAGATTGGAGGGGGAAACTCTGCTGGAGTCACCTCCGGGGAGATCTCCACCCTCTCCAACATCTCTAGCATCATCACCATGACGAAGAGGTACTAGTACACCTCCATGCTATGGCTTTGTGGTAGTAGCTTGATCTATTTCTCTCTTGTTCTTCATAGATCTAGTACCATATGAGCTGACCAACATGATTATGGTCATATTTGTAATTCCTATGTGGTGTATCTTTGTTCTCTGATTTGATATTTGAGATTGGAATATATTTTGTGTAATATGTTTTAATAGATGCGTATCATGCACCCCATTCTTCATTGCTTGTTTTGATCCAACTTGTATGCAAGAACTTCTATGGAGAGAAGTGTGTGTTAGATGGAGTAGCATGGTGGTAGACACTGAATTGTGATACATAATATTTAAGATCTACTTTGGTTTTTACCTTTTTTTTGCTGCCTCACTAGGGATAAAGTGAAATCATGTGCTATAGTTATCACGTGACAGTGTAATGACCTTGTTAGATCAAGGTAGCATATTTGTATTTCAAACATCATATAATATTGCTTAAATCTATACTCTGATATGTTCTTAAATCAAGATTGCATGGAGATTTCCCTTTCTTCAGAAGTATAAGAGAGACAGATGTATTCCATCTTAATATTAGAATGTGATGTCCATATTAATTCCTTTTATCAAGCACATATAGAATTTTCATGAATCTTTATCATTGATGAATTGTTTTGTGATCACTACAACTTAAAAAGAGAGTAGACAAGTGAACCCATGAACCCTGGTCTGATTTTTATCATAAAAAACACCTTTCCATTGCATCTACTATCTTTTACATTTTATGCAATTTGATATTTCGAAAATACAAAAATACTTTTCTTACGTGCAATCACTCATAAAACCCAAAACAACTCTACTATCTTCCATATCATCTAGTTTGCATTACTTTACTTTATTTACTATTTTCATTTCACTTTATTTTATATTTTATTTCATATTACTAATATGAAACCTTGTGCTTGACAACCACTTGGTGGAGTTGGGGACACAAGACAAATTAATTTACTTTACAGGTTGCTTAAATAGGAGAAGACAAACATCCTTCCATAACCAATTCTCTGAGAGTTTGATATAAACCCTCGAGTCACCGTTATGGGGAAAAGAAGCTTCCTACAACACTCTCACTTGGAGTCCCAACAAAAATTGGCCACGTTTGTTGCTATCAGCAAGGAATGTACAAAGGCCACATAGAAGGTTGCAGTGTGGTACTTGAGGTAGTGGCTACAGAGGATCTCTGAATTTGGCACTCTTTCTAACGAGGGATTAACTCATTTGCCCATTATTATGGACTTGAGTTTTGGAGAAGGAGGGAGCGCTGGAGGCATCAATCGGTTAGCAAACAAGCACACAGGGACGCAAGATTTACCCAGATTCAGGCCTCGTCGAGGTCCCTACTCCTGCTTGTCTGCTCTTGGAATTATCAAAGGAGTCGAAAGTTACAGGGGCGCGCAGATGCAATCTGGCGAGGGTTGTGGAAACTGGGGTTGTGATTGTCCTCCTCGCCGCCCCTCCTAGCCTTTATATAGGTATACTAGGTCTCAGGTAGCAGGCCGAGTCGGTTACAGATTAGGGTTCGTCCCTTTAAACTTTTTATCTTAAGCTTCGTCTTGTGCTGCAAGCAATCCGAGTCTCCGTGAGTCACCTGAATCCTGTATTGGGCCTTGGTAACACCGTGGGATTCTGCCATATCCGGACCGTATATGCCAAACTCGAGTACCTGTAGGGTATGCCCACGTCACCTTCTTTGGTATGGCAGGATCCAACAATGTTATGAATGTCCTGCAGTTCTCTCCCGTCTTCTCCAAGCTTGTTGAGGACCATGCTCCTCTGGTGGGCTATGTGATCAATGGCCACCAGTACAACAAAGGATACTACCTAGCAGATGACATATATCCAAGATGGTGAATATTTATGAAGACTATCGCAAGCCCTCTTACCGGCAAGCAATCCAACTTTGCCAAGAAACAAGAAGCTTGCAGAAAGGATGCCGAGCGGGCATTTGGTGTGCAGTGTGTTTCAAGCTCGATTTATAGTAGCTCGGTTCCCCGCTCTTACCTAGTGGCAAGACCAGATGTAGGAGGTGATGAATGCATGTGTGATCTCGCACAACATGATCATCAAGAGCGAGTGGGATGAGCCAGTGTTTGATGAGAGCAAGCCATATTTCAGACATGGTCCTCTTGCATAGCCTGATCACCATGTGTTGTTATCATAGGTGCATCAACAACTACAAGATGATCTAGTGGAGCACATGTGGAGGCTCAAAGGCAATGCCTAGTTTGAGGTGTTCTTGTGTTTGTGAAAAAAACTTGTTAAATTATGACCGAACTATGTTTGAAAAACTTATTAAATTATGACGTTACTTTATTGAACTATGTGCGTAAAATTATTTGATGAACTTCGACAAAACTCGACAAAGAATGGACGAACTATGAGAGTTGATTTACGCGACATTTGTGTCAAAGTTTGGCCTAAATTTGCCAAATTCACCAACCCTAGGGGTGTATAGCCGGGACCGTGGCTGAGAGTTGTCGGACCCTGGACCGTCTGACCAGATGTTCGCCTAATCCGGTGAAAATTATCACCGGATTACGACCTAGGGGCCTCCAACGAGTGGATATGCTCTTAATGGTAGTGTGCCAATCTGGTATGCCGTGATAGTTATGGTCTAGCAGCGTGCACCGATCCTCGCTGCTAGTCTGATGCTATGGGATACCGGTAACATGCATCATTTCATGCGCACATGCCGGCTAGGGCGGAATTTTTCGTGATGGCCTATTATTTTATTAGAGCAAACTGACAGAAAATGAAAGCGCAATTCAATAAAAAATCTAATCGGACAATTTTCATTCAAACCTTAGGATATATTAAAATTTTGAACAGAATTTAGATAAACTAAAACCAATCTAGATCTAAAACAAAGGCACTCCGTGTTCGCTTCCTCGCCGCTGCTTCAGCCTACCCTCGGCGAGATGCTCGCCTTGTCCTGGCCTTGCATCCGCCTCCTCCTCGCTTCCTTGCCTCCTTCGGTTGGGGCTTCATCTTCAATCGTCCTATATATCCTAAGAGAGATGGTTGTGTCATTCCAGTGCTGCACCAACCTTCTTCTCGCCCTTCCGCCCGCTGTCGCTTCACGTGCCTAGCGGGTGGTCTCCCACACCATCGCTACACGAGAGGCTTGTGTAGTGGTAGCATGTGCCTCCAGGGGCGGATCCAGGATTTGACCATAGGGGGCCGAGATGATAGGGACGATAAATTAGGTATACAAGAACACTATTGAATCTTAAATATATATAGTTTTGTTATCCGAACGTATGTTCTATAATTAAAAGATTTATTTATTTGCTTTACGATTAGACAAGTCTATGATCTCATAAATGGTAAATTTTACATAATTTTCCTTTTAAATACAAATAACTATATAAGTCTGTAGAATAATACTAAGTAAATCAAAAGGGGTAGATCTAGTATATGAGTATGTGGAGCAAAGAAGACACTCATCATAAAAGAGATAAACACACAAAAAATATCAAGTCTTCTAGTGTATACTACAGATTACTAGATTACTGTAACATTATATGTTTTTCAATAAAAAAGCAAGCTGCATTCAACTAGTTTGAGTGTAGGTATATGCCTAGACCTATCAAATAAATCAATAACCGAATAATTAGTTAATCACTAAATAATTCGTAAAACAATGTTAGGGTATATAATACACAATTGATCTAACAAACAATTTCTATTATATGGGGCAATCAAACTAGCAGTTTTAGTAGTTAGCATGCATAATACGTCTGGGATAATACGTTAGGGCAACCAATTCATGAATTGGGCATGACGTGGTGGTAGGGGCATGCCGTAGTTGATAGTTCTCAAACGCACGGGAGTTGTGCTTTGTGCCTTCACTAACCGGTAATTACGGACACGATGGTGCCGAAATACAAAATCCCGATACTAGCGACCGCGCTTAATCAATGAGACCCTGACCCTGGGTAGACATCGACACGGCAGAGGCAGAGAAGGAAAAAAATAAGCCAACTAGATCATCAAGGGAAATCGGGTATAGCAATAATTCAGATGCGTCCCATGCATCAGTTGATTGATCTAGGTCTTGCGATGCTTTAGTAGGTATGCATTATCCCTTGATGGCTAATGTTTTGGTCTTGTCCCATAAAGCTTCAGCAATCAGCACGTTGCACATATTTGTCTAGGATAATAGATATAGTATTACCATTAGTAGTTTAGCATCAAAACTAGTTGTGGTGACCTAGCATACTACTGCATGATGTAGTACACTATAGTCGTTGACATAACATCAATGAAACACTGTTCACTAGTATTACATCCCTCAGAGTGGTACAACAGAAACACAACAGGTCCAAGACATGACTATAGATTACAACTTGACTCTTTACAAAAGATCCAGAGAACACTCTAGGTTAAAGAGGAAGAAAACAACTTCTTACAAAGAAGAACTAGAAATAACAACTCAGAACAATCTTGAGTAAGACTAGTATCTAAACCAACTGGTTTGCAATTACTGCTATTGCAATGCTCTGCAGAAATAGGTTCTAGGGCTAGAGATTTTACTCCTATCTAATCAGGAACTTTATCTTCACTTTAATTGATGTATATCTTGACTCCATTGACTTCATTGAAGAACTTGGGCTTTCAATATTGATTCCTTGAGCATAGATTGGGGTTGATGTCGTCTTTATTGGCTTCAGAATCTAGCAAGGGTTAAGAAAGTACGGTTGGGTACGAGCGTACTCAGCAAGTTCTAAAAAGGAGTGTTTGATGCACTATCTACAACGACAAATCACAGGTCATAGGCAATGCAAGTTTTCGAAAACATTTCTTCAAAGGTTGATTTTATTATGAAAAGTTATGTCCATCAGCCTTCAGAGGTTTACCAGAACTTTCGTGGAGTTCCTTTCCTGCCGCATTCATAGATCCTTCCCGGAACAGGGAGTAACATGTCACAGTTCTTACACTCTACAGAGGTGTGTTTCTTTACCTATGAGAGACCTTAGCTTTGTTGAACATCCGAGTTGCAGGCTCGTCCACACTTCCTTGGTGTAGGGCCCAGTCTAAGATCCAAGCCAATCACTGCCCCTCTCCGCGACCCCGCATGAAGACACGACCCTCCAGGACATACCCCACCTCTGTTAAGCACCTTATAGGAACAGCTATAACTCTAGTAGGCACCTGAAGACTCTATGAGCTGGTTGTGCCCCTGGCAAGCTCCATAAAGGACCGACTATACCTCTGGTACCCCCTCACATATAGTCTAGACACCAAAATCGCAGGGAACTAAGGGGTCCCACCCATGTGTTGGATTCTCCAAGAGAAATCATCAGCCTCACGATAAGGTCATCTGTCCATACGAAAGGAAGAAGATCCAGCTGACTTCCATTCCAAATCTATGGTTAACGTGTAATATATGATGCTAGAATCATTGGCGATATTGGTTGATTAAGTCCTAGATATTATGTTCCTTTACCACTGCAACTATATCAATATACTATTACCATTTGGTAAATAATCTATAATCATATTATTTTGAAAATAGTGTTTTCTGACCTTTTTGAAATGCAGGTGATGGCAATATTTGAGTTACAAGCATTTGATAGAAAATAACCAAAGGACATGAGCAAGTGTGAACTTGCCTTTTTTTGATTGCAAGATTATGCACTCACGGTCTTCAAGACAATAGAAGATCCAAATTCTGTAAATAGCATCATTAGTCTGGTAAGGACTAATGTTTAAAGAAGCAAGATGCAATTATGCATAAGTAATGTAATGCAATTAGATAAATGTGAATTCTCGAAATAATCGTCTATGATCTAGGGTTTGGAAACAGGGGATGGTTTCTTTAGAATGTGTTTCACTTTTATATCGGCTTCACATTTGTGCTTCTTATTAAGGCTTGTGAGAGTGTATGAAACAATATGTAAATACAAAAAGTATCATGCAATACTAAAGCACCCAAGTGTGGAATGGCACATATAAACTGCATGAGTAGGATTGTCACTTCATTAGAGTCTTCATAGAAATACTTAAGGATTACTTTTAATATTTCTTAAAAGAATAAATTTTGAGGAAAAGATTTCTTTGACAAGGTTTAAACAATCTTTGTGGTTAAAAGGATGTGATCGGTGTCATTTGGGTTTGCTCAAATTGTTTGAACTCGAAAAGCTCTATGATTTAACTGGAATATACCACAGTTAACTATAAAAACCTAAATAGACCTAGGGTGTGATGTGTTTTAAGGTATTAATAAGGTTTAAGTTTTGTAATAAGAGTGTTTAAGAATGTGAGATCATTCACTTTTAGTTTAAGTGAATGATAAGTTTCAATGTGATTTGTTATTATGAAATTGATTTGACTTATTAAAGAAAGCAAATTTATCTAATATCATCAATGTGTTAGAATTTCAAGATCATGTTAAGCATGGTTGAGATAAGAGGTAAAGAGCATTTACTTTTATCATAAACAAATGATGTTTAAAATTTTCTTGAAATTTTTGGTATAATTTGGGGTTATAGTTCTAATTTTTTTTCTAAAAGTTAATAGTATGCACTTAAGTGTGAATATAGACTTAAGTTATGATTTTGGGGTAGTATTTAGATATAAAGAATTTAAGGTTTTATATCAAATTGTAATTATTTCTTATTTAAGAAATGTTTCTAAAAGAATTTATAAAATAGGTATTTTATATAACAGATAAGGATTTATTACTTTAAATCCTTAAAAAACTTTGGAATAATACTTTTAGTATTTTTCTAGTAAAATATAGTTATTCAAATTCTTAAAAATGGTTTTCTATTTATTTTTAAGTGTTATTTTTTATTTTTATAAAATTCCACAAGGATTAAATGTCTTTGTATATTTGCTTCAAGATTTATTTGTAGAACAAAATAAGTTAGTATTTTTGTAAAGTAGTAGATTTATTTCCATATGAAAAAATGTTTTTTATTCATTTTAGGACTTTTCCTTAATTTATGAAATATCACTTAGGCTTTAGTGGTGTTAACATTTATTTGCATTTTATTTAACTTAATTAAGTAAAGTTATATTTTTCTTAGGTGGATAATATTTTTCTGATCATTTTGATATGTTATATGTATTTTTAGGATTTTTCTATATTTTTCTAGGGCTCAAATGAGTTTAGGGGTATTTTGGTAATTATTAAATAGAAAACTGATCTTTTTGGGTGCAAAAATTTAGCTGTGGCCCAGCTAGTGAGGAATGGACCAAGTCCAGTGGACAGGCCCATTAGGGCCCAACTTGGTGTGGCCTGGGGTTACCCCTAGCCCGACCCACCTCATCCACACACACGCCACACGCACACACGATCCTAACCTCTCTCGTTCCCCTCCTGTGCGCGTGATGTCGCTGTCGCATGCTTGATTCTGGCGAACGCCGGCCGTTTCAGCTGCCGCTGCCGGCTGCTGAAGCTCCACCACCGCCTAGATGATCTGGCCCTCCGATTTGATTTGGCCTCGAGGCTCTATCGAGCTCGCCCCCAACGTTTCTCTGCTCAGGCCTGACACCGCCGCTGGTGTTGATCCGGCCGGCTCCGGCCGGCTCCGGCCCTCACCGGCACCTCTCCACACATGCATGTGCTCTGTCTCTGGCCTCTACCTTGCCTACTTCTGCCTCGGCCTTGGCCACCACCCCTGTGCGGCCCGCTGCCAGCCCTAGGATGCACTGCTTCGGTCCGGCATCTAGGATGATGCGGCCCGGCTCTCCTGCGGCTCCTACCCTACATCTTCCTTGCTCCATCTTCACCACGCCTCTCTCCACCTGACGCTGATGGGACAGCAGTAGACGATTGCAACCCCGACATCCTTCGATGCGCCGCCTTGTTGTGGTGGTGTACTAATGGTGGTGATGTCACTTCTTCTCCGACACTGGCGGGACGACAAGCATCTGTAACCCCAGTGTCGGCCTCTTTGTCTAATTCATCAGCTATGTCTCCGGTCCAGGTAATGCCCGTATGACCGGCCTTCGAGCCGATGGACTGTTCTAGATATGCTTCTGGTGTTTTCTCACAATGGATCTATGGTGATTATCCAAGACTATGAGTGATGTTAGTGGGCCCTGGTTGAGCTAGGTAGAACAAACAGCTGCAGTTTGTCATGTGCTTTTCGTAAAGATTATCTAGTATTAGACCATGGTGATGTTTTAATTACTTTCCTGATCTGGTCCATAGTGGATGGATATCATGTACTAGCTGTTGGTGTTTTAACTAGGTCCAAAGATGGTTGGGTCATTATTCGGTCTTGGTATGTCTACTATGCACACATGGTTTATAGGAATTGATCTAGAGGGGTGTGTTGGATGTAGATGAATTCAAATGTTACATTTGAATTCAAGTACTGTAGGCTGATATCTTGGACATCTAGATGTGGTGTTAGCCTA
The DNA here is from genome assembly GCA_916181665.1 of Avena sativa. NCBI lineage: Eukaryota > Viridiplantae > Streptophyta > Magnoliopsida > Poales > Poaceae > Avena > Avena sativa. Next base: position 598,343,392 of record OV702289.1, read on the forward strand.
GCTTAACTGAATCCTATATTCAATGATCTATTTCCTAAAATTATACTGTCAAATAGATAATGGATAAAATTGGATATGATTCCTAGACAATACTAGCAGGAAAATGATTTTAATTGACTTCCTACATATTTGCAGAGATGTTGTGATCTGTTGGGTTTATTATATGACGTTGATTAATTAGATTAATGGCTTCAGCTGTTGTGTCATATTATTGTGATGCCTCTCTGGAGTGTACATAAGAGCAAGAGCATAACAAGCATGATCTGCTATTTGAATTAACTAGCTAAAAGGTATGATTTGGATGCCAATGATGCATGGTCAGAGGCAGTGCTGTGCATAAATACATATGTGCTCACAAAACCTCTAGGATGGTCCTTCTTAGCATCTCTAAGTAGATCCGAGAGGAATCTTTCCTTCTAATCCTCCTAGAAGCACCTCTAGTTGCAGGGTAGTTGGATAAAGAATGGTTTTGTTGGTGCAATATAATAAAAATGGATACTACATGAGCTAGAATATGCTCTAGATTTATACCTGCTGCTTTTCTTTGGCTTGTTTGCTGTAATATGGATCTCTTGATCCACTATATCTTATTCTCTCAATCTAGACTACTATTGCTTCCAGATCTCCTTCTCCTCCTTGTCCTATCTATTGTATGGCTTCTTGAAGCAACCATAGGTTGGGTGATAGTTTGGTGAGATTGTTTGGTGTCCTTGCTGATGTTGACCTTGAGCTGAAACTTTCTTCTCCAAAGCTGCTCCTGGATGGCTTTCCCAAGCAACCAGGTTGCTGATGATGTGGGTGTGCGACATGGTGGAGGTTTTGGTGCTGAACCATGCACTCTGGACTTGTGTGGATGGAATTGTTGGATGTGGACAGGAGCAATTTTGTTAGCTATGGATGTGCCCTCTCTATCTGCTACTTTCATGTGGGGTGGACAACACATATGCTTGCATGCATGAGTAAGCTGCTTGCCTATGTGCTTCACTCCTTAGCTCAAGTTACAAGGCCTCGAGCTTCTTCTTGTAGATAAGCTTGGTTGTGAGGATATTTTCGGGGTGACTAACTTTTGATATTTACTGCTTTGCTGAAACTTGCCCCTCATGCCTGTGATGATGTGCTGAGGCAAAATATCTTGATAAGAACAGATTTACACTTGACCCTTTTATTTAAAATACTCAGTGATGATTCAGCAAGGCATTTCCTTGCTAACCTCAGAGTACAACATTCACCACAACCCCTTACTCCTATTTTCAGTTTGGCTGTTTTGCTTTGTTTTCTTTTGTTTTTTCATTTTACAGGAATCAAGGTGAAGAAGAAAAGAAGAGTCGGGAGATGGACAAGGAAGATTTTAGATTTTCTTTTTACTCCTTTGTAACTTTCTTTTATTCTTAAACATTGTAAAGAATATTATATCCTTTTATTAATGTAATAAGGTTTACTTTTCTATTTGTAATTTCAAGTTCTCTTTTTATTTATTAATTGCAAAGGAACATTGGAATGTTATACTCCTTACTTAATAAAGTTAAATTTTCTCTCATTTGGGGAATTTGAGACTTGTTATTATTTGTACTTGTATTTTCTTGAGTTCACATTTATTAATGTAACCTTTCATTTGTCTTTTATACCTTTATTATAAAGGGCAATGTATTATATATTCATATAAAGAGTACTTTTATTTTATTATTGCAATTTCTCTTCCATATACATTTTTCATTTAGTTATTTCCATTTACTTTACTTTTAGTCTTAAATTATAAATACAATACAATTATTTGTATATTAAAGAAATTCATTTATCTAGTTATGTTTGAAATTCAATTTCATTTACTAATTCATTTCAAATTCTATTTGAATTCAAACATATCTTTTGAATGTTCAAATTTGAATGGATTCCCCCCTCAAAAGCAAGGATACAGTAGAGATCATGTCGAAATCTATCACACTTGCCTAGATGTTTCCATCAGAACAAGAGAGATCTCGATCCCTCTATAACTTCTTTAGTTTTGCGCAAAAATTCCCCATATTTTCTTATGCATGAATGCAATCCACAAATATGTGTCCTGTCTATTTCTAGGTGCTAATCCTAAGATGTTACACTAATGCTAGCTCCCACCACATATCCTTGAGGGGGCGAACCATAGGGGGGTCGGGCAACCCCTCGTCCTCCCTGTATCCGCCTATGTGTGCCTCCCTTTTTCTTTGCAGGTCAACCATGACTAGCCACTTAGAGGCCATGAGCTCACGATCAACCGCCTCCTTTTTCATGAAGTTATGGGAGATCTCGCGAACACAGTATTTGGTTAACGCATTGGTATCTTCGAGGAAAACATCAGACGCTTCTTAAAGCATCCTTCTTAAACAAGATTGTGAAACATGGTTGCCGGTGGCGTGCAAACATAGTAGACCGACACATGCCTCGGGAATCATCGAGACATTATATAAAGTTGACCGCCTAATGTATTTTGAACCACTGACAGGGTTGGCCCACCTACCATTCGGGTAGGGGTGAGCTTTAATTAATGCATCGCAAACACATGTGGCAATGTTACACATGTCACATGTGCCACAGACCCGGGCTGTTGTTTATGTATACCAATGCCACATACTCAAACGTGAAGGTTACACAGTACGCATGTGTCACTGGCATGTTAATGCACCAACATGCTGCCACTATATTGTAGATTAGTGGGTATCGACGCACCGACACACTACCAGTATTTTGAGCTCGTAAATGCGGGTGGATCCTACATACAGGTGGTGCAATGTCTCCTTCAGCACACTTCCACTAGACACATAGTAGCGGTGTACACTTTTCTGGCATGTTGTGTATATCTTTTCAGAACCTGCGGGGTTTTTATTTTTTGGTGCTCCATTAGCAAAAAGGGCCTATAATGGTTTATGTACTAGTGCTTTTCCAGAGGGGGGGGCGAGGTCAGGGGCTAGGGATTAGGATCAAGGGAGGGATGTCCCGTGAAGGGGGAGAGGGGGCTCAAGCTAAGTGTACTTGTGTGGTCTAACCATCATTAATAGATGCAGAACAACGAGTCACTAGGGGGTGAAGAGTTTGAGTATTGTAAGAGCATCTCCACTCTACCACTCTAAAGCCCCCCCAAAGGGCTATAGGGATGCCGGCACAAAAAATCACGCCCAACCACACTCCCAAATTCGGTTTTGGCGCCGGTGCGGCCCAACTAGTTATCCAACGCACCCAGGCCAAATCCAACCCGCGGGGTGTCTAGCCAGGGCGTCGGATGGATGAGAAGGCGATGCAAGCCAGCCCTAGTGATACATTCGATCCGGATTCACAAATGTAGTATAATAGATTTTCCCCTAGTAGGCCTAGGTTTAATCGAACCTTGAAAAGAAATGCTAAAAGGAAATAAAAAGGACACCTCGACAAGACTTTGTTTCTTGATTTTACCTTTTTTTACCGGAACAATCTAGTTTACTTCTATAGTGGGTTGATTCAATGGATGGAGGCCAGGATTGAAGATCCACCTGCAACTGCACATCATATGGGATAAAGGGTAATAATAAGCATAGTCATGTGTAATATTTTAATAGGGATAATCTCTTGTGGGCAACACATTCTAATATACTAGAGACCCTATGATGCAGTAGGCATAGCAATAATCTTTTAATCCAACCGAGTGCACCATGAAGCAACGGGCTATAAACGATTATTAAGTGTAAAACACACATCAAAGCATTAAGTGGTGATGTTGTTGTGATCCTGAATGGGTTGCTAAGCAAGACCGTACAACCCTTTCTATCACTAGGGTTTCTATGAGATCGCCGCTAGCCAAGTGACATGGGTATACCCTACAGGTACTCAAGCTTGGTATATACGGTCCAAATACGCACAAGCCCACGGTGTTGCCAAGGCCCGGATGAAAGGACTCGAGTAACCTGCGGACTCTCGATTGCTTGAAGAACAAGAAGAAGCTAAAAGATAGAAAGTTTGAAGGGGAAAACCCTAACTTGTAACCGACTCGACCTGCTACCCGAGACCTAGCCTATCTATATAAAGGCTAGGAGGGGGCGGCGAGGAGAACACACGCAACCCTAGTTTCCACAACCCTCGCCAGATTGCATCTACGCACCATTGTAACTTTCGACTCCCTCGATAATTCCACGAGCAGACAAGCAGGAGTAGGGACCTCTACGAGGCCTGAACCTGGGTAATCCTTTGTCCCCTGTGTGCTTGTTTGCTAGCCGATAGATGTCTCCAGAGCTCCCTCCTTCTCCAAAACCCAAGTCCATAACAATGGGCATTGACGAGTTAAACCCTCGTCAATTGGCGCCGTCTGTGGGAATTGGGAGTGCTGATGTTGCGGCTTCTTCGGCCCCATCAACTGCGATCTACAACTCCGCAACAGCGGAGATTCGCCAGCTCTTCGGCGCCTTCGACTTCACCGTCCACACGCCGGTCACCCGTCCGGCCTTCGAGTCTGTGGGCGACGGAATCAGCCTGGCGATTGGAAGCTTTTCCAAGTCGGTCAGATGGGCACGCTTCGTATGCCTGATCAGCCGACAGCACCGGCGATTGCCCCGGCATCATGGTTCCCTCCATCGATCGGCACCCTTAGCGAGCTCAATGCCCCGGTGGCAGTCGAGAATACGATCAGCGACAGAAGTCGTGATTCCGATCTGAGCGATCTGGCCACTGAAGATGGAACCTATGGTTCCGGATCTGAAAGTTGTGGAAGCAACAGCTTCCCCAATCACTTCATGTGTGCCGGCATCAACGCCGGCAACACCTTCGCCAATCGCGACAATGGTGGTAACACCGGTAACGGCACCGATCCACCCAACGCTGGAAACGGTGGCAACAGCGGCAATGGCGGCAATCGTGCTCCCGTCAACAATGGAGGAGCAGTCGAACCTCCTAGCATAATCAATGAGCAAACCGGCGAACGTGTCGTAATCAAGCTCAACGAACAAGAGTGGGATCGCTGCCGCGAAGCCCTACGGGGCACACCTCTACCCTTTGGGTCCCCGCAGGAACTGCTGATGGGCTATCACTGGCTCCTAAAGGAAGAATTCAAGCGCCAACTGCAAACAATCGCGCAACTCGAGGCGCGTAAAAAGGCAGCGGACGAATCGAGCCTTCGTCGTGCTGGGCTCTCCTCCTACGGAGGATCCTCCTCAAGAGGCAACGAATACCTCGCCAAGAAGAGGCAGTCGCGGATGGCTCACCTCACCGAACAAGAATGCATAGAGGCCGCGGAAGTCCTCGACTTCGGCTCTATGACAGTCGACACGAGAGGCAACGTGGTTCCTAGGACGCCGCAGGCTGCGGTGATGACAGCCACCATGTACCTCCTCAATAACCAGCCGCCAGCTGGAGATCCCTAAACTGCCATGCACCGATCTACAATCGCGGGTTTGTGGTTAATCAAGGCTACCCTCGACAAGGAGCCAGTACCAGACCCAAAGAAGGGCAAAGCGCCACTCCTCGCCCTCATCCAGCAATGACAGTCACGACCTGTCTCTACGCCGCCGCTCATGGCGACATGACCGCGACTACGATGCACGCGACGACCTCACGCAGCGCAAGATCGACAAATCAAGGGCATGACATGCTCGGTTGACTGATGCGGAAGAAGAAGACGGGGAGCTCTGCGGCGCCCGATGCTTTAGCAGATCCATTAGGCAAAAGAGAATGTCTAAAGGGTTCAAACTCCCATCGGAGAACCCGAAATTTGACGGTCTGCAGGACCCGAAGATCTGGCTGGAGGACCACATCTCCTCCGTCAGATTCCACGGAGGCAGTCGAAGCACTGCCATGCAATGCCTGCAGCTACAGCTACAGGGTGCCGCCCGAGCATGGCTCAATAACCTCCCACGCGGATCCATTCACAGCTGGGATGAGCTGGTTTACAGCTTCATGCGCAACTTTAAGGGCATGTACAAGCGACCCGCATCAATCGAAGAGCTGAGATGCTGCCAGCAAAGATCTGGCGAATCGCTGCGCTCTTACATTCAAAGGTGGTCCATCATCAAGAACTCCGTGAAGAACATCTCGGAAGACCGCGCGATTGATGCATTCAACGGTGGTGTCCGCCGCATGGAACTCAGGGAGGAGCTAGGCCGCTCAAAGCCCCAGACCATCGACCACCTGATGGAGATCGCGAATCGGTGGGCCGATGGAGAAGATTCGGTGAAGAACTGCGCTCACTCCGACGAGGAGGCAGAACTCGAGCGCAGATGCGACCGCCGAGGTAAACACCGCATGCGCATCTACGATGACCGTGACGACCCATGGTCGCGGCCGGCTACGCCGATAGACGTGACGATAACCGCAACAGCGGATACCATAGCGGCGGATAACGCGACTCCGGGAAAACCACGCAAGTGTGGCAACGCCGCACTCGCGATGAGGCACCCGCGACCTCCATCGAGGACAAACTGTCCGGGCCATGCACGGTACACTTCTACATCGACAAGCATGATGGCAAGAGAAAGTCCAGCCACCTCCTCAAGGACTACCGTGAGTTCCTCAAGCTACACGAGGGATTGGTTCGGATGAACCGCAATGCAGTCGAAAGAGGCTACGGAGCCGCTCCAGGCGCCATGGCACATGGCGCACCACCACCACCACCTGGGCTACCCCCGAACGGAGCCGCACCGGACCAGCACCACGGGGGTGAACCGTACCCACGGGCCATGGGTACCATGATGATCCAAAAGGGGCGCCCCTCTAACAGGGTGCAGAAGGCCATCACTCGCCAAGTCAACTTGGCCACACACTCGCCACCATTCACCACTGAGTACCTCAACGGCAGCGAGTCGTGCATCACCTTCGACAAACGCGACCACCCGCCTCAGATACCTCGCCCAGGTTATCGCCCCCTCGTACTCAAGGTGCAAATTGGACGTTTCGACATGAGTCGCGTCTTCATGGATGGCGGAAGCGGCATCAACCTCATATTTGCGAGTACCTTGCGAGCAATGAGGATCTCGCTAACCTGCTTGGAGGCATCGGACACAACATTCCACGGCATCGTCCCAGGGAAAGGCGTATACCCCCTGGGCAAAATCAACCTCGACGTCATTTTCGGCATGCCAAAGAACTTCCGGCGCGAGCGCATTGACTTTGAGGTCGTCGACTGGCCCTCACAATACCATTGCATCCTTGGGCGCGTCGCATTCGCTAGGTTCATGGCAGTGCCCCACTATTCCTACCTACAGATGAAAATGCCAGGACCCAACAGCGTCATAACGATCAACGGGAGCTTTGAGCGATCTGACAGTTGCGACAGGGAATTCAACAGAATCTCCCAGCCCTTTGGCATGCAGGAGGAACTCGCAAGACTGAAAGAGACGACAGACAACAGTCTGCCTCCTCTGAGTAGGCCAAGCTCACCTGACCTCTCCTTCGACTCATCTGTGCACACAAAGAAGGTGCAGGTCCATCCATCAGATCCTGCCAAGATGGCCCTCATCGCCAACAACTTGAGTCCCGCATAGGAACTCGCGCTCGTCGAATTCCTCCGTGAGCACTAGGGAATTTTTGCCTGGTGTTCTGCGGACATGCTAGGAGTTCCCAGGGAATTCGCCGAGCATGCACTCAACGTCAACCCCGACGCAAGGCTAGTCAAGCAAACAATCAGGCGACTGTCTGAGCCACGAGCGCAGGCAGTCGGAATGGAGATCAACAGACTCCTCGAGGATAAGTTCATACGCGAGATCAAGGAAAGCACTTGGCTCGCCAATACGGTGCTGGTACCAAAAAAGGACACGGATATCCTACGGATGTGTGTGGACTTCACTTCTTTAAACAAGCACTGCCCAAAAGATCACTTTCCGCTGCCACGGATCGACCAGATCATCGACTCCACCGCGGGATGCGAGCGCCTCTGCTTCCTCGACGCCTACTCAGGCTAATCAAATTCGAATGAAGGAGGAAGATCAGGAGAAAACAGCGTTTACAACGCCCTTTTGTGTGTTCTGCTACAACACAATGCTCTTCGGGCTAAAAAACGCGGGAGCCACCTACCAGCGATGCATGCAGGCTTGCCTCAAGGAACAACTAGGTCGCAACATCCAAGTCTAGGTCGACGACATAGTAATCAAGACCAAGGAGGAAGCCTCTCTAATCGATGATTTGCGCGAAACCTTCACCAACCTCGATCGCTACCGGATCAAGCTCAATCCGGACAAATGCGCCTTCGGCGTACCATCTGGGAAGCTACTCGGATATCTCATCTCCGCGAGGGGAATCGAGGCGAACCCGAAGAAGATAAAAGCCATACTGGCCATGGAGAAGCCGAAGAACATAAGAGGCGTCCAGCAACTGGCCGGACGAATCGCTGCCCTCAGTCGATTTATCAGTCGGATGGGTGAAAAGGCACTGCCCTTCTACCAGCTCCTCTGCAAGGCTGAAAAATTCGAGTGGACCAATGAAGCGCAAGAAGCATTCGAAGATCTCAAGCGCCTGCTATCCACTTTGCCAGTACTGGTGACTCCACGAGTGTCGTGGTGGTGTCACGGCAGATGCCATGGATAGGCTAAAGGTGGGGACTAATACACGCTAGGGGAATCCAGGGAGGGATAGTGAAGTGATTCTCCACACAGAAGTTTGTATTGCTGTTTCTTCAAGATTACAAGTGCTCCTTGAGTTGTATTGGCGAGAGGAGGAAGAAGGGGCTCTCTTACTCTCACCCACTGTTCACCCCTAGAACCTTAACCAAAACACTATGGCATAAAAAACTCAACCCCCTCTACTGAAACCCTAGCCCCCCTTTATATAGAGGAGGCTCGGTCCCTGCCTAGGGCATACGTGGAGGCATATTCCTAAGAATATGCCTCTTCCCAAAGTGGTAACCCGACCGGGGTGCTTTTCCCCCGCGTCATACATGCTTTAGCGACGTAAGCCTCTGTGGCGCCCGCGTCAGCCGACATGGGCGTCATCACCCTTGTCGGCCATGGGTGAGGGGTGGTTAAGTAGCGGAGGGGCGCACCCCTTAGCATTTTTCCACTTCTGCGCCCCTCTGCCCATTGCTTTTCTCCTTCGTCTTCCTAGCGACCGCGTCGCTGCCAGTGCTTCTAGCAGCAGCGCTGCCGCACTTTCCCCATGCTTCTGCTTCACAGCCACCGCTGCGCAACTTCTTAGCCACGGGTCCTCGCCAATCCAGGCCTCAGATCCCCGCCGCTGCTAGAGCCAGTGAGGGTAGTGAATACGAGATGACGGAGGAGGAGCTCGTCGTCGCCGAGCAGGAGATGGAGGAGGACGCCGACGCGGCGGACCGCGGCGCGTGGGCCGGATCATGGGTCTGTCAAGATGATCTTGACTGGCTCTACCGGACCAGACGCATTCCTGCCGGTGTCGCCGCTCGTCTCCCCTCCGCCGAACTGGCCCCCTCACCCAATCCGAGTGAGTTCGTCGTGTTCCTGTCCCACTTCCAACGGGGATTTGGTCTGCCGGTGAGCGATTTCTTCCGGGATTGGGTTAGGACCTACCACTTGCAGCCGCACCATCTCCTAGCCAATGCTATCACCTCTCTTTCTGCCTTTGCCTCTACGATTGAAGGCTACACCGGATTATGGCCCACGAAGGAGCTGTGGATCCGGTTTTTTGGGCTTCGTCGCAATGTCATCCCCAACATCCAAGTAGAGTCGGAGGATAAGCAGCTCACCCAATTAGGAGCTGCCTCCATCTCGCCCCGGAGACTTTCTGTTTTCCCCCGGGTTACCAGGCTTGACTCCTGCAAAGGATGGGCCCAGACCTTCTTCTATGTCCGGAATGAGGGCACTGAAGATTTGATTCGGTTGCTGCCCTACGCTCCGGGTCCACCTGACACGGAATTCTGGGAGGAGGTCCCCAAGAAGCCTACAGCTCTGGCCAACCAAGTTAACAAGAGGTTCACGGAGCTGAAGAAACTCGGATTGCGCAACGAGGATGCTATGATCACGTTCGTGCGCAACCGAATCTCTCCCCTCCAGAAGCGCACCCACAAGTTGTGCCACATGAGTTTTGGCCGCGACCCCAACCGGACCTCTTCCTTCGAGTTGAGCAACACGGAGATTTTTCGCCGTGTTAAGGCTCTCTTCACCACCCACCAGGACTTCTCCGCCGAATGGACGTGGGGAATTGAGCACTACTGTCGTGACAGGCTCCCTCCCGTAGTAAGCTTTGCGGGGCAAACTTATTTTGGATCACATATGTGTTGGTTTTTGTTGTATTTTTGACTCCGTTCTTCATGCCTTTTCTCAGCTGTTCCTTCAGCAAACTCTCGAGGATGGTACGGATCCGACCCTTAAGTGGGCGCCGGACCGAGAAATCCCAGATGAGGAGGAGCCGGACCAGGAGATGTTCCTCCCTATGACTGACGCTACCAAACGACCCAGCGGTAAATTCTCTTCTCTTAGAGATTGGCCCGATGATGAGGATGACTCGGATGTCGACGTGATTGAACCTGTTGAGGATGTCCCTCTTTCTTTTGCCTTTCCGGTATCAGCTAACCCCGGTGGGCATATCCACGAGGATCCTCCACTTGCTACGGGCGAGCCGGTTCCGGTGGCGTCGAAGAAGAAGCGCGGAGCCGCATCAAGTTCTTCCTCCGAACCTTCTCAGCCCACAAAAAGGCAAAAGAAGGTCGGAGACAAGACTGCCTCCAAGCGGGCAGGCAAAGCCCTGGCATGAAGGGCTCAGAAACCCAAGGAGGCCGAAACCTCGGATGCGTAAGTCATTTTTCGTTGCGTAACTCGCTTTTCCTTGCATCATGGCTATTTCTCTTCTGACATTATTTCCTTCTTCAGACCTCCGGTGGAGGTCCCTCAGAGCGGATCAAGCATCTCTTCACCACTTCGATCCGGCCCTTCTCCTCCTCGTGACGACGAGTCACGTCCGCTGAGCCCTATTCCAGAGGGTTCTACGGCTGCTCCGGGTTCCACACTACCTCATCGAGAGGAACGCGACCTCGGAGCAGGAGGGGTCGGTCCAGCCGAGGCGACGACGTCCACCACTTCGGCATTGCCGCAACCAGCAGCCACCGAGTCTATCTCAACACTAGCACCAGCAACAGTTCCAGTACCAGCGACCGAGCCAGCACCAGCACCTGTTCCGGCACCAAGGAAACCAACAACAGCTCCAAGTTCAGCTACAAGAGCTCCAGTGCCAAGTTCTTCCGCCTCGTCCGAGTCATCTCAGCCTCGGCGAGGAACTACTCCGGCAGCTTCTAAGGGGAAATCCATTGTAGTTACTTCTTCCCAGCAAGCTAAGGGAAAAAGGCTCTGGATACTACCAAGTCAGCATCCGTCGAGGCTGGGCAGCAAACCCTATCATTGATGCTTCCCAAGAAAGCCCCAACAGTGAAAGATGTTCCTGCCAAGCCAACTGATGTGCAGCAGATGGTTCTACATACCAGCCCAGCCCTTGCCTTGGTTGAGAGGAAAGAAGCGCACGCAAAGGGCTTGGTGGCACCCCATATGCCCACCGGTGAGCGGTACCCTCCGAGTCTTATTGAGTTCGTCATGAACTAGAATAAGACGGAGTTCGTCCACAACGACGATCTCCCGGAAAAGTTTGGCCCCGCAGAATTTTCCGCCCAGATGAATACTGCCGCTAAGGCAATTAACCTCGCGGGGCAAATGATGGAGGTATGTCGTTTCTCCTTTACATGCTCTAGATAATAACCATTAGTCCCCGAGCTCCATGTGAACTTCGATTAGGCACATACCTAGAGCCGGGTTAAGTTCCACTTGGCCCGGATCTTGTACACTTCAAATATGCACACACCTAGAGCCGGGTTAAGTTCCACTTGGCCTGGATCTTGTACACTTCGAATATGCACACACCTAGAGCCGGGTTAAGTTCCACTTGGCCCGGATCTTGTACACTTAGAATATGCACACACCTAGAGCCGGGTTAAGTTCCACTTGGCCCAGATCTTGTACACTTCGAATATGCACACACCTAGAGCCGGGTTAAGTTCCACTTGGCCTGGATCTTGTACACTTCGAATATGCACACACCTAGAGCCGGGTTAAGTTCCACTTGGCCCGGATCTTGTACACTTCGAATATGCACACACCTAGAGCCGGGTTAAGTTCCACTTGGCCCGGATCTTGTACACTTCGAATATGCACACACCTAGAGCCGGGTTAAGTTCCACTTGGCCCGGATCTTGTACACTTCGAATATGCACACACCTAGAGCCGGGTTAAGTTCCACTTGGCCCGGATCTTCTACACTTTGAATATGCACACACCTAGAGCCGGGTTAAGTTCCACTTGGCCCGGATCTTGTACACTTTGAATATGCACACACCTAGAGCCGGGTTAAGTTCCACTTGGCCTGGATCTTGTACACTTCGAATATGTACCAAGCTAATTTTACACTTCTGTACTTTTTTCAGGTAACCACCAATCGCCAGAGCGCTGAATTCCAACGCCTGCTGGATACCCACAAGATGCTATGCGCAAAACATGTTGCACTTAGTGCAGAACATGAAAAGAGGGGTAATTTTCTCCCTCGGCACTTCTCCGTTTTTCTTCACTTTCTTCCGCCGAACTAATCTCCTCATTCGGTTTCTGCAGCTGGGGTGGAGGCTGAGAACAAGATCATGCGGAAGAACTTGGAGGAAATTCGAGGTATGTCCTCTTTTGTCCGACCTCGTAGTGTTTTCCATTTCCTCTTCTCCCTGGCTCAGCAAACATTCACTCCTCGGCTCTGCCGGGTCAACATACTATTTCAGCATCGCTTGAGGATAGTGTGCTCGTGCCTGATATGATGCTGAATTTTCTCGAACAAGCAGGACAACATCAAGCCGAGATGAAGAAAAAGGATGATAAGCTCACTCTCCTCCGGACTAAGGACAACGAGATTGCCAAGCTCAAGGCTGAGATGGAGAAGATGAAGGCCCAGCACCAAACGGAGATCCAAAAGATTGGCCAGAACTTCACGGAAGAGCGTGAGCGCCTTACTCTCTAGATCTCCAAGGACCAGGACCTACTTAAAGAATCCGACATCCAGCTTGGGTCGGCGATCGCTGAGCTTGAACAACTTCGCAAGAGACGCGACGATTGCATCAAGGAGTTGACCCGAATCCACAGCCATATTTCACGTAAATTCCTTTCCCTTATCCGACATAATTCTCCGGGTTAGTTCATATGTCTTTGCTTTAGCTTCTTCCTTTGCCTTGTTTCCAGACCACTTTCCAGAGGGTACTCCCATTGCGGGCGCTGCTGTTGCCAAATTTCGCCGAGAGAAGGGTACTCCCGTCGCTCTTGACGGTGAGGGCATTCCCTTAGACATGGAGGACCTATTGGTCAGCCTGTCAGCTCGCGTGGAAATCATCAAGAACTACGGCAAAGATCTCCTCAACGTTTCGGTCCGGATCTTCAACATGTTCTGGCCCAGTGAGAGCGCTCCAAAGAGGATCACACTTCTTGCTGAAAAGCTGTTGGATATCGAGACCTAGCTTGACCTCTAGAGAGAGTCCGCTAGGCGTGCCGCAGCTGATACTATCCTTCACCATATCCTCACATGGTACGAGAAGATCGACCTCAGCCTCCTTACACGCCGACGCACCGGATCTAGATGGACTGATGATCCGGAGTGGGTAGCTCGGCGCCAGGCTTGCGCCTACAGCCTCGTCGAATATTCCCCTATTCATGACTGGGTTGAAGGACCGAGCTTCCTGGAATCTGCTGGGGACGAGCACGTTGAGAACGTTGAAGATGGGTCGGATGAGGGCGGAGAAGATGATGCCTCCGATATTGAAGATAGCGACAATGACGCCGAACTTCCTCCTCCTGCTGCTCCTTAGTTCAAAAAACTTGAAAATTTATCAGATCCCCGGTATGCCGGGGGCAATTGTATGCTGGATATGTGATATTTTGCTACTATGTTTCTATGCCGGATTAACTTGGGCATAGTCCCCGAGTTTCATTTTCTTGTTCGTCCAATTCTCTAGCTCGGTCCGTGTCTACCTTGATTCGGTTTTACGACTTACGAATCCGAGCTTCAAAAATTGTTTTAACAATACTTAGAAACTTTTAGGCTTAGCTCAAAATAATTCAGCATAATAACTTGAAAATAAATACAGTGTTAGTCCGAAAAACAAACGTTAGCTCGAATAAATTCGTTTCCTTAGTCGTTTTTCATGTGCTACGCAATTCCAAACTTGTTCTCTTGCTTGCCATGAAGCCAATTCTTGTTGGACAGCAGCAAGTCGAAGAGTTGGGTTTTTGGTGCTCACACATTACTAATCCGAGTTAAGTAGAACGACTTATTCCAGCTACCGCATAAGAAGTCACAACAAACATTATTAAGGCAGTCCCCGAGTTACTGCTCGAGGCGTTGCTATTTCATTGATAAGCTCATTGCCGACATACATACCGACATATGAGACGACTCGGATACATACACTTCTTAGCTAAGTGTAGAAGGGACGAAGTAGTGCTACATTCCACGGTCGCTTAGATTCCTCTCCGGACCTGTCCGCCTTGTTCTTTTCCTGTGGATTTGCATCTATAAGATAGTAAGAATCATTGTGCAATGCTTTGCTCACAATGAATGGCCCTTCCCATTGGGGGGATAATTTATGCATGCCAGTAGTACGTTGTACCAACCGGAGCACCAGATCGCCTTCCCGAAAGACTCGGGGGCACACTTTCCGGCTATGGTAGCGTCGGAGATTTTGCTGATATATGGCGGATCTGGACAGTGCCAGTTCTCTCGCTTCTTCCAGCAGATCAACATCATTTTGCCGGGCTTCTTGCACTTCGGCTTCTGTGTATTGGGTGACCCTAGGCGAATCATGCTCTATGTTGGCTGGTAATACAGCTTCTGCCCCATATACCAGAAAAAATGGCGTATAGCCTGTTGATCGATTCGGAGTTGTTCTTAAACTCCACAGTACCGCTGGTAGTTCTTCTATCCAGCACCCCGCTGATCTTTGAAGCCGCTCAATGAGCCGGGGGTTTATCCCGGATAATACTAATCCGTTGGATCTTTCCACTTGTCCGTTCGATGCGGGGTGGGCCACCGAGGCTACATTGAGTCGAATCTTCTTGTCTCGGCAGAAGCGCGCAAATGCTCCTTCCGCAAAATTTGTTCCATTATCAGTTATGATACTGTGAGGATAACCGTATCTCAAGATTATGTCTTTGAGAAATGTTACGGCCGTAGCTCCATCACATTTTCTTATAGGCTTCACTTCAATCCATTTTGTAAACTTGTCCACCATGACCAAAATGTGTGTCATGTTTCCTCTCGCTGGTTTGAACGGGCCAACCATATCCAAGCACCATACAGCGAATGGCCATGTAATTGGTATGGTCTTGAGTTCCGACATAGGCATATGTGTCTTAGTGGCATACCTTTGACAACCATTGCATTTTCTCACCAGATCTTCCGCTTGTTCTAAGGCACTTGGCCAGTAGAACCCATGCCGGAATGCTTTTGCCACCAAGGCTCTGGATGAGGCATGATGCCCACATTCTCCTTGGTGTATATCTCGGAGGATGTCAAGTCCCTCTTCTGGGTCAACGCATCGCTGGAGGACGTTGGTTACACTCCGTTTGTACAGCTCGGAATTGATAATCGTGTATGCTTTTGCTCTCCTCTGAGTTTGCCTGGCTAACACCTCCTCAGCGGGTAACGTTCCATCTTTCAGGAATTAGAATATAGGCAGTGCCCAAGCTGGTATCGCTCGTGGAGGCAACATCTCCTCATCAATTTCCATCTGATCCACCGGCATAACTTCAGCCGGATCACGCTCAGCAGTCCCCGGGTCAAACGAGGTAGTCCCCGGGTTTGCTGATGCAGTCCCCGGGTCTCGCGTACTACCTCCCGTGTCAATGTCCATGGGCTCAGCTCCGGATTCCGTATATTCCAGGACATAGATCGAGTCGGTTCCTGGGGACGGCCTGATAGATGGTTTTCTGAGGTGTTCCAATGCTACACCCGGTGGAATTGCCTGTCGGGTCGATCCGAGCTTCGACAGCATGTCGGCAGCCTCGTTTTCCACTCGGGGTACATGGTGAAATTCACATCCCTCGAAGTAACCAGATATTTTCTGCACGTGAAATTTGTATAGTGCCATGTTTGGATCCAGGGCGTCCCACACTCCGGACACTTGCTGCACGACCAGATCCGAGTCGCCAAAGCATATTATCCGACGTATGCCAATCTCTTTTGCCACTTTGAGCCCATGCACGAGAGCCTCGTACTCAGCGACATTGTTCGATGCCGCGAAATGGATCTCCAATACGTATTTTAGCTGGCCCTTCTTTGGCGAGGTAAGCACAACCCGGTGCCTAATCCGGTTTTGGTTTTCGACCCGTCAAAGTGCATCCTCCAGTAGTTCGGATCTGGTGGCGGTGGTTCATATTGTACCTCGGCCCAATCCACAAAAAAGTGCGCCATAGCCTGAGACTTGATCGCTTCTCTTCTGTCATATTGGGGCGCATAAGGGGCTAGCTCGATTACCCATTTTGCAATTCTGCCACTCGCATCCTTGTTACCCATTATCTCGGATATGGGAGCTTCACATATTACTTTGATGGGGTGCTCCTCAAAGTAATGCTTTAACTTCTTTGCCGCCATATAGACACCATATGCCACCTTTTGAAAGTGCGGGTAGTTCTGTTTTGAGGCAGACAATACCTCGCTCAAGTAATATACTGGCCTCTGCATCGACTTACCCTCTTCATTGTGCTCTACTATAATCACTGCACTTACAACTCGGTTGGTTGCGGCTATGTAGAGCAACATTGGCTCCTTTGATAGTGGAGAGGCTAACACTGGTGCAGTGGCCAACATCTTTTTTAAGTGGGCAAAGGCTTCATCGGCCTGTGGCGTCCAAACGAATTTATCCGACTTTTTCATGAGTTGATAGAGAGGCAGTGCCTTTTCTCCCAACCTACATACAAACCGACTTAACGATGCCAGGCACCCAGTGAACTTCTGGACATCGTTAAGACACTTCGGCAGCTCCATTCGTTCAATGGCCCGGATCTTAGTTGGATTAACCTCGATACCTTGGCTGGAGACGAGATATCCGAGTAATTTTCCAGCCAGGACACCGAAGGTACATTTTTCCGGGTTAAGCTTCATCCGGAACCTTCTCAAGTTCGCGAATGTCTGCCTGATGTCGTCAAGGAGCATTTTTCTTTCCTTGGTCTTGATAACCACATCATCCACGTATACTTGTACGTTCTGACCTATTTGGTCGTGCAAACATTTTTGCATACATCTTTGGTATGTTGCACCTGCATTACGCAAACCAAACGGCATAGTGTGATAGCAATAAGCCCCGTACGGGGTAATAAACGCAGTCTTTATTTAATCATCCGGGTTTAGAGGTATCTGGTGGAAACGAGAATATGCATCGATGAATGACAATAGTTCGCATCCCGCGGTTGAGTCTATGACCTGATCTATCCTCGGCAGTGGAAATGGATCTTTTGGACACGGCTTATTCAGGTTCATGTAATCGATACACATACGCCAAACCACTGCCACGTTCGGATCATCCTTCTTCTTTTCTACCAGCACCAGATTAGAGAGCCAATCCGGATATAGTACTTCCATGATAAATCCTGCTGCTAGCAATCGAGCTATCTCGTCCCCAATGACTTTTCTCCTATCCTCGGCGAAGCGGCGGAGAGGTTGCTTCACCGGCCTTGCTCCGGGCCTTACGTTCAAAGAGTGCTCGGCCAACTCCCTCGGAATACCTTGCAAGTCCTGTGTAGACCAAGCAAAAATATCCCGATTCTCACGGAGGAAGTTGACAAGCTCGCTTTTCTATTTGTCTTAACCCGGCACCAATTGTTACGGTGCACTCCGGGAACATGTCATCAACTAGAACCTTCTTGGTGTCCTTTGCGGCTTGGAATGAAATGCTGCCATGCGGGTTACTCAACGCCGGCATATACTGCTGCGCGGACTGAGCTAATGCCGCCACCTCTTGGATTTTTCTTTTCTCTTGCGCAATCACGAGTGACTCGGCTAGGTTAGACCCGGCTGAAGCGCACTCAATGGAACGTCGGAAATCTCCAGCAATTGTAATCACCCCATTTGGCCCGGGCAACTTCATCTTCAGATAACTGATGTGGCAGCTCGCCATGAACTTGTTCAATGTTGGTCTTCCGAGTAACGCGTGATACGCACTTTCCAAGTTCACCACCTCAAACTCTAGATTTTCAGTTCGGCAGTTATCCCTTGTGCCGAATAGCACGTCGATCCAGACTTTGCCTATGGGCTCGCAAGAAATGCCTGGTACAATGCCATGGAAAGTTATTCTCGTAGCCTGGAGCATGTTCTCCGAGATGCCCAACTTGCGCATTGTATCCGCATACATGATGTTAATGCTACTGACATTGTCAATCAGTACTTTGGAGAATCTCACATTGATGTTCGGTCCAATGAATGTCGGATCTAGCACTAGCGCATACGAACCTGGACTCGGCATAAGCTTAGGATGATCTTTGATGTTCCAGGTGATTTCCTGGTCCGACCAAGGCATGTACCTCGTCACTGCTGGCATTACCGCATTGACCTCCATATGTCGGCGCTGCAAGCTTTTCCTATCTATTTCCTCAGTTGTGAACACACAATAGCTCTGGTGATGTTCTCTGTACTCATTCCTTCCCCCATTTCCGGGGTACCTCTGATCCGGCTTTGCTGATTTTCCACCTGATGCACAGCATCCCTTCTCTCATTGTTGTCATACCTCGGCGGAGGGGGAGGCAACATTAACTGTTGCGTGTTCGCTCCGGAGAGCAATTGCTGCCGGGGTAACTCCTGCCGAGGTTGATCATTCCGGGGTGCCTGAGCATTCCCCGAACCACCTTGTTCTATCTTACGCATCCACTCACATTGCCTCGTTGTGTGACCCGCCGGGCTATTCGGATTTGGCGTGTGAAACTTACACGGCCGGTCCAACATCGACTCATAGGTATACCTCAGACAGTCTTTCTTTTCTTGCCACTGTTTCTTTTGCTCCGGAGTCCATGTTTTCTTGCCATCGTTTCTTGGAGTCCATTGCCCTCCCGTTCTCTGGCGTTGGTTGCTCCCTTCTCCGGGTTGATCTTGATTCACAGCCGCAACTTGTTGCGAACCATAGCGATGATCCGGTCTATCATCTCTCCTTTTTCCTCTGTAATCGTTCCTCCGAGATGACCCGGCTCCATCCCTCTGATAGTATTCCTCGTTGGACTCGCTTGATGCGAGCCTAGGTTGAGTCGGATCACCCAAGGCATACGAATCTGCAATCCGGATCATCTCTGCCAACGTAATTGGCATTTTCCTTTGCAACTTCATCCACAGCTCGCTGCCATATCTGCACCCTTGTGCAAACCATGCTATGGCCTGTGACTCTATGACACCCTCACACGAGTTTCTCACGGTACACCACCGGGTCAAGAATTCACGGTCCGTCTCATTAGGTCTTTGCTTGTACATAGCTAGGGTCTGCGGCCTATTCGGCCTCTGATACGTACTTGAGAAGTTGCTGATAAATATTTCTTCAAAATCTATCCAGCAGTTGATACTTTCGGGTGGTAAATTGTTCAGCCATACTCTGGCCGGACCTTCCAACATCTGGGGTACGTATCGTACATCCCATCTCAAGTTGCCAGTGGCAATTTTCACTGCTGTAGCATAGTTTATCAGCCAATCTTCCGGCTTGGTACTGCCGTCATACGTCTTCGTGCCTCTGGGCAGCTGGAAGTTGGGTACCGGTGGCTCCTTCATGATCCGGCGTCCAAAGCACGCTGGACCCGGGGGACCTTGACATTCGGTCTGTTCCGACCTATACAGGTGATCCAGTTTCAACCTGGCATCATCCGGCATTAAATCCCTGCTTCCCAATCTTGACCCTATCACATGATAGTCCGGTCTCGGGTAGCCCGCGTTCACCATTTCCGAATCACCGTCATTGTATCGGTTTTGCTCTCGTTGCGCACCTTTCTGTTGCATACCTCGGCCGACGCTTTGCTCTTGCCTTGGTACATTCCGCTGCTGCGGTTGTCCTGCTCCTGCGGAGTTTCGCTGTCCGGCATTGCCGTTGGCAGCATTCCCTTGACCGGCATTGCCTTGGTCGTGGTTACCTCGGCCAGCTTCACCTCGGCTCACACTTCGTCGATCATCATTTTTCCGCATTTCCTTTTCTTTTCCTGCACGCGTCGGGTCGTACGGGACGATCTGTTTGTTCCGTCTGGCCGAGGTTACTACCTCTTCTCTCCTTGGACCACCATGAGGTGACGATGCGGCTCCAGCGGATTTCTCTGGGTTACCCATCGCCGAATGGACGATTTTGGAAGCTCCAGCTCTCTCCGGGTTATCTCTCAGTAGCTCTTCGTTCTATCTGTTTGCGATCCGAACCAGCTCGTTAACCCTATCTTGCTGTCTTTGACGGGCCTCACCCGTTAGTCCCTCTAACTCGGATGCAGCCGCATCTGCTGCTCTGAGGTTCTTTGCCGGGGTACTATACTTCGGTAACCCCATAGACAAACAGTTTTCCGACCCCTCGGCTCCATCATCACCTTCTCTGTTCATCTCTCTTATGAGATTTCTCCCTTTTACTTTTACCGTATCAACTTTGTTTGCCTTTGCATACTCACGCAGCGTCATGTTCAGCGACTTCTGAGCCGTGGCTATTTTCTTTGCGCCCTCTAGTATCTTTTGCCTAGTTTCCTCTAGCTCGGCCTGTGCCTGAGCCGGATCTACCACTGCTGCTACCGGGTTAGCCAAGCTATCCATAGCTTCTCTTAGTACGTTCCCAGGCCTCTCTAGTGGAGATCCTCTACCTTTCCTCGGTGCCTTAGGTGTTACCTCCGGGTACGGTGCTGGGTCCTTGCTTGCGCCTGCACCTGGCGCAGTCATCATCACCTCCGCATGGTCTGGGGAGCGAGCGGTACGCGCCCCACGAGCCACAGTGAGGGGTGGTTCCCCCGCATCGACGACGCGGCGCGGATGAACGCATGATACGTCCACCGCAACGTAAACCTTGTGCGCACCAAGCTTGACGAAGAGGCCGTTACACGGAAGTGGGCGCATGCCTAAGCAGCCAGCGTTGTCGCTGACGAAGTCCAGCGCTCCAAAGCGCTGAACAAGCTCGGAGACGATGCGTTCGCCGGTGCCGATGAGGTTTCCCGTCCGGATCTTCACCCCTGCTAGCGTCGCTAGCCCCACGGTGGGCGCCAACTGTTGTGGTGGTGTCACGGCAGATGCCATGGATAGGCTAAAGGTGGGGACTAATACACGCTAGGGGAATCCAGGGAGGGATAGTGAAGTGATTTTCCACACAGAAGTTTGTATTGCTGTTTCTTCAAGATTACAAGTGCTCCTTGAGCTGTATTGGCGAGAGGAGGAAGAAGGGGCTCTCTTACTCTCACCCACTGTTCACCCCTAGAACCTTAACCAAAACACTATGGCATAAAAAACTCAACCCCCTCTACAGAAATCCTAGCCCCCCTTTATATAGAGGAGGCTCGGTCCCTGCCTAGGGCATACGTGGAGGCATATTCCTAAGAATATGCCTCTTCCCAAAGTGGTAACCCGACCGGGGTGCTTTTCCCCCACGTCATACATGCTTTAGAGACGTAAGCCTCTGCGGCGCCCGCGTCAGCCGACATGGGCGTCGTCACCCTTGTCGGCCATGACCCGGTGGTCCTGCCCTTGCTTTCTTCGCTCATGCAGTGTGTACCGGACCTTCTTTTTGACCAGAGAGATTTCTTCCTTCTCCTAGAAGCTAAGCGAGGACCCGGATCATAGTAGATCCGGCCATACCTGTTCCTGCATACAAGTTAGACAAGCACTTCCGACTTACTCCTTAAGTCGGTTGAGACAATGTTAGGCGACCCCCCTGGTCCGGGTTACTCCGTGATCCGGCCTGCCTGAAGTTGTCCCGACCAGCATTCGCTTTGGCCTTGCCTAACCTCGGCTAACTCGGCCTCTATACCCCGGAGTGACCCTACCCGGGGTTATCCCCCCAACAACGAGAAAGGGAACCACTGTTGCTGTACATCTCCGCCACCAACCAGGTGGTCAGCACAATGCTCGTCGTCGAGCGAGCTGAGGAAAACAAGGTCCACGGCGTACAACGCCCGGTATACTACCTCAGCGAGGTCCTCACGCCAACAAAACAGCGGTACCTGCACTACCAGAAGCTGGCGTACGGCGTCTTTATGACCGCCCGGTGACTGCGCCAGTACTTCCAGGAACACCCAATCGTGGTAGTCAACGACGCCCCGTTGGGACATATCCTCAATAACCCTGACGCCACGGGGCGAGTCGCGCTTTGGGGAATAGAGCTGTCTCCACAAGGCATCACATACGAAAAACGCGACGCCATCAAGTCGCAAGTGCTCCCTGACTTTCTCGTGCACTGGATGGAGAACCAGCTCCCGGACAAGCCTGATAAGTCCTACCTCTGGACAATGCACTTCGATGGGTCCAAGCGGAAAGACAGAGCAGGCACGGGTGTCATACTGACATCACCTCAAGGGGACAAGCTGAAGTATATCTTGCGAATGCAGTTCATAGCCTCAAACAACGAGGCTGAATACGAGGCCCTGTTGCACGGGATGAGGATGGCAAAAGCCTGTGGCGCCAAAAGGCTCATCATATATGGCGACTCCAAGTTGGTCGTCAACCAAACAATGCACGAGTGCGACGCACTGAACGACAACATGATCGCGTACCGCGACCTCTACGATACACTCGAGGGAGACTTCGATGGTTGTGAGTTGCGACACATAGGTCGCGAAAGCAACGAGGAGGCGGACACACTCGCCAACATAGGCTCTACCTGTGCCCCCATACCACCTGGGGTATTTCTCGAGCACATATGCGAACGCTCCATCAAGCCAAAGGCCGCAGAGAAGAAAACAAGCGCAGCCACGGACTCGGGGGCTACACCACCCAATGAACCAATGGCACTCGATGACTTGGAGCTGGACACAGGACTCGAGGGACCAATGAGTGTCATGATGATCGAGCAATCTTGGATGCAGCCGTACATTACGTACCTCCTCAGCAAGAGACTACCGGACGACCCGACAGATGCACGGCATATCGCGTGGCGCTCCAAGGCATTCGCCGTTGTCAACAGCGAACTGTATAAACGCAGCATCACAGGAGTGCTACAACGATGCGTCTCCATGGCCGATGGAAGAGCAGTTCTCCTCGACATCCATGAAGGGACCTGCGGGCACCACGTCGGCAGTCGCGCCCTTGTTGCTAAAGCTCTACGAGCTGGATTTTACTGGCCCATGGCCATGCGCGACGCCAAGGACATAGTCCAAAAATGCAATGCTTGCCAGCGATTCGCGGACAAGACACACGCACCAGGCGCAGAGCTACGGCCTATTCCAATGGCCTGGCCCTTCGCACAGTGGGGGCTCGACATGGTTGGCAAGCTTCCAAGGTCCTCGCGTGGAGGCTACGTTTACCTCTTGGTTGCAGTCGACAAATTCACCAAGTGGATCGAGGCCATGCCGGTAACCAACCAATCAGGGCACAACGCAGTCAAGTTCTTCGAGTCCATCGTCTATCGCTTCGGCATGCCGCACAGCATCATCACCGACAACGGAACGAACTTCACATCCAAGGAGTTCCAAGAATTCTACGAGAACCTAGGGATCAATATCAGCTACGCCTCAGTAGTGCATCCACAGACCAACGGTCAGGTGGAAAAAGCAAACGGGCTCGTCTGCAGCGGCATCAAGAAGTGAATCCTCCGACCACTCGAACAAGCCGCGGGTTGCTAGCCAGATGAGCTGTAATCCGTACTCTGGAGCCTACGTACAACTCCAAACAGCGCCATAGGCTACACACCATTCTTCATGGTGCACGGAGCAGAAGCAGCACTACCCGCCGAAGTACGGTACAAGGCGCCGCGCGTGGTCGCTTATAACAAACAAGAGTCATCCCTTGCACTCGAAGACTCCATCGACCTCCTTGACGAAGCAAGAAAAATCGCCGCAGAAAGATCCACGATCTACCAGCAGAACCTGCGCAACTATCACAGTAGAAGGCTTCGCCCCAGATCCTTCGTCGAAGGCGACCTGGTCCTACGACTGAAGCATTTATCTACAACATTTATACGAACTTTACAACACAAGTACACTTATATGCAGGATACAAATTTGGCTACCCTTGCAACATAAGAACGTTGGTTTGTTCCTCGAAGAAGTCGACGATCTCCTCTGTTGGACGGTCCATCGCCTGATAGTGCGGTACCATATTCCAGGCAGATCCTGCCGGCGGCGCTGGGGGACCAGAGGCGACGGCGGCAACATCCACGTCAGGCCTGTGCAATCGCACCATTGAGAGGGCAGCCTTGGCACCAGCCACCAACTGCTGCCTCACGCACTCGCGAACCGCGGACAGATCTTGAAATTTGGCAAGGAGAGCCAGCAAGCTTGATGGAGCATCATCCAACGGGAACATCGCCCGATAAATATTCTTCAAGCAGGACTGCGACTTCTTCAGGAAGAGCAGCACTCACGATGCGCGATCCTGCAGGGTCGCCAACGCAGTCGCACGATCATGATCTACCCAGAAGTATCCACTCTCTTGAAGTTTCTCCTGGGTGAGATCATGAAGGCAAATGGCAATTCTATCCTTCTCCTCATGCGGATGGCGCGTGCTAAAAACTACATGAGGCAGCATCAATAGCATGAGTACAACGTACTGCTGCGAGTAACTACGAAGGAAAATGTGAGAATAAGCAAACTAACACTTAAACTGGTCACCTAGCTGCGTCACCTCGCCAAGCAAATATTGCTCGCAGGCGGCGGCTTTTTCCGCCTTCGACTTCCACACGTCTATGCTACCGCGGATCACGGGCAACTCACGCTCCAGCTGCTTCACGCGATTACGAAGTCGCGAAAGCAAGGATAGCTCCTCTACCCTGGAGTGTGGTGGTGCCACTGTATCATCAAGAGATGGCGAGTCCTGGGTTCCCCCCACAGGAGCACTTGATGTACCCTACCACAAGTCAAGACAGAGGCAAATAAGGCGACCAAATTAACACAAAGGCAAAGGGAACAAATGCATTCAGGATCGGCATAAGTATTCACAGACACACTCGCCAGCAGGCATGTTCTCAAACCAAAAGAACAATCAATCAACTATTACAAAAGATAACTACGGAGCAGCTGGCTTCTTCGACTTTGACGGCTTCGGGGGCTTCATCAAGTCCGTGGCAGTATCAGACGCCACTGACTTTCCACCGGCCCCTGAGGCCGAGGCTTTCGCCGCCTTATTAGCACGTTGGAGCTCCTCGGAGTACTTTGCAACAGTATTTATCAAGTGATGGCCATATTTAGCATAGGCAGTCACAAAAGGAGCAAAGACTACCTGCTGACCATCCGCGCCAACAGGCATCGCCTTCGACACCGCGGAAGGATCGATATCAGCTCCGTGGGCTTGCACCATCGCGAGTGTCATGGATGCACCAGCCGCGTGGAGGGAGTTCTTGTAGGCGGAAGGCACACCACCGGCGAATGACTCCACCAGCTTGTCCATATTATCGATGAGTTCCGCCTTTGGCATCAACTCCTCCCGGAGGCGACTGAGAGCGACCTTGGCCTTGGAAAGTGTATCTTGGACAGCGGCGCTGTGGTCCTCGACTGCAGACACCACGCCTGACAGAGCATCGTCGTGATGAAGGGCCTGCGGGTTAAAGCTCAGATCGCCAGCATCTGCACATGAACCCATGCATGGATCAAAAACTTCAGCGCTACCAACAAAAATGCTAAGGCTAGAGAAGGACATCAATATCCACAGGCAAAGGTACCTGAGAGAGCCTTGGCGACTGAGAACAGTTGTTCTTCGAACAACTTTTCCCTGGCCGCAAAGGACGCACGCAGATCCTCTTCACGCTTCTGTGCCTCATCATGAGCTGCGAGTGCCTCGTCGCGACCCTTCACAGACGCGGCAAGCGTTTTCTCCAAGGTGGCGACGTTGCGCAGTAAAGCGTTATGTTCAGCTACACGGCAATCAAAAGTTGACTATCAGTCGACTATACCAAAGAAGGAGAAGACGAAAAAGAATAGGTGTAGAACACTCACTTTCGACCACGCGGTGACGCGTCTCCAGCATTGCATGCTGGCGACTCATCTCCATCACCTGCTTTGCCACTTGCGCGGCTTCCTTTACAAGGAGTTGTCGCACAAACAAGGAATCAATGAACACAACGGATAACGCTGACTGCCACATTAGAAAGAAGGCAAGATATACTTACATGATCCTCCAATGACTCCGAAGAAGTTTGTTGTACCGTCATCCGAGCAACCATTCGATGCTCCCCTACGTGAGGAGAGCTCGAAGAATTGTGCCCGGAGTGGGCCGCCACCGGAGGGGAAGGAGCGCGCTCGATCTCTTTCTTGGCCCTTGAGGTCGCGACTCCTGATTCCTTCAAAAACTCGACGTCGCTAGAAGATGACGATGCCTCTTGACTACAAGACAAAATCCACATTGAGAAAGGGCAAACTCTAGGGCAAAGCCAACAAGAAGAAAACAGAGAAGTAGAAATGAACTCGAAAACTTACCAGTTAAACTTGTCAAAATCAAACGTGGCCTCCACCGATTCCGACGAAGACTCCTTAGGCAGTCGCATCTTCTTGCGAGAAGATGGTGCCACAACTCTCACGAGAATGGCGGTAATTGGCGACTCCGTGCCAACAGCCGTGCCTTCTGGATTCGAAGGAGACGGCGCGTCAGAATCCTTGCTGCGCGAACGCTTGCGAGTATCCGGACTCTCGGACTCGGGGGCTTTCTCTTCCACATCAGAAGGGACAGTCGACTCAGACTCGTCCTCTTCCAAAGCTTCGCGAGGAATAATCCCCTCAGGGAGAGGGGGCATACAAGGCGACACCGCCCAATCCTGCACACAGACAGTGAAGATCAGCAAAAAAGAACAAGTAAGCAACAGAAAAGCAATCACGAAAACAAGCTACTGCGTAACACAACTGTACCTCAGGAGGAGGGTTCGAAGCATCAAAAGGAGGAACGACTGGCTCATTCGGAAGCACATCCTTGCCAGTGTACTTCGTGACCAGTCGAACCCTCTTATCCACCTCACCCGCGGACATGCCATCGGCAGACACGCGAGTGGCATCATCAGCGCCAGCCCATTGAAACATGGTATGGACTCAGGCTTGGAGAGGCTGGACGCGGCGAGGCAACCAAGATCTGATAAGGGTGCAGCCTCCCTCTTTCGCGCCTATGCGACTAACGAGGTCGCAGACGCGTTGATACAGCACGTCTGTCTCTGCAAGTTCACTAGGCATAACTACGTTCTTCCAGGAACGCATCTTCTTGCAGGGAGTCGCAGGATCAAAGGGCATGAGTCCAAAGTGCTCATCTTTGGACTTCTGATCACGGACATAGAACCATTTGTTCCTCCATCCCTGGACAGACTTGGTGAGCTTGATGTCGAAGTAGGTGGCGGATGGGTCGACATGGATTCCGCAACCACCTACGTCATAAACTAAAGAGCCAGATGCGGACTGATGCTTCAATTTAAAAATACGCTTGAAAAGACCAAAGTGTGGCTCGATTCCGAGCCAACACTCACAAAGAGTGATGAAGCAGGTGATGTGGAGAATCGAATTTGGGGATAGCTGATGGAGCTGGAGCCCGTAGAAACAAAGAAGATCCCTAAGAAAGGGGTGGAGAGGAAAGGAAAGACCGCGAATGACGAATGCAAGAAACATCACTCGGAAACCAGCGAGAGGAGCAGGAATGGTCTTACCGCTGGGGACGCGCGCATCAGCGACTGCTGCGGAGATAACGCCGTCTTGGCGAAGAAGACGGAGATCCGACGCCTTGATGATGGAAGGGCGCCACGCACCATTTGTCACGCGGGTGCCCGCAACCTTCTTCTTCCCGCCGGTGGCGGTGCTGGTGCCCGCAGCAGTGGAGCTACCCTTCTTCTTCAACGCGGCGACGGTGGCCACGGAATCAGCACCAGCGCCTCCTTTCTTCTTCCCCATTGAATGGCGACGACGCGAGCACAGGAAGTAGCTCGGAAATAAGCGGAGGTGGTCCAGCGTTGTGGAGGAAACAAGCGCAAGAAAGAGCAAAAGAGAAGCAGCAATGGCGATGGCAGAAAGGTAGAAAGAACGCAAATGGGAAAATTACCGCCGTAGCATTGCTACTTAACCCCTAGAAGATGCAATCCAACGGCTCAGAAAAACCCTACTTGACGCGTGGCACACATCGTGTTGGACACGTGGAGAAGGAGAAGCGCGAACCGTCCCTCCACTACTCCCATTACGCGCGGAAATCGAGGAGGCGCAGTTAAAATAAAGATTACGCACGCCCAGTCAAATCAAAGTCAGGAAGTGGGACCCACCGCTCGTCACGTCCCGTCAAACTCGCTCACGCGCGCAACTGAGGTCATACAAGC
The DNA here is from genome assembly GCA_916181665.1 of Avena sativa. Taxonomy (NCBI): domain Eukaryota; kingdom Viridiplantae; phylum Streptophyta; class Magnoliopsida; order Poales; family Poaceae; genus Avena; species Avena sativa. The sequence continues at coordinate 598,371,767 of OV702289.1, forward strand.
GTCAGCACTAACGTCATCAAAGCTACGCAATGGAAAATTTTGACTACTTTAGTCCTTGCTGGAGTCTTCGACTCCACCAAGCACTCAGGGGCTACTCCCATAGGGAGCGCTGGCCGCGCACCCTATGATTTTCTTTTCTTTTTGCAGGAAGAAGGACAATCAAAGACAAACCCAAACCATTCGAAAATACAATTCGACTGTGAACATGGGTGCACAAATAGCAACACACACTCGATATGCCTCGGAAAAACCAAATCAAAACCCAACGAGACAGTCACGACAAAGCGATCACAGGATTCAGAAATATTTCAGGGGGCCACCCCATTGAGCTACCCGCCATGAAGTTAGCTGACTCCGAGACGGCCTCAAGGTTTGCATCAGTGGCTGTAAACTACTGGGAACCCGAAAATGTGACTGGGCTTGTCGATACCGCGAAAACACTCCGCTTACCTAAACAGTACAGTGTGCAGTACCTCGCACAATTTAAATAAAGCAGTAAAGCATGGCATAAGTACAGGATAGTAAATAAAACCTCAAACTAGTTTGTGGCCCCAAGAAATAAGAATGAATCAAGCTCTGGCTCAGGGGGGTTCATAAGCCTCCCGGATGTGGATAGCGCGAATATTCAAGGAACAGGAATCAAGTACTCGGGGTCCTACAGGACACAAGTGAGCCTGAAAAACCAAATAGCGAATATGGCTCACCGATGCCACTTTCATTAGTTATCCCATTACTACTCAGGTTAAGTTGTTTAGGTACCTCGTTATCCATCAGACACTCACATACCCTACACATGCTGTTCTACGACTCGCATGGCTCAAACAACTCCTGTAGTAATGGCTCATGGGATGGAGGAACAAGCTTCGGTGGGGTTTAAAAGTAAAGGCTATGCAATACTTGGGATTCAGATTAATGCAATCGCGACTCAATGATGCAAGAATAAGATAGAGGCAATAGGTACTATATGTATGCAAGCATGTGGTAGTGCTTGCCTGGCAGCTCAGTTGTAGCGAGAGAAGGATCTGGGTAGTGCTCCTGGTTCTCTTGATATATCCCCTGCTCAGCGTCTATTCGGAGAAGAACCAAACAAACAAGGGCCAACATAAATAAAGTGCGCAAGCATATGAATAAAATGCGACAAGCAAACAATCATGCCATGATGAATGATGCACAATTTGCATGGCAATAAGGTAGCATGGCATGGGTGAGGTGTGGAAAACAATAATAAAGCATTTTATTGAGTTTTGGCCCCATTTTATCCTCATATTAGTTGCTGTACACATTATATTTATATGATGCATTCTTCAAAACAAAACATGGAATGCATAAACAGAAAGGTCTCGTCGAGCTAATCATTTTAGACATATCTTTTGTCAAATTTGGACTTATAAAACAAAAGTTATTAATTAATTAAGATAAAAGGGCATTTTGTTGTAATTTAAATTAACTTGGAATTTTACATGTTCAAAATATATTTTGACTGGCATATTTGAACTCCTCATATTTTTCTGATTTGAAAACATATATTATATGCATTATTTGGATTTGTATTTTAAAAGTTATTTAAAAACAGATTTAAATTTGATTTTGAATTAAATTTGAAAAGATTTGAATTAAAACAGAAATAGACAGAAGCTTTTCTCACCCAGCCCGAACCTAGCCAGAGTCACTGTCGGGTGGGCCAGGCGCTGACTGGGCAGAACTGCGCGCGAAAAGCTTTCTACACCGCTGCACTTCCTAGCCACGGAGACAGACAGGTGGGCTCCGCGGCTCTGCGGTCCCACACGCCAGAGGGCGGACGCGAGGCTGCCACGCGGCTCAGGGGGGCTACGGGTTGATGCGACCAAAGCAGGGGAGCCTTTTTGCAAAAACGCCACGTAGACAGACAAGTGGGCCTAGCGGAGCGCGGGGTGATGCAACAAAAAGTGCAGGGGGGTATCAGCAAAACGTCCACGCGATGCACTGTTTCTCTTCCTCTCTCTCTGTCGAAACTGACAGCGGCAGCGCGCGGCGCAGCGAGGCTCGAACACGCGACCTGGGCGTGCGCGCGGAGGCGGTTACCGCTGCGGTGGCTTGGCGTTGTTGTCAGCGAGGTGGGCGTGGCCTAGGTGAGGTGCTGTGCGGAGCGAGAGCGAGCAGACGCACGTGCTCGCCGGCGCGCACAGACTGTTCGATGAAACGAACGGCGCGGCCAGGACGATTCAGAGAGGCGGGCCATGTCCAGGAGGATCGTGGGCTCACCGGGAGGTTGCTGGTGGCGTTGGATCGGGTCGGCGAGCAGAGGATCGGCGGCGAGGCAGACGCCGGGAGGATTAGGGTTTGGGCTCGGGCGTCGACGGTGTCCAGCGTCCTAGGCTTCTCCTTCCTGGATCCGTGTACAGGGTGACGTAGGGGAGCTGCGTGGTCTTCCTCGACACCTTAGAGCGCCACGCCACCGGCTGGATAAGGAGGGGGCGGTGGAGGCCAAGGGTTTTGCCGGCGATGGTGTGGCGGTGGTGAGGGACGGCAGGGAGAGAGGGGAGCGCCCTGGGTAGATCTAGGGACGCAGAGGTATCGTGTGGGAGGAGGAAAAGGTGAGGGGGAGGCGTGGATGCCGTGTGGGAGCAGGTTGGGGATAAAGGTGGCTTCGGCCACCTTTTCTCCACCTCTCCTCACGTGCTCGGCTGGCTCGGGCAGGGCAGGGCAGGCAGATGGGGACGTCCAGGTGGGGTAGGGTGAGGCCAGGAGGTAGGCTCGGGGTGGGGCCTGCTCGGCAAAGAGAAAAGAAGAAGAGAGGAGAGGGGAGGCTCGGACTAGGGTAGGGTTTGGAGCTAGGCTCGGGTCGGGACTTGGGTTAGCTAGGGCAAGGGGTGTAGGTGGCCAGGTGGGGCCGAGCTAGGGTAGGTCATGGTGGGGTGGCTCGGCTCGAGAGAGGAGAGATGAGGGAGGGTACTTAGGGTTTGGTCATGGTTTAGGGAGGATAGGGTAGAGGGGGTATGGTGATGATGGGGTAGGTGATTAGGGTGTAGGGTCTTGGCATGAGGTGACCAACACCATGCAAGGATAGGAGAGATGGAGAGAGGATAGGATTTGTTCTAACACAAAGTGTTGGCAAAAGAAAGAAAAGAAGAGATGGGGTATGGTTTAGATTAGGTATAGATTAGGAAAGAGGTTTAGAGAGAGGAGAGATGAGTGGTTCTTTTTGACTAGATCAAGGATGATCAACCAAGCTCAAGCAAGGTAGCCGAAAGAGAGAAAAGAAGAAAAGGGGATGATGGCATAGATGGATATGGTGATGGGGTTTTAAGCAAGATTAACATAGATCAAGCCAAAAGAAAGGATAGAGATAGAGATGATCCACTCAAAAATCAAATAAAAACCAAATACTAGAAAAGGTGGCACTTGCATGGCCCATGCAAAATATTTATTGCCATGTTGATTCTTGTGAAAACAATGTTATCACATGGCATTATTATTATGCATTCACAAAATTGGAATAAAAGCCAAGCAAAAAGAATTAAAAAGGATGCCCCATGTGGAATAGATGGAGATGACCATGTTTGAATAGAAATGGGACTTGCTAGTGTGTATGTGCCACTAGATGCTTAATAGTCCCAAAAATATTCCAACATGAGCATAATTCCATGATAATCCATATGCAAGCTAGGAGAAAGGGTCCCACTCACAAGGCATGCAAAGGTGGCCATGTGGCTCTCATATATCAATAATGTGAAAACAACATGATGCTAAGATGAGAGCATGTGGAAAAGAATTGGATCCATCCCAACCCACATGAGCTAGAGGTAAACTCAAATAAAGTGCAAAGCTCATATTTAGTTGGATGGTGGAATTATAAGGTGGTGAAAGAAAAGGTGGTGGAGTTAGTAAAATACATGCCCCCAACTCAACTTGGGCATTTAAACAATATCAACAACCAAATACAATATCAAGAGGCAAATACAATTACAAGGCATATGAGATAAGAACCAAATGGGAAAGGGTTTTATATGATGCTCAAATGCAAGGTGGCATGATGACATGAGCATGATATCATGATGATGCAACAATTATATGTATGAAGTAGCATCTATATAGACTAGGCTAGTAGCATTGCAATTGTTAGACAATTGGGATGCTACAACTCTCCCCCACTAAACAGGAATCTCGCCCCGAGATTCTAGGAAGAAGAAGAAGACACAAAGAGGGTAGGATACTTGGCACGGAGCTCATCTTCACATTCCCAAGTGGCTTCATCAACGGAATGGTGCGACCACTACACCATGCAAAACTTGCTAGACTTGTTGCGAGTCTTGCGTTTTGCCTGAGAAACAATGGTTAGAAGAGTTGAAGGATTGTCGTGAGACAAGAAGGATAGGATGGACATAGCTCCGGTTTTCTCAAGAAACATGATAAAAGAAAAAGAACCACTTGTGAAAGAAAGGACAAGATGATGTATCATGGATAAAGAAAGACACGCCGTTAAGATTATAGATTTACCGATACTAGAGAGGATGGATCTCTATGTCGCCGGAAGACTAGGTTGGAGAGGTTTTGAACCACTATGACAATAGCATCGTATCTCCTCTCGGATTGAGAAATGAAGTTCAGAAACAATATTGCCTTCAAACAATAGAGTCCCTTGATATCAACAGAAAGATTTGGTTAGACATCATCGGATTAGATTCTTCTTGCGCCGGTAAGAACCAAAGGATCACGCAATTGAGGTGCGCGGATATAACTTCCAGAAACGGATGTGATGCCAGATCATGGTGGAATCCCGCGAAGCAAAGAATATGGAGGATCTGGAGTTTGTTGTAGAGATACTTATTGCTTTCTTTAGCCTTGAGGCTAACGCAATAGATTTGCGGCTGATGGCATCAACCATAATTGGCTTTACCACTGAAAAAGAATTGATGAAACAAAGAGAGATAGTTTCCTTCCATCTTGTTTGGGGATGTAGAGCACCGGTAAAAGACGAGGATAGAAAAGAGTTTACGTTTGTTTCCACCAGATAATTGAGGATTTTGCTCCATGTGGAAAGGTGAGATCACCAACAAGAGATTATTGATTACTTTCTTCGAGAGAGCACTCCGGAAAGACAAGGACGGAAGTAAAGTATCGAGAGATAAAGGCCACTTCCAACTTCCGTGGAATGAGTGAAATCACATTAGTTTACCAATTCAATGTACAAGAGCGAATGATAAGAGTAGTGGTATGGTAGCTACTCCATCCTGCACTCAAAGCATTACTCCGCACATGAATAAGAAAACCATGCAACCCAACTACCGAAACAGACTGAAGGTATAGACAATAAGAGCTCATGGAACTTCGTTAGAAAACAAGGACAGATGCAAACGATTCGCCGGATTCACAGATAGATAAAGATGATGATGTTGTTGTCATGTCTGAAGTACCAAGCCACCGGAAAGATATGAAGGAAGATTACGGAGAAGAACTGCAAGATTCCACAGACAAAGAAAAAGATAGCACCACTTGAACAGAAGGATTATGAAAGGTCTGAAAAGTCTTCATGGCCTCCGGTGGATTGAGCATAGACGATAGAACGAGAGGGTTTCAAGAGATTACTTAACGAGATAGAGGTGAAAAGAACTCCATGTTGTCCTTGAAATGAATGAGAGAGATTTAGTAGTCTTGAGGAAATCTTCGGCGGAACGACGATGATAACTTGCCAACAAGGAAAACTCCGGGTTTGATTGAAGATGGAAGATGGAATTAACAATGAACTTGCTGATTCCAGAATTGAAGCGATCTATTTAGCGGTAGGACGTGGTCGAGATAGGTGACTTCAAGAAGCCAGAATTCACGCTTTGAGACTTTGCACACAAGCAGTGCTCACGAAGCTTGAGAGAAAGAGACACAGATGATCTTCCATGTCCTTCCCTTGATATCGAATAGGCAAGCATATTATCAACATATACCACCATGGATTAACAAGATATTCCCAGAATATCAAGTTCAAAAGGCGAGAGAAACGAACAAATGCTCGAACACTTCCTGAGCTCAACGCTCTTAGAAAGATCAATATTAAGAGCACGGGTTCGTGAAGAAGATGCACTGGTAGAATAGATTATCTGGTCCTTCGGAAGGAAAAGAGATGTCACCTGATTCACATTGTCGATTGGATCACCGGTTACAAAGATAAAGAGATCTTGGTTAAGAACCGATGATAGCTCATACCTTAAGCAAAGCTACCAGAGACGAAAAGATGCAATTCCCTCGTATCCAGGAGAATTGTGCAGATATGGAGTTCAAAAAGATGTGCAGCAGGATGGACAGATGATAGACCGCCGTAGTGCTTTGAGAAACTCCGGTTTGCCAAAGATGCTTGAATATGCATAGATATGATCACGGTGTACTCAAAATCACAGGAGACAACCTTATCCTCCAGATGGTGACGGTTGATAGCATTTTCCATATTCCAATCGACACTTATCATGAGTGGAATATAGCTATGCCGAGAGCCAAATTACAATCACCAGCATCGGATCGACACACGTTATGTAATTAGCCCAAGAGAATTGGAGATGAAAAGAAACTCTTGGATTAAGCGCCGGTGACAAAAGAATGAGTTAGCATGGACATGTTGATAAAAGGGAGATAGATAATGTTTCACACACGACTGAAAAGGAGTGTGGAAACACAGATGTATCAAAGAAAATTTTTACGCATTTTTCGGCATTAAAATACCAATAGATGCGCAAAATCACTTATCAAGTAGAGATTAGCAACAGATGCTTACACAGAAGGTGGAGTTGCTAGAAGGAAGGACACCCTTAAGAAGATGGCACCGGTTAACAAGGAGTCAGATAGATCGCACCGGTTTTCAAAAGCCTGTCAGCATGGAATGTACCAACAGTTGATAACCAAAGGCAGATTCTGATAACAAGTTGGATGCAACAGATAGACAAGGAATTACACACACACACACGCACACACACTTTCTATGGTACTACGGAAACCCAGAACACGTGAATCCTAGTTTGAATTTTAAGAAGAGGATTGAAAACGTTACACTTCCTTACCAGAAAAGGGTGGATGGTTGGGTAAGAAGAAAAGTGGAAGCAGTCCTACTCTCGTGTTTTGTTTTTCCCTAGTATACATAACTAACAAAAATATTTGCTAGACAGACAACGACCATTTGGCTGAGACCCTGAAGGGCGGGATGGCTCTGATACCAATTGTAACTACCTCGGTGAATTACGCTCCTAGTTACAAGCCTGGATGAGTAGAAATGGTTGAAATAGTACGGTGGGGCCCAAATGCCACTCATAGGTAGACCTTTCGGCCGTCCCAACCATTTCCAAACATCGGGACAAGAACGGGCGGCGTAATCGGCAGGCGAAGGGATCAACTACATACACAAATGAGTATGTATGCAAGCCACCATACAATAGTACATCAGAGCCATTCCATCTAAAAAGAAAGGAAATATAGCAACGCCATACGGCAAGATCCAAATATCCTAGATAGATATAATAGTTTAGGATATCTCCTCATACATCAAACATCAGAGTATCAAGCGGAAGCGGAAGACAAAATCCGAGTACGGATAAGAAGCAAATCGGCATAAGATGCCCCATAAATAAACACACGCCCACAGATCTCATGGATCCCCGTTCCCAGAATCTCTACACCGAATGATCGTTGCCAACATCGTCCGTCTCTTCCACCCAGTATCCATCTTGCGAGGGTACCTGTTCATCTGAACCAATAATTTATCGTGTGAGACCCTAGGGGTACTCAGCAAGTCTTTATGCCTCTAAAGGGGACACAACCTGGGGTGACGCAATTGCAGCAAAAGATAAACCCTAACAATTCTATAGATACTCGCTAACCATCCACCTAACCAGAGATAGACGGATGTCCGTGAATTAATAACAACAGTTATAACAGAAATAACGGTAATCTTAACAGATCCATCCTCCTCCTCGCTTACCGACGAGGAAGCAGACGAACAACCCCCCCCCCCATCCGTTGGCAGTTTTATTATCCATTCCATGAGTGTTGTACTATTTACTAGTCAGGTACCTAGTCTAGTCAAATTAGAAGCGGTACTTTAGTTATGCTTGTCTATGATCGAGAAACTGTGCTCCAAGTCGTCCATAACCGCGGACACGGCTTTCAGAAAGTTTTACCCTGCAGGGGTGCACAAATAGCAACACACACTCGATATGCCTCGGAAAAAACAAATCAAAACCCAACGAGACAGTCACGACAAAGCGATCACAGGATTCAGAAATATTTCAGGGGGCCACCCCATTGAGCTACCCGCCATGAAGTTAGCTGACTCCGAGACGGCCTCAAGGTTTGCATCAGTGGCTGTAAACTACTGGGAACCCGAAAATGTGACTGGGCTTGTCGATACCGCGAAAACACTCCGCTTACCTAAACAGTACAGTGTGCAGTACCTCGCACAATTTAAATAAAGCAGTAAAGCATGGCATAAGTACAGGATAGTAAATAAAACCTCAAACTAGTTTGTGGCCCCAAGAAATAAGAATGAATCAAGCTCTGGCTCAGGGGGGTTCATAAGCCTCCCGGATGTGGATAGCGCGAATATTCAAGGAACAGGAATCAAGTACTCGGGGTCCTACAGGACACAAGTGAGCCTGAAAAACCAAATAGCGAATATGGCTCACCGATGCCACTTTCATTAGTTATCCCATTACTACTCAGGTTAAGTTGTTTAGGTACCTCGTTATCCATCAGACACTCACATACCCTACACATGCTGTTCTACGACTCGCATGGCTCAAACAACTCCTGTAGTAATGGCTCATGGGATGGAGGAACAAGCTTCAGTGGGGTTTAAAAGTAAAGGCTATGCAATACTTGGGATTCAGATTAATGCAATCGCGACTCAATGATGCAAGAATAAGATAGAGGCAATAGGTACTATATGTATGCAAGCATGTGGTAGTGCTTGCCTGGCAGCTCAGTTGTAGCGAGAGAAGGATCTGGGTAGTGCTCCTGGTTCTCTTGATATATCCCCTGCTCAGCGTCTATTCGGAGAAGAACCAAACAAACAAGGGCCAACATAAATAAAGTGCGCAAGCATATGAATAAAATGCGACAAGCAAACAATCATGCCATGATGAATGATGCACAATTTGCATGGCAATAAGGTAGCATGGCATGGGTGAGGTGTGGAAAACAATAATAAAGCATTTTATTGAGTTTTGGCCCCATTTTATCCTCATATTAGTTGCTGTACACATTATATTTATATGATGCATGCTTCAAAACAAAACATGGAATGCATAAACAGAAAGGTCTCGTCGAGCTAATCATTTTAGACATATCTTTTGTCAAATTTGGACTTATAAAACAAAAGTTATTAATTAATTAAGATAAAAGGGCATTTTGTTGTAATTTAAATTAACTTGGAATTTTACATGTTCAAAATATATTTTGACTGGCATATTTGAACTCCTCATATTTTTCTGATTTGAAAACATATATTATATGCATTATTTGGATTTGTATTTTAAAAGTTATTTAAAAACAGATTTAAATTTGATTTTGAATTAAATTTGAAAAGATTTGAATTAAAACAGAAATAGACAGAAGCTTTTCTCACCCAGCCCGGACCTAGCCAGAGTCACTGTCGGGTGGGCCAGGCGCTGACTGGGCAGAACTGCGCTCGAAAAGCTTTCTACACCGCTGCACTTCCTAGCCACGGAGACAGACAGGTGGGCTCCGCGGCTCTGCGGTCCCACACGCCAGAGGGCGGACGCGAGGCTGCCACGCGGCTCAGGGGGGCTACGGGTTGATGCGACCAAAGCAGGGGAGCCTTTTTGCAAAAACGCCACGTAGACAGACAAGTGGGCCTAGCGGAGCGCGGGGTGATGCAACAAAAAGTGCAGGGGGGTATCAGCAAAACGTCCACGCGATGCACTGTTTCTCTTCCTCTCTCTCTGTCGAAACTGACAGCGGCAGCGCGCGGCGCAGCGAGGCTCGAACACGCGACCTGGGCGTGCGCGCGGAGGCGGTTACCGCTGCGGTGGCTTGGCGTTGTTGTCAGCGAGGTGGGCGTGGCCTAGGTGAGGTGCTGTGCGGAGCGAGAGCGAGCAGACGCACGTGCTCGCCGGCGCGCACAGACTGTTCGATGAAACGAACGGCGCGGCCAGGACGATTCAGAGAGGCGGGCCATGTCCAGGAGGATCGTGGGCTCACCGGGAGGTTGCTGGTGGCGTTGGATCGGGTCGGCGAGCAGAGGATCGGCGGCGAGGCAGACGCCGGGAGGATTAGGGTTTGGGCTCGGGCGTCGACGGTGTCCAGCGTCCTGGGCTTCTCCTTCCTGGATCCGTGTACAGGGTGACGTAGGGGAGCTGCGTGGTCTTCCTCGACACCTTAGAGCGCCACGCCACCGGCTGGATAAGGAGGGGGCGGTGGAGGCCAAGGGTTTTGCCGGCGATGGTGTGGCGGTGGTGAGGGACGGCAGGGAGAGAGGGGAGCGCCCTGGGTAGATCTAGGGACGCAGAGGTATCGTGTGGGAGGAGGAAAAGGTGAGGGGGAGGCGTGGATGCCGTGTGGGAGCAGGTTGGGGATAAAGGTGGCTTCGGCCACCTTTTCTCCACCTCTCCTCACGTGCTCGGCTGGCTCGGGCAGGGCAGGGCAGGCAGATGGGGACGTCCAGGTGGGGTAGGGTGAGGCCAGGAGGTAGGCTCGGGGTGGGGCCTGCTCGGCAAAGAGAAAAGAAGAAGAGAGGAGAGGGGAGGCTCGGGCTAGGGTAGGGTTTGGAGCTAGGCTCGGGTCGGGACTTGGGTTAGCTAGGGCAAGGGGTGTAGGTGGCCAGGTGGGGCCGAGCTAGGGTAGGTCATGGTGGGGTGGCTCGGCTCGAGAGAGGAGAGATGAGGGAGGGTACTTAGGGTTTGGTCATGGTTTAGGGAGGATAGGGTAGAGGGGGTATGGTGATGATGGGGTAGGTGATTAGGGTGTAGGGTCTTGGCATGAGGTGACCAACACCATGCAAGGATAGGAGAGATGGAGAGAGGATAGGATTTGTTCTAACACAAAGTGTTGGCAAAAGAAAGAAAAGAAGAGATGGGGTATGGTTTAGATTAGGTATAGATTAGGAAAGAGGTTTAGAGAGAGGAGAGATGAGTGGTTCTTTTTGACTAGATCAAGGATGATCAACCAAGCTCAAGCAAGGTAGCCGAAAGAGAGAAAAGAAGAAAAGGGGATGATGGCATAGATGGATATGGTGATGGGGTTTTAAGCAAGATTAACATAGATCAAGCCAAAAGAAAGGATAGAGATAGAGATGATCCACTCAAAAATCAAATAAAAACCAAATACTAGAAAAGGTGGCACTTGCATGGCCCATGCAAAATATTTATTGCCATGTTGATTCTTGTGAAAACAATGTTATCACATGGCATTATTATTATGCATTCACAAAATTGGAATAAAAGCCAAGCAAAAAGAATTAAAAAGGATGCCCCATGTGGAATAGATGGAGATGACCATGTTTGAATAGAAATGGGACTTGCTAGTGTGTATGTGCCACTAGATGCTTAATAGTCCCAAAAATATTCCAACATGAGCATAATTCCATGATAATCCATATGCAAGCTAGGAGAAAGGGTCCCACTCACAAGGCATGCAAAGGTGGCCATGTGGCTCTCATATATCAATAATGTGAAAACAACATGATGCTAAGATGAGAGCATGTGGAAAAGAATTGGATCCATCCCAACCCACATGAGCTAGAGGTAAACTCAAATAAAGTGCAAAGCTCATATTTAGTTGGATGGTGGAATTATAAGGTGGTGAAAGAAAAGGTGGTGGAGTTAGTAAAAGACATGCCCCCAACTCAACTTGGGCATTTAAACAATATCAACAACCAAATACAATATCAAGAGGCAAATACAATTACAAGGCATATGAGATAAGAACCAAATGGAAAAGGGTTTTATATGATGCTCAAATGCAAGGTGGCATGATGACATGAGCATGATATCATGATGATGCAACAATTATATGTATGAAGTAGCATCTATATAGACTAGACTAGTGGCCTGAGCTTTAACGCCCAGGCCCTTCGCCGCAAAGATGCGTTGGCTGGTGCTGTCGCCATAGTCGAAGACCACAACGCTTCCCTTCAGGGGACGCTGATGAAGGCCAAGGGTGTGCTCAGTCGCATACTCAAGGATCTAACCCTCAAGGCTGAGCTGATTGATAACCTTGAGGACCTGGTGGAATCCCTTGCTGGGGGTATTCCCATGGATTTCAGGAACTCCCAGTGGTCTGTTGGCGCCACCATGGCACTCGCGATGGTGCAAGCCCATGGCGTGGAGGTGGACCCCGCCGCAATCTCCAAGGCGATGCCCGTCGGCACAGATGGCCAACAGGTAGTGTTTGCTCCCTTCGCTATTGGCTATGGTAAGTATGGGCTGCAGCTCATCAATACAGTCGCCAAATACTCTGAAGAGCTATAGTGGGCGAAGAATGCAGCGAAGGCTGTGGCATCAGGGGCTGGCTCAGGAAAGTCTGTGGCGTCAGAGACCGCCATGGATTTGACGAGGCCCCCGAAGTCCAAGTCGAAGTCGAAGAAGCAGGTTGCTCCTCAGTAGCTAATTTGTAATAGTTGTAGTTTACTTTTGTGTTGAAAACATGCTTTTGTGGGAGTATCCCTGTCGAGACTTTGTCGTGCTTGAATGCATTCGAGCCTTTTATCAGTGTATTCTTGGTCCCTTAATTGCTCTTGCTTGGTTTGTGATAGGGTACGTCGAGTAGTCCTTCAAGTGATCCTCGTGATCCTCCATTCACCGATGAAACCTTGGCACAGCCGCGTCCGAAGGTGGAGGAGAATTCCTTGCTTTCGTGACTGTGCGATCGCATTAAGAAACTGGAGCGTGAGTTGCCCATCCTCCGTGGTAGCGCAGATGTAGGGAAGTCGAAGGCGGAAAAGGCCACCGCTCGCGAGAAGTATCTCCTGGAGGAGGTAGCGCAGCTGAGTGAGCAGTTCAAATGTTAGCTTTTTGCCCTCTTATCTTTTCTTTTAGTCAGTCATGGCGATGCCTTATCTTCACACGTTGCCCTTTTGTTTGGTGTAGTTGTCAGTGCTCGTCATCTGCAGGATGAGAAAGACCGGATTGTCATTCGAATGAACGATCTGACCCAAGAGCAACTACAGGCGAGTGGGTACTTTTGGGTGGACCACGATCGTGCAATTGCGCTTGCGACCCTGCAGGATTGTACTTCTCGAGTACTTCACTTTTTGAAGAAGGCACAGTCGTGCCTTAGGCATATCTATCAAACGATGTTTCCGCTAGACGCTGTCCCTTCAAGCCTATTGGCTCTTCTGGCGAAGTTCCAAGATTTGAGTGTTGTTCGCGAGTGCGTGCAACAGCAGTTAGTAGCTGGTGCTAAGGCTGCGTTGTCGCTAGTGCGACTGCATAGGCTGGACATAGATGTTGCAGTTGTTGCCGCTGGGCCGCCACCTCCGCCAGAAGGTATGATCTGGGACATGGTTCCGCACTACCAAGCGGTTAACCGTCCAGCGGAAGAAATTGTCGACTTCTTCGAGAAACAAACGAACGTTCTTCTATTGCAGCAGAAGCATGACTTGTATCCTACACATAATTGTACAAGTGTTGTAAAGTTCATATGAATATGTTGGATGTAATTAATACTCATTGATATGTGAATAGCTTGCTAGCTTTATTTTTTGCGAGTGTATTTGTACTCTGCAGTTCCTTTTCGTTAGCCTGACTTGTGCTATCTCAGCTCCTTGCCAACCTGTCAAGTGCGTTGCAACTAGGTTGGTGTTTATCAAGGGTTCGATTAATGTTGCGTCAGCTACTTAGGAAACTGCGATTTGTTCGTAGGACGAAAGTGTGAAGGGTGGCGCAGCCCCCCGAGTGATCAATTTGCATGAAAATAAGGAAAACACAGAGTTTTGGGGCACTTAGCTTTATTTATTCGTAGAATAGTACGAGGTACAATGTGTGGCTAAGTAGCCTGGTTGAATAGCCTTATTTGTAAATGTAAAGGAAAAAATGACTAGCGGTAGAAGCGACATAGCTGTGCGACGTTCCAGGGGTTGGAGTATGCGATTCCAGTCTCGAAATCTTTAAGGCAATAGGCGCCACGTGGGATTACTTCTATAATCACGTAAGGTCCCTCCCAAGGGGACTCGAGCTTGAGATGACCTCCAGATGCGCAATCTTCCGCTTCAGCTCTTCCTTCTCGGCTTGATCCTGAGCCACCGACTGGGTCCGCCTCTCCTTTCTCTTCTTGGCTTCCTCGTTGTAGTACTCGCGGAACTTTGTGCTCATACCAAATCCAGAGATACGGCCAAATGACGTAGGCGGCTCGGACTGTGGCCTCCCCTTGATGGCCTTGGTCGCCCTGTTGAAAATCGTGTCCCACGGCTCCGTCGAGCCCTGGGACGACGAGTCCGGCGCCTCGCGCGTAGCCTTGATTTCAGCGTCCTGCAGATAAGGAAAGGTGAACCCATTTAGAAACTTGCCTTCATTATTCAAAATGAAAGCAAATGGACCGCGGGTAAATTCCTTACCAGCTTATTCTCAAACTTCCTCACATCGTCATCGTTGGTGACGAATTCCTTGGAATCCTTGTCCAGATAGTAGCGGGCCCAGACAAAGTTCCGGGTCTTCACGTCCGTGATTTTTAAAAACGGGTTTTCTTTCCTGAGACGCTCAACCTCGGCGTCCTCCCTTGCCCATATGGCCTTCTTTCCCCTGTAACTGCCGCTTCCACATCGGTGGTTACCTATGTTCTGCTCCCGCATTTCCTGACCCCACTCCGTCCATGCCTTCGCTTCGTCAGTCTCCATCTCTGCCTTGAATATCTTGAACTCGTCTTCGTTGATCATGGGCTCACCCTTCTTGATCTTCTCCCAGCTTTCCTTTTTCGTGATCTTGTTCTTCACCCGGGTTCTCCAGCTGCTCAAGGCATTGGCCATCTTCGTGATGGCTAACCTGTTCACCTTATTGGATTTTTCCAGTTTGTCGGTGTACGGGGCTGGGAACTTGTACCGTCGGTGAAGCTTCTTAAGGCAGTTCGCCACCAACCGCTCATTTGCTTCACTTCTCAGGTGCTTCGTGTTGATCGACATGCTTTCTCGGATGATGCACCCGAGTTGCATGCCGTACCCGGCGGCAACATCTGGAGGCTCCAACAGAAGGCCACTTTCCGAGACCAGAGTGATCTCGTCGGTGGTGTCGGCGAGCTTTTGTGGCTTCCGATCCTTCCTCGGATTCTTATTCTTCTTAACGGACGGGTTGCTGGTACCACCATCCGTGCGGTCCCCACCATCGATCATGCGGCCTCCACCATCGGTCGTGCGGCCTCCACCATCGGAGGTGGTCGCATCCTCCTCCTAGGCTTCATTTATCCGGTAGTCCTCGTCCCCCTCTTGCTCATCATCCCCATCATGGCCCGCAGTAGCTGCCACGTCCTCATGCTGAGACTCCGCCGCCTCGTGCCGCGCCGCCGCCTCCCAGAAAGTGAGGTTCGCCGCTCTGGCTTGTTCTTCGACGCTCATGGTGGCCTTAGAAGTGCCGGCCCCATCGGCGGCCGACATGTTTGCACACTTCTAAACAAATTAAAATAAGGAAGTTAGTATTAATTAGTGTTGAAAATATTTAAAATGAGCTGCCCATTTCTCCCGAAGTGTCAATTCACTTCCACTTCAGTCGAGAAATGGGGCTCATATGTCAAAAAATTACTAAGTGTCGACCGAAAAATTCGGCATGACCTTCGCTAATTTTTTGACATAGGAGCCCCATTTCTCGACCGAAATGGATCGAAATCAACATTTCAGGAGAAATGGGCAGCTCGGGTGATTTCTCTGCAAACATTTCACATACAAAAAAACAAAAATTGTGCTCCACAGCCACATATGGTGCTCCAACACCATACAATAGAAACTCCTGATGATGGTCTTTTCTTTTCTTTTCTAGCTGACAGAGATATACTGCATAGATATAGCTAGCTAGCTAAAAGCATGATTTACTCACAGAGATATACTGACAGAGAGATACTGCAGAGATATACATGATTCACTCACAGCAAAGGAAAGTCCAGTGCAGACTGCAGAGATATAGCTAGCTAAAAGCATGCAGTACATTGTAGTACAAGAGAGTGGAGTACCTAGGTAGTCATGCAATAGTTACTACTGCCAGTGGCTGATGGTCTCAAACTGAACCGATCCTCTTATAATCAGGCTTTTTAACCCCACATAAGATCAAATGCTTTGTACTAACTTAAATCTCAACTGAACCGATCCTCTTATAATCAGGCTCTTTAACCCCACTTAGATCAAATGCTTTGTACTATAGGATAAGTTTGTTAATTAAAACCAGGGAAGTTTTGCTCTTAAAGCTGAATCATAGCTATTGGTTGCAAATATTCATAATGTGTTCTGTGCCAAGACTAGACCACATGGACATATACTCCCTCCATCCCAAATTATGGGTTGTTTTGGCTTATATCTAGGTGTGTAGCTAAGTCAAAATGACCTATAATTTGGAACATAGAAGTAGAACTAATAGTTGCTTGTTCTTGGTACTTGATTTCTCCTGTTTAAGTAGAACTAATAGTTGCTTATTCTGCAGGTACGAAGGAGTGGGTGTACATTAGCAACATAAGAGCCTGATGAATCGGTGACCTGCTAGGAACACTTGCAGCTGGGACAAGAGGACCTTGAAGTTGAAAAATTAAGCTGGGTACTAAAAGGCAGCAACGGACAGGGGTATGAATTGAGGCTTAATTAGATTTTGTAGGCAGCTGTTCCGTGAGCACAAAGACTCGTATATGAAATGAGCCTAATAAACACCATTTCAGGACGCTAAGAAGTCAAAATTTGGTGTGGGCACGAACGAGCAATCATGCTTTGATTCAGCATGGTTTTGACAGAATGTAGCTAGTCATGGATCTCAACGACTAAAAGGCAGCAGCAGCAGCCTAATGAATTTTCTGTTACCTGGAAGGAACTCGCAGCGGTTCAGGACGCTGGCTGGTACGTATCCACTAATTAACAGGCATCAAGCAAGCAAACAGGGGTATGGATGCTAACCAACCAAGCAACCAGAGGAGTGAACTGGGTGGTAACGAACGAATGGATTCGGCATAATTATCCATGTCTTGGAAATAGATACCTAGAGTAGAGCAGGCCTCGACAACGGCGAAGCTGGTTGTGGTTCTTGTGGAGGAGTCCCACAGTGCAGGAAGGGGGCAGGGAAGGAGGAGAGGGGGTCACCTGCGGGGTGGTGGTGGCGGTGGTCCTGGACGCCGGAGCCCCTCCTCCTCCTGGTGCTCTGCGAGGCCATGGCGAGGTCAGAGTGGGCCGGCTAGAGGTAGGGATAGTGAAGGAAGGGGGCAGGGAAGGAGGAGAGGGGGTCACCTGCGGGGTGGTGGTGGCGGTGGCGGTGGTCCTGGATGCCAGAGCGGTCCTCCTCCTCTTGGTGCTCTAAGGCCACGGCGAGGCCACGGCGAGGTCTGCGAGGCCACGGCGAGGCAAGGCGGGTGCGGCACGGCGGCACGGTGGGGCAAGCGTGGTGCGGCGGAACGGCGGGGCAAGGGTGGCGCGGTGCAGCGAGGCGTGCTAGGGTTCTGGGCGGCGCAGCGAGGCGATATGGGAGAAAATAAAGGGGATTTGGGGCATGTGTTAGCTAGGGTATAAATTTTCTAAGTCACAGAATTTTGTGGCGCATATGTTCAGATATGCGCCACAGAATTTTTTGGGGATAGTACAAAACGCACGTTGCGCTGTTGTTTGACAGAAAACGAAGCTTACTACATTGGTTCGGTGCTCGCTCCTCTCTGTTCTAAACCTGGGCGGCCAGGTTCGATTGCTGGCACAACCACATTTTTTTTAAACTTTTTTAAAAATATTTTAAGGATGGTAATAATATATTAAAAGCAAGAACTAATATATTTGCCTATTAAAAATATTTTATGGATGGTAATAATATATTAAAAGCAAGAACTAATATATTTGCCTATTAAAAACAAGAATTAATATATTTGCCTTAATATATTTGCCTCAATATTATCCGCATACGTTAGTTTGTCAAAGTAATACATATATGCAGGCGCGCGAGCACACATGTGCATTAATTAGTACAAAAAAAGGTGTCAAAAACCGCTAAGTCGGCTCCGAGGTAGCTAGTGTCTCTTCAGAACAACTTTCTTGCCCTTCTTCTTCGCGGTAGAATACTTTAGGCCGGCCACCTTGAGATTTCTTCTCGTGTACGGGCAACCTTTAGCCGGTAGGGTGGTCTTCCTTCTTACTTTAGCATAAGTAGTTGGCTTGTCGAAGTACTTGTCGAATTCCTCTTCGATCTTGGGATCGCCGTTCTTGTCGATGTCTTGCTTGTTGGCGGGGCCTTCATTCCTATGATGCTCCTCTTGCCCCTCCTCACGACAACACGGCTTGGCTTTGCTGGGTCGGTAATGAAGAAACATTGGTCAACTTGGCTAGCGAGCACCCATGGCTCATTTTTCGTGGCGGCGTTCTTCGATTTGGCATCGGTATAACCATGGTGGTGAAAAACCGGCCATCTTTTTCGACGCTCTTGGCCTATCTGACACGAAACATCGGCACCGTCACTCCGAAGTAGTCGAGTTCCTATATCTCCTCGATCCTTCCGTAGAATCTTTCCTTGAAATCAGTGTCGTCATTGGCGTATGATAGCATAGTTACTCCTGAGTTTTGGTATTCGCAATTCTTGTCCTTCTCCTCGGTGTAGAATCTGTAGTTGTTGATGTCTTACGTCTGATAGGTCCTAACGTTGCACCTGGGGCCCTGTGAGTGAGAATATGAGTTTCTGATCTTCAGTATAAGGCGTCGGCATGGGACTTTCCAGTAGCCTTTTGTTGAACCACCCCGTGAAACTGGCGTTGTGCTCTCTGGTTACGTCTCCCTTCTTCCTCAGCTTGCCCAGGTTGGCGAGCTTCTACTCCATTACGGTTTTGTGCTCATCCACCCAGGGGACGACCAACTGTATGTGTTGTAGCACAACTCGGTTTGCCCTATCAAAGTCGGCGTGTTCGAGTTCGATGCCGACGTGGAGTGCGCGGTATCCCTCACGGTGACCAAATCCAGCGAGCCTCCCGAGGTGCTTCCTGGTGGGCAGACCGACATCCTGGTTCTCAGTGCTTAGGTAGTTCTGGCAGAAGGAAATGCACTCGTAGGTCAGAAAGCCCTTGGCTATGCTTCCATCAGGACGGGACATGTTGCCAACGAATCCTTTGATGACACCGTTTAGCCTTTCGAACGGCATCATGTTGTGCAGGAATGCCGGCCCAAGATGGATGATGTCATCCATGACATGGACAAGAAGATGCACCATGATGTCGAAGAACGCGGGAGGGAAGTAAATCTCGAGCTCGCATAGTATCTCGACGATCTCTTCTTGTAGCTTGCCGAGCTGCTTCACGCCGATAGACTTCCTAGATATGACATCGAAGAAGTTGCATAGGCCAAACAGCGTCTCACGGACGTGCTCGTCCATTATCCCTCGGATCGCAAGGGGGAGTATCTGCGTCATCAGCACGTGACAGTCTTGAGACTTCATCCCACTGAACCTCTTCTTCGCTACGTCCAGATATCTGCTTATCTTCCCAGAGTAGCAGTGGGGAACCTTGACTCCTAGGAGGCAACGGAAAAACCTCTCGAGCTCCTCCTCGCTTAGAGTGAAGGATGCAGCTTTAAGCACCACCTCATTCTTCTTAGCCCTTTTGCAGCGACCCTGGGTCCCTTCCGTCTGTTCATCGTCATCGTCAGCATCGTCACTATCGGGGTACTGAAGTTCCTTCTTAATGCCAAGCAATTTTAGGTCGCTTCTTGCTTTCGGCCCAACCTTGGTCCTATCTGGCATGTTCATCAGAGTGTCGAGCAGGCTCTCGGTAACGTTCTTCGTGATGTGCATCATATCGAGGCTATGGGGAGTGTGGAGGACCTTCCAGTAAGGAAGGTCCCAGAAAACGGACCTCGCCTTCCATACTCCATGCAGCGGTGATGGTTGTTCCCTCGGCCGCTTCTTTCCTGGCGCAGGGCACTCTTCCCAATTGTCCAGAAGCTCCTTGATTTCTTCACCGCTCAACGGTCGATGTGGGGCATTATCGAGCTCATCTTTGCTATTGAACAGGTCTCCGCGTTTTCTCCACGGGTGATCCTTGCGGAGCCACATTCGAGTCCTTTGGAACACGGTTTTCAAAGACCTAGGATCCCTCGACAGCTGCAGATGCGGGATCTTATCCATGCACCTAACACATGCACAGAATCCATGGTTCACCTGACACGCTACATATCCGTAACCAGGATAGTCCTGCACCGTCGTGAGCAACACAGCTCTCAGGTTGAAATAATCTCCAGTGTAGGCATCCTATGTACGTGTCGGCGTCTCCCACAGCGTCGCTAACTCGTCTTTCAGGAGCCCGAGATACAGATGCATGTCGACACCCGGTTGTTTTGGCCCCTGGATAAGTAGTCGAAGTCTTCTGCTCCTCAATTTTTCATGACATCAGTGCTGACGATGTGGTGAGCTCAGTTGCCCGCGTGAGCGGGTTTGATGGGACGTGATGAGCGGTGGGTCCCATTTTCTGACTCTAACTTGACCGGACGTGCGTAATCTTTGTTTTAATTGTGCCTCTTTGATTTCCGCGCATAATTGGGGTAGTGGGGGACGGTTCACGTTTCGGGTCCTCCACGTGTCGAGCACGATGAACGCCACGCGTCTGGTAGGGTTTTTCCTGGTCGTTAGATTACATCTTCCAGGGGGTTAAGTAGCAATGCAGCAACGGTAATTTTTCACATCTGCTTCTTTTCTCTGCCTTTGCCTCCGTCGCCATTGCTGCTACTCCTCTGCTTCTCTGTGTTGGTCTTTCTCGCGGCGCTGGACCAGCTCCGCGTATTCCCCAGTTACTTTCTCCGGTCACACCGCCACCATAGAATGGGGAAGAAGAAAGGAGGTGTTGCGGCCGACTCCGCCACCATCGCGGTTGCTGCGAAGAAGAAGGGCGGCTCCACCGCTGCGGGCACCAGCGCCGCCGCCGTCCGGAAAAAGAAAGGCACGGGCACTCGCGTCACTAATGGCACGTGGCGTGCATCCGTGATCAAGTCCTCTGAGCTCCGTCTCCTACGCCAAGACGAAGTTCTTTCTTCCGTAGTCGCTGACACGCGCGTCCCTGGCAGGTAATCCATTCCCCTCCTGCCGGTTTTCGGGTGATGTTCCTAGTGTTCATCATCCGTGGCCTCTCGTTGCCCCTGCATCCTTTCTTCAGGGGCCTTCTCTGTTTTTATGGGCTCCAGCTGCATCAGTTGTCCCCCAACTCCATCCTCCATGTAGCTTGCTACATTACTCTTTGCGAGTGCTGGCTCGGATTCGAGCCACACTTCAGTCTCTTCAAGCGCCTCTTCAAGCTGAAGCGCCAATCGGCGTCTGGCTCCGTAGTCTATGATGTAGGTGGTTGCGGTATCCACGTCGATTCCTCCGCCACATACTTTGACATCAAACTCACGGCGTCCGTCCAAGGGTGGAGGGAAAAGTGGTTCTACATCCGCGACCTGAAGGCCGACGGAGACCACTTCGGACTCGCGCCTTTCGATCCCGCGACGTCGTGCAAGAGGAGGCGCTCCTGGAAGAACGTAGTGATGCCCGGCGAATCAGTGGAGACAGATGTGCTGTACGAGCGCGTCTGCGACCTTGAGAGTCGCATGGGTAAAGAGGAGGGAGGCTGCGCCCTCATTCGCACATTGTAACTACCTCGGTGAATTACGCTCTTAGTTACATGCCTGGATGAGCGAAAATGGTTAAAATAGTACGGTGGGGCCAAATGCCACTCACAGGTAGACCTTTCGGCCGTCCTAACCATTTCCAGAACATCGGGACAAGAACGAGCGGCGTAATCGGCAGGCGAAGGGATCAACTACATACACAAATGAGTATGTATGCAAGCCACATACAACAGTCCTCAGAGCCATTCCATCTAAAAAGAAATAGAAATATTGCAACGCCATACGGCAAGATCCAAATATCCTAGATAGAGATAATATTTTAGGATAGCTCCTCATACATCAAACATCAGAGTATCAGGCGGAAGCGGAAAACAAGATCCGAGTACGGATAAGAAGCAAATCGGCATAAGATGCTGCATAAATAAACACATCCCACCCACAGATCTCACGGAACCCCGTTCCCGGAATCTCTACACCGAGTGATCGTTACCAACATCGTCCGTCTCCTCCACCCAGTATCCATCTTGCGAGTATACTTGTTCATCTGAATCAAACAATTTATCGTGTGAGACCCTAGGGGTACTCAGGAAGTCTTTATGCCTCTAAAGGGGACACAACCTGGGGTGACGCAATTGCAGCAAAAGATAATCACTAACAATTCTATAGATACTCGCTAACCATCCGCCTAACCAATGATAGACGGATGTCCGTTAATTAGGAACAACAGTTATAACAGTAATATTAACAGATCCATCCCCCTTCTCGCTTACCAAAGAGAAAGCGGACGAACAACCTCCATCTGTTGGCAGTTTTATTAACCATTCCATGAGTGTTGCACTATTTACTAGTCAGGTACTTAGTCAAATTAAAAGCGGTACTTTAGTTATGCTTGTCTATGATCGAGAAACTGTGCTCCAAGTCGTCCATAACTGCGGACACGGCTTTCAGAAAGATTTACCCTGCAGGGGTGCACAAATAGCAACACACACTCGATCAACCTCAGAAAAACCAAATCAAAACCCAACGAGGCATTCACGACAAAGCGATCACAGGATTCAGAAATGTTTCAGGGGGCCACCCCACTAAGCTACCCGCAACGAAGTTGGCCGGCTCCAGAATGGACCCAGGGTTTGTGTGGATGGCGGTAAACGACTGGGAACCCAAAAGTGTGACTGGGCTTGTCGATACAGTGAAAACGTGTCATGATCCTAAACAGTACAGGTGCTCCAAGCACAATCTTAAATAAAGCAGTAAAGCATGGCATAAGTCCAGGATAGTAATAAAGCCCCAAACTACTTTGTGGCCCCAAGAAATAAGAAGGAATCAAGCTCTGGCTCAGGGGGGTCCATAAGGCCTCCCGGATGTGGATAGTGCGAATAGTCAAGGAACAGGAATCAAGTACTCGGGGTCCTACGGGACACAAGTGAGCATGAAAAACCAAATAACAGATATTGCTCACCGGTGCCACTTTCATTAGTTATCCCATTACTACTCAGATTAAGTTGTTTAGGTACCTCATTATTCATCAGACTCTCACATACCCTACACATGCTGTTCTACGACCCGCATGGCTCAAACAACTCCTGTAGTAATAGCTCATGGGATAGAGGAACAAGCTTCGGTGGGGTTTAAAAGTAAAGGCTATGCAGTACTTGGGATTCAATTTAATGCAATCGCGACTCAATGATGCAAGAATAAGATAGAGGCAATAGGTACTATATGTATGCAAGCATGTGGTAGTGCTTGCCTGGCAGCTCAGTTGAAGCGAGGGACGGATCTGGGTAGTGCTCCTGGGATTCTTGATATATCCCCTGCTCAGCGTCTATTCGAAGAAGAACCAAACAAACAAGGGCAAACATAAATAGAGTGCACAAGCATATGAATTAAAATGCGACAAGCAAACAATCATGCCATGATGAATGATGCACAAGTTGCATGGCAATAATGTAGCATGGCATGGGTGAGGTGTGGGGTACAAGATTAAAGCATTTTATTAAGTTTTTAGCCCAGTTTGCTCTCATAACACTTGCTGTATACTTATATTTATATGATGCATTCTGCAATTCAGAAATGGAATGCATAGATAGAACGGGCTCATGCGCTGATCGATTTAGACATATTATTTGTCAAATTTGGAGTTATAAAACTAAAGTTATTAATTAATTAAGAAAAAGGGCATTTTATTGTAATACGAAATTTTAAAGTGCTCAAACATTATTTTGAATAGCATATTTGAATTCCTCACATTTGATGGGACGTGATGAGCGGTGGGTCCCATATCCTAAGTATTATTTGGATTTGTAATTTAAAAGTTATTTAAAAACAGATTTGAATTTGAATATAAACAATTTTGAATTTGTTTTGTTTAAACAGATAACCAGGGAACATTTTATACACAGCCTCAGCTAGCCCCAGTCACTGACGGTGGGGCCGCGCTGAGCTGGCTGAAACCAACACGCGGCAGACTTTTCTCACCGCGACCACAGCGAGCCACAGTGGTTGACAAGTGGGCCTTGCCTTGATCGGCCCCACAAGCCAGCGGGTGAAGGAGCAGGTGCCACGTGGCGCGGCCGGGGACTGCGGGTTTAGACGCGGAAAGAAGGGGTGCCTAAACGTAAAACTGCCACAGTCGATGACAGGCGGGCCCGGACTGGACTGCGGGTTGCGAAAACAAAAGGTTGGGGGGTTAACTGGAAAACAACCCCACGCTACTATTTTTGTTCCTGCGTGTTACTGGCGGATCTGACGCCGGTACGCAGAGCGCGGCGGAGACTCGAACACGCGACCTGGCGCGGGCGCGCGGTGGCGGCTACCGATGCGGCGGCCGGGGGTTGTTGCTGGGTAACCGCTGCGCGGCTAGAAGAGGCTACCGTGGCGGGACGGCGGCAGCGACGTCACGCACAGAGAGTGCCCGACAGAATGATCTGCTCCTCTAGGAAGAGATGAGGAGCGAGAGGATGTCAGAGGGGGTCGGAGGCTCACCGCGGGGCTCTCGGTGGTGGTGGATCGGGCAGGCGTGCAGCGGATCGGCGGTGGAGCTGGAGGACAGCGATCTAGGGTTTTGCTCGGGCAATGTCGGTGTGCAGCGGTCTGGGGCTCCTCCTCCTCGCTGGCGCGTCCAGGGTGACGCAGGGGGTCCTCCTCAGTCTCCTCGACCACCTCCACGTCGCCCACGCCGGCTGAAAACAAGGAAGTGGCGGCGGTTCTGACGGTGACCGGCGAGAGAGGGGTTGGTGACGGTGGAGAAGAAGAGGGGAGGGGCAAGGCCCTGGGGTGGATCTGGCAAGGCAGAGACGTGGGGAGGTGGCTAACGCGAGGGAGAGAGACAGGGAAGAGGCCGGTGGGGCGCGGGGTAGATAAAGGTGGCCTCGGCCACCTTTACTCCTCCTCCTCACGTGCTCGTCATGGGGAGGCCAGGCAGAGGCTGCAAGGGAGGGCAGCAGAGGGGTGAGGCCAGGCTCGGCTGGGTCCAGCAAGGCAGGGAGAGAGAGAGAAAAAGGGAGGGGAAGGCTCGGGTGAGCTAGGGTTAGATTGGAGAGGGTGGCTCGGGTTAGGGTTTCTAGGGTTGGGGTAGGGGGTAGCTAGGGTGGGCCAGCATGGTAGGGAGAGAGGGAAAATGCTTTGGCATGGGTAAAGAAGAGAGGGTAGATGAGGTAGATCATCATGGTGGTGGTTGGGTGGTTCGAGTGTGGCTCGGGTTAGGGTTTGGAGCAAGCACAAGCAAGGGAGAGGTGTGGTGATGGATAAGGAGAGATAAGATAGGGTTTGGCTAGAGTTTGCAAGATCAGGCCAAAAGGTGGAAGAGAGATGGTGAGGGTGAAGAGATGGTGTTTGATCTCACATGACCACGCATGGGAGCATACACATGTGAGGGTCTTGATGCACAAGGCAAAGAACAAGGATCAAGATGAGGAGGATTGAGTAAGAGGAAAAGGGAAGCTCACCAAAGAAAGGGTTCACTCCAAAACCCAAAGAAAATCAAAGGAGAAAAGATGGGGTGCTTGCATGGCCCATGCATAAGTATTAAATGCTAGGTTTTATCTTGTGAAAACAAAATAATTCATCATGGCATTAAGCACATATGCATTCCCAAATATGGTGTAAGGCCAAGCTATGGGAAAAGATAATTGGATCCATCCCAACCCACATGAGCTAGATTAAATTCCAAAAGAAATAAAAGCCCATGGGTAAATAAGGATGGTGGAATTATAAGGTGGTGACAAAGAAAGGTGGTGGAGTGGAATAAAAGATATGCCCCCAACTCAACTTGGGCATCTAGCATTTATCAAGAACCAAATACAATGTATCAAGAGCCAAATACAATTAATAATGTGTATGAGAGAAGAACCAAATGGAAAAGGGTTTTATATGATGCTCAAATGCAAGGTGGCATGATGACATGAGCATGATATAATTATGATGCAACAATTATATGTAGGAAGTAGCATATATATAGACTAGGCTAGTAGCATTACAATTGTTAGACAATTGGGATGCTACAACTCTCCCCCACTAAACAAGAATCTCGCCCCGAGATTCCTAGGAAAAATAAAACAACACAAGGAGAGGCGGGTGTTTGGAACGAAGGTTACCCTCACGTTCCCAAGTTGATGAACCACGGAATGGTGCGACCACTACCCCTTGCAAAACTTGCTAGACTTGTTGCGAGTCTTGCGTTTTGCTTCAATAACAAAGGGTTAGAAGAATTGTAGGATTGTCGTGAGACAAGAAGGATAGGATGAACATAGCTTCGGTTTTCTCAAGAAACATGATAAAAGAATAGGACCACTTGTGAAAGAAATAGAAAGGATGATGTATCAGGGAGAAAGAAACGACACACCATTAAGATTAAAGATTTACCGATACGAGATAGGATGAAACTTTGTCTCGCCGAAAGAAAAGAGCTAGGTTGGAGAGGTTTTGAACCACTATGACAATAGCATTGTATCTTCTTTCAGATTTGAGAAATGAAGTTCGGAAACAATATTGCCTTCAAACAATAGAGTTCCTTGATATCAACGGAAGATTGAGTTAGACATCGTCGGATTAGATTCTTCTTGCGCCGGTAAGAACCGAAGGATCACGCAATTGAGGTGCGCGGATATAACTTCCAGAGACGGTTGTGAAGCTAGATCATGGTGGAAATCCCGAGAAGCAAAGAATATGGAGGATCTGGAGTTTATTGTAGAGATACTTATTGCTTCCTTTAGCCTTGGGGCTAACACAATAGATTTGCGGCTGATGGCATCAACCATAATTGGCTTTACCACAGAAAAAGAATTGATGAAACAAAGAGAGAGATAGTTTTCCTTCCATCTTGTTTGGGAATGTCGAGCACCGGTAGAAAGACGAGGACCGAAAAGAGTTTTTTGTTTGTTCCCACCAGATAATTAAAGATTTTGCTCTGTGTAGAAAGGGCGAGATCACCAACAAGAGATTATTGATTACTTTCTTCGAGGGAGCACTCCGGAACAACAAAGATGGAAGTAAAAGTATCAAGGGATAAAGGCCACTTCTATCTTCCGTGGAATGGTGGAATCACATTAATTCACCAATTCAATGTACAAGAGCGAATGATAAGAGTAGTGGTATGGTAGCTACTCCATCCCGCACTCAAAGCATTACTCTGCACATGAATAAGAAAACCATGCAACCCAACTACCAAAACCGACTGAAGATATTGACAATAACTCGTGGAACTTCGTTAGAAAACAAGGATAGATGCAAACGATTCGCCGGATTCACAGATAGATAAAGATGATGATGTTGTCGTCATGTCAGAAGTACCAAGCCACCGGAAAGATATGAAGGAAGATTACGGAGAACAACTGCAAGATTCAACAGCTACAGAAAAGATAGCACCAACTTGAACAGAAGGAATACAAGATCTAGAAGGTCTTCATGGCCTCCGGTGGATTGAGCATAGACGATAGAGCGAGAGGGTTTCAAGAGATTACTTAACGGGATAGAGGTGAAAAGGACTCCATGTTCTTCTTGAAATGATTGAGAGAGGTTTAGCAGTCTTGAGGAAAAATCTTTAGCGGAACGACGATGATAACTTGCCAACAAGGAATAACTCCAGATTGATTGAAGATGGAGGATGGAATTAACAATGGACTTGCTGATTCTAGAATTGAAGCGATGTATTTAGCAGAAGGACGTGGTCGAGATAGGTGACTTCAAGAAGCCAGAATTCGCACTTTGAGAACTTTGCACACCGGCAGTGTTCACGAAGCTTGAGAGAAAGGGACACAGATGATTTTCCATGTTCTTCCATTGATATAGAATAGGCAAGCATATCATCAAGGTATACCACCACGGATTATTGCAGAGTCGCTGATACCTGCCATTCCTGTGAGTGCCGTGGCGCCATCTTCTCGCAAGAAGATGCGACTGCCAAAGGAGTCATCGTTAGAGTCGGGGGATCAAACCTTCGATTTTGATAAGTTTGATTGGTAAGTGTGCGAGTCTTTCTTCTGGTTGTTCTTTTGAAGTTGCCTTTTCTTGATGTTGGTTTTGTTTTGCAGTCAGCAAGCATTGTCATCTTCTGGCGACATACAATTTTTGAAAGAATCTGGAGTCGCGACCTCCAAAGCCAAGAAAAATGGCTGAGCGTGCCCCTTCTCCTCCATTAGCGGCCCACTCCGGGCATAATTCATCAAGTTCTCCACACAATGTGGAGCACCAGATGGTTATCCGGACGTCTGTGAATCCATCGACTTCAGATTCTTTGGAGGATCATGTAAGTGTAGTATCTCTTCTTCTGATTTTGCAGTCGAATTTTCATCTATGCCATATGTTGACCCTTTACTATGTCTTTTGCCGTAGCTCGTTGTGAAGGAAGCCGCTCTCCTTGCGGACAAGGTGCTTGCGATGGGTCGTCAGCATGCAATGCTAGACAATCGCCATCGCGCGGTGGAAAGTGAGTGTTCTTTACTTTTCCTATGCATCCTTTTGATGTATTCGACTGACACTTTATCTTCGTTTGTGTCACAGCTGACCATAATGCACTCCTCCGTAGCACTGCTTCCCTCGAGAAGACACTTGCCGCGGCGGTGAAGAGTCGCGATGAGGCAGTCGCAGCATGTGCCGAGTCGCGGAAACGCGAGGAGGATCTGCACGCCTCGATCATGGCTAGGGAAAAGTTGTTCGAGGAACCGCTTTTTTCTATTGCCAAGGCTCTCTCGGGTATTCCTTTGTCTGAATTTTCGCTATTTTTTCTTCTTTCGAATTTGTTGTTAGTACTGACTTTTGTGCCCATGCTTGGGTTTTGTGTAGATGCCAGCGGTCTGAGCTTCGATCCCCAGGCACTCAGTCATGATGATGCCCTGGCGGGTACCATTTCGGCAGTCGAAGATCGCAGCGCTGCCGTTCTGGGGACGCTCACCAAGGTCAAGGGCGTGATCAGTCGCCTCCGGGAAGAGCTGGCGCCCAAGGCTGAGTTGATCGAGAATATAGATGAGCTGGTGGAGTCTCTTGCCGGGGGCATTCCTGCAAGCTTCAAGAACTCACTCCGTACGGCTGGCGGTTCAATGTCACTCGCAATGGTTCAAGCCCATGGAGTCGAAGTTGATCCTGCACCAGTCTCCAAGGCGATGCCTATCAGTGCGGATGGCCAGCAGGTAGTCTTTGCACCTTTCGCGACTGCTTCTGGCAAGTACGGACCGCAGCGCATCAATACAGTTGCGAAGTACTCTGAGGAGCTTCAGCGAGCCAAGAAGGAGGCGAAGGCTGCAACGTCAGGGGCCATCGGGAAGTCTGTGGCGTCTGATACTGCCACAGACTCGATGAGGCCCCCAAAACTAAAGTCTAAGTCGAAGAAGCTAGTTGCTCCTCAGTAGTCGCCTCTTGTAATAGTTAACTAGCTTATTTCTTTTGTCGAAAACATGCCTTTTGGCGAGTGTATCTGTTGATACTTTGTTAATCTTGAATGCACTCGAGTCTTTTTTCTATGCCTCGCCTTAGTCTTCTTATTATTTCTTGCTTGGCTTGTGATAGGGCACATCGAGTGATCCTTTGAGGGAACCTCGGGATTCGCCACCCCCTGATGACACCTTGGCGCCGCCGCGCTCAAGGGTGGATGAGTTGTCTCTGCTTTCGCAACTCCGTGACTGCGTGAAGCAGTTGGAGCGTGAATTTCTCGTACTCCGTGGTAACGCGGATGTGTGGAAATCGAAGGCGGAGAAAGCCGCCGCCCGAGAACAATATATGCTAGGGGAGCTAACGCAACTGGGCGACCAATTCAAATGTTAGTTTTCTTCTTCCTTATCTTTTCCTTGTAGTCACTCGCAGTAGTTCGTTGTCTTCATACTTCCGCCTTTGCTTGGTATAGTTGTCAGTGCGCACCATCCGCAGGACGAGAAGGATAGGATTGCCATTCGCATGAATGACCTGTCCCAAGAGCAGCTGCAGGCGAGTGGATACTTCTGGGTGGATCATGATCGCGCAGTCGTGCTGGCGACCCTGCAGGATCGTGCGTCGCGAGTGCTTCAGTTCTTGAAGAAGTCGCAATCGTGCTTGAAGCATATTTACCAAATGATGTTCTCGCTGGACATTGTTCCATCGAGCCTGCTGGCCCTTCTTGCTAAATTCCAGGACTTGAGTGCGGTCCGCGGGTGTGTACGACAACAGTTAGTGGCTGGTGCCAAGGCTGCTCTGTCGCTGGTGCGACTGCACATGCCTGATGTGGACGTTGCAGCAATTGCGGCCGGACCACCAGCGCCGCCAGCAGGTTCGACTTGGAACATGGTTCCGCACTACCAGGTGGTGGATCGCCCAGCGGAGGAAATCGTTGACTTCTTCGAGGAGTAGACCAACGTTCCCTTGCTGCAACAGTAGTTTAGTTTGTATCATGCACATAGTTGTACCAGTGTTGTAAAGTTCATATATATGTTGTGTATAATTAAGTAACATTGTTGTATATAAAGAGCTTGTTAGCATGTATGTTTTGCGAGTGCGTTGCACTATGCGACTCCTTTTCGTTAGCCTGACTTGTGTTTATCTCAGCCCCTTGTCAACCTGTCAGGTGCGTTGCAACTGGGTTGGTGTTTGTCAAGGGTT
This sequence comes from Avena sativa, assembly GCA_916181665.1. Taxonomy (NCBI): domain Eukaryota; kingdom Viridiplantae; phylum Streptophyta; class Magnoliopsida; order Poales; family Poaceae; genus Avena; species Avena sativa. Next base: position 598,402,542 of record OV702289.1, read on the forward strand.
TCAATTGGTGTGCTAGCTATTCAGGATATCGCGTTAGTTCGTAGAACAGATGTATATAGGGTGGCGCAGCCCCCGAGTGGATAATTTGTGAAAAAGAAAAGAAAAACACAGAGTTTTGGGGCACTTAGCTTTATTTATTCGCAGGATAGTACGAGGTACAATGTGTGGCTAAGTAGCCTTGGCTGAGTAGCCTGATTTGCAATGTAAAAACAGAAATGACTAAGGGTAGAAGCGCCGCAGCTGCGCGACGTTCAAGGGTTGGAGTATGCGACTCCTGTCTCTAAATCTTTAAGGCGATAGGCGCCACCTGGGATTACTTCTGTAATCACGTATGGTCCCTCCCAGGGGGACTCGAGCTTGAGATTCCCTTGCTGTTTCAGTCGCAGGACCAGGTCGCCTTTGATGAAGGACCTGGGGCATAGCCTTCTGCTGTGGTAGTTGCGTAGGTTCTGCTGGTAGATCGTTGATCTTTCCGCGGCGGTTTCCCTTGCCTCGTCAAGGAGGTCGACGGAGTCTTCGAGTGCAAGAGTTGACTCTTGCTCGCTGTAAGCGACCACACGTGGTGCTTTGTATCGTACTTCGGCGGGTAGCACCACTTCAGCCCCGTGCATCATGAAGAATGGGGTGTACCCTGTGGCGCTGTTTGGAGTAGTGCATAGGCTCCAGAGTACCGATTGTAGTTTGTATGGCCAGCAGCCCGCGGCCTGTTCGAGTGGCCTGAAGAGTCGCTTCTTGATGTCATCGCAAACGAGCCCGTTAGCTTTTTCGACCTGACCGTTGGTTTGTGGATGTGCTACGGAGGCAAAGCTGACGTTGATTCCCAGATTCTCGCAGAATTCTTGGAACCCTTTGGATGTGAAGTTCGTCCCATTGTCCGTGATGATGTTGTCTGGTACTCCGAAGCGGTAGACGATGGACTCGAAGAACTTGACTGCACTGTATCCTGACTGATTGGTCACTGGCATGGCCTCTATCCACTTGGTGAATTTGTCGACTACGACCAGGAGATAGACGTAGCCTCCTCGTGAGGAATTTGGGAGCTTGCCGACCATGTCGAGTCCCCATTGCACGAAGGGCCAGGCCAATGGAATTGGCCAGAGTTCTGCACCAGGTGCGTGTGGCTTGTTCGCGAATCGCTGGCACGTGTTGCATTTCTAGACGATGTCCTTGGCGTCGCGCATGGCTGTAGGCCAGTAGAATCCAGCTCATAGAGCTTTGGCGACGAGGGCACGACTGCCGGCATGGTGCCCGCAGGTCCCCTCATGGATGTCGAGGAGAACAGCTCTTCCATCGGTCGTGGAGACGCATCGTTGGAGTACTCCTGTGATGTTGCGCTTGTATAGTTCGCCGTTGATAACAGCGAATGCCTTGGATCGCCGCGCGATGTGCCGTGCGTCAGTCGGATCGTCCGGTAGCCTCTTGCTAAGAAGGTACGTGATGTATGGTTGAGTCCAGGATGGCTCAATCATCATGACGCTCATTGGCCCTTCGAGTCATGTATCTAGTTCCAAGTCGTCGAGTGCCATTGGCTTATTGGGCGGCGTAGCCCCCGAGTCCGTTGTTGCGCTTGTTTTCTTCTCTGTGGCCTTTGTCTTGATGGAGCGTTCGTAGATGCGCTCGCGAAATACCCCAGGTGGTATGGGGGCGCAGGTAGAGCCTATGTTGGCTAGTGTGTCCGCCTCTTCATTACTTTCGCGACCTATGTGCCGCAGCTCGCAACCGTCGAAGTCCCCATCGAGTGTGGCGTAGAGGTCGCGGTAGGCAATCATGTTGTCGTTCAGTGTGTCGCACTCGTGCATTGTCTGGTTGATGACCAGCTTGGAGTCGTCATATATTATGAGCCTCTTGGCGCCGCAGGCTTTTGCCATCCTCATCCCGTGTAGTAGGGCCTCGTATTTGGCTTCGTTGTTGGAGGCGGTGAACTGCATTCGCAGGATATATTTCAGCTTGTCTCCCTGGGGCGATGTTAGTATGACACCTGCGCCGACCCTGTCCTTTCGCTTGGAACCGTCGAAGTGCATTGTCCAGAGGTAGGACATATCTGGTTTTTCGGGGAGCTGATTCTCCATCCAGTGCACGAGGAAGTCAGGGAGAACTTGCGACTTGATTGCATCGCGTTTTTCATATGTAATGTCTCGTGGAGACAGTTCGATTCCCCAAAGTGCGACTCGTCCGGTGGCGTCGGGATTGTTGAGGATGTGCCCAAGCGGGGCGTCGTTGACTACCACGATTGGGTGTTCCTAGAAGTAGTGGCGCAGTCGCCGAGCCATCATGAAGATGCCGTACGCCAGTTTCTGGTAGTGCGGGTACCGCTGTTTTGTTGGCGTAAGTACCTCGCTGAGGTAGTAGACTAGGCGTTGTACTCCGTGGACCTTGTTTTCCTCGGCTCGTTCTACCACGAGCACCATGCTGACCACCTGGCTAGTGGCAGAGATGTATAGCAACAGTGGTTCCCTTTTGCGTGGGGTCACTAGTACTGGCGAGGTGGACAGTAGGCGCTTGAGGTCTTCGAATGCTTCCTGTGCCTCGTTGGTCCACTCGAATTTGTCGGTTTTGCGGAGAAGTTGGTAGAAAGGCACTGCCTTTTCGCCCATTCGACTGATGAATCGACTGAGCGCCGCGATTCGTCCAGCCAGCTGCTGGACGCCTCTTATGTTCTTCGGCTTCTCCATGGCTAGTATGGCTTTTATTTTCTTCAGGTTCACCTCGATCCCTCTCGCGGAGATAAGATACCCGAGTAGTTGCCCAGATGGTACGCCGAAGGCGCATTTGTCCGGATTGAGCTTGATCCGATAGCGGTCAAGGTTGGCGAAGATTTCGCGCAAGTCATCGATTAGTGAAGCTTCCGCTTTGGTCTAGATGACGATGTCGTCGACATAGACTTGAATGTTGCGACCAAGTTGTTTTTTAGGCAAGCTTGCATGCACTGCTGGTAGGTGGCTCCTCCGTTCTTTAGCCCGAAGGGCATTGTGTTGTAGCAGAACACACCAAAAGGCGTTGTAAACGCTGTTTTTTCTTGATCTTCCTCTTTCATTTGAATCTGGTTGTAGCCTAAGTAAGCGTCAAGGAAGCAGAGGCGCTCGCATCCTGTGGTGGAGTCGATGATCTGGTCGATTCGCGGTAGCGGGAAGTGGTCCTTCGGGCAGTGCTTGTTCAGAGAGGTGAAGTCCACGCACATCCACGGGATATCCGTGTCCTTTTTTGGTACCAGCACTATGTTGGCAAGCCAAGTGCTTTCCTTGATCTCGCATATGAATTTGGCGTCAAGGAGTCTGTTGATCTCCATTCCGACTGCCTTTGCTCTTGGTTCAGACAGTCGCCGAATTGTTTGTTTGACTGGCCTTGCGTCTGGGTTGACATTGAGTGTGTGCTCGGCGAATTCCCTGGGAACTCCTGGCATGTCCGTTGGACACCAGGCAAAGATTTCCCAGTGCTCACGGAGGAATTCGACGAGCGCGAGTTCCTATGCGGGACTCAAGTTGTTGGCGATGAGGGCCGTCTTGGTAGGATCCGATGGGTGGACCTGAACTTTCTTCGTGTGCACCGATGAGTCGAAGGACAGGTCGGGTGAGCTTGGCTGGCTTAGTGGAGGCAGACTGTTGTCTGTCGACTCCTTCAATCTTGCGAGTTCCTCCTGCATGCCGAAGGACTGGGAGATTCTGTTGAATTCCCTATTGCAACTGTTGGACCTCTCGAAGCTCTCGTTGATTGTGATGACGCCATTAGGGCCTGGCATTTTCATCTGCAGATAAGTGTAGTGCGGCACTGCCATGAACCTAGCGAACGCGACACATATGAGGATGCAGTGGTACTATGAGGTCCAGTCGACGACTTCGAAGTCGATGCGCTCGCGCCGAAAGTTTTTCGGTGTCCCGAAGATGACGTCGAGGTTGATTTTGCCAAGGGGATATACGCCCTTGCCTAGGACGATGCCGTGGAATGTTGTGTCTGAGGCCTCTAGGCAGGTCAGAGGGATCCTCATTGCTCGCAAGATACTCGCGAACATAAGGTTGATGCCGCTTCCGCCATCCATGAAGACGCGACTCATGTCGAAGCCTCCAATTTGTGCCTCGAGGACGAGGGGACAATGGCCTGGGCGAGGTACTTGGCACGGGTGGTCACGCTTGTCAAAGGTAATGCAGGAGTCGCTTCCACTGAGGTACTCAGTGGTGGATGGTGGTGATTTTGTCGCCAAGTTGACTTGGCGAATGATGGCCTTCTACACCTGATTCAAGGGGCGTCCCTTTTGGATCATCATGGTACCCATGGCCCATGGGTATGTTTCGCCTCCGTGGTGCTGGTCCGGCGCAGCTGCGTTTGGGGGTAGTCCAGGTGGTGGTGGCGGAGATCCATGTGCCATAGCTCCTAGGGAGGCTCCGTAGCCCCTTTTTACAGCATCGCGATTCATCCGAGCTAGACCCTCGTGAAGCTTGAGGAACTCGCAGCAGTCTTTGAGGAGGTGGCTGGACTTCTTTTTGCCGTCGTGCTTGTCGATGTAAAAGTGCACAGTGCATGGCCCAGACAACTTATCTTTGATGGATGTTGCGGGTGCCTCATCACGAGTGCGGCGCTGCCATACTTGCGTGGTTTTCCCGGAGTCGCGGTATCCACTGCTGCGGTAGCCGCTGTTGCGGTTGTCGTCACGTCTGTCGGCGTAGCCGGCTGCAACCATGTTGACGTCGTCACGGTCATCATAGATGCGCATACGATGTTTGCTTTGGCGGTCGCGTCTGTGTTCGAGTTCTACTTCGTCGTCGGAATGAACGTGATTCTTCACCGAATCCTCTCCATCTGCCCATCGATTCGCGATTTCCATCAGGTGGTCGATGGTTTTGGGCTTCGAGCGGCCCAGCTCCTCCCTGAGCTCTATGCGGCGTACACCGCCATTGAATGCATCAATCGCGCGATCCTCCGAGATGTTTTCTGCGGAGTTCTTGATGATGGACTACCTCTGGATGTATGAGCGCAGTGACTCGCCTGATCTTTGCTGGCAGCATCTCAACTCTTCGATTGATGCGGGCCTTTTGTAAGTGCCCTTGAAGTTGCGCACAAAGCTGTAGACCAGCTCTTCCCAACTGCGAATGGATCTGCGTGGGAGGTTGTTGAGCCATGCCCGGGCGGCGCCCTGCAGCTGTAGCTGCAGGCGTTGCATAGCCGTGCTTCGACTCCCGCCGTGGAGCCTGACAGAGGAGATATGGTCTTCTAGCCAGATTTTCGAGTCCTGCAGACCGTCGAACTTCGGGTTTTCTGATGGGAGCTTAAACCCCTTGGGCATTCGCTTTTTCCTGATGGCCCTACTGAAGCATCTAGCACCACAGAGCTCCACATCTTCGTCTTCTGAGTCAGTCGACCGAGCGCGCCATGCCCTTGATTTGTCGATTTTGCGCTGCATGATGTCATCACGCGCGTCGTAGTCGTGGTCGTGTCGCCGTGAGCGGCGGCGTCAAGACGGGTCATGACTGTCGTCGCTAGATGTGGGTGAGGAGTAGCGTTTTGCAAGGGCCTTGCCTTTCTTCGGCTCCGGCGCTGGTTCTTTGTCGAGAGCAGCCTCGACTAATCCCAAGCCTACGATCATAGATCGGTGCATGGCAGCTCGAGGATCTCCAGCTGGCGGCTGATTGTTGAGCAGGTACATGGTGGCCACCGTCACTGCTGCCTGCAGAGTCTTTGGGACCACATTGCCCCGGGTGTCGACTGTCATAGAGCTGAAGTCGAGGACTTTTGCAGCTTCTATGAGCTCCTGCTCGGTGAGGTGGGCCATTCGAGATCGTCTCTTGTTGGCCACGTACTCGTTGCCCTTGGAGGAGGATCCTCCATGGGAGGAGGGTCCGGCCCGTCGAAGGCTCGACTCATCTGCCACCTTTTTACGCGCTTAGAGTTGCGCGATTGTTTGCAGCTGGCATCTGTATTCTTCCTTAAGTAGCCAATGGTATCCCATTAGCATCTCTTGCGATGTACCTGGAGGCAGGGGATTGCCCCGCAAAGCTTCTCGGCAACGGGCCCACTCGAGATCGTTGAGCCTGATCATGACACGCTCACCGGTGTGCTTGTTCACCATGGTGGGAGGTTCGACTACTCCTCCGTTGTTGACCGGGGCGCCGTTGGTAGGGCCATCGTTGGGTGGTCCGCCATTGGGTATGCCGCCGTTTGGCGGGTTGGCTTCATGGCCGTCGTTGCCTGCGTTGTCGCGATTGGCGGAGGAGTCGCCTGTGTTGACGACGGCGCACATGAAGTGGTTGGGGAAGCTGCTGCTCCCGCAACTTTCAGACCCGGAGCCGTAGGCTCCATCTTCAGTTGCCAGATTTTCCAGATCGGATTCACGACTGCTGTCATTGACCGTATTCTCAACTGTTGTCGAGGTATTGAGCTTGCTGAGGGTGCCGATCAGCGGAGGGAACCATGATGCTGGAGCAATCGATGGTATCGTCGGCTGGTCAGGCATTCAAAGCGTGCCCATCTGACCAACTTGGAAGCGGAAGCTCCCGATCGCCAGGCTGATTCCATCGCCCACGGACTCGAAGGCCAGGCGAGTGGCTGGCGTGTGGACGGTGAATTCGAACGCGCCGAAAAGTTGGCGAATCTCCGGTGTTGCAGAGTTGTAGATCGCAGTTGATGCGGCCAAAGTAGCCGCAACATTAGCACTCCCAATTCCCACAGACGACGCCAATTGACGAGGGTTTAACTCATCAATGCCCATTGTTATGGACTTGGGTTTTGGAGAAGGAGGGAGCGCTGGAGACATCTATCATCTAGCAAACAAGCACACAGGGGACTCGAAGATTTACCCAAGTTCGGGCCTCATAGAGGTCCCTACTCCTCCTTGTCTGCTCGTGGAATTATCAAAGGAATTGTGGATTACAATGGTGCGCAGATGTAATCTGGCGAGGGTTGTGGAAACTAGGGTTGCGTGTGTCCTCCTCGCTGGCCCCTCCTAGCCTTTATATAGATGGGCTAGGTATCGGGTAGCAGGTCGAGTTGGTTACAGGTTAGGGTTTTCCCCTTTGAACTTTCTATCTTTAGCTTCTTCTTGTTCTTCAAGCAATCAAGAGTCCGTAGGTTACTCGAATTCTCCATTTGGGCCTTGGAGACACCATGGGCTCCGCTGTATTCAGGCCGTATATACCAAGATCGAGTACCTGTAGGGTATACCCATGTCACCAGGCGAAGATCTCCCAGTGCTCACGGAGAAATTCGACAAGCGCGAGTTCCTATGTGGAACTCAAGCTGTTGGCGATGAGGGCCATCTTGGTCGGGTCTGTTGGGTGGACCTGGACTTTCTTCGTGTGCACCGACGAGTCGAAGGACAGGTCGGGTGAACTAGGCCTGCTCAGGGGAGGCAGATTGTTGTCTGTCGACTCCTTTAATCTTGCGAGTTCCTCCTACATGCCGAAGGACTCGGAGATTCTGTTGAATTCCCTGCCGCAGCTGTCGGACCTCTCAAAGTTGTCGTTGATTATGATTACACCGTTTGGACCTGGCATTTTCATCTGTAGGTAGGCGAAGTGTGGCACTGCCATGAACCTTGCGAACGCGACACGTCCAAGGATGAAGTGATATTGTGAAGGCCAGTCGACGACTTCAAAGTCGATGCGCTCTCGCCGAAAATTTTGTGGCGTGCCGAAGATGATGTCAAGGTTGATTTTGCCCAGGGGATATATGCCTTTCCCTGGGACAATGTCGTGGAACATCGTGTCTGAAACTTCCAGACACGTCAGAGGGATCCTCATCGCACGTAAGGTACTCACGAACATGAGGTTAATGCCGCTGCCGCCATCGATGAAGACGCGACTCATGTCGAAGCCTCTAGTATGTGCCTCGAGTACGAGGGGACAGTGGCCTGGACGAGGAACTTGGCATGGGTGGTCACACCTGTCGAAGGTGATGCAGGAGTCGCTTCCACCGAGGTACTCAAGGGTGGAAGGTGGGGAGTTTATCGCCAAGTTGACTTGGCGAGTGATGGCCTTCTACACTCGATTTGAGGGACGTCCTTTTTGGATCATCCTCATATTGCCCATAGCTCGTGGGTATGGCTCGCCTCCGTTATGCTGGACCGGCGCGGCCGCGGTGGTGGTGGTCCGGGTAGTGGTGGAGGAGCTCCATGTGCCTGTTGGGGAGGTAACCCCGGATAGGGTAAAGACGGGGAAAGACGAAAGGGTGTTCCCCGTTTAGTTTCCGAGTTACAGTCTGAGTCAGCCAAATCCTATAGAGGTCGGCCGAGATAGGAAAGGGCAGGACCATTATAGTAATGGCAAGGCATTACCCGGCCGGGATACTGCGTAAGTCGGCCGGGTTAGCCCAAGTAATCTTGATGCAGGTGAAGGACAAGCCGAGTTACGCGAGGCAGGGCCGAATGATACGAAGCTTGCAGGAGAAGGAGAAGCCTAAAGTCAAACTCTAGTAGCAGGCTAGGGAGAATCTGAGCGAAGCCAAGCACTAGGGACAAAGGCGCAGAGCGACAGAGAGACAGAAGGAGGTCACGGAGGTGACAGTCCTGAAGCCCGAGGCACACAGGAGGGCCCCTCTGGAACCTTGCCGTCATTAGGGGAGTGACAGGGAAAGGGGGGCACCGAACTACTATATTGGGACAAGCATATTCCTCGAATATGCTTGCCACATCAGCCCTAAAGGAACCCAAGGCTCTCCTTTATAAGGGCAGGCTTGGACCCTAAGGAGGGGATCGACTGATTCTTGGTACCGTTAGGCTGGTAAAGTTCTCTCTTTCCCCTTGTATACAGCTCAAGGAGCACTTGTAACCCAAGGAAGGAGAAATACAAATCTTTGTGTTAGCTTTCTGTGTGTAGAATCCACTACATCTTCCCTCCCCAGATCCCACTAGCATCCATTGGCCCCAAACTTTAGCCTACCCATGGCATCTGCCGTGCCACCACCACGACAGTTGGCGCCCACCGTGGGGTCAGCAGCGGTGCTAGCTGGAGTTATGATCCGGACGGGAAACTTCATCAAGACTGGCGAGCGCGTTGTTTCTGGCTTAGTCCAGAGATTTGGTCTCTGTGATTATGTCAGCGACAATGCAGGGAGCTTCAGGGGGAAAGCTCCCCCGCGTAATGGTGTCTTCATCAACCTGGGCGGGCACCAGGTTTACGTCGGCGTCGACATCTCCGGCGTTTATCCTCACCAAGTTGTTGTTGCAGGAGATCCACCTCTTAACGCTGCAGGCCATCCGCCCGGAGCGCATCATGCAGGTAGCGTCGAGGTAATGGTCGTGGTCGGGGTGCAAACTGGAGTAGCAGCTGCCGGATCAGGCAGAGAACCTGCCACCGGTGTACAGGGCGCGCACAGGCAGACAGCACCAATGCCCACCGAGGTAATCCCACCAGCAACCAACCCGACCGAGGTGCAAGACACCACCCCGAAGGCACCAAGAGTAAGAGGGCCACCTCTGGAAAGGCCAGAGAATATTCTTCAGGCGACCATAGAAAGCTTGACTACACCTGTAGCGCTGATACTTAATCCGGCAAATGCTCAGGCAGAGTTAGAGGAAACCAGGCAAAAGGTGCTGATAGAGGCAAAAAAGGTGTCGGCCTTGCGGGAGTCCTTAAACAGGACCCTGCGAGAATATGCCAAAGCAAATAAGCTTGACGTCGCGCCCGAACGGGTGGACGAACTAAGATTGAGAGGGAAGAACCTCATGGATGACATCAACAAAGAGCATGAAGCTCATAAAGCAGAATCAGAGGATTTGGGCTTGCCGAGGTACAGTACCCCGGCAAGAAACCTAAGAGCAGCAAATGTCGCAGCATTAGAGTTAGAGGGGTTGACCGGTGAGGCCCGGCAGAAACAACAAGAAAGAGTAAACGAGCTGGTGCGCATTGCGAACCAGCAAAACGAGGAAATGCTCAGAGCAAACCCGGCGAGGCCGGGGGCCTCGCGAATGGTTCATTCGGCAGGAGCAGCACCAGCCTTGTCTGTGGCAGCAGCATCTTCACCCGGAAATAATGCTCGAAGAGACAAAGCAGTAACCTCGGGAAAGAGGAGAAAGCAGATTGTCCCATATGATCCGGCAATGGCCGGAAAGGCCAATGAGAACAGAGGCAATGCAAGCCGAGGTAACAGTGGGGAGAGGAACCACGGCCGTGTGGAGAAAGACGGCGGAAGCCGAGGCAACGGAGACCTCGGCAGAAGAGAACCCGCGAGAGGCAATCATGAGAACAATACCCCGGTCGAAGTAAGGAGAGAACTGCCACTCAACCCACAACCGAGGCTTGAACCCCGGCAGGAAAGAGAAACAAGGCCAGCTCGCCACAATCAAATTAATGAGAGATACAATGATGGTTATTCCAAAATGGAATATGCAATCCATGGCGGAAACAACCATTATGGAATACAGGACAGAGTTCTGTACAGAGATTTGCCATCAAATGATGCAAGAGTGAAGCTGGACCGGCTATATAGGTCCGAGTTGTTGGAAGAACAGGGTCCACCGGTGCCGACATGCTTTGGACCACGGATCATGGGCGAACCTCCTGTGCCGAACTTTCAGCTGGCAAGGGGCGCGAAAACATATAATGGAAGTACCAAACCACAAGACTGGTTAATTGACTATGCCACTGTTGTAAAAATAGCGGGTGGGAACCTACGATGGGCAGTACGGTATGTACCACAAATGCTGGAAGGACCAGCTAGAGTGTGGCTGAATAATCTACCAGCCGGCAGTATCAACTGTTGGCTGGATTTTGAGGAAATGTTTTTCAGCAACTTTACCAGTACATACAAGAGGCCAAACAGGCCACAACAGCTAGCCATGTGCAAGCAGAGGCCGAATGAAACAGATAGAGAATTTTTAACTCGGTGGTGCAACCTGAGAAACTCATGTGAAGGAGTCATAGAATCGCAAGCAATAGCTTGGTTCGCGCAAGGATGACGTTATGGCAGCGTATTATGGCAACGTCTGCAGAGAGATATGCCGACCACACTGGTAGAAACTATCAGAATAGCGGACTCCTATGCATTAGGAGACCCAACGCAACCAGAATTAATGTCGGCAGATCATCGCGAGCAACAGGACCATTATGCAAGAGATTTGGCCGGGTCATCCAGGCGCGGTGATTTCAGAGGAAGAAGAAGAGAGGAAAGGCCGGATTATAGATATAATTCGGCCCAAGTGGCGGCGGTAGCGCAGGACCCACCGGGTCACGGAGCAACTCAACGGCAGAAGAATGGTCCTCAACAGTGGACACCAAGAAATGAAGGAAAAAGGCAGTGGACCCCAGAACAAAATAAACAGTGGCAGGAGAGGCCGAAGTACACGTTCGAATCCATGTTAGATCAGTCGTGCAAATTTCACACGTCAAACCCATCCAGGCCAGCCAACCATACCACCCGCCAATGTGCATGGATGAAAAATGCAATGGGGAATCCCGCAGGGGTTCAGGCACCCCATCAAGTACATCAGCAGCATCAGCCACAGTTGACTGGAGCAAATGCACAGCAACTGATGTTACCGCCCCCTCCCCCGAGGTACGATAACTCGGATCGGAGAGACGCGGTGCATCAAGTGATGAACCAAGTCCAGGATGGAAGAACAAATCCGGCGAATACCGGACGCAATGATTACAGAGAACATCATCAGTCCTATTGCGTGTTCAAAACGGAACAACAAGACAAGCAAAGTGTGCAGCGCCGGCATATGGAAGTAAATGCAGTAATGCCGGCAGTACCAAGATATGTGCCTTGGTCGGATCAGGAGATAACTTGGAGCACAAAGGATCATCCCAAGATAATGCCAAATCCCGGATCATATGCACTTGTGTTGGATCCGACATTTGTTGGACCGAGCCTCAATGTCAAATTTTCAAAAGTACTCATAGACAATGGAAGTAGTATCAATATCATGTACAAAGATACCATGCATAAACTCGGAGTATCGCAGAACATGTTGCAATCCACGAGGACCACTTTCCATGGGATAGTGCCAGGGCTTTCATGTGAACCCATTGGTAAGGTCCGAGTAGATGTGTTATTCGGCACAAGAGATAACTGCAGAGCGGAGAACTTAGAGTTTGAAGTGGTGGATCTAGAGAGCTGTTATCATGCTCTACTCGGACGACCAGCGTTGGCCAAATTCATGGGCAGCTGTCATATAAGTTATCTGAAAATTAAGCTACCTGGACCACAAGGAGTGATAACTATAACAGGGGATTACAAGAAATCAATGGAGTGTGCATATGCCGGGTCAAATTTGGCCGAATCATTGGTTATAGCAAGAGAAAAAAGAAGGATTCAGGAGGTAGCAGCCCTCGCTCAGTCGGCACAGCTGAACATGCCGGCACTAGCCAACCCGCATGGCAGTGTCTCTTTTCAGCCGACTAAAGAAACGAAGAAGTTTCAAATAGATGAGCAATTCCCGGAGCGTACTGTTACTATTGGTGCAGGCCTGGACGCTAAATAGGAAAGCGAGCTCACCAACTTCCTCCGTGAGAATCGGGACATATTTGCATGGTCAACTCAGGATCTGCAAGGTGTTCCGAGGGAGTTGGCTGAGCACTCTTTGAATGTAAGGCCCGAAGCAAGGCCGGTGAAGCAACCTCTCCGCTGCTTCGCCGAAGACAGGAGAAAAATAATAGGGGATGAAATAGCTCGGCTCCTCGCAGCCGGGTTCATCATGGAGGTGCTATACCTGGATTGGTTGTCGAATCCGGTGCTAGTAGAAAAGAAGAAAGATGATCCCAATGTAGCCATTGTATGGCGAATGTGTATCGATTACACGAACCTGAACAAGGCGTGTCCAAAAGATCCTTTTCCATTGCCTAGAATAGACCAAGTCATTGATTCGACCGCTGGTTGTGAGTTATTATCATTTGTAGACGCGTACTCTGGTTTCCACCAGATACCGTTAAATCCGGCCGATCAAATAAAGACTGCATTTATTACCCCGTACGGGGCTTATTGCTATCGCACAATGCCATTCGGCCTGCGAAATGCAGGAGCAACATATCAAAGATGCATGCAAAAATGTCTACACGATCAAATAGGAAAAAATGTACAAGTAGATGATGTGGTCATCAAAACCAAGGAAAGCAAAACCTTACTGGAAGATATACGGCAAACTTTCATAAACTTGAGAAGATTCCGAATGAAACTTAATCCGGAAAAGTGCACGTTTGGCGTGCCGGCAGGAAAATTGCTCGGTTTTCTTGTATCTAGCCGAGGTATAGAAGCCGACCCAACAAAGATAAAAGCAATAGAAAGAATGGAATTGCCGAGATGCTTAAATGATGTACAAAATTCACAGGTTGTCTAGCCTCGCTCAGCCGGTTTGTATGTCGGCTGGGAGAAAAGGCACTACCACTATATCAGCTGATGAAGAAATCAGATAAATTCATTTGGACCCCGCAAGCGGACAGTGCATTTCATGAGTTGAAAAAATGTTAGTCACAGCACCCGTTTTGGCTTCTCCATTATCAAAAGAGCCTATGTTACTCTATATAGCGGCTACCGACAGAGTAGTGAGTGCTGTAGTCGTAGTAGAACGACTTGAAGATGATAAATCCGTACAAAGGCCGGTGTATTATTTAAGCGAGGTATTATCCGCTTCAAAACAGAATTACCCACATTATCAGAAGATGGCTTATGGAGTATATATGTCGGCAAAAAAGCTTAAACATTACTTCGAAGAACATCCCATCAGAGTGATCTGTGAAGCGCCCATAGCCGACATATTGAGCAACAAAGATGCAAGTGGCCGAATAGCAAAATGGGCCATCGAGTTGTCACCATACGCTCCTTAATTTGATAGGAGAGATGCAATTAAATCTCAAGCAGTCGCCGACTTCTTCGTAGACTGGGCCGAAGTGCAATATGAGCCACCATTACCAGATATAAATTATTGGACGATGCATTTCGATGGTTCCAAACTAAGAAATGGTTTGGGGGCAGGAATAGTGTTAACCTCACCTAAAAGAGATCAGCTGAAATATGTGCTACAAATACATTTTGCCGCATCCAACAATGTAGCCGAATATGAAGCACTGGTCCATGGATTGAAAGTAGCAAAAGAGATTGGCATACGCCGAATCTTATGCTATGGGGACTCAGACCTAGTAGTACAGCAAGTCTCAGGCAATTGGGATGCATTAGATGCTAATATGGCTTTATACAGATTTCATGTGCAAAAGATCAGTGGATACTTTGAAGGATGTGAATTTAGCCACATACCTCGGGCAGAAAATGATGCCGCAGACACGTTGTCAAAGCTCGGATCAACCCGGCAGTCAATCCCACCGGGTATTGCCCTGGAACACCTCAGAAAACCATCAATAATCCCTTCACCAGAATCTGAATCTATCTTTATCCCGGCTAATTCGGCAGCAGACAATGTGCCGATGGAGGTAGACCAGCAATATAACTCGGAATCCCCCAAGAGGAGGACAGCAGAAGTAAGCACAATTATGGAGAAGGCCGAGGTAGATATGTCGGCAGAAAACATGGAAATAGACAGTGAGACCACACCAGAAAAGTCACACCGCTATGGGCGCAACCCATATTCTCTTACCTTAAAGACGCGGTATTACCAAGCAATGAAGTATTAGCAAGACAAACTGTAAGGAGAGCGAAAGCTTATACGATCATAAACAATGAGCTATATAAAATAAGTGTCACAAGCGTATTGCAGAAATGTGTGAGTTCGGCAGAAGGCCGGGAGATCCTCCTAGATATACATCAAGGAGAGTGTGGACATCATGCCTCATCTCGTGCATTGGTAGCCAAAGCATTCAGGCATGGATTTTATTGGCCGACGGCGTTGAAAGAAGCCAAAGAGTTGGTGGAAAAATGCAATGGTTGCCAGAGATACGCAACCAAAATACATATGCCATCGGCCGAGTTAAAAACAATACCCATCACTTGGCCATTTGTTGTGTGGGGCTTAGATATGGTGGGACCATTTAAGCCGGCCCGAGGGGGAATGACCCACATATTGGTTATGGTGGACAAGTTCACAAAATGGATTGAAGTGAAACCAATAAAAAAATGCGATGGGCCCACAGCAGTGAAATTTCTCAAAGATATTATTTTAAGATATGGGTACCCACACAGTATTATTACAGATAACGGCACAAATTTTGCAGAAGGAGCCTTCGCCAGATTTTGTAGAGAAAAATACATAAGGTTAGATATTGCCTCTGTGGCTCACCCAGCATCTAATGGGCAAGTGGAAAGGTCTAATGGACTAGTATTGTCAGGAATAAAACCACGACTTGTTGAACCACTGCAAAGGTCGGCAGGATGTTGGATTGAGGAACTCCCAGCCGTATTATGGAGCCTCAGAACTACTCCAAATAGGTCAACAGGGTACACACCATTCTTTATAGTGTACGGGGCAGAGGTCGTGCTTCCAGCCGACATTATACATGACTCGCCAAGAGTTACTCAGTATACAACCTCGGAAGTAAACGAAATAGCTCGGCAAGATACTGTAGACCTGCTAGAAGAAGCCAGAGAACTGGCACTATCAAGATCAGCTATTTATCAGCAGAACCTACGACGATATCGCAGCAAAAAGGTGAATCCAAGGGTATTCAAAGAAGGAGATTTAGTCCTCAGGCTGGTGCAACGCACGGCCGGCATGCACAAGCTGTCACCTCCATGGGAGGGACCATTCATCGTGAGCAAGGCATTACATAACGATGCCTATTATCTAATCGATGCTCAATCCCCCGGAAGGGACAAGGCAGACAAAGCTGGCGAAGAAACGAAGCGGCCATGGAACGTATCCCTGCTTCGTCCATTTTACTCGTAGCATAGTATTTCAAGGTCAAGGACCAATGATGTATTAAACCTCGGCATCCAGAGCAGTGACTCGGGGACTGCCATATGTTATTTCAATTTCATGTTATGTATTGAACCTCGGCATCCAGAGCAGTGACTCGGGGACTGCCATATGTTATTTCAATTTCAGGTTATGTATTAAAACCTCGGCATCAAGAGCAGTGACTCGGGGACTGCCATATGTTATTTCAATTTCATGTTATGTATTAAACCTCGGCATCCAGAGCAGTGACTCGGGGACTGCCATATGTTATTTCAATTTCAGGTTGTGTATTAAAACCTCGGCATCAAGAGCAGTGACTCGGGGACTGCTATAGGTATTTGAAGTTTCGTTTTATGTACTAAACCTCGGCAGTCAAAGCAGCAACTAGAAAACTACCATATACCGCCGCAGAGCTATGTTGAGCACCAAAACTTGACGCCCTGAGCAGCGCCTCGGCAGTGGTCTTATATTGTTCCTAAAATACCATATACCGTATGATGTTCGAAGCTCACACACAGATTACTCGACTAAAACATGAGAAAACAAAGACAAAGATACATCCTAACATCAAAATATTGCAGGATACCAAAGCAAGAATTCGGATGGGAACCCACTTAAGCAAAGTTATAATAACTGCAAACTTATATGTCGCGGCAATGTACGGCAAAAGGAGATTCAGGTCATACAGGAAGTAAACAAGTATTCCACGGACATCGTACGCTCGGCATACCAGGGATAGGAAATGACTTAAACGTTTTTAGCTGGAGAGGCGGCAACCTGGTCAGGGACTGGGGACTCCGAGGTAGGAGGAACTTCGGCCGATGTTACCTCGCCCTCCGCAGACCTAGGTGCAACCTCGGCCGAAGCCTGAGGCTGCTGAGGAGCATCAATTTGCGCAGTGGAATGCCCGGTACCCTTGGAGGAGGATCGCGTGTCGCCGTTGTCATCCGAGCTCGAACTGGAGTCACCAGAAGTGGCCGAGTCATCTTCATCTCCCCCTTGCTCAGCTGAATCATCTGATGCATCCTCGACTATGACCTCCTCGTCCGGGTTTGGAAGGAAACTCAGCCCTTCATTCCAGGTGTGCATGTCGGCATACTCGACGAGTTGAAAGGCACGAGCTTGCCGAAGAACAACAAAGGTGGGATCCTCAACCCAACGGGAACCTGTGCGCAAATTCCTCAGGATATCAAGAGAAATGTCTTCGTACCATGACATGATAACGGTGAGGGCCATATCAGCACCAGCTCGCCCAGCAGATTCCCTCCAAAGACTTAGTTGTTTTTCAGAGGCATTCAATCTAGTCACCAGCAATTCGATCTCGCTGATGTTAGGAGTCCCAGAGGTATTCGGCCAGAGAGCACGGTGGGCTTGAATAGCTGCCAGCACCAAGTCCCTGCCCATGATTTTCATCGGACCAAGGGCAGCGCCGACAGAAACCAAGAAATCTTCTATTGAATATTCAAAATTCACGTCAACAGGGAGACCTCGGCGCGCACGAGCAGCAAGGACCGCTTTAGAGCTCACGGGCTTAGCTTCAGGAAAATGACCTGCGCAAAAAAGGGAGGCGTCAGAGGGCAGCAGAAGGAAGAAAGATAATCCGGCTGTGTTAAGATGCTTACGATGAATGTAACTCATCATTATCTGAAGGTCCTTCGCCCAGTCAATCTTGTTCTTCTCAAAGCGAGCAATTTCCTCGCTCATTCCTCGAGTTTTCAGCTCGGCAGCCCCAAAGAGCTCTTTATTCTTTTGCAATTCCAAAGCCAGCCGGTTCTTCTCCTCGAAGAACTCCTGATCGACCTTTTCTAGCTCGGATTTCTGAGAAAGCTTAAGGGCCTCCACCTCGGCGCTTAGGCGAGCTATCTCATCATCCTTTTCTTTTAGCTGCGCCGAATGAGTGGCGCCTTGTTCTAAAAAATGCAGCATTACATCAGGCATGGGCGTACAATCTTGGTAAGATGGTGCAAAGGTTCATATCTCGGCTTTACCAAAGCCAAACAAAGTAAAAGAAACTTAGTGCACGTCTTAGAAAGGGAAAAGTACGAGGTAGATGGAAAACTAACCTTCCAAGCTCTTGACTTTCTTCTCAAGACGAATGTTGAGATTATTGATGTTACCTGTTAACCCACAAAGTAAGCCGGCATTCCGCAGACAAAACAATGACAATATTAGAGATGACAAGGAAAATGATCGGCATACCTGCTTTTTTCACCACAGGAATAACTTTTTCATATTTTTCTTCCAACTTCTTGTGCGAGAAAAGCAGTCTTTGAAATTCAGTAGTCCGCCGGTCATGTGCAACCTGAGCAATAGAACAAACGATGAGTGGATATTCAAAGCCAAAACAAATCCGCGTTAAGCGAAAACTTAACCCGGACCTAGGTGGCTGGATATTCAAAGCCAAAACAGATCCGCGTTAAGCGAAAACTTAACCCGGACCTAGGTGGCTGGATATTCAAAGCCAAAACAGATCCGAGTTAAGCGAAAACTTAATCCAGATCTAGGTGGCTGGATATTCAAAGCCAAAACAGATCCGAGTTAAGCGAAAACTTAACCCAGATCTAGGTGGCTGGATATTCAAAGCCAAAACAGATCCGAGTTAAGCGAAAACTTAACCCAGATCTAGGTGGCTGGATATTCAAAGCCAAAACAGATCCGCGTTAAGCGAAAACTTAACCCGGACCTAGGTGGCTGGATATTCAAAGCCAAAACAGATCCGAGTTAAGCGAAAACTTAACCCAGATCTAGGTGGCTGGATATTCAAAGCCAAAACAGATCCGAGTTAAGCGAAAACTTAACCCAGATCTAGGTGGCTGGATATTCAAAGCCAAAACAGATCCGAGTTAAGCGAAAACTTAACCTAGATCTAGGTGGCTGGATATTCAAAGCCAAAACAGATCCGAGTTAAGCGAAAGCTTAACCCGGACCTATGTGGCTAGACATTCAAAGAACAGCTAGCAAAGTTTAAGATAGATCAACTCGGATATAGGCTCGAACCCTAAATTAAGTCGAGTTAAGTAGAGCACTATAAAAACTTCCAAGCGAATAACAAATTACTCGTTTGCAAGTTTCGGGGACTAATGTATATATAATAGCATATGGAGAATCAGTCTAAACCCCGGGAAGCAACAATTACCTCGTTCATCTTGTTGCTATCCAGAATGATCTTGGCAGCTTGATCCAAACGGCTGCTGATGTCGGAAAGTTGAAACGGCTGACTGTTTGGATTGCCTTCAAGCTGATCAGCAACATTCCAGTTATGAGCATATTCCACCAGCGATCCGAGGCTGTTCCCACTGGCCGTCCGAGTAAGGACTTTACCCCGGACATGCTGTGTACCGAGGCAGCAGGGCTCGTATGAAGAGCAAGTTGGGTACCGGCGGCCGGAGTAGTAGAGGCTTTGGCGGGAGCAATCCCTTTACGCAGCACGTCGGCGATACTCGGCTGAGAAGAGCCGGCCAAACCTTTTTGGGAAGTGGGAGCCTTGGTGGCAACAGTTTTTCTTACTGTAGAGGAGGCACCAGCAGAAGCCGATACCTCGGCAATGGGAACAGTGCCTTTAGAAGCAGGAGGGATCGCAGGCGCAGAGGGCGCCGGGGTATTAACGACCACGGCTGCGGCTGGGGTTACAGTAGGAGCTACAGAGGTAGAAAGAGGCTCGGTGGATATGCTCGGATTCAATGGAGGGGCAACGGGTTCGGTAGAAATCTCGGAGACGCGAGTATCAGGCGCATCGTGACGAGGGGGTGACATATGTGGAGCTGGAGGAGACGTAGCACGAGCAGGACTAGGAATCCTAGTATCTTCAAGGGGCGGAGGAGACGGCTGCCGAATCGGGCGGCTAGTCATGCTAGGACCGCCAGGCTTAACGGAAAGCGGAGCACTGCGAAAATAAGAAAGAAAAAAGGGTGTCAGAATGAAAAACAGAAACAGGGAAACAAGAAATACGAGCAAAACGAACTTACCCTGTGACCCCAGGCATGGTCTTGCGCCTGGGAGGGTTCGGAGCAGACTTCTTCATTCGTTTCTTGGGGGCCGCCTCTGAAGCACTAGCAGGAGCCCCATGTTTCCCCGAGGTAACTGGGGGCCGGGATGCAATAGGCTCGGCGTCATGAACCTGACCGGCCAGATTAGCTGGGAAAGTAGAAGCCGAAAATGCATAAGAAATAGGCATTGCGGCAACTACCTCAAGAGCTTGGACCTCGTCCGAATCACCTTCCTCCTCATGGACCGAAGTCTTGCCACGAGCGCGAGTCGTAGCGGGATCCGACTTAGGGACGAATTCTTCGGAGTCCGGCTCCCCAACGTCCGGGGTATTCCGATCCGCAGTCCACGGAAGCGACAAAACCTCGGCGTCCTCGTCCTTTTGCTCTGCGAACCTCTGTGAGGCGAAAAAGAAGGAAGGTTAGGGAAAACAGCTCTGAAAACAATAGAAAATCAAAGCATTGGTGGCTAAACTTACTACGGGAGGAGGACGCTCGCGGGCAAACGGTTTCGATCCCCAGGTCCAATCTTCAGGCATCTCCGTCTTAAATATAGCTCGGACGCGCTTGAAGACAAGGTAGTTGTCCAGTTCGACGGTCGAGACTCGGTTGGGGTCAAGTGGACCACTCATGTAGCAAAGTTTGTGCGTCCTTTTCTGGAATGGGCAAATTCGGCTGCTGATGAAGGTAGCCATCAAGTCCTCGCCGCGTAACCCGGCCCGGATCAGTTCTTTGAGCCGAGTCTCGAAAAGCTCGGCCAAGACGTGGCTCCTCCTCGGATTGTAAGTCCAATTCACCTTGGATGGCGGACCAATGGAGAAGGCAGGGAGCCGAATCTTGTCTTCTGTTCCTATGTTCTTGACGTAAAAGAAGGATTTGTGCCATTTCTTACACGACTCTAACCCGGTGACACGAGGAAATACAGACTTCCTCCAAGGTGTAATGGACGCTGCCCCGCACTGAGTAAGCAGTTTCTCGGAAGGGTGCAGAGACTTGTCAGGGACTACATTAGAACGGATCTGGAAGAACTTCGCCCAGACGTGCACGGACGGCCATAGGCCGAAGTATCCCTCCGAGGTGGAGATGAATGCAGAAAGAGAAGCGATGGCGTTCGCAGGAAGATGATGCGGCTGAAGGCCGAAGTAGTCGAGAAACTCTCTTGCAAAATCGCTAAGAGGGAGACCGAAGCCGCGCGAGAAATGTGACATAAAAACTACATACTCGCCCTCACTAACTTCCGGAGATAACTCGTTGCCGGGTAAACGACAAGAGACCTCGGCGAGAATCCTCCGGGTTCGGATGAGCCACTCGATCTCCCGCCGGGTAACTGAGGAGCCCTGCCACGAGCCCCGCTCAGGCCCAGAGCCAGCATCATCATCCTCTACCAGGGCACCGCTAAAGGAACTAGACATGATTTCGCCGGAAAGATCGCCGGAGGAACAACTCGCGGCGGAGGAAAACTTAGAGCTACGAGGCCCCGTCGCAATTCTACGCAAAAACAGCGGCGGAACAACGACAGAACTGCAGCGCACGAACAAAGAGGAAACGAAGAGATCTAGAGGAAAGCCTAGGCGGCAAGACCGAAAAGAACTCACCGGCGACAACGCCGGAACAAGTAAGCGGCAACGAGACAGACGGAGCAGCGTGGCGGAATCCTCCTCGTCGCAGAACCAGTTGAGCGTGCGGCGGTGGAACCACGAACGAGCGCAAAAGCGTGAGGAAGAAGAAGGGTGCGGGCGAGCGAGAAGGGGAAAAAGAAACTCCCAGGCGCCGCACCCCTCTTTATAACCTAGCCGCAAGCAAGGTAGTGGGATCGTGGGTGTGGCAGTTGGCAGCGCGGATCGTGTGCGCAGCACGACCACACGTCGATGAGCGGAACCGCACCAAAGGCCACACGATTGACCAAGGAGCTCACGATCCCCAACGAGAACGGCGCACGAGGCGTCGCAGCAACGGCGCGACAGGCGCGACAGTAACTGTAGCTTGTCAGTAAACGCTGTAGAGGAACAAAAAACTAGAGAAACAATGATGAGGATGACACGTGGGACGAGGCATGCACTACTAAATACGGTGTTATCACCACGACAAGGTAACTCAGAAACAATACATAACGAGTGTCGTGAAACTGATACGACCCGGCCGAGCTTATCGGCGGGGCCATACCAGCTTCGGGGACTAATGTTGGGGAGGTAACCCCGGATAGGGTAAAGACGGGGAAAGACGAAAGGGTGTTCCACGTTTAGTTTCCGTGTTACAGTCTGAGTCGGCCGAATCCTGTAGAGGTCGGCCGAGATAGGAAAGGGCAGGACCCTTATAGTAATGGCAAGGCATTACCCGGCCGGGATACTGCATAAGTCGGCCGGGTTAGCCCAAGTAATCTTGATGCAGGTAAGTACAAGCCGAGTTACGCGAGGCAGGGCTGAATGATACGAAGCTTGCAGGAGAAGGAGAAGCCTAAAGTCAAACTCTAGTAGCGGGCTAGGGCGAATCTGAGCGAAGCCAAGCACTAGGGACAAAGGCGCAGAGCGACAGAGAGACAGAAGGAGGTCACGGAGGTGACAGTCCTGAAGCCCGAGGCACACAGGAGGGCCCCTCTAGAACCTTGCCGTCATTAGGGGAGCGACAGGGAAAGGGGGGCACCGAACTACTATATTGGGACAAGCATATTCCTCGAATATGCTTGCCACATAAGCCCTAAAGGAACCCAAGGCTCTCCTTTATAAGGGCAGGCTTGGACCCTAAGGAGGGGATCGACTGATTCTTGGTACCGTTAGGCTGGTAAAGTTCTCTCTTTCCCCTTGTATACAGCTCAAGGAGCACTTGTAACCCAAGGAAGGAGAAATACAGATCTTTGCGTTAGCTTTCTGTGTGTAGAATCCACTACATCTTCCCTCCCCAGATCCCAGTAGCATCCATTGGCCCCAAACTTTAGCCTACCCATGGCATCTGCCGTGCCACCACCACGACAGTGCCACAACGCCTGGGGCGGCTCCGTAGCCCCTGTTGACCGCGTCGTGATTCATCTAGGCTAGGCCCTCGAGGAGTTTAAGGAACTCGCGGCAGTCCTTGAGAAGGTGGCTGCATTTATTCTTGCCATCATGCTTGTCGATGTAGAAGTGCACGTTGCACGGCCCGGACAGTTTGTCCTCGATAGATGTTGCGGGTGCCTCTTCGCGAGTGCGGCGTTCCCACACCTGCGTGGTTTTTCTGCTGTCGCGGTATCCACCACTACGGTACCTGCTATTGCGGTTGTCATCGTGTTTGTCAGCGTAGCCGGCTACGACCGTATTAACCTCATCGCGATCGTCGTAGACGCGCATTCGATGTTTGCCTCGGCGGTCGCGTCGGCGCCCGAGGTCGTCGTTGTCATCGGAGTAGGTGCGGTTTTTCACCGAGTCTTCTCCGTTAGCCCATCGATTCGTGATCTCCATCAGGTGGTCGATTGTTTTGGGCTTCGAGCGGCCCAGCTCCTCCCTGAGCTCTATACGGCGAACGCCGCCGTTAAACGCATCGATTGTGCGGTCCTCCGAGATGTTTTCTACGGAGTTCTTGATGATAGAACACCTCTGGATGTATGAGCATAGTGATTCACCCGATATTTGCTAGCAGCTTCTCCATTCTTCGATTGATGCGGGCCTTTTGTAAGTGCCCTTGAAATTGCGCACGAAGTTGTAGACCAGCTCTTCCCAGCTACGGATGGATCCACGTGGGAGGTTGTTGAGCCATGCGCGAGCGGTGCCCTGTAGCTGTAGCTGCAAGCATTGCATGGCCGTGCTTCGACTCCCTCCATGTAGTCTGATGGAGGAGATGTGGTCCTCCAACCAGA
This sequence comes from Avena sativa, assembly GCA_916181665.1. NCBI lineage: Eukaryota > Viridiplantae > Streptophyta > Magnoliopsida > Poales > Poaceae > Avena > Avena sativa. The sequence goes on from OV702289.1 coordinate 598,426,120, forward strand.
TTTTCGGGTCCTGTAGACTGTCGAATTTAGGGTTCTCCGACGGGAGTTTGAACCCTTTAGGCATTCACTTCTGCCTGATGGCCCTGGTGAAGCATCTGGCGCCGCAGAGTTCAGTCTCGTCTTCTTCTGAGTCAGTCGAACGAGCACGTCTTGCCTGCATCTTGTTGACTTTTTTGTTGTGTGAGGTCATCGCGTGCATCGTAGTCGTTATCATGCCGCCGTGAGCGGCGACGTCGAGATAGATCGTGGATATCGTCGCTGGACGAGGGCGAGGAGTAGCATTTTTCCAGAGCCTTGCTTTTCTTTGGCTCTCGTGTGGGCTCTTTGTCGAGGGCGGCCTCGACTAGTCCCAGGTCCACGATCGTAGATCGGTGCATGGCAGCTCGTGGATCTCCAGCTGGCGACTGGTTGTTGAGGAGGTACATGGTGACCGCCGTTACCGTGGCTTGTGGCGTTTTCGGGAGCACGTTGCCCTGCGTATCCACCGTCATGGAGCTGAAGTCGAGGACTTTTGCGGCTTCTACACGCTCCTCCTCGGTGAGGTGGGCCAGTCGAGATCATCTCTTGTTGGCTAGGTACTCGTTGCCTTTGGAGGAGGATCCTTCATGGGAGGAGAGCCTAGCTCGCCGAAGGCTTGACTCGTCCGCCTTTTTACGCGCCTCGAGTTGCGTGATTGTATGTAGCTGGCGTCTATATTCCTCCTTCAGTAGCCAATGGTAGCCCATCAGCATGTCTTGCGGGGAGTTGAGGGGCAGAGGATTGCCTCGTAGAGCTTCTCGACAGCGGGCCCATTCGTTGTCATTGAGCTTGATCACTACACGCTCTCCAGTGTGTTCGTTCACTATGGTTGGCGGTTCTCCTCCTGCTCCATTGTTGATGACGGGCGTGTCGTTGCCACCGTTCGTGGGGCCGTCGTTGGGCGTGCTGCCACTGGGTGGTCCGGTGCCGTTGGGCGGTCCGATACCAGATCCAGTGCCAACGTTTTCGCGATTGGCGGTAGTATCACCCATGTTGATGACGGCGCACATGAAGTGGTTGGGGAAGCTGTTGCTCCCGCAACTCTCAGATCCAGAGCCGTAGGCTCCGTCTTCAGTGGCTAGATCACCTAGATCGGATCCGCGACTGCTGTCGCTGTCCGTGCTTCCAGTTGTTGCTGAGGCGTTGAGTTCGCTGAGGGTGCCGATTGGTAGCGGGAACCACGATGCTGGAGCAATCGCGGGTGTCGTCGGCTGGTCAGGCATGCGAAGAGTGCCCATCTGACCAACCTAGAAGCGGAAGCTCCCAATCGCCAGGCTGATCCTATCGCCCACGGACTCGAAAGCCGGGCGCGTGGCCGGCGTGTGGACGGTGAAGTCGAACACGCTGAAGAGCTGGCGAATCTCCGCTGTTGCGGAGTTGTAGATCGCGGTTGACGGAGCCGAAGAAGCCGCGACATCAACACTCCCGATTCCCACAGACGGCGCCAATTGACGAGGGTTTAACTCGTCAATGCCCATTGTTATGGACTTGGATTTTGGAGAAGGAGGGAGCGCTGGAGGCATCAATCGGCTAGCAAACAAGCACACAGGGATGCAAGTTTTACCTAGGTCCAGGCCTCGTAGAGGTCCCCACTCCTGCTTGTCTGCTCTTGGAATTAACGAAGGAATCGAAGATTACAGGGGCGCGCAGATGCAATCTGGCGAGAATCATGGAAAACTAGGGTGGTGATTGTCCTCCTCGCCGCCCCTCCTAACCTTTATATAGATAGGCTGGGTCTCGGGTAGCAGGTCGAGTCGGTTACAGATTAGGGTTTTCCCCTTGAACTTTCTATCTTAAGCTTCTTCTTGTCTCGCAAGTAATCGAGAGTCCGTGGGCCACTCGAGTTCTCTATTGGGCCTTGGCAACGCCATGGGCTTCTGCCGTATCTGGACCGTATATACCAAACTCGAGTACCTGTAGGGTATACCTGTGTCACCCGCACTACCCATACTTTCATCGGTTCTCGCCAAAGAAGGGAGGGCGTGGGCATGGCATCGTCACCATTCGAGAGCCCTCGCCCCGCGTGGTCATCTTCGCCTCAAGCAGTCGAGGCCGGGCAATTGGAAGGTGCCTTCAGAATACACCCTGGCTGCACACCATCTTAGACTCGCCGGCGACCCAGAGGACTATCCAGGCTAGCGCGCTTCCATTCACGTCTCCTTGGAGCACATGCCCATGCTTGAGCTGGACTCCGCCCATGCATGGTGGGAGAAGGAGGAGCAAGCCTACCTCGCGCGTTGTGGCGACTACGGCCAGGGCTGCAGCCGTTGCAACCAGCGATCGCCTAAGCACGTGCCTCCCGAAGTACCAGGTAGGCTCCCGTTGCTGCGTGCACCGAGCGACGATGAGGACGACTGCGAAGACACTTACTATAAACCTAGGCATGAATATGACTAGTTATTTTAATATATTTCGCATGTTATTCAAATTTATGTGTTACAAAAATCTATACTATTAAAAAGATTCGCGTCGTTTGTCACGGGCCAAAATTTTCCGTCTGCCAAGTATTTAACTGTTTTGCCCCTAGCAGTTCTAAGTTTTAACGAGGCCTGCCACCGCCAAGTGCAAGTGAAAATCCCTGACCAAGCTCTCTCTCCGGCCAGCGGACTCTGCTCGATCCGCCTCTCTCCGGCCAGCGCGTCCGCAAGCCCTCCACCGCGGCCCCCATCTTCCCCTGCGCGGCGCTCCTCCCTGCCGCACCCGCGTGCGCCGCCAAGAACGGGAGCTCCCTTGCCCACCATCATGGACGCCGTCCTCCGCCGCCTCTCTTCCTCGACCCGGTGCAGCACGTCGATAGCGCCGCTCCGCTGTCTCCAAAGCACACCTCGCGTGGGCGTGGCCCAGGCACGACCACGGTGAGAGGCGCAGGCACCGCGGCGTCGGGCGGCAATAGCGGAGCTCCGGACGGTGACCTAGGCACATCGGATGTAAGGGTTGATGAGTACATACCCTTGCTCGGTACCCCATCCATCCCCAACCCCGAGCGCTTACATGGCTCCCTGCCCCGGCGATCCATGCCTAGCGTCCTGCCACAACAACGCAATCAGCGCGTCGCCCCCACTCCACGACTGACGCCGCCATCTGCTCCCCCAACCCCCTAGGTCTCCGCACCACCGGAGGTCCTCCCCGTGCCGCCCAGGATCCTCGACGCGTGGCCTGCCTCCGGAGCTGCGACGGAGCCGCAGGTCCTGACTTATTCCTGCGATGCCTCAACCACGAAGGTCGGCCTCCCCCTGCCTGCCTTAATCACAGCCACAATCCACTTCAGAACACATAATTGTGAATTACTTTTTCGATTAAATAGATTTGATCCAAGTTTCGCACAGCCATCCAAAGAAAGTATGATCTGTTCCGCTGTATATTTAGGATAAATCGTCAGTAGTGCTAAATTCCAATAGATGTGCATGCATCCTTATGTTAAGCCAGATTCTGGAGTGCTTCTTATGGAGTGAAACCTGATGTGGATCTCAGCTCAGCTCGCTGTGATGGCACTCTTGCGATTGAGGCTAATTTGAAATGAGTCTAGGCATACATATTTATGACTGATTGGTGTAGTGGAGAAGCAAGTGTTCACATAGGCGTCATCCTCCAAGGTGCCATTGGAACCAGCAAAGCCAGATGAAGCACCTGCAGCTACTTCGGTTAATAGCCAACAAGCAGCATATGAACCTCCAAAGCCTCCCAGCAATTGATGCCTTTCAGGCAGTTTGATTGGAGCTTGCAAGAAAAATCCATACGAGCTCTTGATTGGTGTAGGTAGTTACTTGCTAATACAAGTACACCAACCCTAGCCCCCGCCTAACCCTAGCCGCCGCCTCTTCCCCTTTCTCGCCGCCGCCGGAGGGGCCAGTGGGCAAAGCCCAGGCGTCCCAAGGAGGGTGGCGGCGGGGATCCCTCTCCCCTGGCTGGTGGTGCGGCACGGCCGTTGTCACCGGGAGTGCGGGTTGCCGCCGGCGTGGCAGACGTAGGTGGAGGCTGGTGGTGGGCGCCATGGCGGACGGGGGCGATGGGATGATCGGTGGAGATCTGGTGGGTGTGGTCGCCTGGCTCTTGGCCCAGATGCGCCCGCCCCCGCATCCGATCTTCGGATTCCGGAGGATCTCCGCAGGTCTCTTGGTGCCAGGTTGCGGTCGTGGCGGCCCGGACTTCCTACTCCTCTGCCGGCCTAGCCGGTGGGGAATTGGACGGCCGGTCCCATGGGGAGCCGGCGGGCGGCGGCGCGGGGGCCGACGATCTGCCTAATAAAGGTGGCGGTCCTTGATTCCTCTCAAGCCAAGACAAAGATCCGCCTGATGTTTCTCTACATTGATCTGGTTACTGTGTCGTGTTCCGAAAGGCTCCGTCGGTGTACTCCATAAGTGCGATCATGCCGAGAGATTGCTGGATCGGATGGAATTCGGTCGTGCGCATCCATGTTTTACTCGGACCGTTTGGTTTCAGAGGGTGCGCTTCGAAGCTTTGTTGGCTGTTAAGATCATGGAGCATGTTCTCGTTCCATGGTGCTGACGAAGAATGTCATGGAGACCAAGATCTGTGGACTGACAATGGTGGTTCGAATCTTGGTGGTGATGAGGAATTGGCTTGGTGATTTGTGACTTGGAACAGTGGCATGCAAATAGGGGGCGGCTGCACAGGAGAGGTTCACGGTTCTATCTTTCAGGGTGAAAACCCAGGGTCTGGCCTTAATTGGTTGTGCCTGGCAATGACCTTGTTGAAGGCATTGCTTTTGAGAGTGTGGACTTTCTTCAGGGTGAAAACCTAATATCTTTGATCGGACGATGACGGTGTTTGTGCACTGTTTTCTTCTTGGAGGCATCGTTTTTGGAGAAGCTGGACTTTTGGTGCTGTCTTGGTGGTGGTAGTAGTGTTGTTCCAATGAATGGGTCACTGTAGCGGGACATTTCTTTTTTTGTAATTCTTCTTTCTTTTTTAGCTGTGTGCATCCGTATGGCTGATAGGGCAATGCGTTGTTGCAGAGGCTGGGTGTAATTGGTATCTTTTGATATTAATATATGCTCTTTCCAAAAAGTTATGTTTTTACTGTTGTTTGTCTTATCCAACTATGAATTGATCCCCTGCTATAATCTATATGAAACTTCTTAGATTTGGGATAACCGCAAATTTAGTGTATCATGCTCTATTCATCATAGGTTCAGCTCACTACGGCTACAAATATTCGAAGGCCTTATCTGGATACGGTAGAAGCGACAATTATAAGTACAACCATATCTAATTTTATTTCGGTGTGTATTTCACTTCCAGGGATCACTGACTGGTTATGTCGCTATTCCAAATAGCTCAAATGCAATGATGCCACATGAAGATTAAGCTGAGTTCTACAAAAGAAAAGGAGGTGCATATTTGTATGCATGGTGACTATGATCCAAAATCTATCATTAGGAACATAGATCTTAGTTAATAAGAAAAAAAAAAGGTTTGAGTCCTTAATATCTATGCATATGACGTCGAATTCAAATATTGAATGTTTTACATAATACAATTTTCAGGAAGGGTGCTTTTGAATATTATGGTTATCTTTTATATACATATAAATTTTTACGTGCATTGTATTTAAATTTTTGACAAGAAAACAACCTAAATGCAACCTCACTGTGGTATGTCACCGCTAAGTGAGAGAGAAGGGGAAAATCCGTCTGCCATCTATTTGGATGCAATTGGAACAGGCAAGGAGGCGTCAGGCTTGCCCACCGGAGCGGGGAGCAGCGCGCGTCTTTTGGCGTGGAGCAGCGCGCGTCTTTTGAAGGTACGGTACAAGCCGACAGATTGCAAAAAACAGAGTGGAGCCCGATACAACCCTGGAGGGCAATGTGGCTTTTCTCTGTAGACGATATTTTGCTTATTATGGTCTTAATTCTTCTGAAAATAGGTATTTATCAGTAGACTGGTAATTGTTGTCACAACAATAGTGATTTTCCTTTGCACTTGCAAAAATCCTGAAGTTCAATATTATAATACTTTGTGATAATGAATCGCGTCGGACCGTGGTAACACCCGGACAGTCAGCTATAAAAATTAACTTATGTTATGGGGCCACGGCTAAGAGCCAAGCCCCCATTCCTGTGATCTATCCTGCAGCCCTCGTACAGGCTAAAAAAGGACCGCGTCAAAACGCCATATTGGGGGCAGGAGGCATGAGTGGAGATGCTTCAACTCCAGTAGAGCGATCTGTTTTTTTTTTTTTTTTGCTTTTTACTTGTCAAAACTTCAAAAGGCAAGTCTTTTGCCTCCATATGTTATTTAAATCTCACAGGGTAGACGTCATAGATGTCTGCCCCGTATATCCATGGTCTTCTCAACAGAATTTCGTATTATACGTATACGTACCGATAACTGAGCGCTGACTCGGTGGCTGGAGTTCAGGGCACTTAGTATGTGCAGGATGTTGAAAGACCAAAACACGCACTTAGCGAAAGCGCTCGGGCATCTTGAAAAGGGAATTGAAAGGCACGGCAAACTTTCGAAACGAGGGTACGGCAAAGAAAGATTGCTCTGGATTTTTGTTGAACGCGTCGCACTCGCATCGTTTCTGTGTGACTACGACACTAGAGAGAGAGAGAACAATGCAGTGGGCACGGCTAATTGGCATCACGGCATGCGGTTAAATTGTACTGTACTTTTCTTTCCGAGAAGAGAAGAACAATTAAGCGCTAGTGGTGGTGGTGGAAGTGAAGGCGTAAGCATCCTCGTGATCGGACTTCCTCGCTGCCCCTCCTCCCTCTAGATGTCTGGAAACCAAAGGCTGTAGTACTTGAACCTGATTCTGGTCGCAAGGTCAAACGCACACACCTACTCCTCGAATACTCGATCGATAGGTGAGCGACAACAGTTCGGTCCGAGTCCACTTTGGTTGACTGTTCTAGATGTGCGCGCTGTACGATGCGGCTGCTCGCACCAATCGAGACCGTCGCCCATGCGCGCGGCCACGCTATGCACGAGCACGACCCGTCCACACACTCCCCTCATCAGTCCTAACCGGCTAACCCGTTCGGTTTAGCTGTGGCCGTGTGGCCTGTGCCGCAGGGCAGAACCTGGCGGGCACTTCGTTTCGTGCCCACGCGCCGACACCTACGCGACCCACCCGATTCCAGAGCAACCCTACGCGTTTTCCCCGTGTCCCTCCCCTGCGCTGCGCCTTTGCCCAGCCGCCTCCTTTTTATAACGCCAACCCACCCCCTCGACTATTTCCCACTCGCATTCCCAACCGCCAACCTCTCTACTACTCCCGCTTGCCCAGCTCATTCAGGCTCGACCGCTCCGGCAGTCCAAGTGTCCAACCCCAGCGTTGCACAAGGAACTCACTGGGACTGAACCATGGACGCCCTCGCCTGCGTTGCGCCGCCCGCGCTGCTCTCCCGGTCCTTCGCCGACGGCGCAATCGCCCGCGCGCTCCACTTCTCCATCTCGGCCGGCCGCTCCCCCGTCCCGGAGCCGCCCTTCGTCGCCGATCTCGCGGCCGCCACCACGGCCCCGCCCGCCTTCTGCGTGCCCGCGGCGTCCGCGCTGCCCCTGGCGGCGCCGTCCGCGCCTTGCAGGCTGGGACCGGCAGGCGGCCGCGCGGGGAAGCGGCGGCCGCGGCCGTCCAAGCGCGTGCCCACCACGTACATCAGCACCGACGCGGCCACCTTCCGCCTCATGGTGCAGCACATCACCGGCGCAGAGCCCGAGCAGCCGGTCGACGCCGACGCCGACGCCGGCCCCGATCTCCTCCTTCCGCCCTTCAACGTCGACCACTTGCTACCGTCGGACGCTGCGGCCCACGTGGCCGCCTACGCACGCACGCATCCGGAGACGGCCGCCGCGGCGGAGCAGCCGTGCTTCCCGACGCTGGACTCCTGGAACGTCATGTACCACAAGAACTAGCGACCTGCTCTGAAACTCAAGGAATATGCTTTGTACAGGCTGCAATGCACCTCATGATCTCGATGGATGGCGCCGTTGTGTGTGGCTTGTGATCTCTCTTTGGTTGTAGTAGAATGGTAGGGAATGTGTATGCCAGTGCGACTACTATCAGTACGCAGCGTGTGTCCTGGTGTAGCAGTGTTGCAATGCGGCCAACTTTGCTAATACCTCAGCGTATGTGCTCCTTGTCTGGTTGCCCTTGCTGCTTCCACTTCTCCAGTGACTCAATATGTGCTTCTTGCGGTTGTTGGATACATATTCGTCAGCTGGTATACCGTGGATCTGTGTTTTTTTAAGGGCCGATCCCTGGATTTTTTTGTTTCATAATCGGATTGGAATATAGCTTAACTAAGGGAGTATCAATCTACTAATTTACACAAAGGTAGGTTCGTCCATCCTGATTTTGGTTCCGATTTTTGCTTGGACGAGTTTGCCCCTGCTGTTTTGAAGATATTACCTGGGTTGCCACCGCTAAGTCAGAAGCTGCGGTAGGTTTGTCTGCAGATTTTTCCGTCCGACATTTACTTTCCGATTTTGCCCCTGATGGTTTGTGTGTTTTACATGGTGTGCCACCGCTAAATCAGACCTGGCCGGTCACTGTTTCCCACGGGGAAGAAAAATCCCAATCGTGGCCATCCCCGGCGGCCGGCGCTCGCCAGAGAGGGCCGGTGGCCAGAGCGACCGTGGCCCGGTGAAATCGATCAGTCGCCGCGTGCGCGCCCCCGTGCGAGCCTTCTCTCCCTGACGCATTCGCGTGCGCGTGCGCCGCCATGTACGAACGGGCCATTGACGCCGTCGTGGGGGTCGGGTGGACCTGACGGCTTGCACGCCTCACCGGCCTTCTCTCCGGCCGGCGGCCTCCTCCCTGTCGCTTCCGCGTGGCTGGCGAACCTGCTTCTCTTCTGCTACAGAAGGTTAGGCACGTCCATCGCTATGGATGCAGGATGCGGGCGTCCAATGCTGGCGGCAGGGAAGGATGCAAAAATGGTGACAGGGACCCGCGGAGTTTTTCTTTTCTGCTGTCGCTTGTCCACCGCCCCGACCCGTACAGGCGACGGGTCAACGCCAACCCAATCCTCAGGTGTCGGTGCTCCGTAGAGAAATCGAGAGGAAGGGCGGAGGGGATGGCATCAGGGTGATGCTCTGATTCATATAGGAACTGTGCTCCGCTGGATTTCTCGGAGAGGTCTGACATTCCAGGAGCCCACCGATCCGGTGAGGGGGCTGATGTGTGTTTGCCGATAGGAAGAACGGCGGCGCCACGGTGCCTGTCGAGGAAACCCTCTGGCTGGTAGAAGACCAGGATCAACGCGCACACTCGCACGACATCTCCCCATGTGCGGCCGTCTATGGCTGAATTGTGCTGCCATGCCGAACGCAACCGAGAAGGTCGAGCGAGATGGTGGGGAGCGCGAGGTGCTGGACGTGGTGGTGTTGGCGCGCCGCCATGGATCCCGGCCTCCGACAGTGGCGAAAATCCCCAGCACGCCGTTCCGCAGGCGTCAGCACTGGCCGTGCGGCGGCGAGGCGCAGCAGGAAGGGAAGCTGGCAAGGACTTCGGGCTTGTAGAGATGCGCAGGAAGGCGCTGGCATGGAGGTGGCTGGAGTTGGTGTAGAGGTCGGCATGCGCGGAGGAAGAAGCACGGGAGCCGTACAAGGGGGTTCGTCGGCAGCAGGCGTCGGGGACGAGCGCGAGTAGCTGGAGTAGAGGAAGATGACGGCCAGTGCAGGGCGAGCTCGACGCAAACCAGGTCGTGAGAGAGAGAGAGAGGGCCACAAGGGGAGGGATTGGCGACGGCTCGCGGGCATGAGAGCCAACGGCGGTGGGAGTGGCAACCTGGTTGTTCTTGTGGATGCCGGAATCTGCGGTCGGGTTCAGACTTCAGAGAGACGGAAATAAAGGGATAAGATCGAACCGGACAGCCAGAGCTGTGCAGGAGCGAGAATGGCGTCCGCGCTCTATGTATGCACGATTAGGCTGATATACCTTACCGTGTCTTCCAGAACTTTTACGTGTCTCGTGGGTAACAAAGTAGTCCACGCACAGCCCAATCGAAGACACGTGTTGGCACTCTGCACAAGAACAATCCTAGAAAAATTTACAAAACAGACTCTTCAGGTCATGAGTCAAGCAATGCATGGGTGTGAAAACCAAATTCTTGGGTTAGTTCATGATGCAACTGTGAGACGGTACGTAACTGCAAATATAAATCAAAATCTGATTAGATCAAGCTTTGCTTACATAAATTCATAATTAAGATCCAATCTCCAGCTATATAATTCATAATTTGATATTTTCAGATAGCTGGTCGTGCTTACCGCGATAAAGTCTTCATATACAAAATAAAATCAAATGTTTTTTAAAAAATAAAAACCGACGCGGCGACACGTTTAAACTAAAAAAGGTGGTGTCTTCAAGCGTGTTGCGCGTGAACCAGTTCATTGATAACTCTTGTTTGAACTTTAGTTACGGTCATGGCATAGCAAACAATTCAAATTTTAGGAGAGAAATTGAGCAAAGGGTGTTTGTTTTTATTACAAAGCGGAACGAAAGCCTATGTTTCGAGGAGGAATTAAGTAGGAGATAATCATGTTAATGCTCAACGAAATAGTTCGACGGCCGAGTTGGAGAAGATTAATATACATGAACATTTTTATGTTTTATGTTTACACGTGAGACATGTGATAACAAAAAATTAAAAGGTCTAGCACAAAATTAAAAACCCGTAGCAACGCACAGGCATTCAGCTAGTATCTAATTATTTATTTCTAAATCACCTAGTACATTATTTTTGGTTCAAGTTGATAATCTCAACCGCTAGTATTTTCTCCAACGAAAATGTTGAAATAATTAGCAATTTCGCATTAGTTCGATCTAGTTAAAAACACATGAAAATACATTTTTTCAAGATTGACTAGCATACGCAAACTGGACAAGCAACCGAAAGGGAGGTAAAAACCAAGCACATTTACACCAAGTAGCTGACACTTGCAAGAACTAAAGATGGTCAATTAAGGAATCCATGTAGTCTAAGTTCATCTTACCTCTTTTATTTTACTATAAGCATGTCTGCATTAGGGTTTCTCTTTCCAGATTGTCTTAGAACCTCCTATCTTATCCACTCCTGCCATTATGGGTACGCACTTAGCAAGAACATTGTCCAACTAAGCAGATGTGATTTGGTTTCATGCCCCGCAAAGAAGACTGTCTTGCATTCATCTACAATCTCATCGATGCTCAGAATCACCTCGTCTTGCTTCTCTCCTCGCTCTTTTGTGAAGCAAGCCTCAAGCATTTCACCCAACAAATCATCTCCAGATCCACTTTCTTTTTATGCTACTCCGCACTGTATCATTTCAGATAGTATGCTCTGATGCTTCCTTTTTAGCATCTAATGGCATCTGTTTTGTTTAGTAGGGATATAACTGAAAAAGGCATAATTAGCGACCATAATTATGTATGTATGAACTTGACATATGAACTGATTTACTCAAATCATGGTATCTGCAGATTGAGGATGCATCCAAGGATATGCAGAGGCCGGGGTATAACCCCATTTCCAAAAAAAATCTGCAAATTGAGGAGAGTTGCACAGTGATGGCCTGAAGCTGTTTCTAGGCCTGAAATACTTCTTTTCCTTCGTTATAGCAACTTCCAAAAGCAGTATGGGATATAACATTTACTGTCAACTGTTGAAAGTGTTTGCTGAACTCAATTTCGATCTCGCTACCCTTACTGTTGGCTGCCTGATCCTCCCACTTCTTGATCAAGCATTCGACACAACTAAGCATTGTTCTTATCATCGTCTGCAGTTTAGTATCACTTAAAATTGCCAACGGTGGACTTCTGGAAGGAAGGCAGTACATGCATCAAGATGGATCTGAATTTGAAATTGTAGGATATAACCTTAAGCTTGTGCATGGCAAACGCCCGGCTCACCACTCCATGGTGTCGCACACAATATTTGCCTTCCACCAATCTTAGTCCTTTGGCCATCATCGGCTAGAATTTTTGGGTGTGCATCATCCTTCACGAAATTCCCAGATCTATTTGCAAGGATCCACTTAACTAACTTGTAATCATAGATGCAGATTCAAGGTTCTCGACTGAACCAGTAGACAAATGGTCCTACTAATAACATTCAAATAAAACAATAACATAAAAGAAGTTGACTACGGTGTTGACATATGTTCATTCCTACAACAGCGGACACTTGGAGCATCTCCACCTACACCCCCAAAGAGGACCCACTGAGCTTTGTGGGTTGCGGCCTAAAAACGCCTCGTGCCGGCAGCCCCTACCTGTGCCGGCAACACGAGCGGCCGAAGGAACTGTTCAGCACTCCCGTGTCACCCCTCGCACACTGGGATAGGCAGGGGCGCCGATAACTCACGCAACGTTGGATGGGCCTTGCGGGTACCTTTTGGCACTGACCAAGTCAATCCCCACCCTATCCTCCCTACCTCGCTCCCTCTTTTCTCTCATCCTACGAGTGTTCGTCGCCGCCCAACTTCAGTGCGCTGCTCACCACATATGCCTAGCATCGATGTCATGTTGCTCTGCCTAGGTCCCTAGCAGTCCTAGTTTTGAGGTCGCCACTCTCTCATCATCGTTTCGACACGAAAGAATCTAGAACCCGTCGCTTCTCCTGGGAACGGATGATAGCCAATCACCACCCCTAAGAGTCCACTTGGCTCCGACTGTGTCCCAGCATCGCACGGTTGTCTCATGGGTGTTTCGTCGGCCAGGCAGCACGCCGCTTAGGCTTAAACTGCACCCCCGCTTGCCACACACAGAAGGTGTTTGGCCAATTTCCTAGGTAAATTTTCTTTTAATTAGAGGTGCCGGTAAATTATGGAGTGTTCAGTAGTTTGAATCATTTGTTGTTTGATGCATAGAATATGGATAGCGACGATGAAATGATGATGATACAATTGATGCAAGAGGAGACCAAAGCACAAGTCGATGAAATGGAGCACATCATGATCATCGGTTCTCTTCTTCGTCTATACGCTCCTCTGAGCTCCTCGACAAGGAGGTTCCAGGCCCGAGAAGAAGATGAATAGAGATCGGGAGTGGATGTCCAGCGCAATGATGTTGGAGGACGACTATTTCAGAGATGACCCAACACATGGACCTCGCATTTTCGGTGGCGCTTCAGGATGAACAAAGATTTGTTTCACGAAGATCATGCATGACGTGCATGAGTTGAGTTCGATCTCTATTTCATTTGCAAGAAGGACTGCAGCAGATTGGTTGGTTTCTCCACTGTTCAAAAATGCACGGATGTCTTGAGATAACTTGCATACGGAGCTCCTCTAGATAAACAAGATGACTACTTGTGCATGGATGAGTCCACAACATTTGAATGTGTGTACATATTTTGCCATGATGTGGTGGTAATCTTTAGGATAACCTATCTAAGAGCACCAAATGAATAAGACACAACTCGGATATTGGCACATAACGAAGTAAGGTGATTTTCTAGGATGCTTGGATTGCATGCATTGGGGATAGATGAATTGTTCATTTGCTTGGAAAGAGATGTACAAAGGCCATTCTAGAGTATGCAATGTGGCACTTGAGCTTGTGGCATATTATGCTTATGGATTTGGCACACTTTCTTTGGCATGGTTGGACCTCACAACAATATCATGCTGCAATGATCTCCAGTGTTTGGCAAACTTGCTAAAATCCATTCTCCGACGGTCAACTATGAGATCAATGGCAGGTCATACACCAAAGGCTACTACCAAGCCGATGGCATTTATCCTAGATAGGCCACATTCTGAAGACAATCACCGACCATCATACTAATGCAAAAGCTTAGTTTTCAAAGTATGGGGAGGCTTGCATGAAGGATTTTGAGCGATCATTTGGTGTGCTCCAAGCTTATTTTGCTATCCTCGGGTACCCTGCTCTTACCTAGTTAACATCACATATGTAGGAGGTGATGAATTCTTGTGTGATCATGTACAATATGATCATTTAGAGTGAGTTTGATGCTCCAATGGTTGATGATCAGCCGTATGACCACATGGGTCCTCTTGCCAGTGTCGATCACGAGGTGTGAGCTGAGTTCGGTACTTTTCTCGCCATGCATTAAGAAATATGTCACGAACATGTGCATGCATAGCTACACGAAGATCAACATTTGTGGGAACTCAAAATAAACGCCCTCATGGCTTGATCTATTTAAACTTTCAATTATCGTGTGAACAATTTTATTTTTATGTTTTGATGTTGTAATAAACTTTGATTTCAATTTGATATGTTTAAAATATGTGTTATTGTGGTTGAAAATATTTGCTTTTATCAAAAATAATCGAAAATATTTTGGCGAGTTGATCGTTGGTGGCACCAATATGGGAAGGGCATTCTAAACCATTGGTATTTTGGACTGAAGGAGATATGCCCTAGAGGAAAATGATAAATATGTTTATTATCATATCTCAAATTAGTTCATGATAGTTTCATATTGTGTTATAACTATATCATGAGGAAACACTGATATATGTGTGGTATGTAAACAAACCTGGTCCCTAGTAGCATCTATTTAACTAGTTCGTTGGGCAGCCAATGAATAAGGTTTCCTGATCATGGTGCATTTATGCCAGTTGACAATGAAGTCGTATCATTGGAGAATGATATGATGGACATTACCCACTTAAGTATTACAACGTGATCTAGTCATATGGTTCATCGTTGTAGTAATTAGAAACAAAGTGACATTCTCCTTAGACCGTGAGATCATATTAATCACTGTCTCCCGAGATTGCTTTGATTACATCAACCATTATATACATAACTGGGTGACCATAAAGGTATACATCAAGTATTCGAGAGGAACAGTTGAGGCCTATATATCAAGATCGGGATTTGTCCACCTACGTGACGGGAAGATACACTGGGTCCACTCTGTGAGATTGCATCCAATATGCTGCAGCGTATGACTAGGTCATGGGGATACAATATCACGATAATAAGTTAAGTAGACTTGTCGGTAACGAGATTAGTATGATGATAATAAAGATCAAATCTTGGACAAGTCATGTACCAAAGAGACAAGGGAATATGACAGATAGTTTATGGTTCGAACATGACTAGGACTCGTGAAATGCATAGGGGTCATTATGGACATCATGGTCCCGCTAATGATCATTGATCAGAGAGAGATCTCGATCATGTTTGTGCTATTCCTGAACCATAGGGTAACACACTTAAGGGTCTAACGACGTTCTAAGATCGATATGTAAGGAAGGAACCACCGATGAGAAAGAAAGATCAGAAATGTTCCAAGCGAGAAAATAATTATCGAAATACTTCCGAAGAGGGTCCGAAAATGTTCGAAAGAAGGAAAAGTGTGAACGGTGTTCCGGATAAATTAAATTTTATAAATATGCATTTTTTATGTTAATTGTGAATTAATATATTCAAATAAATATTTTAAATTATTATTTGTGGGGCAACTTCCTGCATTAGGCCGAATCCCCGGAGGGAAAACATCCCAAGAGGAAGCTACCCTGGAACAGGTGCAGCAGACGAAGCAGTTGGGCCCACGCAGGACCCAAGAGGGCAAACAGGCGCACACGGGTGCTAGCTGACACACGGGGCGGGAGCTAGTCACCGCCGCCTCCAGCGGCCCACCCGGCTGACACCGCTCCCCAGGACACCGCCTTGCTGCTGCTGGGACACACGTGCAGGGCGTGGGGCAGGCCACCCAACCGGTCAGCGCCTCTCCCGGCCAGGTCGTGGGCTATCTCGTCGCGGTGCCCACCCAGCCACCATCTGTCGCCGACTGTGCTGCTCCTCCTTTGCCTTTTCCTTTAGTCCCACATGGGGACTTTAGGGAAGGGTGTACCCCTTTTTTCCCTATATAATAAGGCCTATGGTGGGAGAAAAATACACACAAAAATAAAAGAGGAATTTCCTAAGACTATTTTCCTTAGGGAATTTTCCTCCCTCTTTCTCAGTTGATTCTCCACAAGTGCGGTTTCACAAAAGGACTATACATGAGAGAGTCAACACCACTGGCACGCCATCGCACTACAGGACCCCGATTCCAGAGGATCTGCTTCCGCACCCCGACTGGATCAAGGAGAATGAGAGTCATCGCTAGACACCGTATGTGTGCAAGACCGCGGATAGCGCTACCATTAGTGGTGCCAGGGCTGTCGTGCAAGGACCAGGAGGTGACGTGCGAGGAGTTTCGCGACCTTGGGGTCAGCTATGAGCGTCTACTTCATCCACGTTTCCCGCGTGATGTTAATCGCGTTGCGATCTACAAGGGTATGTAATTGTAATTCCTCCCGTTACTGCATTAACTAATAGTTAGATCTTGGGCTTCAGGGTGTTTTAGCTAGGAAAAAATGGGTTTTCTGCTACGAACCCCTTCATGGACATGCTTCCTCAAAACGCATGACATCTCAGTTGTCAGACACCCTTTGGAATACGACGGTGTAGATGCTCTTATATAGGTGTATAAATCATCCTTATTATGATAAGATTGTTATTTCAATAAAAAATTGTATTGCTCCTTCCATTTTAATAAGTGTAGCAGGATCCTGCGGAGGTAGTCCTGGTCGTTCATGTCCAGCTCCACGTGGTCTGGCTCTACTTTCATCCTCTGGATGTCCTCGGTTGACCCTCCCAGCAACCTATATGGTGATCCACCTCGGATGTTTCGATCTCTTTTTCTGTCTATTTGTTCTATTGATGCAAGTGAGTATGTGAGGCCATGTTGGGTGTGGTTTTGTAGTCTCATGGTCGCCACCACTGGGACACGAGTTTTTGCCTCTTGAACCAAGACTAATCGTACAACCACATGGGGCCTGGAAAACACCTTGACTCACTAACTTGCCTACTAGATCCCATGAGTCATATAGTTCAGACGTTCCATTTGGTATACACATTGAAATTTTTTGTGAAAAATATGTATTGCATATAGGATGTGGTCGGGGTTGCTTGAGGCGGTGAAGGAGATATGCCCTACAGGCAAATAATAAAGTGTTTTATTTGATGTATCGCTTGTATGTTCATAATACGTTTTATGACGTGCTATAACTATGTTAATACGAAACTTTAATACACGTGTGGTATGTAAATAAACCGTGTCTCTAGTTACCTCTAGCAAAATAGCTCATTGGTTAAGTGGATGATCTAGGGTTTCGAGATCATGGGCATACAATTGATAATGAGATCATATCAGTGGCTGAATGATGTGATAGATAAACACCTAATAGTTATATTATAATAAGGTCTAGTTACAAACGTTAAAAAATAAAACGGTGCTAGGAGAAACTATACACTTTTTTGATATAGTAGAAGCGGGTCGGCGTGAGAATTCTGAAAATTCATCCCTGACAGGGATTGAACTCTGGTCGCTGGGATGCGCCTACTGCGACCCAACCACTAGGCTACTGCCCCGTTCTCTCATAAACGTTCATCATTAATGATAATAAAAGAAACCTCACAATCTAATTCTTAGACTGTGAGACAATACAAATCACTGTTACTGGAGGGAGATTTGATGGTATTAAGTATCAAGCCGTGAAAGGGTGATAAAAAAAGGTGTCACTCATGTTTTTCAAACGAACGTGTAGAGGAGTACATATCAAGACCAGGATTGACCCAAGTAACGGATAGATACACATGGGCCATCTCGATGACGTTGCATTAACGAAGCTTGCAAGCATGTAAATAGGTCATAGAATTCAACGACATGGGAACGAGTAAATGAGTTCATCGGTAACGAGATCGAACTAGGTATGAAGATACTTAATATCAAATCTCGGATGAACTAGGTATCAAATGGCAAAGAGAATGGGATGCGACGTTGAAGGTTCAAGCAATGAGATTCATGAAACGCACGGGGGTCATTATGGGCATCCAGGTCTCGCTGATGGTCGTTGATACGAGAGTGGTCTCGGTCATGTTCGGAGTGTGTTTTCGAATCGAAGGGTGTCACACTTAAGGGTGGGAACACATAGGGATTAATACGGCACCGCAGGAGAAATGAGAGATAGAAACCAAAAGGTTCCATGTAACACCAAATGTTGATCGCAGGGGTCCGGAAGGAGTTCCGGAGTGAAAGATATAATAATCTATGTGTTTTATATTAATTAATTTAATTATTAATAAAACATATATTTTTATTTTATTTTTATAGACAACCCATTACTAATGGGCCTCACCCGGAGGGGAGGCCCAAGAGGGCAAGGCGCCTAAGGGAGGAGGGCTAGCCGGCCTAGCCCTAGTGGTCTCCCCACATGGGGCCCACCTAGGGCTGGCAACTCCTCCTTGGTGACCGGTGACTGTGGGGATAAGTCCCACACCGCCTGCACCTTGGGTGGTGCCCCTCCCCTCCTACTATAAATAGATGTCACCCGCTCCACTTGAAATCATCCCATTCTCTCTTCTCTCTCTCATTTTCTTAGAGGTTTGCATAGTAATATTAAAGAAGACCTTGAGTTCTCCACCTTCGCACTATCGACGTGTGTTCTTTGGTTCGTCATCTTTCTTCTTTCGCTGCTCGGCTGGATCGGAGCGCGGGAGACGTCGCCTACACTGAACATGTGTAGAACTTCAGAGGCACCACACTTGGGGCGCTTGGAGCTGCTCGACTTCATAAACATACGCCTACCTGCATAAGGCGTACCTCGGTCTTCAAGGGTATGACTACCGCCTCCTTCTCTGTTACTTATGTCTACATAGTATAGATCCTGGTTTTAATGTTCGTGTAGTTAGAATTTTTTTTATTTTCTGCCGCACAACCCTACAGGCGGTTCCATAAACCAATCCCACCTCACATCCCTAGGGACCGGCCTCAGGACTTGACCTGTTGCGGGGGAACCCTCCTTAGGGTGTGACTCACGGTCTCGGCAAACGCAAGGTAAATGTCATGTCTAACCATCCTCTGCCGGCACCCCTAGAAGCGTGCTAAAACATTGGCACTCAGAGTCGGTTGGTACATGTGGGTAAAGTTGTACACCCCTGAAGGGTTAAATCTTTTCGAAAAGCCATGTCCACGGTTATGGATGACTTGTGAATGGATTCTAAGAATGTAGAGAACATTAACTAATTATAAAACTTGAAGATCCATGAGTGCTTAAGGATGCTTCTGATACATTGCAAATGTATCTATAATTTTTGATGTTCCATGCTTGGTTTTATATACTTTCTTATGTTTTGTCCACACTTTGGAGTACTTTTCATATGATTTCTTGGACTAACCTATTAACAAGATGCCACAGTGCCAGTTGCCTGTTTTCTACTGTTTTTGATTCCAGGAAAGTCAGAAAATGAATATTCTCGGAATTGGACGGGACAAAAGCAAAGTTCCTATTTTACCGGAAGACTCACGAAGCCAGAATACGAGACGGAGGAGGTCTAGGGCCTGGCCACCCCCCCTTGGCGCGGGCAACCCTAGGCCGCGCCAGGGCATGGTGTGGGCCCCCTGGCCGCCCACCGACCTTGCCCCTTCGCCTATATATTCCTCCTGATGCAAAAACCCTAAATCATCAAGCCTCCAGCCACGAAAAGTTCCGCATCGCCGCCGCCACCGAAGGGGAGATTCGGGGGATAGAAAGTCTCTGTTCCGGCACCCTGCCGGGACGGGGAAGTGCCCCCAGAGCCATCTCCATCAATCTCCACCACCATCTCCATCACCATTGCTGATGCCCATGATGAGGAGGGAGTAGTTCTCTCTCGAGGCTAAGGGTTCTACCGGTAGCTATGTGTTCATCTCTCTCTATGCATGATCTTATTGAGATCATGCGCTTTATAATCAAGTAGATCTACCTTGCTACTCAAGTGCTTTAATAGATCTCTCCTCTCCCCATGTGTGTGAAGTTGACAGTGTGCACACCATGGTGGCACTTAGGCTAGAGATTTCAAATACTTGTTATGAGTTATATTTGGAGTTGGATGTCTTTATGAAATTGTGTGTTTGTTTGAACCATCTAGTGCTCAAGATGACAGTGTGGGGTTTTCTAGATGGGAAAGATGAACTTTAAGGTGTGCTGTTATAGCCCTACCATTGATTAGAGTGCCCAATCGGAGAGTATTTCAGTGTAGTATCATAAAGAAGAATATATTTATATGAGAGTGTTCACTAGTGAAAGTATGATCCCTAGGCCTTATTTCTAAGCATTGAAACACCGTTTGCAATTAGATCTGTTACATGTTTGCTTGCTTCCTTCTTTATTTCAGTTTTCCTTTAGTCTTTTCCCACGTCAACCACACGCCAGCAAGCTATTTTCTATCACCGTTACCACTAATAATTATCTATACCACTTGTATTTCACTATCTCTTCGCCGAACTAGTGCACCTATACACCTGACAAGTGTATTGGGTGTGTTGGGGACACAAGAGACTTCTTGTATCTTGATTGCAGGGTTGTTTGAGAGGGGATACCTTTGACCACTTCCTCCTTGAGTTCGATAAACCTTGGGTGATCCACTTAAGGGAAAACTTGCTGCTATTCTACAAACCTCTGCACTTGGAGGCCCAACAACTGTCTACAAAAATAGAAGTGCGTAGACATCAAGGTATTTTCTGGCGCCGTTGTCGGGGAGGTAAGGTAAAAGATACTCACATCCTCTGGTGTGAGTGCTCGAAGTTATTTCCTTTAGATTCTGCAATTTTGTCTTTTTGTTTCTTGTTTTCACTAGTTAGGCTTAATGGAAAACAACAACAAAATTAGAGAGCTTTATAGTATTTATCTTGAGTTAGGACATGAAGTGTTTGAAGAGAAAATTAAAAAACCTATGGAACTTTATTTGCATGCTAATAGCAATGTTGTTAGTATGAATTCTTTGGACACCATTATTGCTAATGCTATGGAAAATTCTAAGCTTGGGGAAGCTAGTTTTTATGAAAATGATCTTTTTAGTTCCCTAGCTTTGGAAGATAGCTATTCTATTGCTTATGATGATACCAAACCTCCAATATATGATGATTACAATGATGAGTATGATATTTTCAGTCCACCTACTATTGAGGAGAAAATTGATTATGATTACAATATGCCTCCTATATTTGATGATTATGGTGATGAGAATAATAATGATAGCTATTTTGTTGAATTTGCTCTCACCACAATTAATAAGAATAACTATGCTTATGTGGAGAGTAATAATTATTATATGCATGTGGCTCATGATAAGAATGTTTTATGTGATAGTTATATTGTTAATTTTATTCATGATGCTACTTAAAGTTATTATGAGAGAGGGAAACATGGTTTTATCTATCTCAACAATATTAAGTTTCCCCTCTTTATGTTGAAAGTCTTGAAGTTGCACTTGTTTTGTTTTACTATGCTTGTTGGTTTGTGCTTTAATGACTTTGTTTCTTTACAAGATTGCTATGCATAGGAAGTGGGTTAGACTTAAATGTGTTTTGAATTTGCTTCTTGATGCTCTCTTTTACTTCAATTCATATTTCTTATGTGAGCATCTTCTCAAACTATCATGCCTAACTTAAAGGCGTTAAAGAAAAGTACTTATTGGGAGATAACCCAAAAGTTTTAGTTGAGTCTTGGAAGTTATTGCTTCAGAATAGCCTCTCCTTATCCTTTTTATTTGATTTTTGTGCCAAGAGTAACCTCTAATAAGAGAGAAGTAATGCTTGAGAAAGTTGCTGTCCCGAAACAGATTTTTGTGCTTCGCTGTAAAAATTCGTGTAAAATCTCTGTACGTCCGTTTGAGCTCTGATTTTTTGTGCTTCTGCCCCAGGTTGTTTTCTAACTTTAGTTAGTTCAACACTTTTCGATTTGAGTAACAGAAGGTCTTCGAAAAAATCCGTTTTTACCTGCTGGTCTGTTTTGACAGATTTCTGCCATTATTTGCATTTGCTTCTTGTTGGTTCCTTTTTGAGTTCTTTTGGGGAATTGAGCTTTTTGAGGAAAGTGCTACAGTATCTAGTGTTTTAATGGAAGTTTTATTGGTGTTGGAACTGAACCTAAAGACCTATTATCTTGAGTGCACTAATGTTGCTAATAAAGATTGTGTGAAGTTTTGTATGAAGGAAAATTTTCAGGTGTATGGAAGAAATGAGTAATGAGATGAAGGATTGACTAAAGCTCAAGCTTGGAGATGCCATGCGTGTCACCCCAAGAAATATCCAATAAGTACAAGCGTCAAAGCTTGGGGATGCCCAAGGCATCCCCCTCTTCATCAATAAAAATCTCAGGTTTCTTCCAAACGCTTCATTTTTATTGTTTCATGCACAGTTGTATTGTTCTTGGAGCGTCTTATTTTTCGTTTTTGTTTTGGTTTTTCGTTTGCTTGGTTTTCTTAGTTTGCTGAATAAATTGGTTGGACCCCCTCTTTCATACATTGGTTTTCAAATAGTTTGGTTTAGTTTAGAAAAGAGTAGGAAAGCTCATGCTTAAGTGCTAAAGAGAGCTTGTTTTTGACTGTGGCCTATGCTTTGTCATGCCATGCTTGATATTGTTTTGACTTTATGCTTAGTATTCTTTGTTGTCGCATGACTTGTTATAAACAATTGAGATTGCTTAATGTGCTTTGGATGAATCATGCATTGTTTTAGCATATTAAAGCATAGTATAGTGGTATTCTCCTTTGATGCTTTATTTGGGTTGACTTGGCGCATGCTCACTCCATGTTATGACTATCTCAAGTCACCATAAGCCTTTATGATCCTTTAGTTTTCAACTTGTAGTATCACTTTATGCTTTGATTAATGATGTTTTGTTGCTCTGCATGAATATGGCCATTGTTGCTCTCTTAGTTGGTCGCTCCTAGTCTTTTGCCAGCCTCCATAACCAAGTATGAGTTCCACTCATGCATCCAACTCCCTAAACCAAGTTATTCCAAAGATTCCACCATACCTAACTATTAGCATATGCTATTCCAAGTATATTCATGTTTTTATCTACCTTCCGAATTAAACTTGTTATGATAAAACTAGTGATTAGAGCTCTCACGAACTTGATGACACACTTTACTTTTCTTGCCCTTAATAAACTTGAACCATTGTGTCGTCTATGTTGTATATGCTTGCACTTATTTGTTGGGGATTAGCAGAACCATGCTGTCATGGGGAACGCTTTCAACATTGCACGGGTACTTTGTACCTAGTTGATATCATGCTCTTTTGTCTATGGATGTCGTCGGTGTGAAATGAAAGGGGAGCTTGTAAGTCCATGAAGTTATGTATATGTGTTAGAGAAACGCCTGGGCCGCTGGTCTAATCCATGTTGACATGGTGGAAACCTGCAGCGTAACCATAATGAGCTGTCTATGAAGCATTCTTCTTATAAAAAAAGAGTCATATATTGAGAAAAAAAGGGAAAAAGGAAAAAAAGAGATTATGAAAAGAGGAAAGAGAGAAAAACACACCATATTCCCATGGTAAATAAGAAGATTGATGAGATGCTCGTTGTCTGCTTGCCTTGTCATTTTGATATGGGGATTCTTCTGTATCATCGGGCAAGGGGTACCCCGTTGCCGGTTCTCTATGATACACATGTACTTACAATGACAAGAACTTACCGGTGACTAAACTTGAGTAGCATGAGGAGCGGCCCTCGTATTCAAGGGACATGAGATTTCCAACTTATACTTTGTCAAGCATATACTCCATAGTTTGTTCACTTTAACCTTAATCACTTCAAGATGCTTATGATAGGGGCAATGGGAGCTGAAAGATTTTAAGTACCATAATTTTTGCAAGCTCTTTATGAGACTTGAATCCCTACTTCCTTCTTTGAAGGCCTTTCTTTTACTTTTATGTTGAGTCTCCACCTTCTATCTTTATGCACCTACTTTGAGAGCATAGTGGCCATTCTTAGTTCTATGTGCATTGTCCCAAGACTTGTTGATTGATGCATAATTTTGATATTACTTGTTCTTAAACTATTTGTATCTAGTCACTCTTATGAACTTTGAAGGTGTCCTATGCATTTATGTTTGCTACTCTATGAGGGACAAGATGAATGCCACTATGATATGTTTTCTTTATGTGAAACAAACAAACGTCTTGCAAAGCATTGTTACTCATGAATCTTTTGTTTGTGCATTTTCATGTTCAAACATAGTTTCTTTATCTTATTGCTAGAACTTTGTCTTTCATGTTATGATTGAAGTACTATGATCCCAGCTTTGAATGTTTTACAAATACTTTGATCAAGTTTATGATGGTGCATGTCACCTTGAAAATTATTCTTTCTTTTTATCACTTACCTACTCGAGGACGAGCAGGAGTTAAGCTTGGGGATGTTGATACATTGCAAATGTATCTATAATTTTTGATGTTCCATGCTTGGTTTTATCTACTTTCTTATGTTTTGTCCACACTTTGGAGTAATTTTCATATGATTTCTTGGACTAACCTATTAACAAGATGCCACAGTGTCAGTTGCCTGTTTTCTGCTGTTTTTGGTTCCAGGAAAGTCAGAAAATGAATATTCTCGGAATTGGACGGGACAAAAGCCAAAGTTCCTATTTTACCGGAAGACTCACGGAGCCAGAATACGAGACGGAGGAGGGCCAGGGCCTGGCCACACACACCCCCTTGGCGCGGGTAACCCTAGGCCGCGCTAGGGCATGGTGTGGGCCCCCTGGCCAGCCACCAACCTTGCCCCTTCGCCTATATATTCCTCCCGATGCAAAAACCCTAAATCGTCAAGTCTCTAGCCACGAAAAGTTCCGCAGCGCCGCCGCCACCGAAGGGGAGATTCGGGGGACATAAAGTCTCTGTTCCGGCACCCTGCTAGGATGGGGAAGTGCCCCCAGCGCCATCTCCATCGATCTCCATCACCATTGCTGATGCCCATGATGAGGAGGGAGTAGTTCTCTCTCGAGGCTAAGGGTTCTACCGATAGCTATGTGTTCATCTCTCTCTCTATGCATGATCTTATTGAGATCATGAGCTTTGTAATCAAGTAGATCTACCTTGCTACTCAAGTGCTTTAATAGATCTCTGCTCTCCCCATGTGTGTGAAGTTGACAGTGTGCACACCATGGTGGCACTTAGGCTAGAGATTTCAAATACTTGTTATGAGTTATATTTGGAGTTGGATGTCTTTATGAAATTGTGTGTTTGTTTGAACCATCTAGTGCTCAAGGTGACAATGTGGGGTTTTCTAGATGGGAAAGATGAACTTTGAGGTGTGATGTTATAGCCCTACCATGGATTAGAGTGTCCAACCGGAGAGTAGTTCAGCATAGTATCATAAAGAAGAATATATTTATATGAGAGTGTTCACTAGTGAAAGTATGATCCCTAGGCCTTGTTTCTAAGCATTGAAACACCGTTTGCAATTAGATCTGTTACATGTTTGCTTGCTTCCTTCTTTATTTCAGTTTGCCTTTAGTCTTTTCCCATGTCAACCACACGCCAGCAAGCTATTTTCTATCACCGTTACCACTTATAATTATCTATATCACTTGTATTTCACTATCTCTTCGCCGAACTAGTGCACCTATACACCTGACAAGTGTATTGGGTGTGTTGGGGACACAAGAGACTTCTTGTATCTTGATTGCAGGGTTGCTTGAGAGGGGATACCTTTGACCACTTCCTCCCTGAGTTCGATAAACCTTGGGTGATCCACTTAAGGGAAAACTTGCTGTTGTTCTACAAACCTCTGCACTTGGAGGCCCAACAACTATCTACAAGAATAGAAGTGCGTAGACATCAGCTTCCTCGGGGATCGAGGGGGTGATCCTAGATAAGAGGTTCATATGATGATGTTGGTTGTTAGCAGGTTATGATGTTCAAGGAGTCATTGCTCTCTTACCCCTTTTAAAGTGTTCTTTGTGGTCAAGCCTCTACTCTATCTTGTTTACAAATAAAGTTCTCTTTATGCAAAAGTAACCCTAACGAAAGCCTCTCCAGCTAGATCATGTAGATAGTAGGTTATCTAATTCTTGCGAAGTACATTCTCGTACTCAGCCTTGCATCATTATTGTTTTTGCTACAGATGATCTAGTTGTTACTGATGGTTGACATCGACGAGTAGTTGGGGTTCCCAGGTAGCAGCCTGAGGACTATGGGATGAACGTCTCTTATGTTTATGGCCTCTTAGGCCCTTTGTTAATTTTTTTGTGTAGAACAACATAATTTGCTTTCGTTGTTTGGTGTAATGTTGAGCCTGTGACCCTTGGTTTGTAATAATCTGATATCTTACTCTGTTAAGAGTTTAAACTTATGATGTTGTATCCCTATATTCTGTGCTGTTACCTAATATTACACTATGATCTTCCGAGTTTGGAGTTGGGCTTATCTCAGACGTTGATCTGAGATTTGGTTTAACCTTAATCCTGAGGATGTTACATCCATCTTGTGTTCCTCTATTGACCCCCAATCACCTATACTCTCCAATGGTTAATAGCAATGGCTGCTTCTTATCTGATGATGTTGTGAACCCTAACCCTCCTGAGCCGCCCTCTCCCAAGTCGCCCCCAAGCAACTTCGGAGGCTTCGGGGGCTTCCTCTCCATCCTCCCCTAAGAACTCCCAGCCTCTCCACATCAGGCCTCCGCTGCTGCTGGATCCGACGGCGGTGGCAGCGCCCCGTCCATCTAAGATGGGGGAAGGAGAGGAGTCTGTGGAGGCATTCATACGGGGAGATGCGGTGCTAGCTATGTGCTTGGTGCAGCGCGACCATCTTGGCCGGGACCTGAGGTTCTTCAGCGGTCAACGAGGAGTTGGACGCTTGCCGCCGCCGCTGAGGGTGAGGCTGTGGCCTTGCCACGCTGATCTTCTGCCATTATTGCCCTCTCCTCCTTTGTTGGTGCTGCACGAAGACGGCGGGCGGTGTTGGGGCCTTCTTGTCGACTGAATAAATGCAGTGGTCCTAGGATTCCACTCACTCCAAGACAAGGATCTACTTGTTGGTTACCCTCTCTGATATGGTCAGAGTGGCGAGTTCCAGAAGGCTTCGTCAGCAAACTCCCACGGGCGATTAATGCCTGGAGATTGCCGGATTGGAGAGATTTGGTTGTGCGCACCAATGTTTTACTCTGACCGTTTGGGTTCAGAGGGAGCGCTTTAAAGCTCTGTTGGCTATTAATATCATGGGACATGTTCTCGTTCCATGATGCTGAAGGAGAATTTCATGGAGACCGGGATCTGAGGACGGACAATGGTGGTTCGAGTCTAGGTGGTGATGAGGAATTTGGCTTGGTGACTCATGACTTGGAGCAGTGGCATGAAAGTAGGGTGATGAGTGCATAATTGCATCATGTTTTATATTATTATTTTTTATTGTAGTTATAGGATCTTAGTATTTTACGGCGTTCGCACGCACATTTTATGTCTATTTTCACCAGGATCAGGACAGATGATGGATACAATGGACACAATTCTTGGAGCAATTGTATTAGGGAGAAAAGGAGTCAAAACAGCATAAATCGCTTATTTGGGAAATATCAATAACACCAGAAGAAAACCCGAAGCGATCGAGGCGTCCAGAGAGTTTGACGACTAACTATACGGGGGGAATAATTTTCCGGCCGCATAGTTCCTGCCGTATAGTTGGTGTCGCCACCGCCTCCTCAAATGGTTTCATCCCATGCAACTGGATTAGAGAGACGACATACAGAACAACCAGAAATTGCCAAAACCTCACCTTCGGAAGGCATCTGGAGGGGGAACTCGTCAACCGGGGATCCATCTTCGCCCTACGCAGATCCGGGAGGCTAAGGCATCAATCTTCATCATCAACCGTGATACGTCCAAAATGTATCTACTTTTCTGAACACTTTTGCTATTATTTTTCCTCTAAACTTGTGTGATTTGGATACAACTAACACGGACTGACGCTGTTTTCAACAGAATTACCTTGGTGTCTAGTTTTTGTGCAGAAAATCAACTATTAGGAAAAATCCTGGAAAATATGCAAAAAATTCTATTTCACCAGAAGACTCATGGATCCAGAAGACGAGACGAAGGAGGGACACAAGGGGCTCACACCACCTGGCCGCGCGGGCCAGGCCAGGCCGCGCCTAGGGGTGGTGTGGCCGTCTCGGTCACCCCCTTGGCCTCCCTCTTCGCCTATAAGTTGCCTCTTGACCTAAAAACCAAGGGGGGTTCGACGTTTTTCCTGAAAGAGTTCCTCTACGCCGCCTGTCGTGGTGGTGTCACGGCAGATGCCATGGATAGGCTAAAGGTGGGGACTAATACACGTTAGGGGAATCCAGGGAGGGATAGTGGAGTGATTCTCCACACAGAAGTTTGTATTGCTGTATCTCCAAGGTTACAAGTGCTCCTTGAGCTGTATTGGCGAGAGGAGGAAGAAGGAGCTCTCTTACTTTTGCCTACTATCTTTCCCTAGAACCCTAGATCAACTCGTGCTTAACCAACTAGAGCTCAACCAACCCCCTCTACCAGAACCCTAGCCCCCCTTATATAGAGGAAGTTCGGTCCTGGCCTAGGGCATACGTGGAGGCATATTCCTAAGAATATGCCCCCTCCCAAAGTGGTAACCCGACCGGGGTGCTTTTCCCCCGCGTCATACATGCTTTAGTGACGTAAGCCTCTGCGGCGCCCGCGTCAGACGACATGAGCGTCGTCACCCTTGTTGGCCACGATCCGGTGGTCCTGCCCTTGCTTTCTCCGCTCATGCAGTACGTACCGGACCTTCTTTTTGACCAGAGAGATTCCTTCCTTCTCCCACAAGCTAAGCGAGGACCCGGATCATAGTAAATCCGGCCACACCTGTTCCTGCATATAAGTTAGACAAGTACTTCGAACTTACTCCTTAAGTCGGATGAGACAATGCTAGGCGTCCCCTCCCTGGTCCGGGTTACTCCGTGATCCGGCCTGCCTTGAGGTGACCCGGCCAACATCCGCTTTGACCTTGCCGACCCTCGGCTAACTCGGCCCCTATACCCCGGAGTGACCCTACCCGGGGGTATCCCCCCAACACCGCCGCCACCAGATTCCACGATTCAGAACCAGAAACTCTGTTCTAGCACCCTGCCGGGACGGGGAATTGGAGGAGATCATCGCCATCATCATCACCATCGCTCCTCCATCGACCATCCATGTTTCCCCCATCTATGAGTGAGTAATCCCCCGCTATAGGCTATGGGGATGGTAGGGATTGGATGAGATCGTTCATGTAATGGCATCAGATTGTTAGGGCATGGTGCCTAATATCTATTATTAGTGCTTTTTGACTTTGTTGCAACTTGTTATGCTTAATGCTTGTCACTAGGGCCCGAGTGCCATGATTTCAGATCTGAATTTGTTATTGATTCATTATGATAGTATTGTTTATGATCTTACCTGCAAGTTGTATACACATATTGTTGTCCGGAACCAAAGGCCCCGAAGTGACAGCAATCGGGATAACCAGAGGGGATGGCTTTGATGTGAGGATCGCATGTGTTCACGGAGTGTTAATGCTTTGCTCCGGTGCTCTATTAAAAGGAGCACCTTAATTGCTAGTAGTTCCCTTGAGGCCCCGCTGCAAACGGGCTGACAGGACAAAAGATGTTGTGCAAGTTCTTATTGCGAGCACGTATGACTATCTATGGAACACATGCCTATGATTATTTAGTACTTGGATGTTTTATCTTATTTATCTGCAAATGCCCTTTGTCTTGATTGCCATATGAATTGTCTTGTTCATGCAACACCCGTTCATCCATCCCTATGCCTACCGCGCTTTAATCCTACTGTTTATTGCAATTGTTACTACTGCTATTACTTTGCTATTGCTACTACAAAACTGTTGCTACTGATAAACTGTTGTGAGCAAGATTGTTTTCAGGTGCAGCTAAATTGACAACTCAGTTGTTAAGGCTTATAAATATTCTTTGGCTCCCCTTGTGTCGAATCAATAGATTGGGTTTCACTTCCCTCGAAAATACTGCGATACACCCCCTATACTTGTGGGTCATCAAACCGTTGCATCACCACCATCTCCATCCATACCATCTATATCTTGTCTAGAACTTGTTGTAATTTTTGTACTCGTTGTGGATTTATACAAGTAATATTCATCTATGATAGATTCCATTGTTATTTCCATGATGTTGATTGCCTCCATGTCTGAGTAGATCCTTAGTTCAACCCTAGTATGAGATTGAAATAAGATAAAGTTTATTATGATATTCATCGCTATGGCCATCTGTTAGATTGTCTTCATCTTGATATTGGGAGAAGTCAACCTCTCAATATTTGCCTCTTATGGGGACCTGATGGAGGGAACTACTTGTTGGTAGACGGAGGTGTGTTAGCACTTACAGTGACTATAAAGCTATTGGAAACCCTTACGTATCAACTTGGGAACCGAGGAAACTCACGGAACACTATCCATGCCATAGGATACGTCCTACGGGATTAAGTCCCTTAATAGCGCAATAATTCTATTAATGTCAATTGCTGACTATTGTGGTTATGAGGATGATGTGAGGAATGGTTGTTGCCTATTTGTCCAAATACGGAGTTCCTCCCACACATACATAGTTGAGAATGTTCATGATAATAATCTTTACCTTAGTCCTTTATAATGCTAGAGGTGTATCCGCTACTCTCTTAGAACGCTTTTTTCCCTATTGCAGTTCTAATCTCTTTTACATACACGATACTTACTTTCTGCGTTCAGTTGTTTTACTTTACTTATTCTTCTCTTATACCAAAAAACCCAAAAACACATTTTTACACAATACTCGCATTTTATTTTGTTACTTAGAACTTTATTTAGCATTTCTATTGTAGTATTTATTTCAAGAGTTATTAGACTTTAGACTCCTGCTCCCTGTGGGATCGATATCTTTATTTTGAAACTAGCTACAAACGATCTGTGCACTTACAGTCATCAAGCTATTTTCTGGCGTCGTTGCCGAGGAGCTAAGCGATGTAGGTCTTTTATTTTTTTCTTATTTATTTTTGTCTTGCTAAGTTTTGTTTTGAGATATAGGTTTCCACCAACATGATGGAGTTTGAGCATATGGCTAGTGCTAACCCACTCAGCCACTTTGGGAAGCCCTATGATATTTATAAAAGTGACAACTCCAACAAGAAGACAAGAGGGTTTGAAATAAATCCTTTACTACTTGGTATTCTACACAAGAAGCAATTTACTAGAGATGAAGAAGATCCTGATCCATATGAGCATATTGCGTGTTTCAAAGATATATGTGGCACTTTCCAATTACCGGGATATACTGCTAATGAGGTAAGGGTTAAACTTTTTAGTCAGACTTTGACTAGTACAACTCTCTCATGGTATAGATCTCTACCCCCAGAAGCCATTACTACTTGGGATAATTTAGCCTGTGAGTTTCTAGCAAAATATTATCCACTATCAAAATCTTTTGAAATCAGGCGTCTTATAATGACTTGGAGGAACCGTCCTAATGAAGGACTAGTAAGAGCTTATATAATATTTAAAGATTTACTTAATCTATGTCCTCATCATGATTTGCTTGAATGGTATTTATTGTATATTTTTTATGGTGATTTAATTGAACCTAAGAAAATCGAACCAGACTCTTTCACGAAAGGAGCTTTTATGAATCTTCCCATAACTAAAGCTTGGGATTTACTTAATAGAAATCACGATCATAGAGTTTCATGGAATTTTGGTCTAGGAAGCGAAGGACGCATATAAATAGATTATGATTGTATTCATGACTACAATAAAAAGGGCCATGTTAACGAATTATCTAAAGAACTTTATTTGGATTCAGATCTTGTGTTGCATGTTGTTAAAGCTTTTATAGAACACATCAAAGCTCCAAAAGAGGGTTTGGTCAAGTATGATCCACCACCCGAACATGAGAAGAAAAGAGAAGTTAAAGCAACACTGGCCTCCCTGGAACCAATATATGAGATACCTTTCCCTAACACTGCAGAAAAGCATATTTTTGAATATGAACAGGTCAAAGCAGTACAGGAGAATAAGGAAGAGGAAAGTATGCCCGAAGTTGAGGAACATCTGGAAGAAACCAAATATGAAGAGGTAACCAAGGAAGCAATTATGGCTAACTTGATAAAGAGACTTCTGTATTGGTTGAAGGTAAAACAAAGGTAAAGTATGTGGGTAAGCCTATTCTTCCCTACATATTTAAGGAAACCTCGCATTATGGTTTATGTGATCTTGGCACCGAAGTTAATGTTATATCTTATGATTTTTATTTAGAAATAAAACCGGCTACAATTGAAAATACTGATATGACAATCATGTTAGCCAATAAAACTCTTAGAATTCCAGTGGGAGAAGTTGAAGATGCAACTGTCACAATTGGCAATAAAAAATTTCCTATCGACTTTGTAGTTGTTGATATGCTAGCTGACACTCTTTGCCCAATTATATTTGGAAGAAACTTTTTGAGTGATCTAGCTGCCAAAGTTGATTTCAAAAAGGAGATTGTGTCTCTTAAGCTTGGGGAAGCGGAAAAAGAATTCCACTTTTCCAAATTTAAAGACAGACCTCCACACATACAAGAAGAAGAGAAAGAGAAAACTATTGAGGAAATGGCAGCTCTCTTCTTTATTGATCAAAAAGAAGAAATAAATGAAAACTTAAATTATGAAGAAATAGTTATGGAGGACACATCCCTAGAAGAATTAGAAGGTGAATTTGATTCACTTCCCATTATAGGGCCTCCAACTAATGAGGCTTTTGAAGAGACAGAAAAGAGAGGGGACAAGGAATTACGACCCCCAAAACTGAAGACTCTACCAGATAATCTTAAATACAGATTTTTAGATGATACAAATAAATTTCCTGTTATTATTAGTGCTAAACTTTCAGGAGATGAAGAAGAAGAACTAATGAAAATCCTTAAGGAGCATCGCAAGGCCTTTGGGTACTCAATGGATGATTTAAAGGGCATTAGTCCCATGATAACTGTCCATCGAATATTCATGGAGGAAGGTGCTAAACCAGTTACGGAATTTAATAGACGATTGAAGCCCGAAATGAAAGAAGTGGTAAGAAAAGAAATAGTACGCCTATTAGACGCAGGTATAATCTATCCTGTAAAATAAAGTGAATGGGTAAGTCTTATTCATTGTGTCCCTAAGAAGGGCGGTTTTACTATTGTTCCTAATGAAAACAATGAATTGATACCTACTAAAACTATTGTTGGACACATGATGTATATAGATTTCAGGAAATTCAATAAAGAAACCAGGAAATATCACTATCATTTACCGTTCATAGATCAAAATTTAGAGAGGTTAGCAAACCACACTCATTTTTGCTACTTGTACGGATACTCTGGTTTTTCTCAAATAGCTGTTCATCCTGATGACCAACTTAAAACAACTTTCATTAGTCCTTATGGTTTACATGCTTACCATCGTATGCCTTTTGGTCTATGTAATGCCCTAGCTACTTTTCAAAGATGCATGACTGCTATTTTTGTGGATTTTATAGAACTTATAATGGAAGTATTTATGGATGACTTTTCTGTCTATGGAACTTCGTTTACTAGTTGCTTGGATAATCTCAAAAGAGTCTTGTAACTATGCGAAGAAACCAATCTTGTTCTAAACTGGGAGAAGTGTCATTTTATGGTCAAAGAAGGTATAGTCCTTGGATATAAGGTATCAGGTAAGAGAATTGAAGTGGATAGAGCTAAGGTTGAGGCCATAGAGAGAATGCCACAACCTAGGAATATAAAAGGTATAAGACGTTTCCTTGGTCATGTGGGTTTTTATAGAAGGTTCATTAGAAATTTCTCTGAAATATCTAAACCTTTGACTAACCTTCTGCAGAAGGGAGTAAGATTTAATTTTGATGATTTCTTGTAGCCTTTGATAAACTTAAATATCTGGGATATGAATTTTGACTTAATATGTGAAGCTAGTGATGATATTGTAGGAGTAACTCTGGGACAACATATGGGTCGCAGATTTAATATTATACATCATGCTAGTAGAACTCTTAATAGTGCTCAAAAGGATTATTCTAAGGAAGAGAGGGAACTTTTTTGCTATATTTTTCTCTTGCGATAAATTTCGTTCTTATATAGTTGATGCAAAAGTAAGAGTTCATACAGATCATGATGATTTAAAAGAACTCCTTGAGAAGAAAAACCATAAGCCAAGACTGATCCGTTGGATCCTTCTACTTCAAGAATTTGAGTTGCAGATTATGCAGAGGCAATAAATAAAGATGTTGGATGCAGTGTCCATATTCGCCCAGCAAGACACCAATCTTATTGAGATGAACTTTAGTCCTGGTGATTTTCGTTTACGAGAATTATTAAATGAACTAAGGTCAATTCCTCCAAAAGAGAAAAAGTCTTTGTTGTTGGAGGAGCTTGTCATCCCCGAATAAGAAACTATAAGTGCAAGGTAAGTGTTCTTACTAAAATAAGTGATTTGTTTTCACAAATTTTACTCCTAATTTTTTTGCCTTTGAATTCCTCGTGTTTTTCTGAAGTTTCTGAAGGTTTTTACCAACTATATGGTCGCAACTATACGACCGGAGAAAAATCTCTGGCCGTATAGTTAGTCGTTAAACCTTCTGTATCCTCTTTGCGAAATTGTCTGGAAACTATATGGTCGCAACTATACGGCCAGAGAAAATCCTCCCGCCATATAGTTGGTCATTAAACTCTCACACATTTTCGATTTTTGATGTCTGGATCTATATAGTCGCAACTATACGGCCGGAGAAAATCCTTTCGCCGTATAGTTGGTCATTAAACTCTTAGACATTTTTTGATTTCCTTTTTCGTTTTTTGAGTTAAAAAAACGGTTTTGTCGGTTCCAAGTCGGTAACTTAATCGACCTGGACTTGAGATATTTGGAAATATCTGCTCGGAACCAACTATATGGCCGGAGCTATACGGGCAGCGCCCGTATAGTTGGTCGTTACACGACAGGACTTCTCCAAATCCGTGATTTATTTCCCTATTTTATTAAGATTCTTTTCTTGGGCATGAATTTGGTGTCTCACGAGTTTTACCGACCTCTGACCCCCCTTATATACTGCCATTGTCTCTCTCTCTAATCATAATCTTCAGAAACCAATCTACCTCTTATTTATACATGAGGACACGTAAACCAAGGGACAGAAGCCAAGGAGAGAAGTTCCTATGGAGATCGGGAGCAATAACAAGCAAGGCAAGGAGATCAAGATCGTCCCTATGGAGTTCCTCGACACCGACAATGAACGTCGGAAGAGGGAGTTGAAAGCCCTAGAGTGGAAGATTGAAGAGATGGACAAGGAGACGCTAGGGACACCCAAACATCTTCGGTTGCTGCGACTTTATCTTGATAAACTTGATGAATATATTAAGCAGATAAACGAATCAGGTTTTCTATGAGTTTTAAGGCGATTCAAACCCTTCGAGATAACAATGGGCTCATTCAAGAACAAGTAAAAGTGCTGGAGAGGAATAATCTTTTCTACAAGCTGCGTGTTAAAGAATTAGAGGCTGCCAATCAATCCCTCCGCCTCAGGCTGTCCCGTGAAGAGAAGATACCACGTGCCATGGCGCCTCAGTGATCTACAATAATCACGGTATCAAATAATCGCAAGGGATTATTTAATCTCGCCTGGCTTGATTCCAAGCTTCGGGAGATCTTTAAGACCTTGTAATCTATCTTATAAGTTTTACAACACTATTTTAGTTTTGCATTAGTTCAAATTATAAATAAAGTTTGCATCATTAGAGTTCCCTTCAGAAATAGTCGACCCTTTTTATGAAATTCTGAGTTTATTATCATATATAGAGCAATATTGAGTTTGTGCTTGTCCTATTGGATATATGAATGACTTGAGTATAATTTTACTTGCACTTGATGATAGCAATAGGAGTCTTTCACACCATTGGTATTAATGGAACATACAAAGATAATTTGGTCAATATGTTGTAAGTACATGGTTTGATTTACAAAGAAAGAAAAATTATCTAATCAGTTAAGTTGAAAAAGAAACCTTAAACAAAGAAAAATTAAAAGTGCTATCAAATTAGAGTGAGAACAAGACGAGGTAGAATATTCAAGCTCTAAAGATTGCTTCATATACAATTGGAATTTGGTAATTGAGATCGGTAAACTTTGAATTTCTACATGAAGTGGAATGTATGGCTAGCTCCTTTGTATAACACTTAAAAAAGTGTGAGCATATATATATATATAAGAGGAAAATAGAGAAGTAAAAGAGCGAATGTGCAGAGAGCAAATAGTCATACACCATTATATTGTAGTAAGACAAAGAGACGTTTTGAGATTTTAAATCTCAAGTGAATATGTTAATCCTAAAACACTTGGGACTACCTCACTAACTTATTCGGTCGAACCGAATACTTTTACATCATGTTGAAATTCATCTTTTGTGAACTGTTGATCACTAAGGTGTGGAAGCCTTCTAATATTATTCGGATGGTTCGAGTAAGATACTATTCATGAACTTATTCCTATGTATCATATATGATAAACATATGCTGTAACTGCCTCATTTATTTTATCGACTCAGCTTCATGAATATAAGGATCACATCCATTAAGCTAAACTTGCTCGGGACGAGCAAGAGTCTAAGCTTGGGGAAGTTGATAAGTGCATAATTGCATCATGTTTTATATTATTATTTTTCATTATAGTTATAGGATCTTGGTATTTTACGGTGTTCGTACGCATATTTTATGTCTATTTTTACCAGGATCAGGACAGATGATGGATACAATGGACACAATCCTTGGAGCAATTGTATTAGGGAGAAAAGGAGTCAAATACAACGTAATCACTTATTTCAGAAATATCAATAACACCAGAAGAAAACCCGAAGCGATCGAGGCGTCCAGAGGGTTTGACGACCAACTATACGGCAGGA
Organism: Avena sativa; assembly: GCA_916181665.1. Taxonomy (NCBI): domain Eukaryota; kingdom Viridiplantae; phylum Streptophyta; class Magnoliopsida; order Poales; family Poaceae; genus Avena; species Avena sativa. Next base: position 598,462,833 of record OV702289.1, read on the forward strand.
ATAATTTTCTGGCCGTATAGTTCCCGCCATATAGTTGGCGCCACCACCGCCTCCTCAAATAGTTTTAGCCCGTGCAACTGGATCAGAGAGATGACATACAGAATAACCAGAAATCACCGAAACCTCACCTCCAGAAGGCATCTGGAGGAGGAACTCATCCACCAGGGATCCATCTTCGCCCTGCACAGATCCGAGAGGCTAAGACATTGATCTTCATCATCAACCGCTGCATCACCACCATCTCCATCCATCCCATCTACATCTTGTCTAGATCTTGTTGTAATTTCCGTACTCGTTGTGGATTTATACAAGTACTATTCATCTATGATAGATTCCATTGTTATTGTCATGATGTTAATTGCCTCCATGTCTGAGTAGATCCTTAGTTCTTGGGGAGATGGAGAAACCCTAGTATGAGATTGAAATAAGATAAAGTTTATTATGATATTCATCACCGTGGCCATGTGTTAGATTGTCTTTATCTTGATGTTGGAAGAAGTCGACCTCTTAATATTTGCCTCTTATGGGAACTTGATGGAGGGAATGACTTATTGGTAGACGGGGGTGTGTTAGCACTTACAGTGACTATAAAGCTGTTGATACCCCTTACGTATTAACTTGGGAATCGAGAAAACTCATGAAACACTATCCATGCCATGGGATACGTCCTACGGGATTAAGTCTCTTAATAGCGCAGTAATTTGATTAATATCAATTGCTGACTGATGTGGTTATGAGGATGATGTGAGCAGTGATTGCTGCCTATTTGTCCAAATACGGAGTTCCTCCCACACATACATAGTTGAGAATGTTCATGATAATAATCTTTACCCGAGTCCTTTATAATGCTAGAGGTGTATCCGCTACTCCTAAGAATGTTTTTTCCCTATTGCAGTTTCAATCTCTTTTACATACATGATACTTACTTTTTGTGTTCAATTGTTTTACTTTACTTATTATTCTCTTATACCAAAAATCCAAAAACACCTTTTTACACAATAGTCGCATTTTATCTTGTTACTTAAAACTTTATTTAGTATTTCTATTATAATATTTATTTTAAGAGTTATTAGACTTCAGACTCCTGCTCCCTGTGGGATCGATATCTTTATTTCGAAACTAGCTGCAAACGATCTGTGCACTTGCATTCATCATGGAGGTGACTGTACAGGAGTGGTTCACAATCCTACCTTCAGGGTAAAAACCTAGGGTCTGGCCTTAATTGGTTGTGCCTGACAATGACTTTGTTGAAGGTATTGTTTTAAGAGCGTGGACTTTCTTCAGGGGTGAAAACCTAAGATCTATGATCAGACGATGACCGTGTTTGTGCACTGTTTCCTTCTTGGAGGCGTCGCTTTTGGAGAAGTGGACTTCTGGTGCTGTCTTGGTGGTGGTAGTACTGTTGTTTCAACGAATGAGTCACTATAAATGGACTTTTCTTTTTTATAATTCTTTTTTTTGGGTGTGTGCATCCGTATGGCCGTTAGGGCAATGCGTTGTTGCACAACCTATGTGTAATTGATATCTTGTGATAGTAATATATGCTGCTTTCCTAAAAAAAATCTGATGATGTTGTCATTTTGTCTCTTTTTTGTGTCAGACTTTTGTGTTATTTTTTGAGAAGGTTCGGATACGAGTAATGAGTTCAAAGAAATGCAATTATTTGGCAAACTATGTTCTCACTCTCATGATTTTAGTTCCATCACAAATTATGTGTATCATATTTTGGTAATTTTTATTACTTTTGAGCTTTTCGTACTTGATTATTAATAGATCGGTGGAATTTCACACAAAATAATTTGTCTATCGAAACTTCTTATATTCAGGTACAAAGGTAATACTCAGAATGTAGAACGGAAAGTATTACTCCATCTGATCCATATTATTGTTCTCAAGTGTATCTAAATTCAGATGTATCTAGTTAAATATTTAGACTAGATGCATTCGTATCTGGACAAAGTTAAGAACAATAATATGGACAAGAGGAAATAGATTTTGTATTTTTTAGATGGTCGGATTTTGTATTATAGACGAGATAAGCCAATAAGGAAGGTCTGGACCCCAGTGGCACAGTTGACCTGTTCACTGTCGAAGTGTTGATAAGCTCGACGCCAGAGCAACGACTTGGCTGGCCTGGCGAGCAACGCAACCGACACCAGAAATAAATCCTATAAGACCGGGTCTATTAATAGACCATCTCCTATGCCTGACACGTGTCCGTCTTTTCTGCTTTCTAGGATTTTTTTATCTGTTAATTAATCTTTTTTCTAGCCATTGTGTATGGAGGTGGGTCTATTCTTCAGTAATATAGACCAGGTCTCATAGCATTTATTTCCACCGACACCTCTCCCCGGGCCCGGGTCCTCCCACTCGTCACCATTCATACCCGTCCGATCGCGATCCGACGGGACCGCTGCCCCCGCGGCCGCCTTCCCTCGACAGCGACTTCGACTCGTCGAGGTGGGGGGATACCTAGAAATGCCGCCCTCCGGCCTCGCTCTCCTTCCCCAATCCGCCATTGGCGAGCTCCTGCAACCCCCGAAAAGGTTCCCATCCGCTCTATCTTCTTGCGCCTCTTTCTCTTTTTATGGTTAATTTTGCTGCGCTGTTGTTCCGATGCTTTTAGAGCTGAGGCTTTAGGTTGGTGGATCAGTCGATGTTGATTCCTGATCAGGAGGGAAGCTAATAGATGCTTCACGGGCGTACTTGCTTTACTTGTAGTACAGTACAATTTTACTGTGCAATGTTTGTTGTTGTTTGCTTCGAGCAGTATATGTGTATATGACACGGCTTTCTCCCTTTTTGCGGTAATGCCCCTTTGTTTCAAATGTCTGTTTCTTTCCCTTTATAAGCCTTGGTGTATGCTGTGCAAATCTGACATCTTCCATTGTAGACCAAACAATAGTACATTACTGTAACTTACGTGCTTTGATTTTGTGGCAAGTGAAATGTTTGATGGATGGTGTTCCCAGTTCAGACTTCAGAGTGTTGAGTCCGGTCTCTGCCTCAGACATAATTCGGGTCAAAACTTTTCAATTGACAGAAAACTGACTTGTTCAGGGGGGGAAAACAGTAGTAAGTTCAGCATACATTATGTTGGTATTGCTTTGAAGGATGGCGAGAGCGACATTTACGTGTTGCTTGTCCGCTATGGAGTGCATCTTTGTGAAGTAAGCTGCAAAAAGAATACCCATGTCGCAATCTGTTGTTGCTAACTTAGTAACTTACATTCTCATCTTCTGTTGCCCTCACTTCTACTCATACACTACCGCTCTGAGCCAATTAATGTTTTTCATTGTTGCTTCTTCCGTGCCTTTGGTAACTTTGATAATGTGCTTCTGGAGTATGTATTTATGCAGATAGAACATGTAATGAGTTACTGCTTTTGTTTCAGCTGTAACAGGTCGCAATGGAGGTCCCAAGAGGGTCTTTGGATGGCATATTATTCCGAATGTTGGGTCTTGTTTGCGCCTTGTATCCGATATTTATTTTTCGGTCAACAGCGGCTCAAACTGCACAGTTGAGTGTGGATGCTTCACCTCAGAATACTCAGATGATCCCTGAAAATATGTTTGGCATCTTTTTTGAGGTGAGATTATGTTTAATTGTTGATGCATACATTGGTTTTGAGTAGTTATATGAGCCACATGTAGTAAATATTTTCTCTTTCCCTACCCTACCAACACCATGCCTGTGCAGAGAGGGGCATGCTTTGATAATGTTGAAATTTCCTAAGCCAACTTAATAAACTCCATGTGACGGTTAATTGCCGATTTTTGTCTTAGAAGGCTATGTATAGCCAACATCAGACACATAACGTTTTCGCATAGTTGTGTATTACTTTTGCATGTATAATTCACAGCTTGTAGAATTGCAACAAATACATGTCCTTCAGGAGTTTAGCTAGTGTTTACTCATTGCTCTTTTCTGCAACATTATGTTTATGGATTACTTAGTTTTTGTACTTGACCGACGATTTTTGCTCATTCCTGGTTATACTTGTAGGAGATTAACCATGCTGGTGCTGGCGGGTTGTGGGCAGAACTTGTAAACAATAGAGGTAATGTGATCTAATGTCTGATGTGCCAAAAGATATACTACGTGGAATTTGCTCATCATTTTGGCACTTCTTGGTGTACTACTTGGCATAGTTTAATTTTTCCGCTTATAGTTACCAAGGAAATTACTGCAGGATTATAATGCTCTGTGCTCACACTAGCTACTACTTGTCTCTGCTGGAAGTAGTTAAATGAAAAGCTACTAATTAATTGTGCTGATCTCAATCTGTTAAACACAGTTCTATCATAGCGTTAGTGGCTATTAATCACTTATATTTAATGCATGTATGTGGCGAAGAGTTGTTTAGAGGATATACGATTAGATGAAGATAATGGCCTAAACATTTGCTCCTACATTTGTGTGGCTCCTTATATTGTTTTATTTTTGCAAGTCTTTAACAATCTAACTTGCAGGTTTTGAAGCTGGTGGTCTTAATACTCCTTCAAACATTGACCCATGGTTGATAATTGGAGATGAATCCAATATTGTCGTGGCAACCGATCGCTCATCCTGTTTTCCAACTAATCCAATTGCACTCCAAATGGAAGTACTCTGTCAATCTAGTGGAAATAATGTCTGCCCACCAGGAGGTGTTGGCATCTATAATCCTGGTTTCTGGGGCATGGTATATCTTTTACTTACCTAACACAAGTTCAGGATTCTGAACTTCATGTCTTAATTTGAGGTTTTATCATTTTTATATATCTATTAAATGCCATGGATAGGAGACAAAAAATCCATTAGTCTTAGATCTTTTGCAGTCATTACTCATCAGTGACACTCTATAACAGCATACCATGGATAGGAGAAAAAAAAATCCATTAATCTTAGATCTTTTGCAGTCATTACTCATCAGTTGACACTCTGTAAAGCGTTGATATAATATATGTTAATTTATTCTTCCCTTTTGTATGTGAAAACTATAAGCTTGTATCCAGTATAACAACAAAAATTTCTTTTACCACCATTGTTGCAGAATATTGAGAAAATGAAGGTTTATAAATTTAGCATGTACATTAGATCATTAGACCCCGTGGATCTGAAAGTTTCTTTGACAAGCTCAGATGGTCTTCAAAATCTAGCTGCTCATACCATCATGTAAGCAATATTATGTGGTTTAGAGTTCTACATTTATTACAGCTACGGCTCTTTCTGTGTAATGAGCGTCTGTTACAATTCAATCTTCTGTAGTGCTGATAGCGAAGATTTTCAAGAGTGGACAAAGGTTGAGTTTGATCTGCAATCAAGTGAAAGCAATTCTAATTCACGGCTTCAGCTTACGACGAGCAAAGGTGGCATAGTTTGGTTTGATCAAGTATCACTTATGCCATCTGATACTTACATGGTAATTTACTTTCATAATTTCTTCGGATGTTGGCCATTTCCTTTTATCATAACACAAGGCATTTCTCTACTGTACAGTTCCCTTGAATCTACTCACTCTGTTCAGAAATATAAGACATTTTAGCTTTGTGAAATGAATCTATCTAGACGCCTTTTAGTGTATAGGTTCACTCTGAACCTCTACGAACCTATACACTAAAAGACGTCTAGATACATTTGATTCACAAAGCTAAAACGTCTTATATTTCTAAACGGAGGGAGTACAAGAGTTCGTGAGAAACACAGCATACCAAATATATATTCAAATGTGCAAAAACTATTTATGTTAACATTGCCATGTCATATATCCAAACACATGACAGCCTGGAACCAGAGTTCTCACTGAACTTAAGATATTTGTCCAAGCATAGCTTTTGGTGCAGTAAATAATATTCTATTGTGCAATTGAACAACTATTTAGCTTCAGTTATCATGTCATAGATCAAAACATGTTACAACCTCGAAGCAGAGTTCTCACCGGACCTATTTGTCCGTGTGTAGCTATTGATTCGCCAAGCAGTTAGAGTAGTTTGCATTCAAATGTTGTTTACTACAAGCTGCATTAGCCATCATCAAAATTGCATGGTGTGCTGTTATGGTGCTTTTACCCCTTGAGTCTTGAGATATCCACAAGATTCTAAGGTGTTATCTATTATATATCCATTGTAGGATTGTTAATTCATTCATAATTCACATACAAAATATTCATAATTCACATACAAAAAATATGATATGAGAAGAGCAGTGAAAATATTTGTGGAGTTTTGATCATTTGATCACAATGTTTTTCTTGCCATTTTTCTTCTCAGGGGCACGGTTATCGTAAAGATCTTGCCTCTATGCTGGCAAATCTAAAGCCTAAATTTTTGAAATTCCCAGGTTTGCCACTTTCCTTTTATCTTTCATCTGTGATTCATATCAACAATGAATGTAGTATGCCTTGGCACTTCTTTATATGTGATGGAACCACCATGATTTGTTGCACACCAAGAATGTTAAAGTTATACGACACTGTGAATAACGTACAAGTTCTATATGGCTAAAAGTCAGGTTAAGTATTAGAGTATTTGATGGACATATGTTGATTGTTCTGTTTTTCTCAACCATGTAACAAATTAAACTAGTATTAGGTACATATTCTTCTCTCAATCACTATATGTGCTAGACCTGAATGCAGATATGTCGTGTAAAATTGTATGTAGCTGGTGACTATTAGTTGACACTGAATCATGTAGCTTGACAAAGAACTTATCCATCCACTGTTTATGTTACAATTTTTTTAGTTGGAGCTTATCTATACTGACTATTTGTTGACACTGAATCACGTTGTTTGACAAAGAACTTCTTCACACACAGTTTATGTTACAAAATCTATTAATTAGAGCTTATAATATACCGTGAACATATATTCCCAATTTGAAACCTCAAATAAACCGAAGCTCCAATAGCCTGTCTGGTATGCTGCAAGAGCATTTGAAGCAAGAAAAAGGAACAAAAGTTTCTCGAATTACTTTTCCATGTGTAGTATATTGTGTTCATGCAGTCTGTTATGCCAAACCCATGGTTCAACCAAGAAAATAAATTAAATCTCACTTATGGTTAAACACTGATTTCTGGAGATTGATAATATGTTGATTATTTGTTTCAGGTGGAAACTATGTCATGGGAAATTATCTGTTAAATGCATTTCGCTGGAGTGAAACTGTTGGACCCTGGGAGGAGAGGCCTGGCCATTTCAATGATGTTTGGGGATACTGGACTGATGATGGACTTGGATTGTTTGAATTTCTTCAAGTGTGTAAAAAAACTACTGCTTGACTTTGATCTGGAAATTGTCATACAATTGCTGACAGTCTGAAGCTGAAGTTTGTTATTTTGTTTACTGTAGTTAGCAGAAGACATCGGTGCTTCCCCAGTTTGGGTGGTCAATGATGGTAATTCCTATACTATGAAGTAAGATGGTGTAAAATGTTTGTTGCAAATCAGGTGGTGTGATTCAATTCTTTCCATTGTGACAGGGGCTAGCCGAAATGAACAAATACCATCTGCAACGATAGCTGCTTTTGTAAAGGTATGTTCTTTTTATTTTTCCATTTTTCCAGTTGTAAGGTGTACTTGACCTGTATTTATTCCTCTCTTAGTAGGTTTTCTGATTTTCTGAGTACTGACTAATAAAGGATTACAAGATAAATGTTCAATCTCTGTATTTTAAAAGCCATCTCAAGAAATAACCAAGTAGAATAGAATAAAATGCAGGCATAATCTTGTCACTGAGAATTCCGAAACGGCATTTCTAGATGGTAAAATAGCCAGAATGGAAGATTTAAACAATGTACTCCCTCCTTCCCAAAATAGGATGCATATAGTTTTCGGTCAAAGTCAAACTTTTTAAAATTTGACCAACTATATTGAAAAGAATATGAATATCTACAACTCCAAATGTACAAAAAATGAAAATATATTTCATGATGGTCCTAACAATACTGATTTGAGATTATAAATAGTCACAATTTTTTCTATGTAGTTGGTCAAACTTTAGAAAGTTTGACTTTGACCAAAACTATATGCATCCTATTTTGGGAAGGAGGGAGTATGTGTGCTTATGCAATGGTAACGATGGTAACTAGAGTAGATTGCTACTTACGATCATTGGATGCATAGTTGAGAAATCACTTGGTCTCTATTCTATCTATTACAACTAATTTGAAATTTCAGGCAATAGTCTAGCGTGCATATTTGGGAAGTGTGAAAAAATAAATCGAAAGTCAACAGGGAATACATATTTGTTCAGGATGCAATGCATAGTGATTTTAATTAGGATTACACCTATTCTTTTAAAAAAAGTAGGATTACGCCTCTTTGTACCCTAGTTCTGCTAAGAGATACTATTACTGATAGAATCAAAGAAGTGATGTTTCCTCACGATACATTTAAGAATTGTTCTTATTTGAAATTCCTTGCTGTTGCAGGATGTTGTTGACGGTATTGAGTTTGCCAGGGGAGACCCTGGGACTTCATGGGGTTCAGTTCGTGCAGCAATGGGACATCCAGAGCCATTTCAGCTTAACTATATTTCTATGGGGAATCAAGAATGCTCGATGCACTATTATAAAGGTTTATTATATCTCTCTCTCTTAAAGTATCTTCACGTCTCCCTGGATGATTTCACAGGAGAGAAATCATTACCAAAGAGGCGCTTCAAATTATCTTGGTCTGAGTTTTTTTTTCCTTATAGAGATCTTTAAGTGTTCTTCTGTATTTGTAGAGAACTACCGCAAGTTCTATTCTGCGATAAAAGCATCCTACCCAGATATCAAGATCATATCAAGCTGTGATAGGTCTACCATTTCACCAGTCGAACCTGCTGATCTATATGATGTTCATGTAAACACTGTTGCTTTGTCTTCACTTGTATGAAGTATATATTCAGTTATGGATAAGTAATACGTTGGCAATGTTTGACATTCTCTCTGTGGTAGGTCTATACCTCGTCTGGCGATATGTTTTCCAAATCAAGAATGTTTGACAGCACACCCCGGGGTGGACCCAAGGTACGGTCTGCACTTCTATTGACACCAGTTCTCATATTTACAACTAACTGGTACCCTGTGTCAATATTTAGGCAATTGTTAGTGAATATGCTGTGACTGGAAATGATGCTGGTCGAGGAACACTAGTAGCTGCTCTAGCTGAAGCTGCATTTCTTATTGGATTAGAAAGAAACAGGTCCTTTTACACTACTTCTGGTTTGATATCGTCGTGATGGTAGAGTGCATTGTGAACTTGCCGTGTTACCAATTTTTTCTATGCAGCGACGTGGTTGAAATGGCAAGTTGCGCTCCACTCTTCGTAAATGAAAACGATCGCAGGTAAATGTTTCAACACTTTGGATTGAGAAATCATTTACTGTGTAATTTCCCTAGTCTTGCCACAACTTGTCTACAGAAGTTAAGCTACAGTTTGGATTATCCCTTTATTACTCAGAGACTATCTATGAAATGGAAGGATCTATAGAGAGAGAAACATACTTCCACAGCATGACTATTTTTCTACTCTTGTCTGCACCATCCTTTTATTTTAACGAAAATATATTTCTGCTTAATAGGTGGAGCCCAGATGCCATAGTCTTTAACTCATGGCAACACTATGGATGTCCAAACTACTGGATGTTACAGTTCTTCAAGGACTCAGAGTGGTGCAGCACTTCATCCCTCTACCATTCAAGTATCAAACTATAACCAGTTGGTCGCATCTTCTATCACTTGGCAGAATTCTAAAGACGGAAATACTTACCTGAAAATAAAGGTGCTTTTATCCTCTCGTTCATAATTTTAAGTGAGCTAGCGAATGTTGAGATAACCAAATCTGTTCCTTTTTTTCAGGTTCTCAATTTCGGCGACAAAACTGTAGATATTGGTATATCTATAACTGGGCTGGAGAATGACATTCAGACATTTGGATCCATAAAGACGGTACTTACATCTGGCTCTCTGCGGGACGAGAACTCCTTCCAACAGCCAGACAAGGTTTGCAACACTGACTTGTTTTCAGTGACTGAAAATTGAATTCAACATGAGAATTATTCTGTCTTTGATTAGTATCCTTAGACTGTAGTAGTGCTTGTACATTGCAATAGTTTACGTTCATAATAAAGTCTTTTCTTACACTTCGTGTGAAACGCAATAGGTGGTGCCAGTGGAAAGTCCGATAACAAATGCAAGAGAGCAGATGAGTCTTGTACTGGATCCATACTCCCTCACCTCAGTTGATCTCCTCTTAGACCCGAACACGAAGATGCATTCATTCTTCGACTCGAACTTGCATTCAAGCATGTGAATACAAAAAGGAATGTGGTGACGATAGAGCCTTTCAATGGAAAATGAGAATCCGTGAATACACATGAACTTCATATGGCGTGCGTGGGTTCTTTGTATGTTGCTGTTTCACAGCAGGTTGGTCTAAAATAATCTGTTGACAGAAAAGGCCATTGGAACCGTGTATAAATTTATAAATGGCCCATTTAATATGAGCACATGTTCCGTTGTAGTCTAGGTGGTTAGGATACTCGGCTCTCACCCGAGAGACCCGGGTTCAAATCCCGGCGACGGAAATTTCACACTACCGGTTCAGACTCACACCTTCTTTTGTCGCCTAAATCTGATTTCCGTCGTAGTCTAGGTGGTTAGGATACTCCACCCGAGAGACCCGGGTTCAAGTCCCGGCGACGGAACGGACTTTTTACACTACCGGTTCAGACTCAGCACTTAGTTTGTCATCAAAATCAGATTCAGAGATATACCAGCGTGCTTTAGCTCTCTGTTGACGTAACGGAATTTTTTCACTACCGGTTCAAACTCAGCACTTAGTTTGTAATCAAAATCAGATTCAGAGATATACCAGCGTGCTTTAGCTCTCTGTTGACGGAACGGAATTTTTTCACTACCGGTTCAAACTCAGCACTTAGTTTGTCATCAAAATCAGATTCAGAGATATACCAGCGTGCTTTAGCTCTCTGTTTCCTTTGTCCTTGCGTTCCATTTGTTAAACGGGAAGACTATCATGATTAGCTTATTTGTTTTGTTTTGCTTTGTTTTTATACAGTATTTGTTTTGTCTGGCTGTTTGCTTGGGCGTTTCTTTATGTCTTCTGATTGTTGCTACATGGTGCAAGCCGCACCTACATGAACATACTCGTGTGGGGGGTTAGAGGGATATGTTGTCTTTTCTTATACTCCCTGCGTCCAAGAATATCTGATTTGAGTTTATCTAAATTCGAATGTATCTATACGGTAAAATGTGTCTAGATACGTTCGAACCCTAACAAATCCAAGTCAGTTATTTTTGAACGGAGTGATATTTGATTTGTCCCAAATAAGGATTTTATTAACCAAAATATGTATCTTTCTATGCTGATAATAGGAATCTAACCTAATCAACGGTTTTACAAATATGTTAACTACGCTAGCCTAATCAACAGCTGTAAAAGTGGGTTAGATTTTCTCACAATCGCTAAATTATATTTTTATACTCCCTACGTAAGTGTAAAAGAGGTAGTACTCTCACATATTCATAATAAGTGCACAACAACACTTATTATGGATCGAAATAGGCTATAAACAGTTTCATGGACCACACTTATTCATGTGAATCTAGAAAAATCTAAGTCAGTTATTTCATGATGAAGAGAGTCGGGCTCAAATGTAATAAAAGTTATAAATAGTTTCATGGACAACCTAGCGATGACTATGAACTCTAGCATGAACCGAAAGCACGTCACCATCCTCGGCCCTCCATCCCAGGGGCCGGCAAAGCTTGTCGTTGTAGAGATTGTAGTAGACAGATAGGAAGTCATCGTGCTAAGACCTCAAAGGACCAACGCACCAGAGCAGCAACCATCACCGATAATGACATCTATAGATCGGAAGAGACTAACCTAAAATCATACCAACAAACGCAAAAACAGACCAGATCCTAAAAGATCCGCTGGATACACAACTCCACACGTCCTTCGCCGGCGCTAGATGCACCACTGGAGCGAGGACAAGAGGACATTATCCTGACTTCAGGACGTAGTCATCGCCACAATATTCCGAAGAAGACACTGAAAAGAGGCTAAACAAAAGGGGAACCCTCCCGCCAATGAGGGGTCGTGGTCCACCACGTCTTGAAGGGTCCCAAGGCCACCGAAAACGGAACGAACCGATGGCGTCATCAGCGAGAGGTACGGAATCCTAGATGGGGTTTTGGAATCGCCCCAATTTCCTCTAGCCTAAGGGCCTCTCTGATTTGTGATTTCAAGATCGTGGCACTTTTGAGTTGTACATGGATGGAAAATGTGGTAATGTGTTACTCGTTTTTTTGAACTGTGATAGGGCGCAACGCACCCTAAGCTGCATGTAGAAAATCATGGCAGGTACAGATTAAAAGGAGGCCCAAGAAAACACTCGCCCTAAGAACCAGACTATTTGAAGATAAGGCCTCCAAACTTTGGAAAAACACCCTAGCACAAGAAGATAAAAAGCAATCAAGTCCTTTGGTGTCTCTGTCATAGTCGCCGACGACCTTGGAGGTGATGCCAACGTCGAGATCCGAGAAGAAGGGCTCGACCAAACTCAACCGGCGAAGAATCGCTGCTTCTAGCCACCTCCAGGACTCCGGGAGCAAAACCACTTGGAGAATATGAGACGTTGAGCTCCTACGCAGGATATGAAGGGCCTCATCAATGGAGGTTTAAGAAGGGCCACCATGTCAGCCGAAGATCGCAGCGACAAGGATGTCGACCACGTGATCCGCTCGCAGAAGGCCACCTCCACCAGAAGCACTAGGGCCGGTGAACTCCTCTCCCTCGCAATCGTGGCCGACCGAGAGAAGCAGCAGCAGCACCGCACTACCAGGAAGGGGCCAGGGGTAAAATCCCATGGACGGAGTCAGAGTTGACCCGACGCAAAACCGCTCTTCCTCGCCACCATGGCCGGCCAGGAGCTTGTCTGCAGGGCCAGCCGTCGACGAGCACTGAAAACCCCCCACGCCACCACGGACGACCGGGGAAACACAACACACGTGACGCCAAACCACCACCAGGAGAAACTACACCTCAAGCTTATTCAGGGGAGCAGATGGCGACCTCTCCTTCCTCGTCTCCAGCCACCGGAGGAGAAGAAGGGGGAGGAGCAGCCTAAAGCTTCTTGGATCCAGACGGGGGGATCCAGAGCTCTGCTCCAACTACTAGGCAAACATCCCACCACCGGCATACTGACGGACGACCTACTCCTAGCTACCACGGAACCACCCCTCCACCGTCTCCGGCGACGTCGACGAATAAGGCTCGGGGAGGCCCTTCACTCTTTTTCTCTAGGAGACTCTCAAAGCCGCGCATTTGAGATCCGCGTCCATCGTAATGTGTTACTCGTTATTTCACTGTGCCACAAGAAAAAAACGCATGAACTTTTGTTGAAAGATTATGCCCTGCTTGTAGTGTAGAAATCCAAAACATGCAAGGTTTAATGTCAAGTCTTGCGCATTAGCCATTAGGAATATGGGAGGGAAATTAGGATTGATACATTGAAAACATATTTAATACATCCGAGAAGACTTTTCCTGTATTTTATTAACTAATCTGCTAATTTGCTATTAGTACTCTTGTTTTTGTTCATGTGTAAGATTTTTTTGGAAAAAAAAATAGAAAGATTGCACATGATGGATACACCAAGATAGAAAATATTAGCATAAGAGCATTTCCACCGACGCATCCTAAATCATGGCCAGCAGTGGCGCTGACATAGCAATATGGGGAGCGTAGTTGTTGGCTAAATAGTGGGAGGACTCCTGCAGTGGCACTCCCAAAACGGCTGGGGGCCAAAAATAACAAGATATTGCATAGTTTCAATAATAAATTCAAACCTTATTATACAGTTTGCATAGTTTTAAACAATTAATTCAAACCTTATTACATAGTTTTAAATAAAAACTGTTTCACACAACAATCCAAATAGACATATAGAAATATTTATAAAAAAATCCAAAAGACAACCAAAGACTTAGGCGACATTTCCTTTGAGCATCCAAAAATGCTCCACTAAATCATTTTGGAGCTCAGCATGAACATGTGGGTTGAAGATTTTTTGATGCATGGTGATGAAGGCAGCAAACTCGATCGACACCTGGTCTAGTTGAGCTAGAGGTCCCTGATGATCATATGGCTGGTCATTAACCACTGGTTTCGCCCGCTCATTCTTGATGATTATGGTGTGCATGATCATAGAACAATTCATAACCTCCCACATCTGATACTTCGACCAAGTCAGAGCATGGTATCGAACAATAGTAAAGCGCTGCTGGAGCACACCAAAATCTTGTTCGACATCCTTCTGATAAGCCTCCTGGAGCTGTGCAAACCAAGAGTATTCTCTATTAAAGGTTCAGGGATTTTCTTCACAAATATAGACCAAGAAGGATATATACCATAGGCTAGGTAGTACCTTTGTTGTATGCGTGGCCACTGATCTCATAGTTGATGACCGGAGAATGACCCTCAGCGAGCCTAGAAAACACTAGAGAGTGCTATGCCACGTTGATATCATTATGATTTCCTGCCATGACAAACAAGGCGTGCAAAATCCAGAGGTCGTAACCTTTGTACAAGCATTGCCAAGCAAATGGGCAGTTTTTCCAACCTCGGTGCACGCAGACGATGCTACCAAGCATTTCAAGAAATCCTTTGGCTCCATTTTGTGCCAGAATCCAATTTGTGTCTCCTTCATTTGGTTCTCTCAAGTACATTGATCCAAACATTTTCATGACTATTCAGCAAAACCCGAGGACGCTCTCAACGCATGTGCTCCCAGACATGCGTAGATAGTCGTCTTGCGTATATGGAGGAGCTCCATATGCAAGACACGACAAGGCAGCCGTGCATTTCTGAACCGATGATAAATCCCACAATTTGGTATAATCTTCCTTGCACATGAAGTAGTCATCGTACTCTTAGACGTTGAACACAATATTCATGAACAATTTCTTGTCCATCCTAAACTATCGGTGGAAATCTTTCGGCGTCTATGTTATACCATCAACGAAGTAGAAAATTGTCAAGCAACAAAGCACCCTATAGGCAATGTTGGTCCTTGTTCCTCACCTTTCCCACCCTCGAACCACCACACCGAAGAGCGACATTGGTGTATGTTGGATATGAATAAGAGCCCCAATGAGCATCATATGATGTTCTCGATCAATGGCAGCATCATCATCCTCTTTCATCAAGATCTCCATCATCATCTCATCATCGTTGTCCATCGCAGCAAAATTCCAAGCACCTTCTGGGCGATCAAATAGCGACGACGACCGTGTTGTTCTGCTGGTGAGTCGGGGGCGAGAAGGACGTGAAAGAGGCATGTGGTGCCAATGGCAGAAGTCGCGTTGTCGGTGTCAGCAAGTGCGGCAGAAGATGCAGTGTCGTGTCGGTGGCAGATGACGATGGAGTGGTTGATGACGGGCACGACCGGAGGTGTGGCTGACGGTTGGTTGGGGAAGTCATCGGGACTCCAACGAATCTTGTGAGGTGGGTGGGTGCTCGGGAGTCGGCGATGTCCATATCAGCAGCGATGGCGATCCTATGGGGCGAGGTGGGAAACATGAGAGGGGTTGGGAACATGTGTGTTTGACTACTAGGAGGGTCCCGCGTGGAAATCCAACGTGGATGGGAGTGCTAGCGTTCCCAACACAACCCTTGCACACAGGGGCCGGCGTGGGTGTGCTGGCTATTCTATTGGGCTCCAAAATGTGCAGACAGTGTTTGGAGAGCGAATGTGGAAGCCCGTTTTGGTGTCGGGGCCCCAGAAGCCTATTGGGAGTGTTATTGGGCGCCGGTGGAGATACTCTAAGAGAGCTGTGCATCTAGAGTAAGTGGCCGAGTTGGCTATGGCATATGTGACTAGTTGGACCCACCAAAATTTGTCACCCATCCACTGTAGCCTTTTTCATCTATCCTAATGGCCACCAACCTATAACTGTTTTGATAGCAAAATAGAGTACAAATCCAATATGCCGAAAGCTATTAGTATAGATACAGTATAAAGTTTTGTGTTTTTATCTACACAGACGATCTCTCCATCAGTAGTGATAGGACTCACTTGGTGGTTGCATCTACCGGACCATCAAGCTGTTGAGGCATTGGACCAATGATTTCAGGGTAGGAACGTTCGAGCCATATTTTCGAAATAGAGGGTGCGAACCCTGGTCTCTGCATCGAAGAGATGCATATGACCTCTATTGCTTTATTAATAAAAAATTCAATAAAGAACGGACAAAAATCATACATCATAAAATCCGAAGCCACCACACAACACCTACAGACCCGACAATGAGTGACGTCAGAGCCATTTGTCTTTCTCCTAGGCTACAATGATAACATAAGACCCGACAGGAGAAGAGGCTTTGCTACTAAGTGGTATTACACCGTGAAAGTAAATGAGCTGCCCTTTGGTATGGATAACCATGTGCTCGCAGTGAGGGTAAACACTAACTTGAAAATTCGAAGAGACGAGAGATACCAAGAGTGTGAGACAGACCAAGATAATGGCAAGGGACATGTAAATAAGGATTGATCATCAAAGCTTTGTCTTTAAGTGCATTTGTAAGTGTTTTGTTCCGACAACTTTTATAGTACACGCTTAATATATCTAAAGAGCTAATAACACTCTTAGTCCCACAAGTTGCAGACTAGGTACAAATTAGTCCCACAAGTAGCAAATGTCTACTCCGCAGTCCCACAACTCACTTAACCGTAACAAACCCGTCAAATCAGTCTAAAACCGTTCCACGTTGTCAAACAGCCAGCACCGGCACGTTGCAAACAGGTCCTTGTACCAAAATATCATAGTGTGCTGGTCCTTCCACGCGTTATGGGCAGAGCGGAGCCGTCGTGAGATTAGAGCGGCAACCGCTTTAGCTCGATCGCTAATTTCACGCCCAGTTTCCTTCTCTGGTGTTCTTCGTTAGTTCCGTGGCCGCCCAAGATCCACACAACGCCGCCTCCTTCTCCCTGCCGTTTGTGGTTGCTTTCACAACGAGATGCCGCCGGACCTGAAGTGCCGCGAGTGGAACGAAGACCCCCCGCAGTACGGTACGACTGAATCTTCTCTCCTAAGCTGCGGATGATCGAAGTCGTTGGCCGATGATCGGGAGGGATTCTGAGCGTTGGGGAATTCGAATTAGTAGTTTGCATTGCAAAATCATAGAGCCATTGTAGTTTATGAGCTGTTCATGCCTTGTTACTGACGGCTCCGCCTCTTAGTTTTGGAGCAGATTACTGTTTGTTTTTGTTAATATGGGTTATCCTAATAGATCTAATTCAATTGACTTATTACGTACTGATTTCTATTGAAGATGTGTAGGACGATGATTAGTAGAATTGGGAAATAGTGATTTGTAACAGTTTGGCTAAAGTCTGAACTGTTACCTGAAATTTTTGTTGATGGAAAGTCTTTTATCTGAACTTTTATATGAACAAGCTACTGATTTGTTGTCAGTTTAGGAGCAGTTCATGTATGCTTGCTACTATGTCCCTACGTCCATATATAAGTGTTAGTTTTGGAGCAGTACCCGATTTGTTGTTAGTCTATCTGGACTTCTATATGACTGTAATTGTACAACCTTCAACAAAAAGAAATAGATAAATCAGAGAGTGCTGCTATTGCTGCTTAAATTAAGACGATGAATTGAAGGAATGTTTTTGTTTTGTGTTTATGTCGACAATACCAAGTGATCCTTAATGCTGGTGTTAGACATTCCTCGGTCGATTCTCGAAACGTACATGATATGTTGCTTTTGTTCTCTTTAACTAATGCAATGATTGAACTGAAGTTGGAGGTCTTTTTGCGTGCACATTTTGGCCCGTGAGCCTCTCCAGTAGCCATCAGCTATGCCTCTCAGACAACACAAATATCTTGATAAGTTTAGAACTTAGAAATTCTGTTGTGGATCAGCTCCTGTAGTTTATATAGCTACACTTTTTCCCCCTTATTCTTTGGTCCATGTACTCCTTACCTTTTGAATGTGTTCTGAACTTCTCATATGTCAGCTTCTCAGCCATGAATAATGAAACTAAGAAGTTTAGCCTAAAAAAACATTTCATATCAGTTTTGTAAAAACACATTTAGGAGACCAAAATGGCTCTAATCATTTAAAATATGTAACCATGTAGATGAGTGCTTCCATGTCCGCATTTTGTGCAAGTTACTGCCATGTTCTCTCCTTAAATATTAAACATACAGTGTGTATTACATGTTTTCTCCGTCTGAATTTGTGCTCTTTTGTCAGTGTTCAATGCAGGAGGAAATTCTGATCTTTTTTCAGTGGAAGTCTGCCACAATGGTTTCTTTTGTGTACTAAGAGAGAACTTGACCTATATGTGTGCATCTACTGCTATATTTGACAATTTCAGCGCTCATAGTTGGTCAGCTGCTAGTATTGATGAAATACTAAGATATCTGGGCTGTCAGAGGGATGGAATACTTCAGGTGTATTGGTGTTTGCCAGGGAAAGACATTACTGATGGTTTGGTACCAGTTGACAGGGAGGCGCACTTTGCTGAGATGGTTAGACTTAGCGGGTCACATAAGACACTTGTCTTATATATCGATCATAAGAATTTTCTAAAAAAATTCAAAGATAGTGTGATCCTCACTGAAGGGCCTTTCATTCCTGGTATCATCATCCCTAGGAGAGTTCCATGGACATCTAACCTTGTAGCAGAGCAAGTTCATCCAAACGAGGTTTTAGCAGAGCAAGTGGAGCCCTTTGTTGATGGGGTTTTAGAAGATCATGTGCAGCCTGATGGTGGTTTAGCAGAGCAAGTGCAGCCCTTTGTTGGTGGGTTTTTAGAAGACCATGTGCAGCCAGATGGTGGTTTAGCAGAGCAAGCGCAGCCCATTGTTAACGAGGTTTTAGATGACCATGTGCTGCCAGATGGTGGTTTAGAAGAGCAAGCGCATCCCGTTGTTGACGAGGTTTTAGAAGACCATGTGCAGGTATATTGGTTTAGTTATTGCCGTGTTCTATCCTTAAATGTTAAACATATAGCGTGCAATATACTGAAAAATTCTTTATATTATTACAGCAAGTGCAGGTTGATGGCAGTGGTAGTGACACTGCTTGCAGTATCTATGGCAGTGACTACGATGCCGAAGATGGGGATGATGATCTGTTTGCAGACAATGTGGACATAGAAGTGAATGATCATAATGAGAAAGAAATTGTAGAAGAAAATGAAGATGAGGAGGCTCTTGAGGATGAAGACCTCAATATGATAGGAGAACAAAGAGAGAAGCTGAAGCACAAGATTAGGGAATTCAATCCAGAGGTTGACATGGATAACCCAATCTTCAAAATAGGAATGGTGTTTAGCGGTGTTGAGGAGGCAAGGAAAGCTCTGGCATCATATACTATTAGAAACAGAGTAAGGATCAGGAAGATCAAGAATGACAAGAGAAGGTTGGAAGCTATTTGTGATGGTGATTGTGATGGAGGATGCAATTGGTACTTTAGAGTTGCAAAGGACAGTAGGTATGGTGGCTTTGTACTAAATTCATATGAAGGGAATCACAAATGTGAGAGAGTGTGGGAATTGAGAGCACTCACTGCAAATATGCTCAAAGATAAATTTATTAATGAATTTAGAGATAATCAAAAGCTTGTTTTGAAGGGTTTTGCAGCAAAGGTGACAAGCGAATACAATATGAGCATTGAGAGGTGGAAGTTGAGGAGAGCCAGGAAAGCAGCTTTGTTGGAAATCCATGGAGATGAGGAGGAACAATTCAGGCTGCTGCATGATTATGGGCAGGAGCTTAAGAGGAGTAATCCTGGCTCTACATTCTTTCTGTCAACAAATTCTATGAATGATCTCGGTAGTCCGGAACACAAGGAACATTTTGCCACTTTCTACTGGAGTTATGATGCTTGCAAAAGAGGGTTTCTAGCAGGTTGCAGGCCATTAATATGTATTGATGGTTGCCACATAAAAACCAGATACAAAGGATGTCTGCTTATAGCTGTAGGGATTGACCCAAACGATTGCATTTATCCAGTTGCATTTGGTTTAGTTGAAGCGGAATATACAAGCTCTTGGGAGTGGTTCCTCACTAACCTAAAGGATGACTTGAACATTACCAACACCTCACCATGGACCATAATGAGTGACAAACAGAAGGTTGTGTTCTATTTCCTTATTTCTTTGAGTGCATGAAAATATTAGTGAAATGTCCACTAATTCCTCCTAATTTCTTTGTCTACTTGATTGGAGGGTCATAAGGGAGAAACCTTAAAGAATGACTTGTGGGCAATAGCTAGGTCAACTAGTGTTGTAAAATGGTAGAAAAATATGGCAAAACTGAAGGCTGATAAACCAGAAGCTTATGAGTGAGTTGAGAAGTTAGTGCCAAGTACATGGATAAAGGCCTTTTTTCAAGAATTTCCCAAGTGTGACATGTTACTGAATAATCATTCAGAGGTGTTCAACAGGTGATTTATTTTGTTTCACATGAAGTTCTTTCTTTAACCTACATTTAACAAGTATGGCTTCTAATTCTTCTTTTACCAATGTTTTGTTCCACAGCTACATCAATGAAGCTAGGGAGCTTCCTTTCTTATCCATGCAAGAATCTATCTTCTACAAGATACTTCAAAGAGTGCATGGAAAAGAGAAAGATGGAATGAAATGGACTGGAAGAATCTGTCCAAAAATAAAGAAAAAATTGGACAAATTTACTGAATGGAGTACTCAATGCAGAGTCACACCTGCCGGCAAACACTAGAAAAGCTCCTTCCTTCTTCTTCTTTGTAATTT
This sequence comes from Avena sativa, assembly GCA_916181665.1. NCBI lineage: Eukaryota > Viridiplantae > Streptophyta > Magnoliopsida > Poales > Poaceae > Avena > Avena sativa. The sequence goes on from OV702289.1 coordinate 598,483,614, forward strand.
CAGTTGAAGACCCAGCACGGTACACTGCTTTCATTTATAGATCAAGCACACATACAAAGCACAATACACTTCTTGACATTCTAGTTATATTCACTACAAATCAACACTATAAAGTCTTCCCTCTTCCTCCTCTTCTTCTTCTTCGTCTTCGTCTTCTGCTGCTGCTCCTTCCAACTTCTTCTCTGTAATTACAATAAAAATCAGCAAAGTTAAGGTGGTTGCTAAAAATATGGACAAATTCGAATAGTTAATTAAGATCAAAATTGTATAGTAGCAATACATATCGTCAGGCTTTCGGTTAATTACCAGGTCAATCCAGCCCACTTTTTTATGGTCACTTTTAAAAACTGCTCAACTAATGTCATCCTCTCACATTTATAGCAAAGCCTGCTTGTGAAACAATATTTTTTAAGAAAATAAAGAATATGGACGTGACTAACCAAGCCATTACTCGGCCCTAACAACTGGTACAATGAACATGAAAACATGTTGCAATCTCGGTCGAACGGAATACAGTGCGGCTGGAAGTGTATCAGCTTCCATATATATACATCAGGTAATGCAATATCATTGTAGAAAAAACAATGGCAGTCTGACATTTAGTAACATATAGTAGCATTCCCACAGATAGAAGGGCCAGTAGAGCCATACATCAACAGTAGAGCTGCACTTGGTTTGGCTAGCAAAACCAACCACAAATTCCTAAACATCGTTGTTCTAAGAAGACTGCAGTATAGGATACAGACTATCTGAACGTTTGGTGTAAGTTTTGTTCAACACACGGACATCAATATCAACTACTGGTAGGCCTACAAATGAGCCACGAGGATCACTAAGAAAGTTCAGTGCACCAAACAGACCAGATTTTTTAGAGGTTCATTAGCAAAACGACAGAACTACAGAAGGCAGATTACCTTATTCATACAGCTTCGGATCGATGTGCTCCCAATTCTTCTCCTCCCTTCCTCCTCTGTATCCGCGTTAGGCGCATCCGCGTTCCCTCGACTCGCCTCTACCTCCGCCGCACCCACCTGCCTCCGACTTGCATCCCCTCCGCCGAATCGCCTCTGCCTCCGCAGCGCCGATGACCTGCGAGCAGGAGCTGGGGACACGGGCATGGCCCTCCACCTCGGTCCAGCACGACGAGGAGCACGTGACCTAGCCGTGCTTTACAGCGAGTCCTCACTCCGCTCCGCCATGGCCTCCGATTTCCCTGCCGTCGCCGCTCGGGTTGACCGCTAACGATATGTGGACAAGGGGAGAATGGTAGGGGTGCAAGTGAGAGAGCACATTTTTGGAGGGTTTGTTTTGCAAACTGCAGGTTGGTCACGTTTTTGCCAACGAGCGGTGCAGTCTCGCCCGGTTCGTCCCGGTTCGTTCTGGAGTAGCGAGTTGTGGGACGACGGAGTCGAGTTAGACAACTTCTGGGACTAATCAGTACCTAACCTGCAAGTTATGAGACTAAGCGTGTTAATACCTCATATCTAAATAAGACTCCATCGCTTTAGTATTTTTTTTGGAAATAGGCGTTTTATTACATAACAATAATGTTTATATCCGGTCTCTGCATAGCTAGAATGCACACAGCCGATCAGCCACACAACTAGTGACCAAAGCAAAAATACCAGCATTACAAAATATGCTATTAAAATAAATAGATGGCCTCGAATTATGGCAGGTCTATCCGCAGATCATGCTGCCATCCATGTCGAGAGAAAATATCCCTCGCCGTGTCTTCCAATCGCGTACACCCCTACACAAACCAGTCGAGAAACTCCATACGTTAGATAGTTGTCCATGATTATAGGATAACCGTGGCTCAATAGATAACTTGCAAGGAAGAAGACACAATGCTATTAAAGAACTTGTCATTTTTACATAGCCAAAGCGATCAAATAATGAAAAGCGCTCCCTCTAAACAAAGTCATGTATTTATCCTCTATCCCACGCAACCAGTTACCAAATACATTGGCTATCGAATGTGGAGGAGATAAACCAGAGACTATTTGGATGATTGACCATATAGCACGAACAAATTTACACTAAAGAATAAATGCCGGATTATCCCATTATGGTGACAAAAACCGCATTGTGTACTTCCATGCCAATTTCTCTTAACAATATTATCATTTGTAAGAATTACCCTCTTACGGAAGAAATGCTTTTTGGACGCTATTAGTCTACCCCAAAAGTGTGAATCACCAGGTTTCCAAACCACTTGAGACACAACTTTGGAGCCAACATATTTCCTCCATAGAATAGTTTGCGAGACACCATCTTCTGTAAGTAGTTTGAAAATACATTTGCCCAGAAGCGCAATGTTTTTGACTTGCAAATCATGTATGCCCATCACATCGTATTCTTTCGGTCTGCAAACCACATTCCATCTAGCCATTCGATATTTCTTTTTTTTATTATCCCCTTTTCAAAAGAATCTTGATTGGAAATAATCCACTTTCTTCAAGACACCTTTTGGTAGCTGAAAAAACGAGATCATATACAATAACATGTTGGTGAGTACTGAATTTATAAGTACAAGTCTTTCACCAAGGGATATCAATTTACCTTTCCAACTATTAAGATGTTTTTGGAGTCTCTCCTCAATGAGTTACCATTCAGCAATCATGAGACGCCGATAGTGGATCGCTATTCCTAGATAGTTGATTGGAAATTGCCCCTGGCCACAGCCGAATAGTTCAGCGTATAGGTGGGCCTCATTTTGAGCCCCGCAAAACAATACAAATCACTCTTATGGAAGTTAATTTTTAATCCAGAGAGTTACTCAAATGCTGATAAAATTAATTTTAGATTCTTAGCTTTCTCCAGATCGTGTTCCATAAATAAGATTATATCGTCAGTGTATTGAAGAATGGAGAGCCACCATCAACCAGATGAGGAACTAATCCTTCAATTTGACCATCAGCCTTGTCTCTTTCAATAAGGATATCTAACATATCAACCACTATGTTAAATAGTATACACGATAATGGATCTCCTTGTCTCAGTTCTTTTTTGATCTGAAAGTATTTGCCAGTATCGTTGTTGACATTTATGGCAACACTACCATCAGACATAAAAGATTGTATGAGAGCACGCCACTCCTCCGAAAAACCTTTCATACGGAGTGTTTGCTGGATAAAAGACCAATTAACTTTATCATAAGCCTTCTCAAAATCAATCTTGAACAATACACCATTTAATTTCTTCGAGTGTAGTTCATGAATTGTTTTATGCAAGCTTACTACACCATCTAGCATGTTTCTTCCTTGCATGAAAGTAGTTTGATATAGGTGTACAACATGGTCAGCTACTGAATTTGGTCTAATCATAGCAATTTTTGTGAAGATTTTAAAACTAATATTAAGAAGACGGATTGGGCAATACTATTGTATACGTTCTGCATTATTAACCTTATGAAGTAAGATTATGTTGCCAAAATTCAGTCTAAAAAGGTCTAGTTGACCAACTTGCAAAAACTCAAACAAATGCATCAGGTCCTCCTTGATAACTTCCCAGAACTTCTGATAAAATTCCGCTGAAAAGCCATCAGGTCCTGACGCTTTGTTATGTTTCATTTTGGAAACAACTTTCTTGACCTCCTTCTCTGTATAAGGAGCGGTTAGAAAGTTATTTTCCTCAATAGAAACCTGAGAAATATTCGTCATTTGGGACTTATCCAACGAGAAAGAGTTTTTTCGGCGATGCCCCAAACAAGGATTTGTAATAACTTGTAATATAAGATTTTAGTTGCTCATCACCCTCGATCGTACCTTCATCCTGAATTAAAGAGTGAATAAGTTTCTTCTTATGCTTGCCATTGGTAACAACATGAAAGTATTTTGTATTCGCGTCTCCTTTAAGAATGAATTTCTCTTTAGACTATTGGTATCATTTGAGTTCCTCCTCACGAAGTAGTCTGGCAATTTTCGTATTCGATTGGCTTTTAAGCTCAATCTCATGTGCAGTTAAAGGTCCGACTTCCGCAGAAGCTTCTAAATTGTTAATAATAGATGAAAGACATATTTTCTCTTTCTTAATGATTCCAACAGTATGTCTGGCCCAACCACATAGGAATTTGTGTAAGGCACACATTTTGTTGTTCCATCACTATATAGACATTTGACCACTAACAGGGTTTTTGAAAACTTTTTTTGTACCTTCTTTTTGTAAACAAGGCTTTGTTTTGAAAATGAACCTCCTTGTCGAAATGAAACTTTCAAAAGAAGAGAAAAGGGAGTTACTTTTACTACTATATTCTACATTTAGAATTGTTTACTTTTGTGTTGTCGTAAATTTCTAGTCACCTGCCTCGATAAGTCGAAGTTAAAACCGACAAGCAAATACCACAAACGGAGAGAGTATTACTATTTAGCCTAGTTTGGCGACAAAGTTTTTCTAAAACTGAAGTATGTCAATACCATAGTATTTTAGTGCCTAACGAATCAATACTTTAGTTTTTCTCTTTTCTCAGTTTTAGAAAAAAGAGGTCTGATCTCTTTCTTAAATACTTAAAAAAATCATAGTTTTGGAGTATTTCAGTTTTAAAACCGCATTATTTGTTGGATCCAAACACCTCAAAGTATTTGATATTTCCGTTTTTTCAGAAACCACCCTCAATACTTTAAAAATATTTTGATGCCAAACGTAGCCTTACTATTATTTCAAACACGAAATTGAATACACTAGTTGTAGAGTTGTGTTAATCCTGCTCCACTACATATGATATGTGAAATAATCTTGCACTCGATCATATGCACTATTGTATAATTGATACTACTATAAACGGGGGGAAGGCGAGGGGAGAGAGTGGGGCGGTGGCTAGGTTTGTTGGTAGTCCTGTTGTCCGGGTGAGACGTTTTTTAGGAGGTTAGTATTGACTTGGCGTTTTGGGACAACACCACTAGTTGCGGATGTATTAGTGGATCTCACATGCTGGTGGTTGCCATGCTACCGGTACGCTACTAGTAGCGTGTTACTTATGTTGTGCTGCAATTTTGACACACTTTTAATAATTGGGCAAATACCAATGGCATGTCACTATTTTAATACGCCTCTAATGCCAGTCGCCTATAAGCAATGTAATCTAAATTGCGTTGTTTTGATGTACCTAGACAATGTAAGTAGTGATATGACACACTGAACGTGTTTGGTTCGATTAAGTTAATGTAAACGGTAAGGGAACCAAGTCAATGTGGTACGATAACGTTATGGGTATTTTCCATGTTTTGTTTGGATAGATGTGGTAACAGTAACGGGATCTCGCGGGGGGCGTGACCTCGGGTAACGATTCGTTTCCCGTGGGGTGTGAGCGGAATCGGATTAAAGCTGCGGTGTATTTCGATTACATCGTACCTGATTACGGTCTGATCGAACCAAACAGTTATAACGGAATCAATTTGCGGTGTAATCCGATACCGGTCCAAAAACCGTGAAACAAACACGTCCTTAGTGATTGCGGCTACCGGACGATGCAAGTTGCCGAGGCATTGGACCAATGGTTTGAGGGTAGGCACGTCCGAGCCATTTGTCGCTCTCTCAGGCTACACTGATAACGCAAGACCCGAGGGGAGAGGAAGCTAGGCCGTCTTCTCCTAGTGAGGATAAACACCAACTTGAAAATATTCGAAGAGATGAGAGAGGCCAAGAATGTAGACCAAGATAATGGACAGGGGAACAGACAAATTCTTCCTGGGTTGAGTTCTGTCAAGCTGCCTTGTGTTGACGTAAATAGGATTGATCATCGAAGCTTTGTTGATAAGTGTATCCTTAAGTGTTTTTGTCCGATAACTGATGTAATGTACGCTTAATATCAATAAATCATACTCCATGTCTTTAGTTCTGGCGTTTAAAAGAGGAGCTACTTTTTTGTACCGGCTTTTGCAAACAATGCTTAACCTCCTTGTGCAAATGAACCTTGCATAAGAAGAGAAAAAGAGCTAGTTTTACTACTCTCTTCATCCGGAAACAATTGATTTATATTTCTGGATTTGCATGTAGTGTACACATACTCCTTTTCCGGAAAAAAAAGGTTAGCGTGTATTTAGATAAATCCAACTCGGTAATTTTTTTAGAGCAACCAGCAGGCTCTGCCTTTTTATAAAGAAGAAAAGAGTTGGCCGGTTTGGAAACAAAACCCGATACAGACGTATATACATAAGGAGGGTCTGGTTAAAAGGGAACTGGACCAAAAAAAAACCCAAGCAACACAGTTTTTAGGAAAAACAGGTAAAAACCACACGAGGCCACACTACCTAGCTCAACTAGGTCTGGAGCACCGCCGAACGACACCAACGGCAACAGCAGGCGCTGCGAAAAGCCTGGTCCACGTCCTCGGAGAGGAAGTCAAAACCAAAGAAAATGGCTAGACCTCTCAGGCTTCATTGCGAGAGGCAGGACACATGGAACTCGCCAGCGGTACTCACACGCCAATAGGGCCTGAAGACGTCGACATCACTAGAATCGCAAGAATGGCTCCCCTTACTCAAAGTGACGCTTCCAAAGAGGTAACGACGTCGAAAAGACGCCGCCGTCATCCAATCCAGCAAGCCAGATTTGGGTTTTCACCCTGGAATGATGGACGGAGGGGTGTCAGGGCTCCACGACAACGCTCCCAAGAGGGAGAACGACGCCCTCAAGCCCCGCCGCTATCGGCACCAACCAAGTCGAGCTAGACTTTCGTCCGGAGACCTCGACCACCATCTCCAATGGACTACCGAGGCGGTCCATGCCGCCCGACGAGCAAGATCACCGGCCAGAGAGACGACGCCCGCCCCACGGAGCCATGCCTCGCTGTCTGCATGGCCAAAAGTAGAGCATCACCACCAACTCGATCCCGAGTCGCCGCTCCGGCCTCCTCGCATAGCATCGGAGCTCCTCACACCAACCTGCCACCGATCGCGAGACGCCGGGAACTAGCGCCTCGCCCACCAAAGCGGCACCACTGCACCGCAGTCCACAAGCCATGCCACACCTCCGCCACGGACCTGCACAGCAGGCCAGGGCCACGGCGACCCTCCACAGCTGCCAAGACACCGACGGAGCTGGCGCACCCCCCACGAGACCACCACGCCGAGGCACCCGCAGACCCTCTGTCCTCCACGCCACCGCCTTGTTGAGGCAGAATTTGTTTGTCGACCACCCAATCGCCACCGCGTCCCCGGGGCCGCCACCCCGGCATCCACAACTCCGGCCAACGGATGCCGCCACGCGTCGGAGCAGCAACACGGCCACCCCTGCTCCCCGCCCATGGTCGAGGGGCGCCGCCCCGACCAGTTCCATGCCCGAGCCCGCCGGCTCGGCTTCCTCCACGGCCGTAGGAGTGGCGCCATGGACGCGGCCCGCCTAGCCCGTCCAGGACCCAGATCGGGCCCGGGCAACCACCCCCACCCCTGCAGCAGCCCTAGGACGGCGCACCGCCTCTGCCTACAGCGCCGCCGAACCCTACAGCCACGCCTGCCGTCGGCACCACCGCCAGCTCGCGCCGCCAGCAGAGCACCCTCGCGCTGGAGGAGAGGAGAAATGCCCCGCCGCCTCCATCCCAGAGCCACGCACGGCGTTGCCGATGGTCCCTCCGGCAGCGGCGACACGGGGGAGGGTGGAGGAAGGTCGCCTCTAGCGGCGGCGCCTAGGGTTTCCTCGTGTCGCCAGGGGAGGGCGACGCGGGGCCGGGTGGGTACTCAGTAATTTTCGGAGGGAGTATTATATTGTACATTTAGAACTGTTTGCGAATTGATAAATAAATAGCCAAACCTGCCTCCGTAAGTCAACTTCAAGCAGACAAGCAAATACCACGAATGGGGGGAGTACTATTATTTCAAACAATGCGGTAGCTGTAGAATTGTGTAAATCCTAGTATTTTTTTGTTGTTGCGGGTAGTAGAATTGTGTAAATCCTGCTCCGCTAGATATGATGTGTAAAACAATCTTGCACTCAATCGTATGCATTACTGTAACGATGGGACGGCTGGTGAATGGTGATGAGACTTCAGACGACCTTGAGCTTCTTGGCGATGCCAGCGAAGTACTTCCCCTGGTGGGCCGCCAAGGCGAGCTCGGCATCGCTGGGCACCCTGCTTCCATCGGCGCCAGCGAAGGTGCCTGCACCATACGGGCTCCCGCCCTTGACCTCGTCCATGGCGAACATGCCGGCGCCGTGCGTGTACCCGATCGGCACAAACAGCATGCCGTGGTGCGTCAGCTGCGTCACGGCCGTGAGCGCCGTGGTCTCCTGGCCGCCGCCCTGCGTGCCCGTGGCAAAGAACACGCCGGCGGGCTTGCCGGCGAGGGCGCCGGACTGCCAGAGGCCGCCGGTGGTGTCGAAGAAGGCCTTCATCTGCGCCGCCATCATGCCGAACCGCGTCGGGAAGCCGAACAGGATGCCGTCGGCCTCGGCCAGCTGCCGCGCCGTGATGACGGGGTGGTCCTCGCGCCCCGGCGCCGCGTGCATTTTACCCAGCACCTCCTGCGGCAGCGTCTCCGGGACACGCCAGATGGTGACCTCGACGCCAGGGACGGAATCGGCGCCCTTCTTCATCTCCTCCGCCAGCGTCGCGACGTGTCCCCAGGTCGAGTAGTACCTGCAGAAAGAATAGACGGAAATTGCAGAGATCGGATCAATGTGCTGCTGCTGACCGGGAGGAGAAGAAGATTGAGCAGAGGCGGAGCAATTACACGATGTAGAGCTTGGTTGCCATTTCTGCAGAGTTCTCTTCTCCTTGATCTGTGTTTCGACTCTCTTTCTTGTCGCGGTATTTGCTGTGGTGGTGGAAGAAGACAGAGGGGCGCTGGTATTTATAGAGAAAATCTAAGGGCTGATAGGAGTAGTAGTACATCAAACTGATTCTATACTGCTAAAACTACTCAAGATCCTTCCGCTGTCGTGGAAAGAGGAGGGCTGCTAATCCAGGATGAGTGTGCCCGGTGAAGAAAGAAACATCAATTAGTGTTAGCTGGATGAGTTGCCTACGTGTTCATCGCGTCGCTGCTGACATAGGCACGTCAATATTCTGAGGGAAAAGCAGGAATCCAGCAACGGGATTAGGTGATGATGATGGAAGCTGCTTTGAAGTATAGTAAAATAAAAGGAAAAACTGTATCCTACGACAAATTATGGGAAAAAAGACACCAACTTCAGGATGACTTGCACGACGTATATGGATCATCAACTCAGTCGTGACCGTCCTAGCTTTCCGCCGGCGGCCGCCGCTCCATCATACTTGGCCAAGAAAGTACTCCTACCTACTACTTCCTCCGTTCTAAAACATAAGATATTTTAGCTTTGTGAATAGAGTGTATCTAGATTCCTTTTTATGTATAAGTTTATCTAAATTTAGAGTGAACCTACACACACAAAAAAAATTCTAGATACACTTTATTTATAAAGCTAAAATATTTATATTTTGAAACGGAGGGAGTCCTCACGTCACATCGCTGCATGTCGGAGACCGATCTTGAATTCGCGTTTGATTTCTGAGTTGAGCGACGCGTCGATGATGCAAACAACGCATCACAGAATAAACCGTATGTACGAGACAGAGAGGTGGCGCATTTGTCAGCAAACAACACGCGGCGGAGCCAGGCCCAGGTCCTGGGCCATGGCCCGAGGCGCAGCGCAAATTCCTTCTTACCATCAGCGGATTTTTTTTTTTGGCCCGGGTCGCAGCCCAAGTCTGGCCCATGTGGCCTTCCTCCTTGCTCGCTGGACAGGAAGAAACCACCACGACGCAAGTCTCGCACGACCCGCTGGGGCTCCCGTTCGTTCCCAGGACTGCGTCGGCGCCGCCAGCAACCAGCTAGGGCAGCACGCACGCGGCACGCCGGCGTCGTCGCGGCGACCCCCGCTCGCCAGACCGTCTCCCCAACCCAGCTCGGCAGCCCCGACCGACCGTCTCCCGCCCTCCCGGGACTTGGCTCCAGTGCGACCTCGAGCTGCGTCGCCGTCTGCCCGTCTCCGTCCTCCCCCTGTCCGCCACCGGCCGCCGCTACTTGCCTGAGTGCCTGACTGCTGCCTCTGGTTCCTCCGTTCTGCTAGGTAATTTCAGTATTGCTCGAATTTGGAATTCATCTAGCTAATTGAATTGTGTACTGATAACCGATTGGAATTTGACTCATTTGGATAGTTCATAGTTGGATTTGTTTGTAGTAATTCATTTAATGTTGCAGGAAGACAAGATGAAGAGATTTTATCCATCCATCTCAAAACCGAACCAATCAACAAATGTGAATCCTCAAGCCGAAGAAACTTCTCAAGCCGAAGAAGCTACTGAAAATGAATCAACTCCCCAAAATAGACCTTCATCATCATCGGTGTCAAGTGAAGCAAGTGATAATCTTTCGTATCGTGTTGCCAATGCCAATACTCGAGTGGGACTTGGTATGGATATTATTATTTCAGATCCCGGTCTTAGGACACCTGTTGAGAACTTGGATCCAAACATTCAAGATGTTGCTAGAAGGGAGTATATTAATTTAGGTCCATGCCAACCTTTTGGTCACAAATATAAGAGGTCGCCTTTTGGAAAATCAGGTAGACTTAGAAGTTTTCATGATAGTTGGTTTAAAAATCACGGCGATTGGTTGGAGTATAGTGTTGCTAAAGATGCTGTATTATGTTTCTATTGCTTTCTTTTTAAGCAACCTAAAGCACACAACTTTGGCATTGAATCTTTCACAAAGAAGGGTTTTAATAATTGGAAAGATGTACCTAGTGTCCTTAATGAACATGTTGGTGGACCTGATAGTGCTCACAACAAATCTAGACAATGTTATGTGGCTTACAAGAATCAAAGGCAATCTGTGACACATGTTATGGAGCGTGGCACCATAAAGGACCAACAACAATACAAAGCTCAACTTATCATTATTTTAGGTGTTATCAGATTTCTTTTGTTGCAAGCACTTGCTTTTCGTGGTCATGATGAGACTTCGAGCTCAAAGAATAAGGGGAACTTTTTGGAGATGATGAGTTGGTATAAGAAAAAAGATCCAAATGCTAGGGCTTTGCTTGATAGTGCCAGTGGGAACCATTTGATGATCTCTCATGGGATATAATTGGACTTGTGCAAGGCTTGTGCAAAAGAGACCACCAAATCCATTATTGCCGATATTGGAGATAGGGAATTTTCTTTACTTGTTGATGAATCTAGAGATGTGTCTATAAAGGAGCAAATGGCTATGGTTTTGAGGTTAGTAGCTTCTTATTGTTTTATTATTTAAAATTTGAAATGTTACTTACTTGTTTATTTACTTATGATTCTTTGTCTTATGTAGGTATGTTGACAAACAAGGGTATGTGATTGAAAGATTTATTGGGATTAAGCATGTTCCTGACACGAGAGCAACTTCGCTAAAGCAAGCTATTGATGGTATGTTTCTTGACCATGGCTTATCTATGTCTAGGCTTAGAGGACAAGGGTATGATGGAGCTTCTAATATGAGAGGGCAATTTTGTGGCTTGCAAAGGTTAATATTGGATGAAAATCCATATGCATTTTACATTCATTGCTTTGCCCATCAGTTGCAGTTAGTGGTTGTTGCTGTTTCCAAGTGTTGTTCCTCTATATTGGATTTCTTTAACACTGTCACTTTGATTGTGAATACTGTTAATGCTTCTTGCAAAAGACATGATGAAGTAGCACAACATCAACATGACACTATGGTTAGCCAATTGGAGTCTGGGAAAAAAATTTAGGAAGAGGAAAAAACCAAGCAACAAACCTTGTAAAACCTGGGGATACAAGGTGGGGCACACACCAAAAAACTTTGTGTAGATTCATTATGATGTGGAAATATGTTCTCCATGTATTAGAGAATGTTCATGATGATGGAGAAAATCTTACACAAAGAACCACAACAGGTGGCTTGATTTCTCAAATGGAGAGTTTTGAATTTGTTCTCTTATTGCATCTTATGATCAGACTATTGGAAAAAACTAATGAGTTGTCACATTGTTTGCAAAGTAAAAATCAAAATATTGTTCGTGCTGTGAGTTTGATTGGTGTAACACTGGACAAGCTTCAAGGTATCAGAGATAATGGTCGGCATGAACTCATGAAAGAGACAAATGACTTCTGTATCAAATATAACATTGTGGTGCCAAACATGGATGATACAATACCCTCTCGAGGTCGCTCAAGGGGTCGTGGATGCACAATGGTAACTTACTATCACCGCTTTAGATATGAAATATTCAATGTTGTGCATGACGAAGTGCTTGTTGAGTTGAATAACCGCTTTGCTGAAAAATCTACTCAATTGTTGAGATGCATTGCTTGTCTTGATTCAAAGAATTCATTTGCTAATTTTGATGAAGACAAACTTGTTGAACTCGCTGAGATGTATGCTGATGACTTCTCCATGTATGAGGTTTCTTTTGTCCTTAGAAACCAACTTGAGAGATTCATTGCTGATGTGAGAGGTGATTCAGATTTTGTGAGTTGTCATGACCTTGGTAATCTTGTTGTGAAGATGGTTCAGACTGATAGACACTTGGTTTTTCCTTTGGTGTATCGCCTCATTGAGTTGACATTGATTTTACCGGTTGCAACAACATCAGTGGAGAGAGCTTTCTCAGCTATGAACATTATCAAGACCGAGTTAAGGAATAAAATGGGTGATGATTGGATGAATTATAGCATGGTTTGTTATATTGAGCGAGATGTATTTCACTCTATTAGTGATGATGATATTGTATATCGTTTTCAAGCATATTGTTCATGTAGAGGAGTTTTACCTCTTCGTTTTGGTACGTTTTCATATTCATATCAATGATTCACCATTTCATTTCATATTTGTGCCTTTTCTTATGAAATATTTTTCGTTTTTTGAAGGTACTGGTTCTTCTACTACCGATGAGGTTATGGGAGGCTCAGATGAACTAATCAAGTGATTTGGTGCTTTTTTGTATTTCGTACTACTATTTCTAGTTTGTACTCATCTCTTCGTATGATGGATTTAAAAATATATGCTCATGTTTGCTATCGTACCAAATTTTCCGTGTTATTACAAGGAAAAAGTTACTAGTTTTTTGTAGCTTAGTTTTTGGCCCGGGGCTTGCTTCATTCATGGCTCCGCCACTAACAACAACTGCAATTGATTGCATCCATGATCAAGCATGTCGATGGAAGTTTTTTTTAGTGAATTCCAACTTTTACCCCACAGTAATTTTGTTTATGACAGCAATTATCCAATTTAACAAGAATTATTTTCTGTTACCCTATTTAATGATATTTATGTCAGATTTTACTCCTTTAAGATTTAGAAGCATTTTGTTGAGCACGAGGTCAAGCTCCACATGCGCTTTGGAAGGCTTCTACACGTGGCATGAACCTCGTTAGGGCATATACAACCCAAGGTGCTTAGAAAAGTGTTTAAAGAAATAAACCAGTTTTTTACTCAGCACCGGTGCTTAATTATATTAGATAGATGCCTAACTAGGCATCTTTCCTATACAGATGAGCACTGATGCTAAAGAAATTGCTTGATTTATTTTGCTAAGCACTCTTGTAAACACCCTTGTATTGTACGTGGCTTCATGGCATGCACCAGCGTATTGGACACGGGCGAGGCGACTGCTCCCAACACAGCACAACATCAACATGAAGATTGATTTCCTCTGTCGCTACCGTTGGCTAGGACAATGGGAGCAGGGCCGGCCCTGAGGGGGGTCTGGAGGGGCGGCCGCCCCGGGCCCTCAAAATCCAGGGGCCCCATCCTAGATACATGCAAGCACTCAATCACCCATGCCTAAATCGCCCGACGCCATTAGAGCAAGGTGTTTCTGTGTCGTGTCTCCGGGAAGAAGAAACGTGAACCGTTGTTTAGCTTTGGGCCTTCCCTTTTCTGCTTGTGGTTTCTTTTAACTATCTCGCTCTCGGGCCTTTCTTTCAAAGAATAACATGCTGATGGTTAATTGGTGGAGGGCCAATCTTGAAACAATAAAAAATAGTGGTGGGCCAAACTTGGCTTTGCAGTGGACGCACGGGTTCAGTATAGCCAGGGCCGACCCTGAGGGGGTCTGGAAGGGCGGCCGCCCCAGGCCCTCAAAATCCAGGGGCCCCATCCTAGGTACATGCAAGCACTCAACCACCCCTGCCTAAATCGCCCGGCGCCATTAGAGCAAGGTGTTTCTGTTTCATGTCTCCAGGAAGAAGAAACGTGAACCGTTGTTTAGCTTTGGGCCTTCCCTTTTCTGCTTGTGGTTTCTTTTAACTATCTCACTCTTGGGCCTTTCTTTCAAAGAATAACATGCTGATGGTTAATTGGTGGAGGGCCAATCTTGAAACAATAAAAAATAGTGGTGGGCCAAACTTGGCTTTGCAGTAGACGCACGGGTTCAGTACAGCTCATCTAAGAAGTGTTCTATTGGCTTTGTTTATATTGAAAGTTGATTGCTTTATCTTGTCTACTCCCTCCGATTTAAAAATATAAGATGTTTTAGCTAACCTACACATTAAAAGAGGTCTAGATACACTCATTTCATAAAGCTAAAACATCTTATATTTTGAAACGAAGAGGTACTTAGTAAAAAGTGTCAATGTGCATTTTTTGATATCCAAAATGTGTCTTAATGTGTTCATATTGGTTGACTATAGTTGTTATATGGCTATTTATTATATTTTCTGTCATGAAACCTGCTCTCTGTGTTGCCTCTTAAGCCATTCAAAATATTTAGTTTGTCATGTTTGCGAATTCTCGATCAACTGAGAACTAAGTTAGAATTCTGTCAAGTCCTAAGGCATTGGTTTTGTATTGTGATCCCGTTATAATTGAGCTTTTTTAGTTGCATGTGAGGCTACAACAGAAAATTTGAGTTGAAAGTGATATTTTTAATTCGCAAGTGGAGTTATAACTGAGAAATAGATAAACACTTAGTTCGTCCCTCAACATAGTGTGTGTGAGCACAATTTGGCTAGATGAACAATGAATCCAATTTGGCTTCTTCTAAGTGATCATCCTTGCATCTCTACAGGATGGTTGCAACCAACGCTTGACCTCTTATGCATCCTAGCCGAAGACCCCCATCACAACCCCCACGTGGTCGATAGAGGAGCTACACCGTGCCAAAGGCCACCGCGATGACATAATTTCTTTCAAAAAGGGTGTGCCCTTTATTATCTTTTTGTCGATATCATCGTTAGTCAATTTGTTAGTAGAAATATTATTATTTTATGTAAAAGGGCCCAATTTTTTGTTTCCGCCCCGGGCCCTGAAAATCTCAGGACCGGGCCTATGGGAGCAACGTTGTTTTGAGTAAAGATTCCTCCTACGCTACCATTGGCTAGAAACAATGGTATAATTGTATGTCACTCATGTTTACGGAAAGAATCTATCCATGACAAATGCTGTGTATGTAGCCTGCAATAGCATACTACATCCTGATGGGATGGTGGTGCATTAGCTTCAGGAGCAACTCTGACAGCTATGCACTAGTCCCACGCCCACCTGCACCAAGTTTGAACTAGGCTATAACCCTAGTCTGTAGTAATAGGAGGATGTTCACATCACATTTGCTCTTGTTTTTGCAATACACGCAACCGACCATCCGTATAAGATCAGGGAATAGTAAGATCAGGGAATAGTCAGTGTGCATAGATTGATTTCATTTAGAAGTGTAGAGAGCTGATGGTGAACACTAGGACAAAATATGTCTCCGAAGTGACACGTTTAGGGCATGCACAACACAAGGTGCTTCACTAGAGATTCTTAGAGCAAGTCCATCAGCTCTCCTAAATTTTCCCCCTAAGTCTCCCTGTAGGGCCTCTCTTAAAAAGATACCTCCCCCTCCTATATCACATTCACCTATACTTTATCAATGTTTGTAACTAACTTTAGGAATGATTATTTCTATAATTGCCATATTTCAAACGGCTACTTTCCAACAACATTACTTCCAACAGCTAGTTTTAATGGCTAGTTTTCTAGGTCTATATATACAGCTCCATCCCTCACAGATTCCTCACACATTCTTGGATTTTCCATATATATTTATCTCATTTTGTATCCTCTACCACATGAAATGCGTTGCCACCAGAGGTTGGCCGTGCGAAGGTGGATGGAGGAGAAGTCGTGTGACGATTAGGAGCTCTATGTGATGGCGGTTGTCGTAGCTCAACAAGAAAAGAAACGCTTGAATGCCCCACACCATCGTGGTTCTATGTCGGGATGCCAAGTTATTGATCGTGGGAGAGCGGAGGGTTGTGTTAGACTCCATAGAGACTACTTTACAGAAGATATGGGATACCCCACAAGGCTATTTCGTCAAAGGTATGCGATTGTTGGAATGTGTTCATTTTTTCTTGTATTGTTGATATGGTTCCTTTTATTTCTTTGTAGGTTTAGAATGCATCGACCTTTGTTTTTGCAAATAACGGGTGCTATCGAACACCATGATAGATGGTTTAAGCAAAAAAGAAATAATGCTGGTGTTCTTGGATTACATCCTTTGCAAAAGATCACTGTAGTTTTTCGAATGCTTGCTTATGGAATAGCAACTGATGCTAACGACGATTATTGTCGGCTAGGGAAGAGCACCACTTTAGAAAGCCTTAGAAGGTTTGTGAGAGATGTTATTGATATGTTTTGTGATGAGTACCTCAGATCTCCAAATGTTGATGAAACTGCTAGGTTACTTGCTATTGGAGAACAAGAGAGTTTTCCAGGCATGTTAGGGAGCATAGATTGCATGCATTGGAAGTGGAAAAAAATTCCCTACCAATGCTTTTTACAGGGCCATACTGTGAGAAATCACTCTTGAAGTTGTTGCTTCACAAGATCCTAGGATTCGGCATTCCTTTTTTGGTTTAATGATATTAATGTTCTTCACCGTTCCCCTGTATTCGCAAAGCTAGTCGAAGGTGAATCACTAGAAGTGTATTATCTAGGGTATTACCTTGCAGATGGCATATATCTGGAGTATACAACATTCATGAAGACAATACCAAGTCCATTACTACCAAAGAAGATACATTTCTCCCAAGCTCAGGAGGGTGCTAGGAAGGATATTGAAAGAGCCTTTGATGTTCTCCAAGATCGTTTTTCCATTGTTCGTGGACCAGCGAGATTTTGGGATCAGAAGAGACAATTGAAGATATCATGACAGCATATGTCATCATGCATAATATGATGAATGATAATGAGCTGTCACACTCATGAAGACTATACTTATGAGCATATGGGTGAAAAGGTTACAGTCTCTCACCAACACTCTCAGATCTTTTCTCAGTTTCTTCAGGTACATAGAGAGATCCGGGACAAACAGGTCCACTCTCAGCTTCAAGCAGACCTATTTGATCACCAATGGTAGATCCAAAGAAACATGATGTAGCTTGTTTAAGTATGTACCGCCTACTATATTCCATATATTTGAATTATGTATGATGATGATGTTGTATGCAGTGTAATATTTTCTAAGTAATATATGCAATGTATTTTCAATACATCTAAGAAACTTGTCTCTAGAACATAATTTCATACTTCATAAATGTTATAAAATAGTTCATACATCACATGTCTCATGTACGTCTAACAAAGAAATAAACGAGTATGGGCAATAGTCATTAATCAAAATGAGAAGCTCAAACATATGAGTTCCGAGCAATGATCTGACTCCTCGGTAGCTTATAGTACTGTTTCTTTGCTCATCCATACCACTAATGCCCATGTTCATTATTTCACCGTCTTGTGCAACAGTATTAAGTCTAACCTTTTCTTGTTCTCGTGCTAGTGTCAGGTGCTACTCTTTTATTGCTCGTTTCTTCCTTTCTTCTTCCAACCTTTCTTCTTTCATATCCTTTTCTCTTGTAGTGGATACATTAAACTGTTCTTATCTCTTCGCCTACCTCGAGAGCGCCTCCTCCCTCTTTGACTTAATCAAGCTACCCGATGTCTCCATGATAGCACTATCACCTATCGAGCTAGAACCTTTAGATCGTATTACTTTCGCAGCCTTCTTATTAATTGGTCTTGTCACATAAACTTCTTTGTTGGGAGATGTAGCTTCATCCTCGAACCGGATTGTGTTGGCACTAGGAGTAGATGAACCAGGAGTAGATGAACCAGGAGTAGAATGAGAGGTCTTTTTCTGTTTTTTGTTGGACTCTATTTTTCCTGTTCTCTTCATCTTCTAGTTTCTCATAGCAATACAACAATCCAAAAGCTTTATTATTCTTATATGCACGATACTTAATAAGTGCGTTTTCATCTACACAAAAAATGAAAACAACCAATGAGCTTAACACAACATGAATAGAACACATTAAGTCAAAAGAATAAAATGAATTTGTTGTTAAAATAATGAAGATGTTTATTATCATATTTCATTAGTTCATAATAGTTTTATACCGTGTTGTAACTATATCAAGTGGAAACATTGATAAAGGTGTGGTATGTAAACAAATAAAGGTCCCTAGTAGCCTCTATTTAACTAGTTCATTGGGAAACTCATGATCAAGGTTTCCTGATCATAGAGCATTTATGCCAATTGACAATGAAGTCATATCATTAGTGAATGATGTGATGGACAATTATCCAATATAAGTATTACGACACAATCAAGTCACAAAGTTTATTGTTGCAATAATAGGAAGTGTAGTATCCTTCTCCTTTGACAGTAAGCTCATATCTAATCATTATCACCCTCGGCTGCTTAGATTGCATCAACCGTTGCACCGTAACAGGGTGATCATAAAGATGTACATTGGGTATTCCAGAGGGATATGTTGAGGCGTATACATCAAGATCAGGATTTGTTCTCCCACGTGATGGTAAGATACACCGAGCCCACTCGGTGATATTACATACCTGTTGTGCAGCGTGTGATAAGCTCACGGGGACGGAATATCACGAAAACGAGTAAAGCAACACTTGTTGGTAACGAGATTGAACAAGGTATTATGATACCAATGATCAGATCTTGGACACGGCATGTATCGACGTAACAAAGGTAATTGGTATGGTCCAAAAGACATTGATGTGGAATGCACAGGGGTCATTATGGGCTTCTTGGTCCCGCTGATGATCATTGATATGAGAGGTGTCTCGATCATGTCTGGTGATGTTCCCGAACCATAGGGTAACACACTTAAGGGTTCATTGGAGATCATTTTGGAATCAACGGGGTCACATGAAGAAAGAGAGGAGAATACCAGAAGTGTTCCGTGGGAGAACCGAAATTGTTTCGGGAGGATCTGAAATAGTTCAGATTGAGCCAAAAGGTGTTTTAGATCAAAGGTACTTTAATAATATGTATTTTATATTAATTGTTGGAATTAATATTAAAATAATATTTAAAATTAATTTTGGAAGGACGACTTCCCTAATGGGCCAAAACCCCGGAGGGAAAAAGGCCCAAGAGGAAGCCGCTGCCTAGGGCTAGGCGGGGTGGGGCACTTGGCTACTGGACTCATTGGGATGCACGCGGGGCCTACCCTGGCCCGGTTGTCTAGCCCTCCTCCCCTTGCGCGCTGCTCCTCATCTCCTCTCCATTTAGTTCCACCCTGGGACATGAATGGTTGGGGATGTCCCCTTTTCCCCTATATAAGAAGGGGTCTATGGGAGGAAAAAGACACAACACAACAACATATTCTCTAAGGAAGTTTCCTTAGTGAATATATCTCACTCTCTCATTGGCTCTTGCGCTGGTGTGGTTCCAAGGAGAACTGTGCGCATGGGATACGATGCAACTAGAGAATGCTATTGTGCTGCTAGATCCCTAGTTCTAGAAGGTCTACTTCCGTAGTCCTGGCTAGATTAGGGATCTCAGAGGTCGTCATCGAACACCAGACA
Source organism: Avena sativa (assembly GCA_916181665.1). NCBI lineage: Eukaryota > Viridiplantae > Streptophyta > Magnoliopsida > Poales > Poaceae > Avena > Avena sativa. The sequence continues at coordinate 598,503,395 of OV702289.1, forward strand.
TGTGCAAGACCACAGGGGTGCTGCCAGTTGTGGCACCTGGATTGTCATGCGAGATGCGACCTTGAGGTAGGCTACGAGTACGGCTGCATCATCCATGTTCTGCATGAATGTTAAACGCTTTCGGTTTACGAGGGTATGTTACCGAAACTCTCTCTGTTACATCATTACTCCTAGATAGATCCTGGAAATTAGTGTTGCGCTAGTTAGAAAAATTATTGTTTACTACTACAAACCCCTTCATTTGAACCTTGTCAACTTGTGTACTCCTGCTTTGGTCTCTCCTCTCAATTTGCGCCATAGCCGCACAAAATTTGCCAACATGGTCATTAATATAAGCCCAGTGGTGTTGGAGAGAGTTTTGGTTACGATTCGATTTGTGTCCTATGTGTGCGTGGAAGTAATCACGGACTCTTTTAAAATAGGAGTTGCCCTTTTTTGGTCCTTACAATCGGACCTTGAGTAATCATGAGTTATGCGTCTTCACACAACACCAAGTCCTTGTGTGAACTAATTTTTTTCCTTTCTTTGAGCTTGATCTCATGGTCGGGACATGTTCATCTCCACCGAGATTATCTGCATGTTGTGTCTATCCCCAACTAAAATCAACATCATTCAATTTAACACCACCACTCAAAATGTCCATAAATGATAAATCCACCACCAAACCATCTGCACCAATATGCTACTATTTAGACAAGTTGTTTCAGCTAGCAAAATTGCACAACAACAATCAATAATATATTCTCTTGAAAATATTACACAAGTAGATAAATTGCAGCAAAATAGTATATCACCATAAGAAATAGCAATGTGGTGGCATCCACTCTTTCTAGCAAAATTGTAACAACATCATATCAATAAACAACTTCATGTGTACTAGAAAAATTGGGCAGCAATTTCTTAGTAAGTAGTAGCAAAATTTGAGGCACTATAGTAATTTGCAGTACAAAATATCTCTCATACTCTCTCTCTCTCTCTCAAATCTATATCAGGGCGCCTCCCTTGTTATTTTCTACCTCTCCTCTTCCCTCCTGCCATGAAGCCCCATCACCGAGCTTGCCCCTAGGCCGCATGTGGTCCCCTACTCTCCCATCCATGATGCATCCATCATCTTATCTCCTAGCCTCCACGAAGCCCCATGTTGTGCCGCGAGGTGCGCCTCCCTCCTCTCTTAGCCGCGATGCGCATGTCCCTAGACCTAATCTACTTATTCCTCTCACATCCCACCATGGGAGTGCATTTGGAGGTCAACTTTGATTTTGATTCATCTGAATAGAAGAGAAACAAGGGTAACGATGAACCTAGGTGACGCGCGTGTTGGTGGGAGGGAAGAATCTGAAGCGGGCGATTGCTCCTAGGCGGCATATTGGGGGTTCCTCCACCACCCCGATGTGTAGGGGAGAGGAGGGGCTAGGTCGGGGACACGGAAGGAGGGAGGCAATGTGTAGGGTGCTTGCTAGAGCCTATTTTTACATTTTCTCCTGTATATTTGCTATCGGGGTGTTTTCAGATACCTGCTAGACTTTCTCTTAAGATAAAGAAGAAGTTAGGGAAGTTGTCTTTAGTTCTTACTCTGATGGAGCCACTGACCTAGATGAGCTAATGTTTATGTTCTATTAGCAATTCTAGGACATTGTCTGAAAGTGCATATGTGCCTCATGTGTGGTTTTGGTAATTAATGACAATCTCTATGGACTAATGTTTGAATTGATTTTGACTTCTAGGATTTGCATGTTGGCATCGCTTGGGCTATGTGTTGGTTTCAAGTTTGAAAAATGAAGAAATGAAGAAGAAGCAATATCCAAGGGCTTTGTGCCTATTGGAATCATGTAGAAGAAGAAGATGAAGAAGAAGAAGAGCAATCAAGAAATATGTTCCATCTTGAGAAACACAAGACCGTCAACATCAAGCTCAAGTGGAATCCTCAAGGAAAATGTATGATCTTGATAGGTTTTCTATTTTACCGGTCTCTTATAGTGTTGGGAGACTGTATTTAGGATAGATAGTCGTACTATCAAGAGGGGGCTCTTGAGTGAGTAGATCGTTCGCTTTAATCGGGAGAGCTCAAACCTTTGTATACATAGCATCATATTTCTTGGTTGTTGTTTGGATCTTGTCCATGAGAGGATCTAGAGCTTGTGGTTATCTTCATAACAAGCTCTAGTTCATCAAAAAATGGATTTCCCTTGAATATCATTTTGCGTTTTTGATCTTGTGGGTTTTCCAGCTCCACACCCTGGGAGGTATCTCACATATTTATTCATGGTATTTTATTTCTTGGTGATAACCAATATTTCCAACAAAATTGGTTTCATCTCTTTTGGTGTTCGGATGCAAAAGTTATGGCAGTTTTGGTTCTAGAGTTTCCCTCATCGGAACTACCACTGCTTCACTGGAAGTACCTCTAGGCCACTTTTGGCACCGGTGAAGTACCGAGCTAGTTCCGGTGAGCATGGGAACACCTCCAATCCCCGTTCTATTTTTGCTACCTATTTTCGGTACTTTGGATGGCAGGGCACCGGAAGTACCGCTCGGGCAATTTCTACCGCCGGTAGTTCTGATGGAATTTTCGGATCAGTTTCGATCAGCTCGTGACACCCCATAGTCATCTCTCTATTTGGTCGTGTTTTATTTATAGGTACTTGGCCGGTAGTAGACAGGTAGCACCGGCTGGAAGTTCCGGCTCGGGTCAGGTGGAACTTCCGGCCTACTTCCGGCATGTACAACCAGGTCATTTCAACTACTTTTGAACCATTGAAACTGGGTTGACTAGAACTTCTTTTGGCCCAAATGGTCAGATTCAGGGAGCCCTTTAAAAGGGACCCCTCTTCCCCTTCGTGGGCACTAGCTCTTTTGGTCATTTTCTCTCTCTCTCCTCCATTGCTGACCTTGAAGAGCTTGTCCTCTCCCCTCCCTCCTCATATGATTCTTGCTTCTTTTTGACGGATTTGAGGGAGGAGATCTAGATTTACAACCCCACCAAACCAAATCCCTTCTTTGTGAAGGAATCCTTAGGATCTTGATCTTGGAGAGTTTTGTGTTCTCCTCTTGTGTTATTCCTCTCTTATTCCCCAATAGCTTTTGTAGCTTTGGTGGAATTTGGGAGTGAAGGACTTCCCCTTGCATTTGGTGCATAGGTTTAGGTTCTCCTTGGATATTTGAAGAGTTTTTCTCTTGGGTTCTTTGGAACCCTGGACGGTTGTGTGGTAGTGGTGTGATACCCTTGGGGCCTCCAATTGAGCTGTGGAGATTCCTCAAGGTCGAGGCCTTTGTGGTGTTTCTTGGAAGCCCTCCAATTGAGTTGTGGAGATTGCCCCAAGCTTGTGCGGGTCCAGTGACCGCTCTCAAGTGTCCCATAGTGGATCATGAGTAGGACTTTGTGGTGAGCTCACGTGAGAATAGGGTGAGCCTGTTGTGGCATCGGTGGGTTGCGTGCCTTCGCATCTTGGAGTGAGGCCTTGTGTGGGTTGGGTGAGCATCGAGCCACCACACCCCAAGGTGAGGCTTTTGTGGCATTCATAGAGCATTGCACCATTGCACCTCTCCAACGGAGATGTAGATTATTTGGAAGTGAACTTTGGGATAAAAATCTTCGTCTCCGCGTCCATCGGTTATCTCTGAATCGACCCCTTTACTTATGCAATTTACATTGTGATAGCCATTGTGTTTGAAGTATTATATATTGCTATCACCTTATTTCTTGTCTTGCTTAGCATAGGTCGTTGGTGCACTTAGTTGAACCTAGTGGTTTTGGGTTTTGTGCTTTGATAAATTAAAACATTAGTTTTATTCCGCATTTATTAGAGCCTAAACCATATTTTTTTAATCCTATTCATCCCCTCTAGGTGACATCCTTTGCCCTTTCATTGTTAAAAATGACCTTATTACTCTATTTGATAATTGGTCTCAAGGAAATTTAGATTTGTTTAGACTGAATTTTGTCATGAATACTCTAACTACCAATGACATAGGTATGATTACTCGGGTCCTTATTATTTGCTACCTAGGACATGTAGAATGGCCTAAGGCCCATGAAGAGTCAATATGAAGATCCAACAAAGCAACCGACAAAGATTATAGCAGTATTAGGAAAGAGGAACAAAGATCGACCAGGAGTTGGTGTTGTAATCATGTAACCTATCTGCATACGGCTTTGAGACCCGACCTATTATATATAGGGAAGGAGAAGCATAGGCGAGACAACCAAACAATCCCCAAGCAATTTGTAACCAAGCAAGCTCTCGTAATATTCAGGCGACTTTGATCCCATTGTTTCCTAAGTTTCGTCAAAATCCCCAGCGTTCTCTTTTCCGCAAAACTCTAAGTCCTTGTTTATGGACATTGCCGAGATTTACCCTCATCAATTGGCGTCGTTTGTGGGAAACTTGAACTCTGGAACCATGGATTCGGCGGAATTTTCTTTGCCAAGCACCAACCCAATGAAAGCAGATCCACGCCTGCCCACCCCTATGACAGTACCCGCCGATTTCAACGGCGGATCTGATCTGATCATAGGAAGTTTCCACTTCCAAGTTAAAAACCCTAAGAAGTCACGCCCTTCGGCCCTGATTGCATCAGAACCGTTGGCAGGGCAAACTACATTTATAGCGATTCCAGCATCATTTGTCGGATCTTCCATGGACACCACGGTGGAAACTGAAGCACCCGATGAAAACAAGCAAGACGAGGCGGATCTGGGGGACCTTGATGGTCTTTATGACAATCTCTCCTTCGGATCAGATTCCCCACTAATACATTGCAAATGTATCTATAATTTTTGATGTTCCATGCTTGGTTTTATCTACTTTCTTGTGTTTTGTCCACACTTTGGAGTACTTTTCATATGATTTCTTGGACTAACCTATTAACAAGAGCCACAGTGCCAGCTGCCTGTTTTCTGCTGTTTTTGGTTCCAGGAAGTCAGAAAATGAATATTCTCGGAATTGGACGGGACAAAAGCCAAAGTTGCTATTTTACCAGAAGACATCTGGAGCCAGAATACGAGACGGAGGAGGGCCAGGGCCTGGCCACACCCCCCAGGCACGGGTCCCCCCAGGCCGCGCCAGGGCATGGTGTGGGCCCCCTGGCTGCCCACCGACCTTGCCTCTCCACATATAAGATGCCTCCCGATGCGAAAACCCTAAATAATCAAGCCTCCAGCCACGAAAAGTTCCGCAGCGCCGCCGCCACCGAAGGGGAGATTCAAGGGATAGAAAGTCTCTGTTCCGGCACCCTACAGGGACGGGGAAGTGCCCTCGGAGCCATTTCCATCGATCTCCACCACCATCTCCATCACCGTTGCTTATTCCCATGATGAGGAGGGAGTAGTTCTTCCTCGAGGCTAAGGGTTCTACCGATAGCTATGTGTTCATCTCTCTCTCTATGCATGATCATATTGTGATCATGAGCTTTGTAATCAAGTAGATCTACCTTGCTACTCAAGTGATTTAATAGATCTCTTCTCTCCCCGTGTGTGTGAAGTTGACAGTGTGCACACCATGGTGGCGCTTAGGCTAGAGATAACAAATACTTGTTATGAGTTATATTTGGAGTTGGATGTCTTTATGAAATTGTGGTGTTTGTTTGAACCATCTAGTGCTCAAGGTGACAGTGTGGGGTTATCTAGATGGGAAAGGCTTACTTTGAGGTGTGCAGTTATAGCCCTACCATGGATTAGAGTGTCCAACCGGAGAGTAGTTCAGCGTAGTATCATAAAGAAGAATATATTTATATGAGAGTGTTCACTAGTGAAAGTATGATCCCTAGGCCTTGTTTCTAAGCACTGAAACAACGTTTGCTATTAGATATATTACATGTTTGCTTGCTTCTATCTTTATTTCAGTTTTACTTTAGTCTTTTCCACGCCATCAAGCTATTTTCTATCACTATTACCACTTATAATTATCTATACCACTTGTATTTCACTATCTTTTTGCCGAACTAGTGCACCTATACACCTAACAAGTGTATTGGATGTGTTGGGGACACAAGAGACTTCTTGTATCTTGATTGCAGGATTGCTTGAGAGGGAATACCTTTGACCACTTCCTCCCTGAGTTTGATAAACCTTGGGTGATCCACTTAAGGGAAAACTTGTTGCTATTCTACAAACCTCTGCACTTGGAGGCCCAACAACTATCTACAAGAATAGAAGTGCGTAGACATCAAGCTATTTTCTGGCGCCGTTGCCGGGGAGGTAAGGTAAAAGGTACTCACATCCTCCGGTGTGAGTGCTCGAAGTTATTTCCTTTAGATTCCGCAATTTTGTCTTTTTGTTTGTTGTTTTCACTAGTTAGGCTTAATGGAAAACAACAACAAAATTAGAGAGCTTTATAGTATTTATCTTGAGTTAGGACATGAAGTGTTTGAAGAGAAAATTAAAAACCTATGGAACTTTATTTGCATGCTAATAGCAATGTTGTTAGTATGAATTCTTTGGACACCATTATTGCTAATGCTATGGAAAAGTCTAAGCTTGGGGAAGCTAGTTTTTATGAAAATGATCTTTTTAGTTCCTCAGCTTTGGAAGATAGCTATTCTATTGCTTATGATGATACCAAACCTCCAATATATGATGATTACAATGATGAATATGATATTTTCTGTTCACCTACTATTGAGGAGAAAATTTATGATTACAATATGCCTCCTATATTTGATGATTATGGTGATGAGAATAATAATGATAGCTATTTTGTTGAATTTGCTCCCATTACAATTAATAAGAATGACTATGCTTATGTGGAGAGTAATAACCGTTTTATGCATGTGGCTCATGATAAGAATGTTTCATGTGATAGTTATATTGTTCATTTTATTCATGATTCTACTGAAAGTTATTATGAGAGAGGGAAACATGATTTTATGTATTTCAACAATATTAAGTTTCCCCTCTTTATGTTAAGTTTTTTGAAGTTGCACTTGTTTTGCTTTCCTATGCTTGTTGCTTTGTGCTTTCATGACTTGTTTCTTTACAAGATTCCTATGCATAGGAAGTGGGTTAGACTTAAATGTGCTTTGGATTTGCTTCTTGATGCTCTCTTTTACTTCAATTCATATGTCTTATGTGAGCATCTTCTCAAACTATCATGCCTAACTTAAAGGCGTTAAAACAAGTACTTATTGGGAGATAACCCAAAAGTTTTAGATGAGTCTTGGAAGTTATTACTTCAGTAATAACCGCTCCTTATCCTTTTTATTTGCTTTTTGTGCCAAGAGTAACCTCTAATGAGAGGGAAGTAATGCTTGGGAAAGTTGCTGTCCCGAAACAGATTTTTGTTCTTCACTGTAAAAAATCGTGTAAAATCTCTATACGTCGTTTTGAGGCGTGAATTTTTGTGCTTCTTACCCAGGTTGTTATCTAACTTTCGTTAGTTCAACACTTTTCTATTTGAGCAACAGAAGGTCTTCGAAAAGAGTTTGTCTTTACCTGCTGGTCTGTTTTGACAGATTTCTGCCATTTTCTGCATTTGCTTCTTGTTGGTTCCTTTTTGAGTTCTTTTGGGGAATTGAGCTTTTTGAGGAAAGTGCTACAGTATCTAGTGTTTTGATGGAAGTTTTATTGGTGTTAGAACTTAACCTAAAGACTTATTATCTTGAGTGCACTAATGTTGCTAATAAAGATTGTGTGAAGTTTTGTATGAAGGAAAATTTCAGGTGTATGAAAGGAATGATTAATGAGATGAAGGATGGAATAAAGCTCAAGCTTGGGGATGCCACGCATGTCACACGAAGAAATATCCAAGAAGTACAAGCGTCAAAGCTTGGGGATGCCCAAGGCATCCCCTTCTTCATCAATAAAAATCCCAAGTTTCTTCCAAACGCTTCATTTTTATTGTTTCATGCACAGCTGTGTTGTTCTTGGAGCGTCTTATTTTTCATTTTTGTTTTGGTTTTTCGTTTCCTTGGTTTTCTTAGTTTGCTTAATAAGTTGGTTGGACCCCCTCTTTCATACATTGGTTTTCAAATAGTTTGGTTTGGTTTGGAAAAAGAGTAGGAAAGTGATGCTTAAGTGGTAAAGAGAGCTTGTTTTTGACTGTGGCCTATGCTTTGCCATGCCATGCTTGATATTGTTTTGGCTTTATGCTTAGTATTCTTTGCTGTAGCATGACTTGTTATAAACAATTGAGATTGCTTAATGTGCCTTTGATGAATCATGCGTTATTTTAGCATATTAAAGCATAGTATAGTGGTATTCTCCTTTGATGCTTTATTTGGGTTGACTTGGCACATGCTCACACCATGTTATGACTATCCAAAGTCACCATAGCCTTTATTATCCTTTAGTTTTCAACTTGTAGTATCACCTTATGCTTTGATCAATGATGTTTTGTCGATCTGCATGATTATGGCCATTATTGCTCTCTTAGTTGGTCGCTCCCAGTCTTTTGCTAGCCTTTATAACCACGTGTGAGTTCCACTCATGCATCCAATTCCTAAAACCAAGTTATTCCAAAGAGTCCACCATACCTACCTATTAGCTTATGCTATTCCAAGTATATTCATGTTTTTGTTTACCTTCCAAATTAAACTTTTTATGAGAAAACTAGTGATTAAAGCTCTCACGAACTTGATGGGACACTTTACTTTTCTTGCCCTTAATAAACTTGAACCATTGTGTCGTCTATGTTGTATATTCTTGCACTTATTTGTTGGGGATTAGCAGAACCATGCTGTCATGTGGAACGCTTTCAACATTGCACTTGTACTTTGTACCTAGTTGATATCATGCTCTTTTGTCTATGGATGTCGTCGGTGTGAAATGAAAGGGGAGCTTGTAAGTCCATGGAGTTATGTATATGTGTTAGAGAAACGCCTGGGCCGCTGGTCTAATCCATGCTGACATGGTGGAAACCTACAGCGTAACCATAATGAGCTGTCTATGAAGCATTCTTCTTATAAAAAAAGAGACCTACATTGAGAAAAAAAGAGAAAAAGAGAAAAATAAAGATTATGAAAAGAGGAAAGAGAGAAAAAGGCACCATATTCCCATGGTAAATAAGAAGATTGCTGAGATGCTCGTTGTCTGCTTGCCTTGTCATTTTGATATGAGAATTCTTCCGTATCATCGGGCAAGGGGTACCTCGTTGGCGGTTCTCTATGATACACATGTACTTACGATGACAAGAACTTACCGGTGACTAAACTTGAGTAGCATGAGAAGCGACCCTCGTATTCAAGGGACATGAGATTTCCAACTTATACTTCGTCAAGCATATACACCATAGTTTGTTCACTTTAACCTTAATCACTTCAAGATGCTTATGATAGGGGCAATGAGAGCTGAAAGCTAAAAAGTACCATAATTTTTGGAAGCTATTTATGAAACTTGAATCCCTACTTCCTTCTATGAAGGCCTTTCTTTTACATTTATGTTGAGTCTCCACCTTCTATCTTTATGCACCTACTTTGAGAGCATAGTGGCCATTCTTAGTTCTATGTGCATTGTCCCAAGACTTGTTGATTGATGCATAGCTTTGATATTGCTTGTTTTAAACTATTTGTATCTAGTCACTCTTATGAACTTTGAAGGTTTCATATGCATTTATATTTGCTACTCTATGAGGGACAAGCTGAATACTAGTATGCTATGTTTTCTTTATGTGAAACAAACAAACGTCTTGCAAAGCATTGTTATTCATGAACCTTTTGTTTATGCCTTTTCATGTTGCAACATAGTTTCTTTGTCTTATTGCTAGAACTTTGTCTTTCATGTTATGATTGAAGTACTATGATCCCAGCTATCAATGTTTTACAAATACTTTGATCAAGTTTATGATGGTGCATGTCACCTCAAAAAATATTCTTTCTTTTTTATCACTTACCTACTCGAGGACGAGCATGATTTAAGCTTGGGGATGTTGATACATTGCAAATATATATATAAATTTTGATGTTCCATGCTTGGTTTTATCTACTTTCTTGTGTTTTGTCCACACTTTGGAGTACTTTTCATATGATTTCTTGGACTAACCTATTAACAAGAGCCACAGTGCCAGCTGCCTGTTTTCTGCTGTTTTTGGTTCGAGGAAATCAGAAAATGAATATTCTCGGAATTGGACGGGACAAAAGCCAAAGTTGCTATTTTACCGGAAGACATCTAGAGCCAGAATATGAGACGGAGGAGGGCCAGGGCCTGGCCACACACCCCCAGGCGGGGGTCCCCCCAGGCCACACCAGGGCATGGTGTGGGCCCCCTGGCTGCCCACCGACCTTGCCTCTCCGCCTATAAGATGCCTCCCGATGCGAAAACCCTAAATAATCAAGCCTCCAGCCACGAAAAGTTCCGCAACACCGCCGCCACCGAAGGGGAGATTCGGGGGATAGAAAGTCTCTGTTCCGGCACCCTGCCAGGACGGGGAAGTGCCCTCGGAGCCATCTCCATCGATCTCCACCACCATCTCCCTCGCCGTTGCTGATTCCCATGATGAGGAGGGAGTAGTTCTTCCTCGAGGCTAAGGGTTCTACCGGTAGCTATGTGTTCATCTCTCTCTATGCATGATCATATTGTGATCATGAGCTTTGTAATCAAGTAGATCTGCCTTGCTACTCAAGTGCTTTAATAGATCTCTGCTCTCCCCATGTGTGTGAAGTTGACAGTGTGCACACCATGGTGGCACTTAGGCTAGAGATTACCAATACTTGTTATGAGTTATATTTGGAGTTAGATGTCTTTATGAAATTGTGGTGTTTGTTTGAACCATCTAGTGCTCAAGGTGATAGTGTGGGGTTATCTAGATGGGAAATGCTTACTTTGAGGTGTGTTGTTATAGCCCTACCATGGATTAGAGTGTCCAACCAAAGAGTAGTTCAGCGTAGTATCATAAAGAAGAATATATTTATATGAGTGTTCACTAATGAAAGTATGATCCCTAGGCCTTGTTTCTAAGCACTGAAACGTCGTTTGCTATTAGATCTATTACATGTTTGCTTGCTTCTATCTTTATTTCAGTTTTACTTTAGTCTTTTCCATGCCATCAAGCTATTTTCTATCACCGTTACCACTTATAATTATCTATACCACTTGTATTTCACTATCTCTTTGCCGAACTAGTGCACCTATACACCTGACAAGTGTATTGGGTGTGTTGGGGACACAAGAGACTTCTTGTATCTTGATTGCAGGATTGCTTGAGAGGGAATACCTTTGACCACTTCCTCCCTGAGTTCGATAAACCTTGGGTGATCCACTTAAGGGAAAACTTGCTGCTGTTCTACAAACCTCTGCACTTGGAGGCCCAACAACTGTCTACAAGAATAGAAGTGAGTAGACATCACCCACCAACTCCACCATGTGGGAAAAGCCTAGCAAGCTCCAAACCTGAGGAAATTAGTGAAAGCATCGATTCCGGGATAAGGATGGCAGAAATCTACCAAGAACAAAAATCAACAGTTTTCTCCAATTCACCCGACAGTGTCCTCGCGGACTCAGATGACGACACCACAAGTCCATATGTCATGCGCCACGTAGTCTGCATGATCAATGGAGCCACCTCGACACCGCACGACTCTAACGGTAACCCTATCCTCGATCCCACTGATATTTTATCGGATGATAATGCAGGAAATCACGGCAACGAAGGAGATCATGAAAACGAAGGAGGAGCCACGGATAAACGCATAGTACCAAGAGGAAGAACAGAACTAGACGGGGAAGAAAGACGGACCCTTCGGCTACCAGCAATGGCATGGCAAAAGGCCAGAGAAGCAATCTCGGGTGCGGTCCCAATGACAGCCGACGCCTCAAACGAAGATTTATTACAATATCAGTACCTGCTTCACCATAAGAAAAGAGACCTACTAAGGATGCAAAGGCAACTTTACGAAAGAAAAAGGCTAGCCGACGAATCCAGCCTACGACGGGCACAACTCAGCTTGACCCGAAAGTCTAGGAGCGTAACAGGAGGAGTACCGCCAGGAAGGGGAACATCTCGCTTCCAGAACATCCCCGAAGTAGAAAGAAACAAACTGATCCGAGACCTCGATCTACCATTCATGTCAGTAGATCAAGCAGGAAATATCAAAGCAAAGATGGCCCAAGCAGCAATTGTGGCTGCACAAACATACCTGATCACAACCCAACCTGCACCCGACGATCCTCGTGCATCTCTCCACCGCTCTACCCTAGTGAACCTAGGCATGGTAGGGGAAACTCTCGCACAAGCAGAACAAGGACTTACACATCAACCCGATAAATCACCACGCCATCGCAGTAGCCCTAGGCATGCGGGCCACACCAGGCGGTCACAATCGCCACATCAGGAGCGTCCTTCGGGACTAGAGCCACGAAGCAATACAAGGGATGAAAATCACAGATGAAGAGAGCACGATGACGACAATGAAGACGACTACGAGCTATGTGGAGCCAGCTATTTTGCTCAACGGGTTCAAAAAGCCTCAGTACCAAAGGATTTTAAACTTCCACATGATCGTCAAAAATACGATGGACTCTAAGAACCCAAAGCTTGGCTAGCATATTACCTGGCCACTGTCAAGCTACAGGGTGTCTCAATATCCACAACAACACAAAGCTTACAATTACACCTCACCGGCGCCGCAAGGTCATGGCTCAGATAGCTACCTGAAGATTCTATCCGCGGCTGGAATAGCCTCGAAGACAAGTTCATCTGACACTTTCATTCTGCATTCAAACGACCCGCATCTTTAGAGCAACCGCGGGCATGCAAACAGAAGCCCAGAGAGTCAATAAGAGCATTTATCTAGCGATGGAACATCATCAAAAATACAGCTGAATCCATATCCAATGAAAGGGCAATTGATGCCTTCAATGACGGCCTCCGTCACCGAGAATTCATAGAAGAACTGGGGCGAGTCAAACCCAAGACAATCTCATAGTTAATGGACATAGCAAATCGATGGGCTGATGGAGAAGATGCTCTACATAACAAGCGAGCGCAATCACCCTAAGAAGACAGGGATAAATGCGGCAGTGACAGGAGGCGAAGAAATAATGATGGAAACACAGGACCAAGATACATCATGGCCAGTTTTTCGGGTGAAGGTAACAACAAGGATAACGACTACAATAGCGGGTACTGCCGCAACAGGGACGAAGGCGGAAGAGGTCAATCAGCACAACGATACCAGCCAAGAACTTAGGACCCACCCATGTCCGCAATGCAAATACTGGAAGGACCCTATAATATGCACTTCTACATCAATTCAGCAGGAAGAAGACAATCCAACCACCTCATGAAAGATTGCCGAACATTCTTAAAGATGCAAGAATTGTGCAATGCAAAAGCAACCGAAGCAACAAGAAGATGATACACCTCCACGCCTGGCACATTAGCCATCAGTGCACCGCCCCGCCAGTAAGACAACCATAGAACACAACCAATCAAAATGACGATTACCCTAGATCAAAAGGGGCAATGTTGATGATTCAAAAAGGGCATCCACCCAACACAATTCAGAAGATAATCACAAGACAAGTCAATGTGGCGGAAATGGAGCCACCAACCACGCCCGAATATCTTCAATATTCAGAACAAGAAATCACATTTAGCAGAGCTAACCACCCTCATCGTGCACCGAGACTAGGCCATTCGGCCTTGATAGTTGAAGCACAAATTGGTGGATTCGACATGAGTAAATTCTTCATGGACGCAAGCAGCAACATAAATCTGATCTACGCCAAAACACTAAGAGCAATGAATTACCCCTTGGAAAATTTGGTACCAATAGAAACATCCTTCCACGGCATAGAACCAGGTAATGCCGAAATTCCTTTAGGCAAAAAAATTCTTGATGTTGTGTTTGGATCCAAAGAAAATTTCAGGCAGGAAAAGCTCGAATTCAAAGTCATGGACTGGCACGCGTTCCTGGGATGCTCGTCTTTCGTATGATTCATGGAAGTTCCTCACTATGCATAACTATTTATGAAAATGCCAGCACCAAAGGGAATCATATAAATAAGAGGGAGCTTCACACGTTTCGATAATTGTGATCAGGAATTCAATAAAATTTCCGAATCTTTCGGGATGGCAACAGAGTTTGAGTATCTCAAAACGACAACAACCACAGAGCCTCCATCAGTATCACGTGTCAACCCTGACCAGGCCTTCGACACTACAAAGGACACTAAAGAAGTACAGATCCACCCTACCGATCCGAAGAAGACAACATTTGTGGCCTCCAACCTTGGTCCTGCATAGGAAATCGCGCTCATCGAGTTCCTCCATGAGCATTGGGAAATCTTTGCATGGCTACCTTCTGACATGCCGGGAATTCCCAGGGAACTCGCTGAGCACGCACTAAATTTAGACCCAAAAGCGAAACCAGTCAAGCAATCGCTTCGTCGGTTCGCAGAACCAAAGCGCAAAGCTATTGGAAAAGAGCTACATCGCCTCACCAATGCTAATTTCATAAAGGAGCTAAAGAAAGCAGAGTGGGTCGCAAACCCAGTATGCGTCCCAAAAAAGAACACCAAAGAACTACAGATGTGCATTGACTTCACAGCATTGAATAAACACTGTCCAAAGGATCACTTTCCACTGCCACGAATCGATCAAATAATCGATGCAACTGTAGGATGTGAACGTCTTTCCTTTCTAGATGCATACTTAGGATATCACCAGATTCGGATGAAGGAGGACGATCAGGAGAAAACAACGTTCATCACACCTTATGGTGTATTTTGCTACAGAACAATGTCGTTCGGCCTCAAAAACACCGAGGCAACATATCAACGGATGATGCAAAGTTGCCTGGGAAACCAAATTGGCACAAATGTACAAGTTTATATTGACGATGTTATAGTTATATCAAAACAAAGCTCGTCACTTATCAAGGATCTCGAAGAAATGTTCAACAACCTAGACAAGTTTTGTATCAAGTTAAACCCGATGAATTGTTCCTTTGGAATCCCGGCGGAGCAACTCCTCAGATACCTGGTGTCAGCAAGAGGAATCGAAGCCAATCCCAAGAAAATACAGGAAATCTTAACAATGGAAAAACCAACAAATTACGAGGAGTGCAACAGCTAGCCAGGAGAGTGGCAGCACTCAACCGTTTCATTGCTCGATTAGGAGAAAAAACATTACCATTCTATGCCCTCATGAAAAAATCAAATAAGTTTGAATGGACCGAAGAAGCTCAGCGCGCCTTTGAAGACCTGAAGAAAACACTTTCGATGCCTCCCATCGTCGTGTCTCCACGAGAAAAAGAGCCACTAATTGTTTACATAGCCGCCACAAATCAGGTGGTCAGCACGGTTTTAGTTGTGGAGCGACCCGAAGAAGGAAAAACCCACGATGTTCAGATGCCAGTTTATTTCTTGAGTGAGGTCCTCTCACCATCTAAACAAAGGTACCCACATTACCAAAAGTAGCATATGGAGTATTCATGACAACACAGAAACTACGCCATTATTTTTCGGAACATCCGATCATAGTGGTCAATGAGGCACCCCTATCGAACATCCTTAATAACCCAGAAGCAATTGGGTGTGTCTCCCTATGGGGCATTGAATTGTCTCCTCGGGACATCACGTATGAAAAGCGAAAAGCTAACAAATCGCAAGTTCTACCGGATTTTATCACGGAGTGGACCGAGTTACAATGTGCAGGTCCACCTAACCTCTCCAGCGCCTGGACAATGTACTTCGACGGATCTAAAAGAACAGAAGGAGCAGGAGCGGGAGTCATATTAATATCACCGCAAGACAACAAGATGCGATATATACTTCAGATGAGTTTTGCAAACACATCAAACAATGAAGCTGAGTATGAGGCCTTGTTGCATGGCATGCGGATGGCAAAGGCTTGCGGTGCAACTCACCTAAAAATCTTCGGCGACTATAACCTCGTAGCACAACAAACAATGAAAAACTGTGATGTTGTTAGTGACAATATGATCGCTTACTGTGACTTATACAGCATAATGGAAGCTCAATTTGACGGATGTGAGGTATCACACATAAGAAGAGGGATCAACGAAGAAGCGGACAATTTGGCGAACATCGGGTCACTGTGCTTACCAGTGCCACCCGGTTTTTTTTTGGAAGAAATATCTGAGCCTTCTATCAAAGAAAAAAGAGTTTATGAGGTCATAGCACCCAAGATAGGGAAAAAGAGTAAGTCATGAAAAGACTCGAGGGATCTATAAACAAGCGCAAGCGCAAAAGAAGCCATCAGAGAAGAACTAAAAATTGATGAAGTTATGATAATAGAGTCTACATGGATGCAACCATATATAGCTTATATGATTCGGGGGGGGTTACCTGAGGATGTAATGGAAGCCCGGCAAATCACTCGATGATCGAAAGCCTTCAGGGTAATTAAAGGAGAATTATATAAAAGAAGTATTTCGGGTGTGTTACAGCGATGTGTCACACCCGAAGAAGGAAAATCTGTACTCAAAGATATACATGAGGGAGTTTGCGGTCATCATGCCAGCAGCCGAGCAATTGCTTCCAAAGCATTTAGGGCAGGATTTTATTAGTTTACGACAGTTCAAGATGCAAAGGATATAGTCAAAACATATGAAGCATGCCAACGATTCGCAACAAAACCAGGAGTGCCAACAGCTGAATTAAACCCTATACCTCTAGCTTGGCCCTTTGCTCAGTGGGGGTTTGACATGGTGGGTAAACTTCATAAGTCGTCTCCACGAGGACATGTATTTCTGCTAGTAGCAGTCAACAAATTTACTAAATGGATTGAGGCAATGCTAGTCACCACTCAAGATGGAACTTCGGCTGTGAATTTCATAAAAAAATCTATAGTATTTCGGTTCGGCGTGCCAAATAGCATCATCACGGATAATGGAACCAATTTTACCTCCAATGAGTTTAAGGAATATTGCCAAGAGATGGACATCAAGGTAAGCTACGCCTCAGTAGCTCACCCAAAAACCAATGGATAGGCGGAAAAAGCCAATGGTCTAGTAACTGTTGGCCTCAAGAAAAGGTTGCTAGCACCACTCGATAGAGCAAAAGGAGCATGGGTTAACAACCTACCATCTGTTTTGTGGAGTTTACAAACTACCCCAAATAATTCAACACAAGAAACACCCTTCTTTCTGGTCCACGGTGCTGAAGCCATCCTTCCACTCGAAGTTTCACATGAATCTCCAAGAGTAGTTGGATGTGATGAAGACAAATCAAGAGAAGCACTTGAAGATGACGTTTGTCGTCGGATTGATGACAAGTACGCCATGAGGGGGTCCTCGGGGCGTGCAGAAGAGAGGAGTGTGAGACGTAAGGTGTTCCGAGACGGTGAGCACACAAGTTTACCCAGGTTCGAATCCGCCGGCTTTGGATGGATCCTACTCCTGCTAGCAATCCAGTAATACGGCAGAGCGGGAATATGGGTTACAAGGGTTCACCTATGCGAGTTGAGATTGTAGACTATTGAGGGTGCCCTAAAGGCTCTCCCTAGGACGGCTTATATAGATATCCGGCCTAGGGTTTACAGGAGAGATCTATCCGGCTACGACTAAAAGTTGGTTACAGAGTACATCTTGAACTACAAGTAACACTATGGGCCTAAGTCGGTAAGTCTTCTGGGCCTTCCCGTAGCCGGATTGGACTCCGTCTCTTATCCCTAACTGGGCCGCCCGTGAAGCAAAGCTCTAACCCGAAGTGGGCCACCCTGGTCAGTGAGGAACTATGAGGATACCCGGAAAGTATATCCCCAACAGCAGCCCCCGGAAGTCTCCAAGATCCAAAGTCGGATTCATCATCGTCTAGCTTGATCTTTGGCTTGCAGAATCTTGAAGGGTTCCTGAAACTTCACAACAAAACATACGATTCGGGTCTTAAAAATAAGTCGAACCTATCAACATATTACTCGGACTTTCCAGCTTGATTTTCAAACTAAGCCGGGACTTGGTCTCTGACGTCATCTGACACTTGTCATGGTCAAGTCACGTCATCTGACAAACATCCTGTCAGCACGACCGTTGGTGAGTCCGCCGTTCACGGAACCGAGGCGTCGTTTCAATGCATACGCGGAGATCGAGGCGACGTAATCATCACGTGGGTCCTTCCTAGTTCCTTCCACGACACGTGGCGTTTACACAGTGCTGTTTGCACGAATCTTGGCACAGGTAGGTGGTTATAAGGGGTGAGGATTTTCCTTCTCTCCACTTCACCTGTTCCCTTTGTCGTTCCTTCTCCCCCACATCTCCCTAGCGCACAAAGCTCTCCCGCCTCCTAGATTTCCTAGAACCACCCATCCAAGGTCACCGGCGCACCGGAGAAATGGCTTCCTCTTCCTCTTCTGGCTTGGCGGCGGCAGCGGCGGTGACGGCTGCGGCAGAGAAGGAGAGCAATCGGGGAGTCTGGATCCCGTGCCTGCTTGACGACGAGAAACTCCAAGGTGTGGAGAATGAAGGTCTCCTCCGCGCCGGTGACTGGCGGAGCGGTTTCGGCGAAACCATCCCCCACCCGCGTGCCGGCGAGCGGGTCCACTTCGGCACCCACCTCGACAGAGGTTTGTCTTTCCCTCCCTCGGAATTCTTTTCCGAGGTGATTGATCATTACGGTGTACAGCTCCACCATCTTCCCCCGAACTCCCTCTTAGAGATGAGTTCTTATGCAACTTTGTGCGAGGGGTATCTCGGCATTAGGCCGAGTCTCACTTTGTTTCGTTTCTACTTCCATGTTCGTAGAAACTCTATCACTGCCGGTAATCCTTATATTACCAGTACTATCAGCCTTTCTCTTAGACACGAGCGTAGATATCCTCGTACTCCTGTCAGTGAGTCGGTCAAACAATGGCCGACCACTTTCTTTTATCATAAGGATATTCCTCCTCCCGCAAAGCTACTGCTTTGCCGGCTTTCATCAATGGAGCGGCCACGACCCAACCTTCTTGGGACGAGGCCCCTCTGGCCCTTAGTGACGATTTGATCCTCGCTAAGAGGCAGATCGAATATCTGATAAAACACAAGGGCTTGAAAGGATCCGACCTAGTCCAATGCTGGGTCGCACGCCGGATTCAGCCTCTCCAACACCACAACGACCGTCTGATGCACTCCATCACGGCGTCGAAGAATGATTCCCTCCGCATCAGTCCTAAGGCTTTTAAGCCACATGATTACATAATCCAGATCAAATGGCTGATCAAGGAGCGGATTGAAAGGAAGATTCTGGACTTGTCTGTAGATATGCATACCACGGAAGACCCTGTAGTTTCGATAAGCTTCAATAATAAACCCTTTTATGTGTTTCACCTTTTAAGTTTTTTCGCAATACTGAGATATCTTCTTTGTTTTCAGCTTGCCGACCTCCCCGAGTCGGAATTTCCTTCACTCGAGGGATATCCTCCAGAGTTTTCTCAGGAGGCGGAATTGGTCCCACTGTCGGACGTTGTGCCTAGGAAGCGCAAGGCTCCGACAGTGGCCGTCGGCACAAAGAAGGTGCCAGTCGTGAAGAGGTAACTTTCAACACAACTTCCGCCTGTGTACCTTACTCGAATTTTGCTTCCGAGATGTAATGTTTTTTATTCTATTACATTCTCAGAGCTAAGCAGCTCATCAAGGGTAAGGGGAAGGGAACTTCTTCGAAGCCCTTGTGGCAGACGAAGCTGACTATCGCTTCTCCTGCCGTAGCTCCTCCGACTCCTGCCCCACAACCCTCTGCAACACCGGTGATCATTCCTTTGCCGGTTGTCGCAGAAGATCCGGCTCCTCCTACGGGGCCAGCGACCCTTGAGTCGCAGACTGACGCGACCACGGGTGGTTTAGTTTTAGATAAGGGTGAACCCTCTTCGGGTAATGATCCCTCGGCAGAGACCTTTACCAAAAACCTCCTGAATAATCCGGGACTTGCCAAATTTGGCTTGTCTCAGAAATCTATAGAAGAAATCCAGCTTCTGGCCCGGCAATGCCTGGAGAAGATAAATCCCTCTACCGAAGAAGAAGCACAAGAGGCGGAGGACATCAAATACTCCGACCTTCTTGAACAAGCCCGTCTTCGTGACGAGGGACTTAGAGCTGGTGTGCTTCCACCACCTCCGGTTATTCCACTCACCCTCGCCGAGAAGGTTACCACCGAGGTGAACATGTGTCTAAGCAAGCTCACACATGAACATCATGTAAGTCGGAATTCCAACTCACAATTTTCTTTATTGCATTTCATATCATATCCTCTAGCCCCCAAGCATGAAGTAGGATATACAATCCGAGTTTATGCTTCCTTAGGATGCCAAAGAATGAACTAGTGTAGCCCCCAAGGCTCGTGCTGATATTAGTAAAAATATTAGCCCGAGTCTTCAGTAGACTTCTGACTCTGGGTATTCTGACTTATAGAAAGTTAATTCATATAACCAGGATTTGTTGAAGAACACCTGCAACAAGCGGAGAGAGATCAAAGCTCTCTGACTTGAAAATGTTGAGCTGAAGGTCTCTAAGGATGAAGCCAAAGGTAAACATTCCGAGACTCAAACCTTGTCTTTGTGTTTTCATAGTCGAATATTTTTTACCGAACTGTTGTTCTTTTTGACTTATAGCACTAGTAAAATAGTCATACGCTATGATTGAAGAGGCCGAGAACCTCAAAACCTTGGTGGTGGAGAACAAAGAACTTCGCCAAGAGCTGGATAAGCTCAAGGCGGATCATGAGAAGAGCATTGCTCAAGTTCTCGAATCCTCCTCCATGGCTACTGATGAGCGTGATCGTAAGATTGTGGCTCAAGACCAGAGAATCTCGGATCTCAACAATGAGCTTTGCAGAGAGAAGGATCTTTTCGAGGCACTCTGGGATGAACTCTGGAGTCTTCGAGAAGAGAAGACCAAAGTTGACTACGTCATCTTCGGTACGTTTCTATCTCTCTGACTTGTCTATTTCTTCGACTCTTTTGATGTCGGATTTACTTAACCATTTTGTGTTATGTGTATAGGTCCTCTGAACTTGATGGACTCCACCTCCACCGAGCCTCGCACCCACCGGCTTACCCAAGTCGGTGATTTGCTTCATGACTTCCGCCAGTCCATCAAGGACATTGGCGAAGCTCTCAAGGTTCCGGACATGCATAGCATGTCCGACTTTTAGGTGCGAGACCAGGCGAAGGAGATGCCGCAGCTCGTCCGGGACTGGAACATGTCCTACACGCGATTCGCGGCGCAGAACGCTCTCACCGCGGTTATGAGCCACCATGGAAACATGGAGATATGGCAAGTGACCAGAGGGTACTGCAAGGTGGATGAAGACGGCCAGGAGCAAGATACCAATGCCATCATGGACTCCTGCGCCGGATATGGGTGTCGCATGGCTGACTTAACCAGCTACGACACTCCCTTCTTCACTCGCGTGGATACACCGCCCCCACCTCCGGAAGAAGTAGCTGAAGTCTCCGATGATGAACAGACTGTATTGGATCTAAACATCTCGAAGTGTTATCAAACCGAGGCCGATGCATCTAGCGAGCCGGCAGCGCCTACCTCTTCTCCTGCACCATAGATAACCAGAAACAAATGTATTATTCTGAGAAACATTATGGGTCTTTAAATATGCAGTACTATAATTTTGCTAGTGCTAAGCTTTTAATCTATTCAGCACTTTTGGCTTGAAATTTTTATGTGCCTGAAATATTTACATAAGCACTTATATTTTTTCATCTATACTTATCGTTTATCTAGCTTTCCGCCTCGTCCCTTTCGTGAGCCGGCTAAACCTTCTGCACGGAAACTTTGCCGAGCAACGGAGCTCAATTGCTAAACCAGTTTAAACTCGGAAACAAAGCCGGCTTCCAGTACCAACAATTCACTACTCGGAAAATGCCCGCATCCGGCAATCAGACAAATAACCAAAGTATAGACTAGAAACTTTAGAGTTATACCCGAAGGTAGCATTTTTAGAATCGGAAATCTGAACCAGAACAAACATAAGCATAAAGTACTTTCAAGTATTCTAGGATTTTCGACTATGACATGATCATTCGGAAATAAGATGGTAAGAACTTCTCAGAAAAAACTTGAGGCAACCAAGACTTTTATTTCTCGCAGAACGTGTACATATGTATGATTACAAAGAAGGATAAACTAAGAATAAAAGGGACGTAGCTGAGCAATATTCCATGGTCTGTCTAACTCATCCGGATTTGTACTGCCTCCAGCTCTCTTTCTCTTCTTAGTAGCAGGTCTTTCTTTGACTGGCCTCATGTTAGTTAAGTAGTACGAACCATTGTGCAATACTCGACTAACTAAAAAGGGCCCTTCCCATACTAGGGAAAGTTTGTGCTTTCTTTGTTGCACAAGCCGGAGAACCAAATTGCCTTTATTGAAAGATCTGTTTCTGACTCTCTGGCTATGATACTTGTGTAACTTCTGTTGATAGGCTGTTGATCTCATTTCAGCAACGACGCGAACTTCTTCGACTAAGTCGAGATCATTTTGTCGAGAAATCTCGGCATCTTCTTCGATATACGCAGCAACTCTAGGAGAAGTGTGAATCAAATCACTAGGAAGAACTGCTTCTGCGCCATAGACCAAGAAGAAAGGTGTGTATCCGGTTGACCTGTTCGGAGTTGTTCGTAAACTCCATATTACAGAGGGTAATTCCTCTGCCCAAGCCCCCGCAGCACGTCATAGTGCTGCTTTGAGTCTCAGTTTAGTCCTTGTAGGATTAAACCATTTGCCCTTTTGACTTGTCTATTAGCTTGTGAATGTGCGACTGACGCAATGTCAAGACGGACATTTTGTTCATTGCAGAATTCGGCCAATTCTCCCATAGAGAAATTACTCCCGTTGTTCGTGATAATACTATGCGGATAATCATACCGGATTATAACATCCTCGACAAACCTTTTGGCTGTTGCTCCATCACAACTAGTGACGGGTTTAGCCTCAATCCATTTGGTGAATTTATCCACCATCACTAAGAGGTGAGTAAATCCACTTGGAGCCTGTTTAAACGGTCCTACCATGTCAAGCCCCCAGACCGTGAAAGGCCATGTTATAGGTATTGTTCGCAACTGATCAAGTAGAACATGAGCTTGTTTGGCGTACTTTTGGCAGCCTTTGCACGTCTTGACTAATCGTTCGGCATCTGCCTGAGCTGTAAGCCAGAAAAAACCGTGTCTAAAAGCTTTTGCCACTAAATATTTGGCTGCAGCGTGGTGACCACACTCGCCTTCGTAGATTTCTCTTAGGATCTCCACTCCTTCTTCCGGAGATACACAGCGCTGAAAAACCCCAGAAACACTCCGCTTATAGTGCTCACCTTTAACTATAGTATAGGCTTTCGCTCGTCAGACGATCTGCCGGCTCAGAACCTCGTCTTCGGGTAATTTGCCATCTACCAGATAATCAAGGTAGGGTTGGGTCCAGCTAGAAATTACAGCCAGAACTTCTATTAGAGGTGAGTCGGATTTGGTCGGATATTCCTCATCCACTCCATTTATTGAGGGAACTTTGAGGTGCTCTAAAAAAGCGTCATCCGGGACCTCTTTCCGTGCAGAGCCTATCCGAGATAGTGCATCTGCTTCCTCGTTTTCTGCTCGAGGGATGTGTTGAACCTCAAACCCTTCGAACGATTTAGATAAATCATCCACGACAGCTTTATATGCTGCCATGTGTTTATTTGCATTACAAATATCCGACACTTGCTGAGCAACAATATCCGAATCTCCATAACACATCAAACGTCGGATGTCGATATCCTTAGCAATCCGGATTCCGTGTAGCAGTGCTTCATACTCGGCAATATTGTTTGTCGCTGCGAAGTGGATCTGCAACACGTACATAAGTTTATCTCCTTGGGGTGATTTGAGCACCACGCCAGCCCCCGAGCCCCCTCGAGCCTTAGACCCATCAAAGTATAGGGTCCAATATTCTGACTCAGGGAGGGTCATATTCTCCTTCGTATCTGTCCAATCAGCAACAAAGTCGGCAAGGATTTGGGATTTGATTGTTGTCCGGGGTTTATACTCAATATCGAAAGCTGAAAGCTCTATGCCCCAATTGGCGACGCGTCCTATGGCGTCATTATTGTTAATTATATCTCTCATGGGAGCTGTGCTCACCATGGTAATTGGATGCTCCTGAAAATAGTGTCGTAGCTTACGAGATGCTAGGAAAACACTGTAAGCCAGCTTTTGATAGCGCGGATACCGCTGTTTTGATTCTGTCAGGACCTCGCTGACAAAGTAAGTCGGACGTTGTACCAAGTGTTCTTGATTTTCCTCCGGTCTCTCCACCACCATGACGATACTAACGACTTTATTTGTCGCAACAATATAAAGCAACATCGGTTCTTGTGATTCCGGTGTAGTAAGGATAGGAGTAGATGAAAGTACTTTCTTCAGGTCTTGTAGTGCAGCTTCAGCTCTGGTCATGTCAGATGGCTGCCATGCGAATATATCTTGATTTGCTTTGAGGAACTTGACGAGCACGCTTTCCTATGCGCTATCTAGGCATACGCCTATCTGGGTCACCTTGGAGGGGTCATCATCCTTCAACGGCGTCTTCTTCGTCTCTTCTGATGCCTTGAACTCCGGATTCAGCTTTGTCACCTCCTTCTTCGTTGCGGGGATCCCGGATGGATCTATGCTCTTCTTGATCTCCTGGTACTCTTGGGCGTGCAGCACGGCTTCAGCAAAGGCGACATTTCCATCCTCGCACTCTCGCGCTTTCTTCGGGTCTCCCCTGATGGTGATTACGCCGTTGGGACCTGGAATTTTCATCATATTGTAAATGTAACACAGACGAGCCAAAAAAGCCCAGTAAGCCGTATGTCTGAACATAGCGTGGTACGTGCTCTTGAACGGGACCACTTCGAAGGAAAGTGCCTCCGTCTGGTAGTTCTTTGGAGTTCCAAAGGTAACATCCAAAGTGATTTCTCCCAGGGAATTAGCTTGTCTTCCTGGGACAACTCCGTGAAAGATCACAGAGCTATGGTTCAGCTGGGTCTCCAAGATCTTCATCCAGCGTAGCGTTTCGACATACATAATATTGATACTGCTGCCACCGTCCATGAGAGTCTTGGAGAAACCATAACCGTCAATAAGTGGATTGACGATTAAGGCGTATTTTCCTCGCATGTGTAGCTTAGGAGGATGATTAGCATGGTCAAATGTGATTGCCACTTCCGACCAGTCCAAGAATTGGGGACAGCCGGAACTGTTGCATTGAGCTCATGTAGAACTGCTTTCTTGACCTTTGTTGGTTGAAATCCGAGGAAGGTGACATAAGTGTCTTTCTTGGTCAGAAAATTTTTCTTCCCTTCCGACTTGGGATTTGAAGCATCGGCTTCCTCCATGTCGGAATCTTCCTTGGTCTCTTTATCTTTTTCAGGATTTTTCTTTCCCTTCTTCCGCTTAGCTCTGTAGCCAGCGGTATAATCTCTTTTAATGTCGTCATTGAAACGACACTCGGCGTTTGTGTGGGACGAGCCCCCATTGGCGTCTAGGTGATGCACACATGGGTTATTGGCAATGTCGGCCCAAGTGTTGGTTTTGCCTGGTTGCTGATCTCCTCTACCTTGAACTCTCGAAGTCCCACGGCCACGCCCGTGGCCTCCGCCGCGTCCTCCTCGTCCTTCAGACCTGAAAGTAGCAGTAACCACTGATGTTTCCGTGTTAGGTTTCTCTTCCAAGGTATTTTGCGCTTCTGAGCTTGTTGCTTTGGTTGTTTTGCCGACTGTGGCACAACTAGGGCGTTGAGTAATCCCTCTGCGTCGTCGTCAGCGTCTACATACTTGCTCGTTGTTTCTATCATCTCTCCCAAATCAGTGACCTTGTCACACTTCAAGCGATGACGTAATAAACCAATTGGGAGACCTACAATGAAGGCTTCAATCGCTGTTTGGTCATTTACTCCTTCACAGGAGTTCTTGGTGTCGATCCATCGTCCGAGGTAATCCCGACATGTTTCTCCGGCTTTCTGGGTGCAATGTTGTAGGTCTCTGACCGTACAGGGCCTCCGGTATGTGCCTTCGAAATTCCGAGAGAACACACTTTGCATGTCATACCAGTTGTGGATGGTGTTCTCCAGAAGTTCATTAAGCCATGATCGTGCCGTCTTCCGCAACATAAGTGGGAGATATCGGGTTGCGACCAGGCTGTTTCCGCCATTAGCGATGCAGTAAGCTTGGAAGAAATCATGTAGCCAGGTATCTGGCCGAGCAATGCCGTCGTAGGCTTGGATATGCCTTGAGATAGCAAATCCTTCCGGGAATCTTGTGGCTCTTATGCGTGGTTCGAAGCACTTTGGGCCCACGTATATATCATCATTTTCATAGCGCCGCGCCTCTATGTTGGAGTTGATCCTGTGCCTTGCGTCATTCGGGGATAGAGATCGTCCCGACTGTCAGCTGTGGCTGTAGTGCCTTGGAGCCAGACTTCGGCTTCTGCCACCACCTCCTCTACCATGACGCCCTCCATTGCCTCCCTGGGGGCCATTGTGATGGCTACTTGGCAGAGAGGTTGGAGCAGCTGGGTTATTTCCGGTTGATCGTCGGCCTCCATCTGGAACGTCATTATTCCGGTTCCGGGGAGGGTCTTGATTGTGACGAGCCCCCTACCGGCTTGTCTCGGCACGGTGTCCGTCGTTCCTTCGTCCATCGTCCGGACGGCTTGCATGTTTAGGAGGTGGCATTCTTTGTCGGTCCTCCTCCCGACGTTTCTCTTTATCATCGTCCCTACGGTGTTTCGACTCTCGCCAGGGTGGGTTCCTCGAATTCAGTACAGCAATTGCTTCTTGCTCCACAACTGGGTTAACGTTACGCCAGTCACGGGCAGCTTTGTGGTGTTGTCCCGAAGATCCGGTTCTTGAGTAATTTTCCTCCCTGCGATCGGAACGGTGATGCTGCTCCGGAACGCGCTGGGGTCTTATGTCATCCCATGCCGGATCTGTGCGACATTGGTCAGAATCAGAGACCAGCTTTTGACTTCCGGACATGGCGACCTTTTGCTGCTCTAGTCCCTTGTTGAGTAATTTGATGCCCAACCGGATCTCCTCCGGGCCTGGATTAGCCGATAGAATTTCTCGGGCCGCCACGGTATTCTGTACTAGGGTTGGATATACCCGGTCCCCTTTGCTATCTTTCCAAGGCTTCCCCATTTCTTCTCCGAAAAGGATGGCGTGGATCTGCGGGAATTGGTTGTCATTAGTATGACGCTTCCTGGTCTTCTGGTATTGCCTGGAGTTGTACTTCTCCATAGATGCTATGCGTTTCTTTTCCTCCTCAATGTTTTTGACTTCATCGAGGAGTACTTGACGACGCGCTTCTAGGGCATGTGCCCTCTCATCCAGTTCTTCAGCAGTAAGTTCTGCAGCTGTAGGAATAGGTGTGGTTAATGCAGCATCGATGAGTTTACGCGCACCTTCAGTGATCACGTGTCCATCCACCGACTCTTCTTTTTTGGGCTCGTCTGGGATAAGTGCTCCATCTGAGTCTTCCTCGTATTCCTCGGAAATCACCTCTTCTGCCAGAGGGTCTTTTGTCGGGGTCTTGTTCTTCTTGTTCTTCTTCTTTGCCTTCTTGGCAGCGCCGGTAGCAAAGATGGCTTTGGGTCCGTTTCCCGGAGTCAAGCTCTAATCGGTACTTTCGGACATCTGGACCTCGGGATTATCTCCGATTTCCATATCATCCTGCGCTTTGGGAGAGTGTTCCCTGGATCCTTCATCCATGGCTTCTCCTTCCTCTGCAGCTTTGGAGTTATACTCCTCTTCATATTCCACGGAGAACTTTCGGAAATCTGCTGACATCATCGATTCATCCGAGGATGCGGG
Source organism: Avena sativa (assembly GCA_916181665.1). Classification (NCBI taxonomy): domain Eukaryota; kingdom Viridiplantae; phylum Streptophyta; class Magnoliopsida; order Poales; family Poaceae; genus Avena; species Avena sativa. The sequence goes on from OV702289.1 coordinate 598,531,094, forward strand.
TACGTCGGCGTTTGTTCCAATTGCCTCTAGCACAGAGTCGGTGTTGTCTCTAGCATCGGCAGAGCCGTATCCGGATCCCACATATCCGACGAAGTGCGACGCGTGCTTCCTAAGGTACCTGCGGCTCTCGCGATCAGCTTCGTCGAAAATTTTGATGGTCTCGAGAATTGCATCTACGCTTGAGTTTTGCATTATCATACGTCGTAGCGTGTTCCTCGGGAAAGGCCTATTTGTCCCGGCGTCATCAGAGCCGGAATCAGTGTCGTTGCTATGCTCCTCCTGGATTTCGAATTCAATGGGTGGGTCGATCTGGGATTCAGTCTCTCCAAGGGGATCCACTCCAGATTCGACTTGGACCGCTAGGTCTGCTTCAGTCTCGGATTTCTCCACTATCTCTGCAACTGGTGCGGGCTGGGTGGGATTAGGGTTTTCTGAGATCCGGAACTCTGCCGCCTCCGCGGACAAAGGGGATCCAGAATTTTCCTCTGCCTCTATCATCACCGCTCGGGTGGGTGGGACAGGTTCAGCAAAGCCGATGTAAACATCGATCTCGCCAAAATACATGATGGTGTAGGCAGTCACAGCCTCCCTAGCCGGAATCCAGGTCTCGTCAAGAACGATGAGAGGGACATCGTTGGCATAGAGGATGCGACCGATGATGATAGTCTCGCCGATTCCGATTCTTGCAGATTCCGCTTGGAACGCAGATCCGAAGCTCACTTTCCCCACGGTGGGCGCCAACTGTCGTCGGATTGATGACAAGTACGCCATGAGGGGGTCCTCGAGGCGTGCGGAAGAGAGGGGTGTGAGACGTAAGGTGTTCTGGGACGGTGAGCACACAAGTTTACCCAGGTTCGAATCCGCCGGCTTTGGATGGATCCTACTCCTGCTAGCAATCCAGTAATACGGCAGAACTGGAATATGGGTTACAAGGGTTCGCCTGTGCGAGTTGAGATTGTAGACTATTGAGGGTGCCCTAAAGGCTCTCCCTAGGACGGCTTATATAGATATCCGGCCTAGGGTTTACAGGAGAGATCTATCCGGCTATGACTAAGAGTCGGTTACAGAGTACATCTTGAACTACAAGTAACACTATGGGCCTAAGTCGGTAAGTTTTCTGGGCCTTCCCATAGCCGGATTGGACTCTGTCTCTTCTCCCTGACTGGGCCGCCCGTGAAGCAAAGCTCTAACCCGAAGTGGGCCACCCTGGTCAGTGAGGAACTGTGAGGATACCCGGAAAGTATATCCCCAACAACGTTGACACACTCGATGAAGCTCGAGATGAGCCACCATATATCAACAAAAATTGCGCAATTATCACAGTCGATGATTACGACCTAGGTCCTTCGAAGTAGGGGACCTGGTTCTTCGACTCAAGCAAGATGGCCACTGAAAACCGGAATCACCTTGGGAAGGACCTTACATCGTTACAGAAGTTATTCCTGGAGGAGCATATCGTCTACAAGACAAGAAGACAGGAGTCTAGTATTCAAATCCAGAATAATGTATCCACGATTACGTCATATATGTATAAGATAAGTTATTCATACCTTTAAATTCCATTCATATAAACTCAAAAGGATGACTTATATGTTTGCTTGATTTAACATCAACTATGAGCCTATGTCCAGATACAGGCATCCGAACATAGCCTTGGGGGGCTACTCCCATTGGGAGCGTTGTCGCGCACCCAATAGAAGAATTATGCAGGCCAAGAAAAAGGCAATCATTGCCTAAAGAACTTGAGAGTTTTAGATTTATGTATCCTCCGAAGGTTACTCCCATCGGTAGATTTCATGAAATATCAAAATATATTGCGAAAATCAAAAATATTAGTAGCCTAGCAGGGCAGCCGACAAAAAATATATAAATCTCGGATCGCAGCTAAATGCGATAAAACTCTGAATGTCGTGTTCAGAAACATGAAGGTAAGACCCCGGGATTCGTCATGTGTGGCATGGTAACCGCACAAGAATGCGCTCTGTCAGTATTATATTCGTATCTACGATGCGATGAAAAATCTCAATGGACGCGTTGGGTAGCCAATAAAATAAAACTGGAACTCAGTATTCGGTAAGACCTGAGTGGCCTGAACTGAGTTACGCCAGTAATAAATCCCGAGTTCAGGCCTGGGGACTTGATTTTGATGTAGGACAACCTTGCTTTTGCCTAGGAGAAATTAACTGATTCCCGATCCGTCGGAAGCATCAGGCTCATTGTACCAAATCCCTATAAAAGCTTAAAGATAGTAAAATAAAGAATTAAACATTTTTGTTGAGACTCAACCTGAATCTACGGTTCGAGTAGAGTCTCGGGGGCTACTGACATAGGTATGATTTGCTACCTAGGACATGCAGAAAGGCCTATGGCCCATGAAGAGTCAAGATGAAGATCCAACAAAACAACCGACAAAGATTATAGCAGTATTAGGAAAGAGAAACAAAGACCGACCTGGAGTTGGTGTTGTAATCATGTAACCTATCCGTATACGGCTTTGAGACCTGACCTATTATATATAGGGTGGGAGAAGAATAGGCGAGACAACCAAATAATCCCCAAGTGATTTGTAACCAAGCAAGCTCTCGTAATATTCAAGCGACTTTGATCCCATTGTTTCCTAACTTCCAACGAAGTCCCCAGCGTTCTCTTTTCCGCAAAATCCTAAGTCCTTCTTTATGGACATTGCCGAGATCTCCCCTCGTCAACCAAGGAATATGATCTTAGAACCATGAAAAATTTTAGGCCCATTAGACTTCTAAGCTATTCTTTTAAGTTTTGTACTAAAGTTATCACCAATAGACTTGCGGGGAATATTTGGAGATTGATTTGTCCTTGCCAATCTTCTTCTATTATAGGTAGGTTTATCCTACAAAGTGTTGTGACTACATATGAGGTAATTCGTGATATAACTCAAAAAACAGAAAGGTTTAGTGTTTAAGATAGATTATGAAAAAGCTTATGATGACGTGAATTTAGATTTTCTTGTAGAAATCCTAAGACTTGGAGGTTTCAGTCCCCTTTTATTATATGGGTTAAGAAAAATACCCATGGTGGGTTAGTAGCTGCTAAAGTGAATTTAGTACCTAGTCCTCCCTCTCCATCATGATAAACTAAGAAGATATGACCTACAACAGTTAGTAGATAGTCTCTTGAGTAGAATGTCTAGTTGGAGAGGCACACTTATGTCTGCTATAGCCAAAAAAATATCCAAGCAGTTTTAGCTAGTATTGTATGCTTTCTTTCTTCAAATTCCCTAACTGAGCCATGAATTAATTAATTCTTGGATAGCTCACTGTACTAGAGTAATGAAGAAGGAAAAGTAAAATCCATTAAGCGAAAATTGCCCTCCTTGTGTATGAGGAAGGAATATGGTGGACTAAGCATTTCCAATTTGCATGATCTAAATATTTGCTTAATATAAGCATGGATTAAGAGATGCATATATGGGTAAGGGACCTTGCAAATCAAAAAATGGACCATGTGGATAAAAATATTGATGCAAAATATAACACGGAGAATCCCAATATCCTATGTTGTCATGATGCAAACCCTTCTACTTTGTGAAAGGGTGTCATGCGGGCAACAAAGGAAGTTAGAATAGGTTATAGATGGCATGTAGGAGATGAGATGTCAGTCAAATTCTGGGAGGATATTTGGTTTGGTAACTCCCTCGAGGTACACAATTCCGTGACATTTATTTTGTTTGTAATGACCACGCAACAACTATAGATGAGATTTGGAATGGTTCACAAATTAAATGCTCTCAGAAGAACCTTAACTACACCAATCATGGTGTAGTCGCTAAAATAGTTAGAAATTGCTAAAAGAATTGCTTTCTCTAAGGAGAAAGATCAACTTATTTGGTAGTATGAAAATAATGGTGTTTAACCTCAAAAACAGTGTTTGCCTTAGTCAACATTAGAGGGGTGAAACCTATCTACTTGCCATCTATGTGGGACTTCAAAATAAGACCTAGAATCCAAATATTCCGGTGTATTTTATCTCAAACAAAATCATGACTATGAATAATCTGTGGAAAAAGGGGATGCCTAAACCTATGGAATGTGAGCTTTCTATAGAGTTTGAATCCGTTGAGCATTTAGTTTTTGAAAGCATAGTATCTAGAATGCTTTGGGAGTATATTTGTGAAGGTTTGGTATTAATGTCATTAATCAGTTTCTTCAGAATGGTTATACAACAAAAAACTAAATGCATTTAATGTAGTTACCTCTTCCATCCTTTGGGGTGTCTGGAATAATAGAATAATTTGTTTTTAACTCAAAAATTTGGATGAATATGAAATAGGTGTGGATCCTGATTTTTCCCTATCTAAGGAATTGAAAGATCCGTTTCAAAGAAAAGGAAGGAGGAAGTGTGCATAGTTGAGAAAAAAATTGAGGTCCAGGCTCAAGAACCCCTGCTACTATGGGCTAAAGTGCTCAACCTTTGGCTGAATCTCCACCTGGATGAAATTTGCATAGAGGGTTGCTCATGGTGGACGAATTCTGCTAACGTACCTCGCAAAATACCCTAGAGAGTGGTTTGATTCATGTTGTCATGTGAAGAGTGCTTAGGCGAAAATAGAGCGTAGTAATCCCGAAACTCTAGAAATCATTGGGAAGTGCCTCTATAGATGTTGATCCCCAAAAAGTGTTGAAGATCCTAGGAGTTTTGAGATTCTAGTTAGGTTTCCATTTTGTTTTCCTCTGAACTGTTTTTGGATTAGTTTGGCAGGTCTTCCATTTAATAATGGTGGTTTACATGGACTTTCTTTTTCCATCTTGAACCTGTAAGCCCAAGTAGGGGCGCAAAAAAATGTCTGTGGAACTCGGTTTACTTTTTCATATGAACTTTGGGGTTTCATTATTACAATGGAATGGGAGATAAAATCCCTAACAATCTTAATAACATCATGAAACACCAGACAAAACTAAGTTTTCCACAATGCTAGTAACTCTACTCCAGTGCTTCTCTTTTGGGCATGTCAAGGTAGCATCGAGGTCAAGCACTTCTCCCTTTCAATCCGTAGTGGAAAAATGTCATCTAGAATCAAGGGTCAGATGCCCAGTTTATAGATAGCTCAACTTCAAACATAACTTCCATTCCCTATTCACATGCTAGCTCAGGGAGCAGCCCTCGTCAACGATGGAGGGTGCAATGGGGTTGAAGGAATGGTGTGCAGGTTGCGTTGTCAACTCGGCTCACGACCCATCACAATGGGAACACCTCGTGGAAGGGTGCCCGCAAGGGCGGCTAGGGAGCTGCCTGCGGCGGTCTCAGATGGCGAAGCCCGACCACAAGAGGGGGTGGAGGATGGTGAGCTAATGCTTGATGTTGTGGCCGTGGAGGAGATGGCGATGGTGTCGACGGTGCTCTAGCAGCGTGGGGTGGAGACAGGCGTGAGGAAAAGGGCAAGATGGGGGATTCCATGTTGTGCCATCGACATGTCTGGCACACGTGCCTTTTCCCTCCATCCGATGCCCCCAATAGCCCCTCATGTGATGGGTTCGTCATGTGTTCGTTGAGGCCAAATCAGCCCGTGCCAGCGAAAAATGAACCCTGTGGGCCGACTGGGTGAATTTTGCATCGTCGGCGCCGAAAAAGGGCCCGGGGCACGCGTCTGGGAGGCCGGCTAGAGATGCTCTTAGGGGACAAGATTGAGGCACTCGGCCGGCGGCGGGATTGAAGCACCAGGCGGCATCCGGGATTGGCGCGGATACGACAGGAGGAAAAAGAAGAGGGACAGGATAAAAAAGGATGGGTGTATGACAGGTGGGACCCACGTCCACCTCACCAAACAGCCCACGTGTGCTACTAAAAACACTCCTGGTGTGTGGGTCTCACTTGCAGAAATCAAATTAATTGGATATCAATCCGTGTTTAGTGTTATTTGCAACAACCTGCTACAAATATGGTGGGGTTTCGTCCGCATAACAGTGGTATCAAAGTTAAAATTTAACTCGAAAAGTATTGGTCAAACATGCTCAATAAGGGAGTCAACATTAAAGCTGAGAAGCAAATACCATGAATGGAGAAAATATTATAATTCTATTATTCAAACAATGCAATAGCGTAGAATTGTGTAAAAAAAATGCGGCTAGTAGAATTGTGTAAATCCTGCTCCACTAGATATCGTGTGTGAAATAATTGTGCACTTGATCGTATGCACTGTGTAATTGAGACTGTGAACGATGGGACGGCTGGTGATGAGACTTCAGACGACCTTGAGCTTCTTGGCGATGCCAGTGAAGTACTTCCCCTGGTGGGCCGCCAAGGCGAGCTCGGCATCGCTGGGCACCCTACTGCCATCGGCGCCAGCGAAGGTGCCTGCACCGTACGGGCTCCCGCCCTTGACCTCGTCCATGGCGAACATGCCGGCGCCGTGCGTGTACCCGACCGGCACGAACAGCATGCCGTGGTGCGTCAGCTGCGTCACGGCCGTGAGCGCGGTGGTCTCCTGACCGCCGCCCTGCGTGCCCGTGGCGAAGAAGACGCCCGCGGGCTTGCCGGCGAGGGCGCCGGACTGCCAGAGGCCGCTTGTGGTGTCGAAGAAGGCCTTCATCTGCGCCGCCATCATGCCGAACCGCGTCGGGAAGCCGAACAGGATGCCGTCGGCCTCGGCCAGCTGCCGCGCCGTGATGACGGGGTGGTCCTCGCGCCCCGGCGCCGCGTGCATTTTACCCAGCACCTCCTGCGGCAGCGTCTCCGGGACACGCCAGATGGTGACCTCGACGCCAGGAACAGAGTCGGCGCCCTTCTTCATCTCCTCCGCTAGTGTTGCGACGTGTCCCCAGGTCGAGTAGTACCTGCAGAAAGAATAGACGGAAATTGCAGAGATCGGATCAATGTGCTGCTGCTAACCGGAAGGAGAAGAAGATTGAGCAGAGGCGGCAATTACACGATGTAGATCTTGGTCGCCATTTCTGCAGAGTTCTCTTCTCCTTGATCTGTGTTTCTACTCTCGTTGTTGTCGCCGTATGGCTGGTGATGGAAGAAGACGGAGGGGCGCTGGTATTTATAGAGAAAATCTAAGGGCTGCTAACTCATAGGGAGTAGTTAGCTGGATGAGTTGCCTATGTGTTCATCGCGTCGCTACTGACATAGGCACGTCCTCTGAGTCTCTGACCTGGCAATATTCCGAGGGAAAAGCAACAGGAATCCAACAACGGATTAGGTGATGCTGATGGAAGCTGCTTTGAAGTATACTCACTCAGGTATTTATTTCATTTAGTAGAAATGAAATGAATACATGTATTCATTTTATTTACATTATGATTTCAAAAATATCTACATGTTTGGTGTCACCGGAATTTGCAAATGACAGGTCTGAGATAGGAATTGGGTTTACACATGGGAATATTTCGATGGATTTACCAAACGAAATGACAGACCAATTCCGTGACAACCAAACAGCATAGGGATAGAATTACAAAATGAATTCCATGATTCCAGGCCCAAATGATGGATACCAAACGACCTAAGATGTTTTAGCTTTATAAATAAAATGTATCCAGACTCTTAGATTCATCTAAGTTTGAAATGAACCTACACTAAAAAGGGTCTAGGTATACTATTTTTGGAAAACTAAAACATCTTATATTTTAAAACGGAGGGATAGTACTGTAGTAAAATAAAAGGGAGATATTATGGGGGAAATGACACCAACTTCAGCATGACGCTTGCGGAAATGACACCAACTTCAGCATGACGCTTGCACGACGTATATGGATCATCAACTCAGTCGTTACCGTCCTAGCTTTCCTCCGGCGGCTGCCGCTCCATCATTTGACCAAGAAAGTACTACTTCTAACTGCTTAATCACGTCACATCACCGCATGTCGGAGACCGATCTTGGATTCGCGTTTGATTTCTGAGTTGAGCGACGCATCGATGATGCAAACAACGCATCACAAAATAAATCGCATGCACGAGACAGAGACGTGGCGCATTTATCAGCAAACAACATGCGGTTTCACCAAAAACGAAAGATAACCGACTGATTACGAACTTGATGACCAAGGAGACCAAGAGGACAATGCTACCTATGATGGTACGCTCCTCCCCTATTTAATTGTTGGGGTTGGATGTGTCTAGGATGGGTTCTATTTTTAAGCTAACGGTCTCTAATCGAAAATCCAAATCTTTAAAATATCGTCTAAAAGAGCGAGAGTTTCAAAATCCCATAATATATTTTTAATAAAAGTTAAGATATAAAATAGCATAGGTCTACGTGGCTAAACATCTACATATCGTCGACTATATTACGGATCATGAGTTGGACTTTCGTGATCACGGAATATCGTATCCACGGGAACCGGGGTACGGGTGATCCACTAAGTATGAGTCCCGGAGCTCCGAGTGTCACGTAGGCCATCCTACGGCTTGCACGAAAGCATGCACCGAGATCAGTCTCGTGGCCTAGACCGCGGGAAGAATATATCATGACGTATACTTCTCAGGACATGGAGCATATACCCTTGGGGTGTGAGCTGGCTGGCCCACTAGGGTCCCCACGGAGAAAGCAATAAATAAAGGGGCCACTACCGACCGGGGCTCATGTGCAGCAGGCCCCACGTTGGTGGTGCCGCCTCGTCTATCTGAGTACGAAACGGCTACAAGACAAGACGCGGGTTCAGTCCGCGGGGAAGGACAAAGCAAAGGAGTGGGGCTATATAGGCCTAGGGTTGGTGGCAATTGGTTATCACCCAGACCTGTTGGTAGCCATGACAGGGGCCCACCTGGAGAGATCTCGGTGTGGCTCGGTATGGGGTATCGGAGGCTAGCGTGGTCGCCCGCTTAATGATATAAAAGGAGGGCTAGTGCCTTAGGACATAAAGGAGAGAGCCACGGATAGAGAAATCCACGGATAGGAGAATCAATAGAGAGAGATACATAGAGAAGGATGGGCGAATAGAAGGATAGGGAGATTCAGATCCGAAGAGATCCAAGCCTCCAAGATCAAGAGTAACATCTAGAGAAGAACACCAGAGAATAGGTAGAAGAGGGTGACCAAGGTCACCAATAGAGCTCCTTCCCGCCTCCCGATGAGGGAGAATAAGATCCACCTTGTAACCATTGTCACTCCACTTGAGAAATACCATCAGACATGCAGGATGTAGGACTGTTAGCCTCTGAGCAGCCTGAACCTGGGTAAAACCCGTGTGCCTCTGAGATCCATGTTCATCGTCTACAACATCGGGAAGGGACATGTGACGTGCTTGTCGCCCCTATGTGAACAACTAAAAGGATGTCCAGAACCCCTGATGTACGTGTTCATGCACACGACATTTGGCACGCTAGGTAGTGCACGGCCATTCTTGCGTTTCTTCGGCACTCATTCAGGCCCCACGGCTTTAGGGCCAGCAGCAGGCTCGCCCATAGTGCGTCCCAGGGCGAGCACAATGACGTTAGTGTCGCCGCTGCAGAGTGGTGGCTAGGCGCTCGATGTGTTGCATTGCCTGCGAAAGAGCAACACATCGACAAAAGAAAGAGAAGTTCACTACTTCACATATGATTCGATTACATTCCGTTGTAACCAATACTAGGAAGATACACGAGTGTTGTGGCAAAAGCTGAGATCTAATACTAGCTACCTTGATATGCTAGGATATTGGCGCAAAAGATGCAACAAAGCGCGCAGGTGGCGGAAGTTGCAGAGAGTTTCTATATCCTACCGCCACCAGCGACCTGGCTAGTCCGAGCTCAGCGGCTACTAGGGACAATATCCATGTCCCGTGTCTGTCGTGGCTGCTCAATGGCATCACCAGTCGTCTTTGTCGCCATTGTCGCTGCTTTTGGCCAAGAACCAGGTGCATGGGTGACACAAGCTGTCGTCGAAGAACTTGATAGAGAGGCGGCCGTCCACGGTAGCGGCACAACAATATGTGGCCGGCTACAAATTGTACTCCCCGTTCAAGGAGTGCCAGTTAACCTTGAGGTGCAGGTGGCCATCACGGTTTGTGCACGTCTCTACCTTCCAGATGTCATGTCAGCCGCTTACCTCCCTCAGTAGCATCACCAGCAGCGGACAATCGGCGAACTCCCTAGCAAAACCGTCAGGAAGTCTCACCATATCCTTGAAGCCAGGAAGTAATTGGAGAAGGAACTCGAAGTCTCCTAAGTCAGGGAAGACCTCCTCTAACGAGGTGGAAGGAGGAAGAGACGCGGAAGGCTACCGCCCGCGGCCCCGGCTACGTCCGCGCCCGCTCCCGCGTCCATGATCATGACTGCTTCCGTGATCGTGACTGCTTCCTTGGACTACGGATCCATGTAGTAGCTAGATGGCTGGTTCTCCTCCTTTGTGCTTTCATGTCTAGATCTTGTGAGCTCCGTTCATGATCAAGATCATCTATTTGTAATTCTGCATGTTGTGTTTGCGGGGATCCGATGGATATTGAGATACTATTTCAGATTGATTATTGATTCTATCATGTCTTTGTTATTTGTGATCTTGCATGCTTTCCGTTGTTAGTAGCTATCTTGGCTAAGTAGATGCTAGCAACTCCAAGAGTTAGTATTTATGCTCGATAGTGGGTTCATGCCTCTGGTAATCTTGGGAAGTGACAGAAATCTCTAAGGTACTAGATGTGTTGTTGCTACTAGGGAGAAAACAACAATCCTTTGTTCATAGAACAGTCGTATTGTTTACTTTACACGCAGTTCGTAAAGCAATAATATGTTGCTTGCAACTTAATACTGGAGGGGGTTCGGATGATAACCTGAAGGTGGATTATTAGTCATAGACGCAGTTGGATGGCGGTCTATGTATAATGTTGTAATGCCCAATCAAGTCTCAAAGGAGTCAAGATGATTAGTATATGCATGTATTGCTTTCTCGATGTTTGTCAATTGCCCCGCTGTAATTTGTTCACCCAGCATGTTATCTATCTAAGGAGAGCCACCTCTAGTGAACTATGGATCCTGGTCCTTTTTCTTTACATACAATCTACAATCTTTTACTTCTTTGTGTTTACTTTCTGCAAACTTTTACTTCTTTCTATTTGATACGTTTAATCCTTTGTTTTCCACAAAACACGGTGACATTGACAACCTCATCACAAGTTGGGGACAAAGTTCTGTGGTTGTGTTGTGCAGGTCTCCACGTTGCTACTAGCACCGGTAGTGCGCCCTGCCAAAGCTCAGCTAGTAACACCTTTGGGGTGTTTCCTTGCTCCTACTGGTTCGATTAAACCTTGGTTTCATACTGAGGGAAACTTGCTGCTGTGCTCATCATACCTTCCTCTTGGGGTTCCCAATGAGCTCTACATCAACACCGCACCAGCACTTTTCTGGGCGCCATACACAGAGCCATCAAGCATTTTTCTGGCGCTGTTGCCGGGGAGTCAAGGACATCTTCACAAGGGGAGTCCCTCATAACCAATCTCTTTACTTTGTTATTTTTGTTTTGATTAGTTTGTTTTTGCTTTGTTTGCTTGTTTCTTTATCAAAAACACACAAAAATTAGTTTTACTAGTTTGCTTTCTTATTTCAAAAACACAAAAAAATTAGTTCCTTTCTTAGGTTGCCACTATGTCTAGCCTTGCTCCAATCACTATGTCACCCGAGGAAATGATTTTCACTTTTAAACAAGGAATTGAGGAAAGTTTTAAGGAAGCTTGGTCTAGAATCTCTGATCTACATGAAAAAACTAAGCCTAAAATGACTCAAAGCTTGTTCCTTAGCAGTTTTTACCTTGGAATTGCTCTTTGCTATAGATATGCTTTAGATGTTGTTGTGGGAGGAGATTTCCTCCAATGTAATGAGGATGATGCTATTAATTCTATAAAGAAATTGATCCTCACTTACAACTTGCTTAGCCAAACTGATATTTCTTTCGCAAGAATATTTGCTAGATTGAACACTCTTGAGACTAGCACTACTAGCTTAAAAGATTGCTATAATACGCTTAGGGAGCATCACAATTATGTTCCAATAAACTCTGAACCATCAAAGTGGCTCCCTACAGTAAAGATTGAGATAAACACTGAAACTTTTCAAGCTCGCTGTGATATCATGTCTGAATTTTGTCTCATGCCCAAAGATATTTATGAATCTTTAAATAATTGGGGGCTTACTGAAGGAGGAAAGAAATACCTCTTGCTAATAACACTACCATATTACCTCTTGGAAAATCTGAAGGAGTGTTTACAAAGATCCTTGGGAAAATGATTTCTACTGATTATCTTGTTATTGAATGTGTAGGAAAAGGACAAAATACACTTGGAAGGTCCCTATTAGAACTCCTTGGAGCAATAATAGATGTGGGAAAGGGCACCATGCACCTTTCTTCTCCACCAAACAATCATATTTTCCCCAAGGTTAAGAATAGAAGTAAGAGAGGTAAGGGCAAGAAATTTGGTTTTAATGTTTCTTCATTTGAGAACACTTGATTCTTTCTTGCTTCTTATGCCTAACTTAAAGGCGTTAAAGAAAAGTACTTATTGGGAGATAACCCAAAAGTTTTAGATGAGTCTTGGAAGTTATTACTTCAGTAATAACCTCTCCTTATCTTTTTTATTTGCTTTTTGTGCCAAGAGTAACCTCTAATGAGAGAGAAGTAATGATTGGGAAAGTTGCTGTCCCGAAACAGATTTCTGTACTTCACCGTAAAAAATCGTGTAAAATCTCTGAACGTCTTTTTGAGGCGTGAAGTTTTGTGCTTCTGCCCCAGGTTGTTATCTAACTTTCATTAGCTCAACACTTTTTGATTTGAGCAACATAAGGTCTTCGAAAAAATTCGTCTTTACCTGCTGGTCTGTTTTGACAGATTTCTGCCATTTTCTGCATTTGCTTCTTGTTGGTTCCTTCTTGAGTTATTTTGGGGAATTGAGCTTTTTGAGGGAAGTGCTACAGTAGCTAGTGTTCTAATGGAAGTTTATTTGGTGTTAGAACTGAACCTTAAGACTTATTTATCTTGAGTGCACTAATGTTGCTAATATAGATTGTGTGAAGTTTTATATGAAGGAAAAATTGCAGGTGTATGAAAGGAATGAGTAATGAGATGAAGGATGGACTAAAGCTCAAGCTTGGGGATGCCACATGTGTCATCCAAAGAAATATCCAAGAAGTAGAAGCATCAAAGCTTGGGGATGCCCAAGGCATCCCCTCTTCATCAATAAAAATCCCAGGTTTCTTCCAAACGCTTCATTTTTATTGTTTCATGCACAGTTGTGTTGTTCTTGGAGCGTCTTCTTTTTCGTTTTCATTTTGGTTTTTCGTTTGCTTTGGTTTGCTTAGTTTTCTGAATAAATTGGTTTGACCCCCTCTTTCATACATTGGTTTGGTTTGGAAAAGAGTAGGAAAGTTCATGCTTTTGTGGTAAAAATAGCTCGTTTTTGACTGTGGCCTATGCTTTGTCATGCCGTGCTTGATATTTTTGGCTTTATGCTTAGTATTCTGTGATGTAGCATGACTTGTTTTAAACAATTGAGATTGCTTAGTGTGCCTTTGATGAATCATGCGTTGTTTTAGCATATTAAAGCATAGTATAGTGGTATTCTCCTTTGATGCTTTATTTGGGTTGACTTGGCGCATGCTCACACCATGTTATGACAATCTCAAGTCACCATAGCCTTTATGATCCTTTAGTTTTCAACTTGTAGTATCACTTTATGCTTTGATCAATTATGTTTTGTCGCTCTACATGATTATGGCCATTATTGCTCTCTTAGTTTGTCGCTCCCAGTCTTTTGCTAGCCTCCACAACCAAGTATGAGGTCCACTCATGCATCCAACTCCCTAAACCAAGTTATTCCAAAGAGTCCACATACCTACCTACTAGCTTATGCTATTCCAAGTATATTCATGCTTTTGTTTACCTTCCAAATTAAATTTGTTATGAGAAAACTAGTGATTAAAGCTCTCACAAACTTGATGGCACACTTTACTTTTTGCATCTAATAAACTTGAACCATTGGGTCCTTCTTTGTTGCGTATATTCTTGCGCTTTATAAGTTGAAATTAGCAGAACCATGTTTCATGGGGAACGCTTTCAACATTGCACTTGTACTTTGTACCCCGTTGATATCATGATCTTTTGCTTACGGATCCCGGCGGTGTGAAATAAAAATAGAACTCGTAAGATCATGGAGTCTGTATGTGTGTTAGAGAAACACCTGGGCCGCTAGCCTAAGCCATGCATAATCATGGTGGAAACTTGCAGCATCACCATAATGAGCACTCTATGAAGCATCCTCAATAAAAACCTATGCAAATAGCAAATAAAAAGATCGCTGAGATGCTCATTGTCTGCTTGCCTTGTCATTTTGATTATGGGAAAGCTCTCGTATCATGTGCAAGGGGTACCCCGTTGGCGGTTCTTAATGATACACATGTACTTACAATGACAAGAGCTTACTCGTGACTGAAGTTGAGTAGCATGAGGATCGGTCTTCGTAAGTAAGGGGCATGAGATTTCGGTTTATAACTTGTCAAGCATATCCTCTTAGTTGTGTCACTTTAACCTTAATCACTTTAAAGATGCTTACGATAGGGGCAATGAGAGCTGAAAGCTATAAGTACCATAATTTTTGGAAGCTCTTTATGAGACTTGAATCCCTACTTCCTTTTATAAAGGCCTTTCTTCCACCATTATATTGAGTCTCCACCTTCTATCTTTATGCACCTACTTTGAGAGCATAGTGGCCATTCTTAGTTCTATGTGCAGTGTCCCAAGACTAGTTGATTGATGCATATCTTGATATTGCTTGTTTTAAACTATTTGTATCTAGTCACTCTTATGAACTTTGAAGGTTTCCTATGCATTTATATTTGCTACTCTATGAGGGACAAGTTGAATACTAGTATGCTATGTTTTCTTTATGTGAAACAAACAAACTCTTGCAAAGCATTGTTATTCATGAATCTTTTGTTTGTGCCTTTTCATGTTGCATCATAGTTTCTTTGTCTTATTGCTAGAACTTTGTCTTTCATGTTATGATTGAAGTACTATGATCCCAGCTTTGAATGTTTTACAAATACTTTGATCAAGTCTTTGATGGTGCATGTCACCTCAAAAATTATTCTTTCTTTTTATCACTTACCTACTCGAGGACGAGCAGGAGTTAAGCTTGGGGATGTTGATACATTGCAAATGTATCTATAATTTTTGATGTTCCATGCTTGGTTTTATCCACTTTCTTGTGTTTTGTTCCAACTTTGGAGTACTTTTCATATGATTTCTTGGACTAACCTATTAAGAAGAGCCATAGTGCCAGCTGCCTGTTTTCTGCTGTTTTTGGTTCCAGGAAAGTCAGAAAATGAATATTCTCGGAATTGGACGGGACAAAAGCCAAAGTGCCTATTTTTCCGGAAGTCATCAGATGCCAAAGTACGAGACGGAGAGGGGCCAGGGGCCACCACACCACCTGGCCGCGCGGCCAGGCCTGGCCCGTGCCAGGGGGTGGTGTGGCCGCTCCCGGCACCCCCTCGGTCTCCCCTTCTGACTATAAGATGCCCTCGGGACGTAAACCCTAAGGACCCGATCAAAAATCCACGAAAGAGTCTGTAGCCGCCGTCATCTCCATCCCTAGATCGGGAGGGATCTGAAGCTCTTCCCGGCACCCTGCCGGAGAGGGGAATTCACCCTTGAGGCCTTCTTCATCACCATGAAAGCCTCCAGTGTGATGCGTGAGTAGTTCATCCTTGGACTACGGATCCATGTAGTAGCTAGATGGCTGGTTCTCCTCCTTTGTGCTTTCATGTCTAGATCTTTTGAGCTCCGTTCATGATCAAGATCATCTATTTGTAATTCTGCATGTTGTGTTTGCAGGGATCCGATGGATATTGAGATACTATTTTAGATTGATTATTGATTCTATCATGTCTTTGTTATTTGTGATCTTGCATGCTTTCCGTTGTTAGTAGCTATCTTGGCCAAGTAGATGCTAGCAACTCCAAGAGTTAGTATTTATGCTCGATAGTGGGTTCATGCCTCTGGTAATCTTGGGAAGTGACAGAAATCTCTAAGGTACTAGATGTGTTGTTGCTACTAGGGAGAAAACAACAATCCTTTGTTCATAGAACAATCGTATTGTTTACTTTACACGCAGTTCATAAAGCAATAATCTGTTGCTTGCAACTTAATACTGGAGGGGGTTTAGATGATAACCTGAAGGTGGATTATTAGTCATAGATGCAGTTGGATGGCGGTCTATGTATAATGTTGTAATGCCCAATCAAGTCTCAAAGGAGTCAAGATGATTAGTATGTGCATGTATTGCTTTCTCGATGTTTGTCAATTGCCCCGCTGTAATTTGTTCACCCAGCATGTTATCTATCTAAGGAGAGCCACCTCTAGTGAACTATGGATCCCGGTCCTTTTTCTTTACATACAACCTACAATCTTTTACTTTTTTGTGTTTACTTTCTGCAAACTTTTACTTCTTTCCATTCGATACGTTTAATCCTTTGTTTTCCGCAAAACACAGTGAGATTGACAACCTCATCGCAAGTTGGGGACAAAGTTTTGTGGTTGTGTTGTGCAGGTCTCCATGTTGCTACTAGCACCGGTAGTGCGCCCTGCCAAAGCTCAGCTAGTAACACCTTTGGGGTGTTTCCTTGCTCCTACTGGTTCGATTAAACCTTGGTTTCATACTGAGGGAAACTTGCTGCTGTGCTCATCATACCTTCCTCTTGGGGTTCCCAATCAGCTCTACATCAACACCGCACCAGCACTTTTCTAGGCGCCATACACAGAGCCATCAAGGGTGAAGTCCCTCTATTGGCTCAACAGAAGCCTGCACTAATGCCAGGCCAGTGGTTATCAGGGTATTACGGCCCACCTACTGCCAGACCCCACTAGCAAAATAGTCATTACGCCACGAGGAGGTGCTCTCGCAGAGACAAATGCTTAGCAAGGATCCCTTTGCCAAGAGACATATGATAGTCCCTACAAGGTTCCCTCATGAGGAGGCTCGTCCTGAAGACCCTCGCCGAGGGGAAGTTCCCCTCACCATAGGCTCACGCAAAGCACACTTGGGAAACAACGCCCAAGTGCTGGAGACCAAGAGGGACCACTACCCTACACCTGTAGCGCAAGGAAGGTCGTTGCCTTTCCACAAGGAAGGCATCTTCCTATTCACCAAGCCAGGAGTGGTTGATAATGCCTGCGCTAGTGGGGACCACCTCTTCCTCTCTGGTGGCGAAGGAACATGTAGGAGGCGGAAGAGAAGATGCCCACGACATCCCACATTAGACCGGGTCCACCAACTAAAACCGATGTGGTAACCCTTCCTGCCATGATCATGGGATGAGGACCAGGGAGCCGGGCAACACCATATAAAGGATCCGATCTTTCTCCCACCTTGGGAAATCCTAGCTTTTTCCTAGCTAAGAACCCTAGATCTGATCACGTGATCAGCACCTTCTACTGTAAAACTTGCCAAGTAGTGCAAGCAATCTAGACAAGCAGGAGTAGGGTTTTAAGTCGCACGGTGTTCTGAACCTGGGTAAACTCTCTGTGTCCCACTTCCATGTTTTCTAATGTTTCCTCACCAAGATCGCCAAGGGTTTTTGGAGATCATGTTCAGTCCATGTGTTTGATTTCATCCTACTTCGAGAGGTACCCTGTAGGGACAATATCTGACATTTGGTGTGCGAGGTAGGGGCTGAGGTGTGTCTCCTACTTCCTCATCGACATGGTCAGGTTGACCCGCAAGGAGCGTGCCTGTCGTCCAGTCTCTGCCGTTGCTGCCACCAGCCAGGCGAGTCCAAACCCCAGCGGCAACAACAGTCGTGCTAATATCGATCCTCCCCATCAGGAGTAGGGAGCACCCTCCAAAAAGAAGGACAAGGAACCCAAGCGCAAAATGCTAGTCGTGCTTGTGGTTGAGCCTGAGCACAAGAACCTGTGTAGAACCAATGGCGAGAAAAAGGATGGTTGCTCCTACTGCCTTTTCCACAAGGCGCACTTTCACAACACGGAAAATTGCTTTGAAATCGATAAGTTGTGCAGCGAGCGTGAAACAAGAAGGTATTGCGGCAACGCCTGCGACTATGGTCATGGAGGCCACCAAGCGGCCTGCCGCTGGAACAACCGCAATTACAACAACAACAACAACAACAACAACAACAACAACAACAACAACAACAACAACAACAACAACAACAACAACAACAACAACAACAACAACAACAACAACAACAACAACAACAACAACAACAACCAACCGAATCAACAAACCAAGGCCGCCCAACATCCCCTCGGCGAGGGAAACAAGAACCTCCCCGAGGGTCATCCTGGAGATTTCCAAGAGCCGCAGGCAATGGCATGGTAGGGCATAGGCTCCCTTCTCTAACCACCATCTTAAAAAGCTCACCCACGAGATAGCCATTGCAACCCCCACAGACGTTTTGAAGCTCAAGTGGTCCCAGTTCCCTGTTACTTTCAACGACGGTGACCACCTAAGATCCACAAGGACCGTAGGCACCATCCCTCTAGTGTGCACACCCACCATTAACAATGTAGCCATCACCAAGATTCTAATCGACGTAGGCGCGGGCCTCAATGTCATCTCCATAGAGACATTCAAGAAGATACAAGTGCCATACGAGCGCCTCATGCCTACCAGGCCCTTCTCGAGAGTGACTGGAGGAATAACCATGCCCTTGGGCTAGGTGAAACTCCCCGTCACATTTAGGAATCACAAAAACTACTGCACCGAGCACATCGACATCGACATGGTGCACCTAACCTTGCCCTAAAATGCCATCCTTGGCTACCCTGCATTGGCAAAATTCATGGTGGTAAATTATAACGCCTACAAACTCGTCAAGCTCCCAGGATGCAGTGGCACCATCACCATTCGGGGCGGTGAAAACGACGTGAGGCGGTCCATTGAGAATGCCTACAAGGATGTCATCACTGCCTATACTGCCGATGAAGAAGCCATTGAACTCCTCGCAAAGAAGAAACAATCGTTCCCTTAGGAAGGAGCCCTACCAAGAAGGTGACATCGGGCGCCAGTTGCTCGGGGGCTACCAGTGGTCGTCTGCCTACCAAATAGGAAGGCGCGATCGTCTCCTTCCTCCGGGCCAATGCCAGCATGCAAGGACACTGCTAGAAGTGCCCGGGAAGGCAATCGAGCACCAATCGGCGAAGCGCCCCATTGAGCATCCTGTGAAGCAAGAGGCGCATCGTAAGAATACATAAGAAGGAATCCACCTCACTGAGTATAAAGCCCCCGAAAGTCACCATCGACCTCAACATCAAGCATGTCGCTCGCTACTCCAAGAGTTGCTACTCGGTGGACAAGCGCACCAAGCGTCGTCGCTCCACAGGGAGCGCACCAAGACACACCCTAACAAAAGAAGGACACTACTCCACATTGTCCACCCTCGCCAGCCAAAAACGCTCTGGGACGCCACAAAGTTCATAATCACGAGTGAGACCCTCCAACCTCATGCCAAGCAATCCTACAGCTCGCAGCCACTCATTCCTGGGGGTTGGGCACCTCGAGAGCACCTCCTCCCACACTTGGGGCTATCAATACCTCCATATCACTAGAGGAAGTCTCGCCAAAAAGAGAGCGCTCCCCAACTTCCACCGTGAATCACCTCCACGCCGCTAGAAGCCTCTGACCACCTTATGGTGCACTTGTACTGAACATATTCATGTAAGCAATAAAGTGAGGACTTCCCACCGACGACGTCTCATGCACCCTTACCCCCGGTAAGTGGATTTTCATGTTGTATGCGCTCATGATATCTCTACTATGCATCGCATGAGCGGGGCTAGGCAAGGTACCTATGCTTGGGTCTGTCCCATCAGCACAAGACCAAGTGACTAGATTTCTGACTCGCGGTACTGATCACCCCACATGCATCACCTTGACATGGTCCTTGGCGCTTGAACTCCTCGTGCAACACACATGCGTGAACCAAAGAAGTGCATACCAACATCTTGCATGCAACTTGCTGGCATGATGATGCCCCATAGCAGAATGCAAAAGTGGTCCTACTCCACAAGGATGTAGCTAGGGGCCTCACGAGAGGTCCCTCCCAAGGTGCACAAGGTGTCATCATCGGGGGCTTGCCTATGTTTAGCAAAATAGAGCATAAGCAAGTTCCCCGCGGGAGGCCATCACGAGATGTGCTTCGCGAGGCATCACGAGGCGTCCTCGTCGAGGCCCACAAGGTGTCCTTTCCTAGGTCTCATAGGAGGTCTATCTCTAGGGGGCATCACAGGATGTGCTTCATAGGGTGTCATGAGGCGTCCTCTCCGAGGCCCACAAGGTGTCCTCGCCTAGGTCTCACAAGAGACTCCCTTTTTATGGCCTCATGGGAGGACCACTTCGAGGCCCACAAGGTGTAGTCATCAGGGATTCGCCTCTGTTAGCAAAACGGAGCAGAGGAATCTACCCAGGGAAGGCCATCACGATATGTGCTTCGCGAGGCGCCATGCAGTGTCCTCGCCAAGGCCCACAAGGTGCCCTCGCATAAGCCTCACAAGAGGCATATCTTAAGGGAGTCCATCATGAGTTGCGCTTCATGAGGCCCCACAAGGTGTCCTCGACGAGGCCCACAAGGTGCCCTTGCCTGCATCTTGCATGAGACTTGCCTGCAAGAGAATCATCACACTACACACTTCACGGGGCGCCACGAGGTGACCCTACCAAGGCCTACAAGGTGCCCTTGACCTACCTACTCTAGGCGCCCGCAAGTCTCGCCTAAGACTCTTCGCCAAGGACATCTTGGGATGTGCTCCGCGAGGCCTACGTGGGCCTCACGGGCGATCATCTACAAGGGTCACTCCTTGCCTGAGCTAAGTAAATGCTACCTCGCACCTCTACTCTACGCCCTTGTCTCACGTCCGCAGAGGACCGGGGGCTCGAAACTCGAGGACACGTACACAAGTTGCTCCTGTGGGATATGCATGCCCTATACTAACAATCCCACAAGGGCGATGTCTTAACAAGCACATGTTTGTTGCATACAATACATGGTACAAGTTGGGCCTTCTTGGGCCGCGCGCGTGCAGACACCTACTCCCCGCGAGGCATAGACCTCCACGTTTGGGAAGGACGCCCCATGTCACTCTATGGTGGAGATCTTCTCACCAGGAGGGTTAGAGGCCCCGCACTCAACCACTTTGCACTGATAGATCTTCAAGAAAGAATCCACATGTTGTTGGGCCTCCGTTGTGAGGGTGCCGACCAGGCTGAGGCCCATGGGCTTGAGGACGGCGGCCATGTCAAGCCTAGGGGCAAGGTGGAGGAGATTTCTTAAGATGCGTCTGCTGGCAAGGCCCAAAAGTTGGTGGCACTCCTCCTCAATGGCGTCGTCAAGCTCAGTCTAGAGTTGATCTAGCTCACCAGCAGTTTGATCCCTCGCTACTATGGATCACTCAAGGTCTTACCTGGTAGAATAGAGATCCACTTCCAGCTTATTATTCACCTCCTCGGAAGACTTCTGCTCCTCGATACAATGATCCTCCTGGGTCCTTAGTTGGTCACGAAGTCTTGCCCTACCTGCTTGAGCTCCTATTGGCTCTTGGACAGTTGTCTCTTCAGCTTTTCGACGGGACCGTGCTCCGTGCTCAGCACCTACTCCCTAGCCACTAGGCAGGAGGCAAGGGAGGCCACAACTCTCTCCCATCCAAGAAGCTCTTGTTGCCCGACGGTGAGCTCCTTCTTATGCTGAAGGAGCGCTCCTACTGGTATTTCACTTCCTCGCGCGTGGCCAAGATCTCTTTCTCGTGGGAACCTACAACGTCCTAGCATTGTTTGATCTTCGCGGTCCGCTAACGAACCTCGCCAAGAGCTACACATACCTCGGCCTCCGCACGGCGAAGGAGAGCGGCCTCCTCAGCTTTGTAGCTGGTGTCAATCACATTGTAGAGTTGGGACCATGCTTATCGAGATGATCATATTCAGACTCCAACCCCTCCTTCTCCATGGCCAGCTCCTAAAAGAACATTTTATGATCCCTATAGATTTATGTGTTAGATAACAATACCAAGGACTATTTAATTGTGTATTGAGTGCTGCAGATTTTTTCCAAAAGAAATACAAGGCAAATGCAGCAAAACAGAAGTTCTAGGGGCGGATTATCTGCCCCTGGCAGGGGACGGATTATCTTCTCCCGCCTCGATCAACAAGGGAGGCAAGGCACGACATTTTGATTAGGGCAGAGAATTCCCCGGATTGTTCGACCAGGGTCGGAGTTTTTGCCCTGGCCAAATAATACGGCCCTCCGAGGGGGCCAGATTATCAGCCCCCCAGGGATTTCTCAAAGGGCCAACCGGCGCGGCTTTCTGAAGGGGGGCGTACTTTTGGCCCGGATATTCCGTTCTGGGCTAGATTTTTGTCACCGGACGAATTATTTGGCCCCTACTTAGGCTGGATTATCCGGCCCCTATTTCCTCCAACGGCAGCTTTTTGAGAGGGGGTACATATACCCCATCTGATCTCCTTTCTAGACTCTCTTGGATCCAACGAAAAAGTTGAGCCCTGTTCAAATCAATTCTTCATGAGATCTCCACTTTCAACCACCCGAAGGCCTTGATCTTTGGGGAATCTAAGGAGGAGGCCTTGATCTACATCATCACCAATCAAGATCTTCATTTCCTCTCCCATTCATTTGGGGGAATTTTGATCTAGAGTCTCTTTGAATTTATAGATCTCAGTTTCATTACTTGATCACTTGTTTTATTGTGGCAGCTTGTTTTCATGACGGGAGCCTCCATTTCAGGTGAGGATGTGTGCCTCGGTAGCGTTGTAAAGGCACCGGTTCCCGCCTTGAAGGGTACCACATAGTGGAAAGGTGGATCAGGCCAGTTGTGGGAAGATCCGTCGAAGAACAGGGTGAGGCCTATTTTGGCATGGTGGTCTTAGTACTGCCCACCCCTCCAACACAGACGTACTTCCCTTAACAGTGAAGGAACTACAGTAAAATAAATCATGTGTCTCTGTGTGCTCCACTATGGTTACCTCGTTACTCTCACCGCTTTTACTCACTTAGTAGCTAGGTTGGCATATAGGGAAATTCACCTTAGTTTCATATCTAGAGAATTTACCTTTGTGTCAAGCCTAAATTTGAAAAATAATTAAAAATTGGAGTAGCACCTATTCACCCTCCTCTCTAGGTGCCCATACAATCCATTTCAATTGGTATCAGAGCCTCGGCTCTTTATTCGGTCTTTAACGCCTAAGAGGGTATGGGTACTTGTGGAGATGGTAATGATAATGTGGAGAAGGTCACCATGGATGATCTCAAGATCTTGGAAACAACCTTGATTAAAACAATGGAGACCCAATTGCAAGAAATGTGTGACTTGATGACACGTCTCTTGCCACCCACAAACTCACCTCCCTCTCCCACTAAGGTTACAACTTCTCTTTCAAAGGACAAATTTAAGGCTAACTCCAATGAAAAGGAGTTGGAGGATGAAGATAAAAATAAGAGCCCCTCTCCAAAAAAGGGAAGAAAGGAGGATTATAGTGAGGTCTCTCATCTATACTCACCTGATCCACCAATCCCTCAACCTCATATAAACAATAAGGGTTATCCACCCAAGCTTAGTGTATCTTCTTTTAATCAATGGAATTTTTTGATGAAATATCATGTGTGTAGTTCATACATTGAGTTGTGGAAGATTATAGAGGTTCGGCTTCATGTTGTGGATCCAACAAATATGACTCGAAGAGAATTTGTTGATAGCCAACTCAATGCCGTTGCTCTACACATGATATAACTAGGTGTGGGTCCCAAGGACATGCCACATATTGAACATCTCAGCACTGCCAATGAAGCTTGGGATGCCCTCACTGAGTTGTTCATCGGAAATGAGAGCATGAGAAGAAGTAGATATGATGCTCTAAGTAATCAAGCTAGCGGCTTCTACATGTTGGATGGTGAGGATCACGAAGATATGTATATAAGACTCTAGTCCATTGCCACCACATTTAGAAACCATGGTGCCACACACATTGATGATGCATGGATCAAGAGAAAATATGTAAGCACTCTCATGACATTTGAACCAACGTATCTGAATAGCCTACAAGGAATACACAACTACCACTTCATGACTTCTAATGAAGTTATGCAAGAGATGGCTGCTTTCAAAGTTGTGGCCAAGAACGATGAAGATGCTCGTGCGCGACCTCTTGGTATGCAAAAGGGTGTTAATCTTGCCTTGAAGGACAATGTGGTTGAACAAGAAGAGGAGGAAAGGAACATTAACATAATTTTCATGAGTTGTCCTGAGGAAGTCAAGCGTGCACATGCTGAGTACATGGCGTTCTATGCAAGGAATTTTTGGAAAGATCCCGCCAAGCCAAAATCTGAGCTTGAACGTAAGAACGGGTCAAGTGGAAGAAAATAAAATGGTCCAAACCTGGGATCTTGCTACAATTGTGGAGACCGCTTTCATTTTGTTGCCGAGTGCCCCTATCAAAATAGAGAAGATCGTGGGGGTAGAATGGTTCTCGAGGATAAGTCAAAATCTCCATGCAAGAATCCATTCAACAAAAAGAATGTTCCTTACAAGAAGCAACCAAAGATTGTATTGGTGACCCAACAGGACTACTCATCCGCAAGCGAAGACGAAGATGATGATGATATCCCAAGAGAACTGGCAGCCATAGCCACCACTTCCACACAAACCTCTTTTCTCTTCGACTCGCCAAATGAGAATCTCTTCAACAAGAACATCAATTTCCTTATGGCAAGGGCCTCCGAGTTATCACCTTCTACCACTTCATTTCCTAAAGACTGATATGAATGATGATATGGATGATCCTACTAGTCTTAAGGTAAAGGAAGAAGTTATTGATTTGGATCATTATATAACTAACTTGCAAGGTGAGCACAAGAGGCACTTCGAGGCCCTCATGGGTCAACTTTTTCACTCGGAGGAACTCCTTGAAGAAAAGGGCAGAATTGAAAGAGAGGATGCAATGGAGATATCATCCTTAAAAAATGCTCTAGAGGAAGAAGGGGAGACTCGGGCTTCTCTTGAGGATAAGCTTGAGTCCATCGAAGAGTCATATGACGAGATTGCTGCAAAATTAATAAAGGAACATGATCGTGCTATTGCGAAAGCTAAAAAACTTAAAAAGGAAAATATTGAATTTGGGCTCATGCTAGACTAACTGAGAAGTTAGAGGAGCTTGACATTGCCCACAAGGCTTTGGAGAGTGAACACTCATGTCTCAATGAGTCTCATGATCAGCTCCAAACTCAACTATCCAAATATGATGTTCCTAGCACCTTTACCATTTTGTGTGATCATGTAGAAATTCTTGAGGAAAATGCTCGCTTGAAGAATGAGATTGCCAAATCATCTCTTCACAAAGGTAAGGACGTGCTCGGTGACCTATTGAGTAAAAAAAGATCAAACAATGGGAAGGAGGGACTTGGCTATGTTCCCAAGACAAATAAGAAGAAGAACAACAAGAAGAAGGCCAAATAAACCCAAGCAAAGACAAGCACAACGAAAATGACATCACGAAGGACAAAACTGATTATGATGGTTTTGCAGGACCCAATAATCCTCATTATGAACTGTTTTGTGATAATTATGGTGATTTTTATACTAGATATGTAGGCCCCTTTAATGGTTATATTGAATGGTCTATTTGGGTTCCAAAGACCCTTGTTACTAACATGAGAGGACCCATCGAAAAATGGGTACCTAAAACCAAGAATTAATTCTCTTGTAGGGCCATGCTTCTGGTGGGTCTAAATGGTTGCTTCACAATAGATGCACAAGTCATATGACTGGAAGCAAGGAGATCATCATGGATATGAGGCCAAATCATGATCAAATAACTGTCTCCTATGGTGATAAGTCAAAATCAAAGGTATTTGGTCTCGGCAAGGTTGTGGCCGCCCATGATATTTCTCTCGTGGACGTCATGCTTGTTGAGAATCTTGGTTGCAATTTACTCACAGTTGGTGCCCTTGGTAACATGGGCTTTGCTATTTTTATTAATGATGATATTGTGGTACTCTTGTGGAGTAAGTATCTAAAGGTCACTCTCGTTGAGTATGTCGAAAATGACTTGTATGTGGTGGACTTTTTGGGGAAAACCACTACAGGTCCGATGTGCTTATTCGAAAAGGCTGGTGCGGGCTAGTTATGGCATCTCCGTTTAGCCCACACATAGGAGGATCCAAAGGGTGGCTAGAGTGGTGCATGGACCACCCTGAGATTTCTACATAGCCTATATATATCATGGAAAAAATTAAAAAAATAAATGTAATTAAATTAAAAATTGTACTATTGGACCACTCTAACATGTCGAGCTAGATCCGCTAGTGAGCCCACATCAACATGAGAACTTTGCAAAGCCTCCACAAGGGTGGCCACATTCTTAGACTAAAAGAAAATGTTTCCTTTGCCAAAGATTGTGTTTGCAGGGCTTGTGTTGAAGGAAATATACATGACTCTCCCCATCAAAGGAAGACAATTATTTCACCAAAGAGGATCTTAGAGCTCCTTCATGTGGATATTTTTGGTCCTCCATCTCATGCAAGCCTTGGTGGGAAGAAGTATTGCCTTGTCATTGTTGATGACTACTCAAGGTACACATGGGTTTACTTCTTCAAGCAGAAGAGTGAGACTCAACAAACTGTCATCGACTTTGCCAATGAGGTTCAGCATCAACACAACATCCCATATTGGCAATAAGAAGTGGCAATGGCTCTGAGTTCAAGAACTACACCTTGAATGAATTCCTAAGTTAAGAGGGGATAATACACCAATATTCCACTTCATACACCCCTCAACAAAATGGTGTAGACGAGAGGAAAAATCGGACTTTGATGGATATGGCAAGATCTATGTTAGCTGAATTCAAGTCACCGTATAATTTTTGGGCTGAACCTATATCCACCTCATGTCACTCATCAAACCGGCTTTACCTCCACAAGATCTTGGACAAAACTCCCTTTGAAATACTTACCGATAACAAGCCCAATATTTCATACTTCTAGGTGTTCGGTTGTAAGTGTTTCTTTCTCATTAAAGGAGTTCGTTTATCTAAATTTGAGTCTAAGGCTTTAGAAGGTATTTTTGTTGGTTACGGTGTCGAATCCCACACTTATAGAGTCTACAACAAGACCACTGGAATTGTTGTAAAATCTTGTAATGTGGTGTTCAAGGAAAATGATGGCTCCCATGTGGGACAAGTTGATGTTTGTGATACAGATGTTGAAATACCCCAAGATTCCATAAGAAGAAGGGATTTCTATTTTCATGCCCTCGGTTCCTTAGTTATACTCACTTTTCCCCAGCCGCTTAACTTTTCCTCACTTTTGCCCATCTCCTTCTATGAAACTCTCACACGGTCTGAAACTCGCTATCCGTCAGCCTTGCCATTATGTGCTGACAAGTGGGGATGCATTCAGTCGGGTCCTGTAGTGGACCCTCGCCATTACATGCTGACAAGTGGGACCACGTTCTATCGGGTCCCGTAGTGGACCCTTGCCGATACATGCTGACAAGTGGGGCCACGTTTGGTCGGTTCCCGTAGTGGACACCTCTCTCCACTTATCCAGATCAGCATGGGACCCGTAGTTTATTCACATTAGCTCCGGACCCACAGCTTACCCAGGTTGGCGTTGTAAGATGGTACCCCGAGCCAGCCCCGCGCCCGCGCTCGTGTCGTTGCCTCCCCTTTCTTCTTCTTCTCCGGGGATGGCGGCCCTTCTCCGGCAATGATGACCCTTTGTCTAGATTTACTTAAGCCTCCCATTTCTGCTGGTCGTAGTATGGTGCTGTCTTGTTGACCTGTATGAAGGATGATAATGGCAACCACGCGCTTGTTGTGGACAATCAATTGGCGCAACTCAGGATCTCAATTGGGCGCGCGCTTGCTATGGAGAATGTGGGCGGCGAGCCGTTACGATGATTTAATTGGTTTATCGAGTTAATGTCTCGGCTGCAATCAAGTGAATCTATATCCAACCTTATTTTCACATTGGAGACTCCCTTATGGTAACATAGCTAGTTACCCCAAGGCTCTCTCTCATCATTTAATTGCATGCCATGCCATTGTTCTTAGTTGGCAATACATGTAGGACTATGTTACTACCCAAATTTACTCCCACTAGCACTATGACCAGCCTAAATAGAACCATGAAGAGAGGACGAGCCAGGGCTGACGTTGGGGAGTGATGAGGTAGCGTGGCCCCACCTTTTGTTCGAGCAGTCCACTCTCACCCATGTCCCTTGGCCTCTTCTCCCTCATCCATGCCAGCACCATCGACTAGCCCCCGCCCCCTCCCCCCACCTCCCCCAAAAAAATCCGCAAATGGCGGTGCCGCCGGAACTGGAGCGCTCCTCACAGGAGCGCATCATCGAGTCTAGCCCCTGTCGTCAGATCAATGACAAGTACGCCATGAGGGGGTCCTCGGGGCGTGCGGAAGAGAGGGGTGTGAGACGTACAGTGTTCCGGGACAGTGAGCACACAAGTTTACCCAGGTTCG
The DNA here is from genome assembly GCA_916181665.1 of Avena sativa. Taxonomy (NCBI): domain Eukaryota; kingdom Viridiplantae; phylum Streptophyta; class Magnoliopsida; order Poales; family Poaceae; genus Avena; species Avena sativa. The sequence continues at coordinate 598,559,528 of OV702289.1, forward strand.
AATTCGCCGGCTTTGGACGGATCCTACTCCTGCTAGCAATCCAGTAATACGGCAGAGCCGTAATATGGGTTACAAGGGTTTGCCTGTGTGAGTTGAGATTGTAGACTATTGAGGGTGCCCTAAAGGCTCTCCCTAGGACGACTTATATAGATATCCGGCCTAGGGTTTACAGGAGAGATCTATCCGGCTACGACTAAGAGTCGGTTACAGAGTACATATTGAACTACAAGTAACACTATGGGCCTAAGCTGGTAAGTCTTCTGGGCCTTCCCGTAGCCGGATTGGACTCCGTCTCTTCTCCCTGACTGGGCCGCCCGTGAAGCAAAGCTCTAACCTGAAGTGGCCCACCCTGGTCAGTGAGGAACTGTGAGGATACCCGGAAAGTATATCCCCAACAGCAGCCCCCGGAAGTCTCCAAGATCCAAAGTCGGATTCATCATCGTCTAGTTTGATCTGCGGCTTGCAGAATCTTGAAGGGTTCCTGAAATTTCACAACAAAAAATATGATCCGGGTCTTAAAAATAAGCCGGACCTATCAACAAGTAACTCGGATTTCCTAGCTTGATTTTCAAACTAAGACGGAACTTGGTCTCTGACATCACCTGACACTGGTCATGGTCAAGTCACGTCATCTGACAAACACCCTGTCAGCACGACCGTTGGTGGGTCTGCCGTTCGTGGAACTGAGGCGTCGTTTCAATGCGTAGACGGAGATCGAGGCGACGTAATCATCGCGTGGGTCCTTCCCAGTTCCTTCCACGATGTGTGGCATTCACACAGTGCCGTTTGCACGAACCTTAGCGCAGGTAGGTGGTTATAAGGGGTGAGGATTTTCCTTCTCCCCTCTTCACCTGTTCCCTTTGCCATTCCTTCTCCTCCACATCTCCCTAGCACACAAAGCTCTCCCGCCTCCCAGATTTCCTAGCGCCGCCCATCCAAGGTCACCGGTGCACCGGAGAAATGGCTTCCTCTTCCTCTTCCAGCCTAGCAGCGGTGGCGACGGCGATGGCTGCGGCAGAGAAGGAGAGCAACCGGGGAGTATGGATCCCATGCCTCCTCGACGATGAGAAACTCCAAGGCATGGAGAATGAAGGTCTCCTCCGCGCCGGCGACTGGCGGAGCGGTTTCGGCGAAACCATCCCCCACCCATGCGCTGGCGAGAGGGTCCACTTCGGCACCCACCTCGATAGAGGTTTGTCTTTCCCTCCCTTGGAATTCTTTTCCGAGGTGATTGATCATTACAGTGTACAGCTCCACCATCTTCCCCCGAACTCCATCTTAGAGATGAGTTCTTACGTAGCTTTGTGCGAGGGGTATCTCGGCATTAGGCCGAGTCTCACTTTGTTTTGTTTCTACTTCCATGTTCGTAGAAACTCCATTGCTGCCGGTAATCCTTACATTACCGGCACTATTAGCCTTTCTGTTAGACGCGAGCGTAGCTATCCTCGCATTTCTGCCAGTGAGTCGGTCAACCAATGGCCGGCCACTTTCTTCTATCATAAGGATATTCCTACTCCCGGTAAAGCTACTGCTTTGCCGGCTTTTATTGACGGAGCCGCCACGGCCCAACCGTCTTGGGACGAGGCCCCTCCGGCTCTGAGTGATGATCTGATCCTCGCTAAGAGGCGGATCGAATATCTAATAAAACACAAGGGCTTGAAAGGATCCGACCTGGTCCAATGCTGGGTCGCAGGCCAGATTCAGCCTCTCCAATACCACGGCGACCGTCTGATGCACTCCATCACAGCGTCAAAGAATGATTCCCTCCGCATCAGTCCTAAGGCTTTAAAGCCACAGGATTACATTAGCCAGATCAAATGTCTGATCAAGGAGCGGATTGAAAGAAAGATTCCGGACTTGTCTCTGGATATGCATACAGCAGAAGACCCTGTAGTTCTGGTAAGCTTCAATAATAAACCCTTTTATGTGTTTCACCCTTTAAGTTATTTTGCAATACTGAGATATCTTCTTTCTTTTCAGCTTGCCGACCTCCCCAAGTCGGAATTTGCTCCACTCGAGGGATATCCTCCAGAGTTTTCTCAGGAGGCGGAACTGGTCCCACTGTCGGACGTTGTGCCCAGGAAGCGCAAGGCTCCGACAGTGGTCGTCGGCACAAAGGAGGTGCCAGTCATGAAGAGGTAACTTTCAACACAACTTCCGCCTTTGTACCTTACTCGAATTTTGCTTTTGAGATGTAATGTTTTTTATTCTATTACATTCTCAAAGCTAAGCACCTCATCAAGGGTAAGGGGAAGGGAACTTCGTCGAAGCCCTTGCGGTAGACGAAGCTGACTATAGCTTCTCCTGCCGTGGCTCCTCCGACTCCTGCCCCACAACCCTCTGCAACGTTGGTGATTACTCTATCGCCGGTTGTCGCAGAAGATCTGGCTCCTTCAACGGGGCCAACGATCCTTGAATCGCAAACTGATGCCACCATGGGTGGCTCAGGTTTAGATAAGGGTGAACCCTCTTCGGGTAATGATCCCTCGGCAAAGACCTTTGCTGAAAACCTTCTGAATAATCCGGGACTTGCCAAATTTGGCTTGTCTCAGAAATCTATAGAAGAAATCCAGCTTCTGGCCCGGCAATGCCTGGAGATCCAAAATCTCTCTGCCGAAGAAGAAGCACAAGAAGCGGAGGACATCAAATACTTTGACCTTCTTGAACAAGTCCGCCTTCGTGACGAGGGACTTAGAGCTAGTGTGCTTCCACCACCTCTGGTTATTCCACTCACCCTCACCGAGAAGGTTACCACCGAGGTGAACATGTGTCTGAGCAAGCTCACACATGAACATCATGTAAGTCAGAATTCCAACTCTCGATTTTCTTTATTGTACTTTATATCATATCCTCTAGCCCCCAAGCATGAAGTAGGATATACAATCCGAGTTTATGCTTCCTTAGGATGCCAAAGAATGAACTAGTGTAGCCCCCAAGGCTCGTGCTGATATTAGTAACAATATTAGCCCGAGTCTTCAGTAGACTTCTGACTCTGGGTATTTTGACTTACAAAAAGTTAATTCATATAACCAGGATTTGTTGAAGAACATCTGCAACAAGCGGACAGAGATCAAAGCTCTCCGACTTGAAAATGCTGAGCTGAAGGTCTCCAAGGATGAGGCCGAAGGTAAACATTCTGAGACTCAAACCTTGTCTTTGTGTTTTCATAGTCGAATACTTTTGTTGAACTGTTGTTCCTTTTGACTTACAGCACTGGTAAAACAGTCCTGCGCTATGATTGAAGAGGCCAAGAACCTCAAAACCTTGGTGGTGGAGAATAAAGAACTTCGCCAAGAGCTGGATAAGCTCAAGGCGGATCATGAGAAGAGCATCGCTCAAGTTCTCGAATCCTCCTCCATGGCTACTGATGAGCGTGATCGTAAGATTGCGGCTCAAGATTAGAGAATCTCGGATCTCAACAACGAGCTTTGCAGAGAGAAGGACCTTTCCGAGGCGCTCCGAGCTGAACTCTGGAGTCTTTGAGAAGAGAAGACCAAAGTTGACGACGTCATCTTCGGTACGTTTCTATCTCTTTGACTTGTCTATTTCTTCGACTCTTTTGACGTCGAATTTACTTAACTGTTTTGTGTTAAGTGTATAGGTCCTCTGAACTTGATAGACTCCACTTCCACCGAGCCTCGCACCCACCGGCTTACCCAAGTTGGTGATTTGCTTCATGACTTCCGCCAGTCCATCAAGGACATTGGCGAAGCTCTTAAGGTTCCAGACATGCATAGCATGTCCGACTTTCAGGTGTGAGACCAGGCGAAGGAGAGCCGCAGCTCGTCTAGGACTGGAACATGTCCTACACGCGACCCGCGGTGCAGAACGCTCTCACCATGGTCATGAGCCACCATGGAAACATGGAGATATGGCAAGTGACCAGAGGGTACTGCAAGGTGGATGAAGACGGCCAGGAGCAAGATGTCAAGGCCATCATGGACTCTTGCGCCGGATATGGGTGTCGCGTGGCCGACTAAACCAGCTACGACACTCCCTTCTTCACCCGCATGGATACACCGCCCCCGCCTCCGGAAGAAGCAGCTGAAGTTTCCGACGGTGAATAGACTGTATCGGATCGGAACATCTTGGAGCGTTATCAAACCGAAGCCGATGCATCCAGCAAGCCGGCAGCGCCTACCTCTTCTCCTGCACGATAGATTACTAGAAACAAATGTATTATTCTGAGAAACATTATGTGTCTGTAAATATGCAATACTATAATTTTGCTAGTGCTAAGCTTTTAATCTATTCGGCACTTTTGGCTTTAAATATTTGTGTGCCTGAAATGTTTACATAAGCACTTTTCTCGTCTATACTTATCGTTTATCTGGCTTTCCGCCTCATCCCTTTGGTGAGCCGGCTAAACCTTCTGCACGGAAACTTTGCCGAGCAACGGAGCTCAATTGCTAAACCAGTTTAAACTCGAAAACAAAGCCGTTTTCCAGTACCAACAATTCACTACTCGGAAAATACACGCATCCGGCAATCAGACAAATAACCAAAGTGTAGACTAGAAACTTTTAGAGTTATACCTGAAGGTAGCATTTTTAGAATTGGAAATCTAAACCAGAACAAACATGAGCATAAAGTACTTTCATGTATTCTAGGATTTTCGACTGTGACATGATCATTTGGAAATAAGATGGTAAGAACTTCTCAGAAAAAACTTGAGGCAACCAAGACTTTTATTTCTCGCAGAACGTGTACATATGTATGATTACAAAGAAGGATAAACTAAGAATAAAAGGGATGTGGCTGAGCAATATTCCATGGTCTGTCTAACTCATCCGGATTTGTACTGCCTCCAGCTCTCTTTCTCTTCTTAGTAGCAGGTCTTTCTTTGACTGGCCTCATGTTAGTTAAGTAGTACGAACCATTGTGCAATACTCGACTAACTAAAAAGGGCCCTTCCCATACTGGGGAAAGTTTGTGCTTTCTTTGTTGCACAAGCCGGAGAACCAAATTGCCTTTATTGAAAGATCTGTTTCTGACTCTCTGGCTATGATACTTGTGTAACTTCTGTTGATAGGCTGTTGATCTCATTTCAGCAACGACGCGAACTTCTTCGACTAAGTCGAGATCATTTTGTCGAGAAATCTCGGCATCTTCTTCGATATACGCAGCAACTCTAGGAGAAGTGTGAATCAAATCACTAGGAAGAACTGCTTCTGCGCCATAGACCAAGAAGAAAGGTGTGTATCCGGTTGACCTGTTCGGAGTTGTTCGTAAACTCCATATTACAGAGGGTAATTCCTCTGCCCAAGCCCCCGCAGCACGTCGTAGTGATGCTTCGAGTCTTAGTTTAGTCCTTGTAGGATTAAACCATTTGCCCTTTTGACTTGTCTATTAGCCTGTGGATGTGCGACTGACGCAATGTCAAGCCGGACATTTTGTTCATTGCAGAATTCGGCCAATTCTCCCATAGAGAAATTACTCCCGTTGTTCGTGATAATACTATGCGGATAATCATACCGGATTATAACATCCTCGACAAACCTTTTGGCTGTTGCTCCACCACAACTAGTGACGGGTTTAGCCTCAATCCATTTGGTGAATTTATTCACCATCACTAAGAGGTGAGTAAATCCACTTGGAGCCCGTTTAAACGGTCCTACCATGTCAAGCCCCCAGACCGTGAAAGGCCATGTTATAGGTATTGTTCACAACTGATCAAGTAGAACATGAGCTTGTTTGGCGTACTTTTGGCAGCCTTTGCACGTCTTGACTAATCGTTCGGCATCTGCCTGAGCTGTAAGCCAGAAAAAACCGTGTCTAAAAGCTTTTGCCACTAAATATTTGGCTGCAGCGTGGTGACCACACTCGCCTTCATAGATTTCTCTTAGGATCTCCACTCCTTCTTCCGGAGATACACAGCGCTGAAAAACCCCAGAAACACTCCGCTTATAGTGCTCACCTTTAACTATAGTATAGGCTTTCGCTCGTCAGACGATCTGCCGACTCAGAACCTCGTCTTCGGGTAATTTGCCATCTACCAGATAATCAAGGTAGGGTTGGGTCCAGCTAGAAATTACAGCCAGAACTTCTATTAGAGGTGAGTCGGATTTGGTCGGATATTCCTCATCCACTCTATTTATTGAGGGAACTTTGAGGTGCTCTAAAAAAGCGTCATCCGGGACCTCTTTCCGTGCAGAGCCTATCCGAGATAGTGCATCTGCTTCCTCGTTTTCTGCTCGAGGGATGTGTTAAACCTCAAACCCTTCGACTGATTTAGATAAATCATCCACGACAGCTTTATATGCTGCCATGTGTTTATTTGCATTACAAATATCCGACACTTGCTGAGCAACAATATCCGAATCTCCATAACACATCAAACGTCGGATGTCGATATCCTTAGCAATCCGGATTCCGTGTAGCAGTGCTTCATACTCGGCAATATTGTTTGTCACTGCGAAGTGGATCTGCAACACGTACATAAGTTTATCTCCTTGGGGTGATTTGAGCACCACGCCAGCCCCCGAGCCCCCTCGAGCCTTAGATCCATCAAATTATAGGGTCCAATATTCTGACTCAGGAAGGGTCATATTCTCCTTCGTATCTGTCTAATCAGCAACAAAGTCGGCAAGGATTTGGGATTTGATTGTTGTCCGGGGTTTATACTCAATATCGAAAGCTGAAAGCTCTATGCCCCAATTGGCGACGCGTCCTATGGTGGCATTATTGTTAATTATATCTCTCATGGGAGCTGTGCTCACCATGGTAATTGGATGCTCCTGAAAATAGTGTCGTAGCTTACGAGATGCTAGGAAAACATTGTAAGCCAGCTTTTGATAGTGCGGATACCGCTGTTTTGATTCTGTCAGGACCTCGCTGACAAAGTAAGTCGGACGTTGTACCAAGTGTTCTTGATTTTCCTCCGGTCTCTCCACCACCATGACGATACTAACGAATTTATTTGTCGCAACAAGATAAAGCAACATCGGTTCTTATGATTCCGGTGCAGCAAGGATAGGAGCAGATGAGAGTACTTTCTTCAGGTCTTGTAGTGCAGCTTCAGCTTTGTCGCTCCACACAAAATCCTTGGTCTTTTTCAGGAGTTTGAATAATGGTGCGGCTCTTTCACCGAGCCGGCTTACAAATCGACTGACTGCAGTGATGCAACCAGTTAGTATTTGTATATTCTTCAGGCGAGTTGGCCTGGAAATATTGAGTATAGCCTTGATTTTGTCTCGGTTCACCTCTATGCCTCTTTGAGACACGATGAAACCTAACAATTTTCCGGCTGGGATTCCAAAGAATCATTTCTTCAAATTAAGCATGATGTTGTATTTTCGTAGATTGGAAAACGTTTCCTCCAAGTCAGAAATCAGTGTTTCCTTCTTTTTGGACATTACCGCGATATCATCCACATATACATGTACATTGCGTCCGATTTGGTCGTGGAGGAAACGCTGCATCGTGCGCTGGTAGGTAGCTCCTGCGTTCTTTAGCCCAAAAGGCATCGTAACAAAACAGAAGGTTCCGAAGGGGGTTATGAATGAAGTTTTGACTTTGTCAGATTCCTTAATCCGGATTTGGTGATAACCGAAATATGCGTCGAGAAAACAGAGGAGTTCCGAGCCTGCCGTAGAATTGATAACTTGATCAATCCTAGGCAGAGCAAACAGATCTTATGGACAAGCCTTGTTCAAGGTAGTATAATCAACACACATCCTTAAATCAGTGGTGTCCTTTTTAGGGACCATTATAGGATTGGCCGACCACTTAGTGTGGATGACCTCTTCTATGAATCCGGCTAACTCGAGCCGTGCTAGTTCCTTAGCTATTGCCTTACGCTTTTCATTGCCGAAACGTCGTAAGGACTGTTTGACGGGTTTAGCATTTGGGTTTACATTTAAAGAGTGCTCAGCAAGTTCCCTAGGTACTCCGGTCATGTTAGATGGCTTCCATGCGAAGATATCTTGATTTGCTTTGAGGAACTTCATGAGCGCGCTTTCCTATGCGCTATCTAGGCCTACGCCTATCTGGGTCACCTTGGATGGGTCATCATCCTTCAACGGCGTCTTCTTCGTCTCTTCTGATGCCTTGAACTCCGGATTCGGCTTTTACACCTCCTTCTTTGTTGCGGGCATCTCAGACGGATCTATGCTCTTCTTGATCTCCTGGTACTCCTAGGCGTGTAGCACGGCTTCAGCAAAGGCGGCATTTCCATCTTCGCACTCTCGCGCTTTCTTCGGGTCTCCCCTGATGGTGATTACGCTGTTGGGACCTGGAATTTTCATCATATTGTAAATGTAACATGGACGAGCCATAAAAGCCTAGTAAGCCGGACGTCCGAATATAGCGTGGTACGCGCTCTTGAACGGGACCACTTCGAAGGAAAGTGCCTCCGTCCGATAGTTCTTTGGAGTTCCAAAGGTAACATCCAAAGTGATTTCTCCTAGGGAATTAGCTTGTCTTCCTAGGACAACTCCGTGAAAGATCACAGAGCTATGGTTCAGCTGGGTCTCCGAGATCTTCATCCAGCATAGCGTTTTGACATACATAATATTGATACTGCTGCCACCGTCCATGAGAGTCTTGGAGAAACCATAACCGTCAATAAGTGGATTGACGATTAAGGCGTATTTTCCTCGCCTGTGTAGCTTAGGCGGATGATTAGCATGGTCAAATGTGATTGCCACTTCCGACCAGTCCAAGAATTGGGGGACAGCCGGAACTGTTGCATTGAGCTCATGTAGAACTGCTTTCTTGACCTTTGCTGGTTGAGATCCAAGGAAGGTGACATAAGTGTCTTTCTTGGTCGGAAATTTTTTCTTCCCTTCCGACTTGGGATTTGAAGCATCGGCTTCCTCCATGTCAGAATCTTCCTTGGTCTCTTTATCTTTTTTGGGATTTTTCTTTCCCTTCTTCCGCTTAGCTCTGTAGCCAGCGGTATCATCTCTTTTAATGTTGTCATTGAAACGACACTCGGCGTTTGTGTGGGACGATCCCCCATTAGCGTCTAGGTGATGCACACATGGGTTATTGGCAATGTCGGCCCATGTGTAGGTTTTGCCTGGTTGCTGATCTCCTCTACCTTGAACTCTCGAAGTCCCACAGCCACGCCCGCGGCCTCCGCCGCGTCCTCCTCGTCCTCTAGACCCGAAAGTAGCCGTAACCACTGTTGTTTCCATGTTAGGTTTCTCTTACGAGGTATTTTTGCGCTTCTGAGCTTGTTGCTTTGGTTGTTTTGCCGACTGTGGCACAGCTAGGGCGTTGAGTAATCCCTCTGCGTCGTCGTCGGCGTCTACATACTTGCTCGTTGTTTCTATCATCTCTCCCAAATCAGTGACCTTGTCACACTTCAAGCGATGACGTAATAAACCAATTGGGAGACCTGCAATGAAGGCTTCAATCGCAGTTTGGTCATTTACTCCTTCACATGAGTTCTTGGTGTCGATCCATCGTCCGAGGTAATCCCGACAAGTTTCTCCGGATTTCTGGGTGCAATGATGTAGGTCTCCGACCATACAGGGCATCTGGTATGTGCCTTCGAAATTTCGAAAGAATGCACTTTGCATGTCATACCAGTTGTGGATGGTGTTCTCCGAAAGTTCATTAAGCCATGATTGTGCTGTCTTCCGCAACATGAGTGGGAGATATCGGGTTGCGACCAGGCTGTTTCCGCCTTTAATGATGCATCAAGCTTGGAAGAAATCCTGTAGCCAGGTATCTGGCCGAGCAATGCCGTCGTAGGCTTGGATATGTCTTGAGATAGCGAATCCTTCCGGGAATCTTGTAGCTCTTATGCATGGTCCGAAGCACTTTGGGCCCATGTATATATCATCATTTTCATAGCATCGCGCCTCTATGTTGGAGTTGATCCTATGCCTTGCGTCATTTGGGGATAGAGATCGTCCTGAGTGTCGGCTGTGGCTGCGGTGCCTTGGAGCCGGACTTCGGCTTCTGCCACCACCTCCTCCACCACGACGCCCTCCATTGCCTCCTTGGGGGTCGTTGTGATGGCTACTTGGCGGAGAGGGTGGAGCAGCTGGGTTATTTCCGGCTGATCGCCGGCCTCCATCCGGAACGTTATTATTCCAGTTCCGGGGAGGGTCTTCATTGTGACGAGCCCCTTGCCGGCTTGTCTCGGCACGGTGTCCGTCGTTCCTTCGTCCGTCGTCCGGACGACTTGCATGTCTAGGAGGTGGCATTCTTTATCGATCCTCCTCCCGACCTCAAGAGGGAGCAGCCTGTCCGTCCTATTTAAAAGACTTTTTATTTTTTTCTCTGTTCACTTACAATAAATAATCTCTTTTTTGGTCGATCTAAAAACCAGTTTCTCTTTATCATCGTCCCTGCGGTCTTTCGACTCTCGCCGGGGCGGGTTCCTCGGATTCAGTGTAGCCATTGCCTCTTGCTCTGCAACTGGGTTGACTTTACCCAAGTCACGGGAAGCTTTGTGGTGCTGTCGCGAAGATCCGGTTCTTGAGTAATTGTCCTCCCGGTGATCGGAACGGTGATGCTGCTCCGGAACACGCTGGGGTCTTACGTTAGCCCATGCCGGATCTGTGCGACACTGGTCGGAATCAGAGACCAGCTTTTGACTTCCGGACATGGCGACCTTTTGCTGCTCCAGTCCCTTGTTGTGTAATTTGATGCCCAACCGGATCTCCTCCAGGCCTGGATTAGCCGATAGAATTTCTCGGGCCGCCACGGTATTCTGTACTAGGGTTGGATATACCCAATCCCCTTTGCTATCTTTCCGAGGCTTCCCCATTTCTTCTCCGAAAAGGATGGCATGAATATGCGGGAATTGGTTGTCATTAGTATGACGCTTCCTGGTCTTCTGGTATTGCCTGGAGTTATACTCCTCCGCAGATGCTATGCGTTTCTTTTCCTCCTCAATGTTTTTGGCTTCATCGAAGAGTACTTGAAGACGCGCTTCTAGGGCCTGTGCCCTCTCGTCCAGTTCTTCAGCAGTAAGTTCTGCATCTGTAGGAATAGCTGTGGTTAATGCAGCATCGATGAGTTTACGTGCACCTTCAGTGATTACCTGTCCCTCCACCGACTCTTCTTTTTTGGGCTCGTCTGGGATAATCGCTCCATCCGAGTCTTCCTCGTATTCCTCGACAATCACCTCTTCTGCCGGAGGGTCTTTTGCCGAGGTATTGTTATTCTTGTTCTTCTTCTTCGCCTTCTTGGTAGCGCCGGTAGCAAAGACGGCTTTGGGTCCGTTTCCCGGAGTCAAGCTCTGATCGGTACTTTCGGACCTCTGGACCTCGGGATTATCTCCAATTTCCATGTCATCCTGCGCTTTGGGAGAGTGTTCCCCGGATCCTTCATCCATGGATTCTCCTTCCTCTGCAGCTTTGGAGTTATACTCCTCTTCATATTCCGCGGAGAACTTTCGGAAATCTGTTGATGTCATCGATTCATCCAAGATGTGGGTACGTCGGTGTTTATTCCAATTGCCTCCAGCATAGAGTCGGTGTTATCTCCAGCATCGGCAGAGCCGGATCTGGATCCTACATATCCGACGAAGTGCGAGGCGTGCTTCCTGAGGTACCTGCGGCTCTCGCGATCGGCTTCGTCCAAGCTTTTGATGGTCTAGAGAATTGCATCTATGCCTGAGTTTTGCATTATCATACGTCGCAGCGTGTACCTCAGGAAAGGCATGTCTGTCCCGGTGTCATTAGAGCTGGAATCAGTGTCGTTGATATGCTCCTCCTGGATTTCGACTTCAGCGGGTGGGTCGATCTGGGATTCAGTCTCTCCAAGGAGATCCACTCCAGATTCGACTTGGACCGCTGGGTCTGCTTCAGGCTCGGATTTCTCCATTATCTCCGCAACTGGTGCAGGCTGGGTGGGATTAGGGTTTTCTGAGATCCGGAACTCTGCCGCCTCCGCGGACAAAGGGGATCCAGAAATTTCCTCTGCCTCTATCATCACCGCTGGGGTGGGTGGGACAGTTTCAGCAAAGCCGATGTAAACATCGATCTCGCCGAAAGACATGATGGTGTAGGCAGTCACAGCCTCCCTAGCCGGAATCCAGGTCTCGTCGAGAACGATGAGAGGGACGTCGCTGGCGTAGAGGATGCGACCGACGGCGATAGTCTCGCTGATTCCGATTCTTGTAGATTCCGCTCGGAACGCAGATCCAAAGCTCACTTGCCCCACGGTGGGTGCCAACTGCCGTCGGATTGATGACAAGTACGCCATGAGGGGGTCCTCGAGGCGGGCGGAAGAGAGGGGTGTGACACGTACGGTGTTCCGGGACGGTGAGCACACAAGTTTACCCAGGTTCGAATCCGCCGGCTTTGGACGGATCCTACTCCTGCTAGCAATCCAGTAATACGGCAGAACCGGAATATGGGTTACAAGGGTTCGCCTGTGTGAGTTGAGATTGTAGACTACTGAGGGTGCCCTAAAGGCTCTCCCTAGGACGGCTTATATAGATATCTGGCCTAGGGTTTACAGGAGAGATCTATCCGGCTATGACTAAGAGTCGGTTACAGAGTACATCTTGAACTACAAGTAACACTATGGGCCTAAGCCGGTAAGTCTTCTGGGCCTTCCCGTAGCCGGATTGGACTCCGTCTCTTCTCCCTGACTAGGCCGCCCGTGAAGCAAAGCTCTAACCCGAAGTGGGCCACCCTGGTCAGTGAGGAACTATGAGAATACCCGGAAAGTATATCCCCAACAGCCCCCATGTCTTCAGTGCCTGCCGCGTCTCCGCGGCCACAACCGACTTCTCCGTCGTCGAGCCACAGTTAGTTAACGAGGCGATGTCATACACAATGACACTAAAGATCTTCTTCTCGAGGACGTATGAGCTCAGGAGGATGCCTGGCTCCATCCCAGCCCCTCTGGAGGAGGACGATGTCGCGACCACACCCTACAAAGAGGAAGTGTTGAATGTCAGCCTACCTCCCAGTAAGCTACGAAGAGCGAGCAAGGTCGTGGGAACTATGCGCAAGGTTCTTGGCTGTGTATGGCTGCTAAAGAACCTGCAACTCACGGCGGAGGAGTGGGACATCATCATGCCGTATGACATTGTGCACCGGCTCTGGCTTGAGGCATGTATGTGGGTCGGTGGGTTCCACTTTGACCTAACCCTCAGCCTGAATCTCCGGCTCATCGTCAACTTGCCGCCGCTTCAAGATAGTTGGTACTTGGTTGACCAGGAGGTGGCCACTGCAGCATATGCATGCAGGCGCTGTCGAAGCGCACAACGGTGCGTCTCCGGGGATGCAACCATCTATACCACCGCAAGTGCATCTTCACTTGGTTTGAGACCAATGATGTCTACGCACTTCTATTCTTGTAGATAGTTGTTGGGCCTCCAAGTGCAGAGGTTTGTAGAACATCAGCAAGTTTTCCCTTAAGTGGATCACCCAAGGTTTATCGAACTCAGGGAGGAAGTGGTCAAAGGTATTCCCTCTCAAGCAACCCTGCAATCAAGATACAAGAAGTCTCTTGTGTCCCCAACACACCCAATACACTTGTCAGGTGTATAGGTGCACTAGTTTGGCAAAGAGATAGTGAAATACAAGTGGTATGGATAATTATAAGTGGTAACGGTGATAGAAAATAGCTTGATGGCGTTCGGTTGATGTGGGAAAATACTAAAGGCAAACTGAAATAAAGAAGGAAGCAAGCAAACATGTACAGATCCAATTGCAAACGGTGTATCAATGCTTAGAAACAAGGCCTAGGGATCATATTACTTCAATCATAACATGAAAGACAAAGTTCTAGCAATAAGACAAAGAAAATATGTTGCAACATGAAAAGGCACAAAAAAAAGATTAATGAATAACAATGCTTTGCAAGACGTGTGTTTGTTTCACATAAATAAAACATAGCATAGTGGCATTCAGCTTGTCCCTCATAGAGTAGCAAACATAAATGCATAGGACACCTTCAAAGTTCATAAGAGTGACTAGATACAAATAGTTTAAAACAAGCAATATCAAGGTATGCATCAATCAACAAGTCTTGGGACAATGCACATAGAACTAAGAATGGCCATTGTGCTCTCAAAGTAGGTGCATAAAGATAGAAGGTGGAGACTCAATATAATGGTAGAAGAAAGGCCTTCATAGAAGGAAGTAGGGATTCAAGTCTCATAAAGAGCTTCCAAAAATTATGGTACTTAATAGCTTTCAGCTCTCATTGCCCCTATCATAAGCATCTTGAAGTGATTAAGGTTAAAGTGAACAAACTATGGTGTACATGCTTGACTAAGTATAAGTTAGGAATCTCATGTCCCTTGTATACGAGGGCCGCTCGTCATGCTACTCAAGTTTAGTCACTGGTAAGTTCTTGTCATTGTAAGAACATGTGTATCATAGAGAACCACCAACGGGGTACCCCTTGCCTGATGATACAGAAGAATCCCCATATCAAAATGACAAGGCAAGCAGACAACCAGCATCTCAGCAATCTTCTTATTTACCATGGGAATATGGTGCTTTTTTTCTCTCTTTCCTCTTTTCATAATCTTTTTTTCTTTTTCTATTTTTTCTCAATATCGGACTCTTTTTTTATAAGAAGATGCTTCATAGACAGCTCATTATGGTTACGCTGCAGGTTTCCACCATGTCAGCATGGATTAGACCAGCGGCCCAGGCGTTTCTCTAACACACATACAAAACTCCATGGACTTACAAGCTCCCCTTTCATTTCACACCGACGGCATCCATAGACAAAAGAGCATGATATCAACTAGGTACAAAGTACAAGTGCAATGGATGCATGAGTGGAACTCATACTTGGTTACGGAGGCTAGCAAAAGACTGGGAGCGACCAATTAAGAGAGCAATAATGGCCATAATCATGCAGAGCGACAAAACATTATTGATCAAAGCATAAAGTGATACTAAAAGTTGAAAACTAAAGGATCATAAAGGCTATGGTGACTTGGGATAGTCATAACATGGTGTGAGCATGCGCCCAGTCAACCCAAATAAAGCATCAAAGGAGAATACCACAATAATGTGCTTTAATATGCTAAAACAACACATGATTCTTCTAGGGCACATTAAGCAATCTCAACTGTTTATAACAAGTCATGCTACAGGAAAGAATACTAAGCATAAAGCCAAAACAATATAGAGCATGGCATGACAAAGCATAGGCCATAGTCAAAAACAAACTCTCTTTACCACTTAAGCATGAACTTTTCCTACTATTTTCCAATCAAAACCAAACTATTTGAAAACCAATGTATGAAAGAGGGGGTCCAACCAATTTATTTAGCAAACTAAGCAAACCAAGCGAACCAAAAACCAAAACGAAAATGAAAAAGAAGACGCTCCAAGAACAACACAAGTATGCATGAAACAATAAAAATGAAGCGTTTGGAAGAAACCTGAGATTTTTATTGATGAAGAAGGGGATGCCTTGGGCATCCCCAAGCTTTGACGCTTGTACTTATTGGATATTTCTTGGTGTGACACGAGTGGAATCCCCAAGCTTGAGCTTTAGTCCATTATTCATCTCATTACTCATTCCTTCCATACACCTGAAATTTTTCCTTCATACAAAACTTCACACAATCTTTATTAGCAACATTAGTGTACTTAAGATAATAAGTCTTTAGGTTTAGTTCCAACACCAATAAAACTTCCATTAAAACACAAGCTACTGTAGCACTTCCCTCAAAAAGCTCAATTCCCTAAAATAACTCAAAAAGGAACCAACAAGAAGCAAATGCAAATAATGGCAGAAATCTGTCAAAACAGACCAGCAGGTAAAGACGAATTTTTTCGAAGACCTTCTGTTGCTCAAATCAAAAAGTGTTGAACTAACAAAAGTTATATATTAACCTGGGGCAGAAGCACAAAAATTCACGTCTCAAAAGGACGTACAGATATTTTACACGAATATTTACGGTGAAGCACAGAAATCTGTTTCGGGACAACAACTTTCCCAATCATTATTTCTCTCTCATTAGAGGTTACTCTTGGCACAAAAAGCGAATAAAAAGGATATGGAGTGGTTATTATAGAGGTAATAACTTCCAAGACTCATCTAAAACTTTTGGGTTATCTCCCAATAAGTACTTTCTTTAACTCCTTTAAGTTAGGCTTGATAGTTTGAGAAGATGCTCACAAAAGAAATATGAATTGAAGTAAAAGAGAGCATCAAGAAGCAAATTCAAAACACACTTAAGTCTAACCCACTTCCTATTCATAGGAATCTTGTAAAGAAACAAGTCATGAAAGCACAAAGCAACAAGCATAGGAAAGCAAAACAAGTGCAACTTCAAGACTTTCAACATAAAGAGGGAAAACCTAATATTGTTGAGATACATAGAACCATGTTTCCCTCTCTCATAATAAATTTTAGTAGCATCATGAATAAAATTAACAATATAACTATCACAAGAAACATTCTTATCATGAGCCACATGCATATAATAATTATTACTCTCTACATAAGCATAGTCATTCTTATTAATTGTAGTGGGAGCAAATTCAACAAAATAGCTATCATTATTATTCTCATCACCATAATCATCAAATATAGGAGGCATATTGTAATCATAATTAATTTTCTACTCAATAGTAGGTGGACTGAAAATATCATACTCATCATTGTAATCATCATATATTGGAGGCATAGTGTCATCAAAGTAAATTTTCTCCTCCATGCTTGGGGGACTAAAAATATCATGCTCATTAAAACCAGCTTCCCCAAGCTTAGACTTTTCCATAGCATGAGCAATAATGGTGTTGAAAGAATTCATACTAATAACATTGCTATTAGCATGCAAATAAAGTTCCATAGGTTTTTTAATTTTCTCTTCAAACACTTCATGTCCTAACTCAAGATAAATACTATAAAGCTCTCTAATTTTGTTGTTGTTTTCCATTAAGCCTAACTAGTGAAAACAAGAAACAAAAAGACAAAATTGCAGAATCTAAAGGAAATAACTTCGAGCACTCACACCGGAGGATGTGAGTACCTTTTACCTTACCTCCCCGGCAACGGCACCAGAAAATAGCTTGATGTCTACACACGCTTCTATTCTTGTAGACAGTGTTGGGCCTCCAAGTGCAGAGGTTTGTAGAACAGCAGCAAGTTTCTCTTAAGTGGATCACCCAAGGTTTATCGAACTCAGGGAGGAAGTGGTCAAAGGTATCCCTCTCAAGCAACCCTGCAATCAACATACAAGAAGTCTCTTGTGTCCCCAACACACCCAATACACTTTTCAGGTGTATATGTTCGGTGAAGAGATAGTGAAATACAAGTGGTATAGATAATTATAAGTACTAACGGTGCCAGAAAATAGCTTGATGGCGTGGAAGAGACTAAAGGCAAACTAAAATAAAGATGGAAGTAAGCAAACATGTAACAGATCTAATTGCAAACGGTGTTTCAATGCTTAGAAACAAGGCCTAGGGATTATACTTTCACTAGTGAACACTCTCATATAAATATCTTCTCTTTATGATACTACTCTTAACTACTCTCCGGTTGGACACTCTAATCGATGGTAGGGCTATAACAGCACACCTCAAAGTTCGCCTTTCCCATCTAGATAACCCCACACTGTCACCTTGAGCACTAGATGGTTCAAACAAACACCACGATTTCATAAAGACATACAACTCCAAATATAACTCATAACAAGTATTTGTAATCTCTAGCCTAAGTGCCACCATGGTGTGCACACTATCAACTTCACACACATGGGGAGAGCAGAGATCTATTAAAGCACTTGAGTAGCAAGGTAGATCTACTTGATTACAAAGCTCATGATCTCAATAAGATCATGCATAGAGAGAGAGATGAACACATAGCTACCGGTAGAAACCTTAGCCTCGAGAGAGAACTACTCCCTCCTCATCATGGGCATCAGCAATGGTGATGGAGATGGTGGTGGAGATCGATGGAGATGGCTCTGGGGCACTTCCCTGTCCCGGCAGGGTGTCGGAACAGAGACTTTCTGTCCCCCGAATCTCCCCTTTGGTGGCGGCAGCATTATGGAACTTTTCGTGGCTGGAGGCTTGACGATTTAGGGTTTTTGCATCGGGAGGCATCTTATAGGCGAAGAGGCAAGGTCGGTGGGAGGCCAGGGGGCCCACACCACCTGGTGGCGTGGCCAGGGCTAGCCCGCGCCACCACATGGTGTGGACACCATGTGGCCCCTCTTCATCTTGTCTTCTGGCTATGTGAGTCTTCCGGTAAAATATCGACTTTGGCTTTTGTCCGGTCCAATTCCGAGAATATTGATTTTCTGACTTTCCTGGAACCAAAAACAGAAGAAAACAGGCAACTAGCACTGTGGCATCTTGTTAATAGGTTAGTCCAAGAAATCATATGAAAAGTACTCCAAAGTGTGGACAAAACATAAGAAAGTAGATAAAACCAAGCATGGAACATCAAAAATTATGGATACGTCAGCAACATATCAACCAACGCCAGCTGCCCTATCTGCCGAGATAATGTGCTCGCCCATCTCTACTGACACAAGGTGCATATGCCCCCTTCTGTATGAAACTGGTCATGTGGTTGATAATTAATTAATGTACTGAACTAATGTTTCTGCTGCATGCCAAGTGAACTTGTTCTATATATGTTTGCACTTGTCGAATTAAGCTTAATGCAATTTAGACAGGGAAAACAATTAGTCTAGGATTACAATCCAACAGGAAATTGTCATCATGTCTCATACATTTTACAAAGAGAAAACCAATACAAATCACTGTTCATCATATCACTGCATAATATGAAACTTTAGTCTAATCATCATCACCATCATCGCTTTCTGCACCGCCGCATTCTCGATCCACATATTCCGACTGGGTTGGATCTTCTTCCCCTTGCCATTCATCATACATGTCCTAAGATTCATTAGGTAGGACCAGTTTATTCCTGTCTTTGTCGAGTACACTAACCTCGACAGTGAAATCTACTTGTCCATCATGCGCAGAGCCGCCTCTGGCAATCAAATTTTCATCGATGTTAGCCAGTTCAGTTACTGGCTCGTCATACTCATTCACATCATAGGTGCTCCTTGCCTCAAACTTTTGCACATATTGCCAGTCCTTATTATCTCTGTCATCCAAGAATATTACCTTGGAAGCTTGAGTTACCAAAATATAAGGTTCCTCCTTGTACCACTCAGCAGTAGTATTGATCGATATGAAATTCCCATCATTTTTGGGGCCTCTTTTCTTGTTCGGATCTTGGTCATACCAATAACACTTGAATAGAACCATAGATCGACCACCAGTCTTGTCGTTATAATTCAACGCAATAACCTATTTTATGCAAACATAATGATCATAATCATCTGACTTCTTCATTTTGGCTATCAAGTGCTCTCCACTGGTCGTGATGCCACTGTTTTGTGTCTTTAGATGTTTTTCACGCTCATAAGTGTTGTACTGGATACCATCGTCATTGCAAGATAAATTTGTCTGCACCCTCTTTGCCGGACCACATGATAGGGCATAGAGACCATCACTAACATCGCCCGGATTCTCTTCACGCAGCTTCGTGATCAGCGGTTATACAAAATGATCAAGAGGTCATCTCATGTGCACAATTCGTATGCAATTCAAAGTTCAATTGACCATCTTACATGATTCCTAAACCATTCCTGAAACCCACCCCCATATACTGGTGGAGCATAATCTTTTCCTTTGGTTGCTTTAAATAACCTACAAAAACAATACTCAAGTAAGACATCTGAACATATCTTGCTACAAGTTTCATTTCATATATGTGAGGATATGTATGAATAGTACTCACGTGACAAAGTTTTCAGCCTCATCAACGTTATTTAGCACATACCAAGTAAGTTGGTCATATTCGTGTTGCATTAATGTTCTATGTTCCTTCTTTCCTACTAGGCGAACACCACGGTTAAAAACAGATTTTTCAACTTCTTCAATTCTACCACCTAGATTGGATCTCGTTTTACGATCAGGAATGTATCTTGAGAAAAATGCAAATGCTTCAGCAGCAATGTATGCCTCTACAATGCAAGCCTTTGCTCTAGCCTTGTTCCTAACAGTACCCTTGAAAGTGCAAAGTCGACGTTCTATAGGGTACATCCATCCGTATTGTACGGGACCTCTATAAAGTGCATCTTCAGTCAGATGAACAGCCAAATGCACCATCACGTCAAAGAAGGCTGGTGGATATATCAGCTCAATCTTGCACAAGATTTTTGTTATGTCCATCTGAAGACGCGCTACAACTCTTCTGTCTAGAGTTTTGCTACAAATTTCCCTAAAGAACTTTCCCAACTCTACAAGCATGTTGTACAAATCCTTGTTCACTAAACCCTTAACGCCAAGAGCTAAAAGCCTTTGTAGTAGGATGTGGCAATCATGAGTTTTCAACCCTTGGAGCTTGTTCCCCTCTGCATTGATACAATTTGCAATGTTGGAAGCAAATCCATATGGGAACTTCACACCTCGGAGGAAGTCACAAAATAGTACCCTTTTATTCATCAGCAAGGTAAATTCTGCACCTCAAAATTTGTAATGTTTTTCACCGCCCTTATCAACCGTATCTTCAGGATGCAGCTTCAAGTTGTTGTTAATGTTGAGTTTTTCGCAGTCAAGCCTAGCATTATAGCTATCTTTTGTCTTAGATGGAATGTTGAGTAATGTCCCTATAATGTTGTCACATATATTTTTCTCCATGTGCATGACATCAATATTATGTCGAAGTGTCTTACTAGCCCAATACGGCAAGTCCCATCGAGTGGATCTGCGCTTATAAAATATTCTTAGTTCCTTTTCCTTCCCTTGGGAATCTTCTGCTACTTCTTCCGCTCTCTTCCTTTTGGATGCTACTCCTACTGTTGGTGCATCTTCTGTATTCTTTCTTTTACCTCGTCTGGCAGCTGGTTGTTTTCTTGGTTTAACATTTCTGACCTTTTGTAAATGCGCCTGCAACTCAGCTGTAGTGAACTTTTGTGGTGCAGCGCCATATTCAATCCTCTTTTCATAGAACTGCAATTTTTTCAAGTTTTTCGGAATTTGTGGCCTTGAGGAAGAAAAACCCGGTGGCCAAGGAAACCAGTCTTATTTTGTAGCCTCATTGTGACTTGTTTTGTCTCATAGCGAACACATGCATTATAACCTGTTGTCACTCTGCCTGACATAGTGCTAAGAGCTGGAAAATCACGAGTGCAGAATAACACAGCAACACGCATAGGGAACTTGGCATCTTCAGGTTTGCTGGCAAGGATATCAGGAGTCATGACACCCTTCCATAGTTCCTACAAGTCTCGTATAAGAGGCTGCATGAACAGATCAAAATCCTTCCTAGGTGATTTTGGACCTAGGATGAGTAAAGCCAGCAAGCAGTTCGACTGATCAGTGCATGCCTAGGGAGGCATGTTGTAAATTGTATCAAGTACTGGCCACATGCTGTACGAGTTACTCATGTTGCCAAATGGGTTAAATCCATCTGTAGCTAGGCCAAGTCTCAGGTTCCTTGGATCCACTGCAAATCCTGGATGAGCCTTGTCAAAGTTCTTCCATTCATCACCATTAGCTAGATGTCTGAGTAAGTAATCGTCTGGCTTGAGAATCTCTTTGTGCCATCTTGTTTCCTTAGATATTTGTTCTGACTGAAACAACATCTTCAATCTATCTACAATTAAAAAATATCTCAGAACCTTACAAGGATCTTTCTTCTTTTTATCACCATTTTTCCATCTTGATTCATTACATACTGGCATTCATCAAGGTTTTCATAATCCTCTTAGAACAGTACATGGTTATTTGGACAAAAATGGATCTTCTCACATGATAGTCCAAGTACCTTGATGTATTGTTTCATCTCATAAAAGGATTTTGGCAGTCCTTCCCTAGGGATTGACTCGCTATACACCTTAATCACTGAATCGAAAGCTTTGTTGGTAATCTTGTTGAACGACTTCTCCTTTAGTAATTTCATTACCAGTTTGAATCTTGAGATACCAGAATCAGGGTCCACTGAACACTTGGCATCTTCTATCAGGTTAGAGAAAAGTGATCTTTTAAGAGAAGGAGCGCCTTTTTTGCTTGAAGTGGGTTACAGGTCCCTTAACAAACCAGAAAGGTCCTCATCCTCGATCTGATGAGCTTCAGGAAGATCAGCATCAGCTAGAGGATCAAGAACATGCCGATCATATGGTTCACCATGTTTAGTCCACCTAATATATGTGCGTTGCATCCTATTAACGAATGTATGGTCTATGACTGTGTTCTGACTCAGCCTTTTCTAATTAAGGCATTGTCGGCATGGGCAAAACACATCCGAGTCACTATTATGCTGTCTAACAAACTTCATGAAGTCATTAACACCTTCCCAATATTAAGGTGTTGCTTTTTCCATTCAGTATCCAATATCTGTCCATCTGTTGAGGATAGAGATGGTCAGAAGCTTTCAAGATATTTCACCGAATAGGTTATTACAGATCTAGTTAAGCCAAGATATCTGAGCAACCTGATTGAAAATAAAACTATAGATGCCACGTAATTTTAGCTTATTTCAGAAATTGAGTGCAGAACTATGTTACATTTTTGAGAGAACAGATCGACCGAGCGCAAAATGCCAACCAATTCGAACAAACAGATCAAGTGCAGAACAATGTCAAACGAACAGATCGAGTACGAAACTACTTCTAGGGAATGATTGAGCGAACTAAGGATATTATAAGCGTACCATGGGGATCGACCAGCTGACCGCCGGCCTGTGTGCGTCTCGAAAAGAACGGCGCCGCCAGCAATGGTGTCAGGTT
Organism: Avena sativa; assembly: GCA_916181665.1. Taxonomy (NCBI): domain Eukaryota; kingdom Viridiplantae; phylum Streptophyta; class Magnoliopsida; order Poales; family Poaceae; genus Avena; species Avena sativa. The sequence goes on from OV702289.1 coordinate 598,582,236, forward strand.
GCCCCGGCTGATAGATGGAGTGTTAATGTTTTGGTGCACGGCTTGTGGTTTTGATCGTCTGCATGTCTCCAGAAGAATGGCGCAAAGAGACAGTAGCTGGCTGCTGGAGTGAAGGCACGAGTTGGAAGGTGCAAGTGGTAAAGTTTTGGTGCGCATGGGGTATTGATATGTCATAAACGTATCTATAATTTTTGATGCTCCATGCTTGTTTTGTATCAACTTTGTTATGTTTTGTTTACACTTTGAGGCATTTTTATACATTTTTTGGAACTAACCTATTGACAAGATGTCATAGTGCGAGTTGTCTATTTTCTAGTGTTTTTGGTTTTAGAAAAGCTAGTAAAGAAATATTCTTGGAATTGGACGAAACGAAAGCCAAACCTCCTATTTTTCCAGACACGAAGACGGAGTCCAAAGTAGAGACGGAGGAGGTCTAGGGGTTGGCCACACCAGGTGGTGGCGCGGGTCACCCCCAGGCGTGCCACCAGGTGGTGTGGGCCCCTCAGGCCTCCATCGACCTTGCCCCTTCGCCTATATATTCCCCCCGAGATGAAAACCCTAAAGACCAGATCAAAATTCCACGACAAGTTACGTAGCACCGCCGCCACCGAAGAGGAGATTTGGGGGACAGAAGTCTCTCTTCCGGCACCCTGCCGGGACGGGGAAGTGCCCCCGGAGCCATCTCCATTGACTCCACTACCATCTCCATCGCCGTTGCTGACTCCCATGATGAGGAGGGAGTAGTTCTCTCTCGAGGCTAAGGGCTCTACCGGTAGCTATGTCCTCATCTCTCTATGCGTGATCTTATTGAGATCATGAACTTTGTAATCTAGTTGAATAATAGATCTATTCTGCTACTCAAGTGCTTTAATTAATCTCTGCTTATCCCCACGTGTGTGAAGTTGACAGTGTGCACACCGTGTGGCACTTTGGCTAAGGTTACAAAAATACTTATCATGAGCATAATTTGAGTTGGATGTCTCTATGAGATTGTGGTGTTTGTTGGAACCATCTAGCGCTCAAGGTGACAGTGAAGGGTTATCTAGATGGGGAATGCGAACTTTAAGGTGTGTTCTTATAGCCCTACATCGTCCCACCGGATAGTAGTTCAGGGTAGCATAATGAAGAGAAGATATTTATATAAGAGTGTCCACTAGTGAAAGTATGATCCCTAGGCCATGTTTCTAAGCATTGAAACACCATTTACAATCAGTCATGTTACATGTTTGCTTGCTGCCACTCTTATTTCAGATTCCAACTACCACTTATAATCATCCATATTACTTGTATTTCACTATCTCTTCGCCGAACTAGTGCACCTATATACCTGACAAGTGTATTGGGTGTGTTGGGGACACAAGAGACTTCTTGTATCTTGATTGCAGGGTTGCTTGAGAGGGATACCTTTGACCACTTCCTCCCTGAGTTCGATAAACCTTGGGTGATCCACTTAAGGGAAACTTGCTGCTGTTCTACAAACCCCTGCACTTGGAGGCCCAACACTGCCTACAAGAATAGAAGCGTGCGTAGACATCAAGCTATTTTCTGGCGCCGTTGCCGGGGAGGTAAGGTAAAAGGTACTCACATCCTCTGGCTACTAAGCTATCTTCTAGTACTGTTGCTGGTGTGTGAGTGCTCGAAGTTATTTCCTTTAGATTCTGCAATTATACTTTTTGTTTCTTGTTTTTATTTTCACTAGTTAGGCTTAATGGAAAACAACAACAAAAATTAGAGAGCTTTATAGTATTTACCTTGAGTTAGGACATGAAGTGTTTGAAGAGAAAATTAAAAAAACCTATGGAACTTTATTTGCATGCTAATAACAATGTTATTAGTATGAATTCTTTGAACACCATTATTGCTAATGCTATGGAAAAGTCTAAGCTTGGGGAAGCTGGTTTTGATGAGCATGATATTTTTAGTCCCCCAAGCACGGAGGAGAAAATTCACTTTGATGATACCAAACCTCCAATATATGATGATTACAATGATGAATATGATATTTTCAGTCCACCTACTATTGAGGAGAAAATTCATTATGATTACAATATGCCTCCTATATTTGATGACTATGGTGATGAGAATAATAATGATAGCTATTTTGTTAAATTTGCTCCCACTATGATTAATAAGAATGACTATGCTTATATGGAGAGTAATAATTATTTTATGCATATGGCTCACGATAAGAATGTTTTATGTGATAGTTATATTGTTAATTTTATTCATGATGCTACTGAAAGTTATTATGAGATAGGTAAACATGGTTTTAAGTATCTCAACAATATTAAGTTTCCCCTCTTTATGTTGAAAATTTTGAAGTTGCACTTGTTTTGCTTTCCTATGCTTGTTGCTTTGTGCTTTCATGACTTGTTTCTTTACAAGTTTATTTTTCATAGGAAGTGGGTTAGACCTATTTTTTTCCATATTTGCTTCTTGATGCTCTCTTTTACTTCAATTCATATTTCTTATGTGAGCATCATCGAAATTATCATGCCTGTCTTAATGGCTATAAAGAAAGAGCTTTTGGGAGACAATCCATTATATTTTTACTTTCAGTTTACTTTTGTTTTGTTGAGTCTTGGAAGTTATTGCCTTTGTAATAACCTCTCCTTATCCTTTTTGTTTGGTTTTTGTGCCAAGAATAACGTCTAATGAGAGGGAAGTAAGATATGGGGAAGTTGTTGCCCCGAAACATATTTCTGTGTGTCACTGTAAAAAATTGTGAAAAATCTCAGTATGTTGTATTGAGCTATAATTGTTTGTGCTTATGCCCAAGGTTATTAGCCAACTTTCTTTAGTTTTGAACTTTTCTATTTGAGCAACATAAGATTTTCGAAAAAAAGGGTCTTTGCCTGCTAGTCTGTTTTGACAGATTTCTACCATTGTTTGCATTTGCCTCTTAATCGATTTCTTTTTGAGTTCTCTTTGATCACTTGAGCTTTTATAAGGAATTGCTACAGTAGCTTGTGTTTTAATGGAAGTTTTACTTGCGTTGAATCTAAACCCTAAGACTTATTATCTTGAATACACTAATGTTGCTAATGAAGATTGTGTGAAGTTTTGTATGAAGGAAATTTTCAAGTGTAGGGAAGAATAATATGATGAGATGAAGTATGGAAAAAAGCTCAAGCTTGGGGATGCCACCCGTGTCACCCCAATAAATATTCAAGAGGTACAAGCATCAAAGCTTGGGGATGCCCAAGGCATCCCCTTCTTCATCAATAATCTCAGGTCTTCTTTCAAGACACTTTATTTTTATTACCTTATGCACCATGTGTTGTTCCTGGAGCATCTTTGTTTTTAGTTTTATTTTGCTTTGTTTGCCGCAATAAGTTGGTTGGATCCCAACACACTTCTTTTGAAGAGAGACACACCCCGTAATTCATTGCCTAGAACACTCTAGTTTTCACTCTTATTGTTCTATGAGTGTTCTCCTTTGCTAGCACTGCGTTTAGCTTTAGTTTTCTTATTCTTTTGGCTTTGAACTTTTTAGTTCTTCTTTGTAGATGGGTGAGACATGCTCTCTTGTCTTTATTGAGTATTATATTTGAGAGTTGTTTCAAATAAGTCTATTGGTGTTGGAAAAGAGTAGGAAGTTTCATGCTTATAGTGGTACAAAAGGAAGCTTGTTTTGACTGTGACTTAGACTTTATCATGTCATGCTAGATGTTGGTTTGATCATATGCTTAGTGATTATTGTTGTAGCATGACTTGTTTCAAACAATTGAGATTGCTTAATGTGCCTTGAAAGAATCATGCGTTGTTTTAGCATACAAAAGCATAATATTGTGGTATTCTCCTTTGATGCTTTATTTGGGTTGACTTGGCACATGCTTACACCATGTTAAGACTATGAACCAGTAACCTTAGCCTCTATGATCATTTAGTTTTTGACTTGTAATATCACTTTATGCTTTAATGAATAATGTTTTGTCGCTTTGCATGATTATGGCCATTATTGCTCTCTTAGTTGGTCGCTCCCAGTCTTTTGCTAGCCTCCACCTGCACTGATTATGAGTTCTACTCATGCATCTAACTCCCAATAAACCAAGTTATTCCAAAGAGTCCACTATAAATTCCTATGCATTGTGTGTTACACCATTCCAAGTATATTCATGTTTTTATCTACCTTCCGAATTAAACTCGTTACCTGGAAATTAGTGATTAAAGCTCTCACAAACTTGATGGCACACTTTACTTTCTTGCACTTAATAAACTTGAACCATTGTGTGCATCTATGTTACCTATATGTTTGCATTTTATAAGTTGTGAGTTAGCAGAACCATGTTACCATGGGGAATGCTTTCAACATTGCACTTATTATTCAGTTGATATCATGTTCTTTTGTTTATGGATCCTGGTGGTGTGAAATAAAAGGGGAGCTTGTAAGCCCATGGAGTTTGTATGTGTGTTAGAGAAACGCCTGGGCGGCTAGCCTAAGCCATGCCTAATCATGGTGGAAACTTGCAGCATAACCATAGTGAGCATTCTATGAAGCATCCTCAATAAAAACCTATGCAAATAGCAAATAAAAAGATCGTTGAGATGCTCATTGTCTGTTGCTTTGTCATTTTGATATGGGATAGCTCCTGTGTCATGGGGCAAGGGGTACCCCGTTGGCGGTTCTCCATGATACACATGTACTTACAATGACAAGAACTTACTTGTGACTAAAGTTGAGTAGTATGAGGTTCGATACTCGTAAGCAAGGGGCATGAGATTTTCAACTTATAAATTGTCAAGCATATCCTCATATTTTTGTCACTTTGAACTTAATCACCTCAAGATGCTTATGATAGGGGTAATGAGAGGTGAAAGCTAATAAGTACCATAATTTTTGGAAGCTCTTTATGAAACTTGAAATCCCTGCTTCCCTCTATGAAGGGCCTTTCTTTTTTACTTTTATGTTGAGTCTCCATCTTCTATCTTTATTCACCAATTGGGAGAGCATAGTGGTCATTCTTAGTTTAATGTGCATTGTCCCAAAACTTGTTGATTGATTCATAACTTTGATATTGCTTGTTCTTAAATTATTTGTATCTAGTCACCCTTATTAAATTTGAAGGTGTCCTATGTATTTATGTTTTGCTATACCATGAGGGACAAGCTGAATACCACTCTTATTATGTTTTCTATATGTGAAACAAACAAATGTATTTCAATGCATTGCTATTCATGATATTTTGTTTGTACCTTTTTATGTTGTAACTTAGTTGCTTTGTCTTATTGTTAGAACTGTATCTTTCATGTTTATGTTAGAGTACTATGATCCCAGCTATAAATGCTTTACAAATACCTTGATCAAGATTGTGATGGTGCATGTCACCTCAAAAATTATTCTTTTTATCACTTACCTACTCGAGGACGAGCAGGAGTTAAGCTTGGGGATGCTTGATGCATCGTAAACGTATCTATAATTTTTGATGCTCCATGCTTGTTTTGTATCAACTTTCTTATCTTTTGTTTACACTTTGAGGCATTTTTATACATTTTCTGGAACTAACCTATTGACAAGATGCCGTTGTGACAGTTGCCTGTTTTCTGCTGTTTTTGGTTTCAGTAAAGCTAGTAAAGAAATATTCTTGGAATTGGATGAAACGAAAGCCAAACCTCCTATTTTTTCCGACATGAAGACGGAGTCTAAAGCCAAACCTCCTATTTTTTCTGACATGAAAGCCAAACCTCCAGGGGCTATCCACACCAGGTGGTGGCATGGGTCACCCCCAGGCGCGCCACCAGGTGGTGTGGGCCCCTCAGGCCTCCATCGACCTTGCCCCTTCGCCTATATATTCCCCCTGAGATGAAAACCCTAAAGACCAGATCAAAATTCCACGAAAAGTTCCGCAGCGCCGCTGCCACCGAAGAGGAGATTCGGGCGACAGAAGTCTCTCTTCTGGCACCCTACCGGGATGGGGAAGTTCCCTCGGAGTCATATCCATCGACTCCATCGCCATTGCTGACTCCCATGATGAGGAGGGAGTAGTTCTCTCTCGAGGCTAAGGGCTCTACCGGTAGCTATGTGTTCATCTCTCTCTATGCGTGATCTTATGGAGATCATGAACTTTGTAATCTAGTTGAATAATAGATCTATTCTCATACTCAAGTGCTTTAATTAATCTCTTCTTATCCCCACGTGTGTGATGTTGACAGTGTGCACACCGTGTGGCACTTTGGCTAAGGTCACATAAATACTTATCATGAGTATAAACTGAGTTGGATGTCTATATGATATTGTGGTGTTTGTTGGAACCATCTAGCGCTCAAGGTGATAGTGAGGGGTTATCTAGATGGGGAATGCGGACTTTAAGGTGTGCTGTTATAACCCTACATCGTCCAACCGGAGAGTAGTTCAGGGTAGCATAATGAAGAGAAGATATTTATATGAGAGTGTCCACTAGTGAAAGTATGATCCCTAGGCCTTGTTTCTAAGCATTGAAACACCGTTTACAATCAGTCATGTTACATGTTTGCTTGCTGGCACTCTTATTTTAGATTGCAATTACCACTTATAATCATCCATATTACTTGTATTTCACTATCTCTTCGCCAAACAAGTACACCTATACACCTGACAAGTGTATTGAGTGTGTTGCGGACACAAGAGACTTCTTGTATCTTGATTGTAGGGTTGCTTGAGAGGGATACCTTTGACCACTTCCTCCTTGAGTTCGATAAACCTTGGGTGATCCACTTAAGGGAAACTTGATGCTGTTCTACAAACCTCTACACTTGAAGGCCCAACACTGTCTACAAGAATAGAAGTGTGCGTAGACATAAGGTATCTGTCCTGGTTTTCAACAATTTTCATGCGAAAATGTCGGCCAAAATTTTCTCCCTCGTTTTTCTTCCTTGTTGAGGTCTAGATTTTTTTTACTGAGCCCATGAAATTAGCCTATCAGGCCCAAGCATAGCCCAAAACCTTCCAATTCGGCCTTTTCATTGTCTTGTGGCCGCCTACCCTAGCGCATTCAGTTTCGGAGTGAGTCCATGAAGAATAGGGCATCCGCTCCCAGTTAGCCCAGAATCTTTTTAATTCGGCCTTTACGGTCACCCCCTTCCCTAGCCCCCCAGAAAAAGCTCCGCCTACCTATGTTGTTTTGTTGAAACTACTGCATTACTAGTAAGTTCCACGTATCCTATACGTGAGACCCAGATAATAGACATATGACATATCATCACTATATAAAATTATAATAGATAATTCTCAAAAAAATATAGTTTAATCGACATTTATATAGTATGGGTGTATATTTGGTCCTTTACTTTGTACCATGTATATTTACACCTAGAAACGGACCAATGTCAAAACAGCGGATGAGGCTGAAAAAAATTCCATCAAGCGCACGTTTCATTTACAGAGAGGCTGGTACATGGGACCTAGCAGCGCAGCCTTATAGAGATGCTGCATCGAGCAACATTGACAAGTTCAAAATAGGGAGGCGCGAGCAAGAAAAAAGTCCAGAGTGGTGAGAGTCTAACATAGAGGACCCAACAACGTTATCAAGTTTGACCCGAAAAAATAGTCCAACATACACACACGCCTTTTCGAGGTTAGGGAACTGCTTTTTTTTAGCGCAGGATCAGGGAACTGTTGAGCACAGACCAGTTAAATTTGAGAAAAGATCCCATGGAGCATAGGCAAGAATATTTTAATTCGGCCTTGTCAGGATCAAGGGACTGCTTAGCACAACCCAGTAAAATTTAAGAAAGGAGCGCATGGAATATAACGCATGTAGATGGACCATGTAGAATAGCCCAAAATATTTTTAATTCGGCCTTTTGAGCATTGTCCCCCACCTCTTAAAAAACTCCGCCTCGACCTCGTAAAAAAACGCCACCATATTTTTAAGAAACTAGTCCATTATATATGTCGCAATTTATAAATTCAAATGCCAGGAGGCTGCCCTATTTTTAAAAATATAGACACGGACATACGATATCTTTTTAAAAACATTAAAACATAACTTGAAGGTACTAAGGAATGTTTAATAATATATTTTCTATAAATATCTTTGGCGTAGTGGCGACACACACAGTTTAAATCTATTGGAGGTCTTGAGTTTTTTCTTCTACTGTGGTAATATTGCATTATGGAGAAGCTGACATCGCGGATACACCAGCCTGCAGCATCCCTCGAGTTTATTGGTCGGGTTTGAAAAAAAGTTAAATACTTGTATAGAGAGGTTGGCATCGGGGACCTACCTGCCATAACATACAAGGCTGCATCAGGGACCCACAAGCCAGAACATACCAGAAAGCTGACATGGGGGCCCTAGCAGCAAGAATATACACGGCTACCACATTTCATTTAAAGATAGATCGATATGTGGGTCCTACCAGTGTGGCCTTATATAAGTGCTGTATCGAGCAACATTGCCAAGTTCGAAATAGGGAGGTGCGAGCGAGAAACAAGTCCATCATGCACACGTTTGTTCTAATGAGAGGATGACATGGGGACCCAGCAACCTGAAAAAACGGCTGATGCAGCGAGCAATGTTATCAAGTTCGAAACACGGAGCACGAGCAGAGAAAAAAGTCAATCATACAACTGATCCTTCTAATGAGAGGCTGTCATGTGGGACCCAGTTGCGTGACCAAACGGAAGATTCCTCAAGCAACGCTATCTAGTTAGGAACAAGGTGGCGCTAGAGTAGAAAAAAGTCCATCATACCCACGATTCTTCTAATGTGAGACTGACATAAGGAATCCACCAACACGGCTGATGCAGCGAGCAACGCTATCAAGTTTGGAACACGGAAACGTGACCGAGAGAAAAAATTATATCATACACATGTTTCTTCTAATGAGAGGATGACATGTAGGATCCAAGAGTTTGATCAAATGGTAGATGCATCGAGCAGCACTATCAAGTTCGGAACAGGGTAGGGCGAGCGAAGAAGAAAATTCCATCATACACATGATTCTTATAATGTGAGGCTGACATGGAGGACCCAGCAGCGTGACTAGACGGCAGATAGTTCGAGCAACGTTATCGAGTTGAAATCAGGGAGGCAATAGCCAAGGGAAAAATCCATTATACACACGTTTTTTCTAATGAGAGGATGACATCTAGGTCCCAGGAGGTTGGCTAAACGGTAGATGCATCGAGCAGCGCTATCAACTTCGGAATAGGGTAGCGCGAGCGAAGGGAAAAAATTCCATCATACACACGATCCTTCTAATGAGAGGCTGACATGTGGGCTCTAGCAGCCTGACTAAACGGCAGATGCATCGAGCAACGTTATCGAGTTCAAATCAGGGAGGCGCGACCGAAAAGTATGGTCCGCTAGAGACACTGACGTCCAGGACCCACACGCCTCAAAAGACTTCGGCGAGTCAACATCACGCGAGGAAACAAAAATCTTGCTTCTGCCACGTGCTGGCCGAGCTTCCTCCATGTTTTTAGCAGATCCATCATACTAGAGGGCCATGAAACTGGGAAAAAAAGTTTTCCATTGACCATGGCTGAGCCGAGAATTTCGTCGGGGAAGACACGCCTTTTACGAGTCGTTGCGGAAGGAAACTGTTCTTGTAGTGAGTGAAGTAAGAATCAACTCGGCAAGAATATAAAGTTTCTTCGGTCGGACCGAGGAGGCGAGTACATGATACACAAGGTTGATGGACATCTGAAGAGTTGTGGAATAGTTCCTCAGCTCACTCTGCCGAGAATGCCATAGAGAAAAGGTGTGTCGGAAAGGCAGAATCAGACCCTGTTGGACATGGTATGATCAATGATGAGTCTGATAGATCTGCCTTTATCATTTTGGAGTTATTGTCTAGAAACTGGAGCTTTCACACTAAACAGAGTACCATCAAAGTTGGTAGAGAAGACACTGCATGAGATGTGGACTGGCAAGAAGCCGAGTTTGTCTTTTCTTAAGATTTGGGGTTGTGAAGCATTTTCAAGCGACTTCAATCGTACAAGCTCACAGCCAAGTCAGATAAGTGTATTTTCATGGGGTATCCAAGGGAAACCTTGTGTTACTACTTGTACAACCGAGAAGAGGGCAAAGTGTTTGTTGCTCGGAACGGTGTCTTCCTTGAGAAAGAGTTTCTCAATCGGGCAGTTAGTGGGAGCACGGTGCAACTCAAAGAAATTCGAGAGGAACCGGCTAGTAGTGTACCGGCAAAAGCCTTGGAGGTTGAGCTAGTCGTGGTGGCTGAGCTGGCAACTGCACCTGCACCGCGAAGATTGGACATATTGTGAAGTGTTTGTGATGTGTTACTATTATATAGTGATGAGACGAGAACTTATTCGAAAGCGATGGTGGGTTCTGATTCTGAGTCATGGCTTGGAGCCATGAGATCTGAGTTAAAGTCCATGGATGAAAATAAAGTTTGGCCCTTGGTTGATCTGCCAGACGGTGCAAGACCCGTCGAGTGCAAATGGGTCTTTAAGAAGAAAACTGATATGGATGGAAATGTTTCTATCTATAAAGCACGACTTGTCACGAAGAGGTTCTGAAAAGTTCAAGGAGTTAACTATGGTGAGAATTTCTCACTCATAGCGATGCTTAAGTCAGTTTGGATCATGTTAGCTATAGCAGCCTATTTCGACTATGAGATATGGCAGATAGATGTCGAAACGGCTTTCCTTAATGGAAAATTAACTGAGGGCATGTATATGATACATCCCGGAGGTTTTGTCGATCTGGATAATGCTTACAAGGTATGCAAACTTCAGAAATCCATTAATGGGTTGAAGCAAGCATCTCGGAGTTGGAACATTCACTTTGATGAGGTAGTCAAATCGTTTGGATTCATCAAGAGTGATCATGACTTTTGTTTATACAAGAAGTCTCGTGGGAGAAAAGTAAACTTTCTGATCTTATATGTGGATGACATATTACTAATTGGAAATGATGTCCGGATGTTGCAAGAAACCAAGGAATCATTGGAAAGGAGTTTCTCAATGAAGGACTTGGGTGAGCCAACTTACATACTAGGAATCAAGATCTATAAAGATAGATCAAGGCGGCTCATTGGATTGAGTCAGAGTACATATTTAGAGAAAGTGTTCAAGAAGTTCAACATGGAATCGTCTAAGAAGGGCTTCTTACCCATGTCCCATGGTGTAAAACTTAGCAAGACTCAGTGTCCTTCAACAACTGATGAGCAAAGTCGGATGAGTGTGATTCGGTATGCTTCGACAGTCGAATCCGTCATGTATACCATGATTTGTACTAGGCTAGATGTTCCCCCTTAAGTGTTGTGAGCAGATACCAGGCTGACCCTGGAGAAATCCGCTGGGCAGCGGTTAAAAACATCCTTAGGTACTTGAGAAGGACTAAGGACGTGTTCCTAGTTTATGGAGGTGTGGTTGAACTTGGTGTAAAGGGTTACATGGTACGAGTTACCTTACTGAATCAGATGATTCTCGTTCGCAATCTGGGTACGTGTTCATAATGAATGGAGGGGTTGTGAGATAGAAGAGTCCCAAGCAAGATACTATGTCTACATCTACAGCAGAGGCTGAGTATATTGCTACCTTAGAGGCGGTAAAGGAAGTTGTTTGGATCAGGAATTTCCTGATTGATCTTGGTGTGGTTTAGGGCTTGTCCCATTCGTTAGACATTTATTGTGATAACAATGGTGCTATTGCACAAGCCAAGTAACCTATACAACACTAGAAGAACAAACATATACTCATGCGGTACCACCTGATTTGCTAGTTTGTGGATCAAGGTGATATCAAGTTATGCAAGGTACACACATATGCAAATGTTGCAGAGCCGTTGACAAAGTCACCACCACAGCCTAAGCATGAGGTGCACACGATATCCATGGGCATTAGATGCCTAAACATGTGATGTCGGGATGATTGACTCTAGTGCAACTGGGAGACTGTTGGGAATATGCCCTTGAGGCAATCGTGTATGATGATATTCCTCAATGTATTCATAAAGTAATTAAGTTGTCGATGTATGAACATCATATATGTATCATTGAATACGTGATTCAGTTGTGGGACTAGATTGTCCTTGGTCATTGAGGTTGTGCTGGACACATAACTTAGACCAATAATGTGCAAGTCGGCTGATGACACGGTTCCACTTGTCATGGGCATGGTGATGCTATTCCGACTTACAAAGCTAAAAGTGTTTAGCGAGTCGGACTGACCCATAATTGAGATGCAACGAGAAGTTGTCATTTTCAGTCTCAAGCAATGGAATCCTTTGACCTAAGGTGATCACACGATCTGACTTGTGGATCGGCCGACTTAGGTTCTATCAAACACTTTTCTGTAAAAGGGCAGTTATAAAGGTAGAGTTCAGACTAGCTATGAATCAAGCCGCGTGACGTGGATAACCAAGATGGGATTTCCCCCTCCATAACAGAGAGATATTCTCTAGGCCCTCTCGTGTGATATGATTTGGAAGCATGGCCATGCGCTACTTAGTTAAGTGTTAACTAAGGAGTCGGACTAAGTGTTAGTCAAGTGAATCACATATCATGGAACGAGAAGAGAGTTAAGCTATTAAAGGGATGGCAACTACTCACCTATAGCTTGACAAGGTATATCGTGTGGCAAAGGGACTTGGACAAAAGTCACATTGAAGGTTGTCTTCGAGACTTTATGGCACTTGGGAGTTGACACGTCTTGCTAGAGGCTGCTATCATCTATTGACTTGAGACCAAGTGTTCATGGGAGTGAGTTGGACTCAAAGCCATGACGGGATACTTGGAGGTGTAGCTCATGTCGTGTCAAGGTGTATGTGAACCTATAGGGTCACACACTTAAGGGTTAGGAGCCCATGTGGATTAGATCCATATGGAAATTGGGAGATGGGCCTCAAGAGTTGAACCCAACTAGGGATGTATATAAGTGGAGCAACAAGGTATAGACCCTGACCTAGCCGTCACTCTCTACACTCCCCATTCGGGCTAGACAGGATCTAGCAATCCCCTGCCCGTGCTCCTTCCTATACATGTTGATATCAGTAGAGGCGTTGCATGTGCGGTGCTGGAGGCGAAGGAGTTCGTGGGGAACTGGCAAAGGAGATCGTGGGATTTGGAGGAGCTTTTTGTCAGATCGATCGGCACAACATCAACCAACGCGTTACATCAACTTCCACACTTGCACGTCTAATGGTAAATCTTGTGGCCTATCACCTAAGCTAGATCTTGGGAGTACTGCGTAGGGAAAAAGTTTTGTTATCTCTGTGTGGCCCAATAGAAAGAAGTCTGAAAAATGAGGAACCAACCCCGCATGAAGTATGGAGGAACAAAAGAAACACGATGCCAAAATCTTGCTGATGTCCACTATGTCATGCCAAAGGAAGGTAGCTCCCCACTCGTTAAACTCTCTGACCACCAGGTGCTGGTAAAGGAGGTCAGTGGTGGTCTTGATGGTCGCGCTTTTGAGTGTAGGAAGGCGGGTGACGGATGCCTCAGTTTCGCCCTCAGTACTTCGAGAGGCCTGCCCTCTCCTAGGCGCCATCACTAGAGGAAAAAGGCTGGAAGGATGAAGGCTAGCATTGGATGCAAGTAAAGAGTTTGCTCATGGAGGAGAGATGATAGCGGAGAAGAGAAGGATGACAGAGTTTCAAGGGCGCCGGCTCTATTTGGAAGCGCTCGGATGGCCAATGGCATCCTTCAGATTCAATGACCACGATACTCATCTTGTTTTGTCTCCACGGTTGAGATGTGTCACCACGTGCAAGTGTCGTAGGTCCCGACATCTTCTAGGGCCCATGGGCCTTCGCTTTAAGGTTGCGTGCGGGCCAGACGCCCGAGGATACTGTCGGGCTAGTGGTTATCAGGGTACCACGACCCACCTGTTGTTGGGCCCCACCAGCAGAACAGTCATTACGCCATGAGGAGGTGCACTCATGGAGACAAACGCTTAGCAAGGATCCCTTCGCCAAGCGACAACTAATATACCTAGCAAGGTTCCCTCACCAGGAGGCTCGTCCTAAAGACCCTCACCAAGGGGAAGTTCCCCTCTCCACAGGCTCACACCGAAGCACACTTGATAAAGAACGCCCAAGTGCTGGAGACCACAAGGGACCATTACCCTACACCTGTAGCGCAAGGAAGGTCGTTTCCCCTTCCGCAAAGGAAGGCATCTTACTCTTCACCAAGCCAGGAGTGGTCGATAATGCCTGTACTAGTGGGGACCACCCCACCCTCTCTGGTGGAGGAGGGACATGCAGGAGGCGGAAGAGAAGATGCCCACGGAATCCCACGATGGACCGGGTCTAGGACCTAGAACCGTTGTAGCCTACCTGCCCACTTCCTTGTCGCCATGTGGTAACCCTTACCGCCATGATCACGGGAGGAGGACTGGGGCGCCTATAAAGGGATCCGGGCAACACCATAGAAAGGATCCAATCTTTCTCTTGCCTTGGGAAACCCTATCTTTCTCCTAGCTAGGAACCCTAGATCTGATTTCCTGATCAGCACCTTGTACTGTAAACCTTGCCAAGTAGGGCAAGCAATCCAGACAAGCAGGAGTAGGGTTTTACACCGCACAATGGCCTGGACCTGGGTAAACTCTCTGTGTCCCTTATTGTTTCCTCACCAAGCTCTCCAAAGGTTTGTGGAGATTGCGCTCAGCCCCATGTGTTCGATTTCATCCTACTTCAAGAGGTACCCTGCATGGACAATCTCCGACATGATCTTCTCTGAGTGCGAAAAGACTATGCCCAGGATGAAGTTCCTGAGCATAGCAAGAAATCATTTGTTCTTGAGGTTCTTCCTTAGTAACCGCTTACCCTAAAGCCCGTGTTGAGATCCACTCTAGAATGGCAAGAAGCCTATGTCGAGGATGCAATTCCTGAGCATCGCGAGAAAGCATTCATTCCTGAGGTTCTTCCTTAGTAACTGCTTCCTCGAGTCCGTGCTAAGGCTCACCCTGAGTGCAACAATAAGTCTATGTTGGGGCGTGGCCCTGTGGGACAACGAAATTAGCCTTCCTTCCTAGGAATTGCTTCGGTCCCAGGATCGGCATGATCCCATGAGGCATCATATTTGGAGCGTGCCACGACGTGGTCAGAAAGTGCAAATGGTGTTAGGGAGTCATGGCTCCCTGCTAAGGTGCATTTTTGGAACACGACCGAGGGTGAGTGGATCCCAGAGGGGAACGACCACATCTCATGACTGTGAGCCCAATAACTACCTGTCGGTAAGGATACAACCACATCTCATGACTGTGAGCCTAGTAACCACCTGTCGATAAGGATACATCTAACAATCTTCTACGAGTTAACCAAGTACTTTGATAATGGCCAGAACAGCCACAAGAGGGAAGGGAATTCATCCGATTACAAATTTACTTACGCAAAGTTATTTAAAGAATGTTCATGCACATGAGAGTGCAGATAAGTGAACATTCAAATACAACAAAGGGAACAAGCCCGGCAAGATCATTGCCACCTCGGTTGAGGCCCTAGCTTCTCCACCACCTTGGCAATGTAGGTGGATACCGTTGTTGCCGCAACTAATAAGAACAATGAACGCTTTGATATCTACTAGCCTTTCGTGTTCAATGCTATCATTGATAACTTGAATCTTAGAGAGGTAATTATGACTGGGAGACAATACATTTGGACTAATAATAGACTAGTGCCACATGCAAGAAACTGGATCGCATACTAATGGATACTGAGTGGGAAACAAGGTACCCTATGATGTCAGTACATGCCACAGAACATATTCAGAAACTCTCTGCTCATGCCACATTACTTGTTGATACTGTATCTGAAAAACTATATGAAAATAAATTCCATTCAAATTTAAATTGAGTTGGCTTTTCCGTGATGGATTTGAGGATATGGTCAAAGAAGTTTGGAAAAAAATACGTCCACCGCAGGCGCGCGCTCAGGGGACACACGGATCGTGATCCGCGTGACGGCGACAAATCAAGATCCTCACCCTCCATTTGGACCCAATCTGACGGTGCTCCATCCCACCCGCTCGGTCGAAACCAAAAGCCCAAAATATCGCGCTCAAAGCACCAAACGTGATCCTCTTCTTCTATTTAAATCCCTCACATTTCCAACAATTCACCACCGCAAAAGATCTCAATCTCCAGACGCCCAAACCGTAGCAGCCGTGCTCCTACCCTCGCCGCCGATCCCATCCAATGGCCCGCACGAAGCAGACGGCGCGCAAGTCCACCGGTGGCAAGGCACCGCGGAAGCAGCTCGCCACCAAGGCGGCCCGCAAGTCCGCCCCGGCCACCGGTGGCGTGAAGAAGCCCCACCGCTTCCGCCCCGGCACCGTCGCGCTCCGTGAGATCCGCAAGTACCAAAAGAGCACAGAGCTCCTCATCCGCAAGCTCCCCTTCCAGCGCCTCGTCCGCGAGATCGCGCAGGACTTCAAGACCGACCTGCGGTTCCAGAGCTCCGCCGTGTCGGCGCTTCAGGAGGCCGCGGAGGCGTACCTCGTCGGGCTCTTCGAGGACACGAACCTCTGCGCCATCCACGCCAAGCGCGTCACCATCATGCCCAAGGACATCCAGCTCGCGCGCCGCATCCGCGGGGAGAGGGCCTAAGTTCAGGTCGCAGGGTAGTAACTGTTCGTGTCTGGTGATCCGGTTGTAGGATGTGTTCGTTTCTTCTGTTGTTGTTTGGTGTTGATATTATGTATCGTCATGTCATCCTATGTACCCTGATGCTGCAATGAAATGACAATGGAAACTGCAGTTATCATCTGCTGCTTTATGTCCTGTATTGTCTCTGCTCGCTGCTTGATTGGCCAGTGAACAGGGAATGTTCTTGCCACATGTAGCATGGTGTTGGAGTGGTCGAATTGAACAACGCATGATACATCTATGGATTTGGCTATTATGCCTGTGTCCTTTGTCAGTTTTGTTTGATTGCTGTGTGACTCACTGTGTTTACCTGATTTTTTACTCCTTGTTTGTACAGGCATCTGATGAACTCATTTGGGCATTTGGCTGGGTAAGTGATTTTTTTTGGTTGATTGATGTCGATTAGCTGAATGAGAAGAGGCCACAAAGGTTAGTTCTGAGCTTCTGGCTTTATGTAGCATGATTCTGGAATGAAATGGAAATGTAGAGTGGCTTGTTATCCTAGTTTTGTCATCGGGTGTCTTTGTTTGCTGCATCTTCTGTTATTTTGAGTTCTCCTGTGATGTTTCATGTCCCATGGTGTTGCTGTCATTGGAATGAAGAATGTATGTTGTATGATCTAGTGGATTTTACATGTTCGTTATGTACGGATTTAGTGATTTTCTCTGTCTTCCCTGTAAACTTTTTATTCATCTTTGTGAGATTCAATGTTCACTTTCTAGGTTCTCTGTCTATTGCTTCGATTTTCAATTGGGCCTTTTGTTCTGTTCAAAGTGAATTTTAATTTTGTTTGTTGGTTGATGTCCACTTGCTGCATGTGAAGGGCCGACATACGTATGTTGGTTCTCTGTACATTTGATCCCATAATGTTTTCTATATCCTGTACAATGCCAACGATTAAGGACTTGCTATTTCCCTTCTTCAGTTCTTCTTCAGCTCCTTCACTAGGAAAACGTTGTCACTGTCAATGTGGAGGGGACCTGCATAACAAGGCAGTACTGCTTTTAAGACATCTAGCATGGTGATCGCCTCCGCTGACTCGCTGTTGGTTCTCTGTACATTTGCTGGTTGGTTCGATGAAATTTAGGTTAACCAACACAGTACTGGACTCGAATTGTGCTAATGAAGTCTGAACACCTCGTGCTTGCAGACTTGCACTGCAATTGTCGTGCCAATTGTCTTGTGTTATCTTCTGTAGCCACATCTACCAGTTCAGAGGCCCACGTGTTCAGGAGTATAACGAGGTGGCAATTTTTTTATTTTTTGGAATATATTAATATCACAGAGATACCAATTACACTCAGCCTCAGCAACAACGCATGCGCTAAAGGACTTAGGAATAGGGATGACACCCGCAGGGTATGGGTATGGGTGGAGCTACCCCATACCCTTATCCGTCCTCTCCAATCTTACTCGTCACCCGTACCCATACCTGTCAATGGGTATAACATTTTCCCATATCCGTCACCCGACAAGGTAAATGGGCACCGTGGGTAAAAATACCTGTCTTTACAACACATAAAATCAAAAATAATTAGTAAGACATTATAAATATTGACATGTTATGGACATCGACCAAACCTGGAATAGAGGTGCGTGACAACCTTGGCCATTATGAAGTTGCGATGGTATGAAAAATACGACATCGATACTGATTGCAGGAGAATAAGGATGCGATCACATAAAGAAGCTCGAGAATCAGGATATGATCACATAAAAAAGACATGAACTGCGTTAGTCACCTGGAGGGAGGTGAAGTGATCCTAACTAACCTATGAGCAATCGTGAAACTAGAAAACACGAGATGACCGAGCTTGAGTCAATGCATGATTAAGGAAAATTAAGTATGTTAGAATATTACTATCAAATTTTGGATGGGTAAATGGGTACGCGGGTATGGGTTCTACGATCCCACACCCATACCCATTGTACCCGATGGGTATGGAATTTTCCTATTTACATACCTATGGGTAAATTTTTGTCCTATACCCGTACTACTAATGAGTTTTTACCCAACGAATACGCAGGTCATGGTACCCATTGCCATCCCTACTTACGAATGCACACATTCCAGAAAAAAGAATTAAAAAAAAGAAAAGTCTTGCTAAAGTGATCCACTCCTTGTTGCAGCGGACCAACCACCACTAAGACAACACCAGAAATCCAACTTCTCCAAGAGTGACGCCTCCAAAAAGAAAACATTGCACAAGCGCCGTTATCACCCTGATCATTGATCATAGGTTTTCACCTAGAAAAAAGTCCACACTCACAAAACAATGTCTCCAACAAGGTCATTGCCAGACACAACCAACTAAGACCAGACCTTGGGCTTTCACCTTGTAAGATTAGAACCTGAATTCCTCTTGTGTTGTCGCCCCACTTGCCAATGTCACTGCTCCAAGTCACAAATCACCTAGCCGAAACCTCATCATCACCAGGACTCGGACCACTCTTACTCGTCCTCAGATCTTCGGCTTCCACGACTGACTTCACCGTGAGACTAAAGACACGTCCCACGGTGGCAACAGACTGCAGAGCTTCGCAACGCTTCCTCTGAAACCAAGCGCTCAGAAAAATATGGATGCACACGACCGAAATCCATCCAAACTGGCAAACTCCAGTCATTTATATTATGATTCCGAAAACACCCACATGTTTGGTTGCCACCGGAATTTGCAAATGACAGGTCTGGGATAGGAATCGGGTTTACACATGGGGATATTTCGATTAATTTGCCAAATAAAATGACAGCATAATTCCGTGCCAACCAAACAACATAGGGATGAAATTGCAAAATGAATTCGAGGATGCCAGGCCAAAATGATGGATATCAAACGACCAATAAGATTTTATTAGAGTCAAACTTTACACTATGTGACCAACTAGTTTGATCTAAATATGAACCTATACAATGCTAAATTAATATTATTAGAATTTTTTTAAATATATTTTCATAATATATGCATTTTATATCATACATATCCATATTATTTTTTTGGTTTGCAGCCGAAGCGGAGCCAAAGTTCGACACTTGTTGTCTTTGCTTTAGTTGACAACTAATTTTCATACATATAGATGGACATGCAAATGATTTTCCGTGACAAATATGATGATACTGCTTTCCCTTCCCTCGACCAATGTTTCAAAAGCTAACTTCGACAATTCTGTTTCTGCGGGAGGATGTACCGGTCGATGAATCACAGTTAGAGTTACATGGTCGGCAAATATTTCTTTTGATTTCTATTATTTTAGAAGATGAAGGCCACGGTAACATGTTGATCAATTATTTTAGAAGACCGGGCTTGGGCTAGGGCTAGCGCTGATTCACGGGATCCTTGTAATGCTAATGCGCAGATGAAGCTCCTTGGAGTCTCCGTGCAGCAACTCCGGATTGACGTGCGCATGGAGGCTCCCGTGCTCCATGTCCACCTCGCTCGGAACCCCCCGCAGTTGGGCACGTCCCCTTTCAGCTGTGACCCGCCCCTGAGGTGGCCCGCGGCGACCGGAGGGCCGTCCACGCAGAGCATGCCCGTGTACAGCGGCCTCGTGGCGCTGCTCCACTGGCCCCTGACGCACACGACGGAGACGGGGCGAACGCCCGACGGGCCCCTGCTGGCGCCCACGGCCAGGAGGAACAGGCTGCCGACGCCGCTGCAGGCGCCGCACACCACACGCCCGTCCTCGCGCTGCATTGCATGCGATCCAATTATCCAAATGAAGATCCATGCATATGTTGAAAATAATCTTGTCCTATTGAGTTTAAGTCTAATTAGGTTGTTTCTAGTCTAATACTAGTCGGATGGGATTCATGACCTAGCTAGCTAGTTGTAGCTTGCCATGTCCGAGTAGCACTAGGACTATGTGTGTCCGTGTGGTGTTAGTAGTATGTGTTAGTTTAGGTAAGTGTTTCCTAGTCTAGTCTGCTCGTGTTAGAGTAGGATTATGACGTTGGTCTCAGGCTGGCCGTGTATATATATACACGGTGGTGTGCTGCGAAAAGTTGTACCGAGAGATATTGAGAAAAAAGAAGAAGAAGGGCACGATACGAGCACTTGGCCATAAGATTTGTTTTCGAGCGTGCGCGTTTGTCTAATCTGATATGATCGATCCGTGGGAATTCCAACAATTGGTATCAGAGCGAGGTCAAGGATTTGAAGCCACGCTTGCCCCGAGGAGGCGGCCCATACTAGCGTCTCGGGCGGGCGATCGTCGTTCGGCGGAGTGACATGGAGGAGTCGGCGAGAAGACCATCATCAAAAAGGTGGTGGTCATCATTGGCGGGAGCGCGTCAAGTTCGTCAAGGCAGTGGAGGTGGATGATCGTTGATAGGGAGCGTTGGTGCCAAGGTGCGGTGCTGTAAGTCTCGTCAAGATCGTCTTCGGGGGAGCAAGGAGAAGACGACAAAGGTGTGTGCTATCATCAAGGTGTGTACATGAGTTCTTGACGGTGCGTCCAAGAGCTTGTGGTTGTGAAGTTTTCTGCGGCAGATGTGTCACTGGTGGAGAATAGTGTGTGCGAGAGCGAGCAGGAAAAGGATGTTGTGTCCTTGCGTGTCTGTTCGTAACTGTTGTGTTCCGGCGAGTTCATGTACAAAAGATGCGTTGCACGTACATGACAAGTTGTGTTGCCGTCGGACATGAAGTGTTGTTCAGTAAGATGCGTCACCAACAACAAAGAGAAGATGTGAAGTGGCGTCCTAGTGCTGGTCTGCGAGACCATTGCAGTTGAAGCGGGCGAAGGTTGAGGGACTGTCCATTGAGTATGTTACCATGGACGAAGGCGCAATTTGTGCGCCTCAATCAAGTCATCTGCGTGTCTCAATGAAAAGACGAAGACCAATGTGAAGATGGACGCGGACCGGTCAAGATGAGTTCCTGCATGAGGCTATGCGTTTAGTCTGCATGTGGCACGCTAAGATGCGGCAGCGTGGGCTGGTAGTCCAGAAGTGGCACGTTGAGTCGAGGGGTCTATGTTGTGAATCTGCAATAGGTCAAGATCAAGGAAGCACAAGGAGACACCAAGTTAAGATCAGGGAAAGTGCGAGTGGGAAGTTCAATATTAGGGGAGATTGTTGGAAATAATCTTGCCCTAGTGAGTTTGAGTCTAATTAAATTTGCTAATTAGGTTGTTTCTAGTCTAGTACTAGTCGGATGGGATTCATGAGCTAGCTAGCTAGTTGTAGCTTGCCATGTCCGAGTAGCATTAGGACTATGTGTGTCCGTGTGGTGTTAGTAGTATGTGTTAGTTTAGGTAAGTGTTTTCTAGCCTAGTCTGCTCGTGTTAGAGTAGGATTAGGACGTATACCGAGAGATATTGAGAAAAATAAAAAGAAGAAAGGCACGATACGAGCCCTTGGCCATAAGTTTTGTTTTAGAGCGTGTGCGTTTGTCTAATCTGATGTGATCGATCCGTGGGAATTCCAACAGCATATGCAATGCTTATGAATCAACTTCACGGCCAGTTTAGTTGTAAGAATGTACCATGAATACTGGTGGCTGGAGGGGTGCAGAGAAACCGGCGCAGTGAAGCCATTTCTTAATGAGTTTGAGGTCGACCCCCTCTTCTGCCTCTACTGCGGAGAGTACCATCGACCCTGCACGTCCGTCATCGCCTTCGAGAACCTCTCCGTCTTATCGCTCGCGCTTCACCACGGCGATTGGCTTCACCATGGCTAGTGGACTGGGCGCCATCGTCAGGGCAGCCGGTGCCATGGCCGGCGCCGCAGCTGGTGGGCTGGCTTTGGGTGCCACCGGCATCGGTGCCATCTTGGCGGCAGCGACTAGAGGGATGGGTGTCTTGTTGTTGTTGGCGACTGAAGCGGCTGCCGCAGGGACGATCGGCGACCACTGCCTTTTCTTTTGCTGCTCCGCCGGTTTCTTTTGATCCGCCATAGCGATCTGTCTCTACACGGATTTGGCACCCGCACAAGCAGCAGGTAGACAAAGTAGTTCCTTCACTGTCTGCATATATATACTCCCTAGGGAGAGAATAGGTCCGACCTTGATCGCATTCACTGCACGCACTAGAAACACTGGTAGAAAAAGGGTCTTTGGTCCAGCACCCAAATTCCATTTGTCCCGGTTCGGTTCCGCAATGGGGACCAATGCCAGGCACCGGTCCCGGTTCATGCCGCCTGGGCATTGGTCCCGGTTCATCTGTAATCATTGGTCCAGGTTTGTGGCACGAACCGGGACCAATGCCCCCACGACGTCCACGTGGTGCTCTGCGGAGCATTGGTCCCGGTTCATGCCACGAACCGGGACCAAAAATCCCCCGACGGTACCAATCCAGGACAAAGATCTAAATTAAATCGAGGCAGAAATTGAATTGATCTAGTATTTTTGGAAAATTCTTCCACAAATTAATCGAGATAGAGATCTAAATCGAGTCATTTCATTAATTCGATCACAAATTCTTCCTAAACAAAGGTGCGATTTTACAAATTTCTCCTAGTCGACAATTTCACTTCCGCTGTCGCTGTCCTCCGAGCCGCCGGCTTCCTCGTCGTCGTCAAACGAATCCTCCACGATTTCCGTGTTGTTCGCGAGACAGAGCTCCTCTTCGCGGCGAGCGGCGTCAATGACGGTGTACTTGGTCCGTCCAGGGACGGACCAGAACCTCTCCCGCCCTTCTCGGTTGAGGAGATCTGGGTGCACCACGCGTCCGTAAACGATGCGGTTCCAATCTTGGCCTTCCGCTCCTTCTTGAACAGCCGGGGCCAGTATGGGCTGTCCGCTGCGTACCGGGCCAGCGCCCTCTTCCACGCGGGCATCTGGCAGCGATGCGCCACGATTTCGCTCTCCATCTTGGCTCCGACGGGGACGTGGAGCGGAGCCACCAGCACACGCGCATAGCTGATGCGCCATCCGTAGAGCACCGTCGAGCCCGGCGGCGCGAGGATGTCGAAGTGCGCGAACATCACCGCCTCATAGAAGTTCAGCGCGGGCATCTCCATGGCGGCGCGGTGGAGATTGGAGAGGAGGGGAGGCGAGACGACGGCACGGTGGAGAGATTGCAGAGGGCGAGGCGATGGCGCGGTGGAGAAATTGCAGAGAGGCCGAGGCGATGGTGAAAGCGACACGTTTTGGCCTCCTATTTGTCCACGAGGACGACGAAGCGACGGTGGGCATTGGTCCCGGTTCATGCCACGAACCGGGACCAAAGCCCCTCCTCGCGACACATGGCGGCCCAGCAACGCCCCCCACCCAGGTCATTGGTCCCGGTTCATGCCATCAACCGGGACCAATGACCTGGGTGGGTGGGGAGGGGGGTGTTGCTGGGCCGGCACTTGTCGCGGGGGAGGGGCTTTGGTCCCGGTTCGTGGCATTATCCGGGATAAAAACCCTCCCTTGGCTATAAATAAGCCCAACCCATCCACTTATTTTTTCTGGGATTTTGTGTGGGAGGTGGATGCTAGGATTTTTTTCTTCACACTGCACACAAGGTGTTCGACGAAATGTCCGAGCCACGCTTAAGTTTGCACAACACGGTATCCTCGGCCGAGGTTAGCAACCTTATCTTCTTTATTTGTAATTGATACAAAAATATTGCATGTGTCCATGTAGGGTGGTCATTTCACTATTCACGATGTCATTGTCATGGTTAATTATTATGATGCAGATCGATGCGCGGATGCAATGGATGTACGGCGACCGACGCGATTCCGATTTTATTGCAGGCCTGCATAAATTTATCGATTTGGCTAAGGCAAACAAAGTGGATAATTTTATGCCTTGTCCCTGCGTCGACTGTCGGAACGTGGCGGAGCACTCTGCCCCCAGAATCCTTCAAAGCCATCTGCTTCGGAGAGGTTTCATGCCCGGATATTATTGTTGGGCCATGCACGGAGAAAGAGGGGTTAGGCTGGAAGAAAATGAAGAAGAGGAGGATGATGACAACTATCCTATGTCCCCTGAAGAATACGGTGATACTGCAATGGAAGATAATGAAGAAGAGGGAGGCGGAAATGAAGAGGAACAACGGGCATCGAATGAGCCCGCTGATGGTCTTGGTCGGGTCATTTCTAATGCAAAGAAACAATGCGATACAGAAAGGGAGAAGCTTAAGTTGGAGGCCATGCAAAAGGATCACAAAAAGTTGTTGTATCCAAATTGCGAAGATGGCAGCACAAAGCTCGGTACCACGCTTGAACTGCTGAAATGGAAGGCAGAGACTGACTTATCTGACAAGGGATTTGAGAAGTTACTGAAAATAATGAAGCCGAAGCTTCCAAAGGATAACGAGCTGCCCGAGACAATGTACGAAGCAAAGAAGACTATCTGCCCTCTAGGATTAGATGTGGAGAAGATACATACATGCATTAATGACTGCATCCTGTACCGCGGTGAGAAGTACGAGAATATGGATAAATGCCCGGTATGCACTGCATGTCGATACAAGATCAGACAAGATGACCCTGGTGATGTTGAGTGCGATGATGAGCCCCCCAGGAAGAGGGTTCCTGCTAAGGTTATGTGGTATGCTCCTATAATACCACGGTTGAAACGTCTGTTCAGAAACAAATAGCATGCCAAGTTGTTGCGATGGCACAAAGAAGAGCGTAAGAAAGACGGGAAACTGAGACACCCCGCCGATGGGTCGCAGTGGAGAAACATCGAGAGAAAGTACTCGAACTTTGCAGGTGACGCGAGGAACTTATGGTTTGGTCTAAGTACAGACGACATGAATCCTTTTGGGGAGCAGAGCTGCAGCCACAACACCTAGCCAGTGACTCTATGTATCTACAACCTTCCTCCTTGGTTGTGCATGAAGCGGAAGTTCATTATGATGCTAGTGCTCATCCAAGGACCGAAGCAACCCGGTAACGACATTGATGTGTACCTAAGGCCATTAGTCGATGAACTTTTGCAGTTGTGGGCAGAACCAGGTGTAAAGGTGTGGGATGAGCACAAACAGGAGCCATTTGACCTACGAGCGTTGTTGTTCGTAACCATCAATGATTGGCCTTCTCTTAGTAACATTTTAGGACAGTCAAACAAGGGATACAATGTATGCACGCACTGTTTAGATAAGACTAAAGGTACATATTTGGATAAATGTAAGAAGGTTGTGTACCTAGGGTGTCGTAAATTTCTTCTGACCAATCATCAAGTAAGAAAGAAAGGCAAGCATTTCAACGGTGAGACAGATTACCGGAAGAAGCCTAAGCTCCCTAAAGGTGCTAATGTATTTGGTATGGTGAAGGACCTAGAAGTAATATTTGGAAAGGGTCCTGGCGGTCAATCTGTTCTGAAAGACCCCATTACCGGACACACGGCCATGTGGAAAAAGAAATCTATATTTTGGGAGCTTGAGTATTGGAAAGACCTAGAGGTCCGTTCTTCAATCGACGTGATGCACGTGACGAAGAATCTTTGCGTGAACCTGCTAGGCTTCCTAGGCGTGTATAGGAAGACAAAAGATACACCAGAAGCACGGGAGGACCAACAACGTATCAAAGACCCATACAACAAACATACTGATAAAGGCCGTGAATACTTAAGCAGCTACACTCTTACCAAAGCAGAGAAGGAAATCTTTTTTGAAGTCCTTTACAGTATCAAGGTCCCGGCTGGCTTCTCGTCAAATATAAAGGGAATAATAAATATGGCAGAGAAAAAATTTCAGAACCTGAAGTCTCATGATTGCCATGTGATTATGACGCAGTTGCTTCCGATTGCATTGAGGGGGCTTCTACCGGAAAATGTTCGATTAGCCATTGTGAAGCTATGTGCATTCCTCAATGCAATATATCAGAAGGTAATCGATCGAGAAAGTCTGGAAAGGCTACAGAAGGATGTGGTCCAATGTCTTGTCAGTTTTGAGTTGGTGTTCCCCCGTCCTTCTTCAATATTATGACGCATCTCTTAGTTCACCTAGTCAAAGAGATTTACATTCTCGGTCCTGTATTTCTGCACAATATGTTCCCCTTCGAGAGGTTCATGGGAGTCTTAAAGAAATATGTTCGTAACCGTGCTAGGCCAGAAGGAAGCATCTCCAAGGGCTATGGAACAGAGGAGGTCATTGGGTTCTGTGTAGACTTTCTTCCTGACCTTAAGCCGGTTGGTGTTCCTGAATCACGGTATGAGGGGAGACTGAGTGGAAAAGGCACGCTAGGAAAGAAAGCAATGATATTTAGGGATGGGAATTCTTTGAATCAAGCACACTACACAGTTCTATAAAGTTCTACCTTCGTGGCTCCGTATATCGAGGAACACATGAATGTTGTACGCTCCAAGTTCCCGGGGAAGGATGAATACTGGATTAAAGAAAATCACATGGAGACTTTCGGCACTTGGTTGCAATTACATCTCATGAATGACACCACTATTGGAGATCATCTCTACTTGTTGGCCGCGACACCATCTGCGACTGTATTGACTTTCCAAGGGTACGAGATAAATGAGAATACATTTTACACGATTGCCCAAGATAAAAAGAGCACCAACCAAAATAGTGGTGTCCTCTTTGATGCAACATGCGAGAATGGGAAAAAGGACACATACTATGGTTACATAGAGGAGATATGGGAACTTGACTATGGACCTACTTTTAAGGTCCCTTTGTTTCGGTGTAGTTGGGTCAACATGAATGGAGAAGGGGTAAAGGTAGACCGGCTGTACGGAATGACAACAGTGGATCTCAAGAATATTGGTTACAGAGACGAACCATTTGTCCTAGCCAATGATGTGTCTCAGGTTTTTATGTGAAGGACATGTCCTCTAGACCAAAAAACAAAAAATAAGGAAACAAATACATCAGACGATGAGCCCAGGCGTTACATAGTTCTTTCTGGGAAAAGAAACATCACGGGAGTCGAGGACAAGATAGACATGTCAGCAGATTATGATAAGTTTGATAAAATTCCGCCCTTCACCGTGAAAACTGACCCAAGCATCCCATTAAGCAAAGAAGATGCTCCATGGTTACGGCCTAAGAAGCGATCATAGGCAAGGGATCGACAACGCGATGAAGGATTCGTACCCTAAACCCTATGTAAATCTATGTAATATATGGAAACTTTATGTGATGTATGAAAACTTTATATGATAATTGGCTTCACAGAACACCCCGATTTGGTGGTACCAATGCCAAACTTTAATTTGGTGGTTGCTTCAAAGAACACCCCAATTTCAGCACCTTAAAAATGGAATTTGGCTTAGTGCTGCCACCCACCCAAAATAGTGCTGCCACCCAAGCAGCACAACATAGTGTCGGGCACTGATGACATAATGTCGACACACTCAACCCTGGCATAGTGCTGCCACCCACCCAAAATAGTGTCGTCATTTACTAGCTTAGTGCTGCCCACTAAGGACATAGTGTCGACATGTTGTCGCCACATCCACATTTAGTCATGATTGGTGCCTCCAACCGGGACTAAAGGTTCATCATATCTTTAGTCCCGGTTGTTGGCTTTAATTTTATTTTTTAGATTAGTACTAATTAATTGACTAACGGCAAGCATGAAGCTTCTTAGCCTGGGGTAAAGCCTTGCTAAACTTGAAGTGGATCTCTGATGAAATAGCATGTTGTGAACCTATAAATGATTTTTAAAAAAATTCAGAAGCATTATATCATGTACTGGTAGTTCAAATCTGGGCAACCTCCTGCCGATTCGGCAGGAATTTATCTTTTTCATGAGGGATGGACGGAAAGGTTCCAAATACACCGATTGGGAAATTTTCCATCTAAGGTGGTCTAGTATTTTTAAAAAATGGGTTGGTACCAATGCCAAACTTTAATTTGGTGGTTGCTTCATAGAACACCCCGATTTCGGCACCTCCAAAATAGAAATTGGTTTTTTCGTGCGTCGAAAAGGAAAAATTCCTCCCGCAACATCGTAAGCCATCCCAAGATGCACATGTGTGCACAATATGGGCACATTATCACAAACTATGCCCTGATTCTAGCCATAACATTGGTGGTTTGACCTAAATGCCATGAAACCTCGAACATGATAGGTCATTTTGTGAAGGATTTTTTATGATGTTTGCAATTTTTCAAGTTCAATATTTTTCCTTGCAACTATGACACATAATATGACACCACACGAAGGTTTCACATTGTTTGGATCATTTTTGAGTTTCTTATGCCCGATTGAAACCATATTCAAAACGGCGGGCATGAAGATTCCTAGCCCAGGGCTGAACCTCGCTGAACTTGAAGTGGATCTCTGATGAAATAGCATGTTGTGAACCTATAAATGATTTTTAAAAAAATCCAGAAGCATTATATCATGTACTTGTAGTTCAAATCTGGGCAACCTCCTACTAATTCGGCAGGAATTTGTATTTTTCATGAGGGATGGACGGAAAGGTTCCAGATACACCGGTTGGGAAATTGTCCATCTAAGGTGGTCTAGTATTTTTGAAAAATGGGTTGGTACCAATGCCAAACTTTAATTTGGTGGT
The DNA here is from genome assembly GCA_916181665.1 of Avena sativa. Taxonomy (NCBI): domain Eukaryota; kingdom Viridiplantae; phylum Streptophyta; class Magnoliopsida; order Poales; family Poaceae; genus Avena; species Avena sativa. The sequence goes on from OV702289.1 coordinate 598,611,189, forward strand.
TGCTTCACAGAACACCCCGATTTCGGCACCTCAAAAATGGAAATTGGTTTTTTCGTGCGTCAAAAAGGAAAACTTCCTCCTGCAACATCGTAAGCCATCCCAAGATGCACATGTGTGCACAATATGGGCATATTATCACAAACTATGCCCTGATTCTAGCCATAACATTGGTGGTTTGACCTAAATGCCATGAAACCTCGAACATGATAGGTCATTTTGTGAAGGATTTTTTATGATGTTTGCAGTTTTTCAAGTTCTATATTTTTCCTTGCAACTATGACACATAATATGACACCATGCAAAGGATTCATATTGTTTGGATCATTTTTGAATTTCTTATGCCTGATTGAAACCATATTCAAAACGGCGGGCATGAAGATTCCTAGCCCGAGGCTGAGCCTCACTGAACTTGAAGTGGATCTCTGATGAAATAGCATGTTATGAACCTATAAATGATTTTTAAAAAAATTCAGAAGCATTATATCATGTACTTGTAGTTAAAATCTAGGCAACCTCCTACCGATTCGGCAGGAATTTGTCTTTTTCATGAGGGATGGACGGAAAGGTTCCAGATACACCGGTTGGGAAATTGTCCATTGATACATTGCAAATGTATCTATAATTTTTGATGCTCCATGCTTGGTTTTATCCACTTTCTTGTGTTTTGTCCACACTTTGGAGTACTTTTCATATGATTTCTTGGACTAACCTATTAACAAGAGCCACAGTGCCAGCTGCATGTTTTCTACTGTTTTTGGTTCCAGGAAAGTCAGAAAATGAATATTCTCGGAATCGGACGGGACAAAAGCCAAAGTGCCTATTTTTCCATAAGACTCCAGGAGCCAGAATACGAGACGGAGGAGGGCCAGGGGCTGGCCACACACCCCTAGGTGCGGGCTGGGCCTGGCCGCGCCAGGGCATGGTGTGGTGGCCCCAGGCACCCCCTCGGTCTCCTTCTTCGCCTATAAGAAGCCTTCTAACCTAAAAACTCAGAGGGTTCGACGTTTTTCCAGAAGGAGTTCCGCTTCGCTGCCACCACCAGATTCCACGAAACAGCACCAGAAACTCCGTTCTGGCACCCTACCAGGACGGGGAATTGGAGGAGATCATCGCCATCATCATCACCATCACCATCATCATCACTTTTCCATCAACCATCCATGTTTCCCCCATCTATGAGTGAGTAATCCCCCGCTGTAGGCTATGGGGATGGTAGGGATTGGATGAGATCGTTCATCTAATGGCATCAGATTGTTAGGGCATGGTGCCTAGTATCTTTTATTAGTGCTTTATGACTTTGTTGCGACTTGTTGTGCTTAATGCTTGTCACTAGGGCCCGAGTGCCATGATTTCAGATCTGAAGATGTTATTGATTCATTATGATAGTATTGTTTCTGGTCTTATCTACAAGTTGTATACACACGTTGTTGTCCGGAACCTATGGCCTCAAAGTGATAGAAATCGGGATAACCAGAAGGGAATGGATTTGATGTGAGGATCACATGTGTTCATGTAGTGTTAATGCTTTGCTCCGGTGCTCTATTAAAAGGAGCACCTTAATTGCCAGTAGTTCCCTTGAGGCCCCGCTGCAAACGGGCTGGCAGGACAAAAGATGTTGTGCAAGTTCTCATTGCGAGCATGTATGACTATATATGGAACACATGCCTAGGATTGTCTAGTACTTGGATGCTTTATCTTATTTATCTGCAATTGCCCTATGTTCTGATTGCTATGTGAATTGTCTTGTCCATGCAATGCCCGTCCATCCATCCCTATGCCTACCGCACTCGAATCCCACTGTTTACTGCTTTTGTTACTACTGTCTTTGCTTTACTACTGCTGCTACTTTGCTATTCCTACTACAAAACTATTGCTACTGATAAACTGCTGTGAGCAAGATTGTTTCCAGGTGCAACTGAATTGAAAACTCAGTTGTTAAGGCTTATAAATATTCTTTGGCTCCCCTTGTGTCGAATCAATAAATTGGGTTTCACTTCCCTCGAAAATACTGCGATACACCCCCTATACTTGTGGGTCATCAAGACTATTTTCTGGCACCGTTGCCGGGGAGCATAGCTTTATTTATCAAGTCCACTTGGAATCACTATTGTTCAAGCTAAGTTTATTTCCGCCTTGTTTGCTTGTTTCTTTATCAAAAATACAAAAAAAGTAGTTCCTACTCTAGTTGTTATTTTCGCTGGTCGGTTATTGTCTTGCTATATCATGCTTGTTGTCAATGGTTGGTTTCTTTGAAACTGAATCTTATTGGCAAGGTGGGTTCACGGAAGATGAAAAGTATTATTTTAAGGAACACCGCTTGTCACAAAAAGGGAAACACTTATGGGGACAAATTGATAGATTGTATACCATTGCTAGAAATGTGTGCTCTACTTATAATGTTATTGCCTTGATAAATCTTGTTGCTGTAGGAGGTACAAACACCTCCCTTTTCAATGTGAGTATAATGATAATGTTACCATATCTTCCTATGTTAAGGGAAATTATGACCTTTATGATGTGGAACAAATTGAGGAATTTATTGCTTGGAAGGGTGCATTTGAACTTGCTACTTTGCTTGAAAATATTGATGATTCTCCTTATAAGTATGATGTTTATGGTATACTTAAATTTTGCTTTGATAATTACAAGGATGAAAATGGCTATATTCTTGAATATTTTAATAGATGCTTTCCACAAATGGAAGAGACTAATGCCTTGCAGGATCCTATGGAAGAAGAAATTGATGAACCTGAAATCTCATTCGATGAAAAAGAGAAGGAGAGTGATGAACAAAAGGAGGAAGAATGGATTAGCTACCCATACCTACCTTCTAATGAGAGTAACTCTTTATCCCTTACATTATTTGATTGTACCCCATGCTTACTAAAGAAGGATGATTGTTATGTTCCTGAGGATTCTTTTGAAGATGTTTATAATAAAGCTCTAGTGCTTGTAGATCATGAAAAGCATGCTTTATGTGATATTTATATTGTTGAGTTTATTCATGAGGCTACTGAAAATTATTATGAGAGAGGAAAATATGGTTGTAGAAGTTTTCATGGTATTGAAACACCTCTCTATGTGCTGAAAGTTTTGAAGTTACTCTTGTTTTATCTTCCTATGCTTGTCACTTTGTTCTTTGTGAATTTATTTGCATACACAATTCCTATGCATAGGAAGTGGGTTAGACTTAAATGTGCTTTGAATTTGCTTCTTGATGCTCTCTTTTACCTCAACTCATATTTCTTATGAGAGCATCCTCTCAAACTTTTATGCTTGAAGATGATAATATGTCTACTATTCTTGGGAGACATTTTCTTAAATACTGCAAGAGCTGTTATTAATTGTAATCAAGAGAAGGTGACCTTCAATGTTAATGACAAGGAACATACTGTCTATTTCCCCAAGAAGATTGAAAGGACTTATGGTTTGAATTCAATTGAACATGTTGATGGAATTCAAGTTGGAGAAACATATTGTCCCATACCAAGAGAAAAATTTGAAACTATTATGATTGGGACCATTGCTATCAGGGTTGAGGTAACATAATCATTAGTGGAATACAAAGTTTTGTCTCATATGAAATTGTTTTGGTAACAAGACCTGATCAACCTTGTTAACAAAAGGATTTCATTGAACAAAACAATGTTTTCACCATGATTATCTCCGCTTACTTCTATTCTATCCATTTTTGTTTTTGCTTATGCCTAACTTAAAGGCGTTAAAGAAAAGTACTTATTGGGAGATAACCCAAAAGTTTTAGATGAGTCTTGAAAGTTAGTACTTCAGTAATAACCGCTCCTTATCCTTTTTATTTGCCTTTTGTGCCAAGAGTAACCTCTAATGAGAGAGAAGTAATGATTGGGAAAGTTGCTGTCCCGAAACAGATTTCTGTTCTTCATCGTAAAATTCGTGTAAAATCTCTGAACACCTTTTTCAGGCGTGAATTTTTGTGATTCTGCCCCAAGTTGTTATCTAACTTTCGTTAGTTCAATACTTTTTGATTTGAGCAACAGAAGGTCTTCGAAAAAATTCGTCTTTACCTACTGGTCTGTTTTGACAGATTTCTGCCATTTTCTGCATTTGCTTCTTGTTGGTTCCTTTTTGAGTTCTTTTGGGGAATTGAGATTTTTGAGGGAAGTGCTATAGTAGATAGTGTTATAATGGAAGTTTATTTGGTGTTATAACTGAACCTTAAGACTTATTTATCTTGAGTGCACTAATGTTGCTAATAAAGATTGTGTAAAGTTTTGTATGAAGGAAAATTTTCAGGTGTATGGAAGGAATGAGTAATGAGATGAAGGATGGACTAAAGCTCAAGCTTGGGGATGCCACGCATGGCACCCTAAGAAATATCCAAGAAGTACAAGCGTCAAAACTTGGAGATGCCCAAGGCATCCCCTTCTTCATCAATAAAAATCCCAGGTTTCTTCCAAACACTTTATTTTTATTGTTTCATACACAGTTGTGTTGTTCTTGGAGCGTCTTCTTTTTCATTTTCATTTTGGTTTTTATTTTGCGTGGTTTGCTTTGTTTGCTGAATAAATTGGTTGGACCTCCTCTTTCATACATTGGTGTTCAAATAGTTTGGTTTGGATTGGAAAAGAGTAGGAAGCTTGAGTGGTGAAGAGAGCTTGTTTTTGACTATGGCCTATGCTTTGTCATGCCATGCTTGATATTGTTTTGGCTTTATGCTTAGTATTCTTTGCTGTAGCATGACTTGTTATAACCAATTGAGATTGCTTAATGTGCCTTGGATGAATCATGCGTTGTCTTAGCATATTAAAGCATAGTATAGTGGTATTCTCCTTTGATGCTTTATTTGGGTAGACTTGGCACATGCGCACACCATGTTATGACTATCTCAAGTCACCATAAGCCTTTATGATCCTTTAGTTTTCAACTTGTAGTATCACTTTATGCTTTGATCAATGATGTTTTGTCGCTCTGCATGATTATGGCCATTATTGCTCTCTCATTTGTCGCTCCCTTACTATTGCTAGCCTTCACTTACACTGAGTGTTTTACTCATGTTTCCAACTCCCTAAAACCAAATATTGCCAAAGTGTCCACCATACCTACCTATTAGCATCATTTGCTACTTCCGTGCATATTCAATATTCCTTGCTTTCTTCCGAATAAAATGTTTGCTTGTTATGAGAAAGTTAGTTAGTAAAGCTCTCACGAACTTGATGGCACACTTTATTTCCTACACTTAATAAACCTGAACCATTGTGAACTCTCCATGAAAGTTATATGCTTGCAAATTATAGGCTGGGGATTAGCAGAACCGTGCTGTCATGGGGAATGCTTTCAACACTTGTAAATATATACCCAGTTGATACCTTGCTCTTTTGTTTGCGGATGTCGTCAGTGTGAAATAAAAGGGGAGCTTGTAAGTCCATGGAGTTATGTATGTGTGTTAGAGAAATGCCTGGGCTGCTGGTCTAATCCATGCTGACATGGTGGAAACCTGCAGCGTAACCATAATGATATCTATGAAGCATTCTTCTTATAAAAAAAGAGAGAGATAGCTATAGAGAAAAAGAAAAAAAAAGAGATTTATGAAAAGAGGAAAGAGAGAAAAAAGCACCATTTTCCCATGGTGAATAAGAAGATTGCTGAGATACTCATTGTCTGCTTGCCTTGTCATTTTGATATGGGGATTCTTCCGTATCATCGGGCAAGGGTTACCCCGTTGGCGGTTCTCTATGATACGCACATACTTACGATGACAAGAACTTACCGGTAACTAAAGTTGAGTAGCATGAGGAGCGACCCTCGTACTCAAGGGACTTGGGATTTTCAGTTTATAGTCTGTCAAGCATATAACTCAGATTGGACCTCACTTTCACCTTAACCACATTAAAGATGCTTATGATAGGGGCAATGAGAGCTCAAAGCTAATGAGTACCATACTTTCAGCATTTGGAAGCCTTTCAAACTTTTCAAAACCTTTTTCATTTCCTTATTGAGTCTCCACATATTCTTTGAGCACTTTCTTGAGAGCATAGTGGCCATTCTTAGTTCTATGTGCATTGTACTAAGACTTGTTGATTGATGCATACCTTGATATTGCTTGTTTTAAACTATTTGTATCTAGTCACTCTTGAAAACTTTGAAGGTGTCCTATGCATTTATGTTTGCTACTCTATGAGGGACAAGCTAAATGCCATTATGCTATGTTTTCTTTATGTGAAACAAACAAACGTCTTGCAAAGCATTGTTATTCATGAATCTTTTGTTTGTGCCTTTTCATGTTGCATCATAGTTTCTTTGTCTTATTGCTAGAACTTCGTCTTTCATGTTATGATTGAAGTACTATGATCCCAGCTTTGAATGTTTTACAAGTACTTTGGTCAAGTCTTTGATGGTGCATGTCACCTCAAAAATTATTCTTTCTTTTTATCACTTACCTACTCGAGGACGGGCAGGAGTTAAGCTTGGGGATGTTGATACATTGCAAATGTATCTATAATTTTTGATGCTCCATGCTTGGTTTTATCCACTTTCTTGTGTTTTGTACACACTTTGGAGTACTTTTCATATGATTTCTTGGACTAACCTATTAACAAGAGCCACAGTGCCAACTGCCTGTTTTCTGCTGTTTTTTGGTTCCAGGAAAGTCAGAAAATGAATATTCTCGGAATTGGACGGGACAAAATCCAAAGTGCCTATTTTTCCATAAGACTCCAGGAACCAGAATACGAGACGGAGGAGGGCCAGGGGCTGGCCACACCCCCCAGGCACGGGCTGGGCCTGGCCGTGCCAGGGCATGGTGTGGTGGCCCCAGGCACCCCCTCGGTCTCCTTCTTCGCCTATAAGAAGCCTTCTGACCAAAAAACTCTAGGGTTCGACGTTTTTCCAGAAGGAGTTCCGCTCCGCCGCCACCACCAGATTCCATGAAACAGCACCAGAAACTCCGTTCTGGCACCCTGTCGAGACAGGGAATTGGAGGAGATCATCGCCATCATCATCACCATCGCTTCTCCATCGACCATCCATGTTTCCCCCATCTATGAGTGAGTAATCCCCCGCTGTAGGCTATGGGGATGGTGGGGATTGGATGAGATCGTTCATGTAATGGCATCAGATTGTTAGGGCATGGTGCCTAGTATCTTTTATTAGTGCTTTATGACTTTGTTGCGACTTGTTGTGCTTAATGCTTGTCACTAAGGCCCGAGTGCCATGATTTCAGATCTGAACGTGTTATTGATTCATTATGATAATATTGTTTCTGGTCTTATCTACAAGTTGTATACACACATTGTTGTCCGGAACCTATGGCCCCGAAGTGACAGAAATCGGGATAACCGGAAGGGAATGGCTTTGATGTGAGGATCACATGTGTTCACGAAGTGTTAATGCTTTGCTCCAGTGCTCTATTAAAAGGAGCACCTTAATTGCCAGTAGTTCCCTTGAGGCCCCGCTGCAAACGGGCTGGCAGGACAAAAGATGTTGTGCAAGTTCTCATTGCGAGCACGTATGACTATATATAGAACACATGCCTAGGATTGTCTAGTACTTGGATGCTTTATCTTATTTATCTGCAATTGCCCTATGTTCTGATTGCTATGTGAATTGTCTTGTCCATGCAACGCCCGTCCATCCATCCCTATGCCTACCGCACTCGAATCCCACTGTTTACTGCTTTTGTTACTACTGTCTTTGCTTTACTACTGCTGCTACTTTGCTATTCCTACTACAAAACTGTTGCTACTGATAAACTGCTGTGAGCAAGATTGTTTCCAGGTGCAGCTGAATTGACAACTCAGTTGTTAAGGCTTATAAATATTCTTTGTCTCCCCTTGTGTCGAATCAATAAATTGGGTTTCACTTCCCTCGAAAATACTGCGATACACCCCCTATACCCCCTATACTTGTGGGTCATCATCCATCTAAGGTGGTCTAGTATTTTTGAAAAATGGGTTGGTACCAATGCCAAACTTTAATTTGGTGGTTGCTTCACAGAACACCCCGATTTCGACACCTCAAAAATGGAAATTGGCTTTTTCGTGCATCGAAAATGAAAACTTCCTCCTGCAACATCGTCAGCCATCCCAAGATTCACATGTGTGCACAATATGGGCACATTATCATAAACTATGCCCTGATTCTAGCCATAACATTGGTGGTTTGACCTAAATGCCATGAAACCTCGAACATGATAGGTCATTTTGTGAAGGATTTTTTATGATGTTTGCAATTTTTCAAGTTCAATATTTTTCCTTGCAACTATGACACATAATATGACACCACGCGAAGGTTTCACATTGTTTGGATCATTTTTGAATTTCTTATGCCCAATTGAAACCATATTCAAAACGGCGGGCATGAAGATTCCTAGCCCGGGGTTGAGCCTCGCTAAACTTGAAGTGCATATCTAATGAAATAGCATGTTGGGAACCTATAAATGATTTTTAAAAAAATTCACAAGCATTATATCATGTACTTGTCGTTCAAATCTGGGCAACCTCCTACCGATTCAGCATGAATTTGTCTTTTTCATGAGGGATGGACGAAAAGGTTTCAGATACACCGGTTGGGAAATTGTCCATCTAAGGTGGTCTAGTATTTTTGAAAAATGGGTTGGTACCAATGCCAAACTTTAATTTGGTGGTTGCTTCATAGAACACCCCGATTTTGGCACCTCAAAAATGGAAATTGGCTTTTTCGTGTGCCAAAAAGGAAAACTTCCTCCTGCAACATCGTAAGCCATCCCAAGATGCACATGTGTACACAATATGGGCACATTATCACAAACTATGCCCTGATTCTAGCCATAACATTGGTGGTTTTACCTAAATGCCATGAAACCTCGAACATGATAGGTCATTTTGTGAAGAATTTTTTATGATGTTTGCAATTTTTCAAGTTCAATATTTTTCCTTGCAACTATGACACATAATATGACACCACACGTATGTTTCAAATTGTTTGGATCATTTTTGAATTTCTTATGCCCGATTAAAACCATATTCAAAATGGCAGGCATGAAGATTCCTAGCCCGGGGCTGAGCCTCAGTGAACTTGAAGCGGATCTCTAATGAAATAGCATGTTCTGAACCTATAAATGACTTTTAAAAAAATTCACAAGCATTATATCACGTACTTATAGTTTAAATCTAGGCAACCTCCTACTAATTCGGCAGGAATTTGTCTTTTTCATGAGGGATGGACGGAAAGGTTCTAGATACACCGTTTGGGAAATTGTCCATATAAGGTGGTCTAGTATTTTTGAAAAATGGGTTGGTACCAATGCCAAACTTTCATTTGGTGGTTGCTTCACAGAACACCTCGATTTCGGCACCTCAAAAATGGAAACTGGATTTTTCGTGCGTCGAAAAGGAAAACTTCCTCCTGCAACATCGTAAGCCGTTCCAAGATGCACATGCGTGCATAATATGGGCACATTATCACAAACTATGCCCTGATTCTATCCATAACATTGGTGGTTTGACCTAAATGCCATGAAACCTCGAACATGATAGGTCATTTTGTGAAGGATTTTTTATGATGTCTGCAATTTTTCAAGTTCAATATTTTTCCTTTCAACTATGACACATAATATGGCACCGCACGAAGGTTTCACATTGTTTGGATCATTTTTGAATTTCTTATGCCTGATTGAAACCATATTCAAAACGGCGGGCATGAAGATTCCTAGCCTGGGGCTGAGCCTCGCTGAATTTGAAGTGGATCTCTGATGAAATAGCATGTTATGAACCTATAAATGATTTTTAAAAAAATTCAGAAGCATTATATCATGTACTTGTAGTTCAAATCTGGGCAACCTCCTACCGATTCAGCATGAATTTGTCTTTTTCATGAGGGATGGACGGAAAGGTTCCAGATAGACCGGTTGGGAAATTTTCCATCTAAGGTGGTCTAGTATTTTTGAAAAATGGGTTGGTACCAATGCCAAACTTTAATTTGGTGGTTGCTTCACAGAACACCCCGATTTCGGCACCTTAAAAATGGAAATTGCCTTTTTTGTGCATCGAAAAGGAAAACTTCCTCCTGCAATATCGTAAGCCATCCCAAGATGCACATGTGTGCACAATATGGGCACATTATCACAAACTATGCCCTGATTCTAGCCATAATATTGGTGGTTTGATCTAAATGCCATGAAACCTCGAACATGATAGGTCATTTTGTGAAGGATTTTTATGATGTTTGCAATTTTTCAAGTTCAATATTTTTCCTTGCAACTATGCCACATAATATGACAGCACGCGAAGGTTTCACATTGTTTGGATCATTTTTGAATTTCTTATGCCCGATTGAAACCATATTCAAAACGGCGGGGATGAAGATTCCTGGCCTGGCTTCTTAGTTAATGAAATATGCAGAAAAATTAGTTAATGAATTTTTAATTGAAAATGGCATAAATGTTTATAATTTGAATAGTTAATGAATTTTTGATTAGTTATTTAAATTGAAGCACTTTTCCTGTTGAAAGTTTTTTCAAATTCCAAATTATGCAATAAATATTTGTTAATGCAATTTTAATTGAAAATAGTAAAATTGTATAGTTCAAATAAAAATATTTGAAAACAGAAAATAGTTTTTGATTAGTTATTTAAATTGAAGCACTTTTCCTGTTGAAAGTTTTTTCAAATTCCAAATTATGCAATAAATATTTGTTAATACAATTTTAATTGAAAATAGTAAAATTGTATAATAAAAATAAAAATATTTGAAAACAGAAAAATGGTTTTTGATTAGTTATTTAAATTGAAACACTTTTCCTGTTAAAAGTTTTTTGAAATTCCAAATAAATAATCATCTTAAATTGAAACATCTTATTAATTAAAGAAGAAAACAAATTTAAAAATAGCGGGAAGACCAAAAGTTTTGCCAAAATCTGAAAAACGGGTCAACGATCCCGGTTCGTCCCACGAACCGGGACCGATGATCCTGGGTGCGCGCGCTATCAGCAACGCTCCTTTGGTCCCGGTTCGTCCCACCAACCGGGACCAAAGGCTCAACGGTCCCGGCTAGTGCGATGAACCGGGACCAAAGGTCCGTGCACGTGGCGACCTAGCAACGCTCCTACCGAGACCTTTGGTCCCGGTTCGTCCCACCAACCGGGACCGTTGAGCCTTTGGTCCTGGTTGGTGGGACGAACCGGGACCAAAGGTCTGTACTAGATAACTGTTGCCCCTCCTTCTTCTTTCCTATCCACTTCACTCGCAAAACGCCTAAGGAAAATCACGCGCGGAGCAAAACGACACCATCAGGCTGCCGGATTTTTGAGCCACCATCGACCGTGCCGCCATCGCCCTCTTCGCCGTCGACTACGCCGCCCGAGCCCACGCAGCTCCGCCTCCGACCGCGCCGCCCGAGCCCCTGCACCTGCCCCTGCCCGTGCTGCCCCCGCCGGCGCCGCTGCCACCGGCTACGGTGCCCAAGGAGGAGGAGGCCCGCGTCGCCGGACCCCGTGCCGCCCAAGCCTGCCTCTGACCGCGCCGCCCGAGCCCGCCACCTCCGACCGCGCTGCCTGAGCCCGCCGCCTCCTACTGCGCCGCCCAAGCCCGACGCTGTCGCCCGCGTCATAAGATTTTTTTAAATGTTTTCTGTAATTGTTTTATTAACTGAAAATGCTGACAAGTGGGTCCAGCATGTCAGGTTTTTATTCTTTTTGGAAATGTTTTCTGAAATTAATAAAATTCTGACATGTGGGGCTAGATGGAAAATAATTTTAATAATTCCAAAAATGTTTATTTATTTAAAAATGATTTAAAAAGGATTAAAATTGGAAAAATAATCATAACTAATTCATTTTAAATCAGAAAAATGTGTATAATATATCAAAATATTCAGAAAAATGAGCTCTACCATTTAAAAATGTAAGCATTCATATTGATAGAACTTTGAACCTTACTTTACATAGAGGAACACCGACACCCCCTAAGTACCATGGGTTCGATGGTTTGTCCACCTAGGGCATTCCGAACCGATTCAGAAAATAAGTGCATAGTGTTTTGCATTGTTAGCATTATAGTAACTTTCAAATCTTAATTTGCAGATACTATGGATCCAACACACCAAGATACTATGATTCCAGAACATCAGGAAAACATCCTCCACGGAATGATCTGCGAAAATGAAGATATCAATATCGATGTCACCAGTAAGTTTCTGAACGATTTCGGTGAGGGAGATGAGTCTCTCAACCGAGGAGACGACTCTAGTGAGGTAGAAGCCGAAGCCTGGGATAGGGGAGAAGCTGATGAGGGAGAAGGCGATGGTTCCGGCGGAACCTTAAATCTCGCAAACACCGGCGAGGTGTATATATGTATTTTTGTAATTAAAATGCTGATGTATATATATATACATGCATATATTAACACTCTTTCTTCTTTTAGCCCTCCGAATCGAGAACTTCTTTCGTAAGAACGATACGAGGCCCAACAAAAAAGTTGGATGACACTGTGACGTATAGGATCGAAGTGGTCGGTGTAGACAGCGAACCGCAAGCTCCCGTCGATGTCGCCAGAAAATTTGTCAAGCAATACGGAGTTCTTGTGAGGGACTACATCCCAATCACCGTTCAAGAATAGAATCGGCCAAGTGGCGGTGGAGTCCCGTATGTCGGCGACACCGCTAAAGATAAGCTTTTTGACAAGCTCATGATTAATTTCCTCCTGCCGATGCCAGATGTGAATCCAGATGAGGAGGATAAAGCAAGAATGGAGCTTGTGCAAAGAGTCAAGAAGTTTTCTCTCATCAAGATGTCCGATGCATTCAAGAACTGGAAGAAGAAACTGTACAATAACTTTATCAAGGTAGAGAAGGCTCCAGATTTCAATCAAGGCGGCTATGCTAAGTTAAGACACTAGTGGGAGGATTTTGTGAAGTACAAGACATCGGAGAAAGCTAAGGAAAAGTCTAGAATAAATACAAAGAACGCTGCTAAGAAAGTGTACCATCATAATATGGGGCCTGCTGGCTACGCCGGTTGCATGCCTAAGTGGGATGCACTTGAGGTCAATTACATTGCTGCCGGGATCAGACCAAATCCCACAACATGGACACCACGGGCGAGAAACTGGTTTTACGGTCATGGGGGCACATTGGACAAAGAAGGGAGGGCAATATATAACCAGAAACACAAAGATGATCCCCTACTGCCCATCGACGATATTATAAATACAGTAGATGATGTTGCAGTGAGACGGTTCATTCCCGATAGAGAGAACGACGAGCTCACACGCCCCCTTAAAAATCCTGAACACGAAGGACGAGCATGAGGCACACCAGGCTCCAAGTCGTGGAAGGTTGCCTTCCCCGCGAAAATGAAGAGATATCCCGATAAAAGCCATCAAAGGAGAAAGGAAAGGGAGGATGCTGAGAAAGCGACCGCTGCAGACCGGCTGCATAATGTAGAAGAAGCATTAAAGCGGCATCAGGATCAACTCGACAGACTTAGCCAGCAAGGTACTAACGGCCAATCTCAGCAGCACGTGGTAGAAGCTGCATTTGATGGTACCGGCGCCCTATCGAATAAGAAAAGCAGCGTCGCTTCCACGCATCTCCATGATGTTGATGATGATGCACCGACGACGGGTCCTCCTAAACGCTACCCAGTGGATGATATCACGGAGAGCACATCTTTGAGCTAAAGGTGCAGATTATGAACTTAAGGGTGATGGCGACGGTCGGCATGGCCGTACCAATTGCGCCTAACCCAACTTGGCATTGCAGACCGGTTCCAAAAGGGTACGCTGTCGTCATGGTGGATGATGTGAAGGAAGATTTTGAGGAGCTGAAGCTAGACCACCCTGCGGGGGAAGATATGGAGCTGACTCAACTAGGAGAAGCCAAAGGGGGGACTATTGTATGGCCAAAGGAGCGCATCGTGCTTCCAAATTATGTGCCGCCAAGGCCAACCATTCCTCAGAGCAGCAATCCACCTTCGCCGCCACCTCACCATTCTCTAGCGCAACCGTCGCCTTCACCGCTTCACCACTCAGCGCAGCCGTCTCCATCGCCGCCTCAGCCGTCTCCGCCGCTACGTCAGCCGTCCCCTGAGCCTTAGAGCCAAAAGCGGAAGTATACTAAGAGGGGTAGCACCACTAGCAACAGCAAGAGCACGTTCCGATCACCGAAACGTAAGGTATTACCCCTCCCAAGAGTACCTTATAAGAATATGAAGAAGCTATCTTGCGAGAAGACAGATGAGGAAATTGCTGCAGCTGCAAATGCCCATTATGAAAAGTGGAAGATTGACATGGCTAACAAGAAAAAGCTGATAGAGCCATTCTTCCCGGTCACCGCAGAAGATAAAGCCAAAGCAGCCGCGCTTAAGATTCAGCTTCACCAACCCATAGCACTCATATTAGACTATAATCACTCTATTACCAAGTCGACTGAGGCAAAAGAGCGGAGAGTCGGGAAAGAAGTTGTCCAGCTCGGACAACAGCAAAATCAATCGATCGAACCGCTCAAAGTGTACGATACCAATGAGTGGAGAGCCCAGGAGCGGCATGATCCGAACATTGATCCGAGTTTGTTCGACTGTATGGAGAAAAGGTCGAATTATATGGATTGTCTATTACTGAGTACATGAGCCGTATGGATGAGTTCGAGGGGTACCAAGAAATAGCATACGTATACCAGTACGGGGCTCCTCTCGTCAAACCCGAGTTAGTCAAAGATCTACCAACAAAAATGCGAAGATTGCATAACTAGTACATACAAGCCCGTGCTGAATCCAAAAACTGGATCTATGATGCATATAAACACCACTATTACAGTCATGGAGATGGCTTCCTACGGACTGAATTTTCAGAATTATTTTAGTTTTGCCAACAAGACGCCCTCGATAAAACTGTCGCCAATGCCTATTGTTTGTAAGTATTATTAATTTCTATAATTAAGTCTTTCTAGCTCAGCTCATTCGTTGCTTGTATAATCTTACTCATCACTATACTAATTATATATATAGAATGAAGATTCTCGAATGTAACAAAGAACAAATCTATGACCTTGGGTTTGTTGACTGCAATTTCGTCCATAAAGTTACTCTAAAAACGAAACCCAAAGAGATAGAGGATAACTTGCTACAAGCGTTGACACATTTCAGCAACAGAAGGGAAATACTATTTCCTTACAACGCTGGGTGAGTGTTACTGTCTTGTACACATTCTATTTTTGCTTACTCGATGTTAAGCGTATAATTGACTCGTGTTATATTTTGTTAGTGTGTTCAGCTTCCACTATATTTTGTTAATCATTGTTGTTGACACCGGAGTAGTAAAAGTCCTGGACTCGAAACGCACACCATTAGAAAAATGGGCGAACATGCAGGAATGCCTCCAGAAGACTTGGAAACGGTTCACCGCTAAAACTAGGGGTGTTTGGAAGCCAGAGCTTACATTTCAACCATTGACTGTAAGTACAACTTGCTAGATCCACGCATCTCTTTGATTCTAGTTTCAATACCAATATTATCATGCTTGATTATTATTTTGATTGAACTCCATTCTCGTAAAGTGCTTGAGGCAGGAAGATAACTTATGTGGATACTATGTCTGCAGGTTCATTCGCCAGACGACCAAAGAGAAGGGCGCAAACCGGAATATCAAAAAATTGAAGTACGATAAACAATAATCACAACTTTATTTTATTACCATCAATTGTGTTTAGTTTCATTCATATATATTGATCCCCTTCTTTAAATTAGATCGAACGGATGCGGGACGGTCTTCTATCACAAGAACGCGTGCAAGCAATTCAAGAGGAAATTGCCGGATTCTTATTAGAACAAGTCATAGATCTAAAAGGAGAATACTATTACCCGGTTCATTTGGAAGGGTGAAGTGTAAAAAAGAAGATATAAATTAGATCAAATTCGTGTGAGTACCGTTTGTAATTAATATGTTTCGACCAAGAAGACGGATGAGACGTTGTATAATATATTTGCGATCATGATGTGTAATATATATATCGTGGTTTTATTATTGCTGTATATATGTAGTACTATTAAATTGAATACAAAACACCAAATAAATAAATAAATAAAAATCCTGTCGCGGCACAAAAATAGCCCGAAAATCCTACCGCGGCACAGAGACCAACAATCTCGGTTCGTGCCACGAACCAGGACCAATGATCCACTCCCCCTCGTCTCGCGCGCGCCCACGTGGAGACCCATTGGTCCCGGTTTGTTCCACGAACCGGGACCAATGATCCACCCACCCTCGTCGCGCGCACGCCCACATGGAGACCCATTGGTCCCGGTTCATGCCCGAACCGAGACCAGCATTAGTCCCGAGTGATTGGTCTCGGTTCGGAAACCGGGACCAATGATCCTTATGAACCGGGACTAGAGGCCTTTTTTCCACCAGTGAAACTCAAAACACTCGGCAATAGTGCCATCATGCACAAGTACTCCTTCAGTTCACCATCAGATTGCATTCTGGGTTTATTCAAAGTTAATTTTTTAAGTTTGATCAAATATTAAATAAAAAGTAAAAATATCTACGATGTAAAACTTATAGTATTGAAATCTTCAGGCATTAGCGTGCTATTATATTTTATAGTAGCTGGATGCACGTTCGTTGCCACGGCTCATTCAATTTATTTCCTCGATGCAGATTAAATATAATGCACGTAATAGTTCATATGAATAGAAAATATAATCACATAGACTAAAAAGCACACTTCATAAAACTGTTCTAGAAACAGTACACAAAAAGTAAGAATATATATTTATTACTTATTAACTATGATATACTCTCTCGGCCGTTAAAGATTCTTTTTAAGTGATCAGGTATATAAATCAAAAGGGCAACTCACTAGAGCACCTCCAAGGGCATTCTCCAAACCGTGTCATTTTTTATCCGCGCGTACACCAATTTAGGGATGAATAGTGCACGTGTCCGTCCCTTATCCTCCTCTGGTACCCAATGGTGTCCGCCTAAATCTTGTCCTCCATCCAGTTTGGTCCATTTTGTGTGGTGGGCCACACGAGGGGATAGGAGAGAGAACCGTGGAGATGATGGACGTTTTCAGTGGATGATGTGCAGGCCAGGGAGGACACGGGAGGACAACGGACAATGTTCGTTTTCCTCCCAAACTATCCCCAAATTTTGAGGGGAAATGGGCTGTCCGGGGGAGAGGACCATGTTTGGGGAGAGCCGTTGGGTGCTGTTTTTTTTGGAGCGGACCGTCCGCTCGGACAATTAGGTTGGATGGGGAGCGTTTGGGGATCTCCCTAGAAGATGCTCTTATACCGTGTTTGCTTGTGTAGAACTTGGCTAGTCTTCATCAGACATCATTGAGAATCCATCCACGATCTCTTTAGAAGTGAAACATATGTTGAAACAAAATTGAGATATGGTTAAACGCAATAGCTGGTATCGCAAATATTCGTAGTTATAGTTATCGCCCATACCTTGTCCACATAAGTCTTAGAGCCAGTATCTACGACTTGGATGTACATACCGTCAAATATTTTCCACGCCGGTAATATTAAATATCATCAACACCAAAGCAGTTTATGCACAAATCCCAGTCAAGGAAAGATAAGCTGCTCATTCTAGATGATATGAAGTTACAATCTTCAAAATATTGTGTGAACGGTAGCTTTTTCTTTCTCGGAATTTTGGGCTGCCTAAACTTGAACTCTAGGTACATACATATGTAAGATCCTAAACTTGCACGTTTCTCTTTTTTGTGGGAATTTTGGACTGGCTTGAGGATTTAGGAGGCGCCGACACGTGTTTTATTGCTGGTTGTGCATTCCCGTTGAAATTTCCTGAGTGCATTCCTGGTGCCGTGTAGCCTTTTCTTTGTCTTGTGTGGCGATGATGTGGCATGCACCCGACGCTGATGTGTGCCATGGAGCCCATATGTCATCATCTCATGCCTTTGCTTGTTTTCCCCTTTGGTGCGCCATAGTGTGGCCGTAGCAGTTTTCCGTCTGTCCGACGTCGCTTTCATGTTGTTTTTCCTTACTTGTTTTTATTGTCATTGTGTATTATCTCTATATATGATATTTTTTGTCCTCTTTATTTTGATCATTGCATATTAGCTTTATATGTGGCCAACGCTCTCATGTTGCTTCTGTTTCTTGTCTTGATCATTGCATCTTGATTCTATATGTCGCGTTGCTTCTCCTTCTTCTTGTCATCATTGGTTCATGCCACATGGTGTCGGCTGAACGCTTTGTGCCGTGTAGCTTTTCCTAAGAAGGTGTCTGACACATGGTCATGCAAATCAATAGTCACTAGACCACGTGTTGCTTTGCATATTTCCTTCTTTTTGCCTCTCTATACGGACCATCTCTCTCGATCTTTATGGAAACATCATGTGTCCTCTTTGGCTTCCTATTTATCTCGCCCTCCCAATTCAGAGACAGCTTGTGAGAGGTAGGCGACAACTACCTTCGCTGCTTGGAGCGACAAGGTAGAGGCACGCTGGCGACGAGGTCGCCTGGAGCTTGGCTGCTGAAATGGACCATATGGGCACCTAGAGGGGGGGGGGGGTTGAATAGGTGCTACACTAATTTTTAGTTCTTTTTCAATTTTAGGCTTAACACAAAGGTAAATTGTCTAGATATACAACTACGAAGAATTTCCCTATATGTAAACCTAACTACTAAGCGAGTAAAGTCAAAGGAAGAGGAACGAGGTAACCGTAGTGAAGCACGTGGAGACATATGATTTGTTTTACCATAGTTCTTTCCTTGTTAAGGGAAGTACATATGTGTTGGAGGGGTGGGTGGTACTAAGACCACCATATCACAATAAGCCTCACCCTGTTCTCCGATGGATTTCGCCACCAAAGGTCTGATCCACCTTCCACTATTTGGTACCCTTCTAGGCGGGAACCGGTGCCTTTACAACCGAAATAGAGATCAAGTTAATCAATAACCGAAATAGAGATCTAGATATTTGTAAGAAATACTAGATCAAGAATCCTCCAAGTGAATGGAGGGGAAGTGGAGATCTTGATGGATGCCGATGAAGATCAAAGTCTCCTCCTTCGATTCCCCAAAGCCCAGAGCCTTTGAGTGGTTGAATATGAAGATCATGCTTGAATCGATATGAATAGGGCAAAGCTTTTTTCACAGGATCCAAGAGATCTAAAATAGGGATCCGAAGGGCTATTTATAACCCCATCCAAAAATCTGCCGTTGGACGAATGGGGGGGCCGAATTATCTGGCCTAAGTGGGGGCCGGATTATCCGTCCGGGACAAACATCTGGCCCTAAATCGTACAATTTGGACCAAGTGTACGTCCCCTCTCTGCATGACGCGCCTTGGCCGCCTTTGGAAAACTCCTGGGAGGGTGCGGATTATCCGGCCCGGGCAAAAGCTCCGGCCCTGGCCGGTTAATCCAGGGAAAAATCCACCCCTTCTGCGTGATGCGTGTTGGTGGACTTTGAAAAACACCCTGGGGCGGATTATATGCCCCCTGGAGGGACGAATTATCCAGCCTGGGCAAAAGCTCCGGCCCTAGCCGGTTAATCTGGGGAAAACTCTGTTCCTTCCACGTGACGCGCCTTGGTGGACTTTGAAAAACTCCCTGGGGGGCGAATTATCTGCCCCTGGAGGGGTGGATTATCCGTCTTGGGAAAAAGCTCTGGCCCTGGCCGGTTAATCTTGGGAAAACTCCGCCCCCTCTCTAGGTGACGCGCCTTGGTGGCCTTGTCGAGCACGGAGGGGCGGATAATCCGGCCCTTGGTAGGGGCAGATAATCCGCCCCTCAAAACACTAGTTTAGCTGCATTTGGGTGAAAAAGTATTCTGCACCACTAAACACACAATTAAATAATCCTTGGTATTGTTATCTAACACACAAAACACTAGAGATCATGAAATGTTCTTTCAATCTCCCCCTTTTTGGTGTTAGATGAAAATACTAGGATTTGCAATAAAGCCCTACTAACACATCATTCCAAGGATGAAAAAGGACCTCCTAAATGTGTGCATAAATTAAGTTTGCATTTGAATACAAATGCACACACATATGTTCAATACTTTTTCATGAATTGGAAAATAATATCAAATGATGAGTTAGAAAGATAGAGATAAGTCATACCATCCATGATGAAGTCCTCAATAATATAATGATAGCCACTTTTAGAACCCCAATATTGAGACTTCCGAGAATAACATCATGATGATACAACCACATTGATAAAACCAGAATACCATAGTGATAAATCCATAGATAACCATTGATAGATCCATAGAGATAAATCCATAGTCTCATGACTCAATAAGGACCAACATAGTCTCACACAAACAAATCAAATAACAAATACGGGAGTTCAACGCTAAATGGGAACAAGTGAGGATAAGAGAAAATGATAACATGGCAAATGTGCTTGTGCCCGACCCATACAAATCCCCTCGACACCTAATAGAACTACTTCTCCCCCTTTGGCATCGAAACGCCAAAAAGGGGCAAAGAGCGATGCTTAGGTATAGAGAGCCAAACTAAGATAGTACTACACCACCAAGAATTGCAAAAACCAAGATAATGAAAAGCCAATTGTTGGTCTATTTTCCATAAGAACAAAAGATGGTCAAATAAAACCAATAAAACCCTCAAAGAACCAACTATTCAAAAAGAAGAGGGCGGTGGGCCGAAGCCACCATGTAGGAGTAGATGGCATGACACCGCGAAGATGTATCTTGGGTTCATAGCCAATACTCATCAGTAAACTCACATATCACAAAATAATATTAAGAGAAATGATTTATCTTGCTTTCGGCATTATGGGGGAGGAGGGGTTAGCCCAATAATTAGGACCACACTCCCCCTATATCCATGCCCACATCTAAACCAAATAGAGGAAGATACATAGGGGAGTATGCAAGGGAGATCAAGTCAAGCTCCTTGAATCCACGATATTTAGCTCATTCCTCAAATAACAAAACCTTGTTTCATAAAGTGGCTTCGTAAAAATATCCGCTAGATGATTCTTCGTGCTCATAAAAGATAGGTCAATATCTCCACGAGTGACATGGTCTCAAATAAAATGATTACGGATCTCAATATGTTTCGTCCTTGTGTGCTGCACCAGATTGTTAGCAATTTTGATGGCACTTTCATTGTCACATAAAAGAGGCACTTTGTCACAATTGACACCGTATTCTTTTAAAGTTTGCCTCATCCATAACAACTGAGTGCATGCACTTGCAGCAGTCACATATTCTGCTTCAACGGTGGATAGAGATATACAATTTTTCTTCTTGGAAGACCAACAAACCAAAGATCTTCCCAAAAATTTACAAGCTCCAGAGATTGACTTCCTATCATCCTTATCACCAGCCCAATCAGAATCCGTGTATCCACGTAAATAAAAATTAGAACCCTTGGAATACCATAGACCAAAGTTAGGGGAATGAACCAAATATTGGAAGATTCCATTGACCACCACTAAGTGGCTTTCTTTAGGAGTCACTTGATACCTTGCACACACACCTACACTGAACACAATATCGGGTCTAGATGCGCATAGGTAAAGAAGAGAGCCGATCATGGACCAATATACCTTTTGGTCCACATCTTTACCATTGGGATTTAATTTGAGGTGACACCTTGTTTGCATTGGGGTAGCAACACCATTTAGATCGATCATCTTGAATCTCTTGAGCATGTCTTATATTTTGCTTGGTTAATGAAAGTCCCTTCTTGTACTTGCTTGATTTTGAAATCAAGAAAGAACCTTAACTCGCCCATCATAGACATCTCAAACTTGTTAGTCATAAGCTTTGAAAATTCATAGATGAAAGCTTGGTTAGTTGAGCCAAAAAATAATGTCATCAACATAAAGTTGGCATACGAAAAGCTCCCCGTTAACCTTCTTAATAAAAAGAGTAGGGTCAATCTGCCCAACTTCGAAGCCCTAATCTAACAATAACTCTTTAAGATGCTCATACCATGCATAATAACTCTTTAAGATGCTCATACCATGCACGCATGGCTTGTTTAATGCCATAGAGTGCCTTATCGAGTTTGTAGACGAGATTCGGAAAGTTGGGGTCCTCGAAGCCCAGGGGTTGCTTAACATAAACCAACTCATGTAATGGACCATTAAGAAAGGCACTTTTAACATCCATTTACTGTAATTTAAAGTCATAATGAGCTGCATAAGCAATTAGGATATAGATGGACTCAAGGCGAGCCATTGGAGCATAAGTCTCGCCAAAGTCGATGCCTTCCACTTGGGAAAAACTTTGTGCCACAAGTCTTGCCTTGTTCCTCACAACAATTCCATTCTCATCTTGCTTGTGCTTGAAGATCCACTTTGTGCCGATATCATTGCGGAACTCTTTGGGCTTCTCAACAAGATTCCAGACTTTATTGCGCTCAAAATTGTTGAGCTCTTTATGCATAGCCACAACCCAGTATGGATCTTCAAGAGCTTCAAAAACCTTCTTGGGTTCCACCATGGATATATGTGCTTGATGATCGCTAAATCTTGCTAGCTCACCCCTTGTGGACACCCTTCTCCTAAGATCACCCACCACTTTATCAAGTGTGTGACCCCTGAGTTCAAGGTTTCATTCAACTCGAGCTTTGCGACGAATTTCAATTTCTTCATTGTTCCTTGGAGGGATAAATTCATCATCTTGACTAGTAGCTTGATCAACAGATTGTTCATCACTGGTAGTTGATGGTTAAACTTGCCCTTAATCTTTTTCAACAACCATAATAGGAGGTTGCTATTCTGAGCTTCTAGCGCTGGATAATCTGGCCTAGGAGTTTCAGCTCCGTCTTTGTTCCTGCCCTGGGTGGAAGATGCAGGTGAAAGAGCATGTGGGCCCCCATGTGTGGTTTTGGTAATTAATGACAATCTCTATGGACTAATGCTTATATTAGGTTGCACTTGTAGGAATTTTCCATTGGCATCGCTTGGACCATGTGTTGGCTTGAAGGTTGAAGAAATGAAGAACAATAAGCAATGTCCAAGGGATTTGGGCCTATTGGAATCATGTTGGATAAGAAGAAGAAGAATAAATAAAGTAAGATCAAGAGTGTGTTGAAGAAGAAGATAAAGTTCCTTATGTATATCTTTAAGACATCATCCTAATGGAGTTAGAATAAATAATGTGCAAGCTCAAGATACAACATCTCTTGGAGATCACATGCTTGATGCTTGCCATCCTCGGTGATCATGGTTTGATGAAGACAAGTTCAAACAAGTGGTTTCCCCATGGTGTATGGGGGATCAATTCTCAAGTCTTCATCAAGCAAGCAAAAACAAGAGAAATCAAGAAAGATGTTCCATCTTGAGGAGGAGAAGATCATCTTCAAGCTCAAGTGGAATGCTCAAGGCAAAGGTATGACCTTTATAGGTTTCCCTTGTGTCGGTCTCATGTTGTTAGTTGGGAGACCGGTTTATTGGATAGATAACCGTACTATCAAGAGGGGCTCTCGAGTGAGTACTAGATCATATCTCTCGGAGAGAGCTCAAACCTTTGCATACTTGGCATCATATTTCTTGGTTCTATTTGGTTATTATCCATGAGAAGATTTAGATCTTGTGTTAATATCCATGACAAGCTCAAGTTCATTGAAAACGGATTTCATATGCATTCTCTATTGCATTTTCGATTTGGAGGTTTTACCGGTTTATCTTTTATAGATAGGTTAATCCCTTCATGATTTTATTCTATCCTACTTTGCTGTAATATTATGGTTCCCTACATGATATTCTAGAGTTTGTTACCATCTTCGAACGAGCCCAAGATCATGAAAATCGGAGTCCGGATGCAAAAGTTATGGTCATTTTCGTATTGGTTTTTCTGTAATTTTTTTGGGGGGCGGAGACTCCAGTGTTGAACCCCAGAGACTCTGGGAGGGGGGGGGGGGGGGGGGGGGGGCGGGGCGGAGACTCTGGCCAAAATTCTGGCCCAGACTATGGGGAGGAGGGTGTACTGGGAGCATCTGGAGCTCGCCTAGAGTCCTAGCCAAAGTCTGGATCCCGGGGACTCCGGTCCCGAAGGCCGAAGACTTGGGGATAACTATTCTGCAACTACTAGTTGTCATGGGGGCACCTATAAAAGCCTCCTTCTTCCCCAAGTGGTTGGTTTCTTTCTCTCTCTCTCCTCCATTGTTTCTACCTTCAAGAGCTTGCAAATACTCTCAATCCCTCCCATATTTCGTAAATCTTGTTGGGGGATTTGAAATGGGAGATCTAGATCTACAACTCCACCAATCCATCTCTCCTCTATGTGAGGGGAACATCTTGGGATCTAGATCTTGGAGTTTATTTTGTGGATTTCCTCTTGTGTTCTTCCTCTCTTATTCCCCCAATAGCTTTTGTAGCTTTGGTGGAATTTGAGAGTGAAGGACTTTCCATTGCATTAGGTGCATCGGTTTGAATTCTCCTCGGAGGATTTGGTTGGTGAAATCAAGAAGCTTGTCCCTCTTGGGTTCTTGGAACCCTAGACGATTGTGTGGTCTTTATGGTGAGTTCTTGGGGCCTTCAATTAAGTTGTGGAGCTCTCTCCAATATTATGGCCTTGGTGGTGATTATTGAGAGACTCCAATTAAGTTGTAGAGATTGCCCCAATCTTGTACGGGTTTGGTGACCGCCCTCAAGTGTCCATGATGACCCACAAGTATAGGGGGTGTATCGCAGTATTTTCGGTAAGTAAGAGTGTCAAACCCAACGAGGAGCAGAAGGTGTTGACAAGTGGTTTGGATCAGGAATTCTCTGTAAATACTTAGCAAATGGATTTTTTAGGGTTTTTTGATAATGCGGATAAATAAAGTGCGAGCAAATAAAAGACAATAATAATAATTGCAGCAAGGGGCCCAATCCTTTCTTTAGCAAAGGACAAGCCGATTGTATTACTTAAGATGACCAAACGTTCTCGAGGACACATGGGAATATTGTCAAGTGCTTTTGCTTCATATAGTTGATTAATCTTCTTTGGTTGGATAAGTGTTGTGTGGGTGAACCTGTGCTAATGTACTGACCTTCCTAGGACTAATACATACTTGTGATTATACCCCTTGCAAGCATCCGCAACTACAAGAAAGTAATTAAGATAAAAACCTAACCACAACCTTAAACTTTGAGATCCTACACTCCATTATGCAAAGGTTTCCTAACAGGGTTTCAGGTTTCTTTCACTCCGGCAACCCCACGATTAGTAGCCAAATACACAATGCATTCCCCTAGGCCCATAAAGGTGAAGTATCATGTAGTCGACGTTCACATGACACCACTAGAAGAATAACACCACAACTTAAATATCAAACCATTGAATATTTCTCAACACAATTCCACTACTAACAACATGACTTCTCCCATGTCCTCAAGAACTACACGAACTACTCATGAGACATCATATGGATCAAGATCAGAGATGAAATAATGATAAGTAACAATCTGAACATGAACAATAATTCAATGGTTCCACTCAATAGCATCAACTACAACAAGTAATCAACACCGAGAAAGTTTCCCATAAGAACCATGCAAGATTCAACCAATTGTTATAGCGGTATGGAGTGGTGATGATGGTGCTGATGGAGATGATGATGATGATGATACCGATGAAGTCTAGCTTGATGACGGTGTTGATGGCGATGATATCCCCTCTTCGGGAAGGAATTTTCCTAGCATATTTCTGCCTGCCGGAGAGCTCTTTATCTCTCTGTAGTTTCCGCCCAACAGAGGCGACGAAACCTTTCTGTGGTCGCTCCCCCGAGTCTTAGGGTTTCGAGGGGATTATATACGCCAAAGAGCGATGCCAGAGGTGGGCCGGGGTGGCCACACCACCTGGTGGCGCGGACAGGGGTGGCCCACGCCAAGGGGTGGTGTGGGCCCGCTGTGGCCCATCTCCACTTCCCCTTTTGGCCTCCTTCGTCTTCTGGAAAAATAGGAATTTCCGTATATTTTCTGGGATTTTCTGATCTTCACCAATATTGCATATGGATAGTGCTTTTTCCATCAGAATCATGACTCTAGTGGTTCATCCTCTAAAAGTCATCAATCATGCAAAAATAGATGAAATAACATAAGTATCATCTCTTAATATGAAATATATCAATGAATAACAGTAAATTATGATATAAAATAGTGATGCAAAATTGACGTATCAACTCCCCCAAGCTTAGAACTCACTTGTCCCCAAGAGAAAACTGAGCTCAATAAACATGACCACATATTTATGGAGTGAAGTGTCGATAAACAAAATACAGACAAGAAGCATCACATTCATCAATACACAAATCATAATAGAAAACAACTCATTTATTATATAACTTAACTTGCAATGAGTAAAGGAAACACAATAAAGATACACAAATTAAATTATAATTGGTAATGGCAAACTTTGTTCTTGGTCAGAGAATAGTTAACAAATTGCAGGAGTCAAACATAATGGGTTTTTGAACGATAGCTTTCAAAGTAATGTTCACTAAGATAAGAGCAGTGTGCAAAATAAGGAACATTGGAAACATAATTGAATAAATCATCATATGGATGATTGAATCACAACAACTCAAATACTTGCTTAAGATAGAAATGGATAGGTTTACAGACTCAACTAAAAAGTAAAAGATAGGCCCTTCTCAGAGGGAAGTAGGGATTTTCAAGTTTTATAAAGAGCCTCCAAAAATTATGGTACTTATTAGCTTTCAGCTCTCATTGCCCCTATCATAAGCATCTTGAGGTGATTAAGGTTAAAGTGACACAAATATGAGGATATGCTTGACAAGTTATAAGTTGAAAATCTCATGCCCCTTGCTTACGAGTACCGAACCTCATGCTACTCAACTTTAGTCACAAGTAAGTTTTTGTCATTGTAAGTACATGTGTATCATAGAGAACCACCAATGGGGTACCCCTTGCCCATGACACATGAGCTATCCCATCTCAAAATGACAAGGCAATAGACAGTGAACATCTCATCGATCTTTTTATTTGCTATTTGCATATGTTTTTATTGAATATGCTTCATAGAATGCCACTATGATTATGCTGCAAGTTTCCACCATGATTAGGCATGGCTTAGACTAGCCATCCAGGCGTTTCTCTAACATATATACAAACTCCATGAGCTTATAAGCTCCCCTTTTATTTCACACCGCCGGGATCCATAAACAAAAGAACATGATATCAACTTAATAATAAATGCAATGTTGAAAGCGGTCCCCATGGTAATATGGTTCTGCTAATTCACAACTTATAAAGTGCAAGCATATAAGCAACATAGATGGACACAATGGTTCAAGTTTATTAACTGCGAGAAAAATAAAGTGTGCCATCAAGTTTGTGAGAGCTTTAATCACTAATTTTCACATAACAAGTTTAATTTGAAAGATAAATAAAACTTGAGAATCTATTATATACTAAAAGCAATATAATGGTATTTTTCGAGGCACTAGGTTGATCTACATCATCTTAAAATATATACTCCATCGATCCTAATTTTAATGGTTAAGATTTTAAGCTTACGGGTGTTACGCAAAAATTGCCACGTACAAACCTAACACGGACAGGCACCAGCATATATGGACATGTTCACACGTATACAAGTAAAAGAAAAAAAATTGACACGTTCCCACGAGTTACAAGAAAAGAAAAAACATATCTATCTCCACATGTACGTGTTATGTGCAACCAAAAAAGCGTGTAGGACAGCATCTGAAAAAAAGTGCAGGACAACTCCATATGTACAACACGTATTATTGGACAAGGACAGGATGTGCCTAATTGATTTTCGTTTCAGAAATTGACCCTATAGGAAAACAAAGAGATGTACTAAGCTGCCAACAAACAACAAAATCAAACAGAGAGATGTACGGGCTCCTCAAGCCCTCAGCGATCGATAACGATAAAGGTGCCTCCACTCTCGAGACTCAGTCACTCAGACCAATTTAGAAAATATTAAAAATATGCTAGATCAGGAACGTCAATCTTCAATAGATTTTCATTGCATGGTCGCACAATTAATATCTCCATAATGTATTAGAAAAAGCAACACCATAAACATATGAGTAGTAAAATCAACAGACACGACTTTTTTAATGAGAACACGGTCATTTCTTAGCGTACGTGTAGTTCCTTATTTGAAGTAGCCCTACCCACTGGCGATATTAGGCATTGTAATTTTCTCAGAACTAGCACAGTGGCCCGCGCACTTTAAATGATAATCTTATCTTGTGTTGACAATATAACAATATTAATGTAGTGTCTAGTGTACAAAATTCTAAATTGCAAGAATTAATTTGAATAATTCAACATTAAATCTTGTACATATATTTAATATTATTTATCATGGTATTTGCTATTTATATTTAACTCTTATCTCACTATTATGACTGGTTGCAGAACCTATTTTCCCGTTCTTCGCCAAGATGCTAGATCTTAGAACTTATTTTCCTCTTCATATGGTGTATTATTACAATATATCATTGATTCCTTATCTAGTCAATGTTATAGAAAATTCTTTGGTAAAACCATTTCAAGGAGAGTTCAAAATCTAGTGGCTTTATATTTTGGAAGTTGTGTATATATGTATATAAGGTGTTTTTACGGTTGTTTGTAAATTGCAATTGATATTCCATTGATTATTTTGTGTGAATTACATAATATGTGATTACTCTTAAATATTTTTGGGCACATTTGGCATATTTTGGCTCTGCTCTTCTTTTCGAGTTTTTTCATCGGTATATTCATCATCTACATGGGGAGGGGAGGGATTGGCCCCATTGCAACGTATCAAATCTCTGGCCACTTTGTAACAGATAAACTTTTATAGAATTGATTCTAACTTTCTGTTAGGAAGTTAGCTAAAAAATGAAAACCTAAGTCATTCATATGATATATTCATTCAAGCTGAAAAATACATATGAATGTTAGAATCCTGCGAGGGAGATATGCATGTCAAGGGTATTAATAGCTACCTTTAGTCCCTAACTATTTGTTGGGTTTATATTTTATTGAACCAAATATTGTTAGTCATTGGAAGTAGCTTTTGACCGTCCAATGTTTTTATAACTTAGATGGCACATACATGTAAGACAACACCATTATCATCATGTTTCTTTTTAGTCGGACAGATTTTTGTCGGCAAGTAATATAGGAATGGGTTGAACAATTTGTGTACCTATAGGAAATTTTGAAAGAAAAATACACCGGATAAATTGGAAAAGTGAAAACTCAAAGAAAGATAAAAACTGTAACAAATTCTTTAAACTGATTGAAAAATCACAGAAAGATAAAAACCATAACAAATTCCTTAAACTATAGGTACAGTTACAAAGGAAATCAATCAAAACATAAATTATTATGAGATGTATTTATCATAAAATATCTGATAGCCCTATTTTCGTTGTTACTAATATACCTGTTACTTTAATTTTTATCCGAAGTGTTGATTTTGGATGGCAACTATATATGTACGTAAGGATATCTTTGTAAGTATATGTGAACTATGAAGGTCACTGATTGAACATTACCTTAAACATGTGCACATATATGAATCTTAAGTACATAAAAAGACAAATGGTACCTTAAACTGGAAGGCTCACGATCACACGAAAAAGGGGCAGAATCATAATGCTAACCTTATTTTGGAGTAAATCTAGAGTTACCAGTCACTTAGATATATCCGTAGTCCAAGGTGTAGTGGATTTCACATGCTTATGGAATATCAGATAGAGATGACCTATAGCTAACTCGCGTTTTGAAAAGTGATTCTTTATATAGATCATATACCATGCAAACACAATATATTACATTCTTGTGTTACTGCACGTAACACATAATTTTGGAAGGTCAAAAAACAAATATTACTACAAAAATATTCTGGAATTTTAGGGATCATTCAAAAACTAATACGTAGTTAACGACCAAGTTTATGACATGATATTTTACAGTTTATCATTTTTGGGTAGACTAATATGATAATAGATTGTATGCTAGAAGACAAACACTTACCTAACGATGATCAAATTTGTATCGATGGTTTAACAAAACATTTGAATCCTTAACTCTGGCACTGGAATTAGTTGAGAATACGGGCTATCTTACAGCACATGTTTCATTAGTTGTCTTCGTCTTCATTCTCTAGCACCCATCCCAACACAATCTATGTACATTTTTCTGAAATAAATTGGCAGATAAAATAGAATAGAGAAAGAGATATACGGTTCAGACAAAATAATCATTTTCCTGTCTTGTACACATACAAATCAAGTTCCTGGTAGTTATTCCAGCAAATTGAGAAAAAGACAACGTAATGAACATTCTCATCTGCTATCACCGGCTGTTGTATGCATGCCTTCTAGTCGCTGAAGAATTTCTATGCGTTGGCCGCTTTTCTGCTTTCCGATCGATCCAGAGTACCTATGTATCAGCGTGAGAATTAATTAAGGGAATATGGATTAAGTAAGAATATATGTGAATTTGCATTGCAAAGTTAACATTGTAGATCTCATCTGCTATCACCGTCCGTTGTATGCATGCCTTCTAGTCGCTGGAGAATTTGTATGCGTTGGTCGTTTTTCTTCTTTCCGATCGATTTAGAGTACCTATGTATCACCCTGAGAATTAATTAAGGGAATATGGATTAAGTCAGAATATATGTGAATTTGTGATAAAAAAAATGGCAGATAAAATAGGATAGAGAAAGGCATATACTCTCTGGAAAAGAAATTTTCTCTAACGTGTACACATACGAAACTACTTTCCTGTCATATCTAGACAAATATAAGACAAATAATTTGAGATGGACAATACTATAAGCTATGGTCGTTGTACATTCTAGCCGCCGGAGAATTTGCATAATTCTACGACAAATTAATCAGATAGAGGTAACAAATCTTAGCTCCAAGTAGCAATTTACCAACTGTTTGCAAGTACTACATCAGATGATTAACATACTGATCAGTAAACTGGTATCAATCACGGATTGGTCTATGACAACATGTACGTACCAGAGCAAGAGGATCATACCCTCGTAGAGATAAGGGGAAATTACGTGTATCTGAGCTATGAATCTGCCGACTGCGTCCCATGCATCTTGCCAGCATAGACATCCCGTTTCGCACGTCATGGTCTTGCTAGCCGGATTTGCCGGTCGTGCTTGTTCTCGATTCTTTGCCCTCTTGTACCGCATGCATGTAGCACCAAGCACACGTCTACTTAGAAATCAACTGATCTAGTGATTAATCAGCAACTCGTTGTTGATTGCTTGGAAGTGTGGCCGCCAGCCAGCAGCGCAAGGCCGCGGGACGAAGAGTTGATAGGAAAAGGAGAGTTCTCATGCATGACAGTTTGTCTGCTTTTCCGAAGATCAAGACTACATATGCATCGTCGCCGGAAATAAATAAGTGATATAGATTTATTCAGCGTGCAAGTACTTGAGGAGGAGGTCGGCTGGCCAGGGGCTACCAAGGTGAATATGTGCGGCGGCGGCGGCGGCGTGCTGTGACGATGGGCTACGCTAGGGCATAGAGTTGTGGACGTGAGAGGAGTCTGTTAGACAGATGCAATATCTCAGGGCTAGGGGATTAGTGCACGCGTGGGGGCATTGGTGGGTAATTTTTGTACAAGTTTAATGTCCATAGGTTATTTTTAGGATCCACTGGCTGTCATTGCCTCTTGTAGTCAAACTGATGGCCAGATGTTTCTTATTATTCTAAGATTTTCTAGGCTATTTCTTTAAATTCTGGTTGTCCCTCATGTACTTTTAATATATAATAGATTCGACACAACTTCTAAGGCACATATACTAAAAAAAGAACTTGTGTACAGGCATCAACATGTATACATGCGCAGATCATGCTTATTTTTCGCTTCGCTTTGCTGTTCAAGTTCTTTTGAAGCAAGCATGTCACGTCTCGACTGATGGGCCTCCTCTAATTAGACGGGTAATTTATCTACGAATGAGTAAAGTCGACACATATTCTTACTATGGAAACACATTTTCTTGATTGACAAATTGACAAATAAGGTTGGACACCCTGCTGATAGTTCTGACTCACCAATGGTCCAAGTCAAGTAAAACATAAAATTTTAGACTCTCATCACTACTACCAACTAAAAAAACAATATAGTCGACAAAGAGAGTATCTTCTAATTTAGAACTCTTGCGACAAATAAACTAGCTCTATTGTGGTGTTGTGGCATAGTGATAATTAACTCAAAGATTTAGTTCTACAAAGAAATGGGTCATTCTCAACTTTTAGTCTTAAAATGATGTATCAACATACATTAAGTCGGATAATAGTTTGTGCAATCTGTCGATAAACAATGGTAGATATAATTCTTATTAGGAGAATGAATAATGCAAACCTATATATGATAGTCGGGATGATTCTTAAAAATAATACAACTCTTATTGTATAGATGTAATAACCTTATATGAATAGATTGGGAAAATATATATGTGTGCCGCCGCATGCCATGGTATATAAAGTTTAAAATAGGTAAATTTGGAGTCAAATACATGTAAAATAAGAACATGATATATAGAAACATAAATGTGAGATAAAAATGAAATAAATTGAGCAACTTGATATTGAATCCATATTACGAGACATGATGTAGCATTTGATTATACATGTCACAAATATCAACATGCATAACTATCTAAGATTTGTATAAATATTACCAGGTACTTAAAATTAGTCACACCTTAATTATTTAACAATATGAAGATTAGGCTCGAGCATCACATAAAAACTATCGTCTAGGTCGAGGTCTAAAATTTAATTTTATATAGCAATTTAATCTCATGCACAAACTTCACATATGCTCATTAATGTAGTATTTTGGAAACACCCTAAAATTAAAGACGATCAAAGATGTCTTCTACGCATGTGATATTCATTTAGCATATATAGATCATGGTTTTATAATTTATTATTTTCGATAGTATTTTAAAATAAATTTATATTTTTTATCGATTCTCACATACTAAAGATAAATCAACTATAGGTGATGCCCTCACATTTGTTGATTAATCATTTACTTGAAATAGCAATAATGCTAGTAGGTAGATATGATGGACACAAATGGCATAGGTTTTAGTTCAAGGATTGGATGCACGAGAAGCATTCCCTCTAAGTACAGGTTTTTGGCTAGCAAGGCTAGGTAGCAAGCAATAAGAGTTGAAGGAAACAAACAAACATACAAGTGATAGAAACAGTCATGCAATCTTTCTTGAAAACACAAAAGATCTTAACTAGAGAATACTAAGCTTATGAGCCAATCAAGAAAGAAAGATAATGAAATTATATTTCTAAAATTACTTTTATCTTTTCCATTCAATCCTCAAATAGTGTTGCTATTGACCAGAGTCAGGTTTGCCAAAACCAACTAAATTTACTTAATGATCCCAAAGTGATACCAATACTAACAACGAGATCAATCATATAACAAAAATTACAAAGTAAAATAAGATGTGTAAATATTAAATGAAAGAACTTCTCATTAATATTCCATAACAGCAACTCACACCAAGGGATACATAGATAACTAACTAGAGGGGAGACACTTCCACAATGCAAACCATCCTATATGATAACTTCTCTATTCATGATATGATTCTACTAAAAAGGTAAAAAGATGAAAGATAATGATATGATACCGCGACATTCCCCCAAGCTTGGAACAAACCAAGGGGATGCGAAAACCTAATGATGAATTACTCCTTCGATGGTGGTGGTGTTGTGATCATGATTGGAGTGAGAAAATCTTCCAGGATCTTGCGAAGCCTATTATTCTCCTCTTGAATTATATCCGCCTTTCTCCTCAGGACTCGGTACTTCAAAACTCATCAGTGACTCGTAGAGCTTCCACTGCTGCAGGGCAGGAACTGAGGTCTAGAACTAGAGGTATCAGCCCCTATCCCTTCATGCCTGCTAACATGCTCTTGACTTCCTCCTCGATGCTCCGATCCATGTCTTCATGCCTAGATGTGATCCTTTCTTCTTCCACCCATCCCACGAAGGTCCTCTGCTCAAGATTGCGATGGAGCTCACGCCGGCATCACAGCTCATAGTCCTCCGAAGACGAATCCTAGAACGACATCTGAACAGAACAGATCGAAACCAAAACATGACGAGAACACAATATACGAACCTCGGGGGATCCGAGGGATTATATATTACAAAGTTTAACAACAAAAGGAAGGTACTGGGATAAAACCGGTCTGAGACGGGCTCCGAGGTGGCTACACCCCCTGGTGGCACGACAGGTGGGCCCGCGCCACGAGGTGGTGTGAGCCACCCAGGCTTCGTTTCCATCCCTTTTTTGACTCATTATTTTCCATATTAGATAAAAACTGCAAAAATATAAATTGAAAAGTTTTTCGTGGACCTTTTCTTACCAGAACTGTTACCTATTCGAAAACGGACTCTGTAGGTTTCTGAATTTGGTCTTTAATAAATTCTTCTAGAGTCACCTCTTGAATAATATCAATATCTTCTTCGTAAGAATCTTCAAAAATATAGTGCTTGAGTCTTTTGACCATTCTTCATCTCATTACATCATTTCCTCCTACCACTTGAAAATTTCTTTCATACAAAACTGCACACAATCTTCATTAGCAACATTAGTGCATGCAAGATAATAAACCTTTGGGTTCAATTTCAACTGAAATCCATCAAAACACAAGCTACTATATAAACTCCTTTCAAAAGTCCAAAAAGAATTCAAAAAGGAAACCCATTTAAGAGGCAAATGCAAAAATGGCAGAAAACTGTCAAAACAGACCAACAAGTAAATATCAATTTTTTCGAAAATCTTCTGTTGCTCAAATCAAAAAGTGCAAAACTAACAGAAGTTAAATAATAACCTGGGTCATGCACAAAAAAAATTACAGATCAATGCAACATTCTGATATTTTTCACGATTTTTTATAGTGAAGCACAAAGATCTGTTTTGGGACAACAACTTCCCCAAATCTTACTTCTCTCTCATTAGAGGCTGATCTTGACACAAAAACCAAACAAAAAGGATAATGAGAGGTTATTGTGGAAGCAATAACTTCCCGGACGCAAATAAATAAAAATAAACTGAAAGCAAAAATATATTGGGTTGTCTCCCCAAAAGCTCTTTCTTTATAGCAATTAAGGTGGGCATGATAATTTCAATGATGCTCTCATAAGAATATGAATTGAAGTAAAAGAGAGCATCAAGAAGCAAATATACACATATTTAAGTCTAACCCACTTCCTATGCAAGAGAGTTTTGTAAGAAAATAAATTATTGAAACCAGAGGCTACTAGCATAGGAAGGCAAAACAAGTGCAACATAAAAACTTGCAGCATAAAGCGAGGAAACTTAATATTATTGAGATGCATAGAGAGAATTTTCCCTCTCTCATAATAACTTTCAGTATCATGAATAAATTTAACTATATAACTATCACATGAACCATTATATAAATGATCACTTATTCTAACAGAAAGCACAGGGACACTAGCTTTAGTTCTACTAGGATGTGAAACAATATTAGAAGTATCCTTACAAAAGATAGTGTGCTCATCTTCTACATTTTTAGAGACAAAGTCTTTCTCAATTGGTACTGTAGGTTCAACATCTATTTGTTCATTAGGTTCTACAGCTTTCTTTATACTTTCGTTAACCATACTAGTTATCATAGAATGCTCCTTTACCTTAACAGGGAAAGGTATTTTCTCGATGTAAGGTTCAGGTAAAATATGATCAACAGTTAAACTTCAGTACTTCTAGCAGGAACACAATTAACAATATCTTTATATGGTGCATGATACTTGTTCCATTTCTATTTAGTAATTTCAATATAAGAGGCAAAAGCCTTAAAACAATTTGCAATACTTTGAGAATCAAGACCATAAGCATTACTAATATTGTGAAAGTCATCAGTTCCCATAAAAGATTTAATGCATTCATAATCATAATTTATACCTGACTTTCTTCCTTTATCATTCTCCCATGCTTCAACATTGTCCTGAATATGGTCTAGAAGATCCCATTTAGCTTCTTCTCTCATACGTGTAAATGATCCAGCACAAGAAGCATCCAATAGATCCTTATCATGAAGAGAAAGCCTTGCATAAAAGTTATTGATTATAATATTATTAGGGAGCTCATGAATAGGATATTTGAGCATTAGTGACTTCAATCTCCCCCAAGCTTGGGCGGTACTCTCTCCATCATGAGGCCAAAAGTTGTATATTTGATTCCGATCTTTATGAATCTCGCTAGAAGGATAAAATTTGGAATAAAAGAGAGGTACTATTTCCTCCCATTCAAGATATTGGCCATTCTTTAGCAGCTTATACCATTCCTCAGCTCTTCCTTTCAATGATACAAAGAATAACTTTTTCTTAACTTGATCTGTTGTAATACCTGCACACTTGAACAATCCGCATAATTCATGTATAAAAAGCAAATGATCACCAGGATGGACAATTCCATCTCCAAAATACTAGTTATCCATAACACGATCAACAATTTTTGTAGGTATTTTAAAAGGATCAATTTCAGCAGGTGGTGGTTCATCTACTACCTTAGCAGTGGTAGTAGCATTCCGAAATAAGAAAGTAAGTGAACTATCTATATTGAAAATAAAGTAACAAACAGAAACAAATAATACTCACAGTAGAAGTTTCCTTTACCAGTTCCACTCTTCAATAGTGCTTCACTCCCTGGTAACGGTGCCAGAAATAGTCTTGATGACCCACAAGTATAGGGGGTGTATCACAGTATTTTCGATAAGTAAGAGTGCCGAACCCAACGAGGAGCAGAAGATGTTGACAAGTGGTTTGGATCAGGAATTCTTTGGAAATACTTAGCAAATGGATTTTTAGGGGTTTTTGATAATGCAGATAAATAAAGTACGAGTAAATAAAAGACAATAATACTAATTGCAGCAAGTGGACCAATCCTTTCTTTAGCAAAGGACAAGCTGGTTGTATTACTTAAGATGACCAAACATTCTCGAGGACACATGGGAATATTGTCAAGTGCTTTCGCTTCATATAGTTGATTAATATTCTTTGGTTGGATAAGTGTTGTGTGGGTGAACCGGTGCTAATGTACTGACCTTCCTAGGACTAATACATACTTGTGATTATACCCCTTGCAAGCATCCGTAACTACAAGAAAGTAATTAAGATAAAAAACTAACCATAGCCTTAAACTTTGAGATCCTACACTCCCTTATGCAAAGATTTCCTAATGGGGGTTCAGGTTTCTGTCACTCTGGCAACCCCATGATTAGTAGCCAAATACACAATGCATTCCCATAGGCCCATAAAGGTGAAGTATCATGTAGTCGACGTTCACATGACACCACTAGAAGAATAACACCACAACTTAAATATCAAACCATTGAATCTTTCTCAACACAATTCCACTACTAACAACATGACTTCTCCCATGTCCTCAAGAACTACATGAACTACTCACGAGACATCATATGGATCAAGATCAGAGATGAAATAATGATAAGTAACAATCTGAACATGAACAATAATTCAATGGTTCCACTCAATAGCATCAACTACAACAAGTAATCAACACCAGGAAAGTTTCCCCTAAGAACTATGCAAGATTCAACCCAATTGTTATAGCGGTATGGAGTGGTGATGATGGTGCTGATGGAGATGATGGCGGAGATGATGATGATGATACCGATGAAGTCTAGCTTGATGACGGTGTTGATGGCGATGATTTCCCCTCTCCGGGAAGGAATTTCCCTGGCATATTTCTGCCTGCCGGAGAGCTCTTTATCTCTCAGTAGTTTCCGCCTCGCAGAGGCGACGGAACCTTTCTGTGGTCGCTCCCCCGAGTCTTAGGGTTTCGACGGGATTATATATGCCAAAGGGCGATGCCAGAGGTGGGCTAGGATGGCCACACCACCTGGTGGCGCGGCCAGGGGTGACCCGCGCCAGGGGGTGGTGTGGGCCCCTTGTGGCCCATCTCCACTTCCCCTTCTGGCCTCCTTCGTCTTCTGGAAAAATAGGATTTTCCATATATTTTCTGGGATTTTCTGATATTCGCCAATATTGCATCTGGATAATGCTTTTTTCCATCGAAATCCTGAATCTAGTGGTTCATCCTCTAAAAGTCATCAATCATGCAAAAATAGATGAAATAACATAAGTATCATATCTTAATATGAAATATATCAATGAATAACAGTAAATTATGATATGAAATAGTGATGAAAAATAGACGTATCAGTCCTAGAGTGGATCAGGTGCTTGCCGTGTGGTGGGTGCTTGGGAGAATAGGGTGAGGCCTCTTTTGGCATTGGTGGTCTTAGTACCGCCCACCCCTCCAACGAGACGTACTCCATTGTTGGGAGGAACTTGGTAAAATACTGTCGTCCCCGCGTGCCTCGGTTATCTCTATACCCGAACTATTTACTTATGCACTTTACATTGTGATAGCCTTTGTGATTTAAGTAATCTATCTTGCTATCACTTTGTTGCTTGTCTTGCTTAGCATAAGTTGTTGGCGCACATAGGTGAACCATAGTATATATATAGGCTTTGTGCTTGACAAAAGAAAACGCTAGTTTTATTCCGCCTTTGTTAAGCCCATCTTATAAAAGTTTTTATACCGCTTATTCACCCCCCTCTGTGCGCCATCCATGATCTTTCAATTGGTATCAAAGCGAGATCTCTCGCTTTTAGGCTTCACCGCCTTGAGAGTAAAGATGCCGCCTAGGGGATTTGTGCATGATTCCTTTTATATATTCGATGGCACAAATTATGATGATTACAAACTTCACATGCTTGATTATTTCCGGGGCATTAACCCATCTATTGAGGGAATTATATATATGGGTTTTCCCTTCTCCTATGGATCCCCAAAATGAATCTTTAGAGGATAATATGAACTCTTATGTAGATACTCAAGCTACTAAAGTGCTTTTACTTGTTGTGAGCAATGTAGTTATTTCTTCAATCATGCCTTATTGGAGTGCTCATGAGATATGGACAAAGCTTCAAGATAAATATGATGTGTCCAACATTATTGAGGATGATTCCCCCTCCACCTCTAGCCGTGGTGGGTTCTCACCTTCTTCCACTTCACTAACATGTGATTTTTCACAAGGTAATGATATGGTGAGTGGTGATAGAAATTGCAATGTGGATAGTGAGCTTACTATTAGTAATCCATCTTCTCTACCTGGTTGCAATGTTCTATCTTTGGACCTTAACACTTCTAGCACTCAAAATTCCTTACATGCTTGTGTTACTTGTCCTTTCATATCATGTAGAAATGGCTTGAATAAATCACATGATGATATGCTTGCTTTTTCTTGTTGTCATGATAAAAAATGCTTCTATTTCCTCTAGTACTTGTGGTGCTAATCATCTAGAGGAAACTGAAGAATCTATGGACCAATACAAAGTCTTGATTAGAGCTTCAAGTATCACCACCGTCTTCCGGTTCTCACATATGCCTTATGGCCAAGGGAACAAAGGTAACCTCTTTGGATCCCATTGTATCTCATAATGATGATGTTGATGAGGATAATGAGGAAGTAAAGGACGAGATTGCCTCTTTAGATGAAAAGGGTGAGGTTGTTTATCGTGCTCTTGTTAAGGATAATATTGCTTGCTCTAACTTTGTTGAAATCTTAACTTTTGCTATGAAGAGCAAGAAAATTATTTAGCAATTGCAAGCTCAAGATGAGGAGCAAGAGCACACCATTTAAAATCTTCAAAGTCTCTCTAATGATCTAAGAAAATCTTTTTTAGAGGAACATACCACCAAGGAATCTCTTGAGGAGACCTTTGCTCTAGAATTATCTAGAGTAAAGGAAAACCATGATAGAGAACTTGTGGTGGCAAGTGTTCTCAAAACTAAAAATGATGAACTTGTTGTTGCCCATGCTAAACTTGTTGAGGATTTTAAGCACCTCAAAAATGGCTCTCGGGTAGTTAAGAGTGAGCTCATCAAACTCACTGAGTCGCATGAGCAAATTAAATCTTCATATTCAAAAGGGCTTGCCAAGTTGCCCTCACCTCTTGTAATTAATGATGATGCTTGTGCTACTAACTCTATTTCTTGTGAAGCAGCGATGTTGAAGGAGAATGTTGAGCCAAAGGCTCAACTTGCTTTGCTATCTAGCAACTATGGGAAATTGGAAGAAAGTCATGTTAAGCTCTCACGCTCGCATGAAGATCTTGTAGTCTCCCATGGTAGGCTAAAGTTAGCTCATGAGGCCATTATGTCG
Source organism: Avena sativa (assembly GCA_916181665.1). Lineage (NCBI taxonomy): Eukaryota > Viridiplantae > Streptophyta > Magnoliopsida > Poales > Poaceae > Avena > Avena sativa. Next base: position 598,651,369 of record OV702289.1, read on the forward strand.
AAGGTAACATCTAGTGGGCCTCATGTGGATATTAGCACTACTTCTACTCCTAATGTGATATTGCCATGTGCTAGTCCTTGTAATTCATCTCCGCATAACCATGCTATATCTTGTGATGAATTGCGTTCCATTCCTTGTTGCTCTAACAATGTAGCATCTACTTCCTCTACTATTGTCGTTGATACTAACCATGTAGAGGAAATTAAAGAACTCAAGGCTCAAGTCACTTCTTTGAAGAATGACTTGAAAAAGGGCCATAAAGGGAAGGCCACACTCAAACACATCTTGAGCGTGCAAAAATCCCCCAATGACAAGAGTGGACTTGGATTCAAATCCAACATCAAGAACAAGTTTACTAACGTGTTGAAGCACAAGGGTAACAAGAAAAATGGCCAAGATCAAGTAAAGTATCCGGCTAACATTGTTTTCTTCAAGTGCAAGGAAGAAGGGCATCATGTTATATCTTGCCCATTGAAGAAGAAGCCTATTAGTGTGAAGCAACAAGGGAAGCAGCCTCAAGCTCTACCTCAATTTAGAGATGGGTCTCTTCCTAAGAGGACCACTCGAGCTCTTCCTCAAGTTATGGCATCACCTAAGAAGAAAGATAGAAAGACAAGAACTTGCTACATCTACCACGAAAAGGGGCACATTTCTTCCTCATGCACTATTGGTATCTCCTCATCCAACCCTATCTTGATTGATGATGCTTATTCTGTTCGTAAGGATGAGGTTGGCAATGTGTTCGCCAAATTTGTTGGTGCTCAATGTGGTGTTAAGAAAGAACCATTTGGGTTGCCAAGCCTATTGTGACTAACTTATTAGGACCCAACTTGGTTAGGGACCCAAATCCAAAACTTGATCAATAGGTGATTTTGGAGGATAATGGATACTTGGTTTCATCATGAAGAATTGAGGTATCTTCATCTATTATATTTGTCAAGCCAAGTCATGTTGATTATATTGCCTCTATCATATTTCCAATGTTCCTCCTTGCGGTAACATGTGCTTAACTCATTACACTGAAAGTTGCTCACCCCCTTGTGCATGTATTGGTTTTGTACCTTGCATGTTTGTGTACATTTTCTGTCTTCCACATAATTATCTTGAGTTATCAAGTATATTTGTGTATGTTGGGTGGCACACCATGTATGTGTGTTTCTTGTGTTGGAGCCTTTCTTGATTATATTTGGTATCTTATTTGGCTCTTGTGAGAGATTAATGGACTATCACATTATGGGGGAGTCATATGCTTAGTGCATATTACAAGCCTAGAAAATATGAAAATTCGAGGTTGTGTCACTTAGAATTGATATTGATAATTATCTAGCTCCTATGTGACACACTTGCTCAAACAAGTTCAAATTTGCTTGAATACATTTGTTTCTCATCTTTTGTATCTTGTTTGTGAGAGTTTTTCTTGGTATGTGTTTCCTCATATTTGGACCTCTATATCCTCCGTGGAAACCATTTGCTTCAAGTTATTCTAATCATTAATGATTGTGTAGCTATTTGGAGATATCAAGATTCTCTTCCTAAGCATCGAGTGTAATTATTATATATTGCCATATGCTTGTATTGTGAATATGATCTTGGATATCCTTGTAAGCCACCTTAGGAAATTATCTCTCTACTTCTTGTCATTGGACAATTTGTACACCATATATGGTAGAACCTATTGATCATATTCACATTGGTTTTTGGGTGTTTATGTTGCTCCCAAGTTTTTCTTGCTACTTTTGGATCTATTGATTTAATTGGTATTCTCGTTTGTTTTATTTAATTTAGGTTATAGTGATGATCCCATTTGTGTGTATTTTGCATTCAAAAGCAAAATCCTACTTAATCCACTATTCATGGGGGAGCTCCCCTATATTATTTAGAACACTCCTTTATGCTTCTTGCTTTAATCCATATCATGCTTTATGGTCTTGGAAGTTCGATCTTTTTGTTTTGGTACTTTGTGCCATCATGAAAAGTATGGAGAGTTTGGTTTATTTCTGGCAACCTTGATCATTTTGCGAGTTGGTTTTGTCTCATTCCTTGTTTCATATTTTGACCTTTTAGAATGAGATAAATCCTTGAGTATTTGTGTTTTTATATAACTTTTGATCTTTGGCTTTTGTCTAGTTCATTTGTTGAACTTGTGATCTTTAATGTGTTGAATTGGTTCTTTGATACAATTTGGACACCTTTGGTCGTGTCACACTTTATGTGTGCCATCTTGGTCTACTTGGTGTTGTTGTTCAAACTGTATCTTCCTTTTGGCTCTTAAAAGCCTTGTGCATGCATATTTGCTATATGTTATATTATGGCATGCTTGCTTTCTTTGATCAAATATATAGGGAAAACTCCACCAAATCTCATTGGCTAAGTTGTGCATGAAATTCAATTTGATATCAATATGCACATATTGATGTGGAGTCTCTCCTATGTATTGTAGTTTCTCTAACTACTTTGGACCCAATATGTTTGGGGACCATTTTGTACTTAATGTGTTTTAGGCACATTGGAGATATATTGGATGCTTCTCTCTCAATTTTGAAGAAGTGGTGCATCCATGTCCATTGGAGACAAGCTAGGATGATCAACGAATTCATATCCTCTATATCCTACCAATTATATCTCGATAACAAGTATCTCTTTCTCATGCATATATATATATATATATATATATGTTTCCAACCTTCGTAGGTTACTTCGTGATATGATTTTGTGGAGTTGAATTTGTTGTGTCTCTTGCAATAGTTTTAAAGTGTACTCTTTATTGCTAAATGTGAGTAAGTTGAGATGAGTGCATATTAGAGAGACTATACAAAATCATATATATGATAGTGCAATCTCAAATATGTAAATCTAGAAATTGTATTGCCTATCTTTTCCTCAACTTCTATCATGTGCAATAGTGAGATTTTGTTAGTTGAGTTTTCCTTTGTGATACTTGTTGCTTTTGTCCATATATTCCAACTATTTACTCTTCCCTTGGTGATAGTTGTAATGTATGTAGTGTGTTGGTGTTTGAAGCCATAAATGAACAATAAGATAAAAGGGATTTATATTTCCGTGCCCCTGGTTCATTAGTTGTACTCAGTTTTCCCCGGCCGTTTAGTTTTTCCTCACTTTTGCCCCCCTCCATTCTGAAACCCTCACATGCGCTTGGATGGGGGGATGACGTCATGTCAAAGGCTTGATCGTTACATGCTGACTGGTGGGAACGCGTTGGGGCGGGTCGTGCATTGAGCGTTACGTTACGTCGCCTCGACCGTTCATGCTGACAGGTGGGGCCAGGATACACAGCGGACCAGCCATTCATCTCTCGTTGATTATGGGGGACGTGGTGTGGGACCATGTGGGGCGCGTTTGGTGGTTACGTGCACCCTATCATCTAAATTAGAATTTTTCTTTTTTTGTTATTTTTATGATTGGCCTTTTTAAGAGCGCCTTTCCCCTCTCTCTCTCTCGCTAATAGTTGTGTTTTTTGCCTAAAAAGGTAGCGAATCTAGAGCATCTTCTCTCTTCATTCATTGTTCATTTTGCCCTCGTTTTCCCCCAATCTGGTAGCAAATCTAGAGCAACAAATCTAACTAGTACCATAAATAAATTCAGTAAACAGAGCATATGTAGATAAAGCAGCTAATATAGGTTATATAGTACGGTACTTAATGAGGTTCGACAATTAGGCTGCTCAGCAGCAGCAACGGACAAGTTCAACATAGACAAGACAAAAGAAGCTGCTTTATAGCAGAAACAGCAGATCAGTGGCCCCTCATGGCCTCTGCCAGGAGGGCCTCCACCTCCTCCCTCTGGTGCCTCCTCCACTTCTTGTTGCCTAGTCCCTTGACCTTGGGTGCCTTGGGCTTGATCGGGGGCATGCGACCCTCCTCGATAGCCACCTTCGGGAGGTTGCGGAGGTGAAGACCAAGCGCCAGGTGCTTGGCTATGAAGCCATGGACATTCATGGACTCGCCGTAGGTCCTCACATCCTCGGCATGGTTCATGAGGGAGTCGAAGTCTGTTGCGCGGAGCCTCCTGGTGGGGCAGATGGGGCACCTGTACACGTCGCCGACAAAGAAGTTGTTGTACTGGCCGGACTTCAGCCTCCTCAGAACATGACGAGTCTTGGTGTCCTTGGACTTGTGTTGCTGCGGACGTCGCTGCTATTCTCCTATTGGAAAAAACAAAGAGTGCAATAAGGACATGATTGAGATAATTTGATTATCAAGATTGATTATTTGCATAAATTAACTGATTGATCTCCTGAATATTCCCCAAATCTCAAACCAAATCGAATACTGATCCCAACTATGAACAGGGAGGTTCAAATACGAATAGGGGGATTCATCGAAATACGAGATCTAACACAAGAGGATTAGCTACTATAAAAATACGAACATACGATCTAGCATCCAATCATGGGAACGGGGGAAGAACAAGGGAAGGGGAGAAAACCCTGGTTACCTCTGACCATGGGTCGGCGATGCTGGTGTCGTAGGGGTTCTCTGGCCTTATGTAACAACCTCCTCGTAGGGGTCCCAGCCGAGCGCCCGAGACCGGCGGGGGCCTCCTCGCCGGTGGCTACGGTGGATGCGGGGACAGGTACGATGGCTCCTCGCCGGTGGCGTTGGAGGCGCTGATGGCCATCACACCATTCTTCTCCATCACCGGCGTGGTTGGGGTTTTCTTGGGGGTTTGCAGAAAGTGATGGGACAGTGGAGATGGTTGAGTGAGCGAGTGAGTGATGGGTGAGAGTGAGGAGGCCTCTATTAAAGGAGAAGGGAAGCAACGTTTCGTTGCACTACCATGCACCGCATATGCTACTGCACCATGCACGGCCACATGTGTCCTCTACCGCCTCATGCACCGCACACGCGTACTGTGAGTCAAGTTTTTTACCTCGTGTCTAACCCTGGCGACTTAGTTGTGCTCAGTTTTGCCCTTGAGTGTAACACTGGCAGTTTGGTTGTACTTGGTTTTGCCCTCCAGTACTAACACTGTTGTGTGCAATATACTCAGTTTTACCCTCCGGTGGCTGGTCAACAGAGAGTCAATGAATAGGTTTTATCTAGCTAATTAAGTCATTTTATGTACAACAAATTCAAAAAGAGCAAAACATAGTGGCATCTACCTAGGGAGTCTTATTATGTGACCTGCCACCATAAGAAATGTATATAAACCAAGTTTTAACCTAAATCACCACTTCTCAAATCACCTACTATCTATGAAGGTTCATGGCTTTCTACTCAAGCGTCTTCCCAAAACATCCTCCCCAAAACATAGTTTGTCTGAATGAGACAATAATTGTCAAACTAGTGTATATTTGAATTGCAAATAGTTTGATGTATGCCAAGATGTATTTTATTGTATAAAAGACACATTTTCCATTTTTAAATCTTTTTTTATTTTCTATTTGAATCCCTTTATCAGTCTTGCCCTTGGTTTTTAAGTTCTACTCAGTTTTGCCCTTGGTTCTTAAGTGCTACTCAGTTTTCCCCTCTCTTAGTATCAATCTCTCGCACTTGTGCTCATCTTCGCTGCTACGCTCTGATTGGTTGAGACATTTGTCATGCGGATCGCACCCACGACTGTTGATCCTCTGTGATCTAGCGGACACGATAATCCCTATATCTATCAGGGGCACCCCTCTATCCATGCAAAATAACGAGTTTTCCATCAGTACTTTAACTCCATAAACAAATGAACTTGAATATAATTTAAAGGGAACATGTTCGAAGGTGTATAATCTGTGCATTACATTCCACTCTATGAAAATGATAACCTCTCAAGATTTTCTTAGCACAATATTATCACGTATTAACTGCGATTTCAAAGAGTTCAAATATGTATAATTTTTGTATATGCAAGTTTATGCATTACATTCCACTCTATGAAAATGGGGGGAGAAAATGATAATCTCTCAAAATTTTGCTAGCACATCATTATCTCATTATTAAGTGCGATTTCAGTGTTCAAAGGTTTAAAATTTCTGTATACGCAAGTTTATGCATTATATTTCACTCCATGGAAATGATAAATGATCAGGATTTTATTAGCACAACATTATCATGACCTAAGTGCGATTTCAAAGAGTCCAATGGTGTATAATTTTCGTATATGCCAGTTTATGCATTATATTCCACTATATGAAAATGATAATCTCTCAAGATTTTCTTAGCACAACATTATCACGTATTAAGTGCGATTTCAAAGAGTTCAAAGGTGTATAAAGTTCATATATGAAAGTTTGTGCATTACATTCCACTCTATGAAAATGGGAGAGAAAATAATAATCTCTCAAAATTTTGTTAGCACATCATTATCACGTATTAAGTGTGATTTAAAAGTGTTCAAAGGTTTATAATTTTTGCATATGCAAGTTTGTGCATTACATTCCACTCTATGAAAATGATAATCTCTCAGGATTTTCTTAGCACGACATTATCACGTATTAAGTGCGATTTCAAAGAGTTCAAAGGTGTATAATTTTTGTATACGCAAGTTTATGCATTATATTTCACTCTATGGAAATGATAAATTATCAGGATTTTATTAGCACAACATTATCATATCCTAAGTGCGATTTAAAAGAGTTCAAAGGTGTATACTTTTCATATAATTTTCATATATGCATTACATTTCACTATATGATAATGAAGCAACGGCACGGGCACGGGCGCGGGGCTGGCTCAGGGTCCCATCTTGCAACGCCAACCTGGGTAAGCTGTGGGTCCGGTGCTCACGTGGATAAGCTGTGGGTCCGGCGCTCACATGGATAAGCCATGGGTCCCATGCTGATCTAGATAAGGTGAGAGAGGTTTCCACTACTGGAATCGACTGAACACAACCCCACTTGTCAGCATGTAACAGCAAGGGTACACTACAGGACCCGACAGAACGCGACCCTACTCATCAGCACGTAACAACGAGGGTCCACTATGGGACCCGACTGAACGCGGCCCCACTTGTCATCACGTAACGACAAGGCTGACGGATGGCGAGTTTCAGACCATGTGAGAGTTTCGTACAAGGAGATGGGCAAAAGTGAGGAAAAACTAAGCAGCTAGGGAAAACTGAGTACAACTAACGAACTGAGGGCACAAAAATAGAAACCCCAAGATAAAATTGTGTCTTTGGTCATGCTTTTAAGAAATTTTTTATTTGTTTATGTTATGACTTCATTTTGTCTTTCATGGGCTTTCTTGTATATATTCTTTGGGTGTCCTTGTTTCCTTGTAGGCATATGTCTTTGTGACGTTTTCCAATTGGAAACTTATACACATAAGAGAAGATATTTTTCGTTGAGATTTTATTCCTTGGAGACCACCTTTCTAGGTCTTTTTGATGCTTTGATGGCTTCCAAATTTATTTGCCTATGAGTGCTTGTCTCTTGTGTTTACATCTTCGGGGACTCATATTTGTTATCTCATGCCTTGTATTGTTGAATGAATTTGGATGAGTGAGGATTCCATGATCATGCACTTTGTTCCCAAATCCAATTATCATAATTGGTGCATAATATTTAGGGAGCTCCTCTAATTCATCTAACAAATGCTCATTTGCCTTCTTGCTCACCTTTTGTGTCTTAAATGTTTATGGGGGAGTGAGGATTCCATATTTTTGCATTATGTATTCTAATGCAATTATTATATTTTGTGCACAAATATTGGGGAGCTTCTCTATTTTCATTTTACACACACTTTTGCTCGTATCATAATATCTTGTTGTTTCCATTTAGTCTCATTTGTTGTTTTCAATTGTTTTGTCGGATCTTGTGATTGCTTGCATCATTTGTTGATGCTTGTTTCATTTTATTTCTTTGGCAATCTTCGGGTCCTCAATATAGTTCTACCTCCTCCCAAGTATTTATCATTGGATATGTGCGAATGCACACCTTTGTAGCAATTATCACTATATTAGCCTTCTAGAACTTGTCACCCATTTCGACAATCGATGCCAATGGGGGAGAAGTATTAGAGGGTTTAAGCAAAGTTGGTTTATGCTTTGAGTTTATTCTTAAGCATTTGCCTTTCATGTTCTTGCATCTTTGTTGTTGCTTAGCATGTGGTATATATAGAGAAAACTCCACCAATGATAATGATTAGCAATATATGCAATATATAAACCCTCTCAAAGTGATTATCATCAATTACCAAAATGGGGGATATTGAAAGAGCATATGGGCCCCCATGTGTGGTTTTGGTAATTAATGACAATCTCTATGGACTAATGCTTGTATTAAGTTGACTTGTAGGAATTATCTATTGGCATCGCTTGGACCATGTGTTGGCTTCAAGGTTGAATAAATGAAGAACAATAAGCAATGTCCAAGGGATTTGGGCCTATTGGAATCATGTTGGATAAGTAGAAGAAGAATAAATAAAATAAGATCAAGAGTGTGTTAAAGAAGAAGATAAAGTTCCTTGTGTATATCTTCAAGACATCATTCTAATGGAGTTAGAAGAAATAATGTGCTACCTCAGTATGCACCATCTCTTGGAGATCACATCCTTGAAGCTTGTCGTCCTTGGTGATCATTGTTTGATGAAGACAAGTTCAAACAAGTGGTTTCCCCATGGTGTATGGGGGAGGAATTCTCAAGTCTTCATCAAGCAAGCACAAACAAGAGAAATCAAGAAATATGTTCCATCTTGAGGAGGAGGAGATCATCTTCTTCAAGCTCAAGTGGAATGCTCAAGGAAAATGTATGATCTTGATAGGTTTTACCTTGTGCCGGTCTCATGTTGTTAGTGGGGTCCCGGTTTATAGGATAGATAACCGTACTATCAAGAGGGGGCTCTTGAGTGAGTAACTAGATCATATCTCTCGGAGAGAGATCAAACCTTTGCATACTTGGCATCATATTTATTGGTTCTTATCCATGAGAGTATTTAGAGCTTGTGTTGATATCCATGACAAGCTCAAGTTCATTGAAAACAGATTTCATATGCATTCTCTATTGTGTTTTCGATTTGGAGCTTTTACCGATTTATATTTTATAGATAGGTTAATCTCTTCATCATTTTACTCTATCCTCCTTTGCTAGTATATTATGGTTCCCTGCATGATATTCTAGAGCTCGTTACCATCTTTGAAACGAGCCCAAGATCATCAAAATCCGAGTTCGGATGTAAAAGTCATGGCCATTTTCGTATTGGTTTTTCTATCCGTTTTTTTGGGGGCGGAGACTCCGGTGTTGAACCCCAGAGACTCCGACCCAAATTCCGGCCCAAACTCCGAGGGGTGTACTGGGAGCATATGGAGCTCGCCCGGAGTCCTAGCCAGAGTCTGTACCTAGGAGACTCGGGTCCTAGGGGCCGGAGACTCCGGGATAAGTGTTCTACAATGGTTAGTTATCATGGGGGGCCTATAAAAGGACCCCTTCTTCCCCGAGTGGCTGGTTGCTTGCTATCTCTCTCCTCCATTGTTTCCATGTTCAAGAGCTTGCAAATACTCTCAATCCCTCAAATATTTCTTAAATCTTCTTGGGGTATTTGAAAGGGGAGATCTAGATCTACAACTCCACCAATCCATCTCTCCTATATGTGAGGGGAACATCTTGGGATCTAGATCTTGGGGTTTCTTTTGTGGATTTCCTCTTGTGTTATTCCTCTCTTATTCCCCCAATAGCTTTTGTAGATTTGGTGGAATTTGAGAGTGAAGGACTTGCCATTGCATTAGGTGCATCAGTTTGAATTCTCCTCGGAGGATTTGGTTGGTGAAATCAAGAAGATTGTCCCTCTTGGGTTCTTGGAACCCTAGAAGGTTGTATGGCCTTTGTGGTGAGTTCTTGGGACCTTCAATTAAGTTGTGGAGGTCTCTCTAAGATTGTGGACTTGGTGGTGATTATTGGGAGCCTCCAATTAAGTTGTGGAGATTGCCCCAATCTTGTACGGGTTTGGTGACCGTCCTCAAGTGTCCCATAGTGGATCGGGTGCTTGCTGTGTGGTGGGTTCTTGAGAGAATTGGGTGAGGCCTCTTGTGGCATTGGTGGTATTAGTAATACCCACCCCTCCAACGATACGTCATCCCTTGTTGGGAGGAACTCGGTAAAATATCGTCGTCCCCGCATACCTTAGTTATCTCTATACCCGAGCTATTTACTTATGCACTTTACATTGTGATAGCCTTCAAGCTTGAAGTAATCTATCTTGCTATCACTTTGTTGCTTGTCTTGCTTAACATAAGTTGTTGGTGCACATAGGTGAACCATAGTATATATATATATATAGGCTCTGTGTTTGACAAAAGAAAATGCTAGTTTTATTCTGCCTTTGTTAAGCCCATCTCATAAAAGTTTTTATACCGCCTATTCACCCTCCTCTATGCACCATCGGTGATCTTTCAGCAGGGCCGAAAAGTCTGCCCCCCTGGCCGGATAATCCGACGTGGGACTTGCAGCTTGTTGTTCGTTCTTGGTAAGTGATGGAGAAGGAGGGCCGGATAATTCGCCCCCTTGGCCGGATAATATAGCCTGGGACTTCCAGCTTGACGATCTTTAGAAGTTTGTCGGGTTGGTGTAGTAGTTGCTTCAACAGGTGGAGTTCGTTGATCTTGTGTAGATGAGGGATCTACTTGAGTAGAGCATTGTCCTTCCCGGTCCGCCACAAGGGGTTCCTCAACAGGGCAGTAGAATCCCACACACATTCTTCTTATGGAATTTTGGGGTATTTCAACATCTGTGTCACAAACATCAACTTGCCCCACATGGGAGCCACCATTCTCTTCGAACGCCACACTACAAGATTCCACAACAATCCCGGTGGTCTTGTTGTAGACTCTATAAGTGTGGGATGCGACACCATAACCAACAAAAATGCCTTCTAAAGCCTTAGACTCGAATTTAGATAAACAGACTCCTTTAATGAGAAAGAAACACTTACAACCAAATACCCAGAAGTATGAAACATTTGGCTTGTTACCAGCAAGTATCTCATAGGGAGTCTTGTCCAAGATCTTGCGGAGGTAAAGCCAGTTTGAAGAGTGACAAGCGGTGGATATGGCTTTAGCCTAGAAGTTGTATGGTGACTTGAATTCAGCCAACATAGATCTTGCGATATCCATCAAAGTCTGGTTTTTCCTCTCAGCTACACCATTTTATTGAGGGGTATACGTAGAGGAATATTGATGTCTTATCCCCTCTTCACTCAAGAATTCATTCAGTGTGTAGATCTTGAACTCAAAGCTATTGTCGCTTCTTATTGCCAATTTGGGGACATTGTCTTGATGTTGCACCTCATTGGCAAAGCCGATGACAGTTTGTTGAGTTCCACTTTTCTTCTTGAAGAAGTAAACCCATGTTTATCTTGAATAGTCATCAATAATCACCAGGCAATACTTCTTCCCACCAAGGCTTGCATGAGATGGAGTACCAAAGAGATCCACATGGAGAAGCTCTAAGATCATCTTTGAAGAAATAATTGTCTTCCTTCGATGTGGAGAGTCTTCAATACAAGCCCTGCAAACACAATATTTGGCAAAGCAAACATTTTATTTTAGTCCAAGGATGTGGCCACCCTTGTGAAGACTTTGCATAGTTCTCACATTGACATGATCTAGCTGGTGATGCCATAGCCAAACCACATCAGCCTTTCCAAATAGGCACAGCGGACATGCAGTGGTTTTCCCCCAAAAGTCCACCACATACAAGTTGTTTTCGACATACCCAACGAAAGCAACCTTGAGAAACTTGCTCCACAAGAGTACCACGATATCATCATCAATGAAAACTGCAAAAGCCTTCTTACCAAGGGAACAGACAGAAAGTAAATTATATCCAAAGGTCTCAACAAGCATGATGTCCACGAGAAAGATACATGGGCAACCACAACCTTGCCGAGACCCAATACCTTAGACTTGGACTTGTCACCATAGGAGACGGCTATTTGATCATGATTGGGCCTCATCTCCGTGATGATCTCCTTGCTTCTGGTCATATGACTTGTGCATCCACTATCAAGCACCCATTTCAACCCACCGGAAGCATAGGCCTATGATGACCCACAAGTATAGGGGATGTATCGCAGTATTTTCGAGGGAAGTGAAACCCAATTTATTGATTTGACACAAGGGGAGCCAAAGAATATTTATAAGCCTTAACAACTGAGTTGTCAATTCAGCTGCACCTGGAAACAATCTTGCTCACAACAGTTTATCAGTAGCAACAATTTTGTAGTAGGAACAACAAAGTAGCAGCAGTAGTAAAGTAAAGACAACAGTAACAATAGCAGTAAACAGTAGGATTCGAGTGCGGTAGGCATAGGGATGGATGGACGGGCATTGCATGGACAAGACAATTCACATAGCAATCAGAACATAGGGCAATTGCAGATAAATAAGATAAAGCATCCAAGTACTAGATAATCCTAGGCATGTGTCCCATATATAGTCATACGTGCTCGCAATGAGAACTTGCACAACATCTTTTGTCCTGCCAGCCCGTTTGCAGCGGGGCCTCAAGGGAACTATAGGCAATTAAGGTGCTCCTTTTAATAGAGCACCGGAGCAAAGCATTAACACTCCGTGAACACATGTGATCCTCACATCAAAGCCATTCCCTCCGGTTATCCTGATTTCTGTCACTTCGGGGCCATTGGTTCCGGACATCAATGTGTGTATACAACTTGCAGGTAAGGCCAAAAGCAATACTATAATAATGAATCAATAACATGTTCAGATCTGAAATCATGGCACTCGGGCCCTAGTGACAAGCATTAAGCATAACAAGTCGCAACAAAGTCATAAAGCACTAATAGTAGATACTAGGCACCATGCCCTAACAATATGATTCCAACTTAAAAATAATAAGTAGCATGAAGTATAAATATAAGCAACATTACAATGCTCATGACAAGGTATGATAGAGTGGTATCTCGCTTGCCTTTTTATTGTGAATGCCAAGGCACCTCTGAAGTTCAGGTGAAGACTAGAAGTAAATATGTCAAAGATACAAGCATCAAAGTAATACCACAAATAATCAAGTAATGAGACAAGCACAAAGAATGACAACTATGCTCTCAAGGAAGTGCTCATAGAATAAGTGGAGACTCAACAAGGAAATGAAAAGGTTTTGAATAGTTTGAAAGGCTTCCAAATGCTGAAAGTATGGTACTCATTAGCTTTGAGCTCTCATTTCCCCTATCATAAGCATCTTTAATATAGTTAAGGTGAAAGTGAGGTCCAATCTGAGTTATATGCTTGACAAACTATAAACTAGAAATCCCATGTCCCTTGAGTACGAGGGCCGCTTCTCATGCTACTCAACTTTAGTTACCTGTAAGTTCTTGTCATCGTAAATACGTGCGTATCATAGAGAACCGCCAACGGGGTACCCCTTGCGCGATGATACAGAAGAATCCCCATATCAAAATGACAAGGCAAGAAGACAATGAGTATATCAGCAATCTTCTTATTTACCATGGGAAAATGGTGCTTTTTTCTCTCTTTCCTCTTTTCTCAAATCTCTTTTTTTCTTTTCTTTTTCTCAATGGCTATCTCTCTCTTTTTTTATAAGAAGAATGCTTCATAGATATCATTATGGTTACGCTGCAGGTTTCCACCATGACAGCATGGATTAGACCGGCGGCCCAGGCGTTTCTCTAACACACATACATAACTCCATGGACTTACAAGCTCCCCTTTTATTTCACACCGACGACATCCGCAAAAAAAAGAGCATGGTATCAACTGGGTATATATTTACAGGTGTTGAAAGCGTTCCCCGTGACAGCACGGTTCTGCTAATCCCCAGCCTATAATTTGCAAGCATATAACTTTCATGGACAGTCACAATGGTTTCGGTTTATTAAGTGCAGAAAATAAATTGTGCCATCAAGTTCGTGAGAGCTTTACTAACTAACTTTCTCATAACAAGCAAACATTTTATTCGGAAGAAAACAAGGCATATTGAATATGCACGGAAATAGCAAATGATGCTAATAGGTAGGTATGGTGGACACTTTGGCAATATTTGGTTTTAGGGAGTTGGAAACATGAGTAAAACATACTCAGTGAAAGTGAAGGCTAAAAATAGTAAGGGAGCGACAAACGAGAGAGCAATAGCTGTCATAATCATGCTTGCAACAAAACAGGACTAATCATGGCATGAAAGTGATTTAAGACCCTCAAGGCAAAATAATTCATCGAGGCTCAACTGATTATTTCAGTCATATGCATGCGTGAGCATGTGCCAAGTCAATTCAAATGAAACATTCAGAGGAGGATACCATGGTGTCTTACGAAGTTATGAATAGAGTAATGCAAGCAAACATTCATAAGTCATGCTACAAACTATTAGCAAGCTGGAACTAATCATAAGAAAGCAAGAACTACCAAGCATCCAAAGTTAACATACACCCTACATGATTAGACCAAGCATGCCCACAATGATGAGTATATGTACAAAAATGAAAACAAATAGAGTTCGTTACTAGCCTCTTACCACATCTCAAGTTGTCATTAATCCTCATTATTGCCCTTCACTTGTGTGGCTTGAATAATAATATGAAACCAAATCCCACTGAGAACTGCTAAATCCTGGAACAAACTCACAAAACCAAAGAAGAACAACAAATATTTTTGGTGTTTTCGATTTTTAAAACAAGAACCAAAAAGGGAAGAACAAGCAAAGCAAAATCTTTTAGGCTTTTTCGAATAGTTCAAACAAAGCAAAAAGGGAAAAAACAAACCAAGGCGAAGAGAAAAAGAAGTAAACCAAAGAGAAACAACAGAAATATTTTTGGTCTTTTTGTGTTTTAGAAAGCAAAAGCAAAGAAAGAACAAAAACTAAAAAGAGAACGAAACATGAATATACAAAGTACCGACACAAAATGATATGGAGATGAGTGCGATATCGGCGTACCTCCCCCCAAGCTTAGGCTTTTGGCTTAAGTGGGTATCAATCCCAAGCTGGCCAGGATGAAGTGTCACCGCGGTATGACGAGGAGGTACCTTCGTCCTAGTGCGAGCTCGAGTACGTACCTCCGTAGTGCGCGGAGTAATCGTAGGAGGGCACATCCTCCTGGTGCATCCCTCTCAAATATCTCTCCAAAGGTATGGTTGTTCATGCTTGATATTCTGGAATTTAAACACCGGAGAACAAATGCTCCAAATTTCAGCAGCAAAGATGGGCTGAGCAAGGAGATCGAAAAATCAAGGGCAAGCACAACAAGAACGCGATTTTGAGCAATGAACTAGAGTTTACTCGGGAGAGAGAAGAAAGTGGCAAGTGAGAGAGTGAGTGGAGGGCCAGGGGTGGCCCACACCATGGCATGGCGCCACCTAGGGCAGGCCATGCCACCAGGTGGTGTGCCTGCCTAGTGGGCCCCCCTGGTACCTTCCAGGCACTCCTCTGCCCCTTTTTTCACGTAAAAATTTAATATGAATTTTTTGAAATTTTTCGAGACACTTTATTTTTGGGCATTTTTCAAGCATAGATGAACGATTTTCTGACAGAAAAGATTTTTTTTGGAAATGATGCAATGACAAAACAAAACTAGAACTACAGAAGTTCTAAGACACTCTAACATACAAGCAAGTAACAACAAGGAAGAAAACTAAACGAAAGCAAAAAACTAAGATGGATAGAATAAAAGTAAACGGAGATAATCATGGTGAAAACATTGTTTTGCTCAATGAAATCCTTTTGTTAACAAGGTTGATCAGGTCTTGTTACCAAAACAATTTTATATGAAACAAAACTTTGTATTCCACTAATGATTATGTTACCTCAACCTTGATAGCAATGGTCCCAATCATAATAGTTTCAAATTTTTCTCTTGGTATGGGACAATATATTTCTCCAACTTGAATGCCCTCAACATGTTCAATTGAGTTTAAACCATAAGTCCTATCAATCTTCTTGGGGAAATAGACAGTATGCTCTTTGTCATTAACATTGAAGGTCACCTTTCCTTGATTACAATTAATAACAGCTCCTGAAGTATTAAGAAAAGGTTTCCCAAGAATAATAGACATATTATCATCTTCAGGCATTTCAAGCACAACAAAATCAGTTAATATCAAGCAATTATGAGCCACTTGAACAGGTACATCCTCACATATACCAACATGAATAGTGGTAGATTTATCAGCCATTTGCAAAGATATATCAGTTGGTATCAATTTTTCTAGTTGAAGTCTCTTATAGAGAGAAAAAGGCATAACACTAACTCCAGCTCCCAAATCACACAAAGCAGTTCTAACATAACTATTCTTAATAGAGCAAGGGATAGTTGGAATCCCTGGGTCTCCAAGTTTCTTAGGAACCTTACCATTAAAGGTATAATTAGCAAGCAAAGTAGAAATTTCTTCATTAGGGATCTTCCTTTTATTCGAGACAATATCCTTATATACTTCGAGTAAGGAGGCAATTTAATAGCATTAGTCAAAGGAATTTGCAAGAATAAAGGTTTCATCCACTCACAAAACTTATTATAGTGTTCATCTTCCTTTGACTTGTGTTTCTTATCAAGGAAAGGCATATGTTTTTGGACCCAAGGCTCTCTTTCACTACCATGTTTCTTAGCAACAAAATCCTCTTTAGTGTATTTAGTATTCTTAGTATGGTTTTCAGGTTCTTCTTCAACTTTTTATTCATTAGGAACATCATTCTCTTCATTACCACTTTGAGTTTCAGCATCAGATATAGGTATACTATTAGGATCTTTAGCAGGTTCAGAGGGTTCTACAATAGTTTTATGTTTCTTTTTCCTTTTCTTACGAGTAGAGCCACTATTTTCAGCTTGTTGAGAATCCTGCTCGATTCTTTTGGGATGCCCCTCAGGATATAGAGGATCCTAGGTAGTAGCACCGCTTCTAGTTCTAATCTCATAAGCATGGTTTTCTTTAGCAGCATTAACTAGCAAGTATTTTTGCACTTTAATAAGTTGATCTATTTGAGTTTGAACCATTTGAAAATGTTTGACAATCATTTTAACATCATTAGAGGTTCTTTCCACAATATCCTTTAACTCAACAATAGCTCTAGTGTTTTCCATTAGATGATTTTGCACCCTTTTATTAAAATTATCTTGCTTAACAATAAAAATATCGAATTCTTCTAAGCATTGATCACGAGGTTTAGAGTAAGGGATATCACCTTCATCAAAGTGTTGGAGAGAGTGTACCTCAATAGTGGATGAGTAGGGGATAGGCTTACATAATTCTTCTATAGGAGGTAAATTCTTGACATCTGCAGCTTTAATTCCCTTCTCCTTAAGACATTTCTCAGCCTCCTTCATCACTTCATCATTTAATTCAATAACTCCCCTCTTCTTTGATGTTGGAATAGGCACAAGAATAGTTGGTGCACGTATAATTACTTCAGGTATAGCTGGTTCAGGTATGATTACTTCAGGTATAGCTGGTTCAGGAGGAGTCCAATCTTCATAATTTTTGCTTATTTTAGCCATTAATTCCTCAGCTTCCTTGGGAGTCCTATTCCTGAAAACACAATCAACACAACTATCTAGGTATGTCCTAGATTCTTCAGTTAGTCCATTATAAAATATATCAAGAAGCTCATTCTTAGGTAATGGACTTCCAGCCTGTGCATGAATCAAAGCATAAAACCTTGCCCATGATTCAGGCAATATCTCTTTTTCTCCCTGTTTAAAATCAAAAAGTTCCTGCAAAATAGCATGTCTAATACTTGGAGGAAAATATTTCTGCAGGAAAGTACTAATCAAGAAATCAGGGCTATCAATAGATCCAGGAGGTAAATTACTAAACCAAGTTTTAGCTTCTCCTTTAAGTAAAAAGGGAAAAATCTTAGCAACAAAGTAAGTACGCATCTTAATATCATCAGAAAACAATCCACTCATGGTAGAAAGCTCAGTCATATGTGCTACCGCACTTTCATTCTTAGTCCCACAAAAAGGTTCGTTCTCAACAATGGCTATGTAAGATAGATCGAGAGAGAAATCATAATCTTTATCTTTAATGTTTATGGGTCTAATAGTACGCCTCTCAAGGAGACTCTTAGCAGCGGTCCTATCATGGGTGTTTTTACATTCTTTAATAAATTTATTGGTCATCTCAACATAACCGTCTTCAATATCATAGCTCTCACTAGACTCAGGTGAACTAACAGGTGTAGTAGTGTCTTCATTAGGGGTTTCAGTATTTCCAGCTATAGTTCTAGCAATCTTAGCATCTAGGAAAGGACATAATGAACCACTCTTATCAAGCATAGTAGAAGCAGCATCATAAGTATCAGAAGTTTCATATTCAGCAGTAGTAGCAGTGTGTGTAGCATGTGTATGTGGTGGTGTAATGAGCTTACTCATAACAGATGGTGAATCCAGAGCAACAGAGGTGTTCAGAACCGTACCTCTTCTTGTAGTGGATGGTAAAATAGGAACCTTGCCATCACGAGACTTACCCATGTTGGATGGATAGCAGCGAACAATAGAGAATCCAAGTGAACTTAATAAATAAAGCTATGCTCCCCGGCAATGGCGCCAGAAAATAGTCTTGATGACCGACAAGTATAGGGGGTGTATCGCAGTATTTTCGAGGGAAGTGAAACCCAATTTATTGATTCGACACAAGGGGAGCCAAAGAATATTTATAAGCCTTAACAATTGAGTTGTCAATTCAGCTGCATCTAGAAACAATCTTGCTCACAGTAGTTTATCAGTAGCAACAGTTTTGTAGTAGGAACAACAAAGTAGAAGCAGTAGTAAAGTAAAGTCAGTAGTAACAATAGCAGTAAACAGTAGGATTCGAGTGTGGTAGGCATATGGATGGATGGACGGGCGTTGCATGGACAAGACAATTCACATAGCAATCAGAACATAGGGCAATTACAGATAAATAAGATAAAGCATCCAAGTACTAGATAATCCTAGGCATGTGTCCCATATATAGTCATACGTGCTCGCAATGAGAACTTGCACAACATCTTTTGTCCTACCAGCCCGTTTGCAGCGGGGCCTCAAGGGAACTACATGCAATTAAGGTGCTCCTTTTAATAGAGCACTGGAGCAAAGCATTAACACTCTGTGAACACATGTGATCCTCACATCAAAGCCATTCCCTCCGGTTATCCCGATTTCTGTCACATCAGGGCCATTGGTTCCGGACATCAATGTGTGTATACAACTTGCAGGTAAGACCAAAAACAATACTATCATAATGAATCAATAACATGTTCAGATCTAAAATCATGGCACTCGGGCCCTAGTGACAAGCATTAAGCATAACAAGTCGCAACAAAGTCATAAAGCACTAATAGTAGATACTAGGCACCATGCCCTAACAATCTGATGACATTATATGAACAATCTCATCCAATCCCTACCATCCCCATAGCCTACAACGGGGGATTACTCACTCATAGATGGGGGAAACATGGATGGTCGATGGAGAAGCGATGGTGATGATGATGGCGATGATCTCCTCCAATTCCCTGTCCCGGCAGGGTGCCAGAACAGAGTTTCTGGTGCTGTTTCGTGGAATCTGGTGGTGGCGGCGGAGCGGAACTCCTTCTGGAAAAACGTCGCCCCCCTGAGTTTTTAGGTCAGAAGGAAACTTATAGGCGAAGAGGGAGACCGAGGGGGTGTCTGGGGCGGCTAGACCACCCCCTGGCGCGGCCAGGCCTAGCCCGCGCGGCCAGGTGCTGTGGCCTGGGCCCAGCCCCCCTTCGTCTCGTATTCTGGCTCCGGGAGTCTTCTGGTGAAATAGGATTTTTGGCATTTTCCGAGATTTTTCCTGATAGTTGATTTTCTGCACAAAAAGTAGACACCAAGGGAATTCTGCTGAAAACAGCGTCAGTCCGCGTTAGTTGCATCCAAATCACACAAGTTTAGAGGAGAAACAATAGCAAAAGTGTTCGGTAAAGTAGATACGTTTTGGACGTATCAGCCTACAAGAAAATTACTTCTTGGTTTTAGGTACCCATTTTCATTGGGTCCTCTCATGTTAGTAATGAGGGTCTTTGGAACCCAAATAGACCAAGCAATATAATTATCATAAGAACCTACATAATGATGTCAATAGGTTAGTTCCAGAAAGTGTATAAAAATACCTCAAAGTGTAGACAAAGCATAGGACAAATGATATAAAACAAGCATGGAGCATCAAAAATTATAGATACGTTTACGACGTATCAAGCATCCCCAAGCTTAACTCCTGCTCGTCCTCAAGTAGGTAAGTGATAAAAATAATAATTTTTGAGGTGACATGCACCATCACAATCTTGATCAAACCATTTGCAAAGCATGAAAGCTAGAATCAAAGTACTCTAAACATGAGCATGAAAGATGAACTTCTGCCCCTGTGAAGAAGCGATCTGCTACTTCGGCTCCTCCGTCCGAGCTTCCTAGGACCAGAAAATGATTGAAGAAATCCGGCAATAAGGCCGCCAGCAAGCCTCCTGCTAAGTCCATTGTTCGGAGAGCCCCAAAGCCCAAGGAACCACCTACCGTATCCGAGTAAGCTCTTCTTTCTTTTCTTGTTCTTTCAGTATGCATTTCTTGTTTCTCTTTTTGTGTTTTAACTTGATAGTTGTTTCCATTTGACTTGACAGAGCCGCTAAAGATATTAACTAGAGTGGTTCCAGCATAACTTCACCTCTTCGGGTTGATCCCTCTTCTCCTTGCCATGAGGATGCTCCTACTCGGAGCCCCATCCAGGAGAGCTCTGCCCCTGCGCTGAATCTTAGTCCATCTCAGCGAGAGGAGGGCAATGTCGGCATAGACGGAGGTGGTGCCCCCGAGAACGTGACCATGTCAGAACAACACAATGCTTCTTCTGCTCAGCAGCAATAAGTTGAGGATGGTGCCAGCAATATTGGAACTGAGAAAGTTTCTACCGAGGTGCCGGTGACTCTAGCACCGACCCAAGCTCAACCTCAACCAGCTCCAAGCTCTTCTGCTCAAGTTCCTCCTGCCTCGTCTGAGTCTACCCAGACTCGAAAAGAAGACCAGACGCGGCCTAGCCCGAAGGCCAAATTGCCTACACCAACATCTTAGGTCGAAGCGCAACCTTCAGCTCAGCAGTAGCAGACCAAGCCTGTTACCAAGGCCAAGAAGCCCGTCGACGTGACCAAGGTCAAGACCAATCCCGGAACCAAGGCATCCCCTAAAGGATCAACCGCTGGATCTGGGAAACAAACAATTGCTTCCATGATACAAAAGGGGAGCGCTGCCTCTGGCCCAACTTCGGACCAACAACTCACGCTGCACTCTAGTCCAATCGCTACGCAGGTTGCACGCAAAGCTGCGCACGAAAAAGGCTTGGTCCTAGCTCAGACTCTTAGTGGTGGGAGCCTCAGCTTACTCGCTGAGTAGGCAGAGAATTGGAACAATGCCAAATACATCAATGTCAGCTCCGGCAATCCGGTGAAGTTTGGTCCGGAAAAGATTGGTGCTCAAATGAATTCAGCTACCAAGGCCATTTCCTATGCTAGCAAGATGATGGAGGTAAATCCTTCCGACATCCATTTACATATGCGCAAGTACTTGTAGATATATCCTCCAGTCCCCGAGCCTCCGGGGGAGTAACACGTTACTCGGCCGGATGCTCTAAAATCCGAAGCATTTTAATTGTGTTAAATCCCGTAGTAGTTCCAAACATCCAATCACTTAGAGCCAGGTTAAGTTCAAGTTGGCCCGGATCTTGTGTAGCTTCAAATATTCACTCACCTAGAGCCGGGTTAAGTTCCACTTGGCTCGGGTCTTGAGTAACTTCAAATATTCACTCACCTAGAGCCAGGTTAAGTTCCACTTGGCCTGGTTCTTGAGTAATTTCAAATATTCACTTACCTAGAGCCAGGTTAAGTTCAACTTGGCCCGGGTCTTTAGTAGTTTCAAATATTCACTCACCTAGAGCCGATTCACGGAGTTGTTCTTAAGCTCCACAGTACCGTTGGTAGTTCTTCCATCCAGCACCCTGCTGATCTTTGCAGCGGCTCAATGAGCCAGGGTTTTATCCTAGACAGTACTAGTCCACTGGATCTTTCCACTTGTCCGTTCGATGCGGGGTGGGCAACCGATGCAACATCCAACCGGATCTTCTTATCTTAGTAGAACCGAGCAAATGTTCCTTCACCAAAATTGGTGCCATTATCTGTTATGATACTGTGTGGATAGCCGTATCTCAGGATAATATCCTTGAGGAATGTCACAGCTATAGCTCCATCACACTTTCTTATTGGCTTTACTTCAATCCATTTCGTAAACTTGTCCACCATGACCAAGATATGGGTCATATTTCCTTTAGCCGGATTGAATGGTCCAACTATATCCAAGCACCATACAACAAATGTCCAAGTGATTGGTATAGTCTTAAGTTCGGACATTGGCAGATGTGTCTTGGTAGCATATCTTTGACATCCATTACATTTCCTTACCAGTTCCTCGGCCTGCTCCAAGGAACTTGGCTGGTAAAACCCATGTCAAAAGGCTTTTTCCACTAATGCTCTGGACGAAGCGTGATGCCCACATTCCCCCTTATGTATACCTCAGAGGATGTCCAATCCTTCTTCCGGGTCAATGCATCGCTGCAGAACACTTGTGACACTTCTCTTGTATAGTTCGGCGTTGATTATAGTATATGCCTTTGCTCTTCTCTACACTTCCCTTGAGAGTACCTCATCACTTGGCAAAGTTCCATCTTTCAAGAATTCAAATATTGGTTGTTCCCATGTTGGTACAGTGCGAACTGGGAAAAGTACTTCATCAACCTCCATTGCATCAACTAACAAAACTGCTGCCAGATCAAGCTGAGCAGTCTCCGGGTTCTGCAAGGCAGTCCTCAGGTTTGCTGAGGTGTTTCCCCAGTCAAGGTCCATTGGAGTAGCTTCTGATCCGGGGTTCGCTGGGACATATATTGACTCGGATACCCGGTGAAGGACTAATAGATGGCTTTCTTAGATTCTCCAAGGCAACTCCTGGTGGGATGGCTTGCCAAGATGAGCCTAGTTTGGACAACACGTCAGCTGCATCATTTTTAGCTCTTGGCACATGATGGAATTCGCATCCCTCAAAGTAGTCACATATCTTTTGGACATGAAATATATACAGAGCCATGTTTGTGTCTAAGGCATCCCAATGACCAGATACTTGCTGCACTACCAAATCCGAATCGCTGAAGCATTGTATCCGACGTATTCCAACCTCTTTTGCTACTTTCAGTCCATGCACGAGCGCCTCATACTTGGCCACATTGTTTGATGCTCGAAAATGGATATGAAGCACATACCGCAACTAATCTTTCTTGGGCGAGGTGAGTACTACCCCGGCCCATAATCCTTCCTTTAGATTTGATCCATCAAAGTGCATCCTCCAGTAGTTTGAGTCCACCAAAGGTGGTTCGTACTGCATCTCGGCCCAATCCACAAAAAAATCAGCCACTGCCTGAGACTTGATCACATCTCTTCTGTCATATTGTGGATCATAAGGGGCTAGCTCAATTGCCCATTTGGCTATCCGGCCACTTGCATCTTTGTTGTGCATTATCTCGGGTATGGGCGCTTCACATATCACTTTTATTGGATGCTCCTCGAAGTAGTGCTTGAGCTTCTTGGCTGCCATGTACACGCCATACGCCATTTTCTAATAGTGAGGGTACTTCTGCTTTGAAGTGGACAATACCTCGCTTACGTAATACACTGGCCTCTGCACCGACTTACCTTCCTCGTCACGCCCCACCACTACCACAACACTTACGACTCGGTTGGTCGCTACTATATAGAGAAACATCGGCTCTTTGGATAGTGGAGAAGCTAACAGTGGTGCAGAGGCTAGCATCCTTTTCATCTCATGAAATGCATTATCGGCTTGTGGCATCCATATGAACTTATCAGCCTTTTTCATTAGCTGATAGAGAGGAAATGTCTTTTCTCCTAGTCGACATACAAACCGACTTAATGATGCCAAGCAACCAGTGAACTTCTGCACATCATTAAGGCACTTCGGCAGCTCCATTATCTCAATAGCTCAGATCTTAGTGGGGTTAGCCTTGATACCTCAGCTGGACAGGAGAAAACCGAGTAACTTCCCAGTCGGCACACCAAAAGTACATTTCTCCGGGTTAAGCTTCATTCGGAACCTCCTCAGGTCCGCAAATGTTTGTCGTGTATCATATAGGAGCGTTTTGCTTTTCTTTGTTTTTATCACAACATCATCTACATATACTTAGACATTTTTCCCAATCTAATCATGTAAACATTTTTGCACACACCTATGATACGTTGCCCCTGCATTACGTAAGCCAAATGGCATGGTGCGATAGCAATAATCCCCATACGGGGTAATGAAAGCAGTCTTTATTTGATCATCCGGGTTTAGGGGTATCTGGTGGAAACCAGAATATGCATCTACAAATGATAACAACTCACACCCAGCGGTCGAATCAATAACCCAATCTATGCTTGACAGAGGGAATGGATCTTTTGGACATGCCTTATTCATGTTCATGTAATCGATACACATACGCCACACCGCTGGTACATTTGGATCATCATTTTTCTTTTCCACAAGCATCGGATTAGATAGCCAATCCGAATAGAGTAATTCCATGATAAACCCGGCTGCAAGGAGCTGAGTTATCTCATCACCAATGACTTTTCTCCTATCTTCCGTGAAGCGGTGGAGAGGTTACTTCACCGGCTTTGCTCTAGGTCTCACATGCAAAGAGTGCTCGGCCAAATCCCTCGATACACCTTGTAGATCCTGTGTGGACCAAGCAAACATATCCCAATTCTCACGGAGGAAGTTGACGAGCTCGCTTTCCTATTTGTCGCTAAGCCCGACACCAATAGTCATGGTGCGCTCTGGGAACTGATCATCAATGGCCACCTTCTTGGTATCCTTTGTTTCTTGAAATGAAAGACTTCCATGCGGGTTACTTAGAGCCAGCATATTTAGCTACGCGGACTGAGCCAATGCCACCACTTCTTGGATCCTCCTTTTCTCTTGAGCGATGACCAGTGACTCAGCCAGGTTTGACCCGGCTGAGGCGCATTCAATGGAGCGCCTGAAGTCCCCTATTATGGTGATCACCCATTTGGCCCTGGCATTTTCATCTTTAGGTAACTAATGTGGTCACTTGCCATAAACTTTGAAAGACCAGGTCTGCCGAGTAACACATGATAAGCACTGTCCAATTCCACAACTTCCAACTCCAAATTCTTAGTTCAGTAATTCTCCCTTGTGCCCAATAACACATCGATTCGTACCTTGCCAATAGGCTCACATGATATACCCAACACAATGCCATGTAAAGTTGTTTTTGTTGCCTGGAGCATATTTTATGATACTCCCAATTTGTGCATGGTATATTTATACAAGATATTAATACTGCTTCCATTGTCAATCAACACCTTGGAAAATTGATGTCCGGGCCCAATAAAAGTTGGGTCGAGCACCAGTGCATACAATCTAGGACTCGGCATGAGCCTAGGGTGATCATTGATACTACATGTGATTTCCTTATCCGCCCAAGGCATATACCTCGTCACAGCTGACATTACTACATTTACCTCCATATGTCGGTGCTGCACGCTCTTTTTGTTAGTTTCTTCCGTGGTAAACACACAATAACTCTGATGGTGTTCCCTGTACTTATTCCTCCCATCATTGTTGGGGTATCTTTGATTCTGTTGGTGCTGGTTTTCCACCTGATGCACTGCATCCCTTCTGTCATGGTTTTCATACCTCAGCAGAGGTGGTGGTAACATCAACTGCTGCCCATTTGCCCCAGTAAGCTGCTGCTGCCGAGGTGCATCATGCCGAGGTGCATCGTGCCGAGGTACCTGAGCATTCCCCGAGCTATTTTGCTCTATTTTCCACATCCACTCACACTGGCGAGTTGTATGGTTTGCCGGGTTACTCGGATTCGGCGTGTGAAACTTGCATGGTTGATCCAGCATAGCCTCATACGTATACCTCGGCATGTCCTTCTTTTCTTGCCACTGTTTCTTCTGTTCGGGTGTCCAAGTTTTCTTGCCATCATTTCTCGGAGTCCACTGTTGCCCTCTAGTTTTTTGATGCTGGCTAGCACCGGTATTTGGCACATCCTGATCCACTGCTGCAACTTGTTGCAAGTTGTATCTGTAATCTGGCCTTTCATCTCTCCTCTTACCTCGGAAATCATTTTGTCAGGATGATCTGGCTCCATCGCAGGGATAATACTCTTCGTTTGATTCATTCGACATCAGCCAAGGTTGCGTTGGATCACCTAATGTATACGAGTTAGCAATTCTGATTGTTTCAGCCAACATAGTTGGCATATCCCTATGCAGCCTTTGCCATAACATACTCGCATACCTACACCCTTGTGCAAACCAAGCGATATCCTGCGACTCAATTACCCCTTCGTAGGAGTTGCGCACATTGCACCAACGAGTTAGAAACTCCCGGTCTATCTCATTTGGCCTTTGCTTGCACATTGCCAGAGTCTGTGGCCTATTTGGCCTCTTATACGTGCTCATGAAGTTGCTGATGAACATCTCCTCAAAATCTATCTAACAGTTTATACCTCATGGTGGCAAATTGTTTAGCTAGACACTTGCTGGTCCTTCCAACATATGGGGTACGTATCTCACGGCCCATCTCAAATTCCCCGTGGCAATGTTCATAGCTGTTGCATAGTCAATTAACCAATCTTCCAGCTTTGTGCTGCCGTCATATGTTTTTGTTCCTCTGGCCAACTGAAAGTTCGGCACAGGTGGCTCTCTCATAATCCGAGGTCCAAAGCATGCATGACTCGGAGGACATTGTCCCTCTATCATCCGACCTATAGATTCGGTCCAACTTCAACCTTGCATTATCTGGCTGCAAGTTCCTATTTCCTAGCCTCGATCCTATCACATGGTGATCCGGCCTAGGAAACCGGCATAATCCATTGCCGAATAACCATCATTGTATCTATCTTGACCCGGACGAACATATTGTTGTTGCATAGCTAGGCCGGCACTTTGCTCTTGCTGAGGCATGTTCTGTTGCAGCTATTGCCGAGGTGGGTTTTTCCCAGCTCTCGCTAAGTTACGCTGTCCGGCATTGCCGTGCCTAGCATTTCCCTGACTATCATTGCCTTGGTCACGGTTACCTCGTCCAGCTTCACCTCGGCTAGCACTATGGCGATCCTCATCACCTTTCATTACTTTTCTTTTCCCTACCCTTGCTGGGTCATATGGGACTAGGGATGGCACCCGCCGGGTTCGGGGTCGGGTTCGGCCCCCCATACCCGCCCCACTTACCTTGTTGGGTCAAAAAAAATCTAGACCCGCCACCAACCAGGTACCCGGGACCTAATGGGTACCTGCGTCCAGGTCCTGCAAGGTGGCAGCGACGATGGTGCGAGGTGGCCCAGTCCCTCAGAGGCGCGAGAGGCAGCAGCTGAGATATGCGAGACAGCAGTGCAGAGGCTATTTGGTGGGCTAGGAGCCTGTGACGCGTGCGTAGGCCAATGGTGGGCTGTTGGTGGGCCGGTCATTGAGGTTATTGAAGGGAATATGCCCGAGAGGCAATAATAAAGTGGTTATTATCTTATTCCATGTTTATGATAAATGTTTATTTTTGCATGCTATAATTGTATTGATCGGAAACATCGATACATGTGTGTTTAATAAACAAAAAGGGTTCCTAGTTATGCCTCTCTTATAGACTAGCTTGTTGATTAACAAGATGATCAAGGTTTCCTGATCATAGACATTGGATGTTGTTAATAACAAGGTCACACCATTGGTGGAATGATGTGATGAACATTCATCCGAAGTATAGCATTACGATCAAAGTCATTATGGTTATATTGCTATAACATCATACGAAGTAATCTTTATCCTTAGACCATGAGATCATGTTAATTGCTAACACCGGAAGAGTATCTTGATAACATCAAACGTCACACCGTAACAGGGTGACTATAAAGTTCAGTGCTATGAAGGTGTTATGTTGAGGCTCATGGATCAAGAGTGGGATTTGTCCATCCCGATGACGGATAGATATACTCTGGGCCCTCTCGGTGATATCACATTGAAATAGCTTGCAAGCAAGTGATGTGATCACTAGAATGTTATATCACGGGAACGAGAAAAGAGTGCATGTCGGTAACGAGATCAAACTAGGTATGGAGATACCGATGATCGAATCTCGGACATGTAATATATCACGGGACAAAGGGATTTAGTTACTAGCGTTAAAGGTTCTCACGATTACAGAAGTCATCGTTGAATGTGTCGGAGTCAGTATGGATCTCCAGGTCCCGCTTCTGATTATTGATCTGAGAGGGATCTCGATCATGTCTGCATTATTCGCGAATCGTAGGGTGACACACTTAAGGGATACCGACACCATTTGGTGCAAATATGTTTCAGATAAAGATTTAAGAAAGCGCTGGAATTATTTCAATAGACACCGAAACTGTTTCGGGTGAAATTGCTGAAATTGGTTCTGCATGTAATATTGAAATGTTGCAGGGGGTTTTATGTGAATGTTTGTTAATTAAACTAATTATCAAAATTCTGAATAAAATCAATAAAAGAGTTTTATTAAATGAGAGAGCATTAAATTTGGAGAAATTTAATGCATTTAAAGTGGAGACTTTAAAAGAGAATGTGAAGGGGCAAATTTATGTGGAGGGAGTTACCACCACATGAATGGAGGAGGTGAAGGGTCACCTCCTCCATGCACCGGCCATGAAGGAGGGGCACCCCCCTCCTCCTATAAAAGGCCACCCTCTCCTCACTTCTCACACACACCTCCTTGTGAAGGATCTCTCTCCCCCTCTAGTATTATTCCCCCATGGTCTCGGATTAGCGAGATACATGTTCCCGGTGGCTTTATCTGGAAAGGAGTTGCTGCTTCCGCTGCTTTGCTGGAGCGAGGGACGGAGGTTGTCGGGGTACCGGACGTGTGTGCGATCACGGATGCACCGCTGCTTTGCGGTGCTGGACTTGGTGGTGCTGGAGCTGGATCTGATGGACGTGCTGGAGCCGGACCTGCTGGACTTCATCCCGATCTTGAGATCGGCAAGTGTACGACTACATCAACCACGAGTTCCTACTCGTTAACAAAGCTTGTTGTCTACGAGGGTAAGTTCTCATTGGATGTATGTCCACCCGTTGCTTTGTACCTAGTAGATAGATCTTGGCGTGTATTTCAAACCATAGGAATTGTATTTTGTTTTCTATGCTGCGGACCCAACAGTGGTATCAGAGCCTGATCTATGCGTAGGTGCTTTGCACGGGTAGTACACATATGTTGATATGTGGGCGATGATGATCATGTTATTGCATCTTCTATGTATTTTGGATATTGGTGGCATAGTGGGATGAAGCGGCCCGGACCAACCTTACATGTCATCGTACATGAGACCGGTTCCACGACTGACATGCAACTAGTTTTGCATAAGTGGCTGGCGGGTGTATATCTCTCCTACTATAGTCAATATCTGATTTACAACGAGTTGCTAATAATTTGGTTATCCTCGTTGTGGTTCATGTTCGTAGGTAAGAACGGTTCTATCTCCGAAAGCCCTAAGCCACGTAAAACTTGCAATTGATAAATTAGAGGCGTCTAGTCTAGATCGTTGCTGGGCTAGTGTATTGATATGATATGTATGATAGATACTCTTACAACACACTCAACGTGTAAGTTCCATAGACCTTGGCCTTACACACAAAGGAATGATAGAGATCATACCACGATGCAAGTGATAGAGATCAAATACATGGACCATATCATCTCACTTTACACATTAGATGTTAGCATCTTATACTGCTAGTTTGGCGCTTTCTGTAGCATTGTAAGATGATCCCTCTTTTAGATATCAAGATAAAAATGTGTTCTTCCTTAAGTATGCACCATTTTGTGGATCGTATTTTGAGACATCACGTGATTATCGGGTGTACTCGACTCTACGCTTTCATACAAACGGGTGTAAGACAGTTTTACACATGCGAGTACTAAGGTTCTTACTTGGCGAGCCTAGCATGTACAGACATGGCCTCGGAACACGGACCGAAAGGTTAAGCATGAGTCATATAGTTGATATGATGCCCATATAGATGCTCGCCTTTGAAGCTACATCAACTCACGTGATGATCGGACTTGGTGTAGTGGATTTGGTTCATGTAATCACCAAAAAGGCACGAGGGATGTCGTTTTTGAGTGGGAGTTCATTTCTAATTTGGATTAGTCGAACCAAATTTGTCATAAATTAAATCAAAGTGAATTTGCATAGTTTGTTGTAGTCATTGACATTCGTTTTCTACCTTATGCTTAGTTTTTATTTGAGATAATAAAACTATAGAATTCTGGATATTTACTTTATGAACTGGTATCGTATTGTTTTGAATGTCAATTTAAAGTTTATAAGTCCTATTGCAAACTTTTAGCAAAATCTATTTACTCCATGAAGTTTAATAAGTAGTATTAAATCAAGAGTAAGAATTCCAATGTTAGTATCTAAAGTATCATGTATGCCTCCATGATTATTGATATTCAAAAAGTTGTTTTAATATCAAGATTATATTGGAGCTGGAAATTGTTTCAGAAACCATCATGTGTAAAAGATATTGTGATATCTGAAACAATGTTTTTGGTTGCATTATGATAGAGTATAATTTAGCAAAATACATGTTCTCATATTGTATGAGAATTTGTGAAGGATGGAGATGCTAGGCATCCGAATCTACCAAAAAGGTTTTGGGAACTGATATTATACTCGCGATTCTTACTTATAGGCTATAGTAGCTTGATCATGAAAGTTGTCATGATAAGGATGAATAGAAGATGTAAGTAAAATGTTTACTACACTAATAGATTACTAAAGAATGGATTTTTGAAAGAACACCAAACATTTGATGATGGTGATCCACTTCAAAGTGCAAGTCCAAAGGTATTAGTATTTGACTATATACGCTTTGTACCATGTGTCATGTTGATGACACCACTATTGATGTTGATAGATTCTTTTAAAAGAAAAGGAATTGCTGAAAGAGAATCTATAAAATATTTGGCAGAAAATAAAAGGTTGGAGATGTCCAACTTAGGTATATAGAAGATATACATGTTATGGCTATATTCCTTGCTTGTTAAACAATGTGGTTCTTAGGTATTGGATACCAGTATTGGATACCGAATTGGTTGGTATGAAGTGTCATACAGGACAACGCAATTCATGAACTACAATGGCCTAAGTAACCAGCAAGAGAATGAGTGATGATGTTCATCGAAAACAAATAAAGTGTTATTGTGTTTTTTGTTGTCATCAAACCAAGCCTTCAAGATTTGTTTAAATAATTGTTATTTTGTTCCGGTATCATGAGAACAATGGCTGTTCAAATAATTACCGTATTCCATAAAGGATGGATGAACTTTTACAAGTCTAGTTGGAGAAATCACATCCATAAACACTATTGCTAAAATGTCGCAAGACAAATGATTGAAAGATCACTTATGAAGTGACATCGCTGTTTGAATTATATTTGAAAGAAAACATGAAGAAACTCCATGTTGATGGAATTTTGGAGTCCTTGATTTTGATCAATTGACGCATGTGAGACTTTCCTCAAGATAATTGAAACTCCGTTCATAGGCCAAAGAGGAACAAATGACTAGCTTATTGGAAATTGTGCATGCTGATGTGCATAAGTCCATTATGTGTAGCCATATGCAATGGATCTTTTTGCTTCATACGCTTTCTTCAAGAATTTGAGTGAATATATCTGTATATTTACTTAATAAGGAAGAAGTATGAAACATTTGAAGACTGTTCAAAGAATTTCAAGATGAAGTGAAAAATCATTGTAACAAGAAAATAAAGAGTTTATGATTCGATCATAAAGGAAGATATTTGAGTTACATGTTTAGCAAAAACACCTAAGACTTGAGGAATTGTTCCATGATTTGTGTTTCCCGATAAACCATAGGAGTATGGCATATTGGAGAGATAAAATCAAACCATGTTTGACATGGTAAGATCAAGGGTGTCATTTATAAAACTGCCATTATGTTTTAAGGATTGAAGCTTTAGAGACTACCGCTTTTACACTGAAAAGAGCACCATCGTGATCCATTGAAATGACACCATATGAGTTATGGTTTGGGATAAAACCCGAATTGTGTTTTCTTAAATTTTGGTATGCTATGCATAAGTAAAATGTTTACAACCAAAGTCGGATAAGCACGTCTTTGTAGGTTATCCCAAAGAATTTTTTGGAAATTTCTCCATAACACCGAGGATAAAAGAGTTTGTTACTTGGAACGTCAAGTTTCTTGAGAAGGAATTTTTCGTGAAAAGTTAAGTGGGAGGACAATAGAACTTTGATAAGGTTGTTGAACCTTAGCTATATGTGCTAAGTAGAGCAGCGCCAGAAAGTGTCCCAGTGGCGGCCACAATGCTCATGGCTCTCGTGATTACAAAAGGTGTGATCTCGGAGATTAAAGTTCCTATAGAACCGTGTGGGTCGGTAAGAATCAAATAGTAAGATTTGATAAGCAAGTCGTTATTGTTTTGACAATGATGAACCGACTACATGCAAATAAGCGATGATGGGCCCTGACTCCATAAAATGACTAGAAGTCATAGAATCCGTGATAGTATCCATACATGAGAAATCAAGTTTCTGAACTTGGAAGACCCTCCGGAAAGGCGTGAAGCCTATCGGTCGTGTTTGGATCTATAAAGAAATAGACATGGATGTTTGACATCTATGAAATAGTCGACATGTCGGAAAGAAGTTTATGGCAATGTTCAAGGAGTTGACTATGACAAGATATGATCTTTCATAGCGATATATAGTCTTGACGGATTAATGTAGCAACCACTACATATAATTTGGTATATGGTAGTTGAATAACCAAAACAAGGTTCTTCTAATAGAACGGTAACCTAGGACATGTACATGACATGGTCCGAAGGGTTTTGTTAATTCAAAGGGTGCTAAAAGGGCATGTAAACTTCAATAGTTGAAGTAAGCATAGCGGAGTTGGAATCTTCACCATGATGAAACTGTTAAAAGAGTTTAAATTCATCGGAAGATGCTTGCATTTGCAAGAAATTAAGTGGGAGCGCTAAGACATATTTCTAATACATTATGTAGAGGACATATTGTTGATTGGAAATGATGTATCTTGAATTGACACAAGTTAAGGATTTCATTAAAATAAGATTTCGATGAAAGACTTGGGCAAACCCAGAATATTAGGCATCAATATCTATATGGATAGATTAAGGCGCTAATATGGTTGTGCCATACATACATATATAAGATATTGAAAGGGTTCAATATGAGATATTGAAAGGGTTCAATATGGAAACAACAAGAAAGGTTCTTGCTACATGGAAAGAATTGTATTCAGATTCAAGTGTTTCAACACTTGGTGAGTAAAATCACATGAAGATTCTGATCGATTATACCATGATATGTACATATCCAGAATGTCCTATGCTCTAAATGTTATGAGCATATACCAGAATGATTCATAAGATGATCATTGGACAATAGTAAAGATATTCTTATGAGCTTTGGAAGAACTAAGAATATATCATGTATAAGTGACAAATAGTTAAAGGTAGTTCATTGTAAAGTGTTACATTGATACTAGTTTTATCACAAGATACAAATTAAATTTATCTCAATTTAGACTATGGGTGGCACAATATAATGGAAAGGATGTTCCATGATGGATTTGGATGAGTTCCAAAGTTGAGATATTGTGACGGATACTACAACAAAAGGCTAAGTATATAACTGCTATAGTAGCAGCAAAGGAGGGCATTTGTGTTAAGTAGTTTGTTATCAAACTAGGTGTGGTTCAAAGTGGGATAATACTATGAAGATATATTGTGTGACAATAATATCAACATATTTTGAGCCGAACAAACTAAAGGTCTCACCAAAGGACCAAATCTATACAATGCCATCTCATTTGAGAATGAGTGATGCGTAGAGACGCAGAGACATGCAAATACAGACGGACCTGAGACTGTCAGATCCAGAGATTATGTTGAATGTGTAGGAGTCAGTATGGATCTCCAGGTCCCGCTTCTGATTATTGATCTGAGAGGGGTCTCGATCATGTCTGCATTATTCGCGAACCGTAGGGTGACACACTTAAGGGATACCGACACCATTTGGAGCAAATATGTTTCAGATAAAGATTTAAGAAAGCGCTGGAATTATTTCAATAAACACCGAAACTGTTTCGGGTGAAATTGCTAAAATTGGTTCTGCATGTAATATTGAAATGTTGCAGGGGTTTTTATGTGAATTTTTGTTAATTAAAGTAATTAACAAAATTCTGAATAAAATTAATAAAAGAGTTTTATTAAATGAGAGAGCATTAAATTTGGAGAAATTTAATGCATTTAAAGTGGAGACTTTAAAAGAGAATGTGAAGGGGCAAATTTATGTGGAGGGAGTTACCACCACATGAATGGAGGAGGTGAAGGGTCACCTCCTCCATGCACCGGCCATGAAGGAGGGGCACCCCCTCCTCCTATAAAAGGCCACCCCCTCCTCACTTCTCACACACACCTCCTTGTGAAGGATCTCTCTCCCCCTCTAGTATTATTCCCCCATGGTCTCAGATTAGCGAGATACATGTTCCCGGTGGCTTTATCTGGAAAGGAGTTGCTGCTTCCGCTGCTTTGCTGGAGCGAGGGACGGAGGTTGTCGGGGTACCGGACGTGTGTGTGATCACGGATGCACCGCTGCTTTGCGGTGCTGGACTTGGTGGTGCTGGAGCTGGATCTGATGGACGTGTTGGAGCCGGACCTGCTGGACTTCATCACGATCTTGAGATCGGCAAGTGTACGACTACATCAACCACGAGTTCCTACTCGTTAACAAAGCTTGTTGTCTACGAGGGTAAGTTCTCGTTGGATGTATGTCCACCCGTTGCTTTGTACCTAGTAGATAGATCTTGGCGTGTAGTTCACACCGTAGGAATTTTTTTTTGTTTTCTATGCTGCGGACCCAACAGTTATTTGTATGAATCTAGAGGTAGCGGCAGAGAGATGGCGGGTATGTGGGTCTGCAGGTACGGGTCCACTCCTCCATACCCACCCCGTATAATTTGGCGGGTCTAATTTTTTACCAGACCTGCCCCATTTAAGGAGGGTACTGATACGTTGCAAACGTATCTATAATTTTTGATGTTCCATGCTTGTTTTATATCTACTTTCTTATGTTTTGTCCACACTTTGGAGTATTTTTATACACTTTCTTGGACTAACCTATTAACAAGATGCCATAGTGCCAGCTGCCTGTTTTATGCTGTTTTTGGTTCCAGGAAAGTCAGAAAATGAATATTCTCGGAATTGGACGGGACAAAAGCCAAAGTCAATATTTCACCGAGGGGGAGACAGAGCCAAAAGACGAGACGGAGAGGGGCCAGAGGCCGGCCACACTACCTGGCCGTGTGTCCAGGCCTGGCCCGCGCCAGGGGGTGGTGTGGTCGCCTAGGGAACCCCCTCGGCCTCCCCTTTCACCTATAAGAAGCCTCTGATACAGAAAACCTAAGGACCCGATCAAAATTCCACGAAAGAGTCTGTAGCCGCCGTCATCTCCATCCCTAGATTGGGAGGGATCTGAAGCTCTTCTCGGCACCCTGCCAGAGGGGAGAATTCACCCTGGAGGCCTTCTTCATCACCATGCCTGCCTCCGGTGTGATGCGTGAGTAGTTCATCCCTAGACTACGGGCCCATGTAGTAGCTATATGGTTGGTTCTTCTCCTTTGTGCTACCATGTTTAGATCTTGTGAGCTCCATTCATGATCAAGATCATCTATTTGTAATCATACATGTTGTATTTGCGGGGATCCGATAGAGATTGAGATGCTATTTCAGATTGATTATTGATTCTATCATGTCTTTGTTATTTGTGATCTTGCATTCTCTCCGTTGTTAGTAGCTATCTTGGCCGAGTAAATGCTAGCAACTCCAAGAGGGAGTATTTATGCTCGATAGTGGGTTCATGCCTCTAGGAATATGGGGAAGTGACAGAAATCTCTAAGGTACTAGATGTGATGTTGCTACTAGGGAGAAAACAGCAATCCTTTGTTCATAGAACAATCGTATTGTTTACTTTACACACAATGCTTAATGCAATTATCTGTTGCTTGCAACTTAATACTGGAGGGGGTTTGGATGGTAACCTGAAGGTGGATTATTAGTCGTAGATGTAGTTGGATTACGGTCTATGTATAATGTTGTAATGCCCAATCAAATCTCATAGGAGTCAAGATGATTAGTATATGCATGTATGCTTTCTCGATGTTTGTCAATTTCCCCGCTGTAATTTGTTCACCCAACATGTCATCTATCTTAAGGAGAACCACCACTGCTGAACTATGGACCCCGGTCCTTTCTTTTACTATCAACCTACAATCTACTATTTACTGTTTTCTGTTTACTTTCTGCAAAGCTATTACTATCTTCCACACAATACATTTAATCCTTTGTTTTCAGCAAAACCGGTGAGATTGACAACCTCACTGTAAGTTGGGGGCAAGGTTCTGTGATTGTGTTGTGCAGGATTCCAAGTTGGAAACAACACCTTGGAGGTGTTTCCTTGATTCTACTGGTTCGATAACCTTGGTTTCATAACTGAGGGAAAACTTGTTGCTATACTCACCATAGCTTCATCTTGGGGTTCCCCAACGAGCTCAACATCTTGAGTAAGCAAGACTTTTTCTGGCGCCGTTGCCGGGGAGTCAAGGACATCTTCACAAGGGGAGTCCCTCATAACCAATCTCTTTACTTTGGTTTATTTGTTTTGCTTAGTTTATTTCTGCTTTGTTTGCTTGTTCCTTTATCAAAAACACAAAAAAATTAGTTGAACTAGTTTGCTTTTTTATCAAAAACATACAAAAAATTAGTTGTACTAGTTTGCTTTTTATACTAAAACACACACAAAAAATTATTATTAGTTCCTACCTTAAGTTTTCATGATATCTAGCATTGCTCCAATCACTATGTCACCTGAGGAAATGATTTTTACTTTCAAACAAGGAATTGAAGAGAGTTTCAAAGAAGCTTGGTCTAGAATCTCTGATTTGCATGAAAAAACTGGATCTAAAATGACTCAAAGCTTGTTTCTTACCAGTTTTTACTTTGGAACTGCTCTTTGCTATAGATATGCTTTGGATGCTATAGTGGGAGGAGATTTCCTCCAATGCAATGAGGATGAAGCTTTTAATGCCATAAATCAGTTTGTCTTAACATATAACTTGCCTACCAAATCTGATTCTTCCTTTATAAACATATTTGCTAGATTGAACACTCTTGAGACCCGCACTGCTAGTTTAAAAGAATGCTATAACATGATTAGAGAGCATCATGATTATGTTCCGATAAATTCTGAACCTTCAAAATGGCTTGCTACAGTAAAAATTGTTATAAATAATGAAACTTTTCATGCACGCTATGATATCATGTCTGAATTCTGTCTTATGCCTAAAGATATCTATGATTTTTTAGTCTTTGGGGTCTTTCTGAAGGGGGAGAAGCAATATCTCTTGTTGATAATGCAACAATATTATCCATTGGAATAGCTGAAGGAGTGTTTACAAAGATTCTAGGGAAAGTGGTGTCTACTGATTATCTTGTCACTGAATGTGTAGGAAAAGGACAAATCACACTTGGAAGATCCCTACTTAAACTCCTTGGAGCAACAAGAGATGTGGAAAAGGGCATCATGCACTTTGTTTCCCTACCGAACAATAATACGTTCCCCAAGTATAAGAATAAAATTAAGAGACGTAAGGGCAAGAAATTTGGTCTTAATGCTTCCTCATTTAAGAATACTTGATTCTTTTCTTGCTTCTTATGCCTAACTTAAAGGCGTTAAAGAAAAGTACTTATTGGGAGATAACCCAAAAGTTTTAGTTGATTCTTGGAAGTTATTGCTTCAGTAATAACCTCTCCTTGTCCTTTTATTTGCTTTTTGTGCCAAGAGTAACCTCTAATAAGAGAGAAGTAATGCTTGGGAAAATTGCTGTCCCGAAACAGATTTTTGTACTTCGCTGTAAAAATTCGTATAAAATCTTTGTACATCGGTTTGAGCTGTAATTTTTTGTGCTTCTGCCCCAGGTTGTTATCCAAATTTTGTTAGTTGATCACTTTTCTATTTGAGCAACATAAGGTCTTCAAAAAAATCGGTTTCTACCTGCTGGTCTGTTTTGACAGATTTCTGCCATTATTTGCATTTGCTTCTTGTTGATTCCTTTTTGGGTTCTTTTTGGGGAAATTGAGCTTTTTGAGGGAAGTGCTACAGTATCTTGTGTTTTAATGAAAGTTTTACTTGTGTTGTAACTGAACCAAAAGACTTATTATCTTGAGTGCACTAATGTTGCTAATGAAGATTGTGTGAAGTTTTGTATGAAGGAAAAATTTCAGGTGTAAGGAAAGCATGATGTAATGAGATGAAGAATGGACTAAAGCTTAATCTTGGGGATGCCACCCATGTCACCCCAAGAAATATCCAAGAAGTACAAGTGTTAAAGCTTGGGGATGCCCAAGGAATCCACTTCTTCATCAATAAAAATCTCAGGTTTCTTTCAAACACTTCATTTTTATTATTTCATGCATAGTTGTGTTGTTCTTGGAGCGTCTTCACTTTTTTTTGGTTTTTGTTTGCTTCATTTGCTTAGTTTGATTGAATAAATTGGTTGGACCCCCTCATTCATGCATTAGTTTTCAAATAAGATTGGTTTGGATTGGAAAAGAGTAGGAAAAGTTCATGCTTAAGTGGTAAAAAGAGCTTGTTTTTGACTGTGGACTATGCTTTGTCATGTCATGCTTGATATTGTTTTGGATTTATGCTTAGTGATTTTTTGTTGTTGTAGCATGATATGTTATAAACAATTGAGATTGCTTAATGTTCCTTAAAAGAATCATGCGTTGTTTTAGCATATTAAAGCATAGTATTGTGGTATTCTCCTTTCATGCTTTATTTGGGTTGACTTGGCGCATGCTCACACCATGTTAAGACTATCCCAAGTCACCATAGCCTCTATGATCCTTTAGTTTTCAACTTGAATATCACTTTATGCTTTAATTAATGATGTTTTGTCGCTTTGCATGATTATGGCCATTATTGCTCTCTTAGTTGGCCGCTCCCCTTTTGCTAGCCTCCATAACCAAGTATGAGTTCCACTCATGCATCCAACTCCAAATAAAACCAAGTTATTCCAAAGAGTCCACCATACCTACATATCAGCATTTGCTATTCCAAGTATATTCATGTTTTTATCTACCTTCCAAATTAAACTTGTTATGTGAAAATTAGTGATTAAAGCTCTCACGAACTTGATGGCACACTTTACTTTCTTGCACTTAATAATCTTGAACCATTGTGTCCATCTTTGTTGCGTATATGCTTGCGCTTTATAAGTTGAAGTTAGCAGAACCATGTAGCATGGGGAACACTTTCAACATTGCATTTATTATTCCGTTGATATCATGATTCTTTTGCTTATGGATCCCGGCGGTGTGAAATAAAAGGGGAACTTGTAAGATCATGGAGTTTTTATGTGTGTTAGAGAAACGCTTGGGCCGCTAGCCTAAGCCATGCCTAATCATGGTGGAAACTTGCAGCGTACCATAATGAGCATTCTATGAAGCATCCTCAATAAAAAACCTACGCAAATAGCAAATAAAAAGATCACTGAGATGCTCATTGTCTATTGCCTTGTCATTTTGATATGGTATAGCTCATGTGTCATGGGGCAAGGGGTACCCTGTTGGCGGTTCTCTATGATACATATGTACTTACAATGACAAGAGCTTACTTGTGAATGAAGTTGAATAGCATGAGGTTCGGTACTCGTAAGCAAGAGGCATGAGATTTCAACTTATAACTCGTCAAGCTTATCCTCTTAGTTGTGTCACTTTAACCTTAATCACCTAAAGATGCTTATGATAGGGGCAATGCGAGCTGAAAGGTAGTAAGTACCATAATTTTTGGAAGCTCTTTATGGGACTTGAATCCCTGCTTCCTTCTATGAAGGCCTTTCTTTTACTTTTATGTTGAGTCTCCATCTTCTATCTTTATGCACCTATTGAGAGAGCATAGTGGCCATTCTTAGTTTAATGTGCATTGTCCCAAGACTTGTTGATTGATGCATAACTTTGATATTGCTTGTTCTTAAACTATTTGTATCTAGTCACCCTTATGAACTTTGAAGGTGTCCTATGCATTTATGTTTTGCTACACTATGAGGGACAAGCTGAATACCATTCTTATTATGTTTTCTTTATGTGAAACAAACAAACGTCTTGCAAAGCATTGTTATTCGTGAATCTTTTGTCTGTGCCTTTTCATGTTACAACATAGTTGCTGTGTCTTATTGTTAAAACTATATCTTTCATGCTATGTTAAAGTACTATGATCCCAGCTATCAATGCTCTACAAATACTTTGATCAAGTTTATGATGGTGTATGTCACCTCAAAAATTATTCTTTCCTTTTATCACTTACCTACTCGAGGACGAGCATGAGTTAAGCTTGGGGATGTTGATATGTTGCAAACGTAACTATAATTTTTGATGTTCCATGCTTGTTTTATATCTACTTTCTTATGGTTTGTCCACACTTTGGAGTATTTTTATACACTTTCTTGGACTAACCTATTAACAAGATGTCACAGTGCCAGCTGCCTGTTTTCTGCTATTTTTGGTTCCAGGAAAGTCAGAAAATGAATATTCTCGGAATTGGACGGGACAAAAGCCAAAGTTAATATTTCACCGAGGGGGACACGGAGCCAGAAGACGAGACGGAGAGGGGCCATAGGCCGGCCACACCACCTGGCCGCGCGGCTAGGCCTGACCCGCGCCAGGGGGTGGTGTGGCTGCCTAGGGCACCCCCTCGTCCTCCCCTTTCGCCTATAAGAAGCCTCCAATACAGAAACCCTAAGGACCCGATCAAAATTCCACGAAAGAGTCTATACCCGCCGTCATCTCCATCCCTAGATCGGGAGGGATCTGAAGCTCTTCCCAGCACCCTGCCGGAGGGGAGAATTCACCCTAGAGGCATTCTTCATCACCATGCCTGCCTCCGGTGTGATGCGTGAGTAGTTCATCCCTGGACTACGGGCCCATGTAGTAGCTAGATGGTTGGTTCTTCTCCTTTGTGCTACCATGTTTAGATCTTGTGAGCTCTATTGATAATCAAGATCATCTATTTGTAATCATATATGTTGTGTTTTCGAGGATCCGATGGATATTGAGATGCTATTTCAGATTGATTATTGATTCTATCATGTCTTTGTTATTTGTGATCTCGCATGCTCTCTGTTGTTAGTAGCTATCTTTGTCGAGTAGATGCTAGCAACTCCAAGAGGGAGTATTTATGCTCGATAGTGGGTTCATGCCTCTAGGAATCTAGGGAAATGATAGAAATATCTAAGGTACTAGATGTGATGTTGCTACTAGGGAGATAACAATAATCCTTTGTTCATAGAACAATCGTATTGTTTACTTTACACACAATGCTTAATGCAATTATCTGTTGCTTGTAACTTAATACTAGAGGGGGTTCGGATGATAACCTGAAGGTGGATTATTAGTCATAGATGCAGTTAGATTACGATCTATGTATAATGTTGTAATGCCCAATCAAATATCGTAGGAGTTAAGATGATTAGTATATTCATGTATGCTTTGTCTATGTTTGTCAATTGCCCCGCTGTAATTTGTTCACCCAACATGTCATCTATCTTAAGGAGAATCACCACTAGTGAACTATGGACCCCGGTCCTTTCTTTTACTATCAACCTACAATCTACTATTTACTGTTTTCTGTTTACTTTCTGCAAAGCTATTACTATCTTCCACACAATACGTTTAATCCTTTGTTTTCAGCAAAACCGGTGAGATTGACAACCTCACTGTAAGTTGGGGGCAAGGTTCTATGATTGTGTTGTGCAAGATTCCAAGTTGGAAACAACACCTTGGAGGTGTTTCCTTGCTCCTACTGTTTCGATAACCTTGGTTTCATAACTGAGGGAAAATTGTTGCTATACTCATCATACCTTCCTCTTGGGGTTCCCCAACGAGCTCAACATCTTGAGTAAGCAGGTACCCATCGGGTTAGCGGGTATCGGGGCCCCATTGCCATCCCTATACGGGACCATCTGTTTGTTCTTTCTTCCCGAGGTTACCACCTCTTCTCTTCTAGGCCATCCTGAGGGGATGATGCCGCCCC
This sequence comes from Avena sativa, assembly GCA_916181665.1. Classification (NCBI taxonomy): domain Eukaryota; kingdom Viridiplantae; phylum Streptophyta; class Magnoliopsida; order Poales; family Poaceae; genus Avena; species Avena sativa. Next base: position 598,693,520 of record OV702289.1, read on the forward strand.
AGCGGATTTTGCCAGGTTAACCCCCGCCGAATGAACTACACGGTAGCCTCCTGCTACTGTCGGGTTTGCCTTGACTATTTCCTCATTCTGCCTGTTAGCAACCCTCACAAGGTTATTAACTCTCTCCTGTTGCCTCTCCCAGGCTTCTCCGGTCAGACCCTCTAACTCGGACGCTGCTGCCTCTGTAGCTCTGAGATTCTTGGGTGGGGTGCTATACCTCGCCAGCCCTGCTATCACTAGGGTAGCCGAAACCCTGGCTTAGGTACATATTCTCTGTCTATCTCAGTGATTAGGTTTCTACCCCTAATCTTCACCTCGTCCATACGGGTTGGGCTAATATGGTTTGCCTTTGCATACTCACGAAGCATGATGTCTAGGGACTGCTGCAGCTCTGCTACCTTCTTTGCCCCAGCCAACATTTTCAGCCGGGTCTCTTCCAGCTCGACATGTGCCTAAGCCGGATTTGCTACAGGTGCTATGGGAGTAGCTAAGCTATCTATCGCTTGCTGCAACACATTCTCTGGCCTCTCTAGTGGAGGACCTCTTGTCCTAGGTACCTTCGAGGTTATCTCCGGGTTTTCTGTCGGGTCCTTGCTTGCTCCTGCATCTGGCGCCATCATCATGACCTCAACGCAGCTAGCGGGGCGAGTGATACATGGGCCGCGAGCCGCGCTGAGAGGTGGTTCAACTCCCTCAACAACGTGCTTTGGGTGAACGCAAGACTCGTCCACGCCAACATAGACCTTGTGGGTGTCGAGGCTGATTAAGAGGTAGTTGCGCGGAGGAGGGCGGTTGCCGAAGCTGCCTGTGTTGTTGTTGATGTAGTCCAGTGCTCCAAAGTGCCAAACGATCCCGGAGAAGATTCGCTCGCTGATGACGATGATGTTTCCCATCCAGATCTTCACTCCAGCTAGCGCCGCTGCTGGCCAAATGGTGGGCGCCAACTATCGTGGTGGTGGCATGGCAGATGCCATGGATAGGCTAAATATGGGGCCAAAATGCGCTAAAGGTATCCAGGGAGGGATAATGTGGTGATTCCACACACAGATGAGTTGTATTATCTCAACCAATGGTGTTTACAGATGCTCCTTGAGATGTTCGTGGGAAGGAGGAAGATGAACTTTTGTACTGCCCACACCTCTCTCTCTTGGGTTCTTCCCTTAGTAAAATGACCAACCCTCTCTATGGGGATCCTTGCCCTCCTTATATAGGGGAAGCCAGGTTACAAGCTAGGGCATACGTGGAGGGCATATGCCCCAAATATGCCTCTCCCAAAATAGCAAAGCGGTGCACCTCTTTTTCCCTTCGTAAGCCGCCTAGGACCCATGGCGTAAGCCACTCTGAGCCCCTTGTGTAAGCCTCTGCGGCGCTGTGTCACCCGACCAAGAACGGTTGAGTAACGTCACCTTTGTCAGCCTGTACTCGCTAGTCATCCTCCCTATCCTCTACGCTCACGCTAAAGTGTAGAGAAAAAAGCACTGACCATGGAGATTCCTTCCTTCTCTTGTAAGCCAAGTAGTAACCCGGCTGTTGTCTGGTTAACTCGGCCCTGAGGGTACCTGCAAACAAGTAACATTGAGAGAACCAACATGCGCCTCATGTCGGCCGAGGTAACGTTGGGTGAACACCGTTCGGGATGGGTTAATCGTAACTCGCCTTTCCTTGAGGTAATTCGGTCAGCTCCTTCTTTGACCTTGCCGTACCTCGACTATCATTTCCATTATACCCCGGCTTAACCCTACCTGGGGTTATCCCTCCAACAACTCTTTACCTTGTCCGGCAAGGTCCTTTCCCTGTAACCCTAGGTTTTGGTGCCCTTATAAGCCGTACCTATGGGAGCCTTTAGGGAATAACAACAACGTACAACGTACAATGATTCACAACACCCTCGCATAGCGAACAAATCTCTATAACTTGGCGTATTGCCATTATAGTGATTTATAGCAGGAGTAGAGTTCCGCCATCATTGTGGGACTTGAACCTGGGTAAGCTGTGTTACCTCGTACCTGCCAACTCGCTGCATTCCCCCACCTCTATAAACACGCTCTATGAGGAACCCTCCATGGAGTACTCGTCGACAATACCACGACAGTTGGCGCCCACCGTGGGGCAAGAGGCGCTTCGAGCTCTACACCGCGCGAGGTCCAAGCTCTTCACGGGAATCGGTGACACCGTAGCCATTGGGCACGTTCTTTTCTCCGGCAACATCTCGATCGTTCCTTCAGACGAATTCTGGCTCCCGGCAAAGACGAACCCCACCCGCTGCTCCGTCGTCCCAGTCGGATACATCCACATCTTCATCGGTGAAACTGACTCGGGTCCAAGCTCCCAGGAAGTCAGAAACTCGTCAAGGCCCGCACGGACCGCCTATGGGCAGGACACTTTTGTGGAAGAATCTAGGTTGTATCTCTCTCTGAGGATGTCGGCTCAAATCAGGAAAATTCAAGGCCCACGCGAACCGCCCCTATGCAGGATATAACGGTGGAAGGACCCCGCAGATCTGCTTGGCTTCCCTGAGCGTTAGAGATGCGGAGGTCGCACTTTGTCGGCGTGGTAACCATCTTCGATTTGGCCAGATGTGTTCAAAGGGAAGGAGAATCTCCCGGTGAATACCTTGCCAGATGGATGAGGGTGAGAGAAACCCTAGATGGTGATCGCACCTACGATATTGTCTACCACTTTGTGGAAGGGCTCATGCCCCAAACACTCCTCCGACATATGCTCAAGAGGCGATATGTTGCCGGCTTGCCTACCCTGAATGAGACGATCGCAATTGTTAACAGTTTCGCTGATGCCAATGAGGAACTGAGGCTGAAATCATCACCCAACCGAAGGAGACAACAATAACCACGGCCCCGCACCGTCCCCTTCTAGCTCCGCCATCGAAAACACCGAAGCCAACTCGGACTCAGTGCTTGATGACCTCTACGCTGACATCAACATGGATGGGGGCGACTCAGATGCTAACTCGGAGGAGTACGATGCTGCTATGAGGGAGATCGAGAAGGAGTTCGAGAAGGAGGAGCACGATGAGAAGACTGCCACTTCCCTCTAGGTACTGGTGGCTATCGGGAATGTGGTCGAAGAAGACGCACAGGAACCGAAACCTAAAAGATCTCCGCCCACACCTGCGGTTACCAGAGCAGCAACGTCAAAGAAGGCCGCCGATCCTCCGGGTCCGGCCAAGGACATGCCTCCTCCGGCTACGCAGCAGGCGTAGGAATTCACCGTAGGCCGCAGTACTGCCAAACAAACAAATCTACCACCACCATCAACGTCCGTAGCTGGCAACCCATTGGTTACTCCCACTGACAAGGTGATGTATGGTCCACTCCTCATCGAGCCCATCACCATCGCCCATATCCGGAGCGTTACATAGCTTGATGAGAAACGTGCAGAAATCCTCGCGGAGGCCAAATGCATCACTAAATAGGGTGCCCAGCTGGATAGAGATTTGGCCAAGGCGCAGCAATCCATCAAGGCGGCAAGATCAATGGAGGATGAATTAAAGCAGTTGCTGCTAAAGCACACGGCGAAGAAGGCACCAGCTCACATCGTCAAAGATCCCGGCATTCGACACAAGTTAGGATGGGAAGCATCAAAACTAGAAAAGGCCACCCCATACATTGATTCAGAGGGGAGGCAGGTAATGCCAACTCCCTCCCTTAACATGGTCGTCATGAAGACCCTCCTCAAAAAGGATAGGTCACCAGAAGCGGTGGCTCAGGTCTATGACCTCATAGCCAAGGCTTGCAAGCAACAGGAGAAGGCCACCTCACAAAGGCTCGAGTCCAACCCAGAGCTTTGCTAGTTGATAACTGCAAGTGCACAGACCAATTGTAGCTAGTTTCAAAGTAAATATATCAAACCCACAGAGAGCTATGGGTAAAGGTCTTTATGCCCCTCATTACTCTCTACCAAAGAATACTTATAAATTGTCTTGATCTCAAGTAAAGGGTGTTTGAATGGTTTATGGTTATTTGCAGAGAAGTAACTAAAACAAATAAAACAAAACAAGTAACAAGATTGTATGAAAGTGTGGTTGAACTCAATAAGGCTAAAACATTCTCGGGGATGTAGGATACACCACTAGCATAGTATTATTGTTATATGTAATCAAGATAACATACTTCTTGTGTCATGATATGTGTGGAGAGAGCCCCATAGTAAGATGTTCACGACAAGGCTCATAGGAAGCCACTTTGTTGAGCCAAGTGTGAGGTCACCTCTCAATAACCACTGCGATGTCTAAGAGCAATCACCCATACAAACCGCTGCAATTAAGGATTTCCCCATGGATATCGTAATTAGTTTAGGGAGTCCCTCTTTAATCCCCTTTGACCGTGTAGGTTACGAGCCGGTGCCAATCTGTCATGGGGAATTCTGGGTATGCTTCCAAGACACGCCCAAAGGGTTAATCCCTCCCTTTATTCCTGAAGGCAAATGATATGTGGTCGACTTCACATATCATCTAAAGAGAGAAATCAAACACAAATCATAATTATATCATAGACAAGCAAGTCATACAGACACAAGAATATATCATCTTTATTACAAGTTCATAATGGTGCTAGGGTTTCTCCATCTCCCCAAGAACAAAGGAACTACTCACTCATGGAAACAATCAACAACATCATCATAATCAAATGGAATGATAAAAGTACGATGGTAGATCTAATGCAAACTACAATTGGATCTAGAATTACAAAGAGATCTAATAGGTGGGAGATGGGAGTGGTGATGGAGATGCAGCGGTTGATGATGAAGGCGATGATATGTTGTCCTCCAATGATCCATGAAGCAGCCGGGATTTTACTCCAGCCAAGTTCCTCCCTCAGATCCCTCTCGGACGTGGTGTTTCGTGGTTTCTGGTGGTTGTGAATGTCGGATCTCCCTCTCGTCTTCGCCATGAGAAACTATTTGATGAGGCGGTCGTGATGGCGCCTGGTACGGGCAAACGTTACGGGCGGGCTCCGCCCGTACCAGTGGTCATTATTGGTACTGATGCCTCCTCCTTGTTTGTTATTCTTCCAGGTGCGAAGGTAAATTCATAAAATGACTTTTATCACTTAGAAATATAATATAATTGCACAATAGGATAGCTCTAATTGATATGTTCATATATGACTCCATGATTTTTGGGATCCTGTTGAAACAAGAACGAAATAGCGCATGTAGGCGCAGTGAAATACAAAAATCCCTACTCTATTTATGCAAAAACAAAAGGTAAATATGCTTCAATTTTGGATCCATCACCAGCCAACCCTAAACAGCCGCCAAGGCCATGATCTCCTAGTGACGAAGGATCCCATACAGGCTCCATAGAGCGAAGGCGGAGGGATGCACGCAATAGGGCTAATGCCATACCTATATATTCCGACAACGGAGAGAAGGCTTACGCCCGCTGATCGCCGCCACCCCGCCATCCCGGAGTCAAGAGGAACAACAGTCGTGCCACCATACAAGCATGCCACCTCCCAGGCGTCCCCAGGTCAGTATCGTCATACGTGACCATGGTGAGCAACCCCGGCATGCGGGAGAGCGCAACGGCAATGAAGGACATAGGAGAAGATCCCACAAGGAAGCACCACGTCCAACAAGCAATCATGACAGGCGTGAGGATTCACATGGAGGGAGCAGCCGCCACTGCCACCGTCGCCACCCAGTAGCCATCATGGCGAAGGAAATGGCGGGTCCAATAGATCGCACCACAACTCCCCTCCCATGACAGAAAGGGGGAGCAACCGGAGCCGTATGATGCATGTTCACGGCTGGACAAGATCCAAGAAGCATGGGAGCTCCCATACCTAGGGCCACGTTGTTTTGGACCGGTAATACAGGCCACAACTTACCCCAAGGGTCTCCGGATCGACAAGACTATCAAGCCGTATGACGACACTACCAGGCCAGCTACATGGTTGAAGGACTACATCAAAGAGATTCACATTTCTAGGGAAAATCCTAATGTCACCATCAAGTACCTCCCATTAATGCTCACTGGCATCGCCCGACAATGGATCGACGACTTGCCAGACAAATTAATCTGCAATTGGCTGAACATGCATGAAGCATTCACCAAGAACTTCGAGGGTACGTACAAGCATCCCTACACTATCGATGACCTATAGCGATGTGTGAAAGAAAAGGATGAATCCTCTCATGCTTACCTATCATGTTGGCGGGATATGAAAAATTCATGCGCGTGTGTGCACGAACAAACCCCTATGGCCGCCTTCATCGACGGCTTGGAGAAAGGGACATTGCTCTGACATAGGCTAAAGCATTGTTAGGACAATGGTGACCTCGACCTCAACGTGATGATCGCCATGGCTAGCAAATTCGCCGCCGCTGATAATGATGCTCGCGGCTCATTGCTGGCACTAGCCATCCCTACCCAGGCCAAAAGGAACAATAACAACAAGCGGAAAACTCCGCCAGAAGAGAAGCAAGCAGCTGACATGGTCGCCACATCATTCGCTAGCAGAGGCAGAGGCAGACAACATGGTCGTGGCCGGGAGGCTAGCCATGGACATCAGAGGAGTGATTCAACACCCTTAGTGCCTCGCATTCCCCAAATGTATGAAGAGTACCGCGATATGCAGTGATTTGCCCACCTCGACCCAAACAGCAAGGCCACCCACACCAACCGCCAATGAAAGTTCGTCAACAACCTGAAGGAAGACCCTGAGTCTAGCTACAAGCGAAGTTGGAAGAACAGCCCACGGAAAGGGCAAAGGGAAGAAGAAGGAGGACGAATCCAAGGAATCAACTGACATGGATGAAGATGTGGAACCCAAGTCTACCAACAAGGGAGATGGCAAGGGAAAGAACCCATTCAAAAACAAGGCTCCAGTCTACCACACCTTCCTTGGCACTCCCACCGTTTGAGCCTAGAAAACCTCACTGAGGATACTTATGGCTACCCTCCCTCCAGTTCCTCAGTATGTCAGGCGGTAGGAGATTCCAATCACTTGGGACATGCAAGATCATCCAGACCTCATCCCAACAGAGAACTAGTATGCCATGGTCATCAACCCATTGATTGACGGCACAGAGTTCACCAAGTGCCTCGTGGACAGTGGAAGCAGCATCAACATCATGTACCTAGATACACTACGCAAGATGATTGATGGAGACTCATCTAAGAAAGAGCAACACCATGTTCCATGGCGTCGTTCCTGGCCGGCAAGCTAATTCCCTTGGCTGCATCACCCTTCTGGTCGCCTTTGGTGATGTCAACAATTACCGCCAAGAGTGCATGACCTTTGAATTGGTGCCCTTCAAGAGCATGTACCACGTCATATTTGGACGCGACATCTTCTAGTCCTTCCTCACTAGGCCATGCTTCGTCTACAATAAGCTCAAGATACCCATACCGAACGACATCATCACTATTGACAGAAGCTTCACCAAGACAAGGGAGTGCGAGCTGAGTGAATCCACCTTCGCCGAAGTAGTCCTCTACGGTGAGTAGTTCAAGGAAATCCAGAGTCAGGTCGATGGCTCGGAGATGCCGGCTTCGAAGAAGCAAATCACTGCTGCCGAACCCGCATTCAAGGCCGCCATCAAGACCAAGCAGGTGGAACTTGTTGAAGAAGACTCCTCGAAGACCACCGCCATTGGCACAGACCTGGATCCAAATAAGAAAGCGCGCTTGTCGAGTTCCTCCGTGAGAATAGGGATATCTTCGCCTGGAAACCCGCCGACATGAAAGGTATACCTAGGGAACTTGCCAAGCACAGCTTGAATATTGATTCTAAGGCCAAACTGGTGAAACAACCTCTATGATGCTTCGGTGATGAAAGACGACGTGCTATAGGCAAAGAGATATCTTATAGGAGAATTGATTGTAAGAGTAACATTATATCCCCACTCGTTCGTCATTTCTCCTAGGCCACGAGCCAAGCTGTTCCACCCTCTCTCGGTCAAGAAATTTACCGAGGCTAGCTGCTTCCCTCGCATGCCTCTGGTGCTAAGCTCGCCTGCATCTTCCTCCTTGCAAGGTTAGAACAGTCAGATCATATCGACAAATATTACCCTGTGATAAGTAGTTTTCAGTGAAGATCTCCGTAAGATGTGTTGACAAAAGGACCTGTCCCTATGAAAAATATAGAGACATACACTAACAACTATGTTCCTCATGACTGAAACTTGAAAGCATCAAATAAAATAAATAATATGATTTAGAAGCGCTTGTTGTGCATTTAGTGTTCTATACTACCATCAAGCAATACTGGAGATTTCTGCATATCTTATTTTCAAGTTAAAAAGCTATTTTCTATCATGAACCAAAAGATTCAGTTCTAAAAATGCACACTGCAACCTGATAGGGGTCATTGTTCCGGTACCATTATTCACAACTCAATGTCAAAGTAACCAATGGCATTAAAATGACCAATAAAGAAGTGAAATTAAAAAACAAAGCTAGGAATGTAGAAAATCTGAGCTAGATAACTTTGAAAGAGTAATGACCTTAACTTCAAGTGTGGATGCAAAGAAGATCATACAGGCAATATTATCAGAGTTATATTCAATAGTAACATTTACCAAGTTGGCTACCTAACCTTTGGAGGATAATCATAATTTAAAAAATGATTGATAGTCCCTCCAAGTTGCCCAATACCATCTGCATAGAGTCACAAATAAGATGAGCCATCTAATATTGAGTCATGTTGAGAATGAAGGAGGATTTGAGATTTTTTGTAATCTCACCTAAACTATAATAATAAAATGAGCTTTGTACATTACTGAATGGTATGTACCTTCAGTTTAGTTCTCGAACTGCATTACGAAGTATGTACAGAATAACATAATTGTAGTTTGTAGTTTAACATATTACAGTTTAACCAAGAATGTGACATCATTATTTTTTTAACTGCAGATGCTTTTTTATAATCAAATCTAGTAATATAATGTTACTATTACAATCAATTTCTCCAAGAAATGTCGAGAACTGAATCTTTTTTATTGTCTGCTAGTCTAGTTCTCGAAACAATCTTTTTTATTGTATGCCATCAACGCCGGCGCTTTTTTGAATGCGCGACCAGCGTGTCCTATGGGAGTAGTTCCCGAGTCCTTAGTCGAATCGTAGTTTCGAATGAGGATTCAGAGCATGCAATCAAAGATCTTGTACATGTGCAACAAGCGCTCCAGCTTGGAGTAGCCTCCGAGTGTCTGGCACAGTCGTAGACTCGCGCAAAGACTCGAGTCTTGTATCTTGTAGGCACAATTGAAAATCATGCGAGAATAAGCCGCTGACCCGGAAGTGCATCGAGTCAGTGTCTCACACATAAGGAGCCAAGCGCCGATGCTGCAGTAGAAGTCGGTGCGGCAGAGTCATGCGGTGTTTATCTGGAAGGACTCAACACGGGGCGGATGGAATCAACGCAGTCGCTTCTATCAGGTGCGTGGACATCATTGCTTCAATCGACAACTGACATGGTCATCCGAGGAAGGTGACGACTCGGGTCTTGAGTTTATGGCGTAGCCAGTTGTTTTGTCGACTCCTGTTGGAGGATCCGATAGAATATCCTGATGTAGTTGGCATCCTTGTAAGCTGCAGAAAATACAAAGAATTGTGAAGTATATACATCTTGTAAAAGAAATTTGCATGTCGGTTTGTAAAGTAAAATTCTGATGCCAATCAAGTCGATACGTTTGCACTGTATGCTAGGCCTTTTCGTTAGCCTGATTACACTTAGTATCAGTACCTTGTCGAGGTACTCGGAGTTAAAGGATTCGACAATCAGGAAGAATCAGCTACTCAGACTGTTGCGTATGAGGTGCTCGAGTGCATGTAGTTGATGGCACATTAGGTTACTCGAAGAGAGCGCCGCCCCCGAGTGTTTCGAGTGTGATTAAAGTAAGAAATAGATCATCTATAAGTCGAGAACTTAGCTTTATGGGTAGTTATCGTGGACGAAATCGATGCAGCCGCGGACGTAAGCGATACGGTAACGAGACGCGTGGCAGAGTTAAAGGTTGTAGCAGGTTGCCGCAGCCGAAGGATGCAGCGTCTCGCCGGAGTCGAAGGCCGCAGCGAGTCGTTGGGTCGTCAATGCTGAAGGATCTTCCGAGTCGCTGGAGTCGAAGACCGAAACAGGTCGCACAGTGGAGTCGAAGGAGCCCCCGAGTGTAGATTCGAGGAGGTTCACGAAGTCAATACATCGGATGTGTGATTCAGGTTGATGGAGTCATGCAATGAACACGGAGTCGACACAACAGACAGAGTCGGCGCGATAGTGATGAAGTAAATGATAGCTGCCAATCTGGTGAACCCACGTCGAAGAAGATGTACTCCGCGGTAGAGTCAAATAGTCTACGATAGAGCCAAAACAGTCACCGTAGTTCTCGAGTGATCAGAATTTTTGCCAGCTTTTTCTTTAATCCAAACAAATGTATTGTCTCAGAACTTGATTTAGAAACGGTATTCGATTGTGTCTCTAATTCATGGCGCAGCTCCTTGCGTCTGCCGCAAAAAAACATTGAGTAAGCCCGATCCGATTGATGGACTCGTGCACCCAGTCGAAGACATTAAACTGTGGGTAGGTGCAACCGGGCAACAATGTAGCAGTGTGTCTGCCAGCCTCCTCTTTTTTATTGATCTAAATTAAACAATGTCTGCCTCCGTACTTCGCTCGGACTTGCTTGAGCGGGAAAATGTTCGGCGTTGGAGGTATCTTTTCTTTTATTTTCATGCAACCGCACGCGCATCGGTGTGATGGCCCGCTGATGCCGTTTGCTTGACGCGTGCGCGGAGCATTGTACCATGATACGAGTCTGAGTATACCTTTTTTATCAAAAACTGACATGACTGACTTAGACTTGACGCGGCATGTCTGATTTTAAGTCCAAGTCGACTGCTCGGGTGGCCTTGATTTGGCTAGTTTACGTCGGCGACCATCAGGCCGTGTTCGTCACTATTTTCTCTATGTGACTAATAATCATCAAATCAAGCTGATGTGTAGTCGCATATTCAATCGACTCTAGATTAATTATTTTTTGCCTCGAGTCCTCGTAGCCCACAGTGGCGAAAGATACAGTTGCCAGCCGCAGCCGCATGGATGTTGATGAAGAAATTTGACATGCTTGACGTAGATGAGCATACCAGATGCGATCTGGTCAGCGACGACAATGGATCCCGCCGGGATCTTGATTTGAGGCGCCACTTTTTAGCGGCGACGAAGTAGCGTCGTTGTTCTCTGGTGATCGGCGAGTCGTATATTGCAGCTGCTAGGGTCATCGAGATCACAACATCAGCGCTCTCAGTTCCCACAGACGGCGCCAGTTGACGAGGGGTTAACTCATCAATGTTCATTGTTATGGACTTGGGTTTAGAGGAAGAGGGGTGCACTGGAGATCTCGGTCGACTAACAGACAAGCAACGCGGGACAGAATGTTTACCTAGGTTCAGGCCCCCGGAGGGAAAACCCTACTCCTACTTGTCTGCTCTTGATTGATGAAGAACCGAAGGTTACAATGTCGCCGATTATGGTGGATGTGTAGATTGGATTTGGCGTATGTGTATGATACGGGTGTTGTCTAGATCTGTTATGTTCTACCCTCCTCGTTGGACCTTATATATGGGGAGGCTAGGTCTTAGATACCAATACGAGTAGGTTACAAGTGCGGTGACCCAGCATACCACTGCATGATGTAGTACACTATAGTCGTTGACATAACATCAATTAACACCGTTCACTAGTATTACATCCCTCAGAATGGCACAGCAGAAACATCGCGGGTCCATAACATGTCTTTACATTACATATAATACATTACAGAAGATCCAAAGAGCTTCCTCGATATAACAAGGATATAATTTACAAAAGAGAACCAGAAATAGCAACTCGAAGTCGATTCTAGAAATACTACTACCATATAACTATGGTTTGCGATTGCTATTATAGCAATGCTCTACAGAAATAGGTTCTGGTTTCTAAGATTATTTATATGCTACGCTTCAGCTTGAGTTCTATGACTTCAGATGTAGACGTTGACTCTGGTGATCTCCATTGGATGTCTTCAGTTCTTCAAGTAGTTCACCTCCTAAGTTCGCTATTGGGTGCTCTCGAATCTAGCAAGGGTTAAGAAGGTACGGTTGAGTACGAGCGTACTCAGCAAGTTCACTAAAAAGGAGTGTTTGATGCACTAACTATAACCATAGACCAAAAGGTAGTAGGTTATGCAATTTTTCATAAACATTTCTTCAAAGGTTGCTTTTATTCTGAAAAGCTATGTCCGTCAGTCTTCACAGGTTGACTAGAACTTTCGTGGAGTTCCTTTCCTGTAGCATTCGCAGCTCCTTCCCGAAACAGGGAGTAACATGTCACAGTTCTTACACTCTGTAGAGGTGCGTCACTCTTCCCATGAGAGACCTTAAGCTTTGTTGCATGGCCGGGAGTATGTCCCCGTTCAAACTGAAGGAGTTATGCCCTAGAGGTAAAGAATAAAGTGTATTATTTGATGTGACTCCTATATGTTCATAATACGTTTCATACTGTGATATAACTGTGCTAATACGAAACGTTAATACACGTGTGGTATGTAAACAAACCGTGTCTCTAGTTACCTCTAGCGAACTAGTTCATTGGTCATGATGATGGTCTAAGTTTCAATATCATGGGCATTTATGCCAATTGACAATGGGGTCATGTTATTAGTTGAGTAACATGATAGACAAACATCCGACCATTATATCTTAAATGAGATCTAGTTACAAAGTTCACCATTGATGATAAAACACAGAGAACCTCGCAATCTGATCCTTTGACTGTGAGGTAATGCAAATCACCATTCCGGAAGAAGCTTTGATGGTTATCAAGAATCATCTCGTAAAAGGGTGATCAAAAAGGTGCCACTCAGGTTTTCCGAAGGGATGCGTTGAGGAGTACATATCAAGAGTAGGATTTGTCTAGTCCATGTAGCGGACAGATACATGTGGCGATCTCGGTGACGTTGCATTAATGAAGCTTACAAGCATGTGACTTGGTCACGGAATGCAACAAGATGAGAACGAATAAACAAGTTCATTGGTAACGAGACCGAACTAAGGTATGGGGATACCAAAGATCAAGTCTCGAATGAATTAGGTATCATATGACAAAGGGAACAGGAAACGACTATCTCACGGTTTGAGCGATTGTATTCGTGAAACGCACAGGAGTCACATGGCCATCCAGGTCCCTCTGTTGATCATTAATGTGAGAGTAGTCTCGATCATGTCCGGAGTGTTTTCGAACCGAAGGATGTCATGCTTAAGGGTAGGGACGCTTAGGATAGATGAGGTATCGTAGGAGAAATAGAGAAAGAGAAACCGGAATAGTTCCGGGTAACATCCGATGGAAATTGGAAGGGGTCTGGAAGGTGTTCCGGAGTGAAGGAGTAATACAATATGTGTATTTGAATATTAATTAGAGAATTAATATTAAATATCTATTTTATTTTATTATTAAAGGCATCATAATGCTAATGGGCCTCACCCGAAGGGAGGCCCAATAGGGCATGGCGCCTGGGGAGAGGGGGCCAGCCGGCCTAGGCTTGGTGGGCCGCCCCAATGGGGCCCACCTAGGGCCGGCGGCTACCCCTAGGTGGCCGGCGGGTGTGGGGGTTAGTCCCACACCGCCTGGCCCTAGAGTGGTCCCCCCTCCCACTATATATAGGGGTCTCCCCTCCCCCTTTGGAATTACCCCATTCCCTCTCATTCTCTCTCTCATCCATTGAGGACTTCTCTGTAATATTGGGGGGACCTCGTGGGTGAGTTCTCCACCTTCACACCACCGTCATGTGATCTGCGATCCGGAATCTACTTCTTCCGCTGCTCGGCTGGATCGGAGTCCGGTTGACGTCTCCTACACCGGACGTGTGACGAACTTCGGAGGCACCACACTTGGGGTGCTACTCGCCTTCATCAATATACGCCTTCCTGCGTAAGGCGTGCCTCGGTTTTCAAAGGTATGAATACCGTATCCCTCCTCCGTTACTTATGTCTACATAGTATAGATCCTGGTATTAGTGTTCGAGTAGATAGAAAAAATTGTTTTCTGCTACGGAACCCTTCAGTGGTATCAGAGCGGGTCTATGGGTAGACATGTCGTACGGATAGAACACATAGCGATATGTGGGAATTGATTCTCTAGTTGCTACCCTCTTTAATGTTATTGTTCATATCGCGATACTGTTTGATGAAGCGGCCCCCAACCAACCTCACGTGGTGATTCACGATACTGGTCCACGAATCAAAGTGGCTTGGGGGGGTGTCTGTCTCTCTACAGTAGTTGATATGGCATTGACATTGGAGGGCCCTGAAAAGGGAACAAGAACGACAATCATTGAATCCATGTTGTGGCTTCACGTTCGTAGGCGGGAAGGTGTTCTACCGTGAAAGCCCTAAAGCCGCGTAAAACTTGCAATAGATAATATAGAAGTGTATATCTTTATTATTGCATAGGGGCAAGTATTATAACATGGCAATGACAAAGTTTATGAAACTTTCATTAAAGCTATTGATGATGATCATAATGCTATAACCATGTCATAACACTTTACTTTTGAAGTACTACTTATTACGCTGGTATACTTATATTAGACGGTAGCATAATGAGATAATTCCTCATAGTATTCCAGTTATCGTATTCCTCTTGTGTGTGCACCACCAAGAAAGTTCTTCGGTATGAGGCGCCCTGCGGTGAGTAGGGGTCAGACATATCTACGTTCGCATACAGTGGGTGCAAGCCATGTTGCACTGCGGATACACATGAGTTAGGACTGGCGAGCCTAGCATGTGCAGACATGGCCTTGGAATACAGGACACCGAAAGGTCGAGCATGAATCACATAGTCAATGTGATCGACATTAGGGAATGTCCACCTTTGATACTGCACTGATGGCCGTGACGATCGAGGGAGGTGCAGGGGATTAGGATCATGTGATCACTGAACGAGTATAGGGATGTTCGTTTGAGTGGGAGTTCTTTTGTTTTAAGTTCAAAAACATAATTAAAACTTGAACTCATTATTATGAACATGGTCTAAACACTTTGCAAATCCATTGTAGATGTCTCGCCCACCCACCTTCAACCTTAGCACTTCCCTCGAGAAGGACAAGCTGAAAACTGATGGAACCAACTTCACCGCATGGTTTCCCAATCTTAGGATCCTCCTAGTCCCCTACAAGTTGACTTATGTCATGAGAACCAAGTTTGTACCTTGGTAGATCTTCCAGAAGGCCGCAAGGCCATGGAAAATAAATAGGTTTTTAAGAAAAAGACAGATGCGAATGGTAATGTGACCGTTCACAAAGCTCGACTTGTCGCAAAGGGGTTTCGACAAATTCAAGGAGTTGATTACGATGAGACTTACTCTCCCGTAGTGATGCTTAAGGCTGTCCAGATTTTAATAGCAATTGCTGCACATTTCGACTATGAAATTTGGCAGATGGATGTCAGGACCGCATTCTCAATGGTCACATTGATGAAGAGTTGTATATGATGCAACCAGAAGGTTTTGTTGATCCTAAGGATGCTAGAAAGGTTTGCAAGCTTCAACGGTCCATTTATGGATTGAAGCAAGCATCTCGGAGCTGGAACCAACGTTTTGATCAAGTGATCAAGAGTTTTGGATTTGTCCAAAATCAACAAGAGTTCTGTGTTTACAAGAAAGCGAGTGGGAGCTCAGTTGTTTTCTTATGTGGATGACATATTACTCAGAGAAACGATGTGGATCTTATGAAAAGTGTGAAAACATATTTGAGCAACCAATTTTCCATGAAGGATCTAGGTGAAGTTGCATACATATTAGGAATCAAGATCTATAGAGATAGATCAAGGCACCTAATTGCATTAAGTCAAAGTACTTACATCGAAAAGATTTTGAAGAGGTTCAAAATGGAGAACACCAAAAGGGGTTTTGTACCAATGATGAAGAATTGCAAATTGAGTATGACTCAATGTCCTGTAACGGATGATGATAGAGAGAAGATGTCTTTGACCCCTATGCCTCATCCATAGGATCTATCATGTATGCAATGCTAAGTACGCGACCTGATGTGGCATTGGCTCTTAGTTTGACGAGCCAATACCAAAGTAATCCAGGACCAGATCACTGGACAGCTATAAAGAATATCCTAAAGTATCTGAAAAGAACAAAGGATATGTTCCTAATCTATAGAGGAAGTGATGAAGCTCTAAACATAACGGGTTACGTGGATGCGAGCTGGAACTCAGATCATGATGACTCTAAGTCTCAAACGGGATTTGTGTTCCTAGTGAATGGTGGGACGGTAAGCTAGAAGAGTAAGAAGTAGCCGGTGGTGGCGCAATCTTCAATGGAGTCTAAATACATTGATGCGGCCGATGCAACGAATGAAGTTGTTTGGCTAAGGAATTTTGTCATCGAACTAGGAGTTTTTCCAAATGCGCAAGACCCCGTGACGATCTATTGTGATAACACGGGAGCTATTGCAAACACAAAGGAACCAAGGACTCATTCCATAGCCAAACACATCAAGCTCAGATTTCACGTCATCCGACAGAATGTTGACGAAGGTGAAGTTAAGATTTGCAAAGTAGATACGGAAATGAATATAGCAGATCCTTTGACTAAAGCTCTCCATCAGGAAAAGCACGAACAATACCGAGATTCCATTGGTGTTAGGTTCCTGCCTATTGTAAACTAGTTTTATTTGTACTCTAGTGCAAGTGGGAGACTGAAGGAGTTATTCCCTAGAGGCAAATAATAAAGTGTAATATTTGATGTGACTCCTACATGTTCATAATACGTTTCATACTGTGCTATAACTATGTTAATACACGTGTGGTATGTAAACAAACTGTGTCTCTAGTTACCTCTAGCGAACTAGTTCATTGGTCATGAGGATGGTCTAAGTTTCAAGATCATGGGCATTTATGCCAATTGACAATGGGGTCATGTTATTAGTTGAATAACATGATAGACAAACATCCGACCGTTATATCTTAAATGAGATCTAGTTACAAAGTTCACCATTGATGATAAAACATAGAGAACCTCGCAACCTGATCCTTTAACTGTGAGGTAATGCAAATCACCATTCCGGAAGAAGCTTTGATGGTTATCAAGAATCATCTCGTAAAAGGGTGATCGAAAAGGTGCCACTAAGGTTTTCCGAAGGGATGCGTTGAGGAGTACATATCAAGAGCAGGATTTGTCTAGTCCATGTAACAGACAGATACATGTGGCCATCTCGGTGACGTTGCATTAATGAAGCTTGCAAGCATGTTACTTGGTCACGGAATGCAACGACATGAGAAAGAGTAAACAAGTTCATTGGTAACGAGACCAAACTAAGGTATGGGGATACCAAAGATCAAGTCTCGAATGAATTAGGTATCATATGACAAAGAGAACAGGAAACGACTATCTCACGGTTCGAGCGATTGCATTCGTGAAACGCACAGGGGTCACATGGCCATCCAGGTCCCTCTATTGATCATTGATGTGAGAGTAGTCTCGATCATGTCCGAAGTGTTTCCGAACCGAAGGATGTCACGCTTAAGGGTAGGGACGCTTAGGGTAGATAAGGTATCATAGGAGAAATAGAGAAAGAGAAACCAGAATAGTTCCGGGTAACATCTGATGGAGATCGAAAGGGGTCTAGAAGGTGTTCCGGAGTGAAGGAATAATACAATATGTGTATTTGAATATTATTAGAGAATTACTATTAAATATCTATTTTATTTTATTATTAAAGGCATCATAATGCTAATGGGCCTCACCCATAAAGGGACGCCCAATAGGGCATGGCGCCTAGGGAGAGGGGGCCAGCCGGCCTAGGCTTGGTAGACCGCCCCAATGGGGACCACCTAGGGCCGGAGGCTGCCCCTAGGTGGTCAGAGGGTGTGGGGGTTAGTCCCACACCGCCTGGCCCTAGGGTGGTGTGCCCCCCTCCCACTATATATAGGGGTCTCCCCTCCCCCTTTGGAATTACCCCATTCCCTCTCATTCTCTCTCTCATCCATTGAGGACTTCTCCGTAATATTGGGGAGGACCTCGTGGGTGAGTTCTCCACCTTCACACCACTGTCGTGTGATCTGCGATTCGTCACCTACTTCTTCCGCTTCTCGGGTGGATCAGAGTCCGGTTGACGTCTCCTACACCGGACGTGTGACGAACTCCGGAGGCACCACACTTGGGGTGCTGCTCGTCTTCATCAATATACGCCTTCCAGCGTAAGGCGTCCCACGGTCTTCAAAGGTATGAATACCATATCCCTCCTCCGTTACTTATGTCTACATAGTATAGATCCTGGTATTAGTGTTCGAGTAGATAGAATTTTTTTGTTTTCTGCTACGGAACCCTTCACAAACTTCCTTGGTTTTAGGCCCAACCTAAGTGTTGGGGTTCCGCGCATGAAAACAATAAATTTTACCCTAGGCCCCTGAACCCCTGAAGTTGTCAGGACCTATCTATTAGTAATACAGTAATGGGAGGGGCTTTTCACGAACTTACCCTTGAAGACCAAAAAGCGTTGTCCACGCTCAGGAGAGCGTGGTTGATGTAGACGAGCCGAAGCCGACCTCAAGGTCGTGATGAATTCCTTGTGCTCCTTTGGCCCCAACGACTTGAGTGCCTCAAGTGCGACACCTCGCGGGGAGTTACACACGTCCAGTGCCTGACAATGACTCCCGCTTCCCCGATCCAGCAGCAGTTGCAGAAGTAGAGCTCCTGGATCCGAATCCCGCAGCACGACGGTGCTCTGCGGTGAAGATGTCTCTCGTTCACGCAGTCCGAACTTGGGACCACGGTCACGAGAGAGAGAGAGGGAGAGAGAGAAAATATCAATTGGAGGTCCTCCCAAAAGTGAGAAGAGCTTTATTGATTATTTGGTGTGTTTTTCTAGCCAAATACCCCCACTATATATAGGGGGAGGGGAGGTACTACCTCCCTCAAAGTCCCGGGGTGAGACTAAAGGAGAGGAGAGGTGGGGGAGGCGCCGCCGGCCACCCCCTCTTGGGCCCCACGTGGGGGGCTGGCCCAATAGGGCCACCGGCCACTCCCTTGGCCCCTTCCTCCTCTTGCCTTCCCCTAATGGGCCCTCTCCCCTCCGGGAATTGGCCCATTAAGCCTTTTGACCTTTTAAATTGATTTTCTCTTTATTAAATAATATGAATAAATGATTAAATCAATATTTAACATTCATTCACATATTATTCAACCTCCGTGGTTATGGAACACTTCCACCTCCACTATGGACATCCTCCGGACTTACCGAAACCCTTCCGGTTTTCTCTCTACTATTCTTCGACGATTCTTCCGATCCTATAAACACTCTCTAAGCATCATCAAGCCCTTAAGCGTGATACCCCACGGTTCGGGAACACTCCAGACATGGTCGGGACACTCCCGCACCAATGATCGACAGAGGGACCTGGATGGCCATGTGACCCCTGTGCGTTCCACGAAGATCTTTCGTCGTTTGAACCGGGACAGTCGTGTCTTATTCCCTTTGTATCTCGATACTTGCATTGCCCGAGATATGATCAATGACATCACCATGTCGTGTTCAATCTTGTTAACAAACAATGCTACTTGACTCGTTCCGACAAGTGATATCCCTGTGATCAAATCACACGATGTGCAGCTATTGGATATAACCTCTCTGAGTGGGCCCTTGAGTATCTTCCCGTCACATGGACGGACAAATCCTTCTATTGACATATATTGCCTCTACGGTTTCCTCTGAGTACCTGAACACACCTTTATAACCACTGTATTACCAGGTGGCGCTTGATGCTATCTAAGCACTCTCGGGAGACAGTGATTGATATAGCCTCATGGTCTAAGGAATATTCTACGAGGATCAATTTCTAATCATCGTAACTTGAACTTCGTGACATGATCGGGTCACGATGTTTAGGTTGGGTATTGGTTCATCATCTCATTCTCGGAATGAGTTGACTCCATTTCCAACTGGCATAAATGCCACATGATCAGGAAACTTGATCATCTATTGACCAATGAACCAGTGACTAGAGTTTCACTGGGAACCCCTGGTTGTTTGTATATCACACGTGTATTGATGTTTCCACTCAATACAGTTATAGCATGATATAAAACTTAATCATAAACTATATGAAATATGATAATAGTCCTTACTACTATTTGTCTCTAGGGCATATTTCCAACAGTCTCCCACTTGCACTAGAGTATAAATACACTAGCTGCATTTGTTCTTAATCATTGGCACATAACCGGTACCATGTACATGCTTGCTCGTGGAAGAGGTTGAGTCTTGGGTCTGTACTTTACAGTCCCAAATCCTTTGCAACTTACTGATGTCACCTTGATTGACATTAATACTTTATCATCACATGATAACATCTGTGTGTATGCATCGTCGCTATGGCAGTAGAACGAGGCCTGATTCCAGGAGCCTAGAGTGACTTTAGATCAACCTCGAGGGCTTTCTCATGGGCACTGTGCCCTGGGACACATCATTCTACGGTTAAAGAGAACTAGCCCCACCATAACATTATACAACACTTTAGATGGTACCCTTATCTATTATTATAAATGTATTCATCAAAATACTAGTGCACTCTGTGCAACTTTCAATGTTTTGTTCACCTCGCTTCCTACTTGAGTCTAATCGGTATTATGGGAGTTTCCAACATATTCCCTTATAACATAACCCTTTATGTTTTAAGATATGTCATCCTTTATGGATTTGGAAAACATGTCTGTAGTTCTCTATTAGACACTGCGGACAAACTTAGCTCAACATTCTTTGATTCGAACTTAATCACTTTCAAACGTTCCTTCTTGGATCAAATATCATGTTAAGTTATCACCATGGTTTTCTAAGATAGAACCTATGTCTTAACATAGTTGATGATGATCATCCTTTTCTTTCTTTCAGCCATTGGTGTTCAACTTAATACTATTCCTAATTTTAGTTATTAAGGACGAGTTCCTTAATTAACTTCTATTCTGAAACCCTTTTCAGAATCCCTTAAGGAATACTACATAATATCATAATACACTTATTATCAACTTCTACACCTTATAAATCATTATTTATAAGTACTTGCGCTTTTATTCTTAACACACTTAAGAATCACTCTATAAGATCCCACTCAAAATATGTTTCTAACATATTTGGGTATGAGTCAGTACTCTTACTCAAACTATGTTCCTACATATTTGAACTTGAGACTTATATTTCTCCCACTCAAAAATATGTCATTCACATATTGTTTTAGGAAGACTTTCATAGCTCCCACTCAATTTCATGCAAATTGCATATCCACTCACTATTTTGAACAACTTCAAAACTTTTGATCAAATATCAAACTTGGAGATTTTCCTATGAGATACTAGTACTTTTACTACTTTTAAATCCACTAGACATTCAGCACACTTGAATCAAATTCATTTGAATTCGTCCAATACTTGACAAATTGTGCTTTTGTCATTCACCCCCTTTTTTCACTATGGCTTTGCAGTCATTTGGGAAAATTCAAGTAACCCCTTTTACTTGTGAGATTTAGCAACAAATTGCTTTCTAATCTCAAGTGAATATTGCTTCTAGGATTTCTCATAATTTAAGTTTACCATTATTTCCTTAGTAGTTCATAGGTATGTCATATTCCAAGAATCATCACAAATGATTCACAAATGTCTCATACAAGATATGGGTTACATTTTGAATCCTACTTCATGTAGTGAAAACACTAGTGGGAAAAACACAATGATCATTATCATTGATACTTTCCTTTTGTGAAGAGAATCGTTCAGGAACATTTTCCGTTACGCTTCTCAACACTCTGATGCAGGGTTTTGAATCCTCATCGTGTTTTACACTATCTTCCATTTTCTCCATAATCGAGAAATATCACTAAAAGTGAGCTTTCTCAAGAATGTACCAAAATTCAAGCAATACAAGTTTTGCTTTCCTTTTGGTTTCAGCTATGGATTTTGTATTCAAAGTTTCCAATGAATACTCTACAAGGACTTATTCGCTATTGTTTTGGTTATATCGAATAACCCCAAAACTTTTACGATGATCCATACCAGATATGGAGCCGCTTTCATGAATTCAAATGGTTCACTATATATTCTAATTGAGTGCTAACTATTTCTTAACTAATGGTCTCTACATCTACACTAAAACGATTTATTTGGTGCCATCTATTTACCCACTTTGGTATCTAATATCACATTGTGATGCTTTGCATTTTGATGTTTCAAAATGCTTTGCATTTCACAATTACTTTTATGCCATTCTTTATAAAGTCGAATTTCATTACTATTGATCAAATCATAGTAATTAGATTCTCTTTTATATGTATACCCTTTGTTGATGAAACACCTTGATCATATCAAATAGTTTCATACTTATGTTTCCTTTGGTAAACTACTTTACACATTTAAACAATCATATAATGATAATTACCATTTTTGTTAAAACACAATACATCGAATATGTATCTACTTTTAACAATTCATTAAACACTTCGTATTCAAATAATAGACGGTGTTCAAGTTATTTTGTCGAACTTAGGCATGATTTATATGTGATAAGAAATCGAATGTCTTTTCACATATTATCATTATAACTTTGAATTTAAAAAATGGTTTTCATTCAGTAATGGATATCATGTAAGTTGGGTATTTTTAAGGCATTTCAATATTTTTCAAATGTTCAAGTATTATAAATTAGTTTCAATCAACAAGGATAATTCACATATAATCAAACAAGATATGCACACAAATAGAAATCATTCATAAAAGTGGAACAACTATTTGTTACAAACTTATATGAATAACCGTCTCACAAAGTGTGAGACACACTAAATAAGTTCATAATATTTTGATTACAATAACTATCCAAAACATAAACTAAATGGTAAATGTCGAGGGAGAGTGTCGTTGGCCATCATCATCATGCTCGCCATCAAGACGCAACGTCACCTCCTCTCCAGCAAGCACCTCTAATGCAGAAGGACCTGTTTTCAGCAAAACAGAACAAGTATCAGATATACTTAACACTACAAATGTGTTTGCAAGATTATAACATTTATAAAATCATATATCAAATACATACCTTTTGCCATTGATGACCTCAGCGACATTTGGTTCAACCAACACATTCCTGAGATGTGTTATGAACCGGTGGAACTCCATTGATTCCGCGTCACCTCTCATAATGCAAGTTCTGACTTGTGCTTGGTAGCTTGGTGGTAGCGACCGCAACACAACGCCATTTGCAAAAGAGCTCGTCATCCAGCTATCCAGGAAGTATACAGGCCTCATATACACATCATGCATGCGCTCCAAGTGGTCGTCAAGTGATGAGTTCTCCTCCATCTTAATGGAGAGGAAGTCTCCCATCATCTCATGCTCCCATATGCGTGCTTGTTCCACGAAATGTGTCCTAAGTTGTAGCATTACCGTACGAGGGTTGATATGTTGGGTCCGCAGCATAGAAAACAAAAATTTTCCTATGGTGTGAACTACACGCCAAGATCTATCTACTAGGTACAAAGCAACGGGTGGACATACATCCAACGAGAACTTACCCTCGTAGACAACGAGCTTTGTTAACGAGTAGGAACTCGTGGTTGATGTAGTCGTACACTTGCCGATCTCAAGATCATGAGGAAGTCCAGCAGGTCCGGCTTCAGCACGTCCATCAGATCCAGCTCCAGCAGCACCAAGTCTAGTACCGCAAAGCAGCGGTGCATCCGTGATCGCACACACGTCCGGTACCCCGACAACCTCCGCTCCAGCAAAGCAGCGAAAGCAGCAACTCCTTTCCAGATAAAGCCACCGGGAACATGTATCTCGCTAATCCGAGACCATGGGGAATAATACTAAAGGGGGAGAGAGATCCTTCACAAGGAGGTGTGTGTGAGAAGTGAGGAGGGGTGGCCTTTTATAGGAGGAGGGGGGTGCCCCTCCTTCATGGCCGGCGCATGGAGGAGGTGACTCTTCACCTCCTCCATTCATGTGGTGGTAACTCCCTCCACATAAATTTGCCCCTTCACATTCTTTTTTAAAGTCTCCACTTTAAATGCATTAAATTTCTCCAAATTTAATGCTCTCTCATTTAATAAAACTCTTTTATTATTTTTATTCATAATTTTTTTAATTACTTTAATTAACAAACATTCACATAAAACCCCCTGCAACATTTCAATATTACATGCAGAACCAATTTCAGCATTTTCACCCGAAACAGTTTCGGTGTCTATTGAAATAATTCCAGCGCTTTCTTAAATCTTTATCTGAAACATATTTGCTCCAAATGGTGTCGGTATCCCTTAAGTGTGTCACCCTACGGTTCGCGAATAATGCAGACATGATCGAGACCCCTCTCCGATCAATAATCAGCAGCGGGACCTGGAGATCCATACTGACTCCTACACATTCAACGATGACTTTTGTGATCGTGAGAACCTTTAACGCTAGTAACTAAATCCCTTTGTCCCGCGATATATTACATGTCCGAGATTCGATCATCGGTATCTCCATACCTAGTTTGATCTCGTTACCGACATGCACTCTTTTCTCGTTCCCGTGATATAACATTCTAGTGATCACATCACTTGCTTGCAAGCTATTTCAATGTGATATCACCGAGAGGGCCCAGAGTATATCTATCCGTCATCGGGATGGACAAATCCCACTCTTGATCCATGAGCCTCAACATAACACCTTCGTAGCACTGAACCCACCTTTATAGTCACCCTGTTACGGTGTGACGTTTGATGTTATCAAGATACTCTTCCGGTGTTAGCAATTAACATGATCTCATGGTCTAAGGATAAAGATTACTTCGTATGATATTATAGCAATATAAACATAATGACTTTGATTGTAATGCTATACTTCGGATGAATGTTCATCACATCATTCCACCAATGGTGTGACCTTGTTATTAATAACATCCAATGTCCATGATCAGGAAACCTTGATCATCTTGTTAATCAACAAGCTAGTCTATAAGAGAGGCATAACTAGGAACCCTTTTTGTTTATTAAACACACATGTATTCATGTTTACGATCAATACAATTCTAGCATGTAAAATAAACATTTATCATAAACATGGAATAAGATAATAACCACTTTATTATTGCCTCTCGGGCATATTCCCTTCAGTCTCCCACTTGCACTAGAGTTAATAATCTAGTTTGAAAAACTTTGCGTATTGAACACCTATGGTTTTCTGGTGTTGCATATACGCTATTGCTAGTGGTTAACATAATCTCTCGATCTGACAGTTTCAGGTCTGTGTGTATTTGCATGTCTCTGCGTCTCTACGCATCACTCATTCTCAAATGAGATGGCATTATATAGATTTGGTCGTTTGGTGAGACCTTTAGTTCGTTCGGCTCAAAATATGTTGATATTATTGTCACACAATATATCTTCATAGTATTAGCCTACTTTGAACCACACCTAGTTTGATAACAAACTACTTAACACAAATGCCCTCCTTTGTTGCTACTATAGTAGTCATATACTTAGCCTTTTGTTGTAGTATCCGTCACAATGTCTCAACTTTGGAACTCATCCAAATCCATCATGGAACATCCTTTCCATTACATTGTGCCACCCATAGTCTAAATTGAGATAAATTTAATTTGTATCTTGTGACAAAACTAGTATCAATGTAACACTTTACAATGAACTACCTTTAACTATTTGTCACTTATACATTATATATTCTTAGTTCTTCCAAAGCTCATAAGAATATCTTTACTATTGTCCAATGATCATCTTATGAATCATTCTGGTATATGCTCATAACATTTAGAGCATAGGACATTTTGGATATATACATATCATGGTATAATCGATCAAAATCTTCATGTGATTTTACTCACCAAGTGTTGAAACACTTGAATTTTGATACAATCCTTTCCATGCAGCAAGAACCTTTCTTGTTGTTTCCATATTGAACCCTTTCAATATATCATATATGTATGTCTGGCACAACCATATTAGCGCCTTAATCTATCCATATAGATATTGATGCCTAATATTCCGGGTTTTCCCAAGTCTTTCATCGAGATCTTATTTTAATGAAATTCTTAACTTGTGTCAATACAAGATACATCATTTCCAATCAACAATATGTCCTCTACATAGTGTATTAGAAATATGTCTCAGCGCTCCCACTTAATTTCTTGCAAATGCAAGCATCTTCATCATCTCCGATGAATTTAAACTCTTTTAACAGTTTCATCATGGTGAAGATTCCAACTCCGCTATGCTTACTTCAACTATTGAAGTTTATATGCCCTTTTAGCACCCTTTGAATTAACAAAACCCTTCGGACCATGTCATGTACATGTCCTAGGTTACCGTTCTATTAGAAGAACCGTGTTTTGTTTATTCAACTACCATATACCAAATTATATGTAGTGGTTGCTACATTAATCCGCCAAGACTATATATCGCTATGAAAGATCAAATCTTGTCATAGTCAACTCCTTGAACATTGTCATAAACTTCTTTCCGACATGTCGACTATTTCATAGATGTTCAACATCCATGTCTTATTTCTTTATAGATCCAAACACGACCGATAGGCTTCACGCCTTTCCAGAGGGTCTTCCAAGTTCAGAAACTTGTTTTCTCGTGTATGGATACTATCACGGATTCTATGACTTCTAGTCATTTTATGGAGTCAGGGCCCATCATCGCTTCTTTGCATGTAGTCGGTTCATCATTGTCAAAACAATAACGACTTGCTTATCAAATCTTACTATTTGATTCTTACCGACCCACACGGTTCTATAGGAACTCTAATCTCCGAGATCACATCTTTGTAATCACGAGAGCCATGAGCATTGTGGCCGCCACCGGGACACTTTCCGGCGCTGCGCTACTTAGCACATATAGCTAAGGTTCAACAACCTTATCAAAGTTCTATTATCCTCCCACTTAACTTTTCACGAAAAATTCCTTCTCAAGAAACTTGACA
Organism: Avena sativa; assembly: GCA_916181665.1. Classification (NCBI taxonomy): domain Eukaryota; kingdom Viridiplantae; phylum Streptophyta; class Magnoliopsida; order Poales; family Poaceae; genus Avena; species Avena sativa. The sequence continues at coordinate 598,720,492 of OV702289.1, forward strand.
TTCCAAGTAATAAACTATTTTGTCCTCGGTGTTATGGAGAAATTTCCAACAAATTCTTTGGGATAACCTACAAAGACGTGCTCATCCGACTTTTGTTGTAAACATTTTACTTATGCATAGCATACCAAAATTTAAGAAAAGACAATTCGGGTTTTATCCTAAACCATAACTCATATGGTGTCATTTCAATGGATCACGATGGTGCTCTTTTCAGTGTAAAAGCGGTAGTCTCTAAAGCTTCAATCTTTAAAACATAATGGCAGTTTTATAAATGACACCTTTGATCTTACCATGTCAAACATGGTTTGATTTCATCTCTCGAATATGCCATACTCCTATGGTTTATCGGGAAACACAAATCATGGAACAATTCCTCAATTCTTAGGTGTTTTTGCTAAACATGTAACTCAAATATCTTCCTTTATGATCGAATCATAAACTCTTTATTTTCTTGTTACAATGATTTTCAACTTCATCTTGAAAGTCTTTGAACAATTTTCAAATATTTCATACTTCTTCCTTATTACGTAAATATACAGATATATTCACTCAAATTTTCGGAGAAAGCATATGAAGCAAAAAGATCCATCGCATATGGCTACACATGATGTACTATGCACATCAGCATGCACAATTTCCAATAAGCTAGTCATCCGTTCCTCTCTGCCCTATGGACGGAGTTTCAATTATCTCGAGGAAAGTCTCACATGCATCAATTGATCAAAATCAAAGGCTCCAAAAATCCATCAACATGGAGTTTCTTCATGTTTTCTTTCAAATATAATTTAAACAGCGATGTCACTTCATAAGTGATCTTTAAATCATTTGTCTTGCGACATTTTAGCAATAGTGTTTATGGATGTGATTTCTCCAACTAGACTTGTAAAAGTTCATCCATCCTTTATGGAATATGGTAATTATTTGAACAACCATTGTTCTCATGATACCGGAACAAAATAACAATTATTTAAACAAATCTTGAAGGCTTGGTTTGATGACAACGAAAAACACAATAACACTTTATTTGTTTTCGATGAACATCATCACTCATTCTCTTGCTGGTTACTTAGGCCATTGTAGTTCATGAATTGCGTTGTCCTGTATGACACTTCATACCAACCAATTCGGTATCCAATACTGGTATCCAATACCTAAGAACCACATTGTTTAACAAGCAAGGAATATAGCCATAACATGTATATCTTCTATATACCTAAGTTGGACATCTCCAACCTTTTATTTTCTGCCAAATATTTTATAGATTCTCTTTCAGCAATTCCTTTTCTTTTAAAAGAATCTATCAACATCAATAGTGGTGTCATCAACATGACACATGGTACAAAGCGTATATAGTCAAATACTAATACCTTTGGACTTGCACTTTGAAGTGGATCACCATCATCAAATGTTTGGTGTTCTTTCAAAAATCCATTCTTTAGTAATCTATTAGTGTAGTAAACATTTTACTTACATCTTCTATTCATCCTTATCATGACAACTTTCATGATCAAGCTACTATAGACTATAAGTAAGAATCGCGAGTATAATATCAGTTCCCAAAACCTTTTTGGTAGATTCGGATGCCTAGCATCTCCATCCTGCACAAATTCTCATACAATATGAGAACATGTATTTTGCTAAATTATACTCTATCATAATGCAACCAAAAACATTGTTTCAGATATCACAATATCTTTCACACATGATGGTTTCTGAAACAATTTCCAGCTCCAATATAATCTTGATATTAAAACAACTTTTTGAATATCAATAATCATGGAGGCATACATGATACTTTAGATACTAACATTGGAATTCTTACTCTTGATTTAATACTACTTATTAAACTTCATGGAGTAAATAGAGTTTGCTGAAAGTTTGCAATAGGACTTATAAACTTTAAATTGACATTCAAAACAATATGATACCAGTTCGTAAAGTAAATATCCAGAATTCTATAGTTCTATTATCTCAAACAAAAAACTAAGCATAAGGTAGAAAACGAATGCCAATGACTACAACAAATTATGCAAATTCACTTCGATTTAGTTTATGAAAAATTGAGTTCGACTAATCCAAATTAGAAATGAACTCCCACTCAAAAACGACATCCCTCGTGCCTTTTTGGTGATTACATGAACCAAATCCACTACACCAAGTCCGATCATCACGTGAGTCGGTGTAGCTTCAAAGGCGAGCATCAATATGGTCATCACATCAACTATATGACTCATGCTTAACCTTTCGGTTCGTGTTCCGAGGCCATGTCTGTACATGCTAGGCTCGCCAAGTAAGAACCTTAGTACTCGCATGTGTAAAACTGTCTTACACCCGTTTGTATGAAAGCGTAGAGTCGAGTACACCCGATCATCACGTGATGTCTCGAAATACGATCCACAAAACGGTGCATACTTAAGGAAGAACACATTTTTATCTTGATATCTAAAAGAGGGATCATCTTAGCATGCTACAGAAAGCGCCAAACTAGCAGTATAAGATGCTAACATCTAATGTGTAAAGTGAGATGATATGGTCCATGCATTTGATCTCTATCACTTGCATCGTGGTATGATCTCTATCATTCCTTTGTGTGTAAGGCCAAGGTCTATGGAACTTACACGTTGAGTGTGTTGTAAGAGTATCTATCATACATCTACTTACAACAATACCATATCAATACACTAGCCCAACAACGATCTAAACTAGACGCCTCTAATTTATCAATTGCAAGTTTTACGTGGCTTAGGGCTTTCGGAGATAGAACCGTTCTTACCTACGAACATGAACCACAAAGAGGATAACTAAGTTATTAGCAACTCGTTGTAAATCAGATATTGACTATAGTAGGAGAGACAGACACCCGCCAGCCACTTATGCAAAACAAGTTGCATGTCAGTCGTGGAACCGGTCTCATGTACGATGACATGTAAGGTTGGTCCAGGCCGCTTCATCCCACTATGCCACCAATATCCAAAATACATAGAAGATGCAATAACATGATCATCATCGCCCACATATCAACATATGTGTACTACCCGTGCTAAGCACCTACGCATAGATCAGGCTCTGATACCACTGTTGGGTCCGCAGCATAGAAAACAAAAAAATTCCTACGGTGTGAACTACACGCCAAGATCTATCTACTAGGTACAAAGCAATGGGTGGACATACATCCAACGAGAACTTACCCTCGTAGACAACGAGATTTGTTAACGAGTAGGAACTCGTGGTTGATGTAGTCATACACTTGCCGATCTCAAGATCGTGAGGAAGTCCAGCAGGTCCGGCTCCAGCACGTCCATCAGATCCAGCTCCAGCAGCACCAAGTCCAGCACCGCAAAGCAGCGGTGCATCCGTGATCGCACACACGTCCGATACCCCGACAACCTCCGTCCCTCGCTCCAGCAAAGCAGCAGAAGTAGCAACTCCTTTCCAGATAAAGCCACCGGGAACATGTATCTCGCTAATCCGAGACCATGGGAATAATACTAGAGGGGGAGAGAGATCCTTCACAAGGAGGTGTGTGTGAGAAGTGAGGAGGGGGTGGCCTTTTATAGGAGGAGGGGGGTGCCCCTCCTTCATGGCCGGCGCATGGAGGAGGTGACTCTTCACCTCCTCCATTCATGTGGTGGTAACTCCCTCCACATAAATTTGCCCCTTCACATTCTTTTTTAAAGTCTCCACTTTAAATGCATTAAATTTCTCCAAATTTAATGCTCTCTCATTTAATAAAACTCTTTTATTATTTTTATTCAGAATTTTGTTAATTACTTTAATTAAAAAATATTCACATAAAACCCCCTGCAACATTTCAATATTACATGCATAACCAATTTCAGCATTTTCACCCGAAACAGTTTCGGTGTCTATTGAAATAATTCCAGCGCTTTCTTAAATCTTTATCTGAAACATATTTGCTCCAAATGGTGTCGGTATCCCTTAAGTGTGTCACCCTACGATTCGCGAATAATGCAGACATGATCGAGACCCCTTTCCAATCAATAATCAGCAGCGGGACCTGGAGATCCATACTGACTCCTACACATTCAACGATGACTTCTGTGATCGTGAGAACCTTTAACGCTAGTAACTAAATCCCTTTGTCCTGCGATATATTACATGTCCGATATTCGATCATCGGTATCTCCATACCTAGTTTGATCTCATTACCGATATGCACTCTTTTCTTGTTCCCGTGATATAACATTCTAGTGATCACATCAGTTGCTTGCAAGCTATTTCAATGTGATATCACCGAGAGGGCCCAGAGTATATCTATCCGTCATCGGGATGGACAAATCCCACTCTTGATCCATGAGCCTCAACATAACACCTTCGTAGCACTGAACCCACCTTTATAGTCACCCTGTTACGGTGTGACGTTTGATGTTATCAAGATACTCTTCCGGTGTTAGCAATTAACATGATCTCATGGTCTAAGGATAAAGATTACTTCGTATGATATTATAGCAATATAAACATAATGACTTTGATCGTAATGCTATACTTCGGATGAATGTTCATCACATCATTCCACCAATGATGTGACCTTGTTATTAACAACATCCAATGTCCATGATCAGGAAACCTTGATCATCTTGTTAATCAACAAGCTAGTCTATAAGAGAGGCATAACTAGGAACCCTTTTTGTTTATTAAACACACATGTATTGATGTTTCTGATCAATACAATTCTAGCATGTAAAATAAACATTTATCATAAACATGGAATAAGATAATAACCACTTTATTATTGCCTCTCGGGCATATTCCCTTCATGATATCACCCACGAAAGGCCACAGCCCGTCCACCTTTTTGAAACGCATTGTAACTGAAATGAAGGAGGCCATCTCCCAACGGAGATAGCGGTCTTCCCGCTGCTCTGGGGTCTCTAGGTCAATGGGATGATCCAAATCCATCCCGTCGAGTATGTAGTCGACCACGTCATTCTCGCTAAGGAGAACATGGAGACGCACAACCCATATAGAGAAGTTTGATCCATCTAATCTGAGCTTCTCTCCTTCTAACCAATCAATCATCAATAGGAAAGGTGGCATCAGGGAGAAATTTTCTACATTTACAATTGCAAAAAGGAATTTAGACTAAGTTTATAATTAAATGAGTTAATAATAACTCCACTCGGAAACACCTATCCCCATAAGGGTTCCTAGTGATAACACGACCCCTATCAGCCACATCTCCCCTGATCGTCACGACCATCAATGTGGGTTCAAGGGTGGACGCTAAACGTCGGTCACATCATTCATGCGACTTGTGCTTGATCTTTCGACCATCCGCGTTTCGAGGCAATGTCTGCACATGCTAGGCTCGCCAACTCAACCTTAGTGTATTCGCTGTGCAACATGGCTTACACCCACTGTATGCGAACATAGATATGTCTGACACCCATGCCTGTACCATGGATCGCCTCATACCGATGAACTTTCTTGGTGCTGCACACTAAGGGGGAACACAATCATTGGTAATTTTAACAGGGATCATCTTATTAGGCTACCGTTGAGTATCTAATACTAGCACACAATAATATATAGAAACAATAATATTGAATGTAAATGCAATGTGATATGGTCCTTCACGTCGTGAACTCCATCCCTCGTCACCGGATTCCGGCGCCAGGGTTACGGCGTTGTAGACACCAGGGTACCGGTGTCATTCCAGCATGGTAGTCTGTCACCTCCGTGACTATCTACTACTACGTAACATAAGGTAATCACTTTACCTTTGCCACTACCATATCACAAAGCAACGCCCCCTGCAAAACAAAGTTAGACGCCTTTACTTTATCTTTGCATGTTTTACGTGGCTGAGTGGGCTTTCGCACAAGAAACGTTCTTACCTACGAACTTTCAGCACAACCCTGATCAAGTAGTTGTCTCTACTACACCCCTTTCGGGGCCCTCCGTTGCAAATGGCATACCAACTAATGCGAGAGAGACAGACACCCCCCTAAGCCACTTTATACGGTACAAGCCGTATGTCAAGCGTGGACCAATCTCGTGAATGAACGCGTAAAGTTGGTTGGGGGCCGCTTCATCAAGCCTTACTACGGTATACACAAGTATACGTGGGAGGGTAACAACTAAAAGATCAATGCCCACATGCTACATCTCGTGTGTTCTACCCGTACTAGCATTACTACATATAGATCTAGCTCTGATACCATTGTTGGGGTTCCGCGCATGAAAACAATAAATTTTACCCTACGCCCTTGAACCCCTGAAGCTGTCAGGACCTATCTATTATTAATACAGTAACGGGAGGGGCTTTTCATGAACTTACCCTTGAAGACCGAAAAGCGTTGTCAACGCTCAAGAGAGCGTGGTTGATGTAGACGAGCCAAAGCCGACCTCAAGGTCATGATGAAGTCCTTGTGCTCCTTTGGCTCCAACGACTTGAGTGCCTCAAGTGCGACACCTCGCGGGGAGTTACACACGTCCGGTGCGTGACGATGACTCCCGCTTCCCCGATCCAGCAGCAGTTGCGGAAGTAGAGCTCCTGGATCTGAATCCCGCAGCGCGACGGCGCTCTGTGGTGAAGATGTCTCTCGTTCGCGCAGTCCGAACTTGGGACCACGGTCACGAGAGAGAGAGAGAGAGAGAGAGAGAGAGAGAGAGAGAGAGAGAGAGAGAATATCAATTGGAGGTCCTCCCAAAAGTGAGAAGACCTTTATTGATTATTCGGTGTGTTTATCTGGCCAAATACCCCCACTATATATAGGAGGAGGGGAGGTACTACCTCCCTCAAAGTCCCGGGGTGGGACTAAAGGAGAGGAGAGGTGGGAGGAGGCGCCGTCGGCCACCCCCTCATGGGCCCCATGTGGGGGGCTGGCCCAATAGGGCCGCCGGCCACCCCCTTGGCCCCTTCCTCCTCTTGCCTTTCCCTAATGGGCCCTCTCCCCTCCGGGAATTGGCCCATTAAACCTTTTGACCTTTTAAATTGATTTTCTCTTTATTAAATAATTATGAATAAATGATTAAATCAATATTTAACATTCATTCACATATTATTCAACCTCCGTGGTTATGGAACACTTCAACCTCCACTCCGGACATCCTCCGGACTTACTGAAACCCTTCCGGTTTTCTCTCTATTATTCTTCCGCGATTCTTCCGATCCTATAAACACTCTCTAAGCATCATCAAGCCCTTAAGCGTGAGATATCTGCAACTTCATGATAAGGTCATCCATCCATGCGAAAGGAAGAAGATCCAGCTGACTTCCCCAGAGCCGTTGTAGATCTCATGGTTAACCGTGATATACGACGCTAGAATCACTAGCGACATTGGTTGTTAAGTCCTAGATGATATATTCCCATACAATGTGGTTTCCATTGCCGGTCTTATATAGATTAACTGATCACCCTGGACCAGTAACCATTAGTTCATATTGAATCATGAAAATAGTGTTTTCTGACCTTTTTGAAATGCAGGTGATGACACAACAGTTTGCAAATACTTGATAGAAAATAATCAAAGGACATGAGCAAGTTTGAACTTGCCTTGATATAGCGAAGTATTATAGTCGAATGCCTCAACTTGACCCTGGACCTTGGGTTCTACAAAATACCATCATTGCCTGGTAAGGACAATGTTTAAAGAAGCAATATGTTGTTATGCATAAGTAATGAGATGCATGTTGTAAAATCCCATGTAATTCCCCAACATTACAAGTGAGTTGGATTAGGTGATTTTTTTAAGATTTTATTTATCTACAAGTTTACTTCACAAAATAATATAGTTGTAAAACTCTAATACTAACATACAAGACATATATGGTTAAGTATAATCTTAATACAGGATTTAGGTTGAGTGGTATCTTGTAATTATTACAAGGCTCATGTTTAAAGTTTTTATGACTTAAAAGAAATAGCATAGTGTTTCCTTTGAAGTGGCAAAAAGAATAACTTTTGAAGAATTTACTTATTATATCTAGTTAAGTAATGTGTGGTGTTTTTAGATTACAATTGATGGCTATTTGGATCGCTTCAAAGATCTTAAGTTAATGTGCTTTTGGTTGATTAAATCATAGACCAGAGTTAACTATAAAAGATAACTTGGATTAGAATGTAGTATTGTTATATCATGGTCGGGGTTAAGAATTTCTTCGATAAGATAGAAGACAGATCTATATAGGTATTAGGTATAACTTTATGAATCTAAGATCAGCAAATTTATGCTAAGGAGGTTATAGAGTTAAAGATAATTATGAGATACAATGATCTCAATATAGGGTTTGTTAAACTCCTTTTAAACTTTAAAATCGTCTTAGGTAAGGCTTGAGGTATGAGATCATTCACCACCAATATAAGTGAATGATGCTAAAGGTTAATTTGAAATTATTAGTTATAATTGATTTAAGACTCTAAAGGAGTATTAATAATATACACTTAGGTTTCATTATAGATCCAAGTTATGGTTTTGGAATTAGTATTTAGATATAAAGGGCTTAAGGTTTCATATAGAATTGTGATTATTTCTTACTTACGAAATTCTTTTAAAGAATTACGAAAATAGGAATTTTATAAAATAGATAAGGATTTATTAATTTAAAATCGTAAACACCTTTGGAATAATATATTTAGTATTTTTCTATTAAAATATAATTATTCAAGTTCTTAAAATGATTTTTATTTATTTTAAGGAAGTTTTCTTATTTTTATAAAAAATCCACAAAGGATTAAATGTTCTTAGATATTAGTTTCAAGTTTTATTTGTAAAACAAATCTAGCTAGTATTTTTTATAATATAGTGGATTAATTTTTGTATGCAAAAATGATTTTTATTCATTTTTACAAATTCTCCTTATTTTATTAACTTCCAATTAGAGTTTTAGTTTCCTTAATATTTATTTGTATTTTATTTAACTTAAACAAGTAAGGTTATATTTTTCTTAGGTAGATATTATTTTTGTGGTCTTTTTGATATATTATATAAATTTTTAGGAATTTTCTATATTTTTCTAGAGCTTAGTTAATTCCAGGGGTATATTTGTAATTAGATATTTTTATTTGCGTCCTCTTTTAAACTTGGGCCAGGCCCACTAGGCTGGCCCGGCCCGAAAGGGTTGGGTTAACCCCCTAGGTGATACTGGGTTGTCCTTACCTAGCCCAGTACACCCACTCTCTTTTCTCTCGCGATGCTCTCCTATCTGAGACAGCTCGATGTCGCTGCTGTCGTTGTGCTTGATTCCAGCCGCTCTAGGCTACCTCGACTGGCGCCGCGGTGCTACATGGCGTGCGAGAACGCCGCGCCTCTCTGTCCAATTTGATTTGACTCTTGCGTCTTTTGCTGGCCGTGTCGCCCCTACCCTGGTGGCTAGGGTTTGGGATCCACCGGTTTCGACGCTCCAGTGCCTCCTCGTCGCTGCTCTAGTGCATGTGGTGCTGCCTTCCTCCCACAACCGCCATCGTCGCAGCTTGGCATGGGTTGCAGCGCCCTCTCTGGGGTGCTCCCCGTGCCGCCGTGCACCTCACCATCGTCGGCCTCCTCCTCTGCTTCCTCTTCAATATACTCGCGAGGACCTCAAGTAAGTTCTGATCTTCACCTTTCTCCGTGCTCTCTCTGCCTCTCTCTCTATGTGCTTATAGTAAGGAACTAGGGTTCATCCCCTGTACTAGGGTTCAACCTTTGTTACCGTGTTCATCGAAGATGATGAAATGGTTAATGCATACCCTCTATGATTAGTTATGTGGAATGCTTATCTATGCTGTTTTGGAATGGTTGACAGTGGTTACTGTCAATGAAAGTTACCGTCTGAACTTCACTTCCTGTTAGTGTTAGTCTAATGCTACTATGACTATGATTGGATTTGGGGTATAGCTTCTGGTTATGGTTGACATGCTCCAGAACTAAAGCTTCATAGTTGCTTCTCTATTTAATTGTCCCTGATGAACTCTAATGAAGATATTTATGGATAGATAGGAATCATTCCTAAACTGTGATGTTAGGAAAATGATTGAATACTTTTTTTAAAGATGATTGGACTATGAAACTTCCATGTTTGGGGTTACTTATCTAGATTAGGTCTTGTGACACCCTCTCTGAGTGGTACACAAGATCTTATCTTGTTCTAGGTTCTTCCTGAAATGTTCTCTTGAAAATAGCTGGGATTTGTGAGAGCTGAGAAACTCCTTGCAGTTCTGTATAATTATTTTTGCCTATTTTAATAGACCTATGATGCTGGTCTGAGGTCTTTCTAAAGTAAAAACCAATTATTTTTACTTGTTACCTAACTGCTCATGTGTTCCATGATGAACATATCATGCTTTTGCATGAATATAGATTTATATATATAATGATCAAGTATTAGATCAAAACAATTGAGATATACCCTGGTTCTAGGGTAGACTGTGGTAAATGGTGTATATGCATGTTTCCTGGGATATTAGGAAGATGATTTTAATTATTTCCCCTTCAAGGAAGCTTGTCTTTATAGAGAAACATCTCTCTAAATTTGGTACTGCTGAGGTGCTACCCATAACTGGGATGTGCCCAGTAGTACCAACACATTGAACTTGGTTTAGTTCATGTGATGTTGCTAGCTTGCTTCCAGATAAGGTCTATGATGCTAAAGCTGAGACCTGTTCTGTGTATTTGGAATAAGAAAAGATTATGCTTGTGATTATTTACAAAATCCTATGATGAGTTGTTCACCTCACTTGGGTGTTCCTGTGAAGATCTATTTATCCAACAAACCTTATTTGTTAAAAAACTAATGGATGAAAGCTTGTTTAGATGACTCACCAATTGAATGATGTTGGTGTGTGATTTATTGCCTATTGGGGCTCTTGACCATCTATGGTTTGTTCTTCTGATCCTGATTACTTCTCCTTTTTGATGAGCTTGATCATCTCCTATTTCCTTTCTGGTGGATGGCCAACTCCTCCTTGCTGCACTAGATCTCTTCTTGCCCCTTGGTTAGCTACTGAAACTCCTCCTTAAGCCCCTGGATGGCTTTCCCAAGCAACCAGGTGCTGATGGTGTAGTTGTGGTGCACTCAAGTGATTTGGAAATGAACCAGTGTATGTGTTCTTGAGATGTAGAACTGAGGCTGTGTTTGTGAAGTGGTGAGCAAAACCAGCTTGGTCGTGTGTGTGATGTGGTTTTGATTCCCTTGCTCTCCTTTCTGCTATCGACATCACACAACATGCATTTAGGGGACTAAGCTGCTTCACTGTAGCTGTCCCTTTGGATCAAATCAAGTAAAAACTGGATCTTTTGCTGGGTATTACTATTTTATGTCTTACCCTTTTCTAAATTGGTGGAATTTGCCCCTTTGCCTATGAGGTTGTACTGAGGCATAATGTAACATATACTCTTTTGGTGAAACTAGTCCCTAAACAAATGCTGAGTGATGCCATTTTAATAGTGCAGCTCATTATTTAGTCTGAGAGCACAACTAACACTAACCCCCTCTCTGTTTATTTTATTTCCTGTCTTTGTTTGCAGGTACAAGACCAAGTGATGAAGATTAAGAAGATTTAGTATAGGGTTTAGTATAGGATTATCCTTTTATTTCTTCAAATATAATCTTTTCCTTTTCTCCTTTGTAAGAACAGTGTATTATATATTTATTATTTAATAAAGCTTTTATTTCTTTGAGATTTGTTCCGGTGATGTTTGTACTTAACAAATTCTTGTATTTATATTATTGTTATGGAATAAAGGAAAGAATTAATAAATAACTATTTGAGTTATACTTTTTGTATTGTTTCAATTCTATAACAATTAAATATTCAAACAATATTAACTAATTCTTTTTTGGAAAACAATTAAACACTAATTAATTCTAACTAGCAAATCTTTTTTAAATGATTCAGATTTTAAATATGAATTCAAATTATTCACCCAAATTCATAATATTTCCTACGGATCATGTCAGAATTCATAGCAAATACTCCTAAGAGCTAAATCCTAACTCAAAGAAGTGAAAGAAACTCTGATCTTCCCATGGTTTTGTTTGGCGAAAAATTTACCCCAAATTTTCTTATGCATGAATGCAAGTGCACAAACTCTCTTCTGTAGACCTAAATACCGGGGTATTACAACAAGTTTAGAGTTGAACTCTAGTTTTGAGTTTTTCTTGACTTGCGCGTTTGGAGTCCGTGTCCATATGTACTTCATACCACCCGAACTTAATCGTTTGTTATTACTACGATTGAATGGCTTGTTCTTCGAATCATTGTGCTAGAGATTCTTCTCGTTGAATTATGTTGCCTAATTATAATATCTATGGTCAAATTCTGTTCTGTTTCTCCTTCTAACACTGAATTTTGTGCTTTGAGATAAAATTAGTTTTGTGGTACTTGCGACGGGAGGAACAAATACGGCATACTTGACCTGTATTTTTTTTTGGTTTTGCAGTATACTATGCAGTATCTGCTCCGCTGGTCTTTTTTCGTTCAGCAAACGTGAGGTTCACGTTCAGCGCAAACACGTGTTGCAGGATTGCTGGAGGGAAAATGGACAAAAATAACCCCTAAAAAACAAATTCGCAAAATGAACTCTGGCCGAAAGTATTTCACACGGACTAACCCTTTTTGTAGCACCCAACACAAAGGCGCTATACTCTACAGGATAGCGCCTATGCCATAGGCTCTATGGTCCCTGCCAGCATGGCGGCCGTCTGGCCCACCCTGGCCCTACCCGGCTGAGTAGCGCCTGGGCGTTGAGCCTAGGCTGTGCAGCGCCTAGGCGCTATGCCCCAATGTGTAGCTCCTATGTGAAAGGTGCTACACATTGAGACTTATCCCCAGCCGCGCGGCCCCCCTTCCCACCCCGACCAACTCACTCCCAGCTCGTCCAAGAACAGAGAAGAACACCCAGCGGCGGCCCTCTCTCCTCCCCCCTCAAATCCCTCAGATTGGAGGCTTCACTTGGTGGATTTAGACCCTCCCCGGCTGCTAGAGGTACCCTCCCTCTATTCCCTCCGTTTTTACCGATTGAAATCTTTCATTTTGGTGGGATTTGAGTTGAAACCCTAGAAATTTGATTTGTGAGGAAATGTTTGGAAATTTGTTGGGTTCATTGGCCAATGTTGGGTAGAATGGTGTCTAAGAAGCATTTAGTTAGGTTTAGGGTTCTTGGATTTTTAGAGTTTGGTTTATTGGAATGTTATGGCTATGGTTAAGGTTAGGGTTAGGGTTTGCTCATGTAAGGGATGGTGTTCTTGTTAGATAAATTGTTTCATAATGTGACTACTATATTTTTATTCATCTTGCCATGGGTAGTTAATGATCATATTCTCTTATGTGTTAGGTATGGCAAGAAATGTTCATGTTCATCATGTGGACAAGGATGCATTTTTGAAAGGCAATATAGAACCAGACCCGAATGAGCTAGACATGGTGTTTGAACGTAGTCCAACCTACACCGAGGTCTTGAAGCAAGTTAGGATAGAATTGAAATGGATGGACCCAAGTGATATTGTTGAGTTGGAGGGAAGACATAATGTGAGTTTGGGAATGCATGTCCATTGGAAGACCATGCGTATCTCTTCTGAGGCCCGTTGGGTTGCATACAAGGAGGTGGTTGCGGAATCACTAGACAAGGCTCTTGAGCTATTTGCCACCAAGAAGGTTGATAGTTCGTTGCCTTTGGTCTTGAACCGTTGTGCCTCCCCGTTGGATTCTAGGAGTCCCCCACCCTTCAACCAAGAGGTATTGCGTGACCCACCTTTAACCCAAACATTGAGCCTGATTTCGAAGTACCAAGATGAAGTATGGGAAGAGAACAATGATGATTATGGGCAAGATGAGAATGAGGTTGAGCTTCATGACAACAATGTTGGAGATTTGGACAAATATATTACGCAAGAGAACATGGACCATGACATCCCCTATGATCGAGGGTATGCATCGGACTCGGATGATGGTCCCGAAGTAGAACTTGACAAGGAGGGGTTCACGGCTACAGAGGCCGAAATCCACGATACCGTATTGGGACGGGACCATCGAGTATCTTTATTTCGTGATGTTAGTCTCGCGGATGAAGCCACGGTTGATGGAGGCAAGGGTGTAGTGCTTGGACCAAGGACAAGTTCTTACCGAGATGGTAATGAAGAGAATAATGGGGTTACTCGCGGAACGAGATTCAAGACCTTGCTAGAATTTAAGCAATGGATAAAGGCCTTCTCGGTTAAGCATCATCGTCCTTACACGGTGGTGCACTCGGACTTGAAGAAGCGCTACACGGTTGAATGTGAGCAGGATAGATGTCCTTGGATTGTGCGTGCAATACCATTCAAGGGAGGTCCCGATTGGCACATATCTAGTTGTGTATCAACTCACATGTTAGGAAATAAAGCAATGGAAGGGCAAGTAAAGTAATGGAATGGCTAGGAAAACTTTACCGCAAAGTTGAGCGAGGAAGATATCGGGATTTCGTGCCCCTCCCTAACAAGCTTGTTGTATTCGTTGTAGGCAATCTCATCGAATACGCATGGTTCTTCTAATATTTCCTCCTCGTAAGACGATGGGCAAATTGAGACACGAGTATTTTCAAGAAACCAATGAAGGTAGTTGTCCCATGCAATTGGGCAATGAGCTCTTCCACTATTCCATTCTGTTTGCTGAGCCAGCTCCACAGATAGCAAGAACTCCATGACATACTTCCTATGATGGTGATCCCATGTAGCATACCAATTGCCTAACAATTGCAATGCTACTAGCCTAGTCTATATATATGCTACTTTCTACATATAATTGTTGAATAATAATTATATCATGCTCATGTCATCATGCCACCTTGCATTTGAGCATCATATAAAACCCTTTGGATTTGGTTCTTCTCTCATATGCATTATTAATTGTATTAGCCTCTTGATATATTGTATTTGGTTCTTGATAAATGCTTGATGCCCAAGTTGAGTTGGGGACATATCTTTTATTCCACTCCACCACCTTTCTTTGTCACCACCTTATAATTCCACCATTCTAAATACCCATGGGCTTTTATTTTATTTTGGCATTTAATCTAGCTCATGTGGGTTGGGTTGGGTTGGATCCAATTCTATTATCTTTTGCTTGGCCTTTATTCCATATTTCGGTAATGCATGGGAATCATGCCTTGTTAATTATTTTGTTTTTACAAAATTAACACATGGCATTTAATGCCCCTGCATGGGCCATGCAAAGCTTCACCATCTCTTCTCCTTTGAGTTTTGCCTTTGTTTTAAAGTGGGTTTTGTCTTGTGTTTACATCCTAAGTGTTCTTGATCTCTTGTTGAGCACCACCTTTATCTCTCTTCTACCACCACCATGTGTGCACCAAACACTAAACTTTTCTCTATATACTTTCCACCTCATCTTGACCCATTAGACATGGATGTGGAATGCTTGTCACCAATAAAGGCCCTACATCTTCCCCTCTTCTCATCATCTATTTTTTTTGCTTGATCTTAAGAACAAAACCCTAACACCTCTCTTCTCTCTCTAACCCTAGTTCTAGTCTAAACCCGAACCCTCACCTCACCTCCCTCCTCTCACCATGCCAAGGCTTCCCTCTCCCTGCCATGCAGGCCCCACCCCAGGTACCCTCTAACCTAACCAAACCCTAGACCGGGACACCCCTCTCTAATCTACCCTAGCTAACCTGACCCTCTTTTCTCTCCCTCTCTCCCTGCATGCTAGCCCCACCCCGTGCTACCTCTCTCCCTGGGCCACCGTGCAGCCTCACCCTCGCCCTGCCCTGGCCTAGCCTCCCACGGCGAGCACGTGAGAAAGAGGGAAGAAAAGGTGGCCGAGCCACCTTTTCCACCGTCTACCCCACGGCATCCTCCCCTCTCTCCCTAGCCTTTATCCCTTTCCCCACGTCTCCTCGCTCTTGCCCAGATCCAACCCGGGGTTAACCTTCCTCCCCTCTCTTCTCCAGCTACCCCGTTCCCCTTCTTCTCCAACCCCGGTCGCCGCTCTCGGTGTCGCCGTCCACCTACAGAACGAGGAGGCAGGCATGTAGATGCGGTTGTCGGGGAAGGCCTTAGCCGTCTTCTGCATCGCCCAGTACACGCCAATGAGGAGGAGGCGAACCAGGCCACCAGAACCATCGCTGCTCCGCCGCAAACCCAAGATCCGGGTGCGCCAGCTCCGTCGACGGTCTGCTGCTCCCCGTCTCGATCCAAGCCCTCCAGCAAACCCTCGGTGAGCTATCCAACCTCCCAGACATCCTCGCCGTCGCAGTCGTGCCCTGGTCGCGCCGGACGTTCCATCGAACGCTCTATGCGCGCCGGCGTCCGCGCTCGATTTCCAGACCGTGGCGTCGCCTAGGTAGATCTAGCCGCCCAGCTACTTCCTGTCAGCAACCCCCACACCTACCGCAGCGGCTCCGCCCACCGCGTGCGTGTCCCGCGTCGTGGGTTCGATCCCCGCGCCTTGCGCTCTGTCGCCGTGCGCTGTTTTCCGTCAGATGTCCGTTCGACAGAGAAGATCCACAGTGGTCGTGACAGTTTAGCAAAACCCCCCCAACTTTTTCTCTGCTCAACCCGTACTCCCCGCCGACCCCACCTGTCAGCCTCCCGTGGCGTTTTTACAAAAAGGTGCTGTAAATTTTGATTCCGTCACCCCGCGCTCCACCCTAACCCCACCTGTCAGCCGCGGTTGCAGTCTTACGGAAAGGCCCCCGGGTTTTCTGTTTCTCAACCCGCAGTCCCCTGTGCCGCGCCTGGCCCGCCTCTGCCACGTGGGCCTGCGGTGCATCAGGTCCCACCTGTCTGTGGCTAGGGCTAGCTGCAGCTGGGTAGAAAAAGTCGGCCCGTTTTTCTGTTTAAACAAAATGTTTTCATTAAATGTTTAAATACAAATTCAAATCTGTTTTTAAATAACTTTTAAATTATAAATCCAAATAATACATAGGATATATGTTTTTGAATCAGAAAAATGTGAGGATTTCAAATATGCTATTCAAAATAATTTTTAAGCACTTTAAAATTTCGAGATGATTAAAATTACAATAAAATGCCCTTTTTCTTAATTAATTAATAACTTTAGTTTTATAACTCCATTTTCGACAAATAATATGTCTAAATCGATCAACGCGACGAGCCCGTTCTAACTATGCATACCATGTTCTGAATTGCAGCATGCATCATATAAATATAAAGTTTACAGCAAGTGTTATGAGAGCAAAACATGACTAAAACTTAATAAAATGCTTTACTCTTGTACTCCACACCTCACCCATGCCATGCTACTTTATTGCCATGTAAATTGTGCATCATTCATCATGGCATGCTGGTTTGCTTGTCGCATTTCAATACATATGCTTGTGCACTTTATTTATGTTGGCCCTTGTTTGTTTGGTTCTTCTTCGAATAGACGCTGAGTAGGGGATATATCAGGAATCCCAGGAGCACTACCCAGATCCGACTCTCGCTTCAACTGAGCTGCCAGGCAAGCACTACCACATGCTTGCATACATATAGTACCTATTGCCTCTATCTTATTCTTGCATCATTGAGTCGTGATTGCATTAAATTGAATCCCACGTACTGCATAGCCTTTACTTTTAAACCCCACCGAAGCTTGTTCCTCCATCCCATGAGCCATTACTACAGAAGTTGTTTGAGCCATGCGGGTCGTAGAACAGTATGTGTAGGGTATGTGAGTGTCTGATGAATAACGAGGTACCTAAACAACTTAACCTGAGTAGTAATGGGATAACTAATGAAAGTGGCACCGGTGAGCAATATCTGCTATTTGGTTCTTCATGTTCACTTGTGTCCCGTAGGACCTCGAGTACTTGATTCCTGTTCCTTGACTATTCGCACTATCCACATCCGGGAGGCCTTATGGACCCCCCTGAGCCAGAGCTCGATTCATTCTTATTTCTTGGAGCCTCAAAGTAGTTTGGGGCTTTATTACTATCCTGTACTTATGCCATGCTTTACCGCTTTATTTATGATTGTGTGTGGAGCACCTGTACTGTTTTGGATGCGGAATGTTTTCGCGGTATCGACAAGCCCAGTCACACTTTTAGGTTCCCAGTCGTTTACAGCCATTGACGCAAACCTTGGGTCCGTCTCGGAGCCGGCCAACTTCATTGCGGGTAGCTTAATGGGGTGGCCCCCTGAAACATTTCTGAATCCTGTGATCGCTTTGTCGTGAATGCCTCGTTGGGTTTTGACTTGGTTTTTCCAAGGTTGATCGAGTGTGTGTTGCTATTTGTGCACCCCTGCAGGGTAAATCTTTCTGAAAGCCGTGTTCGCGGTTATGGACGACTTGGAGCATAGTTTCTCGATCATAGACAAGTATAACTAAAGTACCGCTTTTAAATTGACTAAGTACCTGACTAGTAAATAGTGCAACACCGATGGAATGGTTAATAAAACTGCCAACGGATGGGGGGTTATTCGTCCGCTTTCTCGTTGGTAAGCGAGAAGGAGGATGGATCTGTTAATTATACTGTTATAACTGTTGTTCCTAATTAACGGACATCCGTCTATCATTGGTTAGGCGGATGGTTAGCGAGTATCTATAGAGTTGTTAGTTATTATCGTTTGCTGCAATTGTGTCACCCCAGGTTATGTCCCCTTTAGAGGCATAAAGACTTGCTGAGTACCCCTAGGGTCTCACACGATAAATTGTTTGATTCAGATGAACAGGTGTACTCGCAAGAAGGATACTGGATGGAGGAGACGGACGATGTTGGCAACGATCACTCGGTGTAGAGATTCCGGGAATGGGGATCCGTGAGATCTGTGGGCGGGATGTGTTTATTTATGTGGCATCTTATGCCGATTTGCTTCTTATCCGTACTCGGATCTTGTTTTCCGCTTCCGCCTGATACTCTGATGTTTGATGTATGAGGAGCTATCCTAAATTATTATCTCTATCTAGGCTATTTGGATCTTGTCGTATGGCGTTGCAATATTTCTATTTCTTTTAGATGGAATGGCTCTGAGGACTGTTGTATGTGGCTTGCATATATACTCACTTGTGTATGTAGTTGATCCCTTCGCCTATCGATTACGCCGCTCGTTCTTGTCCCGATGTTCTGAAAATGGTTAGGATGGCCGAAAGGTCTACCTGTGAGTGGCCCTTGGCCCCACCGTACTATTTTAACCATTTTCGCTCATCCAGGCATGTAACTAAGAGCGTAATTCACCGAGGTAGTTACAATTGGTATCAGAGCCATCCCGCCCTTTAGGGTCTCAGCCAAATGGTCATTGTCAGTCTAGCAAATATTTTTGGTACCTATGTATACTAGGGAAAAACAAAACGTGAGAGTAGGACTGCTTCCATTTTTCTTCTTACCCACCCACCCACCCTTTTCTGGTAAGGAAGTGTAACGTTTTCAATCCTCTTCTAAAATTCAAACTAGGATTCATGTGTTCTGGGTTTCGTAGTACCATAGGTTAAGTGTGTGTGTGTGTGTGTGTGAAATTCCTTGTCTATCTGTTGCATCCAACATGGTATCTCTATCTACCTTTTGGTTATCAACTGTTGGTACATTCCATACCGACAGGCCTTTGTAAACCGACTCGATCTATCTGATTTGTTGTATATCGACGCGATCTGTCTTACTCTTTGTTTACCGGTGCCATCTTGTTAAGGGTGTTCATTCTTTAGCATGTTCACAGAATGTGGAGTTGCTAATCTCTACCTGGTAAGTGGTTTGCGCATCTATTGGTATTTTAATGCCGAAAAATGCGGAAAATTTTCTTTGATACATTTGTGTTTCCACACTCCTCTTCAGTCGTGTGTGAAACATTATCTATCTTCCTTTTATCAGCATGTCCATGCTAACTCATTCTTTTGTCACCGACGCTTAATCCTGGAGTTTTATTTCATCTCCAATGCTCTTGGGCTAATTACATAACATGTGTCCGATGCTGGTGATTGTAATTGGTTCTCGGCATAGCTATATGACACTTATCATGAGTGGAGTATGGTTAATGTTATCAATTTCATCCTCCAAATGGTGACGGCTATCTCCTGTGATTTTGAGTTACAGCGTGATCATATCTTTATCATATTCAAGTATCTTTGCCAGTCCGGAGTTTTTCTTAAAGGCCCTACGATGGTCTATCATCTGTTCATCATGCTGCACATCTTTTTGAACTCCATATCTGCACAATTCTCCTGGATACGAGGGAATTGCATCTCTTCGCCTCTGATAGCTTTGCTTAAGGTATGAGCTATCATCGTTTCTTATCCAAGATCTCTTTATCTTTGTAACCGGCGATCCGATCGACGATGTGAACCAGTGGGTTTTTCTTGTTCTCTTCCGAAGGAACAGATAATCTATTCTGCCAGTGCATCTTCTTCAACATGAACCCGTGCTCTTAATATTGATTTTTGAAAGAGCGTGGAGCTCAGGAAGTGTTTCGAGCATTTGTTTGTTTCTCCCTTCTTTTGAACCGATATTCTTGGAATATCTTGTTAATCCATGGTGGTATATCTTGACGATATGCTCGCCTATTCTATATCAATGGAAGAACATGAAGAAAATATTCTTATCATCCTCTCAAGCTTTGTGAACACTGCCTGTGTGCAAAGTTCTCAAAGTGTGAATTCTGGCTTCTTAAAGTCACCTATCTCGACCACGTCCTTCTGCTAAATACATCGCATCAATTCTAGAATCAGCAAGCCCATTGTTAATTCCATCCTCCATCTTCAACCAACCCAGAATTTTTCCTTGTTGGCAAGTTATCATCGTCGTTCCACTGAAGATTTCCTCAAGACTGCTAAATCTCTCTCAATCACTTCAAGAAGAACATGGAGTTTTTTCACCTCTGTCTCGTTAAGAAATCTTTGGAACCGTCTCGTTCGATCGTCTATGCTCAATCCACCGGAGGCCATGGAGACTTTTCAGATATTTTGTATTCCTTCCGTTCAAGTTGGTGCTATCTTTTTCTTTATCTGTTGAATCTTGCAGTTGTTCTCCGTATCTTCCTTCATATATTTCCGGTGGCTTGGTACTTCCGACATGACGACAACATCATCATCTTTAACTATCTTTGAATCCGGCGAATCGTTTGCATCTATCCTTGTTTTCTAACAGAGTTCCATGAGTTCTTTTTGTCAAGATCTTCAGTCTGTCTTTGGGAGTTGGGTTACATGATTTTCTTATTCATGTATGGAGTAATGCTTCGAGTGCGGGATGGAGTAGCTACCATACCACTACTCTTATCATTCGCTTTTGTACATTGAATTGGTGAATTATTGTGATTTCACTCATTCCATGGAAGTTAGAAGTGGCCTTTATCCCTCGATACTTCTACTCCTGTCCTTGTTTTTCCGGAGTGCTCTCTCGAAGAACATAATCTATAATCTCCTGTTGGTTATCTCGTTTTTCTACACGGAGTAAAATCTTTAATTATCTAGTGGGAACAAACGCAAACTCTTTTCTGTCCTCGTCTTTCTACCGGTGCTCGACACTCTCAAACAAGATGGAAAGAAACTATCTCTCTCTTTACTTCATCAATTCTTTTATGTGGCAAAGCCAATTATGGTTGATGCCATCAGTCGCAAATCTATTGCTTTATCCTCAAGGTTATAGAAAGCAACAAGTATCCCTACAATAAACTCCAGATCCTCTATATTCTTTCTTCTCGGGATCCCACCATAATCTAGCATCACCTATTTGTCTTGAAGATATATCCGCGCACCTCAATTGCGTGATCCTTTGGTTCTTACCAGCGTAACAAGAATCTAATCTGACAATGTCTAACTCAATCTTTCCGTTGATATCAAGGAACTCTATTGTTTGAAGGCAATATTGTTTCCGAACTTCAGTTCTCAAATCCGAGAGAAGATACAATGCTATTGTCATAGTGGTTCAAAACCTCTCCAATCTAGCTCTTTTCTTCCGGTGAGACAAAGATTCATCCTCTCTCGTATCGGTAAATCTTTAATCTTAATGGTGTGTCGTTTCTGTCTCCCTGATACATCATCCTTCATATTTCCTTCACAAGTGGTTCTATTCTTTTATCATGTTTCTTGAGAAAACCGGAGCTATGTTCATCCTATCCTTCTTGTCTCACGACAATCCTTCAATTCTTCTAACCCTTTGTTTCTTGAAGCAAACCGCAAGACTCGCAACAAGTCTAGCAAGTTTTGCAAGGTGTAGTGGTCGCACCATTCCGTGGTTCATCAACTTGGGAACGTGAGGGTCACCTTCGTTCTGGACACCCGCCTCTCCTTGTGTTTTCTTTTTCCTAGGAATCTCGGGGCGAGATTCTTGTTTAGTGGGGGAGATTTGTAGCATCCCAATTGTCTAACAATTGCAATGCTACTAGCCTAGTATATATATATGCTACTTTCTACATATAATTGTTGAATCATAATTATATCATGCTCATGTCATCATGCCACCTTGCATTTGAGCATCATATAAAACCCTTTGGATTTGGTTCTTCTCTCATATGCATTATTAATTGTATTAGCCTCTTGATATATTGTATTTGGTTCTTGATAAATGCTTGATGCCCAAGTTGAGTTGGGGACATATCTTTTATTCCACTCCACCACCTTTCTTTGTCACCACCTTATAATTCCACCATTCTAAATACCCATGGGCTTTTATTTTATTTTGGCATTTAATCTAGCTCATGTGGGTTGGGTTGGGTTGGATCCAATTCTATTATCTTTTGCTTGGCCTTTATTCCATATTTCGGTAATGCATGGGAATCATGCCTTGTTAATTATTTTGTTTTTACAAAATTAACACATGGCATTTAATGCCCCTGCATGGGCCATGCAAAGCTTCACCATCTCTTCTCCTTTGAGTTTTGCCTTTGTTTTAAAGTGGGTTTTGTCTTGTGTTTACATCCTAAGTGTTCTTGATCTCTTGTTGAGCACCACCTTTATCTCTCTTCTACCACCACCATGTGTGCACCAAACACTAAACTTTTCTCTATATACTTTCCACCTCATCTTGACCCATTAGACATGGATGTGGAATGCTTGTCACCAATAAAGGCCCTACATCTTCCCCTCTTCTCATCATCTATTTTTTTTGCTTGATCTTAAGAACAAAACCCTAACACCTCTCTTCTCTCTCTAACCCTAGTTCTAGTCTAAACCCGAACCCTCACCTCACCTCCCTCCTCTCACCATGCCAAGGCTTCCCTCTCCCTGCCATGCAGGCCCCACCCCAGGTACCCTCTAACCTAACCAAACCCTAGACCGGGACACCCCTCTCTAATCTACCCTAGCTAACCCGACCCTCTTTTCTCTCCCTCTCTCCCTGCATGCTAGCCCCACCCCGTGCTACCTCTCTCCCTGGGCCACCGTGCAGCCTCACCCCCGCCTTGCCCTGGCCTGGCCTCCCACGGCGAGCACGTGAGAAAGAGGGAAGAAAAGGTGGCCGAGCCACCTTTTCCACCGTCTACCCCACGGCATCCTCCCCTCTCTCCCTAGCCTTTATCCCTTTCCCCACGTCTCCTCGATCTCGCCCAGATCCAACCCGGGGTTAACCTTCCTCCCCTCTCTTCTCCAGCTACCCCGTTCCCTTTCTTCTCCAACCCCGGCCGCCGCTCTCGGTGTCGCCGTCCACCTACATAACGAGGAGGCGGGCGTGTAGACGCGGTTGTCGGGGAAGGCCTTAGCCGTCTTCTGCATCGCCCAGTACACGCCAACGAGGAGGAGGCGAACCAGGCCACCAGAACCATCGCCGCTCCGCCGCAAACCCTAGATCCGGGTGCACCAGCTCCGTCGACGGTCTGCTGCTCCCCGCCCCGATCCAAGCCCTCTAGCGAACCCTCGGTGAGCTATCCAACCTCCCAGACATCCTCGTCGTTGCAGTCGTGCCCTGGTCGCGCCGGACGTTCCATCGAACACTCTATGTGTGCCGGTGTCCGCGCTCGATTTCCAGACCGTGGCGTCGCCTAGGTAGATCTAGCCGCCCAGCTACTTCCTGTCAGTAACCCCCACACCTACCGCAGCGGCTCCGCCCACCGCGCGCGCGTCCCGCGTCGTGGGTTCGATCCCCGCGCCTTGCGCTCTGTCGCCGCGCGCTGTTTTTCGTCAGATGTCCGTTCTACAGAGAAGATCCACAGTGGCCGTGGCAGTTTAGCAAAAACACCCCACACTTTTTCTCTGCTCAACCCGCACTCCCCTCCGACCCCACCTGTCAGCCTCCCGTGGCGTTTTTACAAAAAAGGTGCTGTAAATTTTGATTCCGTCACCCCGCGCTCCACCCTAACCCCACCTGTCAGCCGCGGTTGCAGTCTTATGGAAAGGCCCCCGGGTTTTCTGTTTCTCAACCCGCAGTCCCCTGTGCCGCGCCTGGCCCGCCTCTGCCACGTGGGCCTGCGGTGCATCAGGTCCCACCTGTCTGTGGCTAGGGCTAGCTGCAGCTGGGTAGAAAAAGTCGGCCCGTTTTTCTGTTTAAACAAAATGTTTTCATTAAATGTTTAAATACAAATTCAAATCTGTTTTTAAATAACTTTTAAATTATAAATCCAAATAATACATAGGATATATGTTTTTGAATCAGAAAAATGTGAGGATTTCAAATATGCTATTCAAAATAATGTTTGAGCACTTTAAAATTTCGAGATGATTAAAATTACAATAAAATGCCCTTTTTCTTAATTAATTAGTAACTTTAGTTTTATAACTCCATTTTCGACAAATAATATGTCTAAATCGATCAACACGATGAGCCTGTTCTAACTATGCATACCATGTTCTGAATTGCAGCATGCATCATATAAATATAAAGTTTACAGCACGTGTTATGAGAGCAAAACATGACTAAAACTTAATAAAATGCTTTACTCTTGTACCCCACACCTCACCCATGCCATGCTACTTTATTGCCATGTAAATTGTGCATCATTCATCATGGCATGCTTGTTTGCTTGTCGCATTTCAATACATATGCTTGTGCACTTTATTTATGTTGGCCCTTGTTTGTTTGGTTCTTCTTCGAATAGACGCTGAGCAGGGGATATATTAGGAATCCCAGGAGCACTACCTAGATCCGACTCTCGCTTCAACTGAGCTGCCAGGCAAGCACTACCACATGCTTGCATACATATAGTACCTATTGCCTCTATCTTATTCTTGCATCATTGAGTCGCGATTGCATTAAATTGAATCACAAGTACTGCATAGTTTTTACTTTTAAACCCCACCGAAGCTTGTTCCTCCATCCCATGAGCCATTACTACAGGAGTTGTTTGAGCCATGCGGGTCGTAGAACAGCATGTGTAGGGTATGTGAGTGTCTGATGGATAACGAGGTACCTAAACAACTTAACCTGAGTAGTAATGGGATAACTAATGAAAGTGGCACCGGTGAGCAATATCTGCTATTTGGTTCTTCATGCTCACTTGTGTCCCATAGGACCCCGAGTACTTGATTCCTGTTCCTTGACTATTCGCACTATCCACATCCGGGAGGCCTTATGGACCCTCCTGAGCCAGAGCTCGATTCATTCTTATTTCTTGGGGCCTCAAAGTAGTTTGGGGCTTTATTACTATCCTGTAAATATGCCATGCTTTACCGCTTTATTTAAGATTGTGCGTGGAGCACCTGTACTGTTTTGGATGCGGAATGTTTTCGCCGTATCGACAAGCCCAGTCACACTTTCGGGTTCCCAGTCATTTACAGCCATTGACGCAAACCTTGGGTACGTCTCTGAGCCGGCCAACTTTGTTGCGGGTAGCTTAATGGGGTACCCCCCTGAAACATTTCTAAATCCTGTGATCGCTTTGTCGTGAATGCCTCGTTGGGTTTTGATTTGGTTTTTCCGAGGTTGATCGAGTGTGTGTTGCTATTTGTGCACCCCTGCAGGGTAAATCTTTCTGAAAGTCGTGTCCGCGGTTATGGACGACTTGGAGCATAGTTTCTCGATCATAGACAAGTATAACTAAAGTACCGCTTTTAAATTGACTAAGTACCTGACTAGTAAATAGTGCAACACCCATGGAATGGTTAATAAACTGCCAACGGGACAGGGGTTGTTCGTCCGCTTTCTCGTTGGTAAGCGAGAAGGAGGATGGATCTGTTAATTATACTGTTATAACTGTTGTTCCTAATTAACGGACATCCGTCTATCATTGGTTAGGTGGATGGTTAGCGAGTATCTATAGAGTTGTTAGTTATTATCGTTTGCTGCAATTGCGTCACCCCAGGTTATGTCCCCTTTAGAGGCATAAAGACTTGCTGAGTACCCCTAGGGTCTCACACGATAAATTGTTTGATTTAGATGAACAGGTGTACTCGCAAGAAGGATACTGGATGAAGGAGACGGACGATGTTGGCAACGATCACTCGGTGTAGAGATTCCGGGAATGGGGATCCGTGAGATCTGTGGGCGGGATGTGTTTATTTATGTGGCATCTTATGCCGATTTGCTTCTTATCCGTACTCGGATCTTGTTTTCCGCTTCCGCCTGATACTCTGATGTTTGATGTATGAGGAGCTATCCTAAATTATTATCTCTATCTAGGCTATTTGGATCTTGTCGTATGGCGTTGCAATATTTCTATTTCTTTTAGATGGAATGGCTCTGAGGACTTTTGTATGTGGCTTGCATACATACTCACTTGTGTATGTAGTTGATCCCTTCGCCTGCCGATTACGCCGCTCATTCTTGTCCCGATGTTCTGAAAATGGTTAGGACGGCCGAAAGGTCTACTTGTGAGTGGCCCTTGGCCCCACCGTACTATTTTAACCATTTTCGCTCATCCAGGCATGTAACTAAGAGCGTAATTCACCGAGGTAGTTACATCCCACTTCTTGATCTTTCTCTGCCTTTTCCTGTCCAACTTGCAGGACAACAAAGAAATTTGTTACTACAACCAAATAGAAGACGACGATGCAATTGAGGAAAAGGGTTCTGATGCTAACTTACCTATGAAGCTCCTTGTCGGTGTCCTTATATGCGGGAGGGTGAGCCTGGAACAACCCGAACTGCCTCATCACACGATGTGGAAGATGGTACTCAACCGCCCAATTGCAAATTAATGGACAGCACATGAGCCAAAGATTCTTTTTGTAACACCCTCGAATCTGCCCTATGCAAGTTTCAGCGCTTCCCGCCAAACCCGCATAGAAACGATTCAAGGACGTCCACCAGGCACTTTCGTGCGGGTGGAAAATGAAGTAATACCATTACACAACAGTCCTCGATGGGACCCACAGAACAGATACAGATATACAATACAAAGACCCAAATCACCTTGAAAACGATACAACGTCCGAGTACGGACAAGATGCAAATGGGGCTAAGAGCCCTGAAGAATAACCAATGGCATCCATAACCCTGCCCAAGCCAAGCCGGAAGGGTAACCCTGCTAACGACGTTGATCTCAAAACCTGCTAAAACAAAAGGGGTGCCAACAAAGGGCAAAGGAAAAAAGAGGAGCGTCAGTACTGAGGCCAGTACACGGCGAGGCTAGAATTCGGCGGCTCTCGCCTACATAGGTATGGTGGACTGAAGCGGCAGCGAAGCATGCACTACACAACCTATAGAGACTCGATACAACTGTCGGCTATTAGAGAGGGATAAGAGAGACCTATTCGGGACCAACCTGATACTACACCAATCATACCCATCCTGGTATTCCCCCTCGAGACCAAACGAGGAAGTCAAACCGAGGAACTCACACAGTTGGCAGTTTTATTCATTCCATTATAGTTGAAGCACTTACTAGTCAGATATAGATAGCATGAGTCATCCTGATAGCATAAGTAGTGGGCAGTTTTAATTAACCATTCAGTTGTGGTTGTAGTACTTACTAGTCAGATACAATTAGCATGTGACATCCCAAACCCAGTAGTTGTTGGCACTTTTATTTCATTCCATTGGAGTTGCGATACTTACTAGGCAGATATAACATGACACGATACACCCCAGTTCCACCAGTTGTTGGCACTTTTATTATCCATTCCATTGTAGTGAAGTTGATTACTAGTCACACATTAAGTCAAATTTATAGCACTACTTTAGTTATGCTTGTCTATGATCGAGATACTGTGCTCCAAGTCGTCCATAACCGCGGACACGGCTCTCAGAAAGATTTACCCTGTAGGGGTGCACAAATAGCAACACACACACGATCAACCTCGGAAAAACCAACTCAAAACCCAACGAGGCTTTCACGACAAAGCAATCATAGGATTCATAAAATATTTCAGGGGGCCACCCCACTAAGCTACCCGCAACAAAGTTGGCCGGCTCCGAGACGGACCCAGGGTTTGTGACAATGGATGTAAACGACTGGGAACCTGAAAGTGTGACTAGGCTTGTCGATACCGCGAAAACATTCCACGTTCCAAAATAGTACAGGTGCTCCACGCACAATCGTAAATAAAGTAGTAAGCATGGCATAAGTACAGGATAGTAATAAAACCCCAAACTACTTTGTGGCCTCAAGAAATAAGAAATGAATCAAGCTCTGGCTAAGGGGGATTCATAGAGTCTCCCGGATGTGGATAGTGAGAATAATCAAGGAACGGGTATCAAGTACTCGGGTTCTACGGGACACAAGTGGACATGAAAAACCAAATAGCATATATTGCCCACCGGTGCCTCTTTCATTAGTTGTCCCAGTAATTTAATAGTTGTATTTAAAGTCATGATCCTTTCCACCATAAAGCATCTCCACCATTTGTCATGTGCCAACTTGTCGTCAATGGTGGAATGACAACGACACGAAGCAACACATAAGCAAGCAACTACGACTCGCAAGGCCGACTATCTATCAAACAACATGCAATAGGATGTGTCCATGGCAATATAAAGGCTGCACGGAATATATCTGGTACGGAACACTAAAGCATCGCGACACGGATAGCAATAGATCAATAGGAGGAAATAAAGACTATAAATGCAAAATAGGTAGAAAGGGAGAGAATGCTCGCCCGGGAAACATTGCCGAAGATACATTATCCGAAGGACTTGTCGATACTCGCATCCACTCAACGGCCTAATCCACGAAGAAGCAAAGCACTAAAAGAAACACCGGATACACTATTTAATACTACGGCAGAAGACCAAGCATGATGCATATATGATGCATGACATGGCAAGGATGTGATGCGACTAGGCAATATTAAGCGGAACCGGGGTCCCGACGATTAATTAGAAGGTTCACGTTGTTTAGATACCCTACAATTTAAATGTTGTCTTAAGAAGGCAAAACATGGTATCGGTTCGCTACACAAATTTAAATGGAGTCCGGAATAAGACTAGAATGACATATTAACCCAACCCACCAGATGACATCTATGCAAGCATGATGATTTAATGATGCGACGGGTATATGTCATATTATAAAAAATAGAGGCTTAGGGTCACACACACCGGGGGTCGAAGATCTTGGATTTAGAGGGGTTCGGGTTCGGTCTCGGCAGGATCATCTTCAGAACGGGGCTTCGGGGCTTCAAACATCGGGTCCGGGCAGGAGAACTTGGCGTGTCAGGTTCGGTCTTCGGGGTTCAGCCAATGGCTCCATGTCGACGGTCTTGGAATAAGGTAAGAAGATCTTGGGGTGTGGCCTCGGATTGGTCTTGTCGACGAGATGATTTTGTCGCCCCCAAACTTGGCATTGGTTTCTCTCCAGAAGAGCTTGGCGATGGTCTCCGAGTTGCCGTATTATCAAGGCATGTCCACCAAGACATCTCCACACCACCAGCATCACCAAAACACTAGTACCACTCCTCATCGCATCACGAGTTGGGCTCAAGAGCCGTAGTCTCCTTGTTCGCCTCCCTGGAGGAATTCTTCACTAACACACACAGAACTCGCAGGAGCTAGTGCTGCTTCCTCAACAACACCACATCTTAGCAGCATTACAACATCTTCAGTAGCACTATTCACTGAGGCAAACACCGACAGAAAACAAGAGCTAGGAGCAAGCAGATGGCAACACCCGCTCGAAATGCTGGGAACAAAGGACCATGGGCGGCGCGTTGTGGCACTGTAAGGTTCGAGCAAAGGCGTCACCGAGAAGGTCAGGGTGAGGCCGGCGGCGCGACAGGGAGATGGCGGGGCGGAGGACATCGGCGCTCGCAGCGGCGGTTCACGGCGAGGTGGCAGAGGTGGAGGAACTCGCTGGCGGCACGGGTGGTGGAGCGAGCTAGGGGCGGCGGCCGCGGCGGAGGATGCGGCACTGCGAGGGGCTCGGGGAGACACGAAGCTCCTGACGGCAGGGGTTGGCTCGAGGCGGCAGGAACGTCAGTGGAGCTCGGGAGAGGAGCGGCGAGAGGTTGAAGGGGTGCAGGTTGATACGGCTCGCGGCTAGAGCGGTGGCGGAGTCGACCTCCGGTGAGTGAGGACGGGGCGGCTGTGGCCAGAGGAAAGGAGAGGTCGGTAGAAATGGCCACAACAGAGCTTGATCCAGGGCGGTCAAGGGCACGCGGCCGCGGACTCCGGCGAAGGGCGGTTCGACGGTGGCGACTAGGTGAGGAAGAGGCGGGGTGACAGATGGGGTGGTGACGAACGACTCCTGGGATCTGGAGGAAGACAGAGGCGGGGTGGGGATTGCGGGAGGCGGCGGTGGAAGTGGGACCAGACGCGGGGTGGGGCCAGGCGGGGGTAGGTGGACATGGGAGTTAGAGGAGAGTGGGGTGGTTAGCGGCAGGAGATGGGTGGCGAGGGGAAAAACGCCCAGGTGGGGTGCGGTCGGGTAGGTGGGCGTGAGAACTGGGGAGGGAGTTGGGGCAGGTTGAGAGGGAGTGGGGCCAGGTGGGATGAGGTGACGAGTAGGGATTGGCTCGGGGAGGTGGCGATGGAGATCAGGTGGCGGCGGTTGCGTGTGTATCTGTGTGGCTGTGTGGGGATAGGTAGGGGATTTGGGGAGGGCTACGGTTAGGACTGCTCTGGTTTTGTTTACTGCGGGTGGCCGGCTGGGTCGGTTCGGCCCGGTTCGGCTGCCCCCTAAAAATAATATAAATATTTTATTTGTTTAAAACGGGGCTTTTGAAATCCGATTGTAGACGAAACAAAATATTCCGGCCAAGCCCGGATTTTGATTTGAAATAAAGACGGGGCATTTAGAAAATAAAACCAGGTTTTTCCGAAAATAGTTTCAGACAAACAGATGCATGATGATGACGATGCTCAAATGCAATATGGCATGATGACATGAGCATCGGTCATGATGATGCAATGCACAAAAACACCGCGATTTTCTAGTAGTGATTTTAGCGGGATGCCACACTTTGCCTCCAAACATTTCGGGTTAAGATCAAACCCGGGAGCAATACCAAAATCGTTCCCGTAACCATAAGGCTCCCACTCTACCTGCAACTTATCACAAGAACATGTTTCTTGTAGATTTCTACTAGTGGGTAAAACACTCTAGAAAGTGATGTAAAGACACAAATTTACCTGCTCGGGAGTAAGCGCATCGAACTCGTTCGTGTACTTCATGTACATGGCATCAACATCGCTAGTCATCTCCAACACGATGTCCCACTTGTAAGCCCAAGTGGGTGAGCGTAGAGGGTGTCTCCCAAACTCTGGCCATGGTTGGCAGCCCACCTCTTTCAGGCGACCTACTGGTAAACGTTCCCAGCTCCATACCGAGAGGAGAACCATAGCACCACCTATTCCGGCGTTGGCGCTTGACCTACAGCAAGCATCATCCAACTGCAAGTAAAGTAAAAAATGTCAGCATATGATACGTGTGGATTGGAAGTGTACAAAAGGCGGCGGCATGAACAAGCGATTACCTGCCGGTACAAGTAGGCAAGAGCCGCCGAACCCAGCTAATGTTGCTATGAAAGTGCGTTAGAGCCTTCAGCCACATTCACTGAGCGGTCCTACCTCCGCTGTCAGCAAACAAAGTCCTGGAGAGGACATACCACACATACACACGAGCATGTGTCTCGATCACCTCAACCTCGGCTGGCTCCGGGCAGTGCGCAAAGTTCGCCACAATCCACGCGTATGTCGCGCCTGCTAGAACTCTATCTTTACTCTTGTCTTCAAGTTCTACAGGAGCCCTCCCAAAAAGTAACTGCATCTCATTGCGCCACCCGTCAGAATCTGTGTTCATACACAAAGGGTTTCCAGCAATAGGAAGCCCAAAGATCATGGAAACATCCTGAAGGGTGGGGGTGATCTCGCTAGTCCGGAGGTGGAAAGTGTGCGTCTCTGGCCTCCACCGGTCGACAAGTGCGGTGAGGGCAGCCGCGTTGAGGTTCGGTGTCGGCCGGGTCACAAGCGTGATAAAAGGGAGGAGGCCTAGCTGCTGGATGTACGGAGTGTACCGCTCGTCGTACGGCATCTCACTCGAGGACGCGCCATGAGAGCGAATCTTCAGGGGACCTAGCTTCTGCATACATACAAGTCAAAATATTATGCTTCTTTACGGGTCCAACACAATTGAATCAATAGAAAAATTAAGACAAACAAGGCCAACATGGTTTTATTACCATATGCTTCTCCGCCATCAAGTATGCACGGTGTTTTGTATCATAGTAATCATCAAGTAGCCACACCATCCTACAAATATATTTCAAATATCAATAAATATGTAAGTGGTTCATCATATGTGACCATTGTTTCAATTTCTACAAGAAACTACAAAGGATATGGGAGCATATTATTCATACATTTATACAAATCCATATACAACCATCATCGGTGGCCATTGTTTTAGTTTCTACAAGTAACTACAAAGGATATGGGCGCATATTATTGGAACATTTATACAGATCCATATACAACCATCATATACAAATCAAATCAACAACACATTGTCATTTCCCAACAAATATAACTAACATACAACTACAAAATACCAAAATACATGAACAAATCGGCATATGCTCATGTTTCCATCTAAACCTAGGGTTCCAACCAAATAAGACTAAAATGTGCAAGATTTTTTGGATGAAAAAGAGGGGATCGAAGGAGAATACCTTGAGGGGAAGATTGGGTAGCAAATCCACGGAGAAAATCTTTAGATCTGTCGATTTTAGTGGTGGATTTGAGGGGGGAGGAGAGAAGGGCGGCCTGGGTCCTCTTCTGTTCTTCCTGGCGGCTAGGAAGGGAGTGGGTCGGGTGGGGAGGGGGGCCGCGCGGCTGGGGCTAAGTCTCAATGTGTAGCGTCTTTCACATAGTCGCTACACATTGGGGCATAGCGCCTAGGCGCTGCACGGCCCAGGCTCAACGCCTAGGCGCTACTCGGCCGGGTGGGGCCAGGGTGGGCCAGCCGACCGCCACGCTGGCAGGGACCATAGCGCCTATGTCATAGGCGCTATCCTGTAGAGTATAGCGTCTTTGTGTTAGGCGCTATAAAAAGGGTTAGTCCATGTAAAATACTTTCGGCCAGAGTTCATTTTGCGAATTTGATTTTTTTAGAAATTATTTTTGTCCATTTTCCGATTCCTGGATGCAGTTCTAGGATTACCTATCCGACCGGGTTAAGAAAATGGAAGACCGAACACGCCGATGCTGGCAAACATCTGAAAAATATTCCCCGCTGTTCCTGTTGTGGACAATCATTGACGCACGCCACTACGGCAGAGGTTTCCTTATCAATTGTGGCCATCACATGGGGGAATCTATTCTTAACCTGCTCCCGAATTTAAATTTCCAAATTTCTCGCTCGTCTCCTTTCTAATCCCGGCAGAAGAATCCCTCGCGGTAACGGAAGCCATTGCCGCAGGCACCGGCAGCCAACCTCTCCCCCGGTCGGCCACTCCGGCACCTCCCCCGGCGCCTGCCCATGGCTCCGGCTCCGCCGTCAAGCGGCCGCATCCGGCCGTGGCTGGTCGTCGGTGACCTGGTCCTGGCGGCGCTCTGGGTTTGCGCGGGCGCGTTGGTGAAGCTGTTCGTATACAGCGTGCTCGGCCTCGGCGGGCGCCCAGAGGGGGAAGCAGCCAAGGTTTCGCTCTCTGTCGTGTACATGTTCCTCTTCGCCTGGCTTGAATCCCTCACCGGCGGCGCCTCCTACAACCCGCTCACCGCCCTCTCCGGCGCTATCGCCTCCCGCGGTGGCCTCGCCCTCTACCTCTTCACCATCTTCGTACGGGTCCCTGCCCAGGTGATGTGTCGCCTTGTCTCATCCCTTTTACCTACCTGAGTGCAACATGTACTACCTAATTTTTTTCAAGAGAGGAACAATCACAATTTTAGTAGTGCATAATACCTATTTATGGGGCAAATGATCAATTGCCTTTGAAAGTGCCATATAATTAGTACTTATTATATATCTTATAATAATCCATGAGACGTTGTCGTTTCTACTCCATAAACTACTGTCCACAACCTTTGTTACAACGGGAAGCGGACTACGGTAGGAGCTAAACAAAGCTGTGCCAAAATGCAAAATTCTGAATTAGCACCAGCAGTTACCCGACAATTTGATGCCCTAAGCTATCGTGCTTTCCGCTTTTATGTTCTAGGGCATACGTGTATATATAAATATAATGTTAAACAAAAGAAAGGCTTTGCCATTGACTGTTAACAAATTTCAGAGAAGTCTAAATAGTTAAATTTAGTGCTACTTGTATGAAGGGAAGAAAATACCAGTTATGTGGGGATGTGGCACAATCCAGCCTTATTAAGTTTTTAGTCGCTTCAGATGTGATACAAATTGATTGGAATTATCTGTGTTGGCATTGGCATGTAGCCATGCACTACTCCTAGATAATTTCTAAAAGTTAGAGAACAGAGGACATGTGAGATACTAAAAGTTCTTCTTTTTTTATTGACATGAAATCGGATACGAGGGTAGAGAAGAGCCTTCTGATCTGACTAATCGATGGTGAAATTAACAACTAAATGTTTCAAACTCTATGTTGCAAGGGAGGTGTTTCATACTTTTTTTAACAGATTGTACTTATATAATCTGTGAAAAATGATCATTTTCTCTTTTGTTGAGCAGCCTGTTTGTTGCAGAGCCATATTGAGTTATGGATCTGCATGTCTATCAAATGTTTGATGTGGTTTGGTTATCAGGTGATTGGGGCTGTTGTGGGAGTGATCCTCGTCCGAGTAGTTTTCCCTAAAGTAGGTAAAGGAGCCGCTTTAACCGTCGGTGTTCACCATGGAGCATTGGCTGAAGGGCTGGCAACTTTTATGGTTGTTTTGGTGTCAGTGACACTTAAAAATAAAGAGAATGGGTTCTTTATGAAGACATGGATCGGGAGCATTTGGAAAATGGCGATTCATATCCTTAGCTCGGATATTACTGGAGGAATTATGAACCCTGCATCTGTAAGTACTTTCTATCCCCACGGTCATGGCTAATCTAGAAATGGACCTCTTGGATTTGAACTACAACATATGTGTGTAACTTCCATATGAATCGAACACAAAATATTAAAGTAAGGACTAGTATGCAAACGCATGTATGGCTTACAACAATTTCGTTCTGAAGTAGGTTTCTGCTAGGCAGCATTTCATAGTACTTATGTTGCGTTGCTCTCTAAATATGATTTATTGATCTTTACTATGTTCACATCATCCACTTGTCAACTGCTATGGATAATTCTACTTTCCAAGTGTATCTTGATGATATCAAACTTAGGCTGTTAATCAAGCAGTTTGTATGATTCCCTAAATGGCTCCACATGCATACTTATCCTCGTTGTCACAACCATGATCCATTTATGCTAGCAAAGAGCACATAAAGGTCATGGTATATCACATCCAGGCACTGATCACATCAACTAAGAATTTGACTGATGCTCAATCCTAACAAATAGCTATCGAGCTTTGTGCTATATCATGAATGAAATTTTATCCCCAAAATAGTAACACCTGACATGAATTATTAATTGCTAAATCTAAATCTTGAAATCGAACTTCAGTTCTCTAATGATTTTCCTTTTGTTATATTCTGCAGGCGTTTGCTTGGGCCTATGCTCGAGGAGATCACGCGACATTTGACCACCTATTGGTATATTGGCTTGCACCCCTCCAAGCAACCCTGCTTGGAGTATGGGTCGTTACCTTCTTAACTAAACCCAAGAAGATCAAGGAGCAAGGAGAAGGAAAGAAGAACAAGTAGGAATCGACTAATGACGTGAGCCTAGCTTACTTGACTTGGAGTGGGTATACAATACCATCACCTGGACATCAATTTTGGTTCTATTTGGCTTTCCTTCAACGAGGAAGAAGCAATAGACTATTATCGTTGCAGTGATGTCCACCATTTGTTCTGGAGCAAGAACTTCAGATCCCGATACTATTATCGTTGTGCAAAAGCTTGTACATAATACATAATTGTTTCAGACAGATTTTGGAAAAACTGTAGGGAGGAGATGATACAACTTGCATGTAAAGTGTACATTGTCGGACTCAAACTGCACCAGACTGTTGAACCCTTCGCCTTTCCCAAACTGACTGAGAATAGACATTTTGTGATTGCGCAAATTTATCAGTGTGGCACCCAAGCCACCTTCTCCTTAGTAAGAAGGGGAATGTATGAAATAAATCCTACGAGACCAGGTCTATTTATAGACCCTCTCATATGCCTGACACGTGTCTGTCATTTTAATTTCTAGTCTTCCTTTCATTTGTTAATTAGTCTTTTTTCTAGCCACTATGTATGAAGGTGGGTCTATCTTTGAGGGGTATAGACTTTTTTTTTAAAAACCCAATCGTTAGTCCATTGTTGGTACTCCCTGGATAGACCCGGTGTATATTCTTGAAGGATAGACCCACCTCCATACATGATGGATAGAAAAATAATGCTAATTAACAGATGAAAGAAAATGCTAGTAAACTGAAAAGACGTGTCAGGCATAGGAGAGGGTCTATCAATAGACCCGGTCTCATAGGATTTATTTTGCAAAATACCCTCCAGTTTTTTCCGACCAAACTCGCGGCCCCTCTTCTCATCCCCTCTGTGTCGTCTCCTGCGTTGACGCTGCTCCTCCGCTCCCCCGCCCCCTCGCCGCGTCGGCCACCACAACCCCCCCACCTCTCCCCCGCACCGAGCTTCTCCCGTGTGGCTGCATGCCTCCTCCCGGCCCACTCCCCGCGCAGTTCCCCCGCTCTCTTCTCCCAGCTAGTAAAGATGCAAGTGGGTCACTATCAGGGTACCCTTTACCCTCTTTAGTTAAAAAAAATGAACATCACTACCAGCTAGCTCCCTCGCGTCTACATCCACTCCCCTGACCTAAATATTGATTCTTTCTCCCGCGATTCGGATGGGCCGGTGTACTCCGGCGGTTCAGAAGCAGCAGATTCAGGTGGCACGGTGTCTTCTCCACCACGGATTAGCTTTGGAGCAGCGGCACTCGATCTAGAGCAGCATATGCGGTGCGACGAGGTGGACGAAGCTTACACCTTTGTCCTCCATGTCCGGTGGCGGCGCGGCAGAGGTGGTGGTGAGGTGGATCGGCGATCGGCTGGCTCTCCTCCTCGTGACGGCTTTGAGAGTGACCATGACGACGACGTCCAGCCCGACCACGCGTACTGCGAGGAATCACATGGCTTTGATAGAGTGGTGGTTGAAGTTGTGCTGAAGCTTTGTGGCTCGAACACAGCAACGATCAAGCAAGGTGATATGTGCTTCTCTCTGCCCCTCCCATGGATGATGCTCGTAATGTTGAAATATTAGGCAATTTCCCCATGAGATTAATTACCGAAATCAACATTATGTAAGCACTAGCAGATCTAAACGCATACAGCCAAACAATCACATCTAGTAGATCTGAAAATCTAGCCAGAACTACTGCATACATAGAGAAGAATAGCACGTATAGGTTGACCGGAAAGGTCGTTACCGCAGCAGCACCTTGGTCCTTGTTGATGTCGCCCATGGTGCTGATGAGGTCGTCGATTGCTGAAGAAGAACACACGAATAGAGGCAAGCAGTCGCGCCGAGACGCTCCCCCAAAAACCTTATCGCCCGTCTCCCGGTGCAAGATCTCAACGGACGGAGTTTCGGAGGCCTGCTCTCCCGGACAGCAGTGCACGCAGCCGCCGGGATGGGGAAGCCTAGAGAGCAGCGCAGCAAGAGGAACACATAGCGAGAGAGACTGAGAAAAGAACTGGATGCGTCTAGATCCGACTGTCTCTCGCTCTATAGCCTGGGAGGTGAGCCGACCGAGTCGCCACGCGTTGGAAGACAAGGACACGCGTCAAACATGCACATAAATGTTGACACGTACCCAACAGCTGATGCACCAAGCAAAAATTTAGTCTTCCACAAAACGAGTTTCTAACTCGAACTCGATTAACGAAACGCGACGTGCGTGCGGGCGAGGCGAGGCGGGCGACGGAGGAGGAGTGTGCGTGGACTCCTTCTCTTCTCACTCACTTAGTGAGAGTGAAACAGCTCACCTTATAAGCTGGTCCAACTCTCTCCCAACTAGCAATATGGGACTAAACTTTGTCTCCCACGGAGCTCCCAAGCTACCATAGTAGATGGGCCTTGAGATTTTAGGATTTATTAGACTAGATGGGCTGTCCACATGGGCTACAACCCATATAAATCTAACAATCCCCCACCAGATCTCAGAGGCATATCATATGGCCTATTAGTTCCAATCACTGTTTAATATACCTGCAATTCAGTGGAGACTGTTAAGTTGAACTTCCACCTAGACAAAGAGATACACTTACTACAACTGAACAATGGACTATGCCTTGAATTGCCAGTCTTGCGCAGCAAGTTTCACTCAATGTCGTTACCGGTACATGGCTGCCATAGGCTACCCCTCGGGTGGAGCTTATAAGTCATACTCCTTGGCCTTTCATGAGCTTCCTAGAGATTCACCCAAATCTCATACACTTTGACCAGAAGTGTAGCTCATATAGGTGTGTTATTTCAAGATCGCTCTGTAGGACAGCGTCTTTGATCTCAAAGAGACAGTCAGAACACATTAAGATATAATCAACCTTCCTTACAGAATACTATGAGAGAATTGCATCTGCAGCGGAGTGGGAGTATTTAAAGTTTCTCTCAACTCAGTTGTTTCGGTTTGTTTTCCTAGGTCCTAATTCACAGGATCTCCGATCACATAGGTTGGGTTACCCCCTTGACAACTCACGTGGGTCTCAAACCCATCTCTCTCGATGCATTTTCTATCAAATTTCTTGATAGTCCTTTCGTAAAAGGATCTACCAGATTCTTAGCCGTTTGGACATAATCCAATGCTATAACTCCAGAGTTTCTTAGATTTCTAATATACTTTAGTCTTCTCTTGACATGTATTGAACTCTTCATATTGTCCTTAGAACTGTTCACTTTGACAATCACAGTTTGGTTGTCACAGTTCATAAGGATTGACGGTATTGGTTTTTCAACCATAGGCAAATCTGTTAAGAGTTCACGAAGCCATTCTGCTTCGACAGTCGCAGTATTTAATGCTGCGAGTTCTGCTTCCATAGTTGACCTCGTTAAATGGTCTGCTTGCAAGACTTCCATGAAACAGCACCACCACCAAGTGTGAATATGTATCCACTTGTGGCCTTTATCTCATCAGCATCTGATATCCAATTTGAATCACTATACCCTTCAAGTACCCTTGGATACCCGGTATAGTGAATTCCATAGCTCATTGTTCCCTTTAGATAGCGCATTACCCTCTCAAGAGCATGCCAGTGATCATCTCCCGGGTTGGCCACAAACCGGCTAAGTTTGCTCACAACAAACGAGATATCAGGCCTCGTAGCACAAGCTAAATACATAAGTGAGCCAATTATCTCAGAGTATCTCAATTGATCTCTAGCTGCCTTTTGATTCTTTCGAAGCAAAACACTAGGATCATAAGGTGTGGGAGAGGATTTGCAATCATCATATCCAAATCTACTCAACACCTTCTCCACATAATGCGATTACACAAGTGTAATCCCATTATTCTCATCTCTCAGTAGCTTGATGTTTAGGATAACATCAGCTTCTCCAAGGTCCTTCATCTCAAAACATTGAGACAAGAAGGTTTTGACCTCATTAATCACGTTGAGACTTGTCCCAAAAATTAATATGTCATCAACATACAGACATAGGATAACTCCCTCTCCCTCACCATGGCGGTAGTACATACATTTGTCGGCTTCATTTACAACTAAGCCCACAGATGTCAAAGTTCTTTCAAACTTCTCATGCCATTGCTTGGGAGCTTGTTTGAGGCCATACAAAGATTCCTTCAATTTACACACATTTCTCTCTTGACCTTCTAGGACAAAACCATCAGGTTGTTTCATGTAAATTTCCTCATCCAACTCTCCATTTAGGAAAGCCGTCTTAACGTCCATTTGATGAACGATAAGACTGTGAGAGGCAGGTAGTGATAGTAGTACTCGAATTATGGTCAATATGGCCACAGGTGAGTAAGTATCAAAGAAATCTTCGCCTTCCTTTTGGGTATAGCCTTTAGCCACAAGCCAAGCTTTGTACTTTTCAATAGTACCATGAGCCCTAAGCTTCTTTTTAAATACCCATTTACATCCTACAGGTTTACACCCATACAGACGTTTAGATATCTCCCACGTTCCATTAGCCAAGATGGAATCCATCTCGCTTTGAACCGCTTCCTTCCAGTAGTCTGCATCTGGAGATGCAAAAGCTTCTAAATGGTAGTAGGAGTGTCATCCACTAGGTACACAATGAAATCATTACCAAAATACCTTGTGGTCCTTTGTCTCTTGCTCCTTGTGGGAGCTTCATTGTCATCCTCATCCAAATCTGAACTCTCATCATCTGATTGTTCATCAGTCTCCATGGGAGTTTCAGGTTCAAAAACTGGATCATATTCCTTATTAGATATGCTAGGCATATCTCTCATAGGAAATATATCCTCAAAGAATGTAGCATCTCTTGATTCAAAAATGGTACCGACACTCATGTCGTCCATTTCAGATTTCACCACAAGAAATCTATAAGCAATGTTGTGAGAAGCATAACCAAGAAAGACACAATCCGCAGTTTTCGGTCCAAGCTTACGCTTCTTGTTGATTGGCACATTGACCTTTGCCAAACAACCCCAAGTTCGTAAGTAGGAGAGTGTCAACCTTTTCTTTTTCCATTCTTCAAATGGAGTGATCTCTTTATTCTTAGTTGGAACACGGTTTAGGACATGACACGAAGTCAATATAGCCTCCCCCCACCATTCCTTGGATAAACCGGCAGTGTCTAACATGGCGTTAACCAAATCTATTAGAGTCCGGTTTTCCTCTCAGCAATCCCATTGGATTAAGGGGAATTGGAAGGCGTACTCTCATGTATAATACCATGTTCCGAACATAATAAATTGAACTCATTAGAAAAGTACTCTCCACCACAATTAGACCGAATTCTTTTGATCTTTCTCTCAAGTTGATTTTCAACTTCTGCTTTATAGATTTTAAAGAAATCTAAAGCCTCGTCTTTAGTTTTCAAGAGATATACATAACAGTACCTAGTAGAATCATCAATCAATGTCATGAAATATTTCGTTCCACTAATTGTCAACACACCATTCATCTCACATAGATCTGAATGTATGAACTCTAGAGGTGCCAAGTTTCTCTTCTCCGCAGCTTGTGAGGCTTGCGAGGCTGTTTTGCTTGCACACAAGCATGGCACTTAGAGCCTTTGACAATAGTGAATTTCGGAATTAAACTCATACCAGCAAGCCACGTCATACAACCGAAATTAATATGACAAAGTCGTGAGTGCCAAACATTAGTTTCATTACTAGTAGTGCAAACGTGGTTCACTACATCATCACAGAAGTCTACCAATGAAAAACAGAACATGCCTCCGCATTCATATCCTTTTCCAACAAAGATTCCATACTTAGATAATATAACTTTATTGGACTCAAATACCAACTTAAACCCATATTTCAGAAGACGGGAACCACTAACGATATTCTTCTTGATAGAAGGGACATGCTGCACGTTCTTCAATTGCACGATCTTGCCTGAAGTAAACTTCAGATCTACCGTGCCAGCACCAAGAACAGTAGCATGTAACCCATTCCCCATCATGACTGAGGAATCTCGAGCCTGATAAGAGGTGAACATGAAAATGTCAATACACACATGGACATTGGCACCCGTATCAACCCACCATTCTGTGGGTTGAAATACTGAAAGAACAGTAGGTAATAAATTACCGTACCTAGAACCTGAAGTTCCTGCATCAGTATTGCCAATGACCATGTTGACAGATTTAGAACTCTGTCCAGCCTGACCCTTCTTGCCTTTCTTCTGTGGACAACGATGAGCCCAATGGCCAATCTCGCCACACACCCAACAAGGTTCTTTCTTTTCCTTGTTCTGCCCCTTCTTCTTCTTGAAGTTGGTAGTCTGGCAGACTTTGTTATTTTCCTTAGACTTGTGGGTATTTTTCTGCACCATATTGGCAGCAGAATATCCCTCGGTTCCACTAGCGTGTTTGTCTTTTGCCCTCGCCTTTTCTTCAACATCTAGAGAACCAATAAAGTACTCAACAGAGAGCTCATGCCTCTGATGTTTCAGAGACGTGGCAAAGTTCCTCCATGAAGAGGGAAGCTTAGCGACAATGCATCCCGCAACAAACTTGTCCAGAAGCACACACTTGAGGAGTTCGAGTTCCTTTGCCATGATCTATAGCTCATGAGCCTGTTCTGCTACAGATCGGTTTTTAACCATCTTGTAGTCATTGAACTGCTCCATAGCATACAGTTCACCACCGGCATCGGCAGCACCAAACTTAGCGTCCAGCGCATTCCACAGTTCCTTGGCATCACGGATATGCAAATATGCATCAACCAACTTGTCTCCAAGCACACTGAGTATAGAGCCCACGAAAAGTACAGTGACCTCCCTGAAAGCTCTCTCTTCCTCGAGAGTAAGCGGACCTCTAGAAGTGCTATCTGCAACTTTTTGTATGCCCATTGCAGTGAGTCATAAGAGGGTTTTTGCTTGCCATGTCTTAAAATTAGCACCCATAAAAGGGCTCGGTTTCAGCGAAGCAGCAAAGACAGATGACGAAAATTGCCTATAAGGTTTTTGGATTGTTGAAATATTAGGCAATTTCCCCATGAGATTAATTACCGAAATCAACATTATGTAAGCACTAGCAGATCTAAACGCATGCAACCAAACAACCACATCTAGTAGATCTGAAAATCAGCCAAAACTAGTGCATACATAGAGAAGAATAGCACGTACAGGTTGACTGGGAAGGTCGTCACCGCAGCAGCACCTTGGTCCTTGTTGATGTCGCCCATGGTGCTGAGGAGATCATCGATTGCTGAAGAAGAACACACGAACAGAGGCGAGCAGTCGCGCCGAGACGCTCTCCAAAAACCTTATCGCCTGTCTTCCGGTGCAAGATCTCAACGGACGGGGTTTCGGAGGCCTACTCTCCTGGATAGCAGTGCACGCAGCCGCCGGGATGGGGAAGGCTAGAGAGCAGCGCAGCAAGAGGAACACACAGCGAGAGAGACTGAGAAAAAAACTAAATGCGTCTAGATCCGTCTGTCTCTCTCTCTATGGGCGAGGCGAGGCGGGCGGCGGAGGAAGAGGAGTACG
This sequence comes from Avena sativa, assembly GCA_916181665.1. NCBI lineage: Eukaryota > Viridiplantae > Streptophyta > Magnoliopsida > Poales > Poaceae > Avena > Avena sativa. The sequence continues at coordinate 598,763,878 of OV702289.1, forward strand.
CGTGGACTCCTTCTTTTCTCACTCATTTAGTGGGAGTGAAACAGCTCACCTTATAAGCTGGTCCAACTCTCTCCCAATTAGCAATGTGGGACTAAACTTTGTCTCCCACAGAGCTTCCAAACTGCCATAGTAGATGGGCCTTGAGTTTTCAGAATTTATTAGACTAGTTGGGCTGTCCACATGGGCTACAACCCATATAAATCTAACACGTAATGCCATACATGTGTGATGAACTTATACTAAGGAGATTTTGTTTGTTGTTAGTTATTGTACCCATATAGGATGAGCTCAGATTATCATCTGGGTACCAAGCCAGGATCATTGTTGCTGACTGAGTAAATTAGAATTGAGTGGATATTGCTTTTGCAGTTTGCGCGACGGTGTTTAGTATCAGTACATTAGCACCTTGTATTGGTTCAGTTGAGTAAATGATTCACTAGTTTCTAGAGCTCCACTGTACTTGTTCTTAACTAAAACGACTATACCTGTTATTACACTAGACAAGAGCATATGATTCAATTGCTTTTAGTTAGCTAAATATGTCCATACTCTTTTATGTAAATATTTAGGAATTGAGTTACTAAACCATACTCTTCTCTGTCATTTGTAAGGGTTTGTAGTAATATTCAGAACACAATATAACTGAGAAGGTGGACCAATTTTTTCCTTGTACATTTAAGCATTATTCACTTATGTTAGGCAGTCAAGCTGTCAAATTAAGCTCTGACTTCATCTGACATTAATCATGCTGATTTTATTATATCTGAATATCAACATTCTAGTACTAATGTGCAACCAATGATTACCCTTTTTCATTTTATACCGAATGAAATTAACGGCCTGGTTATAATATTTTTTGCCCATCTGTACTAGTTGCAAAAAAATGATAATAAGTACTGCGTTAATGCTATTCGAATCACAAGGGTTAATATCATACACAAGTACACACTCAAGTACTACATACAAGTACACATTTTCCTACTTTCTATACCTCTCATTCTCGTTCTCAACCTCTCCTCTTGAATCTTGTACTCCGAGAACTCGAGGTGGAGATGCTTATCAAATTTCAGCAATTGGAGCAGCAGGTTCAAGTTGATCAGTCCCTCAGCTCTCGTGAATTTACTTGCCGTAACATACTCCTAGCAACTTGTACTATTTGAATTACTCCTGAAAATTTTGAAACAAGTTGATTGAATATGGTACAGTGGAATAAGTTGTTTTGTCCAGTCAGAAGTGTATTGTGGAACATAATAAATGATCCACTTCTTGTAAATTTCAGGTGCAGAATTTCAGTAAAGAGAAATGGCTGCATTGATTTGAACCATCTATTTTAGTAATCCTGGAATTCTAGACAACTCTCTGCTAGAGTATATGTTACTGGTAAATTCTGTCTCTTGGAATAACATGTTACTCCTGGAGTACATATTCTTCTATACAGCTCTCTGCTACTGATAATATTCGTATACATCTGCTTCAAGGCTTAGGCATCCAAACTTCAAACCTGCCAAACATTTCAAACATGTTTCAATATATTGTTTTATGGCTCTTGTTTGCACCCTTTGAACACATGGTAGGGAAGGTTTGTGGAATTTATGTGCAGTAAAAAACCTGATGCTCTCAAGTCTCAACTTAAATCTGAGTGCATTGATATGAAAACCTGATGGTCTGAAAATTTGAGTCTTTTTCAAGCATCAGGCTTGCGTGATATGTATCTCTGTGCGTCATGTAGATCCAGCTGGTTGGTATGCAGATAAGCTTAACTGAAAAAATACATGCAGGTTCATCAGGGTGATCTTGCGGTTCATCCGGGTGATCTTGCCAATCTTGATCATGTGGTGGACTGAAGTTCAGATCAGGCACTGCATGCAGTACTATCTGTTGTCCATGCTGTTGAAGTTTAGATCAGGCACTCCATCTGTTGATCAGGGATGTGTTGATTTTGCTGATCTTGGCACCTTCTGATTTTTGCCTCTTTGCCTCTTTCTGACCTTTGCCCCCCTTGTTGCCCTACTTCGCCAGTGACAGCAGCTGGCCTCTTGGTTCCAGCTACAACTTCCACCTCTCCGTGCCCGGTGTTGTGCCCTGAGAGCTGCAGCATCAAGTGATTCTGCGGAGGGGCGCGTCGCGCAGAGGGGCGGGGGCGCCGTTCCCGGGAGCCTAACACTTGGTTAGCAGCATCGGCGGCGACAGGGTGCAGCATAGGTGGAGGATGAGCGCCGTCGCAGGTCCTGGGACCTTTGAGGATGAGCGCAGATGCCTGGCCTTGGAGAATGAGCGCCAGCGCGAGCTGGGATCCTGGCCCAGAGGGTGCCTCTTGAGTCTTGACGGATCGCTCACGAGCTAGCTAGCTGGAGGGATCGCGAGCGAGCGATCGCGCACGCCGGGATGCATGCGCTGCATCGGTCAGCTTACCGGCTGCCTGGATCGATCAGCTTGCCGGCTGGCCGGCGTCGGGGGTCTCGAAAGGAGACAGCGTTAGAGCATCTCCACTCATTCTCCCATACGCCGTCTGGCGCGGTTAGATTTTGGCTTCTATGGTGGTGCCGGATTGGTTCACGATTTGGGGTATTGCTTTCCAGTCGTGCTCCTCAGACAAAATATTCAAACATTTGAAAATATAAAAACACGTCGATATTACTGGAGTTAAAACATGTTTGTACAAAACTAAAAAAAAACTAAACCCTAATGGCGGCCCCGGCCACATCCGCCCAGTCCAAGGGGGCGGTACATCGTCGCTGCGTAGTCGCCGTCGTCGTCGCTGGCCTCCTGCTTTGGCGGCGGCATGGTGCTGCAGCCATGGCCCGGATCGCCGCCCAAGCTCGAGCAACCCGGCCCGTTGTCGTCGCCCTCAAGGCCGACGAACAGGCCGAGGCAGCGCGCTCGCTCTACCTACTCGCGCCGGCACTCCTCCGTGGACCACGCTTCCGCGAAGTCGTCTGTCGCTGGCGGCACGGCCTCGTAGGAGGCGCGCTCGGCGACGCGCTGGCCCGGAAACTCCTCTGGGTCCTCGTCGGTCTTCAGCTGGAGGGCGACCGCCTTGTACTTTGGCGGTGACGTCCACGAGAAGGAGACTGCTCGCGCCGGCCAGAGCACTGGCGCGACACAGGAGCCTCCTCGTACTCGTCCTTCACCGGCGCGAGGATAGCCAAGAAGCGCGAGGACGGCGTGGAGTACGGGGAGTAGCGGGCCGATGACGATGAAGACCTCGACGAGGAAGACGTGGAGAAAGACCGGGCGGCGTGGCGCAGCGCCCACCGCTGGTCCGGCCGGCGTGACGAGGCGACATCGTCAATGGCGGGTTGTTGTCGACGGCGATGTGCTCGAGGACCCAGGACAGCGACCAGCCTGGCGCGTTCCACCACCAGGTCCGCCCTTCGATGTTGCCGTCCAGCGGGCGGGGGTCGTTGCCGTTGTAGGCGGCGAGGCGGTCCTGGTGCTGGGCCTCGAAGAACGCGGTCCACGCCTCCGTGTTATCGGGGTCCCAGGCCGGTCATTCCGCTCCTCCGGCGAGAGGACCTCCTAGTAGTGGTGGTAGATCTCCGCCTGCCACGCCTTCCCACGGGGGATCGGCGGGTCAGGCCGGCCACCGGCATTGAGGACCCAGGCGCTAGGGCAACGCACGTCCGGCGGCACTGGGTACCCCGCCTCCCACAGCGTGCGCGTCTCGTGGACGCGCAGGGATCGGCAGCCAAACCTGTTCGCGGCGGCTCCGTCTCCGTGGTATCGCTCCATGGTCGGCGGTCTGGGTGCTTGGGAAAGACGGGAAAGGGGGATGCGAGAATGGAGCAGCCATGGGGAAGGAGGGGGGTTTTATCCGCGGGCGGTGACGCGGCCATTGAATGCCGGCGGTGGCGTGGCAAGCGAGGTGGGAGACGTGGTCGACGGGTCGCATCGACTGCAAAAGGCTGATCGGCGGACATCAGCGCCATTACTGGGGCGCGGCAGGCGAGGAGGAAGACGGACCGATCACGGACCAGGCACGTCGGCCGGTGATGCTGACAGGGATGGCCCGCGATGACCAGCCATTCGCGCGCTAGATTCACCGCGCCTTCCCGCTAGAAACACGGCATCTGGCACCCCCGCTAGCCCCCCATGGGTTAGGTTCATCCTGGGGGCGCCGGATGTCAAACCGGACCGCGCCGACGGCAAAAATAATTTCGGGGGTGGGTTGGGCATGAATTCGGCCGCCGGTGCCCCCGATAGCCCTCTAGGGGGGGGGGGCTTTAGGGCCCCCGAGTGGAGATGCTCTTATGGCCAACGATCCAGGAAAATGTTGGTTTTTTCAGCCGAGTCTGTATTAGATGGATAGGAGCTTTTCGCTGAGGAAAACCCGCTCTGTCATCTTCCGGTGTCTCTTGCTCCTCTCGTCACCCTCCCCCCTCCCGAGGGCGACGGGGGCGCCTCCTCCTTCCTCCGGTCGAACCTCACCCCTCCCTCCCACCTCCTGTCGCTGCCGCCAGCCAGGGCTGCTGGGCGATGCTCGTGAGGCGCCGGTGGCAGCGACTTGTTCTTCCCCGCGTCGAGCAGCTGGGGCCAGGGCCCCTCTCTTCGGCGTCAGTGCGCCTGCGCTGGCAGGGGCAAGACGGTGCAGCGGCGCGGCTGTGGGCAGCGGGGCAGCGCAGCAACGATAGGCAGAGCTCAGGGCTGGCAGCGCCATGGCGGCCCAGATCAGGCCCCTTTGGGCCCGGATTTGGGTAAGGCGGGCCGATCGGCTATGCTCTGATGCTTTATAGATCTAGGCGGGTAGGGTGGATGGGATACGCGGCGTCCTCGGCCGACTTGTTGCGGCATGGTTGTGGACTGTACGGGCGTGTCAGGGCCCGGGCGGACCGCCATGGGACTGGTATGCCTCCGCGGAGGATTTAGGGGTCTGTTGGGCCCGACCGGACCTATGGAGGTCTGATGTGTTTGCGGCCGCAGCCGGTCGACTACCGCCTTTGGTGGTGGAGGCAGTTCCCTCCTGCGAGGCCGCGGTACTGTGGGCTCTGTTTCATTTCTACCTGTGCCTCGATGTTGCAGACCTCGCGACGGCTTGCTCGGTGAGAGATGATGGCGGATTAAGGACCGGGGGTGGTGCATGTTTGTGGGCGGCAAGTTTGGTGGTGGTGAGGCCTCGCCCTCGCGGGTCTCCTGCGCAACGGATCGTCTGGGGGTTGTGGATAGGGTCTTCGGGAGAAATCCTTGTCGGCTCGTCCGACACCAACGCGGTGCCGCTCGCGGGTGGCATCTTTCCTTCCTGGAGGGCATCGTGGCTACCCCTCTTCCACTCCCCTCTGTGTGCCGGGGGAAACCCTAGGGCCAGTCTCTAGTCTAGACAGCAGTGGTCACTTTCCCTCTTGAGGGTGTTGCTTGGTGCTTGACGAGTCGGGGCTAGAAGCTGGGTGGGAATTCTTCGGAGGACGCAGCGGTTGTGGCCTTCATCGTTTAGTTGATCCGTCTCCGTCTTCATTCCTTTTTGTTTTTTTCTTGTTTTCGTTCGGCCGTGTGTGTGCTGCTGCCCCAGCATCGTGCATCGTGTCGTGTCTCTTCCTCTGGGCGTTGTGCTATTTGCCCCGGCATCGGTCTCACCTGGTTGCTATTAATATAGCGGGGCGTATGCCTGTTTCGAGAGATATTAGATGGACGGGATGGGTTGGAAAAATTATCCAGTCCGAGAGTAAACGAACACCAACAATTTGCTAGGCTGGAAAAAAATACCTCTCACCGGGCTGCAGGACCTTGGTTGGGCCTGAGTGCAGGCCAATCCCTGCGTATGCGGGATTAACCGACCGATGCCTTACTTTTTCTTTTGCATGGAACTTACTGTCTTTATTTTACAGGGGAGATTTGGCTGACCACAATTATTGTACAGTATATAACTGTGTTTTCTTTTGCGTAGCTCGTCTATGTGTTTGTACCGGAGAGCTTGGCGATGGAAGTTCACAGGATTCAGTTTATCGCCATCAGAAACAGAAAAACATTTCTCGTTCCAATGGGGCTGCAAGGGGGTCGCAATGGGCCCGTTCTCGTGGTCCAGGTCCATGTGACATGTTTTCTCTCTGCAGGGCACGTGGCCCCTCAAAGGCTTTTCACGTCCTTCTACTGCCACCCGTGGCCCAGTCTAGACCCATTATTTGTATTTTATCTTTACGTTTCATTTTAAAAAAAAATCATTCTCTTCATTTCTGGTGTGAGGTTACTATCAAGAGATTTGAATAATCAAACAAGCAACACACAAACTTAAATTCCGTCATGTACTACAAATAGGAAAAGGGTGGAATCCATGGAAATGACCGATCCCGTATCATCCTCATAGGATTTTTTTTTTCAAAATTCCCCTGATCTATTAATAATCATTAACAAGAGTATAAAACCTAAAAGTAATAAAAATTACAAGTAGGTCACTGAACCACCTAAGAACGACTACATATACTAGCACGAGCCAAAAACACCGCCGTCATCGTCCCTCTATTAGCGAAACCAGGTAAAACTTATTGTAATAGAGCCTCTCTCTCCTATACCTCTAAGGCACCAGGTCCACCCAGCGGCGTCGCCGGCAAGGGGGGCGAATCTGGGTTTTACCTTCACTGCCGCCTCTCTCCTACCCTCGCGCAGCGTGTACATCCTGACACAATACTTTATCTTTCGCATATACCTACTTGTCCTCTGCTTTGCAATTTTAATCAGCAATTCCTATCTGTGGATTCTACCGATCGTGGAATTCAACATTATGACGATGAGCAGGTCAGATGACTATGCTTTGGGAGCCAGTGGTGGGCAAGCATGGGCCATGGCCCCCCACCCCACAATAATCCTTCAACTGAAGTTATAGTTCTGAATGATAGTGGTACCTGAAACCCGCAAATTCGATAGGTGCTCATATTATTAAATGGGTATGGTATGTTAATGAAAAGTATCAATGAGGTTTTTAGTGGTAAAAAACTGGACCCATCGGGTCTAGAGAGGGCGGGTATGGGGATGCCAACCCATGCCCGCAAACCCGCATACCCGACAATGACACGGCCCACGCACGCGCGCACGCACAACTCACACAGCCCACGACCCAGACGCAACGCAACATACGTACGGACACGACCACTCCCACTCATCGTCGTCCCTTGTCTGGTCCCTCCACTTGCGCACCGCCACCTCTCTCTTTGCTCCCTTCGCCTGTGTGATACCGTCCCTCTCTCTGTTCCCTCCGCCTGCCCGCCGCCACCTCTTCATGCTCGGGCCGATGTAGCCCGCTCCTCCTCCAACCGCGGCATGAGCCCATCCTGGCCTCGCTCTTCCTCCAACTCCAACGAGCGACCTTACTGCACTGCCACTCGCCTCCACGAGCTCGTCGCCATGGCCATGTGGGCGGGCCTCTGCATCTACTCCTATCGGGTCCCCGTACCTGGCCCGTGGGTCTGGAGGAAAATCAGACCCCACGGCGGGTAGTTGTCGGGTTGCTGGGGCAGGAAGGAGAGTCGAGTGCTGATGGGGATATGCCGAATAGGGTATGCCCAGCATGACGTTTCGACTGGACCAATGCCTCTGCGAGTGGGTTGTAGGACGACGACTGGAATGCGACTGAGGAGAAGCCTGGCGACTAGAAGCTGGAGGCCCAGACATGTAGCTAGGTCTAGTCGGATTAGGTCAAATCCTCCGAGTCCATAATTGATTCGGTTGTATATCTGTAAACCCTAGCGAGGTATCCCTATATAAACCTCCCTAGGATTCTCTCTGTACTCACGTTCCATCATACACCCCATCGACTCGCTGCCTAGCCGCCGAGCTCGCCACCCTTGTAACTCACTCTATAATACAATCTAGCAGGAGTAGGTCTTTACCCTACGGGGGGCCGAACTTGGGTAAATCCATGTGTCTTTGCCCTCATCTCGCTCTGCAGATGGCTGCCCGCTCTTGCCCCAAATCCTTCCAATCGCTACCCCTGGTAGCGACTGCCATGGTCATTCCCACGACAGTGGCGCCCATCGTGGGGCATGGAAGGTCTGGCCTGAGTTCTGTGGCGAGACCCTACTCGCCAATCGATCGGCCGATCGCCACCGGTCGCATGATCGCAAGCGGTGGGATCCTTCGGTTCCTACCCAGCAACTACAACACGGCGTCGCGCCTGATCACGCATAGCGCGGTGATGCCGGTCGGCACCATCAACATGTTTGTTGGCTTCACGGACGACGTCGACCCGGCAGAGACAACGATCATCGGCGGGTCGCCACCACGCCACGACCTACTCTCGGAAGGCCAAATCCGCTCCATCAGCCGCCTCGCCTCTGAGCAGGACTCGGCCGCCAGCAATGTGGCTGGGACTGACGCAGTCGCAAATGACGCGGCCCTCCACGAGGACACCAACTCAGCGACCCCTGCCTCGATCGCCGGATCCATCATTGCTGCATCGTGAGAAGACTCCATCACGCGGGTCTCCAACGCTGAGGATTTCTAGGACCCCTCCATCCTCGGGATCTTTGACTCCGGATCGGAGTCACCTAACGGCTTCCGTGCCAGATCCAATCGCTTCAACGCGATCTACATGGCGGGTAGCACGACCGCCCCGCCAGATCCCTTCTCCACGCCGATCCCGCCGACCGCGACGGCAACAGAGGTCGAGGAGTACCGCCAACAACTAGAGGCGACAACACGTGCGGAGCAAGCCGAGTGCGAGAAGTACCGCCTCGAGCGGGAAACGGCGCGGGAGCTGTCACTCTACCATCAGCGCCGCATCAGGACCCGCCTGAACTCCAAAGTCTAGGGCCGCGTCCTGAACTTTGACGACGAGCACGACCCCGCTCACGCGGCTGAGCGGGAGGTCTGCAAGAACGCGCCACCTGGCGCACCGGTGACCGATGCGCCATCGCCACCCCGCCGCCCGCCTCCTCTGGAGCAGTCGAGGATCATCATCTCACCCCAAGCCCGGGACTCCAATGGACTCCCGCTTTACTCCACCCCGATGGAAAATGTCATCGCGGGGCAAGCTGTAGTCGCCAACCTCAACATCACGGGGGAGGGCGCGCTACAAATCAAGTACGCCTAGGCCCTACTCGCTAGGGCCATCGAGCAACAAGCCGCGGGAGTCGACCTGCGAGGACAGATGTATTCCCACTTGTCGGGGAGAAGGGTGGCCTCGAGCGGTTGTCCAACGATCGCTAACACCCTCAACACGGTCGCCGCCAACGGTCAGCCGATCGATGTGCGGACCCATATCGTCAACAACCAGGCTTGGCGAGCATGACAGCCAAACGACTCGAGGCACACCCTCACCAACCGCAGCAAGCCGAAGCCAAGAGGCTCCCTCAGCCGGGTCAGCCCACGGTGCTTCGGACCAATGATCCGAGGCAAAAACTACCTCGCCAACTTCAAGGCACCAAAGGAGATTGAAAAGTACCACCCGACATACGACCCAGCGGTGTGGCTCGACACATACCTCATGGCGATGGGGATCGTTGGCCACACCGACCTCCTCGCCGCTCGGTACCTCCCCCTGATGATGGAGGGAGCAACCCGACAGTGGATCAACACCCTTCCCACGGACATCATCGACTCGTGGCAGGACAAGCGAGAGGCCTTCGTCAGGCACTTCGAGGGCTCTTACACCCGCGCCACCACCATCGAGGACCTGGAGTGCTGCATCCAGGGACAACGCGAGTCGACCCGCCACTAGGTGAAACAGTGGAAGGACTTGTGGATCAACACCTCCGGCATTCACTCGGACATTGCGATCCATTGTTTCAAGAACACGTGTCCGTACGAGCCTCTGGTCGGCAAGATCAAGAGGGTCTACTAAACGCTCGACAATGTCCCTGACCTCCTCGAAATCACCAAGCGCTACGTGGAGGAGGACCTGAATCAAGACTTCGACGACGAGTCAGGTGGAAGGCACCGCCTCGGCGGCAACGACAACGGGAAACATCGCAATATGCACTACAACAGCACTCGCCTCACCGGCAAGCACCACGGCGACGGGTGAGTCGACTTCATCGCCAACACCGGTTACGGGCAGCGTGACCCCAAGAACTTCGCCGTGGCAGAGGAAACTACCGTGACAACGGAAACTACCGCGCCAACAACGCGGCGAGGCTGAAATTCGACCCTGCCGCCCTACTCAACCGGCTATGTGTCTACCATAGCAGGGAAGGGAAGCTAGCCATTCACACCACCACCGACTGCCACTCTCTGAAGGAGATTGAGAAGGCAAGGCAAGCAATAGAGGGCCCCAACAACGACCCACCAAGGGACAATGGTAACATCGGCGGGTTTGGCAATGACGTCGGCTCGCTGCACACGTTCACCAGGCTCGGCACCAAGCGCGAGAAGAAGGTGCTCCCCCGTGCAGTCGTCGTCAATGCAGTGAACCAGGTCAACATCCCCTGCTTCCTCAACTGGTTCGAGGAAAGCATCACCTGGAGTCGCGAAGATCACGCGCCCAGGATCAAATATCTAGGGCGAGTCGCCCTAGTGGTCAAGCCCAAAGTGCCTGACTACTGGCTACCCAAGATGCTGATGGACGGTGGGAGCTCCATCAATATCCTGTACTTGGACACGTTCAAGAGGCTACACCTCCCGGAGTCGATGATCGAGTCGACCCTCACCACCTTCCACGGCATTGTCCCCGGTTGGAAGGCGTACCCGATCGACAAGGTGACGCTGCCAGTCACCTTCCTCACACCAGCGAACTTCCACCCCGAGCGGATCGTCTTCGAGCTGGTGAACTTCCGCAGCCCCTGCCACTGCGTCCTGGGGCGATAAGCATTTTCCAAGTTCATGGAGGCCCCACATTATGCCTACAACATGATGAAGCTCCCTGGGCCACATGGCATCATCGCTGCCCACGGCGACTCTGACATGGCTGTGGAATGCGAAGACAATGACGCCAAGCTCGACGATGCCTTCATAGGTGAGGAGACCAACCACGTCAATGAGCTCACCAAATATGTGAGTGGTGTCGACAAGGACGACCCCAGGATCCTGAAGAAACCCAAGGTAGAAAATGCCGTGTCGATAGCATTTGAGGCGTCCACACACACCCACACCGTCGAGCTTGTCCCGGGCGACTCGAGCTAGAAGGTCACCATCAGGACCAACATGAGACTCGCATAGGAAAGCATGCTCATCGAGTTCCTGCATGAGAATCACGACATCTTTGCATGGAAACCATCTGACATGCCTGGTGTACCGAGGGAACTCGCTGAGCACAAACTCAACACCGACCCCAAAGTGCGACTGGTGAAGCAGTCGTTGCAGCCCTTCAATGAAGAGCGCCGACAAGCAATCGCCGAAGAAGTACAACATCTACTCACTGCAGGCTTCATCCGGCCAATCAAGTACTCCAAGTGGCTGGCAAACCCAGTCCTAGTGCTGAATAAGAATAACACTTGGAGAATGTGCATCGACTACACCAACCTCAACAACGCCTGCCCGAAGGAGGAATTTTGTCCTTCCCCACATCGACCAGATCATCGACTCGACCAGGGGGTCAGAGTCGCTGTGCTTCCTCGACACGTACTCTAGTTACAACCAGATCAAGACGGCGGTCGAGGATGCGGAGAAAACGGCGTTCATCACACCATTCAGTGCCTTATGCTACACTGCTATGATGTTCGGCCTTAAAAATGCCGGCACGACCTACCGAAGGTGCATGCAATAGTGCCTTGCGAGCCAAATTGGCTGCAACATCCACGTATACATCGACGACTTGGTGGTGAAGTCAACTCGCCAAAGCGACCTGCTCACCGACCTGGCCAAAACTTTCGCAAATCTGCGGAAGTACAAGATCAAGCTCAACCCGGGGAAGTGCACCTTTGGCATACCCACCGGACAACTCTTGGGGTATGTAGTCTCCAAACGAGGCGAAGCAAACCCCGCCAAGATCGACACCATCACGCGACTCAGAAAATCCGAGTGCCTACGCGATGTCCAGAAGCTGGCCGCCGAGTCACGACTCTCAGTCGCTTCATCCCCTGGCTTGATGAGAAGGAAATGCCCCTCTACCGCTTGATGCGCAAGAACCCCACGTTCTAATGGGACGAAGAAGCGGACAAAGCGCTCAAGGAAGTGTTGCTTGTAGCACCTCTGCTCGCCGCCCCAGTCGATAAAGAGCCAATTCTCGTCTACATCGCGGCCTCCACTCGAGTCGTCAACATCGTGATGGTCATCGATCGACCAGAGGAGGGCAAGGAGCGCCCCGTACATCACGCGGTATACTACATCAGCGAGGTCCTAACGGACTCAAGGTAGCGCTACCCGCAATACCAGAAGTTGGTGTACGCGGTCTTCAGAGCCCAGTGAAGGCTGATACGTTGCAAATGTATCTATAATTTTTGATGTTCCATGCTTGTTTTATATCTACTTTCTTATGTTTTGTCCACACTTTAGAGTATTTTTACACATTTTCTGGGACTAACCTATTAACAAGATGCCATAGTGCCAGTTGCCTGTTTTCTTCTGTTTTTGGTTCCAGAAAAGCGAGAAAATGAATATTCTCGGAATTGGACGGGACAAAAGCCAAAGTCAATATTTCACCGAGGGGAACACGGAGCCAGAAGACGAGACGGAGAGGGGCCAGGGGCTGGCCACACCATAGGGTGGCGCGGGTCCCCCCGACCGTGCCACCAGGTGGTGTGGGCCCCTCAGGCACCCACCGACCTTGCCTCTTCTCCTATATATGCCTCCCAATAATAAAACCCTAAGGAATCTAGCCTCTAGCCACGAAAAGTTCCGCAGCACCGCCGCCACCGAAGAGGAGATTCGGGGATAGAAAGTCTCTGTTCCGGCACCCTGCCGGGATGGGGAAGTGCCCCCGGAGCCATCTCCATTGATCTCCTCCACCATCTCCATCGATGTTGCTGATTCCCATGATGATGAGGGAGTAGTTCTTCCTCGAGGCTAAGGGTTCTACCGGTAGCTATGTGTTCATATCTCTCTCTATGCATGATCATATTGTGATCATGAGCTTTGTAATCAAGTAGATATACCTTGCTACTCAAGTGCTTTAATAGATCTCTGGCTCTCCCCACGTGTGTGAAAGTGATAGCATGCACACCATGGTGGCACTTAGGCTAGAGATTACAAATACTTGTTATGAGTTATATTTGGAGTTGGATGTTTCTATGAAATTGTGGTGTTTGTTGGAACCATCTAGTGCTCAAGGTGATAGTGTGGGGTTATCTAGATGGGGAAAGCGGACTTTGGGGAGTGCTGTTATAGCCCTACCATGGATTAGAGTGTCCAACCGGAGAGTAGTTAAGAGTAGTATCTTAAAGAGAAGATATTTATATGAGAGTGTTCACTAGCGAAAGTATGATACCTAGGCCTTGTTTCTAAGCATTGAAACACCATTTGCAACTAGATCTATTACATGTTTGCTTGCTTCCATCTTTATTTCAGATTTCCTTTAGTCTCTTCCTACCCGTCAAGCTCTTTTCTAGCACCGTTACCACTTATAATTATCCACACCACTTGTATTTCACTATCTCCTCGCCGAACTAGTGCACCTATACACCTGACAAGTGTATTGGGTGTGTTGGGGACACAAGAGACTTCTTGTATATTGATTGCAGGGTTGCTTGAGAGGGATACCTTTGACCACTTCCTCCCTGAGTTCGATAAACCTTGGGTAATCCACTTAAGGGAAAACTTGCTGCTGTTCTACAAACCTCTACACTTGGGGGCCCAACAACTGTCTACAAGAATAGAAGTGTGTATACATCAACGGCTCCCACACTACTTCCAGGAGCACCCCATCACGGGCATCTCCCCCACGCTGCTGCAAGACATTATCCGTAATCGTGAGGCGACTGGGCGAGTCACCAAGTGGGTCGTCGATATGGGCATCCACAACATCAAGTAAGATCCGTGCAAGGCGATCAAGTCATAGGCCCTTGCCGATTTCCTCGCCAACTGGGAAGAAGCGCAACAACCGAAGACGCTGCCCTACCTCCACTACTGGCACCTCCACTTTGATGGCTCCAAAAACTCCGATGGGGCCGGAGCAGGATTCGTTCTCACCTTCCCCAAGAGCGACAAGCTCCGATACGTGCTACAACTCAACTTCACGCCCTGCACCAACAACATGGCGGAATACGAGACCCTCCTTCACGACATGCGGGCTGCCAAGGAGATGAACGTCAATCGCCTCAAGTGCTACGACGACTCTGACCTTGTCGCCCCGCAAGTCGCTGGCACCTGCGACGCAGTCGCCCCAACATGATAGCCTAACGCCAGGCGGTGGACCAACTGGGAGGCTATTTCGCCGGCTACTCCGTCGAGTGGATTAATAGTCGCAAGAACGAATAGGCTAACACACTCTCGCGCATTAGGTCAGCTCGCCAGGCACCACCACCAGGCGTCTTCCTCGACATCATCGACAAGCCCTTAGTCTCCCCCGAAGGAGATCGACATTGGGGTACCTCTGCAGCCCGAGGCAGCTCTGGTCGCCATGGTCATGGAGCCTAGTGACTGGACTGCGCCGTACGTCCCCTACCTCGAGCACAAGATCTTGCCCGCGGATGAGATAGAGGCATGAATGATCGTGCACCGCTGCAAATCCTTCGTCATCATCAACGGCGAGCTCCACAAACGTAGCGTGACCGACGTGTTCCAGCGTTGCGTGCAGCCAGAAGAAGGACGCAAGATCCTCCAGGACATCCACGCCGGCGATTGCGGCCACCACGCAGGTGCTCGGTTGTAACATCCCAGCATTAGATCTTAGAAATAAGCTGAGATAAGGTGTGTGAATTGCATTCATGCATAGAAAATCTGGATAATTTTCGCGCTTTTAAATAAAACTTGTCAAAGTGATTGAAGCTTCTCTTAACTTGGTGGAACTGAAGTAGATCATCAAGTTGACTGTGATAAGTTTCAATATGACCTTTGCTAAAGCCTTATCTTTGGGTAATATAATTTGATCTAAGGGTAGATCAAATGTAATAAAACTAAGTCACAAACACTACTTAATAAGGAGTACTTGATCTTCTAGAGATCATTACATGGTATTCCATACCACAACTCAAGGATGAATACTTAATATTCGAAAGATGATATCAAGGTATTATCTACAACAAACCCTGAATACCTAGTTAAGTATATAACTTAGGTAAAGAAATTCCATAATTAAACCTTGATATACTTGCTTGCCATAGTTATTCCTATCATGAGCATCATGGTAGTTCTTAAACATTAATTCTAATCAAATAGAGAGGAAATAGAAGTCAAGCCAAGAGCATTCCTCACATGCCCTTGTTGTCATATTAACATATGACATTCATAAATAGTTAAGGCCTAGTGTCAATTGATCATTAATATTGAGTGATCAATTCCTGACCTAGAACTTGTTGACTCTTACCTTTGACCTATTATACTAACCTTCCAAAGACCTTAAGTAAATTAATAAGGAGAAGGAACTAGATATCGTAGAGTGTGCCATCATCAATGGAATGAAATCCTTAGTGGTGATCAAACCATTTGATATTAGAGGAGTTAACTCACTCATGAGTTAACTAGAAGAAGTATTTAAACCCAAGAGTTTAGATAATAATTATGGAGCTATGAGAAAGCTAGTACTATTAGAGTATTCAATGATAATCCTGTTAAGACAATTAGATACAAATAAAAAGTAAGCCTCCTTAACAAGATAAATCCTATAGAGAGACTAGTATAATTCTACTACTTAACTGAATATAGATCTTGATCAGACAATTAGAAGCCTAATCTTATTATGATCAAAGTATGGAAGCCATCATCCTCAAATCACTTGAGAATAGATGATTAGGTATTGAAGAAGAGTTGTGAGTATACTAAATTAAAGCCTTAGTGTCATGGGAATGGCCACGATAGTCGCTACCAAGGGTAGCGATTGATAGAATCGGGGGCGAGAGCTGGCGGCCATCTGCGGTGCGAGATGGGGGCGTATGCACATGATTTTACCTAGGTTTGGCCCCTGGAGGGTAAAGACCTACTCCTGCTAGATTGTATTGGCGAAGAGCGAGTTATAGGGGTGGTGAGCTAGGCGTCTAAGCAACGAGTCGCTTGAAGGGGTATCTGATGGAACGTAAGTACTCAAGGAACCCCAGGGAGGTTTATATAGAGGGTACCTCGCTAGGGTTTACAGTATACAACCGAACAAGCTATGGATTTGGAGGCTCTTGACCTAATCCGACTGAGCTTCAGCTACGCTTCTGGGCCTCCAGTCTCCAGTCGTCGGGCCTCCTTTCCAGTCGCATTCTAGTCGCTGTCCTACATGCCCACTCGCGAGGCCTTTGGCCCAATCGGAACGTCCTACTAGGCATACCCCATTTGGCATATCCCCATCAGTTGTCCCCGAGTCCATCATTGATTCAGCGCAGGTGTTTATTTGGCAGTCGGAGTAGGCGAGTCCAATTTGGACGCCCAGTCGAATCGATGATGGACTCTGTCGAGAATGAAGGAAATTTTCCACCTGGTTCCTAGTCACGGCTTTGGCGAACACCTTCATGCTCGAATCGCTGCCCCCATCAATCGGACATGGTGTACCCGCAGGCAAGTCGAGTGGAAGAAGTTGGACCGTCAGCTCGATCGAACTAGCCGTTGGGTAATCCAACGGTAACTTCGGCATAATTACCGCGGGTAACGGCTACCCCGAGATTGGCGGGTAGCATTTCTTTATAAGGAGAGTGACAGAAAATTCCTGTAGATCTTCTCCCGCATTCCTCACTTTCACGCATCCCATTCTCTCTGTCTCTTCCCGATCCATATTCCCTGGACCGAGCGACCTTGTTCCTCCCTTGATGGCGCCTCCGAAAGGTTGGGGGAGATCCAAGTGCACCACATCACAGATCAAATCGTTTGAGGATGCCGGGGTCCTCTGCAAGGGGAATTGGTGAATTCCCGCGCCCTCCGAGACTGAACCGAATCCACGCACCGGTGAATTTATCTGCTTCCCGAGCCATTTGGAGAGGGGCCTGGGGTTTCGCACCTCCGTATTCTTCCGGTGATTCTGCACGTACTACGTGATCAAGCCATCAGATCTGGGTCCGCATAGCATCGAGTAGTTGGCAATCTTCATCGCCTTCTGCGAGTGTTATCTCGGATGCCGCCCTTACTTCCTGCTGTGGCTGGAGCTGTTCCACGGCCGCATTGGGCGTGACGGATCCGGCGGTCCCGTCTTGGTGGCAGGCGGCGTCACATTCCAGCTGAAGCTGAAGGCAAATTTCTTCAAGCTCCTGCTACTGAAGAAGGCCGTGAGCGAGTAGAAGAAGAGTTGGTTCTACATGAAGGAAACCACTCCCTCCGACGAAGTGGCACTTCCCGAGTACGTCGCGGAGAGAAGCGAGCCCTGCTGGCTGATAGCGGCCAAGCTCCCTAAGGACGAGAGGATGGCCATCGCAGAGATGATGGATCAGATCCAAGTGCTGAAAGACAAGGGGCTGATGACAATCAACCTGTACAACTGCTGGCTTAGGCAGTGCCTAGTCCCATTGGCGACCTGGCCCCATTGGATGTATGAATACACCAGGAAGAATGATCCCTCCTGGACCAGGAAGGAGTCGTGGGACGCCGCGGATTACAAGGCCACCCTGAAGAAGATCACCGATGTGGAATTTACTACCACGTCAGCCGGGCTCACCCCGTACATGCCTGAGAAGAACGAGGCTCCTACGGTAAGCCACTCTCATTATCTTTATCTTCAGTCATGACTCTCGCGGGGCAATTTGCAACCGCGGTTTGTAATGTTCATTCGTGGCCCATTCTCAGTTTTTTCAGGTCCTCGAGGGCTGGATTCCCCCACTCGACGAGGAGGTTCCTAAAGAACTCGAGGAGGGGACCGGAGGGTAATCCTCTGAGAGTGAAGAAGAAGAGAAGGAGGTTCTTCCCCTAGCGCCCGCGGCCCACAAGAATCGCATGCAGAAGTAGCACGAGATCGAAGCGAGTTGTAGCTTTGAAGAACACGATGAAGACGATGAGGTCTTGCAGGAGCACGGTTCACGGTGAACGGCCACGCCGGCGAAGCCCGTGTGCAAACTGAAATCGGCCATGAAGAAGCCAGCTCCGAAGCCGGCGTCACCACCTAGGTCGGTGGTGGCGTTTGGGTCGGACGACGAGTCCGATGATGAAGGGACTAAGACCTCAGCCGATATCCCGGTGGACACGACTCCGATGATGGGACCGGAAGTTGCGGACGCAGTGGTGGAGATGGAGGTTCCGGTCACGGCGATCGTGCCAACAGTCCTGGCTGCATCGGAGCCAGGTGCCGCTGAAGCTACAGCGTCAAGGTTGCCACATCCTATGGGGACGACCGCGTCGCCCAGGCCAGAGATTCCTATGACCACAGCTTCATCTTCGAAGAAGCCCGTGGTGTCATGGGCCGCAGATGTCTTTCAGAAGGGGCTCTCGCGCAAGCTAGGCTCGGAGCTGGATAAACCTGCCCACATCAGCACGGGGCTACGCATTCTTTCGGTCGCCAAGTGAGTCTAGTGTTCTCTTTTCCGTTGTTGGATGTTTTCTTGCATGATTTCTTTGCTGATCTTGGTGATTTCGCAGGTTCGGTGCCAAGAAGATAGGTTGCCCTACGGTGGCTAAGATTCCGCTAGTCGTCGCTGTAGAGGAGGCCGACTCCTCCAGGAAGAGGAACCCTGTTATGGAGGTCACGCCCGCTGAAGGCGCAGAGAAGAAGAAGAAAGAAGATGTCGCTGATGTTGCGACATAGGACAACATGGGGGGAATGACCTTGCTGTCTATGCCGAGGAAGTGAAAGTCGCCCAATCGGAGTCAGCCAAGGGGGCTCCATCGACAGAACCGTTGGCCCCAACGACTAGCGCTCCGACGAGGGCGGCTGCGTCGTTTCCGCGCTTCATGGCGAAGGGGTTCCCATTTGTGACAGAGAACCAGTCTCCACAGATTCCAGAGATTGTTGATGAAGACGTTGGGCCTCGTCGCGGGCTCACGTCCTTTGTGGTTCCTTCAATGGACGTCAGCGAACTTCATGGCATGCTTGGTGCCGCCATTCAGGTCAGTCCCCCAATGCCAGATCGCTGAATTTCAGCGGTCGGGCACTGAATTTCTTCTTGTCTCTAGTCCCCAAGTGTCTAGTCGCTCAATTTCAGCGGCTAGGCACTTAAAATTGTAGTCGTCCAGTCCCCGAGTGTCTAGTCGCTGAATTTCAGCGACTAGGCACTTAAAATTGTATTCGTCTGGCCATTGAATGTTTGTTCTATTCATCGGGCCTGCAGAGGGAATCGGCTGATCAGCAAGCTGCGAAGGAACGCCTGGAGCGTGACCTGCGCGTGGCGCAGGAGGCCAACCGACGACTCCAGGAAACTGCTGGCGAGTTGTTGTTCTGCTTGGCGAGCTCGAGCTGTTGGTGCTTACATGAGACTGACTTGTGTTGCTCTTGCTTTGTAGATGGTCTTCCGGCCGCTATTGCCAAGGCCCGTGAGGGGTACGTCCTGGCTACGGAACCGGATTTAGCGAAGGGGCGGATCGACTCGTTAGTGAAGGAACTAGAGGAGGCGAAGGTGTCGATGATCTCTTCTGAAGAGAGGGCCAAGGCCGCAGTCACCACAGCGGAGGAGGAAAGGAAGGCTGCCGACTCGATCATCCTCGGGTTGTAGGGTGACCTTGGTGCCCTTGAGAATCATGTGACAGAGAGCTTCCAGAAACTCCTTGGTGAGTGATTACTCTTTTCCTTTGATACACGGCGAGTCCCCGAGCGGGTGAGTCCATAGTGACGTTGGGTGTCTGACATTGCAGCCTTGATAGGAAAAAGCGACCCGATGGTGCAGACCTTCAATGCCTCACAATGCGTGACTGTGGTGGTGAACACGGCCATCGCCTCGGGGATGTGCATCCAAGTCGTGCTTCAAGGGATATCCCCCACCGAGGTTATTCCTGGGGGGTTGACTGAAGTGTGGCACTATCTAGAGCAGGCGCCCGCCATCGTGGAGTGGATGACGTGATCGGCCTTTAGGCGCGGGGCCGCTACGGCGTTGAGCCTGGGGCTCGCGCATTTCCCTGACGACTTCGACCTTGATGACGTTACCAGCAGCTATCCTCGGCGACTAGCTCGGTGGAGATCTTAGAGGTCCTGAAGTTGACCGCCAAGGCTGCCCCGTTCGTGGAGCGTGTATTGGCGATGGGAGATTTGCTGCCCTACCAGGAGATGGTGGTGGTGCCAGGCGACCCCGAGCCAGAGCACCGAGACCTGAAGTCGGAGCAGCCCTTCCGGTCGGTGCTATCGAAGTCGCTGACGACATACCCAACGAAGCCATGGGAGCCGTATGTCCGGGTCAAGGGTGATGACAGCGCTTCCTCATCAGAGCCTGCAAAATGAGTTGCTGCCCTAGGGGGCTTTTGTAAGATATTCCGAGTGGCCACTTTTGTAATATGAATGGTATTTATGTATGGAAGTAAGAGGAGTCAATCGACTCGCAATGCATGGTTAAACATGTTTGTTGTTGATTTTTATGTGGGCGAGTCCCCGAGTGCGTCCGCCCTTTAGTGGGGTTTACCTCATTTAAGTGCATGTGTGTTTGCTTTGAGTTTTCATTTTGTTTGGGATGATTTGCTGTGGCGCGTGGGGCCAGTCGCATTGCGACTCCAAGGGGGCTCTGTACTTAGCTATTTTCCCAGGCGCAAGTAGGGTCAGTTTAGGCGAGTCCCCGAGCGTGGAACTTAGCCATTCTAGGCGTGTGCCTATCGTAAGTGAGGGTCTGATGCGTTGTTTGTAACCCATCTCTCCCCCTGGCTTGGAAAGCTAGTCGCGTGGCGAGTCCAAGGCAGCTCTCTTACTTGGTGTATTCCCGAGCCGCGTGAGGTTTTCTTGTTGCGAAGTCCCCATGTGTGGTACTTAACCATTCGAGTCGCTTTGCACGAGGATGGGGAGGACAGGTCGCTGTGAGAAGCGTTTATCGGTCGTCTTGGCCCGGTAGGCCAGTCGAGTGAGGCGACTCTGATGGTGGCTCCGGGGTGGCGTGTTCATGGACGACACAAGGCCCTAATATCTTCGGGGCCCTTGGGTCGCACTACTTAGCCGTGCCGGCCGCTCGACCAAGGGTTGACATCCATAGGTAGCGTATTGCTGAATGTACGAGTGCAAGTGGCACAAGAAGATGGCGAGTAGACACAATTTGTGCGATCCAAAGTGATTTCATTATATAACCATTGACTACAAGTTTGAGTTCTATGTATAGAACTTTCGGAGGAGGTTTACGTTCCATGGCCTCCCGACCTCGAGCTAGCCATTGCCTCGTATGTCGATGAGGTAGTAGGCATCGTTGCTAAGAACTCGCCCTATGGCGAATGGCCCCTCCCATGGGGGAGAAAGATTGTGCATGCCCTTCTTGTCCTGGACCAGTCGTAGGACCAGGTCGCCTTCCTGGAAGGTGCGGGTCCGGACTCGGCGGCTATGGTAGCGGCAGAGTCCCTGCTGGTAGATGGCGGTGCGGGAGCGAGCTAGGTCACGCGCCTCGTCGAGCTGGTCGATTCCATCTTGGAGAGCGGTCTCGTTTGACGCCTCAACATAGTTGACGACCCGGGGTGAGTAGTGCTCCAGGTCGGTTGGCATTACGGCCTCAGCGTTGTACACCATGAAGAAGGGCGTGAATCCCGTGGAGCGGTTGATGGAGGTGCGGATGCCCCATATTACGGAGGGGAGCTCTTCGACCCAGCATCCTAGGGTTCACTCGAGGGGCACCTGGAGTTGCGGTTTGAGCCCATGGAGGACACTTTGATTAGCGCATTCCGCTTGACCGTTCGACTCCGGGTGGGCGACTGAGGCAAGGTCGAGTCGTATGCTGTGCTCCTCGCAGAATTCTGCCATGGCGCCCTTGGTGAAGTTGGTGCCGTTGTCCGTTGTGATGCTATGTGGGTA
Source organism: Avena sativa (assembly GCA_916181665.1). NCBI lineage: Eukaryota > Viridiplantae > Streptophyta > Magnoliopsida > Poales > Poaceae > Avena > Avena sativa. The sequence continues at coordinate 598,785,701 of OV702289.1, forward strand.
GCCGTACCGGTAGATGAGCTCGCAGAGGAACTTGGTGGCGGTCTTGCCATCGCACTTCTTGATTGGTTTGGCTTCGACCCACTTGGTGAACTTGTCGACCGCGATCACGAGGTGGGTGAAGCCGGATGGGGCCTTCTTGAACGGGCTGACCATGTACATGCCTCATACGAAAAATGGCCAGGTGATGGGGATGGTCTTGAGTGCCGAACCAGGGAGATGCGTCTGGTTGGCGTACTTCTGGCACCTGACGCACCATTGGACGATGTCGATGGCATCGGTGTGCACGGTGAGCCAGTAGAAGCCGTGTCGCATGGCTTTGGCGACCAGCGACCTGGCATCGGCGTGATGGCCGCAGTCGCTGGCATGGATGTCTTGGAGTATCTTGCGTCCTTCTTCTGGCTGTACGCAGTGCTAGAACACGCCGGTCACGCTGTGTTTATGGAGCTCGCCGTTTATGATGACGAAGGATTTGCAACGGTGCACAACCATTCACGCTTCCGTCTTGTTGCTTGGAAGGACCTTGTGCTCGAGGAAGGCGACGTATGGTGTGGTCCAGTTGCTGGGCTCCATGACCATGGCGACTAGGGCGGGCTCGGGCTGCAGTGGTATCCCGATGTCGATCTCCTTGGGCAGGGAGGCCGAAGATTTGTGGATGATGTCGAGGAAGCCTCCTATGTGTGGCATTTGACCCGATGCGGGAGAGGGCGTCTGCCTCCTCATTCTTTCACCTGTCGATCCACTCAATTGAGTAGCCGGCAAAGTGCCCTCCTAGCTGGTCCACCGCTTGGCGGTATGCTATCATTATCGGGGAAACAACGTCACAGGTCCCAGGGACTTGGCCGGCGACTAGGTCGGAGTCGCCGTAGCATCGTAGGCGGTTGACATTCATCTCTTTAGCGGCCTACATGCCGTGAAGGAGGGCCTCGTACTCGGCCATGTTGTTGGTGTAGGGCTTGAAGTCAAGGTGGAGCACGTAGCAAAGCTTGTATCCCTTGGGGGAGGTTAGTATGATGCCGGCACCGGTGCCATCAGCGTTCTTGGAGCTGTCAAAGTGGAGCGACCAGTAGTGAAGGTATGGGAGCTTCTCTGGCTACTGTGCTCCTTCCCAATCGGCGAGGACATCGGCCAAGGCTTGCGATTTGATCGCTTTGCGTGGCTCGTATTTGATGTTGTGGATGCAGATTTCGACGACCCACTTGGTGACTCGCCTAGTCGCCTCGCGTTTGCGGATGATGTCCTGTAGTGGCGTGGAGGAGACGACCGTGCTTGGGTGCTCCTAGAAGTAGTGGGGAAGTCACCGCTGGGCTCAGAATACCACGTATACCAGTTTCTGGTACTGCGGGTAGCGCTGCCTTGAGTCCGTCAGGACCTCGCTGATGTAGTAGACAGGGCGCTGCACGAGGCGCTCCTTGCCCTCTTCTGGCCGTTCGTCTACCATCACGGCACTAACGACTCGAGTGGAGGCCGCAACATAGATGAGCATTGGCTCTTTGTCAATTGGGGCGGCGAGTAGTGGAGTCACGAGTAGAACTTATTTGAGTGCTTTGAGCGCGTTGTCTGCTTCTACGTCCATTGGAACATGGGGTTCTTGCGCATCAGGCGGTAGAGGGGCATTGCCTTCTTGCCGAGCCAGGGGATGAAGCGACTGAGAGTCGCGACTCGCCCGGCCAGCTTCTGGACGTCACGCAGGCACTCGGGTTTCCCGAGCCGCGCGATGGTGTCGATCTTGGTGGGGTTGGCCTCTATGCCTCGCTCGGAGACCACGTCCCCCAGGAGCTGTCCGGTGGGGACACCAAAGGTGAATTTCCCTGGGTTGAGCTTGATGTTGTACCTCCGCAGATTTGTGAAGGTCTCAGCCAGGTCGGCAAGTAGGTCATCCTGGTGGGTGGATTTTACCACCACGTCGTCAATGTAGACGTGGATGTTGCGGCCAATTTGGCTTACGAGGCACTCTTGCATGCACCTTTGGTAGGTGGCGCCGACGTTCTTGAGGCCGAACGTCATGGCTGTGTAGCAGAAGGCGCCGAATGGCATAATGAACACCGTCTTCTCCTCATCCTCGATCGCCATTTTGATCTGGTTGTAGCCAGAATACGCGTCGAGGAAGCATAGCGACTCCGATCCCGCGGTCGAATCAATGATCTGGTCGATGCGCGGTAGGACGAACTCCTCCTTCGGGCAGGCGCTGTTGAGGTTGGTGTAGTCGATACACATTCTCCAGGTGTTTTTATTTTTTAGAACCAGGACTAGGTTCGCCAGCTACTTGGAGTACTTGATGGTCCGAATAAAGCCTACGGCTAGCAGGTGCTGTACTTCTTCGGTGATTTCTCAGCGGCGATCTTCATTGAAGGGCCGCAGCGACTGCTTTACTAGTCGCACTTTGTGCTCGGCGTTTAGTTTGTGTTCAGCCAGTTCCCTTGAGACACCAGGCATGTCGGATGGTTTCCATGCAAAGATGTCACGATTCTCACGTAGGAACCCGACGAGCATGCTTTCCTATGCGGGGCTCATGTGCGCCCCGATGGTGACTGTCTGGCCGGAGTCGCCCGGTACGAGCTCAACGGTGCAAGTGTGCGTAGCCGCCTCGAACGTAGAGTTCACGGCGGTTGGCTTCTTCAGGATGGTGGGGTCGTCCTTGTTGATGCTGTCCGCGTATTTCGTGAGCTCTTCCGGGTGGTCAGTCTCCGCGGTGATGACGGCGTCGGCAAGCTCGACGCCTTTGTCCTTGCATTCCACGGCCATGTTAGGGTCGCCATGGATGGTGATGATGCCACTTGTCCCTGGGAGCTTCATCATGTTGTAGGCATAGTGGGGGGTCGCCATGAATTTGGCAAACGCTTGGCGCCCCAGGACACAGTGGTAGGGACTGCGGAAGTTCACCAGCTCGAAGACGATCCTCTCGGTGTGGTAGTTCACTGGTGTGTCGAAGGTGACTGGCAGCGTCACTTTGCCAATCGGTTACGCCTTCTAACCGGGGATGATGCCGTGGAAGGTTGTCAGGGTTGGCTCGATCGCTGACTCTGGGAGCTGGAGCCTCTTGAATGTGTCTAACTACATGATGTTGATGGAGCTCCCACCGTCCATCAGCATCTTGGGCAACCAGTAGTCGGCCACTTTGGGTCTGACTACCAGGGCGACTCGCCCTGGGTACTCAATCTTGGGCGCTTGGTCTTGGCGACTCCAGGTGATGCTTTGATCGAAACAGTTGACGAAGCGGGGGATGTTGACCTACATCACCGCATTGACAGCGACTGCGCGGTCGAGCACCTTTTCTCGCGCTTGGTGCCGAGCCCGGTGAAGGTGTGGAGAGATCCGATGGCGTTGACGAAGCTGCCGGCGTTTCTGTTGTCCCTTGGCGGGTTGTTGTTGGGGTCGTCCCGTGCTCGCCTTGCCTTTTCAATCTCCTTGAGGGAGTGGCAGTCTACGGTAGTGTGGGTGGCGGGCTTTCCCTCCATGCTGTGATAAACACAGGGCTAGTTGAGTAGGGCAGCGGGGTCGAATTTCGGCCTCGTCATGTTGTTGGCACGGTAATTCCCGCTATCACGATAATTTCCTCCGTCGCGGCGGAAGTTCTTCGGGTCGCGTTGGTCGTAGCCGGCATTGGCGACGAATTTGACTCGTCCATCACCGCGGCGCTTGCCGGTGATGCGAGTGTTACTGTAGCGCATGTCGCGTTGTCGCCCGTTGTCATGTCCGCTGATGCGGCGTCTTGCTCCCAACTCGTTGTCGGAGTCTTGGTTGGGGTCCTCCTCTGCGTACCGCTTAGCGATCTCGAGGAGGTCGGGGATGTTCTCGAGCATCCAGTAGACCCTCTTGATCTTGGAGACCAGGGGTTCGTACCGGCACGCGTTCTTGAAACAGTAGATTGCCGTGTCCAGGTGGATGCCGGAGGCGTTGATCCACAATTCCTGCCACCTCTGGATCTAGTGGCAGGTCGACTCGCGCTGCCCCTAGATGCATCGTCTAGGTCCTCGATGGTGGTGGCGCAAGTGAAGGAGCCCTCGAAGTGCCTGACAAAGGTGTCACACATATCCCACGAGTCGATGCTATCGGCAGGGAGGGTGTTGATCCACTGCCTGGTCGCTCCCTCCATCATTAGGGGGAGGTAGCGAGCAGCGAGAAGGTCGGTGTGGCCGACGATTCCCATCGCCATTATTTACGTGTTCGGCCACACCACCGGGTCGCACATTGGATCATATGTTTCGATCTCTTTGGACGCCTTGAAGTTGGCAGGATACCTCTCGCCTCGGATCATTGGTCCGGAGCACTAGGAGCCGACTCGGCTTAGCGAGCCCCTTGGTTCGAGATCACCGTGGTTGTTGAGGGTGTGCCTCAATTCATTGGGCTGGCGTGCTCGCCAGGCTTGGTTGTTTGATGATGTGCGTGCGCGCGTCGATGGGCTAACCATTGGCAGAGACCGTGTTGTTTACCAGTCGTGGCTCGTTGGTTGAGAGCACGGGGTTGGCGGCCCGCGGCTGGTGCAGCAGCGGCTCAGGCGGTGGGAAATTGGCGGTGTTAGTGACAGTTGGCTGGCCGCTCGAGGCCGCCCTGCTTGCCGATGAGCGGGAATACATCCACCCTCGCGGGTCGACTCCCGCGGCGTACTGGATCTGGAGCGTGCCTTCTCCTTGGATGTCGAGGCGGGCGACCGCGGCGTCCGCCGTGATGACGTTGTCCATGGGGGTGGAGTACAGTGGGAGCCCGTTGGCATCCCGAGCCTACGGCGAGATGATGATTCGTGGCTGGTCCGGTGGAGGCGCGCGCCCTATGGGTGGTGGTGGGGCTCCGGTCGCCAGTGCGTCGGGTGGTGGGTGGCTGCTGCCACCGGGTGGCGCGTTCTCGCAGTATTCATGCTCGACCACACATGTGGGGTTGCCCTCTTCGTTGAAGTTCAGGACGCGGCCCTGGACGTTGGCGTGCAGGCGGGTCCTAATGCGGCTCTGATGGTAGAGCGACAGGTCCTGCGCCATTTCCCGCTCAAGGCAGAATTTCTCGCGCTCGGCGAGCTCCTTGCGTGTCGGTTCCTCCAGGCGTAGGCGATCTTCCTCCACCTCCGTTGCTATGGCAGTTGGTGGGATTAGTGTGGAGAATGGATCTGGTGGGGCGGCCATGCTGCCCGCCATGTAAATCGCGTTAAAGCGATTGGATCTGGCGCAGAAGTCCTCAGGGGACTCCGAGCCAGAGTCAGAATCGAAGATTCCAAGGATGGAGGAGTCCTCGAAGTCTGCAGGGTTGGAGACCCTCGTGATGGAGTTCTCCCATGAAGCGGCGGTGATGGATCCATCGACCGAGGCGGGGGTCACGGAGTCAGTGTCGTCATGGAGAGCCGCGTCGTTCGTGGCGGCATTAGTCCTGACCACGTTGCTGGCGGCCGAGTCGTACTCGGTGGTGAGGCGGCTAATGGAGCGGACCTGCTCCTCCGAGAGCAGATCGCGGCGTGGCACCGACCCGCCGACGATCATTGTCCCTGCCGGGTCGACTGAGTTGGTGAAGCGGACGAACATGTTGATGGTGCCAACCGGCATCACCGCGCCGTGGGTGATCGGGCGCGACGCCGGGATGTAGTTGCTGGGCAGGATCTGGAGGATCCCGCCGGTGGCGATCACGCGGCCGGTGGCGATCGGGCAATCGATTGGGAATGCCCCATGATGGGCGCCACTGTCGTGGGAATGGCCACGGTAGTCGCTACCAGGGGTAGCGATTGATAGAATCGGGGGCGAGAGCTGGCGACCATCTGCGGTGCGAGATGGGGGCGGATGCACATGAGTTTGCCCAGGTTTGGCCTCCCAGAGGGTAAAGACCTACTCCTGCTAGATTGTATTGGTAGAGAGCGAGTTACATGGGTGGCGAGCTCGGCGTCTAAGCAACGAGTCGCTTGAAGGGGTATATGATGGAACGTAATTACTCAAGGAACCCTAGGGAGGTTTATACAGAGGGTACCTCGCTAGGGTTTACAGTATACAACCGAACAAGCTATGGATTCTGAGGCTCTTGACCTAATCCGACTAGGCTTCAGCTACGCTTTTGGGCCTCCAGTCTCCACTCGCCGGGCCTCCTTCCCAGTCGCATTCCAGTCGCCGTCCTGCAGGCCCACTCGCGAGGCATGTGGCCCAATCAGAACGTCCTGCTAGGCATACCCCATTTGGCATATCCCCATCACTCAGTAAGATGAATCATCTAGATTGATCATGAGAAGTCAAGCTACAGTATGATGAAGTATGTAATATGATTTGTATGGAGTAGTTGAAGGCATAGTAGCTTAACCAAGCTAATACAAGAACAATCTTGTATCATGGGAATAGTACCATATCTCTTCTAGAGGATTAATATCACATGTAATATAGAGAAAATTGTAATCTTGCAAGCCTTGGAAGTAGTTGCAAGATGGATTTAAGGAATTTAATAGATAGAGTTAGTAGTAGCTGCACGATGGATTCATCAAAGGTAGCTAAGAAATGGAAGTTATATGCAAGGAGTAGAATAAAGGAATATTGTTGAAGTGGCATGACCATGTCATCATATGATAATGGATATGGTGGAGCCAGATGAGTAGTTAATTTAGACAGATGTGATCTTTGTGAATAAGGTATAAGAGAGATTTAAATAGAGTATATTTAGGAAAGGAATTCCTTGTCTAAAGAGAAGCTTAGTGAGGTATTAAGGTAGGAGTGCTTGAGAAACCTTTAACCAACAGTATATCAAGCCATGACAAGAACCATGTCTACCTCTTTGTCCAGAACCCTAGAATTAAGTTAGTAGTGGAACCAATTCCTAATTTCAAGCAGCCATTGGAAAGGTATCTCTTATCCAAATGAAACTTCTAAGAGATAATTAGAATGCCAGTTGAGGGTGTATTAATGAGAGCCTTGTCTACCTAATTGTCTTAAACCCTCATAGAAACCTAGACCCATGAACTAACAAGAGTACTCTAGGAAGTAATTCCAATATCTCACTCTAAGAGGGGATATTAACCTAATCATTGATTGAGAAGTAATGTCTTTAAATCTTAATATTTACCTATGTCCATAATAGAATATGAGTCTATTCAATATTCGCCAAACTTAAGATAACCACTTGTTAAATGAGTATCTCCCTTTTCCCACTAGCAATTGTTGTTTGTGCATAAATACTCAACCAAGATTGTATTATGCTAACTATAAACCCCACAAACTAAGTAGAGTTTGAATAAGAGAAATCACCAAATATGGAGAACCATGAAATTCAAATCACCATACCATGAATCACAAGGTTTAACACCTTATAATGTATATAGATAAATCCTTTATGAGGATAAGTAGGAACACGATTCTATATACATCAATAAACATTTCAAACCAGTACCATTAAGATTATCAAGTGAAAACAAAATCATTTTTATGAAATCTTATTATGAGAAGTAATTCCTAAAATCCTAATCCCTAATTACTTTGTTTAATAAACAAGATTATATATAATAGTGGAAATTGTAACACACTGACAAGGTTAGGTCACTCAACTAATATCATGTCCTTTGAAATGTTTAAAATACTGTATAAAAGTATTAATGCTTAAAAGGTTGGAATTTAAATGGAAAATGAATTCTGAAAACAGAAAACCAAAATATAAAAAGAAAAAGGAAATAGCCAGCAGCCACGGCCCATCTCTTCCTCGCCTAACTGTCGCTAGTGTGCACCCTACAGAGCGTTCCGCTTGCTCGGCCAAAGCCCAGCACTGGCCCAGCCCAACGTACCGATTTGTCCACCCTATCGTCATCGTCAACCTCATGCAGCCGCCGAAGCAGCTGCGTGGCAAGCGCGTCGCCGCTCGCCGGCATGGAGATTACTGTTGCCGTTGCTAGGAGGGGATAAGGAGGCCACGACGACGCCCTCACTTGTCCTCATCCCCATTTTCCCCGTACTCGCCTGCCCTCTCTCTCCCGCTGCACACGCGAAACCCTAGCTTCAGGTACTCTTCCTCCCCGTCAATTCTGAGCTCGCCTTGGCCATCTGAGACCACTATGATGTCCGTCGTGATCTTCTCAATCGATTTCCCCCATCCACGCAAGCCGAGGAAGCCCAAGGCGTTCGGATTGAGACCTCCTACCCGTAGTCTGGTCACCATCATCCCCGTCGATTTCGGTCACCATCTACTTCACCGACCACACCACCGCGTTTCTCGTGAGGTCCTGATTCCGATAGTGTCCTCCCCTTCCACGATTGATTCTTCTATCACCGCCGCCATGATCGACAAACACTGCCGCTGAAGCTCGTTGCTAGTCATCCTCCGGTGACCAATCCTGGATGACACCGCCATTAGATTGTCTGTCTTGACGCCCTGTTTCCAATGACACCAAGAGTGCTAGTTAAGTCGCACTAGATCACCGCCGCCGCTTGCCGTATGTGCGTCTTCGGCGAGGTGACGTCACCCCGACATCAGACCCGCGTCACAACCCTACCACGTCATGAGTTTGACTGGTCCACGCCCACGTGGCTACCGATGTGGCCGATGGCCCACGAGTCAGTGTGTGTGGCTAGTAGGTGTTGGTATAAAACGTAGTTCCTATTTAGAAAATAGATTAGATATTATAAATTCGATTATAAATATTTTTCAGGAATTTAAGAAAATGATTAAATCTTATAAATTTAGAAGAATATGTTTAATGTATGAAAATTTACAGAAAAGTAAAATCTATAATTTAACCTTATTATAAAACATTAATAGGTTAAATATTTAAATAATTATTATCTAATAAAGATTTTATAAGTAATAATACTTTGAAAATTCATATTTTAATATTGGTAAATAATAAAAATAAAAATAATATATCAAAATTCTTAGAAAAACAAAATATACATTTATAAACTTGTTTTATATATTTTTGTGATACTTAACTAAATATTTATTATTTACTTAGTATTTATAAAGTGTTAAAACTTATAAAAATCATATCTTATTATTTAAAAATCACAATTTTTTTATAATATACCAAAATGATCACAAAAATAATATCTACATGTTTAGTACTCCAATAAACTTGAATTAAACTTATTTCCTTAATGGATAATTCATAAAAGGATATATAAAATTAATAATACTTCTAATATTATCCATTAAAGGTCTAATAATAGTGTTAATCTTAAGTAATGCTACTATAAAGTCAAAATAGTCTAAAGCATCCTAAATACAATATTTGTGAAACTATTATTCACAAATAAGTGTGTATTATCTTCAAAAAAGAATCTTATGAAATATAAAATCCTCAAGAATGATATTCTTATTTTACATAATAAAACCTTTTACCATGACTTCCACCACAAGTTTATAAACATCTTAAAAATCCAAAGGTAATTCATGAGTAGTTAAATAATATTGTTTCCTTGCTTACAAATCATAATCACTAATTTATAAGAAGACAAATGATTCTATTCAATCATAAAGTTAAGAAACTACTACTCAAATAAAAGTAATACCACTTTTAATTAACCTTAAAGAAACATTATGAAGTGAACAAATTATAATACCATATAATGACCAAGATAGATAAGTCTCAACTACTAGTGTGGTCCTTATTCAAATATAGTAACTCTTTCTTCTTTGAGAGTTATAACTAGAAGGAAAACCTAAGAGTGTTAACTTTAAGTTTAACTGCCTTTACTTTGTAAAACTAATCTTTTCCTCAAAAGTTATTCTTTTAAGAAACATTAAAAGTAATCCTTAAAGCATTTCTATAAAAGCTCTAATTGATTAATAATCTTGCTTAAGTAATCTTTTAGATACCATGCTCAATTGAGTGATTTAGTATGGTATGCTACTTGTTGTACTTACATATTGTTTCACGCACTATCACAAGCCTTAATAAGAAGCACATGTGTGAAGCTAGTATAAAAGTGCAACACATTCTAAATAACTCATCACCAATTCCAAACCCTAGATCAGATACGATTATTCCGGGGATTCGCGTTTATCAAATTGCATTACATTACTTATGCATAATTGCATTTTGATTCTTTAAACATTAGTCCTTACCGGACCAATGATGCTATTTACAAAATTTGGATCTTCTAGTATCGTGAAGACCGTGAGTGCATAATCTTGCCATCACAAAAGGCAAGTTCACAACTTGCTCATGTCCTTTGATTATTTTCTATCAAATGCTTGTAACTCAAATGTTGTCATCACCTGCATTTCAAAAAGGTCAGAAAACACTATTTTCGTAATAATATGATTATGGATTATTTACCAAGAGGTAATAATCTACTGATATAGTTCCAATGGTAAAAGAACATAATATCTAGGACTTAACAACTAATGTCGCCAGTGATTCTAGCGTCGTATATTATGCATTAAACATGAGATTTGAAATGGGGCGGAGAAGTCAGCTACATCTTCTTCCTTTCGCATGGACGGATGACCTTATCGTGAGGCTGTGAATTTCTCGTGGAGAATCCAGCACATGGGTGGGACCCCTTAGTTCCCCGTGATACTGGTGTCTTGATTTTCTATGAGGGGCTACCGGAGGTATAGCTAGTCCTTTATGGGGCTTTCCAGGGGCATAACCTTCGGGTGCCTACCAGAGTTATAGCTTGTCCTATATGGGGCTTAACAGAGGTGGGGCATGTCCTAGAGGATCGTGTCTTCATGCAGGGTCGTGGAGAGGGGCAGTGATTAGCTTGGATCTTAGACTGGGCCCCATACCAAGAAAGTATGGACAAGCTCATGACTTGGTTGTGCAACAAAGCTAAGGTCTGTCATGGGTAAAGCAACGCACCTCTGCAGAGTGTAAGAACTATGACATGTTACTCCCTGTTCCGGGAAGGATCTATGAACGTGGCAGGAAAGGAACCCCATGAAGGTTCTGGTCAACCTTGAAGGCTGTCAGACATAGTTTTTATAATAAAAATAACCTTTGAAGAAATGTTTACGAAAACCTGCATTGCCTATGACATTTGGTCTGTGGCTGTAGAGATAGTGCATCATACACTCTGTTTAGTGAACTTGCTGAGTACGCTCGTACTCAACCGTACCTTCTTAACACTTGCTAGGTTCTAAGCTCTTGAAGACAACGTCAACACCAACTTGTGCTCAAGAAACCATCATCGACAGCTCAAGTTCTTCAAGTAAGTCAATAAAGTCAACATATACATCAGCTGAAGTGAAGACGAAGTTCCTGATTAGATAGGAGTAGGTACTCTAGCCATAGAACCTACTTCTGTAGAGCAATGCAATAGAAGCATTTTCAAGCCAGATAGTTTAGATATTACTCCTTTTAGCTAGATAGTTCTGAGTTATTATTCTAGTTCTTCTTTGTGAGAACTTTCTTTCTCTCTCTTTAACCTAGAGTGTTCTCTAGATCTTCTGTAAAGAGTCGAGTTGTAATCTATAGTCATGTCTTGGACCTACTGTGTTTCTATTGTACCACTCTGAGGGATGTAATACTAGTGAATGGTGTTTCATTGGTGTTATGTCAACGACTATAGTGTACTACATCATGATGTGGTATGCTGGGTCACCGCAGCTGGTATCAGAGCATATGCTTTGACCTTAGGATTAAAACACTTTTGGGAAGATCTGTAGGTTGGATAGTGACTATAGGAGCCATCTTATCTAAACCAAGACTTGTGATGGGTATCCACTTGAGGATAAACCTTGTCACACTTAAGTTGGATGGTCTTATCATCTTTCTTAAGGATTAGTTATATGTCTTATCTAGATAAATGTTATGTTAATGTAGTTTTAAATAGGTATAACACCACTAAGATATCTTAAGTAAGTTAAAATATCAAAGAAGGATACGACTAAGATCAGAATATCATGTGGAGCAGTATTAGTGACGGAGTCTATATTTAGAATCTCTGTGAAGCAGCCGAATCTTACCACTACTTGATACCATTATACCACTTAAGGTAGACCATTAGAGTATGTATAAATACAACTGGAAGTAAATCATGTGGCATTCACTTAAGATTTCCATGTGATGGAGTAGAATTCTGTTAAGAATCATTAATAGTAATCTAAGAAGAAGAGTCGTCATGGTGAGATTAGCTCTTTAATCATGATGACTAGGTAAATCTTAACAAGTTTGTGGTGAGAATAGCTTCGAGACCATGATAAGTTTGTAATTAGGAAAAGTACTTAGTAAATAATCTTCTAATAACAGTAAGTAAAGAACAATGTAGGTTTATGGTAGAAGTCATAGGTGTCATAATATTACGATAATTTTTGAATTAAGGTAGTAACTACAATTTTGTTAGTAGTTTTGAGAGATCATGTGAAGATAGTTTACGATAGAATGGAAAATTGGTGGTCTTTAGTAGTCCTAAAGGAGAGGTAAGTGGTTAGTCAAAACCAAAGTGAGATCACTTTACTCAAGATTATCTAGTTGCAACTGAGCAAATTGGGTAAATATTGAGACAAAGAGTAGTTTAACCCCTAAGTGCTAAGTATCACAAAGTAAACCTATACTAGGAGGTGTCATATACTACACAGCTAAGCCTGAATTCTAGAGGTATTATACTCAACTACTATATTCTAGGCTTAGAATGATGTGAGTTATATGTACCACATTTGGATTTCCTGGTTTTTCTTGGATCTTCTTGATTGACTAGATCTATGCATGAAGTTTGACTTGATGTGCAAATGCATTTTGCATCATCAAGTTATTACTTGATGTTATAGACCTAGATAGAAAAGGGAATTCGTGTAAGGGAGTGACGAGTTCTGAAGATCAAGATGAAGACTTGCATGAAGAAGGAAGCCAAATGTAAGGAGTATCAACACTATTTTGAAGGATGGATCAATCCCAACTCATTATGAGATGGCAATAAGAAGGATTATTAGTGCAGAAAAAGGTGCGGAGCAACATGAAGTAATAAGTTTAGTTCACTCTAGATAGGTGATGTTGCTCAGAAGCTAAGGAAGTTGTTGTACCAAGTTCATGGAAGGAACATGAAAGGGAGCAAAGAAGAAATCTTGGAACAAAAGTGGTATTCAAGCTCTGACAACTCAGAGAGAATGCCAGTAAGAACTAGGAAACCCGTAGGGTAACCCATTGATACGTCCAAAACGTATCTACTTTCCCGAACACTTTTGCTATTGTTTCTCCTCTATACTTGTGTGATTTGGATACAACTAATGTGGACTGACGCTGTTTTCAGCAGAATTGCCTTGGTGTCTACTTTTTGTGCAGAAAATCAACTATCAGGAAAAATCCCAGAAAATATGCCAAAAATCCTATTTCACCCGAAGACTCCAGGAGCCAGAATACGAGACGGAGAGGAGCCAGGGGGTGGCGCGGGCATGGCCAGGCCGCGCCAGGGGGTGGTGTGGGCCCTAGGCACCCCCTTGGCCTCTCTCTTCGCCTATAAGGAGCCTTCTGACCTAAAAACTTCGGGGGGTTCGATGTTTTTCCAAAAGGAGTTCCGCTCCGCCGCCACCACCAGATTCCACGAAGCAGCACCAGAAATTCCGTTCGCACCCTGTCGGGACGGGGAATTGGAGGAGATCATCACCATCGCTTCTCCATCAACCATCCATGTTTCCCCATCTATGAGTGAGTAATCCCCTGCTGTAGGCTATGGGGATGGTAGGGATTGGATGAGATCGTTCTTGTAATGGCATCAGATTGTTAGGGCATGGTGCCTAGTATCTTTTATTAGTGCTTTATGACTTTGTTGTGACTTGTTGTGCTTAATGCTTGTCACTAGGGCCCGACTGCCATGATTTCAGATCTGAACATGTTATTGATTCATTATGATAGTATTGTTTTTGGTCTTATCTGCAAGTTGTATACACACGTTGATGTCCCGAACCTATGGCCCCGAAGTGACAGAAATCGGGATAACCGGAAGGGAATGGCTTTGATGTGAGGATCACATGTGTTCACGGAGTGTTAATGCTTTGCTCCGGTGCTCTATTAAAAGGAGCACCTTAATTGCCAGTAGTTCCCTTGAGGCCCCGCTGCAAACGGGCTGGCAGGACAAAAGATGTTGTGTAAGTTCTCATTGCGAGCACGTATGACTATATATGGAACACATGCCTAGGATTATCTAGTACTTGGATGCTTTATCTTATTTATCTGCAATTGCCCTATGTTTTGATTGCTATGTGAATTGTCTTGTCCATGCAACACCCGTCCATCCATCCCTATGCCTACCGCACTCGAATCCCACTGTTTACTGCTTTTGTTACTACTGTCTTTGCTTTACTACTGCTGCTACTTTACTATTCCTACTACAAAACTATTGCTACTGATAAACTGCTATGAGCAAGATTGTTTCCAGGTGCAGCTGAATTGACAACTCAGTTGTTAAGGCTTATAAATATTCTTTGGATCCCCTTGTGTCAAATCAATAAATTGGGTTTCACTTCCCTCGAAAATACTGCGATACACCCCCTATACTTGTGGGTCATCAAGACTATTTTCTGGCACCATTGCCGGGGAGCATAGCTTTATTTATCAAGTTCACTTGGATTCTCTATTGTTCGCTGCTATCCATCCATCATGGGCAAGTCTCGTGATGGCAAGGTTCCTATTTTACCATCCACTACAAGAAGAGGTACGGTTCTGAACACCTCTGTTGCTCTTGATTCATCGTCTATTATAAGTAAGCTCGTTACACCACCACATACACATGCTACACACACTGCTACTACTGTTGAATCTGAAACTTCTGATGCTACTTCTACTGTGCTTGATAAGAGTGGTTCATTAGGTCCTTTCCTAGATACTATGATTGCTAGAACTATAGCTGGAAATACCGAAACTCCTAATGAAGACACTACCACACCTGTTAGTTCACCTGAGTCTAGTGAAAGTTATGATATTGAAGATGGTTATGTTGAGATGACCGATGAATTTATTAAAGAATGTAAAAACACCCATGATAGGAGTGCTTCTAAGAGTCTCCTTGAGAGGCGTACTATTAGACCCAAATTGTCTCTTGTTGCTATGTTTACTGCTTCTCCCATAAACATTATAGATGAAGATTATGATTTCTCTCTCGATCTATCTTACATAGCTATTGTCGAGAAAGAACCTTTTTGTGGGACTAAGAATGAAAGCGCGGTAGCACATATGAATGAACTTTCTACCATGAGTGGCTTGTTTTCTAATGATATTAAGATGCGTACTTACTTTGTTGCCAAGATCTTCCCTTTTTCACTGAAAGGACAAGCTAAGACTTGGTTTAGTAATTTACCTCTTGGATCTATTGATAGCCCTGAGTGCTTGATTATTACTTTCCTGCAGAAATATTTTCCTCCTAGTGCTACACATGCTATTTTGCAGGAACTTTTTGATTTTGAACAGGGAGAAAAAGAGATATTGCCTGAATCTTGGGCAAGGTTTTGTGCTTTGATTCATGCACAAGCTGGAAGTCCATTACCTAAGAATGAGCTTATTGATATATTTGATAATGGACTAATCGAGGAATCTAGGACATACCTAGATAGTTGTGCTCATTGTGTTTTCAGAAATACGACTCCTAAGGAAGCTGAGGAATTAATGGCTAAAATAAGTAAGAACTATGAAGATTGGACTCCTCCTAAACAAGCTATACCTAAAGTAATTGTACCTGAGCCTACTATTCCGGTGCCTATTCCAACATCAAAGAAGAGGGGAGTTATTGAATTAAATGATGAAGTGATGAAGGAAGCTAAGAAATGTCTTAAAGAGAAGGGAATTAAAGCTGCAGATGTCAAGAATTTACCTCCTATAGAAGAATTATGTAAGCCTATTCCCTACTCATCCACTATTGAGGTACACTCTCTCCAACACTTTGATGAAGGTGATATCCCTTACTCTAAACCTCCTGGTCAATGCTTAGAAGAATTTGATATCTTTATTGTTAAGAAAGATAACTTTAATAAAAGGGTGCAAAATCATCTAATGGAAAACACTAGAGCTATTGTTGAGTTGAAAGATATTGTGGAAAGAACCTCTAATGATGTTAAAATGATTGTCAAACACTTTCAAATGGTTCAAACTCAAATAGATCAACTTGTTAAAGTGCAAAACGACTTGCTAGTTAATGCTACTAAAGAAAAACATGCTTATGAAATTAGAACTAGAAGTGGAGCTCCTACCCAGGATCCTCTATATCCTGAGGGGCATCCCAAAAGAATTGAGCAGGATTCTCAACAAGCTGAAAATAGTGGTTCTACTCGCAAGAAAAGTAAGAAGAAACATAAAACTGTTGTAGAACCCTCTGAACCTGCTATAGATCCTAATAGTATATCTATCTCTGATGCTGAAACTGAAAGTGGTAATGAAGAAAATGAAGTTCCAATGAATAAAAAGTTGAAGAAGAACCTGAAAACCACACTAAGAATACTAAATACACCAAAGAAGATTTTATTGCTAAGAAACATGGTAGTGAAAGAGAACCTTGGGTCCAAAAATCTATGCATTTCCCTGATAAGAAACACAAGTCAAAGGAAGATGAACTTTATAATAAGTTTTGTGAGTGGATGAAGCCTTTATTCTTGCAAATTCCTTTGACTGATGCTATTAACTTGCCTCCTTACTCAAAGTATATGAAGGACATTGTCTCGAATAAAAGGAAGATCCCTAATGAAGAAATTTCTACTTTGCTTGCTAATTACTCCTTCAATGGTAAGGTTCCTAAGAAACTTGGAGACCCAGGGATTCCAACTATCCCTTGCTCTATTAAGAATAGTTATGTTAGAACTGCTTTGTGTGATTTGGGAGCTGGAGTTAGTGTTATGCCTTTCTCTCTCTATAAGAGGATTCAGCTTGAAAAATTGATACCAACTGATATATCTTTGCAAATGGCTGATAAATCTACCACTATTCCTGTGGGTATATGTGAGGATGTACCCATTCAAGTGGCTCATAATGTCTTGATATTAATTGATTTTGTTGTGCTTGAAATGCCTGAAGATGATAATATGTCTATTATTCTTGGGACCCCTTTTCTTAATACTGCAGGAGCTGTTATTAATTGTAATCAAGGAAAGGTGACGTTCAATGTTAATGACAAGGAACATACTGTCTATTTCCCGAAGAAGATTGAAAGGACTTATGGTTTGAATTCAATTGAACATGTTGAGGGCATTCAAGTTGGAGAAATATATTGTCCCATACCAAGAGAAAAATTTGAAACTATTATGATTGGGACCATTGCTATCAAGGTTGAGGTAACATAATCATTAGTGGAATACAAAGTTTTGTCTCATATGCAATTGTTTTGGTAGCAAGACTTGATCAACCTTGTTAACAAAAGGATTCCATTGAACAAACAATGTTTTCATTATGATTATCTCCGTTAATTTCTATCCTTTGCATTTTAGTTTTTGCTTTCGTTTAGTTTTCTTTTTGTTGTTAGTTTCTTGCATGTTAGAGTGTCTTAGAACTTCTGTAGTTCTAGCTTTGTTGTGTCCTTGCATCATGTTTCCAAAAAATCTCTCTGCAGAAAAATCTTTCTTCTATGTCTGAAAAATGCCCAAAAATAAAGTGTCTCGAAAAATTTCAGAAAATTCATATTAAATTTTTACATGAAAAAAGGGGCAGAGGAGTACCTGGGAGGTACTAGGGGGCCCACCAGGCAGGCACACCACATGGTGGCGCGACCAGCCTTGGGTGGCGCCATGCCCTGTTGTGGGCCACCCCTGTCCCCCCACTAACTCTCTCACCTGCCACTTTCTTCTCTCTCCCGAGTAAGCTCCAGTTCATAGCTCAAAATCGCGTTCTTGCTGTGCTTGCTCTCGATTTTTTCGATCTCCTTGCTCATCCCTTCTTTCTTGCTGAAATTTGGGGCATTTGTTCCCTGGTATGTGACTCCTCCCCTTGTCCAAGTAGATTTGTGTTTAGTGGATTATATATTGAGTATTTTGCTGTTGTAGGTGACTGGTTATGAGAGCTTGTAAGCTTGTTTGATGCTTAGAGATATAGTTTTGGTGCATGTTTAGGCCTCTTACAAGTCCCTATGAGTAGAATCCTTCATTATTTTTACTTTGCAATCACTTGTTTAATAGGTGTTTAAATTTCAGAATACCAAGCATGAACAACCATACTTTTGGAGAGATATTTGAGAGTGATGCACCTAGGAGGTCGAGGCCCTCAAGAACAGCCTCTCAACGAAGATCTCATTGCAACTCGTATTGGTAGTGAAAGGGATGATGGGGATGCTCACCCATCCTCTTTTCCTTGTTTTACTTTCTTACAAGATGCAGGTATTCTTGATGATTTCTTGCTACTGATTGAGAGGGTTGGTTTGACCTCATATATGCAAGATGAGAGTGCGCAATACGCTATGCTCAGCAAAACTTTTGTTGAAAGCTTCACGTTTACTAACAGATCCTATCAGTCGACTGTCTCTTTTAAAATCTATAATATGTCCTTCACCATGCCTTTGGAGAGATTTTGTAGTATTGTAGGTGCACGCATGACAGGGACTGTGAAGAAAATTCAAGGATGACCCGCTGATTTGCTGGAGCTTTACCGAGGGGTGACCAATGATGATGACCGCGTGGCGCAACGTGGAAAGATAAGAAATATCCAACTCCCTGCTCTCAGATACTTTGCATATTATCTTGCTACTAGTGTACTGGGTAGAGAGAAAACAAGTAATATCTCCAACTATCATTTAGCATTCATTGCTGCTACGCTTAACAATGATACTCGGTACAATCTTGGCTCGCTTATTGCTCGCTGCCTAGCTGCTAGGGGGCCTATCTATGGGGGCATCATTGCCTCGCGTATAGTCAATGCATTAGGTCTTTCAGTGGATTCCTATGATGCTATGCTGGCACCACAGAGGCTTGACCTTGTTGCTATGAAAGCTCATCACTTTGTCACTGCTACTTCTGATTTGGACAGTCTAGTATATAGGATGCTTTTCACTAACGGGGATGAAAGGGAGATCCTTTTGCCATAGCCTGCTTTGTTTAGTGTTCACAGGTGAAAGAACATTTCATGTTTTCCTATGTTTTGCGTGTTAGATAACAATACTATGGAGACTTTTCATGTGTGCTAAGTGTGCAGGAAGTTATGAGGGGGGGGGGGCGGATAATCCGCCCCACCAAGGGACGAATAATCCAGCCTACCTCATCTCTCAAGGAAGCCAAGGCGCGTCGCTCTATGTCCAGTCGGATTTTTTCCCGGAAAATCCGAACTGGGGCGGTTTTTCC
The DNA here is from genome assembly GCA_916181665.1 of Avena sativa. NCBI lineage: Eukaryota > Viridiplantae > Streptophyta > Magnoliopsida > Poales > Poaceae > Avena > Avena sativa. Next base: position 598,804,829 of record OV702289.1, read on the forward strand.
TCCCCAGGCTAGATAATCCGGGTTTCGCAAGGGCCGGATAATCCAGCCCCCAGTTTTCGATCAAAAGGAGCCAAGGCGCGTCGCTCGGTATCCGGTCGGATTTTCTCCCGGAAAATCCGAACTGGGGCGGTTTTTCTTCCCCAGGCCGGATTTATCCGGCCTTCGTATAGGACCGGATAATTCGGCCCCCAAAAGTTGATCAAGGGCAAGCTCGGCGTGATGCTCAGAGAGGGGGCGGATTTTCTGCCGGATATTCCGAGTCTGGGGCGGTGTTTTCCCCAGGCCGGATAATCCGGCCCTCACTTGAGCCGGATAATCCGGCCCCCAAAGCGTGCAACGGCTGGTTTTTGGAAGGGGGTATGAGTACCCCTTCTTCCCCAATGTTCAGAACTCTTGATTCATTCAAAATTGACCAGACCTTGTGCAAGAGCTCTCATTCTTGATCTCCCACTTCAACCACCCGAAGGTCTTGCTCTTTGGTGGAATTGAAGGAGGAGAAGTTCATCATCAACATCAAGAATCAAGCACTTTAACTCCTCTCCATTCACTTGGAGAAATCCTTGATCTAGTAGTCTTTTCAATACCTAGATCTTGTTATTGTATTTGACAACTTTGTTCTTGTGGCAGCTTGTTGTCATTTCGGGAGCCTCCAAGTTGTTGTGGAGTTGTTGCCCCGCTAGTTGTGTAAAGGCGCCGGTGCCCACCTCGAAGGGTACCTATAGTGGAAGGTGGACCAGGCCTGTTGTGGCGAGATCCATCGGAGAACAGGGTGAGGCCTTTTGTGGCGTGGTGGTCTTAGTACCACCCACCCCTCCAACGCAGACGTACTTCCCTTAACAAGGAAGGAACTGCGGTCAAACAAATCATGTGTCTCCGCGTGCTTCACTTTGGTTTACTCATTCCTCTTCCACTCGCTCTTTACTCGCTAGTAGATAGGTTTGCATATAGGAAAATTCCATCCAATAGTTTATCTAGAGAATTTACCCTTTGTGTTAAGCCTAAAATTGAAAAAGAATTAAAAATTGGTGTAGCACCTATTCAACCCCCCCACTAGGTGCCCATACGATCCATTTCAATTGGTATCAGAGCCCCCGCTCTTAATTCGGGCTTAACCGCCTAAGAGTAGTATGGGTACCAAGGATGATGGAAATGAGGCTGTGGATAAGGTCACAATGGATGATCTCAAGTCGTTGGAAAAACAACCTTGTTGAAATCCTTTGAGTCCAAGATGGAGGAGATGAATCAAATGATTGCTCGCCTTACATCATCCATAGCCCCATCTCCATCCTCCTCTGAGGCTCCCACACCATCATCTAAGGAAAAGGGTAACGCCGGATCTAAGGATGATGATGTGGAAGGTGAAAAACTAAATGGTTCCACCTCCAAAAAGGGAAGTGGTAAGGAGGAATATAGTGAGGTTCACCACGTATATTCCCCCGACCCACCTATCCCTCGTCCTCATATAAACAATAGGGGCGATCCACCCAAGCTCACTGCATCTTCTTTTAACCAATGGCAATTTCTAATGAAATCTCATGTTTGCAGCTCCTCTATTGAACTGTGGAGGATCATTGAAGAAGGTCTTCATGTTGGAGATCAAACAATCTAACAAGAAGGGAAGTTGTGGATAGCCAGTTGAATGCCACTGCTCTCCACATGATACAGCTGGGTGTGGGTCCCAAGGACATGCCACACATTGAACATCTCAACACGGCTAAAGAGGCGTGGGATGCTCTTACGGATCTTTGTGTTGGAAATGAAAGCATGAGAAGAAACCGGTATGATGCCCTTAGTAACGAAGCTGAGGGATTCTACATGTTGGATGGTGAAAACCATGAGGACATGTATAGAAGACTCAAGGACATCGCAACAACATTTCAGAAGCATGGGGCCACTCACATTGATGATGCATGGATAAAAAGAAAGTATGTGAGTGCCTTAATGCCTTTCAAACCGATGGATTTGAAGAGCTTGCAAGGTAGACACAATTATCATCAAATGACATCCAATGAAGTCATGCAAGAAATGGCGTCATTCAAAGTGGCGGCAAAGAATGTTGAAGATGCCCGTGCTCGGGCCATTGGAATGCAAAAGGGTGTCAATGTGGCTCTCAAAGCCAATGTTGTTGAGCAAGAGGATGATGAAGGAGCATTTGAGAGGGTATCCATGGACTGCCCCGATGAGGTCAAACGTGCTCATGGTGAGTACATCGCATTCTATGCAAGGAACTTTTGGAAGGACCCTGCCAAAGCCAAGTCTGAACTTGAGCGCAAGAACGGGTCAAATGGAAGAAGAGAAAGTGGCCCAAGATTGAGAACTTGCTTCAACTGTGGAGATAGACTGCACTTTGTAGCCGAGTGTCCTTATGAAAATAGAGAAGACAATGGTGGCAGGCTCATTCTCAAAGAGAAATCCAAAGTTCCTAAGAAGAAGCCATTTGCTAAGAAGAATGGCCCTTTCAAGAAGCAACCCAAGATGGTCCTTGTAGCTCAAGAGGAATACTCCTCCGCAAGTGAAGATGAAGAGGATGATGATAGTTCCCGCGAAGTGGCTGCTATAGCCACCACATCGACTCCCTCCTCTCTCTTCGACTCGCTGAACGAGAACGCCATCAACAACAACGCCACTTGCCTAATGGCAAGAGGATTCGAGGTATCGACTTCTAACCCCTCATTTTCTAAGACTAACATAATTTTGGATATGGATGATCATGACAGTCTTGAAATGAAAGAAGAAGTTATTGCCTTGGATACTTTTTTCACTAACCTACAAGGTGAGCACAAACTCCATTTTGATAATCTTATGAGTCAACCTGCTCGAGCCGAAGATCTCCTTGAAGAAAAGGGCAGAATTGAAAGAGAAGATGCCTTGGAGATAGCCTCTTTGAAGAATGCCTTGGAAGAGGAAGAGGAAACTCGAGTTTCTTTGGAAGAAAGACTCGAATCCCTAGAGGAGTCACAAGAAGAATCTGTATCTCAGCTCATTAAAGAACGTGACCATGCCCTTGCTAAGGTAAAGAAACTAAAGAAAGAAAAGATTGATTTTGGGGCTGTTCATGCTAGACTTTTGGAGGAGTTTGATGATCTTGAAAGTGCTCACAAGGCATTGAAGAGTGATCATTCTACTCTAAATGAGTCTCATGACCAGCTCCAAACTCAATTGAAATGGTATAATGTACCAAGTACCTCATCTTCATCCTTTGGAAAAGAAGATCTTGCAAGGAGTTCTCAACACAAAGGTAAAGGGGTTATTTATGAGATACTGAGCAGGCAAAGGACAAACAATAGTAAAGAAGGTCTTGGTTACATATCCAAGATAAAGAGCAAGAAAAACAACAAGAAGAAGAACAAGACTGCTCAATGGAGACTAGCAACATTACCAATGACAAGACTAATTATGATGGTTTTGCAGGGATCAACAATCCTAACTTCGAACTATATTGTGATTCTTATGGTGATGTTTATGCTAGTTATGTAGGGCCTTATGATTGTTACATTCCTTGGTCTATTTGGGTTCCCAAGACCCTTGTTACTAACATGAGAGGACCCATTGAAAAATGGGTACCTAAAACCAAGAAGTAATTTTCTTGCAGGGCTATGCTTTCGGTGGTTCTAAATGGGTACTCGATAGTGGTTGTACGAGTCATATGTCCGGAAGCAAGGAGATCATCACGGAGATGCGGCCAAACCTTGATCACATTACCGTCTCCTATGGTGACAAGTCAAAATCTAAGGTACTGGGTCTCGGCAAAGTTGTGGTGGCTCACGATATCTCTCTAGTGGACGTCATGCTTGTTGAGACCCTCGGGTATAACTTACTTTCAGTTCGTGCCCTTGGTAAGATGGGCTTTGCAGTTTACATTGATGCTGATTTGGTGGTACTCTTGTGGAGCAAGTCTCTTAAAGTCGCTTTCGTGGGATATGTCGAAAACGACCTGTACGTGGTGGACTTTTCGGGGAAAACCACTACAGGCCCGATGTGTCTCTTCGGAAAGGCTGACGCGGGCTGGCTATGGCATCGCCGACTAGCCCATGTCAATATGAGAACTTTGCAAAGTCTCCACAAGGGTGGCCATATTCTTGGACTAAAATAAAATGTCTTTTGCCAAAGATCGTGTTTGCAGGGCGTGTGTTGAAGGGAAAATGCATGATTCACCTCATCGAAGGAAAACCATTATCTCTTCAAAAAGGATTTTGGAGCTCCTTCATGTGGACCTCTTCGGGCCTCCATCTCATGCAAGCCTCGGTGGGAAGAAGTATTATCTAGTGATTGTTGATGATTACTCAAGATACACCTAGGTTTATTTCTTCAAGTTGAAGAGTGAAACTCAACAAACTGTCATCGACTTCGCCAACGAGGTTCAACGTCAACACAACGTCCCCATTTTGGCTATAAGGAGCGATAACGGCTCAGAGTTCAAGAACTACACCTTAAATGACTTCCTAAGTGAAGAGGGGATAAGACATCAATATTCCGCTGCGTACACCCCTCAACAAAATGGTGTAGCCGAGAGGAAGAATCGAACTCTAATGGACATGGCAAGATCAATGTTGGCCGAATTCAAATATCCATATAACTTTTGGGCTGAAGCAATATCTACTGCTTGTCATTCATCCAACCGTTTATATCTCCGCAAGATCTTGGACAAGACTCCGTATGAAATACTTACCGGTAACAAGCCAAACATCTCATACTTTCGGGTATTCGGGTGTAAGTGTCTCATTCTTATTAAAGGAGTTCATTTATCTAAGTTTGAATCTAAGGCTTTAGAAGGTATTTTTGTTGGTTATGGTGCCGAATCCCACACTTATAGAGTCTACAATAAGCTCTCCAGAACTGTTGTAGAATCTTGTAGTGTGGTGTTCGAGGAAAATGACGGTTCCCGTGCGGAGCAAGTTAGTGTTTGTGATGCAGATGTTGAAATACCCCAAGATGCCATAAGAAGAATGGGCGTGGGATTCTTCCGCCCCATTGAGGAACCCCTTGTGGCGGACCGGGAAGGACAATGCTCTACTCATATAGATCCCTCATCTACACATACTCAACATGCTCCAACCACGGGGGAAACTTCTACACCATCCCCATCAACTGTTGAAGGTCAAGTTGCTCCAGAAAGCTCCAGGACGGATTTTCCGGTTGACACCGGATTATCCGGCTAACCCGCTACAGCTGACCATTTTGCTCCTGGCGGTGAAGATATCAACGCAAGCTCCAGGCCGGATTTTCCGGCTAGCCCCGGATTATCCGGCCCCTCACCAGTTCAAGCAAGTCCCAGGCCTCCCGATGAAGCTGTTGCAAGTACTCCCAGGCCGGATTATCCGGCCTCTCCATCAGCCGGATTATCCGGCCCTGACTCTCCAATTCTGTAGTCTCCTGTTATGGCTACGGATTCACCTCAAGGGCATGCGTCTCCACCACCTTCTACTGATGTTCTAGTTACTGATCAAGGCGGAGAAAATGCTTCCAATGAAGAATCAAGTGATGAATCTCCTCCTCCAAGAGACAACAAACTTATTGAACTTCGTCGCAAGGCTCGGGCTAATCGTAACCTTGATTTGAGGGGTCACACTCTCGACAAGGTTGTTGGTGATCTTCGGCGAAGGGTCTCTACAAGAAGAGAATTGGCCAGTTTTGGTGAGCATCAAGCTCATATCTCCATGGTGGAACCTAAGAAGGTCTTTCAAGCTCTTGAAGACCCAGACTGGGTTGTTGCTATGCATGAAGAATTGAATAATTTCAAGCGCAACAAAGTCTGGAAACTAGTGGAGAAACCCAAAGAGTGCCGCAATGTTATCGGCACCAAGTGGATTTTCAAGAACAAGCAAGATGAGAATGGCATTGTTGTGAGGAACAAGGCAAGACTTGTGGCACAAGGGTACTCCCAAGTTGAGGGCATCGACTTCGGCGAGACCTATGCTCCTCTGGCTCGCCTTGAGTCCATCCGTACCCTACTTGCTTTTGCTGCTCATAAAAATTTTAAGTTGCAGCAAATGGACGTCAAGTGTGCCTTCCTTAACGGTCCTCTACATGAGTTGGTATACGTAAAGCAACCCCCGGGGTTTGAGGATCCTAACTTCCCGAACCATGTCTACAAACTCGATAAGGCAGTCTATGGCCTTAAACAAGCCCCACGTGCGTGGTATGAGCACCTTAAAGAGCTTTTGTTAGATCATGGCTTCGAAGTTGGGCAAATCGACCCCACTCTTTTTACTAAGAAGGTTAAGTAGGAGCTCTTCGTATGCCAACTACATGTAGACGATATCATCTTTGGTTCTACTAACAAAGCTTCCAACGATGAATTTTCAAAGCTTATGACTGACAGGTTCGAGATGTCTATGATGGGGGAATTACGGTTCTTTCTTAGATTCGAGATCAAGCAACTTAGAGAAGGAACCTTTATTAATCAAGCTAAGTACATCGAAGACATGCTCAAGAGATTGAAGATGACTGATCTAAATGGTGTCGCCACTCCGATGCAAACAAAATGTCATCTTGAACTCAACCCTCACGGTAAAGATGTGGACCAAAAGGTATACCGGTCCATGATCGGCTCTCTCCTTTACCTCTGTGCATCTAGACCCGATGTTGTGTTGAGTGTGGGAGTGTGTGCAAGGTATCAAGTAGCTCCTAAAGAAAGCCACTTGGTGGCGGTCAAGAGGATCTTTCGATATTTGGTTCATTCCCCCAACTTTGGTCTCTGGTATCCCAAGGGCTCCAATTTCTCTTTATGTGGTTATACTGACTCAGATTGGGCTAGTGATAAGGATGATCGGAAATCCACTTCTGGAGCTTGTCAATTCTTGGGAAGATCTCTTGTTTGTTGGTCCTCCAAAAAGCAGAATTGTATATCTCTCTCCACTGTCGAAGCTGAATATGTTCCTGCTGCCAGCGCTTGTACTCAACTATTGTGGATGAGGGAAACTTTAAAGGAATACGGTGTCAATTGTGACAAAGTGCCTCTTTTATGTGATAATGAAAGTGCTATCAAAATTGCGTACAATCCAGTTCAGCACACAAGGACAAAGCATATTGAGATTCGGAATCATTTTATTCGTGACCATGTTGCTCGAGGCGATATTGATCTATCTTTTGTGAGCACGAAGAACCAACTAGCAGATATTTTTACAAAGCCACTTGATGAAGCAAGATTCTGCTATTTGAGGAATGAGCTAAATATCATTGATTCTAGGAGTTTGTCTTGATTACCCATGCACTCACTCGTACATCTCAATACTTGTTTGGTCTAGGTGTGGGCATGGTTTTAGGGGGAGTGTGGTCCTAACTCATTGGGCTAACCCTCCCCCCATAATGCCAATAGCAAGATATATCATTTCTCTTCATATCATGTTGTGATATGTGAGCTGATTGATGAGTGTTGGTCGTGAACCCAAGATATATCTTCGCGGTGTCACACCATACACTCCAACAAGGTGTCTTCGGCCACCGCCCTCTCCCTTGTGGAGAATTGGATCTTTTTGGATGTTATTTGCTCTCTCATGTTCTTATGGGAATCACACTCAATCTTGGCTTTTATTTGATTTGGATTTTGCATTTTTGAGTGTCTAGTACCATCTCAGTTTGGCTCTCTTATGTTCTTATGGGAATCACACTGAGGAGCTTGAAGATGAGGATGAGGAAGAGAATGAAGAAGAGGACGAGGACGAGGACTACGATGAGTGATCCCATGGGGCGCTAGCATCGCTCTTCTCACTTTTTGGTGTCTCGATGCCAAAGGGGGAGAAGTAGTTCTATTAGGGTGTCCGTGGATTTGCATGGGTCGGGCATAAGCACTTGCACTTTTCTATTCGTTATTTCTTGCTTATGCCCATTTAGCGTTGAACTTTTAAATTCGTGATTTGTGGTTGTTTGAGACTTTATGTGGTTGTCTGGATGATGCCTATGGACTTCATTGGATGGAATATGCTTATGGTTATATCTATTCATATCCTATTGATGGAGGTTTATCACGGAAGGCACGCGCTCATAATGGTTATCCGGTATTAATTGTGATTTATGTCAAGGATGCCTATTCTCTATTTCGGTGGTATGTGTTTTTGCTCATATGCCTATGGAATAGATTCACCTATTTGTGTGCATTTGTATTCCAATGCAAAGCTCTTTTAAGCACACATTGAGGGGGAGTTCCTTTCATAGTTATCTCTGTTTGTCTTGTGTCTTTCTCCTGCAAATCCTGGTATTGTCATCTAACACCAAAAAGGGGGAGATTGAAAGAACATTTCATGTTTTCCTATGTTTTGCGTGTTAGATAACAATACTATGGAGACTTTTCATGTGTGCTAAGTGTGCAGGAAGTTTTGAGGGGGGCCGGATAATCCGCCCCACCAAGGGCCGGATAATCCGGCCTACCTCATCTCTCAAGGAAGCCAAGGCGCGTCGCTCTGTGCCCAGTCGGATTTTCTCCCAGAAAATCCGAACTGGGGCGGTTTTTCCTCCCCAGGCCGGATAATCCGGATTTCGCAATGGCCGGATAATCCGGCCCCCAGTTTTTGATCAAAATGAGCCAAGGCGCGTCGCTCGATATTCGGTCGGATTTTCTCCCGAAAAATCCGAACTGGGGCGGTTTTTCTTCCCCAGGCCGGATAATCCGGCCTTCGTATAGGACCGGATAATCCGGCCCCTAGAAGTTGATCAAGGGCAAGCTCGGCGCGATGCTCAGAGAGGGGGCAGATTTTCTACCGGATATTTCGAGTCTGGGGCGGTGTTTTCCCCAGGCCGGATAATCCGTCCCTCACTTGAGCCGGATAATCCGGCCCCCAAAGTGTGCAACGGCTGGTTTTTGGAAGGAGGTATAAGTACCCCTTCTTCCCCAACATTCAGAACTCTTGATTCATTCGAAATTGACCAGACCTTGTGCAAGATCTCTCATTCTCGATCTCCCACTTCAACCACCCGAAGGTCTTGATCTTTGGTGGAATTGAAGGAGGAGAAGTTCATCATCAACATCCAGAATTAAGCACTTCAACTCCTCTCCATTCACTTGGAGAAATCCCTGATCTAGTAGTCTTGTCAATACCTAGATCTTGTTATTGTATTTGACAACTTTGTTCTTGTGGCAGCTTGTTGTCATTTCGGGAGCCTCCAAGTTGTTGTGGAGTTGTTGCCCCGCTAGTTGTGTAAAGGCGCCGGTGCCCGCCTCGAAGGGTACCTATAGTGGAAGGTGGATCAGGCCTGTTGTGGCGAGACCATCGGAGAACAGGGTGAGGCCTTTTGTGGCGTGGTGGTCTTAGTACCGCCCACCCCTCCAACGCAGACGTACTTCCCTTAACAAGGAAAGAACTGCGGTCAAACAAATCCTGTGGCTCCGCGTGCTTCACTTCGGTTTACTCGTTTCTCTTCCACTCGTTCTTTACTCGCTAGTAGATAGGTTTGCATATAGGGAAATTCCATCCAATAGTTTATCTAGAGAATTTACCCTTTATGCTAAGCCTAAAATTGAAAAAGAATTAAAAATTGGTGTAGCACCTATTCACCCACCCCCTCTAGGTGCCCATACGATCCATTTCAACAGGAGACTGTGGTCGCGCTCCAAGGAGGAGGTGGACGAGCAGCTTCGCTTGCTGGGTTTCCACGAGAAGCACCAGAAGGATGTGCCCTCCTATGATTACTCCGCGCATTATGGATGAGGGGACCTCTTCGTCGTACCAGGGTGACACTTCATCCTGGCCAGCTTGGGATTGATACCCACTTAGGCCAAAATCCTAAGCTTGGGGGGAGGTACGCCAACACTGCACTCATCTTGATATCATGTTGCGTCGGTACTTTGTATATTCATGTTTTCGTTCTCTTTTTAGTTTTCGTTCTTCTTTTTCTTTTGCTTTCTAAAAACACAAAAATACCAAAAATATTTCTATTGTTTCTCTTTTGGTTTGCTTCTTCTTTTTTCCTTGTTTTGTTTTTCTCTTTTTGTCTTGTTTGAACTATTCGAAAACCCAAAAGATTTTGCTTTGCTTGTTTTTCCCTTTTTTGGTTCTTGTTTAAAAATCGAAAACACCAAAAATATTTGTCGTTCTTCTTTGGTTTTGTGAGTTTGCTACAGGGTTCAGCAGTCCTCAGTGGAATATTGGTTTCATCTTATTATTCACGCCACACAAGTGAAGAGCAATAATGAGGATTAATGACAACTTGAGGCGTCGTAAGAGGCTGGTAACGAACTCTATTTTTTTTCATTTTTGTACTTATACTCGTCACTGTGGGCATGCTTAGTCTGTTCATGTAGGGTGTATGTTATCTTTGGATGCTTAGTAGTTCTTGCTTTCGTATGATTAGCTCCAGCTCGCTAATAGTTTGTAGCATAACTTATGAATGTTTGCTTGCATTGCTCTATTAATAAATTGGTATGACACTTTGGTATCCTCCTCTGAATGTTTCATTTGATTGACTTGGCACATGCTCACGCATGTACATGACTGTAATAATTAGTTAAGCCTCGGTGAATTTTTTTGCCTTGAGGATCTTGAATCACTTTCATGCCATGAGTAGTCCTGTTTTGTTGCAAGCATGATAATGATAGCTATTGCTCTCTTGTTTGTCGCTCCCTTACTATTGCTAGCGTCCACTCCCACTGAGTGTTTTACTCATGTTTCCAACTCCCTTAAACCAAATATTGCCCAAGTGTCCACCATACCTACCTATTAGCATCATTTGCTACTTCCGTGCATATTCAATATGCCTTGTTTTCTTCCGAATAAAATGTTTGCTTGTTATGAGAAAATTAGTTAGTAAAGCCCTCACGAATTTGATGGCACACTTTGTTTCCTGCACTTAATAAACCTGAACCATTGTGAACTCTCCATGAAAGTTATATGCTTGCAAATTATAGGATGGGGATTAGCAGAACCGTGTTGTCACGGGGAACGCTTTCAACACTTGTAAATATATACCCAGTTGATACCTTGCTCTTTTGTTTGCGGATGTCGTCGGTGTGAAATAAAAGGGGAGCTTGTAAGTCCATGGAGTTATGTATGTGTGTTAGAGAAACGCCTGGGCCGCTGGTCTAATCCATGCTGACATGGTGGAAACCTGCAGCGTAACCATAATGATATCTATGAAGCATTCTTCTTATAAAAAAGAGAGAGATAGCTATTGAGAAAAATAATAAAAGAGATTTATGAAAAGAGGAAAGAGAGAAAAAAGCACCATTTTCCCATGGTAAATAAGAAGATTGTTGAGATACTCATTGTCTGCTTGCCTTGTCATTTTGATATGGGGATTCTTCCATATCATCGGGCAAGGGTACCCCATTGGCGGTTCTCAATGATACGCACATACTTACGATGACAAGAACTTACCAGTAACTAAAGTTGAGTATCATGAGGAGCGGCCCTCGTACTCAAGGGACTTGGGATTTTCAGTTTATAGTCTGTCAAGCATATAACTCAGATTGGACCTCACTTTCACCTTAACCACATTAAAGATGCTTATGATAGGGGCAATGAGAGCTCAAAGCTAATGAGTACCATACTTTCAGCATTTGGAAGCCTTTCAAATTATTCAAAACCTTTTCTTCTACTTGTTGAGTCTCCACTTATTCTTTGAGCACCTTCTTGAGAGCATAGTTGTCATTCTTTGTGTTTGTTCCATTACTTGATTATTTGTGTTATGACTTTGATGCTTGTATCCTTGATATATTTACTTCTAGTTATCACTTGAACTTCAGAGGTGCCTTGACATTCATAATCAAAGGCAAGCGAGATACCACTCTATCATACCTTTTTATGAGCATTGTAATGTTGCTTACGTTTATACTTCATGCTACTTATTATTTTTCAGTTGGAATCTCTTCATAGCTTGCAATGACTATTAAGTAGACTCAGTTGCATACTCTTTATTATGAACTGTCTAAGTAGTTGGTCACATTGCTGATAATATTTACATCATATGAAGCAAATGTGTTCGTGAAAGTTCTTTTATCGCACTCAGTTTTCAACTGAATTGCTTGAGGACAAGCAATAAGCTAAGCTCGGGGGGAGTTGATACGTCCAAAATGTATCTACTTTCCTGAACACTTTTGCTATTGTTTCTCCTCTATACTTGTGTGATTTGGATACAACTAATGCGGACTGACACTGTTTTCAGCAGAATTGCCTTAGTGTCTACTTTTTGTGTAGAAAATCAACTATCAGGAAAAATCCCGGAAAATATGCCAAAAAACCTATTTCACCCGAAGACTCCAGGAGCCAGAATATGAGACGGAGAAGACCTAGGGGGTGGCCACACCACCTGGTGGCGTAGGCCAGGCCAGGTCGCGCCAGGGGGTGGTATGGGCCCCCCCAGGCACCCCCTCGGCCTGTCTCTGCGCCTATAAGGAGCCTTCTGACCTAAAAACTTCGGGGGGTTCGACGTTTTTCCAGAAGGAGTTCCACTCTGCCACCACCACCAGATTCCACGAAACAGCACCAGAAACTCCGTTTTGGCACCCTGCCGAGACAGGGAATTGGAGGAGATCATCGCCATCATCATCACCATCGCTTCTCCATTGACCATCCATGTTTCCCCATCTATGAGTGAGTAATCCCCCGCTGTAGGCTATGGGGATGGTAGGGATTGGATGAGATCGTTCTTGTAATGGCATCAGATTGTTAGGGCATGGTGCCTAGTATCTTTTATTAGTGCTTTATGACTTTGCTGCGACTTGTTGTGCTTAATGCTTGTCACTAGGGCCCGAGTGCCATGATTTCAGATCTGAACATGTTATTGATTCATTATGATAGTATTGTTTTTGGTCTTATCTGCAAGTTGTATACACACGTTGATGTCTGGAACCTATGGCCCCGAAGTGACAGAAATCGGGATAACCGGAAGGGAATGGCTTTGATGTGAGGATCACATGTGTTCACGGAGTGTTAATGCTTTGCTCCGGTGCTCTATTAAAAGGAGCACCTTAATTGCCAGTAGTTCCCTTGACGCCCCGCTGTAAACGGGCTGGCAGGACAAAAGATGTTGTGCAAGTTCTCATTGCGAGCACGTATGACTATATATGGAACACATGCCTAGGATTATCTAGTACTTGGATGCTTTATCTTATTTATCTGCAATTGCCCTATGTTATGATTGCTATGTGAATTGTCTTGTCCATACAACGCCCGTCCATCCATCCCTATGCCTACCGCACTCGAATCCCACTGTTTACTGCTTTTGTTACTACTTTCTTTGCTTTACTACTGCTGCTACTTTACGATTCCTACTACAAAACTGTTGCTACTGATAAACTGCTGTGAGCAAGATTGTTTCCAGGTGCAGCTGAATTGACAACTCAGTTGTTAAGGCTTATAAATATTCTTTGGCTCCCCTTGTGTCGAATCAATAAATTGGGTTTCACTTCCCTCGAAAATACCGCGATACACCCCCTATACTTGTGGGTCATCACCTATATATCTAGGAGGATCCGCAGCTAGTATCCGTAGCTGGCATCCTAGCAGTTTAGCTAGTCAGGCCATCTTTGTATAATTTAAAGAGCATAAAACTTGGCCCAAGCTAAGAAAGACTTAAAGAAGTATGAAATTAAGGCGATCATTTTTCAAGACATTTTGCAAAATTGGGGTTATCAGTGAGAAATAATGCCCAAAAAGATAAACATAAGACAAGTAACGTTGGAAGATTTGTTTCAGAGATCCACAACTGTGTGGGTATACCGTAGATTCTTTCGTGAGACCTTATTTAGGTAAAATATAAGCTAGATGGAGACCGATATCCTTACTATTGAGCTAATGGGTATTATATATGCAGATTGGAGACCATTAGGAAACCCCAAGGGGGAGAGTAAACAATAAACACTGAAGTGTTGCTGTCTAACTTTCTGACTAAAGGTTGGAGAATAAGTACTAAACGATGATAATACTAAGCCTTATTCTCATAAGGTTATAAGAAGTCATCATTATAAAGTATTTCTGAGAGTAGGTCTGGATGAATGATCGAAGTAGACATAACCGCTTAAACCCAGTGGACTAGTTTAAGAAGAAAACAACTGGTAAGTTATCTTTAGAGTAAAGAGAGTATTCCAAAATAGACCGGTGTAGTGTAATAGGAAAACCGGATTGGAATGGACAAAATGTGTCCACAACCAATTCTAAATAAGACTGTAAGGACATAAACCCAAGGTATTATAGTAGAAGGAGTTATGCTGTATTTTGGAAACGACAGCTGGAAGTTGCCAAGTATGAAGTAAACTCAAGGAAAAAGATCTAGATACGGGATACCACAATTATCCCCAATTGTGATCAAAATGGAATTGAGAAATGTCGTGATCACTACAAGTCAACTCCTCATTCTGAAACATAAGAGAGTACGAACTTTGGGGACGAAGTTTATTTTAAGGTGGAGAGTCTGTAACATCCCAACATTAGAGCTTACAAATAAGTTGAGATAAGGTGTGTGGATTGCATTCATGCATAGAAAATCTGGATAATTTTCGCGCTTTTAAATAAAACTTGTCAAAGTGATTGAAGCTTCTCTTAACTTGGTGGAACTGAAGTAGATCATCGAGTTGACTGCGATAAGTTTCAATATGACCTTTGCTAAAGCCTTGTCTTTGGGTAATATAATTTGATCTAAGGGTAGATCAAATGTAATAAAACTAACTCACAACACACTACTTAATAAGGAGTACTTGATCTTCTAGAGATCATTACATGGTATTCCATACCATAACTCAAGGATGAATACTTAATATTCTAAAGATGATATCAAGGTATTATCTACAACAAACCCTGAATACCTAGTTAAGTATATAACTTAGGTAAAGAAATTCCAAAATTAAACCTTGATATACTTGCTTGCCATAGTTATTCCTATCATGAGAATCATGGTAGTTCTTAAACATTAACTCTTATCAAATAGAGAGGAAATAGAAGTCAAGCCAAGACCATTCATCACATTCCCTTGTTGTCATATTAACATATGAAATTCCTAAATAGTTAAGGCCTAGGTTCAATTGATCATCAATATTGAGTGATCAATTCCTGACGTAGAACTTGTTGACTCTTAGCGTTGACCTATTATATTGACCTTCCAAAGACCTTAAGTAAATTAATAAGGAGAAGGAACTAGATATGGTAGAGTGTGCCATCATCAATGGAATGTGATCCTTAGTGGTGATCAAACCATTTGATATTACAGGAGTTAACTCACTCATGAGTTAACTAGAAGAAGTATTTAAACCCAAGAGTTTAGATAATAATTATAGAGCTATTAGAAAGCTAATAGTATTAGAGTATTCAATGATAATCCTGTTAAGACAATTAGATACAAATAAAAAGTAAGCCTCCTTAACAAGATAAATCCTATATAGAGACTAGTACAAGTCTACTACTTAATTGAATATAGATCTTGATCAGACAATTAGAAGCCTAAGCTTATTATGATCAAAGTATGGAAGCCAGCATTCTCAAATCAGTTGAGAATAGATGATTAGGTATTGAAGAAGAGTTGTGAGTATACTAAATTAGGCAAAGCCTCAGTAAGATGAATCATCTAGATTGATCATGAGAAGTCAAGCTAGAGTATGATGAAGTATGCAATATGAGTTGTATGGAGTAGTTGAAGGCATAGTAGTTTAACCAAGCTAATACAAGAACAAACTTGTACCATGGGAGTAGTACCATATCTCTTCTAGAGGATTAATATCACATGTAATATAGAGAAAATTGTAATCTTGCAAGCCTTGGAAGTAGTTGCAAGATGGATTTAAGGAAGTTAATAGATGGAGTTAGTAGTAGCTACATGATGGATTCATCAAACGTAGCTAAGAAATGGAAGTTATATGCAAGGAGTATAATAAAGGAATATTGTTGAAGTGGCATGACCATGTCATCATATGATAATGGATATGGTGGAGCCAGATGAGTAGTTAATTTAGACAGATGTGATCTTTGTGAATAAGGTATAAGAGAGATTTAAATAGAGTATATTTAGGAAAGGAATTCCTTGTCTAAAGATAAGCTTAGTGAGGTATTAAGGTAGGAGTGCTTGAGAAAACTTTAACCAACAGTATATCAAGCCATGACAAGAACCATGTCTACCTCTTTGTCTAGAACCCTAGAATTAAGTTAGCAGTGGAACCAATTCCTAATTTTAAGCAGCCATTGGAAAGGTATTTCTTAGCCAAATGAAACTTCTAAGAGATAATTAGAATGCCAGTTGAGGGTGTATTGATGAGAGCCTTGTCCACCTAATTGTCTTAAACCCTCAAATAAACCTAGACCCATGAACTAACAAGTGTACACTAGGAAGTAATTCCAATATCTCACTCTAAGAGGGGATATCAACCTAATCATTGATTGAGAAGTAATGTCTTTAAATCTTAATCTTTACCTATGTCCATAATAGAATATGAGTGTATTCAATATTCTCCAAACTTAAGATAACCACTTTTTAAATGAGTATCTCCCTTTTCCCACTAGCAATTGTTGTTTGTGCATAAATACTCAACCAAGATTGTTTTATGCTAACTATAAACCCCACAAACTAAGTAGAGTTTGAATAAGAGAAATCACCAAATATGGAGAACCATGAAATTCAAATCACCACACCATGAATCACAAGGTTTAACACCTTATAATGTATATAGATAAATCCTTTATGAGGATAAGTAGGAACACAATTTTATATACATCAATAAACATTTCAAACCAGTACCATTAAGATTATCAAGTGAACACAGAATCATTTTTATGAAATCTTCTTATGAGAAGTAATTCCTAAAACCCTAATTACTTCGTTTAATAAAGAAGATTATATATAATAGTGGAAATTGTAACACACTTACAAGGTTAGGTCAATCAACTAATATTATGTCCTTTGAAATGTTTAAAATACTGTATAAACGTATTAATGCTTAAAAGGTTGGAATTTAAATGGAAAATGAATTCTGAAAACAGAAAACAAAAATAGAAAAAGGAAAAGGAAACAACCAGCAGCCACGGCCCATATCTTCCTCGCCCAACTGTCACCCGCGTGCACCCTCTAGAGCGTTCCGCTCGCTCGGCCAAAGCCCCACACCGGCCCAGCCTAACGTACCGATTTGTCCACCCTATCATCGTCGTCAACCTCACGCAGCCGCCAAAGCAGCTGCGTGGTAAGCGCGCCGCTGCTTGCCGGCGTGGAGATTACTGTCGCCTTCGCTGGGAGGGGATAAGGAGGCCATGATGACGCCCTCACTCGTCCTCATCCCCATTTTCCCCTTACTCGCCTGCTCTCTCTCTCTCCCGCTGCACACCCGAAACCCTAGCTTCAGGTCCTCTTCCTCCCCATCAATTCTAAGCTCACCTCGGCCATCCGAGACCACCATGGTGTCCATCGTGTTCTTCTCAATCGATTGCCCCATCCACGCAAGCCAACGAAGCCCCAGACGTTTGGATCGAGACCTCCTACCCGAAGTCTGGTCACCATCATCCCCGTCGATTCCGGTTACCATCCGCTTCACCAACCACACCACCGTGTTTCTGGTGAGCTCCTAAGTCCAATAGTGTCCTCTCCTTCGTCTATTGCTTCTTCTATCACCGTCGCCATGATCGACCACAAGCGCCGCCACTGAAGCTCGTCGCTGGTCATCCTCCGGTGACCATTCCGGGACGGCACCACCACTAGATTGTCCGTCTTGACGCCCTCTTTCCAACAACACCAAGAGCGCTAGCTAAGTCGCACTAGATCACCGCCGCTGCGTGCCGTCTATGCGTCTCCAGCGAGGTGATGTCACCCCGACATGAGACCCGTGTCACAACCCTGCCACGTCATGAGTTTGACTGGTCCACGCCCACGTGGCTACCGACGTGGCCAATGACCCATGGGTCAGTGTGTGTGGCTAGAATAGGTGTCGGTATAAAACGTAGTTCCTGTTTAGGAAATAGATTAGATATTATAAATTCGATTATAAATATTTTTCGGGAATTTAAGAAAATGATTAAATCTTATAAATTTAATATCTTTTGTTTTATAATTTAGAAGAATATCTTTAATATATGAAAATTTACAGAAAAATAAAATCTTTAATTTAACCTTATTATCAAACATTAATATGTTAACTATTTAAATAATTATTATTTAATTAAGATTTTATAAGTAATAATACTTTGAAACTTCATATTTTAATATTGGTAAATAAGAAAAATAAAAATAATATATCAAAATTCTTAGAAAAACAAAATATACATTTATAAACTTGTTTTATATATTTTTTGTGATACTTAACTAAATATTTATTATTTACATAGTATTTATAAAGTGTTAAAACTTATAAAAATCATATCTTATTATTTAAAAATCACAAAAAAAAATTATAATATACCAAAATGATCACAAAAATAATATCTACATGTTAAGAATATAATAATACACTTTTGAATTAAATAAATGTTTAGTACTCCAATAAACTTGAATTAAACTTATTTCCTTAATGGATAATTCATAAAAGGATATATAAAATTGCTAATGCTTCTAATATTATCCATTAAAGGTCTAATAATAGTGTTAATCTTAAGTAATGCTACTATAAAGTCAAAATAGTCTAAAGCATCCTAAATACAATATTTGTGAAACTATTATTCACAAATAAGTGTGCATTATCTTCCAAAAAGAATCTTATGAAATATAAAATCCTCAAGAATGATATTCTTATTTTACCTAATAAAACCTTTTACCATGACTTCCACCACAAGTTTATAAACATCTTAAAAATCCAAAGGTAATTCATGAGTAGTTAAATAATATTGTTTCCTTGCTTACAAATCATAATCACTAATTTATAAGGAGATAAATGATTCTATTCAATCATAAAGTTAAGAAACTACTACTCAAATAAAAGTAATACAACTTTTAATTAACCTTAAAGAAACATTATGAAGTGAACAAATTATAATACCATATAATGACCAAGATAGATAAGTCTTTACTACTAGTGTGGTCCTTATTCAAATAAAGTAATTCTTTCTTCTTTGAGAGTTATAACTAGAAGGAAAACCTAAGAGTGTTAACTTTAAGTTTAACTGCCTTTACTTTGTAAAACTAATATTTTCCTCAAAAATTATTCTTTTAAGAAACATTAAAAGTAATCCTTAAAGCATTTCTATAAAGGCTATAATTGATTAATAATCTTGCTTAAGTAATCTTTTAGATACCATGCTCAATTGAGTGATTTAGTATGGTATGCTACTTGTTGTACTTACATATTGTTTCACGCACTATCACAAGCCTTAATAAGGAGCACATGTGTGCAGCTAGTATAAAAGTGCAACACATTCTAAAGAACTCATCACCAATTCCAAACCCTAGATCAGATACGATTATTCCGGGGATTCGCGTTTATCAAATTGCATTACATTACTTATGCATAATTGCATTTTGCTTCTTTAAACATTAGTCCTTACCGACCAATGATGCTATGTACAGAATTTGGATCTTCTAGTATCTTGAAGACCATGAGTGCATAATCTTGCAATCACAAAAGGCAAGTTCACAACTTGCTCATGTGTAACTCAAATGTTGTCATCACCTGCATTTCAAAAAGGTCAGAAAACACTATTTTCGTAATAATATGATTATGGATTATTTACCAAGAGGTAATAATCTACTGATACAGTTCCAATGGTAAAAGAACATAATATCTAGGACTTAACAACCAATGTCTCCAGTGATGCTAGCACAGTATATTACGTGTTAACCATGAGATTTGGAATGGGACGGAGAAGTCAGCTAGATCTTCTTCCTTTCGCATGGACGGATGACCTTATCGTGAGGCTGTGAATTTCTCGTGGAGAATCCAGCACATGGGTGGGACCCCTTAGTTCCCCGCGATACTGGTGTCGTGATTATCTATGAGGGGTTGCCGGAGGTATAGCTAGTCCTTTATGGGGCTTTCCAGGGGCACAATTGGCTCATAGAGTCTTCGGGTGCCTACCAGAGTTATAGCTTGTCCTATATGGGGCTTAACAGTGGTGGGGCATGTCCTGGAGGATTGTGTCTTCATGCGGGGTTACGGAGAGGGGCATTAACTGGCCTGGATCTTATACTGGGCCCCATACCATGGAAGTATGGACAAGCTCATGACTTGGTTGTGTAACAAAACTAAGGTCTCTCATGGGTAAAGAAACGCACCTCTGTAGAGTGTAAGAACTGTGACATGTTACTCCCTATTCTGGGAAGGAGCTAAGAACGCGACAGGAAAGGAACCCCATGAAGGTTCTGGTCAACCTGTGAAGGCTGTCGGCCATAGTTTTCAGAATAAAAGCAACCTTTGAAGAAATGTTTACGAAAATTTGCATTTCCTATGACCTTTGGTTTGTGGCTATAGAGATAGTGCATCATACACTCCTTTTAGTGAACTTGTTGAGTACGCTTGGACTCAACCGTACCTTCTTAACCCTTGCTAGATTCTAAGCCGTTGAAGACGACATCAACACCAACTTGTGCTCAAGAAACCATCATCGACAGCTCAAGTTCTTCAATTAAGTTAATAAAGTCAACATATACATCAGCTGAAGTGAAGACGAAGTTCCTGATTAGATAGGAGTAGGTACTCTAGCCATGGAACCTACTTCTGTAGAGCAATGCAATAGAAGCATTTGCAAGCTAGATAGTTTAGATATTAGTCCTTTTAACCAAATAGTTTTGAGTTATTATTTCTGGTTCTTCTTTATAAGAATTTTCTTTCTCTCTCTTTAACCTAGAGTGTTCTCTGGATCTTCTGTAAAGAGTCGAGTTGCAATCTATAGTCTTGTCTTGGACCTGCTGTGTTTCTGTTGTACCACTTTGAGGGATGTAATACTAGTGAACGGTATTTCATTGGTGTTATGTCAACGACTATAGTGTACTACATCATGCAGTGGTACGCTGGGTCACTGCATCGTTCGCTAGTCGCCAAAGCCATGTGCCACGGCTTCTATTGGCTCACCGCACACGTCGATGCGACCGACATCATTCAACGATGCGTCGGGTGCTAGAAGTACGCCAACCAGACGCACATCCCTGTTTCGGCCCTCAAGACCATCCCCATTAC
Source organism: Avena sativa (assembly GCA_916181665.1). Lineage (NCBI taxonomy): Eukaryota > Viridiplantae > Streptophyta > Magnoliopsida > Poales > Poaceae > Avena > Avena sativa. Next base: position 598,825,836 of record OV702289.1, read on the forward strand.
TTGGCCATTTGCCGTATGGGGCATCAACATGGTGGGCCGGTTCAAGAAAGCTCCATCGGGCTACACGCCCCTCCTGGTCGCCATCGACAAATTCACCAAATGGGTCAAGGTGAAGCCAATCAAGAAGTGTGACGGCAAGACCGCCACAAAGTTCCTCCGCGAGTTAATCTATCGGTACGGCTACCCGCACAACATCATCATGGATAATGGCACCAACTTCGCCAAGGGCGCCATAGCTGACTTCTTCGAGGAGCACGACATACGACTCGACCTCGCCTCAGTCGCCCACCCAGAGTCGAATGGCCAAGAAGTGCATGCCAGCCAAAGCGTCCTCCATGGCCTCAAGCCACGACTATAGGCCCCCTCGAGCGGACCCCCAGATGCTGGGTCGAAGAGCTCCCCTCCGTGTTATGGGGCATTCGCACCTCCATCAACCGCTCAATAGGGTTTACACCCTTCTTCATGGTGTACAGTGCTGAAGCATTCATGCCGGCCGACCTGGAACACGACTCGCCTCGAGTAGTCAACTAAGCAGAGGCAGACAACGAGATCGCCCGCCAAGAAGGGGTCGACCAGATCGATGAAGCCCGTGACCTAGCTCGCTCACGCACCGCTATCTACCAGCAGGGACTCCGCCGCTATCACAGTCGCCGAGTCTGGACTCGCACCTTCCAAGAAGGCGACCTGGTCCTGCGACTGATCCAGGACAAGAAGGGCGCGCACAAACTTTCTCCCCCATGGAAGGGGCCATTCGCCATAGGGTGAGTCCTCGGCAATGACGCCTATTACCTCATCAGTATACGAGGTGATGGCCAGCTTGAAGTTGGGCGGATGTTGATGACTGCAAGTGCATAGATCGTTTGTAGCTAGTTTCGAAATAAAGATATCGATCCCACAGGGAGTAATGGCGAAAGACTAAAATGCTTTTAACTAAAACTAAATGAAGTACTTAAGAAATAACTTTCAGATGCAAGGAAGATAAAGTTGTTTTTGGGTTTTAGTTGAACAAGGTAATTTAAAGTAAGCAAAACTTAATGCAGAAAGTAAGAATCGCGTGTGTAATAGAACTTTGGAACTACAATAGGGAAAAAGGCATTCTTAGGGATTAGTGGATTCACCACTAGCAATTTAGACTAAGTAATCAAGTGTATTATAAAGGATATTCTCATAGTGTGTATCTATGTGGCAGGAGCTCCATATATGGACGATTTGCCAGCAACCACTTCACACATCGTCCTCATCACCACAATAGACAGTCACCGACAACCATCGCATTACCGCGCTATTAAGGGATTTCTCCCATGGCATGGACATGGCATGATGAGTTCTCCTTAGTTCCCCAAGTTAGTACGTAAAGAATGACAACCGCTTTATAGTCACCGTAAGCACTATCATCCCTCCGCCTACTAACAAGTAATCCCCTCCATCGAGTCCCCATAAGAGGCAAATATTAAGAAGGTGTACTTCTCCTTAATATCAAGATGAAGACAACTAACACGCACACATAATGATGTATAACATAATAATCTCTATCTCATCTCAGCCATATGCTAGGGTTCTCCATCTCCCCAAGAACTAAGGATCTACTCAGACATGGAGGCAATCAACATCATGGTAATGGTAATAGAAACAATCATAGGTGAATAGTACTTGAATAAATCCACAACGAGTATAGGAATTACAACAATATCTAGACAAGATGCAGATGGGATGGATGAGAATGGTGGTGATGCGGTGGTGGTTGATGAAGATCGATGTCTTAGCCTCCCGGATCTGCACAGGGTGAAGATGGATCCCTGGCGGATGAGTTCCCCCTCTAGATGCCTTCTCGAGGTGAGGTTTTCACGATTTTTGGGTGTTCTGTATGTCGTCTCTCCGAACCAATTGCACGGGGTGAAACTATTTGACGAGGCGGAGGCAGCGCCAGCTATACGGCCGAAGCTATACGGCGGGAATATTTCCTTCGCCCGTATAGTTGGTCGTTATGTCCTCTGTCTCCTTTGTTCGCTTCTGGTTTTCTTCTGGTATTAATAATATTTCCCAAATAATTATATTGCGTTGTTCTCGACTCCTTTTCTCCATAGTACAACTGTTTCAATAATTATATCCATTGGATCCATCATCTGTCCTGGTCCTGGTAAAAACAGACATAAAATGTGCACGCGAATGCTGTAAAATACCAAGATCCTATGTCTACAATGCAAAATAATAATATAAAACATGATCAAAATATGCACTCATCAACTTCCCCAAGCTTAGAATCTTGCTCATCTCGAGAAAGCTCTAGCTTGATGGATGTGATCCTCATATTCATGAAGCTGAGTCAATAAAATAAATGAGGCAATTGCAGCATGTGTTTATCATGTACGATACATAGGAATAAGTTCATGAATACTCGAACCATCAGAATAGTATTAGAAGGCTTCCACTCCTTAGTGATCAATAGTTCATAAAAGATGAATCTCAACATAATGTAAAAGAATCTGGTTCGACCGAATGAGTAAACGAGGTAGTCCCAAGTGTTTTAGGATCAGCGTATTCACTTGGGATTTAGAATCTCAAAAGTATTTCTTTGTCATACTACAATACAATGGTATATGCCTACTTGCTCTTTCCACATTCGCTTTTTTATTCTTCTTTTCTTTTTCTTTTGTATATACATATGCTCACACTTTTGTTTAAGTGTTGTGCAAATAAGCTAGCCATATATTCCACTTCATGTAGGAATTCAAAGTTTAACGATCTCAATTACCAAATTCCAACTGTATATGAAGCATTCTTATGACTTGAAGATTCTACCTCGACTTATTCTCACTCTATTTTGATAGCACTTTATTTTCTTTTGTTCAAGGTTTCTTCTTCAACTTAATTATGTAGATAATTTTTCTTTTGCAAATCAAACTGTAGACTTACAACATATTGACTAAATTATCTTTAGATGTTCTATTAATACCAATGGTGTGGAAGAATCCTATTGCTATCATCAAGTGCAAGTAAAATTATACTCAAGCCATTCATATATCAAGTAAAACAAACACAGACTCAATATTGCTCCATATATAATAATAACTCGGAATTTCATAAACGGGATCGACTATTCCTGAAGGGAATCATGATGCAAACTTTATTTGTAGTTTGAGCTAATGCAAAACGATAATAAAACTTATAAGATAGATTACAAGGTCCTTAAAGATCTCCCCAAGCTTGGAATCAAGCCAGGTGGGATCGATTAACACCTTGCTGGTACTTATTCTTCCTCATGGGTAGAAAGAGTGTCGCCTTCTTCTTTCACATTGTCATTTTTAACTATGCTTGCAAAGTGAATGCTGACTTGGCCATGTCGTATTGGAGCTTCAACATTTTCCTCTTGAGGAACTTCTTCTCATCTGTTAACTCAAAACAATTTTAATTAAGAAACCAACCCTACCATCGATGTCATCGACCTTTTTCTCAAGATATTTGCTCATCATCTAGTAGGAGTTAATCCCCTCTCCAATTGTTTCAACGCATGCCTAAGAAGCCTTTTCTAGTTCATAGATCTTATCATGAATCTCATCTTGTCGCACCTTCTTAGGTTTAAGAGGTGATGGACCCAGAGGAGGTTTATAATAGGATCCTATGTTGTGACAATAAGGATTAGGGGGGTACTCATCCTTGGCCCTTCCCCGCTGAGCTTGTCTCATCATCTCCATCCTTTGTGGGAACATGTCCTCCCAATTTGGGAGAGGCTTGATCTCTGAGCCAGATGATGATGCCGATCCTTTCGGTTCTACTTCTTCAATCCTATTCACGGGATTCTCTTCTTTCTTCTTCCAGATCTTATTGACGTGGAAGGGCTGCATGGCTTTGCTGTATGGGTGTTTGTTAAAGGGACCTGTATAGGGACGATGAAGATTTTTCGTGGCTGGAGGCTGTAGCTCTGTGAAAACTTAATGAAAAAGGTTAGATGCGATCAGCTTTAAAAGGGGGGCTCAAAAACCCTAGCCGCCTTGCGTAACGAGCAACTATACGGGCGCAGCCCGTATAGCTCCCGCCGTATAGTTGTGAACCGACTATAGATTAGATCTACGCCAGAACCTAACTATACCGCCGGAACTATATGGGCAGAATTTTTAATTCCGGCTGTATAGTTGGTCGTTAAACTCTCAGTATTCCAGAAATTATTTTGTCAAAGTTATAGACAACTATACGACCGCAACTATATGGGCGGAATTTTTAATTCCGGCCATATAGTTGGTCGTTAAACTCTTTGTCTCCTTGACAATTTTTTTGGAGAAGGGTCAATAACTATACGACCGCGACTATACAGGCGGAATTTTTAATTCAGGCCGTATAGTTGGTCATTAAACTCTCAGTAACTTTTGTGGACGAAAGTGTTTATGTTGCTACAACTATACGACCAGAACTATACGGTGGGAATTTTTATTCCCGCCGTATAGTTTGTCGTTAAACCTTCTGTGTCCACCAAAAAAAATTCAACTTCTCTAGGTATTCTTTATTAATCTGAAAATTAACGAAATATCGAGTTTTGATAGAGAAAGTCAGCCTAAACTTTTGACCAATTTTGGCAATATCAATCTTCCTTCTTGTTTGCGAGAGCATGAATAATTCTCATAAAAAGAACAATACTCAAACTAGAATTTAACTGAAAATTTAAAAACTTACTCAACCTTTATTTCACAAGGGTTGCCTCCCATGAAGCTCTCATTTATGGTCAATAGCTTGACCATAGTGCCGCTTATTCTGTCTCTAGTCCGTTCTTCTTGTATTTTCGCTTTATCACTTCTTCGGGGGTGCCCAATTCTATAGTGATTGCACTTATATCTTCTTTTACCCGATAATGCTTCAAGCATTGTCCATTTACTACCCACGCAAGAGTGGATGTTTTTCCTTTGAGCTTAACTACTCCTGATGGATAAGCTTCTTTCACTACATATGGACCTTCTATAACATCCCAAAACTTTAATCCAAGGTTATTAAGATCCAAATCATCAAAAATTAGGGTTAATAAAAACTTTTCCAATTAAAATTATTAAAGCATTCGTATGTGTGTGCATTTAAATAGGAGTTGATTTGAATTGCCATGATTAAGTGATCCATTGCTTGTAAAATAATTCTTAGGTGAAATAAACATCATCTAGATCATTCCCAAACAAATCCCAAAAAAAAACAAATCAAAATGAATAAAAGAAGTGAATGGTCATTTGGGCCATTTTAATCAACAAACCTACTTTTGCTATTCCAATACTCAAAACCTAACAGAAACAAGTGTGGATATTTGCACCCCTTGCTAGTACACATAATGCTGTACCAAGGCCCACTTTGTGATCTGCCAAAAACATTCAAACACTATATTTAAATGACATTTGAAAATTGAATCTATTTCATATGGGAAGATCCCACTATTTCAAAAACCACTCAAATGAGCTCAAATTTCAAAACCCAATCAACCACAGAGTCTCAAGCTTATGCCTAGCACACCCACCAAAATTATTTTCAAAATTCAAAAGTAAATTTCTTGCGGCCATTTTTACAAACACTTGGCAGGCATGATTTACACTCTAATCTTAGCTCACTGTTTGCAACAGGGTTTTGCCCCAAATGATCCCCATTTAATCCCTTTGTCCCCTCTTGATCTAACCATGCCATTTACACCCCATCCCCTACCCCCTAGTGGCAATGCCAACCATGCCGAGCACCTTGCTCGCCGGCCGACCATGCCACCACCGCAGCAGACCACCTCCCTCTCTCTCGCCATGTCTACGAGCTAGCCAGTACCTCACCGCCACTCTCTGTCCCCTCCCCGAGCCAAGCCAGAGCGTGGACCACCGCCAATGCGCCGCGCCCAGTGCGTCTGCACCATGCCGAGCACGCGCCAGAGCGCCGCGCCCGACACGCGTGCACACGCCGCCCCTCGACCGCAGCCCACGTCCACCGCTTTGCCATGACCCCAGGAACACACTAGACATGCACGTTCGCTGCCCAACGCGCCACAACCACCACTCGTCGTTGAGACCGCCGCCTCTGCCGCTCAGAGCACCAGCACCGCCCGACCGCATACCACCATCCCTAGGCCCGCATTCAATCCGTAGAGCACCGCCAGGAGACCAGCCACCGTCCCCTACCTCGAGCCATGCCGCTAGCACGCTGTGCAGCCCTCGCTGGAGCCGCCCGCCCATCCCTCTCGGTCGCATCGTTGTCCTATAAATAGAGGCCACCCCCATCCCCATTCGGCACACCACTCACCTCCCCTCACCTCATTGACCATTCCCCACCTCTAGCCGGAGCAGCGCGAGCACTTGCTCGCCGGAATTTGGCCGGAGGAGCCCGTAGCAAAGGAGGAGAAGGCCCCGCTGATTGCGACCACCCCCGGAGCCACCTCAACCACCCCTAAGTTCGCCGTCATCCACCAGTCTGTTTGCCCGCCTCGCCGTCGTCGCTGGAGCCCTGGTACGCCCCCTGAGCACCCCCACTGAGGCGCTAGGGTTCGACCTCGCCGGCGACCTATTCGTCGTCGATGACGAGCTCCAGCCGTCGATCTCAGTTCTAATCCAATGACCCATATCGCCCCGTACCGCTTCGCGTGTTATGAGCCTCTGACCAGTGGACCCCCCTGTCAGCTGTGCCCCGCGCCCACTGGGCCGGCCCGTTAGCGTTTCTGCGCGACCCAGATAGTTTGAATTAGGATTTTTCCATTTTAGTTTAAACCTAGCTCTGTCCCCTAGTATGAAATTCAATTCAGAGAGATTTACAAATCCAAATGGAGTGATTCCAATTTTTTTAGAAAGCTACTGAAATGATCTACCCAAGCCCATTGGATTTAATTCAATTAGAGTTAGATATCTCTCCTAGTAAAAATAACAAAATAGAAGCATTTTCAACTTGCAACATTTTTATAAAATCAACCAAGTTAGCTTTTAAGTTGATTCCAACTCTCAAAAATCACATTTGACCATACCTATCTGAATATGTAATAATATTAAGGTTTACATGTAGTGACTTTGGACTAGTACCAAAATAATGCTATATAGGCATTTCTAGTCACTTTAAATCATTAAATAATGAACTTAAATCAAAGTAATTATGATCCAACCTTTAAATCACATTCCCACATGTAGAATATGTAGTGATGACATGTGTCCACATGATCCCATATTTGAAGTGGTGAATATTAAATCTTAGTTAATTTTCAATGAGTAGAAATTACTTTTCTAAAATAAAAAGGAGGAAACTATTGAATAAGACTTGTGATGCTTGTGATGGTAATAGATCATCAAGTGTGTGCCTTAGAGTGCTAATTAGACTAGTTAAGTATTGTTTGGTGATTGTGTACTCCGTATGTATTTATAGACGATAGTACCGACCAAGCTCTCGAGGAGGAGGAGTTCTACCAAGAGGAGGAAGACAACTTCAACCACTGCACCAACCAAGGCAAGCTACTACTGGCAAGCTAACACTTGCAAGCTATTGTTAGCAAGCTAGGATTAAACTAGATGGTTTAGCAAAGATGCTTTAGGCATGCTTTGGTTATACCCCTTTGACTAGTATTTACCCCAAGTATTAAGTTCAAGCTTTACTTCCTTTACTGTACACAAAGTCCTTTACTTGTTTTGAAGGTAGCATAAAGAGTGTAAAACTTGACCTATTTAGATAAACCTTAAAGGTCATTCTATGGCATGAGATTGATCCCACCTTTCCACCTTAGTGAACACTCTTAACTTAGTAGTTTAGAGTTAGATAAAAACTAGAGTCACTTTAGATGGGAACACTTGGTGAAAATGAATTGTGAAAACCTTGGAATGATGAGTCATTCTATTGAGATGTTTTGACATGTGTTGAGAAACACAAATGGTTTATGATGAAAATGTTGAGGCATGAGCCTTAACCCTTTTACAAAACTAATGGTTGGATTCGGATGCGATACCATTCCAAATTTACCGTACAACCACACTACCTGAATTGGGTAAGGCTTAGGCGAAAGTTTATATGCATTAGTATTAGTTCCCTCGCGGGAGAGGTTTGAGCTGAGGCTACCTCTCAATGTTGTCCACCTATGCAGTGCCCAAGATGACAGATGGTCATGGTTGGGAGGCCATGCTCATAGGAGAGGTGCTTATACTAGGGTGTGTAAAGGAAAGGTTATGTTTGATTATCTGTATACTAAGTATGATGATTCAGGGTTAGCCCTGACAGATGTATCGAATCTTGTGGTGAAAGTGTACCACCTCTGCAGAGTGTCAAACTATTCGAATAGCCATCCTTATTTGTGTAAGACCTTATGTATGGTTTGTAATGGATGATGTACTGTGATATCCAATCTGTTATGTCTCGCAAAAATGGTAATCCTGGGATTGCGATGTATGACATAATAGGCATCTGGGATTAAAAATCCGGGTGTTGACAAGTTGGTATCAGAGCCATCCTGACCATAGGAGAACCTAGTTAGAATGGACGTCCGAACCAAAAACCTAATTTCCAAACCAAAGTGAGTATTTCTGAAAAACTATTTCCTCTCTTATCCCTTGGAATTCATTCTTTCTAAAAAAATCATGTTCCTCAAAATTCTTATATTACTACTTAAAATTTGACACACTTGATCACTTCACTAATTTCCTCATCCTTAATTCTTGTAGATGGAGACTCAGTTCAGCAAGTTCTACTAGTTGGGAAACGGAGGTCAACTGATCTTCGAGAGGGATCTGGATTCACTGTTAGAGTTACTGGGACGCCCTCATCCGGAGTTTCTTGGAGCTCAACTTCCAGGACCCCCAGGAGGAGATTTACAGTGGCTAGTCACCGCTAATCTTAGAGGAAGCATCGAAGCACCAATGTCCGGGAGAATCCAGTTCTCCGTGAGAGAGAACAACTGGCTAGATGGATTAGCCAAGGCAATGCATGAAGCTCTGGCACGTCTATGTGCCCTTAGTGTCAACCAACTCCAGGGAACCCGTTTTGCTCACTATGCAAGGCGTGACTTCATGGGAATGCCGATGGAGATGCCAAGTCACCCAGAGTTGAGGCGTCAAGTGGAGAATCTTGACTTCTTGCTACACGACAGACAACAGGAATTTGACAATGCTAGAGAATTAGCTAACCAGAACCGTGCCATTGCCGACCAGAAGGCCCAGACTTTCGCACTGCTCGTCCAGGATCGCCAGTCTCTTTGCCGCCAGCATGCAAAGCAGGATCGCACCATCGCCCGTCTTTGCAAGAAGGTGGCCGACCTCGAGAAGGCCGTCAAGGAGCAAGAAGCTTAGCTGGCAGCAAAGGAGGAAGAAGAGGAGGGTGAAGACATCTAGGGAGATATGGATTCTTACCTCAGCAATGATGATGACTTTCTGGGGGAGGATGCTGTGGACTTCTACACTGACGATGAGGACTCCGACTTCATCGATGATGAGTAGATGCACTAGAGCACTGTCGTAGCATGAGATGTATCGGTCCCACTGTATCGTAGCTTGCAGAATGGTTTTTCAAACCATCTGTTTCCCTTTGTTGTTGTGGTGTGTGTTTGTATCGTGTGCTTGTTGCATGAATGAAATGAAGTTAGTTGCAAAACCTGAGTCAAACTCAAAGTTTTAGCTTGAAACCAAAACCATGAACCTTAGAACTTTCCCTCTTACCCATGTATCTACCTCAATCTTCAGATGACTCGTGGAAACCAAGGAGGGAGCAACTCGTCGCAAGACCCAATGCTGCAGATCTTGCAGAATCTCATCACAGACAGAGAAGCAAGCAGGGCAGAACGCCAAGCCAACTTAGCAACATTACAGCAGATCGCCCAGATGGCTCTCAACAACCAGAACCATGGAAACCAGGATCACCATGGATCCAAACTCAAAACATTTCAGAATACCAATCCCCCAATCTTCAACCAAGCTGAAAACCCACTAGATGCTGATGACTGGTTACAAACAATGGAAAACAACTTAGAAGTAGCCGGAGTTGATGACAACGAGAAAGTTCTCTGCGCCACCCACTATCTGGCGGGAGATGCAAGAGCTTGGTGGACCAGTATCCGCAACATGAACCATGGTCAAGTGATGACATAGGAAGCCTTCAAAGTTAAGTTCAGCCGCACCCACGTGCTGCAAGGTCTAGTCAACAGAATGAGGGACGAGTTCCGTGACTTGAAGCAAGGCAGAATGACTATGGTGGAATACCGTGAAAGATTCCTATCACTTGCCAGATATGCACCTGATGAGATCAACACAGAGGTCAAGAAGAAGGAGAGATTCTTGAACAGACTGCATGATGAGATGCAGACTGTCCTCGTCAACATCCGCTTCGAGGATCTCGAAGAGCTAGTCGACTCTGCCATTCAGATGGAAGGGAAGATTAACCAGGAAAACGACAACCGCAAACGTCGTATGATGCATCAATCAGGATCCAGCAGTCACCCGAAGTACCGTCCCAACCCCTCACCAGGATATGCACCAAGGAGCAACCAACCCCCAATGTCTCGCCCAAGCTACCCCAACCGTAGCGGAGGCAATGTGAAGTCCAGAGGAAACAATCACAACTCCGGCAACACCAACAATTTCAACCGTGCCCCTCCCAAGAGCAACAACAACAACAACATTGCACCTAGAACTGGCAACAATGATGTGCCCGTCGTAGCAAAGGACAAGTCTCAAATCACTTGTTTCGAGTGTGGAGTGAAGGGTCACTATTCCAATGAGTGTCCCAAGAAGACTGCAGCCACTGCCAATGTGAATGCCCCAGCTCAACAGCAGCGTCGTGTTCAACCAGGAAGAAGATTTGCCCCAGGGAACCCTCACAACCGCAATGGTCGTCTCTTCCACATGAACGTAGAAGAAGCCCAAGAAGCGCCAGATGTAGTGCTAGGTATGTTTTCTGTCATCTCAGTTTTAGCAAGAGTATTGTTTGATTCGAGAGCATCGCATTCATTTGTCACCGAAGAATTTGCATGCACTAGTAAGATTCACCCAACCAACCTGAAGCATGTCATGATAGTTCAAATCCCCGGATCAACCACAAAAGCTAGAAAAATTTGCAAAGTTGTACCTATGAGGATACATGGGATAGATTTTTATGCCAACCTTATAGTACTTGGAACCAAAGGATTGGAAGTAGTACTAGGTATGGAGTGGATGTCAAGGCATAAAGGAATGATAGACTATGCTAAGAAAGCCATCACCATGACCAGTAGTTCTGGAGTAACAGTAGAGCATATATCTTAAAACCTTACCTCGTCAATTCAAGTGCAACAAGAGTCTAGCCCTACCCACCATAGACCAAGTCAGCGTAGTCTGTGAATACCCCGACGTATTCCCAGATGAATTGCTAGGTATGCCCCCGGATAGGGATATTGAGTTCATTATCGAACTAATCCCTGGAACCAGACCCATAGCCCAGAGACCCTATAGCATGAACCCCTCAGAGTTAGTAGAGTTGAAGAAGAAGTTAGATGCCATGTTAGCAACAGGCTTGATTCAACCAAGCGCATCGCCATGGAGATCACCAGTGTTATTCGTCGACAAGAAAGATGGAGGCAACCGTCTGTGCACAGATTACAGAAAGTTGAATGACGTCACCATCAAGAATAAGTACCCCTTGCCAAAGATAGAGGATCTATTTGATCAGTTGACTGGAGCTCAGGTATTCTCAAAGATTGATCTTAGGACTGGTTATCACCAACTTAAGATTCATGCAACGGATATTCCAAAGACCGCCTTTACTACGCGCTATGATTTATACGAGTATACAGTTATGTCTGTTGGATTAACCAATGCCCCTGCTTATTTCATGAATCTCATGAATAAGATCTTTATGAATTTCCTAGATAAGTTTGTAGTTGTGTTTATCGACGATATCCTTATCTACTCCAAGTCAGAAGAAGAGCATGAGCAACATCTGAGAATCATCCTAGAAACCCTGAGAGAGCATCAGTTATACACCAAGTTTAGTAAGTGTGAGTTTTGGCTGAAAGAATGTAGGATTTCTAGGACATATTGTGTCTTCCCGAGGAGTCTCTGTTGATCCCGCCAAGATCAGAGATGTCGAAGAATGGGAAGCCCCAACCACTCAAACCCAAGTCCGTGCATTTCTCGGATTAGCGGGATACTACTGCAAGTTCGTAGAAGGATTCTCGAGCATCGCCAGACCCATGACCCAATTATTGAAGAAGGACAAGAAGTTTGAATGGATAGACAAGTGTGAAGCCAGTTTCCAGGAGCTGAAGAAGAGATTGATATCAGCCCCAATATTGATCATGCCAGACATCAAGAAGCCGTTTGATGTATATTGTGATGCATCCAAGATTGGTCTAGGATGTGTATTGATGCAAGAAGGCAAAGTCATCGCGTATCTGTCACGACAACTGAAGGCATGAGCAGAACTATCTGACCCATGATCTTGAATTAGCATTCGTAGTTTTGGCACTGAAGACATGGCGCCATTATTTGATGGGTAATCGCTGTGATATTTACTCAGATCACAAGAGCTTAAAGTATATTTTCACTCAGAAGGAGCTGAATATGAGGCAAAGGAGATGGATAGAGTTAGTCAAGGATTATGACCTTGACATTCACTATCACCCCGGCAAAGCCAATGTGGTAGCGGATGCTCTTAGCAGATTGCCGTGTAGGCTTAACACCATGATCAAGGAGAAGCAGCCAAGTTTGTATGAAGAGTTGAAGCAGTTCAGAACTGAATTAGTTAGCAAAGGATTCTTAGCTAGCATTGAACTTCAACCCACTTTGATTAGCCAAATCAAGGAAGCCCAGAAGGGAAATGAAAGTATTGACGGAATCAAACATCATATTGGTACAGGAAAGGTACCTGGATTCACTAAAGACGAAGAAGGAGTGTTGTGGTACAAAGGACGTATCTGTGTGCCAGTAGATTCGGAGCTGAAGCAAGTTATCATGAAGGAAGCTCATGATAGTCTTTATTCTATCCACCCTGGAGGAACAAAGATGTATCAAGATCTGAAGGAGCAATTTTGGTGGCACAAGATGAAGAGAGAAATCGGAAGTTACATTGCCAAGTGTGACATCTGTCAAAGAGTCAAAGCAGAGCATTAGAGACCCGCAGGACTATTGCAACCATTGCAGATTCCGGAATGGAAATGGGATTCCGTCGGAATGGACTTTATCACCGGTTTGCCTACTTCCAGTAGGGCAAATGACTCAATCTGGGTCATAGTTGATAGACTGTCCAAGGTAGCTCACTTCATACCTATCAATACTACCTACCAGAGTGCGAAGCTAGCAGAGCTGTACATTGCTAGGATTGTTAGTCTGCATGAAACCCCCAAGACCATAGTATCAGATCGAGGAACCCAGTTTACCTCGAGATTTTGGCAGAAAGTCCAGGAAGGATTAGGAACCAAGTTGAATTTCAGCACCGCTTATCACCCGCAAACTGATGGACAGACTGAGAGAGTCAACCAGATCCTAGAAGATATGTTAAGAGCTTGTGTGTTAGAGTATGGATCAAAATGGGAAGACTGCCTGCCTTTCGCAGAATTCTCATATAACAACAGTTATCAAGCTAGTTTGCAGATGGCACCATTTTAGTTCCTATAGGAAGGAAGTGCCGTACCCCCTTGAATTGGTCGCAAGTAGGAGAGAGTTAGATCTTTGGACCCGACATTCTCCGAGAAGCCGAAGAGAGGTTCACAAAGTCCGTGAGCACCTCAAGTCCGCCCAATCTAGACAGAAGAGTTATGCTGCCAAGAGAAGGAGAGACCTGACTTTCAATGTCGGAGATTTTGTATATCTCAAGGTTTCGCCATTGAAGGGAACTCAACGCTTTAGTCTGAAAGGAAAGTTAGCCCCCAGATATGTCGGGCCCTTCAAGATTCTGAACCATCGAGGAGAAGTATCGTATCAACTGGAACTACCTAAAGAGATGTCAGCCATCCACAATGTGTTCCATATCTCGTTACTTCGCAAATGCTTGGAAGTGCCTGAGAAGACTAAAGTTTTCAAGAACATCGACCATAGAGCTGTAGAGATCAACAATGACCTGACGTATCATGAAGTGCCCATCTGTATCTTAGAAGAAGCCTACAAAACCACCAGGACCAGGATTATCAAGTTTCTCAAGATTCAATGGAGCAACCATACCGAAGATGAAGCCACTTGGGAGCGAGAAGATTACATTAGGACAGAGTTCCCAGATCTCTTTAGTTCCTAGTTTTCTTTGTAAATCTTGGGACGAGATTTTGTTTAAGGGGGGAAGGTTTGTAACATCCCAAAAGTTTAATCCAAGGTTATTAAGATCCAAACCATCAAAAATTAGGGTTAACAAAACCTTTTCAATTAAAATTATTAAAGCATTCATATGTGTGTGCATTTAAATAGGAGTTGATTTGAATTGCCATGATTAAGTGATCCATTGCTTGTAAAATGATTCTTAGGTGAAATAAACATCATCTAGATTATTCCCAAACAAATCCCAAAGAAGAACAAATCAAAATGAATAAAAGAAGTGAATGGTCATTTGGGCCATTTTAATCAACATACCTACTTTGGATATTCCTAGTACTCAAAACCTAACAGAAACAAGTGTGGATCTTTGCACCCCTTGCTAGTACACATAATGTTGTACCAAGGCCCACTTTGTGATCTGCAAAAAACATTCAAACACTATATTTAAATGGCATTTGAAAATTGAATCTATTTCATATGGGAAGATCCCACTATTTCAAAAACCACTCAAATGAGTGCAAATTTCAAAACCCAAGCAACCATAGAGTCTCAAGCTTATGCCTAGCACACCCACCAAAAATCTTTTCAAAATTCAAAAGTAAATTTCTTGCGGCCATTTTTACAAACACTTGGCAGGCATGATTTACACTCTAATCCTAGCTCACTATTTACAACAGGGTTTTGCTCCCAAATGATCCCCATTTAATCCCTTTGTCCCCTCTTGATCTAACCATGCCATTTACACCCCATCCCCTACCCCTAGTGGCAATGTCAAGCCATGCCGAGCACCTTGCTCACTGGCCGACCATGCCACCACCGCAGCAGACCACCTCCCTCTCTCTCGCCAGGTATACGAGCTAGCCAGTACCTCACCGCCACTCTCTGTCCCCTCCCCGAGCCAAGCCAGAGCGTGGACCACCGCCAATGCACCGCGCCCAATGCGTCTGCACCATGCCGAGCACGCGCTAGAGCGCCGTGCCCGACACGCGTGCACACGCCGCCCCTCGACCGCAGCCCATGTCCACCGCTCCGCCACGACCCTAGGAACACGCCAGACATGTCCGTTCGCCGCCCAACGCACCACAGCCACTGCTCGCCGTTGAGACCGCCGCCTCTGCCGCTCAAAGCGCCATCACCGCCCGATCACATACCACCGTCCCTAGGCCCGCATTCAATCTGTAGAGCACCGCCAGGAGACCAGCCACCGTCCCCTACCTCGAGCCATGCTGCTAGCACGCCGTGCAGCCCTCGCCGGAGCCGCCCGCCCATCCCTCTCGTTCGCGTCGTCGTCCTATAAATAGAGGCCACCCCCAGCCCCATTCGGCACACCACTCACCTCCCCTCACCTCACTGACCGTTCCCCACCTCTAGCCGGAGCAGCGCAAGCACTTGCTTGCCTGAATTTGGCCGGAGGAGCCTGCAGTAGAGGAGGAGAAGGCCCCGCTGATTGCGACCACCCCCGGAGCCACCTCGACCACCCCTGAGCTTGTAGTCGTCTACCAGTCCATGTGCCCGCCTCGCCCTCGTCGCCGGAGCCCTGGTACGCCCCCTGAGCACCCCCACTGAGACGCT
Organism: Avena sativa; assembly: GCA_916181665.1. Classification (NCBI taxonomy): domain Eukaryota; kingdom Viridiplantae; phylum Streptophyta; class Magnoliopsida; order Poales; family Poaceae; genus Avena; species Avena sativa. The sequence continues at coordinate 598,841,588 of OV702289.1, forward strand.
AGGGTTCGACCTCGCCGGCGACCTGTTTGTCGTCGACGACGAGCCCCAGCCGTCGATCCTAGTTCTAATCCAACGACCCATATCGCCCCGTATCGATTCGTGCGTTATGAGCCTCTGACCGGTGGACCCCCCCGCCAGTTGTGCCCCGTGCCGCGTAGTGCCACTGGGCTGGCCCGTTAGCGTTCCCGCGCGACCCAGATAGTTTGAATTAGGATTTTTCCATTTTAGTTTAAACATAGTTCTGTCCCCTAGTTTAAAATTCAATTCAGAGAGATTTACAAATCCAAATGGAGTGATTCCAATTTGGTTAGAAAGCTACTGAAAAGATCTACCCAAGCCCATTGGATTTAATTCAATTAGAGTTAGATATATCTCCTAGTAAAAATAACAAAACAGAAGCATTTGCAACTTGCAACATTTTTATAAAATCAACTAAGTTAGGTTTTGAGTTGATTCCAACTCTCAAAAATCACATTTCACCATACCTATCTGAATATGTAATAATATTAAGTTTTACATGCAGTGACTTTGGACTAGTACCAAAATAATGCTATATAGGCATTTCTAGTCACTTTAAATCATTAAATAATGAACTTAAACCAAAGTAATTATGATCCAACCTTTAAATCACATTCCCACATGTAGAATATGTGGTGATGACATGTGTCCACATGATCCCATATTTGAAGTGGTGAATATTAAATCTTAGTTAATTTTCAATGAGTAGAAATTACTTTTCTAAAATAAAAAGGAGGAAACTATTGAATAAGACTTGTGATGCTTGAATAAAAAGGAGGAAACTATTCAAGTGTGTGCCTTAGAGTGCTAATTAGACTAGTTAAGTATTGTTTGGTGATTGTCTACTCCGTATGTATTTATAGACAATAGTACCGACCAAGCTCTCGAGGAGGAGGAGTTCTACCAAGAGGAGGAAGACAACTTCAACCACTGCACCAACCAAGGCAAGCTAACACTTGCAAGATATTGTTAGAAAGCTAGGATTAAACTAGATGGTTTAGCAAAGATGCTTTAGGCATGCTTTGGTTATACCCCTTTGACTAGTATTTACCCCAAGTATTAAGTTCAAGCTTTACTTCCTTTACTGTACACAAAGTCCTTTACTTGTTTTGAAGGTAGCATAAAGAGTGTAAAACTTGACCTATTTAGATAAACCTTAAATGTCATTCTATGGCATGAGATTGATCCCATCTTTCCACCTTAGTGAACACTCTTAACTTAGTAGTTTAGAGTTAGATAAAAACTAGAGTCACTTTAGATGGGAATACTTGGTAAAAATGAATTGTGAAAACCTTGGAATGATGAGTCATTCTATTGAGATGTTTTGACATGTGTTGAGAAACACAAATGGTTTATGATGATGAAAATGTTGAGGCATGAGCCTTAACCCTTTTACAAAACTGATGGTTGGATTCGGATGCGATACCATTCCAAATTTACCATACAACCACACTACCTGAATTGGGTAAGGCTTAGGCGGAAGTTTATATGCATTAGTATTAGTTCCCTCGCGGGAGAGGTTTGAGCTGAGGCTACCTCTCAATGTTGTCCACCTATGCAGTGCCCAAGATGACAGATGGTCATGGTTGGGAGGCCATGCTCATAGGAGAGGTGCTTATACTAGGGTGTGTAAAGGAAAGGTTATGTTTGATTATCTGCATACTAAGTATGATGATTCAGGGCTATCTCTGACAGATGTATCGAATCTTGTGGTGAAAGTGTACCACCTCTGCAGAGTGTCAAACTATTCGAATAGCCGCATCCATGGTTATGGACAGTTGGAATGGCCATACTGTTTCGTTGTCAGATGTGTTCAAAATACTTATGAAAGGAATGATGAATCTTGACTTGACCACAATAGGGTTGTGTTTATGACACTAGCTTCCCAACTTAAGTGATTCTAGAACTTTATTTTATCTTTCTTTGCTTCTGAACTCAGCTTAGGTTTCAAACTTAACTTTATAGTTAAACTTAGAGTTAGCACTTTAACTTAGAGTTATACTACTTGTTAGTGGTAGTTTACGAGTACTTAAAGAATACTCATGGATTTTGTCCCTGGCTATTCTCATGGCCAGACTATGAAGGAGACTACCAAGATGATGGCTAGCAGGATGGCTATGATAACTAGGACTATCTACCTTCGTCAGCATTGCCTGTGCCCCTGAAGATGGACCCCACTGCTATGCTTATCTTTTATTCCGCTGCTTGTTGTATTAAGACTGGATCATGAGATCCTTATTTGTGTAAGACCTTATGTATGGTTTGTAATGGATGATGTACTATGATATCCAATCTGTTATGTCTCGCAAAAATGGTAATCCTGGGATTGCGATGTATGACATAATAGGCATCTGGGATTAAAAATCCGGGTGTTGACATCTTACCACTTTGATCTGAGCTTTCCTAGAAAAAACTTAAGACGAGAATTATAGAGCAACACTTTATCTCCACTTTGGAAAGTCTTATTCTCAATTTTCCTATCATGCCATCTTTTAACTTTTTCCTTAAATAACCTAGCATTCTCATAGGCTTCACTTCTAAACTTATCTAAAGCATGCATATCTAATAAACGCTTTTCTCCTGCTGCTTTGAGATCATAATTTAAATTCTTGATTGCCCAAAAAGCTTGGTGTTCTAGTTCTAAAGGTAAATGGCATGCCTTATCGTAAACCATCTTATAAGGTGTCATACCCATCGGATTTTTAAACGCGGTACGGTATGCCCATAGAGTGTCATTTAACTTGTATGACCAATATTTTATTGATTTGTCCACCGTCTTCTCGAGTATGGTCTTTAGTTATCTATTTGAGAGTTCCACTTGACCACTCGTTTGGGGATGATATGGTGAAGCAACACGGTGAGTTACTCCATACTTGCTGAGGATTTTCCTGAAAGTCCCTTTCATAAAATGAGAACCACCGTCAGTAATTAGAAATCTAGGAACTCTAAACCTGGGGAATATAACATCCTTGATCATCTTCACTGAGGTAGCTGCATCTGTATGATTTGTTAGGATAGCTTCGACCCATTTAGTAACATAGTCAACAGCAACAAGAATGTGAGTATAACCATTAGACTCTATAAATGGTCCCATGTAATCCATTCCCCATACATCAAAGGGTTCAATTATGAGGCTATAGTTCATTGCTATTTCTTGTCGCTTACCTATATTACCTCTTCTTTGGCAGACATCACAATATTCCACATACCTGTGTGCATCCTTGAACAAGGTGGGCCAATAGAATCCGGATTGAAGTACCTTTGCATCAGTCCTTTTACCTGCATGATGCCCTCCATATGGACTGTCATGACAAGCCTTTAATATCGCGTTCATTTCGTGATTAGGAACACACTTCTGAATCATTCCATCAAGCCCATGACGATATAGATACGGATCATCCCAAAAAGTAATATTTAAGATCATTAAAGAATTTCATTCTTTGATTTCTTGACATACCGGGAGGTAAATTTATTGTTGCTAGATAGTTAGCATAATTCACATACCATGGATCGGCAATCTCTACCTTTACTAAATATTCTCCCGGAAATGATTCATTAATAGGTACGAGGCCATTAATTATTCCTTCCATCCTAGAGAGATGATCTGCTACCAGATTATCCTTACCCCTCCTATCTACTATTTGCAAATCATATTCTTGTAGTAATAAGACCCACCTAATCAACCTAGGCTTAGCATATTTTTTTTACAAGCAGGTGACATAAAGCTTGGTGATCCGTTTGAATTAATACCTTAGAATTAATTATGTAAGGTCTAAATTTATCGCAAGCAAAAATTATAGCTAGAAACTCTTTTTTCGTAGTAGCATAATGTTTCTGAATCTTACTAAGAGGTCTACTAGAGTAGTAAATAACATTTAAATTCTTTCCATCTCGCTGTCCTAACACAGCCCCTAAAGCATAATCACTAGCATCACACATAATTTCAAAAGGTTCATCCCAATTTGGAAGTTGCATGATAGGTGCTGAAACTAGTTTATCTTTAAGGTTCTCAAAAGCCGCAATATAGTCATGGTCTAAATAGAATGGAGTTTCCTTATCAAGAAGATTGGTAAGGGGCATATCTAGTTTAGCAAAATCTTTTATAAACTGCTTATAAAATCCTGCATGTCCCAGAAACATTTTTAAGCTTTTAATGTCCTATGATATTGGGAGAATTTCTATAGCATTTATATTAGTTTTATCTATTTCTATTCCCTTCTCTGAAACCTTGTGTCCGAAAACTTTACCTTCTCTTTCCATGAAACGACATTGCTCCCAATTCAAAACTAAGTTTGATTGCCTACATCTTTCCAAAACTCTGGTCAGATTGTAGAGACAATTATCAAAAGTTGTTCCATAAATGACAAAATCGTTTGTTAGGACTTCCATAGTCTTCTCAACAAAATCATCAAAAATCTTAAGAACATATTCCTGAAATGTTGCTACTGCATTACATAGGGCAAATGGAATTAATCTATAAGCATATGTGCGATAAGGACAAGTAAAAGTTGTTTTCTCTTGATCTTCTGGCTGTATGGCAATTTGAGAATATCCAGAATAACCATCAAGAAAACAAAAATAAGAATTATTACTAAGTCTTTCTAAAATTTTATCCATGAATGGTATTGGTTTGTGATTCTTTTGTGTCTCATGATTTAATTTCCTAAAATCCATGCACGTACGGTATCCTACAACTGGTCTCATAGGAACTAGCTCACCTTCCTCATTCATAGAAGCATCAAGACCACCCTGTCTTGGTATGCAATGAGCTGAGCTAACCCACTTACTGTCATAAATAGGATATATTATGCCTACATCAAGTAAGTTAAGGGTTCGCAACATAGAAAATAAAAAAATCCTACGATGAGAACTATACGCCAAGATCTATCTACTAGATACAAGCAACGGGTGGATATACATCCATGAAGAACTTACCCTCGAAGACAACAAAGTTTTGTTAATGAGTAGGAACTCATGGATGATGTAGTCATACGCTTGCCGATCTCAAGATCGTGTGGAAGTCCTAGTGCCGCAAACCAGCAGCGCATCCACACTCGCACACATGTTCAGGCCACCGAACAACCTCCGCCTCCTTCCTCTGGCGATGCAGCAGAAGCAGCAACTCCTCCCAGACGAAATGCCACTGGGAACATGTATCTCGCTAATCCGAGACCATGAGGGAATAATTCTAGAGGGGGAGAGAGATCCTTCACGAGGAGGTGTGAGGAAGAAGGGTGAGAGGGGTGGCCTTTTATAGGAGGAGGGGGTACCCCTCCCCATGGCCGGCGCCCCATGGGGGTGACCCCTCACCTCAACCATTCATGTGGTGGTAACCCCCTCCAAATAAAAGTGTCTCTTAACATTCCTCTTTAAACTCTTTACTTTAAATGCATTAAATTTCTCCAAATTTAATGCTCTCTCATTTAATAAAACACTTTTATTAAATTTATTCAGAATTTTAGTAATTACTTTAATTAACAAACATTCACATAAAACCCCCTGCAACATTTCAATATTACATGCAGAACCAGTTTCAGCAATTTCACCCGAAACAGTTTTGGTGTCTATTGAAATAATTCCAGCGCTTTGCAATTCATTCGTCTAAAACACATTTGCTCCAAATGGTGTTGGTGTCCCTTAAGTGTGTCACCCTACCGTTCGTGAATAATGCAGACATGATCGAGACCCCTCTCAGATCAATAATCAGAAGCGGGACTTAGAGATCCATACTGACTCCTACACATTCTACGATGACTTCTGTGATCGTGAGAACCTTTAACATTAGTAACTAAATCCCTTTGTCTCGCGATATATTACATGTCTGAGATTCGATCATCGGTATCTCCATACCTAGTTTGATCTCATTACCGACATGTACTCTTTTCTCGTTCCCGTGATATAACATTCTAGTGATCTCATCACTTGCTTGCAAGCTAACCAATGTGATATCACTGAGTGGGCCTAGAGAATATCTATCCATCATCGGGATGGACAAATCCCACTCTTGATCCATGAGCTTCTACATAACAATTTTGTAGCACTGAACCCACCTTTATAATCACCCTTTCACGGTGTGACGTTTGATGTTATCAAGATACTCTTCCAGTGTTAGTGATTAACATGATATCATGGTCTAAGGACTAGGATTACTTTGTTAGATGTTATAGCAATATAAACACAATGACTTTGATTGTAATTCTATACTTTGGATGAATGTTCATCACATCATTCCACTAATGTTGTGACCTCGTTATTAACAACATTCCAATGTCCATGATCAGGAAACCTTGATCATCTTGTTAATCAATGAGCTAGTTTATAAGAGAGGCATAACTAGGAACTTTCCTTTTGTTTATTAAACACACATGTATTAACGTTTCCAAATTAATACAATTATAGCATGAAAAATAAACATCTATCATATACTTGGAATATGTATAATAACAACTTTATTATTGCCTCTCAGGGCATATTCCCTTCAGTAAACGTATAACTTCTTTTCTTACTACTTCCTTCATCTTAGGATTAAGCCTTCTTTGTGTATCTACTACTGGTTCAGCATCATCGAGCATGGTAATTTTATGTGTTACAATAGATGGATCTATTCCTTTAATATCACTCAATGTATATCCAAAGGCTTCATGATGCTTAACCAAAACTGAAATGAGTTTATTAGTTTCATTTTCTAATAGATTCTTACTAATAATGGCAGGACACTTATTTTCATTATCTAAAAACTCATACCTCATATTATCTTGAAGTTTTTTCAATTCTATTGGTGGAGGTTCTTCATCTCCTGTTCTTACCAATCCTTCATAGTCATGTGGATTTTGTGCCTCCGGAATTGAATCAAGGTAATCATCGATGTCTTCTTTCTTCTCATCTTCTGGCGCTTCTTCTCAATTAATCAAGCTCCTTTCTAGTTCATCTTGTGGAGGCTAAAATGAATTGCCGCAAGCTCGGCAATTGTCTTTTCTTCCTTAATATCCTCCACTTCATATGGCCTCTTCTTTAGTTTCGCAAAGTAGAATGTCGTTTCTTCTTCTCCAAACTTTAGTGAAATAGTTTCCTTCTGATTATCCACTCGAGCTTTGGTGATGGAAATGAAAGGCCTGCCTAAAAGAAGAGGACAAAAAGTATCTCGAGGCATATCAACAATATGAAAATCAAGGGGGTACATGAGTGAGCCAATAAAGGCATAGATATTTCTGATTACCCCTTCCGGTTTTACATTAGTTCTATTAGACAATTTAATAGTGGTGTCTACCGGTTCAACATCCGGATTATTTAAGTTGTAGCGAAGTTCTTGATAAAGTGATGACATCATAATATTTATGGTGGAAATCGGTTCACAGATTCCGTATAAGAAAGTTTATCCACAATATATATGGGTCATAGGTTTTGAAGTCTCGTTACCTCGAACCTTACCTCGGTTGAATTCCGAAGTTTCACGGTCTAACATAACCACTTCATCCTCTACTATTCGTGCCTCCATAAGGTCTTTGATTATAAAATTATTTATATTTGTAGCTTCAGAATTCCTTTCTAGTTTCTTCAGTCTCTTCTTTATTTGTTCTTCCTCTCTTTGTCTTTTTTGAAAGATTCCCTGTATAGGTATCAAGGAGAACTCTTCCATTAGTGCTCTTGCACGCTTCTTTTCTTCGAGAGGTTTCCAAGGTTCCCATTCTGTAGGTACCTGCCACTATAAGAGAAAAGAGTTTTTGTGACAAATCACTTTCGTCACCGAAAATGCCATTTCCGTCACTATGTACTCCCTCGTGACGAAAACGTGGCATCACCAGGGTCGTCACGGAAGCTCTGTCACAGATTCTTTTATAGTGACGGAATACAAATTTTCGTCACGCAAGATTGAGCTTTGGTGACGGTCCTTACGGCGTCACCTAAGATAGGTTATCCATGACGGACCTTCTACGTCACCTAAAATAGGAAAATTTGTCACCGTTTAGCATATTCGTTGACGAAATATGCCGTCACGGAAGATTTATGGCGTCACGAGGATTCTGGCAGGTGGGACCTGCAATGCTGACGTGGCAGCTCGTAGGTGGGTCCCACCATGATGACGTGGCATCTGACAGGTGGGTCTGACGATGCTGACATGGCAGCTGGCAGGTGGGTCCGACGATGATGACGTGGCAGCTAGCAGGTGGGTCCGACGATGCTGACGTGGCAGCTGGCAGGTGGGTCCGACGATGCTGACATGGCAGCTGGCAGGTGGGTCCGACGATTATGACGTGGCAGCTGGCAGGTGGGTCCCACCATGATGACGTGGCATCTGACATGCGGGGCCAATGCGATGACGTGTCACCTTCGTGTGGGGCCCGCGAAGATGACGTGGCAGCTGGCAGGTGGGTCCAGCGACGCTGACGTGGCAGCATGTAGGTGGGGCCATCAACGATGACGTGGCATCTGCATGTGGGGCCCGCGATGATGACGTGTCATTTTTTGGGCCGGCCCATTCGGAACTGCCTTGTGGGCCGGGAGGAATGTGACGACGTCACCAATTTTTTTGCACGGACAAATTTGATTAAAAATTGAAATTCCACGCAAATTACGAAACAAAATTAAATGGAAGCAAATATTTGAAATGGCAGAAAATTTATAAATATGAATTGTATCACACGCAAACTTTAAAATTCTGGTAGACTGAAACTGCTATATCAAACTCGAATGACTAAAGGAATAAAAAAACAATGTTTCGGCCACCCGGCCCATTAGCGCGCAGAGATTTTTGGCCCAAGTCACGGGGACTGGGACTGGGAGTTCTGCGACATCCTCAACAGGTAACTAAGCATGCCATCCATTTCCTTCTGCCTCTTCTCAAATGCCAGACGATTCGCTTCGCTGGACTTTTTCACTGCTTCAAGTTCATCATCCTGCTTCTTTCTCATCTCTTCAAATCTCCTTTCCTGCTCTTGCATCCGTTCCTCCATCTCGCGTTGAACCCTTTCAGCTGCATTCAACGAATCTTGCTCCTGACTTGATAACTTTTCTTCTAAATCATGGATGCGCCCAACTGAGACGCTAGACCTCTTGGAAGCAGATGAAACTCCGATGCTGGAAAGGAAAGTAATTGATCTTGAATTGTTCTGGTCTCTCAGGACTTCTTCAACAATCTCCAGATCAGTTTTGGGAATCCAATCTTCTGGCTGTGGTCCCATTTTCTGAAGCACCATCTCAGTCTACAATAGGATAAAAAATAGCAAGTCCAGAGTTAGAAGAAATCAAATAATTAGACAAACTAATGAGAAATGTGTAGCACATAAAATAATTTACTTACATAAGCTTCTGCTGATTTCTGGGACATCATACCATCCTTATTAGTGTGGCTTGCTTTAAAGAAAGCAATCGGGGAGGTATCGACGTCCTCGGTCTTCTGAGATTTCTACAAGAATTATGACATGATGAATTATAAGTGTGTATGGCATGTTCACAAAAATAAGTAGGTGTTGCATCTGACGAGTTCGAATACTCACAAGTGCATGGTAATGTGCAACAAAGCTTCTTGAGCCAGTGGTGTGTTTCTTCGTCACAGCATCTCTGTTCTTCTTGTTACTCTCGCAGATTGCCTATGTACAGATGCATGAATTTAGTATTCCACAGTACAGTAGTATGTTTGCGATAGATGTAGCTGAAACAACAGGAATCGTGCATCTTGCAGTGCTCATCATGCCATATATCAAGAAGCTCTACCCAGCTTTCCTCGTCTACCTCTTTTGGTTTCAACAATAAAGCTTGCTCGCGGGTTAGATCTTTAACATCTTTCCAATAGACCTTTTTCAGCCTCCAACGTTGTTGGCGAATACCTTTCTATAAAATGTCGGTGCAAATGTCTTTGCCAAGGTCACCACTGCTGTCCATTGCAAATTTTCCCTGCAGATAACATGGAACACAAATTCATATCAGCATCGCATGACAGAATTGTTAAAAAATCATCCACCAATGAGACATTTTATATGGAAAAATGAATAAGAGGTTAACGGACTTACAGTTATAGACTTAACGATTTCCGAAATAGTATATTTTAGACGACCTTCCTTGTCACCACACTGCTTCCAGTGGGTTGCCAGTGGCATCTTGCTGCGTATGTGAATGCCACACTCTGAACTCAGTTTTGCTGCTTGCACAGGATCAGTGGGTCTCCTCATGCCAGGAGTGAAGTTGATCTGCATCTTAGCCCCTCCATTCCTTCTAGACCACTCGTGTACCCCATGCCCCATATTAGGTTTGCGTACATTACGCTTTTCCTTTAGATCACCCGTATCTACAATTAAAACTGAAACCAGTGACAAAACGAGAGTCAAGACTTCAATTGAAAATTTTGCAATTAACCAGTGAATAAATTGTAAGACGTGCTGTCAATACCTTCCCGTTCGCTGCGGACAAGTACATTCTCCTCAGGTGAGTTGCTGCCTTTAGAGGTTTGAATTAGCATGGCCGAGGATTCATTTCCATTAGTACCCCATTCCCCTGCTTTCTGGGTAGGGGTCTCTGTTTCACCATCATCTTGAGTCTCTGCATTTGCTGCTGACCTTGTTACAACATTTGGAGGCACAAAGGTTTTTGAGCGCTTCTGCTTCTTTTCTTTTGTAGAACCTTCCGTTACCTGCATTTTAATAGATCAAGCCATGAATATTAAAGCAATCTGTACATATCCTACATGTGAATGCAGTAGAATGTTGCATTTCTTCACCTTAGAGGAAGATTTAACAACATCATGGTCCTCTTCATCCAGAACAAACACATCATCATCAGTGCACTCGTCGGCAGGATCAGGTTCATAATTAGTGTCCTCGGTGATATCCTTCTCCTGCGGCTGTGCCTCTTTCCGTGTTGTCACTGCCACCGGTTTCTTAGCAGTACCAAACACAAATTCACGCGCCATCGCCGTGAAATCCTCTATTGGCTTGCCATGTTCAATAGCATTCTGCTTTAGTGCTTCAGACATACGAGACACGTTCTCCTCCATCACTTGTTTCCTAACATTTTGATATGCGTCTGCTGTTCTGACTTGAGTAACTGAAAACAATCGAGCAAAAGCAAGTCATGATCATACTCATTAGTACAAACAGAGTAGACAAGATCATTAAAGCAAAAATTATGTGATCCATACTGTAAAATTAACATGCTCACAAAACATTATTCTATTGCCTCCAAATCTCGTATCGCCATTCAGTTAACTGTCTAAACCCTATTGTCAACAAGTTCAGTTAAGTGTCAGGTTCAATGTATTAGGTATCAAGTTGTTCAGTTGCGTCATATAAGACGCCAAGCAGTAGGGTTTATCCAACAAGTTGTTCCCTATTACCTGAACCATTATGTAGGAACAGAAACCTAAATCTAACACATAGTTATAAGATTGGATCATAGGGTGTCATGCTCAATAAATTCATGGCATCTGGAACCATGATCTATGAAATTAAAACCCAAGACAAGCACATTGTCGAAGGATTCGGATCATAGGGTGTCACGTTCAACACGTGCTAGGCATCTCGAACCATGTCTATGATCTAAGATCTAGATCTTGCACATAAGCTGCAGCATCTTGAACAACGATCTACACATGTTGATCTACTAGAACTCATGCTTGACTGATCTAGAAAGAGGCATAGACCTAGGGCGGCAGAAAAATGACCTGGCGTTTACGCTTTTGCTTCGGTGTCGGTGGTAGCACATTCCGGCGTGGTGTGCCGCTTCGAAGACTGCCGGACATGTCGCCCGCCGCAGAGGGCAAATCCGCCAGCAACCAACGCCTTGCTTGACGGATCTGGGGTCGAGGAAAGTGGCGATGGGGTTCTAGGTGGGCGATGAACAAGGAACGGAATTAGGGGATGGGTATGCGGGAGGTGGGGGCATGCCGTTTTTAAAGTGTCGTGGGGGCGGCAAATTGTTAGCGCCAAAATGGGCGGGCGGGTGGAAAACAAAAGAGGTGGGAACGAAACTTTTCGGTACACAAGTGGAGGGAACGAAAACCATTCATTGTAAATTTGATTGGAAAAACAGAGGGAACAGAACGGGAGGTTTATAAGCGGGGATTATCTCTAGTTACATATTGTAATTAAATAAATCCTAACACATGCAACGGTTTAGGTTTTGCCACTACTTAGACCTCCCGTGCGGAATTTGTAATATGGTTTACAAGCCGGGATTATCTCTAATTCATTGTACTATAAATTTATTTGGCCATGAACCATATTAAATTATTTGAATAAGTCATTTGTTTATATATGAAAAGTAAAACAAAATATGTTCATTCACGTACAACAGTTGGATTACTGAGCAAACAATACCATTAGTTTCCTTCATTCCACAACTCCAACTTGAAAGCTGAAGCACAATATCACTTAAACAAGTAAACCTCATTGATTCGAAAAACAAACAGAAGAGCAGAATTATTTCACATATTAGATATGTAGCCAGCAAAGTTTTCTAACAGCCACCAAAAGGTAGGTGATCACATTAGACTTTACACCCAGAAACTCAGCAAATAGTTTTGCAACTAGGAACAGGGGCGGATCTGCTTGGTCACACCCTGATGCACATGCAACAGGGTAGAAAAAGCATTTTTAGTCTTACATATTAGACTTAAGCATAGTGTATCAGGAAAACTTAAACAGAGTGCATCAGGGTAAGTTTAATCCTAGATCCTCTTCCTAGTCTAGGAAGAGGCAGACATGGAAATCTGATAGGGTCAGGACACGGTCTGGACGTCCGTACTAGCCCTCTGACATCTCCTCCTCCTTGACGGGCATGGTCTGCGTGTCCCTGTCACCGCCACTGCCATCATCGTCGCTGTCATCGTTGCTGTTGGTGGCGTACTCCCGGCGGGAGAGCCTACCGCCGTAGATTGTGACGACCAGCTCCATGTTGCCAACATAGTAGTCGAACGCCAGGATGTTGGCTAGCGAAATAGTGTAGCACTTGACGAACTTGGGCCAGCCCCTGTGGAGGTACAAGCGGTCGTCTCGATGATCGAAATACATCTCCACATCGAAGGTCAGCCTGCTGTTACGCTCCCGGACACGCACAGTGTTGGGCTGGTCGCCACTGATGTAATCTTTGAAATCATGGCAGAGGGAGAGCTTGTCCCACTTGTCCTCGTGAAGGATGTGGATGAACATAAAGTCGGGGTTCGGATACAGCGGAAGATGGGGTGGTGGAGACGGTGACAGCGACGAAGACGGCAACGGCAACGGCGATGGCGACAGCAATGGCGACAGAGAAGTGGCCCTGCCCTTGCCGCTGCCCCTGTCCGTACGACGGCGCCTCTTCTTGACAACGCGCGTTGCCAGCGTACGTGTCTATCCTTCACGTCCCCTGCCCGTCGTTGCCTTGGCACCCCTGATCATGGACACTGGCATAGGAGACAAATCATTTATTCTTCTAAATATGAAGACGAAACCCTCTCGGTTATGCCACCCTTCTGAATGCGCTTTCTTCGAGTATATGAGAACAGCTTGTCCCTCTTCTAGATCTGTGCTCTGTACGAAACACTTCCACCCATCTGGATCGAAGAAGAGGCGATCATCCTTTTCTATCTTGAAGTCGATGGGGGTGATCTTCTCTTTAGGAAGACACACTCCAGTTGAGCCTCCCTCACAGATTTGTAGAGCATTAACAACCTTCTTAGGCAATTTCTGATCAATACAAAACAAGATATATAAGTTAGTAAGTCGATGTCATAAACCACATAGACAAATTGCATACACCCATGGCAACAAAAAAGAATTAAAAGAAAGTTATATGAATGTACCATGTGGTACAGCTTAAGATTCGTTTTGGTCAAGCGGGTTACGAATGGCAACCCGACAATTTTGCCCATGTTCGATTGAAGTTCCAGCAGATGCTCTTGCTCACTCTCAGTAAGCCGGCATCTTTGGGCGATGAGTGGTCCGAGATCACGCTTCTGCGAAGATGCTCTTGCCATGTTAAAGAATGGGCTGCGCATACAAATTTAGCACACATTAACAAATAGTAAAAGTGTAGGAAACACATTATAGGTATTACAACATCACAACAACGTATTTCATCACAACAATACAAATATTGTTTCTGCAAATACTTGCAAGTTATTTCAATGCTACAAGCACTAGTCATAGCATAGGAAAGCTCCAGACTCCTATTCTGTCAGATATAAGTTCTCTAAGAACTACCTTTGCTGTGTTGGATTTTAGAAACATCGTAAGTACTACATTAGTTCTTGCCATATATAGTAGCTAGATGGCCGATCTTTTTTTGGAGACTAGGAAGTTTAGGCCTATTTCTTATAGAAACAGATCATAGCTAGTAATTATGTTCTGTTTTAGTCACCAGAATATAATGCTTCAGCGATTTAGCACATCAGAGATGGCAAGTTAGTGTAGGTTCTTCCATTTTCGATGTTGTGGTTGCATGTGGTACAGCCGACCCCAAAACTGTCCCTCTATGCATCATGTGGTTGTACTTTCTAGGCATGTGTTTCTGATTCATTGTCATTCATGCTCTGGACCTTGCTTACTGCGAGTTGTTTCCTTGCAACAAGAAAAACATCCAGGTGGTATTTTCTACACATGAACATCCATCCATAATTCCGACATCGACAATTTCTTAAGACATGTCATGCCTAACTAATTTATCATCTATATATGTGTGACGAGGGTTTAACTCATCAATGCCCATTGTTAAGGACTTGGGTTTTGGAGAAGAGAGGAGCGCTGGAGATCTCGGTACGGCTAGCAAACAAGCACACAGGGACGCAAGGTTTACCTAGGTCCATGCCTTGTAGAGGACCCTACTCCTGCTTGTCTGCTCTTGATTGATGATGATCCGAAGGATTACAATGTCGCCGATCGCGGTGGATGCGTAGATTGGATCTGGCGGGTTTTGTCTAAATATATTGTCTATTGTGGTGATCTATTGTAGGAGTCGCGATGTCTAGATCTATTGTCGCGTAGCGTGGGAGATCGTAGATCTATCTATTGGGGGAGAGGATGCCTTCTCGTTGTACCCTCCTAGCCTTTATATATGGGGAGGCTAGGTCTCAGGTACCAATACGAGTTGGTTACAAGTTGTATTCAAACTCTAGTCTTGAGGTTTCCTTGTCTTGCGCGCTTGGGAGTCTGTGTCTATATGGGCTTCATATCAGTCGAACCGTCATAGGCGTCATGGACCTTGGCAATTCTTCGAGTGGGCCTTCCGTCGAGCCGCACCAGGTACGCTGTAGTTGAGTGCCTATTGGGCATACCCATGTCAGTAGCCCCCGAGTGTCCATGTGAATCGTATATTCGGATGGAGACTCATAAGTCTTGAGTCTTGCATTAGGATGTCGGAGTCGACAATTATGTCGAGTGCGAAGCACTTCACCCGGAAGTTCATCGGGGCAGTCGAATTTGTAGTAGTTCATAGGGATGATGGTAAACGTGCTTGCTACGCTCGATGGATCGAGACCAGTTAATTGCTCTAGGGAAAAAACAACGCTACCTACTCAAACTCGAGTCCCTGGACTCGAATTCGGAAATTGCTGGTGTAATTCAACTCATGCCGCGGAGGCCTTACAGGAGTCGAATTCCAGTGTATGGGTGTGAGCACTCAACGCGTCCATCAAGGCTTATTTCATCGTACCTGCAGGCACGGATTATTTCTGGTAGAGCGCAGCAGATGCGTTACCAGGCCTTATTCAGGTCTTATCTTCACACTGTAAGCGCGGCATCCAAAATTTTTGTCATCGCGGAGATGATTCGGGTGGCCCAGGAGACGTAATCTCTTTGTAGGGAAAATATGATGCGGAGTCGCCATAGTATTCGAGTGTTGATGTTATCGACACACAGTACGATGTACAAGGAAGAAAATAATCATAGGGTGCGCGGCCAGCGCTCCCTATGGGAGTAGCCCCCGAGTGCCTGGTTGAGTCGAAGACTCAGGTAGGGACTAAAAGACCTTTTGCGGCTGCTGTCATCTTTGTCTTGCTTGTTTCAGTCGAAGATTCAGGCAGGGACTAAATAACTTTTGCGACTGCTGTCGTCTTTTGTTGCTTGTTTCAGTCGAATATGCTTTCAGTGCTCCCTATGGGAGTAACCCGAAGTCTACAATCGAATCGCTGATTCGAGTGAAGGGTTTTCATGATGCTTGGATATCTTCACAAATTTCTTCGGGTGCGCGGACAGTGCTCCCTATGGGAGTAGCCCTCGAGTCCTTAGTCGAATCGGGGATTCGAGTGAGGATTCAGAGCGTGTCACTCGAGGATCTTGTATATGCGCGACCAGCGCTCCAGTTTGGATTAGCCCCCGAGTGTCTGGCGGAGTCGTAGACTCAGGCAGAGACTCGAGTCTTGTATCTTGCAGTCGCGATCACTAATCATGCGAGGAGAAACCAGGAGTTCTAGCCAGGCAAGTCGATGATGTGGATGGAGTCGACACAGTCATTTATGTCAGGTGCAGGGCTAGCACCGCGCGTGCGTAGCATCCAGCGATGCAACCATTCAAGGAGGAACTCGACTCGGGTCTTGAGTGTATGTCGTAGCCAGTTGTTTTGTCGACTCCTGTTGGAGGACCCGATAGAATAGCTCGACGCAGTCGACATCCTTATAAGCTGCATAAAACATTACGAATTGTGAAGTACTTGTATCTTGTAAAGATATTTGCATGTAGGTTTGTAAAGTAAAATTCTCGTGCCAATCAAGTCGACACTTTTGCACTGTATGCTAGGCCTTTTCGTTAGCCTGATTACCCTTAGTCTCAGTACCTTGCCGAGGCACTCGGAGTTCAAGGATTCGACGGTCAGGCAGAATCAGCTACTCGAGCTATCGCGTATGAGGTGCTCGAGTGCGCGGAGTCGATGACACATTAGGTTACTCGAAGAGGGCGCAGCCCCCGAGTGTATCGAGTGCGAGTTAAAAGAAATCAGCTCTAAGTAGAGGGAAAACTTAGCTTTACTGGTAGTTGTCGTGGTGAACGAGTCGCAAGATCCGATGCGATCGACGGGTTGCGGGAGTCAAAGATTGTAGCAGCTCGTGGTCGCGGGAGTCGAGTGAGCCCACGAGTCACTCGATATGAAGACCGTAGCCGGTCGTTGAAGTTGAAGACCGCGGCGGGTCGCCGAAGCGGAGGGAGCCCCCGAGCCCCTGAGTCGTTGGAGTCGAAGATCGTAGCGAATCGCTGGAGTCGAAGACTGCAGCAGGTCGCGTGATTGACACCAGACAAGTAGTCAACGTGGCAGTCGAAAGTTGTGAAGCGATCATGTAGTTGATGTAGCAGTGGGTCACGCGGCGGACGTAGTCGACGCGGCGGATCGAAATCGCGTGGTGATGACGAATTGCCGCATCCCGAGACTATAAAGGGCCATAGCAGTCGAATGTTGCTTCAGGTCACCGCACCCGAAGACCGCAGAATAGTCGCCGCAGCCGAGTCGCGTGATGGAGTCGAAGACTCAGTAGATGGGCAGAGTTGGAGATCGTAGTGAGCCACCGTAGCCGAAGGCGGTAACGGGCCTTGTGACGGAGTCGACGGAGCCCCGAGTATAGATTCGATGTTGTCGATGTAGTCGAGGCGGCGTTCGAGAGCCGATGCGGCGGACCGGAGTCGACGCAGCAGTGGGTCGCCGATGCTGATGGCGGTAGCGAGTTGTCCCGACCGAAGATTGTAGTGGGTGGTCAATGTCGAGGGAGTCCCGGGTCGTCGGAGCTGAAGCAGCGGCGGCTCGTCGCAGCCGAAGGCGGCAGCAGGTCGTGTGGCGGAGTCGAAGACCATGGCAGATCGTGCGGCAGATTCGACGCAGCCCCCAGGTGTAGAGTCAATGCGATTGTGTAGTCGACGTCGAAGGAGTCGCGTAATGGATGGAGTCAAAACGGCAGCGGGTTGCCGGAATTTTTTTTTTGGAGGGAGTCGAGCGGTGGCGAGTGGCGCAGCAAACTGGTCGTATCCAAGGCTCCAGTATCCGTTTGTACTGATTTTTAGACGTCCATGAGCCTTGTATTGTACGCCTCCGTCGAGGTCGCGGTGTCGTCAGGTCGCACATACCCTGTTGCCGAACTGCACATACGCACGCTTAAGATGTGATTAAGGTGTTGCTTTATGGTCGTCGATCCTTATCCGATCAAAATATGGCTTTTAGCCGGAAAATCGATGCGGTTGCAAAATTCTTGCGATGTAGCTTGCTTATCTATATTTCTTTATTCTTCCCACATCCATTGAGCTTCTCCGAACTACAACATCTAACACGTCCCTTTTCCTTTTGCCTTGAATCGATTTGAAGCTAACGTGTCTTTGCTCCACATTGTCTTCTAGTGCATGGATCGATGCCACATGTTGAAAACACCCAGCGGATTGAATTGGGTTGCGAGGAAACTTGCTACGCCACGTCAAGCCAGCTCCAAGCGTGTGCTTTGTCGCCTCCAGATTGGATCGAGGTGTAGTCGTGGATAACCTCGCCATGGACTCCATGAAGTCGGCTGGAGATATGATAGATGCTGACTCCCGGTCGTTGTGCGCTTGTACAAGAGAACCACGAGATCTATGAACCCAATCTGATCCGGTGTCGCAAACAATTTTCCCGAGATCACGTACACTGCCGTAGACCGCAGTGACAGGGTGAAACGACAAATGCAATCTGGCTGCCGTTGATAGGTGAGGGATCCTGTTCGAACGACGAGTCGTAATTTGTAGATGTTGGAGCCGTCGAGATCGCAACATCAGCGCGCCCAGTTCCCACAGACGGCGCTAATTGACGAGGGTTTAACTCATCAATGCCCATTGTTATGAACTTGGGTTTTCGAGAAGAGAGGAGCGCTGGAGATCTCGGTACGGCTAGCAAACAAGCACACAGGGACGCAAGGTTTACCCAGTTTCAGGCCTCGTAGAGGACCCTACTCCTGCTTGTCTGCTCTTGATTGATGATGATCCGAAGGATTACAATGTCGTCGATGGCGGTGGATGCGCAGATTGGATCTGGCGGGTTTTGTCTAAATCTATTGTCTATTGTGGTGATCTATTGTAGGAGTCGCGATGTCTAGATCTATTGTGGCGTAGCGTGGGAGATCGTAGATCTATCTATTGGGGGAGAGGATGCCTTCTCGTTGGACCCTCCTAGCCTTTATATATGGGGAGGCTAGGTCTCAGGTACCAATACGAGTTGGTTACAAGTTGTATTCAAACTCTAGTCTTGAGGTTTCCTTGTCTTGCGCGCTTGGGAGTCTGTGTCTATATGGGCTTCATATCAGTCGAACCGTCATAGGCGTCATGGACCTTGGCAATTCTTCGAGTAGGCCTTCCGTCGAGCCGCACCAGGTACGCTGTAGTTGAGTGCCTATTGGGCATACCCATGTCAATGTGTGTGTCCAAACAAGTTCCATTTTTCATATCAATATGTAGCTAGCTAAACTTGTTATGTTTGATGGAGAGAATGAATGTGATCTAGTCATCTTGGTCATGGCAGAATGATGTATTACTGTGCACCAAGGAAATGGACCACCACCAAACTTCACTTTGAATCTCTGGCTTGTCAGTATTGTACATTAGATTTACTTTTTCATGCCTGATGTGCTAAGTTATAGCTATAGTGTATTCCTACCTATTAGGAAAACATTTATTCACAAGTGTTATCTGTTGCTCACCCTTGGCTAAGATTTTCAAGAAGTGGCACATGTTCTAACATGTTCTAGTTTCTCTTATTTGCAGGCACACAACGATGCAACTTCCTATAAGTATAAGGTTATCAAGTATTGGGATATAATTAGCACACTTTACTCAAGGGATCGAGCTACTGAGCGGGAGCTAGGACTACAGCTGAAAGCCGTGCAGAAATGGCGGACGGGAACGCTAACAATGACAACATCATTGATCAAGCTGTGTTGATATAATGAGCAGACAAGTGTATTTGTGGATACATTGATCTTTATTCATGTTGTAGTTGATTTTTATTTTGAAAATATCATATTTTATTTACATTATGTAATTGAATTTTGAAGCCAAATGTGTTGTTGATTTCACAATTGGCTTAAAATGGTAGCCAAATAGAAGTTGTAAATCATTTCATTTCAGAATTCCAGGTGGCAGCCAAACATAAAAATTCATTAAGGAATTTAAATTCCATCCAAATGAAGTGACATGGGGATTTCATTTCATTTCAACCATATGAAATGAATGCATAGGAGCCAAACGAGCCCTAATATATTTTCCTACACATGCATTGTAGAGTTCAGACCTTATGCAATGTTTCCTTCCAGTAGTGTTTGATTCATGGGATTGTAATGTGCAGGAATTATTCCAGTAGGTACACTAGTATATTTTCATGGGAAATCTAGCTTCAGCACATAGCTCGTGGAAAACCCTACTCGACAAACAATGCAGACAAGATTTCAGTGGACAGCACAAGTAAATCCAACATGATTGGGCTCACCTTCAGCGCGGAGCAAGGTTGCGGAGATGCGGTCAACGCCAACGGGCCGGCGTCGCGGTGGTGTGGCCGGAGTCGATGCGGACGTGCAAGTCGTTACGGGCGGCGGATGCGTTGCGGAGATGCGCGGCGGCGTGGCTGTGGAGAAGCGTGGTGGCGGGGTTGCAGAAATACGATCGTCGGTGGCTGGACGATCCTAACGGAGGCGATGCGGACGGCCACGGCGGTGCAGAGATGCGGCGGCGATGTGGAGATGCGGATGGAGAGGAGCAGTTTGGGGAAGTACGAGAAGGGGCTAGGATATCTGCAGGGATAGATTTTTTCCCCAATTAGGTAAACTATTATTTGTACTAACATTGGTGCATGTTGGACCCACTTATACTAACATTGGTGCATGTGGGACCCACTTATCAATGTTTAAAATAGCGGGCTATTTGATTTAGCGGCGCCGATTTTAAAAGCTATCAAAAGCTACAGCGGAGCTATAGCGCGCTATGCGCATTTAGCGGGTTTGCTAAATAATGATTTTTTTAAAAAAAATAGCAGTACATATTGGTATATATATCAATAATTTACAAATATTTGACAGTTTTACAGATCAATGCTCTGATCAACTCACTTATAACAGGTTTGACAATGCATAGTGCATATTACATAGTAAAATTTGAAACAGAGCCACTTATACTAGCATTGGTGCATGTGGGACGCAATGGCATCTGTGGTTCCTGTTTGGCTGAGTTTGGGCAAAATTTGACCCTGATGACACATGTGGGTCCAGTTACACTAGCATCGATGCATGCGAGTACTCATGGCATCTGTGGTTATAGTCTGAGTGAGTTTGGGCAAAAGTTTGACTAAAATTGTGCAAAAGTTGACCCCGATGACACATGTGGACCCACTTACACTAGCAATGGTGCATATGGGACCTAATGGCATATGTGGTTTCAGTTTGACTGAGATTGGGCAAAAGTTGATCCCGATGACAAATGTGGGTCCAATAACACTAACTTAAAATAACTTTGTAACGCTTGCGTTTACAATTCTAGACTTTCAACAAGGCAAGTTTATATCTGTTGACAATCACATTCCTTTGAACTAGTATAGCCAGTGCACAAACACAACTGAACACACATATAACATTACATAGATATGTTTGCTAGCTCACGGTACTTTAAGAAACAAGCATACTAAAGTAGTTCAACTTAGAAAGTAAACAACAACAAAGTACCACGATTTGTACTACATAAACAACATACAACATCACGAATATAACTGGCTATAGTCTAGTAACGTGCATTAATTCTAGCCGGTGGCGTTGGAGGCGGTGGGGTCGGTGGCTTTGTCGCCCCAGGCAGTGGTGGTGGTGTCGCCCCAGCCAGTGGTGTCGTTCTGCTCACCATCCTGGTCATCTTCGCCCGCTTCCCGTGAGCGTTTGGCGACATGCACCACCTCTCCATCCGCCTCTTCCGCTCCCCGGACCGCATGTTGCTCTTCCCAGATTGCCCTCGCTTGTTCCCTTTCAGCCTCCTACGTTGCATCATCCTTCTCGTCATTTGCATCACTCTGGTCTGCAGCAGCTGCCGCCTCGGCCTTAGCTGTTGCCGCCTTTTTTGCTGCATTAATTGCAGCCTTGCGAGTCCCCCGGTCTAGCCTGTCCCTTGCGGTAATGAGCCTACGATACAGCTCGTAGGCAACATACCCGTCTCTTGCTGCATACTCTAGGTTCATCGCGGAAAGTGGCTTGTTCTCCCATACTTCGTGGCCATCGTCCGGGAGTGCCTTGCAATTCCCGAGATCTCTGTCAATGATGATCACTGCTAGAGATAACATCCTGTCCCTGTCATACGGCTGATTCCAATGGAACCATTCTTTGGTCTTAAACATGTCTTGGATGTCGATGTGGTACTGTTCTGGAATGGTGATATCCTCATGTGCAAGCTTCTCTTTATCACTCCTGATGTCCACGCTAGGGAAAGTGATCCCCTTTTCCTGAAGGAACTCTGCCAGTTTCGAACAAAGCTCCCTTCTCCTACAGTATAAATACAAATTAAGACATGAAAATAATTTGGATGATGTACAATTATTTGATGATAATGTTAAACAAGGTAATTGCATAATCGTACCATTAGGCCATGTACAACACCCACAGATCATGCATAATACTTGAACTAACATGTCTAAGTATTTGAAATAAACGAGTGCAAGCAATGTATTTGCATTGCCTAATTATACATGATCTCAAATGGAAAATAAAAATATGCACATAACCAGTTTCGGACAAGGCTCCCTTCTCCTGCAGTATAGATGCAAACTATGACATGACAATAATTTGGATGGTGTTCAATTATTTGATGACAACGTTGAACAAGAAAATTGCGAAACCGTGCTATTAGGCCACGTACAACGCCCATAGATCATGCATAATACTTGATCTAACAAAATCCACAAGGACTTAAACCTATAGGAATTAAACAATGCACATAGGAAAAATTTCTAAGGATCAAAATCCTCCAAAATTCATATGAGATTCCTTTGAATCAAACAAGCCCTGCATCAAAGGAGGCCTGATGTGAAAACGTTCGTACAGGGTACAATCCTATGAATCAAACATGTGCTGATGGAACAAAACATAGGGATTGAATCCTGTACAAACCCATAGGAAATCCTTTGAATCAAAGGAGGCCTGAAATAGAAATGCCCATCCTTAGTACGTATATTACCTGCAGTAGTGGAACACGAGGACAGTCTCCTTCAGGGCGATCTGGACGACGGCGAGCTTTTGTGACGGAGCTTCGTCCCGCCTATTCCTTGTGTACTCGAGGTCGAGTCCGAGGAACTTGTAAGTCTCTTTCTCGAGCAATTGCTCGAACTTCTCCAGCATGTGATTCAAGTAGTTCACATCGTTGGTGTACACCACCTCCATAATCTTCGTGCCATAGGCACAGATGGGCTTGATGTCAACCGTGGTTTTCCCGTCATCGAGGATGTCTCCATAGGGATCCATGGATGCTGAGTTCCCCGTCGTGTGGAGGAGGAAGATGCGAGAGGAAGAAGAACAGATGAGAAGCGGACGCGTTGCGGTTATTGTGGTGTTACGGCGGCGATGGAGTCGAGGCGGAGGGCCCGTACATCGATGTAGTCGACCCGTTACGGTGCGATGCGGTTAGTGCGGTGCAGTGCGGTCAGTTTTGTTACGGTGCGACACGTTTAGGAGTGGTGCGATGCAGTTATTGCGGTGCAGTGGGGTAAGTTTTAATTTTTTACGGTGCGACTTGTTTAGGTGTGGTGCATGCGATGCGGTTATTGCGGTGCAGCAGTGGGATCAGTTTTGTTACGATGCGACGCGTGTAGGTGTGGTGCGGTCCGGTCGTGGCTGCAAACTTTCAACAATTGAACGCACGGGGCTTTCACCAATCCTCTGGTCGTGGCTGTAACTTAATTTCAAAAATTGAACCCGCGGTTTACCTACAACTTTCAACTCAAGTTTGACCAAAGCTTGTACAGTGCATAACTAATTCAAAATATCTCATAAAAATTGAAAACCTACACACTGATAAATTTTACGTGAACTAGTTGACACGAATTTTTTTAAACTTGAAACATTTCATTCTCATCAAAATAACAATCCCGCATATGAGCTTCCACATAGAATGTACCATGACTCACGTGGGTCCAAAAACCCTAGCATTGGTGCATGTGGGCCCAATGGCATCTGTGGGTTCTATGTTGACTCATATCGCCGCAAAAGTTGACCCTGATGACACCTGTGGGTCCACTTAGCTAGCAGCGGTGCATGTGGGACCCTATGGCATCTGTGGGTCCAGTTTGACTAAGATTGGGCTTAAGTTGACCCTGATGAGACATGTGGGCCCACATAGCTAGCAGCGGTGCATGTGGGACCCTATGGCATCTGTGGGTCCAGTTTGACTAAGATTGGGCTTAAGTTGACCCTAATGACACATGTGGGCCCACATAGCTAGCAGCGGTGCATGTGGGACCCTATGCATTTGTGGATCCAGTTTGACTAAGATTGGGCTTAAGTTGATCCTGATCACACACGTGGGCCCAGTTTGACTAAGAATGGGCTTAAGTTGACCCTGATGACACACGTGGGTCCACATACACTAGCATTGGTGCATGTGGGCCCAATGGCATTTGTGGGTTCTATGTTGACTCATATCACCGTAAAAGTTGACCCTGATGACACATGTGGGTCCACTTAGCTAACATTGGTGCATGTGGGACCTATGGCATCTGTGGGTCCAGTTTGACTAAGATTGGGCTTAAGCTGACCCTGATGACACATGTGGGCCCACATAGCTAGCAATGGTGCATGTGGGACCCTATGGCATCTGTGGGTCCAGTTTGACTAAGATTGGGCTTAAATTGACCCTGATGACACATGTGGGCCCACATAGCTAGTAACGGTGCATGTGGGATCCTATGGCATCTATGGGTCCAGTTTGACTAAGATTGGGCTTAAGTTGACCCTGATGACACACGTGGGTCCAGTTTGACTAAGATTGGGCTTAAGTTGACCCTGATGACACACGTGGGTCTAGTTTGACTAAGATTGGGCTTAAGTTGACCCTGATGACACACGTGGGTCCACATACACTAGCATTGGTGCATGTGGGCCCAATGGCATATGTGGGTTCTATGTTGACTCATATCGCCGCAAAAATTGACCCTGATGACACATGTGGGTCCACTTAGCTAAGATTGGTGCATGTGGGACCCTATGGCATATGTGGGTCCAGTTTGACTAAGATTAGGCTTAAGTTGACCCTGATGACACATGTGGGCCCACATAGCTAGCAGCGGTGCATGTGGGAACCTATGGCATCTGTGGGTCCAATTTGACTAAGATTGGGCTTAATTTGACCCTGATGACACATGTTGGCCCACATAGCTAGCAGCGGTGCATGTGGGACCCTATGGCATCTGTGGGTCCAGTTTGACTAAGATTGGGCTTAAGTTGACCCTGATGACACACGTGGGTCCACTAACACTGGCATTGGTGCAAGTGTTTCCAATAGCATCTGTGGGTCTAGTTTGACTAAGATTGGGCTTAAGTTGACCTGATGACACATGTGGGTCCAGTTACACTAGCATCGGTGCATGCGGGTACCAATGGCAACTGTGGGTCCAGTTTGACTAAAATTGGACAAAAGATGACCTGATGACACACGTGGGTCCACTTATACTAGCATTGGTGCAAGTGGGCCCAATGGCGTCTGTGGGTTCTATGTTGACTGAGATTGGGCAAAAGTTGACCCTGCTGACACATGTGGGTCCAGTTACACTGATGACCCATTGGCATCTGTGTGTTCCAGTTTGACCGAGATTGGTTCCAATTTAATTTAGGATTTCAACTAATTTGAAAAAATTCAATATTTCTCTATAAAATCTTTTAGAAAACTTATTGTTTTATACACAATATACTTTTTTTACTTATATAATATAGATTTTTTTTAACAATTTATATAATATAGAATTTGTAGAGATTTCCGCTGCAACGCGCCACTCTCCCAAATGTCATGCGTGGGTCCAATGTGAAAGCAATGGGAAAGTGGACTACATGCAGGACTACACGATTCCACACCCACGCGTGCACTAGAGGAAACCGAACCGCCAGCATCTATATAACACATCGGTCTCATCGTCTCTCCCACCATCGTCCACTTCTTCCCCAATCTGCCGAAAACCCCAATCCGCTCCCACCACCGCACCACCAATCTCATCCCTTAGTGAATCTGCAAGATGAAGCGTGCTCGCGAAGACGAGTCGGAGTCGAAGGCGGTCGGCCGCTCTGGCGATGCACCCGCGGTCGTCGCCGCGGTGGCGGGCGAGGAGTCTTCTTCGGGAGCACCAGCCGCTCGTCAGCGCGCCGTGACCGTTGCGGACTCCACCGTGCCGGTCGTGGTCGTCGTCGATGATGAGAAGAAGGAGGACGTTGTGGCTCCTGCGGCAGATCTACAGAACCCGCATGCAGGCCGCCAGGTCATCGTCGTGTCGGACGATGAGTACTATGACGGCGAAGACCCTGACTCCATCGAGTACCTCTATGAACAAGCCCGCAAAGAAGATGTACCATTCAAGGAGGAGGCCTCCGACGATGGCACTGAGGTTCTGAGCTGTTCTATTCGATCTCCTCTGTTCATCTTACTGTTCACATAGGGTTTGTTCGTAGAGTAGATTGATTTGTGTTGTCTAGGTGGTCTTCTAGATATTCTTGATTCTAGGGTTCATATGGTTCCTTTGTAGTTGACTTTGATTTGATCTGACATATAGTATTCTTACTCATATGATATATATGGGTTCATGGTTATCAGATTAATTTCTGAATGTTGTGCCTTAAATTCATCTGAGTCTGATTTGATTATAGAGATTATGATAACAAAGATTTTGTTTGGGAAGAAAAGATTGATCTGATGCATAGAATTTATAATTACCATTTTCTTAATTTGCTGCTTATTAATGTGTTGATTCCATAGTGTGTATCAATTAGTATCCTGTTAAGTGTAATGATCAATGCGTTTGAAACTTAAATTCATCCGAGTCTTGTTTCATTCTAGTGATTATGATTGCTCATATGATATCTATCAGTTAATAGTTATCAGATTACATTCTGAATATGTTAAGGTAGTTACCTTGCACATGATTGATCAACGCAAGCGACTTCAATTTATTTGAGTCTAATTTGATTGTAGAGATTATGATAGCAAGAATTTTATTTGGGAATAAAGGATTGATCTAATGCATGGAATTCATAATTACCATTATCTAAATTTGCTGCTTATTAATGTGATGATTCTATAGTGTGTTTGAATCAGTATCCTGTTTAGTGTAACGATCAATGCGTTTAAAACTTAAATTCATCCAAGCCTTCTTTAATTCTACTTATTATGATTACTCATATGATATCTATCGGTTCATAGTTATCAGATAACTTTCTGAATGTGTTAAGGTAGTTAACTTGTAAATGATTCATCATTAAGTGCCTTAAATTCATCTGAGTCTAATTTGATTGTAGAGATTATGATAACAAGAATTTTATTTGGGAAGAAATGATTGATCTGATGAATGGAATTTAATGTGTAATGATCAATGCGTTTGAAACTTAAATTCATCCAAGTCTTCTTTCATTCTAGTGATTATGATTGCAAGAATTTTATTTAGGCAAAATTGGTTATTTGTCCCTAAAGTTCACATGCCTCGAATTATGTCCCCAAAGAATATTGTTCTTTAATAAATTATCCATTATGGACTTTGAAGCAGATAGAAATGAACGCTCAGGCGTTCCAGCGTTCACTAGACATGATAAGACAAAACTGTCCTCGATTCATCAAATATTGGTCACACAACATTATCCTCGATTCATCAAATGTTAGTACTATCACCGCAACACAAAACTGTCCTCGATTCATCAAATGTTAGTACTATCACCGCAACAATTTAGAATAATTTTGGCAGCATTGTTAATTTTTACAGCTTATTTCGTTTGATCGTTGTTGTGCTCCTGTTTATCTCACTTCTTACGTATTTCAAAATTCACAGAAAGACTCTGACGATGTGGGCCACGACAAGGACGACAGGGACCGCAAGAGACGTTTTGTTCTTAAGCGGCTGGTGAGTGGCCAGATACCTTTCCACAATCGCGGGGAGCTATCTTGCCCATTCTGCGGCAGGGTCATCACCAAGAACTTAGAGAGCATGATCCAGCACGCGGATGGCATTGGCGTAGGCAGCAGGCAGAAGCACAAGGGCCACACCATGGCGAAGCATGCCGCCTTTGGCAGATTCCTCGACAAGTACGTCAAGGGTGGCCTCATCCCGGTTATCGGTCCTGCTGTTGGCCCTCATGTTCTGCTTCCACAAGTTTAGTTTATGTTTGTGTTGTCCCCCTAGAGATGAAGAGAAACTGTGTGTTGTTTGAAGACTAAGTTTTTATTATGTATGGTAGAAGCTGGGCAATCATACCCAGTTGTTTAAGACTATGTTAATGTGTATGGAGTTTGCTGTTGCGTTACTGGTGCACTTGTTATCTGAATTCTCATGTTGATGCACACTGCATTTGTTTACTAAATTAGATGGTTTGATGCTTTATTTTGTAGCTAAGAAAGTTTGAAGTAAGTTTGGACTACAAAAAGTTTTTGAAACCAATCTCAAACCAGAAACTTATGTACTTTACATACTGATGATCCTTCAGAATGTCTAAAAACAACCACAAACATGAAAGGCAAACTCCTTATTTCCAATACTTTTCATAAAATTTGCAAAATATTCTAAGTAAAGGATTTAATTAATATAGCTAATTCTTTCCTTGTTAGTCTCAAGATTCTATTTTAGAGGATCTTACAGGACCTAACTATGACGACTAAGTCAGAGCAATAAAAACCAAATCAATTTCCTTGCTCTGCGCACTAAATGTAATCAATATATTTCCTTGTTTTGCCTAACGGCTAAAGCTAATCACATTGAGCCCACAAATTAAGCTTACAACTGGGTCTAGGCCCGGCATGCAAGCATAGTCAGACCATATATATATACGCTCTCCCTCCAACAAACCCTAAAGGCATAGTTGGAGTCAGCGCCGCCATCTAAACCACCTTTGCCTAGGCCGCAGATCTGTCGAGAGAGAGGGATGGCGAAGGGCAAGATCGTTGCGGTAAAAATCTAACCTATCTAGTTTGCATGTACTGGATCAATTTGGACAAAAATGTTTGTCATGAATTATATCATCTGTTAGTTTGTCATGTAGTAAACATGTTCCATTTTTCTTTAGTTAATACCCTGCTATGCTAGAGCGAATTTCCTTAAGAAGTTTGCCATCGACTATGTCGACCACGAGAATAATTTTGTGGTCGAGGTGGTTACGGAAGAAGGGTTCGAATTCAACGTTGATTGTATCAACAAGGATGGCAGAACATATCTTAAAGGCCAATATTGGAGAGAATTTGCTAGAGTCTACAATCTGGATGTTGGAACGGGGCTTGTCTTCTCTACCGACACACAAGGTCCATCTATCCCTGTGACGTCGATCAACCTACCGATCACCCACCCATGTAAGTAACTGCTTATTTGAAGTACTCCCTCCGTTTACAAATATACGATGTTTACGAGTTTGTATAAAATGGATATATATATGTAGATCCACTAAAATATTTAGGTTCACCCATTTTGCTCGGTTTCTAGTCTACTTTGTAATGTGTAGAATGTCACCGATGGAATTGTCTCTAGTTTTTTCCTTATGAAAAAAGAAGTAGTTGCTTTGTGTTTAGCACGATATTTTTTCCTTGTTCCTAAACAACCTTAATGTTGACGTACCTACCATGCATTAATCTTAATTTTGATTCAGTAATATTCATTTAATTAAGTATTTGAACTTGTACAGCATATTACAATCTGACCCAGGATAAGAAAGGAATACTTGACGCTATGCATGCCACTGATGGAACCATAATTAACTGGAGAATGATGGAGTCAGTGGTCAGCAATGTTGACATTATTGACACGCTGGTTGATGAACATGGAGTTGGGCCTTATCAAGTTGGAAAATGTGAGTCTCTGATCCACACATTAAGCTGGACAAATTGCAGGAAGAAAGAACTGGTAAGTATGAGTGATCTACTTTGTTGTGCCTGTAATTTTCCGATTAACAAATGTTCACATTGTGCATGTGGACCAAGAATAGAAACTCCCGCGACGCCTTGTCCCTGAAGACATGGCTGAATATGGTGATATCACAATTGTGTGTGATAAATACACAAAGGTCAAAGGGTCGTACTCAATTTCTCCTAAGGATGGCCGAGTATGCTGCGCTGGGTGGAGGGAAGTGATGTCACAGGAGGAGGATTTTCGGCGAATTGGAGACAAGATGTTTTTCATGCTGTACGTGGGACGTAAGGGGGCTTTCCTATTTGCCTTGTATGTTCCAAATGTGGAACTTTAGTAGCCTTGATCATTTTCACTATGATGGTCATGGGTCATTTGTCGACCTAATAATATGAGATGTTAAGACAATATTTTACGGTCCTTTCATTATGTGGCATTAGTATGTCTGAAGACATGGTTAAGTGTAATGGTACTATTAAATTTTTTATGAGCTGAAATATATTATGCCTGTCGTTGCTGCCAATTATAGTGAAATCGTGTTAATTGAGTTCATTTCATCGGTATCTATGAATATTTTATGAGCTACAAATTTTATCCGTGCACAACTTACTAGACGAACATGTCTATCGCGTAGGTTGTGTCACGTAAAGAAGTATCTATCTCCAGTAAATCTATTTTGTTGCTCGAAGTAAGTATGACAAAAACAAGCAAAAACATCTAGGTACGACCATATATATCATTGTAATTAATAATTTTGTGTATAACATGGTTACTGGGAATTGAATGCAACAGTCTCCATAACTAGTATCAAACAATACAACTGCGTGCTAGTATTTTAGTAACGCATTTTCACAAGGTACTAGTCAATATCACTATCAACATCTGAAATGCTCCTCCCAAATTCATCGACAACCGGTTCCAAGTCTTATTGTTCTTCGTCGCTCAGGTCCATATCATTGTTTAAACCATTTTTCCCTGCTAGTTGTCTAACAGTCTGAGAGTCAACAAATATCACATCATCAGAGCGATCAGCCATGTCGTCTTCATGATCATCAACATATTCATCTTCCTCGTCCTCAATTTGGTGAACAATGGGATCTTCCGAGCCTAGGTCTTCCTGGTATGCACCTGTAGTGCCTTCATCATCTTTTTCTGGAACATCGTATACATTCCTGTGCTTGAAAGTTTGCACCACCTTCCAAGGATCACCAAATTTTGTGTCTTCCAAGTAAAAACAAGTTTCTGCTTGGTGAGCTAATATGAAAGGGGCGTTCTTGTACCACAATACAGACGTATTGATGCTTTTAAAGTATCCATCATCCTTCATCTCCGTGGTTTTCCTACTTCCAAGGTCAAACCAATCACAGCGGAACAAGAACACGGATCTGTCGTCGTGCTTGTTTCTCGGGTACTGTAACTCAAGAACCTCCTTCATCACACCGTAGTATTCTTGATCTTGTTCGTCAGAAACGGATCCCCTTATCATTATGCCTGAGTTTTGAGTCCTCATGTTCTTCTCACGCTCGATGGAACGGAACCTAGCGCCATTTACATTGCACATAGGGTGTACAACTACACGAGCATCTGGACCAAGTGCTAGTGATTTTAAATCTTCTGGAGCATTGTCCAAATTACTGACATGTTTTTTAAACCATGCAGGGAATTCTTTCTATAGTTCCGCCTCAATGTTGTTCACACCCCTGTTCTGTAGTTGTTGTTGGAAATTCCTAAAAATCAAAAACAAATTAGTAATGGTACTGCTATAACACAAAATATTACTGAAAATTTTGAATGATTAATAAAAAAGGTAAATAGACCTACCGAATATAATTTTGTGCCTCATCATAGTTCTGAAGTACATACCAAACCATACTGTCAAATTCTTTGGGAAAATACTTCAACTTGGATAGTCCTAAACCTCTGGCTCCATCTGAAAAAATATCAAACTCTAGCGGATCAACTCTTTGTTTCTTATCTTGGTTCCTCTCAGGCTTGTTAAGTCTGGTTTCTATGACATCGCCCAAAAATTTAGAGCAATGATGCAAGCACTCATCCACGATATATCCCTCAGCAATTGAACCTTCAGGCCTTGATTTGCTACACACAGTTGATTTCAGGTACCCGAGCCTTCTTTCAACTGGATACATCCAACCATATTGAACAGGCCCCGTCTGAAGTGCCTCATCAGGTAGATGAATAGCCAGGTGCACCATTACATCAAAGAATGATGGGGGAAATAGCAGCTCAAGCTTGCAAAGAATTATGACAATTTCAACCTTCATTCGACGCAGCACAGATGCTCTTAGAGTTTTGGCACACAACTCCCTGAAAAAGTTTCCCAGTTCAGCATTGGTCTCATATATCGCCTTTGATGCAATCCCTCTCAGACCAGTTGGCAACACACGCTGCATAAGTATGTGGCAGTCATGCGTCTTCAGACTGTGCACTTTACCCCCTAGGATGTCCACACATCTTGCTAAGTTTCCAGCAAAACCATTTGTGTACCTAGTGTTGGCCAAATACTTGCACAATTTTTGTTTGCCTTCCTTTTGAAGCGTCCACGGTGCTTTCTCCTTTGAAAAACCCTTGGCCTCAGGTTTCATCCAGAACTTCTTCCTGACATTAAATTTCTCCAAATCCATTCTACCACCAATAGTGTCCTTGTTCTTTCCATCAAGCTCAAGAAGGGTACCAAGGATATTGTCCAATATGTTCTTCTCAATGTGCATCACATCTAGGTTGTGAACAAACTTCAATCTTGACCAGTATGGCAGATCATATAAGCTGATCTTGAGGTGCCAGGTTGGCTCACCAGTCATGCCACGCTTTCTCTTCCTAGTTGATGGATTTTTCCCTGGCCTGTAATCCTGAACTCTCTGTACCCTCTCCTCTCTTTTTACAAGTGTAAAACTTGTTGGTGCATCCATAGGTTCAGGTTTTCCATTGAAGGCTCTGCTACTCCTCCACTTGTGATCGTGAGGCAGAAATCGACGATGACCAATATAACCAATTTTCGTATGCAAAGACTCGTAGCAAGGATCCTTATCGCAGTGTGCACATGCGAAAAACCCTCTTGTGCTACGGCCAGACATCGTGGCATATCCAGGATAGTCATGAATCGACCAAAGAAACGCAGCATGCAACAGAAACTCTCTACCAGTACACGCATCATATGTGCCCACGCCACTCCATAGCTTCATCATATATTTTATCAATGGCTGCATAAATACATGAAAATCCTTTCCTGGTGAATTTTTTCTAGGGATTAGCAATGACATCATGAAGTTGGATTGATCCATGCACATCCATGGTGGGAAGTTGTATGGAATGACAAAAACTGGCCACATACTGTATGAACTACACATGTTTCTGTATGGGTTGAATCCATCTGTCGCAATACCAAGCCTTATGTTATGGGCATCTGAAGCAAACCATCCAAACTCCTTGTCAAAGTGCTTCCATGCTTCACCATCAGCTGGGTGCCTCAAAATACCCGGTTGTGCAACCCTCTTCTCCTTGTGCCACTTGGTGTTCATCGATGCTTCCTTGGAAACAAAAAATCTCTGTAACCTTGGGATTATAGGAAAGTATCGAAGCACCTTGTGGGGAATCTTTCTCTTTGCTTCCGGGTCTTTCCACCTTGAAAATCCACACTCGGGACAATGAGTTTTTTTGGCATGGTCTCCCCAAAACAGAGCACAGTCATACTTGCAAACATGAATTGTGTCATAACCAAGCCCAACCTCAGAAAGAACACTCTTAGCTTCAGCATAGGACTTGGGAAAATTCACTTTTGGCAAACCAGCACATAAGACAGCCATAAATTGATCAAAAGCTCTATTTGTGACCCGGTTGTATGATTTCATGTAAAGCATCTTCATAATGAATGACAACCTCGTCCCAGTGGTGCATCCCTCGTGAAGCTCTTTCTTAGCTTCTTCGATGAGGTTCGCATAGAAATTAGTGTCACTTGGGCCTCTGTCACCAGTATCATGCAGCTCATCTAACATCTTGTCAACATGATCATTATGATTCTCATTTCCATCATCATAATCATCATCGTCATCGCTATGATACAAACTATGATCATAGTTTTCATCAGGACCATCATCTTCTCCATGACAACTCCACTTTGTGTACGAAATGGCCATACCATTGACGTGTAAGTGATACTCAACAGTGTCCTGAGTCTGCTGCGTAATATTAAGGCATTTTTGGCATGGGCACAATATTGATGCACCTTCGTTGCAGTTTGCGCGCGCAAACTCCATAAACTCGCGGACACCTTGTATGTAAAAAGGGGTGAACTTGCGCCCATGAGTAATCCACTGTCGATCCATCGCCTACAAAAATATATATAATGTGTTCCACTCGAGTCATGATGCCATTCAATTTGTACTAATCGATGTCAAAATTGTTTACCAAAGTCCAAATAAATCACAATGTGTAACATAAACACCAATCCAAATCAATTTCATAACAGATCTCAAAGGAACTCACATGTGCTTCCTATCGCCGTGCGTCGGCCTGCCGTGAAGCCTCGCTAGCTGGGATCATGATCGATCGTCGTGATCGTGTAGGCGCAAGTCGCTGGGACTTGTAGATGAAGGGCCAGTGAAAGTCGTGATCGCCTGGACAAGGGATACCCTTGACGGCGCTCGTTCGCAAGAACAGAGAAGAAAACCGTTTGGAAGATCGCACAAGTCCTAACTATAACGATCTGTGTTTGTACATGCCACGTACTGCACATAGAGTTTACAAAATGGTAGGCTAATCAAACAATTCAAAAACCGAACGGTAGCCCAGCGGTAACGAAACGTTTTGCTTTGTACTAGGTCCTCAGTTCGAAACCCATCTTTGCCCTTTTATTGTTTTTAACACAATTGCTAACTCGTTGGTCCCACGAACAATCGGTGACGGCTTAATCTACGACGCTCTAAAATCCGTCGTGCGGATAATCATCGACGGTTTGCCGTGACGCGAAACGCGACCGTCACGCATTATCAAGCATACGTGATGCCCAAAACTAATCCGTCACCTATGGTTACTTTTGGTGACGGTTCTGAAATTTGTCACCAGGCAATTCGTCACCGATTCTAGGATCTGTTGTAGTATGCAAATGCCCCGTATAATTCTCAATAATTTTCTTTACTGAGTAAGAATCAATCCTGAGTGTTTTAATCATTGTATTTGTCCTCTCATCTGCAAGGAAATCATTAATGCAAGCATATTCTGAAAAACTATTTGTAACATTTTCCTTATCTTTAGAATTTCCAGTTGCTTCTTTCATTTTTATTATTAGATTCCAAGCCTCATCATATGTACAAGATAGAAAACTGCCATTTGAAGCATTGTTTAGATTCGTCCTATTTTCAATATTTAGCCCTCCATAAAATGTATGGGTGATCAACCAATCAGATAAACGATGATGGGGCCAATTATCTAGGTAGCTTTTATACCTTAGATATCCTTCATAAAGGCCCTCACTAGGATTATTTTTGAAACTGATAATAATACCTCTCATCATGTGAGCTTTGCTTTCAGAGTAATATTTTGATAGGAACTAATATGTTGCAATGAGAGCCGAAAGCTAATAAGTAT
Source organism: Avena sativa (assembly GCA_916181665.1). Lineage (NCBI taxonomy): Eukaryota > Viridiplantae > Streptophyta > Magnoliopsida > Poales > Poaceae > Avena > Avena sativa. The sequence goes on from OV702289.1 coordinate 598,877,210, forward strand.
CATAATTTTTGGAAGCTCTTTATGAGACTTGAATCCCTGCTTCCTTCTATGAAGGCCTTTCTTTTACTTTTATGTTGAGTCTCCATCTTCTACATTTAGTCACCAATTCAGAGAGCATAGTTGTCATTCTTAGTTTAATGTGCCCAAGACATGTTGATTGATGCATAACTTTGATATTGCTTATTCTTAAACTATTTGTATCTAGTCACCCTTATGAACTTTGAAGGTGTCATATGCATTTATGTTTTGCTACACTATGAGGGACAAGCTGAATACCATTCTCATTATGTTTTCTTTATGTGAAAGAAACAAACGTCTTTCAAAGCATTGTTATTCATGAATCTTTTGTCTGTACCTTTTCATGTTATGACATAGTTGCTATGTCTTATTGTTAGAACTATATCTTTCCTGCTATGTTAAAGTACTATGATCCCAGCTATCAATGTTTTATAAATGCCTTGATAAAGATTGTGATGGTGCATGTTACCTCAAAAATTATTCTTTCTTTTTATCACTTACCTACTCGAGGACGAGCAGGAGTTAAGCTTGGGAATGTTGATACGTTGCAAACGTATCTATAATTTTTGATGTTCCATGCTTGTTGTATATCTACTTTCTTATGTTTTGTCCACACATTGGAGTATTTTTACACATTTTCTGGAACTAACCTATTAACAAGATGCCACAGTGCTAGTTGCCTGTTTTCTTCTGTTTTTGGTCCCAGAAAAGCCAGAAAATGAATATTCTCGGAATTGGACCGGACAAAAGCCAAAGTCGATATTTTACCGGAAGACTCACGGAGCCAGAAGACGAGACGGAGAGGGGCCAGGGGCTAGCCACACCATGTGGCGGCACGGGTCCCCCTAGCTGCGCCAACATGTGGTGTGGGACCCTGGTCCACCCTCTGACATCGCCCATTCACCTATAACAAGCCTCTGATGCATAAACCCTACCAGACTCTAGCCACGAAAAGTTCTGCAGCATCGCCGCCATCGAAGAGGAGATTCGGGGGACAGAAGTCTATGTTCCTGCACCCTGCCGAGATGGGGAAGTGCCCCCGGAGCCATCTCCATCGATCTCAACCACCATCTCCATCACCGTTGCTGATTCCCATGATGAGGAGGGAGTAGTTCTTCCTCGAGGCTAAGGGTTCTACCGGTAGCTATGTGTTCATCTCTCTCTCTATGCATGATCATATTGTGATCATGAGCTTTGTAATCAAGTAGATCTACCTTGCTACTCAAGTGCTTTAATAGATCTCTGGCTCTCCCCACGTGTGTGAAAGTGATAGCATACACACCATATTGGCACTTAGGCTAGAGATTACAAATACTTGCTATGAGTTATATTTGGAGTTGGATGTCTCTATGAAATTGTGGTGTTTGTTGGAACCATCTAGTACTCAAGGTGATAGTGAGGGGTTATCTAGATGGGGAAAGCGAACTTTGAGGAGTGCTGTTATAGCCCTACCATGGATTAGAGTGTCCAACCGGAGAGTAGTTCAGAGTAGTATCATAAAGAGAAGATATTTATATGAGAGTGTTCACTAGTGAAAGTATGATCCCTAGGCCTTGTTTCTTAGCATTGAAACACCGTTTGCAATTAGATCGGTTACATGTTTGCTTGCTTCCATCTTTATTTCAGATTTCCTTTAGTCTCTTCCCACATCAACCACACGCCATCAAAGCTATTTTCTGGCACCGTTACCACTTATAATTATCCATACCACTTGTATTTCACTATCTCTTCGCCGAACTAGTGCACCTATACACTTGACAAGTGTATTGGGTGTGTTGGGGACACAAGAGACTTCTTGTATCTTGATTGCAGGGTTGCTTGAGAGGGATACCTTTGACCACTTCCTCCCTGAGTTCGATAAACCTTGGGTAATCCACTTAAGGGAAACTTGCTGCTGTTCTACAAACTTCTGCACTTGGAGGCCCAACAACTGTCTACAAGAATAGAAGTGCGTAGACATCAAGCTATTTTCTGGCGCCGTTGCCGGGGAGGTAAGGTAAAAGTTACTCACATCCTCTGGCTACTAAGCTATCTTCTAGTACTATAACTGGGGTATGATTGCTCGAAGTTATTTCTTTTAGATTATGCAATTATATCTTTTTGTTTCTTGTTTTTATTTTCACTAGTTAGGCTTAATGGAAAGCAACAACAAAATTAGAGAGTATTAGAGTATTTATCTTGAGTTAGGACATGAAGTGTTTGAAGAGAAAATTAAAAAACCTATGGAACTTTATTTGCATGCAAATAGCAATGTTATTAGTATGAATTCTGTGAACACCATTATTGCTAATGCTATGGAAAAGTCTAAGCTTGGGGAAGCTAGTTTTGATGAGCATGATCTTTTTAGTCCCCCAAGCATGGAGGAGAAAATTTACTTTGATGATACTATACCTCCAATTTATGATGATTACAATGATGAATATGATATTTTCAGTCCACCTACTATTGAGGAGAAAATTAATTATGATTAGATGCCTCCTATATTTGATGATTATGGTGATGAGAAAAATAATGATATCTATTTTGTTGAATTTGCTCCCACTATAATTAATAAGAATGACAATGCTTATAGGGAGAGTAATAATTATTTTATGCATGTGGCTCATGATAAGAATGTTTTATGTGATAGTTATATTGTTAATTTTATTCATGATGCAACTGAAAGTTATTATGAGAGAGGGAAACATGGTTTTATGCATCTCAATAATATTAAGTTTCCTCTCTTTATGTTGAAAGTCTTGAAGTTGCACTTGTTTTGCTTTCCTACGCTTGTTGCTTTGTGCTTTCATGACTTGTTTCTTTACAAGATTCCTATGCATAGGAAGTGGGTTAGACTTAAATGTGCTTTGAATTTGCTTCTTGATGCTCTGTTTTGCTTCAATTCATATTTCTTATGTGAGCATCTTCTCAAATTACTGAGCCTAGCTGAAAGGCGTTAAAGAAAATAACTTATTGGGAGATAACCCAAAAGTATTAGTTGAGTCTTGAAAGTTATTGCTTCAGTAATAACCGCTCCTTATCATTTTTGTGTGGTTTTTGTGCCAAGATTAACCTCTAATGAGAGAGAAGTAATGATTGGGAAAGTTGTTGTCCCAAAACAGATTTTTGTGCTTCGCTGTAAAAATTCGTGAAAAATATCTATACGTCTGTTTGAGCTGTAATTGTTTATGCTTCTGACCCAGGTTGTTATCCAACTTTCGTTAGTTCAACACTTTTTGATTTGAGCAACAGAAGGTCTTCAAAAAAATTGGTTTTTACCTACTAGTCTATTTTGACAGATTTCTGCCATCATTTGCATTTGCCTCTTAATCTCTTTCTCTTTGAGTTCTCTTTGATCATTTGAACTTTTTAAAGGAAGTGCTACAGTAGCTTTTGTTTTAGTGAAAGTTTTACTTGTGTTGAAACTGAACCAAAAGACTTATTATCTTGAGTACACTGATGTTGCTAATGAAGATTGTGCGAAGTTTTGTATGAAGGAAATTTTCAGGTGTAGGGAAAGAATGATGTAATAAGATGAAGAATAGACAAAATCTCAAGCTTGGGGATGCCACCCCGTGTCACCCCAAGAAATATTCAAGAGGTACAAGCGTCAAATCTTGGGGATGCCCAAGGCATCCCCTTCTTCATCAATAAAAATCTCAGGTCTTTCTAGACACTTCGTTTTTATTGTTTCATGCACTTTTGTGTTGTTCATGGAGCGTCTTTGTTTTTGTTTTTAGTTTTCGCTTGCTTAGTTTGCTTGAATAAGTTGGTTGGACCCCGTCATGCATGCATTAATTTTCAAATAAAATTGATTTGGATTGGAAAAGAGTAGGAAAGTTCATGCTTAAGTGGTAAAAAGGAGCTTGTTTTTGACTGTGACTTAGACTTTATCATGTCATGCTTGATATTGTTTTGGCTTTATGCTTAGTGATTTTTGCTGTAGCATGACATGTTATAAACAATTGAGATTGCTTAATTTGCCTTGAAAGAATCATGCGTTGTTTTAGCATATTAAAGGCATAATATTTTGATATTCTCCTTTAAATGCTTTATTTGGGTTGACTTGGCGCATGCTCACACCATGTTAAGACTATAACAAGTCACCATAGCCTCTATGATCATTTAGTTTTCGACTTGTAATATCGCTTTATGCTTTAATTAATGATGTTTTGTCAATTTGCATGATTATGGCCATTATTGCTCTTTTAGATGGTCGCTCCCAGTCTTTTGCTAGCCTCCATACCAAGTATGAGTTCCACTCATGCATCCAACTCCAAATAAAACCAAGTTATTCCAAAGAGTCCACCATACCTACCTATTAGCATTTGCTATTCCAAGTATATTCATGTTTTTATCTACCTTCCGAATTAAACTTGTTATGTGAAAATTAGTGATTAAATCTCTCACGAACTTGATGGAACACTTCACTTTTCTTGCCCCTAATAAACTTGAACCATTGTGTCATCTATGTTGTATATGCTTGCACTTATACATTGGGATTAGCAGAACCATGTTGTCATGGGGAACACTTTCAACATTGCACTTGTACATTGTACCCAGTTGATATTATGCTCTTTTGTTTATGGATGTCGTCGGTGTGAAATGAAAGGGGAGCTTGTAAGTCCATGGAGTTATATATGTGTGTTAGAGAAATGCCTGGGCGGCTGGTCTAATCCATGCCTAATCATGGTGGAAACCTGCAGCGTAACCATATTGAGAAATCTATGAAGCATTCTTCTTATAAAAAAAGAGACAGAGATTGAGAAAAAAAAAGAAAGAAAAAAAAGATGAGAAAAGAGGAAAGAGGGAAAAAAGCACAATTTTCCCATGCTAAATAAGAAGATGTTGAGATGCTTATTGTCTGCTTGCCTTATCATTTTGATATGGGGATTCTTTCGTATCATCGTGCAAGGGGTACCCCGTTGGCGGTTCTCTATGATACACATGTACTTACTATGACAAGAACTTACCGATAACTAAACTTGAGTAGCATGAGGAGCGGCCCTCGTATTCAAGGGACATGAGATTACCAACTTATACTTTGTCAAGAATATACTCCATAGTTTGTTCACTTTAACCTTAATCACTTCAAGATGCTTATGATAGGGGCAATGAGAGCTGAAAGCTAATAAGTATCATAATTTTTGGAAGCTCTTTATGAGACTTGAATCCCTGCTTCCTTCTATGAAGGCCTTTCTTTTACTTTTATGTTGAGTCTCCATCTTCTACCTTTAGGCACCAATTAAGAGGGCATAGTTGTCATTCTTAGTTTAATGTGCATTGTCCCAAGACTTGTTGATTGATGCATAACTTTGATATTGCTTATTCTTAAAATATTTGTATCTAGTCACCCTTATGAACTTTGAAGGTGTCCTATGCATTTATGTTTTGCTACACTATGAGGGACAAGCTGAATACCATTCTCATTATGTTTTCTTTATGTGAAACAAACAAACGTCTTTCAAAGCATTGTTATTCATGAATCTTTTGTTTGTACCTTTTCATGTTATGACATAGTTGTTGTGTCTTATTGTTAGAACTATATCTTTCATGCTATGTTAAAGTACTATGATCCCAGCTATCAATGTTTTATAAATGCCTTGATAAATATTGTGATGGTGCATGTCACCTCAAAAATTATTCTTTCTTTTTATCACTTACCTACTCGAGGACGAGCAGGAGTTAAGCTTGGGGATGTTGATACGTTGCAAACGTATCTATAATTTTTGATGTTACATGCTTGTTTTATATCTACTTTCTTATGTTTTGTCCACACTTTGGAGTATTTTTACACATTTTCTGGAACTAACCTATTAACAAGATGCCATAGTGCCAGTTGTCTGTTTTCTTCTGTTTTTGGTCCTAGAAAAGCCAGAAAATGAATATTCTCGGAATTGGACCGGACAAAAGCCAAAGTCGATATTTTACCGGAAAACTCACGGAGCCAGAAGACGAGACAGAGAGGGGCCAGGGGCTGGCCACACCATGTGGTGGTGCGGGTCCCCCTAGCCGCTCCACCAGGTGGTGTGGGCCCCTGGTCCACCCTCTAACATCGCCCTTTCGCCTATAAGAAGCCTCCGATGCAGAAACCCTAAATAATCCAGGCTCCAGCCACGAAAAGTTCCGCAGCACCGCCGCCACCGAAGAGGAGATTCGGGGGATAGAAGTCTTTGTTCCGGCACCCTACCGGGACGGGGAAGTGCCCCCGGAGCCATCTCCATCGATCTCCACCACCATCTCCATCATCATTGCTGATTCCCATGATGAGGAGGGAGTAGTTCTTCCTTGAGGCTAAGGGTTCAACCGGTAGCTATGTGTTCATCTCTCTCTATGCATGATCATATTGTGATCATGAGCTTTGTAATCAAGTAGATCTACCTTGCTACTCAAGTGCTTTAATAGATCTCTTGCTCTCCCCACGTGTGTGAAAGTGATAGCATGCACACCATGGTGGCACTTAGGCTAGAGATTACAAATACTTGTTATGAGTTATATTTGGAGTTGGATGTCTCTATGAAATTGTGGTGTTTGTTGGAACCATCTAGTGCTCAAGGTGATAGTGAGGGGTTATCTAGATGGGGAAAGCGAACTTTGAGGAGTGTTGTTATAGCCCTACCATGGATTAGAGTGTCCGACCGGAGAGTAGTTCATAGTAGTATCATAACGAGAAGATATTTATATGAGAGTGTTCACTAGTGAAAGTATGATCCCTAGGCCTTGTTTCAAAGCATTGAAACATCATTTGCAATTAGATCTGTTACATGTTTGCTTGCTTCCATCTTTATTTCAGATTTCCTTTAGTCTCTTCCCACGTCAACCACACACCATCAAAGCTATTTTCTGGCACCGTTACCACTTATAATTATCCATACCACTTGTATTTCACTATCTCTTCGCCGAACTAGTGCACCTATACACCTGGCAAGTGTATTGGGTGTGTTGGGGACACAAGAGACTTCTTGTATCTTGATTGCAGGGTTGCTTCAGAGGGATACCTTTGACCACTTCCTCCCTGAGTTCGATAAACCTTGGGTAATCCACTTAAGGGAAACTTGCTACTGTTCTACAAACCTCTACACTTGGAGGCCCAACAACTGTCTACAAGAATAGAAGTGCGTAAACATCAGGAACTTGGTTGTCAATTTCTCCCAAGTCCTTGGTGCTTCTGCACAAAAAGATCTGTACCAGCCGCAAACATTATTAGAGAGAGTTTGTCTAAACAACTGGATTTTAACCATATCAAGATTATAGTCATCAAAAATAAAGGAACTAAGAATATCTTCAAAGAATTGTAAATGTCCATATGGACTTTCTTCATTGGTTCCTGCAGATTTCTTAGAATGTACTAACTCAAATAACAAAGGATGGATCTTGACTCCATCCGGATTTATGATTTTGTTGACAGTTATAAAGGCATCCATGGGCGAACCCATTTTCCTTACTGCCTCAAGTTGATTTAAATGCTGAGTGTTATCCATTGTTGTGGTCCTGCAACTCAAGTAAAAATTAGTACAATGAAAGTACATAACTAAAATTAAAGTGACTTATAGCGCTAAGCTCCCCGGCAACAGTGCTAGAAAATAGCTTGATGACTGCAAGTGCACAGATCGTTTGTAGCTACTTTCGAAATAAAGATATCGATCCCACAAGGAGCAGTAGGCAAAAGACTAAAATGCTTTTAACTATAACTAAACGAAGTACTTAAGAAATAACTTTAAGATGCAAGGAAGATAAAGTTGTTTCTGGGTTTTGGTTGAACAAGGTAATTTAAAGTAAGCAAAACTTAATGCAGAAAGTAAGAATCGCGTGTGTAATAGAACTTTGGAACTACAATAGGGAAAAAGGCGTTCTCAGGGATTAGTGGATTCACCACTAGCAATTTCGACTAAGTAATCGAGAGTATTATAAAGGATATTCTCATAGTGTGTATGTATGTGGGAGGAGCTCCATATATGGACGATTTGCCAGCAACCACTACACGCATCGTCCTCATAACCACAACAGACAGTAACCGACAACCATCACATTACCGTGCTATTAAGGGATTTCTCCCATGGCATGGACATGGCATGATGAGTTCTCCTTAGTTCCCCAAGTTAGTACGTAAAGAATGACAACTGTTGGGGGGATACCCCCGGGTAGGGTCACGCCGGGGTATAATGGCCGAGTTAGCCGAGGTACGGCAAGGTCAAAGCGAATGCTGGCCGAGTCACCTCAAGGCTGGCCAAATCACGGAGTAACCCGGACCTGAGGATGTCCGCCTGACTGAGTCCCGGCCGACTCATGTCGTATGCCGGCAGGATTTATGTAACTTGTATGCAGGTACCGGTGTGGCCGGATCAACTAGGCACAATCCGGGTTATACAAGCTTGCAAGAGAAGGAAGGTATCTCACTGGTCAAAGGGTGACCACTGTACATAGAGCGTGAGCAAAGCGAACAGAGGCCTGGACCACCGAGGCATGGCCGACAAAGGTGACGATGCCTATGTCGGATGACGTGGGTGCCGCAGAGGCTCACGTAGCCTCTGCATGGATGACGCTGGGCAAAAGTGACCCGGTCGGCTTACTATTTTGGGAAGAGACATATTCCCTAGAATATGCCTCCACGTATGCCCTAATTGGAGACCTAGCCACCCCTATATAAGGAGGGCTAGGGCATCTGTAGGAGGGGTTGGCCTTTTACTAGTTGATCGGTAGTTGGTTGAGTTTTACTAGTATGTTCCTGAGGGCTAGCTAGTGGTGAGAGTAAGAGAGTTCCTCCTTCCTCCTCTCCCCAATACAGCTCAAGGAGCACTTGTAAACCTTGGAAGTGAATCAAATACAAACATCTGTGTGTGGAATCACCACACTATCCCTCCCTGGATTCCTCTAGTGCATCTTGTCCCCACCTTTAGCCTATCCATGGCATCTGCCGTGACACCACCACGACATTTGGCGCCCATCGTGGGGCTAGCGGCGCTAGCAGGAGTGAAGATCTGGATGGGAAACCTCATCGGCACCGGCGAACACATCGTCTACGGGCTAGTTCAGCGCTTTGGAGCGCTGGACTATGTCAGCGACAACGCTGGCTGCTTCGGCAAGCGACCTCTCTCACGCAATGACCTCTTCGTTAAGCTTGGCACGCACAAGGTCTACGTCGCTATCGATGTGTCGTGCGTTCACCTGCGGCACGTCGTCGAGGGAGGCAAGCCACCCCTTAGCATGGTTCACGAGGCGCGTATCACTCGCTCCCCTGACCGCGTCGAGGTGATGATGACAGCGCCTGGCGCTGGCGCGAGCAAGGATCCGGCACCAGATCTGGAGGTAACGCCCAAGGCACCAAGGAAAAGTAGAGGTCCTCCACTAGAGAGGCCTGAGAATGTGCTGCAGCAAGCGATAGATAGCCTAGAGAGCCCCATAGCACCTATAGTAGATCCGGCTTAGGCACAGGCCGAGTTAGAGGAGACTAGGCAGAAAATACTAGAGGGTGCGAAAAAGATAGCCGCGGCTCAGCAGTCGTTGAACATGACACTGCGTGAGTGCGCAAGAGCAAATAAGGTAGATGCTGTAAAAGTAAAAGGGAAAAACCTCATCAGTGAAATGAACAAAGAGGGTGATACTATAGTTGAGGAGTCAGAGAACTTTCTGTCCGCGGGGCTGCCGAAGTACAGCACCCCGGCAAAGAACCTCAGAGCAGCGGATGCAGCTGCATCCGAGTTAGAGGGTTTGACAGGTGAATCCTGGCAAAGACAGCATGAAAGAGTCGATGAGCTAGTTCGGATCGTGAATAGACAAAATGAAGAGTTGCTCAAGGCAAACCCGGCAAGGGCTGGGGCATCCAAAGTTGTTCATTCAGCTGTAGATAACCCAGAGAAATCAGCTGGAGCAGCGTCATCCCCTCATGGAGACCCAAGAAGAGAGTAGGTGGTAACCTCGGCGAGGAGAAACAAACAGATAGTCCCATATGACCCGGCAAGGGTAGGGAAAGGAAAAGCAGTGCAGGCAAATGATGATCGACGAAGTGTCAGCCGAGGTGAAGCTGGCCGAGGTAACCGCGACCCAGGCAATGCTGGTCAAGGAAATGTTGTAAACAGCAATGCCGGATAGCACAACTCGGCGGGAGTAGGGCAACCGCAGCAGCGGAATATACCACGGCAAGAGCAAAGTGCCGGCAGAGGTATGCAACAAAGAGGCATTCCGCGAGAGCAAGACAGATATAATGATGGTGATTCGGAAATGGTGAACGCAGGATACCCGAGGCCGGACTATCACGTGATAGGATCGAGATTGGGAAGCAGGGACTTGATGCCTGACGATGCCAGGTTGAAGCTGGATCGACTTTATAGGTCGGAGCAAATTGAGTGTCAAGGTCCTCCGGGTCCGGCGTGTTTTGGGCCCCTGATCATGAAGGAGCCTCTGGTACCAAACTTTCAGTTACCCAGAGGCACGAAAACATATGACGGTAGCACAAAGCCGGAGGATTGATTGATCAACTACACTACGGCAGTGAAAATTGCTACAGGCAACTTGAGATGGGATGTGAGATATGTACCTCAAATGCTAGAGGGGCCAGCAAGGGTATGGCTAAACAATTTGCCACCCGGAAGTATCAACTGTTGGATTGATTTTGAGGAAATGTTTGTAAGCAACTTCTCGAGCACGTATCAGAGGCCGAATAGGCCACAGACCCTAGCAATGTGCAAGCAGAGACTGAATGAGACGGATCGGGAGTTCTTAACACGGTGGTGCACAGTGCGAAACTCGTGTGAGGGTGTGATCGAGTCACAGGCAATAGCTTGGTTTGCACAAGGGTGTAGATATGCGAGCATGTTGTGGCAAAGGCTACAAAGGGATATGCCAACTACACTGGCAGAGAAAATCCGGATTGCTGATTCATATGCGTTGGGTGATCCGACTCAACCTAGGCTTGTGTCAAACGAGTCAAATGAGGAGTACTACCAGAGAGATGGAGCCGAATCATCCCGGCGAAATGATTATCGAGGTAAGAGAAGAGATGATAGACCGGATTACAGGTACAGTTCGCAACAAGTTGCTGCTATGAATCAGGATCAACCCGGAGGAGGGAGTAATCAGCATCAGAAAACTGGAGGGCAACAATGGACCCCAAGAAATGATGGCAAGAAAACTTGGACGCCAGAGCAGAAGAAACAGTGGCAAGAAAAGAAGTACCGTCCGAGGTATACCTATGAGGCAATGCTGGATCAACCGTGTAAGTTTCACACGCCAAATCCAAGTAACCCAGCGGGTCACACGACTTGGCAGTGTGAGTGGATGAGGAAGATAGAACAAAGTGGTTCGGGGAATGCTCAGGCACCTCGGAATGATCAACCTCGGCAGGAGTTACCCCGGCAGCAATTGCTCTCTGCAGCGAACACGCAACAGTTAATGTTGCCACCCCCTCCGCCGAGGTATGAAAACCATGAGAGAAGAGATGCAGTGCATCAGGTAGAAAACCAACATCAGCCAGATCAGATGTATCCTGGAAATGAGGGGAGAAATAAATACAGAGAGCATCACCAGAGTTACTGTGTGTTTACCACAGAGGAAACAGATAGAAAAAGTTTGTAGCGCTGACATATGGAGGTGAATGCGGTAATGCCCGTAGTAACAAGGTATATGCCTTGGTCGAATCAGGAAATCACCTGGAGTATCAAGTATCACCCCAAGCTTATGCCTATCCCCGGATCGTATGCGTTAGTGCTGGACCCAACATTCATCAGGCCAAATATCAATGTGAGATTTTCTAAGGTGCTGATAGGCAATGGCAGCAGCATCAATATCATGTATGCGGATACAATGCGCAAGTTGGGTATCTCGGAGAACATGCTCTAGGCTACCAGAACAACGTTTCATGGTATTGTGCTAGGCATTTCCTGTGAGCCCATTGGCAAAGTCTGAGTCGATGTGTTATTCGGCACATGAGATAACTGCCGAACTGAGAACTTGGAGTTTGAGGTTGTGAATTTAGAAAGTGCGTATCACACGTTACTCGGCAGGCCAGCACTGAACAAGTTCATGGCAAGTTGTCACATCAGTTACTTGAAGATGAAGTTGCCCGGGCCAAATGGAGTAATTACCATAGCTGGAGATTTCATACGTTCCATTGAGTCTGCGTCAGCCGGGTCTAACCTAGCCGAGTCGCTTGTGATTGCGCAAGAGAAAATAAAGATACAGGAAGTGGCGGCACTGGCTCAGTCCGTGCAGCAGTATATGCCGGTGCTGAGTAACCCGCATGGAAGTTTTTCGTTTCAAGCAACGAAGGATACGAAGAAAGTGCCTATTGATGATCTGTTCCCAGAGCGCACCGTAACAATTGGTGCCGGGTTAAATGACAAATAGGAAAGCGAGCTCGTCAACTTCCTCCGTGAGAATCGAGATATCTTTGGTTGGTCCACACAGGACTTGCAAGGTGTTCTGAGGGAGTTGGCCGAGCACTCTTTGAATGTGAGACCCGGAGCAAGGCTGGTGAAGCAACCTCTCTGCCGCTTCGCCGAAGATAGGATAAAAGTCATTGGGGATGAAATAGCTCGGCTCCTCGCATCCGGGTTTATCATGGAAGTGCTTTACCCGGATTGGCTATCTAATCCGGTGCTTGTGGAAAAGAAGAAAGATGATCCGAATGTGGCAGTGGTTTGGCGTATGTGTATCGATTACACGAACCTGAATAAGGCATGCTCAAAAGATCCATTCCCATTGCCAAGGATAGATCAGGTCATAGATTCAACTGATGGGTGTGAACTGTTGTCCATAGATGCATATTCTGGTTTCCACCAGATACCCCTGAATCCGAATGATCAAATAAAGACTGCATTTATCACCCCGTATGGGGCTTATTGCTATAGCACCATGCCTTTTGGTTTACGTAATGCAGGGGCAACGTACCAAAGATGTATGCAAAAATGTTTGCACGATCAAATTGGTGGAAATGTGCAAGTATATGTGGATGATGTGGTTATAAAGACCAAGGAAAGCAAAATGCTCCTTGATGATATTAGGCAAACATTCGCGAACCTGAGACGATTCTGGATGAAGCTTAACCCGGAAAAATGTACCTTCAGTGTCCCGGCTGGAAAATTACTCAGATTTCTTGTATCCAGCCGAGGTATCGAAGTTAACCCAACTAAAATCCGAGCCATAGAGCGAATGGAGTGGCTGAAGTGTCTTAATGATGTCCAGAAGTTCACTGGTTGTCTGGCATCTTTAAGTCGGTTTGTATGTCGAACGGGAGAAAAGGCATTGCCTCTCTATCAACTAATGAAAAAAGCGGATAAGTTCATATGGACGCCGCAGGCCAATGAATCCTTTATCCAATTAAAGAAAACGTTAGCCACTGCACCAGTGTTAGCCTCTCCACTATCAAAAGAGCCAATGTTGCTCTATATAGCCGCAACCAACCGAGTTGTAAGTGAAGTGGTAGTGGTAGAGCGCGACGAAGAGGGTAAGTCGGTGCAGAGGCCAGTCTATTACCTGAGCGAGGTGTTATCCGCATCAAAACAAAACTATCCTCACTATCAGAAAATGGCATATGGTGTATACATGTCAGCAAAGAAGCTAAAGCACTACTTTGAAGAACACCCCATCAAAGTGATATGTGAAGCCCCCATATCTGAGATAATGAGTAATAAGGATGCAAGCGGCCGAATTGCAAAATGGGCAATTGAGCTAGCCCCTTATGCTCCACAATACGACAGGAGAGATGCGATCATGTCTCAGGTTGTGGCCGACTTTTTCGTAGATTGGGCCGAGATGCAATACGAACCACCGTTACCAGATCCGAACTACTGGAGAATGCACTTTGACGGATCAAAGACGAAAACCGGGTTAGGCGCCAGAGTGGTACTTACCTTGCCAAAGAACGACCAGCTGAAGTATGTGCTGCAAATCCATTTTGCCACGTCAAACAATATCGCTGAATATGAAGCACTTGTGCATGGGCTCAAAGTGGCAAAAGAAATTGGAATACGATGGATCCAATGCTTCGGCGATTCAGATTTGGTAGTTCAGCAAGTCTTGGGGCAGTGGGATGCTCTTGATCCAAACATGGCATTGTACAGATTCCATGTGCAAAAGATATCTAGGTACTTTGAGGGATGCGAGTTTCACCATGTACCCCGGCTGGAAAACAAGGCTGCCGATGTATTGTCGAAGCTCGGATCAACCCGACAAGCAATTCCACCGGGTGTAGCACGGGAGCACCTTAGAAAACCATCTATCAGGTCGTCCCCAGAAACCGACTAAATCTATATCCCGGCAGATCCGGAGTCTAGAGCTGTACCCATGGACATTGACGTGGGAAGAGGTTCAGGAAACCCGAGGACTGCTTCGCAGAACCCGGGGACTGCGCAGCGTGATCCGGCCGAGGTTATGCCAGCGGAGCAAATGGAAGTATATGAGGAGTTGTTTCCAGTGCGAGCTATACCAGCTTGGGTGCTGCCCATATTTCAATTCCTGAAGGATGGAACTTTGCCCAGTGAAGAGGTGTTGTCCAGGCAAATTCAGAGGCGCGCAAAGGCGTACACAATCATCAACGCCGAACTATACAAGAGAAGTGTCACTAATGTCCTCCAGTGATGTGTTGACCCGGAAGAAGGGCTAGATATCCTCCGAGATATACATCAAGGGGAATGTGGGCATCATGCCTCATCCAGAGCGTTGGTGGCAAAAGCTTTCCGGCATGGATTCTACTGGCCAAGTGCCTTAGAACAAGCAGAAGATTTGGTGAGAAAATGCAATGGCTGTCAGAGGTATGCAACCAAGACGCATATGCCAATGTCGGAGCTCAAGACCATACCAATCACCTGGCCATTTGTTGTATGGTGTTTGGATATGGTTGGCCTGTTCAAACCAGCAAGGGGAAATATGACCCATATCTTGGTTATGGTGGACAAGTTTACAAAGTGGATTGAAGTGAAGCCAATAAGAAAATGTGACGGAGCTACGGCCGTAACATTCCTCAAAGATATAATCTTGAGATACGGCTATCCTCATAGTATCATAACGGATAATGGCACAAATTTTGCTGAAGGAGCATTTGCACGATTCTGCCGAGATAAAAAGATCCGGCTAGACGTTGCCTCGGTAGCCCACCACGCATCGAATGGACAAGTGGAAAGATTCAACATATTACTATTATCTGGGATAAAACCCCGGCTCATTGAGCCGCTGCAAAGATCAGCAGGGTGTTGGATAGAAGAACTACCAACGGTACTGTGGAGTTTAAGAACAACTCTGAAACGATCAACAGGCTATACGCCATTCTTTCTGGTATATGGGGTAGAAGCTATATTACCAGCCGACATAGAGCATGATTCGCCTAGAGTCACCCAATACACAGAAGCCGAAGTGCGAGATGCCCAGCAAAATGATGTTGATCTGCTGGAAGAAGCGAGAGAATTTGCATTGTCCAGATCCGCTATATATCAGCAAAATCTCCGACTCTATCATAGCCGGAAAGTTAACCCCCGAGTCTTCCGAGAAGGTGATCTGGTACTCCGGTTGGTACAACGTACTACTGGCATGCATAAGCTATCCCCTCCATGGGAGGGGCCATTCATTGTGAGCAAAGCATTGCACAATGACTCATATTATCTCATCGATGCAAAACCACAGGAGAAGAACAAGGTGGACAGGTCCGGCGAGGAATCTAAGCGTCCATGGAATGTAGCTCTACTTCGACCATTCTACACTTAGCAAAGAAGTGTGTGTATCCGAGTCTCTCTTATGTCGGTATGTATGCCGGCAATGAGCTTATCAATGAAATCTTGGCACCTCGAGCAGTAACTCGGGGACTGCCTTAGTGGTATTTGTTGTTTCCTGTATTCGTTATTTATTTTTATGTCGGCTGGCGTAAGTTGCTTCTACCTAAGCCGGATTAGTAGTGTGTGAGCACCAAAAACTCAACTCTTCGATTTGCTGGTGTCCAACAAGATTTGGCTTCATGGCAAGCAAGAGAACAAGTTTGGAATTGCGTAGCACACAAAAAACGACTAAGGAAAAGAACTTAATCGAGACGACATTTGTTATTCCGACTAACTTTATGTTTACCAGGTTTTTTATTATGCTGAATTATTTTGAGCTAATCCTAAAGTTTCCAAGTATTGTTAAATCAATTTTTGAAACTCGGACTCGTAAGTCATAAAACTGAACCAAGGTAGACACGAGCCGAGCTAAGAAATTGGAGGAACAAGAAAATGAAACTCGGGGACTACGCCCAAGTTAATCTGGCACAAACAACTTAGTAGCAAAATATAACTGATGTGCTTAATACATTTGCACCAGGCATACCGCGGGTCTGATAAACTGCAAAGTGTTTCTAATCAAGGAGCAGCAGGAGGAGGTAACTCGGCGCCAGCAGGTGCAGCTCCAGCCTCGGCTTCAGCATCATCTTCATCTTCTTCGACGTCCGAGGATTCGTCCTCTTCCTCCTCACCCGAACCTTCTTCGACATATTCGTCATCGACAGCGCCAAGGAAACTTGGTCCCTCATTCCATTGTTGGATGGGGCATATTGAATGAGGCTATGGGCGCAAGCCTTGGACCGAGCAATCCAATCCGGGTCAGTGGACCACCTTGATCTGGTGCGCATGCGCTCGAGAAGCTTCAGGTTTATCTTTTCAAACCATGTGAGCACATAGTGGAGGACGATTTCAGCTCCGGCGCGTCCAGCGAATTCTCTCCAAAGATCAAGCTGGGTCTCGCACTCCATTAGCTTGGCAATAAGCGCAATAGCCCCCTCCGGAGTATCTTCTTCAGGCTAAAAGGCATTGAAGATCCGGATTGCTACATCCAAGATATCCTTGCCATAGTTCTTCACGATCTCGACTCGGGAGGACAAGCTGACTATCAAATCCTCTAGATCAAGAGGAATGGTGCGAGGACCAGATGGAGTACCTCTCTGCTTGTGGAACTTGGTAACAGCATTGGATGCAATGACATCGCCCTCCGGAAATTTGTCTGAAAAACGAGATAGGTGAATTAAGTAAAGGAAGTAGACCTAGAAAGGTCAATGTCGGTTGAAGGAAAAGAACTTACGAGAAATATGGCTGTGGATCCAGGTCAGCTCCTTAGTGCAGTTGTCGCGCCTCTCCCAGAGTTGCACAAGTTCAGCATTCGCCGACTCAAGCTTAGTGTCGGCCTCTTTCAGAAATTCTTGGTCCTTGAAAATTTGGAGCTTCAGACGCTCTTGCTCTTCGGAGAAATCTTGGCCAGCTTTATCCATCTCGGATTTGTGGAGCGCCTTGAGTTTCTTCATGCCTGCCTTAAGCTTGGCAATTTCTTCATCCTTGGTCCGGAGGAGGGCAAGCTCATCATCCTTCTTCTTGAGTTCGGCCTGGTGCTGCCCTGCTTGTTCGAGAAAATGCAGCATCATATCAGGCACGGGCACACTATCTTCAAGAGATGCTGAAATAGTTTGTTGACCCGGCAAAGCCGAGGTATGAATATTTGCCAAGCCAAGAAGAAAAGAAGATAGGGCGCAGAGGGAGATTAAGCAAAATGACTTACCCTTTATCTGATCCAAATTTTTTCTCATAAGGATGTTTTCAGCCTCCACTCCGGCTACACAATCCGAATATCAGATTAGTTTGGCGGAAAAAGACAAAGAGAAATGGGAAAAATGCCAAGGAGGAAACTTACCCCTTTTCTCGTATTCGGCGAGAAGAGTGGTATGCTTTGAGCGCAGCAGCTTATGCGTATCCATAAGACGCTGAAACTCAGTGCTCCAGCAAATAGTAGTCACCTGAAAATAGTACAAAAGTATAACTTGGTCATGTGCATATTCGAAGTGTATAGAATCCGAGCCAAGTGGAACTTAACCCGGCTCTAGATGTGTGCATATTCGAAGTGTACAGAATCCGAGCCAAGTGGAACTTAACCCGGCTCTAGCTGTGTGCATATTCGAAGTGTACAGAATCCAGGCCAAGTGGAACTTAACCCAGCTCTAGGTGTGTGCATATTCGAAGTGTACAAAATCCGAGCCAAGTGGAACTTAACCCGGCTCTAGGTGTGTGCATATTCGAAGTGTACAGAATCCGGGCCAAGTGGAACTTAACCCGGCTATAGGTGTGTGCATATTCGAAGTGTACAGAATCCGGGCCAAGTGGAACTTAACCCGGCTCTAGGTGTGTGCATATTCAAAGTGTACAGAATCCGGGCCAAGTGGAACTTAACCCGGCTCTAGGTGTGTGCATATTCGAAGTGTACAGAATCCAGGCCAAGTGGAACTTAACCCGGCTCTAGGTGTGTGTATATTCGAAGTTGCTAAGGAGCTACACTAATTCTCTAAAGCGCATCCGATCAAGTAACAAGTACTCCCCCGGAGGCTCGGGGACTAATGGTTATATGACTAAGTACTAGTGCATGTTAAAGAAAAAGCAAGGTACCCTACCTCCATCATCCGACCCGCAAAGTTGATAGCCTTGGCGGCGGTGTTCATCTGTGCAGCAAACTTGGCAGGCCCGAATTTCTCTAGGAGATCGTCGTTATGGACGAACTCCGCCTTGTTCCAGTTGTTAACGAACTCGATCAAGGTCGGAGGGTAGCGTTCTCCGCTGAGCATGTGGGGCGTGACCAAACCCTTAGCATGGGCTTCCTTCCATTCAACTTGGGCAACAGCGGGGCTCGTGTGCAAAACGAGTTGCGCATCAGCCGACCCGGCAGAGGTGTCCTTCGTCGGTGGGGTCTTCTTCGAAAGCATGGACGCAAGTGCGCACTGTCCAGCCTCGATAGACGCTGCCCTAGCGGTGTCAGGAGCCTTTTTGCCCTTGGGCTGCTGCGGAGAGGTTGAAGTTGCTGCGACGGATTTGCCCTTGGGAGCTGCCTTAGTGCTAGCCTTGGTGCTAGCCTTGGTACTAGTTGGGTCTTCTCGCCGAGTCTTGGAAGACTCGGACGAGGCGGAAGGACTTGGTGTTGTTGTTGATGCTTGTGCTGCTTCTGTTGGTGCTGGCGCTTATGCGGGTGCTGATTTTTGTCTTAGCGGAGGTGCTATTGGAATCTTGGATGAAGCTGGTTGCAGCGGAGCCTAAGTGGGGGTTGCCGCTGCCTCGGCAGAGCCAGTTCCCCCTGCTCCGAGGTTGCCCTCCTCTGGACGAGGTGGGCTAGAACCCGGAGCAGCTGTTGAACCCTCCTGAATGGGGATCAGCGGGCAAGAATCATCGCCATGAGGGGGAGAAGGGCTATGTCGGAGCAGCGAGGCAATGCCAGATCCACTCTGAGGAACCTCCACCGCGGCCCCCCTGCCGAACTAAATGATGAGTGATAAGAAACTATAACCAAGGAAGAACAAATGAATAGCAAATCACGAAGCAGAAAATTGGATAAGGAAGAAATGACTTACTCATCTGAGGTCAAAGGCTCCTTGGGTTTGCGAGCCTTCCGAGTTATGGCCTTGGTCGTAGGCTTGGTGGCAGCTTTGTCTGCAGACTTCTTTCGTCTCTTCGCTGGTTTGGAAGGTTCGGAAGAAGAAGCAGATACAGCTCCCCTTTTCTTTGGCGTGACTGGGACATGCTCGCCCATAGCGAGGGGAGGATCTTCATGGATCTGCCCACCGGGGTTAGCTGATGCCGGAAAAGCGTAAGAAAGGGGGACAGCGTCAAATGCTTCCATCACCTCAACGTAGGAATCATCTTCATCCTCAGGCCAATCTCTAATGGAAGAGAGTTTACCGGTATGTCACTTGGTCGCATCAGGGAACGGAAGGAACATCTCCTGATCCGGCTCCTCCTCGTCCGAGACATCTCGATCTTGCGCCCACTTGAGAGAAGGCTCGGTGCCATCCTCACGAGTTTGCTAAAGAAACATCTAAGAGAGAAAATGCGAAGGGATCAAACATACAATAAATTCCGACATAAGACTTAATTCAGAAAAAGATTGGAGCACGAGATTTACCGCAGGAGGAAGCCTATCTCGGCAGAAGTGCTCGATTCCCCACTCCCACTCAGCGCTGAACTTTTTGTTGGTGGTGAAGAGGGCCTTGACCCGGCGGAAAATCTCGGTGTTGCTCAACTCGAATGAGGAGGTCCGGTTGGGGTCAAGGCGCCAGCTCATGTGGCAGAGTTTGTGAGTGCGTTTCTGGAGAGGGGAGATCCGGTTGCGGATGAATGTGATCATTGCGTCCTCGTTGCGCAGTCCCAGATCCTTCAGCTCCTGGAACCTTTTGTTGACTTGGTTCGCCAGGACGGTGGGCTTCTTGGGGATCTGGTCCCAGAGATCCGGATTAGGAGGACCCGGAACATAGAGGCACAGTCAGATCAGATCTTTAGTTGTGCCATTTCTGACATAAAAGAAGGTTCGGGCCCAGCCCTTGCAAGAGTCAAGCCCTGTGACTCGGGGAAAGACAGATTGTTTCCAAGGAGAGATGGAAGCAACACCGAATTGCCTGAGTTGCATGTCCTCCGGGTCAAGCTCTCTATTCGGAATCACGTTTCGGCGCAGGCCAAAGAACCGGATCCAGAGCTCCTTAGTGGGCCATAGTCCGGCGTATCCCTCTACGGTGGAAGCAAAAGCAGCGAGGGAGGTGATGGAATTCGTCGGAAGATGATGCGGCTGAAGCTCGTAGGTATTGAGCCAGTCGTGGAAAAAGTCGCTGACGGGGAGCCCAAACCCGCGCTGGAAGTGGGAGAGAAACACCACAAACTCACCCGGGTTAGGTGAGGGAGCGAGTTCCTCGGCGGCGAGACGAGCCACCACACCCTCCGGGATATGGCGCGTGCGATATAGCCAGTCGAGGTCGTCCTGGCATACCCAGGAACCCGCCCAGGCGCCGCGCTCGGCGTTCTCCGTGTCCTCCTCCATCTCCTGTTCCACGACGGTGAGTTCCTCCTCTGTCATTTCTAGGTCACTATCCTCACTGGCCCTATCGGCGGTGGGGGGCAGTGGCCTGGACTGGCGCGGACCCGTGGCGGTGGGGATGCGTGGGAGTGGCGGCGACGCCAGTGTGAACGGCATGGGGCAGCGGCGGCGCAGCTAACCAGGTGCGGCGGCGGTGGCGCAGCTAAGCAGGTGCGGCGGTGGCGCAGTTGCTGGGAAGAGGAAGAAGAAGAGGCAAAGGGCGCGAGAATGGGGAAAAGACCCAAGGGACGCGCCCCTCCCCTATTTAACCACGCCCCAGAGGGGTAGTGGGATCGTGCTGTGCGGATGGGCCACACGATGTGACCGTGTATGATCCGGATCAGCCAATCAACAACGAGCCACAGGGAGGGCCACAGGGCGCAGGAGATCCCACGACGCGACGTGGTGACACGGTTAACGAAGAGATAGACATGATGTGACATGTGCAACAGTAACACCTGACATTAACTGCGGCAGTAACTGGCGCAGGCCCTTAAAATGAGGCAAAATAATGATTACCCTCCACATAGGACGTGGGGAAGCGTACGAGAGAAGGAAGAGTAACCCGGATAATTATGGGATGACCCGGCCAGCGAGTAAAAACTCGGAATGAGCCAAGGGAAAAGGTAGTCAATGAAATCCGGGATATGATGTAACTCGGAAAAGGGAGCAAAAGACTCGGTGAAATTGAACCTGCTGTGGCCTTGGCGGCTAAGGCAGCTAAGACCGCACCAGCTTCGGGGACTAATGTTGGGGGGATACCCTCGGGTAGGGTCATGCCAGGGTATAATGACCGAGTTAGCCGAGGTACGGCAAGGTCAAAGCGAATGCTGGCCGAGTCACCTCAAGGCAGGCCGAATCACGGAGTAACCCGGACCTGAGGATGTCCGCCTGACTGAGTCCCGGCCGACTCATGTCGTATGCCGGCATGATTTATGTAACTTGTATGTAGGTACCGGTGTGGCCGGATCAACTAGGCACGATCCGGGTTATAACAAGCTTGCAAGAGAAGGAAGGTATCTCGCTGGTCAAAGGGTGACCACTGTACGCAGAGCGTGAGTGAAGCAGACAGAGGCCTGGACCACCGAGGCGCGGCCGACAAAGGTGACGATGCCTGTGTCGGATGACGCAGGCGCCGTAGAGGCTCACGTAGCCTCTGCATGGATGACGCTGGGCAAAAGTGAACCGGTTGGCTTACTATTTTGGGAAGAGGCATATTCACTGGAATATGCCTCCATGTATGCCCTAATTGGAGACCTAGCCACCCCTATATAAGGAGGGCTAGGGCATCTGTAGGAGGGGTTAGCCTTTTACTAGTTGATCGGTAGTTGGTTGAGTTTTACTAGTATGTTCCTGAGGGCTAGCTAGTGGTGAGAGTAAGAGAGTTCCTCCTTCCTCCTCTCCCCAATACAGCTCAAGGAGCACTTGTAAACCTTGGAAGTGAATCAAATACAAACATCTGTGTGTGGAATCACCACACTATCCCTCCCTGGATTCCTCTAGTGCATCTTGTCCCCACCTTTAGCCTATCCATGGCATCTGCCGTGACACCACCATGACAACAACCGCTTTACAGTCACCGTAAGCGCTATCATCCCTCCGTCTACTAACAAGTAATCCCCTGCATCGAGTCCCCATAAGAGGAAAATATTAAAAAGGTGCACTTCTCCTTAATATCAAGATGAAGACAACCAACACATACACATAATGATGTATAACATAATAATCTCTATCTCATCTCAGTCATATGCTAGGGTTTCTCCATCTCCCCAAGAACTAAGGATCTACTCAGACATGGAGGCAATCAACATCATGGTTATGGTAATGGAAACAATCATAGGTGAATAGTACTTGAATAAATCCACAATGAGTATAGGAATTACAACAAGATCTAGACAAGATGCAGATGGGATGGATGAGAATCGTGGTGATGCAGTGGTGGTTGATGAAGATCGATGCCTTAGCCTCCCGGATCTGCACAGGGTGAAGATGGATCCCTAGCGGATGAGTTCCCTCTCTAGATGCCTTCGAGAGGTGAGGTTTTCACGATTTCTGGGTGTTCTGTATGTCGTCTCTCCGAACCAATTGCATGGGGTAAAACTATTTGACGAGGTGGAGGCGGCGCCAGCTATACGGTCGGAGCTATACGGCGGGAATATTTCCTCTACCCATATAGTTGGTCATTATGGCCTCTGTCTCCTTTGTTCGCTTCTAGTTTTCTTCTGGTATTAATAATATTTCCCAAATAAGTGATTTGCGTTGTTCTTGACTCCTTTTCTCCATAGTATAACTGCTTCAATAGATATATCCATTGGATCCATCATATGTCCTGATCCTGGTGAAAATAGACATAAAATGTGCGTGCAAATGCCGTAAAATACCAAGATCCTACATCTACAATGCAAAATAATAATATAAAATATGATGCAAATATGCACTCATCAGCCGTGGAATGTAAATCTCCTCCACAAGTTCTATACATAGAACTAAAACTTGTACTCAGCTGCTATATGATGAAATAAACCCGGATCGCACAAATTGTGCCTACTTGCCTTCTCCTTGTGCCAACCGCACTCATACATTTAGCAATATGCTACACATAGAAGTCAACTCTTGGTCGAGCGACCTGCATGGCTAAGTAGTGTGGCCCAAGAGAACCGAAAATATTCGGGTCTTGCACCGTCCATGAAAACGCTACCCCAGAGCCACCATAGGAGTCGCCTGGCCCGACTAGCCTGTTGGGCCAAGACAACCGAACACGCTTCTCACAGCGACCCGTCCTCCCCATCCCCGCGCATAGAGACTCGAAAGGTCAAGTACCACGCTCGGGGACTCGCCAAAAACGACCCTCACGTGGCTCGAGAATGCACCAAGTATGAGAGTCTGCCTCAGACTTGCCACGCGACAACCTTTCCAAGGCAGGGGAGTGACATGTAACAAACAACGTACAATATCCTCACCTACCTTGGGCATGCGACTAGAACGGCTAAGTACCACGCTCGGGGACTCGCCTAACCAACCTCGGTCGTGTTCGGGAAAACGGCCAAGTACAGAGCACCCCTTAGTATCGCCGAGCGACTGGTTCCACGAGCCATGGTGAGTCGACTCCGGTTAACCTAACAACCTAACACAAACCAACATACATATATGCAAGGTCAACCCCACTAAAGGGCGGACGCTCTCGGGGCCTCTAACAACCAAATATACAAACAAATAGAAATCACAAAGAAAATGTGAGTCGATTGACTTTTTTTCATTCAGTCACAACATACATTGCTCATCATCAAGACATATTACAAAAGAGGCCAGTCACCATGACTAATGAAATTCCCCAAGGCAATTTGTTTACTCCACAGGCTTCGATGAGGAGGCGCCGCCATCACCCTTGACCCGGACGAAAGGCTCCCAAGGGTTCGCCAGATACGTCGTCAACTACTTCGCAAGCAATGACCGAAAGGCTAATCTAACTTTAGATCATGATGCTTGGGCTCGGGGTCATTTGGTGCCAGCACCGTTGATGGCTCTGAAATATAGCCATCTACGTCCACATTTAAATAGGATATTATTCATATTTTTGATGAAATATCTCTTTAAACCCTGCCACTAATGCCTAATATTCAAAGGGGTATGCAATCCTTTCTTTTTATATTTTTCCTGCGCAGATAATGTCGTTTGAAGATGGGAATCACTACATTAAAGTCAAAGATACGAGATTTCCAACAACCAGAAGAAACCAGGAACTATGAAGCGGAGGCAGACGCTTTAATGACTAACTATACAACCGGAGCAAAATTCTGGCCATATAGTTTCGGTCGTATAGTCGGCGCCACCACCGTTAGGTCAAACAGAACAAATTTCGTGAAGGGACCCCTATATAAAGAAGACTCAGGCGACGAGAAAACAAGCCACATCCTCGCCCAAAAGTCTCTGCCATAGATCACCAGCCGCCTCCAGATCTCAAAACCCTTCTCCATCTACATAGCCATATTCCACCACTTGTAATAGTAGATCTCTTTTTCGATTAGCGACATTGTAAGACTGTTGTTATCAATCTCATGATTTTAATTATGATACTAGTAGGTTATTGCTATAAGCGGTTGCGGAGGCAATAGCAATTATGGATGCACTACCCACATATAATTTATCTTGCTCTAACAATTACATGCATACTTTATCTTTATATTTTATTCTTATCAGATGTTTTGCACAGCTACAGGTGAAACCGAACACCCTAGGCCCTCTCTCTCTCCATCATCGGCAACAACAAAAAGACACAAACTATTGGTCCAGTAAAAACACAAAAGGAATTCTAAAACTCTCAAAGGTCCGTTAAAGTAACTTCACTACACATTCGCATACCAAGGATTCGATAAACTAGGTCTACTAGGGAAAAAGAAGCTATAGTATATCCGTAATCCGGATCGAAGGTATCAACCCTTTTTCGGGCGCCATTGCCAGGGAAGCAATAGCTACCCTGGTGAGGTTATTAGGAACCTTGCTAGTTTTAATTATTGTTTTTAATTTTGTTGGTTTGCTTTCAGTCTTTATTTGATAAACCAAAAAATTAGTTAGCCTTTAAATTTTTGCTTTTACAATTATAAATATCTCTTTAAGAAAACCCAAAAACATAGGAAATATGGCTGAAAAGAAGCTAGGGGAGTTTGCTACTCCCAACAATGACTATTTGCATACTCCTATTACTCAGCCAACAATTGTTGCTGATGACTTTGAAATTAAGCCCCAATATTTAAGTTTGGTTCAACAGAATCAATTTGGAGGCTCTATTGTTGAAGACGCAGGTATGCACTTGAATACTTTCACTAAAATATGTGATATGATGTGTATAAAAGACGTTGACCCTGATGCGGTCAAATTGTGTCTATTTCGTTTCTCTCTTAGAGGAAGAGCAAAAGAATGGTTGCTATCTTTGCCTAGAAATACTATTACATCATGGGTGGGATGTACTTCTTTATTTATGACTAAATTTTTCCCACCTACAAAGACTATGCAACTCAGATCTAATATTACTGGCTTTAGACAGGAAGAGTGTGAGCCACTAGCGCTTGCATGGGAAGGGATGAAAGAATGCATGAGAAACTGTCCTAGTCATGGGATGGAAGATTGGTTAATTCTCCATCTATTTTATAATGCTCTTAACCCTGTGTCTAAGTCTATGCTTGATACTGCAGCTGGAGGAACATTTATGGGTGAACATATTACCGAAGCAAAGCAGTTGCTAGACAATATTCAAGACAACCATGCGCAATGGCATGTGGATAGATCAAACGCGAAGAAGGTGAACTCCATCTCACCACAAGAAAATAAAGAACTCAATGATAAGTTGTATCAGCTCATACTAGCCATAAAAGGTAAGGAAACCCAAGTAAGATCTATCCCTGAAACAAATATTGAAGAAATAGACTTTGTAGCTCGTAATGATTATAACCCTTCTTGGAAGAAGAATTACAATCCTAACTTTCATAAATATTATTCTAGTCCTATAGGTAACTCTAATAATAATATGGGAACTAGTAATGGTAGTCTCCAAAAAACAATTAAATCTTTTATAGACTCACAAAATGAGAAAGCAATATTCTTGTTAAAATAACGGAGAACCATGATGTCATGCTTGGTAAATTATCTAACCAAGCTATTAGTTTGAGAAATGATTTGTAGGCCCTCCAAGAAAAAACGAGGATCGTTGAGGCACAACTAGGTAAGATAACCGAGAGTCAAAGTCTCATTCTAGCTAAATTTGCAGGTAAAGCTGAGCCAAATCCCATACAAGACCTCAAAATGATGAGAATCCAAAGGGAGGAGCCTGAAGAACTTGATTATAGTAATGCTCCTTCACCAAGCTACACCGTTTAAGATCTCGTAAAAAGGATCAACGTCAAGATTCCGCTAAGTGAAGGTAGTGAGGAAGCTATGTACCAACACTTTGTTAATCAGGTAGCAATTAAGGTACGTGAGCTTGAGGAAGAATATAAGCAAATTGCTAAAAAATTACCTGTGAAGCTAGATGACATATTTGAGCCTACTATTAAGATTAAAATTGGAACCAGTGAGATAGCTGCACTTTGTGATCTAGGTGCAAGCGTGTCAACAATTCCAAAGAGTCTTTTTAACAAGTTAAATCTTGGCTCTTTTGAGATCACCGAGTTAAAATTGCATCTAGCAGATTCTACCTACAAACAAGCTATAGGAATTAAGGAGAATACTTTAGTATATATTAAAGGTTGTCCCGCTCTCATTGATTTTGTTATTGTTGACATGCCTGAAGATGCTACTGCTCCTATTATATTAGGTCGTCCTTTCTTAATAACTATTAAGGCTTTGATTAATCTATGTGAAGGGAACGTGAAGCTTCAATTGCCTTCGCGGGATCCTCTTGTTATTCATTTCCCTAGGAAGAAGAAGGCCAGGCATGGTGAAAAGGAGGCCATCACTTTGAAGGCTAACTACTTTGGAGTGGGTGTTCCATTCATCTGGCCTAAGTGAGCAACATTGAGGTCAAGCTATTGATCATAAAAGAGCGCTTCGTGGGAGGCAACCCATGTGAAATAAAGGTTTGAGTAAAATTTTTAAAATTTTAGTTTAAGTTTATGTTCAATAAAGAGTGCTAGAAAACTCCAATTGAGGACAAGAAGTTCGGTCGTACTAAAAATCTTGCTTTATTCATACTATTGTTGGTCGACAATATTTACTGTCAGTTTTTGGTCAAAAACAAGGTATATCACTAAGTTATAGGAAAAGAAATAATTTTCGAAGAAACATAATTTTTTTGATGCATACAAAGGTTTAACGACCAACTATACGGCGGGAATAAAAATTCTGGCCGTATAGTCCGGTCATATAGATATCTTTGCCATCCACAATTTTTCTTTCATATGTACTCAGATTTTAACGACCAACTATACGGCGGGAATAAAAATTCCGGCCGTATAGCTCTGGTCGTATAAATATCGGTGCCTCCGTACAAATTCTTTTCTAATGTACTGAGAGTTTAACGACCAACTATACGGCAGGAATAAAAATTCTGGCCGTATAATTCTGGTCGTATAGATATCGATGCCTTTGTATATTTTCTTTCCCAGTGACAGACAGTTTGACGACCAACTATATGGTGGGAACATTTTGTTCCGGACGTATAGTTGCGCCCGTATAGCTGTGCCGCCAGGAGGAGACCCTAATATTTTGACAGAAGGCCAACTATACAGTGGAAACGCATTGTTCTGTCCGTATAGTTGCGCTCGTATAGTTGCGTCTGACAAAAAAATGCACATAAGGTACCTCCAACTCTAAAACTTCAATCCTTTTTCTCTCTTCTACCTCCAAACTCTCTCAAAACCTCAAGAGATCTTTATCTCTACTCAATTTCATTCGATTTCCTCGCACACAAGTGATTTACGATATGTTTCTCCTCCGATCCTCCAATTACTTTTTGCAAATTCATATTTGATCTATTGTCATTATCAATCTAGGGTGATACCTACTATGAACCAATTGCCATGATTTTATTTCCTAGATTATTATTTTGAGGAGATTATTTAGTGTGTTATGATCAGGAATATGATGTACTTACTGTTGTTGGATCAAAAAGTTTTATTTTTGTCTTTCTTCAATGTTTTCAGATGATGAACACAAGGAGCCAAACTCGTGCTCGTGCCACCGCTAGCGCTTCTCGGGCTGTCGCTCAAGAACGCGTGGGGATACGGTTCAGGAATGAGCTCCAACGTGATCGCTTCGACAGGATCAAGAACTGCGAAGTGAAGGCCAACTTGGTAATTATATTGAACCAAAGGCAATAGCTATAAGGATCAAGTTGTATTTCTTCTATGGATGAGACCAGTAGGTTATTGCTATAAGCGGTTGCGAAGGCAATAGCAATTATGGATGCACTACCCACATATAATTTATCTTGCTCTAACATTACATGCATACTTTATCTTTATCTTTTATTCCCATCAGATGTTTTGCACAGCTACAGGTGAAACCGAACGCCCTAGGCCCTCTCTATCCATCATTGACAACAACAAAAAGACGCAAACTATTGGTTCGGTAAAAACACAAAAGGAATTCTAAAACTCCCGAAGGTCCGTTAAAGTAACTTCACTACGCATTCCCTTCCCGAAGATTCGATAACCTATGTCTACTAGGGAAAAAGAAGCTATACTACATCCGTAATCCGGATCGAAGGTATCAACCGTCTCCTAGTACGGCAGCAGATCACCCATCGCCAGCACTCGCTCCATGAAAGGAGCAGCCTGGGCGGTCAGCTTCAACACCTCCACGATCTCCACCAAGCCAGTCACCCAAGGGTACCCGCAGGTGATGTCGTCGAGGTCGACGTCATCAGGGAAGTGTGTGAGTCCAAGACTCGGCACCGTTGTGGCTCCGTGGCGGAAGTCCGACTGCGCCATCCACTCAACTACGGCAGGCGCCTCTTCTAGAGAACGCCACACCTCCGTCAGCCTCCCAGGAATCACCTCGGTGGGAGAAATCCCCTGGAGGATAGCTTGAACGCACATCACTGACGCGGTGGCTGCATTCACCACCACCACCACGCTTTGTGCGGCATTGAACGTCTACACCACTAGGTCTCCATGGCCTATTACTTCTACAATGTCATAAAATCAAATTTACACGGAAGCATACCTACTGAAATGGATCATATGGGCACCTAGAGGGGGGTGAATAGGTGCTAACCAATTTTTAATACTTTTTCAATTTTAGGCTTGACACAAAGTAAATTCTCTAGATATGCAACTACGAGAATTTTCCTATATGTAGCCCTAACTACTAAGCACGTAAAAGAGGAGCGAGGAAACCGTAGTGGAGCACGCGGAGACACAGGGATTTGTTTTACCGCAGTTCCTTCCTTGTTAAGGGAAGTACATCTGCGTTGGAGGGGTGGGCGGTTCTAAGACCACCACGCCACAATAGGCCTCACCCTATTCTCCGATGGATCTCGCCACGAGAGGCCTGATCCACCTTCTCCACTATTGGATCTCTTTGAGGCGGGAACCAGTGCCTTTTACAACACTATCGGGGCACACACCCACAACCGAATTGGGGGCTCCCGGGATGACAACAAGCTGCCACAAGAACAAGGTTTATCAATATAAACAAAAACGAGGATCTAGATATTTGCAAGAAATACTAGATCGGAGGTTCTCCAAATGAATGGAGAGGAGATGAAGCGCTTGATTGCTGATGATGAAGATCGAGTTCTCCTCCTTTGATTCCCCAAGGGATGGGGCCTTTGGGTGGATCTAGGTGGAGCACTCTTGTATGAAGCTTTTAGATCTGATCTGTTCTTTTTCGAGATGAATCAAGAGTTCTGGCAGGAGGGGGATGGCTGGATTAAATACCCCCTCCCCAGATCTGACCGTTGCACAACTTTGGGGGCGGATTATCCGCCCCCCACTTGGGCCGGATTATCCGCCCCCTGGGAAAACTCCGCCCCAAGGGCGGATTCTCCGGCGGAAACTCCGCTCCCTCTCTGGGGCTTGCACCTTGGTGAAGCTAAGTGAAGTTCTTGGGGGGCGGATAATCCGGCCCCCCTGAGGGGCGGATTATCTGGCCAGACCGGAAAGTCCGGCCAAAACTCCGCCCCCTCTCTGGGGCTTGCGCCTTGGCGATGAGCAGGGGGCGGATTATCCGGCCCCCTTGAGGGGCGGATTATCCGGCGGGGCCGGAAAATCCGGCCAAAATTCCGCCCCCCTTCTGGGGCTTGCGCCTGCTTGGGCAAAGGGAGGGGCGGATTATCCGCCCCTGGTGGGGCCGGATTATCCTCCCCCAAATGCAGAGTCCTTTTCCCTTTATTCTCAAATAGAGCTGCAACACTTCAACACACATTAAATGATCCTTGGTATTGTCATCTAACACACAAAACACTAGGGATTAAGAAATGTTCTTTCAATCTCCCCCTTTTTGGTGTTAGATGACAATACTAGGATTTGCAATAAAAACCAGCAAATGCCACCTTAAATGAAGAAAGACGCTCCCCCTAAATGTGTGCATATTTAAGATTTGCATGAAATACAAATACACACACTAGGGAGAACATTACTTTAAGGTTTTGGAAAAAATGCCATACCACCGGAATGAGAATATAGCCAAGGCATACATAGATAATCCCATGAATCCATATGCCATCAAATATGCTCCATAATTCCCGAATTCCATGGGGTCCATAATAGATAAATCCAGAATTCCATGAATACCAAACATAGTACCAAACTGTGGAGTACGACATAGTCTTACATAAACAAACACAAATAAATAGCAACTGAGTTCACTCTAGAAAAGGCACAAGCAAGCAAATAAAAACGACTAAAATCGAAAAGCTTGTGCCCAACCCTTGCAAATCCACGAGACCTAATAGAACTACTTCTCCCCCTTTGGAATCGAAACGCCAAAAAGGAAGAAGAGCGATGCTAACGCCCCTGGAGATCACTCCTCCTCATCCTCGTCGTAGGGGGAGAAAGGCTTGGGTTGAGAGCATCAAACTGAGATGGTACTACACACCCAAATTTGCAAGAATCAAATCAATCAAAAGCCAAATGTGAGTGTGTTTTCCATAAGAACAAGAGATATGCAATAAAATCCAACGGAACCCATGAAAAACCAACTCTTCTCAAGGAAGAGGGCGGTGGCCGAAGCCACCATGTTGGAGCGCCTGGCATGACACCGCGAAGATGTATCTTGAGTTCAAAACCAATGCTCATCGATGACCCACATATCACAAAATGATATTAAGGGAAATGATTTTACTTGCTTTCGGCATTATGGGGGGAGGGTTGGCCCAATCAATTAGGACCACACTCCCCCTATGTCTATGCCCGCATCTAAACCAAATACATGAATAAGAGCAAGTGAGTGTGCAAGGGTAGTCAAGCCAAGCTCCTTGAATCTATGATATTTAGCTCATTCCGCAAATAACAAAATCTTGCTTCATCGAGGGGCTTCGTGAAAATATCAGCAAGTTGGTTCTTCGTGCTCACAAAGGATAGAGCAATATCTCCACGAGCAACATGATCCCGAATAAAGTGGTTGCGAATCTCTATATGTTTTGTTCTCGTATGCTGCACGGGATTGTAAGCAATTTTGATAGCACTTTCATTGTCGCATAAAAGAGGCACTTTGTCACAATTGACACCATATTCCTTTAAAGTTTGCCTCATCCATAACAATTGAGCACAAGCACTTGCAGCAGCAACATATTCAGCTTCGGCGGTTGAGAGTGAAATACAATTTTGTTTCTTTGATGACCAACACACTAGAGACCTGCCCAAGAATTGGCATGCACCAGAGGTTGATTTCCTATCATCTTTGTCACCAGCCCAATCTGAATCGGTGTAACCACATAGAGAGAAACTTGAACCCTTGGGATACCATAACCCAAAATTTGGGGAATGAACCAAATATCGGAAGATTCGCTTGACTGCCACTAAGTGGCTTTCTTTAGGAGCGGCTTGGTACCTTGCAAACAATCCTACACTTAACACGATATCGGGCCTAGATGCGCAGAGGTAAAGGAGAGAGCCGATCATGGATCGGTATACCTTTTGATCCACATCTTTACCCTTGGGATTGAGCTCAAGATGACACTTTGTTTGCATTGGGGTAGCAACGCCATTGAGATCCGTCATCTTGAACCTTTTGAGCATGTCTTGGATGTACTTAGCTTGATTAATAAAGGTTCCCTCTCTAAGTTGTTTGATTTCAAATCCAAGAAAGAACCTGAGCTCACCCATCATGGACATCTCAAACCTGTCAGTCATAAGCTTTGAAAATTCATCGTTAAAAGCTTGGTTAGTAGAGCCAAAAATAATGTCATCTACATAAAGTTGGCATACAAAAAGCTCCCCATTAACCTTCTTAGTAAAAAGAGTGGGATCGATTTGCCCAACTTCGAATCCACGGTCTAGCAAAAGCTCTTTAAGGTGCTCATACCATGCACGTGGGGCTTGTTTAAGGCCATAGAGCGCCTTATCGAGTTTGTAGACATGGTTCAGAAATTTGGGGTCCTCAAACCCCGGGGGCTGCTTGACGTATACTAACTCATGTAGAGGACCATTAAGGAAAGCGCTCTTAACATCCATTTGTTGTAATTTAAAATTATGATGGGCTGCATATGCAAGAAGGATACGGGTGGACTCAAGGCGAGCCACAGGAGCGTAGGTCTCACCAAAATCAATTCCTTCTACTTGAGAGAATCCTTGAGCCACGAGTCGTGCTTTATTCCTCACAACAATGCCATTTTCATCCTGTTTGTTCTTGAAGATCCACTTGGTGCCGATAACATTGCAGCAATCCTTTGGCTTTTCTACGAGCTTCCAAACTTTGTTGCGTTCGAAGTTGTTTAATTCTTCATGCATTGCAACAACCCAATCGGGGTCTTCAAGAGCATCAAAAACCTTCTTTGGTTCAACCATGGAAATGTGAGCTTGATGATCACAGAAGCTAGCAAGCTCACTTCGAGTAGATACCCTTCGTCATAGATCACCAACAACCTTGTCAAGAGTGTGACCTCTTAGTTCAAGGTTGCGATCAGCACGAGCCTTGCGACGAGCCTCAATGTCCTTATTGTTTCTAGGAGGAGTGGATTCAATTGTTGTATCCTTGTCTTGATTACTGCCTTGCCCTGGATCTTGGTCACCGTTACTGCTAGAAGATTGTTGCTGAACATTTTCTTCAGGCCCGGATAATCCGCCCCTTGGAGGGGCCGGACTATCCGGCCTGGGATGTGAAGTACCAGAGCCATCTTCCTGAGAGAGCCTGACTGGAGTTGGAGACCCATGGCCGGATACTCCGCCCCTGGGGGCCGGAGAATCCGGCCTGGGAGCTTTAGAGATGTTGATTTCTCCTTCGGATCCCCTGGTACGAGTTGGAGTGCCAGGGGCGGATTGTCCGCCCCTTGGAGGGGGCGGATAGTCCGGCCTGGGACTACTAGCTTGTCCAGTGGACAGATGGTCTTCAGCAGATTGTGGTGTTGGTGCAGGATTGACTCCAACAGTAGGAGCTTGTTGATCTTGTGTAGATGAGGGCTCCACATGTGTGGAGCATTGTCCTTCCCGATCCGCCACAAGGGGTTCCTCAATGGGTCGGAAAAATCCCACGCCCATTCTTCTTATGGCATCTTGGGGTATTTCAACATCTGCATCACAAACATCAACTTGCCCTACAAAGGAGCCGTTATTTTCATCGAACTCCACACTACAAGATTCTACAACAATCCCAGTGAGCTTGTTGTAGACTCTATAAGTGTGGGATTCGGCACCGTAACCAACAAAAATACCTTCTAAAGCCTTGGATTCAAATTTTGACAAACGGACACCTTTAATAAGAAAGAAACACTTACACCCGAATACCCTGAAGTATGAGATGTTGGGTTTGTTGCCGGTAAGTATTTCATATGGGGTCTTGTCCAAGATCTTCCGAAGGTAGAGCCGGTTTGATGAGTGACAAGCAGTGGATATGGCTTCAGCCCAAAAATTATAAGGAGACTTGAATTCAGCTAGCATAGATCTTGCCATATCCATTAAAGTCCGGTTCTTCCTCTCGGCTACACCATTTTGTTGAGGGGTGTACGCAGCGGAATATTGGTGTCTAATCCCCTCTTCGCTAAGAAACTCGTTTAAAGTGTAGTTCTTGAATTTTGTGCCGTTGTCACTTCTAATTGCCAAGATGGGAACATTGTGTTGACGTTGAACTTCATTGGCAAAGTCGATGACAGTTTGTTGAGTCTCACTTTTAAGCTTGAAGAAATATACCCATGTATATCTTGAGTAATCATCGACGATGACCAAGCAATATTTCTTCCCACCAAGACTTGCATGAGAAGGAGGACCAAATAAATCCACATGGAGTAATTCCAAGATCCTCTTTGATGACACAATAGTCTTCCTCTTGTGGGGAGAATCATGCATTTTTCCTTCAACACAAGCCCTGCAAACACGATCTTTGGCAAAGGAGACATTGTCTTTTAGTCCAAGAATGTGGCCACCCTTTTGGAGACTTTGCAAAGTTCTCATGTTGACATGGGCTAAACGGCGATGCCATAGCCAGCCCACGTCGGCCTTTCCGAATAGACACATCGGACCCGAAGTGGTTTTCCCCGAGAAGTCCACCACATACAGGTCATTTTCGACGTATCCAACGAAAGCGACCTTTAGAGACTTGCTCCATAAGAGTACCACCAAATCATCATCGATAAAAACAGCAAAACCCATCTTGCCAAGGGCACGAACAGAAAGAAGATTGTAGCCAAGGGTCTCAACAAGCATGACGTCCACGAGAGAGATATCGTGGGCAACCACAACCTTGCCAAGACCCAATACCTGAGATTTAGACTTATCACCATAGGAGACTGTGATATTATCAAGATTTGGACGCATCTCCGTGATTATCTCCTTGCTTCCGGTCATATGACTAGTGCAGCCACTATCCAGCACCCATTTCGACCCACCGGAAGCATAGCCCTGCAAGAAAATTACTTCTTGGTTTTAGGTACCCATTTTTCAATGGATCCTTTCATGTTAGTAACAAGGGTCTTTGGGACCCAAATAGACCAAGCAATATATTCATCAAAAGGACCAACATAATAAGCATAAACATCACCATAATCATCACAAAAGAGTTCATAATTCGGATTGTGAGACCCTGCAAAACCAATATTATTAGTTTTGTCTTTTGTGACAACCTTCTCAGCAGTGCTTGTCTTTAATTGCACATTCTTGGTCTTGTTCTTCTTGGTTTTCTTCTTCTTGGACTTGGTGAAATACCCAAGTCCCTCTTTACCATGATTTGACCTTTGCTTGCCAAGAACTTCATCAAGCACACCTTTGTCCTTTGTAGTGATGTCCTTGATCACTCCTTTTTCCACACTAGCATTTTTCTTGTTACTATATGTTGAGTTGGACGAGCTAGGAGTATCATATTCGGCCAATCGACTTTGAAGCTGATCATGTGACTCATTGAGAATAGAGAACTCGTTTTTCAACGCCTTGTGAGCATTGTCAAGTTTCTCCAATTCCTCGGAGAGTCTATCATGAGCAGCCCCAAAGTCAATCCTTTCCTTCTTTAACTTCTTTGCATTGGTGACAGCATTGTCACGTTCCTTAACGAGTTTAGTCACAATTTCTTCATGTGACTCTTCCATAGACTCAAGCCTCTCTTCAAGAGAGACCCGAGCTTCTTCTTCTTCTTCAAGAGCATGTTTTAGGGATGCAATTTCCATTGCATCCTCCCTTTCAATTCTGCCCTTTTCTTCGAGGAGTGCTTCGTTTTGGGCCAGCTGATCCATAAGAGCCTCAAAACGAACTTTGTGCTCACCTTGCAAGTTAGTATAGAAATAATCCAAAGCAATAATCTCCTCTTTAACCTTAAGACTAGCAGGATCATCCATGTCTATCATAGCCTTGGGAAAAGAAGAGTTAGAAGAAGTTACCTCGGAGCTTCTTGCCATGAGGCAAGTAGCATTCTTGTTGATGATGTTTTCGTTCGGAGAGTCGAAGAGAGATGTTGATGTAGATGTGGTGGCTATAGCAGCCACCTCTTGAGAGCTATCGTCCTCGTCCTCATCTTCACTCCCCGATGAATATTCTTCTTGAGCTACTAGAACAATCTTTGGTTGCTTCTTGAAAGGAGCATTCTTCTTTACAAACTGTTTCTTACGTGGAGCTTTTGATTTGTCCTTGAAAATGAGTCTTCCTCCATTATCCTCTCTACTTTGATATGGACACTCAGCTACGAAGTGCAGCCGGTCACCACAATTAAAGCATGTTCTCAGCTTGGGACCATTTTCTTTTCTTCCATAGGCTCCACTTTTGCGATCTAGTTCAGCTTTAGCCTTGGCTGGATCTTTCCAAAAGTTTCTTGCATAAAGAGCCAAGTATTGTTCGTGGATACTTTTTATATCTTCGGGACAGTCCAGACCTTCTACCGCATATTCATCATGATCAATCACACTAGTCTTCAAAGCCATGTTGACCCCCTTTTGCATCCCCATAGCTCGAGCACGAGCATCTTCGGCATTCTTGGCAGCCACTTTGAAAGCGGCCATTTATTGCATTACCTCATTGGATGACATGAGGTGATAATTATGCCTACCTTGGAGACTTTTCAAATCTGTGGGCTCAAATGGCATAAGAGCACTGACATACTTGCGCTTGATCCAAGCATCATCAACATGAGCTGCACCGTGGTTTCTGAAGGTTGTAGCTATTGCCTTGAGCCTCCTATACATGTCCTCATGGTCTTCTCCATCTAGCATATAAAATCCTTCAGCTTCATTGCTCAAGGCATCATATCTATTCCTTCTCATACTTTCATTTCCGATGAAGAGCTCGGTGAGAGCATCCCAAGCTTCTTTAGCTGTGCTAAGATGCTGAATGTGTGGCATGTCTTTATCACCCACACCAAGCTGTATCATGTGTAGAGCTGTAGCATTGAGTTGGCTATCGACCACTTCTCTCCTTGTGAGATTGTTAGGATTTCCAACGTGAAGACCATTTTCGATGATCTTCCACAACTCTATGGAGGAACTGCACACATGAGATTTCATCAAAAATTGCCATTGAGAGAAAGTAGAAGCTGACAGTTTGGGTGGATCACCCCTATTATGTATATGTGGGTGAGGAATAGGCGGATCAGGGGAATACACATGAGAAACCTCATTGTATCCATCCTTACCGCTATCCTTTTTCGAGGAGGAGCTCTTACTAGTATCATCACCTACCACTTCGTTATCTTTGGAAACAGTTTTACCCGTTTCCTTGGATTGCGGAGTGGTATCCTCAGAGTTAGATGGAGGTGATGCTGCGGATGTGGAGAGACGCATTATCAATTGACGCATCTCTTCCATCTTAGCCTCCATTGAACTCACCAAGGTTGTTTCCAACGTCTTGATATCGTTCATGGTGACTACCTCCGGAGCATCACTCCCATCTCCCTTGGAACCCATACTTCTCTTAGGCGGTTAAGCCCGAAATAAGAGCCAAGGCTCTGATACCAATTGAAATGGATCGTATGGGCACCTAGAGGGGGGGTGAATAGGTGCTAACCAATTTTTAATACTTTTTCAATTTTAGGCTTGACACAAAGTAAATTCTCTAGATATGCAACTACGAGAATTTTCCTATATGTAGCCCTAACTACTAAGCACGTAAAAGAGGAGCGAGGAAACCGTAGTGGAGCACGCAGAGACACAGGGATTTGTTTTACCGCAGTTCCTTCCTTGTTAAGGGAAGTACATCTACGTTGGAGGGGTGGGCGGTTCTAAGACCACCACGCCACAATAGGCCTCACCCTATTCTCCGATGGATCTCGCCACGAGAGGCCTGATCCACCTTCTCCACTATTGGATCCCTTCGAGGCGGGAACCAGTGCCTTTTACAACACTATCGGGGCACACACCCACAACCGAATTGGGGGCTCCCGGGATGACAACAAGCTGCCACAAGAACAAGGTTTATCAATATAAACAAAAACGAGGATCTAGATATTTGCAAGAAATACTAGATCCGAGGTTCTCCAAATGAATGGAGAGGAGATGAAGCGCTTGATTGCTGACAATGAAGATCGAGTTCTCCTCCTTTGATTCCCCAAGGGATGGGGCCTTTGGGTGGATCTAGGTGGAGCACTCTTGTATGAAGCTTTTAGATCTGATCTGTTCTTTTTCGAGATGAATCAAGAGTTCTGGCAGGAGGGGGATGGCTGGATTAAATACCCCCTCCCCAGATCTGACCGTTGCACAACTTTGGGGGCGGATTATCCGCCCCCCACTTGGGCCGGATTATCCGCCCCCTGGGAAAACTCCGCCCCAAGGGCGGATTCTCCGGCGGAAACTCCGCTCCCTCTCTGGGGCTTGCACCTTGGTGAAGCTTG
Organism: Avena sativa; assembly: GCA_916181665.1. Classification (NCBI taxonomy): domain Eukaryota; kingdom Viridiplantae; phylum Streptophyta; class Magnoliopsida; order Poales; family Poaceae; genus Avena; species Avena sativa. The sequence continues at coordinate 598,915,931 of OV702289.1, forward strand.
GTGAAGTTCTTGGGGGGGTGCGGATAATCCGGCCCCCCTGAGGGGCGGATTATCCGGCCAGACCGGAAAGTCCGTCCAAAACTCCGCCCCCTCTCTGGGGCTTGCGCCTTGGCGATGAGCAGGGGGGTGGATTATCCGGCCCCCTTGAGGGGCGGATTATCCGGCGGGGTCGGAAAATCCGGCCAAAATTCTGCCCCCCTTCTGGGGCTTGCGCCTGCTTGGGCAAAGGGAGGGGCGGATTATCCGCCCCTGGTGGGGCCGGATTATCCTCCCCCAAATGCAGAGTCCTTTTCCCTTTATTCTCAAATAGAGCTGCAACACTTCAACACACATTAAATGATCCTTGGTATTGTCATCTAACACACAAAACACTAGGGATTAAGAAATGTTCTTTCACCTACGGACTCACCCGCTCGGGGACTCGCCTGCTACTATCAAGATAAAGCATGAGGAAAGAAATCCTTACCAAGAAGCTTGCGGCGTTCTCCGTGACGAACTTCTCTAGCGTGGACAGCCTCTCCTGCAGGCCGACAATCACAGAGTTAGAGGCCTTCCGCTCCTCCTCTGCTGCAGCGACTGTGGCCTTGGCCCTCTCTTCAGATACAACCATTGAATCCTTCACCGCCTCTAGCTTCGTCACCAAGGAGCCGGCTTGTTCCTCTGCCGTAGCCGCCAACGCCTTTGCAGAATCCAGCTCGGTGACTAGAACATAGCCCTCTCGGGCCTTGGCGAGTACAGCAACATGCTTGTCTAATCAACAAAACAACAATCAAAAATTCTGAACAACTGCAAGCAATCCGAACCTTGTCAAGAACACCAATCCACCTACAGTCGCTTGGAGCCGCCAATTGGCCTCCTGCGCTACCCACAGGTCGCGTTCCAGGTGCTCCTTCACGACCTGCCGATCAATAGACTCCCTCTGCAGACCTTGAAGACAGAAAACTAATGAGAGAAAGGATGACCAAAGTTTTAATCATCTAGCCGCTAAAATTCAGTGACTAGATCCTCGGGGACTGGACATACCTGGATAGCAGTGCCTAGCATGCTGTGAAGTTCGCTGGTGTCCGCTGAAGGAATCACGAACGTTGTATGCCCGCGCCGCTGCCTGGCATCATCGTCAATGATCTCGGGAACTTGCGGCGACTGAGTTCCAGTCGCTGTCACAAACGCCCTCGCCATGGAGCGCGGGAACATCGTGGTTGTTGTCGCCGGGGCGCTGGTCGTCGAGACTGACGTTTCCGCTGGCGGGACCAGTTTACTTGGTTTCGAGTCGGTGGCCACCCCTTCTTCAACATGAACGGTGGAGTCATCCTTCTCCGCACCTTCCTCCATCATGGCGACAAGGTTGCTCCCCTTCTTCCTCATCACGCTTTCACCCGGCGCCTCGACAGTGACTGCCTTCCTCTTCTTGGAGGGATCGACCTCCCCTTCGATGCCGGCCGGCGGGACCTTGCTCACCGAGGGATGGGTGATCTTCTTGGCGCTAGTCCTACAAGATCGCCATGATTAGTGATCCGCTAAAACCCCGAAAGTCCCATAAAATGGTGCAGCAGAGACTTACTTAGTGACTGGGAGGGCGTGCAGTCCGGTGCTGATGTGCGCAGGCTTCTCCAGTTCCGGGCCCAGCTTGCGTGTGAGCCCCCTCTCCAACATGCTCTCTGGCCTTGGCGTCGCGGGCTTATCCTCTGACGAGGCCGCGGCCGAGAAAATCTCTGGCAACGTCGTTGCGATCGCTACCTTCGGTGGTGGAGTCACTGAATCCTTAGTCGCTTCAATCTCCATGTCTGGAGGCGCCGACACCTCCGGCATGATGGTGGCGAGTGGGATCTCCATGACCACGTCCGTGGCCTCCATGTCCATCCTCGGGTTGGGGTCTTCTGGAGTTTTGGCCGTGTCCCAGGCTTCTGTGTTGCCTGACTCATCATCAGAGTCAAACATCACCACGGATCTGGCCGACAACTTCGCTGGCGACTTTGGTCATTGCCGATTTGGCCTTCATCGGCTGTTTCATCTTCGGCGGTGACTTCGACTTCAACGCGGGCTTGGCCGGCGTGGCCATGCGCCGCGAACTTTGATCTTCTACGATGTCGACGTCGCTGTTGCGTTCTTCGAGGCTGCAACTCGCCTCCAGCTCGCGTTGTTTCTGCCTGCGGGTCTTCCGAGCCGCGGACGAGGGGGTGCGTGCCTCCACGATCTCATCCTCACTCTCAGAGGACTCCTCCACCGCCTCCTCCTCAAGCTCAGAGGGAACCTCTTCATCAAGCGGAGGAAGCCAGTTCTCCAGGACTTGGAACAGCTAGCAGAGACAAAGAAGTGATAACTTGATCAAAACAAGCACAAAAACCGCGACTGCAAACTACAACTGCGAAACCGCGACTGCAAAGCTGTGACTACGAAATCAAAATTGAGAAAGAAAGGAGACTTACTATGGGGGCCTGACGCTTCCCGGCAGCGGTGTATGGACCAAGCCCGACTTTCGGGTCATTGTACTCCGCCTCCGTGATGTTTTTCAACGCGGCGATGTAGTCATCAGCCTCCTAGACCTCCTTTCTCGCCTTTGTGGCATCATCTTTACTAGTATACTGGTACATCCAGTGGGCTCGGGTGGCCAGCGGAACCACCCGCCGCCCGAGCCAGGAGTTATACAAGTTGATGGTCTCGAGACCCTTCTTCTTTAGCTCCTTGATTCGCGTCAGCATTTCATCAACGGCCATCCTATGATCTTCAGGAAGCATGGTCGCCGACAACCGGCATGGCTCGCTCCTCTCGGCGGTGTACATTGGGAGAGCCACCTTGCCGGCGGCATTCTTCGGCAGCAGAAGCTTCACGAACATGGCCTTGGGCTTCAGCTGGAAGGTAATGCCACCCGCCGCCAGGATGGGGCCGTCAGATCCCTCACGGCTGATGCGGCCATGGAACGCTCCAGCCACAAAGGAAATAAGGGCGGCATCCGAGATAACTCTCGCAGAAGGCGACGAAGATTGTGAGCTGTTCCACGCTGTGCGGCCCTAGTTCCAATGGTTTGATCGCGTAGTACACACATAACCGCTAGAAGAAAATCAAAGTGGGGAACCCCGGTCCCCTCTCCAAATGGCTCAAGAAGCAGATGAACTCCCCGGGGCGAGGTTTTGGTTCCGTCTCGCCAGGTGCGGGAATTCGCCAGTTCCCTTTGCAGAGGATGCCCGTGTCCTGAAAAGATTTCAAGGTGGCTGTGGTGCACTTTGATTTGCCCCACAGGTCCTTTGGAGGCGCCATCAGGAGAGAACCAGATCGCTCGGTCCGAAGATTTGGGATCAAGAGAAGATGGGAAGACTGAGGGTGCGCGAGGACGGAGAAATGTGAATAAGGTGCACAACTCTCCCTGTCACTCCCTTTATAAAGGGGCGCTACCTGCCAATCTCGGGGTAGCCGTTACCCCGCGGTAATTTCGCCGAAGTTGCCGTTGGATTACCCAATGGCTAGTTTCACCAAACTGACGGTCGAACTTCATTCACTCGGATTCGCCTGCCTACTCGCCCTTCCGGTCAGCAGGGTGTGGCGACCTGGGCACATTTCCATTCGCCAATGTTGCGACTGAAGATACGCTGAAGAGATTCCTTCCTTCATTAAGGGAGTCCACCGCCGATTCGACTGGGCGTCCGATTGGATTCTCTTACTCTGACTGCCAAACGAACACCTGCACCGAACCAACATCGACCTTGAGGACTACTAATGGGCATATGCAGAATGGGGTATGCCTAGCAGGATGTTTCGACTAGACCAAGGCCTCTGCGAGTGGGTCTGTAGGACGACGACTGGAATGCGACTAAGGAGAAGCCTGGCGACTAGAAGCTGGAGGCCTAGAAGTGTAGCTAGGCCTAGTCGGATTAGGTCAAATCCCCCGAGTCCATAACTGATTCGGTTGTATATCTGTAAACTCTAGCGAGGTACCCCCTATATAAACCTTCCTAGGGTTCTCTCTGTACTCACGTTCCATCATACACCCCATCGAGTCGTTGCCTAGCCGCCGAGCTCGCCACCCTTGTAACTCACTCGATAATATAATCTAGCAGGAGTAGGTCTTTACCCTAGGGGGCGAACCTGGGTAAATCCCTGTGTCTTTGTCCTCATCTCGCTTCGCAGATGGCGGTTGCCCGCTCTTGCTCCAAATATTTTCAATTGCTATCCCTGGTAGCGACTGTTGCGGTCATTCCCACGACAAATGCGGTTATGGGGGGGGGGGGGGGGGGGCAAACACGGACCGAACCTGGTGGGTGCCATCCGGAGTAACATTACTTGAAATTGGCCTTTCTCATTAAGTACTCTGTAGTGGATAATGGGAAACTTATTGCCCCCATCCGTGTGTAATTCCAGATTCTGGCTCTGGATGTGCTAGACGTAATTGGGAATGATGATTATATTGGCCAAAATTTTGTATGTTAGAAACAATCGGAGTGATGTGGATAACATAGTCGGTCGAAAATTTCATGCGCTATACATCATGATATTGATTTTTTTTAATGGACATGACATATCAATCATATGGATTTTCTATTCCTGATATATTTTTTCTTTCGTGTGAATCAAAGGTGGAGCCCTTAGTGCACGTGAGTTGTCATTTTGTCCGAGTCCATGTAGATGGCATATTGGCATGCATATCCGGCAATCGCTATGCCATAGTACCGTGTACAGTCATATCGGATAATCTGTTTTAAGATAGTTTGTAGTGACAATCTAATCCAGTGTAGTCTGATGAGCTGGGAATTTCCCCTTTTCTCCGGCCGGTCCCCGTTGCATGTGCGGTGCAGGTGAAGAGGGAGTTGTTGCAGGGTCCATGTAAACCATATATAAAATCGGACGGTTGAGGAACGAGGATACAGCGCCCAAGCTTAAAGTGGTGAGGTATTCGGATATTCGGATCGGACATGCATGCCTCCATCTATCGCACTCGCGCAGCAGCTCCATAAGACCACGTAGAAGTACGACCGTACTCGTACACACTGTGCGGACTACTTGATCACTTGCTTACAAAAAAGGTATACTAGTCAAAGGCGAATTCTACTCTTGCTCTACGTGTACGGACTCGTACGAGTACAAAGAGAGCGTCACGCTGTTAACATGAAACTTATTTTGTGTATTTTTAAACAATTGTTAGGCTTAAAATTAACTTTCATAAAAGTGAGATTTATTGTTTTGGAGAAGCAAAGGATAAGGAACAGGAGTATCGACAAATTTTTAGGTGTGAATCGGGATGCTTGCTATTTACGTACCTTGGGGTGCCCATCCACCACAGAAGCCTTCGTAATTTTGAGTGGAATCCGGTAGAAAATCGGTTTGAAGGAAAGCTAGGGTGTTGGCAAGGCAAACTTTTGTCTTATGAAAATAGGTTAGTGCTAATCAACTCGGTGTTAACAAGTATGCCTATGTTTATGCTGTATTTTTTGAAAATACCTAAGGGTGTGAGGAAAAGGTTGGACTACTATCGTTCAAGATTCTTCTGCAAAGTGATAAACATAAGAAGAAGTATAGACTAACTAAGTGGAATACAATTTGTAGACCCAAGGATAAGGGTGGATTGGGAACAGAAGTTTTAGAAATTAAAAACAAGTGTCTTCTTAGCAAATGGTTGTATAAATTTCTGACTGAAGAAGGGGTGTGGCAAGAATTACTTCATAATAAATACATTAAGAATAAAACTTTGGCACAAGTTCAGACTAAACCGACTGATTCTTCTTTTTGGAAAGGTTTAATGCATGTAAAAGATAGTTTCTTTACTAGGTTTTTTTTTCAAATTGGGGATGGGGTTTCGACGAGGTTTTGGGAAGATGTTTGGCTAGGGGGTGAACCGCTGGCTCAACAATATCCTTCATTATATAATTTGGTTCATAGAAAACATGTCTTTGTTCATGAGGTTTTGTCCAATAACCCTGTTAGTATTGGTTTTAGGAGAAATTTAATTGGGACAAATTGGGATGTATGCTACATCTCTGTCAGAGATTAATGCATGTTTCTTTGTCTAATGAACCTAACACTTTTAAATGGAAATTGATTGTGGATGGGTTTTCACGATCAAATCTATGTATGAGGATCTTATGAATGATCATCGGAGACTCCCTGCAAATTATCTTTGGAAGCTTAAAGTACCACTCAAAATCAAGATTTTTATGTGGTTTTTAAATAACAAGATATTGTTAACTAAAGATAATTTGGCTAGAAGAAACTGGAATGGTTGCACGAAGTGTTGCTTTTGTGACGAGGAAGAATCTGCTGAACATCTGTTCTTATCATGTCCTTTTGCTAAAATTATTTGGCGTATTGTTTTTTTTACTTATAATCTCCCACCTCCAACTAATATCACCAATATGTTTGGGAATTGATTGAATGGGATGAATAAGACTGATAAAGTTAGAATACGTATAGGGGTATCTACTTTATGTTGGTCTCTATGAAAGTGTCGCAATGATATTATTTTTAACAAGGCTCGAGTTCCATCCTTTTTGCAGGTTATTACTACGACGGCTCACTGGATCCAACTCTGGGCTTATTTACTCCCGGAGCACCAATGGGATGGGATGGTCTTTGGATGCAACCGTCTAGTAGATTGAGAGAGGATTAGTTGTAGTCCTTTCGATTTCGATATCTCTGCTTCGCTGCTGATGGTTGATAGTTGTATCAAGCATCTATGATGTTGGTGATCTTGATTTGTAAAATCTCATACTCTAGACTTTGTTTAATAAAGACGGTTGTGTGTATCCTAGGATGCAGAGGCCGGGGTATACCCCCATTTTCAAATAAATAAAATCAAATCGTATATTTAATGATACATATCAGATGTTTATACTAGGACAACTTAATTACTTTATAAACACATTAGAAATTACATCATACATGATTGCGTTTAGGACATATTCCCAACACCATCCGGAGTTACATTACACATTTATGGTAGATTTTTATTGAAATTAGCCTTTCTCATTAGATACTCTGGAGTAGATAATGGGGAACTTAATTGCCCCCGTCCATGGGTAATTCCATGCTCGGTCTCTAGGTGTGCTAGGGACGTAATTGGGAATGATGATTATATTGGCTGAAAAAAAATTATATGCTAGAAAGAATCAGAGAAATATGGATAACAGAATAGTCCGAAAATTTCATGCGTTGTATACCAGTGATATTGATTGTGAAAAAAAATGGACATGACATATCAATCATACGGGTTTTCTATTCTTGACTTTTTCTTTCATGTGAATCAAAGGAGGAGCCCTTAGTGCGCGTGAGTTGTCATTTTGTCCGAGTCCATGTAGATGACATATTGGCATGACAGTATATCCGTTGGCAATCGCTATGCCATAGTACCGTGTACAGTCATATCGGATGATCTATTTAAGTACGTATATAGTTTGTTGTGACAATCTAATCTAATCCAGTCTAGTCTGATGAGCCGGGAATTTCCCCTTTTCTCCGGCCGGTCCCCGTTGCATGCATGTGCGTGCAGGTGAAGAGGGAGTTGTTGCAGGGTCCATGTAACCATATATAAAATCGGACGGTTGAGGAATGAGGATACAGTGCCCAAGCTTAAAGTGGTGAGACATTCAGATCGGACATGCACGCCTCCATCGATGGATCCCGCGCAGCTACTCCAGTCTCCAGAAGACAAGACCACGTACGCAGAAGTGGGAGTGTAGGACCGTACTCATACACACTGTGCGGACTACTTGAACACTTGCTTACAAAAGTACGTAGTCAAAGGCGAATTCTACTCTTGCTCTACGTGTACGGACTCGTACAAATACAAAGAGAGCGTCACGCAGTGCCATGCAATGCATGATTGAGCCGGCCGGGATGGCTTACCGAAGTTTTATTTGCTTGCTTTTCTAGTACACGCTATACTTTCCAGATAGATCATACAGGACAACGGCTCCACACCACACGCCGTCCGCGTCGCGACGCCTGCGGCAGGCCGGCAGTCGGTCCGCAGTTTCGGACCGCAGCCACACACACACCCTTACCGACACCGCAACGAAGCGAGACTGAGAGATAGATAAGCACGACGAGCCGTGCGACGATAAGCCACCGCGCGCGAACTGAACACGAGAGCGGCGCCGCCGCAGCCTAGTCGATCGATCGATCGATGACCCTCCACTCCACGATGGGCCGAGAGTCGAGACTGAGACGTACGGGATCGGGATCGGGATCGGGATCAGGATGTCTGTCGCGCGCTCCGCCCGGTAGGTAGGATAGGCAGGCGGGCGGGCGGGCGGGCGGGGCCAATGAGCGATGAGGGCGCGCGTGGGCCATGAGGTCCTTTTCATTACTACTCCGTACGTCCCCATTCGTGTGCGTGACCACTGACAGTTTGTCCGTTTCTCCCCCCCGCGCAGCTGCCGCGAAGCTTCCTCCATCCCGATCGATCGATCAACTCTCGCCGCGGCCCCCGCGACGTCAGGTTGGTGGTGCTGCTGGGTTCCGATGTAAAATCTGCGTTGCGTGCCTGCGTGGCCACTGGCCAGCCAGCTAGCCTCACCGGCAGCAGCTGTAGTACGGGGTGGCGATCCGCGAAAGCAACCGAGGTTCATGCCTTGCGGTATACGTGGGTGGCTGCGGCTGGGTTCTCGTACGGACGGACGGACGGGTCCATCCTTGATCTTGCGTGCCGGATCTGGTGTCTCCGGCCCCGTCGTGTTCCGGGCGCGCGCTATCTCATATCTTTGCCGCGTTTGGCAAAGCTGACAGCCGCGCCGCGAGTTAAGGTGGACGGCAAGCTCGTTCCAAATTTGTGTGAAGCCCCCATGGCCTGACGTGCCGATCACACGGATCTCTGAAGATGCGCCTAACATGACATGAATGGTGAGATGTCGATCTCTCTATGGCTAGCTGCCTGGTACACCGTGCGTTCTAGTACGTGAACGGTGTTGTCTCTCGTCGGTTTGTGGCCAATAGTACTACGAGTAGGATATACTATGGATCAGCTTCATATCCCTTCGTTGCATGCACGGCCATGCACGCAGCTGCCAGGAAGCTTCCTTCCTTCCTAGTGCACACCCTGGGGAGGAGATACTTACTACCAGAAAGTGACAATATCGGAGCCTCCCGGCCCCTCCTCCACAATTCTATGGTTCCGGTTCAGTACATTAATTCCTGTCACCTAATTCAATACCTACCTGTAAACTTGAACTTGCCTACGTGGACAACCAAGCATTAGCATAGCAGACAAGGAGGCAATGAGAGAGAGGAAAGCAGCCTGCCACCAAGTACAGATCAGCAAACAAAATACTACTATTCAGTAATTATACTTAAATCATTCATTCTCTTTACATACAGTGCATAATAAAAGACTTATACTCCAGTACTACAGGCAGACAGAACCTTTGATTGCGCAGCACATGTGCCCATTGTTGTCTTGAGCCCACGGAGCAGAAAAGGTCGATCGCGACATCCTAATGGCAATCAAAAGCTGCACAGCGCAATCGAATACCAGACTCCAGAAAAGGGAATAAAACCACTATGCATAGGGTCCAGCCCACGATTTTGCCCGCGACACGTCCACGTCACCGAGAAAATGTTAGTAAGACCTCAACATGCTGAACCGGCATAGGAATTATCTGTGTCCTAGTAGAACGAACCCAGAAGGCGTGCTGACGGATGCATTGGAGTATGGCCACGCATGCCTGCGTATGTGCCTATGCTCCAAAGTGGCATGTCAGATGCTGCGTCTCAAAAACTTTCGCCGTCGAAACGCAGGGTCTAGTGTGTTAGAATGTCCTAACGGCCGTGTGGCTATTAATTGACTCCTTTCTAAGCTAACTACTCGATAATATTAATCAAGGAAAACAATTACAAAGCATGCATACATACGTACCTACAACAGCTGTCCTTACGATTACAGAAAAGATCCCGAGAACACTTAAAAATAAATTCACGCCCCTTGCAAAAAGTTCTGAAGTTAAATCCGCCACCGCTTGTTTGGTCGTCGTTGAATCACCAAAGGAGAGAACGAAGGTCGACGTAGCAATAACTGAGTCGTTCACACACACATAAATGTAAATAGATATTCCTCGTAAAAGTCGGTGCAACTATGTGGACTACCGCCTCTTGTCACTAGTGATTTATTTCGAGAGTGTCTGTAAATCTTTAATCTTCTAGCATCATTGGATTGACATTAGATGACCATGATTATGTGCATCCTAAGACTTACTCCCTTTTCCTCACCTCGTTTTCACTCAAAGTCCATGTATTCACCCCCAAATCCTAGTAAATTGTCACAAAACTATTATTCAAGCAGAGCCGCTAAACCCTTCCCAATCCCCCCCACCCTCCACCCAAACTGGAACCCCATTTTCACAACCCCCCCCCCTCCCACCACCCCCCCCCCCCCCCACACACACACACACACAAATGGGCGTTCACAATGATGTTCCCCTTCTCCCTATCCACAACGCAGGAGAGCCAATGGCTCCTCCCATGAATTTCCCACACCGCCCACCTGCCACCTACGCCGCGTCGTGAGACACCTAAAAGTGCATATAATGTCATTTAGTGAGTTTCTGGACGATTGATGACAACAATAATTAAGGGACTAACAATTCTAACTAGTGTACATAGACACACGGTCCTAGAAAGTTGCACCCCCCTCGGGTTGGGTTCGGTCTGGAGGCACCGGATGTTTAGTTGGGCCGCGCCAACGTCATTTCGGTTTTGGGGGGAGGGTTGGGCGGGTTTTTGGGCGCTGGCGCCCCCATTTCACCCTTAGGGGTCCTTTAGGGGGGCGAGTGGAGATGCTCTTACTTTATTGCTTCCTCAGTCATGTACTAATCTCCGCGTCTGCCCGATTGTAATCTTCCAGGGTAGTAGTCGGATCAGAGCCACACTCGGCTCCCGTGGCCTCAACCCGACGTAGTTTCCAGGACCTAACAGTCATGGCCCCAGGAGCCCGGGGGTCGGTAGCGGTACTAGCGCCATTCAGCAGCTGGAGGACAACCCTCAACTAATAAGGTCGGGGTTGCAGGTTAGATCCTTCTACCCCTTCTCTTTTTCCTTTATCTAGAGTCTGTGGGTCCTAGCTTCGTGGAGTGGTACCAACTATTTTCTGTCTGTTCCTTTCGTTTCTAGGTGTAGCCATGTCCATGCAGTATGTTCAAATCTTGGCCGGCCTATCCAGGGATTCAAGGGCTACCCCTGAGGCCCTAAAAGTTGTTGAGGCCAAGGTCTCGGTGCTGAATAAGGAGCTAATCCGAGTGTCGAGGGAATCCGATTCCTTCTCCCAGGGAGTCCTCGAGGCCAACCACCGAGAGATCAACACTCGCCGCGTGAACCTAAGCCTCGCTCAGCAGGTCGCGGGTCTGATGAATTCCAAGGGCTTCCCTGGGAGCCCGGCACTAGCCAATACCACACTAAGGAATGCCCTTGCCTCTACCGAAGACGTGTTAGAGCTTCTTCCCAGGTTTGCTACTTGGCTCAATGAGGACCTCGAGAGGGAGGCGTCTCAGCGAGCTTCTGAATGTGTGGCAATTTCCCTGGCCAAAGCAGAGGTCACGACACAAGAACTGTCGGTAGAATCCCTTCAAGCTTCCTTCCCTCGGGGTAAGGGAGAGGCGCTTGTGGAGAGTTGGCGGGATGCTGTGGAGGCTTTCATCGCCCTTCAAAACCTCAACACCGAGGAAGCCGGGGACGAAGGTGCCGTCGAGGATGATGACAAGAGAGATGAATAGGAGCTTAGTCCTCCCTCCTTCTGATGTAATGGTCCGTGAGGACATTCTCTTTTGAACGACCATGAGGTCGTGTGTATCTTGATATTGATGTCCGCTATTTGCTGAATCCCTTCTCTAAACCAAATTCCTTGGGCGAAGTCCGCTCCATAACTGTCTAGCGTCAGGGTTCTTAGCTCCATTGGGTCTGGACGTGTCGAGTGATCCGCGTGTTCGTCCAGGAGCTTTGCAGAATAGGTCTAACTGGAGTTGACGTCTTGGGGCTTCTGTGGTGAAGCGTCTCCTGTGGGCTGAGGATAGTAGCTCGGGCTTGGAGCAGGTGTATCGCTCATAGGCCGAGGTTCGTAGGTCGTACTTTACGCAGGTGGATTGCTAGTTTGGGTCCCCGTACAATTGCTATCGTGTTTAAGATGGGTGTGAGTTTCCGGCTAGCCCGAGACTTAGTGCTCGTGTGGAAGCCTTCTGCCTCTACCCGCTGGCACCGTTCCTTCGGCCATTACCTTCGTCGGATTACACCAGGGTTCTAACTTCCCTACACCATGCCTTGTAGTGGTGTTTTGGTCATGAGTTTTGCCCTAGTTATCCCCGTCGAAGGTCTCCACATTCCAGTCGCATATGCTGGAGGTTTTTAAGGCTTTAGGCTATCAGAGTGAGCATCGAACATACCTATTCTCGCTAGTCAAACATAACTAGGAGTGGCCAAGCCCAACCTAGGTCCAGGGAGGACCCTGTGTGTTTTGAGCGGGTTTTTGTCTAAATAGACCGGTCAGCATGCAAATTTTAGTTTAGGGGATCATGTCGTGTGGGTTAGTAGCCATGTGGACGATCATTGTCTGCTTCGGGGTCAGGTCGTACGAGTTAGTATCCACATGACCCGTCATTGCTTGTCCCAGGGTGAAAGCGTATTTTCCCGATCCTTACTTGCGATCCCTGACTAGGGCACCTAGGGTAAATCACAATAAAGGAGTATTGGACTTGAAAATTTCAAATTTAGTGTATGTAGTGCCCCTACATGCAGCCCCCGGGTATCCGTTCAAGTGTGGGTGACTTGTTCAGGCATCCTAGTAGGTTCGAGCATGCAATACCTCCGTTGGCATAACGCTTGATGGGTTGATGTCTTAGGGTCCGTCTAGATGATGCCAGAGCCCCTGGGTCCATGTTGCCGCTGCACAGGTCGCGGTGGTCCTGCCTCTACAGAGGAGCTGGCCAGGTGCTTTTCCCCTTGGAGAAGCTAGGGTTTTGTTCCTCCCTTGTTCTAGTGTGGGAAGACGATTTCCTGTTTTAGCCCGAGCTACTGCCGGAGCTGGCACTGGAGTCTGAGCCTCTATTCCGGTGCTAGGCCCCGATGTTCTCCATGTTGTGGTGCTTTTCCATCCTCTGGCTTGCCCTCATCTGCATTTCTGTGAACCAGTGCGGCATGGGGATGTCCTTTTGGGGGATACCCTCGATGTAAATCCGGTAGAGTCCCCAAGGACTAATTGTTTCCATGCGACAAGGTCTTGACCAACTTGGTTTACCAAGCGGGTTAGTCCGGGAATACTGATCCATGTAATCCACCATGGTTCCGACCGGGTACAAGCGTTGTAGCCGATTCATTCCGCAATTGTCCCTAGTCTCGGAGAGTGTGCCGACCTCCTCGGTGGCATGTGATTGACATACTCCTGAGATACTCTGGGCTTTTGGGTGGATGGTTGGACAAAGGTCCCTCCGGAGCCTGACCTCCATGTCAGGTCCTAACCTTCCGAGATCCTCGGGTCAAGCGGTGGGTGGCCTGGGCCATTTCCCTCGATGCGTGGCCTCTCACCGAGCTAGCTGGGGTCCTAGGTCTCTGTTAGGGGCGTTGCGGAGCTCCCTCCGGTGGGCTCTTTGTGTCGTGGCCCCTGGCTCTGGTAGGACGCACCGGATGAATGCCCTTGCCATTGCGTAGACCCTGGTGAGGAGGGAGTTCCCCGGTGGGCTGTCTTCTACTATCGATCTTGAGTTTGACTGGGGTGTGCATGCGTCAGGCTCCCTGAGCTTAGTGTCATGTCTCGGCAGGTCCTCACGTATCGTGAGAGATCCCATCGGACCAATGAGGAACAACATTCGGTCTATTGGGTTGAGGTAGACCCCAAATTGGGTTAACTACCTGCGTTCCCAACACGACTAGCTGCCGCGTTGGTTGGTTCATGCCCTCGAACATGCAGAATTGTGTGACGAACTTTCCTGTCTCGCCAAAGGTAACGGGGAGGGTGACTTCTTCGGGTCTTTGTCCGGGTTGCTGATTTCACACTCCAACCTAAACTGATTTACGGGGACCTATAGGTAATCCAAGAGTCTGGAATAGACTGTACTCCTGATTGTAGTCGGATCTGCGATGCTCCCTGTATTCACACATTTTCGATATATGGGGAGACGAGGATCATAGATTCGAGTTGGTTGCCCCGGGTGGAGGGCTGCAGGTCGTGAGGTCCGGAGGCCTCCACGGACCTGAGGGTAACGTCCTGGGCTATACTCCCGTCGACCTGTCTTGTCATGGACCTGGTCCATAGGTGGTTCAGCTCGTATGTAGGGGGGTTCCGCGGTCTAAAGGGCATTGGTAATTTGATTTTCCTGGCCTCCTTTTCCCTTAAGTCCACGCGTGTTGGTCAGTACCGCGGTGTTAGTCTCTGCTCCGCCTCGAACTCCATCCAACGCCGCATGGTGCGACACCAGTTGTATCCGTGACAACTCGTCTTGTGGTATCCGCACGGGTTGTCCCTTGTTTGTCGGGCCGGTGACATCCTAGCGTAGGGTTTCTTTGTCATCGATTGCCTGCTCACCATTCGGTGGGATAGGGCATGTGCCAGTGCCGCCCGATCTGACGTCGGAGGAGCATGGTCCTTCGTAGCCCGTTCTCCTGATGGTCCAGGCCTTCGCGGCATGTAGCACCATGTTTTTTTTTAAAAGGGGAAAAGCCCTGGCCCCTGCATCGGTTGATGCACACAACCTTTATTAAGAAATCATCCAATAAACAACATTTGACAAGAATTACATCTCAGTGGTCGATTAAAATTGATACATATATCAACCAGCAGAAAACATGAAGCATGCAAGTCCTAAGCATCCTGAAGTCGACTACGCGGCTGCCAAAATGACTGGTCGAATAAGTGGTACCTGACCATCAGCAAATGGCTACACCCAGTAGCCATAATATCCTGCTGGTCTTGGGGCAATAGGAATGCCCATAGTTGCACCCAATGAGCCGCCATATGGATAATCTGTAAAAAATTAAAAGTTTTTGATTTGTTAAAGATAATGTCATTTCTGCATCTCCAGATAGACCAAAATAAGGCAGAAACACCAATGCGAATTCTTGCCTTTGAAGATTTATCAACTCCGTTCAACCAATTTTCAAACATATTTGTCACACTAGTTGGGGGAGGTGGATCGTAGGCAAAATTGATAATACGCCATAACAAACGAGCAAAAGGACAAGATATAAATAAATGTTCAATGGTTTTCGGCGCCCCACAAAAAGAACATTTAGTAAAACCTACCCAATTCCTTTTGACCAGATTATCCTTAGTAAGTAACACTTTGTTGTGAAGGAACCACATACATTTTTTAATCTTTAGCGGGATTTTTAATTTCCACAGATATTTCCAAGGGAAGACCGTATGATCATTCATAAGATCCTCATACATGGATTTTACAGAAAACACCCTAGATAAAGTTAAATTCCAGACAAACTTATCTGGTTCATCTGACAGTTGTACCATCATAAGCCTTTGGCATAAATCTAGCCAATCAGACCACTTATTACCACTAAGTACCATTCTAAAACCAATGTTTATTAGTACCTGGGATAATACTTGTGCCACGGTAAGATTATATCGCTGCACAATATTGTATAAGGATGGATATTGATGTGCTAGAGGTGTATTACCTAACCATATATCCTCCCAAAACCTAGTAGTAATACCATTCCCGATGTTAAAATGCCCTCTAGCAAAGAACTCATCCTTTACCCGCATAAGGCCTTTCCAAAACGGAGAATCAGTCGGTTTTGTTTGGACTTCCGACAAAGTTTTCTAACTAAGATACTTATTTTGTAGCAGTTCCTGCCACACACCCTCCTCATTCATTAATTTGAACAACCATTTGCTCAGTAGACACTTATTTTAATTTCCAACACCTCAATGCCTAGTCCCCCTTGATCTTTAGGTCTACAAGTTATATTCCATTTCGTGAGTCTATATTTTCTTTTGTTCTCATCACTTTGCCAAAAAAAGCGGGATCTATAAAAATCCAAACGTTTTCTTACACCCTTGGGTATTTCAAGAAAGGATAGCATAAATATAGGTAAACTTGTTAATATAGAATTGATTAGAACCAATCTATCACCATAAGTTAATAGTTTGCCCTTCCAGCAACTCAGTTTTCCTTCACAACGAGTTTCAATTGGGTACCAATCTAAATTTTTAATTTTTCTATAATGAATAGGCACACCAAGATATCTAAACGGCAGAGATCCTGCCTCACACCCAAATATTTGCTCATACTATAACTCGTCCTCTTTTGCTTTACCAAAACAAAAGATTTCGCTTTTATGAAAGTTAATCTTTAGCCCCACATTTGTTCAAAGATACATAATATTAATTTTATGTTCACGGCCTTTTGTAGGTCATGTTCCATAAAAAGAATAGTATCATCCGTATATTGTAGGATTGAAACCCCTCCATCAACTAGATGTGGAATGAGGCCTCCAACTTGACCATTCTCCTTTGCCCGTGCAATGAGTATGGCAAGCATATCTACAACAATATTAAAAGGCATCGGGGATAGTGGATCACCCTGTCGTAAATCCTTTCTAGTTTGAAAACAATGTCCAATATCATCATTGACTCTTATGCCGACACTCCCTCTCTGAACAAATTGTTCAATCAACTTACACCACTCTGACGCGAATCCTTTCATGTGAAAAGTTTGTTGGAGAAAGGACCATTTAACCTTATCATATGCCTTTTCAAAATTAATTTTAAAAAGGATCCCATCCATTTTCTTCCGATGAAGTTCATGAATAGTCTCATGTAGGACAACTGCTCCTTGAATATGTCGTCCTGGCATAAACGCAGATTGAGTAGGTCTAATTACCTTTGAAGCAATCCCCGTAATACGATTAGTTCCTACTGTAGTGAAAATTTTAAAACTAACATTCAAAAGGCATATGGGTCTATATTGTTGTATCTGTACCGTATTTTCTTTCTTGGGTAATAAAGTTATGATACCAAAATTCAATTTAAATAGAGGCAAAAGATATTCTATGGGAGTCATTTTAAGGGGAACTGGTTTCCTGCCTCCCCTGTAGCTAGTCAAGAGAAACATGCATGCTAATTGCAAGGTTGGACGTTTTAGGTCTTCAATTCGTTTTGTCGATCGACTTATGCATGTCTACAAGGAGTTTTTCTTAGTGCTATATCTACATGAAGATAATCTCCTTTGCTTCCAGTCCAGTAGAATACATAGCCTAAATATTGTATGGTGCACACGATCATCAATCAATTAATTAATCCGTTTACGTGTGCATCTGTCCTCCCACTCCCGGTCTCCCAACAATATTAGCAAAAGGCAGACGTCAGATGGTTCCTCTGGCATCTCGACGTGTCACTCACGCCGCTTCACCAGCTTAAGATCACAACACCCCCAAACGGAAGCAGGCAGGAATGAAGGATAGTAAAATTCCTAACTGCTTTCGGCATTAGCTAAGAGACGCAAGATTTCAATCGGTGGTTATGTGATCGCTCCTTTTTGCCCCCTCTATCGTCAGCGGCACAACCAAAGACAGTAAGGTGGGGGGCCAGCATCTGAATTCCTAAGCAATACTTGACTATAAGTATATGTCCTCCCAAATCGTGCGAAATTTTGTTATCCTTACACGCAACGCACACCGGTGACCATCCCACAGGAAAAACAATGTGGCTGGTCGAGGAAAAAGAAGAAGAATACTATTCGCACGCCAAGCATGTGGGTTTTGATTTATGAAACAAGTCCAAACTGGCTCAGATATTATCTATGCGCCCGGCTCTCGTCGTGTGGATGTTCTATATTCGCCACAAAGAAAGCCTCCAGTTTTTGTATGCATCGTTACGATTCTGTTTCAGGAAAAGTTGACCGATGCAAGACCTCTGAAGATATTTCACCAAAGGAGTAGAGGTTGCCAATCCAATTGGTCCTAAGAATTTAGCTATGATAAGTACACCTGCTTATCGCACATGCTCTGCTCTGGTGTGCGCACGGTGTTCTTCGTGGAGTAGAAAAAACTGCCAGTAGTAGCAGTAGAAAAAAAAAGTGAAGGAGGAGAATGGAGTGGAGCAAGCAAACTACATGCAGCCCTTGGCAACCAGAAGGATCGGACCGGAGGCGAACGTGACGTGGCACGGCAAGAGTCGGCAAGCAAGCAAACAAACTCACGTACGCCGCTGCTCACATCGACCCATGTCCTTTTCTCCTGCGTGCTGTTGCCAACGCTACCTGTGCACACCGCCACCCACCTCCTTATTTAGCCCCGTTCCTCCCTCTTCCTCATCTGCATCCTCCACTCCTCCTGTCCTGTCTACTCTCTCCTCTCCAGGTCTCATCTGATACTTCTCGCTGCATCTGCTGCTGCCTAGCTCGAGCCATCTGCCCGGCGAGTTGAAGGTAAGGCCCAGCGCCTCCGCCTCAATCTGTTCCGGCTTTGTGGCCTGCGATTTTGTGGTGTTATTAGGCGCTGATCTGAAAGTGTGGCTTTGGGAGTTTTGGTTGCGCTAGGAGAGATTAGGCGCTGCATTTCATGTGCATTTGCTCTGAAAGATGTACTCCTTCCGTTCAGAAATAAGTGATTTGGTTTTACTAGATACATGTGAATCTAGACAAATTCAATTCTAGTTGTTTCCGTACAGAGGGAGTACCATGTTCTTGCCATTTCCGGCTCACTACCACCCATTTCTCTTGTGAGCAATGCATTTTTTTATTAAGCCAAAGGCAGAGGATCCGAAACCTTACATTCATTCCAAAAGGCAGCTGTAAGCGTATATATATCTGTGAACCGCCTGTTGGTAATGTTCTGTCATTTTTGGTGTCTAGTACTACTAGAAAATCACAGATCAACAACTGGCAACTGTTCCTATGTGGCCTCCATGTATGTACCTGCGCATGTGCTTTTTTTCATGATTCTTTGCCTTTGGGCTCTAGGCACAGGTGTTTGTTTAGTCTGGGATCAGATACATCTGACTGTCTTTGCCACCTTTTTTATTTTCTAGTATAGTCAAGTGGGTTGAGTGTTTTGGAGTAGTCTGGTCATTTTATACTCTGATGATCTGGTGCTGGTTAGTGTTACAGAGATTTTTACGATTCCTACTTGTACCTTTCTTTCTTTTATTATCCTTCTCGTAAAAGAAGATAAAGGCTGCTCCACTGATATAATAATACGACACAAGAATATATATATATATATATATATATATATATATATATATATATATATATTCCTCGTCTTTGAATGGCCAGTTGCTAATTAATCCTGATTCATTGCCCAACTGCAGGTCGTTGAAGAGCATTTTGAAGGTTGATAGTAACCTTCGGTTGTTGGAAGATGTATCGGGCCAAGAGAGCGGCATTGTCACCAAAGGTGAAGCGCCGTGTTGGCAAGTACGAGCTCGGCCGCACCATCGGGGAAGGAACCTTTGCAAAGGTCAGGTTCGCAAAGAACACTGAAACTATGGAGCCGGTTGCCATCAAGATCCTCGAGAAGGAGAAGGTTCAGAAGCTCAGATTGGTTGAACAGGTTGGTATATCAGATGATTCCCTCATATGGCTTTGCATCCTCATATCCCTTTTATCTCACCGTATGATATTATAGATCTGATCACCAGGTGCACGGGGTAAAATTTGAATATTCACTCAAAGATACTGCAGTTTCCTATATTCTAGTAATAGTTAAAATCCAATAGAAAAGCCTTACATCTTTGTGTCAAAGGAGCTAACTGGAGGAACAAATTTCCGGCTCCCTTGGATGTTGCTGTATCAGCATGGGAGTATAGGAAGGTGTATCTTCAGTTAAGAATGATCCTTTTCTACATACTTGCATGACATCACAATATACCAGCATGGTAGTCTTCCAGTTGAAGTCATATCACCAGCTCAGTATGTTTTCACTGTATCCTAAGCTGTTTCCAATTGATGTCTGAACTTTGTGCAAACTGAAGTTAAAAAAAAAACTCTGTTCTTCCACTTTCAGCATGTGTCCCTCGTTGCACTACTGGGCATCTATGTCATCAATTTTCAGTTTTATTTAATCGAATTCACTATACTTCCTGCCGTTCTACCCATGCAGTCCTCAAACAGACTTCTGTTGGCAAAAAAAAATGTTTAAACACTGTTTCCCCATATATGTTCTCATGTGGATACCTCGTAGTATGTGATACCTGAATGCTAATACTGTCCTAAAATCTATGCAGATTCGGCGCGAAATTTGCACGATGAAGTTAATAAAGCATCCCAATGTTGTTCGACTGCATGAGGTGAAGTTCAAAACCGAATCTATGGTTCAAAGATTTATCGGTGTACCCTACTAGACTTGATTTATGTTTATTCATGACTGCTGTTTTTTGCTGACATTTGCTTTTCACCTCAGGTCATGGGAAGTAAAGCAAGAATTTTCATTGTTCTGGAATACATTACTGGAGGAGAACTCTTTGAAACCATTGTAAGTGCTGATATATTATCCATCTATTATCCAGCTAATTATGAGATCATCTTTTCATTTATTCTATTTTCTGTTATCCACAGTATACCAATGGAAGGTTAAAAGAAGAGGAAGCAAGGAAATACTTCCAGCAACTGATCAATGCCGTCGACTATTGCCACAGTAGGGGCGTGTATCACAGGGATTTGAAGGTAAAACATTATCTTCTGGGTCATGTGTTCATCTGTAATTAATTTTGCACACAAGTGCACAAAAGTTACCTAATGATTTTGAACCTTCATTTACAGTTGGAGAACTTGTTGCTTGATGCTGCTGGTAACCTGAAAGTGTCTGACTTTGGCTTAAGTGCTTTAACTGAGCAAGTGAAGGTACCATTATATTAGTTTGGATAAAATTCTAATCAGTCGCATCAGTGTCTTGTGCCGATTCTCATATTGTACTGTTCTTGGACTCTACAGGACGGGTTGCTGCACACGACATGCGGAACTCCAAACTATGTTGCTCCTGAGGTAATGATTTTTGCTTGTCAACATATTACTGTGTGCTCATTCCACTAGACCTATTGTCTAACTTAGATTTCTCTGTTTGATTTTTGTAGGTGATTGAGGATAGAGGTTATGATGGTGCAGCTGCAGATGTATGGTCTTGTGGGGTCATCCTTTTTATTCTGCTTGCCGGATTTTTACCTTTTGAGGATGACAACATCATCGCCCTTTATAAAAAGGTAATTTTTTTTCAAGATATGAAAAGATAGAAAATATCTTATATGCTATTTTAAGGGAAGAATCTTATATGTTATTTTTCTTTACTCCCTTTGGAATCACAGATCTCGGAGGCTCAGTTTACCTGTCCCTCTTGGTTTTCTGCTGGAGCTAAGAAGCTGATTAACAGAATTCTGGACCCTAACCCTACAACTGTAAGTGGCATATAACTTATGAACATAGTTGTTAAAATGACTAAGGCTTACCTTCTAAAATGAAATGAGTCAGACCAAACCTCCATTTTCTAGAAGAAATTGGTGTGCAGTACTATAAGAATGATGTGCAAACAGCACTCAGTTAGACCGATCTTATACTAGAACTGGAACACTTGTAGTGTTCAGTTGGACTTGCATCAAGTCCTCCGTTATTTAGTACTAGTTCCTACTGGATAGTTGCGGAATCCCAACTTACCTGTCCTTCTGTTGTTGTTGAATGTTGAACAGCGCATCACCATTCCTCAGATACTGGAAGACCCTTGGTTCAAAAAGGGATTTAAGCCACCTGTTTTTGATGATAAGTATGAAATTAGCTTCGATGATGTATATGCTGCATTTGGAGACTCAGAGGTGAGTCAGTTGACCTGATACCATCGAAATACTTAACACTTTTGTGGTAGGAATAAGTTGATTAACTATATGCATGTATGAATACATTTACCAGGACCAGCATGTGAAAGAGGAAACTGAACTTAAGCCAACCTCAATGAATGCATTTGAACTGATTTCACTGAATCAGGGACTGAATCTGGACAATTTGTTCGAAGCAAAGGAGGTGAGAACTCTGAAATAACTCTGCTGCAGGCAGCCTTTGTCTACCTATGATTTGTTTCTCCATATTCTGTTAGGAACTCTTTATCTCTTTGCAGTGCACTAATTTGTAGAAATCATGTGGCAGGAGCATAAAAGAGAGACAAGATTCACCTCGCAATGCCCTCCAAAAGAAATCATAACCAAGATAGCAGAAGCTGCAAGGCCACTTGGATTTGACATTCAAAAGAAAAACTACAAGGTAATTTCTTACTGTCTACACATGCATATTTCTTCTATTCCAGTTAAATCGTTTGTTTAGATGTTGCCATATATAATTTTGCAATAAATAAGTCCT
The DNA here is from genome assembly GCA_916181665.1 of Avena sativa. Classification (NCBI taxonomy): domain Eukaryota; kingdom Viridiplantae; phylum Streptophyta; class Magnoliopsida; order Poales; family Poaceae; genus Avena; species Avena sativa. Next base: position 598,938,187 of record OV702289.1, read on the forward strand.
TCCTATAATATGTTGTCGTTCAATTTCTAAATTGTTTTGATTTTGTTATTTCCAGATGAGGATGGAGAACCCGAAAGCGGGAAGGAAAGGCAATCTCAATGTTTCAACTGAGGTAAGGGAAAACACCACAGAAACAAAAATATTTCGAACACCAAAGGACCATACTCATTCATATTTTAACCTGTGTCAACCTTCAGGTATTTCAAGTAGCCCCATCCCTGCACGTGGTTGAGCTGAAAAAGGCGAAGGGGGATACTCTGGAATTTCAAATGGTAACTTACTAATCATGAGCAGTACTAGCATTATGTAGCATAGCATCCTTTTCCAAGAAAGTTACCTGTGTACTTAGACTTGATTCTACTAGCACACTAGCAAACCATCACGAATTAAGCAAGCAACTGTGACCCAAATCTAAAATAATCATCGTTTACACAACGAGTTAACCAAATTTATTCTACTGCGCGACAGTTCTACAGAAGTCTTTCGACACGGCTGAAGGACGTGGTCTGGAAGTGCGACGGCGAGACCAAAGACAACATCGCCGCAGCATGAAGCAGCTTGTTTTTCCTTGTGCATAGTTCGTCCGTGGTGACAGACGGATGCCCGGTGTTGGCTGCGGAAATCGGTTCTGCAAACAGTTCTTTCGTTCAATTTGGTTGATGAATAGGCTCCGATGAGACAGCGGGCGCGAGGCCCGCTGTGGAAGAGCCTATGGCTTTGTTAGTTTTTGCATATTCATGGTCCGGAAGCAGATTAAATCTAGAGGGGGAAATGCCGTATTGTTGTAAGATTGCATTATTGGTAGAGTACATGGGGATACTGCAATAGGTGGGTGTTACTGGTTCGACTTTGTTTTGTACTCCTATTATTTAGGGAGCCACCGGGGAAACTGGTGATCCTTATGGTTGTGGACAATGTATTGCTGCTCAAAATTGCGAATAATAAAGCAAATAATTGAGGGGTTGGCGACGACCTCTTGCCTTTGCCCGTGGAGATGAGAATTGGCTACTGAGAGATCAGTACGAACGAGCGAGGAAGAGCGAGTTAACCTTGTGAGACGCGTCCGCAGCAGCTGCCATATCTCCCGTCCGCCGCGGCGGCTGCGCCCATGGCACCAATATGTACGACCAGCCGGTTGGCCGGTTTTCCCCACGCCGGGGCGGCGCCTCACACCCAGGACTCAACACAAGCTAGGTGGGCTTTACTCGGGACTCTAGCCGGGAAGGAGCTTAAAACAAGTTGGATTCATGGACTGTCCCAGCGTCCTACTCTAGTGGACACGGGCCAGTTTGCATCATGAACACCCCGGCCCTTTTTACCAGCTCCGTCCAATCTCGTTATTCTCTTGTTTCTCGTCGTTGCTACCCGAATCCAGAAATACACAACCGTGTCTTCGCAACACCAAAATGCCAACTTGGCAACATGGCATGACAGCACATGTAGTTGAAAGAAGCTTTCAATTTCGGCATTCCTTAGACTTTTAGAGTTTAGATCAGCCTCCTCGGATGGGTGGTGATCGATGTTGATCATTACGGTTGCGGGCGATGGAATTGGCGGCTTGGTCCTTAGAGGTGGTTGGTTGAATGTGGCCAAAGAAACTTCGATGGCGGCGCAAATTGCTTCCACGTCAATGGTTTCAGCAACCACGAGAGTCCTAAGGCGATTAGCCAGCTCATCGGTTTCCTTTGTAAGAATGGGTCGCAAGGGCATACCTCCTAGGCGTTTTAGAGCAAGTTCCGGCTTTTCGATTGGGATTATTTGGATTTGCGAATTATTATAGAGAATCCCTTGGTCGAATGAAAGGAATTAGAAGACGAGGGGTATAGTGGAGATGAATGGGAAGATAGAAAAGGAAGAATAAGAACACTTTGCGCATCAATCTTCCAGCTTCATCGTAGGTGGATGGTACCATGTTGAGAGTGGTCTCGGTTTGTCCACCGCCATAAGTGTCAGAACGGGTTTTTCAGCGGTATTCTTGTCGGATTTTTTCTTCACGAGATTTCTCTTTTTGGTCTTCTTTACAGATCCATCGGTGAGATCTTCCTTCGAGGCCACCGGTCTTTTAGGCTTGACATAGTTGTCGGTTTGTTCGGTTGTGAAGGTTGGAGGAAACATGACTTTGTGTTAGGCGTTTCCCACAGACGTTGCCAATGTTGTTCTTGTGAAGAACAACATAGAGTGAAAAAGTGATGATGCTCGAAAAGTAAAGGTCGTGCCCGAACGGCTGCATTGTTGGATGATCGGACACTAATACGAGGGGCACAATATGTTATTGACCGGGTTCAACCCTAAATCGCGTGCGAGAGAGTTCTAGTACCGTTGAGCAAACCTTGGGCGTTTAAAGAGGAGAACTCGGTGATGTGCTAGGCGTATCACTCTTAGGTCCTGATTACTCACGAGGGTTAGAAGTTCGGAGGGATTCCATTGGAGAAATCGACCTCGAACTCAAAGTCCAAAAGGATCAACACAATAAGAAGGTATCACCTTGAGAGAGAGAGTTCTTGCTTCATATGAAAGATGAATTACAAATGACCTATGGGTGCCTTTTATAGGCTCAAGGCCTAGTACAAATAACCACCAATATCCTTGGTGGGAAGAGAAAGTAAGGACAACCTAGTCTATTATAGGAGAACGTCTAAAAATTCCCCCAAGTGGGGGAAAAGAAAGGGCTTTTTAGTCTTATGTGGTCTATGTCTTGATTCCATGCTACGGGACACTAATGGGCTTAGTAGGCCACCCTTTCTTCTCTTAGGCCTCTTTGAAATGGAATTGGACGTCGCCTAGAGGGGGGTGAATAGGCGTTTTAAACTTATTATGGTTTGGGCTCTAATAAATGCGGAATAAAATTTAACGTTTAATTTATCAAGCCAAAACCTATATCCACTAGGTTCAACTAAGTATACCAACAACCTATGCTAAGCAAGAAAAGCAACAAGGTGATAGCAAGATATAATACTTCAAACACGATGGCTATCACAATGTATATTGCATAAGTAAATGGCTCGGTTGAGAGATAACCGATGGACGCGGAGACGATGATTTGTTTCCCGAAGTTCACTTCCAAAGAAGCTACGTCTCCGTTGGAGAGGTGCGAAGGCGCAATGTACTTCGAACGCCACAAGTGGCTCACCTAGAGGTGTGGTTGCTCGATGCTCACCCAACGCCACACAAGGCCTCACCCCAAGATGCGAAGGCACGTAACTCACCGATGCCACAAAAGGCTCACACTATTCTCTCGTGAGCTCGCCACAAAGGCCTACTCACGTTCCACTATGGGACTCTTGAGGACGGTCACCGAACCCGTACAAGGCTTGGGGCAAACTCCACAACTCAATTGGAGGGCTTCCAAGAAACACCACAAAGGCTCCACAATGCCACAATAGGCCAAAAAGCTTGGGGAATCTCCACAGCTTAATTGGAGGCCCCAAGAACACACCACAACTCCACACAACCGTCTAGGGTTCCAAGAACCAAGAGAAACAAGCCCAAGGGCTTGATCTCGCTGAATCTCCGAGAAGAACACAAACCTATATGCACCAAATGCAAGAGGCAAGTCCTTCTCTCTCAAATTCCAACAAAGCTATAAAAGTTATTGGGGGATAAGAGAGGAAGAACACAAGAGGAGAACACAAAACTCTCCAAGATCTAGATCCCAAGGATTCCTTCACAAAGAAGAGATTTGGTTTGGTGGGGGTTGTAGATCTAAATCTCCTCTCTCAAATCCCTCAAAAAGATGCAAGAAACATAGGAGGGGGAAGGGGAGAGAGCAAGCTCTTCAAGGTCAACAATGGAGGAGAGAGAGAAGGGAAAAAACCAAGAAGAACAAGTGACCCCATGAAGGGGAAGGGGAGATCCTTTTAAAGGGCTCCCGATTTTCCCGTTACTCATAGTTTCGTGCACGACAAGTAGTACCGGTGGGTGGCCGGTACTACCGGTGGAACCTAGCCAACGGTCCAAAACAGCAACGTGAGCGAACAAAAATGATCCTGGCCGGTACTACCGCCTGTCCATTGGAACTTCCAGCGGGGTCGGTACTACCGCCCGAAATACCGATCCAAGTTCCGTCAAAAATGTAGGGGTTCCGCGTATGAAAACAATAATTTTTACCCTACACCCATGAACCCCTGATGCTGCCAGGACCTATCTATTAGTAATACAGTAACGGGAGGGGCTTTTCGCGAACTTACCCTTGAAGATCGAAAAGCGTTGTCAACGCTCAGGAGAGCATGGTTGATGTAGACGAGCCGAAGCCGACCTCAAGGTCGTGATGAAGTCCTTGCGCTCCTGTGGCTCCAACGACTTGAGTGCCTCAAGTGTGACACATCGCGGGGAGTTACACACATCCGGTGCCTAACGATGACTCCCTCTTCCCTGATCCAGCAGCAGTTACGGAAGTGGAGCTCCTGGATCCGAATCCCACAGCGCGACGGCGCTACGCGGTGAAGATATCTCTCATTCGCGCAGTCTGAACTTGGGACCACGGTCACGGGAGAGAGAGAGAGAATATCAATTGGAGGTCTTCCCAAAAGTGAGAAGACCTTTATTGAATATTGTGTGTATTTATCTGGCCAAATACCCCCACTATATATAGGGGAAAAGGAGGTACTACCTTCCTCAAAGTCCTGGGGTGGGAATAAAGGAGAGGAGGGGTAGGGGCGGCCGCCGACCAGCCCTAGTGCGCCCCGTGCGGGGGGCTAGGCCCAGCCAGCCACCCCTTGCCCCTTCTCCCTCTCTCCTTTCCCTAATGGGCCCTCTCCCCTCCGAGAATTGGCCCATTAAGCCTTTTGACCTTTTAAATTGATTTACTCTTTATTAAATAATTATGAAAAAATAAATCATTATTTAACATTCATTCACATATTATTCAATCTCCGTGGCTATGGAACACTTCCACCTCCACTCCAGACATCCTCCGAACTTACCGAAACCCTTCCGGTTTTCTCTCTACTATTCTTCGGTGATTCTACCGATCCTATAAACACTCTCTAAGCATCATCAAGCCCTTAAGCGTGATACCCCACGGTTCGGGAACACTCCAGACATGGTCGAGACACTCCCGCACCAATGATCAACAGAGGGGCCTGGATGGCCATGTGACCCTTGTGCGTTCCACGAAGATCTTTCGTCGTTTGAACCGGGACAGTCGTGTCTTATTCCCTTTGTCTCTCGATACTTTCATTGCCCGAGATTTGATCAATGACATCACCATGTCGTGTTCAATCTCGTTACCGAACAATGCTACTTGACTCGTTCCGACAAGTGATATCCCTGTGATCAAATCACACGTTGCACAGCTATTGGATATAACTTCTCCGAGTGGGCCCTTGAGTATCTTCCCGTCACATGGACGGACAAATCCCGCTCTTGACATATATTGCCTCTACGGTTTCCTCCGAGTACCTGAACACACCTTTATAACCACTGTATTACCAAGTGGTGCTTGATGCTATCTAAGCACTCTCGGGAGACAGTGATTGATATAGCCTCACAGTCTAAGGAATAGTCTACGAGGATCCATTTCTAATCATCGTAACTTGAACTTCGTGACATGATCGGGTCATGATGTTTAGGTTGGGTATTAGTTCATCATCTCATTCTCAGAATGAGTTGACTCCATTTCCAACTGGCATAAATGCCACATGATCAGGAAACATGATCATCTGTTGACCAATGTACCAGTGACTAGAGTTTCACTGGGAACCCCTGGTTGTTTGTATATCACACGTGTATTGATGTTTCCACTCAATACAGTTATAGCATGATATAAAACTTAATCATAAACTATATGAAATATGATAATAGTCCTTATTACTATTTGTCTCTAGGGCATATTTCCAACAGTCTCCCACTTGTACTAGAGTACAAATACACTAGCTGCATTTGTTCTTAATCATTGGCACCATATATCCGGTACCCTGAACATGCTTGCTCATGGAAGAGGTTGAGTCTTGGGTCTGTACTTTACAGTCCCAAATCCTTTGCAACTTACTAATGTCACCTTGATTGACATTAATACTTTATCATCACATGATAACATCTGTGTGTATGCATCGTCGCTATGGCAACAGAACGAGGCCTGATTCCAGGAGCCTACAGTGACTTTAGATCAACCTCGAGGGCTTTCTCATGGGCACTGTGCCCAGGGACACATCATTCTATGTTAAAAGCGAACTTGCCCCAACATAACATTATACAACACTTTGTATGGTAACCTTATCTATTATTGTAAATGTATTCATCGAAACACTAGTGCACTCTGTGCAACTTTCGATGTTTTTGTTCACCTTGCTTCTGATGACCCACAAGTATAGGGGGTGTATCGCAGTATTTTCGATAAGTAAGAGTGTCGAACCCAACGAGGAGCAGAAGGTGCTGGCTAGTGGTATGGATCAGGAATTCTCTGAAAATACTTAGCAAACGGATTTTTAGGGGTTTTCGATAAAGCAAGTAAACAAAGTACGAGTAAATAAAAGACAGTAGGAATAAATGCAGCAAGTGGCCCAATCCTTTATGCAGCAAAGGACAAGCCGGTTGTATTACTTAAGATGACCAAACGTTCTCGAGGACACATGGGAAGACTGTCAAGTGCTTTCGCTTCATATAGTTGATTAATCTTATTTAGCTTGCTAAGTGTTGTGTGGGTGAACCTGTGCTAATGTACCGACCTTCCTAGGACTAATACATACTTGTGATTATACCCCTTGCAAACATCCGTAAGTACAAGAAAGTAATTAAGGTAGAAACCTAACCACAACTTTAAACTCTAAGACCCTTACGTCCCTTGTGCAATGGTTTCCTAACGGGGGTTCAGGTTTCTGTCACTCCGGCAACCCCTATGATTAGTAGCCAAATACACAATGCATTCCCCTAGGCCCATATAGGTGAAGTGTCATGTAGTCGACATTCACATGACACCACTAGAAGAAGTACACCACAACTTAAATATCAAACTATTGAATCTTTCTCAACACAACTCCACTACTAACAACATGACTTCTCCCATGTCCTCAAGAACAAAACGAACTACTCATAAGACATCATATGGATCATGACCAGAGATGGAATAATGATGTATAACAATCTGAACATAAACAATAATTCAATGGTTCACTCAATAGCATCAACTACAAAGAGTAATCAACACCGGGAAAGTTTCCCCTATGAACTATGCAAGATTCAACGCAATTGTTACAGCAATATGGAGATGGTGATGAGGGTGCTGATGGTGATGATGGTGGTGATGATGATGATCCCAATGAAGTCCAGCTTGATGGTGGTGTTGATGGCGACGATCTCCCCTCTCCGGGAAGGAATTCCCCTGGCAAAAATCTGTCTGCCGGAGAGATCTTTCTCTCTCGGTGTTTTTCGCCCCGCAGAGGCGGCGGAATCTTTCTGTGGTCGCTCTCCGGGTCTTAGGGTTTCAGGAGGATAATATACGCCAAAGGGGAGTGCCAGGGGTGGACCAGGGTGGCCACACCACCTGGTGGCGCGGCCTAGGCTGACCCGCGCCAGGGGTGGTGTGGGCCCCCTGTGGCCCATCTCCAGCCCCCCTTCTGGCTTCCTTCGTCTTCTAGAAAAATAGGATTTTTCGTATATTTTCCCGGATTTTCTGATCTTCGCGAATTTTTCCTCCAAACAGCACCTTTTCCATTAGAATCCTGACTGCAGCGGTCCATGCTCCAAAAGTCATCAACCATGCAAAAACAGATGAAATAACATAAGTATCACCTCTCAGTACAAAATATATCAATGAATAAAAGTGAATTATGGCATAGGATAGTGATGCAAAATGGACGTATCAACTCCCCCCAAGCTTAGACTTCGCTTGTCCCCAAGCGAAACTGAGCTCAATAAACATGACCTCAGGTTTATGGAGTGAAGAGTCGATAAAAGAATACGGACAAGAAGAATCACATTCATCAAATACATAGATCATAATAGAAGACAACTCACTATTATATAACTTAACTTGCAATGGGTAAAGGAAACACAATAGAGATACATGAAGTAAATCATAATTGGTAATGGCAAACTTAGCTCTTGGTCGAAGAATAGTTGATAATTTGCTGGAGTTCACAAATAACTGATTTTCAATGATAGCTTTCAAAGTAGTAAACACCAAGATAAGAGCAATGTGCAAAACAAGGAACATAAGAAACATGATTGAATAAATCATCATATGAATGAATGAAACACAACAACTCAAAATACTTGCTGAGATAGAAGGGAGTAGGTTTACTGACTCAACTAAAAAGTAAAAGAAAGGCCCTTCGCAGAGGGAAGCAGGGATTGTAAGTTTCATAAAGAGCTCCCAAAAATTATGATACTTATTAGCTTTCAGCTCTCATTGCCCCTATCATAGGCATCTTTAGGTGATTAAGGTTAAAGTGATCAAATATGAGGATATGCATTGACAAGTTGTAAATTGAGAATCTCATGTCCCTTGAATACGAGGGTCGCTCCTCATGCTACTCAAGTTTAGTCACCGGTAAGTTCTTGTCATTGTAAGCATATGTGTATCATAGAGAACCGCCAATGGGGTACCCCTTGCCCGATGATACGGAAGAATCCCCATATCAAAATGACAAGGCAAGCAGACAACAAGCATCTTAGCAATCTTCTTATTTACCATGGGAATATGGTGCTTTTTTTCTCTTTCCTCTTTTCAATCTCTTTTTTCTTTTTCTCCTTTTTCTCAATATCGGACTCTTTTTTTATAAGAAGAATGCTTCATAGATGCTCATTATGGTTACGCTGCAGGTTTCCACCATGTCAGCATGGATTAGACCAGCGGCCCAGGCATTTCTCTAACACACATGCATAACTCCATGGACTTACAAGCTCCCCTTTCATTTCACACCGACGACATCCATAGACAAAAGAACATGATATCAACTAGGTACAAAGTACCAGTGCAATGTTGAAAGCGTTCCCCATGACAACATGGTTCTGCTAATTCACAACTTACAAAGCGCAAGCATATACGCAACATATGTGAGCACAATGGTTCAAGTTTATTAAGTGCAAGAAAGTAAAGTGTGACATCAAGTTCGTGAGAGCTTTAATCACTAATTTTGACATAATAAGTTTAATTTGGGAGATAGATAAAACAAGAATTTACTTGAAATAGCAATAATGCTACTAGGTAGGTATGGTGGACACAAATGGCAAAGGTTTTGGTTTAAAGGAGGTGGATGCACGAGAAGAATTCCCTCTCAGTACAGGTTTTTGGCTAGCAAGGTTGGGTAGCAAGTACAATAGTTGAAGGAAACAAACGAACATACAAGTGATAAGGACAAACATGCAATCTTCCTTGGAAGCACAAAAGATCTTAACTAGAGAATACTAGACTTATGAGCAAATCAAGAAAGAAAGATGATGAAATTATTTTTCTTTAGAGTACTTTTATCTTTTTCATTCAACTCTCAAAAATAGTGTTGCTACTGACCGAGCCAGGTTTGCCAAAACTAACTAAATTAACTCAATGATCCCAAAGTGATACCAATACTAACAACAAGATCAATCATATAACCACGAATTGAAAACTAATATAAGCTATGAAAAAGAGTGAATGATAGAACTTCTCATTAATATTCCATAATGGGAACTCACACCAAGGGATACATATCTAACGAGAGAGGGGACACTTCCATAATGCAAACCATCCTACATAATAACTTCTCTATTCATGATATGACTCTACTAATAAGGTAAACAGATAGAAGATAGTGATGTGATACCGTGGCACTCCCCCAAGCTTGGAACAAGCCAAGGGAATGCCAAACCTGATGACGAATTACTCCTTTGGTGGTGGTGGTATCCTCTCGATGATTTCTTTGATTAGTTTCCCCAATTCCTCGATCTTGAAGGTGAGATTACGAATCAGCTGTGAGTTTTGCTCAATGCGGCTCATGATCATGTCGGGTTGAGAATTCCAGCTCTTGCTATTCTTTCCCCACTCTTCCTCCTTGAAGTCTTCTTTTCCTACATGGCTAGAACGAGGCAAATCCCAATTGGAGGGTAATTTCCCCTTGGGCATATTCTGGTATTGATGCTCATGGATAAGGGTATGGAAAGGATTCTTGGTGCGTGGAGGAAGTGAACGTGGAGCCAAGCAGTGACGAGGAGTTTTCCCCCCAGTCTACATCCGTGCAGTCCTTCTAACCCTGGAAGGTTTTGTCACCACTCCAATGCTTGCAATGGTAGTGCCGGTGTGCAGATGTTGGCCTTGCTCCTCTTCACCTTCACTCTTGATCTCCTTCTCCTTCCCGGGGTCTTGGAGGTCTTCCTCCATAGGCTCCTTCCCTTTATCCTTGGCGGACACCATTGTGCTTCTAAGCTTTCAAGAATAGTTCCTGGTAGAAACAGATCGAAACAAAAACATGACAAAAACACGATATACGAACCTCGGGAGATCCGGGGGGGTTATATATTATGAAGTTTCATAACAAAAGAAAGGTACTGGGCGAAAACGAGTCGGAGGCGGAGTCCGGGTGGACTCACCACCTGGTGGCACGACCAGGGGAGGGCCCGCGCCACAGGGTGGTGTGACCCACCCTGGCTCCGTTTCCGTCCTTTTTTTGCTTTGTAGCTTCCCTTATTGACTAAAAACTACAAAAATATAGTTGGATAGTATTTTCGCAGAACTTTTCTTACTAGAACTGTTACCTATTTGGAAACGGACTCTGCAGGTCTTTGAATTTGGTCCTTGATAAATTTTTCTGGAGTTATAACTTGAATAACATCAATATCTTCATCTTCATACACTTAATACTTGAGTCATAAAACCTTTCACTTCCTCATTACACCATTATCTCCACTTCCTGGAAATTTCTTTCACACAAAACTCCACACAGTTCTCATTAGCAACATTAGTATAAATGAAGTGATAAAACCTTTTGAGTCCAACTTCAACTGAAAACCATCAAAACATAAGCTACTGTAGCAGTTCCTTCTGAAAACCCAAAAAAAATCAAGAAGGAGTTCGAATAAAGAAGCAAATGCAAGAGTGGCAAAATCTGTCAAAACAGAGCAGCAGGTAAAGATCAATTTTTTATAAAATATTATGTTGCTCAAATCAAAAAGTTCAAAACTAACGAAATTTAAATAACAACCTGGGTCAGAAGCACAAATAATTACAGCTCAAACCGACATACAGAGATCTCTCTCGATTTTTTACGGTGCAGCACAAAAATCTGTTTTGAGACAACAACTTCCCCAAATATTACTTCTCTCTCATTAGAGGTTGATCTTGACACAAAAACCAAACAAAGCAGATAAGGAGAGGTTATTACCGAAGTAACAACTTCCAAGACTCAAAGAAACACAAACAAACTTAAAGCAAAAATAAACTGGGTTGTCTCCCAAAAAGCTCTTTCTTTATAGCCATTAAGATGGGCATGATAATTTTGGAGATGCTCACATAGGAATATGAATTGAAGTGAAAGAGAGCACTAAGAAGCAAAAATACACACATTTAAGTCTAACCCACTTCCTATGCAAGGGGATTTTGTAAACAAACAAGTTGTTGAAACCAGATGCTACAAGCATAGGAAGGCAAAAGAAGTGCAACATAAAAACTTTCAGCATAAAACGAGGAAACTTGATATTATTGAGATACATGAGATCACTTTTTCCTCTCTCATAATAACTTTCAGTATCATGCATAAACTTAACAATATAACTATCACAAGAACCATCATAGCAATGATCACTTATTCTAACAGAAAACACAGGAATACTAGCTCTCATAACACTACTTTGTGAAATAATATTAGAGGTATCCTTACAAAGGATAGTGTGTCCCTCTTTTTCATATTTAGTAACAAAGTCTTTCACATTTGCTATTATAGGTTCAACAACCATTTGTTTATCAGGTTGAACAACTTCATTCGTACTTTCATTAACCATACTAGCTATCATAGAATGTTCCTTTATCTTAACTGGGAAAGGCATTTTATCAATATAAGGTTTAGGTAAGACATGATTAGCAGTATAAACTTCAGTATTTCTTGCAGGAACACTCTTAGCAATATATTTATAAGGTTCATGATACTTATTCCACTTCTTTTTAGGCACTTCAATATAGGAAGCAAAAGCCTTAAAATAAGAAGCAATAGATTGAGAGTCTAGACCATAAGCATTTTTAATATTTTGAAAGTCATCAGTTCCCATAAAAGATTCAATGCATTCATAATCATAATTTATACCTGACTTTCTACCTTTGTCATTCTCCCAAGCTTCAACATTGTCTTGAATACGGTCTAGAAGATCCCATTTAGCTTCTTCTTCCATGCGAGTGAATGATCTAGCACAAGAAGCATCCAATAAATCCTTATCATGTAGAGGGAGCCTTGCATAAAAGTTATTGATAATAATATTGTTGGGGAGCTCATGAATGGGACATTTGAGCATTAGTAACTTCAATCTCCCCCAAGCTTGAGCTGTACTCTCTCCATCAAGAGGCCAAAAGTTGTATATTTGATTCCGATCTTTATGAATCTCACTAGGAGGATAAAACTTTGAATAAAAGAGAGGCACTATTTCCTCCCATTCCAGAGCTTGACCATTCTTCAGCAGCTTATACCATTCCTCAGCTCTTCCTTTCAGCGATAATGAGAATAACTTCTTCTTAACTTGATCTGTAGTAATACCTGCACACTTGAACAACCCGCATAATTCGTGTATAAAGAGCAAATGATCACCGGGATGGACAGTTCCATCCCCAACATAGTAGTTATCCATAACATGATCAATAATTCTTGTAGGTTAATACGTCCAAAACGTATCTACTTTCCCGAACACTTTTGCTATTGTTTTTCCTCTATACTTGTGTGATTTGGATGCAACTAATGCAAACTGACGTTGTTTTCAGCAGAATTGCTTTGGTGTCTACTTTTTGTGTAGAAAATCAACTATCAGGAAAAATCCCGGAAAATATGCCAAAAATCCTATTTCACCCGAAGACTCCAGGAGCCAGAATACGAGACGGAGAAGAGCCCTGGGGTGGCCACACCACCTGCTGGCGCGGGCCAGGCTAGGTCGCGCCAGGGGGTGGTGTGCCCCCCCCCAAGCACCCCCTCGGCCTCTCTCTTCACCTATAAGGAGCCTTATGACCTAAAAACTTCGGGGGGTTTGACGTTTTTCCAGAAGGAGTTCCGCTCCGCCGCCACCATCAGATTCCACGAAACAGCACCAGAAACTCCGTTCTGGCACCCTGCCGGGATGGATAATTGGAGGAGATCATCGCCATCATCATCACCATCGCTTCTCCATCGACCATCCATGTTTCTCCCATCTATGAGCGAGTAATCCCCCGTTGTAGGCTATGGGGATGGTAGGGATTGGATGAGATCGTTCATGTAATGGCATCAGATTGTTAGGGCATAGTGCCTAGTATCTCTATTAGTGCTTTATGACTTTGTTGCAACTTTGTTGTGCTTAATGCTTGTCACTAGGGCCCGAGTGCCATGATTTCAGATCTGAACTTATTATTGATTCATTAGGATAGTATTGTTCTTGGTCTTATCTACAAGTTGTATACACACGTCGTTGTCCGGAACCTATGGTCCCGAAGTGACAGAAATCGGGGTAGCTGGAAGGGAAAGGCTTTGATGTGATGATCACATGTGTTCATAGAGTGCTAATGCTTTGCTCCGGTGCTCTATTAAAAGGAGCACCTTAATTGCCAGTAGTTCCCTAGAGGCCCCGCTGCAAATGGGCTGGCAGGACAAAAGATGTTGTGCAAGTTCTCATTGCGAGCACGTATGACTATATATGGAACACATGCCTAGGATTGTCTAGTACTTGGATGCTTTATCTTATTTATCTGCAATTTCCCTATGTTCTGATTGCTATGTGAATTGTCTTGTCCATGCAACGCCCGTCCATCCATCCCTATGCCTACCGCACTCGAATCCCACTGTTTACTGCTTTTGTTACTACTGTCTTTGCTTTATTATTGTTGTTACTTTACTATTCCTACTACAAAACTGTTTCTATTGATAAACTACTGTGAGCAAGATTGTTTCCAGGTGTAGCTGAATTGACAACTCAGTTGTTAAGGCTGATAAGTATTCTTTGGCTCCCCTTGTGTCGAATCAATAAATTGGGTTTCACTTCCCTCGAAAATACTGTGATACACCCCCTATACTTGTGGGTCATCAAGACTATTTTCTGGCGCCGTTGCCGGGGAGCATAGCTTTATTTATCAAGTTCACTTGGATTCTCTATTGTTCGCTGCTTTCCATCCATCATGGGTAAGTCTCGTGATGGCAAGGTTCCTATTTTACCATCCACTACAAGAAGAGGTACGGTTCTAAACACCTCTGTTGCTCTTGATTCACCATCTGTTATAAGTAAGCTCGTTACACCACCACATACACATGCTACACACACTACTACTACTGCTGAATCTGAAAATTCTGATGCTTATGCTGCTGCTTCTACTATGCTTGATAAGAGTGGTTCATTAGGTCCTTTCCTAGATGCTACGATTGCTAGAACTATAGCTGGAAATACTGAAACTCCTAATGAAGACACTACTACACCTGTTAGCTCACCTGAGTCTAGTGAGAGTTATGATATTGAAGAAGATTATGTTGAGATGACTGATGAGTTTATTAAAGAATGTAAGAACACCCATGATAGGAGCGCTGCTAAGAGTCTCCGTGAGAGGCGTACTATTAGACCCAAATTATATCCTGCTGCTAAGTTTGCTGCTTCTCCCATAAACATTATAGATGAAGATTATGATTTCTCTCTCGATCTATCCTACATAGCTATTGTTGAGAAAGAACCTTTTTGTGGGACTAAGAATGAAAGTGCGGTAGCACATATGAATGAACTTTCTACCATGAGTGGCTTGTTTTCTGATGATATTAAAATGCGTACTTACTTTGTTGCTAAGATTTTCCCTTTTTCACTAAAAGGAGAAGCTAAAACTTGGTTTGGTAATTTACCTCCTGGATCTATTGATAGCCCTGAGTGCTTGTTTAATACTTTCCTACAGAAATATTTTCCTCCTAGTGCTAGACATGCTATTTTGCAGGAACTTTTTGATTTTAAACAGGGAGAAAAAGAGGTATTGCCCGAATCTTGGGCAAGGTTTTGTGCTTTGATTCATGCACAGGCTGGAAGTCCATTACCTAAGAATGAACTACTTGATATATTTTATAATGGACTAACCTAAGAATCTAGGACATACCTAGATAGTTGTGCTGATTGTGTTTTCAGGAATAGGACTCCCAAGGAAGCTGAGGAATTAATGGCTAAAATAAGTAAGAATTATGAAGATTGGACTCCTCCTAAACAAGTTATTCCTGAAGTAATTGTACCTGAACCATCTATTCCTGTGCCTATTACGACATCAAAGAAGAGGGGAGTTATTGAATTAAATGATGAAGTGATGAAGGCAGCTAAGAAATATCTTAAGGAGAAGGGAATTAAAGCTGCAGATGTCAAGAATTTACCTCCTATAGAAGAATTATGTAAGCCTATTCCCTACTCACCCACTATTGAGGTACACTCTCTCCAACACTTTGATGAAGGTGATATCCCTTACTCTAAACCTCCTGATCAATGCTTAGAAGAATTTGATATCTTTATTGTTAAGCAGGATAACTTTAATAAAAGGGTGCAAAATCATCTTATGGAAAACACTAGAGCTATTGTTGAGTTGAAAGATATTGTGGAAAGAACCTCTAATGATGTTAAGATGATTGTTAAACACTTTCAAATGGTTCAAACTCAAATAGATCAACTCGTTAAAGTGCAAAACGACTTGCTAGTTAATGCTGCTAAAGAAAAACATGCTTATGAAATTAGAACTAGAAGTGGTGCTGCTACCCAGGATCCTCTATATCCTGAGGGGCATCCCAAAAGAATTGAGCAGGATTCTCAACAAGCTAAAAATAGTGGTTCTACTCGTAAGAAAAGGAAAAAGAAACATAAAACTGTTGTAGAACCTTATGAACCTGCTATAGATCCTAATAGTATATCTATCTCTGATGCTGAAACTGAAAGTGGTAATGAAGAAAATGAAGTGCCTAATGAAGAAAAAGTTGAAGAAGAACCTGAAAATCACACTAAGACTACTAAATACACTAAAGAATATTTTGTTGCTAAGAACCATGGTAGTGAAAGAGAACCTTGGGTCCAAAAACCTATGCCTTTCCTTGATAAGAAACACAAGTCAAAGGAAGATGAACACTATAATAAGTTTTGTGAGTGGATGAAACCTTTATTCTTGCAAATTCTTTTGACTGATGCTATTAAATTGCCTCCTTACTCAAAGTATATGAAGGACATTGTCTCGAATAAAAGGAAGATCCCTAATGAAGAAATCTCTACTTTGCTTGCTAATTATTCCTTCAATGATAAGGTTCCTAAGAAACTTGGAGACCCAGGGATTCCAACTATCCCTTGCTCTATTAAGAACAATTATGTTAGAACTGCTTTGTGTGATTTGGGAGCTGGAGTTAGTGTTATGCCCTTCTCTCTCTGTAAGAGGCTTCAGCTTGAAAAATTGATACCAACTGATATATCTTTGCAAATGGCTGATAAGTCTACCACTATTCATGTGGGTATATGTGAGGATGTACCTGTTCAGCTGGCTCACAATTGCTTGATATTAACTGATTTTGTTGTGCTTGAAATGCCTGAAGATGATAATATGTCTATTATTCTCGGGAGACCTTTTCTTAATATTGTAGGAGTTGTTATTAATTGTAATCAAGGAAAGGTGACCTTCAATGTCAATGACAAGGAACATATTGTCTATTTCCCCAAGAAGATTGAAAGGACTTATGGTTTAAATTCAATTGAACATGTTGAAGGCATTCAAGTTGGAGAAATATATTGTCCCATACCAAAAGAAAATTTTGAAACTATTATGATTGGGACCATTGCTATCAAAGTTGAGGTAACATAATCATTAGTGGAATACAAAGTTTTGTCTCATATGCAATTGTTTTGGTGGCAAGACTTGATCAACCTTGCTAACAAAAGGATTCCATTGAACAAAACAATGTTTTCATTATGATTATCTCCGTTTATTTCTATCCTTTGTATTTTAGTTTTTGCTTTTGTTTAGTTTTCTTTGTGTTGTTAGTTTGCTTGCATGCTAGAACTTCTGTAGTTCTAGCCTTGTTTTGTCCTTGCATCATGTTTCCAAAAAGAAAAGAAAATCTATCTGTCAGAAAATCATTCTTCTATTTCTGAAAAAACCCAAAAATAAAGTGTCTTGAAAAATTCCAGAAAATTCATATTAAATTTTTACGTGAAAAAAGGGGCAGAGGAGTACCTGGTAGGTACCAGGGGGGCCCACCAGGCAGGCACACCACATGGTGGCACAGCCAGACCTGGGTGGCGCCATGCCTTGGTGTGGGCCACCCCTGTCCCCCTACTACCTCTCTCTCCTGCCACTTTCTTCTCTCTCCCGAGTAAGCTCCAGTTCATAGCTCAAAATCGCGTTCTCTCTGTGCTTGCCCTCGATTTCTTTGATATCTTTGCTCAGCCCATCTTTCTTGCTGAAATTTGGAGCAATTGTTCCTTGGTATGTGACTCCTCCCCTTATCCAAGTAGATTTGTGTTTAGTGGATTGTATGTTGAGTATGTTGCTGCTATAGGTGACTGGTTATGAGATCTTGTAAGCTTGTTTGATGCTTAGAGATATAGTTTTGATGCATGTTTAGGCCTCTTTCTTATCCCTTTGAGTAGAATCCTTCATTATAATTACTTTGCAACCACTTGTTTAATAGGTGTTTAAATTTCAGAACACCAAACATGAACAACCACACTTTTGGAGAGATATTTGAGAGTGATGCACCTAGGAGGTCAAGGCCCTCAAGAACAGCCTCTCAAGCTAGGCCATCATATAATGAAGACCTCATTGCATCACGTATTGGCAGTGAAAGAGATCATGGAGATGCTCACCCATCCTCTTTCCCTTGTTTTACTTTCTTGCAAGCTGCAGGTATTCTTGATGATTTCTTGCTACTGATTGAGAGGGTTGGTTTGACCTCTTATATGCAAGATGAGAGTGCACAATACGCTATGCTCACCAAAACTTTTGTTGAGAGCTTCTCATTTACTAACACATCCTATCATTCTACTGTCTCATTTAAAATCTATGATATGCCCTTCACCATGCCTTTGGAGAGATTTTGCAGTATTGTAGGTGTGCGTATGACAGGGACCGTGAGGAAAATTCAAGGGCGGCCCGCTGATTTGTTGGAGCTTTACCGAGGGGTGACCAATGATGATGACCGCGTGGCGCAGCGCAGAAAGATAAGAAATATCCAACTCCCTGCTCTTAGATACTTTGCATACTATCTTGCCACTAGTGTTTTGGGTAGGGATAACACTAGTAATATCTCCAACTATCACTTAGCTTTCCTTGCTGCTGCGCTCAACAATGATACTCGGTACAATCTTGGCTCTCTTATTGCTCGTCGCCTAGCTGCTAGGGGGCCTATCTATGGGGGCATCATTGCTTCGCGTGTAGTTGATGCATTATATCTTTCTGTGGCTCCTGATGATGTTATGCTAGCACCACAGAGGCTCGACCTTGTTGCCATGAAAACTCATCACTTTGTCACTGCTACCTCTGATTTGAACAATCTAGTATATAGGAGGCTTTTCACTGACGGGGATGAAAGGGAGATCCTTTTTCCCCAGCTTGCTTTGTTCAGTGTTGACAGGAGACCGTGGTCGCGCTCCAAGGAGGAGGTGGACGAGCAGCTTTGCTTGTTGGGTTTCCACGAGCAGCACCAGGAGGATGTGCCCTCCTATGATTATTCCGCACATTACGGAGGGATGTACTCTGGCTCGCACCAGGACGAGGGTACCTCCTCATCGTACCCCGGTGATACTTCATCCTGGCCAGCTTGGGATTGATACCCACTTAGGCCAAAAGCCTAAGCTTGGGGGGAGGTACGCCGACACCGCACTCATCTCCATATCATGTTGCGTCGGTACTTTGTATATTCATGTTTTCGTTCTCTTTTTAGTTTTCGTTCTTATTTGCTTTTGCTTTCTAAAACACAAAAAGACCAAAATATTTTTGTTGTTTCTCTTTGGTTTACTTCTTCTTTTTGCTTTGGTTTGCTTGTTCCTTTTTGCTTTGTTTGAACTATTCGAAAACCCCAAAAAGATTTTGCTTTGCTTGTTTTTCTCTTTTGGTTTTTGTTTAAAAATCAAAAACACCAAAAATATTTGTCGTTCTTTTTTGGTTTTTGTGAGTTGGCTACAAGGTTCGGCAGTTCTTAGTGGATTATTGGTTTCATATTATTATTCAAGCCACACAAGTGAAGAGCAATAATGAGGATTAATGACAACTTGAGACGTGGTAAGAAGCTGGTAACGAACTCTATTTGTTTTCATTTTTGTACATATACTCATCATTGTGAGCTTGCTTATTCCGTTCATGTAGAGTGCATGTTATCTTTGGATATTTAGTAGTTTTTGCTTTCTTGTGATTAGCTCCAGCTCGCTAATAGTTTGTAGCATGTCTCATGAATGTTTGCTTGCATTACTCTATTCATAAATTGGTATGACACTGTGGTATCCTCCTCTGAATGTTTCATTTGATCGACTTGGCACATGCTCATGCATGCACATGACTGTAATAATCAGTTAAGCCTTGACGAATTACTTTGCCTTGAGGATCTTGAATCACTTTCATGCCATGAGTAGTCTAGTTTTGTTGCAAGCATGATAATGACAGCTATTGCTCTCTCGTTTGTCGCTCCCTTACTATTGCTAGCCTTCACTTCCACTGAGTGTTTTACTCAAGTTTCCAACTTCCTAAACCAAATATTTCCAAAGTGTCCACCATACATACCCATTAACATCATTTGCTACTTCCGTGCATATTCAATATGCCTTGTTTTCTTCCGAATAAAATGTTTGCTTGTTATGAGAAAGTTAGTTAGTAAAGCTCTCACGAACTTGATGGCACACTTTATTTCCTACACTTAATAAACCGGAACCATTGTGAACTCTCCATGAAAGTTATATGCTTGCTAATTATAGGCTGGGGATTAACAGAACCGTGATGTCACGGGGAACGCTTTCAACACTTGTAAATATATACCCAGTTGATACCTAGCTCTTTTGTTTGCGGATGTCATCGATGTGAAATAAAAGGGGAGCTTGTAAGTCCAAGGAGTTATGTATGTGTGTTAGAGAAACGCCTAGGCCGCTGGTCTAATCCATGCTGACATGGTGGAAACCTGCAGCGTAACCATAATGATATCTATGAAGCATTCTTCTTATAAAAAAAGAGAGTTGTAGCTATTGAGAAAAAGAAAAAAAAAGAGATTTATGAAAAGAGGAAAGAGAGAAAAAAGCACCATTTTCCCATGGTAAATAAGAAGATTGCTGAGATACTCATTGTCTGCTTGCCTTGTCATTTTGATATGGGGATTCTTCCGTGTCATCGGGCAAGGGGTACCCCATTGGCGGTTCTGAATGATACGCACATACTTACGATGACAAGAACTTACCGGTAACTAAAGTTGAGTAGCATGAGGAGCGGCCCTCGTACTCAAGGGACTTGGGATTTCCAGTTTATAGTCTGTCAAGCATATAACTCAGATTGGACTTTACTTTCACCTTAACCACATTAAAGATGCCTATGATAGGGGCAATGAGAGCTCAAAGCTAACAAGTACCATACTTTCAGCATTTGGAAGCCTTTCAAATTTCTCAAAACCTTTTTCTTCTACTTGTTGAGTCTCCACATATTCTTTGAGCACCTTCTTGAGAGCATAGTTGTCATTCTTTATGTTTGTTTCATTACTTGTTGATTTGTGTTATGACTTTGATGCTTGTATCCTTGATATCTTTACTTCTAGTCATCACTTGAACTTCAGAGGTGCCTTGACATTCATAATCAAAGGCAAGCGAGATACCACTCTATCATACCTTTCTATGAGCATTGTAATGTTGCTTATGTTTGTGCTTTGTGCTACTTATTATTCTTGAGTTGGAATCTCTTCATAGCTTGGAATGACTACTAAGTAGACTCAGTTGCATACTCTTTATTATGAATTGTCTAAGTAGTTGATCACATTGCTGAGAATATTTACATCATATGAAGCAAATGTGTTCGTGAAAGTTCTTTTATTGCACTCAGTTTTCAACTGAATTGCTTGAGGACAAGCAATAAGCTAAGCTTGGGGGAGTTGATACGTCCAAAACGTATCTACTTTCTCGAACACTTTTGCTATTGTTTCTCCTCTATACTTGTGTGATTTGGATGCAAATAATGCAAACTGACGCTGTTTTCAGCAGAATTGCCTTGGTGTCTACTTTTTGTGCAGAAAATCAACTATCAAAAAAATCCCAGAAAATATGCCAAAAATCCTATTTCACCCGAAGACTCGAGGAGCCAGAATACGAGACGGAGAAGAGCCCTGGGGTGGCCACACCACCTGCTGGCGCGGGCTAGGCCAGGTCGCGCCAGGGGGTGGTGTGGGCCTCCCAGGCACCCCCCGGCCTCTCTCTTCGCCTATAAGGAGCCTTCTGACCTAAAAACTTCGAGGGGTTCGATGTTTTTCTAGAAGGAGTTTTGCTCCGCCGCCACCATCAGATTCCACGAAACAGCACCAGAAACTCTGTTCTGGCACCCTGCCGGGACGGGGAATTGGAGGAGATCATCGCCATCATCATCACCATCGGTTCTCCATCGACCATCCATGTTTCTACCATCTATAAGTGAGTAATCATCCCTGTAGGCTATGGGGATGGTAGGGATTGGATGAGATCGTTCATGTAATGGCATCAGATTGTTAGGGCGTAGTGCCTAGTATCTCTATTAGTGCTTTATGACTTTGTTGCAACTTTGTTGTGCTTAATGCTTGTCACTAGGGCCTGAGTGCCATGATTTCAGATCTGAAATTATTATTGATTCATTATGATAGTATTGTTCTTGGTCTTATCTACAAGTTGTATACACACGTCGTTGTCCGGAACCTATGGTCCCGAAGTGACAGAAATCGGGATAATCGGAGGGAATGGCTTTGATGTGAGGATCACATGTGTTCACGGAGTGTTAATGCTTTGCTCCGGTGCTCTATTAAAAGGAGAACCTTAATTTCCAGTAGTTCCCTAGAGGCCCCGCTGCAAATGGGCTGGCAGGACAAAAGATGTTGTGCAAGTTCTCATTGTGAGCACGTATGACTATATATGGAACACATGCCTAGGATTGTCTAGTACTTGGATGCTTTATCTTATTTATCTGCAATTTCTCTATGTTCTGATTGCTATGTGAATTGTCTTGGCCATGCAACGCCCGTCCATCCATCCCTATGCCTACCGCACTCGAATCCCACTGTTTACTGCTTTTGTTACTACTGTATTTGCTTTATTACTGCTGTTACTTTACTATTCCTACTACAAAACTGTTGCTACTGATAAACTGCTGTGAGCAAGATTGTTTCCAGGTGCAGCTGAATTGACAACTCAGTTGTTAAGGCTGATAAGTATTCTTTGGCTCCCCTTGTGTCGAATCAATAAATTGGGTTTCACTTCCCTCGAAAATACTGCGATACACCCCCTATACTTGTGGGTCATCATAGGTATTTTAAAAACATCATTCTCAGTAGGTGGTGGTTTATCTACTACCTTAGCAGTGGTAGTAGCATTACCAAATAAGAAACTCAGTGAATTATCCATAACGAAAATAAAGCAACTAGCAGAAGTAAACAATACTCATAGTAGAAGTTTCCTTTACCAGTTCCACTCTCCAATAGCGCTTCACTCCCCGGCAACGGCGCCAGAAAATAGTCTTGATGACCCACAAGTATAGGGGGTGTATCACAGTATTTTCGATAAGTAAGAGTGTCAAACCCAACGAGGAGCAGAAGGTGCTGGCTAGTGGTATGGATCAAGAATTCTCTGCAAATACTTAGCAAACGGATTTTTAGGGGTTTTCGATAAAGCAAGTAAACAAAGTACGAGTAAATAAAAGACAATAGGAATAAATGCAGCAAGTGGCCCAATCCTTTATGTAGCAAAGGACAAGCCGGTTGTATTACTTAAGATGACCAAAGGTTTTCGAGGACACATGGGAAGACTGTCAAGTGCTTTCGCTTCATATAGTTGATTAATCTTCTTTAGCTTGCTAAGTGTTGTGTGGGTGAACCTGTGCTAATGTACCGACCTTCCTAGGACTAATACATACTTGTGATTATACCCCTTGCAAACATCCGTAAGTACAAGAAAGTAATTAAGGTAGAAACCTAACCACAGCTTTAAACTCTAAGACCCTTATGTCCCTTGTGCAATGGTTTCCTAACGGGAGTTCATGTTTCTATCACTCCGGCAACCCCTACGATTAGTAGCCAAACACACAATGCATTCCCCTAGGCCCATATAGGTGAAGTGTCATGTAGTCGATGTTCACATGACACCACTAGAAGAAGTACACCACAACTTAAATATCAAACTATTGAATCTTTCTCAACACAACTCCACTACTAACAACATGACTTCTCCCATGTCCTCAAGAACAAAACAAACTACTCACAAGACATCATATGGATCATGATCAGAGATGGAATAATGATGTATAACAATCTGAACATAAACAATAATTCAATGGTTCACTCAATAGCATCAACTACAAAGAGTAATCAACACCGGGAAAGTTTCCCCTATGAACTATGCAAGATTCAACACAATTGTTATAGCAATATGGAGATGGTGATGAGGGTGCTGATGGTGATGATGGTGGTGATGATGATGATGATCCCGATGAAGTACAGCTTGATGGTGGTGTTGATGGCGACGATCTCCCCTCTCCGGGAAGGAATTCCCCTGGCAGAAATCTGTCTACTGGAGAGATCTTTCTCTCTCGGTGTTTTCCGCCCTGCAGAGGCGGCGGAATCTTTCTGTGGTCGCTCTCCGAGTCTTAGGGTTTCGGGAGGATAATATACGCTAGAGGGGAGTGCCAGGGGTGGACCAGGGCGGCCACACCACCTGGTGGCGCGACCTAGGCTGGCCCGCGCCAGGGGGTGGTGTGGGCCCCCTGTGGCCCATCTCTAGCCCCTCTTCTGGCTTCCTTCGTCTTCTGGAAAAATAGGATTTTCCGTATATTTTCCTGGATTTTCTGACCTTCATGAATTTTGCCTCCAAACAACACCTTTTCCATCAGAATCCTGACTGCAGCGGTCCATGCTCCAAAAGTCATCAACCATGCAAAAACAGATGAAATAACATAAGTATCACCTCTCAATACGAAATATATCAATGAATAACAGTGAATTATGACATAGAATAGTGATGCAAAATGGACGTATCAGCTTCCTACTTGACTCTAATCGGTATTACGGGAGTTTCCAACATATTCCCTTATAACATAACCCTTTATGTTTTAAGATATGTCATCCTTTATGGACTTGGAAAATATGTCTACAGTTCTCTATTAGACACTGTGGACAAACTCAGCTCAACGTTCTGTGATTCAAACTTAATCACTTTCAAACGTTCCTTGTTGGATCATATATTATGTTAAGTTATCATCATGGTTTTCTAAGATAGAACCTATGTCTCAACATAGTGGATGATGATCATCCTTTTCTTTCTTTCAACCATTGATGTTTAAACTTAATACTATTCCTAAGTTGAGTTATTAAGGACTAGTTCCTTAATTAACTTCTATTCTGAAACCCTTTTCAGAATCCCTTAAGGAATACTACATAATATCATAATACACCTATTATCAACTTCTACACCTTATAAATCATTATTTATTGGTACTTGCGCTTTTATTCTTAATACACTTAAGAATCACTCCTATAAGCTCCCACTCAAAATATGTTCCTATCATATTTGAATTTGAGACTTATATTGCTCCCACTCAAAAATATGTCAATCACATATTGTTTTAGGAAGACTTTCATAGCTCCCACTCAATTTCATGCAAATTGCATATCCACCCACTATTTTGAACAACTTCAAAAATCCTTTGATCAAATATCAAACTTGGAGATTTACGATGAGATACTAGTACTTTTACTAGTTTTAAATCCACTAGACATTCGGCACACTTGAATCAAATTCATTTGAATTCGTCCAATACTTGAAAAATTGTGCTTTTGTCATTCACCCCTTTTTTCACTATGGCTTTGCATGTTGGGTCCGCAGCATAGAAAACAAAAAATTTCCTACGATGAGAACTACACGCCAAGATCTATCTACTAGGTACAAAGCAACGGGTGGACATACATCCAACGAGAACTTACCCTCGAAGACAACGAGTTTTGTTAACGAGTAGGAACTCATGGTTGATGTAGTCGTACACTTGCCGATCTCAAGATCGAGTGGAAGTCCGAGCGCCACAACTCAACAGCGCATCCGTACTCGCACACATGTTTAAGCCACCGGACAACCTCCACCTCCTCGCTCCAGCGATCCAGAGGAAGCTGCAACTCCTTCCAGACGAAATGCCACCGGGAACATGTATCTCGCTAATCCGAGACCATGGGGGAATAATTCTAGAGGGGGAGAGAGATCCTTCACAAGGAGGTGTGTGGAAGAAGGAGGAAGTGGGTGGCCTTTTATAGGAGGGGGGGTACCCCCTCTCTCCATGGCCGGCGCATGGGGGGTGACCCCTCACCTCCCCCATTCATGTGGTGATAACCCCTCCACATTAAAATGCCTCTTCACATTCCCCTTTAAAGTCCCTACTTTAAATGCATTAAAATTCTCCAAGTTTAATGCTCTCTCATTTAATAAAACTCTTTATTAAATTTATTCAGAATTTTTTTAATTACTTTAATTAACAAACATTCACATATAGCCCCTTGCAATATTTCAATATCACATGCAGAACCACTTTCTGCAATTTCACCCAAAACAATTTCTGATTTCTATCGAAACAATTCCTGCGCTTTGCAATTCTTTCGTCTGAAACATATGTGCTCCAAAATGGTGTCCGGTAACTCTTAAGTGTGTCACCCTACGGTTCGCGAATAATGCATACATGATTGAGACTCCTCTCAGATCAATAGTCAGAAGCGGGACCTGGAGATCCATACTGACTCCTGCATATTCAACGATGACTTCTGTGATCGTGAGAACCTTTAACGCTTGTAACTAAATCCCTTTGTCTCTTGATATAATACATGTCCGAGATTCGATCATCAGTATCCAAATACCTAGTTTGATCTCGTTACCGACATGCACTCTTTTCTCGTTCCCATGATATAACATTCTAGTGATCACATCACTTGCTTGCAAGCTATCTCAATGTGAGATCACCGAGAGGGCCCAGAGTATATCTATCCGTCATCGGGATTGACAAATTCCACTCTTAATCCATGAGTCTCAACATAACACCTACGTAGTACTGAACCCATCTTTATAGTCACCCTATTACGGTGTGACGTTTGATGTTATCAATATACTCTTCAGGTGTTAGCAATTAACATGATCTCATGGTCTAAGATAAAGATTACTTCGTATGATGTTACAGCAATATAAACATAATGACTTGATTATAATGCTATACTTCAGATGAATGTTCATCACATCATTCCACCAATGGTGTGACCTTGTTATTAACAACATCTAATGTCCATGATCAGGAAACCTTGATCATCTTGTTAATCAACAAGCTAGTCTATAAGAGAGGCATAACTAGGAACCCTTTTTGTTTATTAAACACACATGTATTGATGTTTCCGATCAATACAATTATAGCATGCAAAATAAACATCTATCATATATAAGGAATACATAATAACAACTTTATTATTGCCTCTCAGGGCATATTTCCTTCATTGTAGTCATTTGGGAAAATTCAAGTAACCCCTTTTACTTGTGAGATTCAGCAATGAATTGCTTTCTAATCTCAAGGGATTTTTGCTATGGGATTTCTCATAACTTTAGCTTACCATTATTTCCCTAGTAGTTCGTAGGTATGTCATACTCCAAGAATTATTCTGAATACAAATGATTCACAAATGTCTCCATACAAGATATGGATTATTCTGAATCCTACTTCATGTAGTGAAAACACCAGTGGGGAAAACAAAATGATCATTATCATTGATTCTTTCCTTCTGTGAAGAGAATCGTTCAGGAACTTTGTCTGTTGCGCTTCTCAACAATCTGATGTAGGGATTTGAAACCTCATCGTGTTTTTCACTATCTTCTAAAAGCTTCATAATCAAGAAATATCACTAAAAGTGAACTTTCTCAAGAATGTACCAAAATACAAGAAATACAAGTTTGTCCTTCTTTTGGTTTCAGCTATGTATTCAAAGTTTCCAATGAATACTCTACAAGGACTTATTCATTATCGTTTTGGTTTATTCTAATAACCCCAAAACTTTTACGAATCCAAGTTGTTCACTATATATTCTAATTGAGTGCTAACTATTTCTAACTAATGGTCTCTACATCTACACTACAATGATTTATTTGGTGCCTTCTATTCACCCACTTTGATATCTAATATCACATTGTGATGCTTTGCATTTTGACATTTTAAAACGCTTTGTATTCCACAATTTCTTCTATGTCATTCTTATAAAGTCGAATTTCATTACTATTGATCAAATCATAGTAATTAGATTCTCTTTTATATTGATGCCCTTTGTTGATGAAACACCTTAATCATATCAAATAGTTTCATACTTATGTTTCCTTTGGTAAACTACTTTACACATTTAAACAATCATATAATGATAATTACCATTTTTGTTAAAACACAATACATCGAATATGTATCTACTTTTAACAATTCATTAAACACTTTGTATTCATGTAATACATGGTGTTCAAGTTATTTTGCCGAACTTAGGCATGATTTATATGTGATAAGAAATCAAATGTCTTTCACATATTATCAACATAACTTTGAATTTAAACAATGGTTTCATTCATTAATGAAATATCATTTAAGTTGGGTACTTTAAGGCATTTCAATATTTTACAAATGTTCATGCATTATAAATTAGTTTCAAACAACAAGGATAATTCACATATAATCAAACAAGATATGAACAAAATAGAAATCATTCATAAAAGTGGAACAACTATTAGTTACAAACTCATATGAATAACCGTCTCACAAAGTGTGAGACACACTAAAGAAGTTCATAATATTTTGATTACAATAACTATCCAAAATATAAAATAAATCATAAATATCGAGGGAGAGTGTCGTCGGCCTTCATCATCATGCTCGCCATCAACACGCAATGTCACCACCTCTCCAACAAGCACCTCTCATGCAGAAGGACCTGTTTTTAGCAAAACAGAACAAGTATCAAATATACTTAACACTGCAAATGTGTTTACAAGATTATAACATTTATAAAATTGTATATCAAATATATACCTTTGTAATTGATGACCTCAGTGACATTTGGTTCAACCAACACATTCCTGAGATGTGTTACGAACCGGTGGAACTCCATTGATTCTGCGTCGCCTCTCATAATGCAAGTCCTGACTTGTGCTTGATAGCTTGGTGGCAGCGACCGCAGCACAACGCTATTTTCAAAAGAGCCCGTCATCCAGCTATCCAGGAAGTATGCATGCCTCATGTACACATCATGCATGCGCTCCAAGTGGTCATCAAGTGATGAGTTCTCCTCCATCTGAATGGAGAGGAAGTCTCCCATCAGCTCATGCTCCCATATGCGTGCTTGTTCCACAAAATGTGTCCTAAGTTGTAGCATCACCGTACGAGGGTTGACATTACCCACGAAAGGCCACAGCTCATCCACCATTCCGAAACGCATTGTAACTGAAATGAAGGAGGCCATCTCCCGACGGAGATAGCGGTCTTCCCGCTGCTCTGGGGTCTCTAGGTCAATGGGCTGATCCAAATCCATCCCGTCGAGTATGTAGTCGACCACGTCATTCTCGCGAAGGAGAATGTGGAGACGCGCAACCCATATAGAGAAGTTTGATCCATCTAATCTAAGCTTCTCTCCTTCTAACCAATCAATCGTCAACAGGAAAGGTGGCATTGGGGAGAACTTTTCTATATTTATAATTGCAAAAGGAATTTTAGACTAAGTTTATAATTAAATGAGTTAATAATAACTCCACTCAGAAACACCTATCCCTAGAAGGGTTCCTAGTGATAACACGACCCCTATCAGCCACATCTCCCCCGATCGTCACGGCCATCAATGTGGGTTCAAGGGTGGACGCTAAACGTCGGTCACATCATTCATGCGACTCATGCTCGATCTTTCGACCATCCGTTTTCCGAGGCCACGCTTCTATGGCGTTCTAGGCTCGCCAACTCAACCTTAGCGTATTTGCTGTGCAACATGGCTTACACCCACTATATGCGAACGTAGATATGTCTGACACCCACGCCTGTACCATGGATCGCCTCACACCGAAGAACTTTCTTGGTGGTGCACACTAAGGGGGAACACAATCATCTTATTTGACTACCATCGAGTATCTAATACTAGCACACAATAAGATACACAAACAATAACATTGAATGTAAATGCGATGTGATATGGTCCTTCACGTCGTGATCTCCATCCATCGTCACCGGATTCCGGCGCCAGGGTTCCGGCGCCGTAGACACCAGGGTACCGATGTCTTTCCGGCGTGGTAGTCCGTCACCTCCGTGACTATCTACTACTGCGTACATAAGGTAATCACTTTACCTTTGCCACAACCATATCACAAAGCAACGCCCCATGCAAAACAAAGTTAGACGCCTCTACTTTATCTTTGCATATTTTTCGTGGCTGAATGGGTTTTACACAAGAACCATTCTTACCTACGAACTTTCCGCACAACGTTGATCAAGTAGTTATCTCTACTACACCCCTTTCGGGTCCCTCCGTTGCAAATGGCATACCAACTAATGTGAGAGAGACAGACACCCCCTAAGCCACTTTATACGGTACAAGCCGTACGTCAAGCGTGGACCAGTCTCGCGAATGAACGTGTAAAGTCGGTTGGGGGACGCTTCATTAAGCATTACTGCGGTATACTCAAGTACACGTGGGAGGGTAACAACTAAAAGATCAACGCCCACACGCTACATCTCGTGTGTTCTACCCGTACTAGCATTACTACGCATAGATCTAGCTCTGATACCACTGTAGGGGTTCCGCGTATGAAAACAATAATTTTTACCCTACGCCCCTGAACCCCTGATGCTACTAGGACCTATCTATTAGTAATACAGTAATGGGAGGGGATTTTTGCGAACTTACCCTTGAAGACCGAAAAGCGTTGTCAACGCTCAGGAGAGCGTGGTTGATGTAGACGAACCGAAGCCGACCTCAAGGTCGTGATGAAGTTCTTGCGCTCCTGTGGCTCCAACGACTTGAGTGCCTCAAGTGTGACACCTCTCGGGGAGTTACACACGTATGGTGCCTAACAATGACTCCCATTTCCCCGATCCAGCAGCAGTTGCGGAAGTAGAGCTCCCGGATCCGAATCCCGCAGCGCGACGGCGCTCTGCGGTGAAGATATCTCTTGTTCGTGCAGTCCGAACTTGGGACCATGGTCACGAGATAGATAGATAGATAGATAGATAGATAGATAGATAGATAGATAGATAGATAGATAGATAGATAGATAGATAGATAGATAGATAGATAGATAGATAGATAGATAGATAGATAGATAGATAGAGAGAGAGAGAGAGAGAGAGAATATCAATTGGAGGTCTTCCCAAAAGGCCTTTATTGAATATTGTGTGTATTTATCTGGCCAAATACCCCCACTATATATAGGGGAAAAGGAGGTACTACCTCCCTCAAAGTCCCGGTGTGGGACTAAAGGAGAGGAAGGTGAGGGGAAGCCGCCTGCCAGCCCTAGTGGGCCCCACGTAGGGGGGCTAGGCCCACCGGGCCACCCCCTTGCACCTTCTCCCTCTCTCCTTTCCCTAATGGGCCCTCTCCCCTCCGGGCATTGGCCCATTAAGCCTTTTGACCTTTTAAATTGATTTTCTATTTATAAAACAATTATGAATAAATTATTAAATCATTATTTAACATTCATTCTGAAGGGAATATGCCCGAGAGGCAATAATAAAGTGGTTATTATCTTATTCCATGTTTATGATAAATGTTTATTTTGCATGCTATAATTGTATTGATCGGAAACGTCAATACATGTGTGTTTAATAAACAATAAGGGTTCCTAGTTATGCCTCTCATATAAACTAGCTCGTTGATTAACAAGATGATCAAGGTTTCCTGATCATGGACATTGGATGTTGTTAATAACGAGGTCACAACATTAGTTGAATGATGTGATGAACATTCATCCGAAGTATAGCATTACGATCAAGTCATTATGTTTATATTGTTATAACATCATACGAAGTAATCTGTATCCTTAGACCATGAGACCATGTTAATTGCTAACACCGGAAGAGTATCTTGATAACATCAAACGTCACACCGTAACAGGGTGACTATAAAGATGGGTTCAGTGCTACGAAGGTGTTATGTTGAGGCTCATGGATCAAGAGTGGAATTTGTCAATCCCGATGACGGATAGATATACTCTGGGCCCTCTCGGTGATATCACATTAAGATAGCTTGCAAGCATGTGATGTGATCACTAGAATGTTATATCACGGGAACGAGAAAAGAGTGCATGTCGGTAACGAGATCAAACTAGGTATGGAGATACCGATGATCGAATCTCGGACATATAATATATCGCGAGACAAAGGGATTTAGTTACTAGCGTTAAAGGTTCTCACGATCACAGAAGTCATCGTTGAATGTGTAGGAGTCAGTATGGATCTCTAGGTCCCGCTTCTGATTATTGATCTAAGAGGGGTCTCGATCATGTCTGCATTATTCGCGAACCGTAGGGTGACACACTTAAGGGATACCGATACCATTTGGAGCAAATATGTTTCAGATAAAGATTTAAGAAAGCGCTGGAATTATTTCAATAGACACCAAAACTGTTTCGGGTGAAATTGCTGAAATTGGTTCTACATGTAATATTGAAATGTTATAGGGGGTTTTATGTGAATGTTTGTAATTAAAGTAATAAACAAAATTCTGAATAAAAATAATAAAATAGTTTTATTAAATGAGAGAGCATTAAATTTGGAGAAATTTAATGCATTTAAAGTGGAGACTTTAAAAGAGAATGTGAAGGGGCAAATTTATGTGGAGGGAGTTACCACCACATGAATGAGGAGGTGAAGGGTCACCCCTTGAGGCGCCGGCCATGGGGAGGGGTACCCTCTCCTCCTCCTATAAAAGTCCCCCCTCACACCCCTTCTTCCTTACACCTCCTCGTGAAGGATCTCTCTCTCCCTCTTGTATTATTCCCCCATGGTCTCGGATTAGCGAGATACATGTTCCCGGTGGCTTTATCTAGAAAGGAGTTCCTGCTTCTGCTGCTTTGCTGGAGCGAGGGACGGAGGTTTTCGGGGTACCGGACGTGTGTGCAATCACAGATGCACCGCTGCTTTGCGGTGCTGGACTTGCTGGAGCTGGATCTGAAGGACGTGCTGGAGCCAGACCTGCTCAGACTTCCACACGATCTTGAGATCGGCAAGTGTACGACTACATCAACCACGAGTTCCTACTCGTTAACAAAACTTGTTGTCTTTGAGGGTAACAAAACTTGTTGTCTTCGAGGGTAACAAAACAGTGGTATCAGAGCCTGATCTATGCGTAGGTGCTTTGCACGGGTAGTACACATATGTTTATATGTGGGCGATAATGATCATTTTATTGCATCTTCTATGTATTTTGGATATTGGTGGCATAGTGGGATGAAGCGGCCCGGACCAACCTTACATGTCATCGTACATGAGACCGGTTCCACGACTGACATGCAACTTGTTTTGCATAAGTGGCTGGCGGGTGTCTGTCTCTCCTACTATAGTCAATATCTGATTTACAACGAGTTGCTAATAACTTGGTTATCCTCGTTGTGGTTCATGTTCGTAGGTGAGAACGGTTCTATCTCCGAAAGCCCTAAGCCACGTAAAACTTGCAATTGATAAATTAGAGGCGTCTAGTTTAGATCATTGCTGGGCTAGTGTATTGATATGGTATTGTTGTAAGTAGATGTATGATAGATACTCTTACAACACATTCAACATGTAAGTTCCATAGACATTGGCCTTACACACAAAGGAATGATAGAGATCATACCACGATGCAAATGATAGAGATCAAATGCATGGACCATATCATCTCACTTTACACATTAGATGTTACCATCTTATACTGCTAGTTTGGCGCTTTTGGTAGCATTGTAAGATGATCCCTCATTTAGATATCAAGATAAAATGTGTTCTTCCTTGAGTATGCACCGTTCTATGGATCGTGTTTTGAGATATCACGTGATGATCGGGTGTACTCGAATCTACGCTTTCATATGAACGGGTGTAAGACAGTTTTACACACGCGAATACTAAGGTTCTTACTTGGCGAGCCTAGCATGTATAGACATGGCCTCGGAACACGGACCAAAAGGTTAATCATGAGTCATATGGTTGATATGATGCCCATATAGATGCTCGCCTTTGAAGCTACATCAACTCACGTGATGATCGGACTTGGTGTAGTGGATTTGGTTCATGTAATCACCAAAAAGGCACGAGGGGTGTCGTTTTTGAGTGGGAGTTCATTTCTAATTTGGATTAGTCGAACTAAATTTGTCATAAACTAAATCGAAGTGAATTTGCATAATTTGTTGTAGTCATTGGCATCTGTTCACTACCTTATACTTAGTTTCAATTGAGATAATAGAACTATAGAATTCTGGATATTTACTTTACAAACTGGTATCGTATTGTTTTGAATGTCAATTTAAAGTTTAGAAGTCCTATTGCAAACTTTCAGCAAACTCTATTTACTCCATGAAGTTTAATAAGTAGTATTAAATAAAGAGTAAAGATTCCAATGTTAGTATCTAAAGTATCATGTTTGCCTCCATGATTATTGATATTCAAAAGTTGTTTTAATATCAAGGTTATCTAGGAGCTGAAAATTGTTTCAGAAACCATCATGTGTGAAAGATATTGTGATATCTGAAACAATGTTTTTGGTTGCATTATGATAGAGTATAATTTAGCAAAATACATGTTCTCATATTGTATGAGAATTTGTGAAGGATGGAGATGCTAAGCATCCGAATCTTGGGAACTAACATTATACTCGTGATTCTTCCTTATAGGCTATAGTAGCTTGACCATGAAAGTTGTCATGATAAGGGTGAATAGAATATGTAAGTAAAATGTTTACTACACTAAAAGATTACTAAAGAATGGATTTTTGAAAGAACACCAAACATTTTATGATGGTGATTCACTTCAAAGTGCAAGTCCAAAGGTATTAGTATTTGACTATATACACTTTATACTATGTGCCATGTGAATGACACCACTATTGATGTTGATAGATTCTTTCAAAAGAAAAGGAATTGTTGAAAGAGAATCTATAAAATATTTGGCAGAAAAGAAAAGGTTGGAGATGTCCAACTTAGGTATATAGAAGATATACATGTTATGGTTGTATTCCTTGCTTCATAAACAATGTGGTTCTTAGGTATTGGATACCGGTATTGGATACAGAATTGGTTGGTATGAAGTGTCATACAGGACAACGCAATTCATGAACTGCAATGGCCGAAGTAACTAGCAAGAGAACAAGTGATGATGTTCATCGAAAACAAATAAAGTGTTATTGTGTTTTTTCGTTGTCATCAAACCTAGCCTTCAAGATTTGTTTAAATAATTGTTATTTTGTTCTGGTATTATGAGAAAAATGGTTGTTCAAATAATTACCGTATTCCATAAAGGATGGATGAACTTTTACAAGTCTAGTGGAAGAAATCACATCCATAAACACTATTGCTAATATGTCGCAAGACAAATGATTGAAAGATCACTTATGAAGTGACATTGTTGTTTAAATTATATTAGAAAGAAAACATGAAGAAACTCCATGTTGATGGATTTTTGGAGTCGTTTGATTTTGATCAATTGACGCTTGTGAAACTTTCCTCGAGATAATTGAAACTCTGTTCATAGGCCAAAGAGGAACATATGACTAACTTATTGGATATTATACATATTGATGTATATAGTCCATTATATGTAGCCATATGCGATGGATCTTTTTGCTTCATATGCTTTCTCCAGAAATTTGAGTGAATATATCTATATATTTACTTAATAAGGAAGAAGTATGAAACATTTTAAAATTGTTCAAAGACTTTCAAGATGAAGCGAAATATCATTGTAACAAGAAAATAAAAGAGTTTATGATTTGATCATAAAGGAAGATATTTGAGTTACAGGTTTAGCAAAACACCTAAGATTTTAGGAATTGTTCCATGAATTTGCACTTCTCGATAAACCACAGGAGTATGGTATGTTCGAGAGATCAAATCAAACCTTGTTTGACATGGTAAGATCAAAGGTGTCATTTATAAAACTGCCATTATGTTTTAAGGATCGAAGCTTTAGAGACTACCGCTTTTACACTGAAAAGAGCACCACCGTGATCCGTTGAAATGACAACATATAAGTTATGGTTTGGGATAAAACCCGAATTGTCTTTTCTTAAATTTTGGTATGCTATGCATAAGTAAAATGTTTACAATCAAAGTCGAATAAGCACGTCTTTGTAGGTTATCCCAAAGAATTTGTTGGGAATTTCTCCATAACATCGAGGACAAAAGAGTTTGTTACTTGGAATGTCAAGTTACTTGAGAAGGAATTTTTCGCGAAAAGTTAAGTGGGAGGACAATAGAACTTTGATAAGGTTGTTGAACCTTAGCTATATGTGCTAAGTAAGTATCGCAGCGCCGGAAAGTGTCCCGGTGGCGGCCACAATGCTCATGGCTCACGTGATTACAAAGGGTGTGATCTCGGAGATTAGAGTTCCTATTGAACCGTGTGGGTCGGTAAGAATCAAATAGTGTGATTTGATAAGCAAGTCGTTATTGTTTTGACAATAATGAACCGACTACATGCAAAGAAGCGATGATGGGCCTTGACTCCATAAAATGACTAGAAGTCATAGAATCCGTAATAGTATCCATACACGAGAAATCAAGTTTCTGAACTTGGAAGACCCTCCGGAAAGGCGTGAAGCCTATCGGTTGTGTTTGGATATATAAAGAAATAGACATGGATGTTTAACATCTATGAAATAGTCGACATGTGGGAAAGAAGTTTACGACAATGTTCAAGGAGTTGACTATGACAAGATTTGATCTTTCATAGCGATATTTAGTCTTGACGGATTAATGTAGCAACCACTACATATAATTTGATGTATGGTAGTTGAATAAACAAAACAATGTTCTTCTAATAGAATGGTTACCTAGGACGTGTACAATACACGGTCCAAAGGGTTTTGTTAATTCAAAGGGTGCTAAAAGGGCATGCAAACTTCAATAGTTGAAGTAAGCATAGCGGAGTTGGAATCTTCACCATGATGAAACTATTAAAAGAGTTTAAATTCATCGGAGATGATGAAGATGCTTGCATTTGCTAGAAATTAAGTGGGAGCGCTGAGAAATATTTCTAATACATTATGTAGAGGACATATTGTTGATTGGAAATGATGTATCTTATATTGACACAAGTTAATAATTTCATTAAAATAAGATTTCGATGAAAGACTTGGGAAAAAACAGAATATTAGGCATCAATATATGTATGGATAGATTGAGGCGCTAATATGGTTATGCCAGACATACATATATGATATATTGAAAGGGTTCAATATGGAAACAACAAGAAAGGTTCTTGCTGCATGGAAAGAATTGTATCAAGATTCAAGTGTTTCAACACTTGGTGAGTAAAACCACATGAAGATTTTGATCGATTATACCATGATATATATATATCCAAAATGTCCTATGCTCTAAATGTTATGAGCACATACCAGAATGATTCATAAGATGATCATTGGACGATAGTAAAGATATTCTTATGAGCTTTGGAAGAACTAAGAATATATCATGTATAAGTGACAAATAGTTAAAGGTAGTTCATTGTAAAGTGTTACATTGATACTATTTTTGTCACAAGATACAAATTAAATTTATCTCAATTTAGACTATGGGTGGCACAATGTAATGGAAAGGATGTTCCATGATGGATTTGGATGAGTTCCAAAGTTGAGACATTGTGACGGATACTACAACAAAAGGCTAAGTATATAACTGCTATAGTAGCAGCAAAGGAGGGCATTTGTGTTAAGTAGTTTGTTATCAAACTAGGTGTGGTTCAAAGTGGGCTAATACTATGAAGATATATTGTATGACAATAATATCAACATATTTTAAGCCGAACGAACTAAAGGTCTCACCAAAGGACCAAATTTATAATGCCATCTCATTTGAGAATGAGTGATGCGTAGAGACGCAAAGACATGCAAATACACACTGACCTGAAACTGTCAGATCCGAAGATTATGTTAACCACTAGCAATCGCGTATATGCAACACCAGAAAGCCATAGGTGTTCAATACGCAAAGTTTTTCAAACTAGATTATTGACTCTAGTGCAAGTGGGAGACTGAAGGGAATATGCCCGAGAGGCAATAATAAAGTGGTTATTATCTTATTCCATGTTTATGATAAATGTTTATTTTGCATGCTATAATTGTATTGATCGGAAACGTCAATACATGTGTGTTTAATAAACAAAAAGGGTTCCTAGTTATGCCTCTCATATAAACTAGCTCGTTGATTAACAAGATGATCAAGGTTTCCTGATCATGGACATTGGATGTTGTTAATAACGAGGTCACAACATTAGTTGAATGATGTGATGAACATTCATCCGAAGTATAGCATTACGATCAAGTCATTATGTCTATATTGCTATAACATCATACGAAGTAATCTTTATCCTTAGACCATGAGATCATGTTAATTGCTACACCGGAAGAGTATCTTGATAACATCAAACGTCACACCGTAACAGGGTGACTATAAAGATGGGTTCAGTACTACGAAGGTGTTATGTTGAGGATCATGGATCAAGAGTGGAATTTGTCAATCCCGATGACGGATAGATATACTCTGGGCCCTCTCGGTGATATCACATTAAGATAGCTTGCAAGCAAGTGATGTGATCACTAGAATGTTATATCACAGGAACGAGAAAAGAGTGCATGTCGGTAACGAGATCAAACTAGGTATGGAGATACCGATGATCGAATCTCGGACATGTAATATATCGCGAGACAAAGGGATTTAGTTACTAGAGTTAAAGGTTCTCACGATCACAGAAGTCATCGTTGAATGTGTAGAAGTCAGTATGGATCTCCAGGTCCCGCTTCTGATTATTGATCTGAGAGGGGTCTCGATCATGTCTGCATTATTCGCAAACCGTAGGGTGACACACTTAAGGGATACCGACACCATTTGGGGGAAATATGTTTCAGATAAAGATTTAAGAAAGTGCTGGAATTATTTCAATAGACACCAAAACTGTTTCGGGTGAAATTGCTAAAATTGGTTCTGCATGTAATATTGAAATGTTGAAGGGGGTTTTATGTGAGTGTTTGTTAATTAAAGTAATTAAAAAAATCTGAATAAAAATAATAAAAGAGTTTGATTAAATGAGAGAGCATTAAATTTGGAGAAATTTAATGCATTTAAAGTGGAGACTTTAAAAGAGAATGTGAAGGGGCAAATTTATGTGGAGGGAGTTACCACCACATGAATGAGGAGGTGAAGGGTCACCTCTTGAGGCGCCGGCCATAGGGAGGGGTACCCTCCACTCCTCCTATAAAAGGCCCCCCTCACACCCCTTCTTCCTTACACCTCCTCGTGAAGGATCTCTCTCTCCCTCTATTATTATTCCCCCATGGTCTCGGATTAGCGAGATACATGTTCTCCGTGGCTTTATCTAGAAAGGAGTTGCTGCTTCCGCTGCTTTGCTGGAGCAAGGGACGGAGGTTGTCGGGGTACCGGACGTGTGTGCGATCACGGATGCACCGCTGCTTTGCGGTGCTGGACTTGCTGGAGCTGGATCTAAAGGACGTGCTGGAGCCGGAGCTGCTCGGACTTCCACACGATCTTGAGATCGGCAAGTGTACGACTACATCAACCACGAGTTCCTACTCGTTAACAAAACTCGTTGTCTTCGAGGGTAAGTTCTCGATGGATGTATGTCCACCCGTTGCTCTGTACCTAGTAGATAGATCTTGGCGTGTAGTTCACATCATAGGAAATTTTTTGTTTTCTATGTTGTGGACCCAACACATTCACATATTATTCAATCTCCATGGCTATGGAACACTTCCACCTCCACTCCGGACATCCTCCGGACTTACCGAAACCCTTCCAGTTTTCTCTCTACTATTCTTAGGTGATTCTACCGATCCTATAAACACTCTCTAAGCATCATAAAGCCCTTAAGAGTGATACCCCACGGTTTGGGAACACTCCATACATGGTCGGGACACTCCCGCACCAAAGATCGACAGAGGGACATGGATGGCCATGTGACCCCTGTGCATTCCACGGAGATCTTTCGTTGTTTGAACCGGGACAGTCGTGTCTTATTCGCTTTGTCTCTCGATACTTGCATTGCCCGACATCTTATCAGTGACATCACCATGTCCTGTTCAATCTCGTTACCGAACAATGCTACTTGACTCGTTCCGACAAGTGATATCCCTGTGATCAAATCACACGCTGCGCAACTATTGGATATAACTTCTCTGAGTGGGCCCTTGAGTATCTTCCTGTCACATAGATGGACAAATCCCGCTCTTGACATATATTGCCTCTACAGTTTCCTCCGAGTACCTGAACACACCTTTATAACCACTGTATTACCAAGTGGATCTTGATGTTATCTAAGCACTCTCAGGAGACAGTGATTGATATAGCCTCACGTTCTAAGGAATAGTCTATTAGGATCCATTTCTAATCATCGTAACTTGAACTTCGTGACATGATCGGGTCATGATGTTTAGGTTGGGTATTAGTTCATCATCTCATTCTCAGAAGGAGTTGACTCCATTTCCAACTGGCATAAATGCCACATCATCAGGAAACATGATCATATTTGTTTTCCATACAACCCCCATCACATAGGGGTCGGGTTCCACTATCAACTGATAACGGAACAAAAGTCACCACCATAACCACGACCTCAGGTTCATGCTCCTGGGAGCCACTACTACCATCAAAGATGTTTTCTCCAACTAGCTACACAAAAGAAAAAGATAGAAAGAGAGGGAGACGCAAGATCACCGCCATTGACGAGGCTAGTGTTTTTAAGCTACCACAACTAACACCACATTTTACCAGGACCAATAGTAAGACAATCATATGACAAAAGGCTCTCCACACTGGAACCACGAGAGATTCTGCAAATGGAAGTTGGCTCCCTTCATTCTTCTTCCTGCTCATCAGATGGGGATCTGGGTCGCTTGCGGCTAATGGATGGTAGCCCCAGCAGAGGCACCCTCGCCCTATCCATGCCTTTCGCGTCTCCCAGCGCATTTCTCTGCAATATATCCGCTCCTTCCCGCAGCATCTCCCCTTCCTCAGCATCATGAAGACATGCCCAATGTTTCATAAAAACACAAGCATAATCACTAGATCCACATGGGACTTGATTAGTTTATGTTCAAAACAAGCTCTGTTTCTTAGCTTCCAGATAGCCCAACAGATAGCAGCGATAGTTGTTATCTGAATATTACGAAAACATGATCATCTGTCGACCAATGTACTAGTGACTAGAGTTTCACTGGGAACCCCTGGTTGTTTGTATATCACACGTGTATTGATGTTTCCACTCAATACAGTTATAGCATGATATAAAACTTAATCATAAACTATATGAAATATGATAATAGTCCTTATTACTATTTGTCTCTAGGGCATATTTCCAACAAAAAAGATGCGACCAAGATAGAGAGGTTACTGAACAGAAAACGGGGTTACCGGAAGTTGGGACGGAATTTCCACCGGTACTACCGGCAGCAAAATGCCCTAGCGGTACTACCGGTGTCCCGCTGGAACTCAAGGAGATATGCCCTAGAGGCAAATAATAAATAGACTTTTATTGTCATATCTCAATTAGTTCATAATAGTTTCATATTGTGCTCTAATTGTATCGATATGAAACATTAATACACGTGCGGTATGTAAACAAACCAAGTTTCTAGTTACCTCTAGCGAACTAGTTCATTGGTCATGAGGATGATCTAGGGTTTCGAGATCATGGGCATTTATGCCAATTGACGATAAGGTCACGTCATTAGTTGAATGATGTGATAGACAAACAACCCAACCAGTTGTATCTTAATGAGATCTAGTTACAAAGTTCACCATTAATGATAAACTAAGGAAACCTCGCAACCTGATCCTTAGACTGTGAGATAATGCAAATCACCATTCTAGAGGGAGCTTAGATGGTTATCAAGTATCACACCGTGACTGGGTGATCGAAAATGTGCTACTCAGGTTTCCTAAAGGGGCGCGTAGAGGAGTACATATCAATACCTGGATTTGCCAATCCACGTAACGAATAGATATATATGTGGCCATCTCGGTGATGTTGCATTAACGAAGCTTGCAAGCGTGTGACTGGGTCACATAATGCAATGACACTGAAACGAGAAAACAAGTTCATCGATAACGAGATCGAATGAAGGTATGGAGATACCGTATATCAAATCTCGGGTGAACTAGGTATAGAGTGGCAAAGGGAATGGGAAATGACTGTTTACGATTCAAACAACATTATCATCATGGAATGCACAGGGGTCATTATGGGTATCCCGGTCCCGCTATTGATCATTGAAGGAGATCATGTCTGTGCCATTCCCGAGCCTTGGGGAAATACACTTAAGGGTAAGATGAGCTAGAGATCCTCTGTAAGTTGAATCACCATATGAAAGAGAAAAGGAAACCGGAAAAGTTCTGTGAGAGAACCAGAATCATTTCGAGAAAGTTCCGAAGTCGTTCGGAGGAAATCGAAAGGGAACCGAAAGGTGTTTCGGGTCAAATCGGATTTTGTAATATGTATTTGCATATTAATTAATGTAATTAATATAAAATATAATATTAAAATCTAATTTGAAGGGGTAGTCCACTAATGGGCGAAACTTCCTAGGGAAAAAGGGCCCATGAGGGAAAACCAAAGGAGGGAAGGGCCAAGGCCGAGCTGCCTCAAGGGGGCCCACCCAGCCAGCCTAGGGCTGTGCGCGGGGTGGGGCCCACCCCTGGCCGGTCAGCCCATGGTGCCCTAAGGGCCCATGCGCCCCCATCTCTCCCTTGAATAGTCCCACATGGGAAACCCAAAGGGGAGGGCACACCTCCCTCCCTCTATATAAAGGGGTGCCCATGGGTAGGATTAAACACACCAATATTTGGAGAAGTCCTTTGGTTGACTTTCTCCTTCCCTCTCTCTCTCATCTCCATTCATTGGCATGGTCCCAAGTAAGGACTATCCATGCAAGAGACACCGCACCTGCAGCACACTGTTGCGCTGCAGGGATTCCAAGCTAAAGATCTACTTCCGCACTCGCGGCAGGGATCAAGGAGCTGGAGGTTGTCGTTGTACACCGTATGTGTATGAAACCATGAGGGGCCTCACTTGAGGCACCTTGGATGTCGTGAGCCGGAGCTGCTGCACGATGAAGAAGGAGCAAGGGGTGACCTACGAGGAGCATCACGACCTTGAGGTCGGCTACGAGTTCAACTACTTCAACCGTGTTCCCCTCAGAACGTTAACTGCGTACAATCTACAAGGGTATGTATTCTATATGCTCCGGTCATTACCGCGTTACTACATAGATAGATCTTGGGCGTATTAGAGTTCCAACGTAGGAACTTTTTGTTTTCTGCTGCGGAACCATACAGTGGTATCAGAGCCGATCTATGCGTAGGAATGATGTACGGCCAGTACGCACAAGTATTGTGCGGGCATTGATCCCTTAGTTGTTACTCTCTAATGTGTACTTGTTTATATCGCGGTATTGTTTGATGAAGCGGCTCGGACCGACCTTACGCGTATTCGTACGCGAGACTGGTTCCACGCTCAACATACGGCTTGTACCGTATAAGTGTCTAGCGGGTGTCTGTCTCTCATTCAATAGTTGATATAGCATTTACAACAGAGGGCCTCGAAAGGGGTGTAGTAGAGACAACTGTTGGATCCATGTTGTGGTTGGAAAGTTTGTAGTTTAGAAACAGTTCTATTGCGAAAGCCCTAACAACCACGTAAAACTGGCAATAGATAAACTAGAGGCGTCTAACTTTATTTTGCAGGAGGGCATGTGATTATGATATGGTATTGGTCGTTATGAAGGTAAAGTAGTTTACTTTTCTGTTACTAAGTAGTATAGTAATAGTCATCGTTCCGATGAACGACCTGGTGGCGTCGCGGACTTGGCGTCAAACCAAGGGAAAGATGGAGATCATGCCGGAGCGCTCGATGGAGATCAAGGCGCAAGAAGAAGGACCATATCATATCACAATATACATATTATGTTGATACCTGTTTTACATCTTATTGTGTGCTAGTATTAGATACTCAATGGTAGCAAATAAGATAATCCATATATGATTCCAATGATAGTGTTCCCCTTGTGTGTGCACCACCAAGAAAGTTTGTCGTGATGAAGCCAGACGTGATGATCGGGGGCTAGACATATCTACATTCGCATACAATGGGTGTAAGCCATGTTGCACAGCAAATACACACAAGTTAGATTTGGCGAGCCTAACATGTGTAGGCATGGCCTCGGGACACAAGAGATCGAAAGATCGAGCATGAGTCACATGGATGATGTGATTGACATTAGGGAATGTCTACCTTTGATACTGCACTGATGGCCATGACGATCGGGGGAGGTGAAGAGGATTGGGATCATGTCATCACTAAAATTGTCCAGGGGATGACAATTTTAGTGGGAGCTCAATTAGGATTGAACTCATATTATGAACTTAGTTTAGATGTCTGTTTACAAATATCTTAGTAGATCATGGCCTATCCCATTGAGGTCCTTTGCGACCATGGGGAATTTATTGCTTGATATGGAACTTAGCGAAAGGGTCCAACTTCATAGATTAATACCCACGCCTGAGGGATATCCTCGTAAAAGGTGATATTCTCTTCTTCATACAATGACCATTAGGAGATAATCCGATGACTCCACAATGTTTGTGTATTCTCCGTAATCATCCAACAAGACATTCTCCATTCGCTGGAGAGTTGGATTACAATCTTGTATTCTACAAGATCAGACACATAAAGTATGAGTCGTTGGATGAGTTTTCTTCCATGATGGATGAAAAAAAGAGAATATTTGTAGAAACACTTAGCAATCATGCATTAGAGTTATGAACTCTCGGAAGGGCTTAATTGCAATGGAGGTCATGAATGAAAAAGGGTATATGGTAGATATACAAATTTATAAATGTAATTCTTGCAAAACTCGTTGTAGTTTATATAAGTATTGGATACTTGTCCCATTTTGTGAAAACAGAATGGTCTGGTTGA
Source organism: Avena sativa (assembly GCA_916181665.1). Classification (NCBI taxonomy): domain Eukaryota; kingdom Viridiplantae; phylum Streptophyta; class Magnoliopsida; order Poales; family Poaceae; genus Avena; species Avena sativa. Next base: position 598,982,666 of record OV702289.1, read on the forward strand.
GAATTGCTGGAATTGAGGCAATGTGGCATGATGACGGCAAGCAAAACAATTTATGGCCGACATCACCCCTTTCCTCAAAGATTATCATTTGGATTAGTGCACTTGAATATAATTTTGTAATCCTTGTTTATGTGTCTTGCTTTTAGCAAGACGATTGTTCATATGAATAAGTTACAAGCCAGTTGTATTGTTCTTATGAATAATACCTTTATGGTCACATTACGATTATAAGTGAGTTATTCTCATCACTATGTTAATGATAATAGTTTAAGCATTTATAAAGGATTAGAATGCCAAAAGATATCCAAAGTTTAATTATTATATGGCACTATAGTTTAAGTCATTTTGGTTATTGCATGTTCTTCATTACAAATGAATATCAGGGTCTTAGATTCTTAATCTAGACACTTTGCAAAACCATGCCTCGTTGGGCAGAATGACTAAAACTCCGCATTCTGGTAAAAGGTGATATGCGAAGAAATGTTGAACTTTATACATAAATGATGTATCATATTTTCAACAAGATAGTGGACATCATTATTTATACTTAATGTTGAATTTTATACATAGTGATGTATCGTATTTTCAACAAATAGTGGAAATCATTATTTCATACTTCATTGTGGATTTAAGTGAATATGAATATTTACTTAATGAAACATAAGTTTGAAATTGTTTTGAATTGTTCAAAAGATTTCAAAGTGAAGGAGGATATTGAATTAACAAGAATACAGAAGTCTCTTTGATTTGATCGACATGACTAAAGTATTTATTTTAATTTTAGCATAAAAGGACTCGTGAAAGATGTTTCACAAACTATAATAATTGGACAATTTCAAAGTGTTGAAATGTCTAAATATCATAATCATTATGTATTAGATACATATGGTATAATATTATCTCTTATCAGGGTTATAATTATATATTGTTTAGAGTTAGAGATCAAAATGAGCAAACACTCGGTTGACATACAAAGGAACATCTTAGATTCGTGGAAACAACACCATAAGAGTTATGGCATGTTCGAGTTTCTAGAGGTTTCGATAATTATAAATCATGGCGAATAATCAAGTCTTTCTAGCATATTCTTAGGCAACTATGAATACATGTTCCACAAGGGGCAAACCTGCTGTTGTCCAAAGTCGATGTGTCTTGATGAAGATACAGGTGGAGGAAAGTAAAATATCAAAACAACGTATTTAACCTTACCTCCTGATTGTTGAGTAGCGCAGCGAAATTTGTTTCGTGAAACCGAACTCCACAAGTAGAGGAGAAATTAATGATAATGATCATTAAGTTTTAGTGAATGCTTTTACTAAAGAAAGTAGGATTCAACGATATATTCTACAAATTTTGCGAAATTATATTATTGATTCAATTGTCATGTTTATGAACAAGACATACCTCCAAATTACAAAGAAGCGTGATGGACCTAAGTGCGATAAATGACTAGGAGTCATAAAATCCTATATTAAGTTACATTTAAGATTGCAAAGTAACATGTTACTTGATCTTATTAAGTAAAGAAATTTACTTGATATTTCGGTATGACTTCAAAGTCATTAGAAGGAAATGAAACCTAATGAAGACATAAAGCTCGATTTGTCACAAAGTATGGAAAAATTCAAGGAGTTGACTACAATTGTAGCAATGCTTAAGTCTATTGGATTAACACTAGCAATATATGGATATTGAAGTCTCGTAACTGGAATTCTTGTTTTGATGGTGATCAAAGAATTTTGGAATGTCCAAGATTATCAAGAGGACCTACATTTGAGTGGGAGCTAATTAGCTTGGCTAAATCTTAATATGTAAGAGACATATTTTCAGTGGGAGCTAAGTAGCTTGGCCAAATCTTAATATGTAGTAGACATATTTTGAGTGGGAGCTAACTGAAATCCTTGGATCTCATATATGGATACCATATTTGAGTGGGAGCGTGACATTATTCTGAAATATGTGGACGACATTTGTGAATGATGTGATTGGTGTTAATAACATTTAAGTAGATAAATAGGGATGAAGTTGAAGTTATTAAACAATGAGACCTATCGAGATAGATTGGTGAGTTTAATAAACATTGAATGTCGAATGCTTCTTGGACTTGATTCTAAAGATGTTCAGAATGTCCTAAACAAGATTCTGAAGAACTTCAGAATGGAACAATGTAAGAAATAAGTTCTTATTATATGAAGCATTGTCTTAGTATTACAACGATGGTTAAAAAGGAAGAAAGAGATGTGTTGCATCGCATATGCCTTAGTCATAGGTTCTTCCATTGTATACTCGACGTAATGTGCCCTGAAGTTCTGGTTGGAAGGATAAGCTCTTGACTGCAAGAACATGTCTTTAAGTGATTCTTGACTTAATCACTGAACTAGAATTAAGTTTGTCCTTGAATGGCAAAAAGCAAAGTAAGTGGCATAGTTGCATTTCATGCACTAGGATCTACATAGATATAGAAGTATATAAAGGCTCCATCTGATGTGAGGTATATTGTTATGGCGGGACTAGTTCGTCTTTAACGTAGAATGATGTGTCCTAGGGCACAGTGCCCATGAGAAATCCCCTGAGGTTGATCTAAAGTCACTGTAGGCTCCTAGAAATTGGCCTCGTTCTGCTGCCATAACTGTCGTATATACACAAAGGATTGCAAAGTGTGTTTCGAAGTTTAGATGACAATAGTGAAAACGACCGTCATTATAAACACTAGAAACAAAGTCTCACTTTGTTGCCAAACGAATACTTCGACCCATTATGAGATAATGGTATGAATGTCAAAGTTAGGAAAACATTAAAGATTTGCGAAGACATAATGATCTGGTAAAACAGAACATGGACATGATGTTTTCCATAAGCATGCATGATCAATAAACTCATATGTGATATGGTTTATGATGAGTAAAATGCGAGCTAGATTATTTGTACTCTAGTGCACGTGGGAGACTGAAGGAGATATACCCTAGAGGCAAATAATAAATAGGTTTTTATTGTCATATCTCAATTAGTTCATAATAGTTTCATACTGTACTATAACTGTATTGGTACGAAACATTAATACACGTATGGTATGTAAACAAACCAAGTCTCTAGTTACCTCTAGCGAACTAGTTCATTGGTCATGAGGATGATCTAGGGTTTCGAGATCATGGGCATTTATGCCAATTGACAATGAGGTCACGTCATTAGTTGAGTGATGTGATAGACAAACAACCCAACCAGTTGTATCTTAATGAGATCTAGTTACAAAGTTCACCATTAATGATAAACTAAGGAAACCTCGCAACCTGATCCTTAGACTGTGAGATAATGCAAATCACCGTTCTAGAGGGAGCTTAGATGGTCATCAAGTATCACACAGTGACTGGGTGATCGAAAAGGTGCTACTCAGATTTCCCAAAGGGGCGCGTAGAGGAGTACATATCAAGACCAGGATTTGCTAATCCATGTAACAGATAGATACATATGTGGCCATCTCGGTGACGTTGCATTAACGAAGCTTGCAAGCGTGTGACTGGATCACGGAATGCAACGACACGGAAACGAGAAAACAAGTTCATCAGTAACTAGATCGAATGAAGGTATGGAGATACCGTAGATCAAATCTCGGGTAAACTAGGTATCAAGTGGCAAAGGGAATGGGAAACGGTTGTTTACGGTTCAAACGACATTATCATCGTGGAATGCACAGGGGTCATTATGGTCATCCTGGTCCCGCTATTGATCATTGATGGAGATCATGTCTATGCCATTCCCGAGCCGTGGGGAAATACACTTAAGGGTACGATGAGATAGAGATCCTCTATAAGTTGGAATCACCATATGAAAGAGAAAAGGAAACCGGAAAAGTTCTGTGAGAGAACCAGAATCGTTCCGGGAAAGTTCCAAAGTCGTTTGGAGGAAATCGAAAGGGAAGCGAAAGGTGTTTTGGGTCAAATCGGATTTTGTAATATGTATTTGCATATTAATTAATGTAATTAATATTAAATATAATATTAAAATCTAATTTGAAGGGGTATTCCACTAATGGGCCAAACTTCTTAGGAAAAAAGGCCCATGAGGGAAAACCAAAGGAGGGAAGGGCCAAGGGTCAAAGGGCCAAGGCCTAGCCGCATCAAGGGGGCCCACCTGGCCAGCCTAGGGCTGTCCGCAGGGTGGGGCCCACCCCTGGCCGGCCGGCCCATGGTGCCCTAAGGGCCCATGCGCCTCCCCCTCTCTCCCTTGAATAGTCCCACATGGGAAACCCAAAGGGGAGGGCACACCTCCCTCCCCCTATATAAAGGGGTGCCCATGGGTGGGATTAAACACACCAATATTTGGAGAAGTCCTTTGGTTGATTTTCTCCTTCCCTCTCTCTCTCATTTCCATGCGTTGGCATGGTCCCAAGTAAGGACTGTCCATGCAAGAGACATCGCACCTGCAGCACGCCGTTGTGCTGTAGGGATTCCAAGCCGTAGATCTACTTTCGCACTTCCGCCAGGGATCAAGGAGATGGAGGTCATCATTGTACACCGTATGTGTAAGAAACCACGAGGGGCCTCACTTGAGGCACCTTGGATGTCGTGAGCCGGAGCTGCTGCACGGTGAAGAAGGAGCAAGGGTGACCTGCGAGGAGCATCGCAACCTTCAGGTCGGCTACGAGTTTGACTACATCAACCACGTTCCCCTCGGAACGTTAACCGCGTGTGGTCTACAAGGGTATGTATTTTATATGCTCCGGTCGTTACCGCATTACTACATAGATAGATCTTGGGCGTATTAGAGTTCCAACGTAGGAAATTTTTTGTTTTCTGCTGTGGAACCCTTCAGGAACTACTGGTCAGGCAAAAACTCTAGAACCAAAACTGCCACAACTTTTGCATCTGAACTCCAAACGATATGAAACCAATTTTGTTGGAAAGATAGCTACGTGTAGAATCCAACAAATATTGGGTATCACCAAGGGATAAAATACCATGAATATATATGTGAGATATCTCCCAAGGTGTGGAGTCAGAATAAACCCGCAAGATTAAAAACACAATAGGATATTCAAGGGAAATGTTTTTGATGAACTAGAGCTTGTTGTGATTATAACAACAAGCTCTAGATCCTCAAATGTACAAGAACCAAACAACAACCAAGAAATATGATGATATGAATGCAAAGGTTTGAGTTCTCTCTCCGAAAGATACGAATGAGTCACCACTTGAGAGCCCCTCTTGATAGTACGGATATCTATCCTAAACCCGGTCTCCCAACACTACAAGAGACCGGTAAAATAGAAAACCTATCAAGATCATACCTTTGCCTTGAGCATTCCACTTGAGCTTGATGTAGACTGTCTTATCCTTCTCAAGATGGATCGCCTTTCTTATTGCACTTTCTTGCTCTTGGAAGGCTTGAGAAATGCTCCCCATACTCCATGGGGAATCCTATTATTCGAACTTGTCTTCATCACTCCATGAATGCCGAGGATGGCAAGCTTCACACATGAGATCTTCTAGAGATGGTGCACCTTGAACTTGCACATCAATTCTTGATGATGATGTCTTGAAGATAGCCATGAGGAACCCCATCTTCTTCTTCTTCTTCTTCTTCAAGACATACTTGATCTTCTTCTTCTACTTGATTCCAATAGGCACAAAGTCCTTGGACATTGCTTCTTATTTTTCATCCTTGAAACCAACACATGGTCTAAGCGATGCCAATGGACAAACCTACAAGTGAAACTCAATTTGCACATTAGTCCATAGAAATTATCATTAATTACCAAAACCACACATGGGGCATACATGCCCTTTCACTCTTCCTCTTCTTTTTCATCTTCATCTTCATCTTCATCATCTTCATCATCTTCTTCTTCTTCTTCTTCTTCTTCTTTGTATTCCTTCTTATTTGTTCTTTGTCTTTCGGGTGTCGGTGGAACGATCATGGCGTGAGGGGAGTTCCCGGATGACTTCCGATTTCTACTCCTACAACAATCTCTCAACAAGAAGGCATTGAGATCCTTAGGAAATTCATATCGGCGATTGCGGGCATCACGTCGCTCCTAGATCCCTTGTGTCAAAAGCCTGTAGGCAAATATTTTTGTGGCTAAAAGCTAAGGCGCACAGCGACAAGCTAGTCGAAACCTACATCGGGTACCAAATCTATGCAAGGCAGACCCACATACTAGCAGGGGAGCTAAAGATGATCCCTATCACCTGGTAGTTTGTGTCTAGGGGCTTGATATGGTCGGGTAATTAAAGGCGACATCCTATGGATTCACCCATCCGCTCATCTTCGTCGTCACCTTGGACCTCCTCCTAGGAGGAGGACAAAGGCAACTCCAAAACATTAAGGTGGAAGTGACAGTCCACAGCGCGCCGCGGCCTAGGAGCTCCGCGCCTCTACTCTGGGCGCACAAAAATGCGTGAAGTACGCGTCGCACCACATCATGGCTACTCGCGTGCTATCCACCGCGCATCGGAGATGTTCTTGCCACGTGCGGTCCTAGGCGGTGGAGAGCTCGAGGGGGCAATGGAAAGAAGAAGACCTAGAGGCCCGTGGAGCCACGAACAAGCCCCCTCTCACCAACTGGCGACAATACTATTCATTGCCCACATTTTGCAGATTTGGTTATGGGCTAGCCAAATTCGGTGGCCAGAAGGGTGTGAGGATGGAACCAGCGGGGGATTTGGTAGCGTAGGGGACATGGGGAAATTTACCCTGGTTTCCCCCCTCCAGCCCGATATATAGGGACGGATGGCCCAAATTTATCCAAGGCGGGCTGACTTGGTGGATCTGTCCGGGGCAGAAAAATGGTCCAAAGCCCGGACCTGTTCGGGCACCAAAATGGTCGTTTTTTTCTGGTTTTGGACCACTTTCGGGTCTTGGTCCTGCCAAATTTTACCAAACTCCCCTAAAAAAACTTTACCAAACATATCATTGGCTGAATTCAACTGATGGTCCACATCACATGTGACCAGACCGTTCAACCTCCATTCTTAGTTACCGGTAGGATGTTTTCAGAAGAACATTCTAATCGCCAGCATCTGTCAACTGAGCCAGCAGTACGAAAAGAGTCTCGTAGATAAAAAGGTAAATGATACCACTTTCCCGGGGATCCCGTGACTCGATCCCCCGGGTCGTCGACACGTCCGCGCGTGAGACGCGCTATCGTGGTAGGCCCGACCCACACCTCCACCTACCTTATCTTTCTCTTCCCTTTTTCTGAGTTTCTCGCGTGTGGGCTGCCCGTGGCCACACTGCTACCTCGCCGACGCGCCTTCTGCCTGCCCCGAGGCCATGCTGCTTCCTCGCCGGCGTGCCGTCCGCCTATCGTCCTAGCACGCGTCGACGTTGTCATCCCGCGACTATACAACTCCCTCGCCAGCGGCCGGCGCCCCGCCCCTGCGCCGCCGTCACCCAGGCATCGCGTCGCCGTTGCCCGGCTTGTCTGCCCCCCGTCACGCATCGCACCGCTACTCCATCTAGCCCGCAAGCTAGCGTCGAGGACGACGGACTCGCCACCGGCAGGGGCCTCGTCGGATGCTGCCCCCTCCGCTCCCCTCTCTCCCAACTCCGGCGGGACCAGCGATTCGAGGTGGCGCATCCCGTGCATATTTGCTACCGATGGTCGGTACTGTTGCTACCCGCGGCCGGCGACGTTGCTACCGATGGCGGGTGGCTTTCGCTACCCCGGGTGTACACCGTTGCTACATATGTTGTTTGTCGTGCTACGAGCATTTTGCTATCTTACAATAATATTTATGCTACATATTCATTTTTGTTTTGCTACTTTCGCACAATGTTTTTGCTACAACCGTTCTATGAATTTTGCTACGAGGTATCCGGCGAGAGATCTCCGGCGAGGTCTCCAACGAGATCGAATTTGCTACAGTGGGACACTTTATTTGCTACATACATTTTGTTGTTTTGCTACAATAGCGTAACATTTTTGCTACATCGGTCTCCGGCGAGGTCTACCGGTGAAAGTCTCCGGCGAGGTCGGATCTGCTACATTAGCATAATATTTTACTACAGAGTCTCCGACGAGGTCTCCGGCGAAGTTCCATCGAGGCAATCTTTTTCCTATTTTTTTTTTGGATCGAAGCGGGATATTTTGTAGAAAAAAGACTGCTGGGGACCCGGGGGATCGGGGGCAATTATCCCCGGGAGACGCGTAGCACTCTCTATAAAAAAAAGAACAGAGCTCCAATCAGGATTCAACTGCAATCAGGATTTCATCACGGAGAGGGCACGTCTTACAGATCCACACAAAGAAACAAGTTTCAAGGACACACCAGAGAGAGGCAGGGGAGGAGGATTCATCGACGTTCTGCGGCAACTACGGCTACTAGTACGAATTCTTGTTTCAGGGAAGACAAGGAAACGAGAGCCGCATTCCTTACTAATATGCAATGCACAAATTTCCTCCTTCCGGGTAAAATAATGATACCACCAGCAGCAGAGGAGGCTGCATCACTTGGCCATCATCACCTTGACGAACTCCTCGTAGTTGATCTGGCCATCACCGTCGACGTCAGCTTCACGGATCATCTCGTCGACCTCCTCGTCCGTTAGCTTCTCGCCAAGGTTGGTCATGACGTGACGGAGCTCCGCAGCCGAGATGAAGCCGTTCTGGTCCTTGTCGAACACCCGGAAGGCCTCCTTGAGCTCCTCCTCCGAGTCGGTGTCCTTCATCTTGCGAGCCATCAGGTTGAGGAACTCTGGGAAGTCGATGGTGCCGTTGCCGTCCGCGTCCACCTCATTGATCATATCCTGGAGCTCTGCCTCGGTTGGGTTCTGCCCCAGCGAACGCATGACCGTCCCCAGCTCCTTGGTTGTGATGCAACCTGCCCAGTACACGACGAGAATTTCACATGTCTGACTAATTCAGCAATCATATCACATGTTTATGTTCAGAGTGAGCATAAACAAATAAAAAAAACTAATCAGACTTGAATACATGAAGTATGGCAGAAGCAATCTAAATCCTATCCAGATAAACAATAGGTTAAACTTGCAGTGTCGAGCTGTATTAAGCTACTGAGCCCTTGTCCAGCATGATAATATACCCAGGCCATGATCCTCTAAACAGCAGTAATTAAATCAACTTTATCCTAAATTAGGTTCTTCATGAAGCGATGCAGTTATACAGAGACCAAACCAAGTTCATGCTGAAAATCGGTTCTGGACAGGTTGCCACCGTATGAGCCCTATCCGGCAGCAAACTGTTCTCACAGTTGCTAAATTGATTCATATAGCTGGATCTATGAGTTTCAGTCCCCCAACAGAACTGAAATAGATCTACGATTCAGCCGTTCTACACATCTGAGTGCGATAATAAGTCGACCATGGAGGAGTTTGATTTGTTCCACATCCAGGGTATGATCTAACGAGTCTGTCACATCCGGGTCCGAGATGAGGTCACATCCGGCATGACGCTGAGGTGGCCACAATCACAATCTGATGACGCTTCCAGAAGAGCATCATTTCCACAGCAATTACGCGAGATAACGACCCTTGGCCGTGCATCATACGGCAGTGCAGACTACAGTGACAGGTACATGGATTTCTACACTTTGCGGAGTGATTTCTACACAATATCTTTAACATCATTCTGTACTCCTGTGCTAATCAAACAGTAGACAGTGATGAGGAACTCATGGGGGCTCTCCTTTAATGGTAAGCCAAGAGCATCGACACAGATCACGACAATCGCAGCATCAAGAACATGAACACATGCCATCTTCCTAAATAAAGAGAAAAGAACAAGAAAAAAAATGGAAGATTTACTTACCATCGCCGTCCTTGTCGAATAGGCTGAAGGCCTCCTTGAACTCGGCGATCTGGTCGTCGGTGAGTTGGTCCGCCATGTTCTCTTCTCAGGGCAGGGGGCTCTTCTCGTTTCCTCGCGGCGAGCACTGGACAGGGAGGGGGGATCTCTTCTTTGACCGGGGAGGGAGGAATGAAAAGAGGGAGGGAGGGGAGGCTGGGAGCGATTTGTGGCCTCGCGTCGGGGAATTTTACCGGTCTTTATACGCGCCCGCACCCCGTCCGGCCCGTTCCGCCGTCCACGCGCCCCCGTTCACGTCGCGGGGCGAATTCCCCGAACTGCCCTCCCGCTCCTCCTCCTGTCTGGCTCCGAGCCCGGTGCTATGTGTCGGGCCAATCAATCATGGTGTGCTTGCTGGTCGCACGTGAGGGGTCGGTGCTGCACTTGCTTTGTTAATGTTCCTTGGTGTTGTCACAGGCTGGGCGCCGCCTGTATAGTTTGACGTGCCGGTGTGTTTGCAAGCGATTGGCAGCAACGGTCACTGATTAATCCTCTGAATTAATAAACGGTCACTGATTGAGACGTGGGCACACGATGAGTCAGCACCGTCCTTGCCCGGCCTCACCGGCGGTAGAACAAAAAGACTCGACGTCTCGTGAACGCAGATCAATTCAAAGTCTTTAAATGTTTTTTTTCCAGAGGTGGTATTTTTTATCCCAGGTGCAAATAAATCTATTATGAAAAATATATAAGAAATAAAATAAAATTGTTAAAAAAATCTGAACTAAAATTTCGCAATTATATTCGGACATTCTATGTTCTTACATAAGTTTTTAGCAGAAACGAACATTTTAAAGGGACTTGTATAAAAGGGACAAAAAAATGTTCGTCAGTAGACACGTCGGACCACTGAAATTTGTCTTTTTTACATAGGACATCTAAAATGCTCTTTTCTCACGCAAACTTGTGTACACAAATATAAATGTACATGCAAATATTTTTTCTAAAACTTTTTAACATGTTAAAATGTGTTTTCACACAGTAGGTTTATTTGCAGCCGTGAGCCGAATTATATTTTCGTTTTTTCGTACCATTTCGCTTTCTTGAGCATTATTAGACAGGGCGTTGCAGTAGGTGGTGCTCCCCCTACGATCTTTTTTCTCTTCTTGTATTGGCATGTTGTGGTTTTGAACTGTTGTTTCATTTCATTTCCTTCTAGTAAATCAGATGCGTTTTAGTGAGAGAGTATGGCTCTACCGTGTGAGTTCCACCCCCTGGGTCATCGCCGACACACACACATCTCCTCCACCACACCCACCGGACCTCTCTTACTGGAGTTGGAGAGCGGTCTGCTTCTCCACCGCACCTGATGGTTCGCGCTCCCGACATGTGGGTACTGTGTCCCTAGATCAGATCAATCTTGCTTTTAGACATCGATGGCAAGGTGGTGGATCATGACAACTCCACATGCAAAATCTTCTCGAACAGTAGAATTAGATTCCCGCGATTTGAGATACAAATCGGTCACAAGATCGGTGGTTTGTTGATCATGCGAGGGTTTGGAGGGTTCCACTCGCATACCGTCCTTGGCACGTGTATGCGGAGTGGTGCGCCTTAGACAAGATCTGTATTGTGACATCAACAATGGCGGGATCGGACTCGAGATGTGACAATGTCGATCTGAACAGTTCTAGACCAGACACGAGTATTGGCTCCTCTGTTGGCGACCGCATCGGATGCGCAAACCGTCAGTCTCACCAGCCCCTCCGCTTTAACCCTAGATCGGGGGCAGTGTGTGGCATCGTTTTCGTTCGCTCGTCATATAACCCTAGGGTGTACAGGGTGTATAGAACAACATCCAGCAGGAAAGTGAACATGTGGATAAAGACAAAAATTTAGTTCTAGATATACTCTAGGACTCTGGTGCTAGTTTTGAGTCTTTCCATGAAAGGATGCAACCCTTCCTATGTATTAAATGGGAGGCAGTAGTATGCTAAGAAGAAATGATGGTTTTGCTCATAGTTCTTCGGATGGAATAGGTAGTGATGGAATTCAACACCAAGTTCCTATTGCAGAACCTCGGGGTGGCCCGCATGATGTCCATATGGATGTGGCTGCAGCCCTAGCTCCTCAAGTTGTGGGAAATGAAATTTCCCCTCCTTCAAGTAGCAGAAGATCATGCTTTCAAAAACTTTGTTAATAATGTGGCTCACTCTGGTAGTGACAAGTGTCTAAAACCTAGAAGGAATTATATGCAACTCATGGAGCCAATTCTGTAAGAACATTATGGGGAGGAGAAGGTAATGAAGAGGAACAAAAATTTTAGGAGTTGGTGGACTTTGATGATAGTATCTCTGATCAATATGACAACATGGGGATTATCTAATGAAAATGAAAGGGATACCTATGTTCAAGAAGTTGTTCTTGTTCTAAAGGCCCCAAACCTTGAGCATGAGCATACTGCTGTTGTGATTCCTGAGTGGAAAGCACCCAGGAAGAAAACCAATATATGGAGGTGGATTCTGATGGTATTCCTCCTTCTATGACTGAACCTTCTACAACAAGCAACAATCATGAATCCTAGCACAATACAAAGGTGATGGTAGAAGATAGGATTAGGCAATATAACAGTTCGAGAAACTTGGAAGATACTAATATTAACTCCCATAACTCTTTTGTTGTTCTTGACTCTGATGATATCTATTCTAGAGCTCTAGAGATGGGTGTTGATCCTTCTTACTTTTTCTTTAGATAAACTTGATTACTTGAAAGATTTAGAATTACCTAGACATAATGTTTCTGCTAAACAAAAATCTGTTGTTGAAAATGCTTCTAAGACTAATAAGCAGATCCAACTCCTGGGTTGGGGTGAAGATGATGCTGAAAAGATGGTTTTACTCATGTGATTTCCAAGAGTAGTAAGAATAAAATCAGATCTCCCCGTAAAATCCAGTTAAAAATACTAATGTGGATGTTGCTGGTTCCCCTAGAGGAGCACAAGTTGGTTGATGTGTTGCCTCAGTAAAAGCTCACAAGAAACCACACTTTATGCGGGATTGTGGCTGGATTTAGGGTGAAGAGTAAAAATCCCAAATTCTTAAGATAGGTGTTAGTCTAAATTGCAGGGGAGTAGGGGACAAAGGTATGTGTGTTTTCTGACAAGATTTGATCAAGGAGGAGGGTTTAGATTTCCGAGAGCTGCAGGAAACTATCAAAAAAGATTATCCCTTGCCTTCTTCAGGAAGATTGATCTTTTGAATCAATTTTCCTAGAGATGGTAACCTTATGTGCTTTCTTGAGCATTATTAGACACGTTGCAGTAGGTGGTGCTCCCCCTAGGATATTTTTCTCTTCTTGTATTGGCATGTTGTGGTTTTGAACTGTTGTTTCATTTCATTGCCTTCTAGTAATTCAGATGTGTTTTACTGAGAGAGTGATGGCTCTACCGCGTGAGTTTCGCGCACCCCCGGGTCGCCTGATGGCCCAAAATATATCGAGCTCGTTGGGGAACCCCAAGAGGAAGGTATGATGAGCACATCAGCAAGTTTTCCTTCGGTTATGAAACCAAGGTTATCAATCCAGTAGGAGCAAGGAAACACCCCAAAGGTGTTGCTAGCTAACCTTTGGCAGGGTGCACTACCGGTGTCAGCAGCAACGTGGAGACCTGCACAACACAACCATAGAACTCTACCCCCAACTTGCGATGAGGTTGTCAATCTCACCGATTTTTCTGAAAACAAAGGATTAAACGTATCGAGTGGAAGAAAGTAATAGTTTGCAGAAAGTAAACACAAAGCAGTAAACAATTGATTGTAGATTGATGGTAAAAGAAAGGACTGGGGTCCATAGTTCACTAGTGGTGGCTCTCCTTAAGATAGATGACATGTTGGGTGAACAAATTATAGCGGGGCAATTGACAAACATTGATAAAGCATACAAGCATATACTACTCATCTTGACTCCTTTGAGACTTGATTAGGCATTACAACATTATACATAGACCGCCATCCAACTGCATCTATGACTAATAATCCACCTTCAGGTTATCATCCGAACCCACTCCAGTATTAAGTTGCAAGCAACAGATAATTGCATTACGAATTGCGTGTAAAGTAAACAATACGATTGTTCTATGAACAAAGTATTGTTGTTTTCTCCCTAGTAGCAACAACACATCTAGTACCTTAGAGATTTCTGTCACTTCCCCAGATTACTAGAGGCATGAACCCACTATCGAGCATAAATACTAACTCTTGGAGTTGCTAGCATCTACTTGGCCAAGATAGCTACTAACAACGGAAAGCATGCAAGATCACAAATAACAAAGACATGATAGAATCAATAATCAATCTGAAATAGCATTTCAATATCCATCGGATCCCCACAAACACAACATGCAGAATTACAAATAGATGATCTTGATCATGAACGGAGCTCACAAGATCTAGACATGAAAGCACAAAGGAGGAGAACCAGCCATCTAGCTACTACATGGACCCGTAGTCCAGAGATGAACTACTCACGCATCACACCGGAGGCTTGCATGATGATGAAGAAGGCCTCTAGGATGAATTCCCCTCTCCGGCAGGGTGCCGGGAAGAGCTTCAGATCCCTCTCGATCTAGGGATGGAGATGACGGCGGCTACAGACTCTTTTGTGGATTTTTGATCGGGTACTTAGGGTTTCTGTATCAGAGGCAATATATAGGCGGAAGGAGAGGCCGAGGGGGTGCCTGGGCTGGCCACACCACCCCCTGGCGTGGGCCAAGCCTGACCGCGTGGCCAGGTGGTGTGGCCGCCCTCTGGCCCTTCTCCGTCTCGTATTCTGGCTCCAAGTGTCCCCCGGTAAAATAATAACTTTGGCTTTTGTCCCGTCCAATTCCGAGAATATTTATTTTATGACTTCCTAGAACCAAAAATAGCAGAAAACAGGCAGCTGGCACTATGGCTCTTGTTAATAGGTTAGTCCAAGAAATCATATGAAAATTACTCCAAAGTGTGGACAAAACACAAGAAAGTAGATAAAACCAAGAATGGAACATCAAAAATTATAGATACATTTGCAATGTATCAACATCCCCAAGCTTAACTCCTGCTCATCCTCGAGTAGGTAAGTGATAAAAAAGAAAGAATAATTTTTGGGGTGACATGCACCATCATAAACTTGATCAAAGTATTTGTAAAACATTCGAAGCTGGGATCACAGTACTTCAATCATAACATGAAAGACAAAGTTCTAGCAATAAGACAAAGAAACTATGTTGCAACATGAAAAGGCACAAACAAAAGATTCATGAATAACAATGCTTTGCAAGACGTTTGTTTGTTTCACATAAAGAAAACATAGCATAGTAGCATTCAACTTGTCCCTCATAGAGTAGCAAACATAAATGCATAGGACACCTTCAAAGTTTATAAGAGTGACTAGATACAAATAGTTTAAGACAAGCAATATCAAATTATGCATCAATCAACAAGTCTTGGGACAATGCACATAGAACTAAGAATGGCCACTATGCTCTCAAAGTAGGTGCATAAAGATAGAAGGTGGAGACTAACAATAAAAGTAAAAGAAAGGCCTTCATAGAAGGAAGTAGGGATTCAAGTCTCATAAAGAGCTTCCAAAAATTATGGTACTTATTATCTTTCAGCTCTCATTTCTCCTATCATAAGCATCTTGAAGGTGATTAAGGTTAAAGTGACACATGTAAGAGGATATGCTTGACAAGTTATAAACCGAAATCTCATGCCCTTTACTTACGAAGACCGAACCTCATGCTACTCAACTTTAGTCACGAGTAAGCTCTTGTCATTGTAAGTACATATGTATCATAAAGAACCGCCAACGGGGTACCCCTTTCACATGATACAGGAGCTATCCCATAATCAAAATGACAAGGCAAGCAGACAATGAGCATCTCAGCGATCTTTTTATTTGCTATTTGCATAGGTTTTATTAAGGATGCTTCATAGAGTGCTCATTATGGTGATGCTGCAAGTTTCTACCATGATTAGGCATGGCTTAGGCTAGCGGCCCAGGCGTTTCTCTAACACACATACAAACTCCATGATCTTACAAGTTCCACTTTTATTTCACACCGCCGAGATCCATAAGAAAAAGAACATGATATCAACGGGGTACAAAGTACAAGTGCAATGTTGAAAGCGTTCCCCATGATACATGGTTCTGCTAATTTCTACTTATAAAACGCAAGCATATACGCAACAAAGAAGGACCCAATGGTTCAAGTTTATTAAATACAAAAAAGTAAAGTGTGCCATCAAGTTCGTGAGAGCTTTAATCACTAGTTTTCTCATGACAAGTTTAATTTGGAAGATAAACAAAAGCAAGAATATACTTGGAATAGCATATGCTAGTAGGTAGGTATGGTGGACTCTTTGGAATAACTTGGATGCATGAGTGGAACTCATACTTGGTTGTGGAGGCTAGCAAAAGACTGGGAGCGACAAACTAAGAGAGCAATAATGGCCATAATCATGCATAGCGACAAAACATCATTGATCAAAGCATAAAGTGATACTACAAGTTGAAAACTAAAGGATCTTAAAGTCTATGGTGAGTTGATATAGTCATAACATGGTGTGAGCATGTGCCAAGTCAACCCAAATAAAGCATCAAAGGAGAATACCACAATACTATGCTTTAATATGCTAAAACAACACATGATTCATCCAAGGCACATTAAGCAATCTCAATTGTTTATAACAAGTCATGATAAAACAAAGAATAATAAGCATAAATCCAAAACAATATCAAGCATGGCATGACAAAGCATAGGCCACAGTCAAAAACAAGCTCTCTTTACCACTTAAGCATGAACTTTCCTACTCTTTTCCAATCCAAACCAAACTATTTGAAAACCAATGTATGAAAGAGGGGGTCCAACCAATTTATTCATAAAACTAAGCAAACAAAGAAAACTAAAAACCAAAACGAAAACAAAAATGAAAAAGAAGATGCTCCAAGAATAACACAACTGTGCATGAAACAATAAAAATGAAGTGTTTGGAAGAAACCTGGGATTTTTATTGATGAAGAAGGGGATGCCTTGGGCATCCCCAAGCTTTGACGCTTGTAATTCTTGGATATTTCTTGGGGTGACACGCGTGGCATCCCCAAGCTTGATCCATCCTTCATCTCATTACTCATTCCTTCCATACACCTGAAATTTTTTCTTCATACAAAACTTCACACAATCTTTATTGGCAACATTAGTGTACTCAAGATAATAAGTCTTTAGGTTCAGTTCTAACACCAATAAACTTCCATTAGAACACTAGATACTGTAACACTTTCCTCAAAAATCTCAATTCCCCAAAAGAACTAAAAAAGGAACTAACAAGAAGCAAATACAGAAAATGACAGAAATCTGTCAAAACAGACCAGCAGGTAAAATCGAATTTTTTCGAAGACCTTCTGTTGCTCAAATCAAAAAGTGTTGAACTAACGAAAGTTAGATAACAACTTGGGGCAGAAGCACAAAAATTCACGCCTCAAAAAGACGTACAGATATTTTGCACTAATTTTTACGGTGAAGCACATAAATCTATTTCGGGACAGCAACTTTCCCAATCATTACTTCTCTCTTATTAGAGGTTACTCTTGGCACAAAAAGCAAATAAAAAGGATAAGGAGCGGTTATTACTGAAGTAATAACTTCCAAAACTCATCTAAAACTTTTGGGTTATCTCCCAATAAGTACTTTTCTTTAACGCCTTTAAGTTAGGCATAAGAAGCAAGAAAGAATCAAGTGTTCTCAAATGAAGAAGCATTAAGAGCAAATTTTGTTTTCATATGAGAGGCAAAGAAATCTTCTCTCTCTTCTTAGGGAAGTGTTCTATACCTTTCTTGGGTGGGAGTTGATATTTAATTGTGCCTTCTTTCATATCGATAATGGCACCAACAGTTCTAAGAAAAGGTCTTCCCAAAGTAATAGGACAAGAAGTATTGCATTCAACATCCAAAACATAGAAATCAACGGGGACATAGGCATTGTTAACCATAATAAGAACATCATTAATACTACCCATGAGTTTTTTTAGCATTATCATCAAGTGGGACATTCAAATAACAATCTTCAAGTGGTGGCAAATCAAGCATATCATAAATCCTTCTAGGCATAATAGAAACACTACTATCAAGATCACATAAAGCTTTGAAATCAAAATCATTCACTTTCATATTAATGATGGGTTCCCAACCATCTTCTTGTTTTATAGGAATAGAAGCTTTATGTTTCATATTTTCTTCTTTAATCTTTATGAGAGCATCAATAATGTGTTTTGTAAAGGCCATATTCATAGCACTAGCATTAGGACGTTTAGCAAGCTTTTGTAGGAACTTAATAACTTCAGAGATATTGCAACCATCAAGATCAAAATCATAATTATCATCTAAAGTATTAGAGCTATTACTAGCCTCAACACTAGTGGTAGTGATAGCAGAAACACTAATGCTTCTAGCAATTTCATCTTCTCTTTCCCACTTAGCATGCAGTTTAGCTAATAGTCTAACATTTTCATCAATTCTAACTTGTATGGCATTAGTAGATGCAAAGGGATTATCATTAGTTTCAGGTTTAGCATCAATTTTATTCAAAGAAGATTGAGCTTTAGCCAGTGATGCTATATTTCTTTCAGCATTAGAGAGTTTTTCCTCAATAGTTTTATTGAAAGCAGTTTGTTTACTAATAAAGTCCTTAAGCATAACTTCAAGTTCAGAGGGTGCACTCCTATTATTGTTGTAGGAATTTCCATAAGCATTACCATTGTTGGGAGGATATGGCTTATAATTGTTGTTACCAAAATTACTCCTGTAGGCATTGTTGCTAAAATTATTATTTCTTATAAAGTTCACATTAACTTGCTCTTCTTGAGCAACCAAAGAGGCTATAGGAACATGATTTGGATCAATATGGGATTTCCCATTAACAAGCATAGACATGATGACATCAATATTATCACTCAAGGAGGAGGTTTCCTCAATAGAATTTACCTTCTTACCTTGTGGAGCTCTTTCAATATGCCATTTAGAGTAGTTAACCATCATATTATCCAGAAGCTTTGTTGCATTACCCAAAGTAATTGTCATAAAGGTACCTCCAGCAGCTGAATCCAATAGGTTCCTTGAAGACTAGTTCAATCCTTCTGAAGATGTCCTTGACTCCCCGGCAACGGCGCCAGAAAAAGAGCTTGATGGCCCAAAATATATCGAGCTCGTTGGGGAACCCCGGGAGGAAGGTATGATGAGCACAACAACAAGTTTTCCCTCAGTTATGAAACCAAGGTTATCAATCGAGTAGGAGCAAGGAAACACCCCAAAGGTGTTGCTAGCTAAACTTTGGTAGGGCGCACTACCGGTGCCAGTAGCAACATGGAGACCTGCACAACACAACCACAGAACTTTGTCCCCAACTTGCGATGAGGTTGTCAATCTCACCGTGTTTTGCTGAAAACAAAGGATTAAACGTATCGAATGGAAAGAAGTAAAAGTTTGCAGAAAGTCAACACAAAGCAGTAAACAGCTGATTGTAGATTGATGGTAAAAGAAAGGACCGGGGTCCATAGTTCACTAGTGGTGGCTCTCCTTAAGATAGATGACATGTTGGGTGAACAAATTACAGCGGGGCAATTGACAAACATCAAGAAAGCATACAAGAACATACTACTCATCTTGACTCCTTTGAGACTTGATTGGACATTACAACATTATACATAGACCTCCATCCAACTGGATCTATGACTAATAATCCACCTTCAGGTTATCATCCGAACCCCCTCCAGTATTAAGTTGCAAGCAACAGATAATTGCATTACGAATTGCGTGTAAAGTAAACAATACGATTGTTCTATGAACAAAGGATTGTTGTTTTCTCCCTAGTAGCATAAGCACATCTAGTACCTTAGAGATTTCTGTCACTTCCCCAGATTACTAGAGGCATGAACCCACTATCGAGCATAAATACTAACTCTTTGAGTTGCTAGCATCTACTTGTCCAAGATAGCTACTAACAACGGAAAGCATGCAAGATCACAAATAACAAAGACATGATAGAATCAATAATCAATCTGAAATAGCATCTCAATATCCATCGGATCCCCACAAACACAACATGTAGAATTACAAATAGATGATCTTGATCATGAATGGACCTCACAAGATCTAGACATGAAAGCACAAAGGAGGAGAACCATCCATCTAGCTACTACATGGACCCGTAGTCCAGAGATGAACTACTCACGCATCACACCGGAGGCTTGCATGATGATGAACAAGGCCTCCAGGGTGAATTCCCCTCTTTGGCAGGGTGCCGGGAAGAGCTTCAGATCCCTCCCGATCTAGGGATGGAGATGACGGCGACTACATACTCTTTCGTGGATTTTTGATCGGGTACTTAGGGTTTCTTTATCAGAGGCAATATATAGGCGGAAGGAGAGGCCGAGGGGGTGCCTGGGCTGGCCACACCACCCCCTGGCGCGGGCCAAGCCTGACCGCGTGGCCAGGTGGTGTGGCCGCCCTCTGGCCCTTCTTTGTCTCGTATTCTGGCTCCAAGTGTCCCCCGGTAAAATAATAACTTTGGCTTTTGTCCCGTCCAATTCTGAGAATATTCATTTTCTGACTTCCTAGAACCAAAAACAGCAGAAAACAGGCAGCTGGCACTGTGGCTCTTGTTAATAGGTTAGTCCAAGAAATCATATGAAAAGTACTCCAAAGTGTGGACAAAACACAAGAAAGTAGATAAAACCAAGCATGGAACATTGATGACCCACAAGTATAGGGGGTGTATCGCAGTATTTTCGAGGGAAGTGAAACCCAATTTATTGATTCGACACAAGGGGAGCCAAAGAATACTTATAAGCCTTAACAACTGAGTTGTCAATTCAGCTGCACCTGGAAACAATCTTGCTCACAGCAGTTTATCAGTAGCAACAGTTTTGTAGTAGGAATAGTAAAGTAACAGCAGTAACAAAGTAAAGACAACAGTAACAATGGCAGTAAACAATAGAATTCGAGTGCGGTAGGCATAGGGATGGATGGACGGGCGTTGCATGAACAAGACAATTCACATAGAAATCAGAACATAGGAAAATTGCAGATAAATAAGATAAAGCATCCAAGTACTAAACAATCCTAGGCATGGGTTCCATATATAGTCATACGTGCTCGCAATGAGAACTTACACAACATCTTTTATCCTGCCAGCCCGTTTGCAGCGGGGCCTCAAGGGAACTACTGGCAATTAAGGTGCTCCTTTTAATAGAGCACCGGAGCAAAGCATTAACACTCCATGAACACATGTGATCCTCACATCAAAGCCATTCCCTCCGGTTATCCCGATTTCTGTCACTTTGGGGCCATTGGTTCCGGACAACAACATGTGTATACAACTTGCAGATAAGACCAAAAACAATACTATCATAATGAATCAATAACATGTTCAGATCTGAAATCATGGCACTCGGGCCCTAGTGACAAGCATTAAGCACAAGAAGTCGTAACAAAGTCATAAAGCACTAATAAAATATACTAGGCACCATGCCCTAACAATCTGATGCCATTACATGAACAATCTCATCCAATCCCTACCATCCCCATAGCCTACAGCGGGGGATTACTCACTCATAGATGGGGGAAATATGGATGGTCGATGGAGAAGCGATGGTGATGATGATGGCGATGATCTCCTCCAATTCCCCGTCCCGGCAGGGTGCCAGAACGGAGTTTCTGGTGCTGTTTCGTGGAATCTAGTGGTAGCGGTGGAGCGGAACTCCTTCTGGAAAAACGTCGAACCCCCCGAAGTTTTTAGGTCAGAAGGCTCCTTATAGGTGAAGAGAGAGGCCGAGGGGGTGCCTGGAGGGCCCACACCACCCCCTGGTGCGGCCTGGCCTGGCCTGCGCCACCAGGTGGTGTGGCCACCCCTGGCTCTTCTCTGTCTCGTATTCTGGCTCCTGGAGTCTTCGGGTGAAATAGGATTTTTGGCATATTTTTCGGGATTTTTCCTGATAGTTGATTTTCTGCACAAAAAGTAGACACCAAGGCAATTCTGCTGAAAACAGCGTCAGTCCGCATTAATTGTATCCAAATCACACAAGTATAGAGGAGAAACAATAGCAAAAGTGTTCGGGAAAGTAGATATGTTTTGGATGTATCAACTCCCCCCAAGCTTAGCTTATTGCTTGTCCTCAAGCAATTCAGTTGAAAACTAAGTGCGATAAAAGAACTTTCACGAACACATTTGCTTCATAAGATGTAAATATTTTTAGCAATGTGATCAACTACTTAGACAGTTCATAATAAAGAGTATGCAACTGAGTCTACTTAATAGTCAATGCAAGCTATGAAGAGATTCCAACTCAAAAATAATAAGTAGCATGAAGTATAAACATAAGAAACATTACAATGCTCATAAAAAGGTATGATCGAGTGGTATCTCTCTTGCCTCTGATTATGAATGTCAAGGCACCTCTGAAGTTTAAGTGATGACTAGAAGTAAAGATATCAAGGATACAAGCATCAAAGTCATAACACAAATAATCAAGTAATGGGACAAGCACAAATAATGACAACTATGCTCTCAAGAAGGTGCTCGGAGAATGTGTGGAGACTCAACAAGTAAAAGAAAAGGTTTTGAATAATTTGAAAGGCTTGCAAATGCTGAAAGTATGGTACTCATTAGCTTTGAAGTCTCATTGCCCCTGTCATAAGCATCTTTAATGTGGTTAAGGTGAAAGTGAGGTCCAGTCTGAGTATGCTTGATAGACTATAATCTGGAAATCCCAAGTCCCTTGAGTACGAGGGCCGCTCCTCATGCTACTCAACTTTAGTTACCGGTAAGTTCTTGTCATCGTAAGTATGTGCGTATCATTGAGAACCGCCAACGGGGTACCCCTTGCCCGATGACACGAAAGAATCCCCATATCAAAATGACAAGGCAAGCAGACAATGAGTATCTCAGCAATCTTCTTATTTACCATGGGAAAATGGTGCTTTTTTCTCTCTTTCCTCTTTTCATAAATCTCCCTTTTTTCAATAGCTATCTCTCTCTTTTTTTCATAAGAAGAATGCTTCATAGATATCATTATGGTTACGCTGCAGGTTTCCACCATGTCAGCATGGATTAGACCAGCGGCCTAGGCGTTTCTCTAACACACATACATAACTCCATGGACTTACAAGCTCCCCTTTTATTTCACACCGACGACATCCGCAAACAAAAGAGCAAGGTATCAACTGGGTATATATTTACAAGTGTTGAAAGCGTTCCCCGTGACAGCACGGTTCTGCTAATCCCCAGCCTATAATTTGCAAGCATATAACTTTCATGGAGAATCACAATGGTTCAGGTTTATTAAGTGTAGGAAATAAAGTGTGCCATCAAGTTCGTGAGAGCTTTACTAACTAACTTTCTCAAAACAAGCAAACATTTGATTCGGAAGAAAACAAGGCATATTGAATATGGACGAAAGTAGCAAATGATGCTAGTAGGTAGGTATGGTGGACACTTTGGCAATATTTGGTTTAAGGTAGTTGGAAACATGAGTAAAACACTTAGTGTAAGTGAAGGCTATCAATAGTAAGGGAGCGACAAACGAGAGAGCAATAGTTGTCATTATCATGCTTGCAACAAAATAGGACTACTCATGGCATGAAAGTGATTCAAGATCCTCAAGGCAAAATAATTCATCGAGGCTTAACTGATTATTACAGTCATGTGCATGCGTGAGCATGTGCCAAGTCAATCAAATGAAACATTCAGAGGAGGATACCGCGGTGTCATACCAATTTATGAATGGAGCAATGCAAGCAAACATTCATAAGACATGCTACAAACTATTAGCGAGCTGGAGCTGATCATATGAAAGCAAGAACTACTAAGCATCCAAAGATAACATACACCCTACATGAACAGACTAAGCATGCCCACAGTGATGAGTATATGTACAAAAATGAAAACAAATAGAGTTTGTTACCAGCCTCTTACCACGCCTCAAGTTGTCATTAATCCTCATTATTGCTCTTCACTTGTGTGGCTTGAATAATAATATGAAACCAATATTCCACTGAGGACTGCTGAACCCTATAGCAAACTCACAAAACCAAAGAAGAACGACAAATATTTTTGTTGTTTTTGATTTTTAAACAAGAACCAAAATGGAAAAACAAGCAAAGCAAAATCTTTTTGGGTTTTTCGAATAGTTCAAACAAAGCAAAAAGGGAAAAACAAACCAAGGACAAAAGAAGAAGCAAACCAAAGAGAAACAACAGAAATATTTTTGGTCTTTTTATGTTTTTAGAAAGCAAAAGCAAAAGAAGAACGAAAACTAAAAAGAGAACGAAAACATGAATATACAAAGTACCGACGCAACATGATATGAAGATGAGTGTGGTGTCGGCGTACCTCCCCCCAAGCTTAGGCTTTTGGCCTAAGTGGGTATCAATCCCAAGCTGGCCAGGATGAAGTGTCACCCTGGTACGACGAAGAAGTACCCTCGTCCTGGTGCGAGCTCAAGTACGTCCCTCCATAATGTGCGAAGTAATCATAGGAGGGCACATCCTCCTGGTGCTGCTCGTGGAAACCCAGCAAGCGAAGCTGCTCGTCCACCTCCTCCTTTGAGCGCGACCATGATCTCCTGTGAACACTAAACAAAGAAGGTTGTGGCAAAAGGATCTCCCTTTCATCCGCATCAGTGAAAAGCATCCTATATACTAGACTGTCCAAATCAGAAGTAGTAGTGACAAAGTGATGAGTTTTCATAGCAACAAGGTCAAGCCTCTATGGTGCCAGCATAGCATCATAGGGATCCACTGAAAGACCTAATGCATTGACTATACGCGAGGCAATGATGCCCCCATAGATAGGCCCTCTAGCAGCTAGGCGGTGAGCAATAAGCGAGCCAAGATTGTACCGAGTATCGTTGTTAAGCGTGGCAGCAAGGAACGCTAAATGATAGTTGGAGATATTACTTGTGTTCTCCCTACCAAGCACGCTAGTAGCAAAATAATATGCAAAGTATCTAAGAGCAGGGAGTTGGATATTTCTTATCTTTCCGCGCTGCGCCACGCGGTCATCATCATTGGTCACCCCTCAGTAAAGCTCCAACAAATCAGCGGGTCACCCTTGAATTTTCTTCGCGGTCCCTGTCATGCTTACACCTACAATACTGCAAAATCTCTCCAAAGGCATGGTGAAGGGCAGATTATAGATTTTAAAAGAGACAGTCGACTGATAGGATGTGTTAGTAAACGTGAAGCTCTCAACAAAAGTTTTGGTGAGCATACGTATTGCGCACTCTCATCTTGCATATATGAGGTCAAACCAACCCTCTCAATCAGTAGCAAGAAATCATCAAGAATACTTGCAGCTTGTAAGAAAGTAAAACAAGGAAAAGAGGATGGGTGAGCATCCCCATCATCCCTTTCACTACCAATACGAGTTGCAATGAGATCTTCATTGTATGATGGCCTAGCCTGAGAGGCCGTTCTTGAGGGCCTCGACCTCCTAGGTGCATCACTCTCAAATATCTCTCCAAAAGTATGGTTGTTCATGCTTGGTATTCTGAAATTTAAACACCTATTAAACAAATGATTGCGAAGTAAATATAATGAAGGATTCTACTCATAGGTACTTGTAAGAGGCCTAAACATGCATCAAAACTATATCTCTAAGCAACAAACAAGCTTACAAGCTCTCATAACCAGTCATACAGCAGCAAAATACTCAAGATATAATCCACTAAACACAAATCTACTTGGACAAGGGGAGGAGTCACATACTAGGGAACAAATGCTCCAAATTTTAGCAAGAAAGATGGGCTGAGGAAGGAGATCGAGAAAATCAAGAGCAAGCACAGCAAGAACACGATTTTAAGCAATGAACTGGAGCTTACTCGAGAGAGAGAAGAAAGTGGCAGGTGAGAGAGTTAGTGGGGGGCCAGGGGTGGCCCACACCAGGGCATGGCGCCACCCAGGGCTGGCCGCGCCACCATGTGGTGTGTCTGCCTGGTGGGCCCCCTGGTACCTCCCAGGTACTCCTCTGCCCCTTTTTTCACGTAAAAATTTAATATGAATTTTTTAGAATTTTTTGAGACACTTTATTTTTGGGCATTTTCAGGCATAGAAGAATGATTTTTCTGACAGACAGATTTTTTTTGGAAACATGATGCAAGGACACAACAAAGCTAGAACTACAGAAGTTCTAAGACACTCTAACAAGCAAGCAACTAACAACAAAAAGAAAACTAACCGAAAGCAAAAACTAAAATGCAAAGGATAAAAGTAGACGGAGATAATCATAATGAACACATTGTTTTGTTTAATGGAATCCTTTTGTTAACAAGGTTGATCAAGTCTTGCTACCAAAACAATTTCATATGAGACAAAACTTTGTATTCCACCAATGATTATGTTACCTCAACCTTGATAGCAATGGTCCCAATCATAATAGTTTCAAATTTTTCTCTTGGTATGGGACAATATATTTCTCCAACTTGAATGCCCTCAACATGTTCAATTGAATTCAAACCATAAGTCCTTTCAATCTTCTTGGGAAAATAGACAGTATGTTCCTTGTCATTAATGTCGTCGGATTGAGGACAAGTACGCCATGAGGGGGTCCTCGAGGCGTGCAGAAGAGAGGGGTGTGAGACGTACGGTATTCCGGGACGGTGAGCACACAAGTTTACCCAGGTTCGAATCCGCCGGCTTTGGACGAATCCTACTCCTGCTCGCAATCCAATAGTACGGCAGAGCCGGAATATGGGTTACAAGGGTATCGCCTGTGCGAGTTGCCGGGTCTAAAGTATTGGGTGTTATCTGGTGCCCTAAAGGCTCTCCCTAGGACGGCTTATATAGATATCCGGCCTAGGGTTTACAGGAGAGATCAATCCGGCTACGACTAAGAGTTGGTTACAGAGTACATCTTGAACTACAAGTAACGTTATAGGCCTAAGTCGGTAAATCTTCTGGGCCTTTCCGTAGCCGGATGGGACTCCGTCTTCTCTCCCTAACTGGGCCGCCCGTGAAGCAAAGCTCTAACCCGAAGTGGGCCACCCTGGTCAGTGAGGAACTGTGAGGATACCCAGAAAGTATATCCCCAACAGCAGCCCCCGGAGGCCTCCAAGATCCAAAGTCAGATTTTATCATCGTCTAGCTTGATCTTCGGCTTGCAGAATCTTGAAGGGTTCCTGAAACTTCACAAAAAATACCATCCGGGTCTTAAAAGTAAGTCGGACCTTTCAATTAGTTACTCGGATTTTCTAGCTCGCTTTTAAACTAAGCCGGAATTTGGTCTCTAACGCCACCTGACACAAGCATGGTCAAGTCACGCCATCTGACAGAACGCTCCGTCAGCGCGACCGTTGGTGGGTCCGTGGTTCGTGGAACCGAGGCGTTGTTTCAATGCGTGCGTGGAGATCGAGGCGACGCAATCATCGCGTGGGCCCTTCCCAGTTCCTTCCACGACACGTGGCGGTTACACTGTAGCGTTTGCACGAATCTTGGCGCAGGTAGGTGGATATAAGGGGTCTAGATTTTTTCTTCTCCTCTACATCTGCCTTTCGCCGTTCCTTTCTTCCCAAATCTCCAGCACGCCCAGAGTCTTTTTGTTTTCCTCCCACTGAGATCCTAGCGCTGCCACTTTAGGGTCACCCTTTTCCATCGGAGAAAATGGCTTCATCCTCTTCTTCCTCTCTAGCGGCGGTGGCGGCGGCAGCATCGGCGGAAGCAGCTGCAGAGAAAGAGAGCTTCCGGGGACTCTGGATCCCCTGCGCCCTCGACGAGGCTGGCCTCAAGAACGTGGAGAAGGAGGGGCTACTCGCCGCCGGCAACTGGCAGAGCGGCTCCGGCGAGACCGTCCCCAATCCGCACGAGGGCGAGCGTGGCCACTTCGGCACCCATCTGGAACGAGGTTTGTCCTTTCCTCCCTCGGAGTTCTTCTTCGAGGTGATTGACCACTATGGAGTTCAACTCCACAATCTTCCTCCCAACTCCATTCTAGAGATGAGCGCATATGCTGCGCTTTGCGAGGGCTTTCTTGGCATTAGGTCGAGTTTGCTTCTCTTCCGGTTTTACTTTCATGTCCGGAGGAATTTCATCACTGCCGGTGTTCCTTACATCACCGGCACCATTAGTTTTTCTCTTAGACGAGACCGGGCATATCCCAAAATTTCTGCCAGTGACTCGGTCAAGCAATGGCCAGCCACTTTTTTCTACCATCGGGATATTCCGGCTCCCGGCAAAGCTACTGCTTTGCTGGATTTTATCGATAGAGCCACCACGGCCCAACCTTCCTGGGACGAGGCTGCTCCGGCTCTCACAGATGATCTGATCCTCGCTAAGAGGCGGATCGAATATCTGATCAAGCACAATGGTCTGAAGGGATCCGACTTGGTCCAGTGCTGGGTCTCACGCCGGATCCATCCACTTCAGTACCATGGGGATAGACTGATGCATTCCGTCACGTCTTCCCTGACCGACTCCCTCTGCATCAGCCCCAAAGCCTACACCACTCAAGGCTACATAAGCCAAATCAAGTGGCTGATCAAGGAGCGGATTGAGAGGCGGATTCCAGAGGTTTCTCTGGACATGCACACGGCGGAAAACCCCATGGTGCCGGTAAGCTTTTATCATCACATCTTTTATGTGTTTATATCTTCGAGTTACATTGCAATGCTGATACATTTTCTTGTTTTCAGCTTGCTGACATCCCCGAGTCGGAACTTGCTCTGCTCGAAGGATACCCTCCGGAGTTCTCTCAGGAGGTGGAAGTGGTTCCACTGCCGGATCTTGCGCTCAAGAAGCGTAAAGCTCCGACAGTAGCGGTTGGTACAAAGGAGGTTCCAGTCGTGAAGAGGTATCCTTTCCGTCACAACTTTTCCGTCTTTGTGCTTTACTTAAACTTCTTTCCGAGATGTAATGTTCCCGACTTTGTTACCTTCTCAGAGCAAAATCGATCATCAAGGGCAAGGGGAAAGGGATTTCTTCGAAGCCCTTACGCCAGACGAAGCTTACCATAGCTTCGCCTGCCGTAGCTCCTCCAACTCCGGCCCCTCAACCTTCTGCAACTCCGGTTATCTCGTCGGATGCTGCAGAAGATCTGGCTCCTCAAACAAAGCCTGCAATCCTTGGGTCGCAAACTGACGCCACTGTGGGTGCGTCAGGTCAAGATAAGGGTGAACCCTTTTCGGGTAATGATCCCTCGGCTGAAGTCTTCGCTGAAAACCTCCTCAACAATCCGGGTCTTGCCAAATTTGGCCTATCCCAGAAATCTACAGAGGAGATCCAGCGGCTAGCCAGGCAAGTCTTGGACAAAAGCCATTTATCCCCCGAGGAGGAAGCGCAAGAAGCAGAGGACGTCAAGTTCTCTGACCTTCTCACTCAAATCCGCCTTCACGACGAGAGGATCAGGACTGGCAATCTTCCAACAGCCCCAGTGAGCCCTCTTACTCTCGCTGAAAAGGTGGCAGCTGAAGTGAACGCGAGTTTAGACAAACTCACCCGCGAGCAATATGTAAGTCGGAATTCCAACTCTTGTTTTTACATTATGTTATATCATATCCTCTAGCCCCCAAGCATGGAGTAGGATATAGAATCCGAGTTTATGCTTTCATTAGGATGCCAAAGAACGAACTAGTGTAGCCCCCAAGGCTCGTGCTGATATTTAGTAAAAATATTAGCCCGAGTCTTAAGTAGCTTTCTGACTTTGGGTATTCTGACTTACAGAAAGTATGTTCCTATAACCAGGAATTATTGTCCAATGTCTGTAATAAGCGGAGAGAAATCAAATCTCTCCGGCTTAAAAATGCTGAGCTCAAGGTAGCCAAGGATGAAGCTGAAGGTAAATATTTCGAGATTCAAACCTTGCCTTTTGCTTTTTCTATGTCGCATTTTTCTGAACTATTGTTCTTTTTGTCTTACAGCATTGGTGAAACAATCCATCGCTATGATTGAAGAGGCCGAGAACCTCAAGACCCTGGTGGTGGAGAACAAAGGACTTCGCCAAGAGCTGGATAAGCTCAAGGCGGATCATGAAACGAGCATAGCTCAAGTCCTGGAATCTTCCTCCATGGCCACTGAAGACCGCGATCGCAAGATTGCTGCTCAAGATAAAATTATCTCAGACCTTAGAAATGAGCTTAGCAGAGAGAAGGACATCTCCCAGGCGCTCCGGGATGAACTCCAGAGTCTCCGAGAGGAGAAAACCAAGGTTGACGACGTCATTTTTGGTACGTTCCATCTTATCTGACTTTTCCTTTTTCTTAGACTCTTATCAATGTCGGTTTTTTCTTTAACTTTAACTTGTGTATAGGTCCTCTGAACTTGACGGACTCCTCCTCGTCCGAGCCCCGCACTTACCGACTTACCCAAGTCGGTGATCTTCTTCATGACTACCGCCAGTCCCTTGAGGACATTGGCGAGTCTCTCAGGATTCCGGGTATGCCAAGCATGTCGGACTTCCAGGTGCGGGAGAAGGCCAAGGAGATGCCGCAGCTCGTTCGGGACTGGAACATGTCCTACGCGCGAACTGCTGCACAGAACGCTCTCACCATGGTCATGAGCCACCATGGAAACATGGAGATATGGCAAGTGACCAGAGGGTACTGCAAAGTAGATGAAGACGACCAGGAGCAAGACCTTCAAGCTATTATGCACTCCTGCATCGGCTATGGGTGCCACGTAGCTGACCTGACCAGCTACGAGGTGCCCTTCTTCACCCGCGTGGATACTCTGCCACCTCCTCTAGAAGACGCCGAAGAAGTTTCCGACGATGAACGGACCACCTCGGATCCGGACATCTCGGCACGATATCAAGGCGGAGTAACCAGCGAGTCGGCAGCTCCTTCATCTGCTCCTGCATCATAGACCAAAAAACTATGTATTATTCTGGAAAGACATGATGCATTTTATAATTATGAAGTACTATGGCTTTTGCTAGTGCTAAGTTTTTTATCTATTCATCACTTTTGTTTTAGACTTTTTGTGTGCTTGAAATGTTTGCATAAGCACTTAGAATTTTTCGTCTCTACTTATCGTTTATCTGGCTTTCCGCCTCGTCCCTTTCATGAGCCGGCTAAACCTTCAGCCGGAAACTTTGCCGAGCAATGGAGCTCAATTGCTAAACCAGTTTAAACTTGGAAACAAAGCCGGCTTCCAGTACCAACAATTCACTACTCGGAAAATACCCGCATCCAGCAATCAGACAAATAACCTAAGTAAAGACTAGAATTTTGTAGAGTTATACCCGAAGGTAGCAGTTTTAGAGTCGGAAATCTAAACCAGAACGAACATGAGCATAAAGTACTTTCAAGCATTCTGGGATTTTCGACTATGACATGATCATTAGGAAATAAGATGGTAAAAACTTCTCAGGAAAACTTTGAGGTAACCAAAACTTTTATTTCTCACAGAACATGTACATATGTATGATTACAAAGAAGGATAAACTAAGAATAAAAGGGACGTAGCTGAGCAATATTCCATGGTCTGTCTAACTCATCCGGATTTGTACTGCCTCCAGCTCTCTTTCTCTTCTTAGTAGCAGGTCTTTCTTTGACTGGCCTCATGTCAGTTAAGTAGTACGATCCATTGTGCAATACTCGACTAACTAAAAAGGGCCCTTCCCATACTGGGGAAAGATTGTGCTTTCTTTGTTGCACAAGCCGGAGAACCAAATCACCTTTATTGAAAGATCTAGTTCGGACTCTCTGGCTATTATACTTGCGTAACTTCTGCTGATAGGCTGTAGATCTCATTTCAGCAACGACGCGAACTTCTTCGACTAAGTCAAGATCATTTTATCAAGAAATCTTGGCATCCTCTTCAATATACGCGGCCACTCTAGGAGAAGTATGAATTAAATCACTAGGAAGAACTCTTCTGCGCCATAGACCAAGAAGAAAGGTGTATATCCTGTTGACCTGTTCGGAGTTGTTCGCGAACTCCAAATTACAGAGGGTAGTTCCTCTGCCCAAGCCCCCGAAGCACGTCTCAGTGGTGCTTCGAGTCTCGTTTTCAAGCCTTGTAGAATTAAACCATTTGCTCTTTCGACTTGTCCGTTAGCCTGTGGATGTGCAACTGACGCAATGTCAAGCCGGATATTTTTCTCGTCGCAGAATTCAGCCAATTATCCCATGGAAAAATTACTCCCATTGTCCGTGATAATGCTATGCGGATAACCATACCGGATTATAACATCCTTGACAAATCTTTTGGTTGTTGCTCCATCACAACTAGTGACAGGTTTAGCCTCGATCCACTTTGTGAATTTGTCCACCATCACTAAGAGGTGCGTGAATCCACTTGGTGCTCGTTTAAAAGGTCCTACCATATCAAGCCCCCAGACCGCAAAAGGCCATGTTATAGGTATTGTTCGTAGCTGATCAGCCGGAACATGAGCTTTCTTGGCGTACTTTTGGCAGCCTTTGCATGTCTTGACTAATCGTTCGGCATCTGCCTGAGCTATAAGCCAGAAAAATCCATGTCGAAAAGCTTTTGCCACTAAAGATTTGGCTGCAGCGTGGTGACCACACTCGCCTTCGTGGATTTCTCTTAAGATTTCCACTCCTTCTTCCGGAGATACACATCGCTGAAAAACCCCAGAAACACTCCGTTTATGGAGCTCACCTTTAACAATAGTATAGGCTTTTGCTCGTCCGCATGATCTGTCGGCTCAGCACCTCATCTTCGGGTAATTTGCCATCTACCAAGTAATCTAGGTAGGGTTGAGTCCAGCTGGGAATTACAGCCAGAACTGCTATTAAAGGTGAGTCGGATTTGGTCAGATATTCCTCATCTACTCCCTTTTATCGAGGGAACTTTCAGGTGCTCTAAAAACACGCCATCCGGAACCTCTTTCCGCGCAGAGCCTATTCGAGATAGTGCGTCTGCTTCCTCGTTTTCTGCTCGAGGGATGTGTTGAACTTCAAACCCTTCGAACGATTTAGATAGATCATCCACGATAGATTTATATGCTGCCATGTGCTTATTTGCATTACAAATATCCGAGACTTGTTGAGCAACAAGATCCGAATCTCCGTAACACATCAAATGTCGGATGCCAATATCCTTAGCAATCCGGATTCCATGCAGCAATGCTTCATACTTGGCAATGTTGTTTGTCACTATGAAGTGGATCTGCAACACGTATAAAAGTTTATCTCCTTGGGGTGACTTGAGCACCACGCCAGCCCCCGAGCCTCCTCGAGCCTTAGACCCATCAAAAAAGAGGGTCCAATATTCCGACTCGGGGAGGATCATGTTCTCCTTGGTCTCTGTCCAATCAGCGACAAAGTCAGCAAGGATCTGGGATTTGATTGCTGTTCGGGGTTTGTACTCAACATCGAAAGCTGCAAGCTCTATGCCCCATTTAGCGACGCGTCCTGTGGCATCGCTATTGTTGATTATATCTCTCATGGGAGCTTTGCTCACCACGGTAATTGGATGCTCCTGAAAATAGTGTCGTAACTTACGAGATGCTAGAAAAACACCGTAAGCCAACTTTTGATAGTGCGGATACCGCTGTTTTGATTCTGTCAGGACCTCGCTGACAAAGTATGTTGGACGCTGCACCAGGTGCTCCTGATTTTCTTCCGGTCTCTCCACCACCATAACTATACTGACAACCTTATTTGTCGCAGCAATGTAAAGCAACATCGGTTCCTGAGGTTCCGGCGACGCAAGGATAGGAGCAGATGAGAGTACTTTCTTCAGGTCTTGTAGTGCAGCTTCAGCTTCGTTAGTCCAGACAAAATCCTTGGTCTTCTTCAAGAGTTTGTATAATGGTGCGGCTC
This sequence comes from Avena sativa, assembly GCA_916181665.1. Classification (NCBI taxonomy): domain Eukaryota; kingdom Viridiplantae; phylum Streptophyta; class Magnoliopsida; order Poales; family Poaceae; genus Avena; species Avena sativa. The sequence goes on from OV702289.1 coordinate 599,016,215, forward strand.
TTTCACCAAGCCGGCTTACAAATCGACTGACCGCAGCAATGCAACTAGTTAATCTTTGTACGTCCTTCAGGCGAGTTGGCCTGGAAATATTGAGAATAGCCTTGGTCTTGTCGCGGTTCACCTCTATACCTCTTTGAGACACGATAAAACCTAACAGTTTTCCGGCTGGTATTCCAAACAAACATTTCTTCGGGTTAAGCATGATGTTGTATTTTCGTAAATTGGCGAAAGTCTCCTCCAAGTCGGAAATCAATGTTTCTTTCTTTTTGGACATGACCGTGATATCATCCACGTATGCATGTACATTGCGTCCGAGCTGGTCATGGAGGCAACGCTGCATCGTGCGCTGGTACGTAGCTCCTGCGTTCTTCAGCCCAAAGGGTATTGTAACAAAACAGAAGGTTCCGAAGGGGGTTATGAATGAAGTATTGACTTTGTCAGATTCCTTCATCCGTATTTGGTGATAACCAGAATATGCGTCGAGAAAACAGAGGAGTTCCGAGCCTGCCGTAGAATCGATAACTTGATCAGTTCTAGGTAGAGCGAACGGATCTTTTGGACAAGCCTTGTTCAAGGGAGTATAATCAACACACATCCTTAAATCAGTGGTGTCCTTTTTAGGGACCATTACAGGGTTGGCCGACCAATCAGTATGGATGACCTCTTCCATGAATCCGGCTAACTCGAGCCGTGCTAGTTCCTTAGCTATTGCCTTACGCTTTTCATCACCAAACCGTTGTAAGGATTGTTTGACGGGTTTAGCTTTCGGGTTTACATTTAGAGACTGCTCGGCAAGTTCCCAAGGTACTCCGGTCATGTCAGATGGCTGCCATGCGAAGATATCTTGATTTGCTTGGAGGAACTTGACGAGCGCGCTTTCCTATGCGCTACTTAGGCCTACGCCTATCTGGGTCACCTTGGAGGGGTCGTCATCCTTCAACGGCATCGTCTTCGTCTCTTCTGATGCCTTGAACTCCGGATTTGGCTTTGTCACCTCCTTCTTCGTCGTGGGCATCTCGGACGGATCTATGCTCTTCTTGATCTCCTGGTACTCCTGGGCGTGCAGCACGGCTTCAGCAAAGGCGGCATTTCCATCCTCGCACTCTCATGCCTTCTTCGGGTCTCCCCTGATGGTGATTACGCTGTTGGGACCTAGAATTTTCATCATATTGTAAATGTAACACGGACGAGCCATAAAAGCCCAGTAAGCCGGACGTCCGAATATAGCGTGGTATGCGCTCTTGAACGGGACCACTTCGAAGGAAAGTGCCTCCGTCCGATAAGTCTTTGGTGTTCCAAAAGTAACATCCAAAGTGATCTCTCCCAGGGAATTAGCATGTCTTCCTGGGACAACTCTGTGACAGATCACAAAGCTGTGTTCAGCTGTGTTTTCGAGATCTTCATCCGACGTAGCGTTTCGACATAGAGAATATTGATGCTGCTACCACCGTCCATGAGGGTCTTGGAGAAACCATAACCATAAATAAGTAGATTGAAGATTAAGGCGTATTTTCCTCGCCTATGTAGCTTAGGCGGATGATCAGCGCGGTCAAACGTTATTGCTACTTTCGACCAGTCCAGATACTGAGGGACAGCCGGAACTGTTGCGTTGAGCTCGTGGAGAAATGCTTTCTTGACCTTTGCTGGTTGAGATCCGAGGAAGGTGACGTAAGTGTCCTTCTTGGTGGGAAAAGTTTTCTTCCCTTCCGACTTGGGATTTGAAGCGTCGGCTTCCTCCATGTCGGAATCTTCCTTGGTCTCTTTGTCTTTTTCGGGATTTTTTTCCCTTCTTCCGCTTAGCTTTGTAGCCCATGGTATCATCTCTCTTGATGTCGTCGTTAAAACGACATTCAGCGTTGGTGTGGGATGAGCCCCCATTGGCGTCCAAATGATGCACACATGGGTTATTGGCGATGTCGGCCCAAGTGTAGGTTTTGCCTGGTTGTTGCTCTCCTCTACCTTGGACCCTTGATGTCCCATGGCCACGCCCGCGGCCTCCGCCACATCCTCCTCGTCCTCCAGACCCGAAAACAGTAGTGACTACCGCTGTCTCCGCGTTGGGTTTTTCTTCTGAGGTATTTTTGTGCTTCTGAGCTTGTTGCTTTGGTTGTTTTGCCAACTGAGGCACAACCAGGGCATTGAGTAATCCCGCTGCATCGTCGTCAGCATCTGCATACTTGCTCGCTGTTTCTATCATTTCTCCTAGATCAGTAACCTTGTCACACTTCAAGCGATGGCGCAGTAAACCAATTGGGAGACCTGCGATGAAAGCTTCAATCGCAGTTTGATCATTTACTCCTTCGCAGGAGTTCTTGGTGTCAATCCATCGTCCGAGGTAATCCCGGCAAGTTTCTCCGGCTTTCTAGGTGCAACGCTGTAGGTCTCCAACCGTACAGGGCCTCCGATATGTGCCTTCGAAATTCCGAAAGAACGGACTTTGTAAATCATACCAGTTGTGGATGGTGTTCGCCGGAATCTCATTGAGCCATGATCGTGCCGTCTTCCTCAGCATGAGTGGGAGATATCGAGTTGCGACCAGGCTGTTTCCGCCTTTGGCGATGCAGCAAGCTTGGAAGAAATCCTGTAACCAGGTGTCTGGCCGAGCAATGCCGTCGTAGGCTTGAATATGTCTTGAGATAGAAAATCCTTCCGGGAATTTTGTAGCTCTGATGCGTGGTCCGAAGCACTTTGGGCCCACGTACACGTCATCGTTTTCGTAGCGCCGAGCCTCTATGTTGGAGTTGATCCTATGCCTTGCATCGTTCGGGGATAGGGATCGTCCCGAATGTCGGCTGTGGCTGCGGTGCCTTGGAGCCGGACTTCGGCTTCTACCACCACCTCCTCCGTCATGTCCTCCTTGACCTCCGTGGGGGGCGTTGTGATAACTGTGTGGTGGAGAGGGTGGTGCAGCGGGGTAGTTTCTGGCTGATCACCGGCCTCCGTCCGGAGCGTCATTATTCCGGTTCCGGGGAGGTTCTTGACTATGACGAGCCCCCTGCCGGCTTGTGCCAGCATGGTTTCCATCGTTCCTTCGTCCGTCGTTCCCACCATGGTGAGGCTCAGTCGGATGGTTATCATGTCTAGGAGGTGGCATCCTTTGACGATCCTCCTCCCGACGTTTCTCTTTATCTTCTCCCTTTCGGGGAGGATTCTTCAGATTTAGTGCAGCGATCGCGTCTTTCTCGGCTACTGAAGCGACGTTGCTCCAGTTATGTGTAGTTCTGCGATGCTGTCCCGATGATCCGGTTCTTGAATAATTGTCTTCCCTGCGTTCGGGGTGACGATATTGTGCCCGAACGTAGGGGTTTTTGACGTCAGCCCATGCCGGATCTGTGCGACATTGGTCGGAATCCGAGACCAGTTTTTGGCTTCCGGACAGGGCGACCTTCTGCTGCTCCAGTCCCTTATTGAGTACCTTGATGCCCAAACGTATCTCTGTTGGTCCTGGATTAGCCGATAGAATTTCGCGAGCTGCCACGGTATTTTGCACTGGTGTTGGGTAAACCCAATCTCCGTTGCTATCCTTCCGTGGTTTTGCCATCTCATCTCCAAAAAGGACGGCACGGACACATGGGAATTGGTTGTCATCCATGTGGCGCTTCCGTGTCTTCTGATGCAGACGGGACATGTACTCCTTGTTTGACATGCACTTCTTCTCCACCTCGATGTTTTTGGCTTCATCAAGGAGTTGTTGACGACGCGCTTCTAGGGCTTGGGCCCTTTCGTCCAGCTCATATGTAGTAAGTTCTGCAGCTGTAGGGATAGGTGTGGTTAATGCGGCATCGATGAGTTTACGCGCACCTTCAGTGATCACGTGTCCATCCACCGATGCTTCTTTTTTTGGATCATCTGGGATAAGAGCTCCATCCGAGTCTTCCTCGTATTCCTCGGCAATCACCTTCTCTGTCAGAGGGTCTTTTGCCGGGGTCTTGTTCTTCTTGTTCTTCTTCTTTGCCTTCTTGGCAGTGCCGGTAGCAAAGACGGCTTTGGGTCCGTTTCCCGAAGTCAAGATCTGATCGGTACTTTCGGACATCTGGACTTCGGCATTGTCCCCGACGTCCATGTCATCCTGCGTTTTGGGAGAGTGTTCCCCGGATCCTTCATCCATGGCTTCTCCTTCCTATGCAGCTTTGGAGTTATACTCCTCTTCATATTCCGCGGAGAACTTTGGGAAATCTGCCGACGTCATAGATTCATCCGAGGATGCGGGAACATCGGCGTTTATTCCAACTGCCTCCAGCACCGAATTGGTGTTTTCTCCAGCATCGGCAGAGCCGGATCCGGATCCAACGTATTCGACGAAGTGCGACGTGTACTTTCCTGAGGCACCTACGACTTCTGCGATCAGCCCTATCGAAACTTTTAATGGTTTCGAGGATTGCATCTGCGCTAGCGCCTTGCAGTATCATACGTCTTAATGTGTACCTGAGGAAAGGCTTGTCTGTCCCGACATCGTCAGAGTCGGAATCAGTGTCGTTGATGTGCTCCTCCTGGATTTCGACTTCTACGGGTGGGTCGATCTGGGATCCGACTTCTCCGGGGAGATCCACTCCAGATTCGACTTGGACCATGAGGTCTTCTTCAGGCTCGGATTTTTCCACTATTTCAGCAACTGGCGCGGGTTGGGTGGGATTAGGTTTTTCTGAGATCCGAAACTCTGCCGCCTCCGCGGACAAAAGGGACCAAGAAGATTCTTCTGCCTCTATCATCACCGCTGGGGTGGGTTGGGCAGGTTCAGCGAAACCGATGTAAACATCGATCTCGCCAAAAGACATGATTGTATAAGCAGTCACGGCTTCCCTAGCCGGAATCCAAGTCTCATCGAGAACAATGAGAGGGACGTCGCTGGCGTAGAGGATCCGACCGATGGCGATGGTCTCGCCGATTCTGATTCTTGCAGATTTCGCTCGGAATGTAGATCCAAAGCTCACTTGCCCCACGGTGGGTGCCAACTGTCATCGGATTGAGGACAAGTACGCCATGAGGGGGTCCTCGAGGCGTGCGGAAGAGAGGGGTGTGAGACGTACGGTATTCCGGGACGGTGAGCACACAAGTTTACCCAGGTTCGAATCCGCCGGCTTTGGACGAATCCTACTCCTGCTCGCAATCCAGTAGTACGGCAGATCCGGAATATGGGTTACAAGGGTATCGCCTGTGCGAGTTGCCGGGTCTAAAGTATTGGGTGTTATATGGTGCCCTAAAGGCTCTCCCTAGGACGGCTTATATAGATATCTGGCCTAGGGTTTACAGGAGAGATCAATCCGGCTACGACTAAGAGTTGGTTACAGAGTACATCTTGAACTACAAGTAACGTTATAGGCCTAAGTCGGTAAATCTTCTGGGCCTTTCCGTAGCCGGATGGGACTCCGTCTTCTCTCCCTAACTGGGCCGCCCGTGAAGCAAAGCTCTAACCCAAAGTGGGACACCCTGGTCAGTGAGGAACTGTGAGGATACCCAGAAAGTATATCCCCAACAATTAACATTGAAAGTCACCTTTCCTTGATTACAATTAATAACAGCTCCTGCAGTATTAAGAAAAGGTCTCCCAAGAATAATAGACATATTATCATCTTCAGGCATTTCAAGCACAACAAAGTCAGTTAATATCAAGCAATTATGAGCCACTTGAACAGGTACATCCTCACATATACCCACAGGAATAGTGGTAGATTTATCAGCCATTTGCAAAGATATATCAGTTGGTATTAATTTTTCTAGTTGAAGCCTCTTATAGAGAGAGAAAGGCATAACACTAACTCCAGCTCTCAAATCACACAAAGCAGTTCTAACATAACTATTCTTAATAGACCAAGGGATAGTTGGAATCCCTGGGTCTCCAAGTTTCTTAGGAACCTTACCATTGAAGGAATAATTAGCAAGCAAAGTAGAAATTTCTTCATCAGGGATCTTCCTTTTATTAGAGACAATGTCCTTCATATACTTTGAGTAAGGAGGCAATTTAATAGCATCAGTCAAAGGAATTTGCAAGAATAAAGGTTTCATCCACTCATAAAACTTATTATAGTGTTCATCTTCCTTTGACTTGTGTTTCTTATCAGGGAAGGGCATAGGTTTTTGGACCCAAGGTTCTCTTTCACTACCATGTTTCTTAGCAATAAAATCTTCATTGGTGTATTTAGTATTCTTAGTGTGGTTTTCAGGTTCTTCTTCAACTTTTTCTTCATTGGGAACTTCATTTTCTTCATTACCACTTTCAGTTTCAGCATCAGAGATAGATATACTATTAGGATCTATAGCAGGTTCAGAGGGTTCTACAACAGTTTTATGTTTCTTTTTCCTTTTCTTACGAGTAAAACCACTATTTTCAGCTTGTTGAGAATCCTGTTCAATTCTTTTGGTATGCCCCTCAGGATATATAGGATCCTAGGTAGCATCACCACTTCTAGTTCTAATTTCATAAGCATGTTTTTCTTTAGCAGCATTAACTAGCAAGTTGTTTTGCACTTTAACGAGTTGATCTATTTGAGTTTGAACCATTTGAAAGTGTTTAACAATCATTTTAACATCATTAGAGGTTCTTTCCGCAATATCTTTCAACTCAACAATAGCTCTAGTGTTTTCCATTAGATGATTTTGCACCCTTTTATTAAAGTTATCTGGCTTAACAATAAAGATATCAAATTCTTCTAAGCATTGATCAGGAGGTTTAGAGTAAGGGATATCACCTTCATCAAAGTGTTGGAGAGAGTGTACCTCAATAGTGGATGAGTAGGGAATAGGCTTACATAATTCTTCTATAGGAGGTAAATTCTTGACATCTGCAGCTTTAATTCCCTTCTCCTTAAGACATTTCTTAGCTTCCTTCATCACTTCATCATTTAATTCAATAACTCCCTTCTTCTTTGATGTTGGAATAGGCACCGGAATAGATGGTTCAGGTACAATTACTTCAGGTATACCCTGTTTAGCAGGAGTCCAATCTTCATAGTTCTTGCTTATTTTGGCCATTAATTCCTCAGCTTCCTTAGGAGTCCTATTCCTGAAAACACAATCAGCACAACTATCTAGGTATGTCCTAGATTCTTCGGTTAGTCCATTATAAAATATATCAAGAAGCTCATTCTTAGGTAATGGACTTCCAGCTTGTGCATGAATCAAAGCACAAAACCTTGTCCAAGATTCAGGCAATACCTCTTTTTCCCCCTGTTTAAAATCAAAAAGTTCCTGCAAAATAGCATGTCTAGCACTTGGAGAAAAATATTTCTGCAGGAAAGTACTAATCAAGCACTCAGGGCTATCAATAGATCCAGGAGGTAAATTACTAAACCAAGTTTTAGCTTCTCCTTTCAGTGAAAAGGGGAAAATCTTAGCAACAAAGTAAGCTCGCATCTTAATATCATCAGAAAACAATCCACTCATGGTAGAAAGTTCATTCATATGTGCTACCGCACTTTCATTTTTAGTCCCACAAAAAGGTTCTTTCTCGACAATAGCTATGTAAGATAGATCAAGAGAGAAATCATAATCTTCATCTATAATGTTTATGGGAGAAGCAGCAAACTTAGCAGCAGGATATAATTTGGGTCTAATAGTACGCCTCTCAAGGAGACTCTTAGCAGCGCTCCTATCATGGGTGTTCTTACATTCTTTAATAAATTCATCGGTCATATCAACATAACCATCTTCAATATCATAACTTTCACTAGACTCAGGTACAGGTGTGGTAGTGTCTTCATTAGGAGTTTCGGTATTTCCAGCTATAGTTCTAGCAAACGTAGCGTCTAGGAAAGGACCTAATGAACCACTCTTATCAAGCACAGTAGAAGTAGCATCATAAGCATCAGAAGTTTTAGATTCAGCAGTAGTAGCAGTGTGTGTAGCATGTGTATGTGGTGGTGTAAGGAACTTACTCATAAAAGACGGTGAATCAAGAGCAATAGAGGTGTTTAGAACCGTACCTCTTTTTGTAGTGGATGGTAAAATATGAACCTTGCCATCACGAGACTTACCCATGATGGATGGATAGCAGCGAACAATAGAGAATCCAAGTGAACTTGATAAATAAAGCTATGCTCCCCGGCAACGGCGTTATAAAATAGTCTTGATGACCCACAAGTATAGGGGGTGTATCGCAGTATTTTCGAGGGAAGTGAAACCCAATTTATTGATTCGACACAAGAGGAGACAAAGAATACTTATAAGCCTTAACAACTGAGTTGTCAATTCAGCTGCACCTAGAAACAATCTTGCTCACAGCAGTTTATCAGTAGCAATAGTTTTGTAGTAGGAATAGTAAAGTAACATCAGTAGCAAAGTAAAGACAGCAGTAACAATGGCAGTAAACAGTAGAATTCGAGTGCGGTAGGCATAGGGATGGATGGACGGGCGTTGCATGAACAAGACAATTCACATAGCAATCCGAACATAGGGCAATTGCAGATAAATAAGATAAAGCATCCAAGTACTAAACAATCCTAGGCATGTGTTCCATATATAGTCATACGTGCTCGCAATGAGAACTTGCACAACATCTTTTGTCCTGCCAGCCCGTTTGCAGCGGGGCCTCAAGGGAACTACTGGCAATTAAGGTGCTCCTTTTAATAGAGCACCGGAGCAAAGCATTAACACTCCTTGAACACATGTGATCCTCACATCAAAGCCATTCCCTCCTTTTAAGTTGCAAGCAACAGATTACTGCTTTACGAACTGTGTGTAAAGTAAACAATATGATTGTTCTATGAACAAAGGATTGTTGTTTTCTCCCTAGTAGCAACAACACATCTAGTACCTTAGAGATTTCTGTCAATTCCCCAGATTACCAGAGGCATGAACCCACTATCGAGCATAAATACTAACTCTTGGAGTTGCTAGCATCTACTTGGACAAGATAGCTACTAACAACGGAAAGCATGCAAGATCACAAATAACAAAGACATGATAAAATCAATAATCAATCTGAAATAGCATCTCAATATCCATCGGATCCCCGCAAACACAACATGCAAAATTACAAATAGATGATCTTGATCATGAACGGAGCTCACAAGATCTAAACATGAAAGCACAAAGGAGGAGAACCAGCCATCTAGCTACTACATGGATCCGTAGTCCAAGGATGAACTACTCACGCATCACACCGGAGGCTTGCATGGTAATGAAGAAGGCCTCCAGGGTGAATTTCCCTCTCCGGCAGGGTGCCGGGAAGAGCTTCAGATCCCTCTCGATCTAGGGATGGAGATGATGGCGGCTATAGACTCTTTCGTGGAATTTTGATGGGGCCCTTAGGGTTTTCGTCTCGAGGGCATCTTATAGTCGGAAGGAGAGGCCGAGGGGGTGTCGGGAGCGGCCACACCACCCCTGGCGCGGGCTAGGCCTGGCCGCGTGGCCAGGTGGTGTGGTGGATCCCTGGCCCTTCTCCGTCTCATATTCTGGCACTTGATCACTTCCGGAAAAATAGGCACTTTGGCTTTTGTCCCGTCCAATTCCGAGAATATTCATTTTCTGACTTTCGTGGAACCAAAAACAGCAGAAAACAGGTAGCTGGCACTGTAGCTCTTGTTAATAGGGTAGTCCAAGAAATCATACGAAAAGTACTCCAAAGTTGGAACAAAACACAAGAAAGTGGATAAAACCAAGCATGGAACATCAAAAATTATAGATACATTTGCAATGTATCAACATCCCCAAGCTTAACTCCTGCTCGTCCTCGAGTAGGTTAGTGATAAAAAGAAAGAATAATTTTTGAGGTGACATGCACCATCAAAGATTTGATCAAAGTATTTGTAAAACATCAAAGCTTGGATCATAGTACTTCAATCATAACATGAAAGACAAAGTTCTAGCAATAAGACAAAGAAACTATGATGCAACATGAAAAGGCACAAACAAAAGATTCATGAATAACAATGCTTTGCAAGACGTTTGTTTGTTTCACATAAAGAAAACATAGCATAATAGTATTCAGCTTGTCCCTCAATAGAGTAGCAAATATAAATGCATAGGACACCTTCAAAGTTCATAAGAGTGACTAGATACAATAGTTTAAAACAAGCAATAACAAGTTATGCATCAATCAACTAGTCTTGGGACAATGCACATAGAACTAAGAATGGCCACTATGCTCTCAAAGTAGGTGCATAAAGATAGAAGGTAGAGACTCAATATTATGGTGGAAGAAAGGCCTTTACAAAATGAAGTAGGGATTCAAGTCTCATAAAGAGCTTCCAAAAATTATGGTACTTATATCTTTCAGCTCTCATTGCCCCTATCATAAGCATCTTGAAGTGATTAAGGTTAAAGTGAACAAACTATGGTGTACATGCTTTACGAAGTATAAGTTAGAAATCTCATGTCCCTTGTATACGAGGGCCGCTCCTCATGCTACTCAAGTTTAGTCACCGGTAAGTTCTTGTCATCGTAAGTATATGTGCATCATAGAGAACCGCCAACGGGGTACCCCTTGCCCGATGATACAGAAGATTCCCCATATCAAAATGACAAGGCAAGCAGACAACGAGCATCTCAGCATTCTTCTTATTTACCATGGGACTATGGTGCTTTTTTCTCTCTTTCCTCTTTTCATAGTATCTCTTTTTTTCTTTCTCTTTTTTCTCAATATAGAGCTCATTATTGTTACGCTGCAGGTTTCCACCATGTCAGCATGGATTAGACCAGCGGCCCAGGCGTTTCTCTAACACATATACATAACTCCATGGACTTACAAGCTCCCCTTTCATTTCACACCGACGACATCCATATACAAAAGAGCATGATATCAACTAGGTACAAGTACCAAGTGTAATGTTGAAAGCGTTCCCCATGAAAGCATGGTTCTGCTAATTCCCAACAAATAAGTGCAAGCATATACAACATAGAAGACACAATGGTTCAAGTTTATTAAGGGCAAGTAAAGTAAAGTGTGCCATCAAGTTCGTGAGAGCTTTAATCACTAGTTTTCTCATAACAAGTTTAATTTGGAAGGTAAACAAAAGCATGAATATACTTGGAATAACATATGCTAGTAGGTAGGTATGGTGGACTCTTTGGAATAACTTGGTTTAGGGAGTTGGATGCATGAGTGGAACTCATACTTGGTTGTGGAGGCTAGCAAAAGACTGGGAGCGACAAACTAAGAGAGCAATAATGGCCATAATCATGCAGAGCGACAAAACATCATTGAGCAAAGCATAAAGTGATACTACAAGTTGAAAACTAAAGGATCATAAAGGCTATGGTGACTTTGGATAGTCATAACATGGTGTGAACATGCGCCAAGTCAACCCAAATAAAGCATCAAAGGAGAATACAACTATACTATGGTTTAATATGCTAAAACAATGCATGATTCATCCAAGGCACATTAAGAAATCTCAACTGTTTATAACAAGTCATGCTACCGCAAAGAATACTAAGCATAAAGCCAAAACAATATCAAGCATGGCATGACAAAGCATAGGCCATAGTCAAAAACAAGCTCTTTTACCACATAAGCATGAACTTTCCTACTCTTTTCCAAACCAAACCAAACTATTTGCAAACCAATGTATGAAAGAGGGGGTCCAACCAATTTATTGAAAAAACTAAGCAAACTAAGCAAACGAAAAACCAAAATGAAAACAAAAAAAAGACGCTCCAAGAACAACACAACTGTGCATGAAACAATAAAAATGAAGCGTTTGGAAGAAACCTGGAATTTTTATTCATGAAGAAGGGGATGCCTTGGGCATCCCCAAGCTTTGACGCTTGTACTTCTTGGATATTTCTTGGGGTGACACGCGTGGCATCCCCAAGCTTGAGCTTTAGTCCATCCTTCATCTCATTACTCATTCCTTCCATACACCTGAAATTTTTCCTTCATACAAAACTTCACACAATCTTTATTAGCAACATTAGTGCACTCAAGATAAAAGGTTTTAAGGTTCAGTTTTAACACCAAATAAACTTCTATTAGAACACTAGCTACTGTATCACTTCCCTCAAAAATCTCAATTCCCCAAAAGAACTCAAAAAGGAACCAACAAGAAGCAAATGCAAAAAATGGCAGAAATCTATCAAAACAGACCAGCAGGTAAAGACAATTTTTTTCGAAGACCTTATGTTGCTCAAATCAAAAAGTTTTGAACTAACAAAAGTTAGATAACAATCTAGGGCAGAATCAAAAAACATTACAGCTCAATCCGACATACAGAGCTCTCTCACGAATTTTTACGGTGAAGCACAAAAATCTGTTTCGGGACAACAACTTTCCCAATCATTACTTCTCTCTCATTAGAGGTTACTCTTGGCACAAAAAGCAAATAAAAAGGATAAGGAGCGGTTATTACAGAGGTAATAACTTCCAAGACTCATTTAAAACTTTTGGGTTATCTCCCAATAAGTACTTTTCTTTAACGCCTTTAAGTTAAGCATAAGAAGCAAAGAAAGAATCAAGTGTTCTCAAATGAAGAAGCATTAAAACCAAATTTTGTTTTCATAGGAGAAGCAAAATAAATCTTTTCTCTCTTTTTAGGGAAGTGTTCTATACCTTTATTGAATGGAAGTTGATATTTAATGGTGCCTTATTTCATATCAATGATGGCACCAACAGTTCTAAGAAAAGGTCTTCCCAAAGTAATAGGACAAGAAGTATTGTATTCAACATCCAAAACATAGAAATCAACAGGGACATAGGAATCGTTAACCATAATAAGAACATCGTTAAGACTCCACATGAGTTTCTTTTTAGCATTATCATCAAGTGGGACATTCAAATAACAATCTTCAAGAGGAGGCAAATCAAGCATATCATAAATCCTTCTAGGCATAATAGAAACACTACTATCAAGATCACATAAAGCTTTGAAATCAAAGTCATTCACTTTCATATTAATGATGGGTTCCTAACCATCCTCTTGTTTTATAGGAATAGAAGCTTTATGTTTCATTTTCTCGTGTACCAACAACATCTACACATGAGCCTAGCATATTGAAACGTTCAAAAACTTTCCTAGCTTCCTTGGCAACATCATAGAACTCCTTAAACAAAGTTTCTAGAATAAAATCCCTCTTTTCAGGGACTTCAATTTCTTTAAGCTTAAGAAACATTACTTGCATTAAGGGGTTGAATTTAACAAACCTAGCTTCTAACATGTGAATTAAAGAAGCTGCAGCAATCTCATAGTTTGGAGCAAGTTCTGCAAGGGATCTATCCTCAGTATCCTCATATTTACTAACATGATTAAAGAATTCTTCAATATTATCTTTCCCAATTATAGAACCACTACCAATTGAAAGGTCTTTCAGGGTGAAAGTAGGGATCAACATGGTGAGCTAAGGAAGAGGTGACAACTAAAGGAGACTTAATTTTTTTGTGTTTTGGAATAGGAAAGCAAACTAGTAAAACTAATTTTTTTGTTTTTTGTTTAAATAAGAAAGCAAACTAGTAAAACTAATTTTTTTGTGTTTTTGAATAAAGAAAACAAGCAAACAAAGCAAAAAGGAACTAAGCAAAACAAAAACAACAAAGTAAAGAGATTGGTTATGAGGGACTCCCCTTGTGAAGATGTCCTTGACTCCCCGACAACGGCGCCAGAAAATCGCTTGATGGCTCAATGCACGACGCCCAGAAAAGTGTTGGTCCGTGGTTGATGTAGAGCTTGTTGGGAACCCCAAGAGGAAGGTATGATGAGCACAGCAGCAAGTTTCCCTCAGTTATGAAAACAAGGTTTAATCGAACCAGTAGGAGCAAGGAAACACCCCAAAGGTATTACTAGCTGAGCTTTGGCAGGGCGCACTACCGGTGCTAGTAGCAACGTGGAGACCAGCAAAACACAACCACAAAACTTTGTCCCCAACTTGCGATGAGGTTGTCAATCTCACCATGTTTTGCTGAAAACAAAGGATTAAACGTATCGAATGGAAAGAAGTAAAAGTTTGCAGAAAGTAAACACAAAGCAGTAAACAGTTTATAGATTGTATATAAAGAAAGAGGACCGGGATCCATAGTTCACTAGAGATGGCTCTCCTTAGATAGATAACATGCTGGGTGAACAAATTACAGTGGGGCAATTGACAAACACCGAGAAAGCAATACATGCATATACTAATCATCTTGACTCCTTTGAGACTTGATTGGGCATTACAACATTATACATAGACTGCCATCCAACTGCATCTATGACTAATAATCCACCTTCAGGTTATCATCCGAACCTCCTCCAGTATTAAGTTGCAAGCAACAGATTATTGCTTTACGAACTGCGTGTAAAGTAAACAATATGATTGTTCTATGAACAAAGGATTGTTGTTTTCTCCCTAGTAGCAACAGCACATCTAGTACCTTAGAGATTTCTGTCACTTCCCCAGATTACCAGAGGCATGAACCCACTATCGAGCATAAATAATAACTCTTGGAGTTGCTAGCATCTACTTGGCCAAGATAGCTACTAACAACGGAAAGCATGCAAGATCACAAATAACAAAGACATGATAGAATCAATAATCAATCTGAAATAGCATCTCAATATCCATCGGATCCCCGCAAACACAACATGCAGAATTACAAATAGATGATCTTGATCATGAACGGAGCTCACAAGATCTAAACATGAAAGCACAAAGGAGGAGAACCAGCCATCTAGCTACTACATGGATCCGTAGTCCAAGGATGAACTACTCACGCATCACACTGGAGGCTTGCATGGTGATGAAGAAGGCCTCCAGGGTGAATTCCCCTCTCCGGCAGGGTGCCGAGAAGAGCTTTAGATCCCTCCCGGTCTAGGGATGGAGATGACGGCGGCTACAAACTCTTTTGTGGAATTTTGATCGGGCCCTTAGGGTTTATGTCCCGAGGGCATCTTATAGTCGGAAGGAGAGGCCAAGGGGGTGTCGGGAGCGGCCACACCACCCCCTGGCACGGGCCAGGCCTGGCCGCGCGGCCAGGTGGTGTGGTGGCTTTCTGGCCCTTCTCCGTCTCGTATTCTGGCACTTGATCACTTCCGAAAAAATAGGCACTTTGGCTTTTGTCCCGTCCAATTCCGAGAATATTCATTTTCTGACTTTCCTGGAACCAAAAACAGCAGAAAACAGGCAGTTGGCACTATGGCTCTTGTTAATAGGTTAGTCCAAAAAATCATACGAAAAGTACTCCAAAGTTGGAACAAAACACAGGAAAGTGGATAAAACCAAGCATGGAACATCAAAAATTATAGATACATTTGCAATGTATCACACAACAAGTCGCAACAAAGTCATAAAGCTCTAATAAAAGATACTAGGCACCATGTCCTAACAATCTGATGCCATTACATGAACGATCTCATCCAATCCCTACCTTCCCCATAGCCTACAGCGGGGGATTACTCACTCATAGATGGGGGAAACATGGATGGTCGATGGAGAAGCGATGGTGATGATGATGACGATGATCTCCTCCAATTCCTCGTCCCGACAGGGTGCCAGAACGGAGTTTCTGGTGCTGTTTCGTGGAATCTGGTGGTGGCGGCGGAGCGGAACTTCTTCCGGAAAAACGTCGAACCCCCCGAAGTTTTTAGGTTAGAAGGCTCCTTATAGGCGAAGAGAGAGGCCGAGGGGGTGAATGGGAGGCCCACACCACCCCCTGGCACGGCCTAGCCTGGCCCGCGCCACCAGGTGGTGTGGCCACCCCCTGGCTCTTCTCCGTCTCGTATTCTGGCTCCTGGAGTCTTCGGGTGAAATAGGATTTTTGGCGTATATTCCGAGATTTTTCCTGATAGTTGATTTTCTGCACAAAAAGTAGACACTAAGGCAATTCTGCTGAAAACAGCGTCAGTCCGCATTAGTTGTATTGAAACAATAGCAAAAGTGTTCGGGAAAGTAGATATGTTTTGGACGTATCAAACATCAAAAATTATAGATACATTTGCAATGTATCATCGCCGTCGACACATTTATCTCCTCCACCACACCCACCGAACCTCTCTTGCTGGAGTTGGAGAGAGGTCTACTTCTCCGTCGCACCTGATGGTTTGTGCTCCCAACACGTGGGTACAGTGTCCCTAGATCGGACCAATCACATGTTTTTAGACATCAATGGAAAGATGGTGGATCATGACAACTCCACATGCGAGATCTTCTCGGGCGGTAGAATTAGATTCCCACATTTGTGGTACAAATCGGACGCGAGATCGGTGGTTTTGTTGATTGT
Source organism: Avena sativa (assembly GCA_916181665.1). NCBI lineage: Eukaryota > Viridiplantae > Streptophyta > Magnoliopsida > Poales > Poaceae > Avena > Avena sativa. The sequence continues at coordinate 599,032,338 of OV702289.1, forward strand.
GTGAGGGTTTGGAGGGTTCTATGTTGCATACCATCCTTGGCATGTGTATGCGGAGTGGTGCGCCTCAGATGGATCCGTACTGTGATAAAAGCAATGGCAGGATCAGACTCGAGACAAGACAATGCCGATCTAAATAGTTCTAGACCAGACACGAGTATTGGCTCCACTATTGGCGACTGTCCCAGATGCACAAACCATCAGTCTCACCAGCCCCTCTGCTTTAACCCTAGATCAGGGGCAGTGTGTGGCGTGGTTTTAGTTCGCTCGCCATCTAACCCTAGGCCTAGTTCTCCCTTGTCTAGCTCCTCCAAGAGGTGCCCTAGTGTGAGATACGGAGACGCGAGATCCTTCGCCAAGTGGTTTCCATCCCCATACCATGCATCAAAGGTTTGGTGGTTTGCGAAGCTCCCCCGTGCAACTTCCCGCCCCCTCCTCAAAATTTTCGGCAGCATCCAATCTCTGGTGCGGAGCAGTGCATGGATGAGAGGAGAAGGAAGGACGAGCACAGGTGGGAAGAGGAACCTAGGAGGGAGGAAGCCTAGCACAGAGATGAAGATAGACGCCAGGAAAAGCGGAGATCTGAGGAGCGTCATACATTAGAAGACATGCACATGTAATAGGAAGAGGAGCGCCGCCGTGCTAAGATTCTTCACAACTCGGAACGCCTCACCAAAGAGTAATGCACTCATTGAGAGGTAGCATAGAGAAGATGAAGCAGCCATATCCAATTGTGGCCACTAGGCACACCACCTTGAGATGCAACATGGTGGATCAACGACAACTAAAATCTCATCCCATCTACAAGTGCAAATCTACGAGTAAATAAAAAAATCTAGGAATAACATATTCAAGCTTCTTGATTAAAGAAACATGTACTCCTCAAAATCACCTAGAAGCGAACATGCCCACTTCATGAACACAATCAGTGCACACAAAGGTTTGTCATGTACACCAAAACACATAGAGAAATCAATGCCCTTTCAGAAGACTTATGGTCAAAAGTGGAGAAGTTGTCAGATGAGGATAGACATGAGTTGGATAAAGATTTTAGTGAAGAGGAAGTGCTTTTCCAGATGGAGAAAAACAAAGCTGCAGGTCTTGATGGAATTCCTCTTGAAGTTTATCAGGCATGCTAGGATATTATCAAATATGATATCATGAATATGTTCAGAGAATTTCAGTCATAAGTTTGATGTTAGCAGAGTGAATTATGGTATTATTACTCTAATACCTAAAAGTAAATATGTTCATGTTGATGTTATTCCGAAGTTTAGGCCTATTTGTTTGCCCGGGTGCTCTTCAAAATCTTCACAAAAGACATCATGGTTAGAACTGAATCCTGGATGCATAAGTTGATCCATTCCTGCCAGACTGCCTTTATCAAAGGAAGATATATTACTAACCGAGTGATGTTGCTACAAGAAATCCTTAGAGAATCAAACTTTAGGAAACAAGAAGGTGTGGTTTTGAAATTTTACTTTGAAAAAACTTATGACAAAATCAGTCAGGATTTCCTGTTTGACTGTTGTAAGAAGCATGGTTGTAGTGATTTTTTTGATCTGGATCAACAACATTGTTACTCAAAGGACCCTTAGTGTAGAAGTTAATGATACTATGGACCCTTACTTTGGTAGCCACAAAGGAGTTAGGCAAGGGTATCCTTTTCAATTTGGTTGTTAACAGTTTAGCCAAGATGGTGATTACTGCCAAACAATATTGGTTGTTTTCAGGTTTGGTAGATCATGTGGTGCCTAGGGATATGGCCATTCTGCAATATGTTGATGATACCATCATATTTATTAAAGACGACGTGGAAGATGCCAGACATCTTAAGCTCCATCTTTACATATTTAAAGCCATGTCAAGATTGAAAATACTTTTAAAAAGTGAAGCCATGATGGTTTTGGATGATGATGATAAGGTGGACAAATATGCTAACTTGTTTAATTGTCAAGTTGGCAGCTGGCCAATCAAATACTTGGGTACTCCTGTTTGCTCTAGAAGAATCTCTGTGCCTGAGATGACCTTCCTAGGGGAGAAGATCAAGCATAATATGGGGGGTTGGATGGGGGCACCATGTCCATTGGTGGAAGAGTGAATAAGATTAATGATTGTCTATCTAACACTATTGTATATCAAATGTCAATGAAAATCCTGCATAAAACAAATATTATCTAGATGGAGAAGCCTATCGAATCCTTTCTCTAGAATGGTAGTGCCACCAAAATAAAGTATCATATTGTGAAGTGGAAACTAATATGTAATCCCAAGTGTAAAGGTGGTCTGGATTAAAAAAATCTTACCAAATTCAACCATGCTTTAGTGTGCGAATGGGTGGTGGAAGCTGGAAAAAGGAAATGGCCCTTGGCAAGATTTTATGAGGAGGAAATAATTGGGGGATTCTAAAATTTTAGTTCAAAACATAGGGTTAAATACTCTTCTTTGTGGTCTTATATGCTCTAGGTCAAAGATCTTTATCTCTGTGACAAAAAAATACAAGTTGGGAATGGGGAGAGAACAAAAAAAAATTTGGGGGGGGGGTGCTTGGTGTGGTCAAAATTCTTTTAAGGGCACTTTCCTTGAGTTGTTTGATATATGCAATGAACAAGATTGGATTGTGGTTGTTACTCCAAGGAGAATATGCAAGTTCACTTTCAGGAGATGGCTATCTGTGGATTTGCAATGACAGATGAGGAAATTGTAAGACTTTTTAGCCCTTATGGATCTCAACACAGATCCAGATGTACCAGTTTGGAAGTGGAAAAGTGGGATCTTTAGTGTTTAATCGATGTACACACAATGTGTGCAGTAATGGGATTGACAGATCCTTTTGGCACCTCTGGAAAGCCAAGATTCCACTCAAGATTAAAAATTGGTTATGGCTGATTTGGTATAATGCCATTACAACCAAAGATGATATGGTGAGAAGGAACTGGGTAGGAAATACTAGGTTTCAATTTTGTGATGCTCATAAAACTATTTTCTATCTCTTTTTTGAATGTATAGATGCTCGATATGTTTGGAGCTATGTTGCCAAAGCAATTGGTGCTCTTAGTCTTCCTAGATCCTTTTCTCAAATTTTCTGGTGGTTTTCTCAATACATCAATGCCAGTCATAATGTTCAAAATGCTGGCGTTGCCTCAATATGATGGGCGATTTGGAAAAATAGCAATAGAGCATGCTTTGATGGTGTGTTGATAAAATATCCTATGGAACTAATCAACTACTCTACTATCTTTATGAAATACTTGGCAGCTATTCAGAATACTGGTGATAGGGAGATGATGCAAGCGAGAGCTGATAACATCCCGATGTCTGCTCCTGAGACGCGTGGAGCAGTTGTAGTTCCCTCCTTGTCCAACATGTCGGAGTCTCGCCGTGAAGACAATACCAATGACAAACTAAACACAAGAACCTCTCTATCGAACTTCATTTGCTTTTGTGTTGTCTTGTTTACCTTTCTTTGTTGGTACATTTGAAGGCCCTCAGTGCTTTTCGATTGACTCATTTACCAGTTACCCCGGCTCTAGCTTGTGTTGTAAATATTAGTAGTACTTTTGTTTCCCTTTTTGTGAGTGTTAGCTTCCAAGTGGCACTCTATAGTGAACTTCTTTACTTTCCTTTGCACCTAGATGCTACCCTACATGTTGTTTCGTTATCTCGATGATAATGAAATTCGATGATTGGATCGCTTGGAAAAAAATTGCATTGCCTTATAGCAGTAGAACACGACCCATGCGCGATGTAAATGAGAAAAAATATCGGTTCCTTGTGGCGAAGTACTCCTAGAGTAGTTGTTTTGTGGAGAAACGAGCTATCAAAACATTTAAGGTTCCATGTTTTATAATGGGATCGGAAAAAATAGTCGCCCTCAGAGTAATAGAAATAAAAATACAATGCCTCGCAGAAAAAATATGAAAGAACGAGGCTGGTGCTTCCGGTCTCCAGAATCCCAAACCATGTCGAGAGAGTCACATAAATCAATCAATTCAAAGCCATTGAGTGGATTCTTTTGCATCTTCATATAGTAGCATACACTGTACTACTCTTTATCCTATTTTGTCCAATATAATTCAAGTTTTCGTATCATTTATCACTTAGTATATACTCCCTCCGCTTCGGAAATATAAGACATTCTATCTTTGTAAAACGAATGTATCTGGACACCTTTTCGTGTATAGGTTCACTCCGAATCTCTACGAACCTATACACTAAAAGATGTCTAAATACATTCGATTCATAAAGCTAAAACGTCTTATATTTCCGAACGGAGGGAGTATGTCCTAATCTGCAAACTTTGTTTCAATACTTGTTCCAAATTGTAAAAAAATAATTGTCACTTTCGTCGCATAATGCATCACCCATAGTGGTATTCTTAGTTTTGGCGTAGAATGAGTAGCAACGCTTCATAGTGACTATGATGTCAACGAATTAGGTCTGCTCGGTATATATGCTTGGGCTTAATTTATATTAAGTGTATTATTTTACATAATTTACAGAATTTTGAAAGTTCTTCAACATAAAAAAGAATTTCAAAAAACACAAATAACCGAGACAACCTAGAAACTAGATCCCAAGGTATACTTTATTCATGTAATAATTTAATTTGAGTATAGTTTTATTTTGGTTTTCATGATCCATAGACATTAGACAAGAAGAAGTGCGAGATAAGCTCCAATTTCTCAAATAGTTTTTAACATGAGGTTTCAGCTTATGTCGATTGTTCTTAGAACTGTCAAAATTTTCTTCTACCAAAATGTTTGTCGGTCTTCTGTATGCGCGAGAACGGGACAGTAGCCTAGTGGTTGGATCGCAGTTGATGTATTCCAGCGGCCGGAGTTCGATCCCCGTCAGTGACGAATTTCCTCATAGCACTCTTTCGTATCAAAGATTCTCGTGGAAAATAGTCTAGTCAATTTTAAAACCTACAAAATTCCTCTTCTTCAATCAAGCCTAACAGCTTGGCACGCAATCTCATGGGTCATGAATAATTGAATTGCCATAGTACCGCAACACGTAATCACCTCGTGCGTAGGCCTTCGTATCCATGGCATCCATGGCGAGATGAATGTGTTGTTCTCAATTTCGTTGTTTGACGACCTTATATCTATATTATAAGTGGTGTTTCTTAAAAATATTTTCCGCAAAAGTTAACTCTGTTTTTGGGGTTGTCTGCGGAAATAGAAGGCCTGCCTTAAGCAATTCTTGATTTGATTTTGTTGGATCATCGGCAAAAGAATTGCTGGATCGATAACTGGAGCAGGCGGGCAACATGACTGGTTATACTTTCACGTCGAGAGCAGGTTTGTGACTTTTTTTCTAGGGTAGGTTTGTGACTTTTAGTGGAACATGCTGCTGCCATGTGCCATGTGGTGCAGTCAAAACTGCCCGTGGATTCCCACGAGGGACCGCCGGTTTCAGTTTTCTTGGAGCAGCCCAGATTACCATGCTACCCTGGACGCGGTTCCGACGCGGCATGTCAGGACCTATTTTTTTTTATTTTAGGGAACGTGTCAGGACCTACTTTATTTTTAGCGGAAGGACTTACTAATGTCCTGCGTCAGATTTTGTTTTGAGGGATCCTGCGTGATATGAAAACATAGGCCTGTGCGATGTCACTTGTTTGGAGCGTTGCTAGTTTGATGGGCTCCCGGCCGCTGGGACAGTGTGGACGGCCCAAGTTGGCCTCTTGTAGAGTTGACTTACCATGAAAAATGAACTCGAACACTCAAAAAAAAAAGAACTTTGGAGTACCATGTTACAGGATGTCTTTGCTTGCTATGCGTCCCGGGGATAACTGCCCCCCTCCTGTGGGTCCATAGGCCATCACTCGTTCCAAAAAAAAAAAGCTTCAATCCCGCTTTTGTTATAAAAAAATTAATTTTTGCTATAAAAAGTCTCGCTTTTACAACATGTAGCAAAAAACGGTTCGCGCAAAAAATAGAATAAAAATACTGTTTCGCCGGAGATCATGCCAGAGAGTTTGTAGCAAAAAAGTTGTGCTAATATAGCAAACCCGGCCTCGTCGGAGACTCGCCGAAGACTTTCGCCAGGAGACCTTGCCGGAGACCTTGTAGCAAAAAATTTGCACTGTTGTAGCAAATTACAGAGAGGATGGTAGCAAAACAAATGTGGTAATGTAGCAGACCTATGTTGCAAAACTGACATCGTCAAAAAATCGCTGGAGACTTTTGCTGGAGACCTCACCAGCGACATTGTAGCAAAAAAGTCGCAATCTAGCAAGCCCGACTTCACTAGATATAGCGTCGGAGACTCGCCGGAGAAAACCTCATCGGAGACCTCGTAGCAAAAGTTTTACGCTATTGTAGCAAAAACATAGAATGATGGTAGCAGAAAAAGTGTGCTAATGTAGAAAAAAATCTGACTTCGTCAAAGACATTAGCGAGGAACTAGCTAGAGACATCGTAACAAAAAAAAGAGCTATTATAGCACTTTGAGAACATCAATTGTAGCAAAAATAATTCAGATATGTAGCAAAAAAACCGCGGCCTCACAAAAATCCCCAAATATGAAAATCTACCGGGTCGTCGGTAGCAAACACGCCGGCCGTCGGTAACAACACACTCATACAATTGTAGCAATGATGCTGGCGGTCTATAGCAAATCAGGTCACCCTTAGCATCACTCCCCGTCGGTAGAGCCTCGACTGGCATGGAGGAGGCAAGGACGGAGGCGGGCGTGGGCGCTGGAGGTGCACGGTGGCGTGATGACACAAGCAGCAGGGCACATCGATGGGCGGAGGTTGCCGGACAAAGAAGAGGAGGTCACCAGAGCGGAGGTCATGGGGCGGAGGAGGGTGCGGTGGCGCCGGCTACAACCACCATGTGAGCGACACGGAGGAGGGCGCCACGGAGGACTCAATTTCGGCACATAGCAAACCCCAAGGCCAAGAGCAACCATGCGAGGCTACGAGAGGTGTGCGCACCCAAGGGTTCCCGTGGTGGCGGCGGCTCCGGTTGGCAGGCGCCGACGAGCAGGACTCGACGCACCTTTGTCGCCGGCCTGCAGCTGCCTTCATCGGCGAGGTCGTGGGGACAAAGAGGGAGGTGACGAGCTCCAGCGACGAGATCCCGACGACAAGCTCCAGCGGCGAGATCCCGACGGCAAGCTCCGGCGGCGCGAAGTGATGCAGGCAAGGGAGGGAGCGCGACGATCTTTGGCAGGGTGCCTTCGCTGGTTTCCTCCATCGCGTGTGGGTGCAGTTAGAGAAGAAAAAGGAAGATAAGGAAAGGAAGGTGGGCCGCTCGCGCGCGTGTCACGGCAAGGAGGATGGAAACCGTGCGATTGTTGGGTTCACAACATAGAAAACAAAAAAATTCCTATGATTTGAACAACTAAGCACCAAGATCTATCTACCTAGATACAATCAACAGGTGGATATGTATCCATAGAGAACTTACCCTCCAAGAGCGACAAAGCATTACGAGATTGAACTCATGGTTGATGTAGTCGTCCGCTTGCCGATCTCAAGATCGTGAGGAAGTCCAGCACCGTAACTCAGCAGCGCATCCGTTATCACACACACGTTTGATACTCCGATAACCTCTATGTCCTCGCTCCAGCAAAGCAAAAACTCCTTTAAAACAAAGCCACTAGGAACATGTACTTCGCTAATTTGAAGCCACGAGAAAATAAACTAGATAGGAAGAGAGATCATTCACGAGGAGGTGTGAAGTGAGAGGAGGAGAAGGCCTCATATATAGGGGAGGGGAGCAGCCCCTCCCATGGCCGGCGGCCAAGGTGGTGCCCTCACCTCTCCCTTCATTCATATGGGTGGAGATTCTACTCACATAAACACCCCTCCACTCACATGCATTAAATTTTCACCAAATTTAAATGCATCTCTCATTTAATAAAACTATTTTATTTATTTTATTCAGAATTTTTTAATTAACAAACATTTACGTAAAACACCCTGCAACATTTCGATATCACATGCAGAACCAGTTTCAGCAATTTTACCCGAAACAATTCCGGTGTCCATCGAAATAATTCTAGTGGTTTCATAATCTTTCTCTGAAACATATTTTCTTCAAATGGTGTCGGTATCCCTTAAGTGTGTCACCCTATGGTTCACGAATAATGTAGGCATAATCGAGAACCCTCTCCGATCAATAATCAGCAGCGGGACCTAGAGATCCGTACTGACTCTCACACATTTAACGATGATTTTAGTGATCGTGAGAATCTTTAACGCTTGTAACTAAATCCTTTTTTCTCATGATATATTACATGTCCGAGGTTTGATTATCGGTATCTCCATACCTAGTTTGATCTCGTTACCGACAAGTACTCTTTTCTCGTTCCCATGATATAACATTCTAGTGATCTTATTACTTGATTGCAAGTTATATCAATGTGATATCACCGAGAGGGCCCAAAGTATATCTCGCCGTCATCGAGATGGACAAATCCCACTCTTGATCCATGAGCCTCTACGTAACACTTTCGAAGTATCTGAACCCACCTTTATTGTCACTCTATTACGGTGTGACGTTTGATGTTATCAAGTTACTCTTACGGTGTTAGTGATTACAATGATCTCATGGTCAAGGACTAAAGTTACTTCTTATGATGTTATAGCAATGTAAATATAATGAATTTGATTATATTACTATACTTCAGATGAATGTTTATCACATCATTCCATCAATGTTGTGACCTTGTTATTAATAACATCCAATATCCATGATTAGGAAACTTTGATCATCTTGTTAATCACTGCGCTAGTTTATATGAGAGGCATAACTAGAAACTCTGTATTTGATTATTAAACACACATGTATTAATGTTTCCAATTAATACAATTATAGCATGCAAAATAAACATCTACCATATACTTGAAATAAGATAATAACAACTTTATTATTGCCTCTCGGGTATATTTGCTTCAGTCTCCCACTTGCACTAGAGACAATAATCTAGTTTACATAGTGATAAATCTAACACCCATGGAGTTCTATTGTTGATCATGTTTTTCCCTAGGAGAGTTTTAGTCAACGAATCTGCTACATTCAGACCTATATGTACTTTCCAAATATTTATATCTCCATCCTTAACATGCTCACGGATGGAGTGAAACCGGCGCTTGATATGCTTGGAATTCTTGTGAGACCTTGGTTCGTTGGCATTGGCTATGGCTCCATTGTTGTCACAATAGATCACCGTTGGGTCCAACACACTAGGAACCACACCTAGTTCAGTTATAAACTCCTTCATCCAAACCTCTTCATGCGCCGCTTCTGAAGCAACAACATATTCTGACTCCGTTGTTGATCCCGCTACCACATGTTGTTTGGAGCTTCTCCAACTAACTGCTGCTCCATTCATGAGAAATATGTATCCGGATTGAGACTTAGAGTCATCTAGATCTGTGTCAAAGCTAACATCAACATAACACTTAGCAACAAGCTCTTCTTCACCTCCGTACACGAGAAACATATCCTTAGTCCTTCTTAAGTACTTAAGGATATTCTTGACCGCTATCCAGTGTTTCGAGCCTGGATCAGATTGGTACCTGCTAGTCAAACTAATAGCATGTGCCACATCCGGTTTTATACATAGCATGTCATACATTATAGAGCCTATGGCTGAGGCATAGGGGTTCTTATCCGTTATCTCTCTTTCTTCCTCCATAGCCGGACTTTGAGTCTTACTCAATGCCCTGCTTTGTAACATAGGTAAGAACCTTTCTTACTTCCATCCATTTCAAACTTCTTTAAAATATTATCAAGGTATGTACTTTGTGATTGCCCAATTAGGCGTCTTGATCTATCTCTATAGATTTTGATGCCTAGTATGTATGATGCTTTGCCAAGGTCCTTCATCGAAAATTTGCTGTTTAGATAACGTTTAAACACTATTTAAAAGATCTATATCATTTCCAATCAATAATATGTCATCCACGTATATTATTAGAAATGCCACAGAGCCCCCTCTCACTTTCTTGTAAATACAAGCTTCTTCGTAAGTTTGGACAAATCCAAACTCTTTGATCACCTCATCAAAGCGGAGATTCCAACTCTGGGATGCTTGCTTCAGTCCATAGATGGATCGCCGAAGTTTCAAACCTTGCTAGCATCCTTAGGGTCGACAAAACCCTTTGGTTGTATCTAAAAGGATACAAATGTCGCCTAGAGGGGGGGGGTGAATAGGCGGTTTAAAACTTTTATGAGAGGGACTCAACAAAGGCGGAATTAAACTAGCGTTTACTTTGTCAAGCACAAAACCTAGAACAACTAGGGTTCACCTATGTGCACCAACAAATTATGCTAAGCAAGACAAGCAACTATGTGATAGCAAGATATAGACTTTAAGCACGAAGGCTATCACAAAGTAAAGTGCATAAGAGCACGGGTATAGAGATAACCAAGGCATGCAGAGACGACGATGTATTACCAATTTCCTCCCAACGATGGAGTACGTCTCGTTTGGATAGGGGGTGTGTAACACCTAAAAAATATTAATCAAGATTATCAAGTTCTAATCACCCAAATTTAGGGTTAACAAAAACTTTTATTCCAAAAATCTATATGAATGCATGTGTGATTTCCATTAGTGTATGATTGAGTGAAATTGCCATGTTTGATTGCTACAAATGATGAGAAATGGTTTAAAGATGAATACTACATCATCTAGGTCAATTACAAACAAAACCAAAAGAAAAAGAAATCAGAAATGAATTAAATAAGCTAATGGTCATTTTGACCAAAGTTACCCACTAGGCCACTTTGAGTGTTCCTAGAAAATAATTTCTAACAGAAACATTTCTACTTCTTTTCACCCCTTGCTAGACCAAGTAAAAGTGAACCAAGGCCCACTTTACAAACTCACCAAAACTATTTTCAAATCTATTTAAAGGACAGTTCAAATTTGAATTTAGTTCATATGGTAAGATCACGATTTTGCAAAAACCAACTAAATGAATTCACCTTGCCTTTTCCAAGCAACCATAGACACTCAAGCATAAGATCCAAACACTCACCAAATTTCATTCAAAATTTTCAAACTAAATTTCTTTCAGCCATTGAATCAAACACCATGTAGACACAATTTAAACCTGGCCTAACTTCACTATTTTGAGTAGTGATCACCCAACCAAATTGTCCTCTCTTCACTCCCATGTCTCTCTCAGTGTCTAGCAATGCATGGACAGTCGCCCCTCTTTGCCGTTGCTCCAGTGCGCTGCCAACCGAAGCCGCCGCGCCAGGTCGACCATGGACAGCTCGCCCCGAACCACTCTGCCCTCTCCTACGATGCGCAGGAGACAGACGACCGTCCACCGCCACCCCCTGTCCAGCACTTGATGCAGCCAGGCCCTAGACCACCCCAGCAACGCCACGCCCAGTGTCTCTGTGCCGTGCCGAGAGTGCGCCAGCACGCCGTAGCCGACCAGCTCGCACGCACCGCACCTTGCTCTCTCCGTGCGTGCACTAACCCGCCTTAACCCTAGCTACCTCCCAGACACCCTTGTTCGCCACCACGCGACCCGTAGCTCTCGTGCGCCATCTCGAACACTGTCGGTTCCGCGCAGAGCGTCGCACGCGCCCGACCAACCTCGACCGCCCCATGCCTTGCCATTAAGCCAGTGATGACTGCTAGGGAACACCGCACCTCCCCCTACCCATAGCCACACCGTTAGCTCATTGTACCGCCCTCGCCGGAGACACCAGCCCATCCCGCTCGGTCTCCTCGTTGGTGTATAAATAGAGGCCATCTCCGCCTCAATTCCGCACAACACCTCACTCTCCACTCCTCATCACACCTCCCACACCCTTCCCCGGAGCAAGGAGAGCACCAGCCCGCTGGAATTTCATCGGAGCCTGCCGCTGCAGTGAAGGAAGGGCGTCGTCGATTGAAGCCGCCCCAGGAGCTGCCGCGACCACCGTTCGAACCGACATTGTCAACCACATCGTTCGACCCCATCGCCGACCCTAGCTGGAGCCCTGGTGAGCCTCACGCGACCCCCACCGCCACGTTAGGGTTTAGACCTCGCCGGAGCTGTTCGTCGTCGACGATGAACCTCCGCCGTTGGATCGCCTTCTAATCGTAGGGCCTAGATTGCATGATACCGTTTCGGTTAAACTGAGTCGCTGCCTAGTGGGACTCTACTGTCGGTAGCCCTCTGCGCCGTGCTGTGCAGATTGGGCCGGCCTAGTTAGTTTCCCGCGCAGGCCTGTGAATTCAAATAGGTATTTCCAATTTAGTTAAAACCACATTCTGTCAGTAGATTCAAAAATCAATTCAAAGAGATTCACTGAACAAATTGCATGATTACAATTTTGGTAGAAAGATATTTAAATTATCTATCCAAACCCATTGGATTCAAATCATTTGGAGTTAGAGATCACCTATGGTAAAAATAACAAGACATAGACTTTTCCACATTCAAACATTTTTTAAAAATCAACCATAAATGCTTTTGAGTTGATTCCAACTCTCAAAAATTGCATTTGACAAGATCTATCTGAATATGTAAAAATATTTAGGTTTACATGCAGTGACTTTGGACTAGTACCAAAAGAATGCTATATAGGTATTTCTAGTCACTTTAATTCTATTAAATAATAATCTTAAACTTTATAAAATATGACCAACACATTAAATCCCATTCCCATGTATTAGAATATGTGGTGATGACATGTGTCAACATGATCCCATATTTTAATTGGAGAATATTAAATCTTAAGTATTTTCAATGAGTAGAAATTACTTTTCTAAATTAAGACAAACAAGATCCAGTCTTTATTTCATGTGATCATTGTGATGATGCTAGATCATCAAGTGTGATCCTTAGTGCTAAATAGAAGTAATTAAGTATTGTTTGGTGATTGTGTACCTCGTATTTATTTATAGACGATAGTACCGACCCGGGATACGAGGAGGAGGAGTACTACCAAGAATAAGAAAACTTCAACCACTGCATTACTCAAGGCAAGCCTAGCAATATAGGTCAACTATGCAAGTTAACACTTGCCCACTTGATAACTTAAGCAAGATGCATTAGGCATGCTTGGTTATATAACTTTGATTATACCAATCCCAAGTTTTACTTGCAAGCTTTATTCTTTTACTTTACCAAAGTTCTTTACTTTTGTTAGTGCTTTGTGAGTTTTGGAAAAATAGTATAGATACCATAAAGAGTATAAAACTAGGCCTAACTAGTTATACTTAGATGTCATTCCAAGGCATGAGATTAGAGTTGGATAGTTACACTTGATTAGCACCCTCAGTAGTGAATACTCTTAACTTTAGTGGCTAGTGCTAAGCATAAAAGTTGATCACTTTAGATGGGAAGACTTGGTGAAAATGATTATGAAAACCTTGGAATGATGATTCATTCTATTGAAATGTTTTGACATGTGTTGAGAAACACTAAAGGATTTTGATGATGAAAATGTTGAGGCATGAGCCTTAGCCCTTTTATAAAAACTGATGGTTGGGTTCGGATGTGATACCATTCTAATTTTACCGTACAATCACAATACCTGAATTGGGTAGGGCTTAACTGGAAGTTTATATGCCTTAGTATGGGTTCCCTCGTGAAAGAGGTTGAGCTGAGGCTACCTCGTGAGTGTGAATGTCCACCTATGCAGTGCCCAGGATGGCAGATGGCCATGGCTGGGAGGCAAAGCTCATAGGGGAGGTGCCTATACTAGAGTGTGTAATTGAAAGGTTATGATTGATTATCCGCATACTAAGTATGATGATTCAGGGTTATCCCTGACGGATGTATCGAATTTTGTGGTGAAAGTGTACCACCTCTGCAGAGTGTCAAACTATTCGAATAGCCGCGTCCGCGGTCATGGACAATTGGAGTGGCCATACTATTCCGTTGTCAGATGTTTTCAAAATGACTTGTGAAATGAACTATGTTTTTGACTTGACCACAACAGGGTTGTGAACATGAAAACTAGGTTCCCACTTAAGTGATTTAGAACATTAACTTAGTTTTCTTTACTTCTAAACTTAGCTTTAGATAAATCTGGCTTTTTGCAAATAAACCTAGAGCTTAAGATTCCTACTAGAACTACCTTACTTGTTAGTGATAGTTTGCGAGTACTTAAAGAGTACTCATGGTTTTATCCCTGGCTATTCCCGTGGCCAGACTATGAGGAGGACTACCAGGATGATGGACAGCAGGAGGTCTATGACAACTAGGATCATCTCCCACCGTCAGCATTGCCTGTGACTCTGAAGATGGAGCCCCTACTATGTTTATTTTCCGCTGCTTGATTTGTATTAAGACTGGATCATGAGATCCTTTATTTGTAAGAGCTTATTATGGTTTGTAATGGATGATGTACCGTGCTACCAATTCTGTTATGCCTCACAAAAATGGTAATCCTGGGATTGCGAGGTATGGCATAACAGGCATCTGGGATTAAAAATCCGGGTGTTGACAAGTTGGTATCAGAGCCATCCTGACCATAGGAGACCCTAGTTAGAATGGACGTCCGAACCAAAAACTTAGTTTCAAAACAAAAGAAGTGAGTACTTATGAAAACCTATTCCCACTCTTATCCTTGATTCTTTCAAAAAAATCATGTTCCTCAAAAATTCTTGCTTTCCTACCTAAAAATTGACACACTTGATCACCTCACTAACTTACTCACCCTAAATTCTTATAGATGGAAGTCCAGTATTGCAAGTTCTACCAGTTGGGCAATAGAGGCCAACTGATCTTTGAGAGGGATCTAGATGCACTGTCAGAGTATCTTGAGCGCCCGCATCCAGAATTCTTCGGGGCCCAACTCAACGATCACATAGGAGGAGATCTACAATGGCTGATAGTTGTAGATCTCAGAGGCAAGATGGAAGCATCCACTTCTGAGAAGATCCAATTCACCTTGCGTGAGAACAACTGGCTAGATGAATTAGCCAGGGCTATGCATGAAGCTCTTGCCCGTCTGTGTGGGCAAAACATCAACCTGATCCAGGGAACTCGCTTTGCTCACTTTGCAAGGCGTGATTCTATGGGAATACCCTTGGAGATGCCAGGACAGCCGGAGCTGAAGCACCAGATGGACAATCTTGACTTCATGATGTATGATAGGCAGAAGGAGTTGGATAATGCCCGTGCCTACGCCAACCACAACCATGTCATTGCAGTCAAGAAGGACCAGACCCTTGCCATTCTGGCCAAGGAGAGCCAGTCACTTTGTTGTCAGCGCGACAAGAAGGATCGCACCATCGATCGTCTTCGCAAGAAGGTGGCCGCTCTCGAGAAGACCATCCGTGAATAGGAAATCCAGCTTGAAGCGGAGGAGTAGGAGGAAGGTGAAGATATCTAGGGAGATCTTTACTCTTACCTCAGTGATGACAACGACTACTTGGAGGATGATGCCATGGAGTTCCACACTGATGATGATGATTCCGACTTCATTGATGATGATTAGATGCACTTGATCACTACCATAGGAATGAGTTGTACCGGTCCCACTGTATCGTAGTTTCGTAGAATGGTTCTTAAAACCATTTGTTTTCTATTTGTGTGTGGTGTGTGTTTGTATTGTGTGCTTTGAATGAATGAATGAGAAGAAGTTGTTAGTTTGAAAAACCCGAGTCAAACTCAAAGTTTAAAGCTTTTGAAACAAAACCATGAACGTTAGAAATTTCCCTCTTATCTCATTATCTATCTCAATCTTCAGATGACTCGTGGAAACCCTGGAGGAAGCAGTTCATCTCAGGACCCAATGCTGCAGATTCTGCAAATGCTAGTTTCTGACCGTGAAGCTAGTAGAGCCGAACGCCAAGCCAACCTAGCCACTCTTCAACAGATAGCTCAGATGGCCCACAATAACCAAGGTCACGGAAACCAGGATCACCATGGATCCAAGCTCAAGAACTTTCAGAGTACCAACCCACCTATCTTTAATAAGTCTAAGGATCCCTTAGATGCTGATGACTGGCTGTAAACCATGGAGAAAAATCTGGAGGTTGCAGGAGTTGAAGCCAATGAAAAAGTATTGCTTGCCACCCATTATCTGGCAGGAGATGCAAGAGCCTGGTGGAATAGCACCCGTACCATGAACGAAGGTCAGATGATGACTGGGGAAGCATTCAAGATCAAGTTTAGCCGGACCCATGTGCCCCAAGGTTTGGTCACCAGGATGAGGGATGAGTTCAGGGAACTGAAGCAAGGAAGAATGACGGTAGTTGAGTACCGTGACAAATTTCTGTTCCTAGCTAGATATGCCCCTGATGAGAGTAACACTAAAGCAAATAAGAAGGAAAGGTTCCTGAATGGATTGCATGATGAGATGCAGACTGTGTTAGTCAACATCCGTTTTGGAGATCTATAAGAGCTAGTAGACTCTTCCATTCAGATGGAAGGGAAGATCAACCAAGCCAATGACAATCGCAAGCGCATGATGATGCACTAGACTGGATCCCACCATACCCAGAAGTATCGCCCCAACCCGTCTGCAGGATATGCCCCAAGAAACAACAAACCCCCTATGTCCCGTCCAAGCAATCCCAATCATAGCGGAGGAAACCTGAAGTCTGGAGGAAACCACAACAACAACCCCGGCAACTCCAATAACTTCAACCGTGCACCTCCCAAGTCCAACAACAACAACAACAATACCGCCCCAAGGACTGGAAGCAATGCTGTGCTTGTTGCAAGAAAAGACAAGTCCCAGATTACTTGCTTTGAATGTGGAGTCAAGGGTCACTACTCTAATGAGTGCTCCAAGAAGCTTGCAGCAACCACCAATGCGAATGCACCCGCTCAGCAGCAACGCCGTGTTCATCCTGGAAGGAGATTTTCCCCAGGGAATTCGCTCAACCGCAACGACCGTCTGTTCCACATGAATGCTGAAGAAGCTCAGGAAGCGCGCGGGCTCATGCTGGGTATGTTTTCTGTTAACTCAGTACTTGCAAGAGTGTTGTTTTATTCTGGAGCATCGCACTTGTTTGTTACAGAAGAATTTGCATGCACTAGTAAGATTCAACCAACAAAACTGAAGCATGTTATGATAGTTCAAATACCTGGTTCAACCACCAAAGCTAGGAAAATTTGCAAGACTGTGCCTATCAGAATCCATGGAATAGTTTTTTATGCTTATCTAATAGTACTTGGAACCAAGGGTTTGTAAGTAGTACTAGGAATGGATTGGATGTCGAAACATAATGGATTGATCGACTTTGCCAAGAAAGCCATAACAATGACCAGTAGCTCTGGACTATCAGTAGAGCATGTATCTGAGACCTTGCCCCATCAATTCAAATGCAACAAGAGTCTATCCCAACCAACCCTAGACCAAGTCAGAGTAGTCTGTGAATACCCCAACGTATTCCCAAATGAATTGCCCGGTATGCCCCCAGATCGAGTTATCAAGTTCATCATAGAACTAATTCCTAGAACTGGACCCATAGCTCAGAGACCTTATAGTATGAACCCATCTGAATTAGTGGAAATAAAGAAGCAACTTGATGCTATGCTGGAGAAAGGTTTGATTCAACCAAGCGCATCGCCATTGAGATCGCCTGTTTTGTTTGTGGATAAGAAATATGAAGGTAACCGTTTGTGCACGGATTACCGGAAGTTGAATGATGTCACCATCAAGAACAAGTACCCACTGCCGAAGATAGAGGATCTGTTTGACCAGTTGACTGGTGCCAGAGTGTTTTCTCAGATTGATCTTAGAACTAGTTATCATCAACTCAAGATTCGTGCAACGGATATTCCAAATACCGCCTTTACCACCAGATATGGATTGTATGAGTATATGGTCATGTCTTTTGGATTAACCAATGCCCCCGCTTATTTCATGAATCTCATGAATAATATTTTTATGAACTTCCTGGATAAGTTTGTCATTGTTTTTATCGATGATATTCTGATCTATTCCAAGTTAGAAGAAGACCATGAGCTACACCTGAGAACCATCCTTGAAACCCTTAGAGAGCATTAGTTGTATGCCAAGTTTAGCAAATGTGAGTTCTGGTTGAAGGAAGTAGGATTCCTAGGACATATTGTGTCAGCAGGAGGAGTCGATGTCGATCCTACCAAGATCAAAGATGTTGAAGACTAGAAAGCCCCAACCACTGATGGCCCAAAATATATCGAGCTCATTGGGGAACCCCAAGAGGAAGGTATGATGAGCATAGCAACAAGTTTTCCCTCAGTTATGAAACCAAGGTTTAATCGAACCAGTAGGAGCAAGGAAACACCCCAAAGGTGTAGCTAGCTGAACTTTGGCAGGGCGCACTACCGGTGCCAACAGCAACATGGAGACCTACACAACAAAACCACAGAACTCTGCCCCCAACTTGCGATGAGGTTGTCAATCTCACCGGTTTTGCTGAAAACAAAGGATTAAAGGTATCGAGTGGAAGAAAGTAATAGTTTGCAGAAAGTAAACACAAAGCAGTAAACAGTTGTGACATGGTTATACCCTACGGGTACGTAACTTCAGCATACCTGGTCCAGCCCAAGGAAGGCCCACGGCCAATATACGCCAGCCCATGAAGATTTTCGGGTGGCCTAGGCCCATGACGCCTTCGGATCCTTGAAGAACAAGACTAGAGTTTCAATACAACTTGTAACCTACTCGTATCGGTACCCGAGACCTAGCCTCCCCATATATAAAGGCTAGGAGGGTCCAACGAGGGGGACACCCAACAACGATTACACCCTGCGATTACGACATACACACCTCCACGCCAGATCGAATCTGCGCACCCTGTAACTTTCGGTTCCGCCGCAATAAAAGAGCAGACAAGCAGGAGTAGGGTTTTCCCTCCGGGGGCCTGAACCTGGGTAAATTCCGTGTCCCCTGGTTGCTTGTCTGTTAACCGTGCCACTATCTCCAGCATCCCCATCTTCTCCAAAACCCAAGTCCATAACAATGGGCATTGACGAGTTGAAACCTCGTCAATTGGCGCCGTCTGTGGGAATTGGGGCTGCTGATTGTGCGGTCGTGACGGTTCCGACCCGATCGATCTACAACTCCTCGGCGACGGAGAATCACCTCCTCTTCGGCGCTTTCGACTTCACCGCCCACTCGCCGGCCACCATGAAGGATTTCGAGCCCGTAGGCGACGGACTCGAAATTCTGTTCGGGAGCTTCTGCTTCCAGGTGGGACAAGCTGGCACCCTCCGCCTCCCCGAGCGGATGCCCATGCCGCCGATCAGGCCCGCTTCATGGGCTCCACACCCCGTGCTACGCACGTCACCATCAACAGATGAGTTCTACAGCAGCAGCTGCTGCAACTCCGATCTGTGCGATCCACCTTCGGATGAAGGGACCTACGGTTCCGAATCCGAAAGCTGCGGCAGCAGCCAACCAATCTGCAGGCGCTATCTGTGCGCCGCAATCATCCAAACCGACGAAGACACGCCTAACCCGCCGCCCAACCCCAACCCGCAGGGCGGAAACGGCGAAAACGGGGAAAACAGCGGCCACCTCATCCAACTTAGCAAAGAAGGATGGGCCGAAGCACGCCGCGCCGTCGCAGGCGAAATAGTCCTACCTCTGGACTCCCCACGTGACCTGCTGATGGCATACCACTACCTCCTCATCGAGGAGCACAAGAAGCAAGTCAAGATGCAGGAGACGCTCGATAAACGCAAGAAAGCAGCCTCTGAGTCCAGTGCGTGACGAGCTGCGCTCTCCGCCATGGGACCCGTCTCCAACACAAACGGAAATCAGGGAAACAAGCACCACTCTCGGGTGGAAAACATGGACCCGAAGGAGCGGCGTGACGTGACCCGAACCCTCCACACATCGTTCATGGATATGGACGCCGACGGCAACATCACCCCAAAGACGCCACAAGCCGCGATCATGGCAGCCACTGCGTATCTTGCAGCTCACCCACCTCCGGAGGGGGACCCGAAAAGGGCCATGCATAGGTCCGCACTCACCGGACTAGGACTAATCGGAGCTGCGCTCCACGAAGATGCTCCTACGGAGCCGAACAAGAAAGCTCCGGCCAGGCGCGACCGGAGCCCCACTCCCTCATCCGAAGATGAAGAAGAACACGACCTTCCTCGAAGGAAGAAGAGCTCGCACCGCCACAAACACGACTACGACGCCAGAGACAAGCTTACACAGCGCAAGATCGACAAAGCATGCGCCAAACGCGCATGCTCATCCGAATCTGAGATGGATGAAGACGAAGGAGAACTCTGCGGGGCTCGATGCTTCAGCAGATCCGTCCGGCGAACACAGATGCCACGCAACTTTAAGCTTCCTTCGGATACTCCGAAGTTCAACGGCACGCAAGATCCAAAGTCCTGGCTCAGCGACCATCTGTCATCCGTCAAGCTTCACGGAGGCAACAAAGAAACCGCCATGCAATGCCTTCAGCTGCAGCTGACAGGCGCGACGCGGGTCTGGCTCAGCAGCCTATCATCAGGATCCATCCGAAGCTGGGAGGAGCTCGCTTATAGCTTCATCCGAAACTTCAAAGGCACCAACAAAAGGCCCGCCTCAATCGAAGAGCTGCGAGCCTGCACTCAGAGAACGGGTGAATCTATTCGCTCGTACATACTACGCTGGTCTACGACCAAGAACTCCGCAGCACGCATCTCCGAAGAGCGGGCCATCGACGCCTTCAGGGACGGCGTCAAACGCCCAGACTTCACGGAGAAACTTGGACGCGTAAAGCCCAAGACACTCGACCAGCTCATGGAAATCGCCAACAGTTGGGCAGATGGCGAAGATTGCATCCAGCGGGCGCAATCAGATGAAGAAGACGACTACGGCCGAAGACGCGAACGCCGCAGCAAGAGGAGACCGCGCGTCTACGAGGACCGCGACGGACCCGACATGGTCGCAGCCGGCTACGCCGACCGCCGTAACGACAACAGCCGCAGCAGCGGAGGATATCGCAGCGGAAACTTCCGCGACAACGGACGACCAATGCAGTCGTGGCAACGCCGCGACCGCGACAACGGACCTTCAGCACTCGACAAACTTTCGGGTCCATGGACCATCCACTTCTACATCGACAAACAAGATGGCAAAAAGAAAGCTAGCCACATGCTCAAGGACTGCCGCGAGTTCCAGAAACTCAGCGAAAGCATGGTACAGATGAGGCAACAAGCTCCAATTCTTGCGTTCGGAAACACACTTGCGCCAGGCGAAATAGCACACGGAGCTCCTCCACCGCCGCCTATTGGAGGCCCACATCAACCAGTCGCACCAGCGCAAAACAACGCCGGAGTCGCTTACCCCCCACCAAAAGGAGCACTCAATATGATACAGAAGGGACGTCCCACAAACAGGGTGCAGAAGAAAATCACTCGACAAATCAACATGGCCGTGACAACTCCGCCTGCAATCCCTGAGTACCTCAACGGATCGGAGTCCTGCATCACATTCACCCGCGCGGATCACCCTTGCCAGATCCCTCGCCCAGGTCATGCTGCCCTGGTGCTGGAGGCGCAGATCGGAGGCTTCGAGATGAGTCGCGTCTTCATGGACGGCGGCAGCGGCATCAACCTAATATTCGCAAGCACTCTAGCAGCTATGCGGATCCCGCAATGCAGCCTGGAACAATCAGACACAACGTTCCACGGCATTGTCCCAGGGAAGGGCATCTTCCCCCTGGGCAAAATAGGGCTCGACGTCATCTTCGGGACACCGGACAACTTTCGGCAGGAGCGCCTAGAATTCGAAGTGGTGGACTGGCCGTCGCAATACCACGCCATCCTGGGGCGCGTAGCATTCGCAAGGTTCCTGGCCGTCCCACACTACGCATACCTACTACTCAAGATGCCAGGACCAAGGGGCGTCATCACAGTCCACGGGAGCTTCACCCGATCGGACCAATGCGACAGGGATTTCAACAAAATCTCCCAGTCCTTCGGCATGCAAGACGAGCTTGTAAGGCTCCGCGAAGCGGCAGACAATGGGCTACCCCCAGTCACCAAGCAGAACGCACCTGATATGTCTTTCGACTCCACCATCAACACCAAAAAAGTACAGGTCCATCCAACAGATGCCTCCAAGACGGCGCTAATCGCCAACGACCTCAACACCGCATAGGAAAGCACGCTCGTCGAATTCCTCCGTGAGCACTGGGAAATCTTCGCCTGGTGTCCTGCGGACATGCCAGGAGTTCCCAGGGAATTCGCCGAGCACGCACTCAATGTCTTCCCAGACACCAAGCCAGTCAAACAGTCCATCCGAAGACTGTCGGAGCCACGAGCTGAAGCTATCGGCAAAGAGATCAACAGATTACTCGCAGCAGACTTCATCCGGGAAATCAAGGAAAGCGAGTGGCTGGCAAACACAGTGATGGTCCCGAAAAAGGACACGGACATCCTGCGGATGTGCGTAGACTTAACGTCATTGAACAAACACTGCCCTAAGGACCACTTCCCTCTCCCTCGGATCGACCAGATCATCGATTCGACTGCAGGTTGTGAGAAACTCTCCTTCCTCGACGCCTACTCAGGCTATAACCAGATTCGACTCAAGGTCGAAGATCAAGAGAAAACGGCGTTCATCACACCGTTCGGAGTATACTGCTACAACACAATGCCCTTCGGGCTAAAGAACGCGGGTGCCACGTACCAGCGATGCATGCAGGCCTGCCTCAAGGACCAGATCGGTCGCAACGTCCAAGTCTATGTCGACGACATAGTCATCAAAACCAAGGAGGCAAGAACACTTATCGACGATCTCCGCGAGACGTTCGACAACCTTGATCGCTACAGGATCAAGCTCAATCCAGAAAAGTGCGCCTTCGGCGTCCCCTCAGGTCAGCTGCTCGGATACTTCATATCTCAACAAGGGATCGAAGCGAACTCGAAGAAAATCAAAGCTATCATGACAATGGAGAAGCCGAAAAACCTCAAGGGCGTTCAGCAGCTCGCAGGACGAGTAGCGGCACTAAGCAGGTTCATCAGCCGCATGGGCGAGAAGGCCCTACCATTTTACCAACTGCTGCGCAAAGCAGACAAGTTCGAGTGGACACCAGAAGCCAACGACGCATTCGAAAACCTCAAGCGGCTCCTCTCCACCTCGCCCGTTTTGGTCACGCCAAAAGAGCGCGAGCCCCTGTTGCTGTACATAGCAGCCACACACCAGGTGGTCAGCACAGTACTCGTGGTCGAACGACCCGAAGAAGGCAAGACCCATGGGGTACAACGCCCAATTTACTACCTCAGCGAGGTTCTCACTCCAACAAAACAGCGGTACCCGCACTACCAGAAGCTGGCCTACGGCGTGTTCATGACGGCTCGGCCATTGAGCCACTACTTCCAGGAGAATCAGGTGATGGTTGTCAACGAGGCACCCCTAAACAGCATCCTGAACAATCGAGAGGCCACAGGACGCGTGGCCCTGTGGGGCATTGAACTATCACCACTGGACATCATCTACGAGAAGCGACACGCAATCAAATCTCAAGTCCTTCCGGACTTCCTGGTGCACTGGATGGAGCTGCAGCTGCCTGACACCCCAGACATGTCGCAATCCTGGACAATGCATTTTGACGGCTCCAAACGCGAAGCCGGGGCAGGGGCAGGAGTCATACTGACCTCCCCGCAAGGTGACAAGATGAAGTACGTCCTTCGGATGAAATTCAGAGCCTCCAACAACGAGGCCGAATACGAGGCCCTCATCCATGGCATGCGGGTGGCAAAAATATGCGGCGCAACGCGCCTGGTCGTCTACGGTGACTCCAACCTTGTCGTCCAGCAGACGATGAATGAGTGCGACGCACACGCCGAAAACATGATCGCGTACCGCGCACTATACAACGCACTCGAAGGAGAATTCGACGGCTGCGAACTTCGGCACGTCGGAAGAGAGAGCAACGAGGAGGCCGATAGACTCGCCAACATCGGCTCCACTTATGCAAAAGTACCACCAGATGTGTTCCTCGAACAGATCTGCGTGCCATCCATCAAGCGGAAATTCCTCAAGGGATCACCCAAGAAGCAGAACACTCGGGGGATACGCTACCCGAAGGTCAAGAAGGACCCGAAAAGTTGGATACCGAAGTCGCCATGGTCAACCTGATGCAGGTCATGGCAGTCGAAGAAACCTGGACACGTCCATACCTCCAGTTCCTGCTAAACGGAAACTTACCAGACAACCCGACAGATGCCCGGCGCATATCTCGTCGGTCAAAAGCCTTCACCATCATCAATGGCGAACTGTACAAACGCAGCATTACAGGCGTCCTACAACGGTGCGTCACCATCAGCGATGGCAAGACCATACTCCAAGATATCCACGAGGGCATCTGCGGCCACCACGCAGGCAGCCGCTCCCTTGTCGCCAAAGCTCTACGAGCAGGATTATATTGGCCAACGGCCATGAGCGACGCAAAGGACATCGTCCGAAGATGCAACTGGTGCCAACGGTTCGCCGACAAACCGCACGCACCTGGGTCCGAACTCCGACCCATACCCATAGCTTGGCCTTTTGCTCAATGGGGCCTTGACATGATCGGCAAACTGCCAAAATCCTCGAAGGGAGGACACGTCTTCCTCTTGGTCACAGTCGACAAATTCACCAAGTGGATCGAGGCCATGCCAGTCACCAACCAGAAGGGCAAAACCGCCATCAAGTTCTTCGAATCCATAGTCTACAGGACTTCTACGAAGGCCTCGGGATCAATATCACGTACGCCTCAGTGGCGCACCCGCAAACAAACGGGCAACTGGAAAAGGCCAACGGCCTAATCGGCGCCGGCATCAAGAAACGCCTCATGAGCTCACTCGAGCACAAAGCTGGCAACTGGACGAAAGAGCTACCGTCTGTCCTGTGGAGCTTACGAACTACGCCAAACAGCTCCACCGGCTACACACCGTTCTTCATGGTACACGGAGCTGAGGCTGTGCTACCAGCCGAAGTACGTCACCAGGCTCCACGAGTCGTCGCTTACAGCGAGGCCGAATCCACGGCTGCACTCGAAGACGCCGTCGACACACTCGACGAAGCACGGGATATAGCAGCAGCTAGATCCGCGGTGTACCAGCAAAGTCTCCGCAACTATCACAGCCGCCGGCTGCGCCCCAGGTCCTTCGTCGAAGGAGACCTCGTCTTGCGACTCAAGCAAAAGCGACCGAACAAACTCGATTCGCCATGGGAAGGACCCTATGTCATCACCGAAGTCATCCCAGGTGGCGCCTATCGCCTCAAGCACGTGGAGTCTGGAGTCGCATACTCCAACCCATGGAACATCTCGCACCTGCGACGATTCTACCCATAGCAATGGGCAATGTACCCCTTTTACTTTCAATAAGGCTTACGGCCAAGGCTACTCAGCCGAACCATGTACCTCCTCCATTACGCTACAAATAAAGCTAAGTGTCTCGCTCCCAACCTTCGGTTGACTATTTCTCTGCAACTTTGTTACATGCTACTAACGCACTCGGGGGCTCCCCCCACCTCACGATTTCATCGACTGAGGACAAAACACGCTCGGGGGCTCCCCCCACCTCACGATTTCATCGACTGAGGACAAAACACGCTCGAGGGCTCCCCCCACCTCACGATTTCATCGACTGAGGACAAAACGCGCTCAGGGGCTCCCCCCACCTCACGATTTCATCGACTGAGGACAACACATGTACACCTGAGTAGCTGACCACGTCAGGCTAACGAAAAGGACACGTACTAAATCAAAGCACTGCGTGCTCGCTAACAAGCAAACCTTTACAACAAAGGGCACATACACGCCCAGCCGCAATATACAAATTTTACATCTATCTGTTTATTTTCAGGTTCTACCTATTCTGCAGAATAGCCTGAGCACGCTGCTCAAACAAATCTACAATCTGTTCGGCATACTGCCTTACAGCCGCGTAATGCGGACGCATATTCCACTCGCAACCATCTGGCCGAGGAGGTGGCCCAGTCGCCACATCAGCCAAATCTACATCAGGGCGATGCACCCTCACAAGAGACAAGGCAGCCTTCACCCTTGCGACAAGCTGCTGCCGCACCAGCTCCTTGACATTGCTGGCACTCCGAAACTTCGCCAGAAGACCTGCAAGGGTCGTCGGCGCGCCATCCAACGGAAACATGGCGTGCAACACCGAGGACAGCGATGTCTGCACCTGGCGGAGCACCCGCGAAACCTGGAAGACGCGATCCTGCACCGTCGCCAGAACCATGGCACGATCGCGATCCACCCAAAAGAAGCCACCGGCTTCCATGTCCTGTTGAGTCAAACAATTGACTCGAACAGCAATGCGCTCCTTTTCTTCCTTCGGAGCGAGATTCGCACCTGCGACAACAGCACAGAACAAGAGTAAGGCCAGCAGGCTCACCCGAAGAACTAAGCTACGGCCCGAAAGAAGGATCAACTTACACTGCAGCTGCTCGGACAGCCGACCCAGCTCCGCCATCAAGTATTCCTCTCTGGCTGCACTACGGTCTGCTTTGGACTTCCAAACGTCAGCACGACCGCGTAGCCCAAGCAAATCCCTCTCCAAGCTGCACACGCGATCCCGCAGAAAAGCGAGCTGCGAGGAATCATCCAACGATGCTCGCAAGGGCCTTTCGGATGAAGTACCAACTGGGTCAACACCCGAAGGAACCTAAAGCAGAAGAAAAAGAAGGCACACAGACACTCAGCCAAAGATAAAGCCCAACTCGGAGGAATTCATTAAATAAGGCCACTGCGTGGCTCAAGAATGGTGCTACAAAAGATATTTACAGCAAAAGTAAACTACATACTACCCTACATCTCCTATGCCTAAGGCGTAGGACACCGAGTCGCCTCAGAGCCAGACTGCCTAGCTTTGGCCTCGCCCTGCTGCCGCAGCGCGTACTCAGACAACAAGTCAATGAGCTTGGGCCCATATCGTCTGCAGCGAGCGGAGTAAGCAGCGAAGGCTACCTCTGATCCATCCGCAGCCGTCGGCATCCGAGAAGTGATCTGGGGCAAGTCCAGCTCCACCCCAGCCACCATGGCCATCGCCAGCCCGACGGACGCGCCGATGCCCTTCTGCTTGCGCTTGTATGCTGCAGGCGCTTCGGCTGACAGAGCCTCTGCCAGAGCACCCACATCTTCAAGGGTTGCGCCCTTCGGGAAGAGCTCCTGGTAGAAGCGACCAAGGACCTCCTTTGCCTTGGCAAGGGAGTTGACGACGGTGCTGCAGCGGTCTTCGACCGCCACAGTGGCATCATCCAGAGCACTCCCGTGCTCCAGATCACCACGGTCAAACTCGATGCCTGCGGCATCTGAGACAAAACAGAAGAAAACATGAAGAATAGCAACATAGAAGAGGACCCGAAGAAAAAGAAGCAAGTACAAAAGCTAGCACTCACCCGAAATAGCCTTGGCAGCAGCCATGAGCTTCTCCGCTACTCCTACCTCACGACCTGCGGCTTCCTGCTGCAGACGCTCTTTCGCTTCGGCTGCCTTTGACAGCTCCAGCTCAAGGCGCTCTTTCGCCTCAGCGGCAGCTTCGGCCTTCTGCTCCAATTGGCCAAGGCTCTCCTTCAGAGCATCAACCTCACGAAGAGAGTCATTATGCTCCTCTGCATTCACAACAAGCCAGTGTCAACAAACAGGACAAGGATAAACAAAAAAGTACTACAAGGCAGACGAATACCTTGCAGCTGCTGCAGTTTCACCTCCAGCGTCAGGTGCTCCTCCACCAGCCGCTTGGCCTCTCGGACACAAGGCTGCAGGAAAAAGCAATAGCAGTAAGAGCATGACTTGGGGGCTCCGCCCAAAACAAAGAAGCAAACACAACATCAGCACACGAAGATGCCCGGGGGCTCCCCCCGTGACATGAAGCAAAAAAACTTACGTGCTCCGAAGGCGAACCCGCAGGCCCGCCTGCGAAATTCTGAGGCGCAACCACCAGCCTCTCCTGCACAAGAGGAACTGGTGCAGCACCACCCGACGTTGCCACCGTCTGCGGAGGCGGCGACGCAATGTTCGACTCCCCATCATCTCGCGCGCTCCATCACTAGAGCCGTCGGAGGATTGCCTACATACGAACCAATCAACACAGGCGCAAAAATAACAAGTGAGCAAAAGACAACAGTGGCAACAAGCACACTTACGAGCCCAACACGCTCAGGTCAAAGATAGGAGAAGCCCTCCGGGCCCTCTTCTCCTCCTTCTTCTCTTCCTTCTTCCGCTTTGCTGGCGGGTGCGGAGCAACAGCTCGCACAGGAACGACAGGAATAGGAGAAGACGAACCCCCCTGAACATCATCATGACGCTCAAGACCCCGAGGATTCCTGGGAGTCGGAGGAGTCGAGGCATCCGAAGACTCGCTCGAGCTCCGTGATCGCTTACTCGAATGGTCTTCACTCGATTCGTCGGCATCCTCCGCCGGAGATCGCGCCGAAGGAAGCTCGGACACGGAATCCACCACTTCATTATCCGGGGCATTCGGATACCTTTCGGGCAATGGTGGCGCCATGCCTGGCACTTTGAAGCTCTACAAGATGAGAAGAAACTTCGTTAGCAAACAAAGGACACAAGTACACAACTGACAAAACATAAGGGAAGCACTACGTGCGCAAATCTACACCTTTGGCACGGCCAACGTCGACGAAAAGGGAGGAGTCAGCGACTTCCCCGGGATTTTTTCGTCGGCCTTGAACTTCAACAGCACGCGAAGATCCTTGTCAAGGTCCACCTCGGAGACCTTCTCACTCGAAACCCTCGTCGGATCACGGCGCCCAGAGTACAGGAACATCGGGTGCGCTCTAGCCTGGAGCGGCTGCACCCGACGCTCAAGAAACACCCGGATAATGTCGACACCGTTCACCTCCTTCTCAGGAATCAATTGGAGCTCCTCCACCCGATGGTACAAGGCCTCTATCTCCGCCACCTCACCGTCTAAGATCTGATTTTTCCAGGACCTCTTCTTCACAATTAACTGGGAGGGGTCAAAAGGAACGAGACCAAAATCTTGCCCAGGCAGCACAGAGTCACGGATGTAAAACCATTTCCTCCGCCAGTACTGGACAGATTCGGACATGGAGAAGGAAAAGAATTGGACATCGGGACTAAGAGAGATGATGAAACCCCCAATGGGATACACACCATCCGAACCAGACTGCCTCCTCACGGAATACAGCTTCCGGAAGAGGCCAAAGTGCGGCTCAATGCCAAGCCAACACTCGCAAAGCGTGATAAAACACGCAATGTGGAGAAGGGAGTTGGGAGACAGATGATGGAGTTGAACCCCATAGAAAAAGAGCAGTCCACGAAGGAAGTCATGGACTGGATACGCAAACCCATGCAAAACGAAGGCGACAAACATAACCCGATACCCAGATGGGGGACGGGGGATTACCTCACTACCGGGGAGTCTCACGGCCGTCGTGTCCTGCGGAATCAGGCTCCGCTCGCGCAGCTTGCAGAGATCGCTCTCCCGCGTCTCTGATCGCCGCCAGCCACCATCGGTGACACAAGCAGCGGCGGCGCCCTTCTTGCCTCCGGCGGCGCTGGTTCCCACTACAGGCGAAGACTTCTTTGGCTTCCCCATGGCGCTACGGTGGTGGTGTCGTTGCCAACGACGAAGACAAAGGAAATGCGAAAGGAACTCTCAGCACGCAGCAAGAATCGCTCGAGCACAAGGAGGCAGTAAAACGCAAGAACTGGTGCGGTGAAAACAAACCACGATTTTCACCATGGATTATAACAGCAAAGACGACGCACGTTGACCGTCCATCAAGAAGACCTAACGCCAACGGCAGATCTGGCCGTACGCGTGTCAGCACCAAAACGAACCGTCGTTCCCACGACGTCCACTACGCGCGGAAATCGAGGAAACGCCGTAATCATCTCCACGCCGCGCGTGACCGGTCAATTCAAAGTCAGGAAGTGGGACCCACGCATCGTCCAGTCAAGTCATCTCTGGCGCAGCAGAC
Source organism: Avena sativa (assembly GCA_916181665.1). Lineage (NCBI taxonomy): Eukaryota > Viridiplantae > Streptophyta > Magnoliopsida > Poales > Poaceae > Avena > Avena sativa. Next base: position 599,062,181 of record OV702289.1, read on the forward strand.
GCTTGAGGTTATTGATCGTCAGCACTGACGTCATCAACAGCTATACTAACAATAACTTCGGCTCCACAGCTAAAAGTACTCACTCGAATCTACGATTCGACTAAATACTTGGGGGCTACTCCTATCAGGAGCGCTGGTCGCGCACCCGATGTACTTCCGGGTCAGCGATACGCCCGCGAGATTGTCCACTGCGTCTACAAGATACAAGACTCGAGTCTCTGCCCGAGTCTACGACTCCGCCAGACACTCGGGGGCTACTCCAAACTGGAGCGATGGCCGTTCACACACAAGAGCTTCGAGTCCTACGTCGAGTCCACGACTCCACTACGGACTCGGGGGCTACTCCCATAGGGAGGAAGGATTTCAGCATCCGAAAATTTTCGAGTCCTACGGACTAAACAACTGAGCAATGCTTGCACTAAAAGTCTCCGCTCGAGTCTACGACTCGAACAGACACTCGGGGGCTACTCCCATAGGGAGCGCTAGTCGCGCACCCTATGAAATCTTCGACTGCGATCTTCCGGATCCGCATGCAAAAACTTTTCGGCAACTCTGCCCCAATTAATTCTAAGTGAGTAACATCCTCCTTGGCCACCCGAAACACCTCCGCGGTGATAAAAATTCGGATGCTGCGTCTGCGACGCAAAGATAAGACCTACAGATATCATCTGATGGCCTGGCAACGCACCTGACTGCGCTCTGCTAGTATGAATCCGTACCAGCAGGTACGATGAAAAATCCCGACGGACGCGTTGGGTACATCATTTAAAAACACTGGAATTCCACTCCTATAAGTCCTCCGCGGCCTGAGTCGAATTACGCCAGCATATGTTCCGGGTTCGAGTCGAGGGACTCGCACCTGAAGAAGATCGTGTTGTTTTGTCCTAAGACGATTAACTGACCCTGATCCGTCGGGTGAGGTCAGGCACACGCATCAACAATCCCTACACATTCTCTTGAAAGACAGAGTTACACCGGAAGGATTGAAGAGTCCTCAGCCGAATCTACGATTCGACGAAACACTCGGGGGCTACTGACATGGTTATACCCTACGGGTACGTAACTTCAGCATACCTGGTCCAGACCAAGGAAGGCCCACGGCCAATATACGCCAGCCCATGAAGATTTTCGGGTGGCCCAGGCCCATGACGCCTTCGGATCCTTGAAGAACAAGACTAGAGTTTCAATACAACTTGTAACCTACTCGTATCGGTACCCGAGACCTAGCCTCCCATATATAAAGGCTAGGAGGGTCCAACGAGGGGGACACCCAACAACGATTACACCCTGCGATTACGACATACACACCTCCACGCCAGATTGAATCTGCGCACCCTGTAACTTTCGGTTCCGCCGCAATAAAAGAGCAGACAAGCAGGAGTAGGGTTTTCCCTCCGGGGGTCTGAACCTGGGTAAATTCTGTGTCCCCTGGTTGCTTGTCTGTTAACCGTGCCACGATCTCCAGCATCCCCATCTTCTCCAAAACCCAAGTCCATAACAATGGGCATTGACGAGTTGAAACCTCGTCAAGTTGATTGCAGATTGATAGTAAAAGAAAGGACCGGGGTCTATAGTTCACTAGTGGTGGCTCTCGTTAAGATAGATGACATGTTGGGTGAACAAATTACAGCGGGGCAATTGACAAACATCGAGAAAGCATACAAGCATATACTACTCATCTTGACTCCTTTGAGATTCGATTGGGCATTACAACATTATACATAGACCGCCATCCAACTGCATCTACGACTAATAATCTACCTTTAGGTTATCATCCGAACCCCCTCTAGTATTAAGTTGCAAGCAACGGATAATTGCATTACGAATTGCGTGTAAAGTAAACAATATGATTGTTCTATGAACAAAGGATTGTTGTTTTCTCCCTAGTAGCAACAGCACATCTAGTACCTTAGAGATTTCTGTCACTTCCCCAGATTACTAGAGGCATGAACCCACTATCAAGCATAAATACTAACTCTTGGAGTTGCTAGCATCTACTTGGCCAAGATAGCTACTAACAACGGAAAGCATGCAAGATCACAAATAACAAAGACATGATAGAATCAATAATCAATGTGAAATAGCATCTCAATATCCATCGGATCCCCGCAAACACAACATGCAGAATTACAAATAGATGATCTTGATCATGAACGGAGCTCACCAGATCTAAACATGATAGCACAAAGGAGGAGAACCAGCCATCTAGCTACTACATGGACCCGTAGTCCAGAGATGAACTACTCACGCATCACACCGAAGGCTTGCATGATGATGAAGAAGGCCTCCAGGGTGATTTCCCCTCTATGGTAGGGTGCCGGGAAGAGCTTCAGATCCCTCTCGATCTAGGGATGGAGATGACGGCGGCTATAGACTCTTAATGGCCACTATGCTCTGTCAATAGGTGCATAAAGATAGAAGGTGGAGACTCAATATAAAAGTGGAAGAAAGGCCTTCATAGAAGGAAGCAGGGATTCAAGTTTCATAAAGAGCTTCCAAAAATTATGGTACTTATTAGCTTTCAGCTCTCATTGCCCCTATCATAAGCATCTTGAAGTGATTAAGGTTAAAGTGAACAAACTATGGAGTATATGCTTGAGAAAGTATAAGTTGGAAATCTCATGTCCCTTGAATACGAGGGCTGATCCTCATGCTATTCAAGTTTAGTTACCAGTAAGTTCTTGTCATAGTAAGTACATGTGTATCATAGAGAACCGCCAACGGGGTACCCCTTGCCCGATGATACGGAAGAATCCCCATATCAAAATGACAAGGCAAGCAGACAACGAGCATCTCAGTAATCTTCTTATTTACCATGGGAAAATGGTACTTGTTTCTCTCTTTCCTCTTTTCTCATATCTCATTTTTTTCTCTTTTTCTCAATCTCTATCTCTTTTTTTATAAGAAAAATGCTTCATAGATTGCTCATTATGGTTACGATGCAGGTTTCCACCATGATTAGGCATGGATTACACCGGCGGCCCAGGCGTTTCTCTAACACACATACATAACTCCATGGACTTACAAGCTCCCCTTTCATTTCACACAGATGACATCCATAGACAAAATAGCATGATATAAATTAGGTACAGAGTACAAGTGCAATGTTGAAAGCGTTCCCCATGACATCATGGTTCTGCTAATCCCCAGCATATAAGTGCAAGCATATACAACATAGACGACACAATGGTTCAAGTTTATTAGGGCAAGAAAAGTAAACTGTGCCATCAAGTTCGTGAGAGCTTTAATCACTAGTTTTCTCATAACAAGTTTAATTCGGAAGGTAGATAATAACATGAATATACTTGGAATAGCAAATGCTAATAGGTATGTATGGTGGACTCTTTGGAATAACTTGGTTTTATTTGGAGTTGGATGCATGAGTGGAACTCATACTTGGTTATGGAGGCTAGCAAAAGACTGGGAGCGACCAACTAAGAGAGCAATAATGGCCATAATCATGCAGAGCGACAAAACATTATTAATTAAAGCATAAAGTGATATTACAAGTCGAAAACTAAAGGATCATAAAGGCTACGGTGACTTGGGATAGTCTTAACATGGTGTGAGCATGCGCCAAGTCAACCCAAATAAAGCATCAAAGGAGAACACCACAATACTATGCTTTAATATGCTAAAACAACGCATGATTCTTTCAAGGCACATTAAGCAATCTCAATTGTTTATAACATGTCATGCTACAGCAAAGATCACTAAGCATAAAGCCAAAACAATATCAAGCATGACATGACAAAGCATAGGCCATAGTCAAAAACAAACTCCTTTTTACCACTTAAGCATGAACTTTTTCTACTCTTTTCCAATCCAAACCAACCTATTTGAAAACCAATGCATGAAAGGGGAGGTCCAACCAATTTATTCAGCAAACTAAGCAAACCAAGCAAATAAAAACCAAAACAAAAACGAAAAAGAAGACGCTCCAATAACAACACAACTGTGCATGAAACAATAAAAATGAAATGTTTGGAAGAAACCTATGATTTTTATTGATGAAGAAGGGGAATGCCTTGGGCATCCCCAAGCTTTGACGCTTGTACTTCTTGGTTATTTCTTGGGGTGACACGTGTGGCATCCCCAAGCTTGAGCTTTAGTCCACCTTCATCTCATTACTCAGTCCTTCCATACACCTGAAATTTTTTCTTCATACAAAACTTCACACAATCTTAATTAGCAACATTAGTGCACTCAAGATAATAAGTCTTTAGGTTCAGTTCTAACACCAATAAAACTTTCATTAAAACACTAGCTACTGTAGCACTTCCCTTGAAAAGCTCAATTCCCCAAAGTGAACCTAAAAAGGAACCAACAAGAAGCAAATGCAAATAATGGCAGAAATCTGTCAAAACAGACCAGCAGGTAAAAACCAATTTTTTCGAAGACCTTATGTTCCTCAAATCGAAAAGTGTTGTACTAATGAAAGTTAGATAACAACCTGGGGCAAAGGCACAAAAATTCATGCCTCAAAATGACGTACAGAGATTTTACACGAATTTTTATAGTGAAGCACAAACATCTGTTTCGGGACAGCAACTTTCTCAAGCACTACTTCTCTCTCATTAGAGGTTACTCTTGGCACAAAAAGGAAATAAAAAGGATAAGGAGCGGTTATTACAGAGGTAATAACTTCTAAGAATCATCTAAAACTTTTGGGTTATCTCCCAATAAGTACTTTTCTTTAACATCTTCAGGCATTTCAAGCACAACAAAATCAGTTAATATCAAGCAATTGTGAGCCACCTGAACAGGTACATCCTCACATATACCCACAGGAATAGTGGTAGATTTATCAGCCATTTGCAAAGATATATCAGTTGGTATTAATTTTTCAAGTTGAAGCCTCTTATAGAGAGAGAAAGGCATAACACTAACTCTAGCTCCCAAATCACACAAAGCAGTTCTAACATAACTGTTCTTAATAGAGCAAGGGATAGCTGGAATCCCTGGGTCTCCAAGTTTCTTAGGAACCTTACCATTGAAGGAATAATTAGCAAGCAAAGTAGAAATTTCTTCATTAGGGATCTTACTTTTATTCGAGACAATGTCCTTCATATACTTTGAGTAAGGAGGCAATTTAATAGCATCAGTCAAAGGAATTTGCAAAAATAAAGGCTTCATTCACTCACAAAACTTATTATAGTGTTCATCTTCCTTTGACTTGTGTTTCTTATCAGGGAAAGGCATAGGTTTTTGGACCCAAGGTTCTCTTTCACTACCATGTTTCTTAGCAATAAAATCTTCTTTGGTGTATTTAGTATTCTTAGTGTGGTTTTCAGGTTCTTCTTCAACTTTTTCTTCATTAGGAACAACATTTTCTTCATTACCACTTTCAGTTTCAGCATCAGAGATAGATATACTATTAGGATCTATAGCAGGTTCAGAGGGTTCTACAACAGTTTTATGTTTCTTTTTCCTTTTCTTACGAGTAGAACCACTATTTTCAGCTTGTTGAGAATCCTGCTCAACTCTTTTGGGATGCCCCTCAGGATATAGAGGATTCTGGGTAGCCGCACAACTTCTAGTTATAATTTCATAAGCATGTTTTTTAGCAGCATTAACGAGCAAGTCGTTTTGCACTTTAACGAGTTGATCTATTTGAGTTTGAACCATTTGTAAGTGTTTAACAATCATTTTAACATCATTAGAGGTTCTTTCCACAATATCTTTCAACTCAACAATAGCTCTAGTGTTTTCCATTAGATGATTTTGCACCCTTTTTATTAAAGTTATCTTGATTAACAATAAAGATATCAAATTCTTCTAAGCATTGATCAGGAGGTTTAGAGTAAGGGATATCACCTTCATCAAAGTGTTGGAGAGAGTGTACCTCAATAGTGGATGAGTAGGGAATAGGCTTACATAATTCTTATATAGGAGTTAAATTCTTGACATCTGTAGCTTTAATTCCCTTCTCCTTAAGACATTTCTTAGCTTCCTTCATCACTTCATCATTTAATTCAATAACTCCCCTCTTCTTTGATGTTGGAATAGGCACATGAATAGATGGTTCAGGTACAATTACTTCAGGTATAGCTTGTTTAGGAGGAGTCCAATCTTCATAATTCTTTCTTATTTTAGCCATTAATTCCTCAGCTTCCTTAGGAGTCCTATTCCTGAAAACACAATCAGCACAACTATCTAGGTATGTCCTAGATTCTTCGGTTAGTCCATTATAAAATATATCAAGAAGCTCAATCTTAGGTAATGGACTTCCAGCCTGTGCATGAATCAAAGCACAAAACCTTGCCCAAGATTAGGGCAATACCTCTTTTTCTCCCTGTTTAAAATCAAAAAGTTCCTGCAAAATAGCATGTCTAGCACTAGGAGGAAAATATTTCTGCAGGAAAGTACTAATCAAGCACTCAAGGCTGTCAATAGATCCAGGAGGTACATTACTAAACCAAGTTTTAGCTTCTCCTTTCAGTGAAAAGGGAAAAATCTTAGCAACAAAGTAAGTACGCATCTTAATATCATCAGAAAACAAGCCACTCATGGTAGAAAGTTCATTCATATGTGCTACCGCACTTTCATTCTTAGTCCCACAAAAAGGTTCTTTCTTGACAATAGCTATGTAAGATAGATCGAGAGAGAAATCATAATCTTCATCTATAATGTTTATGGGAGAAGCAGCAAACTTAGCATCAGGAGACAATTTGGGTCTAATAGTACGCCTCTCAAGGAGACTCTTAGCAGCGCTCCTATCATGGGTGTTCTTACATTCTTTAATAAACTCATCGGTCATCTCAACATAACCATCTTCAATATCATAACTCTCACTAGACTCAGGTGAGCTAACAGGTGTGGTAGTGTCTTCATTAGGAGTTTCGGTATTTCCAGCTATAGTTCTAGCAATCGTAGCATCTAGGAAAGGACCTAATGAACCACTCTTATCAAGCACAGTAGAAGCAGCATCATAAGCATCAGAAGTTTCAGATTTAGCAGTAGTAGCAGTGTGTGTAGCATGTGTATGTGGTGGTGTAAGGAACTTACTCAAAATAGACGGTGAATCAAGAGCAACAGAGGTGTTCAGAACCGTACCTCTTCTTGTAGTGGATTGTAAAATAGGAACCTTGCCATCACGAGACTTACCCATGATGGATGGATAGCAGCGAACAATAGAGAATCCAAGTGAGCTTGATAAATAAAGCTATGGTCCCCGGCAACGGCGCTAGAAAATAGTCTTGATGACCCACAAGTATAGGGGGTGTATCGCAGTATTTCGAGGGAAGTGAAACCCAATTTATTGATTCGACACAAGGGGAGCCAAAGAATATTTATCAGCCTTAACAACTGAGTTGTCAATTCAGCTGCACCTGGAAACAATCTTGCTCACAACAGTTTATCAGTAGCAACAGTTTTGTAGTAGTAAAGCAAATACAATAGTAACAAAAGCAGTAAACAGTGGGATTCGAGTGCGGTAGGCATAGGGATGGATGGATGGGCGTTGCATGGACAAGGCAATTCACATAGCAACCAGAACATAGGGCAATTGCAGATAAATAAGATAAAGCATCCAAGTACTAGATAATCCTAGGCATGTGTTCCATATATAGTCATACGTGCTCGCAATGAGAACTTGCACAACATCTTTTGTCCTGCCAGCCCGTTTGCAGCGGGGCCTCTAGGGAACTACTGGCAATTAATGTGCTCCTTTTAATAGAGCACCGGAGCAAAGCATTAACACTCCGTGAACACATGTGATCCTCACATCAAAGCCATTCCCTTCCGGTTATCCCGATTTCCGTCCCTTCGGGGCCATAGGTTCCGGACAACAACGTGTGTATACAACTTGCAGATAAGACCAAAAACAATACTATCATAAGGAATCAATAACATGTTCAGATCTGAAATCATGGCACTCGGGCCCTAGTGACAAGCATTAAGCACAACAAGTCGCAACAAAGTCATAAAGCACTAATAAAAGATACTAGGCACCATGCCCTAACAATCTGATGCCATTACATGAACAATCTCATCCAATCCCTACCATCCCCATAGCCTACAACAGGGGACTACTCACTCATAGATGGGGGAAACATGGATGGTCGATGGAGAAGCGATGGTGATGATGATGGCGAGGATCACCTCCAATTTCCCGTCCCGGAAGGGTGCCAGAACAGAGTTTCTTGTGCTGTTTCGTGGAATCTGGTGGTGGCGGCGGAGCGGAACTCCTTCTAGAAAAACGCCGACCCCCCCGTAGTTTTTAGGTCAGAAGGCTTCTTATAGGCGAAGAGGGAGACCGAGGGGTGCCTGGGGCCACCACACCATGCCCTGGCGCGGCCAGGCCCAACCCCCGCGCCTGGGGTGTGTGGCCAGCCCCTGGCCCTCCTCCGTCTCATATTCTGGCTCTTGGAGTCTTCTGGAAAAATAGGCACTTTGGCTTTTGTCCCGTCCAATTCCGAGAATATTCATTTTCTGACTTTCCTAGAACCAAAAACAGCAGAAAACAGGCAGCTGGCACTGTGGCTCTTGTTAATAGGTTAGTCCAAGAAATCATATGAAAAGTACTCCAAAGTGTGGACAAAACACAAGAAAGTGGATAAAACCAAGCATGGAGGATCAAAAATTATAGATACATTTGCAATGTATCAACATCCCCAAGCTTAACTCCTGCTCGTCCTCGAGTAGGTAAGTGATGAAAAGAAAGAATAATTTTTGAGGTGATATGCACCATCAAAGACTTGACCAAAGTATTTGTAAACATTCAAAGCTGGGATCATAGTACTTCAATCATAACATGAAAGACAAAGTTCTAGCAATAAGACATAGCAACTAAGTTGCAACATGAAAAGGCACAAACAAAAGATTCATGAATAACAATGCTTTGCAAGACGTTTGTTTGTTTCACATAAAGAAAACATAGCATAGTGGCATTCAGCTTGTCCCTCATAGAGTAGCAAACATAAATGCATAGGACACCTTCGAAGTTTACAAGAGTGACTAGATACAAATAGTTTAAAACAAGCAATATCAAGGTATGCATCAATCAACAAGTCTTGGGACAATGCACATAGAACTAAGAATGGCCACTATTCTCTCAAGAAAGTGCTCAAAGAATAAGTGGAGACTCAACAAGTAAAAGAAAAGGTTTTACATAGTTTGAAAGGCTTCCAAATGCTGAAGTATTGTACTCATTAGCTTTGAGCTCTCATTGCCCCTGTCATAAGCATATTTAATGTGGTTAAGGTGAAAGTGAGGTCCAATCTGAGTTATATGCTTGACAGACTATAAACTGAAAATCCCAAGTCCCTTGAGTACGAGGTCCGCTCCTCATGCTACTCAACTTTAGTTACCGGTAAGTTCTTGTCATCATAAGTATGTGCGTATCATTGAGAACCGCCAACGGGGTACCCCTTGCCTGATGATACGGAAGAATCCCCATATCAAAATGACAAGGCAAGCAGACAATGAGTATCTCAGCAATCTTCTTATTTACCATGGGAAAATGGTGCTTTTTTCTCTCTTCCCTCTTTTCATAAATCTCCCTTTTTTCAATAGCTATCTCTCTCTTTTTTTCATAAGAAGAATGCTTCATAGATATCATTATGGTTACGCTGCAGGTTTCCACCATGTCAGCATGGATTAGACCAGCGGCCTAGGCGTTTCTCTAACACACATACATAACTCCATGGACTTACAAGCTCCCCTTTTATTTCACACCGACTACATCCGCAAACAAAAGAGCAAGGTATCAACTGGGTATATATTTACAAGTGTTGAAAGCGTTCCCCGTGACAGCACGGTTCTGCTAATCCCCAGCCTATAATTTGCAAGCATATAACTTTCATGGAGAATCACAATGGTTCAGGTTTATTAAGTGTAGGAAATAAAGTGTGCCATCAAGTTCGTGAGAGCTTTACTAACTAACTTTCTCAAAACAAGCAAACATTTTATTCGAAACAAAACAAGGCATATTGAATATGCACGGAAGTAGCAAATGATGCTAGTAGGTAGGTATGGTGGACACTTTGGCAATATTTGGTTTAAGGGAGTTGGAAACATGAGTAAAACACTCAGTGTAAGTGAAGGGTAGCAATAGTAAGGGAGCGACAAACGAGAGAGAAATAATGGCCATAATCATGTAGAGCGATAAAACATCATTGATCAAAGCATAAAGTGAAACTACAATTTGAAAACTAAAGGATCATAAAGGCTTATGGTGACTTGAGATAGTCATAACATGGTGTGAGAATGCGCCAAGTCAACCCAAATAAAGCATCAAAGGAGAATACCACTATACTATGCTTTAATATGCTAAAACAACGCATGATTCATCCAAGGCACATTAAGCAATCTCAATTGTTTATAACAAGTCATGCTACAGAAAAGAATACTAAGCATAAAGCCAAAACAATATCAAGCATGGCATGACAAAGCATAAGCCACAGTCAAAAACAAGCTCTCTTTACCACTTAAGCATGAACTTTCCTACTCTTTTCCAAACCAAACCAAACTATTTGAAAACCAATGCATGAAAGGGGATGTCCAACCAATTTATTCAGCAAACTAAGCAAACCAAAGCAAACGAAAAACCAAAACGAAAACGAAAAAGAAGACGCTCCAAGAACAACACAACAGTGCATGAAACAATAAAAATGAAGTGTTTGGAAGAAACCTAGGATTTTTATTGATGAAGAAGGGGATTCCTTGGGCATCCCCAAGCTTTGATGCTTGTACTTCTTGGATATTTCTTGGGGTGACACGCGTGGCATCCCCAAGCTTGAGCTTTAGTCCATCCTTCATCTCATTACTCATTCCTTCCATACACCTGAAAATTTTCCTTCATACAAAACTTCACACAATCTTTATTAGCAACTTTAGTGCACTCAAGATAAATAAGTCTTAAGGTTCAGTTCTAACACCAAATAAACTTCCATTAGAACACTCGCTACTGTAGCACTTCCCTCAAAAAGCTCAATTCCCCAAAAGAACTCAAAAAGGAACCAACAAGAAGCAAATGCAGAAAATGGCAGAAATCTGTCAAAACAGACCAGCAGGTAAAGACGAATTTTTTCGAGGACCTTCTATTGCTCAAATCAAAAACTGTTGAACTAACAAAAGTTAGATAACAACCTGGGGCAGAAGCACAAAACTTCACGCCTCAAAAAGACGTTCAGAGATTTTACACGAATTTGTACGGTGAAGTACAGAAATCTGTTTCGGGACAGCAACTTTCCCAATCATTACTTCTCTCTCATTAGAGGTTACTCTTGGCACAAAAAGGAAATAAAAATGATAAGGAGCGGTTATTACTAAAGTAATAACTTCTAAGACTCATCTAAAACTTTTGGGTTATCTCCCAATAAGTACTTTTCTTTAACGCCTTTAAGTTAGGCATAAGCAAAAACTAAAATGGATAGAATAGAAGTAAGCGGAGATAATCATGGTGAAAACATTGTTTTGTTCAATGGAATCCTTTCGTTAACAAGGTTGATCAAGTCTTGCTACCAAAAAAATTGCATATGAGAAAACTTTGTATTCCACTAATGATTATGCTACCTCAACCTTGATACCAATGGTCCCAATCATAATAGTTTCAAATTTTTCTCTTGGTATGGGACAATATATTTCTCCAACTTGAATGCCTTCAACATGTTCAATTGAATTCAAACCATAAGTCCTTTCAATCTTCTTGGGGAAATAGATAGTATGTTCCTTGTCATTAACATTGAAAGTCACCTTTCCTTGATTACAATTAATAACAGCTCCTGCAGTATTAAGAAAAGGTCTCCCAAGAATAATAGACATATTATCATCTTCAGGCATTTCAAGCACACCAAAATCAGTTAATATCAAGCAATTGTGAGCCACCTGAACAGGTACATCCCACATATACCCACAGGAATAATGGTAGATTTATCAGCCATTTGCAAAGATATATCAGTTGGTATTGATTTTTCAAGTTGAAGCCTCTTATAGAGAGAGAAAGGCATAACACTAACTCCAGCTCCCAAATCACACAAAGCAGTTCTAACATAACTGTTCTTAATAGAGCAAGGGATAGTTGGAATCCTTGGGTCTCCAAGTTTCTTAGGAACCTTACCATTGAAGGAATAATTATCAAGCAAAGTAGTAATTTCTTTATTAGGGATCTTCCTTTTATTCGAGACAATGTCCTTCATATACTTTAAGTAAGGAGGCAATTTAATAGCATCAGTCAAAGGAATTTGCAAGAATAAAGGCTTCATCCACTCACAAAACTTATTATAGTGTTCTTCTTCCATTGACTTGTGTTTCTTATTAGGGAAAGGCATAGGTTTTTGGACCCAAGGTTCTCTTTCACTACCATGTTTCTTAGCAATAAAATATTCTTTGGTGTATTTAGTATTCTTAGTGTGGTTTTCAGGTTCTTCTTCAACTTTTTCTTCATTAGGAACAACATTTTCTTCATTACCACTTTCAGTTTCAGCATCAGAGATAGATATACTATTAGGATCTATAGCAGGTTCAGAGGGTTCTACAACAGTTTTATGTTTCTTTTTCCTTTTCTTACGAGTAGAACCACTATTTTCAGCTTGTTGAGAATCCTGCTCAATTCTTTTGGGATGCCCCTCAGGATATAGAGGATCCTAGGTAGCAGCACCACTTCTAGTTATAATTTCATAAGCATGTTTTTCTTTAGCAGCATTAACTAGCAAGTCGTTTTGCACTTTAACGAGTTGATCTATTTTAGTTTGAACCATTTGAAAGTGTTTAACAATCATTTTAACATCATTAGAGGTTCTTTCCACAATATTTTTCAACTCAACAATAGCTCTAGTGTTTTCCATTAGATGATTTTGCACCCTTTTTATTAAAGTTATCTTGCTTAACAATAAAGATATCAAATTCTTCTAAGCATTGATAAGGAGGTTTAGAGTAAGGGATATCACCTTCATCAAAGTGTTGGAGAGAGTGTACCTCAATAGTGGATGAGTAGGGAATAGGCTTACATAATTCTTATATAGGAGGTAAATTCTTGACATCTGCAGCTTTAATTCCCTTCTCCTTAAGACATTTCTTAGCTTCCTTCATCACTTCATCATTTAATTCAATAACTCCCCTCTTCTTTGATGTTGGAATAGGCACAGGAATAGATGGTTCAGGTACAATTACTTCAGGTATAGATTGTTTAGGAGGAGTCAAATCTTCATAATTCTTGCTTATTTTAGCCATTAATTCCTCAGCTTCCTTAGGAGTCCTATTCCTGAAAACACAATCAGCACAACTATCTAGGTATGTCCTAGATTCTTCGGTTAGTCCATTATAAAATATATCAAGAAGCTCATTCTTAGGTAATGGACTTCCAGCCTATGCATGAATCAAAGCACAAAACCTTGCCCAAGATTAGGGCAATACCTCTTTTTCTCCCTGTTTAAAATCAAAAAGTTCCTGCAAAATAGCATGTCTAGCACTAGGAGGAAAATATTTCTGCAGGAAAGTACTAATCAAGCACTCAGGGCTGTCAATAGATCCAGGAGGTAAATTACTAAACCAAGTTTTAGCTTCTCCTTTCAGTGAAAAGGGAAAAATTTTAGCAACAAAGTAAGTACGCATCTTAATATCATCAGAAAACAAGCCACTCATGGTAGAAAGTTCATTCATATGTGCTACCGCACTTTCATTCTTAGTCCCACAAAAAGGTTCTTTCTTGACAATAGCTATGTAAGATAGATCGAGAGAGAAATCATAATCTTCATCTAAAATGTTTATGGGAGAAGCAGCAAACTTAGCATCAGGAGACAATTTGGGTCTAATAGTACGCCTCTCAAGGAGACTCTTAGCAGCGCTCCTATCATGGGTGTTCTTACATTCTTTAATAAACTCATCGGTCATCTCAACATAACCATCTTCAATATCATAACTCTCACTAGACTCAGGTGAGCTAACAGGTGTGGTAGTGTCTTCATTAGGAGTTTCGGTATTTCCAGCTATAGTTCTAGCAATCGTAGCATCTAGGAAAGGACCTAATGAACCACTCTTATCAAGCACAGTAGAAGCAGCATCATAAGCATCAGAAGTTTTAGATTCAGCAATAGTAGCAGTGTGTGTAGCATGTGTATGTGGTGGTGTAAGGAACTTACTCAAAACAGACGGTGAATCAAGAGCAACAGAGGTGTTCAGAACCGTACCTCTTCTTGTAGTGGATGGTAAAATAGGAACCTTGCCATCACGAGACTTACCCATGATGGATGGATAGCAGCGAACAATAGAGAATCCAAGTGAGCTTGATAAATAAAGCTATGGTCCCCGGCAACGGCGCCAGAAAATAGTCTTGATGACCCACAAGTATAGGGGGTGTATCGCAGTATTTTCGAGGGAAGTGAAACCCAATTTATTGATTCGACACAAGGGGAGCCAAAGAATATTTATCAGCCTTAACAACTGAGTTATCAATTCAGCTGCACCTGGAAACAATCTTGCTCACAGCAGTTTATCAGTAGCAACAGTTTTGTAGTAGGAATAGTAAAGTAACAGCAGTAGTAAAGCAAAGACAATAGTAACAAAAGCAGTAAACAGTGGGATTCAAGTGCGGTAGGCATAGGGATGGATGGACGGGCGTTGCATGGACAAGACAATTCACATAGCAATCAGAACATAGGGCAATTGTAGATAAATAAGATAAAGCATCCAAGTACTAGATAATCCTAGGCATGTGTTCCATATATAGTCATATGTGCTCGCAATGAGAACTTGCACAACATCTTTTGTCCTGCCAGCCTGTTTGCAGTGGGGCCTCTAGGGAACTACTGGCAATTAAGGTGCTCCTTTTAATAGAGCACCGGAGCAAAGCATTAACACTCCATGAACACATGTGATCCCCACATCAAAGCCATTCCCTTCCGGTTATCCCGATTTCTGTCACTTCGGGGCCATAGGTTCCGGACAACAACGTGTGTATCCAACTTGCAGATAAGACCAAAAACAATACTATCATAATGAATCAATAACATGTTCAGATCTGAAATCATGGCACTCGGGTCCTAGTGACAAGCATTAAGCACAACAAGTCGCAACAAAGTCATAAAGCACTAATAAAAGATACTAGGCACCATGCCCTAACAATTTGATGCCATTACATGAACAATCTCATCCAATCCCTACCATCCCCATAGCCTACAGCAGGGGATTACTCACTCATAGATGGGGGAAACATGGATGGTCGATGGAGAAGCGATGGTGATGATGATGGCGATGATCTCCTCCAATTCTCCCGTCCCGGCAGGGTGCCAGAACAGAGTTTCTGGTGTTGTTTCATGGAATCTGGTGGTGGCAGCGGAGCGGAACTCCTTATGGAAAGACGTCGAGCCCCCGAAGTTTTTAGGTCAGAAGGCTTCTTATAGGCGAAGAGGGAGACCGAGGGGGTGCTTGGGGCCACCACACCATGCCCTGGAGCGGCCAGTCCCAGCCCGCGCCTAGGGGGGAGGGGGGTGGCCAGCCCCTGGCCCTCCTCCGTCTCATATTCTGGCTCCTGGAGTCTTCTAGAAAAATAGGCACTTTGGCTTTTGTCCCATCCAATTCTGAGAATATTCAGTTTCTGACTTTCCTTGAACCAAAAATAGCAGAAAACAGGCAGCTGGCACTGTGGCTCTTGTTAATAGGTTAGTCCAAGAAACCATATGAAAAGTACTCCAAAGTGTGGACAAAACACAAGAAAGTGGATAAAACCAAGCATGGAGCATCAAAAATTATAGATACATTTGCAATGTATATACGTTTATTTTCCGTTGCTTGATTTGTATTAAGACTGGACCATGAGATCCTTTATTTGTAAGACCTTATTATGGTTTGTAATGGATGATGTACTATGGTACAAATTCTGTTATCTCTCGCAAAAATGGTAATCCTGGGATTGCGAGGTATGGCATAACAGGCATCTGGGATTAAAAATCCGGGTGTTGACATGGTGGTATCAAACCACCAATGCCACAAAAGGCCTCCCTTATTCTCTAATGAATCTCACCCCAATGGGATCGATCCACCCTTCCACTATATCGACAACCTTCGAGGTGGTAGCCGGCACCTTTACAACAAGTTTGAGGCACACATCCACAACTTAATTGGAGGCTCCCAAATACAAGCAAGCTATCAAACAATCAAAGACAAGCTTGTAAGAATCAAATCAACCAAAACAAGGCTTAGGGTTTCCAATGAAACCCTAGAGCAAGGGGCCCTCAAATGAATGAGGGGGAAATGAAGAACTCTCTTGGTGAAGCTGTAGATCAAGGCCCCCTCCTTCAATTCCCCAAAGATCAGGGACTTTGGGTGGTTGGAGAGGGACATCTTCAAGTTTTGGTGGCTCTCAAATGGTGTTCTTCTTTTTCTGGAACGAGCAGCTTGAGGTTGAAGAAGAGGTCCCCTATTTATAGACTCACTAATCTGACCATTTTCTTCCCATTGGAGAAAAGTTAGACCAGAGACTCCGATCTGCACACCAGAGACTCTGGTCTACACCGGATATTCCGACCCATCTCCGGACCAGCCTCCGGACCAGCATATAGATTGTCCCAGCCCTTCTGTGAGCCAAGTGGACCAGAGACTCCGGTCTGAGGCTTGGACCGGAGACTCCGGTCAGTCTCCGTACCTTGCTCCAGACCACTTATCTGGCTGACCATAGGCACTATCTTCGATCCACTCCGGGATTGCGGAGAAACTCCGGATAACACCGGAGACTCCGGTCCAAAAACCTTTGCCTTGAGCATATTCCACTTGAGCTTGACGATAGCGATCTTGTCCACCTCAAAATGGAACACCTTTCTTGATTGCGCTAGCTTGGTGAAGACTTGTAAATTGCTCTCCCATACTCCACTATGGAAGAACTTCTCTCTTGGGCATATCATCTTCCCATATCCATGATAACCATAGGATGGCAAGCTTCAAGCAAATGATCTCTTCGAGATGGCTCATCTTGAACTTGCACATCATTTCTTATTTCTTCATTATGTTGGTGTCTTGAAGGTACATAAGAGATATCACTCCAAGTTTAGTCTTCAAGACACACTTGCTATAGGCTCAACTCTCATTTGACAAATCTCCGGATCACTCATTGAAACCTTGGTCAACACTCAATCTTCTTCACTTTCTTCTTCTCCCAACCTTGAAGCCAACATATGGTTCAAGCATTGCCTATGGACAAATCCTACAGGTAAAACTCAATGCAAACATAAGTCCATAAAGATTGTCATTAATTACCAAAACCACACATGGGGCACACATGCACTTTAAATCTCCCCGATTTTGGTAATTGATGACAATCCTTTGAGAGGGTTTATATAAGGAATTAACCTTACAAAACGTTGTGCTAACATCAAATACAACACAAACTCCCCCACAATCTATGCACGTGTGGATGAACTTGAATTTCATTGCATATATTGCCAACCATTACCGGTGGTGGAGTTTTCTCTATATATTCAAGATGCCATGGAACACACTAAGATGCAAAGCACACGAGGCAAGTGTTTAAGTACAAAACTCACAACACATAACCAAATTCCCTAAAACCCTCTAAAACTTCTCCCGCATTAGCATCGATTGCCGAAATGGGTGAAAAACTTTAGAAGACCAATTTAGTGAGAGTTCCTCCATATGGTATGCATTTCTCATAATATGAGTGGAATAAAATGCATGTATCCAATGATGAATACCATGAGGAAATCAAACTAAACTGAGGATCCAAAGATTGCAAAGAAATAAAATGGCGAAGAAGCATCAAAGAATGAAGCAAGCAATCAAAAGATCGAAAGAGGCACTTCACAAAAGGAAGATACCAAAAGAAAGATAGATATTATGATAAGATTGAAAAGAGAGTAATCTAAATAATATGAGGAGACTCCCCAAGGTTTGCAAATTATAATTTTGCATTTGAATACAATATGCATAAACATGGCATCCTCATTCCCTCTGTATCATTTAGACCACGACCACGAGCAAGAGAGAAGATATTATGATTGGAGCAAATGAGTGTTTAGATTAAAAATAGGAAGCTCCCCAAGGCTTATGCACAACAAAGTGCAAAATTATGGAATCCTAACTCCCCATAATCAAACAAAACACCAAACAAGAACAAGAAAGAAAATGTGTGTTCTTAGGTAGATTAGGAAAACTCCCCCAGGTTTATGCACCAAATGTGATATATGCTTTGAATGCAAAGTGCATAAACATGGTATCCTTGCTCCCCCAAACTTACATAACAACTTAAATGCATGAGAGATCAACTTTCTTGACACCAACGAGTGCCAAAAGATGCTAATAAAAAATGTCAAGCACTCGTAAAAAACCTTTTGGAGCCACCAAAGAATAAGGACGGAGCACAAGGTGGACTCCAAAGCAAAAGGGTATCAACTAGAGATTTAGCCATAATCGTGTGTATAAGTTTCTAGGTAGACCACAATCACCTAGATATACATCCACAAAGAAACATGTACACATAAAAAGGATACTCAAGAATGAACAAGATATCCAAACGAAAGTCATAGATAATGCCAAGAAGATTTTTGCTAGAAAGCATGGCCAAAGGCTCAAATTTATCTTATTCAACATCAATGACCTTAAAACACCAATAAATACACCACAAATATCACAAGGGAACAAGAGATAGTTAGAATGCATTGGGAGAGGCAACAAGTATTGTAAAGAACAAATAAATCTTGCAAGTTCATCCATATAGTACATGATAGAAATTGAGGAAATGATTGGCAATAGAATTGCTAGATTGGCATATGTGGGATTGGTGAATCATAGACATGATTTTTATATACTCCCCAAAATATGCATTCATCTCAACTTACTCATACCATAATAAGGATGATACAATAAACTTCTTGCAAGAACCACAATAGAGGCAACTTAAGGAAATCATGCCATGATGCAACCACAAAGGTTTGATGCAAGAAAAGTATGCGTGAGAGGGAAACTTGTTACCGAGATACCATTGGTAGGATGTATTAGATATGAGTTTGTTGATCATCCTAGCTTACCTCCAATTATCATTAGTCACCACATCTTCTTATTATTGAGACAAGCCTCCAATGTATCTCCAATGTACATAAAACAACATTAAGTACACTATGGCCCCCAAACAAATTGGGTCTGAAGTAATTAGTGCAACTACAATACATAGGAGACACTCCACATGAATATGTGCATATTGATATTGAATTTCAAGCACATCTTAGCCGATAGGATTAGGTGGAGAATCCCCTATATATTGGATCAAGAAAGCAAGAATGCCATAATATAAAACATGTAGTAAATATGCATGCAAAAGATTTCAGAACCAAAAAGGAGATACAATTTGAACAAAAACACCAAGTAACCAAGAAATCGCACACAGGTGTGTGACACGACAAAAGGGTGTCCAAATTGCATCAAAGAGCCAAATAAACACATGAAAGGACACACATTCAACAAATGAACAAGGCAAAAGCCAAAGAGCAAAAAAGGATAAACAAATACAAATGCTCAACGATTTATCTCATTCAAATGGTTAAATAGAAAGAATGGAATGAGAAAATCAACTCCCAAACAACATACCAATTGAAAAATAAATGGTTCCAACAAAAGAACCAAACTCTCAACATGTTCAAGAATGGCACAAAGTACCAAAGAAAAGATTTATCTTCCAAAGGCATGGGACATGGTATGGATCAAATCATGTCATGAAGAAGCATAAAATGAGTGTTCTAAATAATATAGGAGAACTCCCCCATGATTAGTGCATTATTTAAGATTTTGCATTTGAATACAAAATACACCAGACATGGGATCATCATCCCTACCTACATCAACTAGAGCACAAAACAATTTCAAGACAAAGAAAGATCCATAAGACTCGAGGAAGACATGGGAGACAAAACACAACAAATTATTAGCAAGATATAAGGCAACTAAAGAAAAAGCCAATGTGAAAATGATCAATAAAGTCTACCACATATAATAGTACCGATTGTCCAAGGACAAGGTAATTGCAAATATTTCCCGGTGGTAGATAGCAAATATATCCAAGATCATGTTCACAAAGAGAAAGCAAATGTCAAAATATAGTAATTAAAACCAAGACATGGAAGAGATCCTTGAGGGTTTCAACCAGTTAACCAATCATGCAAAGTAAATGATTAGAATAACTAGAGGCAAAATCCTTGCCAACTTAGATATAAGAATTCATATATGATGACACGCATACCAAGGAAATCTCTTGCAAACAAGATCCAAAAGATAAGGAATAAAAGGCATTATACCAAAAAGGACTTGTTTGAGCTCACGTGCCACATAGGACCTAGATAATTTCCAATATCAATTCTATGAGACACAACCTCAACTATTCACATTTTCTCGGTTTGTAATATGCACAAAGTATATTACTCCCCCATAATGTGATAAAACCATAAAACTCAACACGAGGCAAAAACATCTAAGAAGAGATGATTAATGTACATTATGGAACTTGAATTTCTCATGAGAAAGACATACCACATAGGAATTAGATAAACTTGCAATATACATACTAAGTGGTATTCCTCATGTACACACATTTTAGGATTGTGGAATGCCCAAGCATAACTCTCCCCCAAAATGCACATTTTAGGATTGTGGAATGCCCAAGCACAACACTCCCCCAAAATGGGATAGTCCAATAATCTCTCACAAGAGCCAAGAAATATACCAAATAAATCCAACAACACCTCCAACCCAAGAGATACAAATACATGGTGTGCCACCCAACATAAACTAGTATACTTGATAATTTAATATAAGTACGAGGGAAGCACAACATGCACAAACACATACAAAGGTACAAAACCATCAGGGAGCAAGTAACTTTCAATGTAAATGAGTTAAGCACATGTTACCGCAAGGAGGAAACATTGGATATATGATAGAAGCATGATAATCCAAATGGCTTGACTTGACAAGAATAAATGATGAAGATTCCTCAATTCTTCATAATGTAGCCAAGCCTCCAATGCCCTCCAACAATACCTATTGATCAAGTTTTGGCTTGTTGGTCCCCAACCAAGTTGGGTCCTAAGAGGTTATTCACAATAGGCTTGGCAACCCAAATGATTCTTTTCTTGAACCCACATTGAGCACCAACAAATTTGGCAAGCATGTTGCCAACCTCATCCTTACAAAGAGAATAAGCATCATCAATAATGATAGGGTTGGATGAGGAGATACCAATAGTGCATGAGGAAGAAATATGCCCCTTCTCATGGCATATGTAGCAAGTTCTTCTCTTGCCATCTTTCTTCTTAGGTGAGGCCACAACTCGATGAAGAGCTCGAGTAGTCCTCTTAGGAAGAGGCCTGCCAATGACTTGGGGTGGAGCTTGAGGCCACTTCCCTTATTGCTTCATACTAAGAGGCTTCTTCTTCAATGGGCAAGATTTAACATGATGCCCTTATTCCTTGCACTTGAAGCAAACAATGTTGGCCAGATTCTTGACTTGATCTTGGCCATTTTTCTTGTTGTCCTTGTGCTTCAAATTGATAGTGGACTTGTTCTTGACATTGGAGTTGAATCCAAGCCCACACTTGTCATTGGGAAATTTTTGCACACTCAAGATTTTGTTGAGTGTGGCTTTCCCTTGATGACCCTTTTTCAAGTCATTCTTCAAAGAAGTGACTTGAGCCTTGAGATTTTTTATTTCCTCTACATGGTTAGTTTCAACAAAAGTACTAGAGGAAGTAGATGCTACATTGTTAGAGCAAC
This sequence comes from Avena sativa, assembly GCA_916181665.1. NCBI lineage: Eukaryota > Viridiplantae > Streptophyta > Magnoliopsida > Poales > Poaceae > Avena > Avena sativa. The sequence goes on from OV702289.1 coordinate 599,083,892, forward strand.
AAGGCATGGAATGTAATTCATCACGAGATATAGCATGGTTATGAGAGGATGAATTACAAGGACTAGCATATGGCAATATAACATTTGGAGTATATATAGTGCTAATGTCCACATGAGACCCACTAGATGTTACCTTTGACACAATGGCCTCATGAGCTAACTTTAGCCTACCATGGGAGACTCGAAGATCCTCATGCGAGCTTGAGAGCTTAACATGAATTTCTTCTAATTTCCCGTAGTTGCTAGTTAGTGATACGTCCATTTTGCATCACTATTCTATGTCTTAATTCACTATTATTCATTGATATATTTCGTATTGAGAGGTGATACTTATGTTATTTCATCTGTTTTTGCATGGTTGATGACTTTTGGAGCATGGACCGTTGCAGTCAGGATTCTGATGGAAAAGGTGCTGCTTGGAGGCAAAATTCGCGAAGATCATAAAATCCGGGAAAATATACAGAAAATTCTATTTTTCTAGAAGACTCAAGATGCCAGAAGATGGAGTGGAGGTGGGCCATAGGGGGCCCACACCACCCCATGGCACGGGCAAGCCTAGGCCACGCCAGGGAGTGGTGTGGCCACCCTGGCCCACTCTAGCCTCTCCCCTCTGGCGTATATCTTCCTCCCGAAACCCTAAGACTCGGGGAGCAACCACAGAAAAATTCCGCCACCTCTACGGGGCGGAAAACACCGAGAGAGAAAGATCTCTTCGGCAGACAGATTTCTGCCGGGGGAATTCCTTCCCGGAGAGGGGAGATCGTCGCCATCAACACCACCATCAATCTGGACTTCATCGGGATCATTGTCATCATCATCATCACCACCATCATCACCATCAGCACCCTCATCACCATCTCCATATTGCTGTAACAATTGGTTGAATCTTGCTATAGTTCATAGGGGAAACTTTCCGGGTGTTGATTACTCTTTGTAGTTGATGCTATTGAGTGAACCATTGAATTATTGTTTATGTTCAGATTGTTATACATCATTATTCCATCTCTGATCATGATCCATATGATGTCTTGTGAGTAGTTCGTTTTGTTCTTGAGGACATGGGATAATTCTTGTTGTTAGTAGTGAAGTTGCGTTGAGAAAGATTCAATAGATTGTTATTTAAGTTGTGGTGTACTTCTTCTAGTGATGTCATGTGAACGTCTACATGACACTTCACCTATATGGGCCTAGGGGAATGCATTGTGTATTTGGCTACTAATCGTAGGGGTTGCCGGAGTGACAGAAACCTGAACCCCCGTTAGGAAACCATTGCACAAGGGACGTAAGGGTCTTAGAGTTTAAAGTTGTGGTTAGGTTTTACCTTAATTACTTTCTTGTACTTACGGATGTTTGCAAGGGGGTTTAATCACAAGTATGTATTAAGCCTTGGATGGGACGGTACATTAGCACAGGTTCACCCACACAACACTTAGCAAGCTAGAGAAGATTAATCGACTATATGAAGCGAAAGCACTTGATAGTCTTCCCATGTGCCCTCGAGAACGTTTGGTCATCTATAGAAATACAACCGGCTTGTCCTTTGCTGCATAAAGGATTGGGCCACTTGCTGCATTCATTCTTACTGTATTTTGTTTACTCGTACTTTGTTTACTTGCTTTATCGAAAACCCCTAAAAATCCGTTTGCTAAGTATTTGCAGAGAATTCCTAATCCATACCACTAGCCAGCACCTTCTGCTCCTTGTTGGGTTCGACACTCTTACTTATCGAAAATACTGCGATACACCCCCTATACTTGTGGGTCATCAAGACTATTTTCTGGCGCCATTGCCGGGGGGTGAAGCGCTATTGGAGAGTGGAACTGGTAAAGGAAACTTCTACTATGAGTATTGTTTACTTCTGCTAGTTGCTTTATTTTCGTTATGGATAATTCGCTGAGTTTCTTATTTGGTAATGCTACTACCACTGCTAAGGTAGTAGATAAGCCACCAGCTGCTGAGAAAGATGTTTTCAAAATACCTATAACAATTATTGATCATGTTATGGATAACTACTATGTTGGGTATGGAACTGTCCATCCCGGTGATCATTTACTCTTTATACACGAATTATGCGGGTTGTTCAAGTGTGCAAGTATTACTACAGATCAAGTTAAGAAGAAGTTATTCTCATTATCACTGAAAGGAAGAGCTGAGGAATGGTATAAGCTGCTGAAGAATGGTCAAGCTCTGGAATGGGAGGAAATAATGCCTCTCTTTTATTCAAAGTTTTATCCTCCTAGTGAGATTCATAAAGATCGGAATCAAATATACAACTTTTGGCCTCTTGATGGAGAGAGTACAGCTCAAGCTTGGGGGAGATTGAAGTTACTAGTGCTCAAATGTCCCACTCATGAGCTCCCCAACAATATTATTATCAATAACTTTTATGCAAGGCTCCCTCTACATGATAAAGATTTATTGGATGCTTCTTGTGCTGGATCATTCACTCGTATGGAAGAAGAAGTTAAATGGGACCTTCTAGATCGTATTCAAGACAATGCTGAAGCTTGGGAGAATGACAAAGGTAGAAAGTCAGGTATAAATTATGATTATGAATGCATTGATTCTTTTATGGGAACTGATGACTTTCAAAATATTAAAAATGCTTATGGTCTAGACTCTCAAGCTATTGCTTCTTATTTTAAGGCTTTTGCTTCTTACATTGAAGCGCCTAAAAAGAAGTGGAATAAGTATCATGAACCTTATAAAGATATTGCTAAGAGTGTTCCTGCAAGAAGTACTAAAGTTTATACTGCTAATCATGTTTTACCTGAACCTTATATTAAGAAAATGCCTTTTCCAGTTAGGGTTAAGGAACACTCTATGATAGCTAGTATGGTTAATGAAAGTACTAGTAAAGCTGTTGAACCTGATAAACAAATGGTTGATGAACCTATAATAGCAAATGTGAAAGACTTTGTTGCTAAATATGAGGAAGAGGGACACCCTATCCTTTGTAAGTATACCTCTAATATTGTTTCGCATAGTAGTGTTATGAGAGCTAGTATTACTGTGTTTTCTGTTAGAATAAGTGATCATTGTTATGATGGTCCTTGTGATAGCTATATTGTTAAGTTTATGCATGATACTGAAAGTGAGAGAGGGAAAAGTGTTCTTATGCATCTCAATAATATAAAGTTTCCCCGTTTTATGCTGAAAGTTTTTATGCTGCACTTCTTTTGCCTTCTTATGCAAGTTTCCTTTGGTTTCAACAACTTGTTTGTTTACAAAATTCCCTTGCATATGAAGTGGGTTAGACTTAAATGTGTGTGTTTTTGCTTCTTAATGCTCTCTTTCACTTCAAATCATATCCCTATGAGAGCTTCTTCAAAATTATCATGCCCATCTTAATGGCTATAAAGAAAGAGCTTTATGGGAGACAACCAATTTGTTTATGCTTTTAGTTTGTTTTTGTTTCTTTGATTCTTGGAAGTTATTACTTTGGTAATAACCGCTCCTTATCCGTTTTGTTTGGTTTTTGTGTCAAGATCAACCTCTAATGAGAGAGAAGTAATATTTGGGGAAGTTGCTGTCCCGAAACAGATTTTTTGTGCTTCACCGTAAAAATTCGTGAGAGATCTCTGTATGTTGGATTGAGCTGTAATTTTTTTATGCTTATGCCCAGGTTGTTATTTAACTTTCATTAGTTTTGCACTTTTTGATTTGAGCAACAGAAGACTTTCGAAAATTTTGATCTTTACCTGCTGGTCTGTTTTGACAGATTTAGCCACTCTTGCATTTGCTTCTTTATTCGATTTCCTTTTTGAATTATTTTTTGGTTTTCGGAAGGAGTTGCTACAGCAGCTTATGATTTGATGGTTTTCAGTTGAAGTTGGACTCAAAAGGTTCTATCACTTCACTTATACTAATGTTGCTAATAAGAATTGTGTGAAGTTTTGTGTGGAAGAAATTTCCAGGAAAGTGGAGATAATGGTGTAATAAGGAAGAGGAAGGTTTTATGACTCAAGTAATAAGTATATGAAGATGAAGATATCGATGATATTCAAGTGATGACTCCGGAAGGATCTACTAGATACCAAATTCAGAGACCTGCAGAGTCCGTTTCCAACTAGGTAACAGTTCTGGTAAGAAAAGTTCCGCGAAAATACAATCCAACTATATTTTTGCAGTTTTCAGTCAATAAGGAAAGCCACAAAGTGAAAAAGGGACGAAAACGGAGCCAGGGTGGCCCACACCACCCCATGGCGCGGGCCCACCCCTGGCCGCGCCACCAGGTGGTGAGGCCACCCAGGACTTCGTCTCCGACCCGTTTTCTCCCAGTACCTTCCTTTTGATATGAAACTTCGTAATATATACCCCCCGGATCCCCCGAGGTTCATATATCGTGCTTTCGTCGTGTTTTTGTTTCGATCTATTTCTGCCAGGAAGAATCCCAATTTGGAGCCACAATGTCTTCCTCTAGAACATCCAAGGGAGATTCCTTAGAACATATCATCAACCCATACATGAGAGAATTGAAGATTCATCCCAAGGAGTTGTTGCTCGGAGGTGGGGAGGGTCCGGATTAAGGAGGTTCAAGGCCCTAAAGGTGAAGGAAGTCTGGAGGACAGGATGGAAGCATTGGAGCAAGAAGTCTTTTAGGTACAGGAAGATGGTGGAGCGCGAAGTGGACATCATCCACAAGATTTGTTCCGAACTCATCGCCGAGCACCAAAAGGAGACTGCTGAACTCAAAGATTAAGTCCTTTCACTCCTCCAAACAACCAAAGAACTGCAAGCACAATTCTATGACGTTCAAAATCAAAACTGTGAGTATGAGGCTAGATTTAAACACATAAGTGTTGCTGCAAGTTTCAGGATGTTGGAAACCACGATGTCCTTTGTTGATGGGAAGCCTTTACCATGGAAGACGAACGAAGATGAGAGTATACCACCACCACCTAAGGAGTAATTCGTCATCAGGTTTGGCATCCCCTTGGTTTGTTCCAAGCTTGGGGGAGTGCCGCGGTATCATATCACTATCTTCTATCTTTTTACCTTATTAGTAGAGTCATATCTTGAATAGAGGAGTTATTATGTAGTATGGTTTGCATTATGGAAGTGTCCCCTCTCTCGTTAGATTTGTATCCCTTGGTGTGAGTTTCCGTTATGGATTATTAATGAGAAGTTCTTTCATTCACTCTTTTGCATAGCTTATATTAGTTTTCAGTTCGTGGTTATATGATTGATCTTGTTGTTAGTATTGGTAGCACTTTGGGATCTTTGAGTTAATTTAGTTGGTTTTGGCAAACCTGGCTCGGTCAGTAGCAACACCTTTCTGAGAGTTGAAAAGAAAAAGATAGAAGTACTCTAAAGGAAAATAATTTCATCATCTTTCTTTCTTGATTTGCTCATAAGTTTAGTATTCTCTAGTTAAGATATTTTGTGCTTCCAAGGAAGATTGCATGTTTGTCTTTATCACTTGTATGTTTGTTTGTTTCCTTCAAATCTTGTACTTGCTACCCAGCCTTGCTAGCCAAAAACCTGTACTGAGAGGGAATTCTTCTCATGCATCCACCTCCTTTAAACCAAAACCTTTGCCATTTTTGTCCACCATACCTACCTAGTAGCATTATTGCTATTCCAAGTAAATTCCTGTTTTGTCTACCTCCCAAATTAAACTTGTTATGAGAAAGTTAGTGATTAAAGCTCTCACAAACTTGAAGGCACACTTTATTTTCCGCACTTAATAAACCTGAACCATTGTGAACTCTCCATGAAAGTTATATGCTTGCAAATTATAGGCTGTGGGTTAGTAGAATCATGCTGTCACGGGGAACGCTTTCAACACTTGTAAATATATACCCAGTTGATACCTTGCTCTTTTGTTTGCGGATGTCGTCGGTGAGAAATAAAAGGGGAGCTTGTAAGTCCATGGAGTTATGTATGTGTGTTAGAGAAACGCCTGGGCTGCTGGTCTAATCCATGCTGACATGGTGGAAACCTGCAGCGTAACCATAATGATATCTATGAAGCATTCTTCTTATAAAAAAAGAGAGATAGCTATTGAGAAAAAGAAAAGAAAAAAGAGATACTATAAAAAGAGGAAAGAGAGAAAAAAGCACCATTTTCCCATGGTAAATAAGAAGATTGCTGAGATACTCATTGTCTGCTTGCCTTGTCATTTTGATATGGGGATTCTTCCGTATCATCGGGCAAGGGGTACCCCGTTGGCGGTTCTCAATAATACACACATACTTACAATGACAAGAACTTACCGGTAACTAAAGTTGAGTAGCATGAGGAGCAGCCCTTGTACTCAGGGGACTTGGGATCTTCAGTTTATAGTCTCACAAGCATATAACTCAGATTGGACCTCACTTTAACCTTAATCACCTAAAGATGCCTATGATAGGGGCAATGAGAGCTGAAGCTAGTAAGTATCATAATTTTTAGGAGCTCTTTATGAGACTTGCAATCCCTGCTTCCCTCTTTGAAGGGCCTTTCTTTCACTTTGTAGTTGAGTTAGTAAACCTATTCCCTTCTATCTTAGCAAGTATTTTGAGTTGATGTGTTTCATTCATTCATATGATGATTTATTCAATCATGTTTCTTATGTTCCTTGTTTTGCACATTGCTCTTATCTTGAAGTTTACTACTTTGAAAGATTTCTTTGAAAAAACCAGCTATTTGTGAACTCCAGCAAATTATCAACTATTCTTCGACCAAGAGCTAAGTTTGCCATTACCAATGATGTTTTACTCTATGTATCTTTATTGTGTTTCCTTTACTCATTACAAGTTGAGTTATATAATAATGAGTTGTCTTCTATTATGATCTATGTATTTGATGAATGTGATGCTTCTTGTCCGTATTCTTTTATCGACTCTTCACTCCATAAACCTGAGGTCATGTTTATTAGGCTTAGTTTCGCTTGGGGACAAGCGAAGTCTAAGCTTGGGGGGAGTTGATACGTCCATTTTGCATCACTATTCTATGTCTTAATTCACTATTATTCATTAATATATTTCGTATTGAGAGGTGATACTTATGTTATTTCATCTGTTTTTGCATGGTTGATGACTTTTGGAGCATGGACCGCTGCAGTCAGGATTCTGATGGAAAAGGTGCTGTTTGGAGGCAAAATTCGCGAAGATCAAAAAAATCCGGAAAAATATACAGAAAATTCTATTTTTCCAGAAGACTCAAGATGCCAGAAGATGGAGTGGAGGTGGGCCACAGGGGACCGACACCACCCCATGGCGCGGGCAAGCCTAGGCCGCGCCAGGGTGTGGTGTGGCCACCCTGGCCCACTCCAGCCTCTCCCCTCTGGCGTATATCTTCCTCCCGAAACCCTAAGACTCGGGGAGCGACCATAGAAAGATTCCGCCGCCTCTGCGGGGCGGAAAACACCGAGACAGAAAGATCTCTCCGGCAGACAGATTTCTGCCGGGGGAATTCCTTCCCGGAGAGGGGAGATCGTCGCCATCAACACCACCATCAAGCTGGACTTCATCGGGATCATCATCATCATCACCACCATCATCACCATCAACACCCTCATCACCATCTCCATATTGCTGTAACAATTGGTTGAATCTTGCTATAGTTCATAGGGGAAACTTTCCCGGTGTTGATTACTCTTTGTAGTTGATGCTATTGAGTGAACCATTGAATTATTGTTTATGTTCAGATTGTTATACATCATTATTCCATCTCTGATCATGATCCATATGATGTCTTGTGAGTAGTTCGTTTTGTTCTTGAGGACATGGGAGAAGTCTTGTTGTTAGTATTGGAGTTGCGTTGAGAAAGATTCAATAGATTGTTATTTAAGTTGTGGTGTACTTCTTCTAGTGGTGTCATGTGAACATCGACTACATGACACTTCACCTATATGGGCCTAGGGGAATGCATTGTGTATTTGGCTACTAATCATAGGGGTTGCCGGAGTGACAGAAACCTGAACCCCCGTTAGGAAACCATTGCACAAGGGACGTAAGGGTCTTAGAGTTTAAAGTTGTGGTTAGGTTTTACCTTAATTACTTTCTTGTACTTACGGATGTTTGCAAGGGGGTTTAATCACAAGTATGTATTAAGTCTTGGATGGGACGGTACATTAGCACAGGTTCACCCACACAACACTTAGCAAGCTAGAGAAGATTAATCGACTATATGAAGCGAAAGCACTTGACAGTCTTCCCATGTGTCCTCGAGAACGTTTGGTCATCTATAGAAATACAACCGGCTTTTCCTTTGCTGCATAAAGGATTGGGTCACTTGCTGCATTCATTCTTACTGTCTTTTGTTTACTCGTACTTTGTTTACTTGCTTTATCGAAAACCCCTAAAGATCCGTTTGCTAAGTATTTGAAGAGAATTCCTGATCCAGACCACTAGCCAGCACCTTCTGCTCCTCGTTGGGTTCGACACTCTTACTTATCGAAAATACTGCGATACACCCCCTATACTTGTGGGTCATCAGTTAGCAAAGCAAGTTGAGCCTTTAGCTCAACATTCTCCTTCAAAATAAATGCTTCACAAGAAATAGAGTTAGTGGCACAAGCATCATAATTAATTGCAACAGGTGAGGGCAACTTCGAAAGCTCTTTTGAGTAAGAGGCTTTAAGTTGCTCATGTGACTCGGTGAGTTTGATGAGTTCACCCTTGATGACCCTAGAGCCATTTTTGAGGTGCTCAAAATCCTCAAGGAGTTTAGCATAAGCAACTTGAAGCCGATCATTTTTACTTTTGAGATCACTTGCCACCTCAAGATCTCTATCATGAGATTCCTTCACTCTAGACAACTCTAGAGCAAAAGTCTCCTCAAGAGATTCCTTAGTGGTTTGTTCCTCTTCAAGAGCTTCATTTATATGTGCAATTTTATTAGCATACTCACGCTCAAGGCTACTCATTTTATCAATGGTGTTCTCATGCTCCTCAATTTGTGCTTCGAACTTATCAATATCTTCTTTGCTCTTAATAGCAAAGTCCAAGATTTCAACAAAGTTAGAGCAAGCAATATTATTCTTAACAAGAGCATGATAAACCATCTCACCCTTTTCATATAAATCATCAACATTAATCTCTTTTTCCTCATTATCCTCATCCTCATCATCACAAGAGGTATTGGGTTCCAAAGTGGGAGTTACCTTTGAATCCCTAGCCATAAGGCATAGGTGGGAACCGTGAGATGATGCTGATGAAGAATTACTTGAAGCTCCATTCAAAATTGTGTCTTTACTAATAGAATCTTAGGTTTCCTCTACATTGTTAGACACACAACAACTAGAGGAAATAGAAGCATTTATATTATGGCAACAAGGTAAAGAGAGCATATCATCATGAGATCTATTGAGGCAATTTATACATGATATGCAAGGACTATCAACACTAGCATGTAAATTATATATATTGCTAGACGTGTTCAAGTCCAAAGATGAAGCATTGCAATGAGATAGAGATGAAGGATCATCAAGAGTAAGCTTACTATCAACATTGCAATATTCATCACCACTCACCATATCATTACCTTGTGTCTTGCCACACTTTGGTGAAGTGGAAGAAGATGAGAACTCATCACGGCCGGAAGTGGAAGCAATACAATCATCCTCAATAATGTTGGACACATCATATTTATCTTGAAGCTTTGTCCATAACTCATGAGCGCTCCAAAAAGGTATGATTGAAGAAGTAACTACATAGATCAAAGCATTAACAAGCACATTGGAGGCTTGAGCATCGAGATATAAGTTTTTCTCATCTGCACAAGATAGATTTTCGAAATCCATAGGAGGAGAAAAACCTATATCTACAATACACTCCAAATTTGGGTCCATGTCCCGAAAATGAATAAGCATATGAGTTTTCCATATATCATAATTTGTGCCATTGAATATGAACATGTCATTGTGCACTAATCCCCTAGTTGACATCTTTACTCTCAAGGTGGTAAAGCCTAAAATGAGAGACCGAGCTCTGATACCAATTGAAAGGATACAGATGTCGCCTAGAGGGGGGGTGAATAGGCGGTTTAAAACTTTTACGAGAGGGACTCAACAAAGGCGGAATTAAAATAGCGTTTACTTTTTCAAGCACAAAACCTAGAAAAACTAGGGTTCACCTATGTGCACCAACAAATTATGCTAAGTAAGACAAGCAACTATGTGATAGCAAGATATAGACTTCAAGCACGAAGGCTATCACAAAGTAAAGTGCATAAGTAAGAGCTCGGGTATAGAGATAACCGAGGCACGCAGAGACGACGATGTATTACCGAGTTCCTCCCAACGATGGAGTACGTCTCATTTGGAGAGGGGGTGGTATCAAACCACCAACTCCACAAAAGGCCTCCCTTATTCTCTGATGAATCTCACCCCAATGGGATCGATCCACCCTTCCACTATATCGGCAACCTTCGAGGTGGTAGCCGACACCTTTACAACAAGTTCGAGGCACACATATACAACTTAATTGGAGGCTCCTGAATACAAGCAAGCTATCAAACAATCAAAGACAAGCTTGTAAAAATCAAATAAACCAAAACAAGGCATAGGGTTTCCAATGAAACCCTAGAGCAAGGGGCCCTCAAGTGAATGAGGGGGAAATGAAGATCTCTCTTGGTGAAGCTGTAGATCAAGGCCTCCTCCTTAGATTCCCCAAAGATCAGGGATGTTGGGTGGTTGGAGAGGGAGATCTTGAAGTTTTGGTGGCTCTCAAATGGTGTTCTTCTTTTTCTAGAACGAGGAGCTTGAGGTTGAAGAAGAGGTACCCTATTTATAGGCCCACTAATTTTTGACCGTTTTCTTCCCGTTGGAGAAAAGTCAGACCGGAGACTCCGGTCTGCACACCAGAGACTCTGGTCTACACCGGAGATTTCGGCCCATCTCCGGACCAGCCTCCGGACCAGCATACAGATTGTCCCAGCCCTTCTATGAGCCAAGTGGACTGGAGACTCCGGTCCAACCACACCAGAGACTCCGGTCTGAGGCTTGGACCGGAGACTCCGGTAAGTCTCCGGACCTTGCTCCGGACCACCTATCTGGCTAACCATGGGCACTATCTTCGATCCACTCCGGAGGCTTGCGGAGAAACTCCGGATAACACCGGAGACTTCGGTCAGCACACACCGGAGACTCTGGTCCAAAAACCTTTGCCTTGAGCATATTCCACTTGAGCTTGACGATAGCGATCTTGTCCACCTCAAAATGGAACACCTTTCTTGATTGCACTAGCTTGGTGAAGACTTGCAAATTGCTCTCCCATACTCCACTATGGTAGAACTTCTCTCTTGGGCATATCATCTTCCTATATCCATGATAACCATAGGATGGCAAGATTCAAGCAAATGATCTCTTCGAGATGGCTCATCTTGAACTTGCACATCATTTCTTCTTTGTTCATTATGTTGGTGTCTCGAAGTTACATAAGAGATATCACTCCAACTTTAGTCTTCAAGACACACTTGCTATAGGCTCAACTCTCATTTGACCAATCTCCGGATCACTCATTGAAACCTTGGTCAACACTTAATCTTCTTCACTTTCTTATTCTCCCAACCTTGAAGCCAACAAATAGTTCAAGCATTGCCTATAGACAAATCCTACAGGTAAAACTCAATGCAAACATAAGTCCATAAAGATTGTCATTAATTACCAAAACCACACATGGGGCACACATTCACTTTCAGTGTCATATACAACTCTTCTTCAATATTACCACTGAGGAACACGGTTTTGACATCCATCTGCCAAATTTAATAATCGAAAAATGCAACAATTGCTAACATAATCCTAACTGACTTTAGCATCACTAGGGAGAGAAAGTATCATCGTAGTCAACTCCTTGAATTTATTAAAACCCTTTTGTGACAAGTCGAGCTTTATAGATGGTCACATTACCATCAGCGTCAGTTTTCCTTTTGAAAATCCATTTATTATCAACGACCTTTCATTCGTGGGTAAGTCCACCAAGGTCCAAACCTAGTTTTCGTAGATGGATTCCATCTCGGATTGCATGGATTCTAGCCATTTGTTGGAATCCGGGTGTTGGGGGGATACCCCCGGGTAGGGTCACGCCGGGGTATAAAGGCCAAGTTAGCCGAGGTACGGCAAGGTCAAAGCAGGTGCTGGCCGAGTCACCTCAAGGCAGGCCGAATCACGGGGTAACCCGGACCAGGGGATGTCCACCTAACTGGGTCTCAGCCGACTTATGTAGTATGTCGGTAAGATGTATCTAACTCGTATGCAGGTACAGGTGTGGCTGGATCAACTAGGTGCGATCCGGGTTATATCAAGCTTGTAAGAGAAGGAAGGTATCTCGTCGGTCAAAGGGTGACCACTGTACGCAGAGCGTGAGCGAAGCGGACAGAGGCCAGGACCACCGAGGTGTGGCCGACAAAGGTGACGATGCCTGTGTCGGATGACGCGGGCGCCGCAGAGGCTCACGTAGCCTCTGCAGGGATGACGTTGGGCAAAAGTGACCCGGTCGGCTTACTATTTTGGGAAGAGGCATATTCCCTGGAATATGCCTCCACGTATGCCCTAATTGGAGACCTAGCTACCCCTATATAAGGAGGGCTAGGGCCTCTGTAAAAAGGGTTGATCTCGGGTGGGTTGGTCTTTACTTGTTTAGTTCTAGTTTTCTGAGAGCTTGCTAGTGGTGAGAGTAAGAGAGTTCCTTCTTCCTCCTCTCCCCAATACAGCTCAAGGAGCACTTGTAACCTTGGAATCTCATTGAACAATACAAAGCTTCTGTGTGTAGAATCACTACACTATCCCTCCCTGGATTCCTCTAGTGCATCTTGTCCCCACCTTTAGCCTATCCATGGCATCTGCCGTGACACCACCACGACAGTTGGCGCCCACCGTGGGCTAGCAGCGCTAGCAGGAGTGAAGATCCAGCCGGGAAACTTCATCGGCACCGGCGAACACATCGTCTCCGGGCTCGTTCAGCGTTTTGGAGCGCTAGATTTCATCAGCGACAACGCTGGCTGCTTCGGCAAGCGTCCTCTTCCATGCAACGGCCTCTTCGTCAAGCTTGGCACGCACAAGATCTACGTTGCTGTCGATGTGTCGTGCATTCACCCACGACACGTCGTCAAAGGAGGCGAGCCACTCCTTAGCGCGGCTCGCGGGGCGCGTGTCACACGCTCCCCGGACCACGCTGAGGTAATGATGACTGTGCCTGGCGCTGGTGCGAGCAAGGATCCAGCACCAGATCCGGAGGTAACGCCCAAGGCACCGAAGAAAAGTAGAGGTCCTCCGCTAGAGAGGCCAGAGAATGTGCTACAGCAGGCGATGGATAGCTTGGCAAACCCAGTAGCAGTAGTAGTAGATCCGGCTCAGGCACAGGCCGAGCAAGAGGAGACTAGGCAAAAAATACTAGAGGGTGCGAAAAAGATAGCTGCGGCTCAGCAGTTGTTGAACATGACACTGCGAGAGTATGCGAAGGCAAATAAGGTAGATGCTGTAAAAGTGAAGGGGAGAAACCTCATGAGTGAAATGAACAAAGAAGGTGATACTAGGATTGAGGAATCAGAGAACTGTTAGTCCGTGGGGCTGCCGAAGTATAGTACCCGGCAAAAAACCTCAGAGTAGCAGATGCAGCTACGTCCGAGTTAGAAGGTCTGATGGGTGAAGCCCGTCAGAGACAGCAAGATAGGGTCAATTAGTTGGTTCGGATCGCGAACAGGCAAAATGAGGAATTTCTCAGGGCTAACTCGGAGAGAGCTGGGGCCTCCAAAATCGTTCATTCAGCGGTGGGTAACCCGGAGAAATCCGTTGGAGCTGCATCGTCTCCTCATGGTGGACCTAGGAGAGAAGAGGTAGTAACCTCGGCCAGGAGGAACAAACAAATAGTCCCATATGACCCAGCAAGGGCAGGGAAAGGAAAAGAAGTGCAGAGAAATGAGGATCGGCGAAGTGTGAGCCGAGGTGAAGCTGGCCGAGGTAACCGCGACCAAGGCAACGCCGGTCAAGAGAACGCTGTAAATAGCAATGCCGGACAACGTAATTTGGCAGGTGCAGGGCAACCGCAGCAGCGGAATATACCACGGCAAGAGCGCAGTGCCGGCCAGGGTATCCAACAGAGAGCAGCTCCCCAGGAGCAAGATAGATATAATGATGGTGATTCGGAAATGGTGAACGCTGGGTATCCCAGGCCGGACTATCACGTGATAGGGTCAAGATTGGGAAGCAGGAACTTGATGCCTGACGACGCCAGGTTAAAACTAGATTGGCTTTATAGGTCAGAGCAGATTGAGTGTCAAGGTCCTCCGGGTCCTGCATGTTTTGGGCCCCGGATCATGAAGGAGCCACCAGTGCCTAACTTCCAATTACCTAGAGGCACAAAAACATATGACGGCAGCACAAAGCCGGAGGATTGGTTGATTAACTATGCAACAGCTGTAAAAATTGCTACAGGCAACTTAATATGGGCTATGAGATATGTACCCCAGATGCTGGAGGGGCCAACGAGGGTATGGCTAAACAATTTGCCACCCGGAAGTATAAACTATTGGATCGATTTTCAGGAAATGTTTGTTAGCAATTTCTCGAGCACGTATCAGAGGCCCAACAGGCCACAGACCCTAGCAATGTGCAAGCAGAAACCGAATGAGACAGACCGGGAGTTCTTAACCCGGTGGTGTACAGTGCGAAATTCATGCGAGGGCGTGATTGAGTCACAGGCCATAGCATGGTTTGCACAAGGGTGCAGATATGCAAGCATGTTGTGGCAAAGATTGTAAAGGGATATGCCAACTACATTAGCAGAGACAATCCAGATTGCTGATTTGTATGCCTTGGGTGATCTGACTCAACCTAGGCTAATGTCGAGCGAGTCAAACAAAGAGTACTACCAGCGAGATGGAGCCGGATCATCCCGGAGGAATGATTACCGGGGTAAAAGAAGAGATGACAGACTGGATTACCGGTACAGTTCGCAACAAGTTGCTGCTGTGAATCAAGATCAACCTGGTGCAGGAAGCAACCAACGTTAGAAAACTGGAGGACAACAATGGACTCCAAGGAATGATGGCAAGAAAACTTGGACGCCAGAGCATAAGAAATAGTGGCAAGAAAAGAAGGACCGTCCGAGGTATACCTATGAGGCAATGCTGGATCAGTCGTGTAAATTTCACACGCCAAATCCGAGTAACCCGGCGGGTCACACGACTCGGCAGTGCGAGTGGATGAGGAAGATAGAACAAGGTGGTTCGGGGAATGCTCAGGCACCTTGGAATGATCAACCTCGGCAGGAGTTACCCCGGCAGCAATTGCTCTCTGGAGCGAACACGCAACAGTTGATGTTGCCTCCCCCTCCGCCGAGGTATGAAAACCATGAGAGAAGGGATGCAGTGCATTAAGTGGAAGACTAGCATCAACCAGATCAAAGGTACCCTAGAAATGAGGGGAGAAATGAGTACAGAGAGCATCATCAGAGTTACTGTGTGTTCACCACAGAAGAGACAGACAGAAAGAGCTTGCAGCGCCGACACATGGAAGTTAATGCGGTAATGCCAGCAGTGACGAGGTATATGCCTTGGTCGGACCAGGAAATTACCTGGAGCATCAAAGATCATCCCAAGCTTATGCCAAGTCCAGGTTCGTATGTGCTAGTGTTGGACCCAACATTCATTGGGTCAAACATCAATGTGAGGTTCTCAAAGGTGCTAATTGACAATGGCAGCAACATAAATATCATGTACTTGGACACGATGCGTAAGTTGGGTATCTCAGAGAACATGCTCCAAGCTACAAGGATAACTTTCCATGGCATTGTGCCAGGCATTTCCTGTGAACCCATTGGTAAGGTCTGGGTCGACGTGTTGTTCGGCACATGAGATAACTGCCGAACTGAGAATTTAGAATTCGAGGTTGTAAATTTGGAGAGCACATATCACGCGTTACTCGGCAGGCCAGCTCTGAACAAGTTCATGGCAAGTACTCACATCAGTTACTTAAAGATGAAGCTACCCGGGCCAAATGGTGTGATTACCATAACTGGTGATTTCCGACGTTCCATTGAGTGCGCGTCAGCCGGGTCTAACCTGGCCGAGTCACTCGTGATTGCGCAAGAGAAGAGAAAGATCCAAGAGGTGGCGGCATTGGCTCAATCCGCGCAGCAGTATATGTCGGTGCTGAGCAACCCGCATGGAACTGTGTCATTTCAAGCGACAAAGGATACCAAGAAAGTGCCAGTTGATGATCTGTTCCCAGAGCGCACCGTAACAATTGGTGCCGGGTTAAATGACAAATAGGAAAGCGAGCTCGTCAACTTCCTCCGTGAGAATCGTATATTTTTGCATGGTCCACACAGGACTTGCAAGGTGTTCCGAGGGAGTTGGCCGAGCACTCTTTGAATGTAAGACCCGGAGCAAAGCCGGTGAAGCAAACTCTCTGCCGCTTCGCCGAAGACAGGAGAAAGGTAATAGGAGATGAGATAGCTTGGCTGTTAGTAGCAGGATTTATCATGGAATTACTTTACCTGGATTGGCTATCTAATCCGGTCCTGGTGGAGAAGAAGAAGGATGATCCGAATGTGGCAGTGGTTTGGCGCATGTGTATCGATTACATGAACCTAAATAAGGCTTGTCCCAAAGAACCATTCCCATTGCCAAGGATATACCAGGTCCTAGATTCCACTGCTGGGTGTGAACTGTTGTCATTTATTGATGCATATTCTGGTTTCCACCAGATACCTCTGAACCCAAGTGATCAAATAAAAACTGCATTTATCACCCCGTATGGGTCTTATTGCTATCGCACCATGCCATTTGGTTTACGTAATGCAGGGGCAACGTACCAAAGGTGTATGCATAAATGTTTACATGACCAAATTGGTCAAAATGTGCAGGTATATGTGGATGATGTTGTTATAGAGACCAAGGAAAGCAAAACGCTCCTTGACGATATCAGGCAGACATTCGCGAACCTAAGAAGGTTCCGAATGAAGCTTAACCTGGAGAGATGTACCTTCGGTGTCCCGGCTAGAAAATTACTCGGATTTCTAGTCTCCAGCCGAGGTATCGAAGTTAACCCAACTAAAATCCGGGCCATAGAGCGAATGGAACTGCTGAAGTGCCTCAATGATGTCCAGAAGTTCACTGGTTTCCTGGCATCCTTAAGTCGGTTTGTATGTCGGTTGGGAGAAAAGGCACTGCCTCTCTATCAACTAATGAAAAAGTCGGACAAGTTCATTTGGACGCCGCAGGCCAATGAAGCCTTTATCCAATTAAAGAAAATGTTAGCCACTGCACTAGTGTTAGCCTCTCCACTGTCAAAGGAGCCAATGTTGCTCTATATAGCCGCAATCAACTGAGTTGTAAGTGCAGTAATTGTGGTAGAACGCGATGAAGAGGGTAAGTCAGTGCAAAGGCCGGTATATTACCTAAGTGAGGTATTATCCGCATCGAAGCAAAATTATCCGCACTATCAGAAAGTGGCATATGGTGTGTACATGTCGGCTAAAAAGCTAAAACACTATTTTGAGGAGCACCCCATCAAAGTAATATGTGAAGCTCCCATATCCGAGATAATGAGTAACAAGGATGCAAGTGGCAGGATTGCAAAATGGGCAATTGAGCTAGCCCCTTATGTGCCACAATATGACAGAAGAGAAGCAATCAAGTCTCAGGCTGTGGCTGACTTTTTTGTGGATTGGGCCGAGGTGCAATATGAGCCACCATTGCCAGATCCAAACTACTGGAGAATGCACTTTGATGGGTCAAAAACGAAAACCGGGTTAGGCGCCGGAGTAGTGCTTACCTCGCCCAAGAAGGACCAGCTGAAATACGTGATGCAGATCCATTTCACAGCATCGAACAATGTTGCAGAATATGAGGCACTTGTGCATGGGCTCAAAGTGGCAAAGGAAATTGGAATACGTCGTATCCAATGCTTCGGTGACTCGGGTCTCGTAGTCTAGCAAGTCTCCGGACAATGGGATGCTTTGGATGCAAATATGGCACTGTACAGATTTCATGTGCAGAAGATATCAGGGTACTTTGAGGGATGCGAATTTCATCATATACCTCGGGTGGAAAATGAAACTGCCGACGTATTGTCGAAGCTCGGATCAACCCGGCAAGCAATCTCGCCAGGTTTAGCGCTAGAGCACCTCAGAAAACCCTCTATCAGGCCATCCCCAGAATCCGAGTCAATTTACATCCCGGCAAATCCGAAATCGGAGGCAGTGCCCATGGACATTGACGTGGGAAGTGGTTCGCGAAACCCGGGGACTGCCTCGGCAAACCCGGGGACTGCTTCGCAAGACCCGGGGACTGCGCAGCGTAATCCGGCTGAGGTTATGCCGGTGGATCAGATGGAAATTGATGAGGATGTGTTCCCAGTGCGAGCTATACCAGCTTGGGCACTGCCCATATTTCAATTCCTGAAAGATGGAACCTTACCCGCTGAGGAGGTGCTTTCCAGGTAAACCCAGAGGAGAGCGAAAGCATACACGATCATCAATTCCGAGATATACAAAAGGAGTGTGACAAGCGTTCTCCAGCGATGTGTTGACCCGGAAGAAGGGCTCGACATCCTCCGGGATATACATCAAGGGGAATGTGGGCATCATGCCTCATCCAGAACCTTGGTAGCAAAAGCTTTCCGTCATGGGTTTTACTGGCCAAGTGCCTTGGAACAAGCAGAAGATCTGGTAAGAAAGTGCAATGGCTATCAAAGATATGCTACAAAGACACATATGCCAATGTCGGAGCTTAAGACCATACCAATTACCTGGCCATTTGCCGTATGGTGTTTGGATATGGTTGGCCCTTTCAAACCAGCAAGAGGGAGCATGACCCACATCTTGGTCATGGTTGACAAGTTTACAAAATGGATTGAAGTGAAGCCAATAAGAAAATGTGATGGAGCTACCGCCGTGACATTCCTCAAAGATATCATCTTGAGGTACGGTTATCCTCACGGTATCATAACAGGCAATGGCACAAATTTTGCTGAAGGAGCATTCGCGCGATTCTGCCGAGATAAGAAGATCCGGCTAGACGTAGCTTCGGTAGCTCACCCCGCATCGAACGGACAAGTGGAAAGATCCAACAGATTGGTTTTATCCAGGATAAAACCCCGGCTCATTGAGCCGCTGCAAAGATCAGCGGGGTGCTGGATAGAAGAACTACCGGCGGTACTGTGGAGTTTAAGAACAACTCCGAATCGATCAACAGGCTATACGCCATTCTTTCTGGTATATGGGGCAGAAGCTGTATTACCAGCCGACATAGAGCATGACTCTCCTAGAGTCACCCAATACACAGAAGCCAAAGTGCAAGAAGCCCGGCAAAATGATGTGGATCTGCTGGAAGAAGCGAGAGAATTGGCATTGTCCAGATCTGCCATATATCAGCAAAATCTCTGACGCTATCATAGCCGGAAAGTAAACCCTCGAATTTTCTGGGATGGTGATCTGGTACTCCGGTTGGTACAACGTACTGCTGGCATGCATAAGTTATCCCCCCATGGGAAGGGCCTTTCATTGTGATCAAAGCATTGCACAATGATTCTTACTATCTTATCGATGCAAAACCACAGGAGAAGAACAAGGCGAACAGGTCCGGCGAGGAATCCAAGCGTCCATGGAATGTAGCACTACTTCGTCCTTTCTACACTTAGCAAAGAAGTGTATGTATCCGAGTCTCTCATATGTCGATATGTATGCCGGCAATGAGCTTATCAATGAAATCTTGGCACCTCGAGCAGTAACTCGAGGACTGCCTTAATGATATTTATTATTTGTTTTCTGTATTTAGTATTTATGCGTCGGCTGGCGTAAGTTGCTTCTCCCTAAGTCGGATTAGTAGTGTGTGAGCACCAAAAACCTAACTCTTCGACTTGCTATTGTCCAACAAGATTTGGCTTCATGGCAAGCAAGAGAACAAGTTTGGAATTGCGTAGCACATGAACAACGACTAAGGAAAAGAACTTAATCGAGCCGACGTTTGTTTTTCGGACTAACCTTAGGCTTACTTTATGTTTACTATGATGAATTATTTTGAGCTAATCCTAAAAGTTTCCAAGTATTGTCAAGTCAATTTTTGAAGTTCGGACTCATAAGTCATAAAACCGAACCAAGGTAGACACGAGCCGAGTCAAGAAATTGGAGGAACAAGAAAATGAAACTCGGGGACTACGCCCAAGTTAATCCGGCACAAAAACTTAGTAGCAAAATATAACTTATGTGCTTAATACAACTGCACCCGGCATACCGGGGATCTGATAAACTGCAAAGTGTTTTTAATCAAGGAGCAGCAGGAGGAGGTAACTCGGCGCCAGCAGGTGGAACTCCAGCCTCGGCTTCCGCATCATCTTCACCTTCATCGACGCCTGATGACCCACAAGTATAGGGGGTGTATCGCAGTATTTTCGATAAGTAAGAGTGTCGAACCCAACGAGGAGCAGAAGGTGCTGGCTAGTGGTATGGATCAGGAATTCTCTGCAAATACTTAGCAAACGGATTTTTAGGGGTTTTTCGTAAACAAAGTACGAGTAAATAAAAGACAGTAGGAATAAATGTAGCAAGTGGCCCAATCCTTTATGCAGCAAAGGACAAGCCGGTTGTATTTCTATAGATGACCAAACGTTCTCGAGGACACATGGGAAGATTGTCAAGTGCTTTCGCTTCATATAGTCGATTAATCTTCTTTAGCTTGCTAAGTGTTGTGTGGGTGAACCTGTGCTAATGTATCACCCCATCCAAGACTAATACATACTTGTGATTAAACCCCTTGCAAACATCCATAAGTACAAGAAAGTATTTAAGGTAGAAACCTAACCACAGCTTTAAACTCTAAGACCCTTACGTCCCTTGTGCAATGGTTTCCTAACAGGGGTTCAGGTTTCTGTCACTCCAGCAACCCCTACGATTAGTAGCCAAATACACAATGCATTCCCCTAGGCCCATATAGGTGAAGTGTCATGTAGTCGACGTTCACATGACACCACTAGAAGAAGTACACCACAACTTAAATAACAATCTATTGAATCTTTCTCAACGCAACTCCACTACTAACAACAAGACTTCTCCCATGTCCTCAAGAACAAAACGAACTACTCACAAGACATCATATGGATCATGATCAGAGATGGAATAATGATGTATAACAATCTGAACATAAACAATAATTCAATGGTTCACTCAATAGCATCAACTACAAAGAGTAATCAACACCGGGAAAGTTTCCCCTATGAACTATAGCAAGATTCAACCAATTGTTACAGCAATATGGAGATGGTGATGAGGGTGTTGATTGTTATGATGATGGTGGTGATGATGATGATGATCCCGATGAAGTCCAGCTTGATGGTGGTGTTGATGGCGACGATCTCCCCTCTCCGGGAAGGAATTCCCCCGACAGAAATCTGTCTGCCGGAGAGATCTTTCTCTCTCGGTGTTTTCCGCCCCGCAGAGGCGGCGGAATCTTTCTGTGGTTGCTCCCTCGAGTCTTAGGGTTTCGTGGGGATGATATAAGCCAGAGGGGAGAGGCTGGAGTGGGCCAGGGCGGCCACACCACTCCCTGGCGCGGCCTAGGCCTGCCCCGCGTCATGGGGTGGTGTGGGCCCCCTGTGGCCCACCTCCACTCCATCTTCTAGCATCCTGAGTCTTCTGGAAAAATAGAATTTTCCTTATATTTTCCCGGATTTTCTGATCTTCGCGAATTTTGCCTCCAAACAGCACCTTTTCCATCAGAATCCTGACTGCAGCGGTCCATGCTCCAAAAGTCATCAACCATGCAAAAAGAGATGAAATAACATGAGTATCACCTCTCAATACGAAATATATCAATGAATAATAGCGAATTAAGACATAGAATAGTGATGCAAAATGGACGTATCAACTCCCCCCAAGCTTAGACTTCGCTTGTCCCCAAGCGAAACTGAGCTCAATAAACATGACCTCAAGTTTATGGAGTGAAGAGTCGATAAAAGAATACGGACAAGAAGCATCACATTCATCAAATACATAGATCATATTAGAAGACAACTCACTATTATATAACTCAACTTGCAATGAGTAAAGGAAACACAATAAAGATACACAAAGTGAATCATAATTGGTAATGGCAAACTTAGCTCTTGGTCGAAGAATAGTTGATAATTTGCTGGAGTTCACAAATAGCTGGTTTTCAAAGAAAGCTTTCAAAGTAGTAAACTTCAAGATAAGAGCAATGTGCAAAACAAGGAACATAAGAAACATGATTGAATAAATCATCATATGAATGAATGAAACACAACAACTCAAAATACTTGCTGAGATAGAGGGGAGTAGGTTTACTGACTCAACTACAAAGTAAAAGAAAGGGCCCTTCACAGAGGGAAGCAGGGATTGCAAGTCTCATAAAGACCTCCCAAAAATTATGATACTTACTAGCTTTCAGCTCTCATTGCCCCTATCATAGGCATCTTTAGGTGATTAAGGTTAAAGTGACACAACTAAGAGGATATGCTTGACAAGTTATAAGTTGAAATCTCATGACCCTTACTTATGAGTACCGATCCTCATGCTACTCAACTTCAGTCACGAGCAAGCTCTTGTCATTGTAAATATATGCGTATCATTGAGAACCGCCAACGGGGTACCCCTTGCACATGACACAGGAGTTATCCCATAATCAAAATGACGAGGCAAACAAACAGTGAGCATCACGGCAATCTTTTTATTTGCTATTTGCATAGGTTTTTATTGAGGATGCTTCATAGAATGCTCACTATAGTTATGCTGCAGGTTTCCACCATGATTAGGCATGGCTTAGGCTAGCGGCCTAGGCGTTTCTCTAACACACATATAAACTCCATGATCTTACAAGTTCCACTTTTATTTCACACCGTCGGGATCCATAAGCAAAAGAACATGATATCAACTAGGTACAAGTACCAATGAAGTGTTGAAAGCGGTCCCCATGATGCATGGTTCTGCTAACTTCAACTCATAAAGCGCAAGCATATACGCAACAAAGAAGGACCCAATGGTTCAAGTTTATTAAATGCAAGAAAGTAAAGTGTGCCATCAAGTTCGTGAGAGCCTTAATCACTAATTTTCGCATAACAAGTTTAATTTGGGAGGTAGAAAAAATAGGAATTTACTTGGAATAGCAATAATGCTACTAGGTAGGTATGGTGGACACAAATGGCAAAGGTTTTGGTTTAAAGGGGGTGGATGCACGAGAAGAATACCCTCTCAGTACAGGTTTTTGGCTAGCAAGGCTGGGTAGCAAGTACAAGAGTTGAAGGAAACAAACAAACATACAAATGATAAAAACAAACATGCAATCTTCCTTGGAAGCACAAAAGATCTTAACTAGAGAATACTAGACTTATGAGAAAATCAAGAAAGAAAGATGATGAAATTATTTTTCTTTAGAGTACTTCTATCTTTTTCATTCAACTCTCAAAAAGGTGTTGCTACTGACCGAGCCAGGTTTGCCAAAACCAACTAAATTAACTCAATGATCCCAGAGTGCTACCAATACTAACAACAAGATCAATCATATAACCACGGATTGAAAACTAATATAAGCTATGCAAAAGAGTGAATGATAGAACTTCTCATTAATATTCCATAACGGAAACTCACACCAAGGGATACAAATCTAACGAGAGAGGGGACACTTCCATAATGCAAACCATACTAGAAAATAACTCCTCTATTCATGATATGACTCTACTAATAAGGTAAAAAGATAGAAGATAGTGATATGATACCGCGGCACTCCCCCAAGCTTGGAATAAACCAAGGGGATGCCAAACCTGATGGCGAATTACTCCTTAGGTGGAGGTGGTATCCTCTCGATGAGCTCTCTGATCAGTTTCCCCAAGTCCTCAATCTCGAAGGTGAGATTAGGAATAAGCTGCGAATTTTGCTCAATGCGGCTCATGATCATGTCGGGTTGAGAATTCCAGCTCTTGCTATTCTTTCCCCACTCTTCCTCCTTGAAGTCTTCTTTTCCGGCATAGCTAGAACGAGGCAAATCCCAATTGGAGGGTAATTTCTCCTTGGGCATATTCTGGTATTGATGCTCATAGATAAGGGTATGGAAAGGATTCCTGGTGCGTGGAGGAAGTGACTGTGGAGCCAAACTGTGACGAGGAGCTTTCCCTCCAGTCTGCATCCGGGCAGTCCTTCTAATCTTTGCAGGTTTCACCACTCCAATGCTTGCAATGGTGGTGCCGGTATGCGGACGTTGGCCTTGCTCCTCTCCACCTTCACTCTTGATCTCCTTCTCCTTCCCGGGGTCTTGGAGGTCTTCCTCCATGGGCTCCTTCCCTTTATCCTTGGCGGACACCATTGTGCTTCTAAGCTCTCAAAGAGTATGTCCTGACAGAAACAGATCAAAACAAAAACACGGCGAAAACACGATATATGAACCTCGGGAGATCCGGGGGGTTATATATTACGAAGTTTCATATCAAAAAGAAGGTACTGGGAGAAAACGGGTCGGAGACGGAGTCCTGGGTGGCCTCACCACCTGGTGGCGGGGCCAGGGGTGGGCCCGCACCATGGGGTGGTGTGGGCCACCCCGGCTCCGGTTCCGTCCCTTTTTCGCTTCGAAACTTTCCTTATTGACTGAAAAGTGCAAAAATATAGTTGGATTGTACTTTCACGGAACTTTTCTTACTAGAACTATTACCTAGTTGGAAACAGACTCTACATGTCTCTGAATTTGGTGTCTAGTAGATTCTTCCGGGGTCATCTCTTGAATATCATCGATAACTTCATCTTCATATACTTACTACTTGAGTCATAAAACCTTTCTCTTCCTTATTACACCATTATCTCCACTTCCTGGAAATTTCTTTCACACAAAACTTCACACAGTTCTTATTAGCAACATTAGTATAAGTGAAGTGATAAAACCTTTTGAGTCCAACTTCAACTGAAAACCATCAAAACAAAGAATACTGTAGCAACTCCTTCCGAAAACCCAAAAAGAATTCAAAAAGGAAATCGAATAAAGAAGCAGATGCAAGATTGGCTAAATCTGTCAAAACAGACCAGCAGGTAAAGATCAATTTTTTAGTAAATCTTCTGTTGCTCAAATCAAAAAGTTCAGAACAAACGAAAGTTAAATAACAACCTGGGTCAGAAGCACAAAAAATTACAGCTCAATCCGACAGACATAGGTCTCTCGCGAATTTTTACGGTGAAGCACAAAAATATGTTTCGGGACAGCAACTTCCCCAAATCTTACTTCTCTCTCATTAGAGGTTGATCTTGACACAAAAACCAAACAAAACGGATAAGGAGCGGTTATCACCAAAGTAATAACTTCCAAGACTCAAAGAAACAAAAACAAACTGAAAGCAAAAACAAATTGGGTTGTCTCCCATAAAGCTTTTTCTTTATAGCCTTTAAGATGGGCATGATAATTTTGAAGAAGCTCTCATAGGGATATGGATTGAAGTGAAAGAGAGCATTAAGAAGCAAAAACACACACATTTAAGTCTAACCCACTTCCTATGCAAGGGGATTATGTAAACAAATAAGTTACTGAAACCAAAGGCAACTTGCATAAGAAGGCAAAAGAAGTGCAACATAAAAATTTTCAGCATAAAACGAGGAAACTTGATATTATTGAGATGCATAAGAACACTTTTCCCTCTCTCATAGTAGCTTTCAGTATCATGCATAAACTTAACAATATAGCTATCACAAGGACCATCATAGCAATGATCACTTATTCTAACAGAAAACACAGGAATACTAGCTCTCATAACACTACTTTGTGAAACAATATTAGAGGTATCCTTTCAAAGGATAGGGTGTCCCTCTTCCTCATACTTAGTGACAAAGTCTTTCCCACTTGCTATTATAGGTTCATCAACCATTTGTTTATCATGTTCAATAGCCTTATTCATACTTTCATTAACCATACTAGCTATCATAGAATGTTCCTTTACCTTAACTAGAAAAGGCATTTTCTCAATATAAGGTTCAGGTAAAACATGATTAGCAGTATAAACTTCAGTATTTCTTGCAGGAACACTCTTAGCAACATCTTTATAAGGTTCATGATACTTATTCCACTTCTTTTTAGGCACGTCAATGTAGGAAGCAAAAGCCTTAAAATAAGGAGCAATAGCTTGAGAGTCTAGACCATAAGCATTTTTAATATTTTGAAAGTCATCAGTTCCCATAAAAGATTCAATGCATTCATAATCATAATTTATACCTGACTTTCTACCTTTGGCATTCTCCCAAGCTTCATCGTTGTCTTGAATACGGTCCAGAATATCCCATTTAGCTTCTTCTTCCATGCGAGTGAATGATCCAGCACAAGAGGCATCCAATAAATCTTTGTCATACAGAGGGAGCCTTGCATAAAAGTTATTGGTAATAATATTGGTGGGGAGCTCATGAATGGGACATTTGAGAATTAGTAACTTCAATTTCCCCCAAGCTTGAGCTATACTCTCTCCATCAAGAGGCCAATAGTTGTATATTTGATTCCGATCTTTATAAATCTCACTAGGAGGATAAAACTTTGAATAAAAGAGAGACACTATTTCCTCCCATTCCAGAGTTTGACCATTCTTCAGCAGCTTATACCATTCTTTAGCTCTTCCTTTCAGTGATAATAAGAATAACTTCTTCTTAACTTGATCTGTAGTAATACCTGCACACTTGAACAACCCGCATAATTCGTGTATAAAGAGCAAATGATCACCGGGATGGACAGTTCCATCCCCAACATAGTAGTTATCCATAACACGATTAATAATTCTTGTAGGTATTTTGAAAACATCTTTCTCAGCAGGTGATGGCTTATCTACTACCTTAGCAGCGGTAGTAGCATTACCAGGCCCGTCAATGCACAGGCTCGAAGTGCTCGATCGAACAGGGCCCCCGATTTTGGAGGGCCCCTGATTTTGTGCAGCCTAGGCCATGTAATACTCTACGTCCGTCGCGGCCTAGGCCCAGCACTCCAGCAGAAATCGCTGGTGATCGTTCCCTGCTGGCTGCTGC
The DNA here is from genome assembly GCA_916181665.1 of Avena sativa. Lineage (NCBI taxonomy): Eukaryota > Viridiplantae > Streptophyta > Magnoliopsida > Poales > Poaceae > Avena > Avena sativa. The sequence continues at coordinate 599,110,813 of OV702289.1, forward strand.
CTTCCTGGCGTGACTCGCGTGACCGCATCGTGTCGCTTGGCGTCCAACCCCCGACCTCCCTTCGCCTTCCCCAGATCGCCGCTCACTGCCCGGCCACCGCCCAACCGATCACCGATCAGTGCGATAAGCTAATTCTACTAATTCTATCGCCCAGCCTCACGCCCTCAAAGTCAGCTGAGCTACGCAGTACGGAGTACGCACGGACGGCACGGTAAGGATCTGGCCAATCTTTCGTAGGTATCGCCTGTAGAAAATCAGTGAACCTGCTAGCTATTGCGTGTAGAAAATCGATGAAGCAATGAACCTTCTAGCCATCGCATGTAGAAAATCAATGAATCAATGAACCTGCTAGCTTCGCATACAGTACTCAATTACTCATCTATTACTCCGACCCAAATTAGTTGACTTATTTTTGTCTAGATTCGACTTGTTTTAGTCTAAAACAAGTCTAGATACATTCGAATCTAGACAAATCTAAGTCAACTATTCAACTAATTTGGGTTGGATGGAGTATTAATTTTTAAATTTCTGAGACAGGCAAATCATGAGAAGGACAAAGTGTCAATCGGGTTATGAGAAGAAGAAGAAAAAACAGAGATTAGAAGCAACGGCTCGGTTTCAAAAGGGCGCTCTAGATAAATTTGTTGTGAAAGAGTCTCAAATAAATTATGAAAATCAAAATCCAGATGCTGATGTTGATCATGGCCGTGGTGATAATGTTGTAGAAGTTGAGGCTTGTACTTCAGAATTTGATGGAGGCGACGATGGTAATATTGGTGATGAACATGATGATGCTAATACCGATAATGAAGGTAATGATGCTAGTACTGGTGATGAAGGTAATGATGCTATTGTTCACGATGACACCAATAGCTCTTCTCATCCTGATATGTTTGATCCAAGATGTTGGAATTGTCTTGATCCTAAAATGATTGATATATTGCTGCAAAAGGGTCCTAAAAGAGACTTGTCTATTAAGCATGGTCCTAGAGACAAAAATACTAGAAGGTTTTCTGCATCAGCATACAATAGAGAGCTCCCAAATGGAGAAATATGTGATAGAGAATGGCTTGTGTACAGCAAAGAGCTTGACAAGATATTTTGTTTTTGTTGCAAGTTAGTAAGAAAGGGGCATGTGAGAGGATTGTTAGCAAATGAGGGTTTCAGTGACTAGATACATCTTAGCATTAGGCTTCAGCAACATGAAGCTAGTAGAGAACATGTCACAAACATGAGTGCATGGTATGATTTGTGTATGAGGTTGCTGAATAATCAAACAATCGATCATGTTTCTCAGCGGGAAATTGAAAAAGAAAGGGAGCATTGGAGAAAAGTTTTGTACAGGATTCTTTTGATTGTACAGTTTCTTGGAGAACATAACATAGCATTGTGTGGCAGTAATTGCAAGTTGTACCAAGACAACAATGGCAATTTGTTAGGATTGGTTCAGATGTTGGCTAAATTCGACCCGGTTATGAAAGAGCATGTTGACCGAATTACGAATGACAGAACTCGTGATCATTATCTTGGTCCTTCCATCCAGAATGAGTTGATAGCTTTGCTAGCTACTGCAATCAGATATGAAATTATTGAAAAGGTAAAAAAGGCAAAGTATTGCTCAGTAATACTTGATTGTACTCCTGATGTAAGCCACCAAGAACAGATGTCTCTGATGATAAGGTATGTTGATACATCTTCAGGTTCTGCTTGTATCGAGGAATCTTTCTTAGATTTTTTGGATGTGAATGATACCACTAGGAAAGGTTTATTTGATGTTTTAGAAGAGGAGCTAAAGAATCTTGATCTTGATATAAACAATGTGAGAGGACAGGGATATGATAATGAGTCAAATATGAAAGGAAAGCATCATGGGGTACAAAGCAGATTTTTGAAAATAAATCCAAGAGCTTTTTATTCGGCTTGTGGTTGTCATAGTTTGAATTTGACACTTTGTGATATGGCAAATTCTTGTCACAATGCAACTGATTTTTTTGGAATTATACAGCGCATCTATACAACATTTGCTAATTCTACTAAGAGGTGGCAGATTCTTAAAGATAATATAACAGGATTGACTCTCAAGTCATTGTCAGCCACTCGTTGGGAGAGCCATGTTGATAGTGTTAAGGCTATAAGGTTCCAAATGTCAGATATAAGGGAGGCTTTGCTACAAGTGGCTGAAACAGATAAGAATCCGTTGACAAGTAGTGTAGCAAAATCATTGGCAGAAAATGAACACTGTGACTTTGAGTTTTTAGTATCTATAATCATCTAGTATGAGATATTATCTTCTATTAATTTGGTAAGAAAGAACCTACAGTCAAAGGATATGCTTATTGATATTGCAATTGAGTCTGTACAGGGGCTGATTTCCTTTTTCACAAAGTATAGAGAAACTGGCTTTGCAAAAGCATTGGAAGCTGCTAAAGAAATTGCAATGGAGATGGATATTAATCCAGGGTTTCGCACCAAGCGTAAAATTACAAGGAAAAGACAATTTGACGAGGGGCCGGCTGATGCACCGACCGAATCACATTCTGCAGAGGAGTCATTTAGGATCAATATTTTTTTGCGTATTGTTGATCAAGCTATTGCTTCACTTAACACCAGATTTGAACAGTACAAAGAGTATGAAGATATATTTGGTTTCTTGTTTACTTCAGATAGGCTACGATCCATGGATGATGACAGTTTGAAGGATTCTTGTCTCAAACTTGAGGTTGCGCTTAAGCATGGAAAACATAGGGATATTGATGGAGAAGTATTATTGGGGGAGTTAATTTTTATCCAAGATTTACTTGAGAAATCTATGGGTCCTCTTGATATTCTGAAGTTTTTGGAGAAGCGTCCCTATTTGGCTGTTGCTAATATTGCATACAGAATTTTATTAACCATTCCTGTTACTGTTGCATCTGCTGAAAGGAGCTTTTCTAAACTCAAGTTGCTGAAATCCTACATGCGTTCTATGATGACACAAGAAAGACTCAGTGGATTGGCGACTATAGCACTTGAGAGTGATATTTTGGAGAAGATCAACTATAATGCTATGATTGAGGATTTTATTTCAAGAAATACCCACCGGATGATGCTTTTTGGTAGATCATGAGGTTCGTTTTATTTGTTTGATGCTATATTTATTATTTTTGAATGAATAGTTGATATTTTTTCGAACATTGTACGACATAGCACATTCGGAAGTTATACAATATAAATTAAACGTGTGATTTTGTTATACTAGTTTTTAAGTGTGTACAAAAATTAAGGCCTCATTTTTATAAGTCGCACCGGGGCCCCCAAATCTTGGAGACGGGCCTGAGCATTACCAAATAAGAAACTCAGCGAATTATCCATAACGAAAATAAAGCAACTAGCAGAAGTAAACAATACTCACAGTAGAAGTTTCCTTTACCAGTTCCACTCTCCAATAGCGCTTCACTCCCCGGCAACGGCGCCAGAAAATAGTCTTGATGACCCACAAGTATAGGGGGTGTATCGCAGTATTTTTGATAAGTAAGAGTGTCAAACCCAATGAGGAGCAGAAGGTGCTGGCTAGTGGTATGGATCAGGAATTCTTGGCAAATACTTAGCAAACGGATTTTTAGGGGTTTTTCGATAAAGCAAGTAAACAAAGTACGAGTAAAGAAAAGACAGTAGGAATAAATGCAGGAAGTGGCCCAATCCTTTATGCATCAAAGGACAAGCCGGTTGTATTTCTATAGATGACCAAACGTTCTCGAGGACACATGGGAAGATTGTCAAGTGCTTTCGCTTCATATAGTCGATTAATCTTCTTTAGCTTGCTAAGTGTTATGTGGGTGAACCTGTGCTAATGTACCGCCCCATCCAAGACTAATACATACTTGTGATTAAACCCCTTGCAAACATCCGTAAGTACAAGAAATTATTTAAGGTAGAAACCTAACCACAACTTTAAACTCTAAGACCCTTACACCCCTTGTGCAATGGTTTCCTAACGGGGGTTCAGGTTTCTGTCAGTCTAGCAACCCCTACGATTAGTAGCCAAATACACAATGCATTCCTCTAGGCCCATATAGGTGAAGTATCATGTAGTCGACGTTCAGATGACACCACTAGAAGAAGTACACCACAACTTAAATAACAATCTATTGGATCTTTCTCAACGCAACTCCACTACTAACAACAAGACTTCTCCCATGTCCTCAAGAACAAAACGAACTACTCACAAGACATCATATGGATCATGATCGGAGATGGAATAATGATGTATAACAATCTGAACATAAACAATAATTCAATGGTTCACTCAATAGCATCAACTACAAAGAGTAATCAACACCGGGAAAGTTTCCCCTATGAACTATAGCAAGATTCAACCAATTGTTATAGCAATATGGAGATGGTGATGAGGGTGCTGATGGTGATGATGATGGTGGTGATGATGATGATCCCGATGAAGTCCAGCTTGATGGTGGTGTTGATGGCAACGATCTCCCCTCTCTGGGAAGGAATTCCCTCGGCAGAAATCTATCTGCCAGAGAGATCTTTCTCTCTCGGTGTTTTCCGCCCCGCAGAGGCGGCAGAATCTTTCTGTGGTCGCTCCCCCGAGTCTTAGGGTTTCGTGGGGATGATATACGCCAGAGGGGAGAGGCTGGAGTGGGCCAGGGCGGCCACACCACTCCCTGGCGTGGCCTAGGCCTGCCCGCGCCATGGGGTGGTGTGGGCCCCCTGTGGCCCACCTCCACTCCATCTTCTGGCATCCTGAATCTTCTGAAAAAATAGAATTTTCTGTATATTTTCCTGGATTTTCTGATCTTCGCGAATTTTGCCTCCAAACAGCACCTTTTCTATCAAAATCCTGACTGCAGCGGTCCATGCTCCAAAAGTCATCAACCATGCAAAAATAGATGAAATAACATGAGTATCACCTCTCAATACGAAATATATTAATGAATAATAGTGAATTAAGACATAGAATAGTGATGCAAAATGGACGTATCAACATTCGAGGCTTCGTCCTCTTCCTCCTCACCCGAATCATCTTCGACATGTTCGTCATCGACAACACCAAGGAAACTTGGTCCCTGATTCCATTGATGGATGGGGGCATACTGAATGAGGCTATGGGTGCAAGCCTTGCGCCGAGCTATCCATTCCGGGTCAGTGGACCACCTTGATCCGGTGCGCATGCGCTCGAGAAGCTTCAGGTTTATCTTTTCATACCACGTGAGCACATAGTGGAGGAAAATTTCAGCTCCAGCACATCCAGCAGATTCCCTCCAAAGGTTAAGCTGGGTTTCGCACTCCATTAGCCTGGCAATAAGAGCAGTGGCCCCCTTCGGAGTATCTTCTTCAGGCCAAAAGGCATTGAAGATTCGGATGGCCACATCCAAGATATCCTTGCCATAGTTCCTCACAATTTCGACACGAGAAGACAAGCTGACCAGTAGGTCCTCCATGTCATAAGGAATTTCTTCAGCGCCAGGAGCAATTGGGGTACCCCTCTTCTGGCGGAACTTGGCAATGGCAGTGGTTGCAATGGCATCACCCTCCAGAAATTTGCCTGAAAACGAGATAAGTGGAGCAAGTGAGGAAAGTTGACCCGGAGAGATTCATGCCAGCTGAAGAAAAAGAACTTACGAGAAATATGGCTATGGATCCGGGTCAGCTCCTTAGTGTAGTTGTCATGCCTCTTTCGGAGTTGTGCAAGTTCAACGTTCGCCGACTCAAGCTTAGTGTCGGCCTCCTTCAGCATTTCTTGGTCCTTGGCAATTTGAAGGTTGAGACGTTCGCGCTCTTCAGTAAAATCTTGACCAGCCTTGTCTATCTCGGCTTTGTGGAGCGCCTTGAGCTTCTTCATGTCTGCCTTAAGCTTGGCAATCTCTGCATCTTTGGTCCGGAGGAGCGCTAGCTCATCATCTTCCTTCTTGAGTTTGTCCTGGTGCTTCCCTGCTTGTTCGAGAAAATGCAGCATCATATCAGGCATGGGCACACTATCTTCAAGAGATGCTGAAATAGTTCGTTGACCCGGCAAAGCCGAGGTATGAATATTTGCCGAGCCAAGAAGAAAAGAAGATAGGGCGTAGATTAAGATTAAGCAAGAATAACTTACCCTTTATTTGGTCCAAATTTTTCCTCATGATGGTATTCTCGACCTCCACTCCAGCTGCGGAATCCGAATGATGGATTAGTTCGATGGAAAAAGACGAAGAGAAATGGGAAAAATGCAAAGAAGAAAACTTACCCCTTTTCTCGTATTCGGCAAGAAGCGAAGTATGTTTCGTGCGCAGCATCTTGTGAGTATCCAAGAGACGTTGAAACTCAGCGCTCCGGCGATTGGTGGTCACCTGAAAAGAGTACAAAAGGATAGCTTAGTCATGTGCATATTCGAAGTGTACAAAATCCGGGCCAAGTGGAACTTAACCCGGCTCTAGGTGTGTGCATATTCGAAGTGTACAAAATCTGGGCCAAGTGGAACTTAACCTGGCTCTAGGTGTGTGCATATTTGAAGTGTACAAAATCCAGGCCAAGTGGAACTTAACCCGGCTCTAGGTGTGTGCATATTCGAAGTGTACAAAATCCGGGCCAAGTGGAACTTAACCCGGCTCTAGGTGTGTGCATATTCGAAGTGTACAAAATCCGGGCCAAGTGGAACTTGACCCGGCTCTAGGTGTGTGCATATTCGAAGTGTAAAAAATCCGGGCCAAGTGGAACTTAACCCGGCTCTAGGTGTGTGCATATTCGAAGTGTACAAAATCCGGGCCAAGTGGAACTTAACTCGGCTCTAGGTGTGTGCATATTCGAAGTTATTAAGGAGCTACGTTAGTTCTCTAAGGAGCATCTGGCTGAGTAACAAGTTACTCCCCCGGAGTCTCGGGGACTAATGGCTATATCACTAATATCTACTACATGTTAAGGAAAAGGCGAAATAACGTACCTCCATCATCCGACCTACAAGGTTAATTGCCTTAGCAGCGGTATTCATTTGGGCAGCACACTCGGCGGGCCCGAATTTCTCTGGGAGATCATCATTGTGGACGAACTCCGCCTTATTCCAGTTGTTTACGAACTCGATCAAGGTCGGAGGATAACGTTCGCCGCTGAGCATGTGGGGCGCAACCAGACCCTTAGCATGGGCTTCCCTCCTTTCAACCTAGGCAACAGCAGGGCTGGTGTGCAAAACGAGTTGCGCATCAGCTGACCCGGCAGAGGTGTCCGTTGTTGGCGGGGTCTTCTTCTAAAGCATGGACGCAAGTGTACGCTGTCCAGCCTCGATTGACGTTGCCTTGGCAGTGTCAGGAGCCTTTTTACCCTTGGGCTGCTGCTGAGAGGTTGAAGTTGCTGCAGCAGATTTGCCCTTGGGAGCTGCCTTGGTGCTAGCCTTGGTACTACTGGTGCCTTCTCGCCGAGTCTTGGAAGACCCGGACGAGGCGGAGGGGCTTGGTGCTGCTGCTGGCACCTTTGCTGTTGCTGTTGGTGCTGGAGCTGATGCTGGTGCTGATTTTTGTTTCGGCGGGGGTGCTGAAGGAACCTCGGTGGTGGCTGGTTACGGCTGAGCCGAAGAGGGAGCAACTGCAGCCTCGGCAGAACCACTTCCCCCTGTTCCGAGGTTACCCTCCTCTTGAAGAGGTGGGCTAGAACCCGGAGCAGCCGCTGAACCCTCCTGAATGGGGCTCAACGGGTGTGAGTCGTCGCCACGAGGGGGAGAAGGGCTATGTCGAAGCAGCGAAGCAATGCCGGATCCACTCTAAGGAACCTCCACTGTGGCCCTACCGAATCAGATGATGAACAATAAGAAACTATACTAGAGGAAGAACAAATGAATAGCAAAGGGAGAAGTGACTTACTCATCTGAGGTCAAAGGCTCCTTTGGCTTGCGAGCCCTCTGGGCTACGGCCTTGGTCATGGACTTGGTGGCAGCCTTGTCTGCAGACTTCTTTCGCCTTTTGGTTGGCTTAGAAGGTCTGGAGGAAGAGGTAGATGTGGCCCCCCATTTCTTCGATGCGACCGGGACTGGCTCACCCATGGCAAGGGGAGGATCTTCATGGATCTGCCCACCGGGGTTAGCTGATGCCGGAAAAGCGTAAGACAGGGGGACAGCGTCAAATGCCTCCATCACCTCAACGTCGGATTCATCTTCATCGTCAGGACAATCTCTAATGGAAGAGAGTTTACCGGTGTGTCGTTTGGTCGCATCAGCCAACGGCAGGAACATCTCCTGATCCGGCTCCTCCTCGTCCGAGGCATCTCGATCAGGCGCCCATTTGAGAGAAGGCTCGGTGCCATCCTCAATAGTTTGCTGAAGAAACATCTAAGGGAAAGAAAAGGCAAAGGGATCAAACCTACAACAAAAACCGACATATGATTTAACTCAGAAAAAGATTGGGGCGCGAGACTTACCGCAGGAGGAAGCCTATCTCGGCAGAAGTGCTTGATCCCCCACGCCTACTCAGGAGAGAAGTTCTTATTGGTGGTGAAGAGGGCCTTGACCCGGCGGTAAATCTCGGTGTTGCTCAACTCGAATGAGGAGGTCCGGTTGGGGTCACGGCCCCAGCTCATGTGGCAAAGTTTATGCGTGCGTTTCTGAAGGGGGGAGATCCGGTTGTGGACGAAGGTGATCATTGCATCCTTGTTGCACAATCCCTGATCCTTCAGCTCCTGGAACCGTTTGTTGACTTGGTTAGCCAGGACTGTGGGTTTCTTGGGGATCTCGTCCCATAGATCCGGATTAGGAGGACCCGGAGCGTAGGGGCCAGCCGGATCAAATCCTCATCCGTGCCATTTCTGACATAGAAGAAGGTTCGGGCCCAACCCTTGCAGGAATGGAGCCCCGTGACTCGGGGAAAGATGGACTGTTTCCGATGCGAGATAGAAGCTGCGCCGAATTGCATGAGTTGCTTGTCCTCCGGGTTAAGCTCTGTGTTCAGAATCACGTTCCGGCGAAGACCGAAAAACCGGATCTAGAGCTCCTTGGTGGGCCATAGTTCGGTGTAGCCCTCGATGGTGGAAGCGAAGGCAGAGAGGGAAGTGATGGCGTTAGCCGGAAGATGATGCAGCTGAAGCTCGTAGGTGTTGAGCCAGTCGTGGAAAAAGTCGTTGACGGGGAGCCCAAACCCGCGCTGGAAGTGGGAAAGGAATACCACAAACTCACCCGGATTGGGTGAGGGGGCAAGCTCCGCGGCAGCGAGGCGTGCGATGACACCCTCCAGCATACGCCAGGTACGGTACAGCCAGTCAAGATCGTCCTGGCAAACCCAGGACCCAGCCCAAGCGCCACGGTCGGCGTTCCCCGCGTCCTCCTCCATTTCCTGCTCCGCGACGGCGAGCTCTTCCTCTGTCATCACTAAGTCACTGTCCTCGCTGGCCCTAACGACGGTGGGGGCAGTGGCCTAGATTGGCGTGGACCTGTGGCGGAGAGGATGCGCGGGAGTAGCAGCGACGCCGGTGCGTGAGGAAACGGTGCGGCGGCGGCGCGGCTAAGCAGTTGCGGTGGCGGCGGCACTGTCGCTGGAGAAGAAGAGGCAGAGGGGCACGAGAGTGGGGAAAAGACCCAAGGGGCGCGCCCCTCCCCTATTTAACCACGCCCAGGAGAGGTAGTGGGATCGTGTTGAGCGGACGGGCCACACCGTGTGGCCGTGTGCAATCCGGATCAACCAATCAAAAACGAGCCACAGGAAGGGCCACAGGGCGCAGGAGATCCCATGACGTGACGTTATGATACAGTTAACGAGGAGGCAGGCACGATGTGACGTGTGCTACAGTAATATGTGACAATAACTGCGGCGGTTACTGGCGCAGACCCTTAAAATGAGGCAAATTAATGATTATCCTCCACGTGGGGAAGCGTACAAGAGAAGGAAGATTGACCCGGATGAGTATGAGGTGACCCGGCTAGCGAGTAAAGACTCGGAATGTGCCAAGGGAAAGTAAACCTATGAAATACGGACTATGAGATAACTCGGAAAAGGAGCAAAAGGCTCGGTAAAATTGAACCTGATGTGGCCTTAGCGGCTAGGGCAGCTAAGACCGCACCAGCTTCGGGGACTAATGTTGGGGAATACCCCTGGGTAGGGTCACGCCAGGGTATAAAGGCCAAGTTAGCCGAGGTACCCCAAGGTCAAAGCAGGTGCTGGACGAGTCACCTCAAGGCAGGCCGAATCACGGGGTAACCCGGACCAGGGGATGTCCACCTAACTGGGTCTCAGCCGACTTATGTAGTATGTCGGTAAGATGTATCTAACTCGTATACAGGTACAGGTGTGGCCGGATCAACTAGGTGTGATCCGGGTTATATCAAGCTTGTAAGAGAAGGAAGGTATCTCGCCGGTCAAAGGGTGACCACTGTACGCAGAGCGTGAGCGAAGCGGACAGAGGCCAGGACCACCAAGGCGTGGCCGACAAAGGTGACGATGCCTGTGTCGGATGACGCGGGTGCCGCAGAGGCTCACGTAGCCTCTGCAGGGATGACGCTGGGCAAAAGTGACCCGGTCGGCTTACTATTTTGGGAAGAAGCATATTCCCTGGAATATGCCTCCACGTATGCCCTAATTGGATACCTAGCTACCCCTATATAAGGAGGGCTAGGGCCTCTGTAAAAAGGGTTGATCTCGGGTGGGTTGGTCTTTACTTGTTCAGTTCTAGTTTTCTAAGAGCTTGCTAGTGGTGAGAGTAAGAGAGTTCCTTCTTCCTCCTCTCGCCAATACAGCTCAAGGAGCACTTGTAACCTTGGAATCTCATTGAACAATACAAAGCTTCTGTATGTAGAATCACTACACTATCCCTCCCTGGATTCTTCTAGTGCATCTTGTCCCCACCTTTAGCCTATCCATGGCATCTACCGTGACACCACCACGACACCGGGCTCATAAACGCTTCTTCATAAGTCGTAGGGTCATCATCTCCATCTACCATGAAATTCATGACTGGATTTCCTGTTTGACCTATGAAGTTCGGTAGAGTCCTCTTTTAGAGTTTCATGATCTTTATCATTATCATTCTTCATTCGGTGAAGTCAACTCTGAAACAATTTCCGGCGCTGTGCCACTCACTGTTTCATGAAGAGAAGGTCCAATATCCTCTTCGAGTTCTACCTTCCGACTACTCACACCTTTCGCATGAAACTCCTTCTCTAGAAAGGATCCATTCTTTGCAACGAAAACATTGCCCTTAGATCCGTGATAGAAGGAATACCCAATTATTTCTTTAGGGTATCCTATGAAGACGCATTTTTCCGCTTTGGGTTCGAGTTTATCAGACTGAAGTTTCTTCAGATAAACATCGCATCCCCAAACTTTTAGAATCGAGAGTTTTGGTTTGTTTCCAAACCATAATTCATACGGTGTCGTTTCAATGGATCTAGATGGTGCCCTATTTAAAGTGAATGCAACGGTTTCCAGTGCATAACCCCAAAACAAAAGTGGCAAGCAGTCAGGGACATCATAGATTGAACCATATCCAATACGATATGATTACGATGGTTCGATACACCATTACGCTATGGTTTTCCGGCAAACGTGAGTTATGAAACTATTCTACACTCTCTCATGTGTGTGCCAAACTCGTAACTTAGATATTCACCTCCACAATCATACCACATAAATTTAATCTTTCTACTACGATGATTTTCCACTTCACTCTGAAATTCTTTGAACTTTTCAAAGGATTTAGACTTGTGTTTCATCAAATAGATATATCCATATCTACTCAAATAATCAGTGAAAGTAACAAAATAATGATATCCACCTTGTACTGACACACTCATTGGACCACATACATCAGTATGTATGATTTCCAATAAAGGCATGGCTCACATGTATCAAATAATTCAAAATCAAGTAATTCTAGAAGTCCATCAGAATGGAGCTTATTCATGCGTTTTTACGCCAATATGACCTAGACAACAGTGCCACATATATGTAGACATATCATTATAAACTTTAATCCTTTTGACATCAACATTATGAATATGTGTATCACTACTATCGAGATTCAAAAGAAATAAACCATTCATCACAGGTGCATGACCATAAAAGATATTATTCATATAAATTGAATAACCATTGTTTTCATATTTAAAGGAATAACCGCTTTGCAACAAACATGATCCGGATACAATGTTCATGCTCAACGCATGCACTAAATAACGATTATTTACGTTTAAAACTAGTCCAGATGGTAGATGGAGAGGCAGCGTTCAACGGCGATCACATCAACTTTTGATCCATTGCCGACACACATCGTGACCTCATCCCTTGCTAGTTTTCGCTTGTTCTGTAGCTCCTGATTCGAGTTACATATATTAGCACCTAATCCAGTATCAAATACCCAGGTGCTACTGCGAGTACTAGTCAAGTACACATCAATCACATGTATATCAAATATACCTTTGTTTATCTTGTCGGCCTTATTGTCTGCCAAATAATTGGGGCAGTTGCGCTTCCAGTGGCAAGTACCCTCACAATAGTAGAACTCGGTATCAGACTTACGGCCAGCCCGTGCCTTCTTCAGGTGCAACAACAGATTTGCCGCCCTTATTGAAGTTACCCTTCTGTTAACCATTCTTGTATTTCTTGAAACTGGTGGTCCTATTGATCATCAACACTTGATGTTCTTTCCTAATATCCACTTCAGCAGTCTTAAGCATTGAAAGAAGCTCAGGGAGAGTCTTCTTCATGCCCTGCATGTTATAGTTTATCACAAAACTCTTGTAGCTTGGTGGCAGAGATTGGAGAACACGATGTATGCCTATGTTAATGGGAATCGTTATTCCCAAGGACACAAGATTATCAGCGTACCCAGACATTTTGAGTACGTGCTCACTTACAGAATTGTTCTCCTCCATCATGCGACTAAAGAACTTTTCTGAAGCATCATAACTCTCTACTGCAGCATCGGTATCGAAAATCATTTTCAATTCACACATGGTATCAAAGGCATTGCCATTCTTGAAATGCTTTCGGAGTTCCGGCTCTAGACTATATAGTATGCCGCAATGAATCATATTGTGGTCCTCCTGACGACTTAAGTAAACATTCTTTACATCGTCGGGGGCATAATTAAGAGGTGGGGGGCCTAGCAGCGCTTCTAGCACATATTGCTTTTGTGCAGAAGTGAGGAGAATCCTCAAGTTCAGGGCCCAGTTGGTAAAGTTGATACCATTCATTGCAAGTTTCTATTTATCCATGAACACATTGAAATTAAAAGCAGGTGATGCCATCTACAATAAAATTTGTAAAGTTTATTTAGACTAAGTTTATGATATATTGAGTTCAACTAATCCAAATTACAAATGAACTCCCACTCAAAAACAACATCCCTCATGTCGTTTTGGTGATTACATGAACCAGATCCACTACACCAAGACCGATCATCACGTGAGTTGGTGTAGCTTTAAAGGAGAGCATCTAGATGGTCATCATATCAACCATATGACTCATGCTTTACCTTTCGGTTCGTGTTCCGAGGCCTTGTCTGCACATGCTAGGCTCGCCAAGTAAGAATCTTAGTATTCGCATGTGTAAAACTGTCTTACACCCGTTGTATGTGAACATAGAGTATATCACACCCGATCATCACGTGGTGTCTCAAAACGATGAACTTTCTTAACGTTGCATACTTAAGGAAGAACACACTCTTATCTTGATACTTAAAGGAGGGATCATATTATAATGCTACTAAAGCGCCAAACAAGCAATATAAGATGCAAACAAACATCATATGCAAAAAGTAATATGATATGGTTCTTGCACTTGATCACTATCTTATGCATTGTGGTATGATATTTATCATTCCTTTGTGTGTGGAACTTACACTTTGGTATGTTATAATTTCCAAGATTATCAGTCCATACTATAAATTATACCATTACCATATCATGACACTTGCCCAGCAACACCTAAAGTGGACGCCTCTAATTTATCAATTGCAATTTTACGTGGCTTAAGGCTTTCGAAGATAGAACCGGCCTTACCTACGAACATGGAACAACAACGGTGATAATCAAATTATTAGCAACTCGTTGTAAATCAGATATTAACTATAATAGGAGAGACAAACGCCCGCTAGCCACTTATGCAAAACTAGTTGAATGTCAAGCGTGGAATAGGTCTCATGTGCGAGAACATGTAAAGTTAGTTTGGGCCGCTTCATTCCACTATCCCACCAATATCCAAAATACATAGGAGATGCTATAACATGATCATCGCCCACATAATCATATGTGTTTTACCCGTGCAAAGTATCTACGCATAGAGCAGACTCTAATACCACTGTTGGGTTCATGGCATAGAAAACAAAAAATTTCCTACGATTTGAACAACTACGCACCAAGATCTATCTACCTAGATACAATCAATGGGTGGATATACATCCATAGAGAACTTACCCTCGAAGAGCGACAAAGTGTTACAAGATCGAACTCGTGGATGATGTAGTCATTCGCTTGCCGATCTCAAGATCGTGAGGAAATCCAGCACCACAACTCAACAGCGGATCCATTATCGCTCACATGTACGGTCCTCTGAAAACCTCCGTGTCCTTGCTCCATCAAAGCAGCAGAAGCAGCAACTCTTTTCAGACAAAGTCATCGAGTACATGTACTTCGCTAATCCAAAGACATGGGGAAATACACTAGAGGGGGAGAGAGATCTTTCACGAGGAGGTGTGAAGTGAGAGGAGTAGGAGGCCTTATATAGGGGGTAGGGGCAGCCCCTCCCATGGTCGGCGACCAAGATGGTGCCCCCACCTCTCTCTTCATTCATGTCGGTGGAGATTACACTCACATAAACACCCCTCCACTCACACTTCCACTCACATCCATTAAATTTCCACCAAATTTAAATGCATCTCTCATTTAATAAAACTATTTTATTTATTTTATTTAGGATTTTGTTAATTAATTAACAAACATTCACATAAAACCCCTACAACATTTCGATATCACATGCAGAACCAGTTTTAGCAATTTTACCCGAAATAATTCCAGCGCTTTCATAATCTTACTCTCAAACATGTTTGCTCCAAATGGTGTCGGTATCCCTTAAGTGTGTCACCCTACGGTTCACGAATAATGTAGACATGGTCGATACCACTCTCTGATCAATAATCAGCAGCAGGGCCTAGAGATCCGTCCCTGACTCCCACACATTCAACGGTGACTTCAGTGATCGTGAGAACCTTTAACGCTTGTAACTAAATCCCTTTGTCTCGCGATATATTACATGTCTGGGATTCGATCATCGGTATCCCCATACCTAGTTTGATCTCGTTACTGATAAGTATTCTTTTCTTATTCATGTGATATAACATTCTAGTGATCTTATCACTTGCTTGCAAGCTATATCAATGTGATATCACCGCTAGGGCCCAAAGTATATCTCTCCGACATCAGGATAGACAAATTCCACTCTTGATCCATGAGTCATAACACTTTCGGAGTATCTGAACCCACCTTTATTGTCACCATGTTACGGTGTGACATTTGATGTTATCAAGTTACTCTTCCAGTGTTAGTAATTGACATGGTCTCATGGTCTAAGGACTAAAGTTACTTCGTATGCTGTTATAGCAATGTAAACATAATGACTTTGATCGTATTACTATACTTCAGATGAATGTTCATGACATCATTTCATCAATATTGTGACCTCGTTACTAACAACATTCAGTGTCCATGATTAGAAAACTTTGATCATCTTGTTAATCAATAAGCTAGTTTATATGAGAGGCATAACTAGAAACTTTGTATTTGTTTATTAAACACAAAGGCATTAATGTTTCTACTTAATACAATTATAACATGCAAAATAAACACCTATCATATACTTGGAATAAGATAATAACAAGTTTATTATTGCCTCTTGGACATATTCCCTTCAGTGATCCCCTAGGGGATGGGTATTATTTTCCATTTTGACTATACAAAGAAAAATGTTAGGCATTCAACTCTGAATTTCCTGGTACGAATCCACATAGGTATGCACTGAATCAACATAGATATGCACTGACGAGTCAAAACGAAGACACTTCATTTGTCTTGACTACATATATTTTTTTGCAAAAATTTCATAGATCTATTAATAATCATAAACAATAATATGAAGAAATTAAAAGTAAAAAACATTACAAACAGACCCTTAGACTACTTAGCGATGAGTACATACACTAACGTTGGTGTTGAATAAGATGAAACCTATTTAAACCGGAGCAAGCGAGGGGGTGGTGGCTCGCATTTACGCCATCGTAGAGCCGACAGGACACCTCACTATGCCCATTGGAAAATCGGCAAGGCATTTAAGTTAAAACTGATCGACCGATGGTTCCCACGTTGAACGAAGCTGAGAAGTACGTATGTGTCGCCGTTTTCATGCGAGGCGCCACAAGTATACGGCGTACCTAGAAGTCTCTTGATTCCCGGGAACATGCTAGGTATACGAAAAGCCCACTGAGCCACGCTAGATAGATCATGCCCTTGTGGGACACGGTTGTGCACAACTTCGTGTCCGTCGTGTCCAATAGCCGCTTCCGGCTGGAGATGCTCTATAGAGTACCTTTTTCCGCCCACAAAACGTTTTCCTTCCAATCGCCTCCCAGGAGTCAAAAAATTGTTGGATTGGGCCGTATTTTCATCCGGTGAACCCAGGCTGAACCTGGGAGGCCATTGGAGATGCCGGCAGAAGGAAATGGTGAGTGGGCCAGCTCTATCAGGACCACCCCTCCCTACCCCGCCCAAAGCTCACCGCTAGCAAGGACGCCCTTCACCGCACCACCTGCCATCTTCTTGTTTGCCAGGTTTTCATGGTGATTCAACACTGTGGGTAACTTCACCTCCTCGTCAGGGCCGGCCCTGAGGGTGGGCAGGGTGGGCGACCACTCAAGGCCCCCAAAATCGTAAGGCCCTACCCTAGGTATATTGCACTACTATAATATATATACATAATATGCAATGGCATGAAAAAATAAACTTAATGGGCCATGTAGCGGTCGTCGGAAAAGGAAAGGGGAGTGAAGGAACGGCCGCATGCATAGGAAAATAAAACTATCGGTTTGCTTGTCACATCCAGCGAGCCCGAGTGCGACCTCTGCAACCTCTTTGTCTGGTCGATGCGCTAGACCGATCAGCCTCATCCGAGTGCGGTACGGCGCGCAAGCAAGCCTTATTCACTATTTCTTCGATAAAGCGATCAGGCAATTAGTGATCTTCTAGCCGCACGGTAACACTAACAGTTTATTACTTTGCGACTTAGAGTTTCATTTTCTCCTAAATGTCTCCTAATTCTGACTTCTGATCATTAGTTTGTCTTCTCATGGTCTTGCCGATATCATTTTTTGGCGCCCCCATGGCGAGAAAACACCACATACGCAAATCTCCGATTGGACCAATCTGAATATTATATATCTGTATTACTATACCCTAGTATCTACCTTCACCAGTTCACAAACATGCTGCATACTTTGCTCGTGACTATAGCATTGGCTAAAAGGAATTTTTTAAAGTTAAGATTATCGAAGAACTATATGAGGTCAACAATGACGCAATAGAGGTTAAAAGGTTTGACAATATTATGCATCGAGAAGAAATTATCGGCATCAAAATCGATCTCATTATAAATGACTTTCTATCCAGAAATACAAGAATATTTTTTGAGGTAATATGTATAGATTGTTTGATATACATACTACTTTTGGATGCATTTAATTGTCATTGACAACATGTATAATATTCATTTGTTATTATAGTGATATTTATAGTAAGGGCCTAAAGTTTTACTCTCGTCCCGGGTCCCAAAAATCTCAGGAACGACCGTGCTCCTTGTCCAGCACGTCCGCGAGGTGCTCGGCCTTTTGCCTACTCGGTGATGGACTCCGACGATGATGAGATGTTCGTCGCCCTGATGGAGGAGGAAACGGCTACCGTAGCCGACGATAAGGAACACTTAAAGATCCTCGTCTGTTTATCCGACCTGTATGCGTGGAATGCAAAGCCCCGTCGTTGTGGCTCGGCACCAGGTCGCCGCAAGAGCAAGCCAATGCAATGGTTGATGGGCCACTGCATGTTATACGCCGATAATCCGTTGCACGGTGAGACGGTATTCCGGTGCCGTTTCAGGATGGGCCGGAAAGCTCTTCGTTATGCATGCCATCCGGAAGTTTAACACCTACTTCAAATACAAGAGGGATTGCACCGGAACGTAGGATTTTTCTCAATCCAAAAGTGCAGAGACGCTTTGAGGATGCTTGCATATGGAGATCCCGGTGATACATAAGAGAATACCTGCGCATGGCCGATCCACCTCCATTGAGTGCATGTACAAGTTCTCCAGGGTTGTGGTTGCAGTGTTTGGACTAACATACTTAACATCACTCAATGCTAAAGACACTGCTCACATCCTAGCAACGGATGAAGCTAGAGTATTTCTTAGGATGCTTGGATGCATCGACTGCGTGCATAGGGCATGGGAAACTGTTCATTTGCTTGACATGGAATGTAAAAAAACACAAAAGAGCCTGCAGTGTGATACTTGACACAGTGGATACACAAGATCTCTGGATTTGCATTCTTTTTCCAGACGGCGGGATCTCATGATGACATCAACGTCCTGCAGTGTTCAAATGTTCTTGTTAAAGGTCATGCTCTCCGATGGACTATGTGATAATCGGCATCACTACAACAAGGAATACTAGCTGACACATGACATCTATCTAAGATAATCAATATTTATGAAAACTATCTCAAATCCTTTTAATAAGAATTCTAGCTTTGCTCTGAATAATTAAACTTGCAGAAAGGATGTCGACGACGTTTGATGTACTCCAAGCTCAATTTGCGCCGGTGATGCTTTTCGCTGGGTATCTAACCGGACGGAGCGAGTATATGGGTACCATCATTTACGGCGTCTGACCCGTACCGCAGCATCGATCATCTTTCCTTTTCGCTTTACGAAAGCCTGCAGGGGCTTCGATCGATTGCTCCGGCATCGGGAAGCAAGCTCGGGATCTGGTCAAGGCGAAATTTAATACTGTATGCAGTTGATCATGGCTGCTCACCCTGCGAAAGCGTCTAAAGCAGTGCGTAGATGCTACTCCATTGGTATTTCAGTGTAGCTTTCTTTAGTGAAAGCTCACATGGACCCTGCGCTCTTCTCAGTCGTTGCAAATGGGCCCAGATCTAGCTGGGGAGTCTCGAACTGGGCTCTCGAGCCTGGACTGAACATCTCTCTTTCTCTTTTCTTTTTTCCTTTTGCTAAAGGAGAGAGAGAGAGAGAGTAGGATCCGAGATACAAGCTCCTACTGGCATACTAGATTGCAGTATGAGCTAGTCGCTGAGTCGTGCTTCGGCATAAGATAAGGCCAGTGCGAGAACGGAAACACGGGCAAGGACCTCTTTGGTGCTCTTTGGTGCATGCCAAGCATAGAAATACAAGTAGTTCTTCTATTTCTTGATAAAGGGTAGTACATTAATACTAAGAATATTGACTACACCTTGTCTCTCCGGTACAATTTAATATCACATGCAATTTAAAAACATCAAGAATGCACCCAACCAAATTATTTTAGAAAAAAGGAAAACCAAGATCTCATGCGACAATAGCAAACAGTGAGCAACCTGAGAACACACAGGTGTTGAGAAGATTCTCCAAAATCAACTCCTCCAAGAAAGGTAACGACACATGTGTTACCGTCGCTAGATCTAGTCGAACATGGGTTTTCACCCTGAAGAGCATGACTAAGCAAATTTCATCCAATGCCATTAACAAGTAAATGATGTCGAAACACCGCCACTAAAAAGTATGACCGAAAAAGGCTGGGTCAAGGGGTTTCACCCCGAGCTTCAATCTTGGTACTGAAGAAGCACTAGCAAACCTCCAACGACGATCTACCGTCACATTGGCTTGACCACCACTTTATTCTTTCTATCCTTGAAACTAGCCAACATAGAATGATATATACCCATACTTCGGCATATATGTGGTCGTGTCCCATACCACTCGAGGCCAACAAATATGCATAAGCATCGCACACAAGATCCATTGAACATGGCACCATGGCATCTTTAGTCTGAATGTTGGACCTTCCAACCGATGTTCACACACACTATTTGACGTAATCGACGCCACACGTTCGAAAAAAGTGCACGTATGAGCAATGTTCAACTGTTCTTGATCTTCATCGTCTCGAATTCAACTTCACCGAGATGTGCAATGTTCAATTTTTCATTCGTATTTTTCGCTGGTTGATCCATGTATCAGTGCTAAGCGACCCATGATTTGTATTCCCTGAAGTTTGGATGATGGTTGACTCTTTTTAATAAAAGGCTGTGTGTATCAACCGATGCAAAGACCGGTTTATATTCCTTTTCGAAAGAAAAAAAGATTATTTTTTTGCAATGTTCAGCTTTTTATTGATATGATGGATATGCACGGTGATTATTTAGTTTGTCCGGTTACTGCATCGTCAGAGGTCGATCGTACTACTACTATAGATCCTAGTATCCTACCGTATATGTACTCTGGTACCTGCTTTTGGCGGCAAACGCACGGTAGAAACGTGATAGGACATCGTAAGAGGGAGCAGTTCTAGTGCAAAAGCTCGACTGAAGTCTAGGACAAGGACGCAGAGTCTAGCCAGCCTAGGTATAGGGATTTCAATCAGCTGCCCTACGCACGCCTAGCTCTCCGCTGCCTGCGTGCTCACTAAGTTCCAAGGATCGCTCCTGCTCGTGGCATGTTCATCGCACCCTTATTTGCTCCTATGAGAATTAAATTCAGGACTTCAGAAGGGCAATATTTACTTACTTAAGTATTAATTTAGATCGGAGGAAGTATCAGATGTAGAACTGAAAACTGGAAAGAAAAACGTAGAAGTGATGATCTTTGCAAAAGCTTGTAGTGTAGCTGGTGAAACACTTTTCCTTGAAACATTATCAACAAAGGAGGAAGGCTGTATTCTTGTGACTTGGAAGAGGAAGAAAGAAGGCACCTAGACTAGGGTTCAGGCCTGTTTCTAAAATATATTAATACTCACAAAATTTGCATTATGAAATAGTATTTCCTGGCGCAGAGTGCCTTCACTCAGAGTGCCTTCCTCCGAGATCCTAGTATCTGGTGGTGACTAGGTGAGCGAGCAGAGCGAGCCCTCCCCACGCCGCCGCCGCCTTCCCGGCGCCGGTGCCCCTCTTCCCCTCGTCGGCGGCTGCCCCGTCACCGACGCACCCCCTTCTTCGGCCATGGCTCGCTCCCCCAGCCGCCTGTGCTTCTCCGACTCCGACGACTCTTCCGGTTCCTTTTCGTCTGCCACTGTTCAGCACCGCGACTCCCCCTGCCGGCGGTGAACAGGATTCGCTCGATTGTGGTGGTACCCAACTCCGAGGTGACCGCCATGGGGTCCAGGTTGCCTGCGCAGGGGGCATGCGCGTCACGTGCGGCCCCTGGCGCGGCGGCGGCTCCATCGCGTGTCCGTGGTGCTCCCCAGGCGGTGCCGCCGGTAGCCCCGCGACGCCCGGTCCCATCGGTTGCTGCCCCGCAAGGGCGCGCCTGGGTGGTGGTGGGCCCGCGCCATCCTAGGCGTTCCCGCTCCCCACCGGTGACGCTGCCGGCGCCGCCCACGGCGGAGGTGGCCCGACGTCTTCCCCCGCAGCTCCATGGGCTTTGCTACAACTGCACAAGCCCAGACCATATCTCGAGGGAGTGCACTGCCCCACCAAAATGCATCAATTGCGGTGGTGACGGGCACATCTCATCAGGTTGCACGCAGCCCCGTGGTGGTTCACCGTCAGCACGCCCGGCGCCGCCCCCGGCTCCTCGTCTGGCGCCACCCGCAGACCTGCGCCAGCGGTGGACCGTGCCGGAGCAGGCGCCAGCGCGCCCAACGGTACCTCTGGCCCGACGCCATGAGATGGCGCGCCACCCGGGTGAGATGCCGCCGCAGCGGGTTCCGGTTCTTGGGGCCCAGCGCGCCGCTCGCCGGGATGGGGAAGGCTCTAGCCGTTCATGGAGTGGAGTGGTGCGCTCGTCATCCCCTTCGGCCCAGTTCGAGACCCCCTTCGCCGACCTTTCTGCGGAGGTCGTGGCGCCGGCCGGCCCATCTCGCGAGCAGGAGTTCTGCTTTCTGCTCCCTTCCGCTTCGATGCTTGGCATGGAGCAAGAACTGCAGCGGGCGGTGGTGGTTCTTGTGGGAGGCACGCGCCCGGAGGTGTCGCCGGAGAGGGCGGCGCTGGCTATCAGGGAGCGCCTGGGCCTTCGCCTCGTTGACTTATCCATCCGCCGTTTTTCGCCGGGCGACTTCCTCATCCTCTGCTCCTCACCGGAGATCAAGCACCTGCTGGTGAGCAACAGCAACCTGCTCGTGGAGTGCAACGGCCTGACGTTACTGCTCAAACCATGGAACCGACAGCTTCAGGCCACTACCCGCTCCATCCCTTTCCGCCTGGAGGTGCTGCTTGCCGGCGTTCCGGGCCATGCCTGGGAGCGCCGCACGGCGAATGCTCTATTCGCCGGTACGGGTTGGGTGGAATCGGTGCATGCCGAGACTTCCTCGCGCCGCGACATGTCAGTTTTTCGCCTGGTTCTGTGGACTTATGACCCTGAGCTCCTCACGGTGGATCGCCGCCTTTGCATCCCGGAGCCGGGGGAGGGACAGTGGCTGCAGTTGTTCGCGCCTTCCGACTGTCGCTTCTGTCCGAGCTCCCTTCAGTACCAAATCACAACTCGAGTGATCGCCTGGCGGGAACTGCCAGTGACGGTCTCCTCGGACTCCGACGGCGGCCACTCGATGGATGGCGCCTGGGCTTCGTCTGGCGGATCTGACCACGGCCTGCCGCCGCCGCCACCCAACCAGCCGGCGCGGAGACGTCGTCATGGCCGGCGCGGAGGCAAGCGTCAACGGCGCATTGGCTCTGGCGGGGCAGGAATGGCGCCGCCTGTGGATTCCCCGCCGGAGATGGAGCCACTGCCGTGTCCTGCCCAGTCGCCGGCGGCCCGGTCGGTGGTGGGTTCTTGCCAACGTCAGCTGGCTTGGCGGGTGCCTCAGGCCGTTCAAACCCCCGTTCAAACTAAAGTGGGGTCGGTGGTAGCTGACGCCCAAAGCTGCTTCGCGGATGATGCGCAAAGCCGCTTTGCCGTTGGTCCCGTCCAGGTGGAGATCCTCTCATCCTCGTCGTCTTCCGATGAGTCGGTCAAAAGGGCTCCAAGCCGTTTGCTGGGGACAGGTGGGCACCCGATTGCTGCCTCCTGTCGGAACATGGAGTTAGTGGAAGCTCCGGGATCCCGTGGCGGGTCCCCACTCAGGGCGGAGGCGGAGCCCTTCTTTTCCCGCCCACTCAGGGCGGAGGCGGAGCCCTTCTTTTCCCGCTGGTCGCCAACACGTGGCTCCCCTGCCTCTTGTCCTGTTCTTGGCCACCAAGGCACTTCCACTATGGTGGTGGGCAGTTTGTCTCTAGTGCTGGAGGAGGAGCTCACCCAGGAACGTGATTCGCTCCCTACTGCTGCGGGCAATGGGCATGCAAAACAGGCCGGCTATGTTCCCAGCCCAACTCCAAGCCCACCTGGCTCAATCCGTACTTCAGCAGAATGGCCTAGCTCAGCAGTGGGGCCCATCTCCCCGGTGAGGATGCCCCAGCTAAGTCTACGCGATCAGCCGCCTGGTTCTCCTGCAGCAACCGCTGCTGCTGATCAAAGGGGAGAGGAGGCTCCTGCCGATGGTTTCAGAGAGGAAGTGGAGACAATCATCGCTCAGCTTCGTTTGTCACTTCAATCTCCGGTCCTCCCTCCCCCCAAGGGAGAGCTGACGCGCAAGAGGAAGGTGAGATCGCCCTCGACCCCAAGGCGCAGCTCTCGCCTCGCTGCTAAGTTCAGAGGGATGCCAGTTTCTTCGGTCAAGCGCGCGCAATGAGTGCTCTTGGCCAAGTCAGGGATCGCGGCGCCAGGGGAGGAGATCTCTGAGCAGATGATGGCTGCCTATGTGCGCCTCTTTTCCAGCCCGCTCTCCCGCTCGCAGATCGAGGCTTTGGCCTCTCTGTTTGGTCTTGTGGTGCCGGAACACCTCCTGACCGACGCGTCGGTGGCCGCGGCGCAGTAGTGCGACGTAGCTGTAGTGGTAGTAGATCATTTCCCATGTCGAAAAACTTCATGTTCTTAGTGTGGAATGTGCACGACTTGAATTGCCCGGCGCGGTGCGCGGTGGTCAGATCGAGTGTGATCGATTCTGGCGCTTCAGTTGTAATTTTGGTTGAAACTAAATTAGAATCGATTTCCAGGTACTCGCTTCCGGGTTTCTTGGGTCCAGGGTTCGATGAGTTTCAGTTTGTTCCGGCAATTGGAACGGCTGGAGGGATTGTGGTGGCATGGAAACCAGCGGAAGTCTCTGTTCTTGATCACCGTATTGACACCTTCTCCGTGTCTATCTCGCTCTCGCTTCCGGGAGAGGAGCAGTGTTGGCTCACAGCAGTGTATGGCCCCACGGATGCAGCCCTCAAGCAAGCTTTTCTCGACGAGTTGAGAGAAGTTCGTTCGACCTGCCAAGGCCCGTGGTCGATCGCTGGTGATTTTAATCTGATTGTGGATGCTGCCGATAAGAATAACAACAGGCTAAACCGCAGATTAATGGCTAAGTTCAGGCGTTTCCTGAACGACTTGGAACTGAAGGAATCTTGTCTCGTGGGTAGACGATTCACGTGGAGTAACGAGCGCGCCGCCTCCACCTTAGCAAGACTCGATCGTTGGTTTAGCACAGTTTGGGAGGAAATGCACATGGATTCCCTCCTAACGGCCCTCTCTTCGGAAGTCTTGGACCACTGCCCAATTTTGATGTCCACTGCGGTGGGTTTCAAAACCAAAGGGAGATTCCGATTTGAGGATTTTTGGGCTAAAGTGGATGGCTTTGAAGCCACAGTTTCTACAGCCTGGAATAGCGTTACCAACATTGCTGACCCTTGCGCCAGGTTACATGCAAAGCTTTGCGCCACTGCCAAGGCACTACAACGATGGAGCCAGAGCAAAATTGGCAATGTCAGAGAACAAATTTTGTGCGCCAGGGAACTAATTTTCCAGTTAGAGGCTGCACAAGATTCGCGACAACTGTCAAGAGACGAGAGTTGGTTCAGGAAAGAACTCAAGAAAAAGCTGTTAGGTCTCTCTTCGCTTGAAAGGACAATTGCGCGTCAACGTTCCAGGATTAACTGGCTGAAGGAGGGTGACGCTAATACCAAATTTTTCCACCTCTATGCGAGCAAAAGAAGAAAGCAGAATTTCATGGTAAGGCTGCAGCACGAAAATGAGATAGCGACCTCACAGGATGAGATGGAATCGATGGCCTCCAACTTCTTCCAGGCCATCTTGGGCGAGGCGAATCAGCGTGAGTACTCGATCAGACTCGCGGACCTGGACCTTCCGAGGCTTGATTTACACGAGCTCGAGCTGCTCTTCTCTGCGGATGAGATCTGGAACTCGGTGAAGGCTTTGCCATCCGATCGCGCGCCTGGTCCTGATGGGTTTACGACTCTCTTCTACCAGCGTTGCTGGTCAGTAGTTAAAGAGGATGTCGCAGCGGCTGTTGATCAGGTCTTTAGACTGGACGGCAGCATGCTCCACCTCCTCAACATGGCGCTTATCACCTTGCTGCCCAAAAAAGACAGAGCCGTGGAGTTGAAAGATCATAGGCCCATTAGCCTTGATACATAGTTTTGCGAAGCTGCTGTCAAAGATGTTGGCCAACCGGCTGGCACCACGACTGCCGGAGCTCATCTCTATCAACCAAAGCGCTTTTGTTAAGGGAAGGCGTATCTAGGATAACTTCTTCCTCGTCCAGCAAACTACGAAGATTCTCCACCGTAAGAAGATACCGTCGTTGCTCCTTAAGCTGGATATCTCGCGCGCCTTCGACTCGGTGTCGTGGCCTTTCTTGTTGAAAGTGTTGCATCACTGTGGCTTTGGCCCACGGTTCAGAGAAGTGATCGCAGCCCTCCTGCGCACCTCGTGCTCCCGTGAGGTTATCAATGGCAGCCCGGGCGAGACCTTCTTCCATGCTCGAGGGCTACGGCAGGGAGACCCGATCTCCCCGATGTTGTTTCTCGGCGTGATGGGAGTGCTAAATGCAGTTATCACTCGCTGTGATCAGCTTAACCTCTTCCACCAGTGGCCTCTAATAGGAATCAAACACCGCATTTCACTCTTTGCGGATGACGTGGCGCTCTTCCTCCAGCCATATGCGCAGGACTTCAAAACCATCAAAGCCGCATTGGATCTCTTTGCATCGGCCTCTGGTCTTAAGGTGAATTTACTAAAAGTGCCCTAGTGCCAATTCGTTGTGTGGAGGACGATATCCAGGAGCTCCTCCCACTCTTCCCTTGCAGCACTGCCTCATTCCTGATCAACTATTTGGGGCTTCCCCTCTTCTATCGTCGCCTCCATAAGATTGACCTACAACCCCTGGTAGACCGGACGGCACATAAGCTGCCGACGTGGAAAGCAGGGCTGATTGCGCAAAGTGGTAGGGGAATTCTGGTCAAGGCTTGTATTTCCTCCATGGCAGGTTACCACATGATGGCGCTTGACCTGCCGCCGTGGCTGATCTCCCTCCTGAACAAGATCGGCAAGGGGTTTTTCTGGAGTGGTTCAGAGAAGGCTAAGAATGGACAGTGCGTTATGGCCTGGGAGAATGTCTGTACGCCTGTGGAGTTTGGAGGCCTGGGGTTCCTTAATCTCAAATTGCTGAACGACGCATTTCGAACGAAGTGGTTGTGGGAGTCTAGGACGTCGGACAATCTGCCATGGTCACTTTGTGAAATCAACGTCTCCAAAGAGGCCATGGCCATCTTCAGAGCATCGACAAAAGTGACAGTTAAGGACGGCAAGGCCACCCTCTTCTGGCAGGATCCATGGATCAATGGTTGCAGTATCTCCGCATTTGCGCCGGATCTTTGGGGTTTCGTCAAACCGGCTGCCCTGCAATCACGGACCGTGGCGGAGACAAGGGATAACAATGCTTGGACCCGTGATTTGAAGGGCTATCTCTCCCCGTTGGCGATCTTGCAATATCTGATGCTTTGGAACTTAGTTACGCAGGCTAGCCCCCTGCAGGATGGCTCAGATATTTGGGCTTGGAAGTGGACTCCATCAGGTGAGCACTCTTGTAGATCGGCCTACAGGCTGGCGTTTGAAGGCAGAGAGCGTTGTGGCTAGGACAATCTCATCTGGTGGCCGTGGGCGCCGTTGAAGTTCAAGACTTTTGTGTGGTTTGCGCTGCGTAACCGCTGTTGGACTTCTGACCGCTTAGCGAGAAGAGGTCTACAACACCAACCCTTCTGCCCCTTATGCGCGCAGAGCCCTGACGCGATCGAGCATTTGCTAATACAATGCCCTTTCGCGCGCGAAGTCTGGTTCTACATCCTGAGTTGGATCGGGTTCCACCATCTCTCGCCCCACATCACGGATACGCTGCACGACTGGTGGGATAATTGCCAACGACGAGTGGCTCCGAAGATGAGAAAGGGTTTCAACTCGGTGGTCCTCTGCTCACTTCGGCACATCTGGCTAGAGAGGAACCAACGAGTGTTTGAGGACTTCGGCATGTTGCCTTGGTTGATTGCAGGGAAGATCAAGGTTGTGTGCAAGGACTAGAAGACTGTAGGTGGAAGTAGCCTTTTGAGAGTAGTCACGTAGTGGGTTGGGGTGGAGTTAGTTGGGGCGCGTGTTTTGAGCGGCCGGTCTGTGGCGCTCGCACACCCCCAATATCTATCTGTGGAGTGCTCCTGTGCTTTCCGTCTGTTTTTTGGCACGCTTTCTAAAGCAGTCTGACGGCTGAGATTAAGGGAACTGACATCAGATTCCGACCCGCATGATCCAAACCCAAACCAGGTGTGATTAGCACCCTTAATCTCAGCCGTCAGGCTGCTTTGGAAAGCGTGCCAAAAAAAAAGACGGAAAGCACAGGAGCACTCCTCTATCTGTAAATCTCTTGTACTTTATTGCTCTTTGTCTTAATATATAGATTCACAGATCTCCTGCGAATTCTTAAAAAAAAATAGTATTTCCTATTACCGTTTCTTGTGACGAAATCGAATTTTATGGGCTGTCCGTTTGCATCGCTAAAGTAGAAAAAATCTGTAAAATTTTTGTCACAACGGTTCATCATAAATCCTCCAAAATCCACACACAACTGTACTACTGTACCAGTGAACGGAATACTGTAGTGAAATACATGAAGACGCCGGCCATCATCCCTACACTACACAACACAAGCAGGCTTGACGAAATTGTTTGCGTCCTTGTGGGCGCGCGCGTGGAGCCGACCTCATGATCTCCAAGCAGAGGCAGTTTCACTGTGGTCACTTCATGACACGCACACAGACACACCCCCCACATTCTAAAAGCGACGCGCCGCTTTATTGCCTCTCACCTACAACGGCGCCTCCGCGTATCCATTCTTTCAATACAACTATCACCGCATCATGGGGGATGCCAGTCACTGACATCGATCCCCATGGACTGCGTACGTCACGTAGTAGGCAGTAGTAGCTTTTGCTCCTCTCGTACTTCACTTCACTCGCTTCAGCCCAGCTCCTCCTCGATCGGTCTACGCACGCGCGCGCATGGAGCCAAAACAGAGCATGCGCGGGAAATCATCCGTCGATGTCGATCTCTCTCGCTTCAGAAACAGAGCCGCTTCCTGCACATGGCGCCGCCGCCGCCGTGGCCGCCAAATGGCGCCTGCGCGCCCCGCCCGGACTGCGCGAGCAGCTCCGCCACGACGTCCCAGACCAGGTCTTCGACGATGGCCCGCTCCAGCGCGGCGCCGACCAGGCCGGCCTCCCAACGCTCCTCGCCGGCGCCCTGGCCCCACACCTCCCCGACGCTCTCCACCATGGCGCGGCTCCGCCCAGAAGTATGTAAGCCCCACCGCCGCCGGTGTCGCCAGCTCTCGGCCTCCGCCACCGACGGCGTCCAACGCGGTATTCCCTCCACAGCCGCCACAGGCGCCGGGTGGTGGTACATGGCCACCGCGTGCAGCTCGTTGCAATATTGTTTGATCTTGCAGTAGTCCCCTGCATAAACCATACGAGAAACCACACGCGTGTTATCATGATGGATTCATGCTGCATATTATTCAGAAAAGCACCGTGGCAACCGACAAAGTTTGACGTGGCACGTCAACCCCTAAACTTGATCAATCTAGAGAAATGCTGCATATTACAGACGACTACAAATAATTTAGGGAAAACCGTGCGGGGTGACAGAGGTACCTGAGAAAACAAGAGTTCGGGAGGGCTTCACGATCTTGGATCCGAGGGCCTCGTTGCCGCGACTGGGCTTGCTATCTGCTTCGAGATGCGTGCATGGAGACGACCTCTTCCTGCATGGGAATCTCGGCGGGGTGATGGCGTCCAGCACCGAGTTCGGGCTGGGGTAATGCGCGTCAGCCCGCGGCGGCGGCGACGCCTCGTCGCTGCCGTCCATCAACTTGGCGCCCTTGCAACCTTCCCCTGCTGGAGCCGCGGGGACGTCGACGGACGTAGCGGCCGAGCGCATCTCGGCGGCGCGGACGGCCGCGATGATCCGCCGCAGCGTCTGGAGGTCGTCGTCGCACTTCTCCAGCGCGCCCAGAAGCTTGCGCCGCTTCTCCGCGGCCATCTCCGGTGGCGGGGGAGGAGGAGGGCGTGTAGGGAGCGGCCGCGGCCGCGGCGTCGTGGCGGGGGAAGGCGGCGCGGACTCCTCCAGGCCCATCAGGCGCGCGACGATGGCTGGCGGCGGTGGCCTTGGACTGTCGCAGCTGACCCGGCGGTACTCCGGCGCGATCGTTGGGCTCCGAGGCGCTTCGCACGAACGCCGCCGCCGGACAGCCGTCGGTGTCGGCTGCTTCGGCTTCAGTGGGGCCTGCGTTGGTGACGGCGGCTCTGCCGGCTTCTTCTTGGCAGGCGGTGGAGACGGCGGCGGTGGGGCGTAGGCCTCTGCTGCGGCGTTCTTGGCTGTCAGGCGCTTCCGGTGACGGTGGTACGGGGAGAGGAGGCGGAGGAGGCCGGCCATGCACCCCATGCTCCTCCGGGGCCCGGAGGCGGACGCGGAGGAGGACCGACATTGCGCGGTCTCCGTCGGCTGCATCGCTTCTTGACTCGTCAGTGTCAGTGTGGGCCGGGCGAGAAGTAGCTAAACTCGCGTGCTGGGTTAGCGTGGGTGGCATTATAATTGGCGGAGGCGACGAGGACGGAGGTGCGTGGCGCGCGCAATGACCGTGTCACCCCTGATCCTCTTCGCCAGCCATCCTAATAATACCCAGGGTAATTTCGGTATTGTTGTTAGCTTCTGCTTTGTTAGAAGCGACGGGACAAAAGCTGGAGGAGTCTCGAGCTAGCCGAGTACGTACACGAGCTAAGCTGCACTCACTCACTCTGCTGCAGTAGTGGAAGCTAGCTCAGCTCAGCCACTTTGCTCGGTAGCAGGCGGCAGCATGCGGCTGCTGTCGTTGCAGCAGGCAGCAGCGTCGAGTAATTAACCTGACATTAATTAAAACGGCAGGCAAGTACGATGTGTCACAGGTACAGCTTAAGCCTGTGTGGGGATTAACGGATAATGACCTCAATGATCATGCATCTCAAGGTGGAACAAACCGCTCGGCAATGATAATCTTCTGGGCAGGATTTTGGTCGGTGTATTTTGGGGTGGGTGGTGGCTCGTCGCAGACGCATCACGTGGTAAAGGGCGTGTAGACAGCAGGTTCAGTAGTAGATCGAGTTTTCCAGCACCATGATGACACATGCTACCTCACTGGAATTGTTTTTTCGTTGCTTTAGCTTCAAGTTTACACCTCCGGTAAATATACTAAAGTCAGAAGATACCCGCCCAGCCGCCCATTATATGGATCGAAACCTATGAGATGCGTGCTTATGCAGCAATTTCCTCTTTCTGCCGCTGAATGCATCCAAACCAGTGGTTTCGGAAATGCAAGGCCAAATACTTAGTTAGATTTATGTGGAAATGTAAGGTCAAGTGCTTGTTAGATTTATATGGATCGTGGTCTACATGACCAGTCCATTTAACTAATAAATCATGAAATCTCAAAGGTCCATCGACTATGGGCTCGAGAGGTACGGGAGTTCAGTGTCACATTGCTAGTTGGAGAGAGTTGGAGCAGTTTGTAAGATGAGTTCTTCCACTACCACCAATAAATGGGTGAGAAGAGAAGGAGTCCACACCAGGGCCGAGCCGGCAAAATTCCGGACCCTGTGCGAAACTAATACAGGGCCCTATCCTACTAGAAATTTTGAACTATTTAACAAATATAATGTATATTGGATATATTAAGTATCATACCTAGTTAACTTCCAGATGGATAATGTTTATTTTGAACAACATCATTCTCTTAGGATTTTTCGAAATGATTCTAAAAGTTGAAAATCAACCCAGCCCTAGATGTCGAACTGCGGATTACGGCGAGGGTACAATCAGTGATCAACGAGTAACATAAAAAAAATCGGAAATCACCTGGTAACCTGCGACCCGCGTTCAGCTCGAGTTCACGTCAGCGTATGTCTCACGTGGAGGTAGAGGCGACGTTCTCGTCCTGTAGCTTTTGGCTTTTGCAGCTGGCGACGATCAATCGATCGGATCGGTCCGCCTTAGACACTAGGAGGCACCGGGCCCTAGAGTCAACGTGACACACACACGATTGTCCGTGTTTGAGTGGCCGGCCTTTCAGCGCTAGCTAGGAGCTAATCGGATGTGGCCAGTTTGAACGGCTCAGTTAAGACATAAGACTATTATATCTATTATTTTTTTATTCCAGTAAATACATGTAGTAGGCCTATATAAAATTTTAGGGGTCCTCTAAATTTTAAGCCCTGTTCGGGCCGCATATTTTGTACAACAGTCGGCCCGGCCTTGTCCACACGCACTCTCCAGCCGCAGCTTGCCATACCCGCACAGTGCAGCGCGTGCATTGAGTTCAAGTGGGAAACTCAATTTGAAGACAAAGACAACAGATCTAGAAGTTACCTGTTGTTTCTCTATCTCTCTCGCCCTTGTTTCTTCTCTCGTCCTTGTTTCTTTTGTTGTGATGTTTTCTAGACTTCCTGCATTGACCTAGTGTTCCACTGCATGTTGTAGAACACGAGTCATGGGCATAACACTTACGAAAGTCCACTTCCGTAAACATTACACCCTCAGAGTGGTACAACAGAACCATTGTGGGTCAAACTAATACTTTATTCCTTATTCACAACACAAGAGTAATACAAGCTTCGAGATAAGAAATTTAAAAGCACTAGCTTACAGAACAATGGCACTTTTAAGCTAAGCGCCATAGGACCATTGCAACTTTATTGGGTACGGTCTAGGTTACTCAACCCGACTATCCTATGCATGTGGAATTATTCTTCTAAGTCTATGTTATCCTCTCCTATTCTAAATTCTATTATGTAGTCTATGCCTTGAATTCCACCTGAGAGGTCAGGTTCATCATAATAAACCTCCTCCTCGGTGATGTCTTCTATAGTAGTAGTGTCTTCGGTATTCGTGGTACCTAAGCAAGGGTTTTAAGAAGTATAGATTGAGTACAAGCCTACTCAGCAAATCCTATAGTGGTTGTTCGATGCTTTACCTAAAGCCGTGGATAAGAATTTTGGGCATGTGGATAAGAATTTTGGGCCTATGCTTAGTTTTTCAAAATTGGGTTTTTAGAAAAGATAAGTGTTAATCTTTGAAAAACTATGTCCGTCAGTCTTCACGGATTGTACAGGATTTCACAGAATCCCTTTCCCGTTGCGTTCACAATCCTCTTCCAGAATAGGAAGTAACATGTCATGATTCATACACTCTTGAGAGGGACACTACTTTTTCTATTTATTTGGGTCATTACACTTCCATATCCTGACGACTACATGCATGGCCATTTGGGAGAGCAGACCTTTGCCTCTTGTGTTGAGATACCACATAAGGAGACAAGCGATAAAGGTTTGGGAAAGCATCTTAGCGTGATTGCTCGCCTCCGTTCTTCTGCATCCAAGCCGGTTGTACGTCTTCTTCCTCTACACGGATCTAGCCCGACGATCTACCTCCGTACCACCATGGCTGACATCAACAACAAAGTTGTTGATGTGGTGATCTTCCTGGTCAACTCGTATGTGTTCCTCATCTCCTCGTTTGCACTAGTATTTGGTCCATGTGCAGATCTACTAGATGTGTTTAATCTAATGCATGTGGTTAACTTTACTAGTGCATATGTGATGATGTTTAACTCCGCTGAAAATTGCTTGATATCCCAACAGTATTAGCACTGATTTTTATCCAGCTCGGGTAACATCCCATTCTACTGTTTGATCTTCATCTAATAATGGTGTGTGTTGTTTTAGACCTTTGGCTTAGTGAGAGAAGAGAGGCGTGCAATGACGCGGCATGGACATGAAGGCATGCAGTAGCTAGCAGCAGTAGCACGGCATGTTTAAAGAGGCCAGAGGGAGAGGAGGCTAGCGGAATGCAAGCTCGTACAACTGGTAAAAAGCAAAAGAGGGCATGCATGGAGAAAAGAAAAGGCTCCAGCTCCATCACTCC
Organism: Avena sativa; assembly: GCA_916181665.1. Taxonomy (NCBI): domain Eukaryota; kingdom Viridiplantae; phylum Streptophyta; class Magnoliopsida; order Poales; family Poaceae; genus Avena; species Avena sativa. Next base: position 599,144,325 of record OV702289.1, read on the forward strand.
GAGGCATTCCGACGAAGTCGAACGGATCCTAGGCCGCTCTTTTGTACCATGGGAGACACCACCACGTGGCGCCACATTGGCACGCTGTACACCCGCAGTGGCTCTATGCACAAGTGTAGTCTACACACTAGTCGACCGCTGTGCCAGCACTACTACGAGTACGAGTCGAGCACTGCTACACTCTCGCTCTGTCCGCCCCTCCTGTTGATCTCCCTAGCTACGTGCATGTTGCCGCGGCGCGAGGCGAGATCGCGCGCGCGCGTGTGAGATCTGAATGATTCGAAGCTGGCTGGTAAATAAAGGATCTGGCCGTGGGGATCTTGGTAAAATTTACTGTAATAAGGAGCCGATCGAAGCTCGTAGCGCTAGCAAGCAGCAAACAGTGGCTGCCACCGCGCGCGCGGGAAGACTGAAGAGAGTGGGGGCCGGACGGACACGGCGGCGGCAGGTACGGCCACGGGATCTCTCGCACCTACCCGCATCGTTTTGCGCCGCGGCCGGTGGCGGGGGAACGGGGATGAATTCGATGCTTAACGGAAGAAGAACAAGCACACGTCTGTAGCTTCTGCGTCGTCGTCGTGCTCGTGTCTGGGGGCGGGCGGGCGAGCGTACCGACTGAGACTGCTCTGCCCGTGCCGTGCATGCATGGAGCCAGCGCTGTCCGCTAGCGTTCGGTGGTTAACGGCCAGGTTAGCGGAGCAGACATATGCCTGCGTGTCCATCGGGGCGATCGAGCTCCAGCTGCCTGTGGTCTAAGTTGATGCCTGCGCCTCCTAATCAGTGAAACTGGCGCTAACCGTTGTCTTGATACTCCAATGGAGCAAATGATTTTGTTCAAGCATCACTCAACATTGGATGCCATGGGAACCGTCCGATCTGGACCGATCCCGATCGTGACCATGTTCCTCCTCGAAAGCATTGCAAACGGCAAACGCTTGGATTTGTCTCTTGTCTTTTCTTATTTTCTTGGCTGATAGAGAAATAGTGATTACTGTTTATTACTCAATGTTTTAACCATTCGAGTTCCAAGCTGAACATTACTTTTTTTGTACCAAGAAAATTAGCAGATTCCTGACCGGAACATAGCGGTGCCGACTACGAAATGCCATGAGTACTATTTTTGTAGAGGGTCTATGTTTTGTTTCACATTCTTTGGACCAAAAATTCTAAGAGCGACTCTAACAGCCGCGCGGCACGCTAAATGGCGTGTACAGCGCACGCGATCCCTGTTTCCAGCGCGGCACGCAGTTTTCTTCTCGCGGAAGCGCTAAAAGCGGCGCGCAAAAATAAAGCCAAAAAAGCACCCCAACTGGCGTGATAAAATGCAGCGCGCGGCGTCAGCACAAACATGTTTCACAATGAACTATGGGCGTGTTTGGTTCCTCGGGCTAAAATTTCCCTTTTTGTCACTTGGCTTGCTGGGTGCTGCATGGGGGGAGATTGCCCTCGGGTTAGGATGGGCTGTTTATTTGGTTGCCTGTATTTTCGTTTTTCCACTAGGAGATCCCATATGGCCACTTTGTTTGGTTTTTCAGATTGGGCTCAGCTGGTGCAAAGTTGCACGTTTGGGAGCCCGCATCCGGCCCGATGTGCTTATCTCGCATGGCAAAATGGTGAGCTTATCAACTAGCCACCAGGGTTTAAGATCTTACATGATCGATCAACCTAAATCAGAACAACTGGTAGTGGATAATCCACATGATTAGGCCGACGATGATGATGTCTTTGATCATACTTGCATCCCGTATAGGTGGAACCTGCTCATGTGGATGAACTTGTTGACAAACTGATGGCGGTGGAGTGAAATTGACCTTCATTTGTACTGACGGAAGTTCCTTCTGGGGACGCTCTACTAAGAACTCAGAGTAGGCTTTTTGTGCTTGCTCTAGAGTCTTAAACCCCTTATGGAGGTTGTGCTGGTAACCCGTCACTTGTTGGCTGCACTCCTCCCATGTCTTGTAGATATCTGACTTCTTACCGTAGTACACCACGTACCAGTTGTATTTCTGCGAGACATAACACATATGCAACATATTAAGGATCACAAGTAAGGCAGACAGATCAATTTCACAAACACAGGGCACAAGCATAAACTAGTTAAGCATGCATGATCATATGGGCACAAGCATCATCCGTTCCAACCTACCAAGTTAGTGTGATCCAACCGATCACGACGAACATCTATGGTGAGATGCTATCACCACATCAAAAGGGGTGCAATCCTAACACCGCATAAGTTCTCTATCATGTGAGGGGTTAGTATATACCACCTCACAATTGTAACACCCTCGAATCGGCCCTATACAAGTTTTAGCGCTTCCCGCCAAACCTGCATAGAAAAGATTCAAGGACGCCCACCAGGCACTTTCGTGCGGGTGGAAAACAAAGTAATATCATTACAAAACAGTCCTCGATGGGACCCACAGAACAGATATATATATATACAACACGACTCCAAGAGTCAAGGATACAGATATACAATACAAAGATCCAAATCACCTTGAAAACGATACAGCGTCCGAGTACGGACAAGATGCAAATTGGGCTAAGAGCCCTGAAGAATAACCAATGGCGTCCATAACCCTGCCCAGGCCAAGCCGGAAGGGTAACCTTGCTAACGACGTCGATCTCAAACCTGCTAAAACAAAAGGGGTGCCGACAAAGGGCAAAGGAAAAAGAGGAGCGTCAGTACTGAGGCCAGTACACGGCGAGGCTAGAATTCGGCGGCTCTCGCCTACATAGGTATGGTGGACTGAAGCGGCAGCGTAGCAGCACTAAACAACCTATAGAGACTCAGCAAAACTGGCGGCTATTAGAGAGGGATAAGAAAGACCTATTCGGATCCAACCTGATACTAACACCAAACATACCCATCCTGGCATTTCCCCCTCGAGATAAAACAAGGAAGTCAAACCGAGGAACTCACACAGTTGGCAATTTTACTCATTCTGTTATAGTTGCAGCACTTACTAATCAGATATAGATATCATGAGTCATCCTGAAGCATAAGTAGTGGGCAGTTTTAATTACCATTTTGTGGTAGTTGGAACCTTTACTAGTCAGATATAATTGTCCTGAGGAATCCCAAAACCCAGCAGTTGTTGGCACTTTTATCATATTCCATTGGAGTTGCAATACTTACTAGGCAGGTATAACAAAACAACCCAGATCCAGCAGTTGTTGGCATTTTTAATATCCATTCCGTTATAATTGAGCTGATTACTAGTCACATATCAAGTCAAATTTATAGTACTACTTTAGTTATGCTTGTCTATGATCGAGATACTGTCCTCTAAGTCGTCCATAACCGCGGACACGGCTTTCAAAAAGTTTTACCCTGCAGGGGTGCACAAATAGCAACACACACTCAATCAACCTCGGAAAAACCAACTCAAAACCCAACGAGGCTTTCACGACAAAGCGATCACAGGATTCAAAAATATTTCAGGGGGCCACCCCATTAAGCTACCCGCAACGAAGTTGGCCGGCTCCGAGACGGACCCAAGGTTTGCGCCAATGGCTGTAAATGACCGGGAACCCGAAAGTGTGACTGGGCTTGTCGATACCGCGAAAACACTCCGCAATCCTAAACAGTACAGGTGCTCCACGCACAATCTTAAATAAAACAGTAAAGCATGGCATAGGTACAGGATAGTAATAAAGCCACAAACTACTTTGTGCCCCCAAGAAATAGAAAATGAATCAAGCTCTGACTCAGGGGGGTCCATAAGGCCTCCCGGATGTGGATAGTGCGAAAAATCAAGGAACAGGTATCAAGTACTCGGGGTCCTACGGGACACAAGTGAGCGTGGAAGAACCAAATAACATCGATTCCCCACCGATGCCTCTGCATTAGTTATATCTAGCATTTTAATAGTTGTGTTTAAAGTCATGAAGCATCTCCACCGTTTATCATGTGCCAACTTGCCGTCAACGGTGGAACGACAACGAGCGAAGCAACACAGAAGCAAGCAACTACGACTCGCAGGGCCGACTATCTATCAAACAATAGGCAATAGGATGTGTCCATGGCAATATAGAGGCTGCAAGGAGTATAAATGGTGCACAGAAACTAAAGCATCGCGACACAGATAGCAATAGATCAACATGAGGAAATACAGACTAAAAATGTAAAATAGGTAGAAGGGGGAGAGATGCTCGCCTGGGAAACACTACCGAAGGATCATATCCGGAGAACTTGTCGATACTCGCATCAACTCATCGGCCTAATCCGTGAAGAAGCAAACACTAGAACAAACAGCGGATGCACTATTTAATACTACGACAAAAGATCTGGCATGATTATGATATGATGCAGATGCGGTGCAATTAGGCATTATTAAGCGGAACCGGGGTCCCGACATTTAATTAGGCGGTTCAAGTTATTTAGAAACCCCGCAATTTAAATGTTGATTTATCAATGCAAAGCATGTCATCGGTTCGATATGCAAATTTAAATGGAGGCGATATGAGACAAATATAGCCCGCATATAGTCTCCATATTTAATTATAAGGTGAAGCGACTACACAACCTGGACCCGCAAAATATGTATGCAAGCATTTACAATAGATATGCAACGATTGTATGTTCTATATTATAAAAAAATAGGGGTCTCGGAAAGGGGTCACACATCGGGGTTCGAAGATCTTGGGTGTTGAGGGTCTTGGGGTTCGGGCGCACCGGGATCAGTCTTCAGATCCCCGGAATCAGGGCATGGCATTCGGATCCATGACGAAGATCTTGATGGCCCGACGGGGATCGGACTCGGACCACGGAAGGAGAGCTTGGCGTTCTTGTCGAAGTGCTCGGGTGACGATGTCGGTCTTGGGTTCCGGGAAGGAGATGTTGGCTTTCTCGGGTCCATGGAGAACTTGATTCGGCATCGGTGGCCGAGGGTGAACCAAGTTCGGTTGTGGTGGACTTCGGGTGGCTTCTCGGGGTGCCCATCTGACTTGCAGCTTTTGTTCGCCGAGAGTGTACTAGGTATCATCACCATCGCGTAACGGCATCAACACCACCTCTACAACACCCAACTCCAAAGCACTACGGCATCAACAGGAACAAAAACACCACTAAAAAAATGAAACAGGCTCGAGCCCTTCATTCCTTAGTATAGTACTGCACGGCGCGATGCGGCAGAACACGGGCGCCTGGGTGAGCACGCGCGTGGAGGCCCTGGCCGGCACGACGACAGCCGGGCTCGAGGTAGAGAAGGGGCGCAGCAGCGGGGCTCGGGGCCGCGATGGTGACGGCTCTGCAGGAAGGGGGATGAGCTCGGGCGGCGTCGGACTGACGGTGCTTGGCTTGCAGGGCGGCGGAGCTCTTTGGGCCGGGCACGACGTTGGCGAGATCGGGCCGTGGAGGAGCCGCGGTGGCCGACGGAGAGGCTCGACGAGGATGGTTAGGAGGCGAGGGACCGAGGCCGATGAGGAGGCTCGGCGACAGCGGCGTGGACCGGAGGTGGCGGCTGGAGGCGCTACGTGGCGAGGGAGGGCGCCTGGTAGGTCGCGGCGATGGGACGAAGCACGCCGGGAGGAGACGGGCGGCCTCGGGCGACCGGCACGGAGGAAGTCGGTGATGGGTCCTGGTGGCGGGGCGATTGAGGGCGGCTCGACGGAGGAGGCAAAGAGGGGCGCGAGGTCGGGTCGGGGATCTGGCGGGTGGTTGTGGGGGCTCGCCGGCCGGGAGGAGCGGGGCTCGGCCAAGGTGCTCGAGGAGGGTGCGGGAGGCGACCGGAGGGCGGCGAGCGCGGTGGCGGGGAAGGTTGCCGGGGCGGAGGGAGGGCGGCCGGTGGCGCCAGAGGGGAAGGTGGAGGCGGCGGGGTTGGAGGCGCAGACACGGGGAGGACGGGCCGGTCGGGAGTGGTGGGGCCACGGGGAGGCGCGGGACCCGAGGCGGGGCGGGGGTTGTCGAGAGCGGGCGGAAGGAGGTGTCCAGGCGGCAGGTGGTGGTGGCCCGCCTGGTCGGGTGGACCAGGTGGTGGGCGGGTGTGAGCGGGACTGGGTGAGGGGATAGGTGGTGGTGGGGCCCAAGGGAAGGGAGAAGGAGGCGGCAGGGGTGTGGTGGCTGGCTGGGGTGGTTAGGTATGGTGGATTAGGTTAGGGTTTTATTTGGAGGTGGCCGGCTGGGCTTTCGGGCCTGGCTGGCTGCCTCCTACAAAAATAATATAAAATTTTGTTTATTTAAAACGGGGCTTTTGTAAACCGTTTTTAGACAAAACAAAATAATCCAGAGACTGGTGTTCATAGTTTGAATAAAAGACGGGGCATTCAGAAAACAAAACCAGGCTTTTCGAAAATAGTTTTAGACAAACAGATGCATGATGATGACGATGTTCAAATTCAATGTGGCATGATGACATGAGCATGCGGTCATGATGATGCAATGCATAAAAACACCGCGATTTTCTAGTAGTGGTTTTTGCGGGGCGCCACAATTCGACACTACTAACAATGGATCTCGCCCTCGAGATCCGCCTCATGGTACCGGGAAGAAGGTCGGCGATCGAATCTCCTCGCTTTGTGTAGATCCTCGCGACACCACTAACAAGAGGTCGTTGTCCGTGATCGTCGAGAGAACACTCCGGGAACAAAGGCGAAGGTAGAGGTATCAACAAATAAAGCCACCTCTAGCTTCCGTGGATGGAGTAAAATTGCTTGTTTCACTGATTCAATATACAAAAGCGAATGATAAGAGTAGTCGGATGGTGATCAGTCCATCGCGCACCCAAACCATTACTCTGCACACGAATAGGTGAATTATGCAACCAACTCTTGGAGTTAGACTGAAGATCTCGACAATCGAGGTTCGGAACAAAAGAGGGATGCAGGCTTTGCATCGGATCTAGCGTAGATGATGTCATCGTGTCGAAAAACACCGGAAGGCACAACAAGGAACAAAGAGAAGTCCAACAGAAGAAGGATTCCTCAGATAGCATGAAGTCCGGAGGTAGAAACACCGTTGCGAAAGGAGGAAGCGAACCCTGAAGGTACGACGGAACCCAACCACGAGAATTCCTGGACTCGAAGAGAAGATAAGAGAGCAGATTCAAAACACGCAGAGGTAAGAGGAGAATAGCAGAGGTTAAGGAGTAAAATCATACCTAATCAGATCTATCCAACCGATTTTCCCAAAATAGTTTTGACACTCTACTTCGGCCGTTAGCTAGGTTATCCTACAGGCTGGACTTGTGAGGTATCGTAACTGCTGAGCTCTGATACCACTCTGTAACACCCTCAAATCGGCCCTATACAAGTTTTAGCGCTTCCCGCCAAACCCGCATAGAAACGATTCAAGGACACCCACCAGGCACTTTCGTGCGGGTGGAAAACGAAGTAATATCATTACAAAACAATCCTCGATGGGACCCACAGAAAAGATATATATACAACACGACTCCAAGAGTCAAGGATACAGATATACAATACAAAGATCCAAATCACCTTGAAAATGATACAGCGTCCGAGTACGGACAATATGCAAATTGGGCTAAGAGCCCTGAAGAATAACCAATGGCGTCCATAACCCTGCCCAGGCCAAGCCAGAAGGGTAACCTTGCTAACGACGTCGATCTCAAACCTGCTAAACAAAAGGGGTGCCGACAAAGGGCAAAGGAAAAAGAGGAGCGTCAGTACTGAGGCCAGTACACGGCGAGGCTAGAATTCTGCGGCTCTCGCCTACATAGGTATGGTGGACTGAAGCGGCAGCGTAGCAGCACTAAACAACCTATAGAGACTCAGCAAAACTGGCGGCTATTAGAGAGGGATAAGAAAGACCTATTCGGATCCAACCTGATACTAACACCAAACATACCCATCCTGGCATTTCCCCCTCGAGATAAAACGAGGAAGTCAAACCGAGGAACTCACAAAGTTGGCAATTTTACTCATTCCGTTATAGTTGCAGCACTTACTAATCAGATGTAGATATCATGAGTCATCCTGAAGCATAAGTAGTAGGCAGTTTTAATTACCATTCTGTGGCAGTTGGAACCTTTACTAGTCAGATATAATTGTCCTGAGGAATCCCAAAACCTAGCAGTTTTTGGCACTTTTATCACATTCCATTGGAGTTGCAATACTTACTAGGCAGGTATAACGAAACAACCCAGATCCAGCAGTTGTTGGCATTTTTAATATCCATTCCGTTATAATTGAGCTGATTACTAGTCACATATCAAGTCAAATTTATAGTACTACTTTAGTTATGCTTGTCTATGATCGAGATACTTTGCTCCAAATCATCCATAACCGCGGACACGGCTTAGAAAGTTTTACCCTGCAGGGGTGCACAAATAGCAACACACACTCGATCAACCTCGGAAAAACCAACTCAAAACCCAACGAGGCTTTCACGACAAAGCGATCACATGATTCATAAATATTTCAGGGGGCCACCCCATTAAGCTACCCACAACAAAGTTGGCCGGCTCCGAGACGGACCCAAGGTTTGCGCCAATGGCTGTAAATGACTGGGAACCCGAAAGTGTGACTGGGCTTCTCGATACCGCGAAAACACTCCGCAATCCTAAACAGTACAGGTGCTCCACACACAATCTTAAATAAAATAGTAAAGCATGGCATAGGTATAGGATAATAATAAAGCCCCAAACTACTTTGTGGCCCCAAGAAATAGAAATGAATCAAGCTCTGACTCAGGGGGGTCCATAAGGCCTCCCGGATGTGGATAGTGCAAAAAATCAAGGAACATGTATCAAGTACTCGGGGTCCTACGGGACACAAGTGAGCGTGGAAGAACCAAATAACATCTATTGCCCACCGATGCCTCTGCATTAGTTATATCTAGCATTTTAATAGTTGTGTTTAAAGTCATGATCATCTCCACCATTAAGCATCTCCACCGTTTATCACGTGGCAACTTGCCGTCAACGGTGGAACGACAACGACGCAAAGCAACACAGAAGCAAGCAACTATGACTCGCAGGGCCGACTATCTATCAAACAACAGGCAATAGGATGTGTCCATGGCAATATAGAGGCTGCAAGGAGTATAAATGGTGCACAAAAACTAAAGCATCATGACACAGATAGCAATAGATCAACAGGAGGAAATACAGCTAAAAATGCAAAATAGGTAGAAGGGGGAGAGATGCTCTCCTGGGAAACACTGCCGAAGGATCATATCCAAAGAACTTGTCGATACTCGCATCAACTCATCAGCCTAATCCGCGAAGAAGAAAACACTAGAACAAACACCGGATGCACTATTTAATACTACGACGGAAGATCCGGCATGATTATGATATGATGCAGATGCGGTGCAATTAGGCAATATTAAGCGGAACCGGGGTCCCGACATTTAATTAGGCGGTTAAAGTTATTTAGAAACCCCGCAATTTAAATGTTGATTTATCAATGCAAAGCATGTCATCGGTTCGATATGCAAATTTAAATGGAGGCGATATGAGACAAATATAGCTCGCATATAGTCTCCATATTTAATTATGAGGTGAAGCGACTACACAACCTGGACCCGCAAAATATGTATGCAAGCATGTACAATAGATATCCAATGATTGTATGTTATATATTATAAAAAAATAGGGGTCTCGGAAAGGGGTCACACATCGGGGTTCGAAGATCTTGGGTGTTGAGGATCTTGGGGTTCGGGCGCACCGGGATTGGTCTTCAGATCCCCGGGATCAGGGCATGGCATTCGGATCCATGACGAAGATCTTGATGGCCCGACGGGGTTCGAACTCGGACCACGGAAGGAGAGCTTGGCGTTCTTGTCGAAGTGCTCGGGTGACGATGTCAGTCTTGGGTTCCGGGAAGGAGATGTTGGCGTTCTCGGGTCCATGGAGAACTTGATTCGGCATCGGTGGTCGAGGGTGAACCAAGTTCGGTTGTGGTGGACTTCGGGTGGCTTCTCAGGGTGCCCATCTGACTTGCAGCTTTTGTTCGCCGAGAGTGTACTAGGTATCATCACCATCGCGTAACAGCATCAACACCACGTCTACAACACCCAACTCCAAAGCACTACGGCATCAACAGGAACAAAAACACCACTAAAAAATGAAACAGGCTCGAGCCCCTCATTCCTTAGTATAGTACTGCACGGCGCGATGCGGTGGAACACGGGCGTCTGGGCGAGCACGCATGTGGAGGCCCTGGCCGGCACGGCGACGACCGGGCTCGAGGTGGAGAAGGGGCGCATCAGCGGGGCTCGAGGCCATGACGGTAACGACTCTGCAGGAAGGGGGATGAGCTCGGGCAGCGTCGGACTGACGGCGCTGGGCTTGCAGGGTGGCGGAGCTCTGTGGGCCAGGCGCAGCGCTGGCGAGATCGGGCCGTGGAGGAGCCACGGTGGCCGACGGAGAGGCTCGACGAGGATGGTTAGGAAGCGAGGGACCGAGGCCGATGAGGAGGCTCGGTGACGGCGGCGTGGACCAGAGGTGGCGACTGGAGGCGCTACGTGGCGAGGGAGGGCGCCTGGTAGGTCGCGGCGATGGGACGAAGCGCGCCGGGAGGAGACGGGCGGCCTCGGGCGACCGACGCGGAGGAAGTCGGTGATGGGGCCTGGTGGCGGGGCGGTTGAGGGCGGCTCGACGGAGGAGGCGACAAGGGGCGCGAGGTCGGGCCGGGGATCTGGTGGGTGGTTGTGGGGGCTCGCCGGCCGGGAGGAGAGGGGCACGGCCAAGGTGCTCGAGGAGGACGCGGGAGGCGACCGGAGGGCGGCGAGCGTGGCGGCGGGGAAGGTTGCCGGGGCGGAGGGAGCGCGGTCGGCGGCGCCAGAGGGAAAGGTGGAGGCGGCGGGTTGGAGGCGCAGACACGGGGAGGACGGGCCGGTCGGGAGTGGTGGGGCCACGGGGAGGCGCGGGACCCAAGGCGGGGCGGGGGTTGTCAAGAGCGGGCGGAAGGAGGTGTCCAGGCGGCAGGTGGTGGTGGCCCACCTGGTCGGGTGGACCAGGTGGTGGGCGGGTGTGAGCGGGACTGGGTGAGGGGATAGGTGGCTGTGGGGCCCAGGGGCAGGGAGAAGGAGGCGGCAGGGGTGTGGTGGCTGGCTAGGGTGGTTAGGTAGGGTGGATTAGGTTAGGGTTTTATTTGGAGGTGGCCGGCTGGGCTTTCGGGCCTGGCTGGCTGCCTCCTACAAAAATAATATAAATTTTGTTTATTTAAAACAGGGCTTTTTTGAACCGTTTTTAGACAAAACAAAATAATCCAGAGACTGGTGTTTATAGTTTGAATAAAAGACGGGGCATTCAGAAAACAAAACCAGGCTTTTCGAAAATAGTTTTAGACAAACAGATGCATGATAATGACGATGTTCAAATTCAATGTGGCATGATGACATGAGCATGCGGTCATGACGATGCAATGCACAAAAACACCGCGATTTTCTAGTAGTGGTTTTTGCGGGGCGCCACAACAATAAATAGGCATAAGTTTTCATCAAGTCCCTAGCTACTTCAAAATATACAACTTCTTCATCATGCATGCACTGCTGCTACCATCTCCATGATCAGGGAGGAAGAACTACACGTAGTAGTGCTTGGCCAGGAAGGTCCTGAGCCAGAGATCCTTGTGGTCCTCAGCCATCTGAACAATGCCATTGCCCATAGTCCGGTTGTCGAAGAGGTGGCTGAGTGCCACCATCAGAGCCTTAGGGATGTACCCCTTGGCTACCATGATGACGTCGTACAGAGCTGGGTGCACATCAGGAGGGGAAGCAGTGGTGATGGCGGTCGCCACCGCTTTCACGGCCTCGGTGATAAACATGATGGCAATGACGTCATCCTCTCCCAGCAGCGACCTCTTCATCTTCTTGCAAGGATCATAGCCACATGCAACGTAGGCATTTGTGATGCCACCTTGACCAACGCCGGCAGCACGAGAACCTGCAGCGGCATCGGTCTCGGCAACCTCATCAAGTACCACTGTCTCCTGGGTCTGTACGTATTCAGGGCATGGTTCGCCAAGAGGCTTAGTGGAGCCCATTGCAAACCTGCCAGTGGCAAGGCCGAAGGAGAAGATGGCCTCCATCTGCCTATAGTTGGCGACAGGCTTGTTCAGGTACTCGACATCCTTGGGGTGATCCTGAGACAATGAATTGGTGGGAGGTTTGCGAGGTTAGTGAGTCTAGTTTTCAAAATCAAAGGAGATGTTACTAAAATTAGTTAATACCGAGATGTGTCCCCTGTAGTGGGCATCCTCCAAGATGATGGTGCAGGTATCCTCGTCCCAGCTAGCTCCGCTAAGGTCTCTGAACTTGGAGATATGAATCCACCTGGTCCTCCACTTACGTAGGTGGTTGTACACCTGCTGGGAGGACACCTCGATGCCACAGAACTCAAACACCTTGCGGGAACAGTATTCAGGTGCACTCCTTTGAACCCCTTCTCCATCCTGACGCCGCTCTTGATGATCTCGCACATCTGGTTGAGCACGAACGCTAAGAGGAACGGTTCCCACTACATGGTGCCCTTAACCCCCTTGCACTGGCCTATGTTGTGGGCTTTTCTAGCCTTGGCTTTCTTCCTGGCCATGATTTTGGCAGCTTACTCTGCAATCTGCTCTACCGTGTGATGTCTACGCACTTCTATTCTTGTAGACAGTTGTTGGGCCTCCAAGTGCAGAGGTTTGTAGAACAGTAGCAAGTTTCCCTTAAGTGGATCACCCAAGGTTTATCGAACTCAGGGAGGAAGTGGTCAAAGGTATCCCTCTCAAGCAACCCTGCAATCAAGATACAAGAAGTCTCTTGTGTCCCCAACACACCCAATACACTTGTCAGGTGTATAGGTGCACTAGTTTGGCGAAGAGATAGTGAAATACAAGTGGTATGGATAATTATAAGTGGAAGCGGTGCTAGAAAAGAGCTTGACGGGTAGGAAGAGACTAAAGGCAATCTGAAATAAAGATGGAAGCAAACAAACATGTAACATATCTAGTTGCAAACGGTGTTTCAATGTTTAGAAACATGGCCTAGGGATCATACTTTCGCTAGTGAACACTCTCATATAAATATCTTCTATTTATGATACTACTCTGAACTACTCTCTGGTTGGACACTCTAATCCATGGTAGGGCAATAACAACACTCCTCAAAGTCCGCCTTCCCCATCTAGATAACCCCACACTATCACCTTGAGCGCTAGATGGTTCCAACAAACACCGCAATTTCATAGAGACATCCAACTCCAAATTTAACTCATAACAAGTATTTATGTAACCTTAGCCAAAGTGCCACACAGTGTGCACACTATCAACTTCACACAGGTGGGTATAAGCAGAGATTCATTAAAGCACTTGAGTAGCAGAATAGATCTATAGATTACAAAGCTCATGATCTTAATAAGATCATGCATAGAAAGAGAGATGAACACATAGCTACCGGTAGAGCCCTTAGCCTCGAGGAAGAACTACTCCCTCCTCATCATGGGAATCAACAACAGCGATGGAGATGGTGGTGGAGATCGATGGAGATGGCTTCGGGGGCACTTCCCTGTCCTGGCAGGGTGCCAGAACATAGAATTTCTGTCCCTAAATCTCCCCTTTGGTGGCGGCAGCGCTGTGGAACTTTTCGTGGCTGAAGGCCGGATGATTTAGGGTTTTCTCATCGGGAGGCTTCTTATAGGCGAAGGGGCAATGTCAGAGGGTGGAACAGGGGCCCACACCACCTGGTGGCACAACCAGGGGGACCCGCGCCACCACATGGTGTGGCCAGCCCCTGGCCCCTCTCCGTCTCATCTTCTGGCTCCGTGAGTCTTCCGATAAAATATCGACTTTGGCTTTTGTCTAGTCCAATTCCGAGAATATTCATTTTCTGGCTTTTCTAGAACCAAAAACAGAAGAAAACAGGCAACTGGCACTGTGGCATCTTGTTAATAGGTTAGTTTCAGAAAATGTGTAAAAATACTCCAAAGTGTGGACAAAACATAAGAAAGTGGATATAAAACAAGCATGGAACATCAAAAATTATAGATACGTTTGCAACGTATCAACATCCCCAAGCTTAACTCCTGCTCGTCCTCGAGTAGGTAAGTGATAAAAAGAATAATTTTTGAGGTGACATGCACCATCACAATCAAGATCAAACCAATTGCAAAGCATGAAAGGTGGGATCAAAGTACTCTAAACATGAGCATGAAAGATGAAATTCTAACAATAAGACATAGTAAATATGTTGTAACACGAAAAGATACAAACAAAGATCATGAATAACAACCCATTGAAATACGTTTGTTTGTTTCACGTATAGAAAACATAGCATAGTGGAATTCAGCTTGTCCCTCATGGAGTAGCAAAACATAAATGCATAGGACACCTTCAAAGTTCATAAGGGTGATTAGATACAAATAGTTCAAGAACAAGCAATATCAAAGTTATGTATCATTCAACAAGACTTGGGACAATGCACATTAAACTAAGAATGGCCACTATGCTCTCTCAATAGGTGCATAAATATAGAAGATGGAGACTCAACAGAAAAAGTAAAAGAAAGGCCTTCATAGGAGGAAGCAGGGATTCAAGTCTCATAAAGAGCTTCCAAAAATTATGGTACTTATTAGCTTTCAGCTCTCATTTCCCCTATCATAAGCATCTTGAAGTGATTAAGGTTAAAGTGAACAAACTATGGAGTATAAGCTTGACAAAGTATAAGTTGGCAATCTCATATTCCTTGAATACGAGGGATGCTCCTCGTGCTACTCAAGTTTAGTTACCAGTAAGTTCTTGTCATAGTAAGTACATGTGTACCATAGAGAACCGCCAACGGGGTACCCCTTGCACATGATACAGGAGCTATCCCATAATCAAAATGACAAGTCAAGCAGACAATGAGCATCTCGGGAATCTTCTTATTTACCATGGGAAAATAGTGCTTTTTTCTCTCTTTCCTCTTTTCTCATCTTTTTTTTCTTTTTCTCAATCTCAATCTCTTTTTTTATAAGAAGAATGCTCCATAGATTGCTCACTATGGTGGTGCTGCAAGTTCCCACCATGATTAGGCATGGCTTAGGCTAGCGGCCCAGGCATTTCTCTAATGCACATACATAACTCCATGGACTTACAAGCTCCCCTTTCATTTCACACTGACGACATCCATAAACAAAAGAGCATGATATCAACTGGGTACAATGTACAAGTGCAATGTTGAAAGCATTCCCCATGAAAACATGGTTCTGCTAATCCCAACGTATAAGTGCAAGCATATACAACATAGATGACACAATGGTTCAAGTTTATTAGGGACAAGAAAAGTAAAGTGTGCCATCAAGCTCACGAGAGCTTTAATCACTAATTTTCTCATAACAAGTTTAATTCAGAAGGTAGATATAAACATGAATATACTTAGAATAGCAAATGCTAATAGGTATGTATGGTGGACTCTTTTGAATAACTTGGTTTTATTTGGAGTTGGATGCATGAGTGGAACTCATACTTGGTTATGGAGGCTAGCAAAAGACTGGGAGCGAACAACTAAGAGAGCAATAATGACCATAATCATGCAAAACGACAAAACATTATTAATTAAAGCATAAAGTGATATTACAAGTCGAAAACTAAAGGATCATAGAGGCTATGGTGACTTGGTATAGTCTTAACCTGGTGTGAGCATGCGCCAAGTCAACCCAAATAAAGCATTAAAGGAGAATAGCACAATATTATGCTTTTATATGCTAAAACACCGCATGATTCTTTCAAGGCACATTAAGCAATCTCAATTGTTTGGAACAAGTCATGCTACAGCAATAATCACTAAGCATAAGGTCAAAGCAACATCTAGCATGACATGATAAAGTCTAAGCCACAGTCAAAACAACCTCACTTTTGTACCACTATAAGCATGAAGCTTCCTACTCTTTCCAACACCAATCGACTTATTTGAAACAACTCACAAAGATAATAATAAATAAAGATCAGTGAGCTTGTCTCACAAATACACAAAGAAGAACTAAAAAGTTCTAAGCTGAAAGCACAAGAAAACTAACGCTAAACACAGTGCTAGCAAAAGAGAACACTCACAAGATAATAAGAATGAAAACTAGAGTGTTCTAGGCTATGAAAACAGAGTGTGTCTCTCTCCAAAAGAGGTGTTGGGATCCAACCAACTTATTGCAGCAAACCAAGCAAAAGAAAACTAAAAACAAAAACAAAGACGCTCCAAGAACATCACAATAGTGCATGAAACAATAAAAACAAAGTGTCTAGAAAGACCTGCGATTTTTATTGATGAAGAAGGGGATGCCTTGGGCATCCCCAAGCTTTGACGCCTGTACCTCTTGAATATTTCTTGGGGTGACACGGGGTGGCATCCCCAAGCTTGAGCTTTTGTCCATTCTTCATCTCATTACATCATTCTTTCTCTACACCTGAAAATTTCCTTCATACAAAACTCCACACAATCTTCATTAGCAACATTAGTGCATTCAAAAGATAATAAACCTTTGGGTTTTAGTTTTAAAATAGAAAAACTTTCATTAAAAACACAATCTACTGTAGCAATTTCCTTAAAAAGCTCAATTCACCAAAAAGAATCCAAAAAGAAATCGATAAAGAGGCAAATGCAAATAATGGCAGAAATCTGTCAAAACAGACCAGTAGGTGAAAACTGATTTTTTTGAAGACCTTATGTTGCTCAAATTTAAAAGTGTTGAACTAACGAAAGTTAGCTAACAACCTTGGAGATTTATTCAGAAAAGTACAGCTCAATCCGATATACACGGATTTTTTACGAATTTTTACAGTGAAGCACAAAAATCTGTTTTAGGATAGCACTTCCCCAAATCTTACTTCCCTCTCATTGGAGGTTATTCTTGGCACAAAAATCAAAATAAAAAGGATAAGGAGAGGTTATTACATAAGTAATAACTTCCAAGACTCAAGAAAACTATTAGGTTATCTCCCAAGAAGTACTTTTCTTTAACGCCTTTGAGCTAGGCACGATAATTTTGATGATGTTCACATAAGAAATATGAATTGAAGTAAAACAGAGCATCAAGAAGCAAATATAAAACACATTTAAGTCTAACCCACTTTCTATGAAAAATAATCTTGTAAAGAAACAAGTCATGAAAGCACAAAGCAACAAGCATAGGGAAGCAAAATAAGTGCAGCTTCAAGACTTTCAACATAAAGAGGGGAAACTTAATATTATTGAGATGCATAAAACCATGTTTCCCTCTCTCATAATAACTTTCAGTAGCATCATGGATAAAATTAACAATATAACTACCACATAAAACATTCTTATCATGAGCCACATGCATAAAAGAATTAATACTCTCCACATAAACATAGTCATTCTTATTAATTGTAGTGGGAGCAAATTCAACAAAATAGCTATCATTATTATTCGCATCACCATAATCATCAAATATAGGAGGCATATTGTAATCATGATTATATTTCTCCTCAAAAGTAGGTGCACTAAAAATATCATATTCATCATTGTAATCATGATATATTGGAGGCATAGTATTATCAAAGTAATCTCCTCCGTGCTTGGGGGACTAAAAATATCATGCTCATCAAAACCAGCTTCCCCAAGCTTAGACTTTTCCATAGCATTAGCAATAATGGTGTTCAAATAATTCATACTAATAACATTGCTATTAGCATGCAAATAAAGTTCCATAGGTTTTTTAATTTTCTCCTCAAACACTTCATGTCCTAACTCAAGATAAATACTATAAAGCTCTCTAATTTTGTTGTTGTTTTCCATTAAGCCTAACTAGTGAAAATAAAAACATGAAACAAAAAGATATAATTGCAGAATATAAAGGAAATAACTTCGAGTACTCACACACCAGCAACCGTACTAGAAGATAGATTAGTAGCCAGAAGATGTGAGTACCTTTTACCTTACCTCCCCGGCAACGGCGCCAGAAAATAGCTTTGATGGCGCGTGGTTGACGTGGGAGCTTCTTCTTCTTCAATCCCCGGCAACGGCGCCAGAAAATAGCTTGATGTCTACGCACTTCTATTCTTGTAGACAGTTGTTGGGCCTCCAAGTGAAGAGGTTTGTAGAACAGTAGCAAGTTTCCCTTAAGTGGATCACCCAAGGTTTATCGAACTCAGGGAGGAAGTGGTCAAAGGTATCCCTCTCAAGCAACCCTGCAATCAAGATACAAGAAGTCTCTTGTGTGCCCAACAGACCCAATACACTTGTCAAGTGTATAGGTGCACTAGTTCAGCGAAGAGATAGTGAAATACAAGTGGTATGGATAATTATAAGTGGTAACAGTGCCAGAAAAGAGCTTGACAGGTAGGAAGAGACTAAAGGCAATCTGAAATAAAGATGGAAGCAAACAAACATGTAACATATCTAGTTACAAATGGTGTTTCAATGTTTAGAAATAAGGCCTAGGGATCATACTTTCGCTAGTGAACACTCTCATATAAATATCTTCTCTTTATGATACTACTCTGAACTACTCTCCGGTTGGACACTTTAATCCATGGTAAGGCTATAACAACACTTGTCAAACTCCGCCTTCCCCATCTAGATAACCCCACACTGTCACCTTGAGAGCTAGATGGTTCCAACAAACACCGCAATTTCATAGAGACATCCAACTCCAAATATAACTCATAACAAGTATTTATGTAACCTTAGCCAAAGTGCCACACGGTGTGCACACTGTTAACTTCACACACGTGGGGATAAGCAGAGATTTATTAAAGCACTTGAGTAGCAGAATAGATCTATAGATTACAAAGCTCATGATCTCAATAAGATCATGCATAGAAAGAGAGGTGAACACATAGCTACTGGTAGATCCCTTAGCCTCGAGGAAGAACTACTCCCTCCTCATCATGGGAATCAGCAACAACAATGGAGATGGTGGTGGAGATCGATGGAGATGGCTCTGGGGGCACTTCCCCGTCCCGGCGGGGTGCCAGAACAGAGACTTTCCGTCCCCCGAATCTCCCCTTTGGTGGCGGTGGCGCTGCGGAACTTTTCATGGCTAAAGACTGAATGATTTAGGGTTTTCTCATCGGGAGGCTTCTTATAGGCGAAGGGGCGATGTCAGAGGGTGGACCAGGGGCCCACACCACCTGGTGGCGCGGCCAGGGGGACCCGTGCCACCACATGGTGTGGCCAGCGCCTGGCCCCTCTCCGTCTCGTCTTCTGGCTCCGTGAGTCTTCCGGTAAAATATCGACTTTGGCTTTTGTCTAGTCCAATTTCGAGAATATTCATTTTCTGGATTTTCTAGAACCAAAAACAAAAGAAAATAGGCAACTGGCACTATGGCATCTTGTTAATAGGTTAGTTCCAGAAAATGTGTAAAAATACACTAAAGTATGGACAAAACATAAGAAAGTAGATGTAAAACAAGCATGGAACATCAAAAATTATAGATACGTTTGCAACGTATCACAGTGTACCCGGTCATCCGAGGCACATACAAGATCTCCGTTTGCTGAGGATAGGTGAGCCTCAGAGGCGGTAGCTAGGATTGGGTCTCAACGACAAAGGTCTCCTAAGAATCTAGGAGGGCCTGGCTGAACTCATCATTCATCATGTCCTACACATTTTACGGTGGCACGTATCAGGACCTAGACTACACACATGAACACAAGCCTAAACATGCAATGAGTCCAGGAAACCACCAATCTATGACCATACCTAGCAGTTCCTTAGTCATACTAACCCAGATCTACCGCAAACTACAGTCAGAACTAGAAGGGGCTAACCGACCGAAGCTACAAGACCTAGGGTTTGATGGAACTCATCAGCATTGGAGGAGCAGATCACGTCGAGGATGAAGATCTTGGAGAAAAACGCCTGCACCAGCCGGTCTACAACCACCACTAGCGATCCCGCCGCTTACTTGTTGCTTGATGTAGAACCTCGTGGGCTTGAGAGCTCGAAGAATGGGGAAAATGATGGCGATGGATGTTGGTGTGGCTAGTGGTGCTTTATACTGGCGCGTGTCAGCAGGCGGTGACGAAATTTCTCCCGCCAGCTTTTGGGGGAAACCCGTGGCTAGCGCCATCGCCGATCTCGCACGAGAGGCGCAGCTTTTCCCCCTTTTACACGAGCAGGGCCTGTCCCCGTGGAAACGCCCAAAATCAGCGTTCCCAGCAGGCCAAATTTTGGGCTGCTTTGAAGTTTGTGTGATGCAAGAAACACATGCGACCCAATACAACAAACGCCCTTATTTATTCTTGGCCCATGCGAGAAATAGGAAAATGGGCAACCAAACACGCCCTATAGGATCAAGAAGATCAAACAAACCCAAATAAATTCAACAAAAAATTGTATAGTTATTATTACAACACAACCAAATGGTACATGAATAATACAGCAAATATAGGAATTGTTCACCAACAAATACAACCAGTTTTTCATCAACACTACAACAAGTTGTTTTCCAACAATACAACAAACAAAAAATAAAAGGAGGGCTCAATGTTGTGCTCCAAACCATTTCCACCACTTCTCGATGAGATATTTTGTGAAGATTATCATGGGTCTCATTATCGCGAATGGCATGATATGAGGCAATGAAACGCGCCACCATATGCTCTCTCCTAGGCACTTGCACGGGAATTCCCATCAAGTCATAGTGGTGGCTGCGATCTACATCTTTGCCACGATCATACTCTATGATCATGTTATGCATGATGACACAAGCGGTCATAATGTACCAAAGGCATTCTTGGTCCTAAAATCTAGCCAGTCCTCTCACAATAGCAAATTGGGCTTGCAAAATCCCAAAGGTTCTCTTCACATCTTTACTAGATGCCGCTTGTGCGGCGTGGAAACCTTTTATTACCTTTGGGTTTGTGAACCGACTTCACAAAAGTTTTCCACCTTGGGTAGATGCCATCGGGAAGATAATAGACATAATTGTATTTGCGGTCATTTTCTTCAAACTTCACTTGTGGACCTTCATGCAATGCAATCCTTGACATAAGAGGAGACCGTTGAAGAACATTAATATCATTGCAAGACCCGGGCATTCCAAAAAATGCATGCCAAATTCAAGTCTCATAATCTTCCATGGCTTCAAGGATGATAGTGCAATCCTTCTTGTGGCCTTTGAATTGTCCATGCCATGCCGCAGGACAATTCTTCCAACTCCAATGCATACAATCAATAGAGCCAAGAATTCTAGGGAACCCCCTAGCCTTGTTATCCTCCAAAAGCCTAGCTGTGTCTTCGGCATTGGGGGATCTCAAGTAGACGGTGCCAAACACATGTACAATTGCGACGGAAAAGCACTTGACACACTCAATGGCTTGACTCTCACGCATTGCCAAGTGGTCATCAACAAGGTCTGCCGGTACACCGTATGCCATCATACGCAAGGCGGCGTTCACCTTCTAGTAGGTGCTATGCCTAAGCTCTCTGGTAGCATTCCTCCTTCGCTCGAAGAACCGATCAAACTTGGCCATCTCTTCACAAATGCGCCTGAACAAACCAATGCTCATCCTAAAACACCAACAAAAAATACTCCTCTGAGAAGATGGCATTGTCGTTGAAATACATCCGCATCAACCTCCCATGCCCTTCGATCCTTTCCCTGCACAACTTGCGCCTACCAAAAACCGAGCCACCGCGCTTCGGTTCTTTCGTCGAGCACCAAGCTAATAGAATCGATATGTTCTCATCTTCCTCGAGCTCTAGTTCATCATCGGATGAATCATATGATATCCTCTACAAGCACGAAAATACACTCACTTCGTCTACCGAAACTAAAATAAAATTTGGAGGAAAAATGACGCGACTAGCGGTGAAATGTACCTTGCGGCCATTTTGCCGAGCACCTAGCATGCGACAAGTAGCGTCTCGTCTTGAGGAGGACATGGCAGTCGTTGAGGGCAGTGCGGCAGCTCCGAGCTGGCCAAGGCACGGCGGCAGCAGTTCGCTTAGCGGCGCAAAAAAATAAGCGTCGCGTCGGCAGCTCACTTCGATTCCCGCCGCGGCGATCTTGGGGAAGGTGCGGGGAGGCGCGGCGGCGACAGATCTGCAGCTACTACACACAGAGAAGTGCCGCCGGTGGCGAATCAAAGCAGCGGCGCCGGTGGAATGGGGGTGGGAAATGGGGGCAGCGCGGGAGCGGGTGAGTTTTCAGCGGTAGTTGGGCTTCGCGCGCGTGGCCGAGTGATAGCATGTGTTGGACGGCGTGCAACATATTTGGTGCGCCAGTGAGAACAAATTGCTGTGCGCGGAATTTTTTTAGCGCGCGCGCAACTATGTCGCGCCTGCTAGAGGAGCAAAAGCAGTCGCACGCGCCAAATCGGCGGTTAGTTTTTGCGTGCCTCGTTTTCCAGCGGCTGTTGGAGTTGCTCTAACTACCTTCTATCCATGTAGTCCACGATGCACCACACGACATCACAGATGCCATTGTGCACTAGTAGAAACAAGGGGTTCTATTTGGAGCTCTAGTCTAGTGTGGGTTATGGGCTAGGACTAGTGTGAGCACTAGTCCTAGTTCGTCCCGGCTCCAACATCTAGGAGGCCCGTGGCATCTCTAGTCCCGGTTCGTAATACGGCCCGGGACTAGTGGGCTCGCGCCAGCCAGCCCCGTGAGCGTGAGCCTGTAGTCCCGGTTGGTATCATGGGCCGGGACTAGAGGTCAATCATTAGTCCCACTTCATAATACCAACCGGGACTATTAGTTTCTCTATATAATTTGGCTTCGTCCATGCCCGAGCCCATGGCCTTTTTCATCCAAGCAAGCCGAGTTCATGCCCATTTTTTCTCCAAGATTTGTCAAGATTTGGTGGCAACTCCTAAATCCAAGGTTTTAAAAGGTTAGCAACTTCATCCTTTCATCTATCATTGTTAGTTTAGCTCAATTCTCTATAAGTATAGAGGGATTTCATGCTCTAGAAGTAGAGGGGATTTATGTGTAATTTTAGACAAATTTTGACTAGGCAAAAAGTTACTGAAAATTGAAATGTCTAATTTTAGAGTTTTAGAGCTCAAAATGGAATGATGTTTTCACTGCTAGATCAATAATTAAAAACTCCACATTTTTCATGTTAAATGTTTTGTTCAATTCAAAAATTGGTGCATGTAAAATTTTCAAAATTCAAATTTTAGATTTCAACAAGTAAATGAAGTGAAAGTGATCCAAGCTTTTTCTATGGGGTTATTTATTCGTTTACCACTTGAGGTGTCTATGTACTCAGTTTTGCCACTAGATCCAAATCGTCTTTAATTTTACCACTGCTTCGGGCGCCCGAACTCGTTCCGTCACTGCTACCATTTCCGCTAGGTCAACGTTCTTGACTCAGCAATTGCCGTGGGACCGCGCGCATGGGGCCGAGTAGAGACACATTTCAAAAATACGACCGTCGCCACCTGTGGGACCGCAGAACGTTGGCCACGCGTGTTAAAACCGGCGGAACGCGTCGGCGGAGATCACAACATTGAGCAGGAATTGGAGGCGGGGGACGGGGTTGGAGGTGGAGGATGGGGTAGGAGCTCGCAGTGGTGAGCAGGAATCGATATCCATGTCTTCCTCAAGCTCCCGCGCCACCTCGCGGATCGAGAATTTAGTGCGCGTGGATATGCCGATCTTCCTATGTCCGCGGTGTCGGGTGGGCATTGATCGGAAGCTTTCGCACACATCCAAGAACGCCAATCGTCTGTTCTACGTGTGTAGCGTGAATGGGGTAAGAGAATTAAGCGCATTTTTGCAATTTTTGTGATCGGGATCCTTGAGAAATACGGGGGTTGATCTATTTAGCGTGCTTGCAGATGAAATGCTTCTTCCTTTGGGTTGATGTTCTAGCGCAGAAGCTGATGAATGAGCTCGTTGAAGAGCATGAAGAATGGTTGCCAATCCTGCCACAAACGATAGCGGCCGCAGCGCGAGCTCCGGCAGAGGAGACAGAGGGTGGAGCACTCATTGATAGGGAGGTAGTTACTGAGCTAATTAGGATGAACCAGAATATTAGGAAGCTCGAAGAGAAATCACAAATTTGCAATTACATTTGGGCATTTGTAGGTGGTATGGTAATTGCATTGGGTGTAATGTTGAAATTGTATGAAAAGGCATGAATTTGGGAGGAATTTCTAAGCTTGAAATAGTATGAAAAATGCTTGAAATAAGAAATGGCTTGTTATCATTTGTAAGGGAAAAGAAATTAAAAAAACTTCCTATAAAAAAAAGTATCCCAGAGCCGAGAGGCCAGTGTCGGTTTGACTAATGGGCCAACTCCATCGAATTAGGCCCATTCGGAGTGGGAAAATGAGAAGGGTTAGAAAATAAACAAAAAAGGTGGGGTGCGGCTAGGATTCGAACTCACGACCACGTGGTTTGTTAGTGTGAAGGGTTGCGCTGGTAAGCAGTGGGACAGATAGAAAGATGCTGAGAAAGAAAGAGAAGAACGCTACCTATACATCATTCTTGGGTTTAGGGTTTCAAAACACATGTCGTGTTTGTGATTTTCACGAGCATGTTGTATTTTTATACACAGATAAATGATTTTTTGCCACTTTTCAACACACATAAAGATCATTTGGGCACAAACATTTTTCAACACACCACTTATTTATCTTTGGGCACTTTAACACACCATTCATTCTAATAACTTGATGATGAGACTAGCTTGGTAATAAAGGTAGTGTTTATTTCTAGACTAGCTTGGTAATAAAGGTAGTGTTTATTTTTAGACTAGCTTGGTAATGAAGGTAGTGTTTACTCGTAGACTAACTTGGTAATAAACGTCCTAACATGTTCACTACTTGTTAGTTGTTACCCAATTTATAGTATAGTTTGGTAGCCATGTGAAAATTTTCAACACATAATGACGAGATCTTTGGGAACGAACACGAACACTTTTGAACACACAAATGGTTACACAAGATAAATAAGATGCAAATGCGATCACCATTACATAGATAAGTCCACGGACACGATACGACACATGACATAGAAAAGCACAATAAACACGATGAAACTAAAAACTCGAGGGTAGCTTCACGAACACCTTCATCTTGCACCTTGGCCACCTTCACCACTGCCGTCTTCAACTTCACTCATCCTCCTCGTAGGGGAGGCAGTGCATCTAGTTTGGGGTCGGGAAGATGCAGTCAATATTGGTGAAGATGTTGTACGTCGTGAAGAAGATTGACTCGCAGCCACACCAAAAGACTTGGCCGAGCAGCGCGTACGCGTCGAACGGGTTGGTGAAGGTGACCATGAGAAACTTGAGGGAGACGCCGTCATAAACGTCGTTGAGGCGATACATCACTGGTGAGCCCCGTGGGAGGTGGGCAAAGCCGGTGGTGAGGAAGCTGCGGGCGAGCTCGATGGAGCCCCTCCACCGTGACTGCGCCCACACACAGAGCATGCTCTCCATGAGGACACCCGCCGGGTAGCGCAGCTCTGGCACGGTAGGCGATCGACGAAAGGTTGGTCCGTTGTACTGCATCTTCGGTGGTGCTTGGGGCGAGAGGATGGAGGGCTCGCTTGGTGTTTGGAGTGGAGATTTCTGCTCTGGCTTGGGTGGTGTGTGGGAGAGGAAAAGGGTTGTATAAATAGGCTAGAAACGGTGGGTTAGGGTTAGGCAATGAAACGATGGGCGTATGAACACGTGTGTATCCGTGCGTCTGAATCGAGGAGGCGGCGGCGCGTGCAACTGAATCGAGCAGGCGACGACGCGTGGAACTGAATCGAGCAGGCGATGACGCGTGAATCTGAATTGACTTAAAGACTGAGACCTAGCGTGCCCACGCATTGCACAACATACACGAGCACAGACCACAACATGGCCCAACGGTCCATCTAGCATGCCCACTCGAAAAAAAGCATCCAGCCAATCAGATAGCAGAATGAGCTTCTCGCGGATCGCCCAAGTTTGCCCACAGATTCCTTCTAGAAGGACGATCGAATGGCTGCAGTTCAGCCTTAGGGTTACATCAACGGTCATTGTTCAGCGCTAGGGTTAGATCATTCAGGGTTTGGAAGCGAGTTTGACTAGGGTTTGACCAAATACTCAAATGAGTTTGAAATAGTTTTAAGTTTCAAAAACCACACCAAAGCTTCATTTTGGAGTGACTAAGAAGGATCCAGGCTTAGTTTTTCATTTTCTTTTGAAAAACTTGTTTAGATGTTGGTCAAAGTTAGGTTTGACCAAATAGTCAAATGAGCATAAAAAATTCAAAAAAAATAAAAAAAATGAAAAACCTGCGCACATAGTCTTCTTATGTCATATACTAAGGATTCAAGTCGATAAACAAGGTCTACATAGTTTCAAATAGAAGGTTCATGTACAATATGCGATATCTCGAACTCTGTTGTACGAAGTCAAGGGTTCAGAGAAGGGGTTTAGATTTGGATCATGAAAAGTTTCAAAAACCACACCAAAGCTTCATTTTGGAGTGACTAAGAAGGATCCAGGCTTAGTTTTTCATTTTCTTTTGAAAAACTTGTTTAAATGTTGGTCAAAGTTAGGTTTGACCAAATAGTCAAATGAGCATAAAAAATTCAAAAAAAAATCAAAAAAATGAAAAACCTGCGCACATAGTCTTCTTATGTCATATACTAAGGATTAAAGTCTATAAACAAGGTCTACATAGTTTCAAACATAAGGTTCATGTACAATATGCGATATCTCGAACTCTGTTGTACGAAGTCAAGGGTTCAGAGAAGGGGTTTAGGTTTGGATCATGAAAAGTTTCAAAAACCACACCAAAGCTTCATTTTGGAGTGACTAAGAAGGATCCGGGCTTAGTTTTTCATTTTCTTTTGAAAAACTTGTTTAAATGTTGGTCAAAGTTAGGTTTGACCAAATAGTCAAATGAGCATAAAAATTTCAAAAAAAATCAAAAAAATGAAAAACCTACGCACATAGTCTTCTTATGTCATATACTAAGGATTCAAGTCGATAAACAAGGTCTACATAGTTTTAAACATAAGGTTCATGTACAATATGCGATATCTCGAACTCTGTTGTATGAAGTCAAGGGTTTAGAGAAGGGGTTTAGGTTTGGATCATGAAAAGTTTCAAAAACCACACCAAAGCTTCATTTTGGAGTGACTAAGAAGGATCCAGGCTTAGTTTTTCATTTTCTTTTGAAAAACTTGTTTAAATGTTGGTCAAAGTTAGGTGTGACCAAATAGTCAAATGAGCATAAAAAATTCAAAAAAAATCAAAAAAATGAAAAACCTGCGCACATAGTCTTCTTATGTCATATACTAAGGATTCAAGTAGATAAACAATGTCTACATAGTTTCAAATAGAAGGTTCATGTACAATATGCGATATCTCGAACTCTGTTGTACGAAGTCAAGGGTTCAGAGAAGGGGTTTAGGTTTGGATCATGAAAAGTTTCAAAAACCACACCAAAGCTTTATATAAACAAAGTTAGGTTTGACCAAATAGTCTTCTTATGTCATATAAACAGTCTACATACTTGGAAACACAAATACAACAACATTGGTCCAAATAAGCATTGCAACATCCAAATAACATAGGTCCAACATTATTCAACACAAATACAACAACATTCATAATGTTTCAAACATTATACTTGGTTCTTGCCACCACTTTGCTCCTTGTGTTTCTTGCCACCACTTTGCTCCTTGTGATCATTGTGCTTATTGCCACCACTTTCCTCCTTGTTCTCTTCTCTTCTACTCTTCTCCTCTTTGTTGGAGGCACCTCAAGTACCTCAGAGCTCACTGCCACCACTTTGTTTGAACCTACCACAGAGTTATACAACCCAAACATAAAGGGTTGTGAGATCATGTCAAGTGATACATGTAAAATAGTATTGGCAAGATTTACATACCAAGCAGAACACACAACCATAGAAGGTTGGTCACCATCATTTGGAGCCTCAGTTGGAGCATTATTTTGCTCATCAGTTTGATAATTATTTGGAGCCTCAATTTGATCATCATTTGGAGCCTCAGTTGGAGCAGTATTTTGCTCATCAATTTGATCATCATTTGGAGCCTCAATTGGATCATCATTTGGATCCTCAATTTGATCATCATTTTGATCATCAGTTTGATAATCATCTGAAGCCTCATTTTGATCATCATTTGGAGCCTCATTTTGATCATTGTCTACAACCGTCTGCTGACCATCATTTTCATCATTGAAACACTCTCCGAACGCTGGATCTACTACGTTATCACAATACTTTGCAAAATGACCAGACCCACCACACCTTGTGCACTTACGCTTCCTTGCTCCAAGTCCAGCTCCTTTGCTGCGAGGTCTTATTCGACTCTTCCTTGGTCTACCTGCTGCTCTCTTCAAAACTGGAGCACAAAGTTTGAAACCAGGGTCCACTATGTCCCATTGTTGTTTTCCCTCCAGAGCAGGTAAGGCATGTGCATATGTAGCTTTGAACCTTGCAACAGAGTAGTATTCATGCACATACTGTTGTATGTTCCCTGCTTGACCAGAGAGAGTTGTGATGAAAAACAAGGCATGAATGCATGGTAACCCAGTTATCTGCCATTGCCTGCAACTGCAAGTTCTAGCTTCTAAATCCACTAGATATCTCCATTCCCTCTTCTCTTTATCCAAAAATGACACCTCTGTTGTGGTGGCCGAGCAAAGAGTCATGTCCATTTCCAAGCCTCTTGTTTTGTGCTTCAATTCATTCATCATAGAAGGGATGATAATGTGGCCCATGAATTTTGCCGCGGCTATTCCTGCACAAACATGAAACTTCTTAATGTATTCTATCCTTATCTTGTCAAGCAAATCCACCAAATAAAGACCCTTTAGTTTCCGGATCATTGCATTGAAAGACTCTCCAAGATTATTGTGCACATATTCAACTTTGCTCAGTTCAGTGAATTGGCTTCTGGCCCATAACTTGGAGTGGTGTGTTTGCAAGTATTCCTTCACTTTGCCATTCTTGTATAGCTGCCTCATGTGGTAGTTGTGCTTCTTCACACTACAAGTCAAAGATGCTGGCCACAAATTGTCGGCATACACCTTTCCTTTGAATTTCTTCCCAAAATTTGCAGCAAGGTGACGCATGCATTCCCTATGCTCTACTCCAGGGAACACATTGTCCATGAAGTACAAGCGTCAAAGCTTGGGGATGCTCAAGGCATCCCCTTCTTCATCAATAAAAATCTCAGGTTCTTCCAAACACTTCATTTTTATTGTTTCATACACAATTGTGCTGTTCTTGGAGCGTCTTCGTTTTCGTTTGCTTAGTTTGCTTGAATAAATTGGTTGGACCCCCTCTTTCATACATTAGTTTTCAAATAAGTGTGGTTTGGATTGGAAAAGAGCTGGAAAAGTTCATGCTTAAGTGGTAAAAGGAGCTCGTTTTTTACGGTGGCCTAAGCTTTGTCATGTCATGCTTGATATTGTTTTGGATTTATGCTTAGTGATTTTTGTTGTAGCATGACATGTTATAAACAATTGAGATTGCTTAATGTGCCTTGAAAGAATCATGCGTTGTTTTAGCATATTAAAGCATAGTATTGTGGTATTCTCTTTTGATGCTTTATTTGGGTTGACTTGGCGCATGCTCACACCATGTTATGACTATCCGAAGTCACCATAGCCTTTATGATCCTTTAGTTTTTTACTTGTAATATCACTTTATGCTTTAATTAATGATGTTTTATCGCTTTGCATGATTATGGCCATTATTGCTCTTTTAGTTGGTCGCTCCCAGTCTTTTGCTAGCCTCCATAACCAAGTATGAGTTCCACTCATGCATCCAACTCCAAATAAAACCAAGTTATCCCAAAGAGTCCACTATACCTACCTATTAGCATTTGCTATTCCAAGTATATTTATGCTTTTATCTACCTTCCGAATTAAACTTGTTATGAGAAAACTAGTGATTAAAGTTCTCACAAACTTGATGGCACACTTTACTTTTCTTGTCCCTAATAAACTTGAACCATTGTGTCATCTATGTTGTATATGCTTGCACTTATATGTTGGGGATTAGCAGAACGATGATGTCATGGAGAACGCTTTCAACATTGCATGTGTACATTGTACCTAGTTGATATCATGCTCTTTTGTCTATGGATGTCGTCGGTGTGAAATGAAAGGGGAGCTTGTAAGTACATGGAGTTATGTATGTGTGTTAGAGAAATGCTTGGGCCGCCGGTCTAATCCATGCCTAATCATGGTGGAAACCCGCAGCGTAACCATAATGAGAAATCTATGAAGCATTCTTCTTATAAAAAAAGAGATAGAGATTGAGAAAAAGGAAAAAAAGAGATGAGAAAAGAGGAAAGAGAGAAAAAAGCACCATTTTCCCATGGTAAATAAGAAGATTGCTGAGATGCTCGTTGTCTGCTTGCCTTGTCATTTTGATATGGGGATTCTTCCGTATCATCGGGCAAGGGGTACCCCGTTGGCAGTTCTCTATGATAGACATGTACTTACTATGACAAGAACTTACCGGTAACTAAACTTGAGTAGCATGAGGAGCGGCCCTCGTATTCAAGGGACATGAGATTTCCAACTTATACTTTGTCAAGCATATACTCTATAGTTTGTTCACTTTAAGCTTAATCACTTCAAGATGCTTATGATAGGGGCAATGAGAGCTGAAAGCTAATAAGTACCATAATTTTTGGAAACTCTTTATGAGACTTGAATCCCTGCTTCCTTCTATGAAGATCTTTCTTCCACTTTTATATTGAGTCTCCACCTTCTATCTTTATGCACCAATTAAGAGAGCATAGTTATCATTCTTAGTTCTATGTGCATTGTCCCAAGACTTGTTGATTGATGCATAACTTTGATATTGCTTGTTCCTAAACTATTTGTATCTAGTCACTCTTATGAACTTTGAAGGTGTCCTATGCATTTATATTTTGCTACTCTATGAGGGACAAGCTGAATACCATTCTCATTATGCTTTCTTTATGTGAAACAAACAAACGTCTTGCAAAGCATTGTTATTCATGAATCTTTTGTTTGTGTCTTTTCATGTTACAACATAGTTCCTATGTCTTATTTTTAGAATTCTATCTTTCATGATTCATGTTTAGAGTACCTTAATCCCAGCTATCAATACTTTTACAATAATGATGATTAAGATTGTGTTGTCTGCATGTCACCTCAAACATTATATTGTTTTGATCGTTTACCTACTCGAGGACGAGCAGGAACTAAGCTTGGGGATGTTGATACGTCCATAACGTATCTATAATTTTTGATGGTTTTATGCTAATAATATGTTTTTGACACTCCTTTTTGTATAAATTTTATAATTTATTTGGACTAACCTACTAATAGTTGCAAAAGTGCACAATGTTCTTGTTTTACACTTTGATGTGTAGGAAT
Source organism: Avena sativa (assembly GCA_916181665.1). Taxonomy (NCBI): domain Eukaryota; kingdom Viridiplantae; phylum Streptophyta; class Magnoliopsida; order Poales; family Poaceae; genus Avena; species Avena sativa. The sequence goes on from OV702289.1 coordinate 599,175,544, forward strand.
TACCAAGAATACAAGTGGAAACCTTGTTGGAGTCAAATTGGGATTTTTCCAGAAATCTGTCTCAGAACTCGTTTTGAAGATGGTCAGGTTTCGGGTCGAAGACGGTGTCAAACGGAAAACTCTTCAACTACAAAGTTGTTGGAAATTTCGCGACAAACGTTCTAGACATAAAATTTAGTTGATTTCGAGTCCGGACGGGCCTTTTAGGTCCGATTTACTACAGTCCAAGATGGAGTGACGGGAATCCGAGAAGCTATATAAAGGGAGGAAACCTAATTCACCCAGGGCATCGCCACCCACGAATTTGCAGCCACCAAAGCCACATTTTTGCCTCCCCCATGGATCCCCTCTCCATGGGGGAGGGCTCCCAAGAAGCCATGAAGGAAGGGGGCTAAGGGGCGGTGGTTCATCCTCCCACACACCTATGTACCGTCCTATGTAAACATGGTGTTTGATGGTATAAGTTATAATCCTATGATCTATGTCATGTGTGTGTAGTTTTTTGTTCTTAGATTGAATGGTTGAACGTATTTGGTTCATTAGAGTTGTATGTTGATATGGTACAGTCCTTTCGTGTCCATTATATTTGTGCGCGCATGGATTAAACATCATAGGGTTTGTAGTATGTGTAAGAGGAAGGGGGAAGTTCTGCCGGAGTGACAGAAACCTGAGGACGCGAACCGAAACGTTGCATGTATGGGAGTAAGAGGACCATTAAACTTAAGGCTATGGTTGGGGAAACCTTAATGCATTTATTAGTACTTACGGATGTTTGCTAACAATCCAATCATATAGTACATGTAATTCTAAGTAGTGAAGCGCTTGTATATCTATTCGCTATTTAAACTTGGACAAAGCCACCACAATTACCACCACTATTCCACACTCATGGTTCTATTAGTTTAGTGTATTTTATTGCTGCAGCAACTAGCTTTACTTTCTTATTATTTATTATCATGCAAAGCTATCTCTATTACTCATATTGTTGCTCTAGTTTTATTTCCTAGATAATGCAAACGTTTAGTGTGCGTAGAGTTGTATCAGTGGTTGATAGAACTTGAGAGAATATTTATCCTACCTTTAGCTCCTCGTTGGGTTGGACACTCTTACTTATCGAAAAGGCTACACACGATCCCCTATACTTGTGGGTTATCAAGCTGCCATTACGACGACATGATTCTGCCCGAGAAGGTCCAAGTGCTGGCACAACCATGTCATTTTGCCTCACATGAAATTTTCCTTTCTCCTTATGCTTAGCAAACATGGTAGCGAGGTCTACATCATTGCTAACTTTCACCCATTCAGTTCCTCCAGCATAGTATCTGAATTCCACTTCATCATGCAAACCCCAAGGATATGGACTGCAAATTACCTCCCCAAAATGTCTAAAATTCCAATTACAATCCATTGGCAATGGATAATCGAACCCTCCTTGGAATTTCTTGTTATCATTTGCATCCACGATGTACCGGTCCCTTCTAATGTTCACCAAGAAAGCAACCCGCAACTCCATCCTAACCCACAAAAAACAGAGAGACAATTAGCACACCAATACCAAAATCAACCAAAAAACTAATTAAACCATGTGGAATCGACTATTGCAATGCACAAAAAAGCTCAATGGTAACAATACTTACCCCTCGGGAACCCATTCATGGATGCGGAGGGTCTCCAGCCCGACCCCTGCCTCGTCAAGGTCATCGCTACCGCTTGCCATTTCGTCGAGCAGGTGGCAGGCACACTGGCGGAAACAAGCGCCCTATCGATGGCGTCTCAAGACGGTGGCAGCGGAGCAGGTGGCAGCGGAGAAAGTGGAGGTGGAGCAGGTGGTGTCAGAGGAACGGGCGGTGGAGCAGGTGGACACACTGGACGGCCGCGGTGGCGCAGGTGGCGTCCCTAGTGGTGGCGGGAGCAGGGGTGGTTCGAGAGCGAGAATAGGGGGCGATGGTGCTCGTGGTCCCACCTGTAAGATCAAGGGGCGAGAAAAGGGGCGGGAGCACCGTTGCACGGTCCCACCTGTAAGATCTGGACCCACCCGGCCACTAACGGCACGAGACGGAATCGGGCCAAAACTGGCCGTTTGGCCTCGCTAGAGAAGATGCGCCTGAGGCAGTGCTAAAACTAAGAACGATTTGGCTCTAGTAGCAAAACTGAGTACATAGATGCCTCAAGTGGCAAACTAATAAATAACCCTTTTATATGTTGTTAGTACGGAGTAGGTGCACCTATTTTGGGTACTGGTCCATTTAGTAAAATTTCTTGAAAATAGTTTAAAAAATGAGAAGGTTTTGGGCAAAACCAAATTAGGGATATAGAAAATAGTGTTGCTTTGAAAAGTGAGGAAATAGGGTTTTTCTTTAAATAGTGTTGCTCATTTAATGATCTAGAAGCTCACAATAATTCATGACGTTGTGTAATGGTTTTTTATATACTTATAAAATAATGCAGATGGTCCGGGAATGGATGTACGGTACTGACCGACGCTTTGGCGAGTTCATTAATGGCGTGCATGAATTCCTCTGTGTGGCTAATGCGAACAAGCGGAATGGTTTTGTATTCTGCCCAAGTAGTGTCTGTAAGAATCTGAAGGATTAGTCTAACTCAAAAACCCTGCATAGCCACCTGTTTCGGTCCGTTTTTATGCCCAGCTATAATTGTTGAACCAAGCACGAAGAGAGAAAGGGGTTATAATGGAATACAATAAAGAATAAGAGGATGATGACAACTATCATGGGTTTCCTGAATACGGTGATACTTCCATGGGGGAAGTTGAAGGGGAGGATGAAGAAGAGGCACATGATGAGCCCGCTGATGATCTTGGTCGGACCATTGCTGATGCATGGAGAGACTTCAAAAATGAAAAGGAGAGGGAGAAGTTCGATCACATGTTAGTGGATCACAAAAAGTTGTTGTACCCAACTTGCGAAAATGGTCTTGAAAAGCTGGGTAGCACACTAGAATTGATGCGATGGAAGACATAGTGTGGTCTATCTGATTTTGGATTTGAAAAGTTGCTCCAAATGGTGAAGAATATGCTTCTAAAGGATAACGTATTTCCCACCAGTACGTAGGAAGCAAAGAAGTTTGTATACCCTCTAGGTTTAGAGGTTCAGAAGATACATGCATGCCCTAATGACTGCATTCTCTACCGCGGTGAGGAGTACGAGAATTTGGATGCATGCCCGGTATACACTGCATTGCGGCATAAGATTTGATGAGATGACCCTAGTGATGTTGAGGGAGAGCCCTTCGGAAGAGGGGTTTTGCCAAGGTGATGTGGTATGCTACTATAATACCATAGTTGAAACGTTTGTTCAGAAACAAAGAACATGCCAAGTTGTTGCGATGGCACAAAGAGGAAGGTAAGTCAGACAGGATGTTGAGACACCCCACTGATGGGTCGCAGTGGAGAAAAATCGATAGAAAGTACCCAGAATTTGTAGATGATGCAAGGAACTTAAGGTTTGGTCTAAGTAAAGATGGCATGAATCCTTTTGGGGAGCAGAGCTCTAGTCATAGCACCTGGCACATGACTATATGTATCTATAACCTTCCTCCTTGGTTGTGCATGAAGTGGAAGTTCATTATGATGCCAGTGTTGATCCAAGGCCCAAAGCAACCTGACAACGATATTGATGTGTACCTAAGGCATGTAGAACTTCTACAGTAGTGGCACGACGAAGATGTACATGTGTGGGATGAGCACAAACAAGCGCCATTTGACCTATGAGCATTGTTGTTCGTAATCATCAATGATTGGCCTGCTCTTATTAACCTTTCAAGACAGTCAAACAAGGGATACAATACATGCACGCACTGTTTAGATGAGACTGAAAGTATATATTTGGAACATTGTAGGAAGAATGTGTACCGGGGTATCATCGATTTCTTTTGGCCAAGCATCCCTTAAGAAAGAAAGGCAAGCATTTCAACGGTCAGGCATGTTACCAGCCGAAGACTAAGGAACATACTGGTGCTGATGTATTTGATATGGTCAAGGATTTGGATCAAATAGTAACCTTTGGAAAGGGTCCTGGCGGACAATCTATCCCGAAGGACGCTGGCGGACACGCACCCGTGTGGAAGAAAAAATCTATATTTTGGAAGCTACCCTATTGGAAATTCCTAGAGGTCCGCTTTGCAATCGACGTGATGCATGTGATGAAGAATCTTTGTCTGAACCTGCTAGGCTTCTAGGGCATGTATGGGAAGACAAAAGATACATCGGAAGGATGGCAAGACCAACAACATATGAAAGACCCAGAAGGCCTGCATCCAGAATGGTTTCAAGGTCCTGTCAGATACGCTCTTACCAAAAAAGAGAAGGAAATATTTTTTGAATGCCTGAGCAGTATCAAGGTCCCGTCTAGCTTCTTGGCGAATATAAAGGGAATCATAAATATGGCAGAGAAAAAGTTCCAAAACCAAAAGTCTCATGACTGCCACGTGATTATGACGCAATTGCTTCCAATTCAATTGAGGGGCCTTCTACCGGATTATGTTCGAGTAACCATTGTGAATCTATGTGCATTCCTCAATGCAATCTCTCATAATATAATCAATCTTGAAGATCTATCATGGTTACAAAATGATGTGGTCCAATGTCTTGTCAGTTTCGAGTTGGTGTTCCCACCATCCTTCTTCAATATTATGACGCACCTCCTGGTTCACCTAGTCGAAGAGATTTCCATTCTCGGTCCTGTATTTCTACACAATATGTTCCCTTTGAGAGGTTCATGTGAGTCTTAAATAAATATGTTTGTAACCGTGCTAGGCCAGAAGGAAGCATCTCCAAGGGCTATGGAATAGAGGAGGTCATTGAGTTTTGTGTTGACTTTGTTCCTAACCTTAAGCTGATTGGTCTTCCTCAATCACGGCATGAGGGGAGAATGAGTGGAAAAGAAACACTAGGAAGGAAATCAATAATATTTAGGGACGGGCATTCTTACATTGAAGCACATTACACAGTTCTACAGAATTCTACCTTGGCGGCTCTATCTATCAAGGAACACAAGAAAATTGTACGCTCCAACAACCCTGGGAAGCATGACGACTGGATTAGAAATGAACACATGAAGACTTTTGGCGGTTGGTTGCAAGCACATCTCATAAAAAACAACACTCTTGGAGATGATATGTACTTGTTCTCCAGGTCACCATCTTCGACTATATTGACTTTCCAAGGGTACGAGATAAATGGAAAAACATTTTACACGATCGCCCAAGATAAAAAGAGCACCAACCAAAACAGTGTTGTCCACTTTGATGCAACAAACAACAATGGGTCAAAGACCACATATTATGGTTACATAGAGGAGATATAGGAACATGAATATGGACCTAATTTTAAGGTCCCCTTGTTTCGGTGCAAATGGTCAAGCTAACAGGAGGCGGGGTAAAGGTAGACAGAATGACAACAGTGGATCTCAACAATCTTCCGTACTTAGACGAACCATTCGTCCTAGCCAATCATGTGGCTCAGGTTTTCTATGTGAAGGACATGTCTACCAAACCGAGAAAAAGAAAAAATAAGCAAAAGAATACATCGGACAATGAGTCAAAGCACCACATAGTTCTTTCAGGGAAAAGAAACTTTGTGGGAGTGGAGGACAAGACAAACATGTCAGAAGATTATGATAAGTTTCATGAAATTCTTCCCTTCGTAGTGAACACTAATCCAACAACCCCGTTAATTAATGAAGATGCTCCATGGTTACGGCACAATCAACAAGGGACACACGTAAAGAAACAATGTGTAATAATGTATTAAACATTTTATGTAACTGTGTTCTGAAAACTCAGAAGAAAACATTTATGTAATGTATTGTTCTCGAACATTCTGAATAGTTCCCAAGACAATCTCTTCATTTAACTGATTTGCTAATCTGGATATGAACTAACTTTCAAAAGTCAATTGTTAAACCTTCATTTTTGGTGATCTGCTTATATGGATATGAACTGACTCTCAATAGGTAGTATTGCAACTTGTTGTGGCCAACACCCAAGACATTTATTAATGTTAAAAAATAAGCACTCGAGCACTTGAGCAAACTCACAAGAATACAAGAACATATTCATAGTTCATGAGGGTTGTAAAGATACTAGCATGCAAGACATTTATTAGTCATAATCATGTCTAACCTATAGTACATAGCTTTAGGGTCTTCTTCGTCATCGTCATCGTCATCGCTAGGTGCACGCGACTGGATCCTTAGACGTTCCCCACCTTCTGTACGGGGAACCAGGGACCATGAACCATGGCATATTCTGGGGGCACCTACCACTCCGGCTTCGGATTCACAACGCATGGGGGGCTCCCGGATGACAACACCGCTACACCCACGGCCTTCACCACCGCCACCCTTCTTGTGGCTCTGTGGCGAGTTAAATTGCGGGTATTGCAGGTGAGGATGATCTCTCTCGGTGATGTAGCGCATCACACCAGCAATAGTCCGGTTTGCCCACCACAGGTGGCGGTCGTCTTCGTTGTGGTTCACCGGGAATGGGCCATCAACCCTCGTACCTAGCGAGATACCTTTCCTGTCGGTTAGCGAAGAAGGCATCCTAGGTGGCGTAGTTGTCGGGATCCTAATGGGGATCCATTCGCTGCTACGGCATGAGCTCGAGGTAGAAGTGGTTCATGATGGCCACCTGGAGGGCAGAACCTTGAGGCACAAGAGGGACAAGAACCCCTCCAGCGCTCAACATCCAGTCGGCAGGTAGCGGGTAGCTCGACAAGCATGGGTAGCTGCAGGCACACAGTGTATCGGTCTCCTCGAGGGTCATAAAGGCCCAGTATGCGGTGTCTGTTGTTGTGAGAGAGAAAAGTGTGGATGTGTGGATGTCCATGGTGTTCGGCCTAGATACAGAGGAAAATGGCGGGAAAACATGGCGGAAAGTGGAGGGAAATGGCAGGAAAGCATGGTGCATGGTTTGACAACTCTAAGATTGGCGGGAAATATCTTTAGTCCCGGTTAGTGGCTCCAACCGGGACTTTCGAAGGGCTCTAAGGTTTTTCAAGATGCAATCAATATACTAAGTTTTAATTGAAATAATGGCACAATGGTTAATAGTTTGAAGAGTTAGAATATTATTTTACAAAATAGAAAATGTTTTTGGATTAGTTATTCAAATTCAAACACTTTTCATGTTGAAAGTTTTGTCAAATTCGAAAATGTGCAAAAAAAAGTGAATGTGTTTTGAAATGAAAATGGCACAATTGATACATGATGCAAACAGATGTATGGATGATATATTCAGATTCCTTATAATTTTCTAATAATAATAGACATATTATTTATATTATTTGGATTTATTAAATAGGAGCTATGAATTTCCAAAGTTCTAATGTTTTTTAGTTACAAAAGTTACAAAAGCCCATCTAGTCTCAGGTCTATATACCAATCGGGACTAGAGGTCTAGCCTCGCGCGTGAAATCGGTGGAGGCCGAAAATAACTTCTAGTCCCGGGTCGTGGCATGACCTGAGACTAGAGGGGGGCCTTTAGTCCCAGGTCATGCCACGACCCGGGACTAAAGACCCTTTAGTCCCGGATTGTGGCATGACCCGGGACTAAAGGCCTTCGCCATATAACCCACCGCGACCTCCTTCTTCCTAGACCCTTCTCATTCTCGATCGAGCTCTAGCGCAGGAGGCGCCACACCGACCCGACGCCGGCAGGCTTCCCAAATCCTTCGGTGATTCTCGCTATCCGCCGTCTGAGCCTGCACCGCCACCACCACCACCAAACGCGCCACGCGCCATCATCCGAGCGTGCCATAGCCGCCAGCCACACTGTGACCGCCACCATCGTTGCCACCATCGTCGTCACCACTATTGCCGTCCTCGCGCACGTGCCGTCCGCCACCACTGATCGCCCTAGGTGTGCCCCGGCCTTCTCCCTCCCTCGGGCGCCATCTCGATCTGATGATCTGAATTAGAGTTAGGAAAATTAAAAGACATGAAATTTTCTCATCAAAATTTGATGGATTTAAGTAGATACATTGCAGTAGTGTTAGTAGTAATATAGTAGTATATTAGTAATAGTATTAGTATTAGTAGTAGTAGTAGTAGTCGTACTATTAGTAGTAGTATTACTACTATTTGTAGTAGTATTAGTAGTATTACTAGTATTTGTAGTAGTAGGTGTAGTATTTATAGTAGTATTAGTATTAATTAGTAGTAGTAGTATAGTGGTAGTCATAGTATTAGTATTAGGAAATGGTAAAAAAATATGAGTAAAAAATAGGGCATTTTTACCATATATTTGCTCATATCTACATAAAGGTGACCTTTTTTAGTACATTGCTCATTACTTACTCTTTTTTCTAACTTGTTTTACCTTTCTTTTTGGAATAGTTAAGTGATGGAGCGCACCGATGAAGAGGCCAACAATCTTATTATGGACATTATAAATGGTGAAAAAATTGGTGTTGCTAGAGAAAATGATCATAGAGAAGATGGTGTAGACGAGGATGAGATATCGTCATTTCTGAATGTATCCGGTGATGGACATTTGCTACTAGATGAAGGGTAAACAAACAACGATGATGAAGCGCAAACAAACAATGATGATGGCCCCTCGACAGCAACCGACGAGGTATATATATTAAGCCTATTGTGACTTGCATTAATTGATCTGTATATATATATTAATCACTCTTTCTTTTTTAGCCCTCTAGATCAAGGCAGTCGATAGCTAGAATGAAACGAGGCCCGAACTAAAAGTTGGATGGTAATCAAAGGTTCACCATCGACGAAATAGATGATAATGGACAACCAATTGCTTCAGAAAAGCACGCGGGGATGTTTGTAAATTAATGCGGAGTGATTGTTAGGGATAATCTCTCAATCACCATTTAAGAATGAATTAAGCCAAAGAATGCAGGTCAAGAATTCACTAGTTATGTCGACAATAATGCCAAAGATGACCTTTGGCAGAAGCTCATAGCACATTTCATACTACCTCTAGAGTATGAAGAATTCGAGGCAGATGGTACTACCCCAATTCCGGGTGGGCTTGAAAGAAGAGCGAGAATCAAGGAGTGGGCTCTAATGAAGATGGCCGAACTATTCCGGAACTACAAGAAAACTTTACACACGAAATATGTCGCGAAAGAGATAACTCCAAAATTCTCAGAAGCACTAGAGAAATTGAGAGAATAGTGGCCCGATTTTGTAAAGTACAAGGAATCTTTTGTAGCTAAGGAAAGACATGAAAAAAATAAGGAAAATTCTAAGCAAAAGATATACCACCATAAAATGGGGACAGGTGGCTGAGACTCTCGGGCATGTTCGTTTGCGGTACCAAAGTTCCCGAGCGAGTGCATCGCGGTACCTAAGTTATCTGAAATTGCCGCGTTTTGAAATATTGAGCCACCAACTACCGAGAGGGGCCATTTCGAGGCAAACTCATCTCACCCCTACCAAATCCAAACATTCCGTGAAATTGCCCCGTAAAGTAGACGGTCAGGACCCTCATGTCAGTAATATGTCAGTGACGCAAGCGCTAACGCGGCAACCACGTAGGCAAAGTGAGGGACTAAAGGAGCATGGTGCATTGACCAAATTCACAAATCCACTCCCTCCCTCCTTTTGCATAACACCAGCAGCGTCGAAATACCCTCTCCAACCAGAATGACCCCTTCGGACATTTGACTTCCGGCGCCAAGTTGTTGCGCCTACTCGCCGGTACCGAGCTCTAATGTCGAATGCCGTGCCAGCCATTGCGACGCTCTATCCCGCCTCTACAACTGACGAGTTGAGCAGTGCGAAGGATGGCAGATCCTATTGCCAAGGAAGAAGTACTTATGGCTAATTGCGGGTGAGCTACTCTTCTCTTTGCTATTCGCACTATCTATAACTGCTAGCTGGCTATTGGCATTACAGAGATAGATCGAACCTAGAATTGTTTTCTAGCATGACGCTGACAAACAATTCTTATCTTTTGTCCCCAATTTTATGTCAAGTAGGATCTCCACTGAACCTAAATACACGGTTATGGTCACCCTCTGCGGCTACCACATTAAATTAGCAGATGGGAAGAGCAAGTGGAATCAAGCTAGCTGTCTAAAGATGGAAGTAGGGCCTATGCAGTTATGCACTATCCCTGGTATGGTTGCTGTTGTGCATGAACTTGCTGAATGGGGCCGGAGCAGACTGCACGGTTCAACTTCATTGATGAACGAGGCTTCACGGTTCCTATAGCGTGTGATAGTCAGCTAATTGGGTTGATGAAACAGTTTGCTGGGCTTCGCGTGGGCTTCGCGTGGTTATGCTAATTTGTAAAATACTGGATGTGGAAGCTCCTGCTACTGGGAGTCGCCCAGCTATTATTGGACAGGGTGGTCTAACTCGAAACCCTGTTGTTGTCGAGCAAAATGTGGTTCCTCGTTCGCGACATGCTTCTGTCAGGCAACCTCCTCAAACGAGTCCCCGCATTGCCATTGTGCAAAACTCTGCTCTGAAATTTGCTGGTACTGGTCGTCCCCGTGGTGTTGCTGCTCTCGCTGCTGCTGACCCAATTCATGCCGCTATTGAGCAAACTAAGGCTTCCGGAGGCTGCCTCACTCTGGTTGCCAAGACCGCTGCCTTGCGTGTTGCTCCTCCTCGAAACCATGCTCAGGTTGTGCAAAACTCTTCTATGGAATCTTCTGGTACCGGTCGTCCACATGGTGTTGTTGCTCGAGGTGCTGCTGACCAATCCATGCCGCTGTTGAGCAAACTAAGGCGTTCGGAGGCTGCCCCGCTGTTGTTGACAAGACCGCTGCCTTGTGTGCTCCTCCTCCTCAAAACCGTGCTCAAATTGTGCGAACCCGTGCTCTGGAATCTGTTGGTACTGGTCGTCCCTGTGTTGTTGTTGATCTGGCCGCTGTTGACCCAATCCCAGCCGTTGTTGAGCAAACTAAGGCTTCCGGAGGCTGTCCCATTGTTGTTGCCAAGACTGTTTCCTTGTGTCCTCCTCGAACCCGTGCTCCAGTTCAGCGAGCTGCTGGTCTGGAGCTAGCTCATGGTCTGGACTCTACTAGCACTTGAAACACTGCTATTGTGGGAACTGCTCCTGATCATCGATGTGGCATGGTAGCAGCTGATCCTATTGTGGCTGCCGTTAGCCAGGGCCCTGCCTATCCACCAGTTATTGTAGCTCCCGCTACTAAGGGTCCTCGCCTTGCTCCTGGTCCTGGTACTTCCACCGAGGTTGCTCCAGCTAACGATGAAGTTGGTGATGGCGGTGGTGGCATTGTGGCTAGGTCTGATGGTGCCGCTCTACCTCTCGAACCTCTCGAAGGTTTCTATCCTGTAGAGCCTGATGATGGCAAAGTAATCGTTCGTATCGGTGTCAAGGATTATACTTCAAAATTAGATGATGGCACAGAAAAATTCTATGACGAGTTTGATGTAATCCTTGGCAGATACGATCCTGAAGTGGTAGAGTTATCTGACCTGATGGCATCGTTACGTGTGAAGGTGTTGTGGGGGTCCTCCCAGGTACACGGTTTGGAAAGGTAAAGAGAAAGCTCTGGGGGTCTTGCACGGGGATTGGACCAATAGCTTCAGGATGCTGTACAACTTCAAGGCGGAGGTACAAGCTAGGTGTCCGGAGAGTGTTGTGGAGATTGACACTGAATCAGTACGTGGTAAAATATATTTCAAAAGATTTTTCATGGTGCTTAACCTTGCATCCAGGGATTCAAGGATGATCACAACTGGATGTTCCCAGTGGAATTCGGGCTGTTTGAAACAGAAACGAAGGAAAACTGGGTCTGGTTTATGAGGCAGCTCAGGAGATCAATAGGACACATGGATCCATTGGCTATATCCACGGATTCATGTAAAGGGCTGACAAATGCAATGAAGGAGGTGTTCCCACGAGCTGAAGGTAGAGAATGTCATGCCCATATGATGCTCAACTTGTACTCACACTATGCAGGCAGCGTATTTCGTTACATGTTTCGTGCTGCTAGAGCTTACAAACCTAGTAGCAGCGAATATTTCATGAGCATGATTTTTGCGGAAGCCCCTGAACTTCTAGAGTACTTAGCCATCCATCATTCATAGCTATGGAAGAGGAGTCAATTCAACCCTAACATCAAAGTTGATTACATAAACAACAACCTTGCAGAATGCCTGAATAACTGGGTGAAGGACATAAAAGTGCGTCCTGTTCATATCTTGATGGACAACATATGTGGTATGATCATGAAGATATTAAATATAAGAAGAGAGATCGGTAGGAGACTTAGAGGACATATGCTACCTCCGGTTGTGCAGCAACTGCACAAGAGAAGCCGAGGTCTTGCTCATCTTAAGGTTCTCACGACAACCAGCAGCAGTTGTGAGGTGGTCGATATGTCCAAGAGTGGCAAAAGCGATGTTGTGAACATCCAGCTGCGAGAATGCACTTGCTTAGAGTGGAAGCATACCGGGAAACCTTGTGACCACGCCTTGGCCTTCTTGGTGAAGAAGAGAACTCTACCACATTTGGATCAGTATTTGTCAGACTACTACTCTATGGAAAAGTTCAGAGTTGCGTATGCTGAATCCATCGATCCATGTACAGACCCATCTCAGTGTCCTCAAGTCCAACTGACTTTCAAGCTTTGCCAGCTAGTTACAAAAAGGGGCAGAGGAAGACCTCATGTGAATAGGTTTAAGAATTTTCTCGAGAAGAAGGGTTCAGCTTTCTGTGCTACCAAGAAGGGCAAAACAGATGCAAGACACATACAATGACTCTAGTTGTGGTTTATGAAAAGAACACACATGCAATGACTCTGGTGGATCCATATGTGGTTTAGGAAAAGAACACACATGCAATGACTCTACAGCTGGTTCAGGAGAAGAACACACATGCAATGACACTGCTGGACTCTAGCTATGGTTTATGAAAAGAACACACATGCAATGACTCTAGTGGATCCATATGTGGTTTGTGGAAAGAACACACATGCAATTACTCTGGTGGATTCATATGTGGTTTGTGGAAAGAACACACATGCAATAACTATAGTTGTGGTTTATGAAAAGAACACACATGCAATGACTCTAGTGGATCCATATGTGATTTAGGAAAAGAACACACATGCAATGACTCTAGTGTTGGTTTAGGATAAAAGCACACATGCAATGACTCTAGTGTATCCATATGTGGTTTGTGAAAAGAACAAACATGCAATGACTCTAGTGGATCCATGTGGTTTATGAAAAGAACAGGCATGAAATGACTCTAGCTATGGTTTAGGAAAAGAACACACATGCAATGACACTGGTGGATCCATGTAGTTTATGAAAAGAACAGACATGCAATGACATTGGTTGATCCATATGTGGTTTGTTGAAAGAACACACATGCAATGACATTGGTTGATCCATATGTGGTTTGTGAAAAGAACACACATGAAATGACTCTAGTGCTAGTTTCATGAAAAGAACACACATGCAATGACTCTAGTGCTGGTTTTGTGGAAATAACACACATGCAATGACTCTAGTGGATCCATATGTGGTTCATGAAAAGAACACACATGCAATGACATTGGTGGATCCATATGTGGTTTGTGGAAAGAACATACATGCAATGACTCTTGTGGATCCATATGTGGTTCATGAAAAGAACACATATGCAATGACTAGTGGATCCATATGTGGTTCATGAAAAGAACACACATGCAATGACTCTAGTGGATAAATGTGGTTTGTGAAAAGAACACACATGCAATGACTCTAGCTGTGGTTTGTGACAATAACACACATGCAATGACTCTGGTGGATCCATATTAGGTTCATGAAAATAACACACGTGCAATGACTCTAGTGCTAGTTTAGGATAAAAACACACATGAAATGACTCTAGTGGATACATATGTGGTTTGTGAAAAGAACACACATGCAATGACTCTAGTGGATCCATGTGGTTTATGAAAAGAACAGACATGCAATGACTCTAGCTATGGTTTATGAAAAGAACACACATGCAATGGCACTGGTGGATCCATGTGGTTTATGAAAAGAACAGACATGCAATGACTCTGGTGGATCCATATGTGGTTTAGGAAAAGAACACACTGATGTCTACGCACTTCTATTCTTGTAGACAGTTGTTGGGCCTCCAAGTGTAGAGGTTTGTAGAACAGCAGCAAGTTTTCCCTTAAGTGGATCACCCAAGGTTTATCGAACTTAGGGAGGAAGTGGTCAAAGGTATTCCCTCTCAAGCAACCCTGGAATCAAGATACAAGAAGTCTCTTGTGTCCCCAACACACCCAATACACTTGTCAGGTGTATAGGTGCACTAGTTCGGCGAAGAGATAGTGAAATACAAGTGGTATGGATAATTATAGGTGGTAACGCTGCTAGAAAATACTTTGATGGCGTGGAAGAGACTAAAGGCAACCTGAAATAAAGATGGAAACAAGCAAACATGTAACAGATCTAGTTGCAAACGGTGTTTCAATGTTTAGAAACAAGGCCTAGGGATCATACTTTTGCTAGTGAACACTCTCATATAAATATCATCTCTTTATGATACTACTCTCCGGTTGGACACTAATCCATGGTAGGGCTATAACAGCACACCTCAAAGTAAGCCTTTCCCATCTAGATAACCCCACACTGTCACCTTGAGCACTAGATGGTTCCAACAAACACCACAATTTCATAAAGACATCCAACTCCAAATATAACTCATAACAAGTATTTGTAATCTCTAACCTAAGTGCCACCATGGTGTGCACGCTGTCACTTTCACACACATGGGGAGAGTAGAGATCTATTAAAGCACTTGAGTATCAAGGTAGATCTACTTTATTACAAAGCTCATGGTCACAATATGATCATGCATAGAAAGAGAGATGAACACATAGCTACCGGTAGAACCCTTAGCCTCGAGAAAGAACTACTCCCTCCTTATCATGGGAATCAGCAAAGGTGATGGAGATGGTGGTGGAGATCGATGGAGATGGCTCCGGGGGCACTTCCCCATCCCGGCAGGGTGCCGGAACAGAGACTTTTTGTCCACCGAATCTCCCCTTTGGTGGCGGCTGCACTGTGGAACTTTTCATGGCTGGAGGCTTGACGATTTAGTGGTTTATGCATCGGGAGGCATCTTATAGGCGAAGAGGCAAGGTCGGTTGGCGGCCAGGGGGCCCACACCACCTGGTGGCGCGGCTAGGGCTAGCCCACGCCACCATATGGTGTGGCCACCATGTGGCCCCTCTCCGTCTCGTCTTCTGGCTCCGTGAGTCTTCCAGTAAGATATCGACTTTGGCTTTTGTCCGGTCCAATTCCGAGAATATTGATTTTCTGGCTTTCCTAGAACCAAAAATAGCAGAAAATAGGCAGCTAGCACTGTGGCTCTTGTTAATAGGTTAGTCCAAGAAAGTGTATAAAAAGTACTCCAAAGTGTGGACAAAACATAAGAAAGTAGATAAAAACCAAGCATGGAACATCAAAAATTATGGATATGTTAGCAACGTATCACACACATGCAATTACACTGGTGGATCCATGTTGTTTATGAAAAGAACAGACATGCAATGACTCTGGTGGATCCATATGTGGTTTGTGAAAAGAACACACATGCAATGACTCTAGTGGATCCATGTGGTTTATGAAAAGAACAGACATGCAATGACTCTAGTTGTGGTTCATGAAAAGAACACACATGCAATGACACTGGTGGACTCAGGCTGTGGTTTATGAAAAGAACACACATGCAATGAGTATGGTGGATCCATATGTGGTTTATGAAAAGAACACACATGCAATGACTCTAGTGCTGGTTTAGGAGAGGAATACACATGCAATGACAGTGGTGGACTCTATCTGTGGTTTATGAAAAGAACACACATGCAATGACACTGGTGGATCCATGTGGTTTATGAAAAGAACACACATGCATTAACACTAGTGGACTCTAGTTGTGGTTTGTGGAAAGAACACACATGCAATGAGTCTAGTGGATCCATATGTGGTTCATGAAAAGAACACACATGCAATGACTCTAGTGGATCTAGTTGTGGTTTATGAAAAGAACACACATGCAATGACTCTGGTGGATCCATATGTGGTTTGTGAAAAGAACACACATGCAATGACATTGGTTGATCCATATGTGGTTTGTGAAAACAACATACATGCACTGACTCTAGTGCTAGTTTCATTAAAAGAACACACATGCAATGACTCTAGTTGTGGTTCATGAAAATAACACACATGCAATGACTCTAGTGCTGGTTTTGTGAAAAGAACACACATGCAATGACTCTAGTGGATCCATATGTGGTTCATGAAAATAACACACATTCAATGACTATAGTGGTCCATATGTGGTTCATGAAAAGAACACACATGCAATGACAATAGTGGATCCATATGTGGTTTGTGAAAAGAACACACATGCAATGACTCTAGTGGATCCATATGTGGTTTGTGAAAAGAACACACATGCAATGACATTGGTGGATCCATGTGGTTTGTGAAAAGAACACACATGCAATGACTCTAGTGGATCCATATGTGGTTTGTGAAAAGAACATACATGCAATGACTCTAGTGGATCCATATGTGGTTTATTAAAAGAACAAACATGCAATGACTCTGGTTGATCCATATGTGGTTGATGAAAAGAACACACATGCAATGACATTGGTTGATCCATATGTGGTTTGTCATTACGAGAACATACATGCAATGACTATAGTGGATCCATATGTGGTTTGTGAAAAGAACACACATGCAATGACATTGGTTGATCCATATGTGGTTTGTGGAAAGAACACACATGCAATCACATTGGTGGATCCATGTGGTTTGTGAGAAGAACACACATGCAATGACTATAGTGGATCCATATGTGGTTTGTGAAAACAACATACATGCAATGACTCTAGTGAATCCATATGTGGTTTGTGAAAAAAAACACATGCAATGCCATTGGTTGATCCATGTGGTTTGTGGAAAGAACAGATATGCAATGACTATAGCTATTCCATATATGGTTTGTGAAAAGAACACACATGCAATGACATTGGTGGATCCATGTGTTTTATGAAAAGAACATACATGCAATGACTCTGGTGTATCCATATGTGCTTTGTGAAAAGAACACACATGCAATGACTCTAGTGCTGGTTTTAGTATAAGAACACACATGCAATGACTCTAGTGGGTCCATATGTGGTTTGTGGAAAGAACACACATGCAATGACATTGGTTGATCCATATATGGTTTATGAAAAGAACACACATGCAATTACTCTGGTGGATCCATATGTGGTTTGTGGAAAGAACACACATACAATGACATTGGTGGATCCATATGTGGTTCATGAAAAGAACACACATGCAATGACATTGGTTGATCCATATGTGGTTTGTGAAAAGAACATACATGCAATGACTCTGGTGGATCCATATGTGGTTTGTGAAAAGAACACACATGCAATGACATTGGTTGATCCATATGTGGTTTGTGAAAAGAACATACATGTAATGACATTGGTGGATCCATGTGGTTTGTGAAAAGAACACACATGCAATTACTCTAGTGGATCCATATGTGGTTTGTGAAAAGACCATGCATGCAATGACTCTAGTGGATCCATATGTGGTTTGTGAAAAGAACACACATGCAATGACATTGGTAGATCCATGTGTTTTGTGAAAAGAACATACATGTAGTGACTCTAGTGGGTTCATATGTGGTTTGTGAAAACAACACACATGCAATGACATTGGTGGATCCATGTGTTTTATGAAAAGAATAGACATGCAATGACTCTGGTGGATCCATATGTGGTTTGTGAAAAGAACACACATTTCAATGACACTGGTGGATCCATATGTGTTTTGTGACAATAACACACACGCAATGACACTGGTGGATCCATATGTGGTTTGTGAAAAGAACACACATGCAATGAACACTGGTGGATCCATATGTGGTTTGTGTCAATAACACACATGCAATGACTCTGGTGGATCCATATGTGGTTTATGAGAAGAACACACGTCCAATGAACTCTAGTGGATCTATCTTGGCATAATTTGATGTATGCCACGATGTATTTCATTGTAAAAGACACTCACTTTCCATTTTTATACTACTCAGCTTTGCCCTTGGTTTTTTGATACTACTCAGTTTTGCCCCCTCTCTCTCTTTCGTAGAAGCCCAAATATGTGCCCACTTTGTCTGCTACGCCCTGATTGGTTGTCACAGTTGTCACGCGGATCGTGCGCACCAACCGTTGATCCTGTATGATCCAACGAGGCTCGTTGCACACCTCGTGCCCTTCACAGTACAGCGTGAGACAGCACGGACGTCTCCCTCAGCGAGACTTCTACAAGAAGGAACATGATGTCGTCCATGGAAAAAGTTGTTGAGTGGTCATGTCACATTGAATCTAGTCTACAAAGGCTACAAGTATACTACACGGCAAATGGTCATCCACGGCCCACGGGCTATACCATTTTTACTATACAGCACGCCTGCACTCTCACTTCCGATAGGCCCCCACCACACGAACCTTCCACGCGACAGCCGCAGCCAGAAGAGCTGCCTACCACGGTCCTCGAGGAGGCCTAAACGTCCTCGCATTAAAAACCCAGCCTATCGGGTCCTCCATTCGCACTCATCCACTCCTCTCACTTACCTATCTAGCAAAACCCCACAATCTTCAACGTACAGCCACGAACCTTCTCCATGAAACAAGTGCGTGGGGGTGAGTGTGCGGGCATCACCACCGAGGTGGTGCTTCATGCGGCAGATCTGGAGGAGCATCAAGCAACACAAGGCGAGGAGGACGTGCAGTTCAACCCCTTGGGGGACCATGTGCTCGCCGGTGCTGATGACTTCGGAGGCCTCGATGAGGGTGTGGAGTTTGACGAACACGCTTCGTTCGTGTACCCGGAGGTACATCTATTTCTACATGTTTCATATTTTCTGCTCGAGCTTAATCTATCATGGCTTCATAAAAAAATATAGTCGTAATGATTAGATGCCCGTATGAACTGGTACATGGAGAGATCTAGTCTGTTCTAAATAAATCCACATTATTTATTTATTAATAAGTTATCAAGAACACAAACCACATTAATTTAGGAGCGAGCTGGGGAGACAGCCGTAATGAACTGCTGAACCTGTATAGATATGTTATTTTATTAAAAGTAACTCGGAATGGTGGGAGAAATATATATTTATTATTTTGCTCATTTCGGTTTGCATTTCATACATTACAGGTAGATTCAAGTGAGATGGACCCTGACAAGGAGAACAGGGACAACAAGAGCCGCCATGTCATGAAGAAGCTCAAGAGCGGGATAATCCCTTTCCGCACTCGACTTGGGGAGCTCAGGTGCCCTATCTGTAAGAAAGGAGTCAACCCGAGGATTGCCAGCTTGATTCCGCATGTGGTTGGCATCGGTAAAAGCCCGGCTCGTAAACACAAGTCAGCGACCAAGGCTAAGCATGCTGCTTATGGCAAATTCCTGAGGGAGTATGTCAAGACCGGCCTGGTGTCCCCTTAATTAGGAATCAACAACTTCTAGCCGACCAATCCGTCACTGTGCTGGCCCGAACACTAATAATATTTAATCATCTTATCGTTTCTAGACCCTTAAACTATGGGGATTTCTACTTTCGTACCCTCGGTTTGTTAGTTGTACTCAGTTTCTCCAGCCGCTTAGTTTTTCCTTACTTTTGCCCATCTCCTTGTCGGAAACTCTCACATGGTCTGAAACTCGCCGTCTGTCAGCCTTGTCGTTACGTGCTGACAAGTGGGGCCGCGTCATGATAATGTTGCGCTAATAAAATCCTGATCATTTATCATTTCCGTGGAGTGGAATGTAATGCATAAACTCGCTTCTACGGAAATTATACACATTTCAACTCTTTGAAATCGCACTTAATATGTGATAATATTGTGCTAAAAATCTTGAGAGATTATCATGTTCATAGAGTGGAATGTAATGCACAAATTATACAACTTCGAACATGTTCCCTTCAAATTATATTCAAGTTCATTTGTTTATGGAGTTAAAGTTCTGGTGGCATACTCATTATTTTGCATGGATAGAGGGGTGCCCCCAACAGATAATGGGGTTATCATGTCCGCTAGATCATAGAGGACCAACGGTTGGTGGGCACGCTCCATGTGACAACTGTCTCGGCCAATCAGAGCGTAGCAGCGAAGATGAGCACATGTGCGAGAGATGGATACAAAGAGAGGGGAAAACTAAGTAGCACTTAAGAACCAAGGGAAAAAACTGAGTAGAACTTAAAAACCAAGGGCAAGACTGGCAAAGGGATTCAAATAGAAAATAGAAAAGGATTTAAAAAATGGAAAATGTGTCTTTTATACAATAAAATACATCTTGGCATACATCAAACTATTTTCAATTCAAATATACACCAGTTTGACAATTATTGCCTCATTTAGACAAACTATTTTTTGGGGAGGGATGTTTTGGGAAGAGGCTTGAGTAGAAAGCCATGAACCTTCATAGATAGTAGGTGATTTGAGAAGTGGTGATTTAGGTTAAAACTTGGTTTATATACATTTCTTATGGTGGCAGGTCACATAATAAGACTCCCTGGGTAGATGCCACTGTGTTTTGCTCTTTTTGAATTTGTTGTGCATAAAATGACTCAATTAGCTAGCTAAAACCTATTCGTTGACTCTCTGTTGACCAGCCATCGGAGGGTAAAACTGAGTATATTGCAAACGGCAGTGTTAGTACTTGAGGGCAAAACTGAGTACAACCAAACTGCCAGTGTTATACTCGAGGGCAAAACTGAGTACAACTGAGTCGCCAGGGTTAGACACGAGGGAAAAATGTGAGTCATGGTACGCGTGTGCGGTGCACGGGGGCGGTAGCGGACACGTGTGGCCGTGCACGGTGCACTAGCATACGCGGTGCACAGTAGTACAACGAAACATCGCTTCCCTTCTCCTTTAATAGAGGTCTCCCCACTCTCACTCATCACTCACTCGCTCACTCAACTGTCTTCACTATTCCATCACCTTCTGCAAACCCCTAAGAAAACCCCAACAACGCCGGCCATGGATAAGAACAGCATGGTGGCCATCGACGCCTCCAAGACCGCCGGCGAGGTGGCCCCCATCCCTGTACAGGCCCCCGTCCCTGTCCCGCATCTGCCGTAGCCGCCGGCGAGGAGGCCTCCCTCGGTCTCGGACAGACCCCGCTCGGCTGGGACCCTTACGAGGAGGTTGTCTACATAAGGCCGGAGAACCCCTATGACACCAGCCTCGCAGACCCATGGTTGGAGGTAACCAGGGTTTTCTCCCTTCACTTGTTCTTTCTGCGTTCCCATCGTTGGATGCTAGATCGTATGTTATTAGGGCTTGGTTGTTCGTATTTTTACAGTAGCTAATCCTCTTGTGTTAGATCTCATATTTCGATGAATCCCCCTATTCGTATTTGAACCCCCCCCCCCCCCCCCCCCCCCGTTCGTAGTTGGGATCAGTATTCGATTTGGTTTGAGATTTGGAGAATAATCAGGAGATCTCAATCGGTTAATTTATGCAAATAATCAATCCCGATAATCAAAGTATCTCAATCATGTCCTTATTGCACTCTACTGTTTTTTTTCAACAAGAGGATAGCAGCGACGACGAGTCCAAGGACACCAAGACTCGTCATGTGCTGAGGAGGCTGAAGTCCGGCCAGTACAACAACTTATTCGCCGGCGACATGTACAGGTGCCCCTTTTGCCCCACCAGGAGGCTCCGCCCACGGACTTCAACTCACTCGTGAAGCATGCCAAGGATGTGAGGACCTGCGGCGAGTCCATGAACATCCATGGCTTCATAGCCAAGCACCAGCACTCGGTCTTCACCTCCGCAACCTCCAGAAGGTGGCTATCGAGGAGGGTCGCATGCCCCCGATCAAACCCAAGGCACCCAAGGTCAAGGGACTAGGTAGCAAGAACTAGAGGAGGCGCCAGAGGAAGGAGGCGGAGGCTCTCCTGGCAGAGGCCACGAGGGGCCACTGATTTGCTGCTGCTACTGCTGTAAAGCAGCTTCTTTTATCTTGTCTGTGTTGAACTTGTCAGCTGCTACTACTGAGAAGCCTAATTGTCGAACCTCATTAAGTACCGTACTATATAACCTATATTAGCTGCTTTATCTACATCTGCTCTATTTACTGAATTTATTTATGGTGCTGGTTAGTTTTGCTGCTCTAGATTTGCTACCAAATTGGGGGAAAACGAGGAAAAAAGGAACAATGAATGAAGAGAGAAGCTGCTCTAGATTCACTACCTTTTTGGGCAAAAAAACATAATTGTTAGCGAGAGAGAGGAGAAAAGGCGCTCTTAAAAAGACCAAATAACAAAAAAACTTCCAATTTAGGCGACAGGGCGCATGTAACCACCAAACGCGCCTCACATGGTCCCACACCATGTCCCCCATAATCAGCGAGAGATGGATGGCTGGTCCGCTATATATCTTGGCCCCACCTGTCTACATGTAACGCTCGAGGTGACGTAACAAAACGCTCAACGCACGACTCGCCCCAACGCGGTCCCACCGGTCAGCATGTAATGGTCAAGCCTTTGACCAGACAGCATCCCCCCCCATCCGAGCGCATGTGAGGGTTTCGAAATAGAGGGAGGGCAAAAGTGAGGAAAAACTAAGCGGCTGGGGAAAACTGAGTACAACTAACGAACTAGGGGCATGAAAATAGAAATCCCTAAACTATGTGGTGCGTTGAAACCTCATGCTTTTCCACCGACACGTGTGTTGCAAAGTTGCTTGATCGTTCATGCTTACACAAGTGGCCTACCCAGAAACTTATAGAAGCATGGGCAAACGAGCTTTAATTTGGCAAATTCTGGACAAAATCACCAAATTAAAGAAAGGAAATTGCAAGCTTTACGGAATTGGCAGTCCTGAGCGGCTAGGCGGCTGCCCTGGGGTGCAGGGATGCTAGATCCCTATCTATGCTTACACTTCTTAAACTTGTTGGGAATAATAATCACAAATAGTTGTACACTTCCTTCTGTCCTGTCACGTTACGTCATGTTAGCACCGCGCACCCGCTGCGGATCGGCAACGGGACGGTGGTTTCTGTGACTGGTCTCTGCCACGCCAAAGCCACGTCGCACACCCGTCCCATCGCCTACCGGGCACGGCCGCCAAATTTAATCGCTAGGATTGGAAACCAAGGGTGCTCGCCCGGTCAAACTTGCTTCCGCATGGGTATGACCGGAATATTGGTAAATGCAATTTAAGCATCGCCTTCCATCTCCACAACACATCACTGTGCAAAAATCCCCAACTCCTTCGACCGCCGCCGCCGTAGCCACCGCAACAACCATCGATGCTGCCGCAGGCACCGCCTCCGCCGGGCCATACCACCACAACAGATCACTCTACCGCCACGCCTAGTCCCAACCACCGCTACCGACCCTAGTCCACCACCGCCGCATTAGCTGCTGCCATGGCGTGTTCGGCAACGGGAGCGACTTCACCGATGAGTACACCGTCACCGCCCATGGCACCACCAAGCTGACGGTCATCCACACAAATGCGTCAGCGGAGTTCGCCAAGGTCATCGCAATGTACGAGCGGTGGCTACAAGAGCCGATGGATAGGTACAAGATCGTCGGCCTTGACCTCGAGTATACCGTAGACAGGAAGAGGGCGGCGCTTTTGCAGATGTCCATGCGTAACCACTGCCTCCTATACCACGTATGCATGGCCAAATCTGTATGCCCGGAGCTTCGCGAGTTCCTACGCAGGAGGGAGATCTACTTCGCCAGCGTCGACATCAAGAACGACACTCCGAAGCTAGAGTGGGATCTCCTCATTCATGTCGTCAATCACGTCGATCTCCAACGTTTGTGGAGGTACTCGGATGACGATACGGGGAAAGCCGTCATGGCTAGACTCGCTGCCGACATCATCGACCGCGAGTACGCTGGCATGAAAGTCAAGTTCCCGAAGCACCTGCACGAGCGATGGGAGTGGAGGGACCTGAATTATGATGCGATCAAGTACGCAGCCAGGTACGCGTATGTCTTCTACGAGATGCTCAACAGGATCTGGCGGGTGGGTGAGTGTGTTGTTTACTACTACTAGTTTCACATTCCGTTCCTAGTTTTATCTCACTTGTATTTTATCTCGCATGTATTTTCTAAGCATTTTGTGTGTAAGAACCGAGCTCGTATGATCTCTGTGCTATTAGGTAGTTAACATGTATGAATTATATTCCCCCTTTTGTATGCTCAAGATTCATACTTACAAATTCTATATGTGCCCTTTGCATGTGGCAGAATCCAGGACTGACATGCATAAGGTGGGATATAGTCATAAGTCATAACCAAACCTAGATTATAGCGAAGGATACAGTCATAACCAAACCTAGATTATAGTTCGACAAAGGTAATATATAGCAGTTCGTAATTGCTCACATAGTGTACTTATGAAATAACATGTTTTCATAAACATAACAAGCCCCATACAAACACAATAATCATGCACTAAAAGTCTACATCCCAGCCAGTTGGAGAAGGCAACCGATCCCAGGATGCCTTCGGTCGCTTGCCCCGGCTTGTAGATTCATCTAAACTCCGGAATCTGGGGCAAAACAACTTGCCTTGGTGGTGGTTCAATGGTGCAATGCCTAGATCGAAAATTTACAATCTGGCGGTACAGCTCGTGGCTAACATACCTATCAATTGCAGCGTACTTTAGATTAGGTTCAGAAAGCGGCTTATCCTCCTAGTAATCATACCCTAAACGCCTCCACCAACATCTCGGCAATTTGCCCTTCATGTGAGCGTACCACGGGTCGATGAGTTCAGCGGCAAGATCGGACATCCCGGTCCTGCTGCCCTTCGTCCCTGGGATCCAGTAAATTTTTTGGATGTCCACTCTGCACTCCTTTGGGATTTTAATGTTGACAGTCGGGCTTTCAAGCAGTAAAGTGTCATTCTTTATGTCAATACTAGTAAATGTTATCTGCTGGTTCACGAGAAAGTCATGAAACAGTGACCTAATCCTTTCACCCCACCTACATGAAAATGAATTTAGACAAATAATATAGCAATAACTTTTGCAAATAGACGGTTCAGGAACATAAAAGACAACAAAGTCTACCTGTTCCCATCATCCCCCATCTCGCAAAAAGGCTGGTATACGAGGACGTGCCCCTTCATGGAGAGTTGCACCACGACGATCCTACGGTGATCGCGCTGTACTCGAGGTCGAGACCTATGAACCTGTTTTCTTCGAACCGCAGCCAACTCGTGTAATTATTCAGAGTGTTCTTCACCATCCAAGGGTCGGTGGTGTAGATGACATCGATCTTCTTCCCGCCATGTACTTCTATGTTGAAGTACACAGTCCCTTGCCAGCCGCCGTTTCGGACATCCAACAAGTCCATGACTACATGCAAGAGGGAAAGGATATAGAGGAAGAGGGTGATGCCGTGGCGGAGGAAATGGATGAGGCCGTGGAGGAGAAAGATGATGAGGCCGTGGAGGAGGAAATGATACGGAGAAGTGAAACTGCTTACTGCAAGATTGGAACCGCCCTTACTAATATCTGGAATGGTGCACGACCGTTCGTAGTAGGGTGAAGGTGGAGAAAACGGAGGTTTTACACGTCGATGCTAGCGCTGCCTAAAATTTGTTCTGCGTCACTTGCATGCGGTGGAATCGAGGTCTGCCATGCACGATCCAAGTCAAACGTAGTCACGTTTGCGTGTGCCGGCATTCACTCACTGATAGGCGGGACGCACATTTTTCTCTATTACGATTTATTTTTCACTTCCTCTAGACGGTTCCGGTGCACGCCCTTAATAATTATGCCCCCTTCCTTGTCTTCCACGTGGACAAGAACCGGCGGTGGCGGTTCCTCACTGGGTCACTCCCTACTCGAACAACTTCCCCCATCCTTGATTCCATCCCCTCTCGAATCCATCCACCTCCTTATCATAACGCCTCCATTAATTTACCGGATTCCAGACTCTATTTGCCGCTATGCGTAGAGCTTGGGGTAGCAGCAGGCTGAAGCGAAAGGCAGGCGACGATGACGCGGATGGCCAGGATGACCGCCACCGCGAGGATTGGGGATGGCCGAACCTCAGCACTACGAACGTGCACAGGATTGCCACAGGGTTGGACATCATCTCTGTCGGTCCCGTTGCTCGCTGCATCCCTGGCTACCGCTTCACAATGCGGTACATGGACGAACAAGCATTCGGCACGCCAGGTCTTCTTTACCCTGATACTAGCAAATGGCCAAATGACCGCGATGGCCACGTAAGTTCCAGTATCTTGCTTATTGGTTCAGTCATATCATTGATTTATATGTGCTGAACTCTCATCGGAATCCTATGTTCCTTTCGTCGAACGTGTTGTGTGCACGCGCGGTTTGAACAAATTGAACCATTTAAGACTATTATGTACAACGGAAGCTCTGCTCGTACCTGATATTCTGGTATTTTCGTAGTGACACAGTCTTAATTTAGGTGATAGACAAGTTATCAATTTCGATTTGCAATGGAATGCCTGCTAGGTGATATTCTGTTTCCTAAAATAAAAATAAACAGATTAGACGATTTAAGGCTGTTATGCCCCTAGTTGTTTATGATCATCGTTAGGAGTTTATTCTGGGGGAGCTCTTCTCCTACTCCATATATTGGGTATCTTCGTAGTGACATAGGCACAATTTAGGCGATATCTGAGGAGACACTCGCATTTAGGCGATATTTTGGGTACTTTAATCTGAAGGTCCAATTGTCAAATTGTATTTGCAATAGAATCCATGCTAGGTGATTGTAACAACTGACAACAAACTCTGCAAAATATTCATGCAAAAATGATGCTGCTGGATAAGTGGTCAGAATCAGTAGTGGTAAATATCAAGGAAGAAGAAGAGACAAAAATAGGAGATGACCAGAACTGGGTGGGTGGCAATGGCAAGTGGTTGGTCCTTTTATCCCAGGATGGGAGTACTTGGACTCTAAAAAATAGCTACAGATCATTGATATTTACATTGCCATCTTTGGAGGGTGTCGGTATTACTACATTCAATAACGGGTGGCCGCCGCCCATTTCCGAATTCGCTTATAGGTTCAATATGGTAGAACTTGAGGTCCTGAAGGTACAGCTCCACATAGACCGCGGGAGGTGTGGAAGACCTGGGAGTACGACCTCTTAGCGGTGTTCGACAAGGCAATCACATTCATTAGATGCCCAGAAGACAAGGATTGGACAGTCTTGCGCGATGACTTCCTGCGGCCGGAGAAGTATGTCGATGCCGTCTTCACCTCCAGCTACCATTCCAACAAACCGCAACGCATTTATGCGGTCACTGAACCTAGCGGCGACGTGCGTGTTTGGGAGCCGTTCATCTGGGGTGAGTCATGGTGTCATATAGCATGTAAAATCCCATTCAAAAATCTGCTTACTGACTGTAAGTAACACACAGGTACCCACGTAGCCCAGCTCCGGTGATCGAAGATGCAGTAGCAGATGCTGAACCTGGAGCACTCCACCATTCACTTCCGATTCCACTTGGCTATGCACGTGTCTTGGTGGATGACCTAGTGGAGGGGTATGAGGACCTAGAGATTGACATCACTACACCTGAAGGCCATAAGAAACTGGGAGATGTCAAGTGCCACGTCATTCTTTGGAAAAAGGAATACATCAAGTTTCCAGGCTCGGCGCCAAGGCCACCGACTCCGAGGAATCCAAGTCCACCCCCCGATGATCATCAACCTCCAAGTCCACCCCTCGATGAGAGGGATGTCGATCGCCACAAGGCGAGTACATCTCGGTCTCCGCCTCTGCCCAATACCACGTCATTCAAAAAACGGAAGGTCGCCGCTCCCCGGTGCTCCACTCAGAAGAAAGGTAGTACGACAAAGATAGTTGACATCCTGCTGGCTCTTCCCAAGAGACCTTATGACATGACTGATGAGGAAAACGATGTGGTAGTGGCTGCCTACAATAAGAGCTTTTTTGCACCAAAAAAGCCCGAGCCAAAGCAGGTATTTGATGGAAAAATCAAAAAGTGGGCTAAGTCCTTTCTTGAGCAACCATCCTAAATATCGATGAATCTGGAATCAGACTATAACCATGAAATTATTAAGCAAGCAAGTGCCAAGTCTAAGCAGAACAAAAAAATAAGTGCAAAAAGAGGGAAACAAATTCCCCAGCTCAGATAATAGCAAAATCAATCGGTTCCACCGCTCATAGTGAGTTCCGATATCAACAAGGACTTCAGAGCTGATATGTATAAGGACATGCAATTAATGGACCCTAGAGCCATAGCTGCTACTAGAGAAATGGGTATCACTGTAACGCGGGCCAAAGAAAATGTTACGGCAGCAGGTATGGCTCTTGGTCAATATTTAGGCTATGAAGAAGCGCCAATGGGTGAGATAGCACGGAAATATGTCAAAGGGAAGTCTCTGGTCAGTCATGAGGAGTACACTTGTCTATCATCACATATGCGAAATCTGCACGACTAGTACATGATGCAATCATCAAAGCCACACTCAAAAGAATGGATTTCGGCGGACGTTAGAGTGGAGCATCACTTCAAACCTTACTCGATTTGCATTCAAATGAACTAACTATTTCAGTTATACAATCAGCGCGCTCTCGACAAATATATCCTCGGTTGCTATTGGTTGTAAGTGATTTATTTCTGTAATTAAGTCTCTAGCTCAGCTCGTTTATTGCATGTAATATATTATCCTAACTATATATCCTTGTGTACGCTATTATGCAGAATGAAGATGCTTGAATGCAAAAGAGTTAGAAATTTTGAGGTTGGGTTCATTGACCCATATATCGTTAATGAACATACATTACTCAATCACCCCAACAACGTTTTCAATGACCTGTCCACCTTTTTAATTGAGCATAATTACCATAAGGAAATACTATTTTCTTACAACTTCAAGTGAGTGTTTTTATCTTGTACATATTCTTTTTTTGCTTACTCGATGTTAAGCGTAATTGCTGAGTTATGCATGTTTGCTTATGTAAACGTTCGCAGATACCACTGGATTCGGCTAAACATTCAAGTTGACAAGTCCCTAGTTGAAGTCAGCGACTCATTAAGTTTGGACCAAGAGAAGTGGAGCAACATGAAAGCAATGCTCTAGAGTCAATTTCAATCATTATCGCATTATATCGGCCTCTTTTGTTCATTTTCTGATATCAAGTAATTAATAACTCATTTGTTCATTTTCTTTG
Source organism: Avena sativa (assembly GCA_916181665.1). Classification (NCBI taxonomy): domain Eukaryota; kingdom Viridiplantae; phylum Streptophyta; class Magnoliopsida; order Poales; family Poaceae; genus Avena; species Avena sativa. The sequence continues at coordinate 599,204,776 of OV702289.1, forward strand.
CTGAGCAGGTGTTGCACACACTTCAAATCAAAAATAGAAGGTCCATTCGCAGATGAGCTAACTTATAAAACGGTGAAGGGTTTGCAGCAGCCACTAGGGACTCATTTATGTGGATTCTATATTTGCGAGTACATTTGCGAGTTGACCACTGAGCGGAGAGTTGATTCAACTTATATTCACCGTTCGCGGGAGAAGCTCGATCCAGAACAGCGCATACAAGCAATTCAAGAGGAATTGGCGGGATTTCTGATGAAGGAGGTCATTGATGCAAAGGAAGAACATTATGTGGTGGACGAGGAACTCAATATGTAATCTCCATGTAATTAAATAGTTGTATATATCAAATTGTATATGTATGATCGCAAGAGTCCAAGCAAAACCGAGTGATTCTCCATTTTGGAAAGGAATTATGCGGGTAAAGACAGAGTTCTTTGCTAGAGGTCATTTCAAGGTTGGAGATGGGGTAAATACTAGGTTTTAGGAGGATACATGGTTAGGAGATACACCGCTAGTGCAACAATATCCATCATTATACAACATTGTACATCAGAATAATGTCACCATAGCACAAGTCTTATCTCAAGTACCACTGAACATTGGATTCAGGAGGGTGCTCAATGGTGACAAGTGGACCGCTTGGATTCATTTGTGCCAAAGACTTATGATGGTTCAGTTGTCAGATGAACAAGATAAGTTCGTATGGAACTTAAGCTCGTCTGGGGTGTTCTCAGTTAAATCCATGTATGAAGATCTTATGAATGATCATACGGTTTTCCTTCAGAAATATCTTTGGAAAATAAAAATCTCACTTAAGATTAAAAATTTTATGTGGTTCCTTCATAACAAAGTGCTTCTCACTAAGGATAATCTTGTTAAAATAAATTGGGTAGGATGTACCAAATGTTGTTTCTGTGAGGCACATGAAACCATAGAACATTTGTTTATATCATGTCCTTTTGTTCGTCTCCTGTGGCGTACTGTCATTTTTTCTTATGATCTATCACCTCCAAATAATATTTCACACATGTTTGGAAGTTGGTTGGATGGAGTTGATAAATCATCTAAGGCTGGATTTCGTATTGGTGTTTCTGCCTTATGTTGGTCTATTTGGAGATGTAGAAATGACATTATCTTTAACAAAACAAAAACTTTTAACATTTTGCAGGTTATCCATATGATGGCGCATTGGGTTCAGCTTTGGGCGTTCTTACTACCCCAAGACCAGCGGGATATTATGGCTACTGGGTGCAGCCATTTGTTGATGGTCGCGCACCACATATTCAGCCAATTATTTTGGCTGCAGCGTAATAGATTACAGGATGTGTAATATTTTTTGTCTCCTTTTGTTTCGCTGGTTGATCCATGCATCAACTTTAGTGATCCATGCATCAACTTTAAGCGATCCATGATTTGTAACAGTTCTAGGATGATGGATGTTGGATGCTATTTTTAATAAAGGTTGTGTGCATCAACCGATGCAGAGGCCGGGGTTACTCTCCTTTTCGAAAAAAAAGAGATCGAATATTAATTATATATGCATCAGTGTTTACTGTGTATGTAGTAGCGTAGAATATACGTACGGAAACATGTTTGAAATTATAATGAAACATAAATTTAAAAAAAGAACAAAATTGAAAAAACAAAATGAAAAGAAAAACACAAATCATGTCGCGATAGAGAAACACACGAATCTCTGCCGCGGCAGGAAAAGCTTTAGTCACGGGTGTTATTACGGCCCGGTACTAGAGGTCCTCCAGCCCCCGCCATGTTGCCGCTGCCACGTGGTGGCCTCTAGTCCCGGTTCGTAATAAACTGGGAGTAGAGATAGGGGTCTCTAGTCCCGAATTTGTAGTCCCGAGTGCGAAACCGGGACTGTCCCGTTTTCTACTAGTGGTGGGAACAATTATCATTAAAAAGGTTTGTTATACGCGGAGCTATATCTCCATATTCTTCCGTGTAACCGTGAGCCCTTTCTATTCTTGATCTTTGTAATACCAACCATGGAGAATTGAGTCAGTCTTACATTTTATTTTTATTCCTTGACCTGTCTCATCTTACAGTTAGGTTCATGTAAGACCTATCTAGAGTTGTGACACCACTTCTGAATTGTTAGGTCTATTAACAATCTGACTCACCATTACCTGAGCCACACGGCTTTCGATCCGGTCCACCACTCACTACTACAGTTGCTATTTTTTAATGTTTTAACGAGGAGTGTAATGTATAAAAAAGATGGTTAGTGTGGAATTCGGATTCCTCCATCTTTTGGCGGCCGAGGAGTTTCTCAATCTTATACATGCCTGAGGAATAATCAAAATGGCTAGCATAGCTGGTAACACTGTGAGTTATCATCTCTTGAAACCGGATCACTGCCACTAAGCATTGGTTCTCTAGTTATCCTTTAGGCCTCGTTTTGCAGGAGAGGATTGAAGTGTTTTGCCGAGTATTACCCTGGCCCGGTCTCAAAACGCTAGAAAACTCGTGTAGGCCGTTTTGCAGGCAGGTTTTCGTTGGGCTAGACCCCGACAATCCTAGGAAAACCCTTCAATCCCCGTGTAACTCACGACACGCCTACTCCCTAGCGTTTCTACAATCGCTTGACGCGTCGTAGCTCCGGTAGCTCCATGGCCGGGTCAAACTAGAGCGGCGCTAGAGATAAACGGGAGGAGAGGATTGGGGTGGAATCTAGGGGCCTCTGTGTGACAAGTGTTTTCACCAAATCCCCTTGGGATTATACTTTATAATCCCAAATAAAACGCCTCTGCAAAACGAGGCCTTAGAGATTTAGGGATAATGGATCAATTGATTGCACTTCAAAGTTTCACCTGCCTGAATTTTATTAAGAATGGGTTCTGGTATGTACCACTAGAGGTATAGGTTTTTACCAGTGAACTCCCACAAACTCTCATGTGCACTTGTTTTGATATTGGTAGAAGCTCGAACCGAACTTAGATAAGCTTGAGTTGTTCTTCAAGCTATTTTATTGCTCACAACTCTTGAGTGGGCCCAGTAGAACTCATTACACAAATTTACAACTATGAGCTTGCATATAAATATAGTTGGCCCAGAAAAATTGAGTGAACTATGTACGAAATCAATACTCAGCCAATTACACAAAAGTAGGTTAAGTTCGACGAAGTTCTGGTGGACTCATACTAATTTTAACAATTTTGCAAGTTAAAGGAGTACACATCAAACAAATATGCATCCAAGCTAAGGTATTTTGTTAGGATGAGACTCCGAGGGGTTCTGACTTGAGGATTTTTTTTTAACAACCTATTTGATTTTAACAATTATATTTTAGAGGGGAAAATATCCAACATTGTGAATATCAAAATATACTCGCTGGCCGATTAGCACATGCATACGTCCAATTGTGTACATTGAGCACAGGCTCACGGCATCAATACAAGAGATATGATCATTTCCATTGTCAATTGCATACATTTTCTTTTGGTTCTGATTTATTTATAAAGTGGGATGACCGAAGCCTGTTTCGAGGTAGTATATAGTTGTGGATGAGGAAGGGGATATTGATCAATTCTACACACCCTGATCTAATTTGTACTCCGTAACACCGTGGATGATTTTCCCACAAAGTGGTGTGACACATGTGTTGGAGCATTCATCCGATGCAACTCGGCAAGCGAATTGAGGCATATCAGAGGGACTGCGTGGCGACAAGCTAAGCAGTAGCCATGAAGATCCCAAAGTTGCCTAGTAAGTTGTTGCGGTAAAGCGTGACTCACATGAAGATATCCGAACAATCCCTGCGTCGGGACTCGATCGATCGATCGAGTACAGATCACTCGTGCAGGGGGGCCTGCGCAGAGTACACCAATAATTGGTCGAGTTGACTGTTGCCCCATGACGCGCGCGCCGAGATTTTCGCTTGAGCAGGACGACGCGAGGCAGTGGTGACCTCTCGTTCGAGCACGCGCGTTATTCCGCTCGCTTCAGCAGGACCCGGCCGCCATGCTTTGATGCATGGTCCCTTGACGAAGACGTAGCCATAGCCAGTGTTGTGATTGCTCGCTAGGGGCGTCTCGCAGGACGACGCGACGTACCTCCGCGGTGCAACGCCAGTACACCGCACGCGCGCACAGAGCATAGCCCGATCGATGGATGGATGGATAGATGGATGGCGACAGTGAGGAGCCGGAGGACCCGGCCGACCGACCGGGCGCGTCCATTCAACTGGCGCCGCAGCAGCGGGCCGGACCGAATCATGGTGAAAGAGATAGAGCAGATTGGTGAGGTCGCATAGTGCTACGTGTGTGTGCTCGGAGACAGGCGGAGGACTACGGAGGGCGTGAGGAGACATGCATCATTGATGGGCGTGCTGCCAGGCAGCCAAGCCACTGCGGCGGCGACGTGCAGGCGGAGGCAGGGCTGCAAAGACAGAATGATCCGTTCCAATCGATTGGGTGCTGCCTGCTCCATTTAGTTACTCTTTTTACTGGAGCTAGTACGGTGTACCACTACCACACCATGTGGATGTCCCGCCATTTTCTCACCCTGGCTCAGGCACAAACATGGATTGATGGATGGTGCGAGGAAAGATTTGACACTTCTTACCGGCCTACAGCCATTCGCAGGCGATTTTACCGGTGCCAACTATTCCCACCACCGACGCTATCGGCAAGCACGCCTTCTAGAATTTGCAGGTGATTGATTGAACAGCATGCCACGCTTCTGCGGCAGCGAGACAGGAGAGAAGCCACGATACATGTAAAGACGTCAGTCCCCTCATCTTCTCACAACATCTGATGCCACACACAGCTGAACATGCGTAGCGAACCAGTGCATTAAACAATGACAGCGCAAAACTTTGGCCACCACAAGAGAGCCTGACAACACTGGGACGAGATATCCAAATTCTAACCAGTAGCTCTGTATTATTACACAACACCACCACCATGACAAACAGTCGAGAAGAGACACAAGAATCACAAGATCTAACTTCTCTGACATCTCTACACGTATCATTCCTCCCCCTCCTGGGGGATGGAAACAACAACGGAAACAAGGATATGTGTATGAACTCAACACGCTTGGGCCCTCCGCCGCAAGGTAAACAAAAGGGGGAGGGCAACATCACGAGACACTACAGCCTGTAGAACACCAACCGAAGCTCCTGCAAGTTATCGAAAATATTTCCTGTACCTGAAGTGCTTTTACAGGAAGAGAGGCCACGATGTTGCTGTTCATTGCTGGCTCCGCAGTGAGTTTGTCAAGCATTAGCATCGACTTCATGTGGCCGCTGGCCGCTACGCTATCTTTCTATGGGCTTGTACAAGATGACAGTTACATATTTGGACTCAAACCTGTGGGTTACACCAAGAGCCACCAGGGGGTGGGCACCCCAACCCTTCTCGATGAACAGGTGGTTGAGGACGATGTGGTGGGGCCGTGCACATACTTCTTCTGAGTGCTGTGAGTTGAGAACGCCCAGGTGAAGCTGAGATGGAAGAGCAGGCGGCTCCTTGGCAAAGTCCTTTTCCTCGGGTGCCTGGAAACTGTAGCTAGATTCTGGGGATGGAGGAGCTTCAAATTCTGATACACTTTCAACACTTTCAGGAACAAAATCCTGCATGCAGAAAAAAATTCCAGTTTTTAGAGGACAACAAAGGGGCGCAATTTCGACAGATATTCTAATTTTACCTCAACATGGCTACACATAAGGCATATTTAGAATTTGCTTCATGTAACTGTACTGCGTTCTTTAATCCCATAATTGTCCCCAAAGGCCATTAGTAGGTTTCGTTACCCTATGAACAGGAATTTGGTGAACATGGTTCCAAGCGCACCCTCTGTGAATAGTAAATTCGAAAAAATACTAGGAATTTTCTTAAACAATCTGATACTTTTTGTAACATACATAGTCGACCGGTCTACTCGCGTACGAAGTTTCACAAAGAAATGACATTCATGGTATTCTGGGCCAAAATGGCAAACCCTAAGCTATATTCAAAAACACTGTTTGATAAATAGTAAGGTCCCGATTGTATTTCCTTCACTAAGAGTATCACAGGTGTCATTTCTTCACGAAACTTCACACTTGAGTAGAATGGCTGACCAAGTTTGATATCCCAAATTTTAGAAATTTTTTAATTTTTTAGTTTCTTTTTGAATTTACTATTCATGTGGGTGCGCATGGAACCAGGTTCTCCTGGCTATTTTCGAGTAGCCTATGCAGTAATTTAAATACTTCAATTCAGCATCTGAGGCCAGATATTTAACTAAAAAGAACTTAAGGAAATTACCAACGCCTTTTAAACGTAAGAATCAGTGCAATGAAGTACATGACAGAAGTCCTTCCAGACAGCTGCACGGCCACTTTATCAGTTTAAACATGGGGCTAACAACCTTTCTAGTACCTTCACATTTTTTACCATGTTCTAGTACCTCACATTTACTTATAACCCAGTACATTACATAGATAACTTGAATCAGATAAAATAAAAAACATATATTTATTGCAAGTTATGATGAGTTCAGTAAAACCTATTTATATGCCTCTGATCAGTTTGTTCCTCCCCACATACATTTTGATGCATGTCTGAGAAGAAGAAAAAATGTTTCTGCCATGAAAAGAAAGAAAACTCACATGAACATCAAGAAGGTTAACAGCGTTGCCCATGGCGTTAGTTTCACAGGGAAGATCGGGAAAACACCTCCTCTCTCCATCTACAACAAATCTATAACGATAAACTCCAGAAGGAAGAATCAACAAGAGAGAATGATCTTTCCCAGATTTCTGCATGGGTTTCCTGCAATGTACATATGGACATGATCATAATTAAGTTTCCTGTGTTCCGAAGTTACAGTTTTACTAAGGGGATCATGTATTCAATAGTACTACAGATATGATGCATTTCCATTGTAATTATGCGTCAAACTAATACACAATCAGTGGGTTCCGAATCAAGGAAATCATGTGGGTAAAAATCATAAAAGTATGTACTCCCTCCGTCTCAAAATAGATGTTGCAGATTTGTTAAAATTTAGATGTATCTAGACACTATTTAGTATATAGATGCATCTAAAATTTAGACAGATTCGCGACATCTATTTTGAGACGGAGGGAGTATATCAATTCGTCATATGTTCAGTAGTTCCGTTTTGCATTACTTGGTTTACCTTGATTTCCAGTTATCCCATGATCCTTCAACAGATACATTCTTTCCTCCAAGAGTCCACACAATCAAAGCAGGAATTTCCTTTTGAGGGGGTCCATCAAATTCTTCTTCTTGTTCCTTCATCAGTATTTCATTGAACACTGGAGTTACATCAGCAGGTCTTATCAATGGAGGTACAGGCGTCTGCAAGATTGTAGTAGTCAATATACCAAGAATGTTGCTTCGCACCTTAAAGTAATCAATCCTTTCTGAGCAAACATATGACACAGGATAACAGATAACAGTATATAGGAGACCATTTGGACTAGGGATAAAACAGATAAGTAAAGGCAAACCAATCATAGTCATGCTAGCAAATGTCAGACCTGGATAATACTGGTTACCATTAAATTTGGTGATAATACTGGTTATCATTAAGTCAGTAGTTAATAGTAACTTGAAGAAACACCTTACAGAGAAATGCTTGGTTTTTCTAACAAATGGTTTGGAGCAACCTATGCGCAATATAGACATCAACGGTAAGTATTATCAGCAACTAAGTACTTGTGCGGATGCATTAATGTTGCAAGCTATAATCCAATATCTAGTGTCTGGCCTTCTATCATTCTGAAACGTACGACTAAGAAAGATTTTAGTCACAGTATTCTATACTCCAAAGCATGAACACTGGATCTTTTACATCACAAACCTGGACAATATTAACATGACACAGAAAACTGCTAGTAGAAATTATATGCTTACAGGTAGGTTTTAGTCATAGTATAAAATTGAGGAAGTACAAATATCAACTCGGGCACTGGTGATATACATACTGTTGAGATACTCTCAAGCAAATCTTTATCAACAATATTTTTTTCTATCTATACTTTATCGCAGGCAGCTCATAAGAATGCACATGTTCCCTTTTAACGAGAAAAACTACTATTATGTCATCAGGGGAACTCCACCTCAGGTATTTACATGGAAACAAAAACAGTTCACAAAAGTTGTGGTCTAACTTGTTATAAAGAGGGAGACATTAATCAGCTATTAAGAGAGGGAGACAAAAGTGAGATATTAAGGCCACTAGCAGCATCCATAAGAGTGCCACATAGGATAAAAGCTGATGTGGAAAAGGAGTTGAAAAAAGCTCGACCAACAGGGACACAACCTACGGAGACAAGGCCTGAACAGGGGCGTACCAGGGCGAGCGCCACTTGCCAACTTGCCGACACTCAGTTCCACTTAAGGGGAGTTAAAGAAGAGAGATACTGAAGTTGTACTTTTTGTCCTCAAACAAGCATGAAAATGTATGTCATTTTGCATTTGACGGAGCGTGGCAACATGACACAATGTACAAACAGCATCCAAAAAACAGACATCCAAAAGAGAAACAAAAACTAGCAAAGCAGAAACAAAAGCTAGGAAGAAAGAGGCAAAACCTATCGGCATAACTACCTAACTAGCAAAAAACACCTAGACAGGTAGCATCTGCAGGCCTAGCATTTCCAGGAAACCAAGAGAGAATTAAGTGTTCTGTCAGCCCCCTGTCTCTCCCACCACGCCACATGTAACAAGAAAACAATAAAATCCCTTAGATACAACATATGCAAACGCACTGGAATGAGTTTATCTAAAGTCTTATTTAATGCATTGTATCTCCTCCTAGATGTAGCTATCAAACTTATGCATTAGAACTGCGGTTAATCTTATTGCATAATAAATCATCCGCTGTTTTGGTGTCAAGTAGTTTTATATCTTCATCAAAATACTATAAGTGTGTTCCCAATGCAGAATTTCTACGGTTGTATCTAGGATGAGAGAATACATTAAATGGGTGTGAGTATATGGTGTATCTAACACTCGTATTATAAATGAGGATATAAATATTGATACTGCACATATTTCATAAGAATAAAATTCCTTGTCTTTTGTATGCCAATGTTTAATGCAACAAGTTCAACTCATGCAAACTGAACTAAATTTTCTCATTTTATCTATGCGCCATTTGCAATTCATATGATTCTACCAAAAACTAAACAGCAGAAGGATCCTAATTGTTCTCATTTAATCAATCCTAAGGTTACTACATGGGAGAATGGACAAATCCTAGTAAACATATAAATATTTGATGTCAGTGTATCACCAGAGATCTATATTTTGCAGAGAGTAACACTAGTATAATCCCAAGAATGCAGCAGAAGGATTGGGGAAGAAACAGAGTAACAGACAGTATGAAACTGAAAGTGAGAAGGAGGGTGACTGTAATACCAATTCGATCTTTAGCTATAATGAGAACTATTATACATCGGGTTGTCATCCCTAATTGAACATAATAATCAGGTAATTTTTTAATTTATTACTTCAAATGCTTAAGACAATAAACAGAACTTGCAATACGAGTATACGACTAAACATATTGCTTTTATTTTGGCAAGTATAATCAATTCATTGTACTCTTCTGAAAGTGCTGTAAATGGGCACCTAAATTTACGTTCAGAAGACAAGGCAGGTACGCATCAGCATCAGTGTCAATATGAAACAGAGCCCTAACACAAGTAGAAAGCCTATAAATTGCTCATCATTCTCATCACTAACTTGTACATCGCCTTTACACTATCTATCTAAATCAATGATTAGGCAAGGAGCAAGTTGAAATTCTAGAACAAACCTAGCCGCTTCAAAGCATGTCAATTATTGAATGAACAGCAAAACCGAGAGAATGTCTGTACCATTCAACAATCTGCACACAGTAGGGACTCGCTGTTTTCTGAAATGGTTTCACTGCTGAGGAACAAGCAATCAAGGTTCAAGGCTCGTATAAACGATTGCTCCAGTGAAAATAGGCAAGATAAAGACAGCTAGTGTTTTCCCGCATTGCAATTTGCAACCACAAGCAACAAGATGAAGTAGCAGGAAGCATGCTGGCGCAGGGATCAAAGCAGTTCATCCACACGAAGGGAAAACATTAACTGGAAGTGAATTTGGACAGTACCGAGCCATGTCCAGATCGCGACCACTCCCCGCGCTGGGACCCTAAGCCAACCAACCCAATCAGTCGTACTTCCACATCACCAGATCACACATCCCGGGAGAAGTAGGCATCCTACCCAAACTGTGTAGCAGTAGACCGAGCAACGAAATGGAGACGAGGATGCGGGATCTCGTGATCTGAGTTACCTGGGGCACGAACATCCGCGGCGAGAGGGAACGGCCGGGGCTCCCCGGCGGCGATCCGGGCCCTCCGCCTGGCCCCACGACGCCCACCGAGCACGCGCGCCGCACGTGGTTGCCGCCTCCGCCGTAGGGAGGGAAGCCGCGGTCCGACGACCTGGCGGACGAGTCCCCGCCTCCGTCCTCGACGTCGGCGCCGTCGGCTTCCTCTGCGGCGGCGGCTTCGTCCTCCTCCCTGCCGCTGGCGTTGCCCATGGGTCCCTCCCAACCACCCCCGCGGCGGCCGAGGGGCGACGAAATTACGGAAGTGCCACTCACTGCGTTGCGGCGCTGCTGTTGCGCGAGGGGGCAAAAGGAAGACGAGCGAGAGGGAGAGGGAAGAAAAGGGGAGGAGGGTGGCTGCGCCCGGTTTGCTCGTGCAATTAAGCTCGTGCCGCTGCCCCTTGCCCGGGAAGCGTGGCGGCACCCGTGCACCCGGTGCTCGTGGGTTGCACAGTCACCGTCTCGAGGGTCCCACGTTGCCCGGCTGCTGGGCGGTGCAGGAGGGCGCGGCGCACGGAGGTGGCGTGCGGCGGCGCGCTTGATGATACGGAGTATGTACCTGACGTGGAGGGGGGTCCTGATCACGGCGCGCACGTTGGGTTGGGTGGGTGAGAGGAAGAGCCCTGGGTCGGGCGCCGGGCTGCCGAGACCCGAAACCCGGCGTCCGTGGTTGGTCGCGGTGCAATCCCATTGGCCAGTGGCAAGGCTAGCGTGTTGTCATGCGAATCCTTGCGTCCAAGAATCGTGAAAGTGATTCATGTTTTAAGGAACATGGTAAAGAAGGATTAGTCGTTCACGGTACTAGTCACGAGTGTCGGTCCAATTCTCGCGCGTGCGCGTGTTGTTACCGAAAGAGTATGAGTTTTACAGAACGAGTCAAGTTAGGACTATACGTAAACAGATCCTAACTCTATTTAAACTACCATAACAACCGTATATACCTAATACTCTAACACTCCCCCGCAGTTGTAGTGGTAGCGTCGTGAACAACTGGAACGTCACGGAAGGTCAGACTGGAGATAAACCGAAGTAGCATCCAGTAGGCTGACATCTCTCCGCAATCCGAGCGGAAACGTCGTGGATGGTGTCGCGTCACGACAGCTTGGACTGTAGAGGAAGTTGGTGAGATTCTCAGGCGAGACGATAGCCCTTGTGCCGATGTCGTGGGAGCCGAGAGCGTGAGGCGGTGCCATGGTCGAGGTAGCCGTGCGATGGGTCGCCGTGGTCGATGTCGTGGTCGGGGATGCCGGTGTCGAGGTAGCCGCACGTGAAGCCGCATGTGCATAGCGCGCGAGGAGGATGACGAAGACGCGTCGAGGCAGTCGTTGAGGGTGTCGATGCCGAAGTCGATGCGATGCGAGCCGTCGAGGACGAGGTGCGGCCATAGTTTTGCCAGAAATAGGCGCACATCGGAGACGAACACATACTAGAACCGAGTATGCAAAGAAGAACTCGTCGGTGATGCGGTCGAGGCAGTCGTAGAGGGGTCGATGCCGAAGAAGACGTTGTCAAAGCCGATGAAGACGAGGCGCCGATCCGAATTTGCCAGACTCAGGAACACGTCGGGGACGAAGGCACTCCTGGTGTTACTAGTACCAGGCGTGCGGGGGCATGGACCATCATGAACTTGTCGCCATGTCAGAAAGACTAGCAGAGGAAGCCTCCAGAGCAGTTGCGACGCGTAGAGCGGCAAAGGAAAAGATGTCGGCGCTGTCCGCAGTTGTCGGAGTAGAGTAGCAGGTGGTGTAGTCGGAGATGAGACGATGACGCTAGCGGCAAAGTTGTAGTGGACGAAGACGTAGAAGGCGGCGAAAACAGCGGCGACCTAGGGTAGTCATGCTGATACGTCCATTTTGCATCACTATTATATGTCTTAATTCACTATTATTCATTGATATATTTCGTATTGAGAGGTGATACTTATGTTATTTTATCTGTTTTTGCATGGTTGATGACTTTTGGAGCATGGACCGCTGTAGTCAGGATTCTGATGGAAAATGTGTTGTCTAGAGGCAAAATTCGCGAAGATCAGAAAATTCGGGAAAATATACGGAAAATTCTATTTTTCCAGAAGACTCAAGATGCCAGAAGATGGAGTGGAGGTGGGCCACAGGGGGCCCACACCACCCCATGGCGCGGGCAAGCCCAGGCCGCGCCAGGGAGTGGTGTGGCCACCCTGGCCCACTCCAGTCTCTCCCCTATGGCGTATATCTTCCTCCCGAAACCCTAAGACTCAGGGAGCGACCACAGAAAGATTCCTCCGCCTCTGCGGGGCGGAAAACACCGAGAGAGAAAGATCTCTCGGGCAGACAGATTTCTGCCAGGGGAATTCCTTCCCAGAGAGGGGAGATCGTCGCCATCAACACCACCATCAAGCTGGACTTCATCATCATCATCACCACCATCATCACCATCAGCACCTTCATCACCATCTCTATATTGCTGTAACAATTGGTTGAATCTTGCTATAGTTCATAGGGGAAACTTTTCCGGTGTTGATTACTCTTTGTAGTTGATGCTATTGAGTGAACCATTGAATTATTGTTTATGTTCAGATTGTTATACATCATTATTCCATCTCTTATCATGATCCATATGATGTCTTGTGAGTAGTTCGCTTTGTTCTTGAGGACATGGGAGAAGTCTTGTTGTTAGTAGTGGAGTTGTGTTGAGAAAGATTCAATAGATTGTTATTTAAGTTGTGGTGTACTTCTTCTAGTGGTATCATGTGAACGTCGACTACATGACACTTCACATATATGGGCCTAGGGGAATGCATTGTGTATTTGGCTACTAATCGTAGGGGTTGCCGGAGTGACATAAACCTAAACCCCCGTTAGAAAACCATTGCACAAGGGACGTAAGGGTCTTAGAGTTTAAAGTTGTGGTTATGTTTTACCTTAATTACTTTCTTGTACTTACGGATGTTTGCAAGGGGGTTTAATCACAAGTTTGTATTAAGTCTTGGATGGGACGGTACATTAGCACAGGTTCACCCACACAACACTTAGCAAGCTAAAGAAGATTAATCGACTATATGACGCGAAAGCACTTGACAGTCTTCCCATGTGTCCTTAAGAACGTTTGGTCATCTATAGAAATATAACCGGCTTGTCCTTTGCTGCATAAAGGATTGGGCCACTTGCTGCATTCATTCTTACTGTCTTTTGTTTACTCGTACTTTGTTTACTTGCTTTATCAAAAACCCCTAAAAATCCGTTTGCTAAGTATTTGCAGAGAATTCCTGATCCATACCACTAGCCAGCACCTTCTGCTCCTTGTTGGGTTCGACACTCTTACTTATCGAAACTACTGCGATACACCCCCTATACTTGTGGGTCATCAAGACTATTTTCTGGCGCCGTTGCCGGGGAGTGAAGCGCTATTGGAGAGTGGAACTGGTAAAGGAAACTTCTACTGTGAGTATTGTTTACTTCTGCTAGTTGCTTTATTTTCGTTATGGATAATTCGCTGAGTTTCTTATTTGGTAATACTACTACCACTGCTAAGGTAGTAGATAAGCCACCACCTGCTGAGATAGATGTTTTCAAAATACCTACAAGAATTATTGATCGTGTTATGGATAATTACTATGTTGGGGATGGAACTGTCCATCCCGGTGATCATTTACTCTTTATACACGAATTATGCGGGTTGTTCAAGTATGCAGGTATTACTACAGATCAAGTTAAGAAGAAGTTATTCTCATTATCACTGAAAGGAAGAGCCGAGGAATGGTATAAGCTGTTGAAGAATGGTCAAGCTCTGGAATGGGAGGAAATAGTGCCTCTCTTTTATTCAAAGTTTTATCCTCCTAGTGAGATTCATAAAGATCAGAATCAAATATACAACTTTTGGCCTCTTGATGGAGAGAATACAGCTCAAGCTTGGGGGAGATGGAAGTTACTAATGCTCAAATGTCCCATTCATGAGCTCCCCAACAATATTATTATCAATAACTTTTATGCAAGGCTCCCTCTACATGACAAGGATTTATTAGATGCTTCTTGTGCTGGATCATTCACTCGTATGGAAGAAGAAGTTAAATGGGCCCTTCTAGATCGTATTCAAGACAATGCTGAAGCTTGGGAGAATGACAAAGGTAGAAAGTCAGGTATAAATTATGATTATGAATGCATTGAATCTTTTATGGGAACTGACAACTTTCAAAATATTAAAAATGCTTATGGTCTAGACTCTCAAGCTATTGCTTCTTATTTTAAGGCTTTTGCTTCCTATATTGAAGTGCCTAAAAAGAAGTAGAATAAGTATCATGAGCCTTATAAAGATATTGCTAAGAGTGTTCCTTCAAGAAATACTGAAGTTTATACTACTAATCATGTTTTATCTGAACCTTATATTGAGAAAATGCCTTTTTCAGTTAAGGTAAAGGAACATTCTATGATAGCTAGTATGGTTAATGAAAGTACTAGTAAAGCTGTTGAACCTGATAAACAAATAGTTGATGAACCTATAATAGCAAATGTGAAAGACTTTGTTGCTAAATATGAAAAAGAGGGACACACTATCCTTTGTAAGGATACCTCTAATATTGTTTTGCAAAGTAGTGTTATGAGAGCTAGAATTCCTGTGTTTTCTGTTAGAATAAGTGATCATTGCTATGATAGTCCTTGTGATAGCTATATTGTTAAGTTTATGTATGATACTGAAAGTTATTATGAGAGAGGGAAAAGTGTTCTTATGCATCTTAATAATATCAAGTTTCCTCGTTTTATGCTGAAAGTTTTTATGATGCGTTTCTTTTGCCTTCTTATGCAAGTTTCCTTTGGGTTCAATAACTTGTTTGTTTACAAAATCCCCTTGCATAGGAAGTGGGTTAGACTTAAATGTGTGTGTGTTTTTACTTCTTAATGCTCTCTTTCACTTTAAATCATATCCCTATGAGAGCTTCTTCAAAATTATCATGCACATCTTAATGGCTATAAAGAAAGAGCTTTATGGGAGACAACCCAATTTGTTTATGCTTTCAGTTTGTTTTTGTTTCTTTGAGTCTTGGAAGTTATTACTTCGGTAATAACCGCTCCTTATCCGTTTTGTTTGGTTTTTGTGTCAAGATCAACCTCTAATGAGAGAGAAGTAATATTTGGGAAAGTTGCTGTCCCGAAACAGATTTTTTGTGCTTCACCGTAAAAATTCGTGAGAGATCTCTGTATGTCGGATTGAGCTGTATTGTTTTGTGCTTCTGCCCTAGGTTGTTATTTAACTTTCGTTAGTTTTGCACTTTTTGATTTGAGCAACATAAGATTTTCGAAAAAATTGATCTTTACCTGCTGGTCTGTTTTGACAGATTTTGCCAATCTTGCATTTGCTTCTTTATTCGATTTCCTTTTTGAATTCTTTTTGGGTTTTCGGAAGGAGTTGCTGCAGTAGCTTTTGTTTTGATGGTTTTCAGTTGAAGTTGGACTCAAAAGGTTTTATCACTTCACTTATACTAATGTTGCTAATAAGAATTGTGTGAAGTTTTGTGTGAAAGAAATTTCCAGGAAAGTGGAGATAATGGTGTAATAAGGAAGAGAAAGGTTTTATGACTCAAATAATAAGTATATGAAGATGAAGATATCGATGATATTCAAGTGATGACTCCGGAAGGATCCACTAGATACCAAATTCAGAGACCTGCAGAGTCCGTATTCAAATAGGTAACAGTTCTGGTAAGAAAAGTTCTGTGAAAATACAATCCAACTATATTTTTGCAGTTTTCAGTCAATAAGGAAAGCTACGAAGCAAAAAAGGGACGGAAACAGAGCCCGGGTGGCCCAAACCACCCCATGGCGCGGGTCCACCCCTGGCCACGCCACCAGGTGGTGAGGCCACTCCGGACTCCGCCTCCGACTTGTTTTCTCCCAGTACCTTCCTTTTTGATATGAAACTTCGTAATATATAACCCCCCGGATCTTCTGAGGTTCGTATATTGTGTTTTTGTTTCGATCTGTTTCTATCAGGACATACTCTTTGAGAGCTTAGAAGCACAATGGTGTCCGCCAAGGATAAAGGGAAGGAGCCCATGGAGGAAGACCTCCAAGACCCCATGCAGGAAAAGAAGACTTCAAGGAGGAAGAGTGGGGAAAGAATAGCAAGAGCTAGAATTCTCACCCCGACATGATCATGAGCCGCATTGAGCAAAATTCACAGCTGATTCACAATCTCACGTTCGAGATTGAGGACTTTGGGAAACTTATCAGAGAGCTCCACGAGAGGATACCACCACCACCAAAGGAGTAATTCGTCATCAGGTTTGGCATCCCCTTGGTTTGTTCCAAGCTTGGGGGAGTGCCACGGTATCACATCACTATCTTCTATCTTTTTACCTTATTAGTAGAGTCATATCATGAATAGAGGAGTTATTTTGTAGTATGGTTTGCATTATGGAAGTGTCCCCTCTCTCGTTAGATATGTATCCCTTGGTGTGAGTTGCCGTTATGGAATATTAATGAGAAGTTCTATCATTCACTCTTTTTCATGGCTTATGTTAGTTTTCAATTCGTGGTTATATGATTGATCTTGTTGTTAGTATTGGTATCACTCTGGGATCATTGAGTTAATTTAGTTGGTTTTGGCAAACCTGGCTCGGTCAGTAGCAACACCTTTTTGAGAGTTGAAAAGAAAAAGATAGAAGTACTCGAGAGAAAAATAATTTCATCATCTTTCTTGATTTGCTCATAAGTTTAGTATTCTCTAGTTAAGATCTTTTGTGCTTCCAAGGAAGATTGTATGTTTGTCTTTATCACTTGTATGTTTGTTTGTTTCCTTCAACTCTTGTACTTGCTACCCAGCCTTGCTAGCCAAAAACCTGTACTGAGAGGGAACTCTTCTCGTGCATCCACCTCCTTTAAACCAAAACCTTTGCCATTTGTGTCCACCATACCTACCTAGTAGCATTATTGCTATTCCAAGTAAATTCCTGTTTTGTCTACCTCCCAAATTAAACTTGTTATGAGAAAGTTAGTGATTAAAGCTCTCACGAACTTGATGGCACACTTTATTTTCCGCACTTAATAAACCTGAACCATTGTAAACTCTCCATGAAAGTTATATGCTTGCAAATTATAGGCTGGGGATTAGCAGAAGCGTGCTGTCACGGGGAACGCTTTCAACACTTGTAAATATATACCCAGTTGATACCTTGCTCTTTTGTTTGCGGATGTCATCGGTGTGAAATAAAAGGAGAGCTTGTAAGTCCATGGAGTTATGTATGTGTGTTAGAGAAACGCCTGGGCCGCTGGTCTAATCCATGCTGACATGATGGAAACCTGCAGCGTAACCATAATGATATCTATGAAGCATTCTTCTTATAAAAAAAAAGAGAGAGATAGCTATTGAGAAAAAGAAAAGAAAAAAAGAGATACTATGAAAAGAGGAAAGAGAGAAAAAAGTACCATTTTCCCATGGTAAATAAGAAGATTGCTGAGATACTCATTGTTTGCTTGCCTTGTCATTTTGATATGGGGATTCTTCCGTATCATTGGCCAAGGGGTACCCCATTGGCGGTTCTTAATGATACGCACATACTTACGATGACAAGAACTTACCGGTAACTAAAGTTGAGTAGCACGAGGAGCGGCCCTCGTACTCAAGGGACTTGGGATTTTCAGTTTATAGTCTGTCAAGCATATAACTCAGATTGGACCTCACTTTAACCTTAATCACCTAAATATGCCTATGATAGGGGCAATGAGAGCTGAAAGCTAGTAAGTATCATAATTTTTGGGAGCTCTTTATGAGACTTGTAATCCCTGCTTCCCTCTTTAAAGGGCCTTTCTTTTACTTTGTAGTTGAGTCAGTAAACCTATTCCCTTCTATCTCAGCAAGTATTTTGAGTTGATATGTTTCATTCATTCATATGATGATTTATTCAATCATGTTTCATATGTTCCTTGTTTTGCACATTGCTCTTATCTTGAAGTTTACTACTTTGAAAGCTTTCATTGAAAAACCAGCTATTTGTGAACTCCGGCAAATTATCAACTATTCTTCGACCAAGAGCTAAGTTTGCCATTACCAATGGTGTTTTACTCTATGTATCTTTATTGTGTTTTCTTTACTCATTGCAAGTTGAGTTGTATAATAGTGATTTGTCTTCTATTATGATCTATGTATTTGATAAATGTGATGCTTCTTGTCCGTATTCTTTTATCGACTCTTCACTCCATAAACCTGAGGTCATGTTTATTGAGCTCAGTTTCGCTTGGGGACAAGCGAAGTCTAAGCTTGGGGGGAGTTGATACGTCCATTTTGCATCACTATTATATGTCTTAATTCACTATTATTCATTGATATATTTCGTATTGAGAGGTGATACTTATGTTATTTCATCTATTTTTGCATGGTTGATGACTTTTGGAGCATGGACCGCTGCAGTCAGGATTCTAATGGAAAATGTGCTGTCTGGAGGCAAAATTCATGAAGATCAGAAAATCCAGGAAAATATACGGAAAATTCTAATTTTCCAGAAGACTCAAGATGCCAGAAGATGGAGTGGAGGTGGGCCACAGGGGGCCCACACCACCCCATGGCGCGGGCAAGCCCAAGCCTCACCAGGGAGTGGTGTGGCGACCCTGGCCCACTCCAGCCTCTCCCCTCTGGCGTATATCTTCCTCCCGAAACCCTAAGACTCGGGGAGCGACCACAGAAAGATTCCGCCACCTCTGCGGGGCGAAAAACACCGAGAGAGAAAGATCTCTCCGGCAGACAGATTTCTGCCGGGGGAATTCCTTCCCGGAGAGGGGAGATCGTCGCCATCAACACCACCATCAAGCTGGACTTCATCGGGATCATCATCATCATCATCACCACCATCATCACCATCAACACCCTCATCACCATCTCCATATTGCTATAACAATTGGCTGAATCTTGCTATAGTTCATAGGGGAAACTTTCCCGGTGTTGATTACTCTTTGTAGTTGATGCTATTGAGTGAACCATTGAATTATTGTTTATGTTCAGATTGTTATACATCATTATTCCATATCTGATCATGATCCATATGATGTCTTGTGAGTAGTTCGCTTTGTTCTTGAGGACATGGGAGAAGTCTTGTTGTTAGTAGTGGAGTTGTGTTGAGAAAGATTCAATAGATTATTATTTAAGTTGTGGTGTACTTCTTCTAGTGGTGTCATGTGAACGTCGACTACATGACACTTCACCTATATGGGCCTAGGGGAATGCATTGTGTATTTGGCTACTAATCGTAGGGGTTGCCGGCATGACAGAAACCTGAACCCCCGTTAGGAAACCATTGCACAAGGGACGTAAGGGCCTTAGAGTTTAAAGCTGTGGTTAGGTTTTACCTTAATTACTTTCTTCTTCTTACGGATGTTTGCAAGGGGGTTTAATCACAAGTTTGTATTAAGTCTTGGATGGGACGGTACATTAGCACAGGTTCACCCACACAACACTTAGCAAGCTAAAGAAGATTAATCGACTATATGACGCGAAAGCACTTGACAGTCTTCCCATATGTCCTCGAGAACGTTTGGTCATCTATAGAAATACAGCCGGCTTGTCTTTTGCTTCATAAAGGACTGGGCCACTTGCTGCATTCATTCTTACTGTCTTTTGTTTACTCGTACTTTATTTACTTGCTTTATCAAAAACCCCTAAAAATCTGTTTGCTAAGTATTTGTAGAGAATTCCTGATCCATACCACTAGCCAGCACCTTCTGCTCCTCGTTGGGTTCGACACTCTTACTTATCGAAAATACTGCGATACACCCC
Source organism: Avena sativa (assembly GCA_916181665.1). Lineage (NCBI taxonomy): Eukaryota > Viridiplantae > Streptophyta > Magnoliopsida > Poales > Poaceae > Avena > Avena sativa. Next base: position 599,224,851 of record OV702289.1, read on the forward strand.
CTATACTTGTGGGTCATCACATGCTGGATGCCTGGAGTGGCGATGGGGTAGTCGGCAGGACCTACGACGGCGAGAGGGCGCCCTGCAGGTTACCTTGTGAAGCGCGGCGGCAGTGCTCGAAGTAGGCAAGGAAGACCCGACGACGTGACGAAGACCATGTGTAGACGTCGGCGATCCGCGCCGTAGGAGATGGCGCGGTGAAAGCCGAGGTCGTCGATGCACGAGGACGGTGAAGTAGACTACGTGCAGCCACGCTACGACCTGAAAGGGCTGTTGGGTTCGCAGCATAGAAAACAAAAAATTCCTACGATGGGAACTATACGCCAAGATCTATCTACTAGATACAAGCAACGGGTGGATATACATCCATGAAGAACTTACCCTCGAAGACAACAAAGCTTTGTTAACGAGATGGAACTCGTGGATGATGTAGTCGTATACTTTCCAATCTCAAGATTGTGATGAAGTCCAGTAGGTCCGGCTCTAGCACGTCCTTCAGATCCAGCTCCAGCAAGTCCAGCACCACCAAGTCCAGCACCGCAAAGCAGCGGTGCATCCGTGATCGCACACACGTCCGGTACCCCGACAACCTCCGTCCCTCGCTCCAGCAAAGCAGCGGAAGCAGCAACTCCTTTCCAGATAAAGCCACCGAAAACATGTATCTCGCTAATCCGAGACCATGGGGGAATAATACTAGAGGGGAAGAGAGATCCTTCACGAGGAGGTGTGAGGAAGAAGGGGTGTGAGGGGGGCCTTTTATAGGAGGAGGGGAGGGTACCCCTCCCCATGGCCGGCGCCTCAAGGGGTGACCCTTCACCTCCTCATTCATGTGGTGGTAACTCCCTCCACATAAATTTGCCCCTTCACATTCTTTTAAAGTCTCCACTTTAAATGCATTAAATTTCTCCAAATTTAATGCTCTCTCATTTAATAAAACTCTTTTATTAATTTTATTCAGAATTTTGTTAATTACTTTAATTAACAAACATTCACATAAAACCCCCTGCAACATTTCAATATTACATGCAGAACCAATTTCAGCGATTTCACCCGAAACAGTTTCGGTGTCTATTGAAATAATTTTAGCGCTTTCTTAAATCTTTATCTGAAACATATTTGCTCCAAATGGTGTCGGTATCCCTTAAGTGTGTCACCCTACGGTTCGCGAATAATGCAGACATGATCGAGACCCCTCTCAGATCAATAATCAGAAGCGGGACCTGGAGATTCATACTGAATCCTACACATTCAATGATGACTTCTGTGATCGTGAGAACTTTTAACGCTAGTAACTAAATCCCTTTGTCTCGTGATATATTACATGTCCGAGATTCGATCATCGGTATCCAAATACCTAGTTTGATCTCGTTACTGACATGCACTCTTTTCTCGTTCCCGTGATATAACATTCTAGTGATCACATCACTTGCTTGCAAGCTATTTCAATGTGATATCACCGAGAGGGCCCAGAGTATATCTATCCGTCATCGGGATGGACAAATCCCACTCTTGATCCATGAGCCTCAACATAACACCTTTGTAGCACTGAATCCACCTTTATAGTCACCCTGTTACGGTATGACGTTTGATGTTATCAAGATACTCTTCCGGTGTTAGCAATTAACATGATCTCATGGTCTAAGGACTAAGATTACTTCGTATGATGTTATAGCAATATAAACATAATGACTTTGATCGTAATGCTATACTTCGGATGAATGTTCATCACATCATTCCACCAATGTTGTGATCTCATTATTAACAACATCCAATGTCCATGATCAGGAAACCTTGATCATCTTGTTAATCAACAAGCTAGTTTATATGAGAGGCATTACTAGGAACTTTGTATTTTGTTTATTAAACACACATGTATTAACGTTTCCAATTAATACAATTATAGCATGCAAAATAAACATTTATCATAAACATGGAATAAGATAATAACCACTTTATTATTGCCTCTCAGGCATATTCCCTTCAGTCTCCCACTTGCACTAGAGTCAATAATCTAGTTTGAAAAACTTTGCGTATTGAACACCTATGGCTTTCTGATGTTGCATATATGCGATTGCTAGTGGTTTAACAAAAGTATAGGACACGTGTCCGCATGGAAACACGCCATCGTCCGAAGGACGCTTAGTGTTGTCCCTATTTTTATGCAATCAACTACTCTTACAACTGAAAAATGAGTACTTAAACGATAGGAGAAATAGCAAACTGGTCTGCCACCTGAACATCAGATTAGTTTTTTTAGATGATGAACATTATTGGTAGTTTATTTTTTCTCTAGAATTCTAGGTAGGCCACGGCCCACCGGCCCACCCCCTGCGTATGCCTCCGCTAATCATTTAGTGTAACCCGGTCATGCTCTCTTGTAGAAAGCATGACCGAGACTCCCAAACGACATGTTGTAGCCATGACATGCACATACTCAAGACGAGATCAGACATGTAGAAGTAGGATGTTACCTCAACTGTGAACGTATATTGTTGTGTCATCCTATTCCCAAATCTTTCATGTAGCCTAAATCATCCCGTTCAATCTCTTCGGCCATCTCTCCTGGCTAATGTCGATAAATTCCCAAGATGGGTGTAATGTCGACATTTTATCAAATGGACGTATTTCTAATGTCATCATCCATAATGTCTTCCACTACGAGTACTTCCAAATCTCGTTTTTTTAGGACACCGATTCTCTTGTGGTCCACTTGAGCACTATTAGTGGTAAAAACACTACATGTAGAGATCATGTCTCAATGATTAACACGAATACAAATAGGTAGTAACTATTAGATATATTCTTTGATATTGTTTTTTAACTGTATTCTTAGATATTGTTGGGGGAGGGGGAGGGGGCACCTGCCCCCCTATAAAACCAACTTTATATACGGTGTTGTTTTCCGTTTTGTATTGCTTTTATAGTCTTTTGTATATATTATTCCATTCATTTTCTAAATATCTCACTTCGCATGTCAATATGGACTCAACCACGCAGTTTACTGCATATCATATATAAAGCGCTCGGAGGAGTGTCATAGTGTAGGTCCTCGCATGAGAAGAACATTTCCTTATTTAAGCACGAAGACATACTATGTGAGTGAATTACAGTACGTTGCACTAAAAATAGGCAACACTGAAAGAGAGCGCCCAGTAACCAGACTAGCCATAGTGTGGGTTTTAATGTCGCGGAAGAGAAGGGCAGCATGGATCCCATAGATGACCATGGAGGAAATTTTGAGTCGCCTTCCTCCCACACTCCCACGTGGATCACTAATGTGTCGTGGATTTCTCTCTATTACGATCATGTTTGGGACCCCTACCTGAGCACCTAGATCTTATTGTAAGTAATGGGGTTTATGGTATATGGTAGATGCTTTGTCTCTATTATGAACGGTTTGAGATCCTTACCACTCACAACAAGAAAAGTTGGTTTTTGTAATAGTTTGGTCCATCGAGCGTCATAGAAGGCGCACCTTCTTTCACAATTTCGTTCGCTTGACCATGGTAGATGGAAAACTTTTTTCTGTTTCCATGGTCCTCTACTACGACGAAACCGCCAAAAACATGGAAGAAGTTCGACCGACGCCTGGCAGAAGTAAGATTCTTCGTTCCTCGCACGAGGTTGACTTACCAAAACTTTTTGAGACTTGTGGGTCCCGGATGTCAGTGTGTCTCTAGCGGACCATACTTTTTAGCCATGCCTCCCTGATTTGAACTCGATAACATTGCTCGATGCATCTGTCGTTTAGTCAAGCTATCGGGTCCCACATGTTAGCCTCTCATTACAAGAATTATGTGTATGATGGAATTTTTTCCTTCGCTAGCGCTTCCCCTGTTCCGAACTTGATAGCGTTGCTCGATGTATCTACCGTTAATTTCGGGATGTTGGGTCCCACATGTCAGCCTCTCATTAGAAGAATCTTGTGTGTGTGATGAATTTTTATCTTCACTCGCGCCTCTATGTTCTAAACTTGATAACGTTGTTCGATGTATCAGCCGTTTACAACTATCAAAAGTTTCTAAATGCAGCACCATTGCGTTCTACTCTTCTCAAGGATTCAAAAAAGGTATTATTTACATTTTTTGGATTAACAAGACAAAAGATATGGACTTTCTGAGTTGTATTTGAATTCTGCCTAAATTGGTTTTTGTTCGAAATTTTAATACACATGGAAAATTTATATTCATCGGTACCGGTTAACTTAAGTGAACTCACAACGATTGCTCGATCACGATCGGACAGTAGCTTACCGGTTCGGCTGGGAATCTAATCATGTGTATACGCGGTCGATCGAATGACTAGGAACGAAAGTATCCAGCGACGCTCACCTTTGGTCATCGGAGTTGTTGGCGACCACAGCGACGGGCTCAAGCGATGGAGTTCCCAGCGCATTAGTGGGGGTCAGAGACGATGGCAAGGTGGGTGAGGTTCCTCACGATGCGGCGAAGCTAGAGGCGTGTTTCTCGCACTAGTGTCGATCGAACAAAGTGGATACATCGTCAGGTTCTCTTAGAGGGGAAGCGATGGTTGAAATCGAAGGAATTAGGCATGCTAGGATATGCACATGAGGAAAAGAGGAAGGGTGGAAGCAGAACAAGGCCTCGTCGCTCACTGTACCATCGTGGCTCGCGAATTCCCTTCCCACGACTGGAGCAAGTCCGACGAGGGATTCCGCCCTCCAGAGGGGCAGCCCAGAGGCATGGTTTGGAGGGGAGGGTCGGTGTGAGGATAGGGAGCACCTGGTGCTCTATATAGGACATGGGAGGGTACGAGGCGCTGGGGCTACAAAGGGGTAACGACGGCTGGTGGTCGTGGCCATTAAATCGCCACCGAGGTCGATTAAATCCGCGTTAGTGCGGGAGGCCAAGTGGAGGGGAGCGAGGCGGTCTCTAGAAGCTTCAAAAGGCCCGGGGAATCGAGGGGGCGGGCGGGGGCACGACAGCGGCGGTTGCTGCCATTACCAGAGGTAGTGGTCCTAACAGGTGGGCTAGGCAGGTCCACCTGTCAGTGAGTGTTTTCTCTTTCTTTCTGAGTGGGAGCAGAGGTGAGGCCGGGGTGGGCTGGATTTGGGAGCTAGTTGGGTTGGGTCTAGGCTGAACAAAAGGTTTCTTTCTCTATTGTTTTCATTTTTTATTTTTCTTTAGTATTTTTCTATTTCTCTTTTCTTATATTTTTTAACTCTAGTATTTGACTGTTTGCTAATTTATTTTCCAAGCAATAACACATGTTTGTCACTACTAATAATCCACTTAATAAAACAAGTTTTTTTTATTAAATAAAACATTATGGGATTATTATTTCTCTCATTAGAGAACAAGGTTTTAAAATATCCACAAACAAGTAAAATAAAATATATGTGACATATGTTTTGCAATTTCCAAATTCATGGGATCATGATATACCCCTTTTTCTTATTTTATCTATTTGAAATTTTAACATAAATTATTTTATAAACTTAAATGCAAGAAAAACATGATGCATATGGCATGATCTATTTAACCACCAAAAATGAAAATTTCGGGGTGTTACACGTCTAGAGAGTAAGTTGGAAACCTTTGTGATGCCCAACTTTGTGATGCTTTGTGAACGATCCAATTTTTTTTATGGCCGGTGATCACCTACAACGTGTGAAGATACAATTTTAGTGGTTGGGTGTGGGCTTGGTGTTCTAGGTCAAGTAGAGGTAGGATGGTTTTGGTGACCAAGGATTTTCTATCCTAGCCTTGTTCAACGAGGAAGGAGGATAGAGCCAACTATCCGAACCTAGGGATATATCTTCATGTGCGATCTCGCTTGTCTTTTGGTGCCTTCTGTGGCACGAGAAGGACATGGTGTTCAACAGAGCAGCTCCTTCGGCATGGGTCATGAGGAAGAAGATTAGAGAGGAGACTCAGTTGTGGAGTAGTTGGGCTATTTTACTGTTTTTATTCCTTTTCCATTGCCTGATGGAGATTAGAACCTCATTCTTAGGGAGCTGTCACCCCGTTGACAGCACTTGCCTTCGCGGCGTTGTTTGACCTTCTGACATTTTTTCTATGCGATTAATGCATCCTCCATGGTGTATTCTTGAAACAAAACTTCGTGTGTGTTATCAATTTTCCTAATTACTTTATTTCCTTGTAATCTACTTTTTTCGTAAGTTATATCTTTGTACAATTGCATATGTAGGTGTTTTACACAACCGTTGTAAACAAGTGTTAAAATTGCCAACTTCGATCTAAATATTCAATCGCATATTCAGCCTTGTAGATACGGATAATCATGTGGAGAGAAGGAAAAGTGGGATGAACCACCGCCACTGACTCTCAGTAAAAGCTAAGGAAGAGTTCAGTTGTGGTGTGGCACCTTGGTGTGTTGCAAACATGGGCCAGATTTGGGTGCACGAAGGCAACTTTCTGGAACCTTAACATTAGAACACACAAAGCTTTGTTTAGAACTGGGCTGAATTATTCATGTGGGTCAAATCTCAGAAAGTTCGGGTTCAAAATCGTTTTTAACAGGCCTCCTAAGGCTCGACAATAAGTGCGAACCAAATTCGAGCCTAGGTTTTGAACATTTGATAGTACCGACTACCGACATAGATTTCCAGTAAATTATGATACTCAGATACTGTATTCTGACTGAACCTCCTTTTGTTATTTTTTTAGCATTTGACTACCTTCCTTTTTTTTGTTAGCTCAGACTAATAAATATCCTATAGTAGTAGTAGCACGTCGCATTTTCGGGGATGAAACCCAGTCGTTCGTTGGGTTCCTCGACCTCTGACCGTAAAACGGGTCGCTTGCTCTGCGTACGTGGCTTGATTTCAAACATCCATACATGGAATGCATCGACTGATGCTGCCATGCCTGCCGACGGGAATACACGGAGGACAACAACAGCAGAAGAAAATATGTGTATAGCTAGGCTATCGTATCAACATGGAACACCATCGTCTTCAGTACAAGCCAATCAGAATCCAAGAAGCATGGCGTAAATATGTGTAGCTGTCTCTCCTATGAACATATGGAACACCATCACCTCTTCAGTACAAGCCAATCGAGAATAAGCTTGACCGCAGACAGCAAACATGTGCATGTGGAGGATAGGATGTCCGGTCCTACCAGTAGTAGTCTTGGCCGTAAAACTGGCCGGCGCTTCCTGTTTGATCGTACACGCTCTGGAACGGCGAAGGCATGGTGCCGGCGGAGGTCATGTACTCCGGCGTCGACGACGAAACCATCGCCGGCGGCAAAGCGCGGGCGCCCGCATCGGGCATACTGCCCCCCGCCGTGGTCGGAGAGGCGCGTCCGAACGAGTAGTAGGAGGAGGAGGAAGACGACGAGTAGTAGGACGGGACGCCCGGTGCGTCGTGATCGGCCACGTTGGAGTCGCGGCCGGTGAGCTCCTGCACGTCGGCGCGGAACTCCTCGGCGCTGGCCGTGAGCTTCATGGGGCTGGAGATGTACACCACCTTGATCCCCTTCCCGCCCCCTCCTCCTCCTCCCCCCTTCCCCTTGCCTTTGCCCTTGCCGTGGTGCACCGGCGGCATGCAAACGCCGTTGTGCTGTCCGGGGTGCACGCTCAGCTTGTCCATGTAAACAATCTCGATCTGCTCCTGTGTGCACGATCGATCGAATGCACGCGATCAGCAGCAAGCAAAGCTAAGGAGAGCGCGCGCCTTGATGATGTGATGAAGCGGACTGAGCAATCAATCAGCCAACTCGCAACCAAGTTGTGTGGAGCCTGAGATGGGATGAGGAGGTGAGTGGAGCTTTGTTGCGGGAGCATTATATATATAGGCTTGTGCCGCCACAAGATTACAAGGTCAGAGTGATGATTCTTGTTTCAAGATATTACGGCTCTAGATTGTCCCCTGCACGTTCCCGGAATCTGCCAAATACTGATGATTTTGTTATGGGTTCCGGACTCCGGAGGGATCGAATTGAGGCACATGGGGCTTTGATTAGCTTTGGGGTCACACCGCCCGGTATCTCCACAGCACGGTCATAGGGCGCGACGGTTTCTAGTAACGCCCTATCGTTCCTTGTGAAAGTTGTTGAGTTGATTAGACGACCGGCGCAGGTTAATTTTGAGATAGGGAGAGCAAGTGAAGGTTCCTGGAAAAAAGGGGGCGCCGGAGATAGAGATTGACATGGACGTGTACAATCGGATTTGGTTTACTTTCTATACGTGTACTTCTAACTTTTAACTAAGTCAAATTTTATTAAATTTGACCAATTTTATAGATAAATTTAGCAACATATATTACATAAAATTGTCATAGTATAAAACTAAATTTGAAAACAAATCTAATGGTATTAATTTAGTGTCATAAATACTGGTACTTTTTTTTATAAAGTTAGTTAAGTTTTACTAAGTCTATACCTAATAATAAAGGACAGATTGTTCCTTCCGGTCCAACACTTTTTGGACGCTTTTGCCCTCCCACAAAAATACATAATACGCACAGTGCCATTGAATTATACTGGTTGGTCTGTTTTTTTAGCAGCTTCGTATGTGTAACCCGATCGGCTTGGTGAGTAGAACTTATGTGATCCAATGCGTCCGTAGGATTCATGAGCAGCCCATGCAGCTTGGCCCGGACTCTGTAATCCTTATCGTATACGGCAACAACAGCTCTAGCATATCCCATGCTGGACTCCTACGTACCTATAAAAAGTACTCGAGCATCCACGCCGCGTGTAGAGAAGATTGGAGGGGCCGACCGATCGATTCCCTCACGAGAGCGAGCATGCACGCCGAGCCCAGATTGGAGGGTCTGGCTCGCTGCGCTTGGTGCAGATTAGAGGCACGACCGCGATTCCCACAAAAACTCTTGAATAATTGATCACACAACATCGTCGGAAGTCGTTCGCCACGTAAGGTAAAGCTAATTGATCAATCAGACAAAGCATCAGAGGTGAGAAGATTGGCAGACATGACAAAGCAGCCGTGGAGGCCGCGGATGGCACGACAAGGTGTGTGCACCGTGGTGACCGTGACGGCGTTCAATATGGGAGTGGAGCAGATTTGATGACCGGTATGATGACTTCTAGCTCCGACTCATACCGCCTAGACTGCCAGCTCCCACTCATACCAACACGCGCTCGACTGCTGTTGTGGGAATATGCAGAGAGTACCGACGGAAAACAGCTTGGGGCGAGATCCGTATCAACATGAACAACACTCCATGTTTTACACTGTTAGGCGGCAGATTCCTCGCTACTGCAGGCAGAATATTGCAGCATGGCGCGATCCCGTTCCGTGCACTGTAGGCTGCTTATTGCTAGGCAGCGGCTCCTTCCTGTCCGCCGCTCGCTGGCCCTCCCATGTGTCGGCCTTGTCAAGGAGACTGATTGGAGTCCGGACGTCTTGCTCAAGGACGTGCCATGCAGGTCGTTGGCCTCTCTGGTTAGGCTTCATCCAGGTAAAATTAGTTATCATTGTATAATGTATATACGGTCCAGGCCTGTCAAAGGACAATCCATACGTCCGCTGGTGGGCTCACATCTCAAGAAAAATAGCATACGGCAAGCGATCAAGCTAGGAAAATCTCAAACTTACGAGTCTACTAGATTGATTATATAGAGATGAGATTGCTGCCATGTTGTTGCATTTCTGTTTTTGGATAGCTTACGGCTCTATGTGAGGCGGCATTCTTATGATGGAACACTAGGATTACGCTTTTAAAGTAAATACTATATCTAATTATTAGCATATACTCCCTCAAGAATCGTGTAAGGTCGATGAGGTCACTCGATCTAGAATGGCAATCTCATTTAGAATTTGTTTTTTGCAATCTATTTATCAGGCCGTAGCAACGCACGGGTTTTCGCTAGTTTAACTTAAATTAGGATAAGTCTATAATTACACTTATTTACGAACAAAGGGAGTATCTGAAAAGGGGTACATGCGTGCACAGGATGCCTTACAAACCCTTGAACATCTCGGTGGTCTTCCAGTTCCAGTCCACCTACGGGAACTTTTCGTTTCGCACCGTGGCGATCGACATCGATGGAGATGTCGCTGTGTATGCCAACCTGTGTCCTGTATTGTGAAATGATCATGCACGTGCATCCAAGGTGTGAAATTTCGCGTGAAAAAATCATGTGGGACGAAAGTGCATGTTTTTATTTTTTCAAATAGGTTTCCGCTCTTGCTTATAAATAAACACAACTATACAAATCAGTGAGGTAGCCCACTTACAAAGCAGATCCCGAGATAAAAGAATAAAATAAGCCACGCCAGACGCTCTTACTTTGGGTCGCTGACATCCGGGGACCACAAGATGGGCGACTCACCTGTCACCGGCCCTAAGTCAGGCGAAAGTCAGGATGGGCTAAATTGGATGATGCGACTCCCTCTCAACGCGCGACAGTCTAGATCATAAAGTATTAGCGGTTCAACATGTCACGTGACTCGATGTCAAACAAAAAACGATATCCTAGCTAACTACACTCGTTTGAGAGGTTTGGAAGGAAAGAAACTTAAGGTTCTTCAACAACAAGGTCGCTCCTTCAATGAACCTCGTGTCAAAGATAAAATTCGAAATTGCACAATGGGTTGGAGAGTAACAACCTCATGTTTAACTTTCTAATATTTATAACAGATGGAGTAGCAAGATTTGGATTTGAGATACCTAATCATCGTTGTCGGAACATTGTCTACTTCTCGCCTATGATAGCGGGCCTAGATGGCAGAGAAACTTCAAGTTTGAAATTTTTTGGGTGCGGATCCCCGGTTGTGATGAGATAGTTCTGAATGATTGGAATGAACCTTGTGACCATGTGTAGCGTTGTCAAATTATTTTCCACAAGCTTAGGAAAGCGGGAAGCTTTGACTAATTGGAGTCACGATCTCTTCTCAAATGCGAAAGTTCTTCATCTTGTCGCCCTCTTTGTCATCCTCCACCTTGACATAGCCTAAGAATCAAGACCCCTATTCGTTGATGAGATTGATCTCCGCACAAGACCAAAAATTGAAGTGATAGTCTTAGCGGTCATTTAAAGTGCCCGAAGGAAACAATGTGCAGGAATATCAAATATCAAAGAGGCAGATGTGAACCCATATGTTTCCACATAAGAGTGAATGCAATAAGAAGGAAAATCCACACCCACTGCTTATAGCACAATAATGGTTGGATAACCAACCACGAGAAAAAGGAAAAAAAATCTTGCATGACCACTTCAATGAAGTGATGAGAATAAGGCAACCAAGAACCATAAATTTCAATAGAGATGAGATTGCCTTTGAGGATCCGGACATGCAAGAACTTGGAGATCCATTCACCGAGGAGGAGGTGATGAATTCAATTAATCACATGCCCAGAAGTAAGGCTGTCGGACCAGATTGGTTACCTGGAGCATTCTACAGGCATCGTTGGGACATAATCAAGTCAGATTTCATGAGATTCATCAACCATTTTAGAAACCTTCAAGTGGCCAACTTTCATTGTCTAAACTCCGCAAATATGGCTTTATTACCAAAGAAGGATGGGGTGGAGGACATATCCGACTTTAGGCCAATTGGCCTAATCCATATCATTACCAAGATTGTTTCTAAGATCATCTCTATCTAGCTTGGGATGCTCATGAATGACCTTGTTTCCAATTCCCAAAGAATATTCATCAAGAAGATAAGTATTGATTACTGCAAGTGCACAGATCAATTGTAGCTAGTTTCAAAGTAAAGATATCAAACCCACAGAGAGCTATTGGTAAAGGTATGTATGCCCCTCGTTACTCTATACCAAAGTATACTTTTTCACTTAGAAATATCATATAATGACACAATATGACAACTCTAATTGATATGTTCATATATGACTCAATGATTTGGGATCCTGTTGAAACAAGAACAAAATAGTGCGTGTAGACGGAGTGAAATACAAAGATCCCTACTCTATTTATGCAAAAACAAAAGGTAAATATGCTTCAATTTTGGACTCATCAACTCCCCCAAGCTAGGCTCTTGCTCGTCCCCGAGCAAGATGATGACTTATGGACAAGATCATCATGTTCATGAGACATGAGTCGTTACAATAAATGAGGAAAAAATTGAAATAGGAATACAACATAGGATGTAGAGATGCTTCGGGGGTATTACCATACCCTTACACATTACATAACTTAGAGGCTTCCACACCTTTTACCCTTACATATTACATAACTTAGAGGCTTCCACACCTTTTCTAGTATTAATGAAATCAGCTGCTAGTTATTTAACATATCATATAATCACAGAGTTTAGAGATATAGGGAACTAAGTTTAGTAATAAAGATTCATGATCATTCTTTTTCTTTTATGTTTGATTATTTTGATAGCTGCTCTTTTTTTTCTTTTGATAGCTGTATGTCTATATTTTTACTTGCTCCCTTTTCTCCTTTTCTTTCAGCACAACTATTTGATCATGCTCACTACTTCAATGGCTTTCAAAAACTCTTAATTATAATATGCTACCAGAATTCTTCTTCTCATAACTTAATCAATACTTTCGTTGGTGCGGAAGTCCCTAAAATCATGACAGCTATACAAGTATAATAACACTCAACCTAGTTCAATCATCTAATGTAGTAATCATGAATCAAACACAACTTCAATTATCATAAAGTCTCACAACTCAAAGGACATAAATCTTCTCTTGAATAAAGGGAGCTCGAAGTTGATGGAACTAATGCAAATTTGGAAATTAAAGTGTAACATGCGTGTAGAAAAGTAAACATGACAAAACTGTAAGATAGATTACAAGGTTCTCACAGACCCCCCAAGCTTGGAATCAAGCCGGGTGGATCAAATAATTCCTTGCAATTACTTACTCCTTTTTTGGAGTAAAAAAGTCATCATCTTCCTCTTCTTCATCCGCCTTGAGACTTCAAGCTTGAGCAATACACGCAAATTGAGTGGACATCTCTATGATGCCAACATGCAATTCTTTGATACCTTATTTAAGGTCTTCCTATCATCGGCCATCTCCATGATAATCTTGGTCAGGAGTTTCACTCTACCATCGATGTCATCGACCTTATTTTCGAGGTCTTTGCCCATCATCCAGTAAGAGTCAACTCCTTCTCCAATGGTTTCAACATAAGCTTTTGAAATCTTTTCAAGGTTCTGGATCTTTTCTCGAATCTCATCTCGGTTTTCCCTTTTCCTAGAAGAGGTCCCCAAAAGGGATTTAAGAGGATATCGTCGAAGGTTATACCTGTAGGGGTTGAGTGGAGATTCCTTTGTTCCTTCCTTGTTCCACGTGCCTGAGCATCTCCAACTTTTGTGGGAACATGTCTTCCCAATTGGGGGAGTGGAACCACTTGTGCGGACTCGTGGTTCGAGGAAGATGAAGTATCTCCTTTGGATCCCTTCTTCTTGGCTTGTTCTTCAGAGGCGCGCTCCTTCTTGGTCCAGATCTGCTTAATATGAAAAGGCTGCATGGACCTTGAGTAATCAAGTGAGATCTGAGGTTTCATTATAAAGGGCAAAAAGAGAGCTTTAGATCTGAAGTAAGATGGAAGAGAACAAGAAAGAAGAAAAGTGCAAACTAAAAGACTAAATCAATAGATTAAGGGGGTTGTACGGATTTCTTGCTGCCTTTCTCTTTTTTATGTGCACAACACGTCGAATAGACGTGGGGGAAAACAGAGCCAGTAACGATCATCAGTATGGGCGCATATAACTGTACGGCCCGACCGTACCGTATTTATGAAGATCCGCATTGGTACTCCGACTGTTTAACAACCACTGGTACGGGCGCGTCCGACCGTACGGTCCACCCGTACCAGGTCGAAAAACAGCTCGAAATAACCAGAAAATCTAACTAAATTAAATGAAAAAGATAAAATCGACTAAAAAGTTTCCAAAGTAGCAGAACTAAGTAATTAAGACTTCGTTACCTAACTTTTGCCTATTGTATTCTTCGGCCGGGACTAAAGAGATCAATTCCACAGTTTTTACCTCGCCAACTCTATAATGCTTCAATCGCTGCCCATTAACAATCCAGGATGAAGAAGAGGACATAGTATTTTTCAGTCTTACTGCTCCCGAAGGATATGCTTCTTCAACTTCATATGGTCCTTCCCACCTGGATTTCAATTTCTCTGCAAAAATCTTAAGCCTAGAGTTGTAGAGAAAAACTTTATCTCCAGTTTTAAATCCCTTGCCCTCTAATTTTTATTGTGCCATTTCTTCACCTTTTCTTTAAATATTCTAGGATTTTCGTAAGCCTCATTTCCGAGTTCATCTAAAGCGTGAATATCTAAGAGTCGTTTTCCCCTGCAGTTTTAAAGTCAAAGTTCATAGTTTTGATAGCCCACCGAGCCTTATGCTCAAGTTCTATGGAAGGTGACAAGTTTTACCGTAAACCATTTTATATGGTGTCATTCCCATAGGATTCTTGAAAGCTATACGATACGCCCACAATGCATCATTAAGCTTCAAAGCCCAGTCCTTTCTTGACCTATTCACAGTCTTCTAAAGTATGACCTTGAATACTCTGTTAGATAATTCTACTTGTCCACTGGTTTGAGGGTGATAAGGTGAGACTACCTGGTGGTATACTCCCTAATTTTGAAGTATCTTGTCAAAAGTTCCCTTCATAAAATAAGTTCCACCATCAGTAATCAAAAATCGGGGTACTCCAAACCTCGGAAAGATGATGCCCTTGATCATCTTAATGGAAGTGGATGCATCTGCATGAGAAGTGGGTATAGCTTCAACCCATTTAGTAACATAATCAACGTCAACAAGAATATGAGTATAACCGTTAGAGGGAAAAATGGTCCCATAAAGTCCATTCCCCATACAGCAAATGGGTCTATTACTAAGTTATATTTCATATTCATTTCTTGTCTTTTACCGATATTACTCATACGTTGACAAGCATCACAATTTCTAACATATTCGTGAGTCTTTAACTAGTGTAGGCTAGTGATGATCCACAAGTATAGGGGGTGTATCGCAGTATTTTCGATAAGTAAGAGTGTCGAACCCAACGAGAAGCAGAAGGTGCTGGCTAGTGGTATGGATCAGGAATTCTCTGTAAATACTTAGCAAACGGATTTTTAGGGTTTTTTGATAAAGCAAGTAAACAAAGTACGAGTAAATAAAAGACAGTAAGAATGAATGCAGCAAGTGGCCCAATCCTTTATGCAGCAAAGGATAAGCCGGTTGTATTTCTATAGATGACCAAACGTTCTCGAGGACACATGGGAAGACTGTCAAGTGCTTTCGCTTCATATAGCTGATTAATCTTCTCTAGCTTGCTAAGTGTTGTGTGGGTGAACCTGTGCTAATGTACCGCCCCATCCAAGACTAATACATACTTGTGATTAAACCCCTTGCAAACATCCGTAAGTACAAGAAAGTAATTAAGGTAGAAACCTATCCACAACTTTAAAATCTAAGACCCTTACGTCCCTTGTGCAATGGTTTCCTAACGGGGGTTCAGGTTTCTGTCACTCCGGCAACCCCTACGATTAGTAGCCAAATACACAATGCATTCCCCTAGGCCCATATAGGTGAAGTGACATGTAGTCGATGTTCACATGACACCACTAGAAGAAGTACACCACAACTTAAATAACAATCTATTGAATCTTTCTCAACACAACTCCACTACTAACAACAAGACTTCTCCCATGTCCTCAAGAACAAAACAAACTACTCACAAGACATCATATGGATCATGATCAGAGATGGAATAATGATGTATAACAATCTGAATATAAACAATAATTCAATGGTTCACTCAATAGCATCAACTACAAAGAGTAATCAACACCGGGAAAGTTTCCCCTATGAACTATGCAAGATTCAACCCAATTGTTACAGCAATATGGAGATGGTGATGAGGGTGCTGATGGTGATGATGGTGGTGATGATGATGATGATGATGATGATGATCCCGATGAAGTCCAGCTTGATGGTGGTGTTGATGGCGACGATCTCCCCTCTCCGGGAAGGAATTCCCCCGGCAGAAATCTGTCTACCGGAGAGATCTTTCTCTCTCGGTGTTTTCCGCCCCGCAGAGGCGGCGGAATCTTTCTGTGGTTGCCCCCCGAGTCTTAGGGTTTCGTGGGGATGATATACGCCAGAGGAGAGAGGCTGGAGTGGGCCAGGGCGGCCACACCACTCCCAGGCACGGCCTAGGCGTGCCCGCGCCATGGGGTGGTGTGGCCCCCCTGTGGCCCACCTCCACTCCATCTTCTGGCATCTTGAGTCTTCTGAAAAAATAGGATTTTCCGTATATTTTCCCGAATTTTCTGATCTTCGTGAATTTTGCCTCCAAACGGCACCTTTTCCATCAGAATCCTGACTACAGCGGTCCATGCTCCAAAAGTCATCAACCATGCAAAAATAGATGAAATAACATAAGTATCACCTCTCAATACGAAAATATCAATGAATAATAGTGAATTAAGACATAGAATAGTGATGCAAAATGGACGTATCAGCTAGTAGAAACCTGACTTCAAGACCTTAGCTGCAGTACGATTACCAGCGTGATGCCCACTGTAAGGACTTACATGACAAGCCTTAAGGATGGCCTTTGCCTCGTACTCGGGTACACATTTCTGGATTATCCTGTAGATGTTGTGCCTGTATAAGTAAGGGTCATCCCAAAACTAATGTTTTAAATCATTAAATAATTTTTCTTTGATTGTAATCTATTCCTTTTGGTAGAAACTTGCTTACAAGTAAATTAGCATAATCAACAAACCAAGGATCACGAGGTTCTATAACTGCAAGGTATTATCCCGGCAAGGATTCATTAATAGGAATAGGATCCTCTATGATTCCTTCCATTTGTGACAAATGGTTGGTCACAGGGTTATCTTTTCCCCTTCTATCTACTATCTGCAGGTCATATTCTTGTAGTAACAAGACCCATTTAATTAGACGGGGCTTAGAATATTTCTTAGCTATAAGGTGTCTCAAAGCTTGATGGTCAGTATGAACTATTACTTTTTAGTTAATAATATAGTGTCTAAATTTATCACAAGCAAAAACAATAGCTAGAAATTCTTTTTCGGTTGTTGCATAGTTCTTTGATCCTCATTAAAAACTCGACTAGCGTATTGAATGACATTGATATTAGGTCCATCTCTTTGTCCTAAAACAGCCCCAATAGCATAGTCACTAGCATCACAAATAATCTCAAATGGTTCATCCCAATTGGGTGGTTGAATGACATTTGCAGAAATTAGTGCCTTTTTATATGTTCGAAGGAATTATAGCAATATCTATCAAAAGTAAAAAAGGGTATCTTTATCTAAGAGACGAGTTAAAGGGGTAGCTATTTTAGCAAAATCTTTAATAAAGCGTCTATAAAAACCAACATGTCCAAGGAAATTCTTTACTCCTTTTATATCTTGCGGGATAGGAAGTGTTTCTAAAGTAACCAAATTTGAATTATCAATCTCAATATTCTTTTCAGAAACCTTATGCCCGAAAACTATACCTTCCCTTACCATGAAGCGGCAGCGTGCCCAATTGAGAACCATCTTGGTTTGTTTACATTGCTGCAAAACTCTATTATGATTATAGATAACTTGCTCAAAAGTAGTTCCATAAACAACAAAGTTGTCCATAAGAAACTCCATGGAACTTTCCACAAAACCATCGAATGTTTTTAGAACACACTCTTGAAAAGTAGAAGTTGCGTTACACAATTCAAAAGGCATTAATCGATAAGCATAGGTTCCATAGAGACAGGTAAAAGTAGTATTTTCTTGATCTTCAGGCTGGATAGCTATTTGAGAGTATCCAGAGTATCCGTCATGGAAACAAAAGTAAGAATTGGCGGACATCCTTTCCATAATATCATTAATAAGGGGTAGTTGCTTATGAATTTTTATGGTTTCTTTATTCAACTTCCAAAGTCAATACACATTCTATATCCTGCTATCATTCTAGGAGGGATTGACTCATCCTTATCATTATTAATTATTGTTATATATCCTTCCCTAGGTATACAATGACTTGGACTCACCCACTTACTGTCTGAAATTGGATAGATAATACCGCTTTCCAACATACGTATAACTTCCTTTCTTACTACCTCTTTCATTTTAGGATTCAATCTTTTTTGATTATCAACAAATGGTTTAGCATCTTCAATCATAGATATCTTGTGAGGTACTATGGTGGGATCTGTACCTTTTATGTCATTAAGAGTGTATCGAAAAGTTTCACGCTGTTTGACAAGTACCTCTAACAATTTTGTGTTTTCCTCCGGAGAGAGATTATCATCTAAAATCACCGGGCATTTACCTTCCCTATCTAAGAATTCAACCTTGAGACCTGACTCGACCTCCGGTGCAGTGTTGAGAATCTCATCCAAATCTTCTTTTACGGAGTCGTTGACAAGCAAATCATCGCTTGTCAAACTCCTCTCCAACTCAGATTGAGGAGTGCAAAAATAGATTGCTGCCAATTCTTCAATAGTATTCTCCTCCTTAATCTCGACTTTCTTTTCGTAGGGTAATCTCGTGAATTGGCTGTAGTTTATATCTATGGTTTCTTCACCAAACTGCAAAGATAAAGCCTGCATTTTGTTGTAAATATCAATGTTCATAGAGTTGTAAAAACGATTACCAAAAATAATAGGACAGGAGGGGTTCAAACGTATTTCAATAATATGAAAATCAACTGGGTACAGAAAAGTCCCAACTGAAATGCAAACATTGCGGAGTATCTCGCGAGTAGGATGCAAAGTTTGATTAGAAAACATAAAAGTAGCTTCTGATGGCTCAAGGTAAGATTCATCAAGATGATTACACATTTGTTCGTATATTGTATAAGGCATGATATTTATGGAAGAACTTAAGTCAAAAAACCCTACATAAGTAATCCCTCCTAAAAAAAGGAATTTTCTGTTGACTTCTATTCTTACCATAAAACTTGCCCCCTATCATTTTGGAGAATTCTTTACTTACCAATTTGACTTCTGTTCTTACCATCAAACTTGCCCCCTACAGATTTCTAGAAAAATCCCAATTTGACTCCAACAAGGTTTCCACTTGTATTCTTGGTAATTCCTACACATCAAAGTGTAAAACAAGAAGATTGTGCACTTTTGAAACTATTAGTAGGTTAGTCCAAATAAATCATAAACTTTATACAAAAAGGAGTGTCAAAAACATATTATTAGCATAAAACCATCAAAAATTATAGATATGTTATGGACGTATCACTATTATACAAACCTATGCACTTGGAGGCCCAACAACTGTCTACAAGAATATATGTGTGTAGACATCAAGCTATTTTCTGGCGCCGTTGCCAGGGAGGTAAGGTAAAAGGTATTCACACTGGAGGATTAAAGAAGAACCTCCCACGGCAAACGCCTATTTTCTGGCGCCGTTGCTGGGGAGGTAAGGTAAAAGGTACTCAAATCCTCCGGTGTGAGTGCTCGAAGTTATTTCCTTTAGATTCTGCAATTTTGTGTTTTTGTTTCTTGTTTTCACTAGTTAGGCTTAATAGAAAACAACAAAAAAATTAGAGAGCTTTATAATCTTTATCTTGAGTTAGGACATGAAGTGTTTGAAGAGAAAATTAAAAAACCTATGGAACTTTATTTGCATGCTAATAGCAATGTTAGTAGTATGAATTCTTTGAACACCATTATTGCTAATGCTATGGAAAAGTCTAAGCTTGGGGAAGCTAGTTTTTATGAAAATGATCTTTTTAGTTCCCCAGCTTTGGAAGATAGCTATTCTATTGCTTATGATGATACCAAACCTCCAATATATGATGATTACAATGATGAATATGATATTCTCAGTGCACCTACTATTGAGGAAGAAATTAATTATGACTACAATATGCCTCCTATATATGATGATTATGGTGATGAGAATAATAATGATAGCTATTTTGTTGAATTTGCTCCCACTACAATTAATAAGAATGACTATGCTTATGTGGAGAGTATTAATTCTTTTATGCATGTGGCTCATGATAAGAATGTTTTATGTGATAGTTATATTGTTAATTTTATTCATGATGCTACTGAAAGTTATTATGAGAGAGGGAAACATGGTTTTATGCATCTCAATAATATTAAGTTTCCCCTTTTTATGTTGAAAGTCTTGAAGTTGCACTTGTTTTGCTTTTCTATGCTTGTTGCTTTGTGCTTTCATGACTTGTTTCTTTACAATATTCCTATGCATAGGAAGTGGGTTAGACTTAAATGTGTTTTGAATTTGCTTCTTGATGCTCTCTTTTACTTCAATTTATATTTCTTATGTGAGCATCTTCTCAAACTATCATGCCTAACTTAAAGGCGTTAAAGAAAAATACTTATTGGGAGCTAACCCAAAAGTTTTAGTTGAGTCTTGGAAGTTATTACTTCAGTAATAATCGCTCCTTATCCTTTTTATTTGTTATTTGTGCCAAGAGTAACCTCTAATGAGAGAGAAGTAATGACTGGGAAAGTTACTGTCCTGAAACACATTTCTATGCTTCACCATAAAAATTTGTGTAAAATCTCTGTACGTCATTTTGAGGCGTGAAGTTTTGTACTTCTGCCCCAGGTTGTTATCTAACTTTTGTTAGTTCAACACTTTTTGATTTGAGCAACAGAAGGTCTTCTAAAAAATTCGTCTTTACCTGCTGGTCTGTTTTGACAGATTTCTGCCATTTTCTGCATTTGCTTCTTGTTGGTTCCTTTTTGAGTTCTTTTGGGGAATTGAGCTTTTTTAGGGAAGTACTACAGTAAATATTGTTCTAATGGAAGTTTATTTGGTGTTATAACTGAACCTTAAGACCTATTATCTTGAGTGCACTAATGTTGCTAATAAAGATTGTGTAATGTTTTGTATGAAGGAAAAATTTCAGGTGTATGGAAGGAATGAGTAATGAGATGAAGAATAGACTAAAGCTCAAGCTTGGGGATGCCACGCGCGTCACCCCAAGAAAAATCCAAGAAGTACAAGCGTCAAAGCTTGGGGATGCCCAATGCATTACCTTCTCCATCAATAAAAATTCCAGGTTTCTTCCAAACGCTTCATTTTTATTGTTTCTTGCAAAGTTGTGTTGTTCTTGGAGCGTCTTCTTTTTCGTTTTTGTTTTGGTTTTTCATTTTCTTGGTTTTCTTAGTTTTATGAATAAGTTGGTTGGAGGCCCTCTTTCATACATTGGTTTAGTTTGGTTTGGTTTGGAAAAGAGTAGGAAAGTTCATGCTTAAGTGGTAAAGAGAGCTCGTTTTTGACTGTGGCCTATGCTTTGTCATGCCATGCTTGATATTGTTTTGGATTTATGCTTAGTATTCTTTGCTGTAGCATGACTTGTTATAAACAATTGAGATTGCTTAATGTGCCTTGGATGAATCATGCGTTGTTTTAGCATATTTAAGCATAGTATAGTGGTATTCTCCTTTGATGCTTTATTTGGGTTGATTTGGCACATGCTCACACCATGTTATGACTATCTCAAGTCACCATAGCCTTTATGGTCCTTTAGTTTTCAACTTGTAGTATCACTTTATGCTTTGATCAATGATGTTTTGTCACTCTGCATGATTATGGCCATTATTGCTCTCTTAGTTTGTCGCTCCCAGTCTTTTGCTAGCCTCCACAACCAAGTATGAGTTCCACTCATGCATCCAACTCCCTAAACCAAGTTATTCCAAAGAGTCCACCATACCTACCTACCTACTAGCTTATGCTATTCTAAGTATATTCATGCTTTTGTTTACCTTCCAAATTAAACTTGTTATGAGAAAACTAGTGATTAAAGCTCTCACGAACTTGACGGCACACTTTACTTTTCTTGCCCTTAATAAACTTGAACCATTGTGTCATCTATGTTGTATATGCTTGCACTTATTTGTTGGGAATTAGCAGAACCATGCTTTCACGGGGAACGCTTTCAACATTGCACTTGGTACTTGTACCTAGTTGATATCATGCTCTTTTGTATATGGATGCCGTCGGTGTGAAATGAAAGGGGAGCTTGTAAGTCCATGGAGTTATGTATATGTGTTAGAGAAACGCCTGGGCCGCTGGTCTAATCCATGCTGACATGGTGGAAACCTGCAGCGTAACCATAATGAGCTGTCTATGAAGCATTCTTCTTATAAAAAAAGAGTCCTATATTGAGAAAAAGGAGAAAAAGAAAAAAAAGAGATTATGAAAAGAGGGAAGAGATAAAAAAGCACCATATTCCCATGGTAAATAAGAAGATTGCCGAGATGCTCGTTGTCTACTTGCCTTGTCATTTTGATATGGGGATTCTTCCGTATTATCGGGCAAGGGGTACCCCGTTGGCGGTTCTCTATGATACACATGTACTTACGATGACAAGAACTTACCGGTAACTAAACTTGAGTAGCATGAGGAGCGGCCCTCGTATTCAAGGGACATGAGATTTCTAACTTATACTTCGTCAAGCATGTACACAATAGTTTGTTCACTTTAACCTTAATCACTTCAAGATGCTTATGATAGGGGCAATGAGAGCTGAAAGCTATAAGTACCATAATTTTTGGAAGCTCTTTATGAGACTTGAATCCCTACTTCCTTCTATGAAGGCCTTTCTTCCACCATTATATTGAGTCTCCACCTTCTACCTTTATGCACCTACTTTGAGAGCATAGTGGCCATTCTTAGTTCTATGTGCATTGTCCCAAGACTTGTTGATTGATGCATAGATTTGATATTGCTTGTTTTAAACTATTTGTATCTAGTCACTCTTATGAACTTTGAAGGTGTCCTATGCATTTATATTTGCTACTCTATGAGGGACAAGCTGAATGCCACTATGCTATGTTTTCTTTATGTGAAACAAACAAACGTCTTGCAAAGCATTGTTATTCATGAATCTTTTGTTTGTGCCTTTTCATGTTGAAACATAGTTTCTTTGTCTTATTGCTAGAACTTTGTCTTTCATGTTATGATTGAAGTACTATGATCCCAACTATCATTGTTTTACAAATACTTTGGTCAAGTTTATGATGGTGCATGTCACCTTAAAAATTATTCTTTCTTTTTATCACTTACCTACTTGAGGACGAGCACGAGTTAAGCTTGGGGATGTTGATACATTGCAAATGTATCTATAATTTTTGATGTTCCATGCTTGGTTTTATCTACTTTCTTGTGTTTTGTTCCAACTTTGGAGTACTTTTCATATGATTTCGTGGACTAACCTATTAACAAGAGCCACAGTGCCAGTTGCCCGTTTTCTGCTATTTTTGGTTCCATGAAGTCAGAAAATGAATATTCTCGGAATTGGACGGGACAAAAGCCAAAGTTACTATTTTCCCGGAAGACTCACGGAGCCAGAAGGAGAGTCGGAGAGGGGCCACAGGGTGGCCACACCCCCCTTGGCACGGGCCAGCCCAGGCCATGCCAGGGCATGGTGTGGGCCCCCTGGCCGGCCACCGACCTTGCCTCCTTCGCCTATATATTCCTCCTGAGGCAAAAACCCTAGATCATCAATCAGAAATCCACGAAAAGTTCCGCAGCGTCGCCGCCACCGAAGGGGAAATTCGGGGGACAGAAAGTCTCTGTTTCGGCACCCTGCCGGGACGGGGAAGTGCCCCCGGAGCCATCTCCATCGATCTCCACTGCCATCTCCATCACCATTGCTGATTCCCATGATGAGGAGGGAGTAGTTCTCTCTCGAGGCTAAGGATTTTACAGGTAGCTATGTGTTCATCTCTCTCTCTATGCATGATCATATTGAGATCATGAGCTTGTAATCTATAGATCTACCTTGCTACTCAAGTGCTTTAATAGATCTCTGCTCTCCCCATGTGTGTGAAAGTGACAGTGTGCACACCATGGTGGCACTTAGGTTAGAGATTACAAATACTTGTTATGAGTTATATTTGGAGTTGGATGTCTTTATGAAATTGTGGTGTTTGTTCGAACCATCTAGTGCTCAAGGTGATAGTGTGGGGTTTTCTAGATGGGAAAGACTTACTTTGAGGTGTGCTGTTATAGCCCTACCATCGATTAGAGTGTCCAACCGGAGAGTAGTGAAGAGTAGTATCATAAAGAGAAGTTATTTATATGAGAGTGTTCACTAGTGAAAGTATGATCCCTAGGCCTTGTTTCTAAGCATTGAAACACTGTTTGCAGCTAGATCTATTATATGTTTGCTTACTTCTATCTTTATTTCAGTTTGCCTTTAGTCTTTTCCACGCCATCAAGCTATTTTCCATCACCTTTACCACTTATAATTATCTATACCTCTTGTATTTCACTATCTCTTCGCCGAACTAGTGCACCTATACACCTGACAAGTGTATTGGGTGTGTTGCGGACACAAGAGACTTCTTGTATCTTGATTGCAGGATTGCTTGAGAGGGAATACCTTTGACCACTTCCTCCCTGAGTTCGATAAACCTTGGGTGATCCACTTAAGGGAAAACTTGCTGGTGTTCTACAAACCTCTGCACTTGGAGGCCCAACAACTGTCTATAAGAATATAAGTGCGTAGACATCACACACCGACGACATCCATAGACAAAAGAGCATGATATCAACTAGGTACAATGTACAAGTGCAATGTTGAAA
This sequence comes from Avena sativa, assembly GCA_916181665.1. Taxonomy (NCBI): domain Eukaryota; kingdom Viridiplantae; phylum Streptophyta; class Magnoliopsida; order Poales; family Poaceae; genus Avena; species Avena sativa. The sequence goes on from OV702289.1 coordinate 599,249,354, forward strand.
GCGTTCCCCATGATAACATGGCTCTGCTAGTCCCCAACATATAAGTGCAAGCATATACAACATGGAAGACACAATGGTTCAAGTCTATTAGGGCAAGAAAAGTAAAGTGCCATCAAGTTCGTGAGAGCTTTAATCACTAGTTTTTGCATAACAAGTTTCATTCGGAAGGTAGATAAAAACATGAATATACTTGGGATAGCAAATGCTAATAGGTAGGTATGGTGGACTCTTTGGAATAACTTGGTTTTATTTGGAGTTGGATGCATGAGTGGAACTCATACTTGGTTCTAGAGGCTAGCAAAAGACTAGGAGCGACTAACTAAAAGAGCAATAATGGCCATAATCATGCAAAGCGACAAAACATCATTAATTAAAGCATAAAGTTATATTACAAGTCGAAAACTAAAGGATCATAAAAGCTATGGTGACTTGGGATAGTCATAACATGGTGTGAGCATGCGCCAAGTCAACGCAAATAAAGCATCAAAAGAGAATACCACAAAGTATGCTTTAATATGCTAAAACAACGCATGATTCTTTCAAGGCACATTAAGTAATCTCAATTGTTTATAACATGTCATGCTATAGCAAAAATCACTAAGCATAAAGCCAAAACAATATCAAGCATGACATGACAAAGCATAGGCCACCATAAAAAACGAGCTCCTTTTACCACTTAAGCATGAACTTTTCCTACTCTTTTCCAATCCAAACCACGCTTATTTGAAAACTAATGTATGAAAGAGGGGGTACAACCAATTTATTCAAGCAAACCAAGCAAACCAAGCAAACGAACCAAAAACAAAAACAAAGACGCTCCAAGAACAAAACAATTGTGCATGAAACAATAAAAATGAAGTGTTTGGAAGAACCTGAGATTTTTATTGATGAAGAAGGGGATGCCTTGGGAATCCCCAAGCTTTGACGCTTGTACTTCTTGGATATTTCTTGGGGTGACACAGGGTGGCATCCCCAATCTTGAGCTTTAGTCCATTATTCATCTCATTACATCATTCTTTCCTTAACACCTGAAAATTTTCCTTCATACAAAACTTCACATAATCTTCATTAGCAACATTAGTGTACTCAAGATAATAAGTCTTTAGGTTCAGCTTCAACAGCAATAAAACTTGCATTAAAACAGAAGCTACTATACCACTTCCCTTAAAAAGCTCAATTCCCCAAAAACCAAAAAGGAATCAACAAGAAGCAAATGCAAATAATGGCAGAAATCTGTCAAAACAGACCAGCAGATAGAAACCAATTTATTCAAAGATCTTATGTTGCTCAAATCACAAAGTGTTGAACTAACTAAAGTTGGATAACATCCTGGGGCAGAAGCACAAACAATTACAGCTCAAACCGACGCATAGATATTTTACACGAATTTTTATAGCGAAGCACAAAAATCTGTTTCAGGACAGCAACTTTTCCAAGCATTACTTCTCTCTCATTAGAGGTTACTCTTGGCACAAAAAGCAAATAAAAATGATAAGGAGAGGTTATTACTGAAGCAATAATTTCCAAGACTCAACTAAAACTTTTGGGTTATCTCCCAATAAGTACTTTTCTTTAATGCCTTTAAGTTAGGCATAGGATCAAGATTCAAGTATTTTCGAATGAATAAGCATTAAGATCAATGCCAGAAATATCTTTCTTTTTCAAGGCTTCATGCATTCCTACAAGTTTATAACTGAAAAGCTTCCATGGAAAGATTTGTTTTGGTTTCATAGGCATGAACACAAGTGTTCAAGGTCGACCCCCACTTAACCATTACTCATCTTTCCAATCACTTTCCTTTTTAAAACGTTTTTAGGTAACAAGTACACCTATTTTTTTTGTAGTTCACATTCCTTATCCATACTAAGATAGAGAACAACTTAAAACTGAAAGTAAATCCTACTTAGAGATAAAGCAAACAAGTGCACACAAGAATATTCACCCACACGCTATTGCTCCCCGGCAACGGCGCCAGAAAAGGTCTTGATAACCCACAAGTATAGGGGATCGTGTGTAGCCTTTTCGATAAGTAAGAGTGTCGAACCCAACGAGGAGCTAAATGTAGGATAAATATTCTCTCAAGTTCTATCAACCACTGATACAACTCTACGCACACTAAATGTTTGCATTATCTAGGAAATAAAACTAGAGCAACAATATGAGTAATAGAGATAGCTTTGCATGATAATAAATAACAAGAAAGTAAAGCTAGTTGTTGCAGCAATAAAATACACTAAACTAATATAACCATGAGTGTGGAATAGTGGTGGTAATTGTGGTGGCTTTGTCCAAGTTTAAATAGCGAATAGATCGGGTTCATTGTCTTCGATGCAGTTTTTTATGTGGGAGAGGCTAAATATACAAGCGCTTCACTACTTAGAATTACATGTACTATATGATTGGATTGTTAGCAAACATCCGTAAGTACTAATCAATTCATTAAGGTTTCCCCAACCATAGCCTTAAGTTTAATGGTCCTCTTACTCCCATACGTGCAACGTTTCGGTTCGCGTCCTCAGGTTTCTGTCACTCCGGCAGAACTTCCCCTTCCTCTTACACATACTACAAACCCTATGATGTTTAATCCATGCGCGCATAAATATAATGGACACGAAAGGACTGTACCATATCAACATACAACTCTAATGAACCAAATACGTTCAACCATTCAATCTAAGAACAAAAAACTACACAAACATGACATAGATCATAGGATTATAACTTATACCATCAAACACCATGTTTACATAGGACGGTACTTAGGTGTGTGGGAGGATGAACCACTGCATATTAGGAGGATTAGGTGATGGAGATGGCGGTGAAGATGGTGAAGAAGGCGGTGGTGGCGGCGGCAGCGGCGCGGGGGATTCCTTCCCCGCCGCCGGTATCATGGGGGAGCACCGCCCCTTAGCCCCCTTCCTTCATGGCTTCTTGGGAGCCCTCCCCCATAGAGATGGGATCCATGGGGGAGGCAAAAATGTGGCTTTGGTGGCTGCAAATTTGTGGGTTGAGATGCCCTGGGCGAATTAGGTTTCCTCCCTTTATATAGCTTCTCGGATTCCCGTCACCCCATCTTGGGCTGCAGTAAATCGGGCCTAAAAGGCTCGTCCGAACTCGGAATCAGCTAAATTTTATGTCCAGAACGTTTGTCGTGAAATTTCCAACAACTTTTTGGTGGAGAGTTTTCCGTTTGCCGCTGTCTTCGATTCAAAACGTGACCATCTTCAAAAAGAGTTCGGAAACAGATTTCTGGAAAAATCCCAATTTGACTCCAACAAGGTTTCCACTTGTATTTTTGGTAATTCCTACACATCAAAATGTAAAACAAGAACATTGTGCACTTTTGCAACTATTAGTAGGTTAGTCCAAATAAATCATAAACTTTATACAAAAAGTATTGATAGCTGATACGATCAAAACAATATAATTAGTAGGTAAACGATCAAAACAATATAATTTTTGAGGTGACATCCAGACAACACAATCTTGATCATCATTATTGTAAAAGTATTGATAGCTGATACGTCCAAAACGTATCCACTTTCCCGAACACTTTTGCTATTGTTTCTCCTTTAAACTTGTGTGATTTGGATGCAACTAATACGGACTAACACTGTTTTCAGCAGAATTGCCTTGATGTCTAGTTTTTGTGCAGAAAATCAACTATCTGGAAAAATCCCGGAAAATATGCCAAAAATCCTATTTCACCAGAAGACTCCCGGAGCCAGAATACGAGACGGAGGAGGGCTGGGCCCATGCCACACCACCTGGCCACACGGGCTAGCCCAGGCCGCGCCAGGGGGTGGTCTGGCTGCCCCAGACACCCCCTCGGTCCCTCTTCGCCTATAAGAAGCCTTCTGACCTAAAAACTCTAGGGGGTTTGACATTTTTCTAGAAGGAGTTCCGCTCCGCCGCCACCACCAGATTCCACAAAACAGCAACAGAAACTCCATTCTGGCACCCTGCCGGGACAGGGAATTGGAGGAGATCATCGCCATCATCATCACCATCGCTTCTCCATCGACCATCCATGTTTCCCCCATCTATGAGTGAGTAATCCCCCGCTGTAGGCTATGGGGATGGTAGGGATTGGATGAGATCGTTCATATAATGGCATCAGATTATTAGGGCATGGTGCCTAGTATCTTCTATTAGTGCTTTATGACTTTGTTGTGACTTGTTATGCTTAATGCTTGTCACTAGGGCCCGAGTGCCATGATTTCAGATCTGAACATGTTATTGATTCATTATGATAGTATTGTCTTTGGTCTTACCTCCAAGTTGTATACACACGTTGTTGCCCGGAACCAAAGGCCCCGAAGTGACAGAAATCGGGATAACCAGAGGGAATGGCTTTGATGTGAGGATCACATGTATTCACGGAGTGTTAATGATTTGCTCCGGTGCTCTATTAAAAGGAGAACCTTAATTGCCAGTAGTTCCCTTGAGGCCCCGCTGCAAACGGGCTGGCAGGACAAAAGATGTTGTGCAAGTTCTCATTGCAAGCACGTATGACTATATATGGAACACATGCCAATGATTATTTAGTACTTGGATGCTTTATCTTATTTATCTGCAATTGCCCTATGTTCTGATTGTTATGTGAATTGTCTTGTCCATGCAACACCCGTCCATCCATCCCTATGCCTATCGCACTCGAATCCCACTGTTTACTGCTATTGTTACTGTTGTCTTTACTTTACTACTGCTGTTGCTTTACTACTCCTATTACAAAACTGTTGCTACTGATAAACTGCTGTGAGCAAGATTGTTTCTAGGTGCAGTTGAATTGACAACTCAGTTGTTAAGGCTTATAAATATTCTTTGGCTCCCCTTCTGTCGAATCAATAAATTGGGTTTCACTTCCCTCGAAAATACCGCGATACACCCCCTATACTTGTGGGTCATCAAGATTATTTTCTGGCGCCGTTGCCGGGGAGAGTAGCTTTATTTATCAAGTTCACTTGGATTCTCTATTGTTCGCTGCCATCCATCCATCATGGGTAAGTCTCGTGATGGCAAGGTTCCTATTTTACCATCCACTACAAGAAGAGGTACGGTTCTGAACACCTCTGTTGCTCTTGATTCACCATCTGTTATGAGTAAGCTCGTTACACCACCACATATACATGCTACACACACTGCTACTACTGCTAAATCTGAAACTTCTGATGCTTATGATGCTGCTTCTACTGTGCTTGATAAGAGTGGTTCATTAGGTCCTTTCCTAGATGCTACGATTGCTAGAACTATAGCTGGAAATACTGAAACTCCTAATGAAGACACTACTACACCTGTTAGTTCACCTGAGTCTAGTGAGAGTTATGATATTGAAGACGGTTATGTTGAGATGACCGATGAATTTATTAAAGAATGTAAAAACACGCATGATAGGAGCGCTGCTAAGAGTCTCCTTGAGAGGCGTACTATTAGACCCAAATTGTCTCTTATTGCTAAGTTTGCTGCTTCTCCCATAAACATTAAAGATAAAGATTATGATTTCTCTCTTGATCTATCTTACATAGCTATTGTTGAGAAAGAACCTTTTTGTGGGACTAAGGGTAGCACATATGAATGAACTTTCTACCATGAGTGGCTTGTTTTCTGATGATATTAAGATGCGTACTTACTTTGTTACCAAGATTTTCCCCTTTTCATTGAAAGGAGAAGCTAAAACATGGTTTAGTAATTTACCTCCTGGATCTATTGATAGCCCTGATTGCTTGATTAGTACTTTCCTGCAGAAATATTTTCCTCCAAGTGCTAGACATGCTATTTTGCAGGAACTTTTTGATTTTAAACAGGGAGAAAAAGAGATATTGCCTGAATCATGGGCAAGGTTTTGTGCTTTGATTCATGCACAGGCTGGAAGTCCATTACCTAAGAAAGAGCTTCTTGATATATTTTATAATGGACTAACTGAAGAGTATAGGACATACCTAGATAGTTGTGCTAATTGTGTTTTCAGGAATAGGACTCCCAAGGAAGCTGAGGAATTAATGGCTAAAATAAGCAAGAACTATGAAGATTGGACTCCTCCTGAACCAGCTATACCTGAAGTGATTATACCTGAACCAACTATTCTAGTGCCTATTCCAACATCAAAGAAGAGGGGAGTTATTGAATTAAATGATGAAGTGATGAAGGAAGCTAAGAAATGTCTTAAGGAGAAGGGAATTAAAGCTGCAGATGTCAAGAATTTACCTCCTATAGAAGAATTATGTAAGCCTATCCCCTACTCATCCACTATTGAGGTACACTGTCTCCAACACTTTGATGAAGGTGATATCCCTTACTCTAAACCCCCTGATCAATGCTTAGAAGAATTTGATATCTTTATTGTTAAGAAAGATAATTTTAATAAAAGGGTGCAAAATCATCTAATGGAAAACACTAGAGCTATTGTTGAATTGAAAGATATTGTGGAAAGAACCTCTAATGATGTTAAAATGATTATTAAACACTTTCAAATGGTTCAAACTCAAATAGATCAACTCATTAAAGTGCAAAAAGACTTGCTAGTTAATGCTGCTAAAGAAAAACATGCTTATGAAATTAGAACTAGAAGTGGTGCTGCTACCCAGGATCCTCTATATCCTGAGGGGCATCCCAAAAGAATTGAGCAGGATTCTCAACAAGCTGAAAATAGTGGCTCTACTCGTAAGAAAAGGAAAAAGAAACATAAAACTATTGTAGAACCCTCTGAACCTGTTATAGATCCTAATAGTATATCTATTTCTGATGGTGAAACTAAAAGTGGTAATGAAGAAAATGAAGCTCCAAATGAAGAAAAAGGTGAAAAAGAACCTGAAATGCACACTAAGAATACTAAATACACTAAATAAGATTTTATTGCTAAGAAACATGGTAGTGAAAGAGAGCCTTGGGTCCAAAAACCTATGCCTTTCCCTGATAAGAAACACAAGTCAAAGGAAGATGAACACTATAATAAGTTTTGTGAGTGGATGAAACCTTTATTCCTGCAAATTCCTTTGACTAATGCTATTAAATTTCCTCCTTACTCAAATTATATGAAGGATATTGTCTCGAATAAAAGGAAGATCCCTAATGAAGAAATTTCTACTTTGCTTGCTAATTATTCCTTTAATGGTAAGGTTCCAAAGAAACTTGGAGACCCAGGGATTCCAACTATCCCTTGCTCTATTAAGAACAGTTATGTTAGAACTGCCTTGTGTGATTTGGGAGCTGGAGTTAGTGTTATGCCTTTCTCCCTCTATAAGAGGCTTCAACTAGAAAAATTAATACCAACTGATATATCTTTGCAAATGGCTGATAAATCTACCACTATTCCTGTTGGTATATGTGAGAATGCACCTGTTCAAGTGGCTCATAATTGCTTGATATTAACTGATTTTGTCGTGCTTGAAATGCCTGAAGATAATAATATGTCTATTATTCTTGGGGGACCTTTTCTTAATACTGCAAGAGCTGTTATTAATTGTAATCAAGGAAAGGTGACCTTTAATGTTAATGACAAGGAACATACTGTCTATTTCCCCAAGAAGATTGAAAGGACTTATGGTTTGAATTCAATTGAACATGTTGAGGGCATTCAAGTTGGAGAAATATATTGTGCCATACCAAGAGAAAAATTTGAAACTATTATGATTGGGACCATTGCTATCAAGGTTGAGGTAACATAATCATTAGTGGAATACAAAGTTTTGCCTCATGGAATTGTTTTGGTAACAAGACCTGATCAACCTTGTTAACAAAAGGATTTCATTGAACAAAACAATGTTTTTTCACCATGATTATCTCCGTTTACTTTTATTCTATCCATTTTAGTTTTGCTTTCGTTTAGTTTTCTTTGTTGTTAGTTGCTTGCATTTTAGAGTGTCTTAGAACTCCTGTAGTTCTAGCCTTGTTTTGTCATTGCATCATTTTCAAAAAAAAATCTGTCTGTCAGAAAATCATTCTTCTATGCCTGAAAATTGCCCCAAAATAAAGTGTCTCGAAAAATTGCAGAAAATTCATATTAAATTTTTACGTGAAAAAAGGGGCAGAGGAGTGCCTGGAAGGTACCAGGGGGACCCACCAGGCAGGCTCACCACCTGGTGGCGCGGCTTGCCTTGGGTGGCGCCATGCCATGGTGTGGGCCACCCCTGGCCCTCCACTAACTCTCTCACCTGCCACTTTCTTCTCTCTCCCGAGCAAACTCCAGTTCATTGCTCAAAATCGCGTTCTTGCTGTGCTTGATCTCGATTTTTTTGATCTCCTTGCTCAACCCATCTTTGTTGCTGAAATTTGGAGAACTTGTTCTCTGGTATGTGACTCCTCCCCTTGTCCAAGTAGATTTTTGTTTAGTGGATTATACCTTGAGTATTTTGCTGCTGTAGGTGACAGGTTATGAGACCTTGTAAGCTTGTTTGATGCTTAGAGATATAGTTTTGATGCATGTTTAGGCCTCTTACAAGTCCCTATGAGTAGTGCCCTTCATTATATTCACTTTGCAATCACTTATTTAATAGGTGTTTAAATTTCAGAATAGAAGATGAATGAGCATCAACTAAACCAACATGAACTATGGGTGCCTGAGGTTATGAAGGTTCACCGGGAGGAGGAAGTTTTTCCTTCCATTTACCCATGCTCTGAATTCATGAGAGCTGCAGGAATTCTCCAGGATTTCCACACTTTGGTTTCTAATGCAGGGTTGGAGCACTTTTTGGAAGATGAACCTTGTCAATTTGTGAAGCTAACCATGTCCGTGGTGTAGGACTTTCAATTTAGTTACTCTTTGCCTAACCCCATGGTCCACTACAAAATTTACAATATTGCTATCGACCTTTCTCTCAATGACTTTTCTGCAGCTATTAAGGTACCTCAATGGGGATCATGTAGAAGGATTAAGGAGCGACCTGCACCACTCGTGGATTTATACGCAGAGATTTGCCAAGGGAGCAGCTTCTCGAAGGAAAGCGGGAAAATCCGTAACATTCATCTCCCCTCTATTCGCTACTTTTCCTACTTTATTGCCAAGTGTGTTCTTGCTAGGAAAACTACCAATAAGTTATCTTCATATGATCTAGCATTTATCTCTACTGCTCTTAAACGAGATAGGTCTTACAACTTGGGTGCTTTGATAGCTTTCCGTCTTGCTGCCAACCGCGAGAAAGGTGGAATTTGTGGGGGCCTAATTGCTTCTCGTTTACTAGCATTGCATGGTTTAGTGCCTCATCATCTAGACCTACAGTTTCCCATAGAAAGGCTTGATCTTAATTCCATGATACAGCATAAATTTGTTTCCTCGTGGGCTAGTTTGAGTGAGTTGTCTTATGAAATAACCTTTCTCAAAGCTGGTTGGAGAAAGAGCAAGTCCGAGCGTGTTGTTCTTTTGCCTGCACCTGTTTTGTTTAACCTTGATAACAGGGTAGGATGGTCCCTCACCGAGGAGGAGCTTGACACGTACTTGGGAGAGCTCTCCCAACAGGAGCAGGATACTAGAAGGGAGGTCACGGATGATTCGGTCCAGCCCTTGAATGAGGGGGAGTCTTCATATCAGCAGCCTATCTATGATTGGGGAGCTTCTTCTTCCTCCCAAGGGCCCAACTACGACCATTCTTATCATGATCCTCCTGCTTGGAACCCTTACCCGTATCTGGATTGATACCCACTTAGGCCAAAAGCCTAAGCTTGGGGGGAGGTACGCCGGCATCGCACTCATCTCCTTATCATGTTGCGTTGGTACTTTGTATATTCATGTTTCGTTCTCTTTTTAGTTTTCATTCTTTCTTTGCTTTTGCTTTCTAAAAACACAAAAAGACCAAAAATATTTCTATTGTTTCTCTTTGGTTTGCTTCTTCTTCTTTTTGCCTTGGTTTGCTTTTCCCTTTTTGCTTTGTTTGAACTATTCGAGAAACCCAAAAAGATTTTGCTTTGCTTTTTTTCCTTTTTGGTTCTTGCTTTAAAAAATCGAAAACATCAAAAATATTTGTTGTTCTTCTTTGGTTTTATGATTTTTGTTACAGGGTTCAGCAGTCCTCAGTGGAATTTGGTTTCATGTTATTATTCAAGCCACACAAGTGAAGGGCAATAATGAGGATTAATGACAACTCGAGGTGTGGTAAGAGGCTGGTAACGAACTCTATTTGTTTTCATTTTTGTACATATACTCATCATTGTGGGCATGCTTGGTCTGTTCATGTAGGGTGTATGTTATCTTTGGATGCTTAGTAGTTCTTGCTTTCTTATGATTAGTTCCAGCTTGCTAATAGTTTGTAGCATGTCATATGAATGTTTGCTTGCATTACTCTATTCATAACTTGGTATGACACCGTGGTATCCTCCTCTGAATGTTTCATTTGAATTGACTTGGCACATGCTCACGCATGCATATGACTGAAATAATCAGTTAAGCCTTGATGAATTATTTTGCCTTGAGGATCTTGAATCACTTTCATGCCATGATTAGTCCTGTTTTGTTGCAAGCATGATTATGACAGCTATTGCTCTCTCGTTTGTCGCTCCCTTACTATTGCTAGCCTTCGCTTACACTGAGTATGTTTTACTCATGTTGCCAACTCCCTCAAACCAAATTTTGCCAAAGTGTCCACCATACCTACCTATTAGCATCATTTGATACTTCCGTGCATATTCAATATGCCTTGTTTTCTTCCAAATAAAATGTTTTCTTCCTATGAGAAAGTTAGTTAGTAAAGCTCTCACGAACTTGATGGCACACTTTATTTCCTGCACTTAATAAACCTGAACCATTGTGACTGTCCATGAAAGTTACATGCTTGCAAATTATAGGCTGGGGATTAGCAGAATCGTGCTGTCACGGGGAACGCTTTCAACACCTGTAAATATATACCCAGTTGATACCATGCTCTTTTGTTTGCGGATGTCATCAGTGTGAAATAAAAGGGGAGCTTGTAAGTCCATGGAGTTATGTATTTGCGTTAGAGAAACGTGTAACTACCTCGGTGAATTACGCTCCTAGTTACAAGCCTGGATGAGCAGAAATGGTTGAAATAGTACGGTGGGGCCCAAATGCCACTCACAGGTAGACCTTTCGGCCGTCCCAACCATTTCTAAACATCGGGGCAAGAACGGGCGGCGTAATCGGCAGGCGAAGGGATCAACTACATACACAAATGAGTATGTATGCAAGCCACCATACAACAGTACATCAGAGCCACTCCATCTAAAAAGAAAGGAAATATAGCAACGCCATACGGCAAGATCCAAAGGTCCTAGATAGATATAATAGTTTAGGATATCTCCTCATACATCAAACATCAGAGTATCAAGCGGAAGCGGAAGACATAATCCGAGTACGGATAAGAAGCAAACTGGCATAAGATGCCCCATAAATAAACACATCCCGCCCACAGATCTCACGGATCCCCGTTCCCGGAATCTCTACACCGAATGATCGTTGCCCACATCGTCCGTCTCTTCCACCCAGTATCCATCTTGTGAGGGTACCTGTTCATCTGAACCAATAATTTATCGTGTGAGACCCTAGGGGTACTCAGCAAGTCTTTATGCCTCTAAAGGGGACACAACCCGGGGTGACGCAATTGCAGCAAAAGATAAACCCTAACAGTTCTATAGATACTCGCTAACCATCCGCCTAACCAGAGATAGACGGATGTCCGTGAATTAATAACAACAGTTATAATGGTAATCTCAACAGATCCATCCTCCTCCTCGCTTACCGACGAGGAAGCGGACGAACAGCCCCCCATCCGTTGGCAGTTTTATTATCCATTCCATGAGTGTTGCACTATTTACTAGTCAGGTACCTAGTCTAGTCAAATTAAAAGCGGTACTTTAGTTATGCTTGTCTATGATCGAGAAACTGTGCTCCAAGTCGTCCATAACCGCGGACACGGCTTTCAGAAAGTTTTACCCTGCAGGGGTGCACAAATAGCAACACACACTCGATATGCCTCGGAAAAACCAAATCAAAACCCAACGAGGCAGTCACGACAAAGCAATTACAGGATTCAGAAATATTTCAGGGGGCCACCCCATTAAGCTACCCGCAACGAAGCTGGCCGGCTACGAGACAGACTCAAGGTTTGTGTGGCCAGCTATAAACGACTGGGAACCCGAAAGTGTGACTGGGCTTGTCGATACAGCGAAAACGGGTCACGGACCTAAATAGTACAGTGTGCAGTACCTCGCACAATTTAAATAAAGCAGTAAAGCATGGCATAAGTACAGGATAGTAAATAAAACCTCAAACTAGTTTGTGGCCCCAAGAAATAAGAATGAATCAAGCTCTGGCTCAGGGGGTTCATAAGCCTCCCGGATGTGGATAGCGCGAATATTCAAGGAACAGGAATCAAGTACTCGGGGTCCTACGGGACACAAGTGAGCCTGAAAAACCAAATAGCGAATATGGCTCACCGATGCCACTTTCATTAGTTATCCCATTACTACTCAGGTTAAGTTGTTTAGGTACCTCGTTATCCATCAGACACTCACATACCCTACACATGCTGTTCTACGACTCGCATGGCTCAAACAACTCCTGTAGTAATGGCTCATGGGATGGAGGAACAAGCTTCGGTGGGGTTTAAATGTAAAGGCTATGCAATACTTGGGATTCAATTTAATGCAATCGCGACTCAATGATGCAAGAATAAGAAAGAGGCAATAGGTACTATATGTATGCAAGCATGTGGTAGTGCTTGCCTGGCAGCTCAGTTGAAGCGAGAGAAGGATCTGGGTAGTGCTCCTGGTTCTCTTGATATATCCCCTGCTCAGCGTCTATTCGAAGAAGAACCAAACAAACAAGGGCCAACATAAATAAAGTGCGCAAGCATATGAATAAATGCGACAAGCAAACAATCATGCCATGATGAATGATGCACAATTTGCATGGCAATAAGGTAGCGTGGCATGGGTGAGGTGTGAAGTACAATATTAAATCATTTGATTGAATTTTTGGCCCCAATTTAACCTCAATTAAGTTGCTGTTCACTTTATATTTATATGATGCATGCTTCAAAACAAAACAAAGAATGCATAAACATAAAGGTCTCGTCGAGCTAAACATTTTAGACATATTATTTATTAAATTTGGAGTTATAAAACAAAAGTTATTAATTATTTAAGACAAAAGGGCATTTTATTGTAAATTAAGTCAACTTGAAATTTTAATTGTTCAAAATATATTTTGGATGGAAGATTTGAATTCCTCACATTTTTCTGATTTCAAAACATATATTATATGCATTATTTGGGTGTATAAATTAAATGTTATTATAAAACAGATTTGAATATGAATTTGAAATAGATTTTAAAAGATTTGAATTAAAACCAGAAACAGACAGAAACTTTTTCTACTCGGGTGAAGCTAGCCACAGTCAATGACCAGTGGGTCCAGCTGCTGACTGGACAACAAACGCGCAGAAAAGGATTTCTCACCGCGGTTGCTGCCAGACACAGAGACTGACAGGTGGGACCTGGGGCCTCGCGGGCCCAGCTGCCAGCGGGTGAACCGTGCCCAACCACGTGGCTTCGCTGGGGATCGCGGGTTGAGGTTTACGAACTTCGGGATCCTTTTTGCAAAAAGACACGGGGAATGACATGTGGGCCAAGGGGGAGTGCGGGTTGATGCAGAAAAAGGTGTGGGGAGGGGAAGTGCAAAGTGTCCACGCGTGCACTGTTTCTCTTCCTCTCTCTCTGACGAAACTGACAGCGGCAGCGCGCGCGGCACGGGGGCTCGATCCCGTGACCTAGGGCTCGGGCGCGGAGGCGGTGGCCACTGGGCTATGCGGGGGTAGCTGTCAGGGAGGTGGGCGAGGACTAGCTGGGCTTGGCGCTACGCGGGAGCGAGCAGACAGAAGCGAGCTACGGCGCGCGGAGGGCGCTCGACGAAACTAACGGCGAGCACAGGCGACGGCGGGGGAAACGGAGGTGTCAGGGAGGTTAGCCAGCTCACCGAGAGTGCGTCGGTGTAGGTGGATCGGCTTGGGGCGCTGGCGATCGACGATGAAGCAGACGGACCGAGGATTTAGGGTTCCGGCGAGACGCGTCGGTGTGCGGCGGGTTGGGGCTTCCTCTTCTCGGCTCCGTGTACGGGGCTACTGCAGGGATCTCCTTGTACTCCTCGATCACCTCCACGTCGCTCTCGTCGCCTGGTACGGTGTAGCCGAGAGGAGGCCGAGGGTTGCCGGTGATGGTTAGCTGGTGGAGGTGGAGAAGAGAGGGGAGCGGCCAGGGCGCCTCGGCCAGATCTGGAGATGCAGGAGGACCGAGAGGTGGTGGAAAAGCAGAGGGAGAGAGGGGTGCCGTGGGGAGATGGGGTAGATGGGAAAAGGTGGCCTCGGTGCCACCTTTCTCTCCTCCCCTCCTCACGTGCTGGCGGGCTCGGGCTGGACCAGGGCAGGGCAGGTGGGAGGCTTCCAGGTGGGGTCGACGTGAGGGCAAGGGGGCAGGGACAGGCTCGGGCTGGAGGGGCCCCTATGGCATAGAGAGAAAAAGAGAGAGGGAGGAGTAGCCTCGGGTTAGAGCTAGGGTAGGAGGGAAGAGGGGTATGGCTCGGGCTAGGGTTTGTTTGGGTGGGGTAGCTAGGTGGCATGGTGGGGCCAGCTAGGTGAGAGAGAGAGGCTGAGAGAGAGGGGGGGGTAGACTTTGGGTTTAGGTGAGAGGGGGATGTGAGGGTTAGGGTTAGATGGGGGTATGGTGAATAAGGTGGTAGGGTTTAGGATTAGATGAGGGGGTGAGAGATGGTTTTCCTTTTGGGCAAGCTCAAGCAAGACCAAGATCACACCAAGCTAGACCAAAAAGAGGGAGAGGTGGAATGGTTTAAGCAAGATCAACTAAGACCAAGCCAAAAGGAGTGGTAGAAAGAGAGAGAGATGATGATCCACTCAAGATTCAAATAAAAACCAAATAATAGAAAAGGTGGCACTTGCATGGCCCATGCAAAATATTTATTGCCATGTTGATTCTTGTGAGAACAATTTTATTACATGGCATTATTATTATGCATTTCCAAAGGTGGAATAAAGCCAAGCAAAAGAAATGAAAGGATGCCCCAGGTGGAGTAGTTGGAGATGGCCATGTTTGAAATAAAATGGGACATGCTAGTGTGTATGTTCCACTAGATGATTACTAGTCCCAAAAATATCTCAACATGAGCATAATTCCATAATAATCCATATGGAAGCTAGGAGAAAAGGTCCCACTCACAAGGCATGCAAAGGTGGCCATGTGGCTCTCATATATCACTGATGTGAAAACAACATGATGCTAAGATGAGAGCATGTGGAAAAGAATTGGATCCATCCCAACCCACATGAGCTAGAGGTAAAACCAATAAGTGCCAAGCCCATCTTTAGTTGGATGGTGGAATTATAAGGTGGTGAAAGAAAGGTGGTGGAGTTAATAAGAGATATGCCCCCAACTCAACTTGGGCATTGCAACAATATATCAATAACCAAATACAATATCAAGAGGCAAATACAATTAACAATGCATATGAGATAAGAACCAAACAAAAAGGGGTTTTATATGATGCTCAAATGCAAGGTGGCATGATGACATGAGCATGATATAACGATGATGCAACAATTATATATTTGAAGTAGCCATTATATTACTAGACCAAGTAGCATTACAATTGTTAGACAATTGGGATGCTACAACTCTCCCCCACTAAACAGGAATCTCGCCCCGAGATTCTAGGAAGAAGAAGAAGACACAAAGAGGGTAGGATACTTGGCACGGAGTTCATCTTCACGTTCCCAAGTGGCTTCATCAACGGAATGGTGCGACCACTGCACCTTGCAGAACTTGATGGACTTGTTGCGAGTCCTTCTTTCTGCGACTTCAAGGATTTTTGTGGGGTGTTCTTGATAAGACAGGTCTTCTTGGAGATTGATAAGCTCATGGTCCACGGTCCGGCCGGGATCCCTGAAGCACTTCTTGAGCTGAGAGATGTGGAAAACATCATGGACCTTGAGTTTTTCCGGGAGCTCAAGAGCATAAGCAACTTCTCCTCTTCTTCCACGAATTTTGAAAGGACCAATGTATCTAGGAGCCAGCTTCCCTTTGATACCAAATCGGTGCGTACCTCTCATGGGAGTGACACGAAGGTAAACGAGATCACCAGGGACATACTCCATGTCTGTGTGCTTCCTGTCATAATTGCTCTTATGGCGACTTTGAGCAATCCTCAGATTTTCCAGAATGATGTGAACTTTCTCCTCCGCTTGAGTCACAATGTCAGGGCCAAACAAGATCCTTTCTCCTGCACCCGACCAACCAATCGGAGTTCTGCATTTGCGACCATAAAGAGCCTCAAATGGTGCCATCTTTAGACTTTTCTGGAAGCTATTGTTGTAAGAGAACTCAGCATAAGGAAGACATTCTTCCCACTTCATGCCAAAAGAGATGACGCAAGCACGAAGCATATCCTCCAGAATCTGATTGATCCTTTCAACTTGTCCTTGCGACTGAGGGTGGTAAGCTGTGCTGAAGTTCAACTTTGTTCCCAAAGCATTTTGGAAACTCTCCCAGAACTTGGAAGTGAAGATGCTTCCACGGTCTGAACTGATCTCAAGCGGAACCCCATACAGAGAGACAATTCTGTTGATATAGAGCTCCGCCAACTGAATTGCAGAAATGGTTTCCTTGACGGGGAAGAAGTGAGCCACTTTAGAAAGCCTGTCAATGACAACAAATATTGCATTGTTGCTCTTCCGCGACCTTGGAAAACCAGTGATGAAGTCCATCTCTACTTTCTCCCATTTCCATTCCGGGGGTTTCAATGGCTGTAGAAGACCGGAAGGTTTCTGATGGACCGCTTTCACTCTGCGGCAGACATCACACTCCGAGACATACTTGGCACAATACCTTTTTAAACCAGGCCACCAATATTGTGTTTTCAAGTCCATGTACATCTTTGTGCTGCCAGGGTGGATAGAAAGAACAGAATCATGCGCCTCCTTGAGAAATTGCTCTCTCAAACCCGGGTAGTTCGGAACAAACATCCGGTGTTCAAAGAAAAGCGTGCCTTGATCATCGACGTGGAAGGACTCATACTTCGGAAGCTGAATCCTAGAGATGATCTTTCTTGTGTATGGATCACCAAGCTGAGAAGAGCGAACCTTTTCTTCCAAGAGAGGTGTTGCTAGAAGGTTCAGGAGATACCCTTGTTCCACAATTTCCAGGTTGAGCTGACGGAATTCCTCGCACAAGAGAGGCTGTTGTTCTTCCATCATGAGGTTGTTGACATAAGCTTTGCGGCTGAGAGCATCTGCCATGACATTAGCTTTGCCCGGAGTGTAGTTGATGGTCAAATCGAAGTCATTGATTGCTTCAATCCATCTCCTTTGCCGAAGGTTGAGATCAGGCTGAGTAAAGATATACTTCAGACTCTTGTGATCAGAAAAGATCTCACAACGGTTACCAAGCAAGTAGTGCCTCCATACTTTCAAAGCAAAGACAACTGCTACGAGCTCGAGGTCATGTGTAGGATAGTTGATCTCATGTGTCTTCAACTGTCGAGAGGCATAAGCAACAACTTGTTTTTCTTGCATGAGGACCGCACCCAATCCGTGCAAAGAGGCGTCACAGAAGATCTGGAATGGCTTGGATGTATCCGGAGGAACCAAGACTGGTGTGGAAGTGAGCTTCTCTTTGAGTGTCTCAAAGCTTGCTTGACATGCAGGAGTCCAAAGATATTTCTTGCCTTTCTTGAGGAGATCGGTAAGAGGCTTCGCTATCTTCGAAAAGTTCTGAACGAAGCGACGGCAATAACTAGCCAAACCAAGGAAACTCCGCACTTCCTTGACATTAACAGGAGGAAGCCATTCAACAATTGTCTTCACAGTTTCCGGGTTGACTGCAATGCCCTTGGCAGAGATGACGTGACCAAGATAGGTCACTTGAGGCAGCCAAAACTCACACTTGGAGAACTTTGCATACAAGCGGTGCTCACGAAGCTTGCTTAGGACACACCGGAGGTGTTCTTCATGCTCTTCCTGTGACTTAGAATAGACTAGGATGTCATCCAGATAGACCACAACGAACTTATCAAGATACTCCATGAAAACCGAGTTCATGAGCCTCGAGAAGGTGGCAGGTGCATTGGTGAGACCGAAAGACATGACCGTGTACTCATACAGGCCATAGCGGGTGGTGAAAGCTGTTTTAGGAACATCTTCCTTGCGAATCCTGATTTGGTGATAACCACTTCTCAAGTCAAGCTTAGAGAATACCACAGCTCCAGCTAGCTGATCAAAGAGATCATTAATCCGCGGAAGGGGATATTTATTATTGATGGTTTTAGCATTGAGAGCCCGATAGTCAACACAAAGTCTATCAGTCTGGTCTCGCTTCTTCACAAAGAGGGTTGGGCTACCCCAAGAAGAAGTACTGTGTTGAATGAAACCCAACTTCTCTTGTTCATCAAGCTGATGTTTGAGTTCAGCCAACTCAGCAGGACCCATCTTATAAGGCCGCTTGGAGATAGGAGCGGTACCAGGTTCAAGCTCAATTACAAACTCAACCTCACGATCCGGAGGCATACCTGGCAACTCTTCAGGAAAGACATCTGGGAACTCACAGACCACCGGAACACTCTGAATAGCTTCCATAGCATCAACATTCAGAGCCGCCAAAGAGAAAAGCTGGATAGCAGGAGTCAGACTTGGAGAATAGACTATATGGCCTTCAGGAATCTTCAGAGAAACCGAGCGTTCAGCATAATCAATCACAGCTGCATTTGCTGTCAACCAATCCATGCCCAAGATGACATCAATGTCAGAATTGCCCAGGACAATTAAGGACGCCGAGAACGAAGAGCCACCAATCTCAATTTGATTGCCATGGCTGATATGAGCAGCCCTCATGTTTGAACCAGGAGATAGAACCACCAGACGATGTGATAAAGGAACCATATCCAGATCTTGCTCATGCGCAAACTTATGCGAAACAAAAGAATGCGAAGCACCAGAATCAAACAAAACTCTTGCAGGAACTGAGTTAACGGGAAGCATACCCATCACAACTCCAGGTGCATGCTCAGCTTGAGCGGCGTTGACACAGTTGGCACGAGCAACAGTAGACCCGGGCTTGGTGTTGATGTTGAGAGCCCGAGGTGGTGGTGCACGAACCAAAGGAGAGCTTGCCGCAGATCTTGGAGGTGGTGGAGGAAGAGCCTTGTTCTTCAACGGACAGTTCCAGTATTGATGCCCAGTGTTTCCACACGTGAAACAAGCACCAGCTGGACGAGGAGCAACGTAGCCAGGGACTCCGCCAGGCGCTCCAGGGTAGTGGTGGTTGTAGCCCCTGGGAGCAGCAGTGAGGAAGTTTGGTGGCCTTGCCGTGAAGCTTGAAGGTCTTGGTGGAGCCGGGAGCGACGGTAGGGTGTTAGGAACCCAGACACGACGCTTAGAAGGAGTTGACATAGCCGAAGAGCTTGCTGCATCACGGCTGTGTTTCTTTGACTCCTCAAACACTTGCCTACTTGCTTCTTCCTACAGAGCTGTATGCTGAAGTTCCAGAAAAGACGCCGGCCTTGCATGTGTGATTGCATACTTAATCGATGCATTGAGCCCTTGCCTGAACCTCTTTTGCTTCTTCTTATCATCAGAGATCTCATCGCCACCATAACGAGAAAGGTTCATGAAGTTCCTGATGTAGGTGTTGACATTGTCATTGCCCTGCTTGAGGTTGAGAAACACTTCCTTCATCCTCTCCATGACAATTTCTGACAGATACTGTTCCTTGAAAGCTCCAGTGAACTGTCCCCAAGTAGGCTGAAAACCAGTGCAGTTTGCCTTCAGGTAATTCTCCCACCAGAGAGCTTCATCTCCCTTCAGAAGGTGAGTAGCACACTTTACCCATTCTTGCTCAGGAACATCAGCAGTTGCCAGTAACCTTGACATCTCACGCAACCAATCATCAGCATCAAGTGGTTGATCAGAAACATCAAACTGGCGTGGGTTGAACTTCAGGAAGCTTTTGATGTCTCCTCGCTTGGGAGGTGGAGGTAGCGGAACAAACTCATTCCTCCTGACACTTTCCTCAAACCGCTGCTGGTTCTGCTGCATTGCTGCCAAGGCATTGGCGATGCTTGACAATGCTGCTCCCAGTTCAGGTTGTATGTCCTCCTCAGAACGGCGTGGTGGTGCCATCCTGTGATTGATATAAAACACAAGTCAGTACTATGATGGAGAATAATAATAATCCAAAATAGTACCAAGATGGAATTAATCAAGATTAAAGGATACAATTTACTAAGATGATATTAAAATATCAACGAAGTTCAAAGCACCTAGAAGATATTAAGCATATCGCACACGACTGAAAAGGAGTGTGGTACACAAATATATCAAAGAAAAAATTTCCACAAATTTCGGCATTAAAATACCAATAGATGCGCAAAATCACTTAACAAATCAAGATTAGTGACTCTACCAATTCAATATACAAGAGCGAATGATAAGAGTAGTGGTATGGTCGCGACTCCATCCCGCACTCAAATCATTACTCCGCACATGAATAAGTAAAACACATATCCCAACACCTTCTTCTCACGATGAACCTAAAGATTAGAGACTACGGAAACGAACACCCCAAACAAGATGACGTCAGATAACAAAGAGTAAGACAGATTGCGTCGGTATACAACGAATCAGATAGATCGCGTCGGTTTGCAAAAAGCCTGTCGGTATGGAATGTACCAACAGTTGATAACCAAAAGCAGATTGTGATAACAACTTGGATGCAACAGATAGACAAGGAAGTACACACACACACACAACCTATGGTACTACGGAAACCCAGAACACGTGAATCCTAGTTTGAATTTAAGAAGAGAATTGAAAACGTTACACTTCCTTACCAGAAAAAGGGTGGTGGTTGGGTAAGAAGAAAAGTGGAAGCAGTCCTACTCTCACGTTTTGTTTTTCCCTAATATACATAACTACCAAAAATATTTGCTAGACAGACAACGACCATTTGGCTGAGACCCTGAAGGGCGGGATGGCTCTGATACCAATTGTAACTACCTCGGTGAATTACGCTCCTAGTTACAAGCTGGATGAGAAGAAATGGTTGAAATAGTACGGTGGGGCCCAAATGCCACTCAAAGGTAGACCTTTCGGCCGTCCCAACCATTTCTAAACATCGGGGCAAGAACGGGCGGCGTAATCGGCAGGCGAAGGGATCAACTACATACACAAATGAGTATGTATGCAAGCCACCATACAACAGTACATCAGAGCCACTCCATCTAAAAAGAAAGGAAATATAGCAACGCCATACGGCAAGATCCAAAGGTCCTAGATAGATATAATAGTTTAGGATATCTCCTCATACATCAAACATCAGAGTATCAAGCGGAAGCGGAAGACATAATCCGAGTACGGATAAGAAGCAAACTGGCATAAGATGCCCCATAAATAAACACATCCCGCCCACAGATCTCACGGATCCCTGTTCCCGGAATCTCTACACCGAATGATCGTTGCCCACATCGTCCGTCTCTTCCACCCAGTATCCATCTTGTGAGGGTACCTGTTCATCTGAACCAATAATTTATCGTGTGAGACCCTAGGGGTACTCAGCAAGTCTTTATGCCTCTAAAGGGGACACAACCTGGGGTGATGCAATTGCAGCAAAAGATAAACCCTAACAGTTCTATAGATACTCGCTAACCATCCGCCTAACCAGAGATAGACGGATGTCCGTGAATTAATAACAACAGTTATAATGGTAATCTCAACAGATCCATCCTCCTCCTCGCTTACCGACGAGGAAGCGGACGAACAGCCCCCCATCCGTTGGCAGTTTTATTATCCATTCCGTGAGTGTTGCACTATTTACTAGTCAGGTACCTAGTCTAGTCAAATTAAAAGCGGTACTTTAGTTATGCTTGTCTATGATCGAGAAACTGTGCTCCAAGTCGTCCATAACCGCGGACACGGCTTTCAGAAAGTTTTACCCTGCAGGGGTGCACAAATAGCAACACACACTCGATATGCCTCGGAAAAACCAAATCAAAACCCAACGAGGCAGTCACGACAAAGCAATTACAGGATTCAGAAATATTTCAGGGGGCCACCCCATTAAGCTACCCGCAACGAAGCTGGCCGGCTACGAGACAGACTCAAGGTTTGTGTGGCCAGCTGTAAACGACTGGGAACCCGAAAGTGTGACTGGGCTTGTCGATACAGCGAAAACGGGTCACGGACCTAAACAGTACAGTGTGCAGTACCTCGCACAATTTAAATAAAGCAGTAAAGCATGGCATAAGTACAGGATAGTAAATAAAACCTCAAACTAGTTTGTGGCCCCAAGAAATAAGAATGAATCAAGCTCTGGCTCAGGGGGGTTCATAAGCCTCCCGGATGTGGATAGCGCGAATATTCAAGGAACAGGAATCAAGTACTCGGGGTCCTACGGGACACAAGTGAGCCTGAAAAACCAAATAGCGAATATGGCTCACCGATGCCACTTTCATTAGTTATCCCATTACTACTCAGGTTAAGTTGTTTAGGTACCTCGTTATCCATCAGACACTCACATACCCTACACATGCTGTTCTACGACTCGCATGGCTCAAACAACTCCTGTAGTAATGGCTCATGGGATGGAGGAACAAGCTTCGGTGGGGTTTAA
Organism: Avena sativa; assembly: GCA_916181665.1. NCBI lineage: Eukaryota > Viridiplantae > Streptophyta > Magnoliopsida > Poales > Poaceae > Avena > Avena sativa. The sequence goes on from OV702289.1 coordinate 599,271,968, forward strand.
ATGTAAAGGCTATGCAATACTTGGGATTCAATTTAATGCAATCGTGACTCAATGATGCAAGAATAAGAAAGAGGCAATAGGTACTATATGTATGCAAGCATGTGGTAGTGCTTGCCTGGCAGCTCAGTTGAAGCGAGAGAAGGATCTGGGTAGTGCTCCTGGTTCTCTTGATATATCCCCTGCTCAGCGTCTATTCGAAGAAGAACCAAACAAACAAGGGCCAACATAAATAAAGTGCGCAAGCATATGAATAAATGCGACAAGCAAACAATCATGCCATGATGAATGATGCACAATTTGCATGGCAATAAGGTAGCGTGGCATGGGTGAGGTGTGAAGTACAATATTAAATCATTTGATTGAATTTTTGGCCCCAATTTAACCTCAATTAAGTTGCTGTTCACTTTATATTTATATGATGCATGCTTCAAAACAAAACAAAGAATGCATAAACATAAAGGTCTCGTCGAGCTAAACATTTTAGACATATTATTTATTAAATTTGGAGTTATAAAACAAAAGTTATTAATTATTTAAGACAAAAGGGCATTTTATTGTAAATTAAGTCAACTTGAAATTTTAATTGTTCAAAATATATTTTGGATGGAAGATTTGAATTCCTCACATTTTTCTGATTTCAAAACATATATTATATGCATTATTTGGGTGTATAAATTAAATGTTATTATAAAACAGATTTGAATATGAATTTGAAATAGATTTTAAAAGATTTGAATTAAAACCAGAAACAGACAGAAACTTTTTCTACTCGGGTGAAGCTAGCCACAGTCAATGACCAGTGGGTCCAGCTGCTGACTGGACAACAAACGCGCAGAAAAGGATTTCTCACCGCGGTTGCTGCCAGACACAGAGACTGACAGGTGGGACCTGGGGCCTCGCGGGCCCAGCTGCCAGCGGGTGAACCGTGCCCAACCACGTGGCTTCGCTGGGGATCGCGGGTTGAGGTTTACGAACTTCGGGATCCTTTTTGCAAAAAGACACGGGGAATGACATGTGGGCCAAGGGGGAGTGCGGGTTGATGCAGAAAAAGGTGTGGGGAGGGGAAGTGCAAAGTGTCCACGCGTGCACTGTTTCTCTTCCTCTCTCTCTGACGAAACTGACAGCGGCAGCGCGCGCGGCACGGGGGCTCGATCCCGTGACCTAGGGCTCGGGCGCGGAGGCGGTGGCCACTGGGCTATGCGGGGGTAGCTGTCAGGGAGGTGGGCGAGGACTAGCTGGGCTTGGCGCTACGCGGGAGCGAGCAGACAGAAGCGAGCTACGGCGCGCGGAGGGCGCTCGACGAAACTAACGGCGAGCACAGGCGACGGCGGGGGAAACGGAGGTGTCAGGGAGGTTAGCCAGCTCACCGAGAGTGCGTCGGTGTAGGTGGATCGGCTTGGGGCGCTGGCGATCGACGATGAAGCAGACGGACCGAGGATTTAGGGTTCCGGCGAGACGCGTCGGTGTGCGGCGGGTTGGGGCTTCCTCTTCTCGGCTCCGTGTACGGGGCTACTGCAGGGATCTCCTTGTACTCCTCGATCACCTCCATGTCGCTCTCATCGCCTGGTACGGTGTAGCCGAGAGGAGGCCGAGGGTTGCCGGCGATGGTTAGCTGGTGGCGGTGGAGAAGAGAGGGGAGCGGCCAGGGCGCCTCGGCCAGATCTGGAGATGCAGGAGGACCGAGAGGTGGTGGAAAAGCAGAGGGAGAGAGGGGTGCCGTGGGGAGATGGTGTAGATGGGAAAAGGTGGCCTCGGTGCCACCTTTCTCTCCTCCCCTCCTCACGTGCTGGCGGGCTCGGGCTGGACCAGGGCAGGGCAGGTGGGAGGCTTCCAGGTGGGGTCGACGTGAGGGCAAGGGGGTAGGGACAGGCTCGGGCTGGAGGGGCCCCTATGGCATAGAGAGAAAAAGAGAGAGGGAGGAGTAGCCTCGGGTTAGAGCTAGGGTAGGAGGGAAGAGGGGTATGGCTCGGGCTAGGGTTTGTTTGGGTGGGGTAGCTAGGTGGCATGGTGGGGCCAGCTAGGTGAGAGAGAGAGAGGCCGAGAGAGAGGGGGGGTAGACTTAGGGTTTAGTTGAGAGGGGGATGTGAGGGTTAGGGTTAGATGGGGGTATGGTGAATAAGGTGGTAGGGTTTAGGATTAGATGAGGGGGTGAGAGATGGTTTTCCTTTTGGGCAAGCTCAAGCAAGACCAAGATCACACCAAGCTAGACCAAAAAGAGGGAGAGGTGGAATGGTTTAAGCAATATCAACTAAGACCAAGCCAAAAGGAGTGGTAGAAAGAGAGAGAGATGATGATCCACTCAAGATTCAAATAAAAACCAAATAATAGAAAAGGTGGCACTTGCATGGCCCATGCAAAATATTTATTGCCATGTTGATTCTTGTGAGAACAATTTTATTACATGGCATTATTATTATGCATTTCCAAAGGTGGAATAAAGCCAAGCAAAAGAAATGAAAGGATGCCCCAAGTGGAGTAGTTGGAGATGGCCATGTTTGAAATAAAATGGGACATGCTAGTGTGTATGTTCCACTAGATGATTACTAGTCCCAAAAATATCCCAACATGAGCATAATTCCATAATAATCCATATGGAAGCTAGGAGAAAAGGTCCCACTCACAAGGCATGCAAAGGTGGCCATGTGGCTCTCATATATCACTGATGTGAAAACAACATGATGCTAAGATGAGAGCATGTGGAAAAGAATTGGATCCATCCCAACCCACATGAGCTAGAGGTAAAACCAATAAGTGCCAAGCCCATATTTAGTTGGATGGTGGAATTATAAGGTGGTGAAAGAAAGGTGGTGGAGTTAATAAGAGATATGCCCCCAACTCAACTTGGGCATTGCAACAATATATCAATAACCAAATACAATATCAAGAGGGAAATACAATTAACAATGCATATGAGATAAGAACCAAACAAAAAGGGGTTTTATATGATGCTCAAATGCAAGGTGGCATGATGACATGAGCATGATATAACGATGATGCAACAATTATATATTTGAAGTAGCCATTATATTACTAGACCAAGTAGCATTACAATTGTTAGACAATTGGGATGCTACAACTCTCCCCCACTAAACAGGAATCTCGCCCCGAGATTCTAGGAAGAAGAAGAAGACACAAAGAGGGTAGGATACTTGGCACGGAGGTCATCTTCACGTTCCCAAGTGGCTTCATCAACGGAATGGTGCGACCACTGCACCTTGCAGAACTTGATGGACTTGTTGCGAGTCCTTCTTTCTGCGACTTCAAGGATTTTTGTGGGGTGTTCTTGATAAGACAGGTCTTCTTGGAGATTGATAAGCTCATGGTCCACGGTCCTGCCGGGATCCCTGAAGCACTTCTTGAGCTGAGAGATGTGGAAAACATCATGGACCTTGAGTTTTTCCGGGAGCTCAAGAGCATAAGCAACTTCTCCTCTTCTTCCACGAATTTTGAAAGGACCGATGTATCTAGGAGCCAGCTTCCCTTTGATACCAAATCGGTGCGTGCCTCTCATGGGAGTGACACGAAGGTAAACGAGATCACCAGGGACATACTCCATGTCTGTGTGCTTCCTGTCATAATTGCTCTTATGGCGACTTTGAGCAATCCTCAGATTTTCCAGAATGATGTGAACTTTCTCCTCCGCCTGAGTCACAATGTCAGGGCCAAACAAGATCCTTTCTCCTGCACCCGACCAACCAATCAGAGCCAGAATACGAGACGGAGGAGGGCTAGGCCCATGCCACACCACCTGGCCGCGCGGGCTAGCCCAGGCCACGCCAGGGGGTGGTCTGGCCGCCCCAAACACCCCCTCGGTCTCCCACTTCGCCTATAAGAAGCCTTCTGACCTAAAAACTATGGGAGGGTTCGATGTTTTTCCAGAAGGAGTTCCGCTCCGCCGCCACCACCTGATTCCACGAAACAACACCAGAAACTCTGTTCTGGCACCCTGCCGGGACGAGGAATTGGAGGAGATCATCGCCATCATCACCATCGCTTCTCCATCGACCATCCATGTTTCCCCCATCTATGAGTGAGTAATCCCCCGCTGTAGGCTATGGGGATGGTAGAGATTGGATGAGATCGTTCATGTAATGGCATCGGATTATTAGGGCATGGTGCCTAGTATCTTCTATTAGTGCTTTATGACTTTGTTGCGACTTGTTATGCTTAATGCTTGTCACTAGGGCCCGAGTGCCATGATTTCAGATCTGAACATGTTATTGATTCATTATGATAGTATTTTTTTGGTCTTACCTGCAAGTTGTATACACACGTTGTTGTCCGGAACCAAAGGCCCCGAAGTGACAGAAATCGGGATAACCGGAGGGAATGGCTTTGATGTGAGGATCACATGTGTTCATGGAGTGTTAATGCTTTGCTCAGGTGCTCTATTAAAAGGTGCACCTTAATTGCCAGTAGTTCCCTTGAGGCCCCGCTGCAAACGGGCTGGCAGGACAAAAGATGTTGTGCAAGTTCTCATTGCGAGCACGTATGACTATATATGGAACACATGCCTATGATTATTTAGTACTTGGATGCTTTATCTTATTTATCTGCAATTGCCCTATGTTCTCATTGTTATGTGAATTGTCTTGTCCATGCAACACCCATCCATCCATCCCTATGCCTACCGCACTCGAATCCCACTATTTACTGCTATTGTTACTGATGTCTTTACTTTACTACTGCTATTGCTTTACTACTCCTATTACAAAACTGTTGCTACTGATAAACTGCTATGAGCAAGATTGTTTCCAGGTGCAGCTGAATTGACAACTCAGTTGTTAAGGCTTATAAATATTCTTTGGCTCCCCTTATGTCGAATCAATAAATTGGGTTTCACTTCCCTCGAAAATACTGCAATACACCCCCTATACTTGTGGGTCATCAATAGCTGGGATTAAGGTACTCTAAACATGAATCATGAAAGATAGAGTTCTAACAATAAGACATAGAAATATGTTGTAACATGAAAAGGCACAAACAAAAGATTCATGAATAACAATGCTTTGCAAGACGTTTGTTTGTTTCACATAAAGAAAGTATAATGAGAATGGTATTCAGCTTGTCCCTCATAGAGTAGCAAAACATAAATGCATAGGACACCTTTATAGTTCATAAGGGTGACTAGATACAAATAGTTTAGGAATAAGCAATATCAAAGTTATGCATCAATCAACAAGTCTTGGGACAATGCACATAGAACTAAGAATGACAACTATGCTCTCTTAATTGGTGCATAAAGATAGAAGGTGGAGACTCAATATAAAAGTGGAAGAAAGTCCTTCATAGAAGGAAGCAGGGATTCAAGTCTCATAAAGAGCTTCCAAAAATTATGGTACTTATTAGCTTTCATCTCTCATTGCCCCTATCATAAGCATCTTGAAGCGATTAAGGTTAAAGTGAACAAACTATGGAGTATATGCTTGACAAAGTATAAGTTGGAAATCTCATGTCCCTTGAATACGAGGGCCGCTCCTCATGCTACTCAAGTTTAGTTACCGGTAAGTTCCTGTCATAGTAAGTACATGTGTATCATAGAGAACCGCCAACGGGGTACCCCTTTTCCGTTGATACGAAAGAATCCCCATATCAAAATGACAAGGCAAGCAGACAATGAGCATCTCAGCAATCTTCTTATTTACCATGGGAAAATGGTGCTTTTTTCTCTCTTTCCTCTTTTCTCATCTTTTTTCTTTCTTTTTTCTCAATCTCTATCTCTTTTTTTATAAGAAGAATGCTTCATAGATTTCTCATTATGGTTACTCTGCAGGTTTCCACCTTGATTAGATATGGATTAGACCGGCGGCCTAGGCATTTCTCTAACAGACATACATAACTCCATGGACTTACAAGATCCCCTTTCATTTGACACCGACGACATCCATAGACAAAAGAGCATGATATCAACTAGGTACAATGTACAAGTGCAATGTTGAAAGCGTTCCCCATGACAACATGGTTCTGCTAATCCCCAACATATAAGTGCAAGCATATACAACATAGATGACACAATGGTTCAAGTTTATTAGGGGCAAGAAAAGTAAAGTGTGCCATCAAGTTCGTGATAGATTTAATCACTAGTTTTCTCATAACAAGTTTAATTCGGAAGGTAGATAAAAGCATGAATATACTTGGAATAGCAAATGCTAATAGGTAGGTATGGTGGACTTTTTGGGATAACTTGGTTTTATTTAGAGTTGGATGCATGAGTGGAACTCATACTTGGTTATGGAGGCTAGCAAAAGACTGGGAGCGACCAACTAAAAGAGCAATAATGGCCATAATCATGCAAAGCGAACATCATTAATTAAAGCATAAAGTGATATTACAAGTCGAAAACTAAAGGATAATAAAAGCTATGGTGACTTGGGATAGTCATAACATGGTGTGATCATGCGCCAAGTCAACCCAAATAAAGCATCAAAAGAGAATACCACAATACTATGCTTTAATATGCTAAAACAACGCATGATTCTTTCAAGGCACATTAAGCAATCTCAATTGTTTATAACATGTCATGCTACAGAAAAAATCACTAAGCATAAATCCAAAACAATATCAAGCATGACATGACAAAGCATAGGCCACCGTAAAAAACGAGCTCCTTTTACCACTTAAGCATGAACTTTTCCCACTCTTTAACAATCCAAACCACACTTATTTGAAAACTAATATATGAAAGAGGGGGTCCAACCAATTTATTCAAGCAAACTAAGCAAACCAAGCAAACGAACCAAAAATGAAAAGGAAGACGCTCCAAGAACAACACAATTGTGCATGAAACAATAAAAATGAAGTGTTTGAAAGAACCTGAGATTTTTATTGATGAAGAAGGGGATGCCTTGGGCATCCCCAAGCTTTGACGCTTGTACTTCTTGGATATTTCTTGGGGTGACACGGGGTGGCATCCCCAAGCTTGATCTTTAGTCCATTCTTCATCTCATTACATCATTCTTTCCTTAACACCTGAAAATTTTCCTTCATACAAAACTTCACATAATCTTCATTAGCAACATTAGTGTACTCAAGATAATAAGTCTTTGGGTTTAGTTTCAACAGCAATAAAACTTGCATTAAAACACAAGCTACTGTAGCACTTCCCTTAAAAATCTCAATTCCCCAAAGAGAACCAAAAAGGAATCAACAAGAAGCAAAGTCAAATAATGGCAGAAATCTGTCAAAACAGACCAGCAGGTAGAAACCAATTTATTCGAAGACCTTCTGTTGCTCAAATGGAAAAGTGTTGAACTCTCGAAAGTTGGATAACAACTTGGGGCATAAGAACAAAAAATTACAGCTCAAACCGACGTACAGAGATTTTGCACGAATTTTTACAGCTAAGCACAAAAATCTGTTTCGGGACAGCAACTTTCCCAAACATTACTTCTCTCTCATTAGAGGTTACTCTTGGCACAAAAAGCAAATAAAAATGATAAGGAGATGTAATTACTGAAGCAATAACTTCCAAGACTCAACTAAAACTTTTGGGTTATCTCCCAATAAGTACTTTTCTTTAATGCCTTTAAGTTAGGCATAGGATCAAGATTCAAGTATTTTCTAATGAATAAGCATTAAGATCAATACCAGGAATATCTTTCTTTTTCAAGGCTTCATGCATTCCTACAAGTTTTTAACTGAAAAGCTTCCATGAAAAGATCTGTTTTGGTTTCATAGGCATGAACACAAGTGTTCAAGGTCGACCCCCACTTAACCATTACTCATCTTTCCAATCACTTTCCTTTTTAAAATGTTTTTAGGTAACAAGTACACCTATTTTTTTTTGTAATTCGCATTCCCTATCCATACTATGATAGAGAACAACTTAAAACTGAAAGTAAAACCTACTTAGAGATAAAGCAAAAAAGTACACACAAGAATATTCACCCACACACTATTGCTCCCCGGCAACGGCGCCAGAAAAGGTCTTGATAACCCACAAGTATAGGGGATCTTGTGTAGCCTTTTTGATAAGTAAGAGTGTCGAACCCAACGAGGAGCTAAAAGTAGGATAAATATTCTCTCAAGTTCTATCAACCACTGATACAACTCTACGCACACTAAACGTTTGCATTATCTAGGAAATAAAACTAGAGCAACGATACGAGTAATAGAGATAGGTTTGCATGATAATAAATAACAAGAAAGTAAAGCTAGTTGCTGCAGCAATAAAATACACTAAACTAATAGAACCATGAGTGTGGAATAGTGGTGGTAATTGTGGTGGCTTTGTCCAAGTTTAAATAGCGAATAGATCGGGTTCATTGTCTTCGATGCAGTTTTCTATGTGAGAGAGGCTAAATATACATGCACTTTACTACTTGAAATTACATGTACTATATGATTGGATTTTTAGCAAACATCCGTAAGTACTAATCAATGTATTAAGGTTTCCCCAACCATAGCCTTAAGTTTAATGGTCCTCTTACTCCCATACGTGCAACGTTTCGGTTCGCGTCCTCAGGTTTCTGTCACTCCGGCAGAACTTCCCCCTTCCTCTTACACATATTACAAACCCTATGATGTTTAATCCATGCGCGCACAAATATAATGGACACGAAAGGACTGTACCATATCAACATACAACTCTAATGAACCAAATACGTTCAACCATTCAATCTAAGAACAAAAAACTTCACAAACATGACATAGATCATAGGATTATAACTTATACCATCAAACACCATGTTTACATAGGACGGTACATAGGTGTGTGGGAGGATGAACCACTGCATATTAGGAGGATTAGGTGATGGAGATGGCGGTGAAGATGGTGAAGAAGGCGGTGGTGGCGGCGGCGCGGGGGATTCCTTCCCCGCCGCCGGTATCATGGGGGAGCACCACCCCTTAGCCCCCTTCCTTCATGGCTTCTTGGGAGCCCTCCTCCATGGAGATGGGATCTATGGGGAGGAAAAAACATGACTTTGTTGGCTGCAAATTCGTGGGTGGAGATGCTCTGGGCGAATTAGGTTTCCTCCCTTTATATAGCTTCTCGGATTCCCGTCACCCCATCTTGGGCTGCAGTAAATCGGGCCTAAAAGGCCCATCAAAACTCGGAATCAGCTAAATTTTATGTCCAGAACGTTTGTCGTGAAATGTCCAACAACTTTGTAGTTGAAGAGTTTTCCGTTTGACGCCGTATTCGACCCGAAACGTGACTATCTTCAAAAAGAGTTCTGAAACAGATTTCTGAAAAAAATCCCAATTTGACTCAAACAAGGTTTCCACTTGTATTCTTGGTAATTCCTACACATGAAAATGTAAAACAAGAACATTGTGCACTTTTGCAACTATTAGTAGGTTAGTCCAAATAAATCATAAACTTTATACAAAAAGGAGTGTCAAAATCATATTATTAGCATAAAACCATCAAAAATTATAGATACGTTATGGACGTATCAGTACTCGCCCATAATGTATCACCTGAAACTAATAAACAACTTTAGTAAAACAATGAGTAAAATAAGTAACTAAGAACAAAGACCAAAAGTGCTTAGCTCCCCGACAACAACGCCAGAAAATATCTTGATGACTGCAGGTGCATAGATCAATTGTAGCTAGTTTTGAAGTAAAGATATCGAACCCATAGAGAGCTATTGGTAAAGGTCTTTAGGCCCCTCGTTACTCTCTACCAAAGTATACTTATAAGCTGTCTTTGATCTCAAGTACAGGGTGTTTGCAAGGTTTATGGCTGTTTGCAGAAAAGTAATTAAAACAAGGTACAAGTTTGTATGAAAGCGTGGTTGAACTCAATATGGCTAAAACATTCTCGAGGATGTAGGATACACCACTATCATAGTATTATTGTTATATATAATCAAGATAACATACTCCTTGTGTCATGATATGTGTGGAGAGATCTCCATAATAAGATGTTCACTACAAGGCTCGTATGAAGCCACTTTGTTGAGCCAAGAGTGAGGTCACCTCTAAATAACCACTATGATGTCTGAGAGCAGTCACCCATACAAACCACTGCAATTAAGGGTTTCCCCGTGGATATCGTAATTAGCTTAGGGAGTCCCTCTTTAATCCTCCTTTGACCGTGTAGGTTACGAGCCATCGCCAATCTGTCATAGGGCATTCCGGGTATGCTTCCAAGACACGTCCAAAGGATTTCTCCCTCCCTTTAGTCCCGAGAGTAAATGATATGCAGCCGACTACACATACCATCTAAAGAGAGAGATCAAACACAAATCATAATTGTATCATAGACGGGCAATTCATATGGACACAAGAAAAGATCATCTTTATTACAAGTTCATAATGGTGCTAGGGTTTCTCCGTCTCCCCAAGAACAAGAGAACTACTCACTCATGGAAGCAATCAACAACATCATCATAATCAAATGAATGGATAAAAGTACGGAGGTAGATCTAATGCAAACCACAATTGAAACTGGAATTACAACGAGATCTAATAGAAGAAAGATGGGGGTAATGGTGATAATGGAGATGCAGCGGTTGATGATGAAGGGGATGACGCGTTGTCCTCCAATGATCCGTGAAGCAGCTGGGATTTTTCCCTAGCCAAGTTCCTCCTTCAGATATCTTCCAGATGTGGTTTTTCGTGGTTTCTAGTGGCTGTGAATGTCAGATATCCCTCTCGTCTTTGCCAGGAGAAAGTATTTGACGTGACGGTCACGATGGCACTTGGTACGGGCGGGCTCCGCCTGTACCACCGGTCGTTAACGGTGCTGATTGCTCCTCCTCGCTTGGTATTCTTCCAGGTGCAAAGGTAAATACATAAAATGACTTTTATCGCTTAGAAATATCATATAATTACACAATATGACAACTCTAATTGATATGTTCATATATGATTCAATGATTTGGAATCCTGTTGAAACAAGAACAAAATAGTGTGTGTAGACGCAGTGAAATACAAAGATCCCTACTCTATTTATGCAAAAACAAAAGGTAAATATGCTTCAATTTTGGACTCATCAAGCATCCATGACAATTTTCTCTATGTAAAAAACTTTGCCAAGAGGCTCCACAAGAACAAAACTTAGACGCTTTAATTCAAGCTTGACATGCGCAAGGACTTTGATTCGATTAAATGAGACTATAGTATTGATCTACTACAAATACGTTGGTTCCCTAGTAGATTTAATAATTGGGTCGCCACTTTGCTCAATACCTCTGAAATGGTGCGGTTATTGCCTAGAGAGAGGAGAGAGAATAGACGAGTTAAAGAAATTATGTTTTGGCACTAATAAAGACAAGATAAAACTAGTATTTAATTTATCATGCACAAAAATAAATATGATAGGTTCACCTTTGTGCACCGGACAACTTATGCTAAGCAAGACAAGCAAATATATGGTAGCAAGATACATAACTTTAAGCACGAAGGCTATGCCAAAACCAAATGCATAAGAAAGAAGTTCTGGTATAGAAATAATCGAGGCACGCAAAGCTGATGAATTTATTCCTATGTTCACTTCTAAGTAAGCTAATCCCTGTTACAGAGGTGCAGTGGCATAATGCTCCCCTGATGCCACAAAAGGCTCACCTTGAGGTGTGGTGATTCAATGTACACCAAACTCCACACAAACCTGGACCACCCCAAGATGCATAGGCAGACCACTCACCAGACCACTCACTGATGCCAGAAAGGCTCACCTTATTCACCTGAATGTGTACCACCAAGGCGGCCACGCAATCCACCCTATACAATATGGGACACTTGAGGGTGGTCACCAAACCCATACAAGCTTGGGGAAAATTCCACATCTCAATTGGTCACACCATCATCTAAGGTTACAAGAACCAAAGAGGAACAAGCTCTGATAGCAAGCTATAGTCATCACAAGCTCTAGGTTCCAAGAACCCAAGAGTAAAAAAGCTTCTCAACTTTTACCAACTGATTCTCTGTAGAGAACTCAAAACGATGCACATATTGCAATGGTAAGAATATACGTGTTCAAATCCTCCACTCCCCAAATTCCACCAAAGCGATAAAATCTATTTGGGGAATAAGATAGTAGGAACACAATATTAATACAACAAAACAATCCCCAACATATTGATCCAATATGTTCCCCTCACTTAGAGGATAGATTGACTAGTGGAGGTGTAGATGTAGGTCTCATCTCTTTTCCCTCAAGATGATTGAAGAATCCTGAGAGGGAGAGGGAGGAAGGAAGATCAAGAGGGTCAACAATAGGGAAAAAGAGGTCAAGCCATGGGGAACCATTGGGGAAGAAGGCTCCTTAAACAGGTCACCACCGGATTGAACCTTTGTAAAAACACGTCCTGCATCGTCAGATAATCTGGGCATATTCGGACCACTTCGGGGCAAAAGTCAAATGAGAAACCCAAGAGAAACATTGTTTGTTCGGAATTTGGGTCCAACCACTCCAGGGGAGTCAGACCGTCCGACACCGTCGCACCACTCCCAGTAGGCAGAAGATAGAAACTATGAAAGCCATAACTTTTGCATCCGAACTCTGAATACGGACGAAGCAGTTTTTTTGAAAGATAACGACAATTACAATCACCAAGGCTAAAAATACTAAGAGGGGAGACTTGTGAAACCTCCCTAAGATAAGAACCAGTAAAACCTCCAACATAAAAAAGAAATAAAATATATATTGTTAATCCTTTTTTGATGAACTAGAGCTTGTTATGAAGATGATCATAGGCTCTTAAACTTCACATGGATAAGGACCAACTAACAACCAAGAAATATGAAGCCATGGATGAAAAGGTTTGACCTCTCTATGAACGATACGATCAAGTTACTCACTCGAGATCCCCTCTTGATAGTACATCTATCTATCCTATAACCCGGTATCCCAACAAGAAAAAAGAGACCGGTAAAAGCGAAACCTATCAAGATAATACCTTTTCCTTGCACATTCCACTTGAGGTTGAAGATGACGATCTTGTCCTTCTCAAGTTGGGACACCTTTATTAATCGAGCTCACTCACGCTTGCTTGATGAAGACTTGTAAATTGGTCCACCATACTCCTATGAGACTCTCTTTGGCCTATCTTCACATATCCATGGTCACAGTATGGAAGGCAAGCTTCAAGCATTTGATCTACGAGATGGCTCATCTTGGATCTTGACTTCTCAATCTTAAATCAATTCTTCTTTCTTCAATATGATGATATCTTGAAGATAACCATGATTGCACCCAAATATTCTTCTTCAAGACATGCTACCAATACGATCAACCCTCTCATGACCATTGTTTGGGTCTTCTCTTGAATATCACCTCAGTCATCACTCGATCTTTTTTTCTTTCTTCTTATTTCAACCTTGAAGACAACACATGGTTCAAGCATTGCCTATCGACAAACCCTACAAGTATAACTCAATGCAAACATTAGTCCATAGAGATTGTCATTAATTTCCAAAATCATACATAAGGGCACACATGCTCTTTCAACCTCATCCTCTCATCTACTTCTCAATGGGGTGTCCACCACCAGTCAAGCCCAATAGTAGATTGCACTCACTCAAATCCTCGAAATCGCTGCCACAATTGGCTTGCTTCATTAGAGCTGAGGTAGAGGCAACATTTTGAGCACATCTCTATATGCGTATGATGCGGTGATTTTTGTGTCTCCCTTAAGAAGACATCCAAAACCTAGCCATTATCCTCCACGATTTTGGAGAGGAAACCGGGCTATGCACTAATTTCCAAAAGAGCTCCATGGTCGGGTCTGTTGCAGAAAAATTGACCTTGATGATATTCTTGCATGTATTCTAGTGGAATATGCAACCTTCCTAGTAAAATACCTTGGTTTAGCGCTATCGATTTGGAGGTTACGGTGGTAGAATTCCAACATCTTGAAGACAAGGTTGTTCGGATATTCCAAACTTGGAATGGAAAGTACATTGCAATGATGGGTCGCACCTCCCTCATCAATTTTATGCTCACGTCGCAATCCATCTATCACTTAACTTCAATCACTGTTCCTCCCAGAACTACTAACTATATGAAGAAAATTGAGAAAACATTTCTTTGGGTGGATACTGACAAAGTCTTCAGTGGGCAATGCAAGATGAGTTGGGATATAGTTCATAGACCCATGGAGCTTGGAGGTCTTGGTGTGATCAACACAAAAAAATTTTAGGGGCACTTAGACTACGATGGCCATGGCTTGAATATAAAGATCCAACAAAGATTTGTGTGGGCTTAGGAAACCCGTGCACCGAGATAGATATGGGCCTTCTCTATGCGACTACTACAACGGCGGCGGGGATTGGGAGAAGACACCTTTTTGGGAGGCTCCATGGTTAAACAACAAGAAACTAAAAGACATAGCACCTCACATCTTCGAGGCGTCAACAAGTAAAAATGGAATGTTAAGCAAGCGCTAAATAATTATGCGTGGATCCACAAGATCAGTATGGATGCTGACTTCTTGGATGCTTACTTCTCATTAGACAAGTATGGATCTAACTCAGCCAAGTCAACCTTGGAGAAGAAGTTTTGGACAATATCTCTTGGGATCTCATCACAAGTGGGAAATATACAACTAAATTCGCTTACAAGGCTCAGTTCTTATAGGCAACATCTTCACCCCTAATTCGTCAGTTTGGAAGATTTAGGCTCCTCCCAAAATCAAATTCTTTGCATGGCTTGTCATCTAAAATGATCGTTGGACGACCGACCATCTAGAAAATAGAGGTTGGCCAAATTATGTAGTTTGCCCTTTTTGCAAAAGAGCGTCTGAATCGGTTGTGCACCTCTTTGTCCGTTGTAGATTCACTTCTAGACTTCGGGTGCATGATTGAAAATTGGATCGAGCGCAATCAATCTACACATGGTGGTCGTTCATGACAATGCAAAACGATCTAGCCTCCCTCATTCTCCTCGAAACAGGAATATGCCTCGCTATATTAATAGCAACCAGGTGAGACCGCTGCTGGACCAGACAACACAACGCCCAAAGGAAGAGACACACACGATACAAGATGCTGGGGCAGCAGCACACACATGCCTGAACGAAAACAAGAAAAACAAAAAGGAATGGAGATGGAGGCAGATCAACTAAACAAGGAAGACCGCAACCGCTGCGCTCGCCAAAGAATTCCCAACCCGCTCCTAGCCCCGACTCGTCAAGCACCAAGCAACACCCTCAAGAGGGAAAGCGACCGCTGCTGCCCGGACCAGAGACTGGCCCTAGGGTTTCCCCCGTCGCACAGAGGGGAGTGGATGAAGGGTAGCCACGACGCCTTCCAGGAAGGAAAGATGCCAGGCGCGGGCGGCACCACGTCGATGTCGGTCGAGCCGACAAGGATTTCTCTCGAAGACCCTATCCACAACCCCCGGACGGTCCGTTGCACAGGAGACCTGCGAGGGAGAGACCTCGCCACCATCAATCTTGCCGCCCACGAGCATGCGCCACTCCGGTCCCGAATCCTCCATCATCGTCTCACCGAGCAAGCCATCGCGAGGTCTGCAGCATCGATACATGGGTAGAAATGAAACAGAATCCACAGTACCGCGGTCGCGCGGGAGGGAACATCCACCACCGCCGGAGGCGGTATTCGACAGGACACGGCCACAGACACACCGGTTCTCCATAGGTCCGGCCAGGCCCAGTGGGCTCGTAAAGTCTACAACCACACTGCAACATGCCAGCCGAGGACACCGTGGATCCCATCCACCCTACCCGCCTTGATCTACAGAGCATCCCAAGCAGCACCGGCCAGCCCGCCTTACCCAGATCTAGGCCCAAAGGGGCCCGATCTGGGCCGCCATGGCGCAGCCAGCCTCGAGCTCCGCCTGCCGCAACAGCGCCGCGTTGCCCCGCCGCCCACCACCGCGCCACCGTGCCGACTCGACCTAGCCTAGGCCGCACCACCGCCGCCCAGAACGCACAGCCGCCAGAGAGAGAGAGGCGGCCCCGACCGTAGCTACCCTACGCGCGGGGAAAGGCCACCTGCCGCCGTCGGCTCCGACTAGGCAACACCCGGCGGCGACGAAAGGAGGAGGGAGGGGGAGGCTGGTCGGGAAGGTGGGTGGATGCGCTCTCCTAGTCTCGGGTGGCGAGAGAAGCGCGAGGGGGCTTGATCGATCGCCTCCCTCATTCTCCTTGTCTCTTTGGAAATTTGAAACATGCAAGAGTCTTCAACAACAAGCACGCACCTCCTCGGTTCTTATAGCAAACATCAAGCAAGAGGCAAATGCAATTATTTTAGGAGAGTTGTAGCTTTTGTATTATGGAATTTTTTACTTTATTTTCAGCTCTCTTTAATTAGTACAGTAATAATATATTAAGACAAAGCTTTTGTCCCCGTTTTATAAGAAAAATACCTACAATGAGTGGCTCGTGCACAATCCACCTACCGGTTGGGAAGAATTATCCATCGATCCAATTAAGGAATGGCGGATCTTAGTTAGTAACTGATTGTTCTCCAGTCCAAGATTGTGTCTCCGTCTAGTAATGGAAAATCAAGTGGCTAGAATTATTAGAAATCTTCCGCTGGGCTAGCCGCTGGCGCGAGGTTCGTCCTGCTACATGCCTAGTCAGAACTCAAGATCGCCTTCTAACTCCGTGGTGCCAATGACTCGCAGCATTCTAGATTTTTCACTTGAACACCGGTATACGTACTTGTTGCGCAACCAGTGACGTGTTCACTTCCCCGTCATTATAATTTTGTAAATAAAGAGAGTGATGAGCACCAGGGACTGGAGGGAGAATCGGAGGAAGAAGCTTAGGCACGGCCGGGAAGAAGACATGAAGCAATTAAAATAGTCGCAAGCGACATTTACAGAAGCGACAGTAAATACATAAAGGCGATGGAGCCATCGATAGAGAATAACCAGCCATTTGGTGGGGAATAATGTTTTATCTTCATCGATTCCTGTCCGATCCGCGGTCCAGGTCAGGTGAAGTTTCCGCTGCATCGGTCTCGACGGTTTGTTCCACACTTAGTCAAGGTGCGTAGTACATTTCTGTCACTCGATCGCCATCGTGATCGATGTGTCTAGGAAGACACACAGCGCCCTGCGCGCATGCCACATGGTATCCTTTCCTCCTACTGTAATTATGAGTACAGCAGGTCAGCAGCATGCACACGGCCACGCGGGTACGTAGAACACTTGACAAGCATATTAACGTGGATGGATAGATGAAAGGCCTTCGCCAGCTTGTTAATTAAGGGTCCAATCCTCCATCTGCTCTGTCGTGAGAACATGACGTCACGTTTTCCACTAATGGATAACGGGCCTTCAGTCCTGGTCTGTAAGGGACTTTAGTCCTGATTCTGGTATCGGGACTGGAGAGACGGGACTAAAGGTCCATCCACTAATCCTGACCCGGTTACCAGCCGGGATCAGTGGATGTCCATGTGGCCGCCCTGCGCGCGCTGGGTGCTCCCATTAGCGTCGGTTCCTATAAGGAAGCGGGACAAATAGTTCTCTGCCGCAGCAGAGTTTTGGGTCATTTCTCTGCCGCATCAGAGAATTTATTTTTTATTATTATTTTTTCATTTCAAATAGTTTTCTATGCTACCACGTACCGTACACGTTCGTGCATATATAAGATACTTGTTTTAGGATCGAGGATACAAATATATACATGATAGTTACATGGACATCACAATTACCGGGACTAGAGCCCGTCTATTCAATTATACGGTCGGGGATCATCGGTAGCGCCTATTCACACTAAATTCTTCGGCGTCATCTATTATCTAGTTCATCAAGAATCCTGTCAGTTCTTCAGCAATTCCTAGTACGCGTTGCTCTGGTTGTTGGGGATATACTTTCCGGGTATCCTCACTGTGTCTCGCTGACCAGGGTGGCCTACTTCGGGTTAGAACATTGCTTCACGGGCGGCCCAGTCAAGGAGAAGAGACGGAGTCCAGTCCGGCTACGGGAAGGCCCAGATGACTTACCGACATAGATCCATAGTGTTACTTGTAGTTCAAGATGTACTCTGTAACCGACTCTTAGTCTTAGCCGGATAGGTCTCTCCTATAAACCCTAGTCTGGATATCTATATAAGCCGTCCTAGGGAGAGCCTTTATGACACCTTGCCAATAGTCTACAATCTCAACTCGCACAGGCGAAACCCTTGTAACTCATATTCCGGCTCTGCCGTATTACTGGATTGCTAGCAGGAGTAGGATCCGTCCAAAGCCGGCGGTTCGAACCTGGGTAAACTTGTGTGCTCACCGTCCCAGAATACCGAACATCTCACACCCCTCTCTTCCGCACGCCTCGAGGACCCCCTCATAGCGTACTTGTCATCAAACCGACGACGGTTGGCACCCACCGTGGGGGCATGTGAGCTTCGGATCTGTGTTCCGGGCAGAATCTGCAAGAATCGGAATCGACGAGACTATCACCGTCGGCCGCATCCTCTACGCCAGCGACGCCCCTCTCATCGTTCTCGACGAGACTTGGATTCCGGCTAGGGAGGCTGTGACTGCCTACACCATCATGTCTTTTGGCGAGATCGATGTTTACATCCGTTTTGCTGAACCTGCCCCACCCACACCAGCGGTGATGATAGAGGTAGAAGAAGTTTCTGGCTCCCTTCTATCCGCGGAGGCGGTGGAGTTCCGGATTCAAGAAAACCCTAATCCCACCCAGCCCGCACCTATCGCGGAGATAGTGGAGAAAACTAAACCTGAAGCAGATCTTGTGGTGCAAGTCGAATCTGGAGTGGATCTCTGATACATTGCAAATGTATCTATAATTTTTGATATTCCATGCTTGGTTTTATCTACTTTCTTATGTTTTGTTCCAACTTTGGAGTACTTTTCATAGACTTTCTTGGACTAACCTATTAACAAGATGCCACAGTGCCAGTTGCCTGTTTTCTGCTGTTATTGGTTCCAGGAAAGTCAGAAAATCAATATTCTCGGAATTGGACCAGCCAAAAGCCAAAGTCAATATTTTACCGGAAGACTCACAGAGCCAGAAGACGAGACAGAGAGGGGCCAGGGGCTGGCCACACCACCTGGTGGCGCGGGCCAGGCCAGGCCGCGCCAGGGGGTGGTGTGGGCCCCTACGGCACCCCCTCGGTCTCCTCTCTCGCCTATAAGAGCCTCCCGATGCATAAACCCTAAATAATCAATTAGAAATCCACGAAAAGTTCCACAACGCCGCCGTCACCGAAGGGGAGATTCTGGGGACAGAAAGTCTCTGTTCCGGCACCCTGCCGGGACGAGGAAGTGCCCCCGGAGCCATCTCCATCGATCTCCACTGCCATCTCCATCACCATTGCTGATTCCCATGATGAGGAGGGAGTAGTTCTCTCTCGAGGCTAAGGATTTTATCGGTAGCTATGTGTTCATCTCTCTCTCTCTATGCATGGTCATATTGAGATCATGAGCTTGTAATCTATAGATCTACCTTGCTACTCAAGTGCTTTAATAGATATCTGCTCTCCCCATGTGTGTGAAAGTGACAGCGTGCACACCATGGTGGCACTTAGGTTAGAGATTACAAATACTTGTTATGAGTTATATTTGGAGTTGGATGTCTTTATGAAATTGTGGTGTTTGTTGGAACCATCTAGTGCTCAAGGTGACAGTGTGGGGTTTTCTAGATGGGAAAGACTTACTTTGAGGTGTGCTGTTATAGCCCTACCATCGATTAGAGTGTCCAACCGAAGAGTAGTGAAGAGTAGTATCATAAAGAGAAGTTATTTATATGAGAGTGTTCACTAGTGAAAGTATGATCCCTAGGCCTTGTTTCTTAGCATTGAAACACCGTTTGCAACCATCTTTATTACATGTTTGCTTGCTTCCATCTTTATTTCAGTTTGCCTTTAGTCTCTTCCACGCCTTCAAGCTTTCTCTATCACCGTTACCACTTATAATTATCTATACCACTTGTATTTCACTATCTCTTCGCCAAACTAGTGCACCTATACACCTAACAAGTGTATTGGGTGTGTTGCGGACACAAGAGACTTCTTGTATCTTGATTACAGGGTTGCTTGAGAGGGGATACCTTTGAGCACTTCCTCCGTGAGTTTGATAAACCTTGGGTGATCCACTTAAGGGAAAACTTGCTGCTGTTCTATAAACCTCTGCACTTGGAGACCCAACAACTATCTACAAGAATAGAAGTGCATAGACATCAAGCTATTTTCTGGCGCCGTTGCCGGGGAGTTAAGGTAAAAGGTACTCACATCCTCCGGTGTGAGTGCTCGAAGTTATTTCCTTTAGATTCTGCAATTTTGTCTTTTTGTTTCTTGTTTTCACTAGTTAGGCTTAATTAAAAACAACAAAAAAAATTAGAGAGCTTTATAGTATTTATCTTGAGTTAGGACATGAAGTGTTTGAAGAGAAAATTAAAAAACCTATGGAACTTTATTTTCATGCTAATAGCAATGTTGTTAGTATGAATTCTTTGGACACCATTATTGCTAATGCTATGGAAAAGTCTAAGCTTGGGGAAGCTAGTTTTTATGAAAATGATCTTTTTAGTTCTCTAGCTTTGGAAGATAGCTATTCTATTGCTTATGATGATACCAAAACTCCAATATATGATGATTACAATGATGAATATGATATTTTCAGTCCACCTATTATTGAGGATGAAATTAATTATGATTATAATATGCCTCCTATATTTGATGATTATGGTGATGAGAATAATAATGATAGCTATTTTGTTGAATTTGCTCCCACTACAATTAATAAAAATGACTATGTTTATGTGGGGAGTATAAATTCTTTTATGCATGTGGATCATGATAAGAATGTTTTATGTGATAGTTATATTGTTAATTTTATTCATGATGCTACTGAAAGTTATTATGAGAGAGGGAAACATGGTTTTATGCATCTCAATAATATTAAGTTTCCCCTCTTTATGTTGAAAGTCTTGAAGTTGCACTTGTTTTGCTTTACTATGCTTGTTGCTTTGTTCTTTCATGACTCATTTCTTTACAATATTCCTATGCATAGGAAGTGGATTAGACTTAAATGTGTTTTGAATTTACTTCTTGAGGCTCTCTTTTACTTCAATTCATATTTCCTATGTGAGCATCTTCTAAAACTATCATGCCTAACTTAAAGGCGTTAAAGAAAAGTACTTATTGGGAGATAACCCAAAAGTTTTAGATGAGTCTTGGAAATTATTACTTCAGTAATAACCGCACCTTATCCTTTTTATTTGCTTTTTGTGCCAAGAGTAACCTCTAATGAGAGAGAAGTAATGATTGGGAAAGTTGCTGTCCCGAAACAGATTTCTGTGCTTCACCGTAAAAAATCGTGTAAAATCTCTGTACATCCTTTTGAGGCATAAATTTTTGTGCTTCTGCCCCAGGTTGTTATATAACTTTAGTTAGTTCAGAACTTTTCGATTTGAGCAGCAGAAGGTCTTCGAAAGAATTCATCTTTACCTGCTGGTCTGTTTTGACAGATTTCTGCCATTATTTGTATTTGCTTCTTGTTTGTTCCTTTCTGAGTTCTTTTGGGGAATTGAGCTT
The DNA here is from genome assembly GCA_916181665.1 of Avena sativa. Lineage (NCBI taxonomy): Eukaryota > Viridiplantae > Streptophyta > Magnoliopsida > Poales > Poaceae > Avena > Avena sativa. Next base: position 599,293,390 of record OV702289.1, read on the forward strand.
TTTGAGGGAAGTGCTTCAGTAGCTAGTGTTCTAATAGAAGTTTATTTGGTGTTATAACTGAACCTTAAGACCTATTATCTTGAGTGCACTAATGTTGCTAATAAAGATTGTGTGAAGTTTTGTATGAAGGAAAAATTTCAGGTGTATGGAAGGAATGAGTAATGAGATGAAGGATGGACTAAAGCTCAAGCTTGGGGATGCCACGCGTGTCACCCTAAGAAATATCCAAGAAGTACAAGCGTCAAATATTGGGGATGCCCAAGGCATCCCCCTCTTCATCAATAAAAATCCCAGGTTTCTTCCAAACGCTTAATTTTTATTGTTTCATGCACAGTTGTGTTGTTCTTGGAGCGTCTTCTTTTTCGTTTTTGTTTTGGTTTTTCATTTGCTTTTGTTTGCCTAGTTTGCTGAATAAATTGGTTGGACCCCCTCTTTTATACATTGGTTTTCAAATAGTTTGGTTTGGTTTGGAAAAGAGTAGGAGAGTTCATGCTTAAGTGGTAAAGAGAGCTTGTTTTTGACTGTGGCCTATGCTTTGTCATGCCATGCTTGATATTGTTTTGTCTTTATGCTTAGTATTCTTTGTTGTAGCATGACTTGTTATAAACAATTGAGATTGCTTAATGTGCCTTGGATGAATCATGCATTGTTTTAGCATATTAAAGCATAGTATAGTGGTATTCTCCTTTGATGCTTTATTTGGGTTGACTTGGCACATGCTCACACCATGTTATGACTATCTCAAGTCACCATAGCCTTTATGATCCTTTAGTTTTCAACTTTTAGTATCACTTTATGCTTTGATCAATGATGTTTTGTCGCTCTGCATGATTATGGCCATTATTGCTCTCTTAGTTTGTCGCTCCCAGTCTTTTGCTAGCCTCCGCAACCAAGTATGAGTTCCACTCATGCATCCAACTCCCTAAACCAAGTTATTCCAAAGAGTCCACCATACCTACCTACTAGCATATGCTATTCAAAGTATATTCATGTTTTTATCTACCTTCCAAATTAAACTTGTTATGAGAAAACTAGTGATTAAAGCTCTCACGAACTTGATGGAACACTTTATTTTTCTTGCCCTTAATAAACTAGAACCATTGTGTCGTCTATGTTGTATATGCTTGCACTTATTTGTTGGGAATTAGCAGAACCATGCTTTTCTTCCACTATTATATTGAGTCTCCACCTTCTATCTTTATGCACCTACTTTGATAGCATAGTGGCCATTCTTAGTTCTATGTGCATTGTCCCAAGACTTATTGATTGATGCATAGCTTTGATATTGCTTGTTTTAAACTATTTGTATCTAGTCACTCTTATGAACTTTGAAGGTGTCCTATGCATTTATATTTGCTACTCTATGAGGGACAAGCTGAATGCCATTATGCTATGTTTTCTTTATGTGAAACAAACAAACGTCTTGCAAAGCATTGTTATTCATGAATCTTTTGTTTGTGCCTTTTCATGTTGCAACATAGTTGCTTTGTCTTATTGCTAGAACTTTATCTTTCATGCTATGTTGAAGTACTATGATCCCAGCTATCAATGTTTTACAAATACTTTGATCAAGTTTATGATGGTGCATGTCACCTCAAAAATTATTCTTTCTTTTTATCACTTACCTACTCGAGGACGAGCAGGAGTTAAGCTTGGGGATGTTGATACATTGAAAATGTATCTATAATTTTTGATGTTCCATGCTTGGTTTTATCTACTTTCTTATGTTTTGTTCCAACTTTGGAGTACTTTTCATAGACTTTCTTGGACTAACCTAGTAACAAGAAGCCACAGTGCCAGTTGCCTGTTTTCTGCTGTTTTTGGTTCCAGGAAAGTCAGAAAATCAATATTCTCGGAATTGGACCGGACAAAAGCCAAAGTTGATATTTTACCGGAAGACTCATGGAGCCAGAAGACGAGACGGAGAGGGGCCAGGGGCTGGCCACACCACCTGGTGGCGCGGGCCAGGCCAGGCCACACCAGGGGGTGGTGTGGGCCCCTCCGGCACCCCCTCGATCTCCTCTCTCGCCTATAAGAGCCTCCCGATGCATAAACCCTAAATAATCAATCAGAAATCCACGGAAAGTTCCGCAGCACCGCCGTCACTGAAGGGGAGATTCGAGGGACAGAAAGTCTCTGTTCCGGCACCCTGCCGGGATGGGGAAGTGCCCCCGGAGCCATCTCCATCGATCTCCACCGCCATCTCCATCACCATTGCTGATTCCCATGATGAGGAGGGAGTAGTTCTCTCTCGAGGCTATGGGTTTTACCGGTAGCTATGTGTTCATCTCTCTCTCTCTCTATGCATGATCATATTGAGATCATGAGCTTGTAATCTATAGATCTACCTTGCTACTCAAGTGATTTAATATATCTCTGCTCTCCCCATGTGTGTGAAAGTGACAGCATGCACACCATGGTGGCACTTAGGCTAGATATTACAAATACTTGTTATGAGTTATATTTAGAGTTGGATGTCTTTATGAAATTGTGGTGTTTGTTGGAACCATCTAGTGCTCAAGGTGACAGTGTGGAGTTTTCTAGATGGGAAAGACTTACTTTGAGGTGTGCTGTTATAACACTACCATCGATTAGAGTGTCCAACCAGAGAGTAGTTAAGAGTAGTATCATAAAGAGAAGATATTTATATGAGAGTGTTCACTAGTGAAAGTATGATCCCTAGGCCTTGTTTCTTAGCATTGAAACACCGTTTGCAACTAGATCTGGTACATGTTTGTTTGCTTCCATCTTTATTTCAGTTTGCCTTTAGTCTCTTCCACGCCTTCAAGCTATTCTCTATCACCGTTACCACTTATAGTTATCTATACCACTTGTATTTCACTATCTCTTCGCCGAACTAGTGCACCTATACACCTGACAAGTGTATTGGGTGTGTTGGGGACACAAGAGACTTCTTGTATCTTGATTGCAGGGTTGCTTGAGAGGGGATACCTTTGACCACTTCCTCCCTGAGTTCGATAAACCTTGGGTGATCCACTTAAGGGATAACTTGTTGCTGTTCTACAAACCTCTGCACTTGGAGGCCCAACAACTGTCTACAAGAATAGAAGTGCGTAGACATCAATCTCCCTATAGAGGCAAAATTCTAGACCGATCCACCCGCGGAGGTCGAAATCTAGGAGGAGCAAGTCAACAACGCTGGTTCCGTCTCTTCTAACGCCGAAACAGATCAACCTTTCCTGAGGCACATGTTGAGGCGTATGATGCGACATGATGCAAGCGTGGATGAAGTTCTCGAAACCATCAGAATTTTCGAGGAATCCCATGAGGAAAGCCGCAACTACCTCAGGACGCACACATCGCACTTTGTCAGATTTGTTGGATCTGGATCCGGCTCTGCCGATGCTGGAGACAACGAAGACTCAGTGCTGGAGGTGATCGGAACAAACACCGACTTACCGGCATCCTCGGATGACTCCATGACATCGACAAATTTTCGAAAGTTCTCCGTGGAATATGAAGAGGAGTTCAACTCCAAAGCTGCAGAAGAAGGATAAGCCATGGACGAAGGATCCGGAGAAAACTCTCCCAAAGCATAGGATGATTCGGATCTCGGAGCTAACCTCGATGTCCATATGTTCGAAAGTACCGATCAGAGCTTAACTCTGGGAAACGGACCCAAAACCGTCTTTATTACCGGCGCTGCCAAGAAGGCAAAGAAGAGGAACAAGACAAACAAGACCCCGACAAAATATCCTCCAACAAAGGAAGTGGTTGCCGAGGATTACGAAGAAGACTCGGATGGAGACTTAATCCCAGACGAGCCCAAAGAAGCTTCGGTGGATGGACACGTGGTCCCTGCTGGTGTGCGTAAACTCATCGATGCTGCATTAACTACACCTATCCCTATAACTATAGAACATACTGCGGCAGAATTGGAAGAAAGGGCTGAAGCCCTAGAAGCGCATCGCCAAGTACTCCTAGATGAAGCCAAAAACATTGAGGAAGAAAAGAAGCGCATGGCTACTGCGGAGAAGCTCATCTCTCTACAACACCTAAAGACCCGGAAAGGCCACGTACGGGCCGACAAATTTCTGGAAGTCCGCAAAGTCCTATTTGAGGGAGACCTAGGGATGCCTCGGACCGACAACAACGGAGATCTGGTGTACCCAACACCAGTACAGAACACCGTCGTAGATCGAGATATCCTAGCAAATAATCCAGGCCTGGAAGAGGTTCGGCTTGGCATCAAGCTGCTCACCTAGGGTCTGGAGCAACAGAAGGTCGCGAAATCCGGAAGCGGAAAACTGGTCTCCCGATCTAACCAATGTCACACGGATCTGACCTAGGATGATATCAGGCCCCAACGGGTTCCGGACCAGCATTACCGTTCTGACCGCCAGGAAGATAATTACTCAAGAACCGGATCTTTAGGCCAACGACACAAAACTTCACCTGACTGGAGCAATGTTGCCCCAGCTATAGAGCGAGACGCAGTTGAAGCACTATATCCGAGACACCCTGCCCAGCGAGAGTCGAACAATCGCAGGGAAGATGACAAAGAGAAATGTCGGGAGGAGGACCGTCAAAAGATGCCACCTCCTAGACATACAAGCCGTCCGGATGAACCCCACCATGCTGGGGGGAATGACGAACGAAGGAACGACGGACACCGTGCCGAGTCAAGCCGACATGAGGCTCGTCATAATGAATACCCTCCCTAGAACTGGAATAATGACGCTCCGGATGGAGGCCGGCGATCAGCCGGAAACAATCCACCAAAACCACCCTCCCCACCAAGTAGCCACCACAACGGCTCTCAAGGAGGGCGTCATGGTGGAGGAGGTGGTGGTAGAAGTCGAAGTCCGGCTCCAAGGCACCACAGCTACATCCGTCAACCAGGACAGCGCTCTCTATCACCAAGTGATGCGAGACACCGGATCAATTCGAACATAGAGACGCAGCACTACGAGAGCGATGACATCTATGTGGGTCCAAAATGCTTCGGACCACGCATTCGACAAACAAGATTCCCGGAAGGATTTGCTATCTCAAGACACATCCAGCCCTACGACGGTGTAGCTCGGCCAGATACTTGGCTCCAGGATTTTTTCCTGGCTTGCTGCATCGCCAAAGGCGAAAATAGCTTGGTCGCAACCCGATATCTCCCACTTATGCTGTAGAAGACGGCACGATCCTGGCTCAATGAACTTTCAGAAAACACCATCCAAAATTGGTATTACATGTAAAGTGCGTTCTTTCGGAATGTTAAAGGCACATATCGGAGGCCCTGTACGGTAGGAGACCTACAGCGTTGCACTCAGAAAGCCAGGGAAACTTGCGGAGATTACCTCGGACGATGGATCGACACCAAGAACTTCTGCGAGGGAGTAAATGACCAAACTATGATTGAAGCTTTCATTGCAGGACTCCTAATTGGTTTACTACGTCACCTCTTGAAGTGCGACAACGTCACTAATTTGTGAGAGATGATAGAAACCGCGAGCAAATATGCAGATGCTGACAATGATGCAGAAGGATTACTAAATGTCCTAGCTGTGCCACAGTCGACAAAACAACCGAAGCAACAAGCTCAGAAGCGCAAGAACACCTCGGAAGAAAAGCCCAATGCGGAAACAGCGGTCGTTACTGCCACTTTCGGGTCTGGAGGACAAGGAGGGCGCGGCGGTGGCTGTGGATGCGGTCGTGGGACATCAAGGGTCTAAAGTAGAGGAGACCAGCAACCTGACAAAACCTACTCGTGGGCCGACATTGCCAATAACCCGTGCATGCATCACTTAGATCCCAACGAGGGCTCGTCCCACACAAACGCCGAGTGTCGTTTCAATAACGACATAAAAAAAAGACGATGCCACTAGCTACAGGGCTAAGCGGAAGAAGGGAAAAAAGAATCCCGAAAAAGAGAAAGAGACCAAGGAAGATTCCGACATGGAGGAGGCTGAGTCTTCAAATCCCAAGTCAGATGGAAATAAGAACTTCCCAACAAAGAAAGACACCTACGCCACTTTCCTTGGGTCTCAACCAGCTAAGGTCAAAAAAGCAGTACTCCATGAACTCAATGCGACTGTTCCAGCTGTCCCATAGTTCTTGGACTGGTCGGAAGTGCTAATCACCTTTAACCGCGATGATCATCCGCCTAATTTGCACAGGTGAGGAAAATATGCCTTAATCGTCAATCCACTAATTGACAGCTATGGCTTCTCCAAGACCCTCATGGACGGCGACAATAATATCAATATTTTGTATGTCGAAACGCTACGCCGGATGCAGATCTCGGAGACACAGCTAAATCACAGTACTGTGATCTTTCACGGAGTTGTCCCAGGAAGACAAGCAAATTCCCTAGGAGAGATCACTTTGGATGTTACCTTTGGAACTCCAAAGAACTACCAGATGGAAGCACTTTCCTTCGAAGTGGTCCCATTCAAAAGTGCCTACCACGCTATATTCGGACGGCTGGCTTACTGGGCTTTTATGGCTCGTCCATGTTACATTTACAATATGATGAAAATTCCAGGTCCCAACGGCGTGATCACCATCAGGGAGACCCGAAGAAAGCGCGAGAGTGCGAGGATGGAAATGCCGCATTTGCTGAAGCCGTGTTGCACGCCAAGGAGTACCAGGAGATCAAGAAGAGCATCGACCCGTCCAAGATGCCCGCGATGAAGAAGGAGGTGACAAAGCCGACTCCGGAGTTCAAGGAATCGGAAGAGACGAAGACGACGCTGTTGAAGGATGATGACCCCTCCAAGGTGACCCGGATAGGTGTAGGTTTAGACCGCGCATAGGAAGGCACGCTCGTCAAGTTCCTCAAAGCAAATCAAGACATCTTCGCATGGCAGCCATCTGACATGACCGAAGTACCTAGGGAACTTGCCGAGCACTCTCTAAATGTACACCCAAATGCTAAACCCGTCAAACAGTCCTTACAATGTTTTGGGGATGAAAAGATAAAAGCAATAGCTAAGGAACTAGCCTAGCTCGAGTTAGCCGGATTCATAGAAGAGGCCATCCACACTGAGTGGTCGGCCAATCCTGTAATGGTCCCTAAAAAGGACACCACTGATTTAAGGATGTGTGTTGATTATACCGCCTTGAACAAGGCTTTTCCTAAAGATCCGTTCGCTCTGCCTAGGATTGATCAAGTTATCGATTCTACAGCAGGCTCAGAACTCCTATGTTTTCTCGACGCATATTACGGATATCACCAAATTTAGATGAAGGAGTTAGACAAAGTTAAAACTTCATTTATAACCCCCTTTGGAACCTTTTGTTTCGTTATGATGCCCTTTGGGCTAAAAACCGCAGGAGCTACCTACCAGCGCACTATGCAGCGTTGCCTCCATTACCAAATCGGACGCAACGTACATGCATATGTGGAAGACATTGCGGTGATGTCCAAAAAGAAGGAAACTCTAATTTCCGACTTGGAGGAAACGTTCGCCAATCTACGCAAATACAATATAATGCTTAACCTAAAGAAATGTTTCTTTGGAATTCTAGCCGGAAAATTGTTAGGTTTCATCATGTCTCAAAGAGGCATAGAGGTGAACCGCGACAAAATCAAGGCTATACTCAATATTTCCAGGCCTACTCGATTGAAGGATGTTCAAATACTAACTGGTTGCATTGTTGCAGTCAGTCGATTTGTGAGCCGGATCGGTGAAAGAGCCGCACCACGTTATAAGCTCCTGAAAAAGACCAAGAAATTCGTTTGGACTAATGAAGCTGAAGCTGCACTACAAGACCTGAAAATAGTACACTCGTCTGCTCCTATCCTCGCAGCACCGGAACCCCAGGAACCAATGTTGCTCTATATCGCTGCGACAAATAGGGTCATTAGTGTCGTCATGGTGGTGGAGAGACTAGATGTCAACGCCCAGATTTTTAATCCCAGATGCCTGTTATGCCATACATCGCAATCCCAGGATTACCATTTTTGTGAGACATAACAGATTGGATATCACAGTGCATCATCCATTACAAACCATAATAAGGTCTTACACAAATAAAGGATCTCATGATCCAGTCTTAGTACAATCAAGTAGCAGAATAAATAGCATAGCGGTGGGGTCCATCTTCAGAGTCATAGGCAATGCTGATGATGGGAGATGATCCTAGTTGTCGTAGCCGTCCTGCTGTCCTCCTTCAGGGTAGTCCTCCTCATAGTCTGGCCATAGGAATATCCAGGGACAAAGCCATGAGTACTCTTTAAGTACTCGCAAACTACCACTAACAAGTAAGATAGTTCTAGTAGGAAATGCTAACTCTAAGTTTATTTGTAAAGTTAAGTTTGAAACCTAAGCCGAGTTCAGAAACAAAGAAAGATAAAAGAAGTTTGAAAACACCTAAGTGGGAACTTAGTTGTCATAGTCACAACTCTGTTGTGGTCAAGTCATGTCACAATTCATTTCATAAGTCATTTTGAAAACATCTGACAACAGAACAGTATGGCCACTCCAACTGTCCATAACGGCGGACGCGACTATTCGAATAGTTTGACACTCTGCAGATGTGGTACACTTTCACCACAAGATTCGACACATCTGTCAAGGATAACCCTGAATCATCATACTTAGTATGCAGATAATCAAACATAACCTTTCCTTTACACACTCTAGTATAAGCACCTCTCCTATGAGTATGGCCTCCCATCCATGACCATCTGTCATCCTAGGAACTGCATAGGTGGACAACATTCAGAGGTAGCCTCAGCTCAAACTTCTCCTGCGAGGGAACTAATACTAATGCATATAAACTTCTGGCTAAGCCTTACCCAATTCAGGTATTGTGGTTGTACGGCAAAATTGGAATGGTATCGCATCCGAACCCAACCATCAGTTTTTATAAAAGGGCTAAGGCTCATGCCTCAACATTTTCATCATCATAAACCAGTTGTGTTTCTCAACACATGTCAAAACATCTCAATAGAACGACTCATCATTCCAAGGTTTTCACAAGTCAATTTCACCAAGTATTCCCATATAAAGTGAATCAAGTTTTGGTTTAGTTCCAACTACTAAGTTAAGAGTGTTCACTAAGGTGGGATGCTAAGATCAATCTCATGCCATAGAATGCCATCTAAGTCTAACTATATAGGTCAAGTTTTATACTCTTTATGCTACCTTTAAACAAGTAAAGGACTTTGGTAATGTAAAGAAGGTAAAGCTTGTAAATAAAACTTGGAATACGTATAAGTCAAATGGTATAACCAAAGCATGCCTAATGCCTTTGCTTAGGTTATCTAGATTGCAAGGGTTAGCTTGCATTATTAAAGAGGTCTTGCTAGTTATAATACTTTCAAGTGTTAGCTTGCCTTGTTTGGTGCAGTGGTTGAAATTCTCTTCCTCCTCTTCTTGGTAGAACTCCTCCTCCTCGAAAGCATGGTCGGTACCATCGTCTATAAACACATACAGAATACACAATCACCAACAATACTTAACTAGTCTACTTAGCATAGTAAGGCACACATTTGATGATCTATTATCATCACAAGCATCACAAGGTTTAATGAACTAGCTTCATTTATTTTATTTGAGAAAAGTAATTTCTACTCACTGAAGTTAACTAAGATTTAATATTCTCTAATTAAAATATGGGATCATGTGGACACATGTCATCACCACATATTCTAACATATGGGAATGTGATTTAAATGTTGGATCACATTTTAATAAGTTTAAGTTTAATAATTAATGATTTAAAGTGACTAGAAATGCCTATATAGCATTATTTTGGTACTAGTCCAAAGTCACTGCATGCAAACTTAAATATTATTACATATTCAGATAGGTATTCTCAAATGTGATTTTTGAGAGTTGGAATCAACTCAAAAGCTATTATGGTTGATTTTAGAAAAATGTTTGAATGTGAAAAAGCTTTTGTCTTGTTATTTTTACTAGGAGAGATCTCTAACTCTAAATGATTTAAATCCAACGGGCTGGGATAGATTTTTTAATTATCTTTCCAACAAAGATGGAATCACTCAATTTGGATTTGTATAACTCTCTGAATTGATTTTTGAACTAAGGGACAGAATTAAGTTTACTTCTAAAAAGAAAAACATATATTTGAATTACTGGGTCAGCACGGCAAACTAAATGGGCCGGCCCGTTTACACTCTGCGGCGCTGAGGGCTGCTGACAGGGGGTCCCATCTGTCAGTGACTCATTAAACGTGACGCGGTACGAGGCGATAAGGACCACACGATTAGAGCTAGATCTAACGGCTCACGGTCGTCGTCGACGACGGACATGTCGCCGGCAAGACTGAACCCTAGCGCGGTCAGTGGGGGTATGGTGGGTGCATACGAAGGCTCTAGCTAGTGCGGCGAGGCGGGCAAACAAACTGGACGACAATGGCGGGCTCAGGCAAAGTCGCGGCAGGGGCTGAGGTGGACGAAATCGACGGGGACTTCTCCTCCTCTACAGCGGCTACCTCCGGCGCAATTCCGGTGATGGGCTGCTCGAGCGGCTCCGGCGAGAGAGGGGAAACGATCAGTGGAGATAGGGGAGCTGGGTGGTGTGAAGAAATGGTACTGGGGAGGCTCCCTTATATAGGCCCGACGAGGGGGCCGAAGGGTGTGGGCGGAGCTCGTCGGTGACGACGGCACAGGGGCTACCGACGTGGGCGAGGTAGGCGGACGGTGGGTGGTCTGCTGGTAGTCATCTAGAGCTTAATGGAGATGCTAGGGGTGGTGGCTAACGGTCGGGAGCTTCCCGCCCTCTGAGGGACAGAGGCGGTGCTCGACATTGATCCTGGCGACTGTGGGTCGCGCGGCGGTGCACGGCTGTCTCTGGCGGGTTGGTGTGGTCAAGGCGGAGCGGCGTGCGCGGTCTGGTGTCGAGGCATGGTCTGTGGCATGCTGGCGGTGAGGGTGCTCTGGCGTGCTTTGGCGCAGCGTAGAGAGGAAAGGGCGGCGCTTCTCTGGGGTGGTCCAGGGGCTGGCAGTGATCATGGGGTGGACCGTGGGCGGCGGTGGAGTGGCGCCTGGCTTCTTGGAGCGACAGAGAGGGGCTGGTGGTCTCCTACGCCTTGTGCACGTTTGGCCGGCGAGCATGGCCTCGGGGTGGCAGTGCAGTGCTGCTAGGGACAAGGGGGTGGGGTGATTATGGTTTGGTTATAGCCAGGAGGGACAGAGGGAGTAAGTTGAGGTCAAATGGGTGGCAGCACCCTGTAGAAACAGTGAGCTAGAACTAGAGTGTGATTCATGCCTGCCAAGTGTTTGATCAAATGTCCGCATGAAGAAAACTTTTGAATTTTTGAAAGATTTTTGGTGGAGTGGTTTGTCACATGCTTAAGCATCTAGGTTTGTTTGGGATTTTGAAATGGAGTTCATTTGGATGGTTTTTGAAAAAGTGTGATCTATACAGATGAACTAGATTCAATTTTCAATTGTCATTTAAAATTAGAGTTTGAATGTTTTTGGGAGATCACAAAGTGGGCCTTGGTACATCATTACTTGTACTAGCAAGGGGTGCAAAGATCCACAATTGTCTCTGTTGGAAATTGAGTGCTAGGAATAGCCAAAGTGGGCTAGGTGATTAAAATGGCAAAAGTGACCATTTCCTTATTTAATTCTTTTTGATTTCTTTTTCTTTGGGATTTGCTTGGGGATGATCTAGATGATGTGTAATTTGCCTTAGAGTCATTTTACAACCAATAGATCACTCAATCATGGCATTTCAAACAACTCCTATTTTAAATGCACACACATATGAATGCTTAAAGATTTTTAATAGAAAAAGTTTTTGTTAACCCTAAATTGGGTAGATTTGATCTTGATCACTTGGATTAAAGTTTTGGGATGTTACAAACCTTCCCCCCTGAAACAAAATCTCGTCCCGAGATTAAGAAAGAGAACTAGGAACTAAAGAGATCTGGGAACTCAGTCCTAATGTAATCTTCTCGCTCTCAAGTGGCTTCTTCTTCGGTATGGTTGCTCCATTGAATCTTGAGAAATTTGATACTCTAGGTCCTGGTGGTTCTGTAGGCTTCCTCCAAGATACGGATGGGCACTTCACGATACGTCAATTCCTTGTTGATCTCAACAGCTCGGTGATCGATGTTCTTGAAAACTTTGGTCTTCTCCGACACTTCTAAGCATTTGCGAAGTAACGAGATATGGAACACATTGTGGATGGCTGACATCTCCTCTGGCAGTTCCAGTTGATAAGATACTTCTCCTCGATGGTTCAGAATCTTGAAAGGTCCGGTATATCTGGGGGTTAACTTTCCTTTCAGACTAAAACGCTGTGTTCCCTTCAATGGAGAAACCTTGAGATACACAAAATCTCCGACATTGAAAGTCAGGTCTCTCCTTCTCTTGTCAGCATAACTCTTCTGTCTGGATTGGGCAGTCTTGAGGTGCTCACGGACTTTGTGAACCTTCTCTTCAGCTTCTCGGAGAATGTCGGGGCCAAAAATCTGACTCTCTCCTACTTGCGACCAATTCAAAGGGGTACCACACTTTCTTCCGTATAGGAACTCAAATGACGCCATTTGCAAACTGGCTTGGTAACTGTTGTTGTATGCGAATTCTGTGAAAGGCAGACAGTCTTCCCATTTTGATCCATATTCAAGCACACAAGCTCTCAACATATCCTCTAGGATTTGGTTGACTGTTTCAGTCTGTCCATCAGTTTGCGGGTGATAAGCGGTGCTGAAATTCAACTTGGTTCCTAATCCTTCTTGGACTTTCTGCCAAAATCTCGAGGTAAATTGGGTTCCTCGATCCGACACTATGGTCTTGGGGGTTCCATGCAGACTAACAATTCTGGCAATGTACAACTCTGCTAGCTTCGAACTCTGGTAGGTTGTCTTGACAGGTATACAATGAGCTACCTTGGACAGTCTATCAACAATGACCTAGATTGAATCATTTCCCCTACTAGAAGTAGGCAAACCGGTGATAAAGTCTATTCCAACAGAATCCCATTTCCATTCCGGAATCTGCAATGGTTGCAACAGTCCTGCGGGCCTCTGATGTTCTGCTTTGACTCTCTGACAGATATCACACTTGGCGATGTAGCTTCCGATTTCTCTCTTCATCTTGTGCCACCAAAATTGCTCTTTCAAATCCTGATACATCTTTGTTCCTCTAGGGTGGATAGAATAAAGAGTATCATGAGCTTCTTTCATGATAACTTGCTTCAGCTCCGAATCTGGTGGCACACAGATACGTCCTTTGTACCACATAACTCCTTCTTCGCCTTCAGTGAATCCAGGTACCTTTTCTGTACCAATACGATGCTTGATTCCGTCGATACTTTCATTTCCCTTCCGGGCTTCCTTGATTTGGCTAATCAAAGTGGGTTGAAGTTTAATGCTAGCTAAGAATCCTTTGCTAACTAGCTCAGTTCTAAACTGCTCCAACTCCTCATACAAACTTGGTTTCTTCACCTTGATCATAGTGTTTAGCCTACATGGCAATCTACTAAGAGCATCCGCTACCACATTGGCTTTACCGGGGTGATAGTGAATGTCAAGGTCATAATCCTTGATTAACTCTATCCATCTCCTTTGCCTCATATTTAGCTCCTTCTGAGTGAAAATATACTTCAAGATTTTGTGATCTGAGTAAATCTCACAGCGATTACCCATAAGATAATGACGCCATGTCTTCAATGCCAAAACTACGGTTGCTAACTCAAGATCATGGGTAGGATAATTCTGCTCATGCTGCTTCAGTTGTCGAGACAGATACGCGATGACTTTGCCTTCTTGCATCAATACACATCCGAGACCAATCTTGGATGCATCACAATACACATCAAATGGCTTCTTGATATCGGGCATGATCAATATTGGGGTTGAAATCAATCTCTTCTTTAGCTCTTGGAAACTTGCTTCACATTTTTCGGTCCATTCAAACTTCTTGTCCTTCTTCAACAATTGGGTCATGGGTCTTGCGATGCTCGAAAATCCTTCCACGAACTTGCGGTAATACCCCGCTAATCCGAGAAATGCACGGACTTGGGTTTGAGTGGTTGGGGCTTCCCATTCTTCAACATCTTTGATCTTGGCGGGATCAACAGCGACTCCTCCGGCAGACACAATATGTCCTAGGAATCCTACTTCCTTCAGCCAAAACTCACATTTGCTGAACTTGGCATACAACCGATGCTCTCTAGGGGTTTCAAGGATGATTCTCAGATGTTGCTCATGCTCTTCTTCTGACTTGGAGTAGATAAGGATATCATCGATAAACACAATGACAAACTTGTCCAGAAAATTCATAAAGATCTTATTCATGAGATTCATGACATAAGCAGGGGCATTGGTTAATCCAAAATACATGACCATATACTCGTATAATCCATAACGAGTAGTAAAGGCGGTCTTCGGAATATCCGTTGCACGAATCTTAAGTTGGTGATAACCAGTCCTAAGATCGATCTTAGAGAACACATTTGCTCTAGTCAACTGATCAAATAGATCCTCTATCTTTGGCAAAGGGTACTTGTTTTTGATGGTGACGTCATTCAACTTCCTGTAATCTGTGCACAAATGGTTGCCTCCATCTTTCTTGTCGACGAATAACACTGGCGATCTCCATGGTGATGCACTTGGTTGAGTCAAGCCTGTTGCCAACATAGCATCCAATTGCTTCTTCAATTCCACTAACTCTGAGGGGTTCATACTATAGGATCTCTGGGCTATGGGTCCGGTTCCGGGGATTAGTTCAGTGATGAACTCAATATCCCTATCCAGGGGCATACCGGGCAATTCATCTGGGAATATGTCGGGGTATTCATAGACTACTCTGACTTGGTCAATGGTGGGCAGGGCTAGACTCTTATTACACTTGAATTGACGGGGCAAGGTTTCAGATATATGCTCTACTGATACTCCAGAGCTACTGGTCATGGTGATGGGTTTCTTGGCACAGTCAATCAATCCTTTATGCTTTGACATCCAATCCATTCCTAGTACTACTTCCAAACCTTTGGTTCCAAGTACTATTAGATTGGCATAAAAATCTATCCCATGTATTCTGATAGGCACAACTTTGCAAATTTTTCTAGCTTTTGTAGTTGAACCAGGGATTTGAACTATCATGACATGCTTCAAGTTGGTTGGGTGAATCTTACTAGTGCATGCAAATTCTTCGGTGACAAATGAGTGCGATGCTCCAGAATCAAACAACACTCTTGCTAAAACTGAGTTGACAGAAAACATACCCAACACTACATCTGGCACTTCTTGGGCTTCTTCGGCGTTCATGTGGAAGAGACGGCCGTTGCGGTTGTGAGGGTTCCCTAGGGCGAATCTTCTTCCTGGTTAAACACGACGCTGCTGTTGAGCTAGGGCATTCACATTGGCAGTGGCGGCAATCATCTTGGGGCACTCATTGGAATAGTGAACCTTCACTCCACACTCGAAACAAGTAATCTGAGACTTGTCTTTTGCTGCCACGAGCACCACATTGCTTCCAGTTCTGGGTGCAGTGTTGTTGTTGTTGTTGTTGTTGTTGTGGTTGTTGTTCTTGGGAGGGGCACGGTTGAAATTGCTGGAGTTGTCAGGGTGATTGTTGTTTCCTCCGGACTTCACATTTCCTCCGCTACGGTTGGGGTAGCTTGGGCGAGACATTGGGGGTCGATTGTTCCTCGGTGCATATCTGACAGACGGGTTGGGACGGTACTTCTGGTGACTGCTGGATCCATCTTGGTGCATCATCCGACGTTTGCGGTTGTCGTTTGCTTGATTAATCTTCCCTTCCATCTGAATGGCAGAGTCGACTAGCTCTTCGAGATCCTCGAAACGGATGTTGACGAGGACAATCTGCATCTCATCATGTAGTCCGTTCAGGAATCTCTCCTTCTTCTTGGCCTCCGTGTTGATCTCATCAGGTGCATACCTGGCTAAGGACAAGAATCTGTCACGGTACTCCACTACAGTCATTCTGCCCTGCTTCAACTCTCTGAATTCAACCCTCATTTGGGTGACTAGACCCTGCGGCACGTGGGTGCGGCTGAACTTGATTTTGAAGGCTTCCCATGTCATCACTTGACCATGGTTCATTGTGCGGGTGCTGTTTCACCATGCTCTTGCATCTCCTGCCAAATAGTGGGTGGAAAAAAGAACCTTCTTGTTGGCATCCACTCCTGCTACTTCTAAGTTGTTCTCCATTGTCTGCAACCAGTCATCAACATCCAGTGTGTTCTCTGAAGTAATAAAGATTGGAGGATTGGTATTCTGGAAGTTTTTGAGTTTGGATCCAGGATGATCCTGATTTCCATGGTTCTGGTTATTGTGAGCCATCTAGGTGTTCTGCTGTAGTGTTGCTAGATTAGCTTGGCGCTCTGCCCTACTAGCTTCACGGTCTGCAATGAGAGTCTGCAAAATCTGCAGCATTAGGTCTTGCGATGAGCTGCTCCCTCCTTGGTTTCCACGAGTCATCTGAAGATTGAGATAGATAAAGGGGTAAGAGGGAAAGTGCTAAGGTTCATGGTGTTGATTTCAAAGCTAAAACTTTGAGTTTGACTTAGGTTTTGCAACCAACTTCTTTTCATTCATTCGAGCAAATCACATGATACAAACACACACACACCACAACATCAAAGGAAAACAGATGGTTTTAAGAACCATTCTGTAAGCTACGATACAATGGGACCGATACTCCTCACTCTACGATAGTGCTCTAGTGCATCTATTCATCATCGTTGAAGTCAGAGTCATCATCGTTGGTGTAGAATTCCACGGCATCCTCCTCTACATAGTCATCATCATTGCTGAGGTAGGAGTCAATATCTCCTTGGATATCTTCACCTTCCTCTTCTTCTTCTTTTGCTGCAAGCTAAGCTTCTTGCTCCTTGATGGTCTTCTCGAGGTTAGCCACCTTCTTGCGAAGACGGTCAATGGTGCGATCCTTCTTTGCACGTTGACAGCGAAGAGAATGACGATCCTGGACTAGCAGTGAGAAAGTCTGGGCCTTCTAGGCGGCCAGGGCGAGGTTGTTATTGGCGACCTCTCTAGCATTGTCCAACTCCTTCTGTCTGTCGTATAGTAGGAAGTCGAGGTTCTCCACTTGGCGCTTCAGTATTGGGTGACTTGGCATCTCTAACGGCATTCCCATGGAATCACTCCTTGCATAGTGAACAAAGAGGGTTCCTTGGATTAGGTTGACACTCAGGGCACACAGACGTGCGAGAGCTTCATGCATTGCCCTGGCTAATCCATCTAGCCAGTTGTTCTCTCTCACGGAGAACTGAATCCTCCCCGATACTGGTGCTTCTATCTTGCCTCGAAGATTAGAAGTTACTAGCCATTGTAAATCTCCTCCTGGTGGACCCGGGAGTTGAGCTCCAAGGAATTCCAGATGAGGACGCTCCAAGAACTCAGACAGTGCATCAAGATCCCTCTCGAAGATCAGTTGGCCTCCGTTGCCCAACTGGTAGAACTTGCTGTATTGGGCTTCCATCTATAAGAATTTAGGATGAGAAAGTTAGTGAAGTGATCAAGTGTGTCAAAGTTTTATGTAGTAATGTAAGAATTTGGAGGAACATGATTTTTTTGAGAGAAAGAATCCCTAAGGGTAAGAGAGGAAATAGTTTTCATAAATACTCACTTTGATTTTTGAAACTACGTTTTTGTTCGGACGTCCATTCTAACTAGGGTCTCCTATGGTCAGGATGGCTCTGATACCAACTTGTCAACACCCGGATTTTTAAACCAGATGCCTGTTATGCCATACATCACAATCCCAGGATTACCATTTTTGCGAGACATAATAGATTGGATATCACAGTACATTATCCATTACAAACCATAATAAGGTCTTACGCAAATAAAGGATCTCATGATCCAGTCTTAGTACAATCAAGTAGCAGAATAAATAGCGTAGCGGTGGGGTCCATCTTCAGAGTCATAGGCAATGCTGACGATGGGAGATGATCTTAGGTATCGTAGCCGTCCTGTTGTCCTCCTTCAGGTAGTCCTCCTCATAGTCTGTCCATAGGAATAGCCAGGGACAAAGCCATGAGTACTCTTTAAGTACTCACAAACTACCACTAACAAGTAAGATAGTTCTAGTAGGAAATGCTAACTCTAAGTTTATTTGTAAAGTTAAGTTTGAAACCTAAGCTGAGTTCAACAACAAAGAAAGATAAAAGAAGTTTGAAAACACCTAAGTGGGAACTTAGTTGTCATAGTCACAACTCTGTTGTGGTCAAGTCATGTCACAATTCATTTCATAAGTCATTTTGAAAACATCTGACAACGGAACAGTATGGCCACTCCAACTGTCCATAACCGCGGACGTGGCTATTCGAATAGTTTGACACTCTGCAGAGGTGGTACAGTTTCACCACAAGATTTGATACATCTGTCAGGGATAACCCTGAATCATCATACTTAGTATGCAGATAATCAAACATAACCTTTCCTTTTCACACTCTAGTATAAGCACCTCTCCTATGAGTATGGCCTCCCAGCCATGACCATCTGTCATCTCGGGAACTGCATAGGTGGACAACATTGAGAGGTAGCCTCAGCTCAAACCTCTCCCGCGAGGGAACTAATACTAATGCATATAAACTTCCGGCTAAGCCTTACCCAATTCAGGTATTGTGGTTGTACGGTAAAATTGGAATGGTATCGCATCCGAACCGAACCATTGATGACCCACAAGTATAGGGGGTGTATCACAGTATTTTCGATAAGTAAGAGTGTCGAACCCAACGAGGAGCAGAAGGTGCTGGCTAGTGGTATGGATCAGGCATTCTCTGCAAATACTTAGCAAACGGATTTTTAGGGGTTTTCGATAAAGCAAGTAAACAAAGTACGAGTAAACAAAAGACAGTAAGAATGAATGCAGCAAGTGGCCCAATCCTTTATGCAGCAAAGGACAAGCCGGTTGTATTTCTATAGATGACCAAACGTTCTCGAGGGCACATGGGAAGACTATCAAGTGTTTTCGCTTCATATAGTCGATTAATCTTCTCTAGCTTGCTAAGTGTTGTGTGGGTGAACCTGTGCTAATGTACCGTCCCATCCAAGACTTAATACATACTTGTGATTAAACCCCCTTGCAAACATCCGTAAGTACAAGAAAGTAATTAAGGTAAAACCTAACCACATCTTTAAACTCTAAGACCCTTACGTCCCTTGTGCAATGGTTTCCTAATGGGGGTTCAGGTTTCTGTCACTCCGGCAACCCCTACAATTAGTAGCCAAATACACAATGCATTCCCCTAGGCCCATATAGGTGAAGTGTCATGTAGTCGACGTTCACATGACATCACTAGAAGAAGTACACCACAACTTAAATAACAATCTATTGAATCTTTCTCAACACAACTCCACTACTAACAACAAGACTTATCCCATGTACTCAAGAACAAAATGAACTACTCACAAGACATCATATGGATCATGATCAGAGATGGAATAATGATGTATAACAATCTGAACATAAACAATAATTCAACGGTTCACTCAATAGCATCAACTACAAAGAGTAATCAACACCAAGAAAGTTTCCCCTATGAACTATGCAAGATTCAACGCAATTGTTACAGCAATATGGAGATGGTGATGAGGGTGCTGATGGTGCTGGTGATGATGATGATCCCGATGAAGTCCAGCTTGATGGTGGTGTTGATGGCGACAACCCCCCTTCTCCGGGAAGGAATTCCCCTGGCAGAAATCTGTCTGCCGGAGAGATCTTTCTCTCTCGATGTTTTCCGCCCTGCAGAGGCGGCGGAATCTTTCTATGGTCGCTCCCCGAGTCTTAGGGTTTCGGGAGGATAATATACGCCAGAGGGGAGTGCCAGGGGTGGACCAGGGCGGCCACACCACCTGGTGGCACGGCCTAAGCTAGCCCACGCCAGGGGGTGGTGTGGGCCCCCTGTGTCCCATCTCCAGCCCCCCCTTCTGGCTTCCTTCGTCTCCTAGAAAAATAGGATTTTCCATGTATTTTCCTGAATTTTCTAATCTTTGCGAATTTTGCCTCCAAACAACACCTTTTCCATCAGAATCCTGACTGCAGCGGTCCATGCTCCAAAAGTCATCAACCATGCAAAAAAAGATGAAATAACATAAGTATCACCTCTCAATACGAAATATATCAATGAATAACAGTGAATTATGACATAGAATAGTGATGCAAAATGGACGTATCAACCATCAGTTTGTATAAAAGGGCTAAGGCTCATGCCTCAACATTTTCATCATCATAAACTAGTTATGTTTCTCAACACATGTCAAAACATCTCAATAGAATGACTCATCATTCCAAGGTTTTCACAAGTCATTTTCACCAAGTATTCCCATCTAAAGTGAATTAAGTTTTGGTTTAGTTCCAACTACTAAGTTAAGAGTGTTCACTAAGGTGGGATGCTAAGATCAATCTCATGCCATAGAATGCCATCTAAGTCTAACTATATAGGTCAAGTTTTATACTCTTTATGCTACCTTTAAACAAGTAAAGGACTTTGGTAAAGTAAAGAAGGTAAAGCTTCTAAATAAAACTTGGAATAAGTATAAGTCAACCAAAGCATGCCTAATGCCTTTTCTTAGGTTATCTAGATTGCAAGGGTTAGTTTGCATTGTTAAAGAGGGCTTTCTAGTTATAGTACTTGCAAGTGTTAGCTTGCCTTGGTTGGTGCAGTGGTTGAAATTCTCTTCCTCCTCTTCTTGGTAAAACTCCTCCTCCTCGAAAGCTTGGTCGGTACTATCGTCTATAAATACATACGGAATACACAATCACCAACAATACTTAACTATTCTACTTATCACACTAAGGCACACATTTGATGATCTATTATCATCTCAAGCATCACAAGGTTTAATGAACTAGCTTCATTTATTTTATTTGAGAAAAGTAATTTCTACTCATTGAAATTAACTAAGATTTAATATTCTCCAATTAAAATATGGGATCATGTGGACACATGTCATCACCACATATTCTAACATATGGGAATGTGATTCAAATGTTGGATCACATTTTAATAAGTTTAAGTTTAATAATTAATGATTTAAAGTGACTAGAAATTCCTATATAGCATTATTTTGGTACTAGTCCAAAGTCACTGCATGCAAACTTAAATATTATTACGTATTCTGATAGGTATTCTTAAATGTGATTTTTTAGAGTTGGAATCAACTCAAAAGCTATTATGGTTGATTTTAGAAAAATGTTTGAATGTGAAAAGGCTTCTGTATTGTTATTTTTACTAGGAGAGATCTTTAACTCTAAATGATTTAAATCCAACGGGCTTGGATAGAGTTTTTAATTATCTTTCCAACAAAATTGGAATCACTCAATTTGGATTTGTATAACTCTTTGAATTGATTTTTGAACTAAGGGACAACATTAAGTTTACTTCTAAAAAGAAAAACATATATTTGAATTATGGGTCAGCACGGCAAACTAAATGGGCCGACCCGTGTACACTCCGCGGCGCTGAGGGCTGCTGACAGGGGGTCCCGCCTGTTAGTGACTCATTAAACGCGAAGCGGTACGGGGCGATAAGGACCACATGATTAGAGCTAGTTCTAACGGCTCACGGTCGTCGTCGTCGAAGGACACGTCGCCGGCGAGACTGAACCCTAGCGCGGTCAGTGGGGGTACGGTGGGTGCATACCAGGGCTCTAGCTAGTGCGGCGAGGCGAGCAAACGAACTGGACGACGATGGCGGGCTCAGGTGAAGTCACGGCAGGGGCTGAGGTGGACGAAATCGACGGGGACTTCTCCTCCTCTGCAGCGGCTACCTCCGGCGCAATTCCAGCGATGGGCTGCTCGAGCGGCTCCGGCGAGAGAGGGGAAACAATCAATGGAGAGAGGGGAGCTGGGTGGTGTGAAGAAATGGTGCTGGGGAGGCTCCCTTATATAGGCCCGACGAGGGGACCGAACGGTGTAGGCGGAGGTTGTCGGTGACGACGGCCCAGGGGGCTACTGGCGTTGGAGAGGTAGGCGGACGGTGGGCGGTCTGCTAGCGGTCATCTAGAGCTTAATGGCGACGCTAGGGGCGGTGGCTAATGGTCGGGAGCTTCCCGCGCTCTGAGGGACAGAGGCGGTGCTCGACGGTGATCCTGGCAACTGTGGGTCGCGCGGCAGTGCACGGCCGTGTCTGGCGGGTTGGTGTGGTCAAGGCGGAGCGGCATGCACAGTCTGGTGTCGAGGCAGTCTGTGGCGTGCTGGCGGCGAGGGCGCTCTGGCGTGCTCTGTGGCAGTGCAGAGAGGAAAGGGCGGAGCTTCTCTAGGGTGGTCCAGGGGCTGGCAGTGATCGTGGGGTGGACCGTGGGCGGCGGTGGAGTGGCGCCTGGCTTCCTGGAGCAGCGGAGAGGGGCTGGTGGTCTCCTGCGTCTTGTGCATGTTTGGCCGGCGAGCATGGCCTCGGGGTGGCGGTGCAGTGCTGCTAGGGACAAGGGGGTGGGGTGATTATGGTTTGTTTAGAGCTAGGAGGGACAGAGGGAGTAAGTTGAGGTCAAATGGGTGGCAAAACCCTGTAGAAACAGTGAGCTAGAACTAGAATGTGATTCATGCCTGCCAAGTGTTTGATCAAATGGCGGCATGAAGAAAACTTTTGAATTTTTGGAAGATTTTTGGTGGAGTGGTTTTTCACATGCTTAAGCATCTAGGTTTGCTTGGGATTTTGAAATGGAGTTCATTTGGATGGTTTTTGAAAAAGCGTGATCTATACATATGAACTAGATTCAATTTTCAATTGTCATTTAAAATTAGAGTTTGAATGTTTTTGGGAGATCACAAAGTGGGCCCTAGGTATATCACTACTTGTACTAGCAAGGGGTGCAAAGATCCACAATTGTCTCTGTTGGAAATTGAGTGCTAGGAATAGCCAAAGTGGGCTAGGTGATTAAAATGGCAAAAGTGACCATTTCCTTATTTAATTCTTTTTGATTTCTTTTTCTTTGGGATTTGCTTGGGGATGATCTAGATGGTGTGTAATTTACCTTAGAATCATTTTACAACCAATAGATCACTCAATCATGGAATTTCAAACAACTCCTATTTTAAATGCACACACATATGAATGCTTAAAGATTTTTAATAGAAAAAGTTTTTGTTAACCCTAAATTGGGTAGATTTGATCTTGATCACTTGGACTAAAGTTTTGGGATGTTACACCAGAGGAAAAACAGGAATACCCGGTACAGCGTCCGACTTACTACCTCAGTGAGGTCCTAACTGAATCTAAGCAGCGATATCCGCATTATCAAAAAGTGGCTTACGGTGTGTTCTTTGCATCCCGCAAGTTACGACACTATTTTCAGGAACATCCAATTACCATGGTGAGCACAACTCCCATGAGAGATATCATCAACAACAACGATGGTACAGGACGTGTCGCAAAATGGGGCATAGAGCTTTCGGCTTTTGACATTGAGTATAAACCTCGTACAACAATCAAATCCCAAATCCTCGCTGACGTCATCGCTGACTGGACAGAAACAACGGAGAATATGACCCTCCTAGAGTCGGAATACTGGACCTTGCATTTTGACGGGTCTAAAGCGCTCAGGGGCTCGGGGGCTAGCGTGGTGCTCAAGTCACCCCAAGGTGATAAATTTTCTATGTGTTGCAGATTCATTTTATGGAAACAAATAACATTGCCGAGTATGAAGCGCTACTACATGGAATCCGGATTGCTAAGGATATTGGCATCTGACGATTAATGTGTTATTTTGATTCGGATCTTATTGCCCAACAAGTAGCAGATATCTGTAATGCAAATAAACACATGGCAGCATACAGAGCTGTCGTGGATGAATTATCGAAATCGTTCGAAGGGTTTGAGGTTCAACACATCCCTCGAACAGAAAACGAGGAAGCAAATGCATTATCTCGAATAGGCTCTGCACAGAAAAATGTCCCGGGTGGCGCTTTTTAGAGCACCTCAAAGTTCTTTCAATAAAAGGAGTTGACGAGGAATATCTGACCAAATCTGACTCACCTTTAATAGAAGTCCTGGCTGTGATTCCCAGCTGGACTCAACCCTACCTCGATTACTTGGTAGATGGCAAATTACCCGAAGACGAGGTTCTGAGCCGGCAGATCGTCTGATGAGCAAAAACCTATACTATTATAAGTGGTGAGATCTATAAGAGGAGTGTGTCTGGGGTTTTTCAGCGTTGTGTATCTCTGGAAGAAGGAGTGGAAATCCTAAGGGAAATCCATGAAGGCGAATGCGGTCATCACGCTACAGCAAATCCTTAGTGGCAAAAGCTTTCAGACATGGATTTTTCTGGCTTTTAGCTAAGTAAGATGCCAAACGGCTGGTCAAGACATGCAAAGGCTGCCAAAAGTACGCCAAATAAGCTCATGTTCCGGCTGATCAGCTGAGGACAATACCTATAACATGGCCCTTTGCGGTCTGGGGGCTTGATATGGTAGGACCCTTTAAACGAGCTCCAAGTGGATTTACTCACCTCTTAGTGATGGTGGATAAATTCACGAAATGGATTGAGGCTAAACCCGTCACAAGTTGTGATAGAGCAACAACCAAAAGATTTGTTGAGGATGTCATAATCCGATACGGTTATCCACATAGCATCATAACAGACAACATGAGTAATTTTTCTATGGGAGAGCTTGCTGAATTTTGCAATGAACAAAACATCCGGCTTGACATTGCGTCAGTCGCACATCCATAGGCTAATGGAAAAGTCGAAAGAGCAAATGGTTTAATCCTGCAAGGCCTAAAACCAAGACTAGAAGCGCCACTACATCATGCTGCGGGGGCTTGGGCAGAGGAATTACCCTCTGTGATATGGATCTTAAGAATAACTTCGAACAGTTCAATCGGATACACACCTTTCTTCTTGGTTTATGGCTCAGAACCAGTTCTTCCTAGTGATTTGATTCACACTTCTCGCGTTGCTGTATATATTGAAGAGGATGCCGAAATTTCTCGACAAAATGATCTCGATTTAATCGAAGAAGTGCGTGTCGTTGCTGAGATGAGATCAATAGCCTATCAGCAGAAGTTACGCAAGTATCATAGCTAGAGAGTCAAAAATCGGTCTTTCAACAAGGGCGACTTGGTTCTCCGTCTTGTGCAGAAAAGAAAGCACAAACTTTCCCCAGTATGGGAAGGGCCTTTTTTAGTTAGCCGAGTATTACATAACGGTTCTTACTATCTAACTGATATGCGGCCAGTCAAAGAAAGACCTGCTACTAAGAAAAGAAAGAGAGCTGGAGGCAGTACAGAACCAGAAGAATTAGACAGGCCGTGGAATATTGTTCAGCTACGTCCCTTTCACTCTTAAATTATCTTTCTTTGTTATCATATATGTGTACATGTTCAATGAGAAATAAAAGTGTTGGTTGCCTCAAATTTTTTCTGAGAAGTGTTCTACCATCTTATTTCCGAATGATCATGTCACAGTTGAAAAATCCCAGAATACTTGAAAGTACTTTATGCTCATGTTTGTTCTGGTTATGATTTTCGATTCTAAAAATGCTACCTTCGGGTATAACTCTAAATTTTCTAGTTTGTACTTTGGTTATTTATCTGATGCCAGATGCGGGCATTTTCCGAGTAGTCAATTGTTGGTACTGCAAGTCGGCTCTGTTTTCGAGTTTAAACTGGTTTAGCAATTGAGCTCCATTGCTCGGCAGAGATTCCGTGTGGAAGGTTAGCCGGCTCATGAAAGAGACGAGGCGGAAAAGCTAGATAAACGATAAGTGCAGGCAAAAACAAAAGAAGTGCTTATGTAAACATTTCAGGCACGATAAATATAAAGCCAAAAGTGCTAAATAGAAATAGAAAATCTTAGCACTAACAAAAGTATTATACTACTTATTTACAACCCGAATTGTTTTCAGAATAACACAAAGTTTTTTGATGCTTGATACGTTGCAAACATATCTATAATTTTTGATGTTCCATGCATGTTTTATATCTACTTTCTTATTATTTGTCCACACTTTGGAGTATGTTTACACATTTTCTGGAACTAACCTATTAACAAGATGCCACAGTGCCAGTTGCCAAGTTTTCTGATGTTTTTGGTTTCACAAAAGCTAGTAAGGAAATATTCTCGGAATTGGACCGGATAAAAGCCCAAGTCAATATTTCACCAGAAGGAATACGGAGTCCGGAGGGGAGACGAAGAGGGTAGCCAGGGCGGCCACACCTGGTGGTGGCGCGGCCAGTCCTAGCCGTGCCACCAGGGGTGTAGGCCCCTGGCACTCCACCGACCTTGCCCCTTCACCTATATATTGCCTCCAGGACGAAAATCCTAATTACCCAATCAAAATTCCACGAAAGAGTCTGTAGCCACCGCCATCTCCAACCCTAGATCGGGAGGGACCTAAGCTCTTCCCGGCACCCTGCCGGAGGGGAGAGATCTCTCTGGAGGCCTTTTTCATCACCATGCCTACCTTCGGTGTGATGCATGAGTAGTTCATCCCTGGACTACGGGTCCATGTGGTAGCTAGATGGTTGGTTCTTCTCCTTTGTACTACCATGTCTAGATCTTGTGAGCTCCGTTCATAATCAAGATCATCTATTTGTAATCTACATGTTGTGTTTGTAGGGATCTGATGGATATTGAGATGCTATTTCAGATTGATTATTGATTCTATCATGTCTATGTTATTTGTGATCTTGCATGCTTTTTGTTGTTAATAGTTATCTTGGCCGAGTAGATGCTAGCAACTCCAAGAGGGAGTATTTATGCTCGATAGTGGGTTCATGCCTCTAGGAATCTAGGGAAGGTACTAGATGTGTTGTTGCTACTAGGGAGAAAACAGCAATCCTTTGTTCATAGAACAATCATATGGTTTACTTTACACACTTTGCTTAATGCAATTATCTGTTGCTTGTAACTTAATACTGGAGGGGGTTCGGATGATAACCTGAAGGTGGATTATTAGTCATAGATGCGGTTCGATTATGGTCTATGTATAATGTTGTAATGCCCAATCAAATCTCGTAGGAGTCAAGATGATTAGTATATGCATGTATGCTTTCTCGGTGTCTGTCAATTGCCCCGCTGTAATTTGTTCACCCAACATGTCATCTATCTTAAGGAGAATCACCTCTAGTGAATTATGGACCCCAGTCCATTCTTTACCATCAATCTACAATCTATTTACTGTTTTGTGCTTACTTTCTGCAAGCAATTACTATCTTCCACACAATACGTTTAATCCTTTATTTTTAGCAAAACTGGTGAGATTGACAACCTCACTGTAAGTTGGGGGCAAAGTTCTGTGGTTGTGTTGTGCATGATTCCAAGTTGGAAACAACACCTTGGAGGTGTTTCCTTTCTCCTACTGGTTCGATAACCTTGTTTTCATAACTGAGGGAAAACTTGCTGCTGTGCTCATCATACCTTCCACTTGGGGTTCCCCAACGAGCTCGATATATTTGGGACATCAACAACTTTTTCTGGCGCCGTTGCCGGGGAGTCAAAGACATCTTCACAAGGGGAGTCCCTCATAACCAATCTCTTTACTTTGTTTTATTTGTTTTGCTTAGTTTATTTCTGCTTTGTTTGCTTGTTTCTTTTATCAAAAACACACAAAAATAGTTGTACTAGTTTGCTTCTTTATATTAAAAACACAAAAAATGACTACTCTTGAAAACACTAAGTTGTGTGACTTCACTAGCACCAACAACAATGATTTCATGTGCACACCTATTGCTCCACCTGTTCCGGAAGCTACTTTCTTTGAAATTTAACCTGCTTTACTCAATCTTGTTATGAGAGAACAATTTTTTGGTATTGGTACTGAAGATGCTGCTGCTCATCCTAATAACTTTGTTGAACTTTGTGAGATGCAAAAACATGGGGATATAGATGGAGATATTATTAAGCTTAAATTGTTTCCTTTCTCTTTGAGAGGAAAAGCTAAAGAATGGTTGCAATCCCTAACTAGAAATAACATTGATTCTTGGACTAAATGCAAAGATGCTTTCATTGGAAAATACTATTCTCTTGCTAAGATTATATCTATGAGAAGTGAAATAATGAAATTTAAACAATCTGATAATGAACATGTTGCTCAAGCTTGGGAAAGAATGAAATCTTTGGTAAAGAATTGTCCCACTCATGGACTAACTGCTTGGATGATTATCCAAACCTATTATGCAGGATTGAATTATTCTTCAAGAAATCTGCTGGATTCTGCTGCTGGAGTTACCTTTATGACCATTACTTTGAGTGCTGCAACAAAGCTTCTTGATAATATGATGGTGAACTATTCTGAATGGCACACTGAGAGAGCTCCACAAGGTAAGAAGGTAAATTCTGTTGAAGAAACCTCCTCCGTGAGTGATAAAATTGATGTTATTATGTCTATGCTTGTTAATGGGAAAGCTCATATTGATCCAAATCATGTTCCCTTAGCCTCTTTGGTTGCTCAAGAAGAGCAAGTTGATGTGAACTTTATTAGAAACAATAACTTTAGCAACAATGCCTACATGAATAATTTTGGTAATAATAATTATAGGCCATATCCTCCCAATAATGGTAATTCTTATGGAAATTCCTACAACAATAGAAGTGCACCCTCTGAACTTGAAGTCATGCTTGAAGATTTTATTAGTAAACAAACTGCCTTCAATAAAACTACTGAGGAAAAACTCTCTAATGTCGAAAGAAACATAGCATCATTGTTTGAAGCACAATCTTGTTTCAATAGAATGGCTGTTAAACCTGAAACCATTGAAAATCCCTTTGCTGCTCCTAATTCCATACAAGTTAGAATTGATGAAAATGTTAGAATGGTAGCTGAATTGCATGCTAAGTGGGAAAGAGAAGATGAAATTGCTAGAAATATTAGTATTTCTACTATCACTACCACTAATGTTGAAGCTAGTAAAACCAATGGAACCTTTTCTAATAAAAGTGCTGAAATTCTTCGAAATATGGGAAAAAATAGCTCTACTATTTTAGATGATAATTATGATTTTGATCTTGATGGTTGCAATATCTCTGAAGTAATTATGTTCCTACAAAAGCTTGCTAAAAGTCCTAATGCTAGTGCTATGAATATGGACTTTACAAAACACATTACTGATGCTCTCATAAAAATTAAAGAAGAAAAGATGAAACATAAAGCTTCTATTCCTATGAAATTAGAAGATGGTTGGGAACCCATCATTAATATGAAAGTGAATGATTTTGATCTCAAAGCTTTATGTGATCTTGATAGTAGTGTTTCTATTATGTCTAGAAAGATTTATGAAAAGCTTGATTTGCCACCATTGGAAGATTGTTATTTAAATGTCCCACTTGATAATAATGCTAAAAGAAACTCATGGGGAGTATTAATGATGTTCTCAATATGGTTAACAATGCCTATGTCCCCATTGATTTCTATGTTTTGGATGTTGAATGCAATGCTTCTTGTCCTATTACTTTGGGAAGACCTTTTCTTAGAACTGTTGGTGCCATTATTGATATGAAAGAAGGCACCATTAAATATCAATTTCCACTCAAGAAAGGTATAAAACACTTGCCTAAGAAGAGAGAGAAGATTCCTTTTTCCTCTCCTATTAAAACAAAATTTTCTCTTAATGCTTCTTCATTTGAGAATACTTGATTCTTTTCTTGCTTATTATGCCTATATCAAAGGCGTTAAAGAAAAGAACTTATTGGGAGATAACCCAAATTTCGTTAGGAATATTTTGTTAAGTCTTGGAAGTTATTGCTTCAGTAATAACCTCTCCTTATCATTTTTGTGTGGTTTTTGTGCCAAGAGTAACCTCTAATGAGAGAGAAGAAAGATTTGGGAAAGTTCTTGTACCGAAACAGATTGGTTGGACCCCCTCATTCATGCATTAGTTTTCAGATAAAGTTGATTTGGATTGGAAAAGAGTAGGAAAGTTCATGCTTAAGTGGTGAACGGGAGCTTGTTTTTGACTGTGACTTAGACTTTATCATGTCATGGTTGATATTGTTTTGGCTTTATGCTTTGTGATTTTTGCTGTAGCATGACATGTTATAAAAAATTGAGATTGCTTAATGTGCCTTGAAAGAATCATGCGTTATTTTAGCATATAAAAGCATAATATTGTGGTATTCTCCTTTAAATGCTTTATTTGGGTTGACTTGGCGCATGCTCACACCATGTTAAGACTAGACCAAGTCACCATAGCCTCTATGATCATTTAGTTTTCGACTTGTAATATCACTTTATGCTTTAATTAATGATGTTTTGTCGCTTTGCATGATTATGGCCATTATTGCTCTCTTAGTTGGTCGCTCCCAGTCTTTTGCTAGCCTCCATACCAAGTATGAGTTCCACTCATGCATCCAACTCCAAATAAAACCAAGTTATTCCAAAGAGTCCACCATACCTACCTATTAGCATTCGCTATTCCAAGTATACTCATGTTTTTATCTACCTTCCGAATTAAACTTGTTATGTGAAAATTAATGATTAAAGCTCTCATGAACTAGATGGCACACTTTACTTTTCTTGCCCCTAATAAACTTGAACCATTGTGTCATCTATGTTGTATATGCTTGCACTTATACGTTGGGATTAACAGAACTATGATGTCATGGGGAACGCTTTCAACATTACACTTGTACATTGTACCTAGTTGATATAATGCTCTTTTCTTTATGGATGTCGTCGATGTGAAATGAAAGGGGAGCTTGTAAGTCTATGGAGTTATGTATGTGTGTTAGAGAAATGCCTGGGCCGCTAGCCTAAGCCATGCCTAATCATGGTGGAAACTTGCTGCATCGCCATAGTGAGAAATCTATGAAGCATTCTTCTTATTAAAAAAAGATATAGAGATTGAGAAAAAGAGAAAAAAGGATAAGAAAATAGGAAAGAGAGAGAAATCACGATTTTCCCATGGTAAATAAGAAGATTGCTGAGATGCTCATTGTCTGCTTGCCTTGTCATTTTAATTATGGGATAGCCCCTGTATCATGTGCAAGGGGTACCCCGTTGGCGGTTCTCTATGATACACATGTACTTACTATGACAAGAACTTACCGGTAACTAAACTTGAGTAGCATGAGGAGCGGCCTGATGGCCCAAAATATATCGAGCTCATTGGGGAACCCCAAGAGGAAGGTATGATGAGCACATCAGAAGGTTTTCCCTCAGTATGAAACCAAGGTTATCAATCCAGTAGGAGCAAGGAAACACCCCAAAGGTGTAGCTAGCTGAATGTTGGCAGGGAGCACTACCGGTGCTAGTAGCAACATGGAGACCTGCACAACACAACCACAGAATTCTGTCCCCAACTTGCGATGAGGTTGTCAATATCACCGGTTTTGCTGAAAACAAAGGATTAAACGTATCGAATGGAAGGAAGTAATAGTTTGCAGAAAGTAAACACAAAGCAGTAAACAGTTTATCGATTGTATGTAAAAGAAAAGAACCGGGATCCATAGTTCACTAGAGGTGGCTCTCCTTAAGATAGATAACATGCTGGGTGAACAAATTACAGCGGGGCAATTGACAAACATCGAGAAAGCAATACATGCATATACTAATCATCTTGACTCCTTTGGAACTTGATTGGGCATTACAACATTATACATAGACCGCCATCCAACTGCATCTATGACTAATAATCCACCTTCAGGTTATCATCCGAACCCCCTCCAGTATTAAGTTGCAAGCAACATATTATTGCTTTATGAATTGCGTGTAATGTAAACAATACGATTGTTCTATGAACAAAGGATTGTTGTTTTCTCCCTAGTAGCAACAACACATCTAGTACCTTAGAGATTTCTGTCACTTCCCCAGATTACTAGAGGCATGAACCCACTATCGAGCATAAATACTAACTCTTGGAGTTGCTAGCATCTACTTGGCCAAGATAGCTACTAACAACGAAAGCATGCAAGATCACAAATAACAGACATGGTAGAATCAATAATCAATCTGAAATAGCATCTCAATATCCATCAGATCCCCGCAAACACAACATGCAGAATTACAAATAGATGATCTTGATCATGAACGGAGCTCACAAGATCTAAACATGAAACCACAAAGGAGGAGAACCAGCCATCTAGCTACTACATGGATCCGTAGTCCAAGGATGAACTACTCACGCATCACACCGGAGGCTTGAATGGTGATGAAGAAGGCCTCCAGGGTGAATTCCCCTCTCCGGCAGGGTGCCGGGAAGAGCTTTAGATCCCTCCCGATCTAGGGATGGAGATGACGGCGGCTATAGACTCTTTCGTGGATTTTTGTTTGGGTACTTAGGGTTTTCGTCCCGAGGGCATCTTATAGGCGGAAGGAGAGGCCGAGGGGGTGCTAGGGTCGGCCAGACCACCCCCTGGCGCAGGCCAGGCCTGCCCGCGCGACCAGGTGGTGTGGCCGGCCCCCAGCCCTTCTCATCTCGTATTCTGGCATTTGATGAGTTCCGGAAAAATAGGCACTTTGGCTTTTGTCCCGTGCAATTCCGATAATATTCATTTTCTGACTTTCCTGGAACCAAAAACAGCAGAAAATAGGCAGCTGGCACTGTGGCTCTTGTTAATAGGTTAGTCCAAGAAATCATATAAAAAGTACTCCAAAGTATGGACAAAACACAAGAAAGTGGATAAAACCAAGCATGGAACATCAAAAATTATAGATATATTTGCAATGTATCAACATCCCCATGCTTAACTCCTGCTCGTCCTCGACTAGGTAAGTGATCAAAAAGAAAGAACAATTTTTGAGGTGACATGCACCATCAAAGACTTGATCAAAGTATTTGTAAAACATTCAAAGCTGGGATCATAGTACTTCAATCATAACATGAAAGACAAAGTTCTAGCAATAAGACAAAGAAACTATGATGCAACATGAAAAGGCACAAACAAAAGATTCATGAATAACAATGCTTTGCAAGACGTTTGTTTGTTTCACATAAAGAAAACATAGCATAATAGTATTCAGCTTGTCCCTCATAGAGTAGAAAATATAAATGCATAGGACACCTTCAAAGTTCATAAGAGTGACTAGATACAAATAGTTTAAAACAAGCAATATCAAGTTATGCATCAATCAACTAGTCTTGGGACAATGCACATAGAACTAAGAATGGCCACTATGCTCTCAAAGTAGGTGCATAAAGGTAGAAGGTGGAGACTCAATATAATGGTGGGAGAAAGGCCTTCATTGAAGGAAGTAGGGATTCAAGTCTCATAAAGAACTTCCAAAAATTATGGCACTTATAGCTTTCAGCTCTCATTGCCCCTATCATAAGCATCTTGAAGGTGATTAAGGTTAAAGTGAACAAACTATGGTGTACATGCTTGACAAGTTATAAACCGAAATCTCATGCCCCTTACTTACGAAGACCGAACCTCATGCTACTCAACTTTAGTCACGAGTAAGCTCTTGTCATTGTAAGTACATGTGTATCATAAAGAACCGCCAACCGGGTACCCCTTGCACATGATACAAGAGCTATCCCATCATCAAAATGACAAGGCAAGCAGACAATGAGCATCTCAACAATCTTTTTATTTGCTATTTGCATAGGTTTTTATTGAGGATGCGTCATAGAGTGCTCATTATGGTGATGATGCTAGTTTCCACCATGATTAGGCATGGCTTAGGCTAGTGGCCCAGGCGTTTCTCTAACACACATACAAACTCCATGATCTTACAAGTTCCGCCTTTATTTCACACCGTCGGGATCCATAAGCAAAAGAACATGATATCAACGAGGTACAAAGTACAAGTGCAATGTTGAAAGCGTTCCCCATGATACATGGTTCTGCTAATTTCAACTTATAAAGCGCAAGCATATACGCAACAAACAAGGACCCAATGGTTCAAGTTTATTAGATGCAAAAAAGTAAAGTGTGCCATCAAGTTCGTGAGAGCTTTAATCACTAGTTTTCTCATAACAAGTTTAATTTGGAAGGTAAACAAAAGCATGAATATACTTGGAATAGCATAATCTAGTAGGTAGGTATGGTGGAATCTTTGGAATAACTTGGTTTAGGGAGTTGGATGCATGAGCGGAACTCATACTTGGTTGTGAAGGCTAGCAAAAGACTGGGAGCGACAAACTAAGAGAGCAATAATGGCCATAATCATGCAGAGCGACAAAACATCATTGATCAAAGCATAAAGTGATACTACAAGTTGAAAACTAAAGTATCATAAAGGCTATGGTGACTTGAGATAGTCATAACATGGTGTGAGCATGTGCCAAGTCAACCCAAATAAAGCATCAAAGGAGAATACCACTATACTATGCTTTAATATGCTAAAACAACGCATGATTCATCCAAGGCACATTAAGCAATATCAATTGTTTATAACAAGTCATGCTACAGCAAAAAATACTAAGCATAAATCCAAAACAATATCAAGCATGGCATGACAAAGCATAGGCCATAGTAAAAAACGAGCTCTTTTACCACATAAGCATGAACTTTTCTACTCTTTTCCAAGCCAAACCAAACTATTTGCAAACCAATGTATGAAAGAGGGGGTCCAACCAATTTATTCAGCAAACTCAGCAAACAAAAGCAAACGAAAAACCAAAACGAAAACAAAAAAGAAGACGCTCCAAGAACAACACAACTGTGCATGAAACAATAAAAATGAAGCGTTTGGAAGAAACTTGGGATTTTTATTGATGAAGAAGGGGATCCTTGGGCATCCCCAAGCTTTGACGCTTGTACTTCTTGGATATTTCTTGGGGTGACACGGGTGGCATCCCCAAGCTTGAGATTTAGTCCATCCTTTATCTCATTACTCATTCCTTCCATACACCTGAAAATTTTCCTTCATACAAAACTACACACAATCTTTATTAGCAACATTAGTGCACTTAAGATAATAGGTCTTAAGGTTCAGTTCTAACACCAAATAAACTTCCATTAAAACACTAGCTACTGTAGCACTTCCCTCAAAAAGCTCAGTTCCCCAAAATAACTCAAAAAGGAACCAACAAGAAGCAAATGCAGAAAATGGCAGAAATCTGTCAAAACAGACAAGAAGGTAAAGACGAATTTTTTCGAAGACCTTCTGTTGCTCAAATCAAAAAGTGTTGAACTAACTAAAGTTAGATAACAACCTGGTGCAGAAGCACAAAAATTTACGCCTCAAAAGGACGTACAGAGATTTTACACGAATTTTTATGGTGAAGCATAGAAATCTGTTTCGGGACAGTAACTTTCCCAATCATTACTTCTCTCTCATTAGAGGTTACTCTTGGCACAAAAAGCAAATAAAAAGGATAAGGAGCGGTTATTACTGAAGTAATAACTTCCAAGACTCATCTAAAACTTTTGGGTTATCTCCCAATAAGTACTTTTCTTTAACGCCTTTAAGTTAGGCATAAGAAGCAAGAAAAAGAATCAAGTGTTCTCAAATGAAGAAGCATTAAAACCAAATTTTGTTTTCATAGGAGAGGCAAAAGAAATCTTCTCTCTCTTCTTAGGGAAGTGTTCTATACCTTTCTTGAGTGGGAGTTGATATTTAATGGTGCCTTCTTTCATATCAATAATAGCACCAACAGTTCTAAGAAAAGGTCTTCCCAAAGTAATAGGACAAGAAGCATTGCATTCAACATCCAAAACATAGAAATCAACGGGGACATAAGCATTGTTAACCATAATAAGAGCATCATTAAGACTCCCCATGAGTTTCTTTTTAGCATTATCATCAAGTGGGACATTCAAATAATAATCTTCAAGTGGTGGCAAATCAAGCATATCATAAATCCTTCTAGGCATAATAGAAACACTACTATCAAGATCACATAAAGCTTTGAAATCAAAGTCATTCACTTTCATATTAATGATGGGTTCCCAACCATCTTCTTGTTTTATAGGAATAGAAGCTTTATGTTTCATCTTTTCTTCTTTAATATTTATGAGAGCATCAGTAATGTGTTTTGTAAAGGCCATGTTCATAGCACTAGCATTAGGACTTTTATCAAGTTTTTGTAGGAGCTTAATAACTTCAGAGATATTGCAACCATCAAGATCAAAATCAAAATTATCATCTAAAGTAGTAGAACTATTACTAGCCTCAACACTAGTGGTGGTAATAGTAGAAACTGAAAGAACATGTGTGCCCCATGTGTGGTTTTCGTAATTAATGACAATGTTTATGGACTTATGTTTGCATTGAGTTTTACTTGTAGGATTTGTCCATAGGCAATGCTTGAACCATATGTTGGCTTCAAGGTTGGAAGAAGAAGAAAGTGAAGAAGATCAAATGTTGATCAAGGTTTCAAGGAATGATCCGGAGATTGGTCAAGTAGAAGTTGAGCCTATGGCAAGTGTGTCTTGAATAATAAGATGATCTCAAGTGTAGCTTTCCATCCTTATGGTGATCATGGATATGTGAAGATATGCCTAAAAGAGAGGCTCTTCCATAGTGGAGTATGGGGGAGCAAATTCCAAGTCTTCACCAAGCTAGCGCAATCAAGAAAGGTGTTCCATCTAGAGGTGTAGAAGATCGTCATCATCAACATCAAGTGGAATATACACAAGGCAGTTGTTTGATCTTGATAGGTTTTCTTTCTTACCGGTCTCATGGTGTTAGTTGGGGAGACCGGTTTATAGGATAGATAATCGTACTATCAAGAGGGACTCTCGAGTGAGTAACTTGATCATATCCCTCAGTGAGCGCTCAAACCTTTGCATACTTGGCATCATCTTTCTTGGTTCTTATTTGGGTCTTACTCATGTGAGTATATAGATCTTGTGTTAATCTCCATGACAAGCTCAAGTTCATCGAAAACGAATTTCATATGCATTCTCTATTGTGTTTTCGATGTTGGAGGTTTTATCAGTTCGTCTTTTCGGGAGAGGTCAAACCTTTCGTCACTTGGTTCTATCCTACCTTTCTGGACTATGATGTTTCTCCGGATGATCTTCTAGATCTCATTGTCCTCTTTAAAACGATCCCAAGATCATCAAAAACAGAGTCCGGATGCAAAAGTTATGATTGTTTCAGTTTCGCTGTTTTTGCCAGTTTTCAGGGGGGCGGATTATCCGGCCATGGGGGCGAATTATCCGGCCCAATTTTCAGAAAACGGCTAAGGACTTTGAGGCGTGGCTCCCAGTAACAGGGGCGGATTATCCATGCCTCCGGGGGCGGATTATCCGGCCCAAATATCCGCCCCCTATACAGAGGGTCGCGCCGCGAAGTCCTTAGTCATATTTTGGCCCGGGGAACCCGGAATATCCTGGGGAGGGGCAGATTATCCGGCCTGGGAGGTCCCAAACGGTCATATTTCGTTGGGGAGGGGTATAAATAGACCCCTTGTTCCTCCTTAGGCTGGTTGCTTGCATTCTCTCTCTCCTCCATTGTTTTGACCTTCAAGAGCTTGCAAATTCTCTCAATCCCTACTATATTTCTTGAATCTTTTTGGGGGATTTGAAAGGGGTGGTCTAGATCTACAACTGCACCAATCCATCTCTCCTCTATGTGAGAGGAACACATTGGGATCTAGATCTTCGGGTTTCTTTTGTGGATTTCCTCTTGTGTTCTTCCTCTCTTATTCTCCCACTAGCTTTTGTAGCTTTGGTGGGATTTGGGAAAGAAGGACTAGAGCACTTCTTATGTTCTTGCCATTGCATTTGATGCATAGGTTTGAGTTCTCGGTGAGGATTTGATTGGGTGAAAGGTGAGAAGCTTTTTACTCTTGGGTTCTTGGAACCCTAGACGGTTTAGTTGTTTTGCAGGTTTGTGGATTACTTGGGGCCTCCAATTAAGTTGTGGAGCTTTCCCTGAGCTTGTTTGTTGGGAGCCTCCAATGGAGTTGTGGAGAAGTGCCCCAATCTTTGTGAGAGGTTACAGATTGCCACCGACAAGTGCACCGATAGTGAAGAAGTGAACCGGGCCTCTTGTGGCAAGGTTCACAGGAGAATAGGGTGAGGCCTTTTGTGGCGTGGTGGTCCTAGTACCGCCCACCCCTCCAACGAGACGTACTCCCTTTATGGGAGGAACTCGGTAATAAATCACCGTCTCCGCGTGCCTCGGTTATCTCTATACCCGAGCTATTACTTATGCACTTCACTTTGTGCTAGCCTTCGTGCTTGAAGTCTTATATCTAGCTATCACATAGTTGCTTGTATTGCTTAGCATAAGTTGTTGGTGCACATAGGTGAACCATAGTTTATATAAGATTTGTGCTTGACAAAGTAAACACTAGTTTTATTTCGCCTTTGTTAAGCCCATATCGTAAAAGTTTTAAACCGCCTATTCACCCCCCTCTAGGCGACATCTTTATCCTTTTCAATTGGTATCAGAGCCTGGTCTCTCTTTTGGGCTTCAGCGCCTTGAGAGTAAAGATGTCGGCTAGGGGATTAGTGCACGATGACATTTTCATATTCGATGGCACATGTTATGAGTTTTGGAAAATTTGTATGCTTAATCTTTTTCGGGGCATGGACCCAATTTGGAGCGAATCGTAGATATAGGTTTTTCTCCTCCAATGGATTTCCTTAATCTATCTTGCGAGGATGAGAAAAACTTATATCTCGATGCTCAAGCTTCTAATGTGCTTGTTAATGCTTTGAGCCATGTAGGTACTTCTTTAGTCATACCTTTTTGGAGCGCTCATGAGTTATGGACAAAACTTCAAGATAAATATGTTGTGTCCAATATTTTTGAGGATGATTGTGTTGCTTCCACTTCCAGTCGAGATGAGTTATCATCTTCTACCACTTCACCAACATGTGATTTTTCACAAGGTAATGATATGGTAAGTGGTGATAGAAATTCCAATATGGATAGTGTGCTTACTATTTGTAATCCCTCCTCTCTATCTAGTTGCAATGATCTATCTTTGGACTTTAACACTTCAGCACTACAAACTCCTTACATGCTTGTGTTGATAGTCCTTGCATATCATGTGTAAGTTGTTTGAGTAAATCTCATGATGATATGCTTGATATTCCTTGTTGCCATGATATAAATGCTTTTATTTCTTCTAGTTTTTGTGTTTATAACAATGTAGAGGAAACTGAAGATTCTACAGGTCAAGACAACATCTTGAATGAAGCCTCAAATAATTCTTCATTATCATCATCTCACGGTTCCCATCTATGCCTTATGGCTAGGGATTCAAAGGTATCTCCTACTTTGGAACCCAATACCTCTTGTGATGATGAGGATGAGTATAATGAGGAAGAAGAGATTGATGTTGATTTGTTACATGAAAAGGGTGAGATTGTTTATCATGCTCTTGTTAAGAATAATATTGCTTGCTCTAACTTTGTTGAAAACTTGGGTTTTGCTATTGAGAGCAAAGAACGTATTGATAAGTTAGAAGCTCAAGCTGAGGAGCATGAGAACACAATTGACAAAATGAGTAGCCTTGAGCGTGAGTACGCTAATGATATTGCAAATCTAAATGAAGCTCTTGAAGAAGCACAAGCAACCAAAGAATCTCTTGAGGAGACATTTACTCTAGAAGTGTCTAAAGTAAAGGAAACCCGTGATAAAGCTCTTGAGGTGGCAACTGATCTCAAAAGAAAATATAATGAGATTTCCAAGTTGTCTTCTACTATTTCTCATTATAATGATGCTTGTGCTACTAACTCTACTTCTTTTGAAGCATCTATTTTGAAGGAGAATGTTGAGCTAAAGGCTCAACTTGCTTTGCTAACTAGCAATTATGGGAAATTGGAAGAAAGTCATGTTATGCTATCAAGATCTCATGGGGATCTTCTAGCCTCCCATGATAGGATAAAGTTAGCTCATGAGGCTATTGTGTCAAAGGTAACATCTAATGAGCCTCATGTGGACATTAGCACTACATCCAGTACAAATGTCATACTACCATGTGTTAGTCCTCGTAATTCATCATCTCATATTATTGCTACATCTTGTAATGAATTACATTCCTTGCCTTGTTGCTCTAACAATGAAGCTTCTACTTCCTCTAGTATTTGTGTTTATACTAACCATGTAGAGGAAATCAAAGAGCTCAAGGCCCAAGTCTCATCTTTGAAGAGGGACTTGAAAAAGGGTCAGGAAGGGAGGGCCACACTCAACAAGATCTTGAGTGTGCAAAAATTCCCCAATGACAAGAGTGGGCTTGGATTCAAATCCAATATCAAGAACAAGTCCACTAACAATAATAAGTTCAAGAGAAACAAGAAGAAGGGCCAAGAAAATGTCAAGAATTTGGCCAAGATTGTTTGCTTCAAGTGCAAAATTGAAGGGCGCCATGTTAGATCTTGCCTGTTGAAGAATAAGACTCTTAGTGAGAAGCAAAAATGGAAGAGGCCTCAAGTTCAAGGTCATGGTGTACCTCAAGTTGAAGAAAGGCCACTTCGCAAAAAGAATCAAGATAATACTCCCATGGTAGATAAATCAAGTGTGAAGAAATGGAAGAAAAGAACTTGCTACATATGTCGTGAGAAAGGTCACCTCTCTTCTTCATGCACTATTGGTAACTCCTCATCCAACCCTATTATTATTGATGATGTTTATTCTCTTCGTAAGGATGAGGTTGGAAATGTGTTTGCCAAATATGTTGGTGCCCAATGTGGTGTCAAGAAAAGAACCATTTTGGTTGCCAAGCCTATTGTGACTAACTTCTTAGGACCCAACTTGGTTGGGGACTAACAAGATAAAACTTGATCAATAGGTGTTGGTGGAGGGCATTGGAGACTTGGCTAAATCATGAAGAATTAAGGGAACTTCATCAATTATATTGTATCAAGCCAAGTGATTTATATTATCTTATCTCTATCATATATCCATTGTTCCTCTTTGCGGTAACATGTTCTCAACTCATTTACATTTAAAGTTACTCGCCCCTTGTGCATGTGTTGGTTTGTACCTTGCTTGTGTTTTTATATGTTGTGCATAACCACTTACTTATCTTGAGTTATCAAGTTTATTTGTGTATGTTGGCTTGCACACCATGTACTTGTTTTTTTATGTTGAGCCTTTATTGAATCTACATGTTATCTCATTTTTGGATATTTCTTTGACTTGAAATCATTTAGTGCTCTATTTGATGTAGGTAGAGATGATGATCCCATGTGGGTGCATTTTGTATTCAAATGAAAAATCTTAAATAATGCACTAATCATGGGGGAATTTTCCTATATTGTGTAGAACACTCCTTTTATGCTTCTTCACAACATGTTTTGATCCATATTGTTTTTTATGTCTTTGGAAGATAAATATTCCTTTAGTACTTTGTGTCATCTTGAAAAGTGTTGAGAGTTTGGTGTTTTTTTTAAACTTTCTCTTTTTGGGAGTTGGCTTTATCTCATTCCTTGCTAACTTTTTGACATTTTAGAATGAGATAAATCCTTGAGCATTTGTGTTTTTGTCTATCTCTTTCTCTTTGTTTTTTGCCTAGTTCATTTGTTGAACATGTGGTCTTTCATGAGTTGATTTGGTTATTTGATATAATTTGAACAACCTTTTATCGTGTCACACTTTGGTGTTTCTTCTTGGTTTACTTGGTATTTTGTTCAAATTGTATCTCCTTTGGTTCTTGAAAGTAGTGTGCATGCATATTTAATAAATTTATATATTATGGCGTGCTTGCTTTACTTGATCCAATATATAGGGGAAACTCCACAAAATCCTAATTGGCTAAGATGTGCATGAAATTCAATTCATATCAATATGCACATATTTATGTGGAGTCTCTCCTATGTATTGTAATTGCTCTAACTACTTTGGACCCAATAAGTTTGGGGACCATATTGTACTTGAATTTTGTTTTAGGTACCTTCGAGGTGCATTGGATGCTTGTCTCTTTCATAAGGAATAAGTGATGAATCAATGATAATTAGAGACAAGCAAGGATGATCAAGAAACTCCTATCTACTTCATCACACCAATGATATCTCGGTAACAAGTATCTCTTACTCATGCGTACATATCGTCTTCCAACCTATGGTAGGTTGCATATTGGCATGTTTTTTTGTATTTGTAGTTGTTGTGGTTCTTTCTTTGGCCTTAAAGAATGCTCTCTATTGCATATGTGAGTAAGTTGAGATGAGTGCATATAATTGGGACTATACAAAATCATGCTCATGATTCACCAATGCCAAATATGTCAATCTAGCAATTATATTGCCTATTTTTTCCTCAAAGTACTCTCATGTGCAATATTGATGAATTTGCAAAGTTGATTCTTTCTTTGTGATACTTGATTCCTCTCGCAATACATTCCAACTATCTCTACTTCCCTTAGTGGTAGTTTTGATGTTTTTGATATGTTTGTGGTTGAAGTTCATGAATATACAATAAGATAAAATTGAGCCTTTTGGCCATGCTATCAAGCAAAGATCTTAGTGGTGTATTGTCATGACTTCATTTTGGATATCTTTCTCTATTTATTTTAGTATCTATTTTGTGTGTACATGTTTCTTTGTGGATCAATATCTTTGTGAGATTGTCTACTTAGAAACTTATACACATGAGAGATGTTACTTCTCCATTTTTGACATCTTCTTTGTTTCGTGTGTGTTGTATGGTCATACTAAGCAATATCATTCATTGAAGACTATGTTGATGCTCAATGATCATCCTTGCATTAGTCTTATACTATGCTTTGTCATGCCTCTCACACATCCTTGTGGTTAAGCCTGTTATTATGTTGTCTCTTACTCGTTGCTCAACCATTTGTTTATTGCAAGTTTTATGCCTTGGTATATGCTCTTTTGTACATAGTTGGGTTTTAAATAATATCGAGGGAGTGAGGATGCCATGTTTGTCCATATTGTATTCAAATGCAATTTTTTTTCACAAACCTTGGGGAGCCTCCTCATATTATATAGAACACTCTCTTTTCAATCTTATCATAATATCTAGATATAATTTGGTATGTTCTTTTTGTCAAGTGGTTCTTTGGATCTTTTGATTGCTTGCTTCATTTGTTGATGCTTCTTCACCTTGTTAATTTTTTTGCAATCTTTTGATCCTCAATATTGTTTAACCTCCTCCTAAGTATTCGTCATTGGATATGTGCATTTTATTCCACTCACACTATGAGAAATGTACACATTTTGGA
This sequence comes from Avena sativa, assembly GCA_916181665.1. NCBI lineage: Eukaryota > Viridiplantae > Streptophyta > Magnoliopsida > Poales > Poaceae > Avena > Avena sativa. The sequence goes on from OV702289.1 coordinate 599,336,289, forward strand.
GGAATTTTCACCCTATTGGTCATCTAGAGCTTTTTACCCATTTTGGCAATCGATGCCAATGGGGGAGAAGTTTTGGAGGGTTTATGGGAAGTTGGTTTCATGCTTTGAGTTTGTTCTTATGCATTTGCCTCACATGCTCTTGCATCATTGTTGTTGCTTTGCATGTTGAATATATAGATATAAACCCTCTCAAAGGGATTGTCATCAATTACCAAAATGGGGGAGATTGAAAGAACATGTGTGCCCCATGTGTGGTTTTGGTAATTAATGACAATCTTTATGGACCTATGTTTGCATTGAGTTCTACTTGTAGGATTTGTCCATAGGCAATGCTTGAACCATATGTTGGCTTCAAGGTTGGAAGAAGAAGAAAGTGAAGAAGATCAAGTGTTGATCAAGGTTTCAAGGAATGATCCGGAGATTGGTCAAGTAGAAGTTGAGGCTATGGCAAGTGTGTCTTGAATAATAAGATGATCTCAAGTGTAGCTTTCCATCCTTATGGTGATCATGGATATGTGAAGATATGCCTAAAAGAGAGGCTCTTCCATAGTGGAGTATGGGGGAGCAAATTCCAAGTCTTCACCAAGCTAGCGCAATCAAGAAAGGTGTTCCATCTAGAGGTGTAGAAGATCGTCATCATCAACATCAAGTGGAATATACACAAGGCAGTTGTTTGATCTTGATAGGGTTTCTTTCTTACCGGTCTCATGGTGTTAGTTGGGGAGACCGGTTTATAGGATAGATAATCGTACTATCAAGAGGGACTCTCGAGTGAGTAACTTGATCATATCCCTCAGTGAGCGCTCAAACCTTTGCATACTTGGCATCATCTTTCTTGGTTCTTATTTGTGTCTTACTCATGTGAGTATTTAGATCTTGTGTTAATCTCCATGACAAGCTCAAGTTCATCGAAAACGAATTTCATATGCATTCTCTATTGCGTTTTCGATGTTGGAGGTTTTATCGGTTCATCTTTTTGGGAGAGGTCAAACCTTTTGTCATTTGGTTCTATTCTACCTTTCTGTACTATGATATTTCTCTGGATGATCTTTTAGATCTCATTGTCCTCTTTAAAACAATCCCAAGATCATCAAAAACGGAGTCCGGATGCAAAAGTTATGATTGTTTCAGTCTCACTGTTTCTGCCAGTTTTCAGGGGGGCGGATTATCCGGCCATGGGGGCGGATTATCCAGCCCAATTTTCAGAAAACGGCTAAGGACTTTGAGGCGTGGCTCCTAGTAACAGGGGCGTATTATCCGTGCCTCCGGGGGCGGATTATCCGGCCCAAATATCCGCCCCTATACAGAGGGTCGCGCCGCGAAGTCCTTAGTCATATTTTGGCCCGGGGAACCCGGAATATCCTGGGGAGGGGGCAGATTATCCGGCCTGGGAGGTCCCAAACGGTCATATTTCGTTGGGGAGGGGTATAAATAGACCCCTTGTTCCTCCTTAGGCTGGTTGCTTGCATTATCTCTCTCCTCCATTGTTTTGACCTTCAAGAGCTTGCAAATTCTCTCAATCCCTACCATATTTCTTGAATCTTTTTGGGGGATTTGAAAGGGGTGGTCTAGATCTACAACTGCACCAATCCATCTCTCCTCTATGTGAGAGGAACACATTGGGATCTAGATCTTCGGGTTTCTTTTGTGGATTTCCTCTTGTGTTCTTCCTCTCTTATTCTCCCACTAGCTTTTGTAGCTTTGGTGGGATTTGGGAAAGAAGGACTAGAGCACTTCTTATGTTCTTGCCATTGCATTTGATGCATAGGTTTGAGTTCTCGGTGAGGATTTGATTGGGTGAAAGGTGAGAAGCTTTTTACTCTTGGGTTCTTGGAACCCTAGACGGTTTAGTTGTTTTGCAGGTTTGTGGATTACTTGGGGCCTCCAATTAAGTTGTGGAGCTTTCCCTGAGCTTGTTTGTTGGGAGCCTCCAATTGAGTTGTGGAGAAGTGCCCCAATCTTTGTGAGAGGTTACAGATTGCCACCGACAAGTGCACCGATAGTGAAGAAGTGAACCGGGCATCTTGTGGCAAGGTTCACAGGAGAATAGGGTGAGGCCTTTTGTGGCGTGGTGGTCCTAGTACCGCCCACCCCTCCAACGAGACGTACTCCCTTTATGGGAGGAACTCGGTAATAAATCACCGTCTCCGCGTGCCTCGGTTATCTCTATACCCGAGCTATTACTTATGCACTTCACTTTGTGCTAGCCTTCGTGCTTGAAGTCTTATAGCTAGCTATCACATAGTTGCTTGTATTGCTTAGCATAAGTTGTTGGTGCACATAGGTGAACCATAGTTTATATAAGATTTGTGCTTGACAAAGTAAACGCTAGTTTTATTCCGCCTTTGTTAAGCCCATATCATAAAAGTTTTAAACCGCCTATTCACCCCCCTCTAGGCGGCATCTGTATGCTTTTCAGAAACACTAATGTTTCTAGCAATTTCATCTTCTCTTTCCCACTTAGCATGTAATTCAGCTAATAGTTTAACAGTTTCATCAATTCTTACTTGTATAGGATTAGTAGCTGCAAAGGGATTATCATTAGTTTCAGGTTTAGCAGCCATTTTATTGATCAAAGAGGATTGAGCTTTAGACAAAGATGATATATTTCTTTCAGCATTAGAGAGTTTCAATTGTAAACTAGGAATTTCCCTATTTAGACTCTCAAGTTGATTGCTAATGTTCTTCAAAATGATAGATTGTTCCTCCATAGTTTTAGTGAATAGTTTATTTTGCTCATATTGCATTTGCATGAAGTTTTTAGTTGCTCTTTAAACTTCTAAAATTCTTCCTTCACTAGGTAATCCAAGTTTACCATTATAGCCATAAGTATGATTAGGAGGGTAGGGCCTATAATTGTTATTACCATAAGCATTATTGCAAAAATTGTTATTTCTTATGAAGTTCACATCAACTTGCTCTTCTTGAGCAACCAAAGAGGGTAAAGGAACATTATTTGGATCAATATGGGATTTCATATTAACAAGCATAGACATAATAATATCAATCTTATCACTCAAGGAGGAAGTTTCCTCAACAGAATTTACCTTCCTACCTTGTGGAGCTCTCTCAGTATGCCATTCAGAATAATTAACCATCATATTGTCCAGAAGTTTTGTTGCAGCGCCCAAAATGATGGTCATAAAGGTACCTCCAGCAGCAGAGTCCAATAGGTTCCTTGAAGAATAGTTCAATCCTGCATAAAAAGTTTGGATGATCATCCAAGCAGTCAGTCCATGAGTGGGACAATTCTTTACCAAAGATTTCATTCTGTCCCAAGCTTGAGCAACATGCTCATTATCAGATTGTTTAAACTTCATTATTTCACTTCTCATAGATATAATCTTAGCAGGAGGATAGTATTTTCCAATGAAAGCATCTTTGCATTTAGTCCAAGAATCAATACTATTCTTAGTTAAGGAATTCAACCATTCTTTAGCTTTTCCTCTCAAAGAGAAAGGAAACAATTTCAGCTTAATAATATCACCATCTACATCCCTATGCTTTTGCATCTCATAAAGTTCAACAAAGTTATTTAGATGGGCAGCGGCATCTTCATTACCAATACCAGAAAATTGTTCTCTCATAACAAGATTGAGCAAAGCAGGTTTTATCTTAAAGAAAGTATCTTCAGGCACAGGTGAGCAATAGGTGTGCTCATAAAATCAGTGTTGTTGGTGCTAGTGAAGTCACACAACTTAGTGTTTTCAAGAGTAGTCGTTTTTGTGTGTTTTCAAATAAGAAAGCAATCAAGTAAAACTAATTTTTTTGTGTTTTTGATAAAGAAACAAGCAAACAAAGCAAAAAAGAAACTAAGAAAAACAAAAATAACAAAGTAAAGAGATTGGTTATGAGGGACTCCCCTTGTGAAGATGTCCTTGACTCCCTGGCAACGGCGCCAGAAAATATGCTTGATGGCCCAAAATATATCGAGCTCGTTGGGGAACCCCAAGAGGAAGGTATGATGAGCACAACAGCAAGTTTTCCCTCAGTACGAAACCAAGGTTATCAATCCATTAGGAGCAAGGAAACACCCCAAAGGTGTAGCTAGCTGAACGTTGGCAGGGCGCTCTACCGGTGCTAGCAGCAACATGGATACCTGCATAACACAACCACAGAACTTTGTCCCCAACTTGTGATGAGGTTGTCAATCTCACCAGTTTTGCTGAAAACAAAGGATTAAATGTATCGAATGGAAGGAAGTAATAGTTTGTAGAAAGTAAACACAAAGCAGTAAACAGTTTATAGATTGTATGTAAAGTAAAAGGACCGGGATCCATAGTTCACTAGAGGTGGCTCTCCTTAAGATAGATAACATGTTGGGTGAACAAATTACAGTGGGGCAATTGACAAACATCGAGAAAGAAATACATGCATATATTAATCATCTTGACTCCTTTGGAACTTGATTGGGCATTACAACATTATACATAGACCGCCATGCAACTGCATCTATGACTAATAATCCACCTGCAGGTTATCATCCGAACCCCCTCCAGTATTAAGTTGTAAGCAACAGATTATTGCTTTACAAATTGCGTGTAATGTAAACAATACGATTGTTCTTTGAACAAAGGATTGTTGTTTTCTCCCTAGTAGCAACAGCACATCTAGTACCTTAGAGATTTGTGTCACTTCCCCAGATTACCAGAGGCATGAACCCACTATCGAGCATAAATACTAACTCTTGGAGTTGGTAGCATCTACTTGGCCAAGATAGCTACTAACAACGGAAAGCATGCAAGATCACAAATAACAAAGACATGATAGAATCAATAATCAATCTGAATAGCATCTCAATATCCATCGGATCCCCGCAAACACAACATGCAGAATTACAAATAGATGATCTTGATCATGAACGGAGCTCACAAGATCTAAACATGAAAGCACAAAGGAGGAGAACCAGCCATCTAGATACTACATGGATCTGTAGTCCAAGGATGAACTACTCACGCATCACACCGGAGGCTTGTATGGTGATGAAGAAGGCCTCCAGGGTGAATTCCCCTCTCCGGCAGGGTGCCGGGAAGAGCTTCAGATCCCTCCCGATCTAGGGATGGAGATGATGGCGGCTACAAAAATTTTTGTGGATTTTTGATTGGGTACTTAGTGTTTTCGTCCCAAGGGCATCTTATAGGCGGAAGGAGAGGCCGAGGGGGTGCTGGGGTCGGCCAGACCACCCCCTGGCGCGGGCCAGGCCTGGCCGTGCGGCCAGGTGGTGTGGCCAGCCCCCAGCCCTTCTTCGTCTCATATTCTGGCATCTGATGACTTCCGGAAAAATAGACACTTTGGCTTTTGTCCCGTCCAATTCTGAGAATATTCATTTTCTGACTTTCCTGGAACCAAAAACAGCAGAAAATAAGCAGCTGGCACTGTGGCTCTTGTTAATAGGTTAGTCCAAGATATCATATAAAAAGTACTCCAAAGTGTGGGCAAAACACAAGAAAGTGGATAAAACCAAGCATGGAACATCAAAAATTAGATACATTTGCAATGTATCACGACCCTCGTATTCAAGGGACATGAGATTGCCAACTTATAATTTGTCAAGCATATACTCCATATTTTGTTTACTTTAACCTTAATCACTTCAAGATGCTTATGATAGGGGCAATGAGAGCTAAAAGCTAATAAGTACCATAATTTTTGGAAGCTCTTTATGTGACTTGAATCCCTGCTTCCTTCTATGACGACCTTTCTTTTACTTTTATGTTGAGTCTCCATCTTCTATCTTTATGCACCTATTGAGAGAGCATAGTGGCCATTCTTAGTTTAATGTGCATTGTCCCAAAACTTGTTGATTGATTCATAACTTTGATATTGCTTGTTCTTAAACTATTTGTATCTAGTCACCCTTATAACTTTGAATGTGTCCTATGCATTTATGTTTTGCTACACTATGAGGGACAAGATGAATACCATTCTCACTATGTTTTCTATATGTGAAACAAGCAAACGTCTTTCAAAGCATTGTTATTCATGAATCTTTTGTTTGTATCTTTTCATGTTATAACATAGTTGCTATGTCTTATTGTTAGAACTATATCATTCATGCTATGTTAAAGTACTATGATCCCAACTATCAATGTTCTACAAATACTTTGATCAAGATTATGATGGTGCATGTCACCTCAAAAATTATTCTTTCTTTTTATCACTTACCTACTCGAGGACGAGCAGGAGTTAAGCTTGGGGATGTTGATACGTTGCAAACGTATCTATAATTTTTGATGTTCCATGCTTGTTTTATATCTACTTTCCTATGTTTTGTCCATACTTTGGAGTATTTTTACACATTTTCTGGAACTAACCTATTAACAAGATGCCACAGTGCCAGTTGTCCGTTTTCTGTTGTTTTTGGTTTTAGAAAAGCTAGGAAGCAAATATTCTCGGAATTGGACCGGACAAAAGCCCAAGTCAATATTTCACCAGAAGGAATACAGAGTCTGGAAGGGAGACGAAGAGGGGAGCCAGGGCGGCCACACCTGGTGGCACGGCTAGCCCTAGCCGCGCCACCAGGGGGTGTGGGACCTCTAGCACTCCACCGACCTTGCCCCTTCGCCTATATATTGCCTCCGGGACGAAAACCCTATGTAGCCGATCAAAATTCCACGAAAGAGTATGTAGCTGCCGCCATCTCCATCCCTAGATCAGGAGGGATCTGAAGCTCTTCCCGACACCCTGTCGGAGGGGAGAGATCACCCTGGAGGCCTTCTTCATCACCATGCCTGCCTCCGGTGTGATGCATGAGTAGTTCATCCCTGGACTACGGGTCCATGTAATAGCTAGATGGTTGGTTCTTTTCCTTTGTGCTACCATGTCTAGATCTTGTGAGCTCCGTTCATGATCAAGATCATCTATTTGTAATCTACATGTTGTGTTTGCGGGGGTCCGATGGATATTGAGATGCTATTTCAGATTGATTATTGATTCTATCATGTCTATGTTATTTGTGATCTTGCATGCTTTCCGTTGTTACTAGCTATCTTCGCCGAGTAGATGCTAGCAACTCCAAGAGGGAGTATTTATGCTCGATAGTGGGTTCATGCCTCTAGGAATCTGGGGAAGTGACAGAAATCTCTAAGGTACTAGATGTGATGTTGCTAGTAAGGAGAAAACAACATTCCTTTGTTCATAGAACAATCGTATTGTTTACTTTACACACTTTGCTTAATGCAATTATCTGTTGCTTGCAACTTAATACTGGAGGGGGTTCGGATGATAACCTGAAGGTGGATTATTAGTCATAGATGCAGTTCGATTACGGTCTATGTATAATGTTGTAATGCCCAATCAAATCTTGTAGGAGTCAAGATGATTAGTATATGCATGCATGCTTTCTCGGTGTTTGTCAATTGCCCCGCTGTAATTTGTTCACCCAACATGTCATTTATCTTAAGGAAAATCACCTCTAGTGAACTATGGACCCCGGTCCATTATACCATCAATCTACAATCTATTTACTGTTTTCTGTTTACTTTCTACAAGCTATTACTATCTTCCACACAATACGGTTAATCCTTTGTTTTCAGCAAAACCGGTGAGATTGACAACCTCACTGTAAGTTGGGGGCAAAGTTCTGTGGTTGTGTTGTGAAGGATTCCAAGTTGGAAACAACACCTTGGAGGTGTTTCCTTGCTCCTACTGGTTCGATAACCTTGGTTTCATAACTGAGGGAAAACTTGCTGCTGTGCTCATCAGACTTTCCTTTTGGGCTTCCCGAACAAGCTCGAATATATTTTGAGCCATCAATGCTCTATGATGCAGGGGAAGAGGAAGGAGCAGCCGGCTCACTGGAAACATCGACTTCACTCTAGTATCTTTCCGAGACGCTAAAATCCGAAACGGTTTGTTCATCATCAGAAGCTTCATTGGTTTCCTCGGAAGGCAGAGGAGGCGTTTCTACGCGAGTGAAGAAAGGAGTGTCGTAGCTGGTCAGATCAGCTACATGACACCCATATGCGGCAGAGGAGTCCTTGATAGCCTTGATGTCCTGCGACTATCCGTCTTCAACCACAGTCGAATACCCTCTGGTTACTTGCCAGATTTCCATGCTTCCATGGTGGCTCATAACCATAGTGAGAGCGTTCTATGCTGCGGTTCGCGCATAGGACATGTTCCAGTCCTAGATGAGCTGGGGCATCTCCTTGGCCTTGTCTCGCACCTCAAAGCCAGACATTTTGTCCATGTCCAGAACCTTGAGTACTTTGCCAATATCCTCCAAGGATTGGCGGAAATCGTGAAGCAAATCGCCGACTTGGGTAAGCCGGCTGGTGCGAGACTCAGTGGAGGAAGAATCCAGTAAGTTCAGAGGACTTGCGCATATAAAGCAAAGGTTAGGAAATATATTCGAATTCTTAAAATCGGAAAAAACAGAAAGTCAAAAAGAAGGAAATATACCGAAGATGACATCGTCAACTTTGGTCTTCTCTTCCCTAAGGCTCTGGAGTTTAGCCCGAAGTGCCTCGGTGATGTCCTTCTCTCTGAATAGCTCATCATTGAGATCCGAGATTCTCTTATCCTGGATCATGATCTTACGATCGCGCTCTTCGGTGGCCATGGAGGTGGATTCAAGGACTTGAGCAATGCTCTTCTCATGATCTGCCTTGAGTTTATTCAGCTCTCGATGTAAGTCGGCATTCTCCACCTCCAGGGTCTTAAGATTTTCGGCCTCTTCAATCATGGCACATGATTGTTTGACCAGTGATATACACAAAAGAACAATAGTTGAATAAATAATTCGACTATGAAAGAAAGAGCAAGGTTAAATGATTTAAATGTTTACCTTCAGCCTCATCCCTTGACACTTTTAACTGAGCATTTTCAAGCTGGAGAGCTCTAATTTCTCTCTGCTTGTTGCAGATATTCTTCAGCAATTCCTGGTTATATGAATTAACTTTCTGTAAGTCAGGATACCTAGAGTCAGAAGTCTACTAAAGACTCGGGCTAATATTTTTATCAGCACGAGCCTTGGGGGCTACACTAGTTCATTCTTTGGCATCCTATAAAAGCATAAATCCAGATCATCTATCCAACTTCATGCTTGGGGGCTAGACGATATGATATTAAATAAGGGAAAACTGAGTTGGAATTCCGACTTACATGTTGTTCATGAGTGAGCTTGATCAGGCTCATGTTCACCTCAGTGGTAACTTTCTCGGTGAGGGTGAACATGATTACTGGCGGTGGCAGAAGCACGCTAGCCCTCAGTCTCTCATCGCGAAGACGGACTTGCTCAAGAAGTTCAGAGTACTTGACGTCCTCTGCATCTTGTGCTTCTTCTTCGACAGTAATAGTCCGGCTTTCCAAGCACTGCTGGGCTAGCCATTGGATTTCCTCCACAGATTTTCGAGAAATGCCAAGTTTGGCAAGAACCGGATTGCTGAGGAGGTTTTCAGCGAAGGTTTTTGCCGAGGGATCATTACCCATTGAGGGTTCACCTTTATCAAAACCCGAGTCACCCATGGTGACGCCAGTTTGCGACCCAAGGATCGCTGGCTCTGCTGGTTGAGCCGGATCTTCTGCGATGGTCAAAGATGGAGTAATCTCCGATGCTGCATAAGGCCGAGGGGCAGGAGTCGGAGGTGTTGTGGTAGGAGAAGTCAAATTCAGCTTTGACTAGCGCAGGGGCTTCGACGAGCCTCCCTTCCCCTTGCCTTTGGAGAGCTGTCTAGCTCTGAAGAGGTAATAGAATGAAAATCATTACACTTCAGAAAGAATAATAAATCTAATGCAAAGACCTTGTGAGGAAAGTTACCTCTTCACAACGGGAACCTCCTTTGTGCCAATAGAAATTGTCGGAGCCTTACGTTTTCGTGTAGGGGCCTCCGGCAAAGGATCCAACTCTGCATCATCCTGAGAGAACTCAGGAGGATATCGTTCGAGGGGAGCAAGATCCGACTCGGGGAGGTCAGCAAGCTGAAAAGAAGAAATAAACTCAGTATTGCAAAAACATACAATGATAGATGAACACACAAATTCGAGTTACTGCTGGAAAACTTACGGGTGTCACAGGATCATCAGCTATGTAAATGTCCAAGGACAAGTCCAGAATTTTCCTCTTGACCCGCTCCTTGATCAGCCACTTGATTTGGCACTCTAGGCCTTTGTCGAGTAGGCTATGGGGCAGATTCTGAGAGGGTCCCTCTTGCTCTTTGTGACAGAGTGCATAAGCCGGTCTCCATGGTGTTGAAGAGGCTGGATCCAGCGCTCCAGCCAGCAGTGCACTAAGTCGGATCCTTTCAGATCCTTATGCTTCATCAAATATTCGATCCGCCTCTTTGCGACAAGTAGATCGTCCGTGACAACCAAAGCATCCGCGTCCCAGGAGTCTTGGGGCGTGGTGGCACCGTCGATGAAAGCCGACAAAGCTGTAGCTTTGCCGGGAGCCGGTCTGTCCTTATGATAAAAGAATGTGGACGACCACATTTTGACCGACTCGCTAGCCTTAATCCGAGGATAGGTGCGTTCTCTCCTAACGGAAAAGCTAAGAGTGCCGATAATGTATGGATTACTGACAGTGATGGAGTTTCTCCGGGTACCAAAGTAAAACCAGAAGAGAGTGAGATTCGGCCTAATGCCGAGATACCCCTCGCACAAAGAAGCATAAGCGCTTATCTCTAAAATAGAGTTCAGGGTGAGATGGTGGAGTTGAACTCCATAGTAATCTATGACCTCAGAAAAGAAATCTAAGGGTGGAAAACTCAAACCTCTATCGAGGTGGGTGCTGAAATGCACTCACTCGCTGGCCTTGGGATTGGGGATGGTTTCTCCATAACCGTTCCACCAATCGCCATCATGGAGGAGTCCTTCGTGTTCCACGAGGCGGATCTTGGTGTCATCAAGGACGCACGGGATCCAGACTCGCGAAAGATTTCTTTCTCCGCGCCGCCGCCTCCGTCGCCGCTACCGCCGCCACTACAGAAGATGAGGCTTCAGCCATCCTTTGGGCTCCGGTGACCTGGGATGGGCGGCGCTGTGAGATTTGGGGGAGGCAGAGGAGCTCTGTTCGCAGGAAGCGTTGGGAGGAAGGAAGGAATGCAAATGCTGGTGAAGAGAAGAGGGAGAAAATCTCAACCCTTATATCATTCATCCGTGCCAAGATGCGTGCAATATAAACAATAACCATGACACGCGTCATGGAAACGCCGCCTCTATCTCCGTGGATGCATTAAAACGACGCCTCGGTTCCACGCGAAGCGGGTGGTCATGGTGCCAGGAATGTCTGGCAGTGACATGACTTGACCTTGACTGGTGTCAGGTTACGTCAGATACCAAGTTCCGGCTTAGTTTGAATTTCAAGCTGGAAACCCAAATAATGTATTAACGGGTCCGAGTCATTTTTAGACTCGGATCCTATCATTTCTTTTGAAGTATGAGGAACCCTTCAAGATTCTGCAAGCCGAAGATTAAGCTAGATGATGATGAAATCTGACTCTGGATCTTGGAGGCTTTCGGGGGCTGCTGTTGGGGATATACTTTCCAGGTATCCTCACTGTGCCTCACTGACCAGGGTGGCCCACTTCAGGTTAGAGCATTGCTTCACGAGTGTCCCAGTCAGGGAGAAGAGATGGAGTCCAGTCCGGCTACGGGAAGGCCTAGATGACTTACCGACATAGGTCCATAGTGTTACTTGTAGTTCAAGATGTACTTTGTAAGTGACTCTTAGTCGTAGCCGGATAGGTCTCTCCTGTGAACCCTAGGCCAGATATCTATATAAGACATCCTAGGGAGAGCCTTTAGGGCACCTTGACAATAGTCTACAATCTCAACTCGCACAGGCGAAACCCTTGTAACCCATATTCCAGCTCTACCGTATTACTGGATTGCTAGTAGGAGTAGGATCCGTCCAAAGCTGGCGGATTCAAACCTAGGTAAACTTGTGTGCTCACCATCACGGAATACTGTACGTCTCACACCCCTCTCTTCCGCATGCCTCGTGGACCCCCTCATGGCGTACTTGTCATCAAACCGACGACACTGGTAGGAGTTGATCCCGCATTGTCTCGAACTATATAAGAAAAAGAGATCAATAGGAATACCAATCATGATAATAAAACGTGACGGTAATAAAATAATGTTGGGAATGTATTGCTTACATCGACTCTATAATCTTTGTGCTTAGTTGTAAACGTGCGAATGAACTCGCAAACATAGAATCCACACAGATTCGTCCTGGGTGGCTGCCTAGCACACTTTACGAGAATAGAATTCAATCAAAATAATAATCTAGCATCATAATGAACTTCTGCTTCATGCACAACCAAGGAGGATGGTTGTAGATACATAGAGTCATGGGCCAAGTGCTGTGACTGCAGTTCTGCTCCCCAAAAGGATTTATGCCATCGATACTTAGACCAAACTATAAGTTCCTTGCATCACTAGCAAAGTCCGGGAAGTCTCTCTCTCGATTTTTCTCCACTAACGACCATCATCAGGGTGCCTCAACATCCCGTATTTCTTATGGTATTTCATGTACCATCGCAACAACTTGGCATGCTCTTTGTTTCTAAACAAACATTTCAACCGTGATATTATAGGAGCATACCACATCACCTTAGCAGGAACCCTCTTCCTGGGTGGCTCGCCCTCAACATCACCAGGGTCATCTTTTCTGATATTATACCGCAATGCAGTGCATACCGAGCATTTATCCATATTCTCGTACTTCTCACCGCGGTAGAGGATGCAGTCATTAGGACATGCATGTATCTTCTGCACGTCTAATCCTAGAGGGTAGACAAGCTTCTTTGCTTCGTACGTACTGGAGGTAATTCGTTATTTCTTGGAAATAGCTTCTTCATTATTACCAGAAACATTTTAAATCCCGAGTCAGTCACACCGGTCTTTGCCTTCCACTTTAGCGATTCCAATGTGCTACCCAACGTCTTCTGGCCATCTTCACAAGTTGGGTAGAACAATTTGTTGTGGTCATGTAACATCTGCTTGAACTGCAACCTCTCCTTTTCTGTGTCACAGTCTTGCTTTGCATCAGAAATGACCCGACCAAGATCATCAGCGGGCTCATCCGGGCTCATCTGGTTCCCGTTCTTCACCCCTTCTTTTTCATTGTCTTCCATTGTGGTATCAGTGTATTCAGGGAACATAGATCGGTAGTTGTCATCATCATTCTCTTCTTCATCGCTGTGTTCCATCATAACCCCTCTTTCTCCATGCTTGGTCCAAACATTATAGCCGGACATGAAACCGGACCAAAGTAGGTGGCTCTGAATGACTCTTGAGGAAGTGTGAGCCTACTCATTCCGACATTCAACACATAAAACCATCCCGCCGCTTTTTCGCCTCGGCCACAAGGAGAAAAGAACGCACGCCTTCTCTGTAACCGTCAGAGCGTCGGTCACCGTACATCCATGGATGGATCATCTGCATTATACAACCATATATATATCAAACGGTGCTCAATTTAGTACCACGTGGTCTAAACGAGAAAATAGTTGCTAATGTTTTAGGACACTTCAAAACAAAGAGGAGAAACCTTAAGTGTGGCTCGGGCACCTCATATCATGTTTGTCTTGTGTGAACTCAAGTGGCATCACTCTCACAGGCATTTCATCGAGCACCTCTAGTGCATAAGAGAAAAAACCTAGCTCAAACTTTTCCACACCTTCCCCCATGAAAAAATGAGGAGAGGTGTGCCATATATATAGGCTAACCCATTGGTCCTGGTTTGAGATACAAACCGGGACTAATGGGTGTGCCAGAACCGCGCAGCTAGGCACCAGACCCTTTAGTTCCGGTTTGTATCTCAAACCGGGACCAAAGGTCTATTATAGGTCGGGACAAGGTATTTCGGGGGATTTTGGCCATCCTATTCTGCCCATTAGTCCCGGCCCCAGCCACGGATGGGACTAATGGCCTGAACCAAAGACCCTTTTTCTACTAGTGTTTGCTTTGATATGGATCAGACATGCGACTGGCTGAACGACAGTCAAGTAGCTAGTGCAGTCAAAGAGATAGATTTTAATTAATTATTCCCTACCACTACAGGAAAATGGCGAGGCGGGCAGCCATTTCCTGCGCCTACAACTTTTAATCGGGATAGGCTCCGAGCTGGGCAGCACAACAATAAGGCCGTCAAACGGTTGCTGTAGACATAGATGGGGCCATGGCGCAGCATCTGACAGGCCGTCAGCGTAGAAAGGCTGTCAGTATGGGGGGACACGTGGTTCCGGAAGACTTCGCTGTGACGGCAAAGTGACAATGTCACACCTACGTCGACGACTTGGCATTTGGCCTAGGTTTCACACCTATACTCTTGGCCGTCATCTTAGTTTTTTTACGTTTTATTTTTATATAGGCATATATTAATATTCATTTATTTATTACTCTTAATTCATTTAATGTGGTTGTATTTTTTTCAACAATTGGAGAGATTCGCACCCTCCGAACAGTGGGCTCCACCCACCTAAAATGATGTCGCGAATCTTGTCTCTCACAACTGCACGTTGAGAAATTGTGTAAGTGTTATCGCATGCGTGTGAATATTATCTCTCACACTTTTTAGGGTAGAAGTTGTTCAAAAATTCCATGTTGTTCCTTCATTGGAGCGGGGTAGTGTCGAGGCCGATCCGTAGGCCCTAGATCGTCTACCCCCTTAGACATTTCGGATGGGGGTAGCCCGGTGGAATTTTTTCTTGGTTTATGTATGGTTAGTTCATATGATCATGCCAAACCATTTTGGGTCACAATTTGTACCATGACTCCATGATGTTCCTTCACCGAAGTAGGGTAGTTTGCCCCCGAAGATCCTAAAATGGCCCTGTAACCCCTAGAAATCCTTCCGACGGGGGTAGCCAAGTGGACTTTTTTCTTGGTTTTAGATCTTTCAACATCTGACCACACTTAGCTACATATATTAGGAATGCATGCAAGTTTTGGGGGATTCCTAGCCTCCGAAGCGCTGCTTCGGGTGATACCCTGTCTTGTGGGTCCCGTAGGTTACCCCCTAGACTTTCTCCGAATGGTGGTTGAACGATGGATTTTTATCTTGGTTTTTGTTAGGTTAGGTCATAGCAACATGGCACAACACCTTGGAATCCAAGATCAAGCAAGATTCACTCTGGTTGACCCAACACAAGAGTTTTCCACCTATACGTCCAGAACCTTCGTAAGTGATATCGCATGTCTGCGATAGGAGGTAGATATTACCTCTCTAAACCTTCCTCCACACTTTGATACACATATTAGGGCCACATGCAAGATTCTAGGGGATTGCTACCCTCTGAGGCGCTGTTTTGGGAGATATCCTCCCCCATGGGCCCCGCGGGTCTATCCCCTAACTTTCTCTGTACGAGGGTGACGAGGGTTTAACTCGTCAATGCCCATTGTTATGGACTTGGTTTTGGAGAAGGAGGGAGCGCTGGAGGCATCAGTCGGCTAGCAAACAAGCACACAGGGACGCAAGGTTTACCCAGGTTCAGGCCTCGTAGAGGTTCCTACCCCTGCTTGTCTGCTTATGGAATTAACAAAGGAATCGAAGATTACAGGGGTGCGGAGATGCAATCTGGCGAGAGTTGTGGAAACTAGGGTTGCGTGTGTCCTCCTCGCCGCCCCTCCTAGCCTTTATATAGATAGGCTAGGTCTCGGGTAGCAGGTCGAGTCGGTTATAGATTAGGGTTTTCCCTTTAAACTTTCTATCTTAAGCTTCTTCTTGTCTCGCAAGCAATCGAGAGTCTGTGGGCCACTCGAATTCTGTATTGGGCCTTGGCAACGATGTGGGCTTTTGCTGTATCCATGCCGTATATACCAAACTCGAGTACATGTAGGGTATACCCATGTTAGAGGGTGTACCAGTAGACTTTTATGTTGGTCCTTGTTTGTTTACTCCATAGCAATATTGATCTACACCTTATAGACCAGGATCTTGCAAGATTCTCTCCGGTTGACCCGACACGAGAGTTTTCTAGTCGTATGTCTAGAACCTTCCTAAGTGACTGATGCATGTAAAATGCATACATGAACTTTGTAGTTTTTTAACATGTTTTCCCACGTATTTGGATTATATATAATGTTACATCCCTTTTTATATTGATTTTTGGGGATTTACCAATGATGCCTTTTATTTTGGCTATAACACTACAGGGCAGAAAAACCCTGTTTTCAGGTTTTTGATGTGTCAGGACCTATACGAAGTCAAATGGACCTGCACTTTTGGGAATACCAATATTTATCCACGAGAAGCATCTGGAGCACAAGAATCTCTCCAAGAGGGCCAAACGAGCCCAGGTGGCGTGCCGAGGCCTGGTGGGCGCGCCACCCATGCTCGTTTCCTCCTTGGCCGTCCGATCGCCTCGAATCTTTTGCCCATAGAGTTCTCTTGACCTAAAACCCCCTATATATGGACCCCCTAGGGTGTCCTCGGAGAGAGAGCCACGAGTAGCCACTAGAGATGAAAACACCACCAAACAGAGTCAGATCCAAGGGAGATTGGAGGGGAAAACTCCGCCAGAGCCACCTCTGGGGAGATCTCCACCCTCTCCAACATCTCCAGCATCATCACAATGATGAAGAGGGAGTTGTCCACCTCCAGGCTATGGGTTTGTGGTAGTAGTTTGATCTATTTCTCTCTTGTTCTTCATAGATCTAGTACCATATGAGCTGCCCAACATGATTATTGTCATATTTGTAATTCCTATGTGGTGGATCTTTGTTCTATGATTTGATATTTGAGATTGAAATCTATTTTGTGTAAGATGTTTTAATAGATGCATATCATGCACCCTGTTCTTCATTGTTTGTTTTGATCCAACTTGTATGCAAGAACTTGTATGGGGAAAAGTGTGTGTTAGATGGAGTAGCATGGTGGTAGAGATTGAATTGTGACACATAATATTCAAGATCTACTTTTGTTTTTACCTTTCTTTTGATGCCTCACTAGGGATAAAGTGAAATCATGTGCTATAGTTATCACGTGATAGTGTGATGACCTTGTTAAATCAAGGTAGCATATTTGTATCTCAAACATAATATAATATTGCTTAAAGCTATACTCTGATTTGTTCTTAAATCAAGATTGCATGGAGATTTCCCTTTCTTGAGGAGTATAAGAGAGATACGTATTCCATCTTAATATTAGAATGTGATGCCCATATTAATTCCTTTTATCAAGCACTTAAAGAATTTCCATGAATCTTTGTCATTCATGAATTGTTCTTTGATCACTACAACCTAAAAAGAGAGTATACAAGTGAACCCATGAACCCTGGTCCGATTTTCATCATAAGAAACACCTTTCTATTTCATCTACTATCATTTATAATTTCTGCAATTTATTATTTCAAAAATACAAAAAATACTTTGTCTACTTGTAATCACTCATAAAAACCCAAAAACAACTCTACTATCTTCCATATCATCTAGCTTGCATTACTTCACTTTAGTTACTTTGTTTCATATTTTATTTCATATTACTAATACGAAACCTTGTGCTTGGAAACCACTTGGTGGAGTTGGGGACACAAGACAAATTATTTTACTTTACATGTTGCTTGAAAAGGAGAAGACACATATCCACACAATTCCGCGAGAGTTCGATATAAACCCTCGATTCACCCTTGTAGGGAAAAGAAGCTTGCTACAACACTCTACACTTGGTGTCCCAATGAAAAGTTGCTGCGTTTGTTGCCATCAAGACTATTTTCTGGCACTGTTGCCGGGAATTGGTGGAGACAAATCATAGTGGTTGTAGTGTGATCAAACTCCCACGGCAGCTGCTAGACTATTTTCTGGCACCGTCATCTTCATCAACTTGTGCAACAACCCAAGCTTGGGGAGGTTGCACCGCAGTGCGATTTTTCTTCTCCTTTTAGATTTTTAAAGTATTTTATTTTGTCTTGTTTTTAGTCTTTTTAAATTTTTCTTTAAAAACACATAAAAATGGAAAAGAGAGCTTGTTGGCCCTTTAGTGTAAAGAATTTCCCAAAAGAAAGTGAGATACCATTTGAACCATTTGAAATAGACCCTGTAGCTACTAAAGCTATTTATGAAAACCTTTTTATGGGAATCCTAATGAGAACCCTATGCAACATCTGAGAACTTTTAATGAAAGATGCAAAGATCTAAACATGAGCAATAAAAACAATAGTATGATTAAAGTTAAACTTTTTCCATATTCACTTGCTGCTAAGGCTTTAGATTGGATATTAAAATGGCCACCTAGAAATTTTAGCTCTTGGTTTAATGTTAAAGCTGCTTTTATTGAAAGATTTGGAACCCCTGAAGTAATAGGTCATCTTAGGGAAATGCTTATCATGTTTAAACAAAATAATGATGAACCTCTTATAAGAGCTTGGGAAAGATTTAGAGAAATAGCTTTTGGGACAAAACATGGTTTTAGAGATTGGATGTTAATGCATATCTTCTATAGAGGGCTAGCTAAAAGTTCAATGGCTTATTTAGATAAAGAATGTGGAGGTTCCTTCATAAATATAATTGCCAACAATGCTTATATATTGTTAGATGGCCTACTCCTAAAAGTAAAAGTCAAATAAAGCCTTGAAAAAGCTAAAGTGCTAGAAGATGTATTTGATGATAGACATGAAATCTTCAATTTATATAACAGAGATAAACAAGTAGAAGAAGTCAAAATGCTAAGTGAAACAAAAACCTCTACTTGATCTTGATAAATGTAGCTTGCATGAAGTCATTAACTTGTTGCAAAATTTTTATAATGATCCATCCTTTAATGGTCATTAAGCAGGATTTGGTTCCTACCTAGCAAATTATGTTATAAAAGAAAAGATTGAAAGATATAGTAGAGAAGCTATGATACCACCTACACTTGGGGATGTATAGATCCCCAAGGTATTAATCACTATTGGAAAAGAGACACATCATGCTATTCTAGATTTAGGATCTAGTGTCTCAGTTTTATCTAAGGATCTATATGGTTTACTTGATTTGAAACCTATGGAAAAATGATCAATAGATCTTTTACTTGCTGATGATTCAACTAAATATGCTCTAGGAAAAGTTCAATATATTATGGTTGAATTACATATGACATTTGTACCTGTTGATTTTACTGGCATGGATATTGGGAGCAATACCTCAAGTCCTATAATACTTGGTAGATCTTTTTTGAGAACCACAGGTGCAGTCATTGATACAAAAGAAGGAACTGTGAAGTTTCAATTTCCTCACAAGAACTGTATGGACACTTTCCAAGGAAGAAGGAGGTATCTAATAAGCACAAGCTATCCCATGACCTCCACATCACCTAAACCAAGTAAGTAAAGCCTAGCTATATGGCTATAAAGAAAGCGCTTTGCGGGAGGCAACCCGGTTATTTTTATTTTGGATTTTTGTTTTGAACTCTTGCTATATAAATACAGTTTTGTTTTGGTTTTATTTCTGTAGTTTTTAATAAAGTACCAAGTGGAACCCATTTTTTATGTTTTAAAAGTTGCTAAACATAAGGAGTAGCAAATTTCTGCAGAACAGTTTTTAGTGCGTGAATTTTCTGATTTTTTCTGTAACTCCGATTAAGCTAAAATTCATAAATAATTTAAAAAATTTCATCCTCTGTATGCAAAAAAATTGGCTAAAATTCCTGACATGTCTGAGTGGGCGAAAAATTTCGTTTTGCTGTTGCTAATAATCTGGACAGATTCTACAATGTTTTGTTATAACCATTCCCAAGTGTCCTAAGATGATTTGTATGAGTCATATTATATATAGGGTTATGTAGGAACATTATATTCTTGCTGGAACATTTAGAAATAACTTTGTATTTGATATATAAGCAGCAACTATTATATTCTTGTGCCACTAATATCACCTCTCAGAAAAGAGATGGGAGAAAAAGTTTTGTGTTGAAGTTTTTTTGATAGGGAATAGAGGAACATCACACCAAGAGCAATCCAAGGATGGTGAAAACCATAAGCTTGGGGATGCTCAAGGCACCCCACTGGACCAACTCAACTCTCGATTTGCAAACCTCTAAACTTTTTTTGAGCAACATAGAACTATCGTTGAAACTTGAGCGTCTGTTTTGTCATTTTACTTTTTGTTTTGCATTAGAAAGACCACCACCACCATTATTATAAATTTTTATGATCATATAATGAAAATAAACTCTACCTTAATGAGATTAAAACTGAAAATAATGCCATGGAATAAAAGAAAAGGGGAGATAAAAACAAAAGCTGAAATTCATGTTGTGTCTAGTTCTTAAGCACAAGTACTTTATATGAAACATGATCTGTTTTATGCCTATTAATTTGTATCCTTTGATTGTGCATATTTATGTTCAACATTAAGAAGCAATATGAGAAAATAAATGTTGACATTATAAACTAGATGGCACACTCTTTAGATCTCTTTTTGCTAAGTCTTTTGTACACAAGCTAAGACTTGTTCCAAGCCCCTTAAAACTAGACTAGGCATATCCACCTACTTGTGGCAAAAGCTAATTTTAAGTATAGTATGTATGTTAATCCTCCAAACACAAAAAACACCATTTTCAATTATTTTAAAGCTCATAGGAAAGTAAGGTTTGGGGTGATACCACTATGGAAATTTTTGTGCTTCACATCTTATTAGTGGTTGTTAGCTAAACCATGAATGGCATTACACAAAGCTTTCAATGTTCAATGTTGAATATTAATCATGTTTAAGTTCTACCTATGGATTGCAACGATGTGAAATCAAGTGTGCACACTGGAGTAGGCATGTTGGTAGAAAACGCTTCTGAACTGCTAACCAAAGCCATGCATGACATGGTGGAAACTTACAACATGATGATCCTTATTGATAGGATTCATATTTATGTTTTTCTTTTTCTTCTGGAGTATAGATATGATACATTGCAAATGTATCTATAATTTTTGATGTTCCATGCTTGGTTTTATCCACTTTCTTGTATTTTGTTCCAACTTTTGAGTGCTTTTCATATGATTTCTTGGACTAACCTATTAACAAGAGCCACAGTGCCAACTGCCTGTTTTCTGCTGTTTTTGGTTCCAGGAAAGTCAGAAAATGAATATTCTCAGAATTGGACGGGACAAAAGCCAAAGTGCCTATTTTTCCGGAAGTCATCAGATGCCAGAATACGAGACACAGAGGAGCTAGGGGCCACCACACCACCTGGCCACGCGGGCCAGGCTTGGCCGCGCCAGGGGGTGGTGTGGCCAGCCCAGGCACCCCCTTAGCCTCTCCTTCCACCTATAATATGCCCTCGGGACGAAAACCCTAAGGACCCGATCAAAAAATCCACGAAAGAGTCTGTAGCCGCCGTCATCTCCATCCCTAGATCAGGAGGGATCTGAAGCTCTTCCCGGCACCCTGCCGGAGAGGGGAATTCACCCTAGAGGCCTTCTTCATCACCATGCAAGTCTCCGGTGTGATGCGTGAGTATTTCATCCTTGGACTACGGATCCATGTAGTATCTAGATGGCTGGTTCTCCTCCTCTGTGCTTTCATGTTTAGATCTTGTGAGCTCCGTTCATGATCAAGATCATCTATTTGTAATTCTACATGTTGTGTTTGCGGGGATCCGATGGATATTGAGATGCTATTTCAGATTGATTATTGATTCTATCATGTCTTTGTTATTTGTGATCTTGCATGCTTTCTGTTGTTAGTAGCTATCTTGACCAAGTAGATGCTACCAACTCCAAGAGTTAGTATTTATGCTCGATAGTGGGTTCATGCCTCTGGTAATCTGGGGAAGTGACAGAAATCTCTAAGGTACTAGATGTGTTGTTGCTACTAGGGAGAAAACAACAATCCTTTGTTCATAGAACAATCGTATTGTTTACTTTACACGCAATTCGTAAAGCAATAATCTGTTGCTTGCAACTTAATACTGGAGGGGGTTCAGATGATAACCTGAAGGTGGATTATTAGTCATAGATGCAGTTGGATGGCGGTCTATGTATAATGTTGTAATGCCCAATCAAGTCTCAAAGGATTCAAGATGATTAGTAAATGCATGTATTGCTTTCTCGATGTTTGTCAATTGCCCCACCGTAATTTGTTCACCCAGCATGTTATCTATCTAAGGAGAGCCACCTCGGGTGAACTATGGATCCCGGTCCTTTTCTTTTACATAAAATCTACAAACTGTTTACTGCTTTGTGTTTACTTTCTGCAAACTATTACTTCCTTCCATTCGATACGTTTAATCCTTTGTTTTCAGCAAAACCGGTGAGATTGACAACCTCATCGCAAGTTGGGGACAGAGTTCTGTGGTTGTGTTGTGCAGGTTTCCACGTTGCTACTAGTAACACGTTTGGGGTGTTTCTTTGCTCCTACTGGTTCGATTAAACCTTGGTTTCATAACTGAGGGAAACTTGCTGCTGTGCTCAGCATACCTTCCTCTTAGGGGCCATCAACACCAAGCCATCAAGATACTGCCCCCTCCCACCTTGAACGCAACCAAGGAATTATATTATCTTTTATGCTGAATGAATGAATAAATAAGCAAATAAATAAATTCCAAAAAGGGGGGCATATAGCTACACAGGGGCAAGAGGTACTTCAGTGATGCAGTTTCATAGACCATCATGAGTATACAATTATAGGCCTAAGTTGAGTACCATGAGGAGTGCAAGGTCATAGGCTAGGTGCGTGAAACAATCAACTTGTAAGATTTTTTTCACATAAACCACATGAAGCTTTAAAACAAAGTGAAATAAAAAGATACTTGGAACCCCATCCTTATTAGTATTGTTTACATGAATTTTATAGCTCAAAATTCTTTTTTATTCTTTATGGAGGATTAACATATGTATTCAATGCTTACTTTTGGTACGGGATGCAAAACATCTCAAGGGAAGACATAAAACTAAGTAGTGAGTCTTCCAGTCAAGGGCATGAAAATGAGAAGTTGCCCAAAAATAAAGGCATGAAAACACCAATGCCAATCATGAAAAGTGTCTCTTATTCTATCGGTTCATCAAAGTGTGCTTGAAGGTTTATTTAGTTCATTATTTGTTTTATCACACCATCACTTATTGTTTAGCATATTTATAGATGTGTAAAAGATAAAACTTGATAGTACACTTGCATATTATGTTTCATTGAAAGGAATTGAGCCTACGAACTCTACATGATAATAAAGGAAGCAAAGGTAACAAACTCCAAAGTCCATGTTTAGTTTTATCACCTTCATGCTTGAGGACGAGCATAGGTTAAGCTTGGGGATATTGATGCATGTAAAATGCATACATGAAATTTATAATTTGTTAACATGTTTTCCCACATATTTGCATCATATATAATGTTATATACATGTTTTATATTGATTTTTGGGGATTTACCAATGATCCCCTTTATTTTGGCTATAACCCTACAGGGCAGAAACACCCTGTTTTCAATGTTATTGATGTTTCAGGACCTATATGAAGTCAAATGGACCTGCACTTTTGGAATGCCAATATTTATCCACGAGAATCATTTGGAGCACAAGAATCTCACCCGGAGGGCCAAACTAGCCCAGGTGGCGTGCCCAGGCCAGGTGGGTGCGCCACCCATGCTCGTTTCCTCCTCGGCCATCTGATCGCCTCGATTCTTTCACCCATGAAGTTCTCTTGACCTAAAAACCCCTATATATGGACCCCCTAGGGAGTCCTCGGAGAGAGCCACGAGAAGCCACTAGAAACGAAAACACCACCAAATAGAGTCAGATCTAGCGAATATTGGAGAGGGAAACTCCATCGGAGCCACCTCCTGGGAAATCTCCACCTTCTCCAACATCTCTAGCATCATCACCGTGATGAAGAGGGAGTAGTACACCTCCAGGCTATGGGTTTGTGGCATTAGCTTGATCTATTTCTCTATTGTTCTTCATAGATCTAGTACCATATGAGCTGCCCATCATGATTATGGTCATATTTGTAATTCTTATGTGGTGGATCTTTGTTCTATGATTTGATATTTGAGATTGGAATCTATTTTGTGTAATATGTTTTAATAGATGCATATCATGCACCCCATTCTTCATTGCTTGTTTTGATCCAACGTGTATGCAAGAACTTGTATGGGGAGAAGTGTGTGTTAGATGGAGTAGCCTGGTGGTAGAGATTGAATTGTGACGCATAATATTCAAGATCTACTTTGGTTTTTACCTTTCTTTTGCTTCCTCACTAGGGAGAAAGTGAAATCATGTGCTATAGTTATCACGTGACAGTGTGATGATCTTGTTAGATCAAGGTAGCATATTTGTATTTCAGACATCATGTAATATTGCTTAAAGCTATACTCTAATTTGTTCTTAAATCAAGATTACATGGAGATTTCCCTTTCTTGAGGAGTATAAGAGAGATATGTATTCCATCTCAATATTAGAATGTGATGCCCATATTAATTCCTTTAACAAGCACTTATAGAATTTCCATGAATCTTTGTCATTTATGAATTGTTTTATGATCACTACAACCTAAAAAGAGAGTAGACAAGTGAACCCATGAACCCCGATATGATTTTTATCATTAGAAACACCTTTCCATTGCATCTACTATCATTTATAATTTCTGCAATTTTATTATTTCAAAAATACAAAAATACTTTGTCTATTTGTAATCACTCATAAAAACCAAAAAAAACTCTACTATCTTCCATATCATATAGTTTGCATTACTTTACTTTTCTTTACTTTATTTACTTTGTTTTATATTTATTTCATATTACTAATACAAAACCTTGTGCTTGACAACCACTTGGTGGAGTTGGGGAAACAAGACAAATTATTTTATTGTACAGGTTGCTTGAAGAGGAGAAGGAAAATGTCCACACAATTCCCCGAGAGTTCTATATAAACCCTCGAGTCACCCTTGTGGGAAAAAGAAGCTTGCTAAAACACTCTGCACTTGGAGTCCCAACGAAAAGTGGTTGTGTTTGTTGCCATCGGTGACATCTAATTTTTGTGAAGTGGGACAAGCCTAGGAGATAGGTTCAGATGACGAATGAGTTGAGATGTGTTTCCAGGATTGTACCATAAAGTCATGATGTATGAGAAATATGATGTGAATGGGTATCGCTTCCATACAGAGTTTCACCAGAATAATCGGCCTAATGCAAAAACTATAAATATTGGGGTCTTCACCAGAAGAGCCGATGGAGCCAATGACATTGATTACTACGAAAGGTTAGAGAATGTATACGAGCTGACGTTCAATCGTACAAACCTAGAACTCAACCTCGTTGTATTCAAATGCCATTGGTTCACCCAAACAGTGGACGAAGAAGTACCTCTACCATTGGGTTAGTTGAAGTTAGGCCTTCAACCACCTATAGCTGAGCCTATGTCTTTGTTGTGGCATACCAAGCCAAGCAATTTTATTATTTTCCCTACCCATGCTAGAAAGAGGAACTCAAGGGCCAGGAAGTCGTGTTACATGTATTGCTACATGGTAAGCTACCCATGCCTTCCACCGACGATTACAACAACATTGTCCCTGTAACATACGAGGGAATTTTCTATCAAGATCAAGAGAACTTCGGGGACTTTGACTTACAAACGGGTGGTCTTGAGGACCTAGAGAATGATGCACAAACCCGTGGTGAGGTAGTGGTGAACATAAAGGACATAGATATGCTCTCAAGTTACATGCGGCAATGACTAATGAGCCTCCATCGTGCGATGAGCCTCCAAGTTACTACTCACGTGATAGTGATAGTGATAATGAGGACCCAATACTTAATTATGAGAGTGATGATTCATGGTATGCCTTTATTCTTATTATTTATTTTTCAACATGCTTATTAATTATATTAAGTCTTTATGCTTAGTGTCTCCATTTATTATGTCTTTATTTTTAGTATTTATTTTTTCAACGTGCTTTTTAATTGCATTACGTCTTTATGCTTAGTGTTGACATTTTATTATGTCTTTATGCTTAATTGTTTACTCTTTCTCAATGCATGTGATTGACTAATATGAGCCAAGGCAAGGAATCAAAGGCCTCCTTGCTTAAGTCGATGAGCCAAGAGAAGGTTACCAGAAGTGGAAGAGCACCTCGTCGCACGCCATGTGTCGTGTCGTGGTTTTTGACACTGGGATCGTCCCCTTTGAAGTTCGGCCAGGGGCACAGTGCCTTCTAAGCGAAATCGGGGAACCTAGCAAACGCAATCATACAGAGAGGGACATAGTGTTTTTTACCTAGGTTCAGGTTTGATATGATCGAATCCTTGTGTCCTGCAACTATCTAGTATCTTATTGCCACAGAGTTTTACACTTGTCTTCTCTCTTTTTCCCCTCCCTCTCGATCGACCTGGGCCTCCTTTTATACGAGTAAGGGGTCACCACAGGGGTCGGAGATCGTGTCATGCCGAGGGCTTAGCCATGCGTCGCTATTGACTCGCAATGTGGCCTACTAGCCCTACTCTTTTGTCGTGTGTCGCTTACTGGGCGGTGGCAGGCTGGTGTTGGTCTTGACTTGATTGGGCCCTTGCCTCTGGGTGGTTCACCAGGATGACGACTGGTGTTGTCGGTGGGGGTGCTAGCGAGACCCAAGTGGGCATCCCGATTGAACCATCAAGTGCCATGCAGTGAAACCTTGAGTGCATGTTAGCCACGCTTTGGGTGGGCGCTACCATAGGGTGATGCGTAGTCTTGACTCTTCTGCTGGATCAGTGTACAGTCTGCAGGTCGTCAGGTGTTACATGCCAACTACCAATCTTTATCTTCGGGGGCCCTTCCAACCTAGGAAGAGGACCCTCGAATCTGCCCTGGGAGGCCTTCCCGAGCCTCCCAGATAGACAAGCCGCAGGGCACTCAGCCCGGAGCCCGTGGTTGCATGACTCGGGAGAGCACGAAATGGATAGTAGCCCCCGGGCGGTGTGCAATCTTAATGGTTTTGAGGCCCGAGGCGGTACCCCGCCCAATTAGGGAACCGGACCGGGGGCGGCCCACGAAGTTTTCTTGGGCCCTGACCAGCAAATTCTGATGAAGATCTTGGAGCAATGGTTCCGCTGCCAAGGGGAATCCAAAGGGCTTCCCTTGCAGTGGTTTACGTCTTCAGTGCTCTGCTGAGCGGCTCCCCCTTAGCCTATTTAAGGGGAATGTTCGTTTGCGGTACCAAACTTGGTGGGTGAGCGCACCGCGGTACTCGAGTTACCATCAATCGCGCGGAGGGGCCATAGTAGATTCGCCAATTGTCCAGAAGGGCCAAATGAGGGTGAATACAAATCTAACGGCCAAACGGTCGTTTGAACCAGACGGAAAATGGTTGAACTCAAATACCGCCGTTAGGTCAACTCTTCTTGGCCCGCCATGTCAGTGTTCCCCGTTATCTTTTGCGGTCATGGACTAGCTTACCCCTGCGTGGACCAGATCCCTGAGTGGACCAGATCTATTTCTTTGCTCTGCTCTGGTCTTCTCCCCTGCTCCCCTCCCCATAACATTTGCTCAGCTCCGGCCGCTCGTCTCAGATCGGAGCTCGCACTTGCTCTAATTTGTGTCCCCGCCATGTCCGGTCAACCTCCCATGCCTCTAATCGAAGCTTGTAGCCGTCGCCATTGCATCGTCTGCCGTATCGGAGCTTCGCGTCCCCGGACTAATATCTCGCCTCTGGCTAGTCCTTCTCGCACGGCGGAGCGCGTCCCGTCGGGCGATCCAGGCCGGCGACCAGCCTCGGGAAGTTGCGTGCTGCCGCGCACCCCAGGCATGGTAGCCCTAGCATAGTAGTTCGACGACCACGCTCTCATGGCCACCGTGCTGGGCGTCCGTCCCGCCGTGTCGCCGGCAGAGTTGCTGTTGGCTTTTAGGTCTCTCTTTGGGATCAGACGAAATGAGGTCAATATTGAGGTATGGGCACCGCCATTCGATTTTTTCATCCGGTTCGAGCACAACTCAGACACCGAGCGTGTTCTACATTCTTCCCGTTCTTTCGAGTGCCGCGGGGAGAAAATGAGCTTCATGCGATGGCATCATGCCTGTGGGTGGGACGATCGCTTGGGGCAGCTTCGTTTCTTCTCCAAACTTGGCTTTGACGGCCTCCCATTGGATGCTTGGGAGCCAGAGGTCCTCAAGCAGGTCGTTAGTAGCCTTGGCGGCGAGCTGGTGGAAATCGTGCCACCGAGCGACAGATGGGTCATCAAGGTAAAGGTGTGGCTGAAAGATCCTGACGCTGTTCCTAGGATGTATGAGGTGCAGATTCCAAGAAGGGCAGGGCGACAGCTTTGCTGGAAGCACTCGGTCATCATCCACCTGGAGGAGGTTCTGGAATCGGTACATGGCATTCAGGGCCCCGAAGAGGCTGCCAGGAAGCGCCCTCGTCGCCTGCAGTGTTGTCCTGGAAGGATCGATGGCACAGGACCGCCACCGTTTCGTGATGGGGCACACAGTTTCGGTGGGGGGACCGGGCTTGGACAAGCTGGTGGTTCTGATTTCCCTCGAGTGAAGACAAAGCTCTAGTGAATTGCCGTGGTATGTGTGGCTAATGAATTTGTAGTATGGAGAGCGTAACAGGAAGTTAGCATCGACTAAAAATGTGTAATAGTTTGAATCGATGTAGTACGTGTGTGTAATAGTTTGAAGTAGTATGTGTGTGTAATAGTTTGAATCGATGTAGTATGTGTGGGTAATGAATTTAATGTAGTGTGTGTGTGTAATAGTTTGAATCGATGTAGTTGAACACCGTGCTTTATAATTTCTGTGAATAACCAAGGACAACCTCATGAAAAGAGGGTGGTCTGGCAATGAGCAATGTCAATTCTGTGGATGCTAGGAAAATGTAGTCCATCTCCTCTTCAAGTACAAGGTAGCTACATTTGTAACACGTTGAACTGCAGGACCATTTTGCAGGCAACACAAGACAAAGGAAAAAATGGTTTACAACACAGACAACAGACGCAAAATCTGTAGTCTGGGATAAAAGGATGCCAGTTAACTGGATTGAACCATGACTAGTAATTGAAGGAAATATGTACTTGATAGTATTTGCTTACAACAGTAGTACTTCCATACAAAAGGGTCTTATACCTGCAAAAATGTGGGCTAA
Organism: Avena sativa; assembly: GCA_916181665.1. Lineage (NCBI taxonomy): Eukaryota > Viridiplantae > Streptophyta > Magnoliopsida > Poales > Poaceae > Avena > Avena sativa. The sequence goes on from OV702289.1 coordinate 599,365,256, forward strand.
ACTTCCTACTAGTTTATAGAGCAATTCGTCAGCATTTCATCTACAAAAGCCATTCTTCAGTCTGAACTTAACTATTCTACACTGAAGAAACTACAGATCTCCACCAGAAAAGTTGGCTGGCCAATTGCCTTGAGAGGACATAAGTTCTTTGATCATTTAACCCAAATTGATCTATTGCCTTCCCACCAAACTACAAGAAATCTGCATCGTTCATGCACGAGCGATTTACTTGCGCCAGTCCCGGTTCAGTTGGACCATCCACGCCACCGCAACGATTTCTTCGAAACTGAAATTCGACATCTCCTTCTCGGGATCATAGGTCCGTGTGGACTCGAACCTGAATTCCGGGGCTGAGCTGATGCCCGCCGCCGGCTCTGGCTGTCGAACAATCTAGCATGCTGAGTGTAGACGCTTGGTCGCAGCCACGGTACGGCCTTCATCGGTACGTAGGATGGAGCGTCTTTGCCGCAGACGGCGTGCTCCCAGCCTACCCCACTGAGGTAAGGTAGTCCGCGCCGAAGCGTGGACGCGAGAGTTCCTAGACCTTGGCGTTGCCCTGTTCGAGGGTGTGTACCCTCGGCGGCGGCATGCTCTCATGAATGATTTGATACGTACCTTGTTCCCACTGCCTAGAGCATGCCGTAATGCCGCCGCGTGATTTCTCCACATCGCTCTCTTGCCCCTGCTTGCCGCATCTGGCGCCGATGATGGCGCAGTCGCCACCGCGGCCGATTCGGCACATTCGGGGAAATCATCCGCCTAGCAGGGCAATGGGAGACCGGCCTTGAAGTAGAGCTTCATGGCCTGCCTTAGAGGGGCTAAATACCCCAGTTTTGGTGGCTATCGAAGTGGCTTAGGCGGGGACATGTTACCCTAGTTGGTGCGACGCGGAGGAGCTGTGCAAGGTGAACTGTGGTTAGTCGGAGAAGGGGAGTGAAAGACTGACAGTAGGTTTGGACTATGGGCACGCGTGAAAATAACCATTTTTCATTTCCTTAGAGGGTAATAATTCGACACTCGTTGCATTAACAACTCAATCTTTATTTCCCTTCTCAGCATAAGAGTGCGAACATATTAAAAAGATCGGTCATGGCTATCCACCTCATCGGGCAATGTACAAGGACAGGTAGGACCTGGGACCAGGTAGGACAGGGGTGAAGATCCGGACGGGAAACTTCATCAGCACCGGCGAACGCATTGTCTCCGGGCTCATTCAGCGCTTTGGAAACCTCATCGGGCAATGTACAAGGACAGGTAGGACAACGCTGGCTGCTTCGGCACGCGCCCGCTTCCGCACAATGGCCTCTTCATCAAGCTCGGCGCGCACAAGGTCTACGTTGCTGTGGACGTCTCGTGCATTCATCCGCGTCGTGTCGTTGATGCGGGGGAACCACCCCTCACTGTGGATCGCGGGACGCGTATCGCTCGCTCCCCGGACCATGCGGAGGTGATGATGACTGCGCCAGGTGCAGGCGCAAGCAAGGATCTAGCGCCAGACCTGGAGGTAACAGCCAAGGCACCGAGGAAAGGTAGAGGACCTCCACTAGAGAGGCCTGAGAACGTACTGAGGGAAGCTATGGATAGCTTGGCTAACCCGGTAGCAGCAGTGGTAGATCCGGCTCAGGCACAGGCCGAGCTAGAGGAAACTCGGCAAAAAATACTGGAAGGCGCAAAGAAAATAGCCGCGGCTCAGCAGTCGCTGAACATGACGCTACATGAGTACGCAAAGGCAAACAAAGTTGATGCGGTGAAAGTAAAGGGAAGAAATCTCATAAGCGAGATGAACAGAGAAGGTGATGATGGAGCAAAAGGGTCGGAAAACTATCTGTCTGTGGGGTTGCCGAGGTATAGCACCCCGGTGAAGAACCTTAGAGCAGCAGATGCGTCCGCGTCCGAGCTAGAGGGTCTAACGGGTGAGGCCCATCAAAGACAGCAAGATAGGGTTAACAAGCTGGTTCGGATCGCGAACAGGCAGAACGAAGTGCTGCTGAGAGATAACCCGGAGAGATCTGGGGCCTCCAAGATCGTCCATTCGGTGATGGGTAACCCGGAGAAATCCGCTGGAGCCGCATCATCGCCTCATGGTGGTCCGAGGAGAGAAGAGGTAGTAACCTCGGCCAGACGGAACAAACAGATCGTCCCGTACGACCCAACGCATGCGGGAAAAGAAAAAGAGATGCGGAAGAATGATGATCGATGGAGTGTGAGACGAGGTGAAGCTGGCCGAGGTAATCACGACCAAGGCAATGTCGGTCAAGGGAACGCTGCCAACAGCAATGCCGGACAGCGCAACTCCGCAGGAGCAGGACAACCGCAACAGCGGAATATACCGAGGCAAGAGCAAAGCACCGGCCGAGGTATGCAGCAGAAAGGTGCGCAACAAGAGCAAAACCGATACAACGATGGTGATTCGGAGATGGTGAACATAGGGTACCCCAGACCGGGCTATCATGTGATAGGGTCTAGATTGGGAAGCAGGGATTTGATGCCGGATGACGCCAGGTTAAAACTGGATCGCCTATATAGGTCGGAACAGATCGAATGTCAAGGTCCTCCGGGTCCAGCGTGCTTTGGACCCCGGATCATGAAGGAACCGCCGGTACCCAACTTCCAATTACCCAGAGGCACGAAGACGTATGACGGCAATACCAAGCCAGAGGATTGGCTGATAAACTACGCTACGGCGGTGAAAATTGCAACTGGCAACTTGAGATAGGCTGTACGTTACGTGCCCCAGATGTTGGAAGGCCCGGCCAGAGTATGGCTGAATAATTTACCACCTGGAAGCATCAACTGTTGGCTAGATTTTGAAGAAATGTTTATCAGCAACTTCTCAAGTACGTATCAGAGGCCGAACAGACCGCAGACCCTAGCAATGTGCAAGCAAAGACCTAACGAGACGGATCGTGAATTCTTAACCCGGTGGTGTACCGTGAGAAACTCATGTTAGGGTGTCATAGAGTCACATGGCATAGCGTGGTTTGCACAGGGATGCAGATATGGCAGCGATCTATGGATGAAGTTGCAAAGGAAAATGCTAGTTACGCTGGCAGAAATGATCCGGATTGCTGATTCGTATGCATTGGGCGATCCGACTCAACCTAGGCTCGTGTCAAGCGAGTCAAACGAGGAATACTATCAGAGGGATGGAGCTGGGTCATCCTAGAGGAATGATTACAGAGGAAAAGGAGAGATGACAGACCGGACCATCGCTACGGTTTGCAACAAGTTGCAACTGTGAATCAAGATCAACCCGGAACAGGGAGCAACCAACGCCAGAGAACTGGAGGGCAATGGACTCCAAGAAATGATGGCAAGAAAACATGGACACCAGAGCAAAAGAAATAGTGGCAGGAAAAGAAGGACCGTCCGAGGTATACCTATGAGTCGATGCTGGACCAGCCGTGTAAGTTTCACACGCCAAATCCGAATAGCCTGGCGGGTCACACGACGAGGCAATGTGAGTGGATGCGAAAGATAGAGCAAGGTGGTTCGGGGAATGCTCAGGCACCCCGAAATGATCAACATCGGCAGGAGTTACCCCGGCAGCAATTGCTCTCCGGAGCAAACATGCAGCAGCTAATGTTGCCTCCCCCTCCACCGAGGTATGACAACAATGAGAGAAGGGATGCGGCGCATCAGGTGGAAAATCAGCAACAACCGGATCAGAGGTACCCCGGAAACGAGGGAAGGAATGAGTACAGGGAACATCACCAGAGTTATTGTGTGTTCACGACTGAGGAAACAGATAGAAAGAGCTTGCAGCGCCGACATATGGAGGTCAATGCGGTCATGCTAGCGGTGACGAGGTACATGCCTTGGTCGGACTAGGAAATCACCTGGAACATCAAAGATCACCCTAAACTTATGCCGAGTCCAGGTTCGTATGCGCTAGTACTAGATCCGACATTCATTGGACCGAACATCAATGTGAGGTTCTCCAAGGTTTTGATTGATAATGGGAGTAGCATTAACATCATGTATGCGGATACGATGTGCAAGTTGGGCATCTCGGAGAACATGCTCCAAGCTACGAGAACAACTTTCCATGGCATTGTACCAGGCATTTCTTGTGAGCCCATAGGCAATGTCCGGGTCGACGTGTTATTCGGCACAAGGGATAACTTCCGAACTGAAAATCTGGAGTTTGAGGTGGTGAACTTGGAAAGTGCGTATCACACGTTACTCGGAAGACCAACATTGAACAAATTCATGGCAAGCTGTCACATTAGTTATCTGAAGATGAAGTTGCCCAGGCCAAATGGAGTAATTACCATTGCTGGAGACTTCCGACGTTCCATGGAGTGCGCTTTGGCTGAGTCTAATCTAGCCGAGTCGCCTGTGATTGCGCAAGAAAAAAGAAAAATCCAAGAGGTGGTGGCATTAGCTCAGTCCGCGCAGCAATATATGCCGACATTAAGTAACCCGCATGGCAGCATTTCATTTCAAGCCGCAAAGGACACCAAGAAGATTCCAGTTGATAACATGTTTCCGGAGCGCACCGTAACAATTGGTGCCGGGTTAACTGACAAATAGGAAAGCGAGCTCGTCAACTTCCTCTATGAGAATCGGGATATTTTTGCTTGGTCTACACAGGACTTGCAAGGTGTTCCGAGGGAGTTGGCCGAGCACTCTTTGAACGTAAGACCCGGAGCAAGGCCGGTGAAGCAACCTCTCTGCCGCTTCGCCGAGGATAGGAGAAAAGTCATTGGAGACGAGATAGCTCGGTTACTGGCAGCAGGATTTATCATGGAGGTACTGTATCCGGATTGGCTCTCTAATCCGGTGCTGGTAGAAAAGAAGAAGGATGATCCGAACGTGGCAGTGGTTTGGCGTATGTGTATCGATTACACGAACCTGAACAAGGCGTGTCCAAAAGATCCATTTCCACTGCCGAGGATAGATCAGGTCATAGACTCGACCGCGGGATGCGAATTGTTGTCATTCATTGATGCATATTCTGGCTTCCACCAGATACCTCTGAACCCGGATGATCAAATAAAGACGGAGTTTATTACCCCGTACGGGGCTTACTGCTATCACACTATGCCGTTTGGTTTACGTAATGCAGGTGCAACGTACCAAAGATGTATGCAAAAATGTTTGCACGACCAAATAGGTCAAAACGTAAAAGTATACATGGATGATGTGGTTATCAAGACTAAGGAAAGCGCAACGCTCCTTGATGACATAAGGCAAACATTCGCGAACTTGAGAAGGTTCCGGATGAAGCTTAACACGGAAAAATGTACCTTCGGTGTCCCGGCTGGAAAATTACTCGGATTTCTCGTCTCCAGCCGAGGTATCGAAGTTAATCCAACTAAGATCCGAGCCATCGAATGAATGGAGCTACCGAAGTGTCTTAACGATGTCCAGAAGTTCACTGGATGCCTGGCATCGTTGAGTCGGTTTGTATGTCGGTTGGGAGAAAAGGCACTGCCTCTCTACCAGCTCATGAAAAAGTCGGATAAATTCGTTTGGACGCCACAGGCCGATGAAGCCTTTGTGCACTTGAAAAAGATGTTGGCCACTGCGCCAGTGTTAGCCTCTCCACTATCAAAGGAGCCAATGTTGCTCTATGTAGCCACAACCAACCGAGTTGTAAGTGCAGTAATCGTAGTGGAACACAATGAAGAGGGTAAGTCGGTGCAGATGCCAGTGTATTACCTGAGCGAGGTATTGTCTGCCTGAAAACAGAACTACCCACACTTTCAAAAGGTGGCATACGGTGTCTATATGGCCGCGAAGAAGTTAAAGCATTACTTTGAGGAGCACCCCATCAAAGTAATATGTGAAGCCCCCATATCCGAGATAATGGGTAACAAGGATGCGAGTGGCAGAATCGCAAAATGGGCAATTGAGCTAGCCCCTTATGCACCCCAATACGACAGAAGAGAAGCGATCAAATCTCAGGCTGTGGCAGACTTATTTGTGGATTGGGCCGAGGTACAATACAAACCACCGCCACCAGATCCGAATTACTGGAGGATGCACTTTGACGGGTCGAAAACCAAAACCGGATTAGGCGCCGGGGTTGTGCTTACCTCACCAAAGAAGGACCAGCTAAAGTACGTATTACAGATCCATTTCGCGGCATCGAACAATGTCGCTGAGTATGAGGCTCTTGTGCATGGGCTCAAAGTGGCAAAGGAGATTGGCATATGTCGGATAATATGTTTGGGCGACTCGGATCTGGTGGTGCAGCAGGTGTCCGAAGTGTGGGATGCCCTGGACCCAAACATGACACTATACAAATTTCACGTGCAGAAGATATCTGGTTACTTCGAGGGGTGTGAATTTCACCATGTACCCCGGGCAGAAAACAAGGCTGCCGACATGTTGTCGAAGCTTGGATCGACCAGACAGGCAATTCCACCGGGCGTAGCATTGGAACACCTCAGAAAACCATCTATCAGGCCGTCCCCAGGAACCGACTCGATCTATGTCCCGGAAAATACGGAATCCGGAGCTGAGCCCATGGACATTGACATGGGAGGTGGTACGCGAGACCCGGGGACTGCGTCAGCAAACCCGGGGACTGCCTCGGCAAACCCGGGGACTACCTCGCTAGACCCGGGGACTGCTCAGCGTGATCCGGCTGAAGTTATGCCGGTGGATCAGATGGAAATTGATGAGGAGATATTCCCTCCATGAACCATACCAGCTTGGGCACTGCCTATATTCCAATTCCTGAAACATGGAACGTTACCCGCTGAGGAGGTGTTAGCCAGGCAAACTCAGAGGAGAGCAAAAGCATACACAATCATCAATTCCGAGTTATACAAACGGAGTGTAACCAACGTCCTACAAAGATGCGTTGACCCGGAAGAAGGGCTTGACATCCTGCGAGATATACACCAAGGAGAATGTGGGCATCATGCCTCATCCCGAGCCTTGGTGGCAAAGGCGTTCCGGCATGGATTCTACTGGCCGAGTGCCTTGGAACAAGCAGAAGATCTGGTGAGAAAATGCAATGGTTGTCAGAGGTACGCCACCAAGACACATATGCCTATGTCGGAACTCAAGACCATACCAATTAGATGGCCATTTGCTGTATGGTGCTTGGATATGGTTGGCCCGTTCAAACCAGCAAGAGGGAACATGACACACATTTTGGTCATGGTGGACAAGTTTACAAAATGGATTGAAGTGAAACCTATAAGAAAATGTGATTTAGCTACGACCGTGACATTTCTCAAAGACATCATCTTGAGATACGGTTATCCACACAGTATTATAACTGATAATGGAACAAATTTTGCGGAAGGAGCATTTGCGCGCTTCTGCCGAGATAAGAAGATCCGACTCGATGTCGCCTCGGTAGCCCACCCCGCATCGAATGGACAAGTGGAAAGATCCAACGGATTAGTATTATCCGGGATAAAACCCCGGCTCATTGAGCCGCTGCAAAGATCAGCGGGGTGCTGGATAGAAGAACTACCAGCGGTACTGTGGAGCTTAAGAACAACTCTGAATCGATCAACAGGCTATACGCCATTTTTTCTGGTATATGGGGCATAAGCTGTATTACCAGCCGTCATAGAGCATGATTCGCCTAGGGTCACCCAATACAAAGAAGCCGAAGTGCAAGAAGCCCAGCAAAATGATGTTGATCTGCTGGAAGAAGCGAGAGAACTGGCACTGTCCAGATCCGCCATATATCAGCAAAATCTCCGACGCTATCATAGCCGGAAAGTGTGCCCCCGAGTCTTCCGGGAAGGCGATCTGGTGCTCCGGTTGGTACAACGTACTACTGGCATGCATAAACTATCACCCCATGGGAAGGGCCATTCATTGTGAGCAAAGCATTGCACAATGATTCTTACTATCTTATAGATGCAAAGCCACAGGAAAAGAACAAGGCGGACAGGTCCGGAGAGGAATCCAAGCGACCGTGGAATGTAGCACTACTTCGTCCCTTCTACACTTAGCTAAGAAGTGTATGTATCTGAGTCGTCTCATATGTCGGTATGTATGTTGGTAATGAGCTTATCAATGAAACAGCAGCGCCTCGAGCAGTAACTCGGGGACTGCCTTAATAATGTTTGTCGTAATTTCTTATGCGGTAGCTGGAATAAGTCGTTCTACGTAACCCGGATTAGTAATGTGTGAGCACCAAAAACCCAACCCTTCGACTTGCTGCTGTCCAACAAGAATTGGCTTCATGGCAAGCAAGGGAACAAGTTTGGAATTGCGTAGCACATGAAAAACAACTAAGGAAACGAATTTATTCGAGCTAACATTTGTCTTTCGGACTAACCCTGTATTTATCTTCAAGTTATTATGCTGAATTATTTTGAGCCAAGCCCCAAAAGTTTCTAAGTATTGTTAAGACAATTTTTGAAGCTCGAATTCGTAAGTCGTAAAACCGAATCAAGGTAGACACGGACCGAGCCAAAGAATCGGACGAACAAGAAAATGAAACTCAGGGACTACGCCTAGGTTAATCCGGCATAAAAACATAGTAGCAAAATATCACATATCTGGCATACAATTGCACCCGGCATACCGGGGATCTGATAAATTTTCAAGTTTTTTAGAACTAAGGAGCAGCAGGAGGAGCTGGTTCGGCGTTGTCGTTGATGTCTTCAATATCTGAAGCATCATCTTCCCCGTCCTCATCCGACCCATCTTCAACATTCTCATTCTGCTCGTCCCCAGCGGATTCCAGGAAGCTCGACCCTTCAATCCAGTCATGAATAGGAGAATATTCGACGAGGTTGTAGGCACAAGCCTGGCGCCGAGCTACCCACTCCGGGTCATCGGTCCATCTGGATCCGGTGTGCCGGCGTGTGAGGAGGCTGAGGTCGATCTTCTCGTACCATGTGAGAATATGATGAAGGATGGTGTCAGCTGCGGCACGACCAACAGATTCTCTCTAGAGGTCAAGCTGGGTCTCAACTTCCATTAATTTCTCGACGAGAGTCGAGATGGTCTCCGGGCTACCCTCTCCGGGCCAGAACGTATGAAGATGCACACTGCAACGTCGAGGATATCCTTGCCATAATTCTTGATGGTCTCCACGCGAGAGGACAAGCTGACCAATAGGTCCTCCATGTCCAAGGGAATGTTCTCACCATCAGGAGCAATGGGGGTACCCCTCTCTCGGCGAAATTTGGCAACAGCAGCACTGGCAATCGCAGTACCCTCTGGAAAGTGGTCTGGAAACAAGGCAAAGGAAGAAGGTAAAGAAAAGACATATGAGGTAACCCGGAGAGTTATGTCGGACAAGGGAAAGGAACTTACGAGAAATATGGCTATGGATCCGGGTCAACTCCTTGATGCAGGCATCACGTCTTTTGCGAAGTTGCTCAAGCTCAGCGTTTGCCGACCCAAGCTGGACATCGGATTCTCTGAGTAGGTCCTGGCCCTTAGAGATCTGGAGAGTAAGGCGCTCACGCTCTTCGGTGAAGTTCTGGCCAACTTTTTGGAGCTCGGTTTTGTGTTGGGCCTTCATCTTCTCCATCTTAGCCTTGAGCTTGGCTATCTCGTCGTCCTTGGTCCGGAGGAGGGCAAGCTCATCATTCTTCTTCTTCACCTTGGCCTGATGCTGCCCTGCTTGTTCGAGAAAATGCAGCATCATATCAGGCACGGGCACACTATCCTCAAGCGATGCTGAAATAGTATGTTGACCCGGCAAAGCCGAGGAGTGAATGTTTGCCAAGCCAAGGAGAAGAAGAAATGGAAAACACAACAAGGTCGGACAAAAGAGGACATACCCCGGATTTCCTCCAAGTTCTTCTGCATAATTTTGTTCTCAGCCTCCACCCTAGCTGCAAAAACCGAATGAGGAGATTAGTCCGGCAGAAACAAGTAAAGAAAAACATAGAGGTGCCGAGGGAGAAAATTACCTCTCTTTTCATGTTCTGCACCATGTGCAACATGTTTTGCGCGCAGGATCTTGTGGGTATCAAGCAGGCGTTGAAATTCGGTGCTCCGGCGATTGGTGGTTACCTGAAAGAAGTACAGAAGTGTAAAATTAGGTGTGTGCATATTCGAAGTGTGCGAGATCCGGGCCAAGTGGAACTTAACCCGGCTCTAGGTGTGTGCATATTCGAAGTGTACAACATCCGGGCCAAGTGGAACTTAACCCGGCTCTAGGTGTGTGCATATTCGAAGTGTACAAGATCCGGGCCAAGTGGAACTTAACCCGGCTCTAGGTGTGTGCATATTCGAAGTGTGCGAGATCCGGGCCAAGTGGAACTTAACCCGGCTCTAGGTGTGTACATATTTGAAGTTTACATGCAGCTACGTTGGTTTTATAATGAGCATCCGACCGAGTAACAAGCTACTCCCCCAGAGGCTCGGGGACTAATAGTTATTATCTACAGCATGTAAAGGAATTTTCTCAAACCCGGATATTATCTACGTTGGTTTTGAAGTTTACATACCTCCATCATTCGCCCCGCGAGGTTAATTGCCTTGGCGGCAGTATTCATCTGGGCAGAAAATTCTGCGGGGCCAAACTTTTCCGGGAGATCGTCGTTGTGGACAAACTCCGCCTTGTTCCAGTTCATAACGAACTCGATAAGGCTCGGAGGGTACCATTCGCCAGTGGGCATGTGGGGCGCCACCAAGCCCTTCGCATGAGCTTCCTTCCTCTCAACTAGGGCAAGAGCTAGGCTGGTGTGCAGAACCATCTGCTGCGCATCTGTTGGCTCGGCAGGAACATCCATCGCTGCTGGTGATTTCTTCGGAAGCATTGACGACAGGGTTCGCTGCCCGGCCTCGACGGATGTAGACTTGGCAGTATCCGGAGCCTTCTTGCCTTTAGCTTGCAAGGAAGAAGTAACCACGGTGGATTTCCTTTTGGAAGATGCTGGAATGGTTCCTCGCCGAGGCTGAGATGACTCGGAAGAGGCAGAGGAACTTGGCACTGGAGCTGTTGTTGGTTTCCTTGGTGCCGGGGCAGGTGCTGGCTCGGTTGCTGGTACTGGAGCTGCTGCTGGTGCTGGTGTTGTGATAGACTTGGTGGTTGCTGGTTGCGGCAATGCCGAAGTGGTGGATGCCGTCGCCTCGGCTGAACCGACGTCTCCCGCTTCGAGGTCGCGTTCCTCTTGATGAGGTACTGCGAAACCCGGAGCAGCCGCAGAGCCCTCCGGAATAGGGCTCAGCGGGCGTGACTCGTCGTCACGAGGAGGAGAAGGGCCGGACCGAAGGGGAGAAGAGATGCTCGATCCGCTCTGAGGGACCTCCATAGGAGGCCTGAGAAAGAGAATGATGTAAGGAGTGAAATTACCCCGATGCAAGGAAAAGTGAGTTGCGCAGTAAAAAATGACTTATGCATCCGAGGTCTCGGCCTCCTTGGGTTTTCGGGCCCTCCGTGCCGGGGCTTTGCCTGCCCGCTTGGAGGCAGTCTTGTCTCCGGCCTTCTTTTGCCTTTTTGTGGGCTGAGAAGGTTCGAAGGAAGAACTTGATGTGGATCCGCGCTTCTTCTTCGACGCCACCAGAACCGGCTCACCCGTAGCAAGTGGAGGATCCTCGTGGATATGCCCACCGGGGTTAGCTGATGCCGGGAAGGCAAAAGAAAGAGGGACAGCCTCAACAGGTTCAATCACGTCGATATCCGAGCCATCCTCATCATCGGGCCAATCTCTAAGAGAAGAGAATTTACCGCTGGGTCGTTTGGTGGCGTCGGTCATAGGGAGGAACATCTCCTGGTTCGGCTCCTCCTCATCCGGGATTTCTCGGTCCGGCGCCCACTTGAGGGTCGGGTCCATTCCATCCTCGAGAGTTTGCTGAAGGAACAGCTGAGAAAAAGCATGAAGAACAGAGTCAGAAATGTAACAACAACCGACACATACTTCATCCGAATTAAGTTTGCCCCGCGAAGCTTACCGCGGGAGGGAGCATGTCACGACAGTAGTGCTCGATTCCCCATGTCCATTCGGCGGAGAAATCCTTGTGGGTGGTGAAAAGAGCCTTGACCCGGCGAAAGATCTCTGTGTTGCTCAATTCGAAGGAGGAGGTTCGGTTGGGGTCGCGGCCGAAACTCATATGGCACAACTTGTGGGTGCGCTTCTGGAGGGGAGAGATTCGGTTGCGCACGAACGTGATCATAGCATCCTTGTTGCGCAATCCGAGCTTCTTCAGCTCCACGAACCTCTTGTTAACTTGGTTGGCCAGAGCTGTAGGTTTCTTGGGGACCTCCTCCCAGAAATCCGTGTCAGGTAGACCCGGAGCATAGGGCAGCAACCGAATCAAGTCTTCGATACCCTCATTCTGGACGTAGAAGAAGGTCCGGGCCCATCCTTTGCAGGAGTCAAGCCCGGTGACACGGGGAAAGATTGAAAATCTCCGGGGCGAGATGGAGGCAGCTCTGAACTGGGTGAGCTGCTTGTCCTCCGACTCAACGTGGATATTGGGGACAATGTTGCGACGGAGGCCGAAGAACCGGATCCACAGCTCCTTCGTGGGCCATAGTCCGGTGTAGCCCTCGATCGTAGAGGCAAAGGCGGAAAGAGAGGTGATAGCATTTGCTGGGAGATGGTGCGGCTGTAGGTGGTATGTCCTAACCCAATCCCGGAAGAAATCGCTCACCGGGAGACCAAATCCCCGTTGGAAGGGGGACAAGAATACAACAAACTCACCCGGATTGGGTGAGGGGGCCAGTTCGGCGGAGGGGAGACGAGCAGCGACGCCGGCGGGAATACGCCTGGTCCAGTAGATCCAGTCAATGTCGTCTTGACAGACCCACGAACCGGCCCACGTGCCGCGGTCCGCCGCGCCGGCGTCCTCGTCCATCTCCTGCTCGACGACAACGAGTTCCTCCTTCGTCATCTCGTATCCGCTGTCCTCGCTGGAGCTAGCGGCGGCGGGGATCTGAGTCCTAGAATGGCGTGGACCCGTGGATAAGAAGCTGTGCAGCGGTGGCTGCGGTGCGGAGGCACGGGGAGGTGCGGCGGCGGCGCTGCTGCTAGAAAGCACCGGCGGTGGCGTGGTCGCAGGGAAGACGAAGGAGAAAACACAACGGGCGAAGGGGCGCAGAGGTGGAAAAGCGCTAAGGGACGCGCCCCTCCCCTATTTAACCACCCCCAATGATCGATGAGCGGGATCGCGCTGCGCCGACGAGCCACACGGTGTGGCCGTGTATCACCGGCATCAGCCAATCAGAGAAAAGCCACACAGGGGGCCACAAAGTAGATGTGATCCCATGACGCGACGTGCTGTTGCGGTAAACGAGGAGGCAGGCATGACGTGACCCACACATAGTGAAACTAACAATTACTGTGGCGGTTACTGTGCAGGCCCTTAAAATAAGACAAGGTAATGATTAGCCGCCACGTGGGTTGGCGTATGAGAGAAGGAAACGGGGCCCGAATCAAACCATGATAACCATGGGATCCGAGCCAAAGTGGTGACCCGGCGGGCAAGTGAAAACTTGGAACGTGCGAAGGGAACGTAAATCCATATAATCCGAGATAAGGAGCTAACCCGGAATCAAACGTCTAAGGCTCGGACATAAATGAACCTGATGTGGCCTTAGCAGCCAAGGCAGCTAAGATCGTACCAGCTTCGGGGACTAATGTTGGGGGGATACCCCCGGGTAGGGTCACTCCAGGGTATAAGGGTCGAGTTAGCCGAGGTTCGGCAAGGTCAAAGCGGATGCTGACCGAGTCACCTCAAGGCAGGCCAAATCACGGAGTAGCCCGGACCAGGGGGGCGCCTAACGTTGTCTCATCCGACTTAAGGAGTAAGTCGGAAATGCTTGTCTAACTTATATGCAGGAACAGGTGTGGCCGGATCTACTATGATCCGGACCCTCGCTTAGCTTCTGGGAGAAGGAAGGAATCTCTCTGGTCAAAAAAGAAGGTCCGGTACGCACTGCATGAGCGAATAAAGCAAGGGCAGGACCACCGGGTCATGGCCGACATGGGTGAGGACGCTCACGTCGGCTGACACGGGCGCCGTAGAGGCTTACGTCGCTAAAGCATGTGTGACGCGGGGGAAAAGCACCCCGGCTGGGTTACCACTTTGGGAGGGGGCATATTCTTAGGAATATGCCTCCACGTATGCCCTAGGCCAGGACCGAACCTCCTCTATATAAGGGGGGTTAGGGTTCTGGTAGAGGGGGTTGGTTGAGCACTAGTGGGTTTGGTAGTTCCATAGCACTAGTTGATCTAGGGTTCTTGGGCAAGATAGTAGGTAAGAGTAAGAGAGCTCCTTCTTCGTCCTCTCGCCAATACAGCTCAAGGAGCACTTGTAATCTTGAAGAGATAGCAATACAAACTTCTGTGTGGAGAATCACTCTACTATCCCTCCCTGGATTCCCCTAGCGCATATTAGTCCCCACCTTTAGCCTATCCATGGCATCTGCCGTGACACCACCACGACATTGACGACTGTGCCCTTATGTTTATATGATATTATTTATATGCCACCATGTACCGTCGAGTGTAGCAACACCATCAGAAACATGGGATAACGATGTGGTGTGTTTTATTTTTTTAAAGGGCATCAGAAACAGGGGATGCCGACGTGGCATGTTTTTTGACTGGCGGGCCCGCCCCCTCCACCTTTGACGGCGTGCATCCCAGGTTCGAGGGGTGGTGCCGCCCACCAACACATTATTGTGCAATTTTCCATGTGGGACCTGAATCCCGGCGCTGAGCTGATGCCCATGTCGAACACAGAGAATTCTGAAAGAAGCAACTAAAAATAAATACTTTGAATTCTGGAAGTACTAAATTTAAATACATTACAATTTTGTCTGAAAGTTAATACGCATACTGCTCATCGAAATAATATAAATACAGTACAAATTTCTACTTCGAAAAATAGACCTGAAAATTCTAGCAAATAACCTAGGATGAATATAGGATTTATTCTCCCCTCTATATTTCATCGTCATTGGCTCCCGCGTGCTGCAACACACATTCAGAGAACTCTCTTCGTCTGCAATGTGCTGCCAGTATCTCGTCCAGAGGGTAAGGCCTCGGTGTATGTTCCAGACTTAAGCCATACGTCATTGTTGGTTCCTCTTCCCAGGCTTGAACCTCATGATCGTACAGTCTGATATAATTCATGTAGTATATGCAACCGGGTTTGACTGTGGGGTGTAACCTGGTGTCAATGGAGATAGACTGACTGTAATCAACAAAGAGGGCACGACTTCTAATGTCATCGATGACCTCGAGAGAGCGGTTCTCCATGTCCACCCGGTACAACACTGCTTGCCCTTTGGCGAAATCCCCGTTCAATACAAGAAGCAGATCACCATTTGACTCCACAAGGTAAAATTTGTAAGTTCCGCGTACCTGTTCAAAGACTGGGGCCAAAATTATTTTGGCCATCGTGACAGTGCTCGCGCGCTGCTCTAACTTGATGTTGGTCGACAAGATGTCTCCATTCTCAAATAATGCATATACTTCTCCTCGGAATGTCGTCATGCAGTCCAGAAGCATAGCAGGAGGTGGTGAATACAATCCTTCTCCAAATGATTCATTGATTTGCCCCGTTGGGGTGCTCTCATCAGCCCATGCAATATGATCTGGATAATTGGTGCAAACGAACAACATCGTCGGGGACTTCATCACGATGACAGATTGCAGAGGATCAGATGGTATGTGTGCTTGAAACTCAGTGTTAGACTTATGAGTGATTGGGTTCAGAAGCCGAATCTGGTACGGCTCCACCCTCTGAGCAAGCATGATGACACCCCGATAAACACCGACAAAGTAGAATCTTTTGGAAGAAGAGGGCATCAGTTAGCACTAAGATGTTTACAATGGAAAATACCAATAAATATCGGATGTGAATGTGAACCTGCGATGGGCGTCCATTAGATTTGTCCTGAAGCAACGACCAATGGCGAGGTTGAGGAAGGTGAAGTCGCCAACGTCTGGAAGTGTGTGATCTATCATGATCCAGTTGTTGAGATGGAATTCAGGCACCTTTAAAGTGCGGCGCCAATCGGTGCAGACTTCCCGACAAGCAGCATAGGTGTCGACGTACTCCTCTTTCTCCAGCAAATAGTCGGCGATCTTGCGAAGTGGGTCGGTCGGGAGATCGGCCCAGTTCCTCTTCATCCGGCTACTGGCCATGGCTTACGTGCGGGAATGTTTTGATCGAGGAAGAAAGAAGAACTACCACTGCGAGGAGAAGAAGAAGAGGATAACAGACGAGGGAGACGAAGCGGAACTGCCACTGCGAGGAGACGATGAGACAGGGGAGAAGAAGCGGAACTATCAATTCAAGTTTGGATCAACGGGCTTTTTTTCAGAACTAGCGCGTGAACCAGCCATGCACTGCATGCAAGTTTTGATCAAACTGACTGACATGTGGGACCTGCTAAAAAATTCCATGAAGTGCTCCACGTGCATAGTGCGCTGACAGGTGGCATGTTTTCTGACAGGCGGGCCCACCTCCTCCACCTACGACGGCGCGCGTCCCAGGTTCGAGGGCTGGTACCGCCCACCAACACATTATTGTGCAATTTTCCATGCTTTGTCGCAATCAACTCTGCTCCACTCCTCTGTTCCTGCCGCCGCCACTCCGCTCAGTCGTGCACCACTCTCGTCGTCCCCTTGGGCCGTCGTCCTCCCACCCTCCCCTCCCTGCCATCCCCTCACGTCCCCTCCCCTCCCCTCCCCGCCATGTCTCCTTGCCGCCGCCCACCGCCCAGGCGCGTCTGGAAACGAAAACCGAGAGTCGGCCGTTAGGTTAGGGGCCCAACGACGCTCGTGATCCGGATCCCGCTCAGAGATGGATCCTACGAGGCTTGAGAGCACAGATATGGGTCCTGTGTGGCTGGAGAGCACGGAATCTCCTTCAAGTCTAGAGAGCACAGAGGACAACAAAACGGGGGGAGAGGAAGCGGGGTGCAGAGCTTTGGAGGTATGGAGCCCGGAGAAGGTGCCGTGCGTCCACATTGAAGGGTAAGAACTGTGATTCCTTATCTGCATACCCCAATTAGCGTTTCTAGTCCTGTGGTGATGGCAAGGATATGTGTTGGTAACCACAGGACGTCTGTACAGCTTGTCCTTGAGCATGATGCTTTGTCAAGCGAGCATGAAGGCACTGAAACATGTGGCGGTGCGGATGATGATGAGAAAGCATATCCAGATGTGGCTACTAACCCTTATAGGATGGAGAGTAGGGAATATTTGGTTGATTCGAACTTTGAGCCTGACTATGGGACTGATGAGGAAGAGGAATGTGAAGATGTGGAAATGGGATGTAGATACGACGACGAAGACGTGGACAGGCCAGTGATACACTTTGACAGGGACAATCCTACAATTGGTGAGGGGACTGTCTTTGATAATGTGGAGGACTGCAGATATGCAGTTGCAACCTATGCAATCCAAGTTGGGTTCGAATTTATCATTGAAAAGAGCGACCAAAAGAGATTTAGGGTGCACTATAGGGAAAGTAATGTGTGTAAATGGAGATTACATGCATCTCCAATGCAGGGTGGTCACCTATTTAAGGTTGCAATAGCTACATTTAGTTTCAGTCTTTCTCATATTTATTCTGCTAATAACTAGCTCTGAATTATTTGGATTCTTATCGAATGCAGATCAAAGTAAACACAAAGAAACACAACTGCCCTAATACTTCTTTAATTGTATAATTAGACTGGCGACTACGAAGTGGATTGCTGCTACTGTACTTGACTGGGTGAGGCAGGATCATAACATTGGACCTGCTGAACTCAGAGCAAAGATTAGCAAAAAGTTTAACGTTCTGATTCCTTATCACAGAGTTGTCAACACCTAGATTTTTAATCCCAGATGCCCGTTATGCCATACCTTGCAATCCCAGGATTACCATTTTTGCGAGACATAATGGATTGGATATCATAGTATATCATCCATTACAAACCATACATAAGGCCTTACACAAATAAGGATCTCATGATCCAGTCTTAATACAACAAGCAACAGAAATAAAAGATAAGCGTAGCGGTGGGGTCCATCTTTAGGGGCACAGGCAATGCTAACAAAGGCAGATAGTCCTAGTTATCATAGCCGTCCTGCTGGCCATCATCTTGACAGTCTCCTTCATAGTCTGGCCATGAGAATAGCCAGGGACAAAAGCCATGAGTACTCTTTAAGTACTCGCAAACTACCACTAACAAGTAGTATAATTCTAAGTTAAAGTGCTAAATCTAAGTGTAACTATAAAGTTAAGTTTGAAACCTAAGCTGAGTTCTGAAGCAAAGAAAGATAAAATAAAGTTCTAGAATCACTTAAGTTGGGAAGCTATTGTCATAAACACAACCCTGTTGTGGTCAAGTCAAGATTCATCATTCATTTCATAAGTTGTTTTGAAAACATCTGACAACGAAACAATATGGCCATTCTAACTGTCCATAACCGCGGACGCGGCTATTCGAATAGTTTGACACTCTGCAGAGGTGGTACACTTTCACCACAATATTCAATACATCTGTCAGGGATAACCCTGAATCATCATACTTAGTATGCAGATAATCAAACATAACCTTTCCTTTGCACACCCTAGTATAAGAACCTCCTATGAGCATGGCCTCCCAACCATGACCATCAGTCATCTTGGGCACTGCATAGGTGGACAACATTGATAGGTAGCCTCAACTCAAACCTCTCCTACGAGGGAACTAATACTAATGCATATAAATTTCTAGCTAAGCCTTACCCAATTCAGGTAGTGTGGTTGTACGGTAAATTTGGAACGGTATCGCATCCGAATCCAACCATCAGTTTTATAAAAGGGCTAAGGCTCATGCCTCAACATTTTCATCATCATAAACCATTTGTGTTTCTCTACACATGTCAAAAAATCTCAATAGAATGACTCATCATTCCAAGGTTTTCATAATTCCTTTTCACCAAGTGTTCCCATCTAAGTGACTCAAGTTTTTGATCTACTCTAAACTACTAGGTTAAGAGTGTTCACTAAGGTGGAAAAATGGTGGGATCAATCTCATGGCATAGAATGACATCTAAAGGGTTCTAAATAGGTCAAGTTTTATACTTTTTATGCTACCTTCAACACAAGTAAGGGACTTTGTGTAAATTAAAGGAAGTAAAGCTTGTAAGGTAATACTTGGGGTAGTAATAGTCAAGGTGGTATGACCAAAGCATGCTCAAGGCATCTTTGCTCATTCATCTAGCTTAATTCTAGCTTGCTAACAATAGCTTGCAAGTGCTAGCTTGCATTGTTAATGTTGGCTTGCCTTGGTTGGTGCAGTGGTTGAAGTTTTCTTCTTCTTCTTCTTGGTAGCACTCCTCCTCCTCGTAAGCTTGGTCGGTACTATGTTCTATAAATACATACGGAGTACACAATCACCAAACAATACTTAACTAGTCTAATTAGTACTCTAAGGCACACAATTGATGATCTATTATCATTACAAGCATCACAAGTTTTATTCACTAGTTTCCTCCTTTTTATTTTAGAAAAGTAATTTCTACTCATTGAAAAATTAACTAAGATTTAATATTCACCACTTAAAATATGGGATCATCTGGACACATGTCATCACCACATATTCTAACATGTGGGAATGGGATTTAAAGGTTGGATCATAATTACTTTGGTTTAGGTTCATTATTTAATGGTTTAAAGTGACTAGAAATGCCTATATAGCATTATTTTGGTACTAGTCCAAAGTCACTGCATGTAAACCTTGATATTATTACATATTCCGATAGGCATGATGAAATGTGATTTTTGAGAGTTGGAATCAACTCAAGAGCTAACTTGGTTGATTTTATAAAAATGTTGCAAGGTGCAAATGCTTCTGTTTTGTTATTTTCACTAGGCGAGATCTATAACTCTAATTGAATTAAATCCAATGCGCTTGGATAGATTATTTCAATACCTTTCAGGCAAAATTGGTTTCATTCAATTTGGATTTGTCAAACTCCCAGAATTGATTTTTAAACTAGTGGACAGAAATTAGATTAACTCTAAATAGAAAAAAACTAAATTTGAATTTCTAACTCGCGCGGGAACTAACTGGGCCGGCCCAGCTACGCACAGTGCACACAACGGGCTGCCTGACATGCGGGCTCCACCAGTCAGTGGCACAAAAACAGCGAAACGGTACCTAGCATCCTGGGCCACACGATCTAAAGGGGATCTAACGGTGGAGAGTCATCGTCGATGACGGATTACTCCGGCGAGAGTCTGACCTAGACGCGGTGGTGGGGGTCGATTGGGGGCGTACTAGGGCTCTAGCAAGGTCGGTGAGGCGGGCAAACGGGCTGGTAGATGATGGCGAGGCGAGGCGCGGTTGCGGCGGAGCTTGGGGTGCCCTAAATCGCAGGCGCCCTTCTCCTCCTGCTGCGGCGGCTTCGGCTCCAATTCCGGCAAGGCAGAGCTCGAGCAGCCTCGGCTAGAGGTGGGTGAGGTTCAGTGAGAGGTGGGAAGTGAGTGAGTGTGGAGAAATGAGGCTGGGGTGGTCGCTTTATATAGGGTCGACGAGAGGGCAGAGAGAGCGCCGGTGAGGTCATCGGTGACGACGATGCAGGGCTCGCTCGACATGGGCGAGGGCGGCGATAGATTCTCTGTCCCCCGACGGTCCTCTGGGGCTTAAAGGCGCGGCAAGGCGAGGTCTCTACCAGTCGGGGGCGTGCGGTGAACTGAGCGCGGGCGGCGGTGTTCGACGCGGTTCCTCCGGGCTGCTGGTCGCAAGGCGGCGAACAAGGATGTCTGTGCTGTTGCTGGGCCTGCTACGGGTGCTGCCACGCAAGGCTAGGGCTAGGCGAGGCCGGTGCTGCTCTGGCGGGCGCGGCGCTCTGGGGTGATCGGCATGGCGGACAGAGGCATGGGCGCGAGCAAATGCGGCTGGTCCTCCGCTCGATTTTGGTCGGGGGCTGGTCGAGGCGGTGCGGTGTGATGGCGCCTGTCTGCCAGTTGGCGAAGGAGAGCGTGGGACGGGCTGAGGCGAGCCGTCCATGGTCGACCTGGCGCATGGCGTCGGGCGGCTTGGTACTAGAGCAGCTAGGGGAGAGGGAGAGAGAGCTAGGGCCGGAGTTTTAGCTGGGGGGGACAAGGGGACCAAGTTAGGCCCAAATGGTGACCAAATCCACTGCTCACTATAGTGTTTTGGAATTTTGCAAGATTTGTGTCTGCCACCTGTTTGATGAAATGGCCGCAAGAAGCAAAAGTTTGAATTTTGGTTTCAAAATTTTTGAGTGATCTACACTAGTGCTAGGTAGTCTCTGGTTGCAAGGGTTTTGAAAGTGGAGCTCAATTTGATGGTTTTTGAAATAGGGGTGATCTAGGCATATGCATTGAATTCAATTTTCTCATGCCATTTAAAATAAGTATTTGAATGTTTTTAGCAGATCAAAAAGTGGTCCTTGGTACCTCATTATGTGTACTAGCAAGGGGTGTAAAGATCTAGAATTATTTGTGTTGAGAAATGAGTGCTAGGAACACTCAAAGTAGTGTAGTGGATTAAAATGGCCAAAATGACCATTCCCCCTTTTTAATTGTTTTTGATTTGATTTTCTTTGGGATTTGCTTGGGAAAGGTTTAGATGATGTTTAATTTACCATACAAACATTTTACAACCAAAGAATCATAGAACCATGGCAATTCAAATCAATTCCTAAATTAAATGCTCATACACATGAATGCTTTCATTTTTAATTTGGAAAAGTTTTTGTTAACCCTAATTTTGATGATTTGGATCTTGATAAGCTTGGATTAAAGTTTTGGGATGTTACAAACCTTCCCCCCTTAAACGAAATCTCGTCCCGAGATTTACAAAGAAAACTAGGAACTAAAGAGATCTGGGAACTCTGTCCTAATGTAATCTTCGCGCTCCCAAGTGGCTTCCTCCTCAGTATGGTTGCTCCACTGAATCTTTAGAAACTTGATGCTCTTGCTCCTGGTGGGTTGGTAGGCTTCTTCTAAGATACGGATGGGCACTTCCCGATAGGTCAGGTCATTGTTGATCTCTACAACTCTGTGATTGATGTTCTTGGAAACTTTAGTATTCTCGGGCACTTCCAAGCATTTGCGAAGTAATGAGATATGGAACACATTGTGGATGGCTGACATCTCTTCAGGCAGTTCCAGTTGATACGATACTTCTCCCCGAC
The DNA here is from genome assembly GCA_916181665.1 of Avena sativa. NCBI lineage: Eukaryota > Viridiplantae > Streptophyta > Magnoliopsida > Poales > Poaceae > Avena > Avena sativa. The sequence goes on from OV702289.1 coordinate 599,387,299, forward strand.
GGTTCAGAATCTTGAAGGGTCCGATATATCTGGGGGCTAACTTTCCTTTCAGACTAAAGCGTTGAGTTCCCTTCAATGGTGAAACCTTGAGGTACACAAAATCTCCGACATTGAAAGTAAGGTCTCTCCTTCTCTTGTCAGCATAACTCTTCTGTCTGGATTGGGCGGTCTTGAGGTGCTCACGGACTTTGTGAACCTTCTCTTCGGCTTCTCGGAGAATGTCGGGTCCAAAGATCGGACTCTCTCCTACTTGCGACCAATTCAAAGGGGTATGACACTTTCTTCCGTATAAGAATTCTAATGGTGCCATTTGCAAACTAGCTTGATAACTGTTGTCATATGAGAACTCTGCGAAAGGCAGGCAGTCTTCCCATTTTGATCCATATTCCAACACACAAGCTCTAAGCATATCCTCTAAGATCTGGTTGACTCTCTCAGTCTGTCCATCTGTTTGCGGGTGATACGCGGTGCTGAAATTCAACTTGGTTCCCAATCCTTCCTGAACTTTCTGCCAAAATCTCGAGGTAAACTGGGTTCCTCGATCTGATACGATGGTCTTGGGGGTTCCATGCAGACTAACAATCCTAGCAATGTACAGTTCTGCTAGCTTCGCACTCTGGTAGGTAGTCTTGACAGGTATAAAGTGGGCTACCTTGGACAGTCTATCCACTATGACCCAGATTGACTCATTTCTCCTATTGGAAGTAGGTAAACCGGTGATCAAGTCCATTCTGACGGAATCCCATTTCCATTCCGGAATCTGCAATGGTTGCAACAGTCCTGCAGGTCTCTAATGCTCTGCTTTGACTCTTTGACAGATGTCACATTTGGCGATGTAGCTTCCGATTTCTCTCTTCATCTTGTGCCACCAAAATTGCTCTTTCAAATCCTGATACATCTTCGTTCCTTCGAGGTGGATAGAATAAAGAGTATCATGAGCTTCCTTCATGATAACTTGCTTCAGCTCCGAATCTGCTGGCACACATATACGTCCTTTGTACCACAGTACTCCATATTCGTCTTTGGTGAATCCAGGTACCTTTCCTGTACCAATATGACGTTTGATTCCGTCGATACTTTCATTCCCGTTCTAGGCTTCCTTGATTTGGCTAATTAAAGTGGGTTGAAGTTCGATGCTAGCTAAGAATCCTTTGCTAACCAATTCAGTCCTGAACTGCTCCAACTCCTCATACAAACTTGGTTGCTTCTCCTTGATCATGGTGTTTAGCCTACACGATAATCTGCTAAGATCATCCGCTACCACATTGGCTTTGCCGGGGTGATAGTGAATGTCAAGGTCATAATCCTTGATTAACTCTATCCATATCCTTTGCCTCATATTCAGCTCCTTCTGAGTGAAAATATACTTTAAACTCTTGTGATCTGAGTAAATCTCACAGCGATTACCCATCAAATAATGACGCCATGTCTTCAACGCTAGAATCACATCTGCTAGCTCAAGATCATGGGTCGGATAGTTCTGCTCATGCTGCTTTAGTTGTCGAGACAGATACGCGATGACTTTGCCTTCTTGCATCAATACACATCCGAGACCAATCTTGGATGCGTCACAATATACATCAAATGGCTTCTTGATGTCTAGCATGATCAAAATTGGGGCTGATATCAATCTCTTCTTCAGCTCCTGAAAACTAGCTTCACACTTGTGAGTCCATTCAAACTTCTTGTCCTTCTTCAACAATTGGGTCATGGGTCGGGCTATGCTCGAGAATCCTTCTATGAACTTGCGGTAATATCCTGCTAATCCGAGAAATGCACGGACTTGGGTTTGAGTGGTTGGGGCTTCCCATTCTTCGACATCTTTGATCTTGGCAGGATCAACAGAGACTCCTCCAGTAGACACAATATGTCCTAGGAATCCTACTTCTTTCAGCCAAAACTCACACTTGCTGAACTTGGCATATAACGGATGCTCTCTCAAGGTTTCTAGGATGATTCTCAGATGTTGCTCATGCTCTTCTTCTGACTTGGAGTAGATAAGGATGTCGTTGATAAATACAACTACAAACTTATCTAGGAAATTCATAAAGATCTTATTCATGAGATTCATGAAATAAGTAGGGGCATTGGTTAATCCAAAAGACATAACCGTATACTCGTATAAACCATAGTGAGTAGTAAAGGCGGTCTTCGGAATATCCGTTGAACGAATCTTAAGTTGGTGATAACCAATCCTAAGATCAATCTTTGAGAATACCTGGGCTCCGGTCAGTTGATCAAATAGATCCTCTATCTTTGGCAAGGGGTACTTGTTCTTGATGGTGACGTCATTCAACTTTCTGTAATCTGTACATAGACAATTGCCTCCATCTTTCTTGTCGACGAATAACACCGGTGATCTCCATGGCGATGCGCTTGGCTGAATCAAGCATGTTGCTAACATGGCATCTAACTGCTTCTTCAACTCAACTAACTCTGAGGGGTTCATGCTATAGGGCCTCTTGGCTATGGGTCCGGTTCCGGGGATTAGTTCGATAATGAACTCAATATCCCTATCCGGGGGCATACCTAGCAATTCATCTGGGAATACATCGGGGTATTCACAGACTACTCTTACCTGGTCTATTGTGGGTAGGGCTAGACTCTTGTTGCACTTGAATTGGCGAGGTAAGGTTTCAGATATATGCTCTACTGTTACTCCAGAACTACCGGTTATGGTGATGGCTTTCTTAGCACAGTCTATCAGTCCTTTATGCCTTGACATCCAGTCCATACCTAGTACTACTTCCAATCCTTTGGTTCCAAGTACTATTAGGTTGGCATAAAAATCTATCCCATGTATTCTAATAGGCACAACTTTGCAAATTTTTCTAGCTTTTGTAGTTGATCCGGGGATTTGAACTATCATGACATGCTTCAAGTTGGTTGGGTGAATCTTACTAGTGCATGCAAATTCTTTGGTGAGAAATGAATGCGATGCTCCCGAATCAAACAATACTCTTGCTAAAACTGAGTTGACAGAAAACATACCCAGCACTACATCTAGCGCTTCCTGGGCTTCTTCTGCGTTCATGTGGAAGAGACGACCGTTGCAGTTGTGAGGGTTCCCTGGGGCAAACCTTCTTCCTTGTTGAACACGATGCTGCTGTTGAGCTGGGGCATTCACAGTGGGCTTGTTCGTCTGTGGTACCAAAGTTGGCAGGCCAGCGCATGGCGGTACCTAAGTTGCCTGAAATTACCGCGTTTTGAAAAGTTGGGCCGCCAACTACCGAGAGGGGCCATTTCGAGGCAAACTCGTCTCACCCCTGCCAAATCCAAACATGCCGTGAAACTGCCCCGTGAAGTAGACGGTCGGGACCCACATGTCGGTTATCTGTCGATGACGCGGGCGCCAACGCGGCAACCACGTAGGAGAAACGAGATACTAAAGGAGCATCGTGCGTTGACCAAATTCACAAATCCACTCCCTTCCTCCTTTCGCATGAACCCTAACACCGATGGCGTCAAAATCCCCTCTCCAACTAGAATGATCTCTTCAGGCATTTGACTTCTGGCGCCAAGTTGCTGCGCCTACTCGCTGCTACGGAGCTCTAATGCCAAATGCGATGCCATCCGTTGCGACGATCTAGCTCGCCTCTACCGCCGACGAGCTGAGCAGCACGAAGGATGGCAGATCCATTTGCCGAGGAAGAAGTACTTCTGGCTAATTTCGGGTGAGCTACTCTTCTCTTTGCTATTCGCACTACCTATAACTGCTAGCTGGCTATTGGCATTATAGAGATATATCGAACATATAATTGTTTGCTAGCACGACGCTGACAAACAATTCTTATCTTTTGTATCCAATTTTCTGTCAACTAGGATCTCCGCTGAACCCAAATACACGGTTCTGGTGAGCATCTGCGGCTACCTCATTAAATTAGCACATGGGAAGAGCACGTGGAAACAGGCTCAGAGTCTGAAGATGGAAGTAGCGCTTGTGCAGTTATGCACTGTCCCTGGTTTGGTTGCTGCTGTGCGTGAACTTGTTGAAATGAGGCCAGAGCAGACTACACGGTTCAGCATCGTTGATGAACGAGGCTTCAGGGTTCCTATAGCGTGTGACATTCAGCTAATTGGGTTGATGAAACAGCATGTTAGGCTTCGCGTGGTTACGCTGGTGTGTAACATAGTGGATGAGGAAGCTCCTGCTACTAGGAGTCGCCCAGCTATTATTGGACAGGGAGGTCTAACTCGAACCCCTGCTGTTGTTGAGCAAAATGTGGTTCCTCATCCGCGACATGCTTCTGTCAGGCAACCTCCTCGTAGGAGTCCCCGTATTTCCGTTGTGGAAAACTCTGCTCTGGAATCTGCTGTTACTGGTCGTCCCCGTCCCCGTACCCGTGTTGCTGCGGCTGCTGCTCACCCAATCCATGCCGCTGTTGAGCAAACTAAGGCGTTCGGAGGCAGCCCCGCTGTTGTTGCCAAGACTGCCGCCTTGTGTGCTTCTCCTCCTCGAAACCATCCTCAAGTTGTGCGAACCCGTGCTCTGGAATCTGCTGGTACTGGTCGTCCTCGTGTTGTTGTTGATCTGGACGCTGTTGACCCAATCCCTGCCGCTGTTGAGCAAACTAAGGCTTTCAGAGGCTACCCCACTGTTGTTGCAAAGACTGAACCATTCTCTCCTCCTCGAACCCGTGCTTGGGTTCAGCAAGCTGCTGGTCTGAAGCCAGCTCATGGTCTGGACTCTGCTAGCACTCGATACACTTCTGTTGTGGGAACTGCTCTTGATCATCGAGGTGGCATGGCAGCAGCTGATCCTATTGTGGCTGCTGTTAGAAGGGGCCCTACCTGTCCACCATGTAATGTAGCTCCCGCTGCTAAGGGCCCTCGCCTTGCTCCTGGTCATGGTACTTCCACCGAGGTTGATCCAGCTAACGATGACGCTGGTGATGGCGGTGGTGGCATTGGGGCTGGGTCTGATGGTGCCGCTCCATCTCTCGAACCTCTCGGAGGTTTCTATCCTGAAGAACCTGATGATGGCAAAGTAATCGTTTGTGTCGGTGTCGCAGATTATACTGCAAAATTAGATGATGGCACAGAAAAATTCTATGACGAGTTTGATGTAATCCTTGGCAGATACGACCCTGAAGTGGTAGAGTTATCTGACCTGATGGCATCATTACGTGTGAAGGTGCTGTGGGGGTCCTCCCAGGAAGCACGTTTGTTATATTATGGTTACAAGAGCAAAAAGGCTATCGAAGTGAAAGATACCAGGGATTTAGTCGTACCGTTTATAAGGAAACATTATAGAGGTGAAGTTTACTTCCACTTTGTAGTGCTCACGGTTGGAGAGGAATTGGAATTTGACAATAGAGATGATGGACTTTTAGAAGGCATGCATGACCTGATCCCTGCATCACTGGGGCTGGTGCGACTGAGGGTGGCTTCGAACAGAGGAGAGTCTTACAGAGGAGCGTCATAAAGAGGGGCAGGAAGAGCATCCCCAGAAAGGGCACCCCAAAGAAGAACGTCACCAAGGAGACCACTCCAGAGAAGAGGACGCCCAAGAGTCACACGACAAAAGGCACCATGCCACAGAGTACACCCCTGAGATCCAGTCAAAATGCCACACCGAACGGTAGCAGCAAAAACGCTAAGAGGGCTAGCACGATGGTGAACACTCCCAGGAGTGGTAGCAAAGAGGCGAAGATGGCCAGCACAGAGGCTACCACACCCAGTGGGAGCAGAAAAAAAACTAATTTGGAGCGGAACACGCCGCTGTCAGGGAATTATGCCACCACGAAGGAGAACATGCCCAATAGTAGCAGCAAAAGGGCTAATTTGGAGCGAAACACGCCGTTGAGGTCAGGCAATAATGCCAGCATGAAGGAGAAGACGCCCAATAGTAGTAGCAAAAGGGCTAATTTGGAGCGGAACACGCCGCTGGGGTCAGGAAATAATGCCAGCATGAAGGAGAACACGCCCAATAGTAGCAGCAAAAGGGCTAATTCGAAGAAGAACACACCGCAGAGGTCGGGCAATAATGCCAGCACCCTGGAGCCAACACCCATGAGGGGAGGCAGTAAGGAGATCACACCCAAGAGCGGCAGCAAAAGGCCTAGTTCGATGGGGAATGGAACGCAGATGTCAAGCCCTACTGATACCATCAGGAAAGATTACATCAGGAAGGAGGATGTACACAGGAAGAGCAAGAGGGTTCTATACACTCAAGATGAAATTGATTTTGACTGCTGTTTGTCCACAGAAGTACCTGGGATGCGTGCAAACGTAAGACCACCCCATGTGGTTGTAGCACAAGCAACCGATATTCTTGGAGAAAACAGAGTTGCCGGTGAGGTGGACTGGGGCAATGTTGAAGTAGAAGAAATGAAACATGACCACGAGTATCCTATAATTTCGGTCGGCACCGAGTTCAGGAGCATGCATGAGTTCATGATGTCGTTCCGGCATTTTTGTATCAAGGGGGAGTTCGATGTTTATCGACTGAAGAACTCTGCCAAGAGGTATGAGGCCGTTTGCAAGTTAACGTGGAGGAATGGACGGGCCGAGGTACATTGTCCATGGAGGATCATAGCAAGATGCTTACCCGCGTCGACTGCAATTAGGGTATTGGGGCAATGAATGCAGCAAACCATTAGAACTCTCTTTCTCTCTCTTTTCACTCTATAACTACAATTGATGTGCGATATCTTTCTGGCAACTAGTCGACTCTGCTTATCTTTTAAATGAATCTGTGTTGCAGGTGAACAGAATGGGCCCTACACACATGTGTCCGATAGGAAGCAAATTGAAATCCTCACTGACTGATACTGAGTGGGTGGCTATGCAATCTATGTCCATACTAAAGGATAACCCTAAGGAGAACGCGAAGAATATTCAGACTAGCCTCGGTTCTAAATACAACATTGTCCTTCCGTATTACACGGTTTGGAAAGGTAAAGAGAAAGCTCTGGGGGTCTTGAACGGAGATTGGACCAATAGCTTCAGCATGCTGTACAACTTCAAGGCAGAGGTACAAGCTAGGTGTCCGGGGAGTGTTGTTGAGATTGACACCGAATCAGAAGGTGGTAAAATATATTTCAAAAGATTTTTCATGGCGCTCAAACCTTGCATCGATGGATTCAAGGGCGGCTGTAGGCCGTATCTGAGTGTAGACAGCACTGTCCTCACTGGCAAATGGAAAGGTTGCCTGCCATCTGCCACAACACTTGATGGTCACAACTGGATGTTCCCAGTGGCATTTGGGCTGTTTGAAACAGAAACGGAGGAAAACTGGGTCTGGTTTATGAGGCAGCTCAAGAGATCAATAGGCCACATGGATCCATTGGCTATATCCACGGATGCATGCAAAGGGCTGACGAATGTAGTGAAGGAGGTGTTCCCGCGAGCTGAAGGTAGAGAATGCCATGCCCATATGATGCTCAACTTGTACTCACACTATGCAGGCAGCGTATTTCGTTACATGTTTCCTGTTGCTAGAGTTTACAAACCTAGTAGCAGCGATTATTTCATGAGCAAGATTTTTGCCGAAGCCCCTGAACTTCTAGAGTACTTAGCCATCCATCATTCGCAGCTATGGAAGAGGAGTCAATTCAACCCTGACATCAAAGTTGATTACAAAAAGAACAACCTTGCAGAATGCCTGAATAACTGGGTGAAGGACATAAAAGTGCGTCCTGTTCATATCTTGATGGACAACATACGTGGTATGATCATGAAGCTGTTAAATATAAGGAGAGAGATCGGTAGGAGACTTAGAGGACAGATGCTACCGCCAGTTGTACAGCAACTGCACAAGAGAAGCCGAGGACTTGCTCATCTTAAGGTTCTCCCGTCAACCAACAGAAGTTGTGAGGTGGTCGATATGTCCAAGAGTGGCAAAAGGGATGTTGTGAACATCCAGCTGCGAGAATGCACCTGCTTAGAGTGGCAGCATACCGGGAAACCTTGCGACCACGCCTTGGCCTTCTTGGTGAAGAAAAGAACTCTACCACATTTGGATCAGTATTTGTCAGACTACTACTCTATGGAAAAGTTCAGAGCTGCGTACGCTAGATCCGTCGAGCCATGTACAGACCCATCTCAGTGGCCTCAAGTCCAACTGTCTTTCGAGCTTTGCCAGCCAGTTACAAAAAGGGGCAGAGGAAGACCCTAGGTGAATAGGTTTAAGAATTTTCTCGAGAAGAAGGGTTCGGCTTTCTGTGCTACAAAGAAGGGCAAAAACAGATGCAAGACCTGCCATCTTATAGGCCATAGAGCAGCTGGATGTCCCCTTAATGCTCCCAAACCTAGGTATGAGATGGTACATTCACACAAAAAAATTGTTTATAGTCTTTAGATATAAGGTAGTAATCCATGTACTATTTTTTTTATAGGAAGCGCAAGGTAAGAAACAAGACAGCTGACTCAGTGATTTTGCTGCGGGAAGAAAACCAAAACGAGTGGAGTGATGATGCCAGACAAGATTCTGGTGCTGATTGGCCTGACTTCCCTCGGCCCGGAGATGCAGGGTACGTGAAGGTAAGAAAATTGGCACCCAGGAAGAGGAAGAAGGAAGGAGATGAAGAAGCCAGTGGATGTGAAGGAAAGAGGAAGAAAGTTGGCACCCAAGCAGAGAAAGAGGGCTAGCAGTGTAGCAGCCTAATGATGTATTGAACTTGAACCTATATATGTAGTTTGGTTAAACTCTGGAGCTGTGTGCGTGGAACTTGTCAGGAGAAACAATCTGCCTCTCGTACTCGGAGTAAAATGTATTGCGACTTTAGGATTTGATACGGTCGAGGCCACTATTTGAATCCAAAACTGTGACTGTGCCACTACTATCTGAACAATCGCGATAGCTGAGCAGTTAAATCCTCTCCAAAATCGATGGGTGTTAGTGGAACAAACATGATTTATTTATAGGCGCTTAATAAATCCCTGTTGTTGGCATTACACTTATGATAAGTTTCTGGGCTGGAAAACAATTTCTTAAGCTAGCCGCTACACTCCACAAAGCAGCAACTTATTTCAGCTGCTGGACAACGACATGGCAACATAAACTGCAAATGCAACAGATAATGCCCAGATAATGAGGAAATTGTGTCTACTATCTGGCCTAATCTTGAGCCCGTCTGTCTCACCACCTCCCTGCCCTTGCCTCCCCTGCACCTGGTGAAGCTCCCGGATCTCTCGCTCCATCGCACGAATCTCCTCTTTCTTGTCCCACACAACATCAAGCAGATCCTGAACAAGCTCTTTGTAAAAACCTGTCAGTGGCTTTTCGATCCACACAAACTTGTCACAACCAGTCCCCCTCCCTTCCTGTGTAGTAGATCGAAGGAAACAAAAAAAAGAATTACATTACACTTTCCAGATCTGGGTTACCATTGTACCTATAGTAGGAACTTACCGCTCTGATGCTGCAATTGCTGAATTTTCCTGCAGTATTTTCGTTGGTCCATGAAATCCATCTCGGCATCTTCTCACCACACAAACACAACATATCGGGGTAGTAATCGTAGGGCGCCCTCCGGTACCTGATGGGGGCACCCGCCTGACGGCGTTGAGATGACCCTGATTCCGCCCGAGACGAACTGCACGAGCTGCGAGCCATGAGCGAGGGGAGCGAGGGCAGAAGAAAGAGGAGCCTTTGAATGCCAGGGTAGTGGTGAAGCGTGATTTATCCCTACTTAATAACTTGGGCAGAATCCTACCGTCCACATTCAGCTGACAGGTGGGGGACCTAGCGTGTGGACTTGTCAAAAGAAACTCGTGCCTTCGTGGTTCAAAAGCCCTGTCGCGCGCATTGGACGAAATTTTTTGGTACCTTGCCTGCATACATATCACTGGGAGGCCTTGCTCAGGAACCAGACACGCCTGGCACACAATCTTACTCCCTCCTAGGAACTTGTCATGGCTCGCGCCGGTAGATCCATCCGCTCCACCGCTTCCGGTAGGGCTCGCCATGGCGGATCCACCCCAAGATCCTACCGTCGCAGTATCAAATGGCCATGGTTTCTTGAGAGGAGCGACGATGCTACGTATGCGAGCTCGGCCCCTCCTACCTGTAGAAGGACTGATGCGGCGTCGAGCTCGAGCAGGAGCCGCCAGGCGCGACATCGCTTGGTCCATGCCAACCCCGTCACCTTCATCATTGTCGATTCCGATGTGGAGGGCGACGGGTACGAAGCTGTGCAGAACGCCATTGTTGCCTCCTTGGCGAAGGGCAAGCCACAGGCGGGAGTGGATGTCGCCAGGAAGGGCACGACGGTGTCACCAATCGAGGTGGACTCCGACGACAGCTGTGTGATGTGGGTTTAGATGTTGTTTAGGATGGTTGCAATTTCGGTTGTGTTTAATGCGAGTACAATTATTGTAATGTGTTTGTCGAGCTATATTAAGAAATTTGTGCAATAGCAGCCGGTGAGTGCTTCCACTGTAGAAATTGTGTTTGTGCCATTTGCATGTTGCATTATCAACGTAGATTACTTGTAAACAATCCAACGAAAATCATCAGATTACAACCATCGGATGGGAGTGGCAGGATGGAAGAGAAGTTGGGACAGTGGCTTCGAGGGGAAGGACACTGGCAGGTGGGCCCTCGGAACATGTGGCACTGACATGCGGGAGCGGAGCACACGGTATTGTCGGTCTGTCCAGAGCAAGCGGACTTTGCAACGTGACAACAACAAGATGATTGGACCAATATAATAACTCGTCGAAGTATTAAGGAGTACTGAAAACTACAACTGGGGTACATTCGCACAACACGTATGCTCTAAGCACGTGAGAAGCATCGCTTAAGTCTAACAGTAATGACATCACAAGTACTACATTTCTCTGTCGGTCTTCTCGATACAAATGTAGAAATGCATCTGCCTATTCGGTCCAGCACCGACAAGGTACTGAGATGGCACGCATACGATCGACCTTAGGTCCACATACTCCACCTCCCGCGGCATCGGGCAGCTCGGCGCCTCGGCTAGCACAAGAATGCTATCCGACGACGGCGGCTGGGCGTTCGCCCCCATGCGCACCGTGTATACGGGCCAAGCGCACGAGACCGACCTGACGCATACGGCACCCACGACGGTGGGCCCGGCTCTGGTTCTCGAAACACCGGTGGTGATGGTCAGGACGAAAACAGAGCCGCCCCCCCTGGAAAATTAGCAGGCGGCGTGCCGAGTCAGTGAACGGCACCTACTCTTGGAGAAGTTGGGCTTGCCCGTACGAGATCCTAATCACTTCGATCAAGTGCCCATCTGCAAGGTGGACGACGAGCTCTGCCGGTGGGCCGGTGTAGTTGCAGCCCGGCTCCGTGCAGGCGCACGCGCCGTGCGGGCACGCGAGCTCGTGGAGCGGGAGCTCCCGGTAGGAGTAACGGCGAAAGCATCCTAGGTGGGAGCACACGAGCGGGAACGCCGCTGCGAATTTGCACGCGAGGATCTCCAGATTCTTGGGCTCCCACATCTGCCACAACTGAAGTTCATCGATAAATCGGAAAAAAGATCAGCAGTTAGATTGGAGAATAGCAGGAATGTGTAGGATAAGTTCACAAGCTTGTAAAATGATTTCTTACCATGAAGGTAGCGACCGGAGAATTGGCGGATGTCGTCGGCTTGCGGCTACGGCGGGATGGAAGTGAAGTGGGGAAAGTGGCTTCGAGGGGAAGGAAGAGAAGTACGGGGAGGAAGAGAAGTAACAGGGACGTGACACTGGGATATGGCCCACTAAACTCGTGAGTCATAACACTCGCAACATGCCACTTTGTCTAGAGAAAGCATGGCCAATCATACCGCAGAACAGCCTACTCGAGGATCGCTCTCGCGAAGACCATCCCAATCGTCCAAGCACCCCAATCGAACGGTATGTAATAATCGTCAAGCAGAACAACTGTGTTATGGCGTGCCTTCTAGAAGACTCGGTCTAACGGTGGATCCATTGGGGGCAGTGCTAGTTTTAGTATAAGAACAAGCATGAAATGACTCAAATGGATCCATGTGTGGTTTGTGCAAATAACACACATGCAATGACTCTAGTGGTTGATCCATGTGTGGTTTGTTGAAATAACACACATGCAATGACTCTAGTGGTTGATCCATGTGTGGTTTATGGAAATAACACACATGCAATGACTCTAGTGGGTCCACATGGGTGGTTTGTGGAAACAACACACATGCAATGACTCTGGTTGATCCATATGTGGTTTGTGGAAAGAACACACATGCAATGACTCTAGTGGTGGATCCATGTGTGGTTTGTGGAAAAGAACACACATGCAATGACTCTAGTGCTGGTTTGTGGTTTAAGTATAAGAACAAACATGCAATGACTCTAGTGGTTGATCCATGTGTGGTTTGTGGAAATAACACACATGCAATGACTCTAGTTGTTGATCCATGTGTGGTTTATGGAAATAACACACATGCAATGACTCTAGTGGTTGATCCTTGTGTGTTTTGTCGAAATAACACACATGCAATGACTCTAGTGGGTCCACATGTGTGGTTTGTGGAAAGAACACACATGCAATGACTCTAGTTGATCCATATGTGGTTTGTGGAAAGAACACACATGCAATGACTCTAGTGGTGGATCCATGTGTGGTTTGTGGAAAAGAACACACATGCAATGACTCTAGTGCTGGTTTGTGGTTTTACTATAAGAACAAACATGCAATGACTCTAGTGGTTGATCCATGTGTGGTTTGTGGAAAGAACACACATGAAATGACCACTTGTGGATCAATGTGTGGTTTGTGGAAAAGAACACACATGCAATGACTCTAGTGCTGGTTTGTGGTTTTAGTATAAGAACAAACATGCAATGACTCTAGTGGTTGATCCATGTTTGTTTCTGGAAATAACACACATGCTATGACTCTAGTGCTGGTTTGTGGTTTTAGTATAATAACAAACATGCAATGACTCTAGTGGTTGATCCATGTGTGTTTTGTGGAAATAACACACATGCAATGACTCTAGTGGTTGATCCATGTGTGGTTTGTGGAAAGAACACACATGCAATGACCACTGGTGGATCCATGTGTGGTTTGTGGAAAAGAACACACATGCAATGACTCTAGTGGTTGATCCATGTTTGTTTCTGGAAATAACACACATGCTATGACTCTAGTACTGGTTTGTGGTTTTAGTATAATAACACACATGCAATGACTCTAGTGGTTGATCCATGTCTGGTTTGTGGAAATAACACACATGCAATGACTCTAGTGGTTGATCCATGTGTGGTTTGTGGAAAGAACACACATGCAATGACCACTGGTGGATCCATGTGTGGTTTGTGGAAAAGAACACACATGCAATGCCTCTAGTGGTTGATCCATGTTTTTTTTGTGGAAATAACACACATGCAATGACTCTAGTGCTTGATCCATGTGTGGTTTGTGAAAAGAACACAGCTGCAATGACTCTAGTGTTGGTTTTAGTATAAGAACACACATGCAATGACTCTAGTGGTTGATCCATGTGTAGTTTGTGGTTTGTGGAAATAACACATATGCAATGACTCTAGTGGTTGATCCATGTGTGGTTTGTGGAAATAACACACATGCAATGACTATAGTGGGTCCACATGTGGTTTGTGGAAAGAACACACATGCAATGACCACTGGTTGATCCATAAGTTGTTTGCGGAAAAAACACACATGCAATGAGTCTAGTTGTTGATCCATGTGTGGTTTATGGAAATAACACACATGCAATGACTCTAGTGGTTGATCCTTGTGTGTTTTGTCGAAATAACACACATGCAATGACTCTAGTGGGTCCACATGTGTGGTTTGTGGAAAGAACACACATGCAATGACTCTAGTTGATCCATATGTGGTTTGTGGAAAGAACACACATGCAATGACTCTAGTGGTGGATCCATGTGTGGTTTGTGGAAAAGAACACACATGCAATGACTCTAGTGCTGGTTTGTGGTTTTACTATAAGAACAAACATGCAATGACTCTAGTGGTTGATCCATGTGTGGTTTGTGGAAAGAACACACATGAAATGACCACTTGTGGATCAATGTGTGGTTTGTGGAAAAGAACACACATGCAATGACTCTAGTGCTGGTTTGTGGTTTTAGTATAAGAACAAACATGCAATGACTCTAGTGGTTGATCCATGTTTGTTTCTGGAAATAACACACATGCTATGACTCTAGTGCTGGTTTGTGGTTTTAGTATAATAACAAACATGCAATGACTCTAGTGGTTGATCCATGTGTGTTTTGTGGAAATAACACACATGCAATGACTCTAGTGGTTGATCCATGTGTGGTTTGTGGAAAGAACACACATGCAATGACCACTGGTGGATCCATGTGTGGTTTGTGGAAAAGAACACACATGCAATGACTCTAGTGGTTGATCCATGTTTGTTTCTGGAAATAACACACATGCTATGACTCTAGTACTGGTTTGTGGTTTTAGTATAATAACACACATGCAATGACTCTAGTGGTTGATCCATGTCTGGTTTGTGGAAATAACACACATGCAATGACTCTAGTGGTTGATCCATGTGTGGTTTGTGGAAAGAACACACATGCAATGACCACTGGTGGATCCATGTGTGGTTTGTGGAAAAGAACACACATGCAATGCCTCTAGTGGTTGATCCATGTTTTTTTTGTGGAAATAACACACATGCAATGACTCTAGTGCTTGATCCATGTGTGGTTTGTGAAAAGAACACAGCTGCAATGACTCTAGTGTTGGTTTTAGTATAAGAACACACATGCAATGACTCTAGTGGTTGATCCATGTGTAGTTTGTGGTTTGTGGAAATAACACATATGCAATGACTCTAGTGGTTGATCCATGTGTGGTTTGTGGAAATAACACACATGCAATGACTATAGTGGGTCCACATGTGGTTTGTGGAAAGAACACACATGCAATGACCACTGGTTGATCCATAAGTTGTTTGCGGAAAAAACACACATGCAATGAGTCTAGTGGAATCATGTGTGGTTTGTGGAAAAGAACACACATGTAATGACTCTACTGCTGGTTTTTGGTTTTGGTATAAGAACACACATGCAATGACTCTAGTGGTTGATCCATGTGTGGTTTGTGGAAAGAACACACATGCAATGACCACTGGTTGATCCATAAGTTATTTGTGGAAAAAAACACACATGCAATGAGTCTAGTGGAATCATGTGTGGTCTGTGGAAAAGAACACACATGCAATGACTGTAGTGCTGGTTTGTGGTTTTAGTATAAGAATAAACATGCAATGACTCTAGTGGTTGAACCATGTGTGGTTTGTGGAAAGAACACACACGCAATGACTCTGGTTGATCCATATGTGGTTTTTGGAAAGAACACACATGCAATAACCACTGGTGGATCCATGTGTGGTTTGTGGAAAAGAACACACATGCGATGACTCTAGTACTGGTTTGTGGTTTTAGTATAAGAACACACATGCAATGACTCTAGTACTGGTTTGTGGTTTTAGTATAAGAACACACATGCAATGACTCTAGTGGTTTATCCATGTGTGGTTTGTGGAAATAACACACATGCAATGACTCTAGTGGTTGATCCATGTGTGGTTTGTGGAAAGAACACACATGCAATGACCACTGGTGGATCCATGTTGGTTTTAGTATAAGAACACACATGCAATGACTCTAGTGGTTGATCCATGTTTGTTTGTGGAAATAACACACATGCAATGACTCTAGTGGTTGATCCATGTGTGGTTTGTGAAAAGAACACACATGCAATGACTCTATTGTTGGTTTTAGTAAAAGAATACACATGCAATGACTCTAGTGGTTGATCCATTTGTAGTTCGTGGAAATAACACACATGAAATGACTCTAGTGGTTGATACATGTGTGGTTTGTGGAAAGAACACACATGCAATGACTCTAGTGGGTCCACATGTGTGGTTTGTGGAAAAGAACACACATGCAATGACTCTAGTGGTTGATCCATATGTGGTTTGTGGAAAGAACACACATGCAATGACTCTAGTGGTTGATCCATGTGTGGTTTGTGGAAAAGAACACACATGCAATGACTCTAGTGTTGGTATGTGGTTTTAGTATAAGAACACACATGCAATGACTCTAGTGGTTGATCCATGTGTGGTCTGTGGAAAGAACACACATGCAATGACTAGTGGTTGATCCATATGTGGTTTGTGGAAATAACACACATGCAATGACCACTGGTGGATCCATGTGTGGTTTGTGGAAAAGAACACACATGCAATGACTCTAGTGTTGGTTTGTGGTTTTAGTCTAAGAACAAACATGCAATGACTCTAGTGGTTGATCCATGTGTGGTTTGTGGAAAGAACACACATGCAATGACTCTGGTTGATCCTTATGTGGTTTGTGGAAAGAACACACATGCAATGACTACTGGTGGATCCATGTGTGGTTTGTGGAAAAGAACACACATGCAATGACTCTAGTGCTGGTTTGTGGTTTTAGTATAAGAACAAACATGCAATGACTCTAGTGGTTGATCCATGTGTGTTTTGTGGAAATAACACACATGCAATGACTCTAGTGGTTGATCCATGTGTGGTTTGTGGAAAGAACACACATGCAATGACCACTGGTGGATCCATGTGTGGTTTGTGGAAAAGAACACACATGCAATGACTCTAGTGGTTGATCCATGTTTGTTTCTGGAAATAACACACATGCTATGACTCTAGTACTGGTTTGTGGTTTTAGTATAATAACACACATGCAATGACTCTAGTGGTTGATCCATGTGTGGTTTGTGGAAATAACACACATGCAATGACTCTAGTGGTTGATCCATGTGTGGTTTGTGGAAAGAACACACATGCAATGACCACTGGTGGATCCATGTGTGCTTTGTGGAAAAGAACACACATGCAATGCCTCTAGTGGTTGATCCATGTTTGTTTGTGGAAATAACACACATGCAATGACTCTAGTGCTTGATCCATGTGTGGTTTGTGAAAAGAACACAGCTGCAATGACTCTAGTGTTGGTTTTAGTATAAGAACACACATGCAATGACTCTAGTGGTTGATCCATGTGTGGTTTGTGGAAATAACACATATGCAATGACTCTAGTGGTTGATCCATGTGTGGTTTGTGGAAATAACACACATGCAATGACTATAATGGGTCCACATGTGGTTTGTGGAAAGAACACACATGCAATGACCACTGGTTGATCCATAAGTTGTTTGCGGAAAAAAACACACATGCAATGAGTCTAGTGGAATCATGTGTGGTTTGTGGAAAAGAACACACATGTAATGACTCTACTGCTGGTGTTTGGTTTTGGTATAAAAACACACATGCAATGACTCTAGTGGTTGATCCATGTGTGGTTTGTGGAAAGAACACACACGCAATGACTCTGGTTGATCCATATGTGGTTTTTGGAAAGAACACACACGCAATGACTCTGGTTGATCCATGTTTGTTTCTGGAAATAACACACATGCAATGACTCTAGTACTGGTTTGTGGTTTTAGTATAATAACACACATGCAATGACTCTAGTGGTTGTTCCATGTGTGGTTTGTGGAAATAACACACATGCAATGACTCTAGTGGTTGATCCATGTGTGGTTTGTGGAAAGAACACACATGCAATGACCAGTGGTGGATCCATGTTGGTTTTAGTATAAGAACACACATGCAATGACTCTAGTGGTTGATCCATGTTTGTTTGTGGAAATAACACACATGCAATGACTCTAGTGGTTGATCCATGTGTGGTTTGTGAAAAGAACACACATGCGATGACTCTATTGTTGGTTTTAGTAGAAGAATACACATGCAATGACTCTAGTGGTTGATCCATTTGTAGTTTGTGGAAATAACACACATGAAATGACTCTAGTGGTTGATCCATGTGTGGTTTGTGGAAAGAACACACATGCAATGACTCTAGTGGGTCCACATGTGTGGTTTGTGGAAAGAACACACATGGAATGACTCTAGCGGTTGATCCATGTGTGGTTTGTGGAAAAGAACACACATGCAATGACTCTAGTGTTGGTATGTGGTTTTAGTATAAGCACACACATGCAATGACTCTAGTGGTTGATCCATGTGTGGTCTGTGGAAAGAACACACATGCAATGACTAGTGGTTGATCCATATGTGGTTTGTGGAAATAACACACATGCAATGACAACTGGTGGATCCATGTGTGGTTTGTGCAAAAGAACACACATGCAATGACTCTAGTGTTGGTTTGTGGTTTTAGTCTAAGAACAAACATGCAATGACTCTAGTGGTTGATCCATGTGTGGTTTGTGGAAAGAACACACATGCCATGACTCTGGTTGATCCTTATGTGGTTTGTGGAAAGAACACACATGCAATGACCACTGGTGGATCCATGTGTGGTTTGTGGAAAAGAACACACATGCAATGACTCTAGTGCTGGTTTGTGGTTTTAGTATAAGAACAAACATGCAATGACTCTAGTGGTTGATCCATGTGTGTTTTGTGGAACTAACACACATGCAATAACTCTAGTGGTTGATCCATGTGTGGTTTGTGGAAAGAACACACATGCAATGACCACTGGTGGATCCATGTGTGGTTTGTGGAAAAGAACACACATGCAATGACTCTAGTGGTTGATCCATGTTTGTTTCTGGAAATAACACACATGCTATGACTCTAGTACTGGTTTGTGGTTTTAGTATAATAACACACATGCAATGACTCTAGTGGTTGATCCATGTGTGGTTTGTGGAAATAACACACATGCAATGACTCTAGTGGTTGATCCATGTGTGGTTTGTGGAAAGAACACACATGCAATGACCACTGGTGGATCCATGTGTGGTTTGTGGAAAAGAACACACATGCAATGCCTCTAGTGGTTGATCCATGTTTGTTTGTGGAAATAACACACATGCAATGACTCTAGTGCTTGATCCATGTGTGGTTTGTGAAAAGAACACACATGCGATGACTCTATTGTTGGTTTTAGTAGAAGAATACACATGCAATGACTCTTGTGGTTGATCCATTTGTAGTTTGTGGAAATAACACACATGAAATGACTCTAGTGGTTGATCCATGTGTGGTTTGTGGAAAGAACACACATGCAATGACTCTAGTGGGTCCACATGTGTGGTTTGTGGAAAGAACACACATGCAATGACCACTGGTTGATCCATAAGTTGTTTGCGGAAAAAAAACACATGCAATGAGTCTAGTGGAATCATGTGTGGTTTGTGGAAAAGAACACCACATGTAATGACTCTACTGCTGGTTTTTGGTTTTGGTATAAGAACACACATGCAATGACTCTAGTGGTTGATCCATGTGTGGTTTGTGGAAAGAACACACATGCAATGACTCTGGTTGATCCATATGTGGTCTGTGGAAAGAACACACATGAATGACCACTGGTGGATCCATGTTTGATTTGTGGAAAAGAACACACATGCAATGACTCTAGTGCTGGTTTGTGGTTTTAGTATAAGAATAAACATGCAATGACTCTAGTGGTTGATCCATGTGTGGTTTGTGGAAAGAACACACACGCAATGACTCTGGTTGATCCATATGTGGTTTTTGGAAAGAACACACATGCAATGACCACTGGTGGATCCATGTGTGGTTTGTGGAAAAGAACACACATGCGATGACTCTAGTACTGGTTTGTGGTTTTAGTATAAGAACACACATGCAATGACTCTAGTACTGGTTTGTGGTTTTAGTATAAGAACACACATGCAATGACTCTAGTGGTTTATCCATGTGTGTATTGTGGAAATAACACACATGCAATGACTCTAGTGGTTGATCCATGTGTGGTTTGTGGAAAGAACACACATGCAATGACCACTGGTGGATCCATGTTGGTTTTAGTATAAGAACACACATGCAATGACTCTAGTGGTTGATCCATGTTTGTTTGTGGAAATAACACACATGCAATGACTCTAGTGGTTGATCCATGTGTGGTTTGTGAAAAGAACACACATGCAATGACTCTATTGTTGGTTTTAGTAAAAGAATACACATGCAATGACTCTAGTGGTTGATCCATTTGTAGTTCGTGGAAATAACACACATGAAATGACTCTAGTGGTTGATACATGTGTGGTTTGTGGAAAGAACACACATGCAATGACTCTAGTGGGTCCACATGTGTGGTTTGTGGAAAAGAACACACATGCAATGACTCTAGTGGTTGATCCATATGTGGTTTGTGGAAAGAACACACATGCAATGACTCTAGTGGTTGATCCATGTGTGGTTTGTGGAAAAGAACACACATGCAATGACTCTAGTGTTGGTATGTGGTTTTAGTATAAGAACACACATGCAATGACTCTAGTGGTTGATCCATGTGTGGTCTGTGGAAAGAACACACATGCAATGACTAGTGGTTGATCCATATGTGGTTTGTGGAAATAACACACATGCAATGACCACTGGTGGATCCATGTGTGGTTTGTGGAAAAGAACACACATGCAATGACTCTAGTGTTGGTTTGTGGTTTTAGTCTAAGAACAAACATGCAATGACTCTAGTGGTTGATCCATGTGTGGTTTGTGGAAAGAACACACATGCAATGACTCTGGTTGATCCTTATGTGGTTTGTGGAAAGAACACACATGCAATGACTACTGGTGGATCCATGTGTGGTTTGTGGAAAAGAACACACATGCAATGACTCTAGTGCTGGTTTGTGGTTTTAGTATAAGAACAAACATGCAATGACTCTAGTGGTTGATCCATGTGTGTTTTGTGGAAATAACACACATGCAATGACTCTAGTGGTTGATCCATGTGTGGTTTGTGGAAAGAACACACATGCAATGACCACTGGTGGATCCATGTGTGGTTTGTGGAAAAGAACACACATGCAATGACTCTAGTGGTTGATCCATGTTTGTTTCTGGAAATAACACACATGCTATGACTCTAGTACTGGTTTGTGGTTTTAGTATAATAACACACATGCAATGACTCTAGTGGTTGATCCATGTGTGGTTTGTGGAAATAACACACATGCAATGACTCTAGTGGTTGATCCATGTGTGGTTTGTGGAAAGAACACACATGCAATGACCACTGGTGGATCCATGTGTGCTTTGTGGAAAAGAACACACATGCAATGCCTCTAGTGGTTGATCCATGTTTGTTTGTGGAAATAACACACATGCAATGACTCTAGTGCTTGATCCATGTGTGGTTTGTGAAAAGAACACAGCTGCAATGACTCTAGTGTTGGTTTTAGTATAAGAACACACATGCAATGACTCTAGTGGTTGATCCATGTGTGGTTTGTGGAAATAACACATATGCAATGACTCTAGTGGTTGATCCATGTGTGGTTTGTGGAAATAACACACATGCAATGACTATAATGGGTCCACATGTGGTTTGTGGAAAGAACACACATGCAATGACCACTGGTTGATCCATAAGTTGTTTGCGGAAAAAAACACACATGCAATGAGTCTAGTGGAATCATGTGTGGTTTGTGGAAAAGAACACACATGTAATGACTCTACTGCTGGTGTTTGGTTTTGGTATAAGAACACACATGCAATGACTCTAGTGGTTGATCCATGTGTGGTTTGTGGAAAGAACACACACGCAATGACTCTGGTTGATCCATATGTGGTTTTTGGAAAGAACACACACGCAATGACTCTGGTTGATCCATGTTTGTTTCTGGAAATAACACACATGCAATGACTCTAGTACTGGTTTGTGGTTTTAGTATAATAACACACATGCAATGACTCTAGTGGTTGTTCCATGTGTGGTTTGTGGAAATAACACACATGCAATGACTCTAGTGGTTGATCCATGTGTGGTTTGTGGAAAGAACACACATGCAATGACCAGTGGTGGATCCATGTTGGTTTTAGTATAAGAACACACATGCAATGACTCTAGTGGTTGATCCATGTTTGTTTGTGGAAATAACACACATGCAATGACTCTAGTGGTTGATCCATGTGTGGTTTGTGAAAAGAACACACATGCGATGACTCTATTGTTGGTTTTAGTAGAAGAATACACATGCAATGACTCTAGTGGTTGATCCATTTGTAGTTTGTGGAAATAACACACATGAAATGACTCTAGTGGTTGATCCATGTGTGGTTTGTGGAAAGAACACACATGCAATGACTCTAGTGGGTCCACATGTGTGGTTTGTGGAAAGAACACACATGGAATGACTCTAGCGGTTGATCCATGTGTGGTTTGTGGAAAAGAACACACATGCAATGACTCTAGTGTTGGTATGTGGTTTTAGTATAAGCACACACATGCAATGACTCTAGTGGTTGATCCATGTGTGGTCTGTGGAAAGAACACACATGCAATGACTAGTGGTTGATCCATATGTGGTTTGTGGAAATAACACACATGCAATGACAACTGGTGGATCCATGTGTGGTTTGTGCAAAAGAACACACATGCAATGACTCTAGTGTTGGTTTGTGGTTTTAGTCTAAGAACAAACATGCAATGACTCTAGTGGTTGATCCATGTGTGGTTTGTGGAAAGAACACACATGCCATGACTCTGGTTGATCCTTATGTGGTTTGTGGAAAGAACACACATGCAATGACCACTGGTGGATCCATGTGTGGTTTGTGGAAAAGAACACACATGCAATGACTCTAGTGCTGGTTTGTGGTTTTAGTATAAGAACAAACATGCAATGACTCTAGTGGTTGATCCATGTGTGTTTTGTGGAACTAACACACATGCAATAACTCTAGTGGTTGATCCATGTGTGGTTTGTGGAAAGAACACACATGCAATGACCACTGGTGGATCCATGTGTGGTTTGTGGAAAAGAACACACATGCAATGACTCTAGTGGTTGATCCATGTTTGTTTCTGGAAATAACACACATGCTATGACTCTAGTACTGGTTTGTGGTTTTAGTATAATAACACACATGCAATGACTCTAGTGGTTGATCCATGTGTGGTTTGTGGAAATAACACACATGCAATGACTCTAGTGGTTGATCCATGTGTGGTTTGTGGAAAGAACACACATGCAATGACCACTAGTGGATCCATGTGTGGTTTGTGGAAAAGAACACACATGCAATGCCTCTAGTGGTTGATCCATGTTTGTTTGTGGAAATAACACACATGCAATGACTCTAGTGCTTGATCCATGTGTGGTTTGTGAAAAGAACACACATGCGATGACTCTATTGTTGGTTTTAGTAGAAGAATACACATGCAATGACTCTTGTGGTTGATCCATTTGTAGTTTGTGGAAATAACACACATGAAATGACTCTAGTGGTTGATCCATGTGTGGTTTGTGGAAAGAACACACATGCAATGACTCTAGTGGGTCCACATGTGTGGTTTGTGGAAAGAACACAGATGCAATGACCACTGGTTGATCCATAAGTTGTTTGCGGAAAAAAAACACATGCAATGAGTCTAGTGGAATCATGTGTGGTTTGTGGAAAAGAACACCACATGTAATGACTCTACTGCTGGTTTTTGGTTTTGGTATAAGAACACACATGCAATGACTCTAGTGGTTGATCCATGTGTGGTTTGTGGAAAGAACACACATGCAATGACTCTGGTTGATCCATATGTGGTCTGTGGAAAGAACACACATGAATGACCACTGGTGGATCCATGTTTGATTTGTGGAAAAGAACACACATGCAATGACTCTAGTGCTGGTTTGTGGTTTTAGTATAAGAATAAACATGCAATGACTCTAGTGGTTGATCCATGTGTGGTTTGTGGAAAGAACACACACGCAATGACTTTGGTTGATCCATATGTGGTTTTTGGAAAGAACACACATGCAATGACCACTGGTGGATCCATGTGTGGTTTGTGGAAAAGAACACACATGCGATGACTCTAGTACTGGTTTGTGGTTTTAGTATAAGAACACACATGCAATGACTCTAGTACTGGTTTGTGGTTTTAGTATAAGAACACACATGCAATGACTCTAGTGGTTGATCCATGTGTGGTTTGTGGAAATAACACACATGCAATGACTCTAGTGGTTGATCCATGTGTGGTTTGTGGAAAGAACACACATGCAATGACCACTGGTGGATCCATGTTGGTTTTAGTATAAGAACACACATGCAATGACTCTAGTGGTTGATCCATGTTTGTTTGTGGAAATAACACACATGCAATGACTCTAGTGGTTGATCCATGTGTGGTTTGTAAAAAGAACACACATGCAATGACTCTATTGTTGGTTTTAGTATAAGAATACACATGCAATGACTCTAGTGGTTGATCCATTTGTAGTTTGTGGAAATAACACACATGAAATGACTCTAGTGGTTGATCCATGTGTGGTTTGTGGAAAGAACACACATGCAATGACTCTAGTGGGTCCACATGTGTGGTTTGTGGAAAAGAACACACATGCAATGACTCTAGTGGTTGATCCATATGTGGTTTGTGGAAAGAACACACATGCAATGACTCTAGTGGTTGATCCATGTGAGGTTTGTGGAAAAGAACACACATGCAATGACTCTAGTGTTGGTATGTGGTTTTAGTATAAGAACACACATGCAATGACTCTAGTGGTTGATCCATGTGTGGTCTGTGGAAAGAACACAAATGCAATGACTAGTGGTTGATCCATATGTGGTTTGTGGAAATAACACACATGCAATGACCACTGGTGGATCCATGTGTGGTTTGTGGAAAAGAACACACATGCAATGACTCTAGTGTTGGTTTGTGGTTTTAGTCTAAGAACAAACATGCAATGACTCTAGTGGTTGACCCATGTGTGGTTTGTGGAAAGAACACACATGCAATGACTCTGGTTGATCCTTATGTGGTTTGTGGAAAGAACACACATGCAATGACGACTGGTGGATCCATGTGTGGTTTGTGGAAAAGAACACACATGCAATGACTCTAGTGCTGGTTTGTGTTTTTGTATAAGAACAAACATGCAATGACTCTAGTGGTTGATCCATGTGTGGTTTGTGGAAATAACACACATGCAATGACTCTAGTGGTTGATCCATGTGTGGTTTGTGGAAAGAACACACATGCAATGACCACTGGTGGATCCATGTGTGGTTTGTGGAAAAGAACACACATGCAATGACTCTAGTGGTTGATCCATGTTTGTTTGTGGAAATAACACACATGCTATGACTCTAGTGGTTGATCCATGTGTGGTTTGTGAAAAGAACACACATGCAATGACTCTAGTGTTGGTTTGTGGTTGTAGTATAAGAACAAACATGCAATGACTCTAGTGGTTGATCCATGTGTCGTATGTGGAAAGAACACACATGCAATGACTCTAGTGGTTGATCCATGTGTGGTTTGTGGAAAGAACACACATGCAATGACTCTGGTTGATCCATGTGTGGTTTGTGGAAAGAACACACATGCAATGACCACTGTTGGATCCATGTGTGGTTTGTGGAAAAGAACACACATGCAATGACTCTAGTGCTGGTTTGTGGTTTTAGTATAAGAACAAACATGCAATGACTCTAGTGGTTGATCCATGTGTGGTTTGTGGAAATAACACACATGCAATGACTCTAGTGGTTGATCCATGTGTGGTTTGTGGAAAGAACACACATGCAATGACCACTGGTGGATCCATGTGTGGTTTGTGGAAAAGAACACACATGCAATGACTCTAGTGGTTGATCCATGTTTGTTTGTGGAAATAACACACATGCAATGACTACAGTGGTTGATCCATGTGTGGTTTGCGAAAAGAACACACATGCAATGACTCTATTGTTGGTTTTAGTATAAGAATACACATGCAATGAATCTAGTGGTTGATCCATTTGTAGTTTGTGGAAATAACACACATGCAATGACTGTAATGGGTCCACATGTGGTTTGTGGAAAGAACACACATACAATGACCACTGGTTGATCCATAAGTTGTTTGCGGAAAAGAACACACATGCAATGAGTCTAGTGGATCCATGTGTGGTTTGTGGAAAAGAACACACATGCAATGACTCTACTGAGGTTTGTGGTTTTAGTATAAGAACACACATGCAATGACTCTAGTGGTTGATCCATGTGTGGTTTGTGGAAATAACACATATGCAATGACTCTAGTGGTTGATCCATGTGTGGTTTGTGGAAATAACACACATGCAATGACTATAATGGGTCCACATGTGGTTTGTGGAAAGAACATACATGCAATGCCCACTGGTTGATCCACAAGTTGTTTGTGGAAAAAAAACACATGCAATGAGTCTAGTGGAATCATGTGTGGTTTGTGGAAAAGAACACACATGTAATGACTCTACTGCTGGTTTTTGGTTTTGGTATAAGAACACACATGCAATGACTCTAGTGGTTGATCCATGAGTGGTTTGTGGAAAGAACACACATGCAATGACTCTGGTTGATCCATATGTGGTCTGTGGAAAGAACACACATGCAATGACTCTGGTTGATCCATATGTGGTCTGTGGAAAGAACACACATGAATGACCACTGGTGGATCCATGTTTGATTTGTGGAAAAGAACACACATGCAATGACTCTAGTGCTGGTTTGTGGTTTTAGTATAAGAATAAACATGCAATGACTCTAGTGGTTGATCCATGTGTGGTTTGTGGAAAGAACACACACGCAATGACTCTGGTTGATCCATATGTGGTTTTTGGAAAGAACACACATGCAATGACCACTGGTGGATCCATGTGTGGTTTGTGGAAAAGAACACACATGCGATGACTCTAGTACTGGTTTGTGGTTTTAGTATAAGAACACACATGCAATGACTCTAGTACTGGTTTGTGGTTTTAGTATAAGAACACACATGCAATGACTCTAGTGGTTGATCCATGTGTGGTTTGTGGAAATAACACACATGCAATGACTCTAGTGGTTGATCCATGTGTGGTTTGTGGAAAGAACACACATGCAATGACTCTATTGTTGGTTTTAGTATAAGAATACACATGCAATGACTCTAGTGGTTGATCCATTTGTAGTTTGTGGAAATAACACACATGAAATGACTCTAGTGGTTGATCCATGTGTGGTTTGTGGAAAGAACACACATGCAATGACTCTAGTGGGTCCACATGTGTGGTTTGTGGAAAAGAACACACATGCAATGACTCTAGTGGTTGATCCATATGTGGTTTGTGGAAAGAACACACATGCAATGACTCTAGTGGTTGATCCATGTGAGGTTTGTGGAAAAGAACACACATGCAATGACTCTAGTGTTGGTATGTGGTTTTAGTATAAGAACACACATGCAATGACTCTAGTGGTTGATCCATGTGTGGTCTGTGGAAAGAACACAAATGCAATGACTAGTGGTTGATCCATATGTGGTTTGTGGAAATAACACACATGCAATGACCACTGGTGGATCCATGTGTGGTTTGTGGAAAAGAACACACATGCAATGACTCTAGTGTTGGTTTGTGGTTTTAGTCTAAGAACAAACATGCAATGACTCTAGTGGTTGACCCATGTGTGGTTTGTGGAAAGAACACACATGCAATGACTCTGGTTGATCCTTATGTGGTTTGTGGAAAGAACACACATGCAATGACGACTGGTGGATCCATGTGTGGTTTGTGGAAAAGAACACACATGCAATGACTCTAGTGCTGGTTTGTGTTTTTGTATAAGAACAAACATGCAATGACTCTAGTGGTTGATCCATGTGTGGTTTGTGGAAATAACACACATGCAATGACTCTAGTGGTTGATCCATGTGTGGTTTGTGGAAAGAACACACATGCAATGACCACTGGTGGATCCATGTGTGGTTTGTGGAAAAGAACACACATGCAATGACTCTAGTGGTTGATCCATGTTTGTTTGTGGAAATAACACACGTGCTATGACTCTAGTGGTTGATCCATGTGTGGTTTGTGAAAAGAACACACATGCAATGACTCTAGTGTTGGTTTGTGGTTTTAGTATAAGAACAAACATGCAATGACTCTAGTGGTTGATCCATGTGTCGTATGTGGAAAGAACACACATGCAATGACTCTAGTGGTTGATCCATGTGTGGTTTGTGGAAAGAACACACATGCAATGACTCTGGTTGATCCATGTGTGGTTTGTGGAAAGAACACACATGCAATGACCACTGTTGGATCCATGTGTGGTTTGTGGAAAAGAACACACATGCAATGACTCTAGTGCTGGTTTGTGGTTTTAGTATAAGAACAAACATGCAATGACTCTAGTGGTTGATCCATGTGTGGTTTGTGGAAATAACACACATGCAATGACTCTAGTGGTTGATCCATGTGTGGTTTGTGGAAAGAACACACATGCAATGACCACTGGTGGATCCATGTGTGGTTTGTGGAAAAGAACACACATGCAATGACTCTAGTGGTTGATCCATGTTTGTTTGTGGAAATAACACACATGCAATGACTACAGTGGTTGATCCATGTGTGGTTTGCGAAAAGAACACACATGCAATGACTCTATTGTTGGTTTTAGTATAAGAATACACATGCAATGAATCTAGTGGTTGATCCATTTGTAGTTTGTGGAAATAACACACATGCAATGACTGTAATGGGTCCACATGTGGTTTGTGGAAAGAACACACATACAATGACCACTGGTTGATCCATAAGTTGTTTGCGGAAAAGAACACACATGCAATGAGTCTAGTGGATCCATGTGTGGTTTGTGGAAAAGAACACACATGCAATGACTCTACTGAGGTTTGTGGTTTTAGTATAAGAACACACATGCAATGACTCTAGTGGTTGATCCATGTGTGGTTTGTGGAAATAACACATATGCAATGACTCTAGTGGTTGATCCATGTGTGGTTTGTGGAAATAACACACATGCAATGACTATAATGGGTCCACAAGTGGTTTGTGGAAAGAACATACATGCAATGCCCACTGGTTGATCCATAAGTTGTTTGTGGAAAAAAAACACATGCAATGAGTCTAGTGGAATCATGTGTGGTTTGTGGAAAAGAACACACATGTAATGACTCTACTGCTGGTTTTTGGTTTTGGTATAAGAACACACATGCAATGACTCTAGTGGTTGATCCATGAGTGGTTTGTGGAAAGAACACACATGCAATGACTCTGGTTGATCCATATGTGGTCTGTGGAAAGAACACACATGAATGACCACTGGTGGATCCATGTTTGATTTGTGGAAAAGAACACACATTCAATGACTCTAGTGCTGGTTTGTGGTTTTAGTATAAGAACAAACATGCAATGACTCTAGTGGTTGATCCATGTGTGGTTTGTGGAAAGAACACACATGCAATGACTCTGGTTGATCCATATGTGGTTTGTGGAAAGAACACACATGCAATGACCACTAGTGGATCCATGTGTGGTTTGTGGAAAAGGACACACATGCGATGACTCAAGTACTGGTTTGTGGTTTTAGTATAAGAACACACATGCAATGACTCTAGTACTGGTTTGTGGTTTTAGTATAAGAACACACATGCAATGACTCTAGTGGTTGATCCATGTGTGGTTTGTGGAAATAACACACATGCAATGACTCTAGTGGTTGATCCATGTGTGGTTTATGGAAAGAACACACATGCAATGACCACTGGTGGATCCATGTTGGTTTTAGTATAAGAACACACATGCAATGACTCTAGTGGTTGATCCATGTTTGTTTGTGGAAATAACACACATGCAATGACTCTAGTGGTTGATCCATGTGTGGTTTGTGAAAAGAACACACATGCAATGACTCTATTGTTGGTTTTAGTATAAGAATACACATGCAATGACTCTAGTGGTTGATCCATGTGTAGTTTGTGGAAATAACACTCATGAAATGACTCTAGTGGTTGATCCATGTGTGGTTTGTGGAAAGAACACACATGCAATGACTCTAGTGGGTCCACATGTGTGGTTTGTGGAAAAGAACACACATGCAATGACTCTAGTGGTTGATCCATATGTGGTTTGTGGAAAGAACACACATGCAATGACTCTAGTGGTTGATCCATGTGTGGTTTGTGGAAAAGAACACACATGCAATGACTCTAGTGTTGGTATGTGGTTTTAGTATAAGAACACACATGCAATGACTCTAGTGGTTGATCCATGTGTGGTCTATGGAAAGAACACACATGCAATGACTAGTGGTTGATCCATATGTGGTTTGTGGAAATAACACACATGCAATGACCACTGGTGGATCCATGTGTGGTTTGTGGAAAAGAACACACATGCAATGACTCTAGTGTTGATTTGTGGTTTTAGTATAAGAACAAACATGCAATGACTCTAGTGGTTGATCCATGTGTGGTTTGTGGAAAGAACACACATGCAATGACTCTGGTTGATCCTTATGTGGTTTGTGGAAAGAACACACGTGCAATGACCAGTGTTGGATCCATGTGTGGTTTGTGGAAAAGAACACACATGCAATGACTCTAGTGCTGGTTTGTGGTTTTAGTATAAGAACAAACATGCAATGACTCTAGTGGTTGATCCATGTGTGGTTTGTGGAAATAACACACATGCAATGACTCTAGTGGTTGATCCATGTGTGATTTGTGGAAAGAACACACATGCAATGACCACTGGTGGATCCATGTGTGGTTTGTGGAAAAGAACACACATGCAATGACCCTAGTGGTTTATCCATGTTTGTTTGTGGAAATAATACACATGCAATGACTCTAGTGGTTGATCCATGTGTGGTTTGTGAAAAGAACACACATGCAATTACTCTAGTGTTGGTTTGTGGTTTTAGTATAAGAACAAACATGCAATGACTCTAGTGGTTGATCCATGTGTGGTCTGTGGAAAGAACACACATGCAATGACTCTAGTGGTTGATCCATGTGTGGTTTGTGGAAAGAAAACACATGCAATGACTATTGGTTGATCCATATGTGGTTTGTGGAAATAACACACATGCAATGACCACTGGTGGATCCATGTGTGGTTTCTAGAAAAGAACACACATGCAATGACTCTAGTGTTGGTTTGTGGTTTTAGTATAAGAACAAACATGCAATGACTCTAGTGGTTGATCCATGTGTGGTTTGTGGAAAGAACACACATGCAATGACTCTGGTTGATCCATATGTGGTTTGTGGAAAGAACACACATGCAATGACCACTAGTGGATCCATGTGTGGTTTGTGGAAAAGGACACACATGCGATGACTCAAGTACTGGTTTGTGGTTTTAGTATAAGAACACACATGCAATGACTCTAGTACTGGTTTGTGGTTTTAGTATAAGAACACACATGCAATGACTCTAGTGGTTGATCCATGTGTGGTTTGTGGAAATAACACACATGCAATGACTCTAGTGGTTGATCCATGTGTGGTTTATGGAAAGAACACACATGCAATGACCACTGGTGGATCCATGTTGGTTTTAGTATAAGAACACACATGCAATGACTCTAGTGCTTGATCCATGTTTGTTTGTGGAAATAACACACATGCAATGACTCTAGTGGTTGATCCATGTGTGGTTTGTGAAAAGAACACACATGCAATGACTCTATTGTTGGTTTTAGTATAAGAATACACATGCAATGACTCTAGTGGTTGATCCATGTGTAGTTTGTGGAAATAACACTCATGAAATGACTCTAGTGGTTGATCCATGTGTGGTTTGTGGAAAGAACACACATGCAATGACTCTAGTGGGTCCACATGTGTGGTTTGTGGAAAAGAACACACATGCAATGACTCTAGTGGTTGATCCATATGTGGTTTGTGGAAAGAACACACATGCAATGACTCTAGTGGTTGATCCATGTGTGGTTTGTGGAAAAGAACACACATGCAATGACTCTAGTGTTGGTATGTGGTTTTAGTATAAGAACACACATGCAATGACTCTAGTGGTTAATCCATGTGTGGTCTATGGAAAGAACACACATGCAATGACTAGTGGTTGATCCATATGTGGTTTGTGGAAATTACACATATGCAATGACCACTGGTGGATCCATGTGTGGTTTGTGGAAAAGAACACACATGCATTGACTCTAGTGTTGGTTTGTGGTTTTAGTATAAGAACAAACATGCAATGACTCTAGTGGTTGATCCATGTGTGGTTTGTGGAAAGAACACACATGCAATGACTCTGGTTGATCCTTATGTGGTTTGTGGAAAGAACACACGTGCAATGACCAGTGTTGGATCCATGTGTGGTTTGTGGAAAAGAACACACATGCAAGGACTCTAGTGGTTGATCCATGTGTGGTTTGTGGAAAGAACACACATGCAATGACCACTGGTGGATCCATGTGTGGTTTATGGAAAAGAACACACATGCAATGACTCTAGTGGTTTATCCATGTTTGTTTGTGGAAATAACATACATGCAATGACTCTAGTGGTTGATCCATGTGTGGTTTGTGAAAAGAACACACATGCAATGACTCTAGTGTTGGTTTGTGGTTTTAGTATAAGAACAAACATGCAATGACTCTAGTGGTTGATCCATGTGTGGTCTGTGGAAAGAACACACATGCAATGACTCTAGTGGTTGATCCATGTGTGGTTTGTGGAAAGAAAACACATGCAATGACTATTGGTTGATCCATATGTGGTTTGTGGAAATAACACACATGCAATGACCACTGGTGGATCCATGTGTGGTTTCTGGAAAAGAACACACATGCAATGACTCTAGTGTTGGTTTGTGGTTTTAGTATAAGAACAAACATGCAATGACTCTAGTGGTTGATCCATGTGTGGTTTGTGGAAAGAACACACATGCAATGACGCTGGTTGATCCTTATGTGGTTTGTGGAAAGAACACACGTGCAATGACCAGTGTTGGATCCATGTGTGGTTTGTGGAAAAGAACACACATGCAATGACTCTAGTGGTTGATCCATGTGTGGTTTGTGGAAAGAACACACATGCAATGACCATTGGTGGATCCATGTGTGGTTTGTGGAAAAGAACACACATGCAATGACTCTAGTGGTTTATCCATGTTTGTTTGTGGAAATAACACACATGCAATGACTCTAGTGGTTGATCCATGTGTGGTTTGTGAAAATAACACACATGCAATGACTCTAGTGTTGGTTTGTGGTTTTAGTATAAGAACAAACATGCAATGACTCTAGTGGTTGATCCATGTGTGGTCTGTGGAAAGAACACACATGCAATGACTCTAGTGATTGATCCATGTGTGGTTTGTGGAAAGAAAACACATGCAATGACTATTGGTTGATCCATATGTGGTTTGTGGAAATAACACACATGCAATGACCACTGGTGGATCCATGTGTGGTTTCTGGAAAAGAACACACATGCAATGACTCTAGTGTTGGTTTGTGGTTTTAGTATAAGAACAAACATGCAATGACTCTAGTGGTTGATCCATGTGTGGTTTGTGGAAAGAACACACATGCAATGACTCTGGTTGATCCATATGTGGTTTGTGGAAAGAACACACATGCAATGACCACTGGTGGATCCATGTGTGGTTTGTGGAAAAGAACACACATGCAATGACTCTAGTGCTGGTTTGTGGTTTTAGTATAAGAACAAACATGCAATGACTCTAGTGGTTGATCCATGTGTGGTTTGTGGAAATAACACACATGCAATGACTCTAGTGGTTGATCCATGTGTGATTTGTGGAAAGAACACACATGCAATGACCACTGGTGGATCCATGTGTGGTTTGTGGAAAAGAACACACATGCAATGACTCTAGTGGTTGATCCATGTGTGGTTTGTGGAAAGAACACACATGCAATGACCACTGGTGGATCCATGTGTGGTTTGTGGAAAAGAACACACATGCAATGACTCTAGTGGTTTATCCATGTTTGTTTGTGGAAATAACACACATGCAATGACTCTAGTGGTTGATCCATGTGTGGTTTGTGAAAATAACACACATGCAATGACTCTAGTGTTGGTTTGTGGTTTTAGTATAAGAACAAACATGCAATGACTCTAGTGGTTGATCCATGTGTGGTC
Organism: Avena sativa; assembly: GCA_916181665.1. Taxonomy (NCBI): domain Eukaryota; kingdom Viridiplantae; phylum Streptophyta; class Magnoliopsida; order Poales; family Poaceae; genus Avena; species Avena sativa. The sequence continues at coordinate 599,421,207 of OV702289.1, forward strand.
TGTGGAAAGAACACACATGCAATGACTCTAGTGGTTGATCCATGTGTGGTTTGTGGAAAGAACACACATGCAATGACCACTGGTGGATCCATGTGTGGTTTGTGGAAAAGAACACACATGCAATGACTCTAGTGGTTTATCCATGTTTGTTTGTGGAAATAACACACATGCAATGACTCTAGTGGTTGATCCATGTGTGGTTTGTGAAAATAACACACATGCAATGACTCTAGTGTTGGTTTGTGGTTTTAGTATAAGAACAAACATGCATTGACTCTAGTGGTTGATCCATGTGTGGTCTGTGGAAAGAACACACATGCAATGACTCTAGTGGTTGATCCATGTGTGGTTTGTGGAAAGAAAACACATGCAATGACTATTGGTTGATCCATATGTGGTTTGTGGAAATAACACACATGCAATGACCACTGGTGGATCCATGTGTGGTTTGTGGAAAAGAACACACATGCAATGACTCTAGTGTTGATTTGTGGTTTTAGTATAAGAACAAACATGCAATGACTCTAGTGGTTGATCCATGTGTGGTTTGTGGAAAGAACACACATGCAATGACTCTGGTTGATCCTTATGTGGTTTGTGGAAAGAACACACGTGCAATGACCAGTGTTGGATCCATGTGTGGTTTGTGGAAAAGAACACACATGCAATGACTCTAGTGCTGGTTTGTGGTTTTAGTATAAGAACAAACATGCAATGACTCTAGTGGTTGATCCATGTGTGGTTTGTGGAAATAACACACATGCAATGACTCTAGTGGTTGATCCATGTGTGATTTGTGGAAAGAACACACATGCAATGACCACTGGTGGATCCATGTGTGGTTTGTGGAAAAGAACACACATGCAATGACTCTAGTGATTTATCCATGTTTGTTTGTGGAAATAACACACATGCAATGACTCTAGTGGTTGATCCATGTGTGGTTTGTGAAAAGAACACACATGCAATGACTCTAGTGTTGGTTTGTGGTTTTAGTATAAGAACAAACATGCAATGACTCTAGTGGTTGATCCATGTGTGGTCTGTGGAAAGAACACACATGCAATGACTCTAGTGGTTGATCCATGTGTGGTTTGTGGAAAGAAAACACATGAAATGACTATTGGTTGATCCATATGTGGTTTGTGGAAATAACACACATGCAATGACCACTGGTGGATCCATGTGTGGTTTCTAGAAAAGAACACACATGCAATGACTCTAGTGTTGGTTTGTGGTTTTAGTATAAGAACAAACATGCAATGACTCTAGTGGTTGATCCATGTGTGGTTTGTGGAAAGAACACACATGCAATGACTCTGGTTGATCCATATGTGGTTTGTGGAAAGAACACACATGCAATGACCACTAGTGGATCCATGTGTGGTTTGTGGAAAAGGACACACATGCGATGACTCAAGTACTGGTTTGTGGTTTTAGTATAAGAACACACATGCAATGACTCTAGTACTGGTTTGTGGTTTTAGTATAAGAACACACATGCAATGACTCTAGTGGTTGATCCATGTGTGGTTTGTGGAAATAACACACATGCAATGACTCTAGTGGTTGATCCATGTGTGGTTTATGGAAAGAACACACATGCAATGACCACTGGTGGATCCATGTTGGTTTTAGTATAAGAACACACATGCAATGACTCTAGTGGTTGATCCATGTTTGTTTGTGGAAATAACACACATGCAATGACTCTAGTGGTTGATCCATGTGTGGTTTGTGAAAAGAACACACATGCAATGACTCTATTGTTGGTTTTAGTATAAGAATACACATGCAATGACTCTAGTGGTTGATCCATGTGTAGTTTGTGGAAATAACACTCATGAAATGACTCTAGTGGTTGATCCATGTGTGGTTTGTGGAAAGAACACACATGCAATGACTCTAGTGGGTCCACATGTGTGGTTTGTGGAAAAGAACACACATGCAATGACTCTAGTGGTTGATCCATATGTGGTTTGTGGAAAGAACACACATGCAATGACTCTAGTGGTTGATCCATGTGTGGTTTGTGGAAAAGAACACACATGCAATGACTCTAGTGTTGGTATGTGGTTTTAGTATAAGAACACACATGCAATGACTCTAGTGGTTGATCCATGTGTGGTCTATGGAAAGAACACACATGCAATGACTAGTGGTTGATCCATATGTGGTTTGTGGAAATTACACATATGCAATGACCACTGGTGGATCCATGTGTGGTTTGTGGAAAAGAACACACATGCATTGACTCTAGTGTTGGTTTGTGGTTTTAGTATAAGAACAAACATGCAATGACTCTAGTGGTTGATCCATGTGTGGTTTGTGGAAAGAACACACATACAATGACTCTGGTTGATCCTTATGTGGTTTGTGGAAAGAACACACGTGCAATGACCAGTGTTGGATCCATGTGTGGTTTGTGGAAAAGAACACACATGCAATGACTCTAGTGGTTGATCCATGTGTGGTTTGTGGAAAGAACACACATGCAATGACCACTGGTGGATCCATGTGTGGTTTGTGGAAAAGAACACACATGCAATGACTCTAGTGGTTTATCCATGTTTGTTTGTGGAAATAACACACATGCAATGACTCTAGTGGTTGATCCATGTGTGGTTTGTGAAAAGAACACACATGCAATGACTCTAGTGTTGGTTTGTGGTTTTAGTATAAGAACAAACATGCAATGACTCTAGTGGTTGATCCATGTGTGGTCTGTGGAAAGAACACACATGCAATGACTCTAGTGGTTGATCCATGTGTGGTTTGTGGAAAGAAAACACATGCAATGACTATTGGTTGATCCATATGTGGTTTGTGGAAATAACACACATGCAATGACCACTGGTGGATCCATGTGTGGTTTCTGGAAAAGAACACACATGCAATGACTCTAGTGTTGGTTTGTGGTTTTAGTATAAGAACAAACATGCAATGACTCTAGTGGTTGATCCATGTGTGGTTTGTGGAAAGAACACACATGCAATGACTCTGGTTGATCCATATGTGGTTTGTGGAAAGAACACACATGCAATGACCACTGGTGGATCCATGTGTGGTTTGTGGAAAAGAACACACATGCAATGACTCTAGTGCTGGTTTGTGGTTTTAGTATAAGAACAAACATGCAATGACTCTAGTGGTTGATCCATGTGTGGTTTGTGGAAATAACACACATGCAATGACTCTAGTGGATGATCCATGTGTGGTTTGTGGAAAGAAGACACATGCAATGACCACTGGTGGATCCATGTGTGGTTTGTGGAAAAGAACACACATGCAATGACTCTAGTGGTTGATCCATGTGTGGTTTGTGGAAAGAACACACATACAATGACTCTGGTTGATCCTTATGTGGTTTGTGGAAAGAACACACGTGCAATGACCAGTGTTGGATCCATGTGTGGTTTGTGGAAAAGAACACACATGCAATGACTCTAGTGGTTGATCCATGTGTGGTTTGTGGAAAGAACACACATGCAATGACCACTGGTGTATCCATGTGTGGTTTGTGGAAAAGAACACACATGCAATGACTCTAGTGGTTTATCCATGTTTGTTTGTGGAAATAACACACATGCAATGACTCTAGTGGTTGATCCATGTGTGGTTTGTGAAAAGAACACACATGCAATGACTCTAGTGTTGGTTTGTGGTTTTAGTATAAGAACAAACATGCAATGACTCTAGTGGTTGATCCATGTGTGGTCTGTGGAAAGAACACACATGCAATGACTCTAGTGGTTGATCCATGTGTGGTTTGTGGAAAGAAAACACATGCAATGACTATTGGTTGATCCATATGTGGTTTGTGGAAATAACACACATGCAATGACCACTGGTGGATCCATGTGTGGTTTCTGGAAAAGAACACACATGCAATGACTCTAGTGTTGGTTTGTGGTTTTAGTATAAGAACAAACATGCAATGACTCTAGTGGTTGATCCATGTGTGGTTTGTGGAAAGAACACACATGCAATGACTCTGGTTGATCCATATGTGGTTTGTGGAAAGAACACACATGCAATGACCACTGGTGGATCCATGTGTGGTTTGTGGAAAAGAACACACATGCAATGACTCTAGTGCTGGTTTGTGGTTTTAGTATAAGAACAAACATGCAATGACTCTAGTGGTTGATCCATGTGTGGTTTGTGGAAATAACACACATGCAATGACTCTAGTGGTTGATCCATGTGTGATTTGTGGAAAGAACACACATGCAATGACCACTGGTGGATCCATGTGTGGTTTGTGGAAAAGAACACACATGCAATGACTCTAGTGGTTGATCCATGTGTGGTTTGTGGAAAGAACACACATGCAATGACCACTGGTGGATCCATGTGTGGTTTGTGGAAAAGAACACACATGCAATGACTCTAGTGGTTTATCCATGTTTGTTTGTGGAAATAACACACATGCAATGACTCTAGTGGTTGATCCATGTGTGGTTTGTGAAAATAACACACATGCAATGACTCTAGTGTTGGTTTGTGGTTTTAGTATAAGAACAAACATGCAATGACTCTAGTGGTTGATCCATGTGTGGTCTGTGGAAAGAACACACATGCAATGACTCTAGTGGTTGATCCATGTGTGGTTTGTGGAAAGAACACACATGCAATGACCACTGGTGGATCCATGTGTGGTTTGTGGAAAAGAACACACATGCAATGACTCTAGTGGTTTATCCATGTTTGTTTGTGGAAATAACACACATGCAATGACTCTAGTGGTTGATCCATGTGTGGTTTGTGAAAATAACACACATGCAATGACTCTAGTGTTGGTTTGTGGTTTTAGTATAAGAACAAACATGCAATGACTCTAGTGGTTGATCCATGTGTGGTCTGTGGAAAGAACACACATGCAATGACTCTAGTGGTTGATCCATGTGTGGTTTGTGGAAAGAAAACACATGCAATGACTATTGGTTGATCCATATGTGGTTTGTGGAAATAACACACATGCAATGACCACTGGTGGATCCATGTGTGGTTTGTGGAAAAGAACACACATGCAATGACTCTAGTGTTGATTTGTGGTTTTAGTATAAGAACAAACATGCAATGACTCTAGTGGTTGATCCATGTGTGGTTTGTGGAAAGAACACACATGCAATGACTCTGGTTGATCCTTATGTGGTTTGTGGAAAGAACACACGTGCAATGACCAGTGTTGGATCCATGTGTGGTTTGTGGAAAAGAACACACATGCAATGACTCTAGTGCTGGTTTGTGGTTTTAGTATAAGAACAAACATGCAATGACTCTAGTGGTTGTTCCATGTGTGGTTTGTGGAAATAACACACATGCAATGACTCTAGTGGTTGATCCATGTGTGATTTGTGGAAAGAACACACATGCAATGACCACTGGTGGATCCATGTGTGGTTTGTGGAAAAGAACACACATGCAATGACTCTAGTGATTTATCCATGTTTGTTTGTGGAAATAACACACATGCAATGACTCTAGTGGTTGATCCATGTGTGGTTTGTGAAAAGAACACACATGCAATGACTCTAGTGTTGGTTTGTGGTTTTAGTATAAGAACAAACATGCAATGACTCTAGTGGTTGATCCATGTGTGGTCTGTGGAAAGAACACACATGCAATGACTCTAGTGGTTGATCCATGTGTGGTTTGTGGAAAGAAAACACATGCAATGACTATTGGTTGATCCATATGTGGTTTGTGGAAATAACACACATGCAATGACCACTGGTGGATCCATGTGTGGTTTCTAGAAAAGAACACACATGCAATGACTCTAGTGTTGGTTTGTGGTTTTAGTATAAGAACAAACATGCAATGACTCTAGTGGTTGATCCATGTGTGGTTTGTGGAAAGAACACACATGCAATGACTCTGGTTGATCCATATGTGGTTTGTGGAAAGAACACACATGCAATGACCACTAGTGGATCCATGTGTGGTTTGTGGAAAAGGACACACATGCGATGACTCAAGTACTGGTTTGTGGTTTTAGTATAAGAACACACATGCAATGACTCTAGTACTGGTTTGTGGTTTTAGTATAAGAACACACATGCAATGACTCTAGTGGTTGATCCATGTGTGGTTTGTGGAAATAACACACATGCAATGACTCTAGTGGTTGATCCATGTGTGGTTTATGGAAAGAACACACATGCAATGACCACTGGTGGATCCATGTTGGTTTTAGTATAAGAACACACATGCAATGACTCTAGTGGTTGATCCATGTTTGTTTGTGGAAATAACACACATGCAATGACTCTAGTGGTTGATCCATGTGTGGTTTGTGAAAAGAACACACATGCAATGACTCTATTGTTGGTTTTAGTATAAGAATACACATGCAATGACTCTAGTGGTTGATCCATGTGTAGTTTGTGGAAATAACACTCATGAAATGACTCTAGTGGTTGATCCATGTGTGGTTTGTGGAAAGAACACACATGCAATGACTCTAGTGGGTCCACATGTGTGGTTTGTGGAAAAGAACACACATGCAATGACTCTAGTGGTTGATCCATATGTGGTTTGTGGAAAGAACACACATGCAATGACTCTAGTGGTTGATCCATGTGTGGTTTGTGGAAAAGAACACACATGCAATGACTCTAGTGTTGGTATGTGGTTTTAGTATAAGAACACACATGCAATGACTCTAGTGGTTGATCCATGTGTGGTCTATGGAAAGAACACACATGCAATGACTAGTGGTTGATCCATATGTGGTTTGTGGAAATTACACATATGCAATGACCACTGGTGGATCCATGTGTGGTTTGTGGAAAAGAACACACATGCATTGACTCTAGTGTTGGTTTGTGGTTTTAGTATAAGAACAAACATGCAATGACTCTAGTGGTTGATCCATGTGTGGTTTGTGGAAAGAACACACATACAATGACTCTGGTTGATCCTTATGTGGTTTGTGGAAAGAACACACGTGCAATGACCAGTGTTGGATCCATGTGTGGTTTGTGGAAAAGAACACACATGCAATGACTCTAGTGGTTGATCCATGTGTGGTTTGTGGAAAGAACACACATGCAATGACCACTGGTGTATCCATGTGTGGTTTGTGGAAAAGAACACACATGCAATGACTCTAGTGGTTTATCCATGTTTGTTTGTGGAAATAACACACATGCAATGACTCTAGTGGTTGATCCATGTGTGGTTTGTGAAAAGAACACACATGCAATGACTCTAGTGTTGGTTTGTGGTTTTAGTATAAGAACAAACATGCAATGACTCTAGTGGTTGATCCATGTGTGGTCTGTGGAAAGAACACACATGCAATGACTCTAGTGGTTGATCCATGTGTGGTTTGTGGAAAGAAAACACATGCAATGACTATTGGTTGATCCATATGTGGTTTGTGGAAATAACACACATGCAATGACCACTGGTGGATCCATGTGTGGTTTCTGGAAAAGAACACACATGCAATGACTCTAGTGTTGGTTTGTGGTTTTAGTATAAGAACAAACATGCAATGACTCTAGTGGTTGATCCATGTGTGGTTTGTGGAAAGAACACACATGCAATGACGCTGGTTGATCCTTATGTGGTTTGTGGAAAGAACACACGTGCAATGACCAGTGTTGGATCCATGTGTGGTTTGTGGAAAAGAACACACATGCAATGACTCTAGTGGTTGATCCATGTGTGGTTTGTGGAAAGAACACACATGCAATGACCACTGGTGGATCCATGTGTGGTTTGTGGAAAAGAACACACATGCAATGACTCTAGTGGTTTATCCATGTTTGTTTGTGGAAATAACACACATGCAATGACTCTAGTGGTTGATCCATGTGTGGTTTGTGAAAATAACACACATGCAATGACTCTAGTGTTGGTTTGTGGTTTTAGTATAAGAACAAACATGCAATGACTCTAGTGGTTGATCCATGTGTGGTCTGTGGAAAGAACACACATGCAATGACTCTAGTGGTTGATCCATGTGTGGTTTGTGGAAAGAAAACACATGCAATGACTATTGGTTGATCCATATGTGGTTTGTGGAAATAACACACATGCAATGACCACTGGTGGATCCATGTGTGGTTTCTGGAAAAGAACACACATGCAATGACTCTAGTGTTGGTTTGTGGTTTTAGTATAAGAACAAACATGCAATGACTCTAGTGGTTGATCCATGTGTGGTTTGTGGAAAGAACACACATGCAATGACTCTGGTTGATCCATATGTGGTTTGTGGAAAGAACACACATGCAATGACCACTGGTGGATCCATGTGTGGTTTGTGGAAAAGAACACACATGCAATGACTCTAGTGCTGGTTTGTGGTTTTAGTATAAGAACAAACATGCAATGACTCTAGTGGTTGATACATGTGTGGTTTGTGGAAATAACACACATGCAATGACTATAGTGGTTGATCCATGTGTGGTTTGTGGAAAGAACACACATGCAATGACCACTGTTGGATCCATGTGTGGTTTGTGGAAAAGAACACACATGCAATGACTGTAGTGGTTGATCCATGTGTGGTTTGCGAAAAGAACACACATGCAATGACTCTAGTGTTGGTTTTAGTATAATAACACACATGCAATCACTCTAGTGGTTGATCCATGTGTGGTTTGTGGAAATAACACATATGCAATGACTGTAATGGGTCCACATGTGGTTTGTGGAAAGAACACACATACAATGACCACTGGTGAATCCATAAGTTGTTTGCGGAAAAGAACACACATGCAATGAGTCTAGTGGATCCATGTGTGGTTTGTGGAAAAGAACACACATGTAATGACTCTACTGAGGTTTGTGGTTTTAGTATAAGAGCAAACATGCAATGACTCTAGTGGTTGATCCATGCGTGGTTTGTGGAAAGAACACACATGCAATGACTCTGGTTGATCCATATGCGATCCGTGGAAAGAACACACATGCAATGACCACTGGTGGATCCATGTGTGGTTTGTGGAAAAGAACACACATGCAATGACTCTAGTGCTGGTTTGTGGTTTTAGTATAAGAACAAACATGCAATGACTCTACTGGTTGATCCATGTGTGGTTTGTGGAAAGAACACACATGCAATGACTCTTGTTGATCCATATGTGGTTTGTGGAAAGAAGACACATGCAATGCCCACTGGTGGATCCATGTGTGGTTTGTGGAAAAGAACACACATGCAATGACTCTAGTACTCATTTGTGGTTTTAGTATAAGAACACACATGCAATGACTCTAGTACTGGTTTGTGGTTTTAGTATAATAACACACATGCAATGACTCTAGTGGTTGATCCATGTGTGGTTTGTGGAAAGAACACACATGCAAAAACTCTAGTGGTTGATCCATGTGTGGTTTGTGGAAAGAACACACATGCAATGACCAATGGTGGATCCATGTGTGGTTTGTGGAAAAGAACACACATGCAATGACTCTAGTGGTTGATCCATATTTCTTTGTGGAAATAACACACATGCAATGACTTTAGTGGTTGATCCATGTGTGGTTTGCGAAAAGAACACACATGCAATGACTCTAGTGTTGGTTTTAGTATAAGAATACACATGCAATGACTCTAGTGGTTGATCCATGTGTCGTTTGTGGAAATAACACATATGCAATGACTCTAGTGGTTGATCTATGTGTGGTTTGTGGAAATAACACACATGCAATGACTGTAATGTGTCCACATGTGGTTTGTGGAAAGAACACACATGCAATGACCACTGGTTGATCCATAAGTTGCTTGTGGAAAAGAACACACATGCAATGAGTCTAGTGGATCCATGTGTGGTTTGTGGAAAAGAACACACATGCAATGATTCTACTACTTGTTTGTGGTTTTAGTATAAGAACAAACATGCAATGACTCTAGTGGTTGATCCATGTGTGGTTTGTGGAAAGAACACACATGCAATGACTCTGGTTGATCCATATGTGGTCTGTGGAAAGAACACACATGCAATGACCATTGGTGGATCCATGTGTGGTTTGTGGAAAAGAACACACATGCAATGACTCTAGTGGTGCTTTGTGGTTTTAGTATACGAACTAACATGCAGTGACTTTAGTGGTTGATCCATGTGTGATTTGTGGAAAGAACACACATGCAATGACTCTAGTTGATCCATATGTGGTTTGTGGAAAGAACACACATGCAATGACCACTGGTGGATCCATGTGTGGTTTCTGGAAAAAGAACACACATGCAATGACTCTAGTGCTGGTTTGTGGTTTTAGTGTAAGAACAAACATGCAATGACTCTAGTGGTTGATCCATGTGTGGTTTGTGGAAAGAACACACATGCATTGACTCTAGTGGTTGATCCATGTGTGGTTTGTGGAAAGAACACACATGCAATGACCACTGGTGGATCCATGTGTGGTTTGTGGAAAAGAACACACATGCAATGACTCTAGTGGTTGATCCATGTGTGGTTTGTGGAAATAACACACATGCAATGACTCTAGTGGTTGATCCATGTGTGTTTTGTGAAAACAACACACATGCAATGACTCTAGTGTTGGTTTTAGTATAAGAACACACATGCAATGACTCTAGTGGTTGATCCATGTATGGTTTGTGGAAATAACACATATGCAACGACTCTAGTGGTTGATCCATGTGTGGTTTGTGGAAATAACACACATGCAATGACTGTAATGGGTCCATATGTGGTTTGTGGAAAGAACACACATGCAATGACCACTAGTTGATCGATAAGTTGTTTGTGGAAAAGAACACACATGCAATGAGTCTAGTGGATCCACGTGTGGTTTGTGGAAAAGAACACACATGCAATGACTCTAGTGCTGGTTTGTGGTTTTAGTATAAGAACAAACATTCAATGACTCTAGTGGTTGATCCATGTGTGGTTTGTGGAAAGAACACACATGCAATGACTCTATTGGTTGATCCATGTGTGTTTTGTGGAAAGAACACACATGCAATGACTCTGGTTGATCCATATGTGGTTTGTGGAAAGAACACATGCAATGACCACTGGTGGATCCATGTGTGGTTTGTGGAAAAGAACACACTTGCGATGAATCTAGTACTGGTTTGTGGTTTTAGTATAAGAACACACATGCAATGACTCTAGTACTGGTTTGTGGTTTTAGTATAAGAACACACATGAAATGACTCTAGTGGTTGATCCATGTGTGGTTTGTGGAAATAACACACATGCAATGACTCTAGTGGTTGATCCATGTGTGGTTTGTGAAAACAACACACATGCAATGACTCTAGTGTTAGTTTTAGTATAAGAACACACATGCAATGACTCTAGTGGTTGATCCATGTATGGTTTGTGGAAAGAACACACATGCAATGACTCTGGTTGATCCATATGTGGTTTGTGGCAAGAACACACATGCAATAACCACTTGTGGATCCATGTGTGGTTTGTGGAAAAGAACACACATGCAATGACTCTAGTGGTTGATCCATGTGTGGTTTGTGGAAAGAACACACATGCAATGACTCTGGTTGATCCATATGTGGTTTGTGGCAAGAACACAGATGCAATAACCACTGGTGGATCCATGTGTGGTTTGTGGAAAAGAACACACATGCAATGACTCTAGTGGTTGATCCATGTGTGGTTTGTGGAAATAACACACATGCAATGACTCTAGTGGTTGATCCATGTGTGGTTTGTGAAAACAACACACATGCAATGACTCTAGTGTTGGTTTTAGTATAAGAACACACATGCAATGACTCTAGTGGTTGATCCATGTATGGTTTGTGGAAATAACACAGATGCAAGGACTCTAGTGGTTGATCCATGTGTGGTTTGTGGAAATAACACACATGCAATGACTGTAATGGGTCCATACATGGTTTGTGGAAAGAGCACACATGCAATGACCACTAGTTGATCGATAAGTTGTTTGTGGAAAAGAACACACATGCAATGAGTCTAGTGGATCCATGTGTGGTTTGTGGAAAAGAACACACATGCAATGACTCTAGTGCTGGTTTGTGGTTTTAGTATATGAACAAACATGCAATGACTCTAGTGGTTGATCCATCTGTGGTTTGTGGAAATAACACACATGCAATGACTCTAGTGGTTGATCCATGTGTGGTTTGTGGAAAGAACACACACGCAATGACCACTGGTGGATCCATGTGTGGTTTGTGGAAAATAACACACATGCAATGACTCTAGTGGTTGATCCATGTTTGTTTGTGGAAATAACACACATGCAAAGACTCTAGTGGTTGATCCATGTGTGGTTTGTGAAAAGAACACACATGCAATGACCACTGGTGGATCCCTGTGTGGTTTGTGGAAAAGAACACACATGCAATGACTCTAGTGCTGGTTTGTGGTTTTAGTATAAGAACAAACATTCAATGACTCTAGTGGTTGATCCATGTGTGGTTTGTGGAAAGAACACACATGCAATGACTCTATTGGTTGATCCATGTGTGGTTTGTGGAAAGAACACACATGCAATGACTCTGGTTGATCCATATGTGGTTTGTGGAAAGAACACACATGCAATGACCACTGGTGGATCCATGTGTGGTTTGTGGAAAAGAACACACTTGCGATGAATCTAGTACTGGTTTGTGGTTTTAGTATAAGAACACACATGCAATGACTCTAGTACTGGTTTGTGGTTTTAGTATAAGAACACACATGAAATGACTCTAGTGGTTGATCCATGTGTGGTTTGTGGAAATAACACACATGCAATGACTCTAGTGGTTGATCCATGTGTGGTTTGTGGAAAGAACACACATGCAATGACCACTGGTGGATCCATGTTGGTTTTAGTATAAGAACGCACATGCAATGACTCCAGTGGTTGATCCATGTTTGTTTGTGGAAATAACACACATGCAATGACTCTAGTGGTTGATCCATGTGTGGTTTGTGAAAAGAACACACATGCAATGACTCTAGCGTTGGTTTTAGTATAAGAATACACATGCAATGACTCTAGTGTTTGATCAATGTGTAGTTTGTGGAAATAACACACATGCAATGACTCTAGTGGTTGATCCATGTGTGGTTTGTGGAAATAACACACATGCAATGACTCTAGTGGTTGATTCATGTGTGGTTTGTGGAAAGAACACACACGCAATGACCACTGGTGGATCCATGTGTGTTTTGTGGAAAAGAACACACATGCAATGACTCTAGTGGTTGATCCATGTTTGTTTGTGGAAATAACACACATGCAATGACTCTAGTGGTTGATCCATGTGTGGTTTGTGGAAATAACACACATGCAATGACTCTAGTGGTTGATCCATGTGTGGTTTGTGAAAAGAACACACATGCAATGACCACTGGTGGATCCCTGTGTGGTTTGTGCAAAAGAACACACATGCAATGACTCTAGTGCTGGTTTGTGGTTTTAGTATAAGAACAAACATGCAATGACTCTAGTGGTTGATCCATGTGTGGTTTGTGGGAAGAACACACATGCAATGACTCTATTGGTTGATCCATGTGTGGTTTGTGGAAAGAACACACATGCAACGACTCTAGTTGATCCATATGTCGTCTGTGGAAAGAACACACATGCAATGACCACTGGTGGATCCATGTGTGGTTTGTGGAAAAGAGCACACATGCAATGAATCTAGTGCTGGTTTGTGGTTTTAGTATAAGAACAAACATGCAATGACTCTAGTGGTTGATCCATATGTGGTTTGTGGAAAGAACACACATGCAATGACTCTGGTTGATCCATATTTGGTTTGTGGCAAGAAAACACATGCAATAACCACTGGTGGATCCATGTGTGGTTTGTGGAAAAGAACACACATGCAATGACTCTAGTGGTTGATCCATGTGTGGTTTGTGGAAATAACACACATACAATGACTCTAGTGGTTGATCCATGTGTGGTTTGTGAAAACAACACACAAGCAATGACTCTAGTGTTAGTTTTAGTATAAGAACACACATGCAATGACTCTAGTGGTTGGTCCATGTATGGTTTGTGGAAAGAACACACATGCAATGACTCTGGTTGATCCATATGTGGTTTGTGGCAAGAACACACATGCAATAACCACTTGTGGATCCATGTGTGGTTTGTGGAAAAGAACACACATGCAATGACTCTAGTGGTTGATCCATGTGTGGTTTGTGGAAAGAACACACATGCAATGACTCTGGTTGATCCATATGTGGTTTGTGGCAAGAACACAGATGCAATAACCACTGGTGGATCCATGTGTGGTTTGTGGAAAAGAACACACATGCAATGACTCTAGTGGTTGATCCATGTGTGGTTTGTGGAAATAACACACATGCAATGACTCTAGTGGTTGATCCATGTGTGGTTTGTGAAAACAACACACATGCAATGACTCTAGTGTTGGTTTTAGTATAAGAACACACATGCAATGACTCTAGTGGTTGATCCATGTATGGTTTGTGGAAATAACACATATGCAAGGACTCTAGTGGTTGATCCATGTGTGGTTTGTGGAAACAACACACATGCAATGACTGTAATGGGTCCATATGTGGTTTGTGGAAAGAACACACATGCAATGACCACTAGTTGATCGATAAGTTGTTTGTGGAAAAGAACACACATGCAATGAGTCTAGTGGATCCATGTGTGGTTTGTGGAAAAGAACACACATGCAATGACTCTAGTGCTGGTTTGTGGTTTTAGTATATGAACAAACATGCAATGACTCTAGTGGTTGATCCATCTGTGGTTTGTGGAAATAACACACATGCAATGACTCTAGTGGTTGATCCATGTGTGGTTTGTGGAAAGAACACACACGCAATGACCACTGGTGGATCCATGTGTGGTTTGTGGAAAAGAACACACATGCAATGACTCTAGTGGTTGATCCATGTTTGTTTGTGGAAATAACACACATGCAAAGACTCTAGTGGTTGATCCATGTGTGGTTTGTGAAAAGAACACACATGCAATGACCACTGGTGGATCCCTGTGTGGTTTGTGGAAAAGAACACACATGCAATGACTCTAGTGCTGGTTTGTGGTTTTAGTATAAGAACAAACATTCAATGACTCTAGTGGTTGATCCATGTGTGGTTTGTGGAAAGAACACACATGCAATGACTCTATTGGTTGATCCATGTGTGGTTTGTGGAAAGAACACACATGCAATGACTCTGGTTGATCCATATGTGGTTTGTGGAAAGAACACACATGCAATGACCACTGGTGGATCCATGTGTGGTTTGTGGAAAAGAACACACTTGCGATGAATCTAGTACTGGTTTGTGGTTTTAGTATAAGAACACACATGCAATGACTCTAGTACTGGTTTGTGGTTTTAGTATAAGAACACACATGAAATGACTCTAGTGGTTGATCCATGTGTGGTTTGTGGAAATAACACACATGCAATGACTCTAGTGGTTGATCCATGTGTGGTTTGTGGAAAGAACACACATGCAATGACCACTGGTGGATCCATGTTGGTTTTAGTATAAGAACGCACATGCAATGACTCCAGTGGTTGATCCATGTTTGTTTGTGGAAATAACACACATGCAATGACTCTAGTGGTTGATCCATGTGTGGTTTGTGAAAAGAACACACATGCAATGACTCTAGCGTTGGTTTTAGTATAAGAATACACATGCAATGACTCTAGTGGTTGATCAATGTGTAGTTTGTGGAAATAACACACATGCAATGACTCTAGTGGTTGATCCATGTGTTGTTTGTGGAAAGAACACACATGCAATGACTCTAGTGGGTCCACATGTGTGGTTTGTGAAAAAGAACAAACATGCAATGACTCTAGTGGTTGATCCATATGTGGTTTGTGAAAAGAACACACATGCAATGACTCTAGTGGTTGATCCATGTGTGGTTTGTGGAAAAGAACACACATGCAATGACTCTAGTGTTGGTTTGTGGTTTTAGTATAAGAACAAAGCTGCAATGACTCTAGTGGTTGATCCATGTGTGGTTTGTGGAAAGAACACACATGCAATGACTCTGGTTGATCCATATGTGGTTTGTGGAAAGAACACACATGCAATGAACACTGGTGGATCCATGTGTGGTTTGTGGAAAAGAACACACATGGAATGACTCTAGTGCTGGTTTGTGGTTTTAGTATAAGAACAAACATCCAATGACTCTAGTGTTTGAGCCATGTGTGGTTTTTGGAAATAACACACATGCAATGACTCTAGTGGTTGATCCATGTGTGGTTTGTGGAAAGAACACACATGCAATGACCACTGGTGGATCCATGTGTGGTTAGTGGAAAAGAACACACATGCAATGACTCTAGTGGTTGATCCATGTTTGTTTATAGAAATAACACACATACAATGACTCTTGTGGTTGATCCATGTGTGGTTTGTGAAAAGAACACACATGCAATGACTCTAGTGTTGGTTTTAGTATAAGAATACACATGCAATGACTATAGTGGTTGATCCATGTGTAGTGTGTGGAAATAACAGACATGCAATGACTCTAGTGGTTGATCCATGTGTGGTTTGTGGGAAGAACACAGATGCAATGACCACTGGTGGATCTATGTTGGTTTTAGTATAAGAACACACATGCAATGACTCTAGTGGTTTATCCATGTTTGTTTGTGGAAATAACACACATGCAATGACTCTAGTGTTGGTTTTAGTATAAGAATACACATGCAATGACTCTAGTGGTTGATCCATGTGTAGTTTGTGGAAATAACACACATGCAATGACTCTAGTGGTTGATCCATGTGTGGTTTGTGGAAAGAACACACATGCAATGACTCTAGTGGGTCCACATGTGTGGTTTGTGGAAAAGAACACACATGCAATGACTCTAGTGGTTGATCCATATGTGGTTTTAGTATAAGAACACACATGCAATGACTCTAGTGGTTGATCCATGTGTGGTTTGTGGAAAGAACACACATGCAATGACTAGTGGTTGATCCATCTGTGGTTTGTGGAAATAACACACATGCAATGACCACTGGTGGATCCATGTGTGGTTTGTGGAAAAGAACACACATGCAACGACTCTAGTGTTGGTTTTGGTTTTAGTATAAGAACAAAGCTGCAATGACTCTAGTGGTTGATCCATGTGTGGTTTGTGGAAAGAACACACATGCAATGACTCTGGTTGATCCATATGTGGTTTGTGGAAAGAACACACATGCAATGAACACTGGTGGATCCATGTGTGGTTTGTGGAAAAGAACACACATGGAATGACTCTAGTGCTGGTTTGTGGTTTTAGTATAAGAACAAACATGCAATGACTCTAGTGTTTGAGCCATGTGTGGTTTTTGGAAATAAGACACATGCAATGACTCTAGTGGTTGATCCATGTGTGGTTTGTGGAAAGAACACACATGCAATGACCACTGGTGGATCCATGTGTGGTTAGTGGAAAAGAACACACATGCAATGACTCTAGTGGTTGATCCATGTTTGTTTATAGAAATAACACACATACAATGACTCTTGTGGTTGATCCATGTGTGGTTTGTGAAAAGAACACACATGCAATGACTCTAGTGTTGGTTTTAGTATAAGAATACACATGCAATGACTATAGTGGTTGATCCATGTGTAGTGTGTGGAAATAACAGACATGCAATGACTCTAGTGGTTGATCCATGTGTGGTTTGTGGGAAGAACACAGATGCAATGACCACTGGTGGATCTATGTTGGTTTTAATATAAGAACACACATGCAATGACTCTAGTGGTTTATCCATGTTTGTTTGTGGAAATAACACACATGCAATGACTCTAGTGTTGGTTTTAGTATAAGAATACACATGCAATGACTCTAGTGGTTGATCCGTGTGTAGTTTGTGGAAATAACACACATGCAATGACTCTAGTGGTTGATCCATGTGTGGTTTGTGGAAAGAACACACATGCAATGACTCTAGTGGGTCCACATGTGTGGTTTGTGGAAAAGAACACACATGCAATGACTCTAGTGGTTGATCCATATGTGGTTTTAGTATAAGAACACACATGCAATGACTCTAGTGGTTGATCCATGTGTGGTTTGTGGAAAGAACACACATGCAATGACTAGTGGTTGATCCATCCGTGGTTTGTGGAAATAACACACATGTAATGACCACTGGTGGATCCATGTGTGGTTTGTGGAAAAGAACACATGAAATGACTCTGGTGTTGGTTTCTGGTCTAGTATAAGAACAAACATGCAATGACTCTAGTGGTTGATCCATGTGTGGTTTGTGGAAAGAACACACATGCATTGACTCTGGTTGATCCATATGTGGTTTGTGGAAAGAACACACATGCAATGACCACTGGTGGATCCATGTGTGGTTTGTGGAAAAGAACACACATGCAATGACTCTAGTGCTGGTTTGTGGTTTTAGTATAAGAACAAACATGCAATGACTCTAGTGGTTGATCCATGTGTGGTCTGTGGAAATAACACACATGCAATGACTCTAGTGGTTGATCCATGTGTGCTTTGTGGAAAGAACACACATGCAATGACCACTGGTGGATCCATGTGTGGTTTGTGGAAAAGAACACACATGCAATGACTCTAGTGGTTGATCCATGTTTATTTGTTGAAATAACACACATGCAATGACTCTACTGGTTGATCCATGTGTGGTTTGTGAAAAGAACACACATGCAATGACTCTAGTGTCGGTTTTAGTATAAGAACGCACATGCAATGACTCTACTGGTTGATCCATGTGTGGTTTGTGGAAATAACACATTTGCAACGACTCTAGTAGTTGATCCATGTGTGGTTTGTGGAAATAACACACATGCAATGACTGTAATGGGTCCACATGTGGTTTGTGGAAAGAACACACATGCAATGACCACTGGTTGATCCATAAGTTGTTTGTGGAAAATAACACACATGCAATGAGTCTAGTGGATACATGTGTGGTTTGTGGAAAACAACACACATGCAATGACTCTAGTGGTTGATCCATGTGTGGTTTGTGGAAATAACACATTTGCAACGACTCTAGTGGTTGATCCATGTGTGGTTTGTGGAAATAACACACATGCAATGACTGTAATGGGTCCACATGTGGTTTGTGGAAAGAACACACATGCAATGACCACTAGTTGATCCATAAGTTGTTTGTGGAAAATAACACACATGCAATGAGTCTAGTGGATACATGTGTGGTTTGTGGAAAACAACACACATGCAATGACTCTAGTGGTTGATCCATGTGTGGTTTGTGGAAAGAACACACATGCAATGACTCTGGTTGATCCATGTGTGGTTTGTGGAAAAAACACACATGCAATGACCACTGGTGGATCCATGTGTGGTTTGTGGAAAAGAACACACATGCAATGACTCTAGTGCTGGTTTGTGGTTTTAGTATAAGTACAAACATGCAATGACTCTAGTGGTTGATCCATGTGTGGTTTGTGGAAATAACACACATGCAATGACTCTAGTGGTTGATCCATGTGTGCTTTGTGGAAAGAACACACATGCAATGACCACTGGTGGATCCATGTGTGGTTTGTGGAAAAGAACACACATGCAATGACTCTAGTGGTTTATCCATGTTTGTTTGTGGAAATAACACACATGCAATGACTCTAGTGGTTGATCCATGTGTGGTTTGTGAAAAGAACACACATGCAATGACTCTAGTGTTGGTTTGTGGTTTTAGTATAAGAACAAACATGCAATGACTCTAGTGGTTGATCCATGTGTGGTCTGTGGAAAGAACACACATGCAATGACTCTAGTGGTTGATCCATGTGTGGTTTGTGGAAAGAAAACACATGCAATGACTATTGGTTGATCCATATGTGGTTTGTGGAAATAACACACATGCAATGACCACTGGTGGATCCATGTGTGGTTTCTGGAAAAGAACACACATGCAATGACTCTAGTGTTGGTTTGTGGTTTTAGTATAAGAACAAAGCTGCAATGACTCTAGTGGTTGATCCATGTGTGGGTTGTGGAAAGAACACACATGCAATGACTCTGGTTGATCCATATGTGGTTTGTGGAAAGAACACACATGCAATGAACACTGGTGGATCCATGTGTGGTTTGTGGAAAAGAACACACATGGAATGACTCTAGTGCTGGTTTGTGGTTTTAGTATAAGAACAAACATGCAATGACTCTAGTGTTTGATACATGTGTGGTTTGTGGAAATAACCCACATGCAATGACTCTAGTGGTTGATCCATGTGTGGTTTGTGGAAAGAACATACATGCAATGACCACTGGTGGATCCATGTGTGGTTAGTGGAAAAGAACACACATGCAATGACTCTAGTGGTTGATCCATGTTTGTTTGTAGAAATAACACACATACAATGACTCTTGTGGTTTATCCATGTGTGGTTTGTGAAAAGAACACACATGCAATGACTCTAGTGTTGGTTTTAATATAAGAATACACATGCAATGACTATAGTGGTTGATCCATGTGTAGTTTGTGGAAATAACACACATGCAATGACTCTAGTGGTTGATCCATGTGTGGTTTATGGGAAGAACACAGATGCAATGACCACTGGTGGATCTATGTTGGTTTTAGTATAATAACACACATGCAATGACTCTAGTGGTTTATCCATGTTTGTTTGTGGAAATAACACACATGCAATGACTCTAGTGTTGGTTTTAGTATAAGAATACACATGCAATGACTAGTGGTTGATCCATGTGTAGTTTGTGGAAATAACATACATGCAATGACTCTAGTGGTTGATCCATGTGTGGATTGTGGAAAGAACACACATGCAATGACTCTAGTGGGTCCACATGTGTGGTTTGTGGAAAAGAACACACATGCAATGAGTCTAGTGGTTGATCCATATGTGGTTTTAGTATAAGAACACACATGCAATGACTCTAGTGGTTGATCCATGTGTGGTTTGTGGAAAGAACACACATGCAATGACTAGTGGTTGATCCATCTGTGGTTTGTGGAAATAACACACATGTAATGACCACTGGTGGATCCATGTGTGGTTTGTGGAAAAGAACACATGAAATGACTCTGGTATTGGTTTGTGGTCTAGTATAAGAACAAACATGCAATGACTCTAGTGGTTGATCCATGTGTGGTTTGTGGAAAGAACACACATGCAATGACTCTGGTTGATCCATGTGTGGTTTGTGGAAAGAACACACATGCAATGACCACTGGTGGATCCATGTGTGGTTTGTGGAAAAGATCACACATGCAATGACTCTAGTGCTGGTTTGTGGTTTTAGTATAAGAACAAACATGCAATGACTCTAGTGGTTGATCCATGTGTGGTCTGTGGAAATAACACACATGCAATGACTCTAGTGGTTGATCCATGTGTGCTTTGTGGAAAGAACACACATGCAATGACCACTGGTGGATCCATGTGTGGTTTGTGGAAAAGAACACACATGCAATGACTCTAGTGGTTGATCCATGTTTGTTTGTGGAAATAACATACATGCAATGACTCTAGTGGTTGATCCATGTGTGGTTTGTGAATAGAACACACATGCAATGATTCTAGTGTCGGTTTTAGTATAAGAACACACATGCAATGACTCTACTGGTTGATCCATGTGTGGTTTGTGGAAATAACACATATGCAACGACCCTAGTGGTTGATCCATGTGTGGTTTGTGGAAATAACACACATGCAATGACTGTAATGGGTCCACATGTGGTTTGTGGAAAGAACACACATGCAATGACCACTGGTTGATCCATACGTTGTTTGTGGAAAATAACACACATGCAATGAGTCTAGTGGATACATGTGTGGTTTGTGGAAAACAACACACATGCAATGACTCTAGTGGTTGATCCATGTGTGGTTTGTGGAAAGAACACACATGCAATGACTCTGGTTGATCCATGTGTGGTTTGTGGAAAGAACACACATGCAATGACCACTGGTGGATCCATGTGTGGTTTGTGGAAAAGAACACACATGCAATGACTCTAGTGCTGGTTTGTGGTTTTAGTATAAGAACAAACATGCAATGACTCTAGTGGTTCATCCATGTGTGGTTTCTGGAAAGAACACACATGCAATGATTCTGGTTGATCCATATGTGGTTTGTGGAAAGAACACACATGCAATGACCACTGGTGGATCCATGTGTGGTTTGTTGAAAAGAACACACTTGCGATGAATCTACTACTCGTTTACGGTTTTAGTATAAGAACACACATGCAATGACTCTAGTACTGGTTTGTGGTTTTAGTATAAGAACACACATGAAATGACTCTAGTGGTTGATCCATGTGTGGTTTGTAGAAATAACACACATGCAATGACTCTAGTGTTTGATCCATGTGTGGTTTGTGGAAAGAACACACATGCAATGACTCTAGTGGTTGATCCATGTGTGGTTTGCGGAAAGAACACACATGCAATGACCACTGGTGGATCCATGTTGGTTTTAGTATAAGAACACACATGCAATGACTCTAGTGGTTGATCCATGTTTGTTTGTGGAAATAACACACATGCAATGACTCTAGTGGTTGATCCATGTGTGGTTTGTGAAAAGAACACACATGCAATGACTCTAGCGTTGGTTTTAGTATAAGAATACACATGCAATGTCTCTAGTGGTTGATCAATGTGTAGTTTGTGGAAATAACACACATGCAATGACTCTAGTGGTTGATCCATGTGTGGTTTGTGGAAAGAACAAACATGCAATGACTCTAGTGGGTCCACATGTGTGGTTTGTGGAAAAGAAAAAACATGCAATGACTCTAGTGGTTGATCCATATGTGGTTTGTGGAAAGAACACACATGCAATGACTCTGGTTGATCCATATGTGGTTTGTGGAAAGAACACACATGCAATGAACACTGGTGGATCCATGTGTGGTTTGTGGAAAAGAACACACATGGAATGACTCTAGTGCTGGTTTGTGGTTTTAGTATAAGAACAAACATGCAATGACTCTAGTGTTTGATCCATGTGCGGTTTGTGGAAATAACACACATGCAATGACTCTAGTGGTTGATCCATGTGTGGTTTGTGGAAAGAACATACATGCAATGACCACTGGTGGATCCATGTGTGGTTAGTGGAAAAGAACACACATGCAATGACTCTAGTGGTTGATCCATGTTTGTTTGTAGAAATAACACACATACAATGACTCTTGTGGTTGATCCATGTGTGGTTTGTGAAAAAAACACACATGCAATGACTCTAGTGTTGGTTTTAGTATAAGAATACACATGCAATGACTATAGTGGTTGATCCATGTGTAGTTTCTGGAAATAACACACATGCAATGACTCTAGTGGTTGATCCATGTGTGGTTTATGGGAAGAACACAGATGCAATGACCACTGGTGGATCTATGTTGGTTTTAGTATAATAACACACATGCAATGACTCTAGTGGTTTATCCATGTTTTTTTGTGGAAATAACACACATGCAACGACTCTAGTGTTGGTTTTAGTATAAGAATACACATGCAATGACTCTAGTGGTTGATCCATGTGTAGTTTGTGGAAATAACACACATGCAATGACTCTAGTGGTTGATCCATGTGTGGTTTGTGGAAAGAACACACATGCAATGACTCTAGTGGGTCCACATGTGTGGTTTGTGGAAAAGAACACACATGCAATGACTCTAGTGGTTGATCCATATGTGGTTTTAGTATGAGAACACACATGCAATGACTCTAGTGGTTGATCCATGTGTGGTTTGTGGAAAGAACACACATGCAATGACTAGTGGTTGATCCATCTGTGGTTTGTGGAAATAACATACATGTAATGACCACTGGTGGATCCATGTGTGGTTTGTGGAACAGAACACATGTAATGACTCTGGAATTGGTTTGTGGTCTAGTATAAGAACAAACATGCAATGACTCTAGTGGTTGATCCATGTGTGGTTTGTGGAAAGAACACACATGCAATGACTCTGGTTGATCCATGTGTGGATTGTGGAAAGAACACACATGCAATGACCACTGGTGGATCCATGTGTGGTTTGTGGAAAAGATCACACATGCAATGACTCTAGTGCTGGTTTGTGGTTTTAGTATAAGAACAAACATGCAATGACTCTAGTGGTTGATCCATGTGTGGTCTGTGGAAATAACACACATGCAATGACTCTAGTGGTTGATCCATGTGTGCTTTGTGGAAAGAACACACATGCAATGACCACTGGTCGATCCATGTGTGGTTTGTGGAAAAGAACACACATGCAATGACTCTAGTGGTTGATCCATGTTTGTTTGTGGAAATAACACACATGCAATGACTCTAGTGGTTGATCCATGTGTGGTTTGTGAATAGAACACACATGCAATGACTCTAGTGTCGGTTTTAGTATAAGAACACACATGCAATGACTCTACTGGTTGATCCATGTGTGGTTTGTGGAAATAACACATATGCAACGACTCTAGTGGTTGATCCATGTGTGGTTTGTGGAAATAACACACATGCAATGACTGTAATGGGTCCACATGTGGTTTGTGGAAAGAACACACATGCAATGACCACTGGTTGATCCATAAGTTTTTTGTGGAAAATAACACACATGCAATGAGTCTAGTGGATACATGTGTGGTTTGTGGAAAACAACACACATGCAATGACTCTAGTGGTTGATCCATGCGTGGTTTGTGGAAAGAACACACATGCAATGACTCTGGTTGATCCATGTGTGGTTTGTGGAAAGAACACACATGCAATGACCACTGGTGGATCCATGTGTGGTTTGTGGAAAAGAACACACATGCAATGACTCTAGTGCTAGTTTGTGGTTTTAGTATAAGAACAAACATGCAATGACTCTAGTGGTTCATCCATGTGTGGTTTGTGGAAAGAACACACATGCAATGATTCTGGTTGATCCATATGTGGTTTGTGGAAAGAACACACATGCAATGACCACTGGTGGATCCATGTGTGGTTTGTTGAAAAGAACACACTTGCGATGAATCTACTACTCGTTTATGGTTTTAGTATAAGAACACACATGCAATGACTCTAGTACTGGTTTGTGGTTTTAGTATAAGAACACACATGAAATGACTCTAGTGGTTGATCCATGTGTGGTTTGTGGAAATAACACACATGCAATGACTCTAGTGTTTGATCCATGTGTGGTTTGTGGAAAGAACACACATGCAATGACTCAGCGGTTGATCCATGTGTGGTTTGCGGAAAGAACACACATGCAATGACCACTGGTGGATCCATGTTGGTTTTAGTATAAGAACACACATGCAATGATTCTAGTGGTTGATCCATGTTTGTTTGTGGAAATAACACACATGCAATGACTCTAGTGGTTGATCCATGTGTGGTTTGTGAAAAGAACACACATGCAATGACTCTAGCGTTGGTTTTAGTATAAGAATACACATGCAATGTCTCTAGTGGTTGATCAATGTGTAGTTTGTGGAAATAACACACATGCAATGACTCTAGTGGTTGATCCATGTGTGGTTTGTGGAAAGAACAAACATGCAGTGACTCTAGTGGGTCCACATGTGTGGTTTGTGGAAAATAAAAAACATGCAATGACTCTAGTGGTTGATCCATATGTGGTTTGTGGAAAGAACACACATGCAATGACTCTGGTTGATCCATATGTGGTTTGTGGAAAGAACACACATGCAATGAACACTGGTGGATCCATGTGTGGTTTGTGGAAAAGAACACACATGGAATGACTCTAGTGCTGGTTTGTGGTTTTAGTATAAGAACAAACATGCAATGACTCTAGTGTTTGATCCATGTGTGGTTTGTGGAAATAACACACATGCAATGACTCTAGTGGTTGATCCATGTGTGGTTTGTGGAAAGAACATACATGCAATGACCACTGGTGGATCCATGTGTGGTTAGTGGAAAAGAACACACATGCAATGACTCTAGTGGTTGATCCATGTTTGTTTGTAGAAATAACACACATACAATGACTCTTGTGGTTGATCCATGTGTGGTTTGTGAAAAGAACACACATGCAATGACTCTAGTGTTGGTTTTAGTATAAGAATACACATGCAATGACTATAGTGGTTGATCCATGTGTAGTTTCTAGAAATAACACACATGCAATGACTCTAGTGGTTGATCCATGTGTGGTTTATGGGAAGAACACAGATGCAATGACCACTGGTGGATCTATGTTTGTTTTAGTATAATAACACACATGCAATGACTCTAGTGGTTTATCCATGTTTTTTTGTGGAAATAACACACATGCAACGACTCTAGTGTTGGTTTTAGTATAAGAATACACATGCAATGACTCTAGTGGTTGATCCATGTGTAGTTTGTGGAAATAACACACATGCAATGACTCTAGTGGTTGATCCATGTGTGGTTTGTGGAAAGAACACACATGCAATGACTCTAGTGGGTCCACATGTGTGGTTTGTGGAAAAGAACACACATGCAATGACTCTAGTGGTTGATCCATATGTGGTTTTAGTATGAGAACACACATGCAATGACTCTAGTGGTTGATCCATGTGTGGTTTGTGGAAAGAACACACATGCAATGACTAGTGGTTGATCCATCTGTGGTTTGTGGAAATAACATACATGTAATGACCACTGGTGGATCCATGTGTGGTTTGTGGAAAAGAACACATGTAATGACTCTGGTATTGGTTTGTGGTCTAGTATAAGAACAAACATGCAATGAATCTAGTGGTTGATCCATGTGTGGTTTGTGGAAAGAACACACATGCAATGACTCTGGTTGATCCATGTGTGGTTTGTGGAAAGAACACACATGCAATGACCACTGGTGGATCCATGTGTGGTTTGTGGAAAAGATCACACATGCAATGACTCTAGTGCTGGTTTGTGGTTTTAGTATAAGAACAAACATGCAATGACTCTAGTGGTTGATCCATGTGTGGTCTGTGGAAATAACACACATGCAATGACTCTAGTGGTTGATCCATGTGTGCTTTGTGGAAAGAACACACATGCAATGACCACTGGTGGATCCATGTGTGGTTTGTGGAAAAGAACACACATGCAATGACTCTAGTGGTTGATCCATGTTTGTTTGTGGAAATAACACACATGCAATGACTCTAGTGGTTGATCCATGTGTGGTTTGTGAATAGAACACACATGCAATGACTCTAGTGTCGGTTTTAGTATAAGAACACAGATGCAATGACTCTACTGGTTGATCCATGTGTGGTTTATGGAAATAACACATATGCAACGACTCTAGTGGTTGATCCATGTGTGGTTTGTGGAAATAACACACATGCAATGACTGTAATGGGTCCACATGTGGTTTGTGGAAAGAACACACATGCAATGACCACTGGTTGATCCATAAGTTGTTTGTGGAAAATAACACACATGCAATGAGTCTAGTGGATACATGTGTGGTTTGTGGAAAACAACACACATGCAATGACTCTAGTGGTTGATCCATGTGTGGTTTGTGGAAAGAACACACATGCAATGACTCTGGTTGATCCATGTGTGGTTTGTGGAAAGAACACACATGCAATGACCACTGGTGGATCCATGTGTGGTTTGTGGAAAAGAACACACATGCAATGACTCTAGTGCTGGTTTGTGGTTTTAGTATAAGAACAAACATGCAATGACTCTAGTGGTTCATCCATGTGTGGTTTGTGGAAAGAACACACATGCAATGATTCTGGTTGATCCATATGTGGTTTGTGGAAAGAACACACATGCAATGACCACTGGTGGATCCATGTGTGGTTTGTTGAAAAGAACACACTTGCGATGAATCTAGTACTGGTTTGTGGTTTTAGTATAAGAACACACATGCAATGAATCTAGTACTGGTTTGTGGTTTTAGTATAAGAACACACATGAAATGACTCTAGTGGTTGATCCATGTGTGGTTTATGGAAATAACACACATGCAATGACTCTAGTGTTTGATCCATGTGTGGTTTGTGGAAAGAACACACATGCAATGACTCGAGTGGTTGATCCATGTGTGGTTTGTGGAAAGAACACACATGCAATGACCACTGGTGGATCCATGTTGGTTTTAGTATAAGAACACACATGCAATGACTCTAGTGGTTGATCCATGTTTATTTCTGGAAATAACACACATGCAATGACTCTAGTGGTTGATCCATGTATGGTTTGTGAAAAGAACACACATGCAATGACTCTAGCGTTGTTTTTAGTATAAGAATACACATGCAATGACTCTAGTGGTTGATCAATGTGTAGTTTGTGGAAATAACACACATGCAATGACTCTAGTGGTTGATCCATGTGTGGTTTGTGGAAAGAACACACATGCAATGACTCTAGTGGGTCCACATGTGTGGTTTGTGGAAAAGAACAAACATGTAATGACTCTAGTGGTTGATCCATATGTGGTTTGTGGAAAGAACACACATGCAATGACTCTAGTGGTTGATCCATGTGTGGTTTGTGGAAAAGAACACTCATGCAATGACTCTAGTGTTGGTTTGTGGTTTTAGTATACGAACACACATGCAATGACTCTAGTGGTTGATCCATGTGTGGTTTGTGGAAAGAACACACATGCAATGACTAGTGGTTGATCCATATGTGGTTTGTGGAAATAACACACATGAAATGACCACTGGTGGATCCATGTGTGGTTTGTGGAATAGAACACACATGCAATGACTCTAGTGGTTGTTTGTGGTTTTAGTATAAGAACAAAGCTGCAATGACTCTAGTGGTTGATCCATGTGTGGTTTGTGGAAAGAACACACATGCAATGACTCTGGTTGATCCATATGTGGTTTGTGGAAAGAACACACATGCAATGAACACTGGTGGATACATGTGTGGTTTGTGGAAAAGAACACACATGGAATGACTCTAGTGCTGGTTTGTGGTTTTAGTATAAGAACAAACATGCAATGACTCTAGTGTTTGATCCATGTGTGGTTTGTGGAAATAACACACATGCAATGACTCTAGTGGTTGATCCATGTGTGGTTTGTGGAAAGAACATACATGCAATGACCACTGGTGGATCCATGTGTGGTTAGTGGAAAAGAACACACATGCAATGACTCTAGTGGTTGATCCATGTTTGTTTGTAGAAATAACACACATACAATGACTCTTGTGGTTGATCCATGTGTGGTTTGTGAAAAGAACACACATGCAATGACTCTAGTGTTGGTTTTAGTATAAGAATACACATGCAATGACTATAGTGGTTGATCCATGTGTAGTTTGTGGAAATAACACACATGCAATGACTCTAGTGGTTGATCCATGTGTGGTTTATGGGAAGAACACAAATGCAATGACCACTGGTGGATCTATGTTGGTTTTAGTATAATAACACACATGCAATGACTCTAGTGGTTTATCCATGTTTTTTTGTGGAAATAACACACATGCAACGACTCTAGTGTTGGTTTTAGTATAAGAATACACATGCAATGACTCTAGTGGTTGATCCATGTGTAGTTTGTGGAAATAACACACATGCAATGACTCTAGTGGTTGATCCATGTGTGGTTTGTGGAAAGAACACACATGCAATGACTCTAGTGGGTCCACATGTGTGGTTTGTGGAAAAGAACACACATGCAATGACTCTAGTGGTTGATCCATATGTGGTTATAGTATAAGAACACACATGCAATGACTCTAGTGGTTGATCCATGTGTGGTTTGTGGAAAGAACACACATGCAATGACTAGTGGTTGATCCATCTGTGGTTTGTGGAAATAACACACATGTAATGACCACTGGTGGATCCATGTGTGGTTTGTGGAAAAGAACACATGTAATGACTCTGGTATTGGTTTGTGGTCTAGTATAAGAACATACATGCAATGACTCTAGTGGTTGATCCATGTGTGGTTTGTGGAAAGAACACACATGCAATGACTCTGGTTGATCCATGTGTGGTTTGTGGAAAGAACACACATGCAATGACCACTGGTGGATCCATGTGTGGTGTGTGGAAAAGATCACACATGCAATGACTCTAGTGCTGGTTTGTGGTTTTAGTATAAGAACAAACATGCAATGACTCTAGTGGTTGATCCATGTGTGGTCTGTGGAAATAACACACATGCAATGACTCTAGTGGTTGATCCATGTGTGCTTTGTGGAAAGAACACACATGCAATGACCACTGGTGGATCCATGTGTGGTTTGTGGAAAAGAACACAAATGCAATGACTCTAGTGGTTGATCCATGTTTGTTTGTGGAAATAACACACATGCAATGACTCTAGTGGTTGATCCATGTGTGGTTTGTGAATAGAACACACATGCAATGACTCTAGTGTCGGTTTTAGTATAAGAACACACATGCAATGACTCTACTGGTTGATCCATGTGTGGTTTGTGGAAATAACACATATGCAACGACTCTAGTGGTTGATCCATGTGTGGTTTGTGGAAATAACACACATGCAATGACTGTAATGGGTCCACATGTGGTTTGTGGAAAGAACACACATGCAATGACCACTGGTTTATCCATAAGTTGTTTGTGGAAAATAACACACATGCAATGAGTCTAGTGGATACATGTGTGGTTTGTGGAAAACAACACACATGCAATGACTCTAGTGGTTGATCCATGTGTGGTTTGTGGAAAGAACACACATGCAATGACTCTAGTCGATCCATGTGTGGTTTGTGGAAAGAACACACATGCAATGACCACTGGTGGATCCATGTGTGGTTTGTGGAAAAGAACACACATGCAATGACTCTAGTGCTGGTTTGTGGTTTTAGTATAAGAACAAACATGCAATGACTCTAGTGGTTGATCCATGTGTGGTTTGTGGAAAGAACACACATGCAATGACTCTATTGGTTGATCCATGTGTGGTTTTTGGAAAGAACACACATGCAATGACTGTAATGGGTTCACATGTGGTTTGTGGAAAGAACACACATGCAATGATTCTGGTTGATCCATATGTGGTTTGTGGAAAGAACACACATGCAATGACCACTGGTGGATCCATGTGTGGTTTGTTGAAAAGAACACACTTGCGATGAATCTAGTACTGGTTTGTGGTTTTAGTATAAGAACACACATGCAATGACTCTAGTACTGGTTTGTGATTTTAGTATAAGAACACACATGAAATGACTCTAGTGGTTGATCCATGTGTGGTTTGTGGAAATAACACACATGCAATGACACTAGTGTTTGATCCATGTGTGGTTTGTGGAAAGAACTCACATGCAATGACTCGAGTGGTTGATCTATGTGTGGTTTGTGGAAAGAACACACATGCAATGACCACTGGTGGATCCATGTTGGTTTTAGTATAAGAACACACATGCAATGACTCTAGTGGTTGATCCATGTTTGTTTGTGGAAATAACACACATGCACTGACTCTAGTGGTTGATCCATGTGTGGTTTGTGAAAAGAACACACATGCAATGACTCTAGCGTTGGTTTTAGTATAAGAATACACATGCAATGACTCTAGTGGTTAATCAATGTGTAGTTTGTGGAAATAACACACATGCAATGACTCTAGTGGTTGATCCATGTGTGGTTTGTGGAAAGAACACACATGCAATGACTCTAGTGGGTCCACATGTGTGGTTTGTGGAAAAGAACAAACATGCAATGACTCTAGTGGTTGATCCATATGTGGTTTGTGGAAAGAACACACATGCAATGACTCTAGTGGTTGATCCATGTGTGGTTTGTGGAAAAGAACACACATGCAATGACTCTAGTGTTGGTTTGTGGTTTTAGTATACGAACACACATGCAATGACTCTAGTGGTTGATCCATGTGTGGTTTGTGGAAAGAACACACATGCAATGACTAGTGGTTGATCCATATGTGGTTTGTGGAAATAACACACATGCAATGACCACTGGTGGATCCATGTGTGGTTTGTTGAAAAGAACACACATGCAATGACTCTAGTGTTGGTTTGTGGTTTTAGTATAAGAACAAAGCTGCAATGACTCTAGTGGTTGATCCATGTGTGGTTTGTGGAAAGAACACACATGCAATGACTCTGGTTGATCCATATGTGGTTTGTGGAAAGAACACACATGCAATGAACACTGGTGGATACATGTGTGGTTTGTGAAAAAGAACACACATGGAATGACTCTAGTGCTGGTTTGTGGTTTTAGTATAAGAACAAACATGCAATGACTCTAGTGTTTGATCCATGTGTGGTTTGTGGAAATAACACACATGCAATGACTCTAGTGGTTGATCCATGTGTGGTTTGTGGAAAGAACATACATGCAATGACCACTGGTGGATCCATGTGTGGTTAGTGGAAAAGAACACACATGCAATGACTCTAGTGGTTGATCCATGTTTGTTTGTAGAAATAACACACATACAATGACTCTAGTGGTTGATCCATGTGTGATTTGTGTAAAGAACACACATGCAATGACCACTGGCGGATCCATGTGTGTTTTGTGGAAAAGAACACACATGCAATGACTCTAGTGGTTGATCCATGTTTGTTTGTGGAAATAACACACATGCAATGACTCTAGTGGTTGATCCATGTGTGGTTTGTGAAAAGAACAGACATGCAATGACTCTAGTGTCGGTTTTAGTATAAGAACACACATGCAATGACTCTACTGGTTGATCCATGTGTGGTTTGTGGAAATAACACATATGCAACGACTCTAGTGGTTGATCCATGTGTGGTTTGTGGAAATAACACACATGCAATGACTGTAATGGGTCCACATGTGGTTTGTGGAAAGAACACACATGCAATGACCACTGGTTGATCCATAAGTTGTTTGTGGAAAATAACACACATGCAATGAGTGTAGTGGATACATGTGTGGTTTGTGGAAAACAACACACATGCAATGACTCTAGTGGTTGATCCATGTGTGGTTTGTGGAAAGAACACACATGCAATGACTCTGGTTGATCCAT
This sequence comes from Avena sativa, assembly GCA_916181665.1. Classification (NCBI taxonomy): domain Eukaryota; kingdom Viridiplantae; phylum Streptophyta; class Magnoliopsida; order Poales; family Poaceae; genus Avena; species Avena sativa. The sequence continues at coordinate 599,454,073 of OV702289.1, forward strand.
GTGTGGTTTGTGTAAAGAACACACATGCAATGACCACTGGTGGATCCATGTGTGGTTTGTGGAAAAGAACACACATGCAATGACTCTAGTGCTGGTTTGTGGTTTTAGTATAAGAATAAACATGCAATGACTCTAGTGGTTCATCCATGTGTGGTTTGTGGAAAAAACACACATGCAATGATTCTGGTTGATCCATATGTGGTTTGTGGAAAGAACACACATGCAATGACCACTGGTGGATCCATGTGTGCTTTGTGGAAAAGAACACACTTGCGATGAATCTAGTACTGGTTTGTGGTTTTAGTATAAGAACACACATGCAATGACTCTAGTACTGGTTTGTGGTTTTAGTATAAGAACACACATGAAATGGCTCTAGTGGTTGATCCATGTGTGGTTTGTGGAAATAAAACACATGCAATGACTCTAGTGGTTGATCCATGTGTGGTTTGTGGAAAGAACACACATGCAATGACCACTGGTGATCTATGTTGGTTTTAGTAAAAGAACACACATTCAATGACTCTAGTGGTTGATCCATGTTTTTTTGTGGAAATAACACACATGCAATGACTCTAGTGGTTGATCCATGTGTGGTTTGTGAAAAGAACACACATGCAATGACTCTAGCGTTGGTTTTAGTATAAGAATACACATGCAATGACTCTAGTGGTTGATCAATGTGTAGTTTGTGGAAATAACACACATGCAATGACTCTAGTGGGTCCACATGTGTGGTTTGTGGAAAAGAACAAACATGCAATGACTCTAGTGGTTGATCCATATGTGGTTTCTGGAAATAACACACATGCAATGACTCTAGTGGTTGATCCATGTGTGGTTTGTGGAAAAGAACACACATGCAATGACTCTAGTGTTGGTTTGTGGTTTTAGTATACGAACGCACATGCAATGACTCTAGTGGTTGATCCATGTGTGGTTTGTGGAAAGAACACACATGCAATGACTAGTGGTTGATCCATATGTGGTTTGTGGAAATAACACACATGCAATGACCACTGGTTTATCCATGTGTGGTTTGTGGAAAAGAACACACATGCAATGACTCTAGTGTTGGTTTGTGGTTTTAGTATAAGAACAAAGCTGCAATGACTCTAGTGGTTGATCCATGTGTGGTTTGTGGAAAGAACACACATGCAATGACTCTGGTTGATCCATATGTGGTTTGTGGAAAGAACACACATGCAATGAACACTGGTGGATCCATGTGTGGTTTGTGGAAAAGAACACACATGGAATGACTCTAGTGCTGGTTTGTGGTTTTAGTATAAGAGCAAACATGCAATGACTCTAGTGTTTGATCCATGTGTGGTTAGTGGAAAAGAACACACATGCAATGACTGTAGTGGTTGATCCATGTTTGTTTGTAGAAATAACACACATACAATGACTCTTGTGGTTGATCCATGTGTGGTTTGTGAAAAGAACACACATGCAATGACTCTAGTGTTGGTTTTAGTATAAGAATACACATGCAATGACTACAGTGGTTGATCCATGTGTAGTTTGTGGAAATAACACACATGCAATGACTCTAGTGGTTGATCCATGTGTGGTTTGTGGGAAGAACACATATGCAATGACCACTGGTGGATCTATGTTGGTTTTAGTATAATAACACACATGCAATGACTCTAGTGGTTTATCCATGTTTGTTTGTGGAAATAACACACATGCAATGACTCTAGTGTTGGTTTTAGTATAAGAATACACATGCAATGACTCTATTGGTTGATCCATGTGTAGTTTGTGGAAATAACACACATGCAATGACTCTATTGGTTGATCCATGTGTGGTTTGTGGAAAGAACACAAATGCAATGACTCTAGTGGGTCCACATGTGTGGTTTGTGGAAAAGAACACACATGCAATGACTCTAGTGGTTGATCCATATGTGGTTTTAGTATAAGAACACACATGCAATGACTCTAGTGGTTGATCCATGTGTGGTTTGTGGAAAGAACACACATGCAATGACTAGTGGTTGATCCATCTGTGGTTTGTGGAAATAACACACATGTAATGACCACTGGTGGATCCATGTGTGGTTTGTGGAAAAGAACACATGAAATGACTCTGGTATTGGTTTGTGGTCTAGTATAAGAACAAACATGCAATGACTCTAGTGGTTGATCCATGTGTGGTTTGTGGAAAGAACACACATGCAATGACTCTGGTGTTGGAATTATGCCCTAGAGGCAATAATAAAGATGTTACTATTATAATTCTTGTTCATGATAAAGTTTATATTCAATGCTAGAATTGTATTAAGCGGAAACATTAATACTTGTGTGGTTTGTGAACGACACCGTGTCCCTGGTACGCCTCTATGGACTAGCTCATTGATCAATGATGGTTAAGGTTTCCTAACCATAGACATGAGTTGTCAATTGATAATGAGATCATATCATTGGGAGAATGATATGGTGGACAGACCCAAACTAAGAGAAGCAATTAGATCGTGTCATCGTGTTCGTCTTTGCGAAGCTTTTCTTATGTCAAATATTGTATTCCTTAGACCATGAGATAATACAACTCCCTGGTATCGGAAGAAAGCTTTGAGGTCATCAAACGTCATCCTATGAGAGGGTGATCATAAAGGTGTCTCTCAGGTGATCGGAAAGTATCTGTTGGGTTGTATGTATCGAGATGGAATTTGTCCCTCCCAAGTCGGAGAGATATACTTCGGGCCCACTCAGTAATCGATATCAACACCGCTTGCAAGCATGTGGTTAAGGAGTTAATCACGAAGTGATATCGGATTACGGAACGAGTAAAGTACTTGCTGTGAACGAGATTGAACTAGGTATGACGATACCGACGGTCGAATCTCGGGCAAGTAAAATATCGCGAGACGAAGGGAATATATATGGGATTGATTGAATCCTGGCATCATGGTTCATCCGATATGATCATCGATGAATGTGTGGGAGTCAATATGGGTGCCCAGACCCCGCTGTTGATTATTGATAGAAGATCATGTCTGCATATTCTCGAACCCGCAGGGTCACACACTTAACGTGTCTCGACGCTAGGATAGATTGGATAATTGGTTTATGAATTTTTGTTCGGAGTCTCGGATGGGATCCGGGACATCACGAGAGGTTCCGGAATGGTTCGGAGAATAAGATTCATATAAGGCAGTGCAGTTTTTGGAGTTCGGAATTGTTCCGGATTAATCGGTATTGTACCGGAAGCTTCTAGAACCTTCCGGAAGGGGGCCAACGTGGTCCCACCTTCCGGGAGGGGGCATGGGACTATGAGGGAGTGTCCTGGCCGCATTGGGCCAGGGGCACAAGGCCCCATAGGGCCCAGCCGATTCTAGATAAGTTTAAACTCGTTTAAACTAGAGATAGAATTTCTAGATAAGGGAGAGTTTAAATCGTTTAAACTAGAGATAGGCTTGGAGGAGAGGCAAGGGCTGGCCGCACCCCCCTCTATATATAGAGGGCTGGTGCGCCCCCTCCTCCTACACATCTCCCTCCAAGCCCTAGTAGCCCTGCTGCCTTCCTCTCTCCCTCCCGACTGTTTGCAGGCGAAGCCCTGCTGCAGAAATTCTCCACCAAATACACCACGCCGTCGTGTTGTAGATCCAATCCATCTCTCCACCATACTTGCTGGTCCAAGGAAGGAGGAGACGTCGAGGTGCTGCACGTGTGCATCTCACGGAGGCACCGCCACTTGTGGTGCTAGATCGGATCGGATCGCGAGGAGGAGAAGCGAGTACGACTACATCACCCACGTTCCGATGAACGTTCCGCTGTGCGAATCTTCAAGGGTATGAAGATCTAATCCAATCTCTCTCGTTGTTTGCATCTCCTAGATTAGATCTTGGCTTTCCCTCTGTTCGCTTCCGTAGAAAATTTTGATTTACTATGCTGCGAAACCCTTCAGTGGTATCAGAGCTAGATCTATGCGTAGATGTGATTCACGAGTAGAACGCAACATGGTTGTTGCGGGCGTTGATGTTTTCTGTTGCAAGCCTCTTGTTTGTGTTCTTATTATGACGCGGGATAGTGAGATTGAAGCGGTCCAGGCCAACCTTACGCGACGTCGTTCGCGAGACCGGCTCCGCACTTGACGTGTGGCTTGTACCACACATGCGGCTGGTGGATGTCAGTTTCTCTCACTATAGTTGTCATGGGATTAACACCGGAGTTTGGCAACCATAATATCACCGTTGTGGCTTTCCGTAGGTAAGAATCGTTCTTAGCATCTACTCCCATAAGCCACGTAAAACATGCAACAACAAAGTAGAGGCGTCTAACTTGTTTTTGCAGGGAGTGTTTTCTGTGATATGGTATGGCCCAAGATGTGATGTGTATATTGTATGCGATGATCATGTTTTGTAATGTTTCACGACTTGCATGTCGATGAGTACACAACCGGCAGGAGCCATATGGTTGTCTTTATAATTGTGTATGACCTGCGAGTCAACTTCTTATACGCCATGTAATAGCTTTACTTTATTGCTAAGTAGTTAGCAATAGTTGTAGTTGCTATTCGTGGTGGAGGCAATCATGGTGGAGTGATGGAGATCATGCCGGAACGCACAAGATGGAGATCATTGCGCGAAGATTGGCTATACCATGTCACATAAAGTTATATGCATGTGATGTTTATCCTTTTATGTATCTTATTATGCTTAGATCGCGACGGTAGCATTATAAGATGATTCCTCACTTAAAGATCAAGATAAAAACTGTGTTCTCCCCAAGTATGCACCGTTGCGAAAGTTCGTCGTGTCCAAGCATCACATGATGATCGGGTGCTATAGACTCTACGCTCACATACAACGGGTGCAAGCCAGTTTCGCACACGCGGAAATACTTGGGTCTAACTTGACGAGCCTAGCATGTACAGACATGGCCTCGGAACACAAGAACCGAAAGGTTAAGCATGAGTCATATGAATGATATGATCGACACTTCGTTGTCCACCATTGAAACCACATCTCTTCTCGTGATGATCGGATTAGGTGTGGTGAATTTGGATCGTGTTCACTAAACAACTTGAGGGATGTTGAATTTAGTGGGAGTTCATCTAGTAATTTGATTAAGTTGAACTATTTATCATGAACATAGTCTAAATTGTACTTGCAAATACTGTAGATCACATGGCCAAGTCCAACTTCAACTTCAATGTTTTTGCTGAGAAAGAAAAGCTTAGAAACAATGGGTCTAACTTCACCAACTGGTTCCGCAATCTAAGAATCATTCTGTCTGGTGGACAAAAGGACTATGTCCTTGAGAAAGCGTTAGGTGACGCCCCCGCTGCAACTGCGCCGGCTGATGAGAAAGCTGTCTATCAGTCGCACAAAGATGATTATGGTGTGATTAAGAGCACCATGTTGTTTGCTATGGAACCAGAACTTCAAAATCGTTTTGAAAACTATCCCGGGCCCTTTGAGATTCTCGAAGAGTTGAAAACCATGTTTCAGACTCAGGCCCGTTCTGAGAGATATGAGATCTCCGAGAAGTTCTTTAACTGCAAGATGGAGGAAGGGAGTTCCGTTAGTGAGCACGCCATTAAGATGTCGGGCTACACTCAACGCCTTGAGCAACTGGACTGCAAGATTCCAGAGGAGCTCAAGATTGACAGGGTTCTGCAATCACTCCCTCCCAGCTACAAAAGTTTTGTAGTGACTCATAATCAGATTGGTTCCACTGATACGATCACCGAGCTCTTCGCAAAGCTGAAGGCTGCGGAGGTGGACATCAAGAAGGATAATCATGTGTTGATGGTCAACAAGCCCTCCTTTAAGAAAGGTAAAGGTGCAAAGGAGCCCTTCAAGAACGGCGGCGGCAAGCGCAATGCCCCTGCTGAGAAGAAGCTCAGGTCTGGTCCCAAGCCAGAAACTGAGTGCTTCTATTGCAAGGACAAGGGTCACTGGAAGCGCAACTGTCCGAAGTACTTAGCGGACAAGAAGGCTGGAACCATCAAAGGTATATTTGATATACATGTTATTGATGTTTTCCTTACTAGCCCTCGTTGTAGTGCCTGGGTAATTGATACCGGTTCAGTTGCTAATATTTGTAACTCGAAACAGGAGCTGCGGAATAGACGGCGGCTTGCGAGGGATGAGGTGACGATGCGCGTTGGCAACGGATCAAGAGTTGATGTGATGGACGTCGGCACGCTCTCCTTAGTTTTACCTTCGGGATTAGTTTTAAACCTTAATAAATGTTATTATGTGCCTGCGTTGAGCATGAACATTATTTTTGGATCGTGTTTATTGCAAGACGGTTATTCATTTAAATTGGAGAATAATGGTTGTTCTATTTATATGAGTAACATCTTTTATGGTCATGCACCTCTTGTGAGTGGTTTATTTCTTCTAAATCTCGAAAGGGATGAAACACACATCCATAACATTGAGGCTAAGAGATGCAAAGTAGATAGTGATAATACTACTTATTTGTGGCACTGTCGTCTAGGTCATATTGGTGTAAAGCGCATGAAGAAACTCCATTCTGATGGACTTTTGGAGTCTCTTGATTTTGAATCATTTGACACATGCGAACCATGCCTCATGGGCAAGATGATCAAAACCCCGTTCTCCGGTATGATGGAGCGAGCAATGGACTTGTTGGAAATCATACATACCGATGTATGCGGACCGATGAGTGTTTCGACGCGCGGTGGATATCGCTATTTTCTCACTTTTACCGATGACTTAAGTAGATATGGGTATATCTATTTAATGAAACATAAATCTGAAACGTTTGAAAAGTTCAAAGAATTTCAGAATGAAGTGGAGAACCATCGTAACAGAAAGATTAAGTTTCTACGATCCGATCGTGGGGGCGAATATTTGAGTTATGATTTTCTCACGCATCTCAAAGCAAGTGGAATCGTTTCACAACTCACGCCACCCGGAACACCACAGCGCAATGGTGTGTCTGAACGCCGGAATCGAACCCTATTAGATATGGTCCGATCGATGATGTCTCTTACTGATTTGCCGTTATCATTTTGGGGTTATGCATTAGAAACCGCTGCATTCACTTTAAATAGGGCTCCATCTAAATCCGTTGAGACGACACCGTATGAACTATGGTTTGGTGCTAAACCTAAGTTGTCGTTTCTTAAAGTTTGGGGATGTGAAGCTTACGTCAAGAAGTTGATGCCGGACAAGCTCGAACCCAAAGCGGAGAAATGCGTCTTCATAGGATACCCTAAGGAAACTATTGGGTATACCTTCTATCACAGAACCGAAGGCAAAGTGTTTGTCGCAAAGAACGGTTCCTTTCTTGAGAAGGAGTTTCTCTCGAAAGAAGTGAGTGGGAGGAAAGTAGAGCTAGACGAGGTTATTGAACCTTCTCTTGAATTGGAGAGTAGCGCAGCACCTGAAATTGTTCCAGTGCCGCCTGCACCAACAATAGAGGAAGCTAATGACAAGGATCATGAAGCTTCAGACGATGCTGCTACTGAACGTCGCAGGTCGACAAGGTCGCGTGCCCCTCCTGAGTGGTACGGCAACCCTGTCTTGACTGTCTTGTTAGTAGAAGATAGTGAACCTACGAACTATGAGGAAGCGATGCTGAGCCCAGACTCTGAGAAATGGCTAGAAGCCATGAAATCCGAATTGGGATCCATGAGCGAAAACCAAGTATGGACTTTGGTGGACCCTCCTAGCGACCGAAAGGCCGTTGAGTGCAAATGGATCTTCAAGAAGAAAACGGACGCGGATGGTAATGTTACCGTCTATAAAGCACGGCTTATTGCGAAAGGTTTTCGACAAGTTCAAGGTGTTGACTACGATGAGACTTTCTCTCCCGTAGCGATGTTTAAGTCCATTCGGATTTTATTAGCAATTGCTGCGTTTCATGATTATGAAATATGGCAGATGGATGTCAAGACTGCGTTCCTCAATGGCAACATTGATGAAGATTTGTATATGATGCAACCCGAAGGTTTTGTCGATCCTAAGGATGCTGATAAAGTATGCAAACTTCAGCGTTCCATTTATGTACTGAAGCAAGTGTCTCGGAGTTGGAACCTTCGTTTTGATCAAGTGATCAAGAGCTTTGGATTTGTTCCAAATTGCTACGAAGCTTGCATCTACAAGAAAGTGAGTGGGAGCTCGGTGACGTTTCTGGTACTATATGTGGATGACATATTGATTATTGGAAATGACATCGACATGCTTAACGATGTGAAGAGTTATTTGAACAAGTGTTTTTCAATGAAAGACCTAGGTGAAGCTGCTTATATATTGGGCATCAAGATCTATAGAGATAGACAAAGACGCCTGATAGCTTTAAGCCAAAGTACATACCTAGACAAAGTTCTGAAAAGGTTCAGAATGGATAAGGAATTGAAAGGTTCAGTGCCTATGTTGTCAGGTAAGACATTGAGCAAGGCTCAGTGTCCAGCTACGGTAAATGATAGAGAAGCTATGAGCAAAGTGCCTTATGCCTCGGCCATAGGTTCCATCATGTATGCCATGCTGTGTACTAGACCGGATGTGTCCAATGCTCTTAGTTTGATGAGCAGATATCAAAGTGATCCAGGAGTGGAACACTGGACAGCCGTGAAGAACATCCTAAGGTACCTAAATAGGACTAAAGAAATGTTCTTAGTCTATGGGGGTGATGAACAGCTCGTCGTAAAAGGTTCCGTCGATGCTAGTTTCGACACCGACAAGGATGATTCTAAATCTCAGACAGGATACGTGTATATTTTGAATGGAGGAGCTGTGAGCTGGAGAAGCTGCAAGCAAAGCGTGATCGCGGGATCTACAGTAGAAGCGGAATACATGGCTGCTGCAGAAGCGTCAAGTGAAGGAGTTTGGATCAGAAACTTCATCACTGAGCTTGGCGTGGTTCCAAGTGCATTGGACCCACTGGAGATATTGTGTGACAACACTGGCGCCATATCACTCGCTAAGGAACCAAGATATCATCCAAAGACCAAGCATATCAACCGCAAGTTTCATATAATCCGAGATTATATAGCAGATGGAGATCTGAAGATCAGCAAAGTACATACAGATCTGAATGTCGCAGATCCATTGACTCAACCTCTTCCACGTGTAAAACATGATCAGCACCTCAGTGCCATGGGTGTGAGATTGTTGCCAAATGTAAACTAGATTATTGACTCTAGTGCAAGTGGGAGACTGTTGGAATTATGCCCTAGAGGCAATAATAAAGATGTTATTATTATAATTCTTGTTCATGATAAAGTTTATATTCCATGCTAGAATTGTATTAAGCGGAAACATTAATACTTGTGTGGTTTGTGAACGACACCGTGTCCCTGGTACGCCTCTATGGACTAGCTCATTGATCAATGATGGTTAAGGTTTCCTAACCATAGACATGAGTTGTCAATTGATAATGAGATCATATCATTGGGAGAATGATATGGTGGACAGACCCAAACTAAGCGAAGCAATTAGATCGTGTCATCGTGTTCGTCTTTGTGAAGCTTTTCTTATGTCAAATATTGTATTCCTTAGACCATGAGATAATACAACTCCCTGGTATCGGAATAAAGCTTTGAGGTCATCAAACGTCATCCTATGAGAGGGTGATCATAAAGGTGTCTCTCAGGTGATCGGAAAGTATCTGTTGGGTTGTATGTATCGAGATGGAATTTGTCCCTCCCAAGTTGGAGAGATATACTTCGGGCCCACTCGGTAATCGATATCAACACCGCTTGCAAGCATGTGGTTAAGGAGTTAATCACGAAGTGATATCGGATTACGGAACGAGTAAAGTACTTGCTGTGAACGAGATTGAACTAGGTATGACGATACCGACGGTCGAATCTCGGGCAAGTAAAATATCGCGAGACGAAGGGAATATATATATGGGATTGATTGAATCCTGGCATCGTGGTTCATCCGATATGATCATCGATGAATGTGTGGGAGTCAATATGGGTGCCCAAACCCCGCTGTTGATTATTGATAGAAGATCATGTCTGCATATTCTCGAACCCGCAGGGTCACACACTTAACGTGTCTCGACGCTAGGATAGATTGGATAATTGGTTTATGAATTTTTGTTCGGAGTCTCGGATGGGATCCGGGACATCACGAGAGGTTCCGGAATGGTTCGGAGAATAAGATTCATATAAGGCAGTGCAGTTTTTGGAGTTCAGAATTGTTCCGGATTAATCGGTATTGTACCGGAAGCTTCTAGAACCTTCCGGAAGGGGGCCAACGTGGTCCCACCTTCCGGGAGGGGGCATGGGCCTATGAGGGAGTGTACTGGCCGCATTGGGCCAGGGGCACAAGGCCCCATAGGGCCCAGCCGATTCTAGATAAGTTTAAACTCGTTTAAACTAGAGATAGAATTTCTAGATAAGGGAGAGTTTAAATCGTTTAAACTAGAGATAGGCTTGGAGGAGAGGCAAGGGCTGGCCGCACCCCCCTCTATATATAGAGGGCTGGTGCGCCCCCTCCTCCTACACATCTCCCTGCAAACCCTAGTAGCCCTGCTGCCTTCCTCTCTCCCTCCCGACTGTTTGCAGGCGAAGCCCTGCTGCAGAAATTCTCCACCAAATACACCACGCCTTCGTGTTGTAGATCCAATCCATCTCTCCACCATACTTGCTGGTCTAAGGAAGGAGGAGACGTCGAGGTGCTGCACGTGTGCATCTCACGGAGGCACCGCCACTTGTGGTGCTAGATCGGATCGGATCGCGAGGAGGAGAAGCGAGTACGACTACATCACCCACGTTCCGACGAACGTTCCGCTGTGCGAATCTTCAAGGGTATGAAGATCTAATCCAATCTCTCTCGTTGTTAGCATCTCTAGTGTTGGTTTTAGTATAAGAATACACATGCAATGACTATAGTGGTTGATCCATGTGTAGTTTGTGGAAATAACACACATGCAATGACTCTAGTGGTTGATCCATGTGTGGTTTGTGGGAAGAACACAGATGCAATGACCACTGGTGGATCTATGTTGGTTTTAACTATAAGAACACACATGCAATGACTCTAGTGGTTGATCCATGTGTGGTTTGTGAAAAGAACATGCATGTAATGACTCTAGTGTTGGTTTTACTATAAGAACACACATGCAATGACTCTAGTGGTTGATGCATGTGTGGTTTGTGGAAATAACACATATGCAATGACTCTAGTTGTTGATCCACGTGTGGTTTGTGGAAATAACACACATGCAATGACTGTAATGGGTCCACATGTGGTTTGTAGAAAGAACACACATGCAATGACCACTGGTTGATCCATAAGTTGTTTGTGGAAAAGAACACACATGCAATGATTCTAGTGGATCCATGTGTGGTTTGTGGAAAAGAACACACATGCAATGACTCTAGTGTTGGTTTGTGGTTTTAGTATAAGAACAAACATGCAATGACTCTAGTGGTTGATCCATGTGTGGTTTGTGGAAAGAACACACATGCAATGACTCTGGTTGATCCATATGTGGTCTGTGGAAAGAACGCACATGCAATGACCACTGGTGCATCCCTGTGTGGTTTGTGGAAAAGAACACACATGCAATGACTCTAGTGCTAGTTTGTGGTTTTAGTATAAGAACAAACATGCAATGACTCTACTGCTGGTTTGTGGTTTTAGTATAAGAGCACACATGCAATGACTCTATTGGTTGATCCATGTGTGGTTTGTGCAAAGAACACACATGCAATGACTCTGGTTGATCCATATGTCGTCTGTGGAAAGAACACACATGCAATGACCACTGGTGGATCCATGTGTGGTTTGTGGAAAAGAACACACATGCAATGACTCTAGTGCTGGTTTGTGGTTTTAGTATAAGAATAAACATGCAATGACTCTAGTGTTTGATCCATGTGTGGTTTGTGTAAAGAACACACATGCAATGACTCTGGTTGATCCATATGTGGTTTGTGGAAAGAACACACATGCAATGACCACTGGTGGATCCATGTGTGGTTTGTGGAAAAGAACACACATGCAATGACTCTAGTACTGGTTTGTGGTTTTTGTATAAGAACACACATGCAATGACTCTAGTGGTTGATCCATGTGTGGTTTGTGGAAATAACACACATGCAATGACTCTAGTGGATGATCCATGTGTGGTTTGTGGAAAGAACACACATGCAATGACCACTGGTGGAACCATGTGTGGTTTGTGGAAAAGAACACACATGCAATGACTCTAGTGGTTGATCCATGTTTGTTTGTGGAAATAACACACATGCATTGACTCTAGTGGTTGATCCTTGTGTGGTTTGTGAAAAGAACACGCATGCAATGACTCTGCTGTTGGCTTTAGTATAAGAACACACATGCAATGACTCTAGTGGTTGATCCATGTGTGGTTTGTGGAAATAACACATATGCAATGACTCTAGTGGTTGATCCATGTGTGGTTTGTGGAAATAACACACATGCAATGACTGTAATGGGTCCACATGTGGTTTGTGGAAAGAACACACATGCAATGACCACTGGTTGATCCATAAGTTGTTTGTGGAAAAGAACACACATGCAATGAGTCTAGTGGATCCATGTGTGGTTTGTGGAAAACAACACACATGCAATGACTCTAGTGCTGGTTTGTGGTTTTAGTATAAGAACAAACATGCAATGACTCTAGTGGTTGATCCATGTGTGGTTTGTTGAAAGAACACACATGCAATGACTTTGGTTGATCCATATGTGGTTTGTGGAAAGAACACACATGCAATGACCACTGGTGGATCCATGTGTTGTTTGTGGAAAAGAACACACATGCAATGACTCTAGTACTGGTTTGTGGTTTTAGTATAAGAACACACATGCAATGACTCTAGTGGTTGATCCATGTGTGGTTTGTGGAAAGAACACACATGCAATGACTCTAGTGGTTGATCCATGTGTGGTTTGTTGAAAGAACACACATGCAATAACCACTGGTGTATCCATGTGTGGTTTGTGGAAAAGAACACACATGCAATGACTCTAGTGGTTTATCCATGTTTCTTTGTGGAAATAACACACATGCAATGACTCTAGTGGTTGATCCATGTGTGGTTTGCGAAAAGAACACACATGCAATGACTCTAGTGTTGGTTTTAGTATAAGAACACACATGCAATGACTCTAGTGGTTGATCCATCTGTCGTTTGTGGAAATAACACATATGAAATGACTCTAGTGGTTGATCCATGTGTGGTTTGTGGAAATAACACACATGGAATAACTGTAATGTGTCCACATGTGGTTTGTGGAAAGAACACACATGGAATGACCACTGGTTGATCCATAAGTTGTTTGTGGAAAAGAACACACATGCAATGACTCTAGTGGTTGATCCATGTATGGTTTGTGGAAAGAACACACATGCAATGACTCTTGTTGATCCATGTGTGGTTTGTGGAAAGAAAACACATGCAATGACCACTGGTGGATCCATGTGTGGTTTGTGGAAAAGAACACACATGCAATGACTCTAGTACTGGTTTGTGGTTTTAGTATAAGAACACACATGCAATGACTCTAGTGGTTGATCCATGTGTGGTTTGTGGAAAGAACACACATGCAATGACTCTAGTGGTTGATCCATGTGTGGTTTGTGGAAAGAACACACATGCAATAACCACTGGTGTATCCATGTGTGGTTTGTGGAAAAGAACACACATGCAATAACTCTAGTGGTTTATCCATGTTTCTTTGTGGAAATAACACACATGCAATGACTCTAGTGGTTGATCCATGTGTGGTTTGCGAAAAGAACACACATGCAATGACTCTAGTGTTGGTTTTAGTATAAGAATACACATGCAATGACTCTAGTGGTTGATCCATGTGTGGTTTGTGGAAATAACACATATGCAATGACTCTAGTGGTTGATCCATGTGTGGTTTGTGGAAATAACAGACATGCAATGACTGTAATGGGTCCACATCTGGTTTGTGGAAAGAACACACATGCAATGACCACTGGTTGATCCATAAGTTGTTTGTGGAAAAGAACACACATGCAATGAGTCTAGTGGATCCATGTGTGGTTTGTGGAAAAGAACACCTTTGCAATGACTCTAGTGCTGGTTTGTGGTTTTAGTATAAGAATAAACATGCAATGACTCTAGTGGTTGATCCATGTGTGGTTTGTGGAAAGAACACACATGCAATGACTTTGGTTGATCCATATGTGGTTTGTGGAAAGAACACACATGCAATGACCACTGGTGGATCCATGTGTGGTTTGTGGAAAAGAACACACATGCAATGACTCTAGTACTGGTTTGTGGTTTTAGTATAAGAACACACATGCAATGACTCTAGTGGTTGATCCATGTGTGGTTTGTGGAAATAACACACATGCAATGACTCTAGTGGATGATCCATGTGTGGTTTGTGGAAAGAACACACATGCAATGACCACTGGTGGATCCATGTGTGGTTTGTGGAAAAGAACACACATGCAATGACTCTAGTGGTTGATCCATGTTTGTTTGTGGAAATAACACACATGCAATGACTCTAGTGGTTGATCCATGTGTGGTTTGTGAAAAGAAAACGCATGCAATGACTCTAGTGTTGGTTTCAGTATAAGAACACACATACAATGACTCTAGTGGTTGATCCATGTGTGGTTTGTGGAAATAACACATATACAATGACTCTAGTGGTTGATCCATGTGTGGTTTGTGGAAATAACACACATGCAATGACTGTAATGTGTCCACATGTGGTTTGTGGAAAGAACACACATGCAATGACCACTGGTTGATCCATAAGTTGTTTGTGGAAAAGAACACACATGCAATGACTCTAGTGGTTGATCCATGTATGGTTTGTGGAAAGAACACACATGCAATGACTCTTGTTGATCCATGTGTGGTTTGTGGAAAGAAAACACATGCAATGACCACTGGTGGATCCATGTGTGGTCTATGGAAAAGAACACACATGCAATGACTCTAGTACTGGTTTGTGGTTTTAGTATAAGAACACACATGCAATGACTCTAGTGGTTGATCCATGTGTGGTTTGTGGAAAGAACACACATGCAATGACTCTAGTGGTTGATCCATGTGTGGTTTGTGGAAAGAACACACATGCAATAACCACTGGTGTATCCATGTGTGGTTTGTGGAAAAGAACACACATGCAATAACTCTAGTGGTTTATCCATGTTTCTTTGTGGAAATAACACACATGCAATGACTCTAGTGGTTGATCCATGTGTGGTTTGCGAAAAGAACACACATGCAATGACTGTAATGGGTCCACATGTGGTTTGTGGAAAGAACACACATGCAATGACCACTGGTTGATCCATAAGTTGTTTGTGGAAAAGAACACACATGCAATGAGTCTAGTGGATCCATGTGTGGTTTGTGGAAAAGAACACACATGCAATGACTCTAGTGGTTGATCCATGTTTGTTTGTGGAAATAACACACATGCAATGACTCTAGTGGTTGATCCATGTGTGGTTTGTGAAAAGAACACGCATGCAATGACTCTAGTGTTGGTTTTAGTATAAGAACACACATACAATGACTCTAGTGGTTGATCCATGTGTGGTTTGTGGAAATAACACATATACAATGACTCTAGTGGTTGATCCATGTGTGGTTTGTGGAAATAACACACATGCAATGACTGTAATGTGTCCACATGTGGTTTGTGGAAAGAACACACATGCAATGACCACTGGTTGATCCATAAGTTGTTTGTGGAAAAGAACACACATGCAATGACTCTAGTGGTTGATCCATGTATGGTTTGTGGAAAGAACACACATTCAATGACTCTTGTTGATCCATGTGTGGTTTGTGGAAAGAAAACACATGCAATGACCACTGGTGGATCCATGTGTGGTCTATGGAAAAGAACACACATGCAATGACTCTAGTACTGGTTTGTGGTTTTAGTATAAGAACACACATGCAATGACTCTAGTGGTTGATCCATGTGTGGTTTGTGGAAAGAACACACATGCAATGACTCTAGTGGTTGATCCATGTGTGGTTTGTGGAAAGAACACACATGCAATAACCACTGGTGTATCCATGTGTGGTTTGTGGAAAAGAACACACATGCAATAACTCTAGTGGTTTATCCATGGTTCTTTGTGGAAATAACACACATGCAATGACTCTAGTGGTTGATCCATGTGTGGTTTGCGAAAAGAACACACATGCAATGACTCTAGTGTTGGTTTTAGTATAAGAATACACATGCAATGACTCTAGTGGTTGATCCATCTGTCGTTTGTGGAAATAACACATATGCAATGACTCTAGTGGTTGATCCATGTGTGGTTTGTGGAAATAACACACATGGAATGACTGTAATGGGTCCACATGTGGTTTGTGGAAAGAACACACATGGAATGACCACTGGTTGATCCATAAGTTGTTTGTGGAAAACAACACACATGCAATGAGTCTACTGGATCCATGTGTGGTTTGTGGAAAAGAACACACATGCAATGACTCTACTGCTAGTTTGTAGTTTTAGTATAAGAACAAACATGCAATGACTCTAGTGGTTGATCCATGTGTGGTTTGTGGAAAGAACACACATGCAATGACTCTGGTTGATCCATGTGTGGTCTGTGGAAAGAACACACATGCAATGACCACTGGTGGATCCATGTGTGGTTTCTGGAAAAGAACACACATGCAATGACTCTAGTACTGGTTTGTGGTTTTAGTATAAGAACACACATGCAATGACTCTAGTGGTTGATCCATGTGTGGTTTGTGGAAATAACACACATGCAATGACTCTAGTGGATGATCCATGTGTGGTTTGTGGAAAGAACACACATGCAATGACCACTGGTGGATCCATGTGTGGTTTGTGGAAAAGAACACACATGCAATGACTCTAGTGGTTGATCCATGTTTGTTTGTGGAAATAACACACATGCAATGATTCTAGTGGTTGATCCATGTGTGGTTTGTGAAAAGAACACGCATGCAATGACTCTAGTGTTGGTTTTAGTATAAGAACACACATACAATGACTCTAGTGGTTGATCCATGTGTGGTTTGTGGACATAACACATATGCAATGACTCTAGTGGTTGATCCATGTGTGGTTTGTGGAAATAACACACATGCAATGACCGTAATGGGTCCACATGTGGTTTGTGGAAAGAACACACATGCAATGACCACTGGTTGATCCATAAGTTGTTTGTGGAAAAGAACACACATGCAATGACTCTAGTGGTTGAACCATGTATGGTTTGTGGAAAGAACACACATGCAATGACTCTTGTTGATCCATGTGTGGTTTGTGGAAAGAAAACACATGCAATGACCACTGGTGGATCCATGTGTGGTCTGTGGAAAAGAACACACATGCAATGACTCTAGTACTGGTTTGTGGTTTTAGTATAAGAACACACATGAAATGACTCTAGTGGTTGATCCATGTGTGGTTTGTGGAAAGAACACACATGCAATGACTCTAGTGGTTGATCCATGTGTGGTTTGTGGAAAGAACACACATGCAATAACCACTAGTGTATCCATGTGTGGTTTGTGGAAAAGAACACACATGCAATAACTCTAGTGGTTTATCCATGTTTCTTTGTGGAAATAACACACATGCAATGACTCTAGTGGTTGATCCATGTGTGGTTTGCGAAAAGAACACACATGCAATGACTCTAGTGTTGGTTTTAGTATAAGAATACACATGCAATGACTCTAGTGGTTGATCCATCTGTCGTTTGTGGAAATAACACATATGCAATGACTCTAGTGGTTGATCCATGTGTGGTTTGTAGAAATAACACACATGGAATGACTGTAATTGGTCCACATGTGGTTTGTGGAAATAACACACATGGAATGACCACTGGTTGATCCATAAGTTGTTTGTGGAAAAGAACACACATGCAATGAGTCTACTGGATCCATGTGTGGTTTGTGGAAAAGAACACACATGCAATGACTCTACTGCTGGTTTGTGGTTTTAGTATAAGAACAAACATGCAATGACTCTAGTGGTTGATCCATGTGTGGTTTGTGGAAAGAACACACATGCAATGACTCTGGTTGATCCATATGTGTTCTGTGGAAAGAACACACATGCAATGACCACTGGTGGATCCATGTGTGGTTTGTGGAAAAGAACACACATGCAATGACTCTAGTGCTGGTTTGTGGTTTTAGTATAAGAAAAAACATGCAATGACTCTAGTGGTTGATCCATGTGTGGTTTGTGGAAAGAACACACATGCAATGACTCTGGTTGATCCATATGTGGTCTGTGGAAAGAACACACATGCAATGACCACTGGTGGATCCATGTGTGGTTTGTGGAAAAGAACACACATGCAATGAATCTAGTGCTGGTTTCTGGTTTTAGTATAAGAACAAACATGCAATGACTCTAGTGGTTGATCCATGTGCGGTTTGTGGAAAGAACACACATGCAATGACCACTGGTGGATCCATGTGTGGTTTGTGGAAAAGAACACACATGCAATGACTCTAGTGGTTGATCCATGTTTGTTTGTGGAAATAACACACATGCAATGACTCTAGTGGTTGATCCATGTGTGGTTTGTGAAAAGAACACACATGCAATGACTCTAGTGTTGGTTTTAGTATAAGAACACACATGCAATGACTCTAGTGTTGGTTTTAGTATAAGAACACACATGCAATGACTCTAGTGGTTGATCCATGTGTGGTTTGTGGAAATAACACATATGCAACGACTCCAGTGGTTGATCCATGTGTGGTTTGTGGAAATAACACACATGCAATGACTGTAATGGGTCCACATGTGGTTTGTGGAAAGAACACACATGCAATGACCACTGGTTGATCCATAAGTTGTTTGTGGAAAAGAACACACATGCAATGACTCTAGTGGTTGATCCATGTATGGTTTGTGGAAAGAACACACATGCAATGACTCTTGTTGATCCATGTGTGGTTTGTGGAAAGAAAACACATGCAATGACCACTGGTGGTTCCATGTGTGGTTTGTGGAAAAGAACACACATGCAATGACTCTAGTACTGGTTTGTGGTTTTAGTATAAGAGCACACATGCAATGACTCTAGTGGTTGATCCATGTGTGGTTTGTGGAAAGAACACACATGCAATGACTCTAGTGGTTGATCCATGTGTGGTTTGTGGAAAGAACACACATGCAATAACCACTGGTGTATCCATGTGTTGTTTGTGGAAAAGAACACACATGCAATAACTCTAGTGGTTTATCCATGTTTCTTTGTGGAAATAACACACATGCAATGACTCTAGTGGTTGATCCATGTGTGGTTTGCGAAAAGAACACACATGCAATGACTCTAGTGTTGGTTTTAGTATAAGAATACACATGCAATGACTCTAGTGGTTGATCCATCTGTCGTTTGTGGAAATAACACATATGCAATGACTCTAGTGGTTGATCCATGTGTGGTTTGTGGAAATAGCACACATGGAATGACTGTAATGGGTCCACATGTGGTTTGTGGAAAGAACACACATGGAATGACCACTGGTTAATCCATAAGTTGTTTGTGGAAAAGAACACACATGCAATGAGTCTACTGGATCCATGTGTGGTTTGTGGAAAAGAACACACATGCAATGACTCTACTGCTGGTTTGTGGTTTTAGTATAAGAACAAACATGCAATGACTCTAGTGGTTGATCCATGTGTGGTTTGTGGAAAGAACACACATGCAATGACTCTGGTTGATCCATATGTGGCTTGTGGAAAGAACACACATGCAATGACCAGTGGTGGATCCATGTGTGGTTTGTGGAAAAGAACACACATGCAATGACTCTAGTGCTGGTTTGTGGTTTTAGTATAAGAACAAACATGCAATGACTCTAGTGGTTGATCCATGTGTGGTTTGTGGAAAGAACACACATGCAATGACTCTGGTTGATCCATATGTGGTCTGTGGAAAGAACACACATGCAATGACCACTGGTGGATCCATGTGTGGTTTGTGGAAAAGAACACACATGCAATGAATCTAGTGCTGGTTTCTGGTTTTAGTATAAGAAGAAACATGCAATGACTCTAGTGGTTGATCCATGTTCGGTTTGTGGAAAGAACATACACGCAATGACCACTGGTGGATCCATGTGTGGTTTGTGGAAAAGAACACACATGCAATGACTCTAGTGGTTGATCCATGTTTGTTTGTCGAAATAACACACATGCAATGATTCTAGTGGTTGATCCATGTGTGGTTTGTGAAAAGAACACACATGCAATGACTCTAGTGTTGGTTTTAGTATAAGAACACACATGCAATGACTCTAGTGTTGGTTTTAGTATAAGAACACACATGCAATGACTCTAGTGGTTGATCCATGTGTGGTTTGTGGAAATAACACATATGCAACGACTCTAGTGGTTGATCCATGTGTGGTTTGTGGAAATAACACACATGCAATGACTGTAATGGGTCCACATGTGGTTTGTGGAAAGAACACACATGCAATGACCACTGGTTGATCCATAAGTTGTTTGTGGAAAAGAACACGCATGCAATGAGTCTAGTGGATCCATGTGTGGTTTGTGGAAAAGAACACAAATGCAGTGACTCTAGTGCTGGTATGTGGGTTTAGTATAAGAACAAACATGCAATGACTCTAGTGGTTGATCCATGTGTGGTTTGTGGAAAGAACACACATGCAATGACTCTAGTTGATCCATATGTGGTCTGTGGAAAGAACGCACATGCAATGACCACTGGTGGATCCCTATGTGGTTTGTGGAAAAGAACACACATGCAATGACTCTAGTGCTGGTTTGTGGTTTTAGTATAAGAACAAACATGCAATGACTCTAGTGGTTGATCCATGTGTGGTTTGTGGAAAGAACACACATGCAATGACTCTATTGGTTGATCCATGTGTGGTTTTTGGAAAGAACACACATGCAATGACTGTAATGGGTCCACATGTGGTTTGTGGAAAGAACACACATGCAATGACCACTGGTTGATCCATAAGCTGTTTGTGGAAATGAACACACATGCAATGACTCTAGTGGTTGATCCATGTATGGTTTGTGGAAAGAACACACGTGCAATGACTCTTGTTGATCCATGAGTGGTTTGTGGAAAGAAAACACATGCAATGACCACTGGTGGATCCATGTGTGGTTTGTGGAAAAGAACACACATTGAATGACTCTAGTACTGATTTGTGGTTTTAGTATAAGAACACACATGCAATGACTCTAGTGGTTGATCCATGTGTGGTTTGTGGAAAGAACACACATGCAATGACTCTAGTGGTTGATCCATGTGTGGTTTGTGGAAAGAACACACATGCAATAACCACTGGTGGATCCATGTGTGGTTTGTGGAAAAGAACACACATGCAATGCCTCTAGTGGTTTATCCATGTTTCTTTGTGGAAATAACACACATGCAATGACTCTAGTGGTTGATCCATGTGTGGTTTGCGAAAAGAACACACATGCAATGACTCTAGTGTTGGTTTTAGTATAAGAATACACATGCAATGACTCTAGTGGTTGATCCATCTGTCGTTTGTGGAAATAACACATATGCAATGACTCTAGTGGTTGATCCATGTGTGGTTTGTGGAAATAACACACATGGAATGACTGTAATGGGTCCACATGTGGTTTGTGGAAAGAACACACATGGAATGACCACTGGTTGATCCATAAGTTGTTTGTGGAAAAGAACACACATGCAATGAGTCTACTGGATCCATGTGTGGTTTGTGGAAAAGAACACACATGCAATGACTCTACTGCTGGTTTGTGGTTTTAGTATAAGAACAAACATGCAATGACTCTAGTGGTTGATCCATGTGTGGTTTGTGGAAAGAACACACATGGAATGAATCTGGTTGATCCATATGTGGTCTGTGGAAAGAACACACATGCAATGACCACTGGTGGATCCATGTGTGGTTTGTGGAAAAGAACACACATGCAATGACTCTAGTGCTGGTTTGTGGTTTTAGTATAAGTACAAACATGCAACGACTCTAGTGGTTGATCCATGTGTGGTTTGTGGAAAGAACACACATGCAATGACTCTGGTTGATCCATATGTGGTCTGTGGAAAGAACACACATGCAATGACCACTGGTGGATCCATGTGTGGTTTGTGGAAAAAAACACACATGCAATGAATCTAGTGTTGGTTTCTGGTTTTAGTATAAGAACAAACATGCAATGACTCTAGTGGTTGATCCATGTGTGGTTTGTGGAAAGAACACACACGCAATGACCACTGGTAGATCCATGTGTGGTTTGTGGAAAAGAACACACATGCAATGACTCTAGTGGTTGATCCATGTTTGTTTGTGGAAATAACACACATGCAATGACTCTAGTGGTTGATCCATGTGTGGTTTGTGAAAAGAACACACATGCAATGACTCTAGTGTTGGTTTTAGTATAAGAACACACATGCAATGAATCTAGTGTTGGTTTTAGTATAAGAACACACATGCAATGACTCTAGTGGTTGATCCATGTGTGGTTTGTGGAAATAACACATATGCAACGACTCTAGTGGTTGATCCATGTGTGGTTTGTGGAAATAACATACATGCAATGACTGTAATGGGTCCACATGTGGTTTGTGGAAAGAACACACATGCAATGACCACTGGTTGATCCATAAGTTGTTTGTGGAAAAGAACACACATGCAATGAGTCTAGTGGATCCATGTGTGGTTTGTGGAAAGGAACACACATGCAACGACTCTAGTGCTGGTATGTGGGTTTAGTATAAGAACAAACATGCAATGACTCTAGTGGTTGATCCATGTGTGGTTTGTGGAAAGAACACACATGCAATGACTCTAGTTGATCCATATGTGGTCTGTGGAAAGAACGCACATGCAATGACCACTGGTGCATCCCTGTGTGGTTTGTGGAAAAGAACACACATGCAATGACTCTAGTGCTGGTTTGTGGTTTTAGTATAAGAACAAACATGCAATGATTCTAGTGGTTGATCCATGTGTGGTTTGTGGAAAGAACACACATGCAATGAATCTATTGGTTGATCCATGTGTGGTTTTTGGAAAGAACACACATGCAATGACTGTAATGGGTCCACATGTGGTTTGTGGAAAGAACACACATGCAATGACCACTGGTTGATCCATAAGTTGTTTGTGGAAAAGAACACACATGCAATGACTCTAGTGGTTGATCCATGTATGGTTTGTGGAAAGAACACACATGCAATGACTCTTGTTGATCCATGTGTGGTTTGTGGAAAGAAAACACATGCAATGACCACTGGTGGATCCATGTGTGGTTTGTGGAAAAGAACACACATGCAATGACTCTAGTACTGGTTTGTGGTTTTAGTATAAGAACACACATGCAATGACTCTAGTGGTTGATCCATGTGTGGTTTGTGGAAAGAACACACATGCAATGACTCTAGTGGTTGATCCATGTGTGGTTTGTGGAAAGAACACACATGCAATAACCACTGGTGGATCCATGTGTGGTTTGTGGAAAAGAACACACATGCAATGACTCTAGTGGTTTATCCATGTTTCTTTGTGGAAATAACACACATGCAATGACTCTAGTGGTTGATCCATGTGTCGTTTGCGAAAAGAACACACATGCAATGACTCTAGTGTTGGTTTTAGTATAAGAATACACATGCAATGACTCTAGTGGTTGATCCATATGTCGTTTGTGGAAATAACACATATGCAATGACTCTAGTGGTTGATCCATGTGTGGTTTGTGGAAATAACACACATGGAATGACTGTAATGGGTCCACATGTGGTTTGTGGAAAGAACAAACATGGAATGACCACTGGTTGATCCATCAGTTGTTTGTGGAAAAGAACACACATGCAATGAGTCTACTGGATCGATGTGTGGTTTGTGGAAAAGAACACACATGCAATGACTCTACTGCTGGTTTGTGGTTTTAGTATAACAACAAACATGCAATGACTCTAGTGGTTGATCCATGTGTGGTTTGTGGAAAGAACACACATGCAATGACTCTGGTTGATCCATATGTGGTCTATGGAAAGAACACACATGCAATGACCACTGGTGGATCCATGTGTGGTTTGTGGAAAAGAACACACATCCAATGACTCTAGTGCTGGTTTGTGGTTTTAGTATAAGAACAAACATGCAATGACTCTAGTGGTTGATCCATGTGTGTATTGTGGAAAGAACACACATGCAATGACTCTGGTTGATCCATATGTGGTCTGTGGAAAGAACACACATGCAATGACCACTGGTGGATCCATGTGTGGTTTGTGGAAAAGAACACACATGCAATGAATCTAGTGCTGGTTTCTGGTTTTAGTATAAGAACAAACATGCAATGACTCTAGTGGTTGATCCATGTGTGGTTTGTGGAAAGAACACACACGCAATGACCACTGGTGGATCCATGTGTGGTTTGTGGAAAAGAACACACATGCAATGACTCTAGTGGTTGATCCATGTTTGTTTGTGGAAATAACACACATGCAATGACTCTAGTGGTTGATCCATGTGTGGTTTGTGAAAAGAACACACATGCAATGACTCTAGTGTTGGTTTTAGTATAAGAACACACATGCAATGACTCTAGTGTTGGTTTTAGTATAAGAACACACATGCAATGACTCTAGTGTTGGTTTTAGTATAAGAACACACATGCAATGACTCTAGTGGTTGATCCATGTGTGGTTTGTGGAAATAACACATATGCAACGATTCTAGTGGTTGATCCATGTGTGGTTTGTGGAAATAACACACATGCAATGAATGTAATGGGTCCACATGTGGTTTGTGGAAAGAACACACATGCAATGACCACTGGTTGATCCATAAGTTGTTTGTGGAAAAGAACACACATGCAATGAGTCTAGTGGATCCATGTGTGGTTTGTGGAAAAGAACACACATGCAATGACTCTAGTGCTGGTCTGTGGTTTTAGTATAAGCACAAACATGCAATGACTCTAGTGGTTGATCCATGTGTGGTTTGTGGAAAGAACGCACATGCAATGACTCTAGGTTATCCATATGTGGTCTGTGGAAAGAACGCACATGCAATGACCACTGGTGGATCCCTGTGTGGTTTGTGGAAAAGAACACACATGCAATGACTCTAGTGCTTGTTTGTGGTTTTAGTATAAGAACAAACATGCAATGACTCTAGTGGTTGATCCATGTGTGGTTTGTGGAAAGAACACACATGCAATGACTCTATTGGTTGATCCATGTGTCGTTTTTGGAAAGAACACACATGCAATGACTGTAATGGGTCCACATGTGGTTTGTGGAAAGAACACACATGCAATGACCATTGGTTGATCCATAAGTTTTTTGTGGAAAAGAACACACATGCAATGACTCTTGTGGTTGATCCATGTATGGTTTGTGGAAAGAACACACATGCAATGACTCTTGTTGATCCATGTGTGGTTTGTGGAAAGAAAACACATGCAATGACCACTGGTGGATCCATGTGTGGTTTGTGGAAAAGAACACACATGCAATGGCTCTAGTACTGGTTTGTGGTTTTAGTATAAGAACACACATGCAATGACTCTAGTGGTTGATCCATGTGTGGTTTGTGGAAAGAACACACATGCAATGACTCTAGTGGTTGATCCATGTGTGGTTTGTGGAAAGAACACACATGCAATAACCACTGGTGGATCCATGTGTGGTTTGTGGAAAAGAACACACATGCAATGACTCTAGTGGTTTATCCATGTTTCTTTGTGGAAATAACACACATGCAATGACTCTAGTGGTTGATCCATGTGTGGTTTGCGAAAAGAACACACATGCAATGACTCTAGTGTTGGTTTTAGTATAAGAATACACATGCAATGACTCTAGTGGTTGATCCATCTGTCGTTTGTGGAAATAACACATATGCAATGACTCTAGTGGTTGATCCATGTGTGGTTTGTAGAAATAACACACATGGAATGACTGTAATTGGTCCACATGTGGTTTGTGGAAAGAACACACATGGAATGACCACTGGTTGATCCATAAGTTGTTTGTGGAAAAGAACACACATGCAATGAGTCTACTGGATCCATGTGTGGTTTGTGGAAAAGAACACACATGCAATGACTCTACTGCTGGTTTGTGGTTTTAGTATAAGAACAAACATGCAATGACTCTAGTGGTTGACCCATGTGTGGTTTGTGGAAAGAACACACATGCAATGACTCTGGTTGATCCACATGTGGTCTGTGGAAAGAACACACATGCAATGACCACTGGTGGATCCATGTGTGGTTTGTGGAAAAGAACACACATGCAATGACTCTAGTGCTGGTTTGTTTTAGTATAAGAACAAACATGCAATGACTCTAGTGGTTGATCCATGTGTGGTTTGTGGAAAGAACACACACGCAATGACCACTGGTGGATCCATGTGTGGTTTGTGGAAAAGAACACACATGCAATGACTCTAGTGGTTGATCCATGTTTGTTTGTGGAAATAACACACATGCAATGACTCTAGTGGTTGATCCATGTGTGGTTTGTGAAAAGAACACACATGCAATGACTCTAGTGTTGGTTTTAGTATAAGAACACACATGCAATGACTCTAGTGTTGGTTTTAGTATAAGAACACACATGCAATGACTCTAGTGGTTGATCCATGTGTGGTTTGTGGAAATAACACATATGCAACGACTCTAGTGGTTGATCCATGTGTGGTTTGTGGAAATAACACACATGCAATGATTGTAATGGGTCCACATGTGGTTTGTGGAAAGAACACACATGCAATGACCACTGGTTGATCCATAAGTTGTTTGTGGAAAAGAACACACATGCAATGAGTCTAGTGGATCCATGTGTGGTTTGTGGAAAAGAACACACATGCAATGACTCTAGTGCTGGTATGTGGGTTTAGTATAAGAACAAACATGCAATGACTCTAGTGGTTGATCCATGTGTGGTTTGTGGAAAGAACACACATGCAATGACTCTAGTTGATCCATATGTGGTCTGTGGAAAGAACGCACATGCAATGACCACTGGTGGATCCCTGTGTGGTTTGTGGAAAAGAACACACATGAAATGACTCTAGTGCTGGTTTGTGGTTTTAGTATAAGAACAAACATGCAATGACTCTAGTGGTTGATCCATGTGTGGTTTGTGGAAAGAACACACATGCAATGACTCTATTGGTTGATCCATGTGTGGTTTTTGGAAAGAACACACATGCAATGACTGTAATGGGTCCACATGTGGTTTGTGGAAAGAACACACATGCAATGACCACTGGTTGATCCATAAGTTGTTTGTGGAAAAGAACACAAATGCAATGACTCTAGTGGTTGATCCATGTATGGTTTGTGGAAAGAACACACATGCAATGACTCTTGTTGATCCATGTGTGGTTTGTGGAAAGAAAACACATGCAATGACCACTGGTGGATCCATGTGTGGTTTGTGGAAAAGAACACACATGCAATGACTCTAGTACTGGTTTGTGGTTTTAGTATAAGAACACACATGCAATGACTCTAGTGGTTGATCCATGTGTGGTTTGTGGAAAGAACACACATGCAATGACTCTAGTGGTTGATCCATGTGTGGTTTGTGGAAAGAACACACATGCAATAACCACTGGTGGATCCATGTGTGGTTTGTGGAAAAGAACACACATGCAATGACTCTAGTGGTTTATCCATGTTTCTTTGTGGAAATAACACACATGCAATGACTCTAGTGGTTGATCCATGTGTGGTTTGCGAAAAGAACACACATGCAATGACTCTAGTGTTGGTTTTAGTATAAGAATACACATGCAATGACTCTAGTGGTTGATCCATCTGTCGTTTGTGGAAATAACACATATGCAATGACTCTAGTGGTTGATCCATGTGTGGTTTATGGAAATAACACACATGGAATGACTGTAATGGGTCCACATGTGGTTTGTGGAAAGAACACACATGGAATGACCACTGGTTGATCCATAAGTTGTTTGAGGAAAAGAACACACATGCAATGAGTCTACTGGATCCATGTGTGGTTTGTGGAAAAGAACACACATGCAATGACTCTACTGCTGGTTTGTGGTTTTAGTATAAGAACAAACATGCAATGACTCTAGTGGTTGATCCATGTGTGGTTTGTGGAAAGAACACACATGCAATGACTCTGGTTGATCCATATGTGGTCTGTGGAAAGAACACACATGCAATGACCACTGGTGGATCCATGTGTGGTTTGTGGAAATGAACACACATGCAATGACTCTAGTGTTGGTTTGTGGTTTTAGTATAAGAACAAACATGCAATGACTCTAGTGGTTGATCCATGTGTGGTTTGTGGAAAGGACACACATGCAATGACTCTGGTTGATCCATATGTGGTCAGTGGAAAGAACACACATGCAATGACCACTGGTGGATCCATGTGTGGTTTGTGGAAAAGAACACACATGCAATGAATCTAGTGCTGGTTTCTAGTTTTAGTATAAGAACAAACATGCAATGACTCTAGTGGTTGATCCATGTGTGGTTTGTGGAAAGAACACACACGCAATGACCACTGGTGGATCCATGTGTGGTTTGTGGAAAAGAACACACATGCAATGACTCTAGTGGTTGATCCATGTTTGTTTGTGGAAATAATACACATGCAATGACTCTAGTGGTTGATCCATGTGTGGTTTGTGAAAAGAACACACATGCAATGACTCTAGTGTTGGTTTTAGTATAAGAACACACATGCAATGACTCTATTGGTTGATCCATGTGTGGTTTGTGGAAATAACACATATGCAACGACTCTAGTGGTTGATCCATGTGTGGTTAGTGGAAATAACACACATGCAATGAATGTAATTAGTCCACATGTGGTTTGTGGAAAGAACACACATGCAATGACCACTGGTTGATCCATAAGTTGTTTGTGGAAAAAGAACACACATGCAATGAGTCTAGTGGATCCATGTGTGGTTTGTGGAAAGGAACACACATGCAATGACTCTAGTGCTGGTCTGTGGTTTTAGTATAAGAACAAACATGCAATGACTCTAGTGGTTGATCCATGTGTGGTTTGTGGAAAGAACACACATGCAATGACTCTAGTTGATCCATATGTGGTCTGTGGAAAGAACGCACATGCAATGACCACTGGTGGATCCCTGGGTGGTTTGTGGAAAAGAACACACATGCAATGACTCTAGTGCTGGTTTGTGGTTTTAGTATAAGAACAAACATGCAATGACTCTAGTGGTTGATCCATGTGTGGTTTGTGGAAAGAACACACATGCAATGACTCTATTGGTTGATCCATGTGTGGTTTTTGGAAAGAACACACATGTAATGACTCTAGTTGATCCATATGTCGTCTGTGGAAAGAACACACATGCAATGACCACTGGTGGATCCATGTGTGGTTTGTGGAAAAGAACACACATGCAATGAGTCTCGTGCTGGTTTGTGGTTTTAGTATAAGAACAAACATGCAATGACTCTAGTGGTTGATCCATGTGTGGTTTGTGGAAAGAACACACATGCAATGACTCAGGTTGATCCATATGTGGTTTGTGGAAAGAACACACTTGCAATGACCACTGGTGGATCCATGTGTGGTTTGTGGAAAATAACACACATGCAATGACTCTAGTACTGTTTTGTGGTTTTAGTATAAGAACACACATGCAATGACTCTAGTGGTTGATCCATGGGTGGTTTGTGGAAATAACACACATGCAATGACTCTAGTGGATGATCCAAGTGTGGTTTGTGGAAGGAACACACATGCAATGACCCCTGGTGGATCCATGTGTGGTTTGTGGAAAAGAACACACATGCAATGACTCTAGTGGTTGATCCATATTTGTTTTTGGAAATAACACACATGCAATGACTCTAGTGGTTGATCCATGTGTGGTTTGTGAAAAGAACATGCACCCAATGACTCTAGTGTTGGTTTTAGTATAAGAACACACATGCAATGACTCTAGTGGTTGATCATGTGTCGTTTGTGGAAATAACACATATGCAATGACTCTAGTGGTTGATCCATGTGTGGTTTGTGGAAATAACACACATGCAATGACTGTAATGGGTCGACATGTGGTTTGTGGAAAGAACACACATGCAATGACCACTGGTTGATCCATAAGTTGTTTGTGGAAAAGAACACACATGCAATGAGTCTTGTGGATCCATGTGTGGTTTGTGGAAAAGAACACATATGCAATGAATCTAGTGCTGGTTTGTGGTTTTAGTATAAGAACAAACATGCAATGACTCTAGTGGTTGATCCATGTGTGGTTTGTGGAAAGAACACACATGCAATGACTCTTGTTGATCCATATGTGGTCTGTGGAAAGAACGCACATGCAATGACCACTGGTGGATCCCTGTGTGGTTTGTGGAAAAGAACACACATGCAATGACTCTAGTGCTGGTTTGTGGTTTTAGTATAAGAACAAACATGCAATGACTCTAGGGGTTGATCCATGTGTGGTTTGTGGAAAGAACACACATGCAATGACTCTATCGGTTGATCCATGTGTGGTTTGTGGAAAGAACACACATGCAATGACTCTAGTTGATCCATATGTGGTTTGTGGAAAGAACACACATGCAATGACTCTGGTTGATCCATACGTGGTCTGTGGAAAGAATGCACATGCAATGACCACTGGTGGATCCCTGTGTGGTTTGTGGAAAAGAACACAAGTCAATGACTCTAGTGCTGGTTTGTGGTTTTAGTATAAGAACAAACATGCAATGACTCTAGTGGCTGATCCATGTGTGGTTTGTGGAAAGAACACACATGCAATGACTCTATTGGTTGATCCATGTGTGGTTTTTGCAAAGAACACACATGCAATGACTCTGGTTGATCCATATGTCGTCTGTGGAAAGAACACACATGCAATGACCACTGGTGGATCCATGTGTGGTTTGTGGAAAAGAACACACATGCAATGACCCTAGTGCTGGTTTATGGTTTTAGTATAAGAACAAACATGCAATGACTCTAGTGGTTGATCCATGTGTGGTTTGTGGAAAGAACACACATGCAATGACTCTGGTTGATCCATATGTGGTTTGTGGAAAGAACACACATGCAATGACCACTGGTGGATCCATGTGTGGTTTGTGGAAAAGAACACACATGCAATGACTCTAGTACTGGTTTGTGGTTTTAGTATAAGAACACACATGCAATGACTCTAGTGGTTGATCCATGTGTGGTTTGTGGAAATAACACACATGCAATGACTCTAGTGGATGATCCATGTGTGGTTTGTGGAAAGAAGACACATGCAATGACCACTGGTGGATCCATGTGTGGTTTGTGGAAAAGAACACACATGCAATGACTCTAGTGGTTGATCCATGTTTGTTTGTGGAAATAACACACATGCAATGACTCTAGTGGTTGATCCATGTGTGGTTTGTGAAAAGAACACGCATGCAATGACTCTAGTGTTGGTTTCAGAATAAGAACACACATGCAATGACTCTAGTGGTTGATCCATGTGTGGTTTGTGGAAATAACACATATGCAATGACCACTGGTTGATCCATAAGTTGTTTGTGGAAAAGAACACACATGCAATGAGTCTAGTCGATCCATGTGTGGTTTGTGGAAAAGAACACACATGCAATGACTCTAGTGGTTGATCCATGTGTGGTTTTTGGAAAGAACACACATGCAATGACTCTGCTTGATCCATGTGTGGTTTGTGGAAAGAACACATGCAACGACCACTGGTGGATCCATGTGTGGTTTGTGGAAAAGAACACACATGCAATGACTCTAGTACTGGTTTATGGTTTTAGTATAAGAACACACATGCAATGACTCTAGTGGTTTATCCATGTGTGGTTTGTGGAAATAACACACATGCAATGACTCTAGTGGTTGATCCATGTGTGGTTTGTGGAAAGAACACACATGCAATGACCACTGGTGGATCCATGTGTGGTTTGTGGAAAAGAACACACATGCAATGACTCTAGTGGTTGATCCATCTTTGTTTGTGGAAATAACACACATTCAATGACTCTAGTGGTTGATCCATGTGTGGTTTGTGAAAAGAACACACATGCAATGACTCTAGTGTTGGTTTTAGTATAAGAACACACATGCAATGACTCTAGTGGTTGATCCATGTGTGGTTTGTGGAAATAACACATATGCAATGACTCTAGTGGTTGATCCATGTGTGGTTTGTGGAAATAACACACATGCAATGACTCTATTGGGTCCACATGTGTGGTTTGTGGAAAGACAACACATGCAATGACTCTGGTTGATCCATATGTGGTTTGTGGAAAGAACACACATGCAATGACTCTAGTGGTGGATCCATGTGTGGTTTGTGGAAAATAACACACATGCAATGACTCTAGTGCTGGTTTGTGGTTTTAGTATAAGAACAAACATGCAATGACTCTAGTGGTTGATCCATGTGTGGTTTGTGGAAAGAACACACATGCAATGACTAGTGGTTGATCCATATGTGGTT
The DNA here is from genome assembly GCA_916181665.1 of Avena sativa. Classification (NCBI taxonomy): domain Eukaryota; kingdom Viridiplantae; phylum Streptophyta; class Magnoliopsida; order Poales; family Poaceae; genus Avena; species Avena sativa. The sequence goes on from OV702289.1 coordinate 599,486,522, forward strand.
TGTGGAAAGAACACACATGCAATGACCACTGGTGGATCCATGTGTGGTTTGTGGAAAAGAACACACATGCAATGAGTCTAGTGGATCCATGTGTGGTTTGTGGAAAAGAACACACATGCAATGACTCTAGTGCTGGTCTGTGGTTTTAGTATAAGCACAAACATGCAATGACTCTAGTGGTTGATCCATGTGTGGTTTGTGGAAAGAACGCACATGCAATGACTCTAGTTGATCCATATGTGGTCTGTGGAAAGAACGCACATGCAATGACCACTGGTGGATCCCTGTGTGGTTTGTGGAAAAGAACACACATGCAATGACTCTAGTGCTGGTTTGTGGTTTTAGTATAAGAACAAACATGCAATGACTCTAGTGGTTGATCCATGTGTGGTTTGTGGAAAGAACACACATGCAATGACTCTATTGGTTGATCCATGTGTCGTTTTTGGAAAGAACACACATGCAATGACTGTAATGGGTCCACATGTGGTTTGTGGAAAGAACACACATGCAATGACCATTGGTTGATCCATAAGTTTTTTGTGGAAAAGAACACACATGCAATGACTCTTGTGGTTGATCCATGTATGGTTTGTGGAAATAACACACATGCAATGACTCTTGTTGATCCATGTGTGGTTTGTGGAAAGAAAACACATGCAATGACCACTGGTGGATCCATGTGTGGTTTGTGGAAAAGAACACACATGCAATGGCTCTAGTACTGGTTTGTGGTTTTAGTATAAGAACACACATGCAATGACTCTAGTGGTTGATCCATGTGTGGTTTGTGGAAAGAACACACATGCAATGACTCTAGTGGTTGATCCATGTGTGGTTTGTGGAAAGAACACACATGCAATAACCACTGGTGGATCCATGTGTGGTTTGTGGAAAAGAACACACATGCAATGACTCTAGTGGTTTATCCATGTTTCTTTGTGGAAATAACACACATGCAATGACTCTAGTGGTTGATCCATGTGTGGTTTGCGAAAAGAACACACATGCAATGACTCTAGTGTTGGTTTTAGTATAAGAATACACATGCAATGACTCTAGTGGTTGATCCATCTGTCGTTTGTGGAAATAACACATATGCAATGACTCTAGTGGTTGATCCATGTGTGGTTTGTAGAAATAACACACATGGAATGACTGTAATTGGTCCACATGTGGTTTGTGGAAAGAACACACATGGAATGACCACTGGTTGATCCATAAGTTGTTTGTGGAAAAGAACACACATGCAATGAGTCTACTGGATCCATGTGTGGTTTGTGGAAAAGAACACACATGCAATGACTCTACTGCTGGTTTGTGGTTTTAGTATAAGAACAAACATGCAATGACTCTAGTGGTTGACCCATGTGTGGTTTGTGGAAAGAACACACATGCAATGACTCTGGTTGATCCACATGTGGTCTGTGGAAAGAACACACATGCAATGACCACTGGTGGATCCATGTGTGGTTTGTGGAAAAGAACACACATGCAATGACTCTAGTGCTGGTTTGTTTTAGTATAAGAACAAACATGCAATGACTCTAGTGGTTGATCCATGTGTGGTTTGTGGAAAGAACACACATGCAATGACCACTGGTGGATCCATGTGTGGTTTGTGGAAAAGAACACACATGCAATGACTCTAGTGGTTGATCCATGTTTGTTTGTGGAAATAACACACATGCAATGACTCTAGTGGTTGATCCATGTGTGGTTTGTGAAAAGAACACACATGCAATGACTCTAGTGTTGGTTTTAGTATAAGAACACACATGCAATGACTCTAGTGTTGGTTTTAGTATAAGAACACACATGCAATGACTCTAGTGGTTGATCCATGTGTGGTTTGTGGAAATAACACATATGCAACGACTCTAGTGGTTGATCCATGTGTGGTTTGTGGAAATAACACACATGCAATGATTGTAATGGGTCCACATGTGGTTTGTGGAAAGAACACACATGCAATGACCACTGGTTGATCCATAAGTTGTTTGTGGAAAAGAACACACATGCAATGAGTCTAGTGGATCCATGTGTGGTTTGTGGAAAAGAACACACATGCAATGACTCTAGTGCTGGTATGTGGGTTTAGTATAAGAACAAACATGCAATGACTCTAGTGGTTGATCCATGTGTGGTTTGTGGAAAGAACACACATGCAATGACTCTAGTTGATCCATATGTGGTCTGTGGAAAGAACGCACATGCAATGACCACTGGTGGATCCCTGTGTGGTTTGTGGAAAAGAACACACATGAAATGACTCTAGTGCTGGTTTGTGGTTTTAGTATAAGAACAAACATGCAATGACTCTAGTGGTTGATCCATGTGTGGTTTGTGGAAAGAACACACATGCAATGACTCTATTGGTTGATCCATGTGTGGTTTTTGGAAAGAACACACATGCAATGACTGTAATGGGTCCACATGTGGTTTGTGGAAAGAACACACATGCAATGACCACTGGTTGATCCATAAGTTGTTTGTGGAAAAGAACACACATGCAATGACTCTAGTGGTTGATCCATGTATGGATTGTGGAAAGAACACACATGCAATGACTCTTGTTGATCCATGTGTGGTTTGTGGAAAGAAAACACATGCAATGACCACTGGTGGATCCATGTGTGGTTTGTGGAAAAGAACACACATGCAATGACTCTAGTACTGGTTTGTGGTTTTAGTATAAGAACACACATGCAATGACTCTAGTGGTTGATCCATGTGTGGTTTGTGGAAAGAACACACATGCAATGACTCTAGTGGTTGATCCATGTGTGGTTTGTGGAAAGAACACACATGCAATAACCACTGGTGGATCCATGTGTGGTTTGTGGAAAAGAACACACATGCAATGACTCTAGTGGTTTATCCATGTTTCTTTGTGGAAATAACACACATGCAATGACTCTAGTGGTTGATCCATGTGTGGTTTGCGAAAAGAACACACATGCAATGACTCTAGTGTTGGTTTTAGTATAAGAATACACATGCAATGACTCTAGTGGTTGATCCATCTGTCGTTTGTGGAAATAACACATATGCAATGACTCTAGTGGTTGATCCATGTGTGGTTTATGGAAATAACACACATGGAATGACTGTAATGGGTCCACATGTGGTTTGTGGAAAGAACACACATGGAATGACCACTGGTTGATCCATAAGTTGTTTGAGGAAAAGAACACACATGCAATGAGTCTACTAGATCCATGTGTGGTTTGTGGAAAAGAACACACATGCAATGACTCTACTGCTGGTTTGTGGTTTTAGTATAAGAACAAACATGCAATGACTCTAGTGGTTGATCCATGTGTGGTTTGTGGAAAGAACACACATGCAATGACTCTGGTTGATCCATATGTGGTCTGTGGAAAGAACACACATGCAATGACCACTGGTGGATCCATGTGTGGTTTGTGGAAATGAACACACATGCAATGACTCTAGTGCTGGTTTGTGGTTTTAGTATAAGAACAAACATGCAATGACTCTAGTGGTTGATCCATGTGTGGTTTGTGGAAAGGACACACATGCAATGACTCTGGATGATCCATATGTGGTCAGTGGAAAGAACACACATGCAATGACCACTGGTGGATCCATGTGTGGTTTGTGGAAAAGAACACACATGCAATGAATCTAGTGCTGGTTTCTAGTTTTAGTATAAGAACAAACATGCAATGACTCTAGTGGTTGATCCATGTGTGGTTTGTGGAAAGAACACACACGCAATGACCACTGGTGGATCCATGTGTGGTTTGTGGAAAAGAACACACATGCAATGACTCTAGTGGTTGATCCATGTTTGTTTGTGGAAATAATACACATGCAATGACTCTAGTGGTTGATCCATGTGTGGTTTGTGAAAAGAACACACATGCAATGACTCTAGTGTTGGTTTTAGTATAAGAACACACATGCAATGACTCTAGTGTTGGTTTTAGTATAAGAACACACATGCAATGACTCTAGTGGTTGATCCATGTGTGGTTTGTGGAAATAACACATATGCAACGACTCTAGTGGTTGATCCATGTGTGGTTAGTGGAAATAACACACATGCAATGAATGTAATTAGTCCACATGTGGTTTGTGGAAAGAACACACATGCAATGACCACTGGTTGATCCATAAGTTGTTTGTGGAAAAAGAACACACATGCAATGAGTCTAGTGGATCCATGTGTGGTTTGTGGAAAAGAACACACATGCAATGACTCTAGTGCTGGTCTGTGGTTTTAGTATAAGAACAAACATGCAATGACTCTAGTGGTTGATCCATGTGTGGTTTGTGGAAAGAACACACATGCAATGACTCTAGTTGATCCATATGTGGTCTGTGGAAAGAACGCACATGCAATGACCACTGGTGGATCCCTGGGTGGTTTGTGGAAAAGAACACACATGCAATGACTCTAGTGCTGGTTTGTGGTTTTAGTATAAGAACAAACATGCAATGACTCTAGTGGTTGATCCATGTGTGGTTTGTGGAAAGAACACACATGCAATGACTCTATTGGTTGATCCATGTGTGGTTTTTGGAAAGAACACACATGTAATAACTCTAGTTGATCCATATGTCGTCTGTGGAAAGAACACACATGCAATGACCACTGGTGGATCCATGTGTGGTTTGTGGAAAAGAACACACATGCAATGAGTCTCGTGCTGGTTTGTGGTTTTAGTATAAGAACAAACATGCAATGACTCTAGTGGTTGATCCATGTGTGGTTTGTGGAAAGAACACACATGCAATGACTCAGGTTGATCCATATGTGGTTTGTGGAAAGAACACACTTGCAATGACCACTGGTGGATCCATGTGTGGTTTGTGGAAAATAACACACATGCAATGACTCTAGTACTGGTTTGTGGTTTTAGTATAAGAACACACATGCAATGACTCTAGTGGTTGATCCATGTGTGGTTTGTGGAAATAACACACATGCAATGACTCTAGTGGATGATCCAAGTGTGGTTTGTGGAAGGAACACACATGCAATGACCCCTGGTGGATCCATGTGTGGTTTGTGGAAAAGAACACACATGCAATGACTCTAGTGGTTGATCCATATTTGTTTTTGGAAATAACACACATGCAATGACTCTAGTGGTTGATCCATGTGTGGTTTGTGAAAAGAACATGCACCCAATGACTCTAGTGTTGGTTTTATTATAAGAACACACATGCAATGACTCTAGTGGTTGATCCATGTGTCGTTTGTGGAAATAACACATATGCAATGACTCTAGTGGTTGATCCATGTGTGGTTTGTGGAAATAACACACATGCAATGACTGTAATGGGTCGACATGTGGTTTGTGGAAAGAACACACATGCAATGACCACTGGTTGATCCATAAGTTGTTTGTGGAAAAGAACACACATGCAATGAGTCTTGTGGATCCATGTGTGGTTTGTGGAAAAGAACACATATGCAATGAATCTAGTGCTGGTTTGTGGTTTTAGTATAAGAACAAACATGCAATGACTCTAGTGGTTGATCCATGTGTGGTTTGTGGAAAGAACACACATGCAATGACTCTTGTTGATCCATATGTGGTCTGTGGAAAGAACGCACATGCAATGACCACTGGTGGATCCCTGTGTGGTTTGTGGAAAAGAACACACATGCAATGACTCTAGTGCTGGTTTGTGGTTTTAGTATAAGAACAAACATGCAATGACTCTAGGGGTTGATCCATGTGTGGTTTGTGGAAAGAACACACATGCAATGACTCTATCGGTTGATCCATGTGTGGTTTGTGGAAAGAACACACATGCAATGACTCTAGTTGATCCATATGTGGTTTGTGGAAAGAACACACATGCAATGACTCTGGTTGATCCATACGTGGTCTGTGGAAAGAATGCACATGCAATGACCACTGGTGGATCCCTGTGTGGTTTGTGGAAAAGAACACAAGTCAATGACTCTAGTGCTGGTTTGTGGTTTTAGTATAAGAACAAACATGCAATGACTCTAGTGGCTGATCCATGTGTGGTTTGTGGAAAGAACACACATGCAACGACTCTATTGGTTGATCCATGTGTGGTTTTTGCAAAGAACACACATGCAATGACTCTGGTTGATCCATATGTCGTCTGTGGAAAGAACACACATGCAATGACCACTGGTGGATCCATGTGTGGTTTGTGGAAAAGAACACACATGCAATGACCCTAGTGCTGGTTTATGGTTTTAGTATAAGAACAAACATGCAATGACTCTAGTGGTTGATCCATGTGTGGTTTGTGGAAAGAACACACATGCAATGACTCTGGTTGATCCATATGTGGTTTGTGGAAATAACACACATGCAATGACCACTGGTGGATCCATGTGTGGTTTGTGGAAAAGAACACACATGCAATGACTCTAGTACTGGTTTGTGGTTTTAGTATAAGAACACACATGCAATGACTCTAGTGGTTGATCCATGTGTGGTTTGTGGAAATAACACACATGCAATGACTCTAGTGGATGATCCATGTGTGGTTTGTGGAAAGAAGACACATGCAATGACCACTGGTGGATCCATGTGTGGTTTGTGGAAAAGAACACACATGCAATGACTCTAGTGGTTGATCCATGTTTGTTTGTGGAAATAACACACATGCAATGACTCTAGTGGTTGATCCATGTGTGGTTTGTGAAAAGAACACGCATGCAATGACTCTAGTGTTGGTTTCAGAATAAGAACACACATGCAATGACTCTAGTGGTTGATCCATGTGTGGTTTGTGGAAATAACACATATGCAATGACCACTGGTTGATCCATAAGTTGTTTGTGGAAAAGAACACACATGCAATGAGTCTAGTCGATCCATGTGTGGTTTGTGGAAAAGAACACACATGCAATGACTCTAGTGGTTGATCCATGTGTGGTTTGTGGAAAGAACACACATGCAATGACTCTGCTTGATCCATGTGTGGTTTGTGGAAAGAACACATGCAACGACCACTGGTGGATCCATGTGTGGTTTGTGGAAAAGAACACACATGCAATGACTCTAGTACTGGTTTATGGTTTTAGTATAAGAACACACATGCAATGACTCTAGTGGTTTATCCATGTGTGGTATGTGGAAATAACACACATGCAATGACTCTAGTGGTTGATCCATGTGTGGTTTGTGGAAAGAACACACATGCAATGACCACTGGTGGATCCATGTGTGGTTTGTGGAAAAGAACACACATGCAATGACTCTAGTGGTTGATCCATCTTTGTTTGTGGAAATAACACACATTCAATGACTCTAGTGGTTGATCCATGTGTGGTTTGTGAAAAGAACACACATGCAATGACTCTAGTGTTGGTTTTAGTATAAGAACACACATGCAATGACTCTAGTGGTTGATCCATGTGTGGTTTGTGGAAATAACACATATGCAATGACTCTAGTGGTTGATCCATGTGTGGTTTGTGGAAATAACACACATGCAATGACTCTATTGGGTCCACATGTGTGGTTTGTGGAAAGACAACACATGCAATGACTCTGGTTGATCCATATGTGGTTTGTGGAAAGAACACACATGCAATGACTCTAGTGGTGGATCCATGTGTGGTTTGTGGAAAATAACACACATGCAATGACTCTAGTGCTGGTTTGTGGTTTTAGTATAAGAACAAACATGCAATGACTCTAGTGGTTGATCCATGTGTGGTTTGTGGAAAGAACACACATGCAATGACTAGTGGTTGATCCATATGTGGTTTGTGTAAAGAACACACATGCAATGACCACTGGTGGATCCATGTGTGGTTTGTGGAAAAGAACACACATGCAATGACTCTAGTGGATCCATGTGTGGTTTGTGGAAAAGAACACACATGCAATGACTCTAGTGCTGGTCTGTGGTTTTAGTATAAGCACAAACATGCAATGACTCTAGTGGTTGATCCATGTGTGGTTTGTGGAAAGAACGCACATGCAATGACTCTAGTTGATCCATATGTGGTCTGTGGAAAGAACGCACATGCAATGACCACTGGTGGATCCCTGTGTGGTTTGTGGAAAAGAACACACATGCAATGACTCTAGTGCTGGTTTGTGGTTTTAGTATAAGAACAAACATGCAATGACTCTAGTGGTTGATCCATGTGTGGTTTGTGGAAAGAACACACATGCAATGACTCTATTGGTTGATCCATGTGTCGTTTTTGGAAAGAACACACATGCAATGACTGTAATGGGTCCACATGTGGTTTGTGGAAAGAACACACATGCAATGACCATTGGTTGATCCATAAGTTGTTTGTGGAAAAAGAACACACATGCAATGAGTCTAGTGGATCCATGTGTGGTTTGTGGAAAAGAACACACATGCAATGACTCTAGTGCTGGTCTGTGGTTTTAGTATAAGAACAAACATGCAATGACTCTAGTGGTTGATCCATGTGTGGTTTGTGGAAAGAACACACATGCAATGACTCTAGTTGATCCATATGTGGTCTGTGGAAAGAACGCACATGCAATGACCACTGGTGGATCCCTGGGTGGTTTGTGGAAAAGAACACACATGCAATGACTCTAGTGCTGGTTTGTGGTTTTAGTATAAGAACAAACATGCAATGACTCTAGTGGTTGATCCATGTGTGGTTTGTGGAAAGAACACACATGCAATGACTCTATTGGTTGATCCATGTGTGGTTTTTGGAAAGAACACACATGTAATGACTCTAGTTGATCCATATGTCGTCTGTGGAAAGAACACACATGCAATGACCACTGGTGGATCCATGTGTGGTTTGTGGAAAAGAACACACATGCAATGAGTCTCGTGCTGGTTTGTGGTTTTAGTATAAGAACAAACATGCAATGACTCTAGTGGTTGATCCATGTGTGGTTTGTGGAAAGAACACACATGCAATGACTCAGGTTGATCCATATGTGGTTTGTGGAAAGAACACACTTGCAATGACCACTGGTGGATCCATGTGTGGTTTGTGGAAAATAACACACATGCAATGACTCTAGTACTGGTTTGTGGTTTTAGTATAAGAACACACATGCAATGACTCTAGTGGTTGATCCATGTGTGGTTTGTGGAAATAACACACATGCAATGACTCTAGTGGATGATCCAAGTGTGGTTTGTGGAAGGAACACACATGCAATGACCCCTGGTGGATCCATGTGTGGTTTGTGGAAAAGAACACACATGCAATGACTCTAGTGGTTGATCCATATTTGTTTTTGGAAATAACACACATGCAATGACTCTAGTGGTTGATCCATGTGTGGTTTGTGAAAAGAATATGCACCCAATGACTCTAGTGTTGGTTTTAGTATAAGAACACACATGCAATGACTCTAGTGGTTGATCCATGTGTCGTTTGTGGAAATAACACATATGCAATGACTCTAGTGGTTGATCCATGTGTGGTTTGTGGAAATAACACACATGCAATGACTGTAATGGGTCGACATGTGGTTTGTGGAAAGAACACACATGCAATGACCACTGGTTGATCCATAAGTTGTTTGTGGAAAAGAACACACATGCAATGAGTCTTGTGGATCCATGTGTGGTTTGTGGAAAAGAACACATATGCAATGAATCTAGTGCTGGTTTGTGGTTTTAGTATAAGAACAAACATGCAATGACTCTAGTGGTTGATCCATGTGTGGTTTGTGGAAAGAACACACATGCAATGACTCTTGTTGATCCATATGTGGTCTGTGGAAAGAACGCACATGCAATGACCACTGGTGGATCCCTGTGTGGTTTGTTGAAAAGAACACACATGCAATGACTCTAGTGCTGGTTTGTGGTTTTAGTATAAGAACAAACATGCAATGACTCTAGGGGTTGATCCATGTGTGGTTTGTGGAAAGAACACACATGCAATGACTCTATCGGTTGATCCATGTGTGGTTTGTGGAAAGAACACACATCAATGACTCTAGTTGATCCATATGTGGTTTGTGGAAAGAACACACATGCAATGACTCTGGTTGATCCATACGTGGTCTGTGGAAAGAATGCACATGCAATGACCACTGGTGGATCCCTGTGTGGTTTGTGGAAAAGAACACAAGTCAATGACTCTAGTGCTGGTTTGTGGTTTTAGTATAAGAACAAACATGCAATGACTCTAGTGGCTGATCCATGTGTGGTTTGTGGAAAGAACACACATGCAATGACTCTATTGGTTGATCCATGTGTGGTTTTTGCAAAGAACACACATGCAATGACTCTGGTTGATCCATATGTCGTCTGTGGAAAGAACACACATGCAATGACCACTGGTGGATCCATGTGTGGTTTGTGGAAAAGAACACACATGCAATGACCCTAGTGCTGGTTTATAGTTTTAGTATAAGAACAAACATGCAATGACTCTAGTGGTTGATCCATGTGTGGTTTGTGGAAAGAACACACATGCAATGACTCTGGTTGATCCATATGTGGTTTGTGGAAAGAACACACATGCAATGACCACTGGTGGATCCATGTGTGGTTTGTGGAAAAGAACACACATGCAATGACTCTAGTACTGGTTTGTGGTTTTAGTATAAGAACACACATGCAATGACTCTAGTGGTTGATCCATGTGTGGTTTGTGGAAATAACACACATGCAATGACTCTAGTGGATGATCCATGTGTGGTTTGTGGAAAGAAGACACATGCAATGACCACTGGTGGATCCATGTGTGGTTTGTGGAAAAGAACACACATGCAATGACTCTAGTGGTTGATCCATGTTTGTTTGTGGAAATAACACACATGCAATGACTCTAGTGGTTGATCCATGTGTGGTTTGTGAAAAGAACACGCATGCAATGACTCTAGTGTTGGTTTCAGAATAAGAACACACATGCAATGAATCTAGTGGTTGATCCATGTGTGGTTTGTGGAAATAACACATATGCAATGACCACTGGTTGATCCATAAGTTGTTTGTGGAAAAGAACACACATGCAATGAGTCTAGTCGATCCATGTGTGGTTTGTGGAAAAGAACACACATGCAATGACTCTAGTGGTTGATCCATGTGTGGTTTGTGGAAAGAACACACATGCAATGACTCTGCTTGATCCATGTGTGGTTTGTGGAAAGAACACATGCAACGACCACTGGTGGATCCATGTGTGGTTTGTGGAAAAGAACACACATGCAATGACTCTAGTACTGGTTTATGGTTTTAGTATAAGAACACACATGCAATGACTCTAGTGGTTTATCCATGTGTGGTTTGTGGAAATAACACACATGCAATGACTCTAGTGGTTGATCCATGTGTGGTTTGTGGAAAGAACACACATGCAATGACCACTGGTGGATCCATGTGTGGTTTGTGGAAAAGAACACACATGCAATGACTCTAGTGGTTGATCCATCTTTGTTTGTGGAAATAACACACATTCAATGACTCTAGTGGTTGATCCATGTGTGGTTTGTGAAAAGAACACACATGCAATGACTCTAGTGTTGGTTTTAGTATAAGAACACACATGCAATGACTCTAGTGGTTGATCCATGTGTGGTTTGTGGAAATAACACATATGCAATGACTCTAGTGGTTGATCCATGTGTGGTTTGTGGAAATAACACACATGCAATGACTCTATTGGGTCCACATGTGTGGTTTGTGGAAAGACAACACATGCAATGACTCTGGTTGATCCATATGTGGTTTGTGGAAAGAACACACATGCAATGACTCTAGTGGTGGATGCATGTGTGGTTTGTGGAAAATAACACACATGCAATGACTCTAGTGCTGGTTTGTTGTTTTAGTATAAGAACAAACATGCAATGACTCTAGTGGTTGATCCATGTGTGGTTTGTGGAAAGAACACACATGCAATGACTAGTGGTTGATCCATATGTGGTTTGTGGAAAGAACACACATGCAATGACCACTGGTGGATCCATGTGTGGTTTGTGGAAAAGAACACACATGCAATGACTCTAGTGTTGGTTTGTGGTTTTAGTATAAGAACAAACATGCAATGACTCTAGTGGTTGATCCATGTGTGGTTTGTGGAAAGAACACACATGCAATGACTCTGGTTGATCCATATGTGGCTTGTGGAAAGAACACACATGCAATGACCACTGGTGGATCCATGTGTGGTTTGTGGAAAAGAACACACATGCAATGACTCTAGTGCTGGTTTGTGGTTTTAGTATAAGAACAAACATGCAATGACTCTAGTGGTTGATCCATGTGTGGTTTGTGGAAAGAACACACATGCAATGACTCTGGTTGATCCATACGTGGTCTGTGGAAAGAATGCACATGCAATGACCACTGGTGGATCCCTGTGTGGTTTGTGGAAAAGAACACAAGTGCAATGACTCTAGTGCTGGTTTGTGGTTTTAGTATAAGAACAAACATGCAATGACTCTAGTGGCTGATCCATGTGTGGTTTGTGGAAAGAACACACATGCAATGACTCTATTGGTTGATCCATGTGTGGTTTTTGCAAAGAACACACATGCAATGACTCTGGTTGATCCATATGTCGTCTGTGGAAAGAACACACATGCAATGACCACTGGTGGATCCATGTGTGGTTTGTGGAAAAGAACACACATGCAATGACCCTAGTGCTGGTTTATGGTTTTAGTATAAGAACAAACATGCAATGACTCTAGTGGTTGATCCATGTGTGGTTTGTGGAAAGAACACACATGCAATGACTCTGGTTGATCCATATGTGGTTTGTGGAAAGAACACACATGCAATGACCACTGGTGGATCCATGTGTGGTTTGTGGAAAAGAACACACATGCAATGACTCTAGTACTGGTTTGTGGTTTTAGTATAAGAACACACATGCAATGACTCTAGTGGTTGATCCATGTGTGGTTTGTGGAAATAACACACATGCAATGACTCTAGTGGATGATCCATGTGTGGTTTGTGGAAAGAAGACACATGCAATGACCACTGGTGGATCCATGTGTGGTTTGTGGAAAAGAACACACATGCAATGACTCTAGTGGTTGATCCATGTTTGTTTGTGGAAATAACACACATGCAATGACTCTAGTGGTTGATCCATGTGTGGTTTGTGAAAAGAACACGCATGCAATGACTCTAGTGTTGGTTTCAGAATAAGAACACACATGCAATGACTCTAGTGGTTGATCCATGTGTGGTTTGTGGAAATAACACATATGCAATGACTCTAGTGGTTGATCCATGTGTGGTTTGTGGAAATAACACACATGCAATGACTCTATTGGGTCCACATGTGTGGTTTGTGGAAAGACAACACATGCAATGACTCTGGTTGATCCATATGTGGTTTGTGGAAAGAACACACATGCAATGACTCTAGTGGTGGATGCATGTGTGGTTTGTGGAAAATAACACACATGCAATGACTCTAGTGCTGGTTTGTTGTTTTAGTATAAGAACAAACATGCAATGACTCTAGTGGTTGATCCATGTGTGGTTTGTGGAAAGAACACACATGCAATGACTAGTGGTTGATCCATATGTGGTTTGTGGAAAGAACACACATGCAATGACCACTGGTGGATCCATGTGTGGTTTGTGGAAAAGAACACACATGCAATGACTCTAGTGTTGGTTTGTGGTTTTAGTATAAGAACAAACATGCAATGACTCTAGTGGTTGATCCATGTGTGGTTTGTGGAAAGAACACACATGCAATGACTCTGGTTGATCCATATGTGGCTTGTGGAAAGAACACACATGCAATGACCACTGGTGGATCCATGTGTGGTTTGTGGAAAAGAACACACATGCAATGACTCTAGTGCTGGTTTGTGGTTTTAGTATAAGAACAAACATGCAATGACTCTAGTGGTTGATCCATGTGTGGTTTGTGGAAAGAACACACATGCAATGACTCTGGTTGATCCATACGTGGTCTGTGGAAAGAATGCACATGCAATGACCACTGGTGGATCCCTGTGTGGTTTGTGGAAAAGAACACAAGTGCAATGACTCTAGTGCTGGTTTGTGGTTTTAGTATAAGAACAAACATGCAATGACTCTAGTGGCTGATCCATGTGTGGTTTGTGGAAAGAACACACATGCAATGACTCTATTGGTTGATCCATGTGTGGTTTTTGCAAAGAACACACATGCAATGACTCTGGTTGATCCATATGTCGTCTGTGGAAAGAACACACATGCAATGACCACTGGTGGATCCATGTGTGGTTTGTGGAAAAGAACACACATGCAATGACCCTAGTGCTGGTTTATGGTTTTAGTATAAGAACAAACATGCAATGACTCTAGTGGTTGATCCATGTGTGGTTTGTGGAAAGAACACACATGCAATGACTCTGGTTGATCCATATGTGGTTTGTGGAAAGAACACACATGCAATGACCACTGGTGGATCCATGTGTGGTTTGTGGAAAAGAACACACATGCAATGACTCTAGTACTGGTTTGTGGTTTTAGTATAAGAACACACATGCAATGACTCTAGTGGTTGATCCATGTGTGGTTTGTGGAAATAACACACATGCAATGACTCTAGTGGATGATCCATGTGTGGTTTGTGGAAAGAAGACACATGCAATGACCACTGGTGGATCCATGTGTGGTTTGTGGAAAAGAACACACATGCAATGACTCTAGTGGTTGATCCATGTTTGTTTGTGGAAATAACACACATGCAATGACTCTAGTGGTTGATCCATGTGTGGTTTGTGAAAAGAACACGCATGCAATGACTCTAGTGTTGGTTTCAGAATAAGAACACACATGCAATGACTCTAGTGGTTGATCCATGTGTGGTTTGTGGAAATAACACATATGCAATGACCACTGGTTGATCCATAAGTTGTTTGTGGAAAAGAACACACATGCAATGAGTCTTGTGGATCCATGTGTGGTTTGTGGAAAAGAACACATATGCAATGAATCTAGTGCTGGTTTGTGGTTTTAGTATAAGAACAAACATGCAATGACTCTAGTGGTTGATCCATGTGTGGTTTGTGGAAAGAACACACATGCAATGACTCTTGTTGATCCATATGTGGTCTGTGGAAAGAACGCACATGCAATGACCACTGGTGGATCCCTGTGTGGTTTGTGGAAAAGAACACACATGCAATGACTCTAGTGCTGGTTTGTGGTTTTAGTATAAGAACAAACATGCAATGACTCTAGTGGTTGATCCATGTGTGGTTTGTGGAAAGAACACACATGCAATGACTCTATCGGTTGATCCATGTGTGGTTTGTGGAAAGAACACACATGCAATGACTCTAGTTGATCCATATGTCGTCTGTGGAAAGAACACACATGCAATGACCACTGGTGGATCCATGTGTGGTTTGTGGAAAAGAACACACATGCAATGACTCTAGTGCTGGTTTGTGGTTTTAGTATAAGAACAAACATGCAATGACTCTAGTGGTTGATCCATGTGTGGTTTGTGGAAAGAACACACATGCAATGACTCTGGTTGATCCATATGTGGTTTGTGGAAACAACACACATGCAATGACCACTGGTGGATCCATGTGTGGTTTGTGGAAAAGAACACACATGCAATGACTCTAGTACTGGTTTGTGGTTTTAGTATAAGAACACACATGCAATGACTCTAGTGGTTGATCCATGTGTGGTTTGTGGAAATAACACACATGCAATGACTCTGGTTGATCCATATGTGGTTTGTGGAAAGAACACACATGCATTGACCACTGGTGGATCCATGTGTGGTTTGTGGAAAAGAACACACATGGAATGACTCTAGTGGTTGAGCCATGTTTGTTTGTGGAAATAACACACATGCAATGACTCTAGTGGTTGATCCATGTGTGGTTTGTGAAAAGAACACGCATGCAATGACTCTAGTGTTGGTTTTAGTATAAGAACACACATGCAATGACTCTAGTGGTGGATCCATGTGTGGTTTGTGGAAATAACACATATGCAATGACTCTAGTGGTTGATCCATGTGTGGTTTGTGGAAATAACACAGATGCAATGACTGTAATGGGTCCACATGTGGTTTGTGGAGAGAACACACATGCAATGACCACTGGTTGATCCATAAGTTGTTTGTGGAAAAGAACACACACGCAATGAGTCTAGTGGATCCATGTGTGGTTTGTGGAAAAGAACACACATGAAATGACTCTAGTGCTGGTTTGTGGTTTTAGTATAAGAACAAACATGCAATGACTCTAGTGGTTGATCCATGTGTGGTTTGTGGAAAGAACACACATGCAATGACTCTATTGGTTGATCCATGTGTGGTTTTTGCAAAGAACACACATGCAATGACCACTGGTGGATCCCTGTGTGGTTTGTGGAAAAGAACACAAGTGCAATGACTCTAGTGCTGGTTTGTGGTTTTAGTATAAGAACAAACATGCAATGACTCTAGTGGCTGATCCATGTGTGGTTTGTGTAAAGAACACACATGCAATGACTCTATTGGTTGATCCATGTGTGGTTTTTGCAAAGAACACACATGCAATGACTCTGGTTGATCCATATGTCGTCTGTGGAAAGAACACACATGCAATGACCACTGGTGGATCCATGTGTGGTTTGTGGAAAAGAACACACATGCAATGACCCTAGTGCTGGTTTATGGTTTTAGTATAAGAACAAACATGCAATGACTCTAGTGGTTGATCCATGTGTGGTTTGTGGAAAGAACACACATGCAATGACTCTGGTTGATCCATATGTGGTTTGTGGAAAGAACACACATGCAATGACCACTGGTGGATCCATGTGTGGTTTGTGGAAAAGAACACACATGCAATGACTCTAGTACTGGTTTGTGGTTTTAGTATAAGAACACACATGCAATGACTCTAGTGGTTGATCCATGTGTGGTTTGTGGAAATAACACACATGCAATGACTCTAGTGGATGATCCATGTGTGGTTTGTGGAAAGAAGACACATGCAATGACCACTGGTGGATCCATGTGTGGTTTGTGGAAAAGAACACACATGCAATGACTCTAGTGCTGGTTTGTGGTTTTAGTATAAGAACAAACATGCAATGACTCTAGTGGTTGATCCATGTGTGGTTTGTGGAAAGAACACACATGCAATGACTCTGGTTGATCCATATGTGGTTTGTGGAAACAACACACATGCAATGACCACTGGTGGATCCATGTGTGGTTTGTGGAAAAGAACACACATGCAATGACTCTAGTACTGGTTTGTGGTTTTAGTATAAGAACACACATGCAATGACTCTAGTGGTTGATCCATGTGTGGTTTGTGGAAATAACACACATGCAATGACTAGTGGTTGATCCATATGTGGTTTGTGTAAAGAACACACATGCAATGACCACTGGTGGATCCATGTGTGGTTTGTGGAAAAGAACACACATGCAATGACTCTAGTGGATCCATGTGTGGTTTGTGGAAAAGAACACACATGCAATGACTCTAGTGCTGGTCTGTGGTTTTAGTATAAGCACAAACATGCAATGACTCTAGTGGTTGATCCATGTGTGGTTTGTGGAAAGAACGCACATGCAATGACTCTAGTTGATCCATATGTGGTCTGTGGAAAGAACGCACATGCAATGACCACTGGTGGATCCCTGTGTGGTTTGTGGAAAAGAACACACATGCAATGACTCTAGTGCTGGTTTGTGGTTTTAGTATAAGAACAAACATGCAATGACTCTAGTGGTTGATCCATGTGTGGTTTGTGGAAAGAACACACATGCAATGACTCTATTGGTTGATCCATGTGTCGTTTTTGGAAAGAACACACATGCAATGACTGTAATGGGTCCACATGTGGTTTGTGGAAAGAACACACATGCAATGACCATTGGTTGATCCATAAGTTGTTTGTGGAAAAAGAACACACATGCAATGAGTCTAGTGGATCCATGTGTGGTTTGTGGAAAAGAACACACATGCAATGACTCTAGTGCTGGTCTGTGGTTTTAGTATAAGAACAAACATGCAATGACTCTAGTGGTTGATCCATGTGTGGTTTGTGGAAAGAACACACATGCAATGACTCTAGTTGATCCATATGTGGTCTGTGGAAAGAACGCACATGCAATGACCACTGGTGGATCCCTGGGTGGTTTGTGGAAAAGAACACACATGCAATGACTCTAGTGCTGGTTTGTGGTTTTAGTATAAGAACAAACATGCAATGACTCTAGTGGTTGATCCATGTGTGGTTTGTGGAAAGAACACACATGCAATGACTCTATTGGTTGATCCATGTGTGGTTTTTGGAAAGAACACACATGTAATGACTCTAGTTGATCCATATGTCGTCTGTGGAAAGAACACACATGCAATGACCACTGGTGGATCCATGTGTGGTTTGTGGAAAAGAACACACATGCAATGAGTCTCGTGCTGGTTTGTGGTTTTAGTATAAGAACAAACATGCAATGACTCTAGTGGTTGATCCATGTGTGGTTTGTGGAAAGAACACACATGCAATGACTCAGGTTGATCCATATGTGGTTTGTGGAAAGAACACACTTGCAATGACCACTGGTGGATCCATGTGTGGTTTGTGGAAAATAACACACATGCAATGACTCTAGTACTGGTTTGTGGTTTTAGTATAAGAACACACATGCAATGACTCTAGTGGTTGATCCATGTGTGGTTTGTGGAAATAACACACATGCAATGACTCTAGTGGATGATCCAAGTGTGGTTTGTGGAAGGAACACACATGCAATGACCCCTGGTGGATCCATGTGTGGTTTGTGGAAAAGAACACACATGCAATGACTCTAGTGGTTGATCCATATTTGTTTTTGGAAATAACACACATGCAATGACTCTAGTGGTTGATCCATGTGTGGTTTGTGAAAAGAACATGCACCCAATGACTCTAGTGTTGGTTTTAGTATAAGAACACACATGCAATGACTCTAGTGGTTGATCCATGTGTCGTTTGTGGAAATAACACATATGCAATGACTCTAGTGGTTGATCCATGTGTGGTTTGTGGAAATAACACACATGCAATGACTGTAATGGGTCGACATGTGGTTTGTGGAAAGAACACACATGCAATGACCACTGGTTGATCCATAAGTTGTTTGTGGAAAAGAACACACATGCAATGAGTCTTGTGGATCCATGTGTGGTTTGTGGAAAAGAACACATATGCAATGAATCTAGTGCTGGTTTGTGGTTTTAGTATAAGAACAAACATGCAATGACTCTAGTGGTTGATCCATGTGTGGTTTGTGGAAAGAACACACATGCAATGACTCTTGTTGATCCATATGTGGTCTGTGGAAAGAACGCACATGCAATGACCACTGGTGGATCCCTGTGTGGTTTGTTGAAAAGAACACACATGCAATGACTCTAGTGCTGGTTTGTGGTTTTAGTATAAGAACAAACATGCAATGACTCTAGGGGTTGATCCATGTGTGGTTTGTGGAAAGAACACACATGCAATGACTCTATCGGTTGATCCATGTGTGGTTTGTGGAAAGAACACACATCAATGACTCTAGTTGATCCATATGTGGTTTGTGGAAAGAACACACATGCAATGACTCTGGTTGATCCATACGTGGTCTGTGGAAAGAATGCACATGCAATGACCACTGGTGGATCCCTGTGTGGTTTGTGGAAAAGAACACAAGTCAATGACTCTAGTGCTGGTTTGTGGTTTTAGTATAAGAACAAACATGCAATGACTCTAGTGGCTGATCCATGTGTGGTTTGTGGAAAGAACACACATGCAATGACTCTATTGGTTGATCCATGTGTGGTTTTTGCAAAGAACACACATGCAATGACTCTGGTTGATCCATATGTCGTCTGTGGAAAGAACACACATGCAATGACCACTGGTGGATCCATGTGTGGTTTGTGGAAAAGAACACACATGCAATGACCCTAGTGCTGGTTTATAGTTTTAGTATAAGAACAAACATGCAATGACTCTAGTGGTTGATCCATGTGTGGTTTGTGGAAAGAACACACATGCAATGACTCTGGTTGATCCATATGTGGTTTGTGGAAAGAACACACATGCAATGACCACTGGTGGATCCATGTGTGGTTTGTGGAAAAGAACACACATGCAATGACTCTAGTACTGGTTTGTGGTTTTAGTATAAGAACACACATGCAATGACTCTAGTGGTTGATCCATGTGTGGTTTGTGGAAATAACACACATGCAATGACTCTAGTGGATGATCCATGTGTGGTTTGTGGAAAGAAGACACATGCAATGACCACTGGTGGATCCATGTGTGGTTTGTGGAAAAGAACACACATGCAATGACTCTAGTGGTTGATCCATGTTTGTTTGTGGAAATAACACACATGCAATGACTCTAGTGGTTGATCCATGTGTGGTTTGTGAAAAGAACACGCATGCAATGACTCTAGTGTTGGTTTCAGAATAAGAACACACATGCAATGAATCTAGTGGTTGATCCATGTGTGGTTTGTGGAAATAACACATATGCAATGACCACTGGTTGATCCATAAGTTGTTTGTGGAAAAGAACACACATGCAATGAGTCTAGTCGATCCATGTGTGGTTTGTGGAAAATAACACACATGCAATGACTCTAGTGGTTGATCCATGTGTGGTTTGTGGAAAGAACACACATGCAATGACTCTGCTTGATCCATGTGTGGTTTGTGGAAAGAACACATGCAACGACCACTGGTGGATCCATGTGTGGTTTGTGGAAAAGAACACACATGCAATGACTCTAGTACTGGTTTATGGTTTTAGTATAAGAACACACATGCAATGACTCTAGTGGTTTATCCATGTGTGGTTTGTGGAAATAACACACATGCAATGACTCTAGTGGTTGATCCATGTGTGGTTTGTGGAAAGAACACACATGCAATGACCACTGGTGGATCCATGTGTGGTTTGTGGAAAAGAACACACATGCAATGACTCTAGTGGTTGATCCATCTTTGTTTGTGGAAATAACACACATTCAATGACTCTAGTGGTTGATCCATGTGTGGTTTGTGAAAAGAACACACATGCAATGACTCTAGTGTTGGTTTTAGTATAAGAACACACATGCAATGACTCTAGTGGTTGATCCATGTGTGGTTTGTGGAAATAACACATATGCAATGACTCTAGTGGTTGATCCATGTGTGGTTTGTGGAAATAACACACATGCAATGACTCTATTGGGTCCACATGTGTGGTTTGTGGAAAGACAACACATGCAATGACTCTGGTTGATCCATATGTGGTTTGTGGAAAGAACACACATGCAATGACTCTAGTGGTGGATGCATGTGTGGTTTGTGGAAAATAACACACATGCAATGACTCTAGTGCTGGTTTGTTGTTTTAGTATAAGAACAAACATGCAATGACTCTAGTGGTTGATCCATGTGTGGTTTGTGGAAAGAACACACATGCAATGACTAGTGGTTGATCCATATGTGGTTTGTGGAAAGAACACACATGCAATGACCACTGGTGGATCCATGTGTGGTTTGTGGAAAAGAACACACATGCAATGACTCTAGTGTTGGTTTGTGGTTTTAGTATAAGAACAAACATGCAATGACTCTAGTGGTTGATCCATGTGTGGTTTGTGGAAAGAACACACATGCAATGACTCTGGTTGATCCATATGTGGCTTGTGGAAAGAACACACATGCAATGACCACTGGTGGATCCATGTGTGGTTTGTGGAAAAGAACACACATGCAATGACTCTAGTGCTGGTTTGTGGTTTTAGTATAAGAACAAACATGCAATGACTCTAGTGGTTGATCCATGTGTGGTTTGTGGAAAGAACACACATGCAATGACTCTGGTTGATCCATACGTGGTCTGTGGAAAGAATGCACATGCAATGACCACTGGTGGATCCCTGTGTGGTTTGTGGAAAAGAACACAAGTGCAATGACTCTAGTGCTGGTTTGTGGTTTTAGTATAAGAACAAACATGCAATGACTCTAGTGGCTGATCCATGTGTGGTTTGTGGAAAGAACACACATGCAATGACTCTATTGGTTGATCCATGTGTGGTTTTTGCAAAGAACACACATGCAATGACTCTGGTTGATCCATATGTCGTCTGTGGAAAGAACACACATGCAATGACCACTGGTGGATCCATGTGTGGTTTGTGGAAAAGAACACACATGCAATGACCCTAGTGCTGGTTTATGGTTTTAGTATAAGAACAAACATGCAATGACTCTAGTGGTTGATCCATGTGTGGTTTGTGGAAAGAACACACATGCAATGACTCTGGTTGATCCATATGTGGTTTGTGGAAAGAACACACATGCAATGACCACTGGTGGATCCATGTGTGGTTTGTGGAAAAGAACACACATGCAATGACTCTAGTACTGGTTTGTGGTTTTAGTATAAGAACACACATGCAATGACTCTAGTGGTTGATCCATGTGTGGTTTGTGGAAATAACACACATGCAATGACTCTAGTGGATGATCCATGTGTGGTTTGTGGAAAGAAGACACATGCAATGACCACTGGTGGATCCATGTGTGGTTTGTGGAAAAGAACACACATGCAATGACTCTAGTGGTTGATCCATGTTTGTTTGTGGAAATAACACACATGCAATGACTCTAGTGGTTGATCCATGTGTGGTTTGTGAAAAGAACACGCATGCAATGACTCTAGTGTTGGTTTCAGAATAAGAACACACATGCAATGACTCTAGTGGTTGATCCATGTGTGGTTTGTGGAAATAACACATATGCAATGACCACTGGTTGATCCATAAGTTGTTTGTGGAAAAGAACACACATGCAATGAGTCTTGTGGATCCATGTGTGGTTTGTGGAAAAGAACACATATGCAATGAATCTAGTGCTGGTTTGTGGTTTTAGTATAAGAACAAACATGCAATGACTCTAGTGGTTGATCCATGTGTGGTTTGTGGAAAGAACACACATGCAATGACTCTTGTTGATCCATATGTGGTCTGTGGAAAGAACGCACATGCAATGACCACTGGTGGATCCCTGTGTGGTTTGTGGAAAAGAACACACATGCAATGACTCTAGTGCTGGTTTGTGGTTTTAGTATAAGAACAAACATGCAATGACTCTAGTGGTTGATCCATGTGTGGTTTGTGGAAAGAACACACATGCAATGACTCTATCGGTTGATCCATGTGTGGTTTGTGGAAAGAACACACATGCAATGACTCTAGTTGATCCATATGTCGTCTGTGGAAAGAACACACATGCAATGACCACTGGTGGATCCATGTGTGGTTTGTGGAAAAGAACACACATGCAATGACTCTAGTGCTGGTTTGTGGTTTTAGTATAAGAACAAACATGCAATGACTCTAGTGGTTGATCCATGTGTGGTTTGTGGAAAGAACACACATGCAATGACTCTGGTTGATCCATATGTGGTTTGTGGAAACAACACACATGCAATGACCACTGGTGGATCCATGTGTGGTTTGTGGAAAAGAACACACATGCAATGACTCTAGTACTGGTTTGTGGTTTTAGTATAAGAACACACATGCAATGACTCTAGTGGTTGATCCATGTGTGGTTTGTGGAAATAACACACATGCAATGACTCTGGTTGATCCATATGTGGTTTGTGGAAAGAACACACATGCATTGACCACTGGTGGATCCATGTGTGGTTTGTGGAAAAGAACACACATGGAATGACTCTAGTGGTTGAGCCATGTTTGTTTGTGGAAATAACACACATGCAATGACTCTAGTGGTTGATCCATGTGTGGTTTGTGAAAAGAACACGCATGCAATGACTCTAGTGTTGGTTTTAGTATAAGAACACACATGCAATGACTCTAGTGGTGGATCCATGTGTGGTTTGTGGAAATAACACATATGCAATGACTCTAGTGGTTGATCCATGTGTGGTTTGTGGAAATAACACAGATGCAATGACTGTAATGGGTCCACATGTGGTTTGTGGAAAGAACACACATGCAATGACCACTGGTTGATCCATAAGTTGTTTGTGGAAAAGAACACACACGCAATGAGTCTAGTGGATCCATGTGTGGTTTGTGGAAAAGAACACACATGAAATGACTCTAGTGCTGGTTTGTGGTTTTAGTATAAGAACAAACATGCAATGACTCTAGTGGTTGATCCATGTGTGGTTTGTGGAAAGAACACACATGCAATGACTCTATTGGTTGATCCATGTGTGGTTTTTGCAAAGAACACACATGCAATGACCACTGGTGGATCCCTGTGTGGTTTGTGGAAAAGAACACAAGTGCAATGACTCTAGTGCTGGTTTGTGGTTTTAGTATAAGAACAAACATGCAATGACTCTAGTGGCTGATCCATGTGTGGTTTGTGTAAAGAACACACATGCAATGACTCTATTGGTTGATCCATGTGTGGTTTTTGCAAAGAACACACATGCAATGACTCTGGTTGATCCATATGTCGTCTGTGGAAAGAACACACATGCAATGACCACTGGTGGATCCATGTGTGGTTTGTGGAAAAGAACACACATGCAATGACCCTAGTGCTGGTTTATGGTTTTAGTATAAGAACAAACATGCAATGACTCTAGTGGTTGATCCATGTGTGGTTTGTGGAAAGAACACACATGCAATGACTCTGGTTGATCCATATGTGGTTTGTGGAAAGAACACACATGCAATGACCACTGGTGGATCCATGTGTGGTTTGTGGAAAAGAACACACATGCAATGACTCTAGTACTGGTTTGTGGTTTTAGTATAAGAACACACATGCAATGACTCTAGTGGTTGATCCATGTGTGGTTTGTGGAAATAACACACATGCAATGACTCTAGTGGATGATCCATGTGTGGTTTGTGGAAAGAAGACACATGCAATGACCACTGGTGGATCCATGTGTGGTTTGTGGAAAAGAACACACATGCAATGACTCTAGTGCTGGTTTGTGGTTTTAGTATAAGAACAAACATGCAATGACTCTAGTGGTTGATCCATGTGTGGTTTGTGGAAAGAACACACATGCAATGACTCTGGTTGATCCATATGTGGTTTGTGGAAACAACACACATGCAATGACCACTGGTGGATCCATGTGTGGTTTGTGGAAAAGAACACACATGCAATGACTCTAGTACTGGTTTGTGGTTTTAGTATAAGAACACACATGCAATGACTCTAGTGGTTGATCCATGTGTGGTTTGTGGAAATAACACACATGCAATGACTCTGGTTGATCCATATGTGGTTTGTGGAAAGAACACACATGCATTGACCACTGGTGGATCCATGTGTGGTTTGTGGAAAAGAACACACATGGAATGACTCTAGTGGTTGAGCCATGTTTGTTTGTGGAAATAACACACATGCAATGACTCTAGTGGTTGATCCATGTGTGGTTTGTGAAAAGAACACGCATGCAATGACTCTAGTGTTGGTTTTAGTATAAGAACACACATGCAATGACTCTAGTGGTGGATCCATGTGTGGTTTGTGGAAATAACACATATGCAATGACTCTAGTGGTTGATCCATGTGTGGTTTGTGGAAATAACACAGATGCAATGACTGTAATGGGTCCACATGTGGTTTGTGGAAAGAACACACATGCAATGACCACTGGTTGATCCATAAGTTGTTTGTGGAAAAGAACACACACGCAATGAGTCTAGTGGATCCATGTGTGGTTTGTGGAAAAGAACACACATGAAATGACTCTAGTGCTGGTTTGTGGTTTTAGTATAAGAACAAACATGCAATGACTCTAGTGGTTGATCCATGTGTGGTTTGTGGAAAGAACACACATGCAATGACTCTGGTTGATCCATACGTGGTCTGTGGAAAGAATGCACATGCAATGACCACTGGTGGATCCCTGTGTGGTTTGTGGAAAAGAACACAAGTGCAATGACTCTAGTGCTGGTTTGTGGTTTTAGTATAAGAACAAACATGCAATGACTCTAGTGGCTGATCCATGTGTGGTTTGTGTAAAGAACACACATGCAATGACTCTATTGGTTGATCCATGTGTGGTTTTTGCAAAGAACACACATGCAATGACTCTGGTTGATCCATATGTCGTCTGTGGAAAGAACACACATGCAATGACCACTGGTGGATCCATGTGTGGTTTGTGGAAAAGAACACACATGCAATGACCCTAGTGCTGGTTTATGGTTTTAGTATAAGAACAAACATGCAATGACTCTAGTGGTTGATCCATGTGTGGTTTGTGGAAAGAACACACATGCAATGACTCTGGTTGATCCATATGTGGTTTGTGGAAAGAACACACATGCAATGACCACTGGTGGATCCATGTGTGGTTTGTGGAAAAGAACACACATGCAATGACTCTAGTACTGGTTTGTGGTTTTAGTATAAGAACACACATGCAATGACTCTAGTACTGGTTTGTGGTTTTAGTATAAGAACACACATGCAATGACTCTAGTGGTTGATCCATGTGTGGTTTGTGGAAATAACACACATGCAATGACTCTAGTGGATGATCCATGTGTGGTTTGTGGAAAGAAGACACATGCAATGACCACTGGTGGATCCATGTGTGGTTTGTGGAAAAGAACACACATGCAATGACTCTAGTGCTGGTTTGTGGTTTTAGTATAAGAACAAACATGCAATGACTCTAGTGGTTGATCCATGTGTGGTTTGTGGAAAGAACACACATGCAATGACTCTGGTTGATCCGTATGTGGTTTGTGGAAACAACACACATGCAATGACCACTGGTGGATCCATGTGTGGTTTGTGGAAAAGAACACACATGCAATGACTCTAGTACTGGTTTGTGGTTTTAGTATAAGAACACACATGCAATGACTCTAGTGGTTGATCCATGTGTGGTTTGTGGAAATAACACACATGCAATGACTCTGGTTGATCCATATGTGGTTTGTGGAAAGAACACACATGCATTGACCACTGGTGGATCCATGTGTGGTTTGTGGAAAAGAACACACATGGAATGACTCTAGTGGTTGAGCCATGTTTGTTTGTGGAAATAACACACATGCAATGACTCTAGTGGTTGATCCATGTGTGGTTTGTGAAAAGAACACGCATGCAATGACTCTAGTGTTGGTTTTAGTATAAGAACACACATGCAATGACTCTAGTGGTGGATCCATGTGTGGTTTGTGGAAATAACACATATGCAATGACTCTAGTGGTTGATCCATGTGTGGTTTGTGGAAATAACACAGATGCAATGACTGTAATGGGTCCACATGTGGTTTGTGGAAAGAACACACATGCAATGACCACTGGTTGATCCATAAGTTGTTTGTGGAAAAGAACACACACGCAATGAGTCTAGTGGATCCATGTGTGGTTTGTGGAAAAGAACACACATGAAATGACTCTAGTGCTGGTTTGTGGTTTTAGTATAAGAACAAACATGCAATGACTCTAGTGGTTGATCCATGTGTGGTTTGTGGAAAGAACACACATGCAATGACTCTGGTTGATCCATACGTGGTCTGTGGAAAGAATGCACATGCAATGACCACTGGTGGATCCCTGTGTGGTTTGTGGAAAAGAACACAAGTGCAATGACTCTAGTGCTGGTTTGTGGTTTTAGTATAAGAACAAACATGCAATGACTCTAGTGGCTGATCCATGTGTGGTTTGTGTAAAGAACACACATGCAATGACTCTATTGGTTGATCCATGTGTGGTTTTTGCAAAGAACACACATGCAATGACTCTGGTTGATCCATATGTCGTCTGTGGAAAGAACACACATGCAATGACCACTGGTGGATCCATGTGTGGTTTGTGGAAAAGAACACACATGCAATGACCCTAGTGCTGGTTTATGGTTTTAGTATAAGAACAAACATGCAATGACTCTAGTGGTTGATCCATGTGTGGTTTGTGGAAAGAACACACATGCAATGACTCTGGTTGATCCATATGTGGTTTGTGGAAAGAACACACATGCAATGACCACTGGTGGATCCATGTGTGGTTTGTGGAAAAGAACACACATGCAATGACTCTAGTACTGGTTTGTGGTTTTAGTATAAGAACACACATGCAATGACTCTAGTGGTTGATCCATGTGTGGTTTGTGGAAATAACACACATGCAATGACTCTAGTGGATGATCCATGTGTGGTTTGTGGAAAGAAGACACATGCAATGACCACTGGTGGATCCATGTGTGGTTTGTGGAAAAGACCACACATGCAATGACTCTAGTGGTTGATCCATGTTTGTTTGTGGAAATAACACACATGCAATGACTCTAGTGGTTGATCCATGTGTGGTTTGTGAAAAGAACACGCATGCAATGACTCTAGTGTTGGTTTCAGAATAAGAACACACATGCAATTACTCTAGTGGTTTATCCATGTCTGGTTTGTGGAAATAACACATATGCCATGACTCTAGTGGTTGATCCATGTGTGGTTTGTGGAAATAACACACATGCAATGACTGTAATGGGTCCACATGTGGTTTGTGGAAAGAACACACATGCAATGACCACTGGTTGATCCATAAGTTGTTTGTGGAAAAGAACACACATGCAATGAGTCTAGTCGATCCATGTGTGGTTTGTGGAAAAGAACACACATGCAATGACTCTAGTGGTTGATCCATGTGTGGTTTGTGGAAAGAACACACATGCAATGACTCTGCTTGATCCATGTGTGGTTTGTGGAAAGAACACATGCAACGACCACTGGTGGATCCATGTGTGGTTTGTGGAAAAGAACACACATGCAATGACTCTAGTACTGGTTTATGGTTTTAGTATAAGAACACACATGCAATGACTCTAGTGGTTTATCCATGTGTGGTTTGTGGAAATAACACACATACAATGACTCTAGTGGTTGATCCATGTGTGGTTTGTGGAAAGAACACACATGCAATGACCACTGGTGGATCCATGTGTGGTTTGTGGAAAAGAACACACATGCAATGACTCTAGTGGTTGATCCATCTTTGTTTGTGGAAATAACACACATTCAATGACTCTAGTGGTTGATCCATGTGTGGTTTGTGAAAAGAACACACATGCAATGACTCTAGTGTTGGTTTTAGTATAAGAACACACATGCAATGACTCTAGTGGTTGATCCATGTGTGGTTTGTGTAAATAACACATATGCAATGACTCTAGTGGTTGATCCATGTGTGGTTTGTGGAAATAACACACATGCAATGACTCTATTGGGTCCACATGTGTGGTTTGTGGAAAGACAACACATGCAATGACTCTGGTTGATCCATATGTGGTTTGTGGAAAGAACACACATGCAATGACTCTAGTGGTGGATCCATGTGTGGTTTGTGGAAAATAACACACATGCAATGACTCTAGTGCTGGTTTGTGGTTTTAGTATAAGAACAAACATGCAATGACTCTAGTGGTTTATCCATGTGTGGTTTGTGGAAAGAACACACATGCAATGACTAGTGGTTGATCCATATGTGGTTTGTGGAAAGAACACACATGCAATGACCACTGGTGGATCCATGTGTGGTTTGTGGAAAAGAACACACATGCAATGACTCTAGTGTTGGTTTGTGGTTTTAGTATAAGAACAAACATGCAATGACTCTAGTGGTTGATCCATGTGTGGTTTGTGGAAAGAACACACATGCAATGACTCTGGTTGATCCATATGTGGCTTGTGGAAAGAACACACATGCAATGACCACTGGTGGATCCATGTGTGGTTTGTGGAAAAGAACACACATGCAATGACTCTAGTGCTGGTTTGTGGTTTTAGTATAAGAACAAACATGCAATGACTCTAGTGGTTGATCCATGTGTGGTTTGTGGAAAGAACACACATGCAATGACTCTGGTTGATCCATACGTGGTCTGTGGAAAGAATGCACATGCAATGACCACTGGTGGATCCCTGTGTGGTTTGTGGAAAAGAACACAAGTGCAATGACTCTAGTGCTGGTTTATGGTTTTAGTATAAGAACACACATGCAATGACTCTAGTGGTTGATCCATGTGTGGTTTGTGGAAAGAACACACATGCAATGACCACTGGTGGATCCATGTGTGGTTTGTGGAAAAGAACACACATGCAATGACTCTAGTACTGGTTTATGGTTTTAGTATAATAACACACATGCAATGACTCTAGTGGTTTATCCATGTGTGGTTTGTGGATATAACACACATGCAGTTACTCTAGTGGTTGATCCATGTGTGGTTTGTGGAAAGAACACACATGCAATGACCACTGGTGGATCCATGTGTGGTTTGGGGAAAAGAACACACATGCAATGACTCTAGTGGTTGATCCATGTTTGTTTGTGGAAATAACACACATTCAATGACTCTAGTGGTTGATCCATGTGTGGTTTGTGAAAAGAACACACATGCAATGACTCTAGTGTTGGTTCTAGTATACGAACACACATGCAATGACTCTAGTGGTTGATCCATGTGTGGTTTATGGAAATAACACATATGCAATGACTCTAGTGGTTGATCCATGTGTGGTTTGTGGAAATAACACACATGCAATGACTCTAGTGGGTCCACATGTGTGGTTTGTGGAAACACAACACATGCAATGACTCTGGTTGATCCATATGTGGTTTGTGGAAAGAACACACATGCAATGACTCTAGTGGTGGATCCATGTGTGGTTTGTGGAAAAGAACACATATGCAATGACTCTAGTGCTGGTTTGTGGTTTTAGTATAAGAACAAACATGCAATGACTCTAGTGGTTGATCCATGTGTGGTTTGTGGAAAGAACACACATGCAATGACTGGTGGTTTATCCATATCTGGTTTGTGGAAAGAACACACATGCAATGACCACTGGTGGATCCATGTGTGGTTTGTGGAAAAGAACACACATGCAATGACTCTAGTATTGGTTTGTGGTTTTAGTATAAGAACAAACATGCAATGACTCTAGTGGTTGATCCATGTGTGGTTTGTGGAAATAACACACATGCAATGACTCTTGTTGATCCATATGTGGTTTGTGGAAAGAACACACATGCAATGACCACTGGTGGATCCATGTGTGGTTTGTGGAAAAGAACACACATGCAATGACTCTAGTGCTGGTTTATGGTTTTAGTATAAGAACAAACATGCAATGACTCTAGTGGTTGATCCATGTGTGGTTTGTGGAAAGAACACACATGCAATGACTCTGGTTGATCCATATGTGGTTTGTGGAAATAACACACATGCAATGACCACTGGTGGATTTATGTGTGGTTTGTGGAAAAGAACACACATGCAATGACTCTAGTACTGGTTTATGGTTTTAGTATAATAACACACATGCAATGACTCTAGTGGTTGATCCATGTGTGGTTTGTGGAAAGAACACACATGCAATGACTCTGGTTGATCCATGTGTGGTTTGTGGAAAGAACACACATGCAATGACCACTGGTGGATCCATGTGTGGTTTGTGGAAAAGAACACACATGCAATGACTCTAGTACTGGTTTATGGTTTTAGTATAAGAACACACATGCAATGACTCTAGTGGTTTATCCATGTGTGGTTTGTGGATATAACACACACGCAATTACTCTAGTGGTTGATCCATGTGTGGTTTGTGGAAAGAACACACATGCAATGACCACTGGTGGATCCATGTGTGGTTTGTGGAAAAGAACACACAAGCAATGACTCTAGTGGTTGATCCATGTTTGTTTGTGGAAATAACACACATTCAATGACTCTAGTGGTTGATCCATGTGTGGTTTGTGAAAAGAACACATATGCAATGACTCTAGTGTTGGTTTTAGTATAAGAACACACATGCAATGACTCTAGTGGTTGATCCATGTGTGGTTTATGGAAATAACACATATGCAATGACTCTAGTGGTTGATCCATGTGTGGTTTGTGGAAATAACACACATGCAATGACTCTAGTGGGTCCACATGTGTGGTTTGTGGAAACACAACACATGCAATGACTCTGGTTGATCCATATGTTGTTTGTGGAAAGAACACACATGCAATGACTCTAGTGGTGGATCCATGTGTGGTTTGTGGAAAAGAACACATATGCAATGACTCTAGTGCTGGTTTGTGGTTTTAGTATAAGAACAAACATGCAATGACTCTAGTGGTTGATCCATGTGTGGTTGGTGGAAAGAACACACATGCAATGACTGGTGGTTGATCCATATCTGGTTTGTGGAAAGAACACACATGCAATGACCACTGGTGGATCCATGTGTGGTTTGTGGAAAAGAACACACATGCAATGACTCTAGTATTGGTTTGTGGTTTTAGTATAAGAACAAACATGCAATGACTCTAGTGGTTGATCCATGTGTGGTTTGTGGAAAGAACACACATGCAATGATTCTTGTTGATCCATATGTGGTTTGTGGAAAGAACACACTTGCAATGTCCACTGGTGGATCCATGTGTGGTTTGTGGAAAAGAACACACATGCAATGACTCTAGTGCTAGTTTGTGGTTTTAGTATAAGAACAAACATGCAATGACTCTAGTGGTTGATCCATGTGTGGTTTGTGGAAAGAACACACATGCAATGACTAGTGGTTGATCCATATGTGTTTTGTGGAAAGAACACACATGCAATGACCACTAGTGGATCCATGTGTGGTTTATGGAAAAGAACACACATGCAATGACTCTTGTGTTGGTTTGTGGCTTTAGTATAAGAACAAACATGCAATGACTCTAGTGGTTGATCCATGTGTGGTTTGTGGAAAGAACACACATGCAATGACTCTGGTTGATCCATATGTGGTTTGTGGAAAGAACACACATACAATGACCACTGGTGGATCCATGTGTGGTTTCTGGAAAATAACACACATGCAATGACTCTAGTGCTGGTTTGTGGTTTTAGTATAAGAACAAACATGCAATGACTCTAGTGGTTGATCCATGTGTGGTTTGTGGAAAGAACACACATGCAATGACTAGTGGTTGATCCATATGTGTTTTGTGGAAAGAACACACATGTAATGACCACTGGTGGATCCATGTGTGGTTTATGGAAAAGAACACACATGCAATGACTCTAGTGTTGGTTTGTGGCTTTAGTATAAGAACAAACATGCAATGACTCTAGTGGTTGATCCATGTGTGGTTTGTGGAAAGAACACACATGCAATGACTCTGGTTGATCCATATGTGGTTCGTGGAAAGAACACACATGCAATGACCACTGGTGGATCCATGTGTGGTTTGTGGAAAAGAACACACATGCAATGAATCTAGTGCTGGTTTGTGGTTTTAGTATAAGAACAAACATGCAATGACTCTAGTGGTTGATCCATTTGTGGTTTGTGGAAAGAACACACATGTAATCACTCTAGTGGTTCATCCATATGTGGTTTGTGGAAAGAACACACATGCAATGACCACTAGTGGATCCATGTGTGGTTTGTGGAAAAGAACACACATGCAATGACTCTAGTGGTTGATCCATGTTTGTTTGTGGAAATAACACACATGCAATGACTCTAGTGGTTGATCCATGTGTGGTTGGTTAAAAGAACACACATGCAATGACTCTAGTGTTGGTTTTAGTATAAGAACACACATGCAATGACTCTAGTGGTTGATCCATGTGTGGTTTGTGGAAATAACACATATGCAATGACTATAATGGGTCCACATGTGGTTTGTGGAAAGAACCCACATGCAATGACCACTGGTTGATCCATAAGTTGTTTATGGAAAAGAACACACATGCAATGAGTCTAGTGGATCCATGTGTGGTTTGTGAAAAAGAACACACATGCAATGACTCTAGTGCTGGTATGTGGTTTTAGTATAAGAACAAACATGCAATGACTCTAGTGGTTGATCCATGTGTGGTTTGTGGAAAGAACACACACACAATGACTCTAGTGGTTGATCCATATGTGGTTTGTGGAAAGAACACACATGCAATGACCACTGGTGGATCCATGTGTGGTTTGTGGAAAAGAACACACATGCAATGACTCTAGTGCTGGTTTGTGGTTTTAGTATAAGAACAAACATGCAATGACTCTAGTGGTTGATCCATGTGTGGTTTGTGGGAAGAACACACATGCAATGACTCTAGTGGTTGATCCATGTGTGGTTTGTGGAAAGAACACACATGTAATGACTCTGGTTGATCGATATGTGGTCTGTGGACAGAACACACATGCAATGACCACTGGTGGATCCATGTGTGGTTTGTGGAAAAGAACACACATGCAATGAATCTAGTGTTGGTTTCTAGTTTTAGTATAAGAACAAACATGCAATGACTCTAGTGGTTGATCCATGTGTGGTTTGTGGAAAGAACACACATGCAATGACTCTGGTTGATCCATATGTGGTTTGTGGAAAGAACACACATGCAATGACCACTGGTGGATCCATGTGTGGTTTGTGGAAAAGAACACACATGCAATGACTCTAGTACTGGTTTGTGGTTTTAGTATAAGAACACACATGCAATGACTCTAGTACTGGTTTGTGGTTTTAGTATAAGAACACACATGCAATGACTCTAGTGGTTGATCCATGTGTGGTTTGTGGAAATAACACACATGCAATGACTCTAGTGGTTGATCCATGCGTGGTTTGTTGAAAGAACACACATGTAATGACCACTGGTGGACCCATGTTGGTTTTAGTATAAAAACACACATGCAATGAATCTAGTGGTTGATCCATGTTTGTTTGTGGTTTTAGTTTAAGAACAAGCATCCTCTCTCTCTCTCTCTCTCTCTCTCTCTCTCTCTCTCTCTCTCTCTCTCTCTCTCTCTCTCTCTCGTAGAAGCCCAAACCTGTGCCCACTCTGTCTGCTACACCCTAATTGGTTGTCACAGCTGTCATGCGGATTGTGCGCACCAACCATTGATCCTGTGTGATCCAACAAGGCTCGTTGCACACATCGTGCCCTTCACAGGACAGCGCGAGACAGCATGGACGTCTCCCTCAACGAGACTTCTACAAGAAGGAACACGATGTCGTCCATGGAAAAAGTGGTCGAGTGGTCATGTCATGTTTAATCTAGTCTGCAAAGGCTACAAGTCTACTACACGGCAACTGGTCATCCATGGACCACTGGCTATACCATTTTTACTACGCAACACGCCTCCACTGTCACTTCCGTCCGGCCCCCACCACACGAACCTTCCACGTGGCAGCCGCAGCAGGAAGAGCTGTCAACGGGGACCCTCGAGGAGCCCTAAACGTCCCCGCATTAAAAACCCGGCCTATCGGGTCCTCCATTCGCACTCATCCACTACTCTCTCTTCCCTATCCAGCAAAACACCACAATCTTGAATGTACTTGCATGAACCTTCTCCATGAAACCAGTGCATGGGGTGAGTGTCCGAGCATCGCCGTCGGGGTGGTGATTCACGCGGCAGATCTAGAGGAGCATCACGCAGCACAGGATGAGGAGGACGTGCAGTTCAACCCATTGGGGGACCATGTGCACGCCGGTGCTGACGACTTCGGAGGCGCCGATGAGGGCGTGGAGTTCGACGAACACGCTCCGCTCGTGTGCCCGAAGGTACATCTATTTCTATATGTTTCGTATTTTCTGCTCGAGCTTAATCTATCTAGGCGTCATAAAAAAATCTAGTCCTAATGATTAGATGCAACGTACGAACCGGTACATGGAGAGATCTAGTCTGTTCTGAATGAATCCACATTATTTATTTATTAATAAGTTACCAAGAACACAAACCACATTAATTTAGGAGCGAGCTGGGGAGACGGCCGTAATGAACTGCTGAACCTGTATAGACATGTTATTGCATCGAAAGTAACTTGGAATGGTGCAAGGAATATATATTTATTATTTTTCTCATTTCGGTTTGTATTCCATACATTACAGGTATATTCAAGTGAGATGGACTCTGACAAGGAGACCAGGGACAACAAGAGCCGCCATGTCATGAAGAAGCTCAAGAGCGGGATAATCCCTTTCCGCACTCGACTTGGGGAGCTAAGGTGCCCTTTCTGTAAGAAAGGAGTCAACCCGAGGACTGGCAGCTTGATTCCGCATTCAGTTGGCATCGGTAAAAGCCCGACTAGTAAACACAAGTCATCGACCAAGGCTAAGCACGCTGCTTATGTCAATTTCCTGATGGAGTATGTCAAGAACGGCCTAGTGTCCCCTTACTTAGGAATCAACAACTCCTAGCCGACCAACCCCGTCACTGTGTTGGCCCGGCCACTAATCATATTTAGTTCTCTTACCGTATCTAGACCCTTAAACTATGTGGATTTCTATTTTCGTACCCTTCAAAATATATTCAAGTTCATCTGTTTCTGTTGTTAAAGTTCCGGTGGCATATTCGTTATTTTGCATGGATAGAGGGGTGCCCCTGACAGATATAAGGGTTATCCTGTCCGCTAGATCACAGAGGATCAACGGTTGGTGGGAAAAACTGAGTACAACTGAATCGCCATGGTTAGACACGAGGGAGAAAAACGTGACTCACGGTACGCGTGTGCGGTGCACGGGGCGGTAGCGGACACGTGTGGCCGTGCACGGTGCATTAGCCTACGCGGTGCACGATAGTGCAACGAAACGCTGCTTCCCTTCTCCTTTAATAGAGGCCTCCCCACTCCCACTCCCACTCATCACACACTCGCTCACTCAACCGTTTCCACTATCCCATCACCTTCTGCAAACGCCCAACAAAACCCCAACCATGCCGACGATGGAGAAGATCAGTGCGGTGGCCATCGGCGCCTCCAAGGCAGCCGACGAGGAGCCCCCCGTCCCTGTCCCCGCATCCGTCGTAGCCTCCGGCGAGGAGGCCCCCGCCGGTCTCGGACAGATCCCGCTCGGCTGGGACCCCTACGAGGAGGTTGTCTACATAAGGCCGTAGAACACCTACGACACCAGCAGCGCCAACCCGTGGTCTGAGCTAACCTGGGTTTTCTCCCCTTCCCTTGTTCTTCCCCCATTCCCATCGTTGGATGCTAGATGATATTTTATTAGGGCTCGGCTGTTCGTATTTTTTATAGTAGCTAATCCTATTGTGTTAGATCTCGATTTTCGATGAATCCCCCTGTTTGTAGTTGGGATCGGGATTCGATTTGGTTTGAGATTTGGGGAATAATCGGGAGATCTCATTCGGTTAATTTATGCAAAAAATAAATCCCGATAATCAAAGTATCTCAATCATGTCCTTATTCCACTCTTCTGTTTTTCCAATAGGAGGATAGCAGCGACGACGAGTCGCAGGACACCAAGACTCGTCATGTGCTGAGGAGGCTAAAGTCCGGTCAGTACAACAACTTCTTCGCCGGCGACGTGTATAGGTGCCCCTTCTGCCCCACCAGGAGGCTCCGCTACATGGACTTCAACTCCCTCGTGAAGCATGCCGAGGACGTGAGGACCTGGGGCGAGTCCGTGAATGTCCACGGCTTCAGGGCCAAGCACCAGGCGCTCGGTCTTCACCTCCGCAACCTCCAGAAGGTGGATATCGAGGAGGGTTGCATGCCCCCGATCAGACCCAAGGTGCCCAAGGTCAAGGGGCTGGGCAACAAGAAGTGGAGGAGGAGCCAGAGGGAGGAGGCGGATGCCCTCCTGGCAGAGGCCACGATGGGCCACTGACCAGCTGCTGCTGCTGTAAAGCAGCTTCTTTTGTCTTGTCTGTGTTGAAGCAGTCCGCTGCTGCTGCTGCTGAGCAGCCTAATTGTCGAACCTCGTTAAGCACCGTACTATATAACCTATATTAGCTGCTTTATCTACATCTGCTCTATTTACTGAATTTATTTATGGTGCTGGTTTGTTTTGCTGCTCTAGATTTGCTACCAGATTGGGGTAAAACGATCGCAAAAGGAACAATGAATGAAGAGAGAAGCTGCTCTAGATTCCCTACCTTTTTGGGCAAAAAAACACAACTGTTAGAGAGAGAGGGGAAAAGGCGCTCTTTAAAAAGGCCACTTTAGGCGTCATGGCGCATGTAACGGCCAAGCCTTTGACCAGACGGCACCCCCCTCCGAGCACATGTGAGGGCTTCGGAATATCGGGAGGGCAAAAGTGAGGATGAATGAGACACAATGTTACTATAGCTAAATCTGACAAAAAGATGAATTTTCCTTTACCATGCAATTTGCCTAGAGCTCCACAATGTAGCTATTCTAAATCCCTAAACTATGTGGTGCATTGAAACCTAATGCTTTTCCGCTGACACGTGTGTTGCAAAGTTGCTTGATCGTGCATGCTTACACAAGTGGCATATAGAGAAACTTATAGAAGCATGGGCAAACGAGCTTCATTTTGGCAAATTCAGGACAAGCTTTGCGCAATCGGCAGGCCTGATCGGCTGGGCGGCTGCCCCGGGGTGCAGGGATGCTAGGTCCATGTCTATGCTTACACTTCTTAAACTTGTACACTTCCTTCTGTCTTGTCATGTTACGTCGTGTCAGCACCGCGCACCCGCTGCGGATCGGCAACGGGACGGTGGTCTACGTGACCGGTCTCTGCCACGCCAAAGCCACATCGCACACTCGTCCCATCGCCTACCAGGACGGACGCCGAATTTAATCGCTAGGATTGGAAACCATCGGTGCTCGCCCGGTCAAACTTGCTTCCGCATGGGTATGACCAGAATATTGGTAAACGGAATTTAAGCATCGCCTTCTATCTCCTCAGCACATCACTGTGCAAAAATCTCCAGCTCATTCCTTCCACCGGCGCCGCCACCGCAAGAACTATCGATGCTGCCGCAGGCACCGCCTCCGCCTGGCCATACCACCGCAACAGATCACTCCACCTCCACGCCCAGTCCCAACCACCGCTACTGAAACTAGGCCACCGCCGCCGCATTAGCTACTGCCATGGACGCAGAGTACAGCGTGTTCGGCAACGGGAGCGACTACACCGATGAGTACACCGTCACCGCCCATGGCACCACCAAGCTGACGGTCGTCCACACAAATGCGTCAGCGGAGGTGGCCATGGTCTTCGCAATGTACGAGCGGTGGCTACAAGATTCGATGGACAGGTACAAGATCGTTGGCCTTGACCTCGAGTATACTAGAGATAGGAAGAGGACGACGATTTTGCAGCTGTCCATGCGCAACCACTGCCTACTATATCACATATGTAGGTCCAAATCTATATGCCCGGAGCTTCACGAGTTCCTACACAGGAGGGAGATCTACTTCGCCTGCATCGACATCAAGAACGACACTCCGAAGCTAGAACGGGATCTCCTCGTTCATGTCGTCAATCACGTCGATCTCCAACGTTTGTGGAGGTACCCGGATGGCAGTACGGGGAAAGCCGGCATGGCTAGACTCGCTTCCGACATCATCGACCACGAGTACGCCAGCATGAAAATTGAGTTCCCGAAGCACCTACACGAGCGATGGGAGTGGAGGCACCTGGATTACGATGCGATCAAGTACGCAGCCAGGGACGTGTATGTTTGCTACGATATGCTCAATCGGATCTGGCGGGTGGGTGAGTATGTTGTTTACCACTACTAGTTTCGCATTTCGTTCCTAGTTTTATCTCGCCTGTATTTTATCTCGCCTGTATTTTCTAAGCATTCTGTGTGTAAGAACCAAGCTCGTATGATCCCTGTGCTATTAGCTACTTAACCTATGTGAATTACATTCCCCCTTTTGTATGCTCAACATTCATTCTTACAAATTCGGTCTGTGCCATTTGCATGCGGCAGAATCCAGGACTGACATGCATAAGGTGTGATACAGTCATAAGTCATAACCAAACCCAGATTATAGAGGAGGATACCGTCATAAACCAGATTATAGTTTGACAAAGGTAATACACAGCAGTTTGTAATTGCTCACATAGTGTACTTATGAAATAACATGTTTTCATAAACACAACAATCATGCACTAATAGTCTACATCCCAGCCTGTTGGAGAAGGCAACCGATCCCAGGATGCCTTCGGTCGCTTGCCCCGGTTTGTAGATTCATCTACGATCCGGCATATGGGACAAATAACCTGCCTTGGTGGTGGTTCAATGATGCGATGCCTAGAACGAGATTTTACAATCTGATGGTACAACTCGTGGCTAACATACCCGTCAATTGCAATGTACTTCAGATTAGGTTCAGAAAGTGGCTTATCCTTCCAGTAATCGTGCCCTAAATGCCTCCATGAACATCTCGGCAATCTGTCCTTCATGTCAGCGTACCACGGGTCTATGAGTTCGGAGGCAAGAGCGGCCATCCCGGTCTTGCTGCCCTTCGGCCCTGGGATCCAGTAAATTTCTTGGATGTCCACTCTACACTCCTTTGGGATTCTAATGTTGATAGTCGGGCTTTCAAGCAGTTTACTGTCATTCGTGATGTCAACACCGGTAAATGTTATGTGCTGGTTCACGAGAAAGTCATGAAACAGATCCCTAATGCTTTCGCCCCACCTGCATGAAAATGAATTCAGACAAATAATATAGCAATAACTTCTGCAGACAGACGGTTCAGGAACAAAAAGAGAGCAAAGTCTACCAGATCCCGTCAGCCCCCTTCTCGCAAAAAGGCTGGTATACGAGGACGTGCCCCTTCATGGAGAGTTGCACCATGGCGATCCTACGGCAATCGCGGCTGTACTCAAGGTCGAGACCTACGAACCTGTTTTCTTCGAACTGCAGCCAACTCGTGAAATTATTCAGAGTGTTCCTCACCGTCCGAGGGTCGGTGGTGTAGACGACATCGATCTTCTTCCCGCTATGTACTTCAATGTCGAAGTGCGCAGTTTCTTGCCTGTCGTCGTTTCGGACGTCCGGAGCGTCCATGACTACATGCAAGAGGGAAAGGATACGGAGGAAGAGGGTGATGCGGTGGTGGAGGAAATGGATGAGGCCGTGGAGGAGAAATACGATGAGGCCGTGGAGGAGGAAATGAGACGGAGAAGTGAAAGATTGGAACCGCCCTTACCAATATCTGGAATGGTGCACGACCGTTCGTAGTAGGGTGAAGGTGGCGAAAAATGGCGGTTTTACACGTCGACGCTAGCACTTCCTAAAATTTGTTCTGTGCCACTTGCATGCGGTGGAATCAATTCAAACGTAGGCACGCTTACGTGTGCCGACCTTCACTCACTGACAGGCGGGCCGCACATTTCCCTTTTACGATTTATTTTTTCACTTCCAGACGGTTCCAGTGCCTTCCCTCAATAATTATGCCCCCCGTTCTTTTCTTCCATGCGAACGAGAACCGGCGGCGGCGACGGTTCCTTGCAGATTCGCTCCCCACTCGAACAACTGCCCCCATCCCTGATTCCACCCCCTCTCGAATCCATCTGCCTCCTCATCACAACGCCTCCATTAATCCACCGGATTCCAGACTCCATTTGCCGCTATGGGTAGAGCTTGGGGTAGCAGCAGGCTGAAACGAAAGGCATGCGATGACGACGCGGATGGCCAGGGCGACCGCTACCGCGAGGATTGGGGATGGCCGAACCTCAGCGCCGCGAACATGCACAGGATCGCCTCGGAGTTGGACATCATCACAGCCGGCCACCTCACTTGTTGCATCCCTGGCTACCGCGTGACGATGCAGAACATGGACGATCAACCGTTCGGCACGCCAGACCTTCTTTACCCCGATAACAGCAAA
Organism: Avena sativa; assembly: GCA_916181665.1. Lineage (NCBI taxonomy): Eukaryota > Viridiplantae > Streptophyta > Magnoliopsida > Poales > Poaceae > Avena > Avena sativa. The sequence continues at coordinate 599,528,030 of OV702289.1, forward strand.
TGGCTAGACGACCGCGATGGCCACGTAAGTTCCAGTATCTAGCTTATTCGTTCAGTCATATCGTTGATTCATATGTGCTGAACTCTCATCGGAATCCTATGTTCCTTTCGTCGAACGTGTTGTGTGCACGCGCGGTTTGAACAAATCGAACCATTTAAGACTATTCTGTACAGTGGAAGCTCTACTCGTACCTGATATTCTGGTATTTTCATAATGACACAGTCTTACTTTAGGTGATAGACGAGTTGTCAATTTTGATTTTGCAATGGAATGCCTGCTAGGTGATATTCTATTTCCTAAAATAAAAACAAACGGATTAGACAATTTAAGGCTATTATGCCCCAAGCTGTTTAATTATGATCATCGTCAGGAGTTTGTTCTGGGGGGCTCTGCTCCTACTCCATATATTGAGTATCTTCGTAGTGACACAGGCACAATTTAGGCGATATCTGAGGAGACACTCGTATTTAGGCGATATTTTGTGTACTTTAATATAAAGGTCCAGTTGTCAAATTGTATCTGCAATGGAATCCATGCTAGGTGATTGTACCAACTGATAACAAACTCTACGGAATATTCATGCAAAACTGATGCTGCTGGATAAGTGGTCGGAATCAGTAGTGGTGAATATCAAGGAAGAAGAAGAGACGGAAATGAGAGATGACCAGAATTGGGTGGGTGGCAACGGCGAGTGGCTGGTCCTTTTATCCCAGGATGGGAGTACTTGGACTCTAAAAAATTGCTACAGATCGAAGAGACTTGTAGTGCCATCTTTGGAGGGTGTCGGCATTACTGCATTCAACAGCGGGTGGCCACCGCACATTTTCGAATCCGCTTACAGGTTTCACATGGCAGAACTTGAGCTCGTGAAGGTACAGCTCCCACATAGACCGTGGGAGGGGGCGTGGAAGAACTGAGAGTACGACCTCTTAGCGGTGTTCGACAAGGCAATCGCATTCATTAGATGCCCAGAAGACAAGGAATGGACAGTCTTGCACGATGACTTCCTGCGGCCGGAGAAGTATGTCGACGCTGTCTTCACCTACGGCTACTCTTCGTACAGACCGCAACGCATTTATGCGGTCACTGAACCTAGCGGCGACGTGCGTGTTTGGGAGCCGTCCATTTGGGGTGAGTCATGGGGTCATATAGCATGTAAAATCCCATTCAAAATTCTGCTTACTGACTGTTAGTAACATGCAGGTACCCATGCAGCCCCGCGCATAATTCTAGCTCTGGTCAGCAAAGATGCAGTAGCAGATGCTGAACTTGGGACACGGCGCTGGTTCCTGGCACCTCTCGGAGACAACACGGAACAGCATGATGAACTCTTGTGGATTCATATCAGGGGAGCACTAAACAACGTTGGTGATACAATGGAACATATGGGGACACAACTTTCTTCATACCCATCGCTGCGGTGTCATGTTTTCTCGAGGTCTGCATGCCCATCCGAAGACCCAGTAGAGCAAGTCTGGAGCAGAGTCAACAATCTGAAGGGACAATCTGTGTTTCTTGGGATCAAATACCCTTTCTTTGTCGGAGCCCCTAGAGTTGTTGAACTTGTAATTACTCAAGCAGCCCTGGCCCCTGATGTTGTTGCTGCTACTGCTAGTGGTGGTGTTGGTGGTGGTGGAGCTGGCAAAGAACTAGCTGCTGCTGCTCCTGGTGAAGCTGACGAAATACTTGGTGATGCTGCTGCTGGTGAAGCTGACGAAATACTTGCTAATGCTGCTGCTAGTGAAGCTGACGAAATACCTGCTGAGGCTGCTGCCGGAGTCCAGGAAGAACATACTGGTGTTGTTACTGAGGTGCCAGCACTTCCAGTGTTGATAGCAGACTGTGTGTTTGCTGCACACTCACGCGCCTATCATGTTGACACTCCAGATCCGACCTAGAGCCGAATCCACGTCGGGGGGAGGGGGCCTACAATTGGCTCATCAGTGGGGTCGTACTATTTGAAGGAGAACGAAAGATGGCCAAACGCAGCATTCTGGTTCATTCCGATGATACCACCAGCTCCAGGGACCTAGTGCTCATACTGGCAGATCCGATGAACCATTTGTCTTTATCTTTATCATTAGTTACGCTTATGTGTGTAAAGACTAACTGTGCTTATTTGTGTAAGACTAAGTTAGGCCTAACTGCGTAATATTCAGTGAAGCCCAGCTTTTCTTTCCACGCCCATAACAACAGAATTGCGCCATAGAACATACAAATGTAATGTGCATACCACGCATTTTTGCTCAGGATAACAACCACTTCAAGCAAATGATACATCGTGTACGCATTTGAACGCATCACTAGAATGTGCCACCTATTGATGATTGATGACATGGATCTAGCTTTTCTGTGCTTATTTGCATTGAATTGCTCATTGATTTGTTCACATATTTTTTGGCAATGGCTGATGAACTCCACTCTCTTGGTAACTTGCTTCGTCAGCGATCACTTGTTGATGCAATGCAAAGTACAGAACATGGTCTTCATCGTCATTCCATTTAGGTTCTCTATGTTTCGTCATCACGGAGCTACTAATTTCAAATGAAAATCTAGTAAACAATATATGTGTACATTGTTAGAGTATGCTACGAACACGGGGCATACATGTTTTTCTACAATCACAAGAAGAAAACTTGATGCATTTTCACCTTGTTGGCATTGTGCCGAACTGGGTGGATGTGGCTTTGGGGTTCAGAGAGGAAGGCGCCGTGGCTGGTGTGTGTGCGACCACGGCGACGGCGAGCTCCGATTCTGGAGGAGACCAACAGGACCGAGCATGGTCGGCATGGGTACAGATCTCACCCGGCAATGAATTCCCGTCCCCGCGCCGTGCCAATGGTGCGGTCATGGTGAGGGCGAGCTCCGATTCGGGATGGGGAGGAGAACGGGCCGAGTAGGTTTGTCCAAGTCCTAGCTTCGCGCCATGGCCGCGACCATAGATTTCAGCCCCGGAGGAAGAAGCAGACACGTAAAGGATGCATGCGCCAACGTTGCAAGCCTACATGGCAGCGACGACGGCAGCGACATAACAGCGAAAGCTGATAGGGGGGACCCAACTTGACGGCCGTTAGCCTGATTTTTTGTATTGAAACATAAAGTTGAATTCGTGCCGAAAAGGACCCTCTGAGTATTTGGCATGCCAACTATAGTCATCGCGGATGATATCAGGGAACTCGGGTACCGCGTTGCCTGGCCACCCCAACTTTCGGGGCGCAAAATGATATTCTCATTCATAGTGGCATTGGTGGCAGTCTTCTTGGGACACTCATTGGAGTAGTGACCCTTCACTCCACACTCGAAACAAGTGATCTGGGGCATGTCCTTGGCTGCGACAGGCACAACATTGCTGCCAGTTCTGGGTGCAGTGTTGTTGTTGTTGTTATTGCTCTTGGGAGGTGCACGGTTGAAATTGTTGGCATTGCCGGAGTTGTGATGGTTTCCTCCGGACTTCACATTGCCTCTGCTACGGTCGGGGTAGCTTGGGAAAGACATTGGGGGTCGGTTGTTCCTTAGTGCATATCCTGGTGAGGGGTTGGGACGGTACTTCTGGTGACTGCTGGTTCCTGATTGCTGCATCATACGACGTTTGCGGTTGTCGTTTGCCTGATTAATCTTCCCTTCCATCTTAATGGCCGAGTTGACTAGCTCTTCGAGATCCTGAAAACAGATGTTGACGAGGACAGTCTGCATTTCATCATGCAGTCCGTTCAAGAATCTTTCCTTCTGCTTGGCCTCCGTGTTGATTTCATCCGGTGCATATCTGGCAAGTGACAGGAATCTGTCACGGTATTCTACCACTGTCATTCTTCCTTGCTTCAATTCGTGGAATTCATCTCTCATCCTGTTGACTAGACCTTGCGGCACATGGGTGCGGCTGAACTTCACTTTGAATGCTTCCCATGTCATAACTTGACCATGGTTCATATTGCGGATGCTATTCCACCAAGCCCTTGCATCTCCCGCCAGATAGTGGGTGGCGAAGAGAACTTTCTCGTTTTCATCAACTCCTGCAACTTCGAGGTTGTTTTCCATTGTCTGTAACCAGTCGTCAGCATCTAATGGGTTTTCAGATTGGTTGAAGATTGGGGGATTGGTATTCTGAAATTTTTTGAGTTTGGATCCATGTTGATCCTGATTTCCATGCCCTTGGTTGTTGAGAGCCATCTGGGCGATCTGCTGTAGTGTTGCTAAGATGGCTTGACGTTCTGCCCTGCTTGCTTCACGGTCGGCGATGAGATTCTGCAAGATCTGCAGCATTGGGTCCTGCGATGAGCTGCTCCCTCCTTGGTTTCCACGCGTCATCTGAAGATTGAGATAGATATAGGGGTAAGAGGGAAATTCTAAGGTTCATGGTTTTGGTTTCAAAGCTAAAACTTTGAGTTAGACTCAGGTTTTTCAACTAACTCCATCTCATTCATGCAGACAAACACACGATACAACACACACCACAACAAGCAAAGGAAAACAGATGGTTTGAAGAACCATTTTGCAAGCTAAGATACAGTGGGACCGATACATCTCATGCTACGACAGTGCTCTAGTCCATCTACTCATCGTCGATGAAGTCGGAGTCCTCATCGTCAGCGTAGAAGTCCATGGCATCCTCCTCCAGAAAGTCATCATTGTTGCTGAGGTAAGAATCCATGTCTCCCTGGATGTCTTCACCCTCATCTTCTTCTTCCTTGGCGGCAAGTTGAGCTTCCTGCTCCTTGATGGTCTTCTCGAGGTCGGCCACCTTCTTGCGATGACGGGCGATGGTGCGATCCTTCTTTGCACGCTGGCGGCAAAGAGACTGGCGATCCTGGACAAGCAGTGCGAAAGTCTGGGCCTTCTGGTCAGCAATGGCGCGGTTCTGGTTGGCTAACTCCCTGGCATTGTCTAGTTCCTGCTGTCTGTCATGCAGCAAGAAGTCAAGATTCTCTACTTGACGCCTCAACTCTGGGTGACTTGGCATCTCCATCGGCATTCCCATGAAGTCGCGTCTTGCATAGTGAGCAAAGTGGGTTCCTTGGATTTTGTTGACGCTGAGGGCACATAGACGTGCGAGAGCTTCATGCATTTCCCTGGCTAATCCATCTAGCCAGTTGTTCTCTCTCACGGAGAACTAAATTCTCCCAGAAGTTGGTGCTTCAATGCTTCCTTTAAGATCCGTAGTGACTAACCACTTTAGGTCTCCTCCTAGGGCTCCTGGAAGTTGAGATCCAAGAAACTCCGGATGTGGGCATCCCAAGAACTCTGACGGTGAATCCAGATCCCTCTCGAAGATCAGCTGACCTCCGTTTCCCAACTGGTAAAACTTGCTGAACTGAGTCTCCATCTACAAGAAGTAAGGATGAGGAAATTAGTGAAGTGATCAAGTGTGTCAAATTTTAAGTAGTAATGTAAGAATTTGAGGAACATGAATTTTTGAGAAAGAAAGAATTCCCAAGGATAAGAGAGGAGATAGTTTTTCGTAAATACTCACTTTGGTTTGGAAATTAAGTTTTTGTTTGGACGTCCATTCTAACTAGGGTCTCCTATGGTCAGGATGGCTCTGATACCAATTTGTCAACACCCAGATTTTTAATCCCAGATGCCCGCTATGCCATACCTCGCAATCCCAGGATTACCATTTTTGCGAGACATAACGGATTGGATATCATAGTACATCATCCATTACAAACCATACATAAGGTCTTACACAAATAAGGATCTCATGATCCAGTATTAATACAACAAGCAGTGGAAATAAAAGATAAGCGTAGCGGTGGGGTCCATCTTCAGGGGCACAGGCAATGCTGACGAAGGCAGATAGTCCTAGTTATCATAGCCGTCCTGCTGGCCATCATCTTGACAGTCTCCTTCATAGTCTGGCCATGAGAATATCCAGGGACAAAAGCCATGAGTACTCTTTAAGTACTCGCAAACTACCACTAACAAGTAGTATAATTCTAAGTTAAAGTGCTAAATCTAAGTGTAACTATAAAGTTAAATTTGAAACCTAAGCTGGGTTCTGAAGCAAAGAAAGATAAAATAAAGTTCTAGAATCACTTAAGTCGAGAAGCTATTGTCTTAAACACAACCCTGTTGTGGTCAAGTCAAGATTCATCATTCATTTCATAAGTTGTTTTGAAAACATCTGACAACGAAACAGTATGGCCATTCCAACTGTCCATAACCGCGGACGCGGCTATTCGAATAGTTTGACACTCTGCAGAGGTGGTACACTTTCACCACAAGATTCGATACATCTGTCAGGGATAACCCTGAATCATCATACTTAGTATGCAGATAATCAAACATTACCTTTCCTTTACACACCCTAGTATAAGCACCTCTCCTATGAGCATGGCCTCCCAACCATGACCATCGGGCACTGCTAGCCTCAGCTCAAACCTCTCTTGCGAGGGAACTAATACTAATGCATATAAATTTCCAGCTAAGCCTTACCCAATTCAGGTAGTGTGGTTGTACGGTAAATTTGGAATGGTATCGCATCCAAATCCAACCATCAGTTTTATAAAAGGGCTAAGGCTCATGCCTCAACATTTTCATCATCATAAACCATTTGTGTTTCTCTACACATGTCAAAACATCTCAATAGAATGACTCATCATTCCAAGGTTTTCATAATTCCTTTTCACCAAGTGTTCCCATCTAAGTGACTCAAGTTTTTGATCTACTCTAAACTACTAGGTTAAGAGTGTTCACTAAGGTGGAAAATGGTGGGATCAATCCCATGCCATAGAATGACATCTAAAGGGTTCTAAATAGGTCAAGTTTTATACTTTTTATGCTACCTTCAACACAAGTAAGGGACTTTGTGTAAATTAAAGGAAGTAAAGCTTGTAAGGTAATACTTGGGGTAGTAATAGTCAAGGTGGTATGACCAAAGCATGCTCAAGGCATCTTTGCTCATTCATCTAGCTTAATTCTAGCTTGCTAACAATAGCTTGCAAGTGCTAGCTTGCATTGTTAATGGTGGCTTGCCTTGGTTGGTGCAGTGGTTGAAGTTTTCTTCTTCTTCTTCTTCTTGGTAGCACTCCTCCTCCTCGTAAGCTTGGTCGGTACTATCTTCTATAAATACATACGGAGTACACAATCACCAAACAATACTTAACTAGTCTAATTAGTACTCTAAGGCACACAATTGATAATCTATTATCATCACAAGCATCACAAGTTTTATTCACTAGTTTCCTCCTTTTTATTTTAGAAAAGTAATTTCTACTCATTGAAAAATTAACTAAGATTTAATATTCACCACTTAAAATATGGGATCATCTGGACACATGTCATCACCACATATTCTAACATGTGGGAATGGGATTTAAAGGTTGGATCATAATTACTTTGGTTTAGGTTCATTATTTAATGGTTTAAAGTGACTAGAAATGCCTATATAGCATTATTTTGGTACTAGTCCAAAGTCACTGCATGTAAACCTTGATATTATTACATATTCAGATAGGCATGATGAAATTTGATTTTTGAGAGTTGGAATCAACTCAAGAGCTAACTTGGTTGATTTTATAAAAATGTTGCAAGGTGCAAATGCTTCTGTTTTGTTATTTTCACTAGGCGAGATCTATAACTCTAATTGAATTAAATCCAATGGGCTTGGATAGATTATTTCAATACCTTTCAGGCAAAATTGGTTTCATTCAATTTGGATTTGTCAAACTCCCAGAATTGATTTTTAAACTAGTGGACAGAAACTAGATTAACTCTAAATAGAAAAAAAACTAAATTTGAATTTCTAACTCGCGCGGGAACTAACTGGGCCGGCCCAGCTACGCACAGTGCATGCAACGGGCTGCCTGACATGCGGGCTCCACCAGTCAGCGGCACAAAAACACCGAAACGGTATCTAGCATCCTGGGCAACACGATTTAAAGGGGATCTAACGGTGGAGAGTCATCGTCGATGACGGATTACTCCGGTGAGAGTCTGACCTAGACACGGTGGTGGGGGTCGATTGGGGGCGTACCAGGGCTCCAACAAGGTTGGTGAGGCGGGCAAACGGGCTGGTAGACGACGGCGAGGCGAGGCGTGGTTGTGGCGGAGCTTGGGGTGCCCGAAATCGCAGTCGCCCTTCTCCTCCTGCTGCGGCGGCTTCGGCTCCAATTCCAGCGAGGCAGAGCTTGAGCAGCGTCGGCTAGAGGTGGGTGAGGTTTAGTGAGAGGTGGGAAGTGAGTGAGTATGGAGAAATGAGGATGGGGTGGTCGCTTTATATAGGGTCGACGAGAGGGCAGAGCGGGCGCCGGTGAGGTCATCGGTGACGATGATGCGGGGCTCGCTCGGCATGGGCGAGGGCAGCGATGGATTCTCTGTCCCCCGGTGGTCCTCTCGGGCTTAAAGGCGTGGCAAGGCGAGGTCTCTACCGTTTGGGGGCGTGCGGTGAACTGAGCGCGGGCGGCGGTGTTCGACGCGGTTCCTCCGGGCTGCTGGTCGCGAGGCGGCGAACGAGGATGTCTGGGCGGTTGCTGGGCCTGCTGCGGGTCCTTCCACGCAAGGCTAGGGCTAGGCAAGGCCGGTGCTGCTCTGGCGGGCGCAACGCTCCGAGGTGATCGGCATGGCGGACAGAGGCATGGGCGCGAGCAAATGCGGCTGGTCCTCCGCTCGATTTTGGTCGGGGGTTGGTCGAGGCGGTGCGGTGTGATGGCGCCTGTCTTCCAGCTGGCGAAGGAGAGCGCGGGACGGGTTGAGACGAGCCGTCCATGGTCGACCTGCCGCATGGCGTCGGGCGGCTTGGTACTGGAGCAGCTAGGGGAGAGGGAGAGAGAGCTAGGGCCAGGGTTTTAGCTGGGGGGACAAGGGGACCAAGTTAGGCCCAAATGGTGACCAAATCCACTGCTCACTATAGTGTTTTGGAATTTTGCAAGATTTGTGTCTGCCACCTGTTTGATGAAATGGCCGCAAGAAACAAAAGTTTGAATTTTGGTTTCAAAATTTTTGAGTGATCTACACTAGTGCTAGGTAGTCTCTGGTTGCAAGGGTTTTGAAAGTGGAGCTCAATTTGATGGTTTTTGAAATAGGGGTGATCTAGGCATATGCATTGAATTCAATTTTCTCATGCCATTTAAAATAAGTATTTGAATGTTTTTAGCAGATCAAAAAGTGGGCCTTGGTACCTCATTATGTGTACTAGCAAGGGGTGTAAAGATCTAGAATTATTTGTGTTGATAAATGAGTGCTAGGAACACTCAAAGTAGTGTAGTGGATTAAAATGGCCAAAATGACCATTCCCCTTTTTTAATTGTTTTTGATTTGATTTTCTTTGGGATTTGCTTGGGAAAGGTTTAGATGATGTTTAATTTACCATACAAACATTTTACAACCAAAGAATCACAGAACCATGGCAATTCAAATCAATTCCTAAATTAAATGCTCATACACATGAATGCTTTCATTTTTAATTTGGAAAAGTTTTTGTTAACCCTAATTTTGATGATTTGGATCTTGATAAGCTTGGATTAAAGTTTTGGGATGTTACAAGGGTCTTTGATGGGAAGGAGATGGCTCTAGACTTCATTCAAGGCAAGTGGAATGACAGTTTTCATATGTTGTATAGTTTCAAAGCTCAGGTAGAGAAAATATCACCTGGTAGTGTTGTTGACATCGATTACGAGGTTGTGAAAGGGAGAGAAAAGGTCTCAGGGGGGTCAGGTATAAGCAGGCAGATAATATATGCTTCAGGAGATGTTTTGTCTGCCTGAAGGCATGCTGGAAGGGGTTCCTAGACGACTACAGGCCATACTTGGCAATAGGCGCAACTTCTTTAACAGGGAAGTTCAGGGGACATGTTGCTTCTGCTTGTGCTTTGGACTTGCATAATTGGCTTCTACCCATAGCTTATGCTGTTCTTGAGGGTGAATCAAATGAAAGCTGGACATGGTTCATGCAGAGACTACGGGAAGTAATTGGTCACCCTGAAGGCTTGGTGATACACACTGGTGCATCCAAGGGTCTTGAGAATGCTGTTGATGCTGTGTTTCCTGGGGCTGAGCATAGGGAATGCATGCGGCACCTCGCTACTAACTTCACGAAGAAGTTCAAAGGAAAGATCTTTGAAGAGGACTTGTGGCGATCAGCATACACATACATCCCAAGCACACATGCTACTTACTTGCAGAACATGTATGTAGTGCCAAAGGTGAAAAAATACCTTGAGGAACATCACACCAAGCTATGGGCCAGAAGCAAGTTTGGTGAGTTAAGCAAGGTGGATTTTGTATGCAATAATTTGGCAGAGAGTTTCGATGATAAGATTCGGGCATGAAGACACTTGGAATTGTTATTTTGTTGGATGCAATAAGACAGTGCATAATGGTGAAGATAGATTTAAGGCAAAGAATTTGTGCAAGAAAATTTGTAGGCCATAAAATAATTCCAAAGGTGGTTATATTACTGAATGCAAGAACCATGGCAATGAGAACGATAAAGGTGAGGGTGGTCAGAAGTTCCAGAACATTGGCTGGGGTTTATGCAGAATACAAGCGTGGAAGTGAACAGAGGTACACTATAGACATTGGAAACAAGACTTGTTCATGCAGGCAGTGGCAGATTACTGGTCTGCCATGTCACCTTGCAATTTACTTCATCTTAAAGCTTAGAGGTAACGGAGCTGAAATAGAGAACTATGTCGACAACTATTTCTCCGTGGACAAGTTTGCTGCAACTTATGCAGAAAACGTACCACCTATGGCCGATGAAAATGATTGGGAGATTGTCGATCCAGGGTTCAAACTTCAACCACCAGTTCTTAGGAGGCCACCTGGGAGGCCTAGAAAGCTAAGGATCAAAGCCTCCACCAATAAAGGTCCAAGGCTAGGAGCTAGGAAAAGGAAATGCGGACGTTGTGGCGGATTCGGCCATATCAAGAGGTTGTGCCAAAACCCAGTTACACATGCTATTGTCCCTGTTCACACCCCGGTGGCAGAAAATGAGGCTTCTCAGCCAGAATTGGCGGAAGAGCAGCGCGAAGACGGTGATGAGCACTCGGAGGAAAACGTACATAAGCAGCCAATTTATGAAGAAGTGGAGGTACCGGCGAGAAAAGGGTGTGAAAAGAAACAAAAGGGTAAGCGGAACGGGGAGGAAAGGGCAAATAATGGAGGTGTATTCGAATAGGAAGAAGTTGCAGAGGTGATTGAGGATGTTCTTGAGGATCTTTCGGCTAACTGCAGGAGAAATAATAAATCCTTGCCAATTTCATCTTTGTACGATTCTCCGGATGAAAGGTAAGCTTAAAAATTGTTTTATTTGCCATTTTATCATTTTTTTATCCTCATCAACTGATGCTTAATGCAGCATGGGCTAACAGACTAATAAGAGGACCAGAAAGATGCGGGCACAGTAACATCGTATGTTGAATTATATTATCGAAACTAAACTAGCCGTGTCATCTTTTATTTATATCTGGCGCGTGCAACGTGTCTATGATGGGGTCATGTGGACCAGACTACATTTTTTTAAAATATTATTACATTAATTTTTTACCTGCGTTTGGATGCGGCTATTAGTTCCCATCTCCCTTGCATTCCCATCTCCTCTGGTGCACTCCAGAATTATGGCTGTACCATCAAGTAGTAGAGTCAGCGTATTGTCCCATCAAGTGTGAACGCAACGACTTTTTTTGTTCAGAATTTGACGACTTTTGATTAGTTTGAAAGACAGAGAAACCTAAAACATGTATCTAGACATGTTTTGGGTATAGACACATTTATTAAATATGTAAAAAAACTAAGTCAGTTATATCTGGACAGGATTAGTACACTATTACAACACGCTCGATCCCTTCTCCTTAGGCGCACTCCAAATTATGGCTGTGCCATCAAGTGCTGGGAGCAGAGTCACCGTATTGTCCCATCAGATATGCCAGGGAACGCGCAGACTTTATTTTCAGGATCGGACGAGATTCGATCGACTAGTTTCAAAGACAAACACAACTAAAACATGGCCAACATATATAGATTGTGACGACAATCGACGATGAATCAGGTGACCCAGATCCAAAGAGCGCATTAAGAAACCGTACATAGATTTAATTTATGCTTAAGTGGCCCTAATCGACTATGACGCTCCCGCAGTCTCCATCATTGACGATGTTGTCCGTGTCGCCACCAAGCTCCTCCTCCGCGTCGGAATCGATGCCGATGTTCCCGACAGCGTTCCTCCTCCTCATGGATTCTTCACGGCGCGTTGCATCGATAACGGTGGAGGTCACACGCCCAGGCACTGCCCAGAAGCGCTACCTCCCTTCGGGGTTGCGCGGATTCGGGTGGATCTCCTGCCGGTGGGTTCCGCACAGCTCAATCAACGCAGCCGGCTCCTTCTTGAACAGCTTTCACCAGTACGCGCTCATATGCGAGTACCGAGCCATTGCCCTCTTCCGCTCCGACAGCTGGCGGCGGCGCTCCTCGATCTGCCTCACCAACGCGTAGTCGCGCAAGAGCGGCGCGACAGGAACCCCAGCGTAGCTGAGCTTGAAGCCAGCCGGAAGCCTCGCTAACGGCGATGCGAGTATGTCGTAGTGGGCGAACATCTGAGCCTCGTGCAAGCTGAGTTTGGGCCTCTCCCTCTCCATGGCGATGAAAGAACACGATCAGATTTTCGGCCCCAAGGTTAAGGGGATAAGGGCAAGGACGTAGGGCCAGCGTAGTTGCCACGGCCAATCAGTTTGCAGAACAGACTTCTCGCAGATCGCCCTCGCGAAGGACATCACTATCGTCCATGCACCCCGATCCAACGGCGCCTAACAATCGGGGATCGGGTCTTCTAGAAGCCTAGAGCGGTTGCTGGTTAGTTCTGCGTCCCGATTGTTTGTGGCCAACGGCGGAAGTTGAAAATAATACACATTTCAATGACACTAGTGGATCCATGTGTGGTCTCTAAAGATAACACACATCCAATGACTCTGGTTGTTGTTAGTAAAAAGAGCACACATGCAATGACTCTAGTTGTTGTTAGTGAAAAGAACACACATGCAATGACACTGGTGGATCCATGTGTGGTCTCTAAAGAGAACACACATTTCAATGACACTTGTGGATCCTTATGTGGTATGTGAAAAGAATAGTCATGAAATGACTCAGTTGTTGTTAGTAAAAAGAACACACATGCAATGACACTGGTGGATCCATAGGTGGATTATGAAAAGAGCACACATGCAATGACACCGGTGGATCCATGTGTGGTCTCTGAAGAGAGCACACATTTCAATGACTCTGGTTGTTGTTAGTAAAAAGAACACACAAGCAATGACACTGGTGGAGAGACCACACATGCAATGACTCTGGTTGTTGTTACTAAAAAGAGCACACATGGAATGACACTGGTGGATCCATGTGTGGATTGTGAAGAGAACACACATGCAATGACACTGGTGGATCCATAGGTGGTATGTGAGAAGAACAGCCATGAAATGACTCTAGTTGTTGTTAGTAAAAAGAACACACATGCAATGACTCCAGTTGTTGTTAGTGAAAAGAACACACATGCAATGACTCTAGTTGTTGTTAGTGAAAAGAACACACATGCAATGACACCGGTGGATCCATTTGTGGTCTCTGAAGAGAACACACATGCAATGACACTGGTTGTTGTTACTAAAAAGAACACACATGCAATGACACTGGTGGATCCATGTGTGTCGTGGTGGTGTCACGGCAGATGCCATGGATAGGCTAAAGGTGGGGACTAATATGCGCTAGGGGAATCCAGGGAGGGATAGTAGAGTGATTATCCACACAGAAGTTTGTATTGCAATATCTTCAAGATTACAAGTGCTCCTTGAGCTGTATTGGCGAGAGGAGGAAGAAGGAGATCTCTTACTCTTGCCTAGATCTACTGGCCCTAGGGAATCACCAAACCAACTAGTGCTCAACCAACCCCCTCTTCCAGAACCCTAACCCCCTTTATATAGAGGAGGTTCGGTCCTGGCCTAGGGCATACGTGGATGCATATTCCTAAGAATATGCCCCCTCCCAAAGTGGTAACCCGACCGGGGTGCTTTTCCCCCACGTCACACATTCTTTAGCGAAGTAAGCCTCTGCGGCGCCCGCGTCAGCTGACGTGAGCGTCGTCACCCTTGTCGGCCATGACCCGATGGTCCTGCCCTTGCTTTATTCGCTCATGCAGTGCGTACCGGACCTTCTTTTTTGACCAGAAAGATTCCTTCCTTCTCCCAGAAGCTAAGCGAGGATCCGGATCATAGTAGATCCGCTCACACCTGTTCCTACATATAAGTTAGACAAGCACTTCCGACTTACCCCTTAAGTCAGATGAGACAATGTTAGGCGACTCCCCCTGGTCCGGGTTACTCCGTGATCCGGCCTGCCTTGAGGTGACTCGGCCAGCATCCGCTTTGGGCTTGCCGAACCTCGGCTAACTCGGCCCTTATACCCCGGAGTGACCCTACCCGGGGGTATCCCCCCAACATTAGTCCCCGAAGCTGGTGCGGTCTTAGCTGCCTTTGCCGCTAAGGCAACATCAGGTTCATTTATGTTCGACCCTCAGACGTTTAATTCCAGGTTAGCTCCTTATCTCGGATTATATGGATTTACGTTCCCTTTGCACGTTCCAAGTTTTCACTTGCCGGCCGGGTCACCACTTTGGCTCGGATCCCATGGTTATCATTGTTTGATCCGGGCCCCGTTTCCTTCTCTCATACGCCAACCCACGTGGAGGCTAATCATTGCCTCGTCTTATTTTAAGGGCCTGCATAGTAACCGCCACAGTAATTGTCAGTTATCACTGTGCGTGGGTCACGTCATGCCTGCCTCCTCGTTTACCGCAACAGCGCGTCGTGTCATGGGATTGCTTCTACTATGTGGCCCCCTGTGTGGCTTTTCTCTGATTGGCTGATGCCGGTGATACACGGCCACACCGTGTGGCTCGTCGGCGCAGCGCGATCCCACTCATCGATCACTAGGGGTGATTAAATAGGAGGGGCGCGTCCCTTAGCGTTTTTCCACCTCTGCGCCCCTTTGCCCGTTGCGTTTTCTCCTTCGTCTTCCCTGCGACCATGCCGCCGCCGGTGCTTTCTAGCAGCAGCGCCGCCGCCGCACCTTCCCGTGCCTCCGCACCGCAGCCACCGTTGCACAACTTCTTAGCCACGGGTCCTCGCCAATCTAGGCCACAGATCCCTGCCGCCGCTAGCTCCAGCGAGGATAGAGAATACGAGATGACGGAGGAGGAGCTCGTCGTCATCGAGCAGGAGATGGAGGAGGACGCCGGCGCGGCGGACCGCGGCGCGTGGGCCGGTTCGTGGGTCTGTCAAGACAACATCGACTGGCTCTACCGGACCAGGCGTATTCCCGCCAGCGTCATCGCTCATCTCTCCTCTGCCGAACTAGCCCCCTCACCCAATCCGGGTGAGTTCGTCGTATTCCTATCCCACTTCCAACGGGGATTTGGTCTCCTGGTGAGCGACTTCTTCCTGGATTGGGTCAGGACGTATCACCTGCAGCCGCACCATCTCCCAGCGAACGCAATCACCTCTCTTTATGCCTTTGCCTCTATGATCGAGGGCTACACCGGACTATGGCCCACGAAGGAGCTGTGGATCCGGTTCTTCGGTCTTCGTCGCAACGTCGTCCCCAATATCCACGTAGAGTCGGAGGATAAGAATCTCACCCAGCTCGGAGCTGCCTCCATCTCGCCCCGGAGATTTTCAGTCTTTCCCCGGGTCACCGGGCTTGACTCCTACAAAGGATGGGCCCGGACCTTCTTCTACGTCCGGAATGAGGGTACCGAAGATTTGATTCGGTTGCTGCCCTACGCTTCGGGCCCACCTGACACGGATTTTTGGGAGGAGGTCCCCAAGAAACCCACAACTCTGGCCAACCAAGTTAACAAGAGGTTCGTGGAGTTGAAGAAGCTCGGATTGTGCAACAAGGATGCTATGATCACGTTCGTGCGCAACCTAATCTCTCCCCTCCAGAAGCGCTCCCACAAGTTGTGCCACATGAGCTTCGGACGCGACCCCAACTGAACCTCCTCCTTTGAACTGAGCAACACCGAGATCTTTCGCCGGGTTAAAGCTCTTTTCACCACGCACAAGGATTTCTCCGCCGAATGGACGTGGGGAATCGAGCACTACTACCGTGACAGGGTCCCTCCCGCGGTAAGCTTCACGGGGCAAACTTATTTCGGATCAAGTATGTGTCAGTTTTTGTTATATTTCTGACTCTATTCTTCATGCTTTTTCTCAGTTGTTCCTTCAGCAAACTCTCGAGGATGGTACGGATCCGACCCTTAAGTGGGCGCCGGACCGAGAAATCCCGGATGAGGAGGAGCCGGACCAGGAGATGTTCCTCCCTATGACCGACGCCACCAAACGACCCAGCGGTAAATTATCTTCTCTTAGAGATTGGCCTGATGATGAGGATGACTCGGATATCGACGTGATTGAACCCGTTGAGACTGTCCCTCTTTCTTTTGCCTTTCCAGCATCAGCTAACCCCGGTGGGCATATCCACGAGGATCCTCCACTTGCTACGGGTGAGCCGGTTCCGGTGGTGTCGAAGAAGAAGCGCGGAGCCGCATCAAGTTCTTCCTCCGAACCTTCTCAGCCCACAAAAAGGCAAAAGAAGATCGGAGACAAGATTGCCTCCAAGCGGGCAGGCAAAGCCCCGGCACGGAGGGCCCGGAAACCCAAGGAGGCTGAAACCTCGGATGCGTAAGTCATTTCTCATTGCGTAACTCACTTTTCCTTGCATCGGGGTAATTTCACTCCTGACATTATTCTCTTTTGCAGGCCTCCTACGGAGGTCCCTCAGAGCGGATCGAGCATCTCTTCTCCCCTTCGGTCCGGCCCTTCTCCTCCTCGTGACGACGAGTCACGCCCGCTGAGCCCTATTACGGAGGGCTCTGCGGCTGCTCCGGGTTCCACAGTACCTCATCGAGAGGGACACGACCTCGGAGCAGGAGGGGTCGGTTCGGCCGAGGCGACGGTGTCCACCACTTCGGCACTGCCGCAACCAGCAACCACCGAGTCTATCACAACACCAGCACCAGCAGCAGCTCCAGTACCAGCAACCGAGCCAGCACCTACCCCGGCACCAAGGAAACCAACAACAGCTCCAGTGCCAAGTTCCTCTGCCTCTTCCGAGTCATCTCAGCCTCGGCGAGGAACCATTCCAGCAACTTCCAAAGGGAAATCCACCGTGGTTACTTCTTCCCAGCAAGCTAAAGGCAAAAAGGCTCCGGATACTGCCAAGTCTACATCCGTCGAGGCCGGGCAGCGAACCCTGTCATCGATGCTTCCGAAGAAATCACCAGTAGCGACAGATGCGCAACAGATGGTTCTGCACACCAACCCAGCTCTTGCTCTAGTTGAGAGGAAGGAGCTCATGCGAAGGGCTTGGTGGCACCCCACATGCCCACTGGCGAATGGTACCCTTCGAGCCTTATCGAGTTCGTTATGAACTAGAACAAGGCGGAGTTCGTCCACAACGACGATCTCCTGGAAAAGTTCGGCCCCGCAGAATTTTCTGCCCAGATGAATACTGCCGCCAAGGCAATTAACCTCGCGGGGCGAATGATGGAGGTATGTAAACTTCAAAACCAACGTAGATAATAGCTGGGTTTGAGAAAAGTCCTTTACATGCTGTAGATAATAACTATTAGTCCCCGAGCCTCCGGGGGAGTAGCTTGTTACTCGGCCGGATGCTCATTAGAAAACCAACGTAGCTGCATTTAAACTTCAAATATGCACATACCTAGAGCCGGGTTAAGTTCCACTTGGCCCGGATCTCGCACACTTCGAATATGCACACACCTAGAGTCGGGTTAAGTTCCACTTGGCCCGGATCTTGGACACTTCGAATATGCACACACCTAGAGCCGGGTTAAGTTCCACTTGGCCCGGATCTTGTACACTTCGAATATGCACACACCTAGAGCCGGGTTAAGTTCCACTTGGCCCGGATCTTGCACACTTCGAATATGCACACACCTAGAGCCGGGTTAAGTTCCACTTGGCCCGGATCTTGCACACTTTGAATATGCACACACCTAGAGCCGGGTTAAGTTCCACTTGGCCCGGGTCTTGTACACTTCGAATATGCACCAAGCTAATTTTACACTTCTATACTTCTTTCAGGTAACCACCAATCGCCGGAGCGCCGAATTTTAATGCCTGCTTGATACCCACAAGATCCTGCGTGCAAAACATGTTGCACTTGGTGCAGAACATGAAAAGAGAGGTAATTTTCTCCCTCGGCACCTCTCTGTTTTTCTTTAATTTCTTCTGCCGAACTAATGTCCTCATTCGGTTTCTGCAGCTGTGGTTGAGGCTGAGAACAAAATCATGCGGAAGAACTTGGAGGAAATCCGGGGTATGTTCTCTTTTGTTTGTCCTCTCAGTGTTTTCCATTTCTTCTTCTCCTTGGCTTGGCAAACATTCACTCCTCGGCTCTGCCGGGTCAACATATTATTTCAGAATCGCTTGAGGATAGTGTGCCCGTGCCTGATATGATGCTGCATTTTCTCGAACAAGCAGGGCATCATCAAGCTGAGCTGAAGAAGAAGAATGATGAGCTTGCCCTCCTCCGGACCAAGGACGACGAGATAGCCAAGCTCAAGCCTGAGATGGAGAAGATGAAGGCCCAACACAAAACCGAGCTCCAAAAAGTTGGCCAGAACTTCACCGAAGAGCGTGAGCGCCTTACTCTCCAGATCTCTAAGGGCTAGGACCTACTCAGAGAATCCGACATCCAGCTTGGGTCGGCAAACGCTGAGCTTGAGCAACTTCACAAAAGACGCGATGCCTGCATCAAGGAGTTGACCCGGATCCATAGCCATATTTCTCATAAGTTCCTTTCCCTTGTCCGACATAACCCTCTGGGTTACCTCATATGTCTTTTCTTTACCTTCTTCCTTTGCCTTGTTTCCAGACCACTTTCCATAGGGTACTGCGATTGCCAGCGCTGCCGTTGCCAAATTTCGCCGAGAGAGGGGTACTCCCATTGCTCTTGATGGTGAGAACATTCCCTTAGACATGGAGGACCTATTGGTCAGCTTGTCCTCTCGTGTGGAGACCATCAAGAATTATGGCAAGGATATCCTCGACGTTGCAGTTCGGATTTTCAATACGTTCTGGCCCGGAGAGAGTAGCCCGGACACCATCGCGACTCTCGTCGAGAAATTATTGGGAGTTGAGACCCAGCTTGACCTCTGGAGAGAATCTGCTGGTCGTGCTGCAGCTGACACCATCCTTCATCATATTCTCACATGGTACGAGAAGATCGACCTCAGCCTCCTCACACGCCGGCGCACCGGATCCAGATGGACCGATGATCCGGAGTGGGTAGCTCGGCGCCAGGCTTGCGCCTACAGCCTCGTTGAATATTCTCCTATTCATGACTGGGTTGAAGGACCGAGCTTCCTGGAATCCGCTAGGGGCGAGCAGAATGAGAATGTTGAAGATGGGTCAGATGAGGACGGGGAAGATGATGCTTCAAATATTGAAGACATCGACGACGATGCCGAACCTGCTCCTCCTACTGCTCCTTAGTTCTAAAAAACTTGAAAATTTATCAGATCCTCGGTATGCCGGGTGCAATTGTATGCCGGATATGTGATATTTTGCTACTATATTTTTATGCCAGATTAACTTGGGCGTAGTCCCCGAGTTTCATTTTCTTGTTCGTTCAATTCTCTGGCTCGGTCCATGTATACCTTGATTCGGTTTTACGACTTATGAATCCGAGCTTCAAAAATTGTTTTAACAATACTTAGAAACTTTGAGGCTTGGCTCAAAATAATTCAGCATAATAACTTGAAAATAAATACAGGGTTAGTCCGAAAAAAAAACGTTAGCTCGAATAAATTCGTTTCCTTAGTCGTTTTTCATGTGCTGCACAATTCCAAACGTGTTCCCTTGCTTGCCATGAAGCCAATTCTTGTTGGACAGCAGCAAGTCGAAGGGTTGGGTTTTTGGTGCTCACACATTACTAATCCGGGTTAAGTAGAACGACTTATTCCAGCTACCGCATAAGAAATTACGACAAACATTATTAAGGCAGTCCGCGAGTTACTGCTCGAGGCGCTGCTATTTCATTGATAAACTCATTGCCGACATACATACCGACATATGAGATTACTCGGATACATACATTTCTTAGCTAAGTGTAGAAGGGACGAAGTAGTGCTACATTCCACGGTCGTTTGGATTCCTCTCTGGACCTGTCCGCCTTGTTCTTTTCCTGTGGCTTTGCATCTATGAGATAGTAAGAATCATTGTGCAATGCTTTGCTCACAATGAATGGCCCTTCCCATGGGGGGGATATTTTATGCATGCTAGTAGTACGTTGTACCAACCGGAGCACCAGATCGCCTTCCCGAAAGACTCGGGGGCACACTTTCCGGCTATGATAGCGTCGGAGATTTTGCTGATATATGGCGGATCTGGACAGTGCCAGTTCTCTCGCTTCTTCCAGCAGATCAACATCATTTTGCCGGGCTTCTTGCACTTCGGCTTCTGTGTATTGGGTGACCCTAGGCGAATCATGCTCTATGTCGGCTGGTAATACAGCTTCTGCCCCATATACCAGAAAAAATGGCATATAGCCTGCTGATCGATTCAGAGTTGTTCTTAAGCTCCATAGTACCGCTGGTAGTTCTTCTATCCAGCACCCTGCTGATCTTTGCAGTGGCTCAATGAGCCGGGGTTTTATCCCAGATAATACTAATCCGTTGGATCTTTCCACTTGTCCGTTCGATGCGGGGTGGGCTACCGAGGTGACATCGAGTCGGATCTTCTTATCTCGGCAGAAGCGCGCAAATGCTCCTTCCGCAAAATTTGTTCCGTTGTCAGTTATAATACTGTGTGGATAACCGTATCTCAAGATGATGTCTTTGAGAAATGTCACGGCCGTAGCTCCATCACATTTTCTTATAGGTTTCACTTCAATCCATTTTTTAAACTTGTCCACCATGACCAAAATGTGTGTCATGTTCCCTCTTGCTGGTTTGAACGGGCCAACCATATCCAAGCACCATACAGCAAATGGCCACGTAATTGGTATGGTCTTGAGTTCCGACATAGGCATATGTGTCTTGGTGGCGTACCTCTGACAACCATTGCATTTTCTCACCAGATCTTCTGCTTGTTCCAAGGCACTTGGCTAGTAGAACCCATGTTGGAACGCCTTTGCCACAAAGGCTCGGGATGAGGCATGATGCCCACATTCTCCTTGGTGTATATCTCGCAGGATGTCAAGCCCTTCTTCCGGGTCAACGCATCTTTGGAGGACATTGGTTACACTCCATTTGTACAACTCGGAATTGACGATTGTGTATGCTTTTGCTCTCCTCTGAGTTTGCCTAGCTAACACCTCCTCAGCGGGTAACGTTCCATCTTTCAGGAATTGGAATATAGGCAGTGCCCAAGCTGGTATGGCTCATGGAGGGAATATCTCCTCATCAATTTACATCTGATCCACCGGCATAACTTCAGCCGGATCACGCTGAGCAGTCCTCGGGTCTAGCGAGGTAGTCCCCGGGTTTGCCGAGGCAGTCCCCGGGTTTGCTGACGCAGTCCCCGGGTCTCGCGTACCACCTCCCATGTCAATGTCCATGGGCTCAGCTCCGGATTCCGTATTTTCCGGGACATAGATCGAGTCGGTTCCTGGGGACGGACTGATAGATGGTTTTCTCAGGTGTTCCAATGCTACACCCGGTGGAATCGCCTGTCTGGTGGATCCGAGCTTTGACAACATGTCGGCAGCAGCGTTTTCCACTCGGGGTACATGGTGAAATTCACACCCCTCGAAATAACCAGATATCTTCTGCACGTGAAATTTGTATAGTGCCATGTTTGGATCCAGGGCGTCCCATACTCCGGACACCTGCTGCACCACCAGATCCGAGTCGCCAAAGCATATTATCCGACGTATGCCAATCTCCTTTGCCACTTTGAGCCCATGCACAAGAGCCTCATACTTAGTGACATTGTTCGATGCCGCGAAATGGATCTGCAATACGTACTTTAGGTGGTCCTTCTTTGGTGAGGTAAGCACAACCCCGGCGCCTAGCCCGGTTTTGGTCTTCGGCCCGTCAAAGTGCATCCTCCAGTAATTCGGATCCGGTGGCGGTGGTTCGTATTGTACCTCGGCCCAATCCACAAAAAAGTCCGCCACAGCCTAAGGTTTGATCGCTTCTCTTCTGTCATATTAGGGCGCATAAGGGGCTAACTCAATTGCCCATTTTGCAATTCTGCCACTCGCATACTTATTACCCATTATCTCGGATATGGGGGCTTCACAAATTACTTTGATGGGGTGCTCCTCAAAGTAATGCTTTAACTTCTTTGCCGCCATATAGACACCATATGCCACCTTTTGAAAGTGCGGGTAGTTCTGTTTCGAGGCAGACAATACCTCGCTCAGGTAATACACTGGCCTCTGCACCGACTTACCCTCTTCAGTGTGCTCCACTATGATTACTGCACTTACAACTCGGTTGGTTGCGGCTACGTAGAGCAACATTGGCTCCTTTGATAGTGGAGAGGCTAACACTGGCACGGTGGCCAACATCTTATTTATGTGGCCAAAGGCTTCATCGGCCTATGGCGTCCAAACAAATTTATCCGACTTTTTCATGAGTTGGTAGAGAGGCAGTGCCTTTTCTCCCAACCGACATACAAATCGACTCAACGATGCCAGGCATCCAGTGAACTTCTGGACATCATTGAGACACTTCGGCAACTCCATTCGTTCGATGGCTCGGATCTTAGTTAGATTAACTTCGATACCTCGGCTGGAGACGAGAAATCCGAGTAATTTTCCAGCCGGGACACCGAAGGTACATTTTTTCGGGTTAAGCTTCATCCGGAACCTTCTCAAGTTCGCGAATGTTTGCCTTATGTCATCAAGGAGCGTTGTACTTTCCTTGGTCTTGATAACCACATCATCCACATATACTTGTACGTTTTGACCTATTTGGTCGTGCAAACATTTTTGTATACATCTTTGGTACGTTGCACCTGCATTATGTAAACCAAACGGCATAGTGCGATAGCAGTAAGCCCCGTACGGGGTAATAAATGCAGTCTTTATTTGATCATCCGGGTTTAGAGGTATCTGGTGGAAGCCAAAATATGCGTCAATGAATGACAACAGTTTGCATCCCGCGGTCGAGTCTATGACCTGATCTATCCTTGGCAGTGGAAATGGATCTTTTAGACACGCCTTGTTCAGGTTCGTGTAATCGATACACATACGCCAAACCACTGCCACGTTCGGATCATCCTTCTTCTTTTCTACCAGCACCGGATTAGAGAGCCAATCTGGATACAGTACCTCCATGATAAATCCTGCTGCCAGTAACCGAGCTATCTCGTCTCCAATGACTTTTCTCCTATCCTCGGCGAAGCGGCGGAGAGGTTGCTTCACCGGCCTTGCTCCGGGTCTTACGTTCAAAGAGTGCTCGGCCAACTCCCTCGGAACACCTTGCAAGTCCTGTGTAGACCAAGCAAAAATATCCCGATTCTCACGGAGGAAGTTGACGAGATCGCTTTCCTATTTGTTAGTTAACCCGGCACAAATTGTTACGGTGCGCTCTGGAAACATGTTATCAACTGGAATCTTCTTGGTGTCCTTTGCGGCTTGAAATGAGACGCTGGCATGCGGGTTACTTAATGCCGGCATATATTGCTGCGCAGACTGAGCTAATGCCGCCACCTCTTGGATTTTTCTTTTCTCTTGCGCAATCACGAGTGACTCGGCTAGGTTAGACCCGGCTGAAGCACACTCCATGGAATGTCGGAAATCTCCAGCAATGGTAATCGCTCCATTTGGCCCGGGCAATTTCATCTTCAGATAACTGATGTGACAGCTTGCCATGAATTTGTTCAATGCTGGTCTTCCGAGTAATGCATGATATGCACTTTCCAAGTTCACCACCTCAAACTCCAGATTTTCAGTTCGGCAGTTATCCCTTGTGCCGAATAGCGCGTCGACCCGGACTTTGCCTATGGGCTCACAAGAAATGTCTGGTACAATGCCATGGAAAGTTGTTCTCGTAGACTGGAGCATGTTCTCCGAGATGCCCAACTTGCGCATCGTATCCGCATACATGATGTTAATGCTACTCCCATTATCAATCAAAACCTTGGAGAACCTCACATTGATGTTCGGTCCAATGAATGTCGGATCCAGCACTAACGCATATGAACCTGGACTCGGCATAAGTTTAGGATGATCTTTGATGTTCCAGGTGATTTCCTGGTCCGACCAAGGCATGTACCTCGTCACTGCGGGCATGACCGCATTGACCTCCATATGTCGGCGCTGCAAGCTCTTTCTATCTGTTTCCTCAGTCGTGAACACACAATAACTCTGGTGATGTTCCCTGTACTCATTCCTTCCCTCGTTTCTAGGGTACCTCTGATCCGTTTGTTGCTGATTTTCCACCTGATGCACCGCATCCCTTCTCTCATTGTTGTCATACCTCGGCGGAGGGGGAGGAAACATTAGCTGTTGCGTGTTCGCTCCGGAGAGCAATTGCTGCCGGGGTAACTCCTGCCGAGGTTGATCATTCCGGGGTGCCTGAGCATTCCCCGAAACACCTTGCTCTATCTTACGCATCCACTCACATTGCCTCGTCGTGTGACCCGCCGGGCTATTCGGATTTGGCGTGTGAAACTTACACGGCTGGTCCAGCATCGACTCATAGGTATACCTCGGACGGTCTTTCTTTTCCTGCCACTGTTTCTTCTGCTCCGTAGTCCATGTTTTCTTGCCATCATTTCTTGGAGTCCACTGCCCTCCAGTTCTCTGGCGTTGGTTACTCCCTGATCCGGGTTGATCTTGATTCACAGCTGCAACTTGTTGCGAACCGTAACGATGATCCGGTCTATCATCTCTCCTTTTTCCTCTGTAATCATTCCTCCGGGATGACCCATCTCCTTCCCTCTGATAGTATTCCTCGTTTGACTCGTTTGAGGGGAGCCTAGGTTGAGTCGGATCGCCCAAAGCATACGAATCAGCGATCCGGATCATCTTTGCCAGTGTAACTGGCATTTTCCTTTGCAGCTTCATCCACAGCTCGCTGTCGTATCTGCACCCTTGCACAAACCACGCTATGGCCTACGACTCTATGACGCCCTCACACGAGTTTCTCACGGTACACCACCGGGTCAAGAATTCATGATCTGTCTCGTTAGGTCTTTGCTTGCACATTGCTAGGGTCTGCGGTCTGTTCGGCCTCTAATACGTACTTGAGAAGTTGCTGATAAACATTTCTTCAAAATCTATCCAGCAGTTCATGCTTCCAGGTGGTAAATTATTCAGCCATACTCTGGACGGGCCTTCCAACATCTAGGGCACGTAATGTACATCCCATCTCAAGTTGCCAGTTGCAATTTTCACCGCCGTAGCGTAGTTTATCAGCCAATCCTCCGGCTTGGTACTGCCATCATACGTCTTCGTGCCTCTGGGTAATTGGAAGTTGGGTACCGGCGGTTCCTTCATGATCCGGGGTCCAAAGCATGCTGGACCCGGAGGACCTTGACATTCGATCTGTTCCGACCTATACAGGCGATCTAGTTTTAACCTGGTGTCATCCGGCATTAAATCCCTGCTTCCCAATCTCGACCCTATCACATGATAGTCTGGTCTGGGATATCCTGCGTTCACCATCTCCGAATTACCGTCGTTGTATCGGTTTTGCTCTTGTCGCGCACCTTTCTGCTGCATACCTCGGCCGGCGCTTTGCTCTTGCCTTGGTATATTCTGTTGCTGCGGTTGTCCTGCTCCTGCGGAGTTGCGCTGTCCGGCATTGCCGTTGGCAGCATTCCCTTGACCGGCATTGCCTTGGTCGTGATTACCTCGGCCAGCTTCACCTCGGCTCACACTCCGTCGATCATCATTTTTCTGCATCTCTCTTTCTTTTCCCACACGCGTTGGGTCATACGGGACAATCTGTTTGTTCCGTCTGGCCGAGGTTACTACCTCTTCTCTCCTTGGACCGCCATGAGGCGATGATGCGGCTCCAGCGGACTTATCCGGGTTACCCATCACCGAATGGACAATCTTGGAAGCCCCAGATCTCTCCGGGTTAGCTCTCAGCAGCTCCTCGTTCTGCCTGTTCGCGATCCGAACTAGCTCGTTAACCCTGTCTTGCTGTCTTTGACGGGCCTCACCCGTCAGACCCTCTAGCTCGGATGCAGCCGCATCTGCTGCTCTGAGGTTTTTCGCCGGGGTACTATACTTCGGCAACCCCACAGACAGATAGTTTTCCGACCCTTCTGCTCCATCATCACCTTCTCTGTTCATCTCGCTTATGAGATTTCTCCCTTTTACCTTTACCGTATCAACTTTGTTTGCCCTTGCGTACTCACGCAGCGTCATCTTCAGCGACTGCTGAGCCGCGGCTACTTTCTTTGCGCCTGAGCCGGATCTACCACTGCTGCTACCGGGTTAGCCAAGCTATCCATAGATTCCCTCAGTACGTTCTTAGGCCTCTCTAGTGGAGGTCCTCTACCTTTCCTCGGTGCCTTAGGTGTTACCTCCGGGTCTGGCGCTGGGTCCTTGCTTGCGCCTACACCTGGCGCAGTCATCATCACCTCCGCTTGGTCCGGGGAGCGAGCGATACGCGCCCCGCGAGCCACAGTGAGGGGTGGTTCCCCCGCATCGACGACACGACGCGGATGAACGCACGAGACATCCACAGCAACGTAGACCTGGTGCGCACCGAGCTTGACAAAGAGGCCGTTGCGCGGAAGCGGGCGCGTGCCGAAGCAGCCAGCGTTGTCGCTGACGAAATCCAGCGCTCCAAAGCGCTGAACGAGCCCGGAGACGATGCGTTTGCCGGTGCCGATGAAGTTTCCTGTCCAGATCTTCACCTCTGCTAGCGCCGCTAGCCCCACGGTGGGTGCCAACTATCGTGGTGGTGTCACGGCAGATGCCATGGATAGGCTAAAGGTGGGGACTAATATGCGCTAGGGGAATCCAGGGAGGGATAGTAGAGTGATTCTCCACACAGAAGTTTGTATTGCAATATCTTCAATATTACAAGTGCTCCTTGAGCTGTATTGGCGAGAGGAGGAAGAAGGAGCTCTCTTACTCTTGCCTAGATCTACTGGCCCTAGGGAATCACCAAACCAACTAGTGCTCAACCAACCCCCTCTACCAGAACCCTAACCCCCTTTATATAGAGGATGTTCGGTCCTGGCCTAGGGCATACGTGGAGGCATATTCCTAAGAATATGCCCCCTCCCAAAGTGGTAACCCGACCGGGGTGCTTTTCCCCCGCGTCACACATTCTTTAGCGACGTAAGCCTCTGCGACGCCCGCGTCAGCCGACGTGAGCGTCGTCACCCTTGTCGGCCATGACCCGGTGGTCTTGCCCTTGCTTTATTCACTCATGCAGTGCGTACCAGACCTTCTTTTTTGACCAGAAAGATTCCTTCCTTCTCCCAGAAGCTAAGCCAGGATCCGGATCATAGTAGATCCAGCCACACCTGTTCCTGTATATAAGTTAGACAAGCACTTCCGACTTACCCCTTAAGTCGGATGAGACAATGTTAGGCGACCCCCCTGGTCCGGGTTACTCCGTGATCCGGCCTGCCTTGAGGTGACTCGGCCAGCATCCGCTTTGAGCTTGCCGAACCTCGGCTAACTCGGCCCTTATACCCCGGAGTGACCCTACCCGGGGGTATCCCCCCAACAATGTGTGGATTTTGAAGAGAACACACATGCAATGACACTGGTTGTTGTTACTAAAGAACACACATGCAATGACACTGGTGGATCCATGTGTGGATTGTGAAGAGAACACAAATGCAATGATACTGGTTGTTGTTACTAAAAAGAACACAGATGCAATGACACTGGTGGATCCATGTGTGGATTGTGAGAAGAACAGACATGCAATGACACTGGTGGATCCATAGGTGGTATGTGAGAAGAACAACCATGAAATGACTCTGGTTTGTTGTTAGTAAAAAGGAAACACATGCAATGACACTCGTTGATCCAAAGGTGGATTGTGAAAAGAGCACACATGCAATGACTCCATTTGTTGTTAGTGAAAAGAACACACATGCAATGACACTAGTTGTTGTTACTAAAAAGAACACACATGCAATGACACTGGTGGATCCATATGTGGATTGTGAAAAGATCACACATGCAATGACTCCAGTTGTTGTTAGTGAAAAGAACATACGTGCAATGACACTGGTGGATCCATGTGTGGTATTTGTAGAGAACACACATTTCAATGACACTGGTGGATCCATATGTGGTATGTGAAAAGAACACACATGCAATGACTCTGGTTGTTGTTAGTGAAAAGAACACACATGCAATGACACTGGTGGATCCATAGGTGGTATGTGAAAAGAACACACATTTCAATGACTCTGGTTGTTGTTACTAAAAAGAACACAGATGCAATGACACTGGTGGATCCATGGGTGGATTGTGAAAAGAACACACATGCAATGACACTGGTGGATCCATAGGTGGTATGTGAAAAGAACACACATTTCAATGACTCTGTTTGTTGTTACTAAAAAGAACACACATGCAATGACACTGGTGGATCCATGTGTGGTCTTTGTAGAGAACACACATTTCAATGACACTGGTGGATCCATATGTGGTATGTAAAAGAACACACATGCAATGACTCTGGTTGTTGTTAGTGAAAAGAACACACATGCAATGACACTGGTGGATCCATAGGTGGTATGTGAGAAGAACACACATTTCAATGACTCTGGTTGTTGTTACTAAAAAGAACACACATGCAATGACACTGGTGGATCCATGGGTGGATTGTGAAAAGAGCACACATGCAATGACACTGGTGGATCCATATGTGGTATGTGAAAAGAACACACATGCAATAGCTCTAGTTGTTGTTAGTGAAAAGAACATACATGCGATGACACCAGTGGATCCATGTGTGGTCTCTGAAGAGAGCACACATTTCAATGACTCCAGTTGTTGTTACTAAAATGAACACACATACAATGACACTGGTGGATCCATGTGTGGTCTTTGAAGAGAACGCACATGCAATGACACTGGTTGTTGTTACTAAAAAGAACACACATGCAATGACACTGGTGGATCCATGTGTGGATTGTGAAGAGAACACACATGCAATGACACTGGTGGATCCATAGGTGGTATCTGAGAAGAACAGCCATGAAATGACTCTGGTTGTTGTTAGTAAAAAGAACACACATGCAATGACACTGGTGGATCCATAGGTGGATTGTGAAAGGAGCACACATGAAATCACTCCAGTTGTTGTTAGTGAAAAGAACACACCTGCAATGACACTGGTTGTTGTTACTAAAAAGAACGCACATGCAATGACACTAGTGGATCCTTGTGTGGATTGTGAAAAGAGCACACATGCAATGACTCCAGTTGTTGTTAGTGAAAATAACATACATGCAATGACACTGGTGGATCCATGGGTGGTCTCTATAGAGAACACACATTTCAATGACACTACTGGATTAATATGTGGTATGTGAAAAGAACACACATGCAATGACTCTGGTTGTTGTTAGTGAAAAGAACACACATGCAATGACACTGGTGGATCCATAGGTGGTATGTCAAAACAACACACATTTCAATGACTCTAGTTGTTGTTACTAAAGATAACACACATGCAATGTCACTGGTGGATCCATGGGTGGATTGTGAAAAGGGCTCACATGCAATGACACCGGTGGATCCATATGTGGTATGTGAAAAGAACACACATGCAATGACTCCAGTTGTTGTTAGTGAAAAGAACACGCATGCAATGACACTGGTGGATCCATGTGTGGTCTCTAAAGAGAACATACATGCAATGACACCGGTTGTTGTTACTAAAAAGAACACACATGCAATGACACTGGTGGATCCATAGGTGGTATGTGAGAAGAACAGCCATGAAATGACTCTGGTTGTTGTTAGTAAAAAGAACACACATGCAATGACACTGGTGGATCCATAGGTGGATTGTGAAAAGAGCACACATGAAATCACTCCAGTTGTTGTTAGTGAAAAGAACACACCTGCAATGAGACTGGTTGTTGTTACTAAAAAGAACACACATGCAATGACACTAGTGGATCCTTGTGTGGATTGTGAAAAGAGCACACATGCAATGACTCCAGTTGTTGTTAGTGAAAATAACATACATGCAATGACACTGGTGGATCCATGGGTTGTCTCTATAGAGAACACACATTTCAATGACACTACTGGATTCATATGTGGTATGTGAAAAGAACACACATGCAATGACTCTGGTTGTTGTTAGTGAAAAGAACACACATGCAATGACACTGGTGGATCCATAGGTGGTATGTCAAAACAACACACATTTCAGTGACTCTAGTTGTTGTTACTAAAGATAACACACATGCAATGTCACTGGTGGATCCATGGGTGGATTGTGAAAAGGGCTCACATGCAATGACACCGGTGGATCCATATGTGGTATGTGAAAAGAACACACATGCAATGACTCCAGTTGTTGTGAGTGAAAAGAACACGCATGCAATGACACTGGTGGATCCATGTGTGGTCTCTAAAGAGAACACACATGCAATGACACCGGTTGTTGTTACTAAAAAGAACACACATGCAATGACACTGGTGGATCCATAGGTGGTATGTGAGAAGAACAGCCATGAAATGACTCTGGTTGTTGTTAGTAAAAAGAACACACATGCAATGACTCCAGTTGTTGTTAGTGAAAAGAACACAGATGCAATGACTCCAGTTGTTGTTAGTGAAAAGAACATACATGCAATGACACCGGTGGATCCATGTGTGGTCTCTGAAGAGAGCACACATTTCAATGACACTGGTTGTTGTTACTAAAAATAACACACATGCAATGACACTGGTGGATCCATGTGTGGATTGTGAAGAGTACACACATGCACTAACACTGGTGGATCCATAGGTGGTATGTGAGAAGAACAACCATGAAATGACTCTGGTTGTTGTTAGTAAAAAGAACACACATGCAATGACACTGGTGGATCCATGGGTGGATTGTGAAAAGAACACACATGCAATGACTCCAGTTGTTGTTCGTGAAAAGAACATACATGCAATGACACCGGGGGATCCATGTGTGGTCTCTGAAGAGAGGACACATTTCAATGACTATGGTTGTTGTTAGTAAAAAGAAAACACATGCAATGACACTGGTGGATCCATGTGTGGTCTCTGAAGAGAACACACATGCAATAACACTGGTTGTTGATACTAAAAAGAACACACATGCAATGACACTGGTGGATCCATGTGTGGATTGTGAAAAGAACACACATGCAATGACACTGGTGGATCCATGTGTGCATTGTGAAAAGAACACACATGCAATGACACTGGTGGATCCGTAGGTGGTATGTGAAAAGAACACACATTTCAATGACTCTGGTTGTTGTTACTAAAAAGAACACACATGCAATGACACTGGTGGATCCATGGTGGATTGTGAAAAGAACA
This sequence comes from Avena sativa, assembly GCA_916181665.1. NCBI lineage: Eukaryota > Viridiplantae > Streptophyta > Magnoliopsida > Poales > Poaceae > Avena > Avena sativa. Next base: position 599,559,502 of record OV702289.1, read on the forward strand.
CACATGCAATGACACTGGTGGATCCATATGTGGTATGTGAAAAGAACACACATTTCAATTACTCTGGTTGTTGTTACTAAAAAGAACACACATGCAATGACACAGGTGGATCCATGATTGGTCTCTGTAGAGAACACACATTTCAATGACAGTGGTGGATCCATATGTGGTATGTGAATAGAACACACATGCAATGACTCTGGTTGTTGTTAGTGAAAAGAACACACATGCAATGACACTGGTGGATCCATGGGTGGATTGTGAAAAGAGCACACATGCAATGACACTGGTGGATCCATTGGTGGTATGTGAAAAGGACACACATGCAATGACTGCAGTTGTTGTTAGTGAAAAGAACACACATGCAATGACACTTGTGGATCCATAGGTTGTTGTGGATTCAAAGAACACACATGCAAGAACACACTGCAGTTGTTGTGGATTCAAAGAACACACATGCAATGACATCGGTTGTTGTTACTAAAAAGAACACACATGCAATGACATTGGTGGACCCATAGGTGGTATGTGAGGAGAACAGCCATGAAATGACTCCGGTTGTTGTTAGTAAAAAGAACACACATGCAATGACTCCAGTTGTTGTTAGTGAAAAGAACACACATGCAATGACTCCAGTTGTTGTTTGTGAAAATAATATACATGCAATGACACCGATGGATCCATGTGTGGTCTCTGAAGAGAGAACACATTTCAATGACTCTAGTTGTTGTTAGTAAAAAGAACACACATGCAATGACACTGGTGGATCCATGTGTGGTCTCTGAAGTGAACACACATGCAATGACATTGGTTGTTGTTACTAAAAAGAACACACATGGAATGACACTGGTGGATCCATGTGTGGATTGTGAAGAGAACACACATGCAATGACACTGGTGGATCCATAGGTTGTATGTGAGAAGAACAGCCATGAAATGACTCTGGTTGTTGTTAGTAAAAAGAACATACATGCAATGACACTTGTGGATCCATGGGTGGATTGTGAAAAGAGCACACATGCAATGACTCTAGTTGTTGTTAGTGAAAAGAACACACATGCAATGACACTGGTTGTTGTTACTAAAAAGAACACACATGCAATGACACTGGTGGATCCATGGATGGATTGTGAAAAGAGCACAGATGCAATGACACTGGTGGATCCATATGTGGTATGTGAAAAGTACACACATGCAATGACTCCAGTTGTTGTTAGTGAAAAGAACATACATGCAATGACACCGGTGGATCCATGTGTGGTCTCTGAAGAGAGCACACATTTCAATGACTCTAGCTGTTGTTACTAAAAAGAACACACATGCAATGACACTGGTGGATCCATGTGTGGTCTCTGAAGAGAACACACATGCAATGACTCTAGTTGTTGTTACTAAAAAGAGCACACATGGAATGACACTCGTGGATCCATGTGTGGATTGTGAAGAGAACACACATGCAATGACACTGGTGGATCCATAGGTGGTATGTGAGAAGAACAACCATGAAATGACTCTGGTTGTTGTTAGTAAAAAGAACACACATGCAATGACACTGGTGGATCCATAGGTGGATTATGAAAAGAGCACACATCCAATGACTCCAGTTGTTTTTAGTGAAAAGAACACACCTGTAATGACACTGGTTATTGTTACTAAAAAGAACACACATGCAATGACACTGGTGGATCCATATGTGGATTGTGAAAAGAGCACACATGCAATGACTCTAGTTGTTGTTAGTGAAAAGAACATACATGCAATGACATTGGTGGATCGATGGGTGGTCTCTGTAGAGAACACACATTTCAATGACACTGGTGGATCCATATGTGGTATGTGAAAAGAACACACATGTAATGACTCTAGTTGTTGTTAGAGAAATGAACACACATGCAATGACACTGGTGGATCCATAGGTGGTATGTGAAAAGAACAGTCATGAAATTACTTAGTTGTTGTTACTAAAAAGAACACACATGCAATGACACCGGTGGATCCATGGGTGGATTGTGAAAAGAGCACACATGCAATGACACTAGTGGATCCATATGTGGTATGTGAAAAGAACGCACATGCAATGACTCGAGTTGTTGTTAGTGAAAAGAACATACATGGAATGACATCGGTGGATCCATGTGTGGGATCTAAAGAGAGGACACATATCAATGACTCTGGTTGTTGTTAGTAAAAAGAACACACATGCAATGACACTAGTGGATCCATATGTGGTCTCTGAAGAGAACACACATGCAATGACACTGGTTGTTGTTACTAAAAAGAACACACATGCAATGACACTGGTGGATCCATGTGTGGATTGTAAAAAGAACACACATGCAATAACACTGGTGGATCCATAGGTGGTATGTGAAAAGAACACACATTTCAATGACTCTGGTTGTTACTAAAAAGAACACACATGCAATGACACTGGTGGATCCATGGGTGGATTGTGAAAAGAACACACATGCAATGACACTGGTGGATCCATATGTGGTATGTGAAAAGAACACACATTTCAATTACTCTAGTTGTTACTAAAAAGAACACACATGCAATGACACAGGTGGATCCATGTGTGGTCTCTGTAGAGAACACACATTTCAATGACAGTGGTGGATCCATATGTGGTATATGAAAAGAACACACATGCAATGTCTCTGGTTGTTGTTAGTGAAAAGAACACACATGCAATGACACTGGTGGATCCATAGGTGGTATGTGAAAAGAACACACATTTCAATGACTCTAGTTGTTACTAAAAATAACACACATGCAATGACACTGGTGGATCCATGGGTGGATTGTGAAAAGAGCACACATGCAATGACACTGGTGGATCCATTGGTGGTATGTGAAAAGAACACACATGCAATGACTCCAGTTGTTGTTAGCAAAAAGAACACACATGCAATGACACTGGTGGATCTATAGGTGGATTGTCAAAAGAGCACACATGCAATCACTCCAGTTGTTGTTAGTGAAAAGAAAACACCTGGAATGACACTGGTTGTTGTTACTAAAAACAACACACATGCAATGACACTGGTGGATCCATGTGTGGATTGTGAAAAGAGCACACATGCAATGACTCCAGTTGTTGTTAGTGAAGATAATATACATGCAATGACACTGGTGGATCCATGGGTGGTCTCTGAAGAGAACACACATTTCAAGGACACTGGTGGATTCATATGTGGTATGTGAAAAGAACACACATGCAATGACTCTGGTTGTTGTTAGTGAACAGAACACACATGCAATGACACTGGTGGATCCATATGTGTTATGTGAAAAGAACACACATGTAATGACTGCAGTTGTTGTTAGTGAAAAGAACACACATGCAATGACACTGGTGGATCCTTGTGTGGTCTCTAAAGAGAACACACATGCAATGACACCGGTTGTTGTTACTAAAAAGAACACACATGCAATGACACTGGTGGATCCATAGGTGGTATGTGAGAAGACCAACCATGAAATGACTCTGGTTGTTGTTAGTAAAAAGAACACACATGCAATGACTCCAGTTGTTGTTTGTGAAAAGAACATACATGCAATGACACCGATGGATCCATTTGTGGTCTCTGAAGAGAGCACACATTTCAATGACTCTAGTTGTTGTTAGTAAAAAAGAACACACATGCAATGACACTGGTGGATCCATGTGTGGTCTCTGAAGTGAACACACATGCAATGACACTGGTTGTTGTTACTAAAAAGAACACACATGGAATGACACTGGTGGATCTATGTGTGGATTGTGAAGAGAACACACATGCAATGACACTGGTCGATCCGTTGGTGGTATGTGAGAAGAACAGCCATGAAATGACTCTGGTTGTTGTTAGTAAAAAGAACACACATGCAATGACACTTGTGGATCCTTGGGTGGATTGTGAAAAGAGCACACATGCAATGGCTCTAGTTGTTGTTAGTGAAAAGAACACACATGCAATGACACTGGTTGTTGTTACTAAAAAGAACACACATGCAATGACACTGGTGGATCGATATGTGGATTGTGAAAAGAGCACACAAGCAATGACTCTAGTTGTTGTTAGTGAAAAGAACATACATGCAATGACATTGGTGGATCGATGGGTGGTCTCTGTAGAGAACACACATTTCAATGACACTGGTGGATCCATATGTGGTATGTGAAAAGAACACACATGTAATGGCTTTGGTTGTTGTTAGTGAAATGAACACACATGCATTGACACTGGTGAATCCATAGGTGGTATGTGAGAAGAACACACATTTCAATGACTGTAGTTGTTGTTACTAAAAAGAACACACATGCAATGACACCGGTGGATCCATGGGTGGATTATGAAAAGAGCACACATGCAATGACACTAGTGGATGCATATGTGGTATCTGAAAAGAACACACATGCAATGACTCCAGTTGTTTTTAGTGAAAAGAACATACATGGAATGACATCGGTGGATCCATGTGTGGGCTCGAAAGAGAGGACACAATTCAATGACTCTGGTTGTTGTTAGTAAAAAGAACACACATGCAATGACACTGGTGGATCCATATGTGGTCTCTGAAGAGAACACACATGCAATGACACTGGTTGTTGTTACTAAAAAGAACACACATGCAATGACACTGGTGGATCCATGTGTGGATTGTGAAAAGAACACACATGCAATGACACTGGTGGATCCGTAGGTGTTATGTGAAAAGAACACACATTTCAATGACTCTAGTTGTTGTTACTAAAAAGAACACACATGCAATGACACTAGTGGATCCATGGGTGGATTGTGAAAAGAACACACATGCAATGACACTGGTGGATCCATATGTGGTATGTGAAAAGAACACACATTTCAATGACTCTGGTTGTTGTTACTAAAAAGAACACACATGCAATGACACTAGTGGATCCATGTGTGGTCTCTGTAGAGAACACACATTGCAATGAAAGTGGTGGATCCATATGTGGTATGTGAAAAGAGCACACATGCAATGACACTAGTGGATCCATATGTGGTATGTGAAAAGAACACACATGCAATGACTCCAGTTGTTGTTAGTGAAAAGAACATACATGCAATGCCACCGGTGGATCCATGTGTGGTCTCTGAAGAGAACACACATGCAATGACACTGGTGGATCCATGTGTGGATTGTGAAAAGAGCACACATGCAATGACTCCAGTTATTGTTAGTGAAAAGAACATACATGCAATGACACTGGTGGATCCATGGGTGGTCTCTATAGAGAACACACATTTCAATGACACTAGTGGATCCATATGTGGTATGTGAAAAGAACAGTCATGAAATGACTCAGTTGTTGTTAGTAAAAAGAACACACATCCAATGACACTTGTGGATCCATAGGTGGATTATGAAAAGATCACACATGCAATGGCACCGGTGGATCCATGTGTGGTCTCTGAAGAGAGCACACATTTCAATGACTCTGGTTGTTAGTAAAAAGAACACACATGCAATGACACTGGTGGATCCATGTGTGGTCTCTAAAGAGATCACACATGCAATGACTGTGGTTGTTGTTACTAAAAAGAGCACACATGCAATGACACTGGTGGATCCATGTGTGGATTGTGAAGAGAACACACATGCAATGACACTGGTGGATCCATAGGTGGTATGTGAGAAGAACAGCCATGAATTGACTCCGGTTGTTAGTAAAAAGAACACACATGCAATGACTCCAGTTGTTGTTTGTGAAAAGAACACAAATGTAATGACTCCAGTTGTTGTTAGTGAAAAGAACACACATGCAATGACACTAGTTGTTGTTACTAAAAATAACACACATGCAATGGCACTGGTGGATCCATATGTGGATTGTGAAAAGAGCACACATGCAATGTCTCCAGTTATTGTTAGTGAAAAGAACATACATGCAATAACACTTGTGGATCCATGTGTGGTCTCTGTAGAGAACACACATTTCAATGACACTGGTGGATCCATATGTGGTATGTGAAATGAACACACATGAAATGACTCTGGTTGTGTTTAGTGAAAAGAACACACATGCGATGACACTGGTGGATCCATAGGTGGTATGTGAAAAGAACACACATTTCAATGACTCTGGTTGTTGTTACTAAAAAGAACACACATGCGATGACAGTGGTGGATCCAAGGGTGGATTGTGAAAAGAACACACATGCAATGACACTGGTGGATCCATAGGTGGTATGTGAAAAGAACACACATTTCAATGACTCTGGTTGTTGTTACTAAAAAGAACACACATGCAATAACACTAGTGGATCCATGTGTGGTCTCTGTAGAGAACACACATTTCAATGACACTGGTGGATCCATATGTGGTATGTGAAAATAACACACATGCAATGACTCTGGTTGTTATTAGTGAAAAGAACACACATGCAATGACAGTGGTAGATCCATAGGTGGTATGTGAGAAGAACACACATTTCAATGAGTCTGGTTATTGTTACTAAAAGGAACACACATGCAATGACACCGGTGGATCCATGGGTGGATTGTGAAAAGAGCACACATGCAATGACACTAGTGGATCCATATGTTTATGTGAAAAGAACACACATGCAACGACTCCAGTTGTTGTTAGTGAAAAGAACATACATGCCATGACACTAGTGGATCCATGTGTGGTCTCTGAAGAGAGCACACATTTCAATGACTCCGGTTGTTGTTACTAAAAAGAACACACATGCAATGACACCGGTGGATCCATGTGTGGTCTCTGAAGAGAACACACATGCAATGACACTGGTTGTTGTTACTAAAAAGAACACACATGCAATGACACTGGTGGATCCATGTCTGGATTGTGAAAAGAACACACATGCAATGACACTGGTGGATCCATAGGTGGTATGTGAAAAGAACACACATTTCAATGACTCTGGTTGTTGTTACTAAAAAGAATACACATGCAATAACACTGGTGGATCCATGGGTGGATTGTGAAAAGAACACACATGCAATGACACTGGTGGATCCATATGTGGTATGTGAAAAGAACACACATTTCAATTACTCTAGTTGTTGTTACTAAAAAGAACACACATGCAATGACATAGGTGGATCCATTTGTGGTCTTTAAAGAGAACACACATTTCAATGATAGTGGTGGATCCATATGTGGTATGCGAAAAGAACACACATGCAATGACTTTGGTTGTTGTTAGTGAAATGAACACACATGCAATGACACTGGTGGATCCATAGGTGGTATGTGAAAAGAACACACATTTCAATGACTCTGGTTGTTGTTAGTAAAAATAACACACATGCAATGACACTGGTGGATCCATTGGTGTTATGTGAAAAGAACACACATGAAATGACTCCAGTTGTTGTTAGTGAAAAGAACATACATGCAATGACACTGGTGGATCCATGGGTGGTCTCTGTAGAGAACACACATCCAATGACACTGGTGGATCCATAGGTGGATTGTGAAAATAGAAAACATGCAATGACTCCAGTTGTTGTTAGTGAAAAGAACATACATGCAATGACACTAGTTGTTGTTACTAAAAATAACACACATGCAATGACACTGGTGGATCCATATGTGGATTGTGAAAAGAGCACACATGCAATGACTCCAGTTGTTGTTAGTGAAAAGAACATACATGCAATGACACTGGTGGATCCATGTGTGGTCTCTATAGAGAACACACATTTCAATGACACTGGTGGATACATATGTGGTATGTGAAAAGAACACACATGCAATGACTCTGGTTGTTGTTAGTGAAAAGAACACACATGCAGTGACACCGGTGGATCCATAGGTGGTATGTGAAAACAACACACATTTCAATGACTCTGGTTGTTGTTACTAAAAAGAACACACATGTAATGACACTGGTGGATCCATGGGCGGATTGTGAAAAGAACACACATGCAATGACACTGGTAGATCCATAGGTGGTATGTGAAAAGAACACACATTTCAATGACTCTAGTTGCTGTTACTAAAAAGAACACACATGCAATGACACTGGTGGATCCATGTGTGGTCTCTGTAGAGAACACACATTTCAATGACACTGGTGGATCCATATGTGGTATGTGAAAAGAACACACATGCAATGACTCTGGTTGTTGTTAGTGAAAAGAACACACATGCAATGACACTAGTGGATCCATAGGTGGTATGTGAGAAGAACACACATTTCAATGACTCTGGTTATTGTTACTAAAAAGAACACACATGCAATGACACTGGTGGATCAATGGGTGGATTGTGAAAAGAGCACACATGCAATGACACTGGTGGATCCATATGTGGTATCTGAAAAGAACACACATGCAATGACTCTAGTTGTTGTTAGTGAAAAGAACATACATGCCATGACACCGGTGGATCCATGTGTGGTCTCCGAAGAGAGCACACATTTCAATGACTCTGGTTGTTGTTACTAAAAAGAACGCACATGCAATGACACTGGTGGATCCATGTGTGGTCTCTGAAGAGAACACACATGCAATGACACTGGTTGTTGTTACTAAAAAGAACACACATGAAATGACACTGGTGGATCCATGTGTGGATTGTGAAGAGAACACACATGCAATGACACTGGTGGATCCATAGGTGGTATGTGAGAAGAACAACCTTGAAATGACTCCGGTTGTTAGTACAAAGAACACACATGCAATGACACTGGTGGATCCATAGGTGGATTGTGAAAAGAGCACACATGCAATGACTCCAGTAGTTGTTAGTGAAAAGAACACACCTGCAATGACACTGGTTGTTGTTACTAAAAAGAACGCACATGCAATGACACTGGTGGATCCATGTGTGGATTGTGAAAAGAGCACACATGCAATGACTCCAGTTGTTTTTAGTGAAAAAAACATACATGCAATGACACTAGTGGATCCATGGGTGGTCTCTGTAGAGAACACACATTTCAATGACACTGGTGGATCCATATGTGGTATGTGAAAAGAACACACATGCAATGACTCTGATAGTTGTTAGTCAAAAGAACACACATGCAATGACACTGGTGGATCCGTAGGTGGTACGTGAATACAACACACATTTCAATGACTCTAGTTGTTTGTACTAAAAATAACACACATGCAATGACACTGGTGGATCCATGGGTGGATTGTGAAAAGAGCACACATGCAATGACACCGGTGGATCCATATGTGGTATGTGAAAAGAACACACATGCAATGACTCTAGTTGTTGTTAGTGAAAAGAACACACATGCAATGACACCGGTTGTTGTTACTAAAAAGAACACACATGCAATGACTCCAGTTGTTGATAGTGAAAAGAACACACATGCAATGACTCCAGTTGTTGTTAGTGTAAAGAACATACATGCAATGACACCGGTGGATCCATGTGTGGTCTCTGAAGAGAGCACACATTTCAATGACTCTGGTTGTTATTAGTAAAAAGAACACACATGCAATGACACTAGTGGATCCATGTGTGGTCTCTGAAGAGCACACACATGCAATGACACTAGTTGTTGTTACTAAAAAGAACACACATGCAATGACACTGGTGGATCCATGTGTGGATTGTGAAGAGAAAACACATGCAATGACACTGGTGGATCCATAGGTGGTAGGTGAGAAGAATAGCCATAAAATGACTCTTGTTGTTGTTAGTAAAAAGAACACACATGCAATGACACTGGTGGATCCATGAGTGGATTGTGAAAAGAGCACACATGCAATGACTCCAGTTGTTGTTAGTGAAAAGAACACACATGTAATGACACTGGTTGTTGTTAATAAAAAGAACACACATGGAATGAATCTGGTGGATCCATGGGTGGATTGTGAAAAGAGCACACATGCAATGACACTAGTGGATCCATATGTGGTATGTGAAAAGAACACACATGCAATGACTCCAGTTGTTGTTAGTGAAAAGAACATACATGCAATGCCACCGGTGGATCCATGTGCGGTCTCTGAAGAGAACACACATGCAATGACACTGGTGGATCCATGTGTGGATTGTGAAAAGAGCACACATGCAATGACTCCAGTTATTGTTAGTGAAAAGAACATACATGCAATGACACTGGTGGATCCATGGGTGGTCTCTATAGAGAACACACATTTCAATGACACTGGTGGATCCATATGTGGTATGTGAAAAGAACAGTCATGAAATGACTCAGTTTTTGTTAGTAAAAAGAACACACATGCAATGACACTGGTGGATCCATAGGTGGATTATGAAAAGATCACACATGCAATGGCACCGGTGGATCCATGTGTGGTCTCTGAAGAGGGCACACATTTCAATGGCTCTGGTTGTTGTTAGTAAAAAGAACACACATGCAATGACACTGGTGGATCCATGTGTGGTGTCTAAAGAGAACACACATGCAATGACTTTGGTTGTTGTTACTAAAAAGATCACACATGCAATGACACTAGTGGATCCATGTGTGGATTGTGAAGAGAACACACATGCAATGACAATGGTGGATCCATAGGTGGTATGTGAGAAGAACAACCATGAAATGACTCTAGTTGTTGTTCGTAAAAAGAACACACATGCAATGACACTGGTGGATCCATAGGTGTATTGTGAAAAGAGAACAATGCAATGACTCCAGTTGTTGTTAGTGAAAAGAACACACCTGCAATGACACTGGTTGTTGTTACTAAAAAGAACACACATGCAATGACACTGGTCGATCCATGTGTGGATTGTGAAAAGAGCACACATGCAATGACTCCTGTTCTTGTTAGTGAAAAGAACATACATGCAATGACACTGGTGGATCCATGGGTGGTCTCTATAGAGAACACACATTTCAACGACACTAGTGGATCCATATGTGGTATGTGAAAAGAACACACATGCAATGACTCTGGTTGTTGTTAGTGAAAAGAACACACATGCAATGACACTGGTGGATCCATAGGTGGTATGTGAAAATAACACAGATTTCAATGACTCTAGTTGTTGTTACTAAAAATAACACACACGCAATGACACTGGTGGATCCATGGGTGGATTGGGAAAAGAGCACACATGTTATGACACCGGTGGATCCATATGTGGTACATGAAAAGAACACACATGCAATGACTCCAGTTGTTGTTAGTGAAAAGAACACACATGCAATGACACTGGTGGATCCATGTCTGGTCTCTGAAGAGAACTCGCATGCAATGACATCGGTTGTTGTTACTAAAAACAACAGATATGCAATGACACTGGTGGATCCATAGGTGGTATGCGAGAAGAATAGCCATGAAATGACTCTGGTTGTTGTTAGTAAAAAGAACACACATGCAATGACTCCAGTTGTTGTTAGTGAAAATAACACACTGCAATGAGTCCAGTTGTTGTTAGTGAAAAGAACATACATGCAATGACACCGGTGGATCCATGTGTGGTCTCTAAAGAGAGAACACATTTCAATGACTCAGGTTGTTGTTAGTAAAAAGAACACACATGCAATGACACTGGTGGATCCATGTGTGGTCTCTAAAGAGAACACACATGCAATGACTCTGGTTGTTGTTACTAAAAAGAGCACACATGCAATGACACTGGTGGATCCATGTGTGGATTGTGAAGAGAACACACATGCAATGACACTGGTGGATCCATAGGTGGTATGTGAGAAGAACAGCCATGAAATGACTCTGGTTGTTGTTAGTAAAAAGAACACACATGCAATGACACTGGTGGATCCATAGGTGGATTGTGAAAAGAGCACAATGCAATGACTCCAGTTGTTGTTAGTGAAAAGAACACACCTGCAATGACACTGGTTGTTGTTACTAAAAAGAACACACATGCAATGAGACTGGTGGATCCATGTGTGGATTGTGAAAAGAGCACACATGCAATGACTCCTGTTCTTGTTAGTGAAAAGAACATACATGCAATGACACTGGTGGATCCATGGGTGGTCTCTATAGAGAACACACATTTCAATGACACTAGTGGATCCATATGTGGTATGTGAAAAGAACACACATGCAATGACTCTGGTTGTTGTTAGTGAAAAGAACACACATGCAATGACACTGGTGGATCCATAGGTGGTATGTGAAAAGAGCACAGATTTCAATGACTCTAGTTGTTGTTACTAAAAATAACACACACGCAATGACACTGGTGGATCCATGGGTGGATTGTGAAAAGAGCACACATGTAATGACACCGGTGGATCCATATGTGGTACATGAAAAGAACACACATGCAATGACTCCAGTTGTTGTTAGTGAAAAGAACACACATGCAATGACACTGGTGGATCCATGTCTGGTCTCTAAAGAGAACTCACATGCAATGACATCGGTTGTTGTTACTAAAAACAACAGACATGCAATGACACTGGTAGATCCATAGGTGGTATGTGAGAAGAATAGCCATGAAATGACTCTGGTTGTTGTTAGTAAAAAGAACACACATGCAATGACTCCAGTTGTTGTTAGTGAAAATAACACACTGCAATGAGTCCAGTTGTTGTTAGTGAAAAGAACATACATGCAATGACACCGGTGGATCCATGTGTGGTCTCTAAAGAGAGAACACATTTCAATGACTCAGGTTGTTGTTAGTAAAAAGAACACACATGCAATGACACTGGTGGATCCATGTGTGGTCTCTAAAGAGAACACACATGCAATGACTCTGGTTGTTGTTACTAAAAAGAGCACACATGCAATGACACTGGTGGATCCATGTGTGGATTGTGAAGAGAACACACATGCAATGACACTGGTGGATCCATGTGTGGTCTCTAAAGAGAACACACATGCAATGACTCCAGTTGTTGTTAGTGAAAAGAACATACATGCAATGACACTGGTGGATCCATGTGTGGTCTCTAAAGAGAACACACATGCAATGACACCAGTGGATCCATGTGTGGTCTCTGAAGAGAACACACATGCAATGACTCTGGTTGTTGTTAGTAAAAAGAACACACATGCAATGACACTGGTGGATCCATAGGTGGATTGTGAAAAGAGCACAATGCAATGACTCCAGTTGTTGTTAGTGAAAAGAACACACCTGCAATGACACTGGTTGTTGTTAGTAAAAAGAACACACATGCAATGAGACTGGTGGATCCATGTGTGGATTGTGAAAAGAGCACATATGCAATGACTCCTGTTCTTGTTAGTGAAAAGAACATACATGCAATGACACTGGTGGATCCATGGGTGGTCTCTATAGCGAACACACATTTCAATGACACTGGTGGATCCATATGTGGTATGTGAAAAGAACACACATGCAATGAATCTGGTTGTTGTTAGTGAAAAGAACACACATGCAATGACACTTGTGGATCCATAGGTGGTATGTGAAAAGAACACAGATTTCAATGACTCTAGTTGTTGTTACTAAAAATAACACACACGCAATGACACTGGTGGATCCATGGGTGGATTGTGAAAAGAGCACACATGCAATGACACTAGTGGATCCATATGTGGTATGTGAAAAGAACACACATGCAATGACTCCAGTTGTTGTTAGTGAAAAGAACACACATGCAATGACACTGGTGGATCCATGTCTGGTCTCTAAAGAGAACTCACATGTAATGACAACAGTTGTTATTACTAAAAACAACAGACATGCAATGACACTGGTGGATCCATAGGTGGTATGTGAGAAGAACAGCCATGAAATGACTCTGGTTGTTGTTAGTAAAAAGAACACACATGCAATGACTCCAGTTGTTTTTAGTGAAAAGAACACACATGGAATGACTCCAGTTGTTGTTAGTGAAAAGAACATACATGCAATGACACCGGTGGATCCATGTGTGGTCTCAAAAGAGAGCACACATTTCAATGACTCAGGTTGTTGTTAGTAAAAATAACACACATGCAATGACACTGGTGGATCCATGTGTGGTCTCTGAAGAGAACACACATGCAATGACACTGGTTGTTGTTACTAAAAAGAACACACGTGCAATGACACTGGTGGATCCATGTGTGGATTGTGAAGAGAACACACATGCAATGACACTGATGGATCCATAGGTGGTATGTGAGAAGAACAGCCATGCAATGACTCTGGTTGTTGTTACTAAAAAGAACACACATGCAATGACACTGGTGGATCCATGGGTGGATTGTGAAAAGAGCACACATGCAATGACTCCAGTTGTTGTTAGTGAAAAGAACACAGATGCAATGCCATTGGTTGTTGTTAATAAAAAGAACACACATGGAATGACACTGGTGGATCCATGGGTGGATTGTGAAAAGAGCACACATGCAATGACACTGGTGGATCCATATGTGGTATGTGAAAAGAACACACATGCAATGACTCTAGTTGTTGTTAGTGAAAAGAACATACATGCAATGACACTGGTGGATCCATGTGTGGTCTCTGAAGAGAGGACACATGCAATGACACTGGTGGATCCATATGTGGTATGTGAAAAGAACACACATGCAATGACTCTAGTTGTTGTTAGTGAAAAGAACATACATGCAATGACACCGGTAGATCCATGTGTGGTCTCTGAAGAGAACACACATGCAATGACACTGGCTATTGTTACTAAAAAGAACACACATGCAATGACACTGGTGGATCCATAGGTGGTATGTGAAAAGAACACACATTTCAATGACTCTGGTTGTTGTTACTAAAAAGAACACACATGGAATGACACTGGTGGATCCATATGTGGTATGTGAAAAGAACACACATGCAATGACTCTGGTTGTTGTTAGTGAAATGAACACACATGCAATGACACTGGTGGATCCATAGGTGGTATGTGAGAAGAACACACATTTCAATGACTCTAGTTGTTGTTACTAAAAATAACACACATGCAATGACACTGGTGGGTCCATGGGTGGATTGTGAAAAGAGGACACATGCAATGACACTGGTGGATCCATATGTGGTATGTGAAAAGAACACACATGCAATGACTCTAGTTGTTGTTAGTGAAAAGAACATACATGCAATGACACCGGTAGATCCATGTGTGGTCTCTTAAGAGAGCACACATTTCAATGACTCTAGTTGTTGTTACTAAAAAGAACACACATGCAATGACACTGGTGGATCCATGTGTGGTCTCTGAAGAGAACACACATGCAATGACACTGGTGGATCCATAGGTGGTATGTGAAAAGAACACACATTTCAATGACTCTGGTTGTTGTTACTAAAAAGAACACACATGCAATGACACTGGTGGATCCATGGGTGGATTGTGAAAAGAACACACATGCCATGACACTGGTGGATCCATATGTGGTATGTGAAAAGAACACACATTTCAATTACTCTGGTTGTTGTTACTAAAAAGAACACACATGCAATGACACATGTGGATCCATGTGTGGTCTCTGTAGAGAACACACATTTCAATGACACTAGTGGATCCATATGTGGTATGTGAAAAGAACACACATGCAATGACTCCGGTTGTTGTTAGTGAAAAGAACACACATGCAATGACACTGGTGGATCCATAGGTGGTATGTGAAAATAAAACACATTTCAATGACTCTGGTTGTTGTTACTAAAAATAACACACATGCAATGACACTGGTGGATCCATGGGTGGATTGTGAAAAGATCACACATGCAATGACACTAGTGGGTCCATAGGTGGTATGTGAAAAGAACACACATGCAATGACTCCAGTTGTTGTTAGTGAAAAGAACATACATGCAATGACACTGGTGGATCCATGTGTGGTCTCTAAAGAGAACACACATGCAATGACACCAGTGGATCCATGTGTGGTCTCTGAAGAGAACACACATGCAATGACTCTGGTTGTTGTTAGTAAAAAGAACACACATGCAATGACACTGGTGGATCCATAGGTGGATTGTGAAAAGAGCACAATGCAATGACTCCAGTTGTTGTTAGTGAAAAGAACACACCTGCAATGACACTGGTTGTTGTTAGTAAAAAGAACACACATGCAATGAGACTGGTGGATCCATGTGTGGATTGTGAAAAGAGCACACATGCAATGACTCCTGTTCTTGTTAGTGAAAAGAACATACATGCAATGACACTGGTGGATCCATGGGTGGTCTCTATAGCGAACACACATTTCAATGACACTAGTGGATCCATATGTGGTATGTGAAAAGAACACACATGCAATGAATCTGGTTGTTGTTAGTGAAAAGAACACACATGCAATGACACTTGTGGATCCATAGGTGGTATGTGAAAAGAACACAGATTTCAATGACTCTAGTTGTTGTTACTAAAAATAACACACACGCAATGACACTGGTGGATCCATGGGTGGATTGTGAAAAGAGCACACATGCAATGACACTAGTGGATCCATATGTGGTATGTGAAAAGAACACACATGCAATGACTCCAGTTGTTGTTAGTGAAAAGAACACACATGCAATGACACTGGTGGATCCATGTCTGGTCTCTAAAGAGAACTCACATGTAATGACAACGGTTGTTATTACTAAAAACAACAGACATGCAATGACACTGGTGGATCCATAGGTGGTATGTGAGAAGAACAGCCATGAAATGACTCTGGTTGTTGTTAGTAAAAAGAACACACATGCAATGACTCCAGTTGTTTTTAGTGAAAAGAACACACATGGAATGACTCCAGTTGTTGTTAGTGAAAAGAACATACATGCAATGACACCGGTGGATCCATGTGTGGTCTCAAAAGAGAGCACACATTTCAATGACTCAGGTTGTTGTTAGTAAAAATAACACACATGCAATGACACTGGTGGATCCATGTGTGGTCTCTGAAGAGAACACACATGCAATGACACTGGTTGTTGTTACTAAAAAGAACACACGTGCAATGACACTGGTGGATCCATGTGTGGATTGTGAAGAGAACACACATGCAATGACACTGATGGATCCATAGGTGGTATGTGAGAAGAACAGCCATGCAATGACTCTGGTTGTTGTTACTAAAAAGAACACACATGCAATGACACTGGTGGATCCATGGGTGGATTGTGAAAAGAGCACACATGCAATGACTCCAGTTGTTGTTAGTGAAAAGAACACAGATGCAATGCCATTGGTTGTTGTTAATAAAAAGAACACACATGGAATGACACTGGTGGATCCATGGGTGGATTGTGAAAAGAGCACACATGCAATGACACTGGTGGATCCATATGTGGTATGTGAAAAGAATACACATGCAATGACTCTAGTTGTTGTTAGTGAAAAGAACATACATGCAATGACACTGGTGGATCCATGTGTGGTCTCTGAAGAGAGGACACATGCAATGACACTGGTGGATCCATATGTGGTATGTGAAAAGAACACACATGCAATGACTCTAGTTGTTGTTAGTGAAAAGAACATACATGCAATGACACCGGTAGATCCATGTGTGGTCTCTGAAGAGAGCACACATGCAATGACACTGGCTATTGTTACTAAAAAGAACACACATGCAATGACACTAGTGGATCCATAGGTGGTATGTGAAAAGAACACACATTTCAATGACTCTGGTTGTTGTTACTAAAAAGAACACACATGCAATGACACTGGTGGATCCATATGTGGTATGTGAAAAGAACACACATGCAATGACTCTGGTTGTTGTTAGTGAAATGAACACACATGCAATGACACTGGTGGATCCATAGGTGGTATGTGAGAAGAACACACATTTCAATGACTCTAGTTGTTGTTACTAAAAATAATACACATGCAATGACACTGGTGGGTCCATGGGTGGATTGTGAAAATAGGACACATGCAATGACACTGGTGGATCCATATGTGGTATGTGAAAAGAACACACATGCAATGACTCTAGTTGTTGTTAGTGAAAAGAACATACATGCAATGACACCGGTAGATCCATGTGTGGTCTCTTAAGAGAGCACACATTTCAATGACTCTAGTTGTTGTTACTAAAAAGAACACACATGCAATGACACTGGTGGATCCATGTGTGGTCTCTGAAGAGAACACACATGCAATGACACTGGTGGATCCATAGGTGGTATGTGAAAAGAACACACATTTCAATGACTCTGGTTGTTGTTACTAAAAAGAACACACATGCAATGACACTGGTGGATCCATGGGTGGATTGTGAAAAGAACACACATGCCATGACACTGGTGGATCCATATGTGGTATGTGAAAAGAACACACATTTCAATTACTCTGGTTGTTGTTACTAAAAAGAACACACATGCAATGACACATGTGGATCCATGTGTGGTCTCTGTAGAGAACACACATTTCAATGACACTGGTGGATCCATATGTGGTATGTGAAAAGAACACACATGCAATGACTCCGGTTGTTGTTAGTGAAAAGAACACACATGCAATGACACTGGTGGATCCATAGGTGGTATGTGAAAATAAAACACATTTCAATGACTCTGGTTGTTGTTACTAAAAATAACACACATGCAATGACACTGGTGGATCCATGGGTGGATTGTGAAAAGATCACACATGCAATGACACTAGTGGGTCCATAGGTGGTATGTGAAAAGAACACACATGCAATGACTCCAGTTGTTGTTAGTGAAAAGAACATACATGCAATGACACTGGTGGATCCATGTGTGGTCTCTAAAGAGAACACACATGCAATGACACCAGTGGATCCATGTGTGGTCTCTGAAGAGAACACACATGCAATGACTCTGGTTGTTGTTAGTAAAAAGAACACACATGCAATGACACTGGTGGATCCATAGGTGGATTGTGAAAAGAGCACAATGCAATGACTCCAGTTGTTGTTAGTGAAAAGAACACACCTGCAATGACACTGGTTGTTGTTACTAAAAAGAACACACATGCAATGAGACTGGTGGATCCATGTGTGGATTGTGAAAAGAGCACACATGTAATGACTCCTGTTCTTGTTAGTGAAAAGAACATACATGCAATGAAACTGGTGGATCCATGGGTGGTCTCTATAGAGAACACACATTTCAATGACACTGGTGGATCCATATGTGGTATGTGAAAAGAACACACATGCAATGAATATGGTTGTTGTTAGTGAAAAGAACACACATGCAATGACACCGGTAGATCCATGTGTGGTCTCTGAAGAGAACACACATGCAATGACACTGGCTATTGTTACTAAAAAGAACACACATGCAATGACACTGGTGGATCCATAGGTGGTATGTGAAAAGAACACAGATTTAAATGACTCTAGTTGTTGTTACTAAAAATAACACACACACACAATGACACTGGTGGATCCAAGGGTGGATTCTGAAAAGAGCACACATGCAATGACACAGGTGGATCCATATGTGGTATGTGAAAAGAACACACATGCAATGACTGCAGTTGTTGTTAGTGAAAACAACACACATGCAATGACACTGGTGGATCCATGTGTGGTCTCTGATGAGAACTCACATGCAATGACACCGGTTGTTATTACTAAAAACAACAGACATGCAATGACACTGGTGGATCCATAGGTGGTATGTGAGAAGAACAGCCATGAAATGACTCTGGTTGTTGTTAGTAAAAAGAACACACATGCAATGACTTCAGTTGTTGTTAGTGAAAAGAACACACATGGAATGACTCCAGTTGTTGTTAGTGAAAAGAACATACATGCAATGACACCGGTGGATCCATGTGTGGTCTCTAAAGAGAGCACACATTTCAATGACTCAGTTTGTTGTTAGTAAAAATAACACACATGCAAGGACACTGGTGGATCCATCTGTGGTCTCTGAAGAGAACACACATGCAATGACACTGGTTGTTGTTACTAAAAAGAACACACGTGCAATGACACTGGTGGATCCATGTGTGGATTGTGAAGAGAACACACATGCAATGACACTGATGGATCCATAGGTGGTATGTGAGAAGAACAGCCATGCAATGACTCTGGTTGTTGTTAGTAAAAAGAACACACATGCAATGACACTGGTGGATCCATGGGTGGATTGTGAAAAGAGCACACATGCAATGACTCCAGTTGTTGTTAGTGAAAAGAACACACATGCAATGCCACTGGTTGTTGTTAATAAAAAGAACACACATGGAATGACACTGGTGGATCCATGGGTGGTATGTGAAAAGAGCACACATGCAAAGACACTGGTGGATCCATATGTGGTATGTGAAAAGAACACACATGCAATGACTCTAGTTGTTGTTAGTGAAAAGAACATACATGCAATAACACCGGTGGATCCATGTGTGGTCTCTGAAGAGAGCACACATTTCAATGACTCTGGTTGTTGTTAGTAAAAAGAACACACATGCAATGACACAGGTGGATCCATGTGTGGTCTTTGAAGAGAACACACATGCAATGACTCTGGTTGTTGTTACTAAAAAGAGCACACATGCAATGACACTGGTGGATCCATGTGTGGATTGTAAAGAGAACACACATGCAATGACACTGGTGGATCCATAGGTGGTATGTGAGAAGAGCAGCCAAAAAATGACTCTGGTTGTTGTTAGTAAAAAGATCACGCATGCAATGACACAGGTGGATTATGAAAAGAGCACACATGTAATGACTCAAGTTGTTGTTAGTGAAAAGAACACACCTGCAATGACACTGGTTATTGTTACTAAAAAGAACACACATGCAATGGCACTGGTGGATCCATATGTGAATTGTGAAAAGAGCACCTATGCAATGACTCTAGTTGTTGTTAGTGAAAAGAACATACATGGAATGACATTGGTGGATCCATGGGTGGTCTCTATAGAGAACACACATTTCAATGACACTGGTGGATCCATATGTGGTATGTGAAAAGAACACACATGCAATGACTCTGGTTGTTGTTAGTGAAATGAACACACATGCAATGACACTGGTGGATCCATAGGTGGTATGTGAGAAGAACACACATTTCAATGAATCTAGTTGTTGTTACTAAAAATAACACACATGCAATGACACTGGTGGGTCCATGGGTGGATTGTGAAAAGAGGACACATGCAATGACACTGGTGGATCCATATGTGGTATGTGAAAAGAACACACATGCAATGACTCTAGTTGTTGTTAGTGAAAAGAACATGCATGCAATGACACCGGTAGATCCATGTGTGGTCTCTGAAGAGAGCACACATTTCAATGACTCTGGTTGTTGTTAGTAAAAAGAACACACATGCAATGAAACTGGTGGATCCATGTGTGGTCTCTGAAGAGAACACACATGCAATGACACTGGCTATTGTTACTAAAAAGAACACACATGCAATGACACTGGTGGATCCATGTGTGGATTGTGAAAAGAACACACATGCAATGACACTGGTGGATCCATAGGTGGTATGTGAGAAGAACAGCCATGGAATGACTCTGGTTGTTGTTAGTAAAAAGAACACACATGCAATGACACTAGTGGATCCATGGGTGGATTGTGAAAAGAGCACACATGCAATGACTCCAGTTGTTGTTAGTGAAAAGAACACACATGCAATGCCACTGGTTGTTGTTAATAAAAAGAACACACATGGAATGACACTGGTGGATCCATGGGTGGATTGTGAAAAGAGCACACATGCAATGACACTGGTGGATCCATATGTGGTATGTGAAAAGAACACACATGCAATGACTCTAGTTGTTGTTAGTGAAAAGAACATACATGCAATGACACTGGTGGATCCATGTGTGGTCTCTAAAGAGAGCACACATTTCAATGACTCTGGTTGTTGTTAGTAAAAAGAACACACATGAAATGACACTGGTGGATCCATGTGTGGTCTCTGAAGAGAACACACATGCAATGACTCTGGTTGTTGTTACTAAAAAGATCACACATGCTATGACACTGGTGGATCCATGTGTGGATTGTGAAGAGAACACACATGCAATGACACTGGTGGATCCATAGGTGGTATGTGAGAAGAGCAGCCAAAAAATGACTCTGGTTGTTGTTAGTAAAAAGAACACGCATGCAATGACACAGGTGGATCCATAGGTGGATTATGAAAAGAGCACACATGCAATGACTCCATTTGTTGTTAGTGAAAAGAACACACCTGCAATGACACTGGTTATTGTTACTAAAAAGAACACACATGCAATGACACTGGTGGATCCATATGTGGATTGTGAAAAGAGCACCTATGCAATGACTCCAGTTGTTGTTAGTGAAAAGAACATACATGGAATGACATTGGTGGATCCATGGGTGGTCTCTGTAGAGAACACACATTTCAATGACACTGGTGGATCCATATGTGCTATGTGAAAAGAACACACATGCAATGACTCTGGTTGTTGTTAGTGAAAGGAACACACATGCAATGACACTGGTGGATCCATAGGTGGTATGTGAGAAGAACACACATTTCAATGACTCTAGTTGTTGTTACTAAAAATAACACACATGCAATGACACTGGTGGGTCGATGGGTGGATTGTGAAAAGAGGACACATGCAATGACACTGGTGGATCCATATGTGGTATGTGAAAAGAACACACATGCAATGACTCTAGTTGTTGTTAGTGAAAAGAACATACATGCAATGACACCGGTAGATCCATGTGTGGTCTCTGAAGAGAGCACACATTTCAATGACTCTAGTTGTTGTTACTAAAAAGAACACACATGCAATGACACTGGTGTATCCATGTGTGGTCTCTGAAGAGAACACACATGCAATGACACTGGTGGATCCATAGGTGGTATGTGAAAAGAACACACATTTCAATGACTCTGGTTGTTGTTACTAAAAAGAACACACATGCAATGACACTGGTGGATCCATGGGTGGATTTTGAAAAGAACACACATGCCATGACACTAGTGGATCCATATGTGGTATGTGAAAAGAACACACATTTCAATTACTCTGGTTGTTGTTACTAAAAAGAACACACATGCAATGACACATGTGGATCCATGTGTGGTCTCTGTAGAGAACACACATTTCAATGACACTGGTGGATCCATATGTGGTATGTGAAAAGAACACACATGCAATGACTCCGGTTGTTGTTAGTGAAAAGAACACACATGCAATGACACTGGTAGATCCATAGGTGGTATGTGAAAAGAACACACATTTCAGTGACTCTGGTTGTTGTTACTAAAAATAACACACATGCAATGACACTGCTGGATCCATGGGTGGATTGTGAAAAGATCACACATGCAATGACACTAGTGGGTCCATAGGTGGTATGTGAAAAGAACACACATGCAACGACTCCAGTTGTTGTTAGTGAAAAGAACATACATGCAATGACACCGGTGGATCCATGTGTGGTCTCTAAAGAGAACACACATGCAATGACACCAGTGGATCCATGTGTGGTCTCTGAAGAGAACACACATGCAATGACTCTGGTTGTTGTTAGTAAAAAGAACACACATGCAATGACACTGGTGGATCCATAGGTGGATTGTGAAAAGAGAACAATGCAATGACTCCAGTTATTGTTAGTGAAAAGAACACACCTGCAATGACACTGGTTGTTGTTACTAAAAAGAACACACATGCAATGAGACTGGTGGATCCATGTGTGGATTGTGAAAAGAGCACACATGCAATGACTCCTGTTCTTGTTAGTGAAAAGAACATACATGCAATGACACTGGTGGATCCATGGGTGGTCTCTATAGAGAAAACACATTTCAATGACACTGGTGGATCCATATGTGGTATGTGAAAAGAACAACATGCAATGAATCTGGTTGTTGTTAGTGAAAAGAACACACATGCAATGACACTGGTGGATCCATAGGTGGTATGTGAAAAGAACACAGATTTAAATGAATCTAGTTGTTGTTACTAAAAATAACACACACGCAACGACACTGGTGTATCCAAGGGTGGATTCTGAAAAGAGCTCACATGCAATGACACAGGTGGATCCATATGTGGTATGTGAAAAGAACACACATGCAATGACTCCAGTTGTTGTTAGTGAAAACAACACACATGCAATGACACTGGTGGATCCATGTCTGGTCTCTGAAGAGAACTCACATGCAATGACACCGGTTGTTATTACTAAAAACAACAGACATGCAATGACACTGGTGGATCCATAGGTGGTATGTGAGAAGAACAGCCATGAAATGACTCTGGTTGTTGTTAGTAAAAAGAACACACATGCAATGACTCCAGTTGTTGTTAGTGAAAAGAACGCACATGGAATGACTCCAGTTGTTGTTAGTGAAAAGAACATACATGCAATGACACCGGTGGATCCATGTGTGGTCTCTGAAGAGAGCACACATTTCAATGACTCAGGTTGTTGTTAGTAAAAATAACACACATGCAATGACACTGGTGGATCCATGTGTGGTCTCTAAAGAGAACACACATGCAATGACACTGGTTGTTGTTACTAAAAAGAACACACGTGCAATGACACTGGTGGATCCATGTGTGGATTGTGAAGAGAACACACATGCAATGACACTGATGGATCCATAGGTGGTATGTAAGAAGAACAGCCATGCAATGACTCTGGTTGTTGTTAGTAAAAAGAACACACATGCAATGACACTGGTGGATCCATGGGTGGATTGTGAAAAGAGCACACATGCAATGACTCCAGTTGTTGTTAGTGAAAAGAACACACATGCAATGCCACTGGTTGTTGTTAATAAAAAGAACACACATGGAATGACACTGGTGGATCCATGGGTGGATTGTGAAAAGAGCACACATGCAATGACACTGGTGGATCCATATGTGGTATGTGAAAAGAACACACATGCAATGACTCTGGTTGTTGTTAGTGAAATGAACACACATGCAATGACACTGGTGGATCCATAGGTGGTATGTGAGAAGAACACACATTTCAATGACTCTAGTTGTTGTTACTAAAAATAACACACATGCAATGACACTGGTGGGTCCATGGGTGGATTGTGAAAAGAGGACACATGCAATGACACTGGTGGATCCATATGTGGTATGTGAAAAGAACACACATGCAATGACTCTAGTTGTTGTTAGTGAAAAGAACATGCATGCAATGACACCGGTAGATCCATGTGTGGTCTCTGAAGAGAGCACACATTTCAATGACTCTGGTTGTTGTTAGTAAAAAGAACACACATGCAATGACACTGGTGGATCCATGTGTGGTCTCTGAAGAGAACACACATGCAATGACACTGGCTATTGTTACTAAAATGAACACACATGCAATGACACTGGTGGATCCATGTGTGGATTGTGAAAAGAACACACATGCAATGACACTGGTGGATCCATAGGTGGTATGTGAAAAGAACACACATTTCAATGACTCTGGTTGTTGTTACTAAAAAGAACACACATGCAATGACACTGGTGGATCCATGGGTGGATTGTGAAAAGAACACACATGCAATGACACTGGTGGATCCATATGTGGTATGTGAAAAGAACACACATTTCAATTACTCTGGTTGTTGTTACTAAAAAGAACACACATGCAATGACACATGTGGATCCATGTGTGGTCTCTGTAGAGAACACACATTTCAATGACACTGGTGGATCCATATGTGGTATGTGAAAAGAACACACATGCGATGAATCCGGTTGTTGTTAGTGAAAAGAACACACATGCAATGACACTGGTGGATCCATAGGTGGTATGTGAAAAGAAAGCACATTTCAATGACTCTGGTTGTTGTTACTAAAAATAACACACATGCAATGACACTGGTGGATCCATGGGTGGATTGTGAAAAGATCACACATGCAATGACACTGGTGAGTCCATAGGTGGTATGTGAAAAGAAGACACATGCAATGACTCCAGTTGTTGTTAGTGAAAAGAACATACATGCAATGACACCGGTGGATCCATGTGTGGTCTCTAAAGAGAACACACATGCAATGACACTAGTGGATCCATGTGTGGTCTCTGAAGAGAACACACATGCAATGACACTGGTTGTTGTTATTAAAAATAACACACATGCAATGACACTGGTGGATCCATGTGTGGATTGTGAAGAGAACACTATTGGGGGGATACCCCCGGGTAGGGTCACGCCGGGGTATAAAGGCCGAGTTAGCCTAGGTAAGGCAAGGTCAAAGCGAATGCTGGCCGAGTCACCTCAAGGCAGGCCGAATCACGGTGTAACTTGGACCAGAGGATGTCCACCTAACTGGGTCCTGGCCAACTTATGTCGTATGCCGGCAGGATTTATGTATGTTGTATGTAGGTACCAGTGTGGCCGGATTAACCAGGCACGATCCGGGTTATATCAGGCTTGCAAGAGAAGGAAGGTATCTCGCTGGTCAAAAGTTGGTCTCTATATGCTGGAGCATGAGCGAAGCGGACAGAGGGAAGGACCACCGAGTCATGGCCGACAAGGGTGACATTGCCTGTGTCGGATGACGCTAGCGTCGCAGAGGCTCACGTAGCCTCTACATGGCTTACGATGGGGAAAAGTGACCCGGTCGGTTTGCTATTTTGGGAGGAGGCATATTCCTAGGAATATGCCTCCATGTATGCCCTAATTGGAGACCTGGCCTCCCCTATATAAGGGGGGCAAGGGCCTCTGTAGAAGGGGTTGGGTTTTACTTGGTTGAAAGTTAGTTGATTGGCATCTGAGTAGTGGGTTCCTGAGAGCAAAGTAGTGGTGAGAGTAAGAGAGTTCCCTCTCCCTCCTCTTCCCCATACAGCTCAAGGAGCACTTGTAACTCATCTAGCTTGAAGAATACAAAGCATCTGTGTGTGGAATCACCACACTATCCCTCCTTGGATTCCTCTAGTGCATCTTGTCCCCACCTTTAGCCTATCCATGGAATCTGCCATGACACCACCACGACAGTTAGCGCCTACCGTGGGGCTAGCGGTGCTAGCAGGAGTGAAGATCCGGACAGGAAATCTCATCGGCAACGGCGAGCGCATCATCTTCGGGCTTGTTCAGCGCTTTGGAGCGTTGGACTTCGTCAGCGACAATGCTGGCTGCTTCAGCGAACGACCGCTTCCGCGCAATGGCCTCTTTGTCAAGCTTGGCACGCAGATGATCTACGTCGTCATCGATGTGTCATGCGTTCTCCCGCGGCACGTTGTTGAGGGAGGCAAGCCACCCCTTAGCGCGGTTCACAAGGCGCGCATCACTCGCTCCCCTGACCGTGCCGAGGTGATGATGAAAGCGCCTGGCGCTGGCGCGAGCAAGGATCTGGCACCAGATCCGGAGGTAACACCCAAGGCACTAAGGAAAAGTAGAGGTCATCCACTAGAGAGGCCAGAGAACGTGCTGCAGCAGGCGATAGATAGCCTAGAGAGCCCCATAACACCTACAGTAGATCCGGCTCAGGCACAGGCCGAGTTAGAGGAAACTAGGAAGAAAATACTAGAGGGTGCGAAAAAGATTGCCGTGGCTCAGCAGTCGTTGAACATGACACTGCATGAGTACGCAAGAGCAAATAAGGTAGATGCTATAAAAGTAAAGGGGAAAACCTCATCAGTGAAATGAACAAAGAGGGTGATACTAGAGTTGAGGAGTCAGAGAACTTACTGTCCGTGGGGCTGCCGAAGTACAGTACCTCGGCAAAGAACCTCAGAGCAGCAGATGCAGCTGCATCCGAGTTAGAGGGTTTGACGGGTGAAGCCCGGCAAAGACAACAGGAAAGGGTCAATGAGTTTGTTCGGATCGCTAACAGACAAAATGAAGAATTGCTCAGGGCTAACCCGGCAAGGGCTGGGGCTTCCAAAATCGTTCATTCAGCTGTAGGTAACCCGGAGAAATCTGCTGCATCATCCCCTCATGGTGACCCAAGAAGAGAGGAAGTGGTAACCTCGGCGAGGAGAAACAAACAGATAGTCCCCTATGACCCGGCAAGGGTAGGGAAAGGAAAAGCAGTGCAGGGAAATGATGATCGATGAAGTATCAGCTGAGGTGAGGCTAGCCGAGGTAACCGCGACCAAGGCAATGACGGTTAGGGAAACGCTGTAAATGGCAATGCCAGACAGTGCAACTCGGCGGGTGTAGGGCAACCGCAGCAGCGAAATATACCACAGCAAGAGCGAAGTGCCGACCAAGGTATGCAACAGAGAGGCGCTCCACGAGAGCAAAACAGATACAATGATGGTGATTCGGAAATGGTGAACGCAGGATAGGGTCAAGATTGGGAAGCCGGGACTTGATGCCTGACGATGCCAGGTTAAAACTGGATCGGCTTTATAGGTCGGAGCAAATTGAGGGGCAAGGTCCTCCAGGTCCGGCGTGCTTTGGGCCCCGGATCATGAAAGAACCTCCGGTACCTAACTTCCAGTTATCCAGAGGCACGAAAACATATGACGGTAGCACCAAGCCGGAGGTTGGTTGATCAACTATGCTACGGCAGTGAAAATTGCTACAGGCAACTTGAGATGGGCTGTGAGATATGTACCTTAGATGCTGGAGGGACCAACAAGGGTATGGCTAAACAATTTGCCACTCGGAAGTACCAACTGTTGGATTGATTTTGAGGAAATGTTTGTCAGTAACTTCTCGTGCACGTATCAGAGGCCAAATAGGCCACAGACCTTAGCAATGTGCAAACAGAGACCAAATGAAACAGACATGGAATTCTTGACCCGCAGGTGCACCGTGAGAAACTCATGTGAGGGCGTGATCGAGTCACAGGCAATAGCTTGGTTTGCACAAGGGTGTAGATATGCATGCATGTTGTGGCAAAGGCTACAAAGGGATATGCCAACTACACTGGCAGAGACGATCCGGATTGCTGATTCATATGCCTTGGGTGATCCGACTCAACCTAGGCTTGTGTCAAACGAGTCAAATGAGGAGTACTACCAGCGAGATGGAGCCGGATCATCCCGGAGGAATGATTACCAGGGTAAGAGAAGAGACAATAGACCGGATTACAGGTACAGTTCGTAACAAGTTGCTGCCGTAAATCAAGATCAACCCGGAGCAGGAAGTAATCAGCGTCAGAAAACTGGAGCGCAACAATGGAATCCGAGAAACGATGGCAAGAAAACATGGACGCCAGAGCAAAAGAAACAATGGCAAGAAAAGAAGGACCGAGCGAGGTATACGTATGAGGCAATGCTGGATCAGCCGTGCAAATTTCACACGCCAAATCCGAGTAACCCGGCGGGTCACACAACTTGGCAATGTGAGTGGATGAGGAAGATAAAACAAGGTGGTTCGAGGAATGCTCAGGCACCTCGGAACGATCAACCTCGGCAGGAGTTACCCCGGCAGCAATTGCTCTCCGGAGCGAACACACAACAGTTAATGTTGCCACCACCTCCACCGAAGTATGAAAATCATGCAGTGCATCAGGTGGAAAATCAGCATCAGCCAGATCAAAGTTACCCTGGAAACAAGGGGAGAAATGAATACAAAGAGCATCACCAGAGTTACTATGTGTTTACCACGGAGAAAATGGATAGGAAGAGCTTGCAGCGCCGACACATGGAAGTGAATGCGGTAATGCTGGCAGTGACGAGGTATATGCCTTGGTCGGACCAGGAAATTACTTGGAATATCAAGGATCATCCCAAGATTATGCCGAGTCCTGGTTCATATGCGTTAGTGCTGGACCCAACGTTCATCGGCCCCAATATCAATGTGAGGTTTTCTAAGGTGCTAATCGACAATGGCAGCAGCATTAATATCATGTATGTGGATACCATGCGCAAGTTGGGTATCTCGGAGAACATGCTCCAGACCACGAGGACAACTTTCCATCGTATTGTGCCAGGAATTTCCTGTGAACCCATTGGCATTGTCCGGATTGACGTATTGTTCGGCACACGAGATAACTGCCGGACCGAGAATTTGGAGTTTGAAGTTGTGAACTTGGAAAGCGCATATCACGCGTTACACTGCAGGCTAGCCCTGAACAAATTCATGGCAAGTTGTCACAGCAGTTACCTGAAGATGAAGTTGCCTGGGCCAAATGGGGTAATTACCATAGCAGGAGATTTCTGACGTTCCATTGATTGTGTGTCGGCCGGGTCTAACCTAGCCGAGTCATTGGTGATCGCACAAGAAAAGAGAAAGATCCAGGAAGTGGCGGCATTGGCTCAATCCGCACAACAGTATATGCCGGCGCTGAGTAACCCGCATGGAAGTGTCTCATTTCAAGCAACAAAGGATACAAAGAAGGTGACTGTTGACAATCTGTTCCTAGAGCGCACTGTAACAATTGGTGCCGGGTTAACTGACAAATAGGAAAGCGAGCTCGTCAACTTCCTCCGTGAGAATCGGGATATCTTTGCTTGGTCCACACAGGACTTGCAGGGCGTTCCGAGGGAGTTGGCCGAGCACTCTTTGAACGTGAGACCCGGAGCAAAGCCGGTGAAGAACCTCTCCGCCGCTTCGCCGAAGATAGGAGAAAAATCATTGGGGATGAGATAGCTCGGCTCCTTGCAGCCGGGTTTATCATGGAAGTGCTTTACCCGGATTGGCTATCTAATCCGGTGCTTGTGGAAAAGAAAAAAGATGATCCGAATGTGGCAGTGGTTTGGCGTATGTGCATCGATTACACGAACCTGAATAAGGCGTGTCCAAAAGATCCATTTCCACTGCCAAGGATAGATCAGGTCATAGATTCTACTGCTGGGTGTGAACTGTTGTCTTTCATAGATGCATATTCTGGTTTCCACCAGATACCTCTGAATCCTAGCGATCAAATAAAGACTGCGTTTATCACCCCGTATGGGGCTTATTGCTATCGCACCATGCCTTTTGGTTTACGTAATGCAGGGGCAACGTACCAAAGATGCATGCAAAAATGTTTGCACGATCAAATTGGTAGAAATGTGCAAGTATATGTGGATGATGTGGTTATAAAAACCAAGGAAAGCAAAATGCGCGAACCTGAGGAGATTCCGGATGAAGCTTAACCCGAAGAAGTGTACCTTTTGTGTCCCGGCTGGAAAATTATTCGGATTTCTTGTCTCCAGCCGAGGTATCGAAGTTAACCCAACGAAAATCCGAGCCATAGAACGAATGTAATTGCCAAAGTGTCTTAATGATGTCTAGAAGTTCACTGGTTGCCTGGCATCCTTAAGTCGGTTCATATGTCGGTTGGGAGAAAAGGCGTTACCTCTTTATCAACTAATGAAAAAATCAGACAAATTCGTATGGACGCCGCAGGCCAATGAAGCCTTCATTCAGCTACAGAAAATGTTAGCCACTGCACCAGTATTAGCCTCTCCACTATCAAAAGAGCCAATGTTGCTCTATGTAGCCGCAACCAACCGAGTTGTAAGTGCAGTAATAGTGGTAGAACGCGACAAAGAGGGTAAGTCGGTGCAGAGGCCAATCTATTACCTGAGCGAAGTATTATCAGCATCAAAGCAGAACTATCCTCACTATCAAAAAATGGCATATGGTGTATATATGGCAGCAAAGAAGCTGAAGCACTATTTTGAAGAACACCCCATAAAGTGATATGTGAAGCCCCCATATCCGAGATAATGAGCAATAGGGATGCAAGCAGCCGAATTGCAAAATGGGCAATTGAGCTAGCCCCTTATGCTCCGCAATACGACAGGATATATGTAATCAAGTCTCAGGCTGTGGCCGACTTTTTCGTAGATGGGCCGAGATGCAGTATGAGCCACCATTGCTAGATCCGAACTACTGGAGAATGCATTTTGACGGATCAAAAACGAAAAACGGGTTAGGCGCCGGAGTTGTTCTTACCTCGCCCAAGAAGGACCAGCTAAAGTATGTGTTGCAGATCCATTTCACGGCATCAAACAATGTTGCAGAATATGAAGCACTTGTGTATGGGCTCAAAGTGGCAAAAGAATTTGGAATTCGTCGGATCCAATGCTTTGGCGACTCGGATTTGGTGGTTCAGCAAGTCTCGGGGATATGGGATGCCTTGGATGAAAACATGGCATTGTACAGATTTCATGTGCAGAAAATATCGGGATATTTCGAGGGATGCGAATTCCATCATGTACCCCTACTGGAAAATGAGGCTACCGACGTACTGTCGAAACTCGGATCCACCCGACAAGCGATTCCACCAGGTGTAGCACTGGAGCACCTCAGAAAGCCATCTATCAAGCCACCCCTAGAATCCGAGTCAATCTATATCCCGGAAAATCCCGAGTCCGGAGCTGTACCCATGGACATTGATGTGGGAAGTGCTTCAGGAGACCCGGGGCCTGCTTCGGCAAACCCGGGGACTGCGCAGCCTGACCCGGCAGAGGTTATGCTGGTAGATCGAATGGAAGTGGACAAGGATGTGTTTCCAGTGTGAGCCATACCTGCTTGGGCATTACCTATATTCCAATTCCTGAAGGATGGATCCTTGCCCGATGATTAAGTGCTTTCAAGGCAAGTTTAGAGGCGCGCAAAGGCATACACGATTATCAATGCCGATTTATACAAGAGGACGTCACAAATGTCCTGCAGCGGTGTGTTGTCCCGGAAGAAGGGCTTGACATCATCCGAGATATACATCAAGGGGAATGTGGGCATCACGCCTCATCCAGAGCATTAGTGGCAAAAGCTTTCCGACATGGGTTCTACTGGCCAAGTGCCTTGGAACAAGCAGAAGATCGTAAGAAAATGCAATGGCTATCAGAGGTATGCTACCAAGACACACATGCCAATGTCGGAGCTCAAGACCATACCAATTACCTGGCCATTTGCCGTATGGTGTCTGGATATGGTTGGCCCGTTTAAAGATATCATTCTGAGATATGGCTATCCTCACAGTATCATAACGGATAATGGCACAAATTTTGCTGAAGGAGCATTTGCACGATTCTGCCGAGATAAGAAGATCCGGTTGGACGTTGCCAC
The DNA here is from genome assembly GCA_916181665.1 of Avena sativa. Lineage (NCBI taxonomy): Eukaryota > Viridiplantae > Streptophyta > Magnoliopsida > Poales > Poaceae > Avena > Avena sativa. Next base: position 599,592,222 of record OV702289.1, read on the forward strand.
GATAGCCCACCCCGCATCAAACAGACAAGTGGAAATATCCAACGGATTAGTATTATCTGAGAAAAAACCCCGGCTCATTGAGCCACTGCAAAGATCAGCGGGGTGCTGAATAGAAGAACTACCAGCGGTACTGTGGAGTTTAAGAACAACTCTGAATCGATCAACAGGCTATAAGCCATTCTTTCTGGTATATGGGGCAGAAGCTGTATTACCAGCCGACATAGAGCACGATTCGCCCAGAGTCACCCAATACATAGAAGCCAAAGTGCGTGAAGCCCGGCAAAATGATGTTGATCTGCTGGAAGAAGCGAGAGAATTGGCATTGTCCAGATCCGCCTTATATCAGCAAAATCTCCGACGCTATCATAGCCGGAAAGTTAACCCCCAAGTCTTTCGGGAAGGTTATTTGGTACTCCGGTTGGTACAACGTACTGCTGGCATGCATAAGTTATCCCCCCATGGGAAGGGCCATTCATTGTGAGCAAAGCATTGCACAATGACTCGTATTATCTCAGCGATGCAAAACCACAGGAGAAGAACAAGGCGGACAGGTCCAGCGAGGAATCTAAGCGTCCATAGAATGTAGCTCTACTCCGTCCATTCTACACTTAACACAGAAGTGTGTGTATCTGAATCTTCTCATATGTCGGTATGTATGCCGACAATGAGTTTATTAATGAAATCTTAGCACCTCAAGTAGTAACTCGAGGACTGCCTTAGTGATATTTACTGTTTTCTGTATTTGTTATTCATATGTCGGCTGGCGTAAGTTGCTTCTACCTAAGCCGGATTAGTAGTGTGTGAGCACCAAAAACTCAACTCTTCGACTTGCTGCTGTCCAACAAGATTTGACTTCATGGCAAGCAAGAGAACAAGTTTGGAATTGCATAGCACACAAAAAATGACTAAGGAAAAGAACTTAATCGAGCCGACATTTGTTATTCGGACTAACCTTACGCTTACTTTATATTTACTTTGCTAAGTTATTTTGAGCTAGTCCTCAAGTTTCCAAGTATAGTTAAGTCAATTTTTGAAACTTGGACTCGTAAGTCATAAAACCGAATCAAGGTAGACACGAGCCGAGCCAGGAAATTGGAGAAACAAGAAAATGAAACTCGGGGACTATGCCCAAGTTAATCCGACGCGAGCAACTTAGTAGCAAAATATAATCAGTGTGCTTAATACATTTGCACCCGGCATACTGGGGATCTGATAAATTTCAAAGTGTTTGCTGGTGATCAAGGAGCAGCAGGAGGAGGTAACTCGGCGCCAGCAGGTGGAACTTCAGCCTTAGCTTCAGCGTCATCTTTGTTCTCTTCGACGTCCGAGGCTTCGTCCTCTTCCTCCTCACCCGAACCATCTTCGACATATTCGTCGTCAACAGCGCCAAGGAAGCTTGGTCCCTCGTTCCATTGATGGATGGGAGCATACTGAATGAGGCTATGGGCACAAGCCTTGCGCTGAGCTATCCAATCCGGGTCATTGGACCACCTTGATCTGGTGCGCATGCGCTTGAGAAGCTTCAGGTTTATTTTTTTCATACCATGTGAGCACATAGTGGAAGACGGTTTCAGCTCCGGCGCGTCCGGCGGATTCCTTCCAGAGGTCAAGTTGAGTCTCACGCTCCATTAACTTGTTAATCAGAGCAGTGGACCCCTCCGGAGTGTCTTCATGATGCCAAAAGGCATTGAAGATCCGGACTGCTACATCTAGGATATCCTTACCATAGTTCTTCACAATCTCGACGCGAGAAGATAAGCTGACCAGCAGGTCCTCCATGTCATAAGGAATGTTTTCAACGCCAGAACCAGTTGGGGTACCACTCTTCTAGCGGAACTTGGCAACGACAGTGGCTGTAATGGCATCACCCTCCGGAAATTTGTCTGAAAAAAAGACAAGTGGAATAGGTGAAGGAGGTTGACCTAGAGAGATTCATGCTAGCTGAAGGAAAAGAACTTACGAGAAATATGGCTGTGGATCCAGGTCAGCTCCTTGGTGCAGTTGTCACGCCTCTTCTGGAGTTGCACAAGTCAAGTGTTCGCCGAATCAAGCTTAACGTCGGCCTCCTTCAGTAGTTCTTGATCTTTGGCAATTTGGAGGTTGAGATGTTCTTGCTCTTCAGTGAAATCTTGGCCAGCTTTATCCATCTCGGTTTTGTGGAGTGCCTTGAGTTTTTTCATTTCTGCCTTGAGCTTGGCAATCTCATCATCTTTGGTCCGAAGGAGGGCGAGCTCATCGCCCTTCTTCTTAAGTTCAGCCTGATGCTGCCCTGCTTGTTCGAGAAATTGCAGCATCATATCAGGCACGAGCACACTATCTTCAAGAGATGCTGGAACAGTTTGTTGACCCGGCAAAGCCGAGGTATGAATATTTGCCGAGCTCAGGAGAAGGGAAAGAGAGCATAAAAGTTAAGTAACCGAAGTGACTTACCTTTTATCTGGTCAAAGTTCTTCCTCATGAGGGTGTTTTTGGCCTCCACTCCAGCTGCACAAATTCGAATGAGAGATTAGTTCAGCGAGAAAAGACTCAAGAAGATAGGAAAAAGACAAAGTGAAAACTTACCCCTTTTCTCGAACTCAGCGAGAAGTGTAGAATGCTTCGAGCGCAGCGCCTTGTGTGTATCCAACAGTCGCTGAAGCTCAGCACTCCGGCAATTGGTGGTGACCTAAGAAAAGGCAAAGATGACTTGATCATGTGCATATTCGAAGTGTACAAGATCCAGGCCAAGTGGAACTTAACCCGACTCTAGGTGTGCGCATATTCGAAGTGTACAAGATCTGTGCCAAGTGGAACTTAATCTGGCTCTAGGTGTGTGCATATTCGAAGTGTCAAGATCTGGGCCAAGTGGAACTTAACCCGGCTCTAGGTGTGTGCATATTCGAAGTGTACAAGATCCAGGCCAAGTGGAACTTAACCCGGCTCTAGGTGTGTGCATATTCGAAGTGTACAAGATCCGGGCCAAGTGGAACTTAACCCAGCTCTAGGTGTGTGCATATTCGAAGTGTATAAGATCCGGGCCAAGTGGAACTTAACCCGGCTCTAGGTGTGTGCATATTCGAAGTGTACAAGATCCGGGCCAAGTGGAACTTAACCCAGCTCTAGGTGTGTGCATATTCGAAGTGTATAAGATCCGGGCCAAGTGGAACTTAACCCGGCTCTAGGTGTGTGCATATTCGAAGTGTATAAGAACCGGGCCAAGTGGAACTTAACCCGACTCTAGGTGTGTGGATATTCGAAGTGTACAAGATCAGGGCCAAGTGGAACTTAACCCGGCTCTAGGTGTGTGCATATTCGAAGTGTACAAGATCCGGGCCAAGTGGAACTTAACCCGACTCTAGGTGTGTGCATATTCGAAGTGTACAAGATCCGGGCCAAGTGGAACTTAACCTGGCTCTAGGTGTGTGCATATTAGAAGTTACTAGGGAGCTACGCTAATTCTCTAAGGAGCATCCGGCCGAGTAACGAGTTACTCCCCCGGAGGCTCGGGGACTAATGGTTATATGACTAAGCACTAATACATGTTAAATAAAAGACGAAGTAGCATACCTCCATCATCCGACCGGCAAGGTTGATAGCCTTGGCAGCTGTGTTCATCTGCACCGCAAACTCGGCATGCCCAAATTTCTTCGGGAGATTGTTGTTATTGACAAACTCCGCCTTGTTCTAGTTATTGACAAACTCGACCAGGGCCGGAGGATAGCGCTCTCCGCTAAGCATGTGGGGCGCGATCAAACCCTTGGCATGGGCCTCTCTCCTCTCAACTTGGGCAGCGCGGGGCTGGTGTGCAAAACATGTTGAGCATCAGCTGTCCCGACGGAGGTGTCTTTCTTTGGTGGGGTCTTCTTCGGAAGCATGGACGCGAGTGTACGCTGTCCAGCCTCGATAGATGCTGCCCTAGCGGCGTCAGAAGTTTTCTTGGCCTTAGGCTGCTGCTGAGAAGTTGAGGTTTGAGCCGCGGATTTGGTCTTGGGAGCTGCCTTGGTGCTAACTGGGCCTTCTCGCCGAGTCTTGGAAGACTCGGACGAGGCGGATGGAGTTGGGGCTACTGCTGATACTTGTGATGCTGCTGTTGGTGTTGGTGCTGGTGCTGGTTTTGGCGGGGGTGCAGTGGGTACCTCGGAGGTAGCAGGTTGCGGCTGAGCCGAAGTGGAACTGGGAGCATTTGCTGCCTCGGCAGAGCCACTTCCCCCTGCTCCAAGGTTGCTCTCCTCTAGACGAGGTGGGCTAGAACCCGGAGCAGCCGCTGAACCCTCCTGAATGGGGCTCAGCGAGCGTGAATCGTCACCATGAGGGGGAGAAGGGCTATGCCGGAGGGGCGAAGCGATGCTGGATCCGCTCTGAGGAACCTCCACAGCAGCCCTACCGAATCAAACAACGAATAATAAGTTACCATAGAAGAGAAGCACGAAGCAAAGGATTAGACGGAGAGAAAGGTGACTTACTCGTCAGAAGTCAATGGCTCCTTGGGTTTCCAAGCCCTCCGAGTTGTGGCCTTAGTCGGGCTTGGTGGCGGCTTTGTCTGCAGACTTCTTTCGCCTCTTGGTTGGCTTAGAAGGTCCGGAGGAAGAAGCAGAAGCGACTCCCCTTTTCTTTGACGCGGCCGGGATAGGCTCGCCTGTGGCGAGGGGAGGATCTTCGTGGATCTTCCCACCCGGGTTAGCTGATGCCGGAAAGGCATAAGAAAGGGGGACAACGTCAAATGCTTCCATCACCTCAACGTTGGAATCATCTTCATCATCAGGCCAATCTCTTAAAGAAGAGAAGTTACCGGTGTGTCGCTTGATCGCATCGGGGAATGGCAGGAACATCTCCTGATCTGGCTCCTCCTCGTCCGGGGCATCTCGATCATTCGCCCACTTGAGAGAAGGCTCGGTGCCATCCTCGAGGGTTTGCTGAAGAAACAACTAAGAAGAAAATGCAAAGGTATCAAACAACAACCTCCGACATATGATATAACTCGGAAGAAGATTGGATCACGAGACTTACCACAGGAGGAAGCCTGTCTCGGCAGAAATGTTCAATTCCCCACTCCCACTCAGCGGAGAAGTTTTTGTCAGTTGTGGAGAGGGCCTTGACCTGGCGGAATATCTTGGTGTTGCTAAGTTCAAACGACGAAGTCTGGTTGGGGTCAAGACGCCAGCTCATATGGCACAGTTTATGCGTGCGTTTCTGGAGAGGGGAGATCCGGCTGCGGACGAAAGTGATCATCGCGTCCTCGTTGCGCAGCCCCGTGTCCTTCAACTCTTGGAATAGCTTGTTGACTTGATTCGCTAACACGGTGGGTTTCTTAGAAACCCGGTCCCAGAGATCCGGATTAGGGGGACCCGGAACGTAGGGGCGCAGCCGAATCAGATCTTCGTTCGTGCCATTTCTGACATAGAAGAAGGTATAGGCCCAGCCCTTACAGGAATCGAGCCCTGTAACCCGGGGAAAGACGGATTGTTTCCGGAGACAGATAGAAGCAGCACCGAACTGCGTAAGTTGTTTGTCCTCTAGGTTAAGCTCCTTATTCGGAATCACGTTCCGGCATAGACCGAAAAACCGGATCCAGAGCTCTTTGGTGGGCCACAATCCGACATACCCCTCTACGGTGGAGGCAAAGGAAGAAAGGGAGGTGATGGCATTCGCCGGAAGGTGGCCATGTATTATTCGGATTAGCCAATCACAAACAAGCCACAGGAAGGGCCACAGGGCGCAGGAGATCTCACGACGCGACGTGGCGATACAGTTAACGAGGAGACAGACACCAAGTGACGTGTGCAACAGTAACACCTGACATTAACTGCAGCAGTAACTGGCGCAGGCCCTCAAAGTGAGGCAAAGTAATGATTAGCCTCCACGTGGGGAAGCGTACGAGAGAAGGAAGAATAACCCGGATAACTATGGGATGACCCGGCCAGCGAGCGAAAACTCGGAATATGCCAAGGGAAGAGCTAGCCAATTAAATTCGTGATAGGAAGTAACACAGAAAAGAGAGCAAAAGGCTCGGTAAAATTGAACCTGCTGTGGCCTTAGATGCTGAGGCTGCTAAGACCGCACCAGCTTCGGGGACTAATGTTGGGGGATACCCCCGGGTAGGGTCACGCCAGGGTATAAAGGCCGATTAGCCGAGGTACGGCAAGGTCAAAGCGAATGCTGGCCGAGTCACCTCAAGGCAGGCCGGATCACGGAGTAACCCGGACCAGGGGGGTCGCCTAACATTGTCTCATCCGACTTAAGGGGTAAGTCGGAAGTGCTTGTCTAACTTATATACAGGAATAGGTAACCCGGACCGGAGGATGTCCACCTAACTGGGTCCCGACCTACTTATATCGTATGCCGGCAGGATTTATGTATGTTGTATGCAGGTACCAGTGTGGTCGGATTAACCAGGCATGATCCGGGTTATATCAGGCTTGCAAGAGAAGGAAGGTATCTCCCTGGTCAAAAGGTGGTCTCTATATGCTGGAGCATGAGCGAAGCGGACAGAGGGAAGGACCACCGAGGCGTGGCCGACAAGGGTGACGTTGCTTGTGTCGGATGACGCTGGCACCGCAGAGGCTCACGTAGCCTCTACATGGCTTCCCACGTATGCCCTAATTGGAGACCTGGCCTCCCCCATATAAGGGGGGCAAGGGCCTCTATAGAAGGGTTTGGGTTTTACTTGGTTGAAAGTTAGTTGATTGGCATCTGAGTAGTGGGTTCCTGAGAGCAAAGTAGTGGTGAGAGTAAGAGAGGTCATTCTTCCCCATAGAGCTCAAGGAGCACTTGTAACTCATCTAGCTTGAAGAATACAAAACATATGTGTGTGGAATCACCACACTATCCCTCCCTAGATTCCTCTAGTGCATCTTGTCCCCACCTTTAGCCTGTCCATGGCATCTTCCGTGACACCACCACGACAAACACACATGAAATGACACTGGTGGATCCATAGGTGGTATGTGAGAAGAACAGCCATGAAATGACTCTGGTTGTTGTTAGTAAAAAGAACACACATGCAATGACCATAGGTGGATTGTGAAAAGAGCACACATGCAATGACCCCAGTTGTTGTTAGTGAAAAGAACACACATGCAATGACACTGGTTGTTGTTACTAAAAAGAACACACATGTAGTGATACTGGTGGATCCATGTGTGGATTGTGAAAAGAGCACACATGCAATGACTCCAGTTGTTGTTAGTGAAAAGAACATACATGCAATGACACTAGTGGATCCATGGGTGGTCTCTGTACAGAACACACATTTCAATGACACTGGTGGATCCATATGTGGTATGTGAAAAGAACACACATGCAATGACTCTGGTTGTTGTTAGTGAAAAGAACACACATGCAATGACACTGGTGGATCCATAGGTGGTATGTGAAAAGAACACACATTTCAATGACTCTGGTTGTTGTCACTAAAAATAACACACATGCAATGACACTGGTGGATCCATGGGTGGATTGTGAATAGAGCACACGTGCAATGACACCGGTGGATCCATATGTGGTATGTGAAAAGAACACACATGCAATGACTCCAGTTGTTGTTAGTAAAAAGAACACACATGCAATAACACTGGCTGATCCATGTGTGATCTCTGAAGAGAACACACATGCAATGACACTGGTTGTTGTTACTAAAAAGAACACACATGCAATGACACTGGTGGATCCATAGGTGGTATGTGAGAAGAACATCCATGAAATAACTCTGGTTGTTGTTAGTAAAAATAACACACATGCAATGACTCCAGTTGTTGTTAGTGAAAAGAACACACATGCAATGACTCTAGTTGTTATTAGTGAAAAGAACATACATGCAATGACACTGGTGGATCCATGTGTGGTCTCTGAAGAGAGCACACATTTCAATGACTCTGGTTGTTGTTAGTAAAAAGAACACACATGCAATGACACTGGTGGATGCATGTGTGGTCTCTGAAGAGAACACACATGCAATGACACTGGTTGTTGTTACGAAAAAGAACACACATGCAATGACACTGGTGGATCCATGTGTGGATTGTGAAGAGAACACACATGCAATGACACTGGTGGATCCATAGGTGGTATGTGAGAAGAACAGCCATGAAATGACTCTAGTTGCTGTTAGTAAAAAGAACACACATGCAATGACACTGGTGGATTCATAGGTGGATTGTGAAAAGAGCACACATGCAATGACACCGGTGGATCCATATGTGGTATGTGAAAAGAACACACATGCAATGACTCTAGTTGTTGTTAGTGAAAAGAACATACATGCAATGACACTGGTGGATCCATGTGTGGTCTCTGAACAGAACACACATGTCAATGACTCTGGTGGATCCATATATGGTATGTGTAAAGAACACACATGCAATGACTCTGGTTGTTGTTAGTGAAAAGAACACACATGCAATGACACTGGTGGATCCATAGGTGGTATGTGAAAAGAACACACATTTCAATGACTCTGGTTGTTGTTCGCAAAAAGAACACACATGCAATGACACTGGTGGATCCATAGGTGGATTGTGAAAAGAGCACACATGCAATGACTCCAGTTGTTGTTAGTGAAAAGAACACACCTGCAATGACACTGGTGGATCCATAGGTGGATTGTGAAAAGAGCACACATGCAGTGACACTGGTGGATCCATATGTGGTATGTGAAAAGAACACACATGCAATGACTCTGGTTGTTGTTAGTAAAAACAACACACATGCAATGACACTGGTGGATCCATAGGTGGATTGTGAAAAGAGCACACATGCAATGACATTTGAATGGTACTGGTGGATCCATAGGCGGAGTGTGAAAAGAGATTTTCCCTCTCTCTCTCTCTGTCACAAATCTCACAAAATCCCAAACGTGTGGAGATCCCAAACATGTGCTCACTCTGGGTGCTATGCCCTGATTGGCTGACACAGATGTCACGCAGATCGTCTCCACCAACCGTTGATCCCATGTGATCCAACGGCAAGATAACCCCTCCCTTCTCCACTTTTTTATGCATGGTCAATCCATGCCACCTCTCTATCCGTGCCACCGATACTTTACCTCCATAAACAAGTGAAAATCCATCTATCTAACTAAAATAAATAAAATAAATGATCATATTTCGAAGAATCCGTCGTCTTCATCTTCCGGTTCATCCTCGTCTTCGTCAACGCCATGGTCCCTGCCATCACCGCCGTTGGTGCCCTCCTCTGACGACTAGACACCCCCCCTTCCTTGAATAAGCGCGCTATCTCCTCGTCGGAGTCCTCCTCCTCCTCCTCTTCGTAGTCCCACGGGTCCACGTCACTCTCCTCCGCTTCTGCCTCCAACTGATCGATGAACACCTCCTCGTTGGCCGAGTCGGACTCGTCCAAATAGCGATCTCCTCTCTTCTTCCTGGTCTTCTTCTCGTTCCTCTTCTTGTCCGTACTCATCGGTGCAACACGCGCCTCCGTCCTGGCTGCTACTTTGCGCTCATTCAACGCTGCAGGTACCCCATGCTCATCCTGCGCGGCTGATACGAGCTTCGACGTTGCGGTGTCCTCGAGTGCCGATGTCGATGGATCCTGGCGCGGTCGGACACGACGTGCTGCCTCAGCAGGCGACTCGCGAGCGCAGATGATGCAGCGAAGAGCCGGGGATGCAGGACGGTCAGTGGACATCTTGGACCTGCCATTGCCACGGCGAGGGGCATCGTGCTCGAGGTAGTTGCTCCGAATGGTCGATGGCGGGTACACAGAGTGGGGTGCTGATCTGATCAAGGACGAGCAGCGGTTTCGTGCGTCGTGTCCACGCATGCATTTGTCGATTATCAAAAAAAGAAGAAAGAAGTAATATCTCGCGTACTGAACAAATTTGATCACAACAAAAGTGGCACATCGTATTCTAGACTCGTAAATATCCCGTGCGTGCTTGTCACGTGGAGTTCGATGGAGTTGGACGTGCCCACGTGATCGTGTAGCAGTTGCGCGTGTCATTGCCCCATCAACACGTGACACACGCACGCGGGATGTGCGCGCCGATTCCTGTGACGACCACCCGGCTCGCACTCCCCTTATTATATACTGGATTTTGGGCGGCGCCGAAGACCATTAAAGTGTCCATCGCAATAAAGACAAGTCCCATCGATTCCCTACCCCTGCCTCCCTGGCTTCTTTGAGAAGGTAGACCGTACACGGTGGTCTTGTATAATAGTACTAGTACTACTGGACCACGGCCTGTACTCTTACTCTTCTCCCACACTAGTAATCACTATCTCCTTCCTCCTGTCACCTCCACACTCACCCTGCAAGCCATGGCTCCATTGAGGAGGGGGAGAGGCCGGTCGACGATCCTCGCGGAGAAAAGGGAGAGAAATCGCCACGAGGCACTTCTTGCTCTACCAGCCGCTCAAGCCCACCCTCTCATCGAGGCCCAATCTCCCCTGACAATGGCGCCGAATGTTCTAGCAGGCGAGGGCTCCCCTCGGTACGGTCTCCTTATTCTACTTCTTCTCCATCTCCCTCTCCATCATGATCTTAATCAGCTTCTTCTTGTTTTTCTTCTTCTTCTGGCTCTTCCTCTTCTACGTATTACAGGTCGGCTGTGGAGCCCGAATCCACCACGACGGAGGTGTTGCAGGACCCGTTCGGCCCTGTTCCATGTCTCAACGAGGTAGCAAATCTCCACGTTGTTATTTATCCGAGTTATGATGTGGATTTCTTAGATGCTGTCCGCCCCGCATTGGTTTTTCTTCTTCTTTTGTGAGTTGTATTAGTTTTCATGAATATGACTAGATCTCTTGGTCTTTCCTTAATACCGCTGTTCATAGATTCACTATGGATTTTTTGTGATTAGGATTAGTTTATCGTGGTCATGAATAGATCTCCAGGTCCATTTTTTAACACTGCGGCCAATAGAATCAATGGGGATTTTTTTTTATCTGTATTAGTATTCACCTGGGACCTAGAGTGTAATTGTAGAATTCCTATTTCAATTAACATGAACGATGCAGCGATCGAAGGCCGAGTACCGTGAGAAGGTGGCCACGATCAGTTCCAAGATTGCTAACCAACATGAGCTTGCATGCTCCCTCACCCAAGCTAATGAGAGCCTACGCAAGCAATTATCTGTGCAGAAGGAGATCTCGCTAGATTTTGCACGCGACGTTGTTAGGCTGCAGAAAGTGCTTGACCGTAACTTGTTCAGGCAAGAACAGGCCATCAAGATAATCAACAAGCTCACGGAGGAGAAGACGAATCTCGTGGAAAGGTGCATTCTCCTGCAGGACGAAGTCAGCGAGGCACTCAGAGGACGCGTCGAGGAAACCAAGGCTACCATCCGAGCCTACCATGACAGGAACCGTTTCCTGGATGCAGTCAAGGAGATGAAGGCGGACATGAGCAGATGGATCACTGTACTCGAGGGTGTTCGGAAAGAGAACGAGGAGCTAAGGGCATGTCTGGAGGCGTATCAGAGCAATGCCCAAGTATGATTCCCGTTAGCGGGGACACGAATACCAGTTCGTCCTCCTCTCCTTTTGTAATGTTTAGGGTTCAGGGAGGAATGCCCATGTCTACTTCCCATTATAGGGTGCAATAAGAATCCTAGGGCAACTCCTTATCTATATGGACATGTGTTGGTGTTCATGTTCATGAATGGACACCATGTTCTCTTTCCATTATGTATCTGGACATGGGTTTCTGCATTATGAGTTTGCCACTCTCCCACTACTATTTGGTGATATTGGGAAAAACCCACAGCACACTGAACTTCTGATAAATCTTATTTGTCTTCGAAATTGAAATTATGATAGTGCCACTAGTCAATTCATAAAATGTTGATTAATCCTAGATTGCTTCTTCCTTGAAATTATGACAGTGCCGCTAGTCGATTCAGTTAATTATGGAAACTAACCAGCTTGTCCTGGTGAACTGAACAAACCATAATATGTATTTTTGTTGCAGGGAAAGAGGCGAAAGATCGACCAGGACCTAGCGACCTGGCTAAATAACAAGATGGCAATCCAAAGGGAGAAGCGAAATTCCCAGAAACTGGCCTTTGACCAACTGCGCGTTGAAGTCGTGGTCCTTTCTGACAAGTGCCAGAAACTGAAGGAGTTAAACGCCGACTGGGCGAAGCTACACAGTGAAGGCCGCGCCTCGGCTAGGAAGCCGATGGAGATCATGAAAGGGATCTTGAAGGAAAATCGTATGGCTACGGACAAAATTCTCCAATCCATGATGGAGCGCTAGAACCTACAGCTGAAGCACGACATAGTACTGAAGGAGCTGGCCAATCTTAGGGAGGAAAACATGCAGCTCCGGGCCAGGCTCGCTTGAACACAACATATGTCTATTTAGTACTGAACTGCCTGGTTTATCCTCTGCAGTGGTGATTTTGTAAGCGTGAACTTAACTCTATGCATGATATGTTTGTTCATCTGAAATTAGTTTGCTCGAGGATTGAGTTTGGCTTAGTTCGGAAAGAGCAACTGCAAGTCTTACAATTAACTAGTTTCAGGCATTGGTACAACATAAATTATTCATCTCGAATTTCCTTTATCCTCTATAGTCTGTCCTTGTTCACCCTCGCGCGCCTTCTTCAGTTCCTTCAACAGATCCGTAATGCAGTACTCTAGCTTCTTCTTGTCTTCCCTGAGCTGATCCCTCTCCTTTTCTGCATTATGAATCAGCAAACTGTGACTATCCTGAAGCTTCTTTGCAGTTCCAACAACCAAGCTCCCATCGATTCCGTCAGTTAGCCCTGACTGCAAATTCTCGATTTCTTGTTCCAGCTCCTTATTTCGTACCGACAGCTTGTAATTTTTTTCAGCTGCATCACTTACATCAGTAAATCTCCCCGACCTTTCCAACTCATACATCTCCCATAACCGTGATAAACATTTCTTAAGTGCATCTGGCCACTCAAGATCCACCCACTCTACTGCTTTACACACCGGGCTAACCTAAAAACACACACAATATAGTGTTATGAACACGCACGATACATTTTACTTCATGTCACAGTTGCACATAATGTAAACAAACCTGATTTGTATAGCCCAAAAACCTTCTCCCAGCGTTACTGCCTCCGAATGCAACATATCTCCTTGGTTTTAGCCCATGGTCACATGGCACTTCTCCATCGAGATCTACGCCCTCCCATTCGGAGTCATAGATCGTCCTTGGTACCTATAGGTAAACACAAAGCTGAAATTGAACACGATTGCATGCACATTGGAGCTTAGATCGAGAGATTTACCATTGCCTAACCCTAGCCCGAGAAAACAGAGGAACTCACATCGTGGAAGGAATACTCGATGTCAGAGAGAAGGCTGTCGCTGCTCGACTGGTCGTCCTCGCCGTTCAAGGACAGCATGGCAAATGCGTCATCACAGGCGACGGCGACGGCGTCGGCGTCAGCGAGAGAGAGAGAGAGAGAGAGAGAGAGAGAGAGAGAGAGCAGCCCTTCTACCGCTGCAACGATGACTAAATTGGCATGTTACAATAGTTTAATGGATACCATGCCCTTTCCCTGGATTACTGTCTCCTGCCTGATATGGATTCTCTTCACACATTCTCATTTCAAATATTAAACCTGCACTTCCTCCATCCCAATTTCATTGCCTAATGAAAACATACCAGTATATTACATCATTCCAAGAAACAAATCATGTCAACTACAAGGTACTTATGCATCACTTCTTCAGTCATGGTTTCACAAAACATTACATTATAATCTCCCAACAAACATAACAACAACATGGTTTCACAAAACATCACATTACAATCTCTCAGCAAACATAATCATAGAAACAAGTATATTACATCAACTCAAGAAACAAAATCATGTCGACTACAAGGTACTTACACATCACTTGTCCTGTCATGGTTTTGCAAAACATTACATTACAGTCTCTCAACAAACAAAATAACAGAAACAAGTACAGTACATCATCTCAAGAAACATAATCATGTCAACTACAATGTATTTATGCATCACTAGTCCAGTCATGGTTTCACAAAACATTACATTACAATGTCCCAACAAACATAATAATAGAAACAAGTACGGTATGTCATCTTAAGAAACATAATCATGTCAACTACAATGTACTTATGTCTTATTACAACAACGATGGTTTCAGTGAGTGACATGTCCGAAAATCTCAACAGCTCGCACAACATTAGATCGCAATCTCTCAACAAACATAATCACAGAAGCACGCTCTAAATGCAACAGTAGTCAATATTACAAATACAGGCAGGGGAACCCCGCGGTCCATATGAAAAGCCCAGGGTAGCAGCTCTCATAAGATCTCATCAACGTCGACCACCTCATTCTGTTCAGCCACTACATGGGCATCTACATCCACTATAACCTGTTCAACAACATCAGAAATGGTACCAAGGAAGAACACCTTCCTGGTTCGCTTCTTTCACTGCATAATCTGCATAAGATCTTCAGTAACCAAAACATCTATGAATTACTGCTTCTTATGATGCCACCACCAGATTTTTGCTGCCTAGGGCCAATACTGATTTCCTTACCGATCATCTCTCTCATTTCATCAAGAGTTATGTTTTTGGAATCGACAATGATCTCCACAGTACATGATGAAACTGGCTTATTAACTCCCTCATCAAGTTTTTCCATGTATGAATCCACCTCTATGCGTATACTGAACTTATCTAGATCAACATCTATTGGTCCATATTCTTTAGGAGCAGAAGCTCTGGCAGCAAGATCTCTAGCATCTGCATACATATCATCAATCTTCGCTTTAACTTTCACCTTACGATCAGCTGCACAACACTCCCAAACCATCTGAAGCTCATGGGAGTGCTCAATTTGCAGATAGGTATCATTCATGTTGCACCACACCAATTTTGTCCTCTGTCTAGAACCCCAGGGAATTCTAGCTGCAAGCATATATACCAGCTGCGAAATAGACATAACCTCTTTCCAATTCACAAGAAGATGCACATCTTGCCCGAACACAACCCTCTCGCAACCAAAATCAAGCTTTGCAGTGTACTGCCAAACATGAACTGTGAACTCATATAGGTCCCTTGTATCAAAGTTGTGCCTAATTTGATTAAAAAGGGGAACATTTCAGTTCATTCGATTCTATTATGCCGTAACTAATCTAATTGCAAGATAAGGCACAAATAAGAAAAATTCACCTCTCGCTCTTCTCTCGGGTTTTTTTCTTCAAGATCTGAGTGTTGCATCCGCCAACCGGAGCCGAACAATCCGCCACCGGCCTTGCTTTTCTCTTCAACCCACTGCTCGTAGGTACCTTGGGAGCAGAACCCTTGTTGGCCTCCGCGCTAACCGGGGTTGAAGACCTCGCCGCCGCTATGCGTTGAGCCCCAGACTTGGGCCCCAACAGACCCTTTTCAGTCGGCGACGTAGCTACAACCTTCGCCTTGCAAGACATGCTGGGTCGCCGCCGCCGGATTCAGTGTCGAGGGAGGGAGAAAAAAGGTCCTCCGCCGCTAGCAGATTTAGGGTCGGGGAAGGGAAGAAAAGGGACCGCCGTCGCTGCCGCAGCAAGATTCAGTGTCGAGAGTTAGGAAAGTACAGTAATGGATTTGCCCCTACGACACGTGCATGGTGGCTAAGAAGAGTGACCGGCGAAGGAGGGGCATAGCAGGAACTAGTGTAACGGAATATCGTGACTTAACGGGCTTGATTTGAAAATATTGGGTTTGGCCATCATTCACTCGAAAGACCCCTCTCAGCAATTGGCGCCCCAACTTTTTGAATCGCGGTGATAAAAATCAACTTAGGTATCGCGTTGCCTGGCCACCCCAACTTTCGGGCCGCAAAATGATATGGCCATAGTGGTGAAGGCCGTATTCAACACTTTCGTTCTCTCCCTTTTTGGTCTCCACTCTTTGTAGAAGCATGGACAACATCCATCTTGCTGACCGTGCGATAGTGTTAGGGAGGTTTCTTATACCGGCACAAGAAGGTTTGCTTCTACTGGGCGGTGGTGAGGCGGATCAAGGAAGAGGGCCGTGAGGCCTTGGACGGTGTCATCGACTGGAAAGGGATCGTTCCCCTGTGGTGCCCGCTCCTCGGGACTCATGGACGAATTTGTCCAAGTTCGAGTTCTATGTGAGGGTGAACCGAGAGAATACGGGAACGATGCACCTTCCTGATGCCTTCGCCTGGTCCTTTGGTAGACGTCGCTGCCCTCGTAGGTTGATGTTGTAGCCTGCCAGGTGCTGTAACACCATCTGGTAGGCTCGCGTCTTGTTCGAAGAAGGCGGGAGCATGTTCCTTGGGAGGGGATGGACCTGCTTCTCTGAGACCCACTCCCTCCAACGGGGAGACATCCTTGTTGTCACGTTTGACGGAGTGGAGACGCTGTCCGTCAAGGTGTTCAATAGCAACCAGCGCAGTGTTGACTAATTTCACGAGGAGGGGCTCCGCCCCCGCAGAGGTCCCCGCCTGGCTACTTGCCCAAGATGCCTCGTCGAGCGAGTAGGTTGGACCTGCAGAGGTTTTAGAAAGGAATACAACATGTAAGGTGTTAGGAGATGTATCCTTCTTTATCTCTCTCCGACTATAATTCTGCACTTATTATCCCAAGAATAAAATAAGGAACTTATCTGTTGCTGCTGCTGATGGCTCAAAAAGTGATGAGCTCGCTGGGAACCCCAAGAGGAAGGTATGATGAGCACAACAGCAAATTCTCCCTCAGTGATGAAACCAAGGTTATCGAACAAGTAGGAGCAAGGAAACAACCCCAAGGTGTTGTCTTCCAACTTGGAATCCTGCACAACACAACCACATAACTTTGCCCCAACTTACAGTGAGGTTGTCAATCTCACCGGTTTTGCTAAAACAAAGGATTAAACGTATTGTGTGGAAGATAGTGATTGCTTGCAGAAAGTAAATAGAAAATAGTAAATAGATTGTAAATTGATGTAAAGAATGGACCAGGGTCCATAGTTCACTAGAGGTGATTCTCCTTAAGATAGTTGACATGTTGGGTGAACAAATTACAGCGGGGCAATTGACAGACACCGAGAAAGCATACATGCATATACTAATCATCTTGACTCCTATGAGATTTGATTGGGCATTACAACATTATACATAGACCGTAATCCAACTGCATCTATGACTAATAATCCACCTTCAGGTTATCATCCGAACCCCCTCCAGTATTAAGCAAAGTGTGTAAAGTAAACAATACGATTGTTCTATGAACAAAGGGTTGTTGTTTTCTCCCTAGTAGCAACAGCACATCTAGTACCTTAGAGATTTCTGTCACTTCCCCAGATTCCTAGAGGCATGAACCCACTATCGAGCATAAATACTCCCTCTTGGAGTTGCTAGCATCTACTCGGCCAAGATAGCTACTAACAACGGAAAGCATGCAAGATCACAAATAACATATACATGATAGAATCAATAATCAATCTGAAATAGCGTCTTAATATCCATCGGATCCCCGCAAACACAACATGCGAGATTACAAATAGATGATCTTGATCATGAACGGAGCTCACAAGATCTAAACATGGTAGCACAAAGGAGGAGAACCAACCATCTAGCTACTACATGGACCCGTAGTCCAGGGATGAACTACTCACGCATCACACCGGAGGCAGTCATTGTGATGAAGAAGGCCTCCAGGGTGATCTCTCCCCTTCGGCAGGGTGCTAGGAAGAGCTTCAGATCCCTCCCGATCTAGGGATGGAAATGGCGGCGGCTACAGAATCTTTCATGGAATTTTGATCGAGTAATTAGGGTTTTCACCCCGGAGGCAATATATAGGCGAAGGGGCAAGGTCGGTGGAGTACCAGGGGGCCCACACCAGGTGGCGACACGGCTAGGGCTGGCCGCGCCACCCTAGGGTGTGGCCGCCCTGGCTCCCCTCTTCGTATCCCCTCTAGACTTCGTATTCCTTCTAGTGAAATATTGACTTGGGCTTTTGTCCGGTCCAATTCCGAGAATATTTCCTTACTAGCTTTTCTGATACCAAAAACAGCAGAAAACAGGCAACTGGCACCGTGGCATCTTGTTAATAGGTTAATTCTAGAAAATGTGTAAAAATACTCCAAAGTGTGGACAAAACATAAGAAAGTAAATATAAAACAAGCATGGAACGTCAAAAATTATAGATACGTTTACAACATATCAACATCCCCAAGCTTAACTCCTGCTCGTCCTCGAGTAGGTAATTGATAAAAAAGAATAATTTTTGAGGTGACATGCACCATCATAATCTTGATCAAGGTATTTGTAAAATGTTGATAGCTGGGATCATAGTACTTTAACATAGCATGAAAGATATAGTTCTAAAAATAAGACATAGGAACTATGTTGTAACATGAAAAGGTACAAGAAAAAGATTCATGAATAACAATGCTTTGATAGACATTTGTTTGTTTCACATATAGAAAACATAATGAGAATGGTATTCAGCTTGTACCTCATAGTGTAGCAAAACATAAATGCATAGGACACCTTCAAAGTTCATAAGGGTGTCTAGATACAAATAGTTTAAGAACAAGCAATATCAAAGTTATGAATCAATCAACAAGTCTTGGGACAATGCACATTAAACTAAGAATGGCCACTATGCTCTCTCAATAGGTGCATAAAGATAGAAGATGGAGACTCAACATAAAAAGTAAAAGAAAGGCCCTTCATAGAAGGAAGCAGGGATTCAAGTCTCATAAAGAGATTCCAAAAATTATGGTACTTATTAGCTTTCAGCTCTCATTGCCCCTATCATAAGCATCTTTTGGTGGTTAAGGTTAAAGTGAAGAAATATGAGTATATGCTTGACAAGTTATAAGCTAAAAATCTCATGCCCCTTACTTACGAGTACCATTCCTCATGCTACTCAAGTTTAGTCACAAGTAAGTTCTTGTCATTGTAAGTACATGTGTATCATAGAGAACCGCCAACCTGGTACCCCTTGCCTGATGATACGGAAGAATCCCCATATCAAAATGACAAGGCAGGCAGACAATGAGGATCTCAGCATCCTTTTATTTCCTATTTGCATAGGCCTCTTTTTTTTCTTTCCTGTTTGCATAGGCTTTTTTATAGAGGATGCTTCATAGATTTCTCACTATGGTTATGCTGTAGGTTTCCACCATGATTAGGCATGGATTAGACCAGCCGCCTAGGCATTTCTCTAACACATATACGAACTCCATGAGCCATACAAGCTCACCTTTGATTTCACACCGCCGGGATCCATAAGCAAAAGAACATGATATAAACTAAATAAAATGCAATGTTGAAAGCGTTCCCCAAGATAGCATGGTTCTACTAATTCCCAACTTACAAAACACAAGCATATATGCAACATAGATGGGCACAATGGTTCAAGTTTATTATGTGCAAGAAAAGTAAAGTGTGCCATCAAGTTCGTGAGAGCTTTAATCACTAATTTTCACATAACAAGTTTAATTCGGAAGGTAGATAAAAACATGAATATACTTGGAATAGGAAATGCTAATAGGTAGGTATGGTAGACTCTTTGGAATAACTTGGTTTTATTTGGAGTTGGATGCATGAGTGGAACTCATACTTGGTATGGAGGCTAGCAAAAGATTGGGAGCGACCAACTAAGAGAGCAACAATGGCCATAATCATGCAAAGCGAATTAAAGCATAAAGTGATATTACAAGTCAAAAACTAAATGATCATAGAGGCTATGGTGACTTGGTATAGTCTTAACATGGTGTGAGCATGCGCCAAGTCAACACAAATAAAGCATTAAAGGAGAATACCACAATATTATGCTTTTATATGCTAAAACGACGCATGATTCTTTCAAGGCACATTAAGCAATCTCAATTGTTTGTAACAAGTCATGCTACAGCAATAATCACTAAGCATAAAGTCAAAACAATAGCAAGCATGACATGATAAAGCCTAAGTAACAGTCAAAAACAAGCTCCTTTTATACCACTTAAGCATGAACTTTCCTACTCTTTTCCAATCCAAATCAACTTATTTGAAAACTAATGTATGAATGCGGGGGTCCAACCAACTTATTCAAGCAAACTAAGAAAACGAAACTAAAAACGAAAACAAAGACGCACCAAGAACAACACAACTGTGCATGAAACAATAAAAATGAAGTGTTTGGAAGAAACCTGAGATTTTTGTTGATGAAGAAGGGGATGCCTTGGGCATCCCCAAGCTTTGACACTTGTACTTATTGAATATTTCTTGGGGTGACACGGGTTGCATCCCCAAGCTTGAGATTTTGTCCATACTTCATCCTATCACATTACTCTTCCCTACACTTTAAAATTTCCTTCATACAAAACTTCACACAATCTTCATTAGCAACATTAGTGTACTCAAGATAATAAGTATTTTTGGTTCAGTTTCGACTCAAGTAATACTTCCGTTAAAACACAAGCTACTGTAGCACTTCCTTTAAAAAGTTTCAAATGATCAGATAGAACTCAAAGAGAAAGAGATTAAGAGGCAAATGCAAATAATGGCAGAAATCTGTCAAAATAGACTAGCAGGTAAAACCAAAAAATTTCGAAGACCTTATGTTACTCAAATCAAAAAGTGTTGAACTAATGGAAGTTAGATAACAACCTGGGGAAGAAGCACAAAACATTATAGCTCAAACCGACATACAGAGATTTTTCACAAATTTTTACAGCAAAGCACAAAAATCTGTTTCGGGACAGCAACTTTCCCAAATCTTTCTTTTCTCTCATTAGAGGTTACTCTTGGCACAAAAACCACACAAAAATGATAAGGGGCGGTTATTACAGAGGTAATAACTTCCAAGACTCAACAAAAGGTTCCTAACGAAATTTGGGTTATCTCCCAATAATTGCTTTTCTTTAACACCTTTGAGCTAGGCATAAGAAGCAAGAAAAGAATCAAGTATTCTCAAATGAAGAAGCATTAAGATCAATACCATAAATATCTTCAACAAGGCAAGGTATCTCATCCACATAAATTCTATAGGATCCTCTCTTAATGTTCTTGGGTTCACTATTTTCATCAAACGGGTTTTCAGGAACAATCCAATCAAAATTCTTTTCTAAGGCTTCATGCATTCCTACAAGTTTAAAAGGTATTGGTATCTTAATTTCCTCCCCATTAGGTTCGGTTTTGTCCATCTTTCCTCGTGTACCAATAACATCTACACATGAGACTAGCATATTAAAATGATCGAAGATATTTTTAGCTTCTTTAGCAACATCATAGAATTCTTTAAGCAAAGTCTCTAGGATAAATTCTCTCTTTTCAATATCCTCAATATATTTAAGTTTAAGAAACATTACTTGCATTATGGGGTTAAGGTTCACAAACCTAGCTTCCAACATGTGAACTAAAGAAGATGCAGCAATTTCATAATTTGGAGCAAGTTCTGCTAG
Organism: Avena sativa; assembly: GCA_916181665.1. NCBI lineage: Eukaryota > Viridiplantae > Streptophyta > Magnoliopsida > Poales > Poaceae > Avena > Avena sativa. The sequence continues at coordinate 599,613,555 of OV702289.1, forward strand.
GGATCTATCCTCAATATCTTCATGCTTGCTAACATGATTAGAGAATTCTTCAATATTATCTTTCCCAATTATAGAGCCACTACCTATTGAAAGGTTGTTCAGGGTGAACTTAGGGATCAACATGGTGAGCTAGGAACTAGGTAACAACTATAGATTTTTTTTTATGTTTTTGATAAAGGAAGCAAACTTGTACAACTAATTTTTTGTGTGTTTTTGATAAAGAAACAAGCAAATAAAGCAGAAATAAACTAAGAAAAACAAAAAAACAAAGTAAAGAGATTGGTTATGAAGGACTCCCCTTGTAAAGATGTCCTTGACTCCCTGGCAATGGCGCCAGAAAATAGGCTTGATGGCTCAAAAAGTGATGAGCTCGTTGGGAACCCCAAGAGGAAGATATGATGAGCACATCAAAAAAATTTCCCTCAGTGATTAAACCAAGGTTATCGAACTAGCAGGATCAAGGAAAAAACGCCAAGGTGTTATCTTCCAACTTGGAATCCTGCACAACACAACCACAAAACTTTGCCCCAACTTATAGTGAGGTTGTCAATCTCACCGGTTTTGCTGAAACAAAGGATTAAACGTATTGTGTGGAAGATAGTAATTGCTTGCAGAAAGTAAACAAAAAACAGTAAATAGATTGTAGATTGATGATAAAGAATGGACCAGGGTCCATAGTTCACTAGAGGTGTTTCTCCTTAAGATAGTTGACATGTTGGGTGAACAAATTACAACGAGCAATTGACAGACACCGAGAAAGCAAACATGCATATACTAATCATCTTGACTCCTATGAGATTTGATTGGGCATTACAACATTATACATAGACCATAATCCAACTGCATCTATGACTAATAATCCACCTTCAGGTTATCATCCGAACCCCCTCCAGTATTAAGTTGCAAGAAACAGATAATTGCATTAAGCAAAGTGTGTAAAGTAAACAATACGATTGTTCTATGAACAAAGGATTGATGTTTTCTCCCTAGTAGTTACAGCACATCTAGTACCTTAGAGATTTATGTCACTTCCCCAGATTCCTAGAGGCATGAACCCACTATCGAGCATAAATACTCCCTCTTGGAGTTGCTAGCATCTACTCGGCCAAGATAGCTACTAAAAACAGAAAGCATGCAAGATCACAAATAACATAGACATGATAGAATCAATAATCAATCTGAAATAGTATATCAATATCCATCGGATTCCCGCAAACACAACATGTGAGATTACAAATAGATGATCTTGATCATGAACGGAGCTCACAAGATCTAAACATGGTAGCAGAAAGGAGGAGAACCAACCATCTAGCTACTACATGGACTCGTAGTCCAGGGATGAACTACTCCCGCATCACACCGGAGGCAGGCATGGTGATGAAGAAGGCCTCAAGGGTCATCTCTCCCCTCCGGCAGGGTGCTAGGAAGAGCTTCAGATCCCTCCCGATCTAGGGATAGAGATGCAGGCGGCTACAGACTCTTTTGTGGAATTTTGATCGGGTACTTAGGGTTTTTGTCCCGGAGACAATATATAGGTGAAGGGGCAAGGTCGGTGGAGTACCAGGGGGCCCACACCAGGTGGCGGCGTGGCTAGGGCTGGCTGCGCCACCCTAGGGTGTGGCCGCCCTAGCTTCCCTCTTCGTCTCCCCTCCGGACTCCGTATTCCTTCTGGTGAAATATTGACTTGTGCTTTTGTCCAGTCCAATTCCGAGAATATTTCCTTCCTAGCTTTTCTGAAACCAAAAACAACAGAAAATAGACAACTAGCACTATGGCATCTTGTTAATAGGTTAGTTCCAGAAAATGTGTAAAAATACTCCAAAGTGTGGACAAAACATAAGAAAGTAAATATAAAACAAGCATGGAACATCAAAAATTATAGATACGTTTACAACGTATCAACTGCCGTCTTGTCCCCCGAGCTTTTTCTGTTGCTGGTACTATGGTGGTGGCAAGGTTCGCTCCTTGATCATCCCCGGAGCACATGTTGGTGCACCCTTTGGTTGGCGGTCAGCCCCCGGTGGGAGGGGGCGCAGGAGACCGCTTTACCTTCATTCATCATTCAAGACGATCCTTTGTGCTTCGCTTTCGGGTGCCCGGCGTAGCCCCTAAGTGTTTCAGCTCTTCGGGTGAACAATCACCATCAGAGACCAACCACGTGTAATCCTGGCTATGCTCGCTGCTTTGATGGTGCGTCCATCATCGCATCAAGAGAGACATGCAGGGTGATCCTGCCTGGACTCACATGCTGCGTGAGCAGCGCATGGCCTTATCCAACTATGCCCACTACTCCGATGGAACGTCCATCATCAGTGGGCGAGACGCGCGGGGTGATCCCGCCTGGACTCACGTGCTACGCAGCATTATTTCTGGAGCATCTTACGGGTAGAATTTGCGAAGATGGTATTCGTGCAAGTGCTGATATTCCACGAGTTATCCACGGGGATGCCATCTTCGGTCTCCAAGCGAACCGCTCCGGGCCTGGAGATTTGTACTACCTGGTAAGGGTCGTCCCACTTCCCGGGGCAAGCCTGGAGAAGGACCAAGTCACCTTCTTGAATGGTGCGAGGCCGGACCCGGCGACTGTGAGCGCTGTAGGCTCTGTTGATAGTGAGTTGTGCCCATAGCCGCTAGGTTATGAGCCTCTTCGAGGAAGTTGATGTCATCAATGCAGTGTTCCCCTAGGCGGCCTCTTGATAAGCTCGCACCCTGGGGATCCGTGCTGCAGCTCAGTGGGCAGCACAACCTCGGTGCCATAGACCAAGGAGAATGGGGTATCTCCCATGGCCCTACTCGGGGTAGTCCGGATCAACAAGATGACGGCTGTGATCTGCTCAATCCAGCCCCGCCCACTGGTCTTGAATCAATCGAAGGTCCGAGTCTTGAGCCCACGAAGCACCTCCACATTGAGGCGCTCTGCTTGCCCGTTGCTTCGGGGATGGGCCACCGAAGAAAAACATACTTGTGTGTCGAGGGTATCACAATATTGGAGGAAGGTGCTGCTTGTGAACTGTGATCCATTGTCGGTGATTCGATGAGGCATGCCAAAGCAGCAGATGATTCCTTGGATGAACTTGACGACATCTTGAGTAGTGATAGCCCGCACGGGCTCCACTTTAGGCCACTTGGTGAATTCATCGATGGCGACGAACCGGTACTAGAATCCTCCCACCGCCCGTGGGAGGGCCCCCACAATGTCTAGCCCCCATATGGTGAAATACCATGACAGGGGTATAGTCTGGAGAGCTTGAGCTAGTTGATGTATTTCTTTAGCGTGGAATTTTCAGGCGTCATAGGTTATGACCAAGTACTCGGCCTCTAACAACGCCATTAGCCAGTAGAACCCTTGGTGAAATGCTTTCCTCGCCAAGGTCCGTGAGGCGAGGTGACTCGAGCACTCCCCATTGTGGATCTCAACAAGGAGTTTGCGTCCTTCTTGGGTGATGCAATGGAGTAGGACACCTGATTCACGCTTGAGGTAGAGGCCACCGTCCATCAAGGTGGACATCTTGTCTTGTCGGCATACTTTCTCGGCATTAGTGTGGTGGGCGGGGATCTCCCGGGTCCAGAGGTACCTTAGTACATATGAGTCCTAAGGTAACCTAGGAATCTCCTCGGCTTAGATAGCGCTCTTGCCAGGAAGGATTCCCGAGTCTTCGTCCCCGAGGGCACATAGCTCCACACCCGATGATTCGTGTAAGAGGGGTGTGGTCGAGGGCTCTCCCTAGGGATTTTGTAGGTTTGCTTTCTTCTCGTGCCTTGGTTTACAGGGGCACATATGATGGGTGTGGCCGAGGGCTCTTCCCGAAAAATCCCGCGAGATTGGTGAGTTCAAGTGCTTTGTTTCTAGGGGGCACACAGCTCCACATACATCACTTTACATACAATGGGTGTGGCCGAGGGCTCACCCCGAGATCTGCTTCTGGCTATAGTGTCTTTGTTGCCGAGGGCACATAGCTCCGCATCCATCGCTTCAAATATGACGGGTGTGGCCGAGGGCTCACCCCGGTGTCTGGTTCTTGCCATGGTATCTTTCCTCCCAAGGGCACACAGCTCTGCACCCATCGCTTTGCATATGACGGGTGTGTCCAGGGGATCTTGATGGAGGGCTTCAGCAGCCGCTCCACCATGACCTCCGGGGGTACACATCCCCTAGAAGATGTGATATTCGAGAGCTCGTTGGCGATGGTGTTGGATCCGCACGAGATGTGTTCCATGTGGAGTCCATCGAAGTGCTGCTCCAACTTTCTGACTTCCTCCATGTAGGGTTCCATTCGCAGGGAGTCGTAATCTTTGTTTATTTGATTAACGACTAGTTGGGAGTCCCCGCAGACGATTAGACGCTTGATCCCCAGATTTTTCGTGATCTGGAGTCCGGCGAGTAGGTCCTCATAGTTAGCAGTGTTGTTGGTCGAATGCGCTCCGTGGTAGAGCATTTGGACCACGTACTTTAGCTAGTCTCCCGTTGGCGAGATGAGGAGCACGCCAGCCCCCGAGGCACCGAGGGAGTACGAGCCATCAAAGTACATGATCCAGTCGTGCTCGTTGATGTTCCCCAGCAAGGATGATAAGGGCTCCTCCTGGTCCTTCGGAGTCGGTGTCCATTCAACGATGAATTTGGGCAGAGCCTAACTCTTGATGGTCTGAGTGTGGGCGAAGTGGAGGTTGAAGCCGGCTAGCTCCATAGCCCACTCCGCCACCCGTCCGATAGCTTCTCTGTTGCACAACATGTGCTCCCGCGAGTACTTCGTAACCACTTGACCCGATGGGCCTCAAAGTAGTGATGAAGCTTCCTCGATGCAATGAGGATACCGAGCATGAGCTTTTGTAAGGTAGGGTAGCGCATCTGGGTATCACGCAGCATGCTGCTAACAAAATACACGGTTCATTATACCATATGATTTTTCGGGGGCTCCTGCCGGTCTTCATCACCCGAGCTGCAGGGCCCGGGAGGGGGCGCTTTCGGTTATCCAGGGTCGCTTCTTAACTCTGAGAGTTCAGGAGGTGTGCCTGGCTCGGTCCGGAGACCAGGGCCCTCAGCGATGACTCCCGAGTAATCTCCCTCCACGGGCTCTACCTCGCCGGGATCAGGAAGAGGCACTTCCGGGCATCCAGGGTCACTTCCTAGCTCAAAGAGTCCGGGAGGTGTGCCTGGCTTGGTCCGCGGACTAAGGCCCTTGGCGATGAAACGTGCGTCATCTTTTTCGCTTTCCATGATGAGCACCATGCTAACTACCTGGGTTGTGACACCGACGTATAGCAGTAGTGGCTCCCCAGGTTTAGGAGCCATAAGAACTGGGGGAGGAGAGGTAGCATTTTAGATCCTGGAATGCAGTCTCCGCTTGCGTTGTCCATTCTATCAGTCCAACCTTCTTCAGTAGTTTGAAGAAGGGGATGACACGCTCTCCTAGTCGTGATATGAAGTGTCCGAGGGCAGTGATGCACCCGTTCAGATGCTAGACATCCTTGATCCGCTTAGGTCACTCGATGGCCTTGATATTATCGGGGTTAGCCTCGATTCCCTAGCGCGAAACCAAGAATCCGAGTAAATTCCCTAAGGAAACCCTGAAAATGCACTTCTCGGGGTTGAGTTTGAGGTTGAACTTGAGAAGGTCATTGAATGTATTGTCCAAATCCCCGAGCAAGTTCTGATGATGCTTGGTTTTCACCATGATGTCGTTGATGCATGTTTTCGCATTGTGACCGATCTGACCCCCGAGACACACCCGCATGGCGCGCTGGAACATGTCCCCGACATTCTTGAGCCCGAATGGCATGCAGGTGTAGTAGAAGAAGCCCTCCGGGGTGATGAACAATGTCTTCTATTTGTCTTCTTTGGCCATCTTGATCTGATCATACCCAGAGAAAGCATCGAGGAAGCACAGGAGATCGCGTCTTGTGGTGGATTCGACGATTTGGTCGACTCGCGGCAGCTAAAATGGATCCTTTGGGCAAGCCTTGTTCAGGTCTGTGAAGTCAATACACAGCCTTTTGCTATTGCTGCGAGGTTTGGGCACCATGATGGGGTTCACTACCCACATTGGCTGCCATACTTACCGGATGACCTGAGTGGCCTTCACCTTTTGAACCTCCAAGATGATGAAGTCTTGCTTGTCTTGAGATTGTCGTCGAACCTTTTGCTTTACCGGGTGGGCTCCCGGGCTCACTGCCAGACGGTGCTCGATCACCTCCCTCGGAACCCCGGGTAAACACGCGGCCTCCCAAGAGAACATGTCAGTGTTCTCCCGAAGGATGGCGATGAGCGTGCTTTCCTATTTGTTGATGAGACGGGCCCCAATGGTCATGGAGCATCCTCCCCCTTCGAGCAAGGGGACTTTCTTGGTGAGACCGCGGTCCTCAGTCAAGTGCTTTTTTTGTATGACCAAAGCACCCGACCGTCGATGTCTCGCGGGCCCTAGGAGACTGTTCCATGCAAAAGACTGCGTCTAGGGGTTAGCCTTGACGGTGATGACCCCTTCAGAGCCAGGATCTTCATGGTGCGTGTCGTTGTATATGGAATGGAAGTGCCTAAGCAGGCTGGATAAAGAGTGGGAACAAGTAGGAAAACTACAACGGCGCCTGCATGCGGGATTGGATACAAGCAAGTGTAACAAGACGTAGGAAGTACCCAGGTATAGGGCCCTCGTGAGGAGGTAACACCCCTACTCCTTCATAGACTGGTAATATCTGGATGAACACTAAGAGCTACAAGGCTCCTCGAACTATATGTGAGCTATCCAACTAACAAAATCTGGCTGGCTAGCTGGCCCCACAAGCGGGCCGTAGCCAACCATTTGTCTATAGAGTCTCGCCTACCTGGCGTCTTCTATAGGGGGCCGAGGCAGCGGTTACAATGGTCTGGCTGGCTAGCAGGTCCCACAGGCAGGCCCCAGCTGACTCTTTGTCTACAGAGTCTCACCTACCTTATATAGGGCCAAGGCAGCGATGGCAATGGTCTGGCTGGCTAGCGGGTCCACAGGCAGGCCCAGCCGACTATTTGTCTATAGAGTCTCGTCTACCTGACGTCTTCTACAGTGTCCTGCCCCATGTCGGTGACCACTACTCCCATCCGACATGGGTACGGTCCGTGCTGCCCGTTGTCCGTGTCGTTGTCTTCTTCTTTATGTCCCGTCGGTGTCTGGCTAGGGTGCGTGGTATACTATGCGCACATCACCCTAGTACCCTCATCTTCCTAGATTTCCCTGTCCGACTGGGATGGTTCAACCAGATCGGTACCTTGGCCACGCCTTCTCATCCGGCTGATTGGTCAGCCAGTTCACACTATGTCTGGCCTTCTCTCTGGCTTGTCTTGAGTTTTTACATCCGGCTACTACCAGCCGGCCGACAGTTACATTGCCCTTATTCTTATCCAGATACCCTACCTAGGGCTGACCCCCCCGACACTAGCCCTCGAGCACGTGTAGATTTCACCCTTGGGGAAATGTGCGTTGCGCTCATTTCCGGACTTTGAATTTTTGTCTATCTATGATTTGGCGGTTGGGATATTCGGCGGCGTCACTGCTAATGCAAGCCATGCCCACTGTTGTAACATCCCGTCCACTAGGCCCCGGGGGTGTCACTCCTGGCAGCTTAATAGGATCTCTAGACTGGCCCCACAGACGAACACTAGTCTTTTCTACGCACTTTGTCCTCACTCGTGCGCACCCGACACCGACTTCCTGGTCGGTCACCCATCCTGAAATTTCTCTAGGCCAAGCACGCTTAACCTAGAGGTTCTTTCCGGATGAGCTTCCAGAAAATAGGTTGCAACTTGTTGGTATGAGTATCCTATCAATCCTATTAAGCCATGTGCCTGGATCTCTGATACCTTCAATCTGGATTACGGATATAGTATAACTTCTTTTTCACTAGTAGACCTAGGTTATCAAATCCTCAGGAAGCGACTACGTAGTGAAGTTACTTTAACGGACCTTCGGGAGTTTTAGAATTCCTTTTGTGTTTTTACCAGACCAATAGCTTGCGTCTTTTTGTTGTTGTCGATGATGGAGAGAGAGGGCCTATGGTGTTCGGTTTCACCAGTAGCTGTGCAAAACATCTGATGGGAATAAAAAATAGAAATAAAGTATGCGTGTACTTGTTAGAGTAAGATAAATTATATTTTGACAGTGCATCCATAATTGCTATTGCCTCCACAACCGCTTATAGCAATAACCTACTAGTCTCATCTATAGAAGAAAAAGAGAACTAATGATATGCATAGTGATGTCACCGTTAATCCCAAGCAAATCCCTCACATACAGCCGTACTACCCCTTCTGTCACTGGGGTTCCCAACCTGCATATCAGTCATTACTCATACTCCCTATACCTGGCTCAACCCTCGGGGTCTTGGGTACCTGCCAAGTCCTTAGATTGAGGAAAGAGAGGATACAATAATCATCATGTCATACAAACTAATTCACGATCCCATCTATGATAAATAACATGCACAATTGCTACATGGCTAGGCCAAAGCCCTTAGCCCAAGGAGAATTACTCACACATAGAGATGAGATCAATAATCGCAAACATTGTAATGAAAATCAGAAGATTGATAGCAATAGTCTTACAATGTCGCCAATCGGAGAAGAGACTTTTTGGCGAGGTCTGGCTTGTTTTCTCCTCGCCTGAGGCTTCTTCATATAGGGGCCCCTTCACGAAAGTTGTTCTGTTTGACCTAACGGTGGCGGCACCAACTATACGACCAGAGCTATACGGACGAAATTTTGCTCTAGTCATATAATTTGTCGTTAAAGCGTCTGCCTCCGCTTTACGGCTCCTGGTTTCTTTTGGTTGTTGGAAATCTTGTATCTTTGAATTTAATGTAGTGATTCCCTCCTTTAAATGACATTATCTGCGCGGGAAAATATAAAAGAAAGGATTGCATACCCTTATGAATATTAGGCATTAGTGACAGGGTTTAGAGAGATATTTCATAAAAAATATGAGCAATATCCAGTTTAAATGTGGACGTAGATGGCTATATTTCAGAGTCATCAACCTCCCCATGCTTAAACTTGATCGTCCCAGAGCAAGAAAACCAAAATTAAAAAGGAACTCAACATTTAATCTGAAATAACGAGATGGTGATCTTACTCATGGTTAATAGTCTCATGTTTCCTCCACTTCATAAATCTGAAAAACTTCAACATAGATAGAGTAATGGCAAGCATATGATACGGGTTTCATGCATCCTTATAGTGCAGCAAAATTATTGTCAACATGGATGATTCAAATGAGTAAACTTTATTCCATGTAAAGTAATCAACTCATAGGCTTGCCTTTGAATGATAAAGTATAATCATGTAAGTTAAGAGTGTGAGAGTTGTCATGAAAAGCATATATACTAGAGTATCTCAATCCTCCCACATCAATAAATCAAGACTTTTCAAGCACTACTTTTCTATTCATTGTCCTTCAAGAATTTCAGTTTTTTAAGTAACTGAGAGAACGCCAAATATTTTTATTAGTTTATCGGGCTGTGATGGACACTCGTGGCATCACTAAGGTTTTGTTCCTTTTGCATAATGATTTCTCATAACAACCAGAGGAGTGATTCCATCTTGATTACAGCTACCCGGGAGTGCCAAGAATCTTACCCACTATAGCAATGCTGCTACAAGTGTTTAATCAACTCATGGCCGAAATCTAGGAGTTTCCTCCATAAAGATCGTTCATAGGCCAGCGGAGTTGTTGGCATCCCATGAAGTTTGACACGCATAAAGCTATATCATTATTATGATTGTCAAACTTTGGCATGCTCACAAAAACTGCTAAACATTAATTCAATCGAACAAATCCTTTTGAAGAGAGCTATTAAGTCAATCAACATTTTCAGTGGTGTTTTAGTGTCTCTAGAAATAATCTTTCAAGACTAAGCACTACAACACCCAAGCCTTCAATTGTGAGACTTTTTCTTACTACAATTGTTTTAGCAATTTTTAGGCAAGACTTCGTTAATTACGAGAGCTGGAACAAAACATACCCAATTAAATACCCATGCAAACGAAAATCTTACTACAATACAAAGACTCATTCCACCAATATAATACCTCAACATTTACTACTAACTAGCATGGGTTTCTCAGACTTCAAAAGTGGGGAGTCATAAAGCATACCTCTCATGTTTGGTTCCACTTCTCTCTTCCTTTTTTATTTGTTTCTTGGAAACTCGAAGTCGATCACTCTCCTGCAAATACATAACGACCTCGAGGGGAAAAGCAAAGAAAGAGGGAAAATAAGGAAAAATGCAGAAATCATTTTGTGGTTTTTAAGAGAGGGACTTTAAAGAATAGAACATTGGCAGCAAATCTCGGCTAGAAAATCTCGAAAGCAAATAGAAAGAACTAAAAATAATTGTTTGGGGAAACCAACACGAGTGATTATAAACTAAAATAAAAACACACCTTGAAATAAATAAAATCAAATAAACGCCAATAAAGATACACGAGGAACTTCCCCAAGCTTAGGCTTTTGCAAGCCCTTCAAATCATTGTGGCAGCAGGAAAAAGTCGTTACTCCAGTTCGCAAATTGAGTTGAGAGGTTACTAGTTGATTCTCAGAGGTTCAGAGAGAGGCTATGCATCCTATCCACAGTCCCTCCAAGTCCTTGGAAATCTTGGTATGTGGCGAACCGGGTTTGTGGCTGCTCCGCTTGATAAGGAACTTCTTGCTCCTCCTATTAGTCTTCATCCTCTTCCAGAATCTCTTCCTCGGGTTGGTGTTGCTCAACCTGCAAGTCATATAGCAAATGTCCTTCCTTGATGGAGAAAAGACCATTAGGCATAGGAGCGGCGTAGAGACGCCCAGCTCCAGTAATATGCAGATAATAAACACCAACTCTCCTAGTGAGCATTCCACAGGCTCTCAAAGTGGAGAAACCAACATGTGTCTCACCTAGCACTTGTTGCAACTCACCTACGTTGATGCCTAGGGCAGTGGCAAGAATGGTGATGATGCCTCCACCTGTGATTGGTCCTTGGCTTTGGGAGGCTTGGTGCTCCAAGTAGCGCACAAGGATGGCGTCCAAGTTGAGTGAAAAGCCACAGTTGATGTAAGTAGCCTTTGCAAGGACTAGGATGTCCTCCTCATTGAGTCTCATGAACTCATTACGTGCCTACAAGGTGTTAGCAATAACATAGAACAAATAGCGAATTGCAGGATGTTGAATATTCTTTCCCTTGTTCACTCTACTAGTGAAACTCATTCCATTATAGTATTGCTCAAGGGTAGGTTCTAACCCAGTAAAGGATGTGCATAAGGCATGAATATCATTGTTTGGTAAATTAAAACATGCACACCATTCATCTAATGTTAAGGTGTAGTTGTTGTTCATCAGATGGAAAGAAATAGTGTCCTCTTCTTGCCATTGTTTAATGGTGCTTTGCAACGAATTTAGAAATTCAATGGTTAAGCGGCAATAAGTAGGCACATCATTGTACACAAAGTTTTGTAGGGCAACTCTATTGCAAAGTAAATTAAAGTCACCAGAAATACCGAGTTGGTTCAATATAATGGTGCAAGCCCACTTGGTGGCCTTCACTTCGTGGTTCTTGATCCTGTTGAAGCGATCACGATGGGCCTCGTCCCTGAACCGTATCCCCATGCATTCCTGAGCGACATCTCGAGAAGTTCTAGTGGTGGCACGAGCACGAGTTTGGCTCCTTGTGTTCATCATCTAAAACATTGAAGAAAGGCAAAAATAAAACTTTTTGATCCAACAACAATAAGTGCATCATATTCCTCATCATAGAACACTAAAGAATCTCCTCAAGATAATAATCTAGGCAAGAAAATCATGCAAATTGGTTCATAGTAGGTCTCACCCTAGATTGATAATGACAATAGATCAAAGATGAATTTGCAAAAAGTAATTGGAGGATCGGAGGAGAAACATACCGTAGATCACTCGTGTGCGAGGAAATCGAATGAAATTGAGCTCAGATGAAGATCTCTTAAGGTTTTGAGAGAGTTTGGAGGTAGAAGAAATAAAAAGGATTGAAGTTTTGGAGTTGGAGGTACCTTCCCATGTGATTTTGTGGTCGGACGCAACTATACGGGCGCAGCTATATGGCCGGAACAATACGTTCCCTCCATATAGTTGGACTTCTATCAAAATATTAGGGTTTCCTCCTGGCGGTGTAGCTATACGGGCACAACTATATGACCGACAAAATGTTCCCGCCGTATAGTTGGTCGTTAAACTGTCTGTCCCTGCGAAAGAAAATATGCAAAGGCATCAATATCTATACGACCAGAACTATACAGCCGGATTTTTTATTCCCTCCGTATAGTTGGTCGTTAAACTCTCAGTACATTAGAAAAAAAGTTGTACGGAGGCACTGATATCTATACGACCGGAGCTATACGGCCGAAATTTTTCATTTCCTCCGTATAGTTGGTCGTTAAACTCTCTGTACATTTTAAAGAAAAAATGTCGATGGCAAAGATATCTATACGACCAAAGCTATACGGTCGGAATTTTCATTCCCGCCGTATAGTTAGTCGTTAAACTCTCTATGTGCATCAAACTTTTTTTGTTTCTTCGAAAACTATTCTTCCTCTTAGTGATATACCTTGTTTTTGACAGAAAATTGACTGTAAATATTGTCGACCAACAATAGCATGAATAAAGGAGAATTTCAAGTACTACTGAACTTCTTCTCCTCAATTGGAGTTTTCTAGCACTCTTTATTAGACATAAACTTAAACTTAAAAACTTTACTCAAACCTTTATTTCACATGGGTTGCCTCCCATGAAGCGCTCTTTTATAGTCAATAGCTTGACCTTGACGATACTCACTTTGGCCAGATGAGTGAAACACCCACTCCAAAGTAATTGGCCTTCAAAGTGATGGCCTCCTTTTCATCATGTTTGGCTTTCTTATTCCTGGGAAATGAATAACAAAAGGATCCCACGAAGGCAATTGAATCTTCACGTTCCCTTCATGTAGATTAATCAAAGTCTTAGTAGTTCTTAAGAAAGGACGGCATAATATGATAGGAGCAGTAGCATCTTCAGGCATGTCAACAATAACAAAATCAATGAGAGGAGGGCAGCCTTTAATGTATACTAAAGTGTTCTACCTTAATTCCTACAGCTTGTTTGTAGGTAGAATCTGCTAGATGCAATTTTAACTCAGTAATTTCAAAGGACCCAAGATTTAACTTGTTAAAAAGACTCTTTGGAATTGTTGAGACACTTGCACCTAGATCACAACGTGCCGCTATATCATTGGTTCCAGTTTTAATCTTAATAGTAGGCTCAAATATGTCATCTAGTTTAACAGGTATTTTTTCAGCAATTTGCTTGTATTCTTCCTCAAGCTCACGTACCTTTATTGCTACCTGATTAACAAAGTGTCGGTACATAGCTTCCTCACTACCTTCACTTACCGGAATCTTGACGTTGATCCTTTTTACTAGATCTTCAACGGTGTAGCTTGGTGAAGGAGCATTGCTATAGTCAAGTTCTTCAGGCTCCTCCCTTTGGATCCTCATCATTTTGAGTTCTTCAACTAGATTGGGCTCATCTTTATCTGCAAATTTAGCTAGAATGAGAGTTTGACTCTCGGTTATCTTACCTAGTTGTGCCTCAATAATCATTGTTCTTTCTTGGAGGGCCTGCAAATCATTTCTCAAACTGACAGCTTGGTTAGATAATTTACCAAGTATGGCATCATGGTTCTCTGTTATTTTAACAAGAATATTGTTTTTTTCATTTTGTGAGTCTATGAAAGACTTAAGTGTTTCTTGGAGACTACCATTACTAGTTCCCATATTATTATTAGAGTTACCTGCAGGACTAGAATAATGTTTCTCAAAGTTAGGATTGTAACTCTTCTTCCAAGCAGGGCTATAATCATTATGAGCTACAGAATCTATTTCTTCAATATTTGTTTCAGGAGTGGCTCTTACCTGGGTCTCCTTACCTTTTACGGCTAGTATGAGCTCATCCAACTTACCATTGAGTTCCTCATTTTCTTGTGGTAAAATGGAGTTCACCTTCTTCGAGTTTGATCTTTCCACATGCCATTGGGCATGGTTGTCTTGCATATTGTCTAGCTGCTGCTTTACTTCGTTAATATGTTTACCCATAAATGTTCCTCCAGCTGCAGTATCAAGCATAGACTTAGACACAGGATTAAGAGCATTATAAAATAAATGGAGGATTAACCAATCTTCCATCCCATGACTAGGACAGTTTCTTAAGCGCTAGTAGCTCACGCTCTTCCTGCCTAAAGCCAGTAATATTAGATCTGAGTTGCATAGTCTTTGCCAGTGGGAAATATTTAGTCATAAATAAAGAAGTACATCCCACCCATGATGTAATAGTATTTCTAGGAAAATATAACAACCATTCTTTTGCTCTCCCTCTTAGAGAGAAAGGAAATAAACACAATTTGACCGCATCGGGGTCAACATCTTTTAGTGAAAGTATTCAAGTGCATACCTGCGTCTTCAACAACAGAGCCTCCAAATTGATTCTATTGAACCAAACTTAAGTAATGGGGCTTAATTTCATAGTCATTAGGAGCAATTGATGGCTGGGTAATAGGAGTACGCAAATAATCATTGTTCGGAGTAGCTAACTCCCCAAGCTTCTTTTCAGCCATATTTCCTATGTTTTTGGGTTTTCTTAAACAAAGAATTTTAATAGTAAAAGCAAGAATTTAAAGGCTAACTAATTTTTTGGTTTATCAACTAAAGACTGAAAGCTAACTAACAAAATTAAAAACAAGAATTAAAACTAGCAAGGTTCCTAATAACCTCACTAGGGTAGCTATTGCTTCCCCGGCAACGGCGCCAGAAAAAGGATTGATACCTTCGATCCAGATTACGGATGTAGTATAGCTTCTTTTTCCCTAGTAGAACTAGGTTATCGAATCCTCGGGAAGCGAATGCGTAGTGAAGTTACTTTAACGGACCTTTGGGAGTTTTAGAATTCCTTTTGTGTTTTTACCGGACCAATAGCTTGTGTCTTTTGTTGTTGTCGATGATGGAGAGAGAGGGCCTAGGGCGTTCGGTTTCACATGTAGATGTGCAAAACATCTAATGGGAATAGAAGATAGAAATAAAGTATGCGTGTACTTGTTAGAGCAAGATAAATTATATGTGGGCAGTGCATCCATAATTGCTATTGCCTCCGCAACCGCTTATAGAAATAACCTACTAGTCTCATCTATAGAAGAAATAGAACTAATGATATGCATAGTGATGTCACCGTTAATCCCAAGCAAATCCCTCACATACAACCATACTACCCCTTCTATCACTGGGGTTCCCAACCTGCATATCAGTCATTACCCATACTCCCTATACCTGGCTCAACCCTCCGGGTCTTGGGTACCTGACAAGTCCTTAGATTGAGGAAAGAGAGGATACAATAATCATCATGTCATACAAACTAATTCACGATCCCATCTATGATAAATAACATGCACAATTATTACATGGCTAGGCCAAAGCCCTTAGCCCAAGGAGAATTACTCACATATGGAGATGAGATCAACAATCACAAACATTGTAATGAAAATCATAAGATTGATAGCAATAGTCTTACAATGTCGCCAATCAGAGAAGAGACCTACTATTACAAGTGGTGGAATATGCCTATGGAGATGGAGAAGGGTTTGGAGATCTGGAGGCGGCTGGTGATCTGTGGCAGAGACTTTTTGGCGAGGTCTGTCTTGTTTTCTCGTCGCCCGAGGCTTCTTTATATAGGGGTCCCTTCACGAAAGTTGTTCTATTTGACCTAACGATGGCGGCGCCAACTATACGACCGGAGCTATACGGCCGGAATTTTGCTCCGGTCATATAGTTAGTCTTTAAAGCGTCTGCCTCCGCTTTACGGCTCCTGGCTTCTTCTGGTTGTTGGAAATCTTGTATCTTTGACTTTAATGTAGTGATTCCCTCCTTTAAACGACATTATCTGCGCGGGAAAATAATAAAAGAAAGGATTGCATACCACTCTAAATATTAGGCATTAGTGGCAGGGTTTAGAGAGATATTTCATCAAAAATATGAGTAATATCTAGTTTAAATGTGGACGTAGATGGCTATATTTCAGAGCCATCAATCTCACATACACCCACCCTTTAGAAGATCGATGCCCTCATCGATCAAGAACACCCCAGGAACGTTCCCTCTTGGCACACGTCTGTGCATCTAGTGCTGGCACATGTGCCATGTCGTGTCCACTCTGGGCCACACACGCCATGCTCTATATGTACCATCACTAACCCGCACACCTATATAACCGCGAGGGTTAGATCTGATACCACTTGTTGTAACACCCCGTCCACTAGGCCCCGGGGGTGTCACTCTTGGCAACTTAATATGATCTCTAAAATGGCCCCATAGACCAACACAAGTCTTTTCTACGCACTTTGTCCTCACTCGTGCGCGCCCGATACCCACTTCCCGATCGGTCACCCATCCTGAAATTGCTCTAGGCCAAGCATGCTTAACCTAGAGGTTCTTTCCGGATGAGCATCCGGAAAAGAAGTTGCAACTTGTTGGTATAAGTATCCTATCAATCCTATTAAGTCATGTGCTTGGATCTCACACCCGCCTGCCCATCATTACTGCCCTGCAGTGCGCGGGGTCATGCCCCATCGCGCATCGCCTTTAGAATTGCCCTTGGATCTTCTCTACACGTCGTTCCTGCACACGGGATCCTGCGTGACGGTTGGGGGAGGTATGCACCTGGGAAACCACCATGCGACGTGCCCAACGGTTGCCCTTTCCCGGTGTTAAATAGGGCCTAGGGTGGCGCCCTCTCGTACGCGCCCACTTCTTCCTTCCACTCTCTTTGCCTTCCTCCCTTTCCTGCCTCCTGCGAGCTAACTCTCTGTGTCGCCTGTTCTTGCCACTAGCAGCGATGGTCCCCACTTCTCTGTGCCGCCGACGATGACGAAGGAGGTGATGGTGGCGAGCCATGGAGCCTAGTGCGGCTCATTAGTGACAGATGAACAAATAGCGAAGTACTGCATGTCATGGGTCCTTCCTCCTTCACTGGAGGATTCACCGCACCCGCACAAGGGCGAGCATGTCATTTTCCTTTCCCATCTCGCACGCGGCCTCACTTTGCTCGCACTTCCTTTCCTCCTCACTTTCCTTGCCTTCTTTGATCTTCGGCTGCATCACCTTGGTGCTAATGCAGTCAGGATCCTCGCGCACTTCGTGGCCTTCTGCGAGTGCTACCCCGAGATCCAGCCGGATCTCGGGCTCTTACTCCGCTTCTTTCTTATCTGGGCTCAGGTCCAGTTCTCCAAAGGCCCAATGGTCCCTTGTGGTGGTGCCTCCATCTACTCTCGCATGCATACTGGCTACCCGAAGTTCCGGTTGCAAGACTTTGTCAAACTTTGGTAGCAAACGTACTTCTATGTGCGCAATCTGACGGGAGAGGACCGGATCAACCTTCCGGCCTTCCAAGACATGGAGTCCAACCAGGTGATCTGGGACCTGAAGATCCACGGCTCCAAGACGGAGACGGAGGAGATGTTGAGGCGGTTGAGGGATCTTGTCACAGTTAGCTTGACTGGTCTTGACATCACCCTCAGCTGGAGGTCTCGGCTACTAATGTCGCTTCAGCACCATGCGCACAAGATGTTCTACTACTCGGGCTGGCTCGACCTAACCCGGCTGTCCTGCCGTGAGCCCCGTTTCTCCAACCTCTGGGAGTGGGTGTGGATGATCACCATGGAGAATCTCGAGGAGAACTGGGCCTTCGGGCAGGCCCCCTACACGAGCGTGAACTACGCCCCCCGGGTAAACATTTGATCCGTCTTGTTTTCCTTGTTCTTAATCCGGTCCTGCTATATCTGACTGACAGTTTTTGTCCTTTTAGTAGCTCTTCCCCTACATCATATGGGAGGAGGGCAACACCCCCTCTAGTCCTTCAACCCTGACTTTCCCAAGCCATGAGCACGGCGAGCCGGCGAAGAATCTAACGGCGAGGGAGAGGCCCTCCCCAGCCAGAACAACGAGCCAAGGGATGATCCTCATGGGCCCGAGGTGGAGGAGGGTGAGGCTGCCCCGGCTCCTGAGATAAGCAGGCGTCAGGCGGCGGAGGAACTGTCTGCCAAGAAGAGCCACACCAGCATCCTGAGGCCTTCGCGAGGCTGCGAGCTCGATGGCCTATTTGGCCACTCGGCCAGTGACGTCCCTGTTGCTGATGATTTCCGAGAGGGGGCGCTGCACACCACCTTGATCGGATGCTCCTGGAAGTAGTGCTTGACCTTCTTGCATGCCAGGTATACCCCGTATCACATCATTTGGTAGTGCAGGTAGTTCTTCTTTGAAAGGAAGAGCACTTCACTTAGGTAGTAGACGGGCCTCTGAACCGGCTGAGCCTTGCCTTCCACGGGGTGCTCCACCACCAGGACAACGCTGACGACCCGGTTGGTGGCTGCTATATAGAGCAGCATTGGATCCTTCTTAGTCGGTGTGGCGAGCATAGGTGATGTGGATAGCATGTGCTTGAGGTCGTGGAACGCGGCATCCGCCTATGTAGTCTAAGTGAAATTGTTTGTTTTCATCATTAGTTGACAAGGAGGAAGCGCTTTCTCGCCCAGCCGACTGCGGAATTGTCTAAGGGAGGCTAAATACCCAGTAAAATTCTGGACGCCAAGAAAGCTCTTAGGCGGCTGCATCCTCTCGATGGCCGCAATCTTCTCCAGGTTCGCCTCGATTCCTCGTTATGAAACGATAAAACCAAGGAGTTGGCCAGCTGGAATGCCGAAGACGCACTTCACCGGGTTCAGCTTCATCTGGTACCGGCAGAGGTTTGTGAATGTCTCGTCCAAGTCGTCAAGGAGCGTGCGCTGCTCCTTCATCTTGATCATGACATCATCCACATATACGTGCACATTCCGGCCTATTTCCGAGTGTAAGCATTTCTACATGCAACAATGATAAGTGGCGCCTGCATTTTTCAAGCCGAAAGGCATGGTCACATAGTAGTAAGCCCCGTATGGGGTAATGAACGTCATCTTTATTTGGTCAGCCGGATTTAACCAGATTTGATTGTAACCAGAATAATTGTCCAGGAAGGACAACATGTTACAGCTGGCCGTGGAATCGATAACTTGATCGATACGGGGCAAAGCAAAGGGGTCTTTCAGGCACGCCTTGTTCAGGCTCGTGTAGTCGATACAAATGCGCCAAGTCTTGTTCTTCGTCATCACCCGGACCAGGTTGGCTAACCAGTCCGGGTGGTAGACCTCCACGATGAACTCGGTTGCGAGGAGCCGGGTGATCTCGTCACCAATGACTTTTCTCTTGTCCTCCGTGAAGCAGTGAAGGGGTTGCTTGACCGGCTTGAAATCTGGTCACACATGAAGTGAGTGCTCAACGAACTCCCTCGAAACACCCGACATGTCCCTTGGAGACCATGCAAAGATGTCCCGACTCTCACAGAGGAAGTCGACGAGCGTGCTTTCCTATTTGCTGTACAAGCCAACACCAATGGTGACTAACTTGGTCGGGTCGGATGGGTCAAGCAAGATCTTCTTTGTCTCCTTGGATGGTTGAAAGGCCATGTCCCCAGTCGGCTTCATGCTAGCCGGCACTTCCTACTAAGCCAACGCAACACTGCGCATGATCTCACGCTTCTCTTCAGCGATGACGAGGGCTTCTTCTATCTTCGAGCCTTTTGCCGTGCATTCCATCAATCGCCTGTAGCAGCAGGAGATGGTGATCACGGTGTTCGGCCCAACATCTTCATATTGAGGTATGAAGAGTGGGGGACAACCATGAACTTGTCGAGGGCGGGACATCCGAGGAGAGCATGGTAGGTGCTAGTCAGGTTCACGACCTCGAACCAAACCGGCACACGGAGGAAGTTCTCCTCGGAGCCGAATATGACATCCAGGGAGCATGGAGGTCCCGACACGACGCCATGGAAAACCATGGACGTCAGCTGCAGGTCAAACTCCTGAATGCCTAGCTTCTCCAGGGAGGCCCGGTAGAGTAGGTTTAGACTAGTGCCACTGTCGATGAGGACACATGAGAAGCGACATGTGCGCTTGTTGGAGATGAGGAGAGGGCCAAGCACCATCGCATAGCCCCAGGGATTCAGAAATAGGTCTAATTGGTCCTCTTGGCTCCAGGTGACCGGAGTCTCAGACCAGTTCAGGTAATGGGGGACCAGAGGAACGATGGCGTTTACCTTCACGATGCACTGCGTGAGGCTATGCTTGTCGTCCGGCTTGGAGACGAAGATTTGGTAGTTGGCATGCTACTTTGGGTACTCGTTGTTATTGTTGTCGGCTGCCATAGCTAGTAGTGGTGGTCCACTAGGAGGGGACATGGGTGGAGGAGGCAAGTCGCCTTGCTCCTTGATCTGGTAGGTCTAGCTGCAATTCCGGGTGGTGTGCGTAGCCGGCTTAAAGGGTTCGCTGTGGTACTTGCACAACTCGTCAAACATCTGTTCGAAGGTGAAACGGGGCTTCTGTCTTCTCTCGTCGCCAGTCGGTGAGCCTTGCGTGCCCTCCACAGTATTGACCTGCCTCGCATGATACCGAGGCTCCTGCTGCCTGGCTGGATGCTTGCCCTAAAAACGGCTGTTGTTTCCTGACCATCTGTACGAGCCGGCCTCACTGCCCTGGTTACCCGGCCGCTCTTAACCCGGATCAGTTGGAACCGGTAGACCCTTAGAATTCACCCGGAAGGGTTTCTTCATTGCCGCATCGATAGTGGTGTACTGGTTTGCGACAGTCATGAGCTCTGCCATGATGTTCGTCTCGTCACACAACAACCGGTGGCGAAGCATGGTGCCCTCCCGGCACCTTTCGATGAAGAAGCCTATCGCCTGGCTCTCCATCACACCTTCGCAAGAGTTTCGCATCTCCGTCCATGGGGCGAGGTACTCACGGTCCGGCTCATGGTCCCCATGGATGCACATGGCCAGGTCATGGGGTCGACCCAGAAACTTGTACGTGTCGTTGAAGTTGCAGACAAAGACCTTCTTGAAGCAGGCCAAGCATTGATGTTCTTGGGTGCTAGGCTATTGAGCCGTGTTCTCGCCGAGCCGGTCATAATGAGGGGTACATGACGCACGACCACACGCTTGTTGGTATGGGCAATCCCAACTATGGTGGCGTAGTCAGTGAGCCAATCCTTCAGCTTCATGCTGCTGTCATACTTGGGGGGTGTTCTGCAGCAAGGTGAACTTGTCGGGGAAGGGGTCGTCTGGATGCATGGTCCGAAGAAAACCAGCCCCATAGAATCTTCCTCCTCCGTGACATGAGCCTGCATTAGGAGTTCATTGCAATCTCGTCTGTCTGGCGTGTCCGGATTGGGAGCTCCTACCCAGACCATGAGGCGAGAACCAGCTGGATGTGTCGCTCCGGCTGGTGGAGGGACGACTAGCGGCTTGATGGTCACCGCGCCTTTCTCATTGTGCGTCTGACTCTTGTGGCCCGACTCGCGGATCTTGCTGCGGGCTTTCCCACTGGTAGAGAAGAAGCTTGCTAGGTGTTGCGGGGTTCGCCCCGGCTGCCTCCGGTCAACTTGCTCCCCTTGGTGCTGCTACCATCCTCGTGCATCTATCGGATGGCGTGTCTTCCTGCTCGTCCGCGATCCGGAGCAGCTCTTGCACCCGCGCGTCTTGCCAGGCTCGGGCCTCGCCTTCTAGGCTGGGGAGCTCCTCGCTACGGCTCGCGCCACGCGCAGGTTCTTGATGAACATGTTTTAGGTGGGTCGAGCAAGAAGGGGAGGTGGCCCTGGCTAGCCGCCACCTCACACACAAAGCACGCACACCACAACACACACACCTACACGACATGCATGCAATGCTGATCCGCGCCCGCCTGACTCAGCGCGCACGCCAGCGACCACCCTGGTACATGCCACCCACCCATGCGCAGCCATGACATGCTCCTCCTCGCCCGGCCCCACGCACAGACGCGCAAAGGAGTGCTCCCACCAACCGCAACGCGCACCCCCGTGATTCCCTGCACCGACACATGCTCTCCCTAGCCCACCCCGTGTTGCTACCGACAAGCTACCAACCCTACCCCGTCTTCCCCGCCCCTCTCTCGACGCACCTCGCCTCGATCCCACGCCCCACCACGACGATCCCCTGTGGCTGACCGAACTAGTCCCTCCTCTCTCTCCCTTGCCCAAGCCCACCGCTCGCCCGCCCACCGCCGCCGACCCGCGTGACCTCGTCTCCTCCGAGTCACCGCCTGCACCTGCGCCAACCACCGCGGCCCTGTCAACTGCGCCTCCTCCCTACCGCCAAAGCTCCTTCCTATGAGCCCCACGGACCTCGTCCGCCCCTATAGAAAGTCCTCGTTCTCCTTCACGCGTCGGCCTCCCTCCACCCCGCTGCCAGGGACACTGCCCATCTCTCTCCCCCTGGTCGCTCCTATCCTCCTCTAGTAGGTCCCGCACTGGTTGCCTCCCCGTGCTCGCTAGCAAGCTGTCGCGAAGCTTTGTCCCTCCCTCGATCTGTGTCCACCGAGCCGCCCCGCACCCTCACATCCTCTCGTCGGTCTCTACCTCTGCTTGGCACCGCCGCCATCTCGTGACCTCCTATGTAAGTTGACCTCGCGTGACTTATGTTGATGTGGGCATTGGTGAACCACAATAGGTATGTGGTTGCAGTGGCACGGATGTGCTAAAGTTGCTACTACTAAGGTGAGATCGACGCCGACCCGAACAAAACCGATGAACTGATGGCATCGAGGTCCAAGTCTGACACCGACCAGCAATACGGAATATGAAGATCCCTAACACGGAATGACATGATCTTCTTCATGGACGCCGAGATCCCCGACCCTAAAGATCCGAAGACCGGTCTTGTTGGACCCGAACCCCGTCGAACCCCAAGACCATTGGTTCCGAACCCTAATGTGTGACCCTGATCCAAGCCCCTATTTTATAAATTGCCATCTATATACCTTGTTGCATCAATTGGGCATGCTTGCATACATATCTTCTCATTTGGGGTATTTTGTCGACTCAGCTAATAATTAATTATGGAGACCATATGCGGGCTTTCTAGTCTTATATTGCCTCCATTTAATTTGTGTAGCGAACCGATGTCATGTTTTTTCCTTATTAAGTCAATATTTAAATTGCGGGATACCTAAACAACATGAACCACTTAACTAATTGTTGGGACCCCGGTTCTGCTTAATTTTTCCTAGTTGCATCACATATTTGCCATGGCATGCATCATACATGCATCATGCTCGATCTTCTGCCATAGTATTAAATAGTGCATTCATTGTTTATTTTAGTGCTTTGCTTCTTAATGGATTAGGACGATGAGTTGATGTGAGTGTCGACAAGTTCTTCAGATGTATCTTTGGTAGGGTTTCTAGGCGAGAAATCTCCCCCTTTCTACCTATTTTGTATTTATAGTCTTTACTTCCTTCCTGTTGATCTATTGCTATCCATGTTGTGATGCTTTAGTTTTCGTACCATTTACATTCCTTGCAACCTCTATATATTATTGGACACCTCCTATTGCCTGTTGTTTGGTAGACAGTTGGCCTTGCGAGTCATAGTTGCTTGCTCAGGTGTTGGTTCGAGTTGTCGAGTACCACAGTTGTTTGAGGTTGCCACATGCTTAATGTAGTAGATGATCATGGCTTTAATTACAACTTGATAATTAAAATGTTGTGAATAGATATAACTAATGCAGAGGCATTGATGGGCAATAGCTAATATTTGGTTTTTAACCGCTCACTTGTGTCCCGTAGGCCCCGAGTACTTGATACCTGTTCCTTGACTATCGCACTATCATCATGTGGGACCATGAATCCCCTTAGCCAGAGCTTGATTCATTTCTTATTTCTTGGGGCCACACACTAGTTTGGGGCGTTATTACTATCCTATACTTATGCCATGCTTTACCGCTTTATTTGCTGTTGCGCGTGGAGCGCATGTACTGTTTTGGAACGTGGAATGTTTTCGCGGTATCGACAAGGTCAGTCGCACTTTTGGGTTCCTAGTCATTTAAAGTCATTAACACAAACCCTGGGTCCGTCTGGGAGCCGGCCAACTTCGTTGCGGGTAGCTTAGTGGGGTGGCCCCTGAAATATTTTATGAATCTTGTGATTGCTTTGTCATGATGCCTCGTTGGGTTTTTATTTGGTTTTTCCGAGGTTGATCGTGCGTGTGTTACTATTTGTGCACCCTTGCAGGGTAAATCTTTCTGAAAGCCATGTCCATGGTTATGGACGACTTGGAGCACAGTGTCTCGATAATAGACAACCATAACTAAAATAGTGTTATAAATTTGACTTGACATGTCTTGTAATAAGTTTCACTACAACGGAATGAGTAAATAAAAGTGTCAACAACTGCTGGATTTGGGATGTCTTATGCTACGTATATCTGACTAGTATGTATTGCAACTACAACGGTATGGTTAACTAAAACGGCCCACGTCTTATGATATAAGGATGACTCATGCTATCTATATCGGACTAGTAAGTGTTGCAACTATAATGGAATGAATAAAACTGCCAACTGTGTGAGTTCCTCGGTTTGACTTCCTCATTTGGTCTCGAGGGGGAAATACCAGGATGGGTATGTTTTGGTGTTATTATCAGGTTGGTTCCGAATAGGTCTTTCTTATCCCTCTCTAATAGCCGATAGTTGTATCGAGTCTCTATAGGATGTGTAGTGCATGCTTCGCTGCCGCTTCAGTCCACCATACTTATGTAGGCGAGAGCCGCTAAATTCTAGACTCACCATGTACTGGCCTCGGTACTGACCGCTCTCTTTTTTCCGTTGCCCTTTGTCGGCAACCCTTTTGTTTTAGAAGGTTTGAGATTGACGTCGTTAGCAGTGTTACCCTTCTGGCTTGGCCTAGGCAGGGTTATGGACGCCATTGGTTATTCTTCAGGGCTCTTTGCCCCATTTGCATCTTATCCATACTCGGATGTTGCATCGTTTTCAAGGTGATTTGGATCTTTGTACTATATATCTATATTGTTGACTCGACGAGTCGTTGTTATATATGTATGTTCTATGGGTTCCATTGTAGACTATTGTGTAATGATATTACTTTGTTTTTCACCCGCACGCAAGTGCTTGGTGGGTATCTTTGAATCATTTCTATGCTGGTTTCACGGGAATCGCTAAAACTTGCATAGGGCCGATTCAAGGGTGGTACAGGGGGTGGTGGCGGGACCCGAGTGGGGGTCCCGGTTGAACCGTAAAGTGGCCACGCGGCGAAACTTTGAGTGCATGTCGGCCACGCGTTGGGTGAGTGCTGCTGTAGGGCGATGTGTGGTCTTGACTCTTTCTTGTAGGGCCAGGTGTTGTAGGCCAGTAGCCGGTCTTTGTATTCGGGGGCCCTACCGACCCGGGAAGCGGACCCTCGAATCTACCCAGGGAGGCCTCCCCGGGCCTCCCGGGTAGACAAGTCGCGGGGCACCCGGCCTGGAGCCTATGGTTGCATGACTCGGGGGGAGCACGAAACCGACACCGCGTTACCGGGGTGACATCAGTGAGGGTGGAGGGGGATTGTAGGATGCACCTCCCTCATAGGGAGGACGAGGAAGATGATGAGGTTTAGGGGAAGGACGAGGACACAGTGCAGGAGGAGGACGAGAACGACGACAAGGTGCAGAGGGTATGGACTCACCTCCCTTGTGGCATGTAGCCCTTCTATGTGGCATACCCTCCTCTTCTGGCGACGTGGCTTTCCAGTTCGCTCAGTCAGAGTCTATTGAGGTGGAGGGGCAGAGTCTAGAGACAAGGAGATTGAGTCTAGTGACGAGGAGATAGAGAAGGATGTTGCACCGAAGAGGTTGCAGATTCGTGGAGAAGCGACTATCCCTGATGTGGCAAAGGATCCTACCACCGAGGAGGGGAAAACCCTCATTAAGCCTAATACCATTGAGTAAGTGGCTATACTAATTTTATACATGTAATTTCATTTTGGCCATAACAATTTGGCATGTACTGATTAGGAGTAAATAATAGTGCTAGATTGTTTCGACTCGAACTATTATCCATGTCAACCCAATTCTTTTCGGCTATGAGATGGATTCTGAAAAGGACACGCGAGGATGTTGCAACGGGTCCTACTATCCCGTGAAGCGGTACCCGCTGCGGGCCAGGCCGAAAGATTTCCTCCCGCGTATGTGTGTCACGTGCGCCGTCGCACTCTACGTCGCTGGATGGTGGACCGCGCACGACGTGGGTCTGCGTCAAGGTACGCGGGCAGGACCAGGCTGTGTGAGAGGCGTTCCCGGTGTGACACACGCATCCGCACCCACGGGTGGCGGGGCCGCCGGGAGACGACATGGCGCCGTGGGCCCATGCCGGGTGCGGTTTCTCATGGTAATGGGGCCCGCTGATAGGACACGTGGCGTCGTAGACTATACCTGTACACGGTATGGTGCGACAGCGGGGCCCGCTCATTGCCGTGATGGGTAAGAAAACTATGAACGGCCGCGTGTTCTCATGGATGCCAGCATGGCATGTTAGACTCTAGGTGTATATAGTTTGTCGCGGCAGCGGGCCTGCTGAGGGGCGAAGTGGCATAGTAGACTCTACGTGTGCGAGGTATTTCATGGCAGCATGCCCCGCTGGAAGCTGTTGTTGCCGTGATGCCAAAGGAAACTATGGCTAACCGCGGTTTCTCACAACGGGAGAGTACTGTGGGTTCCATCAGTAGCCGAGCTGGCATTGTAATCGGTAGGTCTTGAGATTACCGATAGGCCGTGGCCACGATTCGGTTATAAAAGACAGTCCGCTAAACTTTTCTCTCCCACAACATTTTCTTCTTCCACCACTGCTACTGCTTCCTCTCGCCTGCATGGTTAGTGGCATGACTTGGTCTGGTGATCACACTCGGAGCCAGCGCTGCCGCTGCCCATGGGCGTGAGTGGAAACAGCAGGCAGTTAGTCGTCATGGTCTCTCCTCCCTCCTACCACATAGCGGTGCGCTGGTCGCGGTAGTCCAGGTCTGCTTCTCCGGTTGCATTTTCCGCAGCGAGCGGCGAGGAACGATCGTCGATCTGGACAGATAAACCGTGTTGTTTTCTTAGTGCACACATGTGAACGTGTTACCATCCGATCGACAGTAGCGCGTACGACAGATGTGCGTAGAAAAACGGCCTCTGTTTTTTGTGCACCGTGCGGGCGTTTGCCCGTAGCCAACATCGAGAGGTGAGTGCGATGTTTGCGGTGACTATTTCTTCTTTCGTGTTTTTGTTGGTTTCTCTTCATCTTTCTTACGTTGTTTTGTTTCTTTTGCTTTTCTTTTTCGCATATTTTCTTTCACATCGGACCCGCCTGCATGTCACAGGCTTTTCTTGCAAGATGTTGGGGCCATTGCTTGCTGCTGCCTTCTTAGTCGGCTATCGCCTCCCGCATTATCATGCGGTTGTAGGATCTGCTGGCAACGGAGTGGTGACATTTTTTCTATATTTTCGACCGTTTTTCTCTCTTTCGTTATTCGTTGCTTGGTTTTTTCTCTCGCTTTTTTATTTTTTCTTTTCTTTCTGTTCTTCTTTAAATTTTGCCCCTTTCTTGGTATGACATCGCTTACGACATCTGAGCCGTTGTAAGCTATTTCCTCCTTGGTTAGCTTTGGCCTCTCGCACCAACGTGTGGTTGTAGGCTCTGCTAGCCATGGCGGTACGCTGGCATTCGTCTGCTTAGGTTTAGTTTTGTCATTTTTATTTTTCGTATTCGTTTGTACAATTTTGCATTTCTTGCTCTTTTTAATCTTGGATTTTTCTTTCTATCTTTGCAAACTTGGATTTGAGAAATGGACAAAAGGCAATTTTTCTTCCTCTTTTACTTTTACGTCTCTCTCTGCTCTCCCAGTTTCTCTTATTCTTTTCGCCTTAAAAAAAGTGACAATGTTTGATTTTTCTTCTTCTTCATCCACCAGCACATCCACGAACAAGAGGAGGAAAGAACGACGAGAGAAAAATGTGCACAGAAATCTCGTGAAAACGAGAGAGGAGAAACAACGAGAAATAGACGATGGGGTGCAAATAATAATTAAATAAACGAAATCCTATAAAAATAATTGTGCGTACGCGATAGAAAAGTAAAACGACGACACATCCCTTCTATAAAAAAAATTAACCTGAAATCTCGCGGAAATGTGAGAGGAGGAAGAACGAGAAAAGGACGATGAGGTGCAATTAATAATTCAATAAAGGAAATACTGAAGAAATAATTAAGCATATGTGGTGGAAAAGTAAAACGAACGATGTATCCTTTCTACGAAAAGAGAATTAACCGCTGCAAATTAAACGAACAAAGAGAGTTGGCCATTCGTACTTGTAAACCTTGCCATAAACGATCAAATAAGACGATCCGTGGCAAACCCTACGTGCAAGCGAATATGGTGATATATATTTTATCTATTTTTTAAAGAATTAGCGTTTGATTTTAGCCGCCCTCTATCGTCGTCGTAGGGCTAGTGTACTATTGGTAACTTGGTAGACTTTTTTCCCTGTCTTGCACACCAGTGTGTCTGACGAATGATTTAGCCTGGCATCAATGACGACATGGAGGCTCTACGCGATCGTATCTCAATAATTTTTTACTGTTTCGCACGCTCGGGTGTCTACGAACGTGCCATGATGGTATCGAAGTTGACGCTACATCCGTTGTCACGACATCATAACTCGCTAGGCTTTTTTCCTGTTTTGCCGCTCACATGTCTGACGAACGTGTTATACTATTATCGATGTCGATGGGATGGCCGCCGTCGCGGCATCATAGCTCGGTAGCCCTTTCTACTATTTCTCAATGTGTCATGCTGCTATCGATATCGACGATGCGGCCGCCGTCACGGGTTTCGTCTCTCGGTGGAACATGATGCTGCACCCAGCCTGATACACGTGTCGTCTATTTAGACTACTGGCTCGGTGGCGTCGTGCAAGGTTGTGTCTAACATGCATACTTACGACTTCCGTCGCGGGTCTCGAGGCTCGCATAAAAATCCCAGCCTTCTAAGCTTGTTATCTGTCTGCACAGTGATCGTTCGTTCGTAACACGTGACTCGAGACACTGTTTCGGCTTCTGTCTAGCGTGGCGGAGCTTTTACTAGAGGCATCAAGATGTCTCATCTCCTACTCCTCCTCTTCCATGCTATTATTTATACCTTCTTATCCTTGCGTACAGAAAGCCCCTTGCTTAAAAATTCCATAGATGCCTCTCTTCTCTTATTCCTGCAGACGACCCTGGACAATACACAACGTCATTTGCTCTTCATATCCTCTCACCGCTGTCTGGCGGAGCATGCAATACTTTCATGCTAAAGCAGCAAAGATGATGTTCCTTCTTCGACGGCTTTTGGAGAAGTGGATACGGGATGGCATGTCGTCCTGCCGACCTACGGAGCAACGACGTCAAGATTCCATGAAGGTGCCATCTAGAGCATCAGGCGGTGGAGGTGCCATCAACATAATCAACATGTTGAGGTGTCATAAAGATCATCAAGCTCAACCTAGCTTAGGATTAAGAGAATAGAACAATCCTCCACCAGACATCTAGAGTATAACGTATATGGTTAGGCTATCGTGGAGATGCCATCAAGAGCATCACGTGGTGTAGGTGCCATCAAGATTATCGGGCCTTGAGGTGTCATAAAGAGCATAAACGTATGCCTAGATACTAGGCAGTTTGAGTAGAACATAGATGGTGAAAGTTCCTTCCCGTCGTGTCTCTAAAGCTTCCAGTCGTTTGTTTTCGGAAGTGCTTGCTCTCTTTCTATCATATAATAATATTTATTTTTTATATTCACATTTTTTTATGTTCCTTTCATGTAATGTTTTACTTAGACATGGTCTAAGTAAGCGCAGTTGTGCAATGTCCAGTTAGTAATCAAAACATGTACAATAGGATGAAGTATCTATATTTTACGTCATACATTGTATTAAAATCATACGTATAATCGTTATTATTTCGAGTCTTTCTCGATCGATGGTTTAGAATAATTTTTAGGTATGCTATATCGTCAAACCACATGAATCTAAAGAGTCGACATGTCTAGACTTGTTGTCCCCCAGGGCACAACTGACATCCACATCATAAGAACGTGACATTGTTCCCGAAAAATGCTACCAGTTAGCGTTCCGAGAACATATCTTTTATCTTGCGCGTGGATATAGCATGATTGTATCAGGTGTTTTGCCTATTGGTCGTGCCCCGAGGGGCACATGGAGAAGTCTAGTGTTTGATTATTGCATAGCAATTGGACATATACTAAGGGAACCCACCTGCCTGCGAGCTTTCTTGGATCTTTGATTAGAAGTTTTGATCGGGCTTGTACATTGTGGTCTTCGGTGGCGAGAAGAATCCAGCCCTCCGTTGGATGGACAATGAGGTCGCCGATTGCCCAGGCTTCGGGAAAGCTTCTAACGCCGTGATCACCAAATTTTGGAAAAGACATACTTCTCGAGTTTCATTCATAGTTGATGATCCCGCTGTGCTAACTCAAGACTCTCACAGTTTATTTTATGCATGATTGAAGGCCCATTAAAGGGTTCTTCCAGAGAATAAGGCCACGATGGACACGACTTTGCTGGTGGCTTGTCAGAATTTGACACAACAAAAATGGTAAAAGCATATGTCCACCAATCACTTCATGTATGAGAAGGTAAAGAGGGCCAAGAAGCATGAAAATGTTTGGGAGACACTGAAGATGAAGAAGGAAGATTACATGCCGGTAGGTAAATTGTCAATGAGATTCTATGTTGCTGCTAAGTTGGAATTACATTATCTGTTCTTCAAATGAGTATTGAGTTTTCAGGTTATGCCCCAGTGAGACGATGATATATAAGATGCACGAGAGGCGTTGATTATGAGGTGGCTCGGGAATCAATGCCGTGAGCGAGCGAAACAAACAAACCCCGACACCGAGGGAACACTCGGTAGGGAAAACCGCAACCATAAGCTCTTTAAGGAAAATATGATATATATACATGGAACAACCTGTATTTATTTCCCCTCATGTTCCTACTTGATACGCATAACATTTGTTTGGTGATGCAGGAGGCTGATATAGGGGGGCCTCATACCAACATCGCAGTGTGGCAAAAGATGAAGGATAAGACGCTCAATCTAAACGCGCCTCCGCCCTCGCTTCCCGATTAATTGCCAGTTCCACCGCTGACTTGAGCCTCTACTGCTTGACGTTCCAGGGTTTTCATCCAGAGGCGTTTGACCCCATTTAGGAGGAGACCGATGAGACTTCATTGATCGTGTCAGGGCACGGAAAGTGATAAACCCCAAGAGCAGGGGATCACTGTAGTACCTCTCAATGTGGAAGTAGGGTATCGATCCGCAGGAGCAAGAAGGAAAAGCTATCTATTCTCTACAACTTAAGTGTCACAAGTTTTAGTTGATTATGCACTAAACAATTTTAAGAAATAGGGTGGTTGATTTAAGGCTTGGAACTGTAATGTAACAAAGCAAGAATGTAAAAGTGTCCCAATCCTCTTCAATGGAAGAGGACAAGACAAAGGTTGTCTCTTATAGGAACAATGGGCATGGGTTCATGGGTTCACTCAATCCTCTCTCTCCATCTATGGTGATGATCATGTTATAGATAATAAAAGTACACACATTTGTCATGTTTTAATGGTAACTTTATGGTGGCTACATGTCTTAAAACACATAGTTTAAAGAAGTACTCCTTTGTGTTGCTAGGTGACGCTTGTAATAAGTCTACCATTTGGTTATTGTCACACCACACATCATACTTCCCCTTTTTACCCCTAGACAAAGGATATTTGGTTGCATTGTGTCACTCAATACATATTTCGTTGTCACTCAGCCACCCATTACCTACATACATCATACTTCTTAATGAAAGACATTCCAAACATTAGTGCAATGATTCATATGTTGTGTGCATTGCTGGGTCCGCAGCATAGAAAACAAAAAATTTCCTACGGTGTGAACTACACGCCAAGATCTATCTACTAGGTACAAAGCAACAGGTGGACATACATCCAACGAGAACTTACCCTCGTAGACAACGAGCTTTGTTAACGAGTAGGAACTCGTGGTTGGTGTAGTCGTACACTTGCCGATCTCAAGATCGTGAGGAAGTCCGAGCGCCACAACTCAGCAGCGCATCCGCACTCGTACACACGTTCAAGCCACCGGACGACCTCCACCTCCTCGCTCCAGCGATCTAGCGGAAGCAGCAAGTCCTTCCAGACGAAATGCCACCGGGAACATGTATCTCGCTAATCCGAGAGCATGGGGGATAATTCTAGAGGGGGAGAGAGATCCTTCATAAGGAGGTGTGAGGATAAAGGAGGGAATGTGTGGCCTTTTATAGGAGGAGGGGGGTTCCCCCTCTCTCCATGGCCGGCGCATGGGGGTGACCCCTCACCTCCCCCATTCATGTGGTGGTAACCCCTCCACATTAAAATGCCTCTTCACATTACCTTTTAAAGTCTCCACTTTAAATGCATTAAATTTCTCCAAATTTAATGCTCTCTCATTTAATAAAACTCTTTTTATTAAATTTATTCAGAATTTTGTTAATTACTTTAATTAACAAACATTCACATATAGCCCCTTGCAATATTTCAATATCACATGCAGAACCACCTTCTGCAATTTCGCCCGAAACAATTTCCGGTTTCTATTGAAACAATTCCTGCGCTTTGCAATTCTTTCGTCTGAAACATATGTGCTCCAAAATGGTGTCCGGTAACTCTTAAGTGTGCCACCCTACGGTTCAGGAATAATGCAGACATGATCGAGACCCTTCTCTGATCAATAATCAGCAGCGGGACCTGGAGACCCTTTGTCTCTCGATATATTACATGTCCGAGATTCGATCATCGGTATCTCCATACCTAGTTTGATCCCGTTACCGACATGCACTCTTTTCTTGTTCCCCTAATATAACATTCTAGTGATCACATCACTTGCTTGCAAGCTATCCTAATGTGATATCACCGAGAGGGCCCAGAGTATATCTATCCGTCATATGGATTGACAAATTCCACTCTTGATCCATGAGCCTCAACATAACACCTTCGTAGTACTGAACCCATCTTTATAGTCACCCGGTTATGGTGTGACGTTTGATGTTATCAAGATAATCTTTCGGTGTTAGCAATTAACATGATCTCATGGTCTAAGGATAAAGATTACTTCGTATGATGTTATAGAAATTTAAACATAATGACTTGATCGTAATGCTATACTTTGGATGAATGTTCATCACATCATTCCACCAATGGTGTGACCTTGTTATTAACAACATCCAATGTCCATGATCAGGAAACCTTGATCATCCTGTTAATCAACAAGCTAGTCTATAAGAGAGGCATGACTAGGAACCCTTTTTGTTTATTAAACACACATGTATTGATGTTTCTGAATCAATACATTTCTAGCATGTAAAATAAACATCTATCATGTATAAGGAATATATAATAACAACTTTATTATTGCCTCTCAGGGCATATTTCCTTCAGTCTCCCACTTCTACTAGAGACAATAATCTAGTTCACATAGTGATAAATCTAACACCCATGGAGTTCTGGTGTTGATCATGTTTTGCCCTAGGGAGAACTTTAGTCAACGGATCTGCTACATTCAGGTCCGTGTGTACTTTACAAATCTTTATATCTCCATCCTTGACATGCTCGCGGATGGAGTGAAACCGGCGCTTAATATGTTTGGAATTCTTGTGAGACCTTGGTTCCTTTGCGTTGGCTATGGATCCATTGTTGTCACAATAGATCACCATCGGGTCCAACGCACTGGGAACCACACCTAGTTCCGTAATGAACTCTTTCATCCAAACTGCTTCCTGCGCTGCTTCTGAAGCAGCAACATATTCCGCCTCCGTTGTTGATCCAGCCACCACAGGTTGTTTGGAACTCCTCCAACTAACTGCTGCTCCGTTCAAGAGAAATACGTATCCGGATTGAGACTTAGAGTCATCCGGATCGGTGTTAAAGCTAGCATCGACATAACACTTAGCGACTAGCCCTTCTTCACCTCCGTATATGAGAAACATATCCTTAGTTCTTCTCAAGTACTTGAGGATGTTCTTTACCGCTATCCAGTGTTCTGAACCTGGATCAGATTGGTACCTACTAGTCAAACTAATAGCATGTGCCACATCCGGTCTTGTACATAGCATGGCATACATAATAGAGCCTATGGCCGAGGCATAGGGGATCTTATCCATCATCTCTCTTTCTTCCGCCGTAGCCGGACTTAGTCTTACTCAATGTCTTGCCTTGCAACATAGGTAAGAACCCCTTCTTACTTTCGTACACATTAAACTTCTTTAATATCTTATCAAGGTATGTACTCTGCGATAGCCCAATTAGGCGCCTTGATCTATCTCTATAGATTTTAATGCCTAATATATATGACGCTTCACCAAGGTCTTTCATCGAAAATTTGTTGTTTAGATAACTTTTAACACTGTTTAAAAGATCTATATCATTTCCAATCAATAATATGTCATCCACATATAATATCAGAAATGCCACATTGCTCCCACTCACTTTCTTGTAAATACAAGCCTCTCCATAAGTTTGGACAAATCCAAACTCTTTGATCACCTCATCAAAGCGGAGATTCCAACTTCGTGATGCTTGCTTCAGTCCATAGATGGATCGCTGAAGTTTGCACACCTTATTAGCATCCTTAGGATCGACAAAACCCTTAGGTTGTATCATATACAACTCTTCTTCAATCTTACCATTGAGGAACGCAGTTTTGACATCCATCTGCCATATTTCATAATCGAAATATGCAGCAATTGCTAACATAATCCTAACTGATTTAAGCATCGCTACGAGAGAGAATGTCTCATCGTAGTCAACTCCTTGAATTTGTCGAAACCCCTTTGCGACAAGTCGAGCCTTATAGATGGTCACATTACCATCAGCATCAGTTTTTCTTTTGAAAATCCATTTATTCTCAACGGCCTTTCGGTCGTGAGGTAAGTCCACCAAGTTCCAAACTTGGTTCTCGTACATGGATTCCATCTCGGATTTCATGGCTTCTAGCCATTTGTTGGAATCCGGGCTCATCATCGCTTCTTCATACGTCGCAGGGTCATCCATTTCATCAACCATGAAATTCACAACAGGATTGCCGTACAGTTCAGGAGCTGCACGTGTCCTGCTTGACCTGCGAGGTTCGGTAGTGTCCTCTTTCGGAGTTTCATGATCATTATAATTAGCTCTCTCTTCATCAGGTGAAGTCAACTCCGAAACAACTTTCGGTGCTGCGCCACTCGCCATTGCATGAAGAGAAGGTTCAATAACCTCTTCGAGTTCTACCTTCCGACTACTCACACCTTTCGCGAGAAACTCCTTCTCAAGAAAGGATCCATTCTTGGCAACAAAAACCTTGCCCTCGGATCTGTGATAGAAGGTATACCCAATTGTTTCCTTAGGGTATCCTATGAAGACGCATTTTTCCGCTTTGGGTTAGAGTTTATCCGGTTGAAGTTTCTTCACATAAACATTGCATCCCCAAACCTTAAGAAATGACGGCCTAGGTTTGTTTCCAAACCATAATTCATACGGTGTCGTTTCAACGGATTTAGATGGTGCCTGATTTAAAGTGAATGCAGCTGTTTCCAGTGCATAACCCCAAAATGATAGAGGTAAGTCAGTCAGAGACATCATAGATCAAACCATATCCAATAAGATACGATTACGACGTTCCGACACACCATTACGTTGTGGTGTTCCGGCAGGCGTGAGTTGTGAAACTATTCCACACTCTTTCATGTGTGTGCTAAACTCGTAACTTAGATACTCTCCTCCACGGTCAGACCGTAGAAACTTGATCTTTCTATTACGATGATTTTCCACTTCATTCTGAAATTCCTTGAACTTTTCAAAAGTTTCAGACTTGTGTTTCATCAAATAGATATACCCATATCTACTCAAATCATCCGTGAAAGTAACAAAATAATGATATCCACCTCGCGCCGACACACTCATTTGTCCACACACATCAGTATGTATGATCTCCAACAGATTTGTCGCCTGTTCCATTGAACCAGAAAACGGCGTTCTAGTCATCTTGCCCATAAGGCATGGCTCACATGTATCAAATGATTCAAAATCAAGTGATTTCAAAAGTCCATCAGAATGGAGTTTCTTCATGCGTTTAACGCCAATATGACCTAGACGGCAGTGCCACATATATGTAGACATATCATCATCAAGTTTAATCTTTTTAGCATTAACATTATGAATGTGCGTAATATTACTATCGAGATCCAATAGAAATAAACCAGTCAACATAGGTGCATGACCATAAAAGATATCATTCTTATAAATCGAACAACCATTGTTTTCAGATTTAAAAGAATGACCACTTTGCATCAAACACGATCCAGATACAATGTTCATGCTCAGTGCAGGCACCAAATAACAATTATTTAGGTTTATAACTAATCCCGATGGCAAATGGAGAGGTAGCGCCCCGACGGCGATCACATCAACTCTTGATCCATTGCCGACCCGCATCCTGACCTCATCCCTTGCTAGATGTCGCTTGTTCCGTAGCCCCTGAACCGAGTTACATATATTAGCAACCGATCCGGTATCAAATACCCAGGTGCTACTGCGAGTACTAGTCAAGTACACATCAATAACATGTATATCACATATACCTTTGTTTGCCTTGCTGGACTTCTTGTCCGCCAAATACTTGGGGCAGTTGCGCTTCCAATGGCCAGTCCCCTTGCAATAGTAGCACTCGGTGTCAGACTTAGGGCCAGCCCGGGGTTTCTTTTCAGGCGTGGCAACAGACTTGCCACCCTTCTTTCCCTTGTGCTTGCCTTTCTTGTCCTTCTTGAAACTGGTGGTCCTATTGATCATCAACACTTGATGTTCTTTCCTAATCTCCACTTCTGCAGTCTTAAGCATTGACAGAAGCTCGACAAGAGACTTCTTCATGGCCTACATATTATAGTTCATCACGAAGCTCTTGTAGCTAGGTGACAGAGATTGGAGAACACGATGTATGCCTAAGTCAATGGGAATCGTTATTCCCAAGGACACAAGATTATCGGCGTACCCAGACATTTTGAGTACGTGCTCACTAACGGAGCTGTTTTCCTCCATCATGCAGCTGAAGAACTTTTCTGTAGCATTATAACTCTCTACGGCAGCATGGGTATCGAAAATCATTTTCAATTCTCCCATGGTATCAAAGGCATTGCCATTTTCGAAACGCTTTTGAAGTTCTGGCTCTAGCCCATACAGTATGCCGCAATGAACTAAGTTGTGGTCCTCCTGACGAGTCACATAGACATTCTTTTCCTCGTCAGGGGCATCAGGAGCTAGTGGGGGGCCTAGCGGCGCATCTAGCACATATTGATTTTGTGCAGTAGTGAGGAGAATCCTCAAATTCATAGCCCAGTTGGTAAAGTTGATACCATTCGTAGCAAGTTTCTCTTTCTCCATGAACACATTGAAATTAAAATCAGGTGGTGCCATCTACAACAGAATTTGTAAAGTTTATTTAGACTAAGTTTATGATAGATTTAGTTCAACTAATCCAAATTACTAATGAACTCCCACTCAAAAACGACATCCCTCGTGTCCTTTTGGTGATTACATGAACCAAATCCACTATACCAAGTCCGGTCATCACGTGAGTTGATATAGCTTCAAAGGCGAGCATCTATATGGGCATCATATCAACCATATGACTCATGCTTAACCTTTTGGTCCGTGTTCCGAGACCATGTCTATACATGCTAGGCTCGCCAAGTAAGAACCTTAGTATTCGCGTGTGTAAAACTGTCTTACACCCGTTCCTATGAAAGCGTAGATTCGAGTACACCCGATCATCACGTGATGTCTCAAAACACGATCCATAGAACGGTGCATACTCAAGGAAGAACACATTTTTATCTTGATATCTAAAAGAGGGATCATCTTATAATGCTATCAAACGCACCAAACTAGCAGTATAAGATGCTAACATCTCATGTGTAAAGTGAGATGATATGGTCCATGCATTTGATCTCTATCACTTGCATCATGGTATGATCTCTATCATTTCTTTGTGTGTAAGGCCAAAGTCTATGGAACTTACACGTTGAGTGTGTTGTAAGAGTATCCACCATACATCTACCTACAACAATACCATATCAACACACTAGCCCAGCAACGATCTAAACTAGACGCCTCTAATTTATCAATTGCAAGTTTTACGTGGCTTAGGGCTTTCGGAGATAGAACCGTTCTTACCTACGAACATGAACCACAACGAGGATAACTAAGTTATTAGCAACTCGTTGTAAATCAGATATTGACTATAGTAGGAGTGACAGACACCCGCCAGCCACTTATGCAAAACAAGTTGCATGTCAGTCGTGGAACCGGTCTCATGTACGATGACATGTAAGGTTGGTCCGGGCCGCTTCATCCCACTATGCCACCAATATCCAAAATACATAGAAGATGCAATAACATGATCATCATCGCCCACATATCAACCATATGTGTACTACCCATGCTAAGCACCTACGCATAGATCAGGCTCTGATACCACTGTTGGGTCCGCAGCATAGAAAACAAAAAAATTCCTACGGTGTCAACTACACGCCAAGATCTATCTACTAGGTACAAAGCAATGGGTGGACATACATCCAACGAAAACTTACCCTCGTAGACAACGAGCTTTGTTAACGAGTAGGAACTCGTGGTTGATGTAGTCGTACACTTGCCGATCTCAAGATCGTGAGGAAGTCCGAGCGCCGGAACTCAGTAGCGCATCCGCACTCGCATACACGTTCAAGCCATCGGACAACCTCCACCTCCTCGCTCCAGCGATCCAGCGGAAGCAGCAACTCCTTTCAGACGAAATGCCACCAGGAACATGTATCTCGCTAATCTGAGACCATGGGGGAATAATTCTAGAGGGGGAGAGAGATCCTTCACAAGGAGGTGTGAGGATGAAGGAGGGAATGGGTGGCTTTTTATAGGAGGAGGGGGGTGCCCCCTCTCTCCATGGCCGGCGCATGGGGGGTGACCCCTCACCTCCCCCATTCAT
Source organism: Avena sativa (assembly GCA_916181665.1). Classification (NCBI taxonomy): domain Eukaryota; kingdom Viridiplantae; phylum Streptophyta; class Magnoliopsida; order Poales; family Poaceae; genus Avena; species Avena sativa. The sequence goes on from OV702289.1 coordinate 599,652,569, forward strand.
GTGGTGGTAACCCCTCCACATTAAAATGCCTCTTCACATTCCCTTTTAAAGTCTCCACTTTAAATGCATTAAATTTCTCCAAATTTAATGCTCTCTCATTTAATAAAACTCTTTTTATTAAATTTATTCAGAATTTTGTTAATTACTTTAATTAACAAACATTCACATATAGCCCCTTGCAATATTTCAATATCACATGCAGAACCACCTTCTGCAATTTCACTCGAAACAATTTCCGGTTTCTATTGAAACAATTCCTGCGCTTTGCAATTCTTTCCTCTGAAACATATGTGCTCCAAAATGGTGTCCGGTAACTCTTAAGTGTGCCCCCCTACGATTCGCGAATAATGCAGACATGATCGAGACCCTTCTCTGATCAATAATCAGCAGCGGGACCTGGAGATCCGTACTGACTCCTACACATTCAACGATGACTCCTGTGATCGTGAGAACCATTAACGCTTGTAACTAAATCCCTTTGTCTCTCGATATATTACATGTCCGAGATTCGATCATAGGTATCTCCATACCTAGTTTGATCCCGTTACCGACATGCACTCTTTTCTCGTTCCCGTGATATAACATTCTAGTGATCACATCACTTGCTTGCAAGCTATCCTAATATGATATCACCGAGAGGGCCCAGAGTATATCTATCCGTCATCTGGATTGACAAATTCCACTCTTGATCCATGAGCCTCAACATAACACCTTCGTAGTACTGAACCCATCTTTATAGTCACCCTGTTATGGTGTGACGTTTGATGTTATCAAGATACTCTTCCGGTGTTAGCAATTAACATGATCTCATGGTCTAAGGATAAAGATTACTTCTATGATGTTATAGCAATTTAAACATAATGACTTGATCGTAATGCTATACTTCGGATGAATGTTCATCACATCATTCCACCAATGGTGTGACCTTGTTATTAACAACATCCAATGTCCATGATCAGGAAACCTTGATCATCCTGTTAATCAACAAGCTAGTCTATAAGAGAGGCATGACTAGGAACCCTTTTTGTTTATTAAACACACATGTATTGATGTTTCCGAATCAATACATTTCTAGCATGTAAAATAAACATCTATCATGTATAAGGAATATATAATAACAACTTTATTATTGCCTCTCAAGGCATATTTCCTTCATGCATTACCTCATCTACCTCCACATAGTGGTGTCAATCACCTCATGACATGGATAAACATGGCATTTTGTATAGATCAAACCATTACATGCATCATAAAATATTTCCAAAGTATGACAAACCATACAAGATCCAAAACAACGGTAAATGCATAACAAGTATTATCTCATACCACAATATCCACCATAGGAATTACATAGATAGATCCATACTCATGTAAGCCACATCATATGGACTTCAACAATGATCATACATAGAGAGATTAGATAAATTTACCACCACAAACCCATAGTCTAGGGGGTGGACTACTCCCTCTTCATCATGGTGATGATGGTGGAGACGTTGGAGAAGGTAGAGATCCCTCTAGTGGTGGCTCCAGCAGAGTTTCCACCTCCAATATTTGCCGGTTCTAGCTCTGTTTTGGTGTTTCGGTCTTTCCATGGTGCCTCCTTCTAGGAACTCTCGTGGGGCCCTTTATATTGTGTTTTTAGGTCAAATGAAGGAGATGTAAGAAAGACCGAAGCGAATCAATGTTCGAGGAGGAAACTAGCATGGGTGGCACGCCCACCCTTACTAGGCATGCCACCATTGCTATTTTGGGATTCCTTCCTCTTCTGGCAAGGTCGTAGTACTCATGGTGCTTCTCTTGATGAAATGTTGACATCTCCAAAAGCCTATCTCCATTTGACTTTGTTTAGGTCCCTGAAAGGCAAAAATACACAAAACAGGGTTTTCCTGTCCTGCAGAGTTATAAACAAAATAAAGGGGATCATTGGTAAATCCCCATAAATCAATGTAAAACATGAATATAACATCATATATGTAGCAAATCTATGGGAATTCATAGCAAGAAACTACAAAGTTCATGTACGCATTTTACATGCATCAACATCCCCAAGCTTAACCTATGCTCGTCCTCAAGCAGGAAGGTGATAAAACTAACATGGGATTTGGAGTTTGGTGCTTCTTTTCACTAGAAAGTATCACAAAAAGTTAAACGGTTCATTTCTTTAAGAGAATAACAAAAAGTAAGCATAGCATAGTGTGATACTCCTTATAATATCATACTTGATAAAATAATGTTCATAATGTCTACCCCAAATGCATATAGTAATATGAAGCACTAGTGCATTCTTCTAATAGAGAAAAGTATATATATAGTGGCGGTCCTATGGTCGAAATATTTGGCAAAGGAGGTTACAAAGAGTGTATGGCTGGCAAGTAGGGAATATCATATGTGAGACACCAGCTAATTTCTAAACACCATCATTAAGTTTATGGTTGAAGAATAGTTCATCATTAGTGTTTGATTACCTTGCCCCTCATTATCTAATTCTTTTTGGCATTCTTGTTTTGGCACTTTTTGCTTCTTTCTTCTCTTTTTTCTTTCTATGTCACTTTTTGTTTGTTTTAATTTGTTGGGAAGGCCTAGCCTATGCATACTCACTGTCTCACCTTTTGATATCATATAAATAATTGGAGGGTTTTTGCCATCATATTAGTGGTGGTACCCCTTCTATGGAGGGTTTTTTCCCTCAAATTTTAGCATATGCATCCTCCTATTGCTTTTTGGGAAGGGGTACTCTATGCCCAATGAGTTCGTGATCACCCCACGACAAACTTCTCCATGTCACTCATACCCATAACAATAGTATTTGGAAACTAAATAATGTCTCACACATGATAGTATACTTTGGGATATAGCTTGATCTATTTTGGAAGGTGTTTCCTATATATAAATACTAAGTTTGTTTTGCTAAAGGAGGTTGTTTCAATATGGTGGGGCTAGCAATGATAACCATTTGACCTTCTACAAGAATGCAAAGTGCCCATAGTACTAAGTCGTCTCTAGAAGACAATATAAGCATTGAGCATTATTTATGATGAATATAGAAATTAACACAAGATGATACCCTTACAAACCATCACTCCTAACATTACAACTTAAAGCAATGACATTCATAGCTTGGTTTTCCCCCTTTTCTACTTCAATCAAGGCATTCAATCAAGCATGGCATTCATTCAAGGGATAACTTATTTCAGTATCTCTTTCAAAAGCATGAAAATTATCTATCAGGGTGGTCCTATTTATTTTCAAACACATCAAGAAAAACTAGACATAACACTAATCAAAGATGCTCCAAGTTTCTATGATCATTCTATGTTGCTAAAAAAGTTTAGATGTTTGCAAACTGAGAGTTTAATAGGTACAGTGGGCTGCCTTGGGCATCCCAAGCTTATGGTTCTCACCATTCTTGGATAGCTCTTGTTGTGGTGTTTCTTCATTCCCTGTCAAAAAACTTCAACACAAAACTTTGTTCCATTTTGTTTCTATGGGATGACATTAGTGGTACAAGAATATGATAGTAGCTTCCATATATATCAAAGACAAAAAATTATTAGTAGTCCATAAATAATATAGTGTCCTACACATTCCTAGCATATCAAAATACTCACGGTAAATCATTTTGGAACCCAAAGGAATGGCTCAAACACTAGTGGATAGAATCTGCCTAGATTTTCAGCAGAAGCAAAACGATTTTTTTTCGACCACCTATACATGTCAGGAATTTTGGCTAGTTTTGTGCATATAGAGGATAAAAATTTGCAACTACCATATAAATTTGAGAGAAATCAGAGTTACATAAAAAATCAGAGATTTTTTTACTGAAAAGAGTTTGTGCAGGAATTTTCTGCTCCATATGTTTTGTCAACTTTTAAAACATCCAAAATGGGTTCTACTTGGTACTTTATTGCTAACCTACATCGAAGACACTAAAAGGGACTCTTTTTTACATCAAACATGCATAAAAATAAATAACCGTGTTGCCTCTCAAAAAGCGCTTTCTAGCCATATAGCTAGGCTTAACTTACTTATTTCAAGTGATGTGGAGATCATGTGGTAGCTTGGTACTATATCCTTTATCATCTATGAGAGGTTACCATACATCCCCAAGCTTAGGTTGGACCATATCTTTTTCTTCTTCATTCTTCTCTTCTTCTTTTTGGTGCATGGACATCCCCAAGCTTAGGCTTTTATCATCTTGTTTCTACAAAATATTAGTGCTTCCTATGGCACTTTCAACTTCACGATGGTTATCCTTATAACATCCAAATACATTCTCATCGATCAATGACGCGGGGGACCATTGTGTCACAAATATTATCATTATCTAGAGTACTATTATACAATGGATCATGCTCTATGGAGGCAATAGCACTATTAGATTCATCTTTACCAAGAGTTCTTTCTACCTAACTATCATATGAATTATCATAAAAAGCATGTAAATCAATAGATTCATCAAGTATAGGTTTTTCATCATAGATATCATCATTACTTGAAATAATAATTTTATCTGCCCATGCCACAGGTATTATTGTTATACAAGGAGGGTCGTCCAAGGCTTTATCAAACATCATGCTCAATCCATATTCTTCATCACTTTCGAGACTATTGTCAATAATAATATCATTTTGCATGTGTTGATGATCATTAGAATCAGAATCAAGAGAGCATGGTGAGTAAGGATGGAGGATCCTCTAATACCATTTCTTCTTCTCTATATTCTTCTTCTTGTTCCTGTAAACCATTAGATATATCCTTGATAGCAACAAGATTGTTATAGTACTCAAGGATATAGGTATTCTTACAAAAACATTTCAAGAGATGTTCAAGCGCAGTAGAAAGTTCTGGCGTGAAGCTACGAGTTTCATCTATATTGGCTACAAACATAACTATCTTAAGAATTCCCATTAAAATAGTAAATTCCTCAGCTGCCATCATATCAGTGTACATAAATTCATTATTATGGTAGGAAGCAATTTTAGGCATACTATCAAACTTGCATTGTAAATTTAGATGCTTAGGATATTGATCTATGTAACAAGATACATTATGCTTATCACACAATTTATGGCCAGTTTCATTCAATGCTTCCACTACTAACTTCATTTGCTCACCATCAAATGTTTCAACCATAGGGGGTTGCATAAGTGCGTGATTCATACATTCCATGAACATAACAAATGAACTATTTTTTGTGTTTTTCATATAAGTAAAGTAAAAACTAATACAAAACTGGAATTAAATATAATGAGAAACTCATAACCAAACAAGTTAATGAAACCGCCCCAAGCTTAGATGATTGCAATATAAAACAAACTAAAACAAATCTAAAGTCTAGTTCACACAAGGGTATAAACTTAAGCGCTACGCTCCCTGACAATGGCGCCAGAGAAGTACTCGATAACCCCCAAGAGCAGGGGATCACTATAGTACCTCTCAATTTGGAAGTAGGGTATCGATCCACAGGAGCAAGAAGGAAAAACCATCTATTCTCTACAACTAAAGTGTCACAAGTTTAGTTGATTATGCACTAAACGAGTTTAAGGAACATGGTGGTTAAGTCTTGGAAGTGTAATATAACAATGCAAGAATGTAAAAGTGTCCCAATCCTCTTAAATGCAAGAGGACAAGAGAAAGGTTTTCTCTTATAGGAGAAATGGACATGGGTTCACTCAATCCCCTCTCTCCATCTATGGTTATGATCATGTTATAGATAATAAAAATACACACAATTGTCATGTTTTAATGGTAACTTTATGGTGGCTACATGTATTAAAACATAGAGTTAAAAGAATTACTCCTTTGTGCTGTTAGTTCACCCTTGTAATAAGGCTAGCATTTGGTTATTGTCACACCACACATCATATTTACCCCTTTTACCCCTAGATAAAGGATGTTTGGCTGCATTGTGTCATATGCCGTTGTCACTCGGCCACCCATTACCTACATACATCATACTTCTTAATGGAAAACATTCCAAACACTAGTGCAATGATTCCTATGTTGTGTGCATTACCACATCTTTCTCATCTACCTCCACTTGGTGGTGTCAATCACCTCATGACATGGATAAACAAGGCATTTTGTATAGATCAAACCATTACATGCATCATATAATATCCCAAAGTATTACAAACCATAAAATATGCAACACAACGGTAAATGCATAACAAGTATTATCTCATACCACAATACCCACCATAGGAATTACATAGATAGATTCATACTCATGCAAGGCACATCATATGGACTTCAACAATGATCATACATAAAGAGATTAGATCAAGTTACCACCACAAACCCATAGTCTAGGGGGTGGACTACTCCCTCTTCATCATGGTGATAATGTTGGAGACGTTGGAGAAGGTAGAGATCCATCCGCAGTGGCTTCAGTGGAGTTTCCCCCTCCAATCTTCACTAGTTCTGGCTCTGTTTTGGTGTTTCTACGACGCCTCCTTCCAAATGCACCCGATGGTCCCTTTATATAGTGGTTTTTAGGTCAAACAAAGGCGGTGGGAGAAATATCGAAGCGAATCGATGGTCGAGAAGAAAACTAGCATGGGAGCACCACGAGTGCTATTTTGGGCCTCCTGGCTCTTATGGTGAGGTTCAAGTACTCCTGGTGCTTCTCTTGATGAAACATTGACACCCCCGAAAGCTCAACTCCATTTGACTTTGTGTTAGGTCCTGATGTCTACGCACTTCTATTCTTGTAGACAGTTGTTGGGCCTCCAAGTGCAGAGGTTTGTAGAACAGCAGCAAGTTTTCCCTTAAGTGGATCACCCAAGGTTTATCGAACTCAGGGAGGAAGTGGTCAAAGGTATCCCCTCTCAAGCAACCCTGCAATAAAGATACAAGAAGTCTCTTGTGTCCCCAACACACCCAATACACTTGTCAGGTGTATAGGTGCACTAGTTCGGCGAAGAGATAGTGAAATACAAGTGGTATGGATATAAGATAACGGTGCTAGAAGATAGCTTGATGGCGTGGAAAAGACTAAAGTAAAACTGAAATAAAGATGGAAGCAAGCAAACATGTAACAGATCTAGTTGCAAACGGTGTTTCAATGCTTAGAAACAAGGCCTAGGGATCATACTTTCACTAGTGAACACTCTCATATAAATATATTCTCTTTATGATACTACTCTTAACTACTCTCTGGTTGGACACTCTAATTGTTGGTAGGGCTATAACAACACACCTCAAAGTGAGCCTTTACCATCTAGAAAACCCCACATTGTCATCTTGAGTACTAGATGAGTCCAACAAACACCACAATTTCATAAAGACATCCAACTCCAAATATAACTCATAACAAGTATTTGTAATCTCTAGCCTAAGTGCCCCCATGGTGTGCACACTGTCAACTTCACACACATGGGGAGAGCAGAGATCTATTAAGCACTTGAGTAGCAAGGTAGATCTATAGATTACAAGCTCATGATCTCAATAAGATCATGCATAGAGAGAGATGAACACATAGCTACCGATAGAACCCTTAGCCTCGAGAGAGAACTACTCCCTCCTCATCATGGGAATCAGCAATGGTGATGGAGAAGGCGGTGGATATCGGTGGAGATGGCTCCGGGGGCACTTCCCCGTCCCGACAGGGTGCCAGAACAGAGACTTTCTGTCCCCTGAATCTCAACTTCGGTGGCGGCAGTGCTACGGAACTTTTCGTGGATTTCTGATTGATGATCTAGGGTTTATGCATCGGGAGGCTCTTATAGGAGAGAGGGGGACCGAGGGGGTGCCGGAGGGGCCCACACCACCCCCTGGCGCGGCCTGGCCTGGCCTGCGCCACTAGGTGGTGTGGCCAGCCCCTGGCCCCTCTCCGTCTCGTCTTCTGGCTCCGTGAGTCTTCTGGTAAAATAGACACTTTGGATTTTGTCCCATCCAATTCCGAGAATATTTATTTTCTGACTTTCCTGGAACCAAAAATAGCAGAAAACAGGTAGCTGGCACTGTGGCTCTTGTTAATAGGTTAGTCCAAGAAATCATATGAAAAGTACTCCAAAGTGTGGACAAAACACAAGAAAGTGGATAAAACCAAGCATGGAACATCAAAAATTATAGATACATTTACAATATATCAACATCCCCAAGCTTAACTCCTGCTCGTCCTCGAGTAGGTAAGTGATAAAAAGAAAGAATAATTTTTGAGGTGACATGCACCATCAAAGACTTGATCAAAGTATTTGTAAAACATTTAAAGCTGGGATAATAGTACTTCAATCATAACATGAAAGACAAAGTTCTAGCAATAAGACAAAGAAACTATGATGCAACATGAAAAGGCACAAACAAAAGATTCGTGAATAACAATGCTTTGCAAGACGTTTGTTTGTTTCACATAAAGAAAACATAGCATAATAGTATTCAGCTTGTCCCTCATATAATAGCAAAACATAAATGCATAGGACACCTTCAAAGTTCATAAGAGTGACTAGATACAAATAGTTTAAAACAAGAAATATAAACTTATGCATCAATCAACTAGTCTTGGGACAATGCACATAGAACTAAGAATGGCCGCTATGCTCTCAAAGTAGGTGCATAAAGGTAGAAGGTGGAGACTCAATATAATGGTGGAAGAAAGGCCTTCATAGAAGGAAGTAGGGATTCAAGTCTCATAAAGAGCTTCCAAAAATTATGGTACTTATAGCTTTCATCTCTCATTTCCCCTATCATAAGCATCTTGAAGGTGATTAAGGTTATAGTGACACAACTAAGAGGATATGCTTGACAAATTATAAACTGAAATCTCATGCCCCTTACTTACGAATACCGATCCTCATGCTACTCAACTTTAGTCACAAGTAAGCTCTTGTCATTGTAAGTACATATGTATCATAAAGAACCGCCAACGGGGTACCCCTTGCACATGATACAGGAGCTTTCCCATAATCAAAATGACAAGGCAAGCAGACAATGAGCATCTCAGCGAATTTTTTATTTGCTATTTGCATAGGTTTTTATTGAGGATGCTTCATAGAGTGCTCATTATGGTGTTGCTGCAAGTTTCCACCATGATTAGGCATGGCTTAGGCTAGTGGCCCAGGCGTTTCTCTAACACACATACAAACTCCATGATCTTACAAGTTCCACTTTTATTTCACACCGCCGGGATCCGTAAGCAAAAGAACATGATATCAACGGGGTACAAAGTACAAGTGCAATGTCGAAAGCGTTCCCCATGATACATGGTTATTCTAATTTCAACATATAAAGCGCAAGCATATACGCAACAAAGAAGGACCCAATGGTTCAAGTTTATTAGATGCAAAAAGTTAAAGTGTGCCATCAAGTTCGTGAGAGCTTTAATCATTAGTTTTCTCATAACAAGTTTAATTTGGAAGGTAAACAAAAGCATGAATATACATGGAATAACATAAGCTAGTAGGTAGGTATGGTGGACTCTTTGGAATAACTTGGTTTTAGGAGTTGGATGCATGAGTGGAACTCGTACTTGGTTATGGAGGCTAGCAAAAGACTGGGAGCGACCAACTAAGAGAGCAATAATGGCCATAATCATACAGAGCGACAAAACATCATTAATCAAAGCATAAAGTGATACTACAAGTTGAAAACTAAAGGATCATAAAGGCTTATGGTTACTTGGGATAGTCATAACATGGTGTGAGCATGTGCCAAGTCAACCCAAATAAAGCATCAAAGGAGAATACCACAATACTATGCTTTAATATGCTAAAACAACGCATGATTCTTCCAAGGCACATTAAGCATCTCAATTGTTTATAACAAGTCATGCTACAGCAAAGAATACTAAGCATAAATCCAAAACAATATCAAGCATGGCATGACAAAGCATAGGCCACAGTAAAAAACAAGCTCTTTTTACCACATAAGCATGAACTTTCCTACTCTTTTCCAAACCAAACCAAACTATTTGCAAACCAATGTATGAAAGAGGGGGTCCAACCAATTTATTCAGCAAAATAAGCAAACAAAAGAAAATGAAAAACCAAAATGAAAAACCAAAATGAAAATGAAAAGAAGAGGCTCCAAGAACAACACAATTGTGCATGAAACAATAAAAATGAAGCGTTTGGAAGAAACCTGAGATTTTTATTGATGAAGAAGGGGATGCCTTGGGCATACCCAAGCTTTGACGCTTGTACTTCTTGGATATTTCTTGGGGTGGCACGCGTGGCATCCCCAAGCTTGAGCTTTAGTCCATCCTTCATCTCATGACTCATTCCTTCCATACACCTGAAATTTTTCTTTCATACAAAACTTCACACAATCTTTATTAGCAACATTAGTGCACTCAAGATAATATGTCTTAAGGTTTAGTTCTAACAACAAATAAACTTCCATTAGAACAGTAGCTATTGAAGCACTTCCCTCAAAAAGATTAATTCCCCAAAAGAACTCAAAAAGGAACCAACAAGAAGCAAATGCAGAAAATGGCAGAAATCTGTCAAAACAGACCAGCAGGTAAAGGTGAATTTTTTCGAAGACCTTATGTTGCTCAAATAAAGAAGTGTTGAACTAACGAACGTTAGATAACAACCTGGGGCAGAAGCACAAAAATTCACGCCTCAAAAAGACATTCAGAGATTTTACACGAACTTTTACGGTGAAGCACAGAAATCTGTTTCGAGACAGCAACTTTCCCAATCATTACTTCTCTCTCATTAGAGGTTACTCTTGGCACAAAAAAGCAAATAAAAAGGATAAGGAGAGGTTATTACTGAGGTAATAACTTCCAAGACTCATCTAAAACTTTTGTATTATCTCCCAATAAGTACTTTTCTTTAACGCCTTTAAGTTAGGCATGATAGTTTGAGAAGATGCTCACATAGGAAATATGAATTGGAGTAAAAGAGAGCATCAAGAAGCAAATTCAAAACACATTTAAGTCTAACCCACTTCCTATGCATAGGAATCTTGTAAAGAAACAAGTCATGAAAGCACAAAGCAACAAGCATAGTAAAGCAAAATAAGTGCAACTTCAAGACTTTCAACATAAAGAGGTGAAACTTAATATTATTGAGATGCATAAAACCATGCTTCCCTCTCTCGTAATAACTTTCAGTAGCATCATGAATAAAATTAACAATATAACTATCACATAAAACATTCTTATCATGAGCCACATGCATAAAAGAATTAATACTCTCCACATAAACATAGTCATTCTTATTAATTGTAGTGGGAGCAAATTCAACAAAATAGTTATCATTATTATTCTCATCACCATAATCATCAAATATAGGAGGCATATTGTAATCATAATTAATTTTCTCCTCAATAGTAGGTGGATTGAAAATATCATATTCATCATTGTAATCATCATATATTGGAGGCATAGTATCATCAAAGTAAATTTTCTCCTCCATGCTTGGGGGACTAAAAATATCATGCTCATCAAAACCAGCTTCCCCAAACTTAGACTTTTCCATAGCATTAGCAATAATGGTGCCCAAAGAATTCATACTAACAACATTGCTATTAGCATGCAAATAAAGTTCCATAGGTTTTTTATTTTTCTCTTGAAACACTTCATGTCCTAACTCAAGATAAATACTATAAAGCTCTCTAAAGGAAATAACTTCGAGCACTCACACCGGAGGATGTGAGTACCTTTTACCTTACCTCCCCGGCAACGGCGCCAGAAAATAGGCGTTTGCCATGGGAGGTTCTTCTTCTTTAATCCTCCGATGTGAATACCTTTTACCTTACCTCCCCGGCAACGGCGCCAGAAAATAGCTTGATGTCTACGCACTTCTATTCTTGTAGACAGTTGTTGGGCCTCCAAGTGCACAGGTTTGTAGAACAGCAGCAAGTTTTCCCTTAAGTGGATCACCCAAGGTTTATCGAACTCAGGGAGGAAGTGGTCAAAGGTATTCCCTCTCAAGCAACCCTGCAATCAAGATACAAGAAGTCTCTTGTGTCCCCAACACACCTAATACACTTGTCAGGTGTATATGTGCACTAGTTCGGCGAAGAGATAGTTAAATACAAGTGGTATGGATATAATATAACGGTGCTAGAAGATAGCTTGATGGCGTGGAAAAGACTAAAGTAAAACTGAAATAAAGATGGAAGCAAGCAAACATGTAGCAGATCTAGTTGCAAACGGTGTTTCAATTCTTAGAAGCAAGGCCTAGGGATCATACTTTCACTAGTGAACACTCTCATATAAATATATTCTCTTTATGATACTACTCTTAACTACTCTCCGGTTGGACACTCTAATCGTTGGTAGGGCTATAATAGCACAACTCAAAGTAAGCCTTTCCCATCTAGAAAACCCCACACTGTCACCTTGAGTACTAGATGAGTCCAACAAACACCACAATTTCATAAAGACATCCAACTCCAAATATAACTCATAACAAGTATTTGTAATCTCTAGCCTAAGTGCCACCATGGTGTGCACACTATCAACTTCACACACATGGGGAGAGCAGAGATCTATTAAGCACTTGGGTATGAGAATTGAAGTGACAAGGAGATACAAGAAAGAATTGTAAGATGAGAATAGATAGAATGAAAGAGGATTTATATTCATATGGTTTTCCTATTCCAATCCTAGGTCACGATCCCAAACCCCACTGCGCACCGTTCCCAACCTATCATTCACTACATTTCTGGCTACGCTGGGTTCAGATCACCACGACCTACTAAGTCCAACCAGCCACCCATTCTTACTGGCACATGGTTGCACACGTAAGCTACCATAACAAAGAGAACCAATCCTTCTCAGTACCCTGGGCGGCATTCCCCACCATTAACCACACTCCGATGACCATCCAACCATTCCGTCCAGGTAGTTCATTAACATTAAGTTGTTTTAGTTTGAAACAAACACAACTTCACCTTAGTGTAATCCTTTTTCCCCCGTCTTCATAGCAGGCCTAAGCACATCTATTGAACGGGGCTCAACTAAAAGGAAACCCTACCACAAATATATAGGATATAGCATAGCATAGTAATTCCTACACAATAACTAAAGAAATACACTACACATGCATAAGGGAAAATAGTAGGACAAGGTATGAACAAAATAGCATCTACTTGCCTTTGTTGTAGATGTAGTCGATTAGATAATCCTCATAGATATAATGGTTGCACTCGTCGCACTCAAAAGACTTGCAATCACAATGCTCGCAACCATAGCTGTTGCGATCATAGTAGTTACACTCCTCGCAATCTATCGTTCAAAAGCAAAAGCACAACAACATATCATTCAAACATTGTAATCATGCAACAATGCAACAATACAATAAAACAATGATGATTAAATGCATGCATGGTGATTTAATATGTCACAATGGTTGTAATTAGCTATCTAAGCAATACTAGATCACATGATGTATGTAGAAGTGTTTTAATGCAATATAGTATTTGTTATCCAATTTCAATTACCAATAAAGGGGTTTTAACATAACTCTTGTAGATTTTGTACTAGATGCCGAATTAAATTTATATCTGAACTGTAATGGATAGAGGGCTTTAATACGAACCAGTAGCAATTGGATTCACCCTAATCGGAGTTATAGATCTTTTTCTAGGATTTACTTAGTGTTTAATGGAGTTTAATAAATCTGAATAGATCGTACTGACAACAAACAAAGCTAAGTATAGATATGAAAACTACGCAAGATTATGAACTCACGGACATATTACTCATATTTTTTCGGATCTGTAGATTATTTACTATGAATTTAATGATTTAAAAGGCCAATAATACTAATTAATCATTCGCCAGTAATCTATATAGTAAACTTGTAATTTTATTCCAGAAACATGTTCTATACAATTTTGTGAATCCAGGGGTATATCATTTGTATTTTTCTGAGTTGTATTTTATTTTCTGTGAATTAATTGCTCCAAAAAATGTATTAAACCATTTAAATAATCACGACAAATACTTATAGTAAATGTCTGATGCAATTATATATTACTACTCTACACAATTTTGTGATTCCAACGGCATATTATTTGCAATGTTTGGACATAGTATGAATTTTCTATGAATTTTATAAGTTAGATCTATAATCTGCAATTTTAAATTCGAACGGAATATTCCAAGGAATATTCTGCTGCCTGGACAGGTTGACCGTGCAGGCTGACTGGGACTAGACGCTGACCTGACGATGACGTGGCGGTGACGAGGCGGCTGACCGGGACGATTGAATCTGGACCGTCGAGATAAGATCTGGTGGGTAGGAGAGAAGTTGGCTCCAAAACGGCTCGATTTTGTCTCGAAAAAGATTAAAAACAGATTTGTGTTAAAGAGACAAATCTGTAGATCAAATCCAATAACTTTGAACATGAAAGTTGGGGAGGATGATTAGATCTACCTTTTCACCAAAGGAATTTGGATTTCATGAAACGAGCACGAGGAGATCTTGGAATTACGCCATCAGATCTGAAATATTGCGTTGCAAAATTCGCTGTCTGTGGTGGATGAAAAGAGGTGAGGTTTGTCGGAATTGAAAGATTTCGATGAGATCTATAACTTTCGTGCTGAAGCCGAAGTCATCCGACGAAGTTTAGATGGGTTTAGAAGCGAAATACGATTCGGTAGGGTGTAGATTTGGGATTTCGGGAAGGAAAAGTGTTATAGGTGTGGCTCCGAGGGAATATTTAGGCTTTTAGGATGATGGGAAGATAGATCTTGAAGTAGAGAACAAGTAGAAACAAACGGAAGTCAATTCGTAGTTATAGATAAAAAGTTATAAGAGTTTTAGTAGAGATATGTTTGAGAAAAACGATTCCGCACGAATTTTAAAGCGGAGGTGGGATCGATCCCCACGGTGGCTGGTTCGGTCGGCTGAGTGGGCCGGCCGGTGGCCCATTTCTTTTTTTTTCTTTTTTTCTATTTTGGTATTTTCTTTATATCTTTTGCATACGAACTTTAAATGACATGATTTTTGTTTCTAAATTTTTTTAAAATTCTGTAGATCATTATAGGATCATATTTGTAACATTTTTACTAGTTTTAAGATGGTGACTTCACATATTTCTATATATTCCTTATAGGAACATTTCGGCAAATCAACTATTAGATTTAGATATTAGGATTTCGATTCAATTTTTGGGAACTTTGCATGAATGCAAAGCAATGCTTATGAATGCTTTATGATTTTTATTTTTGCAAACATTCACACAAATCCTAAAACTAAAACTCAATTCACGTATTTTTGCCTATATGGCTACTTAGGTATTATCAAAAGGATATAGGGTTTTATGCATTTGGCCTTATATGGCTACTATGCAATATTTGTAAATAGCTTCTTAGGGTTTTATTTTAACCACTCAACCAAAACACACAATGCCACAAATGCCCAAAATAACAAGTTCAATCATGTATAATGAAGGAACACATTCTTAACATCCAATGAAAATGAAGATGTCATATTATCTTCTCTCTTTTCAAGCAAGTGGTGAAAAGCATCTAGAATGGTTTCATAAATCGAAGTAGAGACTTAAAGGGTCAAATAGGGAAATTAGAATATCACTCCACCATAATTGGGAAAGTCATTTAATTCCCTCTCTTTAATTATCTAAGCATGGTTGGATATTTAAAGAATCAAATGATTGAAAAGAAAATGAAAACAAGTTGGATAGTCATGTTAATCCAATCTCATACAAGTTTCTGAATTCAAGGAAGGAAAATCATAACAGAAAGTTTCTTTTCTTTGAGAAATTTCAACAAAGTCAAACAATTCAGCCAAGTTATTTTATTAACTTTACATTTCAAAATTAGGAGAATTTTGGGATGTGACAAACTACCACCCTTAAAAGGAATCTCGTCCCGAGATTCAGGAAGGCTAGAAAGAAATAGGTTCAGGATACAGTAGAGTGCTACCACCCTTAAAAGAAAATCTACTAGGTCACTTCTTGAGGATTCATCCTTTAGACATTTATTGGCATGATGTCTATTACACATTTTGTTCTTCAGGATTTGCATATTCTAGAGAAACACTACTTGAACTAGCGAAACCCTCATGATGGTCAACTAGGGAACATTTTCTTCATGCTGCCCCTTTAAATACTATTGGAGGTTTATCCTTACCGTATATTCCTACGGTTAGCAACAAGTGCTTTTGTAAAGGTGCAAGATCATACCATTCTAAGGGCTAGGCTTAATGCCGACTCTCTACTAAGATTGAAAAGGCACTTAAGATTCGCAAAGCCAACAATACAAGAGTGAATAATAAGAGTATTCGGTATGGGGGCCAATCCATCCCGCACTCAAACTATTATTTTGCATGAGGATAGGAGAATCACGTTTTTCTATCACTCGGACAACCTCACTTTTCTTGCAGATCGTTTCCATGGGCACAAACCAAGGTTTAGTGTGGACTGCCATGTATTCAATCAACAAGGCTACTATAACAAGGTAAATTATCGACACTTCAACACCTTTGGGTTGTGTAAATCTACTACATAACATTACTTGCAACACTTCATACTTCCATATCCTTTTGTTGCATTAGACGGACTATTCACACTCTTTGGGCATCATCTTCCAAATATTTCCACTAACTAATTCTCCATATAATCAACACATCATTCTAATCTTCAAGGTTTTAAGATAGAGAAGAATAGATTCTAGGGGAAAGAAACTACTAAGGAAGAACTCCAACCCATGCAAACAAGCTCATACACCAATAAGCATACAAACATTCAACCATAAGCAATCAACACACAAGCAACAATCATAACAAGCTACACTCAAGCCAAAATAATTTTGTTTATGTTCCAGAAGTTTTGTTTTAGTGGAATACCATCCACAAAATAGTTTTCATTTGATTAAAATTTGTTTGGGGTGAACCTACAATCATAAAAGCAATGGACAGAATCTGTCCTGAAACTACAGCAGTGTTCACGAATTTTTCTGGGAACCTTAAACTCATCAGGAATTTTAGACAATTTTTGTGCAGGTGCTACAGGTAATTACGCTCCAGATCCTAAAATATGAGCGTAAACCGAGTTACCAGTAAGAAATTAAAAATCGTGCTGTAGAACTGGTCACGCAGAAAACTGCAGCAGTAATACTACGAATTTTTAATCAAAATCTTCATTAATTCATTATAAAAAGTATTAAAAATATTCTAAAACTTTAGGGTATCAAATAGTACAACCTAAACATAATAAACCAGCTAACACACAAGTTCTTGCATCGATTGATTGCTAGATCTAAACGAAATCCTATCAAAACTATATGGTAGGCATCATCTAACTGTTCTTGGATCTCGCACTTCTTCGCACGAGTGCTCATCTATAAGTTTTGAACAAGATGAGATTAGAAAAGAATGATCAAGAATTACAAGAATCTAATAAGTACAAAGTTTTGAGTTCATCCTACAAAGAGTCTACCTTCTATGTTTTAAAAGAGAAGGGTATGAGAATTGAAGTGACAAGGAGATACAAGAAAGAATTGTAAGATGAGAATAGATAGAATGAAAGAGGATTTATATTCATATGGTTTTCCTATTTCAATCCTAGGTCACGATTCTATAGTCAACACACTGCTCTGATACCATTCTGTAACACCCTCGCCTGATAAGGCTGAGTTCCTGTGTATAGTGCCAATCCCTGGATCGGTTCACTGGCACACACAGTACAGATGAATACCAAAGAACATAATAGTGCATCATTATTACATTGAATGATCCAGAATTTGTAATTATTACATAGTGCTTAGCTCAAAGGCTAGCTCAAATAACAAAGTAGCATACGGAAGCATAAATAAATAGTAGGCTCCATCTTCAATTGTGCCACAAGCGAACAATTGTTGAGTGGAGTATCACGACCTATTCGATCACTCAGAATCGGTATAACCTGCAACATAAAACATAGCAGCCCCGAAGGGTCAATACTTGGAATGTATGGCAAGTAGGGCTAAATAAGGAGACAATGCACCTAGCTTCTACGTGCTTATTTGGCTGGTGGAGCTTTGGCTAGCTTGCAATTTCAAAAACCTTTGCTCTACTTTCATAAACCAATTTGATTCACAGCAACCCATTAAGTTAACCCATCAAGTTTTAGTAATTAAGAAATAAGGATGAGCGAGAATATGTCATAGTCTCAAGATCAAGCAACTCAATCGTCCGTAACCGGGGACACGGCAAAGTACTTAGTTTTTTACACCCTGCAGGGGTTTGTACACTTTACCCATGTGACCTGGCCAACCAAGCTCGTACCACCACACGCATATTGTGTGATGTTAGGGAGAAGTCCAAGATGGGACCTTTCGGGAAGTAGATCACCAAACCCCACTGCGCACCGGTCCCAACCTATCATTCACTACATCTCTGGCTACGCTGGGTTCGGATCACCACGACCTACTAAGTCCAATCAGCCATCCATTCTTACTGGCACATGGTTGCACACGTAAGCTACCATAACAAAGAGAACCAATCCTTCTTAGTACCCTGGGCGGCATTCCCCACCATTAACCACACTCCGATGACCATCCAACCATTCCTCCCAGGTAGTTCATTAACATTAAGTTGTTTTAGTTTGAAACAAACACAACTTCACCTTAGTGTGATCCTTTTTCTCCCGTCTTCATAGCAGGTCTAAGCACATCTATTGAACAGGGCTCAACTACAAAGAAACCCTACCACAAATATATACGATATAGCATAGCATAGTAATTCCTACACAATAACTATAGAAATACACTACACATGCATAAGGGAAAAAAGTAGGACAAGGTATGAACAAAATAGCATCTACTTGCCTTTGTTGTAGATGTAGTCGATTAGATAATCCTCACAGATATAATGGTTGCACTCGTCGCACTCAAAAGACTTGCAATCACAATGCTCGCAACCATAGCTGTTGCGATCATAGTAGTTACACTCCTCGCAATCTATCGTTCAAAAGCAAAAGCACAACAACACATCATTCAAACATTGTAATCATGCAACAATGCAATAATACAATAAAACAATGATGATCAAATGCATGCATGGTGATTTAATATGTCACAATGGTTGTAATTAGTTATCTAAGCAATACTAGATCACATGATGTATGTAGAAGTGTTTTAATGCAATATAGTATTTGTTATCCAATTTCAATTACCAATAAAGGGGTTTTAACATAACTGTTGTAGCTTTTGTACTAGATGCCGAATTAAATTTATATCTGAACTGTAATGGATATAGGGCTTTAATACGAACCAGTAGCAATTGGATTCACCCTAATCGGAGTTATAGATCTTTTTCTAGGATTTATTTAGTGTTTAATGGAGTTTAATAAATCTGAACAGATCGTACTGACAACAAACAAAGCTAAGTACAGATATGAAAACTACGCAAGATTATGAACTCAGGGACATATTACTCATATTTTTTCGGATCTGTAGATTATTTACTATGAATTTAATAATTTAAAAGGCCAATAATACTAATTAATTATTCGCCAGTAATCTATAAAGTAAACTTGTAATTTTATTCCAGAATCATGTTCTATACAATTTTGTGAATCTAGGGGTATATCATTTGTACTTTTCTGAGTTGTATTTTATTTTCTATGAATTAATTGCTCCAAAAAGTGTATTAAACCATTTAAATAATCACGACTAATACTTACAGTAAATGTCTAATACAATTATATATTAATACTCTACACAATTTTGTGATTCCAGCGGTATATTATTTGCAATGTTTGGACATAGTATGAATTTCTATGGATTTTACAAGTTAGATCTATAATCTACAATTTTAAATTCGAACGGAATATTTCAGGGAATATTCCGCTGACTGGACAGGTTGACCGTGCAGGCTGACTGGGACTAGACGCTGACCTGGCGACGACGTGGCGGTGACGAGGCGGCTGACCGGGACGATTGAATCTGGACCGTCGAGATAAGATCCGGTGGCTAGGAGAGAAGTTGGCTCCAAAACGGCTCGATTTTATCTCGGAAAAGATTAAAAACGGATCTATGTTAGAGAGACAAATCTATAGATCAAATCCAAAAACTTTGAACATGAAAGTTGGGGATGATGATTAGATCTATCTTTTCACCAAAGGAATTTGGATTTCAAGAAACGAGCACGAGGAGATCTTGGAATTACGCCATCAGATCTGAAATATTGCGTTGCGAAATTCTCCGACTATGGTGGATGAAAATAGGTGAGGTTTGTCGGAATTGAAAGATTTCGACGAGATCTATAACTTTCGTGTTGAAGCCGAAGTCATCCGATGAAGTTTAGATGGGTTTAGAAGCGAAATACGATTCGGTAGGGTGTAGATTTGGGATTTCAGGCAGGAAAAGTGTTATAGCTGTGGCTCCGAGGGATTATTTAGGCTTTTAGGATGATGGGAAGATAGATCTTAAAGTAGAGAACAAGTAGAAATAAACGGAAGTCAATTCGGAGTTATAGATAAAAAGTTATAAAAGTTTTAGTAGAGATATGTTTGAGAAAAACGATTTCGCACGAATTTTAAAGCGGAGGTGGGATCGATCGCCACGGTGGCTGGTTCGGTCGGCTAAGTGGGCCGGCCGGTGGCCCATTTCGTTTGTTTTTCTTTTTTTTCTATTTTGGTATTTTCTTTATATCTTTTGCATACGAACTCCAAATGACATGATTTTTATTTCTAAATTTTTCTAAAATACAGTAGATCATTATAGGATCATATTTGTAACATTTTCACTAGTTTTAAGATGGTAGCTTCACAAATTTTTATATATTCCTTATAGGAACATTTCGGCAAATCAACTATTAGATTTAGATATTAGGATTTCGATTCAATTTTTGAGAACTTTGCATGAATGCAAAGCAATGCTTATGAATGCTTCATGATTTTTATTTTTGCAAACATTCACACAAATCCTAAAACTAAAACTCAATTCACATATTTTTGCCTATATGGCTACTTAGGTATTATCAAAAGGATATAGGGTTTTATGATTTGGCCTTATATGGCTACTATGCAATATTTTTAAATAGCTTCTTAGGGTTTTATTTTAACCACTCAACCAAAACACACAATGCCACAAATGCCCAAAACAATAAGTTCAATCATGTAACATGAAGGAACACATTCTTAACATCCAATAAAAATGAAGATGTCATATTATCTTCTCTCTTTTCAAGCAAGTGGTGAAAAGCATCTAGAATGGTTTCATAAATCGAAGTAAAGACTTAAAGGGTCAAATAGGGAAATTAGAATATCACTCCACCATAATTGGGAAAGTCATTTAATTCCCTCTCTTTAATCATCTAAGCATGGTTGGATATTTAAAGAATCAAATGGTTGAAAAGAAAATGAAAACAAGTTGGATAGTCATGTTAATCCAATCTCATACAAGTTTCTGAATTCAAGGAAGGAAAATCATAACAGAAAGTTTCTTTTATTTGAGAAATTTCAACAAAGTCAAACAATTCAACCAAGTTATTTTATTAACTTTACATTTTAAAATTAGGAGAATTTTGGGATGTGACAAGATGGCACTGTGGCTCTTGTTAATAGGTTAGTCCAAAAAATCATATGAAAAGTACTCCAAAGTGTGGACAAAACACAAGAAAGTGAATAAAACCAAGCATGGAACATCAAAAATTATAGATACATTTACAATGTATCAGTCCCTGAAAGACAAACATACACAAAACATGGCTTTCCTGTCCTGCAGAGTTATAAATAAAATAAAGAGGATCATTGGTAAATCCCCATAAATCAATGTAAAACATGAATATAACATCATATATGTAGCAAATATGTGGAAATTCATAGAAAAAATACAAAGTTCATGTATGCATTTTACATGCATTAGCAAGTAGCATAGCCATTTGCACATTATTCTTAATGAAGTGACCAAGACTACCACAAGCCTCACGTGTATCCAAGCTACCCTCACCACCGACAACGCCTCCTCGACGGCTTTGTCGATCCACTAATGTAAGTTTTTCTCATTTTCATCATCTTTCTAACTTTCGTTCATAAATGGCTAAGTTGACGAGATTTATTATTTTGAAATTGTAGCCTGATTTCGAGGCGGCCTACAATTCCGCTCATGCGTCGGTGCTGAAGAGAGAGGCCTACGACGAGTATCAAGAGTTGTTCGATGATGTAAGTTTCAACCTTTATTTTTGCAAAAGATGACAATTTTTACTTCCACTAGTTTGAACCTTTATTTTTGCAGCGTCTGGCATCTAAATTATCTTGCAGTTGCTCATGAGGTTTATGACCACTAGAGAGCAGGGCTCAGTATCATAACGGGAAGCTAGGCCGGGGCCGCTGCCAATTTTCCCGTCGAGGGAAGAATTCGCTCACATATACTACTCAAGGACCCCAGTAAGTTCTTGCCAAACCACTTGTTACCGCTTTCTTGTGCACTTAGATATTTATACTTGCCCCACTCTAGGTCAACATGCCTCGCAAATTGCTAATTCTTGCTCAAACATGTAGGGAACGGGATGTTCTGGGAACCGACCCTTCGGCCGTACTTCTGCCACGAGTTCGTCGCGTGAGATCACACTGCTTCACACGGGTGGTCATTCTCCTGGTGCTTCTACTGTTGCTTCTGATGGTGCTTCTGTTGGTGGTTCTACAACCACACGACGGCGGTCGCTTATTCTCGAGCCAGGAGATCTCGGGCTCTCGAGCTAGAGCTAGATGCCTGGCTATAGGCCTCGAGCTAGATGTTGGGCTCTCGGGCTATGTATGATGATGATACTCTATGTGTATATACACTTGATGATCTTATTTGCATGAAGATGATGACTATGTGTTCCTTATATTTTGTGAATATTCTATGATTTTTGCTGTGAAATTTTTTGTGATTTTTGCTGAAAATGCGCTGCAAACGAATTAAAAAACACCTAGCGGCCCCTATGACGACGGCAATACCGTCGGCATAGAGATGACCATTTGGTCATATGACCTGCCATTGCACAGACTATGCCGATGACTTAGCCATCGGTGTAGGTTCCACTCTAGGCCAACGGCTAAGCCGTTGGCGCAGCTGCTAAATACGGAAGCCCCTGGACTTGCCACATGTGTAGGCTATGCCGACGGGCAAGCCGTGCACGTACCTGCTGCCAGCGTCAAAAGGTCGTTAGCCGTCTAAGTGGGACCATCTAGGCTAGGTTGATGGCTCGATTTGGTCGTCGGCCTACCAGCTACGTCCACAACTTTCTCTACGTTGGCGGTACTGGAGCCTGAGGCGACGCCTATGCTGACTTAAAAGGAGTAATTAGTTGCCTTAACCACTTTCATTAAAAATCTAATACAAAGTACAAGTATATTAGTACTCCCTCTATCTTAAAATAAGTGACTTGAATTTATTAAATTCGTATGTATCTAATATTAAATACGTCTATATATATCCGAATTTAGACATCTAAGTCACTTATTTTGGGATGGAGGGAGTACTTCTTTCGGTGAAGATTATCTATGTTCGCATATACGTATAAACCTAAACGCATCTAAACACATGCTAATCTAGATAAATTTTTGTGATCGAGAGGGAGGGAATAGTATATCACCTTGGAACATGATATTTTTTGTACCGGAATAACATAGAAACCAGTGTTTGCAGCGCAAAAATAATTCCTGCTTCCAAACACCAATATCATACTACTCCAAGTATGTCGTATATTTTCTATATTTGTATATATTTAAACATATTTTAAATACAGAATATGAGAATTTAGACGATCTTTTTCTGTACGAAGGGAGTGCAAAATATCAACAGTTTCAACGATAGCATAGATGATCAATGATGTGATCTTGAATTAGTTGAGAACGTGCAATAGCATGGTGGTTGGGTCGCAGTTGGCGCATTCTAACGACCGGAGTTTGATCCTTGTTATGGACGAATTTCCGCAATTCTCACGCTGACCTGCTTCTACTATATCAAAAGGTGTCTAGTTTCCCGTAGCACTGTTTAATTTTTTTGTGATCTTGAATTAGCTACTCCCTTCGCTTTATAATTCTTGTCTTGATTTTAGTTTATATTTGAATTAAAAACCACAACAAGAATTATAGGACAGAAAGAATCATATTAATCATAGTCAAATCATGGTCGTACATGGCTAATTAATGCACCGTCTATGAAACCCGTTTCTCGAATCGGTAGCTTGAAAGTTTACGACATATACGTACTTGACAACTACATCTTGGTTAGATTTTTTTTCAATATGTATGCCATAGGCATAAATTACTTGTAATTATAAAGGTAGCAGCACAGAGATGATACGCATACAAGCAACAAAAAACAAGGAGAAATCAAGCGGTAATATAACTGCAAACTGTCCTTACGCAACTACCTAGAACCCAAATCTTTCGCTGTCGCCGGAGAAGAAGAAGAAGATCACCAGCGGCCATTCCACACTTTGACACTCAAGAAACCCCTAGCCATAAGGCGTCCACGAGCCGCAATAGCCACCAACTCCGTAAGACTGGATCTAGGCCGCTAAGAAAAATCAGCCGAAAGAGCCCTCCGAGCCTCTTCAAGACCAAATTCGGGGCCAGCGCCACTCCGCATATCATGCGGCCGGATCCTCCGCCATCCACCACAAACCTGTAGCAGTCAATACCGCCGCACTCCAAGGCTGCCAAGACCAGATCCGCGACGAGACCAACACCACACAAAGCCGGAGAACATGCCCGGCAAGGACACAATCCCATAAGCTTCACGATGTCGTGTCATCGTCGCGATGGGGTTAAAGTCGGGATACCACTATTCGATGTAGCACATCCACCGCCATCCTAAGTTACGCCACCATGACACCACAAAAGCCCTAACTTTAGGGACCTTGTTCAACGTCGAGGCAAGGACCCGTCGATCACCGGCTGCGGAGGAGGCGGCGGCTAGGGCTTTTTTGGAGGAGGACAAGAGGTTGGTTTAGAGCTCATGTAGGTTGGAGGACGGGAAAAACGTGAACCGGTAGACGACTTGGGGCAGGAGGCGATAGGCGGCGGCTGAGAAAACCCATATAGGGTTCCGTATCCTTGCCGGTGACGCCGTCGGTCCGCTCTTCCTCCGATGGCCTTAGGGCCTTGGAGATGTGGCGGACCACGGTCTCTCGCCGGCGGGAGGTTTTCTGTTATTTGTTTAGCCTATTTTCCAGTGTCTTCTTCGGAATGTTGAGGTGAAGGCTACATCTTGAAGTCAGAATAAGGTCCTACCCACTCTATCCTCGCTCCGATGGTGCTTCTATCACTGAAGAAGGGCACGTGGAGTCGTTTGTCCGACGAATCTCCGGGGATCTGTCCGTTTTCATGTTCATTGGTGTGTTTTCAGGTCAGTCTCTTCCGATCAACGATTGTCATCATTGGCGATGGTTGCTGCTGGTCCTTTATGGTCTTAGCACGACGACTTCCCATCTATCTACTGCAACAAGCTCTACTACGACAAGCTTTGTCCGGCTCCGGTGATGGAGGGCGAGGACGGCGGCGTACCTTCGGCTCGCGCTAGTGTTTGTAGTCGTCTCTAGGTGGTCCAATGACCTATTTATGATTTCTATTACTTTTGAGACTCTTTGTAATTTGCTGATGATTATTAATAGATCGTTGGAATTTCGCAAAAAAAAAGAGCTCGTGTAGGTTAATGACGTGTGCCCTCAGCCTTTTTTTTAAGGTGTGCCCTCAGCTTGGTTAGATTAGTTACTGATTAGCGCGTTTACAGGTGAAATAGCCGCGGGTAATTAAGTATAGCAACTGAGATTTGAAGGGATCATGTCACTGATTACAGCAGCGAGCAACGTGCTTTTAATCGGTCTCGACCTGCATCCGGACGGTGTCCTTACTAGTGGACCAAATCTGTTGCGTTCAGCTTCCCCAATTTGTTTATGCATAGGTCAATTATATGGTTGGCCTTGAGATCGAGTTATAATTTTGATCCCGTAGAAATCAAGCGTTTCCACTAGCTAAGACAAAATCTGCACAAGAACATCCACCTATAGTCGCGTAGGCATGCTTATATATTCTTCGGTACCTTCGAGAGAAAGAAAGGAGAAAAACTCGAGACCAGCTCAGCAGAGTGTTTTTTCTCCGAAGTACCCGTGTAAACATATGATCTATCCGATCCGTCCCCAGAGGAGCTAGAGCCACAGATCAGTACGCGCGCACGAGCCAAGACGAAGAAGAGAAAGAGGCTGGCTAGATCTCATCTTCGTGTCAATCTGAGGCTCGAAACCGCGACAGATTCCATCTCGACGCAGCGTGCCAAGAGTACGTGCTTAGCACTGCGGGAAACCAGTTCATTGTCCATGGTTGGTCGAGAACTGTTCAGAGTTTCGGACCTGCGGAAACTGTCTCCTGACCAGATTTTCGTCAACTGCCTACTCCTTGTAACACCCTAATTTCTATAATATTCTCGGTCTATATTAATGATCTTAATTTTGTCGAGATACGGATGCACCTAATCTAAATACTTAACTAGATATATACGAATCTAGATAAAATTGATGTCATTAATATGAGACCGGATGAAGTAATAAATTATGCTATTTATTTATCTTAAAATTTACAACCATCGAAAACTTTTGTTGATAAATGAGATAAACCAATGTTATATGGATTGAATGATCATTTCTGCCATAAATGCTATGTTTTATCTCAAGCTTGCCTATGTGGACCATGTGTTCATGATGTTTATATAACATTAACTTAGGCAAAGTGATCCAATGCATTAATCATGATTGTTATATTTTTTCTTTGCAAAAAATATTCCACCTTATGCTTGATGGCCTCTAACCCCCCTCTAATGCCCTTGATCATGTTCTGAAATATTTAAGAAGGGTACTTTCCCACTTATATTTCTCTGATTAGAAGATCATCTAAAATCCTATGATCATCACCTCATGTACTAAAAATAATATGTATAGCAATAAAAAAAGACGCACATTTTTCTTATACTACCTCTGTTTGGGATTATAGGTCCGGAGAGCTTTTTAATATTGTTTGAGATTATAAGGGCTATCTCATTTATTAGTCTCTCTCTTCTCTCATGCATGTAAGACTATTGGTGCATGCGTAGATTAATGAGGGAGAGTTATGGAGTGTCTTGGTATTAACAACTTGGCCCTTAGGACTAATAATCCCAAACAGAGGAAGTACATGTTATGAAAATCTTTACCACCATTTTTTTTATCTTTTTTCTAAAATAAACCTTGTCCATCTTAATGCTCTAAATTAAGATAATCCCCTAACTACTTTTTAGAGGATTATTTTCCTTTCGAAGCAATCAATATAATACGTAGAGATGGATTCTATAGAAATGGAAGTCTTCTTAGATAATTTATTTTTAACCAAAAATAAAATACAAATAAATTCAAATCAATTTCAAACTCACAATATTCAAATCCATTTGAATTCTATTTTAATACAAACCTTGTTTCCTAAACCTAAATCAGACATGCAAATTAAATCCTATTGTTACCCATCTAAATACCCACCGAGGTGGACCACCACCTCTAGACCCACAAGCCAGCCACGCAGGCTAACCCTACATGCCCTACATGCCGTTGTATGCTCTCTCTCTCTCTCTCTGCAAGCCTTAATGACCAAAGGTCAGCCATTGACCTCCCCATCTCGCCATCATGATGGCCTTGATCAACTGTCCCCCTCAACAATTACTCGTACGAGGAGATAAATTGTATCGCTCCAACGAGTCGCGCCTAGTCCCCTCTGCCACGTCGGCAGTATGTCATCGACACCACGCGCGCCTAAATCCCCACGTCGCGTGCTTCGCCTCCTGCTCTAGTGCTAAAGTCAGTTGTCCAACCTCATCGTCGCTCCATTGCTGCATCACGCTCACCATCGAACACTACCACAGGAAGGTAGGCCTCCGATGAGTCGTTCGATGGGTCCTACATTTCTAGTTCTCACGCCATAACTCATCACTATGTGTGTTATAGAGAATGAGTGACAACCGCTCGCCTGCGTCTTCATGTGTCATGCTCCACCCCCCTCGCGTGTGCCACGTCCCGTTCGAGACATGTCCTTTATCCGCGTATATAAAAGGATCCCAATACCCTCACTCCCAACTTGATCTCACTCTCCGCCCCCTCACACCACTCCTATTAGGCCTTTCACAATGGGTGGTTCTTAGCGCTATATCCTAGGCACTTTGCTTACGTGGCAATGTAGTTAATGAAGAAAGAGATTGAGGTTGTATCTTAGCTAAGAAACACCACTTGCATGAAACCATAGGCAAAAAACATTTTTAGGCCAATCAAATGCATGCATGTCCTCTAAATCATTAAATGTAGAGACACCACTTAAGAAACAATGCATTGGAGAGGTTGTCTCTTAACCATTTATTTCTCCTAGGATAACGTGCTAAGATACACCCCATTGTGAAAGGCCTTAGAGAGGCTCTGGCCAAATTGGCATACACCTCTAGTTCATTTAAGAGCCACCCACAATCGAGCCAGCAGCTAGGAGCACCTCCGGCCCCAATCTTTGGCTCTCTATAACCCCCTCTCGGCGTAGAAGCTTAACCACCTATCAGTTATAACAGAAGGGAACTGGAGTGAGGACTTCGCCGAGCACATGAGTTACTTCGTCTTAGACTTCGGCGACCTTGCCGACAACAACAGAGCACAAGATCGAGTTCGTGACATCATGATTATCATCCTAGACCCGCTCATCCTTCTCAGAACCCTTCCATCATGTCTCTGGCTATCCTCCGATGAGAATCTGTCACCATAAACCTAGCGTCACCCATTTATGATCACCTGCGATAAGTTCTGATATTGGTCGGCCATCTATAAATGCAGGGTTTAGTGATCTAATCTTGGCCATTAGATCTTAATCTAGTAATAACTTACCGGCTCACTTAAGTGGACACGCTCGCTCGCGGACCCCGACCCACTGTCTGACTCTTAAATATTATCCACTCCATTTTCTCTAACTCTAATTGTACACTAAACTTGTAAATTAAACATCTCGAGAATTATAATTTCAAATCGAATGAAACTAAGTTTTGCTAGATTGAAAATTTGAATGTACTTTTTGCAATGCCACTAGTCTGGTGAATAAAATAGCTAGTCTGATCATTTAAATCATTAAAAATTCATATCTTTAATTCTGCTGAGTTCAAATAATATAAATCAAATTCTATTAGACTGATAATTTTGATACCTATATGTTAGTGTCACCTTGCTTTCTAGAAAAAATACTTTTTAGATGGTTTAGAATTATTCATTTTCTTGCTTATTTGAGTAGTAGTAATTTAACTTAATGTTCTCATGACAATTCTTTATTATGAAGTTACTTGGAATTTTGTTAATCTGTGGGGAGAATGATAAGGTTAGGATTTTTTAGGGATTACATGGCTTTTTATATGGGGGCTTAGACATTAGCAACAGTTAACTTGGCAACACGTTTGCATTGAGACAACAAATTTTTGTACATAAACATGAGGGCTCAACATGTACGCATTATGAAGCAACCAACTTTATTATAAGAAACTCCACATTTTTGTAAATAGTAAGGCTCAATCTCATAAATGAGACAACAAATTTCATTGAAAGAAGGTATATATTAAAATTATTGAAACTCTTAAACTAAAAAACCAGTACACGTTATGATGATCTCCACGGATATTATAGCCAACTAAAGAAGTGAGCCTAGCTCTCACTTGGTTAGAGGAGTGGATGTACATCCCAGCCACCCAATTTTAAGTCCTTACAACCGTTCATTAATTTGGATTATTATTATTTCAGAAACAAAAATCGCTGTTGGGGCTTCCCCCACCGCATCTCCTTTCAAAAAATATAGCCAATTAAGTTCCGATGCGTTCTAGCAAGCTCAAAACCGATGGCGAGCATCCATAGCTGCATATTTGATTTTATCCTAGCTCAATGGAACAACGCCCCAGCTTCCTTCGCTGATTGCTTTTATTTCCAGAATATCTTCGAAAGATTAGTCCCTAGATAAACATTAGACAAGCGAAGAGTGACGAAGGATTGTTGCAGGTTTGGTTCGGGAGGGTCTGCTCGAGGTTGATTGCCGAAGTAATCAGTGATGATGCCGTATACTATAGTATACGCACACAATTATGGATAGCGGTGCCACAGAACCCGAGGTTTGCATCCCCCAATAACTGCTCGGGGAACTCCGACACACCATCGGCATGGCGAATCTGGAGGACGACGGCGCGTTGCCTCTGCTCGTATGCAAGATCCTTTTGTGTGACATTCCTCTTTGTGTCGGTGAACTTACAACCCAAGACAACAACCTTGATCGCTGTGCGGTTGAGGAACTCCCCCTTGAGCCTTGACCCACCGGATCCACCGATCCACACGTACTGCATGGTGGGTGAACGTCACCCTGAAATCCATGCCTTGAGCGTCGAACATGTAGATCTGGGAGGTTGGTACTACGAGCACCACTGGAATGGAAGGGAGGAGGCTTAGCATTGGTGTTCTTGTCGAGAGTTCTAGAAAAGAGAGGAGAATTCTGCAGTTATTTGGAATGCAAAGATGATTTTGTAGGGGTTGCATGCAGTTTATGTGAAAGTGTTTACATTGTATCAGTGTGAAAGTGTTCATGTTTACATGGGAATCAACTACACCATTTATCATTGCCAACGTTTACCCATGAATCTCCGATGATCATTGAGGCATACATCGAACACAGTCAAACAAAAATAGTTGTTGCCTAAATATAAGAAACATGCTATAAATTTCACCTTTTGCCAATGTCACTCGGGTCACGAGCCACCCGGTCACGAAGGCCTCCTTGGAAACGCACAACAAAATTAACTGTGGGTTGCCATAAAGGGGTATCCTTAGAATCGATGTATACTAGTGACATGTTGAGTACACTGAGCCACATTTGTTCCCTCTTCTGTGTGTGGGGTTTGTGTATTGTAAATTTTTCTTTCTTGTTATTTAGCCTTTTATTTTTCCTTGTTTTTGGGAGAATTTTCCTCCCTTGTTGAGAGGTCTTTGCTTCAAATCCGGTGGATCTACAACCCCACGTGGTCATCCTAGAGCGGGAATCAGTTGGTTGCGACAGTGGTGGTGCATGCCTCCTATCCTAGATATAGGCCCTTCTGGGCCTGATTTGGGTCAAGGTGAGTCATGGCGATGCATGGTTGGCTTGCTCCGCCCCTTCCGCCTAGGACCGGTGGTTTCCCAATGATTGCTCAGCGGGTTACGGCGATCATGGCATTGATAGGGTGCGACATAACTTGCAAGTGGTTGGCGGCGGTAGACATGGCGCTGCAGCGCAGCTGCAGGGCTATCGAGTCCATAAGGCCCTACTGCTGCGTCCGGGCGGCGACATCCTCTGGCGGTGGAAGATGGTGGACCTCAGAGTGACCGCGCCATGGTCGGAGGGTGAATCCGGACCTAAGGGTCCATATCTACATGTCGATGGCTGCAGAGTGTGACTGGTGGGTGGCACGATTCCGATGGCCGACTGCAGTTTCGCCAATCACGCGAGTTTGTTCTAGCGCCGACTTACCTTGTTTGAATCATTGGTATCGTGGTTAGATGTGTATTGCTTTTTGGTATTGATCTAGGGGGCGCTGAGGCGGCCATCCCGGAAGGTGGATCGTGCGGGCGGCTATATGGCGGGTGACGTGGCGGTGGTGGTGACCTTGGTGTTTGGTCATTTGGATGACGAGGAGCAGGCGGCATGTGACCTTTGTGTTGACAGTGCTTCGGCAATGGCAGCTCCCGGGTCGCGATATGGAGGACGGGCTTGTGGACAGTGAGCGGTCCGATACATCATAGATGTGCAATTTTCGGGCAGACGCTCTGCGTTTCGACACCAGTGGCGATGTCTATGGGTGTTGTAACCCTCTTGGTGGTGTTGTTTTGGTTACCCTCTCCGCATTTTGGGGTTCCTTGTACTTTTAATTTACCTTTGATCTGTTGGCATGTTTGTGGTTTTATTTATAAAGAAAGGCGAAAAATCTGTGTGGAAAGATGGAGTAATGAGACGTCATAATGGTATGCATTTCTGCCGGTTTAAATCAAACTTCCAAATACAAGAATCATCTGATCGCACCCACCTCTGTTTTCGATATTTGCCCATCAATTTCGGGTTTGAGATCCGAGTTTTGGATTAAGTTATAAATTTTAAAATTTATAATACCTGATCTGCGTATATTTATTTTTTTACCAATCACAGATGGATTATTTGAGTTTCAAACTTGCATATCTGCATCTAATATCTACTACATAGTATTTTTTTTCCCGCATTTTTTTACAAAACTTAAAAATACGATTTTCTTCTGCCCGTCGAAAATAGGCTTTTCCTACGTTTCCTGGCATGCCCTCTATCTCTCTCCCTATTGGATGCAGCCGTGCCATGGTTCTGGATGTTCCTCCAACTCCGAAACATATAAGCTTTAGCAACTCTAAAACAGATTCAGAAAAATAATCCAGTACTAATTCTGGTCCATATTAATGTTCTCAACCTTATGCATGTAATCTAAATGTTTAACTTGCATAAGAATCTAAACAACGCTAAGAACATTAATATGGACTGGAGCGAGTAGCAAATTTTGATTACACGCCGAGCAGCATGCATAACCCTGGATAGCATCAAAGAACGAACACGGCCATATAGATCCTACAATAAACTCCGAAACAATCAAGGAGAATGAAGGCGCGTGGACTCTGCCTCCAGCTCGGTGTCGTGGTCCGAGTCATCGATCGGCGGCTCCTCTTGGTCACCGTCGAGCGGCTCCTACTCCTAGTCGTCGGCGGTGGGCAGCGCCACCTCCTCGTCGTCGTCGCTCGAGGGCATGTCCACGCAATCGTTGGCAACACAAACGAAAGCATGTGTAGCCCTCAATTCAACATGAGCACCATCGTCATCAGTACAAGCCGATGAAGATTCAAGAGTCCAAGAAGCTTGACTGTAGACAGGGAATGCACACATATGCAGGTGTAGGATGTCCGGTCCTACCAGTAGTAGTCTTGGCCGTAAAGCAGGCCGGCTCCTCCCGTTTGATCATAAATGCTCTGGAACGGCGACGACATGGCGCCGGCGGCGTTCATGTACTCAGGCGCCATCGCTGGAGGCAAAGCGCTTGCGCCCGCAGCGGCCATACCGCCCCCCGCCGTCGTCGGAGAGGAGCGTCCGTACGAGTAGTAGTAGGAGGAGGATGATGAGGAGTAGTAGGACGGGCCGCCCGGTGCGCCGTGATCGGCCACGTTGGAGTGGCGGCCGGTGAGCTCCTGCACGACAGTGCGGAACTCCTCGGCGCTGGCGGTGATCTTCATTGGGTTAGAGATGTATACCACCTTGATCCCTTTGCTGCGGCCGCTTCCTCCTCCTCCCCCTTTCCTCTTCCCGCTGCCCTTGCTATGGTCCGATGGCTTGGAAACGCCGTTGTGCTGCCCGGTGTGCACGCTCAGCTTGTCCATCTCAACAATATCGATGCGCTCCGGTGTGCGCGATCGATCGAATGCACGCGATCAGCAGCAAGCAAACGTACGAAGCTAAGGAGAGCGCGCGCCTTGATGATGTGATGAAGCGGACTGAGCAATCAATCAGCCAACTGGCAACCAAGTTGTGTGGAACCTGAGATGAGATGAGGAGGTGAGTGGAGCTTTGTTGCGGGAGCTTTATATAGGCTTGGCCCACAAGCCCACAAGATTACAAGGTCAGAGTGATGATTCTTGTTTCAAGATATTACGGCGCTTATGTGGCTCTAGATTGCCCCCTGCACGTTCCGGGAATCTGCCAAATACTGATGATTTTAATCTGGGTTCCGGAGGGATGGAATTGGGGCACATGGGGCTTTGATTAGCTTCACGGCACGTTCATAGGGCGTGACGGTTTCTTGTTGCCTAGCACCGTCCTACGATTCCTTGTGAAAGTTGGTTAGTTGTTTGGACGACCGGCGCAGGCTAATTTTGGAGATAGGGAGAGCAAGTGAAGGTTCCTGGAAAAAAGGGGGCAGCGGAGATAGAGATTGACATAGACGTGTACTTTTGGATTTGGTTTACTTTCTATACGTGACCGTTTACTTCCGCCTAAGCTTGTATCTGAAAAGGGGTACACGCGTGCATACATGACGCCTAGAACATCTCGGCGGGTCTTCCAGTTCCAGTCCACGTACGGCTCCACGGAGGAACTTTTCGTTTGCACCGTGGCCATCGACATCGACCGAGATGTCGTTGTGCATGCCAACGTGCGTCCTGCTGTATTGTAAAATGCTCACGCACGTGAACCCAAGGTGTAAAAATTTCCTGTGAAGAAACCGTGCCATGAAAGTGCATGCTTAGAGCATCTCCAGTTCTCCACTCGTGCCCCCCCCCCCTCCCCCCCTCTCCCCCATGACCGCGGAACCGATTTTTGGACCGTACGAGGAGGACGCCGGATAGATCAAAACTTTGGGGTGTTGCTAGCACTAGTAGAAAACGGGCATTTAGTCCCGGTTGCAACGCTGCAGGGTGGGAGGATCATTTTGTCCCGGTTGGTCACCAACCGGGACTAGAGGTGGCACTAGATTTAGGTTTTTAGGGGTTTTTCATTTTCAATTCTTTTTCATTTTATACATAATTTGGTGCATATATGGAGATTATTAAATCACTAGAATGTCGTGGCATGTTGATGCATATATAATATAACTTGTCTTACGAGTATACATATATATACAATTTGTTTACATGGAGATCACAACTGGGACTAGAGCCCATCTATTCGATTACATGGAGATCATTAAATCACTAGAATCCCGTGGTATGGAATTTTCCCATTGGTCTATGACATAGTCAACCAAAAATTCCACCAATTCCTCTTGAATTGCTACTAGGCACTCCTTCAGTTGGAGTTTCTCCCACATCTTTCGAACTATATATAAAATAAGGAAATCAATATGAATATCAATCATCATAATAAATATTATGAATGACACTCAACACAATTGATGGTAATAAAATCAAATTGTGAATATATTTTTCACGTACTACTATAAGTTTCGCTCTGTCTCGCTCACCGGCCTCTGAGCGAATGAACTCGCAAACGAAGTATCCACACAAATTAGTCCCTGGTGGCTACCTCTCGCAATTTACGAGAATAGAATTCAACCAGATAATAATCAAGTATGATATAATGGTATTGAAACTAGAATTAAAGAGATACGTGGACCTAGCTCGTACTACTTACCTCGACCACATAAAAACTAGCTAAGCTCATCTTTAAAATCACCTACTGCCTCTTGGTGAATTATTTCCAAACCCTATCCAGCAAAAATTCAAAAATGAGTTATTAGTTACTTGATATCTCGGAAAATGAATGAAAGAGACCGATATAGTGAGATAATGACTGGAATTACCTCTGGAGCGCATCTATAATGCTTTTGTACTCCTTTTGTTCTTTCTGTAGTGGGTCCTTGATTTCAACTCTTGCAGCGTCAACTTCAATGATTAGCAGAATGTAATGGAAGTTGCGCATATTTATATACGTCAGTAACTTATCACTTACACTTAACATCGAGTAAGCAAAAGTGAATGTGTACAAGACACTAACACTCTCACATGAAGTTGTAAGAAAACATTATTATCTTTTTTAATATTGCCTCCGTATAAACCTTAGAAAGTTCTCCTCCCTCTCCTTAGAGTATTCCCGTAGCAATCGTTCATTAACTCGGTGTGGGTCGATGAACCCAGTGTCAAAGATTCCCCTTCGGTCACATTCTTTGCTCTTCATTCTGCATAATAGCATAGCGAGGATAATTCGAGGCTATGAACGAGCTGAGTTAGAGACTTTATCATAAAAATAAATGAATCACTTACAGATAATAAGAACTGGCGAGACTCAAGTCGAGGGCGTCTAGTTTGTATAACATATATAATTCCTCAATATAAACTTGGATTTCATCTTCACCTATGAAATGCTCATTTGTAACTCTCACAAGCAACGCTGTTGGTCGCTCTTTTCCCATTATGATTTTTATGTACCACTCATGCAGTCTTCGTATTTGTGTTTGTAGAAGGTCGACCTCATCAGGTCTGACCAGAGACTTTTAGTATTCATATTTCCATGCTATTTCCGTTTGCATGGGGACATGTGCGCCTAGCGCTTGATGAACACTAATACCAACATTTATAGCAAAGTCCATTGTATTCTGATCAGCACTGGGTAACACCTTGAACGGGGAGATCAATTGTTTTGCATGTTCTCCGAGTTGGACAACGTCTCTTTTCTGGCTGCTTGCACTACTACTTGTCTTCTTCCTACCAACTCTCATTAGACATTGTGTGTAGTCATCTGCCTTATTTATATCATATTGTGATGGTTGATCAATAAAACTCTTAGCCCATTTTTTGACTTTCGGATCAGATATCTGCTTTGGCTCGGGCTCTTTCGGTGCAAAAAAGGCTTTCACTTGGGCATTGTTGATCGCTTTCGTTTCCTCATCAGTCATCTCGTAAGGTAACTTGGGAGGAGGCGGTGGGGTTTTCTTCGCCCTATTACCTTTCTTCTTAGTAGCACTAGTCGACCGAGCGGTGGCCTTCCGAGTCGGCTAACGCGGCGGCGGACTCACGTTATGGTGGTCGTCCCTCTCCTCATCATGTGGACTTGGAGGTGGTGAGCTGCGACTCGGAGGAGACAGTGGTGGCCTGCTGGGCACCGAGCCTTGAAACGCGATGTATTTCTTGCACCATAGAATGATACCCCCCTGACTTGTCCTAGTGTCCTCTCATATGCAGCTCCAGGGATTTCAAGGTCCAGTGATTCATGTTGCGGTAGCACTTCATCCACTCCGACACGAGCAAAGCTATCTGGAATCTCATTGCCATGCCAGTGTGCTCCAGGTTCACAAGATAAAGCAAAGTCGATAGCCGCCTTGAAGAAGAAGTTGATAACTCTCACATGTAGCTCACAACTTGTCTTCTCAGTGATATTATCCACGGGGTAGCAATCCATCGGATCGACCGCCGTGGAAGCCATGCTACTTCTCCGCTGAGATGGGCCACTGGCACTTTCTTGCTGCAGCTGATGAGTTTCCCCTTGCTGGCGCATTTCGTCCAGTTGCTTCTGTTACTCCTTTAGCATGGCATATAGTTCATCGTTCTTTATTTCTATGCTACACAACCGGTCTGCCTCCTCCTGCTCCTTCCGCTGCTTTGGTCTCGATCGGCTTCTATAAGATTCACTGTCGTCGGGAAACCTAGTCTTCCATGACACAAAAGGTCCAAAGCCTCGTATTCGTCCTGGTTTTTCAGGATTCCTGAGGGCCTTTGTCATCTCGTCGTTCTCTTTGTCGGGTTTGAACTTTCCCTCTCGAACCTCCTCGACTGTTTTAACAATTTCCGCATGGGGTGTAGCAATTTTCTTCTTTTCATCCATTATTAACTCCCATGTTTGCATGTCATACTTCACCCCATGGGCGAGTAACCAATTCCTTACCCTGATGGGCCAGTCATGTGTAGCTGGAGTGATCCCTTGAGCATGCAAGACAGCCTCAACTTCCTCCCAATTATGCACGGAAGTCTTGTAGCCACATGTCCCCATCCTATGATGATATTTCTTTTTCGCAGCATTTTCATTATTCTTTTTTGACCTTTCTTTAGCTACTTCTGATTTCTTGTAGTCCAGAAAGCTGTCCCAGTGATGCCGCTGCTTCTCTAGTGTGCTATTGAATTATGGAACTTTTTCTTCCTCGAGTTATTCATTGCATAATCTTTTCTTGTAGTTAATGAACTGCTTGGCCATCTTCTTAAGAGAGAAATGTTTGACTTTGTACCTCATAGCATTTGTGGCCTCATCAGACTCCAAGACCGGTAGGATGAAATGTGAAATGAGCTTCTCCCATAGTTTGTCCTTGTATGTGTCCTCGATAAAACTAATAGGATTTCCATCTCCCTTTGCTGGCTTATTCCAATAGGGAATGTTGATCGAGACGTTGTCCCTAACAATAAATCCGCATTGATGCACAAATGAATTTGCTTTACTTTTGGGAAGAACAATTTGCCTTCTAGAGAGACGACCTCAATTGTGAGATGCACATCGGCGGCCATCCCTTTGGCCGGGCCTTGTTTATTACTTTTACTAGAGGTCTAAAATAAGAAACATTCGTTATTAGTAGATATATACACAAATCAATTAATGCATCTATCTAGTGATCACAAGAGGCTTAATATACCTTGCTAGACTTTGTTAAGGCCGGTCCATCATTTTCGAAGCCGTCATCGCAATCAACACTCGTTTACGCTTCGTCTATTGGTTCTATATCTGTATTCCATCACCGGACTTATTAAGAAACTATGAGCCATCTTCTGCTCCACAGTTTTCTGCTCCACCCTAACCGACGAGCGCTCCAACCTGATCGAGTAGAGCTCCACCATGATCGAGGAGCGCTCCACCCTGATCGAGTAGCACTCCACCCTAATCGGGTAGCGCTCCTTCCTGATCGAGGAGCGCTCCACCCGTATCATCTAGAACGGACGCTCTTCACCTTCTCTGCCATTGAGTTCTATAGAATAACTGCTATGAAATAATGTGCATATGAGTAATAAAATTAACAATGTACCATATCACAACAACAAAGTACTAATGAAACAATAATACATCTCGAATAATCCAGTTAATGCAATAATAATATCAGATAATATCACTAATACATCGCGAATAATCCAGTTAATGCAACAATAAATATCATATAATATCACTAATACATCTCAAATAACATATCTCTCAATCAAATTGGACGTCGAATCCTAGATCCCGAGTCGTGGACGGTGAACATCCAAAGAGAAGGAACCATCACAGAAGCATAGCTCGGGTGAGATCCCTGAAGAAACTGCCAGGTATTGGAGAACCCGGCGTCCAATGCAACCATATAGCCAAGGATGTGCTCGTTCTCCTCCCTGACACGACCTTGTACCACCTCCTCGGGGGCTGGCTCCCTTTGCACCGATAGTGGACCATGTGACGGCCACCAAAGAAGCTCCGGGTCGATGATGAGACCCGGATTCCTCACCAAGCTACGCGTCCTGGAAGGTAGCACCTCCTAGTGTCAGCCCGGTGGAGCCCAGTCTCGGACATGCCCGATGGATCCTTGAAGCACTTATTGACTTGAGAGATATGGAAGACATCATGAACCTTGAGTTTTTCAGGAAGCTCAAGTGCATAGTAACTTCTCCTCTTCTTCCATGGATTTTGAAAGGACCGATGTATCTAGAAGCCAGCTTTCCTTTGATACCAAAACGGTGTATGCCTCTCATGGGAGTGACACGAAGGTAAACGAGATCACTAGGGACATACTCCATGTCCGTGTGTTTTCTATCATAGTTACTCTTCTGGCGACTTTGAGCAACCTTCAAGTTTTCAAAAATGATGGGAATATCCTAAAGTAGGCATTTGTACTACATTATATACTATAGTTTCTAGCACGGAAATTAAGAAACGCATATAGAGGGAATACTACACGAGGTTTTACTAATTGATGTGATAAAATAGAGGAGTTTGAATGAGATACAAAGCATAAATAAATCCCCCAAAAAGTTTTCTAGATGAGTTATGTAATGTAATATACCTTATATTTTGGATTTTTTTCTTAAAAAACGATAGGCACTATAGAAAGGAACGGAGGGAGTATTTTCTACTATATTATATCAAATTTGTACTACCAAGAAAATTTGTCCCTATACTAAATAATCATATGCAAATAAAATAATATCTAAACTAAGTAATACATAAACTAAAATTTTAAACTAATAATACCTAAACTAAATTTCTAAACTAATAAAACTAAAATAATACCTAAACCAAATTTCTAAACTAATAAAATCTAAACTAATAAACCTAAACCTCTAAAATCTAAACTAATAAAAATAATAAGTCTAAATTAAACTAAGATCGACGGAGCACTTACTCCGGCGAGGGGCGACGCGGGGACGGCTGAGCGGAGCAGGGACGGGCGACGGTGCGGCGGGGCGGCGCGGGGACGGGTGACAGAGGGGATCTACGAGGCGGCTACGAGGGTGGAGGCGTGGCGGTACGGAGCAGCGAGCTCCATGGGTACGATGACGGCGACAGCGAGCTCCACGGGCGGGTACGGCAGCCTGACGATATAGTTTTCGGCGTCCCGGTTTGTGGCTTGAACCGGGGAAGAGGAAGGCGGGTATTTATACCCACCCACCCCTCCAACTGGGACTAGAGGTTTTTTGACCGCCGTGTTTCCCGCGCACGTCACACCCCTTTAGTCCCCGATTGGAGCCTCCAACCGGGACTAAAGGTTTTTTAATTTTTTTACAATGAACAAAATTGGTAAATATTATAAAATCAATATCTATCATCTTTAGTCCCGGATGGAGACACCACCCAGGACTGAACGCGCTCCCACTGGCCCCAGCCTATCGCAACCCCTTAAGTCTCGGTTCGTGTATTCATCCAGGACTAAAGGTTCATCTTTAGTCCCGATTGGAGACACCATCCGGGACTGAATGGGCTCACGCCCCCAGCCCTCACTTGATATATGATGTTTCTTCAGAGATCCAATGCATGTTTAAACTTGATATATTGGTTGTATCTCAAAAACCACTAAAGAAAAAATTCAGAATACATATAGTCACTTGTTTCCGAAAATGCCTTGCTTGTGACCGCATGGCCGTAACCATGGAGCATTTTCATCAATTAATAGGAGACTTGGATCATCCTTCACTGCAAAGGGGGGAATTTCATGAAACTTATCATAATTTTCTGACATGTCTATCTTGTCCTCCACTCTCATGATGTTTCTTTTTCTTGAAAGAACTATGTTGCACTTTGCCTCATCGTATGATGTATTCATTTGCTTATCTTTTCTTTTTCTCGGTCTGGTAGACATATCCTTCACATAGAAAACCTGAGCCACATCATAGGTTAGGACGAATCGTTCGTCTCTGTACGCATGATTATTGAGATCCACTATTATCATTCCGTACTTCTGATCTACCTTTACACCGCCTCCTGCTAGCTTGACCCATTTGCACCGAAACAATGTTAAAAGTAGGTCCATAGTCAAGTTCCCATATCTCCTCTATGTAACCATAATATGTATCCTTTGACCCATTGGCATCTGTTGCATCAAAGCGGACACCACTATTTTGGTTGGTGCTCTTTTTATCTTAGACGGTCATGTAAAATGTATTCCAATTTATCTCATACCCTTGGAAAGTCCATATAGTCAAAGATGGTGAGCTGGCCAACAAGTACAGATGATCACAAATAGTGTTGTTATTCATGAGCTGTGTTTGGAACCAACCGCCAAAAGTCTTCATGTGTCCATCTCTAATCCAGGAGTCAGGCTTCCCCGGGTTGTTGGAGCGTATAATATTCTTGTGTTTGTTGATATACAGAGTTGCCAAGGTGGAATTATGTAGAAATCTGTAGTGTACTTGAGTGAAAGAATGCTTGTCCCTAAATATTATTATTTCCTTCCTAGCGTGTCTTTTCTACTCAGTCTCCCCTCATTCCACAATTCAGGAACACCAATCGGCTTAATGTTAGGAATAAAGTCAACATAAAACTGAATGACCTCCTCTGTTCCATAGCCCTTAGAGATGCTTCCTTCTGGCTGGGCATGGTTATGAACATATTTGTTCAAGACTCCAATGAACCTCTAAAAGTGGAACATATTATGTAGAAATACAAGACCCATAATTCTAATCTTGTGGACTAGGTGTACCAGGAGATGCGTAATAATATTGCAGAAGGATGGTGGGAACACCTACTCAAAACTAACGTGACATTGGACCACATCATTGTGTAACCTTGGTAGAATTTATGGATCGATTACCTTCTAAGGAATAGCATTGAGGAATGCACATAGCTTCACAATGGGTAGTCGAACATTTTCCGGTAGAAGCCCCCTCAATGCAAGCGGAAGCAATTGCGTCATAAGCATGTGGCAGTCATGAGACTTTAGGTTATGAATTTTTTTCTTTGTGATATTTATTATTTCTTTTATATTCGACGAGAAGCCAGACAGGACCTTCATACTGCTCAGGACTTCAAATAATATTTCCTTCTCTTCTTTGGTAAGAGCATAGCTGACAGGACTTAGACATACTTTATCCGTCTTCATTGGATGCAGGCCGTCTCGGTCTTTCATACCTTGTTGGTCCTGCCGTGCTTCTGGCGTATCTTTTGTCTTCCCATACACGCCCATGAAGCCTAGCATGTTCACGCAAAGATTCTTCGACACGTGCATCACGCTGATTGTAGAGCAGACCTCTAGAACTTTCCAATAGGGTAGCTCCCGAAATATAGATTTATTCTTCCACATGAGTACGTGTCTGGTAGCGTCATTCAGAACAGATTGACCGCCAGGACCCTTTCTAAAGATTACTTTTAGATCCTTGACCATATCAAATACATCATCACTAGTATGATGGATAGGCTTCTTCTAGTGATCTGCCTCACCTTTGAAATGCTTGCCTTTCTTTCTTGCGTGATGCCTGGACGGAAGAAATTGACGATGCCCCGTGTACACATTCTTCCTACATTTATCCAAATATATACTTTCACTATCATCTAAACAATGCGTGCATGCAATGTATCCCTTGTTTGACTGTCCTGAAAGGTTACTAAGACCATGCCAATCATTGATGGTTACGAACAGCAACACTCGTAGGTCAAATGCCTCCTGTTTGTGCTCATCCCAGATACATACACCTTCATCGTGCCACAACTGTAAAAGTTCTTCAACTAACGACCTTAGGTACACATCAATGTCATTGCCGGGTAGCTCCGGGCCTTGGATAAGCACTGCCATCATAATAAACTTCCGCTTCATGAATAACCAAGGAGGAAGGTTATAGATACATAGAGTCACAGGCCAGGTGCTATGACTGCTGCTCTGCTCCCCAAAAGGATTTAAGTAATCTGTACTTAGACCAAACCTTAAGTTCCTTGCATCATCTGCAAAGTTCGGGTACTTGATGGCTCCCAAGTGTAGGAGATCAATTGTAGTACTTTTCAATAAATAAAGGTTATTGAACCCACGAGGAGCTGAAGGTATTCGTTAGCAAACTTTACAAAGGAAATAATATTAAATGCAGTAGATTTGGTGTTTTGGGTTTATAGTTTTGCAATAATGTAAAATGCTGAAAGTAAATAGTAATAAGTAAGTGCTCTCAATGAGAGAAGGCCCAATCCTCTATGCAGCAAGAGGACAAGCTCAAGTGTGTGTGAACTTATATGTGACAAGCGTTCCTGAGGGTGGCATGGATTTACTTAGCATAAAGATTTCTACACAATATGGTGAATATGTTGTCAAGTTTTATTCCCTTAGGGTGCAGCCTAATTAGGTGCAGCCATAAGTATGGACTAAATACACCACTTATGATGGGTTCTAGATCCATTCACATGAACATCTAGGAATCATTAATACATACATGTCCCACCATATCAATAAGTTCATTCGTCCTCGACATACAATCCCTCCAATGAAAATCAAAGAATTGAAAAATGGTTTCTACCAATTCTGTCCCTTCGAACCCCTATCATTGCATCAAAGTATTCTCCTATGAGCCCATGTAGGTGAAATAATATGAAGTCGACATTCGCATAAAACCATCATAGAACAATATAAAAGATAGAAATCAGGACCACATACTCATTGTGTATTATATGGAAATCATAGCCAATTCATCCTATGCCCTCAGGAACATGCGGTTCTACTCACAAGTGCCAAACATGATATGGATCAGTATCATATGGATTACAATAGAATCTGAAAATATAATCTCTCCACCAAATATGCCAATCACAAACATGTAA
This sequence comes from Avena sativa, assembly GCA_916181665.1. Lineage (NCBI taxonomy): Eukaryota > Viridiplantae > Streptophyta > Magnoliopsida > Poales > Poaceae > Avena > Avena sativa. The sequence goes on from OV702289.1 coordinate 599,696,261, forward strand.
ATAGCCCTTAAAACAATATTCGGGTCTCAATAAATCACAAACTATGAGGGGAACGAGATGGATTTTGGAGATGGTGATGGTGCTGATGGAGATGTTGATGGAGAGGCCTCCCCCTAGGCCTAGGAGGAGTGGTGATGATGATGGCCTCGATTTCCTCCTCACCGGAGGCTCTGATACAGCAGGATCTACCCCTCCCGGAGTAGGAGAGGACTCTTGCCTCCGTCGTCGCCTCTGTAATCGTGGGAAAAATATGGCGTAGGTTTTCTGGCGATACAGAGGCGTCTCTAAAAAGGAGGAGCCGCTTGAGGGCCGAAAGAGCATGTGTGGCACGCCTAGGGGGTGGGCGCGCCACCTGGCCCCTTTCAGGCCTCGTGGCTCCTCTCGCTTCATTCTTTGGACCAAGTTGGTTCTCCTGGTGAAAAACTTTTCAGGTATTTTTCCTTTTATTTATTGACGTTCAAAAGGTCCTGAAACAACAAAAACATGAAAAAGGAGGTTTTCTGCATCCTAGAAATTAAATACCAATGAAAGAGACTTTGTAGGGAAGTGTCGTAAATCATATAAATATGTATAAATAATGATGGATCAACGTAAATGTGATTCAAAATAGTGCATAAAGGTCCTAAAATGATGATGCACAATGCAAGTATCAACTCCCCAAACTTAAACTTTTGCTCGTCCTCGAGCAAATAAGATAATAGATCATGATCATGCATCAATGAGCTTACGGTTAACAAGAAAATATGAGCATGGCATCATCAACTTATGCATATTCATTTTCCCAAAAGAAATATGAACTAACTACCATGCAAATGTGGGCTACATAGATAGACATTATCATTTACCTCTTACTTTTGAACAAGAACTAACCATTACATGTTGGACAATTGAACAAGTCTCAAATTTATCATACACTTCGCTATTTGCAACAGCTTTGCATGGCTTTTTACTAGCTTTTAATTTAACCTTTGGATATGCCTTTGTAATAAAGATAAGTTTCTCATAAAACAAATAGTGGAAAAGAGAATTATTTAAACAACAAGATAGACATGACTATTTTGACATTTGTCAAGAACTTTCACCACTTTTTGCATGGCATCAGTTAATTGTCTTGCTCTCTTAGTAACCAGTATAAACCTTATTCATGTGTATTTCAATCATGTAATATGCTCTAAACAACCTTTGTCTTTCACTTTCCATGGCTAGCTGAATTCTCGGGTTCCTACCTTTCAAATACTTTCCATAGAGCATATGTCTTGAAATACCCATGACAACCATCCAGTTTACTCGTTGATTACTAAGTAGAATAAGAGTATGTCATGTCCCCTTGTCATCCTCCTTTTTCCAACTATTTATTTTATAAGACTCCATATCTCACCACAAATTTACAATGTTCCTTTTTAATAAGTGTTGCTTCCCTTGCATGGATATTTTCTTATTTGCAAGTTCAGCTTGTTGAGTAATTCTATGCTTGTCCAACATGCTCAAATTAATTTAGTTCAAGGCAAGATGTAAGTGATATATCTACATATGGTCAGGGACAGAGCTAGGATTTTATCATAGGGGGGCAAAGAGGATAATGATCATCAATAAATTTTTCTATCGAAAGATACATAAATGTGTGTTGTTTTCTATTACAAGAAAAATTATGGAGATAAAATACCACATTATGCAAAGTCTCACTATAGCATTTATATCAAAACTTAGCAATATAGCCCGATGATGCAAAACAAAAGCTTAATTTCAAAATTGGTCATCCGACTATAATGATTCAATAACCTCACCGTAGGCGACTCTGATACCAATTTTATTTCTAGTCTATAATTATCATATAGTAAGTCATTTTTTATCCAGTGAATGAAAGACATGTCAGAGTTAATAAATTAATCACTTGTCGCAAAAGCCTATTAAAATTTTCCAAGTAATTCATTTATAAATTGATCTAGCCCTGTTCCTTTTCATGTCTACATAAGCACAAGCTAGAACCAATAAAAAAAATCCTAATCACTATTTAAGCCATAAATTAATCTGATGTTGAGAAAGATGATCAAAGGACTAACAAACACACGATTGAAATTAGTGACCAGTAAAATACCTGTTTCCGAGCCTTATCCTCGCTCATGGTCGACGGTGCGACCAACTGGCCACGCGTAACGACTACGTCCTTCGATCTATTGATTTGGAATGGAGCCCTAGTTGGCAGCCATCAGGTAGGCTCCCAATTCAGCAGAAACGAAAGGCGAACTGATCTGTCATCTGCGTGCACAGTTAGATGCCACGTCTCGGCCTGTTTGTGTTGTGGCATTGTGTGAACCTTTTAGTTGGCCTTTACCTGATTGATTGTATGCGTGTTTCAAAAAAAAAGTGGGTTTGAGAGGCCTTGGAGGGCTTCCTTCATGACTTCACGTGCATTATACACGGACAGGAGGAGGACGAGTATGGTCTCTAGAGGCACAACTCACTAATCACTATCAAGGGAAAACCGGAACGTCAGGGGGGTCTTGCCCCCGCTCGTCCCCCTTGGCTCCGTCCCTGCATATGGTGCGCACATCTGCATGAGTATTACCCATGAATTTCCGAACAAGAGAATCATGGATGACATCATACTTTATATTTTATTCAAAACCACTCAACCAAGGATACATGATAATGCTCTAAGAGCTCTTCAAACTTTAGGAAAAATTGATACCTAATGGATGCAAGCAAAAATCTCCTACTGATTACAAACAAGATGTAAATATGATAACTAAAAATCATAAAGTATGGTGGAACTCCCCCAAGCTTTAGTTGTTGTGGTATGTCTCTACTTCTTCTCTGAAAGACATGGCGGAGACGTTGGTGTAGAGAGAGATCTGAAAACAGGGGCAAAAACAAAGTTCGCTAGAAAAGACTCGATGCGAGATTAGATCAAGAGAGAGGAGTGTATATTGATGATTTTTAGGGTAATACAAAGAGGTGAGGAAGAAATAGAGGCGAAACGGACTTCGGAAGAGGGAAAGACCTTGGGTGGCGTGCCTAGGAGGGTGGGCGCGCCACCTGGTCTCTTTCCCTCCTCAGGACTCCGTTTCGTCCAATCCTTTTGCGACACGCATTAATTTTCCAAAATAATAACTTTCCTAAAGTATGAAGATATTTTGAGATCATTACGCACCTCTTCTTGACATTTTGTGATTTTTGGTCTCTGGCATGGGGTAAATTTTTGCGATTATGGCCTCCAGACTTTGGAGATTCATTACTTCAACCCTTCCAGCAAATGTTTGGCCTAAAATATAATGTTTAAGAAGTTTTCTATTAACGACATGAGGTTTACCATTTAAGTCTCCATGAAGGTGAATGGCTCCAGAGCGGTACACCTCCTGCACAATTAATGGACCCTATCATCTTGAGGCTAAGTTTCCTGAAGAAAAGTTGAAACGAGAGTTGAACAACAATACTTGATCTCCTACTTTGAATTCCTTTCTTTTTACTTACTTATCATGCCAATTTTTTACTTTTTTTTAAAATAGTCTAGCACTTTCATATGCTTCATTCCTCCATTCATCTAACAATCTTAAATCAAGAATTATTTTCTCTCTAGTAGTTTTAAAACCAAAGTTGAGTTGTTTAATGGCCGATCTAGCTTTATGTTCTAATTCCACTGGAAGATGACATGCTTTTCCATAAACCATTTTATCAGGGAACATACCCATAGGATTTTTAAAAGCAGTTCTATAAGCCCATATATCATCATTAATTTTAGTTGGCCAATCAGATCTAGCTTTATTAACTATCTTCTCCAATATGAGTTTAATTTCCCTATTGCTTAATTCAACTTGCCCACTAGTTTGAGTATGATATGGAGAATCAATTCTATGATTAATACCATATTTAGCTATAGTTTTTCTAAATACTCCATGAATAAAATGAGAACCATCATCAGTAATTAAAAACCTAGGTACTCTAAACCTGGAAAGATGATGTCCTTAAGCATCTTCATTGCTATGTCATGGTCTGCATTTTTTATTGGAATTGCTTCAACCACTTTGTAACATAATCCACTCCAACCAAAATATGAGTGTGTTTTGTTTTTGATGGGGGAAATGGTCCCACAAAGTCAAACCCTCATACATCAAATGGTTCAAGAGATAGTGAATAGTTCATAGGCATTTCATTTCTCTTACCAATATAGCTTGTGACATGTTGGCACATGTCACAAGCTTTAACATAATTAACACAATTTTTAAATAAAGTAGGCCAATAAAAACCAGATTGTAATACCTTTGCAGCAGTGCGGTCGTCCTGCATGATGTCCACCATAAGGACTATCAATACAGTCCCTTATAATAGCATGTTTCTCAAACTCAGGGACACAACGTCTAATAATACCATCTACACTTTTCTTATAAAGAAATGGGTCATTCAAAAAATAATGTCTAAGATCATAAAAGAATATATTTCTTTGTTGGTGTATGAAATGTGGTGTAATAACTTTTCTAACAATGAAATTAGCATAATTATCCAACCATGGTGAGGCTACTCTAGCAGCAGATACATTAATGTTTGCTAGTCGTTCATTTGCAAAGCTATCATTAATAGGAATAGGATCTACCAGATTGTTTTCCATTCTAGATAAATGATCAGTTATCGGGTTGTCCTCGCCTTTCCTATCTACGATATGTAGGTCAAATTATTGTAGTAAGAGAACCCATTTTATGAGTCTAGGCTTAGCATCTTTTTTATTCATAAGGTATTTAATAGCAGAATGATCAGTGTGTACTATTACCTTAGAGTCTACAATGTAAGGTCTAAACTTGTCACATGCAAAAAGTACATCCAAGAATTCTTTTTCAGCTCAAGAGTTTTACTAGCAAAATATATCACATTAAGCTTTTTATCAACTCTTTGGCCTAAAACTGCTCCTACAGCATAGTCACTAGCATCACACATGATTTCAAAAGGCAAATTCCAATTAGGAGGTTGAATTATAGGAGCACTTATCAAAGCATTCTTTAAAATATCAAAATACTCTATACAATCGTCATTAAAAGAAAATGGAACGTCTTTTTGCAAAAGATTTGTTAGAGGCTTCGATATTTTAGAAAATTCTTTGATAAATCTTCTATAAAAACCAGCATGACCAAGAAAACTTCTTATACCTCTTATATCCCTAGGATATGGTAGCTTCTCTATTGCTTCTATCTTGGCGCAGTCCACTTCAATTCCTCTTCCTGAAAGTCGGTGTCCAGGAAAAAACCTTCTGTCACCATGAAATGGCACTTCTCCCAATTTAGGACTAAGTGTTGGTCCACATAGCGCTACAAAACTTTATTAAGATTGAACAAGAAGTTTTAAAAAGAGGTACCATACATAGAAAGTCATCCATAATTTTGTAAATATAATCAGGAAATATAGCATTCATGCATCTTTGAAAAGTAGCAGGAGCATTACACAAACCGAATGGCATTCTCTTATAAGCATAAGTACCAAAGGGACACATGAGTCTTCTCTTGATCATCCTTGTGCACCGGAATCTGTGAGAAACCTGAGTAACCATCTAAATAACAAAAGTGAGAGTGTTTGGATAATCTTTCAAGCATTTGAATAATGAATGGTCAAGGATAATGATCTTTACGAGTTTCCTTTTTAAGTTTCCTATAATCAATGCACATTCTATAACCAGTAACGGTATGCTGAGCAACAAGTTAATTTTCATCATTTGGAACCATGGTGATTCCACCCTTTTCAGGCACACCGTGGACAGGACTTACCCATTTACTATCAGCTATGGGATAGATAATACCTGCCTCAATGAGTTTGATTACCTATTTTCTTACCACTTCTTTCATTCTTGGATGAAGACGGTGTTGATAGTCAGCAACAGGCTTTGAATCTTCTTCCAAGTTAATCTTATGCATGCATACATAAAACGGGGCTTATACCTTTCAAATCATCAAGTGAATAGCCAATGGCTGGCCTATGAGCTCTTAGTACTTCAAGTAATTGTGATTCTTCTTCATCTGAAAGGTTAGCACTAATAATAATAGGATATATTTTATTATCATCTAGGAATGCATATTTCATATCTTGAGGCAATGGTTTAAGTTCAAAACTTGTATCTCCTTTAGGTGGTGGTAGTTCTCTTAGATTATCAGGTGGAATATGTAATTGCAGCTCTTGTGGTTGTTGAGATAGTATTTGTTCTAGAGCTTCTTTCTCTTCATCATCAAATGGCTCCTCTTGATTCAATACATATCGTTCTATCACGTCCGGTGAAGCAACTTCCATTGAAGCAGGAGTCTCCACTATATTTTTCGAGAGTTTTTCCTCTTCTAAATGTTTATCAGTAAACTTTGAAAAATTAAACTCAAGTCTTTCACCAGCAAATTTAATTGAACACTTTCTCTTTTAGCAAATTAATTTTAGCACCAACATTATGTAGGAAAGTTCTACCAAATATAATAGGACAAAATGCATCTTGGGAGCAACCAAGCACAATAAAATCAACAGGATACTTAATCTTTCCAATTAATACTTCAACATCTCTAACCATACCAAGAGGACAAATGTATTCTTTATTAGCAAGTTGCATAGTTATACCTGTCTCTTCCATGTGGATGAGATCAAAATCAGGCTTGATTTCAAGATATAGAGAATATGGAATCACATTATACTTGCTCCAATATCACAAAGTCCATGATAAGATGAAGTCCCAATAGTACATGATATGATAGATTTCCCAACTCTAGTGGTGTTACCTTTTATTACCTTGGTAGAATCTTCACATAAATACACATCACAAGGTGTTTCTTCATTCAATTCTTTAATGGCTAAAATTTGATGTTGACCTTAAATTTGTTCATATGGTTCATGAAATCTTCTAGCACTCTTATTAGTAACAGTAGTGAGTAAATTTTCCTTCACTTTGCTAGGATAAGGAGGAGCTTCAAATATTTCTTCTATCTTAGGAGATGAGACTTGATGAACCTGTTTCACAACTTTAGAAACATATGTAGTAAGAGGTTCAACAAATACATTAAATCCTTTCTTTGGAACATTAAGATGGTTGGCAAAAGATTTAGTAGTTTATATTAAAACATGAGGGTCAACACCAAACCTGTCATTAAGTTCCCCAAATAATATAGAAGTAGAGAAATTCTCTACACATGAATATTCATATTCAAAATCTGGTTTATGATCTTTATTAAGATCCCAAGCTTCAGTATTTTGAGAAATAGTTTCCAATATCTGTTGCCTCCCTATTAGTAAAACTTCCTCCAGAAGAATTATCCAGGAAATCCCTATGATGCTGAGGCAATCTCACATAAAAGTTTAATAAGATAATGCTTTTAGGAACACCATGATGAATATTTTTACGAATAAGACCCTTTAATCTCCCCCAAGCTTGAGCAATACTTTCTCCATTATAAGGCCAAAAGTTATAAATATGGCAGCGATCATCATAAGATTCTTTAGGAGTATAATATTTAAGATAGAAAGTGACAAGGGTTTAACTCGTCAATGCCCATTGTTATGGACTTGGGTCTTGGAGAAGGAGGGAGCGCTGGAGGCATCAATCGGCTAGCAAAAAAGCACACATGGATGCAAGGTTTACCCAGGTTCAGGCCTCGTAGAGGTCACTACTCCTGCTTGTCTGCTCTTGGAATTATCGAGGGAGTCGAAAGTTATAGGGGTGCACAGATGCAATATGGTGATGGTTGTGGAAACTAGGGTTGTGATTGTCCTCCTCACCGCCCCTCCTAGCCTTTATATAAATAGGCTAGGTCTCAGGTAGCAGGTCGAGTCGGTTACAGATTAGGGTTCGTCCCTTTGAACTTTCTATCTTAAGCTTCATCTTGCGCTACAAGCAATCGGAGTCTCCGTGAGTCACCCGAATCCTCAATTGGGCCTTGGCAACGTCGTGGGCTTCTACCGTGTCTACACCGTATATGCCAAGCTCGAGTACCTGTAGGGTATGCCCATGTCACAAAGCCTTTCTCAGATTTTCCCAATCAAGACGATATTCATCATCCAGAGATCTATACCATTCGCGAGCTTTACCAGATAAAGATAAAAATACGATCTTCCTTCTTACTTCATTCTCATGAATACCTGCAAGTATAAATAGGGAACATAGATCTTCAATTTCATATAAATATCCCATAGTAGTTTGGCTTCCATCACCTGCAAAAGTTACCTCCCTAGATCTCTCGACAATACCAATACGAATTTGATATTCAACTTTTGGTTTAGTAGGCTTTACAACTTTCTCTTTATTTTTGTCATGAATGAACTCAAATAAGGTGAGTTGCAATTCTTTATGGTTTGAGAAATCCATGATAAAACAACAGTAAAAGAATAAAAATAGACTTCAAGTTTCCTTACCAAACAACATACCAATAGCACAATGATCCCCGGCAACGGCACCAGAAAAGTATCTTGAGCTCCCAAGTGCATGATACGTCCATTTTGCATCACTATTCTATGTCTTAATTCACTATTATTCATTGATATATTTCGTATTGAGAGGTGATACTTATGTTATTTCATCTGTTTTTGCATGGTTGATGACTTTTTGGAGCATGGACCACTGCAGTCAGGATTCTGATGGAAAAGGTGCTGTTTGGAGGCAAAATTCGCGAAGATCAGAAAATCCGGGAAAATATATGGAAAATCCTATTTTTCCAGAAGACTAAGGATGCCAGAAGATGGAGTGGAGATGGGCCACAGGGGGCCCACACCACCCCATGGAGCGGGCAGCCCTAGGCCGCGCCAGGAGGTGGTGTGGCCACCCTGGCCCACTCCAGCCTCTCTCCTCTGGCGTATATCATCCTCCCAAAACCCTAACACTCGGGGAGCGACCACAAAAATATTCCGCCGCCTCTGCGGGGCGGAAAACACCGAGAGAGAAAGATCTCTCCGGCAGACAGATTTCTGCCCGGGGAATTCCTTCCTGGAGAGGGGAGATCGTCGCCATCAACACCACCATCAAGCCGGACTTCATCGGGATCATCATCATTATCACCACCATCATCACCATTAACACCCTCATCACCATCTCCATATTGCTGTAACAGTTGCGTTGAATCTTGCATAGTTCATAGGGGATACTTTCCCGGTGTTGATTACTCTTTGTAGTTGATGCTATTGAGTGAACCATTGAATTATTGTTTATGTTCAGATTGTTATACATCATTATTCCATCTCTGATCATGATCCATATGATGTCTTGTGAGTAGTTCATTTTGTTCTTGAGTACATGGGAGAAGTCTTGTTGTTAGTAGTGGAGTTGCGTTGAGAAAGATTCAATAGATTGTTATTTAAGTTGTGGTGTACTTCTTCTAGTTGTGTCATGTGAACGTCGACTACATGACACTTCACCTATATGGGCCTAGGGGAATGCATTGTGTATTTGGCTACTAATCGTAGGGGTTGCCGGAGTGACAGAAACCTGAACCCCCATTAGGAAACCATTGCACAAGGGACGTAAGGGTCTTAGAGTTTAAAGTTGTGGTTAGGTTTCTACCTTAATTACTTTCTTGTACTTATGGATGTTTGCAAGGGGTATAATCACAAGTATGTATTAGTCTTGGATGGGGCGGTACATTAGCACAGGTTCACCCACACAACACTTAGCAAGCTAAAGAAGATTAATCAACTATATGAAGCGAAAGCACTTGACAGTCTTCCCATGTGTCCTCGAGAACGTTTGGCCATCTTAAGTAATACAACCGGCTTGTCCTTTGCTGCATAAAGGATTGGGCCACTTGCTGCATTTATTCCTACTGTCTTTTATTTACTCGTACTTTGTTTACTTGCTTTATCTAAAACCCCTAAAAATCCGTTTGCTAAGTATTTGCAGAGAATTCCTGATCCATACCACTAGCCAGCACCTTCTTCTCCTCGTTGGGTTCGACACTCTTACTTATCAAAAATACTGCGATACACCCCCTATACTTGTGGGTCATCAAGACTATTTTCTAGTGCCGTTGCTGGGGAGTGAAGCGCTATTGGAGAGTGGAACTTGTAAAGGAAACTTCTACTGTGAGTATTGTTTACTTTTGCTAGTTGCTTTATTTTTGTTATGGATAATTCACTGAGTTTCTTATTTGGTAATGCTACTACCACTTCTAAGGTAATAAATAAACCACCACCTGCTGAGAATTCTGTTTTCAAAATACCTAGAAGAATTATTGATCGTGTTATGGATAACTACTATGTTGGGGATGGAACTGTCCATCCCGGTGATCATTTACTCTTTATACATGAATTATGCGGGTTGTTCAAGTGTGCAGGTATTACTACAGATCAAGCTAAGAAGAAGTTATTCTCATTATCATTGAAAGGAAGATATGAGGAATGGTATAAGCTGCTGAAGAATGGTCAAGCTCTAGAATGGGAGGAAATAGTGCCTCTGTTTTATTCAAAGTTTTATCCTCCTAGTGAGATTCATAAAGATCGGAATCAAATATACAACTTTTGGCTTCTTGATGGAGAGAGTACAGCTCAAGCTTGGGGGAGATTGAAGTTACTAATGCTCAAATGTCCCATTCATGAGCTCCACAACAATATTTTTATCAAGAACTTTTATGCAAGACTCCCTCTACATGACAAGGATTTATTGGATGCTTCTTGTGCTGGATCATTCACTCGCATGGAAGAAGAAGCTAAATGGGATCTTCTGGACCGTATTCAAGATAATGCTGAAGCTTGGGAGAATGACAAAGGTAGAAAGTCAGGTATAAATTATGATTATGAATGCATTGAATCTTTTATGGGAACTGATGACTTTCAAAATATAAAAAATGCTTATGGTCTAGACTCTCAAGCTATTGCTTCTTATTTTAAGGCTTTTGCTTCCTATATTGAAGTGCCTAAAAATAAGTGGAATAAGTATCATGAACCTTATAAAGATGTTTCTAAGAGTGTTCCTGCAAGAAATACTGAAGTTTATACTGCTAATCATGTTTTACCTGAACCTTATATTGAGAAAATGCCTTTCCCAGTTAAGGTAAAGGAACATTCTATGATAGCTAGTATGGTTAATGAAAGTACAAATAAAGCTGTTGAACCGGATAAACAAATGGTTGATGAACCTATAATAGCAAGTGTGAAAGACTTTGTTACTAAATATGAAAAAGAGGGACACCCTATCCTTTGTAAGGATACCTCTAATATTGTTTCACATAGTAGTGTTATGAGAGCTAGTATTCCCGTGTTTTCTGTTAGAATAAGTGATCATTGCTATGATGGTCCTTGTGATAGCTATATTTTTAAGTTTATGCATGATACTGAAAGCTACTATGAGAGGGAAAAGTGTTCTTATGTATCTCAATAATATCAAGTTTCCTCGCTTTATGCTGAAAGTTTTTATGTTGCACTTCTTTTGCCTTCTTATGTAAGTTGCCTCTGGTTACAACAACTTGTTTGTTTACAAAATTCCCTTGCATAATAAGTGGGTTAGACTTAAATGTGTGTGTGTTTTTGCTTCTTAATGCTCTCTTCACTTCAATTCATATCCCTATGAGAGCTTCTTCAAAATTATCATGCCCATCTTAAAGGCTATAAAGAAAGAGCTTTATGGGAGACAACCCAATTTGTTTTTGCTTTTAGTTTGTTTGTGTTTCTTTGAGTCTTGGAAGTTATTACTTTGGTAATAACTTCTCCTTATCCGTTTTGTTTGGTTTTTGTGTCAAGATCAACCTCTAATGAGAGAGAAGTAAGATTTTGGGAAGTTGCTGTCCCGAAACAGATTTTTGTGCTTCACCGTAAAAATTCGTGAGAGGTCTCTGTATGTCGCATTGAGCTGTAATTATTTGTGCTTCTGCCCCAGGTTGTTATTTAACTTTCGTTAGTTTTGCACTTTTTGATTTGAGCAACATAAGATGTTCGAAATAATTGATCTTTACATGCTGGTCTGTTTTGGCAGATTTTGCCACTTTTGCATCTGCTTCTTTATTCGATTTCCTTTTTGAGTTCTTTTTGGGTTTTCGGAAGGAGTCATTTCAGTAGCTTTTGTTTTGATGGTTTTCAGTTGAAGTTGGACTCAAAAGGTTTTATCACTTCAGTTATACTAATGTTGCTAATGAGAATTGTGTGAAGTTTTGTGTGAAAGAAATTTCCAGGAAGTGGAGACAATGGTGTAATAAGGAAGAGAAGGGTTTTATGACTCAAGTAGTAAGTGTATGAAGATGAAGATATTGATGTTATTCAAGTGGTGACTCCGAAAGAATCTACTAGATACCAAATTCAGAGACCTGAGTGTCTGTTTTCAAATAGGTAACAGTTCTGGTAAGAAAAGTTCCGCGAAATTACAATACAACTATATTTTTGCAGTTTTTAGTCAATAAAGAAAGTTACGAAGCGAAAAAGGGATGGAAACGGAGCCAGGGTGGCTCACACCATCCTGTGGCGCGGGCCCACCCCTGGTCGCGCCACCAGGTGGTGAGTCCACCCCGGACTCCGCCTCCGACTCGTTTTCTCCCAGTACCTTCCTTTTGATATAAAACTTCATAATATATAACCCCCCAGATCCTCTGAGGTTCGTATATCGTGTTTTCGTCGTGTTTTTGTTCCGATCTGTTTCTGTCAGGACATACTCTTTGAAAGCTTAGAAGCACAATGGTGTCTGCTAGGGATAAAGGGAAGGAGCCTATGGAGGAGGATCTTCAAGACCCCAAGCAGAGGCTGGTACCTTTAGTCTCTTGCCCTACATCAATGGAAGCCCTACGAGTCACTAAGGAGTTCTGCGATAAGTACCGGGACTTGAAGAGGAAGGTGGACATGCTTCAATGGGAGAATAATAGGCTTCACAAGATGCTGGAAGATTTCCTCACGTCAACTAAGAGCATAATACCACCACCACCGAAGGAGTAATTCGTCATCAGGTTTGGCATCCCCTTGGTTTGTTCCAAGCTTGGGGGAGTGCCAAGGTATCACATCACTATCTTCTATCTTTTTACCTTATTAGTAGAGTCATATCATGAATATAGGAGTTATTATGTAGTATGGTTTGCATTATGGAAGTGTCCTCTCTCTCGTTAGATATGTATCCCTTGGTGTGAGTTGCCGTTATGGATTATTAATGAGAAGTTCTATCATTCACTCTTTTGCATAGCTTATATTAGTTTTCAACTCGTGGTTATATGATTGATCTTGTTGTTAGTATTGGTATCACTTTGGGATCATTGAGTTAATTTAGTTGGTTTTGGCAAACCTGACTCGGTCTGTAGCAACACTATTTTTGAGAGTTGAAAGAAAAGATAGAAGTACCCTAGAGAAAAATAATTTCATCATCTTTCTTTCTTGATTTGCTCATAAGTTTGGTATTCTCTAGTTAAGATCTTTTGTGCTTCCAAGGAAGATTGCATGTTTGTCTTTATCACTTGTATGTTTGTTTGTTTCCTTCAACTCTTATACTTGCTACCTAGCCTTGCTAGCCAAAAACCTGTACTGAGAGGATTTCTTCTCGTGCATCCACCTCCTCTAAACCAAAACCTTTGCCATTTGTGTCCACCATACCTACCTATTAGCATTATTGCTATTCCAAGTAAATTCTTGTTCTATCTACCTCCCAAATTAAACTTGTTATGTGAAAATTAGTGATTAAAGCTCTCACGAACTTGATGGCACACTTTACTTTCTTGCACTTAATAAACTTGAACCATTGTGCTCACCTATGTTGCGTATATGCTTACGCTTTGTAAGTTGTGAATTAGCAGAACCATGTTGTCATGGGGAACGCTTTCAACATTGCACTGGTACTTTGTACCAAGTTGATATCATGTTCTTTTGTCTATGGATGTCGTCGGTGTGAAATGAAAGGGGAGCTTGTAAGTCCACGGAGTTATGCATGTGTGTTAGAGAAACGGCTGGGCCGCTGGTCTAATCCATGCTGACATGGTGGAAACCTGTAGCGTAACCATAACGAGTATATATGAAGCATTCTTCTTATAAAAAAAGAGATAGAGATTGAGAAAAAGAGAAAAGAAAAAAAGAGGTTATGAAAAGAGGAAAGAGAGAAAAAAGCACCATATTCCCATGGTAAATAATAAGATTACTGAGATACTTGTTGTCTGCTTGCCTTGTCATTTTGATATGGGGATTCTGCCGTATCATCGGGCAAGGGGTACCCCGTTGGCGGTTCTCTATGATACACATATGCTTACGATGACAAGAACTTACCGGTGACTAAACTTGAGTAGCATGAGGAGTGGCCCTCGTATTCAAGGGACATGAGATTCTCAACTTACAACTTTTCAATGCATATCCTCATTTCTGATCACTTTAACCTTAATCACCTAAAGATGCCTATGATAGGGGCAATGAGAGCTGAAAGCTAGTGAGTATCATAATTTTTGGGAGCTCTTTATGAGACTTGCAATCCCTGCTTCCCTCTTTGAAGGGCCTTTCTTTTACTTTGTAGTTGAGTCAGTAAACCTACTCCCTTCTATCTCAGCAAGTATTTTGAGTTGTTGTGTTTCATTCATTCATATGATGATTTATGCAATCATGTCTTATGTTCCTTGTTTTCCACATTGCTCTTATCTTGATGTTTACTACTTTGAAAGCTATAATTGAAAACCAACTATTTGTAAACTCCAGCAAATTATCAACTATTCTTCGACTAAGAGCTAAGTTTGCCATTACCAATTATGATTCACTTTATGTATGTTTATTGTGTTTCCTTTAGCTATTACAAGTTGAGTTATATAATAGTGAGTTGTGTTCTATTATGATCTGTGTATTTGATGAATGTGATGCTTCTTGTCCGTATTCTTTTATCGACTCTTCACTCCATAAACCCGAGGCCATGTTTATTGAGCTCAGTTTCGCTTGGGGACAAGCGAAGTCTAAGCTTGGGGGGAGTTGATACGTCCATTTTGCATCACTATTCTATGTCTTAATTCACTATTATTCATTGATATATTTCGTATTGAGAGGTGATACTTATGTTATTTCATCTATTTTTGCATGGCTGATGACTTTTTGGAGCATGGACCACTGCAGTCAGGATTCTGATGGAAAAGGTGCAGTTTGGAGGCAAAATTCGCGAAGATCAGAAAATCCGGGAAAATATATGGAAAATCCTATTTTTCCAGAAGACTAAGGATGCCAGAAGATGGAGTGGAGATGGGACACAGGGGGCCCACACCACCCCATGGCGCGGGTAGCCCTAGGCCGCGCCAGGAGGTGGTGTGGCCACCCTGGCCCACTCCAGCCTCTCTCCTCTGGCGTATATCATCCTCCCGAAACCCTAAGACTCGGGGAGCGACCACAAAAATATTCCGCCGCCTCTGCGGGGCGGAAAACACCGAGAGAGAAAGATCTCTCCGACAGACAGATTTCTGCCGGGGGAATTCCTTCCTGGAGAGGGGAGATCGTCGCCATCAACACCACCATCAAGCCGGACTTCATCGGGATCATCATCATTATCACCACCATCATCACCATCAACACCCTCATCACCATCTCCATATTGCTGTAACAATTGGTTGAATCTTGCATAGTTCATAGGGGATACTTTCCCAGTGTTGATTACTCTTTGTAGTTGATGCTATTGAGTGAACCATTGAATTATTGTTTATGTTCAGATTGTTATACATCATTATTCCATCTCTGATCATGATCCATATGATGTCTTGTGAGTAGTTCATTTTGTTCTTGAGTACATGGGATAAGTCTTGTTGTTAGTAGTGGAGTTGCGTTGAGAAAGATTCAAAAGATTGTTATTTAAGTTGTGGTGTACTTCTTCTAGTGGTGTCATGTGAACATCGACTACATGACACTTCACCTATATGGGCCTAGGGGAATGCATTGTGTATTTGGCTACTAATCGTAGGGGTTGCCGGAGTGACAGAAACCTGAACCCCCGTTAGGAAACCATTGCACAAGGGACGTAAGGGTCTTAGAGTTTAAAGTTGTGGTTAGGTTTCTACCTTAATTACTTTCTTGTACTTACAGATGTTTGCAAGGGGTATAATCACAAGTATGTATTAGTCTTGGATGGGGCGGTACATTAGCACAGGTTCACCCACACAACACTTAGCAAGCTAAAGAAGATTAATCAACTATATGAAGCGAAAGCACTTGACAGTCTTCCCATGTGTCCTCGAGAACGTTTGGCCATCTTAAGTAATACAACCAGCTTGTCCTTTACTGCATAAAGGATTGGGCCACTTGCTGCATTTATTCCTACTGTCTTTTATTTACTCGTACTTTGTTTACTTGCTTTATCGAAAACCCCTAAAAATCCGTTTGCTAAGTATTTGCAGAGAATTCCTGATCCATACCACTAGCCAGCACCTTCTGCTCCTCGTTGGGTTCGACACTCTTACTTATCGAAAATACTGCGATACACCCCCTATACTTGTGGGTCATCAGTGCACTAGATCAATTGTAGTACTTTTCAATAAAAAAGGTTGATGAACCCACGAGTAGCTGAAGGTATTGGTTAGCAAATTTGACAAAGGAAATAATAGTAAATGCAGTAGATTTGGTGTTTTGGGTTTGTAGTTTTTCAAGAATGTAAAATGCTAAAAGTCAATAGTAATAAGTAAATGCTCTAAATAAGATAAAGCACAATCCTCTATGCAGCAAGAGGACAAGATCAAGTGTGTGTGATCTTACATGTGACAAGCATTCCCGAGGGTGGCATGGATTTACTTAGCATAAAGATTTCTACACAATATGGTGAATATGTTGTCAAGTTTTATTCCCTTAGGGCGGAGCCTAATTAGGTGCAGCGATGAGTATGGACTTATGATAGGTCCTAGATCCATTTACATGAACATCTAGGAATCATTAAAACATACATGTCCCACCATAGCAATAAGTTTATTGGTCCCCGTCATATAATCCCACTAATGCAACTCAAAGAATTGGAAAACTGTTTCTATCAATTCCATCCCTTCCAACCCCTATCATTGCATCAAAGTATTATCCTATGATCCCATGTAGGTGAAGTAATATGAAGTCGATGTTCGCATAAAACCATCATAGAACAATACAAAAGATAGAAAACTGGACCACATACTCATTGCATATTATATGGAAATCATACCCAATTCATCCTATGCCCTCAGGAACATGGGGTTCTACTCACAAGTGCCAAACATGATATGGATCAGTAGTATATGGATTACAAACTAATGTGAAAATATAATGTCTCCACCAAATAAAGTCAAGATGCCAATCACAAACATGTAAATAGCCCTTAAAACAATATCCAGGGTTCAATCAATCACAAACTATGAGGGGAACGAGATGGATCTTGGAGATGGTGATGGTGATGGTGATGATGGTGGTGCTGATGGAGATGATGATGGTGAGGCCTCCCACTACACCTAGGAGGAGTGGTGATGAAGATGGCATCAATTTCTCTCTCACGGGAGGCTCCGGTGCGACAGGATCTTCCCCCTCCCGGAGTAAGAGAGGACTTTCACCTCCGCCGCTGCCTCTGTAAATCGTGGGAAAAATATGGCGTAGGTTTTCTGGCGATACGGAGGCGTCTCTAAAAAGGAGGAGCCGAGACGATGCTCGAGGGCCAAAAGAGCCTATGTGGCGTGCCTAGGGGTGGGCATGCCACCTGGCCTCTTTCGGGCCTCGTGGCTCCTCTCGCTTCATTCTTTGGCCCAAGTTGGTTCTCCTGGTGAAAAACTTGTCAAGTATTTTTCCTTTGATTTATTGATGTCTAGAACATCCTGAAACAACAAAGACATGAAAAAGGAGGTTTTCTGCCTCCCAAAAATTAAATATCAGTGAAAGGGACTTTTTAGGAAAGTCCCGCAAATCATCTAAATATGCATAACTAATGATGGATCAAGGTAAATATGGTTCTAAATAGTGCATAAAGGTCCTAAAAATGATGATGAAAATGCAGTATCAGTACTCTTTATCGATTTTTCTCCACTGCTTCCCATCCACGGGGTGTCTTGACAATTAGTATTTCTTGCGGTCTTCTTTGTGCCATCGCAACAACTTGGCATGCTATTTGTTTCTGAAAAAACGTTTCAACCGTGGTATTATAGGAGAATACCACATAAACTTTGCTAGAACCCTCTTCCTAGGGTGCTCCTCGCCCACAACATCACTAGGGTCATCTCGACTAATCTTATACCGCAATGCAACGCATACCGGGCATGCATCCAAATTCTCGTACTCCTCATCACGGTAGATGCAGTCGTTAATGCATGCATGTATCTTATGCACCTCTAATCCTAGAGGGCAGACAACCTCCTTTGCCTCGTATGTACTGGCAGGCAATTCATTATCCTTTGGAAGCTTCTTCTTCATTATTTTCAGTAGATTCTCAAATCCCTTGTCAGATAAACCATACTCTGCCTTCCATTGCAGCAATTCTAGTGTGGTACCAAGCTTTGTGTTGCCATCTTCTCAATTTGGGTACAACATTGTTTTGTGATCCTCTAACATGCGCTCCAACTTCTTCTTCTCGTTTTCATTTTCGCATTCTCTCTGTGCATCAATAATGGCGTGACAAAGATCATCAGCAGTCCCATCTGATGCCCATTCTTCACCTTGTTCTTGTTCATTGTCTTCCATTGCAGTACCACCGAATTCAGGGAACATTGGATAGTTGTCATCGTTCTCTTCTTCTTCGCTGTCTTCCATCATAACCCCTCTTTCTCCGTGCTTTGTCCAACAATTATAGCCGAACATGAAACCGGACTGAATCAAGTGGATGTGAATGGTATTTGAGGAAGAGTAATCCTTCTCATTCTGACATACACGACACAGGCAACACAAAAAATCATTCCGCTTGTTTGCCTCAGCCACTTCGAGAAAATAATGCACGCCTTTAATGAACGCGTCTGACATGGGTATGATTATTCGGGTGCCTATGATTTGTTACCCTAGATGCATAAAGGCTCACGGCCCATGATGATTCAATATGATGGCCCAAGAAAGCATCCGATGAAAGCTTTAGTTGTATTTGGAAAGAAATTATGAACCGACATTGTATTATAGTTGTAATCATGTATGTGTAACCTATCCATATACAGCTTTGAGACTCGGCCTATTATATCTAGGACGAGAGAAGCCTATGAGGGGACAATCGAAAAATCCCCAAGCGATCTGTAATAGTGTTATTCATCAAGTATTCAGGCGACTTCGACTCCCTTGTTTGCCTGATATTTGACGAAATCCCCATCGTTCTCTTTTCCGCAAAACTCTAAGTCCATAACCATGGGCATTGCCGAGGTTGCCCCTCGTTAGACATTCGGAAATCTCCATACATCCATGGACAGCTCATCTAGATTATAATTAAAATCTTGGATCATATAAAAAGCTTGGATCATTTTCACTTCATTTACTTGTTGAAATCTAAAAATATAGTGTGTAATAACAACATATATATAATTTTACATAAACTATTTTTTGAATTGGATAAAACTCTTAACATAAAAAATGTTGAGTTTTTAATTATTGATCTAGTAGTTGAAACCTCATTCAATTCTGAGCTCCAAAACTCTAAGATTACACATCTCAACTTTCAGTAACTTTTTGCATAATCAAAATTTGTCTCAAATTACACATCTAAAATTCCCTATACCTCTCTAGTTCTAAAGCATGAAATCCCTCTCTATTTCTAGAGCATTGAGCTAGACTAACAATGAGAGATGAAATAATGAAGTTGCTAAACTTTTAGAACCATGGATTGATGGGTGCCACCAAATCTTGACAAATCTTGGACAAAAAATGGGGATGAACTTGAGCTAGCTTGGAGCAAAATGGCAATGAGCTCGGGCAGGGACAAAGCAAGGGTATATATAAAAAACCACTAGTCTTGGTTTGTATTACAAACCAAGAGTAGTTCATGATCTCTAGTCCCGGCTTGTAATACAAACCGGGACTATAGGTCTCCTAGCTCCTAGCCGTTGGGGGCCAAACCTTTAGTCCCAGCTGATATTACCAACCGGTGAAAGGGCATGTATGCCCCCATGATGGCTCAATGCACGGCGCCCAGAAAAGTGCTTGATGGCGGTGTTGATGTAGATCTCGTTGGGAACCTCAAGAGGAAGGTATGATGAGCACAGCAGCAAGTTTCCCTCAGTTATGAAACCAAGGTTTAATCGAACCAGTAGGAGCAAGGAAACACCCCAAAGGTGTTACTAGCTGAGCTTTGGCAGGGCGCACTACCGGTGCTAGTAGCAATGTGGAGACCGGCACAACACAACCACAGAACTTTGTCCCCAACTTGCGATGATGTTGTCAATCTCACCGTGTTTTGCAGAAAACAAAGGATTAAACATATCGAATGGAAAGAAGTAATAGTTTGCAGAAAGTAAACACAAAGAAGTAAACAATTGTAGATTGTATGTAAAGAAAAAGGACCGGGATCCATAGTTCACTAGAGGTGGCTCTCCTTAAGATAGATAACATGCTGGGTGAACAAATTACAGCGGGGCAATTGACAAACCTGGAATTTTTATTGATGAAGAAGGGGATGCCTTGGGCATCCCCAATCTTTGACGCTTGTACTTCTTGGATATTTCTTGGGGTGACACGCATGGCATACCCAAGCTTGAGCTTTAGTCCATCCTTCATCTCATTACTCATTCCTTCCATACACCTGAAATTTTTCCTTCATACAAAACTTCACACAATCTTTATTAGCAACATTAGTGCACTCAAGATAAATAAGTCTTAAGGTTCAGTCCTAACACCAAATAAACTTCCATTAGAACACTAGCTACTGAAGCACTTCCCTCAAAAATCTCAATTCCCCAAAAGAACTCAAAAAGGAACCAACAAGAAGAAAATGCACAAAATGGCAGAAATCTGTCAAAATAGACCAGCAGGTAAAGACGAATTTTTTCGAAGACCTTCTGTTGCTCAAATCAACAAGTATTGAACTAAGGAAAGTTAGATAACAACCTGAGGCAGAAGCACAAAACATTACAGCTCAATCCGACATACAGATCTCTCTCCCGAATTTTTACGGTGAAGCACAAAAATCTGTTTCGGGACAACAACTTTCCCAAGCTTGAGCAACATGCTCATTATCAAGTTGTTTAAGCTTCATTATTTCACTTCTCATAGATATAATCTCAGCAGGAGGATAGTATTTTCCAATAAAAGCATCTTTGCATTTAGTCCAAGAATCAATACTATTCCTAGTTAAGGAATTCAACCATTATTTAGCTTTTCCTCTCAAAGAGAAAAGAAACAATTTAAGCTTAATAATATCACCATCTATATCCCTATGCTTTTGCATGTCACAAAGTTCAACAAAGTTATTTGGATGGGAAGCAGCATCTTCATTACCAATACCAGAAAATTGTTCTCTCATAACAAGATTGAGCAAAGCAGGTTTTATCTCAAAGAAAGTATTTTCAGCCACAGGTGGAGCAATAGGTGTGCTCATAAAATCATTGTTGTTGGTGCTAGTGAAGTCACACAACTTAGTGTTTTCAAGGGTAGTCATTTTTTTGGGTTTTCAGAAAAGAAAGCAAACTTGTAAAACTAATTTTTTTGTGTTTTTGTAGAACAAAACAAGCAAACAAAGCAAAAAGAAACTAAGCAAAACAAAACAACAAAGTAAAGAGATTGGTTATGAGGGACTCCCCTTGTGAAGATGTCCTTGACTCCCCGGCAACGGCGCCAGAAAATCGCTTGATGGCTCAATGCACGGCGCCCAGAAAAATGCTTGATGGCGGTGTTGGTGTAGAGCTCGTTGGGAACCCCAAGAGGAAGGTATGATGAGCACAACATCAAGTTTCCCTCAGTTATGAAACCAAGGTTTAATCGAACCAGTAGGAGCAAGGAAACACCCCAAAGGTGTTACTAGCTGAGCTTTGGCAGGGCGCACTACCGGTGCTAGTAGCAACATGGAGACCTGCACAACACAACCAGAGAACTTTGTCCCCAACTTGCGATGAGGTTGTCGATCTCACCGTGTTTTGCGGAAAACAAAGGATTAAACGTATCGAATGGAAAGAAGTAATAGTTTGCAGAAAGTAAACACAAAGAAGTAAACAGTTGTAGATTGTATGTAAAGAAAAAGGACCGGGATCCATAGTTCACTAGAGGTGGCTCTCCTTAAGATAGATAACATGCTGGGTGAACAAATTACAGCGGGGCAATTGACAAACACCAAGAAAGCAATACATGCATATACTAATCATCTTGACTCCTTTGAGACTTGATTGGGCATTACAACATTATACATAGACCGCCATCCAACTGCATCTATGACTAATAATCCACCTTTAGGTTATCATCCGAACCCCCTCCAGTATTAAGTTGCAAGGAACAAATTATTGCTTTACGAACTGCGTGTAAAGTAAACAATACGATTGTTCTATGAACAAAGGATTGTTGTTTTCTCCCTATTAGCAACAACACATCTAGTACCTTAGAGATTTCTGTCACTTCCCCAGATTACCAGAGGCATGAACCCACTATCGAGCATAAATACTAATCCTTGGAGTTGCTAGCATCTACTTGGCCAAGATAGCTACTAACAACGGAAAGCATGCAAGATCACAAATAACAAAGACATGATAGAATCAATAATCAATCTGAAATAGCATCTCAATATCCATCAGATCCCCGCAAACACAACATGCAGAATTACAAATAGATGATCTTGATCATGAACGGAGCTCACAAGATCTAAACATGAAAGCACAAAGGAGGAGAACCAGCCATGTAGCTACTACATGGATCCGTAGTCCAAGGATGAACTATTCACGCATCACACTGGAGGCTTGCATGGTGATGAAGAAGGCCTCTAGGGTGAATTCCTATCTCTGACAGGGTGCCGGGAAGAGCTTCAGATCCCTCCCGATCTAGGGATGGAGATGACGGCGGCTATAGACTCTTTCGTGGATTTTTGATCGGGAACTTAGGGTTTTCGTCCCGAGGGCAATATATAGGCGGAAGGAGAGGCCGAGGGGGTGCCGGGAGCGGCCACACCACCCCCTAGCGCGGGCCAGGCCTGGCCGTGCGGCCAGGTGGTGTGGTGGCCCCCTGGCCCCTCCCCGTCTCGTATTCTGGCACTTGATGACATCCGGAAAAATAGGCACTTTGGCTTTTGTCCCGTCCAATTCCGAGAATATTCATTTTCTGACTTTCTTGGAACCAAAAACAGTAGAAAACAGCCACCTGGCACTGTGGCTCTTGTTAATAGGTTAGTCCAAGAAATCATAAGAAAAGTACTCCAAAGTTGGAACAAAACACAAGAAAGTGGATAAAACCAAGCATGGAGCATCAAAAATTATAGATACATTTGCAATGTATCACCCCATGTGTGGTTTTGGTAATTAATGACAATCCCTATGGACTAATGTGCAAATTGAGTTTCACTTGTAGGTTTGTCCATTGGCATCTCTTGGACCATGTGTTGGTCTCAAGGTTGAAAAAATAGGAAGCAATGTCCAAGGGCTTTGAGCCTATTGGAATTAAGTAGTAGTAGAAGAAGAAGATCAAGTATGTATTGAACAAGAAGAGGAAGAAGAAGAAGATGGAGTTCCCCATGGCTATCTTCAAGACATCATCAAGAATTGAAGTGCAAGCTCAAGATGCGTCATCTCTAGAAGATCTCATGCTTGAAGCTTGCCATCCTCGGCAATCATGGAATGATGAAGAAAAGTTCGAAGAAGAGGCTTCCCCATGACTATGGGGGATCATTTCTCAAGTCTTCATCAAGCAAGAGCAAGCAAGTGCAATCAAGAAAGGTGATCCATCTTGAGAAGGACAAGACGGTGTACATCAAGCTCGAGGGGAATTCTCAAGGCAAAGGTATGATCTTGATAGGTTTTCTATTTTACTGGTATCTTGTAGAGTTGGGAGACCGGGTTTAGGATAGATGGTCGTACCATCAAGAGGGGCTCTCGAGTGGGTGAATCGTTCGTATCTTTCGGAGAGAGCTCAAACCTTTGCATACATAGTATCATATTTCTTGGTTGTTGTTTGGTTCTTGTCCGTGTGAGGATCTAGAGCTTGTGGTTATCTTCATAACAAACTTTATTTCATCAAAAACAGATTTCCCTTGCATATCCTATTGCGTTTTTGATCTTGCAGGTTTTCCAGCTCCACACCTTGGGAAATATCTCACATATATATTTATGATATTTTCTTCCTTGGTGATACCCCATATTTCCGTCTCCACACCTTGGGAGATATCTCACATATATATTTATGATATTTTCTTCCTTGGTGATACCCAATATTTCCGGATGCAAAAGTTGTGGCAGTTTTGGTTCGGGAATTTTTGCCTCACCGGTAGTTCCGGTGGGCCACCAATAGTACTGCTAGGGCATTTTGCCCCCGGTAGTACTGGTGTTAATTCCGCCCCAAATTCTGGTAACCCCAATTTTGCTTTAGTATGCTCTCTGTTTTGGTCGCGTAATTTTGTGGGAACTTCGACTGGAATTTCTGGAGGTAGTTTCGGCCCGATTTTTTCTATTTCTGCGTCGCTATTTTCTGACCGCTGGCTGAGTGCCAGTGGTAGTTCCACCCGCCCAACGGTAGTATCAGCCGTACTCGTTTTTGTGTTTGTTTGCTTTGCTGTTTTTGGACCGTTACCCGGGTGCCACCGGTAGTACCGGCCATCCATCGGTACTACCGGTCAGGGTCGTAAATGGACCAACAGCAAGATTTGGGATCCCTTTAAAAGGGGCTCCTCATCCCCTTCGTGGGGTTAGCCCGTTTGGACAGTTTTTCACACTCTCTCTCCTCCATTGTTGAACTTGAAGATCTTGCCCTCTCCCTTCTCCCTCCTATGATTCTTGCATATTTTTGAGGGATTTGAGAGAGGAGATCTAGATCTATAACCCCACCAAACCAAATCCCTTCTTTGTGAAGGAATCCTTGGGATCTACATCTTGGAGAATTTTGTGTTCTCCTCTTGTGTTCTTCCTCTCTTATTCCCCAATAGCTTTTGTAGATTTGGTGGAATTTTAGAGAGAAGGACTTGCCTCTTGCATTTGGTGCATAGGTTTGAGTTCTCCTCGGATATTCGGCGAGTTCAAGCCCTTGGGCTTATTTCTCTTGGGTTTTTGGAACCCTAGACGGTTGTGTGGAGTGGTGGTGTGTTCTTGGGACCTCCAATTGAGTTGTGGAGATTCACCAAGCTTGTTGGGCTATTGTGGCATTGTGGAGCCTTTGTGGCATTTCTTGGGAGCCCTCCAATTGAGTTGTGGAGTTTTCCCCAAGCCTTGTACGGGTTCGGTGACCGCCCTCAAGTGTCCCATAGTGGAACGTGACTAGGCCTTTGTGGCGAGCTCACAGGAGAATAGGGTGAGCCTTTTGTGGCGTCGGTGAGTTGTGTGCCTTCGCATCTTGGGGCGAGGCCTTGTGTGGCGTTGGGTGAGCATTGAGCCACCACACCTCGAGGTGAGCCACTTGTGGCGTTCGAAGTACATTGCGCCACCGCACCTCTCCAACAGAGACGTAGCTGATGGGTTCGTAGCATGGAAAACAAAAAATTTCTACCGCAAGAACAAACAAAACGCAGATCTAATCTAGATAAAAGCCAAGATCTAATCTATTAGACATGTGCAACGAGATAGATCTGTACTAACCCTCGTAGAACCGAAAGCGTTACGAGATTAGATCTCGGGGTTGATGTAGTTGATCACTTGCCGATCTCAAGATCGTGTGGACGATCCTTCCGGCGCCGCGTTCCGGCAGCGCTTCCGCAATCGGTCACACGTGCGGAGTCAAAGCAGACCTTCCTCTCCCCGTTCCACCGAGCAGCGGAGGTAGTAGATCTTCTCCACGGAATCCCAGCAGCACGACGGTGTGGTGGTGGTGGAGTAGAGAATTCTGCAGGGCTTCGCCTAAGCCGGAGCAGAGCGAAGGAGGAGAAGAGAGGCGGCGGTAGGGCTTGTTATGAAGGGTGCAAGGGGGTGGCGCCTCCACCCCTCTATTTAAAGGAGGGAGGCGCCATGGGAGGGGGAGTCCTAGTAGGACTCCCCTCCCTTCCTTGGCCGGCGGATTGGGAGGGGGGAGGAATCCTCCTCCCCCACGAATCCGTGTCTTGCCCCACACGAACTCCTTGATCCTTTCTTGGTTTTCAAGCAAACTCCAAGAAATCTCCTAGAACCTTCCGGAACATTTCGAAACCTTCTAGAATCCCCATACAAATACTCCGGAACATTTCCTAACTTAGAAAATGATCCCCAATATATGAATCTTATTCTCCGGACAATTCCGGATCTCCTCGTGATGTCCCGGATCCAATTCGAGACTCCGAACAACGTTCGCTCTCCAACACACATTCCATATCTACTTAAAACAACTTCGAACCTTAAGTGTGTCACCCTACGGTTCGTGAATATGCAGACATAATGGAGACACATCTCCGATCAATAACCATTAGCAGGATCTGGCGATCCATAACGGCTCCCACATACTCAACGATGACTTCGTGATCGATAGAACCATTAACATACGAAACCAATTCCCTTTGTCACGCGATATTCTACTTATCCGAGGTTTGATCGTCGATATCTCCATACCTAGTTCTACCTCGTTAATGATAAGTACTCTTTACTCGTTCCGTGTTATGTCATCCCTTGTGACCTAGTCACATGCTTGCAAGCTAACTAGATGACATTCCACCGAGAGGGCCCAGAGCATATCTATCCGTCATATGGATGGAAAAATCCCAATCTTGGTCCATGCGCTTGAACACATACTTTCAGAATACCCAATGACACCTTTATAACCACCCAGTTACGAAGTGGTGTTTGATGTCATCAAAGTATCCATCCGGTGATGGTGATTAACATAACCTCATGGTCGAAGGATTAGGTTACTATGCGTTTGAAAAGCTTGTAGCAATACGAACTTAATGACTTGATCTTATGCTACGCTTACTATGGGTGTGTGTCCATCACATCATTCTCCTAATGATATGATCTTGTTATTAACGATATCCAATGTCCATGATCAGGAAACCATGATCATCCATTAATTAACAAGCTAGTTTAACAAGAGGCTTACTAGGGACTCTTTTATGTTTACAAAACACACAAGTATTAATGTTTCCAGTTAATACAATTATAGCATGGGATGTAAACATTTATCATAAACATAAAGATATAATAATAACCACTTTATTATTGCCTCTTGGGCATATCTCCAACAGTCTCCCACTTGCACTAGAGTCAATAATCTAGTTAAAAACTTGTGCATTCAACACCTATGGCTTTTTGGTGTTGTATAGACACTATTGCTAGTGGTAAACATAATCTTCGGATCTGACACTTCCAGGTCCGTGTGTATTTGCAGATCCTTGCGTCTCTACGCATTATTCATTCTCCAATGAGATGGCATTTTATAAATTTGGTCCTTTGGTGAGACCTTTAGTTCTTTGGGATTAAATCATGTTGATACAATTGTTATACAATGTATCTTCATAGTATTATCCCGCTATGAACCACACCTAGTTTGATAACAAACTACTTGACGCAAATGCCCTCATTTGCTGCTACAATAGCAGTCATATACTTAGCCTTTTGTTGTAGTATCTGTCACAATGTTTTAACTTTGGTACTCAACCAAATCCGTTATGGAACTTCCTTTCCATTACATTGTGCCACCCATAGGTTAAATTGAGATAAACTTAATTTGTGACAAAACTAGTATCAATGTAACAATTTACAATGAACTATTTGTTACCACTATATAAGTAATATATTCTTAGTTCTTCCAAAGATCATAGGAATATCCCTACTATTGTCCAATGATCATCTTATGAGTCATTCTGGTATATGCTCATAACATTTAGAGCATAGGACATATCTGGATGTGTACATCTCAAAGAATGATTGATCAAAATATTCTTGTGATTTCACCAAGTGTCAAAACACTTGAATCTTGATTCAGTCCTTTTCGTGCATCAAGAACCTTTCTTGTTGTTTCCATATTAAACTCATTCAACATCTTATCTATGTACATTCGGCAAAACCATATTAGCGCCTCAATCTATCCATATAGACATTGATGGCTAATTCTTGGGTTATGCCTAAGTCTTTCATCGAAATGAAATTCTTAACTTGTGTCAATAAAAGATACATCATTTCTAATCAACAATATGTCTTTCACATAATGTATTAGAAATATGTCTTAGCGCTCCGACTTAATTTCTTGCAAAATGCAAACATCTTCATCGTCTCTGATGAAATTAAACCTTTTAACGGTTTCATCACAGTGAAGATTCCAACTCCGCGATGCTCACTTCAACCATTGAAGTTTTGCATACTCTTTTAGCATCCTTTCAATTAACAAAACCCTTTGGATCGTGTCATGTACACGTCCTAGGTAACCATTCTATTAGAAGAACTTGTTTTGTTTGTTCAACTACCATATACCAAAATATATGTAGTGGTTGCTACATTAATCCGTCCAGACTAAATATCGCTATGAAAGATCAAATCTTATCATAGTCAATTCCTTGAACATTGTCGTAAACTCTTTCCGACATGTCGACTATTTCATAGATGTGAAACATCCATGTCTATTTCTTTATAGATCCATATACGACTGTAAGGTCTTGCACCTTTCCAGAGGGTCTTTCAAATTCAAAGATTGATTTCTCGTGTATGGAATTATGACGGATTTTATGGCTTCAAGCCACTTAAAAAAGTCAGGGCCCATCATTGATTATTTGCATGTAGTCGGTTCATCATTGTCAAACAACAATGATTTAACTCTCAAATCTTGGCATTTGATTACTTACCCGACCTACTTGGTTCAATAGGAACTTAGATCCCCGTGACCACATCCTTTGATGCACGTGAGCCATGAGCATTGTTGCTGCCTCCGGGACACTTACCGATGCTGCGCAACTCAGCACATATTAGCCAAGGTTCAACAACCTTGTCAAAGTTCTATTGTCCTCCCACTCGATTTTTCACCAAAAATTCCTTCTCAAGAAACTCGACACTCTAAGCGACAAACAATTTTGTCTTCGGTGTTATGGAGGAATACCCAATAGTTATTCGAAATAACCTACAAACACATGCTCATCCGACTTTGGTTGTAAACATTTTACTTATGCCTAGCATACCAAAAATTTAAGAAAGGACAACCTGGGTTTTATCCCAAACCATGAATTATATGGTGCCATTTCAACGGATCATGATGGAGCTCTTTTTAGTGTAAAAGCGATAGTCACTAAAGCTTTAATCTTTAAAATATAATGGCAGTTCTATAAATGACACCTTTGATCTTACCATGTCTAATAAGGTTTCATTACATATCTCAAACACTCCATACTCCTATGGTGTTTCGGGAAATGCAAATCCATGGAACGATTCCTCAAATCTTAGGTATTTTGCTAAACTTGTAACTCAAACATCTTTATGATCCAATCATAAACTTTTTATTTATTTTCTTGTTACAATAATTTTCCACTTCATCTTGAAAGTCTTTGAACATTTTCAAATGTTTCATACTTCTTCCTTATTGAGTAAGTATATACATATACTCACTCAAATCTTCGGAGAAAGCATATGAAGTTGAAATCCATCGCCCACGACTACACATAATGGACTATATACATCAATATGTACAAATTCCAATCAGTTAGTCGTCCGTTCCTCTTTTGGCCTACGAACGGAGTTTTAATTATCTCCAGGAAAGTATCACAAGCGTCATTTGATCAAAATCATAGACTCCAAAAATCCATCAACATGGAGTTTCTTCATGTATCCCTTTCAATATAATTTAAACGGCGATGTCACTTCGCAAGTGATCTTTCAATCATTTGTCTTGCGACATTTTAGCATTAGTTTTATGGTCGTTATTTCTCCAACCAGACTTGTATATCATCCATCTATTATGGAATACGGTAATTATTTGAACAACCTATTGTCGTCATAATACCTGATCAAAATAACAATTATTAAAACAAATCTTGAAGGCAAGCTTTGATGTTAACGAGCAACATAACAACCCTTTGTTTGTTTTCGATGAACATCATCACATATTCTCTTGCTAGTTACTTAGGCCATTGTAGTTCATGAATTGTGTTGTCCTGTATGACACTTCATACCAACCAATTCGGTATCCAATACCGCAGAACTACATTGTTTAACAAGCAAGGAATACAGCCATAACATGTATCTTCTATATACCTAAGTTGGACATCTCCAATCTTTTCTTTTCTGCCAAATATTTTATAGATTCTCTTTCAACAATTCCTTTTCTTTTAAAAGAATCTACCAACATCAATAGTGGTGTCATTCACATGACACAAAGTACAAAGTGTGTATAGTCATATACTAATACCTTTGGACTTGCACTTTGAAGTGGATCACCTTCAACTTCACAGAGTAAACGGAGTTTGCTAAAAGTTTGCAATATGACTTTTAAACTTTAGATTGACACTCAAAACAATACGATACCAGTTCGTAAAGCAAATATCCAGAATTTCTATAGTTCTACTATCTCAACTATAACTAAGCGTAAGGTGGTGAACGGATGCCAATGACTACAACAAACTATGCAAATTCACTTTGATTGTGTTTATGATAAATTGTGTTCAACTTAATCATATTACTATATGAACTCCCACTAAAAACAACATCCCTCGATTTGTTTTAGTGATTACACGAACCAAATCCACTACACCAAGTCCGATCATCACGTGAGATGATGTAGTTTTAATGGCGAACAATCATCATGTTCATCATATCATATATATGACTCATGCTCTACCTTCGGTATTCCATGTTCCAAGACCATGTCTGTACATGCTAGGCTCGTCAAGGTTAACCTTAGTATCCACATGTGCAAATATGGCTTGCACCTGTCGTATGCACACGTAGAATCTATCACACCTGATCATCACGAGATGCTTCGAAACGACGAGTCTTAGCAATGGTGCCAACTAAGGACGAACACTTTATTACTTGATATTTAGTGAGAGGGATCATCTTATAATGCTACCGTCGCGATCTAAGCAATACAAGATGCATAAAGGATTAACATCACAGGCAATTCATAATTAGTGTGATATGATATGGCCCTTTCTTCTTATGCCTTTGATCTCCATCTCCAAAGCACGAACATGATCTCCGTCATCACCAGCATGGCGTCAAGGTCAGTGGTGCCGCTTCATGGTTGTCCATCATCACTAGAAACTATTACAACTACTTGGAACAAAGCTATTACAAGATGAATAGACACGCATGTCTTAACAGAATTAAAGACAACCATTAGGCTCCTGCCGGTTGCCATATTACAACAAGGATCATTGCATACATCAAATACAATCATAATCACATGATGGCCATATCACATCACAAAACCCCTACAAAAACAAGTTAGACGCCTCTAATTTTCTTTGCATGTTTTACGTGGTTTGGGGCTTTCGAATAAGAACGGATCTTACCTACGAAACTGAAACCACAACGTTGATACAAGTGCTATCAAGTGCACAATGTAGATTGGATCTTTACTATGGTGGGAGAGACAGTCACCCGCAAAGCCACTTGTGCAAAGCAAGTTACACGTCAAGCGTGGAGCAAGTCTCATGTGCGATGACATGTAAGGTTAGCCCGAGCCGCTTCATCCCACCATACCGCAAGATGCAAAGTACACAAAGCAAAAGACGGCACGAGCACCAACGCCCACAACATCATTGTGTTCTACTCGTGCAACAGATCTACGCATAGATACGGCTCTGATACCACTGATGGGTTTGTAGCATGGAAAACAAAAAATTTCTACCGCAAGAACGAACAAAACCCAGATCTAATCTAGATAAAAGCCAAGATCTAATCTATTAGACATGTGCAACGAGATAGATCTGTACTAACCCTCGTAGAGACGAAAGCGTTACGAGATTAGATATCGGGGTTGATGTAGTCGATCACTTGACGATCTCAAGATCGTGTGGACGATCCTTCCGGCGCCGCGTTCCGGCAGCGCTTCCGCAGTCGGTCACACATGCGGAGTCGAAGCAGACCTTCCTCTCCCCGTTCTAGCGAGCAGCGGAGGTAGTAGATCTTTTCCACGGAATCCCAGCAGCACGATGGTGTGGTGGTGGTGGTGGAGTAGAGAATTCTGCAGGGCTTCGCCTAAGTCAGAGCAGAGCGAAGGAGGATAAGAGAGGCGGCGGCTAGGGCTTGTTATGAAGGGTGCAAGGGGGTGGCGCCTCCACCCCTCTATTTAAAGGAGGGAGGCGCCATGGGAGAGGGAGTCCTAGTAGGACTCCCCTCCCTTCCTTGGCCGGCGGATTGGGAGGGGGGAGGAATCCTCCTCCCCCACAAATCCGTGTCTTGCCCCCACACGAACTCCTTGATCCTTTCTTGGTTTTCAAGCAAACTCCAAGAAATCTCCTAGAACCTTCCGGAACATTTTGAAACCTTCTAGAATCCCCATACAAATACTCCGGAACATTTCCTAACATAGAAAATGATCCCCAATATATGAATCTTATTCTCTGGACAATTCCGGATCCCCTCGTGATGTCCCGGATCCAATCCGAGACTCCGAACAACATTCAGTCTCCAACGCACATTCCATATCTACTTAAAACAACTTCGAACCTTAAGTGTGTTACCCTACGGTTCGTGAATATGCAGACATAATAGAGACACATCTCCGATCAATAACCATTAGCGGGATCTGGAGATCCATAACGGCTCCCACATACTCAACGATGACTTCGTGGTCGATAGAACCATTAACATACGAAACCAATTCCCTTTGTCACGCGATATTCTACTTATCCGAGGTTTGATCGTCGGTATCTCCATACCTAGTTCTACCTCGTTACTGATAAGTACTCTTTACTCGTTCTGTGTTATGTCATCCCTTGTGACCTAGTCACATGCTTGCAAGCTAACTATATGACATTCCACCGAGAGGGCCTAGAGCATATCTATCCGTCATATGCATGGACAAATCCCAATCTTGGTCCATGAGCTTCAACACATACTTTCAGAATA
Source organism: Avena sativa (assembly GCA_916181665.1). NCBI lineage: Eukaryota > Viridiplantae > Streptophyta > Magnoliopsida > Poales > Poaceae > Avena > Avena sativa. The sequence goes on from OV702289.1 coordinate 599,729,170, forward strand.
CCCAAAGACACCTTTATAACCACCCAGTTACGAAGCGGTGTTTGATGTCATCAAAGTATCCATCCGATGATGATGATTAACATAACCTCATGGTCGAAGGATTAGGTTACTATGCGTTTGAAAAGCTTGTAGCAATACGAACTTAATGACTTGATCTTATGCTACGCTTACTATGGGTGTGTGTCCATCACATCATTCTCCTAATGATATGATCTTGTTATTAACGACATCCAATGTCCATGATCAGGAAACCATGATCATCCATTAATCAACAAGCTAGTTTAACAAGAGGCTTACTAGGGACTCTTTTATGTTTACAAAACACACAAGTATTAATGTTTCCAGTTAATACAATTATAGCATGGGATGTAAACATTTATCATAAACATAAATATATAATAATAACCACTTTATTATTTCCTCTTGGGCATATCTCCAACAATAGCTGCTTTGGAAGTGAACTTCGATAAACAAATCATTGTCTCCATGTCCATCGGTTATCTCTCAACCGAGCCCTTTACTTATGCAATTTACTTTGTGATAGCCATCGTGCTTGAAGTATTATATCTTGCTATCACCTTGTTGCTTGTCTATCTTAGCATAGGTTGTTGGTGCACTTAATTTAACCTAGTTGATATAGGTTTTGGCTTGATAAATTAAACATTAAGTTTTATTCCACATTTATTTGAGCCTAAACCGTAATAATTTTAAAACACCTATTCACCCTCCCCTCTAGGCGACGTCCATTTCCCTTTCAATTGGTATCAGAGCGAGGTCTCTCACTTCTTAGGCTTCACCACCTCGAGAGTAAGGATGTCTCCTAGGGGTTTAGTGCACTCTCACACATATACATTTGATGGCATAATTATGATGTTTGGCGTATGTGCATGCTTTGTCATTTCCGGGTCATTGACCCAAATATTGAGTGAATTCTTGATATGGGCTTGTCTCCTCCTAAGGATCCCCAAAATCTATCTTTGGAGGAGGATACAAACTCTTATCTCGAATCTCAAGCATCTAATGTGGTTGTTAATGTTGTGAGCTTTGTAGTTCTTTCCTCAATCATGCCTTTTCGTAATGCTCATGATATTTGGACCAAGCTTCAAGCAAAATATGATGTGTCCAAGTTTAATGAGGATGATCGTGTTCCGTCCACCTTCGACCGTGATGATTTCTCATCTCTTCCATTACACCAACATGTGGGTTGTCACAAGGTAATGATATGGTGAGTGGTGATAGAACTTGCAATGTGGATAGTGAGCTTGCCATTCATGATCCTTCATATCCATCTCATTGCAATGTTGTATCTTTGGGCATGAAGAATTGTAGTACTATATTTGATTTACATCCTAATATTGATTTCCCTTGCATATCATGTAGAAATGGATTAAATATATCTCATGATGATATGCTTTCTTTGCCTTGTTACCATGATAAATGTGCTTCTATTTCTTCTAGTACTTGTGTTGCTAACCATGTAGAGGAAATCAAAGAATGTGTGGGCCAAGGCAAGGTTTCTATTGGAGCTTCATGTGTTCCCCCATCATCACCTTATCCCAACATTCACTTATAATTCATGGCTAAGTAATCAAAGGTAACTTCTCCTTTGGACCCGAATGCACCTCATAATGATGTGAATGTTGACTTAGATGAGGTAGATGATGATGTTGCTTCTTTAAAAGAGAAGGGGGAGCTAGTCCTTCGTGCTCTACACAAAAATAAAAATGCTTGCTCTACTTTCATTGAAATCTTGAACTTAGCCATTGAATGTGAGCAACTAATTTATGAGCATGAGGACATGATACATTGAAAATGTATCTATAATTTTTGATGTTCCATGCTTAGTTTTATCTACTTTCTTGTGTTTTGTCCACACTTTGGAGTACTTTTCATATGATTTCTTGGACTAACCTATTAACAAGAGCCACAGTGCCAGCTGCCTGTTTTCTGCTGTTTTTGGTTCCAGGAAAGTCATAAAATGAATATTCTCGGAATTGGACGGGACAAAAGCCAAAGTGCCAATTTTTCCAGAAGACTCCAGGAGCCAGAATATGGGGCCGGGGCCCAGCCACACCACCTGGCCGCGCAGGCTGGGCCTACCGCGCTAGGGGTGGTCTGGCCGCCCCAGACTCCCCCTCGGTCTCCCTCTTCGCCTATAAGTTGCCTTCTGACCTAAAAACTCAGGGGGGTTCGATGTTTTTCCAGAAGGAGTTCCGCTCCGCCGCCACCACCAGATTCCACGAAACAACACCAGAAACTCCGTTCTGGCACCCTGCCGGGACGGGGAATTGGAGGAGATCATCACCACCATCATCACCATCGCTTCTCCATCGACCATCCATGTTTCCCCCATCTATGAGTGAGTAATCCCCCGCTGTAGGCTATGGGGATGGTAGGGATTGGATGAGGTCGTTCATGTAATGGCATCAGATTGTTAGGGCATGGTGCCTAGTATCTTTTATTAGTGCTTTATGACTTTGTTGCAACTTGTTATGCTTAATGTTTGTCACTAGGGCCCGAGTGCCATGATTTCAGATCTGAACATGTTATTGATTCATTATCGTAGTATTGTTTATGGTCCTATATGCTAGTTGTATACACACGTTGTTGTCTGGAACCAATGGCCCCGAAGTGACAGAAATCGAGATAACCAGAGGGAATGGCTTTGATGTGAGGATCACATGTGTTCATGGAGTGTTAATGCTTTGCTCCGGTGCTCTATTAAAAGGAGCACCTTAATTGCCAGTAGTTCCCTTGAGGGCCCGCTGCAAACGGGCTGACAGGACAAAAGATGTTGTGCAAGTTCTCATTGCGAGCACGTATGACTATATATGGAACACATGCCTAGGATTATCTAGTACTTGGATGCTTTATCTTATTTATCTGCAATTGCCCTATGTTCTGATTGCCATGTGAATTGTCTTGTCCATGCAACGCCCGTCCATCCATCCCTATGCCTACCGTACTCAAATTCTACTGTTTACTGCTAGTATTACTGTTGTCTTTACTTTACTATTGCTACTACAAAACTGTTGCTACTGATAAACTAATGTGAGCAAGATTGTTTCCAGGTGCAGCTGAATTGACAACTCAGTTGTTAAGGCTAATAAATATTCTTTGGCTCCCCTTGTTTCGAATCAATAAATTGGATTTCACTTCCCTCGAAAATACTGCGATACACCCCTTATACTTGTGGGTCATCAAGACTATTTTCTAGCGCCATTGTCGGGGAGCATAGCTTTATTCATCAAGTCCACTGGAATCACTATTGTTCAAGATTAGTTTATTTCTGCCTTGTTTGCTTATTTCTTTATCAAAAATACAAAAAATTAGTTCCTACTCTAGTTGTTATTTTCGCTGGTCTGTTATTGTCTTGCTTTATCATGCTTGTGGTCAATGATTGGTTTCTTTGAAACAGAATCTTATTGGCAAGGTGGGTTCACGGAAGATTAAAAATATTATTATAAGGAACACCGCTTGTCACAAAAAGGGAAACACTAATGGGAACAAATTGATAAATTGTATACCATTGCTAGAAATGTGTGCTCTACTTATAATGTTACTTATTGCTTTGATAAATCTTGTTGCTGTAGGAGCTACAAACACCTCCCTTTTCAGTGTGAGTATAATGATAATGTTACCATATCTTGTTATGTTAAAAGGAATTATGACTTTTATGATGTGGAACAAATTGAGGAATTTATTGCTTGGAAGGGTGCATTTGAACTTGCTAGTTTGCTTGAAAATATTGATGATTCACCTTATAAACATGAGGTTTATGATATACTTAAATTTTTCTTTGATAATTACAAGGAATAAAATGGCTATATTCTTACATTAATAGAGGCTTTCCACAAATGGAAGAGACTAATGCCTTGCAGGATCCTATGGAAGAAGAAATTGATGAACCTGAAATCTCATTAGATGAAAAGAGGAGAAGAGTGATGAACAAAAGGAGGAAGAATGGATTAGAAACCCATGCCTACCTTCTAATGATAGTAACTCTTTATCCCTTACATTATTTGATTGTCCCCCATGCTTACTAAAGAATGATGAATGTTATGTTCCTGAGGATTCTTTTGAAGATGTTTATAATAAAGCTCTAGTGCTTGTAGATCATGAAAAGCATGCTTTATGTGATAATTATATTGTTGAGTTTATTCATGAGGCTACTGAAAATTATTATGAGAGAGGAAAATATGGTTGTAGAAGTTTTCATGGTATTGAAACACCTCTCTATGTGCTGAAAGTTTTGAAGTTACTCTTGTTTTATCTCCCTATGCCTGTCACTTTGTTCTTTGTGAATTTATTTGCATACACGATTCCTATGCATAGGAAGTGGGATAGACTTAAATGTGTTTTGAATTTGCTTCTTGGTTCTCTCTTTTACTTCAACTCATATTTCTTATGTGAGCATCCTCTCAAACTATCATGCTTGAAGATGATAAGATGTCCATTATTCTTGGGAGACCTTTTCTTAATACTGCAGGAGCTGTTATTAATTGTAATCAAGGAAAGGTGACTTTCAATGTTAATGACAAGGAACATACTGTATATTTCCGCAAGAAGATTGAAAGGACTTATGTTTTGAATTCAATTGAACATGTTGAGGGCATTCAAGTTGGAGGGATATATTGTCCCATACCAAGAGAAAAGTTTGAAACTATTATGATTGGGACCATTGCTATCAAAGTTGAGGTAACATAAACACTAGTGGAATACAAAGTTTTGTCTCATATGAAATTGTTTTGGTAGAAAGGCCTGATCAACCTTGTTAACAAAATAATTTCATTGAACAAAACAATGTTTTCACCATGATTATCTCCGCTTACTTCTATTCTATCCATTTTAGTTTTTGCTTATGCCTAACTTAAAGGCGTTAAAGAAAAGTACTTATTGGGAGATAACCCAACAGTTTTAGATGAGTCTTGGAAGTTATTACTTCAGTAATAACCGCACCTTATCCTTTTTATTTGCTTTTTGTGTCAAGAGTAAGTGACGAGGTTTCAACTCGTCAATGCCCATTGTTATGGACTTGGGTTTTGGAGAAGATGGGGATGCTGGAGATCGTGGCACGGTTAACAGACAAGCAACCAGGGGACACGGGATTTACCCAGGTTCAGGCCCCCGGAGGGAAAACCCTACTCCTGCTTGTCTGCTCTTTTATTGCGGCGGAACCGAAAGTTACAGGGTGCACAGATTCGATCTGGCGTGGAGGTGTGTATGTCGTAATCGCTGGGTGTAATCGTTGTTGGGTGTCCTCCTCGTTGGACCCTCCTAGCCTTTATATATGGGGAGGCTAGGTCTCGGGTACCGATACGAGTAGGTTACAAGTTGTATTGAAACTCTAGTCTTGTTCTTCAAGGATCCGAAGGCGTCATGGGCCTGGGCCACCCGAAAATCTTCATGGGCTAGCGTATATTGGCCGTGGGCCTTCCTTGGGCTGGACCAGGTATGCTGAAGTTACGTACCCGTAGGGTATAACCATGTCAGTAGCCCCCGAGTGTTTAGTCGAATCGTAGATTCGGCTGAGGACTCTTCAATCCTTCGGGTGTAACTCTGTCTTTCAAGAGAATGTGTAGGGATTGTTGATGCGTGTGCCTGACTCACCCGACGGATCAGGGTCAGTTAATCGTCTTAGGACAAAACAACACGATCTTCTTCAGGTGCAAGTCCCTCGACTCGAACCCGGAACATATGCTGGCGTAATTCGACTCAGGCCGCGGAGGACTTACAGGAGTGGAATTCCAGTGTTTTTAAATGATGTACCCAACGCGTCCGTCGGGATTTTTCATCGTACCTGCTGGTACGGATTCATACTAGTAGAGCGCAGTCAGGTGCGTTGCCAGGCCATCAGATGATATCTGTAGGTCTTATCTTTGCGTCGCAGACGCAGCATCCGAATGTTTATCACCGCGGAGGTGTTTCGGGTGGCCAAGGAGGATGTTACTCACTTATCATTAATTGGGGCAGAGTTGCCAAAAAGTTTTTGCATGCGGATCCGGAAGATCGTAGTCGAAGATTTCATAGGGTGCGCGACCAGCGCTCCCTATGGGAGTAGCCCCCGAGTGTCTGTTCGAGTCGTAGACTCGAGCGGGGACTTTTAGTGCAAGCATTGCTCAGTTGTTTAGTCCGTAGGACTCGAAAAATTTCGGATGCTGAAATCCTTCCTCCCTATGGGAGTAGCCCCCGAGTCCGTAGTGGAGTCGTGGACTCGACGTAGGACTCGAAGCTCTTGTGTGTGAACGGCCATCGCTCCAGTTTGGAGTAGCCCCCGAGTGTCTGGCGGAGTCGTAGACTCGGGCAGAGACTCGAGTCTTGTATCATGCAACGGTAGTAGGAAAATCTCGTGGGCGTACCGCTGACCCGGAAGTACGATTCGGCTGAGGACTCTTTAATCCTTCGGGTGTAACTCTGTCTTTCAAGAGAATGTGTAGGGATTGTTGATGCGTGTGCCTGACTCACCCGACGGATCAGGGTCAGTTAATCGTCTTAGGACAAAACAACACGATCTTCTTCAGGTGCGAGTCCCTCGACTCGAACCCGGAACATATGCTGGCGTAATTTGACTCAGGCCGCGGAGGACTTACAGGAGTGGAATTCCAGTGTTTTTTAAATGATGTACCCAACGCGTCCGTCGGGATTTTTCATCGTACCTGCTGGTACGGATTCATACTAGCAGAGCGCAGTCAGGTGCGTTGCCAGACCATCAGACGATATCTGTAGGTCTTATCTTTGCGTCGCAGACGCAACATCCGAATGTTTATCACCACGGAGGTGTTTCGGGTGGCCAAGGAGGATGTTACTCACTTAGCATTAATTGGGGCAGAGTTGCCGAAAAGTTTTTGCATGCGGATCCGGAAGATCGCAGTCGAAGATTTCATAGGCTGCGCGACCAGCGCTCCCTATGGGAGTAGCCCCCGAGTGTCTGTTCGAGTCGTAGACTCGAGCGGAGACTTTTAGTGCAAGCATTGCTCAGTTGTTTAGTCCGTAGGACTCGAAAATTTTCGGATGCTGAAATCCTTCCTCCGAGGGATAGCGCCTGCAGATTGGGCGGCGGCGGGTTAGGCGTGTCTTCGTCGGTTTGGATGATTGCGGCGCACAGATAGCGCCTGCAGATTGGTTGGCTGCTGCCGCAGCTTTCGGATTCGGAAACGTAGGTCCCTTCATCCGAAGGTGGATCGCACAGATCGGAGTTGCAGCAGCTGCTGCTGTAGAACTCATCTGTTGATGGTGACGTGCGTAGCACGGGGTGTGGAGCCCATGAAGCGGGCCTGATCGGCGGCACGGGCATCCGCTCGGGGAGGCGAAGGGTGCCAGCTTGTCCCACCTGGAAGCAGAAGCTCCCGAATAGAATTTCGAGTCCGTCACCTACGGCTCGAAATCCTTCATGGTGGCCAGCGAGTGGGCGGTGAAGTCGAAAGCGCTGAAGAGGAGGTGATTCTCCGTCGCCGAGGAGTTGTAGATCGATCGGGTCGGAACCGTCACGACCGCACAATCAGCAGCCCCAGTTCCCACAGACGGCGCCAATTGACGAGGTTTCAACTCGTCAATGCCCATTGTTATGGACTTGGGTTTTGGAGAAGATGGGGATGCTGGAGATCGTGGCACGGTTAACAGACAAGCAACCAGGGGACATGGGATTTACCCAGGTTCAGGCCCCCGGAGGGAAAACCCTACTCCTGCTTGTCTGCTCTTTTATTGCGGCGGAACCGAAAGTTACAGGGTGCGCAGATTCGATCTGGCGTGGAGGTGTGTACGTCGTAATCGCAGGGTGTAATCGTTGTTGGGTGTCGTCCTCGTTGGACCCTCCTAGCATTTATATATGGGGAGGCTAGGTCTCGGGTACCGATACGAGTAGGTTACAAGTTGTATTGAAACTCTAGTCTTGTTCTTCAAGGATCCGAAGGCGTCATGGGCCTGGGCCACCCGAAAATCTTCATGGGCTGGCATATATTGGCCGTGGGCCTTCCTTGGGCTGGACCATATATGCTGAAGTTACGTACCCGTAGGGTATAACCATGTCAGTAACCTCTAATGAGAGAGAAGTAATGATTGGGAAAGTTGCTGTTCCAAAACAGATTTCTGTGCTTCACCGTAAAAATTCGTGCAAAATCTTTGTAAGTCAATTTGAGGCGTGAATTTTTTTGCTTCTGCCCTAGGTTGTTATCTAACTTTAGTTAGTTCAACACTTTTTGATTTGAGCAACAAAAGGTCTTCAAAAAAATTTGTCTTTACCTGCTGGTCTGTTTTGACAGGTTTTTGCCATTTTTTGCATTTGCTTCTTGTTGGTTCCTTTTTTAGTTCTTTTGGGAATTGAGCTTTTTGAGGGAAGTGCTACAGTATATGGTGTTTTAATGGAAGTTTTATTGGTGTTAGAATTGAACCTAAAGACTTATTATCTTGAGTGCCCTAATGTTGCTAATAAAGATTGTGTGAAGTTTTGTATTAAGGAAAAATTTCAGGTGTATGGAAGGAATGAGTAATTAGATGAAGGATGGAATAAAGCTCAAGCTTGGGGATGCCACGCGTGTCACCCCAAGAAATATCCAAGAGGTACAAGCGTCAAAGCTTGGGGATGCCCAAGGCATCCCCTCTTCATCAATAAAAATCCCAGGTTTCTTCCAAACACTTTATTTTTATTGTTTCATGCACAGTTGTGTTGTTCTTGGAGCGTCTTCTTTTTCGTTTTCGTTTTGGTTTTTAGTTTGCGTGGTTTGCTTAGTTTTCTGAATAAATTGGTTGGACCTCCTCTTTCATGCATTGGTTTTCAAATAGTTTGGTTTGGTTTGGAAAAGAGTAGGAAAGTTCATGCTTAAGTGGTAAAGAGAGCTTGTTTTTGACTGTGGCCTATGCTTTGTCATGCCATGCTTGATATTGTTTTGGCTTTATGCTTAGTATTATTTGATGTAGCATGACTTGTTATAAACAATTGAGATTGCTTAATGTGCCTTGGATAAATCATGCGTTGTTTTAGCATATTAAAGCATAGTATTGTGGTATTCTCCTTTGATTCTTTATTTGGGTTGACTTGGCGCTTGCTCACACCATGTTATGACTATCCCAAGTCACCATAATCCTTTATGATCCTTTAGTTTTCAACTTGTAGTATCACTTTATGCTTTGATTAATGATGTTTTGTCGCTCTGCATGATTATGGCCATTATTGCTCTCTTAGTTTGTTGCTCCCAGTCTTTTGCTAGCCTCCACCACCAAGTATGAGTTCCACTCATGCATCCAACTCCCTAAACCAAGTTATTCCAAAGATTCCACCATACCTACCTACTAGCATATGCTATTCCAAGTATATTCATGTTTTTGTTTACCTTTCGAATTAAACTTGTTATGAGAAAACTAGTGATTAAAGCTCTCACGAACTTGATGGCACACTTTACTTTTCTTGCCCTTAATAAACTTGAACCATTGTGTCGTCTATGTTGTATATGCTTGCACTTATTTGTTGGGGATTAGCAGAACCATGCTGTCATGGGGAACGCTTTCAACATTGCACTGGTACTTTGTACCTAGTTGATATCATGCTATTTTGTCTATGGATGTCGTCAGTGTGAAATGAAAGGGGAGCTTGTAAGTCCATGGAGTTATGTATATGTGTTAGAGAAACACCTGGGCCGCTGGTCTAATCCATGTTGACATGGTGGAAACCTGCAGCGTAACCATAATGAGCTGTCTATGAAGCATTCTTCTTATAAAAAAAGAGTCCGATATTGAGAAAAAAAGAGAAAAAGAAAAAAAGAGATACATGAAAAGAGGAAAGAGAGAAAAAAGCACCATATTTCCATGGTAAATAAGAAGATTGCTGAGATGCTCGTTGTCATTTTGATATGGGGATTCTTCCGTATCATCGGGCAAGGGGTACCCCGTTGGCGGTTCTCTATGATACACATGTACTTACGATGACAAGAACTTACCGGTAACTAAAGTTGAGTAGCATGAGGAGCGGCCCTCGTATTCAAGGGACATGAGATTTCTAACCTATACTTAGTCAAGCTTGTACACCATAGTTTGTTCACTTTAACCTTAATCACTTCAAGATGCTTATGTTAGGGGCAATGAGAACTGAAAGCTATTAAGTACCATAATTTTTGGAAGCTCTTTATGAGACTTAAATCCCTACTTCCTTCTATGAAGGCCCTTCTTCCACTTATATATTGAGTCTCCACCTTCTATCTTTATGCACCTACTTTGAGAGCATAGTGGCCATTCTTAGTTCTATGTGCATTGTCCCAAGACTTGTTGATTAATGCATACCTTGATATTGCTTGTTTTAAACTAATTGTATCTAGTCACTCTTATGAACTTTGAAGGTGTCCTATGCATTTATATTTGCTACTCTATGAGGGACAAGCTGAATACTACTATGCTATGTTTTCTTTATGTGAAACAAACAAACGTCTTGTAAAGCATTGTTATTCATGAATCTTTTGTTTGTGCCTTTTCATGTTGCATCATAGTTTCTTCGTCTTATTGCTAGAACTTTGTCTTTCATGTTATGATTGAAGTACTATGATCCTAGCTTTGAATGTTTTACAAATACTTTGATCAAGTTTATGATGGTGCATGTCACCGCAAAAATTATTCTTTCTTTTTATCACTTACTTACTCGAGGACGAGCAGGAGTTAAGCTTGGGGATGTTGATACATTGCAAATCTATCTATAATTTTTGATGTTCCATGCTTGGTTTTATCTAATTTCTTGTGTTTTGTCCACACTTTGGAGTACTTTTCATATGATTTCTTGGACTAACCTATTAACAAGAGCCACTGTGCTAGCTGCCTGTTTTCTGCTGTTTTTGGTTCCATGAAAGTCAAAAAATGAATATTCTCGGAATTGGACGGGACAAAAGCCAAAGTGCCCTTTTTCCAGAAGACTCCCGGAGCCATATGAGACGAAGTTGGGCTGGGGCCCAGCCACACCACCTGGCCGCGCGGGCTGGGCATGGCCACGCCAGCGGGTGGTCTGGCCGCCCCAGACTACCCCTTGGTCTCCCTCTTCGCCTATAAGTTGCCTTCTGACCTAAAAACTCAGAGGGGTTCGACATTTTTCCAGAAGGAGTTCCGCTCCGCCGCCACCACCAGATTACACGAAACAGCACCAGAAACTCCGTTCTGGCACCCTGCCAGGACGGGAAATTGGAGGAGATCATCACCACCATCATCACCATCGCTTCTCCATCGACCATCCATGTTTCCCCCATCTATGAGTGAGTAATCCCCCGCTGTAGGCTATGGGGATGATAGGGATTGGATGAGATCGTTCATGTAATGGCATCAGATTGTTAGGGCATGGTGCCTAGTATCTTTTATTAGTTCTTTATGACTTTGTTGCAACTTGTCATGCTTAATGCTTGTCACTAGGGCCCGAGTGCCATGATTTCAGATCTGAACATGTTATTGATTCATTATGATAGTATTGTTTATGGTCTTATCTGCAAGTTGTATACACACGTTGTTGTCTGGAAGTAATGGCCCCGAAGTGACAGAAATCGGGATAACCGGAGGGAATGGATTTGATGTGAGGATCACATGTGTTCATGGAGTGTTAATGCTTTGGTCCGGTGCTCTATTAAAAGGAGCACCTTAATTGCCAGTAGTTCCCTTAGGCCCCGCTGCAAACGGGCTGGCAGGACAAAAGATGTTGTGCAAGTTCTCATTGCGAGCACGTATGAGTATATATGGAACACATGCCTAGGATTATCTAGTACTTGGATGCTTTACCTTATTTATCTGCAATTGCCCTATGTTCTGATTGCCATGTGAATTGTCTTGTCCATGCAACACCCGTCCATCCATCCCTATGCCTACCGCACTCGAATCCTACTGTTTACTGCTATTCTTACTGCTGTCTTTACTTTACTATTGCTAATACAAAAGTGTTTCTACTGATAAACTGTTGTGAGCAAGATTGTTTCCAGGTGCAGCTGAATTGACAACTCAGTTGTTAAGGCTTATAAATATTCTTTGGCTCCCCTTGTGTCGAATCAATAAATTGGGTTTCACTTCCCTCGAAAATACTACAATACACCCCCTATACTTGTGGGTCATCAGGACACTATTGAAAAAAATGAGTAGTCTTGATCGTGAGTATGCTAATGACATTGCAAACCTAAATGAAGCTCTTAAAGAGGAACAAACCCCCAACGAATCTCTTGAGGAGACCTTTTATCTAGAGCTATCTAGATTGAAGAAAACTCATGATAGAGAATTTTAGGTGGCAAGTGCCCTTCAAATTAAAAATGATGAGATCGAAGTTTCTTATGCTAAACTCCTTTTGAGCACCTCAACAATGTCTCTAGGGTCATCAAGGGGGAGCTCATCAAACTGACCGAGTCACATGAGCAACTTAAAGCTTCTTATTCAAAAGAGCTTCCCAAGTTGCCCTCACCTCTTACTACTATTGATGGTGCTTGTGCTACTAACTGTACTTCTTGTGAAGCATCTATTTTGAAGGAGAATGTTGAGCTAAAGTCTCAACTTGCTTTGCTAACTAGAAACTATAGGAAGTTGGAATAAAATCATGCTAAGCTCTCAAGATCGCATGAGGATCTTCTAGTTTCTCATGGTAGGCTAAAGTTGGCTCTTGAGGCCACTATTTCAAAGGTAACATCGAGTGAGCCTCATGTGGACAATATCACTAATTCTACTCCTAGTGTCATATTGCCATGTGCTAGTCCTTGTGATTCATCATCTCATAACCATGCTATATCTTGTGATGAATTTCATCCCTTGCCTTGTGCATCTATTTCCTCTAGTATTGTTGTTGATACTAACCATGTAGAGGAAAACATGAATCTCAAGGCTCAAGTCACTTCTTTGAAGAATGACTTAAAGAAGTGTCATGAAGGGAAGACCACTCTCAAGAACATCTTGGGTGTGCAAAGATCCCCAAATGACAAGAGTGGGCTTGGATACAACTCCAACATAAAGAACAAGCCCACCGACAAGTTGAAGCACAAGGGCAACAAGAAGAATGGCCAAGGTCAAGTGAAGAATCCGGCCAACATAGTGTGCTTCAAGTGCAAGGAAGAAGGGCATCATGTGAGATGTAGAAGAAGCAACAAGGGAATCGTCCTCAAGCTCCACCTCAAGCTAGAAGTGGGCCTCTTCCCAAGAAGCAAGCTCTTCCGCAAGGGGTGGCATCTTCCAAGAAGAAGGATAGCAAGAGAAGAACTTCCTACATATGCCGCGAGAAGGGGCACCTTTCTTCCTCATGCACCATGGGTAACTCCTCATCCAAGCCTATCTTGATTGATGATGTTTATTCTCTTCGTAACGATGAGGTGGGCAATGTGTTTGCCAAATATGTTGGTGCCCAATGTGGTGTCAAGAAAAGAACCATTTGGGTGGCCAAGCCTATTGTGACTAACTTCTTAGGACCCAACTTGGTTGGGGACCAACAAGCTAAAACTTGATCAATAGGTGTTGCTGGAGGGCATTGGAGGCTTGGCTACATTATGAAGAATTGAGGGATCTTCATCATTTATTTTTATCATGTTAAGGCAATTGGATTATCTTGCTTCGATCTTATATCCAATGTTCCTCCTTGCGGTAACATGTGCTTAACTCATTTACATTGAAAGTTACTTTCTCCCTTATGCATATGTGGTTTTATACCTTGCATGTGTTCGTATATGTTGTGCTTCCCTCATACTTATATTGAGTTGTAAAGTATATTTGTGTATGTTGGTTGGCACATCATGTATTTGTGTTCTTGTGTTTGAGCCTTTGGTGATTTTATTTGGTATCTCGTTTGGATCTTAGGAGAGATTAATGGACTATCCCATTTTGGGGGAGTGGTATGCCTGGGCATTCCACAATCCTAAAATGTGTCTACATGAGGCCACTTAGTATGTATATTGCAAGTTTATCTAGTCTCTATGTGGTATGTCTTTCTCATGAGAAATTCAAGTTCCATAATGTTCATTAATCATCTCTATTTGGATGTTTTTCCCTCTTATTGGGAATTCTTGCTTTATCACATTATGGGGGAGTCATATGTTTTGTGCATATTACAAACCTAGAAAATGTGGACATTTGAGGTAGTGTCACTTAGAATTGATATTTATATTTATCTAGCTCCTAAGTGGCACATTTAGCTCAAACAAGTTCCAATTCCTTTGGATCACTTTTATTGCTCATCTTTTGGATCTTGTTTGTGAGAGTTTTTCTTGATATGTGTTTCCTTATATTTGGACCTGCATGTCCTCCATGGAAACCATTTGCTTCAAGTTACTTTAAATCTATAATGATTGTGTGACTATTTGGAGCTATCAAGAAATCTCTATCTTAGCATCATGCCTTTTTTTCATATGCTTCTTGTTGTGAATATGATCATGTTTTCCTTGCAAACTACCTTGGGAAAATTTTCCCCATAATTCATGTTCTTGGACAAGTGGTACTGCATATATGGTAGAATTTATTGATCATGTTCACTTTGGCTTTTGCTTTTCTTTGTCCTATCTTTGGCCAAGAAGTTGTTTTCTTTTACTCCCATGTCTTCCTTGCCTCTTGTGGATCTTTTTAGTTTATTGGTATTCTCTTGTGTTTTATTTAATGTAGGTAGTAGTGATGATCTCATTTGTGTGCATTTTTCATTCAAAAGCAAAATTCTATATAATGCACCATTCATGGGGGAGCTCTCCTAAATTATTTAGAACACTCCCTTTTGTGCTTGGAAGTTTGATCTTTTCTTTTGGTACTTTGTGCCATCATGAAAAGTGTAGAGAGTTTGGTTTATGTGTTGGAACCTTGCTCTTTTGGGAGTTGGAATTACCTCATTCTGTGTTACTTGTTTTGATCTTTTATAATGAGATAAATCCTTGAGCATTGTGTGTTTTGTGCATATTTTTCTCTTAGGATTTTTCCTTGTTCATTTGTTGAATTTGTGTCCTTTCATGTGTTGATTTGGCTCTTTGGTACATTTTGGACACCTTTTGTCGCGTCACTCTCTCTGTGCTTGGTTTAGTTGGTGTTTTTGTTCAAATTGTATCTCCTTTTTGGTTCTTGAATGTCTTGTGCATGCATATTTAGTTCATGTTTATATTATGGCATGATTTATTTCTATGATCCAATATATAGGGGAAACTCCACCAAATCCTATTTGCTAAGATGTGCATGATATTCAATTTCATATTAATATGCACATATTTATGTGGAGCTTCTCCTATATATTGTAGTTGCACTAACTACTTTAAACCCAATTTGTTTGGGAACATAGTGTACTTAATTGTGTTTTAGGTACATTGGAGATATATTGGATGCTTGTCTCATCCATTAGGAAGAAGTGGTGCCTACATGCCAATTGGAGGCAAGCTAGGATTATCAACAAATTCTTATCCTCTACATCCTACCAATTATATCTCGATAACAAGTATCTCTCTCATGCATACATATCTTGTTTCCAACATTTTGTGGGTTGCTTATTGGCATGAATTTGTGTGTTTGTAATGTTGTGGTTCTTTGTTTGATTTTTACGAGTTCTCTCTATTGAAAATGTGAGTATGTTGAGATGAACGCATATGATGGTAACTATATAAAATAATGATCATGATTCACTTATCCCAAATATGTAAATCTAGCAATTATATTGCCTATCCTTTCCTCAATTTTCTCTCATGTGCAATAGTGAGTATTTTGCAAAGTTGATTTCTATTTGTGATTCTTGTTGTCTTTGTTCATATATTCCAAATATTCCTTTTTCCCTTGGTAATAGTTGAATGTATGTAGTGTGTTTGTGTTTGAAGCTCATTGATGTACAATAAGATATATTTGAGCCTTTGGCCATGCTTTCAAGCAAAAATATTATTGGTATATTATATGACTTCCTTTTGTTTTTCATGTGCTTTTTTGTGTATCTATTTTGTGTGTGCATGTTTCTTTGGGGGCATATGTCTTTGTGATATTTTCCACCTAGAAACTTATACACACAAGAGAAGATAAATCTTTGGTTGTTTTTGTTTTCCTTGGATACCACCCTTTATTTCTTTATGATTCTTTGGTGGCTTCCATATTTATTTTCCTATGAGTGCTTGTCCCATTTGTTTGCATCTCCAGGCACTCATAATTTGATCTCTCTTGCCGCGTATTGTTAAATGAGTTTGTAGGAGTGAGGATTCCATGATTGTGCACTTTGTTTCCAACTATAATTATTATAATTGGTGCATAATCCTTGGGGAGCTTCTCTAACTCACTTAAGAATGCTCATTTGCCTTTCTCTTTGTTTGAGGTTTAAATGTCTATGGGGAGTGAGGATTCCATATTTGTGCATGATGATTCTATATTGTGCATAAAGATTGGGGATCTTCCCTATTTCATCTAAACACTCATTTTTTCGTATCATAATATCTTGTTATTTTCTTTTGGTATCAATTGTTGTTGTCAATTGGTATTTTTGGGTCTTTGGTTGCTCGCTTCATTTGTTCAAGCTATTTTATTTTTCTTTTATTTTTGCAACCTATGGGTCCTCAATATAGTTTTACTTCCTCCCAAGGATTCATCATTGGATATGTGCATATGTGATACGTCCATTTTGCATCACTATTCTATGTCTTAATTCACTATTATTCATTGATATATTTCGTATTGAGAGGTGATACTTATGTTATTTCATCTATTTTTGCATGGTTGATGACTTTTGGAGCATGAACCGCTGCAGTCAGGATTCTGATGGAAAAGGTGCTGTTTGGAGGCAAAATTCGCGAAGATCAGAAAATCCGGGAAAATATACGGAAAATCCTATTTTTCTAGAAGACTCAGGATGCCAGAATATGGAGTGGAGGTGGGCCACAGGGGGCCCACACCACCCCATGGCGTGGGCAGGCCTAGGCCGCGCCCTGGGAGTGGTGTGGCTGCCCTGGCCCACTCCAGCCTCTCCCATCAGGCGTATATCAACCTCCCGAAACCCTAAGACTCGCGGAGCGACCACATAAAGATCCCGCTGCCTCTGCGGGGCGGAAAACACCGAGAGAGAAAGATCTCTCCGGCAGACAAATTTCTGTCGGGGGAATTCCTTCCCGGAGAGGGGAGATCGTCGCCATCAACACCATCATCAAGCTGGACTTCATCGGGATCATCATCATCATCATCACCATCATCACCCTCATCACCATCTCCATATTGCTGTAACAATTGCATTGAATCTTGCATAGTTCATAGGGGATACTTTCCCGATGATGATTACTCTTTGTAGTTGATGCTATTGAGTGAACCATTGAATTATTGTTTATGTTAAGATTGTTATACATCATTATTCCATCTCTGATCATGATCCATATGATGTCTTGTGAGTAGTTCATTTTTTTCTTGAGGACATGGGACAAGTCTTGTTGTTAGTAGTGGAGTTGTGTTGAGAAAGATTCAATAGATTATTATTTAAGTTGTGGTGTACTTCTTCTAGTGGTGTCATGTGAACGTCGACTACATGACACTTAACCTATATGGGCCTAGGGGAATGCATTGTGTATTTGGCTACTAATCGTAGGGGTTGTCGGAGTGACAGAAACCTGAACCCCCGTTAGGAAACCATTACACAAGGGACGTAAGGGTCTTAGAGTTTAAAGCTATGGTTAGGTTTCCACCTTAATTACTTTCTTGTACTTACGGATGTTTGCAAGGGGTATAATCACAAGTATGTATTAGTCTTGGATGGGGCGGTACATTAGCACAGGTTCACCCACACAACACTTAGCAAGCTAGAGAAGATTAATCGACTATATGAAGTGAAAGCACTTGACAGTCTTCCCATGTGTCCTCGAGAACGTTTGGTCATCTATAGAAATACAACTGGCTTGTCCTTTGCTGCATAAAGGATTGGGCCACTTGCTACATTTATTCCTACTGTCTTTTACTTACTCGTACTTTGTTTACTTGCTCTATCAAAAACCCCTAAAAATCCGTTTGTTAAGTATTTGCAGAGAATTCCTGATCCATACCACTAGCCAGCACCTTCTGCTCCTCGTTGGGTTCGACGCTCTTACTTATCGAAAATACTGCGATACACCCCCTATACTTGTGGGTCATCAAGACTATTTTCTGGCGCTGTTGCCGGGGAGTGAAGCGCTATTGGAGAGTGGATTTGGTAAATGAAACTTCTACTGCGAGTATTGTTTACTTCTGTTAGTTCATTTATTTTCGTTATGGATAATTCGCTGAGTTTCTTATTTGGTAATGCTACTACCACTGCTAAGGTAGTAGATAAGCCACCACCTGCTGAGAAAGATGTTTTCAAAATACCTACAAGAATTATTGATCGTGTTATGGATAACTATTATGTTGGGGATGGAACTGTCCATCTCGGTGATCATTTACTCTTTATACACAAATTATGCGGGTTGTTCAAGTGTGCAGGTATTACTACAGATCAAGTTAAGAAGAAGTTATTCTTATTATCGCTGAAAGGAAGAGCTGAGGAATGGTATAAGCTGCTGAAGAATGGTCAAGCTCTGGAATGGGAGGAAATAGTGCCTCTCTTTTATTCAAAGTTTTATCCTCCTAGTGAGATTCATAAAGATCGGAATCAAATATACAACTTTTGGCCTCTTGATGGAGAGAGTACAGCTCAAGCTTGGGGGAGATTGAAGTTACTAATGCTCAAATGTCCCATTCATGAGCTCCCCAACAATATTATTATCAACAACTTTTATGCAAGGCTCCCTCTACATGACAAAGATTTATTGGATGCTTCTTGTGTTGGATCATTCACTCGTAGGGAAGAAGAAGCTAAATGGGACCTTCTAGATCGTATTCAAGACAATGTTGAAGCTTGGGAGAATGACAAAGATAGAAAGTCAGGTATAAATTATGATTATGAATGCATTGAATCTTTTATGGGAACTGGTGACTTTCAAAATATTAAAAATGCTTATGGTTTAGACTCTCAAGCTATTGCTTCTTATTTTAAGGCTTTTGCTTCCTATATTGAAGTGCCTAAAAAGAAGTGGAATAAGTATCATGAGCCTTATAAAGATATTGCTAAGAGTGTTCCTTCAAGAAATACTGAAGTTTATACTACTAATCATGTTGTACCTGAACCTTATATTGAGAAAATGCCTTTTCCAGTTAAGGTAAAGCAACATTCTATGATAGGTAGTATGGTTAATGAAAGTACTAGTAAAGCTGTTGAACCTGATAAACAAATGGTTGATGAACCTATAATAGCAAATGTTAAAGACTTTGTCACTAAGTATGAAAAAGAGGGACACACTATCCTTTGTAAGGATACCTCTAATATTGTTTCACAAAGTAGTGTTATGAGAGCTAATATTCCCGTGTTTTTTGTTAGAATAAGTGATCATTGCTATGATGGTCCTTCTGATAGCTATATTGTTAAGTTTATGCATGATACTGAAAGCTACTATGAGAGAGGGAAAAGTGTTCTTATGCATCTTAATAATATAAAGTTTCCTCGTTTTATGCTGAAAGTTTTTATGTTGCGTTTCTTTTGCCTTCTTATGCAAGTTGCTTTTGGTTTCAATAACTTGTTTGTTTACAAAATCCCCTTGCATAGGAAGTGGGTTAGACTTAAATGTGTGGGTGTTTTTTCTTCTTAATTCTCTCTTTCACTTCAATTCATATCCCTATGAGAGCTTGTTCAAAATTATCATGCCCATCTTAATGGCTATAAAGAAAGAGCTTTATGGGAGACAACCCAATTTGTTTTGGCTTTCAGTTTTATTTTGTTTCTTTGAGTCTTGGAAGTTATTACTTTGGTAATAACCGCTCCTTATCCGTTTTGTTTGGTTTTTGTGTCAAGATCAACCTCTAATGAGAGAGAAGTAAGATTTGGGGAAGTTGCTGTCCCGAAACAGATTTTTGTTCTTCACCGTAAAAATTCGTGAGAGATCTCTGTATGTCGGATTGAGCTGTAATTGTTTGTGATTCTGCCCCAGGTTGTTATTTAACTTTCGTTAGTTCTGCACTTTTTGATTTGAGCAACAGAATATTTTCGAAAAAAATGATCTTTACCTTCTGGTCTGTTTTGACAGATTTTGCCAATCTTGCATTTGCTTCTTTATTCGATTTCCTTCTTGAATTCTTTTTTGGGTTTTCGGAAGGAGTTGCTACAGTAGCTTTTGTTTTGATGGTTTTCAGTTGAAGTTGGACTCAAAAGGTTTTATCACTTCACTTATACTAATGTTGCTAATAAGAACTGTGTGAGGTTTTGTGTGAAAGAAATTTCCAGGAAGTGGAGATAATGGTGTAATAAGGAAGAGAAGGGCTTTATGGCTCAAGTAATAATTGTATGAAGATGAAGATATTGATATTCAAGAGATGACTCCGGAAGGATACACTAAATACCAAATTCAGAGACCTGCAGATTCTGTTTCCAACTAGGTAACAGTTCTGGTAAGAAAAGTTCCACGAAAATATGATCCAACTATATTTTTGCAGTTTTCAGTCAATAAGGAAAGTTTCGAAGCAAAAAAGGGACGGAACCGGAGCTGGGGTGGCCCACACCACCCCATGTTGCGGGCCCACCCCTGGCCGCGCCACCAGGTGGTGAGGCCACCCAGGACTCCGCCTCTGACTCATTTTCTCCCAGTACCTTCCTTTTGAGGAGAAACATCGTAATATATAACCCCCCAGATCTTCCGAGGCTCGTATATCGTGTTTTCGTCGTGCTTTTTTTTCGATCTGTTTCTGCCAGGTAGAATCCCAGATTTGGAGCCACAATGTCTTCCTCTGGATCATCCAAGGGAGATTCCTTAGAAGATATCATCAACCCATACATGAGAGAATTGAAGATTCATCCCAAGGAGTTGTTGCTCGAAGGTGGAGAGGTCCAGATTAAAGAGGTTCAAGGCCCTAAAGGTGAAGGAAGTCTGGAGGACAGGATGGAAGCACTGGAGCATGAAGTCTTTAGGTACAGGAAGATGGCGGAGCGCGAGGTGGATATCATCCATAAGATTTGTTCCGAACTCATCACCGAGCACCAAAAGGAGACTGCTAAACTCAAAGACGAAGTCCTCTCACTCCGCCAAACAACCAACGAACTGCAAGCACAGTTCTATGACGTTCAAAATCAAAACTGTGAGTATGAGGCTAGATTTAAACGCATAAGTGCTGCTGCAAGTTTCAGGATGTTGGAAACCACGATGTCCTTTGTTGATGGGAAGCCTTTACCCTGGAAGACAGACAAAGATGAAAGGTTACCACCACCATCGAAGGAGTAATTCGTCATCAGGTTTGGCATCCCCTTGGTTTGTTCCAAGCTTGGGGGAGTGCCGCGGTATCATATCACTATCTTCTATCTTTTTACTTTATTAGTAGAGTCATATCATGAATAGAGGAGTTATTTTGTAGTATGGTTTGCATTATGGAAGTGTCCCCTCTCTCGTTAGATATGTATCCCTTGGTGTGAGTTTCCGTTATGGAATATTAATGAGAAGTTCTATCATTCACTCTTTTGCATAGCTTTTATTAGTTTTCAAGGTTATATGATTGATCTTGTTGTTAGTATTGGTATCACTTTGGGATCATTGAGTTAATTTAGTTGGTTTTGGCAAACCTGGCTCGGTCAGTAGCAACACTATTTTTTAGAGTTGAATGAAAAAGATAGAAGTACTCTAGAGAAAAATAATTTCATCATCTTTCTTTCTTGATTTGCTCATAAGTCTAGTATTCTCTAGTTAAGATCTTTTGTGCTTCCAAGGAAGATTGCATGTTTGTCTTTATCACTTGTATGTTTCTTTGTTTCCCTCAACTCTTATACTTGCTACCCAGCCTTGCTAGCCAAAAACCTGTACTGAGAGGGTATTCTTCTCATGCATCCACCTCCTTTAAACCAAAACCTTTGCCATTTGTGTCCACCATACCTACCTAGTAGCATTATTGCTATTCCAAGTAAATTCCTGTTTTGTCTACCTCCCAAATTAAACTTGTTATGTGAAAATTAGTGATTAAAGCTCTCACGAACTTGATGGCACACTTTACTTTCTTGCATTTAATAAAACTTGAACCATTGGATCCTTCTTTGTTGCGTATATGCTTGCGCTTTATGAGTTGAAGTTAGCCGAACCATGTATCATGGGGACCGCTTTCAACACTTCATTGGTACTTGTACCTAGTTGATATCATGTTCTTTTGCTTATGGATCCAGGCGGTGTGAAATAAAAGTGGAAATTGTAAGATCATGGAGTTTATATGTGTGTTAGAGAAACGCCTGGGCCGCTAGCCTAAGCCATGCCTAATCATGGTGGAAACTTGCAGCATAACTATAGTGAGCATTCTATGAAGCATCCTCAATAAAAACCTATGAAAATAGCAAATAAAAAGATCGCTGAGATGCTCACTGTCTGCTTGCCTTGTCATTTTGATTATGGGGTAGCTCCTGTGTCGTGTGCAAGGGGTACCCCGTTGGCGGTTCTCAATGATACACATGTATTTACAATGACAAGAGCTTGCTCGTGACTGAAGTTGAGTAGCATGAGGATCGGTACTCATAAGGAAGGGGCATGAGATTTCAACTTATAACTTGTCAAGCATATCCTCTTAGTTGTGTCACTTTAACCTTAATCACCTAAAGATGCCTATGATAGGGGCAATGAGAGCTAAAAGCTAGTAAGTATCATAATTTTTGGGAGCTCTTTATGAGACTTGCAATGCCTTCTTCCCTCTTTGAAGGGCCTTTCTTTTACTTTGTAGTTGAGTCTATAAACCTACTCCCTTCTATCTCAGCAAGTATTTTGAGTTGTTGTGTTTCATTCATTCATTCATATGATGATTTATTCAATCATGTCTTATGTTCCTTGCTTTGCACATTGCTCTTATCTTGATGTTTACTACTTTGAAAGCTATCATTGAAAAAGCCAGCTATTTGTGAACTCCAGCAAATTATCAACTATTCTTCGACCAAGAGCTAAGTTTGCCATTACCAATTATGTTTCACCTTATGTATCTTTTGTGTTTCCTTTACTCATTGCAAGTTGAGTTATATAATAGTGAGTTGTCTTCTATTATGATCTATGTATTTGATGAATAGTTGAGTTATTCTTTTATCGACTCTTCACTCCATAAACCTGAGGTCATGTTTATTGAGCTCAGTTTCACTTGGGGGGAGTTGATACGTCCATTTTGCATCACTATTCTATGTCTTAATTCACTATTATTCATTGATATATTTCGTATTGAGAGGTGATACTTATGTTATTTCATCTCTTTTTGCATGGTTGATGACTTTTGGAGCATGGACCGCTGCAGTCAGGATTCTGATGGCAAAGGTGCTGTTTGGAGGCAAAATTCGCGAAGATCAGAAAATCCAGGAAAATATACGGAAAATACTATTTTTCTAGAAGACTCAGGATGCCAGAATATGGAGTGGAGGTGGGCCACAGGGGGCCCACACCACCCCATGGCGTGGGCAGGCCTAGGCCGCGCCTAGGAGTGGTGTGGCCGCCCTGGCCCACTCCAGCCTCTCCCATCAGGCGTATATCAACCTCCTGAAACCCTAAGACTCGGGGAGCGACCACATAAAGATTCCGCCGCCTCTGCGGGGCGGAAAACACCGAGAGAGAAATATCTCTCCGGCAGACAAATTTCTGCTGGGGGAATTCCTTCCCGGAGAGGGGAGATCGTCGCCATCAACACCATCATCAAGCTGGACTTCATCGGTATCATCATCATCATCACCACCATAATCACCATCGGAACCCTCATCACCATCTCCATATTGCTGTAACAATTGCGTTGAATCTTGCATAGTTCATAGGGGATACTTTCCCGGTGATGATTACTCTTTGTAGTTGATGCTATTGAGTGAACCATTGAATTATTGTTTATGTTAAGATTGTTATACATCATTATTCCATCTCTAATCATGATCCATATGATGTCTTGTGAGTAGTTCGTTTTGTTCTTGAGGACATGGGAGAAGTCTTGTTGTTAGTAGTGGAGTTGTGTTGAGAAAGATTCAATAGATTGTTATTTAAGTTGTGGTGTACTTCTTCTAGTGGTGTCATGTGAACGTCGACTACATGACACTTAACCTATATGGGCCTAGGGGAATGCATTGTGTATTTGGCTACTAATCGTAGGGGTTGTCGGAGTGACAGAAACCTGAACCCCCGTTAGGAAACCATTGCACAAGGGACGTAAGGGTCTTAGAGTTTAAAGCTGTTGTTAGGTTTCTACCTTAATTACTTTCTTGTACTTACGGATGTTTGCAAGGGGTATAATAACGAGTATGTATTAGTCTTGGATGGGACGGTACATTAGCACAGGTTCACCCACACAACACTTAGCAAGCTAGAGAAGATTAATCGACTATATGAAGCGAAAGCACTTGACAGTCTTCCCATGTGTCCTCGAGAACGTTTGGTCATCTATAGAAATACAACCGGCTTGTCCTTTGCTGCATAAAGGATTGGGCCACTTGCTGCATTTATTCCTACTATCTTTTACTTACTCGTACTTTGTTTACTTGCTCTATCAAAAACCCCCAAAAATCCGTTTGCTAAGTACTTGCAGAGAATTCTTGATCCATACCACTAGCCAGCACCTTCTGCTCCTTATTGGGTTCGACACTCTTACTTATCAAAAATACTGCAATACACCCCCTATACTTGTGGGTCATCAATATGCACACCGTTGGAGGAATTCTCACTATCTTGGTCGTCTAGAACTTTTCACCCATTTTGGCTATCGATGCCCATGGGGGAGAAGTTTTGGAGGGTTTAAGGGAAGTTGTCCTTTGCTTTGAGTATGTTCTTAAGCATTTGCCTCTCATGCTCTTGCATCTTTGTTGTTGCCTTGCATGTTGAATATATAGAGGAAACTCAACCACCGATAATGGTTGGCAATCTATGCAATGAAATTTAAGTTCATCACACATGCATAGATTGTGGGGGAGTTTTCTCTATATATTGTGGTTGTACCAACATCACATACTTGTGTAGTATTTGATGTTGGGCAACCATTTTGTTCATTAAATTACATATTTAAACCCTCTCAAAAGGGATTGTCATCAATTACCAAAATGGGGGAGATTGAAAGGGCATGTATGCCCCCATGTGTGGTTTTGGTAATTAATGACAACCCCTATGGACTAATGTGCAAATTGCGTTTCACTTGTAGGTTTGTCCATTGGCATCGCTTGGACCATGTATTGGCCTCAAGGTTGAAAAAATAAGAAGGAATGTCCGAGGGCTTTGTGCCTATTGGAATCAAGTAGTAGAAGAAGAAGATCAAGTATGTCTTGAAGAACAAGAAGAAGAAGAAGATGGAGTTCCCCATGGCTATCTTCAATACATAATCAAGAATTGAAGTGCAAGCTCAAGATGCGTCATCTTTAGAAGATCTCGTGCTTGAATCTTTCCATCCTCAGCAATCATGGAATGATGAAGAAAAGTTCGAACAAGAGGCTTCCCCATGAGTATGGGGGAGCATTTCTCAAGTCTTCATCAAGCAAGAGCAATCAAGAAAGGCAATCCATCTTGAGAAGGAAAAGATGGTCTACATCAAGCTCAAGTGTAATGCTCAAGGAAAAGGTATGATCTTGATAGGTTTTGTATTTTACCGGTCTCTTGTAGTGTTGGGAGACCGGGTTTAGGATAGATATCTGTACTATCAAGAGGGGCTCTCAAGTGGATGACTCATTCGTATCTTTTGGAGAGATCTCAAACCTTTGCGTACATAGTATCATATTTCTTGGTTGTTGTTTGGTTCTTGTCCGTGTGAGGATCTAGAGCTTGTGGTTATCTTCATAACAAGCTCTATTTCATCAAAAACAAATTTCCCTTGCATATCCTATTGCGTTTTTTATCTTGCGGTTTTCCGTCTCCACACCTTGGGAGATATCTCACATATATATTTATGATATTTTCTTCCTTGGTGATACCTAATATTTCTGGCTCCACACCTTGGGAGGTATCTCACATATATATTTATGATATTTTCTTCCTTGGTGATACCCAATATTTCCGGATGTAAAAGTTGTGGCAGTTTTGGTTCAGGAATTTTTGCCTCACCAGTAGTTCCGGTGGGCCACCGGTAGTACCTCTAGGGCATTTTGCCGCCGGTAGTACCGGTGTTAATTCTGCCCCAAATTTCGGTAACCCCGATTTCGCTTCAGTATGCTCTCTATTTTGGTCGCGTATTTTTCTCGGAACTTCGACTGGAATATCCGGCGGTAGGCCCGGCCCGATTTTTTCTGTTTCTGTGTCGCTTTTTCTGACCGCTGGCCGAGTGCCAGCGGTACTTCTGCCTGCCCAGCGGTAGTACCGGCCGTACTCGTTTTTGTGTCTATTCGCTTTGCTGTTTTCGGACCGTTAGCCGGGTGCCACCGATAGTACCGGCCATCCATCGGTACTACCGTTCAGGGTCGTAAATGGCCCAACAGCTAGATCTAGGATCCGTTTATAAGGGGCTCCTCATCCCCTTCATGTGGTTATCCCTTTTGGAAAGTTTTTCACTCTCTCTCTCCTCCATTGTTGACCTTAAAGAGCTTGCCCTCTCCCCTTCTCCCTCCTATGATTCTTGCATATTTTTGAGGGATTTGAGAGAGGAGATCTAGATCTACAACCCCACTAAACCAAATCTCTTCTTTGTGAAGGAATCCTTGGGATTTAGATCTTGGAGAGTTTTGTGTTCTCCTCTTATGTTCTTCCTCTCTTATTCCCCCAATAGCTTTTGTAGCTTTGGTGGAATTTTAGAGAGAAGGACTTGCCTCTTGCATTTGTGGTTCATAGGTTTGAGTTCTCCTCGGAGATTCGGTGAGTTCAAGCCCTTGGGCTTGTTTCTCTTGGGTTCTTGGAACCCTAGACGGTTGTGTGGAGTGGTGGTGTGTTCTTGGGACCTCCAATTGAGTTGTGGAGATTCCCAAGCTTGTTGGGATATTGTGGCATTGTGGAGCCTTTGTGGCGTTTCTTGGGAGCCCTCCAATTGAGTTGTGGAGTTTTCCCCAAGCCTTATACGGGTTCGGTGACATCCCTCAAGTGTCCCATAGTGGAACATGAGTAGGCCTTTGTGGCGAGCTCGCGGGAGAATAGGGTGAGCCTTTTGTGGCATCAGTGAGTTGCGTGCCTTCGCATCTTGGGGTGAGGCCTTGTGTGGCGTTGGGTGAGCATTGAGCCACCACACCTCGAGGTGAGCCACTTGTGGCATTCGAAGTACATTGCACCACTACACCTCTCCAACGGAGACGTAGCTTCTTTGGAAGTGAACTTCGAGAAACAAATCATTGTCTCCATGTCCATCTGTTATCTCTCAACCGAGCCCTTTACTTATGCAATTTACTTTGTGATAGCCATCGTGCTTGAAGTATTATATCTTGCTATCACCTTGTTGCTTGTCTATCTTAGCATAGGTTGTTGGTGCACTTAGTTGAACCTAGGTTATATAGGTTTTGGCTTGATAAATTAAACGTTAAGTTTTATTCTGCATTTATTAGAGCCTAAACTGTAATAATTTTAAAACGCCTATTCACCCCCCTCTAGGCGACGTACATTTCCCTTTTAACCGGGACTAGAGGTCCCCATTGAACCAGGACTAGTCACCTGCGGCCTCCTAGTCATTGGGATCAGGACGAACCGGGACTAGTGCTCACACTAGTCCTGGTCCCAAACACAACCCGGACTAGAGGCAAAGGCAGCTCCAAACCAAAGGCTTGTTTTCTACTAGTGTGGCTTCTAGCCGTGCCGCTATATGCACAACCCATACACATAATTATAATTAAAAGTTTGACAAGTTTAACTGAAAACTATAACTTGGAAAGTTACATAAAAGTGGCTAAAGACTAAGGCCCCGGCAGCAGGAGGCACTGCTTTCGCTAGGAGGAACAACGGTGTTGGCCCTCTGTCGACACACCACAAATCAAATAGGGAGTTGTACATCGCTAGCTGCGTGCGAGTCTCCTCCTTTGCTCGGTCGGGACGGGATCGCAAGTTCGTGTCCCGAGGGTATCTACGCAACGCAAGGACGAGATGTGTGTGGACGTCGTCGAGATGTCGCAGCCAGAGGTGCTCTTGCAGGAAAACGTGGTAGAGGACGTCCCACCCATAAGGCTGCCGGCGGTCCGATTAACTAGCCGTCGGGGTGGTGGTGGCCATAAAAGCTCTCATAGATGCTCATCTCGAATGTGTCGGTTGATCACCTGCTATTCGAGTAGCAATCGTGGCTCCTCCTCCACCTCCTCACAGCCTACGTTGGAGTTGCCCCTACCCAACTCCTAGGAGTTGGATACATCGGGGTCATCAGAGGCGAACCCCTCCTCCTTGGATTCGGGCCATGGAGCGGCACCTTCAACTCTCCTGTGGGTGGTGTGTGAGTTGGAGGAAGACGACCAGCCAGGTATGGCTGTGCGCAGCTCCTACTGGCAAAAGCAGCATCTCCAGCTACCGCCTTAGATATAGCAGGGGAGGGTTCAAAAGGAAGGTCTGGCCATGGAGAGAGTGTGGTTCTACGGAGGCGATGGCTGTTGTGTCTACATATAGCGAGAAAAGGGCGGGAAGTGGTGGGGAAGGCGTGATGGGCATGGCGGGAGAACTCAGTAGCAAGCAATTTCGCCACCACATGGTCATCGACGGGGTGCGACACCGCTCGGGAGACGAGCCAGCTATCTCACTACCAGGGCTAGCCCGCATCACCTTCTTGTCCATTCGGTGCCCCTACTAGCCCCCTCCCCTGCACGGGTTGGGTCCGGCCTCGGGGTGCCAGATAACTAGTTGGGCCGCGCCTACGCAAAACAAAATTGAGGGGTGCGTCTGGTGATACGTCCGAAACGTATCTACTTTCCCGAACACTTTTGCTATTGTTTCTCCTCTAAACTTGTGTGATTTGGATGCAACTAACACGGACTAACGCTGTTTTCAGCAGAATTGCCCTGGTGTCTACTTTTTGTGCAGAAAATCAACTATCAGGAAAAATCCCGGAAAATATGCCGAAAATCCTATTTCACCAGAAGACTCCCGGAGCTAGAATACGAGATGGAGGGGGGCTGGGCCCAGGCCACACCACCTGGCCGCGCGGGCTAGACTAGGCCACGCCAGGGGGTGGCCTAGCCGCCCCAGACACCCCCTCGGTCTCCCTCTTCGCCTATTAGAAGCCTTCTGACCTAAAAACTCTAGGGGGTTCGACGTTTTTCCAGAAGGAGTTCCGGTCCACTGCCACCACCAGATTCCACGAAACAGCACCAGAAACTCCATTCTGGCACCCTGCCGGGACGGGGAATTGGAGGACATCATCACCATCGCTTCTCCATCGACCATCCATGTTTCCCCCATCTATGAGTGAGTAATCCCCCGCTGTAGGCTATGGGTATGGTAGGGATTGGATGAGATCGTTCATGTAATGCCATCAGATTGTTAAGGCATGGTGCCTAGTATCTTCCATTAGTTCTTTATGACTTTGTTGCAACTTGTTATGCTTAATGCTTGTCACTAGGGCCCGAGTGCCATGATTTCAGATCTGAACATGTTATTGATTCATTATGATAGTATTGTTTTTGGTCTTACCTGCAAGTTGTATACACACGTTGTTGTCCGGAACCAATGGCCCTGAAGTGACAGAAATCGGGATAACCGGAGGGAATGGCTTTGATGTGAGGATCACATGTGTTCACGGAGTGTTAATGCTTTGCTCCGGTGCTCTATTAAAAGGAGCACCTTAATTGCCAGTAGTTCCCTTGAGGCCCCGCTGCAAACGGGCTGGCAGGACAAAAGATGTTGTGCAAGTTCTCATTGCGAGCACATATGACTATATATGGAACACATGCCTAGGATTATCTAGTACTTGGATGCTTTATCTTATTTATCTGCAATTGTCCTATGTTCTGATTGCTATGTGAATTTTCTTGTCCATGCAACGCCCGTCCACCCATCCCTATGCCTACCGCACTCGAATCCTACTGTTTACTGCTATTGTTACTACTGTCTTTACTTTACTACTGCTGCTACTTTACTATTCCTACTACAAAACTATTGCTACTGATAAACTGCTATGAGCAAGATTGTTTCCAGGTGCAGCTGAATTGACAACTCAGTTGTTAAGGCTTATAAATATTCTTTGGCTCCCCTTGTGTCGAATCAATAAATTGGGTTTCACTTCCCTCAAAAATACTGCGATACACCCCCTATAGTTGTGGGTCATCATCTGGGTGTGATTTTTTGCGCCGACACCCCCATAGGCCTTTGGGTGGGCTTTTGGGTGGGCGAGTGGAGATGTTCTTAGTACATGGTTGGTATGCTGGGTCATTCTTGGAGCTCTCGGAGGTAGGGAGCTAGGGAGTATGGCTACGGGGAAACGACCCTAGAGCCAGGTTGTGCACTTCGTTTGGTACCCTGGGTCGCATTACTTAGACAATTTTGGGGCTACTGATTGGTTGACTATGCTAATGCATGACGATGCAACATTGCATTGTTGTTTGTATGCAACCTATGTTTTGTGGTGAACTCCTCTCTTGAGTGGTTATCTTACCACGCACGCAACAACTATATAAAATAGCATTTCATCAGTTCATCACGACTACGGATCATGACTATGGTTTTTTCAATCCAGCCCTACCTACTACGAATTGGAGTTTATCAGTACATCCCTAACTACATAGCAAATAGCAGTTTAGCATTACATACCGAGGGATATTTCATGAATAGAGATAAAGGGGAGGTCAAACTTCTTCTTGTTGTTTTTTCTCTCTACACATTATATGTGTGCGCCCACACTTGATTGGCCCACTCATTCATCTTGTTCTTCCAAACTTCAATGTCGATGTGCTCGACATCATGGCTAGTATCAACCTCATTAGGAGTTACATTTGCCTCTTTTGGGAAATGCTCATCCAGACCCCATCCTAAGATCCAGTTGTGCATGATGAAACATGCAAGAATGAGCTTACAAGCATACCCAGCATCTCCAAGGTAGATGATGACTCTCATGCTAGAGTGTCTTAGATTGAACCCTAAATCTATTTTTCAATGTAGCAAACACCCTCTCGATGATGACTCTCATGCTAGAGTGTCTTAGATTGAACAAATCATCTGCATTCAGTTGTCTATTCCTGGGGGGACTTGTTCAGGTGATACATAGTTTTTCTATACGGTGGTAGAATCCCAAGCCTACAAGCATACCCAGCATCTCCAAGGTAGAATTTACCATGAGTGATTTGTATGCCATCAGGCCTAGAAAGGTTGTCAGCAAGAATGCTTGCATCATGGGCACAATCTTCCCACCAGCTACCACATATGTGAACCCGAGATCAAAATCCACCATAGCGAGCACATTTTGGCTGGTGTAGTGCTTCCTCCCTCTTTATGCATAGGCTTGTGCTTTTGGCACTCTAGTTGTCATATGACTACCATCTATTGCTCCAATGAAATCCTGTGAAGACATGAACAAATAGAGTGTGGTGATTTTGTGCATTGTGGTATTTTGAGTAATAGAAAAGGCAGTATGTGTCCTCACCTTGAAATATGGATATCATCTGTAGTTGTTTCATATCTTAGGGGGTATTTGACCCGAAGGTGGCTTGATCATCTCTCCTATGAGCTCCCCAATTGCATACAAGACTTTGTTGAAATAGCGGGAAGTTGCCTCTATGGATCTCCTGAATGTGTTGTGGATGACTCTAAACCTCTGGTTATGCCCTACAACATGCAGGAACATAACAACTTGCTCTTCAACGGAGGTGTGGATGGTATCTTGCAACAATACTCTCTCCCTAAACCTTTTCACAAATTCATAGAAGGGGATCTTCTCATCCGAAGCATTTGGACAACCTCAACTTTGTTCAAGTCGTAGATGAAGTTTAGGTTGGAAATCCTCTCTTGATGTCAGACCAGCATAGGACCATATGTCACTCTCGAATAGGAAGCTCGCCTCATTGATCTTTTGTGGATCATTAGGATCGGGC
The DNA here is from genome assembly GCA_916181665.1 of Avena sativa. Classification (NCBI taxonomy): domain Eukaryota; kingdom Viridiplantae; phylum Streptophyta; class Magnoliopsida; order Poales; family Poaceae; genus Avena; species Avena sativa. The sequence continues at coordinate 599,761,025 of OV702289.1, forward strand.
TTAAATGATGACTGCCAGTGTTGCTTCCTGATTGATTGGACTCATCCAGATAGACTATTCAAGACCTAACATGAGTACTTGCTAATTCTAAGGTAAAAGATGCGAAAAAACTACATGGACACAATGTAGGGGCCGACACGGTGATTTACCTTTGCCATTGCAGCCAAGGAAGACTTGTCGGGGTCGGAGAAGAAGAGGACTTCGTGGTGTTACTAGTGACTCGGATGTAGAGCTCTGCTTGGAGCAAATGGATATCATCTTCTATGATGTGCCTAAGAGCTCACAGATGAGGTGGATCTGCACAGCTGCCGCCGTCGCCGGTGTTGAGAGGGGAAAAGAGGGTGATGTTCTGCTAGGAGGTGACCGAATAGAGGAGACGACTATCCATTTTTCCATTAAACTCAACCTCTGGTTTTCAATCTCATGCCACCTCGCTGATGACCCACAAGTATAGGGGGTGTATCGCAGTATTTTTGATAAGTAAGAGTGTCAAACCCAACGAGGAGCAGAAGGTGCTGGCTAGTGGTATGGATCAGGAAATCTCTACAAATACTTAGCAAACGGATTTTTAGGGGTTTTTGATAATGCAAGTAAATAAAGTATGAGTAAATAAAAAATAGTAAGAATAAATGCAGAAAGTGGCCCAATCCTTTATGCAGCAAAGGACAAGCTGGTTGTATTACTTAAGATGACCAAACGTTCTCGAGGACACATGGGAAGACTGTCAAGTGCTTTCGCTTCATATAGTTGATTAATCTTCTTTAGCTTGCTAAGTGTTGTGTGGGTGAACCTGTGCTAATGTACCGACCTTCCTAGGACTAATACATACTTGTGATTATACCCCTTGCAAACATCCGTAAGTACAAGAAAGTAATTAAGGTAGAAACCTAACCATAGCTTTAAACTCTAAGACCCTGACATCCCTTGTGCAATGGTTTCCTAACGGAGGTTCAGGTTTCTGTCACTCCGGCAACCCCTACGATTAGTAGCCAAATAGACAATGCATTCCCCTAGGCCCATATAGGTGAAGTGTCATGTAGTCGATGTTCACATGACACCACTAGAAGAAGTACACCACAACTTAAATATCAAACTATTGAATCTTTCTCAACACAACTCCGCTGCTAACAACATGACTTCTCCCATGTCCTCAAGAACAAAACAAACTACTCACAAGACATCATATGGATCATGATCAGAGATGGAATAATGATGTATAACAATCTGAACATAAACAATAATTCAATGGTTCCACTCAATAGCATCAACTACAAAGAGTAATCAACACCGGGAATGTTTCCCCTAAGAACTATGCAAGATTCAACCCAATTGTTACAGTGATATGGAGATGGTGATGAGGGTGCAGGTGGAGATGATGGTGGTGATGATGATGATGATGAACCCGGTGAAGTCCAGCTTGATGGTGGTGTTGATGGCAACGATCTCCTCTCTTCGGGAAGGAATTCCCCCGGCAGAAATCTGTCTGCGGAGAGATCTTTCTCTCTCGGTGTTTTCCGCCCCGTAGAGGCGGCGGAATCTTTCTGTGCTCGCTCCCTGAGTATTAGGGTTTTGGGAGGATTATATACGCCAGAAGGGAGAGCTGGAGGTGGGCCAGGGCGGCCACACCACCTGGTGGCGCGGCCTAGGGTGGCCCGCGCCAAGGGTTGGTGTGGGCCTCCTATGGCCCATCTCCACTCCTCCTTCTGGCTTCCTTCGTCTTCTGGAAAAATAGAATTTTCCATGTATTTTCCCGGATTTTCTGATCTGCGTGAATTTTTCCTCCAAACAACACATTTTCCATCAGAATCCTGATTGTAGCGGTCCATGCTCCAAAAGTCATCAACCATGCAAAAAACAGATGAAATAACATAAGTATCATCCCTTAATATGAAATATATCGATGAATAACAGTAAATTATGATATAGAATAGTGATGCAAAATGGACGTATCACTCACGTCATCCTCCCATGTGTGTGCCATCTATGATTTTTGCACCAGTGGGGCCTATCCCTACGGGAACATCCGGATTGAGTGTTTCCCTCGGGCATGGCCAAACACTGATTTTACTACTATGCTAACCACAACGTAGGCCTAACCCGGGATACCAATCACCCATTTCTGCATCCATGGGGCCTGTTTGGACATGATGTGGGCTACCAATCACACCCTTATAGTTTTAACCAATTCAAGGTCGTTCCAGGGACCTAGTAACGTGTTGCTAGTACTTTCCCAAAAATAAAAGACGAGTTCAGCAATGCACTAGCTCCAAGTTCCTTTCAATCCATGCACGCAGTCGTATCGAATAGTCAAGCTCGACGGACCTAGATTCTCAGGATGGAGTGCTCACACGGCCTTACTTCTAGAGATATAACTTTAAAGATTACAACTTGTGATTTTTGGAGTTCGAGTTATTTACACGGGTTGGCATTGCCAAAGTGGCTCAAACCTATTCGAGCATTGTGAAAGAAACACCATACCAACACATTTCTTACCGAACTCTGCTAATGACCTCCTCCTTTGGATCCATATTCGTCCCTCAGCACCCACTCCTCTCGCCCATGTCATGACTTCGGAAAAACCTCCACCTCGCACTGCTTTGAAGTACCTCCTTCCCCGAGCTAAATGGTGTCACCCCAAAGAACCTCTAACCCCGAGCTCCCAGTCATCCATGTGCCATCGATGGGATATTCCTCCCCGGTCCATCCGTCAGCCTGGTCGTGAGTTATCCTACTACCAACTCATTATTGCTCACATGACAAAACTGGCTCATTTGAGCTTCGTGATCTAGATTGACTAGTCGATAGGTTTACTGACGCCATCACATTGCTAAAGACGCCCTTAGTACTTATAGGGACATACATTTGTGCCACATGTCACCAAAATATATATAGCGGATATAATATTTTTTTAGGTATCGGTCAGCCCAACTCTTTGCATGCTCGACACTTCTGCAACTCTAAACCAAAACTTCATTTTATCTCAAACTCCCTTCATGAGAAACCCTATCTCCCACTCTCAAATCACTTTCATAAAGAATAGAAGCATCCATGATATTTCATGAAGAACTTTGATAAGAAGCTCCATCAAAGCATAACTCCCATGCTTCTCTTCAAGTTGGACATTTGCAAAGCAATTGATTTCTTAAGTAAGAGTATTTTCGATGTTATTCGGAGAAGGTTCACTAGTAGAGTCTAGGAATAGAGAAATGATCTCCCACACACCTCATATTTCAGAATCTTGGTTAATGGTATCGTTGTTACCCCATTATCCATCCCCATGGGCTTAATAAGGGGATCCAATCCTCTTCCTCTTTACACTTGCCTTTCCTACCAAAATAAAAAAATCGACCTTTCCCTAAACCTAGCCACTTTCATTACATCCAAGGTCGCGACATGATATTTTTTGACTTCCCTATATGCTAACGACTAGTTGTTTATATGACCCATATACATGCATTTTGTATCAACTATTTTGTTACTTTCTTCTTTAGTATCTATTTTATCTTATCTATGTAATTCTTATTAATATTTAGTTGTTTTACTGGATTTTCCATAAAATCCATTTTTATTTTTTTAATCCTGGAAGAAGAAACCCCTTTTTTGTATTGTTTGAGTTCTAGGAAACTTCCCCCTTCAATTAATTTGGGAAAAATATATGCAATTCTACTTTCTGAAGACAAAGAGAAACAACAATAGAAGTGAATAAGAGGCACAATCGGTTGAGTCTACAGTCCCATAGCATAACTACCCCAGCTACTCAATGGTAAGACTAACTCCAACAGATTGTTGCCTCGTGAAACCATTTTATGGAGGTATATGTCTCACCCTGAGAGGAGCACCTAAATTTTCGTGGATATTTCTGAGGTGGCAGAAAACGTAGAACCCTATCATACTTTGAGAGAGGGTTGATCTTGCTATACTGCTGCCACCTTAAGGGGAATTTCCATTGTTGTTACACCAACATCTCCGAATATGGGGAGGAGCATCTCCATCACCATCTCCACCAACAACACTGACTTCATATCCATCATCGACTTTATCCACAGCATGCTTATGTAGATTTGAACACTAGATAACTTTCGAGTATTGTTTGCATGTTAGTAACCAATACCATGTTATTCTATGTTGGTGTAAGTTATAATTTTAGAATATGATATTTTTCATGTGCCATTGATCATTGACATGTTCATCATTGTGAGTAATTATCTATGTTCCCGAGGGCATATGATACCTTACCCAGAATTTCTAAGTAGAATGCTGATAGCTGTGAGATTCGACACATTTTTTATGGATTTTATTGATGGTTTTCTCCCGGATTTGATCGTTTTCAGGTTTTACCTATGGCTAATACTCCGGTAGCAAAGAAAACTTGGCTTTTAATGTGTGTTTCATGTTCTGAACATCAACATGAGGATTTAACTAGAGAAACACAATATTCTGGGGAAAACAAGCAAGTCTCATTTTGGAAGCACGCAAGAGGAGTCAACAGAAGCTTTAACGAGCAACTATACGGCGGGAATATTTCTCCGACCGTATAGTTCCCGCCGTATAGTTGTCGTCGCCTCTATCTTGTCAAAAGGACAACTTCCATGAAGGGACCGGGGACAAAAACACAACGTAGTAGCCGCCACACCATCCAGAAGGGAGAAGAAGAGATCCAGAGAAGAAGGAGAAGATGTTCTTCATCTCTCTCCACGATCTTCGGCCTCCTAGCCAATACACCCCATAGCCACTACTTGTACTTGAGAGAGAGAGGGATCTCCACCTTGCAAGGATACGGTTTGAGATTGTTTCTTCCCATCTTGAATTGTGTTGGATATTTTTCTATTCTTATTGTGGATCTCCAAGGTAATACAAAGACAAATTCCCTTTATTCAATTATATTGATGATCTGTTCTTCTCTCATGTGTGAGTAATTCCCTTGGGCATGGGAGATGTAGGGGATTGGTGAGATGTGATGTGCCTTCATATATTTTCCGTTAGTTTGTGATTGATTCTAATTACTATAATATGTGTGCTTGACTATCTGTGGGATGCTTAATGCTTGTTGTCCAATTAAGGGCCCAGACAACATGATACCTTGTTCTACACAAATAAGATCTTGTACGCTAGTGGAACGGCGGCCCTCGGGTGACACGGGGATATCAATGGAAAGCTACTTGACTCGAGGATAATGAGTAACCACTATGCTTATTGCATTAGTCCGATCCAAGGAGCTTAATCGCTAAGCAACCTGAAGGCTCTTAATCTTCTAGTTTCTGACCATGGTTTTGGTAGCATGCTAGTAGGATTATTGAAGTTGGGATGAAATCTATCAAGAGGAGTTCCTACTAATTATGGGTTTCTTGCCTACACATAGATCTATAAGATTATAATTGTTACATTTACCATTCGTCCACCTGGCAATCCACTATCACCATGAACTGAATCTCCCCGCGCCTTCTTTCGTCATCTGCAGGAAACAACAAACAAGCAAAGTCGTTCTTTATTTTTATGCTTTATATTTCTGAAGTTTATATTTTAGTTTTATTTAAATCTATCGCATTTAATCAAAATCCCATTCTTATTTCAACACTTGCAGTAAATTCACTCGAAGACCTGTGACAACTTTGGGTGTGACAGAGACTTCACCAATAAACACTTAGCTTTGGGCTTCCTGTGGGATCGATATCTGAACTTCGAAACTAGCTAAAAACGACTTGTGCTCTTGCAGACATCAAATGCTATGAGTAATTGGTCAATTTTTATACATTTATTATGGTTTTATGATGGTAATATATACCCACGTTGACTATACCTTACTTCATGTTAATAGTATCATAGTGCTACACCTTAGTTCAAGGAGAGAGGACGGAAGGATGAATCTGATAGAAACCATTTCCTAGAATCTTATAATATCATCAGGGGTTTCGTACTAGATACCCTAGAATGTAAGGCAATGATTAGACATTTATATATTAATATCTTTCTTGATTTCTCATGAATTTGTCATTGGTATCAATCATTGCGGGCCTCATGAATTCAGGTGCAGATAGATTAGGCTATGTCTAGTAAGAATAAACTTGACAATTTATTTATCATGTTCTATATAGGAATATGTGCTAAAAAATCCATGTTGCCCTTAGGAATACTTGCGTTTAATGAAGTATGATCTAAGATTTGTCATCCTACAACTTGGAGAACTAGACCATGTCTAATTTGTGACACTCCTTATAATCGTTTACTCATATTCCACTTGAAAACCTAAAAAAACAATCATCATGAACACGTATTTGAAACATTTGTAGTTATTTCTTTGCTAATAGCTTTCAAGAACCTTCATCTCCTCATAGGTTCGATATTCATAACTTATCAAAATGTGCTATGACCTATTCCCTGCACTTGCGGTTAAAGTACGACGCCCAGATTGAAGAGGAAATGCAAAACCTCTAGAGAACCATCCATTACTTTGGCGACATCACAGGCAAATGCACAAACTTGCACAAGGGCCATAAAGTTTCAGTTCATTGTAGTTTTTTAGACCTTGCGTTGACATCATCAATAAGATGTCTGCAATGTGTGTCTCCTTACCTATTCCATATCTCAGATGCTTCCTATCTCTTATACAACTCAAAACAAGGGATTTACAATATCTTGAGAAAAATATCTCTAGGGAGACACTACCTTGGTAAGGGAAGAGTATCCTTATGGCCAACTAAGGGTGCTTCTTTAGTCAATTATTGTGTCCTAGGTGGTATATCACCTCACTCCCCTTGTCGTCGCATAGGTGTGCTCCAAAGCATAATAAAATCCACGGGCCCTTCCTTTGGGCATGGTCAAGTCAGGTTCCCATAGGGAAATGCGGAGTTAAGTGTGAGATAGTATATCGACATTCCCACCACGGCAACACCTGGTCCTAGGCTTATAAAAAATCACTTGAGTATTTCCCTTCAGATGTCCTTGGTTCAAATGAGCTGAGAACAATAAGATTTCGATTGGCACGGGAAACCCTTTCAACAAGACAAATATGGATCTTTTATATTCATCTAAAAGCATATCGATTGATGATGGCAAGAGAGCAGCCTACTGGGTATTTGTTGGAAATATTCCCTAGAGACAAACAGTAGTAAGGACTATTATCATATTTCATATAGTTTATGATTAAGTTTTATATCATGCTATAACTGTATTGAGTGGAAACATTAATACACATGTGATATACAAACAACCAGGAGTTCTCAGTGAAACTCTAGTCACTGGTTCATTGGTCAATAGATGATCATGTTTCCTGATCATGTGGCATTTATGCCAGTTGGAAATGGAGTCAACTCATTATGAGAATGAGATGATGAACAAATACCCAACCTAAACATCGTGACCCGATCATGTCATGAAATTCAAGTTACGATGATTAGAAATGGATCCTCGTAGACAATTCCTTAGACCATGAGGCTATATCAACCACTGTCTCCTGAGAGTGCTTAGATAGCATCAAGCGCCACTTGGTAATACAATGCTAATAAAGGTGTGTTCAGGTACTCGGAGGAAACCATAGAGGCAATATATGTCAAGAGCAGGATTTGTCCGTCCATGTGACGGGAAGATACTCAAGGGCCCACTCAGAGAGGTTATATCCAACAGCTGCGCAGCGTGTAATTTGATCACAGGGATATCACTTGTTGGAACGAGTCAAGTAGCATTGTTCGGTAACGAGATTGAACATGACATGGTGATGTCATTGATCAAATCTCGTGAAATGCAAGTATAAAGAGACAAAGGGAATAAGACACGACTGCCCCGGTTCAAACGACGAAAGATCTTCGTGGAACGCATAGGGGTCACATGGCCATCTAGGTCCCTCTATCGATCATTGGTGCAGGAGTGTCCCGACGATGTCTAGAGTGTTCCTGAACCGTGGGGTATCATGCTTAAGGGCTTGATGATGCTTAGAGAGTGTTTATAGGATCGGTAGGATCGCCGAAGAACAATAGAGAGAAAACCGGAACGGTTTCGGTAAGTCCGGAGGATGTCCGAAGTGGAGGTGGAAGTGTTCCATATCCATGGAGGTTGAATAATATGTGAATGAATGTTAAATATTGATTTCATCAATTATTCATAATTATTTAATAAAGAGAAAATCAATTTCAAAGGTCAAAAGGCTTAATGGGCCAATTCCCGGAGGGGAGAGGGCCCATTAGGGAAAGGAGAGAGGGAGAAAGGGAAAGGGGGTTGGCCAGCTGGGCCAAGCCCCTCGCGTGGGGCCCACTAGGGCTGGCCAGCGGCCTCCCCTCCCCCTCCTCTCCTTTAGTCCCACCCCGAGACTTTGAGGGAGGTAGTACCTCCCCTCCCCCTATATATAGAGGGGGTATTTGGCCAGATAAATACACCCAAAAATCAATAAAGGTCTTCTCACTTTTGGGAGGACCTCCAATTGATAGTTTCTCTCTCTCCCTCTCTCTCATGACAGTGGTCCCAAGTTCGGACTGCGCGAATGAGAGACATCTTCACCGCAGAGCGCCGTCGCACTGCGGGATTCGGATCCAAGAGCTCTACTTCCGCAACTGCTGCTGGATCGGGGAAGCGGGAGTCATCGTCAGGCACCGGACGTGTGTAACTCCCCACGAGGTGTCGCACTTGAGGCACTCAAGTCGTTGGAGCCAAGGGAGCACAAGGACTTCATCACGACCTTGAGGTCGGCTTTGGCTCGTCTACATCAACCACGCTCTCCTGAGTGTTGACAACACTTTTCGGTCTTCAAGGGTAAGTTCGTGAAAATCCCCTCCCATTACTGTATTACTAATAGATAGGTCCTGGCAACTTTAGGGGTTCAGGGGCATAGGGTAAAAATTATTGTTTTCATACGCGGAACCCCAACAGTGGTATCAGAGCTAGATCTATGCGTAGTAATGCTAGTATGGGTAGAACACATGAGATGTAGCGTGTGGGCGTTGATCTTTTAGTTGTTACCCTCCCACGTGTACTTGTGTATACCGCAGTAATGCTTGATGAAGCGGCCCCCCAACCGACTTTACGCATTCATTCGCGAGACTGGTCCACGCTTGACATACGGCGTGTACCGTATAAAGTGGCTTAGGGGGGTGTCTGTCTCTCTCGCATTAGTTGGTATACCATTTGCAACGGAGGGCCCCAAAAGGAGTGTAGTAGAGACAACTACTTGATCAGCGTTGTGCTAAAAGCTCGTAGGTAAGAACGGTTCGTGTGCGAAAGCCCATTCAGCCACGTAAAACATGTAAAGATAAAGTAGAGGCGTCTAACTTTGTTTTGCAGGGGGTGTTGCTTTGTGATATGGTTGTGGAAAAGGTAAAGTGATTACCTTATGTTACGTAGTATTAGATAGTCATGGAGGTGACGGATTACCACGCCAGAATGACACCAGTACCCTGGTGTCTACGGCACCGAAATCCGGTGACGATGGATGGAGATCACGATGTGAAGGACCATATCACATTGCATTTACATTCAATGTTATTGTTTGTATATCTTATTGTGTGCTAGTATTAGATACTCGACGGTGGCCTAATAAGATGATCCCTGTTAAAATTACCAACGATTGTGTTCCCCCTTAGTGTGCACCACCAAGAAAGTTCTTCGGTATGAGGCGATCCATGGTACAGGCATGGGTGTCAAACATATCTACGTTCACATACAGTGGGTGTAAGCCATGTTGCACAGCGAATACACTAAGGTTGAGTTGGCGAGCCTAGCATGTGCAGACATGGCCTCGGAATGCGGATGGTCAAAAGATCGAGCACGAGTCGCATGAATGATGTGACCGACGTTTAGCGTCCACCCTTGAACCCACATTGATGGCCGTGACGATCGGGGGAGATGTGGCTGATAGGGGTCGTGTTATCACTAGGAACCCTTATGGGGATAGGTGTTTCTGAGTGGATTTATTATTAACTCATTTAATTATAAACTTAGTCTAAATTCCTTTTTGCAATTGTAAATGTAGAAAAGTTCTCCCCGATGCCACCTTTCCTATTGACGATTGAATGGTTAGAAGAAGAGAAGCTCAGATTAGATGGATCAAACTTCTCTATATGGGTTGCGCGTCTCCACGTTCTCCTTAGCGAGAATGACATGGTAAACTACATACTCGACGGGATGGATTTGGATCAGCCCATTAACCTAGAGACCCCAGAGCTGCGGGAAGACCACTATCTCCGTTAGGGGATGGCCTCCTTCATTTAGTTACAATGCATTTCGTAATGGTGGACGAGCTGTGGCCTTTCGTGGGTGATATCAAACCTCGTACGGTAATGCTACAACTTAGGACACATTTCATGGAACAAGCACGCATATGGGAGCATGAGCTGATGGGAGACTTCCTCTCCATTAAGATGGAGGAGAACTCATCACTTGACGACCACTTGGAGCGCATGCATGATGTGTACATGAGGCCTGCATATTTCCTAGATAGATGGATGACAGGCTCTTTTGCAAATGGCATTGTGCTATGGTCGCTGCCACCAAGCTACCAAGCACAAGTCAGGACTAGCGTTATGGGAGGCGACGCAGAATCAATGGAGTTCCACTGGTTCGTAACACATCTCAGGAATGTGTTGGTTGAACCAGATGTCGCTTAGGTCATCAATGACAAAGGTATATATTTGATATACAATTTTATAAATGTTATAATCTTGCAAACACATTTGCAGTGTTAAGTATATTTGATACTTGTTATGTTTTGCTAAAAACAGGTCCTTCTACATGAGAGGTGCTTGCTGGAGAGGAGGTGACGTTGCGTGTTGATGGCGAGCATGATGATGATGGCCGGCGACACTCTCCCTCAACATTTATCACTTAGTTTGTGTTTTAGGATGATTATTCTAATCAAAAGATTATGAACTTCTTTAGTGTGTCTCACACTTTGTGAGACGGTTATTCATATCAGTTTGTAACAAACAGTTGTTCCACTTTTATGAATGATTTCTATTCATGTTCATATCTTGTTTGATTATATGTGATTATCCTTGTTGATTGAAAATAATTGATAATACATGAACATTTGTAAAACATAGAAATGCCTTAAAATACCCAACTTAAATGATATTCATTAATGAATGAAAACCATTGTTTAAATTCAAAGTTATGTTGATAATATGTGAAAGACATTCGATTTCTTGTCACATATAAATCATGCCTAAGTTCGGCAAAAATAACTTGAACACCGTGTATTACTTGAATACAAAGTGTTTGATGAAATGTTAAAAGTAAATACATATTCAATGTATTGTGTTTTAACGAAAATGGTAATTATCATTATATGATTGTTTAAATGTGTAAATAAGTTTACCAAAGGAAACTTGAATATGAAACTATTTGATATGATCAAAGTGTTTCATAAACAATGGGTATAAAGATAAAAGAGAATCTAATTACTATGATTTGATCAATAGTAATGAAATTTGACTTTATAAGAATGGCATAAAAGTAATTGTGAAATGCAAAGCGTTTTGAAATGTCAAAATACAAAGCATCACAATGTGATATTAGATATCAAATTGGGTGAATATATGGCACCAAATAAATCGTTGCAGTGTAGATGTAGAGGCCATTAGTTAAGAAATAGTTAGCACTCAATTAGAATATATAGTGAACCATCTGGATTCGTGAAAGCGGCTCCATATCTAGTATGGATCATCGTGAAAGTTTTGCGGTTATTCTATATAACCAAAACAATAGCGAATAAGTCCTTGTAGAGTATTCATTGGAAACTTTAAAAAATGAAATCCATAGCTAAAACCAAAAGAGAATAAAAACTTGTATTGCTTGGTTTTTGGTACATTTTCGAGAAAGTTCGCATTCAGTGATATTTCTCGATTATGAAGCAAATGGAAGATAGTGAAAAACACGATGAGGATTCAAAACCCTGCATCAGAGTGTTGAGAAACACAATGGAAAACGTTCCTGAACGATTCTCTTCACAAAAGGAAAGAATCAATGATAATGGTCATTGTGTTTTCCCCATTGGTGTTTTCACTACATGAAGTAGGATTCAAAATGTAATCCATATCTTGTATGGAGACATTTGTGAATCACTTGTCATGATTCTTGGAATATGACATACCTACGAACTTCTAAGGAAATAATGGTAAACTAGAATTATGGGAAATCCTAAAAGCAAAATTCACTTGAGATTAGAAAGCAATTCATTGTTGAAACTCACAAGTAAAATGGGTTACTTGAATTTTCCCAAATGACTACAAAGCCATAGTGGAAAAGGGGGTGAATGACAAAAGCACAACTTGTCAGGTATTGGATGAATTCAAATGAATTTGATTCAAGTGTGCTAAATGTCTAGTGGATTTAAGACTAGTAAAAGTACTAGTGTCTCATAGTAAATCTCTCACTTTGATATTTGATCAAAGGATTTTGAAATTGTTCAACATAGTGAGTAGATGTCTGATACGTCCAAAACGTATCTACTTTCCCAAACACTTTTGCTATTGTTTCTCTTCTAAACTTGTGTGATTTGGATGCAACTAACGCGGACTGACGATGTTTTCAGCAGAATTGCCTTGGTGTCTACTTTTTGTGCAGAAAATCAACTATCAGGAAAAATCCCGGAAAATATGCCAAAAATCCTATTTCACCTGAAGACTCCAGGAGCCAGAATACGAGACGGAGGGGGGCTGGGCCCAGGCCACACCACCTGGCCACGCGGGCTAGCCCAGGCCACACTAGGGGGTGGTCTAGCCGCCCCAGACACCCCTCGGTCTCCCTCTTCGCCTATAAGAAGCCTTCTGACCTAAAAACTGTGGGGCGTTCGACGTTTTTCTAGAAGGAGTTCCGCTCCGCCGCCACCACCAGATTCCACGAAATAGCACCAGAAACTCCGTTCTGGCACCCTGCCGGGACGGGGAATTGGAGGAGATCATCGCCATCATCATCACCATCGCTTCTCCATCGACCATCCATGTTTCCCCCATCTATGAGTGAGTAATCCCCCGCTGTAGGCCATGGGGATGGTAGGGATTGGATGAGATCGTTCATGTAATGGCATCAGATTGTTAGGGCATGGTGCCTAGTATCTTTTATTAGTGCTTTATGAATTTGTTGCGACTTGTTATGCTTAATGCTTGTCACTAGGGCCCGAGTGCCATGATTTCAGTTTTGAACATGTAATTGATTCATTATGATAGTATTGTTTATGGTCTTATCTGCAAGTTGTATACACACATTGTTGTCCGAAACCAATGGCCCCGAAGTGATAGAAATTGGGGTAACCGGGGGGAATGGCTTTGATGTGAGGATCACATGTGTTCATGGAGTGTTAAGGCTTTGCTCTGGTGCTCTATTAAAAGGAGCACCTCAATTGCCAGTAGTTCCCTAGAGGCCCCGCTGCAAACGGGCTGACAGGACAAAAGACGTTGTGCAAGTTCTCATTGCAAGCATGTATGACTATATATGGAACACATGCCTAGGATCATCGAGTACTTGGATGCTTTACCTTATTTATCTGCAATTGCCCTATGTTTTGATTGCTATGTGAATTTTCTTGTCCATGCAACGCCCATCCATCCATCCCTATGCCTACCGCACTCGAATCCTACTGTTTACTGCTATTGTCACTGCTGTTTTTACTTTTACCACTACTGCTACTTTGCTATTCCTACTACAAAACTGTTGCTACTGATAAACTGCTGTGAGCAAGATTGTTTCCAGGTGCAGCTGAATTGACAACTCAGTTGTTAAGGCTTATAGATATTCTTTGGCTCCCCTTGTGTCGAATCAATAAATTGGGTTTCACTTCCCTCGAAAATACTGCGATACACCCCTATACTTGTGGGTCATCAAGACTATTTTCTGGCACCGTTGCCGGGGAGCATACCTTTATTTATCAAGTTCACTTGGATTCTCTATTGTTCGCTGCTATCCATCCATCATGGGTAAGTCTCGTGATGGCAAGGTCCCCATTTTACCATCCACTACAAGAAGAGGTACGGTTCTGAACACCTCTGTTGCTCTTGATTCACCGTCTGTTATGAGTAAGTTCCTTACACCACCACATACACATGCTACACACACTACTACTACTGCTGAATCTAAAACTTCTGATGTTTATGATGCCGCTTCTACTGTGCTTGATAAGAGTGGATCGTTAGGTCCTTTCCTAGATGCTACGATTGCTAGAACTATAGCTGGAAATACCGAAACTCCTAATGAAGACACTACCACACCTGTTAGTTCACCCGAGTCTAGTGAAAGTTATGATATTGAAGATGGTTATGTTGAGATGACCGATGAATTTATTAAAGAATGTAGAAACACCCATGATAGGAGTGCTGCTAAGAGTCTCCTTGAGAGGCGTACTATTAGACCCAAATTGTCTCCTATTGCTAAGTTTGCTGCTTCTCCCATAAACATTATAGATGAAGATTATGATTTCTCTCTCGATCTATCTTACATAGCTATTGTCGAGAAAGAACCTTTTTGTGGGACTAAGAATGAAAGTGCAGTAGCACATATAAATGAACTTTCTACCATGAGTGGCTTGTTTTCTGATGATATTAAGATGTGTACTTACTTTGTTGCCAAGATCTTCCCCTTTTCACTGAAAGGAGAAGCTAAAACTTGGTTTAGTAATTTACCTCCTGGATCTATTGATAGTCCTGAGTGCTTGATTAGTACTTTCCTACAGAAATATTTTCCTCCTAGTGCTAGACATGCTATTTTATAGGAACTTTTTGATTTTAAACAGGGAGAAAAAGAGGTATTTCCTGAATCTTGGGCAAGGTTTTGTTCTTTGATTCATGCACAGGCTAGAAGTCCATTACCTAAGAATGAGCTTCTTGATATATTTTATAATGGACTAACTGAAGAATCTAGGACATACCTAGATAGTTGTGCTAATTGTGTTTTCAGGAATAGGACTCCTAAAGAAGCTGAGGAATTAATGGCTAAAATAGTTAAGAATTATGAAGATTGGACTCCTCCTGAACAAGCTATACCTGAAGTAATTGTACCTGAACCAACTATTCCTGTGCCTATTCCAACATCAAATAAGAGGGGAGTTATTGAATTAAATGATGAAGTGATGAAGGAAGCTAAGAAATGTCTTAAGGAGAATGGAATTAAAGCTGCAGATTTCAAGAATTTACCTCCTATAGAAGAACTATGTAAGCCTATCCCCTACTCATCCACTATCGAGGTACACTCTCTCCAACACTTTGATGAAGGTGATATCCCTTACTCTAAACCTCCTGATCAATGCTTAGAAGAATTTGATATCTTTATTATTAAGCAAGATAATTTTAATAAAAGGGTGCAAAATCATCTAATGGAAAACACTAGAGCTATTGTTGAGTTGAAAGATATTGTGGAAAGAACCTCTAATGATGTTAAAATGATTGTTAAACACTTTCAAATGGTTCAAACTCAAATAGATCAACTCGCTAAAGTGCAAAACGACTTGCTAGTTAATGCTGCTAAAGAAAAACATGCTTATGAAATTAGAACTAGAAGTGGAGCTTCTACCCAGGATCCTCTATATCCTGAGGGGCATCCCAAAAGAATTGAGCACGATTCTCAATAAGCTGAAAATAGTGGTTCTACTCGTAAGAAAAGGAAAAAGAAACATAAAACTGTTGAAGAACCCTCTGAACCTGCTTTAGATCCTAATAGTATATCTATCTCTGATGCTGAAACTAAAAGTGGTAATGAAGAAAATGAAGCTCTTAATGAAGAGAAAGTTGAGGAAGAACCTGAAAACCACACTAAGAACACTAAATACACCAAAGAAGATTTTATTGCTAAGAAACATGGTAGTGAAAGAGAACCTTGGGTCCAAAAACCTATGCCTTTCCCTGATAAGAAACACAAGTCAAAGGAAGATGAACACTACAATAAGTTTTGTGAGTGGATGAAACCTTTATTCTTGCAAATTCCTTTGACTGATGCCATTAAATTGCCTCCTTACTCAAAGTATATGAAGGACATTGTCTCAAATAAAAGGAAGACCCCTAATGAAGAAATTTCTACTTTGCTTGCTAATTATTCCTTCAATGGTAAGGTTCCTAAGAAACTTGGAGACCCAGGGATTCCTACTATCCCTTGCTCTATTAAGAACCGTTATGTTAGAACTGCTCTGTGTGATTTGGGAGCTGGAGTTAGTGTTATGCCTTTCTCTCTCTATAAGAGGCTTCAACTAGAAAAAATAATACCAACTAATATATCTTTGCAAATGGCTGATAAATCTACCACTATTCATGTGGGTATATGTGAGGATGTACTTGTTCAAGTGGCTCATAATTGCTTGATATTAACAGATTTTGTTATGCTTGAAATGCCTGAAGATGATAATATGTCTATTATTCTTGGGAAACCTTTTCTTAATACTGCAGGAGCTGTTATCAATTGTAACCAAGGAAAGGTAACTTTCAATGTGAATGACAAGGAACATACTGTTTATTTCCCCAAGAAGATTGAAAGGACTTATGGTTTGAATTCAATTGAACATGTTGAGGGCATTCAAGTTGGATAAATATATTGTCCCATACCAAGGGAAAATTTTGAAACTATTATGATTGGGACCATTGCTATCAAGGTTGAGGTAACATAATCATTAGTGGAATACAAAGTTTTGTCTCATATGGAATTGTTTTGGTAGCAAGACCTGATCAACCTTGTTAACAAAAAGATTTCATTGAACAAAACAATGTTTTCACTATGATTATCTCCGTTTACTTCTATTCTATGCATTTTAGTTTTTGTTTTAGTTTAGTTTTCTTTGTTGTTAGTTGCTTGCATGTTAGAGTGTCTTAGAACTTCTGTAGTTCTAGTTTTGTTTCGTCCTTGCATCGTGTCAAAAAAAATCTGTGTGTCAGAAAATCATTCTACTATGCCTGAGAATGCCAAAAAATAAAGTGTCTCGAAAAATTCCAGAAAATTCATATTAAATTTTTGCATGAAAAAAGAGGCAGAGGAGTACCTGGGAGGTACCAGGGGGACCCACCAGGCAGGCACACCACCTGGTGGCACGACCTGCCCTGGGTGGCGCCATGCCCTCGTGTGGGCCACCCCTGGCCCCTCACTAACTCTCTCACCTGCCACTTTCTTCTCTCTCCCGAGTAAGCTCCAGTTCATTGCTTAAAATCGCGTTCTTGCTGTGCTTGCTCTCGATTTTTTTCGATCTCCTTGCTCAGCCTATCTTTCTTGCTGAAATTTGGAGCATTTGTTCCCTGGTATGTGACTCCTCCACTTGTCCAAGTAGATTTGTGTTTAGTGGATTGTATATTGAGTATTTTGCTGTTGTAGGTGACTAGTTTTGAGAGCTTGCATGCTTGTTTGATGCTTAGAGATATAGTCTTGATGCATGTTTAGGCCTCTTACAAGTCCCTATGAGTAGAATCCTTCATTATATTTACTTTGCAATCACTTGTTTATTGGGTGTTTAAATTTCAGAATACCAAGCATGAACAACCATACCTTTGGAGAGATATTTGAGAGTGATGCACCTAGGAGGTCGAGGCCCTCAAGATCAGCCTCTCAGTTTAGGCCATCATACAACGAAGATCTCATTGCCACTCGTATTGGTAGTGAAAGGGATGATGGGGATGCTCACCCATCCTCTTTTCCTTGTTTTACTTTCTTACAAGCTGCAGGTATTCTTGATGATTTCTTGCTACTGATTGAGAGGGTTGGTTTGACCTCATATATGCAAGATGAGAGTGAGAAATACGCTATGCTCACCAAAACTTTTGTTGAGAGATTCACGTTTACTAACACATCCTATCAGTCGACTGTCTCTTTCAAAATTTATAATCTGCCCTTCACCATGCCTTTGGAGAGATTTTGCAGTATTGTAGGTGTATGCATGACAGGGACCGTGAAGAAAATTCAAGGGCGACCCGCTGATTTGTTGGATCTTTACCGAGGGGTAACCAATGATGATGACCGCGTGGCGCAACACGGAAAGATAAGAAATATCCAACTCCCTGCTCTTAGATACTTTGCATATTATCTTGCTACTAGCGTACTTGATAGGGAGAACACAAGTGATATCTCCAACTATCATTTAGCATTCCTTGCTGCTGTGCTTAACAATGATACTCGGTACAATCTTGGCTCGCTTATTGCTCGCCGCCTAGCTGCTAGGGGGCCTATCTATGGGGGCATAATTGCCTCGCGTATAGTCAATGCATTAGGTCTTTTAGTGGAGCCCAATGATGTTATACTGGCACCACAGAGGCTTGACCTTATTGCTATGAAAACTCATCACTTTGTCACTGCTACTTCTGATTTGGACAGTCTAGTATATAGGGTGCTTTTCACTGACGGGGATAAAAGGGCGATCCTTTTGCCACAGCCTTCTTTGTTTAGTGTTCACAGGAGACCGTGGTCGCACTCCAAGGAGGAGGTGGACGAGCAGCTTCGCTTGCTGGGTTTCCACGAGCAGCACCAGGAGGATGTGCCCTCCTATGATTACTCCGCGCATTACGGAGGGGCGTACTCAAGCTCGCACCAAGACGAGGGGACCTCTTCGTCGTACCAGGGTGACACTTCATCCTGGCCAACTTGGGATTGATACCCACTTAGGCCAAAAGCCTAAGCTTGGGGGGAGGTACGCCGACACCGCACTCATCTCCATATCATGTTGCGTCGGTACTTTGTATATTCATGTTTTCATTCTCTTTTTAGTTTTCGTTCTTCTTTGCTTTTGCTTTCTAAAACACAAAAAGACCAAAAATATTTCTGTTGTTTCTCTTTGATTTACTTCTTCTTTTTGCCTTGGTTTGTTTTTTTCCTTTTTTCTTTGTTTGAACTATTCGAAATACCCAAAAAGATTTTGCTTTGCTTGTTTTTCCTTTTGGTTCTTATTTTAAAAAATCAAAAACAACAAAAATATTTGTCGTTCTTCTTTGGTTTTGTGAGTTTGCTACAGGGTTCGGCAGTCCTCAGTGGAATATTGGTTTCATATTCTTATTCAAGCCACACAAGTGAAGAGCAATAATGAGGATTAATGACAACTTGAGGCGTGGTAAGAGGCTGGTAACGAACTCTTTTTTTTCATTTTTGTACATATACTCTTCACTGTGGGCATGCTTAGTCCGTTCATGTAGGGTGTATGTTATCTTTGGATGCTTAGTAGTTCTTGATTTCGTATGATTAGCTCTAGCTTGCTAATAATTTGTAGCATGTTTTATGAATGTTTTCTTTCATTATTCTATTCATAACTTGGTATGACATCGTGGTATCCTCCTCTAAATGTTTCATTTGAATTGACTTGGCACATGCTCACGCATGCACATGACTGTAATAATCAGTTAAGCCTCGATGGATTATTTTTCCTCAGGGATCTTGAATCTCTCTCATGCCATGATTAGTCCTGTTTTGTTGCAAGTATGATTATGACAGCTATTGCTCTCTCGTTTGTCGCTCCCTTACTATTGCTAGCCTTCACTCACAGTGAGTATGTTTTACTCAAGTTTCCAACTCCCTAAACCAAATATTTCCAAAGTGTCCACCATACCTACCCATTAGCATCATTTGCTACTTCCGTGCATATTCATTATGCCTTGTTTTCTTCTGAATAAAATGTTTGCTTGTTATGAGAAAGCTAGTTAGTAAAGCTCTCACGAACTTGATGGCACACTTTATTTTCTTGCACTTAATAAACCTAAACTATTGCGTCCTTCTTTGTTGCGTATATGCTTGCGCTTTATGAGTTGAAGTTAGCAGAACCATGTATCATGGGGACCGCTTTCAACACTTCATTGGCACTTTGTACCTAGTTGATATCATGTTCTTTTGCTTATGGATCCCGGCGGTGTGAAATAAAAGTGGACCTTGTAAGATCATGGAGTTTGTATGTATGTTAGAGAAACGCCTGGGACGCTAGCCTAAGCCATGCCTAATCATGGTGGGAACTTGCAGCATAACCGTAATGAGCATTCTATGAAGCATCCTCAATAAAAATCTATGCACATAGTAAATAAAAATATCGCTGAGATGCTTATTGTCTTCTTGCCTTGTTATTTTGATTATGGGACAGCTCCCGTGTCATGTGCAAGGGGTACCCCGTTGGCGGTTCTCTTTGATACGTATATACTTACAATTACAAGAGCTTACTTGTGACTAAAGTTGAGTAGCATGAGGATAGGTCTTTGTAAGTAAGGGGCATGAGACTTCGATTTATAACTTGTCAAGCATATCCTCTTAGTTGTGTCACTTTCACCTTAACCAGATTAAAGATGCTTATGATAGGGCAATGAGAGCTCAAAGCTAACAAGTACCATACTTTCAGCATTTGGAAGCCTTTCAAATTATTTAAAACCTTTTCTTGTTGAGTCTCCACACATCTTCGAGCACTTTCTTGAGAGGATAGTTGTCATTCTTTGTGCTTGTCTCATTACTTGACTATTTGTGTTATGACTTTGATGCTTGTATCTTTGATATCTTTACTTCTAGTCATCACTTGAATTTTAGAGGTGCCTTGACATTTATAATCTAAGGCAAGCGAGATACCACTCTATCATACCTTTTTATGAGCATTGTAATGTTGCTTATGTTTATGCTTCATGCTACTTATTATTTTTGAGTTGGAATCTCTTCATAGCTTGCAATGCCTATTAAGTAAACTTAGTTGCATACTCCTTATTATGAATTGTCTAAGTAGTTGATCACATGCTGAGAATATTTACATCATGTGAAGCAAATGTGTTCATGAAAGTTCTTTTATCGCACTCAGTTTTCAACTGAATTGCTTGAGAACAAGCAATAAGCTAAGCTTGGGGGGAGTTGATACGTCCAAAACGTATCTACTTTCCTGAACGCTTTTGCTATTGTTTCTCCTCTAAACTTGTGTGATTTGGATGCAACTAACGCAGACTGGCGCTGTTTTCAACAGAATTGCCTTGGTGTCTACTTTTTGTGCAGAAAATCAACTATCAGGAAAATCCTGGAAAATATGCCAAAAATCCTATTTCACCCGAAGACTCCAGGAGCCAGAGTACGAGACGGAGAAGAGCCAGGGGGTGGCCACACCACCTGGTGGCGCGGGCCAGGCCAGGCCGCGCCAGGGGGTGGTGTGGGCCCCCTAGGCACCCCCTCGGTCTCCCTCTTGACCTATAAGAAGCCTTCTGACCTAAAAACTCCGGGGGGTTCGACGTTTTTCCAGAAGGAGTTCCGCTCCGCCGCCACCACCAGATTCCACGAAATAGCACCAGAAACTCCGTTCTGGCACCCTGCCGGGACGGGGAATTGGAGGAGATCATCACCATCATCATCACCATCGCTTCTCCATCGACCATCCATGTTTCCCCCATCTATGAGTGAGTAATCCCCCGCTGTAGGCCATGGGGATGGTAGGGATTGGATGAGATCGTTCATGTAATGGCATCAGATTGTTAGGGCATGGTGCCTAGTATCTTTTATTAGTGCTTTATGACTTTGTTGCGACTTGTTATGCTTAATGCTTGTCACTAGGGCCCGAGTGCCATGATTTCAGATCTGAACATGTTATTGATTCATTATGATAGTATTGTTTATGGTCTTATATGCAAGTTGTATACACACGTTGTTGTCTAGAACCAATGGCCCCGAAGTGACAGAAATCAGGATAACCGGAGGGAATGGCTTTGATGTGAGGATCACATGTGTTCATGGAGTGATAATGCTTTGCTCCGCTGCTCTATTAAAAGGAGCACCTTAATTGCCAGTAGTTCCCTTGAGGCCCCGCTGCAAACGGGCTGGCAGGACAAAAGATGCTGTGCAAGTTCTCATTGCAAGCACGCATGACTATATATGGAACACATTCCTAGGATTATCGAGTACTTGGATGCTTTATATTATTTATCTACAATTGCCCTATGTTCTGATTGCTATGTGAATTGTATTGTCCATGCAATGCCTGTTCATTCATCCCTATGCCTACCGCACTCGAATCCTACTGTTTACTGCTATTGTCACTTCTGTTTTTACTTTTACCACTGCTGCTACTTTGCTATTCCTACTACAAAATTGTTGCTACTGATAAACTGTTGTGAGCAAGATTGTTTCCAGGTGCAGCTGAATTGACAACTCAATTGTTAAGGCTTATCAATATTCTTTGGCTCCCCTTGTGTCGAATCAATAAATTGGGTTTCACTTCCCTCGAAAATAGTGCGATACACCCCCTATACTTGTGGGTCATCAATGTGCAATTTGCATGAATGGAGTGGGAGCTATGAAAGTCTTCCTAAAACAATATGTGATTGACATATTTTTGAGTGGGAGCGATATAAGTCTCAAATTCAAATATGTAGGAACATAGTTTGAGTAAGAGTACTGACTCATACCCAAATATGGTAGAAACATAGTTTGAGTGGGAGCTTATAGGAGTGATTCTTAAGTGTGTTAAGAATAAAAGCGCAAGTACCGATAAATAATGATTTATGAGGTGTATAAGTTGATAATAAGTGTATTATGATATTATGTAGTATTCCTTAAGGGATTCTGGAAAGGGTTTTAGAATAGAAGTTAATTAAGGAACTGGTCCTTGATAACTCAAGTTAGGAATAGTATTAAGTTTAACATCAATGGTTGAAAGAAAGAAAAGGATGATCATCATCCACTATGTTGAGACATAGGTTCTATCTTAGAAACCCATGATGATAACTTAACATAATATGTAATCCAATAAGGAACATTTGAAAGTGATTAAGTTCGAATCACAGAACATTGAGCTAAGTTTGTCTGCAGTGTCTAATAGAGAATTGTAGACATATTTTCCAAATCCATAAGGGATGACATATCTTAAAACATAAAGGGTTATGTTATAAGGGAATATGTTGGAAACTCCCGTAATAGCGATTAAAGTCAAGTAGGAAGCGAGGTGAACAAAACATCGAAAGTTGCATAGAGTGCACTAGTGTTTCGATGAATACATTTATAATAATAGATAAGGGTACCAACTAAAGTGTTGTATAATGTTATGGCGGGGCTAATTCGCTTTTAACATAGAATGATGTGTCCCAGGGCACAGTGCCCATGAGAAAGCCCTCGAGATTGATCTAAAGTCACTGTAGGCTCCTGGAATCAGGCCTCGTTCTGCTGCCATAGCGACGATGCATACACACAGATGTTATCATGTGATGATAAAGTATTAATGTCAATCAAGGTGACATTAGTAAGATGCAAAAGGATTTGGGACTATAAAGTATAGACCCAAGACTCAACCTCTTCAATGAACAAGCATGTTTAGGGTACCGGATATATGGTGCCAATGATTAAGAACAAATGCAGCTAGTGTATTTGTACTCTAGTGCAAGTGGGAGACTGTTGGAAATATGCCCTAGAGACAAATAGTAGTAAGGACTATTATCATATTTCATATAGTTTATGATTAAGTTTTATATCATGCTATAACTGTATTGAGTGGAAACATTAATACACGTGTGATATACAAACAACTAGGGTTTCCCAGTGAAACTCTAGTCACTGGTTCATTGGTCAACAGATGATCGTGTTTCCTGATCATGTGGCATTTATGCCAGTTGGAAATGGAGTCAACTCATTCTGTGAATGAGATGATGAACCAATACCCAACCTAAACATCATGACCCGATCATGTCACGAAGTTCAAGTTATGATGATTAGAAATGGATCCTCATAGACTATTCCTTAGACCGTGAGGCTATATCAATCACTGTCTCCCGAGAGTGCCTAGATAGCATCAAGCGCCACTTGGTAATACAGTGGTTATAAAGGTGTGTTCAGGTATTCGGAGGAAACCGTAGAGGCAATATATGTCAAGAGCGGGATTTGTCTGTCCATGTGACGGGAAGATACTCAAGGGCCCACTCGGAGAGGTTATATCCAATAGCTGCGCAGCGTGTGATTTGATCACAGGGATATCACTTGTTGGAACGAGTCAAGTAGCATTGTTCGGTAACGAGATTGAACACGACATGGTGATGTCATTGATCAGATCTCGGGCAATGCAAGTATCAAGAGACAAAGGGAATAAAACACGACTGTCCCGGTTCAAACGACGAAAGATCTTCGTGGAACGCACAGGGGTCACATGGCCATCCAGGTCCCTCTGTTGATCATTGGTGCGGGAGTGTCCCGACCATGTATTGAGTGTTCCCGAACCATGGGGTATCACGCTTAAGGGCTTGATGATGCTTAGAGAGTGTTTATAGGATCGGTAGAATCGCCGAAGAATAATAGGGAGAAAACCGGAAGGGTTTCGGTAAGTCCGGAGGATGTCCGGAGTGGAGGTGGAAGTGTTCCATGGCCACGGAGGTTGAATAATATGTGAATGAATGTTAAATATATATTTAATCATTTATTCATAATTATTTAATAAAGAGAAAATCAATTTAAAAGGTCAAAAGGCTTAATGGGCCAATTCCCGGAGGGGAGAGGGCCCATTAGGGAAAGGAGAGAGGGAAAAGGGGCAGGGTTGGCCGGCTGGGCCAAGCCCCCCGTGTGGGGCCCACTAGGGTTGTCCGGCAGCCTCCCCTCCCCCTCCTCTCCTTTAGTCCCACCCCGGGACTTTGAGGGAGGTAGTACCTCCCCTCCCCCTATATATAGAGGGGGTATTTGGCCAGATAAATACACCCAAAAATCAATAAAGGTCTTCTCACTTTTGGAAGGACCTCCAATTGATATTTTCTCTCTCTCCCTCTCTCTCTCTCCTGACCGTGGTCCCAAGTTCGGACTGCACGAACGAGAGACAACTTCACCGCAGAGCATCGTCGCACAACGGGATTAGGATCCAGGATCTCTACTTCCGCAACTGTTGCTGGATCGGGGAAGCGGGAGTCATCGTCAGGCACCGGACGTGTGTAACTCCCCGCGAGGTGTCTCACTTGTGACACTCAAGTCGTTGGAGCCAAGGGAGCGCAAGGACTTCATCACGACCTTGAGGTCGGCGTCGGCTCGTCTACACCAACCACGCTCTCCTAAACGTTGACAATGCTTTTCGGTCTTCAAGGGTAAGTTCGCGAAAAGCCCCTCCTGTTACTGTATTACTAATAGATAGGTCCTGGCAACTTCAGGGGTTCAGGGGCGTAGGGTAAAAATTATTGTTTTCATACGCGGAACCCCAACAGTATTGTCATGGCTTTTTGGTTGATGACCGAAGTATTTAGCTCATCTCATTCACTTAGACCTAAGAGCATCTCCACTCGCCCCGCATACAACATCCAATGCGGGAGTTTTTTGGCCCGTATAGGGGCACCGATGCAGATGTGGCTATGGGTTGGCACTATAAATGTATTACAAGTTCATAAAATCAAATAAACAACCAAGAAGTTCAATATATAAAACAAATAAATTTAACAATTTAAATCACAAAGGAAAACAAATAAACAAACTAGGAGGCTCCTCCTTTGAGCCTCCACAAATGCTCCACCAGATCATCTTGCAGTTGATTATGAGTATTGGTGTATCGAACTTCTTGCCGTCTGGCGAGAAAAGTAGCAAACTGGGCTTGCACTTGATGATCAACATCTGCAAGAGGACCTTGACGATAATATAGTACAATGTCAAACACTGGAGTCTCCCGCTCTCTCGTAATGATCATGTTGTGCAAGATCACACAAGCAGTCATGAACTCCCGCATCTGATCTTTCGACTAGGTAAGAGCAAGGTACCTGACAATGGAAAATCAAGCATGTAACACACAAATTGCCCTCTCCACATCCTTCCCGCAAGCCTCTTGTTTTGCTGCAAACCAAGATTTCTTTCCTCCAGGCACATGGCTTGAGATTGTCTTCACAAATGTGGACCATCTAGGATATATATCATTTGTTGTAGTGGTGGCCATCACTAGTACAAACACGTTACTTAGAGACATCAATTTCCTATGGGCCTCAGCCGGTTTCTCGTTCCGGCTCAAGCGCATAGCTTCTAACAGCACACCATCTGAGCCAGTTTTTCTTTGCGGCTCTAAGCTACGAGACCTCAGACGGTGCAAAAAGGAAAACGCATCTAACATGTACGAGATGGAGACGGCTCGTATTTTGGACCGCTTGGAAGAACTCCTCAACCTCAGATGGCCTATACTAGGGACTGTCTCCAATAGTCAGGCGTCCTGAGTACCATTCTAACAAAGACCATCTCTAGAACTAGTGTCCCTCGAAGCGGCTTTTAAAGTGACCATCACCAGTGTGTGTAAACTGTTGGGGATATACTTTCCGGGTATCCTCACAGTTCCTCACTGGCCAAGGTGGCCCACTTCGGGTTAGCGCTTTGCTTCACAGGCGGCCCAGTCAGGGAGAAGAGACAGAGTCCAATCCGGCTACAGGAAGGCCCAGAAGACTTACCGACATAGGCCCATAGTGTTACCTATAGTTCAAGATGTACTCTGTAACCGACTCTTAGTCGTAGCCGAATAGATCTCTCCTGTAAACCCTAGGCCGGATATCTATATAAGCCGTCCTAGGGAGAGCCTTTAGGGCAACCCAATAGTCTACAATCTCAACTCGCACAGGCGAACCCCTTGTAACCCATATTCCGGCTCTGCCGTATTACTAGATTGCTAGTAGGAGTAGGATCCGTCCAAAGCCGGCGGATTCGAACCTAGGTAAACTTGTGTGCTCACCGTCTCGGAACACCGTACTTCTCGCACCCCTCTCTTCCGCATGCCTCGAGGACCCCGTCATGGTGTACTTGTCATCAATCCGATGATAGTTGGCGCCCACCGTGGGGAAAGTGAGCTTCGGATCTGCGTTCCTAGCAGAATCTGCAAGAATCGGAATTGGCGAGACTATCATTGTCGGTCGCATCCTCTAATCCAGTGAAGTCCCTCTCATTGTTCTCGACGAGACTTGGATTCCGGCTAGGGAAGCCGTGACCACCTACACCATCATGTCTTTTGGGGAGATCGATGTTTACATCGGTTTCGCTGAACCTGCCCCACCCACCCCAGCGGTGATGATAGAGGCAGATGAAATTTCTGGGTCCCCCTTGTCCGCGGAGGCGGCAGAGTTCCGGATCTCAAAAAACCCTTATCCCACCCAGCCCGCACCAGTTGCGGAGATAGTGGAGAAATCTGATCCTGAATCAGACCTGACGGTGCAAGTTGAGTCTGGAGTGGATCTCCCTAGAGAGACCGAATCCTAGATCGACCCACCCGCTGAAGTCGAAATCCAGGAGGAGCATAACAACAATGCTGGTTCCGGCTCTGATGAGGCCGGGATGGACAGGCCCTTCCTGAGATACACACTAAGACGCATGATGATGCAAAACTCAGGCATAGATGCAATCCTCGAGACCATCAAATGTTTCTACGAAGCCTACTATGAAGACCGCAGTTATCGCAGGAGGGGCACATCGCACTTTGTCGAGTATGTGGGATCCGGATCTGGCTCTGCCGATGCTAGAGATAACACCGACTCTGTGCTGGAGGCTATCGGAACAAGCGTCAAATTACCAGCATCCTCGGATGACTCGATGACGTCGGCAGATTTCTGGAAGTTCTTTGCGGAATATGAAGAGGAGGTTAACTCCACAGCTGCTACAAAAGGAGAAGACATGGACGAAGGATCCAGAGAAAGCTCTCCCAAAGCACCGGACAATATGGATCTCGGAGACAATCCCGAGAACCAAATGGCCGAAAGTACCGATCAAAGTTTGACTCCGGGAAACGGGCCCAAAGCCATCTTTGCTACCGGCGCTGCCAAGAAGGCAAAGAAGAAGAACAAGAAGAACGAGACCCCGGCAAAAGATCCTCTGGCAGAGGAGGTGATTGCCGAGGAATACGAGGAAGACTCGGATGGAGCACTTATCCCAGACGAGCCCAAAGAAGAGTCGGTGGATGGACACGTGATCACTGAAGGTGCGCGTAAACTCATCGATGCTGCATTAACCACACATATTCCTATAGCTGCAGAACTCACTGTTGAAGAGCTGGACGAAAGGGCCCAGGCCCTAGAAGCGCGTCGCCAAGTACTCCTCGATGAAGCCAAAAATCTCGAGGAAGAAAAGAAACGCATGGCAACTACAGAGAAGTACAACTCTAGGAAACATCAGAAGACCAGGAAACGTCATACTCATGACGACCGGTTTCCGCAGATTCACAAAGTCCTCTTTGGAGGAGAACATGGGATGCCTCGGCGTGACAACAATGGGGATTGGGTGTATCCGGCACTAGTACAGAACACCGTTGCGGCTTGAGAAATCCTATCTGCTAATCCAGGCCCAGAGCAGATCTGATTGGGCATTAAACTACTCAACAAGGGTCTGGAGCAGCAAAAGGTCACCCTATCCGGAAGCCAAAAACTAGTCTCCCATTCTGACCAACGTCGCACGGATCCAGCATGGGCTGACGTAAGAGCCCAACGTGTTCTGGAACAACACCATCGTTCTGACCGTCGGGAAGACAACTACTCAAGAACCGGATCTTCAGGACAACACCACAAAGCTGCACGTGACTAGCGTAACGTTAACCCAATTGCAGAGCAAGAGGCAATCGCTGCACTAAATTCGAGGAATCCTCCCCGACGAGAGTCGAAGGATCGCAGGGAAGAAGATAAAGAGAAACGTCGGGAGGAAGACCGACAAAGAATGCCACCTCCTAGACACGCAAGCCGTTCGGCTGACGGGCGAGGGAACGACGGACATCGTGCCGAGACAAACCGGCAGGGGCTCTTCATAATGAAGATCCTCCCCGGAACCAGAATAATGACACTCCGGACAAAGGTCGGCGATCAGCCAGAAACAACCCAGCTGCCCCACCCTCTCCACCAAGTAGCCATCACAACAGTTCCCAAGGAGGCCAAGGAGGATGTCGTAGTGGAGGAGGTGGTGGAAGAAGCCGAAGTCCGGCTCCAAGGCACCGCAGCCGCAGCCATAGCTGTCACTCGGGACGATCTTTATCCCCAAATGATGCAAGGCACAGGATCAACTCCAATATAGAGGGGCGGCGCTACGAAAACGATGATATATATGTGGGACCAAAATGCTTCGGACCACGCATAAGATCTACAAAATTCCCGGAAGGATTTGCTATCTCAAGACACATTCAAGCCTACGACGGCATAGCTCTGCTAGATACTTGGCTCCATGATTTTATCCAAGCTTGCTGCATCGCCCAAGGCGGAAACAGCCTGGTCGCAACCCGTATCTCCCACTCATGTTGCAGAAGACGACAAGATCATGGCTCAATGAACTTCCGGAGAACACCATTCACAACTAGTATGACATGCAAAGTGTGTTCTTTCGAAATTTCGAAGGCACATACCGGAGGCCCTGTACGGTAGGATACCTACAGCGTTGCACCCAGAAAGCCGGAGAAACTTGTCGGGATTATCTCGGATGATGGATCGACACCAAGAACTCCTGTGAAGGACTAAATGACCAAACTGCGATTAAAGATTTCATTGCAGGTCTCCCAATTGGCTTACTACATCATCGCTTGAAGTGTGACAAGGTCACTGATTTGGGAGAGATGATAGAAACAGCGAGCAAGTATGCAGATGCTGACAACAATGCAGAGGGATTACTGAATGCCCTAGCCGTGCCACAGTCGGCAAAACAACCAAAGCAACAAGCTTAGAAGCACAAGAATACCTCGGAAGAAAAGCCCAACGCGGCAACGGCAGTGGTTACTGCTACTTTCGGGTCTAGAGGACGTGGTGGTGGCCGCAGATGCGGTCGTGGAACGTCAAGAGTTCAAGGTAGAGGAGACCAGCAACCTGGTAAAACCTACTCTTGGGTCGACATTGCCAACAACCCATGTGTGCATCATCTAGATTCCAATGGGGGCTCGTCCCACACAAACGCCAAGTGTCATTTTAATGACGACATTAAGAGAGACGATACCGCTGGCTACAAGGCTAAGCGGAAGAAGGGAAAGAAGAATCCCGAAAAGGATAAAGAGACCAAGGAAGATTCCGACATGGAGGAAGCTAATGCTTCAAATCCCAAGCCGGAAGGGAAGAAAACTTTTCCGACCAGGAAAGACACTTACATCACCTTCCTCGGATCTCAACTAGCTAAGGTGAAGAAAGCAGTTCTACATGAGCTCAATGCAACAGTTCCGGCTGTCCCTCAATTTTTGGACTGGTCGGAAGTGGCAATCACCTTTGACAGTGTTGATCATCTGCCTAAGTTGCACAGGCGAGGAAAATACGCCTTAGTCGTCAATCCACTTATTGACGGCGCTGGTTTCTCCAAGACTCTCATGGATGGCGGCAGCAGCATTAATATTATGTATGTCGAAACGCTACGTCGGATGAAGATCTCGGAGACCCAGCTGAACTACAGCTCTGTGATCTTTCATGGAGTTGTCCTAGGAAGACAAGCAAATTCCGTGGGAGAAATCACATTGGATGTTACCTTTGGAACTCCAAAGAACTACAAGACGGAAGCACTTTCCTTCGAAGTGGTCCCATTCAAGAGCGCGTACCATGCTATATTCGGACGTCCGGCTTACTGGGCTTTTATGGCTCTATGATGAAAATTCCAGGTCCCAACAGCGTGATCACCATCAGGGGAGACCCGAAAAAAGCGCGAGAGTGCGAGGATGGAAATGCCGCCTTTGCTGAAGCCGTGCTGCACGCCCAGGAGTACCAGGAGATCAAGAAGAGCATAGATCTGTCCGAGATGCCTGCAATGAAGAAGGAGGTGACAAAGCCGAATCCGGAGTTCAAGGCATCAGAAGAGACGAAGAAGACTCCGTTGAAGGATGATGACCCCTCCAAGGTGACCCAGATACGCGTAGGCCTAGATAGCGCATAGGAAAGCGCGCTCGTGAAGTTCCTTCAAGCAAATCAAGATATCTTCGCATGGCAGCCATCTAACATGACCAGAGTACCTAGGGAACTTGTCGAGAACTCTTTAAATGTAAACCCGAACGCTAAACCCGTCAAACAGTCCCTATGATATTTTGGCGACGAAAAGCATAAGGCAATAGCTAAGGAACTAGCACGGCTCGAGTTAGCCGGATTCATAGAAGAGGTCATACACACTGAGTGGTCAGCCAATCCTGTAATGGTACCTAAAAAGAACACCACTGATTTAAGGATGTGTGTTGATTATACTCCCTTGAACAAGGCTTGCCCCAAAGATCCGTTCGCTCTGCCTAGGATTGATCAAGTTATCGATTCTATGGCAGGCTCGGAACTCCTCTGTTTTCTCGATACATATTCCGGTTATCACCAAATCTAGATGAAGGAATCTGACAAAGTCAAAACTTCATTCATAACCCCCTTCGGAACCTTCTGCTTCGTTACGGTGCCCTTTGGGCTAAAAAACGTAGGAGATACGTACCAGCGCACAATGCAGCGTTGCCTCCACGATCAAATCGGACGCAATGTACATGCATATGTGGATGATATTGTGGTGATGTCCAAAAGGAGGGAAACATTGATTTCTGACTTGGAGGAAACATTCGCCAATCTAAAAAAATACAACATAATGCTTAACCCGAAGAAATGTTTCTTTGGAATCCCAGCCGAAAAATTGTTAGGTTTTATCGTGTCTCAAAGAGGCATAGAGGTGAACCGTGACAAAATCAAGGCTATACTCAATATTTCCAGGCCTACTCGCCTGAAGGACGTACAAAGACTAACTGGTTGCATTGCTGCAGTCAGTCATTTTGTAAGCCGGCTCGGTGAAAGAGCCGCAGAATTATACAAACTCCAGAAAAAGACCAAGGATTTTGTATGGACCGAGAAGCTGAAGCTGCACTGCAAGACCTGAAAGCAGTACTCTCATCTGCTCCTATCCTTGCTACACCGGAACCACAGGAACCGATGTTGCTCTATCTTGCTGTGACAAACAAAGTCGTAAGTATCGTCATGGTAGTGGAGAGACCGGAGGAAAATCAGGAACACTTGGTGCAGCGTCCGACTTACTTTCTCAGCGAGGTCTTAACAGAATCGAAACAGCGGTATCCGCACTATCAAAAGTTGGCTTACGGTGTGTTCTTAGCATCTCACAAGCTACGACATTATTTTCAGGAACATCCAATTACCATGGTAAGCACAGCTCCCATGAGAGATATAATCAACAACTGTGACGCCACAGGACGCGTCGCCAAATGGGGCATAGAGCTTTCAGCCTTTGATATTAAGTATAAACCTCGGACAACAATCAAATCCCAAATCCTTGCTGACTTTGTCACTGATTGGACAGATACAAAGGAGAATATGACCCTCCCTGAGTCAGAATATTGGACCCTATATTTTGATGGGTCTAAGGCTCGCGGGGGCTGGCGTGGTGCTCAAATCACCCCAAGGAGATAAACTTTTATACGTGTTGCAGATCCACTTCACCATGACAAATAATATTGCCGAGTATGAAGCACTGCTGCATGGAATCCGGATTGCTAAGGATATTGGCATCCGACGATTGATGTGTTACGGAGATTCGGATCTTGTTGCTCAGCAAGTGTCCGATATTTGTAATGCAAATAAACACATGGCAGCATA
Organism: Avena sativa; assembly: GCA_916181665.1. Lineage (NCBI taxonomy): Eukaryota > Viridiplantae > Streptophyta > Magnoliopsida > Poales > Poaceae > Avena > Avena sativa. The sequence goes on from OV702289.1 coordinate 599,793,397, forward strand.
TAAAGCTTTCGTGGATGATCTATCTAAAACGTTCGAAGGGTTTGAGGTTCAACACATCCCTCGAGAAGAAAATGAGGAAGCAGATGCATTATCTGGGATAGGCTCTGCAAAAAGAGGTCCCGGATGGCGCTTTTTTAGAGCACCTCAAAGTTCCCTCAATAAAGGGAGTGGACGAGGAATATCTGACCAAATCCGACTCACCTTTGATAGCAGTTCTGGCTGTAATTCCCAGCTGGACTCAACCCTACCTTGACTATTTGGTAGATGGCAAATTACCCGAAGACGAAGTTCTGAACCGGCAGATCATCCGACGAGCAAAAGCCTATACTGTAGTTAGTGGTGAGCTCTATAAGCGGAGTGTGTCTGAGGTCTTTCAGCGTTGCGTATCTCCGGAAGAATGAGTGGAAATCTTAAGAGAAATCCACGAAGGCGAGTGTGGTCACCACATGCAGCCAAATCTTTAGTGGAAAACGCTTTTCGACATGGTTTTTTCTGGCTTACAGCCAAGGCAGATGCCGAACGGCTGGTCAAGACGTGCAAAGGCTGCCAAAAGTACGCCAAACAAGCTCACTTCCGGCTGATCAGCTGCGAACAATACCTATGACATGGCCTTTCACGGTCTGGGGGCTTGACATGGTAGGACCGTTTAAACGGGCTCCAAGTGGATTTACTCACCTCTTAGTGATGGTGGATAAATTCACCAAATGGATTAAGGCTAAACTCGTCACTAGTTGTGATGGAGCAACAGCCAAAAGATTTGTCGAGGATGTTATAATCTGGTATGGTTATCCGCATAGTATTATCATGGACAACAGGAGTAATTTCTCTATGGAAGAACTTGCCAAATTCTGCAACGAACAAAATATCCGACTTGACATTGCATCAGTCGCACATCCGCAGGCTAATGGACAAGTCGAAAGAGCAAATGGTTTAATCCTACAAGGCCTAAAACCGAGACTCGAAGCACCACTACGACGTGCTGCGGGGACTTGGGCAGAAGAATTACCTTCTGTAATATGGAGTTTATGAACAACTCCGAACAGGTCAACTGGATACACACCTTTCTTCTTGGTCTATGGTGCAGAAGCAGTTCTTACTAGTGATTTGATTCACACTTCTCCTAGAGTGGCCGCGTATATCGAAGAGGATGCCGAGATTTCTCGACAAAATGATCTCGACTTAGTCGTAGAAGTTCACGTCATTGCTGAAATGAGATCAACAGCCTATCAGCATAAGTTACGAAAGTATCATAGCCAGAGAGTCAGGAACAGATCTTTCAATAAAGGCGATTTGGTTCTCCGGCTTGTGCAACAAAGAAAGCTCAAACTTTCCCCAGTATGGGAAGGGCCATTTTTAGTTAGTCGAGTATTACACAATGGTTCATACTACCTAACTGATATGAGGCCAGTCAAAGAAAGACCCGCTACTAAGAAGAGAAAGAGAGCTGGAGGCAGTACAAATCCGTATGAGTTAGACAGACGATGGAATATTGCTCAGCTACGTCCCTTTTATTCTTAGTTTTTCCTTCTTTGTAATCATACATGTGTACATGTTCTGTGAGAAATAAAAGTTTTGGTTGCCTCAAGTTTTTTCTGAGAAGTTTTTACCACCTTATTTTCGAATGATCATGTCACAATCGAAAATCCCAGAATACTTGAAAGTACTTTATGCTCATGTTTGTTCTGGTTTAGATTTCCGATTCAAAAAATGATACCTTCAGGTATAACTCTAAATTTCATAGTCTATACTTTGGTTATTTGTTTGATTGCCGGATGCGTGTATTTTCCGAGTAGTGAATTGTTGGTACTGGAAACCATCTTTGTTTCCGAGTTTAAACTGTTTTAGCAATTGAGCTCCGTTGCTCGGCAAAGTTTCGTGCTGAAAGTTTAGCCGGCTCACGAAAGGGACGAGGTGTAAAGCCAGATAAACGATTAGTACAGACAAAAATTACAAGTCCTTATGCAAACATTTTAGGCACAAAATATCAAAGTCAAAAAGTGCTGAATAGATAGATTAAAACTTAGCACTAGGAAAATTGTCATACTACTTATTTACAAACCCATAATGTTTTCAGAATAACACATTTGTTTTTTCTGATGATCTATGATGCAGGAGGAGAGGTAGGAGCTGCCGGCTCATTGGATACATCAGCCGCACCTTTATAACGATCCGAGATGTCCAAATCCGATATGGTTTGGCCATCGTCGGAAACTACGGCTATTTCTTCGGAAGGTGGAGGCGGCGTGTCCACGCGGTTGAAGAAGGGAGTGTCGTAGTTGGTTAAATCAGCTACGTGGCACCCATATCCGGCGCAGGATTCCATGATGGCTTTGATATCTTGCTCCTGGCCATCTTCATCCACAGTAGAGTACCCTCTGGTCACTTGCCAGATTTCCATGCTTCCATGGTGGCTCATGACCATTGTGAGAGCGTTCTGCGCTGCGGATCGCGCGTAGGACATGTTCCAGTCCTGGACAAGCTGTGGCATCTCCTTTGACTTCTCTCGCACCTGAAAGTTGGACATGCTATGCATATCCGGAACCTTGAGAGCTTCGCCAATATCCTCGATGGATTGGCGGAAGTCATGAAGCAAATCACCGACTTGGGTAAGCCTGTGGGTGCGAGGCTCGGCAGAGGTGGAGTCCGTCAAGTTTAGAGGACCTATGCATATAATGCAAAGTGGTTAAATAAATCTGACATCGAAAGAGTCGAAGAATGTAGACAAGTCAGAAAGATGGAAACATATCAAAGATGACATCATCGACTTTGGTTTTCTCCTCATGAAGGCTCTGGAGTTCAGCCCGGAGTGCCTCAGACATGTCCTTCTCTCTAAACAAGTCACTGGTAAGATCCGAGATTTTCTTCTCGTGGAGTGCAATCTTGCGATCACGCTCCACGGTGGCCATGGAGGAGGATTCGAGAACTTGAGCAATGCTCTTCTCATGATCCGCCTTGAGTTGGTCGAGCTCTCGGCGGAGATCTTTGTTTTCCACCACCAAGGTCTTCAGATTCTCGGCCTCTTCGATCATAGCGCAGGCCTGCTTTACCAGTGTTGTAAAACAAAAGAACAACAGTTCAACAAAAAATATTCGACTGAGAAAATGCAAGACAAGGTTTGAGTCTTGGAATGTTTACCTTCGGCCTCATCCTTGGAAACTTTTAATTCAGCATTTTCAACTCAGAGAGCTTTAATCTCTCTCCGCTTGTTACAGATGTTCTTCAACAATTCCTGGTTATATGAATTAACTTTCTGTAAGTCAGAATACCCAGAGTCAGGAGTAAACTAAAGACTCGGGCTAATATTGTAGCTAATATCAGCACGAGCCTTGGGGGCTACACTAGTTCATTCTTTGGCATCCTAAAAAAGCATAAACCTGGATTGTCTATCCAACTTCATGCTTGGGGGCTAGAGGATATGATATAAAGTGCAATAAAGGAAAACGTGAGTTCAAATTCCGACTTACGTGATGTTCATGTGTGAGCTTGCTCAGGCACATGTTCACCTTAGTGGTAACCTTCTCGGTGAAGGTGAGTGGAATAACTGGAGGTGGTGGAAGCACACCAGCTCTTAACCCCTCGTCGTGAAGATGGACTTGTTCGAGAAGTTGGGAGTACTTGATGTCTTCCGCTTCTTGTGCTTCTTCTTCGGCAGAAATGGTTCGACATTCAAGGCATTCCTTGGCCAACCGTTGGATCTCCTCTGTAGATTTCCGAGATAAGCCAAACTTGGCAAGTCCCGGATTGCTCAGGAGGTTATCGGTGAAAACTTCTACCGAGGGATCATTACCCGAAGAGGGTTCACCCTTATCAAAACTTGAGTCACCCATGGTGACGTCAGTCTGCGACTCAGGGATCGCTGGCCCTGTTGAGGGGGCGGATCTTCTTTAACGATCGGAGATGGAGTAATCTCTGGCGCTGCAGAAGGTTGAGGGGCAGGAGTCGGAGGAGCCATGGCAGGAGAAGCCAAGGTTAGATTCGTCTGACGCAGGGGCTTTGAAGTAGTTCCCTTCCCCTTGCCCTTGATGAGCTGTTTAGCTCTAAAAAAGTAATAGAATGAAGAACATATATCTCGGAAGAAATTAGGAGTAAAGTACAAAGGCGGAAGTTGTGGGGAAAGCTACCTCTTCACAACTGGCACTTCCTTTGTGCCGATAGCCACTGTCGGAGCTTTGCGCTTTCTGGGGACAACGTCTGACAGTGGGACCAATTCCTCCTCCTGAGAAAACTCGGGAGGATATCCCTCGATAGGAGCTAATTCCGACTCGGGGAGATCGGCAAGCTAAAAAGAAGATAGTATTTCAGTGTTGCGAAATAACTTAAAGGTGAAACACATAAAAAAGGGTTTATTGCTAAAGCTTACCAGCACTACAGGCTCTTCCGCCGAATGCATGTCCAGGGACAAATCCGGAATCTTTCTCTTGATCCGCTCCTTTATCAGCCATTTGATTTGGCTTATATAATCTTGTGGCTTTAAGGCCTTAGGGCTGATGCGGAGGGAGTCTTTTTTCGACGCCGTGATGGAATGCATCAGACGGTCGCCATGGTGCTGGAGAGGCTGGATCTGGCGTGCCACACAGCACTGGACCAAGTCGGACCCTTTAAGGCCCTTGTGCTTCATCAGGTATTCGATCTCTCTTGGCAAGAATCAGATCGTCACTGAGAGACGGAGCAGCCTCGTCCCAAGACGCTTGGGGCGTGGCGGCTCCATCGACGAAAGCTGGCAAAGCAGTGGCTTTGCCGGGAGAGGGAATATCCGTATGATAGAAAAAGGTAGCCGGCCACTGTTTGACCGACTCACTAGCTAAAATCCGAGGATAAACACGCTCACGCCTAACCGAAAGACTAATCGTACTGGTAATGTAAGGATTACCGGTGGTGATGGAATTTCTCTGGACATGGAAATAGTACCGGAAGAGAATGAGACTCGGCGTAATGCCGAGATACTCCTCGCACAAAGACGCATAGGCGTTCATCTCTAAGATGGAGTTAGGGGGAGATGGTGAGGCTGAACACCGTAGTGATCTATCACCTCAGAAAAGAAATCTGAGGGAGGAAAGGAGAAACCTCTGTCTAGATGAGTGCCGAAGTGCACTCGTTCGCCGTTGCGAGGGTTGGGGACGGCTTCACCGAAGCCGCTCCGCCAATCGCCGGCGCGGAGGAGCCCTTCTTCTTCTACGATGCGGAGCTTGTTGTTGTCGAGGACGCACGAGATCCAAACCCCACGATTGCTCTCCTTTTACGCCGCCGCTGCCATCGCTGCTACGCCGGAAGATGAAGTGGAAGCCATTTTCCTGCTACGCCGGTGACCTTGGTTGGGCGGTGCTGGGAATTTTTGAGGGCAAGGAAGCTCTGTGCACATGGGGGAAGTGGAGGAGAAGGAAACAGCACTGGAATAGGTGAAGAAGATGAGGAAAAGGAATCCTCACCCGTTATAACTGCCGAGCCGCGCCAAGATTCGTGCAAATGACACAGTACACACGCCACGCATCGTGGAAAGAACTGGGAAGTCCCCACGCGATGATTACACCGCCTCGATCTCCACACGCGCATTGAAACGGTGCCTCGGTTTCGCGAAAGGCGGGCCCACCAACGGTCGTGCTGACAGGAAATGTCTGTCAGTGACGTGACTTGACCATGACTGGTGTTAGATGACATCAGAGACCAAGTTCTGGTTTAGTTTGAACATCGAGCTGGAAATCCGAATAACGTACTGATAGGTCCGACTTTTTTTTGAGACCCGGATCATATCTTTTGTTTTGAAGTTTCAGGAACCCTTCAAGATTCTGCAAGCCGAAGATCAAGCGAGACGATGATGAATCCGACTTTGGATCTTGGAGACTTCCGGGGGCTGCTGTTGGGGATATACTTTCCGGGTATCCTCACAGTTCCTCACTGACCAGGGTGGCCCACTTAGGGTTAGAGCTTTGCTTCATGGGAAGCCCAGATAGGGAGAAGAGATAGAGTCCAATCCGTCTATGGGAAGGCCCAGAAGACTTACCGACATAGGCCCATAGTGTTACTTGTAGTTCAAGATGTACTCTGTAACCGACTCTTAGTCGTAGCCGGATAGATCTCTCCTGTAAACCCTAGGCCGGATATCTATATAAGCCGTCCTAGGGAGAGCCTTTAGGGTAACCCAATAGTCTACAATCTCAACTCAACCAGGATAAACCCTTGTAACCCATATTCCGGCTCTGCCATATTACTGGATTGTTAGCAGGAGTAGGATCCGTCCAAAGCCGGCGGATTCGAACCTGCGTAAACTTGTGTGCTCACCGTCCTAGAGCACCGTACGTCTCGCACCCCTCTCTACCGCATGCCTCAAGGACCCCCTCATGGCGTACTTGTCATCAATCCGACGACATAAACCATTTTAAATAATAGCATGCTAATTCGAACTCGATCATAGCTGACATGACACATAATCATGGTTCGGCAGATAGATACACATAGTATCTAAAGAACTTATAGAAGTTCGATCACGACAACAATAGCCATATAGTTTGGGAAATCCATACAAATTTAGCCATTACATGTTATGTCAGTACATACAAACTGCAGCCATAAATTAATCAGCTAGCATAATGAGTACTCCCTAACAAACCAGGATTGCATTTATAATCGTCCACCCGGTGGAAGTTGATGAACCAGAATATGTACCCCTCCATTATATTTTTCATCAAAGCAAAAAGGACAATGGTATCCGGCTTTAGGTTGAAGCTTCTCACAACCTTCTCCCATCCAGTCATCAAGATTGCATTTGAACCAGCTCCCATCTTCATCCTAACTATCTTTAGCTTTTTTCTCTTTATTTGCCAAACATGGACATCAATAGGTTCATCAAGGCGATTCTTTAGGTATTTTCTAGTGAACTCAGCTCCAAATGTCTGGGCAAGTACAGAGAATTGAAGAATTAGCATGCTTGTGATTACTGGAAGTATTTAAATATCACATGGTAGCTTGTTGATAACATGATCAAGAATATATCATCTTACCAGCTTACACTTCTTTTTCATGACAGATGAATAGGGCAGCCTATAGACGTAGTACTTGATTTTTGGTGGAAATTCGGGTTCACATCAGTCTAAGAGGAAGTCTACATGAACTTCTTTCAGATACATGTCATTTCCAAAAAGGCTCTTCTTATCAAAATCAGTGTCCACCTTGTGTTGAGGCCCTGATGCAACAACACATAAAAAATTCAATACAGTGGAATGTTAATGTCTACCATCTAAACGCATACAAAACAGAGACTGCAATTTTGATGTTCTTTTGATACCTCTAAACTCATCTATTGACTGGAATTCTAAACCACCAAAGTTAATGCAAAAATTGTCATCGCTAGACAGTGTGGATGCATCATAACTGTAGGTTCCCATTTATTAAATTGATACAAACAAGGAGCATCTTAATACAATCAAGATGCAAGCAAACTAATGAAGTGATAATCAAAATAGACCAATGAAGTGACAATTAAATCTCTATTGCTGGAAGTAACAATTAAATCTCTATTGCTAAAAGTGACAACTGCAGATTTTGAGATTTATACAAGGGGAAAAGAGTTGGGACTGATGCAGGTTGTCTGGGGGAGGCTCTCCCGATAGTGTCGTCGGGTCTTTGCAACTCAGTAACCCTGAACCCTAAATTCGAGAAGCAAAATGGCAAATCCCATGGCAAAATTTCTAAATCGAAGCTGCTGATTTAGAGTTTTGGGGGTTTGGTTTTCACGCATACCTGCCTGAATGAAGAAGGGGTCCTCAGAGGTGAGGGAGAGCATCCGCACCGTAGGAGACTAGAGGTGGCGGCGGCGGTGGACAGTAGCGGTCTGGGCGGGAGGGGAAGAAAAAAAGTGGCACATATCTGAAATATTTGTCCAAATATTTTCATATATTTAGCGCAAAGTACTAGCCTCAGATGGCTGCAAGTGTAAAAAGTCTCTAAGAATGTCCGTTCTCTGAATATTTCACATTTTACCGCTAAGTACTCGACGACTAGTAATTTGAAAAGGCTAATATTCAAAACTCCAGATATATTCGGAACTCCAGCGTTTGATTTTCCTAATATTTGAGAGTTATTCATAATATAAAGCAAAGAAAGGTGTGTATACATGCTTGCTAGAGTGAATTTGAGTCCCCTAAGACTAAATGAGGTTCATAAATTGAAGTAAAAATCGCGTAGTACAAACATTGGATCTTTACCCTGAAAGGCATGACGACTAGTGTTCATGCGCTTTGCTGCGGAGAAATAAGGTGCGAGTGTTTTGAATTAGACTAATTCAAATATTTAATCATGAAGTGATATCATTTGGTTACTTAATTATGAAATTTTCACCAATATAACCTTTTTCATGTATTCTTTGAAGGAAATCTCGTTGAGTGAATATTCAGACAGTCGGAAATATTCAGAACTCCGGATTTTGTTAATCCTAAATTTTGAGAATAATTCATAATGCAAAGGTGTTTACACATGCTTGCTAGAGTGAAATTGAGTCCTTAGAGGAAATGAGGTTCATACCATGTTGCAGAGCAATAAGGTGCAACTGTGTTTTGAATTTGACTAATTCAAATGTTTAGTGCCGATGTGAGATTATTTAGTTACTTCAATACGAATGTTCCACCAATTTAAAATCTTGTTGATATATTCCTTGAAAATTATAATATAATCGAGCACTAGAAATATTTGGTAGTGCGTATGAGCATGATCAGTAATATAGTTGAATACTAGAAATTTTAAGGAACTCCATATATAAAGGAGTAGATTAATATATATATATATAGAAGGTTCACCAGAGACACCAAGTAACAACTTGTCTTACATGCAACCACATGTAATAATTAACTGAAACAAAATAAAAGCAGGGGCAGTAGCAGGAGGCCGACACACGGAGACACCTAGAAGGGGCAGTAGCAGGAGGAGGCCGAGATAGCCTACTCGAGGGGATACAGGCCAGTCCTGACATAATCCCAGAGGAATTTGCCGAAGGATGCGTACCGTGCCAAGGTCTTCGGCTGATGCCTTCGGCCTCGGCTTTTGACAACATCCTCCGCATGCTGGATCATGCTGTCGAGGTCCGTGTCGATGGCTTTGCCACAGAATTGGCAAAACACTCTCCCCTATGGTACAAAGGGATTTGCCCACACCATAACCACCTCAGCACGTAGAGGCTCTTGTTGTCCCTAGAGTACTTGCTAGAGTCCACGTCATCAGAATCCTCCTATTGATTTTTAAGAACATAACTTAGAACTCATACATATGAATGAATTGTATTACAACTCAAGAATTGATGACATATGTAAGACAATATTAAATTGATATAAAAGAGAATGCATCTCAGCAATAGTTTAATCATTTCATATATCATTTCATCTCAACAAAATGACAATTAATTGGAGCAGAGAATATGTAGAACAAAGATTACAGCCTCATAAGTTTCATCAGGGATGGCGTAAGAGAAACAAGTAACAATTGCATAACCTATTGTTCTTGTATATTGCCCCGGGTTCGCTAACTCATCCCTGAAAAAATCTGACACCAATGTGTCTGCCTCTCTTTTGGGGAAATTTGAATCATTGGACACAATAATAAATTGAAATGTAATCCTATGAAACAATATTTAGGGATATACATATTCATCATACGAATCATTCAAAGATCATAAATATAGTTCCATATGAGAATAAATCAAGGGCCTCATAATTTTTTCAGAGATGTAGTTGGCGAACCGAAGTACCAACATCACAACATATACTGTTTGTGTACATTGTGCCTCAGGTTCACCAACCCATCCCTAAAAATGACACTATCATATGTGTCTCCCCTTGCACTCTTTTGGGGCAAATTTCAATCATCTGCCTTAGTGATAAACTGAAATGTAATTATTATACACTATAAATGCATGCAATAACAATTCAAAGATCATAGGTCTATGAATGTTGATTAAATCTTGGGGCCTCATAAGTTTCTTTAGGGATGTCGTTAGTGAACCAAATACCAATTATACAACCTATTGTTCTTGTACAATGCCCCGGGTTCACTAACTCCTTGAAAAATCTGACACCAATGTGTCTGTCTCTCTTTTGGGGCAAATTTGAATCATTAGCCACAATAAGAAATTGAAATATAATCCTACAAAACAATATTCAGGGATATACATATTTAGGTACAAACGCAATCCTAAATATTGTAATTATAAATAACAAAAAACAAACAATCTTCAGGTACATGTGGAAACAACTTAATTATGATCAAAACCATGCCTATACATATGCATCATATGAATCATTCAAAGATCAGAAATAATTCAAAGATCATAAATATAGTTTCATATGAGAATAAATCAAGGGCCTCATAATTTTTTCCAGAGATGGAATTAGAGAACCAAAGTACCAACATCACAACAAATATTGTTTGTGTACATTGCTGCCTCAGGTTGACCAACCCATCCCTAAAAAAATGACAACATCATGTGTGTCTCCCCTTGCACTCTTTTGGGGAAATTTCAATCATCGGCCTCAGTGAGAAACAGTTCAAAGATCATAGTTCAAATGTATAGAATAAATCTTGGACCTCATAATTTTTTTAGAGATGGAGTTAGCGAACCAAAGTACCAATTGCACAACTTATATTGGTGTACACTGCCTCATGTTCACTAACCAGCCCTAAAAAATCTGACACCATCATATGTGTCTCCCCTTGAACTCTTTTGGGGCAAAATTGAATCATTTGCCTCAGTAAGGAATAGAAATATAATATCATATGCATGTTGTGTATCAAAATTAACACTCAGCCAGCAAATCCTAAAACCCCCAAATCAAATGTTACATATCGATTAAATTTATAGCACAAGAAGAACCGTATGAACAACAACGAGTTAAGCAAATATAAATTTACTAGATGGCAGAAGAGCAAATTGGGGTTTTGTGACTAGATGGCAGATGCATCAATCGATCGTTCAAACCATATATATACTACCATACTTCAAGAGCAAAAGAATATATAGAAGATTGAGCAAATCCTATGTATGAACAGTGAAATCTACGGCTGCGATTCGAGAAGCTAGCAAAGTATACCTCGGACTACTTATCGGAGACCTCCTCCTTGAACTCATCATTCTCCACGATTGCATCGATGATTTCTTGGTGGAGGATGGGGTCGTTGATGTAGAGCACCAGGTTGCCTCTGCCTGCCGCATGCCCCTCATCCAGATCTGCCGCTGGAACCATGACATTGTCGGAGACCTACTACTCGACAACGACGGCGTCTGGCTAGACAGATGAGCTCAAAGTGTCGACAGCGCGGCGAATAGAGCGGCGTGCGTGCCCGGAGAAGCCACCTCCGCCTGCTCGGCAACGATCGAGCCATCTGCAGTTGCGCCTCCAACTGGCTTCACCTTCGGCTCGTTTCCATGCGTACGCTTCATGGCGCAACTAGGGAGGGTGATGGTGCAAGCGAAGGAGCTTCGGCACGCGCGGAAGGTGCAAATTCGGGTTTTGTGACTAGATAGATTGTGGAAACTGACATGAGCTCATGAAACAAGAATGCCGAGCGGGTTTATATATGCGGGACTATCGGTAGTCCTCGAGTGGACTCGTGTGGGTGGGGGGCTACCACAATCTCCACTTTCTAACTGCATTAACAACACGCGCAGGCTTTTCATAAAAAACACACACGCATCCTACCTCTGGAAGGTGCACGATGCTAGATTTCGTGACAGGAGGCATAATGATCCGTCTCAGTAGACACCTATAGGCGATTAATATTTCTGACCAGCTGCAGTTGAGTGATTTAGAGAGACGACCAATACTTTCCATCATATTAGGTTAAATATAGAGGCGGTTTGTTTTAAAGATCGGCTAAGGGGGACTCGTACTAGAGACGATGCATATTAAGAACAATCTGAGATTAAAGTTAGAGGCGGCCAAAAAGTTACGACCGCTCGAGGTTAATGAACACAACCGATGATTTGTATTTTTGGGGTAAACCGGCTCTAGGCAGAGTCTCTAAGTAACGAGTTTGTACTAGTACATTGGTCTCAAAATCAACCGCATGAGCAGTGCCTTCAACAAGCTTTCGAACACATTTGAACACTACAACACATTTATGTCACTGTGTGATCTTGTCATATGAAATAAAGCATGCCAAATCCACATATCCTGATCTACCACATCCTCAAGCACCACACTGCATGATCTCTTGCGACCTTTATACATTCCTTGGTGTGCAAATGGGCACTTCTTCCATGACCAGTGCATATAGTTGATGCTTCTAAGCATCCCTAGAAACCCCCTGCTGCATTCTGTGTTAGGATCCAAGCTGTGTCTTCTACATTGGCTGTTCTTAGATAAATCTTCCCATACACTGCCACAATTACCCTACAAAACCTGTACATGAATTTATGGCTCTGGACTCAGCCATGTGGAGGTAGTCGTCCTGTGTATCTCTAGGAATTCCATATGCAAGCATCTGGAGGGAAACTGTGCATTTTTGGATAGTGGATAAACCAAGCAAGCTGACGGCGTCTCTCTTCAATTTGAAGTAGTCGTTCAACTCTCGTAAGTTCTCGACAATCTTCACAAAAAGCTTCTGGCTCATTCTGAAACGACGCTGAAATATGATGTCGTCATGCAATGAGTCATCAGCGAAGTAGTCGGCATACAGCATGCAATTGCCTTCCATCCTATGCCTCAGCTTGGTATTCCGGTTCCCATGCTTCCAACCCCCAACAGACGGCTTCTCATCACCGCCGAGGATCATTCCTAGGAGGGAAGTGATGATCATGAGATGATATTTGTCACTGATGGTGTCTTTAGCGCCAGTAGCAACGACGAATTCATCATCCATCAGAGCAGCCATCATCTCTTCCTTGTTTGAATCCATCGCTTTAGCAAACCGCTAACACCTAGTGGGTAGGGCGGTTGTGGAGCGGGCCTTGAGCTACTAGGAGGCGGAACAACGGTGGTAGAGAAGGCAGAGAAGTGGCTCGGGAGGGCATGGGAAGTATTCCCAGTGGGTACATGGGTATTTTTAGCGGGGTGAACGACTGGCGGTGGTGAGGGGTGGTAGCGGCAGCGAGCTGCCGGGGGTGGTGGCACGGGGGGGATGCAGAATGGAAGGGTTCCCCCCTGTGGGTTGGGTTCGTCTTGGGGACACCGAATACCAACATGGGTCGTGCCGGAGCCGAAAAAGAATTGGGGGCGGACTAGGTGTGATTTCGAGCGTCGACACCCCTAATATCCCTTTAGGGGGACTTTAGGGCCCTCGAGTGGATATGCTCTAAGGAGGAAAAGATATTATGTTGTCAAGAGGACATTCTCAATGATGTTTGCAAACGTCAAATCAAACTACCTCTTAAAACTTTGATTCACCCTCTTCCACAATTTTTCAATCATTTTTGGAAAAAATGACATAGATTCATCTAACTGATAGCACGGCAGAAAACACCAATTCAAACATCTTGAGATTGGGGTTTGCGCATCGTGTGGAAGACATACACACAACGAAAATGCAAATTATTCGCTTGGTTGACCATTCAAAATTGAATTTGGTCCACCGACCACCTCAAGAAAAGGAGGTGGCCAAATTATGGCCTATGTCCTCTTCAAAGTCATGAGGAAGAAATGAGACTTCATCTATTCACTTATTATAGATTGACCCTTTAGGTTTGGACTTCTTGACCTCAACACCTCTCAGTGGGAATGAGATCCTTCGAGTTATCCCACTTTGACTTTGGTTCGCTGACATCTAGGGCCCACTAGATGGGGGAATCACCTACCAACGACCCTAAGTCAGCAAAATTGAGGGCGGGATAAGTCAAAGGATCTGGCTCCATCTCAATAGGCGACGATCAAAGGCATAAAGTATTGGCAGTTTAACATGTCATTGGACTCGATGATAAACAAAAAACGATGCCATGGGTAACTACACTTATTTCTTTCTTCAACAACAACTCCACTCCTTAAAATGACCCTCGCGTCGAAGATAAAATTAGAAGTTGCCTAATGTGAGCTCCTATTTTTGGGCTTACCCTTTATGGAGAGTAAAAACCTCATGTTTACTTTCTAATCCTTATAACATGTGGAGTAACACAGTTTGGATTTCAAATACCTTATCAGCACTATTGCATCATTGTATGCACCTTCTCATTACTGATAGTGGCCCTAGATGTTTGAGAACCTTCAAGTTTCAAATTTTTGGATGCAGATCCCCAATTGTGATGAGATTATGCTTAATGCTTGGAATAAACCTTGTAAACATGTGGAGCATTGCCAATTTATTTATCCTAAGCGTAGGAAAAGTGGGAAGCTTTGACCACTTCAAGATGCGGCCTCTTCTCAAACATAGAAGTTCTTCATCATGCCACCCTCCATGTCATTCTCCACCTTGACATAGCCCAAGAATCAATACCCTTCAGATGAGATTGATATCCATTCAAGACTACAAAGATTGGACCATTTATGAGCAACCTTACCACCAACTCTAAATTACTTGGATAAAGAAGAGAAGCATCCACGATATTTCATGAAGAACTTTGCTAAGAAGCTCCATAAAAGTAGAACTTACATGCTTCTCTTCAAGTTGGACATTTGCAAAATAATTGATTCCGTAAAACATGAGTATTTTTTATGTTATTATTATGCGGAGAAGAGGGTTCACTAGTAGATTCCAAGAATAGATCAATGGTCTCCTACACACCACATCTTCTAGAATCTTGGTCAATGGTGTCGTTGGTGTCCCATTATCCATCCACGTGGGCTTAATAAGGGGGCCCCAATCCTCTTCCTCTTTGCACTTGCTTTTCCCGTAGTCCTCTTTGCACTTGCCTTCCCTGTAGAAAAAAATAATTGACCTTGCACCAAACCTAGAATCCTACATTAGATCCAAAGTCATAACATGATATTTTGGACTTCCCTGTATGCTAACAATGTTGTTGTTTTTATGATCCATATACATGCATTTTGTACCAGCTATTTTGATACTTTGTTCTTTCGTATCTATTTTAGTTTATCTGTGTAATTCTTATTAAGATTTAGGTGTTTTATGATATTTTCCATAAAAGACCTTTTTGTTTCTTTAATCATGGGGGGCAGAAAATGCTTTTACTATTTTTGAGTTCCAGGAACCTTCTCGCTTTAATTAATTTGGGGAATTTATTTTGCAAATTTATTTTATGAAGTCGAGGAGGACCAACACCAGGAGTGAACGAGGGACCCAACTTGTGGAGTCTACTGTCCCGTGGAACAACCACCCCCAGTTGCACAATGGTGATCCTAGCTCCGAGAGATCGTTGCCTTGGGATACCCTTTTACGAAGATATTTGTCTCACTATGAGAGGAACTACCAAATTTTTGTGGATTTTTCTAAGGCGGCGGTAAACCCAGAAACCTTCTGCTACTCCAAGAGAAGGTTGATCTTGTTGTCTTGCTGCCACCAGAAGGAGGAAATTTGCGCTATCGTCAACACCAATGCCTATGTACATGGGGTGGAGCATCTCCACCAACAACATCGACTTCATATCCGTCATTGACTTTGTCAACACGCTTTGTGTAGATTGAAACACTAGATAATGGTCTCATGTTGTTTGTGTGTTAGTAACCAATACCATGCATGGTAATATTTGTTGGTAAGGTTATACTTTCACCATAATGTGTTGTTTTTCATGTGCCACTAAGCATTTCCATTTCATCGTTATGAGTAGTTCACTATGGTCCTGAGGGCATATGATACATTAGCCACGATTTATAAGTAGTATGATGTGAGTAATTGGTCAACTTTTGTAATTTTATTGTGGTTTTATGATGGTAATATATGGATATAGAGTATACATAACTTCATGCTTATAGGATCATAGTGCTACACTTTCGTTCAACCAGAGAAGAGGGAAGGATGAAAATGACAGAAGGCATTTCCTAGATTCTTGGAATTTCATTAGAATGTAAGGCAATGATTAGACAGTTATATATATATATATATATATATTAATTCAGATGTAGCTAGATTAGGCTATGTCAAGTAAACATAGACTTGACAATTTATTTATCATGTTCCATATAGAAATATATGCTAAAAATCCATGTTGCCCTTAGGAATGTTTGCGTTTTATGAAATACAATCTAAGGCTTGTCCTCTTACAACTTGGAAGGCTGGGCCATCCTGATCTATGGCACTCCTTATCGTTGTTTATCCATGAAAACCTGAAAAAACAATCATCACTCACATGTCTTTGCAATACTTGTAGTTAGTTCTTTGCTAATAGATTTCACCAACCTTCATCTCCTATGGGTTCGACAATCATAACTTATGAAAACAAGCTATGATCAATTACCTACACTTGCAATTAAAGTATGAGAACCAGGTCAAAGAGGATATGAAAAACCTCTTGTGAACTATCCACTTATTTTGGCATCATCTCATGCTAATGCACAAACTTACAGAAGGGCCTAAAAGATTCAATTCTGTTTAGTTTTCTAGACCTTGTAAACATCCTCAATAACATGTCTTCTATGTGCGTCTCCTTACCTATTTAGTATCTCGGCTACTCTTATCCCTTACACAACTCAAAAGAAGGGATTTGCAACATCTTGAAGGAAAAAATCTCTAGGGTAATACTTTAAGGAAAAAATCTCTAGGGAAAACATCCCGAGTGGTCCGATGTATCTTCCCATCACCCAGGTGGACAAATCCCGATCTCGATACATAGGCATCAACTATTCCTTTAGAATACCCAATAGACACATTTATGGTCACCCAATTACGGTCATGACGGTTAGTGAGATCAAAGCATTCCTTCGGAGACAGTGATTAATATGACCTCACAGCCTAAGGAGATGGTCACTTTGTTTCTAATAACTACAACGATGAACCATGTGACTAGATCATGTTGTAATACTTGAGTGGATAATATCCATCATATCATTCTCTAATGACATGACTCTGTTGTCAACTCGCATAAATGCACCATGATCAGGAAACCTTGACAATTGATTGCCCAACTAACTATTTAATAGAGGCTACTAGGGACCTGGTTTGTTTACATACCACACATGTACCAGTGTTTTCTCTTGATACAGTTATAACACAGTATGAAACGGTTGCGAACTAATTTGAGATATGGTAATAAACCTCTTTATTATTTGCCTCTATGGCATATTTCCTTCACCTTCAAGTGGACAACTTTCATTGGCTAGACTTCGCAAATGTGGCTTATCAGAAAATAAAGATAAAGCAAACGACATATCTGACTTTATGACAATTAGCCTAATCCATAAAATTGCCAAGTTTGTTGCTAAGATCCCCTCCATCTGGCTTGGTCTTCTCATGAATGACCTTCTTTTCAATTCCGAAAGCGCATTTATCAAAAATAGGAGCATTCGACAATTTTCTCTATGTAAAGAACCTTGCCAAGCGGATTTAGAAACAAAATTCTGACACTTTTATTCAAGCTTGACATTCGGAAGTCCTTTGATTCAATTAAATGGGAGTATATTCCTGAAGTACCACTACAAAAAACGTGGGTTCCCTAGTAGATTTTGACATTGGGTGTCTGCTTTGCTCAATACCTCGTCCTGTCGGATCCTTCTAAATGGGAGCCCCTAGTGAATCCTGACCGTGGATTGTGACAAGGAGACCCCCTATTGTCACTCCTCTCCGTCCTTGCCATTGATATGATCACTCAAATCATCTAAATCACTACCATGATTAGCTTGCTTCATAAGATCCAGGATAGAGGCAAACATGTTGAGAACATCTCTATATGTGAATGATGCAGTGCCTTTTGTGGCTCCCTTTAATGAAGACATCCAAAATCTAGCCATAATCCTCCATGATTTTGAAAAGGTGACCGAGCTATGCAATAATTTCCAAAAGAGCTTTATGGTCCTGGTCCATTGTGAGCAAATTGATCTTGATGATATTCTTGCGGATCTTCCCGTGGAATGTTCAACCTTCCACTAAAATACCTTGTTTTACCGCTATCGATTTGGAGGTTACGGAGGGTAGACTTCCACCATATTGAAGACAAGGTTGCTAGGAAAAGGACAACTTGGAATGGAAAATACATCACAATGGAGTGTCTCACATCCCTTGCCAAGTCGTGCTCATGTCACAATCCATCTACCAATTAACTCTAATCATTGTTATTCCTAGAACCACCAACTATATCAAGATAATTGAGTGGGCATTTCTTTGGGAGGCTACCGAAAAATTATTCGGTGGGCAATACAAGGTGAATTTGGATATGGTTTGTAGACCCAAGGAGCTTGGAGTTCTTGGTGTGCTCAATACCGACTTCTTTGCATGGGCACTTACACTACAATGGCCATGGCTTGAATGAAAAGATCCAACAAAGATTTGGGTGGGCTTAAGAAACCCGTGCACCGAGATAGATATGGACCTTTTCTATGCGGCTACTGTAATTGTGGTGTGGATTAGGTAGAAGATACCTTATTGGGAGGCTCCATAGTCAAACAACAATAAACCTAAATACATAGCACCTCTCATCTTTGAGGCCTCAAAAAGGAAAAAGGAAACAACGTTAAGCAAGCGCTAAATAACGATGCATGGATCCAAGAGACCAATATGGATGCACACTTCTCATTATACCACGTTCATCAATTAGTTTCTCTATGGATCCAACTCTGCCAAGTCGACCTTGGAGAAAAAGTTTTGGATAATATCTCTTGGAATCTCACCATAAGTGGGCAATATATGGCTAATCCGCTTACAGGGCTCAATTCTTCGGGGAAACCTCTTCACCTCCTAGTTCGTCGGTTTGGAAGTTTTGGGCTCCTCCCAAAATCAAATTCTTCGCATGGCTTGTCATCCAACTTTGGTCGACTGATCGTCTAGAAAAGATAGGCTATCAAATTGAGTAGTTTGCCCTTTTTGCAAAAGAGTGCCGGAATCGGTTGTGCACCTCTTTGTCCATTGTAGATTCACTTCTAGGATTTGAGGCATGATCAAGAATTGGATTGGGTGCAATCAATCTTCACATGATGGTCATTCATGACAAAGCGAAAAGACCTAGCCTCCCTCACCCTCCTTGTCTCCTGCCAAATTTGGAACATGCAAGAGTCTTCAACACCACGCATGTACCTCCCATAGTTCTTCTAGCAAAGATCAAGCAAGAGGCAAGTGAAATTATTCCGGGAGAGTAGTAGCATACAATATGATACCTAGTTAGTCATCAAAGCTCAAGGCGGCCTTCTAATTGGAACCGGGAACATGATACGGATCTAATTCCGTCGTACCAAGGACTCGCAACATTCTAGATTTTTCACTTGAACACCGGCCTACGTACGTGTTGCGCAACCAGTGACGGCAGCGTACGTGTTCATATCTCCGTCATCATAATTTCGTAAATACAGAGAGTGATCGGCACCAGGGACTGGAGGAAGAAGCGATATTTACAGAGAGTGACCAGGCACGGCCCTGAAAATGACATGAAGCAATTAAAGGAGTAGCAAGCGACATTTACAGAAGCGACAGTAAATGCAGAGAGGCGATCGAGCCATCGACCGAGAATAACCAGCCATTTGGTTGGGAATAATATTATCTTCATCGATAGAGAAGGGTTAGGTCGAGGCGATCGACATCCTGTCCCGTCCCCGGTCCAGGTCAGCTGAAGCTTCCGCTGCATCGGTCTCGACGGTTTTTTCCACGCTTAGTCAAGGTGCGAGTACGTATCTGTCACTCGATCGCCATCGTAATCGATGTGTCCAGGAAGACACACAGCGCCCTGCGCATATGCATCGTATCCTTTACTGCTACTGAAATTAGGAGTACAGCAGGTCAGCAGCACATGCATACGGGTACGTCGAGCACCTGACAAGCATATTAACGTGGAGGGATAGATGAAAGGCCCTGGCCAGCTTGTTAATTAAGGGTCTCAAATCCTCCATCTGCTGCGTCGTTAGAACATGACGTACGTGACGTTTCGCTTTGATATGGATCAGTGATGCGACTCGCTGAAAGACAGTCAAATAGCTAGTGCAGTCAAAGAGATAGATTTTAATTAATTATTAGTTGCCTTAACCACTTTTTCATTGAAAGTCACGTAAGTATAAGTATTGAACTGGTAAAAAAGTTTATATCTTGTAAGGGAGGTAGTACTACATAGTGGTATGTCGTTTTGAAACACGATATTTTTATACCGGAATAACGTAGAAATAAGTATTACATGCAAAAAATTCCAGTGTTGCTTCCAGTTTCCAAACACCAATATCCTACTACTCCCTTTGGCCAGAGAAGGATCTCGCATGTTTGTCAATGGACATGCGAGATCTTTTTTCGGACAGAGAGAGTACAAAATACCACAGTTTCGACGACTGTGTAAATGGTTGACGAGATGATCCTGAATTAACTACTCTATGCTTCATAATTCTTTTCTTTATTGTAGTTTATATTTGATCTAGAGACCACGACAAGAATTATGAAATGGAGAGAGAGTTCGTACTCATCATGGTCTTACATAGCTAATTAAAAGTGCACCAGACTGTGAAACATGTTCCTTATATCGGTAGGTTCAAAGTTTACGACATATACATACTTGACAACTACAGCTTGGTTATATTAATTATACTGATTAGCGCCACGTACGTTTACTGATGAAATAGCCGCCGTGTAATTAAGGATAGCAACTGAGATTAGAAGGGATCATGTCACTGTTTACAGCAGCGAGCAAAGTACTTTAAATTGATCGGTCGATCGACCTGCATCCGGACGGTGTCCTGCTAGGTGGACCAAATCTGTCGCCTTCAGCTTCCCCAATTTGTTTATGCATAGGTCAATTATGGTTGGGCTTGAGATCGAGTTATAATATTGATCCGTAGAAACAAAGCGTTTCCACTAGCTAAGACAAAAACTGCACAAGAACATCCACCTATAGTCGCCTATGCATGCTTATATATTCTTCAGTACCTTCGAGAGAAAGAAAGGGAAAAAACTCAAAGACCAGCTCATCGGAATGTTTTTTCTACGAAGTACCCGTGTAAACATATAATCCATCCGATTTGTCCCCAAAGGAGCTAGAGCCACAGATCATTACGCGCGCACGAGCTAAGAGAAAGAGGCTGGCTAGATCTCATCTTCGTGTCAACCTGAGGCTCGAAAGTCGAAATCGCGACAGATTCCATCTCGACGCAGCGTGCCGAGAGTACGTGCTTAGCACTGCGGGAAACCAGTTCATAGTCTATGGTTGGTCAAGAACTGTCACTGTCATAGACCAGCCTTTCCCTCTCCCTCCTCCTGGTTTCTCCATCACTTTTGCTTAGCGTAGCCCCTTGACCCCTCTCCTCCTCGTCTCCGGCAACCGCCAGTGACGAGATTGGGTGAGGGTCCCATCCCGTGTATAGTAGTAGTTTTAGGGTAGCTTTTGTTAGAGTATATATTTGTATATTGTAATTTTCACATATGTTAGGGGGCTTTCTGTATATTTGCACATGTACTTGTACTATATATTCTGACATTTGGCTCTCTGGTAATACAACAATATATTACCCTAACATGGTATCAGAGTCGTAAGGCTTTTTTTCTCCCTCGCAGCCGCCGCCGCCTTCGTCTCCGGCCGCCACTGCCACTCGCCCCGGCCACCCGCCGCCGTGCCCGGTCGCCGCCGCCGAGGCCGTCCGTCCGCCGCCGTCTCCGCCTCCGCCGCCGTCTTCTCCGGCCGCTCGTCCGCCGCCTCCGCCTCCGCCGCCGCCTCCTCCGGCCGCCCGTCCCCGGCCGCCGCTCGCCCCAGCTCTCCACTGTCGTGCCCGGCCGCCCAGTTTTCGTCCGATCTAGATCGGATCTGAGAAAAAAAAATCGACAGAGCTATGTCTTCCTCGCCGCGCTATGTTGCGATTCCTCGCTGCCCGGTGATTTTTGATGGCGCGAATTATCCTGATTTCGCTGCCTTCATGCGCGTCCATATGCGCGGTCTTCGCCTTTGGGGTGTGCTTTCCGGTGAGGTCTCCTGTCCACCGCGCCCCATTGCGCCTACAACGTCTATTGCACCGACGCCCGTTGCCCTTGCCTCCGATGCCACTCAGGCGGTCAAGGATGCAGCCCAGAGTGCTGATGATACTGCTCGGGATGATTATGATCGAAAAGTCTAGGAGCATTCTACTACTGTTGCGACCTACCGGCTGGATCTGGCTGACTACACTCAGTGGATAGATGAGGATGCTCGTGCTGCTGCTGTTCTCACTTCCAGTGTTCTGCCTCAGTATGCTGTTGAGTTCATGGGTCTTCCCACTGCTGCTGCTCAGTGGGCTTTTCTTCGTCAGCGCTATCAGCCGTCTGGAGATGCTCTTTGTCTGTCTGTGGTTCGTCAGGAGTACGATCTTAAGCAGGGTGATTCCACTATTGATGAGTTCTATACTCAGAGTGCTGCTATTTGGCGTCAGCTTGACTCTCTTCGTACAGCTGTGTGTAACACCTGTCCCTGCTGTCTGATTATGCGTGCGGATCTGGAGTTTCAGCGCGTCTTTGAGTTCTTGTCACGGCTCCGCAAGAAGTTTGAGCCGCGTCGTGCCTAGATGCTTGCCCGTGGTCGTGTTCCGCTCTCTGAGGTACTGGCTGAGCTTCGTGCTGAGGAGACTCGTCTTCGTGGTGCTGGTCTTCTTGAGGTTCCATCTGTTCTTGCTGCTCGTGGTCCCCCGTGCCGTCGGCTTCGTCACGGTCTCTAGCACCGCCGCTACTCTCTGCTCCGCCGACTCAGGGTCAGAGTCAGCCTCAGCAGCCTCATGGTTCTCGTCCTCCCTGTGCCCACTGTGGCAAGCCTGGCCACGATATCTCTGGCTGCTGGGCGAGGGATCCTTGCTTACGACAGCAGTACCTTGCTCGTCGGCAGGCTGGTTCTTCAGGATCTTCTGTTGTTGCTTCTTGACCTCCTGCTACTTCACTATCTAATCGGGATATTATCCATGGTCTTCGTAGTCTGCTCGCTGCTACAGGCTCTTCCTCGACGGGTACTGCTGGTTTTGTGCCTAGCTCTTCTGGCACCACGCGACCACCACCTTCTACATAGTCAGGTACGTCAGCCCCGTGGTATCTGGATTCTGGAGCTTCTTTTCATATGACTTCTGCATCTTCTATTCTTTCTACTCTTCGCTCTCTTATTTCTCATGTCCGTGATACCACGGCTGATGGTACCTCTCTTCCTGTTTTCAGTCGAGGCACCCTCTCTACTTCCTCTTTCTCTGTTCCTGATGTTTCTCATGTTCCCAGTCTTAAGATGAACCTTTTCTCTACTAGTCAGCTTACTGATTCTGGTTGTCGTGTCATTCTTGACGTTGATTCTTGTGCTGTTCAGGACCGTCATACACAGGCTCTGGTTGGAGCTGGCCCTCGCAGCATTGAGTCTCCGGGGCTATGGGAGTTAGACTGGCTTCGTGTTCCTTCCGCTGGCACTTCCTCTGTCAGTTCTCCTGCGGTTGCTGCTTCTGTCACCGGCTCGTTTCAGTAGTGGCATCATCGGCTAGGTCATCTTTGTGGCTCCCGTTTATCCTCATTAGTTCATCGTGGTCTTCTGGGGTCTGTCTCAGGAGATGTGTCTTTACATTTGTGTCAGGGTTGTAGGTTAGGCAAACAGATTCAGCTTCCCTATCCTACTAGTGTGTCTGTATCTCAGCGACCTTTTGATTTAGTTCATTCAGATGTTTGGGGTCCAGCTCCCTTTGCTTCAAAAGGGGGCCATCGATACTATATTTTGTTCATTGATGATTTTTCACGGTACACCTGGTTGTTTTTTATGCGCTCTTGCAGTGAGGTGCTTCCTATTTATCAGCGTTTTGTGGCCATGGTTCGTACTCAGTATTCCACTCCTATTCGTGTGTTTCGTGCTGATTCTGCAGGAGAGTATATCTCCCAGCACCTGCGGGGCGTCCTCGCTGAGCAGGGCACCCTTGCTCAGTTCTCGTGTCCCGGCGCCCATGCTCAAAATGGTGTCGCCGAGCGTAAGCATCGTCATATTCTTGAGCTTACCCGTGCTATGATGATTGCTTTCTCTCTTTCGCCGCATTTCTGGGCTGAGGTTGTCGCTACGTCGACTTACCTCATTAACATCCAGGCTTCTGCTGCTCTTCAGGGTGGCATTCCTCTCGAGCGTCTCTCTGGTACCTGTCCAGACTACTCGACTCTTTGTTTATTTGGTTGCATTTGCTATGTCCTTCTCCCTCCTCGCGAACGCACCAAACTGACCGCTCAGTCTGTTGAGTGTGTTTTTCTCGGCTATAGTGATGAGCATAAGGGCTATCGCTGTTGGGACCCCATTGGTCGTCAGATGCGCATCTCTCGTGATGTCACGTTTGATGAGACGCGTCCTTTCTATCCTCGCCCCACCTCTGGTACTTACCTGGCTGATGATCTCTCTTTTCTTCTTTTTCCTGATACACCTCCCGCTGTCTCTACTCCTCCACCTTCTCCTTCTGATGCGCTGATACGTCCATTTTGCATCACTATTCTATGTCTTAATTCACTATTATTCATTGATATATTTCGTATTGAGAGGTGATACTTATGTTATTTCATCTATATTTGCATGGTTGATGACTTTTGGAGCATGGACCGCTGCAGTCAGGATTCTGATGGAAAAGGTGTTGTTTAGAGGCAAAATTCGCGAAGATCAAAAAATCCGGGAAAATATACAGAAAATTCTATTTTTCCAGAAGACTCAGGATGCCAGAAGATGGAGTGGAGGTGGGCCACAGGGGGTCCACACCACCCCATGGCGCGGGCAGGCCTAGGCCGCGCCAGGGAGTGGTGTGGCCGCCCTGGCCCACTCCAGCCTCTCCCCTCTAGCGTATATCATCCCCACGAAAACCTAAGACTGGAAGAGCGACCACGAAAAGATTCCGCCGCCTCTACGGGGCAGAAAACACCGATAGAGAAAGATCTCTCCAATAGACAGATTTCTGCCGGGGGAATTCCTTCCCGGAGAGGGAAGATCATCGCCATCAACACCATCATCAAGCTGGACTTCATCGGGATCATCATCATCACCACCACCACCATCATCACCATCAGCACCCTCATCACCATCTCCATATTGCTGTAACAATTGGTTGAATCTTGCATAGTTCATAGGGAAACTTTCCCGGCGTTGATTACTCTTTGTAGTTGATGCTATTGAGTGAACCGTTGAATTATTGTTTATGTTCAGATTGGTATACATCATTATTCCATCTCTGATCATGATCCATATGATGTCTCGTGAGTAGTTCGTTTTGTTCTTGAGGACATGCGAGAAGTCTTGTTGTTAGTAGTGGAGTTGCGTTGAGAAAGATTCAATAGATTGTTATTTAAGTTGTGGTGTACGTCTTCTAGTGGTGTCATGTGAACGTCGACTACATGACACTTCACCTATATGGGCCTAGGGGAATGCATTGTGTATTTGGCTACTAATCGTAGGGGTTGCCGGAGTGACAGAAACCTGAACCCCCGTTAGGAAACCATTGCACAAGGGATGTAAGGTTCTTAGAGTTTAAAGCTGTGGTTAGGTTTTACCTTAATTACTTTCTTGTACTTACGGATGTTTTCAAGGGGGTTTAATCACAAGTATGAATTAAGTCTTGGATGGGATGTTACATTAGCACAGGTTCACCCACACAACACTTAGCAAGCTAGAGAAGATTAATCGACTATATTAAGCAAAAGCACTTGACAGTCTTCCCATGTGTCCTCGAGAACGTTTGGTCATCTATAGAAATACAACCGGCTTGTCCTTTGTTGCATAAAGGATTGGGCCACTTGCTGCATTTATTCCTACTGTGTTTTACTTACTCGTACTTTGTTTACTTACTTTATCGAAAACCCCTAAAAATCCATTTGCTAAGTATTTGCAGAGAATTCCTGATCTATACCACTAGCCAGCACCTTCTGCTCCTCGTTGGGTTCGACACTCTTACTTATCGAAAATACTGCGATACACCCCCTATACTTGTGGGTCATCATGCACCTCCTTTGTTTTTGGCGCCATCCTCTCCTCCGTCTAGTTCCCCTAGTTCTCCCTGTTCTCCGGCTTCGGACCCTTCTTCCGATGTTCCTTCTTCCTCCTCTTCTAATGAGTCGTCTTCCGCGGATGAGCTTCCCTCTTCACGGCCTGTTTGTCAGCGTCGTGCTCCATACCGTTACTCTCCTAGTCAGTATGGCCTCTCTGTCGTCTCCGAGCCGACTTCTTATCGGGATGCCGCGTGTCATCCTGAATGGCAGCTTGGCATGGCTGAGGAGATCGCTGCGCTTGAGCGCACTGGCACCTGGGATCTTGTTTCTCCCCCTTCTGTTGTTCGTCCTATCACGTGTAAGTGGGTCTATAAAATTAAGACCCATGATGGATCTCTTGAGCGCTATAAAGCGTGTCTTGTGGCTCGTGGCTTTCAGTAGGAGCACGGCCGTGACTATGATGAGACTTTTGCTCCTGTGGCCCATATGACCACTGTGCGTACTCTTCTTGTTGTTGCTTCTGTTCGACGCTGGTCTGTGTCCCAGCTTGATGTCCAGAACGCTTTTCTTAATGGCGAGTTGAGTGAGGAGGTTTATATGCAGCCTCCTCCTGGGTTTTCTGTTCCCGATGGGATGGTTTGTCGTCTTCGACGTTCCCTTTATGGCCTGAAACAGGCCCCTCGTGCCTGGTTTGAGCACTTTGCCTCTGTGGTGACTATTGCTGGTTTCTCTCCTAGTCTTCATGATCCAGCGCTTTTTGTTCACACTTCTCCTCGAGGACGCACTCTTCTCCTTCTCTGTGTTGATGATATGATCATTACTGGTGATGATCCTGAGTATATTGCCTTTGTCAAGGCTCGTCTCCGTGATCAGTTTCTTATGACTGATCTTGGTCCTCTTCGCTACTTTCTTGGGATTGAGGTTTCCTCCACTTCTGATGGCTTTTCTATCTCTCAAGAAAAGTATATTCAGGATCTTCTTGCTCGCGCTGCTCTTATGGATGAGCGCACCGTTGAGACTCCTATGGAGCTTAATGTTAAGCTTCGTCCTACTGATGGTGATCCTCTTCCCGATCCCACTCGTTATCGCCATCTTGTTGGGAGTCTTGTTTATCTTGCTGTCACTCATCCTGACATCTCTTATCCTATTCATATTCTGAGTCAGTTTGTCTCAGCTCCTACCACTGTTCACTACAGTCATCTCCTCCGTGTCGTTCGTTATCTTCGTGGCACGATTACTCGTTGTCTTTTCTTCCCTCGTTCTAGCTCTCTCCAGCTCCAATGCTACTCGGATGCTACGTGGGCGAATGATATTACGGACCATCGTTCACTTTCTGCTTACTATGTGTTTCTTGGTGGTTTGCTTGTTGCTTGGAAGACGAGGAAACAGGTAGCGGTTTCCTGTTCGAGTGTTGAGGCTGAGCTGCGGGCTATGGCTTTGGTGACTGCTGAGGTGACCTGGTTACGGTGGTTGCTTGCAGATTTCGGGGTCTCTGTTATGACACCCACTCCACTTTTGTCAGACAGTACAGGTGCTATCAGTATTGCACGTGATCCGGTCAAGCATGAGCTGACTAAGCATATTGGTGTTGATGCTTTTTATACACGTGCTCAGGTGCAGGATCTGGTTGTTGTGCTTCATTATGTGCCTTCAGACTTGCAGTTGGCAGATTTCTTTACAAAGGCACAAACCCGCGCACAGCATGATTTCTTACTCTCCAAACACAGTGTTGTGGATGCACCATGAGTTTGAGGGGCGTGTTAGAGTATATATTTGTATATTGTAGTTTCCCCATATGTTAGGGGGCTTTCTATATATTTGCACCTGTACTTGTACTATATATTCTGGCCTTTGGCCCTCTGGTAATACAACAATCTATTACCCTAACAGCTTTGAGTAGCTTTGGTCTTGCCCTGGTGGTGTCTGCCGCATTGGCGTCTGAGATTATGTCGGCAGTCTTCGACAGCTAGATCCGCCAGTCCTAGTGCTTCTTCTTCCTCGCCGCGCTTTGTCCGTGGCAAGCGGTGCTGGTGGCGAACTGGAGAAGCCGCAACATCCCTCTCAATAAGGCTTGCCCTGGTGGTCCAGGCCAGTGTTGTTGGACCGATGCCGGCTTGGTGCGGCCGCCCTTCTCACTGCTGATGTGCTCTCGTGGAGGGAGCCGGAGGCAGCATTGGTGAAGGCCACCACTCACCTGAATAAGGTCCAAGCAAGTGCCAGCCGCTGCAATCTCCGGCTGTCTCCTCCAGGTCGTGGCAGGTCCCTGGAGTTAGATGACGGTCAGTGTTCCTTGCATCGACGACTGGAGGCTTGTGTTTCCGGTAAGCAGAAGGTTCAACCTGCTCTCATTCCTCTCTACTTCCATCAAGGTGATGACCAGGGTGTTGGGATGGTGGTGTTTGATCTTCATCTTCTCCGGTGGGGAGTTGTTGCTGCTCTTGGCGGAGATCCCAAGCGGTGGCAATTTCAGGCCACTGCTATCCTTGGTCAAGGAGACTCCTATGTACAGCGGTTTGATAGTTGCTGCCTCTTCTACCTCTAATGGAGGCCCTCCTGCGTCTCAGCCACGGTAGCCGGCCACGGTGTTGAGTTTGCTATGTTTCCCGGTGGAGAAGGACCTAGTGGATCTGATCGCTTTTTTCTTATTTTTAGTAAGGTCCTTTTTGTAAAAGTACATGGCATGGCTGGATTAACGTTCATTCTAAAGGCCCTGCTTGTAATTTTTCCCACCATTTGGGCGACCTCGAACGCCTCATCCTCATTGAGGCCCCATGGCATGCGATCGCCGACGTACTCCTCCTCCTTCACCTCCTGGAAGGCGCCAGCGGCCTCTAGCTCCTCCGCCTAGGCAATGAGGCCCTCCGGGTACATGCGCTCGTTGGGCCTCAGCGGTGATGGTGGCGGTGGCGCCACGGGGTGAAAGAAGAAGTCGCGAGCTTGGTGCGATGGCTACGTTCGTGACGTAGCAAAACACGATGAGACTAGCATTTAGTGTTCCTACCTTTCTCTCTGTTCCCCCTGGGGCACAGCTGTTAGGCAAAACGCTAGACAACAAGTCAGATGACAAATTAAGGCAAGATAAAAACTATATGTGAGGCCTTCCCATAGGTATTAGGATTCCTAAGGTATAGGGACTACAGTTTCTATGGTAAAGCCTCAAATCTGGGTGTATGTACTCTCATCGTTGTGTCTATAAGCTAGCTGAAACCGCTCTATGTTGTCAAGGTGGGACTAAACTTTTAGGCTTGTAGCACGTGAAACCGAGGAGACAGGTCTGCACGCGTCCAGTACACACGACACGATTCATGAAGCGACGTATGATACTCAAACCGAACAGTTGAATCGGCTTCTTACGGGACCCACATTACTTTCTCGCCACGGGAACCCACAGACAACTGTAGTTTGCTAGGCTAGCACGACTCACAAATGGAAAGCACCCCACGAAAACGCTGCGATAAGACGTTGCCGGCTACATCCTACGCTGCCACCCATGCTCTCCGCTGCAAGAACCCGCGGCAAGCTACAGTATACGCTGCAACGACAGCTTCCAGTGGGCTCAGTTGCCGCGAAAGAGCACGTCCAGCTACAATATCGTGGATGACTATGATCAAGAATCGAAACACATGGAACGGTGAGTGTTTTGTTTAGCACGGAGACGCAAGCATAGAAGAATAGAGTGCAAAACACACTAAGACGCAAAAGTACACATGAAAAAAGTAAAGCGAAACATACAGACATGGAATTTCAGACAACAAATAGTATGACGATTAATCCTACAACCCAATTTAACAATCTACGTACGCAACAGAGCCGAGAAAGGCGCTTCTGTGCAGACGACTACCTTGAACTTCGTAAAACCTAGATATATACGAACCTAGACAAAAGTACTTTGTTTAGCACGAAAGTAGAAGGTAGTGAAAAAGTAAACGTGTAAAGATTGAAACAGTATTGGGAGAAGAAAAACATGCAACACGCATGAGAGTCAATAGGAAGCGTCACTAGCACAACGCAGTAATGACTTACATAATAGATATTTTCAATATATTCTTGTACACGTTACAATGGAAAAGGTAAACGTATAAAAAATAAAGACAGAACTAGAAGAATAAAAACACACAGAGGTATCAGAGTCAGTAGGAACCGATACTAGCATGAAACAATAATAACTTCTGTAATAGATATTTTCTATATTTTATTTATACACATTACAAACATAATTACAATCTATCTAATCTAAACCTACCGACCTAGATATCTCCATTCCAGTCCTAACTACCGGCCAAAAGTTCCTAGCGCTAACTAAACCATGTACTTGTCCACATGGCGTCCGCGTCATCGTGTTCACCCCGGCGATACGCTTCCCGAAGACGTCGCAGCGGAAGGACACAATGTCGACCTTGGTCTTTCTCCCCACTGGAGCGGGCTTCGTCGTTGGCATGCCAGATGCTTCTCCTTCTCCCCATCGGCGCGGGATTCGTCGTCGGCCATCGGCATGGCTTCATCGTCGGCGTGGCAAATGCTTCTTCCAATATATGCGGCTACCGTGTAAGTCACGGCGGGAGTAAGTCGCTCCACCGCGGCGCCTTCTTGATGTTCCTGACGTGTACGATCTCGCTGTTCACATCGTGCCCCCGGTTGTCGTGACTCCAGCCGAACGTTGACGCTGTACTCGCAGACGTCACAGACTGCCGCCGATAGCAGGCCTTCTCCCCATCGTCATGATGGCATCTTCTCCTCGCGTACACGATTCCCGTGCACGCCAACAATGTGGGGCATAGCTCTACCGCAAAGGCGTATCCCGTCTCAGTGCTCCGCGTCGAGGTCGTGACACCGATCGTCGCGGCTCCTGCTTCTACCCATTAATGGGGTTCACGCGTACATCCGACGAGAGGACATGCGACTGACTCGAGTCCGTAGACGTGCTTGGTTGGCTATCGCTACATTGTACCTACGGTGGAATGAACCTATTCTTCCGCTGCCCGCTGTGCTATAGAGCAGCATGCCGCCACTCCAAACGCGTCGAATACGGCAAAACCATCATTCGGGGTAGCAGGTGGTGTCTATTCTAGCATGACGTGCAGTGAAGGTAGATACGCGTGAAACGGAGGATGTCTACCGCATGTATGATGACATACAGACTCTCCAAATGTGAGAACCGGCATACCGGTAGATTCTACAGTGGCACGTCATTGCTGGACGGGCCCTACGTTCGCTAGAAACCGTGGCCAACACTGGTTCATAGCGCCATGTCGGCGTTGAGCGAACCCATGTCCGTGATAAACTGCAGCCCGCATGGGCTCACAACGCCACGTCAATGCCAAGTGGGCCAAGCTACCCGGAGATTGCGGAGCGTTGTCGCTCCCGAGATGCCTCTCACAGAGCCAGGTCCTACCCACACACGATGACAACGGGGCTATGGCACACGTGCGGTCCACCGTCCAACGAATCCTGGTAAGACGGCGTGCGCCACACACGTACGCGGCAGGGAATCTTTTGGCCTAGCCCGTAGCGGATCCCGCCTCATGAGATAGCAGGGCTCCGTTGCAACGTCGATGCATGTCTTTTCTGGCGTCCATCCCATGGCCAAAAATAATCGGGACAACATGGATAATAGATTAAACTGAAACAATCTAGCGCTATTATTTACTCCCGATTTGCATTGTTCTTATTTTATTTATTCATTATTAGATGATTTGGGAGACTCTCCTATAAAGTTCCTGATTTTGGTATTTAATTTCTGCGAGGCACAAACCCCCTTTTTCATATTTCAATGTTTCAGGGACCAACCGGAACTTAATTTTATCGGGGAAAGAAACCACGGAAGGTTTTTGGGAAAACGAAAACCCTGAGCACCTAGAGCACACATGGCGAGTCACGAGGCACGAGATAGGCCGTCTAGAGCATCCCCACATGATGACCGTGCCACCTGGGCCAGCTCGGCCTCTGAGTGTCACCTTGTCCTCCCGACGTAACTCTCTGTCTTGCCAGAAACTCTACATCATAATTTTCCCATATTTTTCTGAGGCGGTGGCGGGGTGGAGCTCATCTTCCACCTTTGGAGAGGCCAGATCCTGTTGTCCCGAGGATGCAATCGAGGGGAATTCGTTGCCATCATTGTCACCAATCCTCTCCTTGGCGCAGGGGGAGGCATCACCGGCACTATCTTCAGTATCCCCAACATCAGCACCATCTCCATCTCAAAATCTATATCATCCCCCTCATAGTTTGTGGTAGATCGAACCCCAGATATTGTTTAAGTATTGTGTGAATGATTGTTCCTTGCAATTTGTCATTATTTGGTGGTAGAATTATACTTTCAGATTGTGTTATAATCCATATGTCGCAGATAATCATCATGTTTCCACATTGTGAGGAGTTTCCCATGTACCTGTGGGCATAACATGAATTGGCTATGATTATATGTAGTATGCAATGAGTATTTGGTCAAGTTTTAATCTTTTATGTAGTTCTATGATGGTAACGTACGAATGTCAACTATATGTTACTTCACCTTTATGATATTACTTCACCTTTATGGGCTCGTAGTGTAATGGGAGAGTAGGGAGAGAGAGAGTGACAATAACCTTTTCCTGAGACTTTAGTTGCATTATTGGGGGTTCTTGATCGGGACCTTATAGCTTTATGTGATGGTTGTACATTTTGTCTTAATTAATCATTTATTTGCGCATGTAAATAGCCTTAGGTATAATCATTAGAGGTGCACTTACGCATGTATATGACTGCACCTATTTTAGACTCTGTCCAACATGAGTAAAACTTGAGATAATGCTTAACATGCTGCTTTAGAAATCTATATCCTAAATGAATCCATGTTGACCTGAGGAAGGTTTGTCACATATAAGTACACACTTGAGCTTGTGCTCTTGCAAATTTAGAGGATTGGGATTTCTCTGAAAAAACATTTACATTCTTGTTATTTACATTACCTGCAATTTAATTTACTACAAACCTGTTGGGTCCGCAGCATAGAAAACAAAAAATTTCCTACGATGAGAACTACACGCCAAGATCTATCTACTAGGTACAAAGCAACGGGTGGACATACATCCATCGAGAACTTACCCTCGTAGACAACGAGTTTTGTTAACGAGTAGGAACTCGTGGTTGATGTAGTCGTACACTTGCCGATCTCAAGATCGTGAGGAAGTCCGAGCAGGTCCGGCTCCAGCACATCCTTCAGATCCAGCTCCAGCACCACCAAGTCCAGCACCACAAAGCAGCGGTGAATCCGTGATCGCACACACGTCCGGTACCCCGACAACCTCTGTCCCTCGCTCCAGCAAAGCAGCGGAAGCATCAACTCCTTTCCAGATAAAGCCACCGACAATATGTATCTCGCTAATCCGAGACCATGGGGGAATAATACTAGAGGGGGAGAGAGATCCTTCATGAGGAGGTGTGAGGAAGAAGGAGGAAGAGGGGGCCATTTATAGGAGGAGAGGGGTGCCCCTCCCCATGGCCGGCGCATGGAGTAGGTGCCCTTTCACCTCCTCCATTCATGTGGTGGTAACCTGTCCACATTAAAATGTCTCTTCATATTCCCTTTTAAAGTCCCCACTTTAAATGCATTAAATTTCTCCAAATTTAATACTCTCTCATTTAATAAAACTCTTTTATTATTTTTATTCAGAATTCTGTTAATTAGTTTAATTAACAAACATTCACATAAAACCCCCTGCAACATTTCAATATTACATGCAGAACCAATTTCAGCAATTTCACCCGAAACAGTTTCGATGTCTATTGAAATAATTCCAGCGCTTTCTTAAATCTTTATCTAAAATATATTTGCTCCAAATGGTGTCGGTATCCCTTAAGTGTGTCACCCTATGGTTCGCGAATAATGCAGACATGATCGAGACCCCTCTTAGATCAATAATCAGAAACGGGACCTGGAGATCCATACTGACTCCTACACATTCAACGATGACTTCTGTGATCGTGAGAAACTTTAACGCTAGTAACTAAATCCCTTTGTCTCGCGATATATTACATGTCCTAGATTCGATCATCGGTATCTCCATACCTAGTTTGATCTCGTTGCCAACATGCACTCTTTTCTTGTTCTCGTGATATAACATTCTAGTGATCACATCACTTGCTTGCAAGCTATTTTAATGTGATATCACCGAGAGGGTCTAGAGTATATCTATCCGTCATCGGGATTGACAAATTCCACTCTTGATCCATGAGCCTCAACATAACACCTTTGTAGCACTGGACCCACCTTTATAGTCACCCTGTTACGGTGTGACGTTTGATGTTATCAAGATACTCTTCCGGTGTCAGCAATTAACATGATCTCATGGTCTAAGGACTAAGATTACTTCGTATGATGTTATAGCACTATAAACATAATGACTTTGATCGTAATGTTATACTTCGGATGAATGTTCATCACATCATTCAACTAATGTTGTGACCTCGTTATTAACAACATCCAATGTCCATGATCAGGAAACATTGATCATCTTGTTGATCAATGAGCTAGTTTATATGAGAGGCATAACTAGGAACCCATTTTGTTTATTAAACACACATGTATTGACGTTTCCGATCAATAAAATTATAGCATGCAAAATAAACATTTATCATAAACATGAAATAAGATAATAACCACTTTATTATTGCCTCTCGGGCATATTCCCTTCAAAACCATACACCAAAAACCCAAAACTATTACACCTTTTATTGTTTCACTTGTTGAATTTGCTAACCAATATCTTTAGCTTCTCGTGGGTTCAACAGTCTTTTCCAATTGAAAAGTACTACAATTGAATCTCCTGCACTTGGGAATCATCAAGATATGTTTTTGTCGCCATTGTCGGGGAGCGTAGCGCTATTGGTAAACCGGTTAGGTAAGAGAACTTGAAAGCTGTTTTTATTATCCACTATTTATTTTACCATTGCTATTATGGGTACTGAAGTTTTAAGTACCTCACTTAATAATTATTTTCACTCTGTTTGAAACAAAGATGTTTATAACCTTCCTGAGCCAGAAGAGGAATTTCAAATTCCTATTGATGCTATTAAAGCTGTTATGAAAGAAACTTTTTCAAGTGATGGAAATAGGACTATGATGGATCATTTATATATGATTGAATAAAGGTGTTATATATTTATACTTTCTAGTATTTCTCAAGAAGAAGTGAAGAGTAAGTTCTTTTATTTATCTCTATCTGGCGATGCGCGTGAATGGTTCAGATCCTTAGAGAAAGTTGATCATCTTAATTGGGAATATCTTAGAAAGGCTTTCAATGTTAAATTTTATTCTCCTTTGAAGGATTAAGTGATCGTTCTCATATTTCTAATTTTTATCATCGTCCTGGAGAGAGTATCACTCAAGCTTGGGGAGATTAAAAGAGCTACTTTGTAAGAATCTTTCTCATGGCTTATGTAAAAGCATTATATTAATTAACTTGCATGTGAGGCTGCCTCAATGCCACATGGACTTTCTGGATAAATTTTATGGAGGTAGTTTTACTCGTAAGAAGCTAGATGAAGATGATGGGGTTCGTTGCATAGAAAACAAAAAAATCCTACGGTTGCAGCTGCCAAGATCGAATCTAGGCGATACTTGTAACGGTTTCAGAAGGACTCACCTTTGAAGACCGTGAGCGGGATAACGTTTCCACAAACAAACATGGCTGCTGTAGAATTTACGTGTCTGTCCTCAAGGATGCGATGCCGATCAATGCCACAAATGGCAGCGCCTCCATAATCGATCACACGTTCGGCGTCATGACGATCTCCGTCCCTTGCTCCAGTTGGAAAGCGGAAGTAGTGGATCCTCGGGAACTCCAACATCACTACGACATGGTAGTGGTGGTGGTGGAGAAGATCTAGATCAAGGCTTCACCTAAGCAACTTACTCGCGAATAGTGGAACAACTAGCAAGGGGAGAAGATGCCAACCAAATGGCATATGAGAGGGAATAGAATAGTGTGTTGAGAGGGGGTCTCCACCTCCTCCTTTTATAGGAGAGAGGGATGCGCCCAAGAGGCATGCACCAGCCCCTAGTGGTGCCCCCACCTCTCCGCTCTCGATGGTAGTGGAGTCTCCACTCACACAAATCAAAGGGCCACCATAATTCCCTTAACTATCCACTCAAAAATTAAAGGTCTTTCCATTAAAGCAGTTTAATTCACTTGGTTTAATGCCACGCAATTTAATGAACACTTTATTTAATGAGTACTTCATTTAATGAACACATTAATATTTTATCCCTTACATTATTTCGATACACCAAAACTATTTCGGCAGTTCTATAAAAACAATTTCTACGCTGTCGAGTATTTTCTCCTTCGTTCCGTATCTACTCAAATGCGTCGACGAACCTTAAGTATGTCTCCCTATGGGTTCGTGAACTAAGTGGACATGATTAAGACTCTCTCTGATCAATAATCGTTAGCAGGATCTAGAGATCTGTAGCGACTCCCACTTATTCAACGATGAACTAGTGATCGCGTGAACCTTTTTCATAGTAACCAATTCCTTTTGTCTCATTGTATTTTACTTGTCCGAGATACGATTATTTGGTATCATCCATACCTAGTTCAATGTCGTTACCGACTAGTACTATTTTCTTGTTCCCATGATATAACATTCTTAGTGATCTTATCACTTCTTGGAAGCTATTTTAATGTGATATCACCGAGAGGATCCTGAGTATATCTCTCCGTCATCACGATGGACAAATATCACTCTTGATCCACGAGTCTAAACTAACACTTTCTAAGTACCCAACGACATCTTTATAATCAACCTGTTATGGTGTGATGTTTGATGGAATCAAAGTACTCTTCCAATGTTAGTGATTGACGTGATCTCATGGTCTAAGGATTAGAGTTACTTTGAATGAGTTTATAGCAATGTTAACATAAATATATGATCGTATTACTATACTTTGGGAGAATATTCATCACATAATTCCACCAATGTTGTGACCTCGTTATTAACAACATCCAATGTCATGATCAGAAAACCTTGATCATCTATTAAACAACAAGCTGGTGTAATGAGATGCATTACTAGGAACCTTTTCTTTATTTATTAAACACACATGTGTTAAAGTTTCCGGTTAACACAATTATAGCATGAGAAATAAATATTTATCATAAACATGAAATAAGATAATAACCACTTTGTTATTGCCTCTCGGGCATATTTCTTTCAGAAGCATGGGAATTACTTCCTACAATTTCTGAGAATACGGATAATTGTGATATTGATAAAGGTAACACTTCATACCTTGATTACAAATATGAATGCATAGAGATTGTCTCTACTGCTCTTTTATTTGAAGAATTGAGTGGAAAGTATGGTTTTGATCCTTATGTTTTAATTTATATTTATAAATCATTTGCCAATCATATTGCTATTAGAAAGGATTTATTAAATAGGTTGAACCTGATAAACATTCTATTGTTATTCCTAGACCAATTAACCAGGTTAATACCATATCACATGGTGAAGCTAAAGAATATGTGGAGTCGCCTCCATATCTGCTTAAAGTGTAGGATAACATTCTTGTCGCTGCAGTGGATAGGAGTACTAAGAAAAAATTATCCCTTATGAGCAAATCGAAGTGCAACATCAAGTATCTATTATTAAAGAATTGAATGAAAAAGGTCCATGTGATGTTTATTTATGTGAAGATTTCGCTAAGGTAATTAAAGGAAACACCGCCATTGTGGGTAAGCATAGCGTTTGGAACCTCTAGTTATCATGGTATTCGTGATATTGGTGCAAGGATTAGTGTTATTCCATATACTTTGTATCTTAAATTTAAATATAATATTAATCCAACTAGACTCCTCTCTATGCCCCCGATGCGCGGTTATCAAACATAACGTTTTAAGAAGCGTTGAATATAGCGAATCTTTTTATCCTATATAGAAAAAATAGTGAAGCTTCATTTCAAATAAAGGAAAAGATAGATTAAACCCATCCAATCAGTTCTCGAAAATGAATTTATGGAATGGATTGAAGCTACGGCTGGTACCTGTGCGTTGAAGTCTATAAATCATTGTTGCATAGCGTGGTTTGGTTAGGTGGGACAAAACGTCCCGCAATAGTGCTATCACACGCCGTATCCTCCCACCGATGCATTTGTCCACTACCCCCATGCGATTATCATGGAAAATAGTTACGTGAATAAACTTCTGTAAAGAGATGTACTCCTAAAACGAAATATAGCGCTTCGATCGATAAGGGCATAAGCTACAACTATACAGTTCTGCAAGACTTTATCGTACACATAATAGTATATAGCCGGTCGACCCATGACGACTATTACATGACATAGAGTACGATGCATTTGTACAAAGTAAATGTCGTACATACATGTACCCATGACGCATTCGGCAAATGGGCGTCATCCAACCGAACACCGGTGATAAAAGACTACTCGGTCGGCATATATCGTGCTGCTCCATACGTGGAAGCGCATATGGACATGCATATATTGTTTGTCTGCATTCACGTGTACTCCCTCGTATGCCGACCGAGATGTGGAAACGCTACTCGATACGCGAGTGTTCTCAGAGATGTTGAGCGAGTGCTCTTACATTCTTTTTAAAGTGCTGAAATAGGAGGCACCTACGTTGTGGTGCCTCCCAACATGACATCATGGATATAAGCATAGAACGTGCGCATTTTTGTTTATTCTCGGATCATTCGTGTACCATTCGTTTCGTTGGTGCTGAACGTTGAGTGGGTGTTCAGAAACACTTCTTGTATGCAGCCATGTCCGTTTCATACCCACCAAATATCATGCCGTTATATGCGTTACTTACCATACTCGTGTGATAACAAAAGCCAACCGATCAGTAAACACGTACACCACGTAGGCATGCAACGCATCTTGATGAGCTTTGGAGCATAACATGTGCTGATACGCCCAGAGCAGGATACTAAAAAGAAGAGGTGACCTCTTAGCAGCGATAATCTGTTTCGTCGAGCAGCTATTAAGCATAAACTAACACAGTCGGTATAGGATACCGACCGTCACTAAACATGTTCTTCCAATGAAAACACTTAGAACGCTGAGGGATCATAAGGAGTTTGTTGCGGTGTATGTCGGTTGCCGCTTGTAGAAGAAAACGCAGAACTGCTTTCTGCTTCATACATGAAGATGCTATTGAGAAACTCTACGACTCCAAAGATAGAA
The DNA here is from genome assembly GCA_916181665.1 of Avena sativa. Taxonomy (NCBI): domain Eukaryota; kingdom Viridiplantae; phylum Streptophyta; class Magnoliopsida; order Poales; family Poaceae; genus Avena; species Avena sativa. The sequence goes on from OV702289.1 coordinate 599,832,506, forward strand.
AAGTGTCTGAAGAAAAAATAGAACAAACACGAATATATAAGACCACACACATACAACATATTAAAAGATGGCCATGTTTTTATTAACACTCAGTCTTGCAAAAAAGGTAGTACAAATGGACCATTTCTGACAAACCTAGAACTAATCTAAAAAGGGAACAAAGCCCTAGCAAACATTGGTACTATACAGCACACGAAGCGTATACGCGTGAAGCACTTGCCAATGAAGTCTACGACTATGCAGACGCTCTGCTCGGCCTTCCGAAGTGAGCACTTCCGTGTTCGGCAACTTTCCACGACGCGCCACACGGTGCACCGATGGCACTCACGCTCACGGCAACACCGTCCGTCCACTCCAGCATCGTTGCGAACGGTCACAACCGGAACTCGAGCATCTGTGACCATCAAAGAAAAACACACTTAGCCACAAAAAGTTCAGGAGCATGATGCAAAATGTAAAAATAGTACAACCAAGAGAAGAACTTATGTGCAAGTAAAGGTTAAGCATCCATCCTCACCGACCTATTCAAAATATGACCAACAATTTATATGACAATAAAGCGGAGAAAATAAGAGAAAACATCAGAAAAGGACGTAAGCATGCGATCGAAAAATTCTAGGCTAGGACGTACCTCAGAGCGCTACATGCACAAACACGTGAAGAAGTAATCGAAGAGGACACAATTGATGAAAGAGACCGCACCTGCATATGAAAGCTCCCGTAGGCGGTCATAGAAGCCTGTAGGCAGCCGAAAAGCCGTGTAAAGAGAGAGAAAACAGTTTTTGTTGCCGTCGTTAGGGTGCTCGAGACTAGATACCTAAAAGACGGGGCTCCGCCAAATCTAAGCATCGGCAAGCACCTAAAAGCTATACCTAAATTCCTAACGTCCGAATGACTCTTCTACCTGTGCAATTTACATGCCTGAGCTATCGCTTGTAGCACCGCTCCGCCTAAAAGAAACCACGCCGGTACCCATAACGCATCGGATACAGCTATGCCGTCGTTCGGATGCTCGAGCCTGGCTACCTAAAGGACGGCGCATCGCAGAATCCAAGCCGCGGTGAGGAAAAAGAAAAAGAAAAACGATACGAGAAGTACCGAAGAAGTTGGATGTTTTATAGCCGCACGGGAGAGGCATGCACCCAGCCGTGCATCTACGCAGGGGAGATGCATTCTCCCACGCAAGCGGGACCTACCATACTATATCTCTGCGAGAAGGCGTGCCAGCATATATAATCTGCTCATCCACGTCGGATCATCGCCGCGAAAAACCACGAACGCGTATATCGCAGGCTGCCAACTCGTTCGCCTGACGCATAGAAACGCTATCGACGAGACTCCACGCTGCCACGTCACTAGTGTCCATGTAAACCCACGTATTTCTATAGACTATGATGGTGGCTCGGTTGTATCCCGGTCGAGAAAGACTGCATATGTTTATAGGCTACGCTGTCAGTCGGTTGTCCACCCCGAAAGCGTGTCCGAGAAGTTTCCACAATGCCACGTCGCCAACAGACGCGATAACCAGCGACCTTTTATAGCCTACGGTCAAAGCTTATCTGTAGGACAGCCACGAAAACCCGTGTATGTCTACGGCTTACACTCCAAAGACAGATCTTTGCCGCTAGAAACCAATTATGTTCATGCCTTCTGACGCTCCACGTCGGCTCTTGGCGGGCTCTGCCACCCGGCGGGTGCGGAGCAATGTCGCACCGGGAAAGCCTCTCAAAGAGCACGGTCCTACCTCGTACGCTGACAACGGACCCATATCACACGCGCTTCACTGTCCTGTGACGCGGGTTACGATGGCTCGCGCAATACCAACCCGCGTTCTGGAATCTTTCACCCTGGCCCGTAGTGGGGCCCACCTCACGGGATAGTAGGCTCAGTTGCGATGTCTCCGCGTGTCCTTTTTGCCCTCTATCCTACGACCGAAAAGAATCAGAACGACGTGGATAGCAGTTTTATCCAAAACAATCTAGCGCTATTATTTACACTGATACAAATGGAAGAAACTGCTATGACTATACGACTTGCTAATAAAAAAATATTTGTCCACTTGGTATTGTAAGAGATGTTGAAGTACTTGTAGGAAATATTGAGTACCCTGTTGATTTCATAGTACTTGGTTGTTCATAAAATTCATTTTATCCTATCATATTTGGTAGACCTTTCTTACGTACCGTTGAAATAGATAAAGTGGTTATAAATTGTGCTAGAGAAAAGGTAGAATTTGATTTTTCTAAGTTCACTAATAAACACTTAGAGAAAGAATTAATTGCATGGAAGCACTTGCTTATGTAGATGTTGCTTCATTAGATGCAATGATATGTACTTAACCAAGTTGAATCATTTACTAATGAAGAAAGAGACCCATTATAACAACAATTGTCACAACAACCCCTCTCTTGCAATTACATATTCCACCTGATGATTTAGACGAACTACCTCCAGCTAGAGAAGATCCTAGTTTTGAACTTGAACCTTTATTTGATGATTTAAAATATGCATATCTGGATGAAAAGAAAATATATCCTGTTATTAGTGCTAATCTTTCAGATAAAGAAGAATTGAAACTTTTGGATGTCTTGCGCGCCCAGAGGGTAGCCATTGGGTATTCTCTTGATGGCTTGAAAGGTATAAGTCCAGCTTCATGTATGCATAAAATTAATTTGGAGGAAGATACAAATCATGTTGTTGATTAATGTGTAGCATATGTATGGTCTACATTTCACCTTTTATTCTGACAAAGCTGCTCCCAGTGTACCCATGAGAACATATTGTACAGCCCGAATGTGAAGTGCCTTGCAGTCATAAATGTGCAACCAAATCAAGATGTAAGAGAGGGCACGAGCCCATTTTGCAGCAGTGGTACCCGCTCTGTAAGAGCGGGACATGGAGAGGATGAACGTCATGCTTCGACACCTCTCAGAGGAAGCACGCTGGCTTTCCACCCCCTCGAGTCTTTGAGCGCTTGTCGTTTTGATGCTCCAGTGGTTATTTTTTCTTTCTATGTTTCGGCTTATTTGTGATTTGGCCCCAACAGAACTTGTTTTTCCTTTTGTGCTTGGTGAATGTTGTATAGATGTTTGCTTTATTTATAAAGCGGGGCAAAACCTGTTTTGAGAGATGCAGTAATGAGAAGAGCGAGCTGATAAAATGGAAGAAACCACTCTCTCTGTCTCTCTCTCTCTTTCTCTCTCTCTCTCTCCCTCCCTCTCTCTCGCGCGCGAGAGACATGCATCAAGAGACCGGACCGAACCACCATCCACCTCCCCTTCGCTCCCTCCCTCCACCTCCTCTACCCCATTGTCATTGGCGTGCGCATCCAGTCAAATCCCATGTCGTGCGGTGGGTGCTCGACACTACCATCTCGGAGGGGACCTACCGCGGGGCAGCTTCGAATTCGGGTGTACGACAACTCGAAACTGATGGTGGAACGTGTGCGGCGCTATGTGGTAGCACTAGCGGCGTTCAGGAGTAGGCAATAGTTGGTGGCTATGGTGGTGTTGTGGGCCTCCTGACATAGATCTAGGCCCTTCCAGGCCTGATTTGGGTCGGTGGGAAGGGTCTTGGTGATGCATGGTTGGCTTGCCCTTCCCCTTCCGCCTCGGACATGTGGTTGCCCGATGATTGCTGGCGGCGGGTTCCGGCAATGATGTTGTGGGTAGGGTGCAACATTAACTTGCAAGTAGTTGGCAGCGGGGCTGGTCGGGCCTGACCGTGGCATGGCCGGAGGGCGAACCCGGACCTACGCGTCCAGAACTACATGTCAATGGCTACAGAGTGCGACTAGTGGGTGTCACAAGGCCAATGGCCAATTGGAATTCTGTCGATCACACGAGTCTATTCTAGCATCTACTTACCTTGTTTATATCGTTGGTATCATAGTGAGTTGTATATCGCTTCTTGGTCTTGGGATAGAGGAGGCCGGGGTGGCTGGCCCGGAAGGTGGACCATGCGAGAGGCCCTACGGTGGGTGACATTGCGTTGGTGCTGACCTTGCTCTTTGGTCATTAGGATGACGATGAGCAGGCGGCGGGTGACCTTGGTGTTGACAGTGCTTCGGCAATGGAAGCTCCCTGGTCGCGATATGGAGGTCGGGCTGGTGGACAGTGAGCGGTTCGATACATCAGACATGTGCGAAGGTTTTTTCAGGCAAAAGCTTTGCGTTCCGATGCCGACAGCGGTGATGCCTATGGGTGTGGTAACCCTCTTGGGGACGTTGTTGTGGGTAGCCTCTCCGGATCATGGATCTGGGTGAAAGCCCTTGACGGCCACGGTCTCGATCACGGCGGCATAGTGCGTCAATACCCTATTGAGGGCGTCGTTGTGGAGGTCCGATTCCCCTGTCTCGATTCGGTGTCATTGTTCGCAAGTTTTGGGCTCCTTGTAGTTTTCTTTTATCTTTGATTTGTTCTATAAGAAGGTTTTTCATCATCTTGTATGCCGTTCGAGACTTTATTTATAAAGCAGAGCGAAAAGCCTTTTTTCCGGAAAGATGGAGTAATGAGACGGCAAAACAGTACCATTTCTCCCGGTTTAAATCAAACTCCCAAACACAAGAATTATCGTTATGGCACCCACCACTGTTTTCCATATTTGCTCATCCATTTCGGGTTTGAGATCCGATTTTTGGGTTAAGTTATAAATTTTAAAATTCAGTACCAAATCTACGCATATTTCTTATTTTTGTACCAATTACATATGGATATGTTTGAGTTTCAGACTTTGCATATCCGCATCTAATATGTACTACGAAGGATTTTTTCTCGCATTTTTTATAAAACTTAAAAATATGATTTTCTTCTGCCGTCGGAATAGACTTTTCCTACATTTCCTGGCATGACCTCCCTTTCTCCCTATTGGATGCAGCTGTGCCTTGGTTCTGAGTGTTCCTCCAACTCCCAAACATATAAGCTTTAACAACTCCCAAACAGATTCAGAAAAAGAATACTCACAAACATATAAGCTCTAGCAAATTTCGATCACACGCCGAACAGCATAACCCTGGATAGGTAGGCACCAAAAAACGAACACACGGCCATTACAATATTCAGCGGATAAACGTAGATCCTACAATAAAACTCCGAAACAGTCTTAGAGAATGACGGCGCGTGGACTCTGCCTCCAGCTCGGTGACGCGCTGGACGGGCAGCGCCTGCTCGTCGCCGTCATCTTCCGAGTCATCGATCGGCACAAGCCGATCAAGATTCCAAGAAGCAGGGAATTCACACATATGCAGGTGGAGGATATCCGGTCCTACCAGTAGTAGTCTTGGCCGTAAAGCAGGCCGGCGCCTCCCATTTGATCATACATGCTCTGGAACGATGATGACATGGCGCCGGCGGTGGTCATGTACTCCGGCGCCATCGCTGGCGGTAAAGCGCGTGCGCCCGCAGCGGCCGTACTGCCCCCCGGCATCGTCGGAGAGGCGCGTCCGTACGAGGAGTAGGAGGAGGACGACGATGACGAGTAGTAGGACGGGGCGCCTGGTGCGTCGTGATCGGCCACGTTGGAGTCGCGGCCGGTGAGCTCCTGCACGACGGCGCGGAACTCCTCGGCGCTGGCGGTGAGCTTCATGGGGCTGGAGATGTACACCACCTTGATCCCCTTGCCGCCGCCTCCTCCTCCTCCCCCTTTCCGCTTCCCGCTGACCTTGTTATGGTGGTGGTGCGCCGACGGCTTGGAGACGCCGTTGTGCTGCCCGTGGTGCACGCTCAGCTTATCCATCTCAACAGTCTCGATCTGCTCCCGTGTGCACGAAGAGAAAGAGAGCGCCGAGCGCGCGCCTTGATGAAGCGGACTGAGCAATCAATCAGCCAACTGGCAACCAAGTTGTGTGGAGCCTGAGATGAGGAGGTGAGTGCAGCTTTGTTGCGGGAGGCTTATATAGGCTCGTGCCGCTACAAGATTACAAGGTCAGAGTGATGATTCTTGTTTCAAGATATTACGGCGCGCTTCTGTGGCTCTAGATTGGCCCTGCAGGTTCCTGGAATCTGCCAAACACTGATGATTTTGCTGCGGGTACCGGCCGGAGGATGGAATTGGGGCACATGGGGCTTTGATTAGCTTGGGGTCTCACCGCCCAGTATCTCCACAGCACGGTCATAGGGCGTGACGGTTTCTTACAGCCTAGTACAATCCTATCGTTCCTTGTGAAAGTTGGTGAGTTGATTGGACGACCGGCGCAGGTTAATTTTGAGATAGGGAGAGCAAGTGAAGGTTCCTGGAAAAAATGGTGCGCCCCAGATAGTGATTGACATGGACGTGTCACAGTTTACTTCCACCTAAACTTGTATCTCAAAAGGAGTACACGCGTGCCTACATGTCGCCTTACACACCGTAGAACATCTCGGCGGTCTTCCAGTTCCAGTCCACGTGCGGCGCTCCACGGAAAAACTTTTAGTTTGACACCGTGCCGATCGACGTCGATCCAGATGTCGCTGTGTATGCCAAAGTGTTTATTTTAGATAAAAAGACTTGAAAGAGTCCGACTTTATTAAATTAATAAAGCCCTCAACCGACTAGGAAACAAGGTACTGATTACAAAACAAAGTTTACACAAGTCTAAAAGAAATTAGCAAAACAAAAAGGAAATACAGGGACTTGGAACTAGAAACAGACTCGCGCTACATAGAGAAGTCCTTGAGCAAACCCTAGGCGACAATGGCAGGTCTGAGAATCTGGCCGGAGTGAACCCGCGCCCCTAAAATACTCAACCATCATTGTAGCAAACTTCTTCGACCGCAGATGCACCGGAACTCCACAACGCAACACCATCGAGCGCACACCTTGAACCAGTGGCGGAGCTGCATGTTGTTTATGTGGTCGCTTGACATCACAAAAAATTGGAAAACACCATAGATGCAAGCTATGGTTATAGAATTTTGACCCCATAAGTAGTAGCTAATGACCTTTTGACATCACTTTGTGCCAATCCTAGCTCCGCCACTGCCTTGAACGAGCCGAAGATCGTTGTTGAAAAGAAGCACAACACCAGGAAAGGGGTATCAATGCCTGGTGTTGAAAAGAAGCACAACACGAGGTAATTGGATGGCGTCTACGAGGAAAGCTTCCTTATTTGTCACCCAAACTGTGTTGTTGACCAGGGGGGTCCCTTTCTCCCTATCCTAGGCGTGGGCGTCGTCCCACCGTCAACAACAACAGGAATGGCAGTGGGGAACCAAAGGGATGCAGACCCTGGCTGACCAACACCCACACCAAACATGCCACCCCTTCGTAGTGCAACCAATGCAACAAACAATTCACAGCCCACCCAAGACCCCACCCTTCCCAAGGCAATGCCTCCAAGGAGGGGAACGGCGTTGGAGCGTTGCGTCTACACTGCTAGAAGCTTAGGGTTTTCAGCCGAGAATTGAGGCGAGAGGGAGGGAGAGACAAGACACCTGGATGGTGCCTTCAGGAAGGGATCAATGAGGAAGTTTTATTGTTGCTATTATCGAAGAGATGATCAAGGATTTCCCACGCACCTTGAAACCTGTCGTGAAGCTACTGTTGGAGATATGCCCAAGAGGCAATAATAAAGTGGTTATTATTATATCTTTATGTTTATGATAAATGTTTGCATCCCATGCTATAATTGTATTAACCGGAAACATTAATACTTGTGTGTTTTGTAAACATAAAAGAGTCCCTAGTAAGCCTCTTGTTAAACTAGCTTGTTGATTAATGGATGATCATGGTTTCCTGATCATGGACATTGGATGTCGTTAATAACAATATCATATCATTAGGAGAATGATGTAATGGACACACACCCATAGTAAGCATAGCATAAGATCAAGTCATTAAGTTCGTTTTGCTACAAGCTTTTCAAAAGCATAGTAACCTAATCCTTCGACCATGAGGTTATGTTAATCACCATCACCGGATGGGTACTTTGATGACATCAAACGCCGCTTCGTAACTGGGTGGTTATAAAGGTGACATTGGGTATTCTGAAAGTATGTGTTGAAGCGCATGGACCAAGATTGGGATTTGTCCATCCATATGACGGATAGATATGCTCTGGGCCCTCTCGGTGGAATGTCATCTAGTTAGCTTGCAAGCATGTGACTAGGTCACAAGGGATGACATATCATGGAACGAGTAAAGAGTACTTATCAGTAACGAGGTAGAACTAGGTATGGAGATACCGACGATCAAACCTCGGATAAGTAGAGTATCGCGTGACAAAGGGAATTGGTTTCGTATGTTAATGGTTCTATCGATCACAAAGTCATCGCTGAGTATGTGGGAGCCGTTATGGATCTCCAGATCCCGCTAATGGTTATTGATCGGAGATGTGTCTCCATCATGTCTACACGTTCACGAACCGTAGGGTGACACACTTAAGGTTCGAAGTTGTTTTAAGTAGATATGGAATGTTCGTTGGAGACCGAATGTTGTTCGGAGTCTCGAATTGGATCCGGGACATCACGAGGAGATCCAGAATTGTCCGGGGAATAAGATTCATATATTGTGGATCATTTTCTAAGTTAGGAAATGTTTTGGAGTATTTGTATGGGGATTCTAGAAGGTTTCGGAATGTTCCGGAAGGTTCTAGAAGATTTCTTGGAGTTTGCTTGAAAACCAAGAAAGGATCAAGGAATCCTTGTGGGGTAAGACAAGGATTCGTGGGGGAGTAGGACTCTCCCCCACCTCCTTGATCTGCCGGCCAAGGGAGAGAGGAGTCCTACAAGGACTCCACCTCCCCATGGCGCCTCCCTCCTTTAAATAGAGGGGTAGAGGCGCCAAACCCCAAGCCCTTTCTATTCTCTAGATCTCAAGTTGCCTCTCTCCTCCTCCTTCCCTCTGCTCTGGCTTAGGCGAAGCCCTGCAGAATTCTCTACTCCACCACCACCACCATGCCGTCGTGCTGCTGGGATTCCGTGGAGAGATCTACTACCTCTGCTGCTCGCTGGAACGGGGAGAGGAAGGTCTGCTTCGACTCCGCACGTGTGACCGACTGCGGAAGCGCTGCCGGAACGCGGCGCCGGAAGGATCGTCTACTCGATCTTGAGATTGGCAAGTGATCGACTACATCAACCACGAGATCCGATCTCGTAACGCTTTCGGGTCTGCAAGGGTTAATACAGATCTATCTCGTTGCACATGTCTAATAGATTAGATCTTGGCTTTTATCTAGATTAGATCTGGGTTTTGTTCGTTCTTGTGGTAGAATTTTTTTGTTTTCCTTGCTACGAACCCATCAGTAGTATTTGACTATACACACTTTGTACTATGTGTCATGTGAATGACACCACTATTGATGTTGATAGATTCTTTTAAAAGAAAAGGAATTGTTGAAAGAGAATCTATAAAAAATTTGGCAGAAAAGAAAAGATTAGAGATATCCAACTTAGGTATATAGAAGATACATGTTATGGCTGTATTCCTTGGTTGTTAAACAATGTGGTTCTGCGGTATTGGATACCGAATTGGTTGGTATGAAGTGTCATACAGGACAACACAATTCATGAACTGCAATGGCCTAAGTAACTAGCAAGAGAATATGTGATGATGTTCATCGAAAACAAACAAAGGGTTGTTGTGTTGCTCGTTAACATCAAAGCTTGCCTTCAAGATTTGTTTCAATAATTGTTATTTTGATCAGGTATTATGACGACAAAAGGTTGTTCAGATAATTACCGTATTCCATAATAGATAGATGATATACAAGTCTGGTTGGAGAAATAACGACCATAAAACTAATGCTAAAATGTCACAAGACAAATGATTGAAAGATCACTTGCGAAGTGACATCACCGTTTAAATTATATTGAAAGGGATACATGAAGAAACTCCATGTTGATGGATTTTTGGAGTCTTTGATTTTGATCAAATGACGCTTGTGATACTTTCCTGGAGATAACTAAAACTCCGTTCGTAGGCCAAAAGAGGAACGGACTACTAACTGATTGGAATTTGTACATATTGATGTATATAGTCCATTATGTGTAGTCGTGGGCGATGGATTTCAACTTCATATGCTTTCTCCGAAGATTTGAGTGAGTATATGTATATACTTACTCAATAAGGAAGAAGTATGAAACATTTGAAAATGTTCAAAGACTTTCAAGATGAAGTGGAAAATTATTGTAACAAGAAAATAAAAAAGTTTATGATTGGATCATAAAGATGTTTGAGTTACAAGTTTAGCAAAACACCTAAGATTTGAGGAATCGTTCCATGGATTTTCATTTCCCAAAACACCATAGGAGTATGGAGTGTTCAAGATATGTAATGAAACCTTGTTTGACATGGTAAGATCAAAGGTGTCATTTATAAAACTGCCATTATATTTTAAAGATTAAAGCTTTAGTGACTACCGCTTTTACACTGAAAAGAGCTCCATCGTGATCCGTTGAAATGACACCATATAAGTCATGGTTTGGGATAAAACTTAGGTTGTCCTTTCTTAAATTTTTGGTATGCTAGGCATAAGTAAAATGTTTACAACCAAAGTCGGATAAGCATGTCTTTGTAGGATATTTCAAATAACCATTGGGTATTCCTCCATAACACCGAAGACAAAAGTGTTTGTCACTTAGAATGTCAAGTTTCTTGAGAAGGAATTTTTGGTGAAAAGTTAAGTGGGAGGACAATAGAACTTTGACAAGGTTGTTGAACCTTGGCTAATATGTGCTGAGTTGCGCAACGTCGGTAAGTGTCCCGGAGGCAGCAACAATGCTCATGGATCACGTGCCTCAAAGGTTGTGGTCACGGAGATCTAAGTTACTATTGAACCAAGTAGGTCGGGTAAGTAATCAAATGCCAAGATTTGAGAGTTAAATCATTGTTGTTTGACAATGATGAACCGACTACATACAAAGAAGCAATGATGGGCCCTGACTTCGTTAAGTGGCTTGAAGCCATAAAATCCGTGATAATTCCATACACGAGAAATCAAGCTTTGAATTTGAAAGACCCTCTGGAAAGGTGCAAGACCTTACAGTCGTATATGGATCTATAAAGAAATAGACATGGATGTTTCACATCTATGAAATAGTCGACATGTCGGAAAGAGTTTACGACAATGTTCAAGGAATTTACTATGATAAGATTTGATCTTTCATAGCGATATTTAGTCTGGACGGATTAATGTAGCAACCACTACATATATTGTGGTATATGGTAGTTGAACAAACAAAACAAGTTCTTCTAATAGAATGGTTACCTAGGATGTGTCCATGACATGATCCAAAGGGTTTTGTTAATTCAAAGGATGCTAAAAGAGTATGCAAAACTTCAATGGTTGAAGTGAGCATCGCGGAGTTGGAATCTTCACCGTGATGAAACCGTTAAAAGGTTTAATTTCATCAGAGACGATGAAGATGTTTGCATTTTTGCAAGAAATTAAGTGGGAGCGCTAAGACATATTTCTAATACATTATGTGAAAGACATATTGTTGATTAGAAATGATGTATCTTTTATTGACACAGGTTAAGAATTTCATTTCGATGAAAGACTTAGGCATAACCCAAGAATTAGGCATCAATGTCTATATGGATAGATTGAGGCGCTAATATGGTTTTGCCAAATGTACATAGATAAGATGTTGAATGAGTTCAATATGGAAACAACAAGAAAGGTTCTTGACGCACGAAAAGGACTGAATCAAGATTCAAGTGTGTTGACACGAGATTCAAGTGTTTTGACACTTGGTGAAATCACAAGAATATTTTGATCAATCATTCTTTGAGATGTTCACATCCAGATATGTCCTATGCTCTAAATGTTATGAGCATATACCAGAATGACTCATAAGATGATCATTGGACAATAGTAGGGATATTCCTATGATCTTTGGAAGAACTAAGAATATATTGTTTATATAGTGGTGACAAATAGTTCATTGTAAATTGTTGCATTGATACTAGTTTTGTCACAAATTAAGTTTATCTCAATTTAAACTATGGGTGGCACAATGTAATGGAAAGGAAGTTCCATAACGGATTTGGTTGAGTACCAAAGTTAAAACATTATGACAGATACTACAACAAAAGGCTAAGTATATGACTGCTATTGTAGCAGCAGATGAGGGCATTTGCGTCAAGTAGTTTGTTATCAAACTAGGTGTGGTTCATAGCGGGATAATACTATGAAGATACATTATATGACAATTGTATCAACATGATTTAATCCCAAGGAACTAAAGGTCTCACCAAAGGACCAAATTTATACAATGCCATCTCATTGGAGAATGAGTAATGCGTAGAGACGCAAGGACATGCAAATACACACGGACCTGGAAGTGTCAGATCCGAAGATTATGTTTACGACTAGCAATAGTGTCTATACAACACCAGAAAGCCATAGGTGTTGAGTGCACAAGTTTTTAACTAGACTATTGACTCTAGTGCAAGTGGGAGACTGTTGGAGATATGCCCAAGAGGCAATAATAAAGTGGTTATTATTATATCTTTATGTTTATGATAAATTTTTATATCCCATGCTATAATTGTATTAACCGGAAACATTAATACTTGTGTGTTTTATAAACATAAAAGAGTCCCTAGTAATCCTCTTGTTAAACTAGCTTGTTGATTAATGGATGATCATGGTTTCCTGATCATGGACATTGGATGTCGTTAATAACAAGATCATATCATTAGGAGAATGATGTAATGGACACACACCCATAGTAAGCATAGCATAAGATCAAGTCATTAAGTTCGTTTTGCTACAAGCTTTTCAAAAGCATAGTAACCTAATCCTTCGACCATGAGGTTATGTTAATCACCATCACCGGATGGGTACTTTGATGACATCAAACGCCGCTTCATAACTGGGTGGTTATAAAGGTGACATTGGTTATTCTGAAAGTATGTGTTGAAGCGCATGGACCAAGATTGGGATTTGTCCATCCATATGATGGATAGATATGCTCTGGGCCCTCTCGGTGGAATGTCATCTAGTTAGCTTGCAAGCATTTGACTAGGTCACAAGGGATGAAATATCATGGAACGAGTAAAGAGTACTTATCAGTAACGAGGTAGAACTAGGTATGGAGATACTGACGATCAAACCTCGGATAAGTAGAGTATCGCATGACAAAGGGAATTGGTTTCGTATGTTAATGGTTCTATCGATCACAAAGTCATCGCTGAGTATGTGGGAGCCGTTATGGATCTCCAGACCCCGCTAATGGTTATTGATCGGAGATGTGTCTCCATCATGTCTACATGTTCACGAACCGTAGGGTGACACACTTAAGGTTCGAAGTTGTTTTAAGTAGATATGGAATGTGCGTTGGAGACCGAATGTTGTTCGGAGTCTCGGCTTGGATCCGGGACATCACGAGGAGATCCGGAATTGTCCAGGGAATAAGATTCATATATTGTGGATCATTTTCTAAGTTAGGAAATGTTCCGGAGTATTTGTATGGGGATTCTAGAAGGTTTCGGAATGTTTTGGAAGGTTCTAGAAGATTTCTTGGAGTTTGCTTGAAAACCAAGCAAGGATCAAGGAATCCTTGTGGGGTAAGACAAGGATTCGCGGGGGAGTAGGACTCTCCCCCACCTCCTTGATCCGCCGGGCAAGGGAGAGAGGAGTCCTACAAGGACTCCACCTCCCCATGGCGCCTCCCTCCTTTAAATAGAGGGGTAGAGGCGCCAAACCCCAAGCCCCTTCTATTCTCTAGATCTCAAGTTGCCTCTCTCCTCCTCCTTCCCTCTGCTCTGGCTTAGGCGAAGCCCTGCAGAATTCTCTACTCCACCACCACCACCACCACGCCATCGTGCTGCTGGGATTCTGTGGAGAGATCTACTACCTCCGCTGCTCGCTGGAACGGGGAGAGGAAGGTCTGCTTCGACTCCGCACGTGTGACCGACTGCGGAAGCGCTGCCGGAACGCAGCGCCGGAAGGATCGTCTACTCGATCTTGAGATCGGCAAGTGATCGACTACATCAACCACGAGATCCGATCTCGTAACGCTTTTGGGTCTACAAGGGTTAGTACAGATCTATCTCGTTGCACATGTCTAATAGATTAGATCTTGGCTTTTATCTAGATTAGATCTGGGTTTTGTTCGTTCTTGCGGTAGAAATTTTTTGTTTTCCTTGCTACGAACCCATCATCTACCCCATTGCAAATCTAGCAACCGAGGGGCTACCATAACAATAGGAGAAGTCGTTGAAGATTAAGAGACCATGGTCTTCTAGATCTAGTGCAAGCCACCGAAGCCTCCACTAGTCACAGCCACCTCCGCCTACCTCCACACCACCCGAGCAACAATGGAGAGTAGGAATAACAACAGACTCATCAACCACTAGAAATGTTGTATCCACCCACATGTCCAGAGCCTCTGCCCTGGTCTCCAAACTCCCATGCATCGTCACAACAAAGCAAACCAAGAGGCCATCACCTTCACCACAAGGAGACTTGTAAAGATCTAGAAAATCCCCAATGGCAGCACTACTCGTGAGAAAAAAATCCCCCAGATATTGACCAAGGTCCTAGAACAAGCTACAAAAGAAAGCCATCCTGCCAGGTGTGGTTCCTAGGGCACCTCGCAAGTATATCCATGGGGGAAATGGGTAAGCCTCTCTCAGCGAACTCCTAGGGAGAAACAATGAAGGAAATATGCCCTTAGAGGCAATAATAAAGTTGTTATTATATATTCCTTATATATGATAGATGTTTATTTTACATGCTAGAAATGTATTGATTCGGAACCATCAATACATGTGTGTTTAATAAACAAAAAGGGTTCCTAGTCATGCCTCTCTTATAGACTAGCTTGTTGATTAACAGGATGATCAAGGTTTCCTGATCATGGACATTGGATGTTGTTAATAACAAGGTCACACCATTGGTGGAATGATGTGATGAACATTCATCCGAAGTATAGCATTACGATCAAGTCATTATGTTTATATTGCTATAACATCATACGAAGTAATCTTTATCCTTAGACCATGAGATCATGTTAATTGCTAGCACCGAAAGAGTATCTTGATAACATCAAACGTCACACCGTAACAGGGTGACTATAAAGATGGGTTCAGTACTACGAAGGTGTTATGTTGAGGCTCATGGATCAAGAGTAGAATTTGTCAATCCAGATGACGGATAGATATACTCTGGGCCCTCTCGGTGATATCACATTAGGATAGCTTGCAAGCAAGTGATGTGATCACTAGAATGTTATATCACGGGAACGAGAAAAGAGTGCATGTCGGTAACGAAATCAAACTAGGTATGGAGATACCAATGATCGAATCTCGGACATGTAATATATCGAGATACAAAGGGATTTAGTTACAAGCATTAAAGGTTCTCACGATCACAGGAGTCATCGTTGAATGTGTAGGAGTCAGTACGGATCTCTAGGTCCCACTGCTGATTATTGATCGGAGAAGGGTCTCGATCATGTCTGCATTATTCGCGAACCGTAGGGTGGCACACTTAAGAGTTATCGGACACCATTTTGGAGCACATATGTTTCAGACGAAAGAATTGCAAAGCGCAGGAATTGTTTTAATAGAAAGCGGAAATTGTTTCGGGTGAAATTGCAGAAGGTGGTTCTGCATGTGATATTGAAATATTGCAAGGGCTATATGTGAATGTTTGTTAATTAAAGTAATTAACAAAATTCTGAATAAATTTAATAAAAGAGTTTTATTAAATGAGAGAGCATTAAATTTGGAGAAATTTAATGCATTTAAAGTGGAGACTTTAAAAGGGAATGTGAAGAGGCATTTTAATGTGGAGGGGTTACCACCACATGAATGGGGGAGGTGAGGGGTCACCCCCCATGCACCGGCCATGGAGAGAGGGGGAACCCCCCCTCCTCCTATAAAAGGCCACCCATTCCCTCCTTCATCCAGACACCTCCTTGTGAAGGATCTCTCTCCCCCTCTAGAATTATTCCCCCATGGTCTCGGATTAGCGAGATACATGTTCCTGGTGGCATTTCGTCTGGAAGGAGTTGCTGCTTCCGCTGGATCGTTGGAGCGAGGAGGTGGAGGTTGTCCGGTGGCTTGAACGTGTGTGCGAGTGCGGATGCGCTGCTGAGTTGCGGCGCTCGGACTTCCTCACGATCTTGAGATCGGCAAGTGTACGACTACATCAACCACGAGTTCCTACTCGTTAACAAAACTCGTTGTCTTCGAGGGTAAGTTCTCCATGGATGTATGTCCACCCGTTGCTCTGTATCTAGTAGATAGATCTTGGCGTATAGTTCTCATCGTAGGAATTTTTTTGTTTTCTATGCTTCAGACCCAACAGGATCCTCCCCTCCCATGGCCGGCACCCATGGGGGGTGCCCCCACCTCTTCCTCATTCATGTGGTGGAAGCTCCACTCAAATCAATTTTGCTTCCACTCAAAGTTCCACTCACATGCATTAAATTTCCACCAAATTTAATGCAACTCTCATTTAATAAAACTCTTTTATTTATTTTATTCAGAATTTTGTTCATTACTTTAATTAACAAACATTCACATAAAACCCCCTACAATATTTCAATATCACAATGTAGAACCAATTTCAGCAATTTCACCCAAAACAATTCCGGTGTCCATTGAAATAATTCCAGCGCTTTGCAATTCTTTTGTCTGAAACATATTTGCTCCAAATGGTGTTTGGCAAACCTTAAGTATGTCACCCTACGATTTGCGAATAATGCAGACATGATCGAGACCCCTCTCAAATCAATAAATCAGAAGCGGGACCTAGAGATCCATTCTGACTCCTACACATTCAACGATGACTTCTTTGATCGTGAGAACCTTTAACGCTAGTAACTTAGTCCCTTTGTCTCACTATATATTACATGTCCAAGATTTGATCATCGGTATCCAAATACCTAGTTTGATCTCGTTACCGACATGTACTCTTTTCTCGTTCCCGTGATATAACATTCTAGTGATCACATCACTTGCTTGCAAGCTATTCTTAATGTGATATCATCGAGAGGGCCCAGAGTATATCTATCCATCACCGGGATGGAGAAATCCCACTCTTGATCCATGAGCCTCTACATAATACCTTCGTAGCACTGAACCCACCTTTATAGTCACCCTTTTACAGTCTGACATTTGATGTTATCAAGATACTCTTCTGGTGTTAGTGATCAACATGATCTTATGGTCTAAGGACTAGGATTACTTCGTATGATGTTATAGCTGAAGGGAATATGCCCGAGAGGCAATAATAAAGTGGTTATTATCTTATTCCATGTTTATGATAAATGTTTATTTTGCATGCTATAATTTTATTAATTGGAAACGTTAATACATGTGTGTTTAATAAACAAAATACAAAGTTCCTAGTAATGCCTCTCATATAAACTAGCTCGTTGATTAACAAGATGATCAAGGTTTCCTGATCATGGACATTGGATGTTGTTAATAATGAGGTCACAACATTGGTGGAATGATGTGATGAACATTCATCCAAAGTATAGCATTACGATCGGAGTCATTATGTTTATATTGCTATAACATCATACGAAGTAATCTTAGTCCTTAGACCATGAGATCATGTTAATTGCTAACACCGGAAGAGTATCTTGATAACATCAAATGTCACACCGTAACAGGGTGACTATAAAGGTGGGTTCAGTGCTATGAAGGTGTTATGTTGAGGATCATGGATCAAGAGTGGGATTTGTCCATCCCGATGAAGGATAGACATACTCTGGGCCCTCTCGGTTATATCACATTGAAATAGCTTGCAAGCAAGTGATGTGATCACTAGAATGTATATCACGGGAACAAGAAAAGAGTGCATGTCGGTAACGAGATCAAACTAGGTATTTGGATGTCGATGATCGAATCTCGGACATGTAATATATCGTGAGACAAAGGGATTTAGTTACGACGTTAAAGGTTCACACGATCACAAGAGTCATCGTTGAATATGTGGGAGTCAGTACGGATCTCCTGGTCCCGCTGCTGATTGTTGATCAGAGAGGGGTCTCGATCATGTCTACATTATTCACGAACCATAGGGTGACACACTTAAGGGATACCGACACCATTTGGAGCAAATATGTTTCAGATAAAGATTTAAGAAAGCGCTGGAATTATTTCAATAGACACCAAAACTGTTTCGGGTGAAATTGCTGAAATTGGTTCTGCATGTGATATTGAAATATTGCAGGGGGTTTTATGTGAATGTTTGTTAATTAAAGTAATTAACAAAATTCTGAATAAAATAAATAAAATAGTTTTATTTAATGAGAGCTTGCATTAAATTTGGTGGAAATTTAATGCATGTGAGTGGAAGTGTGAGTGGAGGCATATTTATGTGAGTGGAGCATCCACCACATGAATGATGGAAGAGGTGGGGGCACCGCCATTGCTGCCACGCCATGGCCCTTGGTTGCCCCCCTCTCCTCCTCACAACACACACCTCCTCGTGAAGGATTTCTCTCCCCGTCTAGTTATTCCTCATGGTCTCGGATTAGTGAGATACATGTTCCCGGTAGCTTTATCTGGAAAGGAGTTGCTGCTTCCGCTGCTTTGCTGGAGCGAGGGACGAATGTTGTCAGGGTACCGGACGTGTCTGCGATCACGGATGCACCGCTGCTTTGTGGTGTTGAACTTGGTGGTGCTGGACTTGCTGGAGCTGGATCTGATGGATGTGCTAGAGCCGGACCTGCTGGACTTCATCACGATCTTGAGATCAGCAAGTGTACGACTACATCATCCACGAGTTCCATCTTATTAACAAAGCTTTGTTGTCTTCAAGGGTAAGTTCTCTATGGATGTATATCCACCCGTTGCTTGTATCTAATACATAGATCTTGGCGATAGTTCCATCGTAGGAA
This sequence comes from Avena sativa, assembly GCA_916181665.1. Taxonomy (NCBI): domain Eukaryota; kingdom Viridiplantae; phylum Streptophyta; class Magnoliopsida; order Poales; family Poaceae; genus Avena; species Avena sativa. The sequence goes on from OV702289.1 coordinate 599,851,291, forward strand.
ATTTTTTGTTTTCTATGCTGCGAACCCAACAGTGGTATCAGAGCCTGATCTATGCGTAGGTGCTTTGCACGGGTAGTACACATATGTTTATATGTGGGCGATGATGATCATGGTATTGCTTCTTTCATGTATTTTGGATATTGGTGGCATAGTGGGATGAAGCGGCCCGGACCAACCTTACATGTCATCGTACATGAGACCGGTTCCACGAATGACATGCAACTAGTTTTGCATAAGTGGCTGGCGGGTGTCTGTCTCTCCTACTATAGTCAATATCTGATTTACAATGAGTTGCTAATAACTTGGTTATCCTCGTTGTGGTTCCATGTTCGTAGGTAAGACAGGTTCTATCTCGGAAAGCCCTAAGCCACGTAAAACTTGCAATGGATAAATTAGAGGCGTCTAGTTTAGATTGTTGTTGGGCTAGTGTATTGATATGGTAATGTTGTAAGTAGATGTATGGTAGATACTCTTACAACACACTTAACGTGTAAGTTCCATATACCTTGGCCTTACACACAAAGGAATGATAGAGATCATACCACAATGTAAATGATAGAGATCAAATGCATGGACCATATCATCTCACTTTACACATTAGATGTTTACATCTTATACTGCTAGTTTGGCGCTTTTAGTACCATTGTAAGATGATCCCTCATTTAGATATCAAGATAAAATGTGTTCTTCCTTGAGTATGCACCGTTCTATGGATCGTGTTTCGAGACATCACGTGATGATCGGGTGTACTCGACTCCACGCTTTCATACAACGGGTGTAAGATAGTTTTACACACGCGAGTACTAAGGTTCTTACTTGGCGAGCCTAGCATGTACAGACATGGCCTCGGAACACGGACCGAAAGGTTAAGCATGAGTCATATAGTTGATGTGATGCCCATATTGATGCTCGCCTTTGAAGTTACACCGACTCACGTGATGATCGGACTTGGTGTAGTGGATTTGGTTCATGTAATCACCAAAAAGGCACGAGGGATGTCGTTTTTGAGTGGGAGTTCATTTCTAATTTGGATTAGTCGAACTCAATTTGTCATAAACTAAATCGAAGTGAATTTGCATAATTTGTTGTAGTCATTGGCATCTGTTCACTACCTTATGCTTAGTTTTCATTCAGATAATAGAACTATAAAATTCTGGATATTTAGTTTACGAACTGGTATCGTATTGTTTTGAATGTCAATTTAAAGTTTATAAGTCATATTGCAAACTTTCAGCAAACTCTATTTACTCCATGAAGTTTAATAAGTAGTATTAAATCAAGAGTAAGAATTCCAATGTTAGTATCTAAAGTATCATGTTTGCCTCCATGATTATTGATATTCAAAAGTTGTTTTAATATCAAGATTATCTAGGAGCTGGAAATTGTTTCAGAAACCATCATGTGTGAAAGATATTGTGATATCTGAAACAATGTTTTTGGTTGCATTATGATAGAGTATAATTTAGCAAAAACATGTTCTCATATTGTATGAGAATTTGTGAAGGATGGAGATGCTAGGCATCCGGATCTCCCAAAAAGGTTTTGGGAACTAACATTATACTCGCGATTCTTCCTTATAGGCTATAGTAGCTTGATCATGAAAGTTGTCATGATAAGGATGAATAGAAGATGTAAGTAAAATGTTTACTACACTAATAGATTACTAAAGAATGGATTTTTGAAAGAACACCAAACATGTGATGATGTTGATCCACTTCAAAGTGCAAGTCCAAAGGTATTAGTATTTGACTATATACACTTTGTACTATGTGTCATGTGAATGAAACCACTATTGATGTTGATGGATTCTTTTAAAAGAAAAGGAATTGTTGAAAGAGAATCTATAAAATATTTGGCAGAAAAGAAAAGGTTGGAGATGTCCAACTTATGTATATAGAAGATATACATGTTATGGTTGTATTCCTTGGTTGTTAAACAATGTGGTTCTAAGGTATTGGATACTGAATTGGTTGGTGTGAAGTGACATACAGAACACCACAATTCATGAATTGCAACGGCCTAAGTAACTGGCAAGAGAATAAGTGATGATGTTCATCGAAAACAAATAAAGTGTTATTATGTTTTTCGTTTTCGTCAAACCTAGCCTACAAGATTTGTTTTAATAATTGTTATTTTGTTCTAGTATTATGAGAACAATGGTTGTTCAAATAAATACCATATTCCATAAAGGATGGATGAACTTTTACAAGTCTAGTTGGAGAAATCACATCCATACACATTATTGCTAAAATGTCGTAAGGCAAATGATTAGAAGATCACTTATGAAGTGACATCGCTGTTTGAATTATATTGGAAAGTAAACATGAAGAAACTCCATGTTGATGGATTTTTGGGGTCTTTTGATTTTGATCAATTGACGCTGGTGAAACTTTCCTCGAGATAATTGAAACTCCGTCCATAGGCGAAAGAGGAACGGATGACTAACTTATTGGATATTATGCATATTGATGTATATAGTCCATTATGTGTAGCCATATGCGTTGGATCTTTTTGCTTCATATGCTTTCTCCAGAAACTTGAGTGAATATATTTATATATTTACTTAATAAGGAATAAGTATGAAACATTTGAAAAAAATTCATAGACTTTCCAGATGAAGTGAAAAATCATGGTAACAAGAAAATAAAAGATTTTATGATTTGATCATCAAGGAAGATATTTGAGTTACAGGTTTAGCAAAACACCTAAGATTTCAGGAATTGTTCCATGAATTTGCATTTTCCGATAAACCACAGGAGTATGGTATGTTCGAGAGATCAAATCAAACCTTGTTTGACATGGTAAGATCAAAGGTCTCATTTATAAAATTTCCATTATGTTTTAAGGATTAAAGCTTTAGAGACTACCTCTTTTAAACTGAAAAGAGCACCATCGTGATCCGTTGAAATGACACCATATGAGTTATGGTTTGGGATAAAACCCGAATTGTCTTTTCTTAAATTTTGGTATGCTATGCATAAGTAAAATGTTTACAACCAAAGTCGGATAAGCACGTCTTTGTAGGTTATCCCAAATAATTTGTTGGTAATTCCTCCATAACACCAAGGACAAAAGGGTTTGTCGCTTAGAACGTCAAGTTTCTTGAGAAGGAATTTTTTGTGAAAAGTTAAGTGGGAGGACAATAGAACTTTGATAAGGTTGTTGAACCTTAGCTATATGTGCTAAGTAGCGCAGCGCCAGAAAGTGTCCCGGTGGCGGCCACAACCCTCATGGCTCCCGTGATTACAAAGGGTGTGATCTTGGAGATTAGAGTTCTTATTGAACCATGTGGGTCGGTAAGAATCAAATAGTAAGATTTAAAATAGAAGTCGTTATTGTTTTGACAATGATGAACCGACTGTATGCAAAAAAGCGATGATGGGCCCCGACTCCATAAAATGACTAAGAAGTCATAGAATCCGTGATAGTATCCATACACGAGAAATCAAGTTTCTGAACTTGGAAGACCCTCCGGAAAGGCGTGAAGCCTATCAGTCATGTTTGGATCTATAAAGAAATAGACATTGATGTTTAACATCTTTGAAATAGTCGACATGTCGGAAAGAAGTTTACGGCAATGTTCAAGGAGTTGACTATGACAAGATTTGATCTTTCATAGCGATATTTAGTCTTGACGGATTAATGTAGCAAGCACTACATATAATTTGGTATATGGTAGTTGAATAAACAAAACAAGGTTCTTCTAATAGAATGGTTACCTAGGACGTGTACATGTAACGGTCCGAAGGGTTTTGTTAAATCAAAGGGTGCTAAAAGGGCATGCAAACTTCAATAGTTGAAGTGAGCATAGCGGAGTTGGAATCTTCACCATGATGAAAATGTTAAAGGAGTTTAATTTCATCGGAGATGATGAAGATGCTTGCATTTGCAAGAAATTAAGTGGGAGCGCTGAGACAAATTTCCAATACATTATGCAGAGTACATGTTGTTGATTGGAAATGATGTATCTTTTATTGAAACAAGTTAAGAATTTCATTAAAATAGGATTTCGATGAAAGACTTGGGCAAAACCAGAATATTTGGCATCAATATCTATATGGATAGATTGAGGCGCTAATATGGTTAAGCCAGACGTACATATATGAGATATTGAAAGGGTTCAATATGGAAACAACAAGAAAGGTTCTTGCTGCATGGAAAGGATTGTATCAAGATTCAAGTGTTTCAACACTTGGTGAGTAAAATCACATGAATATTTTGATCAATTATACTGTGATATATATATATCCAGATATGTCCTATGCTCTAAATTTTATGAGCACATACCAGAATGATTCATAAGATGATCATTGGACGAGAGTAAAGATATTCTTATGAGCTTTGGAAGAACTAAGAATATATCATGTATAAGTGACAGATAGTTAAAGGTAGTTCATTGTAAAGTGTTACATTGATACTAGTTTTGTCACAAGATACAAATTAAATTTATCTCAATTAGACTATGGGTGGCACAATGTAATAGAAAGGATGTTCCATGATGGATTTGGATGAGTTCCAAAGTTGAGACATTGTGACGGATATTACAACAAAAGGCTAAGTATATGACTGCTATAGTAGCAGCAAAGGAGGGCATTTGTGTTAAGTAGTTTGTTATCAAACTAGGTGTGGTTCAAAGTTGGCTAATACTATTAAGATATATTGTATGACAATAATATCAGCATATTTTAACCCAAACAAACTAAAGGTCTCCGCAAAGGACCAAATTTATATAATGCCATCTCATTTGAGAATGAGTGATGCGTAGAGACGCAAAGACATGCAAATACACACGAACCTGAAACTGTCAAATCCAGAGATTATGTTAACCACTAGCAATCACATATATGCAACACCAGAAAGCCATAGGTGTTCAATACGCAAAGTTTTTCAAACTAGATTATTGACTCTAGTGCAAGTGGGAGACTGAAGGGAATATGCCAGAGAGGCAATAATAAAGTGGTTATTATATTATTCCATATTTATGATAAATGTTTATTTTGCATGCTATAATTGTATTAATTGGAAACGTTAATACATGTGTGTTTAATAAACAAAATACAAAGTTCCTAGTAATGCCTCTCATATAAACTAGCTCGTTGATTAACAAGATGATCAAGGTTTCCTGATCATGGGCATTGGATGTTGTTAATAATGAGGTCACAACATTGGTGGAATGATGTGATGAACATTCATCTGAAGTATAGCATTACGATCAAAGTCATTATGTTTATATTGCTATAACATCATACGAAGTAATCTTAGTCCTTAGACCATGAGATCATGTTAATTTCTAACACCGGAAGAGTATCTTGATAACATCAAACGTCACACCGTAACAGGGTGACTATAAAGGTGGGTTCAGTGCTACGAAGGTGTTATGTTGAGGCTCATGGATCAAGAGTGGGATTTGTCCATCCCGATGACGGATAGATATACTCTAGGCCCTCTTGGTGATATCACATTGAAATAGCTTGCAAGCAAGGGATGTGATCACTAGAATGTTATATCACGGGAACATGAAAAGAGTGCATGTCGGTAACGAGATCAAACTAGGTATTTGGATGCTGATGAGCGAATCTCGGACATGTAATATATCGCGTGACAAAGGGATTTAGTTACGACGTTAAAGGTTCACACCATCACAAGAGTCATCGTTGAATATGTGGGAGTCAGTACGGATCTCCAGGTCCCGCTGCTGATTATTGATCAGAGAGGGGTCTCGATCATGTCTATATTATTCACGAACCGTAGGGTGACACACTTAAGGGATACCGACACCATTTGGAGCAAATATGTTCCAGATAAAGATTTAAGAAAGCGCTGTAATTATTTCAATCGACACTGAAACTATTTCGGGTGAAATTGCTGAAATTAGTTCTGCATGTGATATTGAAATGTTGCAGGGGGTTTTATGTGAATGTTTGTTAATTAAAGTAATTAACAAAATTCTGAATAAAATAAATAAAATAGTTTTATTTAATAAGAGCTTGCATTAAATTTGGTGGAAATTTAATGCATGTGAGTGGAAGTGTGAGTGGAGGCATATTTATGTGAGTGGAGCATCCACCACATGAATGATGGAAGAGGTGGGGGCACCACCATGGATGCTAGGCCATGGCCCTTGGTTGCCCCCCTCTTCCCTATAAAAGGCCCTCCTCTCCTCCTTACAACACACACCTCCTCGTGAAGGATCTCTCTCCCTCTCTAGTTATTCCCCATGGTCTCGGATTAGCGAGATACATGTTCCCGGTGGCTTTATCTGGAAAGGAGTTGCTGCTTCCGCTGCTTTGCTGGAGCGAGGGACGAAGGTTTTCGGGGTACCGGACGTGTGTGCGATCACGGATGCACCGCTGCTTTGTGGTGCTGGACTTGGTGGTGCTGGACTTGCTGGAGCTGGATCTGATGGACGTGCTGGAGCCGAACCTGCTGCACTTCATCACGATCTTGAGATCGGCAAGTGTACGACTACATCATCCACGAGTTCCATCTCGTTAACAAAGCTTTGTTGTATTCGAGGGTAAGTTCTCTATGGATGTATATCCACCTGTTGCTTGTATCTAATAGATAGATCTTGGCGATAGTTCCCTTCGTAGGAATTTTTTGTTTTCTATGCTGCGAACCCAACAATAGCAATATAAACACAATGACTTTGATCGTAATGCTATACTTAGGATGAATGTTCATCACATCATTTCACAAATGTTGTGACCTTTTTATTAACGACATCCAATGTCCATGATCAGGAAACTTTGATCATTGATGTCTACGCACTTCTATTCTTTTAGACAGTTGTTGGGCCTCCAAGTGCAGAGGTTTGTAGAACAGTAGCAAGTTTTCCCTTAAGTGGATCACCCAAGGTTTATCGAACTCAGGGAGGAAGTGGTTAAAGGTATCCCCTCTCAAGCAACCCTGCAATCAAGATACAAGAAGTCTCTTGTGTCCCCAACACACCCAATACACTTGTCAGGTGTACAGGTGCACTAGTTCGGCGAAGAGATAGTGAAATATAAGTGGTATAGATAATTATAAGTGGTAACGGTGATAGAAAATAGCTTGATGGTGTGGAAAAGAATAAAGTAAAACTGAAATAAAGATAGAAGCAAGCAAACATGTAATAGATCTAATAGCAAACGGTGTTTCAGTGCTTAGAAACAAGGCCTAGGGATCATACTTTCACTAGTGAACACTCCCATATAAATATATTCTTCTTTATGATACTACGCTGAACTACTCTCTGGTTGGACACTCTAATCCATGGTAGGGCTATAACAACACACCTCAAAGTAAGCCTTTCCCATCAAGATAACCCCACACTGTCACCTTGAGCACTAGATGGTTCAAACAAACACCACAATTTCATAAAGACATCCAACTCCAAATATAACTCATAACAAGTATTTGTAATCTCTAGCCTAAGTGCCACCATTGTGTGCACACTATCAACTTCACACACATGGGGAGAGCAGAGATCTATTAAAGCACTTGAGTAGCAAGGTAGATTTATAGATTACAAGCTCATGATCTCAATATGATCATGCATAGAGAGATGAACACATAGCTACCGGTAGAGCCCTTAGCCTCGAGAGAGATCTACTCCCTCCTCATCATGGGAATCAGCAACGGTGATGGAGATGGTGGTGGAGATCGATGGAGATGGCTCTGGGGGCACTTCCCCATCCTGGCAGGGTGCCAGAACAGAGACTTTTTGCCCCCCGAATCTCCCCTTCGGTGGCGGCGGCGCTGCAGAACTTTTTGTGGCTGGAGGCTTGATTGTTTAGGGTTTCTATATCGGGAGGAACATATAGGCAAAGGGGCGAGGTCGGTGGCCAGCCAGGGGCCCACATATAGCGCCCCGCTAAAACCACTACTAGAAAATCGCTGTGTTTTTGGTGCATTGCATCATCATGACCGCATGCTCATGTCATCATGCCACATTGCATTTGAGCATCGTCATCATCCTGCATATGTTTGTCTCAAAGCTATTTTCGAAAAACCTATTTCTGTTTTCTAAAATACCCCGCCTTCAATTTCAAATTAAAACCCGGGCTTGTCCGGAATATTTCGATTCGTCTACAAACGTCTTCCAAAAGCCTTCCGAAATCCCGGCCGGCGACCCCAAACCCTATCTAAAACGCCCCTAAGCCAACCCTATCTACCCAGCCACCACCCCCAGCCCAAACAAAAACCAGTGCTAACCCTAACCCTAGCCGCACTACACGCCACACCGCATGCTGCAGGGCAGCGTCACACAGACCCGCGCCGCAACCGACCAAGGCACGCCCGCCCGCGCGAGCCAGCCCAACCCATGGGCGCGCCACCTACCAAACCCGTGCGCCACGCCCACCCGACATGCTGCACGTCCACCCCGCATCACCAGCATCACCTGCATGCAAACCCTGGCCCCACCACCAGGCGACCGACCAGCCCCGAGCCCCCTGATTCCTCCCCATCGTTCCTCGCCCACAAGCTCCACCGCCAGGATGGCCTCCCTGGAGCCCGATCCCATCCCCCGCCGTCTCCGGTTGCGTCGACCTTCCGCAACCACCGCCGCCTGAGCTTCGCCGTCGAAGCTCTCCCCGCCGCCCAGGTGCTCCCACCTCCAGGGGCGCGGCCCCCTCCTACATCACGCCTCTGCCGGCTGCAAGTGCTCCGGCCGTCGTCCTCCAACCCTGCCCCGTGCGCGGTCTCGCCAACTTCCCAGGTTCTCGCCCTGCCGAGCCCGTGTCATCTCGACCCTCCTCCTCACCGCTGTGTTGCTGGCCGTCGCCAGGACCGCCCATTCCTGCAACCCCGCCTTCTGCATCGACTGCCTCCGCCGTTCGGGATAACTGCCTCAGTCCCCGCGTGTGGAGACCAGCTCCTCCCTCCCGCGCGAGCATGCCCAAGGGATTCCACAGTAGCCTGTTGCAAGGATTCGCTAGCAGCGCACTTCACCCTGCATGCAACACGTCTTCAGGTCCAATTCACCGTCGCCTAGTGACAAAATTTGTCGGTGGCTTTTTGTTAATGTGAACTATCCTAGCAGTCGGTGTTCTGTGTCTGATCCCCTTCGTCCAAGTGTGATCTAGGCAAGATCTACATCGGAATCATGTAGTCATGAGGTGACAAGGTCGTCAACACGGAACCGAAGATCGCCAAACCGGATAGTCGTCGACATAAATGCCAAGGTCTCCTTCACGGAATCCGAACACCCCGATCACTGAACCTTGGCGTTTCTCCTTCCTCTCCAATCCGAAGCATCGAGACCCTGATCTCGGAGTCCGAAGGCTGAACCCGAACCCCTCCGAAGCCAAGTTCTTCGACCCCCGATGTGTGATCCCTTTCTCAAAACCTTATTTTATAAATGATATATATTCGTTGCATTAAATCTTTCACCTCGCATTAATATCATTGTGGTTTGGGGGTATTCAGGCGATTCACCTAAATTAAATATCGAGGTTATATGCGGGCTATTCTAGTCTTATATTGCCTCCATTTAAATTTGTGTAGCGAACCGATACCATGTTTCGCCTTGTTAAGACAACATTTAACTTGAGGGGTAGCTAAACAACATGAACCTTTTAACTAATTGTCGGGACCCCGGTTCCGCTTAATATTGCCTAATTGCATCGCATCTTTGCCATGTCATCTCGCATACATGCATCATGCCTGTTCTTCTGCTGTAGTATTAAATAGTGCATCCGGTGTTTCTTTTAGTGCTTTGGTTCTTCACGGATTAGGCCGTTGAGTTGATGCGAGTATCGACAAGTTCTTCGGAGAATGTTTCTTCGATAGTGTTTCCCAGGCGAGCATTCTCCAACTTTCTACCTATTTTGCATTTATAGTATTTACTTCCTCCTGTTGATCTATTGCTATCTGTATTGCGATGCTTTAGTTTCCGTGCACCATTTATATCCCTTGCAGCCTCTATATTGCCTTGGACACCTCCTATTACCTGTGTTTGGTAGATAGCTGGCCTTGCGAGTCGTAGTTGTGTGCTCAGGTGTGATCTCGTGTTGTCAAGTACCACAGTTGCTGGAAGGCTGGCAGATGTTTATGGTGGAGATGGTCATGACTTTAAATACAACTATTAAATTGTTGGGATAACTAATGAAAGAGGCACCGGTGGGCAATATATGCTATTTGGTTTTTATGTCCACTTGTGTCCCGTAGGCCTCGAGTACTTGATACCCGTTCCTTGACTATTCGCACTATCCACATCCGGGAGAGTCTATGAATCCCCCTTAGCGAGAGCTTGATTCATTTCTTATTTCTTGGGGCCACAAGTAGTTTGGGGCTTTATTACTATCATGTACCTATGCCTTGTTTTACTGCTTTATTTATGATTGTGCGTGGAGCACATGTACTGTTTTGGAACGTGGAATGTTTTCGCGGTATCAAAAAGCCCAGTCACACTTTCGGGTTCCCAGTCATTTACAGCCATTGTCACAAACCCTGGGTCCGACTCGGAGCCGGCCAACTTCGTTGCGGGTAGCTTAGTGGGGTGGCCCCTGAAAATATTTTATGAATCCTGTGATTGCTTTGTCGTGAAAGCCTCGTTGGGTTTTGATTTGGTTTTTCCGAGGTTGATCGTGTGTGTGTTGCTATTTGTGCACCCCTGCAGGGTAAATCTTTCTGAAAGCCGTGTCCACGGTTACGGACGACTTGGATTACAACATCTCGATCATAGACAAGCATAACTAAAGTAGTGATATAAATTTGACTTAATATGTGACTAGTAATCAGCTTCACTACAATGGAATGGATAATAAAAGTGCCAACAACTGGTGGAACTGGGGTTATCGTGTCATGTTATACCTGCCTAGTAAGTATTGCAACTCCAATGGAATGAAATAAAAGTGCCAACAATTGCTGGGTTTGGGATGTCACATGCTAATCGTATCTGACTAGTAAGTACTGCAACTACAACCGAATGGTTAACTAAAACTTCCCACTACTTATGCTATCAGGATGACTCATGCTATCTATATCTGATTAGTAAGAGCTTCGACTATAATGGAATGAATAAAACTGCCAACTGTGTGAGTTCCTCGGTTTGACTTCCTCGTTTGGTCTCGAGGGGGAATACCAGGACATGTATGATTGGTGTTAGTATAAGGTGTTCCCAGATAGGTCTTTCTTATGCCTCTCTAATAGCCGACAGTTGTATCGAGTCTCTATAGGTTATTTAGTGCAAGCTTCGCTGCCGCTTCAGTCCACCATACCTATGTAGGCGAGAGCCGCCGAATTCTAGCCTCGCCGTGTACTGGCCTTAGTACTGACGCTCGTCTTTATCCTTTGCCCTTTGTCGGCACCCCTTTTGTTTTAGCAGGTTTGAGATCGACGTCGTTAGCAAGGTTACCCTTCTGTCTTGGCCTGGGCAGGGTTATGGACGCCATTGGTTATTCTTCAGGGCTCATAGCCCCATTTGCATCTTGTCCGTACTCGGACGCTGTAGCGATTTCAAGGTGATTTGGATCTTTGTACTGTATATCGGTATTCTTCACTCATGGAGTTGTGTTGTATATATATATCTGTTCTGTGGGTCCCATCGAGACCTGTTGTGTAAGGTATTACTTCGTTTTCCACCCGAACGAAAGTGCCTGGTGGGCGTCCCTGAATCGTTTCTATGCAGGTTTTTGGCGGAAAAGGGCTAAAACTTGCATAGGGCCGATTCAAGGGTGTTACAGAGTGGTATCAGAGGTCAGCAGTTGCGATACCCCACTGGTCCAGCCTGTAGGATAACCTAGCTAATGGCCAAAGTAGAGTGTCAAAACTATTTTCACAAAATCGGTTGGATAGATCTGATTAGGTCTTATTTTACTCCTTACCCTTCTGCTATTCTCCTCTTACCTCTGCGTGTTTTAAATCTGCTCTCTTCCCTTTCTCTAAGTCCAGGAATTCTCGTGGTTGGGTTTCTGTCGTACCTCCAGGGTTTCTCTTCCTCCTTTGGTAACGGTGTTTCTACATCCGGTCTTCGTGCTATCTAAGGAATCCTTCATCTGTTGGACTTCTCTTTGTTCCTTCTCATGCCTTCCGATGTTTTCTGACGCGACGACATCATCTACGCCAGATCCGGTGCAGAGTCTGCATCACTCCTTGTTTCCGAATCTCGTTTGTCGAGATCTTCAGTCTAATTCCGAGAGTTGGTTGCATAATTCTACTATTCATGTACGGAGTAATGATATGAGTGCGGGATGGAGTCGCGACCATACCACTACTCGTATCATTCGCTTCTGTATATAGAATCAGTGGATCCAGCAATTTACTCATTCCACTGAAGTTAGAGGTGGCTTTATCTATGGATACCTTTACCTTCGTCCTTTGTTTCCTGGAGTGTTCTCTCGACGATCACGGACAACGACCTCTTGTTAGTGGTATCGCGAGCATCTACACGAAGCGAGAAGATTCAGATCATCGCCCTTCTTCTCTGTACCATGAGGCGGATCTTGAGGGCGAGATCCATTGTTAGTGGTGTCGAATTGTAGCGCCCCGCTAAAACCACTACTAGAAAATCGCTGTGTTTTTGGTGCATTGCATCATCATGACCGCATGCTCATGTCATCATGCCACATTGCATTTGAGCATCGTCATCATCCTGCATATGTTTGTCTCAAAGCTATTTTTGAAAAACCTATTTCTGTTTTCTAAAATACCCCGCCTTCAATTTCAAATTAAAACCTAGGCTTGTCAAGAATATTTCGATTCGTCTACAAACGGCTTCTAAAAGCCTTGTTGTTCTGAATAAAATAATTATATTATTTTTAGGGGGCAGCCGCCAAGCCCGAAAGCCTGGACGGCCACCCCAAACCCTATCTAAAATGCTCGTAAGCTAACCCTATCTACCCAGCCACCACACCCGGCCCAAACCAAAACCAGTGCTAACCCTAACCCTAGCCTCACTACACGCCACACCGCATGCTGCAGCGCAGCGTCACACACACCCACGCCGCAACCGACCAAGGCACGCCCGCTCGTGCGAGCCAGCCCAACCCATGGGCGCGCCACCTACCAAACCCGTGCGCCGCGCCCACCCGACACGCTGCACGTCCACCCTGGGTCGCCAGCGTCGCCCGCACGCAAACCCCGGCCCCACCACCAGGCGACCGACCAGCCCCGAGCCCGCTGATTCCTCCCTATCGTGCCTCGCCCGCAAGCTCCGCCGCCAGGAAGGCCTCCCTAGAGCCCGATCCCGATCCCCCGCCGTCTCCGATCGCGTCGACCTTCCACAACCACCGCCACCTGAGCCTCCCTGCCAAAGCTCTCCCCGCTGCCCAGGTGCTCCCACCGTCAGGGACGCGGCCCCCTCCTACATCGCGCCTCTGCCGGCTGCAAGTGCTCCGGCGGCCGTCCTCCAACCCCGCCTCGTGCGCGGTCTCGCCAGCTTCCCTGGAGCTCGCCCCGCCAAGCCCGTGTTGTCATGACCCTCCTCCTCGCCGCTGTGTCGCTGGCCGTCACCAGGACTGCCCATCCCTGCAACCCCGCCTTCTGCATCGACCGCCTCCGCCGTTCGGGATAACCACCTTAGTCCCTGCGTGTGGAGACCAGCTCCTCCCTCCCGCGTGAGCACGCCCAAGGGATTCCACAGTAGCCTGTTGCAAGGATTCGCGAGCAGCGCACTTCGCCCCGCATGCAACACGTCTTCAGGTCCAATTCACCGTCGCCCAGTGACAAAATTTGTCTGTGGCTTTTTGTTAATGTGAACTATCCTAGCAGTCGGTGTTCCGCGTCTGATCCCCTTCATCCAAGTGTGATCTCGGCAAGATCTACATCGGAATCGTGTAGTCATGAGGTGACAAGGTCGTTAACACGGAACCGAAGATCGCCAAACCGGATAGTCGTCGACATAAATGCCAAGGTCTCCTTCACGGAATCCGAACACCCCGATCACTGAACCTTGGCGTTTCTCCTTCCTCTCCAATCCGAAGCGTCGAGACCCTGATCGCGGAGTCCGAAGGCTGAACCCGAACCCCTCCGAAGCCAAGTTCTTCGACCCCCGATGTGTGATCCCTTTCTCAAAACCCTATTTTATAAATGATATATATTTGTTGCATTAAATCTTTCATCTCGCATTCATATCATTGTGGATTGGGGGTATTCAGGTGATTCACCTAAATTAAATATGGAGGTTATATGCGGGCTATTCTAGTCTTATATTGCCTCCATTTAAATTTGTGTAGCGAACCGATACCATGTTTATCCTTGTTAAGACAACATTTAACTTGCGGGGTAGCTAAACAACATGAACCTTTTAACTAATTGTCGGGACCCCGGTTTCGCTTAATATTGCCTAATTGCATCGCATCTTTGCCATGTCATCCCGCATACATGCATCATGCCTGTTCTTCTGATGTAGTATTAAATAGTGCATCCGGTGTTTCTTTTAGTGCTTTGGTTCTTCGCGGATTAGGCCATTGAGTTGATGCGAGTATCGACAAGTTCTTCGGATAATGTTTCTTCGACAGTGTTTCCTAGGCGAGCATTCTCCCCCTTTCTACCTATTTTGCATTTATAGTCTTTACTTCCTCCTGTTGATCTATTGCTATCCTATTGTGATGCTTTAGTTTCCGTGCACCATTTATATCCCTTGCAGCCTCTATATTGCCTTGGACACCTCCTATTACCTGTGTTTGGTAGATAGCTGGCCTTGCGAGTCGTAGTTGCGTGCTCAGGTGTGATCTCGTGTTGTCAAGTACCACAGTTGCTGGAAGGCTGGAATATGTTTATGGCGGAGATGATCATGACTTTAAATACAACTATTAAATTGTTGGGATAACTAATGAAAGAGGCACCGGTGGGCAATATATGCTATTTGGTTTTTATGTCCACTTGTGTCCCGTAGGCCCCGAGTACTTGATACCTGTTCCTTGACTATTTGCACTATCCACATCCGGGAGAGTCTATGAATCCCCCTTAGCCAGAGCTTGATTCATTTCTTATTTCTTGGGGCCACAAATAGTTTGGGGCTTTATTACTATCATGTACCTATGCCTTGTTTTACTGCTTTATTTACGATTGTGCGTGGAGCACCTGTACTGTTTTGGAACATGGAATGTTTTCGCGGTATCGACAAGCCCAGTCACACTTTCGGGTTGCCAGTCGTTTACAGCCATTGTCACAAACCCTGGGTCCGTCTCGAAGCCGGCCAACTTCGTTGCTGGTAGCTTAGTGGGGTGGCCCCCTGAAATATTTTATGAATCCTGTGATTGCTTTGTCGTGAAAGCCTCGTTGGGTTTTGATTTGGTTTTTCCGAGGTTGATCGTGTGTGTGTTGCTATTTGTGCACCCCTACAGGGTAAATCTTTTTGAAAGCCGTGTCCTTGGTTATGGACGACTTGGAGCACAGTATCTCGATCATAGACAAGCATAACTAAAGTAGTGCTATAAATTTGACTTAATATGTGACTAGTAATCACCTTCACTACAATGGAATGGATAATAAAAGTTCCAACAACTTGTGGAACTGGGGTTATTGTGTCATGTTATACCTGCCTACTAAGTATTTCAACTCCAATGGAATGAAATAAAAGTGCCAACAATTGCTGGGTTTGGGATGTCACATGCTAATCGTATCTGACTAGTAAGTACTGCAACTACAACCGAATGGTTAACTAAAACTGCCCACTACTTATGCTATCAGGATGACTCATGCTATCTATATCTGATTAGTAAGAGCTTCCACTATAATGGAATGAATAAAACTGCCAACTGTGTGAGTTCCTCGGTTTGACTTCCTCGTTTGGTCTCGAGGGGGAATACCAGGACGGGTATGATTGGTGTTAGTATCAGGTGTTGCCGGATAGGTCTTTCTTATCCCTCTCTAATAGGCGACAGTTGTATCGAGTCTCTATAGGTTGTTTAGTGCATGCTTCGCTGCCGCTTCAGTCCACCATACCTATGTAGGCGAGAGCCGCCGAATTCTAGCCTCGCCGTGTACTGGCCACAGTACTGACGCTCCTCTTTTTCCTTTACCCTTTGTCGGCACCCCTTTTGTTTTAGCAGGTTTGAGATCGACGTCGTTAGCAGGGTTACCCTTCCAGCTTGGCCTGGGCAGGGTTATGGACGCCATTGGTTATTGTTCAGGGCTCTTAGCCCCATTTGCATCTTGTCCGTACTCGGACACTGTAGCGATTTCAAGGTGATTTGGATCTTTGTACTGTATATCGGTATTCTTGACTCATGGAGTCGTGTTGTATATATATCTGTTCTATGGGTCCCATCGAGAACTGTTGTGTAATGGTATTACTTCATTTTCCACCCGCACGAAAGTGCCTGGTGGGCGTCCTTGAATCGTTTCTATGCGGGTTTGGCGGAAAAGGGCTAAAACTTGCATAGGGCCGATTCGAGGGTGTTACACCACACCATGCCCTAGCACGGCATGGGGGGACCCGCACCTAGGGTGGTGTGGCCACCCTGTGGCCCCTCTCCGTCTCATCTTCTGGCTTCGCGAGTCTTCCGGTAAAATATAGACTTTGGCTTTTGTCCGGTCCAATTCCGAGAATATTCATTTTCTGACTTTCCTGGAACCAAAAACAGCAGAAAACAGGCAGCTGACGCTGTGGCTCTTGTTAATAGGTTAGTCCAAGAAATCATATGAAAAGTACTCCAAAGTGTGGACAAAACATAAGAAAGTAGATAAAACTAAGCATGGAACATCAAAAATTATGGATACGTTAGCAACGTATCAACATACCCAAGCTTAACTCCTTCTTGTCCTCGAGTAGGTAAGTGATAAAAAGAAAGAATAATTTTTTAGGTGACATGCACCATCATAAACTTGATCAAAGTATTTGTAAAACATTCAAAGCTAGGATCATAATACTTCAATCATAACATGAAAGACAATGTTCTAGCAATAAGACAAAGAAACTATGTCGCAACATGAAAAGGCACAAACAAAAGATTCATGAATAACAATGCTTTGCAAGATGTTTGTTTGTTTCACATAAAGAAAACATAGCATAATAACATTCAGCTGGTCCCTCATAGAGTAGAAAACATAAATGCATAGGACACCTTCAAAGTTCATAAGAGTGACTAGATACAAGTAGTTTAAAACAAGCAATATCAAAGCTATGCATCAATCAACAAGTCTTGGGACAATGCACATAGAACTAAGAATGGCCACTATGCTCTCAAAGTAGGTGCATAAGGATAGAAGGTGGAGACTCAACATAAAAGTAAAAGAAAGGCCTTCATAGAAGGAAGCAGGGATTCAAGTTTCATAAAGAGCTTCCAAAAATTATGGTACTTATTATCTTTCAGCTCTCATTTCCCCTATCATAAGAATCTTGAAGGTGATTAAGGTTAAAGTGACACAACTAAGATGATATGCTTGACAAGTTATAAGACGAAATCTCATGCCCCTTACTTACGAAGAGTGAACCTCATGCTACTCAACTTTAGTCACAAGTAAGCTCTTGTCATTGTAAATACATGTGTATCATAAAGAAACGCCAACGGGGTACCCCTTGCACATGATACAGGAGCTATCCCATAATCAAAATGACAAGGCAAGAAGACAATGAGCATCTCAGCAATCTTTTTATTTGCTATTTGCATAGGTTTTTATTGAGGATGATTCATAGAGTGCTCATTATGGTGATGCTACAAGTTTCTACCATGATTAGGCATGGCTTAGGCTAGCGACCCAGGCGTTTCTCTAACACACATACAAACTCCATGATCTTACAAGTTCCACTTTTATTTCACACCGCCAGGATCCATAAGCAAAAGAACATGATATCAACGGGGTACAAAGTACAAGTGCAATGTTGAAAGCGTTCCCCATGATACATGGTTCTACTCATTTCAACTTATAAAGCGCAAGCATATACGCAACAAAGATGGACACAATGGGTCAAGTTTATTAATTGCAAGAAAGCAAAGTGTGCCATCAAGTTCGTGAGAGCTTTAATCACTAGTTTTCTCATAACAAGTTTAATTTGGAAGATAAACAAATGCATGAATATACTTGGAATAGCATAAGCTAATAGGTAGGTATGGTGGACTCTTTGGAATAACTTGGTTTAGGGAGTTGGATGCATGAGTGGAACTCATACTTGGTTGTGGAGGCTAGCAAAAGAGTGGGAGCGACAAACTAAGAGAGCAATAACGGCCATAATCATACAGAGCGACAAAACATCATTAATCAAAGCATAAAGTGATACTACAAGTTGAAAACTAAAGGATCATAAAGGCTTATGGTGACTTGGAATAGTCATGCCATGGTGTGAGCAAGTGCCAAGTCAACCCAAATAAAGCATCAAAGGAGAATACCACAATACTATGCTTTAATATGCTAAAACAACGCATGATCCTTCCAAGGCACATTAAGCAATATCAATTGTTTATAACAAGTCACGCTACAGCAAAGAATACTAAGCATAAAGCCAAAACAATATCGAGCATGGCATGACAAAGCATAGGCCACAGTCAAAAACAAGCTCTCTTTACCACTTAAGCATGAACTTTCTACTCTTTTCCAATCCAAACCAAACTATTTGAAAACCAATGTAAGAAAGAGGGGGTCCAACCAAATTACTCAGCAAACTAAGAAAACAAAGCAAACGAAAACCAAAAAGGAAAATGAAAAAGAAGACACTCCAAGAACAACACAACTATGCATGAAACAATAAAAATGAAGTGTTTAGAAGAAACCTGGAATTTTTATTGATGAAGAAGGGGATGCCTTGGGCATCCCTAAGTTTTGACGCTTGTACTTCTTGGATATTTCTTGGGGTGACACGTGTGGCATCCCCAATATTGAGCTTTAGTCCATTCTTCATCTCATTACTCATTCCTTCCATACACCTGAAATTTTTCCTTCATACAAAACTTCACACAATCTTTATTAGCAACATTAGTGCACTCAAGATAATAAGTCTTTAGGTTCAGTTCCAACACCAATAAAACTTCCATTAAAACACAAGATACTGTAGCACTTCCCTCAAAAATCTCAATTCCCCAAAAGAACTCAAAAAGGAACCAACAAGAAGCAAATGCAAATAATGGCAGAAATCTGTCAAAACAGACCAGAAGGTAAAGACGAATTTTTTCGAAGACCTTTTGTTGCTCAAATAAAAAAGTGTTGAACTAACGAAAATTAGATAACAACCTGGGGCAGAAGCACAAGAATTCACGCCTCAAAAGGACGTACAGAGATTTTACACGAATTTTTACGGTGAAGTACAGAAATCTGTTTCGGGACAGCAACTTTCTCAATCATTACTTCTCTCTCATTAGAGGTTACTCTTGGCACAAAAAACAAATAAAAAGGATAAGGAGCGGTTATTACTGAAGTAATAACTTCCAAGACTCATCTAAAACTTTTGGGTTATCTCCCAATAAGTACTTTTTTAACGCCTTTAAGTTAGGCATGATAGTTTGAGAAGATGCTCACATAAGAAATATGAATTTAAGTAAAAGAGAGCATCAAGAAGCAAATTCAAAGCACATTTAAGTCTAACCCACTTCCTATGCATAGGAATCTTGTAAAGGAACAAGTCATGAAAGCACAAAGCAACAAGCATAGGAAAGCAAAACAAGTGCAACTTCAAGACTTTCAACATAAAGAGGGGAAACTTAATAATGTTGAGATACATAAGACCATGTTTCCCTCTCTCATAATAACTTTCAGTAGCAACATGAATAAAATTAACAATATAACTATTACAAGAAACATTCTTATCATGAGCCACATGCATAAAAGAATTAATACTCCCCACATAAACATAGTCATTCTTATTGATTGTATTGGGAGAAAATTCAAAAAAATAGCTATCATTATTATTCTCATCACCATAATCATCAAATATAGGAGGCATATTGTAGTCATAATAAGTTTTCTCCTCAATAGTAGGTGGACTGAACATATCATATTCATCATTGTAATCATCATATATTGGAGGTTTGGTATCATCATAAGCAATAGAATAGCTATCTTCCAAAGCTGGGGAACTGAAAAGATCATTTTCATAAAATCTAGCTTCCCCAAGCTTAGACTTTTCCATAGCATTAGCAATAATGGTGTCCAAAGAATTCATACCAACAACATTGCTATTAGCATGCAAATAAAGTTCCATAGGTTTTTTAATTTTCTCTTCAAACACTTCATGTTCTAACTCAAGATAAATACTATAAAGCTATGTAATTTTTTTGTTGTTTTCCATTAAGCCTAACTAGTAAAAACAAGAAACAAAAAGACAAAATTGCAGAATCAAAAGGAAATAACTTCGAGCACTCACACCGGAGGATGTGAGTACCTTTTACCTTACCTCCCCGGCAACGGCGCCAGAAAATAGCTTGATGTCTACGCACTTCTATTCTTGTATACAGTTGTTGGGCCTCCAAGTGTAGAGGTTTGTAGAACAGCAACAAGTTTTCCCTTAAGTGGATCACCCAAGGTTTATCGAACTCAGGGAGGAAGTGGTCAAAGGTATCCCCTCTCAAGCAACCCTGCAATCAAGATACAAGAAGTCTCTTATGTCCCCAACACACCCAATACACTTGTCAGGTGTATAGGTGCACTAGTTCGGCGAAGAGATAGTGAAATACAAGTGATATAGATAATTATTAGTGGTAACAGTGATAGAAAATAGCTTGATGACATAGAAAAGACTAAAGTAAAACTGAAATAAAGATAGAAGCAAGCAAACATGTAATAGATCTAATAAAAAACGGTGTTTCAGTGCTTAGAAACAAGGCCTAGGGATCATACTTTCACTAGTGAACACTCTCATATAAATATATTCTTCTTTATGATACTACGCTGAACTACTCTCCGGTTGTACACTCTAATCCATGGTAGGGCTATAACAGCATACCTCAAAGTAAGCCTTTCCCATCTAGATAACCCCACACTGTCACCTTGAGCACTAGATAGTTCAAACAAACACCACAATTTCATAAAGACATACAAGTACAAATATAACTCATAACAAGTATTTGTAATCTCTAGCCTAAGTGCCACCATGGTGTGCACACTGTCAACTTCACACACATGGGGAGAGCAGAGATCTATTAAAGCACTTGAGTAGCAAGGTAGATCTATAGATTACAAGCTCATGATCTTAGTATGATCATGCATAGCTACCGGTAGAGCCCTTAGCCTTGAGAGAGATCTACTCCCTCCTCATCATGGGAATCAGCAACGGTGATGGAGATGGTGGTAGAGATCGATGGAGATGGCTTCGGGGGCACTTCGCCGTCCCACCAGGGTGCTGGAACAGAGACTTTTTGTCCCCCGAATCTCCCCTTCGGTGGCGGCGGTGCTGCGGAACTTTTCTTGGCTGGAGGCTTGATTGTTTAGGGTTTCTGTATCGAGAGGAATATATAGGAGAAGGGGCGAGGTCGGTGGCCAGCCAGGGGGCACACCATGCCCTGGCATGGCCTGGGGGGACCCGCCCCTAGGGGTGGTGTGCCCACCCTGTGGCCCCTCTCCGTCTCGTCTTCTGGCTCCACGAGTCTTCCGGTAAAATATCTACTTTAGCTTTTGTCCGGTCCAATTCCGAGAATATTCATTTTCTGACTTTCCTGGAACAAAAAACAGCAGAAAACAGGCAGCTGGCACTGTGGCTCTTGTTAATAGGTTAGTCCAAGAAATCATATGAAAAGTACTCAAAAGTGTGGACAAAACATAAGAAAGTAGATAAAACCAAGCATGGAACATCAAAAATTATGGATACGTTAGCAACATATAAATCATCTTGTTAATCAACGAGCTAGTTCAAAGAGAGGCATAACTAGGAATTTTCTATTTGTTTATTAAACACACATGTATTAACGTTTCCGTATTAATACAATTATAGCATGCAAAATAAACATCTGTCATATACTTGGAATACATATAATAACAACTTTATTATTGCCTCTCAGGGTATATTCCCTTCAGTCTCCCACTTGCACTGGAGACAATAATCTAGTTACATAGTGATAAATCTAACACCCATGGAGTTCTGGTGCTGATCATGTTTTTCCCTAGGGAGAACTTTAGTCAATGGATCTGCAACATTGAGATCTGTGTGTACTTTACAAATCTTTATATCTCCATCCTTGACATGTTCACGGACGGAGTGAAATCGGCGCTTAATATGCTTGGAATTCTTGTGAGACCTTGGTTCCTTAGCATTGGCTATGGCTCCATTGTTGTCACAATAGATAACCATTGGATCCAACTGATACCTTCGATCCGGATTATAGATGTAGTATAGCTTCTTTTTCCCTAGTAGACCTAGGTTATCGAATCCTTGGGAAGCGAATGCGCAGTGAAGTTATTTTAACAGACCTTCGGGAGTTTTAGAATTCCTTTTGTGTTTTCACTGGACCAGTAGTTTGCGTCTTTTGGTTGTTGTTGATGATGGAGAGAGGGCCTAGGGCATTCGGTTTCACATGTAGCTGTGCAAAACATCTGATGGAAATAAAATGTAGAAATAAAGCATGCATGCACTTGTTAGAGCAAGATAAATTATATGTGGGCAGTGCATCCATAATTGCTATTGCCTCCGCAACCGCTTATAGCAATAACCTACTAGTCTCATACATAGCAGAAAGAGAACTAATGATATGCATCGTGATGTCACCATTAATTCCAAGCAAATCCCTCACATACAGCCGTACTACCCCTTCTGTCACTGGGGTTCCCAACCTGCAGATCAGTCATCACTAATACTCCCTATACCTGGCTCAACCCCCGGGGTCTTGGGTACCTTACAAGTCCTTGGATTGAGGCAAGAGAGGATACAATAATCATCATGTCATACAAACTAATACACAATCCCATCTATGATAATTCACATGCACAATTGCTACATGGCTAGGCCGAAGCCCTTAGCCCAAGGAGAATTACTCACACATAGAGATGAGATCAATAACCATAAACATTGTAACGAAAATCATAAGATTGATAGCAATAGTCTTACAATGTCGCCAATCGGAGAAGAGATCGACTATTACAAGTGGTGAAGTATGGCTATGGAGATGGAGAAGGGTTTGGAGATCTGAGGTGGCTTTTTGGCAGAGTCTGGTTTCTTCGGGGTGGAACGAGATGTAGTGCCCTCTGTTTCCTGTCGCCCGAGGCTTCTTTATATAGGGGCCCCTTCATGAAAGTTGCTCTGTTTGACCTAACAGTGGCAGCGCCAACTATACGGTCGGAGCTATACTGTCAGAATTTTTGCTCCGATCGTATAGTTGGCCGTTACAGCGTCTGCCTTCGCTGGACGGCTCCTGGTTTCTTCTAGTCGAAGGAAATATCGTATCTTTGACTTTAATGTAGTGATTCCCTCCTCTAAACGACATTATCTGTGCATGAAAAATTCAAGAACAAAGGATTGCATACCCCTTTGAATATTAGCATTAGTCGCAGGGTTTAGAGAGATATTTTATCATAAATATGACTAATATCTAGTTTAAATGTGGACATTAGATGGCTATATTTCGGAGCCATCAACCTCCCCAAGCTTAAACTTGATCATCCCGAGCAAGAAAACCAAAATCAAAATGGAACTCAACATTTAAACTGAAATAACGAGATGGTGATCTTACTCATGATTAGTAGTCTCATGTTTCCTCCACTTTATAAATCTGAAAAACTTCAGCATAGATAGAGTAACGACAAGCATATCATACGGGTTTCATGCATCCTTATAGTGCAGCAAAATTAGTTTAAGTATGGATGATCCAAATGAGTAAATTTTATTCCATGTCAAGTAATCAACTCATAGGCTTGCCTTTGAACAGTAAAGTATAATCATGTAAATTAAGAGTGTGAGAGTTATCATGAAAAGCATATATACTAGAGTATCTCAATTCTCCCACATCAATAAATCAAGACTTTGCAAGCACTACTTTTCTATTCATTGTCCTTCAAGAATTTTAGTTTTTAAGTAATTGAGAGCATGCCAAAAAAATTATTTAGTTTATCGGGCTGTGATGGACACTCATGGCATCACTAAGGTTTTTGTTCCTTTTGCACAATGATTTCTCATAACAGCCAGAGGAGTGATTACAGCTACCCGGGAGTGCCAAAAATCTTACCCACTATATCATTGCTGCTACAAGTGTTTAATCAACTCATAGCCGAAATCTAAGCTTCCTCCATGAAGACCGTTCGTAGGCCAGCGGAGTTGTTGGCATCCCATGAAGTTTGACACGCATAAAGCTATATCATTCTTATGATTAACAAGTCAAACTTTGCATGCTCACAAAAACCGCTAAACATTAATTCAATCGAACAAATATTTTCAAAGAGAGCTATCAAGTAAATCAATGTTTCTAGTGGTGTCGAGTGTCTCTAGAAATAAGCCTTCAAGACTAAGCACTACAACACCCAAGCCTTCAATTGTGAGACTTTTTCTTATTACAATTGTTTAGCAATTGTTAGGCAAGACTTGGTTAACTACGAGAGTTGGAACAAAATAAGCCCAATTAAATACCCATGTAAACGACAATTTTATGGCAATACAAAGACTCATTCCACCAATATAATATCTCAACATTCACTACTAGCTAGCATAGGTTTCTAAACTTCGAAAGTGGGGAGTCATAAGGCATACCTCTCATGTTTGGCTCCACTTCTCTCTTCCTTTTTTATTTGTTTCTTGGAAACTCGAAGTCGATCACTCTCCTGCAA
The DNA here is from genome assembly GCA_916181665.1 of Avena sativa. Lineage (NCBI taxonomy): Eukaryota > Viridiplantae > Streptophyta > Magnoliopsida > Poales > Poaceae > Avena > Avena sativa. Next base: position 599,875,897 of record OV702289.1, read on the forward strand.
ATGTACGAAGACCTCGAGGTGGAAATAAAATAAAGAGGGAAAATAAGTAAAAATGGAAAAATCTTTTTGTGATTTTTAAGAGAGGGAAATAAAGAATAGAAAATTGGCGGCAAAGCTCGGCTAGAAAATTTCGAAAGCAAATAAAAAGAACTAAAGATAAAGTGTTGGAGAAACCAACTTGAGTGCTTATAAACTCAAGTAAAAACACAACCTCTAAAATAAATAAAAGCAAATGAACGCCACATAAAGATGCATGAGGATACTTCCCAAGCTTAGGCTTCTGCAAGCCCTTCAATTTATTGTGGTGGCGGGAAAAATTCGTTACTCCAGTTCGCTAATTGAGTTGAGAGGTTACTTGTTGATTCTCGGAGGTTCAAAGAGAGGTTGTGCATCCTCTCCACAGTCCCTCCAAGTCCTTGGAAATCTTGGTATATGGCGAACCGGGTTTGTGGCTGTTCCTCTTGGTGAGGAACCTCTTGCTCCTCCTCTTGGTCCTCATCCTCTTCAGGAATCTCCTCCTCGGGTTGGTACTTCTCAACTTGCACATCATATAGCAAACGCCCTTCCTCGATAGAGAAAAGACCATTAGGCAAAGGAGCGGGGTAGATACACCCAGCTCCAGCAATATGCAGATAATAAACATCACCTCTCCTAGTGAGCATTCCACAGGCCCTCAAGGTGGAGAAACCAACACACGTATCACCTAGTACGGGTTGCAACTCACCTAGATCGATGTCTAGGGCAGTGCAAGCATGGTGATGACGCCTCCTCCAGTGATTGACCCTTGGCTTTGGGAGGCTTGCTGCTCCAAGTAGCGCACAAGGATGGCGCCCAAGTTGAGTGACAAGCTGCAGTTGATGTAAGCAGCCTTTGCGAGGACTAGGATGTCCTCCTCGTTGAGTCTCGTGAACTCATTACGTTCATGTAAGGTGTTAGCAATAACATAGAACAAATAGCGAATTGCAGGATGTTGAATATTCTTCCCCTTGTTCACTCTACTAGTGAAACTCATTCCATTATAATATTGATCGGGGGAAGGAATTAAGCCACTAAAGGATGCACGTAGAGCATGAACATCATTGTTTGGCAAATTAAAACATGCGCACCATTCATCTAATGTTAAAGTGTAGTTGTCGTTCATCAAACGGAAAGAAATAGTATCCTCTCCTTGCCATTGTTTAATAGTGCTTTGCAATGAACTTAGGAATTCAATGGTTAAGCGGCGATAAGTAGGTACATCATTGTACACAAAGTTTTGTAGGCCAGCTCTATTGCAAAGTAAATTAAAGTCATCAGAAATACCAAGTTGGTTCAATATAGTGGGACAAGCCCACTTGGTAGCCTTCCCTTCGTGGTTCTTGATCTTGTTGAAGCATTCGCGATGGGCCTCATTCCTGAACCGTATCCCCATGCGTTCCCGAGCGACAGCCTGAGAAGCGCTAGCGGTGGCACGAGCACGAGTTTGGATCCTTGTGTTCATCTTCTAAAACATTGAAGAAAGGCAAAAATAAAACTTTTTGATCCAACAGCAGTAAGTGTATCATATTCCTCATCTAAACACACTAAAGAATCTCCTCAAGATAATAATCTAGGTAAGCAAATCATGGCAATAAGTTCATAGTAGGTATCACCCTAGATTGATAATGACAATATATTGAAGATAAATTTGCAAAAAGTAATTGGAGGATCGGAGAAGAAACATACCGTAGATCACTTGTGTGCGAGCAAATCGAACGAAATTGAGCAGGAATGAAGATCCCTTGAGGTTTTGAGAGAGTTTGGAGGTAGAAGAAAGTAAAAGGATTGAAGTTTTGGAGTTGAGGGTACCCTCCCGTGCGATTTTGTGGTCGGACGCAACTATACGGGCGGAACATGCGTTCTGGCCATATAGTTGGCGTTCTGTCAAAATATTAGGTCTTCCTCCTGGCGGCGCAGCTATACGGACGCAACTATACTAGCGGAACAAAATGTTCTGGCCGTATAGTTGGTCGTTAAACTGTCTTTCCCTGCGAAAGAAAATTTGCAAAGGCATAGATATCTATACGATCGGAACTATACAGCCGGAATTTTTATTCCCGCCGAATAGTTGGTCGTTAAACTCTCAGAACATATGAAAATAAATTGTACGGAGACATTGATATCTATACAGCCGGAACTATATGGCCGGAATTTTAATTCCGCCGTATAGTTGGTGATTAAATTCTGAGTACATATTGTAAAAAAAAATCAATGGCAAAGATAACTATACGACCGAAACTATGCGGCCGGAATTTTTATTCCCGCCGTATAGTTGGTCGTTAAACTCTCTGTGTGCGTCAAAAAAATTATGTTTCTTTGTAAACTATTTCTTTTCCTATAACTTAGTGATATACCTTATTTTTGACAGAAAATTGACAGCAAATATTGTCGACCAACAATAGCATGAATTAAGCAGAATTTTAAGTACCACCAAATTTCTTCTCCTCGAATGGAGTTTTCTAGCACTCTTTATTAAACAAAAACCTAAACTAGAACTAAAAACTTAACTCAAACCTTTATTTCATATGGGTTGCCTCCCATGGAGTGCTCTTTTATGGTCAATAGCTTGACCTTGATGATACTCACTTCGGCTAGATGAGTGGAACACCCACTCCAAAGTAATTGGCCTTCAAAGTGATGGCCTTCTTCTCGTCATGCTTGGCTTTCTTCTTCCTGAGAAAATGAATAACAAAAGGATCCCGCGAAGGAAATTGTAACTTTACATTCCCTTCATGCAGATTAATCAAAGCCTTAATAGTTCTTAAGAAAGGACATCCTAGAATTATAGGAGCAACGATATATTCAGGCATGTCAACAATAACAAAATCAATTAGAGCAGGACAGCCTTTGATGTAAACTAAAGTGTTCTCCTTAATCCCTATAGCTTGTTTATAGGTAGAATCTGCTAGATGCAATTTTAACTCAGTAATTTCAAAGGAGCCACGATTTAACTTGTTGAAAAGACTCTTTGGAATTGTTGAGACGCTTGCACCTAGATCATAAAGTGCAGCTATCTCATTGGTTCCAATTTTTATCTTAATAGTAGGCTCAAATATGTCATCTAGTTTAATAGGTAATTTTTTGGCGATTTTATTGTATTGTTCTTCAAGCTCACATACCTTAATTGCAGCTTGATCAACAAAGTGTTGATACATGGCTTCATCATTACCTTCACTGACTGGAATTTTGATGTTGATCCTTTTTACGAGATCTTCGATGGTGTAGCTTGGTGAAGGGGCATTACTATAATCAAGTTCTTCAAGCTCCTCCCTTTGGATCCTCGTCATTTTGAGTTCCTCAACAGGATTGGGCTCAGCTTTACCTACAAACTTAGCTAGAATGAGAGTTTGATTCTCGGTTATCTTACCTAACTGTGTCTCAATGATCCTCGTTCTTTCTTGAAGGGCCTGTAAATCATTTCTCAGCCTTACAGCTTGGTTAGATAGTTTACCAAGCATAACATCATGGTTCTCCGTGATTTTAACTAGAATATTATTTTGTTCGTTTTTTGAGTCTATGAAAGAATTCAGTGTTTCTTGGAGACTACCATTACTATTTCCCATATTATTATTAGAATTTCCTGCAGGACTACCATAGTGTTTCTGAAAGTTAGGATTGTAACTCTTCTTCCAAGCATGATTGTAATCATTACAAGCTACAAAGTCTATTTCTTTAATATTTGTTTCGGGGGTGGCTCTTACCTGAGTTTCCTTACCTTTTATGGCTAGTATGAGCTCATCCAACTTAGCATTGAGATCTTCGTTATCTTGTGGTGAGATAGATTTCACCTTCTTCGTGTTTGATATTTCCACATGCCATTGGGCATGGTTGTCTTGCATATTGTCTAGCAGCTGCTTTGCTTCGGTAATATGTTTACCCATGAATGTTCCTCCAGCTGTAGTATCAAGCATAGACTTAGATACAGGATTAAGAGCATTGTAAAATCAATGGAGGATTAACCAACCTTCCATCCCATGACTAGGACAGTTTCTTAGGCGTTCTTTCATCCTCTCCCATGCAAGCGCTAGTGGCTCACGCTCTTCCTGTATAAAACTTGTAATATTAGATCGAAGTTTCATAGTCTTTGCAGGTGGGAAAAATTTAGTCATAAATAAAAAAGTACATCCCACCCATGATGTAATAGTATTTTTAGGCAAAGATAGCAACCATTCTTTAGCTCTTCCTCTTAGAGAGAAAGGAAATAGACGCAATTTGACCACATCAGGGTCAACGTCTTTTATACGCATCATATCACATATTTTAGTGAAAGTATTTAAGTGCATACCCGCGTCTTCAACAACAGAGCCTCCAAATTGATTCTATTGAACCAAACTTAAGTAATGGGGCTTAGTTTCATAATCATCAGCAGTAATTGCTGGCTGAGTAATAGGAGTACGCAAACAATCATTACTGGGAGTAGCAAACTCCCCAAGCTTCTTTTCAGCCATACTTCCTATGTTTTTGGGTTTTCTTAGATAAAGAATTGTAACTATAAAAACAAGAATTTAAAGACTAACTATTTTTTTGGTTTATCAAATAAAGACTGAAAGCAAACTAACAAAATTAAAAACAAGAATTAAAACTAGCAAGATTCCTAATAACCTCACTAGGGTAGCTATTGCTTCCCCGGCAACGGCGCCAGAGAAAGGGTTGATAGCTTCTTTTTCCCTAGTAGACCTATGTTATCGAATCCTCGGAAAGCGAATGCGTAGTAAAGTTATTTTAACGGACCTTCGGAAGTTCTAGAATTCCTTTTGTGTTTTCACCAGACCAGTAGTTTGCGTCTTTTGGATATTGTTGATGATGGAGAGAGAGGGCCTAGGGCGTTCGGTTTCACCTGTAGCTGTGCAAAACATCTGATGGAAATAAAAGGTAGAAATAAAGCATGCGTGCACTTGTTAGAGCAAGATAAATTATATGTGGGCAGTGCATCCATAATTGCTATTGCCTCCGTAACCGCTTATAGAAATAACCTACTAGTCTCATCCATAGAAGAAAGAGAACTAATGATATGCATCACGATGTCACCGTTAATCCCAAGCAAATCCCTCACATACAGCCATACTACCCCTTTTATCACTGGGGTTCCCAACCTACAGATCAGCATCACTCATACTCCCCATACCTGGCTCAACCCTCAGGGTCTTGGGTACCTGACGAGTCCTTGGATTGAGGCAAGAGAGGATACAATAATCATCATGTCATATAGACTAATACACGATGCCATCTATGATAATTCACATGCACAATTGCTACATGGCTAGGCCGAAGCCCTTAGCCCAAGGATCTCACACATAGAGATGAGATCAACAATTATAAACATTGTAATGAAAATCACAAGATTGATATCAATAGTCTTACAATGTCGCCAATCAGAGAAGAGATCTACTATTACAAGTGGTGAAGTATGGCTATGGAGATGGAGAAGGGTTTGGAGAACTGAGGCGGCTTTTTGGCGGAGCCTAGCTTCTTCGGGGTGGAACGAGATGTAGGCGCTCTATTTCCCATCGCCTGAGGCTTCTTTATATAGGGGTCCCTTCATGAAAGTTGTTCTGTTTGACCTAACGGTGGTGGCGCCAACTATATGGCCGGAGCTATACGGTCGGAATTTTTGCTCTAGTCGTATAGTTGGTCGTTACGGCGTTTGCCTTCGCTGGACGGCTCCTGGTTTCTACTGGTCGAAGAAAATATCGTATCTTTGACTTTAATATAGTGATTCCCTCCTTTAATATAGGGTTTAGAGAGATATTTTATCATAAATATGACTAATATCCAGTTTAAATGTGGACGTTAGATATCTATATTTCAGAGCCATCACCAACGCACTAGGAACCACACGTAGTTCGGTTATGAACTCATTCATCCAAACCGCTTCCTGCGCCGCTTCTAAAGCAGCAACTTATTCCGCCTCTATCGTTGATCCAGCCCCCATAGGTTGTTTGGAACTCCTCCAACTAACTGCTGCTCCGATCAAGAGAAATACGTATCCGGATTGAGACTTAGAGTCATCCGGATCGGTGTTAAAGCTAGCGTCGACATAACACTTAGCGGCCAACTCTTCTTCACCTCCGTATACAAGAAACATATCCTTAGTTCTTCTTAAGTACTTACACTATAAGGAATCTGGCTATATATGACCCTCTATTTTTGTCACATAATCGTCACAATAGTCTGTTTATGACGATTTTGAGATCGTCGAAAGTTGGGCGTCGCAAATGAACTATAACAATGATTTTTGTGAAATCGTCATAACCGTCTATGACGATCGCACAACATCATAACCTCTATGACGATCCAATATCATCACGGTACATCTAGCCTGGACACGTCAGATCCTACATGGCAGATCCTACGTGGCATAGAATCAGCCCAGTCCATTTCAATAATTTACATGGGCGAAGCCTAAAATTCAGTCCATTAATTTCTTCTTCGCAATTCCCATTTGCTGCTTGGGCCAAGCCCAATATTTTGGCCCTTTTATTTTTGTGGGCAAGGCCCTTTTAGCTTCAGTTATTTTTTATTTCAGCCATTTTTGTATATGTTGGCCCTTTTATATTCATGGGCAAGGCCTTTTTAGCTTCCAGTTATTTTTTATTTCAACCATTTTTGTGGTATTGCTCGCTGCTCCAGTCCACTATTTTTTGGGATGTGGCCTTTTTAGAGACCAACTAACATTCAAATCATTTCTAAAGTACATGAATTAAATAATTGATATTTCGATAAGCATGGCCAAGATCACATTCAGTATATTACAATCAAACATAACCCATGAATACAAAACAGCTACAAAAGTATAGTGTAGATACAACTATGCAATCAGACATATTAACAAAACCCAGGAATAATACAACTATTCCATAGTCCAAATCACCCACAAACATACATCTAACCGAAAAAATATGACTATCAACTCCCAGGAAGATATAACTAGCATCAACTCTTTACTGACTATGAAGCTTCTGCTTCTTCTACTTTCCTCCTGAAGCTCCTATAAATGAAAGGAAAGTGTGGTGTCAGTTGGAAAAGAAATCAATATCTTGTTAAAATAACATAGAACAGCTAGAAAAAATAAACAAATGTAGTAGCATATCTAATAGGACACTACATGTATCAACATCAATCTCATTTTAAAGCATGCTCTAGGTGGATTCAAGGTTTTTGCTTGGAACATATATGTCGGGTATACATTCAACATATATTGAAATTAACCATATCATATCAGTACACACTGTATAGTATTGCTAGATAGTAATAGAGCAGTACAGTACAATATTCTAAACATATCACTATAAAAGGATTGTAAAAAGCATTGACAAATAATACAACAAACTGGAGCATAGCATTTCAAAGAAAAAACTGGAGCATAGCATAGCAAATATTAGCTAAAATTGCTACAGGTTATTCATGTTAGAAAGTAGAAACTATATGAACCAACTAAAGTTACACAAATAGTTGAATAGGTTGGTACATGAGAAAACAAAAATAGGATAAATAAGAACTACAGTGGCAAGAAAAACTACATATTTAGATGCACAAATAAAAACTTCAATCATCACAGTCAAATAAATGCTAAACAAAAGCACAACAAACTGCAGGTGTTGTTTGCAAAATAAAGACAGTTTGTATATACATTATAACCTGTAGTGATGCTACTCATACAAAGCATCAGAAAAAGTAAGAGAATGAGAAGGTTTAGAAGCTCAGATTAGTGAACAGGTTGGTAATCAACTCACCTCCGGAAGTTAAGCGACATGGCCAAAGCGTGATCTCCGGAAGACTCAAGCATAGGCTGGCCAGCGTGTCTCGAGCCCCGCGAATTCCTCTGCCCGCGACCTCACGCCGCAGCAGAACTAGGTCAACCTGTGAGAATAACCAAGCAAAGTAGTTGTTAGTAAGCATCAATGATGTGCTGCTTCAGCATCACATATGAAATCAAGTAATGTACATAGTTATATCAGGCTAGTACTATCAATGATCACAATATATTCATCTCAACTTATGCAAATGAGCACTAGTTCAAGTATGTATAACTCATTTCTAGGGCAATAGGTGATATAATTGCCCCCCTTTAATTTTGTAAGAGAAACATTAAGCTTTGCGATTCTTCCATTCTATTTTGTTTAGTTTTTTAATGAAAAAAAGACCAATCAAGCGTCTATACACAGGGACATATACAAAACAAGGAGTATATGAAACTGTTCCTACAAAACAAGGACCATGTTTTCCTTTTCAAATAGAAACCAATTATACGCATTCATGAAATTATTCTAGTGTAAAGATTTTTAGTTATAACATCCTATTGTAGAATGCATTATATACTTACTGATTATCACTTAATCAAGTCAACTGTATAGTGGAATGGTGAATACATTTGATCAATAAGGGCTTGAACATGCACACAAATAAATACGAGCAAATTAATCAAGATTTCAAATAACTAGCACATCAGATTACCTATAAGCATGTTGTTTTCCTTCAGAAGAAGAGGTTTACATAGAGTAAAGAAAGAAGTGCTGCTTGTTCATCTTTCTGATCTGAACAAATACTTAGGGGATTATGAACTACACTTCATCCTCGAAAGAAATTGGGTTGTGTTCCAGAACCAACTACAGTAACTACGTCCAACCGACGAATAATCCATGTCGATCCATCGTGAATCCCTGAATCGCAGTACAACCAGACTATAGGGAGTGGGGGTGAGCAAGCAAGATGTTGAATATTACCGTAGTGGGGCGGGGCCCGGTCAACCTCAATGAAGTCCTTGATGGTGTTCTGCGCCTTTCTCACCACCATCGTCGAGGCAGCGGCGGCGGTGGAAGTGCCCTCGAACGCATTGGCGACAAAGGAGAAGAGCTCACATGCTCCCTCTACGCTGCTTCCTTGCGTCTGGCTTCATGGCCAACGGATCCGGCGTGTCCGGCCTCGCACCTACCGGATCTGGCCTTGCCACCGTCGAGGTGGGGGGAGGGGAGGCGGTGGCGCATATAGAGGAACTGGCCTCCCTTCTCCCAGATCGAGAGAGAGAGAGGACAGGTGGGTCTCTATGTGGAGAGCAAGGACAATGGCGGTGTTGAGTGCTGGGGCTGGGTCGGGCTTGAATGATGAGCGGTGCGGTGAGGAGAGGTGGGTCGCGAACTCGCAATGTGGAGAAAGGTATGCAATGAAGAACGGCTGTCGAGCGAGAGAGAGGAAGAAGTGCCGGCGAGGATTAGGGTTTGGAGTTAGTCCCTCTCGACCGCATTCACTTCTGTGAGGGTGAAGTGCACGATATGACGAAATTACCCATGATCATTTTTGTGGTGAAGTCTATGGGAACTCTAGGGCGTTTCTGTCATTTCACGTACAAAGACAGGGGCAAGGAGGCGTGGGATAAACTTTCGGGCGTTGGATGGAGGGCTTGTAGGTGGCTGAGATCACCTTTTGTGGGGTAATCCGTGGGTACTCTGATACTTTATTATGATTGGCTGGCATTATTTTTCTATTTTCGAGTGCAAAAAACGAGTCGTTTTGTGAAGCAATCACCAAAGGGCTAATTCAAAATGGCACCAACCCATTTAAAAAATACTAGACCAAATTACATAGCCAATGTCCCATCCGAGGGATCTCAAACCTTTCTGGACACCCCTCGTGAAAAATACAAATGTCTGCCGAATCAGTAGGAAATGGATCCGATTTAAACTACGTATACATGATCTAACGCTCGTGATTTTCTGCAAAAATCATTTTTAGACTCACAATATGCTATTTCATCATAGATCCGATGCAGGTTTGGCGAGGCTCATCCCCTACCAAAGAACCTTCATGCCCGCCGTTTGACCATAGTTTAAAACGGGTATAAAAATTCAAAAACCGTCCGAACAATATAAAACCTTCGCGTGGCGTCATATTGTGTGACATATTTGCGAGAAAAAATAGCAAACTTGGTATATTGATTGCGTCTCAAAAAAATCTTCTTAAAAATAACCTGTCATGTTCGAGGTTTCATGGCTTTTAGGCCAAACGACCAATGTTATGGCTAGAAGCGTGGCATAGTTTGTGATAATGTGCCCATATTATGCATCCATGTGCATCTTGGAATGGCGAACAATGTTGTAGGAGGAAGCTTTCCTTTTTATCACATGGAAAAGCCATTTTTCATTTTTCGAGCGCTGAAAACAGAGCGTTTTGTGAAGCAACCACTAAATAGAAGTTTCAAAATGGTACAAACCCATTTAAAAAAAATACTAGACCAAATTACATGGCTAATGTCCTATCCGGGAGATCTCAAACCTTTCCAGATACCCCTCATGAAAAATACAAATGTCTGCCGAATCGGCAGGAAATAGTTCCGATTTGAACTATAGGTACATGATCTAACGCTCATGATTTTTTATAAAAATAATTTTTAGACTCATAATATGCTATTTCATCATAGATCTGATGCAAGTTTAGCAAGGCTCATCCCCTACCAAACAACCTTCTTGCCCGCCGTTATGACCATAGTTTAAAACGAGCATAAAAAATTTAAAAACGGTCCGAACAATGTAAATTCTTCGCGTGACGTCATATTATGTGACATATTTGCAAGGAAAAATATCAAACTTGGTATATTGATTGCGTCTCAAAAAAACCTTCTCAAAAATAACCTATCATATTTGAGGTTTCATGGCTTTTAGGCCAAACGACCAATGTTATGGCTAGAATCGTGGTATAGTTTGTGATAATATGCCCATATTATGCATCCATGTGCATCTTAGGATGGCGAACAATGTTGAAGGAGAAAGTTTTCCTTTTCGTAGCATGGAAAATCTGTTTTCCATTTTCCGAGCGCCGAAAACGGAGCGTTTTGTGAAGCAATCACCAAATGGAAGTTTCAAAATGGCACCAACCCATTTTTAAAAAATACTAGAACAAATTACATGGCCAATGTCCCATCCGGGGGATCTCAAAACTTTCCGGATACCCCTCGTGAAAAAGATAAATGTCTGCTGAATCGGTAGGAAATATGTCCGATTTGAACTACAGGTACATGATCTAATGCTCGTGATTTTTTGAAAAAACATTTTTAGACTCACAATATGCTATTTCATTATAGATCCGATGCAAGTTTGGCGAGGCTCATTTCCTACCAAAGAACCTTCGTTCCCGCCATTTTGATCATAGTTTAAAACGGCCATAAAAAATTTAAAAATGGTCCGAACAATGTAAAACCTTCGCATGGCGTCATATTATGTGACATATTTGCAAAAAAAATCAAATTTGGTATATTGATTGCGTCTCAACAAAACTTTCTCAAAAATGACCCATCATGTTCGAGGTTTCATGGCTTTTAGGCCAAACGATCAATATTGTAGCTAGAATGGTGACATAGTTTGTGATAATATGCTCGTATTATGCATACGTGTGCATCTTGGGATGACGAACAATTTTGTAGGAGGAAGTTTTCCTCTTTGATGCACGGAAAATCCATTTTCCATTTTCTGAGCGCAAAAAACAGGTCGTTTTTGTGAAGCAACCACCAACTGACATTTTTAGAATGCTACCACCCCAATTTTTAAAAATAATAGACCACCTTACATGGACAATGTCCCAACTGGATATCTCAAACCTTTCCGTCCAACCCTGGCAAAAAAGACAAATGTCTACCGAATCGTTAGGAAGTGGGTCCGGTTTAAACTACATGTGCATGATATAATGCTCATGATTTTTTGAAAAAATTATTTTAGACTCACAATATGATGTTTCATTAGAGATCCATCGAAAGTTTATATAAATGTAGAGGTAAAAATCAATTATTTTGGACTTCATAAAAAAATATACAAAAGAATTAAGAAAAAAACAATAAGCACGAACCTAATATACGATGGGCAAGGTCAAGATGGCCCATGGAGTCACCGCACCCTGCTTCACTTCCCATGATGCTGGTGATGCCTGCACCTCAAGCCATACCTTTCCTGGCAAGACATCGTCTATCTGTGGATTAATGACGAGTGAATAAATAAAATTAACAATGGTTGAAAGGATTATTTCATACTTTCATCTTGATTAACACACCTACTCAGTGTCAACGATGATTTTTTCATGTCCGGACATGCTATTGGTATGAATGAGGATGTCCCACCATCACGACAATGAGCACCGTAGGCTCCGAGATAAAATTTGTAGAATCTGCCCCCTAACAATGTTAGAAGAGCTCATTTGTGCACACGACTAATAACCAAGATAACATTTGTAAAAAAAGTATATACCTCAACACCCAAGAGATATTTTTGCTAGATAATTTTTAGTAATTAGCTAGCTAAATATATTTGTTTTGATAGGGACCTATAAACATACAGACGATCGAAATACATTAGTCAAAAGTGTCACGAATTATACTTCAACTAAGTCGAAGGTAACATCATCCCAGTTGTCATGTAATTTTTCTTCCGAAAATGTTTAGGTAAGTTGAGAATGCATAAAATATTGACATCTTGCTCTCAAGTAAAAACATGGTGGCCAAAATCTCCTCTATCAATTTCTAACAAATTCACTCTGCCCCAATTTAATACAATTTATTTTGGGGTACTCTGGTATTTATAGGAAGCGCTTACATTGTTAAACCACTTGACCAATGTCCGCTCTATGTATTTTAAGAGGACAAACCTATTGACAAGGCATCATATGACCACTCACGCTCTAACCTCGACAATAATATATAGGGTGCTAATCTTTTGTGAAACCTTCAGTATTTGACAGAGACATGAAAATATAGCGATCGTTAATTGCCTAATAAAGTGGCTACAAACTGTGCAGTCTGGTAACAATAACAAAATTTAATATGGCATAGAAGATGTTGTAGAAGAACGGGGGCATTTACCAGCTGCTATGAGACACGTCCTCTGCTATGAGACACGTCGTCTGCCCAACTTAGACTCTCATGTAAAGACCATATACCAGTAGGAGACCGATAGGCTACTTGACTGCCGTGTTGCCTTCGACTCCTGCACTCACCATTGATTATATTAGTTCATCCGAGCATGTAAAGAGAAACAGTACTTTTTTGACGTTGTAGAACAAGGCCTGAGCTACTATATATTTTCTTTACTTAAAAACAGTTACTTGCAAGAATATATAAAGAGAACCTAATAAGTTGTGTTGTATCCAATCTCTAAGACTGTTGGCCTTTTCTTGCTTTGCTCGATGGATAACCAGAGCAAGATCTTCTGTAAGTTGTCATTGCCATGTATGTAGAAAAGTTCACGCTTATAAGGATATGCGGCCGCTTTATGCATAAGAAATGTTGACAACGGCATACTAACATGAAGGACTGAACGTCCTGGTGGCTCACTGATGTGCTTTGGTGAAGAACCTATGGGATCGTGGGTTCAATCCCCCTTGGTATTTTTTTTTGCCATTTATCCTTTACTAGGAAAGGTGACCGTGCGTTGCGACCGGAGAGAAAAATTGATTCGTGAAGATGCACAATTTTGTGTTAGGTATACTTGCACATGTCGTACCAGCCAACTTCCCGAATGCCTTCACCTCCCTAAATCATTGTGGAGGAGCCATTAAGCGAATTTGCAGGGCTCACTCTATCATTTACTCTGACACCAGCGACGCAAATGAGTGACAGATAATGTTTTTACCTACAGCTTTTTTCTTGCCGTGCAATGACGACTCCCTGGCGTTTGAATTCCTTCTTAAGATGCCAGTTCGTGAGACAAACTTGCAGCGTGCAATTATTCCTCCTTTAATTTCCTTTAAACACCAGAATTTCAACTACATGGGTCCTAATAGTAAATCTTATTTAAGGGAATTAATTGTGCCAATGTAGGTGAAAGGCCTTTCTTATTTTAACGAAGAAAAAAATACACCAGATAATGAATCCTAGCTAAATTAAGTGATGCCAATTGATTAGTCTGATCTGGGACATGTATGTTTACCTATCGTATGTTGAACTTGAGCCAAAGCGTTTAAGCTGTCTAAACGTGTTGTCCATCTGAACTATTTATTGATCAAGGTCATCAAGCATATACAACCCAAACTATTGTGAATGGTTAAATCGGTACAACATATAAAACTCCTTAGCACAAGTCCTGTCGGTACACTGTCCCAAAAAAAGTCCTACCAGTACACGGTTTTTTCTTTGGGTAGTTGCGTACAGAAAAAACAATCCTGATTTCGGGTTTGACTTGGAGGTGGCATGGTGGGTAATACTTCTAAACTGGTAGGGGCAAAATCGTCCAAAAAAGCGGAACCCGTAAGAAACACTTCGTACTTTATTATTAGATGTAGATAAGGAGATGCCGCCACGGATAAGCCATGTATGAAAGAAATGACACATAGATATGACATGTAGGCAAGAATGACACATAGGTCTGACATGTAGGCGAAACCGCTGATGTGATTAACCAATCATACCACTATGACGATTTGGATTGGTCATAGTAGGCTAAAATAGGATTCGAAGCTAAACTTTGTAGATTATGATGATTTCATCTAATGGAATTATGACGATTTGAACACAAAACATCATAATTTTAGAGGGTTTTGACCTCTCCAAACCATCTACGACCATTTTGTGCAAATTCTTCATAGACCTATGACGATTCCATTCCTCGTCACTATGAGAAGGTCACAAGTAAACACATTTCTTGTAGTGTTAAGGATATTCTTGACCGCTATACAGTATCCCGAACCTGGATCAGATTGGTACCTACTAGGTAAACTAATAGCATGTGCCATATCCAGTCTTGTACATAGCATGGCGCATATTACCGAGCCTTTAGCCGAAGCATAGGTGATTTTATCCATTATCTCTCTTTCTTCCGTCGTAGCCGGACTTTGAGTCTTACTCAATGTGTTGTCTTACAACATTGGTAAGAACCCCTTCTTACTTCCGTCCATTTTAAACTTCTTTAAAATCTTATCATGGTATGTACTTTGTGATAGCCCTATCAGGCGCCTTGATCTATCTCTATAGATCTTTATGCCTAATATGTATGACACTTCACCTAGGTCCTTCATTGAAAATTTGTTGTTTAGATAACTTTTAACACTGTTTAAAAGATCTATATCATTTTCAATCAAAAATATATCATCCACATATAATATTAGAAATGCCACATTGCTTCCACTCACTTTCTTGTAAATACAAGCCTCTCCATAAGTTTAGAAAAATCCAAACTCTTTGATCACCTCATCAAAGCGGAGATTCTAACTCTGGGATGCTTGCTTCAGTCCATAGATGGATCACTGAAGTTTGCACACCTTGTCAACATCCTTAGGATTGAAAAAACCCTTTGGTTATATCGTATACAACTCTTCTTCAATGTTACCATTGAGGAATGCAGTTTTGACATCCATCTTCCATATCTCATAATCAAAATAAGCAGCAAATGCTAACATAATCCTAACCGACTTTAGCATCGCTACGGGAGAGAATGTCTCATTGTAGTCAACTCCTTAAATTTGTCGAAAACCTCTTTGCAACAAGTCGAGCTTTATAGATGGTTACATTACCATCAGCATCAGTTTTTCTTTTGAAAATCCATTTATTCTCAACGGCCTTTTGGTCGTGAGGTAAGTACACCAAGGTACAAACCTGGTTTTCGTACATGGATTCCATCTCAGATTTCATGGCTTCTAGCCATTTGTTGGAATCCGAGCTCATCATCGCTTCTTCATACGTCGCCAGGTCATCTATTTCATCAATCATGAAATTCATAATAGGATTTCCGTACAGTTCAGGAAATGCACACGTCCTGCTTGACATGCGAGGTTTGGTAGTGTCCACTTTCGGAGCTTCATGATCATTATCATTAGTTCCCTCTTCATTCGGTGAAGTCAACTACGTAACAATTTCCGGCGTTGCGGTAGTCGTCGTTGCATGAAGAGAAGGTTCAATAACCTTTTCAAGTTCTACCTTCCGACTACACACACATTTCGCGAGAAACTCTTTCTATAGAAAGGATCCATTCTTGGCATCGAAAACCTTGCCCTCGGATCTGTGATAGAAGGAATACCCAATAGTTTCCTTAGGGTATCCTATGAAGACGCATTTTTTCCACTTTGGGTTCGAGTTTGTCCGATTGAAGTTTCTTCACATAAACATCGCAACCCCAAACTTTAAGAAATGACAGCTTAGGTTTGTTTCCAAACCATAATTCAAACGGTGTCGTTTCAACGGATTTAGATGGTGCCCGATTTAAAGTGAATGCAGCAGTTTCTAGTGCATAACCCCAAAATGACAGTGGCAAGTCAGTCAAAGACATCATAGATCGAACCATATCTAATAAAGTACGATTACGACGTTCCGACACACCATTACGCTGTGGTGTTCCGGCAGGTGTCAGTTTTGAAACTATTCCACACTCTTTCATATGTGTGCTAAAATTGTAACTTAGATATTCACCTCCACGATCAGACCGTAGAAATTTGGTCTTTCTATTACGATGATTTTCCACTTCATTCTGAAATTCCTTGAACTTTTCAAAGGTTTCAGATTTGTGTTTCATCAAATAGATATACCCGTATCTACTAAAATCATCCGTGAAAGTAACAAAATAACGATATCCACCTCGCGCCGACACACTCATTGGATCGCATACATTAGTATGTATGATTTCCAATAAATCTGTCGCCTGTTCCATTGAACCGGAAAACGGCGTTCTAGTCATCTTGCCCATAAGGCATGGCTCACATGTATCAAATGATTCAAAGTCAAGTGATTCCAAAAGTCCATCAGAATGGAGTTTCTTCATTCGTTTAACACCAATATGACCTAGACCGCAGTGCCACATATATGCAGATATATCATCATCAAGTTTAATCCTTTTAGCATCAGCATTATGGATATGTGTAACACTATCTTCGAGATCCAACAGAAATAAACCATTCATCACAGGTGCATGACCATAAAAGATATCATTCATGTAAATAAAACAACCATTCTTTTCAGACTTAAATGAATAACCACTTCGCATTAAACAAGATCCGGATATAATGTTCATGCTCAGTGCAAGCACCAAATAACAAGTATTCAAGTTTATAACTAATCCCGTTGGTAGGTGGAGAGTCAGCGTTCCGACGGCGATCACATCAACTCTTGATCCATTGCCGACACGCATCTTGAACTCGCCCCTTGCTAGCGGTCACTTGTTCCGCAGCCCCTGATTCGAGTTACATATATTAGCAACTGATCCAGTATCAAATACTTGGGGCAGTTGCGCTTCCAATGACCAGTCCCCTTGTAATAGTAGCACTTAGTATCAGACTTAGGTCCAGCTCGGGATTTCTTTTCAGGTGCGGCAATAGATTTTCCGCCATTCTTTCCTTTCTGCTTACCCTTCTTGTCTTTCTTGAAACCGGTGGTCTTATTGATCATCAACACTTGATGTTCTTTCTTGATCTCCACCTCTGCAGTCTTAAGCGTTGATAGAAGCTCGGGGAGAGACTTCTTCATGCCCTGCATATTATAGTTCATCATGAAGATCTTGTAGCTAGGTGGGAGAGATTGGAGAACACGATGCATGCATAAGTCAATGGGAATCGTTATTCCCAAGGACACAAGCCTATCGGCGTACCCATACATTTTGAGTACGTGCTCGCTAACGGAGTTGTTCTCTTCTATCATGCAGCTAAAGAACTTTTCAGAAGCATTATAACTCTTTATGGCAGCATGGGTATCAAAAATCATTTTCAATTCACCCATGGTATCAAAGGCATTGACATTTTCAAAACGCTTTCAAAGTTCCGGCTCTAGCCCATATAGTATGCCGCAATGAACTAATTTGTGGTCCCCCTCAGGAGTTAGATAGATGTTCTTTTCCTCGTCGGGGGCATCAGGAGCTGGTGGGGCGCCTAGCGGCGCTTCTAGCACATATAGCTTGTGTGCAGCATTGAGAAGAATCCTCAAATGCATGGCCCAGTTGGTAAAGTTGCTACCATTCGTTGCCAGTTTCTCTTTCTCCATGAACACATTGAAATTAAAAGCAGGTGGTGCCATCTACAATAGAATTTGTAAAGTTTAGACTAAGTGTATGATAGATCGAGTTCAACTAATCCAAATTATAAATGAACTCCCACTCAAAAACAACATCCCCCGTGTCTTTTTGGTGATTACATGAACCAAATTCACTACACCAAGTCCGATCATCACGTGAGTCGGTGTAGTTTCAAAGGAGAGCATCAATATGGGCATCATATCAACTATATGGCTCATGCAAAACCTTTCGGTCTGTGTTCTGAGGCCATGTCTGTACATGCTAGGCTCGCCAAGTAAGAACCTTAGTACTCGCGTGTGTAAAACTGTCTTACACCCGAAATACGATCATGTATTCAAATACACATGATCATCACGTGATGTCTTGAAGTGGTGAAACATAAACGGTGACTTAAGGGAGAACACATTTTTATCTTGATATCTAAATGAGGGATCATCTTATAATGCTATTAAAATGCCAAACTAGCAATATAAGATTGAAGGTTTGGGTGTTGTAGTGTTTAGTTTTGAAAGCTTATTTCTAGAGACACTCAGCGCCACTAAAAATGTTGATTGACTTGATAGCTCTCTTTAAAAGGATTTGTTCGATTGAATTAATGTTTAGCGGTTTTTGTGAGCATGCCAAAGTTTGACTTGTTAATCATAAGAATGATAAAGCTTTATGTGTGTTAAACTTCATGGGATGCCAATAACCCCGCTGGACTACGAACGATCTTCATGGAGGAAACTCCTAGATTTCGGCTATGAGTTGATTAAACACTTGTAGCAGCAATGCTATAGTGGTAAGATTCTTGGCACTCCCAGGTAGCTGTAATCATGATGGAATCACTCCTCTGGTTGTTATGAGAAATCATTATGCAAAAGGAACAAAAACCTTAGTGATGCCACGAGTGTCCATCACAGCCCGATAAACTAATAAAAATCTTTGGCATGCTCTCGATTACTCAAGAATTGAAATTCTTGAAGGACATTAAATAGAAGAGTAGTGCTTGAAAAGTCTTGATTTATTGATGTGGGAGAATTGAGATACTCTAGTATATATGCTTTTCATGACAACTCTCACACTCTCAATTTACATGATTATACTTTATTGTTCAAAGGCAAGCCTATGAGTTGATTAGATGACATGGAATAAAGTTTACTCATTTGAATCATCCATGTTAACAATAATTTTGCTGCATTATAAGGATACATAAAACCCGTATGATATGCTTGCCATTACTCTATCTATGCTAAAGTTTTTAAGATTTATGAAGTGGAGGAAACATGAGACTACCAACCATGAGTAAGATCACCATCTCGTTATTTCAGTTTAAATGCTGAGTTCCTTTTTGATTTTGGTTTTCTTGCTCCGGGACGATCAAGTTTAAGCTTGGGATGTTGATGGCTCTGAAATATAGCCATCTACGTCCACATTTAAACTGGATATTATTCATATATTTGATGAAATATCTCTCTAAACCCTGCCACTAGTACCTAATATTCATAGGGGTATGCAATCCTTTCTTTTTATATTTTTCCTGTGCATATAATGTCGTTTGAAGATGGGAATCACTACATTAAAGTCAAAGATACGAGATTTCCAACAACCAAAAGAAACCAGGAGCCGTGAAGCGGAGGCAGACGCTTTAACGACCAATTATACGGCCGAAGCAAAATTCCGACCATATAGTTCTGGTTGTATAGTTGGCGCCGCCACCGTAGGTCAAATAGAAAAACTTTCGTGAAGGGAACCCTATATAAAGAAGCCCCGGGCGACGAGAAAACAAGCTCCAGCCGCCCCCAGACCATAGACATCTCCAGCCTCATCTAGATCTCAAAACCCTTCTCCATCTCCATAGCCATTTTCCACCACTTGTAATAGTAGATCTCTTCTTTGATTGGCGACATTGTACGACTATTGCTATGAATCTTATGATTTTCATTACAATGTTTATGATTGTTGATCTCATCTCTATGTGTGAGTAATTCTCCTTGGGATAATGGCTTCGGCCTAGCCATGTAGCGTTTGTGCATGTTATTTATCATAGATGGGATCATGTATTAGTTTGTATGACATGATGATTATTGTATCCTCTCTTGCCTCAATCCAAGGACTTGTCAGGTACCCAAGACCCCGAGGGTTGAGCCAGGTATAGAGAGTATGAGTAATGACTGATCTGTAGGTTGGTAGCCCAGTGACAGAAGGGGTAGTACGGCTGTATGTGAAGGATTTACTTGGGATTAACGGTGACATCACTATGCATATCATTAGTTCTCTTTATTCTATGGATGAGACTAGTAGGTTATTGCTATAAGCAGTTGCGGAGGCAATAGCAATTATAGATGCACTATCCACATATAATTTATCTTGCTCTAACAAGTACATGCATACTTTATTTCAATATTTTATTCCCATCAGATGTTTTGCACAGCTACAGGTGAAAGCGAACGCCCTAGGCCCTCTCTCTCCATCATCGACAACAACAAAAAGACGCAAACTATTGGTCCAGTAAAAACACAAAAGGAATTCTAAAACTCCTGAAGGTCCGTTAAAGTAACTCCACTACGCATTCTCTTCCCGAGGATTCAATAACCTAGGTCTACTAGGGAAAAAGAAGCTATAATACATCCATAATCCGGAGTATCGCCCCTCACCTATAAAAGCCCCCTTCTCCTCCTCTCGTCTCACTCAGTCTCCCTTCTCTCATATGCCATTTGGTTGGCATCTTCCTCCTCCTTATAGCCTTGTGCATTGTCATGAGTATGGTGCTTAGGCGAAGCCCTGCTCAAGATCTTCTCCTACACCACCACTACCATGTCGTAGTATCGCTTGAGTTCCTGAGGATCCACTACTTCCGCTACCGTGCTGGAGCGAGGGACGAAAGTCATCAGCACACTATACGTGTGATCTATTATGGATGCTTTGTACTTGTGGCATAGGTCATCGCTTCCTTGAGGACGGTCGTGTACACTCTACAACAACCACGTTTTTGTGGGAACGTTATCCCGCTTTACGGTCTTCGAGGGTGAGTCCATCTGAAACCGTTACAAGTATCGCCTAGATATGATCTTGGTAGTTGCAACCATAGGAATTTTTTTGTTTTCCATGCAACGAACCCCATCAGAAGCAACCTCCACAGAAGCACTCGAGGACGATGTCGATGCACTCCACGAAGCAAGATACATCATACTCTCCATATTGGCGACATACCAGCAGAAATTGCACAACTACTATAGCAGTCAGCTTCGTCATAGGTCCTTCAATGTGGGGGACATGGTCCTTTGACTCAAACAAGATGGCCAACGCAATCTAGAGTCGCCATGTTAAGGACCCTACATCATCATGGAAGTAATCCTGAGAGGAGCATATCGTCTTCAGGACAAGAAGCCCTGAGTCAAGTACTCCAACCCGTGGAATGTTGTGCACCTACAGTGTTTCTATGCTTAGAGATTTTTTTCTTTCAGCACTTCCTTTTCAATAAGGCCTATGGCGAGGATACTCAGCCAAGAAATTTAACTACGTACTCATTATCAATAAGGGCTACGGCTATACTACTTAAGCCAAACCATGTGCCTCTGAAAGAACATTTCTTAATCCCTAGTGTTTTGTGTGTTAGATGACAATACCAAGGATCATTTAATGTGTGTTGAAGTGTTGCAGCTCTATTTGAGAATAAAGGGAAAAGTACTCTGCATTTGGGGGAGGATAATCCGGCCCCACCAGGGGCGGATAATCCGCCCCTCCCTTTGCCCAAGCAGGCGCAAGCCCCAGAAGGGGGGCGGAATGTTGGCCGGATTTTCCGGTCCCGCCGGAAAATCTGCCCCTCAAGGGGGCCAGATAATCCGCCCCCCTGCTCATCGCCAAGGCGCAAGCCCCAGAGAGGGGGCGGAGTTTTGGCCGGACTTTCCGGTCTGGCCGGATAATCCGCCCCTCAGGGGGGGCCGGATTATCCGCCCCCCCAAGAACTTCACCAAGCTTCACCAAGGTGCAAGCCCCAGAGAGGGAGCGGAGTTTTCGCCGGAGAATCCGCCCTTGGGGCGGAGTTTTCCCACGGGGCGGATAATCCGGCCCAAGTGGGGGGTGGATAATCCGCCCCCAAAGTTGTGCAACGGTCAGATCTGGGGAGGGGGTATTTAATCCAGCCATCCCCCTCCTGCCAGAACTCTTGATTCATCTCGAAAAAGAACAGATCAGATCTAAACGCTTCATACAAGAGTGCCCCACCTAGATCCACCCAAAGGCCCCATCCCTTGGGGAATCAAAGGAGGAGAACTTGATCTTCATCATCAGCAATCAAGCGCTTCATCTCCTCTCCATTCATTTGGAGAACCTCCGATCTAGTATTTCTTGCAAATATCTAGATCCTCGTTTTTGTTTATATTGATAAACCTTGTACTTGTGGCAGCTTGTTGTCATCCTGAGAGCCCCCAATTCGGTTGTGGGTGTGTGCCCCGATAGTGTTGTAAAAGGCACCGGTTCCCGCCTCGAAGGGATCCAATAGTGGAGAAGGTGGATCAGGCCTCTCGTGGCGAGATCCATCGGAGAATAGGGTGAGGCCTATTGTGGCGTGGTGGTCTTAGAACCGCCCACCCCTCCAACGCAGATGTACTTCCCTTAACAAGGAAGGAACTGCGGTAAAACAAATCCCTGTGTCTCCGCGTGCTCCACTACGGTTTCCTCGCTCCTCTTTTACGTGCTTAGTAGTTAGGGCTACATATAGGAAAATTCTCGTAGTTGCATATCTAGAGAATTTACTTTGTGTCAAGCCTAAAATTGAAAAAGTATTAAAAATTGGTTAGCACCTATTCACCCCCCCTCTAGGTGCCCATACGATCCATTTCAATTGGTATCAGAGCCTCGGCTCTTATTTCGGGCTTAATCGCCTAAGAGAAGTATGGGTTCCAAGGGAGATGGGAGTGATGCTCCGGAGGTAGTCACCATGAACGATATCAAGACGTTGGAAACAACCTTGGTGAGTTAAATGGAGGCTAAGATGGAAGAGATGCGTCAATTGATAATGCGTCTCTCCACATCCGCAGCATCACCTCCATCTAACTCTGAGGATACCACTCCGCAATCCAAGGAAACGGGTAAAACTGTTTCCAAAGATAACGAAGTGGTAGGTGATGATACTAGTAAGAGCTCCTCCTCGAAAAAGGATAGCGGTAAGGATGGATACAATGAGGTTTCTCATGTGTATTCCCCTGATCCGCCTATTCCTCACCCACATATACATAATAGGGGTGATCCACCCAAACTGTCAGCTTCTACTTTCTCTCAATGGCAATTTTTGATGAAATCTCATGTGTGCAGTTCCTCCAGAGTTGTGGAAGATCATCGAAAATGGTCTTCATGTTGGAAATCCTAACAATCTCACAAGGAGAGAAGTGGTCGATAGCCAACTCAATTCTACAGCTCTACACATGATACAGCTTGGTGTGGGTGATAAAGACATGCCACACATTCAGCATCTTAGCACAGCTAAAGAAGCTTGGGATGCTCTCACCGAGCTCTTCATCGGAAATGAAAGTATTAGAAGGAATAGATATGATGCCTTGAGCAATGAAGCTGAAGGATTTTATATGCTAGATGGAGAAGACCATGAGGACATGTATAGGAGGCTCAAGGCAATAGCTACAACCTTCAGAAACCACGGTGCAGCTCATGTTGATGATGCTTGGATCAAGCGCAAGTATGTCAGTGCTCTTATGCCATTTGAGCCCACAGATTTGAAAAGTCTCCAAGGTAGGCATAATTATCACCTCATGTCATCCAATGAGGTAATGCAAGAAATGGCCGCCTTCAAAGTGGCTGCCAAGAATGCCGAAGATGCTCGTGCTCGAGCTATGGGGATGCAAAAGGGGGTCAACATGGCTTTGAAGACTAGTGTGATTGATCATGATGAATATGCGGTAGAAGGTCTGGACTGTCCCGAAGATATAAAAAGGATCCACGGACAATACTTGGCTCTTTATGCAAGAAACTTTTGGAAAGATCCAGCCAAGGCTAAAGCTGAACTAGATCGCAAAAGTGGAGCCTATGGAAGAAAAGAAAATGGTCCCAAGCTGAGAACATGCTTTAATTGTGGTGACCGGCTGCACTTCGTAGCTGAGTGTCCATATCAAAGTAGAGAGGATAATGGAGGAAGACTCATTTTCAAGGACAAATCAAAAGCTCCACGTAAGAAACAGTTTGTAAAGAAGAATGCTCCTTTCAAGAAGCAACCAAAGATTGTTCTAGTAGCTCAAGAAGAATATTCATCGGGGAGTGAAGATGAGGACGAGGACGATATCTCTCAAGAGGTGGCTGCTATAGCCACCACATCTACATCAACATCTCTCTTCGACTCTCCGAACGAAAACATCATCAACAAGAATGCTACTTGCCTCATGGCAAGAAGCTCCGAGGTAACTTCTTCTAACTCTTCTTTTCCCAAGGCTATGATAGACATGGATGATCCTGCTAGTCTTAAGGTTAAAGAAGAGATTATTGCTTTGTATTATTTCTATACTAACTTGCAAGGTGAGCACAAAGTTCGTTTTGAGGCTCTTATGGATCAGCTGGCCCAAAACGAAGCACTCCTCGAAGAAAAGGGCAGAATTGAAAGGGAGGATGCAATGGAAATTGCATCCCTAAAACATGCTCTTGAAGAAGAAGAAGCTCGGGTCTCTCTTGAAGAGAGGCTTGAGTCTATGGAAGAGTCACATGAAGAAATTGTTACTAAACTCGTTAAGGAACGTGACAATGCTGTCACCAAGGCAAAGAAGTTAAAGAAGGAAAGGATTGACTTTGGGGCTGCTCATGATAGACTCTCCGAGGAATTGGAGAAACTTGACAATGCTCACAAGGCGTTGAAAAACGAGTTCTCTATTCTCAATGAGTCACATGATCAGCTTCAAAGTCGATTGGCCGAATATGATACTCCTAGCTCGTCCAACTCAACATATAGTAACAAGAAAAATGCTAGTGTGGAAAAAGGAGTGATCAAGGACATCACTACAAAGGACAAAGGTGTGCTTGATGAAGTTCTTGGCAAGCAAAGGTCAAATCATGGTAAAGAGGGACTTGGGTATTTCACCAAGTCCAAGAAGAAGAAAACCAAGAAGAACAAGACCAAGAATGTGCAATTAAAGACAAGCACTGCTGAGAAGGTTGTCACAAAAGACAAAACTAATAATATTGGTTTTGCAGGGTCTCACAATCCCAATTATGAACTCTTTTGTGATGATTATGGCGATGTTTATGCTTATTATGTTGGTCCTTTTAATGAATATATTGCTTGGTCTATTTGGGTCCCAAAGACCCTTGTTACTAACATGAAAGGATCCATTGAAAAATGGGTACCTAAAACCAAGAAGTAATTTTCTTGCAGGGCTATGCTTCCGGTGGGTCGAAATGGGTGCTGGATAGTGGCTGCACTAGTCATATGACCGGAAGCAAGGAGATCATCACGGAGATGCATCCAAATCTTGATAATATCACAGTCTCCTATGGTGATAAGTCTAAATCTCAGGTATTGGGTCTTGGCAAGGTTGTGGTTGCCCATGATATCTCTCTCGTGGACGTCATGCTTGTTGAGAACCTTGGCTACAATCTTCTTTCTGTTCGTGCCCTTGGCAAGATGGGTTTTGCTGTTTTTATCGATGATGATTTGGTGGTACTCTTATGGAGCAAGTCTCTAAAGGTCGCTTTCGTTGGATACGTCGAAAATGACCTGTATGTGGTGGACTTCTCGGGGAAAACCACTTCGGGTCCGATGTGTCTATTCGGAAAGGCCGACGTGGGCTGGCTATGGCATCACCGTTTAGCCCATGTCAACATGAGAACTTTGCAAAGTCTCCAAAAGGGTGGCCACATTCTTGGACTAAAAGACAATGTCTCCTTTGCCAAAGATCGTGTTTGCAGGGCTTGTGTTGAAGGAAAAATGCATGATTCTCCCCACAAGAGGAAGACTATTGTGTCATCAAAGAGGATCTTGGAATTACTCCATGTGGATTTATTTGGTCCTCCTTCTCATGCAAGTCTTGGTGGGAAGAAATATTGCTTGGTCATCGTCGATGATTACTCAAGATATACATGGGTATATTTCTTCAAGCTTAAAAGTGAGACTCAACAAACTATCATCGACTTTGCCAATGAAGTTCAACGTCAACACAATGTTCCCATCTTGGCAATTAGAAGTGACAACGGCACAGAATTCAAGAACTACACTTTAAACGAGTTTCTTAGCGAAGAGGGGATTAGACACCAATATTCCGCTGCGTACACCCCTCAACAAAATGGTGTATCCGAGAGGAAGAACCGGACTTTAATGGATATGGCAAGATCTATGCTAGCTGAATTCAAGTCTCCTTATAATTTTTGGGATGAAGCCATATCCACTGCTTGTCACTCATCAAACCGTCTCTACCTTCAGAAGATCTTGGACAAGACCCCATATGAAATACTTACCGGCAACAAACCCAACATCTCATACTTCAGGGTATTCGGGTGTAAGTGTTTCTTTCTTATTAAAGGTGTCCGTTTGTCAAAATTTGAATCCAAGGCTTTAGAAGGTATTTTTGTTGGTTACGGTGCCGAATCCCACACTTATAGAGTCTACAACAAGCTCACTGGGATTGTTGTAGAATCTTGTAGTGTGGAGTTCGATGAAAATAACGGCTCCTTTGTAGGGCAAGTTGATGTTTGTGATGCAGATGTTGAAATACCCCAAGATGCCATAAGAAGAATGGGCGTGGGATTTTTCCGCCCCATTGAGGAACCCCTTGTGGCGGATCGGGAAGGACAATGCTCCACACATGTGGAGCCCTCATCTACACAAGATCAACAAGCTCCTACTGTTGGAGACAATCCTGCACCAACACCACAATCTGCTGAAGACCATCTGTCCACTGGACAAGCTAGTAGTCCCAGGCCGGACTATCCGCCCCCTCCAAGGGGCGGACAATCCGCCCCTGGCACTCCAACTCGTACCAGGGGATCCGAAGGAGAA
Organism: Avena sativa; assembly: GCA_916181665.1. NCBI lineage: Eukaryota > Viridiplantae > Streptophyta > Magnoliopsida > Poales > Poaceae > Avena > Avena sativa. The sequence continues at coordinate 599,902,855 of OV702289.1, forward strand.
ATCAACATCTCTGAAGCTCCCAGGCCAGATTCTTCGGCCCCCAGGGGCGGAGTATCCGTCCATGGGTCTCCAAATCCAGTCAGGCTCTCTCAGGAAGATGGCTCTGGTACTTCACCTCCCAGGCCAGATAGTCCGGCCCCTCCAAGGGGCGGATTATCCGGGCCTGAAGAAAATGTTCAGCAACAATCTTCTGGCAGTAACGGTGACCAAGATCAAGGGCAAGGCAGTAATCAAGACAAGGATACAACAATTGAATCCACTCCTCCTAGAAACAATAAGGACATTGAGGCTCGTCGCAAGGCTCGTGCTGATCGCAACCTTGAACTAAGAGGTCACACTCTTGACAAGGTTGTTGGTGATCTACGACGAAGGGTATTCACTCGAAGTGAGCTTGCTAGCTTCTGTGATCATCAAGCTCACATTTCCATGGTTGAACCAAAGAAGGTTTTTGATGCTCTTGAAGACCCCGATTGGGTTGTTGCAATGCATGAAGAATTAAACAACTTCGAACGCAACAAAGTTTGGAAGCTCGTAGAAAAGCCAAAGGATTGCCGCAATGTTATCGGCACCAAGTGGATCTTCAAGAACAAACAGGATGAAAATGGCATTGTTGTGAGGAATAAAGCACGACTCGTGGCTCAAGGATTCTCTCAAGTAGAAGGAATTGATTTTGGCGAGACCTACGCTCCTGTGGCTCGCCTTGAGTCCATCTGTATCCTTCTTGCATATGCAGCCCATCATAATTTTAAATTACAACAAATGGATGTTAAGAGCGCTTTCCTTAATGGTCCTCTACATGAGTTAGTATACGTCAAGCAGCCCCCGGGGTTTGAGGACCCCAAATTTCTGAACCATGTCTACAGACTCGATAAGGCGCTCTATGGCCTTAAACAAGCCCCACGTGCGTGGTATGAGCACCTTAAAGAGCTTTTGCTAGACCGTGGATTCGAAGTTGGGAAAATCGATCCCACTCTTTTTACTAAGAAGGTTAATGGGGAGCTTTTTGTATGCCAACTTTATGTAGATGACATTATTTTTGGCTCTACTAACCAAGCTTTTAACGATGAATTTTCAAAGCTTATGACTGACAGGTTTGAGATGTCCATGATGGGTGAGCTCAGGTTCTTTCTTGGATTTGAAATCAAACAACTTAGAGAGGGAACCTTTATTAATCAAGCTAAGTACATCCAAGACATGCTCAAAAGTTTCAAGATGACGGATCTCAATGGCGTTGCTACCCCAATGCAAACAAAGTGTCATCTTGAGCTCAATCCCAAGGGTAAAGATGTGGATCAAAAGGTATACCGATCCATGATCGGCTCTCTCCTTTACCTCTGCGCATCTAGGCCCGATATCGTGTTAAGTGTAGGAGTGTGTGCAAGGTACCAAGCCGCTCCTAAAGAAAGCCACTTAGTGGCAGTCAAGCGAATCTTCCGATATTTGGTTCATTCCCCAAATTTTGGGTTATGGTATCCCAAGGGTTCAAGTTTCTCTCTATGTGGTTACACCGATTCAGATTGGGCTGGTGACAAAGATGATAGGAAATCAACCTCTGGTGCATGCCAATTCTTGGGCAGGTCTCTAGTGTGTTGGTCATCAAAGAAACAGAATTGTATTTCACTCTCAACCGCCGAAGCTGAATATGTTGCTGCTGCAAGTGCTTGTACTCAATTGTTATGGATGAGGCAAACTTTAAAGGAATATGGTGTCAATTGTGACAAAGTGCCTCTTTTATGCGACAATGAAAGTGCTATCAAAATTGCTTACAATCCCGTGCAGCATACGAGAACAAAACATATAGAGATTCGCAACCACTTTATTCGGGATCATGTTGCTCGTGGAGATATTGCTCTATCCTTTGTGAGCACGAAGAACCAACTTGCTGATATTTTCACGAAGCCCCTCGATGAAGCAAGATTTTGTTATTTGCGGAATGAGCTAAATATCATAGATTCAAGGAGCTTGGCTTAACTACCCTTGCACACTCACTTGCTCTTATTCATGTATTTGGTTTAGATGCGGACATAGACATAGGGGGAGTGTGGTCCTAATTAATTGGGCCAACCCTCCCCCCATAATGCCGAAAGCAAGTAAAATCATTTCCCTTAATATCATTTTGTGATATGTGGGTCATCGATGAGCATTGGTTTTGAACTCAAGATACATCTTCGCGGTGTCATGCCATGCGCTCCAACATGGTGGCTTCGGCCACCGCCCTCTTCCTTGAGAAGAGTTGGTTTTTCATGGGTTCCGTTGGATTTTCTTGCATATCTCTTGTTCTTATGGAAAACACACTCACATTTGGCTTTTGATTGATTTGATTCTTGCAAATTTGGGTGTGTAGTACCATCTCAATTTGATGCTCTCAACCCAAGCCTTTCTCCCCCTACGACGAGGATGAGGAGGAGTGATCTCCAGGGGCGTTAGCATCGCTCTTCTTCCTTTTTGGTGTTTCGATGCCAAAGGGGGAGAAGTAGTTCTATTAGGTCTCGTGGATTTGCAAGGGTTGGGCACAAGCTTTTTGATTTTAGTCGTTTTTATTTGCTTGCTTGTGCCTTTTCTAGAGTGAACTCAGTTGCTATTTATTTGTGTTTGTTTATGTAAGACTATGTCGTACTCCACAGTTTGGTACTATGTTTGGTATTCATGGAATTCTGGATTTATCTATTATGGACCCCATGGAATTCTGGAATTATGGAGCATATTTGATGGCATATGGATTCATGGGATTATCTATGTATGCCTTGGCTATATTCTCATTCCGGTGGTATGGCATTTTTTCCAAAACCTTAAAGTAATGTTCTCCCTAGTGTGTGTATTTGTATTTCATGCAAATCTTAAATATGCACACATCTAGGGGGAGCGTCTTTCTTCATTTAAGGTGGCATTTGCCGGTTTTTATTGCAAATCCTAGTATTGTCATCCAACACCAAAAAGGGGGAGATTGAAAGAACATTTCTTAATCCCTAGTGTTTTGTGTGTTAGATGACAATACCAAGGATCATTTAATGTGTGTTGAAGTGTTGCAGCTCTATTTGAGAATAAAGGGAAAAGGACTCTGCATTTGGGGGAGGATAATCCGGCCCCACCAGGGGCGGATAATCCGCCCCTCCCTTTGCCCAAGCAGGCGCAAGCCCCAGAAGGGGGGCGGAATTTTGGCCAGATTTTCCGGCCCCGCCGGATAATCCGCCCCTCAAGGGGGCCGGATAATCCGCCCCCCTGCTCATCGCTAAGGCGCAAGCCCTAGAGAGGGGACGGAGTTTTGGCCGGACTTTCCGGTCTGGCCGGATAATCCGCCCCTCAGGGGGGCCGGATTATCCCCCCCCCAAGAACTTCACCAAGCTTCACCAAGGTGCAAGCCCAGAGAGGGAGCAGAGTTTCCGCCGGAGAATCCGCCCTTGGGGCGGAGTTTTCCCAGGGGGCGGATAATCCGGCCCAAGTGGGGGGCGGATAATCCGCCCCCAAAGTTGTGCAACGGTTAGATCTGGGGAGGGGTATTTAATCCAGCCATCCCCCTCCTGCCAGAACTCTTGATTCATCTCGAAAAAGAACAGATCAGATCTAAACGCTTCATACAAGAGTGCTCCACCTAGATCCACCCAAAGGCCCCATCCCTTGGGGAATCAAAGGAGGAGAACTCGATCTTCATCATCAGCAATCAAGCGCTTCATCTCCTCTCCATTCATTTGGAGAACCTCCGATCTAGTATTTCTTGCAAATATCTAGATCCTCGTTTTTGTTTATATTGATAAACCTTGTTCTTGTGGCAGCTTGTTGTCATCCCGGGAGCCCCCAATTCGGTTGTGGGTGTGTGCCCCGATAGTTTTGTAAAAGGCACCAGTTCCCGCCTCGAAGGGATCCAATATTGGAGAAGGTGGATCAGGCCTCTCGTGGCGAGATCCATCGGAGAATAGGGTGAGGCCTATTGTGGCGTGGTGGTCTTAGAACCGCCCACCCCTCCAACGCAGATGTACTTCCCTTAACAAGGAAGGAATTGCGGTAAAACAAATCCCTGTGTCTCCGCGTGCTCCACTACGGTTTCCTCGCTCCTCTTTTACGTGCTTAGTAGTTAGGGCTACATATAGGAAAATTCTCGTAGTTGCATATCTAGAGAATTTACTTTGTGTCAAGCCTAAAATTGAAAAAGTATTAAAAATTGGTTAGCACCTATTCACCCCCCCCCCTCTAGGTGCCCATACGATCCATTTCAGCCTCCATACCCGATATTCAATAAAAGCTAAGTTTTCTCCATCGAGTCTCCATTTCAATTCTTTACTTTCATCATCATATCCTAATACTCGGGGGCTGCATTAACTAAAGCCTAGAACAATTGCACCTAATACTCGGGGGCTGCATCGTTAAACACATACTCAAAAACACTAAACGACTTTGAATGCTAGGACACTCAAAACACCATGATCAGAGTAGCTGATTAGGCCTAATAGGCATCAGGCTAATGAAAAGGTCTCGTGCAAAATATTAAATGCCAAGAGTCTTCACAAGCCTACATAACATTTACATCCAGAATTTCTTTGTTACAAGTATTTTACAAATAGACGTATTTTTTTACAAGGATCAACCCAACAGTTTCACAGGAAAATTAATGAATAAATATTCATTGGCTTTAAAGAGTTGGCGGGGATAGCCGCCGTGCAACTTCATAGTGCAGTGCCATGGACATGAGGCCACCTCTTGGTGGGTCCCCACCCAACCTCTTTAAGATCGATCATCGGATGGTGCACATGCACCCAGAAAAGAGCAAGTTTGGTAACCGCAACAAGCTGCATCCGAACGAATTTATGAATTTCCTCGCCTCGCCCAAATTTCTGCATTAGAGCTACAAGTCCTTGAGGCTGAGGATCCCTGGGAAACATCACATTATAAATCAATGTCAGTGCAAAACAACAACACTCGAAAAACTGGCCCACTTGAGAAGCTCTATCTTAAAGAAGGCTAGCACGTGACTCCGCTTGTGGTCCATCCAAAAGTCACTAACGGAACCTGAAGAAGCCTCACGAAGAGCGTTCAATTGGCCCTTATTTGTTGAGACTCAGCCACAATGTCTAATTATATGTCTGTAGAATACAAATGAAGATAGTCAATTACCAACAAAATACAAGGACTCGGGGGCTCTGTGAAAAAGCTTATACATCATATCTTTGCTCGCCCTCAAAATCTCTTCCAACATAAAGTTCGCTCTGAAGGGAATATGCCCAAGAGACAATAATAAAATGGTTATTATCTTATTCCATGTTTTATGATAAATGTTTATTTCTCATGCTAGAATTGTGTTAATCGGAAACCTTAATAAATGTGTGTGTAATAAACAAACCAGAGTTCCTAGTTATACTTCTCATTTAACTAGATTGTTGATTAACAGTCGATTAAGGTTTCCTGGTCATGAACATTGGATGTTGTTAATAACGAGATCATATGTTATAATAATGATATGTGAACATACACCCAAAGTAGATATAACAATACGATCTAGTCATTAAGTTTACATTTCTACATCAAACACATATGAAGTAGCCCTAATCCTTATACCATGAGATCATGTCAATCACCAACACCAGAAAAGTACTTTGATAACATCAAACATCACACCATAACAGGTTGACCATAAAGGTGGGTTCAGGTACTCCAAAAGTATTATATAGAGGCTCATGGATGAAGAATGAGATTTGTCCATCCTGATGATGAAGAGATATACTAACATAGGTATGATTACTTGGATGCTCATGGTTCACTACCCTATATTGGGTAAAAGGCTTACCGCCAATGAAGATTCCAGATGACGGACCAAGGAAGCAACCGACAAAGGTTTTGTTTGTATTAGGAAAGGAACTATAAACTGACATTGTGTTGGTATTGCAATCACGCGTGTATGAAACCTATCCACATACAGCTTTGAGACCCGGCCTATTATATATAGGACGGGAGAAGCCAAGCGAGGGTACCTTAATCTAGAAGACAACTTGTAATAGTGCGATTACTCAATATTCAGGCGACTTTGATCCCATTGTTTTCCTGATATCCGACGAAAATCCCCAGCGTTCTCTTTTCCATGAAACCCCAAGTCCATCACCATGGGCATTGCCGAGGTTACCCCTCGTCAATTGGCGTCATCTGTGGGAAACTTGAACGCTCGAACCGTGGATTCGACGGAACGCTCTCCACCAAGCATCAACTCGACGAAAGAAGATCCACGCCCACCCACCCAAGCAGGCAACCCGCAAAAATCACACCTTTCGGCCCTGATCGCATCAGAACCATAGGTGGAAAAAGTTACGCTTATGAAGGTACTAGCATGTTCCGTCGGATCCTCAATGGAAGTCGAAGCACAAATAGAAGCAGGCGACGAAAGCGAGCAAATCAAGGTGAATCTGGGGGATCTTGATGGTCTTTATGATAATCTCTCCTTCAGATCAGACCCACAGTTAACCCCACCACAAAAAGCAAGCCCAGCAAATTCGAAACACGAAGAAAGCAGTGAAAGCATCGACTTTGGAATTCGGATGGCGGAAGTCTACCCGGAACAAAAACTTATGGACTTCACTAGCTCATCATAGTGTCTCCATTGGTGCAAACGATGACGTTACCAGCCATACGTTGCCCAGCACCAAGTATGTGTGATCATAGGAGATGCTACGACCCAGCAAGACTCCAATAGTAACCCAATTCTTAATCTCGATGATATTCTTTCGAGCCATAATGCAGGAAGTGATGACAACGAAAGAAGTCGAGGAAACGGGGCAGACCCAGCAGTCAACCATGAAAATCGGGAAGAAGAACAACCACGCGGGGGTGAGAGGCAGACCCTTAGCTTACCAGCCACTGCATGGGAAAAGGCGAGAGCAGCAATTTCGGGTGCAGTCCCAATGACAATGGATGCTACCCACGAAGATCTATTGGCATACCAATATCTGCTCCATCGCAAAAAGAGAGACCTCCTCAGGATGCAAAGGCAACTCGACGAAAGGAAGAGGGTAGCTAAGGAATCTAGCCTACGGCGAGCACAGTTAAGCTTCACCCGAGGATCAAGGAGCATAACAGGAGGAGCATCGCCAAGAAGAGGAACGTCTAGATTATGAGATATCCCCAAAGAAGAGAGGAGCGGACTGATCCGAGACCTTGATCTATCATTTATATCGATAGACCAAGATGGAAATATTAAAGCAAAAACAGCTTAGGCGGCCATAGTGGCCGCACAAACATACCTAATCACAACAGAGCCCGCACCGAACGATCCTCGCACGGCCCTCCACCGCTCTTCCTTGATGAATCTCGGCTTGGTGGGAGAATCTCTCGTGCAAGCAAATAAAGGAACCACGAGGCAACCTGACATATCCCCATGCTGTCGCAGCAGCACTCGGCAAGGAGGTCACACCCGACGATCACGATCGCCACATTGGGTCCACTTTTTAGAGTCAGAACCGCGCACCGACACAAGAAACGACATCACCCAGCGAAGGATCAATCGATCCAGAGAAGAACGCAGCACCCGAGGATACCATGACGAAGAAAGTGAAGAAGAACAAGAATTATGCGGAGCCAGCTGCTTTACCCGACGGGTTCGCAAAACTCCGGTGCCAAAAGATTTTAAGTTACCCCAAGATCTACAAAAGTACGATGGCCTCCAAGAAGCCGAACCTTTGCTTACAGACTATCTGGCGACTATCAAATTACAAGGCGGATCCAAAGCTACAGCAATGCAAAGCCTGCAGCTGCACCTAACTGGTGAGGCACGCTCATAGCTAAAACAACTACTCGAAGATTCTATTAGCAGTTGGAATGATATTGTGGACAAATTTATCAGAAACTTCCAGTCTACATTCAAGCGACCCGCGTCTTTTGGAGCAATTGCAGGCCTACAAACAAAAGCTAAGAGAATCAATACGAGCCTTCATCCAATGATGGAACATTACAGAAAATTCGGCTAAAGCAATATCTGACGAGAGAGCAATCGATGCCTTCAATGATGGACTTCGTCGACAGGAGTTCATTGAAGAACTAGGACGAACCAAGCCAAGGACAATTTCACAGCTGATGGAAATAGCCAATCATTGGGCGATGGAGTGGACGCAGTACACAACAAAAGGGCTTGTTCACCTGACGATAGAGACAGGCGCAACAACAACCGGAGACGATGAACCAATGATGGATACCATACACCCAGTTACGTTGCAGCGAGTTTTTCTAGAGGGGATAACCGACGAAGTGATGACTACAACAACGGATATCGTGGCAATAGGGACAGCATCGGTGAAATCTAGTCGTGGCAATGATACTAGTCGACGAATCGAGACCCACCCATGTCAACATGACAAATGTTGGAAGGACCCTGCAATATGCACTACTACGTCGTCTCAACAGGGAAAAGGTGATCAAATCACCTCCTAAAGGACTGCCAAACATTCTTGAAAATGCAAGAACTATGCAACGCAAGGGCAGCCGAAGAAGCAAACAGAGACTATGCTACTGCACCTGGCGCTCTGACCAACGGTGCTCCACCTCCACCACAGGGGCATCCGCCAGCAAGGCAGCTGCAAAGTACAATACACCAAGACAACGAATATCCCAGATCAAAGGGAGCAATGTTAATGATACAAAAGGGGCCACCCTCTGACAGAACACATAAATTGATCACTAGACAAGTAAACTTGGCAGTAACAAAGCCACCTCCTACATCGGAGTACCTCCATTGGTCGGAACAAGAAATTACTTTTAGCAGAGTTGATCATCCATTACGGGTTCCTCAACTAGGCCATTCAGCATTAATAGTGGAAGCGCAAATCGGCGGGTTCGACATGAGCAAAGTATTCTTTGATGTAGGAAGCAGCATCAACCTGATTTACGCCAAAACTCTGCGGGCCATGAACTGTTCCATGACGAACCTAGCACCAACACACACAACCTTCCATGGGATAGTTCCAGGAAAAGCTGAAATTCCATTGGGCAAAGTTCATCTCGACATAGTCTTCGGGTCAATGACTAACTTTAGGCGAGAAAAGCTGGAATTCAAAGTCATGGACTGGCCATCTCAGTACCACGCGATCCTGGGACGACCAGCTTTCGCTAGGTTCATGGCAATACCTCACTATGCATACCTGGTGCTAAAAATGCTAGCCCCCAACAGGGTCATAACAGTCAAAGGAAGCTTCAGTCGTGCAGATAGCTGCGATCGAGAATTCGACAAAATCTCGGAATCTTTCGGGATGGAGGCGGAGCTCGGACAGCTGAAGTTAGTGGATGAAGAGTCGACACACGAAGGGCACACCCGCAAAAAGAAAATATCGTAAGATCAAGCACACAACAGTCTCGCAAAAACAACCTATGCAGCCTCCAATATAGGTCCCGCATAGGAAAACCCACTGATCAACAAAATGAAGAGCACCATGACGAGGAGCATTATGAAGAACCCCAACGACAGAAGCCGAAGTTCCTTCAAAAAACTTCATCTAGACGTACTTTATATTCAATAAAAGGCCAACGGCCAGGCGATCACGCCCTCGCAATGTACTTATATCCATGATTATCAATAAACAAGAAAAGTATTCCACGACATACAAACTTCCATGGCACGAGAACATTAGTTCGTCGGGTCCTCAAATCAAAAAGAGTACATCATGAAATCAAAATCTCGTATAGAACATACGACCTTTTTTGATAAATGTCTATACAATATTTTGACTATACAATACAAGGTTGCACAAACAGGCAGTCAGATCTCAAAGTTAACAAAAAATTCTTCGCCTGCTTCTAAGCATCTACGCACAATCCTAATGGAGGGTCTACGAGCGGCGGAGTAATGCGGCGCCATATAAACGAGGCCACCATTAGGAGGAGGAGGAAGACCTAAAGATACAATATCTAGATCTAACATTGGATGATGCGCATGCACCCACAAAAGCGCAAGCATGGCACCCGACACAAGTTGAAGCTTCACGTAGTGGTGAATCCTTTCACCTTGCCGAAATTTTACAACCAACTTCGCCAAGGTCTGAGGGTGAGGATCCCGAGGAAACATGGCATTGTAAACAATGGCCAAAGATCTGTGGAAGCACTCGACGAACTGCTCCAACTCCGATAGGCGATCCTGAAGCAACACCACAGTATAGACGTGAAGAAGATCAGTCCAGAAGTTTGTGTCAGAATTTTGGAAGGCGCGGCTGCGCAGACGTTGGATCTCCTCCCTCTCACACAATCGAATACCTACAAAGACGGGAAGACAATATCAATTTCCTTCCAATCAGAAAAAGCAACCGAGGAAAGAGGAGAAACACTCACATAACAGCTTCTCGCTCGCCCTAGAAATTTCTTCCAAGAAAAAAGCCTCATGGTTGAGGGATTGGCGTGTTTTCGATTGGGAAACATCCACCATCGGTTGAAAGTTTTCCTTCAAGTTTTTTCACCTGCTCTATCTTTTCAGCATACAATGGTGGGTCCACAGTACACACGATGGTGGAACTGGCCACACCTATCATAGAGGAAGATGGAGCAGCATCCGACAGTTACACAGAGCCAGAAGGAGCCGGTGGATCATTCAAAATGTGGCAAAGCAAAAAGATATGAAACGTTTACCGTGCAAAAGCAAGCTCATACACATATATTAAAAAGTTGCCTTCTTGTAAAAAGAAGCAAGGAAGAGACGGGTAAATTTAAGGTTCATTATAAATACAGCATGGGAGACACGATAAAGGTTACAAAACAAATCCTACGAAGACGTGTCGTTCAAAGACAGGGTGGCGCTAGTGGAAGGAGCACTAGCTACAGCAGCAATAGGGGTAGCCGAAGAAGGAGCACCTGCCGTAGCAGGGGCAGCCGAAGAAGGGGCAGCCAGGTTCTCTGAACCCGAGCCCAGACCTAGGAGCAACCAATAATATTTTCTGGCCCTTTTAATATGCGGCTTCAGGTCAATTTCTTGGCCGCTAGGGGTGACTGGGACAGAGGAGCTAACCTTCTCCCAGTCGACCTTCTTGCCGTGCGCCATCGCCAGGGACATCGAAGTTTCCGCACCACTCCTTGACTGCGTCAAGCTATAACCAACAAGGGGGGCGGGATCAGCACCGAAGACGGTGACAAGGTTATTTAGGTTGTTCGGCACATCCTTAGTTGGAAATATTTCAGCATAAAGATTCTTGAAGGCACGGCGGGAGCGGACAAGAAGGTTGCTCCCACGAACGCTGATATCCTCCAAGATGCTAACATCATCCGACAATGGATCAACCTTCTTATTGTCATTCAATGTCAGGTTCTGGCCAGTCAGTTCTGAAACAAAAAAGGGAAGAAAGGATTAATAACCAAAGGAAAGAAACAAAACAAAGATGCACAAAAGACAAAAACTTACGGGTCAACGAATCATTGACGGCCTCTAGGCGTTGTCGCAGATTTGCATCTCGAAGAGCGGCTTGCTTGGCCACTTCTTCAGCATCAGCTTTGGCCTTCTGATTGGCCTCCTCTAAAGCCCCTTCAGCGGCTCGAAGTCTAGCCTCAAGATCATCGGCGCACTTCATCGCCTCATGCCGAATAACTTCGGCTTGCTTGGCAGCGGCTGTGTGAGTAAATCAAAAAATGAGGAAGAACATTTCACAAAGAGATTACAAAGATGATCAACACATACCCTTCAGTTCTTCGGCTTCATCACGGATCCTTATAAAATGAGAGGCCATACCGACCATCTCACGCATCAAAGGCTGATCAAAGAAACATCACATCAATAGGATATGAAGGCAAAATAAAAAGGTTACGGGAAGGAAATTTCTGAAATACAAAGTGACTTACATCCTTCATATCCACGTCAACAGGATCCTCAGATATCACCACCCCTTTGCCCGCCATTTTTTTCTTTTTTGCGGCGGTGGCTTGGATGAAGTGGCAACATCTTTCTGGATGACTTTCTCCACAGGAGACAGGATTTTTTCTTTCGGCTCCACCGATGGCGGAGGAGATTTCTTCGCGGAGTAGCCCACATATGTGCGAAGAGGAGAAGCGGGAGGATCTTCATCATCACTACAAAAGAACAACACAACTGGAACAAGAATCAGCAGTAAAACCACCCGGTAAAACAGAAAAAGAAGTAATCAAATACTTACGAAGACACATCCTACGCAAGGCGGAATAAATTCAGCTGGGCCAGAGTAGCCGCGATCGGAAAAGCACCGAAAGGCTTGGAAGTAGTCGAGTCATCGAAATCCTCGACCCTTTCCACGACATAAGGTCATTTCCTCTTTGCACCGGCACGCTCAATGTGGAAATCTCTAGAGCCAGCTGAAGGAAGATATTGTGTCTTTGAAGAAGAATTGGATGCACAGCATTCCCCCTCCTCATCCGCGGTAGACCCAGTCATAGGGAGATCGTTGGATACAGAGGGGTGGAAAGGGGGCTCACAACTTCCAGGAAGGGGAGGAAGTGAGCTCAGATGATAAAAATCCTACACAAAACAGAAGACATAAAAAATGCTAGTCCTTGATAAAAGCAAAAGTGTATCTACAAACAGAAGAATGGAAAAGATGAAAGCAAGGAAATTTACCTCAGGGAGCCGGTTTTTCTTACCAAACGGCTCCACAAGACAGGTTGACGAAACCGAGCTTTTCTTGGTTAGAGTGGTGAAGCTCTTGACCCTTTTATCATACACCTTGAGGGCAAGGTCTTCCAAGTAAATCCTCATTGGATCCTTCCTCCCGGTGTACGCCCACATGCCAGAAAGACGGGCTTGAAGCGGTTGGATGCGGATCCGCAAAAAGTATGCCAAGATCTGAAGACCCGACAATTCTTTGCCAACTTCGTGCCGAAATTTGGATATGCGATCAATATGGGGCTGGATTTCCGCCATTTCTTTGGCAGAAGGATGCTGATCCCTGGAATCAAATTTGCGGCAGGTTTTCCTAGGATCAAAGGGGGCTAACCAGAAAGATTGGCCCTCAAGAAGTTGATCTCTGACATAAAACCACTTGGATTTCCAGCCTTGGACAGAATCAGTGAGTTTGAAATCAAAGTAATCAACGTCCGAACAGATAGATAAAATGGCACCACCAACATCATGGACAATGGTGTCAGTGGCGTTACGACGAACATAAAAGAAGTGTTTCCAAAGGCCCCAATGGAGATGAATCCCAAGAAAACACTCACAAAGAGTGACGAAACAAGCAACGTGGAGAATAGAGTTGGGCATGATTTGATACAGCTGCACGCCATAGACTAACAAAATGCCACGAAGAAATTCGTGGATAGGAAGATAAAGACCGTGGAAGAGGAAAGAGAGGAACATTACCCTCCAGCCAGGCTCGGGGATGGGCAAATCCTCGTCCCAGGAAGTTTGAAGGCACCCTCCGTCAGATGGCTGGAGTTCCGTGCCTCACGGAGCTCCCGCGATCTACACTTGGAAGGATCCCATCCGACAGCCCTCTTCCTAGTGGCCTTTGTGACAGCGGCAGAAGTTCCAGCAGCCTTCTTTTGCCCATGGTGGCCAAAGGGGAACACGAGCACAAAAACTGGAAGTTTTTTCAAGGGAACAAGAGCAGGGGTTCGCAAGGGGGCAAGAGCGCAAGGAAGAAGATGGAGTAGAGGAAGGTGAGTAAAACAGTAAAACACACCTCCTCTCCCTTATAAAGAGGAAAGACGTAAGGTCTGAACCGTTCGATGCAAAATCGAACCGGCAGAAGGTCGCACGATGGTGACACGTGTTACAAAGATTCCATAAAGGAAAAGTTTAAAGAAGTTATGGTTGCGGTAAAAATGGAGGACATCGTGTGACGCCTCGATTTTCGAGTGGAGAGGGGACGTGCAGTCAAAAATCTCCGTTGAATACGCTATCATGCGTCATCATTACTGCTGCATGGGGCCACGTTCGACACGTCCTGTCAGGGCGTGTTCTTCTGAAAATCAACAACATAAGATACATCATCACTGACGTCACAGAGGAAGTGTTGCAGAAATTGCAGCTCACCATTTGAAATACGACCTGAGCAAACAAAAATCGGAGCCGAAGTAATTTCCTCCAAGAACTGTTCTGAGACTACAATCAAATATATAATATTATGACTGTAGCCTCGGGGGTTACTCCTATCGGGAGCACTGGTCGTGCACCCGACAAAAATTGCAGAAGCACTGGTGCCATAAACATAAGTTTTCGAGCCTATGTTTTGATACATATATCTAAACATAGCCTCAGGGGATACTCCTATTAGAAGCACTGGCGTGCACCTGATAAAGAAAAACATACGAAACATTCATTGACAAGATAATCCTATTGGGAGTAGTTGCAAAAAAGAAAAAGTTCTTCAGCCGCTACAAAACAAAAAAATCTTGGATCACACCCAACGCGATAAAAATCTGAATGCCGTGTTCATAAGCATGAAGGTAAGACCCTAGGATTCGTCCTGTGTGTCCTGGTAACCACACAAGAATGTGCTCTGCCAGTAAAATATCTGTATCAACGATACGATGAAAAATCCCGACGGACGCGTTGGGTACCTGATAAATATAAAAACTGGAATTCAGTATTCGGTAAGACCTCAGCGGCTCGAACTAAATTATGCCAGTAGTAAATTTCGGATTCAAGCCTGTGGACTTGAATTTGATGTAGGACAACCTTGTTTTTGCCCAGGAGCAATTAACTAATTCCTGATCCGTCGAAAGCATCAGACTAGTTGTACCAAAATCCCTACAAAAATGAAATTTGAGAAGGGAAAAAGAAACTTTGAGACTCAACCTGAAACCGCGGTTCAAGTAGAGTCTCAGGGGTTACTAACATAGGTATGATTACTCGGATGCTCATGGTTCGCTACCCTATATTGGGTAAAAGGCTTACGACCCATGAAGATTCCGGATGACGGCCCAAGGAAGGAACCGACAAAGGTTTTGTTTGTATTAGGAAAGGAACTATAAACTGACAATGTGTTGGTATTGCAATCACGCATGTATAAAACCTATCCGCATATAGCTTTGAGACCTGTCCTATTATATATAGGACGGGAGAATCCCAAGCGAGGGTACCTTAATCTAGAAGACAACTTGTAATAGTGCGATTACTCAATATTCAGGCGACTTTGATCCCATTGTTTTCCTGATATCCGACGAAAATCACTAGCATTCTCTTTTCCACGAAACCCCAAGTCCATCATCATGGGCATTGCCGAGGTTACCCCTCGTCATATACTCTAGGCCCTCTCGATGATATCACACAACTACCACTTGCAAGCATGTGATTAGGTCACAGGGATGTTATATCATGGAACGAGTAAAGAGTTCTTGTCGGGAACAAGATCGAACTAGGGTATGGTTGATACCTATTATCAGATCTCGGACAAGTAAAACATCATGAGAAAACAGGAATTGGGTATGGCATTAAAGGTTCACACAATCACAAGAGTTATCGTTCAATGTGTGGGAGTCAGTATGTATCTCCAGGTCCCGCTGCTGATTATTGATCAGAGAAGTATATCTATCATGTATGCATTATTCACGAACCATAGGGTGACACACTTAAGGTATACTGACACTAATGGGTGGAAAAAACATATTAGCGAAAGGTTTTGTTAGAGCTAGAATTGTTTTGATGATCACCGTGATTGTTTCGGATCAAATTGCCAAAATTAGTTTCTGATGTGATATCGAAATAATGGAAGGTGTTTTATGAAAATGTTTGATAACTAAAGTAATTAACAAATTTCTGAATAAAATAAATAATTTTTTTTTTAGTTATGAGATAATGCATTTAATTTAGTGGGCATTAAATGCAAGTGAGTGGAGAGGGGAATTATGTGAGTGGAGTGTGCACCCACATGAATCAGGGAGAGGTGCGGGCACCCACCATGGCCATCCAGCCATGGCATTGGGGCTACGCTCCCTCCCTATAAAAGGATCCGATTCCCTTCTCCCCATTTGCACCACCTCCTCGTGAAGCTTCTCTTCCCCCTCTAGCAATTTCCCATGGCTTCGTATTAGTGAAGTACATGTTCTAGTGGTTTCTCTAGAGAAAGATCTACTGCTTCAGCTGCTCTGCTGGAGTGTGGGCGTGGAGGTTGTCAGGAGCCAGATGTGTGCCTAAGCACGGATATGGTTTGCGATGCTCTTCAACTCAATCTTGAGATCGGCAAGTGATCAACTACATCAATAATGAAATGAGTTTTCATAAAAGGCTTATGGTCTTCGAGGGTAAGTTATTCTAGTTCCCCCTTACTCGTTACTAGCATCTACTCGATTTGATCTTGGCGTAATTAGGCGTTCTTATCATAGGAATTTTTTGTTTTCTATGTTGTGAAGCCTTTAATGGTATTCGAGCTATATCTGTGCGTAAATGTTCTGGACGAGTAGAACACATGTGGATGTGGGTGTTGATGATCATGTTATTGCAACTTTTTGTGTATATTGGAACTTAGTGGCATAGTGGGATGAAGCGGCCCAGATTAACTTTACATGTCCTCGCACAAGAGACCTGTTCCACGCTTGACATGCAACTAGTTTTGCATAAGTGGCTAGCGTGTGTCAGTCTCTCCCACTATAGTTAAGGTCTAATCTACAACGGGTTGTTAATAAAAAATGTATCCCCATTGTGGTTTGAAGTTCGTAGGTATGAATGGTTATGTCTTCGTAATCCCGAAGCCACGTAAAATATGCAAAAGTAAATTAGAGGCGTCTAACTTGTTTTTGCAGGGCATGTGATGTGATATGGTTAAACGTTACAAATTTTATGTATGCGATGATAATATTTGTAAGTTATGACAACTGGTTGGAGCCATATGGTTGTTTTATTATTTTATGGCATGCATGCTGAAAATGGAAATCCATGTAATATATACATTAGTGGAGAACAACCAAGATGGTGGCACCGTAGACCTTGGAGACACGCTGGTGGAATGATATTGATCATACCATGGAGCACAAAATGGAGATCAAGTGTAAGAAAGGACCATCTCATATCACATTATTTATGCATGTGATGTTTATCCCTTTTCTACATCTTATTTATGCTTATGTCTTGTTTAAATCTTGGCGGTAGCATTATAAGATGATCCCTCTGACTTAATATCAAGATAAGAAATGTGTTCTTCCTTAAGTATGCACCATTAGTAAAGTTTGTTGTTTCGAAGCACCACGTGATGATTGGGTGTGATAGAATCTACCTTCGCATACAATGGGTGTAAGAAAGATTTACACACGCGGATACTATGGTTCTACTTGGTGAGCCTAGCATGTACAGACATGGCCTCGGAACACGAACCTATAGGTAAATCATGAGGCATATAGTTTATATGATGACCATATCGATGCTCGCCTTTGCATCTGAACCAATTCATGTGATGATCAGTCTTTGTATAGTGAATTTGGTTCATGTAATCACCAAAATGACTCGAGGGATGTTGTTTTTGAGTGGGAGTTCACATAGTGATATGATTAAAGTTGAATTCAATTTATCTTAAACTAAATCAATGTTAATTTGCATCGTTTGTTGTAGTCACTAGCATTTGTTTACTACATTGCGCTTAGTTTAAATTGAGATAATAGAACTACAAAATTCTAGATATTTAACTTTACGAACTAGTATCGTACAGTTTTGAGTGTCAGTCGAAAGTTTAAAAGTCATATTGCAAACTTTCAGCAGACTCCGCTTACTCCATGAAGTCTAATAAGTGGTATTAAATCAAGAGTAATAATTTCAACATTGGTATCTAAATATCATGCTTGCCTCCATGATCCTTGATATTCGAAAATTATTTTAGTATCAAGGTTATATAGGAGCTGAAAAAAATTAGAAACCATCATGTTTGGAAGATATTGTGATATCTAAAATAATGTTGGTTGCAATACGATAGAATATAATTTTAGTAAGATACATGTTCTCATATTGTATGAGAATTTGAGAAGGTTAGAGACATTAGGCGTCCTGATCTCCCAAAAGGTTTTGGGAACTAATATTACACTCATTATTCACCCTTATAGGCTTTAGTATCTTGATCATGAAAATTATCATGATAGGATGAATAAAATATGTAGGTAAAATGTTTACTACACTAAAAAGATTACTAAAGAATGGAATTTGGAAGAACGCCAAACATTTGATGATGGTGATACACATAAAAGTGCAAGTCCAAGGGTAACAGTGTTTGACTAACATGCTTTGGACTATGTGTCATGTGTATGGCACCACTGTTGATGTTTATAGATTCTTCTAAAAAGGAAAGGAAATGTTGAAAGAGAATTTGGGAAATATTTGGTAGAAAAGAGAAGAATGAAAATGTCCAGCTTAGGTATATAGACGATATACATGTTGTGGGTGTATTCTTTGACTGTTAAACAATGTGGTTATTTGGTATTGTATACTAGATTAGTTGGTGTGAAGTGTCATACATGACAACATAATTCATGAACTGCAATGGCCTAAGTAACTAGCAAGAGAATATGGGATGATGTTCATCAGAAACAAATAAATTGTTGTTGTATTTCTTGTTGACATCTAACCTAGCCTTCAAGATTTGTCTTAATAATTGTTATTTTGTTCCGGTATTATGAGAATAATGTTTAGTCAAATAATTATCATATTCCATAGAAGATGGATGGACTCTTACAAGTCTAGTTGGAGAAATCACATCCATAACAGTAATGCTAATGTGTTACAAGACAAATGACTAAAAGATCACTTATGAGTGACATCGCCTTTTACATTATATTGGAAATAAAACATGAAGAAACTCCATGTTGATGGATTTTTGGAGTCTTTGAGTTTGAGCAATTTATGCTTGTGAGAATTTCTTGGAGATAATTAAAATTTGTTCATAGTCCAAAGAAGAACAAATGACTAACCTATTGGACATTGTATATGGTTTTGTATATACTCCATTATGTGTAGCCATGAGCAATGGATTTCAACTTCATATGCTTTCTATGGAAAATTGAGTGGATATATGTGTGTATTTACTTCATAAGGAAGAAGAAGGAAGAATTATGAGATATTTGAAACATGTTCAAAGACTTTCAAGATGAAGTGGAAAATCATTGTAATAATAAAATAAATAATTTATGATTGGATCATAAAGGAAGATATTTGAGTTACGGATTTTAGCAAACACCTAAGATTTGAGGAATTGTTCCATTGTTTTGCGTTTCCCAAAACAATATAGGAGTATGGAGTGTTCGAAATATGTAATCAAACCTTGTTTGACATGGTAAAATCAAAGGTGTCATTTATAAAACTGCCATTATGTTTTAAGGATTAAATCTTTAGAGACTACCGCTTTTAAACTTAAAAGAGCGCCATCATGATCTGTTGAATTGACTTCATATGAATTATGACTTGGGATAAAACACGAGTTGTCTTTTCTTAATTTTTGGTATGCTAGGCATAAGTAAAACATTTACAAGAAAAGTTGGATAAGCATGTCTTTGTAGGTTATCCCAAAAAATTGTCGAGTATTCCTCCATAACACCAAAGACAAAAGTGTTTGTCACTTAGAACATTAAGTTTCTTGAGAAGGAATTTTTCACAAAAAGTTATGTGGGAGGACAATAGAACTTTGATTAGTTTGATGAAGCTGAGCAACATGTGCTAAGTAGCGCAGTGCTAGAAAGTGTCCCAGAGGCATCCACAATGCTCATGGTTCCCGTGCCTCAAAGGTTGTGGTCATGGATATCTAAGTTACTATTGAACCGCATAGGTCAGGTAAAACAATCAAATAGTAAGATTTGAGATTGAATCATTATTGTTTGACAATGATGAACTGACTACATACAAAGAAGCAATGATGGGCCTGACTCCACCAAATGGCTAGAAGCCATAAAATCCATGATAGTTCGATACACGAGAAACCAAGTTTCTGAACTTGGATGACCCTCTGGAAGGCATGAAGCCTATCATCTGTATTTGGATCTATAAATATATACATGGATGTTTCACATCTATGAAATAGTTGACATGTCAGAAAATATTTTGCTACAATGTTCAAGGAGTTGACTACGACAAGATTCGATCTATCGTAGCGATATTTAGTCTAGACGGATTATTGTAGCAACCACTACATATATCTATTTGGTATATGGTAGTTGAACAAACAAAGCAACATTCTTCTAATAGAATGGTTACCAAAGGATGTGTACGTGACATGACCCAAAGGATTTTGTTAATCCAAAGGATGCTAAAAGGGTATACAAACTTCATTGGTTCAAGTAAGCATCGCGGAGTTGGAATCTTCACCATGATGAAAAAGGTTAAAAGGTTTAATTTCATTAGAGATGATGAAGATGCTTGCATTTGTAAGAAATTAAGTGGGATCACTAAGACACATTTCTAATACATTATATAGAATACATGTTCTTGATTGGAAATGATGTATGTTTTATTGACACATAGGTTAAGAATTTCATTAAAATTAAGATTTCGATGAAAGACTAAGGAAAAACCAGAATATTGGACATCAAAGTGTATATATATCGAATGAGACATTAATAAGGTTGTGCAAAATGTACATATATGAAATATTGAATGAGTTCAATATGGAAACAACGAGAAAGGTTTGCCGCATGGAAAAGGTTGAAACGAGATTCAAGTGTTTTGACACTTGGTGAGTAAAATCACATGAACATATTGATTAATCTTATTGTGATACGTACATATCCAGATATGTCCTATGCACTAAATATTATGAGCATATACCAGGGTGACTCATAAGATGATCATTGGACAATAGTAAGTATATTCTTATGATCTTTGGTAGAACGGAAAATATGTTCTGTATGTAGAGGTCACAGATAGTTCACTGTAAAGTATTACATTGGTATTAGATAGATAATTCATTGTAAATGTTAAATTGGTACTAGTTTTGTCACAATATACAAATTAAGTTTATCTCAATTTAGACTATAGGTTAAGGTGGCACAATGTAATGGAAGAAAGTTCCATGATGGATTTGGATAAGTTCCAAAGTTAAAGACATTGTGGCAGATACTACAACAAATTCTAAGTATATGATTGCTCTAGTAGCATCTAAGGAAGGCATTTGTGTCAAGAAGTTTTCTAATCAAACTAGGTGTAGTTCCAAGAGGGATTATAGTATAAAGATCTATTGTATGACAATAGTATCAACATGTTTTAACCCAAGGAAATAAGGTCTCACCAAAGGACCAAATTTATACAATGCCATCTCATTTGAGAATGAGTGATGCATATAGATGCAAAGACATGCAAATACACATGGACCTGAAAGCATCAGATCTGGATATTAGGTTTACAACAAAGTAACACATATGAACAAAACGAAAAGCCATAGGTGTTACATGTGCAAGTTCAACTAGATTATTGACTCTAGTGCAAGTGGTAGACTGAAGGGAATATTCCAAAGAGGCAATAATAAAATGGTTATTATCTTATTCCATGTTTTATGATAAATGTTTATTTCTCATGCTAGAATTGTATTAATCGGAAACGTTAATACATGTGTGTTTAATAAACAAACCAAAGTTCCTAGTTATGCCACTCATTTAACTAGCTCGGTGATTAACAAATGGTCAAGGTTTCCTAATCATGAACATTGGATGTTGTTAATAAGAGGGTCATATCATTAAAAGAATGATATGATGAACATACACCCAAAGTAGATATAGCAATACAATCTAGTCATTAAGTTTAGATTGCTACATCAAACAAATACTAACATGGGTATGACTTATTGGGTCGCCATGATTAGTTACCTAGGGCATAAGAAGGCCTGCAACCCACAAAGCATGAGAAGAGTAAGAGAGTCCAGGAAGCATCCGACAAACAAAAGTTTTTGGCAATCAAGAAAGAAGTGCAAACCGACATAATAGTAGTGGTGTAATCATAATATGTAACCTATCCGTATACAGCTTCAGGACCTAGCCTCTCATATAAAGGCTGGTAGGATCCAACGGAGAGGGATCTTAGCTTCTAAAAATCTGCATCCCGCCATGAGATATACCATAACTAGCAAACCGGTGACTTTGTAATCATATTATCCACAATAATTAGACGAGTTTGACTCCATTGTTTGTCTTATTAGCCAACGAAATACCCAACATTCTCTTTTCCATGAAACCCTAAATCCATAACCATGGGCATTGCCTAAGTTACCCCTTGTCACATACAAAGTAGTCCTAATCCTTAGACCATTAGATCATGTCAATCACTAACACCGAAAGAGTACTTTGATAACATCAAACGTCACACCATGATAGGGTGACTATAAACATGGGTTTAGGTACTCTGAAAGTATTTTGTAGAGGCTCATGGATCAAGAGTGGGATTTGTACATCCTGATGATGGAGATATGTACTCCAGGCCCTCTTGGTGATATCACATCATTACCGCTTGTAAGCATGTGACTAGGTCACAGGGATGTTATATCACAGAACGAGTCGAGATCGAACTAGGGTATGGTTGGTACCTGTGATCAGATCTCGGACAAGTAAAACATCGCGAGACAAAAGGAGTTGGTTACGACATTAAAGGTTCACACGATCACACGACTTATCGTTGAATGTGTGGGAGTCAATACGGATCTCCAGGTCCCGCTGGTGATTATTGGTCAGAGAAGTGTCTCTATCATGTCTGCATTATTCGCGAACCGTAGGGTGACACACTTAAGGTATACAGACACAAATGGGCGGATAAAACATATCAGAGAAAGGTTTTGTTAGAGCTGGAGTTGTTTCGATGATCACCAGAATTGTTTCGGGTCAAATTGCTAAAATTGGTTTCAGATGTGATATCGAAATAATGGAAGGGGTTTTATGAAAATGTTTGCTAACTAAAGTAATTAAAAAAATTCTGAATAAAATAAATAAAAATTGTTTTTATTTATGAGAGAATGCATGTAATTTAGTGGACATTAAATGCAAGTGAGTGGAGTGGGGAATTATGTAAGTGGGGTGTCCACCCACATGAATGAGGGAGAGGTGGGGGCACCCATCATGGCTGGCCTGCCATGGCCTTGGGGCTGCGCCCCTACCCTATAAAAGGAGCCCATTCCCTCCTCTCCATTTGCACCACCTCCTCGTGAAGGTTCTCTTCACCCTCTAGCATTACCCCATGGCTTTGGATTAGCGAAGTACATGTTCTAGTGGTTTCTTTGGAGAAAGATCTGTTGGTTCAGTTGCTCTGCTAGAGTGTGGGCGCGGAGGTTTTCAGGAGCCAGAAGTGTGCCTGAGCATGGATGCCCTGCTGGTTTGCGATGCTCTTCAACTCGATCTTGAGATCGTCAAGTGATCGACTATATTAATAACGAAATTAGTTTTCGTAAAAGGCTTTCGGTCTTTGAGGGTAAGTTATTCTGGTTACGCCCTTACTCATTATTAGAATCTACTAGATTAGATCTTGGCATAATTAGGCGTTCTTATCATAGAATTTTTTCTATGATGTGAACCCTTCACTCTTGTTTGTCTGCCCTTTGAGATTTCGAGTTGGAGACAACAACATTATCCTTTACAACCCGAAGCTCATCTTCCAGCTGCTTAATGCGATGGATTTTCTCGGAATATAACAAAGGATCTACAACTCGGGTGATGGTGTTGGCATTTTCGAGTGCACCTCTTATGGATATTTCTTGGCCTAATGAGCTGAGCATAGTTGATGGAGGGATAGAGTTATCATTCACCATCTAAAGAAGGAAAAGGGAAAAACTCAAAAAGAAGGTTCATCGGAAGCAACAAAACAAGTAGGAAAAACATTCAAAATCAAGCGATATGCACCACAAAAGATAGACATCTTCCAGATCGTAGGTCAAGCCATACATATGGCAGGTTCTTTACAAGTACAAAAGAAACATTAATCTAAACTCTAGCGCTAGTCGTAGGGGCAGCATTGAATGAGGGTGCATCACCCAAAGCTTTCGCAACGAGGGCTTCCTGCGCCTCTACCATGGCAAGGAGCAGCTTATAAAACTTCTTCGTCTTCTTAAAATAGGGCTTGAGGGGGACCTCTTCATCTGCTTCATTTTTTGGAGGATTTCTCTCTATCTTCTCTCTCTTGTAACTGCAGCCCTGAGTCAAGGCTCCATGTGCAAGAGAGTGCTTTGTTGTGGAACACCATTGTGTTGTAGATATTTGGCCAAAAGATCTACTTCCGGACACTCGAATTGATCGGAGAATCGGAGGTTGTCATTGTGCACCGGACGTGTGCGAAACCACGGAGGTGTTATCACCTATGGCACCTGGGTTGTCGTGCAAGTATTTGAGGTGACTTGTGAGGAGCTTTGTGACCTTGAGGTTGGCTACGAGTAAGACTACCTCATCCATGTTCCCCGCAAAAAGTTAAGCACTTTCGGTCTACAAGGGTATGTTACCGAAACCTTCTCCATTATAGATTACTCCTAGATAGAATCTGGCAATTGGTGTGCATTAGCGATTTTTTTGGTTTTTCTGCGACGAACCCCTTTAGTGGTATCAAAGCCGATCTATGCGTAGTATATCTTATATGGTTAGAACACATGTTGATTGTGTTGGCATTGATCCTATAGTTGTTACCTTCTCATGTACACTTGTTTACATCTCGACATTGTTTGATGAAGTGGCCCGGACCGACCGTACGCATAATCTTACGTGAGACTGGTTCCACGCTCAACATACGGGTGATACCGTATAAGTGGCTAGCGGGTGTTTGTCTCTCTTTCAATAGTTGATGTTGCATTTGCAATAGAGGGCCCCAAATGCGGTGTAGAAGAGACAACCATTGGATCCATGTTGTGGATGGAAATTCGTATGTCGAAACGGTTCTATCATGAAAGCCTAACAGCCACGTAAAACTTCCAAGATATAAAGTATAGGAGTCTAACTTATTTTGCAGGAGGCATATGATGTGATATGTAGAGTACTTTGTGTTGCTAAGTTGTAGAAATAGTCATCGTATCTGATGAACGACCAACTGGTGGCGTTGTGGACTTGGCGCCATACTGGAGGCAAGATGGAGATCATGCCGAAGCGCTCGATGGAGATCATGGCGCGCGAAGAAGGACCATATCATATCACTATAACTTCATGTGATCTTGATACCTTACACATCTTGTTGTGTGCTAGTATTAGGTACACTAATTTAGCATTACACAAGGTGATCCCTAAAAAATACCAACTATAGTGTTCTCCCACTAGTATGCACCACCAATAAAGTCCATCATTATGGAGCATGCCATGATGATCTGGTGCAAACTTATCGATGTTCGCATACAGTGGGTCTAAGCCATGTATGCACTCCAAATACACCAAGGTTAAGTTTCCGAGCCTAGCATGTATAGACATGGCCTCGGAACACAAGAGATCGAAAGATCGAGCATGTGTCACATGAATGATGTGACCGACACTGCATTGTCCACCTTTGCAGTTATATCATCGGCCGTGACGATCGGGGATGGCATAGTGAATTGGGATCGTGTAATTGCTAAAACCATCTTGGGGGTGATAGTTTTAGTGGGAGTGATGGCTCAAAATATATCGAGCTCGTTGGGAACCCCAAGAGGAAGGTATGATGAGCACAACAGCAAGTTTTCCCTTAGTTATGAAACCAAGGATATCGAATCAGTAGGAGCAAGGAAACAACTCCAAGGTGTTGCTAGCAACTTGGAATCCTATACAGCACAACCACAGAACTTTGCCAAAAACTTACAGTGAGGTTGTTAATCTCACTAGTTTTGCTGAAAACAAAGGATTAAACGTATAGTGTGAAAGATAGTAATTGCTTGCAGAAAGTAAACAGTAAACGGTAAACAGTAGATGGTATATCAATGGTAAAAGAATGGACTAGGGTCCATAGTTCACTAGAGGTGTTTCTCCTTAAGATAAATAACATGTTGGGTGAACAAATTACAGCAGGGCAATTGACAGATTTGAGAAAGCATAACAATGCATATACTAGACATCTTGATTCCTATGAGATTTGATTGGGCATTACAAAATTATACATAGATCATAATCCAACTGCATCTATGACTAATAATCCATCTCCAGGTTATCATCTGAACCCCTTCTAGTATTAAGTTGCAAGCAACAGATAATTGCATTAAGCAAAGTGTGTAAAGTAAACAATACGATCGCCCCATGGACAAAGGATTGTTGTTTTCTCCCTAGTAGCAACAACACATCTACAACCTTAGAGATTCCTGTCATTTCCCCAGATTACTAGAGACATGAACCCACTATCGAGCATAAATACTCCCTCTTGGAGTTGCAAGAATCTACTTGGCCAAGATAGCTACTAACAACGGAGAGCATGCAAGATCATAAATAACATAAACATGGTAGAATCAATAATCAATCTGAAATACTATCTCAATATACATCAGATCCCCGCAAACACAACATGTAAGATTACAAATAGATGATCTTGATCATGAATGGAGCTCACAAGATCTAAACATGATAGCACAAAGGAGGAGAACCAACCATCTAGCTACTACATGGACCCATAGTCCAAGGGTGAACTACTCACGCGTCACTCCAGAGGCTTGCATGGTGATGAAGAAGGCCTCCAGGGTGATCTCTCCCCTCCGGTAGGGTGCTAGGAAGATTTTTATACCCCCCGATCTAGGGATGGAAATTGTTGCGGCTACAGACTCTTTCGTGGATTTCTGATCGGGTACTTAGGGTTTTCGTCCCGGGAGGCTTTTATAGGCGAAGGGGCAAGGTCGGTGGAGCACCAGGGGGCCCACACCCCTAGTGGCGTGCCCCTGGCCGCGTGGCCACCAGGTGTGGCCGCCCTGGTGCGCCACTTCGTCTCCCCTTCGGTCTCCGTATTGCTTCGGGTAAAAAATGACTTTGGCTTTTGTCCCATCCAATTTCGAGAATATTTCTTTACTAGCTTTTTTTTGAGGTTAAAGGCAGTCGATCTGCTGTCCGATTAGATTAGAGGAAAAGATTGTTATGTACAGGAGGTTTAGAAAACCGAATCCTAAACACAAGGCATAGAGGCCACCACCAGAACCAGATAGGTTCCCCTCAGCCCCACCACGCCTACCCAGCTACACCCCCGTCTCCAGGGTCCTGGGTGTGCGCGTACACCCTCTGCGCGATGTCCTCCCGGACCAGAGCCGCCACGACATCAGGTAGGAGCGTCGTGCTGCGGAAAACTCTCTTGTTTCTCTCTTTCCATACCCCCACATGGCGTAGATGAAAACGCCACTCGCCTCCCTTCTCTTAGCCTTTGGCAAGGAAACAATAGTTTCCTCCCACCATAGATTAATGCTTCGACCTGCCGGAGGCATAGCCACGCCGATCGTGCCACTCCATGCAAATATTTGCTCCCTCACGGTGGAAGAGAAGGAGCAGTCAAGAAGCAGGTGTTGGGTTGTCTCAAGGTGGATCATGCAAAGCTTGCATGTTGGGTTGTGCGGCCACCCTCTAATCGCTAAATTGTCCGCGGTGAGGATCTTCCCATGCAACACGAGCCAAGAAAAAAACCGGCACTTCGGCTCCACATCGGCCCTCCAAAGCTTGTCAGCTTTGAAAGGTTCACAAGAGCCGGTGAATTGGCACCGGTACGCCGACGCCGTCGAGTAGATCCCGAAAGAAGTCCATCTCCATGTGATCAGGTCCAGACCGTTCTCAAGGGTGACATCCTGCAATAGCCTCCAAATCTTGAGAAACTGGTTCAGATGCGCCGGAGATGAGATGTGCACCAAGGAACGCATCCAATTCCCATTCGTTAGCTCTTTTTGCACCGTCCTTCCCTTGTGTGTTGCGATTGAGAACAGGTCCGGAGCCTGTAGCCTCTGGGCCCCGCCAGGGAGCCATCGGTCGTGCCAGAAAAAACATCGAGCCCCGTCACGGACAACGACGTCGGTGGAGGCTTGGAACAACTCCGAGTCAGCAGTGTCGCACGGAAGCGCAGATTCATGCCAAGGCCTGGAAGAATCCATCCAGGCAAGCCAAAGCCACCTGAGCCTCATAGCCCTCCCAAACTTTTCAATGTCAAAAATTCCCAATCCCCCTAACTTCTTGGGGCGACAAATTGTTCTCTAGTTAACTAAAGGGTGCGGGCGAGATCCCGGAGTCGCACCCGGCTTCATCCATAGGAAGGCTCACTGGATCCTCTCAATCTTGTGAATTATCCACTTTGGCAGCTTAAAGACCGCAAGATGGTACAAAACCATGGAGGAGAGCATGGAGCGACACAGAAGCACCCTTCCCGCATGAGTGAAGTGCTTTCCCAGCCATCCTGCAAGCCGCACGCCAAGCTTGTCAAGGAGTGGCTGGAAGTGTATGGCCTTGAGGCGAGCGAAATGCAGCGGCAGGCCGAGGTAAGTGCATGGGAAGGATCCTCTTTTCGCAGGGAAGATTGACAGCGCCACTGCGACTTGCTCCTCCGAGCAAGCGATCGGATAGGCCTCACATTTTGCCAAGTTGGTGCGCAACCCACTAGCATCGCCAAAGGCCGCAAGAATGCGGCAAACCGCAGTCATGTCCTCGCTCGAAGGCCCCACAAAAATGCCCACGTCGTCAGCATAGAGGGAGACCACGAAGCGGACTGGCCTGGCCCGAATAGGCCGGAGCACTCCCTCCCCCGAGGCCACACGGAAAAGGTGGTGCAAGGGGTCAATCGCGAGGATGAATAGCATCGGCGAGAGAGGGTCTCCCTGCCTAAGACCCCTAGCACGCGAGATGGAAGGCCCCGGCTTGCCGTTCAGAAGCACCTTTGAAGAGGACGTCGATAGAAGCAAACAAATCCACCGCTGCCATCTTGGCCCGAAGACCAAAACCTCCAGTAAATACGGCCAGCTAACAGTGTCAAAAGCCTTCGAGATGTCCAGCTTCAGGAAGAATGCCGTAGTCTTCTCTTTGTGCAACTCCTTAATCAGCCCTTGCACATGAAGGAAATTATTGTGACTGCATCTCTTCTTTATAAAGGCCGATTGACTAGGGGACACAAGTTCCGGAAGGAGGGGTGCGAGACGCAACGCCAGGATCTTGGAGAAAATTTTGGAGACAATGTGAATGAGGCTTATGGGCATGTAGTCCGCGATCGCCCCAGCAGCCTCCTTCTTTGGCAGCAACACGATGCTAGCCTTATTCAGGAGACCAAAGTTTGGCCCTCCCTTCTCCGTGAGTGCAATGATAAACATCAGAAAATAGGCAGTTGGCACTGTGGCATCTTGTTAATAGGTTAGTTCCAGAAAATGTATAAAAATACCTCAAAGCCTGAACAAAATATTAGAAAGTAGATACTAAACAAGCATGGAACATCAAAAATTATAGATACATTTACGACGTATCAAGCATCCCCAAGCTTAACTCCTGCTCGTCCTCGAGTAGATAAGTGATAAAAAGAATAATTTTTGAGGTGACATGCACCATCACAATCTTGATCAAGGTATTCGTAAAACATTGATAGCTGGGATCAAAGTACTCTAAACATAAGCATGAAAGATTGAGTTCAAACAATAAGACATAGCAACTATGTTGTAACATGAAAAGGTACAAACAAAAGATCATGAATAACAATGCATTGAAAGACGTTTGTTTGTTTCACATATAGAAAACATAATAAAAGTGGTAGTCGGCTTGTCCCTCATGGTATAGCAAAACATAAATGCATAGGACACCTTCAAAGTTCATAAGGGTGACTAGATACAAATAATTTAAGAACAAGCAATATCAAAGTTATGAATCAATCAACAAGTTTTGGGACAATGCACATTAAACTAAGAATGACCACTATGCTCTATCAATTGGTGCATAAAGATAGAAGATGGAGACTCAACATAAAAGTAAAAAGAAAGGCCCTTCACAAAGGGAAGCAGAGATTCAAGTTTCATAAAGAGCTTCCAAAAATTATGGTACTTATTAGCTTTCAGCTCTCATTGCCCCTATCATAAGCATCTTGAAGTGATTAAGGTTAAAGTGAAACAAATATGAAGATATGCTTGACAACTTATAAGTTGATAATCTCATGCCCCGTGCTTACGAGTACTGAACCTCATGCTACTCAACTTCAGTCACAAGTAAGTTCTTGTCATTGTAAGTACATGTGTATCATAGAGAACCGCCAATGGGGTACCCCTTGCCCCATGATACGAGATCTATCCCATATCAAAATGACAAGGCAACAGACAATGAGAACCTCAGTGATCTTTTTATTTGCTATTTTCATAGGTTTTATTGAGGATGCTTCATAGAATGCTCAATATGGTTATGCTGCAAATTTCCACCATGATTAGGCATGGATTAGGCTAGCCGCACAGGCGTTTCTCTAACACACATACAAACTCCATGAGCTTACAAGCTCCCCTTTTATTTCACACTGTCGGGATCCATAAGCAAAAGAACATGATATCAACTGAATAATAAGTGCAATGTTGAAAGCGTTCCCCATGAAAGCATGGTTTTGCTAATTCACAACTTATAAAGTGCAAGCATATAAGCAACATAGATGGACACAATGGTTCAAGTTTATTAAGTGCAAGAAAGTAAAGTGTGCCATCAAGTTTGTGAGAGATTTAATCACTAATTTTCACATAACAAGTTCAATTTGGAAGGTAGATAAAAACATGAATATACTTGGAATGGTGTAACACACCATGTATAGGAATTTATAGTGGACTCTTTGGAATAACTTTGTTTTCTTGGGAGTTGGATGTGCATGAGTGGAACTCATACTTGGTACAGGTGGAGGCTAGCAAAAACTGGGAGCGGCCAACTAAGAGAGAAATAATGGCCATAATCATGCAAAGTGACAAAACATTATTAATTAAAGAATAAAGTGATATTACAAGTCATAAACTAAATGATCATAGAGGCTAAGGTGACTGGTTCATAGTCTTAACATGGTGTAAGCATGTGCCAAGTCAACCCAAATAAAGCATCAAAGGAGAATACCACAATATTATGCTTTTGTATGCTAAAACAACGCATGATTCTTTCAAGGCACATTAAGCAATCTCAATTGTTTGGAACAAGTCATGCTATAGCAATAATCACTAAGCATAAAGTCAAAGCAATATCAAACATGACATGATAAAGTCTAGGCCATAGTCTAAACAAGCTCCTTATGTACCAGTTATAAGCGTGAAGCTTCCTACTCTTTTCCAACACCAATCAACGTATTTGAAACCACATATGAATGCGGGGGTCCAACTAATTTATTTAAGCAAATGAAACAAAATAAAACTAAGAACAAAAACAAAGACGCTCCAAGAACAACACTATTGTGCATGAAACAATAAAAATGAAGTGTTTGGAAGAAAACCTGAGATTTTTATTGATGAAGAAGGGGATGTCTTGGGCATCCCCAAGCTTTGATGCTTGTACTTCTTGAATATTTCTTGGGATGACACAGGTGGCATCCCCAAGCTTGAGCTTTTGTCCATACTTCATCTTCAAATTATTCTTCCCTACACTTTAAAATTTCCTTCATACAAAACTTCACACAATCTTCATTAGCAACATTAGTGTATTCAAGATAATAAGTCTTTGGGTTTAGTTTCAACACAAGTAAAACTTCCATTAAAACACAAGCTATTGTAGCAGTTCCTTCTAAAAGCTCAAGTGATCAAAGAGAACTCAAAGAGAAAGAGATTAAGAGGCAAATGCAAATAATGGCAGAAATCTATCAAAACAGACCAGCAGGTAAAAACCGATTTTTCTCGAAGACCTTCTGTTGCTCAAATAGAAAAGTGATAAACTAACGAAAGTTATATAATAACTTGGGGCATAAGCAAAAAAAATTAAATCTCAATCCGACGTACAGGGATTTTTCACGATTTTTTACAGTGAAGCACAAAAATCTGTTCCAGGACAGCAACTTTCCCAAGTCTTACTTCTCTCTCATTAGAGGTTATTCTTGGCACAAAAACCACACAAAAAGGATAAGGAGAGGTTATTACTGAAGCAATAACTTCCAATACTCAACAAAAGAAAAACTTACTAAATAAAAAAATTGGGTTATCTCCCAATAGTGCTTTTCTTTAACGCCTTTCAGCTAGGCATAAGAGCAAGATTCAAGTATTTTCAAATGAAGAAGCATTAAAAGCAAATTTTGTTTCAATAGGAGAGGAAAAAGGTATATTTTCTCTCTTCTTATGGAAGTTTTCTATACCTTTCTTGAATGGGAATTTATATTTAATGGTGCCTTCCTTCATATCAATAATGGCACCAATAGTTCTAAGAAAAGGTCTTCCCAAAATAATAGGACAAGAAGCATTGCATTCAACATCCAAAACATAGAAATCAATGGGGACATAGGTATTGTTAACCATAATAAGAACATCATTAATACTCCCCATGAGTTTCTTTTTAGCATTATCATCAAGTTAGACATCTAAATAACAATCTTCCAATGGTGGCAAATCAAGTATTTCATAAATATTTCTAGGCATAATAGAGACACTAGTACAAAGATCACATAAAGCTTTGAGATCAAAATCATTCACTTTCATATTAATGATGGGTTCCCAACCATATTCTAATTTCCTAGGAATAGAAGCTTTATGTTTCATTTTTTCTTCTTTAATTTTTATGAGAGCATCTGTAATGTGTTTTGTAAAGGCCATATTCATAGCACTAGCATTAGGACTTCTAGCAAGATTTTGTAGGAACATTATAACTTCAAAAATGTTGCAACCATCAAGATCAAAATCAAAATTACCATCCAAGGTAGTAAAGCTATTGTCTCCCATATTTTGAATAATTTCAGCATTTTTATTGGAAAAAGTTCCATTGGTTTTAGGCATTGTTGCAAAAGGAATGGGGAAATCATGTGGTTTGCTAGCATCAACATTGGTAGTGGTAATAGTACAAATACTACTATTTCTAGCAATTTCATCTTCTCTTTCCCACTTAGCATGCAATTTAGCTAACAGTCTAACATTTTCATCAATTCTAACTTGTATGGCATTAGTAGCAGCAAAGTGGTTTTCCATAGTTTCAGGTTTAGCAGCCATTTTATTAATCAAAGAGGATTGTGCTTCAAACAAAGATGATATTTTTTCCAGCATTCGAAAGTATTTCCTCAATAGTTTTATTGAAGCACTTTGTTTACTAATAAAATCCTTAAGCATGACTTCAAGTTCAGAGGGTGCACTTCTATTGTTGTTGTAGGAACTTCCGTAAGCATTACCATTATTGGGAGGATATGGCCTATAATTATTACTACCAAAATTGTTCCTATAGGCATTGTTGCTAAAATTATTATTTCTAATGAAGTTCACATCAACTTGCTCTTCTTGAGCAACCAAAGAAGCTAAGGGAACATGATTTGGATCAATATGAGCTTTTCCATTAAGAAGCATAGACATAATAACATCAATTTTATCACTCAAGTAGAAGGTTTCTTCAACAGAATTTTCCTTCTTACCTTGTGGAGCTCTCCTAGTGTGCCATTCAGAATAGTTAACCATCATATTATCAAGGAGCTTTGTTGCAGTACCCAAAGTAATGGTCATAAAGGTGCCTCTAGCAGCAGAATCCAATAGATTTCTTGAAGAATAATTTTTTCCTGCATAAAAGGTTTGGATAATCATCCAAGCAGTCAGTCCATGAGTGGGGCAATTCTTTACCAAAGATTTCATTCTTTCCCAAGCTTGAGCAACATGTTCATTATCATATTGTTTAAATTCCATTATTTCACTTCTCATAGATATAATCTTAGCAGGAGGATAGTATTTTCCAATGAAAGCATCTTTGCATTTAATCCAAGAATCAATACTATTTCTAGGTAGGGATAGCAACCATTCTTTAGCTTTTCCTCTCAAAGAGAAAGGAAACATAAGCTTAATAATATCTCCATCTATATCCCTATGTTTTTTCATCTCACAAAGTTCAACAAAGTTATTAAGGTGAGCAGCAGGATCATTAGTACTAGAACCAGAGAATTGTTCTCTCATAACAAGATTGAGCAAAGCAGGTTTAATTTCAAATAAAGCAGCTTCAGGAATAGGTGGAGCAATGGGTGTGCACATGAAATGCTAGTGAAGTCACATAACTTAGTGTTTTCAAGAGTAGTCATTTTTTTAAGATTAAAGCAAGCCAACAGAAATAGAAACTAATTTTTTTGTGTTTTTGATAAGGGGAAGCAAACTAGTACAACTAACTTTTTGTGTTTTTGATAAAAAGAAACAAGCAAACAAAGCAAAAATAAACTAAGAAAAACTAAAAACAAAGTAAAGAGATTAGTTGTGAGGGACTCCCCTTGTGAAGCTGTCCTTAACTTCCCGGAAACGGCGCCAGAAAAAAGGCTTGATGGCTCAAAATATATCGAGCTTGTTGGGAACCCCAAGAGGAAGGTATGATGAGCACATCAACAAGTTTTCCCTCAGTTATGAAACCAAGGTTATTGAAACAGTAGGAGCAAGGAAACAACTCCAACGTGTTGCTAGCAACTTGGAATCCTGCACAACACAACCATAGAACTTTGCCCCAACTTACAGTGAGGTTGTCAATCTCACTGGTTTTGCTGAAAACAAAGTATTAAACATATAGTGTGGAAGATAGTAATTGCTTTCAGAAAGTAAACAGTAAATGGTAAACAGTAGATGGTATATCAATGGTAAAGGAATGGACTAGGGTCCATAGTTCACTAGAGGTGTTTCCCCTTAAGATAGATAACATGGTGGGTGAACAAATTATAGCGGGGCAATTGACAGATTTGAGAAAGCATAACAATGCATATACTAGACATCTTGATTCCTATGAGATTTGATTGGGCATTACAACATTATACATAGACCGTAATCCAACTGCATCTATGACTAATAATCCACCTTCAGGTTATCATCCGAACACCTTCCAGTATTAAGTTGTAAGCAACAGATAATTGCATTAAGAAAAGTGTGTAAAGTAAACAATACAATCTCCCCATGGACAAAGGATTGTTGTTTTCTCCCTAGTATCAACAACACATCTACAACCTTACAGATTCCTGTCACTTCCCCAGATTACTAGAGGCATGAACCCACTATCGAGCATAAATACTCCCTCTTGGAGTTGCAAGCATCTACTTGGCCAAGATAGCTACAAACAACGGAGAGCATGCAAGATCACAAATAACATAGCCATGATAGAATCAATAATCAATCTAAAATAGTATCTCAATATCCAAAGGATCCCCGCAAACACAATATGTAAGATTACAAATAGATGATCTTGATCATGAACGGAGCTCACAAGATCTAAACATGATAGCACAAAGGAGGAGAACCAACCATCTAGCTACTACATGGACCCATAGTCCAAGGGTGAACTACTCACGCATCACTCCGGAGGCTTTCATGGTGATGAAGAATCCCTCCAGGGTGATCTCTCCCCTCCGACAGGGTACCGGGAAGAGCTTCGGATCCCCCCGATCTAGGGATGGAGATGGCGGTGGCTATAGACTCTTTCGTGGATTTCTGATCAGGTACTAAGGGTTTTTGTCCCGAGAGGCTTTTATAGGAGAAGGAGCAAGGTCGGTGTGGCCGCCCTGGTGTGCCACTTCGTCTCCCCTTCGGTCTCTGTATTGCTTCGGGTAAAATATTGACTTTGGCTTTTGTCCTGGCCAATTCCGAGAATATTTCTTTACTAGCTTTTTTGGAACCAAAAACAACAGAAAACATGCAGCTGGCACTGTGGCATCTTGTTAATAGGTTAGTTCCAGAAAATGTATAAAGATACCTCAAAGTGTGAACGAAACATAAGAAAGTAGATACTAAACAAGCATGGAACATCAAAAATTATAGATACGTTTATGATGTATCAGGGAGCTCAACTTATAATTTGATTATAAACTTGAACTCGTATTATAAACTTAGTCTAAATATTTTTCAAATATCCTTGTAGATCATGGCCTATCCCAATAAGTTATTCGACTATGGGACTTTCTTGCATGATGTGGAACTTAAAGTAGATGGTCCAAACTTCATAGGTTGTACGAATGCCTTAGGGATGACTTTGACATAAATGACTGATACGTCCATTTTGCATCACTATTTTATGTCATAATTTATTGTTATTTATTGATATATTTCATATTAAGAGATGATACTTATGTTATTTCATCTGTTTTTGCATGGTTGATGACTTTTGGAGCATGGACCGCTGCAGTCAGGATTCTGATGGAAAAGGTGCTGTTTGGAGGCAAAATTCGCGAAGATCAGAAAATCCGGGAAAATATACGGAAAATCCTATTTTTCTAGAAGACGAAAGAAGCCAGAAGAGGGAGTGGAGATGGGCCACAGGGGGCCCACACCACCCCCTAGCGCGGGCTAACCTAGGCCGTGCCACCGGGTGGTGTGGTCGCCCTGGCCCACCTCTGGCTCTCCCCTCTGGCGTATATATTCCCCCTAAAACCATAAGACTCGGGGAGCTACCACAGAAAGATTCCGCCGCCTCTGCGGGGCGGAAAAACACTGAGATAGAAAGATCTCTCCGGCAGACAGATTTCTGCCGAGGGAATTCCTTCCCAGAGAGGGGAGATCGTCGCCATCAACACCATCATCAAGATGGACTTCATCGGGATCATCACCATCATCATCACCACCATCATCACCATCAGCACCCTCATCACCATCTCCATATTTCTGTAACAATTGAGTTGAATCTTCCATAGTTCTTAGGGGAAACTTTCCCGGTGTTGATTACTCCTTGTAGTTGATGCTATTGAGTGAACCGTTGAATTATTGTTTATGTTCAGATCGTTATACATCATTATTTCATCTCTGATCATGATCCATATGATGTCTCATGAGTAGTTCGTTTTGTTCTTGAGGACATGGGAGAAGTCTTGTTGTTAGTAGTGGAGTTGCGTTGAGAAAGATTCAATAGATTGTTATTTAAGTTGTGGTGTAATTCTTCTAGTGGTGTCATGTGAACATCGACTACATGACACTTCACCTATATGGGCCTAGGGGAATGCATTGTGTATTTGGCTACTAATCGTAGGGGTTGCCAGAGTGATAGAAACCTGAACCCCCGTTAGGAAACCATTGCACAAGGGACGTAAGGGTCTTAGAGTTTAAAGTTGTGGTTAGGTTTCTACCTTAATTACTTTCTTGTACTTACGGATGTTTGCAAGGGGTATAATCACAAGTATGTATTAGTCTTGGATGGGACGGTACATTAGCACAGGTTCACCCACACAACACTTAGCAAGCTAGAGAAGATTGATCGACTATATGAAGCGAAAGCACTTGACAGTCTTCCCATGTGTCCTCGAGAACGTTTGGTCATCTATAGAGATACAACCGGCTTGTCCTTTGCTGCATAAAGGATTGGGCCACTTGCTGCATTTATTCCTATTGCCTTTTATTTACTCGTACTTTCTTTACTTGCTTTATCGAAAACCCCTAAAAATCCGTTTGCTAAGTATTTGCAGAGAATTCCTGATCCATACCACTAGCCAGCACCTACTGCTCCTTGTTGGGTTTGACACTCTTACTTATCGAAAATACTGTGATACACCCCCTATACTTGTGGGTCATCAAGACTATTTTCTGGCGCTGTTGCCGGGGAGTGAAGAGCTATTGGAGAGTGGAACTGGTAAAGGAAACATCTACTGTGATTATTGTTTACTTCTGCTAGTTGCTTTATTTTCGTTATGGATAATTCGTTGAGTTTCTTATTTGGTAATGCTACTACCACTGCTAAGGTAGTAGATAAGCCATCACCTGCTGAGAAAGATGTTTTCAAAATACCTACAAGAATTATTGATCGAGTTATGGATAACTACTATGTTGGGGATGGAACTGTCCATCCCGGTGATCATCTACTCTTTATACACGAATTATGCGAGTTGTTCAAGTGTGCAGGTATTACTACAGATCAAGTTAAGAAGAAGTTATTTTCATTATCACTGAAAGGAAGAGCTGAGGAATGGTATAAGCTGCTGAAGAATGGTCAAGCTCTGGAATGGGAGGAAATAGTGCCTCTCTTTTATTCAAAGTTTTATCCTCCTAGTGAGATTCATAAAGATCGGAATCAAATATACAACTTTTGGCCTCTTGATGGAGAGAGTACAGCTCAAGCTTGGGGGAGATTGAAGTTCTAATGCTCAAATGTCCCATTCATGAGGTCCGCAACAATATTATTATCAACAACTTTTATGCAAGGCTCCCTCTACATGACAAGGATTTATTGGATGCTTCTTGTGCTGGATCATTCACTCGTATGGAAGAAGAAGCTAAATGGGACCTTCTAGATTGTATTCAAGACAATGCTGAAGCATGGGAGAATCAAAAAGGTAGAAAGCCAGGTATAAATTATGATTATGAATGCATTGAATCTTTTATGGGAACTGATGACTTTTAAAATATTAAAAATGATTATGGTCTAGACTCTCAAGCAATTGCTTCTTATTTTAAGGCTTTTGCTTCCTACATTGAAGTGCCTAAAAAGAAGTAGAATAAGTATCATGAACCTTATAAAGATATTGCTAAGAGTGTTCCTTCATTAAATACTGAAGTTTATACTGCTAATCATGTTTTACTTGAACCTTATATTGAGAAAATGCCTTTCCCAGTTAAGATAAAAGAACATTCTATGATAGCTAGTGTGGTTAATGAAAGTACAAATAAATATGTTGAACCTAATAAACAGATGGTTGATGAACCTATTATAGCAAATGTGAAAGGCTTTGTTACTAAATATGAAGAAGAGGGACACACTATCCTTTGTAAGGATGCCTCTAATATTGTTTCACAAAGTAGTGTTATGAGAGCTAGTATTCCTATGTTTTCTGTTAGAATAAGTGATCAGTGTTACGATGGCCCTTGTGATAGTTATATTGTTAAGTTTATGCATGATACTGAAAGTAATTATGAGAGAGGGAAAAGTGTTCTTATGTATCTCAATAATATCAAGTCTCCTCGTTTTATGCTGAAAGTTTTTATGTTGCGCTTGTTTTGCCTTCTTATGCAAGTAGCCTCTAGTTTCAACAACTTGTTTGTTTACAAAATTCCCTTGCATAGGAAGTGGGTTAGACTTAAATGTGTGTATTTTTGCTTCTTAATGCTCTCTTTCACTTCAATTCATATTCCTGAGTGAGCATCTCCAAAATTATCATGCCCATCTTAATGGCTATAAAGAAAGAGCTTTTTGGGAGACAACCCAGTTTATTTTTGCTTTTAGTTTGTTTGTGTTTCTTTGAGTCTTGGAAGTTATTACTTCAGTAATAACCTCTCCTTATCCTTTTGTTTGGTTTTTGTGTCAATATCAACCTCTAATGAGAGAGAAGTAAGATTTGGGGAAGTTGCTGTCCTGAAACAGATTTTTGTGCTTCACCGTAAAAATTCGTGAG
Source organism: Avena sativa (assembly GCA_916181665.1). Taxonomy (NCBI): domain Eukaryota; kingdom Viridiplantae; phylum Streptophyta; class Magnoliopsida; order Poales; family Poaceae; genus Avena; species Avena sativa. The sequence goes on from OV702289.1 coordinate 599,942,054, forward strand.
AGATCACTGTCTATCGGATTGAGCTGTAATTTTTTGTGCTTCTGCCCCAGGTTGTTATTTAACTTTCGTTAGTTTTGCGCATTTTGATTTGAGCATGTTGGGGGGATACCCCCGGGTAGGGTCACGCTGGGGTATAAAGGCCAAGTTAGCAAGGTACGGCAAAGTCAAAGCGAATGCTGGCCGAGTTACCTCAAGGCAGGCCGAATCTCGGGGTAACCCGGACCAGGGGATGTCCGTCTAACTGAGTCTCATCCGACTTAAGCCGTAAGCCGGATAGGTGAATCTAACTTATATGCAGGAATAGGTGTGACCGGATCAACTACGATCCGGGTCATAGCAAGCTTCTAGGAGAAGGAAGGAATCTCGTTGGTCAAAAGTAACCCCGGTACGCACTACATGAGCGAAGCGGACAGGGGCAGGACCACCGAGGCATGGCCGACAGAGGTGATGACGCCCGTGTCGGTTGACGCAGGCGCCGCAGAGGCTCACGTAGCCTCTGCATGGGTGACACGGGGGAAAAGCACCCCGGTCGGCTTGCTATTTTGGGAGGAGGCATATTCCCTGGAATATGCCTCCACATATGCCCTAAGTGGAGACCTAGCCACCCCTATATAAGGAGGGCTAGGGCCTCTACAAAAGAGGTGACGTTCTACTGGTTGATCTCTAGTTGGTCTTGTACGGGTTAGCTGGTGGTGAGAGTAAGAGAGTCCCTTCTTCCTCCTCTCCCCAATACAGCTCTAGGATCACTTGTAACCTTGGAAGTGAATCGAATACAAAACTTATGTGTGTGGAATCACTACACTATCCCTCCCTGGATTCCCCTAGTGCAATTAGTCCCCACCTTTAGCCTATCCATGGCATCTGCCGTGACACCACCACGACAGTTGGCGCCCACCGTGGGGCTAGCGGCGCTAGCAGGGGTCAAGATCCAGACGGGAAACCTCATCGGCACCGGCGAACGCATCGTCTCCGGGCTCGTTCAGCGCTTTGGAGTGCTGGACTTTGTCAGCGACAATGCTGGCTGCTTCGGCATGCGCCCACTTCCGCGCAACGGCCTCTTCGTCAAGCTCGGTGCGCACAAGGTCTACGTTGTTGTTGATGTGTCGTGCGTTCATCCGTGGCACGTCGTCAAGGCAGGGGAGCCACCCCTTAGCGTGGTTCACGGGGCGTGTATCACTTGCTCCCCGGACCGTGCTGAGGTGATGATGGTCGCGCCAGGCACGGGCGCAAGCAAGGATCTGGCACCGGATCCAGAGGTAACACCTAAGGCACCGAGGAAAGGTAGAGGTCCTCCACTAGAGAGGCTTGAGAATGTACTGAGAGAAGCCATGGATAGCTTGGCAAACCCGATAGCAGCACTGGTAGATCCGGCTCAGGCACAGGCCGAGCTAGAGGAAACTAGGCAGAAAATTCTAGAGGGAGCGAAAAAGATAGCTGTGGCTTAGCAGTCATTGAACATGACGCTGCGTGAGTACGCAAAGGCAAATAAAGTAGATGATGTAAAAGTGAAGGGGAGAAATCTCATGAGTGAAATGAACAAAGAGGGTGATACTCGGATTGAGGAGTCAGCGAACTGTTTGTCCGTGGGGCTGCCGAAGTACAGTACCCCGGTAAAAAACCTCAGAGCAGCGGATGCAGCTGCGTCCGAGTTAGAGGGTCTAACGGGTGAAGCCCGTCAGAGACAGCAAGATAGGGTCAATGAGTTGGTTTGGATCGCGAACATGCAGAATGAGGAATTGCTCAGGGATAACCCGGAGAGGGCTGGGGCCTCCAAGATCGTTCATTCGGCGGTGGGTAACCCGGAGAAATCCGCTGGAGCCGCATCGTCTCCTCATGGAGATCCTAGGAGAGAAGAGGTAGTAACCTCGGCCAGGAGAAACAAGCAGATTGTTCTGTATGACCTAACAAGGACAGGAAAAGCAAAAGAAGTACAGAGAAATGACGATCGACAAAGTGTGAGTCGAGGTGAAGCTGGCCGAGGTTACCGTGACCAAGGCAATGCCGGTCAAGGAAACCCTGTTAATGGCAATGCCGGACAACCGCAGCAGCGGAATATACCAAGGCAAGAGCAAAGTGCCGGCCGAGGTATGCAATAGAGAGATGTGCCACGAGAGCGAGACCGGTATAACGATGGAGATTCGGAAATGGTGAATGCAGGATACCCAAGGCCGGACTATCATGTGATAGGGTCGAGATTGGGAAGCAGGGATCTGATGCCGGATGACGCCAGGTTCAAACTAGATCGACTGTATAGGTCAGAGCAGATTGAAAGTCAGGGTCCTCTGGGTCCTGCGTGTTTTGGACCCCGGATCATGAAAGAGCCACCGGTACCTAACTTCCAGTTACCCAGAGGCACAAAGACGTATGACGGCAGTACTAAGCCGGAGGATTGGTTGATAAACTATGCTATAGCTATGAAGATTGCTACAGGCAACTTGCGATGGGTTGTGAGATACGTACCCCAGATGTTGGAGGGGCTAGCAAGGGTATGGTTGAACAATTTGCCACCCGGAAGTATTAACTGCTGGATCGATTTTGAGGAAATGTTTATCAGCAATTTCTCAAGTACGCATTAGAGGCCAAATAGGCCATAGACCCTAGCTATGTGTAAGCAGAGACCAAACGAGACGGACCGGGAGTTCTTAACCCGGTGGTGCACCGTGAGAAACTCATGTGAGGGTGTGATAGAGTCACATGCCATAGCATGGTTTGCAGGGGTGCAGGTATGCAAGCGAACTATGGCAGAAGTTGCAAAGGAAAATGCCAACTACATTGGCAGAAATGATCCGGATTGCTGATTCGTATGCTTTGGGTGATCCGACTCAACCTAGGCTCGTGTCGAACGAGTTGAATGAGGAATACTACCAGAGAGATGGAGCCGGATCGTCCCGGAGGAATGATTATAGAGGTAAAAGAAGAGATGATAGACCGGATCACCGGTACAGTTTGCAACAAGTTGCGGCTGTGAATCAAGATCAGCCCGGAACAGGGAGCAATCAACGCCAGAAAACGGGAGGGCAACAATGGACACCAAGAAATGATGGCAGGAAAACATGGACGCCAGAGCAGAAGAAACAGTGGCAAGAAAAGAAGGACCGTCCGAGGTATACTTATGAGTCGATGTTGGATCAGCCGTGTAAATTTCACACGCCAAATCCGAGTAACCCAGCGGGTCATACAACGAGGCAATGTGAGTGGATGCGTAAGATAGAACAAGGTGGTTCGGGGAATGCTCAGGCACCTCGAAATGATCAACCTCGGCAGGAGTTACCCCGGCAGCAACTATTCTCCGGAGCGAACACACAACAGCTAATGTTGCCTCCCCCTCCACCGAGGTATCATAACCATGAGAGAAGGGATGCAGTGCATCAAGTAGAAAACCAGCATTAGCCGGATCAGAGGTACCCCGGAAATGAGGGGAGGAATGAGTAAAGGGAGCATTATCAGAGTTACTGTGTGTTTACCACTGAGGAAATAGATAGAAAGAGCTTGCAACGCCGACATATGGAGGTCAATGCGGTAATGCCAGCAGTGACGAGGTATATGCCTGGTCAGACCAGGAAATTACCTGGAACATCAAAGATCACCCCAAGCTTATGCCGAGTCCTGGTTCGTATGCGTTAGTGCTGGATCCGACATTCATTGGGCCAAACATCAATGTGAGGTTCTCCAAGGTACTGATTAACAATGGCAGTAGCATGAACACCATGTATGCGGATACAATGCGCAAGTTGGTTATCTCGGAGAACATGCTCCGGGCTACAAGGACAACTTTCCATGGTATTGTGCCAGGCATTTCTTGTGAGACCATAGGCAAAGTCCGGGTTGACATATTGTTCGGCACGAGAGATAATTGCGGAACTGAGAATTTGGAGTTTGAAGTCGTGAACTTGGAAAGTGCGTATCATGCGTTACTCGGAAGACCAGCATTGAACAAGTTCATGGCGAGCTGTCACATCAGTTACTTGAAGATGAAGTTGCCCGGGCCAAATGGAGTGATTACCATCGCTGGGGATTTCCGACGTTCCATTGAGTGTGCTTCAGCCGGGTCTAACCTGGCCGAGTCACTTGTGATTGAACAAGAGAAAAGAAAAATCCAAGAGGTGGCGCCATTAGCTCAGTCCGCGCAGCAGTATATGCCGGCGTTGAGTAACCCGCATGGTAGCGTTTCGTTCCAAGCCGCAAAGGATACTAAGAAAGTCCCTGTTGATGATATGTTCCCAGAGCGCACTGTAACAATTGGTGCCGGGTTGAATGATAAATAGGAAAGCGAGCTCGTCAACTTCCTCCGTGAGAATCGGGATATTTTTGCTTGGTCCACACAGGACTTGCAAGGTGTTCCGAGGGAGTTGGCTGAGCACTCTTTGAACATGAGACCCGGAGCAAGGCCGGTGAAGCAACCTCTCCGCCGCTTCAGCGAGGATAGGAGAAAAGTCATAGGAGATGAAATAACTCGGTTACTAGCAGTAGGATTTATCATGGAAGTACTTTACCCGGATTGGCTATCTAATCCGATGCTCGTGGAGAAGAAGAAAGATGATCCGGATGTGGCAGTGGTTTGGCGTATGTGTATCGATTACACAAACCTGAACAAGGCGTGTCCAAAAGATCCATTTCCACTGCCGAGGATAGATCAGGTCATAGACTCAACTGCCGGATGTGAACTGTTGTCATTCATTGATGCATATTCTGGTTTCCACCAGATACCTCTGAATCCGGATGATCAAATAAAGACTGTATTTATCACCCCGTATGGGGCTTATTTCTACCGCACCATGCCATTTGGTTTACGTAATGCAGGGGCAACGTATCAAATATGTATGCAGAAATGTTTGCACGACCAAATAGGTCAAAATGTACAAGTTTATGTGGATGATGTGGTTATCAAGACCAAGGAAAGCAAAACGCTCCTTGATGATATCAGACAGACATTCGCGAACTTAAGAAGGTTCCGAATGAAGCTTAACCCAGAAAAATGTACCTTTGGTGTCCCGGCTAGAAAATTACTCGAATTTCTTGTCTCTAGCCGAGGTATCGAAGTTAATCCAACTAAGATCCGGGCCATTGAACGAATGGAACTGCCGAAGTGTCTTAACGATGTCCAGAAGTTCACTGGTTGCCTGGCATCGTTAAGTCGGTTTATATGTCGGTTGGGAGAAAAGGCATTGCCTCTCTACCAACTCATGAAAAAGTCGGATAAGTTCGTTTGGACGTCACAGGCCGATGAAGCCTTTGCCTACTTAAAGAAGATGTTAGCCACTGCACCAGTGTTAGCCTCTCCACTATCAAAGGAGCCAATGTTGCTCTACATAGCCGCAACCAACCGAGTTGTAAGTGCAGTGATTGTGGTAGAGCGCGACGAAGAGGGTAAGTCGGTGCAAAGGCCAGTGTATTACCTGAGCGAGGTATTATCTGCCTCAAAGCAGAACTACCCACACTATCAAAAGGTGGCCTACGGTGTCTATATGGCAGCTAAGAAGTTAAAGCATCACTTTGAGGAGCATCCTATCAAAGTAATATGTGAAGCTCCCATATCCAAGATAATGAGTAACAAAGATGCGAGTGGAAGAATTGCAAAATGGGCAATTGAACTAGCTCCCTATGCGCCACAATATGACAGAAGAGAAGCAATCAAGTCTCAGGCTGTGGCCGACTTTTTTGTGTACTGGGCCGAGGTACAATATGAACCACCGCCACCAGATCCGAACTATTGGAGGATGCATTTTGATGGGTCAAAAACAAAAACCAGGCTAGGCGCCGGAGTTGTGCTTACCTCGCCAAAGAAGGACCAGCTAAAATACGTGATGCAGATCCATTTCGCGGCATCAAACAATGTCGCTGAGTATGAAGCACTTGTGCATGGGCTCAAAGTGGCAAAAGAGATTGGGATACGTCGGATACTATGCTTTGGCAACTCGGATTTGGTAATACAGCAAGTGCCGGGATTGTGGGACGCCCTTGATCCAAACATGGCTCTGTACAGATTTCATGTGCAGAAGATATCTGGTTACTTTGAGGGATGTGAATTTCGCCATGTACCCCGGGTGGAAAATGAGGCTGCCGACATGCTGTCGAAGCTCGGATCAACCCGACAAGCAATTCCACCGGGTGTAGCATTGTAACACCTCAGAAAACCGTCTATCAGGCCATCCCCAGGAACCGACTCAATATATGTCCCGGAAGATACAGAATCTGGAGCTGTGCCCATGGACATTGACATGGGAGGTGGTGCGCGAAACCCGGGGACTGCATCAGCGAACCCGGGGACTGCCTCAGCGAACCCGGGGACTGCTCAGCGTGATCCGGTTGAAGTTATGTCGGTGGATCAGATGGAAGTTGATGAGGATGTGTTCCCTGTGCGAGCAATACCAGCTTGGGCACTGCCTATATTTCAATTCTTGAAAGATGGAACGTTACCCACTGAGGAGTTGCGATCCAGGCAAACTCAGAGGAGAGCAAAGTCATACACAATCATCAATTCTGAGCTATACAAAAGGAGTGTGACCAATGTCCTCCAGCATGCGTTGACCCGGAAGAAGGGCTTGACATCCTTCGAGATATACATCAAGGGGAGTGCGGGCCTCATGCCTCGTCCCGAGCCTTGGTGGCAAAAGCTTTCCGGCATGGATTCTACTAGCCAAGTGCCTTAGAACAAGCAGAAGATCTGGTGAGAAAATGCAATGGTTGTCAGAGGTATGCTACCAAGACACATATGCCTATGTCGGAACTCAAGACCATACCAATCACATGGCCATTTGCTATATGGTGTTTGGATATGGTTGGCCCGTTCAAACCAGCAAGGGGGAATATGACTCACATTTTGGTCATGGTGGATAAGTTTACAAAATGGATTGAAGTGAAGCCAATAAGAAAGTGTGATGGAGCTACGGCCGTAACATTTCTCAAAGACATTATCCTAAGATACGGTTATCCTCACACTATCATAACTGATAATGGCACAAATTTTGCTGAAAGAGCATTCGCGCGATTCTGCCGGGATAAGAAGATCCAGCTAGACGTTGCCTCGGTAGCCCACCCCGCATCGAACGGACAAGTGGAAAGATCCAACGGATTGGTATTATCTGGGATAAAACCACGGCTCATTGAGCCACTGCAAAGATTAGCGGGGTGCTGGATAGAAGAACTACCAGCGGTACTGTGGAGTTTAAGAACAACTCCGAATCGATCAACAGGCTATACGCCATTTTTTCTGGTATATGGGGCAGAAGCTGTATTACCAGCCGACATAGAGCATGACTCGCCTAGGGTCACCCAATACACAGAAGCCAAAGTGCAAGAAGCCCGGCAAAATGATGTTGATCTGCTGGAAGAAGCAAGAGAATTGGCATTGCCTAGATCCGCCATATATCACCAAAATCTCCGACGCTATCATAGCTGGAAAGTAAGCCCCCGAGTTTTCCGAGAAGGCGATTTGGTGCTCCGATTGGTACAACATACTGCTGGCATGCATAAGTTATCCCCCCATGGGAAGGGCCATTCATGGTGAGCAAAGCATTGCACAATGATTCTTATTATCTTATCGATGCAAAGCCACAGGAAAGAACAAGGCGGACAGGTCCGGCGAGGAATCTAAGCGTCCATGGAATGTAGCTCTACTTCGTCCTTTCTACACTTTGCAGAGAAGTGTATGTATTTGAGTCTTCTCATATGTCGGTATGTATGCCGGAAATGAGCTTATCAATGAAATGTTGGCACCTCGAGCACTAACTCGGGGACTGCCTTAATAATATTTGTTGTCTTTTATTATTTATACGTCAGCTGGAGTAAGTTGTTCTACTTAACTAGGATTAGTAGTGTGTGAGCACCAAAAACCCAACTCTTCGACTTGCTGCTGTCCAACAAGAATTGGCTTCATGGCAAGCAAGAGAACAAGTTTGGAATTACGTAGCACATGAAAAACGACTAAGGAAAAGAACTTAATCGAGCCGACGTTTGTTTTTCGGACTAACCTTGTATTTACTTTCAAATTATTATGCTGAGTTATTTTGAGATAAGCCTAAAGTTTCCAAGTATTGTTAAAACAATTTTTGAAGCTCGGATTCGTAAGTCGTAAAACCGAGTCAAGGTAGACACGAACCGAGCCAGAAGATTGGACGAAAAAGAAAATGAAACTCGGGGGCTACGCCCAAGTTGATCCGGCATAAAAACTTAGTAGCAAAATATCACATGTGTACTGGATACAATTCCACCCGGCATACCGGGGATCTGATAAATTTTAAAGTGTTTTCACTCAAGGAGCAGCAGGAGGAGGAAGTTCGGCGTCATCTTCGCCGTCTTTGATATCCGAGGCATCGTCATGTTCACCCTCGTCCGAACCATCTTCTACGTTCTCAGCATTTTCGTCACCAGTAGCTTCCCGGAAGCTCGGACCCTCGGTCCATTCATGAATGGGAGCATATTCAATGAGGATGTGGGCGCAATCCTGGCGCCGAGCTACCCACTCCGGGTCATTGGTCCATTTGAATCCGGTGCGCAGGCGCGTCAGGAGGTTGAGGTCGATCTTCTCGTACCACGTGAGTATGTGGTGAAGAACGTTCTCAGCTACGGCACGTCTAGCGGACTCCCTCCAGAGGTCGAGCTGGGTCTCGATTTCCATCAGCTTTTCAGCAAGAACTACGGTTCCCTCCGGAGTGTCTTCGGCAGGCCAAAACGCGTTGAAGACTCGGACTGCAATGTTAAGGAGATCCTTGCCATAGTTCTTGATGATTTCCACATGGGACGACAGGCTGAACAATAGGTTCTCCATGTCATTGGGAATATCTTCACCGTCAGGAGCAACGGGAGTACCCCTCTCTCGGCGGAAATCAGCAACAGCGCCGCTCGCAATGGGAGTACCCTCTGGAAATTTGCCTAAAAACGAGACAAGAGAAGCAAGTAATGAAAAGACATGTGAAGTAACCTAGAGAAAGATGCCGGATAAGGGAAACGAACATACGTAAACTGTGGTTGTGGATCCAGGTCAATTCCTTGGTACAGTCATCACGTCTTTTGTGGAGTTGCACAAGTTCAGCGTTCGCCGACTCAAGCTTGACGTCAGCCTCCTGGAGAAGTTCTCGGTCCTTGGAAATTTGGAGATTAAGGCGCTCGTGCTCTTCAGTATAATCCTGGCCAGCCTTTTCAAGCTCGGATTGGTGCTGCTCTTTCATTTTCTTCATCTCGGCTTTAAGCCTGGCGATCTCATCATCCTTGGTTCGGAGGAGGGCAAGCTCATCGTCTTTCTTCTTAAGCTCGACCTGATGCTGCCCTGCTTGTTCAAGAAAATGCAGCATCATATCAGGCACGGGCACACTATCTTCTAGCGATACTGAAATAGTTTGTTAACCCGACAAAGCTGAGGTATGAATGTTTGCCGAGCCAAGGAAGAAGGGAAACAGAAAGCATAGCAAGGTTGGACAAAAGTAACTTACCCTTAATCTGATCCAGATTCTTCCTCATAAGCTTGTTCTCAGCCTCCACCCCAGCTGCAAAAACCGAATGACCCATTAGTTCGACAGAAAAAGATGAAGGAAAACAGAAAAATGTGAAGAAGAGAACTTACCCCTTTTCTCGTGCTCAGCGAGATGCGCATTATGCTTTGCGAGCAGCATTTTGTGAGTGTCCAGGAGACGCTGGAACTCAGCGCTCCGACGGTTGGTGGTCACCTGAAAAGAGTACAAAAATATAGCTTAAGCCTTGTGCATGTTCGAAGTGTACAAGATCCGGGCCAAGTGGAACTTAACCTGGCTCTAGGTGTGTGCATATTCGAAGTGTACAAGATCCGGGCCAAGTGGAACTTAACCCGGCTCTAGGTGTGTGCATATTCGAAGTATACAAGATCCGGGCCAAGTGGAACTTAACTCGGCTCTAGGTGTGTGCATATTCGAAGTGTACAAGATCTGGGCCAAGTGGAACTTAACCCGGCTCTAGGTGTGTGCATATTCGAAGTGTACAAGATCCGGGCCAAGTGGAACTTAACCCGTCTCTAGGTGTGTGCATGTTCGGTGCTGGAGGCTTCTTGGCAAGCATGGACGCGAGAGTGCGCTGTCCAGACTCGACGGACGCTTCCCTGGTGGCGTCAGGGGCCTTCTTGCCTTTGGGATGCTGAGAGGAGGAAGTGGTTGCAGCAGATTTACCCTTGGGAGCTGCCTGGGTGCTTTCTCGCCGAGACTGAGAAGACTCGGACGAGGAGGAGGGGCTTGGTGCTGCTGCTTTGGCTGCTGGTGCTGGTGCTGGTGTTGTTTTCTTCGGAGGAGGAGGTACTGAAGTAGACTCGGTAGTAGCTGCTTGCGGCGGAGCCGAAGTGGTGGATGCCGCTGCCTCGGCTGGGTCAGTCTCCCCCGCTCTGAGGTTGCCCCCCTCTTGACAAGGTGGGCTGGAACCCGGAGCAGCCGCTGAACCCTCCGGAATAGGGCTCGGCGGGCGTGAATCGTCGCCATGAGGGGGAGAAGGGCTGAGTCGGAGCGGCGAAGAGATGCTAGATCCACTCTGGGGGACCTCCACCACAGCCCTGCCGAATCAAATAATGTCAGATGATAAACTATAACAATGCAAGAACAAGTAAATGGCAGAGGGAAAAATAGGCTTACACATCCGAGGTCAGCGGCTCCTTGGGCTTCCGAGCCCTTCGCGCTGGGGCCTTGGTTGCAGGCTTGGAGGCAGTCTTATCCCCAGACTTCTTTCGCCTCTTGGCTGGCTGAGAAGGTCCGGAGGATGAAGTGGATGCGGCTTCCCTTTTCTTCTTCGGTGCAACCGGAACAGGGTCACCCACGGCAAGGGGAGGGTCCTCATGGATCTTCCCACCGGGGTTAGCTGATGCCGGAAAAGCATAAGAAAGGGGGACAGCGTCAAATGCTTCCATCACCTCAACATCCGAGTCATCTTCATCGTCGGGCCAATCTCTAATAGAAGAGAGTTTACCGGTGGGTCGCTTGGTCGCGTCGGACATCGGGAGGAACATCTCCTGGTACGGTTCTTCCCCGTCCGAGCTCTCCCGGTCGGGCGCACATTTGAGGGTGGGATCGGTGCCATCCTCGATAGTTTGCTGAAGAAAAAAGACAACCGAGTTAAAAATACAGCAGCAACCAACATAAGATTTAATTCAGATAAAGTGTGTGGCACGAAGCTTACCACAGGAGGAAGCCTATCCCGGCAATAGTGCTCAATTCCCCACGTCCACTCAGAGGAGAAGTCCTTGTGGGTGGTGAAAAGGGCCTTGACTCGGAGATAGATTTCTGTGTTGCTCAACTCGAAAGACGAGGTCCGGTTGGGGTCGTGGCCCCAGCTCATGTGGCACAACTTGTGAGTGTGTTTCTGGAGAGGGGAGATCCAGTTGCGGACGAATGTGATCATGGCGTCCTCGTTGCGCAACCCGAGCTCCATCAGCTCCGTGAATCTTTTGTTGACCTAGTTGGCCAAGACGGTGGGCTTCTTGGGGACGACGTCCCACAACTCTGGGTTAGGATGACCCGGAGCATAGGGGAGAAGCCGGATCAGGTCTTCAGTGCCGTCGTTCCAAACATAAAAGAAGGTCCGGGCCCATCCTTTGCAGGAATCCAGCCCGGTAACCCGGGGAAAGACGGAGAGCCTCCGGGGTGAAATGGACGCAGCACCGAACTGCGTAAGTTGTTTGTCCTCCAGTTCTAGATGGACATTCGGAATAACGTTACGACGAAGGCCAAAGAACCGGATCCATAGCTCCTTAGTGGGCCATAATCCGGCATAGCCTTCGATCATGGAAGCAAAAGCAGAGAGATGTGATGGCATTGGCAGGAAGGTGGTGCGGTTGGAGTTCATAGGAGTTCAACCAATCATGGAAAATATCGCTGACTGGCAAACCGAATCCCCACTGGAAGTGTGACCAGAACACAACAAACTCACCCGGATTGGGTGAGGGGGCGAGTTTGGTAGAGGCGAGTCACGAAGTGACGCCTGCGGGGATGCGTCTGGTGCGGTAGAGCCAGTCCAGGTCGTCCTGGCAGACCCAGGAGCCAGCCCACGCACCGTGGTCCGCCGTCGCGGTGTCCTCCTCCATCTCCTGCTCAGCAACGACAAGCTCCTCTTCTGTCATCTCAAGTTCGCTGCCCTCACTGGCGCTAGCAGCGGAGGGGGGCAGCGGCCTAGATTGACAGCGACCCGTGGCGGAGGAGGTGCGCAGCGGAGACGGTGACGCGGATGTGAATGGAAGCAGTACGGCAGCGGCACTGCTACTCAGACTCGGTGGTGGCGGCGCTGTCACGGGAGAAGATGAAGAAGAAGAACTAGAGGCAGAGGGGCGCGGAGGGGGGAAAAGACCCAAGGGGCGCACATCTCCCCTATTTAACCTCTCCATCGAGGAGGAAGTGGGATCGTGCTATGCGGCAACGCCACATGGTGTGGCCGTGTATAGCCCAGATGGACCAATCAGCGAGGAGCCACACAGAGGGTCACAGGGTGTAGTTGATCCCATGACGCGACGCATTGATGCGGTTAACGAGGAGGGAGGCATGACGTGACCCGCGCACAGTGATAACTAACAATTACTGCGCCAGTTACTGTGGCTGGCCCTTAAAATGAGGCAACCTAATGATTAACCTCCATGTGGGGAAGCGTACGAGAGAAGGAAAAGCAACCCGGATGAGAACGTAGTAACCCGGCCAGCAAGTGAAAACTTGGAATGTGCAAAGGGAAAGTAAATCCATAGGATCTGAGATAAGGTGGTAACCCGGCCAGCAAGGGAAAACTTGGAATGTGCCAAGGGAAAGTAAATCCAAAGGATCCAGGATAAGGAGGAAACTCGGAAATAAGATCCAAAGCTCAGTGAAATGGAACCTGTTGTGGCCTTAGCGGCTAAGGCAGCTAAGACCGCACCAGCTTCGGGGACTAATGTTGGGGGGATACCCCCGGGTAGGGTCACGCTGGGGTATAAAGGCCGAGTTAGCCGAGGTATGGCAAGGTCAAAGCGAATGATGGCCGAGTTACCTCAAGGCAGGCCGAATCTCGGGGTAACCCGGACCAGGGGATGCCCGTCTAACTGAGTCTCATCCGACTTAAGCCGTAAGCCGGATAGGTGAATCTAACTTATATGCAGGAACAGGTGTGACCGGATCAACTACGATCCAGGTCATAGCAAGCTTCTAGGAGAAGGAAGGAATCTCGCTGGTCAAAAGTAACCCCGGTACACACTGCATGAGCGAAGCGGAAAGGGGCAGGACCACCGAGGTGTGGCCGATAGAGGTGACGATGCCTGTGTCGGCTGACGCAGGCGCCGCAGAGGCTCACGTAGAAGCACCCCGGTCGGCTTGCTATTTTGGGAGGAGGCATATTCCCTGGAATATGCCTCCACGTATGCCCTAAGTGGAGACCTAGCCACCCCTATATAAGGGGGGCTAGGGCCTCTATAGAAGAGGTGAGGTTCTACTGGTTGATCTCTAGTTGGTCTTGTACAGGTTAGCTGGTGGTGAGAGTAAGAGAGTCCCTTCTTCCTCCTCTCCCCAGTACAGCTCTAGGAGCACTTGTAACCTTGGAAGTGAATCGAATACAAAACTTCTGTGTGTGGAATCACTACACTATCCCTCCTTGGATTCCCCTAGTGCAATTAGTCCCCACATTTAGCCTATCCATGGCATTTGCCGTGACACCACCACGACAGAGCAACAGAAGATTTTCGAAATAATTGATCTTGACCTGCTGGTCTGTTTTGACAGATTTTGCCACTCTTGCATTTGCTTCTTTAATGGATTTCCTTTTTGAATTCTTTTTGGGTTTTCGGAAGGAGTTGCTACAGTAGCTTATTTTTTTATGGTTTTCAGTTGAAGTTGAACTCAAAAGGTTTTATCACTTCACTTATACTAATGTTGCTAATGAGAACTGTGTGAAGTTTTGTGTGAAAGAAATTTCCAGGTAGTGGAGATAATGGTGTAATAAGGAAGTGAAAAGTTTTATGACTCAAGTAATAAGTATATGAAGATGAAGATGTTGATGCCTTTCAAGTTATAACTCCAGAGAAATTTATCAAGGACCAAATTCAGAGACCTGTAGAGTCCGTTTTCAAATAGGTAATAGTTCTGGTAAGAAAAGTTCCGTGAAAATACTATCCAACTATAGTTTTGCAGTTTTTAGTCAATAAGGAAAGCTACAAAGCGAAAGAGCGACGGAAACGGAGCCAGGGTGGCTCACACCACCCTGTGGCGCGGGCCAACTCCTGGCCGCGCCACCATGTGGTGTGGCCACTCCGGACTCCGTCTCTGACTCGTTTTCTCCCGGTACCTTCCTTTTGTTGGGAAACTTCGTAATATATAACCCCCCGGATCCCCCGAGGTTCATATATCGTGTTTTCGTCGTGTTTTCGTTTCGATCTGTTTCTGCCAGGAGCTATCTTTGGAGCTTAGAAGCACAATGGTGTCCGCCAACGATAAAAGGAAGGAGCCTATGGAGGAAGATCTCCAAGACCCCAAGCAGGGGCTGGTACCTTTAGTCACTTGTCATGCATCAACGGAAGCCCTACTAGTCATTAAGGAGTTCTGTGATAATTACCGAGACTTAAGGAGGAAGGTGGACATGCTTCAATGGGAGAATAATAGGCTTCGCAAGATGTTGGAAGATTTCCTCACGTCAACTAAGAAAATATTACCACCACCACCAAAGGAGTAATTCATCATCAGGTTTGGCATCCCCTTGGTTTGTTCTAAGCTTGGGGAGTGCCACGGTATCACATCCCTATCTTCTATCTTTTTACCTTTTTAGTAGAGTCATATCATGAATAGAGAAGTTATTATGTACGATGGTTTGCATTATGGAAGTTTCCCCTCTCTCGTTAGATATGTATCCCTTGGTGTGAGTTGTCGTTATGGAATATTAATGAGAAGTTCTATCATTTACTCTTTTGCATAGCTTATATTAGTTTCCAATTCGTGGTTATATGATTGATCTTGTTGTTAGTATTGGTATCACTTTTGGATCTTTGAGTTAATTTAGTTGGTTTTGGCAAACCTGGATCGGTCAGTAGCAACACTATTTTTGAGAGTTGAATGAAAAGATAAAAGTACTCTAAAGCAATATAATTTCATCATCTTTCTTTCTTGATTTGCTCATAAGTCTATATTCTCTGGTTAAGATCTTTTGTGCTTCCAAGGAAGATTGCATGTTTGTTTTTATCACTTGTATGTTTGTTTGTTTCCTTCAACTCTTATACTTGCTACCCAGCCTTGCTAGCCAAAAACTTGTACTGAGAGGGAATTCTTCTCGTGCATCCACTTCCTTTAAACCAAACCCATGCCATTTGTGTCCACAATACCTACCTATTAGCATTATTGCTATTCCAAGAAAATTCATGTTTTTATCTACCTTCCAAATTAAACTTGTTATGCGAAAATTAGTGGTTAAAGCTCTCACGAACTTGATGGCACACTTTACTTTCTTGCATTTAATAAACTTGACCCATTGTGCCCATCTATGTTGCGTATATGCTTGCGCTTTGTGAGTTGTGAATTAGCAGTACCATGTTGTCATGGGGGACGCTTTCAACATTGCACTGGTACTTTGTACCTAGTTGATATCATGTTCTTTTGTCTATGGATGTCGTCGGTGTGAAATGAAAGGGGAGCTTGTAAGTCCATGGAGTTATGCATGTGTGTTAGAGAAATGCATAGGCCGCTAGTCTAATCCATGCTGACATGGTGGAAACCTGCAGCGTAACCATAACGAGCATCTATGAAGCATTCTTCTTATAAAAAAAGAGATAGAGATTGAGAAAAAGAAAAAACAAAAAAAAGAGATATTATGAAAAGAGGAAAGAGAAAAAAAAGCACCATATTCCCATGGTAAATAAGAAGATTGCTGAGATACTTGTTATCTGCTTGCCTTGTCATTTTGATATGGGGATTCTTCCGTATCATCGGGCAAGGGGTACCCCGTTGGCGGATCTCTATGATACACATGTGCTTACAATGACAAGAACTTACCGGTGACTAAACTTGAGTAGCATGAGGAGCGGCCCTCGTATTCAAGGGACATGAGATTCTCAATTTACAACTTGTCAATGCATATCCTCATATTTGATCACTTTAACCTTGATCACTTAAAGATGCCTATGATAGGGGCAATGAGAGCTGAAAGCTAGTAAGTATCATAATTTTTGGGAGCTCTTTATGAGACTTGCAATCCCTGCTTCCCTCTGCGAAGGGCCTTTCTTTTACTTTTTAGTTGAGTCAGTAAACCTACTCCCTTCTATCTCAGCAAGTATTTTGAGTTGTTGTGTTTCATTCATTCATATGATGATTTATTCAATCATGTTTCTTATGTTCCTTGTTTTGCAGATTGCTCTTATCTGGATGTATACTACTTTGAAAGCTTTCATTGAAAATCAGTTATTTGTGAACTCCAGCAAATTATCAACTATTCTTCGACCAAGAGCTAAGTTTGCCATTACCAATTATGATTCACTTTATGTATCTTTATTGTGTTTCTTTTACTTATTGCAAGTTAAGTTATATAATAGTGAGTTGTATTCTATTATGATCTATGTATTGATGAATGTGATGCTTCTTGTCTGTATTCTTTTATCGACTCTTCACTCCATAAACCTGAGATCATGTTTATTGAGCTCAGTTTCGCTTGAGGACAAGCGAAGTCTAAGCTTGGGGGGAGTTGATACGTCCATTTTGCATCACTATTCTATGTCATAATTTACTGTTATTCATTGATATATTTCATATTAAGAGATGATACTTATGTTATTTCATCTGTTTTTGCATGGTTGATGACTTTTGGAGCATGGACCGCTGCAGTCAGGATTCTGATGGAAAAGGTGCTATTTGGAGGCAAAATTCACGAAGATCAGAAAATCCGGGAAAATATACGGAAAATCCTATTTTTCCAGAAGATGAAGGAAACTAGAAGATGGAGTGGAGATGGGCCACAGGGGGCCCACAGCACCCCCTGGCGCGGGCTACCCTAGGCCACACCACCAGGTGGTGTGGCCGTCCTAGCCCACCTCTGGCTCTCTCCTCAGGCGTATATATTCCCCCTGAAACCCTAAGACTCGGGGAGCGACCGTAGAAAGATTCCGCCGCCTCTGCGGGGCAGAAAAACACCGAGAGTGAAAGATCTCTCCGGCAGACAGATTTCTGCCGGGGGAATTCCTTCCCGGAGAGGGGAGATCATCGCCATCAACACCATCATCAAGCTGGACTTCATCGAGATCATCATCATCATCACCACCATCATCACCATCTCCATATTGTTGTAACAATTGGGTTGAATCTTGCATAGTTCTTAGGGGAAACTTTCTCGGTGTTGATTACTCTTTGTAGTTGATGCTATTGAGTGAACCGTTGAATTATTGTTTATGTTCAGATTGTTATACATCATTATTCCATCTCTGATCATGATCCATATGATGTCTTGTGATTAGTTCGTTTTGTTCTTGAGGACATGGGAGAAGTCATGTTGTTAGTAGTGGAATTGTGTTGAGAAAGATTCAACAGTTTGATATTTAAGTTGTGGTGTACTTCTTCTAGTGGTGTCATGTGAACGTCGACTACATGACACTTCACCTCTATGGGCCTAGGGGAATGCATTGTGTATTTGGTTACTAATCGTAGGGGTTTCTGGAGTGACAGAAACCTGAACCCCCGTTAGGAAACCATTGCACAAGGGACGTAAGGGTCTTAGAGTTTAAAGTTGTGGTTAGGTTTCTACCTTAATTACTTTCTTGTACTTATGGATGTTTGCAAGGGGTATAACCACAAGTATGTATTAGTCCTAGGAAGGTCGGTACATTAGCACAGGTTCACCCACACAACACTTAGCAAGCTAAAGAAGATTAATCAACTATATCAAGCGAAAGCACTTGACAGTATTCCCATGTGTCCTCGAGAACGTTTGGTCATCTTAAGTAATATAACCGGCTTGTCCTTTGCTGAATAAAGGATTGGGCCACTGGCTGCATTTATTCTTATTGTCTTTTATTTACTCGTACTTTATTTCCTTGCATTATCAAAAACCCCTAAAAATTCGTTTGCTAAGTATTTGCAGAGAATTCCTGATCCATACCACTAGCCAGCACCTTCTGCTACTCATTGGGTTCAACACTCTTACTTATCGAAAATACTGCGATACACCCCTATACTTGTGGGTCATCAAGACTATTTTCTGGTGCCGTTGCCGAGGAGTGAAGCGCTATTGGAGAGTGGAACTGGTAAAGGAAACCTCTACTATGAGTATTGTTTATTTCTGTTAGTTGCTTTATTTTCGTTATGGATAATTCGCTGAGTTTCTTATTTGGCAATGCCACTACCACTCCTAAGGTAGTAGATGAGCCACCATCTGCTGAGAATGATCCTTTTAAAATACATACAAGAATTATTGATCGTGTAATGGATAACTACTATGTTGGGGATGGAACTGTCCATCGCGGTGATCATTTGCTTTTTATACACGAATTATGTGGGTTGTTCAAGTGTGTAGGTATTACTACAGATCAAGTTAAGAAGAAGCTATTCTCATTATCACTGAAAGGAAGAGCCGAGGAATGGTATAAGCTGCTAAAGAATGGTCAAGCTCTGGAATGGGAGGAAATGGTACCTCTCTTTTATTCAAAATTTTATCCTCCTAGTGAGATTCATAAAGATCAGAATCAAATATACAACTTTTGGCCTCTTGATGGAGAGAGTATAGCTCAAGCTTGGGGGAGATTGAAGTTAGTAATGCTCAAATGTCCCATTCATGAGCTCCCCAACAATATTATTATCAATAACTTTTATGCAAGGCTTCCTCTTCATGATAAGGATTTATTGGATGCTTCTTGTGCTGGATCATTCACTCGCATGGAAGAAGAAGTTAAATGGGATCTTCTAGACCGTATTCAAGACAATGCTGAAGCATGGGAGAATCACAAAGGTAGAAAGTCAGGTATAAATTATGATTATGAATGCATTGAATCTTTTATGGGAACTAATGACTTTTAAAATATTAAAAATGCTTATGGTCTAGACTCTCAAGCTATTGCTTCTTATTTTAAGGCTTTTTCTTCCTACATTGAAGTGCCTAAAAAGAAGTGGAATAAGTATCATGAACCTTATAAAGATATTGCTAAGAGTGTTCCTGCAAGAAATACTGAAGTTTATACTACTAATCATGTTTTACCTGAAACTTATATTGAGAAAATGCCTTTCCAAGTTAAGATAAAGGAACATTGTATGATAGCTAGTGTGGTTAATGAAAGTACACATAAAGCTATTGAACCTAATAAACAAATGGTTGATGAACCTATTATAGCAAATGTGAAAGGCTTTGTTACTAAATATGAAGAAGAGGGACACACTATCCTTTGTAAGGATACCTCTAATATTGTTTCACAAAGTAGTGTTATGAGAGCTAGTATTCATGTGTTTTCTGTTAGAATAAGTGATCAGTGTTACGATGGCCCTTGTGATAGTTATATTGTTAAGTTTATGCATGATACTGAAAGTTATTCTGAGAGAGGGAAAAGTGTTCTTATGTATCTTAATAATATCAAGTCTCCTTGTTTTATGCTAAAAGTTTTTATGTTGCACTTGTTTTGCCTTCTTATGCAAGTAGCCTCTGGTTTCAACAACTTGTTTGTTTACAAAATTCCCTTGCATAGGAAGTGGGTTAGACTTAAATGTGTGTATTTTTGCTTCTTAATGCTCTCTTTCACTTCAATTCATATTCCTGAGTGAGCATCTCCAAAATTATCATGCCCATCTTAATGGCTATAAAGAAAGAGCTTTTTGGGAGATAACCCGGTTTATTTTTGCTTTCAATTTGTTTGTATTTCTTTGAGTCTTGGAAGTTATTACTTCAGTAATAACCTCTCCTTATCCTTTTGTTTGGTTTTTGTGTCAAGATCAACCTCTAATGAGAGAGAAGTAAGATTTGGGGAAGTTGCTGTCCCGAAATAGATTTTTGTGCTTCACCGTAAAAACTCGTGAGAGATCTCTGTCTGTCGGATTGAGCTGTAATTTTTTGTCCTTCTGCCCCAGGTAGTTATTTAACTTTCGTTAGTTTTGCGCGTTTCGATTTGAGCAAGAGAAGATTTTCGGAAAAAAGTATCTTGACCCGCTGGTCTGTTTTGACAAATTTTGCCACTCTTGCATTTGCTTCTTTAATCGATTTCCTTTTTGAATTCTTTTTGGGTTTTTAGAAGGAGTTGCTACAGTAGCTTATGTTTTTATGGTTTTCAGTTGAAGTTGAACTCAAAAGGTTTTATCACTTCACTTATACTAATGTTGCTAATGAGAACTGTGTGAAGTTTTGTGTGAAAGAAATTTCCAGGTAGTGGAGATAATGGTGTAATAAGGAAGTGAAAAGTTTTATGACTCAAGTAATAAGTATATGAATATGAAGATGTTGATGCCTTTCAAGTTATAACTCCGGAGAAATTTATCAAGGACCAAATTCAGAGACCTGTAGAGTCCGTTTTCAAATAGGTAACAGTTCTGGTAAGAAAAGTTCCGTGAAAATACTATCCAACTATATTTTTGCAGTTTTTAGTCAATAAGGGAAGCTACAAAGCAACAGAGGGACGGAAACGGATCCAGGGTGGCTCACACCACCCTGTGGCGCGAGTCGACCCCTGGCCGAGCCACCAGGTGGTGTGGCCACTCCGGACTCCGTCTCTGACTCATTTTATCCCAGTACCTTCCTTTTGTTGTGAAACTTCGTAATATATAACCCCCCGGATCCCCCGAGGTTCATATATCGCGTTTTTGTTTCGATCTGTTTCTACCAGGAACTATCTTTGGAGCTTAGAAGCACAATGGTGTCCGCCAACGATAAAGGGAAGGAGCCTATGGAGGTAGATCTCCAAGACCCCAAGCAGGGGTTGGTACCTTTAGTCACTTGCCTTGCATCAACAGAAGCCCTACGAGTCACTAAGGAGTTCTGTGATAAGTACCGAGACTCGAGGAGGAAGGTGGACATGCTTCAATGGGAGAATAATAGGCTTCGCAAGATGTTGGAAGATTTCCTCGCGTCAACTAAGAAAATATTACCACCACCACCAAAGGAGTAATTCGTCATCAGGTTTGGCATCCCCTTGGTTTGTTCTAAGCTTGGGGAGTGCCACGGTATCACATCACTATCTTCTATCTTTTTACCTTTTTAGTAGAGTCGTATCATGAATAGAGAAGTTATTATGTAGGATGGTTTGCATTATGGAAGTGTCCCCACTCTCGTTACATATGTATCCCTTGGTGTGAATTGTCGTTATGGAAGATTAATGAGAAGTTCTATCATTTACTCTTTTGCATAACTTATATTAGTTTTCAATTCGTGGTTATATGATTGATCTTGTTGTTAGTATTGGTATCACTTTGGGATCATTGAGTTAATTTAGTTGGTTTTGGCAAACCTGGCTCAGTCAGTAGCAACACTATTTTTGAGAGTTGAATGAAAAGATAAATGTACTCTAAAGAAATATAATTTCATCATCTTTCTTTCTTGATTTGCTCATAAGTCTAGTATTCTCTGGTTAAGATCTTTTGTGCTTCCAAGGAAGATTGCATGTTTGTTTTTATCACTTGTATGTTTGTTTGTTTCCTTCAACTCTTATACTTAATACCCAGCCTTGCTAGCCAAAAACCTGTACTGAGAGGGAATTCTTCTCGTGCATCCACTTCCTTTAAACCAAATCCATGCCATTTGTGTCCACCATACCTACCTATTAGCATTATTGCTATCCAAGTAAATTCATGTTTTTATCTACCTTCCAAATTAAACTTGTTATGTGAAAATTAGTGATTAAAGCTCTCACGAACTTGATGGCACACTTTACTTTCTTGCATTTAATAAACTTGACCCATTGTGCCCATCTATGTTGCGTATATGCTTGCGCTTTGTGAGTTGTGAATTAGAAGAACCATGCTGTCATGGGGAATGCTTTCAACATTGCACTGGTACTTTGTACCTAGTTGATATCATGTTCTTTTGTCTATGGATGTCGTCGGTGTGAAATGAAAGGGGAGCTTGTAAGTCCATGGAGTTATGCATGTGTGTTAGAGAAACGCCTAGGCCGCT
This sequence comes from Avena sativa, assembly GCA_916181665.1. NCBI lineage: Eukaryota > Viridiplantae > Streptophyta > Magnoliopsida > Poales > Poaceae > Avena > Avena sativa. The sequence goes on from OV702289.1 coordinate 599,964,071, forward strand.
GGTCTAATCCATGCTGACATGGTGGAAACCTGCAGCGTAACCATAACGAGCATCTATGAAGCATTCTTCTTATAAAAAAAGAGATAGAGATTGAGAAAAAAAGAAAAAGAAAAAAAGAGATATTATGAAAAGAGGAAAGAGAGAAAAAAAGCACCATATTCCCATGGTAAATAAGAAGATTGCTGAGATACTTGTTGTCTGCTTGCCTTGTCATTTTGATATGGGGATTCTTCTGTATCATCAGGAAAGGGGTACCCCGTTGGCAGATCTCTATGATGCACATGTGCTTACAATGACAAGAACTTAACGGTGACTAAACTTGAATAGCATGAGGAGCGGCCCTCGTATTCAGGGGACATGAGATTCTCAATTTACAACTTGTCAATGCATATCCTCATATTTGATCACTTTAACCTTAATCACCTAAAGATGCCTATGATTGGGGCAATGAGAGCTGAAAGCTAGTAAGTATCATAATTTTTGGGAGCTCTTTATGAGACTTGCAATCCCTGCTTCTCTCTGCGAAGGGCCTTTCTTTTACTTTTTAGTTGAGTCAGTAAACCTACTCCCTTCTATCTCAGCAAGTATTTTGAGTTGTTGTGTTTCATTCATTCATATGATGATTTATTCAATCATGTTTCTTATGTTCCTTGTTTTGCACATTGCCCTTATCTGGATGTTTACTACTTTGAAAGCTTTCAGTGAAAATCAGTTATTTGTGAACTCCAGCAAATTATCAACTATTCTTTGACCAAGAGCTAAGTTTGCCATTACCAATTATGAGTCACTTTATGTATCTTTATTGTGTTTCTTTTACTTATTGCAAGTTAAGTTATATAACAGTGAGTTGTCTTCTACTATGATCTATGTATTGATGAATGTGATGCTTCTTGTCCGTATTCTTTTATCGACTCTTCACTCCATAAACCTGAGGTCATGTTTATTGAGCTCAGTTTCGCTTGAGGACAAGCGAAGTCTAAGCTTGGGGGGAGTTGATACGTCCATTTTGCATCACTATTATATGTCATAATTTACTGTTATTGATTGATATATTTCATATTAAGAGATGATACTTATGTTATTTCATCTGTTTCTGCATGGTTGATGACTTTTGGAGCATGGACCGCTGTAGTCAGGATTCTGATGGAAAAGGTGATGTTTGGAGGCAAAATTCGCGAGGATCAGAAAATCCGGGAAAATATAAAGAAAATCCTATTTTTTCCAGAAGACGAAGGAAGCTAGAAGAGGGAGTGGAGATGGGCCACAGGGGGCCCATATCACCCTAAGACCAGGTGGTGTAGCCGCCCTGGCCCACCTCTGGCTCTCCCCTCTGGCGTATATATTCCCCCTGAAACCCTAAGACTCGGGGAGCGACCACAGAAAGATTCCGCCCCCTCTGCGGGGCGGAAAAACACCGAGAGAGAAAGATCTCTCCGGCAGACAGATTTCTGCCAGGGGAATTCCTTCCCGGAGAGGGGAGATCGTCATCATCAACACCATCATTGTTTGGAATATGCCCTAGAGGCAATCATGTATGATGTTATTTCCAATGTATAAAGTTATTGTCCATGTATGAACTACTGATATATATCATTGAATATGTGATTCGATTGTGGAACTATATATTTATGTTGTTTATACTGATTGTCCTTGGTCACTGAGGTTGTGCTGGACACACAACTTAGACTAATGTGAAAGTCGGCTGATGACTCGGTTCCACTTGTCATGGGCATAGAGATGCTATTCCGACTTACACGGATTCGGCTAAAGAGTTTAGCGAGTCGGACTGACCCATATTGAGATACAACGAATAAGTCGTCATTTGTATATCTCAATCAATGTAATCCTTAGACCTAAGGTTATTGCACAATCCGAGTTGAGGATCACCGACTTAGGTTCTGTCAAACGATGTTCCGTCACTGGGCAGTTATAAAGGCGGAGTTCGGGTCGACTGAGAATCAAGCTGCGTGATGTGAATAACCGAGATGGGATTTTGCCCCTTCATCTAGAGAGATATTCTCTGGGCCCTCTCGGAAGATATGATTCGAAAGCATGGCCATGCGTGACTTGGTTAAGTGTTAACCGAGACGACCGACTAAGAGTTAGTCGGATGAATCACTTATCTCGGATTGAGAAAGAGAGTCGAACTATTTAAGGGATGATGATTATTCGCCTATAGTTTGACAAGGTATATCGTGAGGCAAAAGGGACTCAGACGAAAGTCGCATTGGAAGGTAAGTCATCATGACTCTTTGGTACTTGGGAGTTGGCACGTTCTGCTAGGAGCCGCTACCAACTAATCGGTCACGAGTGAGACTCGGATCGTGTCCGGGTCACCATGAGCCTGTCGGGTCACACACTTAAGAGCGGGAGCACATTTGGGTTAGACCCAAAAAGGAAATGGACAGAGTCAGTGAGTTGGACTTGCAGTGACTAATATAGGCCTTTTAGTGAATGGGCCAAAAGTGAGTGGAGCCCACTTTCACTCCCTATATAAGCTGGGGCACAGGTGCTTAGAGCACATGGTTAGGTCACTCCATGTGTTGGAAACCCTAGCTCTAGTCCAGTCCAGTCCAGTCCTGTCGCCGCCGTACCAGACCTGGCAGTCCATCGCCGGCGCTCCTCCTCATACGTGTGGATACTGGCAGAGGTGATGTACGTTCAGCGCTTCGACGATCGTGGATCGGAACGGATCGTGAGGACTGCACTGCATCAAGTGACGTGCTTCATCGATTCCGCAACCGCGCGTCTAGTGGTAATTCTCGTGGCCTACTACCTCAGCTAGATCTTGGGTTCACCACGTAGGAAAAAGTTTTGTTTTTCTCTGCATGGCCCAATAATCATCAAGCTGGACTTCATCGGGATCATCATCATCATCACCACCATCATCACCATCAACACCATCAGCACCATCTCCATATTGCTGTAACAATTGGGTTGAATCTTGCACAGTTCTTAGGGGAAACTTTCCCGGTGTTGATTACTCTTTGTAGTTGATGCTATTGAGTGAACCATTGAATTATTGTTTATGTTCAGATTGTTATACATCATTATTCCATCTCTGATCATGATCCATATGATGTCTTGTGAGTAGTTCGTTTTGTTCTTGAGGACATGGGAGAAGTCATGTTGTTAGTAGTGGAATTGTGTTGAGAAAGATTCAATAGTTTGATATTTAAGTTGTGGTGTACTTCTCCTAGTGGTGTCATGTGAACGTCGACTACATGACACTTCACCTATATGGGCCTAGGGGAATGCATTGTGTATTTGGCTACTAATCGTAGGGGTTGCCGGAGTGACAGAAACCTGAACCCCCATTAGGAAACCATTGCACAAGGGACGTAAGGGTCTTAGAGTTTAAAGTTGTGGTTAGGTTTCTACCTTAATTACTTTCCTGTACTTACGGATGTTTGCAAGGGGTATAATCACAAGTATGTATTAGTCCTAGGAAGGTCGGTACATTAGCACAGGTTCACCCACACAACACTTAGCAAGCTAAAGAAGATTAATCAACTATATGAAGCGAAAGCACTTGACAGTATTCCCATGTGTCCTCGAGAACGTTTGGTCATCTTAAGTAATACAACCGGCTTGTCCTTTGCTGCATAAAGGATTGGGCCACTTGTTGCATTTATTCCTACTGTCTTTTATTTACTCGTACTTTATTTACTTGCATTATCAAAAACCCCTAAAAATCCGTTTGCTAAGTATTTGCAGAGAATTCCTGATCCATACCACTAGCCAGCACCTTCTTCTCCTCGTTGGGTTCGACACTCTTACTTATCGAAAATACTGCGATACACCCCCTATACTTGTGGGTCATCAATGAACTTCTCCATGTGATACAAGAATCACTAGGAGATTATCCCGATGATTCAACAAGTGAGAAAGAGAATAAAATCATCGTGCTCGACGTAACACCTCCATTGTTGTCAGATGGGCCATGGTCCATTTGATGGAGACTGAGTTGCGGCTGCATTTCTTCAACGCCGACGCATATGAGATGGTCGATAATTTGAAGATGCTCTTTGCACCACAAGTTAGGCTTATGAAGTATGAGCTGTTGAACAAGTTTCTTTCAACCAAAATGAGATAATATGACTGCTTGGAGAGTGATACCTTCGATCCGGTTTTACGGATGTAGTATAGTAGCCTTTTCCCCAGTAGACATAGGTTTAATCGAACCTTGGGAAACTATGCTAAATGGAGAATAAATGTGGCACATCTACAAGACATGTTTGTTCATTTTACCTTATGTTTACCAGACCCTTCTAGTTTACTTTTAATTGTTGGTTGTTGCAATGGATAGAGATATGCCAAGGTTGAAGATTCACCTCCAGTTGCACATCATATGGGATAAAGATAATAATATGCACATTCATGTGAAATGATTTAACAAATATAAGGTTCTCGGTAGCACATCAAAATATACTAAAGACCATGTGAGCCACAAGCATAGCAATAGTATTTTGATCCAACCGTTATACCACAAAGCACCGGGCTATAACAATTATTAAGTAAAATACAGATCAAAGCCTTAAGAAGTGATGTTTCTATTACTCCCAAGTGGATTCCTAAATGAAAACCATACTCCCCATGCTGTCACTGGGTTTCACGTGCCGTTCACCACTCATCTCACCTCAAATCTTTATCAATTCTTGGGATCTTGGGGTACCTACAAGTCCATGGATCGAGACAAGAGACAAAGATACAAATCTCTATTCAATCACCACACAATACTCCCATGAATTAGATGCACATAACCACTGCGAGGCTTCATGCCAACCTGCAGCCTGTGAGGACTACTCACTCATAACAATAAGATCAAGGATAGAAAACATTGTGCAAAATACTTAGATTGAAATCAAATATTCTTATAATGGTCACCAATTCACAAGGATATCTCAAGTACAAGATGATGGCTATGGTTATGGAGTGGATGGAGGGTGGAGAGATGAACTATGGTGGTGGATCTCCTTTAATGGTGTTGTGATGCAATATGAGAATGATGGCTCTATGCACAGTGCCTGGAGTCTCGCAATGAATAGACGCCTTCACAATAGTTGCTGCATTTGACCTAATAGTCCCGCTGCCACATGGTACATGCGGACCGTATGGGTGGGCCTTGCCTGTACGGTAGGTCGTTAAACCTTCTAGAGGCTCCTTTTCGACCCCAGTTAACTTGGCTGAGTAGGCAACATATAATATTCAATAAATGCTCCTGATTTCGCCTTAAAAGTGTGATTTCCTGCACAACATAATTTAAGACAAAGGATTGCACATATTTGCAATAATTAGTCATTAGTAGCAAGGCTAGAGAGATACTTGGTCAATTGTTTTACTAAAAATGTGATTTAAATGCGAAGAAAGATGGTTATTTTCACAGCCATCAGAGTCACTTAGTTGTCATGCATGAGCTGCATGAATTCCTTGTAAATGATGTGGACTACTGGATGACTGGTAGCTTTACGATAGATGGGGTGTTGGGCTTGCTGCCTACAAGCTACAAAGACATTGTCATGGACTATATCATGGGATAGGAAGGGTTCACCTTTCATGAGTTACTAACTGAGTTGAGAACTCTCAAGGTAGCACCAATTGCAGAGGATGTCATTGATGAATAAGGTATATATTTGATATACAAGGTATAAATGTTCCCTAGCAAACACTTTGCAGTTTACCAAGTCTACTAATACTTCATCTATTTTATGAAAACATGACCATCTTCTTGAGAGCTAGCTGGAAGGGACGAGGTGACAATGATGTAATGGCAAACAAGCTAGCTGATGGATGATGACATTCTCCCTCCACGTTAATCATTCATATTAGTTTACAGATTTGAACAAGAATTTTATAATTGTTGAGTGTGTAAACCTTATTAGTATGTATTATATCTTATGAGACGGTTATTCATATTAATGAGAAACAAAACAATTGTTCTATTTCTATGAATAATTTCTTTTATGGTCACATTACAGTTATGAATGAGTTGTTATTATCTTTATCTAAATGGTACTAGTTTAAAACATTTATAAAACATCAAAAAATGTTGAAATATGTGCAAACTTAATAATGACATCATTTTGAATGACACCAGAAGCCCAAGGTGTAACCGACTTAGTCACAGAGTTACCTTTCAAATTGTAAAGTGACCCGTATTAGACTCTGAGACCCAGCCTCTCATATAAAGGCTAGGGGGAGCCAACAACAAGGGTACTGTAACACTGTCATAGCAACTCGGTGTAAGCTTGATCGCATCTAGTAACTCAGCGACTTTGTGTTCCCCATCAATAAAGATCGGACAAGAAGGAGTAGGGTTTCCTATACGAGGGCCTGAACTCGAGTAAATCTTGCCTTCCTTTGTTTGTCTGATAAGCCAACGAAATCACCAGAGCACCCATTTTCCCTAAAACCCAAGTCCATAACAATGCACATTGCCGAGGTCACCCCTCATCACTAAGCGCATGGAGACCACGTCACCACCCTCGTGAGCCTCGTGAGCTTGCTTAGCCTGTTAAGTAGGTGTCACAGAAGCATAGAGAAGACGAGGGGTATTGGTTGGGATCAAGGAGTAGGTGATGCCCGAATCACAAAGGAAGGAGCGATGTGGGCGCAATTGTCCGTGTATGCCAACATGTGTCATGTATTGTGAAATGCTCATGTGAGTGCACCTGATGAGGAAATCATCACTGTCATCAACACTAGTGTGTCCTCGACATCGGGAGGATCATATCCATCACCTCCACCAACTACACAGACTCCATCTCTCTGAAAGACTTCATCCACCCTGTTGTTTGTGTAGATTGGCACATTTGATATGTTTCTAGTATCCTTTGCATGCTAGTAAATACGGAGTACACCCACTAACCACATGTGTAGTTGTACATCCATGCTTATATGGCCATCTAAGCAGTATGAATCCTTTTTAGCTTGTTTTCCAAATAGAACACAAATTTCTGGTGTACAAAAGTGGTTTCAAAATTTGAGTTTGTTTTTTTGTCAAAGTCAGTGCATGGGTTGACTTTTTGCCTTTTGAGTTGACTTTGTTCAAACTAATTGGAACCAAAATTATGAAACCACTTTTGTACACAAAAAATCCATGCTCTATGTAAACAAGCTAAAAGGGTTCATGCTGCTTAAACCATCATATAGTGCATGAGTGTACAGCTACCCATGCGGTTTGTAAATGCACTCTCCTAGTAAATAATACTATGTTATTATTTGTTGGTGAAGTTATACTTTCAGATTGTGTTGCATGACATTGATCATGGATATTTTTCATCATTGTGAGTAGTTCTCTATGTTCCTAAGGGCATAGGATATACCTTGACAATGAGTTATGTGTAGTATAGTATGATTAAATGGTCAAGTTTTTTACTTTAATTATGGTTCTATGATGATAATGTATGAACATTGATTGTATATTACTTCACCTTTATAGGTAATAGGGTTGCACCATTACAAGGAAGAGAACATGGATTGATGAAAATGTCAGAAATGATTTTCTAATTCTTATAGTTACAATAAGAAGTTTTGTATGAGAGACTCTAGAACATAATACAATAGTTAAACTTTTATGTCCTAAAAACTCCCCTGATTTCTCATTAAACTATCCTAGAGATCAATCATTAGGGATGCAATTATGAATTTGGGTGCACTTAACTTATATAGCATGTTCTATATTAAAACTTATGTGCTAAAAAGATCGATGGTGTCATGGGAGAAGTTTGCATCTTATAAAGCACAATCTAAGGCTTATCATATTTAAACTAGGAGGACTGGGACATATGTGAATCATCGTACTTTATTTATTATCTCTTACACGGATTGCACTTGAAAGACCTACAAAATCGACACCCACAAAACTTTGCAGTGTTTGCTACTAGTTAGTTGCTAATTGTATTCAACAACAGTTTATCATGGGTTCGACACTCAAAACTTATCAAAATGTGTTATAATTGATCCCCTACACTTGTGGGCATCAGGACCCTATCAAAGAAGATTTGCAACAACTCTCAAGAATTCTTCATTGCTTTAGCGATCACATGCTTATGCAAAAACTTGCACAAGGGCTTTAAAGTTTCAATTCTATGTGGAGGCATGGAACTTGTTGACATCCTCCATATCATGCCTACTATCAGCATCTCCTTTCTTATCCAGTATCTGAGGCTGCCCTAATCCATTGCACAACTAAAAATAAGGGATCGGCAACATCCTAAGGATAAAATCTCTAGAGACCCTTCCATGGCAGGGGAAGGACATACATGTGGTCGATTGTGCGGTTCTTGTTAGTTTTATTTTATCCTCCTAGACGGTATTTAACCTCAATCCCCTTGTCATCACCCAGGTATACTCCAAAGCAGAAGAAAATCCCTCAACTCTTCCTTCCGGCGTGGTCAGACCAGTATTTCTATAGGAAAATGCAAATATAAGTGGTAGATTGTCACTCGTCCTACCCACCTTAGTTGCCCTTGAGGTGGCCTTCATTTGAATGGGCCGAGAACACCAAAGATTTTTGGATTGGCACAGGAAACCCTTACAATGAGACAATGATGGACAATTTCTTTTCATCGATGAACATCACGCCTGGAGATTGCTAGAGAGCAACCTTATGGGTATAGCCACGGTTTATCGGATGATGATCTAAGTATTTAGCTCCACTCATTTAGTTAACACCGAGGAGCAAAAAATGGAATGTTTAGGATGCCATTCTCAATGATGCTTAGTTTTGACGCACCATCATCCATAATATGTCAATCTTTGGAAAATATAACCTATAATGATCTAAATGCTAGCACGACAAACAACACCAAATGAAAAAAATTGAACTCAGGGCTCTACACACCGTGTGGAAGACATAGGCACCACGAAAATGCAATGCTTGCTTGACCATTCAAAATAGAATTTGGACCGCTGACTGTCTCTAGGAAAGGAGGTGGCCAAACTATGGACAATGTTCTTTTCACATCCGTGATTAAGAAACAACACTTCATCTCTTCGCTCATTATAGATTCACCCTTTAGATTTGGAGCATGATCAAGGATTGGTTTGGACTTCCTGACCCCGACACCTCTTAATGGGCGACGATATCCTGAGGATAACACATTGGTGGCTCAACATGTCATGTGACTAGGGATGTAAGTGGAGTCCTATGTAATACCGTTTATCAATACTCCATTTCAATAAAGTTTGCTTTTCCTGAAAAAAAGAATAAACCAGTTGAATAAACGAGCATTGCAGATGCTATTTAGGGGCCATTTACATCCCTACATGTGACTCGATGCCAAACAAAAAGACGATGGCCTCCCTAACTATACTCAGTTTCCTGAGAGGTTTGGAACTAAAGAAACTCATAGTTCTTCAAAAAAAAGGTCGCTCCTTCGATGACCCTCGTGCCAAAGATAAAATCAGAAGTTGCCCTATGGGAACTCGTGGGAGCTAAGCTGGGATTACCATTTTTGGTGTAACAACCTTATTTGAACAGTTTGTTTTTCCCTGTTCAAACTCTTATTTTTTGAGTTAAAACCATCATATATTCAGATGCAAGTCGCCTCATTAAAACCTTCCAGTCCCCTTAGGTACCCAGGTAAGGAAAAAGAGTGCGTCCAAAACTTGCAACCCATCACACAATTGTTACATCATCTAGGAGAGTTTGCAAGATAAAGCCAGGGGGTTCATCGACCTAATTACATGAATCATTAAGTATAAGACACTCCCTAGCTATGACATGAGAAACTTTATTAAGATCTCTCCCGCAGTGGTTGAAATCAACATTCCTAATTGCTTTGGCATGTGTTATAATCTCAGCATAAATAGCAGCAGCTTCATTCCAAATTGTCTCTTAACCTGAACACAGTTTAATCACCTCCAAAGAATCTGATTCTTCTTCCACCTGATGATAACCAAGAGAATTTACAAAGGCTAAACCATGTGCCATCACCAAAGCTTCCACAGTGGCTGTAGAACCCACATGCGTTATGAAATTTGACAAAGTGGCAATAAAAAAACCCTGGCTATTTCTTATGATCACACCAATAGCTCCATATCCTGCATCCTCCAAAAACTCTGCATCAACATTTAACTTGATTTGATTGCTTTGTGTTTTTTCCCAAAGTTACGTTGTCGACATAAAGTTCAGCCCAGCATTTTTTGTCGCATTTGCTGTGATAGCTCTAATCGACGTTATGCAATTTATAATGGGTGGGATCTGCTCACCATGAGTCTGTCACCGCCTTAACTACCAAATGTACCACACAGCAATAGCAACGAGATCGTGGGTTTGAATAGAACTGTAATTTGGGACAATGGAGACCGGGGCCCTTAGTAGAAACTCAAGAGCCAGTGCACCCCCTGTCCTCCCCTGTTGCTTCCACGATAGTGCTTTCCAGGCCCAAAGTGTTGGAAATATGGCCTAGAGACAAATAGTAGTAAGGACTATTATCATATTTCATATAGTTTATGATTAAGTTTTATATCATGCTATAACTGTGTTGAGTGGAAACATTAATACACGTGTGATATACAAACAACCAGGGGTTCCCAGTGAAACTCTAGTCACTGGTTCATTGGTCAACAGATGATCACGTTTCCTGATCATGTGGCATTGATGCCAGTTGGAAATGAGGTCATCTCATTCTGTGAATGAGATGATGAACCAATACCCAACCTAAACATTGTGACCCGATCATGTCACGAAGTTCAAGTTACGATGATTAGAAATGGATCCTCGTAGACTATTCCTTAGACCGTGAGGCGATATCAATCACTGTCTCCCGAGAGTGCTTAGATAGCATCAAACGGCATCTGGTAATATGATGGTTATCAAGGTGTGTTCAGGTACTCAGAGGAAACTATAGAGGCAATATTTGTCAAGAGTGGGATTTGTCCGTCCATGTGATGGGAAGATACTCAAGGGCCCACTCAGAGAAGTTATATCCAATAGCTGCACAGCATGTGATTTGATCACGGGGATATCACTTGTGAAACGAGTCAAGTAGCATTGTTCAGTAACGAGATTGAACAAGACATGGTGATGTCATTGATCAGATCTCGGGCAATGCAAGTATCGGTGACAAAGGGAGTAAGAAACGACTGTCCCGGTTCAAACGACGAAAGATCTTCATGGAACGCACAGGGGTCACATGGCCATCCAGGTCCCTCTTTCGATCATTGGTGCGGGAGTGTCCCGACCATGTCTGGAGTGTTCCCGAACCGTGGGGTATCACGCTTAAGGGCTTGATGATGCTTAGAGAGTGTTTATAGGATTGGTAGAATCGCCAAAGAAAGGAAGGGAGAAAACCGGAAGGGTTTCGGTAAGTCCGGAGGATGTCCGGAGTGGAAGTGGAAGGTGTTCCATGGCCACGCAGATTGAATAATTTGTGAATGAATGTTAAATATTGAATTAATCATTTATACATAATTATTTAATAAAGAGAAAATCAATTAAAGGTCAAAAAGGCTTAATGGGCCAAATTCCGGAGGGAGAGGGCCCATTAGGGGAAAGGAGAGAGGGAGAGGGGCCAAAGGGCAGGTCGGCTGGGCCTAGTGCCCCCGCACGGGGCCCACTAGGTGGCCGGCGGCCACCTCCTCCCCCCTCCTCTCCTTTAGTCCCACCCCGGGACTTTGAGGGAGGTAGTACCTCCCCTCCCCCTATATATAGTGGGGTATTTGGCCTAGAAAAATACACCAATAATCAATAAAGGTCTCCCCACTTTTGGGAGGACCTCCAATTGATATTTTCTCTCTCTTCCTCTCTCTCTCGTGACTGTGGTCCCAAGTCTGGACTGCGCGAGCGAGAGACATCGTCACCGCGGAGCGCCGTCGTGCTGCGGGATTCGGATCCAGGAGCTCTACTTCCGCAACTGCTGCTGGATCAGGGAAGCGGGAGTCATCGTCAGGCACCGGACGTGTGTAACTCCCCGCGAAGTGTCGCACTTGAGGCACTGAAGTCGTTGGACCCAGAAGGAGTGTAGGGACTTCATCACGACCTTGAGGTCGGCTTCGGCTCGTCTACATCAACCACGCTCTCCTGAGCGTTGACAACGCTTTTCGGTCTTCAAGGGTAAGTTCGCGAAAAGCCCCTCCCGTTACTGTATTACTAATAGATAGATCCTGGCAGCTTCAGGGGTTCAGGGGTGTCGGGTAGAATTTTATTGTTTTCATACGCCGAACCCCAACAGTGGTATCAGAGCTAGATCTATGCGTAGTAATGCTAGTACGGGTAGAACACACGAGATGTAGCGTGTGGGCGTTGATATTTTAGTTGTTACCCTCCCACGTGTACTTGTGTACTTGTGTATACCGTAGTAATGCTTGATGAAGCGGCCCCCAACCGACTTTACGCGTTCATTCACGAGACTGGTCCACGCTTGACATATGGCTTGTAATACACTAAGGTTGAGATGACGAGCCTAGCACGCCACAGAAGCGTGGCCTCAGAACACGGATGGTCGAAAGATCGAGCACGAGTCGCATGAATGATGTGACCGACGTTTAGCGTCCACCTTTGAACCCACATTGATGGCCGTGATCAATCGGAGGAGATGTGGATGATAGGGGTCGTGTTATCACTAGAAACCCTTTTGGGGATAGGTGTTTCTGAGTGGAGTTATTATTAACTCATTTAATTATAAACTTAGTCTAAATTCCTTTTGCAATTATAAATGTAGAAAATGGTTCTTCCCGAGATTACCTTTCCTATCGACGATTGGTTAAAAGGACAAAAGCACAAGTTAGATGGATCCAACTTTTCTGCATGGGTCATACGCCTGTTTGATCTCCTTGGGGAGAACAATGTAGCTGACTACATGACCTGCGAGATGTATCTGGATCCACCCTATTCTCACGAGACCCGGGAGCAGCGGGATCTGCGTTATCGTCGTCGTGTGGTGGCCACATTTATATCAGTGACCATGCGCCTCGGAATGGAGGATGGGCTATGGCCAATGGTGGGGAGTCTCAAGGCCCGAATGTTCATGGCACATCTGAGAGCACATTTCGTGGAACAAGTGCGCATGTGGGAGTATGAGCTGATGGGGGACTTCCTCTCCATAAAGATGGAGGAGGGCTCCTCACTCAATGAGCACTTATTGTGCCTCTACGATGCGTACATGAGTCTGGCATACTACCTAGACAACTGGTACTCAAGATCATTTGCGATGGGAGTTGTGCTGCGGTTTCTTCCTCCAAGCTTCCAAGCACAAGTCAGGATCTGCGTTATGAGAGGCGACACGGAAACAATGGATTTCCTCGAGTTCATATCACATCTCAGAAATGTGATAGATGAACCCAACGTCACTGGAGTCATCAGTGACAAAGGTATATATTTGATATACAGTTTTATAAATGTTATAATCTTGCAAACACATTGTAGTGTTAAGTATATCTGATACTTGTTCTATTTTGGTGAAAACGGGTCCTTCTGCATGAGAGGTGTTTGCTGGAGAGGAGGTGACGTTACGTGTTGATGGCGAGCATGATGATGATGTCCAACGGCACTCTCCCTCGACATTTATCATTTAGTTTATGTTTAGGATGATTAATGTAATCAAGAGATTGTGAACTTCTTTAGTGTGTCTTACACTTCGTGAGACGGTTATTCATATGAGTTTGTAACAAACAGTTGTTCTGCTTTTATGAATGATTTCTATTCGTGTTCATAACTTCTTTGATTATGTGTGAATTATCCTTATTGTTTGAAACTAATTGATAATGCATGAACATTTGTAAAACATTAAAAATTCCTTGTTTAAAATACCCAACTTAATGATATTTTCATTAATGAATGAAACCGTTGTTTAAATTCAAAGTTATGTGATAATATGTGAAAGTTATTCGATATCTCACCACATATGAATCATGCCTAAGCTCGGCAAAATAACTTGAACACCGTGTATTACTTGAATACAAAGTGTTTAAAGAATTGTTAAAAGGAAATACATATTCGATGTATTGTGTTTTAACAAAAATGGTAATTATCATTATATGATTGTTTAAATATGCAAAGTAGTTTGCCAAAGGAAACATGAATATGAAACTATTTGATTTGATCAAAGTGTTTCATCAACAAAGGGTATAAGTATAAAAGAGAATCAAATTGGTATGATTTGATCAATAGTAATAAGATTCAACTTTATAAGAATGACATAAAAGAAATTGTGAAATGCAAAGCGTTTTGAAACGTAAAAATGCAAAGCATCACAATGTGATATTAGATATCAAAGGGGTTGAATAGAAGGCACCAAATAAATCGTTGTAGTGTAGATGTAGAGACCATTAGTTAGAAATAGTTAGCACTTAATTAGAATGTAGTAAACCATTTGAATTCATGAAAGTTTTGGGGTTATTCGATATAACCAAAACAATAGCGAATAAGTCCTTGTAGTGTATTGATTGGAAACTTTGAATACGAAATCCATAGCTGAGACCAAAAAGAAAGCAAGATTCGTATTGCTTGGATTTTGGTGCATTCTTGAGAAAGCTCACTTTTGGTGATGTTTCTCAATTATGAAGCAAATGGAAAATAGTGTAAAACATGATGAGGATTCAAAACCCTGCATCAGAGTGTTGAGAAGCGCAACGGACAACGTTCCTGAACGATTCTCTTCACAGAAGGAAAGAATCAATGTTTTTGATCATTGTGTTTTTCCCTCCACTATTGTTTTTCACTACATGAAGTAGGATTCAAAATGTAAATCCAAGCCTTGTATGGAGATATTTGTGAATCACTTGTCATGATTTTTGGAACATGACATACCTACGAACTACAGAGGAAATAATGGTAAACTAAATTATGAGAAATCCTAGAAGTAAAATTCCCTTGAGATTAGAAAGCAATTCGTTGCTGAATCTCACAAGTAAAGGGGTTACTTGGAATTTTCACAAATCACTGCAAAGCCATAGTGGAAAAGGGGTGAATGACAAAAGCACAATTTGTCAAAGTGTTGGACAAATTTAAATGAATTTGATTCATGTATGCTAAATGTCTAGTGGATTTAAAACTAGTAAAGTACTAGTATCTCACAGTAAAACTCCAAGTTTGATATTTGATCAAAAGACTTTGAAGTTGTTCAAAATAGTAAGGAGATATGCAATTTGCATAAAATTGAGTGGGAGCTATGAAAGTCTTCCTAAAACAATATGTGATTGACATATTTTTGAGTGGGAGCTTATAGGACTAATTCTTAAGTATGTTAAGAATGAAAGCACAAATACTTATGAATAATGATTCATAAGATATAGAAGTTAATAATAGGTGTATTATGATATTATGTAGTATTCCTTAAGGGATTCTGAAAAGGGTTTCAGGATAGAAGTTAATTAAGGAACCAGTCCTTAATAACTCAAATTAGGAATAGCATTAAGTTTAAACATCAATGGTTGAAAGATAGAAAAGGATGAACGTCATCCACTATGTTGAGACATAGGTTTTATCTTAGAAACCATGATGATAACTTAGCATAATATGTGATCCAAATAAGGAACGTTTGAAAGTGATTAAGTTCGAATCACAAAATGTTTGAGCTAAGTTTGTCCGCATTATCCAGTAGAGAACTGTGGACATATTTTCCAAATCCATAAAAGGATGACATATCTTAAAGCATAAAGGGTTATGTTATAAGGGAATATGTTGGAAACTCCTATAGATACCAATTAAAGTCAAGTAGGAAGCGAGGTGAACAAAACATCGAAAGTTGCACAGAGTGCACGGGAGTTTCGATGAATACATTTATAATAATAGATAAGGGTACCATCCAAAGTGTTGTATAATGTTATGGCGGGGCTAGTTCGCTTTTAACGTAGAATGATGTGTCCCAGGGCACAGTGCCCATGAGAAAGCCCTCGAGGTTCATCTAACATCACTGTAGGCTCCTGGAATCAGGCCTCGTTCTGCTGCCATAGCGACGATGCATACACATAGATGCTATCATGTGATGATAAAGTATTAATGTCAATCAAGGTGACATTAGTAAGTTGCAAAGGATTTGGGACTATAAAGTACAGACCCAAGACTCAACCTCTTCCATGAGCAAGCATGTTCAGGGTACCGGATATATGGTGCCAATGATTAAGAACAAATGCAGCTAGTGTATTTGTACTCTAGTGCAAGTGGGAGACTGTTGGAAATATGCCCCAGAGACAAATAGTAGTAAGGACTATTATCATATTTCTTAAGTTTTATATCATGCTATAACTGTGTTGAGTGGAAACATCAATACACGTGTGATATACAAACAACCAGTTGTTCCCAGTGAAACTCTAGTCACTGGTTCATTGGTCAACAGATGATCATGTTTCCTTATCATGTGGCATTTATGCCAGTTGGAAATGAGGTCATCTCATTCTGAGAATGAGATGATGAACCAATACCCAACCTAAACATCGTGACCCGATCATGTCACGAAGTTCAAGTTACGATGATTAGAAATAGATCCTCGTAGACTATTCCTTAGACCGTGAGGCGATATCAATCACTGTCTCCTGAGAGTGCTTAGATAGCATCAAACACCATCTAGTAATACGGTGGTTATAAAGGTGTGTTCAGGTACTCGGAGGAAACTGGAGAGGCAATATATGTCAAGAGCGGGATTTGTCTGTCCATGTGACGAGAAGATACTCAAGGGCCCACTCGGAGAAGTTATATCCAATAGCTTCGCAGCGTGTGATTTGATCACGGGGATATCACTTGTCAAAACGAGTCAAGTAGCATTGTTCAGTAACGAGATTGAACATGACATGGTGATGTCATTGATCAGATCTCGGGCAATGCAAGTATCGAGTGACAAAGGGAATAAGACACGACCGTCCCGATTCAAACGACAAAAGATCTTCGTGGAATGCACAGGGGTCACATGGCCATCCAGATCCCTCTGTAGATCATTGCTACGGGAGTGTCCTGACAATATCTAGAGTTTTCCCGAACCGTGGGGTATCACGCTTAAGGGCTTTATGATGCTTAGAGAGTGTTTATAGGATTGATAGAATCGCCGTAGAAAAGAAGGGAGAAAACCGGAAGGGTTTCGGTAAGTCTGGAGGATGTCCGGAGTGGAAGTGGAAGGTGTTTCATGGCCACGGAGATTGAATAATTTGTGAATGAATGTTAAATATTGATTTAATCATTTATACATAATTATTTAATAAAGAGGAAATCAATTAAAGGTCAAAAAGGCTTAATGGGCTAATTTCCGGAGGGAGAGGGCCCATTAGGGGAAAGGAGAGCGGGAGAGAGACCAAAGGGGAGGACGGATGGGCCTAGCCCCCCCCCCCCCCCCCCCCGCGCAGGGCCCACTAGGTGGCCGGCGGCCACCTCCTCCCCCTCCTCTCCTTTAGTCCCGCCTCGGGACTTTGAGGGAGGTAGTACCTCCCCTCCCCCTATATATAATGGGGTATTTGGCCTAGAAAAATACACCAATAATCAATAAAGGTCTCCCCACTTTTGGGAGGACCTCCAATTGATATTTTCTCTCCCCCTCTCTCTCTCGTGACCGTGGTCCCAAGTCTAGACTGCACGAGCGAGAGACATCTTCACCGTGGAGCGCCATCGCGCTGCGGGATTCAGATCCGGGAGCTCTACTTCCGCAACTGCTGCTGGATCGGGGAAGCAGGAGTCATCGTCAGGCACCGGACGTGTGTAACTCCCCGCGAGGTGTCACACTTGAGGCACTCAAGTCGTTGGACCCAGAAGGAGGGCAAGGACTTCATCACGACCTTGAGGCCGGCTTCGGCTCGTCTACATCAACCACGCTCTCCTGAGCATTGACAACGCTTTTCGGTCTTCAATGGTAAGTTCACGAAAAGCCCCTCTCGTTACTGTATTACTAATAGATAGATCCTGGCAGCTTCAGGGGTTCAGGGGCGTAGGGTAAAATTTTATTGTTTTCATACGCCGAACCCCAATACAAAGATCTCCAAATATCCGTAGCTCTCTGGCAATGGAATAACATGTGGGTTTAGATCCTCATCCCTAGTATTACAAATTGGGCAAATCTCATTGTTACCAATGTGTCTCTTGAACAAGATATCCTTCAGCAGCAAGATTCCATGGAGGACGTGCCAATTGAAGATTTTCACCCTTGCGGGTACATTCAAATTCCAAAGAATCTTCCAGGTGGGATTATCGAGAGATGTTCCTCTAATCAATGATCGACAAGTAACTCCATTAAACTGATATTTCCATTCAATGTGATATGTCGACCTCATAAAAAGTGTGCCAGATTTTGTATTGTGCCACGCTAAAAAGTCCTCAAAGTCATGCACATTTAAGGGTATGCACATGATTCTTGTCGCATCAATTGGATGGAAGTTGTTCTAGATAAGGTCTTCATCCCAATTACCTGTGACAGGATCGATAATTTCCCATACCTTTGTAAGAATACAATTTCCTTGAGGAGAAACAATTTTGTGGTCCGGCCTGCTTGGGATCCAAGGGTCCTTCCATATATCGCTCACTTCCCCATTACCAACACGCTAGATGCACCTGCATTTTTGAATCCTAGCCAAAATGCTTTGCCATGTAAAAGAAGAACCCGACTTGGGGCCAGCATTTAAAATATCTCCTGATGGATAGTATTTTGCATGAAGCACTTACACATAAGTATTTTGGCTCATCAATTATCCGCCACACCTCTTTAGCAAGCATGGCTAAGTTAAAAGAATGAAGGTATCTAAATCCCATGCCTCCTTCCTTTTTTGGAAAGCATAGCTTCCACCATGCATACCAATGCATTTTCCTGCTTTGATCATCATCTCCCCACCAGAGTTGTGAGATCACATCCTTAATTTTCTTACAAATATTCTTGGGCAGTAGAAAAACTAGCATGGCATAGACAGGGATGGCTTAGACAATTGCCTTTATGAGAATCTCCTTTCCTCCAATAGATAGTAATTTTTCTCTCCAGTCCTTAATGCATTGCAGCACCCTTTCGACCAGGTGCCAGAAGCAATCACTCCTGCCCGCTCCCACAAGAGTCGGGAGGCCCAAATATTTGTCAGGGATGGCTTCAGTGTCAATGTTCAGAGTATTGCACATGTCCACCTTCACATCCACATGAGTACTAGGACTAAAGAATATACTAGATTTCTCCACACTTACCGGTTGTCCCGAGTTTGTACAATAGGAGTCCAACACATGTTGCAATGAGATTGCATTGTTCAAATCTGCCTTCAAGAGAATCAAAGAATCATCAGCAAAAATTAGGTGTGATACTGATGGTGCATTCCTGTACACCTTGACCCCTTCAATGCCACCAATCTCCTCCGCGTGCAACAAGATGCTAGATAATCCTCCGCACATAACAGAAATAAGTAAGGAGATAGAGGATATCCTTGACCAATACCTCTAGTGGGAATAAATCCCTCAGTCACTTGAGAATTAAATCTTACTGAATAGAAAACTAAAGTTACACTAGCCATAATCATGTCAACCCACTCCGCTTGGAAACCCAGCTTAGTCATCATATTCTTCAAAAAAATCCACTCAACTCGATCATAAGCTTTATGCATGTCCAGTTTTAGCGCACACAAACTATACTTCCCCTTCCTCTTATTCTTGATCTTATGTACACATTCATAAGCCACCAGGATGTTATCATTAATAAGCCGCCCAGGTACAAACGCACTTTCAGTTGGGGAAATAAAATCAGGGAGTATTTGTTTTAATCTTCCTACAAGCATCTTGGATAAAATCTTATATACAACATTGCATAGCGAGATAGGACGAAATTGGGATACCTCCTTCGGGTTATCCACCTTTGGGATCAGCACCACTACTGTCTCATTCCACCCCTGTGGGATAATCCTCTCATTTATCGCCTTCAGAACCGCCGATGTGATCTCAAACCCAACCATATGCCAAAATTTCTTGAAGAACATAGCATGTAATCCATATGGTCATGGCACTTTCAAATCACCAATGCTAAAGACAGATTTCTTAACATGATCAGCCATGAACAGAGCCATAAGTTTCTCATTCATTTCAGGAGTGACTTTAGGCACAATTTTCTCCAGGAACTCCAGATCAATCTGCTGATTATCAGAGGAAAACAAATGTGTGAAATACTGTAAAATAACCGGATTTAAATTATCTGTATCTTCCACCATCTGCCCCGTTTGGTACTTTAGCTTCATAATGAGATTGCCTCTTTTCCGAGTTGACGCAAAGCTATGAAAATACGACGTATTCTTATCATCTCATCATTCTGAAGCCCATTAGTCTGTGCCCGCTGGCTCCACTTTATTTCTTCTTGCTCCAATAAGCTCTCGATTTGTTTAGCCAATTGGTGTCTACGCTGCTCATTCATCTCCTATAGAGGACCTCTCATGATCTCATCTAGTTCACGCTGGGCCTTTTGTAACCGTTTCTTGGGCCTCTGTAACTCCCTCCGATCCCACTCATGCAGCCCAGCATGCATGTTCTTGAGTCGTGTGAGCACGTCGATCACATTCTGGTTGGACGCCGTTGTCGTCCATTGCTCCTCTACCGCTTCTCTAAAACCCTCCTCCTTAAACCACTTTGCTTCGAAGTTTAATATCTTCGCTCTTATTTGAGAAGTTTCAGCAGTATAGAAGTTCATATCCAACAATAAAGGTCAGTGGTCCGAATGATTATACTCAAGATGAATCACCGCTGCATTTTCATGTAGATGGCACCAACTTGAATTTGCTAGGCCTCTATCCAACCATTCTCTCATTTGGCCCCTATGCCAAGTGAATTGATCACCGGCAAAGCCAACATCCTCCAGGCCGCATTCATCTATGCAGTCATGGAAAGTTTTTGTGAATCTTTCCGGCCTCACTCTCCCCCCTTCTTTTTCATGAGCGTATAGAATCTCGTTGACATCACCCATTACTAGCCAACGTAAGGTATTTTGGCCAAAAATATCTCTCATCCTATTCCATGTTTTGTATTTGTCAGCCCACTTAAATTATCCATACATATCAGTAAATCTCCACACCGTCCATCTGGACATCAATATAATTAGGGTATGCGTATAGTTGAGAAATTTTAACCTCAATTTTCCACATCATCACAATACCACCCCTCCTTCCATCACTCGGTTGGATTATCGCCACATCCATCCTAAGACATTCTACCGGATAGTTGTCGAGATGTGTCTCTGATAAAAACACCACCTCGGGGTTATGACGCCCCAGGACATCCAGAAGCGCTAGGACTGTCGCGGTATTATCCAACCCACGGCAGTTTCACACTAAGATCCTCATTGCGACCAGACAAGTTCTACATGGGAGCCCGCCGATCCTAGAGAAGAGGAGTTAGCTCCGTCCTTCTTTGGTCGCTTGGACCTGTCAGCTTCAGTACTATTCCCTGCCATGAACTCAACAGGAGTATTTTCGGTAATCATAGGTGCCCCTAGATTTGCAGTATCATCCTCAATGCCTTGCCCCAGGACCTCTTGTTCAAACTCTTCTTAATTAATTAATGTGACGAGGCAAAAGCTTTGCCTCCATTTTGAAAAAAAGAGTTATCGTAATCCGGACGATCAACCACTGACTCGTGCGCAATCCATCTACCTAGCTGTAGGAAAGGATCCATCAATCCAATCAGCGAATGGCGGATCCTCAGACCTCAGCTAACTAATTGTTCTGCGGTCCAAGATTGTGTCTCCGTCTACTAATAAGAAATGAAGTGGCCACGTATATTAAGAAATCGTCCGCTGTGCTGGCGCGAGGTTCTTCCGCTGCAAGTAAGATGCGCGGTCAAAGCTCAAGGTCGCCTTCTAGCTAGTTCTACTTCGGACGGAGAACATGATACGGATCGAACTCCGCATGCCGATGACTCGCAGCATTCATTCTACAGTAGATTTTTTCACTTGAATACAGGCGTACGCACCTGTTGCGTACGTGACCGGTGACGACAGAGTTAATCGGAGAGTGATGAGCACCAGGGAGAATCGGAGGAAGAAGCTAGCTAGGAACGGCCGGGAAGAAGACATGAAGTAATTAAAGTACTCGTCGCAAGCGACATTTACAGACGCGACGGGAAATGCGGAGAGACAAGAGAGGATGCCACTTTCACTTGGTGGGAATAAATGTGATCTTCATCGGTGGAAGGGGTGAGTTGAGGCGACATCCGGTCCGGTCCGGGCCAGGTGAAGTTTCCAGGCTGCATCGGTCTCATCCATTTTTTCCACGCTTAGTCAAGGTGCGTAAGTACGTTTCTGTCGCTCGATCGCCATCGTAATCGATGTGTCCAGGAAGACACACAGCTACAAGTACGGCGGCACATAGAAAAATCAACTTATTAGTGTGCAAATTTTTTAATTTTTCAAAAAGTGTCAAATATTTTCAAAAATATATCTTCGGGTAGGCAACAATAGAAAATACAAGTGTGCAAATTTTTAACAGAATTGTTTTTGTATTTCGGCCACAGCATAAAAGACAAATATGACAAATTTGGGAAAAAAGGAAACCCATTTCAAAATTGCACTGTTTACGTCCAGATCTATAATTTATCTTTTTTTTCTGACACCAGAATACAATGTTGTTTCACATGCTACTCTTCACGCGTGTATTCTAAATAATTATCTTTATTTTTTAATCTTTAAATTTAAATTTTTCAAAATAAATAAATAAAGTCCACCGTAGTGGACGAGCACCAAAACGACACTCTCGGCAGCACAAGCATACTAACGTGGAGAAATTCTTGAAAGGCAGTGACTCCATCTGCTCGGTCGGTAGGACATGACGTGACGTCTTCGCTTTGGCATAGATCAGATACGCGACTCTCGGCACGACAGTCAAGTAGCCAGTGCAGTCAAAGGGAGAGATGTTAATTAATCAGTTCCCTTAACCACTTTTCCCTTGAAAAAGTGTGTAGATGATTGACTATGTCACCCTTAATTAACCACTTTTCTCTTGGAGTACTGATCACGGCCGTACGTGTACAGGGATAGCTAAAAGTGCACCGTTTTTTAAACTTGTTCCTTGAATTGGTAGCTACAAAGTTTACGCCATGGACTACTAGCTTGAATTGGTCAGATTAGTTATTGATTAGCGCCACGTTTACAGACGAAATGGCCGCGGGTAATGAAGTACTGCAACTAACTGTCACCAAGTGAGATTTGAAGGGATCATGTCACTGATTACAGCAGCGAGCAACGTACACTTTAAATTGATCGGTCGATCGACCTGCATCCCGACGGAGTCCTGGACCAAATCTGTCGCCTTCAGCTTACTAGATCTGTCAATTACAGGTTGGGCTTGAGAGTTAAGATTTTGATTATTTTTTTTGGAACAACCAGCAGCAGGAGTACTTTCTTTTCTATTAGAAGAAGAGAATTGACCGGTTTAGAAGAAAAACCAGCCAAAACTCGATATAAACTTATATATACACGAGGTTAAAAGGAGAATCGGACAAAAAAATCCTAAGCAGCACAGTTTTAGGAAAAACCAGCAAAAACCAAGACGAGGCTACGCTACCTAGCTTGACTAGGTCTGGAGCACTGCCCACCGACAACAGCACAACGACAACATAGGTCAATTACAGCACCGACTTCACCACGCGAGCGAGAAAGGCCCCCACGTCGCCTCCCTGGCGACATGGGCGGCGCGTCGCCTCTCCCCCGCCCGTCCGCCCCTCCCCCTCACCGCCACCGGCGTGGGCCGTCCGGGCAAAACCTAGGAGGTGCCGGCGGCGGCGGGATTTCGTTCTGGTTGGGCGTGGCTGGGAGCTGCGGGCCCAGATGCTTTCTGCGGCGGCGGGTCTACGGCTGCTGTGGCGGTTCTCATCTGGCGAGGGGCGGGGGCAGTTGGATGCTGCTGCGACGTTCGGGGGCTTGCGGAGGTGGCCTGGTCGGCGCGGATGTAGGTGGCGGGGTGGTGTCCGGGCACGATCTGGGCCCTAGTCGGGCCGGGCGGGCCACGGCCATGGCGGCCGGCAAGGATGCCGAGCCGGCGGGCTCAGGCATGGATGCGGACGGGACGGTGCCCCTCGACCATGGGCGGACGGCAGGTGAGGCCGTGCCGTTGCTCCGGCGCTAGCCCTGTCTGTTTGCCGGAGTTGAGAATGTTAGGGCGGCGGCCTCAGGGACACGGTGGCGATTGGATGGTCAGCAGTCAGATTTTGCCTCGACACGGCGGTGGCGTGGAGGATAGCGGGGCTGGGGGTGCTTCTGTGCGGTGCTCTCGTGGAGGCGGCGCCCAGCACCGTCGGTGTCTTGGCGGCTCTAGAGGGTCGTCGTGGGTGGCAGGCTGGCTAGGACGCGGTGGCCCGGGCTAGCTGTCCAGGTCCGTGGCAGAGGTGTGCCATGGATTGAGGACGGCGGTGCGGCGGTGCCGCTTTGGTGGGCGAGTTGCATGGACTATCCTTGTGACTGTCCATTGGAGTTTGTGGTTGCCGGTCTCCGGACGAAAGTCTTGCCCGACTTGGTCGGTGCCGACATCGACGGCGCCCGAGGGCACCGTTTTCCCCCTTGAGGGCGTTGTCGTGGAGACCCGGCCCCCCTTCGTCCCTCACTCCAGGGTGAAAACCCAAATCTGGCTTGCTAGACTTGGATGACGGGTGTCTCTTGGACGTCGTTACCTCTTCGGAGGCGTTATTTTTTTGATTTAGGGAAGTTTTATCGTGTTGCTTGTGCTACCGGCTGAGTCAATGTCTTTGGGTCTTGTCGGCGTGCGAGTGTCGCTGGCGGGTTTAGTGCGGCCTACCTCTCACCCTAGAGCCTGAGAGGCTAGCCGTTCCTTGGGCTCTGAACTTCCTCTCAGGGGATGTGGTTAAGATTTTGATTGATCCCGTAGAAACAATGCGTTTCCATTAACTAGGACAAAATCCCGCGTAGAACATCCACCAATAGTCGCATATGCATGCTTATATATTTTCATCAGTACCTTCAGGAGAAAGAAAGGGGAAAACCTGGAGACCAGCTCAGCAGAGTGTTTTTTCTTGGAAGTCCCCGTGTGTAAACAGGTAATCCCTCCGATCCGTCCCCAAAGGAGCTGGAGCCACAGATCAGTACGCGCGCACGAGCTAAGACGAAGAAGCTGGCAAGATCTAATATTCGTGTCAGTTTGAGGAGGCGCGAAACCGCGACAGATTCCATCTCGACGCAGCGTGTGCTTGGAACCGCGGCAACCCAGTTCGTAGTCCATGGTTGGTCAAGAACTGTTCAAACAGACGGAAACTGTCGCTCCTGACCCGATTTTCGTCAACTGCCTACGACTGAAACGATGACAGCGGCATACGACATTGTTGGTCTTTCCCATCTCTCCATCCATCACGCTATTTTTATACTGTACTACTTATATACTTACGATCGACAAGAACGGGAAACTAATTAATGTGGTCACTCCTGATACGTGTGATTGGTTAGCTAGCCTTGCAAGACAGAGTAAGAACCTAACACATCAACGTCATGTCCTAAGAAGTCCTCAGAAATGGATGGCTTGTTCAAGATGCCCGCCCGACCTTCTAGAGGATGCAGGGTTTAACGACTTCGCATGCAACTAATCTGATGTTCATGTCCCTCGATACGGCAAGTTGTAAATTGCAACCGACCGTGGGAGACCTTTTTTTTATCGAAACTGGGTGGGAGACTAGACAGCCAGATTTGGTGAGGCTTGAAAACTCAAGGCCATCAATAGGATTGAACCCGTTAGCTGACAGAACGCATCCTGGCCCGCCCAACTTCAATGGGCCAAAGGCTTTTCTTATACTGGGCAACATGTAGTACCTCCGTTCTAAAATATAAGTCTTTTTAGCAAGCTGTTTTAGTTTGATAAAAAGTTTTATATTGTGGAACGAACGTAGTAGTTATTACATGCATTTTTTTCTCTATCCGGAGGTTTTACCTGAAAAACCCTCAAACCAACACAATAAACATGACATTTACGACGGTGGAGTCACCTTTTGGCAACCTCGAGTGCCTGCTATGGCGGAGGAACCTCCATCTAGTAGCGGATCTAGAGACTTCTCGAAGTCTAGGCACACCATGAGCTAAAAGACTTTACTTTTTATCTACCAAATACCCAAAATTTAAATAAATCAAAACTAAGAAATACCTATGTTTAATTATGAATTTTCCCGGTAAATAAAAGGGAGAAACAAACCTAGTTGTCGTGTGCGGGCAGCGTCATCCGCCATCGACGGGAGCCATGGCCGCACACCATTTGTCCTTCCACAACTCGGCGTCTCCCGAGCTAGAGAACGCCGGGCACAGTCGCCGGCCTTCTCGTCGGACTTGGCTTGTCACTGTTACAGGTCGCACCTCACGAGCAGACGAGATTGGTTTGATCGGCTGTTGGGGATATACTTTCGGGTATCCTCACAGTTCCTCACTGAACAGGGTGGCCCACTTCGGGTTAGAGCTTTGCTTCACGGGCGGCCCAGTCAGGGAGAAGAGACGGAGTCCAATCCGGCTACAGAAAGGCCCAGAAGACTTACCGACATAGGCCCATAGTGTTACTTGTAGTTCAAGATATGCTCTGTAACCGACTCTTAGTCGTAACCAGATAGATCCCTCCTGTAAACCCTAGGCCGGATATCTATATAAGCCGGCCTAGGGAGAGCCTTTAGGGCACCCCTTACAATCACAATCTCAACTCGCACAGGCGAACCCTTGTAACCCATATTCCGGCTCTGCTGTATTACTGGATTGCTAGCAGGAGTAGGATCCGTCCAAAGCCGGCGGATTCGAACCTGGGTAAACTTGTGTGCTCACCGTCTCGGAACACCGTATGTCTCACACCCCTCTCTTCCGCACGCCTCGAGGACCCCCTCATGGCGTACTTGCCATCAATCCGACGACAGTTGGCGCCCACCGTGGGGCAAGTGAGCTTTAGATCTGCGTTCTGAGCGGAATCTGCAAGAATCGAAATCGACGAGACTATCGCCGTCGGTCGCATCCTCTACGCCAGCGACGTTCCTCTCATCGTTCTCGACGAGACCTGGATTCCGGCTAGGGAGGCTGTGACTGCCTACACCATCATGTCTTTTGGTGAGATCGATATTTACATCGGTTTCGCTGAACCTGCCCCACCCACCCCAGCGGTGATGATAGAGGCAGAAGAAATTTCTGGGTCCCCTTTGTCCGTGGAGGCGGCGGAGTTTCGGATCTCAGAAAACCCTAATCCCACCCAACCCGCACCAATTGCGGAGATAGTGGAGAAATCCGAGCCTGAAGCAGACCTGGCAGTCCAAGTTGAATCTGGAGTGGATCTCCCTAGAGAGACCGAATCCCAGATCGACCCACCCGCTGAAGTCGAAATCCAGAAGGAGCATAGCAACGACACTGGTTCCGTCTCTGATGATGCTGAGACAGACATGCCTTTCCTAAGATACACGCTAAGACGCATGATGATGCAAGATGCAAGCATAGACGATATTCTCGAGACCATCAGGAGTTTCGAGGAGGCCGGTCGCGAGAGCCGCAACTATCTCAGGAGGCACGCGTCGCACTTTGTCGGATATGTGGGATAAAGATCCGGCTCTGCCGATGCTGGAGACAACACCGACTCTGTGCTGGAGGCAATCGGAACAAACGCCGACGTACCCGCATCCTCGGATTAGTCGATGACGTCAGCAGACTTCCGAAAGTTCTCCACGGAATATGAAGAGGAGTATAACTCCAAAGCTGCACAGGAAGAAGAAGCCATGGATAAAGGATCCGGGGAAAACTCTCCCAAAACGCAGGATAACATGGAAATCGGAGATAATCCCGAGGTCCAGATGTCCGAAAGTACTAATCAGAGCTTGACTCCGGGAAACGGACCCAAAGACGTCTTTGCTACCGGCGCTGCCAAGAAGGCAAAGAAGAAGAACAAGACCCCGGCTAAAGACCCTCCGGCAGAGGAGGTGATCGCCGAGGAGTACGAGGAAGACTCAGATGGAGCACTTATCCCTGACGAGCCCAAAGAAGAGTCGGTGGATGGACACGTGATCACTGAAGGTGCGTGTAAACTCATTGATGCTGCATTAACCACACCTATTCCTACAACTGCAGAACTTACTGCTGAAGAGCTGGACGAGAGGGCCTAGGCCCTAGAAGCGCGTCGCCAAGTACTCCTCGATGAAGCCAAAAACATTGAGGAGGAAAAGAAACGCATGGCAACTGCGGAGAAGTACAACTCCAGGCAACATCAGAAGACCAGGAAACGTCATACTCATGACGACCAATTCCCGCAGATTCACAAAGTCCTTTTTAGAGGAGAACTTGGGATGCCTCGACGCGACAACAACGGGGATTGGGTGTATCCAACGCCAGTACAGAACACCATTGCGGCTCGAGAAATCCTATCAGCTAATCCAGGCCCAGAGTAGATCCTGTTGGGAATCAAACTACTCAACAAGGGACTGGAGCAGCAAAAGGTCGCCCTGTCCGGAAGTCAAAAACTGGTCTTTGATTCTGACCAATGTCGCACAGATCCGGCATAGGCTGATGTAAGACCCCAACGTGTTCCGGAACAACAACATCGTTCCGACCGTCGGGAAGACAACTAATCAAGAACCGGATCTTCAGGATAGCACCACAAAGCTGCGCATGACTAGCGTAACTTAACCTAGTTGCGGAGCAAGAGGCAATTGCTGTGCTGAATCCGAGGAATCCTCCCCGGCGAGAGTCAAAGGACCACAGGGAAGAAGATAAAGAGAAATGTCGGGAGGAGGACCAACAAAGAATGCCACCTCCTAGAGTCAAGCCGGCAAGGGGCTCGTCACATTGAAGACCCTCCCCAGAACCGGAATAATGACGCTCCGGACAGAGGCCGGTGATCAGCCGGAAATAACCTAGCTGTTGCACCCTCTCCACCAGGTAGCCATCACAACGGCTCCCAAGGAGGCCAAGGAGGGCGTCGTGGTGGAGGAGGTGGTGGCAGAAGCCTAAGTCCAGCTCCAAGGCACCGCAGCCATAGCCGTCACTCGGGATGATCTTTATCCCCAAATGATGCAAGGCACAAGATCAACTCCAATATAGAGGCGCGACGCTATGAAAATGATGACATATACGTGGGCCCAAAGTGCTTCAGACCACGCATAAGAGCTACAAGATTTCCGAAAGGATTTGCTATCTCAAGACATATTCAAGCCTACGACGGCATAGCTCGGCCAGATACTTGGCTACGGGATTTCTTCCGAGCTTGCTGCATCGCCAAAGGCGGAAACAGCCTGGTCGCAACCCGATATCTCCCACTTATGTTGCGGAAGACGACACGATCATGGCTCAATGAACTTCCGGAGAACACCATCCACAACTGGTATGACGTGCAAAGTGCGTTCTTTCGGAATTTCGAAGGCACATATCAGAGGCCCTGTACGGTCGGAGATCTACATCGTTGCACCCAGAAAGCCGGAGAAACTTGCCGGGATTATCTCGGATGATGGGTCGACACCAAGAACTCCTATGAAGGAGTAAATGACCAAACTGCGATTGAAGCTTTCATTGCAGGTCTCCCAATTGGTTTACTATGTCATCACTTGAAGTGTGACAAAGTCACTGATTTGGGAGAGATGATAGAAACGG
This sequence comes from Avena sativa, assembly GCA_916181665.1. Taxonomy (NCBI): domain Eukaryota; kingdom Viridiplantae; phylum Streptophyta; class Magnoliopsida; order Poales; family Poaceae; genus Avena; species Avena sativa. Next base: position 599,993,539 of record OV702289.1, read on the forward strand.
CGAGCAAGTATGCAGCTGCTGACGACGACATAGAGGGATTACTTAGCGCCTTGGCTATGTCATAGTCGGCAAAAAAACCAAAGCAACAAGCTCAGAAGCGCAAGAATATCTCGGAAGAAAAACCCAACGCGGAAACGACAGTGGTCACTGCTACTTTCGGGTCTGGAGGACGAGGAGGACGTGGCGGTGGCCGTGGACGCGGTCGTGGGACGTTAAGAGTCCAAGGTAGAGGAGACCAGCAACCCAGAAAAACCTACTCTTGGGCCGACATTGCCAATAACCCATGTGTGCATCACTTATACGCCAATGGGGGCTCGTCCCACACAAACGCCGAGTGTCGTTTCAATGACGACATTAAGAGAGATGATACCGCTGGCTACAAAACTAAGCGGAAGAAGGGAAAGAAGAATCCCAAAAAGGATAAAGAGACCAAGGAAGATTCCGATATGGAGGAAGCTGACGCTTCAAATCCCAAGTTAGAAGGAAAGAAAAAATGTCCGACCAAGAAAGACACTTATGTCACCTTCCTCGGATCTCAACCAGAAAAGGTCAAAAAGGCAGTTCTACATGAGCTCAATGCAACAATTCCGGCTGTCCCCCAATTTTTGGACTGGTCGGAAGTGGCAATCACATTTGACCGCGCTGATCATCCGCCTAAGTTGCACATGTGAGTAAAATACACCTTAATCGTCAATCCACTTATTGACGGTTATGGTTTCTCCAAGACTCTCATGGACGGTGGCAACAGTATTAATATTTTGTATGTTGAAACGCTACGCCGGATGAAGATCTCGGAGACCCAGCTGAACCACAGCTCTGTGATTTTTCACGGGGTTGTCCCAGGAAGACAAGCAAATTCCCTAGGAGAAATCACTTTGGATGTTACCTTTGGAACTCCAAAGAACTATCGGACGGAGGCACTTTCCTTCGAAGTGGTCCCGTTCAAGAGCACGTACCACGCTATATTCGGACGTCCGGCTTACTGGGATTTTATGGCTCATCCGTGTTACATTTATAATATGATGAAAATTCCAGGTCCCAACGGCGTCATCACCATTAGGGGAGACCCGAAGAAAGCGTGAGAGTGCGAGGATGGAAATGCCACCTTTGCTGAAGTCGTGCTGCACGCCCAGGAGTACCAGGACATCAAGAAGAGCATAGATCCGTCCGAGATGCCTGCAACGAAGAAGGAGGTGACAAAGACGAATCCGGAGTTCAAGGCATCAGAAGAGACGAAGAAGACGCCGTTGAAGGATGATGACCCCTCCAAGGTGACCCAGATAGGCGTAGACCTAGACACGCTCATCAAGTTCCTCAAAGCAAATCAAGATATCTTCGCATGGCAGCCATCTGACATGACTGGAGTACCTAGGGAACTTGCCGAGCACTCTTTAAATGTAAACCCGAAAGCTAAACCCATCAAACAGTCCTTACGACGTTTTGGCAATGAAAAGCGTAAGACAATAGCTACGGAACTAGCACGGCTCGTGTTAGCCGGAATCATAGAAGAAGTCATCCACACTGAGTGGTTGGCCAATCCTGTAATGGTCCCTAAAGCGGACACCACTGATTTAAGGATGTGTGTTGATTATACTGCCTTGAACAAAGCTTGTCCCAAAGATCCATTCGCTCTGCCCAGGATTGATCAAGTTATCGATTCTACGGCAGGCTCAGAACTCCTCTATTTTCTCGACATATTCCGGTAATCACCAAATCCGGATGAAGGAATCTGACAAAGTCAAAACTTCATTCATAACCCCCCTCGGAACCTTCTATTTTGTTACGATGCCCTTTGGACTGAAGAACGCAGGAGCTATGTACCAACGCACAATGCAACGTTGCCTCCATGATCAAATCGGATGCAATGTACATGCATATGTTGATGATATTGCGGTGATGTCCAAAAAGAAGGAAACATTGATTTCCGACTTGGAGGAAACATTCGCCAATTTACAAAAATACAACATAATGCTTAATCCGAAGAAATGCTTCTTTGGAAACCCAGCCGGAAAATTGTTAGGTTTCATCGTGTCTCAAAGAGGCATAGAGGTGAACCGAGACAAAATCAAGGCTATACTCAATATTTCCAGGCCAACTCGCCTGAAGGACGTACAAAGACTAACTGGTTGCATTATTGTAGTCAGTCGGTTTGTAAGTCGGCTCGGTGAAAGAGCCGCACCATTATACAAACTCCTAAAAAGACCAAGGATTTTGTGTAGACCGACGAAGCTGAAGCCGCACTACAAGATGTGAAGAAAGAACTCTCATCTGCTCCTATCCTTGCTGCACCGGAGCCACAGGAACCAATGTTGCTCTATCTCGCTGCGACAAACAAAGTCGTCAGTATTGTCATGGTAGTGGAGAGACCGGAGGAAAATCAGGAACACATGTTGCATCATCCGACTTACTTTGTCAGCGAGATCTTGACAGAATCGAAACAACGGTATCCGCACTATCAAAAGCTAGCTTATGGTGTGTTCTTTGCATCTCGTAAGCTACAACACTATTTTCAGGAGCATCCAATTACCGTGGTGAGCACAGCTCCCATGAGAGATATAATCAACAACAGTGATGCCACAGGACGCATCGCCAAATGGGGCATAGATCTCTCAGCTTTTGATATTGAGTACAAACCTTGGACAATAATCAAATCCCAAATCCTTGCCGACTTTGTTGCTGATTGGATAAAGACGAAGGAGAATATGACCCTCCTTGAGTCGGAATATTGGACCCTATATTTTGATGGGTCTAAGGCTCGTGAGGGCTCGGGGGCTGGCGTGGTACTCAAATCACCCCAAGGAGACAAACTTTTATACGTGTTGCAGATCCACTTCACAGCGACAAATAATATTGCCGAGTATGAAGCATTGCTGCATGGAATCTGGATTGCTAAGGATATTGGCATCCGACGTTTGATGTGTTACGGAGATTCAGATCTTGTTGCTCAGCAAGTGTCGGATATTTGTAATGCAAATAAACACATGGCAGCATATAAAGTTGTCGTGGATGATTTATCTAAATCGTTCGAAGGGTTTGAGGTTCAACACATCCCTCGAGCAGAAAATGAGGAAGCAGATGCATTATCTCGGATAGGCTCTGCACAGAAAGAGGTCCCGTATGGCGCTTTTTAGAGCACCTTAAAGTTCTCTCAATAAAGGGAGTGGACGAGGAATATCCGACCAAATCCGACTCACCTCTAGTAGCAGTTCTGGCTGTAATTCCCAGCTGGACTCAACCCTACCTTGACTATTTGGTAGATGGCAAATTACCCGAAGACGAAGTTCTGAGCCGGCAAATTGTCCGACGAGCAAAAGCCTATACAGTAGTTAGTGGTGATCTCTATAAGCAGAGTGTATCTAGGGTCTTTCAGCGCTGCATATCTCCGGAAGAAGAAGTGGAAATATTAAGAGAAATCCACGAAGGCGAGTGTGGTCACCATGCTGCAGCTAAATCTTTAGTGGCAAAAGCTTTTCGACACGGTTTTTTCTGGCTTACAACCAAGGCAGATGCCGAACGGCTGGTCAAAATGTGCAAAGGCTGCCAAAAGTACGCCAAACAAGCTCACGTTCCGGCTGATCAGCTACTAACAATACCTATAACATGGACTTTCGCGGTCTGGGGGCTTGACATGGTAGGACCGTTTAAACGGGATCCAAGTGGATTTACTCACCTCTTAGTGATCGTGGATAAATTCACCAAATGGATTGAGGCTAAACTCGTCACTAGTTCTGATGGAGCAACAGCCAAAAGATTTGTCAAGGATGTTATAATCCGGTATGGTTATCCGCATAGTATTACCACGGACAACAGGAGTAATTTCTCTATGGGAGAACTTGCCGAATTCTGCAACGAATAAAATATCCGGCTTGACATTGCATCAGTCGCACATACGTAGGCTAATGGACAAGTCGAAAGAGCAAATGGTTTAAGCCTACAAGGCCTAAAACCGAGACTCGAAGCACCACTACGACGTGCTACGGGGGCTTGGGCAGAGGAATTACTTTCTGTAATATGGAGTTTACGAACAACTCCGAACAGGTCAACCGGATACACACCTTTCTTCTTGGTCTATGGCGTAGAAGTAGTTCTTCCTAGTGATTTGATTCACACTTCTCCTAGAGTGGCCGCGTATATCGAAGAGGATGCAGAGATTTCTCGACAAAATGATCTCGACTTAGTCGAACAAGTTCGCGTCGTTGCTGAGATGAGATCAGCAGCCTATCAGCATAAGTTACGCAAGTATCATAGCCAGAGAGTCAGAAATAGATCTTTCAATAAGGGTGATTTGGTTCTCCGGCTTGTCCAACAAAGAAAGCACAAACTTTTCCTAGTATGGGAAGAACCATTTTTAGTTAGTCGAGTATTGCACAATGGTTCATACTACCTAACTGATATGAGGCCAGTCAAAGAAAGAACTGCTACTAAGAAGAGAAAGAGAGCTGGAGGCAATACAAATCCGGATGATTTAGACAGACCATGGAATATTGCTCAGCTACGTCCCTTTTATTCTTAGTTTATCCTTCTTTGTAATCATATATATATGTACATGTTCTATGAGAAATAAAAGTTTTGGTTGCCTCAAATTTTTTCTGAGAAGTTTTTACCATCTTATTTCCGAATGATCATGTCATAGCCAAAAATCCTAGAATACTTGAAAGTACTTTATGCTCATGTTTGTTCTGGTTTAGATTTCCGATTCTAAATATGCTACCCTCGGGTATAACTCTAAAGTTTCTAGTCTATACTTTGGTTATTTATCTGATAGCCAGATGTGGGTATTTTTCCGAGTAGTGAATTGTTGGTACTGGAAGCCGGCTTTGTTTCCGAGTTTAAACTGGTTTAGCAATTGAGCTCCGTTGCTCGACAAAGTTTCCATGCTGAAAGTTTAGCCATCTCATGAAAGGGACGAGGCGGAAAGCCAGACAAACTATAAGTACAGACAAAAAAGTACAAGTGCTTATGCAAACATTTCAGGCACACACAATTTAAACCAAAAGTGCCAAATAGATTAAGACTTAGCACTAGCAAAAGTATAATACTACTTATTTACAGACCCATAATGTTTTTAGAATAACACATTTGTTTCTGATGATCTATGATGCAGGAGAAGAGGTAGGAGCTGCCGGCTCGCTGGATGCATCGGCCTCGGCTTGATAACGTTCCGAGATGTTCAAATCCGATACGGTTTGTTCATCATCAGAAACTTCGGCTGCTTCTTCCGGAGGCGGAGGCGGCGTGTCCACGCGGTTGAAGAAGGGAGTGTCGTAGATGGTCAAGTCAGCTACGTGGCACCCATATCCAGCGCAGGAGTCCATGATGTCTTTGATATATTGCTGCTGGCCGTCTTCGTCCACAGTAGAGTACCCTCTGGTCACTTGCCAGATTTCCATGCTTCCATGGTGGCTCATGACCATTGTGAGAGCGTTCTGTGTTGCGGATCGCGCGTAGGACATGTTCCAGTCCTGGACAAGTTGCGGCATCTCCTTTGCTTTGTCTCCTATGCATGTCCAGAACCTTGAGAGCTTCACCAATATCCTCAATGGATTGGCGGAAGTCATGAAGCAAATCACCGACTTGGGTAAGCCGGTGGGTGCGAGTCTCGGCATAGGTGGAGTCTGTCAAGTTCAGAGGACCTATGCATATAACGCAAAACGGTTAAATAAATCCGACATTGAAAGAGTCGAAGAATGTAAACAAGTTAGAAAGATGGAAAACATACCAAAGATGACGTCATCAACTTTGGTTTTCTCCCCACGAAGACTCCGGAGTTTAGCTCGGCGTGCCTCAGAAAGGTCCTTCTCTCTGAAAAGCTCGTCGTTGAGATCCGAGATTTTCTGCTCGTGGAGTGCAATCTTGCGATCACGCTCCATGGTGGCCATGGAGGAGGATTCAAGAACTTGAGCAATGCTCTTCTCATGGTCCGCCTTAAGATGGTCTAGCTCTCGGCGGAGATCCTTGTTTTCCACCACCAAGGTCTTCAGATTTTTGGCCTCTTCGATCATAGCACATGACTGCTTTATCAGTGTTGTAAGTCAAAATGAACAACAGTTCAACAAAAATATTAGACTATGAAAACACAAGACAAAGGTTTGAGTCTCGGAATGTTTACCTTCGGCCTCATCCTTGGAAACTTTAAGCTCGGAATTTTTAAGTCGGAGAGCTTTGATCTCTCTCCGCTTATTGCAGACATTCTTCAACAAATCCTGGTTATATGAATTAACTTTCTGTAAGTCAGAATACCCAGAGACAGAGGTCTACTAAAGACTTGGGCTAATATTGTATCTAATATCAACACGAGCCTTGGGGGCTATACTAGTTCATTCTTTGGCATCCTAATGAACCATAAACCCGGATTGTTTATCCTTCATGCTTGGGGGCTACAGGATATGATATAAAGTACAATAAAGAAAAGCGTGAGTTGGAATTCCGACTTACATGATGTTCATGTGTGAGCTTGCTCAGGCACATGTTCACCTCAGTGGTAACCTTCTCGGTGAGGGTGAGTGGAATAACCGGAGGAGGTGGAAGAACACCAGCTCTTAGTCCCTCGTCGTGAAGGTGGACTTGTTCGAGAAGATCAGAGTACTTGATGTCCTCCGCTTCTTGTGCTTCTTATTCGGCAGAGAGATTACGGCTTTCCAGGCATTGCCGGGCCAGCCGCTAGATTTCCTCCATAGATTTCCGAGACAAGCCAAATTTGGCAAGTCCCGGATTGTTCAGGAGATTTTCGGCAAAGGTCTCTGCCGAGGGATCATTACCCGAAGAGGGTTCACCCTTATCAAAACCCGAGTCACCCATGGTGACGTCAGTCTACGACTCAAGGGTCGTTGACCCTATTGAGGGAGCCAGATCTTCTGCAACGACCGGGGATGGAGTAATCACCGGCGCTGCAGAAGGTTGAGGGGAAGGAGTCGGAGGAGCTGCGATAGGAGAAGCCATAGTTAACTTCGTCTGACACAGGGGCTTCGAGATGTTCCCCTTCCCCTTGCCCTTGATGAGCTGCTTAGCTATGAGAAAGTAATAGAATAAAGAACATTACGTCTCAGAAGAAATTACGAGTAAAGTACAAAGGTGAAAGTTGTGTGGAAAGTTACCTCTTCACAACTGTCACTTCCTTTGTGCCGATGGCCACTATCAGAGCTTTGCGCTTCCTGGGCACAACGTCCGACAGTGGGACCAATTCCTCCTCCTGAGAAAACTTGGGAGGATATCCCTCGATAGGAGCCAATTCCGACTTAGGGAGGTCGGCAAGCTGAAAAGAAGATAATATCTTAGTGTTGCAAAACAAATTAAAGGTGAAACATATAAAAAGGGTTTATTGCTGAAGCTTACCGGCACCACAGGGTCTTCCGCTGTATGCAAGTCCAGGGACAAATCTGGGATCTTTCTCTTGATCCGCTCCTTTATCAGCCATTTGATCTGGCTTATGTAATCCTGTGTCTTTAAAGCCTTGGGGCTAATGCGGAGGATTTGTTTTTGGACATCGTGATGGAATGCATCAGTCGGTCGTCGTGGTGCTGGAGAGGCTAGATCCGGCGTGCCACCCAAGATTGGACCAAGTCGGACCCTCTCAGGCCCTTGTGCTTCATCAGATACTCGATCCGCCTCTTGGCGAGAAGCAGATCATCGCTGAGAGCCGGAGGAGCCTTGTCCCAGGATGCTTGGGGCGTGGCGGCTCCATCGACGAAAGCCGGCAAAGCAATAGCTTTGCCGGGAGCGGGAATATCCTTATGATAAAAAAGGTAGCCGTCCACTGTTTGACCGACTCACTAGCTAAAATCCTAGGATAGACACGCTCACGTTTAACCGAAAGACTAATTGTACCGATAATGTAAGGATTACTGGCAGTGATGGAGTTTCTCCGGACATGGAAGTAAAACCGAAAGAGAATGAGACTCGGCCTAATGCCGAGATACCCCTCACACAAAGCCGCATAGGCGCTCATCTCTAAAAGAGAGTTTGGGGGGGAGATGGTGAAGTTGAACAAGATAGTGATCTATCACCTCGGAAAAGAATTCCGAGGGAGGGAAAGACAAACCTCTGTCGAGGTGGGTGCCGAAGTGCACCCGCTCGTTGGCGTGTGGATTGGGGATGGTTTCGCCGAAACTGCCGCCAGTCGCCGGCATGGAGGAGTCCTTCGTTCTCCACGCCGCTGAGCTTGGAATCGTCGAGGACGCATGGGATCCAAACCCCGCGGTTGCTTTATTTCTCTGCTGCCGCCGCCACCGGTGCCACCGCTGCTGCTGCTGCCAAGCCGGATGATGATGAAGCCATTCTTCCGGTGCGTCGGTGACCTTGGGTGGGCGGTGCTGGGAATCAGGAGACAAGGGAGCTCTGTGCGTGTGGGAGAAGTGGAGGAGAAGGAAACGACACGGGGAATAGGTGAAGAAGATGAGGGAAAGGGAATCCTCACCCCTTATAACCACCGAACCGCGCCAAGATTCGTGCAAATGGCATAGTACACACGCCACGCATCGTGGAAAGATCTGGGAAGCCCCCACATGATGATTATGCCGCCTCGATCTCCACGCGTGCATTGAAACGGCGCCTCGGTTCCGCGAACGGCAGACCAACCAACGGTCGTGCTGACAGGATGTCTGTCAGTGACGTGACTTGACCATGACCAGTGTCAGATGATGTCAGAGACTAAGATCTGGCTTAGTTTGAATATCAAGCTGGAAATCCGAATAATGTACTGATAGGTTTAACTTACATTTGAGACCCGGATCGTATCTTTTGTTTTGAAGTTTCAGGAACCCTTCAAGGTTCTGCAAACCGAAGATCAAGCTAGCCGATGATGAATCCGACTTTGGATCTTGGAGACTTCCGGGGGCTACTATTGGGGATATACTTTCCGGATATCCTCACAGTTACTCACTGACCAGGGTGGCCCAGTTTGGGTTAGAACTTTGCTTCATGGGCGGCCCAGTCAGGGAGAAGAAACGGAGTCCAATCTGGCTACGGGAAGGCCCAGAAGACTTACTGACCTAGGCCCATAGTGTTACTTGTAGTTCAAGATATGCTCTGTAACCGATTCTTAGTCGTAGCCGGATAGATCTCTCCTGTAAACCCTAGGCCGGATATCTATATAAGACGTCCTAGGGAGAGCCTTTAGGGCACCCCTTACAATCACAATCTCAACTCGCACAGGCGAACCCTTGTAACCCATATTCCGGCTCTGCCGTATTACTGAATTGCTAGCAGGAGTAGGATCCGTCCAAAGCGGGCGAATTCGAATCTGAGTAAACTTGTGTGCTCACCGTCTTGGACACCGTACGTCTCACACTCCTCTCTTCCGCACGCCTCGAGGACCCCCTCATGGCGTACTTGTCATTAATCCGACGACATCGGTTGATTTATTTATTTTTGAGGGGGGGAAAGCATGAATTTTATTCAATATCAGCAAACATGCTTACAAAGTCAGAGATAGAGTTTCAGGCTACTAGGTGAGCATCGAAATCCATGCTAGAAATTACACTAGCCAAAAGCCTAGAGCCATTACTAATTTCAGCTAAAGTAGAGTTGTATCTGCATAAGTTTTTCAACTTGAACATATTGATGACTTCCAGACAGTCCGAAGACACAATTAGCTTTTCCAAACCCAGATCTTCCGCTAGTGTTAATGCTTCTGCACACACCATTGCTTCCAACGTAACCAGATCAGAGATACTCCTACCATTGAGGCCTTGTTTACTTGTCTCGTATTAACTAGTGTATTTGCGGGGAACGGAGGGAATTATTCTAATTCCCGCAAAATCCCATAGTCCGTTTACTACTTCGGATTTGGCCGAGATAATCCCAAAATATCCCCATAAATCCTTCTTATTTTTATCTATATTGAAAACCCTCCTAAATGGTGGACTATTTTCGGGGAAAAGTATTTGCGAAGATTGAAAAGTATTAGATAAACAGCATGTCGTGGTGGTGTCATGGCTGATGCCATGGATAGGCTAAAGGTGGGGACAAGATGCACTAGAGGAATCCAGGGAGGGATAGTATGGTGATTCCACACACAGATGTTTGTATTTGATTCACTTCCACGGTTTACAAGTGCTCCTTGAGCTGTATTGGGGAGAGGAGGAAGAAGGGACTCTCTTACTCTCACCACTAGCTAGCTCTCAGGAAACTAGAACTGAACCAGTAAAGACCAACCCACTCAAGATTAACCCTTTCTACAGAGGCCCTAGCCCTCCTTATATAGGGGTGGCTAGGTCTCCAATTAGGGCATACGTGGAGGCATATTCCAGGGAATATGCCTCTTCCCAAAATAGTAAGCCGACCGGGTCACTTTTGCCCAACGTCATCCCTGCAGAGGCTACGTGAGCCTCTGCGGCGCCCGCATCATCCGACATAGGCATCGTCACCTTTGTCGGCCACGCCTCGGTGGTCCTAGCCTCTGTCCGCTTCGCTCACGCTCTGCATACAGTGGTCACCCTTTAACCAGCGAGATACCTTCCTTCTCTTACAAGCTTGATATAACCTGGATCGCACATAGTTGATCCGGCCACACCTATACCTGCATACGACTTAGATACATCTTACCGACATACTACATAAGTCGGCTGAGACCCAGTTAGGTGGACATCCCCTGGTCCAGGTTACCTCGTGATTCGGCCTGCCTTGAGGTGACTCGGCCAGCACCTGCTTTGACCTTGCCGTACCTCGGCTAACTTGGCCTTTATACCCCGGCGTGACCCTACTCGGGGGTGTCCCCCCAACATTAGTCCCCGAAGCTGGTGCGGTCTTAGCTGCCTTAGCCGCTAAGGCCACAACTGGTTCAATTTTATCGAGCTTTTTGCTCCTTTTCCGAGTTATCTCATAGTCCGTATTTCATAGGTTTACTTTCCCCTGGCACATTCCGAGTCTTCACTCGCTGGCCGGGTCACCTCATACTCATCTGGGTCATTCTTCCTTCTCTTGTACGCTTCCTCACGTGGAGGCTAATCATTACTTTGCCTCATTTTAAGGGCTTGCGCCAGTAACCGCCGCAGTTATTGTCAGATATTACTATAGCACACATCACATCGTGCCTGCCTCCTTGTTAATTGTATCATAACGTCACGTCGTGGGATCTCCTGCACCCTGTGGCCCTTCCTGTGGCTTGTTTTTGATTGGTTGATCCGGATTGTACACAGCCACACGGTGTGGCCCGTCCGCACAATACGATCCCACTACCTCTCCTGGGCGTGGTTAAATAGGGGAGGGGCGCGCCCCTTGGGTCTCTTCCCCATTCTCGCGCCCCTCTGCCTCTTCTTCTTCCTCTTCTTCTCCAGCGACAGAGCCGCCGCCCACCGTTTCCTCGTGCACCGGCGTCGCCGCTACTCCCGCGCATCGTCTCCGCCACGGGTCCATGCCAATCTAGGCCACTGCCCCCCACCGCCGTTAGGTCCAGCGGGGACAGTGACTTAGAGATGACAGAGGAAGAGCTCGCCGTCGCGGAGTAGGAAATGCAGGAGGACACAGGGAACACCGACCGTGGCGCTTGGGCTGGGTCCTAGGTATGCCAGGACGACCTTGATTGGTTGTACCGCACCCGGCATATGCCGGAGGGCGTCATCGCCCGCCTCGCCGCCGAGGAACTTGCCCCCTCACCCAATCCGGGTGAGTTCGTCGTATTCCTCTCCCACTTCCAACGTGGGTTCGGTCTCCCTGTTAGCGACTTTTTCCACGACTGGCTCAACACGTATGTGCTTCAGCCGCATCATCTTCCGGCGAACGCCATCACCTCTCTCTCTGCCTTTGCTTCCACCATCGAGGGCTACACCGGATTGTGGCCCACAAAGGAGCTCTGGATCCGGTTTTTTGGCCTCCGCCGGAACGTGATTCCGAATACAGAGCTTAACCCAAAGGACAAGCAGCTCACGCAGTTCGCCGCAGCTTCTATCTCTCCTCGGAAACAGTCTGTCTTTCCCCGAGTCACGGGGCTTGACTCTTGCAAGGGCTGGGCCCGAACCTTCTTTTATGTCAAAAATGGCACAACTGAAGATCTGATCCGGCTGCGCCCCTACGCTCTGGGTCCTCCTAATCTAGATATATGGGAGAAGATCCCCAAGAAACCCACAGTCCTGGCGAACCAAGTCAATAAACGGTTCCAGGAGCTAAAGGATCAGGGATTGCGCAACAAGGACGCAATGATCACCTTCATCCGCAACCGGATCTCCCCCTCCAGAAACGCATGCATAAACTTTGCCACATGAGCTAGGACCGTGACCCCAACCAGACCTCCTCTTTCGAGTTGAGCAACACCGAGATTTACCGCCGGGTCAAGGCCCTCTTCACCACCAACAAGAAGTTCACCGCTGAATGGGTGTGGGGGATCGAGCACTTCTGCTGAGATAGGCTTCCTCATGCGGTAAGTCTCGTGTTCCAATCCTTTTCTGAGTTAAATTATATGTCGGAATTTATTGTATGTTTGATCCCTTTGCATTTTCTATCTTAGATGTTTCTTCAGCAAACTCTTGAGGATGGCACCGAGCCTTCTCTCAAGTGGGCGCCTGATCGAGATGCCTCGGACGATGAGGAGCCAGATCAGGAGATGTTCCTGCCGATGGCTGATGCGGCCAAGCGACACGCCGGTAAATTCTCTTCTATTAGAGATTGGCCTGACGATGAAGATGATTCCGACGTTGAGGTGATGGAGGCATTTGACGCTATCCCTCTTTCTTACGCTTTTCCGGCATCAGCTAACCCCGGTGGGCAGATCCATGAAGATCCTCCCGTTGCCACGGGTGAGCCTGTCCCAGTCGTATCGAAGAAAACGGGGGCCGCATCTGCTTCTTCCTCCGGACCTTCTAAGCCAACCAAAAGGCAAAAGAAGTCCGTAGACAAGGCTGCCACCAAGTCCACGACTAAGGCCGTAGCCCGGAGAGCTCGCAAGCCCAAGGAGCCCTTGACCTCGGATGAGTAAGTCACTTCTCCCTTTGCTATTCACGTGTTCTTCCTTTGTTATAGTTTCTCATCAGTCATGATCTGATTCGGCAGGGCCGCGGTGGAGGTTCCTCAGAGTGGATCCGGCATTGCCTCGCTGCTCCGACATCGCCCTTCTCCCCCTCATGGCGATGATTCTCGCCCGCTGAGCCCCATTTAGGAGGGTTCAGCAGCTGCTCCGGGTTCGAGCCCACCTCGCCCAGAGGAGGACAACCTCAGAGCGGGGGAAACTGGCTCTGCCGAGGCAGCAGCAACCACCACTTCGGCTCCACCGCAACCAGCTTCATCCGAGATACCAACAACACCTCCGCCAAAACAAAAATCAGCACCAGCATCCGCGCCAGCACCAACAGCAGCAGCACAAGCATCAGCAATAGATCCAAGTCCTTCCGCCTCATCCGAGTCTTCCAAGGCTCGGCGAGAAGGCACCAGCAGCACCAAGGCTAGCACTAAGACGGCTCCCAAGGGAAAATCGGTCACAGCAACTTCAACCTCTCAGCAGCAGCCCAAGGGCAAAAAGGCTCCTGACACCGCCAAGGCAGTGTCCATCGAGGTTGGACAGCGCACACTTGCGTCCATGCTTTCGAAGAAGACCCCATCGATGAAGGAGACCTCTACCGGGTCAGCTGATGTGCAACTCGTTTTGCACATAAGCCCCGCTGTTGCCCAGGTTGAAAGGAGGGGAGACCATGCTAAGGGTTTGGTTCCGCCCCACATGCTTATCAGGGAACGCTATCCTCCGACCTTGGTCGAGTTTGTTAACAACTGGAACAAGGAGGAGTTCGTCCACAATGACGATCTCCCGGAGAAGTTTGGGCCTGCCGAGTTTGCTGCACAGATGAATACTGCTGCTAAAGCAATCAACCTTGCAGGTCGGATGATGGAGGTATGCTATTTCGCCTTTTCCTTAACATGCTCTGGATATTAGTGATATAACCATTAGTCCCCGAGCCTCCGGGGGAGTAATTTGTTACTCGGCCAGATGCTCCTTAGAGAATTAGCGTAGCTCCTTAGTGAGTTCAAATATGCACACACCTAGAGTCGGGTTAAGTTCCGCTTGGCCCGGATCTTGTATACTTCGAATATGCACACACCTAGAGCCGAGTGAAGTTCCACTTGGCCTGGATCTTGTACACTCCGAATATGCACACACCTAGAGCCGGATTAAGTTCCACTTGGCCTGGATCTTGTACACTTCGAATATGCACACACCTAGAGCCGGGTTAAGTTCCACTTGGCCCGGATCTTGTACACTTCGAATATGCACACACCTAGAGCCGGGTTAAGTTCCACTTGGCCCGGATTTTGTACACTTCGAATATGCACACACCTAGAGACGGGTTAAGTTCCACTTGGCCCGGATTTTGTACACTTCGAATATGCACACACCTAGAGCCGGGTTAAGTTCCACTTGGCCCGGATTTTGTACATGACTAAGCTATCCTTTTGTACTCCTTTCAGGTGACCACCAATCGCCGGAGTGCTGAGTTTCAGCGTCTCTTGGATACTCACAAGATGCTGCGCGCAAAGCATACCACTCTTCTCGCCGAATACGAGAAAAGGGGTAAGTTTTCTCCTTGGCATTTTTCCCATTTCTCTTTGTCTTTTTCCGCCAAACTAATATGATATTCGGATTGTGCAGCCAGAGTGGAGGCTGAGAACATCCTTATGAGAAAAAATCTGGATCAGATAAAGGGTAAGTCATTTTGCTTAATCTCTCTCTGCGTCCTATCTTCGTTTCTTCTTGGCTCGGCAAATATTCATACCTCGGCTTTGCCGGGTCAACAAACTATTTCAGCATCTCTTGAAGATAGTGTGCCTGTGCCTGATATGATGCTGCCTTTTCTCGAACAAGTAGGGCATCACCAGGCCGAACTCAAAAAGAAAGATGATGAGCTTGCCCTCCTTCGGACCAAGGATGAAGAAATTGCCAAGCTTAAGGCAGACATGAAGAAGCTCAAGGCGTAGCACAAGTCTGAACTAGAGAAAGCATGCCAAGACTTTACTGAAGAGCGTGAGCGTCTCAACCTTCAAATTGCTAAGGACCAAGAACTGCTAAAGGAGGCCGACACCAAGCTTGAGTCGGCGAATGCTGAACTTGCGCAACTCCGGAAGAGGCGTGATAACTGTACCAAGGAGCTGACCCGGATCCACAACCACATTTCTCATAAGTTCTTTTCCTTCAGCCAGCATGAATCTCTCCAGGACAATTTTCCTCACTTGCTCCACTTGTCTTGTTTTCAGACAAATTTCTGGAGGGCAATGCCATTGCAACTACTGTTGTTGCCAAGTTCCGCCAGAAGAGGGGTACCCCAATTGCTCCTGGCACTGAAGAAATTCCTTATGACATGGAGGACCTGCTGGTCAGCTTGTCTTCTCGTGTCGAAATTGTGAAGAACTATGGCAAGGACATCCTGGATGTGGCAGTCCGGATCATCAATGTCTTTTGGCCTGATGAAGATACTCCAGAGGGGGCCGCTGCTCTTATTGATAAGTTAATGGAGTGTGAAACCCAACTTGATCTTTGGAGGGAGTCCGATGGACGCGCCGGAGTAGAAATCGTTCTCCACTACGTGCTTACGTGGTACAAGAAAATCAACCTCAATCTTCTTGAGTGGATGCGCACCGGATCAAAGTGGTCCAATGATCCGGATTGCATAGCTCGGTGCAAGGCTTGCGCCCATAACCTCATTCAGTATGCCCCCATCCATCAATGGAATGAGGGGCCAAGCTTCCTTGGCGCTGCTGATGACGAAAATGCCGAATAAGATTCGGGTGATGATGAAGAGGACGAAGCCTCGGACGTCGAGGAAGAAGAAGATGATGTTGAAGCCGAGGCTGGAGCTACACCTGCTGGCTCCGAATTACCTTCTTCTGCTGCCCCTTGATTGAAAATACTTTGAAGTTTATCAGATCCCCGGTATGCCGGGTGCAATTGTATTAAGCACACAAGTTATATTTTGCTACTAAGTTTTTATGCCGGATTAACTTGGGCATAGTCCCCGGGTTTCATTTTCTTGTTTCTCCAATTTCTTGGCTTGGCTCGTGTCTACCTTGGTTTGGTTTTATGACTTATGAGTTCGAGTTTCAAAAATTGACTTAACAATACTTGGAAACTTTAGGATTAGCTCAAAATAATTCAGCATAATAAAAAACAGGGTAATCATAAAGTTAGTCGAAATAACAAATGTCGGCTCGATTAAGTTCTTTTCCTTAGTCGTTTTTCGTGTGTTACGCAATTCCAAACTTGTTCTTGTTGGACAGCAGCAAATCGAAGAGTTGAGTTTTTAGTTCTCACACACTACTGACCCGGCTTAGGTAGAAACAACTTACGCCAGTCGACATAAAAATAAATAACGAAAACAGGAGACAACAAATACTACTAAGGCAGTCCCCGAGTTACTGCTCGAGGTGCCAATATTTCGTTGATAAGCTCATTGTCGGCATACATACCGACATATGAGAGACTCATATACACACACTTCTTTGCTAAGTGTAGAATGGTCAAAGTAGAGCTACATTCCATGGAAGCTTAGATTCTTCACCGGACCTGTCCACCTTGTTCTTCTCCTGTGGTTTTGCATCGATGAGATAATATGAGTCATTGTGCAATGCTTTGCTCACAATGAATGGCCCTTCCCATGGGGGGGTAGCTTATGCATGCCAGCAGTACGTTGTACCAACCGGAGTACCAGATCACCTTTCCGGAAGACTCGGGGGTTTACTTTCCGGCTATGATAGCGTCGGAGATTTTGTTGATATATGGCGGATCTAGACAATGCCAATTCTCTCGCTTCTTCCAGCAGATCAACATCATTTTGCCGGGCTTCTCGCACTTCGGCATCTGTGTATTGGGTGACTCTGGGCAAATCATGCTCTATGTCGGCTGGTAATACAGCTTCTGCCCCATATACCAGAAAAAACGGCATATAGCCTGTTGATCGATTCGGAGTTGTTCTTAAACTCCACAGTACCGCTGGTAGTTCTTCTATCTAGCACCTCGCTGATATTTGCAGCGGCTCAATGAGTCGGGGTTTTATCCCGGATAATACTAATCCGTTGGATCTTTCCACTTGTCCGTTCGATGCGGGGTGGGCTACCGAGGCAACGTCTAGCCGGATCTTTTTATCCCGGCAGAACCGTGCAAATGCTCCTTTAGTAAAATTTGTGCCATTATCTGTTATGATACTGTGAGGATAGCCGTATCTCAAGACGATGTCTTTGAGGAATGTTACGGCCGTGGCTCCATCACATTTTCTTATTGGCTTCACTTCGATCCACTTTGTAAACTTGTCCACCATAACCAAGATATGGGTCATATTTCTCCTTGCCGGTTTGAACGAGCCAACCATATCCAAACACCATATGGCGAATGGCCAGGTGATTGGTATGGTCTTGAGCTCCGACATTGGCATATGTGTCTTGGTTGCATACCTCTGACAGCCATTGCATTTTCTCACCAAATCTTCTGCTTGTTCTAAGGCACTTGGCCAGTAGAATCCATGCCGGAAATCTTTTACCACCAACGCTCTAGATGAGGCATGATGCCCACATTCCCCTTGATGTATATCTCGTAGGATATCCAGCCCTTCTTCCGGGTCAACACATCGCTGGAGGACATTAGTGACACTTCTCTTGTATAGTTCAGTGTTGATGATTGTGTACGCCTTTGCGCGCCTCTGAATTTGCCTGGACAACACCTCTTCACTAGGCAAAGTTCCATCCTTCAGGAATTGAAATATGGTTAGCGCCCAAGCTGGTATTGCTCGCACTGGAAACAAATCCTCATCTACTTCCATTTGCTCCACCGGCATAACCTCGGCCGGATCACGCTGCGCAGTCCCCGGGTTCTGCAAAGTAGTCCCCGGGTTTCCTGAACCACTTCCCACGTCAATGTCCATGGGTACAGCTCTGGACTCTAGGTCTGCCGGGATATAGATTGAGTCGGTTTCTGAGGACGGCCTGATAGATGGTGTTCTGAGGTGCTCCAGTGCTACACCCGGTGGACTTGCTTGTCGGGTTGATCCGAGCTTCGACAATACGTCGGCAGCCTCGTTTTCCAGCCGGGGTACATGGTGAAACTCGCATCCCTCAAAGTACCCAGATATCTTTTGCACATGGAATCTGTACAAGGCCATGTTTGGATCAAGAGCGTCCCACTGCCCCGAGACTTGTTGAACTACCAAATCCGAGTCGCCAAAGCATTGGATCCGACGTATTCCAATTTCTTTTGCCACTTTGAGCCCATGCACAAGTGCTTCATATTCAGCGACATTGTTTGACGCGACGAAATGGATTTGCAGCACATACTTCAGCTGGTCGTTCTTTGGCGAGGTGAGCACCACTCCGGCGCCTAACCCGGTTTTCGTTTTTGATTCGTCAAAGTGCATTCTCCAGTAGTTCGGATCTGTTAACGGTGGTTCGTATTGCATCTCGGCCCAATCTACGAAAAAGTCGGCCACAGCCTGAGACTTGATCGCATCCCTCCTATCGTATTGTGGAGCATAAGGGGCTAGCTCAATTGCCCATTTTGCGATTCGGCCGCTTGCATCCTTGTTACTCATTATCTCAGATATGGGGGCTTCACATATCACTTTGATGGGGTGTTCTTCAAAGTAGTGCTTTAGCTTCTTTGCTGACATGTATACACCATATGCCATTTTCTGACAGTGAGGATAGTTTTGTTTTGATGCGGATAACACCTCGCTCAGGTAATAGACTGGCCTCCACACTGACTTACCCTGTTCGTCGCGCTCTACCACTACCACTGCACTTACAACTCGGTTGGTTGCGGCTATATAGAGTAACATCGACTCTTTTGATAGTGGAGAGGCTAACATTGGTGCAGTGGCTAACATTTTCTTTAATTGGATAAAGGCTCCGTTGGCCTGCGGCGTCCATATGAACTTATCCGCTTTTTTCATTAGTTGATAGAGAGGCAATGCCTTTTCTCCCATTCGACACACAAACCGACTTAAGGATGCCAGGCAACCAGGGAACTTTTGGACATCATTAAGACACTTCGGCAACTCCATTCGCTCTATGGGTCGGATTTCAGTTGGGTAAACTTCGATACCTCGGCTGGATACAAGAAATCCGAGTAATTTTCTAGTCAGGACACCGAAGGTGCCTTTTTCCGGGTTAAGCTTCATCCGGAATCGTCTCAGGTTCGCGAACATTTGCCTGATATCATCAAGGAGCATCTTGCTTTCCTTGGTCTTTATAACCACATCATCCACATATACTTGCACATTTCCACCAATTTGATCGTGCAAACATTTTTGCATACATCTTTGGTACATTGCCCCTGCATTACGTAAACCAAAAGGCATGGTGCGATAGCAATAAGCCCCATACGGGGTGATAAACGCAGTCTTTATTTGATCATTCAGATTCAGGGGTATATGGTGGAAACCAGAATATGCATCTATGAATGACAACAGTTCACACCCTGCGGTTGAATCTATGACCTGATCTATCCTTGGCAGTGGGAATGGATCTTTTGGACACGCCTTATTCAGGTTCGTATAATCGATACACATACGCCAAACCACTGCAACATTTGGATCATCTTTCTTCTTTTCCACAAGCACCGGATTAGATAGCCAATCCGGGTAAATCACTTCCATGATAAACCCAGCTGCGAGGAGCCGAGCTATCTCATCCCCAATGACTTTTCTCCTATCTTCAGCGAAGCGGCGGAGAGGTTGCTTCACCGGCCTTGCTCCGGGTCTCACATTCAAAGAGTGCTCTGCCAACTCCCTCGGAACACCTTGCAAGTCCTGTGTGGACCAAGCAAAGATATCCCGATTCTCACGGAGGAAGTTGATGAGCTCTCTTTCCTATTTGTCATTTAACCCGGCACCAATTGTTACGGTGCGCTCTGGGAACAGATCATCAACAGGCACTTTCTTCGTATCCTTCGTTGCTT
Source organism: Avena sativa (assembly GCA_916181665.1). Classification (NCBI taxonomy): domain Eukaryota; kingdom Viridiplantae; phylum Streptophyta; class Magnoliopsida; order Poales; family Poaceae; genus Avena; species Avena sativa. The sequence continues at coordinate 600,013,397 of OV702289.1, forward strand.
GAAACAAAACACTTCCATGCGGGTTACTCAGCACCAACATATACTGCTGTGCGGACTGCGCTAGTGCCGCCACTTCCTGTATCTTTCTTTTCTCTTGCGCAATCACGAGTGACTCGGCTAGGTTAGACCTGGCTGATGCACACTCAATGGAACGTCAGAAATCTCCAGCTACGGTAATTACTCCATTTGGCCCAGGCAACTTCATGTTCAAGTAACTGATGTGACAACTCGCCATGAATTTGTTCAGTGCTGGCCTGCCGAGTAACGCGTGATACGCACTTTCTAAGTTCACCACTTCAAACTCCAAATTCTTAGTTCGGCAGTTATCCCGTGTGCCGAATAATACATCGACTCGTACTTTGCTAATGGGCTCACAGGATATGCCTGGCACAATACCATGAAACGTTGTTCTGGTAGCCTGGAGCATGTTCTCCGAGATACCCAACTTGCGCATCGTATCCGCATACATGTATTGATGCTGCTGCCATTGTCTATCAGCACCTTAGAAAATCTCACATTGATATTTGGCCCTATGAATGTTGGGTCCAGCACTAACGCATACAAACCGGGGCTAGGCATAAGCTTGGGGTGATCCTTGATACTCCAGGTGATTTCCTGATCTGACCAAGGCATATACCTCGTCACTGCACACATAACTGCGTTCACCTCCATATGTCGGTGCTGCAAACTCTTTCTATCTGTTTCCTCTGTGGTAAACACATAGTAACTCTGGTGATGCTCTCTGTATTCATTTCTCCCCTCATTTCCGGGATACCTCTGGTCTGGCTGAGGTTGGTTTTCTACCTGATGCACTGCATCCCTTCTCTCATGATTTTCATACCTCAGCGGAGGGGGAGGCAACATTAACTGTTGCGTGTTCGCTCCGGAGAGCAATTGCTACCGGGGTAACTCCTGCCGAGGTTGATCATTCCGAGGTGCCCGAGCATTCCCCGAACCACTTTGTTCTATCTTCCTCATCCACTCACATTGCCGAGTCGTGTGACCCGCCGGGTTACTCGGATTTGGCGTGTGAAATTTACACGGTTGATCCAGCATTGCCTCATAGGTATACCTCGGACGATCCTTCTTTTCTTGCCACTGTTTCTTCTGCTCTGGCGTCCAAGTTTTCTTGCCATCATTTCTTGGAGTCCATTGTTGCCCTCCAGTTTTCTGACGCTGATTACTCCCTGCTCCGGGTTGATCTTGATTTACAGCAGCAACTTGTTGCAAACTGTATCTGTAGTCTGGTCTATCATCTCTCCTCTTACCCCGATAATCATTTCACTGGGATGATCCGGCTCCATCTCTTTGGTAGTACTCCTCATTTGACTCGTTTGACACCAGCCTAGGTTGAGTCAGATCACCCAACGCATATGAATCTGCAATCCGGATTGTCTCTGCCAGTGTAGTTGGCATATCCCTTTGTAGCCTTTGCCACAACATACTCGCATATCTACACCCTTGTGCAAACCAAGCTATTGCCTATGACTCGATCACGCCCTCGCATGAATTTCGCACTGTGCACCACCAGGTTAAGAACTCCCGGTCCGTCTCATTCGGTCTCTGCTTGCACATTGCTAGGGTCTGTGGCCTATTTGGCCTCTGATACGTGCTCGAGAAGTTTCTTACAAACATTTCCTCAAAATCAATCCAACAGTTGATACTTCCGGGTGGCAAATTATTTAGCCATACCCTTGTCGGCCCCTCCAGCATTTGAGGTACGTATCTCACAGCCCATCTCAAGTTGCCTGTTGCAATTTTCACCGCTGTAGCGTAGTTGATCAACCAATCCTCCGGCTTCATGCTACCGTCGTATGTTTTCGTGCCTCTGGGTAACTGAAAGTTTGGTACCGGAGGCTCCTTCATGATCCGGGGCCCAAAACACGCCGGACCCGGAGGACCTTGACACTCAATTTGCTTCGACCTATAAAGCCAATCCAGCTTCAACCTGGCATCGTCAGGTATCAAGTCCCTGCTCCCCAATTTTGACCCTATCACATGATAGTCCGGCCTTGGGTATCCTGCGTTCACCATTTCCGAATCACCATCTTTATATCTTTCTTGCTCTCATGGAGCACCTCTCTATTGCATACCTGGCCGACACTTTGCTCTTGCCTTGGTATATTCTGCTGCTGCAGTTGCCCTGCTCCCGCCGAGTTGCGCTGTCCGGCATTGTCGTTTACAGCGTTTCCTTGACCGGCATTGCCTTGGTCGCGGTTACCTCGACCAGCCTCACCTCGGCTGACACTTCGTCGATCATCATTCGCCTGCACTGCTTTTCCTTTCCCTGCCCTTGCCGGGTCATATGGGACTATCTATTGGTTTCTCCTTGCCGAGGTTACCACCTCCTCTCTTCTTGGGTCTCCATGAGGGGATGATGCTGCTCCCGCTGATTTCTCCGGGTTACCTACAACTGAATGAACAATTTTAGATGCACCAGCCCTTGCTGGGTTTGCCTTGAGCAACTCTTCATTTTGTCTGTTCGTGATCCGAACCAACTCATTGACTCTCTCCTGCTGTCTTTGCCGGGCTTCACCCGTCAAACCCTCTAACTCGGATGCAGCTGCATCTGCTGCTCTGAGGTTCTTTGCCGGGGTACTGTACTTTGGCAGCCCCGCGGACAGAAAGTTCTCTGATTCCTCAACTCTAATATCACCCTCTTTATTCATTTCACTGATCAGGTTTTTTCCCTTCACTTTTACTGCATCTACCTTACTTTCTCTTGCATACTCACGTAGTGTCATGTTCAACTACTGCTGAGCCGCGGCTATCTTTTTCGCACCCTCTAGTATTTTCTGCCTAGTCTCCTCTAACTCGGCCTGTGTCTGAGCAGGGTCTACTGCAGGTGCTATGGGGCTCTCTAGGCTATCTATTGCCTGCTGCAGCACATTCTCTGGCCTCTCTAGTGGAGGACCTCTACTTTTCCTTGGTGCCTTTGGTGTTACCTCCGGATCTGGTGCTGGATCCTTGCTCACGCCAGCACCAGGCGCTGTCATCATCACCTCGGCACGGTCAGGGGAGCGAGTGATACACGCCCCGCGAACCACGCTAAGGGGTGGCTCGCCTCCCTTGACGATGTGCCGCGGGTGAACGCACGACACATCAACAGCGACATAGACCTTGTGCGCGTCGAGCTTGACGAAGAGGCTGTTGCGCGGGAGAGGTCGCTTGCCGAAGCAGCCAGCGTTGTCGCTGACAAAGTCCAGCGCTCCAAAGCGCTAAACAAGCCTGGAGACGATGCGTTTTCCGGTGCCAATGAGGTTTCCCATCCGGATATTCACTCCTGCTAGCGCCGCTAGCCCCATGGTGGGCGCCAACTATCGTGTTGGTGTCACGGCAGATGCCATGGATAGGCTAAAGGTGGGGACAAGATGCACTAGAGGAATCCATGGAGGGATAGTGTGGTGATTCCACACACAGATGTTTGTATTTGATTCACTTCCACGGTTTACAAGTGCTCCTTGAGCTGTATTGGGGAGAGGAGGAAGAAGGGACTCTCTTACTCTCACCACTAGCTAGCTCTCAGGAAACTAGAACTGAACCAGTAAAGACCAACCCACTCGAGATCAACCCTTTCTACAGAGGCCCTAGCCCTCCTTATATAGGGGTGGCTAGGTCTCCAATTAGGGCATACGTGGAGGCATATTCCAGGGAATATGCCTCTTCCCAAAATAGTAAGCCGACCGGGTCTCTTTTGCCCAGCATCATCCCTGCAGAGGCTATGTGAGCCTCTGCGGCGCCCGCGTCATCCGACACAGGAATTGTCACCTTTGTCGGCCACGCCTCAGTGGTCCTGGCCTCTGTCCGCTTTGCTCACGCTCTGCATACAGTGGTCACCCTTTGACCAGCGAGATACCTTCCTTCTCTTACAAGCTTGATATAACCCGGATCACACCTAGTTGATCCGGCCACACCTGTACCTGCATACGAGTTAGATACATCTTACCGACATACTACATAAGTCGGCTGAGACCAAGTTAGGTGGACATCCCCTGGTCCGGGTTACCCTGTGATTCAGCCTACCTTGAGGTGACTCGGCCAGCACCTACTTTGACCTTGCCGTACCTCGGCTAACTTGGACTTTATACCCCGGCGTGACCCTACTCGGGGGTGTCCCCCCAACACACCAATTCCCCGCATATCCCCACAACTCTAGTGGGCCTGATGGTTCTCGTCGAAGCTCCCAAGAATCTACTAGTCGAATATCTGCAAATTGCAGCAATGGCGCCATGATCTTTTCCACGAGAAATCGCTGCATCCACATTGCACTTCACCATGCCACACACAGGAACCCACTTTGTTCGCTGGACACCTACTTTTCCATGCCATCTCTGTGTGGGTTGAGCATCCCCGGATCAAGGATGAAACGAGTCGCAAAGTCATATGTGCTCAAGGGTGACTAATATAGATCCTCATGGATCGCCTTCCTTGTCACCATCCAAATCTCCCACATAGTCACTAGCATTCTAATCAGCTTCGCATGGCTCAGTGACTACATCATACCAAATACCTATATTTTAGGGTGAGGACATGTCATACTTCTGGTTATGGTAGTGCCTAAGAAGACTAGATAGAGTCATAGAGGATGAGAGCAAGTCTGGCGACTATGACAGCAACCGCAGACCAGATTGGGCACGAGCCAGTGTAGCGAGACACAGGAAATACCCAGGTTCGGAGTTGTCTGTATGAGAGGTAACACTCCTACTCCTACCGGTCTGACTATCTGGATGATGAACACGAGAACTACAAGCGATCCTCGATATGTATGCGTGTCAGTAATCTAGCTGAGTCCAACCCTTGCTCAGGAGGCACCGTTGCCCCAGGCATGGCCGGCTGGCGAGTCCCACAGGCAGGCCCTAGTCGGCTGGTCATCTATAGTACTGCGCAGCAGAGATCGTCCCTATAGTTCCCGTCGTATGAGCACAGTGTACTATGTCTCCATTGTTCTCATGTCCTCGGGAAAGTCTTCGATATGGGCTTGAGGCACCAGCCATATTTACGTCCCGTCGGTAGGCTTGGGGCGTGGGGTGCAATGTGCAGCACATCATGCCTACCTACAGCTTCTGGGCACGCTAGTCCGGCTGGTCTCCTCCAGCCGTGCCAGCGCTACTTGTCCTTCCTGCCTTCTTGTCCGACTAGGCCGTGACAGTCAGCTCGGCGCCTCTCGGTCATCTTGCTCCTTCTGCATCGATCTTACGTTCAACTATGTCGCTCTAGCCGACCTCTGTAGCTATATCATGGCCTAGGTTTTCCTAGCCGGACGGATGCAACCCATCTGGATGGGCTACCCGGGAACGACCCCCCCGACACTAGCCCCCGAGCGCGTGCTGATTTCACCTCCCGGCAAAATTCACGCGGGCTTACCGAAAATGTTGAACTCACATCCGGTTGGATACGAACGGTCCTCAACGGTTAGTCCGCCCGACGACATCGGCACTGACGTCACCTGCGGTCTGGTGTCATTATTGTGATGTGCGTGGGCGCGTCCTGCCGGCCTGCCTCCTCGATAACCACCCTAGGATCTTATGTGGCTTAACTTTCATCGCATGGGATCCGGACGATGTGGCATAGCGGGGCACAGTTGGGCGGTTGCCATGCGGAGCTTGGGAAGGTTGCCCTTCCCTACTGTTAAATAGCGGCCAGAGCGGCAGCTGCCCGCACGCGCCCCCACTTCTCGCCTCGCCTCCCCACTCTCTCGCTCTTCCACTTCTAGCACTTCGCCGCACCGCCCGAATCTGGTCGCCGACGAGCAATGGGAAACCTCACACCACTCCCTACCAGGACCACAAACGAGATGGTGAGCAAGCGCGGCGGCTGGTGCAGTTCCATGGTTACCAGAGACTAGATCCAGAAGTACCACCACTCTCGCGTCCTTCTACCGAAGGATGTGGTCAAGGTGCGGCTCGCCCGAACAGGCGAGGTCGTTCTGAACCCTGAGGACGGTGAGCGAGTTGTCTTGCTCTCGCATCTGGCCCGTGGACTCACCCTCCTAGTTCATCCCTTCATTATCACCTTCTTCGCCTTCTTTGACCTCCGATTGCACCACCTCGAGGCCAATGCAATCAGCGTCCTCGTGCATTTCATCGCATTATGTGAATCCTACCTAGGGATCCAATCGCATATCGAGCTCTTTTGTTGGCTCTTTTATGTCCGTGCGCAGAAGAAGTGGCCTAGAGGACCATTGTTGACCTGCGGTGGCACCTCCATCTACTCTCAGCCGCAGACTGGCTACCCCAAGTTTCTCTTCCATGACACGGTGAAGCTCTGGCAGTGGTCATACTTCTACGCGAAGAACCTGACAACCGAGGACCAAATGAACCTCCCGGCCTTTGACTGGAATCTTAAGGTCTTTTGCTCCCGAGAGGAGAACGACACGATGCTGCTCTGGATGCGGAGCCTCGTAACAGCCGGTTTGACTGGACGGGACATGACGCTCAACTAGATGTCTCGGCTGATGATGCCGCTCTAGCAACACGCACATAGGATATGCTTCTACTCTGGTCGGCTGGACCCAATCCGACACTCCCGGCGCGACCCCGGCTCGCCAATCTCTAGGAATGGCTCTAGACCATTTGCAAGGAGAAGATCGAGGACGGCTAGTCCTTCGGTCTAGTTCCCTACTTCCACGCGAACTGTTCCCCTAGGTAGGTGTCTCTGACTTGGTTTCATTCCGACTTGGTTGACCTAGCTTATTTCCCGTCTGACGTTCGCAATCTGGAATAGATGTTCCCCTATATCCTCTAGGAGGAGGGTGAGAGCATGAATATGACATTCGATCCTGATGTGCCCGAGCCGGGACAACGAGCCGGCGAGGAGTCTGATGGTGAGGGATGCGTGCTCCCCAGCCGGGCGGATGACCCAAAGGATGACCCACACTCGCATGAGGTCGACGAAGAGGAGGGCGAGCTCCCTCCGGCTCTTGAAGCCGGCAAGTAGAAATCGACGGACACCGGTTCTAGCTAGTCATCTGTGACGGTCGAGCCGTCCACAAAGAGGGTCCGAACCGGTGCCCCACGACTGACCAGGGGCGGCCAGAAGAGGGCTGGTGTTCTTGTTGTCCAGGGGTAATTTCACACACGCGATTCTGGTTTCCCCTCCCTTGCTTCTTCGCTTCTTGTCCCTCTTAATTTGCTTCTCAGGTTCTTACTCATAGTTTCTCCCCTTCATTGTTTAGCACGCCAATCGCTTTCAGGGCATAGACCCCGGTTCACGCGGCGAGGGTATCATCGCCTCCTGCATCACCAGTCCACTAGGGCTCGGAAGCTACTGTCCCTCCTTCTCCTCCATGAGTCGATCTCATCCAGTAGGACCCCGAACCGACTGATGGAGCCAACCGGATGACTGATGCCCCTTCGGAACCCACTGTTGCCTTGGAGGGAGCCGGGCAAGGTATCGGCGCCCCTCCGAAAGCTACGTCCTCCGGCTCAAGTGGCAGAGGTTCGACTACAGGGAAAGATCTTGTCGTCGTGGACGATGAGAACTCCGATGAGGAGGCGGCTGCTGCCTAGATCTTGGCGCATCGTGAAGTTTCTGCTGCCCTAGCTGATGAACTATCTGCCCGACCTTCTTCGTCACTGGCGGGGCTCCGAGATCTAGAGGCCACCCTAGAGCTAGGCTTGAAGGAGCTGAAGGTGCTCTAGGTTCGATTGGTCAATCTGGTCAAGGAGCTTGAGCGGCAGCTGATGGTTGCAAATGGCATGTCGCGGGGTAAGTCCTAGGTTGCCCCCCAAACCTTCTTTTTGTTTCCACTTGTTCCCTTTGCCCTGGTTTTTACCATCGGCTGGTCTTGCAGCTGTAATGGTCACCACCTAGTGGGAGATCAGTCGGCTGACCAAAGCCAATCGTCAGCTGACTCATTCAACCTCCACCCTCCGCCTCGAGAACAAGGAATTTCATTCCAAGGTTATGGCACTGGAGGGTGTGGCGAAGGAGCACGACGAGGTTATTGCCAGCCAGGCCGAGGCCTTTAATCTTCTCGGTAAGGAGTGTCGAGACCAAAAGGCAGAGGTCAACTGGTTGAAGGAGACGAAGAAGCGCCTGCTGAAGGAGATCGTCAACATCGGCAGGACAACCAAAGGTATGCCCATCTTAGTTTGCTTTGTCTGGGTTCCCTAGCCGGATTCCGATACTAACCTTGCTGATAATCTACTATATGGGATAGAACTTTTGGCGTACAACCGACTCCAGGAGGAATGGCCGGGTGAACAGCCCTGCATGCTACAACTGGTCGCTCAGCTGGGAGAAGAGGCTGTGGAGCGCCGCAAGGCAACTACCTCCCTCCTCGAGTTCCTCTGGCTAGACGACACCGCTCTAGCTACAATGGATGGCTTGGCGAAGAAGGTCGTGGAGGCGCCGACTGCGGGACTTGGTGGCGCGCATCAGGGATGAGATGGCCCTGGCGCTCATGCTATCCTAGTACAATGACACCCGCCTAGAGAAGCTTGTGGGGATTTCCTAGCTAGCACCGAGCTCTCCACCTTGCGTTAGGCTCACCCGGAACTCTGCGTGACCGTGATCAAGATTGCCGAATATGCGGAGATCGACGAGGTTCTAACCGAGTCCGAGCCAAACACGGGTGAAGATTCGGCCGCCGATGATGCATGGACCTCTAACCTCCCAACCGGAGAAGCGGAGAACTCATCAGCCGGCGCGGGCGGAGGGGCAGAAGATCACAACCATGGTCATGGCATGGGTCCTGCTGCTAACTGAGCTGATCCCCAGGATGTCGGGTGACTTTGTATGGATTTTTAATTTGATGTATCTGTCTGCTGAACTCATGGATCTGATGGGAGCTTCAACTCCCTTTATCATTATGTAGTGTGTCTGCTTTTTTCCTTTGATTTTTTTTCTTTTGCTTGCTTTTTTGACTCCACCTAGTGGGTATTACTTCCATTCCATGACTTTTAGTCATCCGGCTGGACACCTTTAGACGGACAAGGGTCTTTCTTCTAGCGGGGGCGCGCGAGTGCACCCGCTGGGTGTATCCCCCGAGTTTCGTAGTAGTTGACGGAGACAACTGCTTCAAAACTTATCTGACTTTTATTTATTTTATATCTTCTTAATTGGATGAACTCCATGAGTCGGACGGGACCATATTCCTGACACTTGTCTTTCTTTCTTTCCTCAAAGTCGTCTAACTGGTTGAACTTCTTCAACCGGACAAGGTTGCTTGTATCCTAGCATTTGTCTATTTCATTCCTTACTTATCACCTTGCTATTTTTTCCCGGTCGAACTCCTTTAGCCGGACAGGATCGATTGCTTCCACTAGAGGCGCATGAGCACACCCAGTGGGTGTAGCCTTCGAGTTTCGGAGTATTCAATAGGGTCAATTACTTCAAAACTTATTTGCCTTTCGTAAAATCTTTGGCTTTGAGCCCCGCCTTGCAATATCCTGCTGGACTCCTCCAGTCGGACGGGACCCTATGCTTCCAATGGGGGCACGCAAGCGCACCCACTAGGTGTAGCCCCCGAGTTTTGGAGTAGTTGTCGGAGACAACTGCTTCCAAACTTATCTGTCTCTTGTCCTTCGATCATCTCAGCATCGTTATCCGGTCACACCATGGGTTGTGCAAAAAATATATAGTAGTTTAATTGTTAGCAGGTTAGCTACGAAATTTGTATTGACAATTAGCCAGTGGCTTCATACGTTGGTAAACTAGCTCGAGTATGCCTAGGTACCTGACCATTTTCCTGTGTGTTCTGTTGTTTACGATGCGCCCTTGCTAGCTGGTGTGCTGGGTTGCGGTATGCAGCCGGAATCAAGGGGTAGCTGACAGGCATTACACACAGTACTAGGGATCTGGCAACCGGAAATGTACGAGCTAGTCATTTAGCCGGATTGTCCGAATTGCCGTATCCTTCATTGCTTTTCGTGTGTGAGTACCTCTAGCTTTTTCTCTTGCTAGCCATACAACCAGGTTGCGGTGTGTAGCTGAGACGAAGAGTGGGGTTTCGGTGTTGCACACAATACTCAATCGGCTTATAGAATAATAAGTCGCCCTAGCCATCGAGCTCCCGGAGCTAGAAAAAACAAAGAGACAATGATCTCAAATATCTAGCAAGGAGCCAATGAGGATCTCTCGGGGTTCCGCATATTTCATTCATTCATGGGGTGTTTGGGATACATACACTGCCACTCGACTAGGTCGCATTCCAAGGACTCTCGGTCTCCTCATCCAACTTGTCCATCGTGTTCTTGTGTGGCTGCTATGCGTCGATGAGGTAGTAGGAGTTGTTGCGCAGTGCCCGCTGATTATGAAGGGGCCCTCCCATGGTGGTGACATATGTCCTTCATGTCTTGCACCAGCTGGAGCACCAGAATGCCCTCACAGAATGCGACAGGCCGAATCTGGCTAGAATGGTATCGGCACAAGCTTTACTGGTACAATGCTGATCTTAACAGGGCCTGCTCGTGGAAGGTACTGGCACAACCTTTACTGGTACGCTGTCTTCTTGTGCCTCTTGATTTTCTTTCTCAGTGTAGAGGAGCTTGCGGGGCGAGTCAAACTCGATGTACGCCGAGAGGATTTCCTCCGAGCCATAGACGAGGAAGAACAGGGTGTAGCCGGTAGAGCGGTTAGGAGTGGTGAACATGCTCCATAATATAGCTAGAAGTTCCTCGATCCAGCAGCCGGGCGAATGCTACAGGGGATCGATCAACCGGGGCTTGATGCCGGCTAGCACTAGGCCATTCGAACTTTCAACCTACCCATTGGACTGTGGATGCGTGATGGATGCCAGGTCCAGTCGGATCCCCTTATTCCAACAAAAGTGAGTGAACGCACCCTTGGCGAAGTTCGTGTCATTGTCCATGATGATTCTTTGGGGTACCCGAATCGGATGATGATGTCCTAGAAGAAAGTGAGGATCGTGGCACCGTCTAGCTTCTAGATGGGCTTGGATTCAATCCATTTTGTGAACTTGTCCACCGGAACCAGCAAATGGGTCATTCCTGCATAAGCTTTATTTAAGGACCCGACCATGTCAAGACCCCATATGGCGAATGGCCATGTGATGAGAATCGTTGGCTAAACTGCTAGCACCCATTGCACGCTCGAACCATCTTCTCTCCATCTTCGAGTGTAGTGGGATAGTAGAAACCATGATGAAACGCCTCGAAAACTATGGCCCTGGATGAGGCGTGGTGTCCACAGTCCCCCTAGTGGATGTCCTTCAGCATCCGGTACCCTTCCTCCACATCTACCCAGTGCTAGAAAATGCCGCCCACGCTGCGCTTGTACAGCTCTTGGTTGATGATGGTGTAGGTGTGCGCCCTTCTCCTGATTTGCCTTGCCGCCACCTCATCCCCTGGAAGCTCTCCGTTGATGAGGTAGCTCATGAAGGGTTGCACCCAAGATGGCACTTGTAGGAGGGTGAAGATGACCTTGTGCATCGACTGAATTATGTTGGCGGCTCAAGATGCTTAGGTCAGCATGTGGTGCCGAATTTGATGAGCCGGTAGCCTCTGGGTCTTTTGAGCCAGGCGACGCTGGCGCTTTTGATCCAGTGGGTGGCTGCGGGCTCGCGGAGCCGGCAGCCCCCGAGTTTTTAGTCTGGTAGCCCCAGGGTCTCTTGCCTAGATGATGGAGTCGAATTCCGGAGATGGGGTGATGGAGGGATTATAAAGGTGCTCCAATGAAACTCCGAGTGGGATTTCTTGCCTGGTGGATCTGACTCGGGAGAGCGATTCGTCCACTACGTTGATGGATCGAGGGACATGATGGAACTCACACCCCTCGAAGCAAGCATTGATCTGCTGGACATAGAACCGGTAAAGATCCATGTTGGTGTCTCGGGCGTCCCCATTCTCTGGACACTTATTGTATCACCAAGTCCGAATCCCCAAAGCAAAGGATCCGGTGGATGCTGATTTCTTTGGCGAGCTAGAGGTCATGCGCCAGTGCTTCGTATTCAACCACATTATTTGAGGCGGTGAAGTGAATCTGGAGCACATACTCGATCCGTTCTCCCTTGGGCAAGGTGAGGACAATGTCGGCTCCCAAACCCCGTGCATCTTCGAGCCGTTGAAGTGAATCTCCCAATGGTTAGAGTCACGAACTAGGGGTAGGTACTGGGTCTCGGCCCAGTCGACCAGGAAATCTGCTAGGGCTTGCAACTTTATGGTGATCCTTGGCTTGTACTAGATGGAGTAGGCAGTTGGCTTGATAGCCCATTTGGCCACTCGACCAGTAGCATCTTTGTTGTCGATGATCTCATCAAAGAGAGGAGAGGTGCACACCACCTTGATCGGATGCTCGTGGAATTAGTGCTTCAGCTTCTTGCATGCTAGGTACACACCATGGTACATCTTCTAGTAGTTCGGGTAGTTCTGCTAGGAGAGGGAGAGCAGTTCGCTTAGATAATAGACGGGCCTCTGGACCGACTAGGACTTGCCTTCCTCGTGGCGCTCCATAACTAGGACGATGCTGACGACCGGCTGATAGCTCTTATATAGAGCAACATCGGCTCCTTCTCAGCTGGCATGGCCAATACTGGTGTTGTGGATAGCATGCGCTTGAGGTCGTGGAATGCGGCATCCGCCTACGCAGTCTAGGTGAACTTGCCCGTCTTCTTCATCGGTTGGTAGAGTGGAAGCGCTTTCTCCCACAACCAGCTCATGAACTCGCTGATAGAGGCCAGGAACCCGGTGAACTTTTGGACACCAAGTAAGCTAGTCGGTGGCAGTATCCTCTCGACCTCCGCAATCTTTTCCAGATTCGCCTTGATCCCTCATTGTGAAACAAGGAAACCGAGGAGTTGGCCGGCTAGAACACCGAAAATGCACTTCTCCGGGTTCAGCTTCATCTGGTACCGGCAGAAATTTGCAAAGGTCTCGCGTAGGTCATCGAGGAGTGTGTGCTTCTCCTTGGTCTTGATCACCACATTGTCAACATAGGAGTGGACATTCTTGCCAATTTGCGAGTGCAGGCATTTGGGGTAATGAATGACGTCTTTATCTGATCAGCCGGAGTTAACCGAATCTAATTGTCGCTGGAATAACAATCCAAGAAGGATAATAGCTCGCAGCCGATAGTGGAATCGGTGACTTGATCAATATGGGGCAGAGCGAAGGGGTCTTTCAGGAACGCCTTGTTTAGGCTAGTGTAGTCGATACACATTCTCCAGGTCTTGTTCTTTTTCAGCACCAGGACTGGGTTAGCCAACCAGTCTGGGTGGTACACTTCTATGAACCCGGCTGCTAGCAGCCAGATGATCTCATCACCGATGATCTTTCTCTTGTCTTCTCCAAAGCAATGAAGGGGTTGCTTGACTGGCTTGGCATCCAGCCGCACATGAAGTGAGTGCTCAACAAACTCCCTTGGAACACCTGACATGTCTTTTGGAGACCACATGAAGATGTCCCGATTCTCATGGAGGAAGTTGACAAGATGCCTTTCCTATTTGTTGTCGAGGCTGGCCCCGATGACGATGAACTTGCCTGGCTTGGAGGGGTCGAGCAGGATTTTCTTGGTCTCTTTTGGACAGTTGGAAAGCCATGTCTCCAGGTGTCCTCATGCTAGCCGGTACTTCTTGCTAGGTGAATGCAACGTTGCGCATGATCTGCTTCTTCTCCACCGCGATGACTAAGGCTTCAGGTATCTTTGAGCTCTCAGCGGTGCACTCCATTGACCGCTTGTAGCAGTCGGACACGGTGATCAAAACTTTCGGCCCCGGCAGCTTCATCTTGAGTTACGCATAGTGGGGGACTACCATGAACTTTGTGAGAGCGGGGCGCCTGAGGAGAGAATCATACGAGCTGGTCAGATCTACCACCTCGGACCAAACCGGCTCGTGGCAGAAGTTCTTCTTGGTGCCAAAGATAACATCCAGTCGAATCTTGCCCATTGGATAGCACTAAACTCCTAGTACGACACCGTAGAATATGGTGCTCGAGGGCTGTAGATTGTGCTTCCAGATTCCCATCTTCTCCATGCTGGCACGGTAGAGCAGGTTGAGGTTGCTGCTATCATCCATGAGGACACAGGATCATCGATGAGGACACAGGAGAACCGGCAGGTGCGTTCGTCGAAGACGAGGAGAGGGTCAAGCACCATCATGTAGCCACCTGGGTTTGGCAAGAGAGCCAGATGATCCTTGTGACCCTAGGTGATCGGAGTCTCATACCAGTTCAAGTACTGGGGGACTCATTACTAGGGAAAAGCCTACTCAAGGCGCATATGAAAAGCCATTCGAGTCGCATTATAGATGCGCCTCTAGTGCCGTGACTCAAGTATTTGTTATTCGAGTCTCTAATGCGACTCCAATAAGTTTACAAATGCGCCTCAAATAGAAATTTCAAATTTCAAAAAAAGCTAGCCAGATCTGGCCGGAGGTGGGGGTCACCGGAGGAGGGCTAGGCTAGGCCAGAGGTGGGTGGACAAAGGGGCTCACCGGAGGAGAGGGAGGCCACCGCCAAAGGAGGAGGAGGGGGTCACCGGAGGAAGAGGTAGCAGCGATGGTCGTCATTGTCGGAGGAGGAGGAGCTCACCGGGGTAGAGGAGGAGGAGCAGCTCACCAGGGTGGTCGTCGTCATCGGTGGAGGAGGAGCTCACCGGGGTGGAGGAGGAGAAGCTCACTAGTGTAGATGAGGAGGAGGAGGAGCTCACCGGGGTGGAGGAGGAGGAGGGAGGAGCTCACAGAGTGGAGGAGAAGGAAGAGGGAGGAGAAGGGAGAAGGAAAGAAAAAGTGGAGGGGGAGAAGTGTGGAGGAGAGGAAGAGGAGTAAAGGAGAGAAAAAGTGGAGGGGGAGAAGTGTGGAGGAGAGGAAGAGGAGTAAAGGAGAAAAGAGAGGGAGAAGGAGCGCCTGTGGGATTTAAATTTCCCCCATTTTTATTATTTTGCAGAAAAAACTTCTTTTTGCCATAACTTTTTACTCGTTTCGAATTTGTGGAATCTATAAAATCTTCAACGACTTCCACCGGTTGAAATCGAGTAGAAAATTTCGAGACGATCATTTTGATATATTAATTTTTTCCGACATCGTATGCAAAAGTTATGGCCGTTTTACCGTTACATGACCTTTTTTTTGCAAAATACATCGAAATTCATGTTTTCAATTTTGTCTACAACTATACCCTAAAATATAACAATATCTCAAAGGAATTTTTTTGACGTTTTTATCATTTTTGTTTACTTTTTTACAAAACTTAAAAGGCCGTCCGGGTGGGTGGGATCTGTTTACTCGAGGCGCATCCCATTCAATATGCGCCTCCTATATTCATAAAATACCTGAGGCGCATCCAGATGCACCTCGAGTGTCTGGCGCCTGCCACCCCTAGGCCCACATAACTTACTCGAGGCACATGTCACAGTGATGCACCTCCAATATTAAAAATACTTGAGGCGCATATCTGCTAGTGTGCCTCCTATATTGTGGCACCTACCACCACTAGGCCCACCCCCTTACTCGAGGCGCTCTGGTCCATATGCGCCTCGAGTAGACTACTCGAGGCGCATATGGACCAGATGCGCCTCGAGTTAGGGAGGGTGACATATGTATGGTTACTCGGGTCCCCATGATTTGCTACCTAGGGCCTGTAGAAAGGGTTATGTCCCATGAAGAGTCAAGATTAAGATCAAAAAGAGCAACCGACAAAGATTATAGTTATATTAGGAAAGAGGAACAAAGACCGACTAGGAGTTGGTATTGTAATTATGTAACATGTCCGCATACAGCTTTGAGACCCGACTAATTATATATAGGACGGGAGAAGCATATGCAAGATCACTAAACAATCCCCAAGCGATTTGTAACAAAGCAATCCCTCGTATTATTCAGGCGACTTTGATCCCATTGTTTCCTGACTTCTGATGAAATCCCCAGTGTTCTCTTTTCCGCAAAACCCTAAGTCCTTCTTCATGGACATTGCCGAGATGTCCCCTCGTCAATTGGCGCCGTCTGGTGGGAAACTTGGATGCTGGAACCATGGATTCGGCGGAATTCTTTTTGCCAAACAGCAAACCCACAAAAGCAGATCCACGCCCACCCACCCCTGTGACAGTACCTGCCAATTTCAACGGTGGATCTGATCTGATCATCGGAAGCTTCCACTTCCAAGTTGAAGACCCCAAAGAGCCACGCCCTTTGGCCCTGATTGCAGCAGAATCGTCGATAGAGCAAACTATGCTTACAGCAATTCCAGCATCATCTGCCGGGTCCTCCATGGATGCCATGGTGGAAATCGAAGCACCTGACAAAAACAAGCAAGATGAGACGGATCTGGGGGACCTTGATGGTCTTTACGACAATCTGTCCTTCGGATCAGATCCCCCACTAACTCCACCACACGGAACAATTCCAGCAAACTCCAAACCCGAGGAAAGCATCGAAAGCATCAATTTTGGAATAAGGATGGCAGAAATATACCCGAAGCAGAAATTTATGGACTCCACTGATCCACCCGACAATGTCTACTCCACCTAGATAACGATGCCACAAGTCCATATATGACACACCACCAAGTGTGCATGATCAATGGAGCCACCTCGGCACCACACGACTCTAATGGTAACCCTATCCTCGACCCTCATGATATTTTATCATATGACAACACCGGAAATCGTGGCAACAAAGGAAATCGCGGCAATGAAGGAAATCCTAGCAACGAAGGAGATCACAGAAACGGAGGAGGTACATCGGATAACCGCATAGTCCCAGGAGGAAGAGCGGAACCATACGGGGAAGAGAGACAGACCCTTAGTCTACTAACAACGACATGGAAAAAGGCTAGAGAAGCAATTTCGGGTGCCAATGATAGCTGATGCCTCACATGAAGATTTATTAGCATATCAATACCTGCTTCACCACAAAAAGAGAGACCTACTAAGGATGCAGATGCAACTAGACAAAAGAAAAAGGCTAGCTGATGAATCTAGCCTAAGACGGGAATAGCTCAGCTCGACCCGAAGGTCTGGAAGCGTAACAGGAGGATCACCACTAGGAAGGGGAACATCTCAGCTGCAGAACATCCTCGAAGCAGAAAGAAACGAATTGATCTTAAACCTCGATCTATCATTCATGTCAGTAGATCAAGCAGGAAACATCAAAGCAAAACAACCCAATCAACAATTGTGGCTGCACAAACATACCTGATCACAACCCAACCTGCATCCGACGATCCTCGTGCAACTCTTCACCGCTCTGCCTAATGAACCTCGGCATGGTGGGAGTAGCTCTCGCACAAACAGAACAAGGACTTACGCATCAACCCAATAGATCAACACACCGTCACAGCAGCCCTGGACACACGGGTCACACTAGGTGATCACAATCGCCACATCAGGAGCGTCTTTCAGGACAAGAGCCATGAAGCAATACAAGAGACGAAAACTGCAGCCGAAGTGGACACGACAATGAAAATGAAGACGACTACGAGTTATGCGAAGCTAGCTGTTTCACTCAGCCAATTTGGAAAGCCGCAGTACCCAAGGATTTTAAAATTCCACATGACCGTCAAAAATACGATGGACTCCAAGAACCCGAAGCTTTGCTAGCAGATTACATGGCCACTATCAAGCTACAGGGCAGCTCAATAGCCATAGCAATGCAAAGCTTACAATTGCACCTCACTGGCGCCGCAGGATCATGGCTCAGACAGCTACCCGAAGATTCTATCCGCAGCTGGAATGACCTCAAAGACAAGTTCACCTGACACTTTCATTCCACATTCAAACGACCCACGTCTTTAGAGAAATTGTGGGCATGCAAACAGAAGCCCGGAGAGTCAATAAGAGCATTCATCAAGCGATGGAACATCATCAAAATACAGCCAAATCCATATCCGACGAAAGAGCAATTGATGCTTTAATGATGGCCTCCGTCACTGAGAATTCATAGAAGAACTGGGGCGAGTCAAACCCAAGACAATCTCACAGTTAATGGACATAGTAAATCGATGGGCTGGTGGAGAAGATGCGCTGCATAACAAATGAGCGCGATCACCCGAAGAAGACATGGATAAACGCGGCAACGACAGGAGGCGATGAAACAATGATGGAAGCACGAGACCAAGATACGTCGCGGCCAATTTTTCGGGTGAAGGCAACAACAGGGATACCGACTACAATAGCGGGTACCGCCGCAACAGGGACGAAGGTGGAGGAGGTCAATCAGCATATCGATATCAGCCAAGAACTTAGGACCCACCCATGTCCACAATACAAATACTGGAAGGGTCGTGTAATATGCACTTTTACATCGATTCAGCGGGAAGAAGACAATCCAACCACCTCATGAAAGATTGCTGAACATTCTTAAAGATGCAAGAGCTATGCAATGCAAAAGCAACCGAAGCAACAATAAGAGGATACATATCCAGGCCTGGCACGTTAGCCATCGGTGCATCGCCTCCGCCAGTAGGACAACCACAAAACACAACCAATCAAAATGATGATTACCCTAGGTCAAAGGGGCAATGTCGATGATTCAAAAAGGGCGGCCATCCAATAGAATTCAAAATCTAATCACAAGACAAGTCAATATGGCAGAGATGGATCCTCCAAGCACACCCGAATATCTCCACTGGTCAGAATAGAAAATCACATTTAGTAGAGCTGAACACCGTCATCGCGTACCAAGACCGGGCCATTCGGCCTTGATAGTTGAAGCACAAATTGGTGGATTCGACATGAGTAAAGTCTTCATGGATGCAGGAAGCAGCATAAATCTGATCTACGCCAAAACACTTAGGGTAATGAATTACCCCTTGGCAAATTTGGCACCAACAGAAACATCCTTCCACGGCATAGTACCAGGTAAATCTGAAATTCCTTTAGGTAAAAAAATTCTTGACGCTGTGTTTGGATCCAAAGAAAATTTTAGGCGGGAAAAGCTCGAATTCGAAGTCATGGACTAACCATCATAGTATCATGTGATCCTGGGATGCCCGACTTTCGCATGATTCATGGTAGTTCCTCACTATGCATACCTAGTCATGAAAATGCCAGCACCAAAGGGAATCATCTCAATAAAAGGGAGCTTCATAGATTCTGATAATTGTGATCGGGAATTCAACAAAATTTCTGAATCTTTCGGAATGGCAACAGCGTTTAAGAAGCTCAAAATGACAACAATCGCAGAGCCTCTTGTAGTAACACTCGTTAACCCCGACCAGGCCTTCGACACCGCAAAGGACACTAAATAAGTACAGATCCATCCCACCGATCCGAAGAAGACAACATTTGTGGCCTCCAACCTTGATCCCGCATAGGAAAGCACGCTCATCGAGTTCCTCTGTGAGCACTAGGAAATCTTTGCATGGCTACCTTCTGACATGCCAGGAATTCCCACGGAAATCACAGAGCATGCACTAAATTTGGATCCAAAAGCAAAACCAGTCAAGAAAACACTTTGTCATTTCACGGAACAAAAGCGCAAAGCTATTGGAAAAGAGCTACATCGTCTCACTAAAGCTAATTTCATAAAGGAACTAAAGAAAGCAGAGTGGGTCGCAAACCTAGTATGCATCCCGAAGAAGAACACCAAAGAAATACGGGCGTGTATCGACTTCACATCACTGAACAAAGGATCACTTTCCACTGCCACGAATCGATCAAATCTTCGGTCTATTCTGCTACACAATAATGTCGTGAATCTAAGGTATTCTGCTACACAATAATTTCGCTGACAACATCACAAAGGCTTGTAGCACAACTTGTCTAAAAATCTTCGGTGACTCTAACCTTGTAGCACAGCAAACAATGAACAAATGTGATGTTGTCAGTGATAATATGATTGCTTACTGAGATCTCTACAGCATCATGGAAGCCCGGTTCGATGGATGTGAAGTATCGCATATAGGAAGAGCAAGTAATGAAGAAGTCGATAATTTGGCAAACATCAGGTCCTTGTGCTTACCAGTGCCACCCCGGTTTTTTTGGGAAGAAATATCCGAGCATTCTATCAATGCAAAAAGAGTTTCTGAGGTCATATCTCCCAAGGCTGGAAAAAAGAATAAATCGAAAAAAGACTCGGGGGCTTCATCAGCTAGTACAAGGATAGAGGAGACCTTCGAAGAAGAACTAGATATTAATGAGGTCATGATAATTGAACCCACATGGATGCAGCCGTACATAGCCTATATGACTCAAGGAGAATTACCTGAAGATGTAACAGAATCCCGATGAATCACTCGTAGATCGAAAGCCTTTAGGATAGTCAAAGGAGAATTATATAAAAGAAGTATTCCAGGTGTGATACAATGATGTGTTACACCCGAAGAAGGAAAAGCCATACTCAAGGATATACATGAAAGAGTTTGCGGTCATCACGCCAGTAGCCAAGAAATTGCCGCCAAAGCTTTTAGGGTAGGATTTTATTGGTTTACAGTAGTACAAGACGCAAAGGATATAGTCAGAACATGTGAAGCATGTCAATGATTCGCAACAAAACCAGGAGCACTAGCAGCCGGAATAAACCCTATACCTCTAGCTTGGCCTTTCGCTCAGTGGGGGCTTGATATGGTGGGTAAAGTTCACAAATCATCTCAAGGAGGACACATCTTTCTGCTTGTAGTAGTCGACAAATTTACTAAATGGATTGAAGCAATGCTAGTCACCACTGAAGATGGAACTTCGGCTGTGAATGTCATAAAGTCCATAGAAATTTGGTTCGGCGTGCCAAACAACATCATCATGAACAATGGAACCAACTTTACCTCCAATGAATTTAAAGAATACTATGAGGAGATGGGAATCAAAGTAAGCTACGCTTTAGTGGCTCATCCACAAACCAATGGACAAGTGGAAAAAGGCAATGGCTTAGTAACTGCTGGCCTCAAGAAAAGATTACTTGCACCACTCGACAGAGCGAAAGGAGCATGGGTTGATGAGTTATCTTCTGTTTTGTGGAGTTTGCGAACCACCCCCAATACTGCAACACAAGAAACACCCTTCTTTCTGGTCCATGGCGCTGAAGCCGTCCTTCCAGTCAAATTTTCACATGAATCTTCCAGGGTAGCTGCATATCATGACGAAGAATCAAGAGAAGAACTCGAAGATGATGTTGATGCACTCGACGAAGCTTGAGATGAAGCCTTGCAAAGAGCTACTATATACCAGCAAAACTTGCGCAATTATCATGGGCAATGATTATGTTGGGGGGATACCCCCGAGTAGGGGCATGTCGGGGTATAAAGGCCGAGTTAGCCGAGGTACGACACGGTCAAAGCGAATGCTGACCGGGTCACCTCAAGGCAGGCCGATTTATAGGGTAACCCGGCCTGGTGGGTGTTCATCCAACGATAACCCGGCCGGCATAAAACATATGTCGACTATGTTCGATCTACCTTGTTTACATGTACCCTCGTGGCCGGGTTAGCCAGGCGCTGGCTGGATTACCACTTGGCTTCCAAGATAAGGAAGGAATCTCTCGCTAGTCAAAAGGTGGCCTCTGTCCACTGAAGGGTGAGCGAAGCAGGTAGAGGGAAGGACCAGTGAGGCGTGGCCGACAAAGGTGACGCAGCTAGTGTCGGCTAACACTATCACTGTCTGGTGATGCAACACCACAGAGGGGCTTAGGCAGGCTTACGCCCTGAGTTTGGACTAGCCATTTAAGTGTAAAAAGAGGCATCTTTCTTTAACCAAAGGGCATATTCGGGTAATATGCTTCCACATGTGCCCTAGATTTGTAACCTGGGATCCCCTATATAAGGAGTACCAGGGCCTCCATAGAAAGGGATCGATCATTCTGTCTAAGGAGGAACCCTAGAGCATTATAGTGGGAGGGGTAAGAGATCTAGTCTCCTTCTCACGAACAGCTCGAGGAACCCTTGTAACCCACATTCATCAAGAGAGAAATACAAACACAAGTGTGTGGAATCACCACACCATCCCTCCCTAGATTCCTCTAGTGCACATTGGCCCCATCTTTAGCCTATACATGGCATCTGCCATGCCACCACCACAACATTTGGCGCCCACCGTGGGGCGAACGGCGCTAGAAGGAGTAAAAATATGAACGGGAAGCATCTTCGGCACCGGTGAACGCATTGTCTCCGAGCTGGTTCAGCGCTGGACTACGTCGGCGACAACGTTGGGAGCTTTGGCAGGCGTCCTCCCCTGCGCAACGGCCTCTTCATCAAGCTTGGCACCCATAAGATCTACGTCGGTGTTGACGAGTCCTGCATTCATCCGCAGCATGTCATCGAGGGAGGTGAGCCACCTCTCAGTGCGGCTTGCGTCATGCGTATCACTCGCCCCACAAGATGCGTTGAGGTCATGATGATGGTGCCAGACGTAGGAGCAAGCAAGGATCCAGCGCCAGATATGGACGTCACGCCAAAGTAGGCAAGGTCTAGATTCCCTCCCCTAGAGAGGCCAGAGAATGTACTACAGCAGGAAATAGATAGCTTAGCAACACCCATAGCGCCAGTAGTATATCTGGCTCAGGCACAAGCAGAGCTAGAGGAAACTAGGCAGAAAATGCTAGCTGAGTTGCAGCAGTCACTGGACATCACTCTGCAGGAGTATGCAAAGGCAAACCGCATAGATGGATTAAAATTCCAAGGTAGGAACTTGATTACAGAGATTGACAAGGAGTATGAGCCTAGGCCAGGTCAGACAGCTACTATAGTAACTAAATGGCTGGAGAGATATTGTACCCCGGCTAAGAACCTCAAGGATGCAATTGCAGCTACGTCTAAGTTAGAAGGCTTAACCGGAGAGGCCCGAGAGAGGCAACGGGAGAGAGTTAACCACTTGTTGAGGGTAGCATGCCAGTAGAATGAGGAAATAAACAAGGTAAACCCGGCGCAACCCGGAGCATCGCATGTAGTTTATTCGGCAAGGAATAACCTGGCAAAGTCTGCTGGAGCTGCTTCATCACCTCATGATGGCCCCAGAAGAGAGGAAGTGGTTACCTCAGGGAGAAAAGACAAGTAGATGGTTCCGTATGACCCAGTAAGGGCAGGAAAAGGAAAATCAGTGCAAGTTGATGAGGATCACCACAGTGCCAGCCGGGGTGAAGCTGGCCGAGGTAACCGCGACCAAGGCAATGCCGATCAGAGGAACGTTGTCAACAGAAATGCTAGACAGCGTAATCCGGCAGGAACAGGGGAAAATGCACCTCGACAACAACAGCAGCAGTACGCACCTCGGCATGAGAGAAGTGTGGGCCTAGCAATGCAGTAGCAAAAAGCTCGTCCGGGTCAGGATAGGTACAATGATGCCAGATTTCCTAGACCATAGCACCATGTGGTCGGATCGAGATTGGGAAACAAGAATTTGCAGCTGGATGACACAAGGCTGAAGCTAGACCGAATATATAGGTCAAAGATGATTGAGGTGCAGGGTCCTTCGGGTCCGGCATGCTTTGGACCTTGGATCATGAGAGAACCACCCGTGACGAGCTTTCAGTTAGCTAGAGGAATGAAGACATATGACGACAACACCAAGCCAGATGATTGGCTCATTGATTATGCAACTGCAGTGAACATTGCAATAGGCAACTTGAGATGGCTATGAGATACGTGCCCCAAATGTTGGAAGGACCAGCAAGGGTTTGGTTGATTAACTTACCGCCAAGAAGCATCAACTATTGGTTACATTTCGAGGAGCTGTTCATCAGCAACTTCTCGAGCACCTACAAGAGGCCGAATAGGCCATAGACTTTGGCGTTATGCAAGCAAAGACCGAATGAGCCGGACCGAGAGTTTTTGACTCGGTGGTGTAATGTGCGCAATTCCTGTGAAGGGGTAATTGAATCACAAGCAATTGCGTGGTTCGCCCAAGGCTGTAGGTATGGAAGTATGTTGTGGCAGAGGTTGCAGCGAGATATGCCAACCAACCTGGCTGAGAAAATTCGGATTGCTGATTCATATGCCTTGGGAGATCCAACCTAACCTCGGTTAATGTCAAGCAAGTCAAATGAGGAGTACTACAACAGGGATGGTTCCGGATTATCCCGGAGGAATGACTTCCGAGGTAAAAGAAGGGATGGCCGCTAGGATTACAGGTACAGTTCGCAGCAAGTGGCGATAGTTGATCAAGATCAGCCCAATGCCGGTGCCAGCCAGCGTCAGAAAACTGGGGGCAGCATTGGCAGCAAAAGGGTGAGGGCAAGAAGCCTTGGACACCAGAGCAAAAGAATACATGGCAAGAAAGAAAGGATCGTCCGAGATACACATTTTCGAGTCTATGTTGGATCAACCGTGCAAATTCCATACGCCAAGTCCAAATAGTCTGGCGAATCATACGACTCGGCAATGTCAGTGGATGAGGAAGCTAGAGCAGAACAGCTCGGGGAATGCTCAGGCACCTCAGCACGATGCAGCTCGGCATGATGGACCCCGGAACGAAGCACCTCGGAATGAAGCACCTCGGTAATAACTTCTCACTGGGGGGAATGGACAGCAGCTGATGTTGCCTCCACCTCCACCGAGGTATGAAAATTAGGAAAGAAGGGATGTTGTGCATCGAGGGACTAATCGGCAACAACAATACCAAGGGTATCACGTCAATGAAGGGAGAAACGAGTACATGGAGCATCATCAAATCTACTGTGTGTTCACCATAGAGGAGACTAACAGAAAGAGCTTGCAACACCGACATATGGATGTAAATGCGGTAATGCTGGTTGTGACAAGGTATATGCCTTGGTCAGATCAGGAAATCACTTGGAGTATCAAAGATCACCCCAGGATCATGCCGAGTCCTAGATCGTATGCGCTGGTGTTGGATCCGACATTCATTGGGCCTAATATCAATGTGAGGTTTTCCAAGGTGCTGATAGACAATGGCAGTAGCATTAACATCATGTACAAGGATACCATGCACAAGTTGGGAATATCGGAGAATATGCTCCAGGCAACAAGGACCACTTTCCATGGCATCGTGCCGGGTATCTCCTGTGAGCCCATTGGTAAGGTCCGGGTTGACGTGTTATTCGGCACAAGGGACAACTGTTGGACTGAAAACTTGGAATTTGAGGTGGTAAATCTGGAAAGCGCATATCACACGTTACTCGGCAGGCCTGCTGTGAACAAGGTCATGGCATGCACCCACATCAGTTACTTAAAAATGAAATTTCCCGGACCAAGAGGGGTGATTACCGTAGCTGGGGACTTCAGGCATTCCATTGAGTGTGCTTCCGCCGGATCTAACCTGGCTGAGTCACTCGTGATTGCTCAAGAGAAAAGGAGAATTCAGGAGGTGGCAACATTGGTTCAGTCAGTGCAGCAGCATATGCCGGCTCTGACCAACCTGCATGGAAGTGTATCATTTCAAGTGACAAAGGATACAAAGAAGGTGCCCATTGATGATCAGTTCGCAGAGTGCACCGTGACCATTGGTGCCGGGTTAGGCGACAAATAGGAAAGTGAGCTCGTCAACTTCCTCCGTGAGAATCGGGATATCTTTGCTTGGACCACATAGGATCTGCAAGGTGTGCCGAGGGAGTTGGATGGGCACTCTTTGAATGTGAGACCCGAGGCTAAGCCGATGAAGCAACCTCTCGGCTGCTTCGCCGAAGATAGAAGAAAAGTCATTGGAGATGAGATAGCTAGGCTCCTTGCAGCTAGATTTATCATGGAGGTACTTTACCTAGATTGGCTCTCTAATCTAGTGCTCGTGGAAAAGAAGAAAGATGATCCGAATGTGGCTATAGTGTGGCGCATGTGTATCGATTACACGAACCTAAATAAGGCGTGTCCAAAAGATCCATTCCCACTGCCAAGGACAGGCCAGGTCATAGACTCAACTTCCGGGTGTGAACAGTTATCATTCATAGATGCATATTCTGGTTTCCACCAGATACCTCTAAATCCGGATGATCAAATAAAGACTATGTTTATCACCCCGTATGGGGCTTATTGCTATCACACTATGCCGTTTGGGTTACATAATGCAGGAGCAACGTACCAATGATGCATGCATAAATGTTTACATGACCAAATAGGTCGAAATGTGCAAGTCTATGTGGATGATGTTGTGATAAAAACTAAGGAAAGAAAAACGGTCCTTGATGATATCAGGCAGACATTCGCGAACCTAAGGCGGTTCCGAATGAAGCTTAACCTGGAAAAATGTACCTTTGGTGTGCCGGCTGGGAAGTTACTCAGTTTTCTCGTGTCCAGCCGAGTTCTCGAAGCTAACCCCACAAAAATTCGAGCCATAGAAAGAATGGAACTTCCAAATTTTCTTAATGATGTGCAGAAGTTCACCGATTGCCTGGCATCGTTAAGTAGGTTTGTAAGTCGGCTGGGAGAGAAGGCATTACCCCTCTACCAATTAGTGAAAAAGGCAGACAAATTTCTATGGACACCGCAAGCAGATAGCGCGTTCTGAGAGTTAAAAAAGATGTTGTCTTCTACACCAATATTAGCCTCCTTACTATCTAAAGAGCCAATGTTTCTCTATATAGTCGCGACTAACCGACTCGTAAGTGCAGTGATTGTGGTGGAGCGTGATGAGGAAGGAAAGTCGGTGCAAAGGCCGGTGTATTACCTGAGCGAGGTGTTATCGACTTCGAAACAGAATTACCCGCACTACCAGAAGATGGAATATGGTGTGTACACGGCGGCCAAGAAACTCAAACATTACTTTGAGCAACACCCCATCAAGGTGATAAGCGAAGCACCCATGTCCGAGATTATGAGCAACAAAGATGCCAGTGGCCGAATTGCGAAATGGGCAATTGGGTTAGCTCCATACGCACCACAGTTTGATAGAAGAGATGCGATAAAGTCACAAGAAGTAGCAGATTTCTTTGTGGACTAGGCTGATATGCAATATGAACCACCTTTGCCGGATTCAAACTATTGGCGAATGCATTTTGATGGATCAAAGCTGCAAGAAGGACTAGGGGCCGGGGTAGTGCTTACCTCGCCCAAGAAAGATCAGCTGAAATATGTCCTCCAGATCCATTTGAGTGCATCGAACAATGTTGCCAAGTATGAAGTGCTTGTGCATGGGGTTAAAGTGGCAAAGGAAGCGGGGATACGTCGGATACGGTGCTTTGGAGTCTCAGATTTGGTGGTGCAACAAGTGTCTGGCAATTGAGATACCCTGGATTCAAACATGGCTCTTTACAGATTCCATGTCGAAAAGATAAGTGGGTTCTTTGAGGGATGTGAATTCCACCACGTACCTCAGAGTGAAAATGAGGCAGCCGACATATTATCAAAGTTGGGGTCATCCCGACAACCAATCCTGCCAAATGTTGCATTGCAACACTTGAGAAAACCATCCATCACACCGTCACCAGAATCCGACTCAATCTATGTTCCGACTCTCCCCGGATTAGATGCTACCCTTATGGATATAGACTAGGGAAACACCTCAGTAAACCCGGTGACTGCTTCGGCACACCCGGGGATTGCCGCGTAGAACCCGGGGACTGTTCAGCCTGATCCGGCTGGAGTTATGCCGTTAGACGCAATGGAAATTGACGAAGAGCTCTTCCCTATTCGGCCTATACCTGCCTGGGCAAAGCCAATATTCGAATTCCTGAAAGAGGGAACCTTGCTGAGTAATGAGATACACTCAAGGAAAATTCAAAGAAGAGCAAAGGAATGCACAATTATCAATGCCGAATTATACAAAAGGAGTGTCACAAGTGTGCTGCAACGATGCGTAGACCTAGAAGAATGGCTTGACATCCTCCGAGATATCCATCAAGGAGAATGTGGTCATCATGCATCATCTAGGGTGCTAGTGGCAAAGGCTTTATGGCATGGATTTTATTGGCCAAGTGCCTTGGAACAAGCAAAGGATCTTGTGAGAAAATGCAACGGCTGTTAGAGGTACGCCGTGAAAATGCATGTGCCAATATCGGAACTGAAAACTATACCTATCACTTGGCCATTTGCGGTATGGTGTTTGGATATGGTTGGCCCGTTTAAGATAGCAAAAGGAAACATGACTCATATTTTGGTTATGGTGGTCAAGTTTACCAAATGGATTGAGGTAGAGCCAATTAGGAAATATGATGGGGCAACAGCAGTGACATTCCTCAAAGACATAATCTTGAGATATGGTTATCCCCACAATATCATAACTGATAATGGCACAAACTTTGCTGAAGGAGCATTTGCGAGGTTCTGCCGAGAAAAGAAGATCTGGCTAGATGTCGCCTCAGTACCCACCCCGCATCGAACGGACAAGTGGAGAAAGATCCAACAGACTAGTTTTGTCCGGATAAAACCCTAGCTCATTGAGCCACTACAAAGATCAGAGGGGTGCTAGATAGAGGAACTACCAGCAGTACTGTGGAGTTTAAGAACAACTCTGAATCGATTAATAGGATATACGCCATTCTTTCTAGTATACGGGGCAAAAGTTGTACTACCAGCTGACATAGAGCATGATTCGCCAAGGGTCACCCAATACACATAAGCCGAAGTGCGGGAACCCCGGCAAAATGATGTTGATCTGCTGGAAGAAGCAAGAGAACTGGCCTTGTCTAGACCCGCCATATATCAGCAAAATCTCCAATGCTACCATAGCCGGAAAGTAAACCCCCAAGTCTTTCGCGAAGGTGACCTTGTACTTTGGCTGGTGCAGCGTACTACTAGCATGCATTAGTTATACCCTCCATGGGAAGGACCTTTCATTGTAAGAAAAGCTTTGCACAATGATTCCTACTATCTTATTGATGCACAACCACATGAGAAGAACAAGGCGGACAGATCCGGTGAGGAATCTAAGCGTCTGTGGAATGTAGCTCTACTTCGTCCATTTTACACCTAGCAAAGAGGTGAATGTATCCGAGTCACTCATATGTCGGTATGTATGTCGGCAATGAGCATATCAATGAAACTTCGGCACCCCTAGTAAAAACTTGGGGACTGCCTTAATAATTGTCTTTCCTGTACTTACTTTTTATATGTCGGCTGGCTTAAATTACTTACACCTTAGCCGGATTAGTAGTGTGTAGGCACCAAAAACCTAACTCTTCGACTTGCTGCTGTCCAACAAGAATTGGCTTAATGGCAAGCAAGAGAACAAGTTTGGAATTGCAAAGCACATCAAAAACGACTAAGGAAAGGAACGTAATCGAGCCAACATTTGTTATTCGGACTAACCCTGTATTTACTCTATTTATGTTGCGTTGAATTATTTTGAGCTAGTCCAAAAGTTTCAAGTATTGTTAAGTCAATTTTTTGAAACTTGAACTCGTAAGTCAAAAACTGAATCAAAGGAACAAGAAAAGGAAACTCGAGGACTCCACCCAAGTTAATCTGGCATTAATAACTTAGTAGCAAAACACAAATAATTGTAGCAAAACACCAACATTGTGCTTAAATACATTTGCACCCAGCATACCGAGGATTTAATGAATATCAAAGTGTTTTTTAGCTCATGGAGCCACGGCAAGAGCCGGATCACCGGTCGAAGGAGCTAGATCATCAGTCGAAGGAGGGGGTAATTTGGTGTCAATAGGCGGAGCACTGATCCCCGCCTCACCTTCTGGGTTAGCACCCATGTCCTCCAGGTCTTCCGCATCATTGCCGAGCTCAGAGGCTTCTTCTTCTTTGTTGTATCCGACATCAAAAACATATTCATCATCAACAACATCGAGGAAGCTCAGGCCCTCATTCTAGCTATGGCAGAAGGCATACTGAATGAGGTCGTTGGCACATGCCTTGCGTTGAGCAATGCACTCCGGATCAGTGGTCCATTTTGATATGATGCGCATGCGGTCAAGCAGCTTCAGGTCCAGATCTCGTACCACGAGAGGACAAAGCTCAATGCCGTATCAGCCCATGCGCCTGCAGCAGATTCCCGCTATAGGTTCAGCTGAGTCTCACACTCCATCAGTTTTGATATGAAAGCTCTACTACCTTTGGGAGTGGGATCAGTGGGCCAAAGAGCGTTGAACATCTAGACTGCTACTTGCATAATGTGCACGCCATAATTTTTCATGACTTTGATGCGGGCAACATGGCTCACCAGCATGTCCTTTGTGTCATAAGGGATATTCTCGGAGGCAGGACCAGCTAGGGTATGACGCTACAGGCGGAACTTGGCAACAGTGATAGAGGCTAAGAGCTCACTCTCTGGGAACTTACCTGTGAACAAAACAAACAATATCAATAAGTAAGGGCATATGACCCGGAGAAACAGATGTCGGAAGGAGGAAGAATACTCATGAGCAATGTGGCTGAGGATCTGAGTCATCTCCTTTTGTCCATCAGCATTCCTCATCCTAAGATTCTCATATTTAGTGGTCACCGACTCAAGTTTGATGCCGGATTCCTTCAGCAAGTCTTTGTCTATGGTGAGATGGGTCTTCAGGCGCTCTTTCTCCTTGGAGAACTCCTGGTTAGCCTTGTCCAGCTCTAATTTGTGGACATCTGTGAGCCTTTGAATTTCGGCATTCAGCCGAGTTATCTCATCATCCTTAAGACGGAGCTTGGTGATCTCATCATCTTTCTTTTTGAGCTCGGGCTGATGCTTTCTCCTTGTTCGAGAAAATGAAGCATCATATCAGGCATAGGGACGCTATCTTGGAGTATCACTGCAATAGTTGGTTGACCCGGCAAAGCCGAGGTATGAATATTTGCCGAGTCAAAGTAAAAGTAAGCAAAGGCTAAGTGACCAAGACGAGTTACATGTGACCTCGGCCAAATTCTTGCGCATGATGATGTTCTCAGCCTCAACCTTGGCTTTACAATCTAGATGACAAGTTAACACAGATAGCCAGTAATACAGAGAAGCGAGACTGAAAGTTTGTAAGTAAAATAACTTACACTTTTTCTTCAGCTCGCCAAGCAGTTTGACGTGCTTGGCATGAAGGTCCTTATATGTGTCTAGCAGACGCTGGAACTCGGCAGTTCGATGGTTGGTTGTAATCTAGAAGAGGACAAAATGTTAGTTCAGAAATGAGAAAGGATATTAGAAGTCTACAAGATCCAGGCCAAGTGGAACTTAACCCGGCTCTAGGTGTGTGGATATTCGAAGTCTACAAGATCTAGTCCAAGTGGAACTTAACCCGGCTCTAGGTGTGTGGATATTTGTAGTCTACAAGATCCAGGCCAAGTGGAACTTAACCCGACTCTAGGTGTGTGGATATTCGAAGTCTGAAAGATCTGGGCCAAGTGGAACTTAACCCAGCTCTAGGTGTGTGGATATTCGAAGCTACTAAGGAATTGCGCTAATTTTCTAGGAGCATCCGGCCGAGTAATAAATTACTCCCCCAGAGGCTCGAGGACTAGTGGGTATATCACTAAGTGTTTGCACATATAAAAGGCATGAAGGAAAAGGGTTTACCTCCATCATCCAACCTGCGAGGGAGATTGCCTTGGTGGCAGTATTCATCTGGGCACTAAATTGCGCCGGACCGAATTTCTCCGGGAGATCGTCCTAGGGGTTTATGAACTCGGCATCATTCTAGTTGTTTACATATTCAATGAGCATCGGGCTAGAATTCTCCCCACTAAGTGCTTGGCTCGTCACCAAACGCTTGGCGTGGGCCTCTTGCCTCGCGATCTAGGCAACAACTAGGCTGGTATGCAAAGTGAGTTGCTTGATACCCTCTGATCCGGCAGAAGATGATCCGGAGGCGGCACCATCTTTCTTGGTCACGGACGCGAGTGTGCGCTGTCCGGACTCAATATTGGTGCTCTTAGAGGCTGGATACTTGGCTACCTCGGCTGCCTTCTTGCTCTTGCTGGCGGACTTTGGCCATTGTAGAGGAGCCGAGGTTGCTGCTCCAAATTGAGCTTGCGAAGCTGGCTGGAATATATACTTAATGGAGATGGTTGATCCGGATGCAGCTGCCTGAGGTTTCTTCTTGGGTGCTGATGCTGGTGTTGGTGTTGATGCTGCTGGTGTTGGTGCTGGTGCTACTGCTGGTACTAATGCTAGAGAGGGTACTTGCATTGGTGCTGGTGCTGATGCTGTAGGCGAGGTCGGTACGGGAGAAGAAGAAGTCTGGGGTGGTGCCGATGAAACTGGAACCTCTGTAACTCTGGGTTGTGGCTGAGCCAAAGTATCGGAGAGGTCTGGCATAGTCGTATCCTCGGCAGCCCTACTGCCACCCGCACCAACATTACCCTCCTCATGACGAGGTGGGCTTAGATCCAACGCGGCCGCTGAGCTCTCTTGGATAGGCTCAGCGGGCGAACGTTGTCGTCGCAGGGGGAAGGGGAGATGGAGCATTCTGTATAGGAGAGGAAATGCTGGGGCCACTCTGGGGGTCACCCTTGGAGAACTGTCGAATCATAAAACGAACAACAAGTTAAGAGGAGGAAGCAAGACCCAGAAATGAACGAGGAAGGAAAAAAGAACTTACTCAGCCAAGGTTGGAGGTTCCTGGGGCTTGGGAACCCTCTGGACAGTGGTCTTGGGCACGGGCTTGCCAACACCCTTGACGCTGGATTTCTTCTGCCTCTTCTTGGGTGCAGGCGCCTCAGAGGCTGCGGCCGAGGTTGCCGGGCGCTTCTAGGAAGGGGCGGGAGCCAGCTCATCGACAACGAGAGGAGGATCCTCGTGGACCTGACCGGCCGGGTTAGCTAAAGCCGAAGTAACCAGAAACACATAAGAGATGGGCGCCAGGTCAAGTACCTCCATAATCTCAACATCGGAGTCATCATCATCTGGCCAATCCCTCAAAGAAGAGGCCTTACCAAAAGTTCGCTTGGAGCTGTCCGGAGTAGGCAAGAGCGTCTCCGGGTCCGGCTCGATGGCGTCCGGGTCTGAGAGGTCCTCCGCCCATTTGAGGGCTGGCTCATTGCCATCTTCCATTGTCTGTTAGAGAAACAACTGAGAGCAAAAATACTAAAGGATCAAATAAGGTTAGAGTCCGACATACCACGAGACTCGGAAAGAGGGTCAGGTGAGGAACATACTGGAGGAGGCAAGTTACTCTGGCTGAAGTGCTCAAGCCCCCACTTCCACGCCTTGGTGAACTCCTTTTCTATCTTGAAGATAGCCTTAACCCGGTGGAATATGCGGAGTTGTTAAGATTGAAGGAGGAGGAGCTATTGGGGTCAAGAGGACCACTCAAGTGACAAAGCTTATGCGAGCTTTTCTGGAGAGGGAGATCCGACTGCGTACAAAGGTGATCATAACATCCTCGCTGCGCAGCCCCAGCTTGACAAGTTCCTTGATCCGCCTGTCTACTTGATTTTCCAAAGTGGTTGCCCGCTTTGGGATCCGGTCCCATAGGGCCACATCCGAAGGACCCAACTTGAAGGGAACCAGCCGGATCAGGTCTTCGTCTGTGTTTTTCCTTACATAAAAGAAGGTCCAGGACCAGCCCTTATGGGATTCAAGGCCGGTAACCCAGGGGAAAGCAGAATTCTTGCAGGGAGAGATAGAAGCTCCACCGCACTGGGTCAAAAGTTTGTCGGCTGGGGCAAGAAGAGGGTCGGGAATGATGTTTTTGTGAAGACCAAAGAACTTGATCCAAAGTTCTTTGGTGGGCCAGAGGCCGACATATCCCTCTATGCCGGACGTGAAGGAAGAAAGGGAGGTAATGTCATTGGCTAGGAGATGGTGCGACTAAAGTTGGTAGATGCAAATGAAATCACAAAAGAAATCACTCACTGGGAGGCCGAAGCCGTGCTAAAAATGGGACAAGAAGACCATGAACTCCCCTGGATTGGGAGGGAGCGATCACCTAGGCGTCGAGGTGGCACGAGACGCCTACAGGGATGCGACGGCTCTGGTAGAGCCAATCAAAATCATCTTGACAGACCAATGAACCCGCCTAGGAGCCATGCTCGTGCGCTTCTTCTTCCTCCTCCTCTTCCTTAGTGATGATGATTTCCTCCTCCATCATCTCCAAATCACTATCCTCATAGAAGTAATCTACGGTGGGGAGCAATGGCTTGGAACGGCAAGGCCCCGTAGCAGAGAGCTTGCGCAGGAACGGTGGCACAGATGCGGCAGAATAGCAAGGCACAACAGCGACGGCACTATGCTAAGAAGAAGCGGCGGTAGCGGCATTGCTGTGGAGAAGAAGGGAGTAAAGGGCAAGGGCGCGCGCGAAGTGGGGGAAATCCCCAAGGGCCGCCCCTGTCCCCTATTTAACTGCGCCCCTAGGAGGTGTAGTGGGATTCAGGGCTGCAGTGGTGCCACAGGATGTGGCCGTGTATGAAGGGGATCCGCAGCAGAAAACAAAAAATTTCCTACGTTGGAACCCCAAAACTGCCTAGGATCTATCTATGTAGTAATACGCTAACGGCCAATGCATATAGAATACATACCCTTGTAGAACGTACGCGGTTAACGTTCCACAGGGAACGTGGTTGATGTAGTCATACTCGTAGCCGACCTCAAGGTCGCAAAGCCTCTCGCAGGTCACCCCTTGATCCTTCTTCATCATGCAACAGCTCCGGCTCACGACATTTAAGCGCCCCAAGTGTTGCGCCCCGTGTCTTCGTACACATCCGGTGCACGATGAGACCTCCGGCACCCTGATCCCACC
Organism: Avena sativa; assembly: GCA_916181665.1. Lineage (NCBI taxonomy): Eukaryota > Viridiplantae > Streptophyta > Magnoliopsida > Poales > Poaceae > Avena > Avena sativa. Next base: position 600,047,766 of record OV702289.1, read on the forward strand.
GGGAGTGCGGAAGTTGATATCCGGCTAGGAATCCCTGCAGCGCAATGGCGTACTGTAGGTGTGCCTTGTTCGCACAGCCCAGACTTGGGGCCATGGTCACAAGGGCTAGAGAGAGAGGGAAGGAGGAAGTCAACCAAATGACTTCTCCAAATATTGGTGTGTCTCATCCCACCCATGGGCACCCCTTTATATAGGGGGAGGGGGTGTGCCCTCCCCTTTGGGTTTCCCATGTGGGACTATTCAAGGGAGAGGGGGAGGTGCATGGGCCCTTAGGGCACCATAGGCCGGCCGGCCAGGGGTGGACCCCACCCCGCGCACAATCCTAGGCTGGTCGGGTGGGCCCCCTTGAGGCGCCTGGGCCTTGGCCCTTCCCTCCTTCGGTTTTCCCTCATGGGCCATTTTTCCCTAGGAAGTTTGGCCCATAGTGGAATACCCTTTCAAATTAGATTTTAATATTATATTTAATATTAATTACATTAATTAATATGTAAATACATATTACAAAATCTATCTTGACCCGAAACACCTTTCGGTTCCCTTTCGATTTTCTCCGAACGACTTCGGATCTTTCCCGAAATGATTCCGGTCCTTTATTCTTTCTCCGAACAACTTCGGATCTCTCTGCAGAACAATTCCGGCTTTCTCTTTCTCTACTGTGATTCTGTCTTACAAATGATCGCTCTAATCGTACCCTTAAGTGTATCCTCTCACGGCTCGAGAATGATCTAGACATGATCTATATCAATGATCAACAAAGGGACCAGGATATCCATGTGACCCAATTATGCATTCCTGATGACAATGTCGTTTGAACCGCTAAATGTAGCATCCAATTCCATTTGTTTCTTGATACGACTTGTCCAAGATCCGATCATTGGTATCACATACCTTGTTCAATCTCGTTCACAACAAGTTATGTTTTCTTGTTACCATGATATTACATCCCCGTGACCGAGTCACATGTTGCAACATTTATGGATGTAATCTCACCAAGCCGGACGTAAGTATCTTTACCCGTCATGTGGGTGAACAAATACCGGTCTTGAAGTCACATGTCATCAAGTGTTCCTTCGGAATACCCAACGTACACCTTTATGGCCACCGTATTACCAGATGACGGTTGATGCAGTCAAAGCAGCCTCGGGAAACAGTGAGTAATATGAGCTCATGGTCTAAGGAAAAGGAGTCTAGGTATAGTTGTTGCAACAATGAACTATATGACTTGATCGTGTTGCAATCCTTCGAGGAATGTCCATCACATCATTCTCCAATGATATGACCCCGTTGTCAATTGGCATAAATGCCCATGATCTTGAAACCCAGATCATCCTCATGACCAACGAACTAGTATGAATAGAGGCTACTAGGGACTTGGTTGTTTCATACCACACTTGTACCAATGTTTCTACTTGGCACAGTTATAACACAATATGAAACTATTATAAACTAATTGAGATATGAGAATAAAAACCTATTTATTATTTGCCTCTAGGGCAATATCTCCTTCAGTCTCCCACTTGCACTAGAGTACAAATAATCTAGCTCGCATTTTGCTCATATAAACCATATACCATATGCATTTACAAATCATGCATGCTCATGGGAAACATCATGTCCATGTTCTGTTTTACCAGATCATTATGTCTTTTGCAAATCGTTAATGTCTTCCTAATTTTGACATTCACACCATTATCGTATAATGGGTCGAAGTATTTGTTTGGCGACAAAGTGAGACTTTGTTTCTAGTGTTTATAATGACGGTTGTTTTCACTGTTGTCATCTAAACTTCGAAACACACTTTTCTATCCTTTGTGTATATACTGTAGTCATGGCAGCAGAACAAGGCCGGATTCCAGGAGCTTACAGTGACTTTAGATCAACCTCGAGGGCTTTTGCATGGGCACTGGGCCCTGGGACACATCATTCTACGCTAAAAGCGAACTAGCCCCGCCATAACATTATACATCACATCAGATGGAGCCTTTATACTTCAATATCTATGTAGATCATAGTGCATGAAATGCAACTATGCCACTTACATTGCTTCTTGCCATTTATGTAGAAACTTAATTCTGGTTCAGTGATCAACTTAGGAATCACGTAAAGACACGTTCTTACAGTTAAGACTTTGTCTTACCAACCAGAACTTCGGGTCACATTATGTCGAGTATACAACATGGTTGTATGGAAGAACCTATGACTGAGGCATAGGAGGTGCAACACATCTCTTTCTTTCAACCATAGTTGCAATACTAACTCAATGCTTCATATAATAAGAACTACTTTCTCACCTTGTTCCATTCTGAGCTTCTTCAGAATCTTGCTTAGGACATTCTAAACCTCTTTCAGAGTCAAGTCCAGGAAGCATTCGACATTTAGTGTTTATTAAACTCACCAATCTATCTCGATATATCTTATTGTTGAATAACTTCATCCTTATTTATCTAACTTAAATATTATTAACACCAATCACATCATTCACATATGTCGTCCACATATCCCAGAATGATTTCATGCTCCCACTCAAATATGACATTCATGTTTGAGATCCAGGGATTTCACTTAGCTCCCACTCAAATATGACATTCATGTTTGAGATCCAGGGATTTCACTTAGCTCCCACTCAAAATATGGCAGCTACATATTATGAATTAGCCAAGCTGATTTGCTCCCACTCATATCTAGGTCCTCTCGATAATCTTGGACATTCCAAAATTCTTTGATCATCATCAATTTGAGAATTCCAATTACGAGACTTAAATATCCATATATATTTCTAGTGTAAATCCAAAAGACTTAAGAACCACTACTGTTGTAGTCAACTCCTTGAATTTGTCCAAACTTGTGACAAATCGAGCTTTTTGTCATTCATTAAGTTTCATTTCCTTCTTATGACTTTGCAGTCATTCAGAAATATCAAGTAAACTTCTTCACTTTAATAAGATCAAGTAACATGTTACTTTGCAATCTTTAATGTAACTTAATATAGGATTTTATGACTCCTAGTCATTTCTCGCACTCAAGTCCATCACGCTTCTTTGTAATTTGTAGGTATGTCTTGTTCAAAACATGACAACTGAATCAACAATATAATTCCATAAACTTGTAGAATAAATAGTTGAACCTACCTTCTTCAGTAAAAGTATTCCCTGAAGCTTTATGACCATTGTCATTGGTTTCTCCTCTATTTGTAGAGTTTGGATTCATGGAACAAATTCCGCTGCGCCACTCAATAATCCGAAGGTAAGGTCAAATACCTTGTTTGATATTTTACTTTCTTCCACCTGTATCTTCATCAAGACACATCAACTTAGGACAACAGCAGGTTTGCCCATTGTGGACGATGCATTCATAGCTTTCTAAGAATGCTCTACAAAAACTTGTTTATTCGCCACGATTTCGACTTATCAAAATCTCCAGAAACTCGAACTTGCCATAACACTTATGGTGTTGTTTCCACGAATCTTTTAGATGTTCCTTTGTATTTCAAATGAGTGTTTGCTTATTTTGATCTTTGACTCTAAACGATAACGATAACCCCTATAAGAGATGATATTATACCATATGTATCTTAATACATAATGATTATGATGTTTAGATATTTCAACATAGTTTGAATTCATCCAATTATCATAATTTGTGAAACATCTTTCACAAGTCCCTTTTATGCTAAACTTAACTTGAGTATTTCAGTCATGTCGATCAAATCAAAGAGACTTCGTATTCTCATTAATTTCCATATCATATTATTGTTGTCAACTCATTTGAAAAATTCAAATCATTTTGAACTCATGTTTCATTAAGTAAATACGCTTATTCACTTAAGTACACAATAAATGATTTCCACTACTTGTTTAAAATACGATACATCACTATGTATAAGATTCAACATTTCTTCGCATATCACCGTTTTACCAGAATGCGGAGTTTTAGTCATTCTGCCCAAGAGGCATGGTTTTGCAAAGTCTCTAGATTAAGCATCTAGGACCCCGATCTTCATAAAGAACATGCAATAACCAAAATGACTTAAACTATAGTGTCATTTCATTATTAAACTGTGGATATCTTTTAGCATTCTAATCCTCTTATAAATGTTTAAACCATTATCATTAACATAGTGATGAGAATAACTTATTTATAATCATAATGTGACCATCAGGTATTGTTCATAAGAATAGTACAAACTGGCTTGTAACTTGTTCATATGAATAATCATATCGCCAAAAGCAAGACACACAAATAGGGATTACAAATTTATATTCAAGTCCACTAATCCAAATGACAAACTATGAGGGAAGTGGTGATGTCGGCCATCAACTGTTTTGCTTGCCGTCATCAAGTCATGCTGCCTCAAAAAACAGCAATTCTCAAGCAGATCCTCCTGTTTTCACAAAACGGGACAAGTATCAAACACTTTGCAAACTGCAACGAGTTTTGCAAGAACCACATTTATAATTTGTATATCTTACATATACCTTTTCATCCATGACCTCCATTGCAATCAAGCCCTTCTATGAGTTCTCAACTCTAATTCAAGATCGCTAAGTGTTTTTCCACATATTCTCATTTCATCCATGATGGAGGAAAACCCATCCAACGGCTCATACTCCATGTGCCTTATTCTGTAGAATACAAAATGTAGCCCAACTCTCTATTTAATAGAGAATGGCTTGTTGGATGATTATGGAGAAAACACAAACATTCCAGAGTTATCGAATTATCTCCTAATGGTTATTGTATCAAGAAGAGAAGATCACCTTTTACGAGGATATCCCTCAGGCGTGGGTATTAATCTATGTGGGTATTAATCTATGAAGTTGGACCCTTTTGCTAAGTTCCAAATTAAGAAATATATTCCCATGGTCGCAAAGGACCTCAATGAGATATGCCATGATCTAATAAGATATTTGCAAACAGACATCTAGACTAAGTTTATAATAAGAGATTAATTTATAATTGGTCTCCACTAAAATTGTCATCCCCTGGACGATTTTAGTGATCACATGATCCCTATCCTCTGCACCTCCCCCGATCATCACGGCCATCAGTGTAGCCTCAAAGGTAGACATTCAATAATGCCAATCACATCATCCATGTGACTCATGCTCGATCTTTCGATCTCTTGTGTTCCGAGGCCATGTCTGTACATGCTAGGCTCTCCAAATCTAACTTGTGTGTATTCGATGTGCAACATGGCTTACACCCACTGTAAGCGAACGTAGATATGTGGGACCCCCGATCATCACAGCCTGCCTCATAACAAAGAACTTTCTTGGTGGTGCACACACAAGGGGAACACGGAACATTGGAATTAAATAGGGATTATCTTATTTGCTACTGTTGAGTATCTTAATACTAGCACACAATAAGATGTAAAACAGATATCAACATCATATGTATATTGTGATATGATATGGTTCTTATTGTTGCGCCTTGATCTCCATTGAGCGCTCCGGCATGATCTCCATCTTGCCCTTGGTTTGACGCCAAGTCTACGACGCCTCCACCAGGTCGTTCATCGGAACGATGACTATTACTATACTACTTAGTAACAGAAAAGTAAACTACTTTACCTTTTCAATGACCAATGCCATATCATAATCACATGCCCCCTACAAAATAAAGTTAGACACCTCTACTTTATCTATTGCAAGTTTTACGTGGTTGTCAGGGCTTTCGCAATTGAACCGTTTCTAAACTACGAACTTTCCAACCACAACATGGATCCAACAGTTGTCTATACTACACCCCTTTCGGGGCCCTCCGTTGTAAATGCTATATCAACTATTGAATGAGAGACAGACACCCGCTAGACACTTATACAGTACAAGCCGCATGTTGAGCGTGGAACCAGTCTCGCGTACGAATACGCGTAAGGGCGGTCCGGGTCGCTTCATCAAAGAATACCGCGATATAAACAAGTACATGTTAGAGGGTAACAACTAAGGGCTCAATGCCCGCACAATACATGTGCATACTGGCCGTACAGCACTCCTACGCATAGATCGACTCTGATACTACTGAAGGGGATCCGCAGTAGAAAACAAAAAAATTCCTACGTTGGAACCCCAAAACTGCCTAGGATCTATCTATGTAGTAATGCGGTAACGGCCAATGCGTATAGAATACATACCCTTGTAGACCGTACGCGGTTAACGTTCTGTGGGGAACATGGTTGATGTAGTCATACTCGTAGCCGACCTCAAGGTCACGAAGCTCCTCGCAGGTCACCCCTTGCTCCTTCTTCATCGTGCAGCAGCTCCGACTCATGACATTTAAGCGCCCCAAGTGTTGTGCCTCGTGTCTTCGTACACATCTGGTGTATGATGAGACCTCCGGCTCCCCGATCCCACCGGGAGTGCGGAAGTTCATATCCGGCTAGGAATCCCTGCAGCGCAACGGCGTGCTGCAGGTGTGCCTTGTTCGCACAACCCGGACTTGGGGCCATGGTCACAAGGGCTAGAGAGAGAGAGAGGGAAGGAGGAAGTCAACCAAAGGACTTCTCCAAATATTGGTGTGTCTCATCCCACCCATGGGCACCCCTTTGTATAGGGGGAGGAGCTGTGCCCTCCCCTTTGGGTTTCCTATGTGGGACTATTCAAGGGAGAGGGGGAGGCGCATGTGCCCTTAGGGCACCATGGGACGGCTGGCCAGGGGTGGGCCCCACCCCGCGCATAGCCCTAGGCTGGCTGGGTAGGCCCCCTTGAGGCGCCTGGGCCTTGGCCCTTTGGCCCTTGGCCCTTCCCTCCTTCGGTTTCCCCTCATGGGCCCTTTTTCCCTAGGAAGTTTGGCCCATTAGTGGAATACCCCTTCAAATTAGATTTTAATATTATATTTAATATGAATTACATTAATTAATATGTAAATACATATTACAAAATCCGTCTTGACCCAAAACACCTTTCGGTTCCCTTTCGATTTTCTCCGAACGACTTCGGATCTTTCCCGGAATGATTTCGGTCCTTTATTCTTTCTCTGAACAACTTCGGATCTCTTTGCAGAACAATTCCGGCTTTCTCTTTCTCTATTGTGATTCCGTCTTACAAATGATCGCTCTCATCGTACCCTTAAGTGTATCCTGTCACGGCTCGGGAATGCTCTAGATATGATCTGTATCAATGATCAACAGAGGGACCAGGGATATCCATGTGACCCCTATGCATTCCTGATGACAATGTCGTTTGAACCGCTAAATGTAGCATCCAATTCCTTTTGTTTCTTGATACGACTTGTCCAAGATCCGATCATTGGTATCACATACCTTGTTCAATCTCGTCCACAACAAGTTCAGTTTTCTTGTTACCGTGATATTACATCCCCGTGACCGAGTCACATGTTGCAACATTTATGGATATAATATCACCAAGCCGACCGTATGTATCTTTACCCATCATGTGGGTGAACAAATACCGGTCTTGCAGTCACATGTCATCAACTATTACTTCGGAATACCCAACGTACACCTTTACGGCCACCGTATTACCAGATGACAGTTGATGCAGTCAAAGCAGCCTCAGGAAACAGTGAGTAATATGAGCTCACGGTCTAAGGAAAATGAGTCTAGGTATAGTTGTTGCAACAATGAACTATATGACTTGATCGTATTGCAATCCTTCAAGGAATGTTCATCACATCGTTCTCCAATGATATGACCCCGTTGTCAATTGGCATAAATGCCCATGATCTTGAAACCCAGATCATCCTCATGACCAACGAACTAGTATGAATAGAGGCTACTAGGGACTTGGTTGTTTCATACCACACATGTACCAATGTTTCTACTTGGCACAGTTATAGCACAATATGAAACAATTATAAAATAATTGATATATGAGAATAAAAACCTATTTATTATTTGCCTCTAGGCATATCTCCTTCAGTGTATCCATCGAGCCAGCCAATCAGGCGCGCGCCACACAAAGGGCCACATGGAGCAGGGAATCCCACGACACGACATGATGATACAGTTAACGAGGGGGTTGCCACGAAATGTCGTGCGCAACAGCTATTCCTGACAATCAATATAGTTATCAGTGCAGTAACTGGCGTGACCCTTAAAATGAGGCAAAGTGATGATTACCCTCCATGTAGGACATGGGGAAGCTTATGAGAGAAGGAAAGATGATTCGGATTTAGGGACAATAACCTGGCCAGCGAGAAGTAACTCGGAATGTGCCAAGGGAATGACAAGCAGAAGGAACCGTGTTACAAGATAACTCGGTGAAGAAAGTGCAGATCTTGTTAAGAGGAACCTGTTGTGGCCTTATCACCTGAAGTTGCTAAGACCGCACCAGCTTCGGGGACTAATGTTGGGGGGATACCCCTGGGTAGGGTCACGCCGGGGTATAAAGGCCGAGTTAGCTGAGGTACGGCACGGTCAAAGCGAATGTTGACTGGGTCACCTCAAGGCAGAACAACTTACAGGCTAACCTGGCCTGGTGGGTGTTCATCCAACATTAACCAGGACATCATAAAACATATGTTGGCTATGTTCGATCTACCTTGTTTACAGGTACCCTCATATTCGGGTTAGCCAGGCGCTAGCCGGATTACCACTTGGCTTCCAAGAGAATAAATGAATCTCTCGCTAGTCAAAAGGTGGCCTCTATCCACTGAAGCATGAGCGACGCAGGCAGAGGGAAGGACCAGCGAGGCGTGGCTGGCAAAGGTGACGCAGCCAGTGTCGGCCGACGCTATTAGTGTCTGGTGATGCAACGCCATAGAGGGGCTCAAGGAGGCTTACACCCTGAGTTCGGACTAGCCGTTTAAAGTGTAAAAAGAGGCATCTTGCTTTAACCAAAGGGCATATTCGGGGAATATGCTTCCACGTGTGCCCTAGATTTGTAACCTGGGCTCCCCTATATAAGGAGTACCAGGGCCTCCATAGAAGGGGATATATCATTCTATCTAAGGAGGAACCCTAGAGCATTGTAGTGGGGGGTAAGAGAACTAGTCTCATTCTCACGAACAGCTCGAGGAACCCTCGTAAACCACATTCATCAAGAGAGAAATACAAACATAAGTGTGTGGAATCACCACACTATCCCTCCCTGGATTCCTCTAGTGCACATTGGCCCCATCTTTAGCCTATACATGGCATCTTCCGTGCCACCACCATGACAGATTACGTCCAAGATCCTTCATAGTCGGGGATCTAGTTCTTTGACTCAAGCAAGATGGTCACCGACAGTTGGAATCACCTTGGGAAGGACCCTACATCGTTATAGAAGTTATTCCTGGAGGAGCATATCGTCTAAAAGACAAGAAGATAGGAGTACAGTATTCCAATCCATGGAACGTTGCACAACTATGATGCTTTTATGCTTAGGAGATCCTATGTTTACTTATAAATTCAATAAGGCCTATGGCCCGGCTTTTTAAAGCCAAAATACTTCAGCCTACGGCCAGATAGCAATCCGCCAGAATAATGTATCCATGGTTACGCCATATATGTATAAAGATAAGTTCTTCATACCTTTCAATTTCGTTCATATAAACTCGAAAGGATGACTTATATGTTTGCATTATTTAACATTAGTTATGAGCCTATGTCCAGATACAGGCATCCGAACATAGCCTCAGGGGATACTCCCATCGGGAGCACTGTCGCGCACCCGATAGAAAAATTATTCAGGCCAAGAAAAAGGCAATCATTGCCTAAAAAACTTGTGAGTTTTACATTTATGTATCCTATGAAGGTTAATCCCATCGGGAGATTTCATGAAATATCAAAATATATTGCAAAATTTAGGAATATTAGTATCCCAGCAGGGCAACCGACAAAAAATATATAAATCTCGGGTCACAGCTAAATGCGATAATACTCCGAATGCCATGTTCAGAAACATGAAGGTAAGACCCCGGGATATGTCCTGAGTGGCCTGGTAATCACAAAAGAATGCGCTCCACCAATATTATATCTGTATCGACGATACGATGAAAATACTAAAGGACGTGTTGGGTACCCGATAAAATAAAACTAGAACTTAGTATTCGATAAGACCTCAGGGGTCCGAACTGAGTTACTGCAGTAATAAATCCCGAGTTCAGGCCTGGGGACTTGAATTTGATGTAGGACAACATTGCTTTTGCCCAGGAGCAATTAACTAATTCCCAATCCGTGGGAAGCATTAGTCTCATTGTACCAAATCCCTATAAAATCTTAAAAATAGTAAAAATAGAGGATTAAGCATTTTCTTGAGACTCAACCCGAATCTACGGTTCGGATAGAGTCTCGGGGGCTACAAGGATCTCAAAGATTTGGGTTGTGGGTTAGATTCCCATGTTCCGATAATTATGATCGGGAATTCAACAAAATTTCTGAATCTCTCGGGATGGCAACCGAGTTTGAGCAGCTCAAAACGACAACAATCGTAGAGCCTCTTGTAGTAAAACGTGTTAACCCCAACTAGGCCTTCGTCACCGCAAAGGACACTAAAGAAGTACAGATCCATCCCACCAATCCAAAGAAGACAATATTTATGGCCTCCAACCATGACCCCGCATAGGAAAGCATGCTCATCGAGTTCCTCCATGAGCACTGGGAAATCTTTGCATGGCTATCTTCTGACATGCCGAGAATTCCCAGGGAAGTCGCTGAGCATGCACTAAATTTGGATACAAAAGCAAAACTAGTCAAGCAATCGCTTCATCATTTCACGAAACCAAAGCACAAAGCTATTGGAAAAGAGCTACATCGTCTCACCAATGCTAATTTCATAAAGGAACTAAAGAAAGCAGAGTGGGTCACAAACCCATGCGTCCCGTAGATGAAAACCAAAGAACTACGGATGTGTATTGACTTCACAGCACTGAACAAACATTGTCCAAAGGATCACTTTTCACTGCCATGAATCGATCAAATAATCGATGAAACTGCAGGATGTGAATGTCTTTCCTTTCTGGATGCATACTCAGGATACCACCAAATTCGGATGAAGGAGGAGGATCAAGAGAAAATAGCGTTCATCACACCTTATGGTGTATTCTGCTACACAACAATGCCGTTTGGCCTCAAAAACACCGGGGCAACATATCAACGGATGATGCAAAGTTTCCTAGGAAACCAAATTGGCACGAATGTACAAGTATATATTAACGATGTCATAGTTACATCAAAACAAAGTTCATCACTTATCAAGGATCTCAAAGAAACATTCAGCAACCTAGGCAAGTTCTGCATCAAGTTAAACCCGACGAAGTGTTCCTTTGGAGTCACAGCAGGGCAACTCCTCGGATACTTGGTATCAGCAAGAGGAATCGAATCCAATCCCGGGGAAATATTGGCAATCTTAACAATGAAAAAACCAACAAATTTAAAAGGAGTGCAACAGCTGGCTGGACAAGTGGCAGCGCTTAGCCATTTCATTGCACGATTAGGAGAGAAAGCATTATCATTCTATGCCCTGATGAGAAAATCAGATAAGTTTGAATGGACCGAAGAAGCGCAACACGCATTTGAAGACCTCAAGAAAATACTTTTGACACCTCCTATCGTCGTGTCTCCACAAGAAAAAGAACCACTACTTCTTTACATGGCAGCCACAAATCAAGTGGTCAGCATAGTCCTAGTTGTGGAGCGACCCGAAGAAGGAAAAACCTATGGGGTTGATGACCCACAAGTATAGGGGGTGTATCGCAGTATTTTTGAGAGAAATGAAACCCAATTTATTGATTCGACACAAGGGGAGCCAAAGAATATTTATAAGCCTTAACAACTAAGTTGTCAATTCAGCTGCACCTGGAAACAATCTTGCGCAGAGCAGTTTATTAGTAGCAACAGTTTTGTAGTAGTAATAGTAAAGTAGCAGCAGTAGTAAAGTAAAGACAGCAGTAACAATAGCAGTAAACAGTAGGATTCGAGTGCGGTAGGCATAGGGATGGATGGATGGGTGTTGCATGGACAAGACAATTCACATAGCAATCAGAACATAGGGCAATTGCAGATAAATAAGATAAAGCATCCAAGTACTAGATAATCCTAGGCATGTGTTCCATATATAGTCATACGTGCTCTCAATGAGAACTTGCACAACATCTTTTGTCCTGCCAGCCCGTTTGCAGCAGGGCCTCAAGGGAACTACTGGCAATTAAGGTGCTCCTTTTAATAGAGCACCGGAGCAAAGCATTAACACTCCATGAACACATGTGATCCTCACATCAAAGCCATTCCCTCCGGTTATCCCGATTTCTGTCACTTCGGGGCCATTGGTTCTGGACAACAATGTATGTATACAACTTGCAGATAAGACCATAAACAATACTATCATAATGAATCAATAACATGTTCAGATCTAAAATCATGACACTCGGGCCCTAGTGACAAGCATTAAGCATAACAAGTCGCAACAAAGTCATAAAACACTAATAAAAGATACTAGGCACCAAGCCCTAACAATATGATGTCATTACATGAACGATCCCATCCAATCCCTACCATCCCATAGCCTACAACGGGGGATTACTCACTCAGATGGGGGAAACATGGATGGTCGATGGAGAAGCGATGGTGATGATGGTGGCGATGATCTCCTCAAATTCCCCGTCCCGGCAGGGTGCCAGAACGGAGTTTCTAGTGCTGTTTTGTGGAATCTGGTGGTGGCAGCGGAGCGGAACTCCTTCTAGAAAAACGTCGAACCCCCAGAGTTTTTAGGTTAGAAGGCAACTTATAGGTGAAGAGAGAGACCGAGGGGCGGCCTGGGGCGGCCAAACCATGCCCTGGCGCGGCCAGGCCTAGCACGCGCCTGGGGGGTGTGGCCAGGCCCTGGCCCTCCTCCGTCTTGTATTCTGGCTCCGTGAGTCTTCCAGAAAAATAGGCACTTTGGCTTTTCTCCCGTCCAATTCCGAGAATATTCATTTTCTGACTTTCCTGGAACCAAAAACAGTAGAAAACAGGCAACTGGTACTATGGCTCTTGTTAATAGGTTAGTCCAAGAAATCATATGAAAAGTACTCCTAAGTGTGGACAAAACACAAGAAAGTGAATAAAACCAAGCATGGAACATCAAAATTTATAGATACATTTGCAATGTATCAGGGGTTCAGAGGCCAGTTTATTTTTGGAGCAAGGTCCTCTCACCATCCAAACAAAGGGACTCACATTACCAAAAATTAGCATATGGAGTATTCATGACAGCACGGAAACTACGCTATTATTTTTCGGAACATCCGATCATAGTGGTCAATGAGGCACCTCTGTCGAACAACCAGAAGCAACTAGGCGTGTCTCCCTATGGGGTATCGAATTATCTCATCGGGACATCACATATGAGAAGCAAAAAGCCATCAAATCACAAGTTTTGCTAGATTTCATCACATAATGGACTGAGCTACAATGTGCGGGTCCACCTTATCTTTGAAGTGTCTAGACAATGTACTTTGATGGATCAAAAAGAACAGAAGGAGCAGGAGCAAGGGTCATATTAATATCACCACAAGGCGACAAGATGCGATATATACTTCGGATGAGTTTTGCGAATGCATCCAACAATGAAGCTGAGTACGAGGCCTTGTTGCACGGCATGTGAATGGCAAAGGCTTGCGGCGCAACTTGTCTAAAAATCTTCGGTGACTCTAACCTTGTAGCACAGCAAATGATGAACAAATGTGATTTTTTCAGCGATAATATGATTGCTTACTAAGATCTCTACAGCATCATCGAAGCCCGGTTCGATGGATGTGAAGTATCGCATATAGGAAGAGCAAGTAATGAAGAAGTCGATAATTCGGCAAACATCGGGTATTTGTGCTTACCAGTGCCACTGGGTTTTTTGGGAAGAAATATCCAAGCATTATATCAACGCAAAAAGAGTTTCGAGGTCATATCTCCCTAGACTGGAAAAAATAATAAACCGAAAAAAGACTCGGGGGCTTCATTAGCTAGTACAAGGATAGAGGAGACCTTCAAAGAAGAACTAGATATGGATGAGGTCATGATAATCGAACCCACATGGATGCAGCCGTACATAGCCTATATGACTCAAGGAGAATTACCCGCAGATGTAACAGAAGCCCGACAAATCACTCGTAGATCGAAAGCCTTCGGGATAGTTAAAGGAGAATTATATAAAGAAGTATTTCGGGTGTGTTACACCGATATGTTACACCAGAAGAAGGAAAATCCATACTCAAGGATAACCATGAAGGAGTTTGCGGTCATCACGCCAGTAGCTAAGTAATTGCCGCCAAAGCTTTCATGGTAGGATTTTATTGGTTTACAACAGTAGAAGATGTAGAGGATATAGTTAGAACATGTGAAGCATGTCAACGATTCGCAACAAAACTAGGAGCACTAGCAGCTGAACTAAACCCTATACCTCTAGCTTGGACTTTCACTCAGTGGGCACTTGATATGGTGGGTAAACTTTACAAATCATCTCCAGGAGGACACGTCTTTCTGCTTGTAGAAGTCGACAAATTTACTAAATGGATTGAAGCAATGCCAGTCACCACTCAAGATGGAACTTCGGCTGTGAATTTCATAAAGTCCATAGTATTTCAGTTCGGCATGCCAAACAGCATCATCACGAACAATGGAACCAACTTTACCTCCAATGAATTTAAATAATACTACGATGAGATGGGAATCAAAGTAAGCTATGCTTCAGTGTCTCATCCGCAAACCAATGGACTAGTGGAAAAATCCAATGGCTTAGTAACTGCTGGCCTCAAGAAAAGATTGCTTGCACCACTCGACAGAGTGAAAGGTGCATGGGTTGATGAGTTACTTTCTGTTTTGTGGAGTTTGTGAACCACCCCCAATACTACAACACAAGAAAAACCATTCTTTTTGGTCCACGGTGTTGCAGCCGTCCTGCATTCAAAGTTTCACATGAATCTCCCAGGGTAGCTGCATATGATGAAGAAGAATCAAGAGAAGCACTCGAAGATGACGTTGATGCACTCGACGAAGCTCGAGATGAAGCCCTACAAAGAGCTACTATATACCAGCAAAACTTGCGCAATTATCATGGGCAATGATTACGTCCAAGATCCTTCACAATAGGAGATCAAGTTCTTCGACTCAAGCAAGATGGTCACCGAAAGCTGGAATCACCTTGGGAAGGACCCTACATCATTACAGAAGTTATTCCTGGAGGAGCGTATCGTCTAAAAGACAAGAAGACAGGAGTAAAGTATTCCAATCTATGGAACGTTGCACAGCTACGACGCTTTTATGCTTAGGAGATCCTATGATTTCTTATAAATTCAATAAGTCCTATGGCCCGACTTTTTAAAGCCAAAATACTTCGGCCTACTACCAGATAGCAATCAGCCAAAATAATGTATCCACGGTTACGCCACATATGTATAAAGATAAGTTCTTCATACCTTTCAATTTCATTCATATAAACTCAAAAGGATGACTTATATGTTTGAATGATTTAATATCAGTTCTGAGCCTATGTCCAGATAGATGCATCCGAACATAGCCTCGGGGGCTACTCCCATCGGGAGCGTTGTCGCGCACCCGATAAAAAAATTATGCAGGCCAAGAAAAATGCAATCATAATCTCAAAACTTATGAGTTTACATTTATGTATCCTCTGAAGGTTACTCCCATCGGGAGATTTCATGAAATATCAAAATATATTGCAACATTCTGAAATATTAGCACCGCAGCAGAGCAGCAGAAAAAATATATAAATCTCGGACCGTAGCTAAATGCGATAAAACTCCGAATGTCGTGTTCAGAAACATGAAGGTAGGACCACGGGATTCTTCCTGAGTGGCCTGGTAATAACACAAGAATGCTCTCTACTAGTATTATATCCATATCTACGATACGATGAAAAATCCCGACGGACGTGTTGGGTACCCGATAAAATAAAACTAGAACTCAGTATTCGATAAGACCCCAACGGCCCAAACTGAGTTACTCCAGTAATAAATCTCGAGTTCAGGCCTGGGGACTTGAATTTGATGTAGGATAACCTTGCTATTGCCTAGGAGAAATTAACCCATTCTTGATCTGTTGGAAGCATCAAGCTCGTTTTACGAAATCCCTATAAAATCTTAAAAATATTAAAATCAAAGGATTAAGCATTTTCTTGAGACTCGACTTGAATCTACGGTTCATTTTGAGATCCTCAAACTCGGTTGCCAGCTTGGATTGATTTGTTACAAATCGCTTGGGGATTGTTCGGTGATCTCGCCTATGCTTATCCCGTGCTATATATAATAGGCCAGGTCTCAAAGTTGTATGCGGTCAAGTTAGATAATTACAATATCAACTCCTGGTCGGTCTTTGTTCCTCTTTCCTAATATAACTATAATCTTTGTCGGTTGCTCTTTTGGATCTTCATCTTGACTTTTCATGGGCCATAATCCTTTCCGCAGGCCCTAGGTAGCAAATCAAGGGGACCCGAGTAAACATACCTATGTCAGGGGGCTGCTAGATATGGTTCGTACATGCGATATAGGAGATACATCTCTCAAGAATGTGCCTCTAGTATTAATATATAGGAGTCGCACCGTTTAGACATGCGCCTTGTATATTTAGTGGAGGCGCATGTTTGAGGGATGCGCCTCCTATAAGCATGTATCCTATAGGCTTTTCCCTAGTAGCGACCGGGGGTGATGGCGTTCACCTCCGCTATGCGTCACCGCTGGAAATGCCTGTCAATCGGTTCGGAGATGAAGATATGGTACGATGCATGCTGCTGTGGGTAGCCGCCATTGTTGTTGTTGCCGACTTCTTAAGCCGGTGGTGGGAGAGTATAACACCTCAGACTCTCTGTGCCTGGGCTGTCACTCCTAGCATCTTAATAGGATATCTAGACTGGCCCGACATATGCACTTTGTCCCCATTCGTGCGCACCTGGTACCCACTTTCCGGTCGGTCACCCATCCTCAAATTTCTCTAGGCCAAGCAAGCTTAACCTCAGAGTTCTTTTCAGATGAGCTTCCGAAAAAGAAGTTGCAACTTGTTCATATGAGTATCATATCAATCCTATTAAGCCATGCTCTAGGGTCTCACATACACCCACCCTTAGAAGATCGACGCCCTCGTCGATCAACCACAAGCTAGGAACGTCCCCTCTTGGCACATGTCTGTGTGTCCAGTGCCGACACATGTGTCATGCCATGTCCACTCTGGGCCACACGAGCCATGCTCCACATGTCCCGCCATTGACCCGCACACGCCTGTGTAACCACGACGGTCAGCTCTGATACCACTTTGTAACACCCTTGAATCGGCCCTATGCAGATTTTAGAGATTCTCACCAAATCCGCATAGAAATGATTCGAGGGTGTTACAGATAGGTCCACCGGGAGGGGGCAGGGGACGAGGGGATAAATCGGCTTCGTCCTTGATCTACCTAGTCCAGCTGCACTGTCGGGTGGTGTGCGTAGCTATCTTGAATGGTCAGCTATGGTATTTGCACGGCCCATCGAACATTAGCTCGTGTTGGGTTTGTAGCATAGAAAACAAAATATTCATATGATGGGAACTACTAAAGACCAAGATTTATCTACCTAGATACAAGCAACGGGTGGATATACATCCATAGAGAACATACCCTTGAAGACCGACAAAGTGTAACGAGATTGGACTCGTGGATGATGTAGTCGATCGCTTGCCGATCTCAAGATCAAGAGGAAGTCCTAGAGTCGCAAATCAGCAGCGCATCTGTGATCGCACACATGTCCAGTCCATCGAACAACCTCCACCTCCTTGTTCCAGCAATGCAGCGGAAGCAACAACTCCTTCCATATGAAAAGCCACCAGGAACATGTATCTTGCTAATTCGAAACCATGTGGGAATAATTCTAGAGGGGGAGAGAGATCCTTCACAAGGAGGTGTACTTTGAGAGGAGGAGAGGGGGGCCTTTTATAGGGGAGAGGGGGAAGCCCCTCTCCATGGCCGACAACCAAGGGGAGGTGCCCCCCACTTCCTCATTCGTGCGGTGGATGCTCCACTCACATAAACATGCCTCCACTCATACTCCCACTCGCATGCATTAAATTTCCACCAAATTTAATGCAACTCTCATTTAATAAAACTCCTTTTATTTATTTTATTCAGAATTTTGTTAATTAATTTAATTAACAAACATTTACATAAAACCCCCTGCAATATTTCAATATCACATGCAGAACCAATTTCAGCAATTTCACCCGAAAGAATTCCGGTGCCCATTGAAATAATTCTAGCGCTTTGCAATCACTACATGAAAAGTTTCCTTCTACGACGACTTGTCCCGACGGTCGTCATAGAAGGCGCGTCTTCGGCGATGAAATTCTCGGCTCGGCTCTGGCCGATGAAAAACTTTTTTTCTGGTTTCGCGGCCCTCTACTACGACGGAACCGCTAAAAACATGGAGGAAGCTCGGCTGGCGCGTGGCAGAAGCAAGATTTTTTGTTTCCTCGCACGATGTTGACTCGCCAAAGTCTTTTAAGGCACGTGGGTCCCGGATGTTAGTGTCTCTAGCGGACCATACTTTTCGGTCGTGCCTCCCTAATTTGAACACGATAACATTGGTCGATGCGTCTGCCATTTAGTCATGCTGCTAGGTCCCACATGTCAGCCTCTCGTTAGAAGGATCGTGTGTATGATGGAATTTTTTTCCTTCGCTTGCATTACCCTGTTCCGAAGTTGATTGCGCTGCTTGACGCATCTACTGTTTAATCAACCTCCTGGGACCCACATGTCTTCCTCTCATTAGAAGAAATGTGTGTATATTGGAATTGTTTCCCTTGGATATTACCTCCTTGATTTCAAATCGATAACGTTGCTCGATCTATATGCCATCTAGTCACGTTGTTGGGTCCTCCATGTCAGCCTCACATTATAAGAATTGTGTGTATGATGTAATTTTTTTCTTCGTTCGAGCTATCCCATTCCGAACTTGATAGCGCTGCTCGATGATTCTATGCTTAATCAAACTCCTAGACCTCACATGTCATCCTCTCATTGAAAGAAACGTGTGTATGATAGACATTTTTCCCTCGGTCGTGCCTCTGTGTTTTGAACTTGATAGTTGCTCGCTACATCTACCATTTAATCATGATGTAGGGCCCCACATGCCATCCACTCATTAGAAGAAACGTGTGCATGATGGAATTTTTGCTCTTGGTCATGCCTCTGTGTTTCTAACTTGATAGCGTTACTCGATGCATCAGCCGTTTTTCTAGGCTGCTGGGTCCCCCATGTGAGCCTCTCATTAGAAGAAATGTGTTCATGCTGGACTTTTTTCTCGCTCGTGCCTCCCTGTTTCGAACTTGGCAACATCGCTCGAGGCAGAACCTGTATAAGGGCGCGCCACTGGGTCCCACATGTCGGTCTCTCTATAAATCAAACCTGCGTATGATGGACTTTATTTTCAGCCACGTCCGCTATTTTAACCTTCGCAACATTGCTCGATGTGGCAGCCATGTATGGTCTTGCTGCTGAGGCCCCCATGTCAGCCTCTCTGGTATGTTCTAGCTTGTGGGTCCTAGATGCAACCTCGTATGTTCTGGCGGGTGGGTCCCTGATGACAGCCTCTCTGTACATTATTTAACTTTTTTCAAACCTGACCATTAAACTCGAGGGATGCTGCAGGCTGGTGGCTCTGTGATGTCAGCCTCTCTGTAATGCGATATTAAAAAGTAAACCCTTTCTCAAAAAAAGTAAACACAAGATATATATAAATCTGTACACACAGAGGATTCAAACTAAAGACCTTCAAATCAAATCAAATAGACATAAACTGAGTGTTTTTCCACTACACCAAAGATACTTATAGAAATTGAATCATTAAACATGTAGTAGTACTACAACTTATGTATCAGTCTTCTAAAAAATATTTTGTGTGTCCCTGTTAACTCTCTTAAAATAAAAGAGCAGTGCTACTGGAGCCTCGATTTATAAAAAGCCACATAATGGATTAGTTTCTTAAAAAACATGGGTAGGCAGAGTTTTGTTAGAGGTGGGTGGCAATGCCAAAAAGGCCAAATTAAAAAGTTTTTGGGCTATGGTCAATGGGCTCCTATCTCAAATTTCACTGGGATGTGGCTCGCTAGATTCAAACACAGACCTCATCGAGGGAGGAAAAAAGTGATAATTACTTTGACAGATATTCATGTAAAAACATCTAATGAACACACACCACACGCGCCAAAACAAGGCTAGTATCCAATGACTTCACTTGGTGAAATCATGCTGTATATATTTACCCTCTCATCTCTGTCCAAAATGCATCCAACAGTTCCGATGACACAAAGGCAAAAGCTATAGAGCAAGCAGCCAGCATCAACGATAGAATTTTTGACAAATTCAATACCATTTGAAATATTAAGGAGTATAGAATAATAAGACATAAAAAAGTCGACAGATTCCTAGTTCATATTCAGCAGCACTTGACCAATTCAGAAGCATTTCAAAGTGACTGATTTAGCAATACAGACACTGAAATTCAATATCACTATAGTGACAGACAGTTCTTGTTTTAGCTCTAAAAACCATGCCACACGATCAGTTTGCCCTTTTCTCCAAACACACTCGATCAGTGGAACTATTTGGTCATACAGGGAACCATCATATAGATAAAGATATACCATACCAGTACGTACTAGTCATAGCTCTAATCCAGCAAAAGGTTATCATAGTTTTACCACCCATATATGATCAGTGGAGATAAGACAACCACATAATTAATTACAATAGCATGTGGCAAAAGAGCTAGACAACTAGGAAGTTCATGAATAGCATGCGGCATTCAGGACAGCCAGATAAATCGACCTTGACCGTTCTTCCAATAGTAAGTTTGGCTGCTTTCCGGAACTTGATCCACCTAGAAGTAGCTTCCAAGCGCCCATCAGTCGAGTTAATGGTGTAGCATCCCTTGATTTGCAATCCTTTGCTCTGCATCGTGAAGACTATTGTGCCCTTTCGTCTGGCCTAGAGTTGCTTTGTGGCACTCTTAGGCAATTCTGAGTCAAAGCAAGAGATAGACACATAATTACTAAGAGCAATGCATTGAATCATGTGAAACTTGAGAAGACATTCAAAGCAGTTTATCTACCGCCATATACCCACAAACATAATCCGGTGCGACCTTGTGATGACACATGTGTAGGTTATGGTATGACAAGGTGCTGCCCGGGGTGATGAAGGAGCTTGTGTTGGTGCCTGTTCTAGGGCTGGTGCTGGTGCATGAGATGGTGGCACTAATTGTAGAGGGGCTGGTGCAGGAGCCAGAAGGCCCAGAACCGGTGCCGATGCCAACAACTTGATGCTAGATTCCTTCTAAGGGGTAGCTAAGCTGACTGCAGGGATGGTAGAGGCAGATGATAAGTGTACAAGCAAAATGGTCTCTTATATAACAGTTACTCACAAGATAGTGATCAGAGAATATGATGAGTATACAAGCAAATTAAGTTACTACCTACATTCTTTCTCCTTAGGTCAACAGGTGACGGAGCAGGAACTAGGGCCAGTGCCGTTGCGGGTGTCAGCATCTTGATGTCGGTTACCTTCTTGGGGTAGGTAAGGGGACTGTAGGAGTGGTTAGAGAGGCATATGATATGTGTACAAGCAAAATGGTTTCTTATACAACAGTAACTCCTAGATAGGGATGAGAGTATACAAGCGAATTAAGTTACTACCTCTATTCTTTCTCCTACCAAGGTCAACATGTGCTATTGCAGGAACTGGGGCTGGTGTCGGTGCCAGCAGCTTGATGCTTGCACCCTTCTGGGTGGTACATAAGGGGAAGTAGACTGCAGAAGTGGTCAGGGTCATATGATGAGTAAAGACAATGGTGCAGACAGTTAGTCGCAAGAAAATCATTAGAGATTGTGATGAGTACAGAAGCAAATTAATTAGTACTACCTCTGTTCTTGGTCCTTCGGTCAACTAGTGTATGATGGCGTGCAAGTATCTGCCCAGGCTTGGTAAAATCGAATGTTACCTCGTACCCCTGCTTCAGACCATTCTCATGGACATACTTGGACCAACCTCGGCCACCCAAATAGGTGGTGGCCATTATCTGGGAGACATCCACATCATATAGTTGCCGCATGCCTTTAGGGCCCTCGCTATACAGAGTTAGAAACTTGTCATTTCCGAACATCTTGTTTATAATGGGGCGAGTGACACAAGGGACAACCTTCATGAGAAAATTGATAGAGAAGTAAGGCAACAGCAAAAAAAGTGAGATACAAGATCTTACATCAAGTCGGTCTAAACCACTTGGAATCCATACCTGATACCATGAGTACCCTTTGCAAAGGGTGGCCATGCAAAAAAAAATCTTCCCTCTGCCTTTGGAATGGCATACAGGGGCCCCCTTTCAATCCACAAGCTTGACAAGAGGAGGGTAGCATAAAGGGCTGAGCAGCTGGTGCGTGGTACTGATTGAAATTAAGTGGAAATGTTAAATTATGTAAAGAGCAAGTAAATCTAATAATATAAGACAAAACCATTGCCTGTGAAGCAAACATATTTTATTTTTGTGAACTTCTAATGAGCGTAAACATATAGTACTAGCTGATAACAATAACATGGAAAATCATAACATGTGAAATTGTGGATTTCCAAATTATACCCACTTCTTAGAGAGGTCACTAGCCACCTGGGTACTATGTTGGTGCTTCCTCGTTGTGTAGAGGATGTCCTCTTTTGGTACGGGCATCAGAAATCTACTAGCCTCTACAGCAGCCTCAGCCTCCACAGCAACACCTTCAATCTGCATAAATAGCAAAAGAGCTCAATAGTTCAATATTATGTAAAGTTTGACCATGTTTTTAGAAAAACATTATAATATGAATTATATATATCCTTGGATACATCATGAAACATATATTCACGCCGTATGTATATAATATCATAGTTCTTTATATTTTTGACTTCTTTTAAAAGTTTGGTCAAACTTTCTGTCGCTTGAATTTTCAAAAAATATATATGCCTAAGCCTTGGGACGGAGGGAGTACAGTACATAGTAGTCATATACTGACTATATGAGACAGTCTGACAGATCTAGATCTAGATTCACATAAACACAATGCCAGAATTAATAAAATCACACATATGTTTCTGAACATCTGATAATCATGCATGACACCAAGCGGGTAATACTTAAATCTAACTGCACCATGGTAATAAGGGTATTAAGAACAAAATCTTTCTCTTTAAGCTGTGCCCTCCCAGCTAGTCGGTGGCCTTGTGCTTGTTTGGTGAGTAGTGGTACTGGCCGGATCCTGTGGCATGTGGGGGTACCATCTTGTTTGCCGCACCTGGAGCAGCGTACATTTGTAGGTATGTACCACCGTGATACAGTAAATGAAGAAGAGATGGTGTCACAGAGGCTTCCACAAAAACAGGATGCAGACAGAGACAACTTTTAGCACAGGGATACATCCAGGTTGCATCCAACCACTTTCAGCATTGCAAAGATTGGAAAATGCAACAATTATACTGCTACATTACATTTTTAGGCAACTTTTAATGGAACTGACGGGACCATCCCTATCTGTAGAGGTCGTGCATGCCACTGACCCATAGTTCTCCATATAGAATCTGACACAAAATCCATTGCACATTACGAGTGGCAACTAAAGGTTACAGAAGTGAAGAACATCCAAATCGAACCCGACCAAATGCCCCAATCAGAACAGCGGTGACAATGCCCTAATCCTAAATACATACGAAATTAGTACCACCTCTCCCCACCCCCACCCCTCATCCCCACCACCACCCCCACCCCACCCAAATGACCCAATCGATCAGAGAAGAGGAAAAATATCCTGATTAGGTGATTCTGAGGTGAGAAATAAGCAAGAACTCCACAATGAAAGCATATCGAATACTACTACTCCTAGTACTAATAGTACCCCCAATGGCCCAATCGGAAGCAAATTAAGCAAGCCGGATTTCGAGGTGAGCAAATACACCCACCTATTTCAATAAGAACTCCCCAATCGGAGGTTGCACCAGTTCCAACAGTTGCTTGCTGGATGGGAGCTAGCTAATGATGGTTTCTTGTCTTATCGTCGGTAGAAAGGCATGGGCAGGGGAGTAGTAGTACCACTAGTAGTAGGGTTGGGCAGTACACTTTTTCTACAGTAAGTATTTTTAAGTGGCAGTGGCGGGAACATTTTACCGGGAGAGAATCCGGATTTTTTATCCCAGCTATCACGTGGTGGCCTACACCTGCTTCAAGTGGGACCCACGTCAGGGGTGAGTTAAAGCGGTCCCCACATTAAGTGGGTGAGATAATTGACCGAGCCAACCTCCTCCTTCCCTTGGTACTAGTACTAGTTCTTCTGGGTTCCTCTCCAAGGACAGAGAAAATCGCCCCTATTCGAATCAAATTGATCCTAGCTTATTATCCTTTTGATGATTCGTCTCACAGAGCAGTGGACAAGACGATGATAGTTGCAGCATAGGGCACCAGCGCTGGGGCCTCAAAAACAGTTTAGGAACTGATAAAATGATAAGCTCGGATTTCAAACTAGAAACACACACAAACACACATATACTCGAATTACAGTTCTGCTAACAAAGGCCTAGAAATCATAATAAGGTAGCTCCATATTACAGAACTACGACAGTAGCGAACCAATCATGGGATAGCTCTACACCCCAAGAGTTTTGCAGCTGGGCTAGTGGTCATGAGACTACCCAGACGGCACCAAAAGTACACCCCTGATGATCAGCAGCCCTGCATCAAATCCATCCAGAAGCAGTGTACCCGATCCACAGCCTCAGGTGTAGGCTCATCAATGAACAGGTCATCGTCATTACCATGAAAGTCCTCTTCGGTCGTCTGCTTCTGCAGTTAGTAGATTAGCAGATATGTTTATAGAGAAACATCAAAGACACACAACCTAAACATTTGTGTTTCTACAGATATACCTTGTCATCTGGCATAGCGATAGTACCAGAAATGAAACCAGTTTCATGCAGCTTGCGCTTTTTCTCTCCTCCCCCTTCTCCAAGTTGATCTAGATGCTCAGAGCTGCCTTTGTCAGTTGATCTAGTTGATCAACATCTGCTTCCCCTACTTGATATTGATGATAAAGATGCGCTTCCCCTGGTTCATATGGAAGATCATATGGTTCACCATGAAATACCCATCTAACATATGTGCTTAGCATCCCAAATGTAAAAATATGGTCTTCCCCTATACTTTGAGGCAGCACCCTACGATTCGCACACAACCGACAGGGGCAATGTACTTTTGAGTTGTCACAATGAGCTCTAACAAATCCCATAAATCATAGAGCAACAAGGCAAATAATTTAATTCATCACAAGATTTAGAAATAACGTGAGTGGACGAATTACAAGGACTAACACATGGAAATATAGCATTATTGATAGAGATTTTTCTAGTGACCACATGAGGCTCACAAGATGTTACCTTTGTACAACTAGCCTTATGAACTAACTTTAGCCTAGCATGGGATGCTAGAAGATCCTCATGAGAGCTTGATAGCTTACCATGATTTTCTTCCAAGATACCATACTTGCTAGTTAGCAAAGCAAGTTGAGTCTTTAGCTCAACATTATCCTTCAAAATAGATGCTTCACAAGAAATAGAGTTAGAAGCACAAGCATAATAATTAATTTCAAGATGTGAGGGCAACTTCAAAAGCTCTTTTGAGTAAGAGGCTTTAAGTTGCTCATGTGACCCGGTGAGTTTGATGAGATCACCCTTGATGACCCTAGAGCCTTTTTTGAGGTGCTCAAAATCCTCAAAGAGTTTAGCATAAGCGACTTGAAGCTCATCATTTTTACTTTTGATACCACTAGCCAGCTTAAGACCTCTATCATGAGATTCCTTGACTCTAGACAACTCTAGAATAAAAGTCTCCTCAAGAGATTCCTTGGTGGTTTGTTCCTCTTAAAGAGCCTCATTTAGACTAGCAATTTGATTAACATACTCATGCTCAAGGCTACTCATTTTATCAATGGTGTTCTCATGCTCCTCAATTTGTTCTTCTAACTTATCAATATGGTCTTTGCTCTTAATAACAAAGTCTAATATTTCAACGAAGTTAGAGCAAGCAATATTATTCTTAACAAGAGCATGATAAACCATCTCACCCTTTTCATATAAATCATCAACATCCAACTCTTCTACCTCATTATCCTCATCCCCATCATCACAAGAGGTATTCGGTTCCAAAGTAGGAGTTACCTTTGAATCCCTAGACATAAGGCATAGGTGGGTACCATGAGATGATGATGATGGTGATGATGATGAATTATTTGAAGCTTCATTCAAGATCTTGTCTTGTCCAATAGGATCTTCGTTTTCCTCTACATGGGTAGCAACACAAGTACTAGAGGAAACAGAAGCATTTTTCTTGGCAACAAGGCAAGGAGAGCATATCATCATGAGATCTATTGGGGCAATTTATACATGATATGCAAGGATTATCAACAATAGCATGTAACTCATATATAGTTCTAGATGTGTTTAAGTCCAAAGATGAACCATTGCAATGAGATAGAGAAGAATGATCAATAAGAGTAAGATCACTATCAACATTGCAAAGTTCACCACCACTCACCATATCATTACCTTGTGTCTTACCACACTTTGGTGAAGTGGAAGAAAAAGATAACTCATCTCGACCAAAAGTGGAAGCAATACAATCTTCCTCAATAATGTTGGACACATCATATTTATCTTGAAGTTTTGTCCATAACTCATGAGCGCTCCAAAAAGGAATGATTGAAGATGTAACTACATAGCTCAAAGCATTAACAAGCACATTAGAAGCTTGAGCATCAAGATATAAGTTTTTCTCATCCTCACAAGATAGATTTTCGAAATCCATAAGAGGATAAAAACCTATATCTACAATACACTCCAAATTTGGGTCCATGTCCCGAAAATGAATAAGCATACGAGTTTTCCATATATCAAAATTTGTGCCATCGAATATGAACATTTCATTGTGCACTAATCTCCTAGACGACATCTTTACTCTCAAGGCGGTGAAGCCTAAAATGAGAGACCGGGCTCTGATACCAATTAAAAGGACACAGATGTCGCCTAGAGGGGGGAGTGAATAGGTGGTTTAAAACTTTTACAATATGGGCTTAACAAAGGGGGAATAAAACTAGCGTTTACTTTGTCAAGCACAAAACCTATATATACTATGGTTCACCTATGTGCACCAACAACTTATGCTAAGCAAAACAAGCAACTATGTGGTAGCAAGATATAGACTTCAAGCACGAAGGTTATCACAAAGAAAGGTGCATAAGTAAAATCTCGGGTGTAGAGATAACCGAGGCACGTGGAGACGATGAAGTTTTACCGAGTTCCTCCCAACAATGGAGTAAGTCTTGTTTGGAGAGGGGGTGGTATCAAACCACCAACACCACAAAAGGCCTCCCTTGTTCTCCTATGAATATCACCCCAATGGGATCGATCCACACTTCCACTATCGATGCACTTGTCGGTGGCAATCCGAAACCTCTCACAAGATTGGGGCACTTCTCCACGACTCAATTGGAGGCTCCCAACAAACAAGCTTGGGGTAAATATCCACAACTTAATTGGAGGCCCCAAGTAATCCACAAACCTGTAATACAACCAAATCGTCTAGGGTTCCAAGAACCCAAGAGTAAAAAGCTTCTCACCTTTCACCTAATTGAATCCTCACTGAGAACTCAAACCGATGCACCAAATGCAATGGCAAGAACACAAGAAGTGCTCAAGTTATTCTCTCCCAAATTCCACCAAAGCTACAAAAGCTTATGGGGGAATAAGAGAGGAAGAACAATGGACGAAATCCACAAAAGACTCCAAGATCTAGATCCCAAGATGTTCCCTTCACTTAGAGGAGAGATTGATTGGTGGGATTATAGATCTAGATCTCCTCTTTCAAATCCCTCAAGAATATGCAAGAATAATAGGAGGGATTGAGGGATATCAAGCTCAAGAAGGTCAGCAATGGAGGGGAAAACTTGCAACAAAGGTTGGGGAACCATTGGGGAAGAAGGGCCCCTTAAATAGGTCCCTAGAAATCCAATTGTTAGGCCCAGGAATCGCCCGGTCCAGAGTCTCCGAACTGGGACCAGAGTCTCCGGTGTACCCAGGCCAAACAGGGACAAACTGGAGGACAATCAGTATGCGGTCCGGACATAGACCGGAGATTTAGTCCTGAATCTCCGGTGTTACAAAAACTAGCACAAAGACCAATACGAAAACAACCATAACTTTTGCATCCGGACTCCGATTTTGATGATCTTAAGCTCATTTTAAAGAGGACAATAAGCTCTACAAGATCATATAAAAAAAATCATAGTCCACAAGGGAGGATAGAACCAAAATACGAAAGGTTTGACCTCTCTCAAAAAGACGTACCGGTAAAACCTCCAACATCGAAAACGCAATAGAGAATGCACATGAAATCCGTTTTTGATGAACTAGAGCTTGCTATGAATATTACCACAAACTATAGGACCTCACATGGATAAGATCCAAATAACAACTAAGAAATATGATGCAAGGTATGCAAAGGTTTGAACTCTCTCCGAAGGATATGATCAAGTTACTCACTCGAGAGCTGCTCTTGATAGTACGGTTATCTATCCTATAAACCGGTCTCTCCAACTAGCACCACGAGACCGGTAAGAAGGAAACCCTATCAAGAACATACCTTTGCCTTGCGCATATTCCACTTGAGCTTGATGATGATGATCTTCTACCCCTCAAGATGGAACACCTTTCTTGATTGCGCTAGCTTGGTGAAGACTTGCAAATTGCTCCCCATATATACTCCACTATGGTAGAGCTTCTCTTTTGGGCAAATCATCTTCCCATATCCATGATCACCATAGGATGGCAAGCTTCAAGCAAATGATCGCTTTGAGATGGCTCATCTTGAACTTGCATATCATTTCTTCTTTCTTCATTATGTTGGTGTCTTGAAGGTACATATGAGATATCACTCCTACTTTAGTATTCAAGACACACTTGCCATAGGCTCAACTCTCACATGACCAACATTTGGATCTCTCCTTGAACACCTTGGTCATCACTTGATCTTCTTTACTTTCTTCTTCTCCCAACCTTGAAGCCAACATATGGTTCAAGCATTGCCTATGGATAAATCCTACAAGTAAACCTCAATGCACACATAAGTCCATAAAGATTGTCATTAATTACCAAAACCACACATGGGATCACACATGGTACTAACGCCATTCAATTCCACGAATATAAGCATATATAAAGCATCTTGAACATTATCGAAAATTCCCAAAAACCTAAACCCTAAACACCTAAACCCCCAAAACCATAAACCCTCAACCCCTTACCAAGCAGGTATGATGCACTTATAGATCAAAATCTGAGATACTTTCATTAAATGGATTTCTATTTTTGTGCCCCTGTTTCGTTAGTTGTACTCAGTTTTCCCCAACCGCTTAGTTTTTCCTCACTTTTCTCCTCCCTCCATTCTAAAACCCTCACATGCACTCGGATGGGTGGATGTCGTCAGGTCAAAGGCTTGACCATTACATGCTGACAGGTGGGACCGTGTTGGGAGGGTCTTGTGTTGAGAGTTATGTTATGTCGCCTCGACCGTTACATGCGGACAGGTGGGGCCGTGTTGGGATGGGTCATGCATATGTGGTGAAGGGTGGGGCCGCGTTGGGACGGGTCTTGAAGGAAATATGCCCTAGAGGCAATCATAGAGATGATAGTATTTCATGTGTATCCATGAGTTATTATAATGTTCCTTGAATATCCATATACCAAGCAACTTGTATTGATTAGCAATTATGTGAATTGTTTGTGAAACTCTTTACTTGTATGGTTATCTAATAATTGTCCCTACATCGGAGTTCATGTGAGGACACACATGAATATTAGACTAGCACATCGATTGGTTGATGACTATGTTTCGCAAGTCATAGACATAGAGATGTCAAACCAATGATGTGGACACATGTTATGAACATGGGGTTGGACTGACCCAACTTGAGACTAGCAATAATACTTGCATCTCTCTCTACACATCGTGTACGTTTTGTCCTTAGAACTTAGATTGTCACATGTATTTGAGATGTGGATTGACCTACTTTGGGGCTATCAAACACTACTCCGTAGCTGGGTAGTTATAAAGGTGGCTTTCGGGTTTGTCCTGATACATGTTGCAAGGCATTGGTCAATCAAGATGGGATTTGCCCCTCTCTACTTGAGAGAGATATCTCTGGGCCCCTCAAGTGATCGGATCCAGAAATGCATGGCCGTGCTATATGTGGTTAAGAGTTAACCTAGTAAAGGGATTCCGAATCACAGTATCGAGAAAGAGAGGTCAGCTTGGAGCTAGACCAAATATCGTGAGGCAAAGGGAAAGACATGTACTCAACCTTGTGATGGTTCGTCTGAATGATCTTTATATGCGTTTAGGAGTTGGCACGTCTTGCTAGAGGCCGCTACTAACTATTGACGGAGTAAGTGTACTTGTGTCATGACTATACGTGTATGAACCTATAGGGTCACACACTTTAGGGGCTGGAAGCCTAATGAGGATTAGATCCGAATTAGACCAGGCTTAGGCTGCTAATGGGCTGCTAATGTAGAAGCCCACCAGGAATGCCTATATAAGAGAGAGTGAGGCGAGCTGAATAGGGTTGAGCATTCCACCCAGCCGCCACTCCTCTTCCGCCTGTGTTGCACGTGCAGACCTAGCAGTCTGGCATGTGACGGTTTCCACTCCGGACGTGTGGATACCTCGGAGGTGCTGCAGCTGTAGCACTTGGACGAGCCGCGCAAAGGGGAGCTGCTCGTGGGACGAGGACGAGGAGGAGACGTAGAACATCTACACTGCCCCGACGTGCTTCATCGAGTTCCGCAACTGCGCGTCTAGTGGTAATCCCGTGATCTATGACAATAGTATTCCTGGTTGACGCGATAGAAAATTTTGATTTTACGCTAGTGTAGCCTACCCGTTTCCCTACAGTGGTATCAGAGCCGATGTTGTTCAGTCATAGGTTCGGGAAGTTTGCATATGGTGATATGTAGATTGATATGAATGATGTGATCGTTTGTATGGCGGTGGTTCTGGATTGATCTATGATCTTACTTTCCATGATCGTGATTCTAAGGTCGTCGAACGACTTATCCCTACCGATCGGTTTCCGCCATCGGGCTAGACAGTGATACATAAATCCTTTTGAATCACACGAAGATCAATATGATTGATCGAATCGGGAATTAGATCTGAATCGACGTATCGTGATCAAAGGAGTTTGGTCGAATCGGAACTATGGTCGGTTTTATGGTAAATTTGATTTGCTGATCAAAATCCTTAAAGAAAATTGTATAGATACCGCGAGGGGCGCTGCCCCTTCGAACCCCGCAGGGGGAGATCCCCTAGACCCCCCTTAATCGTAGCCCCCTTTTGGTATCACGTTAAGGTTCATAGGTGCTACGATTTCACACGATCCGGTAGAATGCGATTCTATGCACAACTTGTTTTTGCAGGATGTATGTGATCAGTATGGCCTAAAAATGTATGTGATGCATGTATGTATTTTTCATGACCTGCGTGTCGTGAGTAGGGCAACACGGTTGGAGCCATATGTGTTGTCAATTATTATAATGGCCTGCGTGCCAACTTGTGATGATCCCAATACCATGTAATTTTGATTACTCGCTATTAGGAGTAATAGCTTGTATTAGTTCTTGGAGAACTCATCACTTGGAGGATGGCTCGCATAGAGCATGAAGATGGAGATCATCATGGTGGACAGCTTCTAAGGCGATGGAGATCACCATGAGAAAAATGGGCCATCTGTATCACATCTATGTGAATGCTATTCTTATACGTTTACTACTATGCATGCTTAGATGATAGAAGTAGAACGATCCCTCACAAAGTTTAAGTTAAACCATGCCCTCCCAACCCAACCTTGCACCATCCTATGCCCTGTACAATCATTGGTGGGTCTATGAAATTAGGGTGCCGTGGTTTTCCTTGGCTGGATGGGTTTGTATCGGATACCTACACACATAAGGGTTGGTGAGCTTAACAAGGTCATCTTAACAGTTAAGGACCTTGGGGCATAAAGGTTGGGCGCCTAGTTTTGACATAGAGATGTCACCCAACAACAAGAGTCATATGTTGTAACATCCCAAATTTTGCAATTTCAGATGTTACTAGAAGCATGCATCATATCATGGCATCATGGCAACACATATCAAAAACTGCATCAGGTATTTTCTTAAACCCCCTAGTCACTTATAGACTAAAAGGGGTAAAACCTTTTTGAACCACCAAAACCCTTGCGAAAATGTTATTTTATAGTCCTACTCTAACCCTCTTCTTTTTACAAAATTTTAGAAACAAATTTCGTCTAATTCGGAGTCCGTTTGCAAAAGTTGTTAAACAAATATCAAAACAAAAAATAATAAAAGGAATAAAAAAAAGGGGAGAGGTAACCTAACCGGGCCGGCCGAGCCAGCCCGGGGCTTACCTGCCGCCGCCTGGCAGGGTGGGCGACGCGCAGCGCAGCCGACGCCCAGGCCGGCCCAGCAGCCGCCAGCCCGCTCCCGTGCCGCACCGCTGACAGGCGGGCCCCACCCGTCAGCCTCCTTCCCCGAGTCTGGCTCGAGCACGACCACCGCCGCGCTAGCGCCAACCGCCTCCGGCGAATCCGGAGCGGATTCCGCGGCCCCCGCCCCAAGTCTTTGCCCCTATTTAAGCCCGGGCACGCCTCCCCAAAACCCTAGCCCTTTTCTGCCGCCGCCGAGCCGCCACCAATTGCTCGCCGGAGCGCCGCCTCTAGCCGCCGTTCGCCGTCGCCTCGGAGAAGGAGAACCGACGCCGCCCTCGGGAACAGAACCGCGACGAGGAGCCGGTCGCCGTCGTCTATTTTGTCGGGCCGGAGCAGCACCACCGCCCGCCACCGACCATCGCCGGAGCCCCGCCGCCGTCCGCCGCCTCCAGTCGGCGCCGCCACGGTAAGCCGTCGGTCGGCCCCTCCCCCCCCCCTCTCCGATCGTCAGATCGAGATCCGACGGTCCCAATCGCTCAAACGGCCCGGCCAACCGCTCCGCGCCACGTGGCAGCCGCCGCGTCAGCAGCGCGTCGACATCACGCGCGCCTCGTGGACCAATCGTGTTGGGCCACGTGTCGCCTCATCTCTGGCCCTTTTGTTTTTCTTTTAAAATAGGCAGAAATAGCTCCAACATTGTAAAATCCATAGTAATTCGAATATTAGTCCAAAAATTGCGTTTAATATACCGTTGGATTCATATTGTCGAGTAGAACACAGATCTACAATAATATTGCTGTTTTGCCACAGCAATCTTGCTGTAGGATTTAAAGTTTAGATTAGAGTATTTTAATTACAGAAAATTATCCGTAGCTCCGTTTTAGTTGATTCTTGTTGCATTGGCTTTGTATCGACGAGACCTTCTGTAGAAAATTGTCTCATCATGCTTAGGGTGTTCAGATCTGTCTCGAGGTAGATTAGAGTTGTAGATCTAGTTTTGAGCTTGGTTATTTAGGATTTAATCCAAAATACTTAAAATCTATGGGGAATCGATTCTAATGACATCCCCAACCCAACAATACCCCCTGGTTAAAACCCTTGGTCGAAATCGAATCCATCCTTGCATATTACCATGTTGCATGCATGCATAATTGACTTCGTGACTTGTTTTGTGCAAATTGTGATTGGATCCATGTTTGTTTCGTTAGATTGCTCGGAGTGCGCTGAGGAGTACTGTTGTGTAGATTGCTGCTCGGATAAAGGCAAGTTACACCACTTGTTCATGTTTAAGTCCCAGTTTTAACTATGCATGTTTCACTCTTCAAATTTTGTAGTATGCATGTGTAGGTTTTTGGTAGAATTTCTTAGTACTATTTTGCAAGTACGGTTTTGTAGTATGCCATGAGTAGCTCTATGCTTAGGATTTTCCATCCCAATAGGTTATCTTGTTCTTCTAAGTTATGCTTGCTATGCTATATACTTATATATATCAAATACCGTTGGGAGGGTTCGATAGACTCAAGAATTTTCTAAGTATGATAGCTCTCTCGAGCGAACTTTTCTTCTCCAAAACCCCTTCAAAATAAAACTAAGTTTTCTTCTGGGCGGAATGGTTGTCCGGACAACGAGTGAGATTTTGGTGGAGGACGGCTGCCCGGGAATCAAAGAAGTCTGCCATGTTTCAGAATTCAGAAGCTTTCCGTGCAACCACAATACATATGGGCTCTGGCTTGGCTTAGTACTTAGTGGGAAACCTCACCGGGATACCAACATTTGGAGGTTCTTGGCACGGTTGGATCCAGCTAGTAGAGGGGCTACTAAGGGAAGGCTTCGCCATGGTCTTGTCCGTAATAAGACTTGATCGTGGATTGTGGGGAAAGTGCACAACCTCTCGAGAGTATTGCAATCTGATCGATCAGCCGTGTTCACGGAAACAGAACAACTTTTAGCATCTGGAGGATGGAGCCTCTGAAAGATCTTCCTCTCTCTTTTCCAAACTTAACGTTTCACAAACCCCAATGCGTGAGTAATATCGCCATTGGGTGGGATTTTTGGGAACTTGGTGCGTAATGTCCAAGTGCTAGGTTGTTTGGGCACTTGGTGAGTAATATCCACATGTTCCATTCGACCCTATACTATATATCAAAGTTTGCAAAGTAGGGAAAACTTTCTTCCTCTTTTCTTATTACATTGATAAAATTGGCTTGACGCAAATGAACCCCAGAGCCTACTCTTAGCCTTGCATGTAGAGAAAGTCTTACCCTTTCCTTGGTGTAATTTGCCAATACATTCAGTGTATTGACCCAACTTGTTGGTTGCACGTCTTATGTGCAGAATCTGAAGATTGAAAGGTGCGTAGGGATCGCGGGTCTTCACGCAGCTAGCCTGAGGCATTGATGGACCCAAGCTTTACTTGTTTCCGCTGTTTTGTTTGAGCTAGCTATAAGCTATGCAAGTTGTAATAAATATACTCTGGATTATTCGTGTAATAATGACTTGTGTTTTACATGATATTCATCGACTGTGAAGTGCTAGCTATTGATCCAGGGACTAGCATGTTAATCACAGGGACTTAGGATCCTTATTGATCCGAGGTCGCAACAGATGGTATCAGAGCACAAAGTTAACTGTAGGACGTGACCCCTAGGATTGGAAACCACCTTTACCATGTGTGTTTTTGCTTTCTATATTTTTCTACGTTATTTGTACTATTCTAGTACTTCTCTTCCTTATCACCTTGTGTCTAATTTTCTATCTCCTAACCTAAAGATGACGGTCTTCTACTACGATGCCGCCAAAGACATCAAGTGCCTGCACTTCGGGGAATGCCTTTTGGACATCATCAAGACACTGCAGTTACCCATGCCATCAATCAAGGGAAGCGAACTGAGGAAGATGCACAAGGAAGGATGCTGGGCGATTGAAGTCATCCAACCAGGGTGCAGTCAGACAGAACCCAAGACATAGGCCATTGTACTCAACGTCACCAGCGACTCCAAGGACAAAGGACTTAGCATTTGTTTGCAGGAGCTCATTGGACGCCTTTGCGGATGCCACCATGAAGAGGTTGAAGGCCACTACATCAAACTCTTTGGAAGACGTGATGAGAAGGGAGTTCCAATCAAGTTAACCCCGGAGGAAAGGAAGACATGCAAGCGTCGAAGAATCCAATATCAAGACTTGGAGTTCCACATCAATGACCTTCGGAAGGGGAGCTGCCTTGAGATCGTGAGGAATGACGAGCTTTGTGCCCTAGTCAAGGAGAAGGACGAGAAGATCGAGGAGCTGGAAGAGAAGATCAAGTCCCTAGGAGGGGAGCTCACCGCCCAAAACAAGAGGTTCGCTAATCAAGAAAAGAGGGTGCAAGATAAGAACAAAAAGATTAGGGAGCAAAGTCTAGTGCTTGCAAAGAACGAGATGGAGTTCAAGAACCTTGCCACCATGTTGAAGGACCTGCGAGCAGCCAAGAGGAGCTTGGAGGAGAAGATCACGCCCGTGACTATGGGGTCAAGTTTGATCAAGAAGCTACAGAAGGAGAAGAAGGAACTCCAAGAGAAACTGGGAGCTGCTACCCAGGAGCTGCAGGAGGTAAAGGAACTTCAAGAGAGGCTCGAAGCTGCTACACCGGAGCCACAGGAGGTGAAGGAACTTCAGGAGAAGCTTGAAGCCACGACGAGGGACATGGAGTTATACAAGTCTCTGCTAGAAAAGGAAGGCTTCATCATTGAGGATGAGGAAGTGGATGATGAGTAGAGTAGTTGGACCACCTTTAGTTCTATAGTCAAACGTTATTCGCGATTGTAATGAGTACCAAAAACCTTATATTGGTTAGTTAAACTTGGTTGAGTGTGTGGATTTTTGTGCTATGTGTGCCTTGCTTTTCTCGTGTGTTTTCTTCTCTTGTTTACATAAGGGTAGGAGTTTATTCCTTAGGATTTCTATCTTTTCTTAACTTGCCTCTCAAACCCTCTAGATGGCGAGACGTGGAAACAACAATAACAACATGCCCCGAGAGATAGCACAACTTCTGAACTCCCAAAATCAGTTGATCCAACTCCTCACTCAAAACATGCAAAACAACAACAACAACAACAACAACCCGCCGCCTCCGCCACCCCCACCGCCCCAACAGGATCGCTTGACTCGGTTCTTGAGGTTGAACCCTCCAACTTTCTCAAGTAGTTCTGAGCCAATTGTGGCAGATGACTGGCTCTTCACCATCAACAAAAAGTTAGACACCGTCCAAGTTGTTGGAGCTGATAGGGTGCGTTTCACCGCGCACCAACTTGAGGGACCAGCCGCTGAATGGTGGGATAATTACCAGGTCACCCACCATGACATTGAAGCTATCACCTGGAACCAGTTCGAGGCGGCCTTTCGTACTCATCACGTAGCCGCGGGAGTCATGTCACTTAAGAGACGTGAGTTCCGCGACTTGAAACAGCTGCACCGCTCTGTCTCCGAGTATGGGGACCTTTTCAATAAGCTGGCACGTTATGCACCTGATGATGTATCCACTGATGCCAAGAGATAGGAGGAGTTCTTGAGGGGACTTAATGATGAAATATCTATTCAGCTTGTGGCTCTGAAGTTTGATAACTACCAGGAACTCCTGGACAGGGCAGTGGTAGTTGAAGCAAAGCAAAGGAGTATAGAGAACCGAAAGAGAAAGTCCACCTCACACAAGCACAACTCTGCCCCATATCAGAAGCAACACACTTCGTCACCACTACCCCACAACCACAATGGCCACAACCACAATGGTCATCGTCATGGAGGACATAACCACAATGGCCATAAACACCACAATGGAAATGGCAATGGGAAGGATATGAGTGAAGTGACATGCTTCAAGTGTAACAAGACAGGGCACTATGCGACTACTTGCCCCGAAAAGACGAAGAATGGGAATGGTAATGGAAACGGCAACGGACACAACCATGGCAATGGTAATGGAAATGGGAAGAAGCCGAATCCGTTCGTCAAAGCCACGGTGAATCATGTCTCCGTGGAGGATGCTCGTGAGGCACCTGACTCCGTGATTGGTAAGTTCAATCTTAACTCCATCCCTGCAGTTGTTCTTTTCGATACTGGTGCATCGTATTCATTCATATCAAGGGTATTTGTGGATAGAGGCAAGATACCTACGGAGACTATTAGTACTCCCCTAAGGGTAAGTTCTCCTGGAGGAGAAATAGTGGCAAACTCTGGATGCCGTGGGTTAGAATTAAGGATTGGGGCACACACCTTTCCCACCAGCCTAGTCGTTCTGGAATCACAAGGCTTAGATATAATTTTGGGCATGAACTGGATGACCGAATATGAGGGAGTCATAGATTGTGCCAAAAGGACTATCGCACTCACGACTCTGGATAAGAAAAGGATCCACTTTAAGTCAACTTTCACACTCAAAGAAAGTATGGTGAACTCACTTAAGGGGGTTAGCTTGGAGGATGTGCCAATTGTGAAGGAGTACCCAGATGTGTTTCCGGAAGAACTGCCAGGGATGCCTCCCGACCGAGACATCGAGTTTCTCATTAACTTGATTCCAGGTACTAGACCAATAGCAAAGAGACCGTACAAGATGGATGTGGATGAGTTGAAGGAACTTAAGAAACAGCTTAGAGAGCAATTGGACAAAGGCTTCATTCAACCAAGTGCATCATCTTGGGGAGCACCTATCTTATTCGTGGAGAAGAAGGATAAAACCAAGAGACTAGTCATGGACTATCGGTCGTTAAATGAAGTAACAATCAAGAACAAGTACCCTCTACCCAATATTAACGACCTATTCGATCAATTAAAGGGAGCTAGTGTATTCTCTAAGATTGATCTCCGATCAGGATATTTCCAACTAAAGATCCGGGAACAGGATGTACCCAAGACAGCCTTCACCACAAGATACGAATTGTATGAGTACACCGTGATGTTGTTTGGCTTAACCAATGCCCCAGCATACTTCATGACTATGATGAACAAGGTGTTCATGGAGTACTTGGATAAGTTTATTGTGGTATTCATTGATGACATACTCATATACTCCAAGGACGAGAAGGAACATGAGAGGCACCTGCGCCTAATCATGGAAAAGTTAAGGGAACACAAGTTGTATGCCAAATTTAGCAAATGTGAGTTCTGGTTGAAATAAGTGGGATTCCTTGGCCATATTGTATCAGCAAAAGGTGTTGACGTGGACCCAAGTAAGGTAGCTTCCATGACGGAATGGGAGTCCCCTAAGAATGTGGGTGATATTAGGAGTTTCCTGGGCCTTGCAGGATATTACCGAAGGTTCATTGAAAACTTTTCCAAGATAGCAAAGCCTATGACAGAGTTGCTGAAGAAAGAGAAGAAGTTCCAATGGACCGAGGCTTGTGAAGCAAGCTTTCAGAAATTAAAGAAGCGCCTAGTAACAGCACCAGTTTTGTGTCTCCCTGATATCCAAAAGGATTTCCAAGTCTATTGTGACGCTCTCGACAAGGACTTGGTAGTGTTCTGATGCAAGATGGAAAAGTAGTGTCTTACGCCTCTCGGCAACTTAAGCACCATGAGAATAACTACCCCACGCATGATTTGGAACTAGCATCAGTTGTGCATGCGCTCAAGGTATGGAGACATTACCTAATGGGCAAACATTGTGATGTGTTCACGGATCACAAGAGCCTTAAATACATTTTCACACAAAAGGAACTAAATATGAGGCAAAGGAGATGGCTTGAGCTGATCAAGGACTATGATTTGGACCTGCAGTACCATCCCGGAAAGGCCAATGTTTTGGCTGACGCCTTAAGCCGGAAGGTCTATGTAAATGGACTTACCGTGGGTGAACTTCCGAATGATTTGTGCGAATAGTTCAAGGACCTCAGGTTAGAGATAGTTCCTAAGGGATACTTAGCAAATATGGAGATAGTATCAATGCTTCTGGACCAAATCAAAGAGGCCCAGAAGAGGGACAAAGAGTTGGAAGAGATAAGAACTAATATAAGCAAGGGTAAAGCAAAAGGGTTTCACACGGATGAACAAGGAACGCTTTGGTATGAGAAGCGTTTGTGCGTTCCCGATGATCCCAATATCAGGAAGTTAATCCTTCAGGAAGCTCACGATTCGCCTTACTCAATTCATCCTGGTAATACAAAGATGTACATGGATGTGAAAGATAGATTCTGGTGGAACAACATGAAAAGAGAAATTGCTGAATACATCTCCTTGTGTGACGTGTGCAACAGAGTCAAGGACGAACACCAAAAGCCAGCAGGACTGCTGCAGCCATTACCTGTGCCCGATTGGAAGTGGGACAAGGTAGGCATGGATTTTATCACAGGACTATCGCGGACTCGTTCTGGGTATGACTCTATCTGGGTAGTGGTCGACCACTTCACAAAGGTGGCCCACTTTATTCCCGTAAAGACCACCTATACGAGTGCTAAACTTGCCAAGATTTACATGTCAAGGATCGTAAGCCTTCATGGTGTACCCAAGGGGATTGTCTCTGATAGAGGTACCCAATTCACATCTAAGTTTTGGCGACAGCTACACGAGTCTCTAGGGACACGACTGGAGTTTAGTACCGCCTTCCACCCACAAACAGATGGACAACCGGAAAGAGTTAATCAGATCTTGGAGGACATGTTAAGAGCCTGTGCGCTAGACTATGGGTCTAGTTGGGATGATAACTTGCCATATGCGGAATTCTCATACAATAACAGTTACCAAACTAGCATCAAGATGGCTCCATTTGAAGTTCTACATGGCAGAAAGTGTAGGACTCCGCTGCTATGGAGTGGAGTAGGAGAACGTAGTTTGTTTGGACCTGAACTGATCAAGGATGCCGAAGAAAAGGTGAGACAGATCCAAGACAGGTTAAAAATAGCCCAATCTAGACAAAATAGTTATGCTGGTTCCAAGCGCAGGGATGTGACTTATGAAGTGGGAGACCGTGCGTATCTCCGAGTTTCACCACTACGAGGAGTTAAGAGATTTGGAATCAAGGGGAAGTTAGCACCCCGATTCATAGGGCCCTACAAGATCTTGGGTCGTAGAGGGGAAGTTGCCTATCAGTTGGAATTACCCGAAGTGCTAACGGTTCACGATGTTTTCCATGTGTCGCAACTAAAGAAGTGTCACCCGGAAATGGCGGAAACCCCACTAAAGGATACAGTTCCATTGGAAGAAGTTCAATTGGAAAACAATCTCACCTATGAGGAAAGACCCATCAGGATTCTGGAGACAGCCGAGAGAATTACTCGTACCAAGACTATCAGGTTTTGCAAAGTTCAATGGAATCACCATTCCGAGGAAGAGGCCACGTGGGAACATGAAGAAGACCTGAAGAAAGAACACCCACACCTATTTGCTAACCAACCTGAATCTCGGGGATGAGATTCTTCTTAAGGGGGGTAGGTTTGTAACATCCCAAATTTTGCAATTTCAGATGTTACTAGAAGCATGCATCATATCATTGCATCATGGCAACACATATCAAAAATTGCATCAGGTATTTTCTTAAACCCCCTAGTCACTTATAGACTAAAAGGGGTAAAACCTTTTTGAACCACCAAAACCCTTGCAAAAATGTTATTTTATAGTCCTACTCTAACCCTCTTCTTTTTACAAAATTTTAGAAACAAATTTCGTCTAATTCGGAGTCCGTTTGCAAAAGTTGTTAAACAAATATCAAAACAGAAAATAATAAAAGGAATAAAAAAAAGGGGAGACCTAACCTAACCGGGCCGGCCGAGCCAGCCCGGGGCTTACCTGCCGCCGCCTGGCCGGGTGGGCGACACGCAGTGCAGCCGACGCCTAGGCCGGCCCAGCAGCCGCCAACCGCCAGCCCGCTCCCGCGCCGCAACCGCTGACAGGCAGGCCCCACCCGTCAGCCGCCTTCCCCGAGTCCGGCTCGAGCACGACCGCCGCCGCGCTAGCGCCAACCGCCTCCGACGAATCTGGAGCGGATTCCGCGGCCCCCGCCCCAAGTCTTCGCCCCTATTTAAGCCCGGGCACGCCTCCCCAAAACCCTAGCCCTTTTCAGCCGCCGCCAATTGCTCGCTGGAGCGCCGACGCATCCACTGCCTCCAGCCGCTGTTTGCCGTCGCCTCGGAGAAGGAGAACCGATGCCGCCCTCGGGAATGGAACCGCGACGAGGAGCCGATCGCTGTTGTCTATTTCGCCGGGCCGGAGGAGCACCGCCGCCGTCCGCTGCCTCTAGTCGCCGCCGCCACGGTAAGCCGCCACCCCCCCTCCCTCTCCGACCGTCAGATAGAGATCCGACGGCCCCAATCGGTCAAACGGCCCAACCAACCGCGCCGCGCCACGTGGCAACCGCCGCGTCAGCAGCACGTCGACGTCATGCGCGCCTCGTGGACCAATCGCGTGGCGCCACGTGTCGCCGCATCTCTGGCCCTTTTGTTTTTCTTTTAAAATAGGCAGAAATAGCTCCAATCTTGTAAAATCCATAGTAATTTGAATATTAGTCCAAAAATTGCGTTTAATATACCGTTGGATTCATATTTTCGAGTAAAACACAGATCTACAATAATATTGCTGTTTTGCCGCAGCAATCTTTCAGTAGGATTTAAAGTTTAGATTAGAGTATTTTAATTCCAGAAAATTATCCGTAGCTCCGTTTTAGTTGATTCTTGTTGCGTTGGCTTTGTATCGACGAGACCTTCTGTAGAAAATTGTCTCATCATGCTTAGGGTGTTCAGATCTGTCTCGAGGTAGATTGGAGTTATAGATCTA
The DNA here is from genome assembly GCA_916181665.1 of Avena sativa. Taxonomy (NCBI): domain Eukaryota; kingdom Viridiplantae; phylum Streptophyta; class Magnoliopsida; order Poales; family Poaceae; genus Avena; species Avena sativa. The sequence goes on from OV702289.1 coordinate 600,089,956, forward strand.
GTTTTGAGCTTGGTTATTTAGGGTTTAATCCAAAATACTTAAAATCTGTGGGGAATCGATACTAATGACATCCCCAACCCAACAACACCCCCTGGTTAAAACCCTTGGTCGAAATCGAATCCATCCTTGCATATTACCATGTTGCATGCATGCATAATTGACTTCGTGACTTGTTTTGTGCAAATTGTGATTGGATCCATGTTTGTTTCGTTAGATTGCTCGGAGTGCGCTGAGGAGTACTGTTGTGTAGATTGCTTCTCGGATCAAGGCAAGTTACACCACTTGTTCATGTTTAAGTCCCAGTTTTAACTATGCATGTTTCACTCTTCAAATTTTGTAGTATGCATGTGTAGGTTTTTGGTAGAATTTCTTAGTACTATTTTGCAAGTACGGTTTTATAGTATGCCGTGAGTAGCTCTATGCTTAGGATTTTCCATCCCAATAGGTTATCCTGTTCTTCTAAGTTATGCTTGCTATGCTATATACTTATATATATCAAATACCGTTGGGAGGGTTCGATAGACTCAAGAATTTTCTAAGTATGATAGCTCTCTCGAGCGAACTTTTCTTCTCCAAAACCCCTTCAAAATAAAACTAAGTTTTCTTCTGGGCGGAATGGTTGTCAGGACAACGAGTGAGATTTTGGTGGAGGACTGCCGCCCAGGAATCAAAGAAGTCTGCCATGTTTCAGAATTCAGAAGCTTTCCGTGCAACCACAATACATATGGGCTCTGTCTTGGCTTAGTACTTAGTGGGAAACCTCACCGGGGTACCAACATTTGGAGGTTCTTGGCACGGTTGGATCCAGCTGGTAGAGGGGCTACTAAGGGAAGGCTTCACCATGGTCTTGTCCGTAATAAGACTTGATCGTGGATTGTGGGGAAAGTGCACAACCTCTCGAGAGTATTGCAATCTGATCGATCAGCCGTGTTCACGGAAACAGAACAACTTTGAGCATCTGAAGGATGGAGCCTCTGAAAGATCTTCCTCTCTCTTTTCCAAACTTAACGTTTCACAAACCCCAATGCGTGAGTAATATCGCCATTGGGTGGGATTTTTGGGAACTTGGTGCGTAATATCCAAGTGCTAGGTTGTTTGGGCACTTGGTGAGTAATATCCACGTGTTCCATTCGACCCTATACTATATATCAAAGTTTGCAAAGTACGGAAAACTTTCTTCCTCTTTTCTTATTACATTGATAAAATTGGCTTTACGCAAATGAACCCCAGAGCCTACTCTTAGCCTTGCATGTAGAGAAAGTCTTACCCTTTCCTTGGTGAAATTTGCCAATACATTCAATGTATTGACCCAACTTGTTGGCTGCACATCTTATGTGCTGAATCCGAAGATTGAAAGGTGCGTAGGGATCGCGGGTCTTCACGCAGCTAGCCTGAGGCGTTGATGGACCCAAGATTTACTTGTTTCTGCTGTTTTATTTGAGTTAGCTATAAGCTATGCAAGTTGTAATAAATATACTCTGGATTATTCGTGTAATAATGTTGTGTTTTACATGATATTCATCGACTGTGAAGTGCTAGCTATTGATCCAGGGACTAGCATGTTAATCACAGGGACTTAGGATCCTTATTGATCCGAGGTCGCAACATATGTGATATGATTAGCAAATGTTGCTTACCGATTAACCTTGTCTTCTAGCAGTGATGCTAAAGCTCACTAGTCGACTTGTTAATTGTGGATCTTGAATCACTTAGTATCAATAGAGGGATGTTGATTTAAGTGGAAGTATATGCTATTAAATTGTTTAATATGTTTTACTCTTTCATGGTTACATGGCTTAGTATTTTGCATTTTTTTGTTGTAGATCAATGGCACCGAACAATTCATAACCTTTTGCTTTGCGTTTGATTCTTGAAAAGGATAAACTAAATGGAACAAACTATTCGGACTGGGTCCATAACCTGAGAATTGTTCCCATGGCTGAGAAAAAGGAAACTGTTCTGGATACCCCAATCCCAGATGAACCTGCTGATAATGCAACTGCTGCCCTTAAGAATGCCTACAAGAAAGCATGTGATGAATCTCTTGAGGTTAGTTGTCTTATGCTTTCATGCATGGAACCTGATCTTCAAAAGCAGTTTGAGGATCAGGAAGCATACGATATGATTGTTGCGCTTAAGGACATGTTCCAGACTCAGGCTAGGACTGAGAGGTACAATGTCGCTAAGTGCTTTGTGGAATGCAAGCTGGCAAAGGGAGCAGCTGTAGGACCCCATATGATCAAAATGGTTGGTTACTGTCAGACTTTGGAAAATCTTGGTTTTCCATTAGGCCAAGAGTTGGCCATTGATTTCATTTTGGCATCTCTTCCATCTAGCTATGGGCATTTTATTTCGAACTACCATATGAATGGGGTGGAGAGGGGCCTTAATGAATTATGTGGGATGCTGAAAATAGCAGAATGTGACATTAAAGAAGTGTGCAGGGCATAGCCATGTGATGGTTGTGCAGAACAAGCCTAGCTTTAAGAAAAAGGGCACTTCTTGGCAGAAGAAGAAGGGCAAGGCTAAGGATACGATCCCTAAGCCAAACCCTGCACCCAAGCAAAAGGCTGGACCTGCAGGAGACACTGAGTGTTTCTTTTGTCATGAATATGGCCACTAGAAGAGAAACTGTAGCAAGTACCAGGCTTCTTTGAAGAAGGGTGGAAGTAAGAGTACTTCCCACTCAGGTACGCTTGTTGTAAATGTTGTGGACATTTTTCTCGCAGATTCTTATGTTAACTCTTGGGTATTTGATACCGGATCGGTTGCTCATATTTGCAATTTGATGCAGGGGCTAATAAGAACTAGAGAAGTGCAGAAAGGCGAAGTGGATTTTCGCGTCGGAAATAAAGCAAGGGTTGCTACATTTTTCGTCGGCGTCATGCAACTTCACCTTCCATCAGGATTTATTATGGAGTTAAATAATTGTTATTACATTCCTAGTATGGGTCGAAACATTTTATCACCTTCATGTTTGATGAGGGATGGTTATTCATTCGCGAGTACAAACAATGGTTGTGTAATCTGTAAGAATGCTATGTTTGTGGCTGATGCTCCCATTGTGAATGGGTTATTTATTTTAAATCTTGATAATGCATGTGTTTACAATGTTAGTGCTAAAAGGCTTCGGCCAAATGATTTGAGTCCTACCTATTTATGGCATTGTCGTTTGGGGCATATAAGTGAAAAGCGCATGAAGAAGCTCCATGGTGATGGTCTTCTAACTTCGTTTGATTTTGAATCATACGAGACATGTCAAGCTTGTTTACTTGGAAAGATGACCAAGACGCCTTTTATGGGGTTTCTCGAGAGAGCGACAGACTTATTGGAACTCATACATACTGATGTATGTGGACCAATGAGCACGACAGCCAGAGGAGGATATCACTACTTCATTACTTTCACTAATGATTTCAGTAGATATGGCTATGTCTACTTGATGAAGCATAAGTCTGAAACTTTTGAAAATTTCAAAGAGTTTCAGAATGAGGTAGAGAATCAACGTGGCAAGAAAATAAAGGCTTTGCGATCTGATCGTGGAGGTGAATATTTGAGTCACGAGTTTAGCAATCATCTTAAGAGTTGCGGAATTGTTCCACATCTCACGCCGCCCGGAACGCCTCAAAGAAACGGGGTCTCTGAACGGCGTAATCGAATTTTGTTGGACATGGTTCGATCGATGATGAGCCAGTCAAATTTACCATTATCATTTTGGGGTTACGCGCTAGAAACAGCAGCTTTCACACTAAAGAGGGTACCGTCTAAATCCATAGTTAAGACACCATATGAGATGTGGACTGGAAAGAATCCCAGTTTGTCTTTTCTAAAGATTTGGGGTTGTGATGCATTTGTCAAGCGACTTCAGTCGGACAAGCTAACACCCAAATCGGATAAGTGCATTTTTGTGGGATACCCAAGGGAAACCTTAGGGTATTACTTCTACAACCGAGAAGATGGCAAAGTGTTTGTCGCTCGTAGCGGTGTTTTCCTAGAGAAAGAGTTTCTCACAAAGGGAACGAGTGGAAGGTCGGTGCAACTTGAAGAAGTTCAACATGAGCCAGTCGGAGATGTTTCTACGAGTGATGCTATTGTAGCAGAACAAGTTGAGGAACCCGTGGCAATAGAAGCACCACAACCACAAAGGTCGGCGAGGCTCCACGAAGCGCGAGAGTTATTATTGTTAGACAATGATGAGCCTGTGACCTATGCAGAAGCGATGGTGGACCCAGACTCTGGGAAATGGCTGATTGCCATGAGATCCGAGATAGAGTCCATGGGAGACAATCAAATTTGGAACTTGGTTGACCTGCCTGATGGTTTTAAAGCCATCGAGTGCAAGTGGATCTATAAGAAGAAGATTGATATGGATGGAAATGTTCACATCCATAAAGCTCGACTTGTTGCAAAAGGTTTTCGACAAGTTCAAGGAGTTATCTACGACGAGACTTTCTCGCCCGTAGCGATGCTTAAATCTATACGGATCATTCTAGCCATTGCTGCATATTTCGATTATGAGATATGGCAGATGGACGTCAAGACGGCTTTCTTAAATGGAATCCTTACTGAGGACGTGTATATGATGCATCCCGAAGGTTTTGTCGATCCAAAGAATGCTGGAAAGATATGCAAACTTCAAAAGTCTATTTATGGGCTGAAGCAAGCATCTCGGAGCTGGAACATTCGATTTGATGAAGTTGTAAAGGAGTTTGGCTTCACCAAAAATGAACAAGAACCTTGTGTGTATAAGAAACAAAATGGGAAATCACTTGTGTTTCTAATCTTATATGTGGATGACATATTACTGATTGGAAATGACATTCCTATGCTCTAGTCTGTTAAGACCTCATTGAAAAATAGTTTTTCTATGAAGGACTTGGGAGAAGCGGCATATATTCTAGGCATCAAGATCTATAGAGATAGATCAAGGAGGCTAATTGGATTAAGCCAGAGTACGTACATTGACAAAGTGTTGAAACGGTTTAGCATGGAAGAGGCTAAGAAGGGGTTCTTGCCCATGTCTCACGACATTAAACTTAGCAAGACTCAGTGTCCTTCGACCACTGATGAGCGAGAGCGCATGAGTAGGGTTCCATATGCTTCGTCTATTGGATCCATCATGTATGCGATGGCATGTACTCGCCCAAATGTTTCCTATGCTCTAAGTGTTACGAGCAGATACCAGGCTGATCCAGGTGAGAGTCACTGGACAGCGGTAAAGAATATCCTTAAGTACTTAAGAAGGACTAAGGATATGTTCCTAGTTTATGGAGGTGAGGTTGAACTCAGTGTAAAGGGTTACACAAATGCGAGTTACCTTAATGACTCAGATGACTCAAAATCGCAATCAGGTTATGTGTTTGTCATGAATGGTGGTGTTGTGAGCTGGAAAAGTTCCAAGCAAGATACAGTGGCCTCCTCTTCAACAGAAGCTGAATATATTGCTGCCTCGGAGGCCGCAAAGGAAGCTGTTTGGATTAGGAATTTCCTGATCGCTCTTGGTGTGGTTCAGGGCTCGTCCAATCCCTTGGACATTTATTGTGACAACAATGGTGCTATTGCACAAGCCAAGGAACCTAGACAACACCAGAAGAACAAACATATTCGCATGCGTTACCATCTGATTCGTGAGTTCATTGATGATGGTAGTGTCATGTTATGCAAAATACATACGGACTCAAATGTTGCAGATCCCTTGACTAAGCCACTCCTGCGGCCTGCACATGAAGCGCACACAAGAGCAATAGGTATTAGATACTATCTAGATTGACTCTAGTGCAAGTGGGAGACTGAAGGAAATATGCCGTAGAGGCAATCATAGAGATGATTGTATTTCATGTGTATCCATGAGTTATCATAATATTCCTTGAATATCCATATACGAGGCAACTTGTATTGATTGGCAATTATGTGAAATTGTTTGTGAAACTCTTTACTTGTATGGTTATCTAATAATTATCCCTAGTCGGAGTTCATGTGAGGACACACGTGAGTATTAGACTAGCACATCGATTGGTTGATGACTATGTTTCGCAAGTCATAGACATAGAGATGTCAAACCAATGATGTGGACACATGTTATGAACATGGGGTTGGACTGACCCAACTTGAGACTAGCAATAATACTTGCAGCTCTCTCTACACATCGTGTACGTTTTGTCCTTAGAACTGAGATTTTCACATGTACTTGAGATGTGGATCGACCTACTTTGGGGCTATCAAACACTACTCCGTAGCTGGGTAGTTATAAAGGTAGATTTCAGGTTTGTCCTGATACATGCTGCAAGGCATCGGTCAATCAAGATGGGATTTGCCCCTCTCTACTTGAGAGAGATATCTCTGGGCCCCTCGAGTGATCGGATCCAGAAATGCATGGTCGTGCTACATATGGTTAAGAGTTAACCTAGTAAAGGGATTCCGAATCACAGTATCAAGAAAGAGAGGTCAGCTTGGAGCTAGACCAAATATCATGAGGCAAAGGGAAAGACATGTACTCAACCTTGTGATGGTTCGTCCGAATGATCTTCATATGTGTTTAGGAGTTGGCACGTCTTGCTAGAGGCCGCTACCAACTATTGACGGAGTAAGTGTACTCGTGTCATGACTATACGTGTATGAACCTATAGGGTCACACACTTTAGGGGTTGGAAGCCTAATGAGGATTGGATCCGAATTAGACCAGGCTTAGGCTGCTAATGGGCTGCTAATGTAGAAGCCCACCAGGAATGCCTATATAAGAAAGAGTGAGGCGAGCTGAATAGGGTTGAGCATTCCACCCAGCTGCCACTCCTCTTCCGCCTGTGTTGCACGTGCAGACCTAGCAGTCTGGCGTGTGACGGCTTCCACTCCGGACGTGTGGATACCTCGGAGGTGCTGCAGCTATAGCACTTGGACGATCCGCGCAAAGGGGAGCTGCTCGTTGGACGAGGACGAGGAGGAGACTTAGAACATCTACACTTCCCTGACGTGCTTCATCGAGTTCCATAACTACGCGTCTAGTGGTAATCCCGTGATCTATGACAATAGTATTCCTGGTTGACACGATAGCAAATTTTGATTTTACGCTAATATAGCCTACCCATTTCCCTACAGGTCTTGCATACGTGGTGAAGGGTGGGGCCGCATGGAGACACGTTGGTTCGGCCATTCTTGCTCCGAGCCTAGAATAGGTCCCACACCGCCCCTCCGCTCTGCTCCTCCGCCGTCGTGCCCTCCTACCTGTGAGCCCCTCCTACCTTATGTCGTCCTCGGCCCCTGAGCCGCCCCTCCCCCTAGCCACGGATCCCACTCCGGCTCCGCTTCCTCCCCCGCTAGATCTACCCCTTTCATGGAATAGTATGTGACACCGATGGGTGTATCGGTCCTCCCCGACGAGCGCGGAGAAGATTGGGTGGAATCGGAGGGATCTAACACATGGATTCCATCTGGGTAAGTATTGTTTCCCCTTGTGGATTGATTATAGGCAGTAATTGAGCGCGAATCGCTGATGCTCAGCTAACTAACTTGCTTTTCGAATAGGATTGATCCAGTGCTGGCATTTCGGCTGCGGTTAAACTGGATACTAGCGTAATTCGTGGTTGTGAACGGTATCTCTCTGGATTTTACTTCCCAGCAATGGTTGCAACCACCATAACTCTCAGAGATTTGAAAGATAAAATATATTCTAAATTCCCCTGGAGTAATGGCGATTCAGTTGATTTGCAATATTTCAACATTAGCGAGCAAAGATTGCTCCCACTAACTAGCGAAGCTGATCTGGTAATGCCTTTCTCTTTGAATGATGCCGAACGATTTGGTCGAATTCGTCTTCATGTGCAACCTAAAGTTGAACACACGGGAAAGAGGGCTAAAGCATCATCTGGTGGTTAGGCATCATCAGGTGGTCGGGCATCATGTGTCTCTACTGTCTCTACTAATAGTGTGCGCCCTCACGCTCCTTGTAGGTCCACAACAGTACCATTTGTTCGCACTATGAGTGTAAGCCAAATCGCTCGAGCAACCGATGTGGAGGACGAAGAAGAGCTTGCCGAGGGAGCGCCTCCACTACATGATGAGGATGAGTTGATGTTTCCTGAATTGGTAGATAGATTCAGTAAACAGGCACTAGAGGATCAATACACCGAGGAATTGGCCCATGGTGCCAGTTTTGATGACACTGATGAAGAAGAGAATGAGGAGAACAATGATAGTCTCGTTCTAGCCGAGTACGATGGTGAGGACTTGCCAGTAATTGAGTGGAATAGGAAGGATCCTAAGATTTCAGAAGGCACCGTATTTGAAATGATGCGGGACTGTCGTAATGCCCTTACTACATATTGCATCTGCACCAATAATGATTATGTTGTTATTAAGAGTGAGCTAGCAAGGTTCACAATGAAGTGCCCATAGAAGAGGTGGAGGTGGAGGATGCACGCATCCACTATGCTCAGGAGCAGTTTGGTTCAGGTATTACAGCCAGTTGTGTATTTTAGATCATTGTGTAGAATTTGTTAACTGTACCTAACATTTTCATTATGTTTTAGATAAAAGGTAACCAGTCCGAACATTCTTCTCCACGTCAAGGGGGACAACCAAAGGATAAAACAAAATTAGCAAAGACTAGGTGGTTGGCAGATGCAATCATGTATTGGATGAGAGCGAACCCATCACTTGGTGCAACGTCGCTCATAAAAAAGTTTCTGAAAAGTTTAATACTATAGAACCTTACATGAGGATGTTCTATGCAAAAGGAAATGGAACTTGATAGGATCAATGGTCCATGGAATGAAAGTTTTCAGTTGCTTTACAACTTCAAAGCTAAAGTGGAGATGGCTAGTCCAGGTAGTGTTATACAGATAGACAGGCATGCAGTTCAGTACAAAATAAGAGGGAAGACAATGGAGAAGGAGTGCTTTAGAAGGGCTTTTGTTTGTTTCCAAGCTTGCTGGCAAGGATTTCTAGATGGTTGCAGGCCTTATTTGGCCGTGGATGCAACATCTCTTCATGGTAGATTTAAAGGACTGCTAGTAGCTACTACTGCAGTTGATGGCCACAATTGGATGTTCCCTATTGCTTTTGGAGTTTTGGAGATTGAGTCAGAGGAAAGTTGGACTTGGTTTCTCGAGAATTTGAGCAACCTTATAGGTCGTCCACTAGGACTTACTATCCACACGGACGCTTACAAAGGTTTGGAGAAAGTTGTAGAAGCAGTATTCCCCGGAGTGGAGCATAGGGAATGTATGCGGCACTTCGTGCAGAATTTTACAAAGAAATTCAAGGGTAAAGTTTATACTGACAACTTATGGCCAGCTTCATACACATGCAGTTTGAGGAAGCATATGTATCATTTGGAAGTTATGTATAAACAAAAACCTACGATGAAGGAGTACTTGGATGCACATCATGGCATGGTGTGGTCAAGAAGCCAATTCGATGAAATTTGCAAGGTAAACTATGTGACAAGTAACCTTGCAGAGAGTTTCAATGCAAAGGTCAAGTCATTGAAAGGGCTTATGTTGTGGCAAATATTTGATAAGATTAGGCACATAATCATGATAAAGACCGATTTGCATCAAAGAATTGCATCAACAGTATATGCTAGCCATCTCATCCTCCCATCTTTGATTAAGGCCTTGCATGCCAGGGCAAAACAATTAAAGATGAAATGCATTAGAAAAGGAATGGAGGTTGAGGTAACGTACACTGACAGTAAAGATAGGTAATGGAGGTATCAAGTGAGTTTGGCTAACAGGACATGCAATTGCATGCAATGGCAGCTCCATGGGAAACCATGCATACATGCATTGTTTTTCATGGGTGTTCTAGGAGGTGAAGAGGGTGAAGTTAATCAGTGCGTGTCAGAGTATTTATCCGTTGCCAAATTTAGGGAAACATATGCTCAGAATGTTCCAGCCTTGTTGGGAAAAGACCAACGGATGGAAGTGAATCTAGGCTTCAAGCTATACCCTCCAGTTTTTACTAGACCAGCAGGTAGGCCAAGGAAGAACAGGATGAGAGCTAGTGCAGAGGGTGGTGCACCACCTTGATGACGTAAGTGCAAACATTGTGGGATCCTAGCGCACATTGCTAGGCTTTATAAAAATGGAGTGGACCCAGCTTACGGAATGGATGATCAGGCGGGATCAGCAAATGCAGATGAGAATGAAGTATTTGAACAAGAGGAGAATGAAGCAATGGATACATTGCAGATTGAACCAATGGATCGAGAGGATATTGAACCAGATGCAGGGGAGATTGAACCAAATGCAAGGGAGATTGAACCAGATGCAGGGGCGATTGAACCAATGGACCGAGAGGAGATTGAACCAAATGAAGGGGAGATTGCACCAAATGCATGGGAGATTGAAGTAATTTATTCATTGGAAGCAGAGTTCAAAATTAAAGGAATTACACAAGAGGATATTGAAGAAATGATGCTAATGAGTTTTGAACTGTATGAACCAATGAATCGAAACATGGTTGAACCAATTGTACGGCAGACTGAAGCACTTGATTCATTTGATGCAGAGAAAAAGAACAAAGGGAACAAACGGAAGAAGCTGATGGTGGACTTCGAGAATATTCCAGCCAGGATCACCCGAAGCAAGGTGGTGAACTCCGAGAATATTCCAGCGAAAAACTCTAGGAGCAAGAAAAAATGAATTTGAATTATTAATTTGAATTTGTATGATGAATTTGAACTACTGTCAATGTTTATATTGAATTTGAACTACTATCAATGTTTGTGACACTTCCAAGTTTGTATGTTGGATAACCCCATAATTTATGTGTTATTACAAGTTTCTATTGTCATGCACCAAGTTACTTAGCACTACTCAGTTTTTCCCTCGACATGTGGTCAACACATGGGGTTTAGCAAGTTCATGGCTTAAACCATAGCAAACGTTGACCAACTGATCCAAAATTTGGCACACTTGTGTATCCTAGATTGATTTACCATATGAAATTGGAAATTTTGGATTTACTTGTAATCAGCCACATTTTTGTTTTTCTAAGTGATTAAAATCAAATAAATGGTTTTAGGGTTAGTTTAATTCAAAAATGAAGTCAAAACTTAGTGCAACCTTTGCATGCAGTCTTGTTATGTTAACTAAAACATAGCATGAATAATAAAGGAAAAGGAAATAAAGAGAAATGGACTTCTCCCCTAAACCACTTCTTGGAATGAGATACTAGCAATGAAGATGCATGGCTTTCTACTCAGTCAACCTCCAAGATAACCCATCTCAAAACATACTTTGTCTAAATGAGGCCAAATTTGGCACACTTGTGTGTCTTTGAGTTGCAAACAATATAATGTCGACAAGATGGATTATTTTGTTCAAATAACACAGTTTCCATTTGTTATGACAAAAGCTTGAATTTCCCTTAGTCATTTTTTATCTGAGCATCCTTGTTTTCCTTAGCTCTACTCAGTTTTCCCCTCCCGCTAAAGTTTTCCTCAATTTTCCCCTCCTGCTAAAGTTTTCCTCACTTTTCCCCTCCCGACGGGCTAGAGGTCTCTCCCTCCCTTTCCCTGTCGCACGTATACCATCCGCATCTGCCTCCCCTCCTATCAACGTACGGCTTGCGGCGGCACAGATCTAAGCACGTGGGGGTCGGAACGGCTTGCGGCGGCACAGATCTAAGTGCGGCTGCTAGAACAGCGTACGGTGGTGAGGATCTAACCGTTTGAAAGACACCGATGGAATCCATCATCCACAACATCAGTAATATGGCGGTGGTGCCGACAGTGGCCATCGATGAAAGACACCGATGGAAGCCATCATCCGTTCACATCTACGGCTGTGGTGCCGATAGTGGTCATCGATGCGACGATGATTGAAGCCATCATCCTCAACATCTACGGCTGTGGTGCCGATAGTGTCATCAATGCGAAGATGATTGAAGCCATCATCCGCAACATCACTGCGACGGTGCAGATCAAGCCCTCGTGAACCGAAGCTATGGGAGGCGGGCCGTGGCCACGACTAGCACATCGACGGTGAAGGCCGGATGGGAGCACTTTGCTCGTACTTCTTGGAGTATACATACGGCATGGAGGGTGGCTAGCTCACCGTCCACTTAAAATTGGGACAAATTTAAGCATAATTTTAACCAAAATTCTGTGACTCAAAATATATGTATGATTTGAATAAATTTGACATGTATTTGAGCTGTGAGACCGGTGGATATGCTCTAAAACTTATTAATAAGTAGTAGTACTTTCTTTGACAATCTCCGATGGGCTTGTATAAATTTGATCGAAATATGTATGATTTGAATCAAAATTGATATGTATTTGAGTAGTGAGGACGGTGGATATGCTCTAAAGCTGATTCATAAGTAGTACTCCCTCCGACCCAAATTAGTTGATTTAGATTTGACTAGATTCGATTGTATCTTGAGGAATTTGAGTCAACTAACTTGAATTGACAATCTCAGCCACTAATTTGGAACGGGCAATGGATGCTTCCACCAACGCTGCAACTCTACATGGCAGCCACGATGGCAGCGACAGAACAGTCAAAACTGATATGCCCCAACTTGACCCTCTAGGCATTTGATGAAAGACAACTATGGGCCGCTAGATCCAATGGCAAGAAACTCGGGTACCACAATGCATTCTCTCGACTACTTTGGGACCGCTAGATCCAATGGCAAGCAACTCGGGTACCGCAATGCATTCTCTTGACCACTTTGGGACCGCTAGATCTAATGGAAAGCAACTTGGGCACCGCAATGCATTCTCTCGACAACTTTGGGACCGCAAAGTGACTAAATTAGCAGGAACTCACAACCATCTATTGAATAATAATTCTACTCTCTAAATTAGCTATCTATTCAACTAATCATTACACGTGGCACCCTTCACCACAACCGCATACTGTAACTGCTAGGACACGGATGACAACTACTAACACCCCCCCCCCCCCCCGCTTCACTTGAAGTTCAAGTTTCAGATTTTCTACAAATTGATTAGATATGGTAAGATTAACCTCAGGTGTCAACTTCTTTTTGCGAATAAGCTCTAAATTCTTCCTTGATAGTATGCTTCAGATCGAGTATCATTCGATTTTTACGGGCCAATTCATCACCTAACTTGGCAACCATCTCCTCCAAATCCATCCTATGGCTAGACCACTGAGTTGATTCATCTTGGTATGCAATGTACCATGGATCATTGGCCTGCATAGCACACAGTTACAATCCCAAAACAAACTAAATTGGAATCAGTCTGACAGGCCATGTCAGCACTTCAAATTCAACGGTAGTACAAAAAGAAGGAGCTACATGCACTTCCGACGTGGTAGGAGAAGGAGAATGTGTCCACGACATGATCGATTCTCCACCCTCGCCGGTATACCCGCTACGACCAGACATTGAGGAATAATTTGCACCTACAATATCGAGGAAATTATGGGAACCAAATGGATTAGGGTTGGCGGAGTAGGAGCGGAGGTCTTAGCAAGCACTACTAGCAATTGATGCGACTGTTCGTCGAGCTAAGGCGGCGGAACCAAATCCCGGTCGTCCTGGGTGGCGGACCTTCCTGCGGTCGGTACTGCCCCTACGTACAATGCGTGCGGACGAAACAGGTGTCGGAGCCGTGGTTGAGGTGCAGCGCGACAGTCCGTTCGATACTGTTGTAGGACAGATCTGGCGATGCGCCGACGCGCCGACGATGGCTGCTCTGTCCGCCGGTGGGATAGGAGCTTATCGGGGCTAGAGGCTGGGAGCGGATGAGAGAGAGCCGACATGTCATACACGACCCCACCTGTCAATTATTTCATATCTGCCAATTTTGCATATCTGCCAAACTTTTTGTTTAAAATTTGCATATTTGCCACATGACCACCACATGTCAATGACACACAAAATGGCAAATATGCAAGTTGCAAAGCAAAACATGGCAAATTTGCAAATCCCCCTCCAGACCCACATGACGGCCCCACTAGTCATTGGCTACGATGGCCCCACAGAACGGCTCCACATAGCAGCCCCGTCGTTCATTGGCTTCGATGGCCCCACAGAACAGCCCCATTTGTCATTGTCTACACCGGCCACACAATCAGGAAAAACGGGGTCCACAAGTCAGCGAGATACGGATGGCTAGTCCACCATGTATCATGGCGCCACCTGTCAGCATGTAACGGTCGAGGCGACATAACGTAACGCTCAACACAGGACCCACCCAACGATGTCCCACCTGTCAGCATGTAATGGTCAAGCCTTTGACCTAACGGCATCCACCCGTCCGAGCGCATGTGAGGGTTTCGGAATGGAGGAAGGGGAAAAGTGAGGCAAAACTAAGCGGCTGGGAAAAACTGAGTACAACTAACAAACTAGTGGCACGAAAATAGAAATCCCTTCATTAAATTGCAATAACACCAGTCTATTCCACGAATATATATATAAAGCTTGAACATTATTATTGAAAATTCATAAACCCCAAAACATAGAAAACCCTAAACCCTAAGTACCAACCTTAAACTCCTAAGCCCTAAACCCTAAAATCCTAAATCATATACCATAAACCCCTAAACCCTCAACCCAAAAAACACGAACCCTAAACCCCGGGCTATATATATCTTGTGTGGAAACGAGGGCAGTGGGAATTTGAGCCATACTTATTTGTAGTTTCTTCACAACAAAAGCCATTGTCATCGCTTGAAAAATTGAAAATAACTTCAAATTCAGAAGCTTCCTTTGAATCAATATTTTAAATGCCAATAATACGCACCAATCTACTAAATACAAACATGTTGTTATAAACTATAGCAAAGATATGGCCATGACCTTGGTCATCTGGTTTGAAAGCCATGCAAATCATACATGGTATGCCATATATCGTATGAGAAAATTAAAGCCATTATTATCGATTGGGGCTTTTAAAATAACTCCAAATATGGAAGCTCTTTTTGTAAACAATGTTGAAATACCAATATGCACCAATCTACCAAACATGGTTACATTATCATAAAGTACGGTAACACATATGGCCTTGACATTGGTCATCTAGTTTTTGAAAGCCATGAATGTCCAAACATGGTACGCCATATTGCGAAACGAGTTTTTCAAGAGTTATCAAATTTTATATATTTTCATGGAAATTAGCCAATGCAGGTAGTGAGACATCAATGGAGAAACGAATGGTTGTATTTCGTTTCATATTTTGTTTCTTTATTTTAAAAAAACTGGCCCAAATTTGGTGTCGTTACTATTCATATCAAAAAATTGAAATCTTGCAAAACTCTCGATGGTTCTCCAATATTTGACTAATTTGGTACCTTTAAACTATTTTTAAAAAGTCAAGAGAAAGCTATATCACACACTTTGTAGTTCGTAATTAGACATACTTACTTTCAAATGTCAAAAAGTTATTTAATTTCAGCATCTTCAGTTAGGAAGCTTTGAAACTCATGAAAGTAGGGCATTATCCATCAAATCTGGAATCTCCTTTGTAAACAATTGCTTGAAATGCCAAGATGCACTGATCTACCAAATATGGACACGTTTGTAAGCTTGGTTGGTGAAGATGCTTCAATGTACGGAGTAGTACAAAACATGAAAAAGGTACAGAAACTATGGTTGTGACCTTGCTCCTCTTATTTGAAAGCCTTGAATTAATGTTCATTAATTTCGGCAGATGTCTATAAACTCATTAAATGCTGAAAAGCATACAGTCCTGTGGGTCTATCTGACGGGGACAACATCCCAAGTGGGATTAGCGTACCTTAGAAGCTTCAACTTCAAAAGTTCAGTAAAGCGTCGAAATATCCCGCCCACCCATTCAAACATCCCACCCATCCATCCAAACATCTAGCCCCAAAAATTATTTTATTGCACAAATTTAGCTTGGAAGCTTGAAGCGGCATTATACATTGTGTGAAAAAGGGGGCGGTGGCATTTTGAGCCATCATCTTTGTAGTTGCTTCACAACAAAACACATTGTTGTTACTTGGAAATTCGAAAACAAACTTCAAATTTGGAACCAGACATATTGGTTGATTTGCAAAGATGCACCGATCTACCAAATACGGACATGTCATCATAAACTATTTCTATAACCTTGGTCACTTTTTTTTGGATGATGGTCATCTTCTTGAAAGCCTTAAATTGTTCGAAAATTTTAGCAATTGCCTAGAAACTCGTTTAAATGCTGGGAAGCAACTCTCGCTGGTGTGTGGGCCTAGACGGTGACAGCGCGTCTGAGAGGCCCCACGCTGGAGTAGCGTATGCTAGAAGCTTCGACCTCAAAATTTGGTACGGCGCCCAAACATCGCACCCATCCATTAGAATATCCCGCGCATCCATTCAAATATGCTTCACCTCTTTCTAGAATGCAAAATTCCTCTTTTATCCCTTCTTCAATAACAGAGGGAGCACTGCAATAACAAAGGGATATAGGTGGTAAATTTGTGTTCTCCCAAGTGCATCACCCCATCGACGTTTCCTGGCCCTTCTTCAATATTTACCTGCCCGCCCACTCCGACCTACACTGACTTTTTGGACCCACTATGCAAGTGACCCACATGTCAGTGAGCCAGAATTACGGGAAGTAGAGATTCCCATTGCTTGTTGTTCAAAATTCGATCATTTTTCGCTAAACCGAGAGAAAATCGTTAAAATCATCCAACCTGGCTTATACTATCATTCCACTATGTCAGAGTAAAATCTAAATAAACAAAGCCATAAACACGTTCCTAGATTTATAAGCCAGAATAAGAGCCCAACCAAACAGCGCCTAAATCTCAAGGAACTCTTGGAGTTTCTTTCTTGTTTTAGGACTTGGGTACCTTCAATTTTATTTAACAAAAATATGACCAAGCAGGGTATCATCGACTTGTAGATCAATATTTGAGATACTTTCATTAAATTGCGGTAACACCATTCTATTCCACGAATAACCATAAAGTTTGAAAATATTATTGAAAAATCACGAAATCCTAAACCATAAAATAAACCCTGACCAAGTAGGTATCGTGCAACTATAGATCAAAATTTGAGATACTTTCGTTAAATTGGGTAACACCATTCTATTCCATGAATATAATCATAAAGCTTGAACATTATTGAAAATTCTCGAAACCCTAATCCCTAGCTAAACCCCTAAAACCCAAATAAACCCTAAAATCCGAAACCCTAAACCCTTACCAAGCACGTAGCATGCACTTATAGATAAAAATTTGATATACTTTCATTTAATTTTGTAACGCCATTTTATTCGACGAATATAAGAATAAATCTTGAGCATTATCGAAAATTCCCTAAACCCTAAACCCTAAACAACCCCTAAAACCTAAACCCTAAAACCCAAACCCTTAACCCATAAACACTAACCAAGCAGGTATCATGCACTTTATAAATCAAAATTTGAGATACTTTCAATAAATTAGGTAACGCCATTCTATTCGATGAATATAACCATAAAGCTTGAGCATTATTCTAAATTCGCTAAACTCTAAACCCTATACAACCATAAAACCTAAACTGTAAAACCCTAAAACCCAAAACCCACAACCCATAAACCTAACCAAGCAGGTATCATGCACTTATAGATCAACATTTGAGATAACCCTAAACCCTTACAAAGGAGGTATAATGCACTTATAGATCGAAACTTGAAATACTTTTATTAAATTGCAATAACGCCATTCTATTCCATGAATATAACCATATATATAAAGCTTGAATATTATTATTGAAAATTCCCTAAACCCTAAAACCTAAACAATCATAAACCCTAAAACCCTAAACAACCCTAAACCGTAAATCATGAACCCTAAACCCCTAAACCCCAAAAGCCTAAACCCTAAACCATAAACCATGAACCCTTAAACCCTCAGCCCAAAATAAAACCCTAAACCCTAAACTTAGCCCTAGGCTATATGTACTTTGAGTGAAAACTGGGGCAGTGGGATTTTAAGCCATATTTTGTAGTAGCTTCATCACAAAAGCCATTGTTGTGCCTTAGAAAATTGAAATAACTTCCAATTCAGAAGCTTCCTTTGTAAAAAATATTTTAAATGCCAATACACACCAACTAGCAAATCTGGATAGGTTATTATAAACTATAGAAAAGATATGGCCATGACCTTGGTCATCTAGTTTGAAAGCAATGCATATTATTATATGGTACTCCATATATTGTGATACAATTTTTTCTCAGAAGTTATGAAATTTTAAGATTATATTTTTCCATGGAAACTAGCTAGTGCACATAGTGAGACACGAAGAGAGAAAATAATGGATGAATTTCTTTTTATGTTTTGTTTCTTTGTATTTTTTAAAATGGCTGAAATTAGGTGTCATTACCATTCATATCAAAAAGTTGAATTTTGCGAAACTGTCGGTGGTTCTCAAATATTTGATTACTTGGTATCTTTGAATTATTTTAAAAAGTAAAGAGCAAGGTATATCACACACTTTCTAGTTCAAAATTAGACATACTTACTTCAGATTGACAAAAAGTCATTTTATTGCATAGATTTAGCTAGAAAGTTTGGAAATTCATGAAAGTTGGGCATTGTCCATCAAATCTAGAATCTTCGTTTGAAATGCCAAGATGTAGCTATCTACCAGATATGGACACGCTATTATAAACTATAACAGAGATATGGTCGTGACCTTGGTCATATTGTATGAAAGCCTTCAAAATATATTGTTTATCAATTTCGGCAAATATGTGGAAACTCATTTATATGTTGGTAAGCATACTGCGCTGGCGTGTGGGTCTAGACGGGGCCAACATGTGAGAGTGGCCGTGTTGGAGTAGCGTACGTCGGAAGCTTCAACCTCAAAATTTCCCCATGGCACCGAAACATCCTGCGCACATCTATTCAAATATCCCGCGCATCTATTCAAATATCCTGCCCCGCTTTTTGCAAATGCAAAATTCCTCTTCTATCCCTGCTCTGGAAACAAGGACCATGGGAGTACTACAATAGTAGAGGGTTATAGGTGGTAAATGTGCATCATCCCACCTATATTCCCCCCATCGTCTCTTCCCTGCCCACACCGCTCCAACCTCGACCTTCCTCTAGTTGCTTCACCGCTGGCCCTCTCTTCCACACCGAAGCTCTTCCACTTTAGGCGCTCTTCACCGAAAATATTTCACCGACTCCCTCGCTACACCGGATCTGCTTCGCCAATGCCATCGTCTACCCTACCAGGGCTGCTTCACTGAATCATTCGTTGCTGACCCCGAAATGCCAAGCCCCCCCCCCCGCCCTCTTGCCCGTCCCACCCATCCTCGCTGCGCAGTGGTAATTTCTCTTGCCTGTTTACTATATTTTTGGTACTCGTAAGCTACAAAATCGTTAAGATGTTGCTCAATATCCTGGATGCTATTGCCATTTCGTTTGAACCCTTCATATTGTAGGCCATATCCACATCATTAGCTTCTCGCTTTATTCCCTTTCTTACATTCTCACGCTATCGGTTTAATCCTCCAACACCAACTCATAGATTCTATTCTTTCCGAGCGCTCGCACGGGTCATGCAAACAGCTCATTGAGGATCCAACACTAACAATCTGACGCCCAGCAAGGCTGAATCGTGAGGTATCCTTGTGTTACTTAGGCCAGTTTCTTGTCATATTAATTAGTTGTATAACCTGCATGCCTAATAAGTTAATAAGTCATTCTACCTAAGAACTTGCCATGACATTTGCATTCATGTTATATTGTGAATCTATGTGCGAATACTTAATTCAGAAAATGTCCATCTAGTTTGAATGATATATCTGGTCATTTTTAATGTTATATGTTGGTGTTTTCACCTACTTTAATCCTTCCAAACCAGCTACCTAGTTTGAAACATACATCTTGTAATTTTTAATGCTATGTTTTTGGTGTTTTTCAAGAGTTTTCATCCTTCCAAACCAACTAACTTGGTTTCAGATGTCATGCAGAGAAATGACAATGGAGTACAAGGACCAGATTTCCAACTGCTCTGCTCGGAATCTTCTGGCAGATTGACCAGGAGTCGCAGCTGCTCGAAAAGGAGCTACTGTTAGCCTGGATGTGCTACTGTAAGTTCATACTTACTTTAAATGATCTCTACTATTGGGATATGCTAAATGGGTATCACCATAGCACGTCCTTATTCCGGCTAACCTGGGTGGCCCATTGTTGGTACCAAGGCTTATGGCCTGCTGGGCGTCCCAATTAGACGGATCCAGAAGGGAGGTCCATGTTGGATAAAGGAAGGCTACGCATGAGTCACCGACGTACTCGGAGCCTTGGAGTGCAAGACACGAAAGACTAGTTCGTATTAGTGTAGGACGCTTTACCTTATCCGGCAAGGACCTTTCCCTATAAACCCTAGGTTCTGACGCCTTTATAAGCTGGACATGTGGGAGCCTTTAGGGTAGAACCTAGATTGCTACGTACAACGTGTAACACCCTGCACAGGGAACCTATCTCTGTAACTCGTGGTATTGCCATTATAGTGATTTATAGCAGGAGTAGTTCTGCCACCATTGTGGGACTTGAACCTGGGTAAGCTGTGTTACCTCGTACCCGCCAACTCTCCGCCTTACCCCACGTCTCTAAACACACATTGTGAGGACCCCTCCATTGCATACTCATCAGCAATACCATGACAGTTGGCACCCACCATGGGGCAAGAGGCGCTTCGAGCTCTACACCAGCCGAGGTCCAATCTCTTCGCAGGAATCGGCGACACCACAGCCATCACACGCTTTCTATTCTCCAGCAACGTCCCGATCGTCCCTCCAGATGAGTTTTGGGTGTCGGTGAAGACGAACCCTACGCGTTGCTCTGTCATCCCCTTCGGAGACATCCACATCTTCATCGGCGAAACTGACTCAGGTCCTAGCTCCTAGGAAGTCGAAAACTCGTCAAGCCCCGCCCGGACTGCCTATGAGCAGGACACGTTCGCGGAAGGATCTGGGTCATACCTCTCCTTGGAGTATGGTGGCTCGGATCAGGAAAATTCAAGGCCCACCCAAACCGACCCTGTGCAGGATATAAAGGTGGAAGGACCCCACAAATCCGCTTGTCTTCCCCGAGCATTAGAGATGCGTAGGTCACACTTTGTCAGCGGCCACCTTCGTTCTGGCCAGATGTGTTCAAAGGGACGGAGAACCTCCCCGCAAATACCTTGCTAGATGGATGAGGGTGAGGGAAACCCTAGAGGGCGACCGCACCCATGAACTCGTGTACCACTTCGTGGAAGGGCTCACACCCAGAAAACTCCTCCAGCATACCCTCCGAAGGAGACAGGCAGCGGGTCCTCTCACCCTTGGTAAGATGGTCACAGTCGTTAATGAATACACAGAAGCAATGAGGAGGCCGAGGCCACAATCGCCGCTGTGGCTGTAGGACGAAACAACAATAACAGCCCGCCTCCATCACCCTCCACATCCGCAATCGCCAACACCGAAGCCAACTCCGACTCCGTCCTTCACGCGCTATACGCCGACATCAATATGGATGGCGGCAGCTCAGATGCTAACTCGGAGGAATACTATGTTGTTATGAGGGAGATCGAGCAGGAGATCGAGAAGGAGGAGCGCGCCGAGAAGACCAACGCATCCCACCAGGTGCTAGTCGCCATTGGTAGTGTGATGGAAGAAGACTGACAGGAACATGAACGTGAGAGAGCTCTGCCCACGCCAGCGGTTACCAGAGCAATAGTAGCCAAGAAGTTTGCCGAGCCTTCGGCTCCGGCCAAGGCCTTGCCCCCTCTAGTTATCCGCCCGCAACCGGTGCAGGAACTCACCATGGCCCCCGGTACTGCTAGGCAGTCAAACCAGCTGCCAATGCCACCGACAACATCTACAGCTGGCAACCCATTGGTTATTCCTGCCGACAAGATAATCTATGGCGCACTCCACGTTGAGCCCATTACCGTCGCCCATATCCGGAGGGTTACGGAGCTTGATGAGAAGCGTGTGGTAGTCCTAGCGGAGGCCAAGTGCATTGCGGAGCAGGGCGCTAAGCTAGACGAAGACATGGCCAAGGCGCAACAATCTATTAAGGTGGCAAGAGCTATGGAGGCTGAGCACAAGCAGTTGTTGTTAAAGCAAAAGGCAAAGAAAGCACCAGCTCACATCGTCGAAGATCCCGACGTTCAGCGTAGGTTGGGATATGAGGGATCCAAGCCGGCAAAAGCCACCACGTACATTGATTCAAAGGGGAGGCAAGTAATGCCAACTCCTGCCCTCAACATCTCCATCGCCAAGACCCTCCTGGAACAGGACAGGTTTCCAGAAGTAGTTGCTCAGGTATATGACCTCGTCGTCAAGGCATGCAAGCAACAGTAAAAGGCTACCTCGCAGAGGCTTGAGTCCAACCCGGAGCTTTGCCAGTCAACGCTGAATAGCCGCAGAAGGCCAAAATCTCCCCATGACGAGGGATCACATATAGGCTCTATAGAGCGAAGGCGGAGGGAGGCGCACAAAAGGACTGACGCCATACCCATATCCTCCGATCATGGAGAAAACGCTCGTCCTCGTCGGTCACCACCTCCACCACCATCCTGGCGTCACGAAGAACCATAGCTGTGTCACCGTACAAGCATGCCACCGCCTAGGCGTCCCCAGGTCGGCATTGTTATACGCGACCAGGGAGAGCAGCCCTAGCATGCCGGAGAGCGCAGTGGTGTTGAAGGACATAGGAGCAGGTCCCACAAGGAGCTGCCACGTCCGACAAGCAACCGCGACAGGCGTGAGGAGTTGTATGAGGGAAACAACAAGAAGGCTAACCCCCCTCCTCCACCGCCACCATCGCCACCTAGCAGCCATCATGGCGGAGGACACGGTGGTTCTCATAGATTGCGCCGCAAATCCCCTCCCCATGACGGAAAAGGGAAGCAACCAGAGCCGTATGACGCACGTTCATGGCTGGACAAGGTCCAAGAAGCTCGGGAGCTCCCATACCTTGGGCCACATTGTTTTGGACCAGTAATACGGGCCACAACCTACCCCCAAGGTCTCCGGATAGACAAGACCATCAAGCCCTATGATGACACCGCCAGACCAGTTACATGGTTGCAGGACTACAGCGAAGCGATTCACATTGCAGGGGGAAACCCTAATGTAGTCGTCAAGTACCTCCCACTTATGCTCACTAGTACCGTCCTACAATGGATTGACGACTTGCTAGAGAAATCAATATGTAATTGGTTGGACATGCATGAAGCGTTCACCAAGAACTTCGAGGGTACGTACAAACGTCCCTGCATTGTTGGAGACTCATAGTGGTGCATGCAAGAAAATGATGAAACCTCTTGTGCCTACCTCTCTCGCTGGCTGGATATGAAAAATTCAGGCGCAGAAAACCTCTCTAAGGATACTGATGATACTGATGGCTACCCTCCCCCTGTTTCCCTAGTACGTTAGGTGGTCGGAGATTCCAGTCACTTGGGATAGGAAGGATCACCCAGACCTTATCCCAACAGAGAACCAGTATGCCATGGTCATCAACCCTTTGATTGACAGCACAGAGTTCACCAAGTGCCTTGTGGACAGTGGAAGCAGCATCAACATCATGTAACTGGATACACTGCACAAGATGAACTTCATAGATACCCAGCTAAGGAAGAGCAACATCATGTTCCATGGGGTTCTCCCGGCCGACAAGCGAATTCCCTAGGCTGCATCACCCTTCTGGTCGCTTTTGGCGATGTTAACAATTACCGCGAAGAACGCATGACCTTTGAAATGGTGCCTTTCAAGAGCGTGTACCATGTCATCTTTGGACGCGACATCTTCCACTCCTTCCTCGCAAGGCCATGCTCTGTCAACAACAAGCTCAAGATACCCAGACCAAACGACATCATCACCGTTGACGGAAGCTTCACCAAGGCACGGGAGTGCGAGCTCAGTGAAGCCGCCTTCGCTAAAGCAGTTCCCTATGGTAAGGAGTTCAGGGAGATCCAGAACCAGGTCGATGCCTCGAAGATGCCGGCTTCGAAGAAGCAGATCACTGCTGCCGAACCTGCATTCAAGGCCGCCATAAAGACCAAGCAGGTGGAACTTGTTGAAGGAGATTCCTCCAAGACCACCGCCATTGGCACGGACCTGGATCCCAAATAGGAAAGCGCGCTCATCAAGTTCCTCTGTGAGAATAGGGACATCTTCGCCTGGCAATCTGCCGACATGAAAGGTGTACCTAGGGAACTTGCCGAGCACAGCTTGAATATTGATCCTAATGCCAAACTGGTGGAACAACCTCTACGATGCTTTGGTGATGAAAGACGAAGGGCTATACGCAAAGAAATAGCTAGGTTACTTAAGGCTGGCTTTATCCGAGAAGTTATTCACACCCGATGGGTGGCAAATCATGTACTTGTCCCCAAAAAGGGAACCAATGAATTAAGAATGTGTGTTGATTACATCGGCTTTAACAAAGCGTGTCCGAAGGATCTGTTTGCTTTGCCTCGCATTGACCAAGTCATTGACTCGACGGCTGGCTCGGAACTTCTGTGTTTTCTCGATGCCTACTCAGGTTACCACCAAATCCGGATGTGAAAGTCGGACCAGTTGGCCACTTCATTCACCACACCCTGCGACACATATTGCTATGTCACGATGCCCTTTGGGCTAAAAACGTTGGTGCCACTTACCAGCGGACAATGTAGCGCTACCTACATGACCAAATTGGTCGCAACGTACACGCTTACGTGGACGACATCACGGTAATGTCAAAGAAATCAAACAACCTTATCGCCGACTTGCAGGAAACCTTCGACAATCTCTGGAAATACAACATGATGTTGAACCCCAAGAAGTGCATCTTCGGGGTACCTTTCAGCAAGTTGTTGGGTTTCATCATTTCGCACCACGGAATCAAGGTGAACCCAGAGAAAATCAAGGCCATCCTTGACATTAAATGTTCGACATGCCTGAAGGACATACACAGGCTCACAGGCTACATAGCAGCAGTAAGCCGGTTCATCAGCCGACATAGGGAGAAGGCTATGTCGCTCTACAAGTTGCTCAAGAAGGCGGACCAATTCATATGGACAGACAAGGCTGACACGGCACTTCAGGAGTTCAAGCGAATACTCTCCTCTCCACCAATACTTGCAGCACCGGTGTCAAGGGAGCCTATGTTAGTCTACATGGCGACAACCAGCAGAGTCTTCAACATCGTCATCGTGGTGGAGCACAAGGAACCAACGCACGAATATGGAGTTCAATGACCCGTTTACTATGTAAGCGAGGTCTTGACAGAATCCAAACAGCGTTACCCACACTACCAGAAGATAGCTTATGGAGTTTTCCTTGCTTCACGCAAGCTAAGACATTATTTCTAGGAGCACCCTATCACAGTGGTGAGCAAAGCTCCACTGTCCGACATCATCAACAACAGCGATGCTACAGGAGGAGTGGCAAAGTGGGGCATTGAACTTGCCGCCTTTGAAATCACCTACAAGAGATGTGACGCTATCAAATCACAAGCATTGGTGGATTTTATTGCAGATTGGACAAAACTGCCAGAAGACACTCATGTGCCAGCGCCAGAATATTGGGTCATGCACTTTGACGGATCAAAGCTACTCAATGGCTCGGGGGCTAGTGTATTATTACAATCACCAATAGCAGAGAATATGCAATACGTCCTGCAGATCCACTTCAATGCTACCAACAACATGGCGGAGTATGAGGCCCTCATTCACGGACTTCGTGTGGCCAAGTATATTGGCATCAAGCACATAGTTTGTTGTGGAGATTTCCACTTGGTTTCCCAACAAGTAGCTGGCACCTAGAATGCGTGGAACCCTATGATGCCGGCATATCGAGACAAAGTAGAAGAAATAGCCAAGTGCTTCAAAAGGGAGGATAATGAGGCAGCAAATTTGCTGTCAAAGCTTAGATCAGCTCGCCGACCAATTCTGCCAGGCGTTTTCCTAGAGCATTTATGGACCCCATCCGTGAAGGGAGCGGACCCCGACAACCCGAATAGAGTGGATTAGTTTGCTAACACAGTAACATTGACCTCTCCGGCTTGGACGAAACCGTTCATGGACTATCTACAAGACAGAACTTTGCCCGCAAATGAAGTCAAAAGCTGGCAAATAGTACGCAGAGCAAAAGGCTACGTCATCATTGACGACCAGCTATACAAAAGAAGTACCATAGGAGTTTTTCTTCAATGCGTTTCCCAGCAGCAAGGTATTGAAATCCTTAGAGAGATACATCTCGGAGATTGCGGGCATCACGCCGCTCCCTGATCATTGGTGGCTAAGGCCTTTCGACAAGGATTTTACTGGCTAACTGCCAAGGCAGACGCCGACAAGTTGGTACAAACATGCCTTGGGTGTCAGTTCTATGCAAGACAACCAAGTATTCCAGCTGAAGAATTGCGAACCATACCAATAACTTGGCTATTTGCAGTCTGGGGGCTGGACATGGTGGGACCTTTGCAGACAGCACCCTGTGGATTTACACACTTGCTAGTAGCAGTGGATACGTTCACAAACTGGATTGAAGCTAAACCCATTAGAAATCTTGATGGGGCAACAACCCTAAAATTTGTCCGGGATCTAGTGGTGAGATTTGGTCTCCCACATAGCATCATCACCAACAATTGCAGAAATTTGTCTCTCGGAGAAGTTGAGGAGTACTATCATGAAAAAGGCATCCGCCTTGACCTAGCATTTGTGGCACACCCACAGTCAAATGGGCAAGTCATAAGGGCCAATGGACTAATTTTGCACGGAATCAAGCCACGCTTACAGGCACCGCTACGTAGAGCATCTGGAGCCTTGGTGGAGGAATTACCATTTGTCTTGTGGAGTTTACGAACAACGCCCAACAGATCCATCCGCTTGACTCCTTTGTTCATGGTTTATGGAGCAGAAGCAGTCCTTCCATCCGACATCCTCCATGATGCACCAAGGGTTGCCGCCTACGAGGAAGATGGCGCTGAAGAATCCAGACGCCTATCTGTGGACCTACTTGAGGAAGAGCATGTGCTGGCATGCCAGAGATCCGCCGTCTACCAGCATAAGCTATGTGGATACCATAGTCGCCGTGTAAAGCATCGCTGGTTTAAAGAGGGAGATCTAGTGCTTAGACTCAAGCAGGAGAAATCACACAAACTATCCCCACCTTGGGAAGGACCGTTCATCATAAGCAAAGCATTGCTAAATGGTTCCTATTACCTCGTCGATATTCGCGAGTTGAAAGATAGGCCAAAAAATCGCAAGCGCAAGCAACATGACTTCGATGATGATTACCCAGAGACAGATCGGCCATGGAACATAGCACAGCTACGTCCCTTTTACACTTAGAATATTTATATTATGTAATAAGCTTCTTATATGATCAATGAAATAAAGCATTTGGTTCACTCATATTCTCTGAGTCTTTTACCTCCTTTAGTTGTTCATTTTTGGATCATATAAACCCTTTATGCACAACTTTGCATTTGCACTTGTGAAAATTCCGCCTACGGGCATTAGCTTAAGTTTTCTGGTCTACACGTTTTCTGAAGTTTTTATGTGGATTCCGGAGTAGTGACTTCTCGACAACCAAAACTAGCGATTTTGCTCTTAGGTTCTTGATGGTGCTATTAAGCATCATCACCCGAGGGCATAGTTCTGTGTTGTGAGTCTTCCATCTCACGAAAGGTCAAGCATACGAACCAGAATAATGGATAAGCCAGCACTTGCTTAAAAAATATACATATGTTGGAAACAGATAAGTAGCAGGAAACTTGAGTACACGTTTTTACGCCTTAACTAAACACATAATTTTTTCCGCATACACGGTGCAGATATACATTTAATACAAATATTGTTTTTCATGGCTCTGCTGCAGGGGACTTCATGGTAATAGGAACGGGATAGCTCATCAACCTCGAAAGGAGATGGGCTAGAATACTCAGACGAAGCCATGTCTTCATCAAGAATCTTAGCAGGCACGAAGACATCCGCACTGACCATCTTGGCGACCCTGGTGTCGAAACCGACAAGGGAATTCCAAATAGCTTCGCTATCAATTTCTTTCCCTTCCTCGTCCAGCTTGGGAAAGCCGGAGGTCACCAGATTGATGTCGGCATTGTCGTAGTGTGTCTTGACCAAGGATAAGGTCATCCTTGCACCAGCCCGGACGCAAGAGGCTTTCCAGTCCTTGACTTTCTCGGGGGCTCAGTGCAAGATTTCCGAGTACTTGGCCGCTAAGTCTGTTGCCTTGATGTTGATTACTAGAGGCTGGGCTATCTCCTTGGCCTAGGCAATGGCGGTGCTGACGAAGTTGCCAGCAAGCATCATGCACTCCTTGGGATCCGGAGAACCTTCACCCAAGTTGGCCAAGCCAATGGGAGCTGCGGTTTGCATAGGATACAAGGAGCATGAGTATAAAAACATCAAATGTTTATCCAAAGTACAAAATTTACCAAGACGGGGGAAAGTTACTGAAGATTCTTATCTCTGCGTGCTTGCATGTCTCCACCAAGACGTCCCGCTCCTTCTGAATTGTCTTGTACACCTCAAGGTTCCTCACATTCTGCTCTTTGGCAGCTTGGATCTGTTCCTTGAGTTGTGCAAGTTTGTTCTTCAGGCGCTGCATCTCGGTGTCGGCAGACTCTCCCTGCTCATGGCCCTTGACAGCATCATCCAGGTCTTTCTTCAAGATTTTGTTCTCATTGTCGAGCACTTGGATATGCTTAGATTGCTCGACGATGCCCTTGGCTTTGGCAATGGCCTCTGTAAGACGAAAAATGGAATGCATTATGAGAAGACGGTGGAAATTAATCCATGAGGAAAAGTAAGGAGCTGTTAAAAGAAACAAACTCTGGCTATTTTTGATATGTTGCTTCAGGAAGGCTGTTTTACCCTGTTCAAGGTCCAGTTCCTTCCGCAAAGCAGCAAACCTCTCATTGGCGGTGATCCTTCGTTTATTCTCATTCTGCAAAAAGTAAACATGCTTAGTTTCTCTAGAGCATCTAGTCGGAACTATCTGGTTTCAACTACATGCTCGGGGCCTACAGTATAAGATTTTAATCAGCATGTATGGCACTCTTAGAGCGTCTAGCCGGAAATTTTCTAAGTTTCTGCCTAGACGCTCGGGGGTTACACTATGAATTTCTACTCTTAGTTCTTTGGAGCACTCAGGCCAATAACTTTTGTTTATCCTCCTAAGAGCTCGGGGGATACAGAGGGATATATTACACAAAGTAAAAGAAGTAAAGTTTAAAAAACTTACAATGGCAATACGCTTGAGATTGTTGGCTAGGTTGGCATATGCAGTATGGAAGATGTCGAAATTGTTATACATGGCGTCTGCCTGTGCAATGAAGTCATCCAGGCACAACATCGGAGGAGTCACAGTCAGACGAGGTGTTGAAGCCAGAGGCATGGATAATGCCCTAGCCACCTGTTGCATTTTCAGAACAGTTGATGGCTCAGAGCTCCCACCTTATCTGTTTCTACAAGTACCTCCACCTCCACTCTTCCATTACTTGCTTCCCTTTCTTGGTGGCATCCTTAGCCGGAGCTTCATCCACTTTGGAGGAAGTGCTCTCCTGCGTTGCCTGACCGCTGGGAGCAACATCCGCCTCGACAGAGCCTGAGATATCAAAGATTGGATTGACATCTGTCTCCATGGAGGAGATCTCAGGGATGGCAGGGGACGAAGGCCCAGTGAGGCCGGTAGAGGGCTTGGTGGCAGGAGTAGGGGAGCGGTAGCGAGAGAGGGCTTTGCGGCCACATCTCTGGTCAGCATGTCACGAATGTTTTTTACCCTCTAGCATCTCTGGAGGATCGCTTCAAACTAGCACCAGCTTTCCTCCTGAAACGTACAAAGTATAAGTACAAGAGTTGAAAAAAGGTATGGGCTAAAAGTACAAGCCGGAGAATGAATATACTTACTCCACGGCAGGAGCCTTGGTGAGGGGAATGCCGGTGGATTTCTTATTCTCCGCCTCTAAGGCGGAGGTGGATCATCTGGAGACTCCACTCTCCGATTTCTTCTTCTTCTTGGCCTCGGTAGCAGCATTAGAGGTGGAGCTCTTCTGCTTTCGCTCTGCCGGAGCTGGCTGGTCCTTGGGGGTATCATCGTCAGACACCACATGGATATCCTTCAGCTTGGGATCATAGACCTGGGAAGCCATATGATCTTCCGCCAAGGTCACCAGCTGAGAAACAAAGGAGTTTTAGACTGACAACTTCAAGACGGAAAAACATTAGAATATATAATGAGCAACAAAGGAAACAATAGTTACCTCTTGGCATTTGTCGTGTCACAATCGAACATGTCATAGGTGATCTTGAAGCCGCGCTTCCTGTCCTTCACCTTGACGATGTCCTTTAGCCGGAGTTTTACAGAGTCTGTGGAGAAGTTATCCCGTGAAATACGCATGGGATCCCTCCTGTCTTGGGTGTACTTGCACATCAACTCGGCGCGATGCTACAGAGGCTAGATCCGCCTAACAAACCAGCACATGGCCAGGTCCAAGCCCGTCAGACCTCCATCCACGAGCCATTCAATCTGCCTTACGGTGCGGTTGGCCTCATCGTCGGATGGAAGGGAGGCTAGGGTCCGCCAGGCAGGCACTTCGGCGGTGGCTCCGTCGACAAAGTCGGGATACGTCTCAAGGCGGTCAAGCAGGGGAATATCTGGGCCATAGAAATGCTAGTTCTTGCATGACTCATGCCCTACGATGTCGGGGAAGCGCCGGCTAGGCCGGATCTTAAACATAATGGTTCCACAAATCCACAATTCGTCCTTGGACTCTATAAACTCTCTCTTGACGGTAAAGAAGTATACAAACATATCTAATCTATGTTTGATGCCTAGAAATCCTTCGCACAAAGCTACAAAGTTACTAAAGACAAGGATGCTATTCGGGGAGAGGTTGTGGCGAAGTACCCGGAAGTGCCGGAGTACGTCCAGGAAGAAGTCGGAGACTGGCAGGCTTACCCCTTGTACCAGCTGAGCTTTGAGGTACACCTTCTCTCCGGGTTGGGGAGAAGGAGCCACCTCACCGACCGGCGCCGGCCACCAGACCAAATCCTTCGCCGCGGGGAGATACCCCTCGGTGACTAGTTCTTGCAAATCTTTGACGAAGAGGTCAGAGCCCCTCCACACTCCCTTGTGGGATTCATTGTCCTCTTTAGCGGCATCTGGCACCGCCCATTCTTGGTCCTCGCCAGTGGTTTCCACCATGGCGGTGACAGGGACAACAACCCCACTCCGGTGGGACCGGCACTCCCTAAGATAGCTCCGGAGTAGCCTCGGGGGTCGCCGTCATCAAAGGGATGGAGCTGCTAGAGGCCATTGTGATGCTAGGAGTGGGTGGAGAATAAGGAGGCTCTGGCTAGGGTTTTTCGATAAGGAGCTCGGACAGGCGTGTAGCTGGAGGAAGATGAAGACGAGGGAGCAAATGCAGGTAAAAATAAAATAACCTAGCCACGGTGAAAATATATAGACCCCGCGTCAAGATTTGTGCAAAAGGATCGGATGGACAGAGCGTTGCTGACGTGGAGATGAACATGCGCGGTAATGTCGCCACGTCCTTCATCTTTGCCGCTTTATCGTTTCAGATTTCGCTTGCGTAAAAATAGTTGATTATTAATTCCCTGCCTTCTGTGAGTTTCGAGGTAGCGTAGGATGTACCCTACGTCATCCTCCTGACAGTTGTAGTGAAGAGTCATGTCTGAAGATTCCATTGATGGCGTAAATGCTCCTGCTCTGGAAACAAAGACTCAAGGAATCTTCGGCTACATTGCGAAGCCAGAGAGGATTGCAGGGTTCTTTGGAAGATCTTTGAGATATTGCTTGACAAATTGTTGGCATCACCTAGATGGAGCATTCATGATAAATGGGCAAGACGGCGCAAGATTTCAAAGTCCTCTGTGGGCTATTGTTGGGGATATGCTAAATGGGTATCACCATCGCACGTCCTTATTCCGGCTAACCCGGGTGGCCCATAGTTGGTAGCAAGGCCTATGTCCTACTGGGCGGCCTAGTTAAACGGATCCAGAAGGGAGGTCCATGCCGGATAAAGGAAGGCTACGTAGGAGTCACCGACGTACTCGGAGCCTTGGAGTGCAAGACACGAAAGACTAGTTTGTATTAGTGTAGGACTCTTTACCTTGTCCGGCAAGGACCTTTCCCTATAACCCTAGGTTATGGAACCTTTATAAGACGGACATGTGGGAGCCTTTAGGGCACAACCTAGATTGCTACGTACAACATGCAACACCCCGCACAGCGAACCTATCTCTGTAACAATACGTATTGCCATTATAGTGATTTATAGAAGGAGTAGAGTTCCACTACCGTTGTGGGACTTGAACCTGGGTAACCTGTGTTACCTCATACCCGCCAACTCTCCGCCTTACCCCACGTTTCTAAACACGCACTATGAGGACCCCTCCATGGTGTACTCATCGGCAATACCACAACATCTACTTTATATAATACTACTTGTTTCCCTTCTTCTTTGTTTTAACCTCTTTCACCATATTTTAGCAGACTGTAGTTAAAACCCAGCAGGAGTCCTTGGAAGGCAGGACTGAAAGTTCTGATCCCTCGTCCCATTCATCCTCCCATTGCATTTCCAAAGCAAACAACTTACTTAATAGTCCACCTAGAACAACTCCTGCAGGTGATAAATATATAACGGTTGTATTGCATGCAGAACGAAAGGGTGTAGCTGCTCTTAGATCTGTAGCTGAAATGTTGAAGAAGAGTACAGATGATAAATTGAAGCGAATCGCCATGTACCAATCTCTTATTGATGGTACTGACACATTGTAATCTTTTGGAATTACGATCTTGTTGTATAACTTGTTGTAACAAACTTTTATTGTTGTGTAATAAGTAGTTTTAATTTCTGCTTGTTTATTAATTGTTGTCTTGATATTCACCTGTTCTATGAAAAGTAGGCACTAGCAAAAAAGGCTGAAACAGTAATAGGTCGGAGCAGTAGCATGTCGAACATTGAAACAACATGCGCATGGACGACCCAAAACGCCCAGAACAGTAAAAGGCTAGAACAGTAAAAGGCCAGAACAGTAAAAGGCCAGAATAGTAAAAGGCCAGAATAGTAGAAGGCCAGTACAGTAAAAGGCCAGTATAGTAAAAGGCCAGAACAGTAAAAGGCCAGAACAGTAAGAGGCTATAACAGTAAGAGGCCAGAACAGTAAAAGGCTCGAATACTAAAAGGCTAGAAGAGTAGAAGGCCAGGATAGTAAAAAGGCTAGAACAGTAGAAGACCAGAGTAGAGAAAAGGCCGGAATAGTGAAAGGCTGGAACCGCGAAAGGTATCAACAGCAAAAGGCCAGTACGGTGGCAGGCCAGTACAGTAACAGGCCGAATAGTGCCGGCTTGAATAGGCAAAAGCCCAAACACAAAAGGGCCTAAACAGTAATGGGTCGAAATTCCTAACAGGCTAGAACAATATCAGGACTGAACAGTAAAAGGCTAGATTGGCAACAAGCCTGAACAGTGTCGGGCCATCTTGGTGCAGGCCTCAAGTGGCAGCATAGTGTTGGGCTAACCTAGGCCTTATATAGGCCAAAACAGTGTCGGGCCCGAAAGTTTACGGGCCGCTACCGGCTGCGGTACTAGGCCTAGACATTGCAGGACTAAATAGTAAAGGGTTGTGTTCCTATTGGGATCTCCACATGGGCCGGCCCATTTAGTTATTAGTAGGCCTTGGTTGGTCCTGGCTTCCACCACGGTTTCTACGACCGTTAACGGTGGTAACCGGACATTAACGGCGGTTGCCACGTGTCAGGTTGCGTGATGTCAGCTGTAATCGCGGCTAGCAAACAGATCTACGACAGAACAAGTTTTCATGGCCGAAGGGTGCGATCTGTCATAGTCGGAAAAAACCCGTGGTTGATTCATTTGTGACGGGTCTTTTACCATGAAGGGCATCCATCACGGAAGACTTTTTAGCCACGAAAAATGGGCCTTCATCCATGAAAATCGTCCGTTGTAAAAGCCAACTTTTCTTGTAATGAATTCTTTTCTCTAGAACACATTTGCTACAAATGGTGTCGGTATCCCTTAAATGTGTCACCCTACGGTTCGCGAATAATGCAGACATGATCGAGACCCTTCTCCGATCAATAATCAGTAGCAGGACCTAGAGATCCATACTGACTCCTACACATCCAACGATGACTTCTGTGATCGTGAGAACCTTTAACGCTAGTAACTAAATCCCTTTGTCTCATGATATATTACATGTCCGAGATTCGATCATCGGTATCTCAATACCTAGTTTGATCTCATTACTGATATGCACTCTTTTCTAGTTCCCGTGATATAACATTATAGTTATCACACCACTTGCTTGCAAGCTATCTCAATGTGATATCACCGAGAGGGCCCAGTGTATATCTATCTGTCATCAGGATGGACAAATCCCACTCTTGATCCATGAGTCTCTACATAACATCTTCGGAGTATCTGAACCCACCTTTATAGTCACCCTGTTACGGTGTGACATTTGATGTTATCAAGTTACTCTTCTAGTATTAGTGATTGACATGATCTCATTATCTAAGGACTAGAATTACTTCGTATGATGTTATAGAAATTAAACATAATGACTTTGATCGTATTGCTATACTTCGGATGAATGTTCATCACATCATTCCACTAATGTTGTGATCTCGTTATTAACAACATCCAATGTCCATGATCAGGAAACCTTGATCATCGTGTTAATCAACGAGCTAGTTTATAAGAGAGGCATAACTAGGAACCCTTTATTTGTTTATTAAACACACATGTATTAACGTTTCCAATCAATACAATTATAGCATGCAAAATAAACATCTATCATGTACTTGGAATACGATAATAACAACTTTATTATTGCCTCTTAGGGAATATTCTCTTCAGTCTCCCACTTGCACTAGAGACAATAATCTAGTTTACATAGTGATAAATCTAACACCCATGGAGTTCTGGTGTTGATCATGTTTTGCCCTAGGGATAATTTTAGTCAACGGATCTGCTACATTCAGATCTGTATGTACTTTACAAATCTTTATATCTCCATCATCGACATGCTCGCAGATGGAGTGAAATTAGCGCTTAATATGCTTGGAATTCTTGTGAGACCTTGGTTCCTTGGTGTTGGCTATGGCTCCAATGTTGTTACAATAGATCACCATTGGGTCCAACGCACTAGGAACCACACCTAGTTCAATTATGAACTCCTTCATCCAAACCGCTTCCTGCGCCGCTTCTGAAGCAACAACATATTCTGCCTCCATTGTTGATCCCTCTACCACAGGTTGTTTGGAGCTCCTCCAACTAATTGTTGCTTCATTCATGAGAAATACGTATCCAGATTGAGACTTAGAGTCATATGGATCAGTGTCAAAGCTAGCGTCGACATCACACTTAGCGAACATCTCTTCTTCACCTCCATATACAACAAACATTTCCTTAGTTCTTCTTAAGTACTTAAGGATATTCTTGACCGCTATCCAGTGTTCCAAACCTAGATCATATTGGTACCTATTAGTCAAACTAATAGCATGTGCCACATCCAGTCTTGTTCATAGAATGTCATACATTATTGAGCCTATGGCTAAAGCATAGGGGATCTTATCCGTTACCTCTCTTTCTTCCATCGTAGCCGAACTTTGAGTCTTACTCAATGTCTTGCCTTGCAACATAGGTAAGAACCCCTTCTTACTTCCGTATATTTTAAACTTCTTTAAAATCTTATCAAGGTATGTACTTTGTGATATCCCAATTAGGCATCTTGATCTATCTCTAGATCTTAATGCCTAATATGTATGATGCTTTAACAAGGTCCTTCATCTAAAATTTGCTATTTAGATAACTTTTAACACTGTTTAAAAGATCTATATCATTTCCAATCAATAATATGTCATCCACATATAATATTAGAAATGCCACATTGCTCCCACTCACATTCTTGTAAATACAAGCCTCTCCATAAGTTTGGACAAATCCAAACTCTTTGATCACCTCATCAAAGCGAAGATTCCAACTCTAGGATGCTTGCTTCAGTCCATAGATGGATCGCTGAAGCTTGCATACCTTGTCACCATCCTTAGGATCGACAAAACCCTTTGGTTGTATCATATACAACTCTTCTTCAATATTACCATTGAGGAACGCAGTTTTGACATCCATCTACCATATTTCATAATCGAATATGCAGCAATTGCTAACATAATCCTAACCGACTTTAGCAACACTGTGGGAGAGCAAGTCTCATCATAGTCAACTCCTTGAATTTATTGAAACCCCTTTGCGACAAGTCGAGCTTTATAGATTATCACATTACCATCAGCATCAGTTTTCTTCTTGAAAATCCATTTATTCTCAATGGCCTTTTGGTCATGAATTAAGTCCACCAAGTTCCAAACCTGGTTTTTGTACATGGATCCCATCTCGGATTTCATGGCTTTTGGCCATTTGTTGGAATTCAGGCTCATCATTGCTTCTTCATATGTCACAAGGTCATCAATTCCATCTACCATGAAATTCACGACAGGATTTCCGTACAGTTCAGGAGCTGCATGTGTCCTGCTTGACCTGCGAGGTTCGATAGTGTCCTCTTTCGGAGTTTCATGATCTTTATCATTAGTTCCTTCTTCATTCGGTGAAGTCAACTCCGAAACAATTTTTTGCGCTGCACCACTCGCTGTTTCATGAAGAGAAGGTACAATAACCTCTTTGAGTTCTACCTTCCGACTACTCACACCTTTTGCGAGAAACTCTTTCTCTAGAAAGGATCCATTCTTGGCAACAAAAACCTTGCCCTCGGATCTGTGATAGAAGGAATACCCAATTGTTTCTTTAGGGTATCCTGTAAAGATACATTCTTCCGCTTTGGGTTCTAGTTTATCAGGCTGAAGTTTCTTCACATGAACATCACATCCCCAAACTTTAGGAAATGACAACTTAGGTTTGTTTCCAAACCACAATTCATACGGTGTCTTTTCAACGGATTTAGATGGTGCCCGATTTAAAGTGAATGCAGCGGTTTCTAGTGCATAACCCCAAAATGATAGTGGCAAGTCAGTCACAGACATCATAGATCAAACCATATCCAATAAAGTACGATTACGATGCTCCGACACACCATTATGTTGTGGTGTTCCAGCAGGCATGAGTTGTGAAACTATTCCACACTCTCTCATATGTGTGCTAAACTCGTAACTTAGATACTCACCTCCATGATCGAACCACGGAAATTTGATCTTTCTATTACGATGATTTTCCACTTCATCTGAAATTCCTTGAACTTTTCAAAGGTTTCAGACTTGTGTTTCATCAAATAGATATACCCGTATCTACTTAAATCATCCGTGAAAGTAACAAAATAACGATATCCACCATGTGCCGACACACTCATTTGACCACATACATCAGTATGTATGATTTCCAACAAATATGCCGCCCGGTCCATTGTACCGCAAAAAACAGGGTTGTAGTCATCTTGCCCATAAGGCATGGCTCACATGTATCAAAAGATTCAAAATCAAGTGATTCCAAAAGTCCATCAGAATGGAGTTTCTTCATGCGTTTTACGCCGATATGACCTATACGGAAATGCCACATATCTACAGATATATCATTATCAAGTTTAATCCTTTTAGCATCAACATTCTGAATATGTGTATCACTACTATTGAGATTTAACAGAAATAAACCATTCATCATAGGTGCATGACCATAAAAGATATTATCCATATAAATCGAACAACCATTGTTTTTGGATTTAAACGAATAACCACTTCACAATAAACACGATCCGGATACAATGTTCATGCTTAGTGCAGGCACCAGATAATAATTATTCAAATTTACAACTAATCCCGACAGCATATGGAGAGGCAGCGTTCCAACGGCGATCACATCAACTCTTGATCCATTGCCAACACACATCGTGACCTCATCCCTTGCTAGTTGTCGCTTGTTCCGCAGCCCTTGGTTCGAGTTACATATATTAGCAACCGATCAAGTATCAAATACCCAGGTGCTACTGCGAGTACTAGTCAAGTACACATCAATAACATGTATATCACATATACCTTCGTTTTCCTTGCCGGCCTTCTTGTCCGCCAAATACTTGGGGCCATTGCGCTTCCAATGGCCAGTCCCCTTGCAATAATAGCACTCGGTATCAGACTTAGGGCCAGCTCGGGATTTCTTTTTAGGCGTGGCAATAGATTTGTCGCCCTTCTTTCCCTTTCGTTTACCCTTCTTGTCTTTCTTGAAACTGGTGGTCTTATTGATCATCAACACTTGATGCTCTTTCCTGATCTCCACTTCTGCAGTCTTAAGCATTGATAGAAGCTCGAGGAGAGACTTCTTCATGCCCTGCATGTTATAGTTCATCATGAAGCTCTTGTAGCTAGGTGGCAGAGATTGGAGAACACGATGTATGCCTAA
Source organism: Avena sativa (assembly GCA_916181665.1). Lineage (NCBI taxonomy): Eukaryota > Viridiplantae > Streptophyta > Magnoliopsida > Poales > Poaceae > Avena > Avena sativa. The sequence goes on from OV702289.1 coordinate 600,128,318, forward strand.
GTCAATGGGAATCTTTATTCCCAAGGACACAAGCTTATCGGCGTACCTAGACATTTTGAGTACGTGCTCACTAACGGAGTTGTTCTCTTCCATCATGCAGCTAAAGAACTTTTCAGAAGCATCATAACTCTCTACGGCAGCATGGGTATTGAAAATCATTTTAAATTCACCCATGGTATCGAAGGTATTGCCATTTTCGAAATGCTTTCGAACTTCTGCCTCTAGCCCATACATTATGCTGCAATGAACTAAATTGTGGTCCTCCTGACTAGTCAAATAGACATTCTTTTCTTCGTCTGGGGCATCAGGAGCTGGTGGCGGGCCTAGCGATGCTTCTAGAACATATTGATTTTGTGCAGCAGTGAGGAGAATCCTAAGATTCAGGGCCCATTTGGTAAAGTTGCTACCATTCGTCACAAGTTTCTCTTTCTCCATGAACACATTGGAATTAAAAGCAGGTGGTGTCATCTACAATAGAATTTGTGAAGTTTATTTAGACTAAGTTTATGATAGACTGAGTTCAACTAATCCAAATTATGAATGAACTCCCACTCAAAAACAACATCCCTCGTGTCTTTTTGGTGATTACATGAACCAAATCCACTACACCAAGTCCGATCATCACGTGAGTCGGTGTAGCTTCAAAGGCGAGCATCTATATGGGCATCATATATCAACTATATGAATCATGCCTAACCTTCTGGTTAGTGTTCCGAGGCCATGTCTGTATATGCTAGGCTCGCCAAGTAAGAACCTTAGTACTCGCGTGTGTAAAACTGTCTTACACCCGTTGTATGAAAGCGTAGAGTCAAAAACAACCGATCATCACGTGATGTCTTGAAACAACGGACTTCCTTAATGGTGCATACTTTAGGAATAACACATTTTTATCTTGATATCTAAAGGACGGATCATCTTATAATGCTACTAAAGATCCAAACAAGCAATATAAGATGCAAACATCATATGCATAAAGTGAAATGATATGGTTCTTGCACTTGATCACTATCATGTGCATCGTGGTATGATCTTTATCATTCCTTTGTGTGTAAGGCCAAGGTTTATGGAACTTACACATTAGGTATGCTATAATTTCCAAGAGTATCAACTATACTTCAAATTATAACATTACCATATCATGACACTAGCCCAACAACAATGTAAACTAGACGCTTATAATTTATCAATTACAAGTTTTACGTGGTTTAGGGCTTTCGAAGGTACCTATGAACATGGAACCACAACGATGATAATCAAATTATTAACAACTCGTTGTAAATCACATATTGACTATAGTAGGAGAGACAGACACCCGCTAGCCACTTATGCAAAACTAGTTGCATGTCAAGTGTGGAACAGGTCTTATATGCGAGGACATGTAAAGTTAGTCTGGGCTGCTTCATCCCACTATGCCACCAATATCCAAAATACATATAAGATGCAATAACATGATCATCATCGCCCACATACTCTTATGTGTTCTAACCGAGCAAAGCATCTACGCATAGATCAGGCTCTGATACCACTATTGGGTTCACAGCATAGAAAACAAAAATATTCCTATGATGGGAACTACTAAGCACCAAGATCTATCTACCTAGATACAAGCAACGGGTGGATATACATTCATAGAGAACATACCCTTGAAGACCGACAAAGTGTAACGAGATTGGACTCGTGGATGATGTAGTTGATCGCTTGCCGATACAAAGATCGAGAGGAAGTCCTAGCGTCGCAAATCAGCAGCACATCCGTGATCGCACAAACATCCGGTCCACCGAACAACCTCTACCTCCTCACTCAAGCAATGCAGCGGAAGCAGCAACTCCTTCCAGACGAAAATCCACCGGGAACATGTATCTCGGTAATCCGAGACCATGGGGGAATAATTCTAGAGGGGGAGAGAGATCCTTCACGAGGAGGTGTACTTTGAGAGGAGGAGAGGGGGGCCTTTTATAGGGGAGAGGCAGCCCCTCTCCATGGCGGTGACCAAGGGGAGGTGCCCCCACCTCTTTCTCATTCATGTGGTGGATGCTCCACTCACATAAACATGCCTACACTCATACTCCCACTCACATGCATTAAATTTCCACCAAATTTAATAAAACTCATTTTATTTATTTTATTCAGAACTTTGTTAATTACTTTAATTAACAAACATTCGCATAAAAACCCCTGCAATATTTCAATATCACATGTAGAACTAATTTTAGCAATTTCACCCAAAAAATTCAGGTGTCCGTTGAAATAATTCTAGCTCTTTGCAATTCTTTTTTCTGGAACACATTTGCTCCAAATGGTGTCGGTATCCCTTAAGTGTGTCACCCTACGATTCACGAATAATGCAGACATTATCAAGACCCTTCTCCGATCAATAATCAGTAGCAGGACCTGGAGATCCATACTGAATCCTACACATTCAACGATGACTTCTACGATCGTGAAAACCTTTAACGCTAGTAACTAAATCCCTTTTTCTCGCGATATATCACATGTCCGATATTTGATCATCGGTATCTCAATACGTAGTTTGATCTCGTTATTGATATGCACTCTTTTCTCGTTCCTGTGATATAACATTCTAGTGATCACATCACTTGCTTGAAAGCTATCTCAATATGATATCACCGAGAGGTCCCAGAGTATATCTATCCGTCATCAGGATGGACAAATCCCACTCTTGATCCATGAGCCTCTACATAACACCTTTGGAGTATCTAAACCCACCTTTATAGTCACCCTATTACGGTGTGACGTTTGATGTTATCAAGTTACTCTTCTAGTATTAGTGATTGACATGATCTCATGGTCTAAGAACTAAAGTTACTTTGTATGATGTTATAGCAATTTAAACACAATGACTTTGATCGTATTGCTATACTTCGGATGAATGTTCATCACATCATTTAACCAATGTTGTGACCTCGTTGTTAACAACATCCAATGTCGATGATCAGGAAATCTTGATCATCTTGTTAATCAACGAGCTAGTTTATAAGAGAGGCATAACTAGGAACCTTTATTTGTTTATTAAACACACATGTATTAACGTTTCCAATCAATACAATTATATCATGCAAAATAAACATCTATCATATACTTGGAATACGATAATAACAACTTTATTATTGTCTCTGGGGGCATATTCCCTTCCGCTCGAAGGTGAACTTGGACTTCCATGGATGGTCGCCGGACTTCTTCTTTTGAATGTCAACAACAACCGGATCTCCTTCCACAGCATTTACTTGCCTCGAGTGGTACCGAGGTTCATGCTGGTCAGCCGCACGCTTACCTTGATAGTGGTTGTTGTTGTCTTGCGGTCATCTAGAAGAGTCGACATTATTGCCATGATCCTTGCCTTGCTTGTCTCTAGCCGGCTCGGTCGCAACTAGTCAGCCCTCATTTCTCACTCGTAGGGACTTCTTCATTGTCGAGTCGGCTATGGCATACTTATCCTCCATGGTCATCAGCTCCTCCATGGTGACCGGTTCATCACAGAGCAGCCGGTGATGAAGTAAGGTGCCCCCGCGGCATCCGTCTATGAAGTAGCTGCGGTGACCCAGCATACCACTGCATGATGTACTACACTATAGTTGTTGACATAATACCAATGAAACATCGTTCACTAGTATTACATCTCTCAGAGTGGTACAACAGAAACACAATAGGTCCAAGACATGACTATAGATTACAACTCGACTCTTTACAAAAGATCCAGAGAACACTCTAGGTTAAAGGGTAAGAAAACAACTTCTTACAAAGAAGAACAAAAATAACAACTCAGAACTATCTTGTGACTAAGACTAGTATCTAAACTACTTGGCTTGTGATTGTTGCTATTGTAATGCTCTAGAAAAGTAGGTTTTATGGCTAGATAATATACTCCTATCTAATCAAGAACTTCGTCTTCACTTCAGTTGATGTATATGTTGACTCCATTGACTTTCTTGAAGAGCTTGAGCTTTCAATGAGGTTTTCTTGAGTATAAGTTGGTTCAGAGGTTGTATTCTTTGACTTTAGAACCTAGCAAGGGTTAAGAAGGTATGGTTGAGTACGAGCATACTCAACAAGTTCACTAAAAAGGAGTGTTTGATGCACTAGCTACAGCCACAGACCATAGGTCGTAGGCTATGCAGGTTTTTGTAAACATTTCTTCAAAGGTTGCTTTTTATTCTGAAAAGCTATGTTCGTTAGCCTTCACATGTTTACCAGAACTTCATGGAGTTCCTTTCCTACCGTGTTCGTAGCTCCTTCCCAGAACAGGGAGTAACATGTCACAGTTCTTACACTCTGCAGAGGTGCGTTGCCTTACCCATAAGAGACCTTAGCCTTGTTGCACAACCAATTCATGACCTTGTCCATACTTCCTTGGTATGGGGCCCAGTCTAAGATCCAAGCCAATCACTGCCCTCTCCGTGACCCTGCATGAAGAAATGACCCCTCAGGCCAAGCCATACCACTGTTAAGCCCCTTTGTTGGACCAGCTATAACTCTTATAGGCCCCTTAAGATTCTATGAGCCGGTTGTGTCCTGGCAAGTTCCATAAAGGTCCGACTATACCTCCGACAGCCGCTCACAGATAGTCTAGATACCAATATCATGGGGAACTAAGGGGTCCCAACCATGTGCTGGATTCCTCATGAGAAATCTACGGCCACACGATAAGTTCATCCGTCCATGCAAAAGGAAGAAGATACAGCTGACTTTCCCATCCCATTCAAAGTCTTGCGGTTAACGCTTAATATATGACGCTCACTGGCGACATTGGTTGTTAAGTCCTAGATATTATGTTCTTTACCGCTATAAATATATCCGTAGATTATTACCATTTGGTAAATAATCCATAATCATATTATTATGAAAATAGTGTTTTTAGACCTTTTTGAAATGCAGGTGATGACAACATTTGAGTTACAAGTATTTGATAGGAAATAACCAAAGGACATGAGCAAGTGTGAACTTGCCTTTTGTGATTACAAGATTATGCACTCACGATCTTCGAGACAATGGAAGATCCAGAATTTGTAAATAACATCATTGGTCCAGTAAGGACTAATGTTTAAAGAAGCAAGATGAAATTATTCATAAGAAATGTAATGCAATTTGATAAACTCGAATCCCCGAAATAATCATCTATGATTTAGGGTTTGGAAACTGGGAATGGTTTCATTAGAATGTGTTTCCCTTTAAGATATGGTTTACACTTGTGCTTCTTATTAAGACTTGTGAGAGCGTGTGAAACAACTTGCGGGTACAATAAAATAACATGTGATAATAAGGTACCCTAGTCTTTGATAAATGATTAAAAACTTATATTATACAAGTTTTTTATTAAAACTTCAAAACTTATGGATATGATTAAAGCTCATTTGTAATAATTATTCTAAAAGAATAACTTTTGAGGAAAATTTTACTTTTACTAAGAAAAAGTATTTAAATTTGAAGTTTAACATTTTTAAGGTTTCTTATTAACTATAATTATCAAAGAGGAAAGTATTACTATATTTAAACAATCACAACACATGTAGTGGAGACTTATATGTCTAGAATACAAGATGGTACTATATGTTGTTTATTTCACAATGCTTTATAAAGCTGGAATAAAAGCAGTATTGCTTTTATTTGAGTAGTGTTTTTTAATATTATAAGTGGATGAATTAATGTTAGCTACTTAGGAAGTAGGGAAAATATTTTAGGAATATAAAGATGGGATCACTTAAACTGCTTAAGAATTATCTTTAGGTTTTGAATACCTTCATAAACTTGTAAGATAATTTGATGGTGTAAAATTTTAATTTTTCAAAATATCAATGGTGAGGCTTTTATATTTAGTAAAATCATTTTAGGAAAATAATATATATTTATTTTAGAAGGATAATCTGAGAAATTTCATTTAGGATGTTTTGGACTATTTTTAATCCATACTAATAACATTTAAGACTACCTTTATTATTAGAACTTTAAATTACAAATATTTGCAATATTTATTATCATTTTATGAGTTAATGATAAAATAAATAGGTGTAGACTCAAGTTAAAAGAGTATTAAAATTTTATTTACTTCAAAAGGGGACCATTATATTTTTAGCATGTAGCTCTTATTTTTGTGATCATTTTATATGTATGTTTATGATTTTTATAAATTTTATTACCTTTTAAACACTTAATAACTAATAATTATTTAGCTAAATGACCTAATAATATATGATTATAGTTTATAATTATATATTTTGTCTTTCTAAGAATTTTGATATGTTATACTTATTTTTCTGATTTTAAATAATAAAATATGCCCTTTTAAGTTTTATCACTTAATAGAATATAATAATATATCTTATTTAGGTTATAATACAAAATATGATATTAGATTTAAATAGTAGATTTCATTTTTCTAAAGATTTTGGTATATAGCACATATTTTCCTGAATTGTAATATAAAAGTTAGTGAATTTATAAGATTTAATCATTTTCTAAAAATAAATTCTAAATAAATAAATACTTTTTACACCGAGACCTAATCTAGCCCAGGTCACTAACCAATAGGGTCAGGGCCACGTCAGCTGCCACCTCAGCGAAGTGGTCTAGCCTCGGTTTGACTTCTGTTGACCGGCGCATAGTGATGTGAGCACGACATCGTGATGACGTCAATGCGGCCACCACCGCAAGATCGTGGTTGCCGGCGGTGATCTATAGTGTTCTAGCAAGCGCTATGGGTGTGCTGGAATGAGGAGGACAAGGCGGTCCTAGTGGTAGCGATGCCGCCTAGTATTGGTCACGGGAACCACCTCCACGATGACCAACTACGGCGGTGTTCGGAGGTTCATGGCAGTAGGGCGATACAAGAATCAATCAAACAATAGAGAGTACTGGAAGAACTGGTGACTCACCAGGAACCTCGTAGAGGTGACGGCGAGAAGAGGTGAGCTCAGAATCAATGGTGAATACCGGTGATAGGAGGCGGAGGTGAGGTGTTGATTGGTTCGGCTGGGGGCTCTCCAGCTTCCTTGACCTGGCTAGGGAGAATGAGGACGTCGAGGAGAGTTCAACGGTGTGCTCAAAAAGACTAAGGGAGCTTGGTAATGGCATGCTCCGGTGGGGCCTGGAACTAGGGTTCCGGCCAGAGGAAGATTTGGGGAGGAAGAGGAATGAAATGAGGATAAGGAGGAGGAAGGAAAGGCGCGTGGGGTTCTTATCCTCTAGAATTACGGTGGTAGCTGCACAAATCATGCCGCAAAGATGGCAGATGGTGGAGCTCGAGCTAGGAAGCTGCTTCCTCGCTGCCATCCTTTTGGCATGAGGAAGAAGAAAGGAAAAGGAGGGCGAAGCGGTACAGGCCAGAAGTGGGATGCGTGTGGCCCATGTGGGCTACAACAAAGCATGTGAGAGGTCCTGCTGCTGGTGCTCGCGGGCGACAGATAGGCATGGGAAGAATTGGGTTGTGGGCCGGTACAACTGGTTATTCCTTTTTTTCTATTTCTGTTTTTACAAAACCATTTCAAATATGAATTTCTTCAAGGATTTAAATACCTAGAGAATTTGTGGAACAATAAAATACTACATGGATCTTTGGAACTAAGTGTTTCTTATATTTTTCATTATTTCCAAACATTTAACTATCTAGGAAATTATTTCATTAATGGTAACAATTATCTTTTAGGGATTTAGTATTTTGATTATTATACAAGAATCTTATAAAAATGATTTTGTTTTCACCATGATAATTATAATGATAAAGATTTAATATGGTTAATGATATCCATAAGGTCTTGTCATACTTATGAGCATAAAGAAATTAATATATAAGGTGGTTTAAATTTTAAGGTTCTCAAGATTTGGTAATTTCTTATACTTAAAGTCCACTAAATAGTTATTCATAACCATCCTACTTATTTTCAAAGTGGGCATGGATCTTTCTTAAACTAGTTGTGCACTAGTTTCTTAAATGTGGTTAATGTCTTAAAAGAATCTTAGAATATAATGGTTAATAGTACTTACCATTTATGTGACACATATGATCCATATGCCAAGTAACATTACTTAGTGTTTCTATTATAAGAACTATTTATAAACTTTAGAAGTCATACCACCCACATGTTTACTTATAAATGTTGCTAGGGATTAAGGGTTAAGGATTTATCCTTGAATTTATAATCCTAAATGATATCTCCACTTAGAGTGAGCTATAAAGATTACTTCTTAATGTGGTCTTGATGATTCCATGAGACTAGGTTTTTATTAGGGTTTAAGATAATAAGGTGGACAAGGCTCTCATTAATACACATTCAGATGGAATTCTAATTATCTCTTAGAAGTTTCATTTGACTAAGAGATACCTTTCTAATGGCTGTCTAGAAATAGGAAATGGTTCCACTAACAACTTGATTCCAGGGTTTTGAATTAAGAGGTAGACATGGGACTTGTCATGGCTTGCTATATTCTTGTCTAAAGGTTTTTAAGAATTCCTATCCTCAATACTTCACTAAGCTTTTCTTTAGTTAAGGAATTCCTTTCCTAAATATACTCTGAATATTTATCCTATCTCATTCACTAAGATCACATCTTTCTAAATAAACTGATCATCTGACTCCACCATATCCATCATCATATGATGACATGGTCATGTCACTTCAACATTACTCCTTCTTCATTCTTCTTCTAGTACAAAACTTCCATTTCTAAACTACCCTTGATGAATCATCAATGTAGCTATTTCTAACTTTATTCCATAACTCCTTTATATTCACCTTGCATGAACTTCCAAGGCTTGCAAGATTACAATTCTCATTATATCATAGGTGATATAAATCCTCTAGAAGAGGTGTGGTACTACTCCCATAATACAATTTTGTCCTTGTAGAAGCTTAATCAAAATAGTATCCCTCCAACTACTCTACACAACTCAGGCTATATACTTCATCACACACTAGCTTGATTTCTCTTGATCAAGCTAGGTGCTTAACTAACTAAGGTTTAGCTGGTCTTGGAATTATAATATTACTCTTCATAACCTAGTCATTTATCCTCAAGTGAATTGACAATAATGACCACTATCCATTAAGAACACTAAGCGTAGGTTTCTAATTGTCTAGTCAAGATCTATCTTCAAATAAGTAGTAAGCTTGTGCTACACCTGATCTCTATATAGGGTTTATCTTGTTAATGAAGCTTACTTTAGGTTTATACCTACTTGGCTAAACAAGATTATTATTTGATACTCTATTATTACTAACTTTCTTGTAACTCCTTAAGTACTAGCTTAACTCTTAGGTTTAGATGTTTCTTCTAGTTAACTCATGAGTGAATTAACTCCTCCCACATCAAATGGTTTGATCACCACTAAGGATCTCATCCCATTGATGATGGCATACTATAACATAACTAGTTCCTTCTTCTTTTTACTTTAATACTTTGGAGGGTTAATATAATAGGTCAAGAGCTAAAGGTTAATAACTTCTAGGTTAGGAATTGACCACTCAACATTGATGATCAATTGACTCTAGGACTTGGTTAAATAGGAATGTCATCTATTAATATGACAATAAAGATATGTGATGAGTGGTCTTGGTTCTACTTCCTTTCCACTCTATTTGTGATAGGAAGTTAGTGTTTAGGAACTACCATGATGCTCATGGTAGGAATAACTATGATAAGGATGTATATCAAGGTTTAACTATGAAGTTTCTTTACTTGGACTGTAGACTTGATTTGGTATTTAGGGTTGTTCTAAAGACTACATTGATATAATTCTTTAGAAGATTATGTATTCATCCTTGAGTTGTTGTATGGAATACCATGTTATGATCTCTAAAAGATCTAGTACTCCTTATTAAGTAGTGTGTTGTGGTTTAGTTTTATTACATTTGATCTACCCTTAGATCAAATCATATTTGCCCAAAAATAAGGTTTTAGCAAGATCATATTGAAACTTATCCCAATCAACTTGATGATCTACTTTAGTTCCATCAAGTTAATAGAAGCTTCAATCACTTTGACAAGTTTTATTCAAAAGCGCGAAAATTATCCAGATTTTCTATGCATGAATGCAATGCCCACACCTGAGCTCAACTTATTTCTAAACTCTAATGCTGGTGAAGGGAATATGCCCGAGAGGCAATAATAAAGTGGTTATTATCTTATTCCATGTTTATGATAAATGTTTATTTTGCATGCTATAATTGTATTAATTGGAAACGTTAATAAATGTGTGTTTAATAAACAAAATACAAAGTTCCTAGTAATGCCTCTCATATAAACTAGCTCATTGATTAACAAGATGATCAAGGTTTCCTGATCATGGACATTGGATGTTGTTAATAACAAGGTCACACCATTGGTGGAATGATGTGATGAACATTCATCCGAAGTATAGCATTACGATCAAAGTCATTATGTTTATATTGCTATAACATCATACGAATTAATCCTAGTCCTTAGACCATGAGATCATGTTAATCACTAACACCGGAAGAGTATCTTGATAACATCAAACGTCACACTGTAACAGGGTGACTATAAAGGTGGGTTTAGTGCTACGAAGGTGTTATGTAGAGGCTCATGGATCAAGAGTGGGATGTGTCCATCCCAATGATGGATAGATATACTCAGGGCCCTCTCGGTGATATCACATTGAAATAGCTTGCAAGCAAGTGATGTGATCACTAGAATGTTATATCACAGGAACAAGGAAAGAGTGCATGTCGGTAACGATATCAAACTAGGTATTTGGATACCGATGATTGAATCTCGGACATGTAATATATCGCGATACAAAGGGATTTAGTTACGACATTAAAGGTTCACATGATCACAAGAGTCATTGTTGAATGTGTGGGAGTCAGTATGGATCTCTAGGTCCCGCTGCTAATTATTGATCGGAGAGGGGTCTCGATCATGTCTGCATTATTCACGAACCATAGGGTGACACACTTAAGGGATACCGACACCATTTGGAGCAAATATGTTTCAGATAAAGATTTAAGAAAGCGCTAGAATCATTTCGATGGAAACCGGAATTGTTTCGGGTGAAATTGCAGAAATTGGTTTTGCATGTGATATTGAAATGTTGTAGGGGGTTTTATGTGAATGTTTGTTAATTAAAGTAATTAACAAAATTCTGAATAAAATAAATAAAATAGTTTTATTTAATGAGAGCTTGCATTAAATTAGGTGGAAATTTAATGCATGTGAGTGGAAGTGTGAGTGGAGGCATATTTATGTGAGTGGAGCATCCACCACATGAATGATGGAAGAGGTGGGGGAACCACCATGGCTTCCACTCCATGGCCCTTGGTTGCCCCCCTCTCCTCCTCACAAAGTACACCTCCTCGTGAAGGATCTCTCTCCCCCTCTAGAAATTATTCCCCATGGTCTCGGATTAGCGCGATACATGTTCCGAGTGGCTATATCTGGAAAGGAGTTGCTACTTCCGCTGCTTTGCTGGAGCGAGGGACGGAGGTTGTCGGGATAGCAGACGTGTGTGCAATCATGGATGCACCTCTGCTTTGCGGTGCTGGACTTGGTGGTGCTGGACTTGCTGGAGCTGGATCTGATGGACGCGCTGGAGTTGGACCTGCTGGACTTGCTGGACTTCATCATGATCTTGAGATCGGCAAGTGTACGACTACATCATCCACGAGTTCCATCTCGTTAACAAATTTTTGTTGTTTTCGAGGGTATGTTCTCTATGGATGTATATCCACCCGTTGCTTGTATCTAATAGATAGATCTTGGCGTATAATAGTTCCCATCGTAGGAATTTTTTGTTTTCTATGCTGCGAACCCAACAGTGGTATCAGAGCCTGATCTATGCGTAGGTGCTTTGCACGGGTAGTACACATATGTTTATATGTGGGCGATGATGATCATGTTATTGCTTCCTTCATGTATTTTGGATATTGGTGGCATAGTGGGATGAAGCGGCCCGGACTAACTTTACATGTCCTCGCACATGAGACTGGTTCCACGACTGACATGCAACTAGTTTTGCATAAGTGTCTAGCAGGTGTCTGTCTCTCCTACTATAGTCAATATCTGATTTACAACAAGTTGCTAATAACTTAGTTATCATTGTTGTGGTTCCATGTTCGTAGGTAAGACCGGTTCTATCTTCGAAAGCCCTACGCCACATAAAACTTGCAATGGATAAATTAGAGGCGTCTAGTTTAGATTGTTGTTGGGCTAGTGTCATGATATGGAAATGTTGTAAGTTGATGTATAGTTGATACCCTTACAACACACCTAACGTGTAAGTCCCATAGACCTTGGCCTTACACACAAGGGAATGATAGAGATCATACTACAATCCACATGATAGTGATCAAATGCATGGACCATATCATTCCACTTTACACATATGATGTTTGCATCTTATATTGCTAGTTTGGCGTTTTTAGTAGCATTATAAGATGATCCCTCATTTAGATATCAAGATAAAAATGTGTTCTTCCTTAAGTATGCACCGTTTATGTTTTGCTGCTTCAAGACATCACGTGATGATCGGGTGTACTTGAATCCACGTTTGCATAACGGGTGTAAGACAGTTTTACACACGTGGGTACTAAGGTTCTTACTTGGCGAGCCTAGCATGTACAGACATGGCCTCGAAACACGGACTGAAAGGTTAAGCATGAGTCATATGGTAGATATGATGCCCATATAGATGCTCGCCTTTGAAGCTACACCGACTCACATGATAATCGGACTTGGTGTAGTGGATTTGGTTCATGTAATCACCAAAAAGGCATGAGGGATGTTATTTTTGAGTGCGAGTTCATTTCTAATTTGGATTAGTCGAACTCAATTTGTCATAAACTAAATCGAAGTGAATTTGCATAATTTGTTGTAGTCATTGGTATCTGTTTACTACCTTATGCTTAGTTTTAATTGAGATAATAGAACTATAGAATTCTGGATATTTGCTTTACGAACTGGCATCATATTGTTTTGAATGTCAATTTTAGAAGTCCTATTGCAAACTTTCAGCAAACTCTATTTACTCCATGAAGTTTAATAAGTAATATTAAATCGAGAGTAAGAGTTCCAATGTTAGTATCTAAAGTATCATGTTTGCCTCCATGATTATTGATATTCAAAAGTTGTTTTTAATATCGAGGTTATCTAGGAGCTAAAAGAATTGTTTCAGAAACCATCATGCATGGAAGATATTTTGATATCTGAAACAATGTTTATGGTTGCAATATGATAGAGTATAATTGGCAAAATACATGTTCTCGCATTGTATGAGAATTTGCGAATGTTGGAGATGCTAGACGTCCTAATCTCCCGAAAAAGTTTTTGGAACTGACATTATACTCACAATTCGTCCTTATAAGCCATAGTATATTGATAATGAAAGTTGTCATGATAAGGATGAATAGAAGATGTAAGTAAAATGTTTACTACACTAAAAGATTACTAAAGTATGGATTTTTTGAAAGAACACCAAACATTTGATGATGGTGATCTACTTCAAAGTGCAAGTCCAAAGGTATTAGTATTTTACTATACATGCTTTGGACTATGTGTCATATGTATGGCACCACTGTTGATGTTGATAGATTCTTTTAAAAGGAAAAGGTAATGCTGAAAGAGAATCTATAAAATATTTGGCAGAAAATAAAAGACTAGTGATGTCCAGTTAAGGTATATAGATGATATACATGTTATGGTTGTATTCTTTGCTTGTTAAAAAATGTGGTTCTTGGGTATTGGATACTGAATTGGTTGGTATGAAATATCATACAGAATGACACAATTTATGAACTACAATGGCCTAAGTAACTAGCAAAAGAATATGTGATGATGTTCATCGAAAACAAATAAAGTGTTATTGTATTTCTCGTTGACATCAGAGCTTGCCTTCAAGATTTGTTTAAATAATTGTTATTTTGTTCCAGTACAATGAGAACAATAGTTGTTCAAATAATTACCATATTCCATAGAAGATGGATGAACTTTTACAAGTCTAGTTGGAGAAATCACATCCATAAAACTAATGCTAAAATGTCGCAAGACAAATGATTGAAAGATCACTTATGAAGTGACATCATTGTTTAAATTATATTGGAAAGAGAACAAGAAGAAACTCCATTTTGATGGATTTTTGGAGTCTTTTGATTTATATCAATTGACGTTTGTGAAACTTTCCTCGAGATAATTGAAACTCCGTTCATAGGCCAAAGAGGAATGGATGACTAACTTATTGGAAATTGTGCATGATGATGTGCATAGTCCATTATATGTACCCATGTGTGGTGCATATTTAGACTTCATATGCTTTCTTCGGAAATTTGAGTGAATATATCTATATATTTATTTAATAAGGAAGAAGTATGAAACATTTGAAAATTGTTCAAAGACTTTCAAGATGAAATGGAAAATCATTATAATAAGAAAATAAAAGAGTTTATGATTTGATCATAAAGGAAGGTATTTGAGTTACAGGTTTAGCAAACCACCTAAGATTTCGGAAATTGTTCCAAGGATTTGCATTTCCCGATAAACCACAGGAGTATGGTATATTCGAGAGATCAAATCAAACCTTGTTTGACATGGTAAGATCAAAGGTGTCATTTATAAAACTGCCATTATATTTTAAGGATTAAAGCTTTAGAGACTACCGCTTTTACACTGAAAAGCGCATCATCATGATCCATTGAAATGACACCATATAAGTTATGGTTTGGGATAAAACCTGAATTTTCTTTTCTTAAATTTTGGTATGATGTGCATAAGTAAATGTTTACAACCAAAGTCGGATAAGCACGTCTTTGTAGGTTATCCCAAAGAATTTTTTGGGTATTCCTCCATAACACCGAGAACAAAAGAGTTTGTCGCTTGGAACGTTAAGTTTCTTGAGAAAGAATTTTTCGCGAAAAGTTAAATGGGAGGACAATAGAACTTTGATAAGGTTATTGAACCTTAGCTATATGTGCTAAGTAGCACAGCGCCGGAAAGTGTTCCAGTGGCGGCCAAAATGCTCATGGCTCCCATGATTACAAAGGTTGTGATCTTGGAGATTAGAGTTCCTATTTGAACCATATGCATCGAGTAACAATCAAATAGTGAGATTTGATAAACAAGTCGTTATTGTTTTGACAATAATGAACCGACTTCATTCAAAGAAGAGATGATGGGCCCTGACTCCATAGAATGACTAGAAGTCATAAAATCCGTGGTAGTTTCCATACACAAGAAATCAAGCTTTTGAACTTGGAAGACCCTCCAAAAAGGCATGAAGCCTATCGGTCGTGTTTGGATCTATAAAGAAATAGACATGGATGTTGACATCTATGAAATAATCGACATGTTGGAAAGGAATTTATGAATATGTTCAAGGAGTTGACTATGACAAGATTTGATCTTTCATAGCGATATTTAGTCTTAACGGATTAATCTAGCAACCACTACATATAATTTGGTATATGGTAGTTGAACAAACAAAACAATGTTCTTCTAATAGAATGGTTACCTAGGACGTGTACATGACACGGTCCGAAGGGTTTTGTTAATTCAAAGGGTGCTAAAAGGGCATGCAAACTTCAATAGTTGAAGTGAGCATAGCAGAGTTGGAATCTTCACGGTGATGAAAATGTTAATGGAGTTTAATTTCATCGGAGACGATGAAGATGCTTGCATTTGCAAGAAATTAAGTGGGAGCACTGAGACAAATTTCCAATACATTATGCAGAGTACATATTGTTGATTGAAAATGATGTATCTCTTATTGACATAGGTTAAAAACTTCATTAAATTTATATTTTGATGAAAGACTTGGGCAAAACCAGAATATTCGGCATCAATGTCTATATGGATAGATTGAGGCGCTAATATGGTTGTGGCAAGACAACATATATGAGATATTGAAAAGGGTTCAATATGGAAACAACAAGAAAGGTTCTTGCTGCATGGAAAGTATTGTATCAAGATTCAAGTGTTTCAACACTTGGTGAGTGAAATCACATGAAGATTTTGATTAATAATACCGTGATATGTACATATCCAGATATGTCCAATACTCTAAATGTTATGAGCATATACCAGAATGATTCATAAGATGATCATTGGACGACAATAAAGATATTATTATGAGCTTTGCAAGAACTAAGAATATATCATGTATAAGTGACAAATAGTGAATAATAGTTCATTGTAATATGTTACATTGATACTACTTTGTCACAAGATACAAATTAAATTTATCTCAATTTAAACTATGGGTGGCACAATATTATGGAAAGGAAATTCCATGATGGATTTGGATGTGTTCCAAAGTTAGGACATTGTGACGGATACTACAACAAAAGGCTAAGTATATGACTGCCATAGTAGCAGCAAAGGAGGGCATTTGTGTCAAGTAGTTTGTTATCAAACTAGGTGTGGTTCACAGTGGGATAATACTATGAAGATATATTGTACGACAATACTATCGACATGTTTTAACTCAAAGGAACTAAAGGTCTCACCAAAGGACTAAATTTATACAATGCCATCTCATTAGAGAATGAGTGATGCATAGAGACGCAAAGACATGCAAATACACACAGACCTGAAAGTGCCAAATCCGGAGATTATGTTAACCACTAGCAAACGCGTATATTCAACACCTAGGTGTTGTATATACAAGTTTACAAACTAGATTATTGACTCTAGTGCAAGTGGGAGACTGAAGGGAATATGCCCGAGAGGCAATAATAAAGTGGTTATTATCTTATTTCATGTTTATGATAAATGTTTATTTCGCATGCTATAATTGTATTAATTGGAAATGTTAATACATGTGTGTTTAATAAACAAAATACAAGTATCCTAGTAATGCCTCTCATATAAAATAGCTCATTGATTAACAAGATGATCAAGGTTTCCTAATCATGGACATTGGATGTTGTTAATAACAAGGTCACATCATTGGTGGAATGATGTGATGAACATTCATCCGAAGTATAGCATTACGATCAAAGTCATTATGTTTATACTGCTATAACACCATATGAAGTAATCCTAGTCCATAGACCATGAGATCATGTTAATCACTAACACCGGAAGAGTATCTTGATAATACCAAACGTCACACCGTAATAGGATGACTATAAAGGTGGGTTCAGTGCTACGAAGGTGTTATGTAGAGGCTCATGGATCAAGAGTGGGATTTGTCCATCCCAATGATGGATAGATATACTCAGGGCCCTCTCAGTGATATCACATTGAAATAGCTTTCAAGCAAGGGATGTGATCACTAGAATGTTATATCACGGGAACGAGAAAAGAGCGCATGTCAGTAATGAGATCAAACTAGGTATTTGGATACCGATGATCGAATCTCGTACATGTAATATATCATGAGACAAAGGGATTTAGTTATGATGTTAAGGGTTCACACGATAACAAGAGTCATCGTTGAATGTGTGGGAGTCAGTATGGATCTCCAGGTCCCGCTGCTGATTATTGATCGGAGAGGGGTCTCAATCATGTCTGCATCATTCGCGAACCGTAGGGTGACACACTTAAGGGATACCGACACTATTTGGAGCAAATATGTTTCAGATAAAGATTTAAGAAAACGCTGGAATCATTTCGATGGAAACCGGGATTGTTTCGGGTGAAATTGCAGAAACTGGTTATGCATGTGATATTGAAATATTGCAGGGGGTTATATGTGAATGTTTGTTAATTAAAGTAATTAAACAAATTCTGATTAAAATAAATAAAATAGTTTTATTTAATGAGAGCTTGCATTAAATTTGGTGGAAATTTAATGCATGTGAGTGGAAGTGTGATTGGAGGCATATTTATGTGAGTGGAGCATCCACCACATGAATGATGGAAGAGGTGGGGGCACCACCATGTCTGACATGCCATGGCCCTTGGTTGCCCCCCCCCCCTCTTCCCTATAAAAGGCCCCCTCTACTCCTCACAAAGTACACCTCCTCGTGAAGGATCTCTCTACTCCTCTAGAAATTATTCCCCATGGTCTCAGATTAGCGAGATACATGTTCCCAGTGGCTTTATCTGGAAAGGAGTTGCTGCTTCTGCTGCTCTGATGGAGTGAGATACGGAGGTTGTCGGGGTACCGGATGTGTGTGCGATCACGGATGCACCGCTGTTTTGCGGTGCTGGACTTGGTGGTGCTGGACTTGCTGGAGCTGGATCTGATGGACGTGCTGGAGCTGGACCTGCTGGACTTCATCACGATCTTGAGATCGGCAAGTGTACGACTACATCATCCACGAGTTCCATCTCGTTAACAAAGCTTTGTTGTCTTTGAGGGTATGTTCTCTATGGATATATATCCACCCATTGCTTGTATCTAATAGATAGATCTTGGCGTATAATAGTTCCTATCGTAGGAATTTTTTTGTTTTCTATGTTGTGAACCCAATAGATGGGATGTTACAGTAGCCGATGACCTGCTTCTCCTCCCCTCCCTTGCAGGAGTTACGCAGCTTTGTCCATCGGGCGAGGTACTCCTGATTCAACTCGCGCTCCCCTAGATGCACATGGATAAGTCGCGAGGGCGACCCGGACACTTGTAGGTGCTGGTGAAGTTGCAGACGAAAACTTTCTCGAAGTCTGCCCAAGCATTGATGTTGTTGGGCACGAGGCTATTGACCCAGGTCCTGGCAGAACCCAGCAACATGAGGGGCGCGTAGCACACCGCCACACTATTGTTGCCATGAGCGATCCTGACTGCAGTGGCGTAGTTGATCAACCAATTTTCTGGCTTCATGTTGCTTTCATACTTCAGCATGTGATGAGTCCAAAATTGAAGCATTTTTACCTTTCGGTTTTGCATAAATAGAGTAGGGCTTTTTGTATTTCACTACGTTGGCATGCACCTTTTTGTCCTTGTTTTGACATGATCCCGAATCATTAAGTCCTCTATGAACATATCAATTGGAACTGTCATATTATGCTATATATGATATTTTTAAGTGATAAAAGTCATTTTACGAAATTGCCTTCGCATCTGGGGAATACCAAACAAGGGGAACCATCTGCCGCGATAACAAAGTGGTACGGGCGGAGTCTGCCCGTACCATCCGCCCGTACTGCATGACAACGCGTCCGCCTCATCAAATACTCTCTCCTGGCAAAGACGACAGAGAGATCCGACATTCACAACCACCAGAAACCACGAAAAACCACATCTGAAAGGGATCTGAAGGAGGAACTTGGAAAGGAGCAAATCCCTGCTACTTCACGGATCATTGGAGGACATCGCATCATCCCCTTCACCGTCAACCGCTGCATCTCCATCACCATTACTATCCCCATCTCTCATTTATTAGATCTTGTTGTAATTCCAGATTCAATTGTGGTTTGCATTAGATCTACCTCTGTACTATTATCCATCCATTTGACTATGATGATGTTGTTGATTGCTTCCATGTATGAGTTGTTCCTTTGTTCTTGGGGAGATGGAGAAACCCTAGCACTATTATGAACTTGCAATAAAGATGATCTATTCTTGTGTCCATATGACTGGCTGGTCTATGATAGATTTATGATTTGTGTTTGATCTCTCTCTTTAGATGGTATGTGTAGTCGGCCACATATCATTTGCCTCCGGGACTAAAGTGAGGGAGAAATCCTTTGGACATGTTTGGGATCATACCCGGAATAGCTTCGTGACAGATTGGCGTCGTCTTTGAACTACACGGTCAAAGGAGGATAAAGAGGGACTCTCTAAGATAATTACGATATCCACCGGGAAACCGTTAATTGTGGTGGTTTGTGTGGGTGATTGCTCTCAAACATCACAGTGGTTATTTAGAGGTGACCTCGCTCTTGGCTCAACAAACTAGCTTCCTATGAGCCTTGTAGTGAACATCTTATTATGGAGCTCTCTCCACACATATCATGACACAATAAGTATGTTATCTTAATTAATAATAATAATATCATGCTAGTGGTGTATCCTACATCCCCGAGAACGTTTTAGCCTATTGTTTTCAACCACGCTTTCACATGACCTTGTTACTTTCTTTCTTTTACTTGCTTTTATTACTTTTCTGCAAACAACCAAAAACCTTTCAAACACCTGTTACTTGAGATCAAAGGCAGCTTACAAGTATCCTTTGGTAGATAGTAACAAGGGGCATAAAGACATTTACCAATAGCTCTATGTGGGTTCGATACTTTTACTTCGAAACTAGCTACAATTCATATGTGCTCTTCCAGTCATCAGCGTGTCACGCGGCAACATGAACCTATCAGGGAACAACTCATTCTGGATGCACGGCCCGAAGAAGACTGGTCTGGTTGAATCTTCCTCCTCCATGACACGGGCATTCATCAGCAGGTCAATGTGTTCCCTTGGGTCTGGCACATCCGGATTGAGTGGTCCCACCCACCCTAAGAGGCGAGAGGTGGTTGTCCATGCTGGCTCGGCTGGTGGGGGTCCAGCCGATGGCTTGTTGGTTTCTACCACCGGTTTGTGGCATGGCTGGTTCTGGTGGCCAGAGTCGCGACGCTTACTATGGGGCTTTCCCCTGTGAGGAGAAGACGACTGCTGGGTATGGCACGACTCGTTTCCCTCTATTTGCTGGATGCCTAGGGGAGGCTTGATTGCTTGCAGCTGCATGACCTCCTCGGCTTGCCGGTTGGCGGTGTCGAGCAGCTCCTGCAGTCGGCGCTCTTGCCTGGCCCTCGCCTTGCCCTCCAAGTGGGGTAGATCTTCCACGATGGCTCGCGCCACATACAGCTTCTTGATGGGCATGTTGTAGGTAGGCCAGATGATCGGGTTGGGCGGGGTCTTCTCTACTTCCTTCTCTAGACAGGCCACCAGCTCCTTGCCGTGACACTGAACTTACCCATGCCGGTTGGCTCATTGTTAGCCGGTGTGAATCCTTGGGTGCAGTTATACTCGTGCACCGCCTCTACAGCTCTCTCTGGGTCGATGCCAACTTGAAGGCCTCCTCGAGAAGGGATTCCCGAGCAGCATTGATGGTTGCAATCTATGCCTCCAGATCGTCACCAGTGACGACGGGGTTGAGCAGCCTGTCAATGGAGTGCTTCAGGGCGTCACTTTCAGGGGGAGGCTCAGAGGTTCCAGCTTCCGCATCCTCGTGCTCGAGTGCAGGTCAACACTGGTAGCTGGTTGAGGAGCCAGCCATCATGACCTCCACTCCCCGGGGTGCAGAGAGCGCACTACCGGTAGCGGGGGATGGCTCGACAAAGGCAGTGATCTCTTGGGGAACCGCTTTGGACGGTGGCGACGTAGATGCGATGATCCCTGAACAGCAGGATAGTGTTGTTGGCCTGGAAGGTGGCATCGACGAAGCACGAGGCGTTATCGATGATGCAGTCGAACTTGCCCAAAGTGAGAACAAGGCTGGAGGCCACGCCCTCACCAGCGGAGGTGCGAGGTCCCATGCGGAACATGACTGGTTGTAGCCATCTTGCCCCATGGTGGGCGCCAATTGTCAAAGTTCTGGTTATGACAGTGTCTAAGAAGGCTAGATAGAGGGTGGGAGCAAGTCTAGCGACTACGACGGTGACCGTAGAAGAGATTGGGCATGAGATAGTGTAGCGAGACACAAGAAGTACCCAAGTTCGGAGCCCTCTGTATGAGATGTAACACTCCTACTCCTGTCGATTTTACTATTAGGGAACGACTCGTTCTAGATGCGCGGCCCGAAGAAGACGGATCTAGTTGAATCTTCTTCCCCCACGACACGGGCAGTCATCAGCAGATCGATGCACTCCCTTGTGTCTGGCACTTCCGGATTGGGTGGTCCCACCCACCCTGAGAGGCGAGAGGTGGTTGGCCACACTGACCCGACTGGCGGAGGTCCAGCCGACGGTTTGTTGGTTTCTACCACCGGTTCATGGTACGACTGGTTCTGGTGGTCGGAGTCACGATGCTTACTGCGGGGCTTTCCCTCGTGAGGAGCAGACGACTGCTGGGTATGGCGCGGCTCGTTTTCCCTGTCTTATGGATGCCTAGGGGAGGCCCGACTGCTTGCAGCCGCATGACCTCCTCGGCTTGCCGGTCGGCAGTGTCGAGCAGTTCCTACAGTCGGTGCTCCTGCCTGGCCCTCGCCTTGCCCTCCAAGCGGGGTAGCTCTTGCATGGTGGATCGCGCCACACAGGTTCTTGATGGGCATGTTGTAGGTAGGCCGGATGACGGGGTTGGGCGGGGTCTTCTCAACTTCCTTCTCTAGACAGGCCACCACCTCTTTGCCATGACACTGAACCTACCCACGCCGGCTGACTCATTGTTAGCCGGCATGAAGCCTTGAGCATGGTTATATGGGCGCACCGTCTCTGTAGCTCTCTCTGGGTCGATGCCAACTCGAAGGCCTCCTCGAGAAGGGATCCCCGAGCCACACTGATGGTTGCAATCTATGTCTCCATATCGTCACCGGCGACGATGGGGTTGAGCAGCCTATCAATAGAGTGCTTCAGGGCGTCACTTTCAGGGGGCTCGGAGGTTCCAGCTCCCTCATCCTCGCGCTCGAGTGCAGGGCGACGCTGGTAGCCGGTTGAGGAGCCAGCCATCATGACCTCCACTCCCCGGGGTGCGGAGAGCGCGCTACCGGCAGCGCGAGACGACACGACAAAGGAGGTGATCTCCTGGGGAACCTCTCCGGATGGTGGCGACGTAGATGGGCAGATCCCCGAATAGTAGGACGGTGTTGTTGATCGGCAAGGTGGCGTCAGCGAAGCACGAGGCGTTATCAATGACGTAGTTGAACTTTCCCAAAGTGTCCGGCCACGTGCTCACCAGCGGAGGGCGAGGTCCCGTGTGGAACGTGACACTGGTCGTAGCCATCTTGCCCCGTGGTGGGCGCCAACTGTCGTATTTCTGGTTACGACAGTGTCTAAGAAGGCTAGATAGAGGGTGGGAGCAAGTCTGGCGACTACGACGGTGACCGCATACGAGATTGGACATGAGCTAGTGTAGCGAGACACAAGAAGTACCCAGTTTCAGAGCCCTCTTATAAGAGGTAACACTCCTACTCCTACCGATTTTACTATCTGGATGATGAACACGAGAACTACAAGCACTCTTCGAGTTGTATGCGTATCAGTAATCTAGCAGAGTCCAACCCACGCTCAGGAGGCACCGTTGCCCCTTATAAAGGGCTGGGGCAACGGTCACAGGCATGGTCGGCTGGCGGGTCCCATAGACGGGCCCAGCCGGCTGGTCATCTACAGTACTGTGCAGCAGAGATCGTGGCTATAGTACCCGCAGTATGAGCACAGTGTACGTTGTCTCCACTGTTCCCGTGTCATCGAGAAAGTCTTCAAAAGTCTTCAATATGGGCTTGCCGCACCGGCCATCTTTACGTCCCGTTGGTAGGCTTAGGACGTGGCGCGTATTGTGCAACGCGTCATGCCTAGCTACAGCTTCTAGGCACGCTAGTCCGGCTGGTCTCCTCCAGCTGGGCTATAGCTACTTGTCATTCTTGCCTGCTAGTCCAACTGCGCCGGCCGAGGCCGTAGCAGTCGCCTGGCGCCTCCCGGCCATCTTGCTCCTTCTGCACTGATCTTACGTCCGGTCGTATCGCTCTAGCCGGCCTCTGTAGCTCTCATCGCCTGGGTTTGCCAAGCCGAACGTATGTAACCCGTCCGGCTGGGCTACCGGGGGGAAACCCCGACAGGACATATATTCGCCGCCATGTGCTCCATTATATCTTGATCTACAAGTGCCCAAACACACTTTGCCAAACACACTGGGTTACCCGGGGGCGATCCCCTATTCATATGATCGAGGGAATATTCATATTCTAACGAAGGGGGTAGCTAGCGAGAATAGGATCTACAGTGAAAGTGGTACCCCTCCGATCCAAATTAGTTGACTTGATTTTGTCTAAATCCGGATGTATCTAATACTAAAACAAGTCTATATACATTCGAATATAAACATCTGAGTCAACTAATTTAGATCGAAGGGAGTAAATAATTTTCTAAAGCTGTTGAAGAAAAACATGCTTTCGGAGAAGGTGAAATCGGCTAATGTGGTAATGCACAATAATAGAAGCAAGCCAATATCTTTCACAATCCCCATTTTAATAGACTATTTTCGTGTGCTATGTGCTTACTGAAGTGTGTAAGGAGCTTTTGGTCTAGTATGTCATCCTTAGCTCTTTCTTGAAAGGCCAGTGAGAACATAAGTTATCGTGTTGTCTTTTGTTAATTAAAAATAATATTAGCATGCCTTTTGTTAATTAAAAATATGGATTAGCATCTCTCATCAAATTATAAAATAAAATGCAGTGAAGGATTTCAATTATCCTAGCAATTTTCAGGGGATGGAGGTGTTTGTTCAGTCTCTCTCTCTGTGGAAAATACATATATTTGTCCCTTACATTGAAAATTTATTTAAGCCATTGACTAACAAAAAATGGTCTAATTTTTTTTTTTGCGAGGTAAGAAAAATGGTCCAAACTTTAATATGAGGTAAATCCTTTCCTTCAAGTTGGCATATGATATGTGCTGTTAGAAATTTATTTTGTAACTGTAAGGACAAACTGGCTGAGTTTTTAGGAAACTGCTATTTTGGCGAGCAAACTAAATACAAGATGCCATGAAATCAACAAGGAGATTATTTTTATCCTTACACTTACAAAATAAATTTCTATTTGTATTAATTTTGTGAAATCTAGCCTACAGGAAAAAACTCATTTTTTACCTATGCAAACTTGGTATCGTGCGGAAGATATTAAACATTTGATGTTTACTTGTATACTAGCGAGAGAAGTGTGGTCTGCTATGGGTCTGCTTAATGTGATTGATCCAGCCTTATGTGTTGACCGATCGGGTTCAGTAGTTCTGGAGGAAATTCTCTGCAGCAAAGTGCTAGCTAGTGTTGATCATGGTGGACTGGGAAACATTGGTCTGAAGAAATCAATTTTAATTGGAGCCTGGTATATCCGGTGGCAAAGACGGGAATTTGTAGAAGGTGAGAAAATTGTCGCGCCAGCCTTGTCGGCCTTCTCAATTCAGGCTTTGGCTATAAACTATTAAGGTGCTAGCTCTGAAAATGCGATCCGAGAAGTTAAGTGGAGTAGACCCCCTGCAAATACATACAAGCTAAATATAGATGCTAGCTACTTCCCAAATGGCTCTGGTGCCACGAGCGCCATTCTTCGTAATTTAAAAGGGCATGCTGTTGTAGGGTGTAGTGAAGTTCTCGAGCACCTATTTGACGCTCCTACTGCGGAGGCAATAGCACTTCGGAAGAGCCTGCAGATGATTGGTAATCTGGGGTGCGTACCGATCATTGTGGAAACTGACTCTCTTGAACTTGTACAAGCTTATAATAATGGTGAGATTGAGATCTGGAGTCCTTACACGGCGATTTTGGCGGAGTGTTTTGCTATTGCTCATCGGATCGGCCAGATTACGGTGCAGCACTATTTCAGGGAGGCAAATACTTTGGCACACTTCTTAGCTAAGCATATTTTTGAGTCAAAGACGGTTGTGTTATGGGACCATGACCCCCCTAGCTTTATTAAACCCCATGTACTAAACGATGTAATTCTTTTCTGAGAGGCTGCAAGTTTCATACGTACTCTTTTTTCTTACCAGGATACCTAAGAGGATTGAAAGATTTTAATAAGGTGGCTTGCAGACCTAATATATGATGTTTCAAAAAAAAGCTCTCTCCTTTGACCAACCTTGGAGGTTGCCGCTCAAGAAATGAAATAGAAACCCCCTGAGTATTTTATTCCTTTTTGCTATAATTGACACTTTCTTGTGCAAAATACTTTTTCTATTAATCATACTAGAAGGACCTTGCGCGCTTTGTCGTGCCATCCTTTGTTAGCATCGTTTAATTTTTTCTTTCATTCTTTGCGTTTAATTTTTATATCAATAATTCCTCTTAACTATTCATCCTAAAATAAACTATTACTCACTGCCAATGCGCATTCATTCTTTTGAGATGGAACTCAAGCTTCCATCAAGCGGTGCACAGAGTGAGATCACTGGCCACTAAAACGTGTACGAACTTAGGAGCACCGTCAGGCCAAACAGGTGCGGACTCATGCCCTGATTTTACACCATATGTCGCCAAAGCGTCCACAACATTATTACATGCCCTTGGGCAGGAATTAACCGAAAAGCTTACAAAGTTCAAAACTGAGAAGAAAAATCTCACGAAAGAGGTGACCATTTGGCAACAGGTAACGGTCATTGCTTGTAATAGCTTGCATCAGGTTTTTGGAATAAGTTTCAGTCTGAACCTTGTTTATCCCCCAGGTTTGGGACCCTTGGAGACCAGACATGCATGACACAACCTCAGCTTGTAGTGAGTCAGTTGTATACGGGATAGCACCAGCCCCTGCACCCACGGCATCGGCGTTAGTATTTCTTAAAATAAAAAATGCCATCCACATTTAACTTTATCTCATCCCACTCAGTGAAGCTCATGACTGACACTGTTGTGAGATCTTTTTCTTCTCCTCGTAGTACAGAATTGTTTGAATTCATCCATCAATCTTCGGATTAGCAGCAGGAGAATTTCTTCGGGATCTCTCCGTCAACGATTTTATTTCTATCCTTCCACCACCACCATAGTAGAGCAGTGCCATGAAGCTGTTTTTCTCTATCCAGTCTAAGAATTTCCTGGATCACAGTCTTCGAATATGTACAGAACTTCTTCCAGCTGTAGGCTACGCCATAGAGCTTTAACTGGTTTGCAGCACAAGAATAGATGACCCACATCTTGATTTACCTGGCAGCAAGATGGGCATATTGGATCCAGCTCCATTCCTCTACATGGCAAGCTGAGACGGTGGGGTAAACACTACTAGGAATCCCTTATCAGTGGCGCACCTTTTTTCGCTATCCATGGCGCACCTTTTTTCGCTATCCATGGCGCATATCTAATGCGCCACTGATACATCTTCACTGATAACTATCTTCTGTGGCGCATTTTGAAATGCGCCACAGAAATCTCAAACTTCTGTGGAGCATATGAAAGAAATGCGTCACAGAAGTTTTTTTCCAAAAATCAAAAAAAAGACGGGCCAGATCTCAAACTTTTTTTCAAATTTCAAAAAAAAAACGGCCGGAGGTGGTGGTGGTGGCTGGTGGCTAGTGGCTAGTGGCTGGAGGAGGGCTAGGAGGAGGTTGCCGGAGTTGGTGGTGGAGGAGGAGGAGGAGATCGCCAGAGTTGGTGGTGGAGGAGGAGGAGATGGAGGTCTCGGAGTTGGTGGTGGAGGAGGAGGAGAAGGAGGTCGTCGGAGTTGGTGGTGGTGGAGAAGGAGGAGGAGGAGGTCGCCGGAGGTTGCCAGAGTTGGTGGTGGAGGAGGAGGAGGAGGAGGAGGTCGCCGGAGTTGGTGGTGGAGGAGGAGGAGGAGGTCGTCGGAGTTGGTGGTGGAGGAGGAGGAGGAGGTCGCCGGAGTTGGTGGTGGAGGAAGAGGAGGGGAGAAGTGTGGAGGGGAGGAGAAGTGGTGAGGGGAGAAGAAGTGGGGGGAAGAAGGAAAAAGGGAGGGAGAAGGGCGTCGGCGGGATTCAAATTTCGAATCCCGTCCAAGACTTCTGTGGCGTATATGGGAGAAATGCGCCACGGAACTTTCTCCCCCTTTTTTATTTTTTTGCAGTAAAAAAATCTTCTTTTCGCCATAACTTTTTACTCTTTTCGAATTTGAGGATTCTGTAAAATCTAGAATGACCATAGGTGGTTGAAATCATCAAAACGATCATTTTGATAGGTTAAAGATTTTTTTTCTGATATCGTATGCAAAAGTTATGGCCGTTTTACCGTGTTATAACCTATTTTTGCAAAATACATCAAAATTCATGTATTTCAATTTTCACTACAACTACACCCTAAAATATAACTACATCTCAAAGGAATTATTTTTTTGAAATTTTTATCATTTTTGTTTATTTTTTACAAAACTGAAAAGGCGATCCAGGGGGTGGGATCTATTTTTCCATATTCTGTGGCGCATACACATATATGCGTCACAGAAACATCACTTTTGGTGACGCATATGGACATATGCGCCATAGAATTGTCTCCCCCTTTTTTTGGTGTTAGGTCCCATCGAAGACGCATACATCTATACATGCCACAGAATCATTACTTTCTGTGGCGTACGCGAAAATATGCACCACTGAAATGTGGACTTCTGTGACGCATATTGATTTTATACGCACTGAACTGCCAAACTTCAGTGACGTTTTTTTCCATATGCCCACTGATATTTATCTGTGCCGCATGGTTTTGCATATACGCCACAGAGTAACTTGTCTACTATAGCTATTTTCCTAGTAGTGAAACTCTTACGAGCTATACGCCACAAAAATTTCTAAATTTTTTGTGGGCACTTTCACGCGAAATATCCTTCCACTTGAATCCAAGTTTGCCTCTGTAACGATACGCAGACACTGAATAGTCCTTTCTCAAATGCCCGACCCAATCATCCTCTATATATTAAAAAATTGACATTGGTAATATCATGACTTCATCTTGCTCAGTAAACAAATCTCTAACCAAAGCTTTGTCTCAACTACCAGTGATAGGATTCATCGGTTTGATAGCCATGTTTATTACGGTCTGGCCACGGGCGTGTGACAACTGACAGGGCGACGACTCCACGATCGTGTTGACCTGGATCATTACATATGTTTTTCTAATTAAAGCTACGATATATTACTCTCTGGCGCTATCAGCGTCCAACAGAGGCACAAGGAAATCTGGTGGTGAACCCAACCAAGTCTTACACAAGTTATTCTTACAGCCAACTTTAGCTAACTTATGCGCCACACTATTACAAGAACGACGCACATGCTAGATTCGACGATCAGCAAAGCTCCGAAGAAGCACTTTTATTTCCTCCACCAAAGGTCCCTGAATTGACCTATCCTTTTCCACGCCTTCGAGTTTTGTGACTGCTCACATACAATCTGTTTCCAAGATGATCTTCTCAGCGCCGCTTTCCTTAGCCAGCTGGAGGCCCCTCTTACACGCCAGTAGTTCCGTCTGTTCAGGGCCAGCCACCGTCTTCTCAACAACGAAGCCTCCATGGTGATTACGAATAACCACACCCACTCCCCCAGTACCGGAATCCGAACGAAAGGCACCATCAGCATTTATCTTGCGCCACCCCTCCGGGGGAAGGAGACAGTGCTCCGTAGCCTTAGTCTGGACTATCACAGGTGGCCCCATACGATTTGCCCACTCCTCGACCAAGAAGATGGTGCGACGAACAATATCCAGAGGGTTCTCAATGCGCCTCTCCTCCCTGGCA
Organism: Avena sativa; assembly: GCA_916181665.1. Taxonomy (NCBI): domain Eukaryota; kingdom Viridiplantae; phylum Streptophyta; class Magnoliopsida; order Poales; family Poaceae; genus Avena; species Avena sativa. The sequence goes on from OV702289.1 coordinate 600,157,528, forward strand.
TGATTCCGAGCAAGCCACAGCTGATAAATAAGCATCACCGCTAATGCACGATCCTTGTCACTCAATTTCCCCATCCAGTCGAGAATCCAACCTTTCAGCTCGTGTGGCCTGTGATCATGACTCCTTGGCATATCGAACTTTACGTTAGTCTGCACACCCATCAACTCCCAGGCCGATATTGTATGTGGGCAGAGCCACGCCCGATGTACCAGTGTTTCCTCCCTGTCACACACTATGCATCTGACTCCCTGCTTGATGTTTCTCCGTTGCAACTCGGCTCCCACAGCCAAGCCATTTTGGATCAGACGCCACGTGTGGATTTTCGCCTTCCCTGGGACCTCCGTCGCCCACAGCGCCAACCAGCCTTTATGATAATTAAAGGACGTGGACGAGCTCGCCCTATTATCTTGATGCTCCCTAAGCTTCATCTTTAGGTGGTATGCCGACCGTACATTGAAAATCTCGTTTTTGGTGTAATTCCATGCTATGTAGTCTTCGAATCCAGCACAACCTACGGGAATCTTCATGATATCTGCAACATCCCCCTCAAAGAAAAGCTCGGTCAATTTTGCTTCATTCCATCCTCTACCATTTTTAAACTCCTATACACGGTTAACTTCCTTTTCGGGGAGAATACTCAGTGGTCTCTTAAGCCCCGATCTTGGTATCCAATTATGGTCCCAAACGCTTATACTTTTTCCATCCCCAACTCTCCAAATTAGTCCTTCGGTCCTTCCTTTAAGAGCTCTCTTCCATGCACAACGCTCCTCCAAGTAAAAGAAGCGTTCTGTGGGCATTTTGTTGCCAAAAAATCTTCCTTCTCAGAGTATCTAGCCGGGAGGACACGTGCCATTAAGGATTCAGGGGTTGTTAACACCCTCCAAGCTTGTTTAGCAAGCATAGCTTGATTGAACGCCTCAAAATTCCTGAAACCCATACAACCGTGGCGTTTTGGTACACACATCCTCTCCCAACTAATCCAATGTACTTTCCGCTAACCTTCCACCGCTCCCCACCAGAAATTGGAACCGATCGACGTGAGTTTGGAGCATGTTTTCCTTGAAAGCCTGAAGCATCCCATCGGGTAAGTTGGTACTGCCTGTAGAACCGATATTACAAGGGTCTCCTTACCCTCCATCGAGAGACCTTGCCCCTTCTAGCCCTTGGTTTTGCACCAGGCCCTATCGGGCAAGTGTTTGAATGCCCCTTCTTTAGATCTTCCCACAATTGTCAGTAACCCAAGATATTTTTCAGACAGCGCCTCAGCGGAAACACCCAGAACCTCCTTGAGCTTGTTGCGAGAATCAGCCGTGCCGCCCTTCCCAAAGAAAATACTAGATTTATGAAGGTTAACTCTATGACCCGAAGAGCTCTCATAGGCCTGCAGAATTCGCTTTAGAGCAGCAAGGCTGTCCTCGCTAGCCTCGAGGAAAACGACGCTATCGTCGGCAAACAGCAGATGAGTAATTGTCGGACCTCTCACCCCAAACGAAACACCCGCCACTTCACGGTTTTCTTGCGCCTACCGAAGGAGGGCAGAGAACCCTTCAACACAGAAGAGGAAGAGGTAGGGCGATAGAGGATCTCCTTGGCGAAGCCCTCTAGATGGCTTGAAGACCTCAGAAATTCCTCCATTCAGCTTGACGGCAAAGCGGGCCGACCTCACACATCTCATGATCATATCAATCCATCTCGTCGAGAAACCCATCTTGATCATCATCTTCTCCAAAAAAAACTCCAGAGCTTCACCACACATAAGGGTTTCTTTCTCCTCCTTTTCCTGGTAGCATCGACACATTCATAAGCAATCAGGACATTATCCATGATTAACCGCCCCTGCACGAAGGCACTCTGTTCCTCGGAAATCAGAATGGGTAGCAGATGCTTGAGCCTGTTTGCAAGCACTTTAGAGGCGATCTTGTACAACACATTGCAAAGATTAATAGGTCTGAATTGCGAGAGCCACTTCGGTGAGTTTACTTTTGGAATCAAAACCAAGGTAGTGTCATTGAAATCAAGTGGGCAGGCCTTCCCTTCAAGAAAATCTCTCACCGCCGAACAAACCGCAGATTTAAGCAAAGACCAGTGCCTTTGAAAAAATATAGTAAGCAACCCATAAGGCCCGGGTGCCTTCGTGGGCCCCCTTTGGAATAGAGCCGTTTCAATTTCTCCATCAGAAACCACTCCAGTGAGTGCCATATTCATAGAATCGTCAATTGAAGAGGCGATGAGACTCAGCACATCGTCCGCCCGACCCAAGCCCTCTGAAGTATAAAGATTTTTATAGAAATCAAAAGCCATCTCCCTCATACCGACATCTGTGATGCACACCGAACCATCGGCCTTGCGCAGAAACCTAACCGTGTTCTTTCATCGCCTGTGCGACTCCTGGTTCTGGAAGAAGGTTGTATTATGATCCCCTGCTTTGAGCCACTCCTGATGGGGCCTTTGCCTAAACAAAATCTCATCTCTTTCGTACATGTCGTGGAGTTTCTTCTCAATCTCCCGAACCTCAACCGCCGAACCCGTCACCAGTTCTCTGACACAGGCGTCCTCTAACTGGCGCTTCAGATTCTTTAGTTCAGCCCTAACATACCCGAAGGTAGTAAAACTCCATTTTTGCATGTCGTGCGACAGCTCATGGAGCCGTCTCCATAGCACGTCAATGCTCTGCACATTAGAACTTCCTTTTTCCCACGAGTCCTTGATCATATCATCATAAAGCTCGTGTTTAGCCCACATATCCTCATACCTAAAGCTCCTCATCAAACTGGTTCTCGGTGCCATCTGCTCTGAACCAACACGAACCAAGATAGCCATGTGGTTCGACTCTTCTGTATGGATCTCCAGGTCCCGCTGCTGATTATTGATCGGAGAGGGGTCTCAATCATGTCTGCATCATTCGCGAACCGTAGGGTGACACACTTAAGGGATACCGACACTATTTGGAGCAAATATGTTTCAGATAAAGATTTAAGAAAACGCTGGAATCATTTCGATGGAAACCGGGATTGTTTCGGGTGAAATTGCAGAAACTGGTTATGCATGTGATATTGAAATATTGCAGGGGGTTATATGTGAATGTTTGTTAATTAAAGTAATTAAACAAATTCTGATTAAAATAAATAAAATAATTTTATTTAATGAGAGCTTGCATTAAATTTGGTGGAAATTTAATGCATGTGAGTGGAAGTGTGATTGGAGGCATATTTATGTGAGTGGAGCATCCACCACATGAATGATGGAAGAGGTGGGGGCACCACCATGTCTGACATGCCATGGCCCTTGGTTGCCCCCCCCCCCTCTTCCCTATAAAAGGCCCCCTCTCCTCCTCACAAAGTACACCTCCTCGTGAAGGATCTCTCTCCCCCTCTAGAAATTATTCCCCATGGTCTCAGATTAGCGAGATACATGTTCCCAGTGGCTTTATCTGGAAAGGAGTTGCTGCTTCTGCTGCTCTGATGGAGTGAGGTACGAAGGTTGTCGGGGTACCGGATGTGTGTGCGATCACGGATGCACCGCTGTTTTGCGGTGCTGGACTTGGTGGTGCTGGACTTGCTGGAGCTGGATCTGATGGACGTGCTGGAGCTGGACCTGCTGGACTTCATCACGATCTTGAGATCGGCAAGTGTACGACTACATCATCCACGAGTTCCATCTCGTTAACAAAGCTTTGTTGTCTTTGAGGGTATGTTCTCTATGGATATATATCCACCCATTGCTTGTATCTAATAGATAGATCTTGGCGTATAATAGTTCCTATCGTAGGAATTTTTTTGTTTTCTATGTTGTGAACCCAATAGATGGGATGTTACAGTAGCCGATGACCTGCTTCTCCTCCCCTCCCTTGCAGGAGTTACGCAGCTTTGTCCATCGGGCGAGGTACTTCTGATTCAACTCGCGCTCCCCTAGATGCACATGGATAAGTCGCGAGGGCGACCCGGACACTTGTAGGTGCTGGTGAAGTTGCAGACGAAAACTTTCTCGAAGTCTGCCCAAGCATTGATGTTGTTGGGCACGAGGCTGTTGACCCAGGTCCTGGCAGAACCCAGCAACATGAGGGGCGCGTAGCACACCGCCACACTATTGTTGCCATGAGCGATCCTGACTGCAGTGGCGTAGTCGATCAACCAATTTTCTGGCTTCATGTGGCTTTCATACTTCAGCATGTGATGAGTCCAAAATTGAAGCATTTTTACCTTTCGGTTTTGCATAAATAGAGTAGGGATTTTTGTATTTCACTACGTTGGCACGCACCTTTTTGTCCTTGTTTTGACATGATCCCGAATCATTAAGTCCTCTATGAACATATCAATTGGAACTGTCATATTATGCTATATATGATATTTTTAAGTGATAAAAGTCATTTTACGAAATTGCCTTCGCATCTGGGGAATACCAAACAAGGGGAACCATCTGCCGCGATAACAAAGTGGTACGGGCGGAGTCTGCCCGTACCATCCGCCCGTACTGCATGACAACGCGTCCGCCTCGTCAAATACTCTCTCCTGGCAAAGACGACAGAGAGATCCGACATTCACAACCACCAGAAACCACGAAAAACCACATCTGAAAGGGATCTGAAGGAGGAACTTGGAAAGGAGCAAATCCCTGCTACTTCACGGATCATTGGAGGACATCGCATCATCCCCTTCACCGTCAACCGCTGCATCTCCATCACCATTACTATCCCCATCTCTCATTTATTAGATCTTGTTGTAATTCCAGATTCAATTGTGGTTTGCATTAGATCTACCTCTGTACTATTATCCATCCATTTGACTATGATGATGTTGTTGATTGCTTCCATGTATGAGTTGTTCCTTTGTTCTTGGGGAGATGGAGAAACCCTAGCACTATTATGAACTTGCAATAAAGATGATCTATTCTTGTGTCCATATGACTGGCTGGTCTATGATAGATTTATGATTTGTGTTTGATCTCTCTCTTTAGATGGTATGTGTAGTCGGCCACATATCATTTGCCTCCGGGACTAAAGTGAGGGAGAAATCCTTTGGACATGTTTGGGATCATACCCGGAATAGCTTCGTGACAGATTGGCGTCGTCTTTGAACTACACGGTCAAAGGAGGATAAAGAGGGACTCTCTAAGATAATTACGATATCCACCGGGAAACCGTTAATTGTGGTGGTTTGTGTGGGTGATTGCTCTCAAACATCACAGTGGTTATTTAGAGGTGACCTCGCTCTTGGCTCAACAAACTAGCTTCCTACGAGCCTTGTAGTGAACATCTTATTATGGAGCTCTCTCCACACATATCATGACACAATAAGTATGTTATCTTAATTAATAATAATAATATCATGCTAGTGGTGTATCCTACATCCCCGAGAACGTTTTAGCCTATTGTTTTCAACCACGCTTTCACATGACCTTGTTACTTTCTTTCTTTTACTTGCTTTTATTACTTTTCTGCAAACAACCAAAAACCTTTCAAACACCTGTTACTTGAGATCAAAGGCAGCTTACAAGTATCCTTTGGTAGATAGTAACAAGGGGCATAAAGACATTTACCAATAGCTCTATGTGGGTTCGATACTTTTACTTCGAAACTAGCTACAATTCATATGTGCTCTTCCAGTCATCAGCGTGTCACGCGGCAACATGAACCTATCAGGGAACAACTCATTCTGGATGCACGGCCCGAAGAAGACGGGTCTGGTTGAATCTTCCTCCTCCATGACACGGGCATTCATCAGCAGGTCAATGTGTTCCCTTGGGTCTGGCACATCCGGATTGAGTGGTCCCACCCACCCTAAGAGGCGAGAGGTGGTTGTCCATGCTGGCTCGGCTGGTGGGGGTCCAGCCGATGGCTTGTTGGTTTCTACCACCGGTTTGTGGCATGGCTGGTTCTGGTGGCCAGAGTCGCGACGCTTACTATGGGGCTTTCCCCTGTGAGGAGAAGACGACTGCTGGGTATGGCACGACTCGTTTCCCTCTATTTGCTGGATGCCTAGGGGAGGCTTGATTGCTTGCAGCTGCATGACCTCCTCGGCTTGCCGGTTGGCGGTGTCGAGCAGCTCCTGCAGTCGGCGCTCTTGCCTGGCCCTCGCCTTGCCCTCCAAGTGGGGTAGATCTTCCACGATGGCTCGCGCCACATACAGCTTCTTGATGGGCATGTTGTAGGTAGGCCAGATGATCGGGTTGGGCGGGGTCTTCTCTACTTCCTTCTCTAGACAGGCCACCAGCTCCTTGCCGTGACACTGAACTTACCCATGCCGGTTGGCTCATTGTTAGCCGGTGTGAATCCTTGGGTGCAGTTATACTCGTGCACCGCCTCTACAGCTCTCTCTGGGTCGATGCCAACTTGAAGGCCTCCTCGAGAAGGGATTCCCGAGCAACATTGATGGTTGCAATCTATGCCTCCAGATCGTCACCAGTGACGACGGGGTTGAGCAGCCTGTCAATGGAGTGCTTCAGGGCGTCACTTTCAGGGGGAGGCTCAGAGGTTCCAGCTCCCGCATCCTCGTGCTCGAGTGCAGGTCAACACTGGTAGCTGGTTGAGGAGCCAGCCATCATGACCTCCACTCCCCGGGGTGCAGAGAGCGCACTACCGGTAGCGGGGGATGGCTCGACAAAGGCAGTGATCTCTTGGGGAACCGCTTTGGACGGTGGCGACGTAGATGCGATGATCCCTGAACAGCAGGATAGTGTTGTTGGCCTGGAAGGTGGCATCGACGAAGCACGAGGCGTTATCGATGACGCGGTCGAACTTGCCCAAAGTGAGCACAAGGCTGGAGGCCACGCGCTCACCAGCGGAGGTGCGAGGTCCCATGCGGAACATGACTGGTTGTAGCCATCTTGCCCCATGGTGGGCGCCAATTGTCATAGTTCTGGTTATGACAGTGTCTAAGAAGGCTAGATAGAGGGTGGGAGCAAGTCTAGCGACTACGACGGTGACCGTAGAAGAGATTGGGCATGAGATAGTGTAGCGAGACACAAGAAGTACCCAAGTTCGGAGCCCTCTGTATGAGATGTAACACTCCTACTCCTGTCGATTTTACTATTAGGGAACGACTCGTTCTAGATGCACGGCCCGAAGAAGACGGGTCTAGTTGAATCTTCTTCCCCCACGACACGGGCAGTCATCAGCAGATCGATGCACTCCCTTGTGTCTGGCACTTCCGGATTGGGTGGTCCCACCCACCCTGAGAGGCGAGAGGTGGTTGGACACACTGACCCGACTGGCGGAGGTCCAGCCGACGGTTTGTTGGTTTCTACCACCGGTTCATGGTACGACTGGTTCTGGTGGTCGGAGTCACGATGCTTACTGCGGGGCTTTCCCTCGTGAGGAGCAGACGACTGCTGGGTATGGCGCGGCTCGTTTTCCCTGTCTTATGGATGCCTAGGGGAGGCCCGACTGCTTGCAGCCGCATGACCTCCTCGGCTTGCCGGTCGGCAGTGTCGAGCAGTTCCTACAGTCGGTGCTCCTGCCTGGCCCTCGCCTTGCCCTCCAAGCGGGGTAGCTCTTGCATGGTGGATCGCGCCACACAGGTTCTTGATGGGCATGTTGTAGGTAGGCCGGATGACGGGGTTGGGCGGGGTCTTCTCAACTTCCTTCTCTAGACAGGCCACCACCTCTTTGCCATGACACTGAACCTACCCACGCCGGCTGACTCATTGTTAGCCGGCATGAAGCCTTGAGCATGGTTATATGGGCGCACCGTCTCTGTAGCTCTCTCTGGGTCGATGCCAACTCGAAGGCCTCCTCGAGAAGGGATCCCCGAGCCACACTGATGGTTGCAATCTATGTCTCCATATCGTCACCGGCGACGATGGGGTTGAGCAGCCTATCAATAGAGTGCTTCAGGGCGTCACTTTCAGGGGGGCTCGGAGGTTCCAGCTCCCTCATCCTCGCGCTCGAGTGCAGGGCGACGCTGGTAGCCGGTTGAGGAGCCAGCCATCATGACCTCCACTCCCCGGGGTGCGGAGAGCGCGCTACCGGCAGCGGGAGACGACACGACAAAGGAGTTGATCTCCTAGGGAACCTCTCCGGATGGTGGCGACGTAGATGGGCAGATCCCCGAATAGTAGGACGGTGTTGTTGATCGGCAAGGTGGCGTCAGCGAAGCACGAGGCGTTATCAATGACGTAGTTGAACTTTCCCAAAGTGTCCGGCCACGTGCTCACCAGCGGAGGGCGAGGTCCGTGTGGAACGTGACACTGGTCGTAGCCATCTTGCCCCGTGGTGGGCGCCAACTGTCGTATTTCTGGTTACGACAGTGTCTAAGAAGGCTAGATAGAGGGTGGGAGCAAGTCTGGCGACTACGACAGTGACCGCATACGAGATTGGACATGAGCTAGTGTAGCGAGACACAAGAAGTACCCAGTTTTAGAGCCCTCTTATAAGAGGTAACACTCCTACTCCTACCGATTTTACTATCTGGATGATGAACACGAGAACTACAAGCACTCTTCGAGTTGTATGTGTATCAGTAATCTAGCAGAGTCCAACCCACGCTCAGGAGGCACCGTTGCCCCTTATAAAGGGCTGGGGCAACGGTCACAGGCATGGTCGGCTGGCGGGTCCCATAGACGGGCCCAGCCGGCTGGTCATCTACAGTACTGTGCAGCAGAGATCGTGGCTACAGTACCCGCAGTATGAGCACAGTGTACGTTGTCTCCACTGTTCCCGTGTCATCGAGAAAGTCTTCAAAAGTCTTCAATATGGGCTTGCCGCACCGGCCATCTTTACGTCCCGTTGGTAGGCTTAGGACGTGGCGCGTATTGTGCAACGCGTCATGCCTAGCTACAGCTTCTAGGCACGCTAGTCCGGCTGGTCTCCTCCAGCTGGGCTATAGCTACTTGTCATTCTTGCCTGCTAGTCCAACTGCGCCGGCCGAGGCCGTAGCAGTCGCCTGGCGCCTCCCGGCCATCTTGCTCCTTCTGCACTGATCTTACGTCCGGTCGTATCTCTCTAGCCGGCCTCTGTAGCTCTCATCGCCTGGGTTTGCCTAGCCGAACGTATGTAACCCGTCCGGCTGGGCTACCGGGGGGAAACCCCGACAGCACATATATTCGCCGCCATGTGCTCCATTATATCTTGATCTACAAGTGCCCAAACACACTTTGCCAAACACACTGGGTTACCCGGGGGCGATCCCCTATTCATATGATCGAGGGAATATTCATATTCTAACGAAGGGGGTAGCTAGCGAGAATAGGATCTACAGTGAAAGTGGTACCCCTCTGATCCAAATTAGTTGACTTGATTTTGTCTAAATCCGGATGTATCTAATACTAAAACAAGTCTATATACATTCGAATGTAAACATCTGAGTCAACTAATTTAGATCGAAGGGAGTAAATAATTTTCTAAAGCTGTTGAAGAAAAACATGCTTTCGGAGAAGGTGAAATCGGCTAATGTGGTAATGCACAATAATAGAAGCAAGCCAATATCTTTCACAATCCCCATTTTAATAGACTATTTTCGTGTGCTATGTGCTTACTGAAGTGTGTAAGGAGCTTTTGGTCTAGTATGTCATCCTTAGCTCTTTCTTGAAAGGCCAGTGAGAACATAAGTTATCGTGTTGTCTTTTGTTAATTAAAAATAATATTAGCATGCCTTTTGTTAATTAAAAATATGGATTAGCATCTCTCATCAAATTATAAAATAAAATGCAGTGAAGGATTTCAATTATCCTAGCAATTTTCAGGGGATGGAGGTGTTTGTTCAGTCTCTCTCTCTGTGGAAAATACATATATTTGTCCCTTACATTGAAAATTTATTTAAGCCATTGACTAACAAAAAATGGTCTAATTTTTTTTTTTTTGCGAGGTAAGAAAAATGGTCCAAACTTTAATATGAGGTAAATCCTTTCCTTCAAGTTGGCATATGATATGTGCTGTTAGAAATTTATTTTGTAACTGTAAGGACAAACTGGCTGAGTTTTTAGGAAACTGCTATTTTGGCGAGCAAACTAAATACAAGATGCCATGAAATCAACAAGGAGATTATTTTTATCCTTACACTTACAAAATAAATTTCTATTTGTATTAATTTTGTGAAATCTAGCCTACAGGAAAAAACTCATTTTTTACCTATGCAAACTTGGTATCGTGCGGAAGATATTAAACATTTGATGTTTACTTGTATACTAGCGAGAGAAGTGTGGTCTGCTATGGGTCTGCTTAATGTGATTGATCCAGCCTTATGTGTTGACCGATCGGGTTCAGTAGTTCTGGAGGAAATTCTCTGCAGCAAAGTGCTAGCTAGTGTTGATCATGGTGGACTGGGAAACATTGGTCTGAAGAAATCAATTTTAATTGGAGCCTGGTATATCCGGTGGCAAAGACGGGAATTTGTAGAAGGTGAGAAAATTGTCGCGCCAGCCTTGTCGGCCTTCTCAATTCAGGCTTTGGCTATAAACTATTAAGGTGCTAGCTCTGAAAATGCGATCCGAGAAGTTAAGTGGAGTAGACCCCCTGCAAATACATACAAGCTAAATATAGATGCTAGCTACTTCCCAAATGGCTCTGGTGCCACGAGCGCCATTCTTCGTAATTTAAAAGGGCATGCTGTTGTAGGGTGTAGTGAAGTTCTCGAGCACCTATTTGACGCTCCTACTGCGGAGGCAATAGCACTTCGGAAGAGCCTGCAGATGATTGGTAATCTGGGGTGCGTAGCGATCATTGTGGAAACTGACTCTCTTGAACTTGTACAAGCTTATAATAATGGTGAGATTGAGATCTGGAGTCCTTACACGGCGATTTTGGCGGAGTGTTTTGCTATTGCTCATCGGATCGGCCAGATTACGGTGCAGCACTATTTCAGGGAGGCAAATACTGTGGCACACTTCTTAGCTAAGCATATTTTTGAGTCAAAGACGGTTGTGTTATGGGACCATGACCCCCCTAGCTTTATTAAACCCCATGTACTAAACGATGTAATTCTTTTCTAAGAGGCTGCAAGTTTCATACGTACTCTTTTTTCTTACCAGGATACCTAAGGGGATTGAAAGATTTTAATAAGGTGGCTTGCGGACCTAATATATGATGTTTCAAAAAAAAGCTCTCTCCTTTGACCAACCTTGGAGGTTGCCGCTCAAGAAATGAAATAGAAACCCCCTGAGTATTTTATTCCTTTTTGCTATAATTGACACTTTCTTGTGCAAAATACTTTTTCTATTAATCATACTAGAAGGACCTTGCGCGCTTTGTCGTGCCATCCTTTGTTAGCATCGTTTAATTTTTTCTTTCATTCTTTGCGTTTAATTTTTATATCAATAATTCCTCTTAACTATTCATCCTAAAATAAACTATTACTCACTGCCAATGCGCATTCATTCTTTTGAGATGGAACTCAAGCTTCCATCAAGCGGTGCACAGAGTGAGATCACTGGCCACTAAAACGTGTACGAACTTAGGAGCACCGTCAGGCCAAACAGGTGCGGACTCATGCCCTAATTTTACACCATATGTCGCCAAAGCGTCCACAACATTATTACATGCCCTTGGGCAGGAATTAACCGAAAAGCTTACAAAGTTCAAAACTGAGAAGAAAAATCTCACGAAAGAGGTGACCATTTGGCAACAGGTAACGGTCATTGCTTGTAATAGCTTGCATCAGGTTTTTGGAATAAGTTTCAGTCTGAACCTTGTTTATCCCCCAGGTTTGGGACCCTTGGAGACCAGACATGCATGACACAACCTCAGCTTGTAGTGAGTCAGTTGTATACGGGATAGCACCAGCCCCTGCACCCACGGCATCGGCGTTAGTATTTCTTAAAATAAAAAATGCCATCCACATTTAACTTTATCTCATCCCACTCAGTGAAGCTCATGACTGACACTGTTGTGAGATCTTTTTCTTCTCCTCGTAGTACAGAATTGTTTGAATTCATCCATCAATCTTCGGATTAGCAGCAGGAGAATTTCTTCGGGATCTCTCCGTCAACGATTTTATTTCTATCCTTCCACCACCACCATAGTAGAGCAGTGCCATGAAGCTGTTTTTCTCTATCCAGTCTGAGAATTTCCTGGATCACAGTCTTCGAATATGTACAGAACTTCTTCCAGCTGTAGGCTACGCCATAGAGCTTTAACTGGTTTGCAGCACAAGAATAGATGACCCACATCTTGATTTACCTGGCAGCAAGATGGGCATATTGGATCCAGCTCCATTCCTCTACATGGCAAGCTGAGACGGTGGGGTAAACACTACTAGGAATCCCTTATCAGTGGCGCACCTTTTTTCGCTATCCATGGCGCACCTTTTTTCGCTATCCATGGCGCATATCTAATGCGCCACTGATACATCTTCACTGATAACTATCTTCTGTGGCGCATTTTGAAATGCGCCACAGAAATCTCAAACTTCTGTGGAGCATATGAAAGAAATGCGTCACAGAAGTTTTTTTCCAAAATTCAAAAAAAAGACGGGCCAGATCTCAAACTTTTTTTCAAATTTCAAAAAAAAAACGGCCGGAGGTGGTGGTGGTGGCTGGTGGCTAGTGGCTAGTGGCTGGAGGAGGGCTAGGAGGAGGTTGCCGGAGTTGGTGGTGGAGGAGGAGGAGGAGATCGCCAGAGTTGGTGGTGGAGGAGGAGGAGATGGAGGTCTCGGAGTTGGTGGTGGAGGAGGAGGAGAAGGAGGTCGTCGGAGTTGGTGGTGGTGGAGAAGGAGGAGGAGGAGGTCGCCGGAGGTTGCCAGAGTTGGTGGTGGAGGAGGAGGAGGAGGAGGTCGCCGGAGTTGGTGGTGGAGGAGGAGGAGGAGGTCGTCGGAGTTGGTGGTGGAGGAGGAGGAGGAGGTCGCCGGAGTTGGTGGTGGAGGAAGAGGAGGGGAGAAGTGTGGAGGGGAGGAGAAGTGGTGAGGGGAGAAGAAGTGGGGGGAAGAAGGAAAAAGGGAGGGAGAAGGGCGTCGGCGGGATTCAAATTTCGAATCCCGTCCAAGACTTCTGTGGCGTATATGGGAGAAATGCGCCACGGAAGTTTCTCCCCCTTTTTTATTTTTTTGCAGTAAAAAAATCTTCTTTTCGCCATAACTTTTTACTCTTTTCGAATTTGAGGATTCTGTAAAATCTAGAATGACCATAGGTGGTTGAAATCATCAAAACGATCATTTTGATAGGTTAAAGATTTTTTTTCCGATATCGTATGCAAAAGTTATGGCCGTTTTACCGTGTTATAACCTATTTTTGCAAAATACATCAAAATTCATGTATTTCAATTTTCACTACAACTACACCCTAAAATATAACTACATCTCAAAGGAATTATTTTTTTGAAATTTTTATCATTTTTGTTTATTTTTTACAAAACTGAAAAGGCGATCCAGGGGGTGGGATCTATTTTTCCATATTCTGTGGCGCATACACATATATGCGTCACAGAAACATCACTTTTGGTGGCGCATATGGACATATGCGCCATAGAATTGTCTCCCCTTTTTTTGGTGTTAGGTCCCATCGAAGACGCATACATCTATACATGCCACAGAATCATTACTTTCTGTGGCGTACGCGAAAATATGCACCACTGAAATGTGGACTTCTGTGACGCATATTGATTTTATACGCACTGAACTGCCAAACTTCAGTGACGTTTTTTTCCGTATGCCCACTGATATTTATCTGTGCCGCATAGTTTTGCATATACGCCACAGAGTAACTTGTCTACTATAGCTATTTTCCTAGTAGTGAAACTCTTACGAGCTATACGCCACAAAAATTTCTAAATTTTTTGTGGGCACTTTCACGCGAAATATCCTTCCACTTGAATCCAAGTTTGCCTCTGTAACGATACGCAGACACTGAATAGTCCTTTCTCAAATGCCCGACCCAATCATCCTCTATATATTAAAAAATTGACATTGGTAATATCATGACTTCATCTTGCTCAGTAAACAAATCTCTAACCAAAGCTTTGTCTCAACTACCAGTGATAGGATTCATCGGTTTGATAGCCATGTTTATTACGGTCTGGCCACGGGCGTGTGACAACTGACAGGGCGACGACTCCACGATCGTGTTGACCTGGATCATTACATATGTTTTTCTAATTAAAGCTACGATATATTACTCTCTGGCGCTATCAGCGTCCAACAGAGGCACAAGGAAATCTGGTGGTGAACCCAACCAAGTCTTACACAAGTTATTCTTACAGCCAACTTTAGCTAACTTATGCGCCACACTATTACAAGAACGACGCACATGCTAGATTCGACGATCAGCAAAGCTCCGAAGAAGCACTTTTATTTCCTCCACCAAAGGTCCCTGAATTGACCTATCCTTTTCCACGCCTTCGAGTTTTGTGACTGCTCACATACAATCTGTTTCCAAGATGATCTTCTCAGCGCCGCTTTCCTTAGCCAGCTGGAGGCCCCTCTTACACGCCAGTAGTTCCGTCTGTTCAGGGCCAGCCACCGTCTTCTCAACAACGAAGCCTCCATGGTGATTACGAATAACCACACCCACTCCCCCAGTACCGGAATCCGAACGAAAGGCACCATCAGCATTTATCTTGCGCCACCCCTCCGGGGGAAGGAGACAGTGCTCCGTAGCCTTAGTCTGGACTATCACAGGTGGCCCCATACGATTTGCCCACTCCTCGACCAAGAAGATGGTGCGACGAACAATATCCAGAGGGTTCTCAATGTGCCTCTCCTCCCTGGCATGATTCCGAGCAAGCCACAGCTGATAAATAAGCATCACCGCTAATGCACGATCCTTGTCACTCAATTTCCCCATCCAGTCGAGAATCCAACCTTTCAGCTCGTGTGGCCTGTGATCATGACTCCTTGGCATATCGAACTTTACGTTAGTCTGCACACCCATCAACTCCCAGGCCGATATTGTATGTGGGCAGAGCCACGCCCGATGTACCAGTGTGTCCTCCCTGTCACACACTATGCATCTGACTCCCTGCTTGATGTTTCTCCGTTGCAACTCGGCTCCCACAGCCAAGCCATTTTGGATCAGACGCCACGTGTGGATTTTCGCCTTCCCTGGGACCTCCGTCGCCCACAGCGCCAACCAGCCTTTATGATAATTAAAGGACGTGGACGAGCTCGCCCTATTATCTTGATGCTCCCTAAGCTTCATCTTTAGGTGGTATGCCGACCGTACATTGAAAATCTCGTTTTTGGTGTAATTTCATGCTATGTAGTCTTCGAATCCAGCACAACCTACGGGAATCTTCATGATATCTGCAACATCCCCCTCAAAGAAAAGCTCGGTCAATTTTGCTTCATTCCATCCTCTACCATCGCCCAGCAACAACTCCTATACACGGTTAACTTCCTTTTCGGGGAGAATACTCAGTGGTCTCTTAAGCCCCGATCTTGGTATCCAATTATGGTCCCAAACGCTTATACTTTTTCCATCCCCAACTCTCCAAATTAGTCCTTCGGTCCTTCCTTTAAGAGCTCTCTTCCATGCACAACGCTCCTCCAAGTAAAAGAAGTGTTCTGTGGGCATTTTGTTGCCAAAAAATCTTCCTTCTCAGAGTATCTAGCCGGGAGGACACGTGCCATTAAGGATTCAGGGGTTGTTAACACCCTCCAAGCTTGTTTAGCAAGCATAGCTTGATTGAACGCCTCAAAATTCCTGAAACCCATACAACCGTGGCGTTTTGGTACACACATCCTCTCCCAACTAATCCAATGTACTTTCCGCTAACCTTCCACCGCTCCCCACCAGAAATTGGAACCGATCGACGTGAGTTTGGAGCATGTTTTCCTTGAAAGCCTGAAGCATCCCATCGGGTAAGTTGGTACTGCCTGTAGAACCGATATTACAAGGGTCTCCTTACCCTCCATCGAGAGACCTTGCCCCTTCTAGCCCTTGGTTTTACACCAGGCCCTATCGGGCAAGTGTTTGAATGCCCCTTCTTTAGATCTTCCCACAATTGTCAGTAACCCAAGATATTTTTCAGACAGCGCCTCAACGGAAACACCCAGAACCTCCTTGAGCTTGTTGCGAGAATCAGCCGTGCCGCCCTTCCCAAAGAAAATACTAGATTTATGAAGGTTAACTCTATGACCCGAAGAGCTCTCATAGGCCTGCAGAATTCGCTTTAGAGCAGCAAGGCTGTCCTCGCTGGCCTCGAGGAAAACGACGCTATCGTCGGCAAACAGCAGATGAGTAATTGTCGGACCTCTCACCCCAAACGAAACACCCGCCACTTCACGGTTTTCTTGCGCCTACCGAAGGAGGGCAGAGAACCCTTCAACACAGAAGAGGAAGAGGTAGGGCGATAGAGGATCTCCTTGGCGAAGCCCTCTAGATGGCTTGAAGACCTCAGAAATTCCTCCATTCAGCTTGACGGCAAAGCGGGCCGACCTCACACATCTCATGATCATATCAATCCATCTAGTCGAGAAACCCATCTTGATCATCATCTTCTCCAAAAAAAACTCCAGAGCTTCACCACACATAAGGGTTTCTTTCTCCTCCTTTTCCTGATAGCATCGACACATTCATAAGCAATCAGGACATTATCCATGATTAACCGCCCCTGCACGAAGGCACTCTGTTCCTCGGAAATCAGAATGGGTAGCAGATGCTTGAGCCTGTTTGCAAGCACTTTAGAGGCGATCTTGTACAACACATTGCAAAGATTAATAGGTCTGAATTGCGAGAGCCACTTCGGTGAGTTTACTTTTGGAATCAAAACCAAGGTAGTGTCATTGAAATCAAGTGGGCAGGCCTTCCCTTCAAGAAAATCTCTCACCGCCGAACAAACCGCAGATTTAAGCAAAGACCAGTGCCTTTGAAAAAATATAGTAAGCAACCCATAAGGCCCGGGTGCCTTCGTGGGCCCCATTTGGAATAGAGCCGTTTCAATTTCTCCATCAGAAACCACTCCAGTGAGTGCCATATTCATAGAATCGTCAATTGAAGAGGCGATGAGACTCAGCACATCGTCCGCCCGACCCAAGCCCTCTGAAGTATAAAGATTTTTATAGAAATCAAAAGCCATCTCCCTCATACCGACATCTGTGATGCACACCGAACCATCGGCCTTGCGCAGAAACCTAACCGTGTTCTTTCATCGCCTGTGCGACTCCTGGTTCTGGAAGAAGGTTGTATTATGATCCCCTGCTTTGAGCCACTCCTGATGGGGCCTTTGCCTAAACAAAATCTCATCTCTTTCGTACATGTCGTGGAGTTTCTTCTCAATCTCCCGAACCTCAACCGCCGAACCCGTCACCAGTTCTCTGACACAGGCGTCCTCTAACTGGCGCTTCAGATTCTTTAGTTCAGCCCTAACATACCCGAAGGTAGTAAAACTCCATTTTTGCATGTCGTGCGACAGCTCATGGAGCCGTCTCCATAGCACGTCAATGCTCTGCACATTAGAACTTCCTTTTTCCCACGAGTCCTTGATCATATCATCATAAAGCTCGTGTTTAGCCCACATATCCTCATACCTAAAGCTCCTCATCAAACTGGTTCTCGGTGCCATCTGCTCGGAACCAACACGAACCAAGATAGCCATGTGGTTCGACTCTTCTGTATGGATCTCCAGGTCCCGCTGCTGATTATTGATCGGAGAGGGGTCTCAATCATGTCTGCATCATTCGCGAACCGTAGGGTGACACACTTAAGGGATACCGACACTATTTGGAGCAAATATGTTTCAGATAAAGATTTAAGAAAACGCTGGAATCATTTCGATGGAAACCGGGATTGTTTCGGGTGAAATTGCAGAAACTGGTTATGCATGTGATATTGAAATATTGCAGGGGGTTATATGTGAATGTTTGTTAATTAAAGTAATTAAACAAATTCTGATTAAAATAAATAAAATAGTTTTATTTAATGAGAGCTTGCATTAAATTTGGTGGAAATTTAATGCATGTGAGTGGAAGTGTGATTGGAGGCATATTTATGTGAGTGGAGCATCCACCACATGAATGATGGAAGAGGTGGGGGCACCACCATGTCTGACATGCCATGGCCCTTGGTTGCCCCCCCCCCTCTTCCCTATAAAAGGCCCCCTCTCCTCCTCACAAAGTACACCTCCTCGTGAAGGATCTCTCTCCCCCTCTAGAAATTATTCCCCATGGTCTCAGATTAGCGAGATACATGTTCCCAGTGGCTTTATCTAGAAAGGAGTTGCTGCTTCTGCTGCTCTGATGGAGTGAGGTACGGAGGTTGTCGGGGTACCGGATGTGTGTGCGATCACGGATGCACCGCTGTTTTGCGGTGCTGGACTTGGTGGTGCTGGACTTGCTGGAGCTGGATCTGATGGACGTGCTGGAGCTGGACCTGCTGGACTTCATCACGATCTTGAGATCGGCAAGTGTACGACTACATCATCCACGAGTTCCATCTCGTTAACAAAGCTTTGTTGTCTTTGAGGGTATGTTCTCTATGGATATATATCCACCCATTGCTTGTATCTAATAGATAGATCTTGGCGTATAATAGTTCCTATCGTAGGAATTTTTTTGTTTTCTATGTTGTGAACCCAATAGATGGGATGTTACAGTAGCCGATGACCTGCTTCTCCTCCCCTCCCTTGCAGGAGTTACGCAGCTTTGTCCATCGGGCGAGGTACTCCTGATTCAACTCGCGCTCCCCTAGATGCACATGGATAAGTCGCGAGGGCGACCCGGACACTTGTAGGTGCTGGTGAAGTTGCAGACGAAAACTTTCTCGAAGTCTGCCCAAGCATTGATGTTGTTGGGCACGAGGCTGTTGACCCAGGTCCTGGCAGAACCCAGCAACATGAGGGGCGCGTAGCACACCGCCACACTATTGTTGCCATGAGCGATCCTGACTGCAGTGGCGTAGTCGATCAACCAATTTTCTGGCTTCATGTTGCTTTCATACTTCAGCATGTGATGAGTCCAAAATTGAAGCATTTTTACCTTTCGGTTTTGCATAAATAGAGTAGGGATTTTTGTATTTCACTACGTTGGCACGCACCTTTTTGTCCTTGTTTTGACATGATCCCGAATCATTAAGTCCTCTATGAACATATCAATTGGAACTGTCATATTATGCTATATATGATATTTTTAAGTGATAAAAGTCATTTTACGAAATTGCCTTCGCATCTGGGGAATACCAAACAAGGGGAACCATCTGACGCGATAACAAAGTGGTACGGGCGGAGTCTGCCCGTACCATCCGCCCGTACTGCATGACAACGCGTCCGCCTCGTCAAATACTCTCTCCTGGCAAAGACGACAGAGAGATCCGACATTCACAACCACCAGAAACCACGAAAAACCACATCTGAAAGGGATCTGAAGGAGGAACTTGGAAAGGAGCAAATCCCTGCTACTTCACGGATCATTGGAGGACATCGCATCATCCCCTTCACCGTCAACCGCTGCATCTCCATCACCATTACTATCCCCATCTCTCATTTATTAGATCTTGTTGTAATTCCAGATTCAATTGTGGTTTGCATTAGATCTACCTCTGTACTATTATCCATCCATTTGACTATGATGATGTTGTTGATTGCTTCCATGTATGAGTTGTTCCTTTGTTCTTGGGGAGATGGAGAAACCCTAGCACTATTATGAACTTGCAATAAAGATGATCTATTCTTGTGTCCATATGACTGGCTGGTCTATGATAGATTTATGATTTGTGTTTGATCTCTCTCTTTAGATGGTATGTGTAGTCGGCCACATATCATTTGCCTCCGGGACTAAAGTGAGGGAGAAATCCTTTGGACATGTTTGGGATCATACCCGGAATAGCTTCGTGACAGATTGGCGTCGTCTTTGAACTACACGGTCAAAGGAGGATAAAGAGGGACTCTCTAAGATAATTACGATATCCACCGGGAAACCGTTAATTGTGGTGGTTTGTGTGGGTGATTGCTCTCAAACATCACAGTGGTTATTTAGAGGTGACCTCGCTCTTGGCTCAACAAACTAGCTTCCTACGAGCCTTGTAGTGAACATCTTATTATGGAGCTCTCTCCACACATATCATGACACAATAAGTATGTTATCTTAATTAATAATAATAATATCATGCTAGTGGTGTATCCTACATCCCCGAGAACGTTTTAGCCTATTGTTTTCAACCACGCTTTCACATGACCTTGTTACTTTCTTTCTTTTACTTGCTTTTATTACTTTTCTGCAAACAACCAAAAACCTTTCAAACACCTGTTACTTGAGATCAAAGGCAGCTTACAAGTATCCTTTGGTAGATAGTAACAAGGGGCATAAAGACATTTACCAATAGCTCTATGTGGGTTCGATACTTTTACTTCGAAACTAGCTACAATTCATATGTGCTCTTCCAGTCATTAGCGTGTCACGCGGCAACATGAACCTATCAGGGAACAACTCATTCTGGATGCATGGCCCGAAGAAGACGGGTCTGGTTGAATCTTCCTCCTCCATGACACGGGCATTCATCAGCAGGTCAATGTGTTCCCTTGGGTCTGGCACATCCGGATTGAGTGGTCCCACCCACCCTAAGAGGCGAGAGGTGGTTGTCCATGCTGGCTCGGCTGGTGGGGGTCCAGCCGATGGCTTGTTGGTTTCTACCACCGGTTTGTGGCATGGCTGGTTCTGGTGGCCAGAGTCGCGACGCTTACTATGGGGCTTTCCCCTGTGAGGAGAAGACGACTGCTGGGTATGGCATGACTCGTTTCCCTCTATTTGCTGGATGCCTAGGGGAGGCTTGATTGCTTGCAGCTGCATGACCTCCTCGGCTTGCCGGTTGGCGGTGTCGAGCAGCTCCTGCAGTCGGCGCTCTTGCCTGGCCCTCGCCTTGCCCTCCAAGTGGGGTAGATCTTCCACGATGGCTCGCGCCACATACAGCTTCTTGATGGGCATGTTGTAGGTAGGCCAGATGATCGGGTTGGGCGGGGTCTTCTCTACTTCCTTCTCTAGACAGGCCACCAGCTCCTTGCCGTGACACTGAACTTACCCATGCCGGTTGGCTCATTGTTAGCCGGTGTGAATCCTTGGGTGCAGTTATACTCGTGCACCGCCTCTACAGCTCTCTCTCTGGGTCGATGCCAACTTGAAGGCCTCCTCGAGAAGGGATTCCCGAGAAGCATTGATGGTTGCAATCTATGCCTCCAGATCGTCACCAGTGACGACGGGGTTGAGCAGCCTGTCAATGGAGTGCTTCAGGGCGTCACTTTCAGGGGGAGGCTCAGAGGTTCCAGCTCCCGCATCCTCGTGCTCGAGTGCAGGTCAACACTGGTAGCTGGTTGAGGAGCCAGCCATCATGACCTCCACTCCCCGGGGTGCAGAGAGCGCACTACCGGTAGCGGGGGATGGCTCGACAAAGGCAGTGATCTCTTGGGGAACCGCTTTGGACGGTGGCGACGTAGATGCGATGATCCCTGAACAGCAGGATAGTGTTGTTGGCCTGGAAGGTGGCATCGACGAAGCACGAGGCGTTATCGATGACGCAGTCGAACTTGCCCAAAGTGAGCACAAGGCTGGAGGCCACGCGCTCACCAGCGGAGGTGCGAGGTCCCATGCGGAACATGACTGGTTGTAGCCATCTTGCCCCATGGTGGGCGCCAATTGTCATAGTTCTGGTTATGACAGTGTCTAAGAAGGCTAGATAGAGGGTGGGAGCAAGTCTAGCGACTACGACGGTGACCGTAGAAGAGATTGGGCATGAGATAGTGTAGCGAGACACAAGAAGTACCCAAGTTCGGAGCCCTCTGTATGAGATGTAACACTCCTACTCCTGTCGATTTTACTATTAGGGAACGACTCGTTCTAGATGCACGGCCCGAAGAAGACGGGTCTAGTTGAATCTTCTTCCCCCACGACACGGGCAGTCATCAGCAGATCGATGCACTCCCTTGTGTCTGGCACTTCCGGATTGGGTGGTCCCACCCACCCTGAGAGGCGAGAGGTGGTTGGCCACACTGACCCGACTGGCGGAGGTCCAGCCGACGGTTTGTTGGTTTCTACCACCGGTTCATGGTACGACTGATTCTGGTGGTCGGAGTCACGATGCTTACTGCGGGGCTTTCCCTCGTGAGGAGCAGACGACTGCTGGGTATGGCGCGGCTCGTTTTCCCTGTCTTATGGATGCCTAGGGGAGGCCCGACTGCTTGCAGCCGCATGACCTCCTCGGCTTGCCGGTCGGCAGTGTCGAGCAGTTCCTACAGTCGGTGCTCCTGCCTGGCCCTCGCCTTGCCCTCCAAGCGGGGTAGCTCTTGCATGGTGGATCGCGCCACACAGGTTCTTGATGGGCATGTTGTAGGTAGGCCGGATGACGGGGTTGGGCGGGGTCTTCTCAACTTCCTTCTCTAGACAGGCCACCACCTCTTTGCCATGACACTGAACCTACCCACGCCGGCTGACTCATTGTTAGCCGGCATGAAGCCTTGAGCATGGTTATATGGGCGCACCGTCTCTGTAGCTCTCTCTGGGTCGATGCCAACTCGAAGGCCTCCTCGAGAAGGGATCCCCGAGCCACACTGATGGTTGCAATCTATGTCTCCATATCGTCACCGGCGACGATGGGGTTGAGCAGCCTATCAATAGAGTGCTTCAGGGCGTCACTTTCAGGGGGGCTCGGAGGTTCCAGCTCCCTCATCCTCGCGCTCGAGTGCAGGGCGACGCTGGTAGCCGGTTGAGGAGCCAGCCATCATGACCTCCACTCCCCGGGGTGCGGAGAGCGCGCTACCGGCAGCGGGAGACGACACGACAAAGGAGGTGATCTCCTGGGGAACCTCTCCGGATGGTGGCGACGTAGATGGGCAGATCCCCGAATAGTAGGACGGTGTTGTTGATCGGCAAGGTGGCGTCAGCGAAGCACGAGGCGTTATCAATGACGTAGTTGAACTTTCCCAAAGTGTCCGGCCACGTGCTCACCAGCGGAGGGCGAGGTCCCGTGTGGAACGTGACACTGGTCGTAGCCATCTTGCCCCGTGGTGGGCGCCAACTGTCGTATTTCTGGTTACGACAGTGTCTAAGAAGGCTAGATAGAGGGTGGGAGCAAGTCTGGCGACTACGACGGTGACCGCATACGAGA
Source organism: Avena sativa (assembly GCA_916181665.1). Classification (NCBI taxonomy): domain Eukaryota; kingdom Viridiplantae; phylum Streptophyta; class Magnoliopsida; order Poales; family Poaceae; genus Avena; species Avena sativa. The sequence goes on from OV702289.1 coordinate 600,180,478, forward strand.
TTGGACATGAGCTAGTGTAGCGAGACACAAGAAGTACCCAGTTTCAGAGCCCTCTTATAAGAGGTAACACTCCTACTCCTACCGATTTTACTATCTGGATGATGAACACGAGAACTACAAGCACTCTTCGAGTTGTATGTGTATCAGTAATCTAGCAGAGTCCAACCCACGCTCAGGAGGCACCGTTGCCCCTTATAAAGGGCTGGGGCAACGGTCAAAGGCATGGTCGGCTGGCGGGTCCCATAGACGGGCCCAGCCGGCTGGTCATCTACAGTACTGTGCAGCAGAGATCGTGGCTACAGTACCCGCAGTATGAGCACAGTGTACGTTGTCTCCACTGTTCCCGTGTCATCGAGAAAGTCTTCAAAAGTCTTCAATATGGGCTTGCCGCACCGGCCATCTTTACGTCCCGTTGGTAGGCTTAGGACGTGGCGCGTATTGTGCAACGCGTCATGCCTAGCTACAGCTTCTAGGCACGCTAGTCCGGCTGGTCTCCTCCAGCTGGGCTATAGCTACTTGTCATTCTTGCCTGCTAGTCCAACTGCGCCGGCCGAGGCCGTAGCAGTCGCCTGGCGCCTCCCGGCCATCTTGCTCCTTCTGCACTGATCTTACGTCCGGTCGTATCGCTCTAGCCAGCCTCTGTAGCTCTCATCGCCTGGGTTTGCCTAGCCGAACGTATGTAACCCGTCCGGCTGGGCTACCGGGGGGAAACCCCGACAGCACATATATTCGCCGCCATGTGCTCCATTATATCTTGATCTACAAGTGCCCAAACACACTTTGCCAAACACACTGGGTTACCCGGGGGCGATCCCCTATTCATATGATCGAGGGAATATTCATATTCTAACGAAGGGGGTAGCTAGCGAGAATAGGATCTACAGTGAAAGTGGTACCCTCCGATCCAAATTAGTTGACTTGATTTTGTCTAAATCCGGATGTATCTAATACTAAAACAAGTCTATATACATTCGAATGTAAACATCTGAGTCAACTAATTTAGATCGAAGGGAGTAAATAATTTTCTAAAGCTGTTGAAGAAAAACATGCTTTCGGAGAAGGTGAAATCGGCTAATGTGGTAATGCACAATAATAGAAGCAAGCCAATATCTTTCACAATCCCCATTTTAATAGACTATTTTCGTGTGCTATGTGCTTACTGAAGTGTGTAAGGAGCTTTTGGTCTAGTATGTCATCCTTAGCTCTTTCTTGAAAGGCCAGTGAGAACATAAGTTATCGTGTTGTCTTTTGTTAATTAAAAATAATATTAGCATGCCTTTTGTTAATTAAAAATATGGATTAGCATCTCTCATCAAATTATAAAATAAAATGCAGTGAAGGATTTCAATTATCCTAGCAATTTTCAGGGGATGGAGGTGTTTGTTCAGTCTCTCTCTCTGTGGAAAATACATATATTTGTCCCTTACATTGAAAATTTATTTAAGCCATTGACTAACAAAAAATGGTCTAATTTTTTTTTTTTTGCGAGGTAAGAAAAATGGTCCAAACTTTAATATGAGGTAAATCCTTTCCTTCAAGTTGGCATATGATATGTGCTGTTAGAAATTTATTTTGTAACTGTAAGGACAAACTGGCTGAGTTTTTAGGAAACTGCTATTTTGGCGAGCAAACTAAATACAAGATGCCATGAAATCAACAAGGAGATTATTTTTATCCTTACACTTACAAAATAAATTTCTATTTGTATTAATTTTGTGAAATCTAGCCTACAGGAAAAAACTCATTTTTTACCTATGCAAACTTGGTATCGTGCGGAAGATATTAAACATTTGATGTTTACTTGTATACTAGCGAGAGAAGTGTGGTCTGCTATGGGTCTGCTTAATGTGATTGATCCAGCCTTATGTGTTGACCGATCGGGTTCAGTAGTTCTGGAGGAAATTCTCTGCAGCAAAGTGCTAGCTAGTGTTGATCATGGTGGACTGGGAAACATTGGTCTGAAGAAATCAATTTTAATTGGAGCCTGGTATATCCGGTGGCAAAGACGGGAATTTGTAGAAGGTGAGAAAATTGTCGCGCCAGCCTTGTCGGCCTTCTCAATTCAGGCTTTGGCTATAAACTATTAAGGTGCTAGCTCTGAAAATGCGATCCGAGAAGTTAAGTGGAGTAGACCCCTGCAAATACATACAAGCTAAATATAGATGCTAGCTACTTCCCAAATGGCTCTGGTGCCACGAGCGCCATTCTTCGTAATTTAAAAGGGCATGCTGTTGTAGGGTGTAGTGAAGTTCTCGAGCACCTATTTGACGCTCCTACTGCGGAGGCAATAGCACTTCGGAAGAGCCTGCAGATGATTGGTAATCTGGGGTGCGTACCGATCATTGTGGAAACTGACTCTCTTGAACTTGTACAAGCTTATAATAATGGTGAGATTGAGATCTGGAGTCCTTACACGGCGATTTTGGCGGAGTGTTTTGCTATTGCTCATCGGATCGGCCAGATTACGGTGCAGCACTATTTCAGGGAGGCAAATACTTTGGCACACTTCTTAGCTAAGCATATTTTTGAGTCAAAGACGGTTGTGTTATGGGACCATGACCCCCCTAGCTTTATTAAACCCCATGTACTAAACGATGTAATTCTTTTCTGAGAGGCTGCAAGTTTCATACGTACTCTTTTTTCTTACCAGGATACCTAAGGGGATTGAAAGATTTTAATAAGGTGGCTTGCGGACCTAATATATGATGTTTCAAAAAAAAGCTCTCTCCTTTGACCAACCTTGGAGGTTGCCGCTCAAGAAATGAAATAGAAACCCCCTGAGTATTTTATTCCTTTTTGCTATAATTGACACTTTCTTGTGCAAAATACTTTTTCTATTAATCATACTAGAAGGACCTTGCGCGCTTTGTCGTGCCATCCTTTGTTAGCATCGTTTAATTTTTTTCTTTCATTCTTTGCGTTTAATTTTTATATCAATAATTCCTCTTAACTATTCATCCTAAAATAAACTATTACTCACTGCCAATGCGCATTCATTCTTTTGAGATGGAACTCAAGCTTCCATCAAGCGGTGCACAGAGTGAGATCATTGGCCACTAAAACGTGTACGAACTTAGGAGCACCGTCAGGCCAAACAGGTGCGGACTCATGCCCTAATTTTACACCATATGTCGCCAAAGCGTCCACAACATTATTACATGCCCTTGGGCAGGAATTAACCGAAAAGCTTACAAAGTTCAAAACTGAGAAGAAAAATCTCACGAAAGAGGTGACCATTTGGCAACAGGTAACGGTCATTGCTTGTAATAGCTTGCATCAGGTTTTTGGAATAAGTTTCAGTCTGAACCTTGTTTATCCCCCAGGTTTGGGACCCTTGGAGACCAGACATGCATGACACAACCTCAGCTTGTAGTGAGTCAGTTGTATACGGGATAGCACCAGCCCCTGCACCCACGGCATCGGCGTTAGTATTTCTTAAAATAAAAAATGCCATCCACATTTAACTTTATCTCATCCCACTCAGTGAAGCTCATGACTGACACTGTTGTGAGATCTTTTTCTTCTCCTCGTAGTACAGAATTGTTTGAATTCATCCATCAATCTTCGGATTAGCAGCAGGAGAATTTCTTCGGGATCTCTCCGTCAACGATTTTATTTCTATCCTTCCACCACCACCATAGTAGAGCAGTGCCATGAAGCTGTTTTTCTTTATCCAGTCTGAGAATTTCCTGGATCACAGTCTTCGAATATGTACAGAACTTCTTCCAGCTGTAGGCTACGCCATAGAGCTTTAACTGGTTTGCAGCACAAGAATAGATGACCCACATCTTGATTTACCTGGCAGCAAGATGGGCATATTGGATCCAGCTCCATTCCTCTACATGGCAAGCTGAGACGGTGGGGTAAACACTACTAGGAATCCCTTATCAGTGGCGCACCTTTTTTCGCTATCCATGGCGCACCTTTTTTCGCTATCCATGGCGCATATCTAATGCGCCACTGATACATCTTCACTGATAACTATCTTCTGTGGCGCATTTTGAAATGCGCCACAGAAATCTCAAACTTCTGTGGAGCATATGAAAGAAATGCGTCACAGAAGTTTTTTTCCAAAATTCAAAAAAAAGACGGGCCAGATCTCAAACTTTTTTTCAAATTTCAAAAAAAAAACGGCCGGAGGTGGTGGTGGTGGCTGGTGGCTAGTGGCTAGTGGCTGGAGGAGGGCTAGGAGGAGGTTGCCGGAGTTGGTGGTGGAGGAGGAGGAGGAGATCGCCAGAGTTGGTGGTGGAGGAGGAGGAGATGGAGGTCTCGGAGTTGGTGGTGGAGGAGGAGGAGAAGGAGGTCGTCGGAGTTGGTGGTGGTGGAGAAGGAGGAGGAGGAGGTCGCCGGAGGTTGCCAGAGTTGGTGGTGGAGGAGGAGGAGGAGGAGGTCGCCGGAGTTGGTGGTGGAGGAGGAGGAGGAGGTCGTCGGAGTTGGTGGTGGAGGAGGAGGAGGAGGTCGCCGGAGTTGGTGGTGGAGGAAGAGGAGGGGAGAAGTGTGGAGGGGAGGAGAAGTGGTGAGGGGAGAAGAAGTGGGGGGAAGAAGGAAAAAGGGAGGGAGAAGGGCGTCGGCGGGATTCAAATTTCGAATCCCGTCCAAGACTTCTGTGGCGTATATGGGAGAAATGCGCCACGGAAGTTTCTCCCCCTTTTTTATTTTTTTGCAGTAAAAAAATCTTCTTTTCGCCATAACTTTTTACTCTTTTCGAATTTGAGGATTCTGTAAAATCTAGAATGACCATAGGTGGTTGAAATCATCAAAACGATCATTTTGATAGGTTAAAGATTTTTTTTTCCGATATCGTATGCAAAAGTTATGGCCGTTTTACCGTGTTATAACCTATTTTTGCAAAATACATCAAAATTCATGTATTTCAATTTTCACTACAACTACACCCTAAAATATAACTACATCTCAAAGTAATTATTTTTTTGAAATTTTTATCATTTTTGTTTATTTTTTACAAAACTGAAAAGGCGATCCAGGGGGTGGGATCTATTTTTCCATATTCTGTGGCGCATACACATATATGCGTCACAGAAACATCACTTTTGGTGGCGCATATGGACATATGCGTCATAGAATTGTCTCCCCCTTTTTTTGGTGTTAGGTCCCATCGAAGACGCATACATCTATACATGCCATAGAATCATTACTTTCTGTGGCGTACGCGAAAATATGCACCACTGAAATGTGGACTTCTGTGACGCATATTGATTTTATACGCACTGAACTGCCAAACTTCAGTGACGTTTTTTTCCGTATGCCCACTGATATTTATCTGTGCCGCATAGTTTTGCATATACGCCACAGAGTAACTTGTCTACTATAGCTATTTTCCTAGTAGTGAAACTCTTACGAGCTATACGCCACAAAAATTTCTAAATTTTTTGTGGGCACTTTCACGCGAAATATCCTTCCACTTGAATCCAAGTTTGCCTCTGTAACGATACGCAGACACTGAATAGTCCTTTCTCAAATGCCCGACCCAATCATCCTCTATATATTAAAAAATTGACATTGGTAATATCATGACTTCATCTTGCTCAGTAAACAAATCTCTAACCAAAGCTTTGTCTCAACTACCAGTGATAGGATTCATCGGTTTGATAGCCATGTTTATTACGGTCTGGCCACGGGCGTGTGACAACTGACAGGGCGACGACTCCACGATCGTGTTGACCTGGATCATTACATATGTTTTTCTAATTAAAGCTACGATATATTACTCTCTGGCGCTATCAGCGTCCAACAGAGGCACAAGGAAATCTGGTGGTGAACCCAACCAAGTCTTACACAAGTTATTCTTACAGCCAACTTTAGCTAACTTATGCGCCACACTATTACAAGAACGACGCACATGCTAGATTCGACGATCAGCAAAGCTCCGAAGAAGCACTTTTATTTCCTCCACCAAAGGTCCCTGAATTGACCTATCCTTTTCCACGCCTTCGAGTTTTGTGACTGCTCACATACAATCTGTTTCCAAGATGATCTTCTCAGCGCCGCTTTCCTTAGCCAGCTGGAGGCCCCTCTTACACGCCAGTAGTTCCGTCTGTTCAGGGCCAGCCACCGTCTTCTCAACAACGAAGCCTCCATGGTGATTACGAATAACCACACCCACTCCCCCAGTACCGGAATCCGAACGAAAGGCACCATCAGCATTTATCTTGCGCCACCCCTCCGGGGGAAGGAGACAGTGCTCCGTAGCCTTAGTCTGGACTATCACAGGTGGCCCCATACGATTTGCCCACTCCTCGACCAAGAAGATGGTGCGACGAACAATATCCAGAGGGTTCTCAATGCGCCTCTCCTCCCTGGCATGATTCCGAGCAAGCCACAGCTGATAAATAAGCATCACCGCTAATGCACGATCCTTGTCACTCAATTTCCCCATCCAGTCGAGAATCCAACCTTTCAGCTCGTGTGGCCTGTGATCATGACTCCTTGGCATATCGAACTTTACGTTAGTCTGCACACCCATCAACTCCCAGGCCGATATTGTATGTGGGCAGAGCCACGCCCGATGTACCAGTGTTTCCTCCCTGTCACACACTATGCATCTGACTCCCTGCTTGATGTTTCTCCGTTGCAACTCGGCTCCCACAGCCAAGCCATTTTGGATCAGACGCCACGTGTGGATTTTCGCCTTCCCTGGGACCTCCGTCGCCCACAGCGCCAACCAGCCTTTATGATAATTAAAGGACGTGGACGAGCTCGCCCTATTATCTTGATGCTCCCTAAGCTTCATCTTTAGGTGGTATGCCGACCGTACATTGAAAATCTCGTTTTTGGTGTAATTCCATGCTATGTAGTCTTCGAATCCAGCACAACCTACGGGAATCTTCATGATATCTGCAACATCCCCCTCAAAGAAAAGCTCGGTCAATTTTGCTTCATTCCATCCTCTACCATCGCCCAGCAACAACTCCTATACACGGTTAACTTCCTTTTCGGGGAGAATACTCAGTGGTCTCTTAAGCCCCGATCTTGGTATCCAATTATGGTCCCAAACGCTTATACTTTTTCCATCCCCAACTCTCCAAATTAGTCCTTCGGTCCTTCCTTTAAGAGCTCTCTTCCATGCACAACGCTCCTCCAAGTAAAAGAAGCGTTCTGTGGGCATTTTGTTGCCAAAAAATCTTCCTTCTCAGAGTATCTAGCTGGGAGGACACGTGCCATTAAGGATTCAGGGGTTGTTAACACCCTCCAAGCTTGTTTAGCAAGCATAGCTTGATTGAACGCCTCAAAATTCCTGAAACCCATACAACCGTGGCGTTTTGGTACACACATCCTCTCCCAACTAATCCAATGTACTTTCCGCTAACCTTCCACCGCTCCCCACCAGAAATTGGAACCGATCGACGTGAGTTTGGAGCATGTTTTCCTTGAAAGCCTGAAGCATCCCATCGGGTAAGTTGGTACTGCCTGTAGAACCGATATTACAAGGGTCTCCTTACCCTCCATCGAGAGACCTTGCCCCTTCTAGCCCTTGGTTTTGCACCAGGCCCTATCGGGCAAGTGTTTGAATGCCCCTTCTTTAGATCTTCCCACAATTGTCAGTAACCCAAGATATTTTTCAGACAGCGCCTCAGCGGAAACACCCAGAACCTCCTTGAGCTTGTTGCGAGAATCAGCCGTGCCGCCCTTCCCAAAGAAAATACTAGATTTATGAAGGTTAACTCTATGACCCGAAGAGCTCTCATAGGCCTGCAGAATTCGCTTTAGAGCAGCAAGGCTGTCCTCGCTAGCCTCGAGGAAAACGACGCTATCGTCGGCAAACAGCAGATGAGTAATTGTCGGACCTCTCACCCCAAACGAAACACCCGCCACTTCACGGTTTTCTTGCGCCTACCGAAGGAGGGCAGAGAACCCTTCAACACAGAAGAGGAAGAGGTAGGGCGATAGAGGATCTCCTTGGCGAAGCCCTCTAGATGGCTTGAAGACCTCAGAAATTCCTCCATTCAGCTTGACGGCAAAGCGGGCCGACCTCACACATCTCATGATCATATCAATCCATCTCGTCGAGAAACCCATCTTGATCATCATCTTCTCCAAAAAAAACTCCAGAGCTTCACCACACATAAGGGTTTCTTTCTCCTCCTTTTCCTGATAGCATCGACACATTCATAAGCAATCAGGACATTATCCATGATTAACCGCCCCTGCACGAAGGCACTCTGTTCCTCGGAAATCAGAATGGGTAGCAGATGCTTGAGCCTGTTTGCAAGCACTTTAGAGGCGATCTTGTACAACACATTGCAAAGATTAATAGGTCTGAATTGCGAGAGCCACTTCAGTGAGTTTACTTTTGGAATCAAAACCAAGGTAGTGTCATTGAAATCAAGTGGGCAGGCCTTCCCTTCAAGAAAATCTCTCACCGCCGAACAAACCGCAGATTTAAGCAAAGACCAGTGCCTTTGAAAAAATATAGTAAGCAACCCATAAGGCCCGGGTGCCTTCGTGGGCCCCATTTGGAATAGAGCCGTTTCAATTTCTCCATCAGAAACCACTCCAGTGAGTGCCATATTCATAGAATCGTCAATTGAAGAGGCGATGAGACTCAGCACATCGTCCGCCCGACCCAAGCCCTCTGAAGTATAAAGATTTTTATAGAAATCAAAAGCCATCTCCCTCATACCGACATCTGTGATGCACACCGAACCATCGGCCTTGCGCAGAAACCTAACCGTGTTCTTTCATCGCCTGTGCGACTCCTGGTTCTGGAAGAAGGTTGTATTATGATCCCCTGCTTTGAGCCACTCCTGATGGGGCCTTTGCCTAAACAAAATCTCATCTCTTTCGTACATGTCGTGGAGTTTCTTCTCAATCTCCCGAACCTCAACCGCCGAACCCGTCACCAGTTCTCTGACACAGGCGTCCTCTAACTGGCGCTTCAGATTCTTTAGTTCAGCCCTAACATACCCGAAGGTAGTAAAACTCCATTTTTGCATGTCGTGCGACAGCTCATGGAGCCGTCTCCATAGCACGTCAATGCTCTGCACATTAGAACTTCCTTTTTCCCACGAGTCCTTGATCATATCATCATAAAGCTCGTGTTTAGCCCACATATCCTCATACCTAAAGCTCCTCATCAAACTGGTTCTCGGTGCCATCTGCTCGGAACCAACACGAACCAAGATAGCCATGTGGTTCGACTCTTCTGTATGGATCTCCAGGTCCCGCTGCTGATTATTGATCGGAGAGGGGTCTCAATCATGTCTGCATCATTCGCGAACCGTAGGGTGACACACTTAAGGGATACCGACACTATTTGGAGCAAATATGTTTCAGATAAAGATTTAAGAAAACGCTGGAATCATTTCGATGGAAACCGGGATTGTTTCGGGTGAAATTGCAGAAACTGGTTATGCATGTGATATTGAAATATTGCAGGGGGTTATATGTGAATGTTTGTTAATTAAAGTAATTAAACAAATTCTGATTAAAATAAATAAAATAGTTTTATTTAATGAGAGCTTGCATTAAATTTGGTGGAAATTTAATGCATGTGAGTGGAAGTGTGATTGGAGGCATATTTATGTGAGTGGAGCATCCACCACATGAATGATGGAAGAGGTGGGGGCACCACCATGTCTGACATGCCATGGCCCTTGGTTGCCCCCCCCCCCCCCCCTCTTCCCTATAAAAGGCCCCCTCTCCTCCTCACAAAGTACACCTCCTCGTGAAGGATCTCTCTCCCCCTCTAGAAATTATTCCCCATGGTCTCAGATTAGCGAGATACATGTTCCCAGTGGCTTTATCTAGAAAGGAGTTGCTGCTTCTGCTGCTCTGATGGAGTGAGGTACGGAGGTTGTCGGGGTACCGGATGTGTGTGCGATCACGGATGCACCGCTGTTTTGCGGTGCTGGACTTGGTGGTGCTGGACTTGCTGGAGCTGGATCTGATGGACGTGCTGGAGCTGGACCTGCTGGACTTCATCACGATCTTGAGATCGGCAAGTGTACGACTACATCATCCACGAGTTCCATCTCGTTAACAAAGCTTTGTTGTCTTTGAGGGTATGTTCTCTATGGATATATATCCACCCATTGCTTGTATCTAATAGATAGATCTTGGCGTATAATAGTTCCTATCGTAGGAATTTTTTTGTTTTCTATGTTGTGAACCCAATAGATGGGATGTTACAGTAGCCGATGACCTGCTTCTCCTCCCCTCCCTTGCAGGAGTTACGCAGCTTTGTCCATCGGGCGAGGTACTCCTGATTCAACTCGCGCTCCCCTAGATGCACATGGATAAGTCGCGAGGGCGACCCGGACACTTGTAGGTGCTGGTGAAGTTGCAGACGAAAACTTTCTCGAAGTCTGCCCAAGCATTGATGTTGTTGGGCACGAGGCTGTTGACCCAGGTCCTGGCAGAACCCAGCAACATGAGGGGCGCGTAGCACACCGCCACACTATTGTTGCCATGAGCGATCCTGACTGCAGTGGCGTAGTCGATCAACCAATTTTCTGGCTTCATGTTGCTTTCATACTTCAGCATGTGATGAGTCCAAAATTGAAGCATTTTTACCTTTCGGTTTTGCATAAATAGAGTAGGGATTTTTGTATTTCACTACGTTGGCACGCACCTTTTTGTCCTTGTTTTGACATGATCCCGAATCATTAAGTCCTCTATGAACATATCAATTGGAACTGTCATATTATGCTATATATGATATTTTTAAGTGATAAAAGTCATTTTACGAAATTGCCTTCGCATCTGGGGAATACCAAACAAGGGGAACCATCTGCCGCGATAACAAAGTGGTACGGGCGGAGTCTGCCCGTACCATCCGCCCGTACTGCATGACAACGCGTCCGCCTCGTCAAATACTCTCTCCTGGCAAAGACGACAGAGAGATCCGACATTCACAACCACCAGAAACCACGAAAAACCACATCTGAAAGGGATCTGAAGGAGGAACTTGGAAAGGAGCAAATCCCTGCTACTTCACGGATCATTGGAGGACATCGCATCATCCCCTTCACCGTCAACCGCTGCATCTCCATCACCATTACTATCCCCATCTCTCATTTATTAGATCTTGTTGTAATTCCAGATTCAATTGTGGTTTGCATTAGATCTACCTCTGTACTATTATCCATCCATTTGACTATGATGATGTTGTTGATTGCTTCCATGTATGAGTTGTTCCTTTGTTCTTGGGGAGATGGAGAAACCCTAGCACTATTATGAACTTGCAATAAAGATGATCTATTCTTGTGTCCATATGACTGGCTGGTCTATGATAGATTTATGATTTGTGTTTGATCTCTCTCTTTAGATGGTATGTGTAGTCGGCCACATATCATTTGCCTCCAGGACTAAAGTGAGGGAGAAATCCTTTGGACATGTTTGGGATCATACCCGGAATAGCTTCGTGACAGATTGGCGTCGTCTTTGAACTACACGATCAAAGGAGGATAAAGAGGGACTCTCTAAGATAATTACGATATCCACCGGGAAACCGTTAATTGTGGTGGTTTGTGTGGGTGATTGCTCTCAAACATCACAGTGGTTATTTAGAGGTGACCTCGCTCTTGGCTCAACAAACTAGCTTCCTACGAGCCTTGTAGTGAACATCTTATTATGGAGCTCTCTCCACACATATCATGACACAATAAGTATGTTATCTTAATTAATAATAATAATATCATGCTAGTGGTGTATCCTACATCCCCGAGAACGTTTTAGCCTATTGTTTTCAACCACGCTTTCACATGACCTTGTTACTTTCTTTCTTTTACTTGCTTTTATTACTTTTCTGCAAACAACCAAAAACCTTTCAAACACCTGTTACTTGAGATCAAAGGCAGCTTACAAGTATCCTTTGGTAGATAGTAACAAGGGGCATAAAGACATTTACCAATAGCTCTATGTGGGTTCGATACTTTTACTTCGAAACTAGCTACAATTCATATGTGCTCTTCCAGTCATTAGCGTGTCACGCGGCAACATGAACCTATCAGGGAACAACTCATTCTGGATGCATGGCCCGAAGAAGACGGGTCTGGTTGAATCTTCCTCCTCCATGACACGGGCATTCATCAGCAGGTCAATGTGTTCCCTTGGGTCTGGCACATCCGGATTGAGTGGTCCCACCCACCCTAAGAGGCGAGAGGTGGTTGTCCATGCTGGCTCGGCTGGTGGGGGTCCAGCCGATGGCTTGTTGGTTTCTACCACCGGTTTGTGGCATGGCTGGTTCTGGTGGCCAGAGTCGCGACGCTTACTATGGGGCTTTCCCCTGTGAGGAGAAGACGACTGCTGGGTATGGCATGACTCGTTTCCCTCTATTTGCTGGATGCCTAGGGGAGGCTTGATTGCTTGCAGCTGCATGACCTCCTCGGCTTGCCGGTTGGCGGTGTCGAGCAGCTCCTGCAGTCGGCGCTCTTGCCTGGCCCTCGCCTTGCCCTCCAAGTGGGGTAGATCTTCCACGATGGCTCGCGCCACATACAGCTTCTTGATGGGCATGTTGTAGGTAGGCCAGATGATCGGGTTGGGCGGGGTCTTCTCTACTTCCTTCTCTAGACAGGCCACCAGCTCCTTGCCGTGACACTGAACTTACCCATGCCGGTTGGCTCATTGTTAGCCGGTGTGAATCCTTGGGTGCAGTTATACTCGTGCACCGCCTCTACAGCTCTCTCTCTGGGTCGATGCCAACTTGAAGGCCTCCTCGAGAAGGGATTCCCGAGAAGCATTGATGGTTGCAATCTATGCCTCCAGATCGTCACCAGTGACGACGGGGTTGAGCAGCCTGTCAATGGAGTGCTTCAGGGCGTCACTTTCAGGGGGAGGCTCAGAGGTTCCAGCTCCCGCATCCTCGTGCTCGAGTGCAGGTCAACACTGGTAGCTGGTTGAGGAGCCAGCCATCATGACCTCCACTCCCCGGGGTGCAGAGAGCGCACTACCGGTAGCGGGGGATGGCTCGACAAAGGCAGTGATCTCTTGGGGAACCGCTTTGGACGGTGGCGACGTAGATGCGATGATCCCTGAACAGCAGGATAGTGTTGTTGGCCTGGAAGGTGGCATCGACGAAGCACGAGGCGTTATCGATGACGCAGTCGAACTTGCCCAAAGTGAGCACAAGGCTGGAGGCCACGCGCTCACCAGCGGAGGTGCGAGGTCCCATGCGGAACATGACTGGTTGTAGCCATCTTGCCCCATGGTGGGCGCCAATTGTCATAGTTCTGGTTATGACAGTGTCTAAGAAGGCTAGATAGAGGGTGGGAGGAAGTCTAGCGACTACGACGGTGACCGTAGAAGAGATTGGGCATGAGATAGTGTAGCGAGACACAAGAAGTACCCAAGTTCGGAGCCCTCTGTATGAGATGTAACACTCCTACTCCTGTCGATTTTACTATTAGGGAACGACTCGTTCTAGATGCACGGCCCGAAGAAGACGGGTCTAGTTGAATCTTCTTCCCCCACGACACGGGCAGTCATCAGCAGATCGATGCACTCCCTTGTGTCTGGCACTTCCGGATTGGGTGGTCCCACCCACCCTGAGAGGCGAGAGGTGGTTGGCCACACTGACCCGACTGGCGGAGGTCCAGCCGACGGTTTGTTGGTTTCTACCACCGGTTCATGGTACGACTGATTCTGGTGGTCGGAGTCACGATGCTTACTGCGGGGCTTTCCCTCGTGAGGAGCAGACGACTGCTGGGTATGGCGCGGCTCGTTTTCCCTGTCTTATGGATGCCTAGGGGAGGCCCGACTGCTTGCAGCCGCATGACCTCCTCGGCTTGCCGGTCGGCAGTGTCGAGCAGTTCCTACAGTCGGTGCTCCTGCCTGGCCCTCGCCTTGCCCTCCAAGCGGGGTAGCTCTTGCATGGTGGATCGCGCCACACAGGTTCTTGATGGGCATGTTGTAGGTAGGCCGGATGACGGGGTTGTTGGAGATATGCCCTAGAGGCAATAATAAATATAGTTATTATTATATATCTTTGTGTTTATGATAAATGTTTGCATTCATGCTATAATAGTATTAACAAGGAAACCATTAATACTTGTGTGATTTGTAAACTTAATTTGAAGTCCCTAGTATAGCCTCTATACTTCACTAGCTTGTTGGTTGATTGATGATGTGGTTTCTTTGTCATGAACATTGAGATGTTATCAACAACAAGATCATATCGTTAGGAGAATGATATGGTGGACATACTCCTATAGACAAGCGTAGCATAAAGATCAAGTCATTTCAATAGTTCAATTGCTATATGCTTTCTGATACATAGTAACCTAATTCCTTCGACCATGAGATCATGCATATCACCTTTGCTGGATGGATGCTTTGATGTCATCAAACACCACACCGTAACAGGGTGGCTATAAAGGTGGCATTGAGTGTTCGGAAAGTATTGGTTGAAACACATGGATCAAGAGTGGGATTTGTCCATCCACATGACGGATAGATATTCTCTGGGCCCTCTCGGTGAAATGTCATCCAATTAGCTTGCAAGCATGTGACTTGGTCACAAGGGATCACATATCACGGGAACGAGAAAAGAGTACTTATCAGTAACGAGGATGAACTAGGTATGCAGAGATACCGATGATCATAACCTCGGATAAGTAACATATCGTGAGACAAAGGGAAATTGGTATCGTATGTAAGTGGTTCATTCGATCGCAAAGTAATCGTAGAAATATGTGGGAGCCATATGAATTTCCAGATTCCTCTATTGGTTATTGTTCGGAGAAGTGTCTCGATCATGTCCGCATAATTCACGAACCGTAGGGAGACACACTTAAGGATTCGACGTTGTTTGAGTAGTTATGGTATTATGAGAAAGAGACCGAATGTTGTTCGGAGTCTCGGATGGGATCCGGGATATCACGAGGTGATCCGGAATGGTCCGGAGAATAAGATTCATATAAGGAAAGTCCCGTTTCGGAGTTCGGGAATGATTCCGGTGTTTCCATCGGGAACATTCTAGAAGGTCCCGGAATGTCCGGCACTCCGGAGGGGGAAGGGTACTTGAATGTGTCATTACATGTTGGAATGATTGCATCATGTACTAAGTGTTCTTGCTGTCCCAAATAAAGGATTAAATTGAATCCTAAATTGAAAAAGTCAAACGGCTAGTTTGAAAGTCAAACGGCAGTTTTTGGGAAGTGGGAGGAGAGGAGGAAACCGACTTGAGGGAGGAGTCCTCCTCCCCAAGCCGGCGCCCCACCTAGGCCGAGTTGGGGAGGGACTCCACTCCCTCCCCTTGGCCGGCCAGCCCCTCCCACCTATATAAGGAGGGGCAGGGCTCCCTCCCAACACACACAAGTTCCTATCCTCTAAACTAAACCCTAGATCTAAACCCCGGTTTAGAGCTATTCGGTTTAGAGCCTTCTAATTGGTTTAGAGCCCTCTAATTGGTGTGTCTAATTACTAGATCACTAATAGCCTCTCTCATAAGCTCCACCATACTCGCACCGGCTTAAGGCGAAGCCCTGCGGGATCTCCCCTCTACCTCCGGTACCACGCCGTTGTGCTGCCGGAATCGCGAGGAGAGTGCTACAACCTCCGCTGCCTGCTGGAACAAGGGAGAGGAAGGTCTTCGTCGAGTACCGAACGTGTGACCGACTGCGGGAGCGCTGCGGGAACGCGGCGCCGGAAGGATCGTCTACGCGATCTTGAGATCGGAAAGAGTACGACTACATCACCCACGAGAATCTGCTCTCGTTAAACACTTTGGAATCTTCGAGGGTGAGTTATTCCATCGACTCGTTGCTACAATCTAGTAGATAGATCTTGGCTTGTTTGTTTGTATGCGATAGAAAATTTTTGTTTTCCATGCTACGAACCCCTACAGGGGTTGGGCGGGGTCTTCTCAACTTCCTTCTCTAGACAGGCCACCACCTCTTTGCCATGACACTGAACCTACCCACGCCGGCTGACTCATTGTTAGCCGGCATGAAGCCTTGAGCATGGTTATATGGGCGCACCGTCTCTGTAGCTCTCTCTGGGTCGATGCCAACTCGAAGGCCTCCTCGAGAAGGGATCCCCGAGCCACACTGATGGTTGCAATCTATGTCTCCATATCGTCACCGGCGACGATGGGGTTGAGCAGCCTATCAATAGAGTGCTTCAGGGCGTCACTTTCAGGGGGGCTCGGAGGTTCCAGCTCCCTCATCCTCGCGCTCGAGTGCAGGGCGACGCTGGTAGCCGGTTGAGGAGCCAGCCATCATGACCTCCACTCCCCGGGGTGCGGAGAGCGCGCTACCGGCAGCGGGAGACGACACGACAAAGGAGGTGATCTCCTGGGGAACCTCTCCGGATGGTGGCGACGTAGATGGGCAGATCCCCGAATAGTAGGACGGTGTTGTTGATCGGCAAGGTGGCGTCAGCGAAGCACGAGGCGTTATCAATGACGTAGTTGAACTTTCCCAAAGTGTCCGGCCACGTGCTCACCAGCGGAGGGCGAGGTCCCGTGTGGAACGTGACACTGGTCGTAGCCATCTTGCCCCGTGGTGGGCGCCAACTGTCGTATTTCTGGTTACGACAGTGTCTAAGAAGGCTAGATAGAGGGTGGGAGCAAGTCTGGCGACTACGACGGTGACCGCATACGAGATTGGACATGAGCTAGTGTAGCGAGACACAAGAAGTACCCAGTTTCAGAGCCCTCTTATAAGAGGTAACACTCCTACTCCTACCGATTTTACTATCTGGATGATGAACACGAGAACTACAAGCACTCTTCGAGTTGTATGTGTATCAGTAATCTAGCAGAGTCCAACCCACGCTCAGGAGGCACCGTTGCCCCTTATAAAGGGCTGGGGCAACGGTCACAGGCATGGTCGGCTGGCGGGTCCCATAGACGGGCCCAGCCGGCTGGTCATCTACAGTACTGTGCAGCAGAGATCGTGGCTACAGTACCCGCAGTATGAGCACAGTGTACGTTGTCTCCACTGTTCCCGTGTCATCGAGAAAGTCTTCAAAAGTCTTCAATATGGGCTTGCCGCACCGGCCATCTTTACGTCCCGTTGGTAGGCTTAGGACGTGGCGCGTATTGTGCAACGCGTCATGCCTAGCTACAGCTTCTAGGCACGCTAGTCCGGCTGGTCTCCTCCAGCTGGGCTATAGCTACTTGTCATTCTTGCCTGCTAGTCCAACTGCGCCGGCCGAGGCCGTAGCAGTCGCCTGGCGCCTCCCGGCCATCTTGCTCCTTCTGCACTGATCTTACGTCCGGTCGTATCGCTCTAGCCAGCCTCTGTAGCTCTCATCGCCTGGGTTTGCCTAGCCGAACGTATGTAACCCGTCCGGCTGGGCTACCGGGGGGAAACCCCGACAGCACATATATTCGCCGCCATGTGCTCCATTATATCTTGATCTACAAGTGCCCAAACACACTTTGCCAAACACACTGGGTTACCCGGGGGCGATCCCCTATTCATATGATCGAGGGAATATTCATATTCTAACGAAGGGGGTAGCTAGCGAGAATAGGATCTACAGTGAAAGTGGTACCCCTCCGATCCAAATTAGTTGACTTGATTTTGTCTAAATCCGGATGTATCTAATACTAAAACAAGTCTATATACATTCGAATGTAAACATCTGAGTCAACTAATTTAGATCGAAGGGAGTAAATAATTTTCTAAAGCTGTTGAAGAAAAACATGCTTTCGGAGAAGGTGAAATCGGCTAATGTGGTAATGCACAATAATAGAAGCAAGCCAATATCTTTCACAATCCCCATTTTAATAGACTATTTTCGTGTGCTATGTGCTTACTGAAGTGTGTAAGGAGCTTTTGGTCTAGTATGTCATCCTTAGCTCTTTCTTGAAAGGCCAGTGAGAACATAAGTTATCGTGTTGTCTTTTGTTAATTAAAAATAATATTAGCATGCCTTTTGTTAATTAAAAATATGGATTAGCATCTCTCATCAAATTATAAAATAAAATGCAGTGAAGGATTTCAATTATCCTAGCAATTTTCAGGGGATGGAGGTGTTTGTTCAGTCTCTCTCTCTGTGGAAAATACATATATTTGTCCCTTACATTGAAAATTTATTTAAGCCATTGACTAACAAAAAATGGTCTAATTTTTTTTTTTGCGAGGTAAGAAAAATGGTCCAAACTTTAATATGAGGTAAATCCTTTCCTTCAAGTTGGCATATGATATGTGCTGTTAGAAATTTATTTTGTAACTGTAAGGACAAACTGGCTGAGTTTTTAGGAAACTGCTATTTTGGCGAGCAAACTAAATACAAGATGCCATGAAATCAACAAGGAGATTATTTTTATCCTTACACTTACAAAATAAATTTCTATTTGTATTAATTTTGTGAAATCTAGCCTACAGGAAAAAACTCATTTTTTACCTATGCAAACTTGGTATCGTGCGGAAGATATTAAACATTTGATGTTTACTTGTATACTAGCGAGAGAAGTGTGGTCTGCTATGGGTCTGCTTAATGTGATTGATCCAGCCTTATGTGTTGACCGATCGGGTTCAGTAGTTCTGGAGGAAATTCTCTGCAGCAAAGTGCTAGCTAGTGTTGATCATGGTGGACTGGGAAACATTGGTCTGAAGAAATCAATTTTAATTGGAGCCTGGTATATCCGGTGGCAAAGACGGGAATTTGTAGAAGGTGAGAAAATTGTCGCGCCAGCCTTGTCGGCCTTCTCAATTCAGGCTTTGGCTATAAACTATTAAGGTGCTAGCTCTGAAAATGCGATCCGAGAAGTTAAGTGGAGTAGACCCCTGCAAATACATACAAGCTAAATATAGATGCTAGCTACTTCCCAAATGGCTCTGGTGCCACGAGCGCCATTCTTCGTAATTTAAAAGGGCATGCTGTTGTAGGGTGTAGTGAAGTTCTCGAGCACCTATTTGACGCTCCTACTGCGGAGGCAATAGCACTTCGGAAGAGCCTGCAGATGATTGGTAATCTGGGGTGCGTACCGATCATTGTGGAAACTGACTCTCTTGAACTTGTACAAGCTTATAATAATGGTGAGATTGAGATCTGGAGTCCTTACACGGCGATTTTGGCGGAGTGTTTTGCTATTGCTCATCGGATCGGCCAGATTACGGTGCAGCACTATTTCAGGGAGGCAAATACTTTGGCACACTTCTTAGCTAAGCATATTTTTGAGTCAAAGACGGTTGTGTTATGGGACCATGACCCCCCTAGCTTTATTAAACCCCATGTACTAAACGATGTAATTCTTTTCTGAGAGGCTGCAAGTTTCATACGTACTCTTTTTTCTTACCAGGATACCTAAGGGGATTGAAAGATTTTAATAAGGTGGCTTGCGGACCTAATATATGATGTTTCAAAAAAAAGCTCTCTCCTTTGACCAACCTTGGAGGTTGCCGCTCAAGAAATGAAATAGAAACCCCCTGAGTATTTTATTCCTTTTTGCTATAATTGACACTTTCTTGTGCAAAATACTTTTTCTATTAATCATACTAGAAGGACCTTGCGCGCTTTGTCGTGCCATCCTTTGTTAGCATCGTTTAATTTTTTTCTTTCATTCTTTGCGTTTAATTTTTATATCAATAATTCCTCTTAACTATTCATCCTAAAATAAACTATTACTCACTGCCAATGCGCATTCATTCTTTTGAGATGGAACTCAAGCTTCCATCAAGCGGTGCACAGAGTGAGATCATTGGCCACTAAAACGTGTACGAACTTAGGAGCACCGTCAGGCCAAACAGGTGCGGACTCATGCCCTAATTTTACACCATATGTCGCCAAAGCGTCCACAACATTATTACATGCCCTTGGGCAGGAATTAACCGAAAAGCTTACAAAGTTCAAAACTGAGAAGAAAAATCTCACGAAAGAGGTGACCATTTGGCAACAGGTAACGGTCATTGCTTGTAATAGCTTGCATCAGGTTTTTGGAATAAGTTTCAGTCTGAACCTTGTTTATCCCCCAGGTTTGGGACCCTTGGAGACCAGACATGCATGACACAACCTCAGCTTGTAGTGAGTCAGTTGTATACGGGATAGCACCAGCCCCTGCACCCACGGCATCGGCGTTAGTATTTCTTAAAATAAAAAATGCCATCCACATTTAACTTTATCTCATCCCACTCAGTGAAGCTCATGACTGACACTGTTGTGAGATCTTTTTCTTCTCCTCGTAGTACAGAATTGTTTGAATTCATCCATCAATCTTCGGATTAGCAGCAGGAGAATTTCTTCGGGATCTCTCCGTCAACGATTTTATTTCTATCCTTCCACCACCACCATAGTAGAGCAGTGCCATGAAGCTGTTTTTCTTTATCCAGTCTGAGAATTTCCTGGATCACAGTCTTCGAATATGTACAGAACTTCTTCCAGCTGTAGGCTACGCCATAGAGCTTTAACTGGTTTGCAGCACAAGAATAGATGACCCACATCTTGATTTACCTGGCAGCAAGATGGGCATATTGGATCCAGCTCCATTCCTCTACATGGCAAGCTGAGACGGTGGGGTAAACACTACTAGGAATCCCTTATCAGTGGCGCACCTTTTTTCGCTATCCATGGCGCACCTTTTTTCGCTATCCATGGCGCATATCTAATGCGCCACTGATACATCTTCACTGATAACTATCTTCTGTGGCGCATTTTGAAATGCGCCACAGAAATCTCAAACTTCTGTGGAGCATATGAAAGAAATGCGTCACAGAAGTTTTTTTCCAAAATTCAAAAAAAAGACGGGCCAGATCTCAAACTTTTTTTCAAATTTCAAAAAAAAAACGGCCGGAGGTGGTGGTGGTGGCTGGTGGCTAGTGGCTAGTGGCTGGAGGAGGGCTAGGAGGAGGTTGCCGGAGTTGGTGGTGGAGGAGGAGGAGGAGATCGCCAGAGTTGGTGGTGGAGGAGGAGGAGATGGAGGTCTCGGAGTTGGTGGTGGAGGAGGAGGAGAAGGAGGTCGTCGGAGTTGGTGGTGGTGGAGAAGGAGGAGGAGGAGGTCGCCGGAGGTTGCCAGAGTTGGTGGTGGAGGAGGAGGAGGAGGAGGTCGCCGGAGTTGGTGGTGGAGGAGGAGGAGGAGGTCGTCGGAGTTGGTGGTGGAGGAGGAGGAGGAGGTCGCCGGAGTTGGTGGTGGAGGAAGAGGAGGGGAGAAGTGTGGAGGGGAGGAGAAGTGGTGAGGGGAGAAGAAGTGGGGGGAAGAAGGAAAAAGGGAGGGAGAAGGGCGTCGGCGGGATTCAAATTTCGAATCCCGTCCAAGACTTCTGTGGCGTATATGGGAGAAATGCGCCACGGAAGTTTCTCCCCCTTTTTTATTTTTTTGCAGTAAAAAAATCTTCTTTTCGCCATAACTTTTTACTCTTTTCGAATTTGAGGATTCTGTAAAATCTAGAATGACCATAGGTGGTTGAAATCATCAAAACGATCATTTTGATAGGTTAAAGATTTTTTTTTCCGATATCGTATGCAAAAGTTATGGCCGTTTTACCGTGTTATAACCTATTTTTGCAAAATACATCAAAATTCATGTATTTCAATTTTCACTACAACTACACCCTAAAATATAACTACATCTCAAAGTAATTATTTTTTTGAAATTTTTATCATTTTTGTTTATTTTTTACAAAACTGAAAAGGCGATCCAGGGGGTGGGATCTATTTTTCCATATTCTGTGGCGCATACACATATATGCGTCACAGAAACATCACTTTTGGTGGCGCATATGGACATATGCGTCATAGAATTGTCTCCCCCTTTTTTTGGTGTTAGGTCCCATCGAAGACGCATACATCTATACATGCCATAGAATCATTACTTTCTGTGGCGTACGCGAAAATATGCACCACTGAAATGTGGACTTCTGTGACGCATATTGATTTTATACGCACTGAACTGCCAAACTTCAGTGACGTTTTTTTCCGTATGCCCACTGATATTTATCTGTGCCGCATAGTTTTGCATATACGCCACAGAGTAACTTGTCTACTATAGCTATTTTCCTAGTAGTGAAACTCTTACG
Organism: Avena sativa; assembly: GCA_916181665.1. Taxonomy (NCBI): domain Eukaryota; kingdom Viridiplantae; phylum Streptophyta; class Magnoliopsida; order Poales; family Poaceae; genus Avena; species Avena sativa. Next base: position 600,202,401 of record OV702289.1, read on the forward strand.
AGCTATACGCCACAAAAATTTCTAAATTTTTTGTGGGCACTTTCACGCGAAATATCCTTCCACTTGAATCCAAGTTTGCCTCTGTAACGATACGCAGACACTGAATAGTCCTTTCTCAAATGCCCGACCCAATCATCCTCTATATATTAAAAAATTGACATTGGTAATATCATGACTTCATCTTGCTCAGTAAACAAATCTCTAACCAAAGCTTTGTCTCAACTACCAGTGATAGGATTCATCGGTTTGATAGCCATGTTTATTACGGTCTGGCCACGGGCGTGTGACAACTGACAGGGCGACGACTCCACGATCGTGTTGACCTGGATCATTACATATGTTTTTCTAATTAAAGCTACGATATATTACTCTCTGGCGCTATCAGCGTCCAACAGAGGCACAAGGAAATCTGGTGGTGAACCCAACCAAGTCTTACACAAGTTATTCTTACAGCCAACTTTAGCTAACTTATGCGCCACACTATTACAAGAACGACGCACATGCTAGATTCGACGATCAGCAAAGCTCCGAAGAAGCACTTTTATTTCCTCCACCAAAGGTCCCTGAATTGACCTATCCTTTTCCACGCCTTCGAGTTTTGTGACTGCTCACATACAATCTGTTTCCAAGATGATCTTCTCAGCGCCGCTTTCCTTAGCCAGCTGGAGGCCCCTCTTACACGCCAGTAGTTCCGTCTGTTCAGGGCCAGCCACCGTCTTCTCAACAACGAAGCCTCCATGGTGATTACGAATAACCACACCCACTCCCCCAGTACCGGAATCCGAACGAAAGGCACCATCAGCATTTATCTTGCGCCACCCCTCCGGGGGAAGGAGACAGTGCTCCGTAGCCTTAGTCTGGACTATCACAGGTGGCCCCATACGATTTGCCCACTCCTCGACCAAGAAGATGGTGCGACGAACAATATCCAGAGGGTTCTCAATGCGCCTCTCCTCCCTGGCATGATTCCGAGCAAGCCACAGCTGATAAATAAGCATCACCGCTAATGCACGATCCTTGTCACTCAATTTCCCCATCCAGTCGAGAATCCAACCTTTCAGCTCGTGTGGCCTGTGATCATGACTCCTTGGCATATCGAACTTTACGTTAGTCTGCACACCCATCAACTCCCAGGCCGATATTGTATGTGGGCAGAGCCACGCCCGATGTACCAGTGTTTCCTCCCTGTCACACACTATGCATCTGACTCCCTGCTTGATGTTTCTCCGTTGCAACTCGGCTCCCACAGCCAAGCCATTTTGGATCAGACGCCACGTGTGGATTTTCGCCTTCCCTGGGACCTCCGTCGCCCACAGCGCCAACCAGCCTTTATGATAATTAAAGGACGTGGACGAGCTCGCCCTATTATCTTGATGCTCCCTAAGCTTCATCTTTAGGTGGTATGCCGACCGTACATTGAAAATCTCGTTTTTGGTGTAATTCCATGCTATGTAGTCTTCGAATCCAGCACAACCTACGGGAATCTTCATGATATCTGCAACATCCCCCTCAAAGAAAAGCTCGGTCAATTTTGCTTCATTCCATCCTCTACCATCGCCCAGCAACAACTCCTATACACGGTTAACTTCCTTTTCGGGGAGAATACTCAGTGGTCTCTTAAGCCCCGATCTTGGTATCCAATTATGGTCCCAAACGCTTATACTTTTTCCATCCCCAACTCTCCAAATTAGTCCTTCGGTCCTTCCTTTAAGAGCTCTCTTCCATGCACAACGCTCCTCCAAGTAAAAGAAGCGTTCTGTGGGCATTTTGTTGCCAAAAAATCTTCCTTCTCAGAGTATCTAGCTGGGAGGACACGTGCCATTAAGGATTCAGGGGTTGTTAACACCCTCCAAGCTTGTTTAGCAAGCATAGCTTGATTGAACGCCTCAAAATTCCTGAAACCCATACAACCGTGGCGTTTTGGTACACACATCCTCTCCCAACTAATCCAATGTACTTTCCGCTAACCTTCCACCGCTCCCCACCAGAAATTGGAACCGATCGACGTGAGTTTGGAGCATGTTTTCCTTGAAAGCCTGAAGCATCCCATCGGGTAAGTTGGTACTGCCTGTAGAACCGATATTACAAGGGTCTCCTTACCCTCCATCGAGAGACCTTGCCCCTTCTAGCCCTTGGTTTTGCACCAGGCCCTATCGGGCAAGTGTTTGAATGCCCCTTCTTTAGATCTTCCCACAATTGTCAGTAACCCAAGATATTTTTCAGACAGCGCCTCAGCGGAAACACCCAGAACCTCCTTGAGCTTGTTGCGAGAATCAGCCGTGCCGCCCTTCCCAAAGAAAATACTAGATTTATGAAGGTTAACTCTATGACCCGAAGAGCTCTCATAGGCCTGCAGAATTCGCTTTAGAGCAGCAAGGCTGTCCTCGCTAGCCTCGAGGAAAACGACGCTATCGTCGGCAAACAGCAGATGAGTAATTGTCGGACCTCTCACCCCAAACGAAACACCCGCCACTTCACGGTTTTCTTGCGCCTACCGAAGGAGGGCAGAGAACCCTTCAACACAGAAGAGGAAGAGGTAGGGCGATAGAGGATCTCCTTGGCGAAGCCCTCTAGATGGCTTGAAGACCTCAGAAATTCCTCCATTCAGCTTGACGGCAAAGCGGGCCGACCTCACACATCTCATGATCATATCAATCCATCTCGTCGAGAAACCCATCTTGATCATCATCTTCTCCAAAAAAAACTCCAGAGCTTCACCACACATAAGGGTTTCTTTCTCCTCCTTTTCCTGATAGCATCGACACATTCATAAGCAATCAGGACATTATCCATGATTAACCGCCCCTGCACGAAGGCACTCTGTTCCTCGGAAATCAGAATGGGTAGCAGATGCTTGAGCCTGTTTGCAAGCACTTTAGAGGCGATCTTGTACAACACATTGCAAAGATTAATAGGTCTGAATTGCGAGAGCCACTTCAGTGAGTTTACTTTTGGAATCAAAACCAAGGTAGTGTCATTGAAATCAAGTGGGCAGGCCTTCCCTTCAAGAAAATCTCTCACCGCCGAACAAACCGCAGATTTAAGCAAAGACCAGTGCCTTTGAAAAAATATAGTAAGCAACCCATAAGGCCCGGGTGCCTTCGTGGGCCCCATTTGGAATAGAGCCGTTTCAATTTCTCCATCAGAAACCACTCCAGTGAGTGCCATATTCATAGAATCGTCAATTGAAGAGGCGATGAGACTCAGCACATCGTCCGCCCGACCCAAGCCCTCTGAAGTATAAAGATTTTTATAGAAATCAAAAGCCATCTCCCTCATACCGACATCTGTGATGCACACCGAACCATCGGCCTTGCGCAGAAACCTAACCGTGTTCTTTCATCGCCTGTGCGACTCCTGGTTCTGGAAGAAGGTTGTATTATGATCCCCTGCTTTGAGCCACTCCTGATGGGGCCTTTGCCTAAACAAAATCTCATCTCTTTCGTACATGTCGTGGAGTTTCTTCTCAATCTCCCGAACCTCAACCGCCGAACCCGTCACCAGTTCTCTGACACAGGCGTCCTCTAACTGGCGCTTCAGATTCTTTAGTTCAGCCCTAACATACCCGAAGGTAGTAAAACTCCATTTTTGCATGTCGTGCGACAGCTCATGGAGCCGTCTCCATAGCACGTCAATGCTCTGCACATTAGAACTTCCTTTTTCCCACGAGTCCTTGATCATATCATCATAAAGCTCGTGTTTAGCCCACATATCCTCATACCTAAAGCTCCTCATCAAACTGGTTCTCGGTGCCATCTGCTCTGAACCAACACGAACGAAGATAGCCATGTGGTTCGACTCTTCTGTAAAAATGTGCTTGACTTGGGTGAAGGGAAAGAGGTGAAGGAACGACACAGTCGTCGTCCCCCTGTCAAGACGAACTTGGATGTTGGCCTCTCCCTCTCTCTTATTATTCCATGTGAATGGATAGCCTCTGTACCCCAGATTAGTCAAACCACAATCATCTAAGCACTCTCTGAACGCCAGCATATTGGCTTCATTCCTCGGGTTGCCCCCAAGCTGCTCCTCTGGCACAAGAATCACGTTGAAATCTCCTGCGCAGAGCCAAGGTAGATTATCCTGTGAGCGCAGAAATCTCATGATCTCCCATGTCCTATGCCTCATGTCCGTCCTAGGCTCGCCATAAATGTCGGTGAAGCGCCATTCTCTTCCTTCAAACTTGATTGAAGCGTCTATAAAGAATTGGCACCACGGACGCACAGTTACTTCCACCTCCTGCCGCCACCATAGAGCCAGACCACCACTCCGGCCATCGCAGTCGACAACCACCCCATTCCTGAACCCCAGACTCCACATCAGTCTATCCATTGCCTTGCATTTTTTCTTTGTCTCAGAAAGAAACACCACCCCTGCGTTGTAGGATCTAATCAGATCACGAAGCTCGCCCACTGTCGCGTCCAACCCCAGTCCGCGACAGTTTAGGCTAAGAATATTCATTAATCTCGGCGGCGCTGCTCCGTAGGGTCCGCCGCTGGGTTTTGTAGTCTGTCAAAAATAGAGTTAGTCCTTCGCCTTTTCTCTGCCGACTCCGAGCTTCCTTCACCGACCACTTGAACAGTAATGGGCTGCCAAACTTGCTTGGTACCCCTTTTCCTGTTGAACGCACCCGGTGATGCCCCATTCCTAGCAGCCCTAGCAGCATCCATGTCTTTGTGCTGCTTTCTCACATAGGTACCTGGTTGCTTTGGTCTTGCGCTCTCCTTCTTCCCAGCTTCACGAGTTGCTTGTTTCCCTGCATCTCGTGTCTTTTGTCCTTTATTTGGGCTTGTGACATCATCCCCCTCTCTAGTTTGCTCCATCCTACCAGTGTAGGAGGCAGAAAACTCGTAGTCACGGTCAAGGTTCCTCCTTGGAGGGATGTCTCTCACTGTTGGCCCCGGCCAGTGACTAGTATTTGCCTCGAACGAGCGAGACTGAGAGCTATAGCTGTAGCTGCCCGACGAAACAGAAGGGCGTGACGGCGGTGGCGGCTTATAGCTTCGCTTAGGGGATGCACGCAACCACTCGCCCCATTGTTGCCCGCCCTCTTTCTTTCCAAAACAAACGCCATCCAAATGAACAAGACGACCACAGTCGAAGCAGAAGTGGGGGACTTTTTCATATTTAATGTCAATCCAGCTACCTTCCACCTCGTCTTCAGAATCCTTCAGACTAATGCCCCGCATGAGTGGTTCATCCACCCTTACTGCAGCCCTAATCCTCAGATCCTTTCCCCAAGCCATTCCTTCCTCATCCACATCCGTAGAGATGTATGTCCCAACCCATCCACCGATGAGTTCACCATACACCCTGTTCATATAATCCATAGGGAGATCCAACACTCGAACCCATATGTCAACTCTATCGAAGACAATATCAAAGGGCCGTGTAGATCCGTCGAACTCCTTGATCAGCACCACACTAAAATCAAATTGTCACGGGCCATTCTTCAACACGTGCCACCAATCTCCTTCTGATGTGAATCTCACGACGAATCTGTTCTCCCCAATATCCTTGAAGTGTGCTTGGCCATGGAGCCCCCACGCACGTTGCATCGCCCTCTCGAAACCCCCGAGGATCAGCTTCCTCGGCGAACAGACGTTACCCACCACTGCCCATCTAGGGCGAGGTACCTGGGAAGACCCGATATTCTTGATCACTAAACCCGTGGCCTCCTTGTCCGTCAGGAGCAAGTCTCCAAGGGCGACCTATTTGCTGAGGGTTTTATACATATTTACCGTGTTTTTTTTGTTGTTGGCCTCGGCAAAAAAACCCGATTCCTTTTTTTTGGAAAGGAGCATATATTAATATCAGAGGATACCAATTACACCTAGCCTCTGCGACAATGCATTGTCCTAGCGGCCATACAGATGCACACAGCCAAAAAAGAAAGAAGAATTACAAAAAATAAAAGTCCCGCTACAGTTCCTCGTTCATTGAAACAACAGTACTACCACCACCAAGACAACATCAGAAGTCCATCTTCTCCAAAAAACGACACCTCCAAGAAGGGAACAGTGCACAAACACCGTCATTGCCCGATCAAAGATCTAGGTTTTCACCCTGAAGAAAGTCCACGCTCTCAAAACAATCCCTTCAACAAGGCCATTGCCAGGCACAACCAATTAAGACCAGACCCTTGGTTTTCACCCTGAAAGATAGGACCATGATCGTGTCACATGTACTGTCGCCCCGCTTGCATACCACTACACCAAGTCACGAGTCACCAAGCCAATTCCTCATCACCATCCAGACTCGAACCACCATTGCCAGTCCCTAGACGTCGGTCTTCATGACATTCTCCGTCGGCACCATGGAACGAGAACATGCCTCATGATATTAACAGCCAACAGAGCTTCGAAGCGCTTCCTCTGAACCCAAATGGATAGATTAAAAACATGGGTGCGCACGATCGAATCCCACCCGATCCAGCGATCTCTCGGCATATGCGCACTGTGGAGTTCGGCGGTGGAGCCTTCCGAAACACGATACTACAACCAGATCAATGGAGACAAACATCAAGCGGATAATCGTCTTCACGTGAGATGAACCATAGGACCACCCCCTTTATTCAATCCGAACATTTGATGTGTATTAACCCAATTCTCTCAAGGTCTCAGTACGACAAGGTTACAAATTCAGAGCTGGAAGCAATCTGTAAATGAGTACTACTATATCACGGACGTTTTAATGAAAGTACATAATTTAGTAATAACTTATATAAAGTAGTTATACGCAAATTATACTCTACAACTAGGATTGATCATGGCGTCTTCGTCTTCTTCCCCCACGGCCGGTCATGCCGACGACACCAACGCCGATAGCTCGGCTTCTATTGTCGAAAATATAGCTTTCAAGCACGACGCCACCCACTTCGTTGCGGTCACGGCCTCCAGCTACCACATCTTCTCCTGCGACCCGCTCAAGTGCATCTTCTCCTCGTGCGGCTCATCAGACAGCGAGATGACCTCCGCAGCTGAGGTGCTCGCCCAACTGGGGTTAGATGTCGTGAACCACGTGCTCATCACCGGTGAGGTGTCGGCTGTGTGTACCCAGGGCCACATGGAGCTGGTGGAGACGGGGCCGAACCCGCAGGGGCTGTGCGCATTGGCGCGCCAGAAGAACCGAGACGGCCAGGAGACTCGTTTACGGGTTGCCGTGGCCCAGGCCCGTCCAAGGGGCAGTACGGACTGGGCGACCGAACAGGGCCCCAAAAATTTGGGGCCCCCAAATCATAGCCCAGGCTTGCACTAAAATTTATTCCCAGCCAGATTCTCTCGGCCATACTTCCGCTGATCGCCTAGCTGCAGCCCACGAGTCCAATTTTGAAACGCGATTCAGTCTCCAATTACGTGCCTGGCCCGCGCCGTAGATTTCGCGGCCGGCCGAATACAGTCCCGACTCCCGCGATAGATCTAGAAACTGAATCGCCCTAACCCACGTCCTCCACTCCACAACGACGGAGCAAGATCGAAAAAAGCTACAGGCGAGTAACCCGGCCACTAGATGCTAGGTTGCCATGCCTCTGAGCGCCGACCGCCTTGCGTCCCCGCCCACGGCCTGCCCGGCTGGCCGACTGCCCCATTTTCTCGTTGTACAGACGGCTAATCCGTTTTGGTTTTACCAACGCCATTCCGGTCCGGTAGTTCTATACTCCGAATCAATCTACAGATCAGGTGAGCAAGGTTTGATATCCTTCTATTATCTAATCTTGCAAGACTAAATCTAGTGTTTTTGTGTGGATAATTCAAGTGTTGTTCAAATTTGCTATACTAATTTTTTATTTAGAAGAATCATGTCTTGTAGAAATAGGAAGCGTGATTCTCGTGCTGAAAAACACAACAATACACGAAGATTTCCTATGCCCCGCCAACACAACAAAAGAAAGGTTTCCTGTGAAGGAATCTCAAACTGATTCAGAAAATCAAACTCCAAACGCGGTATAATATCAGTTTAGCTCATTGCTTTGGTTTACTCCTTTGACATTAATATTCGGTAGGATAAGATGAAAATGTGCTTTTTTATTACTTATCTGATCCTTTCAAAATTTTAGGCCTCATTTGGCTCACCGCACTGGGGCCCCAAATTTCTGGAGACGGCCCTGCCTCCCTGTCCTTCGACAAAGTCAATTTTCTGATCTAAGCCAGTGAATCGTGCTCTCTTTATCTTGGCTGGCCCACCAGAATATGCACACCATACTGGTATTAGGCACATGGCTGGACTTGGTTTTTCACACCCAGTTGTTCCGGTGTGGTGCCTGGGTTTTAGGATTACAGTCTCGATACAAACATAGGTGAAACAGAACTCACATGGATTCCTGTAAGGTAGAGCAACGAAGATCTGAAACATGAGATGGTCTAAGCATCTAGAACGACCTTCTTCGGCTGGTCGGCACCTCTTTGATCTCACGTTCTGCAGTCATGCCTCTACGTCCATCATTTACCACCAACATCATCGGCTGGTAAGGACCCTGAGCAAACACAGGGGATGATCTTACACATGTTTTCATGTCAAGCACAGACATAAAACTAATTTCTTTCAATACGTGGGAAATATTCAAAACGATCTGCACATGAAAAATCATATTAGATAGCGTTGACCAATTGCACATTTTCGCATGCCTGAATATCCAACAAAAGCAGATTATGGGAGTGTTGTTTACCTGTAGGGGCATACCAGGAAGAAAAAACCGGTGATCGGCGACAGAAAGGTAGTGATTGGCATAGACAATCTGATAGAACTCACGGCAAATGGTGTGACACGGTTCACTAGCTCAGCTGGTTTCGATGCCCAAAGGTTCATTTTCCCCTTCCCAACTGTACCAATTATGTTTCGCCACCGCACTGCCAGAAACTTCCATAGGAAGATCACCGATTCGGAGACGCGCAAGCAAGTCCTCGAGTGGAAAAATCCCGTGTACCTTGACAATGGGTGGGCACACCTCACGCAAGCGCACGAGATGGAAGAAGGCGACTCCATCATCGTATCTTGCCTCGGAGAATCCACTTGGGAACTGGTATTTTTTGGTGCGGACAGATGCGAGCAGAAGCACAATACAACTAAGTGCATCTAAAGAACTGCATTATACTTGAGCACAAATTCACCATTGAGTTTAACATCTTTCATAGTACAAAATGTAGCTTCTTGAAAATTGGTGCAATGCATTCATTAGATTTTACTCGTGTATACAAATTGTCCAATCTGACCTTGTTTATTTACACAAAAGTCAGTTCTACTACTGACCTGCATCTTTTTTGTAAATTCGTACTGAAGTTCACCTTGGTCCTATGCAGCCAAGAACAATATCAACAACTTGGAATTTCTATGCTGCGATGCAGCCAATGACGGATTAAATCCATCTCCCATTATATAAGAAAAAAGTGAAAACACCGAGATGAAAATGCCAAGAGAGCGAGCCGGTGAGTATTTGTTTTGTGGAACGCTCACCTTTGTCTCGGTGGCGATTACGTGTTGATTAATAGCTAGGAACAGCCCCTAGCGTGGCCTTACAAGTTAATGTCCACTCAGCCTTAATTAGTTGATTACAAAACGGAAGGCACTAAGAAGAGGAAGCAACAATAGAGAAAAATGAAGGGACATACGAGACGGTTGGCATGCCTGCACTTATATCGCTAACACCCTCCCTTAATCACAACTTGCTCAAGTTGAGATTACGCCTGAATTCTTGCAAATTCTTGACTGGAAGTGCTTTTGTAAAGCCATCTGCAATTTGATCTTTTGAATGTATGAATCTGATACTCAGTTGTTTGTTTGCAACTCTCTCTCTTACGAAGTGGAAGTCGATTTCAATATGCTTTGTTCTGGCATGAAATACTGGATTAGCTGATAGATAAGTAGCACCCAAATTATCACACCAAAGACAAGGAGATTGTTCCTGTTTAACTCCAAGTTCGGCAAGCACTGATTGAACCCATATTATTTCTGCAGTAGCATTTGCCAAAGCTTTATTTTTGGCTTCTGTGCTTGATCTTGATACAGTTGCTTGTTTCTTTGCACACTATGATATCAAGTTTGGTCCAAGAAAGACAGCAAATCCACCTGTAGACCTCCTGTCATCAAGACATCCTGCCCAATCTGCATCAGAAAAGGCACTCACCAAGGTGGAGGAAGATCTCATGAATGTGAGACCAAGACTAGCGGTATCTTTAACGTATCTAAGTATTCTCTTAGCTGCAGTCCAATGTACTGTTGTAGGTGCATGAAGAAATTGACATACTTTATTTACTGAAAAAGCAATGTCAGGTCTAGTAAGTGCCAAATACTGAAGTGCACCAACAATACTTCTGTACCTTGTGCTGTCTTCTTGTCCCAATGGGTCACCATCCAAAGCAGATAATTTTTCTGTGTTAGAGAGAGGTGTAGGTGCAGCTTTACATGCTTGCATTCCTACTTTAGTCACAAGATCAGTTGCATATTTCTCTTGAGTCAAGATAATACCATTCCTTGTTTTCTTCACCTCAATGCCGAGAAAATAATGTAGATCATCTAAGTCCTTAAGGGCAAAGTTTGCACCTAGATCCTTTAGCAATGTTGCAATTGCTTCATCAGATGAACTTGTAACAATTATGTCATCAACATATATAAGCATGAACATTGTAAGACCAGACTTGTGATAGATGAACAAGGATGTATCAGCCTTAGAGGGCACAAAACCAAGTTATTGCAATTTTAAACTTAACCGAGAGTACCATGCTCTAGGGGCTTGCTTGAGTCCATATAAAGCTTTATCAAGTTTGCAAACATGGAATGGTGTTTTCTTGTCTTCAAAACCTGGGGGTTGTCTCATGTACACATCCTCTTCTAGAACACCATGAAGAAACGCATTTTGTACGTCTAGCTATCGAAGACTCCATCCCCTGGAAACAGCAATAGCCAAAACAAGACGAATAGTAGCAGCTTTAACAACTGGACTAAAAGTGTCCTCATAATCTATACCGTATCTTTGTTTGAAGCCTTTTGCCACGAGTCTTACTTTGTAACGGTCTATGGATCCATCAGCCTTTTTCTTGATCCTATAGATCCACTTGCAATCTATGATGTTTTTACCTTCTTCTTGTGGAACCAAATGCCACGTTTTGTTTTTCATCAAGGCCATATACTCCTCGTTCATGGCTTTTTTCCATTTTTTATCCTGAAGTGCATCCTCAATATTTTCTGGTTCACTCGTAGATGATAGCATAGCATATCGTATCATACCTTTGTATAATTTTCTCGGTTGTACAATACCTCGCTGAAGTCTTGTAACAAGACGGTGCTGCACAGGCGAAACTGCAGCGTTGCTCGTTGCAGAAGATCCGGAGGCACCTGATGCCTCGCTGCTCGAGGCCGATTCTGTCAGCCCACTCGGAGACAAGCCAGGATCGCCCGCGCGGGCGTGCGAGGACGTCTGGGATCCACGGCTCGCGGTCGTTTGACTGCTCGTGATTGGCGTGTGCCAACCTGTGCGCCCTCGAGATTCCACCGTGCTAGGCGAATTTGTCTGGCCCGGTGTGCTTGGGCCCGGCAGATCTTCCTCGGGATCTTCCCCATGCACGTCGTTTTCTTCAGGCGCATGTACCTCGATCAAGGGAGGTTGCAGGTCGCGATTTTGACCAAAATTTGCACCGTATTCTCCTGCATTTTCTGCAGCAAATTCACCACTGGGTACAGGATTAGTAGTATGAGAATTAACCAAATGATCAAAACGGTTATTATCCTCCCCATGGTCAAAAGGACGCAATTGCTCAGGAAGAAGCAAAATTTCTTTGCGAAGTTGAGCTCCTGCATTTGGATGAAGATGTTGAAATGGAAAGATTGTTTCATCGAATACTACATCTCTGGAAATATAACGGCCTGTTGGAATATCTAGGCATTTTACTCCCTTGTGCATGGCACTATATCCAATAAACACACATTGTTTAGATCGAAAGGATAGCTTGCGAGCATTCTAAGGCCTGAGGTTTGGCCAACATGCGCATCCAAAAACACGAAGTGCGGTGTAATCAGGAGTTTTATTAAAGAGACGTTCAAAAGGTGTATGAAAATCAATGACTTTTGAGGGTAACATATTTATGAGATGTGTGGCAGTCAAAAAAGCTTCATCCCAAAATTTTAATGGCATAGAGGTGTTAGCTAGAAGTGCTAGGCCTACTTCTACGATATGTCGATGTTTTCGTTCCGCAGAACCATTTTGTTGATGGGCATGGGGGCATGACACATGATGCGAGATGCCATTTTTTTGAAAAAATGAATTTAACTTTTCATATTCGCCTCCCCAGTCAGATTGGAGGGTAAGAATTTTTCTCCCAAATTTGCGTTCAATGAGTGCTTGGAAATTATGAAAAACATTGAAGACATCAGATTTCTTTTTAATGAGATAAATCCATGTGAACTTGCTGAAATCGTCAATAAAGCTCACATAATATTTGTGTCGACCAACAGACACGGGAGCTGGCCCCCAAACATCCGAAAACACAAGTTCAAGAGGTGAAGTGGAAACACTTGTGGAAATCGAATAAGGAAGTTGGTGACTTTTTGCCCGCTGGCAAGAATCACACACTGATTCTGGCTTTCCATGAAAAGGAAGCTTGTTATTCCTAAGCACTCGTTCAACGACTGAAAAAGACGGATGACCAAAATGACTGTGCCACCGTGAGAAGAGACTTTGGTGACTCCAAAGGCTTGTTTATTGGGAGTTTTATCATGCGGAATCAATGGGTAGAGACCTCCTCTACACCTGCCTCGGTAAATTACCCTCCTCGTGACCTGATCCTTAATCAAAAAGAATGTTGGCCAAAATTCAACATAAGCATGATTATCAATGGTAAGACGATTAATGGAGGGGAGATTTTTAGAGGCTTCAGGCACATGAAGAATATTGTTTAATAGAATTTTTTGATTAGGGGTTTTAATAACCGAATGACCAATATGATTAATTTTCATACCTGCACCGCTCGCGGTGTGGATTTGTTCCTGCCCACGGTATTTGTCGCGGATGGTCAGCTTCTCAAGCTCGCTGGAGACATGATTGGTGGCTCCGTTGTCCATGACCCAATTTGTGTCGACTCCATAGGATGCGACATTGACGAAGTGTTCTTCTTGTTCATCCTCGTTGTGGCGGTACCAGCAGTCCCGCGCACTATGGCCGGGTTTGCCACAAATTTGGCAGGTGATCTTGGCTCGATCTGAGCCTTGTCCACCACCCCCATGTGAGTTGTTGCGAGATGGCGATGCCCCCTTGTTGTTGTTGTAGAACGGGGTTCGACCACCACGGTTTCGGCCACGGCCTCCATAGTCGCGACCTCGAGGTGGACCTCCACGTCCGCGTGCACGACCACGTGATGCTGAGTAGTTTGCAGAGGACTTGAAGCCACCATTGCCGTCCATGGTTGATCCGCCAAGAAGTTCAGCGCGCTGGTTGAAGTTCGACATTTGCGCGAATAGTTCGTCGAGAGTGACCTCCTCCGTGCGTGCATCCAGAGCCGACACAAGAGGATTGTAGTTCTCGTCGAGCCCTGCTAGAATATAGGAGATGAGTTCATCTTCTGCAAGTGGCTTACCAGCCGTGGCGAGCTCTTCTGCGTATGACTTCATCTCCGCAAAGTAGGCTGCCACTGTCTTGTTCTCCTTCCTGCCGTTGGCGAGGGCAATGCGAAGGTTGTTAATCCGCGAGCGCGACGTTGATGTGAACATGCTCCCAATTGCATCCCACACAGCCTTGGAGCTCGTCAGCGTCGCCACTTGGATGAGGACTTCCTTGGTCAAGGAATTCAGCAGATAGCTAAGTATCTCTTGATCTTGCGCTTCCCATAGAGCAAACGCTAGATTCGCCACGACCTGAGACTCGACGGTGGTGGTCCTTGCCGGCACCGTCATGGTACCATCAAGGAACCCGAAGAGCTGGGTGCCCTTGAGTTTTGGAAGAACTTGGGCACGCCATAAGAGAAAATTCTCACCAGTTAATTTCTCGGAGACTTGATGATTGATGCTGACAATGGCTGAGGAGGTCGCCATGGATGGGCTTGGTTGATTGCTAGACGGAAATAGAAGGGGAAGGCTCTGATACCATATTTGTTTTGTGGAACGCTCACCTTTGTCTCGGTGGCGATTACGTGTTGATTTATAGCTAGGAACAGCCCTAGCGTGGCCTTACAAGTTAATGTCCACTCAGCCTTAATTACAAAACGGAAGGCACTAAGAAGAGGAAGCAACAACAGAGGAAAATGAAGGGACATACGAGACGGTTGGCATGCATGCACTTATATCGCTAACAGTGAGAGGGAGACAACGAAGGACCTTTGTACCTGTAGATGGGGCATAGGTTGAGGCCGCCCGTGCCCTTGCCATCCGATGATTTCCAGGCGCCTCTTCGTCTAATCTGGTGCGGACGAACGTCTCCCGGCCTTCTACGATCTGCACCTAGTCGACAACGGCCAAGGGCAACCGTCCCCACGAGCTGCTGGGCTCTGTGAAGTCGATGGGCCTGACGGAGATGATGGTGGTGACGCCGAGCGCCGGTGAGGAGAGCGGAGGCATCTGAGGACATTGGAGTTCGGCGGAAGCTGCAACAGCCTGGGATGGGGATGGAGCAGCGACGACAATGGGGCGGTGGAGAAGATGAATTTCAGTAGGAGGGAGGGGGATCGATATGAGTTTTTGGGCGATGTAGAAGAGGAATTTGGGGAGGAGGGAGGGGATCGATCTGAGTTTTTCTTCTTCTGAGATGAGAATTGATAAGTTAGTTCTCCTGGAGTCCTTGAAAGTCGGCTCGGCTGGAAGGCTGGACGGCAACCAGCGCTAAAATCCGTGGAACAACCGCTGGCTCTCAAAATCAGGGAGCTTAGAGCTCCTTAGGATATATCTCTTTGCTATTCATTCTATTTTTTGCAGGGATATTCGTCCTATTTATTATCTTTAGTGTGCTTATACAGTTGATACAGTACACCCAAGAGAATAGCTCTCCTTTTGTAAAACAGTTTTATTTTGTAGGTAGGTGTACCATGCCCTTGGAGTATGCAACGAGCTCCAATCGGTCTATGGGACATTAACAACCTAGGCGCGTGAGAGTATATGAACGTCCTCATGTTGCATCACCAAAATATGAATACCCTCACGCTACATTACGAAAATATACATGCCCTTCCCTGCAAAAAAAAAAATGCATGCCCTTCCCTGCAAAAAAAAACCTAGGCGCGTGAGAGTATTTTTTTTTTGCGTAGAAACTCAGGAGCTTTATTAAATTTGGTTTCCAATACAATCAGCCATCAGGCTTTCAGCAAGAAAATAAGGGCTCTCATCGAGCCAACTACCAGTCTGCTCAAGTGTACAAACAAGCTTTGTACACCTATGAGCTGAGTTATTTGCTGTTCGCCTAACATGTTGAACGGAGAAAGACTCAAAATCAGAAACCAGCTCCCCAACTTTATTCAGGATAGGCGCCACAATAGATCGGTCATCATGGCGCGAGGACCAGAGGTTAACTACCTCTAAACTATCTCTCTCCATAATCACATGGGAATAGCCTCGTAGGTTTGCAAAGATGACTCCATCCCTCAGGGCCAGCACTTCAGCGATCAACGGATCCGTCACCCCACCAAGGGGTTTGCTCCATGCACCTAGAAAAGAGAGGTGGGATCTAGCAACCCCCTCCTCCACCCCTCAAGTTTTCTGCATCAATAGCACCATCCGTATTGATTTTGATCCAACCTGGGACAGGTGGACGCCAAGACTCACCATCCACCCTCTTGGAGCTTGTCCTCTGGAGCTCTAACAAAAGCAGCTCTTCTCTAATTTTTCTAACAGACTGAATAGGATCATACTTCTCATCATGTACCCACCTATTCCTGGATGACCAGATCGCATACATAATACTGATGATTGTAGCTCTCTGTTTATCATTGAACATTGGATCACAAAGAATATCTTTTGTCCAAGTATTCTGGTGTAGTCTAGGTAGTTTCAGGTTCAGAGCCTGCCTACCTTCCTCCCAAAAAGCTTGTGCGTGTGAACAGTTGATCAGAGCATGCATAAGATTTTCATCTGCATCTATACACACCTCGCACCTCCCAATTTATTTGATGTGTTTATGTTTGAGCGTGATGGCATCAGGTAATATACCTCTTATTACCCTCCACCAAAACACTCTGACTTTCGGCAGCACCTGAAGCTTCCGAAGAGATTTCCACATATCCTCATCTACTGATGACGTTCCCATAGCCGTCCCTTCTTCTAGAGCTACATGCTCTTTTCGAATCATAAGAGTACGGTATGATGATTTTACAGAATATATGCCTGTCTTTTCGAAGCTCCATGCCAACATGTCTTCTCCTCCAGCTGCCCTCAGGGGAATGTTTAAAATGGCCTCCGCATCTGGGGCTAAAAAATTATCCCGAACAACAGCAACCTTCCATGAACGTGAATCCGTATTGATTAAGTCTGAGACATGCTCCAATGGTAAAGAAATCTTCCGACCCATAGGTTTCAGACTAAAAGTACCTGGAATCCAATTGTCTTCACATGTCCTGATTGTGGTTCCATTACCCACTCGCTTAATGAGCCCATTTGCAAGGGCAGTACGACCTACAACTATAGCCCTCCAGGTTGTTGATGCTCCTCGGGGTATGGTTGCTTGCATAAAATCCACATTATGGAAGTATTTGCCTTTTAAAACTCTAGAACAAAGAGAATTTGGATTAGTTAAGAATCTCCATCCATGTTTCCCCAATAGTGCTAGATTAAAATTCTCCAGGTCACGGAAGCCCAAGCCTCCCTTTGATTTTGGTGCAACAAGTTTGTCCCAGGATAACCAATATAATGATATTTTGTCTACTGAGGCACTCCACCAGAATCTGGCCATATATGAGACCAAAACCTTGTACACCTTCTTTGTGAGTTTAAAGCAGCTCATGCTGTACAATGGAATAGCCTATATCACTGCCTTAATAAGAGTCTCCTTCGCTGCACATGACATTAATTTTTCAGACCAACCATTCATTTTTCCCCTTGACCTCTCACCAATGTGGTCAAAAGTGCCACTAGTGATTCTTCCAACCGCGGTGGGGAGTCCAAGGTATCTCTGAGTAAAAGCCTCTACCGAAATACCCAGAAGACTCTTTACATCATCTTTCAATGGTTGTAGAGCATTTGGACTGAAATAAACAGAGCTTTTATGTTTATTCACCTTCTGTCCAGAGTAGTCGGCGTATATTTTCAGAATTGCATTCAATCTTTCAGCACTCCTAGTACATGCCCTCATAAAAATCAAACTATCATTTGCAAAAAGCATGTGATTTATCCATGGAGATCTAGTACTCACTCGAATACCTTTATCCACATATGCACCATACGTATTCAATAGAGACGTGAAGCCTTCTCCACATATGAGAAATAAATACGGTGACATGGAATCGCCTTGTCTCAATCTTCTTGAAGGTGAGAAAAAATCCAGAAGCTCTCCATTCACTTTGATACTAAACCTCACCGAACAGACGCACTTCATAATCAGCCTTACAAAATTACTATCAAAACCCAGCTTCAGTAGCATTGCTTCTAGATAGTGCCATTCAACTGTATCATAAGCCTTCATCATGTCTAATTGTACCGTACAAAAAGCCGTTTTACTCTTCTTCTTTTTCTTGAGGCAGTGCATGCTCTCGTATGCAACCAGGACATTGTCGGTGATCAAACGCCCTGGTACAAACGCACTTTGCTCTTCGCCAATGATTTCATCCAAGATACCTCTCATCTTATTTGCAATGGCCTTTGCTGCAATCTTATAGAGGACTTTACAGAGAGATATTTGTGTTGGGCCACGCAGAGAAAAGCAAAACTTTTTCCTACACGGTGATCCCAAGATCTAGCTAAGGTAGTAGGCCACGAGAATTACCACTAGACGCGCGGTTGCGGAATCGATGAAGCACATCGCTTGATGCAGTGCAGTCCTCACAATTCGTTCCGATCCACGATCGTCGAAGTGCTGAACGTACAACACCTCCGCCAGTATCCACACGTACGAGGAAGAGCGTCGGCGATGGACTGCTAGGTCCGGTACGGCGGCGACATGACAGAACTGGACTGGAGCTAGGGTTTCCAACACATGGGGTGACCTAACCGTGTGCTCTAAGCACCTGCTTCCCAGCTTATATAGGGAGTGAAAGTGGGCTCCACTCACTTGTGGCCCATTCACTAAAAGGCCTATATTAGTCATTGTGAGTCCAACTCACTGATTCTGCCCATTTCCTTTTTGGGTCCAACCCAAATATGTTCTCGCTCTTAAGTGTGTGACCCGGACATGATCCGAGTCTCACTCGTGACCGATTAGTTGGTAGCGGCTCCTAGCAGAACGTGCCAACTCCCAAGTACCAAAGAGTCATGACGACATACCTTCCAATGTGACTTTCGTCTGAGTCCCTTTTGCCTCATGATATACCTTGTCGAACTATAGGCGAATAATCGTCATCCCTTAAATAGTTCGACTCTCTTTCTCGATCCGAGATAAGTGATTTATCCGACTAACTCTTAGTCGGTCGCCTCGGTTAACACTTAACCGAGTCACGCATGGCCATGCTTTCCGAATCATATCTTTCGAGATTGCCTAGAGAATATCTCTCCAAACGGAGGGGCAAAATCCCATCTTGGTTATTCACATCACGCAGCTTGATTCTCAGTCGACCCGAACTCTGCCTTTATAACTACCCAGTGACGGAACAACGTTTGACAGAACCTAAGTCGGTGATCCTCAACTCGGACTGTGCAATAACCTCAGGTCTAAGGATTACATTGATTGAGACATGCAAATGACGACTTGTTCGTTGCATCTCAATATGGGTCAGTCCGACTCGCTAAACTCTTTAGCCGAATCCGTGTAAGTCAGAATAGCATCTCTATGCCCATAACAAGTGGAACCAAGTCATCAGCCGACTTTCACATTAGTCTAAGTTGTGTGTCCAGCACAACCTCAACGACCAAGGACAATCAGTATAAACAACATGAATATACAGTTCCACAATCGAATCACATATTCAATGATATATATCAGTAGTTCATACATGGACAATAACTTTATGAATACATTGAAAATAACATCATACATGATTGCCTCTAGGGCAATATCCCCAACAATTGGTCTGTATTGGGAAATATATTGTGGGTTTGTAACCTTTGGAATCAGAGTAATATCCGGATCATTTAATCCCATAGGTAACTCTCCCCCATTAAGAAAACTCAGCACCGCCGGCACCACATCATCCTGCAATAGGTCCCAGTGTCTCTGGAAAAAACCTGTCGTGAAACCATCTACTCCTAGTGCTTTTGACGAAGCCATTTGGAATAAAGCTTTCTTTTACCTCTTCAGCCACAAATTCCTTTGTTAGGGACAAATTCATTTGTTCTGAAGCTCTTGGAGTAACAACATCCAGAAGCTCACTCATATCTTAGTATCCCTGCGTATGATACAGCGATTTATAAAAATTCAGAATTTCTTCATTGACATCCTCCGGTTGTTCACATACCCGATCATCCTCTGTACTTTTCAGAGATGAGATCCGATTAATCCTATTTCTTTAAGCAGCTTGGGCATGGAAGTAAGACGTATTACGATCTCCTGTTTTTAGCCACTGCACCATGCTCCTCTGTTTCATCCATATTTCCTCATGCCTCAAAGCTTCCCGCAACTTCTTTGCAGTAGAACGCTCCTCATCCGATGGCCCCAAACCAATTGACGCAGTTCGAAGCCTCTCTAGCTACTGCTGCAGTTTTTTGATTTTTTTCCACAAGCCACCAAACTCCTTGGTACCCCATTTACTTAGTGCATTTTGCATCACATTTAGGGCCGACACCACCCCTTCTAGGCCATGCTGGCCAGCTCCACGCCGCCAAGAATCTTTAACCAACTCATCATAGTTCGAATGAGTTTGCCACATATTTTCATAACGAAATTGCTTTGCGCCCACTCGAGAATTAATGCAACTGCGCCTCATCTCAGAGAGTACAAAACAGTGGTCAGACTCTGTAGAACTGATATGTTTAACACGAGCGAACTCAAAGAGTTGCAGAAATTCTGCATTGACAAATGATCTATCCAACCGAGCTTTGACATTTGCATTCCCCGATTGTTTATTGTTCCAAGTGAAAGGAACCCCACTATAGCCCAGATCCTGGAGAGAGCAATCATCAACGGCTTGTCTGAATGCTCTCATCTACCACTCTGGCCTCATGGCTGTGCTGAAGTGTTCTTCTGCAAAAAAGGGTCTCATTGAAATCACCTGTGCATAGCCATGCTCCATGCTGAATCGCATGCAACGTACGCAAAAATCTCCAGCTATGATGTCTATTTTCAGCCCTTGGCTCACCATAAAATCCAGTGAACCTCCATTGTGGCAGATCACTACCAATCATTGTTACTTTGGCATCTATATGCCCCTTGCTGAAACTCGCAACACAAGCATCCACTGTATCTGACCAGAAGAGGCCAATACCCCCACTTAGCCCATCACTATTGACAGCAAAACACCCTTTAAAACCGAACGTGTTTTTCAAACTCTCAACTCTCCTTGCTATAATTTTAGTTTCCATTACAAACAAGAGAGTGGGCCCTTCTTGCTTCACCATATTGCGAAGCTCTCGAACTGTCACAGGGTTCCCAAGCCCCCGACAGTTCAGGCTTAGACAACTCATTGGGATAGGCGGGGCTGCTCCTCAGCCTCCGCCACAAAAGTGTTATCATCCCCATCCTTTGCTTCTTCTACAAAATCACCCTCCTCACTTGCCGCCCTCTTTTTCTTCAGGTCAGCAACATCTGCATCAATCTTGCTTGGCGAATTAATAAGAGCAGTTCACTTGGTCCCCTGTCCATCACCCATCTCCGAGATTGATACAGTAGCTTTTGGTGCATACATCTGATGTTCCATATTCAGCTTACGGTGCACATTCTTCCTTGGGCCAACTCTTCCCCTTCCCTGGGACATAAACTGTATGTTACTCTGACTACCAAACAGTGACGACCCCCGAACTGAATCACCATCAGCGTCACTCTTACCCAGCTCCTCCCTGGGTTGCGAAAAATAATTGAACGGACCTCTCGTAGGCTGCATTAGGGGCCTTGTACTACTGATACGTCCATTTTGCATCACTATTCTATGTCTTAATTCACTATTATTCATTGATATATTTCGTATTGAGAGGTGATACTTATGTTATTTCATCTATTTTTGCAAGGTTGATGACTTTTGGAGCATGGACCGCTGTAGTCAGGATTCTGATGGAAAAGGTGTTGTTTGGACGCAAAATTCGCGAAGATCGGAAAATCCGGAAAAATATACGGAAAATCCTATTTTTCCAGAAGACTAAGGATGCTAGAAGATGGAGTGGAGGTGAGCCACAGGGGGCCCACACCATCCCATGGCGCGGGCAGGCCTAGGCCGCGCCTGGAGGTGGTGTGGCCGCCCTGGCCCACTCCAGCCTCTCTCCTCTGGCGTATATCATCTCCACGAAACCCTAAGACTAGGGGAGCGACCAGAAAGATTCCGCCACCTCTGCAGGGCGGAAAACACTGAGAGAGAAAGATCTCTCCGGCAGACAGATTTCTGCCGGGGAAATTCCTTCCCGGAGAGGGGAGATCATCACCATCAACACCACCATCAAGCTGGACTTCATCGGGATCATCATCATCATCACCACCATCATCACCATCAGCACCCTCATCACCATCTCCATATTGCTGTAACAATTGGTTGAATCTTGCTATAGTTCATAGGGGAAACTTTCCCGGTGTTGATTACTCTTTGTAGTTGATGCTATTGAGTGAACCATTGAATTATTGTTTATGTTCAGATTGTTATACATCATTATTCCATCTCTGATCATGATCCATATGATGTCTTGTGAGTAGTTCGTTTTGTTCTTGAGGACATGGGAGAAGTGTAACAACCTCGCACCCTACGCTCTAAGTTCAAGCCTGGATGAACCAAAAGTGGTTAAAGAAGTACAGCGGGGGCCCAGGGCCACCAACGTGTAGGCCCGTCGGCCGCCCTAACCACTTCCAAGAACATCGGGGCAAGAGCGAGCGGCATAGGCAACAGGCGAAGAGATCAAATACATACACAAGTGAGTATGTATGTAAGCTACCTTACAATAGTTCTCAGAGTCATACCATATAAAAGAAATAGAAATATTGCAACGCCATACGGCAAGATCCAAATATCCTAAATAGAGATAATAGTGTAGGATAGCTCCTCATACATTAATCAACAGAGTATCAAGCGGAATCGGGAACAAGATCCGAGTACGGATAAAAGGCAAATCGGCATAAGATGCCACATAACTAAGCACATCCCGCCCACAGATCTCACGGATCCCCATCCCCGGAATCTCTACACCGAGTGATCGTTGCCAACATCATATGTCTCCTCCACCCAGTATCCATCTTGCGAATACACCTGTTCATCTGAATCAAACAATTTATCGTGTGAGACCCTAGGGGTACTCAGTAACTCTTTATGCCTCTAAAGGGGACATAAACCTAGGGTGACGCAATTGCATCAAAAGATAATAACTAACAAACCTATAGATACTCGTTAACCATCCGCCTAACCAAAGATAGACGGATGTCCGTTAATTAGTAACAATAGTTATAACAGTATAAGTAACAGATCCATCCTCCTTCTCGCTTACCAACGAGAAAGCGGACGAACAACCCATCTGTTGGCAGCTTTATTAACCATTCCATGAGTATTGCACTAATTACTAGTCACATATTTAGTCAAATTAAAAGCGGTACTTTAGTTATGCTTGTATATGATCGAGAAACTGTGCTCCAAGTCATCCATAACTGCGGACACGGCTTTTAGAAAGATTTACCCTGCAGGGGTGCACAAATAGCAACACACACTTGATCAACCTCGGAAAAACAACTCAAAATCCAATGAGGCATTCACGATAAAGCGATCACAGGAATCATAAAATATTTCAGGGGGCCACCCCATTAAGCTACCCGCAACGAAGTTGGCCGACTCCGAGACGGACCCAGGGTTTACGACGACGGCTGTAAACGACTGGGAACCCGAAAGTGTGACTAGGCTTGTCGATGCCGCGAAAACATGGCGCGATCCAAAATAGTACAGGTGCTCCACGCACAATCTTAAATAAAGCGGTAAAGCATGGCATAAGTACATGATAGTAAATAAAACCCCAAACTAGTTTGTGGCCCCAAGAAATAGAAATGAATCAAGCTCTGGCTCAGGGGGGTCCATAAGGCCTCCCGGATGTGGATAGTGCGAATAGTTAAGGAACAGGAATCAAGTACTCGGGGTCCTACGGGACACAAGTGGACATAAAAACCAAATGACAGATATTGCCCACCGGTGCCTCTTTCATTAGTTATCCCATTACTACTTAGGTTAAGTTGTTTAGGTACCTCGTTATCCATCAGACACTCACATACCCTACACATGTTGTTCTGCAACTCGCATGGCTCAAACAACTCCTGTGGTAATGGCTCATAGGATGGAGGAACAAGCTTCGGTGGGGTTTAAAAGTAAAGGCTATGCAGTACTTGGGATTCAGTTTAATGCATTCGCGACTCAATGATGCAAGAATAAGATAGATACAATAGGTACTATATGTATGCAAGCATGTGGTAGTGCTTGCCTAGCAGCTCAGTTGAAGCGAGAGATGGATCTGGGTAGTGCTCCTGGGATTCCTGATATTTCCCCTGCTCGGCATCTATTCGAAAGAAGAACCAACCAAACAAGAGCCAACATAAATAAAGTGCACAAGCATATGAAATAAATGCGACAAGCAAACACGCATGCTATGATGAATGATGCACAATTTACATGGCAATAATATAGCATGGCATGGGTGAGGTGTGGGGTACAAGAATAAAGCATTTTCTTAAGTTTTAGTCATGTTTTGCTCCCATTTAACTTGTTGTCCACTTAATATTTATATGATGTATGCTGCAATTCATAACGTGGAATGCATAGTTAGAACGGGCTCGCCGCGGTGATCGATTTAGACATATTATTTGTCAAATTTGGGGTTATAGAATTAAAGTTATTAATTAGTAAAGAAAAGTCATATTTATTGCAATTAAACAATTTCGAAAATTTAAATTAGTCAAACATTATTTTGGATGGCATATTTGAATTCTTCACATTTTTGTGATTCAAAAACATATATCATTTCTATTAATTGAATTTATTAATTAAAAGTTATTAATTTCTGGATTTAAAATCATATTTGCATTTTCTGGAATTATTTTTATTTGGAAAAGGCTCACAGAAACTTTTTGTACTCTGGTGGGTCTAACCCGAGTCACTTACGCGCGGGGTCAGTGCTGAGTCAGCGCCAGCTGGCGCAGCGGCTCTACGAGGGGCTTTTCTCACCGCGGGTTTACTCAGCCGCAGAGATTGACAAGCGGGACCGGGGACGGCAGGTCCATCGCGCGTGTGCGCTAGCCGGGGCATGCCACGCGGCAGATCTGGGGGAGCGCGGGAGGGCCTGTCCGTGACGGACAGAATCTGCCAGGGGGTCTTATGCAAAAGAACAACTAATCTGAAAAACGATCCTCTAACAGGAGCTAGCTCGAGCTGATCTTGCGAGGACGATTACGATCAAACTGCTACAAATTTTAGCATACTCCAAAAACAAAAAATTGTAGACCTCAATTCGATCTACAAATCTTGTGTTCAAAGATTTCCCGGAGGAGGACCACAGCAATGGGAAAAATGCGAGGAACAGAGGGTTAGCGCGGTGTCAGACTGACGGAAAAACAACCGCTCGTACAGCTAGCTATGCCAACGTTCGGAAGAACATTCCTAGGGCTGTAGATCACCGTTTTCGGCAAACTCGGGCTCGATGGAAAGAGGGGTGGTGGGGCTATGATTTTTGTTCAGGAAGTGTCGCCGGAGGTGGACCGGGCACGCCGGTATTTGGACGGGAACAAAGGGGTTTAACTGCAGCGGCGCTGCTGCTGGTGCTGTTAATCGGCGAGCACGGTGAGCGACAGGCGATGCGCAGCGAGCGCGCGGGTGTGAGGCGGCTGTGCGCGGGTGAACGGCGAGAGCGGGAGGAGGCGCAAGGCGGTAGCTCACCGGGGTGGAGGTCAGCGAAGGCGTGACGGGGAGAAGGCCAGTAGTACAGGGGCACGCGAAGCGGTGGCGTCGTGTACGCGCCGGGTGTCGAGGCGGCGGTCGGTGCACGGCGAGGCTGGCGATGTACAGAAGCCCCAGCTCCGCGTCCAGGTGCTCCCGCTTGTGCATCGTCGACCAGTCTATCCCCGAGACATGGCAGCGTGGACTCAAGGCCAGCTGAACCACTGTCAGCAGGGGGAGGACGAGGTTGTCATGGCCGCTAAGTCGCCTGGACTTGACGTGCTGCGGAAGAGAAAAGGAGGAAGGGAGAGATCTCGATCTGGGGACAGGTAGCTGGGGACGGCACTGTGTGTTGCTGCGCGCTTTATGCAGAGAGAAGGAAGGAGACGCGTGAGGCGTGGTGTAGCTGGCGCTCACGTGCAGGGAGAAGATAAACAGGACGCGGGGCTGGTGCAGCCGACCCAGGTTGCCGCGGGACGCGACCGGGGCTGGCGCTGCTCCTTTTCTCCTCTCGGTCGAGTCAGGGAGGTTGGCGTCGTGCAGCTGGTATGCTCTTGATCAAGTCGGACCAGGGCAGGGTTCAGTTCAACCGAGAGAAGGAGAGGGGAGGCGTACGAGAGCGGCTATTGCCGAGCCAGCTAGCAGGGGGGCGCCGGGCTGGGGTGTTGATCGAAGGGAACAAGTAGCTATCTTGGTATGGGTGGTGGTGTAGATATGCCTGGTGCATATGGTGGCCACGGGTAGAAAAATATCTAGCTAGGTTAGCTTAGCTAGACTATGAGAGAGAGATTAGATAGCTAGGTTTAGATTAGGTAAAAGAGAGGGTAGATGATCCATATGGCTAGTTAGAAAAAGGGGGGAACACATGCAACTAGAAAGATTAGCTAGATGGATGGATAAGGAGAGGTAAGAATTTAGCTAGGTTTTTGTAGAGAGGAAGAGAGAGAGGGATCGGCCAAGCTAGGTGGAAGAGAGGGTTTAAGTGAGAGATTAAAAAGGTGCTCATGTTTTGATGGGGTAGGATAGCTAGGCATTATGGCATGTGGATATGGAAGCCCACATACATGCATATGAGATAAGTGTACGGTTTTGCAAGGCGGGTTTGGTTTAAATTCAAACCAAACCAAAGAGATCAAGTAAGAGAGAAAAGACATGAGAAGAAACATGTGTGCATGGCCCATGCATTGTAATAAATGCTCCCTCTAGTAGTGAAAACCACTAGAATTGCTCATGGCATTTATCTAAGCAAGATTCCCAAATTTTGGAATAAGGATCACAAAAGAAAAGAGAGCTAGTTTACCACATGGACTAAATAAAAGATCATGCATGAAGAGATGTTGGCCAAGCTTGTGTGTGTGATCCACTAGGCAAAATATAGCCACAATTAAATTCTCACATGAGCATTTATTCAAATTCAAACCATATGGAAGCTTATGGAGGAGTTCTACTCACATAGCATGCAAAGGGTGACAAGGTAGCTCCCACATCAATATTGTGAAAACAATATTAGATCAAGTATGGAAGTATGAGGAATAGAATTAAACCATACCAACTATACATGACCTAGAGATAAATATCAAAGGGAGAAATGCATTTTCCCATATATAAAAGGAAAGGTGGAAAAGTGTGTGGAGATAAGGGGAGGTGGCAAGGGTGATGGAATAGTTAAAAGATATGCCCCCAACTCAACTTGGGCATCAAACAATTCATCAAGAAGCAAATACATTTTATTAAGAAGCAAATACAATTAATAAATGCATATGAGATAAGAACCAAATGAAAAGGGTTTTATATGATGCTCAAATGCAATGTGGCATGATGACATGAGCATGATATAATAATGATGCAACAATTATATGTAGGAAGGTAGCATTATCTAGACTAGGCTAGTAGCATTGCAATTGTTAGACAATTGGGATGCTACAACTCTCCCCCACTTAACAAGAATCTCGCCCCGAGATTCCTAGGAAAAAGAAAAAGACACGACGAGAGGCGGGTGTTCGAAATGAAGGTGATCCTTGCGTTCCCAAGATGATGAACAACGGAATGGTGCGACCATTACACCTTACAAAACCTACTAGACTTGTTGCGAGTCTTGAGTTTTGCTTCAAGAAACAAATGGTTAGAAGAATTGAAGGATTGTCGTGAGACAAGAAGGATAGGATGAACATAGCTCCGGTTTCTCGAGAAACATGTTAAAAGAATAGAACCACTTGTGAAAAGAAATAGAAAGGATGATGTATCAGGGAGAAAGAAACGACACCTCATTAAGATTAAAGATTTACAGATACAAGAGAAGATGAATCTTTGTCTCACTGGAAGAAAAGAATGACTTTGGAGACGTTATGCACTACTATGAAAATAGCATTGTATCTTCTCTTGGATTTGAGAAATGAAGTCTAGAACAATATTACCTTCAAGCAATAGAGTTCCTTGATATCAACGGAAAGATTTGGGTTAGGAGTTCTCGGATTAGATCTTTCTTGCGCCGGTAAGAACCAAAGGATCACGCAATTGAGGTGCGCGGATATCAATTCAAGAGAAGGGGGATGCTAGTTTATGGTAGAATCCTGAGAAGAAAAGAATATGGAGGATCAGGAGTTTATTGTAGAGCTACTTATTGCTTTCTTTAACCTTGAGGCTAACGCAGTAGATTTGCGGCTGATGGCATCAACCATAATTGGCTGTGCCAAGAGAAAAGGATTGACAAACGGAAGTCAGATATATCTTCCACCCTTCTTGATTGACGATGTGGTGCTCCGGTAGAATGAAGAGTAACTGAGACGATAACAGCATTTGCTTCCACCAGATAATTGATGATTTGCTCCGTGTAGAAAAAACAAGATCACCAACAAGAGATTATTGCTTATCTTCTTCGAGAGAGCCCTCCGAAAAACAAGGACGGAATAGAAGTATCAAGAATAAAGGCCACTTCTTAATTCGTGGAATGAGTTAAATCGTATTAGTTCACCAATTCAATGTACGAGAGCGAATGATAAGAGTAGTGGTATGGTAGCTACTCCATCCCGCACCCAAAGCATTACTCCGCACATGAATGGAAAACCATGCAACCCAACTGCCGAACAGACTGAAGAACTTGATAAGAACTCATGGAACTCCGTATGAAAACAAAGATAGATGCAAACGATTCGTCAAAACCAAAATAGATACAGATGCTGATGTTGTCGTCATGTCTGAAGATCCCAAAACACCAAAAAGGATATGAAGAAATATTATGGAGAACAGCTGCAAGATTCGATAGATAAGGAAAAGATAGCAACAACTTGAACAGAAGGATTACAAAAGATCTAGAAATTCTTCATGGCATCCGGTGGATTGAGGATAGAAGATGGAACGAGAGGATTTCAAAAGATTACTTGACGAGACAGAGGTGAAAAGAACTCCATGTTCTTCTTGAAATAATTGAGAGAGATTTAGCAGTCTTGAGGAACTCTTCAGCGGAACGACGATGATAACTCGCCAACAAGGAAAGACTCCGGATTTGATTGAAGGTGGAGGATGGAATTAACAATGGACTTGCTGATTCCAGAATTGAAGCGATGTATTTAGCAGCAAGACGTGGTCGAGATAGGTGACTTCAAGAAGCCAGAATTCACACTTTGAAACTTTGCACACAGGCAGTGCTCACGAAGCTTGAGAGAAAAAGACACAGATGATCTTCCATGTTCTTCCATTGATATAGAATAAGAAATCATATCATGAAGATATACCACTACGGACTAGCAAGATATTCCCAGAATACCAAGTTCAAGAGGCGAGAGAAACGAACAAATGCTCTAAACACTTCCTGAGCTCAACGCTCTTTGAAAGATCAATATTAAGAGCACGGGTTCGTGTTGAAGAAGATGCACTGGCAGAATAGATTATCTGATCCTTCAGAAGAGAACAAGAAATGCCACCTGGTTCACATTGTCGATCGGATCGCCGGTTACAAAGATAAAGAGATCTTGGATAAAGGAACGATGATAGCTCATACCTTAAGAAAAACTATCAGAGATGAAAAGATGCAATTCCCTCGTATCCAAGAGAATTTTGCAGATATGGAGTTCAAAAAAGATGTGAAGCATGATAAACATATGATAGACCACCGTAGTGCCTTGAGAAAACTCCGTATTGCCAAAGATACTTGAATATGCATAGATATGATCACGGTGTAACTCAAATCCCAGGAGATAACCGCCACCATTTGGAGGATAGTGTCGATATCATTAACCCTACTCCACTCATATAAGTGTCATATAGCTATGCCGAGAACCAAATTACAATCGCAAGCATCGGATCGACACCCGTTATGTATTTAGCCCAGAAGAATTGAAAATGAAGTAAAAACTTCAAGATTAAGCGTCGGTGACAAAAGAATGAGTTAGCATGAACATGCCGATAAAAGGAAGGTAGATAATGTTTCACACACGACTAAAGAGGAGTGTGGAAACACAAATGTATCAAAGAAAAAATTTCCGCATTTTTCGGCATTAAAATACCAATAGATGCGCAAAACCACTTAACAGATAGAGATTAGCAACTCCACATTCTGTGAAAACATGCTAGAAGGAAGAACACCCTTAACAAGATGGCACCGGTTAACAAGGAGTCGGATAGATCCCGTCAGTTTACAAAAGCCCGTCGGTATGGAATGTACCAACAGTTGATAACCAAAGGCAGATTGTGATAACAAGGTTGGATGCAACAGATAGACAAGGAATTACACACACACACACACACACACTTTCTATGGTACTACAGAAACCCAGAACACGTGAATCCTAGTTTGAATTTTTGGAAGAGGATTGAAAATGTTATACTTCCTTACCAGAAAAGGGTGGGTGGGTGGGTAAGAAGAAAAATGGAAGCAGTCCTACTCTCACGTTTTGTTTTTCCCTAGTATACATAGCTACCAAAATATTTGCTAGACTGACAACGACCATTTGGCTGAGACCCTGAAGGGCGGGATGGCTCTAATAACAATTGTAACAACCTCGGACCCTACGCTCTAAGTTCAAGCCTGGATGAACCAAAAGTGGTTAAAGAAGTACAGCGGGGGCCTAGGGCCACCCACGTGTAGGCCCGTCGGCCGCCCTAACCACTTTCAAGAACATCGGGGCAAGAGCGAGCGGCGTAGGCAACAGGCGAAGAGATCAAATACATACACAAGTGAGTATGTATGCAAGCTACCTTACAACAGTTCTCAGAGCCATACCACCTAAAAGAAATAGAAATACTGCAACGCCATACGGCAAGATCCAAATATCCTAAATAGAGATAACAGTGTAGGATAGATCCTCATACATCAATCAACAGAGTATCAAGCGGAAGCGGGAACAAGATCTGAGTACGGATAAAAGGAAAATCGGCATAAGATGCCACATAACTAAGCACATCCCGCCCACAGATCTCACAGATCCCCATCCCCAGAATCCCTACACCGAGTGATCGTTGCCAACATCATATGTCCCCTCCACCCAGTATCCATCTTGCGAATACACCTGTTCATCTAAATCAAACAATTTATCGTGTGAGACCCTAGGGGTACTTAGCAAGTCTTTATGCCTCTAAAGGGGACATAAACCTAGGGTGACGCAATTGCAGCAAAAGATAATAACTAACAAAACTATAGATACTCGCTAACCATTCGTCTAACCAAAGATAGACGGATGTCCGTTAATTAGTAACAACAGTTATAACAGTATAAGTAACAGATCCATCCTCCTTCTCGCTTACCAACGAGAAAGCGGACGAACAACCCATCCGTTGGCAGTTTTATTAACCATTCCATGAGTATTGCACTAATTACTAGTCAGATATTTAGTCAAATTAAAAGCGGTACTTTAGTTATGCTTGTCTATGATCAAGAAACTGTGCTCCAAGTCGTCCATAACCGCGGACACGGCTTTCAGAAAGATTTACCCTGCAGGGGTGCACAAATAGCAACACACACTTGCTCAACCTTGGAAAAACCAACTCAAAACCCAACGAGGCATTCACGACAAGGTGATCACAGGATTCATGAAATATTTCAGGGGGACACCCCATTAAGCTACCCGCAACGAAGTTGGCCGACTCTGAGACGGACCCAGGGTTTGCGACGACGGCTGTAAACGACTGGGAACCCGAAAGTGTGACTGGACTTGTCGATACCGCGAAAACATGGCGCGATCCAAAACAGTACAGGTGCTCCACGCACAATCTTAAATAAAGCGGTAAAGCATGGCATAAGTACAGGATAGTAAATAAAACCCCAAACTAGTTTGTGGCCCCAAGAAATAGAAATGAATCAAGCTCTGGCTCAGGAGGGTCCATAAGGCCTCCCGGATGTGGATAGTGCGAATAGTCAAGGAACAGGAATCAAGTACTCGGGGTCCTACGGGACACAAGTGGACATAAAAACCAAATGACAGATATTGCCCACCGGTGCCTCTTTCATTAGTTATCACATTACTACTCAGGTTAAGTTGTTTAGGTACATCATTATCCATCAGACACTCACATACCCTACACATGATGTTCTATGACTCGCATGGCTCAAACAACTCCTGTAGTAATGGCTCATAGGATGGAGGAACAAGCTTCGGTGGGGTTTAAAAGTAAAGGCTATGCAGTACTTGGGATTCAGTTTAATGCATTCGCGACTCAATGATGCAAGAATAAGATAGAGGAAATAGGTACTATATGTATGCAAGCATGTGGTAGTGCTTGCCTGGCAGCTCAGTTGAAGCGAGAGATGGATCTGGGTAGTACTCCTGGGATTCCTGATATTTTCCCTACCCGGCGTCTATTCGAAAGAAGAACCAAACAAACAAGGGCCAACATAAATAAAGTGTACAAGCATATAAATAAAATGCGACAAGCAAACACGCATGCCATGATGAATGATGCACAATTTATATGGCAATAATGTAGCATGGCATGGGTGAGGTGTGGGGTACAAGAATAAAGCATTTTATTAAGTTTTAGTTATGTTTTGCTCCCATTTAACTTGCTGTCCACTTAATATTTATATGATGCATGCTGCAATTCATAACATGGAATGCATAGTTAGAACGGGCTTGTCGTGCTGATCGATTTAGACATATTATTTGTCAAATTTGGAGTTATAGAATTAAAGTTATTAATTAATTAAGAAAAGGCATTTTTATTGCAATTAAACAATTTCGAAAATTTAAATTAGTCAAACATTATTTTGTATGGCATATTTGAATTCCTCACATTTTTCTGATTCAAAAACATATATCATTTGTATTAATTGGATTTATTAATTAAAAGTTATTAATTTCTGGATTTAAAATCATATTTGCATTTTCTGAAATTATTTTTATTTGGAAAAGGCTCACAGAAACTTTTTGTACTCTGGTGGGTCTAACCCGAGTCACTGACGCGCGGGGTCAGCGCTGAGTCAGCGCCAGCTGGCACAGCGGCTCTACGAGGGGTTTTCTCACCGCGGGTTTACTCAGCCGCAGAGATTGACAAGCGGGACCAGGGACGGCGGGTCCACCGCGCGTGTGCGCCAGCCGGGGCCCGCCACGCGGCAGATCCAGGGGAGCACGGGAGGGCCTGTCCGTGACGGACAGAATCTGCCAGGGGGTCTTATGCAAAAGAACAACTAATCTGAAAAACGATCCTCTAACAGGAGCTAGCTCGAGCTGATCTTGCGAGGACGATTACGATCAAACTGCTACGAATTCTAGCATACTCCAAAAACAAAAAATTGTAGACCTCAATTGGATCTACAAATCTTGTGTTCAAAGATTTCCCGGAGGAGGACCACAGCGATGGCAAAAATGCGAGGAACAGAGGGTTAGCGTGGTGTCAGACTGACGGAAAAACAGTCGCTCGTACAGCTAGCTATGCCAACGTTTGGAAGAAGATTCCCAAGGCTGTAGATCACCGTTTTCGGCAAACTCGGGCTCGATGGAAAGAGGGGTGGTGGGGCTATGATTTTTGTTCAGGAAGTGTCGCCGGAGGTGGACCGGGGACGCCGGTATTTGGACGGGAACTGAGGGGTTTAACTACAGCGGCGCTGCTGCTATTGCTGTTAATTGGCGAGCACGGCGAGCGACAAGCGATGTGCGGCCAGCGCGCGGGTGTGAGGCGGCTGTGCGCGAGTGAACGGCGAGAGCGGGAGGAGGCGCAAGGCGGTAGCTCACCGGGGTGGAGGTCAGCGAAGGCGTGACGGGGAGAAGGCCAGTAGTACAGGGGCGCACGAAGCGGTGGCGTCGCGTACGCGCCGGGCATCGAGGCGGCGGTCGGTGCACGGCGAGGCTGGCGATGTACAGAAGCCCCAGCTTCGCGTCCAGGTGCTCCCGCTTGTGCATCGTCGACCAGGCCATCCCCAGGACATGGCGGCGTGGACTCAAGGCCAGCTGAACCACTGTCAGTAGGGGGAGGACGAGGTTGTCATGGCCGCTAAGTCGCTTGGACTTGACGTGCTGCGGAAGAGAAAAGGAGGAAGGGAGAGATCTCGATCTGGGGACAGGTAGCTGGGGACGGCACTGCGTGTTGCTGCGCGCTTTATGCAGAGAGAAGGAAGGACACGCGTGAGGCGTGGTGTAGCTGGTGCTCACGTGCAGGGAGAAGATAAACAGGACGCGGGGCTGGTGCAGCCAACCCAGGTTGCCACGGGACGCGACCGGGGCTGGCGCTGCTCCTTTTCTCCTCTCGGTCGAGCCAGGGAGGTTGGCGTCGTGCAGCTGGTATGCTCTTGATCAAGTCGGACCAGGGTAGGGTTCAGTTCAATCGAGAGAAGGAGAGGGGAGGCATGCGAGAGCGGCTATTGCCGAGCCAGCTAGCAGGGGGGCGCCAAGCTGGGGTGTTGATCGAAGGGAACAAGTAGCTAGCTTGGTATGGGTGGTGGTGTAGATATGCCTGGTGCATATGGTGGCCACGGGTAGAAAAATATCTAGCTAGGTTAGCTTAGCTAGACTATGAGAGAGAGATATTAGATAGCTAGGTTTAGATTAGGTAAAAGAGAGGGTAGATGATCCATATGGCTAGTTAGAAAAAGAGGGGGAACACATGCAACTAGAAAGATTAGCTAGATGGATGGATAAGGAGAGGTAAGAATTTAGCTAGGTTTTTGTAGAGAGGGAGAGAGAGAGGGACCAGCCAAGCTGGATGGAAGAGAGGGTTTAAGTGAGAGATTAAAAAGGTGCTCATGTTTTGATGGGGTAGGATAGCTAGGCATTATGGCATGTGGATATGGAAGCCCACATACATGCATATGAGATAAGTGTAGGGTTTTGCAAGGTGGGTTTGGTTTAAATTCAAACCAAACCAAAGAGATCAAGTAAGAGAGAAAAGACATGAGAAGAAACATGTGTGCATGGCCCATGCATTGTAATAAATGCTCCCTCTAGTAGTGAAAACCACTAGAATTTCTCATGGCATTTATCTAAGCAAGATTCCCAAATTTTGGAATAAGGATCACAAAAGAAAAGAGAGCTAGTTTACCACATGGACTAAATAAAAGATCATGCATGAAGAGATGTTGGCCAAGCTTGTGTGTGTGATCCACTAGGCAAAATATAGCCACAATTAAATTCTCACATGAGCATTTATTCAAATTCAAACCATATGGAAGCCTATGGAGGAGTTCTACTCACACAGCATGCAAATGGTGACAAGGTAGCTCCCACATCAATATTATGAAAACAATATTAGATCAAGTATGGAAGTATGAGGAATAGAATGAAACCATACCAACTATACATGAGCTAGAGATAAATATCAAAGGGAGAAATGCATTTGCCCATATATAAAAGGAATGGTGGAAAAGTGTGTGGAGATAAGGGGAGGTGGCAAGGGTAATGGAATAGTTA
This sequence comes from Avena sativa, assembly GCA_916181665.1. NCBI lineage: Eukaryota > Viridiplantae > Streptophyta > Magnoliopsida > Poales > Poaceae > Avena > Avena sativa. Next base: position 600,237,325 of record OV702289.1, read on the forward strand.
AAAGATATGCCCCCAACTCAACTTGGGCATCAAACAATTCATCAAGAAGCAAATACATTTTATTAAGAAGCAAATACAATTAATAAATGCATATGAGATAAGAACCAAATGAAAAGGGTTTTATATGATGCTCAAATGCAATGTGGCATGATGACATGAGCATGATATAATAATGATGCAACAGTTATATGTAGGAAGGTAGCATTATCTAGACTAGGATAGTAGCAATTCAATTGTTAGACAATTGGGATGCTACAAGAAGTCTTGTTGTTAGTAGTGGAGTTGTGTTGAGAAAGATTCAATAGATTGTTATTTAAGTTGTGGTGTACTTCTTCTAGTGGTGTCATGTGAACGTCGACTACATGACACTTCACCTATATGGGCCTAGGGGAATGCATTGTGTAGTTGGCTACTAATCGTAGGGGTTGCCGGAGTGACAGAAACCTGAACCCCTGTTAGGAAACCATTGCACAAGGGACGTAAGGGTCTTAGAGTTTAAAGCTGTGGTTAGGTTTCTACCTTAATTACTTTCTTGTACTTACGGATGTTTGCAAGGGGTATAATCACAAGTATGTATTAGTCTTGGATGGGGTGGTACATTAGCACAGGTTCACCCACACAACACTTAGCAAGCTAGAGAAGATTAATCGACTATATGAAGCGAAAGCACTTGACAGTCTTCCCATGTGTCCTCGAGAACGTTTGGTCATCTTAAGAAATACAACCGGCTTGTCCTTTGCTGCATAAAGGATTGGGCCACTTGCTGCATTTATTCCTACTGTCTTTTGTTTACTCGTACTTTGTTTACTTGCTTTATCGAAAACCCCTAAAAATCCGTTTGCTAAGTATTTGCAGAGAATTCCTGATCCATACCACTAGCCAGCACTTTCTGCTCCGCGTTGGGTTCGACACTCTTACTTATTGAAAATACTGCGATACACCCCCTATACTTGTGGGTCATCAAGACTATTTTCTGGCGCCGTTGCCGGGGAGTGAAGCGCTATTGGAGAGTGGAACTGGTAAAGCAAACTTCTACTGTGAGTATTGTTTACTTCTGCTAGTTGCTTTATTTTCGTTATGGATAATTCGCTGAGTTTCTTATTTGGTAATGCTACTACCACTGCTAAGGTAGTAGATAAGCCACCACCTACTGAGAAAGATGTTTTCAAAATACCTACAAGAATTATTGATCGTGTTATGGATAACTATTATGTTGGGGATGGAACTGTCCATCCCGGTGATCATTTACTCTTTATACACGAATTATGCGGGTTGTTCAAGTGTGCAGGTATTACTACAGATCAAGTCAAGAAGAAGTTATTCTCATTAACACTGAAAGGAAGAGCTGGGGAATGGTATAAGCTGCTGAAGAATGGTCAAGCTCTGGAATGGGAGGAAATAGTGCCCCTCTTTTATTCAAAGTTTTATCCTCCTAGTGAGATTCATAAAGATCGGAATCAAATATACAACTTTTGGCCTCTTGATGGAGAGAGTACAGCTCAAGCTTGGGGGATATCGAAGTTACTAATGCTCAAATGTCACATTCATGAGCTCCCCAACAATATTATTATCAATAACTTTTATGCAAGGCTCCCTCTACATGATAAAGATTTATTGGATGCTTCTTGTGCTAGATCACTCACTCGTATGGAAGAAGAAGCTAAATGGGACCTTCTGGACCGTATTCAAGACAATGCTGAAGCTTCGGAGAATGACAAAGGTAGAAAGTTAGGTATAAATTATGATTATGAATGCATTGAATCTTTTATGGGAACTGATGACTTTCAAAATATTAAAAATGCTTATGGTCTAGACTCTCAAGCTATTGCTTCTTATTTTAAGGCTTTTGCTTCTTACATTGAAGTGCCTAAAAAGAAGTGGAATAAGTATCATGAACCTTATAAAGATGTTGCTAAAAGTGTTCCTGCAAGGAATACTGAAGTTTATACTACTAATCATGTTTTACCTAAACCTTATATTGAGAAAATCCCTTTCCCAGTTAAGGTAAAGGAACATTCTATGATAGCTAGTATGGTTAATGAAAGTACAAGAAAAGCTGTTGAACCTGATAAACAAATGGTTGATGAACCTATAATAGCAAATGTGGAAGACTTTGTCACTAAATATGAGAAGGAGGGACACCCTATCCTTTGCAAGGATACCTCTAATATTGTTTCACAAAGTAGTGTTATGAGAGCTAGTATTCCCGTGTTTTCTGTTAGAATAAGTGATCATTGCTATGATGGTCCTTGCGATAGCTATATTGTTAAGTTTATGCATGATACTGAAAGCTACTATGAGAGAGGGAAAAGTGTTCTTATGTATCTCAATAATATCAAGTTTCCTCGCTTTATGATGAAAGTTTTTATGTTGCACTTTTTTTGCTTTCTTATGCAAGTTGCCTTTGGTTTCAATAAATTGTTTGTTTACGAAATCCCCTTGCATAGGAAGTGGGTTAGACTTAAATGTGTGTGTGTTTTTGCTTCTTAATGCTCTCTTTCACTTCAATTCATATCCCTATGAGAGCTTCTTCAAAATTATCATGCCCATCTTAAAGGCTATAAAGAAAGAGCTTTATGGGAGACAACCCAATTTGTTTTTGCTTTCAGTTTGTTTTTGTTTCTTTGAGTCTTGGAAGTTATTACTTCGGTAATAACCGCTCCTTATCCGTTTTGTTTGGTTTTTGTGTCAAGATCAACCTCTAATGAGAGAGAAGTAAGATTTGGGGAAGTTGTTGTCCCGAAACAGATTTTTGTGCTTCATCGTAAAAATTTGTGAGAGACCTCTGTCTGTCGGATTGAGCTGTAATGTTTTGTGCTTCTGCCCCAGGTTGTTATTTAACTTTCGTTAGTTTTGCACTTTTTGATTTGAGTAACAAAAGATTTTCGAAAAAATTGATCTTTACCTGCTGGTCTGTTTTGACAGATTTTGCCAATCTTGCATTTGCTTCTTTATTCAATTTCCTTTTTGAATTCTTTTTGGATTTTCAGAAGGAGTTGCTACAGTAGCTTATGTTTTGATGGTTTTCAGTTGAAGTTGGACTCAAAAGGTTTTATCACTTCACTTATACTAATGTTGCTAATAAGAACTGTGTGAAGTTTTGTGTGAAAGAAATTTCCAGGAAGTGGAGATAATGGTGTAACAAGGAAGAGAAAGGTTGTATGACTCGAGTAATATGTATATGAAGATGAAGATATCAATGATATTCAAGTGATGACTCCGGAAGGATCCACTCAATACCAAATTCAGAGACCTACAGAGTCCGTTTCCAACTAGGTAACAGTTCTGGTAAGAAAAGTTCCACGAAAATACAATCCAACTATATTGTTGCAGTTTTCAGTCAATAAGGAAAGCTATGAAGCTAAAAATGGACGGAACCGGAACCAGGGTGGCCCACACCACCCCATGGCACGGGCCCACCCCTGGCCGCGCCACCAGGTGGTGAGGCCACCCAGGACTCCGTCTCCGACCCGTTTTCTCCCAGTACCTCCCTTTTGATATGAAACTTCGTAATATATAACCCCCCGGATCTTCCGAGGTTCGTATATCGTGTTTTCGTTTCGATCTGTTTCTGCCAGGACATACTCTTTGAAAGTTTAGAAGCACAATAGTGTCTGCCAAGGATAAAGGGAAGGAGCCCATGGAGTAAGACCTCCAAGACCTCGGGCCGGAGAAGGAGATCAAGAGCGAAGGTGAAGAGGAGGCAAAGCACACCGCACTACCATTGCAAGCATTGGAGTGGTGGCAAACCCAGCCATTGGAGGGAAGCCTCCTCATCACCGTTCAGATCCCTGGTCACTTCCTCCATGCACCAAGAATCCTTTCCATACCCTTATCCATGAGCATCAATACTAGAATATGCCCAAGGGTAAATTACCCTCCAATTGGGATTTGCCTCGTTCTAGCCATGCAGGAAAAGAAGACTTCAAGGAGGAAGAGTGGGGAAAGAATAGCAAGAGCTGGAATTCTCAACACGACATGATCATGAGCCACATTGAGCAAAACTCACAGCTGATTCATAATCTCACCTTCGAGATTGAGGACTTGGGGAAACTAATCAAGGAGCTCATCAAGAGGATACCACCACCACCTAAGGAGTAATTCGTCATCAGGTTTGGCATCCCCTTGGTTTGTTCCAAGCTTGGGGGAGTGCCGCGGTATCATATCACTATCTTCTATCTTTTTACCTTTTTAGTAGAGTCATATCATGAATAGAGGAGTTATTATGTAGTATGGTTTGCATTATGGAAGTGTCCCCTCTCTCGTTAGATATGTATCCCTTGGTGTGAGTTTCCGTTATGGAATATTAATGAGAAGTTGTTTCATTCACTCTTTTGCAATAGCTTATATTAGTTTTCAATTCGTGGTTATATTATTGATCTTGTTGTTAGTATTGGTGTCACTCTGGGATCATTGAGTTAATTTAGTTGGTTTTGGCAAACCTGGCTCGGTCAGTAGCAACACCTTTTTGAGAGTTGAAAATAAAAAGATAGAAGTATTCTAGAGAAAAATAATTTCATCATCTTTCTTTCTTGATTTGCCCATAAGTCTAGTATTCTCTAGTTAAGATCTTTTGTGCTTCCAAGGAAGATTGCATGTTTGTCTTTATCATTTGTATGTTTGTTTGTTTCCTTCAACTCTTGTACTTGCTACCCAGCCTTGCTAGCCAAAAACCTGTACTGAGAGGGAATTCTTCTCGTGCATCCACCTCCTTAAAACCAAAACCTTTGCCATTTGTGTCCACCATACCTACCTAGTAGCATTATTGCTATTCCAAGTAAATTCTTGTTTTATCTACCTCCCAAATTAAACTTGTTATGTGAAAATTAGTGATTAAAGCTCTCACGAACTTGATGGCACACTTTACTTTCTTGCACTTAATAAACTTGAACCATTGTGCTCACCTATGTTGCGTATATGCTTGCGCTTTGTAAGTTGTGAATTAGCAGAACCATGCTGTCATGGGGAACGCTTTCAACATTGCACTGGTACTTTGTACCAAGTTGATATCATGTTCTTTTGTCTATGGATGTCGTCGGTGTGAAATGAAAGGGGAGCTTGTAAGTCCATGGAGTTATGCATGTGTGTTAGAGAAACGCCTGGGCCGCTGGTCTAATCCATGCTGACATGGTGGAAACCTGCAGCGTAACCATAACGAGTATCTATGAAGCATTCTTCTTATAAAAAAGAGATAGAGATTGAGAAAAAAGAAAAAAAATAGATATTATGAAAAGAGGAAAGAGAGAAAAAAGCACCATATTCCCATGGTAAATAAGAAGATTGCTGAGATACTTGTAGTCTGCTTGCCTTGTCATTTTGATATGGGGATTCTTCCGTATCATCAGGCAAGGGGTACCCCATTGGCGGTTCTCAATGATACACATATGCTTACGATGACAAGAACTTATCGGTGACTAAACTTGAGTAGCATGAGGAGCGGCCCTCGTATTCAAGGGACATGAGATTCTCAACTTACAACTTGTCAATGCATATCCTCATTTTTGATCACTTTAACCTTAATCACCTAAAGATGCCTATGATAGGGGAAATGAGAGCTGAAAGCTAGTAAGTATCATAATTTTTGGGAGCTCTTTATGAGACTTGCAATCCCTGCTTCCCTCTGCGAAGGGACTTTCTTTCACTTTGTAGTTGAGTCAGTAAACCTATTCCCTTCTATCTCAGCAAGTATTTTGAGTTGATGTGTTTCATTTATTCATATGATGATTTATGCAATCATGTTTCTTATGTTCCTTGCTTTGCATGTTGCACTTATCTTGAAGTTTACTACTTTGAAAGCTATCGTTGAAAAGCCAGCTATTTGTGAACTCCAGCAAATTATCAACTATTCTTCGACCAAGAGCTAAGTTTGTCAATACCAATTATGATTCACTTTATGTATCTTTATTGTGTTTCCTTTACTCATTGCAAGTTGAGTTGTATAATAATGAGTTGTCTTCTATTATGATCTATGTATTTGATGAGTGTGATGCTTCTTGTCCACATTCTTTTATCGACTCTTCACTCCATAAACCTGAGGTCATGTTTATTGAGCTTAGTTTCGCTTGGGGACAAGCGAAGTCTAAGCTTGGGGGGAGTTGATACGTCCATTTTGCATCACTATTCTATGTCTTAATTCACTATTATTCATTGATATATTTCGTATTGAGAGGTCATACTTATGTTATTTCATCTATTTTTGCATGGTTGATGCCTTTTGGAGCATGGGCTGATACGTCCAAAACGTATCTACTTTCCCGAACACTTTTGCTATTGTTTCTCCTCTATACTTGTGTGATTTGGATGCAACTAATGCAAACTGATGCTGTTTTCAGCAGAATTGCCTTGGTGTCTACTTTTTGTGCAGAAAATCAACTATCAGGAAAAATCCCAGAAAATATGTAAAAATCCTATTTCACCCGAAGACTCCAGGAGCCAGAATACGAGACGGAGAAGAGCCAGGGGGCGGCCACACCACCTGGTGGCGCGGGCCAGGCCAGGCTGCGCCAGGGGGTGGTGTGGGCCTCCCAGGCACCCCCTCGGCCTCTCTCTTCGCCTATAAGGATCCTTATGACCTAAAAACTTCGGGGGGTTCGACGTTTTTCCAGAAGGATTTCCGCTCCGCCGCCACCACCAGATTCCACGAAACAGCACTAGAAACTTCGTTCTGGCACCCTGCTGGGACGGGGAATTGGAGGAGATCATCGCCATCATCATCACCACCGCTTCTCCATCGACCATCCATGTTTCCCCCAACTATGAGTGAGTAATCCCCCGCTGTAGGCTATGGGGATGGTAGGGATTGGATGAGATCGTTCATGTAATGGCATCAGATTGTTAGGGCATGGTGCCTAGTATCTTTTATTAGTACTTTATGACTTTGTTGCGACTTGTTGTGCTTAATGCTTGTCACTAGGGCTCGAGTGCCATGATTTCAGATCTGAACATGTTATTGATTCATTATGATAGTATTGTTTTTGGTCTTATCTGCAAGTTGTATACACACGTTGTTGTCCGGAACCTATGGCCCCGAAGTGACAGAAATCAGGATAACCGGAAGGGAAAGGATTTGAGGTGAGGATCACATGTGTTCACGGAGTGTTAATGCTTTGCTCCGGTGCTCTATTAAAAGGAGCACCTTAATTGCCAATAGTTCCCTAGAGGCCCCGCTGCAAACGGGCTGGCAGGACAAAAGATGTTGTGCAAGTTCTCATTGCGAGCACGTATGACTATATATGGAACACATGCCTAGGATTGTCTAGTACTTGGATGCTTTATCTTATTTATCTGAAATTGCCCTATGTTTTGATTGCTATGTGAATTGTCTTGTCCATGCAACGCCCGTCCATCCATCCCTATGCCTACCGCACTCGAATCCCACTGTTTACTGCTTTTGTTACTACTGTCTTTGCTTTACTACTGCTGTTACTTTACTATTCCTACTACAAAACTGTTGCTACTGATATACTGCTGTGAGCAAGATTGTTTCCAGGTGCAGCTGAATTGACAACTCAGTTGTTAAGGCTGATAAATATTCTTTGGCTCTCCTTGTGTCGAATCAATAAATTGGGTTTCACTTCCCTCGAAAATACTGCGATACACCCCCTATACTTGTGGGTCATCAAGACGATTTTCTGGCACTGTTGCCGGGGAGCATAGCTTTATTTATCAAGTTCACTTGGATTCTCTATTGTTCGCTGCTATCCATCCATCATGGGTAAGTCTCGTGATGGCAAGGTTCCTATTTTACCATCCACTACAAGAAGAGGTACGGTTCTAAACACCTCTGCTGCTCTTGATTCACCGTCTGTTATAAGTAAGCTCGTTACACCACCACATACACATGCTACACACACTGCTACTACTGTTGAATCTGAAACTTCTGATGCTTATGATGCTGCTTCTACTGTGCTTGATAAGAGTGGTTCATTAGGTCCTTTCCTAGATGCTATGATTGCTAGAACTATAGCTGGAAATACTGAAACTCCTAATGAAGACACTACCACACCTGTTAGCTCACCTGAGTCTAGTGAGAATTATGATATTGAAGAAGATTATGTTGAGATGACTGATGAGTTTATCAAAGAATGTAAGAACACCCATGATAGGAGCGCTACTAAGAGTCTCCTTGAGAGGCGTACTATTAGACCCAAATTGTATCCTGCTGCTAAGTTTGCTGCTTCTCCCATAAACATTACAGATGAAGATTATGATTTCTCTCTCGATCTATCTTACATAGCTATTGTCGAGAAAGAACCTTTTTGTGGGACTAAGAATGAAAGTGCGGTAGCACATATGAATGAACTTTCTACCATGAGTGGCTTGTTTTCTGATGATATTAAGATGCGTACTTACTTTGTTGCTAAGATTTTTCCTTTTTCACTAAAAGGAGAAGCTAAAACTTGGTTTAGTAATTTACCTCCTGGATCTATTGATAGCCCTGAGTGCTTGATTAGTACTTTCCTGCAGAAATATTTTCCTCCCAGTGCTAGACATGCTATTTTGCAGGAACTTTTTGATTTCAAACAGGGAGAAAAAGAGGTATTGCCCGAATCTTGGGAAAGGTTTTGTGCTTTGATTCATGTATAGGCTAGAAGTCCATTACCTAACAATGAGCTTCTTGATATATTTTATAATGGACTAACCGAGGAATCTAGGACATACCTAGATAGTTTTGCTGATTGTGTTTTCAGGAATAGGACTCCTAAGGAAGCTGAGGAATTAATGGCTAAAATAAGCAAGAATTATGAAGATTGGACTCCTCCTAAACAAGCTATACCTGAAGTAATTGTACCTGAACCATCTATTCCTAAGCCTATTCCAACATCAAAGAAGAGGGGAGTTATTGAATTAAATGATGAAGTGATGAAGGAAGCTAAGAAATGTCTTAAGGAGAAGGGAATTAAAGCTGCAGATGTCAAGAATTTACCTCCTATGGAAGAATTATGTAAGCCTATTTCCTACTCATCCACTATTGAGGTACACTCTCTCCAACACTTTCATGAAGGTGATATCCCTTACTCTAAACCTCCTGATCAATGCTTAGAAGAATTTGATATCTTTATTGTTAAGCAAGATAACTTTAATAAAAGGGTGCAAAATCATCTAATGGAAAACACTAGAGCTATTGTTGAGTTGAAAGATATTGTGGAAAGAACCTCTAATGATGTTAAACACTTTCAAATGGTTCAAACTCAAATAGATCAACTCGTTAAAGTGCAAAACGACTTGCTAGTGAATGCTGCTAAAGAAAAACATGCTTATGAAATTAGAACTAGAAGTGGTGCTGCTACCCAGGATCCTCTATATCCTGAGGGGCATCCCAAAAGAATTGAGCAGGATTCTCAACAAGCTGAAAATAGTGGTTCTACTCGTAAGAAAAGGAAAAAGAAACATAAAACTATTGAAGAACCCTCTGAACCTGCTATAGATCCTAATAGTATATCTATCTCTGATGCTGAAAATGAAAGTGGTAATGAAGAAAATGAAGTTCCTAATGAAGAAAAAGTTGAAGAAGAACCTGAAAACCACACTAAGACTACTAAATACACCAAAGAAGATTTTATTGCTAAGAAACATGGTAGTGAAAGAGAACCTTGGGTCCAAAAACCTATGCCTTTCCCTGGTAAGAAACACAAGTCAAAAGAAGATGAACACTATAATAAGTTTTGTGAGTGGATGAAGCCTTTATTCTTGCAAATTCCTTTGACTGATGCTATTAAATTGCCTCCTTACTCAAAGTATATGAAGGACATTGTCTCGAATAAAAGGAAGATCCCTAATGAAGAAATTTCTACTTTGCTTGCTAATTATTCCTTCAATGGTAAGGTTCCTAAGAAACTTGGAGACCCAGGGATTCCAACTATCCCTTGCTCTATTAAGAACAGTTATGTTAGAACTGCTTTGTGTGATTTGGGAGCTGGAGTTAGTGTTATGCCTTTTTCTCTCTATAAGAGGCTTCAGCTTGAAAAATTGATTCCAACTGATATATCTTTACAAATGGCTGATAAATCTACCACTATTCCTATGGGTATATGTGAGGATGTACCTGTTCAGGTGGCTCACAATTGCTTGATATTAACTGATTTTGTTGTGCTTGAAATGCCTGAAGATGATAATGTGTCTATTATTCTTGGGAGACCTTTTCTTAATACTGCAGGAGCTGTTATTAATTGTAATCAAGGAAAGGTGACCTTCAATGTTAATGACAAGGAACATACTGTCTATTTCCCCAAGAAGATTGAAAGGAGTTATGGTTTGAATTCAATTGAACATGTTGAAGGCATTCAAGTTGGAGAAATATATTGTCCCATACCAAGAGAAAAATTTGAAACTATTATGATTGGGACCATTGCTATCAAGGTTAAGGTAACATAATCATTAGTGGAGTACAAAGTTTTGTCTCATATGCAATTGTTTTGGTAGCAAGACTTGATCAACCTTGCTAACAAAAGGATTCCATTGAACAAAACGATATTTTCATTATGATTATCACCGTTTATTTCTATCCTTTGCATTTTAGTTTTTGCTTTCGTTTAGTTTTCTTTGTGTTGTTAGTTGCTTGCATGCTAGAACTTATGTAGTTCTAGCCTTGTTTTGTCCTTGCATCATGTTTCCAAAAGAAAAAAAATCTGTCTGTCAGAAAAATCATTCTTCTATTTCTGAAAAAAGCCCAAAAATAAAGTGTCTCGAAAAATTACAGAAAATTCATATTAAATGTTTACGTGAAAAAAGGGGCAGAGGAGTACCTGGTAGGTACCAGGGGGCCCACCAGGCAGGCACACCATGTGGTGGCGCGGCCAGCCCTGGGTGGCGCCATGCCCTGGTGTGGGCCACCCCTAGCCCCCACCAACTCTCTCACCTGCCACTTTCTTTTCTCTCCCAAGTAAGCTCCAGTTCATAGCTCAAAATCGCGTTCTTTCTGTGCTTGCTCTCGATTTCTTCGATCTCCTTGCTCAGCCCATCTTTCTTGCTAAAATTTGGAGCATTTGTTCCCTGGTATGTGACTCCTCCCCTTGTCCAAGTAGATTTGTGTTTAGTGGATTATATGTTGAGTATTTTGCTACTGTAGGTGACTGGTTATGAGAGCTTGTAAGCTTGTTTGATGCTTAGAGATATAGTTTTGATGCATGTTTAGGCCTCTTGCAAGTCCCTATGAGTAGAATCCTTCTTTATATTTACTTTGCAATCACTTGTTTGATAGGTGTTTAAATTTCAGAATACCAAGCATGAACAACCATACTTTTGGAGAGATATTTGAGAGTGATGCACCTAGGCGGTCGAGGATCTCAAGAACAACCTCTCAAGCTAGGCCATCATACAACGAAGATCTCATTGCAGCTCGTATTGGTAGTGAAAGGGATGATGGAGATGCTCACCCATCCTCTTTTCCTTGTTTTACCTTCTTACAAGCTGCAGGTATTCTTGATGATTTCTTGCTATTGATTGAGAGGGTTGGTTTGACCTCTTATATGCAAGATGAGAGTGCACAATATGCTATGCTCACCAAAACTTTTGTTGAGAGCTTCGCGTTTACTAACACACCCTATCAATCTACTGTCTCTTTTAAAATCTATGATATGCCCTTCACCATGCCTTTGGAGAGATTTTGCAGTATTGTAGGTGTGCATATGATAGGGACCGTGAAGAAAATTCAACGGCGACCCGCTGATTTGTTGGAGCTTTACCGAGGGGTGACCAATGATGATGACCGCGTGGCGCAGCACGGAAAGATAAGAAATATCCAACTCTTAGATACTTTGCATACTATCTTGCCACTAGTGTATTGGGTAGGGAGAACACTAGCAATATCTCCAACTATCATTTAGCATTCCTTGTTGCTGCGCTTAACAATGATACTCGGTACAATCTTGGCTCGCTTATTGCTCGCCGCCTAGCTACTAGGGGGCCTATCTATGGGGGCATCATTACCTCGCGTGTAGTCAATGCATTAGGTCTTTCAGTGGATCCCGATGATGCTATGCTGGCACCACATAGGCTTGACCTTGTTGCCATGAAAACTGATCACTTTGTCACTGCTACCTCTGATTTGAACAATCTAGTATATAGGATGCTTTTCACTGACAGGGATGAAAGGGAGATCCTTTTGCCATAGCCTGCTTTGTTTAGTGTTGACATGAGACTGTGGTCGCGCTCCAAGGAGGAGGTGGACGAGCAGCTTCGCTTGCTGGGTTTCCACGAGCAGCACCAGGAGGATGTGCCCTCCTATGATTACTCCGCATATTATGGAGGGACGTACTCGAGCTCGCACCAGGATGAGGGTACCTCCTCGTCATACCACGGCGACACTTCATCTTGGCCAGCTTGGGATTGATACCCACTTAGGCCAAAAGCCTAAGCTTGGGGGAGGTACGCCGACACCGCACTCATCTCCATATCATGTTGCGTTGGTACTTTGTATATTCATGTTTTCGTTCTCTTTTTAGTTTTCGTTCTTCTTTGCTTTTGCTTTCTAAAAACACAAAAAGACCAAAAATATTTTTGTTGTTTCTCTTTGGTTTGCTTCTTCTTTTTGCCTTGGTTTGTTTCCCCTTTTTGCTTTGTTTGAACTATTCGAAAAATCCAAAAAGATTTGCTTTGTTTGTTTTTCCCTTTTGATTCTTGTTTAAAAATCGAAAACACCAAAAATATTTGTCGTTCTTCTTTGGTTTTTGCGAGTTTGCTTCAGGGTTCGGCAATCTTCAGTGGATATTGGTTTCATATTATTATTCAAGCCACACAAGCGAAGAGCAATAATGAGGATTAATGACAACTTGAGGCGTGGTAAGAGGCTGGTAACGAACTCTATTTGTTTTCATTTTTGTACATATACTCATCACTGTGATCTTGCTTAGTTCGTTCATGTAGAGTGTATGTCTTCTTTGGATGCTTAATAGTTCTTGCTTTCTCATGATTAGCTCCAGCTCGCTAATAGTTTGTAGCATGTCTCATGAATGTTTGCTTGCATTACTCTATTCATAAATCAGTATGACACCGTGGTATCCTCCTCTGAATGTTTCATTTGATTGACTTGGCACATGCTCACGCATGCACATGACAGTAATAATCATTTAAGCCTTGATGAATTATTTTGCCTTGAGGATTTTGAATCATTTTCATGCCATGAGTAGTCTTGTTTTGTTGCAAGCATGATAATGACAGCTATTGCTCTCTCGTTTGTCGCTCCCTTACTATTGCTAGCCTTCACTTCCACGGAGTGTTTTACTCAAGTTTCCAACTTCCTAAACCAAATATTTCCAAAGTGTCCACCATACCTACCTATTAGCATCATTTGCTACTCCCGTGCATATTCAATATTCCTTGTTTTCTTCCGAATAAAATGTTTGCTTGTTATGAGAAAGTTAGTTAGTAAAGCTCTCACGAACTTGATGGCACACTTTATTTCCTGCACTTAATAAACCTGAACCATTGTGAACTCTCCATGAAAGTTATATGCTTGCAAATTATAGGCTGGGGATTAGCAGAACCGTGCTGTCACGGGGAACGCTTTCAGTTTATAGTCTGTCAAGCATATAACTCAGATTGGACCTCACTTTCACCTTAACCACATTAAAGATGCTTATGATAGGGGAAATGAGAGCTCAAAGCTAACAAGTACCATACTTTCAGCATTTGGAAGCCTTTCAAAATTATTCAAAACCTTTTTCTTCTACTTATTGAGTCTCCACATATTCTTTGAGCACCTTCTTGAGAGCATAGTTGTCATTCTTTGTGTTTGTTCCATTGCTTGATTATTTGTGTTATCACTTTGATGCTTGTATCCTTGATATCTTTACTTCTAGTCATCACTTGAACTTCAGAGGTGCCTTGATATTCATAATCAAAGGGCAAGCGAGATACCACTCTATCATACCTTTTTATGAGCATTGTAATGTTGCTTATGTTTGTGCTTCATGCTACTTATTATTCTTGAGTTGGAATCTCTTCATAGCTTGCAATGACTATTAAGTAGACTCAGTTGCATACTCTTTATTATGAACTGTCTGAGTAGTTGATCACATTGCTGAGAATATTTATATCATATGAAGCAAATGTGTTCGTGAAAGTTCTTTTAGCGCACTCAGTTTTCAACTGAATTGCTTGAGGACAAGCAATAAGCTAAGCTTGGGGGGAGTTGATACGTCCAAAACGTATCTACTTTCCCGAACACTTTTTCTATTGTTTCTCCTCTATACTTGTGTGATTTGGATGCAACTAATGCAAACTGACGCTGTTTTCAGTAGAATTGCCTTGGTGTCTAATTTTTGTCCAGAAAATCAACTATCAGGAAAAATCCCGAAAAATATGCCAAAAATCCTATTTCACCCGAAGACTCTAGGAGCCAGAATACGAGACGGAGAAGAGCCAGGGGGTGGCCACACCACCTGGTGGCGCGGGCCAGGCCGCGCCAGGGGGTGGTGTGGGCCCCCCAGGCATCCCCTCGGCCTCTCTCTTCGCCTATAAGGAGCCTTCTGACCTAAAAACTTCGGGGGGTTCGACGTTTTTCCAGAAGGAGTTCCGCTACGCCGCCACCACCAGATTCCACGAAACAGCACCAGAAACTCCGTTTTGGCACCCTGCCGAGACGGGGAATTGGAGGAGATCATCGCCATCATCATCACCATCGCTTCTCCATCGACCATCCATGTTTCCCCCATCTATGAGTGAGTAATCCCCCGTTGTAGGCTATGGGGATGGTAGGGATTGGATGAGATCGTTCATGTAATGGCATCAGATTGTTAGGGCATGGTGCCTAGTATCTTTTATTAGTACTTTATGACTTTGTTGCGACTTGTTGTGCTTAATGCTTGTCACTAGGGCCCGAGTGCCATGATTTCAGATCTGAACATGTTATTGATTCATTATGATAGTATTGTTTTTGGTCTTATCTGCAAGTTTTATACACACGTTGTTGTCCGGAACCTATGGCCCCGAAGTGACAGAAATCAGGATAACCGGAAGGGAAAGGCTTTGAGGTGAGGATCACATGTGTTCACGGAGTGTTAATGCTTTGCTCCGGTGCTCTATTAAAAGGAGCACCTTAATTGCCAGTAGTTCCCTAGAGGCCCCGCTGCAAACGGGCTGGCAGGACAAAAGATGTTGTGCAAGTTCTCATTGCGAGCACGTATGACTATATATGGAACACATGCCTAGGATTGTCCAGTACTTGGATTGTCCAGTCTTGTCCATGCAACGCCCGTCCATCCATCCCTATGCCTACCGCACTCGAATCCCATTGTTTACTGCTTTTGTTACTACTGTCTTTGCTTTACTACTGCTGTTACTTTACTATTCCTACTACAAAACTGTTGCTACTGATAAACTGTTGTGAGCAAGATTGTTTCCAGGTGCAGCTGAATTGACAACTCAGTTGTTAAGGCTGATAAATATTCTTTGGCTCCCCTTGTGTCGAATCAATAAATTGGGTTTCACTTCCCTCGAAAATACTGTGATACACCCCCTATACTTGTGGGTCATCATAGACCGCTGCAGTCAGGATTCTGATGGAAAAGGTGCTGTTTGGAGGCAAAATTCGCGAAGATCAAAAAATCCGGGAAAATATACGGAAAATCCTATTTTTCCAGAAGACTAAGGATGCCAGAAGATGGAGTGGAGGTGGGCCACAAGGGGCCCACACCACCCCATGGCACGGGCAGCCTAGGCCGCGCCTGGAGATGGTGTGGCCGCCCTGGCCCACTCCAGCCTCTCCCCTCTGGCGTATATCATCCCCACGAAACCCTAAGACTAGGGGAGCGACCACAGAAAGATTCCGCCGCCTCTGCGGGGCGGAAAACACCAAGAGAGAAAGATCTCTCCGGCAGACAGATTTATGCCGGGGGAATTCCTTCCCGAAGAGGGGAGATCGTCGCCATCAACACCACCATCAAGCTGGACTTCATCGGGATCATCATCATCATCACCACCATCATCACCATCAGCACCCTCATCACCATCTCCATATTGCTGTAACAATTGGTTGAATCTTGCTATAGTTCCTAGGGGAAACTTTCCCAGTGTTGATTACTCTTTGTAGTTGATGCTATTGAGTGAACCATTGAATTATTATTTATGTTCAGATTGTTATACATCATTATTCCATCTCTGATCATGATCCATATGATGTCTTGTGAGTAGTTCGTTTTGTTCTTGAGGACATGGGAGAAGTCTTGTTGTTAGTAGTGGAGTTGCGTTGAGAAAGATTCAATAGATTGTTACTTAAGTTGTGGTGTACTTCTTCTAGTGGTGTCATGTGAATGTCGAGTACATGACACTTCACCTATATGGGCCTAGGGGAATGCATTGTGTATTTGGCTACTAATCGTAGGGGTTGCCGGAGTGACAGCAACCTGAACCCCCGTTAGGAAACCATTGCACATGGGACGTAAGGGTCTTAGAGTTTAAAGCTGTGGTTAGGTTTCTACCTTAATTACTTTCTTGTACTTTCGGATGTTTCCAAGGGGTATAATCATAAGTATGTATTAGTCTTGGATGGGGCGGTACATTAGCACAGGTTCACCCACACAACACTTAGCAAGCTAGAGAAGATTAATCGACTATATGAAGCGAAAGCACTTGACAGTCTTCTCATGTGTCCTCGAGAACATTTGGTCATCTTAAGAAATACAACCGGCTTGTCCTTTGCTGCATAAAGGATTGGGCCACTTGCTGCATTTATTCCTACTATTTTTTGTTTACTCGTACTTTGTTTACTTGCTTTATCGAAAACCCCTAAAAATCGTTTGCTAAGTATTTGCAGAGAATTCCTGATCCATACCACTAGCCAGCACCTTCTGCTCCTTATTGGGTTCGACACTCTTACTTATCGAAAATACTGCGATACACCCCCTATACTTGTGGGTCATCAACTACCAGCGCTGTCACTCCCACTTGATTGCCACTGAGGTTCCCTCTTCACCTTTAGTGGATCCACAACACATATGGAAGCATCATACGGCCAGTTGCCTTCCTCATCCCTCTCAGTAGGAGACGGGCAAAAACCCGCTGAATGACCCAACTTACCACATGAAAAGCAGAAGTACGGCAACTTCTCATACAAGATTGGATATGGAATCAGCTCATTCCTCCTCTATGAATTTATCTGAATAAACCGCTGGATGGGTTCATTGATATTTAGCCAAATCCTAGCCCGTAGGCTCTGACCCCATCCTCTGCTATTACCAGATGTATCTAGCTTAATGAACTCACCAATCTGCTTAGAAATGCTCTCCTCTCTCCCCAGATTCAGCCAGTTGAAAGGGAGATCATGACACTGAATCCAGATGGGAATCCTCTCGAACCGAATCTCAGACGGTTGCCTGCTGGTTTCAAAGTCATTCAACACAACCGCGTGGTTCCCAACCATCCATGGTGCTCCCTCCCAGATTCGTTTCCGATCTTGTTCTCTCTCCAGGTATGCCACAAACACATTATCCCCCATTGCCTCAAACTCCAGCCCCTTTGGGTTCCCCCATTGAGGCCGCATGGCACGGATGATCGTCTGGATATGGAAATTCGCTGGTGCAAGAACCTTCCCCACCAGAGCAATCTTCAGTCCCTCTTCATCCTCCATGTCATCCATCATAAGGATCTTCTTCTCCTTCTCTGTAAGGTTCAACTTCTTGAATTTCTCTGCGAAGCTCCCCATCGTCATGGCTCCTACTCCCTCAGACTCCTTCCCCTTATCACCCGCCACGGTCGCGTCCGCCATCCCAACGGGGGGAGAGACACAGACAGCGGAGAGATCCCGATCAGCACGTCGTGGGGATTGAAGAATCGCCCACGCGCCGCTAGTCGCCACTCGAAACCCTAGATGGCGTTTCGGGGCTCAATAAAATTTTTCTCTAACAAGGCGTGAGAGTATATGAACGCCCTCATGTTGCATCACCAAAATATGAATACCCTCACGCTACATTACGAAAAGGTAAATGATACCACTCTCCCGGGGGATCCCGTGACTCGATCCCCCGGGTCGTCGACTCGTCAGCGCGTGAGACGCGCTATCGTGGTGGGCCCGACCCACACCTCCACCTACCTTATCTTCCTCTTCCCTTTTTCTAAGTTTCTCGCGTGTGCGCCGCCGACAGCCTGCCCGTGGCCACACTGCTACCTCGCCGGCGCGCGACCATGCTGCTACCTCGTCGGCGCGCCTTCCGCCTGCCCCGAGGCCATGCTGCTTCCTCGCCGGCGTGCCGTCCGCCTGTCGTCCTAGCACGCGTCGACGCCGTCATCCCGCGACTATACAACTCCCTCGCCGGTGGCCGACGCCCTGCCCCTGTGCCGCCGTCGCTAAGGAACCGCGCCGTCACCCAGGCATCGCGTCGTCGTCGCCCAGCTCGTCCGTCCCCCGTCACGCATCGCGCCGCTGCTCCATCTAGCCCGCAAGATAGCGTCGAGGACGATGGACTCGCCACCGGCAGGGGCCTCACTAGATGTTGCCCCCGCCACTCCCCTCTCTCCCAACTCCGGCGGGACCAGCGATTCGAGGTGGCCCATCCTGTGCATATTTGCTACCGATGGTCGGTACTGTTGCTACCCATGGCCGACGACGTTGCTACCGTTGGCGGGTGGCTTTCGCTACCCCGGGTGTACACCGTTGCTACATATGTTGGTTGTCGTGCTACGAGCATTTCGCTATCTTAGCATAATATTTATGCTACATATTCTTTTTTGTTTTGCTACATTCGCACAATGTTTTTGCTACAACCGTTCTATGAATTTTGCTACGAGGTACCCGGCGAGAGATCTCCGGCGAGGTCTCCGACGAGATCGAATTTGTTACAGTAGGACACTTTATTTGCTACATACGTTTTGTTGTTTTGCTACAATAGCGTAACATTTTTGCTACATCGGTCTCCAGAGAGGTCTACCGGCGAAAGTCTTCGGCGAGTCTCCGACGAGGTCGGATCTGCTACATTAGCACAATATTTTGCTACAGAGTCTCCGGCGAGGCAATCTTTTTTCTACTTTTTTTGGATCGAACCGTTTTTTGCTATATGTAGCAAAAGAGGGATATTTTGTAGCAAAAAAGAGACGATTATAGCAAAGCGCGGGATTACGGGCTGTTTTCGAGGACACGTGGCGCGCTGGGACCGGGGGATGGGGGCAATTATCCTTTGTGGACGCGTAGCACTCCCCTTACGACAATATGCATGCCCTTCCCTGCAAAGAAATAAAATAATGCATGCCCTCACGCTGCATCACAAAAAGAAAAACTGAGGCGAAAAGAAACATTAAGTGGAGGCGAAAAGAAACATTAAGTGGAGGTGCGGGGAATCGAACCCCGTGCCTCTCGCATGCGAAGCGAGCGCTCTACCATATGAGCTACACCCCCATGTTGAATTGTTAGCGAGTCTTACCTATTCACCTATTTAGCGATTCTTTTAGACAAGTTTCTGTTAACTAGGATTCCGCCCGCCCTAATGCACATGCGATGCGAGAAAAGTCGAAAACTCCCCGCGCCACTCCACCTCCGGCCCAGTTGCATCTGGATGCGGCGAAGAATGGGAGTACTTTTGCAGCTCGTCCTGGCCCATTTCGCGCGGGAGCGAAAAGGTACTGCAGGTTCCCTAAAAAAAGGACACTGTAGGTACGACTACGAGGAGTTGAGTACAGGCAAAACGTACACCACATCCACATGATACGATGCAGAAAGGTGAACCTTTTCTCCTCCGTGGACTTGGATATACAGTACAGTATGAAAAGCTTTGTTCTCCTTTTTTTAGACGGAAGCTTTGCTTTCTTTTACATTTCCCATGGCCACAAACGTACCATTTGTAAAGCCTGCTTACGTTTGCATCTAACCAACCATTCAGCCGCCCAAGGATTTATGACGTGATTTCGGCGCACTTAATTTTTTCCTGGAGGAAGGAACAGAAGAGAGGAAGTCCACATCGGAGTCGTGATGGAACGGCCCAGGTGCTAGGAAAGCCAAACGAGGACCTCCCACTCTCTTCACCAAACCCCACCGCCGAGCGGGACCACCAGTCAGTGCCTAGTTTCCACCCTTTGACTACAAGCGCACGGCGCACGCACGCTCCCCTCTCCTATCGTCGCCTCTCTCTCTCTCCCTTCTGACCAACCCGACCGCCCCCATTTCTTCCTCGCTCCTCTCACGCTGCCGTCCCGACTCCGTCATCTGCCCTCCGCTTCCTGCGGCGCGGGCCGCCGGCCGGCCGGCCTCCACCAAATCCGTACACCGCGCGAGCTCTCCCACATCCTCCCCTGCGGCAGGGCAGACACCTGCTCTCGTGGCAAGCGGTAAGCCCTAGACCCGCTCCTCTCCCGCCTTACTACTCCTTGGCACCATGTCCGATTCAGTACAATTGTCGCGTGCGTGCACTCGGTTGGAGCTCGTAGACGCTTTGAGGCCGTCTCGGAGGCGGATTTTGGTCCCGAATTCTTAGCTGCTGGCCGCTGCTTCCAGTAGAAGCTTCAGTTGCTGGCTGGGTGTGTGAGCTGTGCGGGATTTTAGGCCTAAGCTTAGTTATTATCGCTAGAGCTTGGAAAATATCCGTACTTGCCGCTTCGCCTTCAATTCTCTCGTCCCACCCTTGTCCTGTTGTACGTGCTTTCTTTTGGAATCTAGTTGCTAAGGTAAAGATTTGGCACGCCGTTTAGGCGCCTCCAATTTCTTTAGTGAACCGTGCCAGCTTACCATCTGTCATTCTGTCGTATGATTTTTGGCAGATCCGTTGCGTACAGCTAAATGAACTGTAAAATAGTAAGGGCATGTCTGCGTGTACACCGTCGGTTGATTTCGTCACTGTTGGACAGCCTATACGGTGCTAATATGCCTGCATATCTGTTTTGCTTTTCTTCTCATGGATAGGTGGCGCTTCTGGCCTCTCACTCAGTGATCCCACACCTACAGGCGGCCCCTTGTTACTACCCTCTGCTTCAAAACTAAAACCAGAGGGACAACAAGTTGTCCCGGTGTTTTGAGCTGGGAGGAAAACCCCGGCATGGCTGATGCTAGTTCCAGGACAGACACCTCCATAGTTGTGGACACCGACGATAAGAATCAAAGGGTAATCCCTCTACTCTCTATCCATTGTACTTTCTCTAGCTGGTTCGGTTGTTCATGAAAGCTAGTTAGAATTGGAAACAATAGGCGCCTATGCTTTTTAATTATCTATAATAAGCGGTGAAGAATGACACTGCATTCGATTTTCCTTTTTCTTTTTTGAGATGGACTTCCTTTTATGAAGTAGGATGGTTTTGATGCCAGTACTTGATGCTTCTTTTGCCATGTCCATGTTACCATCTGCAGATCGTTGTACACATTTGCTCCAGTGCCTAAAGAAACCACACACTTCTTAAATTAGATATCAACTTGCAAAGTGAACAGGACTGCTGCTGCTGCTGCTCAGCACTATCAGTTTCATCAGGTGGGAAATATTCAATGTGGAATACGTTAAAATGTGAATCTCTCAGATACTCTGAAAAATTTCACCAGAAAAGAGCAGTTCATGAATGAGTTGATCAACACTCCATGGAGTTTACCATATAGTCTACAATTCTACATCCATACAAAAGAAGGAAAACACAGATAAATATGGTTGTTTCTTATTTTCTGTCCCTCATTTTCCCTTTGTTGTTTATCTTTACAGATTGTATTGAAATTTGTTCAGGGAACTAATTTGCTAAGTTTTGTCTTGAGTTTTCAAAACATAGCTGACTAGGCACATCCTGTACATCTTAAATATGAATCACCCTAATAAATTCATTACTAAAGGTGATCAGAAGATTTGCTTTGTAAACTTGGTAGGTACTAGGTGCTAGTACATGACTGTAATCTCCTTGATTTATTGCTACATTCCATCAGATAGAGTGGACAAGTTCTATTGTTAACTGCATAAAATGCCTAATTTTGTCATTTCCTGAAATGTCTGTCGAATTCTTGTGTAACTGTCACTCGTAAGATATTTTTAATTCAGCTTATGTTTACTGTTGCATGCCAACTTCTGTTTTTTTTCCCATTATGCTGCAGTATGTAAAAGTGTCCCTAATTGTTCCTTAACCAACTCGGGCAGATGGAGAACGGACAAAATGGAGCTATCGTACCTTCTAATTCATCTGATCCATCTGACAGGTCCGACAGACCTATGGACCAAAAGGTGCCACTTTAGCTCCTGATCCTTTAGAATGTCCCTTATCCTTTCATAATAATGGTATTTAGACGGTGTATTTTTTTTATCTATTCAATAGGTGTTACGGCGACTTGCCCAAAATCGTGAGGCGGCACGAAAGAGTCGTCTGCGAAAAAAGGTACCATAACCATGCATGCATGCACATGTATTTTAGCATATCAAGGTAGGTATTTGGGTTATTACGTATTACATTGGGGGCTATTGCTGCATGGTGGTGCACTGGTGCAGTCATGCCCAAATGGGGCTATTGCTGCATGGTGGTGCACTGGTGCAGTCATGCGCAAATGTCAGGGATGAGCTGGTGCGTGTATGTACAATGTGTGTGTGTGGTGTTTTAGCACTTCTGATAGCACCGAAATCTCCCAAATTCTTGATATGCATCCCAAATACAAAGATAGATAAGTGTAAATAATTTGATGTGCTTTTGCCTCGAAACAAATAGTCAGCAAGACATGTTTCTTTGATGTATTTCCAACCCTGATATCTTACAGTACGCATAGTAATACTAATGTTGTGAATTGTATCTATCGACTTCTTTCTGCCTTCACTTTTGAGTTCATTTATTTGTTAAGAGCCATCCTAATACTTATTATCATTTTTCAAGGCATATGTGCAACAGCTAGAGAGCAGTAAGCTGAAACTCGCAAGCCTAGAGCAAGAGCTCCAGAAAGCTCGACAACAGGTAATTGTCAATTGGTCGATGTTGGTGGAGTGTCTAGTCGATTTCCCATTAAATTTTGTTACTTGAATGTTGTATTTCAGGGAATCTTCATTTCTAGCTCTGGAGATCAAACTCATGCTATGAGTGGAAATGGTAAGTTATGTTTTGTTTGTCTACGCATGCATGCTCGCTAATCAATCATCGTCTAGAAGTTTTTCAAAGTATGCTCAACTGTACCTGAACATTCATTAGGAGTGCAACTAAAACATTGTGCTTGTTTCTGCAGGAGCAATGACATTTGATTTAGAATATACTCGATGGCTAGAAGAGCAAAACAAGCAGATAAATGAGCTGAGGACTGCAGTAAATGCTCATGCAAGTGATAGTGACCTCCGTCTCATTGTAGATGGGATAATGGCACATTATGACGAAATATTCAAGCTCAAGGGTGGTGCTGCAAAGGCTGATGTGTTTCATATGCTTTCAGGCATGTGGAAAACACCTGCCGAAAGGTGCTTTTTGTGGCTCGGGGGTTTCCGTTCGTCTGAGCTTTTGAAGGTGCATAAACCTACTGAACAATAATTTTTACTAGTAGAATGTCAGTTTTCATGTATGTTTCATGTATTTGTATGCTTCAAGATACAACTATATCTCATGTTCATGTAAATTTCCAGCTTCTTGTAAATCAGCTTGAACCTCTAACAGAGCAGCAGCTGATGGGGTTATCCAACCTCCAGCAATCATCGCATCAGGCTGAGGATGCACTGTCACAAGGAATGGAGGCACTGCAGCAATCTTTGGCAGAAACGTTGGCTGGTTCTCTTGGTCCATCGGGATCTGCAGGAAACGTGGCAAACTACATGGGTCAAATGGCTATGGCCATGGGAAAACTTGGAACCATTGAGAATTTCCTTCGTCAGGTATTTAAACTTCTTTTTTTCCTACCTCCTGGCTTTATATGTACTCCCTCCATTCCATATTTCTTGCGGTGGTTTAGTTCAACCACGACAAGAATTATGGATCGGAGGGAGTAGTTTTGTTGTTATTGCCTATAATATGAAAGGAATTGTTGAAACTAATATTTTGATAAGTATTTGTGCAACAAACAGAACTTTAGATGACCGTAGCTCTGAAGAGTTTCTTATGTTGTATTTGTGCTAGGCTGACAATCTACGGCAGCAAACTTTGCATCAAATGCAAAGAATTCTGACAATCCGGCAAGCTGCTCGCGCTCTGCTCGCGATACACGACTATTTTTCACGTTTGCGTGCCCTGAGTTCTCTCTGGCTTGCTAGGCCACGGGAGTAAAGTGCACCTTTTGGTTCTTCATGAGCTGATCCTGGAAATGTGGACAAATTGCGACGCATTTGCGGAAGATTGGTGGTTCAGTTCCCTGTGGAAAAAATATATATTGACGCGTTCTGGTTTCATATTGTACTTCGATGTTGTACAAGTAGGGGTAACACTTGTAACTGTAAGTTATATGAATTTATGATTGACATATTGTACAATTGTATTAGCAATAAAAGTTGATAAAAGCTGCCATAGGATCCAGCGATTGCTCACCCGTTGGAAATGAGAAAAAAAAATGCAGCATCTTGTGTTCTGTCAATTTTCTTTCTATTATGTAGCTTCCTCACCGAAGTAGCTCCTCTTTCGATAACAAACAAGCATGAGTTACCGGCTTATTTAGGTATCTAGTTAAGCACATGCCCTATAGAAATAAGCAAAAACATGGTTTATTTTTTAAAAGCACTTCTCTGAACACCTTGCAATCTGCATGGGCTTGTTTAGTTAGCCCTTTTTTCAAATATTTCACCTATCTATTTGTAATCATGAATAGTAGTACAAAGAGCTCACAAAGTAATAAATTACAAATAGGTCGGTGGACCATATAGGGACGACTACATATATTAGTATGAGCCGAAGGCATGCCGCCATCCTCGCCCTTCTATTATCGGGCAAAGCTTGTCGTAGTATCACTAAAATCGAGCAAAGCTTGTCGTAGTATGGCTTGTTTTAGTAAAGACGGGAAGTTGATGTGCTAAGGCCCCAAACAATCAACACATCAGAGAAACAACAATTGCCGATGATGACAACCGTAAATCAAAAGAGACTGACATGAAATCACACAAACAAACATGAAACCGACCAGATTTCAAGAGATTCACCGAACACTCCACGTGCTAGACGCACCACTGGAGCGAGGATATGGCGGGAGAACCATATTTTGACTTAAGGATGTAGCCGATGTCTGACCATACCGAAGAAGATACTAAAAAACAAGCTAAACAAAAAAGATAACCCTCCCGTCGGCAAGAGACCGTCCACCACACCTCCAAGACTCGAAAGCTTTTGGAGGCGAAGCAGACCGACAACATCATCGGCAAGGAGATGAAACACTAGTAGAAAAATGGCTATAGGTGCAATCCTACTAGCGACGCGTCCAAAAAGAAGAACGCTACTAGGAATATTAGCAGCATTCGGTCCAAAGGCGCACGCTACTAGTAAGTGGGGCCCACGAGCCTACACAAACGCCACTTACTGGTAGCGTGTGTGAAAGGGTAGTTTACCCTATACTGTTTTTGGTTGACAATGATACCGTAGTTAGAGGGGACTAATGCTACCTACTAGTGTCTTAAACAGGTTTTAGTGCGCCGGTATGTTGGAAGATCATCGGAGACCCCCCCATTTCGATAACGAATAGAAGTGCCGGAGTTTTGCCTTTTATATATGTATCTTGAGTCTTTAGGAACACCACACTATTAAGAGGGGTTATCTCGATGAGCTTGTTGGGGATGAATTTCTAAGCCTTATACACATCCAATACACCCACTAGTTCCATCACCAAAGAGAGAGGAGAGACAAATCTACGTTTTATAGCATCTCCGCCAAGTTCGGTGTACAGGCCGGTTGAACCGGCTCCCAGACCGGGCGGTCCGGTACCAGCACCGGAAAACCGAACCCAAACCGGGAATCTCAGTTTGTTATACCGAGTCTATCCGGGGCTCACGTACTGGGAGCATCCCGGTTTGGATTTCGGTCTTCCGGGCTGTATACCGGGCGGTCCGGTGTGTGGGCCGGTCCAACCGAACTTGAAACCGGACTTCGCAGAAAATGCCCTAAACGGCTAGATTTCTCCCTTGGGTATAAATACCTCTTCTTCCATCTTGAGGAGGTTAGGCATTCAGTTCATATTTCATTCTTGAAGCTCTCTCTCTCTCTCCCCATTGTTGAAATACAATTTCTTGAGGATCTCCCATTCTACCCAACCAAACTCAAATCCCTTTGGTAGAAAGCAAGAGGAGGTCCCGATCTACGTTTCCACCAAGCCAAAGTTCATTCCCCCTTGAGTTCATCGAGTTAGCTTGTTACTCTTGGGTTTGTGGGAAACCCTAGGCGGCTAGGGTCGCCCGGAGGCATTCGGCTTGTGATTTTCTCCGTGGAAAGTTTGTGAGGGTTTGGAGACTACCTTAAAAGTCTACCACGAGTAAGTGAGCTATTCCTTCGTGGGATAGGCTCGGAGAAGAAGGTGATCCTTCGTGGCGTTGGGGAATCCTTCGTGGAACCTCACACCTCTCCAACGTGACGTAGCCCCTTCCCAAAGGTGGTGAACATGGGAATACATCTTCGTCTCTATGTGCTTTGGTTATTCCTTAACCACTCTCTTACTTGTGTTGTTTACTTTGTGATAGCCTTCGTGCTTGAAGTATCTTGTATCATCATCTAGGTTGCCTCACCTAGTTTGCATTTAGGCACACTTATATTCCGCAAAGCCTAAAACTTGCAAAAGATAATAAAGAATTTTGTAGAAACCTATTCAACCCCCTCTAGGTAAACCATCTTACACTTTCAATTGGTATCAGAGCCTAGTGCTCTTCTAAGGGCTTTACCGCCTAAGAGAAAAGATGGTTTTATCCGATGATGAGGAGGGGAAGACTTATTCGGTCAAGGAGATCCGTGAACTCTTTGCCAAACAGTCCCTTGAAAAGGCTAAGGAGGATTCCGATCTCCTTGCTCGAATAAGTTTTCTTGAGGGACGTTTTACGGGGATGGGCGAGGGGGTCATGCTTGCCGGACCTTCGGTAGTACCTCAAGGGAGGCCGATGGACACCAGTAAGGAGGCTATGAATGAGGCCTCTAGCGAGAGTGACCCAACAAAAGCCTCTATGCCTCCTAATCCATTTTCGTATATATATCCTAAACAAAAGAACATCATGCCTCATATTAATGGTTCGGGTCCCGCACCTCACTATGATGGAACTCACTTCTCTCATTGGAAAGTTTCTATGGAATCTCATCTTTGCAGCTGCAGTGTGGAGCTTTGGGAGATTGTGGGCAAGGCTTCTATCCACAAGATCCCAACAATCTCACTCCGAGAGAATACTATGACCGTCAACTAAATGCAATGGCTTGTGACAAGATAAGAAGTGCCATTCATCGCACTCTCTATGATCAAGTTAGCAACATCCACACTGCAAAGGAGCTTTGGGAGAGGATTGTCATTCTCCAAGAGAGATCTTCCCTTATCCAAAAGTCCAAGTACGAAGCTGCTAAGTCGGAGATGAGCATGTTCATGAACAACGATGGTGAGTCCATCGCAGAAGCATACAAGAGACTTGTTGCCCTCCGTGTAATGATTGATGGTCTTGGTTGTGCAAGTATGATGATGGGTTCAACTTGAATGATGAGCTCATCAAGTCTAAGGTTCTCTCCATGATTGCCGCCTCTGACAAGAAGCTTGCCTTGAACTTGCAACTTCTAGATTCAGCTCGCCACTTCTCGCTTGATGATCTAGTGTCCTATCTTGTTGCCATGGACAATATGGCAGATGACGGACAAAAGATCAAGGAGATCAACCGTGCCATTGGGCCTTATCAATCCCTAGCATTGAAGGCCAAGTATGTGCAAGAGAGTGGTGCAAATGATGAAGAGAGTGATAGTGAGGGCATTGACGACATGCTAGCTCAAGTTGCTCTTTTCACCAAGAACTTGAAGTTCCGAAGAAGAAGAAGCTCAACCGGACCAATTGAGAAGAAGAGGAATTGCTACAATTGTGATGAGTCGGACCACTTTGCCGCCAAATGCCCATATGAGAAGAGATTTAACAAGCCCAAGTATGAAGAGGGCTCCAAGCGAAGATTAAAGCCAAACCCCATCAACGAGAGATACAAGATGAACAAGAAGCATGATGGCAAAGGCTTTCTTGGCCAAGAGTACCTATCCGATGCAGAGAGTGAAGATGAGGAGAAGGTTGTGGGAGTGGCCGGTTTTGCTTTTGCCGAGCCCAGGTCACTCTTCACATATGACTACACCAAAGACTATGCCGATGACTCCATCACTCCCAAGGTCGTTGGTACTTGCCTCATGGCAAGGAGTACCAAGGTAATCTCTTCCCCTCCATCTCTCTCTAGCATCTTGGATGATCATATTAGTACCAATGATAGCGACGATGATGAATTCGATGAAAACTATGTACAAGAAATGTGTAAAATCACGAAGTCCCTTCCTAGCAATGCTCGTGCTAGATTCAAACAATTAATGAGCCTTGTCAATTCACGTGACAAGATCATTGATAGTTTGGAGTCTCATATTGATGATGAGAAACTAAGATTCAATCTTCTTGAGCAAGAGCTAAGCAAGGAAAGGGACATTACTTCCCTTCTTAAAGAACGAATTGAAATCTATGAACTAGATAAGGCAAAAGATATGGATACCATAGATAGAGCTATCACCTTGTCCCAAGAGCTTGATACTTCAAAGAAAGAACTTGAGGTTGCTCATGCTTCTCTGAACAATGAACTTGATAACCTTGAGAAAGCTAATTTTCTTGTCAAGCGTGAGCTCATAAAACTTGGGGAGAATCATGATCAACTTTGAGTGTCCTATGAGAAGGCTCTTGGTACATTGAAGGATCCTATTATTTTTGAGGATATTACTTGTGCTTCTAACCCTTCCTTGGATCAAGCTAGTCTCCTTAAGGAGAATAAGAAGTTGAAGGAACAACTTGAGATGGAGCGTCTCAAACCTACCACCAAGGGCAAGATTCTTGATGAGATTCTTGCTCGACAAACGATGAGATCTCCAAGGCAAGGTATGGGGTATGACCCCAGGAACGACAAGAATGGTGCCCACCCACCTAAAAGGATCAACTTTGTGCGTGAAGGGCACAAGATGGTTGACCAAGTAAAGATGAATGTTGTGAATGGGGGAGCCACAAGGGGCAACCCCAACCACAAGTTTGCGGGAAAATCTAATCCCTCCTATGTGCTATGTAAGGGCACCCAGGGAGATGTATATGCCAAATATGTTGGCCCTCGCAATGGTTATGCTTATAGGTGCTACTCAATTTGGGTACCAAAAGATCTTGTTGCTAATGCTAGGGGACCCATTACTCAATGGGTTCCTAAACCAAAGAATTGATTTTGTAGGGGTATGCCTCCGGTGGAACAAAATGGGTGTTTGATAGTGGATGCACCAATCATATGACCAGAGGTAGAAGTGCGCTTGACCAATTTATTCATGATGTTAATTCAACGTCAAGCATCACTTTTGAAGACAACTCTAAAGGAAAGGTACTAGGTTTTGGCAAGTTGGTGGTCTCCAAGGCCTTGACCCTAGAGACCGTCATGCTTGTTGAAAACCTTGGCTACAACTTACTTTCAATAAAACATCTTACGGATGCCAGTTATGGTTCCTATTTCTCTAGAAATTGTGTGAAACTCTTTAGGAGTGATAATCTCAAGTTGGTCCTTGTTGGATATGTGGAAGACGACCTCTATGTGGTCGACCTCTCGCAAGAGAGTCAATCTCTTCCCACATGTCTAATGGCCAAAGTTGACGAGGGATGGCTTTGGCATCGCCGCCTTGTCCATGTCAACATGAGAAATCTTAAACAACTCCAAAAGGGTGAACATATTGTTGGACTAACCGGTGTGTAATTTGAGAAAGATCGTGTGTGTAGTGCTTGCATTTTAGGAAAGCAACATGGGAGGAGTCATCCATCAATATCCAAGGTGGCCATGTCAAGACCTTTGGAGCTTCTCCATTTGGATCTCTTTGGGCCATCAACATATGATACTCTTGGTGGAAGGAAGTATGGTCTTGGCATCGTTGATGATTACTCAAGATACACTTGGGTATTCCTTCTCAAGTCAAAGGATGAGACCTACAAGTACTTTATGATCTTCACCAAGCAAGCTCAACGCACTCATGAAGTGGAGATCAAGACCATTAGGACTGACAATGGCACCGAATTCAAGAATTATACCATGCACGAGTTTGTTCAATATGAGGGGATCAAGCATGAATTCTCGGCTCCTTATACTCCTCAACAAAATGGTGTTGTTGAAAGGAAGAACTGGAC
Source organism: Avena sativa (assembly GCA_916181665.1). Lineage (NCBI taxonomy): Eukaryota > Viridiplantae > Streptophyta > Magnoliopsida > Poales > Poaceae > Avena > Avena sativa. The sequence continues at coordinate 600,267,497 of OV702289.1, forward strand.
TATCATTGAGATGGAAAGAACTATGTTGAGTGAGTTCAAGTCACCCCACAACTTTTGGGGAGAATCCATCGCCACCGCGGTTCACTACTCGAACCGGCTCTTCCTACGAGCTCCCTTTGACATGACCCCGTATGAGATTCTCACAAAGAATGAGCCCAATGTCAACTACTTCCGAGTCTTTGGGTGCAAGTGCCTCGTCAAGAACAAGAAAGAAAAGCTCGGTAAATTAGAATCTAGAACTATCGAGGGTATTTTTGTTGGTCATGTGGAAAACTCTCATGCTTATAGAAACTACAACAAAGCCAATGGTTGTGTTGAAGTATCTTGTGACGCGGAGTTTTTGGAAGATAATGGCCCCCAAGGGGGGAAGTTGTTCCACATGTTGTAGGTGATGAAGATTCCTCTCAAGTCATCAAGTTGATGGGAATTGGGCATATCGTGCCCACCGAACTTCTTACTCATGATCAAGATGTTGATGCAAGAGGATCAAGTCCAACTCAAGAAGAGCCTATCTCTACTCAAGTTGAACCATCAAGCGCACCTCATGATGAACATCTCTCGCAAACCGAAGAACAAGAACCAAGCCCTCAACCTATTGAGCAAGATCAAGAAGATGTTCTAGTTCCCCAAAATCAAGGTCAAGCTCAAGATGTGGTCAATTATCAAGGACCAACGAAGGATGAATTCGTTGATCATAAAGGGAGTATCCGGAAGATCAAGTCCGCCTCTATTGCAAGTGGACTCCAAGTCAATAATATACTTGGAGGCATATCAAGAGGAATCGAGACTCGCAACAAGAAGAAGCAACTCACTACCTTTTGTGGCCATCATGCATTCATGTCCAACTTCGAGCCACTCAAGGTACATGAAGCTCTAGAAGATCCGGAATGGGTCATTGCCATGCAAGAAGAACTCGAGTGCTTCACTCGCAATGAAGTTTGGTATCTTGTGGAGAGACCTAAAGATCATCGCATCAATGTTATTGGGACCAAGTGGGTATTCAAGAACAATCAAGATGAGAATGGAACCGTCACAAGGAACAAAGCGAGGTTAGTGGCGCAAGGGTATGCCCAAATAGAAGGTATTGACTATGAGGACACCTTTGTTCCCGTTGCTCGCCTTGAAGCTATTCGTCTCTTGCTTGCATATGCATCTTTTCATAACTTTAAGCTTTATCAAGTGGATGTGAAGAGTGCATTTCTTAATGGTCCCTTGAAAGAAGTTGCATATGTCACGCTTTCCCAACCATGTGTATCTACTCCATAAGGCGCTCTACGGACTAAAGCAAGCTCCTCGTGCTTGGTATGAGTACCTTAGGGATTTCTTACTCATCGACGGTTTTAGCGTGGGTAAAGTCGATTCCACCCTTTTCACCAAACGGGTTAAAGGGGGTGGCTTATTTATTGTTCAAATTTATGTTGATGATATTATCTTTGGTGGAGATAACGAATCACATAACAAAGCTTTTGCCGAGTTGATGACCCAGAAAGTTAGGATTTCCATGATGGGGGAGTTGAAGTACTTCTTAGGCTTCATTGTGAAGCAACTTTCTCAAGGCACCTTCATCTCCCAAGAGAAGTACGTGAAGGACATGCTTGCGAAATTTGAGATGAACAATGCCAACCCCATGAAGACTCCCATGCCACTCAATGGGCAACTTGGCCTTGGATAAGGTCAGAAGGATGTGGGCCAAAAGGTATATCGCTCCATGATTGGCTCCTTGCTCTACCTTTGTTCTTCTAGGCTGAATATCATGTTAAGTGTTGGAATGTGTGCTTGTTTTCAATCCGCTCCTAAGGAGTGCCACTTGATGGCGGTCAAACGTATTTTAGGTACCTTGTTCTCACTCCTACTCTCGGGCTTTGGTATCCAAAGGGGTCAACCTTTGAGCTTGTTGGCTATTCGGATTCTGATTGGGCTGGTGATAAGGTTGATCAGAAGTCGACCTCCAGGGCTTGCCAATTTCTTAGCCGGTCATTGGTGAGTTGGTCATCCAAGAAACAAAACTCCACCGCCCTATCCACCGCTGAAGCCAAAAACATTTCCGCGACATCTTGTTGCGCTCAATTGTTATGGATGAGGCAAACCTTGAAAGACTATGGTATGTCTCTTGGTACGGTGCCTCTTCTATGTGACAATGAAAGCGCAATAAAGATCGCCAATAACCCTGTCCAACATTGCCGCACCAAACATATTGACATCTGCCACCACTTCCTACGTGACCATGTCGCAAATGGTGACATCAATCTCACTCATGTGGGAACGATGTTCCCTGTCCAACATTGCCGCACCAAACATATTGACATCTGCCACCACTTCCTACGTGACCATGTCGCAAATGGTGACATCAATCTCACTCATGTGGGAACGATGTTCCAATTGGCGGATATTTTCACGAAGCCTTTGGATGAAGCCCGTTTTGTCATGTTGAGGCGAGAACTTGGTATTATAGATCCTAAAACCTTAGATTGATTCACTTCTTGCATTATATTCCTGGTCTTAACTTGCTATGTAGCCTAGTCGCGCAGCACACATAGGGATAGTCATCTTACCATGTCTTGGTTTGATGCATACCTATGCGTGCGATATTAATTGATCTTGTGTCATGATATGGGTCCAAGCATCTATCTTTGAGGCGCCATGACATGTGTGCTTAAACATAGGGGGAGAAATCCCCCGCCAACTTTGGTCTCTTGTGGCTCTTGATATTTTCGAATCATGCCTATTGTTGCTATTGAGTGTGTTGATTTGGTTCTTCTCCAATAGGCATGCCTAGATCACCTGCCTCATCTACCCTTTTGGAGTCTACTATCTTCTTCTACATGCACATGCCATTCTCGAAAATTTTCTGTTTTCACAATTTTTTCCGAAGTTTTTGGATGTTCGGTTTCTGGCCCGGTCCAACCGTCCCTAGATCCGGACCGTCCGGGTTCCAGCCCGGTCTCAACTGAGTCTATCCGAACCTGCAGATAGAAGTTTACTGAAAGAAGTTCGGTTGCCAGTCCGGTTTTCAACCGGGTACTCTGGTTGTGGAGCTGGTTGACCAGACTGCCAACCGAATCTTCCTCATGACAAATATCTGCAGATTCAGTTTTAAGTTCGGTTAACCGGCCTGCACACCGAGCGGTCCGGTTTGCCTCTCGGTTGGACCGAACCTCAAACCGGGATCTGAAAATTTTCTCTTTCTTCTTCCTTGGCCACCCCACCCCTCCACAAGTTACCTTTTTACTTCCCCCAACCCGTTATCTCTCCATTGCCGCCCCTCCCACCTTCCCCCCTCTCCTAGGGTGTTTCCACCCCTAGGATTCATAGATCGGGCCACCAAATCGCGGAGAAGGACCTTTGGAGGCTCTCCACCGAAGGAATCTCTCCATCTCGTGGTGGTTTGGGAGCATTTTTGTGATCTTCTTTCTCAAGGGCTTTTGGTACAATCCTCCACGGGAAGCCATGTCCGCGGGTAATCCCTTTCTCCTTTACCTTTTCCTTGTCAAATCCCCATGTTTTGCTACACATCTTGATGGATTTTCCAAGTTAGGGTTTCCACCTTTGTCTTTGTATGCCAACCACGTCAAACCATGGCCTACACCTCTTGAGAAGTTTGTATTTTGTAGCATCCCAATTGTCTAACAATTGCAATGCTACTAGCCTAGTCTATATATATGCTACTTCCTACATATAATTGTTGCATCATAATTATATCATGCTCATGTCATCATGCCACCTTGCATTTGAGCATCATATAAAACCCTTTTCCATTTGGTTCTTCTCTCATATGCATTATTAACTGTATTTGGCTCTTGATATATTGTATTTGGTTCTTGATAAATGCTTGATGCCCAAGTTGAGTTGGGGGCATATCTTTTATTCATCTCCATCTACTCCACTTGGAACCTCCATTTAAATTCTTTTGCTTGGCCTTTACTCCACATTTTGGTAATGCATAGGAATAATGCCATGATACATTATTATTGTTTTCACAATAATAAACATGACATTTACTATTCATGCATGGGCCATGCAAGGTCACCACCTTTTCCTTTTCCTTGGTTTTCTTGTATTTTTGAAGTGGATCTTTGCCTTTTGGGAATCAAGTCAAGTGGGGCCTTCTTAAGCTCTATTCTATTTCTCTTGATAAACCCTCTTTATCTTGATCATGCACTTGATCATGCATCAACAAAACCACCTCTCCATCGCCTTTCACCTCCTTGCTTGATCTTGCTTTTGACCATGTTAAAAACCCCTTAACACTTGTTTCTCTCTCTCTTTCTCTTAAAAACCCTAATCCTATCTAACCTACCCTATCTAACCCTAGCCATAGTCCCAACCCTAACCCCTTACACTAATCCTCACCTCACTACCCTCCTCTCACCCATGCCGAGGCACACCTCCCTCTCTCTGCTAGCAAGGGCCCACCTAGCCCCTCTCTACCCATGCGAGCTACCCCAATCCCTAACCTAAACCTAGACCGAGCCCATGCCATCTACCCAAGCCTCCCCTCTCTCTCTCTCTCTCTCTCTCTCTCTCTCTCTCTCTCTCTCTCTCTCTCTCTCTCTCTCTCTCTCTCTCTCTCTCTCTCTCTCTCTCTCTCTCTCTCTCTCTCTCTCTCTCTCTCTCTCTCTCTCTCTCTCTCTCTCTCTCTTGCCAAAGCTACCCACCACCCGAGCCAGCCCTCCCTCTACTCTCTCTGGCCCACCTGCAGCCACACCCTGCCCCTGCCCCTGCCCTGATCGGCCACGCCGAGCACGTGAAGGAGAGGGAGCAAAAAGGTGACCAAGGCCACCTTTTCTCTCTACCCCCGCTTCCCCACGGCACCTTCCCTCCCCCATGCCTTTATCTCCTTCCCCATGCCTCCTCTGCCTCGCCCAGATCTACCCCAGGCCGTGCCTTCCTCCCTAGCTACACCCCTGCTTCCCTTTCTTCTCCCACTCCGGCCACCACCTCGGCTTCCACCTCCCCTCTACGACACACGACGGCGGGTGTGGTGTTGGGCATCGAGGAAGAACCAGTCGACCCTCCGCATCGCCCCTGTACTCGCAGACGTGGAGGAGGAGCCCCAGGCCACGTTGCACACCGACGCGCCACCGAAACCCTAGCTTCGTCCGACCGTCTGCCTCGTCGTCGCCCTGCTGCTCCCCAAGCCGATCCGTCACCACCGTCCTCCCCGCGGTGAGCGCCCGGTCCTCCCAGACATCTCCCCTCGCCGATCTTCTCCCTAGTCGCGCCGCACGAATCGCCGAACACTCTCGGGGCACCGCGCTCGTGCTCGTCACCCCGACGTTGCGCTGCAGATGCTACACCTGGCCGCGCAGCAAAATCACAGCATCAACCCCCCTTAGCCGCAATGGCTACCGCCTCCGCTCGCTTGCCCCAGGTCTCCGGTTCGAGCCCCCGCTGCGCTGCACCGTGTCGTGCGTCCGTCAGTTCGACAGACAGCGCGAGAAGATCCACAGTAGATGTCGCCCCTTTTGTACATACCCCCCTGCGCTTTTGGGCTGCTTAACCCGCAATCCATCGGGTCCCTCCAGTCAGCCCCTCTAACTCTTTAGCAGAAAAGCCCCCAGGTTCCAAAAACCCTAACCCGTAGTTCCGGATCCACCACGTGTAGCCCACCGGCTGGCCGCGTGCGCAGTGGACCCGCGGCCCCGTTGGACCCACCTGTCGGTCTCCTGGGCTAGCCTTTATGTCGGTGTAAAAGGGTTTTGCGCGTCGTTCCCGCACAATCAGCGCTGGCCCACCTGTCTGTGGTTGGGGCTAGTTCTGTCTGGGTGTAAAAAGTCCATCTGGTTATCTGTTTTAAAAACAATTTCAGAAAATGTTTAAATATAAATTCAAATCCGTTTTTAAATAATTTTTAAAGTATAATTCCAAATAATACAAATGATATATGTTTTGGAATCAGAAAAATGTGAGGATTTCAAATATGCTATTCAAAATATTATTTGAGCACTTAAAATTTTCGAGATGATTAAAATTACAATAAAATGCCCTTTTCTTAATAAATTAATAACTTTAAATCTATAACTTCAAATTTGACAAATAATATGTCTAAATCGATCAGCGCGACGAGCCCGTTCTAACTATGCATTACATGTTCTGAATTGCAGCATGCATCATATAAATATTAAGTGGACAGCAACTTATATGAGAGCAAACCGGACTAAAAACTCAATAAAATGCTTTAATCTTGTACCCCACACCTCACCCATGCCATGCTACACTATTGCCATGCAAATTGTGCATCATTCATCATGGCATGCTTGTTTGCTTGTCGCATTTCAGTTCATATGCTTATGCCCTTTATTTATGTTGGCCCTTGTTTGTTTGGTTCTTCGTCGAATAGACGCTGAGCAGGAGATATATCAGGAATCCCAGGAGCACTACCTAGATCCGACTCTCGCTTCAACTGAGCTACCAGGAAAGCACTACCACATGCTTGCATACATATAGTACCTATTTCCTCTATCTTATTCTTGCACCATTGAGTCGCGATTGCATTAAATTGAATCCCAAGTACTGCATAGCCTTTACTTTTAAACCCCACCGAAGCTTGTTTCTCCATCCCATGAGCCATTACTACAGGAGTTGTTTGAGCAATGCGGGTCGTAGAATAGCATGTGTAGGGTATGTGAGTGTCTTATGAATAACGAGGTACCTAAACAACTTAACCTGAGTAGTAATGGGATAACTAATGAAAGTGGCACCGGTGAGCAATATCTGCTAGTTGGTTTTTCATGCTCACTTGTGTCCCGTAGGACCCCGAGTACTTGATTCCTGTTCCTTGACTATTCACACTATCCACATCCGGGAGGCCTTATGGACCCCCCTGAGCCAGAGCTTGATTCATTCTTATTTCTTGGGGCCACAAAGTAGTTTGGGGCTTTATTACTATCATGTACTTATGCCATGCTTTACTGCTTTATTTAAGATTGTGCGTGGAACACCTGTACTGTTTTGGATCATGGAATGTTTTCGCGGTATCGAGAAGCCCAGTCACACTTTCGGGTTCCCAGTCGTTTACAACCATTGACACAAACCTTGGGTCCGTCTCGGAGCCGGCCAACTTCGCTGCGGGTAGCTTAATGGGGTGGCCCCCTGAAATATTTCTGAATCCTGTGATCACTTTGTCGTGAATGCCTCGTTGGGTTTTGAGTTGGTTTTTCTGAGGTTGATCGAGTGTGTGTTGCTATTTGTGCACCCCTGCAGGGTAAATCTTTCTGAAAGCCGTGTCCGCGGTTATGGACGACTTGGAGCACAGTTTCTCGATCATAGACAAGTATAACTAAAGTACCGCTTCTAAATTGACTAAGTACCTGACTAGTAAATAGTGAAATACTCATGGAATGGTTAATAAAACTGCCAACGGATGGGGGTTGTTCGTCCGCTTTCTCGTTGGTAAGCGAGAAGGAGGATGGATCTGTTAATTATACTGTTATAACTGTTGTTCCTAATTAACGGACATACGTCTATCATTGGTTAGGCGGATGGTTAGCGAGTATCTATAGACTTGTTAGTTATTGTCTTTTGCTGCAATTGCGTCACCCCAGGTAATGTCCCCTTTAGAGGCATAAAGACTTGCTGAGTACCCCTAGGGTCTCACACGATAAATTGTTTGATTTAGATGAACAGGTGTACTCGCAAGATGGATACTGGGTGGAGGAGACGGATGATGTTGGCAATGATCACTCGGTGTAGAGATTCCGAGAATGGGGATCCGTGAGATCTGTGGGCGGGATGTGTTTATTTATATGGCATCTTATGCCGATTTGCTTCTTATCCGTACTCGGACCTTGTTTTCCTCTTCCGCCTGATACTCTGATGTTTGATGTATGAGGAGCTATCCTAAAATATTATTTCTATCTAGGATATTTGGATCTTGCCGTATGGCGTTGTAATATTTCTATTTCTTTTAGATGGAATGGCTCTGTGAACAGTTGTATGGTGGATCATGAGATCCTTTATTTATTTGTATGACCTTATTATGGTTTGTAATGGATGATGTACTGTGATATCCAATATGTTATGTCTCGCAAAAATGGTAATCCTGGGATTGCGAGGTATGGCATAACAGGCATCTGGGATTAAAAATCCGGGTGTTGACAAGTTGGTATCAGAGCCATCCTGACCATAGGAGACCCTAGTTAGAATGGACGTCCGAACAAAAAACTTAGTTTCAAAACAAAAGAAGTGAGTATTTATGAAAACCTATTCCCACTCTTATCCTTGATTCTTTCAAAAAAAATCATGTTCCTCAAAAATTCTTGCATTCCTACATAAAATTTGACACACTTGATCACCTCACTAACTTACTCCTCCTAAATTCTTATAGATGGAAGTCCAGTATTGCAAGTTCTACCAGTTGGGCAACGGAAGCCAACTGATCTTTGAGAGGGATCTAGATGCACTGTCAGAGTATCTTGAGCGCCCGCATCTGGAATTCTTTGGGGCTCAACTCAACGATCACATAGGAGGAGATCTACAATGGCTGATAGTTGCAGATCTCAGAGGCAAGATGGAAGCACCCACTTCTGAGAAGATCCAATTCACCTTGCGAGAGAACAACTGGCTAGATGGGTTATCCAGGGCTATGCATGAAGCTCTTGCCCGTCTGTGTGGGCAAACCATCAACTTGATCTAGGGAACTCGCTTTGCTTACTTCGCAAGGCGTGATTCTATGGGAATGCCCTTGGAGATGCCAGGACACCCGGAGCTGAACGAGCTTGGTGGAATAGCACCCGTACCATGAACGACGGTCAGATGATGACTTAGTAAGCATTCAAGATTAAGTTCAGCCGCACCCATGTGCCACAAGGTTTGGTCACCAGGATGAGAGATGAGTTCAGGGAACTGAAGCAAGGAAGGATGACGGTAGTCGAGTACCATGACAAATTTCTGTCCCTAGCTAGATATGCCCCTGATGAGATTAACACTCCAAGAAGAAGGAAAGGTTCCTGAACAGATTGCACGATGAGATGCAGACTGTGTTAGTCAACATCCGTTTTGCAGATCTAGAAGAGCTAGTAGACTCTGCCATTCAGATGGAAGGGAAGATCAACCAAGCCAATGACAACCGCAAACATCACATGATGCACCAGACTGGATCCCACAATGCCCAGAAGTATCGCCCCAACCGGTCTGCAGGATATGCCCCACGAAACAACAGACCCCTGATGTCCCGTCCCAGCTACCCCAATCGTAGTGGAGGAAACCTGAAGTCTGGAGGAAACCACAATAACAACCCTGGCAACTCCAACAATTTCAACCGTGCACCGCCCAAGTCCAACAACAACAACAACAATACTGCCCCAAGGATTGGAAGCAATGTTGTGCCTGTTGCAGGAAAAGACAAGTCCCAGATTACTTGATTTGAATGTGGAGTCAAGGGTCACTACTTCAATGAGTACCCCAAGAAGCTTGCAGCAGCCACCAATGTGAATGCACCCGCTCAGCAGCAACGCCGTGTTCAGCCTGGAAGGAGATTTGCCCTAGGGAATTCGCTCAACCGCAACGGCCGTCTGTTCCACATGAATGCTGAAGAAGCTCAAGAAGCGCCTGATGTCGTGCTAGGTATGTTTTCTGTTAACTCAGTACTTGCAAGAGTGTTGTTTGATTCTAAAGCATCTCACTCGTTTGTTATAGAAGAATTTGCATGCACTAGTAAGATTCAACCAACAAAACTGAAGCATGTTATGATAGTTCAAATACCTGGTTCAACCACCAAAGCTAGAAAAATTTGCAAGGATGTACCTATTAGAATCCATGGAATAGATTTTTATACCAATCTAATAGTACTTGGAACCAAAGGTTTGGAAGTAGTACTAGGAATGGATTGGATGTCGAAACATAAAGGATTAATCGACTGTGCCAAGAAATCCATAACCATGACCAGTAGCTCTGGAGTATCAGTAGAGCATGTATCTGAGACCTTGCCCCATCAATTCAAATGCAACAAGAGTCTAGCCCAACCAACCCTAGACCAAGTCAGAGTAGTCCATGAATACCCTGACGTATTTCTCGATGAATTGCCTAGTATGCCCCTAGATCGGGATATCGAGTTCATCATTGAACTAATTCCTAGAACTGGACCCATAGCTCAGACACCTTATAGTATGCACCCATCTGAATTAGTGGAGCTGAAGAAGCAACTTGATGCTATGTTGGAGAAAGGTCTGATTCAACCAAGCGCATCGCCATGGAGGTCACCTGTTTTGTTTGTGGATAAGAAGGATGGAGGTAACCGTTTATGTACGGATTACCGGAAGTTGAATGATGTCACCATCAAGAACAAGTACCCACTGCCAAAGATAGAGGATCTGTTTGACCAGTTGACTGGTGCTAGAGTGTTTTCTAAGATTGATCTTAGAACTGGTTATCATCAACTCAAGATTCGTGCAACAAATATTCCAAAGACTGCCTTTACCACCAGATATGGATTATATGAGTATACGATCATGTCTTTTGGATTAACCAATGCCCCCGCTTATTTCATGAATCTCATGAATAAGATTTTTATGAACTTCCTGGATAAGTTTGTCATTGTTTTTATCGACGATATTCTAATCTATTCAAAGTCGGAAGAAGACCATGAGCTACATCTGAGAACCATCCTTGAAACCCTTAGAGAACATCAATTGTATGCCAAGTTTAGCAAATGTGAGTTCTGGTTGAAGGAAGTAGGATTCCTAGGACATATTGTGTCGGCAGGAGGAGTCGCTGTCGATCCCGCCAAGATCAAAGATGTTGAAGAATGGAAAGCCCCAACCACTCAAACCCAAGTCCGTGCATTTTTCGGATTAGCGGGATATTACTGCAATTTTGTTGAAGGATTTTCGAGCATCGCAAGACCGATGAACCAATTGTTGAAGAAAGATAAGAAGTTTTAATGTACGGACAAATGTGAAGCAAGTTTTCAAGAGCTCAAGAAGAGACTGATTTCAGCCCCAATACTGATTATGCCAGATATCAAGAAGCCTTTTGATGTGCATTGTGATGCGTCCAAGATTGGTCTCGGATGTGTGTTGATGCAAGAAGGCAAAGTCATAGCATATCTGTCCCGACAACTGAAGCAACATGAGCAAAACTACCCTACCCATGATCTTGAACTAGCAGCTATAGTTTTAGCCTTGAAGACATGCTGTCATTACCTGATGGGTAACCGCTGTGAGATTTATTCGGACCACGAGAGTCTGAAGTATATTTTCACCCAGAAGGAGCTGAATATGAGGTAAAGGAGATGGATAGAGTTAATCAAGGATTATGACCTTGACATTCACTATCACCCCGGCAAAGCCAATGTGGTAGCGGATGCTCTTAGCAGATTACCGTGTAGATTAAACACCATGATTAAAGAAGCCCAACCAAGTTTGCATGAAGAGTTGGAGCAGTTTAGAAAGGAGCTCATTAACAAAGAATTTTTAGCTAGCATTGAACTTCAACCCACTTTGATCAGTTAAATCAAGGAGGTGCAAAAAGTAAATGAAAGTATCCACGGAATCAAACGTCGTATTGGTACATGGAAGGTACCCGGATTCACTGAAGATGAAGAAGGAGTTTTGTGGTACAAAGGACGTATCTGTGTGCCAGCAGATTTGGAGTTGAAACAAGTCATCATGCAGGAAGCTCATTGATTATTGGCTCAACACGTCAAGCTCGTTGGGGAACCCCAAGAGGAAGGTATGATGAGCACAGCAGCAAGTTTTCCCTCAGTTATGAAACCAAGGTTATCGAACCAGTAGGAGCAGGGAAACACCTACAAGGTGTTGTTTCCAACTTGGAATCCTACACAATACAACCACATAACTTTGCCCCCAACTTACAATGAGGTTGTCAATCTCACCGGTTTTGCTGAAAACAAAGGATTAAACGTATTGTGTGGAAGAAAGTAAAAGCTTGCAGAAAGTAAACAGAAAGTAGTAAACAGTTGTAGATTGATGGTAAAATAAAGGACCGGGGTCCATAGTTCACTAGTGGTGATTCTCCTTAAGATAGATGACATGTTGGGTGAATAAATTACAGCGGGGCAATTGACAAACATCAAGAAAGCATACATGCATATACTAATCATATTGACTCCTATGAGATTTGATTGGGCATTACAACATTATACATAGACCGTAATTCAACAGCATCTATGACTAATAATCCACCTTCAGGTTATCAATCCGAACCCCCTCCAGTATTAAGTTGCAAGCAACAGATAATTGCATTACACATTGCGTGTAAAGTAAACAATACGATTGTTCTATGAACAAAGGATTGCTGTTTTCTCCCTAGTAGCAACAACACATCTAGTACCTTAGAGATTTCCGTCACTTCCCCAGATTACTAGAGGCATGAACCTGTTGGGTCCGCAGCATAGAAAACAAAAAATTTCCTACGGTGTGAACTACACGCCAAGATCTATCTACTAGGTACAAAGCAACGGGTGGACATACATCCAAGTTAAGAAGCAAAAAGATCCATCGCATATGGCTACACATAATGGACTATGCACATCAGCATGCACAATTTCCAATAAGCTAGTCATCCGTTCCTCTGTGGCCTATGGACGGAGTTTCAATTATCTCGAGGAAAGTCTCACATGCGTCAATTGATCAAAATCAAAGACTCCAAAAATCCATCAACATGGAGTTTCTTCATGTTTTCTTTCCAATATAATTTAAACAGCGATGTCACTTCATAAGTGATCTTTCAATCATTTGTGTTGCGACATTTTAGCAATAGTGTTTATGGATGTGATTTCTCCAACTAGACTTGTAAAATTTCATCCATCCTTTATGGAATACGGTAATTATTTGAACAGCCATTGTTCTCATAATACCGGAACAAAATAACAACTATTTAAACAAATCTTGAAGGCTTGGTTTGATGACAACGAAAAACACAATAACACTTTATTTGTTTTCGATGAACATCATCACTCATTCTCTTGGTAGTTACTTAGGCCATTGTAGTTCATGAATTGCGTTGTCCTGTATGACACTTCATACCAACCAATTCGGTATCCAATACCGATATCCAATACCTAAGAACCACATTGTTTAATAAGCAAGGAATATAGCCATAACATGTATATCTTCTATATACCTAAGTTGGACATCTCCAACCTTTTATTTTCTGCCAAATATTTTATAGATTCTCTTTCAACAATTACTTTTCTTTTAAAAGAATCCATCAACATCAATAGTGGTGTCATCAACATGACACATGGTACAAAGCGTATATAGTCAAATACTAATACCTTTGGACTTGCACTTTGAAGTGGATCACCATCATCAAATGTTTGGCATTCTTTCAAAAATCCATTCTTTAGTAATCTATTAGTGTAGTAAACATTTTACTTACATCTTCTATTCATCCTTATCATGACAACTTTCATGATCAAGCTACTATAGCCTATAAGGAAGAATCGCGAGTATAATATCAGTTCCCAAAACCTTTTTGGTAGATTCGGATGCCTAGCATCTCCATCCTTCACAAATTCTCATACAATATGAGAACATGTATTTTGCTAAATTATACTCTATCATAATGCAACCAAAAACATTGTTTTAGATATCACAATATCTTTCACACATGATGGTTTCTGAAACAATTTTCAGCTCCAATATAATCTTGATATTAAAAAAACTTTTTGAATATCAATAATCATGGAGGCAAACATGATACTTTAGATACTAACATTGGAATTCTTACTCTTGATTTAATACTACTTATTAAACTTCATGGAGTAAATAGAGTTTGCTGAAAGTTTGCAATAGGACTTATAAACTTTAAATTGACATTCGAAACAATACGATACAAGTTCGTAAAGTAAATATCCAGAATTCTATAGTTCTATTATCTCAATTAAAACTAAGCATAAGGTAGTGAACAGATTCCAATGACTACAACAAATTATGAAAATTCACTTCGATTTAGTTTATGACAAATTGAGTTCGACTAATCCAAATTAGAAATGAACTCCCACTCAAAAACGACATCCCTCGTGCCTTTTTGGTGATTACATGAACCAAATCCACTACACCAAGTCCGATCATCACGTGAGTCGGTGTAGCTTCAAAGGCGAGCATCAATATGGTCATCACATCAACTATATGACTCATGCTTAACCTTTCGGTCCGTGTTCCGAGGCCATGTCTGTACATGCTAGGCTCGCCAAGTAAGAACCTTAGTATTCGCGTGTGTAAAACTGTCTTACACCCGTTGCATGAAAACGTAGAGTTGAGAACACCCGATCATCACGTGATGTCTCGAAACACGATCCATAGAACGGTGCATACTTAAGGAAGAACACATTTTATCTTGATATTTAAATGAGGGATCATCTTACAATGCTACTAAAAGTGCCAAACTAGCAATATAAGATGCAAACATCTAATGTGTAAAGTGAGATGATATGGTCCATATATTTGATCACCATCATATGCATCGTGGTATGATCTCTATCATTCCTTTGTGTGTAAGGCCAAGGTCTATGGAACTTACACGTTAAGTGAGTTGTAAGAGTATCTATCATACATCTACTTACAATGTTACCATATCAAGACACTAGCCCAGCAACGATCTAAACTAGACGCCTCTAATTTATCAATTGCAAGTTTTACGTGGCTTAGGGCTTTCGGAGATAGAACCGGTCTTACCTACGAACATGAACCACAACGAGGATAACCAAGTTATTAGCAACTCGTTGTAAATCAGATATTGACTATAGTAAGAGAGACAGACACCCGCTAGCCACTTATGCAAAACTAGTTGCATGTCAGTCGTGGAACCGGTCTCATGTACGATGACATGTAAGGTTGGTCCGGGCCGCTTCATCCCACTATGCCACCAATATCCAAAGTACATAGAAGATGCAATAACATGATCATCATCGCCCACATATAAACATATGTGTACTACCCGTGCAAAGCACCTACGCATAGATCAGGCTCTGATACCACAGTTGGGTCCACAGCATAGAAAACAAAAAATTTCCTACGGTGTGAACTACACGCCAAGATCTATCTACTAGGTACAAAGTAACGGGTGGACATACATCCAACGAGAACTTACCCTCGTAGACAACGAGCTTTGTTAACGGGTAGGAACTCGTGGTTGATGTAGTCGTACACTTGCCGATCTCAAGATCGTGATGTAGTCCAGCAGGTCCGGCTCCAGCACGTCCATCAGATCCAGCTCCAGCACCACCAAGTCCAGCACCGCAAAGCAGCGGTGCATCTATGATCGCACACACGTCCGGTACCCCGATAACCTCCGTCCCTCGCTCCAGCAAAGCAGCGAAAGCAGCAACTCCTTTCAGATAAAGCCACCGGGAACATGTATCTCGCCAATTCGAGACCATGGGGGAATAATACTAGAGGGGGAGAGAGATCCTTCACAAGGAGGTGTGTGTGAGAAGTGAGGAGGGGGTGGCCTTTTATAGGAGGAGGGGGGTGCCCCTCCTTCATGGCCGACGCATGGAGGAGGTGACTCTTCACCTCCTCCATTCATGTGGTGGTAACTCCCTCCACATAAATTTGCCCCTTCACATTCTCTTTTAAAGTCTCCACTTTAAATGCATTAAATTTCTCCAAATTTAATGCTCTCTCATTTAATAAAACTCCTTTATTATTTTTATTCAGAATTTTGTTAATTACTTTAATTAACAAACATTCACATAAAACCCCCTGCAACATTTCAATATTACATGTAGAACCAATTTTAGCAATTTCACCCGAAACAGTTTTGGTGTCTATTGAAATAATTCCAGCGCTTTCTTAAATCTTTATCTGAAACATATTTGCTCCAAACGGTGTCGGTATCCCTTAAGTGTGTCACCCTACGGTTCACGAATAATGCAGACATGATCGAGACCCCTCTCCGATCAATAATCAGCAGCGGGACCTGGAGATCCATACTGACTCCTACACATTCAATGATGACTTCTATGATCGTGAGAACCTTTAACGCTAGTAACTAAATCCCTTTGTCCCGCGATATATTACATGTCCGAGATTCGATCATCGGTATCTCCACACCTAGTTTGATCTCGTTACCGACATGCACTCTTTTCTTGTTCCCGTGATATAACATTCTAGTGATCACATCACTTGCTTGCAAGCTATTTCAATGTGATATCATCGAGAGGGCCCAGAGTATATCTATCCATCATCGGGATTGACAAATTCAACTCTTGATCCATGAGCCTCAACATAACACCTTCGTAGCACTGAACCCATCTTTATAGTCACCCTGTTACGGTGTGACGTTTGATGTTATCAAGATACTCTTCCGGTGTTAGCAATTAACATGATCTCATGGTCTAAGGATAAAGATTACTTCGTATGATGTTATAGCAATATAAACATAATGACTTTGATCGTAATGCTATACTTCAGATGAATGTTCATCCCATCATTCCACCAATGGTGTGACCTTGTTATTAACAACATCCAATGTCCATGATCAGGAAACCTTGATCATCTTGTTAATCAAAAAGCTAGTCTATAAGAGAGGCATAACTAGGAACCCTTTTTGTTTATTAAACACACATGTATTGATGTTTCCGATCAATACAATTCTAGCATGTAAAATAAACATTTATCATAAACATGGAATAAGATAATAACCACTTTATTATTGCCTCTTGAGCATATTCCCTTCAGAAACCACTATCGAGCATAAATACTCCCTCTTGGAGTTGCTAGCATCTACTCGGCCAAGATATCTACTAACAACGGAGAGCATGCAAGATCACAAATAACAAAGGCATGATAGAATCAATAATCAATCTGAAATAGCATCTCAATATCCATCGGATCCCTGCAAACACAACATGTATGATTACAAATAGATGATCTTGATCATGAACGGAGCTCACAAGATCTAGACATGGTAGCAAAAAGGAGAAGAACCAACCATCTAGCTACTACATGGACCCGTAGTCCAAGGATGAACTACTCACGCATCACATCGGAGGCAGGCATGGTGATGAAGAAGGCCTCCAGGGTGAATGCTCCCCTCCGGCAGGGTGCCGGTAAGAGCTTCAGATCCCTCCCGGTCCAGGGATGGAGATGACGGCGGCTACAGACTCTTTCGTGGAATTTTGATCGGGTACTTAGGGTTTCTGTATCGGAGGCATCTTATAGGTGAAAGGGGAGGCCGAGGGGGTGCCCTAGGCAGCTACACCACCCCCTGGCGTGGGCTAGGCCTGGCCGCGCGGCCAGGTGGTGTGGGTGGCCCCTGGACCCTCTACGTCTTGTATTCTGGCTCCGTGGCCCCCTTGCTGAAATACTGACTTTGGCTTTTGTCCCATCCAATTCCGAGAATATTCATTTTCTGACTTTCCTGGAACCAAAAACAGTAGAAAACAGGCAGCTGGCACTGTGGTATCTTGTTAATAGGTTAGTCCAAGAAAGTGTATAAAAATACTTCAAAGTGTGGACAAAACATAAGAAAGTAGATATAAACCAAGCATGGAACATAAAAAATTATAGATACTTTGCAACGTATCAACATCCCCAAGCTTAACTCCTGCTCGTCCTCGAGTAGGTAAGTGATAAAAAGAAAGAATAATTTTTTAGGTGACATGCACCATCATAAACTTGATCAAAGTATTTGTAAAACATTGATAGCTGGGATCATAGTACTTCAACATAGCATGAAAGATAAAGTTCTAACAATAAGACATAGCAACTATGTTGTAACATGAAAAGGCACAAACAAAAGATTCATGAATAACAATGCTTTGCAAGACGTTTGTTTGTTTCACATCAAGAAAACATAGCATAGTGGCATTCAGCTTGTCCCTCATAGAGTAGAAAACATAAATGCATAGGACACCTTCAAAGTTCATAAGGGTGACTAGATACAAATAGTTTAAGAACAAACAATATCAAAGTTATGCATCAATCAACAAGTCTTGGGACAATGCACATAGAACTAAGAATGGCCACTATGCTCTCTCAATAGGTGCATAAAGATAGAAGGTGGAGACTCAACATAAAAGTAAAAGAAAGGCCTTCATAGAAGGAGGCAGGGATTCAAGTTTCATAAAGAGCTTCAAAAAACTATGGTACTTATTAGCTTCCAGCTCTCATTGCCCCTATCATAAGCATCTTGAAGTGATTAAGGTTAAAATGAACAAACTACGGAGTATATGCTTGACAAAGTATAAGTTGGAAATCTCATGTCCCTTGAATACGAGGGTCTCTCCTCGTGCTACTCAAGTTTAGTTACCGGTAAGTTCTTGTCATAGTAAGTACATGTGTATGATAGAGAACCGCCAACAGGGTACCCCTTGCCCGATGATACGGAAGAATCTCCATATCAAAATGACAAGGCAAGCAGACAACGAGCATCTCAGCAATCTTCTTATTTACCATGGGAAAATGGTGCTTTTTTCTCCCTTTCCTCTGTTCTCATATCTCTTTTTTTTCTTTTTCTCTTTTTCTCAACATCTATCTCTTTTTTATAAGAAGAATGCTTCATAGACAACTCATTATGGTTACGCTGCAGGTTTCCACCATGATTAGGCATGGATTAGACCGACGACCCAGGCGTTTCTCTAACACACATACATAACTCCATGGACTTACAAGCTCCCCTTTCATTTCACATCGACGACATCCATAGACAAAAGAGCATGATATCAAATAGGTACAAAGTACAAGTGCAATGTTGAAAGCGTTCCCCATGACAACATGGTTCTGCTAATCCCCAACATATAAGTGCAAACATATACAACATAGACGACACAATGGTTCAAGTTTATTAAGGGCAAGAAAAGTAAAGTGTGCCATCAAGTTCGTGAGAGATTTAATCACTAGTTTTCTCATAACAAGTTTAATTCGGAAGGTAGATAAAAACATGAATATACTTGGAATAGCAAATGCTAATAGGTAGGTACGGTGGACTCTTTGGAATAACTTGGTTTTATTTGGAGTTGGATGCATGAGTGGAACTCACAATTGGTTATGGAGGCTAGCAAAAGACTGGGAGCGACCAACTAAGGGAGCAATAATGGCCATACTCATGCAAAGTGACAAAACATCATTAATTAAAGCATAAAGTGATATTACAAGTCGAAAAATAAAGGATCATAAAGGCTATGGTGACTTGGGATAGTCATAACATGGTGTGAGCATGTGCCAAGTCAACCCAAATAAAGCATCAAAGGAGAATACCACATTACTATGCTTTAATATGCTAAAACAACGCATGATTCTTCCAAGGCAAATTAAGCAATCTCAATTGTTTATAACATGTCATGCTACAGCAAAGATCACTAAGAATAAAGCCAAAACAATATCAAGCATGGCATGACAAAGCATGGGCCATAGTAAAAAACAAGCTCTCTTTACCACTTAAGCATGAATTTTCCTACTCTTTTCCAATCCAAACCAAACTATTTGAAAACTAATGTATGAATGAGGGGGTCCAACAAATTTATTTAAGAAAACTAAGCAAACGAAAACCAAAAACAAAAACCTAAGACGCTCCAAGAACAACACAACTGTGCATGAAACAATAAAAATGAAGTGTTTGGAAGAAGCCTGGGATTTTTATTGATGAAGAAGGGAATGCCTTGGGCATCCCCTAGCTTTGACGCTTGTACTTCTTGGATATTTATTGGGGTGACACGCGTGGCATCCCCAAGCTTGAGCTTTAGTCCATTCTTCCTCTCATTACATCATTCTGTCCATACACCTGAAAATTTTCCTTCATACAAAACTTCACACAATCTTTATTTGCAGCATTAGTGCACTCAAGAGAAAAAAGTATTTGGGTTCAGTTTCAACACCAATAAAACTTCCATTAAATCACAAGCTACTGTAGCACTTCCCTTGAAAAGCTCAATTCCCCAAAGAGAACCCAAAAAGGAATCAACAAGAAGCAAATGCAAATAATGGCAGAAATCTGTCAAAACAGACTAGCAGGTAAAAACCAATTTTTTCGAAGACCTTCTGTTGCTCAAATTGAAAAGTGTTTAACTAACGAAAGTTAGATAACAACCTAGGGCAGAAGCACAAAAATTCACGCCTCAAAACAACGTACAGAGATTTTACACGAAGTTTTACAGTGAAGCACTAAAATCTGTTTCGGGACAACAACTTTCCCAAGCATTACTTCTCTCTCATTAGAGGTTACTCTTGGCACAAAAGGCAAATAAAAAGGATAAGGAGCGGTTATTACTGAGGTTACTCTCATTAGAGGTTATTACTGAAGTAATAACTTCCTATACTCATCTAAAACTTTTGGGTTATCTCCCAATAAGTACTTTTCTTTAACGCCTTTAAGTTAGGCATAAGAAGCAAGAAAAAGAATCAAGTGTTCTCAAATGAAGAAGCATTAAGATCAAATTTTGTTTTCATAGGAGAGGCAAAAGGAATCTTCTCTCTCTTCTTAGGGAAGTGTTCTATACCTTTCTTGAGTGGGAGTTGATATTTAATGGTGTCTTTTTTCATATCAATAATGGCACCAACTGTTGTAAGAAAAGGTCTTCCCAAAGTAATAGGATAAGAAGCATTGTATTCAACATCCAAAACATAGAAATCAACGGGGACATATGCATTGTTAACCATAATAAGAACATCATTAATACTCCCCATGAGTTTCTTTTTAGCATTATCATCAAGTGGGACATTCAAATAACAATCTTCCAATGGTGGCAAATCAAGCATATCATAAATCCTACTAGCCATAATAGAAACACTACTATCAAGATCACATAAAGCTTTGAAATCAAAATCATTCACTCTCATATTAATGATGGGTTCCCAACCATCTTCTAGTTTCATAGGAATAGAAGCTTTATGTTTCATCTTTTCTTCTTTAATTTTTATGAGAGCATTAGTGATGTGTTTTGTAAAGGCCATATTCATAGTACTAGCATTAAGACTTTTAGCAAGCTTTTGTAGGAACTTAATTACTTCAGAGATATTGCAACCATCAAGATCAAAATCATAATTATCATCTAAAGTAGTAGAGCTATTACTAGCTTCAACATTAGTGGTAGTGCTAGTAGAAACACTAATGTTTCTAGCAATTTCATCTTCTCTTTCCCACTTAGCATGCAATTCAGCTAATAGTCTAACATTGTCATCAATTCTAACTTGTATGGCATTAGTAGCTGCAAAGGGATTTTCAATAGTTTCAGGTTTAGCAGCCATTCTATTAAAAGAAGATTGTGCTTCAGCCAATGATGCTATGTTTCTTTCAGCATTAGAGAGTTTTTCCTCAATAGTTTTATTGAAAGCAGTTTGTTTATTGATAAAATCTTTAAGCATAACTTCAAGTTCAGAGGGTGCACTTCTATTATTGTTGTAGGAATTTCCATAAGCATTACCATTATTGGGAGGATATGGCCTATAGTTATTATTACCAAAATTATTCCTGTAGGCATTGTTGCTAAAATTATTATTTCTTATAAAGTTCACATCAACTTGCTCCTCTTGAGCAACCAAAGAGGCTGAAGGAACATGATTTGGATAAATATGAGCTTTCCCATTAACAAGCATAGGCATAATAACATCAATTTTATCAGTCAAGGAGGAGGTTTCTTCAATAGAATTTACCTTCTTACCTTGTGGAGCTCTTTCAGTATGCCATTCAGAGTAGTTAACCATCATATTATCTAGAATCTTTGTTGCAGCACCCAAAGTAATGGTCATAAAGGTACCTCCAACAGCAGAATCTAGTAGATTTCTTGAACAATAGTTCAATCCTGCATAAAAAGTTTGGATAATCATCCAAGCAGTTAGTCCATGAGTGGGACAATTCTTTACCAAGGATTTCATTCTTTCCCAAGCTTGAGCAACATGTTCATTATCAGATTGTTTAAACTTCATTATTTCACTTCTCATAGATATAATCTTAGCAGGAGGATAGTATTTTCCAATGAAAGCATCCTTGCATTTAGTCCAAGAATCAATACTATTCCTAGTCAAGGAATTCAACCATCCTTTAGCTTTTCCTCTCAAAGAGAAAGGAAACAATTTAAGCTTAATAATATCCCCATCTATATCCCTATGCTTTTGCATCTCACAAAGTTCAACAAAGTTATTTAGATGAGCAACAACATCTTCAGTACCAATACCAGAAAATTGTTCTTTCATAACAAGATTGAGTAAAGCAGGTTCAATTTCAAAGAAAGTAGCTTCAGGAACATGTGGAGCAATAGGTATGCACATGAAATCATTGTTGTTGGTGCTAGTGAAGTCACACAACTTAGTGATTTCAAGAGTAGTCATTTTTTGTGTGTTTTTAATAAAGAAAACAAACTAGTAGAACTATTTTTTGTGTGTTTTTGATAAAGAAACAAGCAAACAAAGCAGAAATAAACGAAGCAAAACAAAAATAACAAAGTAAAGCGATTAGTTATGAGGGACTCCCCTTCTGAAGATGTCCTTGACTCCCGGGCAACGGCGCCAGAAAAAGCTTGATTATTGGCTCAACATTAACTAGCTCGTTGGGGAACCCCAAGAGGAAGGTATGATGAGCACAACAACAAGTTTTCCCTTAGTTATGAAACCAAGGTTATCGAACCAGTAGGAGCAAGGAAACACCTCCAAGGTGTTGTTTCCAACTTGGAATCCTGCACAACACAACCACAGAACTTTGCCCCCAACTTACAGTGAGGTTTTCAATCTCACCGGTTTTGCTGAAAACAAAGGATTAAACGTATTGTGTGGAAGAAAGTAAAAGCTTGCAGAAAGCAAACAGAAAGCAGTAAACAATTGTAGATTGATGGTAAAAGAAAGGACCGGGGTCCATAGTTCACTAGTGGTGATTCTTCTTAAGAAAGATGACATGTTGGGTGAACAAATTATAGTGGGGCAATTGACAAACATCGAGAAAGCATACATGCATATACTAATCATCTTGATTCCTATGAGATTTGATTGGGCATTACAACATTATACATAGACCGTAATCCAACTACATCTCTGACTAATAATCCACCTTCAGGTTATCAATCCGAACTCCCTCTAGTATTAAGTTGCAAGCAACAGATAATTGCATTATGCATTGCGTGTAAAGTAAACAATATGATTGTTCTATGAACAAAGGATTGTTGTTTTCTCCCTAGTAGCAACAACACATCTAGATTTCTGTCACTTCCCCAGATTACTAGAGGCATGAACCCACTATCGAGCATAAATACTCCCTCTTGGAGTTGCTAGCATCTACTCGGCCAAGATATATACTAACAACGGAGAGCATGCAAGATCACAAATAACAAAGACATGATAGAATCAATAATCAATCTGAAATAGCATCTCAATATCCATCGGATCCCCGCAAACACAACATGTATGATTACAAATAGATGATCTTGATCATGAACAGAGCTCACAAGATCTAGATATGGTAGCACAAAGGAGAAGAACCTACCATCTAGCTACCAGATGGACCCGTAGTCCAGGGATGAACTACTCACGCATCACACCGGAGGCAGGCATGGTGATGAAGAAGGCATCCAGGGTGAATTCTCCCCTCCGGTAGGGTGCCGGGAAGAGCTTCAGATCCCTCCCGATCTAGGGATGGAGATGACGGCGACTATAGACTCTTTCGTGGAATTTTGATTGGGTACTTAGGGTTTCTGTATCGGAGGCATCTTACAGGCGAAAGGGGAGGCCGAGGGGGTGCCCTAGGCGGCCACACCACCCCCTGGCATGGTCCAGGCCTGGCCACGCGGCCAGGTGGTGTGGGCGGCCCCTGGCCCCTCCCCGTCTCGTATTCTGGCTCCATGTCCCCCTCGGTGAAATACTGACTTTGGCTTTTGTCCCGTCCAATTCCGAGAATATTCATTTTCTGACTTTCCCGGAACCAAAAACAGCAGAAAACAGGCAGCTAGCACTGTGGCATCTTGTTAATAGGTTAGTCCAAGAAAGTGTATAAAAATACTCCAAAGTGTGGACAAAACATAAGAAAGTAGATATAAACCAAGCATGGAACATCAAAAATTATAGATACGTTTGCAACGTATCACTCATGATACTCTTTATTCTATCCATCCCGGAGGAACAAAGATGTATCAAGATTTGAAGGAGTAATTTTGGTGGCACAAGATGAAGAGAGAAATCGGAAGCTACATAGCCAAGTGTGATATCTGTCAGAGAGTCAAAGCGGAACATTAGAGACCCGCAGGACTTTTGCAACCATTACAGATTCCAGAATGGAAATGGGATTCTATCGGAATGGATTTCATCACCGGTTTGCCTACTTCTATTAGGGGAAATGACTCTATTTGGGTCATAGTTGATAGACTGTCCAAGGTAGCCCATTTCATACCCGTTAAGACCACCTACCAAAGTTCGAAGCTAGCAGAGTTGTACATTGCTAGAATCGTCAGTTTGCATGGAACCCCTAAGACCATAGTGTCGGATCGAGGAACCCAGTTTATCTCAAGATTTTGGCAGAAAGTCTAGGAAGGATTAGGAACCAAGTTGAATTTCAGCACAACTTATCACCCGCAAACCGATGGACAAACTGAAAGAGTCAACCAAATCTTAGAAGATATGTTGAGAGCTTGTGTGTTAGAATATGGATCGAAATGGGAAGATTGTCTGCCTTTCGCAGAATTCTCATACAACAACAGTTATCAAGCCAGTTTGCAAATGGCCCAATTTGAATTTCTGTATGGAAGGAAGTGTCGTACCCCCTTTAATTGGCCGCAAGTAGGAGAGAGTCAGATTTTCGGACCCGACATCCTAGTTTCTAGATCTCTTTAGTTCCTAGTTTTTCTTAAATCTCGGGACGAGATTTTGTTTAAGGAGGGAAGGTTTGTAACACCCCAAAAACATTAATCAAGTTTATCAAGTTCAAATCACCCAAATTTAGGGTTAACAAAAACTTTTATTCCAAAAATTTATATGAATGCATGTGTGTTTTGCATTAGTATAGAATTGAGTGAATTTTCCATGCTTGATTGTTACAAATGATGAGAAATGGTTTAAAGGTGAATTCTACATCATCTAGGCCAATTACAAACAAAATAAAAAAAAAAGAAATCAAATATGAATTAAATAACCAAATGGTCATTTTGACCAAAGTTAACCACTAGGCCACTTTGAGTGTTCCTAGAAGAGAAATTCTAACACAAACAATTCCACTTCTTTTCACCCCTTGCTAGACCAAGTAAAAGTGAACACAAGACAACTTTACAAACCCACATAAACTATTTTCAAATCTATTTAAAGGATAGTTCAAATTTGAATCTAGTTCATATGGTAAGATCAACATTTTGCAAAAACCTATCAAATCAATTCCACTTAACTTTTCCAAGAAACCATAGATACTCAAGCATAAGATCCAAACACTCACAAAATTTCAAAAATTTCGAACTAAATTTGTTGCGGCCATTAAGACAAACACCTTGCAGACACTAATTAACATCTGCCTAACTTCACTGTTTGAGTAGTGATCACTCGACCAATTGGTTCCCTCTTCACTCCCCGGTCTCCCCCAGTGTTGAGCAGTGATACGTCCATTTTGCATCACTATTCTATATCATAATTCACTGTGATTCATTGATATATTTCATATTAAGAGATGATACTTATGTTATTTCATCTGTTTTTGCATGGTTGATGACTTTTGGAGCATGGACCACTACAGTCAGGATTCTGATGGAAAAGGTGTTGTTTGGAGGCAAAATTCATGAAGATCAGAAAATCCGGGAAAATACATGGAAAATCCTATTTTTCCAGAAGACGAAGGAAGCCAGAAGGGGAGGCTGAGATGGGCCACAGGGGGCCCACACCACCGCCTGGCGCGGGCCAGCCTAGGTCGCGCCACCAAGTGGTGTGGCCGCCCTGGTCCACCCTTGGCTCTCCCCTCTGGCATATATTATCCTCCCAAAACCCTAAGACTCGGGGAGCGAGCACAAAAAGATTCTGTCGCCTCTACGAGGAAAAAACACCGAGAGAGAAAGATCTCTCTGGTAGACAGAATTCTGCCGAGGGAATTCCTTCCTGGAGAGGGGAGATCGTCGCCATCAACACCACCATCAAGCTGGACTTCATCGGGATCATCATCATCATCACCACCATCATCTCCACCATCACCCTCATCACCATATCCATACCGCTGTAACAATTGGGTTGAATCTTGCATAGTTCTTAGGGGAAACATTCCCGGTGTTGATTACTCTTTGTAGTTGATGCTATTGAGTGGAATCATTGAATTATTGTTTATGTTCAGATTGTTATACATCATTATTCCATCTCTGATCAGGATCCATATGATGTCTTGTGAGTAGTTCGTTTTGTTCTTGAGGAGATGGGAGAAGTCATGTTGTTAGTAGTGGAATTGTGTTGAGAAAGATTCAATAGTTTGATATTTAAGTTGTGGTGTACTTCTTCTAGTGGTGTCATGTGAACATCGACTACATGACACTTCACCTATATGGGCCTAGGGGAATGCATTGTGTATTTGGCTACTAATCGTAGGGGTTGCCGGAGTGACAGAAACATGAACCCCCGTTAGGAAACCATTGCACAAGGGACGCCAGGGTCTTAGAGTTTAAAGCTGTGGTTAGGTTTCTACCTTAATTACTTTCTTGTACTTGCAGATGCTTGCAAGGAGTATAATCACAAGTATGTATTGGTCCTAGGAAGGTCGGTACATTAGCACAGGTTCACCCACACAACACTTAGCAAACTAAAGAATATTAATCAACTATATGAAGCGAAAGCACTTGACAGTATTCCCGTGTGTCCTCGAGAATGTTTGGTCATCTTAAGTAATACAACCGGCTTGTCCTTTGCTGAATAAAGGATTAGGCCACTTGCTGCATTTATTCTTATTGTCTTTTATTTACTCGTACTTTATTTACTTGTATTATCAAAAACCCTAAAAATCCGTTTGCTAAGTATTTACAGAGAATTCCTGCTCCTAGCCACTAGCCAGCACCTTCTGCTCCTCATTGGGTTCGACACTCTTACTTATCGAAAATACTGCGATACACCCCCTATACTTGTGGGTCATCAAGACTATTTTATGGCGCCATTGCCGGGGAGTGAAGCGCTATTGGAGAGTGGAACTGGTAAAGGAAACTTCTATTGTGAGTATTGTTTACTTCTGTTAGTTGCTTTATTTTCATTATGGATAATTTGCTGAGTTTCTTATTTCGTAATGCTACTACCACTTCTAAGGTAGTAGATGAACCACCACCTACTGAGAATGATACTTTTAAAATACCTACAAGAATTATTGATCGTGTTATGGATAACTATTATGTTGGAGATGGAACGGTCCATCCCGGTGATCATTTGCTCTTTATACACGAATTATGCGGGTTGTTCAAGTGTGCAGGTATAACTACAGATCAAGTTAAGAAGAAGTTATTCTCATTATCACTGAAAGGAAGAGTTGAAGAATGGTATAAGCTGCTGAAGAATGGTCAAGCTCTTGAATGGGAGGAAATAATACCTCTCTTTTATTCAAAGTTTTATCCTCCTAGTGAGATTCATAAATATCGAAATCAAATATACAACTTTTGGCCTCTTAATGGAGAGAGTACAACTCAAGATTGGGGGAGATTGAAGTTACTAATGCTCAAATGTCCCATTCATGAGCTCCCCAACAATATTCTTATAAATAACTTTTATGCAAGGCTTTCTCTTCATGATAAGGATTTATTGGATGCTTGTTGTGCTGGATCATTCACTCGCATGGAAGAAGAAGCTAAATGGGATCTTCTGGACCGTATTCAAGACAATGCTGAAGCATGGGAGAATGACAAAGGAAGAAAGTTAGGTATAAATTATGATTATGAATGCATTGAATCTTTTATGGGAACTGACGACTTTCAAAATATTAAAAATGCTTATGGTCTAGACTCTCAAGCTATGGCAACTTATTTTAAGGCTTTTGCTTCCTACATTGAAGTGCCTAAAAAGAAGTGGAATAAGTATCATGAACCTTATAAAGATATTGCTAAGAGTGTTCCTACAAGAAACACTGAAGTTTATACTGCTAATCATGTTTTACCTGAACCTTACATTGAGAAAATCTCTTTCCCAGTTAAGATAAAGGAACATTCTATGATAGCTAGTATGGTTAATGAAAGTACAAATAAAGCGGTTGAACCTGATGAACAAAATGATGAACCTATAATAGCAAATGTGGAAGATTTTGTCGCTAAATATGTAGAAGAGGGACACACTATCCTTGGTAAGGATACCTCTAATATTGTTTCACAAAGTAGTATTATAAGAACTAGTATTCCTGTGTTTTCTGTTAGGATAAGTGATCATTGTTATGATGGCCCTTGTGATAGTTATGTTGTTTATTTTATGCATGATACTGAAAGTTGCTATGAGAGAGGGAAAAGTGTTCTTATGTATCTCAACAATATCAAGTTTCCTCGTTTTATGCTGAAAGTTTTTATGTTGCACTTCTTTTGCCTTCCTATGCTTGTAGCCTCTGGTTTTAGCAACTTGTTTGTTTACAAAATTCCCTTGCATAGGAAGTGGGTTAGACTTAAACATGTGTATTTTTGCTTCTTAATGCTCTCTTTCGCTTTAATTCATATTCTTATGTGTGAGCAGCATTGAAATTATCATGCCCATCTTAATGGTTATAAAGAAAGAGTTTTTTGGGAGACAACCTAGTTTAATCTTGTTTTCGGTTTGTTTTTGTTTTTCTTTGAGTCTTGGAAGTTATTACCTCAGTAATAACCGCTCCTTATCCTTTTTGTTCGGTTTTTGTGTCAAGATCAACCTCTAATGAGAGAGAAGTAAGATTTGGAAAAGTTGCTGTCCCGAAACAGATTTTTGTGCTTCACCGTAAAGATTCATGAGAGATCTCTGTAGGTCGGATTGAGCTGTAATTTTTTGTGCTTCTGCCCCAGGTTGTTATTTAACTTTTGTTAGTTTTTCACTTTTTGATTTGAGAAACAGCAGATTTTCTAAAAAATTGATCTTTACCTGCTGGTCTGTTTTGACAGATTTTACCACTCTTGCATTTGCTTCTTTAATCGATTTCCTTTTTGAATTCTTTTTGGGTTTTCGGAAGGAGTTGCTACAGTAGCTTATGTTTTGATGGTTTTCAGTTGAAATTGGACTCAAAAGGTTTTATCACTTCACTTACACTAATGTTGCTAATGAGAACTGTGTGAAGTTTTGTGTGAAAGAAATTTCCAGGTAGGTGGAGAAAACGGTGTAATAAGAAAGTGAGAGGTTTCATGACTCACAATAAGTGTATGAAGATGAAGATATTGATGCTTTTCAAGTTATAACTCTGGAAATTTTTTATCAAAGACCAAATTCAGAGACCTGCAGAGTCCGTTTTCGAATAGGTAACAGTTCTGGTAAGAAAAGTTCCGCGAAAGATTTGTGCTTCTGCCCCAGGTTGTTATTTAACTTTGTTAGTTTTGCACTTTTTGATTTGAGCACCAGAAGATTTTCTAAAAAATTGATCTTTACCGGCTGGTCTGTTTTAACAGATTTTGCCACTCTTGCATTCGCTTCTTAAATCGATTTCCTTTTTGAATTCTTTTTGGGTTTTCGGAAGGAGTTGTTTCAGTAGCTTATGATTTGATGGATTTCAGTTTAAATTGGACCTAAAAGGTTTATTACCTCGCTTACACTAATGTTGCTAATGAGAATTGTGTGAAGTTTTGTGTGAAAGAAATTTCCAGGTTAGTGGAGAAAATGGTGTAATAAGAAAGTGAAAGGTTTCATGACTTAAGCAATATGTGTATGAAGATGAAGGTATTGATGTTATTCAAGTGGTGACTCCAGAAGAATCTACTAAATGCCAAATTCAGAGACCTGTAGAGTCCGTTTTTGAGTAGGTAACAGTTCTGGTAAGAAAAGTTCCGCGAAAATTCTATCCAGTTATATTTTTGCAGTTTTTAGCCAACAAGGAAAGCTACGAAGCGAAAGAGGGACGGAAACAGAGCCAGGGTGGCTCACACCACCCTGTGGCGCGGGCCCACCCCTGGCCGCGCCACCAGGTGGTGCGGCCACCTCGGACTCCGTCTCTGACCCGTTTTCTCCCAGTACCTTCCGTTTGTTGTGAAACTTCGTAATATATAATCCCCCGGATCCCCCGAGGTTCGTATATAGTGTTCTCGTCGTGTTTTCATTTCGATCTGTTTCTGCCAGGAGCTATTCTTGAAAGTTAGAAGCACGATGGTGTCCGCCAAGGATAAGGGAAAGGAGCCTATGGAGGATGATCTCCAAGACCTCGGGCAGGAGAAGGAGATCAAGAGTGAAGGGGAAGAGGAGACATAGCAAGGCCAACATCCGCACACTAGCACTACCATTGCAAGCATTGGAGTGTTGACAAGATCTGCCAGGGTTAGGAGGACTGCGCGGATGTCAACTGGAGGTAAACCTCCGCGTCATTGTTTGGCTCCATGGTCACTTCCTCCATGCACCAAGAATCCTTTCCATACCCTTATCCATGAGCATCAATACCAGAATATGACCAAGGAGAAACTACCCTCCAATTGGGATTTGCCTCGTTCAAAGCATGCAGGAAAAGAAAACTTCAAGGAGGAAGAGTGGGGAAAGAATTGCAAGAGCTGGAATTCTCAACCCGACATGATCATGAGCCGCATTGAGCAAAACTCACAGCTGATTCGTAATCTCACCTTTGAGATCGAGGACTTGGGGAAACTAATCAAAGAGCTCATCGAGAGAATACCACTGATACGTTGCAAACGTATCCATAATTTTGATGTTCCATGATTGGTTTTATCTACTTTCTTATGTTTTGTCCACACTTTGGAGTGCTTTTCATATGATTTCTTGGACTAACCTATTAACAAGAGCCACAGTGCAAGCTGCCTGTTTTCTGCTGTTTTTGGTTCTAGGAAAATCAGAAAATGAATATTCTCGGAATTGGACGGGACAAAAGCCAAAGTCAGTTTTTCTCCGAGGGACACCTAGAGCCAGAATACGAGACGGAGAGGGGCTAGGGCCCGACTACACCACCTGGCCGCTCGACCAGGCCTGGACCGCACCAGGGGGTGGTCTGGCCGCCCCAGGCACCCCCTCGGCCTCTCCTTTCGCCTATATATTTCCTCTAATACGGAAACCCTAAGTACCCGATCAAAATTCCACAAAAGAGTCTATAGCCGCCGTCATCTCCATCCCTAGATCAGGAGGGATCTAAAGCTCTTCCCGGCATCCTGCCGGAGAGGGGAATTCACCCTGGAGGCCTTCTTCATCATCATGCAAGCCTCCGGTGTGATGCGTGAGTAGTTCATCTCTGGACTACGGGTCCATGTGGTAGCTAGATGGCTCGTTCTCCTCCTTTGTGCTATCATGTTTAGATATTGTGAGCTCCGTTCATGATCAAGATCATCTATTTGTAATTATGCATGTTGTGTTTGCGGGGATCCGATGGATATTGAGATGCTATTTCAGATTGATTATTGATTCTATCATGTCTTTGTTATTTGTGATCTTGCATGCTTTCCGTTGTTAGTAGCTATCTTGGCCAAGTAGATGCTAGCAACTCCAAGAGTTAGTATTTATGCTCGATAGTGGGTTCATGCCTCTGGTAATCTAGGGAAGTGACAGAAATCTCTAAGGTACTAGATGTGCTGTTGCTACTAGGGAGAAAACAACAATCCTTTGTTCATAGAACAATCATATTGTTTACTTTACACGAAATTCGTAATGCAATTATCCGTTGCTTGCAACTTAATACTAGAGGGGGTTCGGATGATAACCTGAAGGTGCATTATTAGTCATAGATGCAGTTGGATGGCGGTCTATGTATAATGTTGTAATGCCCAATCGAATCTCAATGGAGTCAAGATGAGTAGTATATGCTTGAATGCTTTCTCGATATTTGTCAATTGCCCCGCTATAATTTGTTCACCCAACATGTCATCTATCTTAAGGAGAGCCACCTCTAGTGAACTATGGACCCCAGTCCTTTCTTTTACTATCAATCTACAATCAACTGTTTACTGCTTTGTGTTTACTTTCTGCATACTATTACTTTCTTCAACTCGGTAGGTTTAATCCTTTGTTTTCAGCAAAACCCGTGAGATTGACAACCTCATCGCAAGTTCAGAGTTCTATGGTTGTGTTGTTTAAGTCTCCATGTTGCTGCTGGCACCGGTAGTGCGCCCTGCCAAAGTTTAGCTAGCTATACCTTTGGGGTGTTTCCTTGCTCCTACTGGATTGATAACCTTGGTTTTATAACTGAGGGAAAACTTACGGTTGTGCTCATCATACCTTCCTCTTGGGGTTCCCCAATGAGCTCGTTAATACACGAGTCAGCAAGTACTTTTTCTGGCGCCGTTGCCGGGGAGTCAAGGACATCTTCACAAGGGGAGTCCCTCATAACCAATCTCTTTACTTTGTTATTTTTGTTTTGCTTAGTTTACTTTTGCTTTGTTTGCTTGTTTCTTTATCAAAAACACAAAAAAATAGTTTGACAAGTTTGCTTTCTTTATTAAAAATACAAAAAATGACTACTCTTGAAAACACTAAGTTGTGTGACTTCACTAGCACCAACAACAATGATTTTATGAGCACACCTATTGCTCCACCTGTTCCTGAAGCTACTTTCTTTGAAATAAAACCTGCTTTACTCAATCTTGTTATGAGAGAACAATTTTCTGGTATTGGTAATAAAGATGCTGCTGCTCATCTAAATAACTTTGTTGAACTTTGTGAGATGCAAAAGCATAGGGATATAGATGGAGATATCATTAAGCTTAAATTGTTTCCTTTCTCTTTGAGAGGAAAATTAAAGAATGGTTGAATTCCCTGACTAGGAATAGTATTGATTCTTGGACTAAATGCAAAGATGCTTTTATTGGAAAATACTATCCTCCTGCTAAGATTATATCTATGAGAAGTGAAATAATGAAGTTTAAACAATCTGATAATGAACATGTTGCTCAAGCTTGGGAAAGAATGAAATCTTTGGTAAAGAATTGTCCCACTCATGGACTGACTGCTTGGATGATTATCCAAACCTTTTATGCAGGATTGAACTACTCTTCAAGAAATCTATTGGATTCTGCTGCTGGAGGTACCTTCATGACCATTACTTTGGGTGCTGCAACAAAGCTTCTGGATAATATGATGGTTAACTACTCTGAATGGCATACTGAAAGAGCTCCACAAGGTAAGAAGGTAAATTCTTTTGAAGAAACCTCCTCCTTGACTGATAAGATTGATATTATTATGTCTATGCTTGTTAATGGGAAAGCCCATATTGATCCAAATAATGTTCCCTTAGCCTCTTTGGTTGCTCAAGAAGAGCAAGTTGATGTGAACTTTATAAGAAATAATAATTTTAGCAACAATGCCTACAGGAACAATTTTGGTAACAACAATTATAAGCCATATCCTCCCAACAATGGTAATGCTTATGGAAATTCTTACAACAATAATAGGAGTGCACCCTCTGAACTTGAAGTTATGCTTAAAGATTTTATTAGTAAACAAACTTCTTTCAATAAAACTATTGAGGAGAAACTTTCTAATGCTGAAAGAAATATAGCATCTTTGGCTGAAGCTCAATCTTCTTTGAATAAAATGGCTGCTAAACATGAAACTAATGATAATCCCTTTGCAGCTACTAATGCCATACAAGTAAGAATTGATGAAAATGTTAGACTATTAGCTAAATTTCATGCTAAGTGGGAAAGAGAAGATGAAATTGCTAGAAACATTAGTGTTTCTACTATCACTACCACTAGTGTTGAGGCTAGTAATAGCTCTACTACTTTAGATGATAATTATGATTTTGATCTTGATGGTTGCAATATCTCTGAAGTTATTAAGTTCCTACGAAAACTTGCTAAAAGTCCTAATGCTAGTGCTATGAACATGGCCTTTACAAAACACATTACTGATGCTCTCATAAAGATTAAAGAAGAAAAGATGAAACATAAAGCTTCTATTCCTATAAAACAAGAAGATGGTTGGGAACCCATCATTAATATGAAAGTGAATGATTTTGATTTCAAAGCTTTATGTGATCTTGATAGTAGTGTTTCTATTATGCCTAGAAGGATTTATGATATGCTTGATTTGCCACCACTTGAAGATTATTATTTGAATATCCCACTTGATGATAATGCTAAAAAGAAACTCATGGGGAGTATTAATGATGTTCTTATTATGGTTAACAATGCCTATGTCCCTGATGATTTCTATGTTTTGGATGTTGAATCCAATGCTTCTTGTCCTATTACTTTGGGAAGACTTTTTCTTAGAACTGTTGGTGCCATTATTGATATGAAAGAAGGCACCATTAAATATCAACTCCCACTCAAGAAAGGTATAGAACACTTCCCTAATAAGAGATAAAAGATTTCTTTTGCCTCTCCTATGAAAACAAAATTTGGTTTTAATGCTTCTTCATTTGAGAACACTTGATTCTTTTTCTTGCTTCTTATGCCTAACTTAAAGGTGTTAAAGAAAAATACTTATTGGGAGATAATCCAAAAGTTTTAGATGAGTCTTGGAAGTTATTGCTTCAGTAATAACTGCTCTTTATCCTTTTTATTTCCTTTTTGTGCCAAGAGTAACTTCTAATGAGAGAGAAGTAATGATTGAGAAAGTTGCTGTCCCGAAACAGATTTCTGTGCTTCATCGTAAAAATTCGTGTAAAATCTCTGTATGTCCTTTTGAGGCGTGATTTTTTTTTGCTTCTGCCCCAGGTTGTTATCTAACTTTCGTTAGTTCAACACTTTTCGATTTGAGCAACAGAAGGTCTTCGAAAAAATTGTCTTTACCTGCTGGTCTGTTTTGACAGATTTCTGCCATTTTCTGCATTTGCTTCTTGTTGGTTCCTTTTTAGTTCTTTTGGGGAATTGAGCTTTTTGAGGGAAGTGCTACAGTAGCTAGTGTTTTAATGGAAGTTTTATTGGTGTTAGAACTGAATCTAAAGACTTATTATCTTGAGTGCACTAATGTTGCTAATAAAGATTGTGTGAAGTTTTGTATGAAGGAAAAATTCCAGGTGTATGGAAGAAATGAGTAATGAGATGAAGGATGGACTAAAGCTCAAGCTTGGGGATGCCATGCGTGTCACCCCAAGAAATATCCAAGAAGTACAAGCATCAAAGCTTGGGGATGCCCAAGGCATCCCCCTCTTCATCAATAAAAATCCCAGGTTTGTTCCAAACGCTTCATTTTTATTGTTTCATGCATAGTTGTGTTGTTCTTGGAGCGTCTTCTTTTTCGTTTTCATTTTGGTTTTTCGTTTGCTTTGTTTGATTAGTTTTCTGAATAAATTGGTTGGACCCCCTCTTTCATACATTGGTTTTCAAATAGTTTGGTTTGGATTGGAAAAGAGTAGGAAAATTCATGCTTAAGTGGTAAAGAGAGCTTGTTTTTGACTATGGCCCACGCTTTGTCATGCCATGCTTGATATTGTTTTGGCTTTATTCTTAGTGATCTTTGCTGTAGCATGAAATGTTATAAACAATTGAGATTGCTTAATTTGCCTTGGAAGAATCATGCATTGTTTTAGCATATTAAAGCATAGTATTGTGGTATTCTCCTTTGATGCTTTATTTGGGTTGACTTGGCACATGCTCACACCATGTTATGACTATCCCAAGTCACCATAGCCTTTATGATCCTTTAGTTTTTGACTTGTAATATCACTTTATGCTTTAATTAATGATGTTTTGTCGCTTTGCATGATTATGGCCATTATTGCTCTCTTAGTTGGTCGCTCCCAGTCTTTTGCTAGCCTCCATAACCAAGTATGAGTTCCACTCATGCATCCAACTCCAAATAAAACCAAGTTATTCCAAAGAGTCCACCGTACCTACCTATTAGCATTTGCTATTCCAAGTATATTCATGTTTTTATCTACCTTCCGAATTAAACTTGTTATGAGAAAACTAGTTATTAAAGCTCTCACGAACTTGATGGCACACTTTACTTTTCTTGCCCTTAATAAACTTGAACCATTGTGTCGTCTATGTTGTATATGCTTGCACTTATATGTTGGGGATTAGCAGAACCATGCTGTCATGGGGAACGCTTTCAACATTGCACTTGTACTTTGTACCTAGTTGATATCATGCTCTTTTGTCTATGGATGTCGTCGGTGTGAAATGAAAGGGGAGCTTGTAAGTCCATGGAGTTATGTATGTGTGTTAGAGAAACGCCTAGGTCACCGGTCTAATCCATGCCTAATCATGGTGGAAACCTGCAGCGTAACCATAATGAGCTGTCTATGAAGCATTCTTCTTATAAAAAAAAGAGTCAGATCTTGAGAAAAAAGAGAAAAAGAAAAAAAAATTATGAAAAGAGGAAAGAGAGAAAAAAGCACCATATTCCCATGGTAAATAAGAAGATTGCTGAGATGCTCGTTGTCCGCTTGCCTTGTCATTTTGATATGGGGATTCTTCCGTATCATCAGGCAAGGGGTACCCCGTTGGCGGTTCTCTATGATAGACATGTACTTACAATGACAAGAACTTACCGGTGACTAAACTTGAGTAGCATGAGGAGAGGCCCTCGTATTCAAGGTACATGAGATTTCCAACTTATACTTCGTCAAGCATATACACCATAGTTTGTTCACTTTAACCTTAATCACTTCAAGATGCTTATGATAGGGGCAATGAGAGCTGAAAGCTATTAAGTACCATAATTTTTTGAAGCTCTTTATGAAACTTGTATCCCTGCTTCCTTCTATGAAGGCCCTTCTTTTACTTTTTAGTTGAGTCTCCACCTTCTACCTTTATGCACCTACTTTGAGAGCATAGTGGCCATTCTTAGTTCTATGTGCATTGTCCCAAGACTTGTTGATTGATGCATAGCTTTGATATTGCTTGTTTTAAACTATTTGTATCTAGTCACTCTTATGAACTTTGAAGGTGTCCTATGCATTTATGTTTGCTACTCTATGAGGGACAAGCTGAATACCACTATGCTATGTTTTATTTATGTGAAACAAACAAACGTCTTGCAGAGCATTGTTATTCATTAATCTTTTGTTTGTGCCTTTTCATGTTGCAGCATAGTTACTTTGTCTTATTACTAGAACTTTGTCTTTCATGTTATGATTGAAGTACTATGATCCCAGCTTTGAATGTTTTACAAATACTTTGATCAAGTTTATGATGGTGCATGTCACCTCAAAAAATATTCTTTCTTTTTATCACTTACCTACTCGAGGATGGGCAGGAGTTAAGCTTGGGGATGTTGATACATTGCAAATGTATCCATAAATTTTGATGTTCCATGATTGGTTTTATCTACTTTCTTATGTTTTGTCCACACTTTGGAGTGCTTTTCATATGATTTGTTGGACTAACCTATTAACAAGAGCCACAGTGCCAGCTGCCTGTTTTCTACTGTTTTTGGTTCCAGGAAAGTCAGAAAATGAATATTCTTGGAATTGGACGGGACAAAAGCCAAAGTCAGTTTTTCACCGAGGGACACCTGGAGCCAGAATACGAGATGGAGAGGGGCTAGGGACCGGCCACACCACCTGGCCGCGCGGCCAGGCCTGGCCCGCGCCAGGGGGTGGTCTGGCCGCCCCAGGCACCCCCTCGGCCTCTCCTTACGCCTATATATTGCTTCTGATACGGAAACCCTAAGTACCTGATCAAAATTCCACGAAAGAGTCTGTAGCCGCCGTCGTCTCCATCCCTAGATCAGGAGGGATCTGAAGCTCTTCTCGGCACCCTACCAGAGAGGGGAATTCACCCTGGAGGCCTTCTTCATCATCATGCAAGCCTCCGGTGTGATGCGTGAGTAGTTCATCTCTGGACTGCGTGTCCATGTAGTAGCTAGATGGCCGGTTCTCCTCCTTTGTGCTATCATGTTTAGATATTGTGAGCTCCGTTCATGATCAAGATCATCTATTTGTAATTCTGCATGTTGTGTTTGCGGGGATCCGATGGATATTGAGATGCTATTTCAGATTGATTATTGATTCTATCATGTCTTTGTTATTTGTGATCTTGCATGCTTTCTGTTGTTAGTAGCTATCTTGGCCAAATAGATGCTAGCAACTCCAAGAGTTAGTATTTATGCTCGATAGTGGGTTCATGCCTCTGGTAATCTAGGGAAGTGACAGAAATCTCTAAGGTACTAGATGTATTGTTGCTATTAGGGAGAAAACAACAATCCTTTGTTCATAGAACCATCGTATTGTTTACTTTACACGCAATTCATAATGCAATTATCCGTTGCTTGCAACTTAATACTGGAGGGGGTTCGGATGATAACCTGAAGGTGGACTATTAGTCATAGATGCAGTTGGATGGCGGTCTATGTATAATGTTGTAATTCCCAATCGAATCTCAAAGGATTCAAGATGAGTAGTATATGCTTGAATGCTTTCTCGATGTTTGTCAATTTCCCCGCTGTAATTTGTTCACCCAACATGTCATCTATCTTAAGGAGAGCCACCTCTAGTGAACTATGGACCCCGGTTCTTTCTTTTACTATCAATCTACAATCAACTATTTACTGCTTTGTGTTTACTTTCTGCATACTATTACTTTCTTCAACTCGGTACGTTTAATCCTTTGTTTTCAGCAAAACCGGTGAGATTGACAACCTCATCGCAAGTTGGGGACAGAGTTCTGTGGTTGTGTTGTGCATGTCTCCACGTTGCTGCTGGCACCGGTAGTGCGCCCTACCAAAGTTCAGCTAGCTACACCTTTGGGGTGTTTCCTTGCTCCTACTAGATTGATAACCTTGGTTTCATAACTGAGGGAAAACTTACTGCTGTGCTCATTAAACCTTCCTCTTGGGGTTCCCCAACGAGCTCGTTAATACACGAGTCAGCAACCACCACCACCGAAGGAGTAATTCGTCATCAGGTTTTGGCATGCCCTTGGTTCGTTCCAAGCTTTGGGGAGTGCCGCGATATCACATCACTATCTTCTATCTTTTTACCTTTTTAGTAGAGTCATATCATGAATAGAGAAGTTATCATGTAGGATGGTTTGCATTATGGAAGTTTCCCCTCTCTTGTTAGATATGTATCCCTTGGTGTGAGTTGCCGTTATGGAATATTAATGAGAAGTTCTATCATTTACTCTTTTGCATATCTTATATTAGTTTCCAATTCATGGTTATATGATTGATCTTGTTGTTAGTATTGGTATCACTTTGGGATCATTGA
This sequence comes from Avena sativa, assembly GCA_916181665.1. NCBI lineage: Eukaryota > Viridiplantae > Streptophyta > Magnoliopsida > Poales > Poaceae > Avena > Avena sativa. The sequence goes on from OV702289.1 coordinate 600,306,572, forward strand.
GTTAATTTAGTTGGTTTTGGCAAACCTGGCTTGGTCAATAGCAACACTATTTTTGAGAATTGAATGAAAAAGATAGAAGTACTCTTAAAGAAATATAATTTCATCATCTTTCTTTCTTGATTTGCTCATAAGTTTAGTATTCTCTAGTTAAGATCTTTTGTGCTTCCAAGGAAGATAGCATGTTTGTTTTTATCACTTGTATGATTGTTTGTTTCCTTCAACTCTTTTACTTGCTACTCAGCCTTGCTAGACAAAAACCTGTACTGAGAGGGAATTCTTCTCGTGCATCCAATCCTTAAACCAAACCTATGCCATTTGTGTCCACCATACCTACCTATTAGCACTATTGCTATTCCAAGTAAATTCTTGTTTTTATCTACCTTCCAAATTAAACTTGTTATGTGAAAATTAGTGATTAAAGCTCCCACGAACTTGATGGCACACTTTACTTTCTTGCACTTAATAAACTTGAACCATTGTACCCATCTATGTTGTGTATATGCTTGCGCTTTGTAAGTTGTGAATTAGCAGAACCATGTTGTCATGGGGAACGCTTTCAACATTGCACCGGCACTTTGTACCTAGTTGATATCATGTTCTTTTGTCTATGGATGTCGTCGGTGTGAAATGAAAGGGGAGCTTGTAAGTCCATGGAGTTATGCATGTGTGTTAGAGGAACGCCTGGGCCGCCGGTCTAATCCATGCTGTCATGGTGGAAACCTGCAGCGTAACCATAATGAGCATCTATGAAGCATTCTTCTTATAAAAAAAGAGATAGAGATTGAGAAAAAGAAAAAAAAAGATGAGAAAAGAGGAAAGAGAGAAAAAAGCACCATATTCCCATGGTAAATAAGAAGATTGCTGAGATGCTCGTTGTCTGCTTGCCTTGTCATTTTGATACGGGGATTCTTCCATATCATCGGGCAAGGGGTACCCCGTTGGCGGTTCTCCATGATACACATGTGCTTACTATGACAAGAACTTACCGGTGACTAAACTTGAGTAGCATGAGGAGCGACCCTCGTATTCAAGGGACATGAGATTTTCAACTTACAACTTGTCAAGCATATCCTCGTATTTGATCACTTTAACCTTAATCACCTAAAGATGCCTATGATAGGGGCAATGAGAGCTGAAAGCTAATAAGTATCATAATTTTTGGGATCTATTTATGAAACTTGAAATCCCTGCTTCCCTCTGCGAAGGGCCTTTCTTTTACTTTTTAGTTGAGTTAGTAAACCTATTCATTTCTATCTCAGCAAGTATTTTGAGTTGTTGTGTTTCATTCATACATATTGATGATTTATTCCTTATGTGCCTTGTTTGCACTTTGCTCTTATCTTAGTGTCTACTACTTTGAAATCTATCATTGAAAATCAGTTATTTGTGAACTCCAGCAAATTGTCAACTATTCTTTGACCAAGAGCTAAGTTTGCCATTACCAATTATGATTCACTTTATGTATCTTTATTGTGTTTCCTTTACTTATTGCAAGTTAAGTTATATAATAGTGAGCTGTCTTCTATTATGATCTATGTATTGATGAATGTGATGCTTCCTGTCCGTATTCTTTTATCGACTCTTCACTCCATAAACCTGAGGCCATGTGTATTGAGCTCAGTTTCGCTTGGGGACAAGCGAAGTCTAAGCTTGGGGGGAGTTGATACGTCCATTTTGCATCACTATTCTATATCATAATTCACTGTGATTCATTGATATATTTCATATTAAGAGATGATACTTATGTTATTTCATGTGTTTTTGCATGGTTGATGACTTTTGGAGCATGGACCGCTGTAGTCAGGATTCCGATGGAAAAAGTGCTGTTTGGAGGCAAAATTCGCGAAGATTAGAAAATCCGGGAAAATACATGGAAAATCCTATTTTTCCGAAAGACGAAGGAAGCCAGAAGGGGAGGCTGGGATGGGCCACAGGGGGCCCACACCACCCCCTGGCGCTGGCCAGCCTAGGCCGCGCCACCAGGTGGTGTGGCCGCCCTGGCCTACCCCTGGCTCTCCCCTATGGCGTATATTATCCTCCTGAAACCCTAAGACTCGGGGAGCAACCACATAAAGATTCCGCCACCTCTGCGGGGTAGAAAACACCGAGAGAGAACGATCTCTCTGGCAGATAGAATTCTGCCGGGGGAATTCCTTCCCGGAGAGGGGAGATCATCGCCATCAACACCACCATCAAGCTGGACTTCATCGAGATCATCATCACCACCATCATCTCCACCATCACCCTCATCACCATCTCCATACCGCTGTAACAATTGGGTTTAATCTTGCATAGTTCTTAGGGGAAACTTTCCCGGTGTTGATTACTCTTTGTAGTTGATGCTATTGAGTGGAACCATTGAATTATTGTTTATGTTCAGATTGTTATACATCATTATTCCATCTCTGATCATGATCCATATGATGTCTTGTGAGTAGTTCATTTTGTTCTTGAGGACATGGGAGAAGTCATGTTGTTAGTAGTGTAATTGTGTTGAGAAAGATTCAATAGTTTGATATTTAAGTTGTGGTGTACTTCTTCTAGTGGTGTCATGTGAACATCGACTACATGACACTTCACCTATATGGGCCTAGGGGAATGCATTGTGTATTTGGCTACTAATCGTAGGGTTTGCCGGAGTGACAGAAGCCAGAACCCCCGTTAGGAAACCATTGCACAAGGGACGTCGGGGTCTTAGAGTTTAAAGCTGTGGTTAGGTTTCTACCTTAATTACTTTATTGTACTTGCGAATGCTTGCAAGGATTATAATCACAAGTATGTATTAGTCCTAGGAAGGTCGGTACATTAGCACAGGTTCACCCACACAACACTTAGCAAACTAAAGAAGATTAATCAACTATATGAAGCGAAAGCACTTGACGGTATTCCCGTGTGTCCTCGAGAATGTTTGGTCATCTTAAGTAATACAACCGGCTTGTCCTTTGATGAATAAAAGATTGGGCCACTTGCTGCATTTATTCTTATTGTCTTTTATTTACTCGTACTTTATTTACTTGCATTATCAAAACCCCATAAAAATCCGTTTGCTAAGTATTTACAGAGAATTCCTGCTCCTAGCCACTAGCCAGCACCTTCTGCTCCTCGTTGGGTTCGACACTCTTACTTATCAAAAATACTGCGATACACCCCCTATACTTGTGGGTCATCAAGCAGCACCAGACCACTCTCCCCCTTAGCCGTTTTGCACCAGTGCGCCACCGCCCGAAGCCACACTCGCCGGCCGACCGTGGACAGAGCGACAGAGGCCATGCTGCCCTCCCCCACGACGTGCACTAGACATGCCACCATCCACCGCCACCCCCTGTCCAAGCCTCGACCACAGCCAGGCCCTGGACCACCCCAGTGATGCCGCGCCCAGTCTCTCTGCGTCGTGCCGAGAACACGCCAGAGCGCCACACCCGAACGGCTCGCACAGACCGCGCCTCGCTCTTTCCGCGCACGCGCACACTCGCCATGATCACCACCACCTCCCAAACACCCCTGTTCGCCGCCATGTGACCCGTAGCTCCCGTGCGACGTCTTGAACAACAACGCTCCCGCGCAGAGCATCACACACGCCCAACCAACCTAGATCGCCCCATGTCGCGCCATTACACCAGTGATGATCACCAGGGAACACCGCACCGCCCCTACCCTCAGCCGCGCCGCTAGCCGCCTGTATCACCGTCACTGATGAGCCCGAGCCCATCCCACTCAGTCCCCTCGCCGTTGTATAAATAGAGACCCCTCTGCCTCCATTCTCCACACCAACACACTCCCCACTCCTCACTGAGCTTCCCACACTTCTTCTCAGAGCAAGGCGAGCTTTGCTTCGCCGGAATTTGGCAGGATCCCGCCGCTGCAGGAGGAGAAGGGTGTCATCAATTGGAGCCGCCCTAGGAGCTACCGCGACCACCGTTCGAACCGCCGTCGTCGACCCCATCGTTCGCCACCATCGCCGACCCTAGCTGGAGCCCAAGTGAGCCTCACCAGACCCCCACCACCATGTTAGGTTTAATTCCTTGCCGGAGCTATTCGTCAGAGATGACGAATCACAGTCGGTGGATCGTCTTTTAATCATAGGGCCTAGAATGCAAGATACTGTTTCGGTTAGTTTAAGTCGCTGACTAGTGGGTCCGTGTTGTCAGCAGCCCGCTGCGCTGTGCTGTGCAGATTGGGCTGGCCCATTTAGTTTCCTGCGCAGGCCTGTAGATTCAAATTAGTATTTTCCAATTTAGTTAAAACCACATTCTGTCAGTAGATTCAAAAATCAATTCAGAGAGATTCCCTGAACCAAATTGCATGATTCCAATTTTGTTAGAAAGATATTTAAATCATCTATCCAAGCCCATTGGATTCAAATCAATTGGAGTTAGAGATCACCTATACCAAAAATAATAAGACAGAGACTTTTTCAAATTCAAACATTTTTCAAAAATCGATCATCAATGCTTTTGAGTTGATTCCAACTCTCAAAAATCACATTTGATAAGATCTATCTGAATATGTAAAAATATTTAGGTTTGCATGCAGTTACATTGGACTAGTACCAAAATAATGCTATATAGGCATTTTGTAGTCACTTTAATTCTATTAAATGATAATCTTAAACTTTACAATATATGACCAACACTTTAAATCACATTCCCATGTATTAGAATATGTGCATGTGTCAACATGATCCCATATTTTAATTGGAGAATATTAAATCTTAAGTATTTTCAATGAGTAGAAACTACTTTTCTAAAATAAGATAAATAAGATTAAGCCTTTAATTCATGTGATGTTTGTGATGATGCTAGATCATCAAGTGTGAGCCTTAGTGTGCTAAATAGAAATAGTTAAGTATTGTTTGGTGATTGTGTACCCCGTATTCATTTATAGACGATAGTACCGACCCGGGATACGAGGAGGAGGAGTACTACCAAGAAGAAGAAGAAGAAAACTTCAACCACTACTCTACTCAAGACAAGCCATCACTATGCAAGCTAACACTTGCAAGTTTCTTAACTATGCAAGCCATCACTAATTGCAAGATAACCTAAGCAAGATGCATTAGGCATGCTTTGGTTATACAACTTTGATTATACCAATCCCAAGTTTTACTTGCAAGCTTTATCCTTCTACTTTACCAAAGTTCTTTACTTTTAGTTAGTGCTTTGTAAGCATTGGAAAATTTAGTATAGATAGCATAAAGAGTATAAAACTAGGCCTATACTTAGATGTCATTCCATGGCATGAGATTGGAGATTAGCACCCCTCATTAGTGAACACTCTCAACTTTAGTGGCTAGTACTAAGCATAAAAGTTGATCACTTTAGATGGGAATACTTGGTGAAAAAGGATTATGAAAACCTTGGAATGATGCTTCATTCTATTGAAATGTTTTGACATGTGTTATGGACACAAAAGGATTTGATGATGAAAATTATTGAGGCATGAGCCTTATCCTTTATAAAAACTGATGGTTGGGTTCGGATGCGATACCATTCCAATTTTACCATATAACCACAATACCTGAATTGGGTAGGGCTTAACTGGAAGTTTATATGCATTAGTATGGGTTCCCTCGCGGAAGAGGTTTGAGCTGAGGCTACCTCGTGAGTGTGATGTCCACCTATGCAGTGCCCAGGATGGCAGAGGGCCATGGCTGGGAGGCAATCCCATAGGGGGGTGCCTATACTAGAGTGTGTAATTGGAAGGTTATGATTGATTATCCACATACTAAGTATGATGATTCAGGGTTATCCCTAACGGATGTATCGAATTTTGTGGTGAAAGTGTACCACCTCTACAGAGTGTCAAACTATTCGAATAGTCGCGTTCGCGGTCATGGACAGTTGGAGTGGCCATACTATTCCGTCGTCAGATGTTTTCAAAATGACTTGTGAATTGAACTATGATTTTGACTTGACCACAATAGGGTTGTGGATATGAAAAATAGGTTCCCACTTAAGTGATTTAGAACATTAACTTAGTTTTCTTTACTTCTAAACTCAGTTTATATAAATCTGGCTTTTTACAAATAAACCTAGAGCTTAAGAGTCCTACTAGAACTACCTGACTTGTTAGTGATAGTTTGCGAGTACTTAAAGAGTACTCATGGCTTTGTCCCTGGCTATTCCCTTGGCCAGACTATGAGGAGGACTATCAGGATGATGGACAGCAGGACGTCTATGACAACTAGGATCATCTCCCATCGTTAGCATTGCCTGTGACTTTGAAGATGGAGCCCCTACTATGTTTCTTTTCTGCTGCTTGATTTGTATTAAGACTGGATCATGAGATCCTTTATTTATTTGTATGACCTTATTATGGTTTGTAATGGATGATGTACTGTGATATCTAATCTGTTATGTCTCGCAAAAAGGTAATCCTGGGATTGCAAGGTATGGCATAACAGGCATCTAGGATTAAAAATCCGGGTGTTGACACTTTGTGTACCACGAGCTGCGGCGGGCTGCTTTGGACAGGATGACTCCCACTTTCTGCGTGTATGTTCAAAATCTGCTCAACAAGGTTGTGCCTTCTGGTGTGATGGCTGGTGAGCGTATGGAATAGGAGCAGCTTACCCTTTCTCTTCGTGGTCTGTCTCCTGAGGTTCTTGTGATGAGGCCCCCCGAGCAGTGCACCCAGGTTGTTCATGTTACTCAGCCTCACTTTGCTACTAGGGCTGGTTCTCATCGTCCTGTTGGAGAGTCTTCCTCCTCTCGTCCCAGGCACAAGGGCTGCCACATTCTTCAAGCGGTTGTTTCAGATGTGTCGCTCGTCCTATGATGTGAGCCACAATGCTCTTGAGATGAGCCAAGAGACTCAGCGCAGGCACAATGAGTTTCTCGCGACCCAGAATGTCACTCCTCCTCCGGATGGTCCCGAGATGACTCCAGTTCCTTATGTCAACTATGAGATGCTGCCACTTGATGATGCTATGCTCTTTGGCTACTTTCTCGGTCAGTATCCTCCGGTTGGCCCTAGTGGTTCCTCTGATGCTCCTCCCAGTTCTGATGATGATGAGGATGATGATGAAGAGGAGATCCATGAAGACGAAGATGCCCTTGTTCCTCCTCCTCCGCCTCCTACGTTCTTCTAGTTGGGTTCCATTAGCATCACTCTACTCCTCTTCCTTTTTGGTGTTTCGCTGCCAATGGGGTAGAAGAGTAGAGTTCATTTAGGTCTACGGGTTCCTTGCTGGGGTTTTTCGGGGTTCGTCGTTTGCACAATACCCTTTGCTTTATCTTTGCTTCTTATGGCATTGTGATAACCATTTGCTTTCGTGTTGGAACTATTTGCTTTACTTTCGTATGTTGGACAAGCGTGTGCTATGTGTGTGAACCATGGATATGTCTATTATGCTATGACTATGTGTACTTCTATTTTTTGTCTAGCTTTGCGTAGATATACATGCTCTATATCTTGTCATATTTTGCTTGCTTCCATAAAGACATGTGGGAAGCTCTCCATACACTATTTAGGTGAACCTTGCATTCAAACACAAATTCAACTGAGTGCATACTTTATGGGGGAGCTCACATATGCCTCTATGGAACTCCGTGGTTTATAGCTCTCTATTATATCCTTGTGAACTCTAGCTCGGTTTGTCATCACCAACCAAAAAGGGGGAGATTGAAAGGGTAGTTTACACTATACTGTTTTTGGTTGACAATGACACCGTAGTTAGAGTGGACTAATGCTACCTACTAGTGTCTTAAACAGGTTTTAGTCCGCCGGTATGTTGGAAGATCATCGGAGACCCCCCATTTCGATAACGAACAGAAGTGCCAGAGTTTTGCCTTTTATATGTATCTTGAGTCTTTAGGAACACCACAATATTAAGAGGGGTTATCTCGATGAGCTTGTTGGGGATGAATTTCTAAGCCTTATACACATCCAATACACCCACTAGTTCCATCACCAAAGAGAGAGGAGAGACAAATCTACGTTTCATAGCATCTCTGCCAAGTTCGGTGTATAGGCCGGTTGAACCGGCTCCCAGATCGGGCGGTCCGGTACCAGCACCGGAAAACCGAATCCAAACTAGGAATATCGGTTTGTTATACCGAGTCTATCCGAGGCTCACGTACTAGGAGCATCCCGGTTTGGATTTCGGTCTTCCGGGCTGTATACCAGGTGGTTCGGTGTGTGGGCCGGTCCAACCGAACTTGAAACCGGACTTCGTAGAAAATGCCCTAAACGGCTAGATTTCTCCCTTGGGTATAAATACCTCTTCTTCCACCTTGAGGAGGTTAGGCATTCAGTTCATATTTCATTCTTGAAGCTCTCTCTCTCTCCCCCATTGTTGAAACACAATTTCTTGAGGATCTCCCATTCTACCGAACCAAACTCAAATCCCTTTGGTAGAAAGCAAGAGGAGGTCCCGATCTACGTTTCCACCAAGCCAAAGTTCATTCCCCCTTGAGTTCATCGATTTAGCTTGTTACTCTTGGGTTTGTGGGAAACCCTAGGCGGCTAGGGTTGCCCGGAGGCATTCAGCTTGTGATTTGCTCCGTGGAAAGTTTGTGAGGGTTTGGAGACTACCTTAAAAGTCTACCACGAGTAAGTGAGATATTCCTTCATGGGATAGCCTTGGATTAGAAGGTGAGCCTTCGTGGCATTGGAGAATCTTCGTGGAACCTCACACCTCTCCAACGTGACGTGACCCCCTTCCCAAAGGTGGTGAACACGGGAATACATCTTCGTCTCTGTGTTCTTTGGTTATTCCTTAACCACTCTCTTACTTGTGTTGTTTACTTTGTGATAGCCTTTGTGCTTGAAGTATCTTGTATCATCATCTAGGTTGCCGCACCTAGTTTGCATTTAGGCACACTTATATTCCGCAAAGCCTAAAACTTGCAAAAGATTGTAAAGAATTTTGTAGAAATCTATTCACCCCCACCTCTAGGTAAACCATCTTACACTTTCAGTGTGGCAGCACCGAACGCTACCGGTATTCTTATACTACTAAGATCATGCTACCAATGCCCGCGTTGACCCGCTCCGACCCAGCCACTTTTGATCCCTCTCGCATCACATCGCGCGCCGCCCCTTCCTTCTCCTCTCCTCAACCTCACGCCACTAGACGCCATCGCATCACCAACCACCACCCCCCGGCACCCGCCATGCTGCAACAACCCTCCACCTCTCCCCATCTCCAACCTGAGACGCCTGCCTCCGCCTCTGCCCGCCTGCTAGCCGCATTGGCCCTCCTCCTCTCTGGCCCCCTTTTCCAATCCGAGCTGCCCGTCGCCACCACCGCTGCATTGCATCGGCCTTCGTCCTCTTCACCCCCTTCTCCAACCCGACCGCCCGCCGCTGCCACACCAACCGCCTCCGACCATCCTTCTAACCCGCCATCACGCTGCATTGACCGAGGTGAGGCCTCCGGACACTTCTTCCTCCTTTTTTACATGTTTAGATGATTTTAGGAGAATGGATTTTGTGCTTGTACACATGGATACAAGACCAATCTGTCCGTTCGTTCAGGCTCCAAGATCTATGCCCACTACACATCCAAATAATTTGTGATTTTCGTTCCGATTTATTCTGTCACACCTTAGATGTCGGTTTCCATCTTTTCCGCCGCGCAACACGCATTTTCGCAGCCTACCTCTGTCTCGTAGGAAAGCTGACTTTCTGAGAGTACCTAGGCATTGTTTTCTTCTCTAACCCCGAGCTCCTTCTGTCTTCCGGCGAGAACTGCCGTCCCCACCCAAGACCACCGCCACGCTTGCCTCTGTCACGCATCCTCGGTGCTAGGACACGCGCCAGGGCCCTCCTCCCTCGTCCGCCGGTGCCGGTGATGTGGCTGTTGTGCGTGCCGACTGTGACCAGGCCCTCACGTACCTCCAGCGTGGCAACCAGCCCAAGGCGCTGCGACTCATCAAGGAGGCCCTCGCGTGCCACGGTGAGGGATCGCCGCTCCTCCTCCGCGCGCTTGGCACCGTGCACACCCGTACCGCCGCCGTCCTGACCGACCTCGCCGTACGCGCGCGCCACCACCGGGAGGCGCTCTAGGCCGCCCGCCACGCCGTCGAGCTCGCGCCGGACTCCCTCGACCTCGCCCACTTCCACGCCATGATCCTCTACGAAACCGCCTCCGACAGCCGCGCCTACGAGGAGGTCATCGACGAGTGCGAGCCCGGGCTCAAAATCGATGTGCCCTCCGACCCGGTGACCCACTCCCTCCACCTCCCGGCCCCCGAGACCGAGGAGCTCAGTGTTGAGTTGCGCGGCCTGAACCAGAAGAACAATATGGTGTCCATATCCGCGTGGGTCAAGAGCCTAGGCGGCGACGGGAACGTCACGGCCATTCACACCTCCCTCGACAGCGGGTGATGCGTCGCGCACGGGGGCGCCGTGCACGTCTACAACTGGTTGCTCGTCGAGCACCGCCCCAGGTCAACGACGTCGCCTAACTCGACGCCGCCATGCTCCTCATCGCCGTGCGCGAGTGGCTCGGCTTGAGAATCTTGACCCTTTTGGGCATGTTGCTACAGTCACATCTCTCCTTTGCTAACTTTCCAAAAATGCAAAAATAAGAAAAAAGTAATTTCTTCATAACACCTTTTTCTTGGATCTCAAAACAACTTTTGCCAATGAATGGACCAGATAGGTCATGTACCCATGTGTACAAGCACAAATGTATTTCCTTTCTTAATTAGAGTAGTATTTTATAATAAAACTAAATTGCTATTTAAGGTAGCAAAATAAAATCTTCCAAATTAAAATGCTTATTCTTAAAAAGAATATTAATAAAATAATAATAAGGGTTAAAAATAAATAAAAGTTCAGTTTTTAACTCTGTTACTGATATATTATATTAGAAAAATAAGAAATATAATATTTACAAAATGTTAAGAAATATTATTTAAATAACTTTCTTGATTGCATAAAGAAATTCAAGAAATTTATATTATGGGTAAAACACACAAACAAGATAAATAATAAATGATGCATTGCATTACTATGCATATTCATTCTTGCTTCTTTAAATATTGTCCTTACCGAGCAATAATGGTGTTTTGTAGAAATAGAAGCTCAAGATCGAGTGCAAGCATCCGACTTCACTACCTTGCAATCACAAGGCAAGTTCATCACTTGCTCATGTCCTTTCAAGAGTCTTTACGAAAGTATTTGAAAATCGTGCGTTATCACCTATGTTATAAAAGAGACAGAAAATAAATATTTTCCCAGACAAATGAAGTGCTATTATCATCCTAAGTGATGATAAATACTAAGAATGACAATGGAATCTAGAATTCTAGTTGCCGAACAACTAGGGCTTAACAACCCATGACATTAGTGATTCTAGTGCCGTATAATACGCGTTAACCATGAGATTTGGAATGGGACGAAGAAGTCTGATGTATCTTCTTCCTATCGCATGTATCCGGATGCGCAGGTCGTGGTTGTTATCCTCATAGCATGCATTAATTAGTAATCCGTAGAGGATATGCAGCATATGGGTGGGAACCCTCAATGTCCCATGATAGTTCTGGCATTTGAATGGTTTGTACCAACCATTGCCGTAATTAAAGGTGTGGGCATGGCATACACCAAGGAGAAATGTGGGGTCGCGAAGGTGGCAGTGATTGGCTTGGATCACCTACTGGACCCTACATCACGGAATTGTGGACGGGAAAGTACGCCCGGTTGTGCAACAAGGAGTTGATCTTTCATGGTTAAAGCAACACACCTCTGCAGAGTGTAAGAAATGTAACTTGTTACTCCCTATTCAGGGAAGGAGCTACGAACGCGGCAGGAAAGGAACCCCACGAAAGTTCTGGTCCACCTGTGAAGGCTGATGGGCATAATTTTTATAATAAAAACAATTTTTGAAGAAATGTTTATGAAAACTGCATTGTGCCAAGGACTGATAGTCCGAGGTGGTAGATAGTGCATCAAACTTCCCACCTTGCATATAATGAACTTGCTGGGTAACGTTTTTACTCATTCTTTCCTTTGATCCCCTGCTTAGACTCTGAGGAGCCAGAAGACACTCCGATGTACACAGCTGAAGGGAAATAGGATGTCTACTATGAGGAGCCAGACCTATCCGGAGGAGTAGACGGGGTGGACTATGAAATACGCTATGGAGTGGACGGCAACGAGTCTGAGTAGTTGCCTTAGTTATTAGTGAACCAATTGAGCCGAGAAGCATAAACTTTATATAATAAGTTGTTGAGCTCAATTCGGAGTATAAGTTTGAAACTTTGAATCTTCTGTTGAAATTGTTTAAGTTGGTTTCTAAGTTTGAAATCACTTGAAGTATCGAAATTCTGGTATTGCAATAATAACGAAGTGTTTATGTTTGTAATATGGACCCGCAATCCTTTCTGTTATACCACTCTGAGGGATGTGATATTTACAGAACGGTGATCTGTGGATGTCATGTCAAAGACTATAGTGTACTACACATGCAGTGGTATGCTGGGTCACCACAGCTGGTATCAAAGCAATTGCTTTGACCTTAGGTTGGAAACCTAGTAAAGGGTATTACCTGTAGGAGTCTAGGAGCAACAGTAAAGAGTTCTCTAGATTATATGATGAATATTCAATTGGGAATATTTCATTATATCTTTTAGTGCGATAATCCTTTATTATGATGCATCATTATAATTAATGGTTACTAATTATGAATATTTTGTCAGTGAAAATGGCACCAAAGTTTCCAAAATAGACTTTGGTAAGGAAAGAAAAGACTCTCGATGATTATCAGGGGACTTTAACTGAACAACTTCGACAACTTCTGAGGGTTTTTGGTTGTACAACTACTATTCCAATTAGTACCTTGACATACCATGATGGGCGAATGTTAGCCAAATATCATGTTAGTATCCATCTACCAGAAAAGCTTGGTTTATATCATGATTTACCTATGGGTGGAGGTAGAAGTCACCTAGCAGAATATCATGTTGTTGTTGTTGTTCTGGAGGCGATATCCAATATTCGGGAGCACAAAGCCCAAGAGTTAGCTGGAAGCACATTCACTGTGATTCCTCATGACTCTATAGACATGGAGCCAGTCCCGGATCATCTTACTTTAGTAAAGAAGCATCATAAATTAGCTTCCAAGTTTATGGATCAGTATCGACTGATAGTTGGGTCTTTGTTCAAGACACATCAGGTTATTGTGGAGGATAAGAATGATATGCTAGAGGATTTAACTAATCCTGAACAAATGGAGAAGTTGGTATATCAACTAGAGAACGAAGCAGTGGGCAGGGTTAGCCCAAATTTTAAGGATATACCTATAGATCCAGCATCTTTTACACCATATCCTTATTCACCTATGCCAGAACCCACCAGATATCCGGATGTGGGTACTAGTTATCCAGTACCACAGAATTCTCGGGGAACCAAGGATTCAGAACTACCTATTGGAAACTCTGAAGTATGGAGGTATGGGTCAATGGATGGATCTACTAGAAATCCTATTCACGTAGAGGATTCTATTGGCAATACCGGGCAAACTAGTCGGGTGGGAGTGAGGTCTTATTCTGTTGATGGAAGGGATGTTCACATGGAGGATGTAGAGTCCGATGAGGAAGATCCTAAAGAAATGGTGTTCTAGTCACCGGAACATTATCCTACCCCAGATAACATGCACTATCCAATTATAGCTGAGGACTATCGTACCCAGCAGAGTACTTGGGGAGCACTGGAAGCGATATATTCTGTTGATTACTCTGGAGCCGGGATGTAGGAGGCGCTTGAAGAAGATAGTGAAGAGGGTGTTTCTGAAGATACCTCGGATGGGTTAGAAGGTATGGACACACTTTAGCTAGATGACGTGTCAAGTCAGGATACTTCTGATACTGAGTATCGTTCATCGAAGAGGCAAGTCGTTCCACAGACAGTGCGTCGTACTTCACATCAGCATGGTTGTACTCTGGGTATGTACGATGAACGTCGCAACTTCTGAGGAGCGTGACCACTTGAGGTGGAGTATCCTAAGTTGGGTAATGCATATGGTAGAGTTTGAGAGCTTGATGTAATTAAATAAGTGAGGTAGCGCTCATATGGAGAAGTGGCACTTGTATAATATGGGTTGCAATGTACTGTACCACCTATATTAATGTAATGTATATTATGTGTGTGCATATTTGGTTCTTATTTGGATCTTGATTTCCATTGTGTGACTAGTTCTAGACATGAAGTTGAGCTCAAAAATCATGGCATGATGTAATTATGAGTTTTGCTTTATGTACAGAACTAGGGGGTTATGGAAATGGGTGTAGAAGAGGAGACTGAATGATGTCTACGCAAGCTTCTATTCTTGTAGACAGTGTTGGATCTCCAAGTGCAGAGGTTTGTAGAATAGCAGCAAGTTTCCCTTAAGTGGATCACCCAAGGTTTATCAAACTCAGGGAGGAAGTGGTCAAAGGTATCCCTCTCAAGCAACCCTGCAATCAAGATACAAGAAGTCTCTTGTGTCCCCAACACACCCAATACACTTGTTAGGTGTATAGGTGCACTAGTTCGGAGAAGAGATAGTGAAATACAAGTAATATGGATGATTATACGTGGTAATTGCAATCTGAAATAAGAGTGGCAGCAAGCAAACATGTAACAGAACTGACTGTAAACGGTGTTTCAATGCTTAGAAACAAGGCCTAGGGATCATACTTTCACTAGTGGACACTCTCATATAAATATCTTCTCTTCATGATGCTACCCTGAACTACTCTCCGGTTGGACGATGTAGGGCTATAACAGAACACCTTAAAGTTCGCATTCCCCATCTAGATAACCCGTCACTATCACCTTGAGTGCTAGATGGTTCCAACAAACACAACAATATCATAGAGACATCCAACTCAAATTATACTCATGATAAGTATTTATGTAACCTTAGCCAAAGTGCCACACAATGTGCACACTATAAACTTCACACACGTGGGGATAAACAGAGATTAATTAAAGCACTTGAGTAGCATAATAAATCCTAGATTACAAAGCTCATGATCTCAATAAGATCACGCATAGAGAGAGAGAGGTGAACACATAGCTACTTGTAGAACCCTTAGCCTCGAGAGAGAACTACTCCCTCCTCATCATGGGAGTCAGCAACGGTGACGGAGATAGCGGTGGAGTCGATGGAGATGGATCCAGGGGCACTTCCCCGTCCCGGTATGATGCCGGAACAGAGACTTCTGTCCCCCGAATCTCCTCTTCCGTGGTGGCGGTGCTGCGGAACTTTTCATGGAATTCTGATCTGGTGTCTAGGGTTTTCGTCCTGGGGGAATATATATAGGCTAAGAGGCAATGCCAGAGGTGGGCCAGGGTGGCCATACCATCTGGTGGTGTTGCTAGGGGAGACTCGCGCTAGGGGGTGGTGTGGGCCCCCTGTGGCCCATCTCCACTCCTCCTTCTGGCCTCCTTCGTCTTCTGGAAAAATAGGAACTTCGGCTTTTGTTTCGTCCAATTCCAAGAATATTTTTTTGCTAGCTTTTCTGAAACCAAAAATAGCAGAAAACAGGCAACTGGCACTATGACATCTTGTCAATAGGTTAGTTCCAGAAAATGTATAAAAATACCTCAAAGTATAAACAAAACATAAGAAAGTTGATATAAAACAAGCATGGAGCATTAAAAATTATAGATACGTTTACGATGTATCAAGCATCCCCAAGCTTAACTCCTGCTCCTCCTTGAGTAGGTAAGTGATAAAAAGAATAATTTTTGAGGTGACATGCACCAACACAATCTTGATCAAAGTATTGTAAAACATTGATAGATGTGATCATAGTACTCTAAACATAAGCATGAAAGATAGAGTTCTGACAATAAGACATAGCAACTATATTGTAACATGAAAAGGTACAAAAAAAAGATCATGAATAACAATGCATTGAAAGTCATTTGTTTGTTTCACATATAGAAAACATAATAGGAGTGGTATTCAGCTTGTCCCTCATGGTGTAGCAAAACATAAATGCATAGGACACCTTCAAAGTTCATAAGGGTGAATAGATATAAATAATTTAAGAGCAAGCAATATCAAAGTTATGAATTAATCAACAAGTTTTGGGACAATGCACATTAAACTAAGAATGACCACTATGCTCTCTCAATAGGTGCATAAAGATAGAAGATGGAGACTCAACATAAAAGAAAAATAAAGGCCGTTCACAAAGGGAAGCAGAGATTCAAGTTTCGTAAAGAGCTTCCAAAAATTATGGTACTTATTAGCTTTCAGCTCTCAGTGCCCCTATCATAAGCATCTTGAGGTGATTAAGGTTAAAGTGACACAAATATGAAGATATGCTTGACAAGTTATAAGTTCAAAATCTCATGCCCCTTGCTTATGAGTACCGAATCTCATGATACTCAACTTTAGTCACAAGTAAGTCCTTGTCATTGTAAGTACATGTGTATCATAGAGAACCGCCAACGGGGTACCCCTTGCCCCATGATACAGGAGCTATCCAATGTCAAAATGACAAGGCAACAGACAATGAGCATCTCAGCGATCTTTTTATTTTCTATTTGCATAGATTTTTATTGAGGATACTTCATAGAATGCTCACTATGGTTATGCTACAAGTTTCCACCATGATTAGGCATGGCTTAGGCTAGCCGCCCAGGCGTTTCTCTAACACACATACAAACTCCATGAGCTTACAAGCTCCCCTTTTATTTCACACCGCCGGGATCCATAAGCAAAAGAACATGATATCAACAGAGTAATAAGTGCAGTGTTGAAAGTGTTCCTCATGATAGCATGGTTCTGCTAATTCACAACTTATAAAGTGCAAGCAAATAAGCAACATAGATGGACATAGTGGTTCAAGTTTATTAAGTGCAAGAAAGTAAAGTGTGCCATCAAGTTTGTGAGAGCTTTAATCACTAATTTTCATATAACAAGTTTAATTTGGAAGGTAGATAAAAGCATGAATATACTTGGAATGGTGTAACACAACATGTATAGGAATTTATAGTGGACTCTTTGGAATAACTTGGTTTTATTGGGAGTTGGATGCATGAGTATAACTCATACTTGGTACAAGTGGAGGCTAGCAAAAGACTGGGAGCGACCAACCAAGAGAGCAATAATGGCCATAATCATGCAAAGCGACAAAACATTATTAATTAAAGCATCAAGTGATATTACAAGTCAAAAACTAAATGATCATAGAGGCTAACATGACTGGTTCATAGTCTTAACATGGTGAAAGCATGTGCCAAGTCAACCCAAATAAAGCATCAAAGGAGAATACCACAATATTATGCTTTTGTATGCTAAAACAACGCATTATTCTTTCAAGGCACATTAAGCAATCTCAATTGTTTGAAACAAGTCATGCTACAACAATAATCACTAAGCATATAGTCAAAGCAACATCTAGCATGACATGATAAAGTCTAAGCCATAGTCAAAACAAGCTTCCTTTTGTACCACTATAAGCATGAAAATTCCTACTCTTTTCCAACACCAATCGACTTATTTGAAACAACTCTCAAAGATAATAATCAATAAAGACCAGAGAGCATGTCTCACCCATCTACAAAGAAGAACTAAAAATTCTAAGCCAAAAGAATAAGAAAACTAAAGCTAAACGTAGTGCTAGCAAAGGAGAACACTCACAGAACAATAAGAGTGAAAACTAGAGTGTTCTAGGCAATGAATGACGGGGTGTGTCTCTCTCCAAAAGAAGTGTGTTGGGATCCAACCAACTTATTACGGCAAAGAAAGCAAAAGAAAACTAAAAAAAATGCTCCAAGAACAACACATAGTGCATAAGGTAATAAAAATAAAGTGTCTTGAAAGAAGACCTGAGATTATTGATGAAGAAGGGGATGCCTTGAGCATCCCCAAGCTTTGATGCTTGTACTTCTTGAATATTTCTTGGGGTGACACAGGTGGCATCCCAAGCTTGAGCTTTTGTCCATACTTCATCTCATCACATCATTCTCTCCCTACACTTGAAAACTTCCTTCATACAAAACTTCACACAATCTTCATTAGCAACATTAGTGTATTCAAAATAATAATCCTTTGGGTTCAGTTTCAACTCAAGTAAATCATCCATTAAAACATAATCTGCTGTAGCAATTTCTTTTAAAAGCTCAAGTGAAGAGAACTCAAAAAGAAACCGATTAAGAGGCAAATGCAAATAATGGCAGAAATCTGTCAAAACAGACCAGCAGGTAAAGACCAATTTTTTCAAAAATATTCTGTTGCTCAAATTGAAAAGTGCAAAACTAAAAAAAGTTGGGTAATAACCTGGGTCATAAGCACAAACAATTACAGCTCAATCTGACATACTGAGATTTTTCACGATTTTTTACAGTTACGCATAGAAATCTGTTTCGGGACAGCGACTTCCCCATATCTTACTTCCCTCTCATTAGAGGTTATTCTTGCCACAAAAACCACACAAAAAGGATAAGGAGAGGTTATTACTGAGGAAATAACTTCCAAGTCTCAACAAAACAAAAATAAACTAAAAGTAAAAATATAGTGGGTTGTCTCCCAAAAGCTCTTTCTTTATAGTCATTAAGGTAGGCATGATAATTTCGATGATGCTCACATAAGAAATATGAATTGAAGTAAAAGAGAGCATCAAGAAGCAAATATGGAACAAATTTAAGTCTAACCCACTTCCTATGAAAAATAATCTTGTAAAGAAACAAGTCATGAAAGCACAAAGCATCAAGCATAGGAAAGCAAAACAAGTGCAACTTCAAAAATTTCAACATAAAGAGGGGAAACTTAATATTCTTGAGATACATAAAACCATGTTTCCCTCTATCATAATAACTTTCAGTAGCATCCTGAATAAAATTAACAATATAACTATCACATAAAACATTCTTATCATGAGCCACACGCATATAATCATTATTACTCTCCACATAAGCATAGTTATTCTTATTAATTATAGTGGGAGCAAATTCAACAAAATAGCTATCATTATTATTATCATCACCATAATCATCAATTATAGGAGGCATATTGTAATCATCATAAGAAATAGAATAGCTATGTTCCAAAGTGTGTTCGTTTGTAAACATATCATCATTGGAAGGAACATGGATAGCACTAATAGTACATCAATTATTAATATCAACATTTTCAGAATTTGTACCAAAGAGATTTTCAATATCAAAAGTAGTGTGCTTTTCCCAATCATGATCACTACTATAGGTAACAGGCATAAGAACATCATCGAGTTCAGACTCATCAAAAACTATAATAGGAGCAACGTGCTTAGGGGAAAATACCGTTTCCTCCCTCCTTTTACTCCTCCTCTTCTTCTTTTTCTTCTTCTCTTTAGGAGGGAGAAGCTTGAAAGGAAGCTTCTCCATATACCCTGGTTTATTGTTAGAGATAATAGAAGAAACTTTGGAGGATTCCTCCTTTTCATTAATAAGAACAAAACACATATTAGTCCTATCATATTTTGGTAAAATCTCATCTTTTATAATATTTTGTATGTAAGTATTTGTGTGGCAATTATCAACACAATAAAGATGACAACCATGCAGGACGCTATTCATATCAAAAGCACTCATATCTACCAAAGAAGTTTTTCTTGATAACTCTTCACACCCCAAAAATAATGTAAGTTCATCATGCTGATTAGGAGTGATCATGTTATCGCAATACTATCTTGCAGTACTCATTGGATTAGAAGGGCTATTATTATGGCCTGAGAATTGAAAATTGAAATGACCCACTTGAAAGCAAAGTTCGCAAATAAAAGGATAGAGGGCACAAACTTTTTTACCAAGATCATTTAGATCCCTATACCACGTTCTAGTTTTTGCATTCATGTGGGTGATACAATATTCTTATTCAATTTGATTCTTTTCACAAGGTCTATGTACTCCACAGAAATTAACATGCTTATAATAAATAGTACTTCCAGAGGTTGGAGCATGTTTATTGCTATCATTAATAACAATTTCATTTTTCATGCAAGTGTCTTTAATAGGTTCATGATACATGTCCCATTTTTCTTTAGGAGCATTAATATGAGAAATAAAGGCTTTACAACAATTAACAAGAATTTGAGGATAAAGACCATATTTAGCACTAAGCTCTTGAAAATCAACAATTTCAGCGAAAGACTTAATGCAATCATACTCATAGTTTATACCTGGTTCTTTACCTTTGTCGCCATCCCAATCTTCAGTATTGCTTTGAATTGTTTCAAGAAGATCCCACTTAGATTTGACATCCTTACTTGTGAAGGATCCCTCTAAATAGGTATCTAGATAGTCCTTGTAATGTCCTGAAAGCCTTGCATAAAAATTAGTAATAACAATATTACTAGGGAGCTCATGAATGGGACATTTGAGAATTAGTGACTTCAATCTCCCCCATGCTTGGGCAATACTTTCTCCATCATGAGGATGAAAATTATAAATATAATTCCTATCTTTATGAATTTCATGAGGAGGATAAAATTTAGAGTAAAAGAGAGATTCAAGTTCCTTCCACTCTGAATGATGAGGATCGTCTAGTAGCTCATACCACTCCCTTGCTTTGCCCTTAAGTGATAAAGAGAATAGCTTCCTCTTAACTTGGTTCATTGAAATACCTTCACACTTGAACAACTCGCATAATTCATGTATAAAGAGTAAATGATCACCAGGATGGACAATTCCATCTCTAAAATAACAGTTATTCATAACACGTTCAATAATTTCCATAGGTATTTTAAAAGGGATGCTTTCAGTATGTGGATTTAAAATATCACAAGTATCATTAGAATTACCACATATGGGAGATAAATTATCATTAGAGCAAATTTTCTCCTTTAAAGCTGGGGAACTAAAAAGATCATTTTCATAAAAACTAACTTCCCCAAGCTTAGACGTTTCCATAGAATTAGTAACAAAGGTGTTCAAAAAATGCATACTAATAACATTTCTATTAGCATGCAAAGAAAGTTCCATGGGTTTTTAATTTTCTTTTCAGACCATTCATGTTCTACCTTAGGAAAAATACTAAAAAGCTCTCTAATTTTTGTTGTTGTTTTCGGCTAAGCCTAACTAGTGAAAGTAAAAACAAGAAACAAAAAGATATAATTGCAGAATCTAAAGGAAATAACTTCGAGCACTCACACACCAGCAACAGTACTAGAAGATAGCTTTAGTAGCCAGAGGAAGTGAGTACCTTTTACCTTACCTCCCCGGCAATGGCGCCAGAAAATAGCTTGATGTCTACGCACGCTTCTATTCTTGTAGAGAGTGTTGGGCCTCCAAGTGCAGAGGTTTGTAGAACAGCAGCAAGTTTCCCTTAAGTGTATCACCCAAGGTTTATCGAACTCAAGGAGCAAGTGGTCAAAGGTATCCCTCTCAAGCACCCTACAATCAAGATACAAGAAGTCTCTTGTGTCCCCAACACACCCAATACACTTGTCAGGTGTATAGGTGCACTAGTTCGGCGAAGAGATAGTGAAATACAAGTAATATGGATGATTATAAGTGGTAATTGTAATCTGAAATAAGAGTGGCAGCAAGCAAACATGTAACAAAACTGATTGTAAATGGTGTTTCAATGCTTAGAAACAAGGCCTAGGGATCATACTTTCACTAGTGGACACTCTCATATAAATATCTTCTCTTCATGATGCTACCCTGAACTACTCTCTCATTGTACGATGTAGGGCTATAACAGCACACCTTAAAGTTCGCATTCCCCATCTAGATAACCCCTCACTATCACCTCGAGCGCTAGATGGTTCCAACAAACACCACAATCTCATAGAGACATCCAACTCAAATTATACTCATGATAAGTATTTATGTAACCTTAGCACAAGTGCCACATGGTGTGCACACTGTCAACTTCACACACGTGGGGATAAGTAGAGATTAATTAAAGCACTTGAGTAGCATAATAAATCCTAGATTACAAAGCTCATGATCTCAATAAGATCACGCATAGAGAGAGATGAACACATATCTACTTGTAGAGCCCTTAGCCTCGAGAGAGAACTACTCCCTCCTCATCATGGGATTCAGCAACGGTGATGGAGATGGCGGTGGAGTCGATGGAGATGGATCTGGGGGCACTTCCCCGTCCCGGTACGGTGCCGGAACAGAGACTTATGTCCCCTGAATCTCCTCTTCGGTGGTGGTGGCGCTGCGGAACTTTTCATGGAATTCTGGTCTGGTGTCTAGGGTTTTCGTCCCGGGGGAATATATAGGCGAAGTGGCAATGCCAGAGGTGGGCCAGGGTGGCCACACCACCTGGTGGCATGGCCAGGGGACCCGCTCCATGGGGTGGTGTGGGCCCCCTGTGGCCCATCTCCACTCCTCCTTCTGGCCTCGTTCGTCTTCTAGAAAAATAGGAACTTTGGCTTTTGTTTCATACAATTCCGAGAATATTCCTTTTCTAGCTTTTTTGAAACCAAAAACAGCAGAAAACAGGCAACTGGCACTGCGGCATCTTGTCAATAGGTTAGTTCCAGAAAATGTATTAAAATACCTCAAAGTATAAACAAAATATAAGAAAGTTGATATAAAATGAGAATGGAGCATCAAAAATTATAGATACGTTTATGACGTATCATTGAACAAGAGCACATGGAGCGCAAAGCTAAGGGAAAGGCGGATGAAGATGCCATAATGCAGGTAGAATTACCACCACCACCAATAAGGACATTGATGGAGCAGGATTTCATGAAGTATATGCAGATGATTCAACAATCCCAGAATAAGTTCATGGAAGGATTAATGAATCGAGTTGGAAATCAGAGGGAACTTGAAGGTCGTGGTTCAACCACAACCAGGAGGAGTGTCATATATCACAATTGTAAGCTTCCGGGGCACATTAGCAGGGATTGCCAGAAGCCGGTGATCCTATGCTATGGGTGTGGCCAGAAAGGGCACATGAAGTCTGATTGTCCCAAGAAACCACCATGTGGTTGGCTTACATCATACGGTGGGCAAGCAAAAGGCGGAGGCGAATAGCCAAATAGCGGTGGAAAATATGCCAAGAACAACAATGGCAAGAGGAGCCAATCTATCGAAAAGCTAAATTGTGTAACCTTAGAGGAGGTCGATAACTCGGACCAAGCGGTGATAGGTACGCTCAACATCCTTACCAATCCCGAGAAAGTTTTATTTGATACGGGCGCAACTACTTCATTCATATCTAAACAATTTGTGATAAGTTCGGGATTAGAAGGGAAACGTTAGCAAACCCTATGACCTTAGTGACGGCCGGGCGAAATGTAGTGGTACGCCACATTAAGCTAGATCAAGTTATCTCGATCTGTGGTTGTACATATTTTGCGGACCTATATGTGATTCCATTAAAGGGAATTGCAGTAGTGCTGGGTATGGACTAGATGTCTGAACATGGAGCCCAGATTAATTGTGAAGACAAAACTATTTCAATTAAGACTCCAAGCGGAGCAAGGACAGTATATCAGGCAGATAAACATAGTCATATCATGGTAGATCTTCAATTGAAATCAATGAAGGAGGTCAAATTGGAAGATATCCCTATAGTGAAGGAATTCCAAGATGTTTTCCAGCAGAGTTACCAAGAATGCCACCTGACCGGGAAATAGAATTCACTATTGACCTGATACCTGGTACATCACCAATAGCCCAAGCACCATATAAGATGGGACCAAAAGAACTAAAAGATCTTAAAGAGCAAATTGATGACTTAGCCCGAAAAGGATTTATTCAAGAAAGTGTATCTCCATGGGGAACTCTAGTGATTTTCGTGGATAAAAGAGATGGAGGACGAAGAATGTGTGGGGATTACAAAAATTTCAACAATGTCACCATCAAGAACAAGTACCCATTGCCAAGAATTCAAGATCTATTTGACCAAGTCAAGGGAGATGGAGTATTTTCCAAGATTGATCTAAGATCAGGAAACCCTCAGATAAAAATCAAACCTGAAGATGTTCCAAAAACAGCATTTGTGTCAAGGTATGGACATCATGAGTATCTCGTCGTACCTTTTGGTTTGACCAATGCACCAGCAATATTCATGAATTTGATGAACAAAATCTTCATGCCTTACCTGGACAAGTTTGTCATAGTATTCATTGATGATATTTTGATATACTCTAAAGATAAAGAAGAGCATGTAGAGCATTTGAGAATAGCATTACAAATCCTAAGAGAACATAAGTTTTATGCCAAGTTCAGCAAGTGTGAATTCTGGTTGGACAAAGTAGAGTTTCTTGGTCATGTGATCAGTAAGGATGGAATTGTTGTAAATCTATCCAAAGTTCAATCAGTGCTGGAATGGAATGCACCCACCAATGTGAAGCAAATCTGAGGTTTCTTAGGCATGGCTAGTTATTATCGAAGATTCATTGAAGATTTTTCCAAGATAGATGGACCAAAGACCAAATTGCTAAGAAAGAATACACCATTCATATGGGATGAGAAGTGCGAAGCAAGTTTTTAGGAATTGAAAACCAGATTAACCACCACACCAATCTTAGCAGTTCCTGAAACAGGAAAGGATTACACAGTATATTGTGATGCATCCAAGAAAGGATTGGGATGTGTGATAATGCAAGATCGCAAGGTAATTTATTATGGGTCTAGACAACTCAAACCTCATGAAGTCAACTACCCAACACATGATTTGGAGTTAGCAGCAGTAGTCTTTGCTTTAAAAGGATGGAGGCATTTTCTCTATGGAGCAAGATGTGAACTATACACTGATCATAAAAGTCTCAAATATTTGTTCACTCAAAAGGAGTTGAATATGAGGTAGAAAATGTGGCTGGAGTTGATCAAGGATTATGACCTTACAATTAACTATACTCTAGGAAAGGCCAATGTAGTAGCAGATGCTTTAAGCCGGAAGAGTACGGATACTCAACCCATCAATAGAGAACTACCAAAAGAGTTGCAAATGGATTTAGAAAGGTTAGAAATACAATTTCTAAAGACAGAAGTTCGTGTAGGCTTAGCTACCATGAGGGTTATGGAAGAGAAAAGCAGTGATCTTCGTCATGAGATCTATCAACATCACCTTGATGATCCATTCATTGCTGAAGAAATCAAAAGAATTTCTGAAGGTCAAAAATCATTTTTTCATCTAGGAGATTATGGATATTTGTGGTTCCAAAACCGTCTTTGTGTACCAGATGTACCAGAGATCAGAGAGGTGATACTCCGAGAAGCACATGAGACACCATATTCAATTCATCCATGGAGTACGAAGATGTACATGGATCTTAAGGAATTATTCTGGTGGAATAGCATGAAGAGGGATATTGCAAAGTATGTATCTGAATGCCATACTTGCCAAAGGGTAAAGGCAGAACATCAAAGTCTAGCAGGACCATTACACCTTTGGAAATTCCGGAATGGAAGTGGGAAGAAATTGGTATGGATTTTATCACAGGATTACCCATGACACCAAAACGGAAGGATATGATATGGGTGATTGTGGATAGATTCACGAAAAGTGCACATTTTATTCCGGTAAATCAAAAAGACTGGCTCAAGTTCATAATGTTTTCCATGTGTCACAACTACGAAAATGTCTTAAAGTTCCCGATGATGCAATTACACATCAAGAAATTGAGTTACAAGCAGATTTGACTTATGTTGAGAAACCCTATAAAATTCTGGAAGAGAACTGCAAAAAGTTGAGAAACAGGGCAATCAAATACTGTAGGGTACAATGGGAACATCATCCGGAGCGAGAAGCCACATGGGAGAAAGAGGATGACTTAAGAGAAGCATATCCAGAACTATTCAGGTACACATCAGCAAACTTCGGGATGAAGTTTAATTTAAGGGGGAAGTCTGTAACACCCCAGCATTTGGGCACCAACGAAGGGTAGAATTAGGAATCTGCGCATATGCATGCATTCATCTATAAAAATCTAGGTAAATTTTTCGCCAAACAAAATCCTAAAGTGATCAGAGTTTCTTTCACTATCTAGAGGTAGGATTAGCTCTTTATAGTGATTTCTATAAATTTTGACATGACCTTTAGGAGTTAATGAGTTTTGGGGGGAAATAATTTGAATCCAAATTTGAAATTTAATTCATTTGGAAAATATTTGAAAATTTGAAGTGAATAATATCATATTGTTTTCCAAAATGATTTAGTAACATTGTTTGATATATTAAAGATATATTAATCAATAATAAGAAATTGAGACAAAGAAATTTAAATAAGAAATGAATTATTATTTCTTTTCTTTATTCCATAACAATATTACAAAGTGAGGTAGATACAACAAATAAAAAGAAAACATTACAGTAAGTGAATTACAATAAAATGGAATTTTATTAAATTATAAAAATATTATTACAAGATTCTTTACAAAAGAATAAAAAGAAGATTACAAAAAATCTAAAAACCCTATCTATTTCTATACTACATCTTGAGCATCCAGATCTTGTTCCTGCAAAGTAAGATAAACAACTCAAAAAGAAATAAAAGGTTAGTTGGTTATTTTTACTCTCAATGATGAATAGTGAAGTGCACTATCCATATTACCTCATTGAGTAGATAAAAAGGGCAAATTTCACCAATGTATAGCATCTGTTCTTTTCAAGTAAATAGCTTCAGATCCACATCATTAGCATAATAAAAGGGATAAGTTTCACCAAATCAGTAACTAGCAAAAGGATAGAAGTGAAAACCAATTCACTTGATCTGATCCACAACTAGCTCAAATAGTAAAGCAGCTCAGTCAACTAACTGCATATAATGTGCTGTCAAAACAGCAGCAGCACAAGCAGTAAAAAGGGAGTACGCTACCGTAGCACGGCTATTAGTGAGCTCATTCTATCCTCGCCTTCTCAAGTACACAGCCAAGCACACACTAAGTCTGCCAAATTCCCAAACAAATTCACCAGCCCAGAAACACAACAAATTATCCAACCATTCTGAAGATGGTAACATAAGGAGGGGGTGGTGCAGGTGGATAGCAAGGTCAAGTACAAGATCACATGAGCTAGGAGGAGCAGGAGCAGCACCAGGAGGTG
Organism: Avena sativa; assembly: GCA_916181665.1. Taxonomy (NCBI): domain Eukaryota; kingdom Viridiplantae; phylum Streptophyta; class Magnoliopsida; order Poales; family Poaceae; genus Avena; species Avena sativa. The sequence continues at coordinate 600,333,518 of OV702289.1, forward strand.
CAGAGCAAGATCAAGCCAGCAAGAACAAGTTAACAAGATCAACCCAGCAAGAACAAGTTAACAAGATCAAGCCAGCAAGATCAACCAGCACCAAAACATCATCACCAACAATCAAGTTGCATGGTGAATACACATAAAACCATCACATGATAAAATCATCTTAGATTATCAGAGCATGTGTTGTTTCATATGAATCTTCTCAGAAAACACCCAAGTGGGGTGTATCCATCACAAAAGTAATTTAAATGAAAGCCAATGATCAATCTTTGCAAACAATACCAAGATCTCAGTTTGTGCATCACTGATCTTGGACAATAATCCCTACCTTCCCAATCAAACATACACGCAGCCTTAAATGAATATTTTTTTAGCACATCTTTTGAAACAGTAGCACCTCAGGAATTATTTCATTATAAGCATGCATCTCAAATAGTAAGGATCCATTATATGGACATACCAAGGGACTATCAAATTAATTCTCAAGCACTGTAGTAATTCTACTTGGTGATGATCCATCATAGATTACTGAACAAGGGAGGCAGCAGATAAAAACAATTGTTCTTACCTAGCTATGCCTCAGACCAGCATCATAGGCCAAAGGACATTCATAGGCACCATAGGCTACTATATCCAACAGGAGTTTTCAACTCATTTTAGCATCAAGCCACTCTAGAACATAGGTAGAATAAAGCCAGTACTAGAATAAACCCTTGTGTATCATTCCAAGGAAGGTGTCACAAGGATTTATTCTAATCAAGCACATCCTACACAGAGATTTCATAATCAAACTCTTGCAGAAATATATTCAAATCATCTTCCTAATATAGTAATTAGGAATCGATGTGCCCTCCGACCCGGTGACCCACTCCCTCCACCTCCCGGCCCCCGAGACCGAGGAGCTCCGTGTTGAGCTGCGCAGCCTGAACCAGAAGAACAATCTGGCGTCCATATCCGTGTGGGTCAAGAGCCTGGGCGGCAAAGGGAACGTCATCGCCGTGCGGGTGATGCATCGCGCACGGGGGCGCCGTGCACGTCTACAACTGGTTGCTCGTCGAGCACCGCCCCAGGTCAACGACGTCGCCTAACTCGAAGCCGCCATGCTCCTCATCGCCGTGCGCGAGCGGCTCGGCTCGAGAATCTTGACCCTTTTGGGCATGTTGCTACAGTCACATCTCTCCTTTGCTAACTTTCCAAAAATGCAAAAATAAGAAAAAAGTAATTTCTTCATAACACCTTTTTCTTGGTTCTCAAAACAACTTTTGCCAATGAATGGACCAGATAGGTCATGTACCCATGTGTATAATCACAAATGTATTTCCTTTCTTAATTAGAGTAGTATTTTATAATAAAACTAAATTGCTATTTAAGGTAGCAAAATAAAATCTTCCAAATTAAAATGCTTATTCTTAAAAAGAATATTAATAAAATAATAATAAGGGTTAAAAATAAATAAAAGATCAATTTTTAACTCTGTTACTGATATATTATATTAGAAAAATAATAAATATAATATTTACAAAATGTTAAGAAATATTATTTAAATAACTTTCTTGATTGCATAAAGAAATTCAAGAAATTTATATAATCGGTAAAACACACAAACAAGATAAATAATAAATGATGCATTGCATTACTATGCATATTCATTCTTGCTTCTTTAAATATTGTCCTTACCGAGTAATAATGGTGTTTTGTAGAAATAGAAGCTCAAGGTCGAGTGCAAGCATCCGACTTCACTACCTTGCAATCACAAGGCAAGTTCATCACTTGCTCATGTCCTTTCAAGAGTCTTTACGAAAGTATTTGAAAATCGTGCGTTATCACCTATGTTATAAAAGAGACAGAAAATAAATATTTTCCCAGACAAATGAAGTGCTATTATCATCCTAAGTGATGATAAATACTAAGAATGACAATGGAATCTAGAATTCTAGTTGCCGAACAACTAGGGCTTAACAACCCATGACATTAGTGATTCTAGTGCCGTATAATACGCGTTAACCATGAGATTTGGAATGGGACGAAGAAGTCTGATGTATCTTCTTCCTATCGCATGTATCCGGATGCGCAGGTCGTGGTTGTTATCCTCATAGCATGCATTAATTAGTAATCCGTAGAGGATATGCAGCATATGGGTGGGAACCCTCAATGTCCCATGATAGTTCTGGCATTTGAATGGTTTGTACCAACCATTGCCGTAATTAAAGGTGTGGGCATGGCATACACCAAGGAGAAATGTGGGGTCGCGAAGGTGGCAGTGATTGGCTTGGATCACCTACTGGACCCTACATCACGGAATTGTGGACGGGAAAGTACGCCCGGTTGTGCAACAAGGAGTTGATCTTTCATGGTTAAAGCAACACACCTCTGCAGAGTGTAAGAAATGTAACTTGTTACTCCCTATTCCGGGAAGGAGCTACGAACGCGGCAGGAAAGGCACTCCATGAAAGTTTTGGTCAACCTGTGAAGGCTGATGGGCATAGTTTTTGATAATAAAAACAATCTTTGAAGAAATGTTTATGAAAACTGCATAGTGCCAAGGACTGATAGTCCGAGGTGGTAGATAGTGCATCAAACTTCCCACCTTGCATATAATGAACTTGCTGGGTAACGTTGTTACTCATTCTTTCCTTTGATCCCCTCCTTAGACTCTGAGGAGCCAGAAGACACTCCTATGTACGCAGCTGAAGGGCGAGAGGATGTCTACTACGAGGAGCCAGGCCTGTCCGGAGGAGTAGAAGGGGTGGACTACAAAATACGCTATGGAGTGGAGGGCAACGAGTCTGAGTAGTTGCCTTAGTTATTAGTGAACCAATTGAGCCGAGCAACATAAACTTTATATAATAAGTTATTGAGCTCAATTCGGAGTATAAGTTTGAAACTTTGAATCTTCCGCTGAAACTTTTTAAGTTGGTTTATAAGTTTGAAATCACTTGATGTCTCAAACTTCTGGTACTGTAATAATAATGAAGTGTGTATGTTTGTAATATGGACCCGCAATGTTTCTATTGTACCACTCTAAGGGATGTGATATTTACAGAACGGTGTTCTGTGGATGTCATGTCAACGACTATAGTGTACTACACATGCAGTGGTATGTTGGGTCACTGTAGTTACCCTCGTCGCGTTTGTCGGTGTAGCCGGCTACGACCATGTCGACTCCTCACGGTCTTTGTAACCGCGCATCCGACGCTTTCCTCGATGGTCGCATATGTGTCCAAGGTCGTCCTCATCGTTTGAGCGAGCGCGATTGTTGTTCAACGAGTCTTCTCCATCTGCCCACCGATTCGCGATGTCCATCGGGTGGTCGATGGTTTTGGGCTTCATGCGACCCAGCTCCTCCCTGAGCTCTCTGCAGTGTATGCCGCCATTGAACTTGTCGATTGCGCGATCCTCAGAGATATCTTCTGCCGAATTTTTGATGATGGACCACCTTTGTATGTAGGAACGAAGGGATTCGCTCGGCTTTTGGCAGCAGGCCCTGAGTTCTTCGATTGACGCGGGCTGATTTTAGGTTCCCTTGAAGTTTCAGATGAAGCTGTACACCAGCTCCTCCCAGCTGTGGATCGATCCGCGAGGCAGATTGTTAAGCCATGCGCGAGCAGCGCCTTGTAGCGGCAGCTGAAGGCATTGCATGGCTGTGCATTTGTTTCCACCGTGCAGCTTGATGGAAGAGATGTGGTCCTCCAACCAGATCTTCAGGTCTTGGAGGCCATCAAACTTCGGATTTTCTAAAGAAAGTTTGAATCCTTTCGGCATTCGCCTCTGTCGTATGGCTCTGCTGAAGTAGCTGGTGTCACGGAGCTTCGTTCATTCGTCCCCCGACTTTGTTGAGTAGGCGCGCTTGGCACGCATCTTGTCAACCTTGTGCTGGATTATCTCGTCGCACGCATCATAATCACGGTCATGTCGCTGTGAGCTGCGGCATCACCGCGACATGTCGTGATTGTCTTCGCTCGAGGATAGCGAGTAGTATTTAGGTGGAGCCTTGCTTTTCTTTGGCTCTGGTGTCGGCTCCTTGGCCAGTGCACCCTCAACCAATCCGAGTCCGGCGATCATAGATCGGTGCACGATAGATCATGGATCTCCGGCTGGTGGATGATTGGTGAGCAGATACATGGTGGTTGTTATGACTGCTACATGCGGCGTTTTCGGGATCATATTACCCCGCGAGTCCACTGACATGAACGAGAAGTTAAGGGCTCTGGTTGCCTCATCTCGATCTTTGTCATTGAGGTTGGCTAGTCGAGAGCGCCTTTTGGCGACTGTGGGGCCGTTACCTTTGGAGGAGGATCCACCAATTGAGGAGAGTGCTGCCCGTCAGAGACTCGACTCGTGCACGACCTTCCTGCATTCTTCGAGTTGTGCGTTCACCGCCTACTGGCGCTGGAACTCTTGGACGACCAGCCAATGGTATCCTATCAGCATATGTTGTGATGAGTTTAGTGGCAGGGGTTGCCCTGTAGGGCCTCCCTACACCATGCACACTCAGCGTTGCTGAGGTGGATCTCCTGTCGCGCCGTCCCATTGTTGGCGTGTTTTCCTTGATTGTCGGGGTTGGGCAGGTTGAGCGGTTGTGGCTGCTCGCCATTGACGAGGCCTCGATTGGCAGGCCCGTTGTTGGTAGGTCTGTCGTTGGTGGTGTCCCTTTGAGTGCCTCCATCGTTGTTGTTGATGACGGTGCACATGTAGTGGTTGGGGAAACCACTGCTCCCGCAGCTCTCAGATCCAGAGCCTTAAGTGCCATCTTCTAACGTCAGATCACACAGATCGGACTCGCAACTGTTGTTGCTATCCGTATCATAAGCTGGTGTCGAGGCGTTGAGCTCGCTCAGGGTGCCAATCGGTGGTGGGAACCACGATGCAGGGGCAATCGAAGGAGCTTGCGCGTGATCAGGGAAGCGAAGCATGCCGATCTGGCCGACCTGAAAGCATAGGTGACATGAATATACCCTACAGGTACTCGAGTTTGGTATATACAGTCCATATACGGCAGAAGCCCACAGCGTTGCCAAGGCCCAGTGGAGAATTCGAGTGGCCCACGGACTCTCGATTGCTTGCGAGACAAGAAGAAGCTTAAGATAGAAAGTTAAAAGGGAAAACCCTAAATCTGTAACCGACTCGACCTACTAACCGAGACCTAGCCTATCTATATAAAGGATAGGAGGGGGCGGCGAGGAGGACACACGCAACCCTAGTTTCCACAACTCTCGCCAGATTGCATCTACGCGCCCATGTAATCTTCGATTCCTTTGTCAATTCCAAGAGCAGACAAGCAGGTGTAGGGACCTCTACGAGGCCTGAACCTGGGTAAAACTCGCGTCCCTGTGTGCTTGTTTGCTAGCCGACTGATGCCTCTAGCACTCCCTCCTTCTCCAAAACCCAAGTCCATGACAATGGGCATTGACGAGTTAAACCCTCGTCAATTGGCGCCGTCTGTGGGAATTGGGAGTGCTGATGTCGCGGCTTCTACGGCCCCATCAACCGCGATCTACAACTCCGCAACAGCAGAGATTCGCCAGCTCTTCGACGCGTTCGACTTTACCGTCCACACGCCGGCCACTCGCCCGGCTTTCGAGTCCGTGGGCGATGGAATCAGTCTGGCGATTGGGAGCTTCCGCTTCCAGGTTGGTTAGATGGGCACGCTTCGCATGTCTGACCAGCCGACGACACCCGTGATTGCTCTAGCATCGTGGTTTCCCCCACCAATCGGCACCCTCAGCGAGCTTAACGCATCAGCAACAGCTAGGGGCACGGACAGTGACAGCAGTCGCGGATCCGATCTGGTGACCTAACCACTAAAGACAGAGCCTATGGCTCTGGATCTGAAAGTTGCGAGAGCAACAGCTTCCCCAACCACTTCATGTGCGCAGTTATCAACGCAGGCGACACTACCGCTAATCGCGAAAACGTTGGCACCAGATCTGGCACTGGACCGCCCAACGGCAGCACGCCCAATGGCATCGGACCACCCAACGGTAGTATGCCCAACAGAAGCCCCACCAATGGTGGCAACAGCGTGCCCATCAACAATGGAGCTGCAGGAGAACCGCCGACCATAGTGAAAGAACACACTGGAGAGCGCATGGTGATCAAGCTCAATGACAACGAGTGGGCCCGCTGTCGAGAAGCTCTGCGAGGCAATCCTCTGCCCCTCAATTCCCTGCAAGACACGCTGATGGGCTACCATTGGCTACTGAAGGAGGAATACATACGCCAGCTACATGCAATCGCGTAACTCGAAGCGTGTAAAAAGGCGGCGGACGAATCAAGCCTTCGGCGAGCCGGGCTCTCCTCCAACGGAGGATCCTCTTCCAAATGCAATGAGTACCTGGCCAACAAGAGCAGATCTTGACTGGCCCACCTCATCGAGGAGGAATGCATGGAAGCTGTGAAAGTCCTCGACTTCGGCTCCATGAAGGTGGATACACGGGGCAACGTGCTCCCGAAGACGCCGCAAGCTGCAGTAACGGCGGCCACCATGTACCTCCTCAACAACCAGATGCCAGCTAGAGATCCATGAGCTGCCATGCACCGATCTACGATCGCGGGCTTGGGGCTAGTCGAGGCAGCCCTCGACAAAGAACCCGTACCAGAGCCAAAGAAAAGCAAGGCTCCGGCAAAACGCTACTCCGTGCCCTCGTCCAGCGGTGATAGCCACGACCTGTCTTGACATCGCCGCTCACGGCGGCATGATCGTGACTACGATGCACGTGATGACCTCACACAGCATAAAGTCGACAAGATGCAGGAAAGACGCACTCGTTCAACTGACTCAGAAGAAGACGAGACTGAACTCTGTGATGCCAGATGCTTCAGTAGGGCCATCAGGCAAAAGCGAATGCCTAAGGGGTTCAAACTCCCATCAAAGAACCCAAAGTTTGACGGTGTACAGGACCCAAAAATCTGGTTGGAAGACCACATCTCTTCCGTCAGATTACATGGCGGGAGTCGAAGCACAGCTAGGCAGTGCCTGCAGCTACAGCTGCAGGGAGCCGCTCGTGCATGGCTCAACAACCTCTTGTGCGGATCCATTCGTAGCTAGGAAGAGCTGGTCTATAGCTTTGTGCGCAATTTCAAGGGCACTTACAAAAGGTCTGCATCAGTCGAAGAGCTGAGAAGCTGCCAGCAAAGATCGGGCGAATCGCTACGCTCGTACATCCAGAGATGGTCCATCATCAAGAAATCCGCAGAAAACATCTCGGAGGACCGTGCAATCGACGCGTTCAATGGCGGCGTTTGCCGTATAGATCTCAGGGAGGAGCTGGGCCGCTCGAAGCCCAAAACGATCGACCACCTGATGGAAATTGCGAATCGGTGGGCTGACGGAGAAGACTCGGTGAAGAACCGCACCTACTCCGATGACGACGACGACCTTGGGCGTAGACGCAATCACCAAAGCAAACGTCGAATGCGCGTCTACAATGACCGCGACGAGGTCAACATGGTCGCAGCCAGCTACGCCGACAAACATGACGACAACCGCAACAGCGGATACCGCGACAGTGGAAAAACCACGCAGGTGTGGCAACGCCGCACTTGCGAAGAGGCACCTACAATATCTATCGAGGACAAACTGTCCGGGCCCTGCAACGTTCACTTCTACATCGACAAGCACGACGGCAAGAAGAAATCCAGCCACCTTCTCAAGGACTGCCACGAGTTCCTCAAACTCCACGAGGGCCTGGCCCGAATGAATCGCGACACAGTCAACAGGGGCAATGGAGCCGCCCCAGGCGCTGTGGCACATGGAGCTCCTCCACCACCGCCTGGACCACCACCACCCGCGGCCGCACCGGTCCAGCTCACGGAGGTGAGCCATACCCATGAGCCGTGGGAAACATGGGGATGATCCAAAAAGGGCCTCCCTCAAATCGAGTGCAGAAGGCCATCACTCGCCAAGTCAACTTGGCGATAAACTCTCCACCTTCCACCACTGAGTACCTCAGTGGAAGCGACTCATGCATCACCTTCGACAGGCGTGACCACCCGCACCAAGTTCCTCGTCTAGGCCACTGTCCCCTCATACTCGAGGCACGGATTGGGGGTTTCGACATGAGTCACGTCTTCATGGATGGAGGCAGTGGCATTAACCTCATGTTCGCAAGTACCTTGCGGGTGATGAGGATCCCTCTGACATGCTTCGAAGTTTCAGACATGACGTTCCATGGCATCATCCCAGGGAAAGGCATATATCCCCTGGGCAAAATCAACCTCGATGTCATCTTCGGCACACCGCAAAACTTTCGGCGAGAGCGCATCGACTATGAGGTCGTCGACTGGCCTTCACAATATCACTGCATCCTCAGACGTGTCGCGTTCGCGAGGTTCATGGTAGTGCCACACTACGCCTACTTGTAGATGAAGATGTCGGGTCCAAACGGCATAATCACAATCAACGGCAACTTCGAGAGGTCTCACAACTGCGATAGGGAATTCAACAGAATCTTCCAGTCCTTCGGCATGCAGGAGGAACTCGCAAGATTAAAGGAGTCGACAGACAGCAGTCTGCCTCCCCTAAGCAGGCCAAGTTCACCCGACCTGTCCTTCGACTCGTCGGTGCACACGAAGAAAGTCCAGGTCCACCCAACGGACCCGACCAAGACGGCCCTCATCACCAACAACTTGAGTTCCACATAGGAACTCGCGCTCGTCGAATTCCTCCGTGAGCACTAGGAGATCTTTGCCTGGTGTCCAGCGGACATGCCAGGAGTTCCCAGGGAATTCACCGAGCACTCACTCAATGTAAATCCAGACGCAAGGCCAGTCAAGCAGATAATTCAGCGGCTGTCTGAACCAAGAGCAAAGGCAGTCAGAATGGAGATCAACAGACTCCTCGACACCAAATTCATACACGAGATCAAGGAAAGCACTTGGCTCGCCAACATGGTGCTTGTGCCTAAAAAAGACACAGATATCCTGCGGATGTGTGTGGAATTTACCTCCTTGAATAAGCACTGCCCAAAGGATCACTTCCCGTTGCCGCGAATCGACCAGATCATCAACTCCAACGCGGGATGTGAGCGTCTCTGCTTCCTCAATGCCTACTCAGGCTACAATCAGATTCGAATGAAGGAGGAAGACCAAGAGAAAACGGCGTTTACAACGCCCTTTGGTGTGTTCTGCTACAACACGATGCCTTTCGGGCTAAAAACGCAGGAGCCACCTATCAGCGGTTCATGCAGGCCTACCTTAAGAATCAACTTGGTCGCAACATCCAAGTCTATGTCGATGACATCATCATCAAAACAAAACCGGAAGCCTCTCTAATCGACGATCTACGCGAGACCTTCGCCAACCTCGACAGCTACCAGATCAAGCTCAATCCGGACAAATGCGCCTTCGGCGTACCATCTGGGCAATTACTCGGGTATCTCATCTCAACGAGAGGGATTGGAGTAAACCTAAAGAAAATAAAAGCCATACTGGCCATGGAGAAGCCAAAAAACGTAAGAGGCATCCAGCAGCTAACTGGGCGAATTGCGGCGCTCAGTCGATTCATCAGTCAAATGGGCGAAAAGGCACTACCCTTCTACCAACTTCTCCGCAAAATTGACAAGTTCGAGTGGACAGACAAGGCGCAAGAAGCATTCGAAGACCTCAAACGTCTGCTATCCACCTCGCCAGTACTGGTGACTCCATGCGAAAAGGAGCCGATGTTGCTCTACATCTCCGCCACCAACCAGGTGGTCAGCACGGTGCTTGTGGTGGAACGAGCCGAAGAAAACAAGGTCCACGGGGTCCAACACCCAGTCTACTACCTCAGCGAGGTGCTCACGCCAACAAAACAGCGATACCCGCACTACCAGAAGCTGGCGTACAGCGTCTTCATGACAGCCAGGTGACTGCGTCACTACTTCTAGGAGCACCCAATCGTGGTGGTCAACGACGCCCCGCTCAGGCACATCCTCAATAACCCTGATGTCACCGGGCGAGTCACGCTTTGGGGAATCGAATTGTCTCCACGAGACATCACATACAAAAAGCGCGACACAATCAAGTCGCAAGTCCTCCCTGATTTCCTCGTGCACTGGATGGAGAACCAGCTCCCCAAAAAGCCAGATATGTCCTATCTCTGGACAATGCACTTCGATGGGTCCAAACGAAAGGACAGAGCTGGCGCTGGTGTCATACTGACATCGCCCCAGGGAGACAAGCTGAAATACATTCTACGAATGCAGTTCACTGCCTCCAACAATGAAGCTGAGTACGAGGCTCTAATCCATGGGATGCGGATGGTGAAAGCCTGTGGCGCCAAGAGGCTCATCATCTACGATGACTCCAAGCTGGTGGTTAACCAAACGATGCACGAGTGCGACGCACTGAGCGATAACATGATCGCCTATCGCGACCTCTACGACCCACTCGAAGGGGACTTCGCCGGCTGTGAGATGCGGTACGTGGGCCGCGAAAGCAACGAAGAAGCGGACACACTCGCCAACATTGGCTCCACCTGTGCCCCCATACCACCTGGGGTATTTCTCGAGCGCATCTGCGAATGCTCCATCAAGCCAAAGGCTCCAGAGAAGAAAGCAAGCGCATCAATGGAATCGGGGGATACGCCACCCAATGAGCCAATGGCACTCGACGACCTGGAGCTTGATACAGGACTCGAAGGACAAGTGAGCGTCATGATGACCGAGCCATCTTGGACGCAACCCTACATCACATATCTACTCAGCAAAAGATGATCCGACTGACGTGCGACACATCACGCAACGATCCAAGGGATTCGCCATCATCAACGGTGAACTGTATAAGCGCAGCATCACAGGAGTGCTCCAATAGTGCGTCTCCAACAGAGACGGAAGGGCCGTCCTCCTCGACATCCACGAAGGCACTTGCGGGCACCATGCTGGCAGTCGCGCCCTCGTCGCCAAAGCTCTACGAGCCGGATTCTACTGGCCCATGGCCATGCGCGACACCAAGGACATCGTCCAGTGCTACAATGCTTGCCAGCGATTCACGGACAAACCACACGCACCTGGCGCGGAACTCCGGCCAATACCATTGGCTTGACCCTTCGCGCAATGGGGACTCGACATGGTCGACAAGCTCCAGAAATCCTCGCAAGGAGGCTACATCTACCTCCTGGTCACAGTCGACAAATTCACCAAGTGGATCAAGGCCATGCTGGTGGCAAATCAATCAGGAGCTAGCGCTGTCAAGTTCTTCGCAGGTCACCCCTTGCTCCTTCTTCATCTTCATCGTGCAGCAGCTCTGGCTCACGACATTTAAGCACCCCAAGTGTTGCGCCTCGTATCTTCGTACACATCCGGTGCACGATGAGACCTCCGGCTCCCCGATTGCACCGGGAGTGCGGAAGTTGATATCCGGCTAGAATTCCTATAGCGCAACAGCGTACTGCGGATGTGCCTCGATCGCACAGCCCAAAGTTGGGGCCATGGTCACAAGGACTAGAGAGAGAGGGAAGGAGGAAATCAACCAAAGGACTTCTCCAATTGATGGGTGTGTCTAATCCCACCCATGGGCACCCTTTTATATCGGCGGAGGGGGTGTGCCCTCCCTATTAGGTTTGCCATGTGGGACTAATAGGCAAAGCAAAACCAGGAAAAATAGCCAAAACAGTCGGATGGGCTGGCCAGCCGAATTCGGCCCAACAGCCAGCAGCATAGGCGGCAAGGAGCTCCAGCCCGGGTGGGCCAGAAGACTCCCGGCGGCCCAGCTGCCCCTTGCGTGGGGCCTGCTAGGCGGGCGGACCCAGGTGGGCCTACTTTGGGTGAGGCAGGCGGCCCAGCAGGCGCGCTGGCTCCCCACGAGCTCCCTTGGGTCGGGTCGAGCTGGCCGCGTGTCGTGCTTCTGTGCGTCGCCCCCGTGCGGCGGCCTTTAACTGCCGCCCGCCCACGAGCGCAGCCCAGCTGCATGCCATCCTGTGCAGTGGCAGTTATCTGCCACCCACGGGGCTAGCTGTTTTTCCCTTTTTCTTTTTCTTTTTCTGCAGCCTTTCTTCTAGGCTATTTCCCTCCGGGGATTTGGCCTAATATAAAAGTTGCTTTTATAAATCTTAATCTAAATATTATTTACAAAATATTAATTCACAATTAACATATAATAAATACATATTTTAAATTCCCATTTATCCAAAAACACTTTTCCGGGTCTTTTCCTTTATTCTTTCTCCGAACAACTTCGGATCTCTCTGCGGAAAATTCCGGTTTTCTCTTTCTCTATTGTGATTCTGTCTTACGAATGATCGCTCTCATCGTACCCTTAAGTGTATCCTCTCATGGCTCGGGAATGCTCTAGACATGATCTGTATCAATGATCAACAGAGGGACCAGGGATATCCATGTGACCCCTATGCATTCCTGATGACAATGTCGTTTGAACCGCTAAATGTAGCATCCAATTCCTTTTGTTTCTTGATACGACTTGTCCGAGATCCGATCATTGGTATCACATACCTTGTTCAATCTCGTTCACAAGTTATGTTTACTTGTTACCATGATATTACATCCTCGTGTCCGAGTCACATGTTGCAACATTTATAGATGTAATCTCACTAAGCCGGTTGTATGTATCTTTACCCGTCATGTGGGTGAAGAAATCCCGGTCTTGCAGTCACATGTCATCTACTGTTCCTTTGGAATACTCAACGTACACCTTTATAACCACTGTATTACCAAGTGGCGCTTGATGCAGTCTAAGCAGCCTCGGGAAACAGTGAGTAATATGATCTCACAGTCTAAGGAAAAGGAGTCTAGGTATAGCTGTTGTAACAATGAACTATATGACTTGATCGTGTTGCAATCCTTCGAGGAATGTCCAATCACATCATTCTCCAATGATATGATCCCGTTGTCAATCGGCATAAATTCCCATGATCTTGAAACCCAGATTATCCTCATGACCAACGAACTAGTATGAATAGAGGCTACTAGGGACTTTATTGTTTCATACCACACCCGTACCAATGTTTCTACTTGGCACAGTTATAGCACAATATGAAACTATTATAAACTAATTGAGATATGACAATAAAAACCTATTTATTATTTGCCTCTAGGGCATATCTCCTTCAGTCTCCCATTTGCACTAGAGTACAAATAATCCAGCTCACATTTTACTCATATAAACCATATACCATATGTGTTTACAGATCATGCATGCTCATGGAAAACGTCATGTCCATGTTCTGTTTTACCAGATCATTATGTCTTTTGCAAATCGTTAATGTCTTCCTAATTTTGACATTCACTCCATTATCTTATAATGGGTCGAAGTATTTGTTTGGCGACAAAGTGAGACTTTGTTTCTAGTGCTTATGATGACGGTCGTTTTCACCGTTGTCATCTAAACTTCGAGACACACTTTACTATCCTTTGTGTATATACTATAGTCATGGCAGCAGAACGAGGCCAGATTCTAGGAGCTTATAGTGACTTTAGATCAACCTCGAGGGCTTTCTCATGGGCACTGGGCCCTGGGACACATCATTCTATGTTAAAAGCGAACTAGCCCCGCCATAACATTATACATCACATCAGATGTAGCCTTTATACTTCTATATCTATGTAGATCCTAGTGCATGAAATGCATCTATGCCACTTAAATTGCTTCTTGCCATTTATGTACAAACTTAATTCTGGTTCTGTGCTCAACTCAGGAATCACTCAAAGACATGTTCTAATAGTTAAGACTTTGTCCTACCAACCAGAACCTCGGGTCACATTACATCGAGTATACAACATGGTTATATGGAAGAACCTATGATTGAGCCATAGGAGATGCAACACATCTCTTTCTTTCAACAATAGTTGCAATACTAGCTTAATGCTTCATACAGCAAGAACTTCTTTCTTACCTTGTTCCATTCTGAGCTTCTTCAGAATCTTGTCTTAGGACATTCTGAACATCTTTCAGAATCAAGTCCAGGAAGCATTCGACATTCAGTGTTTATTAAACTCACCAATCTATCTTGATAGATTTTCTTGTTTAATAACTTCAACTTCATCTTTTTTTTATCTAACTTAAATATTATTAACACCAATCACATCATTCACATATGTCGTCCACATATCACAGAGTGATTTCACGCTCCCACTCAAATATGACATTCATGCTTGAGATCTAGGGATTTCACTTAGCTCCCACTCAAAATATGTCAGCTACATATTATGAATTAGCCAAGCTTATTTGCTCCCACTCAAAACTAGGTCCTCTCAACAATCTTGGACATTCCAAAATTCTTTGATCATCATCAAATCGAGAATTCTACTAACGAGATTTCAATGACAATTCATTTCTCGCACTTAGGTCCATCATGCTTCTTTGTAATTCGTAGGTATGTCTTGTTCAAAACATGACAAGTGAATCAACTATAATTCCACAAACTTGTAGAATATATAGTTGAATCCTACTTTCTTTAGTAAAAGTATTTGCTTGAAACTTCATGATCATTATCATCAGTTTCTCCTCTATTTATAGAGTTTGGTTTCACGAAACAAGTTCCGATGTGCCACTCAACAATTCGGAGGCAATGTCAAATACCTTATTTTGATCTTTTACTTTCTTCCACCTATATCTTCATAAAGACATGTCAAATTAGGACAACAGCAGGTTTGCCCCTTGTGGATGATGCATTCATAGCTCCCTAAGAATACTCTACAAAGACTTGTTTATTCTCCACGACTTCGACTTATCGAAATCTCCAGAAACTCGAACTTGCCACAACACTTATGGTATTGTTTCCACGAATCTTTTAGATGTTCCTTTGTATTTCAAATGAGTGTTTGCTTATTTTGATCTCTAACTCTAAATGACAACTATAACCCTGGCAAGAGATAATATGTATCTCATACAAAATGATTATGATGTTTAGACATTTCAACATAGTTTGAATTCATCCGATTATCATAATTTGTGAAACATCTTTCACAAGTCCCTTTTATGCTAAACTTAACTTGAATACTTCAGTCATGTCGATCAAATCGAAGAGACTTCGTATTCTTGTTAATTTCAATATCCTCTTATTGTTGTGAACTCATTTGAACAATTCAAATCATTTCAAACTCATGTTTCATTGAGTAAATACGCTTATTCACTTAAGTCCACAATAAATGATTTCCACTACTTGCTGAAAATACGATACATCACTATGTATAAGTTTCAACATTTTTTCGCATATCACCGTTTTACCAGAATGCGGAGTTTTAGTCATTTTGCCCAAGAGGCATGGTTTTGCAAAGTCTCTAGATTAAGCATCTAGGACCCCGATCTTCATTAAGAACATGCAATAACCAAAATGACTTAAACTATAGTGTCATTTCATTATTAAACTTTGGATATCTTTTAGCATTCTAATCTTTTAATAAATGTTTAAACTATTATCATTAACATAGTGATGAGAATAACTTATTTATAATCGTAATGTGACCACAAGGTATTGTTCATAAGAATAGTACAAACTGGCTTGTAACTAGTTCATATGAATAATCGTCTCGCCAAAAGCAAGACACACAAACAAGGATTATAAAATTATATTCAAGTCCACTAATCCAAATGACAAACTTTGAGGAAATAGGTGATGTCGGTCATCAACTGTTTTGCTTGCCGTCATCAAGTCACGTTGCCTCAAAACCAGCAATTCTCAAGCAGATCATCCTGTTTTCACAAAGCAGGACAAGTATCAAATACTTTGCAAACTGCAACGAGTTTTGCAAGAACCACATTTATAATTTGTATATCTTACATATACCTTTTCATCCATGACCTCCATTGCAATCAAGCCCTTCCAAGAGTTCTCAACTCTAATGCAAGATTGCTAAGTGTTTTTCCAAACATTATCTTTTCATCCATGATGGAGGAAACCCCATCCAACGGCTCATACTCTATGTGCCTTATTCTATAGAATACAAAATGTAGCCCAACTATCCATCGAATGGAGAATGGCTTATTGGATGATTATGGAGAAAACACAAACATTCCGGAGTCATCAAATTATCTCCTAATGGTTATTGTATCAAGAAGAGAAGATCACCTTTTACGAGGATATCCCTCAGGCGTGGGTATTAATCTATGAAGTTGGACCCTTTTGCTAAGTTCCAAATTAAGCTATATATTCCCATGGTCGCAAAGGACCTCAATGGGATAGGCCATGATCTACTAAGATATTTGCAAACATACATCTAGACTAAGTTTATAATAAGAGATCAATTTTATAATTGGTCTCCACTAAAATTGTCATCCCCTGGACGATTTTAGTGATCACATGATCCCTATCCTCTGCACCTCCCCCAATCATCACGGCCATCAGTGCATTATCAAAGGTACACATTCAATAATGTCAATCACATCATCCATGTGACTCATGCTCGATCTTTCGATCTCTTGTGTTTCGAGGCCACGTCTCTCTAACGTGCTAGGCTCGCTAAATCTAACTTGTGTGTATTCGTTGTGCAACATGGCTTACACCCACTATATGTGAACGTAGATATGTCTGACCCCTACTCACCACAGGGCGCCTCATACCAAAGAACTTTCTTGGTGGTGCACACACAAGGGGAACACGGAACATTAGAATTCAATAGGGATTATCTTATTTGCTACCGTTGGGTATCTAATACTAGCACATAATAAGATGTAAAACAGGTATCAACATCATATGTATAATGTGATATGATATGGTCCTTCTTGCGTCTTGATCTCCATCGAGCGCTCCGGCATGATCTTGCCCTTGGTTTGACGCCAAGTCCATGACGCCTCCACCAGGTTGTCCATCAGAACAATGACTATTACTATACTACTTAGTAACAGAAAAGTAAACTACTTTACCTTCGTAACGACCAATGCCTATCATAATCACATGCCCCTGCAAAATAAAGTTAGACGCCTCTACTTTATCTATTGCAAGTTTTATGTGGTTGTTAGGGCTTTCACAATAGAACCGTTTCTAAACTACGAACTTTCCAACCACAACATGGATCCGGCAGTTGTCTCTACTACACCCCTTTCGGGGCCCTCCGTTGCAAATGCTATATCAACTATCGAATGAGAGACAGACACCCGCTGGCCACTTATACGGTACAAGCCGTATGTTGAGCGTGGAACCAGTCTCGCGTACGAATACGCGTAAGGTCGGTTTGGGCCGCTTCATCAAACAATACCGCGATATAAACAAGTACACGTTAGAGGGTAACAACTAAGGGATCAATGCCTGCACAATACATGTGCCTACTAGCCGTACAACACTCCTACGCATAGATCGGCTCTGATACCACTGAAGGGGATCTGCAGCAGAAAACAAAAAATTTCCTACGAGGGAACCCCAAAAACTTCCTAGGATCTATCTATGTAGTAGTGCGGTAACGACCGATGCGTAGAGAATACATACCCTTGTAGACCGTACGCGGTTAACGTTCCGTGGGGAACGTGGTTGAAGTTGCCGTACTTATAGCCGACCTCAAGGTCGCGAAGCTCCTCGCAGGTCACCCCTTGCTCCTTCTTCATCTTCATCGTGTAGCAGCTCCGGCTCACGACATTTAAGCGCCCCAAGTGTTGCGCCTCGTGTCTTCGTACACATCCAGTGCACAATGAGACCTTCGGCTCCCCGATCCCGCCGGGAGTGCGAAAGTTGATATCCGGCTAGGAATCCCTGCAGCGCAACGTCATACTGCAGGTGTGCCTCGATCGCACAGCCCAGACTTGGGGCCATGGTCATAAGGACTAGAGAGAGAGGGAAGGAGGAAGTCAACCAAAGGACTTCTCCAATTGATGGGTGTGTCTAATCCCACCCATGGGTACCCCTTTATATAGGCGGAGGGGGTGTGCCCTCCCCATTAGGTTAGCCATGTGGGACTAATAGGCAAAGGAAAACCAGGAAAAATAGCCAAAACAGTCGGATGGGCTGGCCAACCGAATTCGGCCCAACAGCCAGCAGCACAGGCAGCAAGGAGCTCCAACCCGGGTGGGCCAGAAGACTCCCGGCGGCCCAGCTGCCCCCTGCTTGGTGCCTACTAGGCAGGCGGACCCGGGTGGGCCTGCTCCGGGTGAGGCAGGCCGCCCAGCAGGCGCGCCGGCTCCGCGCGAGCTCCCCTGGGCCAGGTCGAGCTGGCCGCGCGCCGCGTTGCTGTGCGTCGCCCCCATGCGTCGGCCTTTAACTGCCGCCCGCGAGCGCAGCCCAGCTGCAGGCCGCCCTGTGCGGTGGCAGTTATCTGCCGCCCACGGGGCTGGCTGTTTTTCCCTTTTTCTTTTTCTTTTTATGCAGCCTTTCTTCTAGGTTATTTCCCTCTAGGGATTTGGCCTAATATAAATTTTCTTTTATAAATCTTAATCTAAATATTATTTACAATATATTAATTTACAATTAATATATAATAAATACATATTTAAATTCCCATTTATCCGAAAACACTTTTCCGGGTCTTTTCCTTTATTCTTTCTCCGAACAACTTCGGATCTCTCTGCGGAACAATTCCGGCTTTCTCTTTCTCTACTGTGATTCCGTCTTACGAATGATCACTCTCATCGTACCCTTAAGTGTATCCTATCATGGCTCAGGAATGCTCTAGACATGATCTGTATCAATGATCAACAGAGGGACCAGGGATATCCATGTGACCCCTATGCATTCCTAATGACAATGTCGTTTGAACCGCTAAATGTAGCATCCAATTCCTTTTGTTTCTCGATACGACTTGTCTGAGATCCGATCATTGGTATCACGTACCTTGTTCAATCTCGTTCACAACAAGTTCTGTTTACTTGTTACCGTGATATTACATCCCCGTGTCCAAGTCACATGTTGCAACATTTATAGATGTAATCTCACCAAGCCGGCCGTATGTATCTTTACCCGTTATGTGGGTGAACAAATCCCAGTCTTGCAGTCACATGTCATCTACTGTTCCTTTGGAATGTCCAACATACACCTTTATAACCACTGTATTACCAAGTGGCGCTTGATGCAGTCTAAGAAGCCTCGGGAAACAGTGAGTAATATGAGCTCACGGTCTAAGGAAAAGGAGTCTAGGTATAACTATTGCAACAATGAACTATATGACTTGATCGTGTTGCAATCCTTCGAGGAATGTCCAATCACATCATTCTCCAATGATATGATCCCGTTGTCAATCGGCATAAATGCCCATGATCTTGAAACCCAGATTATCCTCATGACCAATGAACTAGTATGAATAGAGGCTGCTAGGGACTTTGTTGTTTCATACCACACCTGTACCAATGTTTCTACTTGGCACAATTATAGCACAATATGAAACTATTATAAACTAACTGAGATATGACAATAAAAACCTATTTATTATTTGCCTCTAGGGCATATCTCCTTCAGCATCATCATGGACAATGGGACGAACTTCACCTCCAAGGAGTTTCAGGAATTCTGCGAAAACCTGGGAATCAACATAAGCTACGCCTTGGTGGCTCACCCGCAGACCAATGGTCAAGTCGAAAAGGCCAACGGCCTCGTCTGTGGTGGAATCAAGAAACGACTCCTTCGGCCACTCGAACAAGCCGCCAGATGCTGGCTAGACGAGCTGCAATCCGTACTTTGGAGCTTGCGCACAACTCCAAACAGCACCACGGGATACACCCAGTTCTTCATGGTGCACGTTGCTGAAGCGGTGCTACCCGCAGAAGTACGCTACAAAGCCCCGCGGGTGGTCGCTTACGGCGAGCAGGAGTCAACTATCGCACTTGAAGACTCTGTCGACCTTCTTGACGAGGCGCGAGAAATCGCAGCGGAAAGATCAATGATCTATCAGCAAAGCCTCTGCAACTACCATAGCCGAAGGCTACGCCCAAGATCCTTCGTCGAAGGAGACCTGGTCCTGCGACTCAAGCAACAAGGGCATCTCAAGCTCAAGTCTCCCTGGGAGGGACCTTACGTGATTACAGAAGTAATCCCAGGTGGCGCCTATCGCCTTAAAGATTTCAAGATAGGAGTCGCATACTCCAACTCTTGGAACGTCGCACAGCTGCGTCGTTTCTACCCCTAGTCGTCTTTTACATTACAAATAAGTCTATTCAGCCAGGCTACTTAGTCACACATTGTACCTTGTACTATTCTGCGAATAAATAAAGCTAAGTGCCCCGAAACCTTATGTTTTCTCTTATTTTTCTGGCAATCTTATCACTCGGGGGCTGCGCCACCCTTTACACTCTCGTTCTACGAACAAGTCGCAATATCCTGAGTAGCTGGCAAAACATCAATCGAACCCTTGATAAAAACCAACCCAGCTGCAACGCACCTGACAGGTTGGCAAGGTGCTGAGATAAACACAAGTCAGGCTAACGAAAAGGAATTGCAGAGTACAAACATAATCACAAAATACACAAGCTAGCAAGCTCTTCACATTATCAATAGGTATTAATTACATCCAACATATTCAGGATACAAGTCAAAGCTACTGCTGCAATAGAAGAACGTTCATTTGTTCCTCGAAGAAGTCGACGATTTCTTTTGTTGGGCGATCAACACCTGGTAATACGGAACCATGTCCCAGGTCATACCTTTTGGCGGGGTCGGCGGCCCAGTAGCAACAGCTGCAACGTCTACATCTGGCTTATGCAATCGCACCAGCGACAATGCAGCCTTAGCACCAGCTACTAACTGCTGCCGCACACTCGTGAACTGCACTCAGATCTTGGAACTTCGCCAAAAGAGTCAACAGGCTTGACAGGACGGCGTCCAGCGGAAACATTGTTTGATAGATATGCCTCAGGCACGACTGTGCCTTCTTCAAAAAATGAAATACTCGAGAAGCACGATCCTGTAGGGTCGCAAGTGCGATCGCACGATCATGGTCCACCCAAAAATACCCACTCGCCTGAAGTTGCTCCTAGGTCAGGTCATTCATTCAAATGGCAATCCGGTCTTTCTCATCCTGCAGATGACGAGCACTGACAACTACACCAAGCGAAAAGGGCAAAGTATGAAGACAAGGCATTGTCGCGATTGACTAAAAGAAAAGGTAAGAGGGCAGAAAGCTAACATTTGAACTGCTCGCTCAGCTGCGTCACCTCCTCCAAGAGATACTGCTAGCGGGCGGTAGCCTTCTCCGCCTTCGACTTCCATACATCCGTGCTACCACGGAGGATGGGCAACTCACGCTCTAGTTGCTTAATGCGATCGTGTAGTCGCGAAAGCAGGGACAACTCATCCACCTTTGAGCGTGGCTGCGCCAAGGTTTCATCGATGGGTGGAGGATCACGAGGATCACTCGAGGGACCACTCGACGTACCCTATCATAAACCAAGCAAGAGAAAAATAAGGGACCAAGAGTACATTGGTAAAGGCTCAAATGCATTCGGAAACAACAAAGTCTCGACAGGGATACTCCCACAAAAAGCATGGTTTCAACACAAAAATAAAACTACAACTATTACAGAATAGCTACTAAGGAGCAGCATGCGTCTTCGACTTCGACTTGGGCTTCGGGGGCTTCGTCGAATCCGTGGTGGTCTCTGACACCACAGACTTTCCAGTGCCAGCCCCTGATGCCGCAGCCTTCACCGCATTCTTCGCTCACTGTAACTCCTCGGAGTATTTGGCGACAGAGTTGATGAGCTACGGCCCATATTTACCATAGCCAGTAGCAAAGGGAGCAAACACTACCTGTTGGCCATCTGCGCCGACGGGCATCACCTTGGAAATCATGGCGGGATCCACCTCCATGCCATGGGATTGCACCATCGCGAGTGCCATGGTGGCGCCGACAGACCGCTAGGAGTTCCTGAAGTCCATGGGAATACCCCCAGCAAGGGATTCCACCAGGTCCTCAAGATTGTCAAGCAGCTCAGCCTTGGGAGTTAGATCCATGCGTATGCGACTGAGCACACCCTTGGCCTTCATCAACGTCCCCTGAAGAGGAGCGCTGCGGTCTTCGACTATGGTGATAGCACTAGCCAATGCATCATCGCGACGAAGGGCCTTGGCGTCAAAGCTCAGGCCGCCGACATCTACATATAGCAAAGTGTTAACACGATAACACGATGTCTAAGCAAGAAACAACGAAAATTCAGCTGAAAGAGTACCTGAGAGGGACTTGGCAATCGAGAAAAGCTACTCCTCGAGCAACTTCTCCCTCTCAGCATTGCAGGAAGGCAAGTCCTCTTCGCGCTTTTGCAAATTCTCCTCGCGCTTTTGCGACTCCTCCAGGGCCGCGATTGCTTCGTCGCGTCTCTTCGCCGCCACGACAAGCGCCTTTTCGAGTGAAGCAGCATGACGCAGAAGTTCGTTATGCTCAACTGCAAAGAACATGACGTATCATCAATCGAACCTAGAAGCTTCACCAAGACAAAGACAAAGGCAAGACTAACCTTCAACAACACGATGACGATTGTCCAGCCGCGCATGCTGTCGACCCATCCTTCACGATGAGCTACATTAGAAGAAAACAAAGTTCAGCAACAACACCAAGTATATATCCGACTAACAAAACAGCAAAGAGATACTTACATGGTCCTCCAGAGACTCCGAGGATGACTGTTGCGCAGTCATCCGGGCAACCACCTGGTGTCCCCCAACATGCGGGGAACTCGATGAGTTATGCCCGGAGTGGGTCGCCAATGGAGGAGAGGACGATCGTTCGGCCACTTCCTTGGCCTTGGAGTCTGCGACTCCAGATTCCTTCACAAATTGGACATCGCCAGAAGACGACGATGCTGCTTGACTACACAAAACACATCCAGCAAAAACCTCAAGGAATGTAACTCCAAGAAACCAAGGCAAAGTCGTGAACTCACCAGTCAAATCTATCAAGGTCGAAGGATTGGTCCTCCGACTCTGACGACTCCTTTGGCAGTCGTAGCTCCTTCCGGGCAGGAGGAGCCATGGAGCGCACAGGAACGGCAGAGATTGGCTCCTTTGTAACAACAGAAGGGCCTTTTGGCCTCGTCGGCGACGAGGCATCCGAGTCCTTGCTGCGGGAATGCTTGCGAGTGTCCGGGTCGCTGGACTCGAGGGCTTCCTCCTCCTCTTCGATTGGGACGGTCGACTCCGACTCGTCCTCTTCATGCACCTCGCGAGGGATAACCCCTTTAGGATGAGGGGGAAAATTAGGAGACACCTGCCAGTCCTACATTCAGAAGATACAATATTACATATCACAGCATCGTAAAAGGCAACCGAAAACGAAAGCTACTTCATCAT
Organism: Avena sativa; assembly: GCA_916181665.1. Taxonomy (NCBI): domain Eukaryota; kingdom Viridiplantae; phylum Streptophyta; class Magnoliopsida; order Poales; family Poaceae; genus Avena; species Avena sativa. The sequence continues at coordinate 600,356,649 of OV702289.1, forward strand.
ACAATTCTACCTCAGGAGGAGGGTTTGAGGCGTCGAAAGGAGGCACGACTGGTTCTCCTAGGAGAACCTCCTTGGCAGTGTATTTGGTCACCAGTCGCACCCTCTTATCAACCTCACCCGCGGAAATGCCATCGGTAGATACGCGAGTGGCATCGTTCGCACCAGCCCAGCGGAACATGGGGTGGACTCTGGCCTGCAGAGGCTGGACACGACGGCGCAACCATGTGCGAATGAGGGCGGCGCCTCCCTCTTCTTTGCCTATGCGACTCTCGAGGTCGCAGACGCGCTTATACAGCACCTCTGTTTCCTCGGACTCGCCAGGCATCACGATGTTCTTCCAAGAGCGCCTCCTCTTGCAGGTCGTCGTGGGATCGAAGGGCGCGAGTTCGTAGTGCTCTCCGTCGGCCTTATGGTCACGGATGTAGAACCACTTGTATCTCCCCTCTTGGATAGACGCAGTAAGCTTGATATCGAAGTAAGTGGCGGAAGAGTCGACGTGGATTCCGCAGCCTCCTACGTCGTCGACTACCGAACCGGACGCCGACTGGCGTTTCAGCTTAAAAAGCCTCTTAAAGAGGCCAAAGTGCGGCTCGACTCCGAGCCAGCACTCGCAAAGGGTAATGAAGCAGGAGATGTGGAGAATAGAATTTGGGGACAGCTGATGCAGCTGGAGCCCGTAGAAGCAAAGGAGGCCCCTGAAGAAAGGATGCACAGACAGAGAAAGACCGTGGATGATGAATGCAAGGAACATCACCCGGAAACTAGGAAGAGGACAAGGAATTACCTCCTCGCCGGGCACTCGCGAGTCATCTTCCACGGAGGGAAGAACTCCATCTCGGCGATGAAGATGCAGCTCGGTGGGCTTGATGATGGACGCACGCCAAGCACCGTTGGTGACGCGGGTTCCCGCGCCTTCTTCTTCCTAGCACCGGCGGCGCTGGTGCCCACAGTGGCGGAGCCGCCCTTCTTCTTGGTGGCGACAATGGCGGCGGCAGACCCAGCGGCGGCGCCTCCCTTCTTCTTGCCCATCTTCCGATGGCGGTGAGAACAGAGGAAGTAGATGGGGAAGATACGGAGTTGGTCCAGCGCCACAACGAGAAAGTGCGCAAGGAAGCAGAGAGCAGCAGGAATGGCAATGGAGGCAAGAACAAAGGAGACCGACGGGGAAATTACCGTAGTTGTGTTGCTACTTAACCTCCTCACAGAAACCATCCAACGGATGGCAGAAACCCTACTACACGAGTGGCACACATCGCCATCGACACGTGGCAAAGCTGAAGCATGAACCGTCCCCCTACTATTCCCATTATGCATGGAAATCGAGGAGACGCAGTTAAAATAGAAGATTACGCACGCCTGGTCAAATTGAAGTCAGAAAGTGGGACCCACCGCTCGTCACGTCTGTCAAAATCGCTCACGCGGGCAACCGAAGTCATCACATTGTCAGCACTGACGTCATTGATTTTCAGCATGAGAAGATTTCGACTACTTTAGTCCCTGCTCGAGTCATCGACTCAACCAAGCACTCGAGGGCTACTCCCATAGGGAGCGCTGGTCGCGCACCCTACGATTTATCTTTATGCAAGTGTATGAACATTCAAGACATACCCACCACTCGAATCTACGATTCGATTGTGAATTATGGGTTACTCCCATAGGGAGCGCCGGAAGCAAATTCGACGGAAACAAGCAACAAAAGACGACAACAGTCGCAAAAAGTCTTTAGTCCTTGCTTGAGTCTTCAACTCAACCAGACACTCGGGGGCTACTCCCATAGGGAGCGCTAGTCGCACACCCTATGATTATTTGTACATCATACTGTGTGTTGATAACATCCACACTCGAAGGCTATGGTGACTCCGCCTCATATTTTCCTTACAAAGAGATTATGTCTCCTGGGCCACCTAAATCATCTCCGCGATGACAAATATTTGGATGGCGCGCTTACAACGTGAAGATAAGACCTGAATAAGGTCTGGCAACGCATCTGCTGTGCACTACCAGAAACATATCCGTGCCTCCAGGTGCGATGAACATGCCTTGATGGACGCGTCGAGTGCTCACACTTATACACTGGAATTCAACTCCTGTAAGACCTCCGCGGCCTAAGTCGAATTACACCAGCACTTTTCCGAATTCGAGTCCAGAGACTCGAGTTTGAGTAGATTGCGTTGTTTTGCCCTAAGGCAGTTAACTGATACCGATACATCGGATAAATCAGGCGCGTATATCAACAATCCCTATGACGTAAACAAAACACTCGGAAAATGCTCAGTCATGCACTCGAAAGACTTCATAGAGTCCCCAGTCAAATCTGCGATTCCACTGGACACTCGGGGCTACTGACATGGGTATACCCTATAGGTACTCGAGTTTGGTATATATGGTCCATATACGGCAGAAGCCCACGGTGTTGCCAAGGCCCAGTGGAGAATTCGAGTGGCCCACGGACTCTCGATTGCTTGCGAGACAAGAAGAAGCTTAAGATAGAAAGTTAAAAGGGAAAATCCTAAATCTGTAACCGACTCGACCTGCTACCCGAGACCTAGCCTATCTATATAAAGGCTAGGAGGGGGCGGCGAGGAGGACACACGCAACCCTAGTTTCCACAACTCTCGCCAGATTGCATCTGCACGCCCCTGTAATCTTCGATTCCTTCGTCAATTCCAAGAGTAGACAAGCAGGAGTAGGAACCTCTACGAGGCCTGAACCTGGGTAAAACTCGCGTCCCTGTGTGCTTGTTTTCTAGCCGACTGATGCCTCCAGCGCTCCCTCCTTCTCCAAAACCCAAGTCCATAACAATGGGCATTGACGAGTTAAACCCTCGTCAGTAGGCTTCCGATCATCTTCCAGATTCTGTCACCCACGGACTCGAAGTCCGCACAAGTAGCCGGCGAGTGGACGGTGAAGTCGAAGGTGCCGAAGAGGATGCGATTCTCCACTACAGCGGAGTTGTAGATCGTAGTTGATGGGGATGAGGAAGCTGCAACATCAGCACTCCTATTTCCCACAGACAGCGCCAATTGACGAGGGGTTAATTCGGCAATGCCCATCATTGATGGACTTAGGTTCGAGAGATTGGGGAGCGCTGGAGGCGACGATCGGCTAGCAAACAAGCACATCAAGGACATGTGGTTTACCCAGGTTCAGGCCCTCGGAAGAGACCCTACTCCTGCTTGTCTGCTCTTAGATTATCGAGGAGTCGAAAGTTACATGGGGTGCATAGATGTAATCTGGCAAGGTGTATGCTAGGGTTGCGGATATCCTTCTCGCTTTCCCCTCCTAGACTTTATATAGGAGGGATAGGTCTCGGGATAGTAGGCCGAGTCGGTTATAGATTAGTTTTCACCCTTTTGAAAATCTATCTATTGATTGCCGTGTCCTTTAAGGAGTCGCCTTCCTTCGGACTTGGGCCACCAAATCCTTGTTGGGGTTCAGTTGTCCCACGGGTTCCTCTTGGACTGGACCGCATAGGCTAAACACGAGTACCCATAGGTATACCCCTGTCAGGCGGCGCACGAGGGAGGGGCCCACCGCCGAAGCGACACAACGCCGCGGGACGGCGTCGATGGTGGAGCGCACCAGGGCAAACGTTGGCGGCTGTGCTCGAGCACATCACCGCCGGCGACAGCCCTAAGCTGCGCTACCCTCTGCGTTCGCCACCATCGGTCGCCCGGCTCCATACGGCATACACTTGGTTGCCGAGGAGGATAGGCGACATCTCGTCGTCGTCCTCTGCCTCGGTGTTGCGTTCATCGGGCTCGACGTCGGCCCTATCGCCGCGTCCTACGGTGCTCCACTAGGTGAAGCGGGAGGCAGAGTCGCCTGCGCGTTCGCCGTCGTGGACGAGGTCACGTGACATCATCATCAACGAGCCGCGCACGCCGTCGCCGCCTGTTGACCACCTTCGCCTTTCTAGGCCGAGGCAGCGGACGCCGAATACGGAGTCGGTGGACTGGGTCGTCCCCGTCGACGAGGACGAGTTCGTCCTCAAAATGGCGATGGAACGTTCGTTGAATGATGTTCCACCGACGGCCCCCGACGCCTGCGCCTGGTCTAGGGCAGACTGGGAGCAGGACGAGGCAGAGCATGTCCGGCGCCTGCAAGAGCAGGCCGAGCGCCAGGCCGCGCGCGGTGCTCGCCGGCAGCGCCTACCAGGACGCTCCACTCATCGTCCTCGACGACGACGAAGACGAGGCCGGCCGTCATCGCAGTCGTGGCGCTGCGGCGATGCCGGCTAGGGCAGCTCTCGTCCTCCGCAGCCGCCAAGCGACGACGACGGCACATAGGACGTCGATTACATGTCGTTCTATCGCCACGTCGGCATGTGAACGGCGCGGTCGGCGGCATCGGTATCGGCAGGCGTCGCATAGTAGTTAATTATGTTTTTTAAGTTTTTTAACTTACTGCAGTCAAGATTCGAGAATATGTCTGAATTTGACATAATATGTATGAAAATCATCTATAATAAAATCGTTAAATTTCGCCATATAATTTCACCAGTTTCTGATTCTTTTTAGCCTTTCCTTTCCTTGAGTGTGGTGATTCCTGTGTATACGCCACGCCAAATCCCAAATGGCAGTGCAGCAGGTCAAAACTGATGACACGTACGGCTAGCTACTGTTTCGTGCTAGTAATCTATCACTATCAGTCGGAGCCTAACACGATCTTGGCACCGACCACCGCTTTGTGTGAGACTAACAAAGGCGGGGAGAGGCTGGCGGACCAAGCAAAAAGCGTCGAGTATGGTTACGGCGGTGCTCGCCGTGACGGCTTCAGCTGCTCTAGCGCCGCCCTTCCAGCCTTCGTTGGCGGCTGCGCCATTCTGCCCGGTGAGTACTCGAGCGCCTGTGGTTGGTGGCTGTAGTACAGATGCTTTCGACTTCCTTCCTTCAATCGATGGGGGGCGATTGACCTGTTTGATGAAATGCCTTGGCTGAGTTGGTATGGTGCTACACTGATGAAATTAGTTCAACTATTTTCGCACCGGCTTCCCCAGGGAGCTGTGGGAGGGCAGCTTTCAAGATGTCTGACGAAATGCCTGTGTGAGCATATGATTCATGTCGGCATTTTCTGCTGCCTGAGGAAGCCACAGAACACCCCCACCCCCCCCCCCCCCCCCCTCCCCCCACCACCACCACCCACCCCCACCCACATTGCGGCTTTATTCTTTGGGGACTTGTTTATTACCGTCAGGTGTAGTAGACGTCGACGCATTCATGTGCTGATCACTGCTGTTTGATGCTTCTGTACATAGGTCGGAGGACCGGCTGTAAGATTTAGAACTCAAGCTTGCGGGTTGAGATGTTGGATTGCTGCCAAGGTGAAGTTGCAGAAGGCCCTGAAAAGGCATGGATGGCAAGTTCAGAGGAAGCTGGAAGTTCTAGGGGATGGTAAAATTCCTGACCGCTCGGAGGTTGCACTGCTGACTGAAAAGATAACTCATAGGAATGTAGAACTAGCTGATGGATTGGTATTTGGTAATAACTTGCACATTTGCTAAGTTCGCATATGTCTATCAGAATTATGTGATTCTTCGCTTATGGTTCCCAACAGTCTTACTTGCGCATGGCACTATTTGCATCATACCTTTGAAAGCTAAATTCAACTTGCATTATTAGTGAAATAAATATGGTAGGCACTAGTTTTCTTCATACTATCTTGCTACTGTCATCACAAACCTCTCCATGGATATTTTCTTGCATCAAGATGCTTTCACATGCACATTATTGTTTCTGTTCATGCAGAATCTGGAGGTGAAACAGCAAATACAAGCTCTGATACTTTGGATAGCTCAATCAATGAGACAAATTCAATGCATTTGGGAGTCAACCACTCCGAAGCTGATCCTCCAGTACTAAAGGAAGATCTTGTTCTGTTCGATGACCAATCTGAAAGTGCACCATCTCTTTGCATTGCTGTAATTGGAGCTACTGGTGAATTGGCAAGAACTAAAGTCTTCCCAGCACTATTTGCTCTGTATTACAGTGGTTTTCTTCCTCGGGTATGACCGTAACATGTCATAATTTATGCCGACCCTCATTTTTAACCATCCTTAGCAAACAACCTTGATCCATAATCCTATACATGTAATCAGCCTGTCGAATCATCAATTTGTATTTACGAAAGTTCGACCTGTGCCATACATGGTTAGGCACAGTGCCAGTAGACGTGGTGCTGTGCTTGTCAGTAATTAATGTAGAGTAATCATATTTTAAAGTACCTCTGGGAATTCAAATTAACTGCCGCTCTGTCAACTTGTCTGTATGATCATTATCATTATGTCACAACTTCAGTGTTTTATATTGTAGAATGTTGCCATATTTGGATATTCCAGGAAGGCATTAGCAGATGAGGATTTAAGATCCATAATCGAAGCCAATCTTACCTGTCGGGTTGATCACCAGTATGTTTCTTTTGTAGCTTATCAGGCCTTCACTCCATACTTCCTGTCAAAATATTAATTTATGCAGTTCCAATTTGGTATCTATTTATAATATTGTTTTTTTGGTGCAGCGAAAACTGTGAAGACAAGTTAAATGAATTCCTTAAAAGGACATACTATATCGATGCAGGAGATGATAATAAAGATGGGATGGTGAAAATTAAATTCAAAAATGGCACATATAGAGGTATAATTTGAGAACACATAACGCTTTTTCCTAACTCTGTTGGATCATATTCAAGTGTTATACTTGAACCTGGAGTTCGTATATTAATGTATGCTTCTCTTGTTTCAAAGGGCACTCATGCAGTAAACAGGATATTCTACCTTGCTGTTCCCCAAGAGGCACTTCTTGATGTTGCATTGCCACTAGCTGACAGTGCCCAAACTATGCATGGCTGGAATAGGATAATTATTGAAAAACCATTTGGCTTCACTAGTTTGTACTCAAAACGGGTAACACAGTCTTTGCTATCAAGATTTGAGGAGAAGCAAATTTACCGGTGACCATCTTGTATCCATGCAAGTTTGAAGTCTAGTCACTGTGTTTTACTGCACCTTTCATTCATTAAATCTTATAGCTGAATCTTACATTGCTCAGAATTGATCATCTTTTGGGGAAGGATCTCATTGAAAATCTCACTGTCTTGAGATTTTCTAACTTGGTGTTTGAACCTTTGTGGAGTAGAACGTACATACGCAGTGTGCAGGTACATATGAAACAAACTCATTTCACCAATGTTTTTTTTTCTACACACTGCTAACGCGCATGAATTGTTACAGGTCATTTTTTCTGAAGAAACAGCTGCAGAAATACAAGGGAGGTCAGTTAACATCAAGGCATTTCTCTTAAGAAAAAAGAAACATCACTAAGTTATGGTCCTCATCGATGAAAAGGTCTGTAGCCTTTAGGTTACGCCATATTTTATTAATATACGGTGTTGGCTATGCTGGTTTTACGTAAATAAGCACAAGTCCATCTTAGTGAGTAGTTTAATAGTAAAGGAAATGTAGTCCTGCTTGTAGCAGTTTTTTTATCGTGTTAGTATGTTTATGGTACATGATTAGCTCATTGCTGGATCTGTGGCCTTCAATTTAGCCTCTAATTTATCTCAGGGTTTCCGAACGAAAATTTAGTGATTTATTAGCAGCCCATTTACATTTACAATATCGTTTGGATCTATCCCCACATGCCATTTCAGGTACTTCGGAAATTATGGGATAATCCGTGACATAGTGCACAGTCACATTCTTCAAACAATAGCACTGTTTGCCATGGAACCACCTGTAAGTCTTGATGGAGAAGATATCCGTGATGAAAAGGTAATGGATAGAACACTACAAATTAACAGCAGAGAAAACCATAGAGCACTACAAATTTACAGCAGAGAAAACCATGCACTTTTCACCCTAGAAGTAGAAAATGCTAATGTTCATTACATGATTATGAAAAGTATATATTATGCAGGTGAAGGTGCTCAGATCAATTCGAAAAGTGGACTTTGAGGATGTTGTCCTTGGTCAACTCAAAGATACCTCCGGTAAAGTCGATAGATATACAAAATCAATGACACCAACCTACTTTGCTGCTGCTATGTACATTGACAATGCACGTTGGGATGGAGTACCATTTTTGATCAAGACTGGAATTGGACTTATGAAGAATAGGTACTCTCGCTGTGTTCCATGATTAGATTTGTTACTGGTTTTTATATCTGACTCTTAGAAGAAGTTATTGTCTGATTTCAGTCACGCCGTTATGTCCTCTTGTTATATTGAAATTATTATCATAGCTTCCATAAATCTTCATGTTCTCCAAGGGTAGAAGTGCATAATGTTCGGTATGCTAAGTCCGCACTGCTGTGTCAAATTGTTTTCAATACCCCAACCTCCTCTGCGCACGTTATTGGTAGATTTTTGCAAGCTTATCAATTGAGGAAAAATAAAGTATCGCATAACTGAAGATTCTTAATCGTTTACTTGTTCCAGAGCTGAGATCCGTATTCAGTTTCATCATGTCCCTGGCAATATCTACCGCGAACGTATTGGTCATGACACAGATCTTGACACAAACGAGCTGGTTTTGCGCGACCAGCCTGAAGAAGCCATTCTCTTGAAAGTCAACAACAAGGTCCCAGGACTTGGGCTCCAGTTGGATGCTTCAGAGCTCAACCTGCTTAGGTATGGACTATGGAGGTCACTTGAATTCTCTTGTGATCTATTCAAGAGAGCTGGTGCTAAATCATGATGCATGCTTTCTAGGTACAATGTCGAAGTTCCAGATTCGTATGAGCATCTTCTTCTGGACGTGCTAGATGGCGACAATCATCTATTTATGCGCAGCGATGAGCTAGCTGCTGCATGGAACGTATTGGCTCCAGTAATCCATGAGATCGATCAGAACAGGGTTGCTCCTGAGCTCTACGAGGCTGGGGATAAAGGACCTATTAACGCTTACTATCTTGCTGCTAAACATGGAGTCCGATGGGATGATGACTGGTGAGCGGATACTGGGCAACAATGCAATGTTGTCCCCCTCCCTCCCACATCTTTTCCCGGGGATCTATAATGTAAAACCTCTACTCTCTAATGAAGCCAACAGATGCAAGTTGTTATTTTCTGCTTGTTGATTCAAGCTCTTTTGAAGGTGGATGAAAGCTTCATTATTATTACTAACTCGAGCTGATATGTTGCACCTGACATCAAGAATGGAGACCAGCCAGCGGGATAGGAGTTTTGGCATTGTAATATACGAAGAAGAGAGTTGTCAGTTAATTTGAGGAGCTTGGAAACATTTACATCCTCTTACCTGCTACAAGGTGACAGTAACATTAACCCTTGCATCTAGTCCAATTAACAGCTCTCATTGAATGGGTGCAACTTAAAATTCATCTCGAGTGACATTGCTCACGCATATGTGGTTGACGGCTCCCTTTAAGCCCCAACATTCTTTGAAATCTTGGGCGGCGCTCCCACACCGTCGCTGAAGACTCCGCCGCTGGGAAGAGCGGCTAGCTCTTCTCTTCAGTAAGCTGGTCGGTGGTACCTACAAGACTTTTTTCTGACCACCTCCTAGCTCTCTTGGGTAGAAGACTTGCCGCTGCTCCGGCGCAACTCCCAGGAGTCTCGCGCCGATAAAGCCGGCATAGGCTGCACGTCACACGCTGAAGCAGGTGTCAACCTCATCGGGCTAGCACCTACATTCACCTTGCTAGATATGCTGTGTCAACCTCATCGGGCTAGCTCCTACATTCACCTTGCTAGATATGCTGGGCACCACAGAGAGTGTGAAAGACTTCCGACACGTTGGCACGAGCATAACGGATAATCGGAGAACCCAACATGGCTCCTTAATGGGGACAAATCACGGGAAAATATGGTTTGGCTGATATTCTCTCAAACAACCCATATCACGAATTGGCTCAACTTTTCAAATCATCCTGGTATAGCGAAATTAGTGGGCTCGTTAACTAGAGGCCCTCAAAGTAGGCTGGAACAGCCAGCACCGAGTCCAAACGAGATCGCTCCCCGTGTCCAGGATGAGCTGCACCGGGCTGGGCGGCAGTGCCGATGGACAAGTGCATCAGGTACTCTGTGTCGGGGATGCCGCCGCCTGGGGGTCTACTCGCGCGCTCTCGCCGCGGCCAGAAAGCTGGCGCATGGAACAGGCCTTTGCTGCGCGTGGACATGCCGTGCAGCAGTTCCCGGTTGGTGAGACCTCGGCCGGCGTCGGCATGGGTGGCGTGCAGCCTCAGGCCTGCCGCATCATAGTAAGATATGGTCCTATGAAGCTGCTTCATTTGCACTTGCTTCAACTCTTGCAAGATTGAAGCAGGATCAAGCTAGACTGCGATCTTACCAACGCTGTGCACGCCTTGTCAACACGCACAAAAAATGGATACGCTGTGCTTTTTGATACTCTTTTCCTTTCAAACCACGTTATACACCCTGTTGTTTATAAGAGCTCAGCCTGCATACGGCCGTTGGATCAGCCAGCATAATTTTTGAAATGCCAGAAAGAATGTAGAGCCCCCAAAAGGCAAGGAATCCGCATCTCATTCCTTCCACTTGACAACTATAGAATGGAAAAGAAAAAACCTGGGGTTTGGGAGTTGGTGGAACCTTAATGCGAGATCAAACATGCAGGTTGCACCTTGAACATGTGAATTGATAGTTATCGGGATGATATGAATACAAGTAACCAGATCTCCTCCCTTTGTTATAACTTTTCAGCATGTCTTCAGTCGCTTGCACCGACCACCAATATCTTTCTTGTACTAGTATAAAGTAATCTAATCTCTCTCGTTTTGAATTATTTTGGCAATGTTCTTACTTTCAGTGAATTTATGACAACTGAAGTTTATCCTGACTGAAGAATTCCAGAAATGCAGCAATAAAACTCCAGCTCCGCTATCTTGATTGGTGCATTTTGGTTTGCACACAAACTGGTATCTGGCTGATTCATCAGTCAACAAGTTCAGTTTTAGTACCCAATTTTTTATGTAAACAATATTTAAATGCACTGAATTAACAAATTGTCTCTTTTCAGGGCTTCTTGTATTCATAGATAATAACCGTAGTACAAATGACCAGGGCTACATTATTTGGTACGAAGTTGGATGACTTACCTAGATATTTTGCTTGCCAAATAAACTGTTGAGGGCTGATAAGTGATAACCAAATAGTCGACCATCGGATTATGTCAAAAACTGAAGGTCATGTTCCACACTCAAATATCCACGAGATGTTTTTATCAGACTGCCAACACAGGACATTCACGTCTTTTCTCATGTCATGAGTGTCCCAATTTTTTGTATCTACCAAATTTATCGCAATAGATGAATTCACTGCTTCACCAGTCTGCAAAGTGAAAGTGCAATATCAAGACCAAGATATGCCCATAAATGAGTATGGACATCAAGGTTCATGTGAAGGCAGGAACTAAATAGACAAAATGTAAACATTCACCTTGATCTTGGATTTGTACCCAATCAAATAATACGCTCATCTTGGAAAACAGTGAATCTCTGCACCAGAAAATGATTAATAACAGGTGAATAGCTAAGTACCCAGGCTTTAGTACAACATAACGTTGAACACTAAGATGTGATCTCACTGAGAGCAGCAAGCACATTAGACTGTCAACAGCTGCAAACATACCTCAAGGGAACAAGCCCATCATGTGCAGTTTGCTCATAATAGATGATGAAATCATGTTCAGTTGGAACCCGGATTCTGAATATGTTCCCCCAATAATAAAATTAAGTCGCCATTAAACTACTAATTATCCTAAAGCCTACAATGATGGATTCATTAGGATATACATATAATTGGCAGATGGGATTATTTTTGACAACCCAAGAGTAACAACTTTTATGAGAGGCACAAAGCAGAAGCATCATCAGAATGAGGATTTCTGGAACCAAGGGTGACTGTACCAGATACTGCGACTTACCAAATAGAAGGATGGGATGATGCAGAGCAAGGAATCAACCTGGCCATTCACCTCACCAATAGTCCCTGCATGAGCAAGATCCATCTTTGAAATGATGAAACCTATTAGCATCTCTGAGTATGATTTCCCGGGAAGTTATCTTTGCAACCAGCTTCATTGCAGCATGGCAGTCACCACACACTCTAAGGTTCTTCATGACACGAATGGGCATTCCTTCTGGGACTTTCAAAAGTCCATATGCTACAGCCTGCCTCTCACTGTGATATCGCAAGCTATAAACTTTTTGCTCCTCGTCTATATCATGCAGCACAAAGCTTCCATCAGCTGAGTAACCAGATTCCATCAATAGACCATCTAGCTTCTCCAACATCTTAAGGATTATAGCATGCTCTGGGTGTGTTATATCACCAGATGTGAAGAGATGCACCTGCTTGTCGTACTCTATCCAACTACAGCCTGGTGACTTGTTTAAATTCCTTGAGCTAATGAACTTCCGCATCTTGGAAGCATCTTCCCACCTCCCAGTGGATGTATAAATGTGAGAGAGCAAAACATATGGTCCAGCACTATCAGGTTCTAGCTCTAACAGCTTCCTAGCAGCAAGCTCGGCAATCTCAGCATTCTTGTGCATCCTACATGCACCCATCAGAGCCCCCCAGATGATAGCATCCGGTTCATCTGGCATGTTCTTAATCAAATCCAATGCTTCATCTACAAGTCCAGCTCGACCAAGCAAATCAACCATGCAAGAATAATGCTCGGCTCCTGGTCGGATGGCAGAACTCGTAGACATAGAATTAAAAATTTCCCTACCCTCTTCAACTTTCCCGGTATAGCTACAAGCAGTCAAAACCCCTATATAAGTAATTGAATCAGGTGCCATTCCTGCAAATCGCATGTCATTAAATATGCCGAGTGCTTCCTCCCCCAACCCATGCTGAGCATAACCAGTGATCATCGAGTTCCACATCACAACATCTTTGGGCTCAAACATACTGAAGACCCTCTTAGCCCTGTCCAAATTTCCACATTTTATGTACATTGTGATTAATGCTGACACGGCAAAGACGTCGATGTCAAAGAAGCATCTCAGCATTGCAGCATGCAGCTCTCTTCCAGAATTGAGAATAGCTAGTGCCGAACACACGGTAAGGATGCTAATGGCTGATGGGTAGTTTGGACGGATACCTCTCCAGGACATCTCACGGAAGGTAGAAAGTGCCTCCAACAAGAACTCGTTCTGCTCATACGCTTTAATCATTGCACTCCATGTACCATCATCCCTCTCTTTTCATTTTCCCAAACAGTGTCTTGGCAGCATCCACCTTCCCGCGCTGGCCAAACCCAACCATCATCGCATTGCAAGCAGCCACTGGGTGCTCTGGCATTGCATTAAACAGATCCTCAGCATCCTCGACATGGCCAGCCTGTATGTACCCGACCAACATTGCAGTCCATGACACCTCATTGCGATCAGGCATCACCTCAAAAAGCTTCCTTGCAAGGTTAACCTTCCCGTTTTGAGCATATCCAGATATCATCGCAGTCCATGATACAACATTCCTCTTCGGCATTTCATCAAATAGAACACGTGCCTCAGCAGTTCGGCCAGCCCGGCAGTACCCACAGAGCATGGCTGTCCGTGCAACGACATCCTTGTCAGGCATTTCGTCGAACAGCTTGCAGGCCTCGTCTATGCGGCCGGCGTCAAGAAAGCCACAAAGCATAACGGTGTAGGAGACATGGTTGCGCTCGGGCATCTGATGGAACAGCCGGATGGCGTCGGCCAGGAAACCGTGGCGCACGTACCCACGCAGGAGGGATGTGAAGGAGACGACTGAAGGGGGTACGGGGATGGAGGCGAGCGCGGCCGCGGCATCAGGGAGGGTGTGACGGCGGAGGGAGAATCCGGAGATGAGCGCATTGTAGGAGCCGAGGTCGCGGGAGGGCATGTGGTGGAAGAGGCCGAGGGCGGTGTCAGGGAGGTGGTTACGGAAGTAGCCAGCGATTAGGGCGTTGTAGGAGGCCGTGGTGCGGAGGGGCATGGCCTCGAAGGCCGCGCGGGCGCCCTCCATGTTCCCGGCGCGCGCTAGCGAGGCGACGCGCGCGTTCGCGGCCACCACCGCCGGCGCCGAACTCGACGGCAGGAAGCGGACAGACGGGAGGCGCATGGCGAGCGGATGGGAGCGTAAGCGTACCTTACAGGGTGAGCACTGAGGGTAATCGGCGGCAGTGAACAGCCGGAGGAGGGGCACTCGGCGGGGGCGAGGATAAGGAGCCGGGGAGGATGCAGCAAGCAAAGGCGGCGTACGAGGACCAAGTGGCGGCGGTGGGGAGATTTCAGTAGCGGCGGCGGGCAGCGGCGTGGTGGATTCGTTCGACTCGAACTAACTCGATTGCAAGTGGATCACTATTAGTAGCATTGTCTTTTTAGTTCAAACTACTCCCTCCGTCCCGGTTTAAAGGACACAATTTGCAAACCATGCAATCCCAAAATACTTAGACACAAAAGCATTTAATCTTTGTAATTACTCCTGTGTGAAAGCAATAAAATGCTTGCATGCACATGTGTGAACAAATGTGAATACTTTTCTAACTCTCTTTCTCCTTATGCATGTTCTACTTTATACTATTAAATGGACGAATTAGATGACACCTAGGGCCCAGAGAATTTCAAATTGTGTCCTTTAAACCGGGACGGAGGGAGTAGGAAACATGCCGTGCGTTACGACGGAAGAAAATAAATCTGCACCACGAAGACAACATATGAAGCCGGCTAATAGTAAACACAAGTTAAATATAAGTACAACTATTCATAAATAGTACTGTCAAAATAAAACTATTCATAAATAGAAAAAGATAAAACTAAATCTAGAAAGCTGAAACCGCAAACCGCTCTCCGTCACTAGTATATGCAGTAGCTAGGGGCATATTTGGTTGCTCGGTCTAAAATTTTCTATTTTTTCATTTGGCCCGCTGGTACTGTATGGTTAAAGATTGAGCTTGGACTAAGTTGGACAAGTTGTTTGGACTCATGTATCTTTGTTTTCTGTAAATAGGCACAGTTGTTTGGTTGCCCGGATTTTTGTGTTTTTTCCCTGCTGATGCATTTCACAGCTGTTTGGTGTGGTGCTTTGCATCTAATCACATGGGTTATGATCACCCATTTCAAATTTGGTAATCTTACCACCCAGCACACACACACGACATGATCACAAGAATAGTCATATGCACACACAACACCATAACATCCATATGCAGACATAAACATTGCTAGCTACACAAGAACAGTCTTAACAGTCACCAGTAGGTAGCAATCAGGGGTTCTAAACTTTACCCCTGATCAAAAGAACCATCAGCAGGGGCATCACCTGCCCCTCAAGCATCAGGGGCTTAACCCCTGATAAAACAAACCATCAACACGGGCATGAGATGCCCCTGAACCACCACCAAGGATTTTCACCCCTGATCAAAAGTACCATCAGCCTACTTAGTTCAGCATCACAAGTTGTCCATTAGCAACTACTACTACTTACAAACTTATACAAACATCGACATGAAGGTCATCGCCGGCTAACAGTGGTCTGGGCAGGTGTACTGCCTGGTGCTGGAGGAGCCGACCTTGTAGATCGTCATCTTGATGACGAAGGCCTTCAGCTTGAACTCCAGGACGTCGTCGTGCGCCAGGTTGTACTTGTATACCAGTTTCGGCTAGTTCTTCCAGAAAGCAACCTGGCCAGCGAACCAGTCGACCTGCACCCACTCGGTGCACCACCGACAGGTTGTGACCTGCATGACGTGCGGCAGTGGTTGCTTGATCCAGGTCCTCAGGGCGAACTGGAACGTCAGCGGGATCACCGGCATGTGTAGGTCGGCCACGTCCAGCTGGATGATGAAGCGACGAGGGATCTCGGCGACTGGGTAGTGACCAAGCTATGGCTACCTTCTCTTCTTGCTATGCGGCTATGTAGCTGCCTCCATCCTGCCAATGACCACGGGCTTCATTTGCTAGCGGTTGGTCGGGAGCACGTCGGCAAAACCCGGTGGGGGGTGCCAGCCCCTCCCGACAGTCTCGCATTCGAACTTAAGCACCTTGCCATAAAGTAAAACAAGGTCAGCAAACATCATTTCCTAATTTGGCAATGGACATGGTACAAACATGGAGTACAATGACTAACCTGGCAACGCACATGCTACAAACATGGAGTACTGACATGGGCATACCTTACAGGTACCTAAGATTAGCCTATACGGTTCAGCCCAAAAAGGAGTCCACGGTGCAATCGAATCCCAACAGAGATTCGGGTGGCCCGCTGGAGTCCGACTTCTTGGAGGACACGACAAAGTGTAGATAGAAACTTAAAGGGAAAAGCCTAACTTGTAACCGACTCGATCTGCTACTTCGAGACCTAGCCTCTCTATATAAAGGCCAGGAGGGGCGGCGAGGAGGACCAACTCATACACCACACCAGATTGCATCTGCGCGTCATTGTAACCTTCGACTTCCTCATAATCAAGAGCAGACAAGCAGGAGTAGGGTCCTCTACGAGGCCTGAACCTGGGTAAAACCTCGTGTCACCTGTGTGCTTGTTTGCTAGACGATTGATTCCTCCAGTGCTCCCCACTTCCTCGAACCTAAGTCCATTAACAATGGGCATTGATGAGTTAACCCCTCGTCAATTGGCGTCATCTATGGGAATCGGGAGTACAGATGTTGCGGCTTCCTCGGCCCCATCAACCGTGATCTACGACTCCGCTGCAGCGGAGACTCGCCTCCTCTTCGGCGCCCTCGACTTCACTGTCCACACGTCGGTGACTCGCCCGGATTTTGAGACCGTGGGCGATGGGGTCGGCCTAGCGATCGGAAGCCTATGCTTCCAAGTTGGTCGGTTGGCACACTTCGCCTCCCTGACCAGCCGAAGGTTCCTGCGATTTCTCCTATGTCGTGGTTCCCACCGCTGATCGGCACCCTGAGCAAACTCAACGCCTCGGCATCAGTCGAGAATACGGATGGCAACAGCAGTTGCGAGTCCGATCTGGGCGATTTGGCGACAGAAGACGAAGCCTACGGCTCCGGATCTGAGAGCTGCGGGAGCAACAACTTCCCTAGCCAGTACATATGCGCCATCATCAACATGGGCAGTAGCGGCACTCAAGGAAACACTGGCACCAACGGTGGCATCCCAATCGCAAACGGTGCCCCCACTAATGGCACCCCCACCAACAACTGGCCAACAAACCAGCCCCTTGTCATCGGCCCCGTCCAAGAGGATCAGCAACCGCCTAACCTTGCGGGTGAACATGAGTGGCCGCTGATTGAGATCAATGACGCTGAGTGGGCTCGTTGCAGGGAGGCCCTACGGGGCAACCCCTGCCACCAAACTCATCGCAACAAGGTTGCTCATGCAGGAATACAAGCGCCAGCAATAGGTGATCGCCCAGCTCGACGAGCGCAGAAGGGCGGCGGACGAGTCGAGCCTTCAACGAGCTCAGCTCTCTTTCATCAGAGGATCCTGCTCCAAGGGCAACGTCTATGCAGCCGCCAAAAGGCGCTCTCGACTGGCCCAACTCAACAACAAGGAGCAAGACGAAGCCACTCAAGCCCTCGACTTATCGTTCATGATGGTAGATACACGGGGCAACGTGCTCCTGAAAACACTGCAAGCAACGGTGACAACAACCACCATGTACCTGCTCAACAACCAGCCGCTAGCTAGAGATCCACAATCTGCCATGCACCGATCTACAATCACTGGCCTAGGACTGGTTGAAGCTGTGCTCACCAAGGATCCAACACCAGAGCCTAAGAAAAGCAAGGCCCTAGCCAAGTACTACTCGCGCTCCTCCTCCAACGACAGCGAACATGACTTGTCATGGCGACACCGCTCACGTCGACATCACGTAGCGCAAGGTCAACAAGATGCGCGCATGGTGCGCCCACTCGACGGACTCGGAGGATGAAGGAACAGAGCTCTATGGCGTCAGCTGCTTCAGCAGAGCCATACGGCAAAAGCGAATGTTGAAAGGGTTCAAACTCCCATTAGAGAACCCAAAATTCGACGGTCTCCAAGACCTGAAGATTTGGTTGGAGGATCACATCTCCTCCGTCAGGTTGCACAACGGAACCAAGAGCACAGCCATGCAATGCCTCCAGCTATAGTTGCAAGGCGTTGCCCACGCATGGCTCAACAACCTCCCCCATGGGTCGATCCACAGCTGGAAGAGCTGGTCTACAGCTTCATGCGAAACTTCAAGGGCACTTACAAAAGGCCCGCATCAATCGAAGAGCTAAAGGGTTGCTACCAAAAGCCCGGCGAGTTACTACGCTCATACATCCAGAGGTGGTCCATCATTAAAAACTCCGTAGAGGACATCTCTAAGGACCGCGTTCAACGGCGGCGTCAATCGCAGAGAGCTCAGGGAGGAGCTAGGTCGTTCGAAGCCCAAAACAATTGACCACCTGATGGAGATTGCGAACAGGTAGGCTGATGGAGAGGACTCGGTGAAAAATAACCGTGTCCACTCGGACAACGACGACGACCTCGGCCACAGGCGCGACCGTCGAGGAAAACATCGGATGCGCGGTTACGAGGATCGCGAAGAAGTCGACATGGTCGCGGTTGGCTACGTCGACATACGTGACGACAGCAACCGCAATAGCGGATACCGTTGTGGCGGATACCGTGACAACAGGAAGACCACGCGGGTATGGCAGCAGCGTACCCGCGATGAAGCCCCTGGAACGTCGATCCAGGACAAACTGTCTGGACCTTGCAATGTCCACTTCTACATCGACAAACATGACGGCAAGAAGAAGTCCAGCCACGTCCTAAAGGACCGCCGCGAGTTCCTCAAGCTCCACGAAGGCCTCGCCCAGATGAATTGCAACGCGATAAATCAGGGCTACGGAGCTGCCCCGGGTGTTGTGGCTCATGGAGCACCACCACCACCGCTTGGGCCACCACCTGCGGCTACACCAGCCCAGAACAACGGAGACGAGAAATACCCACGACCGTTGGGGAATATGGGCATGATCCAAAAAGGATGCCCCTCCAATAGAGTGCAAAAGTCCATCACTCGCTGACATAGGTACGGTTGCTCGGGTGCCTATGATTCGCTACCCTGGCTATATAAAAGGCTTACGGCCCATGAAGAGTCAAGATGATGGCCCAAAGAAGCAACCGACAAAGGCTTTAGTTGTATTAGGAAAGAGGACAAAGGACCGACATCATGTTGGTAATGTAATTACGCATATGTAACCTATCCGCATACAGCTTTGGACCCGGCCTATTATATATAGGACGGGAGAAGCCTAGGCGAGGGTACCGAAAAATCCCCAAGCGACCTGTAATAGTGCGATTCACCAAATATTCAGGCAACTTTGACTCCATTGTTCTCCTGATATTCGACGAAATCCCCAAGCGACCTGTAATAGTGCGATTCACTAAATATTCAGGCAACTTTGACTCCATTGTTCTCCTGATATCCGACGAAATCCCTAGCGTTCTCTTTTCCGCAAAACCCTAAGTACTTCTCCATTGACATTGTCGAGGTCACCCCTCATCAATTGGCGTCATATGTGGGAAACTTGAATGCTGGAACCATGGATTAGGTGGACCTCTTTTTTCCAAGAAGCGACCCAACAAAAGCGAATCCATGCCCGCCCACCCCTGTGTTAGTACCCACTGACTTCAACGGCGGATCCAATTTAATCATCGAAAGCTTCCACTTCCAAGTAGAAGACCCCCAAGAATCACACCCTTCAGCCCTAATTACATCAGAAACATCGGTGGAAAATTCTACGCCTACGGCGATACCAGCATCATCTATCGGATCCTTCATGGAAGTCATGGCGCAGATCGAAGCAGCTGAAGAAAACAAGCAAGATGAGATGGATCTGGGGGATCTTGATGGTCTTTACGACAATCTCCCCTTCAGATCAGACTCTCAACTAACTCCACCACGTGGAACAAGCCCAGCAAACTCTGGCCCGAAGAAAGTGGTGAAAGCATCGACTTCGGGATAAGAATGGTAGAAATCTATCCAGTACAGAAACTAATGGACTTCACTGATCCACCCAACAGTGTCTCCCTCGGTTCAGATGACGATGTCACTAGTTCATATATTACCCAGCACCAACTATGCGTGATCATCTGAGACGCGTCGACTCAACAAGACTCCAACGGTAATCCTATTTTTAACCCTGGCGATATCCTATCAAGCAACAATGTAGGAAACCATGAGAACGAAGGAAGCCAAGGAAACGGGGGAACCCCAACAGTCAACCGCGTAATCCAGGTAGAAGGAGAACCACGCAGAGGCAAGAGGCAAACTCTCCGCTTACCAGCTGATGCATGGCAAAGAGCAAGAGCAACGATTTCAGGTGCAGTTCCAATGACAGCTGACGCCACACGCAAAGATTTATTGGCATATCAATATTTGCTTCACCACAAGAAGAGAGACCTACTAAGGATGCAAAGGCAACTCGACGAAATAAAAAGGTTAGCCGACAAATCCAGCCTGGGACGGGTACAGTTAATCTCTACCCGAGGATCAAGAAGCGTAACAGGAGGAGCACCACCAAGAAGGGGAACATCTCAATTACAGAACATTCCCGAAGCAAAAGAAGCGAACCGATCTGATACCTTGATCTATCGTTTATGTCAATAGATCAAGAAGGAAACATCAAGGCAAAAATGGCTCAAGCAAAAATTGTAGCCGCACAAACATATCTTATCACAACTCAACCCTCACCCGATGATCCTCGCGCGGCCCTCCACTTCTCCGCCCTGATGAACCTCGGCATGGTAGGAGCATCTCTCGTGCAGGTAGAACAAGGAACCACGTGGTAACCCGACAGATCCCCATGCCATCGCAACAGCCCTCGGCAAGAAGGTCACACCCGACAATCACGATCACCACATCAGGTCCATTTCTCGGGATTAGAGCCATGGAATGATGCAAGAAACAATATTACACAAGAAGGATCGATCGATCCAGGGAAGAGCGTATGTAACACCCTCAGAGGAATCCTTCATCTGTTGGATTTCTCTTTGTTCCTTCTCGTGCCTACCGGTGTTTTCCGACGCGACTACATCATCTACGCCAGATCCGATGCAGAGTCTGCATCACCCCTTTGTTCCTGAACCTTGTTTGTCGATATCTTCAGTCTGAATCCTGAGGGTTGGTTGCATAACCTATCTGTTCGTGTACAGAGTAATGCTTTGAGTGCGGGATGGAGTCGCGACCATACCACTACTCTTATCATTTGCTTTGTATATTGAATGGTGGATCGATGCAATTTTACTCCGTCCACGGAAGCTAGAGGTGGCTTTATTTGTGGATACCTCTACCTTCGCCCTTTGTTCCCGGAGTATTCTTTGACGATCACGGACAATGACCTCTTGTTAGTGGTGTCGCGAGGATCTACACCCACCAATCTCCTACTGCCACCTCATCCTATCTCTTCCCCCCAACCACTCTCCTGCTGCCACCTCACCCCCCAAACCCCCTCTCCCCTCCACCTCACCACCCGACGCGCCATCTCCCCCCCCTGGATTCCACCTCCCCCAGACCGACCTCTCCCTCCCAAACTGACCCACCCCTGGTCAACCACCCCCTGGACCCGCTCTCCTAGCCCCACCTGGCCCCACGCCCGACCCCACCACCCCTGGCCCCGCGCGGCCCACCTCTCTCCCTCCCCCACCTTCTCCCTCCTCTAGCCCGCAGCCGCCCCCGACGCGCTCCCTCCCTCTGCCTCACGCGCGCCCGCCTCCTCCCTCTCTGGCGCCGGACCGCCCCCTCGCCGGCGACCCCGACGCCGTCCCCCTCCTCTCCTCACCGCGCTCGCTCCGCCGCGTCTCCCCTCCGCGTCGCCTCCCCTCGCCGTTCCTCGCGCAGGCCCGCCTCCCCGCGCCATCGTCCGCCGCCAGGGGCTCGGTCGCCTCGAGCCCGACCGCGTCCTCTCCCTCCTACCTCGCTTCCCCCTCTTCTCGCGAACCTCACCGCCGACCGCCTGCGGGCGCCGCCTCCCTGTCGGCCCCGCTCACCACCTCCGGCCGCCGCCGCCTTGTGGGCTCTTCCCCGGCCGCCGCCGTCCTCGGCACCTCCCCCTCCCTGCCGAGCTTGTCCCGCCGCCCCGAGAACCTCGCGGCCTCCCTGCGCTGCCGCCGCCTCTGGCCAACCATCTCGCCGCGAGTCGGCCGTGTGCTCTGCAGGCCGCCGTGACCAACCTCCTGCGTGCCCTCTTCCTCCGCTTCGGCCCTGAGCCCGCCGTCCTTCCCCGTGTCCGCTGGAACCGACGTGGGCTGCTCCTGTACTCATTCGTGTACACGGATGACCACCTCGACAAGATCTGTGGCTGCAAAGGGGTTTGCTAGAAAGACCAATGCCAGAGCGTCTGATGCCGGAAACTGTCCTAACGTCTGGATCTTCTGAAGGCCACCGACTTCATCGACCGCCAAGTTCTTTGGTTCCGACACCCCGACAAGATCTCCTCGTTGACAAGACCGAACCCCGTCGAACCCCCCAAGGTCGTCGACACGGATACGCAAGATCTTCTCCTCGGAACGCCATGATCGTCTACACGGACCCGAAGACCACGGATGCGACAAGATCTCCTTCCCGGATGCGAGCCCCGGATCCGAAGACCGCCAAGACCTTCTTTCCGGATGCGAGACCGATCCCGTCGAATCCCGAACCCCAGCTCTGAACCCCGAACCCCCGGACCCCCAAGATCGCCGAACCCTAATGTGTGACCCTGATCCGAGCCCCTATTTTTATAAATGCCATCTATATAATTGGTTGCATATTAAATTGTCATACTTGCATGCATATTTGTGTGGTTTGGGGGCCTTATGCCGATTCACTGCATAATTAAATATGGGGCCCATATGCGGGCAAATCTAGTCTTATATTGGCCTCATTTAAATTTGTGTAGCGAACCGGTGCTATCTTTTGCCATGTTAAGACAACATTTAAATTGCGGGGTATCTAAACAACTTGAACCACCTGAATAAATGTCGGGACCCTGGTTCCGCTTAATATTGCCTAAATTGCATTGCATCTTGCCATGTCATACATCATACATGCATCATGCCCGATCTTTTGCCGTAGTATTAAATAGTGCATCCGGTGTTTCTTCTAGTGTTTTGCTTCTTCGCGGATTAGGCCGATGAGTTGATGCGAGTGTCGACCCGATCTTCGGATGAACCTTCGGCAATGTTTTCAGGTGAGCACCTCCCCCTTTCTACCTATCTTACTTTTATAGTCTTTATTTCCTCCTGTTGATCTATTGCTATATGTGTTGCGATGCTCTAGTTTTCGTACCCGTGATATCCCTTGCAGCCTTATATTGCCTTGGACACATCCTATTACCTGTTGTTTGGTAGATAGTTGGACTTGCGCGTCGTAGTCGCTTGCTCAAGTGCTGTTGCGTGTCGTCAAGTACCACAGTTGTTGGAAGGCTGCCATAAGCTTTATGTTGGAGATGGTTATAACTTTAATTATTGTTAATAACTAAAATGGAAGTAGGTAATGCAGAGGCACCGGTGGGTGATAGACAATATTTGGTTTCCGACCGCTCACTGGTGTCCCGTAGGACCCCGAGTTCTTGACACCTGTTCCGAGATCGAGCGCGCTAACCACATGTGGGATGTGTGGGCACCCCATCGATTTAGTACCTGATTCCAAGTATTGTACTGGGGGCCACAACTAGTTTGAGGTTTTATTACTATTCTGTACTTATGCCATGTTTTACTGCTTTATTTAAATTGTGCGATGGATAGCACATTGTACTGTTTAGGATCGTGACCCGTTTTCGCTGTATCGACAAGCCCGAGAGTTTCGGGTTCCCAGTCGTTTACAGCCGGCTCCACAAACCCTAAGTCCGTCTCGGAGACCGGCCGACTTCGTTGCGGGTTCGACTTAGTGGGGTGGCCCCCATGTACTTACTTTGGGTCTGGGAAACGTCATGACTTAGGCCCCGCCGACATACCGATGGGTGTATGTTAATTGATCTGGCAAAAAGGGTCGAAGTGCGTGTGGATATCTCATGCTAATCGCGTGTGGATACTTTGGTGCGCCCCTGCAGGGTTAAATCTTTTCGAAAAGCCGTGTCCGCGGTTATGGACGACTTGGAGCACAGTTCTCGATCATAGACAACTATAACTAAAGTTTACTGTTGTAATTTGACTTGTATCCGATGTGACTAGTAATCAGCTCAACTACAACGGAATGGCTAAATAAAAGTACCAACAACTGCTGGGTTTTGGGATATCTCATGCTAATTGTATTTGACTATTAAGAGTCACAACTACAACGGAATGGTTTAAATAAAACTGCCCACTGCTTATTTTATCAGAATGACTATCTACATTTGACTAGTAATTGCCGCAACTATAACGGAACAAATAAAACTGCCAACTGTGTGAGTTCCTCGGTTGACTTTCTCGGTTGGTATCGAGGGGGAATACCAGGATGGGTTTGTTTGGTGTTAGGATCAGGTTGGATCTGAATAGGTCTTTCTTACCCCTCTCTGATAGCCGCCAGTTGTATCGAGTCTCTATAGGTTGTTTAGTGCATGCTGCGCTGCCGCTTCAGTCCACCATACCTATGTAGGCGAGGACCGCCGAATTCTAGCCTCGCCGTGTACTGGCCTCAGTACTGACGCTCCTCTTTTTCCTTTGCCCTTTGTCAGCACCCCTTTTTGTTTAAGCAGGTTTTGAGATCGACGCCGTTAGCAGGGTTACCCTTCCGGCTTGGCCTGGGCAGGGTTATGGACGCCATTGGTTATTCTTCAGGGCTCTTAGCCCCATTTGCATCTTGTTCGTAGTCGGACGCTCTATCATTTTCAAGGTGATTTGGATCTTTGTATATTATATCTGTATTCTTGACTCGTTGAGTCGCTGTTGTATATATCTGTTCTGTGGGTCCCATCGAGGACTGTTGTGTAATGTTGTTACTTCGTTTTCCACCCGCACGAAAGTGCCTGGTGGGCACCTTTGAATCGTTTCTATGCGGGTTTGGCGAGTTTCGCTAAAACTTGCATAGAAACGATTCAAAGGTGCCCACCAGGCACTTTCGTGCGGGTGGAAAACGAAGTAACAACATTACACAACAGTCCTCGATGGGACCCACAGAACAGATATATACAACAGCGACTCAACGAGTCAAGAATACAGATATAATATACAAAGATCCAAATCACCTTGAAAATGATAGAGCGTCCGACTACGGACAAGATGCAAATGGGGCTAAGAGCCCTGAAGAATAACCAATGGCGTCCATAACCCTGCCCAGGCCAAGCCGGAAGGGTAACCCTGCTAACGGCGTCGATCTCAAAACCTGCTTAAACAAAAAGGGGTGCCGACAAAGGGCAAAGGAAAAAGAGGAGCGTCAGTACTGAGGCCAGTACACGGCGAGGCTAGAATTCGGTGGTCCTCGCCTACATAGGTATGGTGGACTGAAGCGGCAGCGCAGCATGCACTAAACAACCTATAGAGACTCGATACAACTGGCGGCTATCAGAGAGGGGTAAGAAAGACCTATTCGGATCCAACCTGATCCTAACACCAAACAAACCCATCCTGGTATTCCCCCTCGATACCAACCGAGAAAGTCAACCGAGGAACTCACACAGTTGGCAGTTTTATTTGTTCCGTTATAGTTGCGGCAATTACTAGTCAAATGTAGATAGTCATTCTGATAAAATAAGCAGTGGGCAGTTTTATTTAAACCATTCCGTTGTAGTTGCGACTCTTACTAGTCAAATACAATTAGCATGAGATATCCCAAAACCCAGCAGTTGTTGGTACTTTTATTTAGCCATTCCGTTGTAGTTGAGCTGATTACTAGTCACATTGGATACAAGTCAAATTACAACAGTAAACTTTAGTTATAGTTGTCTATGATCGAGAACTGTGCTCCAAGTCGTCCATAACCGCGGACACGGCTTTTCGAAAAGATTTAACCCTGCAGGGGCGCACCAAAGTATCCACACGCGATTAGCATGAGATATCCACACGCACTTCGACCCTTTTTGCCAGATCAATTAACATACACCCATCGGTATGTCGGTGGGGCCTAAGTCATGACGTTTCCCAGACCCAAAGTAAGTACATGGGGGCCACCCCACTAAGTCGAACCCGCAACGAAGTCGGCCGGTCTCCGAGACGGACTTAGGGTTTGTGGAGCCGGCTGTAAACGACTGGGAACCCGAAACTCTCGGGCTTGTCGATACAGCGAAAACGGGTCACGATCCTAAACAGTACAGTGTGCTATCCATCGCATAATTTAAATAAAGCAGTAAAACATGGCATAAGTACAGAATAGTAATAAAACCTCAAACTAGTTGTGTCCCCCAGTACAATACTTGGAATCAGGTACTAAATCGATGGGGTGCCCACACATCCCACATGTGGTTAGCGCGCTCGATCTCGGAACAGGTGTCAAGAACTCGGGGTCCTACGGGACACCAGTGAGCGGTCGGAAACCAAATATTGTCTATCACCCACCGGTGCCTCTGCATTACCTACTTCCATTTTAGTTATTAACAATAATTAAAGTTATAACCATCTCCAACATAAAGCTTATGGCAGCCTTCCAACAACTGTGGTACTTGACGACACGCAACAGCACTTGAGCAAGCGACTACGACGCGCAAGTCCAACTATCTACCAAACAACAGGTAATAGGATGTGTCCAAGGCAATATAAGGCTGCAAGGGATATCACGGGTACGAAAACTAGAGCATCGCAACACAGATAGCAATAGATCAACAGGAGGAAATAAAGACTATAAAAG
Source organism: Avena sativa (assembly GCA_916181665.1). Taxonomy (NCBI): domain Eukaryota; kingdom Viridiplantae; phylum Streptophyta; class Magnoliopsida; order Poales; family Poaceae; genus Avena; species Avena sativa. The sequence continues at coordinate 600,383,351 of OV702289.1, forward strand.
TAAGATAGGTAGAAAGGGGGAGGTGCTCGCCTGAAAACATTGCCGAAGGTTCATCCGAAGATCGGGTCGACACTCGCATCAACTCATCGGCCTAATCCGCGAAGAAGCAAAACACTAGAAGAAACACCGGATGCACTATTTAATACTACGACAAAAGATCGGGCATGATGCATGTATGATGTATGACATGGCAAGATGCGATGCAATTTAGGCAATATTAAGCGGAACCAGGGTCCCGACATTTATTCAGGTGGTTCAAGTTGTTTAGATACCCCGCAATTTAAATGTTGTCTTAACATGGCAAAAGATAGCACCGGTTCGCTACACAAATTTAAATGAGGCCAATATAAGACTAGATTTGCCCGCATATGGGCCCCATATTTAATTATGCAGTGAATCGGCATAAGGCCCCCAAACCACACAAATATGCATGCAAGTATGACAATTTAATATGCAACCAATTATATAGATGGCATTTATAAAAATAGGGGCTCGGATCAGGGTCACACATTAGGGTTCGGCGATCTTGGGGGTCCGGGGGTTCGGGGTTCAGAGCTGGGGTTCGGGATTCGACGGGATCGGTCTCGCATCCGGAAAGAAGGTCTTGGCGGTCTTCGGATCCGGGGCTCGCATCCGGGAAGGAGATCTTGTCGCATCCGTGGTCTTCGGGTCCGTGTAGACGGTCATGGCGTTCCGAGGAGAAGATCTTGCGTATCCGTGTCGACGACCTTGGGGGGTTCGACGGGGTTCGGTCTTGTCAACGAGGAGATCTTGTCGGGGTGTCGGAACCGAAGAACTTGGCGGTCGATGAAGTCGGTGGCCTTCGGAAGATCCAGACGTTAGGACAGTTTCCGGCATCAGACGCTCTGGCATTGGTCTTTCTAGCAAACCCCTTTGCAGCCACAGATCTTGTCGAGGTGGTCATGCGTGTACACGAATGAGTACAGGAGCAGCCCACGTCGGTTCCAGCGGACACGGGGAAGGACGGCGGGCTCAGGGCCGAAGCGGAGGAAGAGGGCACGCAGGAGGTTGGTCACGGCGGCCTGCAGAGCACACGGCCGACTCGCGGCGAGATGGTTGGCCAGAGGCGGCGGCAGCGCAGGGAGGCCGCGAGGTGCTCGGGACGGCGGGACAAGCTCGGCAGGGAGGGGGAGGTGCCGAGGACGGCGGCGGCCGGGGAAGAGCCCACAAGGCGGCGGCGGCCGGAGGTGGTGAGCGGGGCCGACGGGGAGGCGGCGCCCGCAGGCGGTCGGCGGCGAGGTTCGCGAGAAGAGGGGGAAGCGAGGTAGGAGGGAGAGGACGCGGTCGGGCTCGAGGCGACCGAGCCCCTGGCGGCGGACGATGGCGCGGGGAGGCGGGCCTGCGCGAGGAACGGCGAGGGGAGGCGACGCGGAGGGGAGACGCGGCGGAGCGAGCGCGGTGAGGAGAGGAGGGGGACGACGTCGGGGTCGCCGACGAGGGGGCGGTCCGGCGCCGGAGAGAGAGGAGGCGGGCGCGCGTGAGGCAGAGGGAGGGAGCGCGTCGGGGGCGGCTGCGGTCTAGAGGAGGGAGAAGGTGGGGGAGGGAGAGAGGTGGGCCGCGCGGGGCTAGGGGTGGTGGGGTCGGGCGTGGGGCCAGGTGGGGCTAGGGGAGCGGGTCCAGGGGGTGGTTGACCAGGGGTGGGTCAGTTTGGGAGGGAGAGGTTGGTCTAGGGGAGGTGGAATCCGGGGGGGGGGGAGATGGCGCGTCGGGTGGTGAGGTGGAGGGGAGAGGGGGTTTGGGGGGTGAGGTGGCAGCAGGAGAGTGGTTGGGGGGAAGAGAGAGGATGAGGTGGCAGCAGGAGATTGGTGGGGGTGAGGTGGCTGGTTGGGTGGGTAGACTAGGTTGGGTGCAAAAGGGGTTTAGGGTGGACCGATCTGTTTTGTACGGGGGTGGTCGACTGGGTCGAATCGGCCCGTTCGACTGCCCCACTAAAAATAATTAACTATTTTATTTATTTCGAACAGGGCTTTTGCAATCCGATAGCACACAAAACAAAATAATCCGGAGACCCGGGTTTGCGTTTGAACAAAGACGGGGCGTTTAGAAAACAAAAACAGGTTTTTCCGAAAATAGTTTTATGCAAGCAAATGCAAGATGATGACGATGCTCAAATGCAATGTGGCATGATGACATGAGCATGCGGTCATGATGATGCAATGCACAAAATCAACGCGATTTTCTAGTAGTGGTTTTGCGGGATGCCACAGCGTAGCAGGCTAAGATACTACGACGGTGAAAGCGAAGAAGAGCAAGAACTATGTGGAGCTAGTTGCTTTACCCGACGGGTTCGCAAGACTCCAGTACCAAAAAGACTTCAAATTACCTCACGGTCGCCAGAAATATGATGGCCTTCAAGAACCCGAAGCTTGGCTGACAGATTATCTGGCAACAGTCCAGCTCCAAGGCGAATCCAAGGCTACCGCAATGCAAAGCTTGTAGCTGCATTAACCGGCACAGCGCATTTTTGGCTAAGACAACTACCCGAAGATTCTATCAGCATTTGGAACAATCTTGGGGACAAATTTATCAAAAATTTCCAATCCACATTCAAGCGACCCGCATCTCTGGGACAATGGCGAGCTTGTAAACAAAAACCAGGAGAGTCAATACGAGCTTTTGCCCAGCGGTGGAACACTATCAAAAACTCGGCTGAGGCTATATCCGATGAAAGGGCAATTGATGCTTTCAATGATGGACTTCGTTGGCAAGAATTCATTGAAGAACTAGGACGAATCAAACCAAAGACAATTTTGTAGTTGATGGACATAACCAATCGCTAGGCCGATAGAGAAGATGCATTACATAACAAAAGATCCCTCACACGAAGAAGACAGGGATATGCATAATAACGATAGAAGGCGATGAAACAACGATGGGTATAGCACACCAAGTTATGTTGCAGCCAGTTTCTCTGGAGGGGCTAACCGACGAAGTGATGATTACAACAATGGGTACCACAGTAGCAGGGATGACGCCCGTGGAAGCTATCCGCAGCAATGGTACCAGCCAAAAAGTCGAGACCCACCTATGTTAGCAGGACAAATGTTGGAAGGACCATGCAATATGCACTTCTATGTCGACTCGACAGGCAAGAGGTGATCCAATCACCTCCAAAAGGATTGCCGAACATTCTTAAAAATTCAAGAGCTATGCAACACAAGGGCAACTGAAGTAGCAAACCGGGGCTATGCTACTACACCTAGCACTTTTGCTATTGGTGCACCACCACCATCAGGGCATCCTCCATTGGGACAGCCGCAAAACATAACAAACCAAGAAGATGAGTACCCTAGATCAAAAGGAGCAATGTCGATGATCCAGAAGGGATGACCCTCTAATAGAACACAGAAGCTGATCATCAGACAAGTGAACATGGCAGTAACAACGCCACCCCTACGCCAGAGTATCTTCATTGGTCAGAACAAGAAATAACCTTCAATAGAGCTGACCACCCACTTTAGGTCCCGCGGCCTAGTTAATCAGCACTAATAGTGGAGGCACAAATCGGCGGGTTCAACATGAACAAGGTCTTCTTGGATGCATGAAGCAGCATTAACCTCATCTATGCCAAAACTCAACGGACAATGAATTGGTCCCTGACGAATCTAGCACCAACAGATACAACTTTTCATGGAATTAGTTCCAGGCAAAGCCGAAACTTCTCTGGGAAAAGTGCACCTCGACGTAGTCTTCGGATCAAGAAGCAACTTCAGGCACGAAAAACTGGAGTTTGAAGTCATGGACTGGCCATCATAGTACCACGCGATCTTGGGACGACCAACTTTCGCTAGATTCATGGTAGTACCCCACTATGCATACTTGGTGCTGAAAATGCTAGCCACCAATGGGGTCATAACAGTAAAAGGAAGCTTCAGCTGCTCGGATAGCTGTGATCTAGAATTCAACAAAATACTAGAATCCTTCAGGATGGAGACACAATTTGGCTAGTTGAAAATAGCGAATGAAGAACTACTACATGAAGGACGTGTCCCTAGAGAGCGAACTTCGGAAGATCGGGTACACCACGCACCTACAAAAGTTACCTATTCGTCTTCCACTTCCGGTCCTGCATAGGAAGGCGTGCTCGTCGGGTTTTCCCCATGAGAATTGGGAAATCACCGAAAACTACGTCAACAAGGAAAAAGCCCAAAAGGAACTCGATGAGCACCCAGCAAAATCAAGCACAGCTACCAACGGAAAACCCACCCGACAAATCAAGGCCATTAGAGAGAAAACTCGTCGCCTCACAAATCCATGGCGTGTCACAGAGATAACAAAAGCAACATGGGTAGCCAACCCGATATTCATCCCCAAAAAAGGCGATGGCCTACGCGTATGCATCGATGTCCCAAGTACAAGCAACTCAGTAAACCAACTACTTTTCTCTTTGGTCTGCCGTGCAGACACAACACCTCTAATCGAAAAGATGAAACCTCCTCAAACCAACAAAGGGCGTGATGGAGCACCTCAAGACAGAAGCCATAGTTTTTAGGAAAATTCTTTACTCTTATACATTTTTATATTCAATAAGGCCAACGTCCAGGCGAACACGCCTATGCAATGTATCCCCTTATACTTATCAATGAATAAAGAAAGTACTTCTCGGCATAAAGTTTCCAAGGTACATGAAGGCAATAGTAATTATGCAAAGGACATCAACTCGTCGGGTCCTATACAAAAGGATATAACATACAATCAAAATCTTGTATAAGCATACAACCTTTTTATAAGTATAAATAGCTTTATATAGTATTTCTTCTAAAAAGTACAAAGGTACACAATAGGAGTAGAAACAGTCAAATAGCAAAGTTCATAAAAAACTCCTCGTCTGCCTCTAGGCACCTCCGGACAATCCTAATCGCGGGTCTACGAGCGGCGGCATAGTGAGGCGCCATACTAACAAGACCACCATCAGAAGGAGAAGGCAGCCCCGACGATATAACGTCCAAATCCAGTGTGATGATGCGCATGCACCCAAGACAACACAAGCTTGGCACCCACCATAAGTTGAAGCTTTACAAAATGATGAATCCGTTCACCCTGTCGAAACTTCGCCATCAAATCAGCTAAAGTCTGAGGCTGGGGATCCCAAGGAAACATGGCATTGTAAACAATAGCCAGTGATCTACGATAGCACTCGACAAATTGCTCCACCTCGGATACGCGGTCCTAAAGCAGAGCCATGGCATAAGCACGACGATGATCAATCCAAAAGTCCGTCCTGGAATTTTGAGAAGCAGACACAAGAGCTTGAATTCGGTTACGCAGACATTGGGTTTCTTCCCTCTCGCACAATCGAATGCCTACAAAACAAAAACGAGAAAACGTTGGCATCCCATAAAAAGGGGAGTAGCAGGAAGCAAAAGCAAAAGGACTTACACAACATCTTTTCACTTGCCCTGGAAATTTCGTCCAAGAAGTATGCCTCACGATCGAGGGTCGGGCGCGTTTTTGACTAGGCAACATCCACCATTGATTGAACAACCTGAAGTTTCCCTTCAAGCTTCTTCACCTAATCAATTTTCTCGGCATACAACGGTGGATCTATCGTGCGTACAATGGCAGTATCGGTTGCACCCGTTCCAGATGGGGATGGGAGTGCATCCGATGATTACACAGGTGCGGTAGGAGCCGCCAAATCTTTGAAAATCTAGCAAGATATACGAAAGACACAAAAGCCCTCAGCATACAAAAAACAACACATATGCATACATACAGAGTCTTTCTTTTCATCAAAATAAAGCATTGAGCAACAGAATACGATAAATATTCATTACAATAGCAGCAGAAGATATATGGAACACTAAAAAGCTACATAGCTGATTTCTCCAAAGACAAAGTTGCACTAGCAAAAGGAGCACTATCTACAGGAATAACAGGGGCATCGGCAAAGAAGGAGCACCAGTCGAAGAAGGGGCAGCTGATTTCTCCAAACCTGAGTCTGTACCTAGAAGCAGTCGGGAGTATTTCTTGGCCCTCTTAATGAAAGGCTTCAAATCAACTGCTTGGCCTTTGGAAGTGACCTGGACAGAGGAGCTAACCTTCCGTCAGTCGACTTTCTCGCCATGCGCCATTGCCAATGCCATCAAAGTCTCTGGGTCGCTCTTCGATTGTGTCACGCTATAGCCAATAAGAGGGCTTGGATCAGCACCAAAAATATCGATAAGGTCATACAAGTCAGCATGCAGGCTCTTGAACACCGTTAGCCTCCAAAGTGCTAACAAGGAGGCAGCATGCGCGGCGTAAGCGGACAAGGAGGTTGCGCATATGAACACCGTTAGCCTCCAAAGTGCTAACAACATCCGATAAGGGATCAACCTTCTTATCTTCATCTAGCAACAAATTTTGGCCTGTCAGCTCTACACATACCAAAAAAAGGGGGGGATAAGAATACAGAAGGAAAAAAACAAAATGGGGACTGAAACAAAAATTCTCCCTTGCCAATAGAAAACTTACGAGTTAAGAAAGCATTGAGGGTCTCCAAGCGCTTCCGAAGACTTTCATCTCGGGTGGCAGCTTGTTTGGCCTTCTCTTCGGCATCAGTGCTGGCTTTCTACTTAGCCTCCTCCAAAGCTTTCTCGGCAATCTGAAGTTTGCCTCCAGATCATCGGCACACTTCATCGCTGCATCCCGGATGACCTCGGACTCTTTGGCAGCGGCTGGAGAAATCAGAAAGTAATACAAAAAGTCAGAAAAATGGGAGGAAGTGCAAAAGTCACAAAAAGATGAAAATATACCTTTCAGACCTTCGGCTTCATTACGGATCCTGATTAAATGAGAGGCCATTTCAACCATCTCACGCATCATAGGCTGCGAAGCAGGACATTAGGAAAAACAAGCAAAGGAGGATCCATGGTGAAATAAGCACGGATACACTTGCGTCTTGCATATCCACCTCGACAAGGCTTTCAGATATCATCACGCCCTTACCCGCTGATTTTCTTCTTTTCTACAGCGGCGGTCTATGTGAAGTGGCAACATCTTTGTGGATAATTTGACCCGCGGGAGATGCACGCAAATCCTTTAGGTCCGTGGATAGCCGTGGAGACTTTGCAGAAGGAGGGGAAATAGATGTACCGGGAGGAGAAAAATAAGGATCTTCCCCGTCATCACCACTACAAATTAAACGCATAATGATCAAAATGCAGGCTCATCCAGAGAAATAGAAAAGCCAGTATGTACTTACGAAGAAACATTCTATGTAAAGCAGAACAGATTCATCTGTGGAGAAGCCGATGAAACTGGGACGACACACAAAGGCTTTGAACTAGTGGAGTCATCCGAGTCTTCAATCGCCTCCACATCATCAGGACGTTTACTTTTTTTGCCAGCAGGCGCCATGCAAAAATCTTTAGAACGAGCTGACAGAAGCAACGGCGTCCCCGATGAAGATTCTGCAGCAGACGTCTCCATCTCCTCATTAGCAGCAACCCCAGTCATAGGGAGATCGTCGGATGCAGAAGGATTGGAGCTCACTGCTCTCAGGAAGAGGAGGGAGGCAAGATAGATGATCATAATCCTGCGTAAACAGAAGACTAATAATCACAAAAGAGGACAATTGCAAAAGAACAAAAAAACAGAGATGAACAAAGAGCAAAAGATCAAGGGATTTACCTCAGGAAGGTTGTTCTTCTTGCCAAAAGGCTCTAAAAGCCTGTCTTGCAGAGCCTGTCCTGGTAAGATCATCCCGTGAAATCCTCATAGGGTACTTCTTGCCGGTATATGCCCACATACCAAAAAGCCTGTCCTGCAGAGGCTGCACACGGATCCGCAAGAAATATGCCAGAATTTGAAGTCCTGACAGTTCCTTGCCAACCTCGTGACGCAATTTTGAAATATAGGCAAGAAAGGGTTTAATCTTCGTCATTTCTTCAAGAGTGGGATGCTGATCCCAAGAATCAAGTTTGCGACAAGGCTTCTTGGGGTCAAAGGGGGCTAAGCCGAAAGACTGACCTTCGACCGACTGATCCTTGATGTAAAACCACTTGGTTTTCCACCCTTGGACGGAGTCAGTGATCTTAAAATCAAAATAGTCTACATCGGAGCAGACAGAAAAAAATGGTGCCACCAACATCATGGACAATGGTGTCGATGGCATTCCGACGAACATAAAAGAAGTACTTCCACAGGTCCCAATGGGGATGGATCCTGAGGAAGCATTCACAAAGAGTAACAAATCAAGCAACGTGAAGGATAGAGTTGGGCGTGAGTTGATACAGCTGCACACCATAGACAAAAAGGAGACCATGAAGGAATTCATGGACAGGGCGAGAGAGGCCACGGAAAAGAAAGGAAAGAAACATTACCCTCCAACCCGATTTGGGGATTGGAGTAGCTTCATCCCTAGGGAGCTTGAAGGCGCCCTCCTCCAAATGGCCAGAGTTCCACGCCTCGCGCAACTCCCGCACAGAGAACTTCAAAGGGGACCATCTGACAACCCTCTTTATGGTGGCCTTGGCGGCCGTGGTAGAAGTCCCCACCCTGCTTTTGCCCATGGTGGTGGAGGAACGACACTAGCACACGGAAGAACAGACAGAGTAGGCGAGGAAGCAAGAGCAAGGCAAGGGCGCAAGGAAGAAGATGAAGCTAGTGAGGAAGGGGTAAAAAGAAACAAAAGAAATTCCCTTCCCTTCATAAAGATCAAGGACACATAGCTTGGACCGTTCGATGTAAAATCAAACCATCAAAAACACACACGATGGTGGCACGTGTCAATAGATTCTGTGAAGGAAAATATCTTAAGAAGTTATTGCTGTGATAAAAATGGGAGAACAATGCACGTCGCCTCGATCTTCGCGCAAAAAAGGGGGCGTGCAGTCAAAAAACTCCACTGAATACGCCACCACGCGTCATCATTATTGTTGCACGGTCCCACGTTCGAAACGTATCGTCAAGACGTATCTTGTGGGAATCAACAGCATAAAATCCGTCATCAATGACATCACAGCAAGACAATTCATAACATTGCGGCTCAGTAGAAGGGATACAAACCTAAAGAAAAGAAAATTTGGAGTCGAAGTAAAATCCTCCATGACAAAGATTGAGACTACAATCGAATACAAAGATTTGGACTGTAGCTTCAGGGTCTACTCCTATCGGGAGCGCTGGTCGTGCACCCGACAAATATTTGAGGAAACATTGACGTCACAAGTATATGCCAAATTTTCAAGCCTATGTCCTGATGCATAGATCCGAATATAGCCTCGGGGGCTACTCCTATCAGGAGCGCTGACGCGTACCTGATAAAGGAAAAACAAATGAACATCTTTCAAAAAACTACTCCTATCAGGAGTGTCAATACGAAACTTTCAGTTCCAGCTGCTAAATCTGGCAACCGACAAAATCAATATATAAGAAAACCTCAGATCGCACTCAAACGCGACAAAGACTCTGAATGCCATGTTCAAAACATGAAGGTAAGACCCCGAGATTCATCCTGTGTGGCCTGGTAATCGCACTAGAATGTGCTCTACTAGTAATATATCTGTATCTGTGATACGAAGAAAAATCCCGACGGACGCACTGGGTACCCGATAAAATAAAACTGGGATTCAGTATTCGATAAGACCTCAGCGACCCGAACTGAATTACGCTAGTAATAAATTCCAAGTTCAGGCCTGTGGACTTGAATTTGATGTAGGACAACCTTGCCTTTTCCCAGGAGCAATTAACCGATTCCCGATCCGTCGGATGCATCAGGCTCGTTGTACCAAATCCCTATAAAGCTAAAATTAGTAAAAACAAAGGGAAAACTTGGACATATCTTTTGAGACTCGAACCGAATCTACGGTTCATGTAGAGTCTCGGGGGCTACTGATAGGTACAGTTACTCAGGTTCCTATGATTCGCTACCCTGGCTATATAAAAGTCTTACATCCCATGAAGAGTCAAGATGATGGTCCAAAGGAGAAACCAACAAAGGGCTTTAGTTGTATTAGGAAAGAGGACAAAGGACCGACATCGTGTTGGTATCATAATTACGCATATGTAACATATCCACATACATCTTTGAGACCCGACCTATTATATATAGGATGGGAGAAGCCTAGGCGAGGGTACCAAAAAATCCCCAAGCGACATGTAATAGTGCGATTCACCAAATATTCAGGCGACTTTGACTCCATTGTTCTCCTGATATCCGACAAAATCCCCAGCGTTCTGTTTTCCGCAAAACCCTAAGTCCTTCTCCATGGACATTTCCGGGGTCACCCTTGTCACTCGCCAAATCAATTTGGCGGTCAACTCTCCACCTCAACCACTAAGTACCTTAGCGGGTGCGATTCCTGCATCATCTTTGACAACCACGATCATCCGCGCCAGGTACCTCTCCTAGGACACTCTCCTTTGGTGCTTGAGGTCCAAATCGGAGGCTTTGAGATGAGTCACGTCTTCATAGACGGCGGTAGCAGCATCAACCTCATGTTCGCCAGCACCCTACGCACCATGCGGATCCCCCTATCATGCCTAGAAACCTCCGACACAATGTTCCATGACATCGTCCCAGGGAAAGCCATATACCCTTGGGCAAAATCAACTTGGACGTCATCTTTGGCACACCGTCAAACTTCCAGCGAGAGCGCCTTGAATTCGAAGTGGTTGACTGGCCCTCACAGTACCATTGCATCCTCGGACGTGTCGTGTTCGCGAGGTTCATGGCGGTGCCACACTATGCCTACCCGCAGATGAAGATGAGGGCCCCTAACGACATTATTATCGTCAACGGAAGCTTCGAGAGGCCAGATAGCTGTGATAAGGAGTTCAACATAATTTCCCAGTCTTTCGGCATGCAGGAGTGATAGCTGTGAGATTTGACACATTTTTGATGGTTTTTATTGATGGTTTTCTCCCGGTTTTGATCATTTTCTAGCTTTACCTAACACTAATACTTCGGTAGCAAAGAAAACTTGGTTTTTAATGTGTGTTTCGGGTTCTGAATATCAACAAAGGGTTTTAACTAGAGAAACATAATATTCAGGCGAAAACAAGCAAGTCTCTCTTTGGAAGAAATCAAGGGAAGCGTACAGAGGCTTTAAAAAGCAACTATACGGTGGGAACAATTTTTCCGACCTTATAGTTCCTTCCGTATAGTTGCCGCCGCCTCTGTCTTGTGAAAAGGGACAACTTCCGTGAAGGGACCATGGGTGAAAACACAACACAGCAGCCGCCACACCATCTAGAAGGGAGAAAGAGGAGATCCGGAGAAGAAGGAGGAGGCATTCTTCATCTCTCTCCATGATCTTCGACCTCCTAGCCAATACACCCCCATAGCCATTACTTGTACCTGAGAGAGAGAGAGATCTTCACCTTGCAAGACTAGGGTTTGAAATTGTTTCTTCCCATCTTGAATTGTGTTGGATTACTTTTCTATTCTTATTGTGGATCTCCATGGTAATATTGAGAAGAACTCCCTTTATTTAATTATATTGATGATGCTTTCTTATCTCATGTGTGAGTAAGTTCCTTGGGCGTGGGAGATGTAAGGGATTGGTGAGATGTGTTGTACCTTCATATATTTTCCATTAGTTTGTGATTGATTTTAATTACTATATTATGTGTGCTTGACTATCTGTGGGATGCCTAATGCTTGTTGTCCAATTAAGGGCCCAGACAACATGATACTTTGTTCTACATGGATAGGATCTTGTTCGCTAGCAGACCGGTGACCCTCGAGTGACACGGGATATCAATGGAAAACTAGTAGACTCGAGGATAACAAGGAACCACTGTGCTTATTGTATTAGTCCGGTCCAAGGAGCTTAATTGCTAAGTGACCTGAAGGGTCTTAATCCTATAGTGTCTGACCATGGTTTTGGTAAAAGACTAGTAGGATTATTGAAGTTGGGATGAAATCTACCAAGAGGAGTTCCAGCTAATTATGGGTTGCTCGCCTACACATATACTTATTGTTGGGAATATGCCCTAGAGGCAATCACGGTTGATGATATTTCCCAAAGTATTCATAAAGTAAAGTTGTCCTTATATGAACATCAGATATATATCACTAAATGCGTGATTCAGTTGTGGAACTATGTATTCATGATTGTTCATATTAGATTGTCCTTGGTCGTTGAGGTTGTGCTGGGCACACAACTTAGACCAATGTGCAAGTCGGCTGATGACGCGGTTCCACTTGTCATGGGCATGGTGATGCTATTACGACTTACACTGGTTCAGCTAAAGAGTTTAGCGAGCCGGACTGATCCACAGTTGAGATGCAACGAGCATGTTGTCATTTTTAGTCTCAAGCAATGGAATCCTTCGACCTGAGGTGATTGCATGATCTGAGTTATGGATCGCCAACTTAGGTTCTATCAAACGTTGTTCCGTAAATGGGCAGTTATAAAGGTAGAGTTCAGGTTGGTTGTGAAGCAAGCTGCGTGACGTGGATTACCAAGATGGGATTTGCCCCTCCATAATGGAGAGATATTCTCTGGGCCCTCTCGTGTGATATGATTCGGAAGCATGGCCATGCGCTACTCAGTTAAGTGTTAACTGAGGAGTCAGACTAAGGGTTAGTCTAGTGAATCACATATCATGGTACGAGAAGAGAGTTAAGCTATTTAAGGGATGACAACTACTCGCCTATAGCTTAACAGATATATCGTGAGGCAAAGGGACTTGGACGAAAGTCACATTGAAGGTTCGTCTTCTGACTTTACGGCACTTGGGAGTTGACACGTCTTGCTAGAGGTTGCTACCATCTATCGACTTGAGACCGAGTGATCATGGGAGTGAGTTGGACTCAAAGCTATGACAGGATACTTGGAGGAGTAGCTCATGTCGTGTCCAGGTGTACATGAACCTACAGGGTCACACACTTAAGGGTGAGGAGCCCATGTGGATGAGATCCATATGGAGATTCGAGTACAACCTAGATGGGCCTCAAGCGTTGAGCCCAACCAGGAGTATATATAAGTGGAGTGACAAGGGATAGTCCCTAACCTAGCCGTCACTTTCTCCACTTCCATTTCAGGCTAGACAGGATCTAGCAATCCTCTGTCCGAAGCTCCTTCCTGTATGTGTGGATACCAGTAGAGGCGTTGCACGTGCGGTGCTGGAGACGGGGAAGCTCGTGGGGATCTAGCGAAGGAGTTCGTGGGATCCGGTGTAGCTGTCCGTGGGATTCGGAGGGCTGTCCGAGGATCGTTCGGCATTGCTTCGACACGCTACATCAACTTCTGCATCTGCGTGTCTAGCGGTAATGTCGTGGCCTATAACCTGAGCTGGATCTTGGGAGTACCTCGTTAGGGAAAAGTTTTGTTTTTCTCTGCGTGGCACAACACTTATAAGATTACAATTGTTACATTTATCACTCGTCCATCTGGCACAATCACTATCACCATGAACTGTATCTCCCGCGCCTTTTTCGCCATCTATAGAAAACAACAAACAACTGAATCATTCTTTACTTTTATGCTTTTTATTTCCGAAATTTACATTTTAGTTTTATTTAACTACATCCAGTTTAATCCAAATCTCATTCTCATTTTTACACTTGCAGTCAATTCACTCGAAGACCTGTGACAACTTTGGGTGTGACAGAGACTTTACCATAAACACTTACCTTTGGGCTCCCTGTGGTATCGATATATATACTTCAGAACTAGCTACAAACTATCTGTGCACTTGCATACATCAAGCTATTTTCTAGCGCTGTTGCCGGGGAGGTAAGCGCTAAGTGTTTGTCTCTTGACATTTCAGGTGTTACTACTACAAAAATGTTCTCCCTAGGAGACAAAGGGTCTACACGCTCTGGTAGGACCTATTTACCAGATTATATTGATCGCGTGCCTACTTAGAGACACGAGGGAATTATTGAAAAACTTTTAAGATCAAATAAAGTTGAAGTTGAAAACCTAAGTGATATCATGGAAATCATGTCTATTTACAGGACAACTCCCAAGAAGCCTGAGAAAACTCTCAGAGAATACAGTGCTCCAAGTTTTGAATTTCTTAAGCAACCAATAGAATTCGCTAATCCTAGAGTTAGAGAATATCGATTTGATGGTGGAATTATTAAAATATTACAGGAAAAAGCTTTCAGTGGAAGGGAAGATGAAGACCCAGGAAGACATCTTAGAGAGTTCGACGATGTGGTAACATCGCTTGGACCCAAAGGTTTGCCAAGAGACTTCTCTCGTCTAAAATTATTTCGTTGGTCTCTTAAAGGTAAGGCTCTAGACTGGTTATATTCTCTCCCTCGCCATTACATTAAAAGTTGGGAAAACTGCATTGTCAAATTCATAAACAGGTTTAATCCTTTTAAAAAGGTAACTGAACTAAGAAAGAATATAGGCAACTTTAGTAAGAACGTGGGAGAAAACTACCCACAAGCCTGGGATAGATTCTTTGGAATGATCAATAGTGTTTCTAATCATGGCTATTCTGAATCAAATATTTGCCATTTATTTTACCATGGTCTTAATACTCAATATATCAAGTTGCTTGACTTCTTAGCGGGAGGATCGGTAAATACTTTAACTATTAAAGAATGTTTAGAATTGATGTCTACTAGGGCTAAGAATGATTCTTTATATAATCCTGATTTCGGCACTAAGCTGTAAAAAGGGATATTTCGGATAACTCCTGATCTTATGCCTGAAGTATGCAAAACAATGAAAGAAAAAGGTATACCTTCTAAACTTGTTAAGGAAAACAAAGTAGTCTTGTTACAAGTTTTTACTAAAGAAGATGAAACTAGAAAAGTTTTTTAAGAATTAAAACATCGACAAGCAAAATCTCATAATAACCTGCATAAGCACTTTCAAAAACATAAAAAGATTTTGGCGAAACTCACAGAAAATTACGATGATATCGTCCAATAAATAAAATTATTTCATAAGTATCTTAGTATGATTGAAACCCAGTGTGAACAAATAGCATCTGGTTATCAAATTTTCTTCGAGATGATATATATATTCTTGTTTCTACTAATGTTGTTACAAGAAGAGGTGCAGTTGTTACAGGACCATTAGGACCACCTGAATATGAAGCTAAAAAAGAGCGAAAGGAAAAAGCCTTGCTCGAAGCAAGCCAATAAGATGATACACTGATGGATCCTCAAGATGAAACTGCTTAAGAAACACAAGATAAAACCAAGGAGGGCCAAGATGATGCACAGGATGACCGTTATGACTTTGATGCAGAGACGATTGATCCAAGAGAAGAAAAAGAAGTGAGCAATGAATATGAAGTTGTTGTAGTAGAGAAGAACAAAGCTATAAGCAACAACAAAAGAAAGCAACAGAAGAGCCTGACCCCCCACAAAAGGTAAAAGACAAGAATAAGAAAGGTGAGAAAAAGCTCCCTTATCTAGATTGAAAAAAGAAAGCGCCAGATCATGTAATCTATGATTCTTTTACAAAAGCACTTGGTGACCTTCGTATAAAAATTCCATTTGCGGATGCAATCAAAGTTCCTACCTATGCTAAATTCCTCCGTGATATTCTTAGTAGAAAGAAAAAAATAACTGAAACTGTTGCCATGGTGACTAGTTATCCTGCTAATGGGAAGCTATTGTCTAAATCAGGAGATCCCGGAATACCAACTATTTCATGCTTAATAGGCAAGACTAATATTCACAATGCCTTGTGTGATTTAGGTGCTGGAGTTAGTGTAATGCCACCCCCTCTATAAAAGGTTAGGATTAGGGGAGTATTCCCCTACTACTATCACTTTACAGATGGCTGACAAGTCCACTAAACAACCCATTGGTATGATTGAGGATGTTCTACTTAGAATAGATGAGCATGTTATTCCCACTGATTTTATTATTCTTGAGATGTCAGAAGATGAAAAATTATCTATAATACTTGGAAGACCTTTCCTTAGTATTGCAGGAGCATCAGTTGATTGTGTTGAAGGAAAAATAATCTTCAATGTTTATGATGCTGAAACCATCCGGTATTTTCCAAAGAAGCTAGAGGCAGGAGAAAGATATATTCCACCAACGAAACGAGTTCATGTGGTAAGTGCCTTTGATATGGGGCAACCCGAGGTAAGAATTCGAGAATAGAGAAGGGGTTGAGTTATTCAACCATTCTTAATAAAATGTTTAATGGGAGTCAACCCATCACATCAATAAAATAAACTAAAGAATAAAAAGTTCATCACATTCCTACAACTTTTTCACAAACATTCTTGCGGAAGCGCACCCGTGAAGGTATAGCTATCAAAAAGTAGTAGAAACATTGATTGAACAAATGTAGAATAAGTATAAAAACAAAAGTTTGAGTTTTATCTACAAAGGTTAAAATTCTGCTCTATACATGCTGTTATTGGTCAACAATTTTTACTGTCATTTTCTGTCAAAAACTAGGTGTTTCGCTAAGTCACAGGATAAGAAAGAATTCTCGAAGAAAAAGAAAAAATTTGATGACTACTGAAGGTTTAACGACCAACTATACGGCGAGAACAGAAATTCCGGCCGTATAGTTTGGCCATATAGATTTCTTTGTCATCAATAAGTTTTCTTTTGAAGGAACAGAAAATTTAACGACCAACTATATGGCGGGAATAAAAATTTCGGTTGTATAGCTCCGATCATATAGATATCGATGCCTTCGTACAATTTCTTCTCAAAGGTACTGACTGTTTAACGACCAACTATACGGCGGGATCATTATGATCCGGCCGTATAGTTGATCCCGTATAGTTGTGTTCTGCTTAAAGAAACCCTAGTTGGCGGCGCCGCAACTATACGAGTGGAACAACATATTCCGCCCGTATAGTTCGGCGCGACCACAAAATCGGGCCGGGGCAGCTAGGTTTCTTCTCCTTCCTCATTATTTCTCTCATATTCTCTCTCCAAACCTCTCAAAACCCACCTAGAACTCTCGATTCTTTGCGGATTTCATTCATCTGAGTGGCAGAATCAACAAATAGGTATGTTTCTCTCCCTATCCATGTTTTTTTCAGATTTCCATGGTTGAAAAACTCTCACATTGATCTAGTGGATGAACTCAATCTTGTTTAGTTTTTCCTCTTGATTTCTCACGTTAGGATTGAATTTTTCCGCGTAGGATCGTTCGTATATCATGTAGAAACTATATGACTAAAGTTTTATGGTGAAATTTTTTAGTGCATCAAGATGAACAAAATCGGTAACATTTTTCGCAAGAGCAAGCGCCAACATGGTGAGAGCTCAGGGTCCCAAGCCGAGCACAACCCCAAGTTGGCCATAGTTTCATCAAGGAGGGTGCTGCCCACACACTGGGTCGACCACAACTTTCTCACCACGGTGGGGTTGAAGGTGGACTTCGACCTCATGTGTAACAAGGCCGGGAGTACTTAGCTTCGCAAGCCATGACAGCTACACCGTGCTTACCCATGAGTTCCTTGCCTCCTTCTACGACGACCACAAGGAGAAAGGTAATGCGTGCACGGTAAGCTTCTACATGAACCAGCATCCTTATGAAATAACTTTCGAACAATTTTGTGATGCTTTCGGCTTCCCTCACGTTGGGGAGTCAACTGTTACTAACCTCTATAGCGTCACAAGTGGAGAAACTTGGGATGCTATTTCTGTTAATGGTGGCACCGAATTCTACCAGAAGAAGATGTCCACCATTCAGAACCCAACAATTCTCTACTAAGCCTTGTTCCTTGCCAACACACTATTGGGAAGAGGTGATATCGGTTCCATGGCCAATGCGAACATGGCAATGATCACCAAGGCTCTCTTTCCCACTGCACCGCAAAGCCCCAATCCTACAGCTCTACTCATCCAGCACTTTCACCACCAAAGCAATAAGACAAAAGGTGATATTTGCATTGGTGGATTGGTAACCCACCTTGCCCATGCATTAAATATTATATTACCTATTATGCAATCTGTTGATGGCTCCAAACTTATGGACATCAAGTATTTGACTGCTTGTGGCTTCCTTGGTGTTTACCAAGCTAACCGGAGGCTCCGAGCATATCAGTTTGGTTATCTTGGTGATGCACAGGGTGAGAAGGTTCTGTTTCCCTGTCCGCAAGCCTTCTCGATTATGGAGAAGGACACTTGGATCCTCACCAACGACCAAGTGATGGAGATCATGGCTGAACTCTAGCCTGATCAAGTGGAAGATGAAGAAGGAGAGCAGCGGGATGAGGATGAGCAGGAGCATGAGGATAATCAAGGACACAACCCTTCTTGGGAGGGACAGCAGCAACAGCAACAATGGGGAGCCTGGGACCCGTGGCTCAACCAGCCGCAGCAGGGGTACAACTACGTCCCCTATTAAGAATTCCAGCAGCTCAACCAGCGCATTGGGGAGATCGACCACACTCTTCAAGGAGTGAATGAATATGTGAATGCCTTAACTCACAACTTCAGTCACTTCATGACCCACTTCCCCGACTACTACCAGCAGTATCTTCACCAGCCGTCGAATGACGACAACAACTAAGCCTAGCAATAGCCTAAGCTTGGGAGAGGTTTCAAAACCTCCAAACCTTGCATTCATATTTTTATTTCTTCTTTTGATTTATTTCACTTCTTCAAAATTTCATGCTTACTTTCAGTTTGCATTCCTAAAACAAAAATACAAAAAAATTAGTTGTAACTTTTATTGCAAGTTTGTTTCTTTGTTTTTCTTGGAGATTGCTCAATTTCAGGTGACTTGGCAATATGGAAATACAGAGGGGGTTTGACTCAAATACGAGAACAAAGCAAGCAAGAGGAGGTATCACATTCCTTTCATCACCTTTTCTACAACCTTAAATTGATCCTACAATTATTTACTTGCTTGCACTAGAGTCACTCCCACTAAGCTTGTTATCCTATAAATTCTATTCCCTTGCTAGTGTCTCCTTTTTAGCTTTGAAATAATGAGAAATTAACTTGGTTAAAATATTTCCTACATTTTTACAACAAGAAAAAGCATACAAAAGATGACTTGATTCCATGTTTAGCCCAAAGAATTTGATTTTAGAACTACTCCATCCCGTTTGAGCTTAATATAAATAGACTCGATAGTACCCTTGAATGAAATTGTTTGATAAAATGGATGCTTCGAAGTAGTAGAGATTATGCCACTGCTTTTTCTAATAATTACTGTAAGATATTGCTTTACACGTGTCATTACAACACTGTCATGCTCCATAGGGAACTATTAACTCCGCTGGCCAACGAACGATCTAAATGTGGGAAACCACTTGATTTCGGCTATTGAGTTGTAAATGTCTGTAGCAGCAATGCTATGACGGGTAAAATTTTAGTTTCCTCGTGGTTTCACGTTCCAAGTGAAGTTGTAGTACTCCTGTGACCCATTATTTCTTAACATATTCATTGGCATGGTCACGAGTGCACAACACAGTCCCAATTAACATGTTAAGAACAGTGGCATGATTTCTCTATGGAAGAGCTGAAGTTTTTGAAAAGGAAAGGAAGGAAAAGGTGCTTTGAGAGTCTTGAAATTTTGACATGGGAATATATGAGTTGTTCTTAAATTGAATATTTTGGTGCCAACTTGAGAACTCTTAATTGATTAAAGAAACAAGAGCAAACCGTTTTCATCTCTCAACAAAGAGAGATACCAAAAGAATTTGCCTCACTTTCCTAGCTAAAACTTTTGACACTTCCTCGGGCATATGATTTATTTGCTAGCAAGATATACGTGGTTAGGAAGTGGACTCAGTGCAATCTTGTGCATACTTGTATGATCATGTTTAAGATTGCAGGGATTGTGAAGAAAAGAATTTAACACCGATTCATGCTTGTATTTTCTTTTATTTCAGTCTCGAATCTCTGCTATTCTTCTTTATTTCCTTGTCACTCGAGGGCGAGGAACATCTAAGCTTGGGGGGAGTTGATAGCTATGAGATTCGACACATTTTTGATGGTTTTTATTGATGGTTTTCTCCTAGATTTGATTGTTTTCTAGCTTTACCTAACGCTAATACTTCGGTAGCGAAGAAAACTTGGTTTTAATATGTGTTTCAGGTTTTGAACATCAACAGAGGGTTTTAACTAGAGAAACACAATATTCAGGTGAAAACAAGCAAGTCTCTCTTTGGAAGAAATCGAGGGAAGCATACAGAGGCTTTGACGAGCAACCATACAGCAGGAACAATTTTTCCGGCCGTATAGTTGCCACCGCCTCTGTCTTGTCAAAAGGGACAACTTCCATGAAGGGACCAAGGACGAAAACACAACACAGCAGCCGCCACACCATCCAGAAGGGAGAAAGAAGAGATTTGGAGAAGAAGGAGGAGACGTTCTTCATCTCTCTCCATGATCTTCGACCTCCTAGCCAATACACCCCCATAGCCATTACTTGTACTTGAGAGAGAGATCTTCACCTTGCAATACTAGGGTTTGAGATTGTTTCTTCCCATCTTGAATTGTGCTGGATTACTTTTCTATTCTTATTGTGTATCTCCACGGTAATATCGAGAAGAACTCCCTTTATTTAATTATATTGATGATGCTTTCTTCTCTCATGTGTGAGTAAGTTCCTTGGGCGTGGGAGATGTAAGGGATCAGTGAGATGTGATGTGCCTTCATATATTTTCCATTAGTTTTTGATTGAGTTTAATTACTATATTTTGTGTGCTTGACTATCTATGGGATACCTAATGCTTGTTCTCCAATTAAGGGCCCCCGACAACATGGTACTTTGTTCTACATGGATAGGATCTTGTTCGCTAGCAGACCGACGACCCCTGAGTGACACGGGGATATGAATAGAAAACTAGTAGACTCGAGGATAACAAGGAACCACCGTGCTTATTGCATTAGTCCGATCCAAGGAGCTTAATCGCTAAGTGACCTGAAGGGTCTTAATCGTCTAGTGTCTGACCATGGTTTTGGTAACAGACTAGTAGGATTATTGAAGTTGGGATGAAATCTACCAAGAGGAGTTCCGGCTAATTATGGGTTACTCGCCTACACATATACTTATAAGATTACAATTGTTACATTTATCACTCGTCCATCTGACACAGTCACTATCACCATGAATTGTATCTCCCCATGCCTTTTTCGCCATCTGCAGAAAACACCAAACAACCGAATCGTTCTTTACTTTTATGCTTTTTATTTCCGAAGTTTACATTTTAGTTTTATTGAAATACATCCAGTTTAATCCAAATCTCATTCTAATTTTTACACTTGCAGTCAATTCACTCGAAGACCTGTGACAACTTTGGGTGTGATAGAGACTTCACCATAAACACTTACCTTTGGGCTCCCTGTGGGATCGATATCTATACTTTGAAACTAGCTACAAACAATCTGTGCAC
Organism: Avena sativa; assembly: GCA_916181665.1. Lineage (NCBI taxonomy): Eukaryota > Viridiplantae > Streptophyta > Magnoliopsida > Poales > Poaceae > Avena > Avena sativa. Next base: position 600,404,603 of record OV702289.1, read on the forward strand.
TTGTGGACATGAAGGAGGAGCGGGCAAGGCTGAAGGAGTCGACATACAATAGTCTGATGGGTTCGTAGCATGGAAAACAAAAAAATTCTACCGCAAGAACGAACAAAACCCAGATCTAATCTAGATAAAAGCCAAGATCTAATCTACTAGACATGAGCAACGAGATAGATCGGTACTAACCCTCGTAGAACCGAAAGCGTTAACGAGATTAGATCTCGTGGATGATGTAGTCGATCACTTGCCGATCTCAAGATCGAGTAGATGATCCTTTCGGCGCCGTGTTCCGGCAGCGCTTTCGCAGACGGTCACACGTGCGGAGTCGAAGCAGACCTTCCTCTCCCTGTTCCAGCGAGCAGCGGAGGTAGTAGATCTTCTCCACGCAATCCCAGCAGCACGACGGCGTGGTGGTGGTGGTGGTGGTGGTGGAGAGAATCCTGCAGGGCTTCGCCTAAGCCGGAGCAGGTGGAAGGAGGAAGAGAGAGGCGGCTAGGGTTTGGAGTGGGAAGGGGGCAAGGAGGGGTGGCGCCTCCACCCCTCTATATATAGAGGGAGGGATGTGGCCTAGGGTTACCACCCCTAGGCCCACCCCTTAGGGCCGGCGCACTAGGGAGCTTGGGGGGAGAGTCCTTCCCCCCCAAGTTTCCCCTTTAAACTCCCCTTATCTTATCTCGGTTTTCAAATAAACTCCAAGATATCTTCTAGAACCTTCCGGAACATTCCGAAACCTTCTAGAATCCCCATACAAACACTCTGGAACATTTCCTAACTTAGAAAATGATCCCCATTATATGAATCTTATTCCTCGGACAATTCCGAATCTCCTCGTGATGTCTCGGATCCAATCCGAGACTCCGAACAACATTCGGTCTCCAACGCACATTCAATATCTACTTAAAAACAACTTCGAACCTTAAGTGTGTCACCCTACAGTTCGTGAATATGCAGACATGATGAAGACACCTCTCCGATCAATAACCATCAGCGGGATCTGGAGATCCATAACGGCTCCCACATACTCAACGATGACTTCGTGATCGATAGAACCATTAACATACGAAACCAATTCCCTTTGTCACGCGATACTTCTACTTATCCGAGGTTTGATCATCGGTATCTCCATACCTAGTTCTACCTCGTTACTGATAAGTACTCTTTACTCGTTCCGTGTTATGCCATCCCTTGTGACCTAGTCACATGCTTGCAAGCTAACTAGATGACATTCCACCGAGAGGGCCCAGAGCATATCTATCCGTCATATGGATGGACAAATCCCAATCTTGGTCCATGCGCTTCAACACATACTTTCAGAATACCTAATGACACCTTTATAACCACCCAGTTACGAAGTGGTGTTTGATGTCATCAAAGTACTCATCCGGTGATGGTGATTAACACAACCTCATGGTCGAAGGATTAGGTTACTATGTATCGAAAGCTTATAGCAATGTGAACTCAATGACTTGATCTAATGCTACGCTTACTATGGGTGTGTGTGTCCATTACATCATTCTCCTAATGATACAATCTTGTTATTAATGACATCCAATGTCCATGATCAGGAAACCATGATCATCAATTAATCAACAAGCTAGTTTAACAAGAGGCTTATTAGGGACCCTTTTATGTTTACAAAACACACATGTATTAGTGTTTCCTTATAATACAATTACAGCATGGGATGCAAACATTCATCATAAACACAAAGATATAATAATAACCATTTTATTATTGCCTCTTGGGCATATCTCCAACATAGTCTACCTCCTCCGAGTAAGCCAAACTCACCTGATTAGTCCTTTGACTCATCGGTCCACACCAAGGCGGTCTAGGTCCATCCTACGGACCCGACCAAGACGGCTCTCATCGCCAACAACTTGAGTTCCGCATAGGAACTAGTGCTTGTCGAATTCCTCCATGAGTGCTGGGAAATCTTTGCCTGGTGTCCAGCGTACATGCTAGGGGTTCCCAGGGAATTCGCCGAGCACTCACTCAACGTGAATCCTGAAGCTAGACTAGTGAAGCAGACGATACATCGACTGTTAGAACCAAGGGAAAAATCGGTCGGTATGGAAGTCAACAGACTCATCGATGCTAACTTCATACGAGAGATCAAGGAGAGAACCTGGGTAGCAAACCCCGTGCTTGTTCCTAAAAAGGACACGGGTATCTTGCGGATCTGCGTGGACTTCACTTCCCTGAATAAGCATTGCCCGAAGGATCACTTCCCATTACCACGGATCGACCAGATAATCGATTCCACTGTGAGATGTGAGCACCTCTGCTTCCTCGACGCCTACTCAGGCTATCACCAGATTCGAATGAAGGAAGAGGACCAGGAGAAAATGGCCGTCATCACGCCTTTCGGCATCTTCTGCTACACAATAATGCCCTTTGGGATGAAGAACGCAGGATCAACCTACCAGCGGTGTATGTAGGCCTACCTCAAGAGCCAGCTTGGTCGGAACATCCAAGTCTACATCGATGACATCATCGTCAAGGCAAATGAAGAAGCCACACTAGTCGATGATCTCCATGAGACTTTTGACAATCTCGACCGCTAGTGGTCTAAGCTGAATCCAGAAAAATGCGCCTTCGGCGTACCATCTGGGCAACTTCTCGGGTACCTCATATCCACCAGGGGAATCGAGGCAAACCCAAAAAAGATAAAGGTCATACTTGCCATGGAGAATCTGAAGAACGTCAAAGGCGTCCAACAGCTGGCTGGGCGAATCGAGACGCTCAGTCGATTCATCAATTGAGTGGGTGAGAAGGCGCTACATTCTACTAGCTCCTCCGCAAAGCTAAGAAGTTCGAGTGGACAGAATAAGCGCAAGAGGCATTCGAAGACCTCAAGCGTCTACTCTCCACCTCGCCCGTACTAGTGACACCCAGAGAAAAGGAACCCATGTTGCTATACATCTCTGCCACCAACCAGGTGGTCAGTACCGTGCTGGTGGTGGAACGAGACGAAGAGAACATGGTCCATGGGGTGCAGCGCCCACTCTACTACCTCAGTGAGGTACTCACGCCAACAAAACAGCAGTACCCGCACTACCAGAAGTTGGCATATGGCGTCTTCATGACAGCCCGACGACCGCGCTACTACTTCTAGGAGCACCCCGCCATTGTGGTAAACGATGCTCCACTAGGGCACATCCTCAACAACCCCGACACCACATGACGAGTCGTGCTTTGGGGGATCAAACTGTCTCCACGGGACATTACATACGAGAAGCAATACGCGATCAAGTCGCAAGTTCTCCCGGACTTCCTCGTTCACTGGATGGAGAACCAGCTCCCTGACACACCAGACATGTCCTGCCTATGGACAATGCACTTCGATGGATCAAAACGTCAGGAAGGAGCTAGCGCCGGTGTCATACTGACGTTGCCACAAGGCGACAAGATGAGGTATGTTCTACGAATGCAGTTTCGTGCCTCCAACAACGAAGCTGAATATGAGGCCCTGCTCCATGGGATGCGGATGGCCAAAGCCTGCGGCGCAACGCGACTTGTCATCTACGGCGACTCCAAGCTTGTGGTAGACCAAACCTTGAACCAGTGTGACACCCTGAGAGACAACATGATCGCCTACCGCAACCTCTATGATGCACTCGAAGGAGATTTCGATGGCTGCAAACTGTGGCACGTAGGCCGCAAAAGCAACGAGGATGCGGATACACTCGCCAACATAGGCTCCACCTATGCTCCGGTACCACCTGGAGTATTCCTGGAGCAAATCTGTGAGCGTTCCATCAAGCCAAAGGCTCGAGAGCAACCAGCTAGCACGATAAAGGACTCAGGGGCTGCGCCACCCGAAGAACTCGAAAATCCTGACGATGAAGAACAGGGACCTAGACTCAAAGGTCCCATGGAGGTCATGCTCATCGAGCCATCCTGGACGCAGCCGTACATCACATACCTGCTCAGCAAAAGGCTGCTAGATGACATGACGGATGCACGACACATAGCGCGATGCTCAAAAGCTTTCACCATCATCAACGGCGAGCTGTACAAGCGTAGCATCATAGGAGTCCTTCAACAATGTGTCACCAGTGGTGACGGGAGATCCGTCCTCCTTGAGATACACGAAGGCACCTGCGGCCATCACGCCGGGAGCTGCGCCCTCGTCGCCAAGGCTCTACAAGCTGGTTTCTACAGGCCAACGTCAATGCGCGATGCCAAGGATATCATCCGAACATGCAATGCCTGCCAAAGGTTCATGGACAAACCGCACGCACCTGGCGCAGAACTTAGGCCAATACCTGTGGCCTGGCCCTTCGCACAATGGGGACTTGGCATGGATGGCAAGCTACAAAAGTCATCACTTGGAGGTTACACTTTCCTCCTTGTCGTTGTCGACAAGTTCACCAAGTGGATCAAGTCCATGCTGGTGAGGAACCAGACATGCGCCACCGTCGTATAATTCTTCGAGTTCATCATCTTTAGGTTCGGGGTGCCACACAACATCATCACCGACAACGGGACGAACTTCACCTCGAACGAGTTCCAGGATTTCTGCGAAAACCTGGGAATCAACATCAACTATGCCTCGGTAGCACATCCCCAGACCAACGGTCAAGTCGAGAAGGCCAATGGCCTCGTCTGCAACGACATCAAGAAAAGGCTGCTCAGATAACTCGAACGAGCAGATAGGTGCTGACCTGATGAACTACCATCAGTACTATGGAGCCTGTGCACAACTCCAAACAACACCATAGGCTACACTCCGTTCTTCATGGTACATGGTGTCGAGGCAGTACTACCTGCAGAAGTGCGTTATAAGGCCCCAAGGGTCGTGGCGTACAGCGAGGCCAAGTCAACGGCCGCACTCGAAGACTCTGTCAACCTCATCAATGAAGCACGCGAGATCGCGGTGGAACGATCCATGATCTACCAGCAGAGCCTCTGCAACTACCACAGCCGACGGCTACACCCAAGGTCCTTCATCGAAGGAGACCTCGTCCTGCGATTGAAGCAGAAAGGACACCTCAAACTCGAGTCCCCCTGGGAGGGACCCTATGTGATTACCAAAGTAATCACAGGTGGCACTTATCGCCTGAAAGATGTACAGAGCGGAGTTGGATACTCCAACCCTTGGAATGTCGCATAGCTAAGCCGTTTCTACCCTTAGATGTTTTTACTTTTACAATAAGGCTACTCAGTCAGGCTACTTAGCCAAACACTGTACCTCCTGATATTCTACAAATAAATAAAGCTAAGTGCCTCCAACTTTGTGTTTTGTTTTCCATTTACATTGCTATTTCTACACTTGGGGAATGCGCCACCCTATTAACCTCGTCATGCGAGCAACGCAGTAACCTAAGTAGCTGGCACACTGTTAATCGAACCCGATAAAACCCAACCCAGTTGCAATGCATCTGATAGGTTGGCAAGGTGCTGAGATAAATACACGTCAGGATAACAAAAAGGCACTTCATAATTCAAACTACTCGAAAAACATACAAGCTAGCAAGCTTTACATAAAATATGGGTAACAAAACACCCAGTCAAACTATGTGAACTTTACAACACCTATAAATCTTTGTGTAGGTCAAAAACTACGTTATTGACGTAAAAGAAGAATGTTGGTACGATGGTCGAACAACTCGATGATATCTTCGGCTGGCTGATCGACTGCTCAATAATGGGGTACCATGTTCCATGCCATCCCCTCCGAAGGTGGTGGTGGTCCTGCAGCAACGACACCCAAGTCCAGGTCGGGTCGATGCAGCGCACAAGCGCCAGCTCAGCCTTGGCACTTGCAACTAGCTGCTGGAGCACACACTCGTGAACCTCATCAACACTTTGGAACCTCCTCATCAGGGCTAGCAAGCTCGAGGGCACCGCATCCAAGGGAAACATTGCCCGAAAGATATGCTTCAAGCATGACTGCGCCTTCCACTTGTGTAGTGTCGCCAACGCAACTGCATGATCCCGGTCGACCCAGAAATACCCACTAGCTTCCAGTTGCTCTTGGGTCAGGGAATTCAGTCATGTACTTATACGGTCTTTCTCTTCCTGCAGGAGACAAAGACTCACAACTGCAACAAGCAATTAAAAAAGTGTAGGGGTGAGTCTCCATTATAAGTGGCGCAGACAAAGAAGAGGATTCAGAGAAACTCACATTGCAATTGCTCATCAAGCTAGTCCACTGATACATTGCAAATGTATCTATAATTTTTAATGCTCCATGCTTGGTTTTATCCACTTTCTTGTGTTTTGTCCACACTTTGGAGTACTTTTCATATGTTTTCTTGGACTAACCTATTAACAAGAGGCACAGTGCCAACTGCCTATTTTCTGCTGTTTTTGGTTCCAGGAAAGTCAAAAAATGAATATTCTCGGAATTGGACGGGACAAAAGCCAAAGTGCCTATTTTTCTAGAAGACTCCAGGAGCCAGAATACAAGACGGAGGAGGGCCAGGGGCTGGCCACACCCCCCCAGGCGCGGGCTGGGCCTGGCCGCGCCAGGGCATGGTGTGGTGGCCCCAGGCACCCCCTCGGCCTATCTCTTCGCCTATAAGGAGCCTTCTGACCTAAAAACTTCGGGGGGTTCGACGTTTTTCTAGAAAAAGTTCCGCAGCGCCGCCACCACCGAAGGGGAGATTCGAGGGACAGAAAGTCTCTATTCCGGCACCCTGCCGGGACGGGGAAGTGCCCCCGGAGCCATCTCCATCGATCTCCACCATCATCTCCATCGACCATCCATGTTTCCCCCATCTATGAGTGAGTAATCCCCCGCTGTAGGCTATGTGGATGGTAGGGATTGGATGAGATCGTTCATGTAATGGCATCAGATTGTTAGGGCATAGTGCCTAGTATATTTTATTAGTGCTTTATGACTTTGTTGCGACTTGTTGTGCTTAATGCTTGTCACTAGGGCCCGAGTGCCATGATTTCAGATCTGAACATGTTATTGATTCATTATGATAGTATTGTTTCTGGTCTTATCTACAAGTTGTATACACACGTTATTGTCCGGAACCTATGGCCCCGAAGTGACAGAAATTGGGATAACCGGAAGGGAATGGATTTGATGTGAGTATCACATGTGTTCACGGAGTGTTAATGCTTTGCTCCGGTGCTCTATTAAAAGGAGCACCTTAATTGCCAGTAGTTCCCTAGAGGCCCCACTGCAAACGGGATGGCAGGACAAAAGATGTTGTGCAAGTTCTCATTGCGAGCACGTATGACTATATATGGAACACATACCTAGGATTATCTAGTACTTGGATGCTTTATCTTATTTATCTGCAATTGCCCTATGTTCTGATTGCTATGTGAATTGTCTTGTCCATGCAACACCCGTCCATCCATCCCTATGCCTACCGCACTCGAATCCCACTGTTTACTGCTTTTGTTACTACTGTCTTTGCTTTACTACTGCTGTTACTTTACTATTCCTACTACAAAACTATTGCTACTGATAAACTGTTGTGAGCAAGATTGTTTCCAGGTGCAGCTGAATTGACAACTCAGTTGTTAAGGCTTATAAATATTCTTTGGCTCCCCTTGTGGCTCCCCTTGTGTCGAATCAATAAATTGGGTTTCACTTCCCTCGAAAATACTGCGATACATCCCCTATACTTGTGGGTCATCAAGACTATTTTCTGGCGCCGTTGCCGGGGAGCATAGCTTTATTTTGTAAAGTTCACTTGGATTCACTATTGTTCAAGCTAAGTTTATTTCTGCCTTTTTTGCTTGTTTCTTTATCAAAAATACAAAAAAAAATAGTTCCTACTCTAGTTGTTATTTTCGTTGGTCTGTTATTGTCTTGCCTTATCATGCTTGTTGTCAATGGTTGGTTTCTTTGAAACTGAATATTATTGGCAAGGTGGGTTCACGGAAGATGAAAAATATTATTATAAGGAACACCGCTTGTCACAAAAAGGGAAACACTTATGGGGACAAATTGATAGATTGTATACCATTGCTAGAAATGTGTGCTCTACTTATAATGTTACTTATTGCCTTGATAAATCTTGTTGCTGTAGGAGGTACAAACACCTCCCTTTTCAATGTGATTATAATGATAATGTTACCATATCTTCCTATGTTAAGGGAAATTATGACCTTTATGATGTGGAACAAATTGAGGAATTTATTGCTTGGAAGGGTGCATTTGAACTTGCTAGTTTGCTTGAAAATATTGATGATTCTCCTTATAAGTATGAGGTTTATGGTATACATAAATTTTGCTTTGATAATTACAAGGATGAAAATGGCTATATTCTTGAATATTTTAATAGATGCTTTCCACAAATGGAAGAGACTAATGCCTTGTAGGATCCTATGGAAGAAGAAATTGATGAACCTGAAATCTCATTAGATGAAAAAGAGAAGGAGAGTGATGAACAAAAGGAGGAAGAATGGATTAGCTACCCATACCTACCTTCTAATGAGAGTAACTCTTTATCCCTTACATTATTTGATTGTCCCCCATGCTTACTAAAGAAGGATGATTGTTATGTTCCTAAGGATTCTTTTGAAGATGTTTATGATAAAGCTCTAGTGCTTGTAGATCATGAAAAGCATGCTTTATGTGATAGTTATGTTGTTGAGTTTATTCATGAGGCTACTGAAAATTATTATGAGAGAGGAAAGTATGGTTGTAGAAGTTTTCATGGTATTGAAACACCTCTCTATGTGCTGAAAGTTTTGAAGTTACTCTTGTTTTATCTTCCTATGCCTGTCACTTTGTTATTTGCTTACACGATTCCTATGCATAGGAAGTGGGTTAGACTTAAATGTGTTTTGAATTTGCTTCTTGATGCTCTCTTTTACTTCAATTCTTATTTCTTATGAGAGCATCCTCTCAAACTTTTATGCCTGAAGATGATAATATGTCTATTATTCTCGGGAGACCTTTTCTTAATACTGCAGGAGCTGTTATTAATTGTAATCAAGGGAAGGTGACCTTCAATGTCAATGACAAGGAACATACTATCTATTTCCCCAAGAAGACTGATAGACTTATGGTTTTGAATTCAATTAAACATGTTGAGGGCATTCAAGTTGGAGAAATATATTGTCCCATACCAAGAGAAAAATTTGAAACTATTATGATTGGGACCATTGCTATCAAGGTTGAGGTAACATAATCATTAGTGGAATACAAAGTTTTGTATCATATGAAATTGTTTTGGTAACAAGACCTGATCAACCTTGTTAACAAAAGGATTTCATTGAACAAAACAATGTTTTCACCATGATTATCTCCGCTTACTTCTATTTTTATCCATTTTCAGTTTTTGCTTTTGCCTAACTTAAAGGCGTTAAAGAAAAGTACTTATTGGGAGATAACCTAAACATTTTAGATGAGTCTTGGAAGTTATTACTTCAGTAATAACCGCTCCTTATCCTTTTTATTTGCTTTTTGTGCCAAGAGTAACCTCTAATGAGAGAGAAGTAATGATTGGGAAAGTTGCTGTCCCGAAATAGATTTTTGTGCTTCACCATAAAAATTCGTGAGAGAGCTCTGTATGTAGGATTGAGCTGTAATTGTTTTTGGTTCTGCCCCAGGTTGTTATCTAAATTTAGTTAGTTCAACACTTTTTGATTTGAGCAACAGAAGGTCTTCGAAAAAAATCGTCTTTACCTGCTGGTCTATTTTGACAGATTTCTGCCATTTTCTGCATTTGCTTCTTGTTGGTTCCTTTTTGAGTTCTTTTGGGGAATTGAGATTTTTGAGGGAAGTGCTATAGTAGCTAGTGTTCTAATGGAAGTTTTCTTGTTGTTAAAACTGAACCTTAAGACTTATTATCTTGAGTGCACTAATGTTGCTAATAAAGATTGTGTGAAGTTTTGTATGAAGGAAAAATTTCAGGTGTATGGAAGGAATGAGTAATGAGATGAAGGATGGACTAAAACTCAAGATTGGGGATGCCACGCGTGTCACCCCAAGAAATATCCAAGAAGTACAAGCGTCAAAGCTTGGGGATTCCCAAGGCATCCCCTTCTTCATCAATAAAAATCCCAGGTTTCTTCCAAACGCTTCATTTTTATTGTTTCATGCACAGTTACGTTGTTCTTGGAGCGTCTTCTTTTTCTTTTTTCATTTTGGTTTTCATTTGCTTTGTTTGCTTAGTTTTCTGAATAAATTGTTTGGACCCCCTCTTTCATACATTGGTGTTCGAATAGTTTGGTTTGGATTGGAAAGAGTAGGAAAGCTCAATGCTTAAGTGGTAAAGAAAGCTTGTTTTTGATTGTGGCCTATGCTTTGTCATGTCATGCTTGATATTGTTTTGTCTTTATGCTTAGTATTCTTTGTTGTAGCATGACTTGTTATAAACAATTGAGATTGCTTAATGTGCCTTGGATGAATCATGCGTTGTTTTAGCATATTAAAGCATAGTATTGTGGTATTCTCCTTTGATGCTTTATTTGGGTTGACTTGGCACATGCTCACACCATGTTATGACTATCCCAAGTCACCATAAGCCTTTATGATCCTTTAGTTTTCAACTTGTAGTATCACTTTATGCTTTGATCAATTATGTTTTGTCCCTCTGCATGATTATGGCCATTATTGCTCTCTCGTTTGTCGCTCCCTTACTATTGCTAGCCTTCACTTACACTGAGTGTTTTACTCATGTTTCCAACTCCCTTAAACCAAATATTGCCAAAGTGTCCACCATACCTACCTATTAGCATCATTTGCTACTTCTGTGCATATTCAATATGCCTTGTTTTCTTCCGAATAAAATGTTTGCTTGTTATGAGAAAGTTAGTTAGTAAAGCTCTCACGAACTTGATGGCACACTTTATTTCCTGCACTTAATAAACCTGAACCATTGTGAACTCTCCATGAAAGTTATATGCTTGCTAATTATAGGCTGGGGATTAGCAGAACCGTGCTGTCACGGGGAACGCTTTCAACACTTGTAAATATATACCCAGTTGATACCTTGCTCTTTTGTTTGCGGATGTCATCGGTGTGAAATAAAAGGGGAGCTTGTAAGTCCATGGAGTTATGTATGTGTGTTAGAGAAACGCCTGGGCCGCTGGTCTAATCCATGCTGACATGGTGGAAACCTGCATCGTAACCAAAATGATATCTATGAAGCATTCTTCTTATAAAAAAAGAGAGATAGCTATTGAGAAAAAAATAGATTTATGAAAAGAGGAAAGAGAGAAAAAGCACCATTTTCCCTTGGTAAATAAGAAGATTGCTGAGATACTCATTATCTACTTGCCTTGTCATTTTGATATGGGGATTCTTCCGTATCATCAGGCAGGGGGTAGCCCGTTGGCAGTTCTCTATGATACGCACATACTTACGATGACAAGAACTTACCGGTAACTAAAGTTGAGTAGCATGAGGAGCGGCCCTCGTACTCAAGGGACTTGGGATTTTCAGTCTATAGTCTGTCAAGCATATAACTCAGATTGGACCTCACTTTCACCTTAACCACATTAAAGATGCTTATTATAGGGGCAATGAGAGCTCAAAGCTAATGAGTACCATACTTTCAGCATTTGGAAGCCTTTCAAACTTTTCAAAACCTGCTCATTTCCCTGTTGAGTCTCCACACATTCTATGAGCACTTTCTTGAGAGCATAGTGGCCATTCTTAGTTCCGTGTGCATTGTCCCAAGACTTGTTGATTGATGCATACCTTGATATTGCTTGTTTTAAACTATTTGTATCTAGTCACTCTTGTAAACTTTGAAGGTGTCCTATGCATTTATGTTTGCTACTCTATGAGGGACAAGCTGAATGCCACTATGCTATGTTTTCTTTATGTGAAACAAACAAACGTCTTGCAAAGCATTGTTATTCATAAATCTTTTGTTTGTGCCTTTTTATGTTGCATCATAGTCTCTTTGTCTTATTGCTAGAACTTTGTCTTTCATGTTATGATTGAAGTACTATGATCCCAGCTTTGAATGTTTTACAAATACTTTGATCAAGTCTTTGATGGTGCATGTCACCTCAAAAATTATTCTTTCGTTTTATCACTTACCTACTCGAGGACGAGTAGGAGTTAAGCTTGGGGATGTTGATACATTGCAAATGTATCTATAATTTTTGATGCTCCATGCTTGGTTTTATCCACTTTCTTGTGTTTTGTCCACACTTTGGAGTACTTTTCATATGATTTCTTGGACTAACCTATTAACAAGAGCCACAGTGCTAGCTGTGTGTTTTCTGCTGTTTTTGGTTCCAGGAAAGTCAAAAAATGAATATTCTCGGAATTGGATGGGACAAAAGCCAAAGTGCCTATTTTTCCAGAAGACTCCAGGAGCCAGAATACGAGACGGAGGAGGGCTAGGGGCTGGCCACACCCCACCAGGCGCGGGCTGGGCCTGGCCGCGCCAGGGCATGGTGGTGGCCCCAGGCACCCCCTCGGCCTCTCTCTTTGCCTATAAGGAGCCTTATGACCTAAAAACTTCGGGGGGTTCGACGTTTTTCCAGAAAAAGTTCCGTAGTGCCACCACCGCCGAAGGGGAGATTCGGGGGACAGAAAGTCTCTGTTCCGGCACCCTGCCGGGACAGGGAAGTGCCCCTGGAGCCATCTCCATCGATCTCCACCATCATCTCCATCGACCATCCATGTTTCCCCCATCTATGAGTGAGTAAGCCCCCGCTATAGGCTATGGGGATGGTAGGGATTGGATGAGATCATTCATGTAATGGCATCAGATTGTTAGGGCATGGTGCCTAGTATCTTTTATTAGTGCTTTATGACTTTGTTGTGACTTGTTGTGCTTAATGCTTGTCACTAGGGCCCGAGTGCCATGATTTCAGATCTGAACATGTTATTGATTCATTATGATAGTATTGTTTCTGGTCTTATCTACAAGTTGTATACACACGTTGTTGTCCGGAACCTATGGCCCCGAAGTGACAGAAATTGGGATAACCGGAAGGGAATGGCTTTGATGTGAGGATCACATGTGTTCACGGAGTGTTAATGCTTTGCTCTGGTGCTCTATTAAAAGGAGCACATTAATTGCCAGTAGTTCCCTAGAGGCCCCGCTGCAAACGGGCTGGCAGGACAAAAGATATTGTGCAAGTTCTCATTGCGAGCACGTATGACTATATATGGAACACATGCCTAGGATTATCTAGTACTTGGATGCTTTATCTTATTTATCTGCAATTGCCCTATGTTCTGATTGCTATGTGAATTGTCTTGTCCATGCAACGCCCGTCCATCCATCCCTATGCCTACCGCACTCGAATCCCACTGTTTACTACTTTTGTTACTACTGTCTTTGCTTTACTACTGCTGTTACTTTACTATTCCTACTACAAAACTGTTACTACTGATAAACTGCTGTGAGCAAGATTGTTTCCAGGTGCAGCTGAATTGACAACTCAGTTGTTAAGGCTTATAAATAGTCTTTGGCTCCCCTTGTGTCGAATCAATAAATTGGGTTTCACTTCCCTCGAAAATACTGCGATACACCCCCTATACTTGTGGGTCATCATCCACCTCGCCAAGGAGATACTTCTCGCTGTCAATGGCTTTCTCGGCTTTTGATTTCCAGACATCGGCAAAACCATGGATGACTGGTACCTCTCGCTCTAAATGCTTCACATGATCGCGTAGTTGATACAGTAGTGATAGCTCCTCCATCTTCGAACATGGCTGCGCCACAGGTTTGCCAGGGGAGGATTGACCAGGTGCATCAGCAGAAGGCACATGATGTGAATCATTCGAAGGTCCCTAACTAGGCAGAAGGATAGAGGGATAAGAGACATCATTCGAAAGGAACAAAGCACAGAAGAATCGAGCATCAAACTTAACAAGTTTTGATAGGGGACACTCCCCACAACCATAATTCAAAACAAGGTATGCAAGTGCCAGCACGGTTACAAAAAGAGCACACGACTAAGCCTACAGCTACGCATTGGCACTCATGGGCTTCATCGACTCAGTGACAGCCTCCGACGCCGTGGCCTTCTCAGCTACAACCCCTAACACTGTGGCCTTCGCTGTTTTCATCCGTTTATGCTCCTCCGAGTACCTCGCGAGTGTCTCTACGAGCCGAGGCCTATATTTTTTACAACAGTTGGCAAAAGGAGCAAAAACTACCCGCTGGCTATCTGCAGCCACTAACATCATCGAAGAGACCTTGCTGGCGTCCAGGTTGACACCGTGGGCCTGCGCCATCACCAGACCCAGGGAGGCAGCGAGTCCTTTCTGGGCATTCTTGAAATCCGCAGGGACACCACCAGCGAAAGAGTCAATCAGGCCATCTAGGTCTTCAATAAGTGCGGCCTTGGGAAACATCTCCTCTCAATGACGCCCAAGTGCACCCTTGGCCTTTTTGAGTGAGTCCTGGATGCCAACGCTACGGTCTTCGACTGCAGCCACGGTGCTGGCCAACGCATCATTGTGAGCAAGAGCTTGGGGGTCAAAACTCACCCTAGAAGCATCTGCAGAAAACCCACGATTAAAGTCATCAGATGCCGAACAAGAGAGAAAAAGGAAATTCTTCATGGCACAAAACTGCAACAGCAGCATACCTGAGAGCGCTTTAGCGATGGAATGCAGTTGTTCTGCGAACATCTTCTCCTGGTCAGCTATAGCGGCCGCGAGGTCATCTTCGCACCTCTTCGACTCTTGTTCAGAGCGCTCGAGGGTTGCGAGTGCCTCATCCCTTTTCTTATCTGCAACATTAAGGCCCTTCTCGAGGGTAGTAACATGACGGAGGAGATCATTGTTCTCATCTATAGAATGATGTAGAAAAGTCAAGCTCAGCCAGATTTCTATGATAAACATAAAAAAGAGGATCACCTTCGAGCTAGTGAGTCCGGTTATCTAGACAGGCATGCTACCGGCCCAATGATGCAATCAGTTTGCCAAGGTGAATAGACTCTTTCAAGACAGGCTGTAGAAGACAATGCAACATCAGCACCAAAACAACTTCGAATGAAGACACTTACATGGTCATCTAGGGACTCTGAAGTCTCCTTCTGGGTGGACGTTCGGACAACCATCTGGTGGCCTCCCGCATGGGGGGGAACTCGAAGAATTGGCACCGGAGTTGGCCGCCACCTGGGGAGAGCACGAGCGCTCCTCCACATCCTTGCCTTTGGAGTCTACGACTCCAGTCTCTTTCATAAAGCAATAATCATCGAATAATGATGACACAGTTTTGCTACAACAAAATTCGTGACTAACTTTAGAGAAAAGATCATCAAGGCATAAGGTTAAATCAACAAAAGTAAAAGCCTTACCCGTCGAAATTGTCGAGGTCAAAGGAGTCCTCCAACTCATCTTTCTGCCCCCTCAACTTCTTCCGTGCGGGAGGAGCTACAACATGCATGGGCACTACAGGGATTAGAGCGTCCACCTCCATCGAAGGACCCTTCGGCATCTCCGGCGACGAGACGTCCAAGTCCTCGCTTCGGGAGCGCTTGCGAGTGCTACTCCCGCTGGACTCGGGGGCTTATTGCTCCTCAACAGCTGGGCCGATAGAGCCAAATTCGTCCTCCTCTGCCGTCTCAGGAGGAATTATACCTTCCGGCTATGGGGCAGGACGGTCACCACTTTCCATTCCTATAACAAACAAGCACAATAACATCACACAAGCCTTGCAGGCAATCGAAGAACAATAGAAGATACAATAATAAAGTTACCTTAGGTGGAGGGTGACTCAAGTAGAATAGGAGCACGACTAAGTCAGCTAGGAGCTTTGATGGCTGTGAAATATAGCCATCTATATCCACATTTAAACTAGATATTATTCATATTTTTGATAAAATATCTCTCTAAACCCTGCTACTAATGCCTAATGATCAAAGGGGTATGCAATCCTTTCTTTCTATTTTTCCCTGCGCAGATAATGATGTTTGATGATGGGAATCACAACATTAAAGTCAAAGATACGAGATTTCCAACAACCCAAAGAAACCAGGGGTCGTGAAGTGGAGACAGAAGCTTTAACGACCCACTATATGACAGGAATAAAATTCTGGTCGTATAGTTCTGGCCGTATAGTTGCCATCGACACTGCTAGGTCAAATAGAACAACTTTTCATGAAGGGAACCCTATATAAAGAGGCTACGGGCGACAAGAAACACCCCCCAGAACCCCAGAAACCTGCATCCACAACACCGAAGAGCCGCCGGAGGAATCGACTTAGATCTAATCTCCAAACCCTTCTCCACCACCATAGCCAAATTCCACCACTTGTAATAGTAGATATCATCTTCGATTCGCAACATTGTAAGACTATTTGCTATCAATCTTATGATTTCCATTGCAATGCTTATGATTGTTGATTTCATCTCTATGCGTGAGTAATTCTCTTTGGGCTAAGGGCTTCGGCCTAGCCATGTAGCTTTTGTGCATGTTATTTATCATAGATGGGATCATGTATTAGTTTGTATGACATGATGATTATTGTATCCTCTCTTGCCTCAATCCAAGGACTTGTCAGGTACCCAAGACCCCGAGGATTGAGCCAGGTATAGGGAGTATCAGTAATGACTAATCTGCAGGTTGGGAATGAAGGGAATATGCCCAAGAGGCAATAATAAAGTTGTTATTATCTTGTTCCATGTTTATAATAAAATTTTATTTTACATGCTATAATTGTATTAATTGGAAACGTTAATACATGTGTGTTTAATAAACAAAATACAAGGTTCCTAATAATGCCTATCATATAAACTAGCTCGTTGATTAACAAGATGATCAAGGTTTCCTGATCATAGACATTGGATGTTGTTAGTAACGAGGTCACAGCATTGGTGAACATTCATCCGAAGTATAGCATTACGATCAAAGTCATTATGTTTATATTGCTATAGCACCATATGAAGTAATCTTTATCCTTAGACCATGAGATCATGTTAATTGCTAACACTAGAAGAATACTTTGATAACATCAAACGTCACACCGTAACAGGGTGACTATAAAGATGGGTTCGGGTATTCCGAAGGTGTTATGTTGAGGCTCATGGATCAAGAGTGGAATTTGTCAATACCAATGATGGATAGATATACTATGCGCCCTCTCTGTGATATCACATTAAGATAGCTTGCAAGCAAGTGATGTGATCACTAGGATGTTATATCACAGGAATGAGAAAAGAGTGCATGTCCGTAATGAGATCAAACTAAGTATTGAGATACTGATGATCGAATCTCGGACATGTAATATATCGCAAGACAAAGGGATTTAGTTACTATCGTTAAAGGTTCTCTTGATCACAGAAGTCATCGTTGAATGTGTGGGAGTCAGTATGGATCTCTAGGTCCCACTTCTGATTATTGATCTGAGAGGGGTCTCGATCATGTCTGCATTATTCGCGAACCGTAGGGTGACACACTTAAGGGTTGCCAAACACCATTTGGAGAAAATATGTTCTAGATGAAAGAATTGCAAAGCGCTAGAATTATTTCAATAGACACCAAAATTGTTTCGGGTGAAATTGCTGAAATTGGTTCTGCATGTAATATTGAAATGTTGCAGGGGGTTTTATGTGAATGTTTGTTAATTAAAGTAATTAAAAAAGTCTAAATAAAATGAATAAAAGAGTTTTATTAAATGAGAGAGCATTAAATTTGGATAAATTCAATGCATTTAAAGTGGAGACTTTAATAGAGAATGTGAAGGGGCATATTTATGTGGAGGGTTACCACCACATGAATGAGGGAGGTGAAGGGGCACCCCCCATGGGGCGCTAGCCATGGGGAGGGGCACCCCCTCCTCCTATATAAGGCCCCCCTCTCACTCCTTCACACACACACCTCCTCGTGAAGGATCTCTCTCCCCCTCTAGAATTATTCCCCCATGGTCTCAGATTAGAGAGATACATATTGCCAGTAGCATTTCGTCTAGAAGGAGTTGCTTCTTCCGCTGAATTGTTGGAGCGAGGAGGTGGAGGTTGTTCGGTGACCTGAACGTGTGTGCGAGGACGGATGCGCTGCTAATTTGTGTCGCTAGGACTTCCACATGATCTTGAGATCGGCAAGCATTCGACTACATCATCCACGAGTTCCATCTCGTTAACAAAGCTTTGTTGTTCTTCGAGTGTATGTTCTCTATGGATGTATACCCACCCGTTGCTTGTATCTAGTAGATAGATCTTGGCATATAATAGTTCCCATCATAGGAATTTTTTGTTTTCTATGTTGCAAACCCAACAGTGATATCAGAGCCTGATCTGTGCGTAGATGCTTTGCACGGGTAGAACGCATATGAGTTTGTGGGCGTTGATGATCATTTTATTGCATCTTCTATGTATTTTGGATATTGGTGGCATAGTGGGATGAAGTGGACCGGACTAGCTTTACATGTCCTCGCACATGAGACCTGTTGCATGCTTGACATGCAACTAGTTTTGCATAAGTGGGTAGCGGGTGTCTATCTCTCCTACTATAGTCAATATCTGATTTACAACGAGTTGCTAATAATTTGGTTATCATTGTTGTGGTTCCATGTTTGTAGGTAAGACCGTTTCTATCTTTGAAAGCCCTAAGCCACGTAAAACTTGCAATTGATAAATTAGAGGCGTCTAGCTTAGATCGTTGTTGGGCTAGTGTCATGATGTGGTAATGTTGTAAGTTGATGTATAGTTGATACTCTTACAACACACCTAATGTGTAATTCCCATAGACCTTAGCCTTACACACAAAGGAATGATAAATATCATACCACGATGCACATGATAGTGATCAAGTGCAAGAACCATATCATTTCACTTTACACATTTGATGTTTGCATCTTATATTGCTTGTTTGGAATTTTAGTAGCATTATAAGATGATCCCTCATTTAGATATCAAGATAAAAATGTGTTCTTCCTTAAGTATGCACCGTTCTATGGATCGTGTTTCAAGACATCACGTGATGATCGGGTGTACTCGACTCTACGCTTTCATACAACGGGTGTGCGACAGTTTTACACACGCGAGTACTAAGGTTCTTACTTGGCGAGCCTAGCATGTACAGACATGGCCTCGGAACACGGACCGAAAGGTTAAGCATGAGTCATATGGTAGATATGATGCCCATATAGATGCTCGCCTTTGAAGCTACACTGACTCACGTGATGATCAAACTTGGTGTAGTGGATTTGGTTCATGTAATCACCAAAAAGACACGAGGGGTGTTGTTTTTGAGTGGGAGTTCATGTAGTAATATGATTAGAGTTGAACTCAATTTATCATAAACTGAATCAAAGTGAATTTGCATAGTTTTTTGTAGTCATTGGCATCTATTTACTTTGTACTTAGTTATAATTGAGATAATAGAACTATAGAATTCTAGATATTTACTTTACGAACTGGTATCGTATTGTTATGAGTGTTAATCTAAAGTTTAAAGTACTATTGCAAAAATTTAGCAAAACTTCACTTACTCCGTGAAATTCAATAAATAGTATTGAATCAAGAGTAACAATTCCAGTGTTAGTATCTTAAGTATCATGCTTGCCTCCATGATTCTTGATATTCAAAAGTTGTTTTAATATCGAGTTTATCTAGGAGCTGAAAGAATTGTTTCAGAAACCATCATGTGTGGAAGATATTGTGATATCTGAAATAATGTTTTTGGTTGCAATATGATAGAGTATAATTTAGCAATGTACATGTTCTCATATTGTATGAGAATTTGTGAAGGATGGAGATCCTAGGCATCCGGATCTCCCAAAAAGGTTTCAGGAACTAACATTATACTCACGGTTCGTCCTTATAGGCTATACTAGCATGGTCATGATAAGGATGAATAGAAGATGTAGGTAAAATGTTTACTACACTAAAAGATTACTAAAGAATGGATTTTTGAAAGAATGCCAGACATTTGATGATGGTGATCAACTTCAAAGTGCAAGTCCAAAGGTATTAGTATTTGACTATACACGCTTTGGACTATGTGTCATGTGTATGGCGCCACTATTGATGTTGATAGATTCTTTTAAAAGAAAAGGAAATGCTGAAAGAGAATCTATAAAATATTTGGCAGAAAAGAAAAGACTAGAAATGTCCAGCTTATGTATATAGATGATATACATGTTATGGCTGCATTCTTTGCTTGTTAAACAATGTGGTTCTTAGGTATTGGATACCGAATTGGTTGGTGTGAAATGTCACACAAAGCAACGCAATTCATGAACTACAACGGCCTAAGTAACTAGCAAAAGAATATGTGATGATGTTCATCGAAAACAAATAAAGTGTTATTGTGTTTCTCGTTGACATCAAAACTTGCCTTCAAGATTTGTTTAAATAATTATTATTTTGTTCTGATATTATGAGAACAATGGTTGTTCAAATAATTTCCGTATTCCATAGAAGATGTATGAACTTCTACAAGTCTAGTTGGAGAAATCACGTCCATAAAACTAATGCTAAAATGTCACAAGGCAAATGATTGAAAGACCACTTATGAAGTGACATCGCCATTTAAATTATATTGGAAAGAAAAGATGAAGAAACTCCATGTTGATGGATTTTCGGAATCTTTGATTTTGATCAACTAATGCTTGTGAGACTTTCCTGGAGATAATTGAAACTTCGTTCATAGGCCAAAGAGGAACGGGTGACTAACTTATTAGATATTGTACATGTTGATGTATATAGTCCATTATATGCAGCCATGTGCGGTGGATCTTTCAACTTCATATGCTTTCTCTGAAAATTAGAGTGAATATATATGTGTATTTACTTAATAAGGAAGTATGAAACATTTGAAAAAAATTCATAGACTTTCAAGATGAAGTGGAAAATCATTGTAATGAGAAAATGAAGAATTTATGATTCGGTCATAAAGGATGATATTTGAGTTACATGTTTAGCAAAAACACCTAAGATTTGAGGAATTGTTCCATGGATTTGCATTTCCCAATAAACCATAGGAGTATGGTATGTTCGAGACATCAAATCGAACCTTGTTTTACATGGTAAGATCAATGGTGTCATTTATAAAACCTCCATTATGTTTTAAGGATTAAAGCTTTATAGACTACTGCTTTTACACTAAAAAGAGCACCACCGTGATCCGTTGAAATGACACCATATGAGTTATGGTTTGGGATAAAACCTGAGTTGTCTTTTCTTAAATTTTGGTATGCTTGGCATAAGTAAAATGTTTACAATCAAAGTCGGATACGCACGTCTTTGTAGGTTATCCCAAAGCAACAGTTGGGTATTCCTCCATAACACTGAAGACAAAAGAGTTTGTCACTTTGAACGTCAAGTTTCTTGAGAAAGAAATTTTTCGCAAAAGTTAGGTGGGAGGACAATAGAACTTTGATTAGGTTGATGAACCTAAGAAACATGTGCTAAGTAGCACAGCGTTAGAAAATGTCCTGGGGGCGGCTAAAATGCTCATGGCTCCCGCGATTACAGAGGTTGTGATCTTGGAGGTTAGAGTTCCTATTGATCCGTGTGGGTCAGTAAGAATCAAATAGTAAGATTTGAAACAGAAGTCGTTGTTGTTTGGACAATGATGAATAGACTGCATGCAAAGAAGCAATGATGGGCCCTGACTCCATAAAATTACTAGAAGTCATAAAATCCGTGATAGTATCCATACACGGGAAATCAAGTTTCTGAACTTGGAAGACCATCCGGAAAGGCATGAAGCCTATCGGTCATATTTGGATCTATAAAGAAACAGACATGGATGTTTGACATCTATGAAATAGTCGACATATCAGAAAGGAGTTTACGACAATGTTCAAGGAGTTGACTATGACAAGATTTCATCTTTCATAGCGATATTTAGTCTTGACGGATTAATGTAGCATCCACTACATATAATTTGGTATATGGTAGTTGAACAAACAAAACAATGTTCTTCTAATAGAATGGTTACCTAGGACGTGTACATGATATGGTCCGAAGGGTTTTGTTAATTCAAAGGATGCTAAAAGGGCATGCAAACTTCAATGGTTGAAGCAAGCATAGCGGAGTTGGAATCTTCACCATGATGAAATTGTTAAAAGAGTTTAATTTCATTAGAGACAATGAAGATGCTTGGATTTGCAAAAAATTAAGTGGGAGCACTGAGACATATTTCTAACACATTATGTAGATGACATGGTGTTGATTGGAAATGATGTATCTTTTATTGACGCAGGTTAATAATTTCATTAAAATTAGATTTTGATGAAAGACTTGGGCAAAACCGGAATATTAGGCATCAATGACTATATGGATAGATTGAGGCGCTAATATGGTTATGCCAAATGTACATATATGAGATATTGAATGAGTTCAATATGGAAACGACAAGAAAGGTTCTTGCCGCATGAAAAAGGTTGAATCAAGATTCAAGTGTATTGACACTTGGTGAATGAAACGAGATTCAAGTGTTTTGACACTTGATGAGTGAAATCACATGAATATTTTGATCAATAATATATACCGTGATATGTACATATCTAGATATGTCCTATGCTCTAAATGTTATGAGCATATACCAGAATGACTCATAAGATGATCATTGGACGATAGTAAAGGATATTCTTCTGATCATTGGAAGAACTTAGAATATATTATGTATAGGTGACAAATATTTACAAATAGGTCATTGTAAAGAGTTACATTGATACTAATTTGTCACAAGATACATATTAAATTTATCTCAATTTAGACTATGGGTGGCACAATGTAATGGAAAGGATGTTCCATGATGGATTTGGATGAGTTCCAAAGTTAAGACATTGTGACGGATACTACAACAAAAGGCTAAGTATATGGCTGCTATAGTAGCAGCAAAGGAGGGCATTTGTGTTAAGTAGTTTGTTATCAAACTAGGTGTGGTTCAAAGTGGGTTAATACTATGAATATATATTGTATGACAATAATATCAACAAATTTAACCCAAATGAACTGAAGGTCTCACCAAAGGACCAAATTTATACAATGCCATCTCATTTGAGAATGAGTGATGCATAGAGATGCAAAGACATGCAAATACACACGAACCTGAAAGTGTCAGATCTGAAGATTATGTTTACCACTAGAAAACACGTATATACAACACCAGAAAGCCATAAGTGTTGAATGCGCAAGTTTACAAACTAGATTATTGACTCTAGTGCAAGTGGGAGACTGAAGAGAATATGCCCGAGAGGCAATAATAAAGTTGTTATTATCTTATTCCATGTTTATAATAAAAGTTTTTTTACATGCTATAATTGTATTAATTGGAAACGTTAATACATGTGTGTTTAATAAACAAAATACAAGGTTCCTAGTAATGCCTCTAATATAATCTAGCTTGTTGATTAACAAGATGATCAAGGTTTCCTGATCATGGACATTGAATGTTGTTAATAACAAGGTCATGACATTGGTGAATAATGTGATGAACATTCATCCAAAGTATAGCATTACGATCAAATTCATTATGTTTATATTTCTATAGCATCATACGAAGTAATCTTTATCCTTAGACCATGAGATCATGTTAATTGCTAACACCGGAAGAATACTTTGATAACATCAAACGTCACACCATAACAGGGTGACTATAAAGATGGTTTCGGGTATTCCGAAGGTGTTATGTTGAGGCTCATGGATCAAGAGTGGAATTTTTCAAGACGGATTGATATACTCTAGGCCCTCTCGGTGATATCACATTAAGATAGCTTGCAAGGAAGTGATGTGATCACTAGGATGTTATATCACGGGAACGAGAAAAGAGTGCATGTCGGTCATGAGATCAAACTAAGTATTGAGATACTGATGATCAAATCTCAGACATGTAATATATCACAAGACAAAGGGATTTAGTTACTATCATTAAAGGTTCTCTCGATCACATAAGTCATCGTTGAATGTGTGGGAGTCAGTATGGATCTCCATGTCCCGCTTCTGATTATTGATTTGAGAGGGGTCTCGATCATGTCTGCATTATTCGCTAACCATAGGGTGACACACTTAAGGGTTGCCAAACACCATTTGGAGCAAATATGTTCTAGACGAAAGAATTGCAAAGCGCTGGAATTATTTCAATAGACACCGAAATTGTTTTGGGTGAAATTGCTAAAATAGGTTCTGCATGTAATATTGAAATGTTGCAGGGGGTTTTATGTGAATGTTTGTTAATTAAAGTAATTAAAAAAATTCTGAATAAAATTAATAAAAGAGTTTTATTAAATGAGAGAGCATTAAATTTGGAGAAATTCAATGCATTTAAAGTGGAGACTTTAATAGAGAATGTGAAGGGGCATATTTATGTGGAGGGGTTACCACCACATGAATGAGGGAGGTGAAGGGGAACCCCCATGGGGCGCTAGCCATGGGGAGGGGCACCCCCTCCTCCTGTGAAAGGCCCCCTCTCACTCCTTCACACACACACCTCCTCATGAAGGATCTCTCTCCCCCTCTAGAATTATTGCCCCATGGTCTCGGATTAGCGAGATACATGTTCCCGGTGGCATTTCGTCTGGAAGGAGTTGCTGCTTCCGCTTCATCACTGGAGCGAGGAGGTGGAGGTTGTTTGGTGACCTGAACGTGTGTGCGAGGACGGATGCACTGCTGATTTGCGGCGCTAGGACTTCCACACGATCTTGAGATCGGCAATCGTTCGACTACATCATCCACGAGTTCCATCTTGTTAACAAAGCTTTGTTGTTCTTCGAGGGTATGTTCTCTATGGATGTATATCCACTCGTTGCTTGTATCTAGTAGATATATCTTGGCGTATAATTGTTCCCATCGTAGGAAATTTTTTGTTTTCTATGCTGCAAACCCAACAGGGGACCCTAGTGATAGAAGGGGTAGTACGACTGTATGTGAGGGATTTACTTGGGATTAATGGTGACATCACTATGCATATCATTAGTTCTCTTTCTTCTATGGATAAGACTAGTAGGTTATTGCTATAAGCGGTTGCGGAGGCAATAGAAATTATGGATACACTGCCCACATATAATTATCTTGCTCTAACAATTACATGCATACTTTATTATTATCTTTTATTCCCATCAGATGTTTTCATAGCTACAGGTGGAACCAAAATCCCTAGGCCCTCTATCTTCACCATCGATAATAACAAAAGATAGCAAACTCTTGGTCCGGTAAAACACAAAAAGAATTCTAAAACTCCCGAAGGTCCATTAAAGTAACTTCACTACGTTTTCTGCTTCCCGAGGATTCGATAACCTAGGTCTACTAGGGAAAAAGAGCTATACTACATCCGTAATCCGGATCAAAGGTATCAAGCTTATCCTTGGTAGTAAACTTGAGCATCCCCCTAAATCTCTTATCCACTTCACCCAAAGAAAGGTTATCCTAAGAGATGCGGGTGATGTCACCAACACCAGTCCAATGATACATCGGGTGCGCCCTAGCTTGCAAGGGCTACACTCGACGGTGCATCCAGGAGCGGATGATGTCCGGAACATCAATCTCCTTCCCTCGAATGACCTGGAGATCACAGACACGCTTGTACAAAGCCTCGAACTCCTCCTCTTCCCCGAGCATCACAACATTCTTCCAAGATCTTATCTTCTTCAACTCCTCCTTTGGGTCAAAGGGAGCAAGCCCGTAAAGCTTGCCCTCGACCTGCTGATTGTGATGGGTTCGTAGCATGGAAAACAAAAAAATTCTACCGCAAGAACGAACAAAACCCAGATCTAATCTAGATAAAAGCCAAGATCTAATCTATTAGACATGTGCAACGAGATAGATCTGTACTAACCCTCGTAGATCCGAAAGCGTTACGAGATTAGATCTCGGGGTTGATGTAGTTGATCACTTGCCGATCTCAAGATCGTGTGGACGATCCTTCCGGCGCCGCGTTCCGGCAGCGCTTCCGCAGTCGGTCACACGTGTGGAGTCGAAGCAGACCTTCCTCTCCCTGTTCCAGCGAGCAGCGGAGGTAGTAGATCTTCTCCACGGAATCCCAGCAGCACGACGGTGTGGTGGTGGTGGTGGAGTAGAGATTTCTGCAGGGCTTCGCCTAAGCCAGAGCAGAGCGAAGGAGGAGGAGAGAGGCGGCGGCTAGGGTTTGTTATGGGAGAGGTCTTGGGGGTGGCGCCCCCTCCCCTCTATTTATAGGAGGGAGGCGCCATGGGAGGGGGAGTCCTAGTAGGACTCCCCTCCCTCCTTGGCCGGCGGATTGGGAGGGGGGAGGAATCCTCCTCCCCCACGAATCCGTGTCTTGCCCCACAAAGACTCCTTGATCCTTTCTTAGTTTTCAAGCAAACTCCAAGAAATCTTCTAGAACCTTCCAGAACATTCCGAAACCTTCTAGAATCTCCATACAAACACTCTGGACATTTCCTAACTTAGAAAATGATCCCCAATATATGAATCTTATTCTCCGGACAATTCCGGATCTCCTCGTGATGTCCCGGATCCAATCGGAGACTCCGAACAACATTTGGTCTCCAACGCATATTCCATATCTACTTAAAACAACTTCGAACCTTAAGTGTGTCACCCTACGGTTCGTGAATATGCAGACATGATGAAGACACCTCTCCGATCAATAACCATCAGCGGGATCTGGAGATCCATAATGGCTCCCACATATTCAACGATGACTTCGTGATCGATAGAACCATTAACATACGAAACCAATTCCCTTTGTCACGCGATATTATACTTATCCGAGGTTTGATCGTCGGTATATCCATACCTAGTTCTACCTCGTTACTGGTAAGTACTCTTTAGTCGTTCCATGTTATGTCATCCCTTGTGACCTAGTCACGTGCTTGCAAGCTAACTAGATGACATTCCACCGAGAGGGCCCAGAGCATATCTATCCGTCATATGGATGGACAAATCCCAATCTTGGTCCATGCGCTTCAACACATACTTTCAGAATACCCAATGTCACCTTTATAACCACCCAGTTACGAAGGAGCGTTTGATGTCATCAAAGTACCCATCCCGTGATGGTGATTAACATAACCTCATGGTCGAAGGATTAGGTTACTATGCATTTGAAAGCTTGTAGCAAAACAAACTTAATGACTTGATCTTATGCTATGCTTACTATGGGTGTGTGTCCATCACATCATTCTCCTAATGATATGATCTTGTTATTAACGACATCCAATGTCCATGATCAGGAAACCATGACCATCCATTAATCAACAAGCTAGTTTAACAAGAGGCTTACTAGGGACTCTTTTATGTTTACAAAACACACAAGTATTAATGGTTCTGGTTAATACAATTATAGCATGGGATGTAAACATTTATCATAAACATAAAGATGTAATAATAACCACTTTATTATTGCCTCTTGGGCATATCTCCAACAGTCTCCCACTTGCACTAGAGTCAATAATCTAGTTAAAAATTTGTGCATTCAACACCTATGGCTTTCTGGTGTTGTATAGACACTATTGCTTGTGGTAAACATAATCTTCGGATCTGACACTTCCAGGTCCGTGTGTATTTGCATGTCCTTGCGTTTCTACGCATTACTCATTCTCCAATGAGATGGCATTGTATAAATTTGTTCCTTTGGTGAGACTTTAGTTCCTTGGGATTAAATCATGTTGATACAATTGTCATACAATGTATCTTCATAGTATTATCCCGCTATGAATCACACCTAGTTTGATAACAAACTACTTGACGCAAATGCCCTCATTTGCTGCTACAATAGCAGTCATATACTTAGCCTTTTGTTGTAGTATCTGTCACAATGTTTTAACTTTGGTACTCAACCAAATCCGTTATGGAACTTCCTTTCCATTACATTGTGCCACCCATAGTTTAAATTGAGATAAACTTAATTTGTGACAAAACTAGTATCAATGCAACAATTTACAATGAACTATTTTTCATCACTATATAAATAATATATTCTTAGTTCTTCCAAAGATCATAGGAATATCCCTACTATTGTCCAATGATCATCTTATGAGTCATTCTGATATATGCTCATAACATTTAGAGCATAGGACATATCTGGATGTGTACATCTCAAAGAATGATTGATCAAAATATTCTTGTGATTTCACCAAGTGTCAAAACACTTGAATCTCGTGTCAACACACTTGAATCTTGATTCAGTCCTTTCCGTGCATCAAGAACCTTTCTTGTTGTTTCCATATTAAACTCATTCAACATCTTATCTATGTACATTTTGCAAAACCATATTAGCGCCTCAATCTATCCATATAGACGTTGATGCCTAATTCTTGGGTTATGCCTAAGTGTTTCATCGAAATGAAATTCTTAACCTGTGTCAATAAAAGATACATCATTTCTAATCAACGATATGTCTTTCACATAATGTATTAGAAATATGTCTTAGCGCTCCCACTTAATTTCTTGCAAAAATGCAAGAATCTTCATCTTCTCTGATGAAATTAAACCTTTTAACGGTTTCATCACGGTGAAGATTCCAACTCCGCGATGCTCACTTCAACCATTGAAGCTTTGCATACTCTTTTAGCATCCTTTGAATTAACAAAACCCTTTGGATCATGTCATGGACACATCCTAGGTAACCATTCTATTAGAAGAACTTGTTTTGTTTGTTCAACTACCATATACCAAAATATATGTAGTGGTTGCTACATTAATCCATCCAGACTAAATCGCTATGAAAGATCAAATCTTATCATAGTCAATTCCTTAAACATTGTCGTAAACTCTTTCCGACATGTCAACTATTTCATAGATGTGAAACATCCATGTCTATTTCTTTATAGATCCATATACGACTGCAAGGTCTTGCACCTTTCCAGAGGGTCTTTCAAATTCAAAGCTTGATTTCTCGTGTATGGAATTATCACGGATTTTATGGCTTCAAGCCACTTAACGAAGTCAGGGCCCATCATTGCTTCTTTGCATGTAGTCAGTTCATCATTGTTAAACAACAATGATTTAACTCTCAAATCTTGGCATTTGATTACTTACCCGACCTACTTGGTTCAATAGTAACTTAGATCTCTGTGACCACAACCTTTGAGGCACGTGAGCTATGAGCATTGTTGCTGCCTCCGGGACACTTTCTGACGCTGCGCAACTCAGCACATATTAGCCAAGCTTCAACGACCTTGTCAAAGTTCTATTGTCCTCCCACTTAACTTTTCACCAAAATTCCTTCTCAAGAAACTCGACATTCTAAGCGACAAACACTTTTGTCTTCGGTGTTATGGAGGAATACCCAATGGTTATTCGAAATAACCTACAAAGACATGCTCATCCAACTTTGGTTGTAAACATTTTACTTATGCTTAGCATACCAAAAAATTGAAGAAAGGACAACCTGGGTTTTATCCCAAACCATGACTTATATGGTGTCATTTCAACGGATCACAATGGAGCTCTTTTCAGTGTAAAAGCGGTAGTCACTAAAGCTTTAATCTTTAAAATATAATGGCAGTTTTATAAATGACACCTTTGATCTTATCATATCAAACAAGGTTTCATTACATATCTTGAACACTCCATACTCCTATGGTGTTTTGGGAAATGCAAATCCATGGAACGATTCCTCAAATCTTAGGTGTTTTGCTAAACTTGTAACTCAAACATCTTTCTTTATGATCCAATCATAAACTTTTTATTTTCTTGTTACAATGATTTTCCACTTCATCTTGAAAGTCTTTGAACATTTTCAAATGTTTGATACTTCTTCCTTATTGAGTAAGTATATACATATACTCACTCAAATCTTCGGAGAAAGCATATGAAGTTGAAATCCATCGCCCACGACTACACATAATGAACTATATACATCAATATGTACAAATTCCAATCAGTTAGTCGTCTGTTCCTCTTTTGGCCTATGAACGGAGTTTTAATTATCTCCAGGAAAGTATCACAAGCGTCATTTGATCAATATCAAAGACTCCAAAAATCCATCAACATGGAATTTCTTCATGTATCCCTAATATAATTTAAACGGTGATGTCACTTCGCAAGTGATCTTTCAATTATTTGTCTTGCGACATTTTAGCATTAGTTTTATGGTCGTTGTTTCTCCAACCAGAATTGTATATCATCCATCTATTATGGAATACAGTAATTATTTAAACAACCTTTTGTCGTCATAATACCTGATCAAAATAACAATTATTGAAACAAATCTTGAAGGTAACCTTTGATGTTAACGAGCAACACAACAACCCTTTGTTTGTTTTCGATGAACATCATCACATATTCTCTTGCTAGTTACTTAGGCCATTGTAGTTCATGAATTGTGTTGTCCTTTATGACACTTCATACCAACCAATTCGGTATCCAATAATGCAGAACCACATTGTTTAACAACCAAGGAATACAGCCATAACATGTATCTTCTATATACCTAAGTTGGATAACTCCAATCTTTTCTTTTCTGCCAAATATTTTATAGATTCTCTTTCAACAATTCCTTTTCTTTTAAAAGAATCTATCAACATCAATAGTGGTGTCATTCACATGACACATAGTACAAAGTGTGTATAGTCAAATACTAATACCTTTGGACTTGCACTTTGAAGTGGATCACCTTCATCAAATGTTTGGCATTCTTTCAAAATTCCATTCTTTAGTAATCTTTTAGTGTAGTAAACATTTTACTTACATCTTCTATTCATCCTTATCATGACAACTTTCATGATCAAGCTGCTATAGCTTATAAAGGTGAATTGCGAGTATAATGTTTCTTTTCCAAAACCTTTTGGAGGATTAGGACGACTAGCGTCTCCAACCTTCACAAATTCTCATCAAATATGAGGACATATACTCTATCATGTTGTAACCAACACATTGTTTTAGATATCGCAATACCTTTCACATATGATGGTTTCTGAAACATTGCTTTCAGCTCTTAGATAAACTTGATATTAAAAACAATCTTTTGAGTATCAAGAATCATGGAGGCAAACATGATACATTAGATACTAACACTGGAATTGTTACTCTTGATTTAATACTGTTTATTAAACTTCACAGAGTAAACAGAGTTTGCTGAAAGTTTGCAATATGACTTTTAAACTTTAGATTGACACTCAAAACAATACGATACCAGTTCGTAAAGAAAATATCCAGAATTTCTATAGTTCCACTATCTCAACTATAACTAAGCGTAAGGTGGTGAACGGATGCCAATGACTACAACAAACTATGCAAATTCACTTTGATTGTGTTTATGATAAACTGAGTTTGACTAATCCAAATTACAAATGAACTCCCACTCAAAACAACATCCCTTGAGTTGTTTTAGTGATTACACGAACCAAATCCACTACACCAAGTCCGATCATCACGTGAGATGATGTAGCTTTAAAGGCGAACAATCAACATGTTCATCATATCATCCATATGACTCATGCTTTACCTTTCAGTATTCCGTGTTCCAAGACCATGTCTGTACATGCTAGGCTTGTCAAGGTTAACCTTAGTATCCGCATGTGCAAATCTGGCTTGCACCCGTCGTATGCACACGTAGAATCTATCACACCCGATCATCACGAGATGCTTCGAAACGACGAGTCTTAGAAACGGTGCCTACTAAGGACGAACACTTTATTACTTGATATTTAGTGAGAGGGGTCATCTTATAATGCTACCGTCGCGATCTAAGCAATACAAGATGCATAAAGGACTAACATCACAGGCAATTCATAATTAGTGTGATATGATATTGCCCTTTCTTCTTATGCCTTTGATCTCCATCTCCAAAGCGCGGACATGATCTCCATCATCACCAGCATTGCGTCAAGGTCAGTGGCCGCTTCATGGTTGTCCATCATCACTAGCAACTATTACAACTACTTGGAATAAAGCTATTACAAGATGAATAGACACGCAGGTCTTAACAGAATTAAAGACAACCATTAGGCTCCTGCCGGTTGCCATATTACAACAAGGATCATTGCATACATCAAATATAATCACAATCACATGATGGCCATATCACATCACAAAACCCCTACAAAAACAAGTTAGACGCCTCTAATTTTCTTTGCATGTTTTACATGGTTTGGGGCTTTCGAATAAGAACGAATCTTACCTACAAAACTGAACCACAACGTTGATACAAGTGCTATCAAGTGCAAAGTGTAGATTGGATCTATCCTATGATGGGAGAGACAGACACCCGCAAAGCCACTTGTGCAATACGAGTTGCACGTCAACTGTGGAGCAAGTCTCATGTGCGATGACATGTAAGGTTAGCCCGAGCCGCTTCATCCCAGCATACCGCAAGATGCAAAGTACACAAATCAAAAGACGGCATGAGCACCAACGCCCACAAAACCATTGTGTTCTACTCGTGCAATAGATCTACGCATAGATACGGCTCTGATACCACTGATGGGTTCGTAGCATGGAAAACAAAAAATTTCTACCGCAAGAATGAACAAAACCCAGATCTAATCTAGATAAAAACCAAGATCTAATATATTAGACATGTGCAACGAGATAGATCTGTACTAACCCTCGTAGATCCGAAAGCGTTACGAGATTAGATCGCGGGGTGGATGTAGTCGATCACTTGCCGATCTCAAGATCGTGTGGCCGATCCTTCCGGTGCCGCGTTCCGGCAGCGCTTCCGCAGTCGATCACACGTGCGGAGTCGAAGCAGACCTTCTTCTCCCCGTTCCAGCGAGCAGCGGAGGTAGTAGATCTTCTCCACGGAATCCCAGCAGCACGACGGTGTGGTGGTGGTGGTGGAGTAGAGATTTCTGCAGGGCTTCGCCTAAGCCAGAGCAGAGCGAAGGAGGAAGAGAGAGGCGGCGGCTAGGGTTTGTTATGGGAGAGGTCTTGGGGGTGGCGCCCCCTCCCCTCTATTTAAAGGAGGGAGGCGCCATGGGAGGGGGAGTCCTAGTAGGACTCCCCTCCCTCCTTGGACGGCGGATTGGGAGGGGGGGAGGAATCCTCCTCCCCCACGAATCCGTGTCTTGCCCCACAAAGACTCCTTGATCCTTTCTTGGTTTTCAAGCAAACTCCAAGAAATCTTCTAGAACCTTCCAGAACATTCTGAAACCTTCTAGAATCTCCATACAAACACTCTGGACATTTCCTAACTTAGAAAATGATCCCCAATATATGAATCTTATTCTCCGGACAATTCCGGATCTCCTCGTGATGTCCCGGATCCAATCGGAGACTCCGAACAACATTTGGTCTCCAACGCATATTCCATATCTACTTAAAACAACTTCGAACCTTAAGTGTGTCACCCTACGGTTCGTGAATATGCAGACATGATGAAGACACCTCTCCGATCAATAACCATCAGCGGGATCTGGAGATCCATAATGGCTCCCACATATTCAACGATGACTTCGTGATCGATAGAACCATTAACATACGAAACCAATTCCCTTTGTCACGCGATATTATACTTATCCGAGGTTTGATCGTCGGTATATCCATACCTAGTTCTACCTCGTTACTGGTAAGTACTCTTTACTCATTCCATGTTATGTCATCCCTTGTGACCTAGTCACGTGCTTGCAAGCTAACTAGATGACATTCCACCGAGAGGGCCCAGAGCATATCTATCCGTCATATGGATGGACAAATCCCAATCTTGGTCCATGCGCTTCAACACATACTTTCAGAATACCCAATGTCACCTTTATAACCACCCAGTTACGAAGCAGCGTTTGATGTCATCAAAGTACCCATCCGGTGATGGTGATTAACATAACCTCATGGTCGAAGGATTAGGTTACTATGCATTTGAAAGCTTGTAGCAAAACGAACTTAATGACTTGATCTTATGCTATGCTTACTATGGGTGTGTGTCCATCACATCATTCTCCTAATGATATGATCTTGTTATTAACGACATCCAATGTCCATGATCAGGAAACCATGATCATCCATTAATCAACAAGCTAGTTTAACAAGAGGCTTACTAGGTACTCTTTTATGTTTACAAAACACACAAGTATTAATGTTTACGGTTAATACAATTATAGCATGGGATGTAAACATTTATCATAAACATAAAGATATAATAATAACCACTTTATTATTGCCTCTTGGGCATATCTCCAACAGATTGCGGATATAAAACCACTTCTCCCTCCATCCTTGGACGGACTTGGAGCTCTTGAGGGAGAAATACTGGATGTTCGGGTCCACATGAATACCACAACCTCCAATGTCGTAGACCATAGTTCCGGAGCCCGATTGTCGCTTCAGCTTGAAGTGTTTTTTGAAGAGGCCAAAGTGCGGCTCGATTCTGAGCCAGCACTCGCAAAGAGTGATATAGCATGCAATGTGCAAAATCGAGTTTGGGGTCAGCTGATGCAGCTGGAGCCCATAAAAACAAAGTAACCCTCGCACAAACTTGTGGAGGGGGAGAGAAAGGCCACGGACAATGAAGCCAAGAAACATAACCCGAAATACAATAGGGGATCCAGGATTACCTCCAGGCCAGGCATCTTCGTGTCCGCCTCATCAGCGGGGAGCAATCCATCTTGACGATGATTATGGAGCTCCAGATCCCTTATGGTGGTGCGTTGCCACGAGCCGTTGGTGACGCGCATCCTTGCTCCTTTCTTCTTTTTGACTGAAGCAGCAGTGCCAGAACTGGTGGCGATGGTGTTTTTCTTATTGGTCGCGGCAACGACGGCAGCAGATCCAGACACGGCCGCACCCTTCTTCTTCCCCATATTCCGATGATGATGGGATTGTAGGAAGTAACTTGGGAAGGTTTTGAGACCGTCCAGCACAGCGGCGGACGCGTGAGCAACGGAGAAGCAGCAAGGAGCAATGGAAGTAGTGCGCGAGAAGGAAGACGATGAACTGTGGGGAAATTTTACCGCACATGAGCCTCTACTTAACCACAGGGTAGATGCAATCTAACAGCCAGAAAAGCCTCAACCAGACGCGTGGCACACATCAATGTCGACGTGTGGCGATGGAAACAATGAACCATCGCCGCACTTTCCCCACTACACGCGAAAATCAAGGAGGCGCAGTTAAAATGAAGATTATGTGTGCCTCGTCAAATCCTAGTTAGAGATGGGGCCCCACCTTTGTCACATCCCATCAATACTGCTTTAGCGGGCAAATGAGATCATCCAATCATCAGCACTGACATCATCTACTCAATTAGAAGACATCTTCAACTACTTTAGTCCTTGCTTGACTCTACAAGTCGACCAAGCACTCAGGGGCTACTCCTAATAGGAGCGCTGGCCGCGCACCCGAAGATTTTATAGGCACAGAACTGCCTTCACCATTATTACCCCTCTTCGAATCAGCGATTCGATTATGTACTCGGGGGAAACTCCCATAGGGATAACTAAAAACATATTCGAATAGAAACCAAGAAATGATAGCAGTTGAAAGCATATTTAAAGTCCCCACTTGAGTCTACGACTCGAATAGGCACTTGGGGGCTACTCCCATAGGGAGCGCTAGTCGTGCACCCTATGAAAACTCTTAGTCATTGAAAATGTGTCGATTACATCCACGCTTGAAATGGCGACTCCGCCTCATATTCTCCTTGCAAAGAGACTATGTCTCCAGGGCCACCCGAATCACCAGCGCGGTAATTAAAAATTCGGATGTCGCGTTTGCAACATGAAGGTAAGACCTAAAAAAGGCTTGGCAACGCATCTGCTACGCTCTACCAGATATAAACCATGCCTACAGGCACGATAAAATAAGCCTTGACGGACGCGTCGAGTGCCCATACCTGAAACACTTGAATTTGAACTCTGTAAGACCTCCGTGGCAAGAGTCGAGTTACGCCATCATTATTCCGAATTCGAGTCTGGGGACTCGAATTTGAGTAGATAGCGTTGTTTTACACTAAGGCTGTTAACTGATCCCGATCCATCGGATGAATCAGGCACGCATATCGAC
Source organism: Avena sativa (assembly GCA_916181665.1). Classification (NCBI taxonomy): domain Eukaryota; kingdom Viridiplantae; phylum Streptophyta; class Magnoliopsida; order Poales; family Poaceae; genus Avena; species Avena sativa. Next base: position 600,440,313 of record OV702289.1, read on the forward strand.
AATCCCGATGACATAAACTACGGTATTAGAAATAAACTTCAGATGAGCTTGTATCCCACGCACTCGAAAGAATTATAGTCTCCACCCGAATCTATGATTCGGCTGGACACTCGGGGGCTACTGACATGGGCATACCTTACAGGTACCTAAGATTAGCCTATATGGTTTATCCCAAGAAGGAGTCCACAGTGCAATCAAAGCCCAACAGAGATTTAGGTGGCCTGCTAGAGTTCGACTTCTTGGAGGACACGACAAAGTGTAGATAGAAACTTAAAGGGAAACCCTAACTTGTAACCGACTTGATCTGCTACCCCAAGACCTAGCCTCTCTATATAAAGGCCAAGAGGGGGAGGCGAGGAGGACCAACTCATACACCCCCACATACACCACGCCAGATTGCATCTGTGTGTCATTGTAACCTTCAACTTCCTCATAATCAATAGAAGACAAGCAGGAGTAGGGCCCTCTACCAGGCCTGAACCTGGGTAAAACCTCGTGTCACCTGTGTGCTTGTTTGCTAGCCGATTGATGCCTCCAGTGCTCCCCACTTCCTCGAACCTAAGTCCATTAAAAATGGGCATTGATGAGTTAACCCCTTGTAAAGTACATGCCTAATCTGGCAATGGACATAGTACAAACATGGAGTACAACTAACCCAGTATCCCCAATTTGCTAATGCCCCAAGACATCAATAAATTTGAGGATTCCGCTGTGAATCCCCAATCGGGCAATGCCCTAGGATAACACCCAAATTGAGGAATCTGCTCAATTAAATCCCAAAAATTGTGTGCATATTATCAAATATGTTGCTGATACATTGCAAATGTATCTATAATTTTTTATGTTCCATGCTTGGTTTTATCTACTTTCTTATGTTTTGTCCACACTTTGGAGTACTTTTCATATGATTTCTTGGACTAACCTATTAACAAGAGCCATAGTGCCAGTTGCTGTTTTCTGCTATTTTTGGAACTAGGAAGTCAGAAAATGAATATTCTCGGAATTGGACGGGACAAAAGCCAAAGTTACTATTTTCCCGGAAGACTCACGAAGCCAGAAGGAGAGTCGGAGAGGGGCCACAGGGTGGCCACACCACCCCTTGGCGCGGGCCAGCCTAGGCCGCGCCAGGGCATGGTGTGGGCCCCCTGGCCGGCCACCGACCTTGCCTCCTTTGCCTATAAGAGCCTCCCGATACCAAAACCCTAGATCATCAAGCCTCCAGCCATGAAAAATTCCGCTGCGCTGCCGCCACCAAAAAGGAGATTCGGGGGACAGAAAGTCTCTGTCCGGCACCCTGCCGGGATGGGGAAGTGCCCCCGGAGCCATCTCCATCGATCTCCACCGCCATCTCCATCACCGTTGCTGATTCCCATGATGATGAGGGAGTAGTTCTTTCTCGAGGCTAAGGGTTCTACCGGTAGCTATGTGTTCATCTCTCTCTCTATGCATGATCTTATTGTGATCATGAGCTTGTAATCTATAGATCTACCTTGCTACTCAAGTGCTTTAATAGATCTCTACTCTCCCCATGTGTGTGAAAGTGACAGCATGCACACGATGGTGGCACTTAGGCTAGAGATTACAAATACTTGTTATGAGTTATATTTGGAGTTGGATGTCTTTATGAAATTGTGGTGTTTGTTGGAACCATCTAGTGCTCAAGGTGACAGTGTGGGGTTATCTAGATGTGGAAAGTGAACTTTGAGGTGTGCTGTTATAGCCATACCATCGATTAGAGTGTTCAACTGGAGAGTAGTTCAGCGTAGTATCATGAAGATGACATATTTATATGAGAGTGTTCACTAGCGAAAGTATGATCCCTAGGCCTTATTTCTAAGCATTGAAACACCATTTGCAACTAGATATGTTACATGTTTGCTTGCTTCCATCTTTATTTCAGTTTTACTTTAGTCTTTTCCACGCCATCAAGCTATCTTCTATCACCGTTACCACTTATAATTATCCATCCCACTTGTGTTTCACTATCTCTTCGCCGAACTAGTGCACCTATACACCTGACAAGTGTATTGGGTGTGTTGGGGACACAAGAGACTTCTTGTATCTTGATTGCAGGGTTGCTTGAGAGGGATAACTTTGACCACTTCCTCCCTGAGTTCGATAAACCTTGGGTGATCCACTGAAGGGAAAACTTGCTGTTGTTCTACAAACCTCTGCACTTGGAGGCCTGATACATTGCAAATGTATCTATAATTTTTGATGTTCCATGCTTGGTTTTATCCACTTTCTTGTGTTTTGTTCCAACTTTGGAGTACTTTTCATATGATTTCTTGGACTAACCTATTAACAAGAGCCACAGTGCCAGTTTCCTGTTTTCTGCTGTTTTTGGTTCCAGGAAAGTCAGAAAATCAATATTCTCGGAATTGGACGGGACAAAAGCCAAAGTTCCTATTTTACCGGAAGACTCACGGAGCCAGAAGCAGAGACAGAGGAGGGCCAGGGCCTGGCCACACCATATGGTGGCATGGGCTAGCGCTAGCCGCGCCACCAGGTGGTGTGGGCCCCATGGAACTCCACCGACCTTGCCTCTTCGCCTATAAGAAGCCTCCTGGTGCATAAACCCTAGATGATCAATCAGAAATCCACGAAAAGTTCCACAACGCCGCCGCCACCGAAGGGGAGATTCAGGGGACAGAAAGTCTCTGTTCCGGCACCCTGCCGGGATGGGGAAGTGCCCCCGGATGCATCTCCATCGATCTCCACCACCATCTCCATCATCTTTGTTGATTCCCATGATGATGAGGGAGTAGTTCTTCCTCGAGGCTAAGGGTTCTACCGGTAGCTATGTGTTCATCTCTCTCTATGCATGATCATATTGTGATCATGAGCTTGTAATCTATAGATCTACCTTGTTACTCAAGTGCTTTAATAGATCCCTGCTCTCCCCATGTGTGTGAAAGTGACAGCGTGCACACCATGGTGGCACTTAGGCTAGAGATTACAAATACTTGTTATGAGTTATATTTGGAGTTGGATGTCTTTATGAAATTGTGGTGTTTGTTGGACTCATCTAGTACTCAAGGTGATAGTGTGGGGTTTCTAGATGGGAAAGATGAACTTTGAGGTGTGCTGTTATAGCCCTACCATCGATTAGAGTGTTCAACCGGAGAGTAGTTCAACTCTGGGTGACTTGGCATCTCCATCGGCATTCCCATGAAGTCACGTCTTGCATAGTGGGCAAAATGGGTTCCTTGGATCTTGTTGACGCTGAGGGCACATAGACGTGCGAGAGCTTCATGCATTGCCCTGGCTAATCCATCTAGCTAGTTGTTCTCTCTCACGGAGAACTGAATTCTCCTAGAAGTTGGTGCTTCGATGCTTCCTCTAAGATCTGGAGTGACTAGCCACTGTAGGTCTCCTCCTGGGGGTCCTAGAAGTTGAGCTCCAAGAAACTCCGGATGTGGGCGTCCTAGTAACTCTGAAAGTGAATCCAGATCCCTCTCGAAGATCAGCTGACCTCCGTTTCCCAACTGGTAAAACTTGCTGAACTGAGTCTCCATCTACAAGAATTAAGGATGAGGAAATTAGTGAGGTGATCAAGTGTGTCAAGTTTTAAGTAGTAATGTAAGAATTTTGAGGAACATGAATTTTTGAGAAAGAATGAGTTCACAAGGGTAAGAGAGGAAATAGTTTTTCATAAATACTCACTTTGGTTTTGAAGCTAAATTTTTGGTTTGGACGTCCATTCTAACTAGGGTCTCCTATGGTCAGGATGGCTCTGATACCAACTTGTCAACACCCGGATTTTTAATCCCAGATGCCCGTTATGCCATACCTCGCAATCCCAGGATTACCATTTTTGCGAGACATAACGGATTGGATATCACAGTACATCATCCATTACAAACCATACATAAAGTCTTACACAAATAAGGATCTCATGATCCAGTCTTTAATACAACAAGCAGCGGAAATAAAAGATAAGCGTAGCGGTGGGGTCCATCTTCAAGGGCACAGGCAATGCTGACGAAGGCAGATAGTCCTAGTTATCATAGCCGTCCTGTTGACCATCCTGTTGATAGCCTCCTTCATAGTCTGGCCATGAGAATAGCCAGGGACAAAAGCCATGAGTACTCCTTAAGTACTCGAAAACTACTATTAACAGGTACTATAGTTCTAAGTTAAAGTGCTAAATCTAAGTTTAACTCTAAGGTTAAGTTTGAAACCTAAGCTGAGTTCAGAAGCAAAGAAAGATAAAGTATAGTTCTAGAATCACTTAAGTTGGGAAGCTATTGTCATAAACACAACCCTGTTGTGGTCAAGTCAAAGTTCATCATTCATTTCAAGTTATTTGGAAAACATCTGACAACGAAACAGTATGGCCATTCCAACTGTCCATAACCGCAGACGCGGCTATTCGAATAGTTTGACACTCTGCAGAGGTGGTACACTTTCACCACAAGATTGGATACATCTGTCAGGGATAACCCTGAATCATCATACTTAGTATGCAGATAATCAAACATAACCTTCCCTTTACACACCCTAGTATAAGCACCTCTCCTATGAGCATGGCCTCCCAACCATGACCATCAGTCATCTTGGGCACTGCATAGGTGGACATCATTGAGAGATAGCCTCATCTCAAACCTCTCCCGCGAGGGAACTAATACTAATGCACATAAATTTCCAGCTAAGCCTTATCCAATTCAGGTAATGTGGTTGTACGGTAAATTTGGAATGGTATCGCATCCGAATCCAACCATCAGTTTTATAAAAGGGTTAAGGCTCATGCCTCAACATTTTCATCATCATCAACCATTTGTGTTTATCAACACATGTCAAAACATCTCAATAGAATGACTCATCATTCCAAGGTTTTCATAATTCATTTTCACCAAGTGTTCCCATCTAAAGTGACTTAAGTTTTTGTTCTACTCTAAATTACTAAGTTAAGAGTGTTCACTAAGGTGAAAGTGATGGGTTCAATCTCATGCCATAGAATGACATCTAAAGGTTTCTAAATAGGTCAAGTTTTATAATTTTTATGCTACCTTCAGAACAAGTAAAGAACTTTGAGTAAGGTAAAAGAAGTAAAGCTTGAAAAATAGTACTTGGGGTAAATACTAGGCAAAGGGGTATAATCAAGGCATGCTCTAAGCATCTTTGCTAAACCATCTAGTTCAGTCCTAGCTTGATAATGGTAGCTTGCACTATTAATGGTGGCTTGCCTTGGTTGGTGTAGTGGTTGAAGTTTTCTTCTTCTTCTTGGTAGAACTCCTCCTCCTCGTAAGCTTGGTCGGTACTATCTTCTATAAATACATACGGAGTACACAATCACCAAACAATACTTAACTAGGCTAAATAGCTCTCTAAGACACACAATTGATGATCTATTATCATCACAAGCATCACAAGTTTAATTCAATAGTTTCATTCTTTTTATTTTAGAAAAGTAATTTCTACTCATTGAAAAATTAACTAAGATTTAATACTCACCACTTAAAATATGGTATCATGTGGACACATGTCATCACCACATATTCTGATATGTAGGAATGATATTTAAAGGTTGGATCATAAGTACTTTGGTTTAAGTTTATTATTTAATGATTTAAAGTGACTAGAAATGCCTATATAGCATTAATTTGGTACTAGTCCAAAGTCACTGCATGTAAACCTTAATATTATTACATATTTAGATAGATATGGTGAAATGTGATTTTTGAGAGGTGGAATCAACTCAAAAGCTAACTTGATTGATTTTATAAAAATGTTGCAAGGTGTAAATGCTTCTGTTTTGTTATTTTTATAAGGAGCGATCTATAACTCTAATTGAATTAAATCCAACGGGCTTGGATAGATTACTTCGATACCTTTCAAACAAAATTAGTTTCATGCAATTTGGATTTATAAATCTCTCTGAATTGATTTTCAAACTAGGGTACAGAAACTAGATTCAACTAAAAAGAAAAATCCAAATTTGAACGGTTGGGCTAGCGCGGGAAAGAACTTGGGCCGGCCCAGTAGCGCTATGCGGCGCGGGGCTCAGCTGACAGGGGGTCCCGCTTGTCAGTGAGATGTGGGGAGTGAGTGGGTATGGAGAGAAGAGGCTGGGGAGCCGGTTTATATAGGCCCGACGGTGAGACCGAGTGGGATGGGCAGGCGACGGTGGCGACATGGTTATGGCCGGCTAGAGGCATGGCGTAGGGTGGCGATCAACAGGCGGTCTCTGGCGGTGCTCTAGGAAGTGAATGCGAGCGTAGGGGCGGTGGTATGCGGTCTGGGCGAGGTGGTGCTCTGAGCGGCAACGTCCATGGCGAGCGGGGGCTGTGGTGCGTTGGGCGGCGAACATGGGTGTCTGGGGTGTTCCCTGGGTCGTGGCAGAGCGGCGGGCGCGGGCTACGGTCGAACGGCGGTCTGTGCACGCGTGTCGGGTGCGGTGCTCTGGCGCGTGCTCAGCATGGTGCGGTGGCACTGGGCGCGGGCTTTCCTCGGTGGTCCACGGCGAGGCTCAGCTCGTGCAGGGGACAGAGGATGGCGTTGAGCTCCTGGCTACCTCCTAGACATGGCGAGGGAAGGGGGAGTGGTCTGCTGCAGCGGGGCAAGGTTTGGCCGGCGAGCATGTCCTCGGGTTGGCATGGCATGGGGGCTAGGGACAAGGGAGAGGGGTGCTAAGGGACTAGTTAGACCAAGAGGGGACAGAGGGATTAAATGGAGATCAAATGGGGCAAAACACTGTGCAGAACAGTGAGCTAGGATTTAGAGTTTAAACCTGCCTGCCAAGTGTTTGATTAAATGGCCGCAAGAAATAAACTTTTGAATTTTGGTTTCAAAATTTTTGGGTGTTCTCCACTAGTGCTAGGTAGTCTCTGGTTGCAAGGGTTTTGAAAGTGGAGCTTGATTGAATGGTTTTTGAAAAAGTGGGATCTTACCATATGAAATAGATTCAATTTTGAACTGTCATTTAAAATTAGCATTTGAAAGATTTTTGCAGATCACAAGGTGGGCCTTGGTACCTCATTATGTGTACTAGCAAGGGGTGTAAAGATCCACACATGTTTCTGTTAAGTTTTGAGTACTAGGAATGCCCCAAGTAGGCATGAGAGTTAATTTGGCCAAAATGACCATTCACTTCAAATATTCATTTTGAGTTATTTTTCTTTGGGAAAAGTTTGGGAATGACTTAGATGATGTTTAATTCACCTAATAAACATTTTACAAGCATTGGATCACTTAAACAAGGCACTTCAATTCAACTCCTATTTTAAATGCACACACATATGAATGCTTTCATTTTTGATTTGGAAAAGTTTTTGTTAACCCTATATTTGGATGATTTGATCTTGATAAGCTTGGATTAAAGTTTTGGGATGTTACAAACCTTCCCCCCTTAAAAAAAATCTTGTCCCGAGATTTACAAGGAAAACTAGGAACTAAAGAGATTTGGGAACTCTGTCCTAATGTAATCTTCGCGCTCCCAAGTGGCTTCCTCCTCTGTATGGTTGCTCTACTAAATCTTGAGAAACTTGATGCTCCTGGTCCTGGTGGTTCTGTAGGCTTCTTCTAAGATACGGATGGGTACTTCTCGATAGGTCAGGTCATTGTTGATTTCCACAGCTCTGTGATCGATGTTCTTGAAAACTTCAGTCTTCTTAGGCACTTCCAAGCATTTGCGAAGTAACGAGATATGGAACACATTGTGGATGGCTGACATCTCTTCAGGCAGTTCCAGCTGATACGATACTTCTCCTCGATGGTTCAGAATTTTAAAAGGTCCGATATATCTGGGGGTTAACTTTCCCTTCAGACTAAAGCGTTGAGTTCCCTTCAATGGTGAAACCTTGAGATATACAAAATCTCCGACATTGAAAGTCAGGTCTCTTCTTCTCTTGTCAGCATAACTCTTCTGTCTGGATTGGGCAGTCTTGAGGTGCTCACGGACTTTGTGAACCTTCTCTTTGGCTTCTCGGAGAATGTCAGGTCCAAAGATCTGACTCTCTCCTACTTGCGACCAATTCAAAGGGGTATGGCACTTTCTTCCGTATAGGAATTCAAATGGTGCCATCTGCAAACTAGCTTGATAACTGTTGTTATATGAGAATTCTGCGAAAGGCAGACAGTCTTCCCATTTTGATCCATATTCCAACAGACAAGCTCTAAGCATATCCTCTAGGATCTGGTTAACTCTCTCAGTCTGTCCATCAGTTTGCAGGTGATAAGCGGTACTGAAGTTCAACTTGGTTCCTAAACCTTCCTGAACTTTCTTCCAAAATCTCGAGGTAAATTGGGTTCCTCGATCTGATACGATGGTCTTGGGGGTTCCATTCAGACTAACAATCCTAGCAATGTACAGTTCTGCTAACTTCGCACTCTGGTAGGTTGTCTTGACAGGTATGAAGTGGGCTACCTTGGACAGTCTATCAACGATGACCCAGATTGAGTCATTTCCCCTACTAGAAGTAGGCAAACCAATGATAAAGTCCATTCCAACGGAATCCCATTTCCATTTCGGAATCTGCAATGGTTGCAACAGTCTTGCAGGTCTCTGATGCTCTGCTTTGACTCATTGACAGATGTCACACTTGGCGATGTATCTTCCGATTTCTCTCTTCATCTTGTGCCACCAAAATTGCTCTTTCAAATCCTGATACATCTTTGTTCCTCCGGGGTGGATAGAATAAAGAGTATCATGAGCTTCCTTCATGATAATTTCCTTTAGCTCCGAATCTGCTGGCACACAGATACGTGCTTTGTACCAAAGTACTCCTTCTTTGTCTTCGGTGAATCCAGGTACCTTTCCTATACCAATACGACGTTTGATTCCGTCGATACTTTCATTTTCTTTTTGGGCTTCCTTGATTTGGCTAATCAAAGTGGGTTGAATTTCAATGCTAGATAAGAATCCTTTGCTAACTAACTCAGTCCTGAACTGCTCCAACTCCTCATACAAACTTTGTTGCTTCTCCTTGATCATGGTGTTAAGCCTACACGGCAATCTGCTAAGAGCATCTGCTACCACGTTGGCTTTGCCGGGGTGATAGTGAATGTCAAGGTCATAATCCTTGATTAACTCTATCCATCTCCTTTGTCTCATATTCAGCTCCTTCTGAGTGAAGATATATTTCAAGCTCTTATGATCTAAGTAAATCTCACAACGATTACCCATCAAATAATGACGCCATGTCTTCAATGCTAGAACCACAGCTGCTAGCTCAAGATCATGGGTCGGATAGTTCTGCTCATGCTGCTTCAGTTGTCGAGACAGATACGTGATGACTTTGCCTTCTTGCATCAATACATAGCCTAGACCAATCTTGGATGCGTCACAATATACATCAAACGGCTTCTTGATGTCTGGCATGATCAAAATTGGGGCTGATATCAATCTCTTCTTCAGCTCCTGAAAACTGGCTTCACATTTGTCGGTCCATTCAAACTTCTTGTCCTTCTTCAACAATTGGGTCATTGGTCAGGCGATGCTCGAGAATCCTTCTACGAACTTGCGGTAGTATCTTGCTAATCCGAGAAATGCACGGACTTGGGTTTGAGTGGTTGGGGCTTCCCATTCTTCGACATCTTTGATCTTGGCAGGATCAACAGAGACTCCTCCGGCAGACACAATATGTCCTAGGAATCCTACTTCTTTTAGCCAAAACTCACACTTTCTAAACTTGGCATATAACTGATGCTCTCTTAGGGTTTCTAGGATGATTCTCAGATGTTGCTCATGCTCTTCTTCTGACTTGGAGTAGATAAGGATGTCGTCGATGAACACAACTACAAACTTATCTAGGAAATTCATAAAGATCTTATTCATGAGATTCATGAAATAAGCAGGGGCATTGGTTAATCAAAAAGATATAACCGTATACTCGCATAAACCATAGCGAGTAGTAAAGGCGGTCTTCGGAATATCCGTTGCACGAATCTTAAGTTGGTGATAACCAGTCCTAAGATCAATCTTTGAGAATACCTGAGCTCCAGTCAACTGATCAAATAGATCCTCTATCTTTGGCAAAGGGTACTTGTTCTTGATGGTGACGCCATTCAACTTTCTGTAATCTGTACACAGACCATTGCCTCCATCCTTCTTATCGACGAATAACACTGGTGATCTCCATGGCGATGCGCTTGGCTGAATCAAGCATGTTGCTAACATGGCATCCAACTGCTTCTTCAGTTCCACTAACTCTGAGGGGTTCATGCTATAGGGTCTCTGGGCTATAGGTCTGGTTCCGGGGATTAGTTCGATAATGAACTCAATATCCCTATCCGGGGGCATACCTGGCAATACATCTGGGAATACGTCGGGGTATTCACAGACTACTCTGACTTGGTCTATGGTGGGCAGGGCTACACTCTTGTTGCACTTGAATTGACGGGGTAAGGTTTCAGAGATATGCTCTACTGTTACTCCAGAACTACTGGTCATGGTGATGGCTTTCTTAGCACAGTCTATCAATCCTTTATGCCTTGACATCCAGTCCATACCTAGTACTACTTCCAATCCTTTGGTTCCAAGTATAATTAGGTTGGCATAAAAATCTATCCCATGTATTCTGATAGGTACAGCTTTGCAAATTTTTCTAGCCTTTGTAGTTGAACCGGGGATTTGAACTATCATGACATGCTTCAGGTTGGTTGGGTGAATCTTACTAGTGCATGCAAATTCTTCGGTGACAAATGAATGTGATGCTCCAGAATCAAACAATACTCTTGCTAAAACTGAGTTGACAGAAAACATACCCAGCACTACATCTGGCGCTTCTTGGGCTTCTTATGCGTTCATGTGGAAGAGACGGCCGTTGCGGTTGTGAGGGTTCCCTGGGCCAAATCTCCTTCTCGGTTGAACACGACGCTACTGCTGAGCTGGGGCATTCACATTGGCAGTGGCTGCAGTCTTCTTGGGACACTCATTGGAGTAGTGACCCTTCACTCCACACTCGAAACAAGTGATCTGGGACTTGTCCTTGACTGCGATAGGCACAGCATTGCTGCCAGTTCTGGGTGCAGTGTTGTTGTTGTTGCTCTTGGGAGGTGCACGGTTGAAATGGTTGGCAATGCCAGAGTTGTGATTGTTTCCTCCGGACTTCACATTGCCTCCGCTACGGTTGGGGTAGCTTGGGCGAGAATTTGGGGGTCGGTTGTTTCTTGGTGCATATCCTGGTGAAGGGTTGGGATGGTACTTCTGGTGACTACTTGATCCAGACTGCTGCACCATACGACGCTTGCGATTGTCGTTTGCCTGGTTAATCTTCCCTTCCATCTGAATGGCAGAGTCGACTAGCTCTTTGAGATCTTGGAAACGGATGTTGACGAGGACAGTCTGCATCTCATCATGCAGTCCGTTCAAGAATCTCTCCTTCTTCTTAGCCTCCGTGTTGATCTCATTAGGTGCATATCTGGCAAGTGACATGAATCTGTCACGGTACTCCACCACAGTCATTCTTCCTTGCTTATCGCGGAATTCATCTCTCATCCTGTTGACGAGACCTTGCGGCACGTGGGTGCGGCTGAACTTGACTTTGAATGCTTCCCATGTCATAACCTGGACATGGTTCATATTGCGGATGCTATTCCACCAAGCTCTAGCATCTCCCGCCAGATAGTGGGTGGCGAAGAGAACTTTCTCATTTTCATCAACTCCTGCAACTTCGAGGTTGTTTTCCATGGTCTGTAACCAGTCATCAACATCTAATGTGTTTTCAGATTGGTTGAAGATTGGGGGATTGGTATTCTGAAAATTGTTGAGTTTGGATCCATGGTGATCCTGATTTCCATGTCCTTGGTTGTTGAGAGCCATTTGGGCGATCTGCTGCAATGTTGCTAAGTTGGCTTGGCGCTCGGCCTTGCTTGCTTCATGGTATGCGATGAGATTCTGCAAGATCTGCAGCATTGGGTCCTGCGACGAGCTGCTCCCTCCTTGGTTTCCACGAGTCATATGAAGATTGAGATAGATATAGGGGTAAGAGGGAAATTCTAAGGTTCATGGTGATGGGGTTTTCAAAGCTAAAACTTTGAGCTAGACTCAGGTTTTCAACTAACTTCATTTTCATTCATGCAAACAAGCACACGATGCAACACACACCACAACAAACAAAGGGAAAACAGATGGTTTGAAGAACCATTCTGCAAGCTATGATACAATGGGACCGATACAACTCATGCTACGCCAGTGCTCTAGTGTATCTACTCATCATCGATGAAGTCGGAGTCCTCATCATCAGTGTAGAAGTCCACATCATCCTCCTCCAGAAAGTCATCATCATTGCTGAGGTAAGAATCCATGTCTCCCTGGATGTCTTCACCCTCATCTTCTTCTTCTTTGGCGGCAAGCTGAGCTTCCTGCTCCTTGACGGTCTTCTCGAGGTCGTCCACCTTCTTGCGAAGACGGGCGATGGTGCGATCCTTCTTGGCACGCTGGTGGCAAAGAGACTGGCGATCTTGGACGAGCAGTGCGAAAGTCTGGGCCTTCTGGTCGGCAATGGCACGGTTCTGGTTGGCTAACTCCCTGGCATTGTCCAGTTCCTGCTGTCTGTCGTGCAGCAAGAAGTCAAGATTCTCCACTTGATGCCTCAACTCTGGGTGACTTGGCATCTCCATCGGCATTCCCATGAAGTCACGTCTTGCATAGTGGGCAAAACGGGTTCCTTGTATCTTGTTGACGCTGAGGGCACATAGACGTGCGAGAGCTTCATGCATTGCCCTGGCTAATCCATCTAGCTAGTTGTTCTCTCTCACGGAGAACTGAATTCTCCTAGAAGTTGGTGCTTCGATGCTTCCTCTAAGATCTGCAGTGACTAGCCACTGTAGGTCTCCTCCTGGGGGTCCTAGAAGTTGAGCTCCAAGAAACTCCGGATGTGGGTGTCCCAGTAACTCCGAAAGTGAATCCAGATCCCTCTCGAAGATCAGCTGACCTCCGTTTCCCAACTGGTAAAACTTGCTGAACTGAGTCTCCATCTACAAGAATTAAGGATGAGGAAATTAGTGAGGTGATCAAGTGTGTCAAGTTTTAAGTAGTAATGTAAGAATTTTGAGGAACATGAATTTTTGAGAAAGAATGAGTTCACAAGGGTAAGAGAGGAAATAGTTTTTCATAAATACTCACTTTGGTTTTGAAGCTAAATTTTTGGTTTGGACGTCCATTCTAACTAGGGTCTCCTATGGTCAGGATGGCTCTGATACCAACTTGTCAACACCCGGATTTTTAATCCCAGATGCCCGTTATGCCATACCTCGCAATCCCAGGATTACCATTTTTGCGAGACATAACGGATTGGATATCACAGTACATCATCCATTACAAACCATACATAAGGTCTTACACAAATAAGGATCTCATGATCCAGTCTTTAATACAACAAGCAGCGGAAATAAAAGATAAGCGTAGCGGTGGGGTCCATCTTCAAGGGCACAGGCAATGCTGACGAAGGCAGATAGTCCTAGTTATCATAGCCGTCCTGTTGACCATCCTGTTGATAGCCTCCTTCATAGTCTGGCCATGAGAATAGCCAGGGACAAAAGCCATGAGTACTCCTTAAGTACTCGCAAACTACTATTAACAGGTACTATAGTTCTAAGTTAAAGTGCTAAATCTAAGTTTAACTCTAAGGTTAAGTTTGAAACCTAAGCTGAGTTCAGAAGCAAAGAAAGATAAAGTATAGTTCTAGAATCACTTAAGTTGGGAAGCTATTGTCATAAACACAACCCTGTTGTGGTCAAGTCAAAGTTCATCATTCATTTCATGTTATTTGGAAAACATCTGACAACGAAACAGTATGGCCATTCCAACTGTCCATAACCGCGAACGCGGTTATTCGAATAGTTTGACACGCTGCAGAGGTGGTACACTTTCACCACAAGATTCGATACATCTGTCAGGGATAACCCTGAATCATCATACTTAGTATGCAGATAATCAAACATAACCTTCCCTTTACACACCCTAGTATAAGCACCTCTCCTATGAACATGGCCTCCCAACCATGACCATCAGTCATCTTGGGCACTGCATAGGTGGACATCATTGAGAGATAGCCTCAGCTCAAACCACTCCCGCGAGGGAACTAATACTAATGCACATAAATTTCTAGCTAAGCCTTACCCAATTTAGGTAATGTGGTTATACGGTAAATTTGGAATGGTATCGCATCCGAATCCAACCATCAGTTTTATAAAAGGGTTAAGGCTCATGCCTCAACATTTTCATCATCATCAACCATTTGTGTTTCTCAACACATGTCAAAACATCTCAATAGAATGACTCATCATTCCAAGGTTTTCATAATTCATTTTCACCAAGTGTTCCCATCTAAAGTGACTCAAGTTTTTGATCTACTCTAAATTACTAAGTTAAGAGTGTTCACTAAGGTGGAAGTGATGGGTTCAATCTCATGCCATAGAATGACATCTAAAGGTTTCTAAATAGGTCAAGTTTGATACTTTTTATGCTACCTTCAGAACAAGTAAAGAACTTTGAGTAAGGTAAAAGAAGTAAAGCTTGAAAAATAATACTTGGGGTAAATACTAGGCAAAGGGGTATAATCAAGGCATGCTCTAAGCATCTTTGCTAAACCATCTAGTTCAATCCTAGCTTGCTAATGGTAGCTTGCACTGTTAATGGTGTCTTGCCTTGGTTGGTGCAGTGGTTGAAGTTTTCTTCTTCTTCTTGGTAGAACTCCTCCTCCTTGTAAGCTTGGTCGGTACTATCTTCTATAAATACATATGGAGTACGCAATCACCAAACAATACTTAACTAGGCTAAATATCTTTCTAAGACACACAATTGATGATCTATTATCATCACAAGCATCACAAGTTTAATTCAATAGTTTCATTCTTTTTATTTTAGAAAAGTAATTTCTACTCATTGAAAAATTAACTAAGATTTAATATTCACCACTTAAAATATGGGATCATGTGGACACATGTCATCACCACATATTCTGATATGTGGGAATGAGATTTAAAGGTTGGATCATAATTACTTTGGTTTAAGTTTATTATTTAATGATTTAAAGTGACTAGAAATGCCTATATAGCATTAATTTGGTACTAGTCCAAAGTCACTGCATGTAAACCTTAATATTATTACATATTTAGATAGATATGGTGAAATGTGATTTTTGAGAGGTGGAATCAACTCAAAAGCTAACTTGGTTGATTTTATAAAAATGTTGCAAGGTGCAAATGATTCTGTTTTGTTATTTTTATAAGGAGATATCTATAACTCTAATTGAATTAAATCCAACGGGCTTGGATAGATTACTTCAATACCTTTCAGACAAAATTAGTTTCATGCAATTTGGATTTATAAATCTCTCTGAATTGATTTTCAAACTAGAGGACAGAAACTATATTCAACTAAAAAGAAAAATCCAAATTTGAACGGTTGGGCTAGCGTGGGAAAGAACTTGGGCCGGCCCAGTGGTGCTCCGCGGTGCGGGGCTCAGCTGACCGGGGGGTCCCGCTTGTCAGTGGGTCTTAACACGCGAAACAGTACGCACGCTGTGGGCTGTAGGATTAGAAAGGGGATCTACGGCTGAGGGTCGTCGTCGACGACGAACAGGTCGTCGGCGAGCTCGAACCCTAGCGGCTCGGTGGGGGTCTCCTGGGGACATACCAGGGCTCCAGCAGGGTAGGCGAGGCGGGCAAACGAACTGGTGGTCGACGGCGAGGCAAGGCGCGGTTGCGGCGGAGCTTGGGGTGCCCTAAATAGCAAGCGCCCTTCTCCTCCTGCTGCGGCTGCTCCGGCTCCAATTCCGGCGAGGAGGAGCTTGCTTGGCTCCGGAGAGAGGTGGGTGAGGTTTAGTGAGAGGTGGGGAGTGAGTGGGTGTGGAGAGAAGAGGCTGGAGAGGCCGGTTTATATAGGCCCGATGGTGAGACCGAGCGGGATGGGCAGGCGATGGTGGCGACATGGCTACGGCCGGCTAGAGGCATGGCGGAGGGTGGCGATCGACAGGCGGTCTCCTGGCGGTGCTCTAGGAAGTGAATGCGAGCGTAGGGGTGGTGGTATGCGGTCTGGGCGAGGTGGCGCTCTAAGCGGCAGAAGCGGCAACGTCCACAGCGAGCGAGGGCTGTGGTGCGTTGGGCGGCGAACGGGGGTGTCTGGGGTGTTCCCTGGGTCGTGGCGGAGCAGTGGGCGCGGGCTACGATCGAGCGGTGTTCTGTGCACGCGTGCCGGGTGCGGTGCTCTGGCGCATGCTCGGCATGGTGCAGTGGCACTGGGCGCGGGCTTTCCTCGGTGGTCCACGACGAGGCTCGGCTCGGGAAGGGGACAGAGGGTGGCGGTGAGCTCGTGGCTACCTCCTAGACATGGCGAGGGAAGAGGGAGTGGTCTGCTGCAGCGGGGCAAGGTTTGGCCGGCGAGCATGTCCTCGGGTTGGCATGGCATGGGGGCTAGGGACAAGGGAGAGGGGTGTTAAGGGCCTGGTTAGACCAAGAGGGGACAGAGGGATTAAATGGAGATCAAATGGGGCAAAACCCTGTGCAGAACAGTGAGCTAGGATTTAGAGTTTAAACATGCCTGCCAAGTGTTTGATTAAATGGCTGCAAGAAATAAACTTTTGAATTTTGGTTTAAATTTTTTTGGGTGTTCTCCACTAGTGCTAGGTAGTCTCTGGTTGCAAGGGTTTTGAAAGTGGAGCTTGTTTGAATGGTTTTTGAAAAAGTGGGATCTTACCATATGAAATAGATTCAATTTTGAACTTTCATTTAAAATTAGCATTTGAAAGATTTTTACAGATCACAAGGTGGGCCTTGGTACCTCATTATGTGTACTAGCAAGGGGTGTAAAGATCCACACATTTTTCTGTTAAGTTTTGAGTACTAGGAATGCCCCAAGTAGGCATGAGAGTTAATTTGGACAAAATGACCATTCACTTCAAATATTCATTTTGAGTTATTTTTCTTTGGGAAAAGTTTGGGAATGACTTAGATGATGTTTAATTCACCTAAGAAACATTTTACAAGCATTGGATCACTTAAACAAGGCACTTCAATTCAACTCCTATTTTAAATGCACACACATATGAATGCTTTCATTTTTAATTTGGAAAAGTTTTTGTTAACCCTATTTTTGGATGATTTGATCTTGATAAGCTTGGATTAAAGTTTTGGGATGTTACAAACCTTCCCCCCTTTAACAAAATCTCGTCCCGAGATTTACAAGGAAAACTAGGAACTAAAGAGATCTGGGAACCTGTCCTAATGTAATCTTCATGCTCCCAAGTGGCTTCCTCCTCTGTATGGTTGCTCCACTGAATCTTGAGAAACTTGATGCTCCTGGTCCTGGTGGTTCTGTAGGCTTCTTCTAAGATACGGATGGGTACTTCTCGATAGGTCAGGTCATTGTTGATTTCCACAGCTCTGTGATCGATGTTCTTGAAAACTTCAGTCTTCTTAGGCACTTCCAAGCATTTGCGAAGTAACGAGATATGGAACACATTATGGATGGCTGACATCTCTTCAGGCAGTTCTAGCTGATACGATACTTCTCCTCGACGGTTCAGAATTTGGAAAGGTCCGATATATCTGGGAGCTAACTTTCCCTTCAGACTAAAGCGTTGAGTTCCCTTCAATGGTGAAACCTTGAGATATACAAAATCTCCGACATTGAAAGTCAGGTCTCTTCTTCTCTTGTCAGCATAACTCTTTTGTCTGGATTGGGCGGTCTTGAGGTGCTCACGGACTTTGTGAACCTTCTCTTCGGCTTCTCGGAGAATGTCGGGTCCAAAGATCTGACTCTCTCCTACTTGCGACCAATTCAAAGGGGTACGGCACTTTCTTCCGTATAGGAATTCAAATGGTGCCATCTGCAAACTAGCTTGATAACTGTTGTTATATGAGAATTCTGTGAAAGGCAGGCAGTCTTCCCATTTTGATTCGTATTCCAACACACAAGCTCTAAGCATATCCTATAGGATCTGGTTGACTCTCTCAGTCTGTCCATCAGTTTACGGGTGATAAGCGGTACTGAAGTTCAACTTGGTTCCTAAACCTTCCTGAACTTTCTGCCAAAATCTCGAGGTAAACTGGGTTCCTCGATCTGATACGATGGTCCTTGGGGTTCCATGCAGACTAACAATCCTAGCAATGTACAGTTCTGCTAACTTCGCACTCTGGTAGGTTGTCTTGACAGGTATGAAGTGGGCTACCTTGGACAGTCTATCAACGATGACCCAGATTGAGTCATTTCCCCTACTGGAAGTAGGCAAACCAATGATAAAGTCCATTCCGACGGAATCCCATTTCCATTCCAGAATCTGCAATGGTTGCAACAGTCATGCAGGTCTCTGATGCTCTGCTTTGACTCATTGACAGATGTCACACTTGGCGATGTAGCTTCTGATTTCTCTCTTCATCTTGTGCCACCAAAATTGCTCTTTCAAATCCTGATACATCTTTGTTCCTCCGGGGTGGATAGAATAAAGAGTATCATGAGCTTCCTTCATGATAATTTCCTTCAGCTCCGAATTTGCTGGCACACAGATACGTCCTTTGTACCACAGTACTCCTTCTTCGCCTTCGGTGAATCCAGGTACCTTTCCTGTACCAATACGACGTTTGATTCTATCGATACTTTCATTCCCTTTTTGGGCTTCCTTGATTTGGCTAATCAAAGTGGGTTGAAGTTCAATGCTAGCTAAGAATCCTTTGCTAACTAAATCAGTCCTAAACTGCTCCAACTCCTCATACAAACTTGGTTGCTTCTCCTTGATCATGGTGTTAAGCCTACACGGCAATCTGCTAAGAGCATCTGCTACCACGTTGGCTTTGCCGGGGTGATAGTGAATGTCAAGGTCATAATCCTTGATTAACTCTATCCATCTCCTTTGTCTCATATTCAGCTCCTTCTGAGTGAAGATATATTTCAAGCTCTTATGATCTGAGTAAATCTCACAGCGATTACCCATCAAATAATGACACCATGTCTTCAATGCTAGAACCGAGCTGCTAGCTCAAGATCATGGGTCGGATAGTTCTCCTCATGCTGCTTCAGTTGTCGAGACAGATACGCGATGACTTTGCCTTCTTGCATCAATACACAACCTAGACCAATCTTGGATGCGTCACAATATACATCAAATGGCTTCTTGATGTCTGGCATGATCAAAATTGGCGCTGATATCAATCTCTTCTTCAGCTCCTGAAAACTGGCTTCACATTTGTCGGTCCATTCAAACTTCTTGTCCTTCTTCAACAATTGGGTCATTGGTCGGGCGATGCTCGAGAATCCTTCTACGAACTTGCGGTAGTATCCCGCTAATCCGAGAAATGCACGGACTTGGGTTTGAGTGGTTGGGGCTTCCCATTCTTCGACATCTTTGATCTTGGCGGGATCAACAGAGACTCCTTAGGCAGACACAATATGTCCTAGGAATCCTACTTCTTTCAGCCAAAACTCACACTTGCTGAACTTGGCATATAACTGATGCTCTCTCAGGGTATCTAGGATGATTCTCAGATGTTGCTCATGCTCTTCTTCTGACTTGGAGTAGATAAGGATGTCGTCGATGAACACAACTACAAACTTATCTAGGAAATTCATAAAGATCTTATTCATGAGATTCATGAAATAAGCAGGGGCATTGGCTAATCCAAAAGACATAACCGTATACTCGTATAAACCATAGCGAGTAGTAAAGGCGGTCTTCGGAATATCCGTTGCACAAATCTTAAGTTGGTGATAACCAGTCCTAAGATCAATCTTTGAGAATACCTGAGCTCCAGTCATTTTGTGCATTTGCTTCTTGTTGGTTCCTTTTTGAGTTCTTTTGGGGAATTGAGCTTTTTGAGGGAAGTGCTACAGTAGCTAGTGTTCTAATGGAAGTTTATTTGGTGTTAGAACTGAACCTTAAGACTTATTTATCTTGAGTGCACTAATGTTGCTAATAAAGATTGTGTGAAGTTTTGTATGAAGGAAAAATTTCAGGTGTATGGAAGGAATGAGTAATGAGATGAAGGATGGACTAAAGCTCAAGCTTGGGGATGCCACGCGTGTCACCCCAAGAAATATCCAAGAAGTACAAGCGGCAAAGCTTGGGGATGCCCAAGGCACCCCCCTCTTCATCAATAAAAATCCCAGGTTTCTTCCAAACGCTTCATTTTTATTGTTTCATGCACAGTTGTGTTATTCTTGGAGCGTCTTCTTTTACGTTTTTGTTTTGGTTTTTCGTTTGCTTGGCTTTCTTAGTTTTCTGAATAAATTGGTTGGACCCCCTCTTTCATACATTGGTTTTCAAATAGTTTGGTTTGGTTCAGAAAAGAGTAGAAAAGTTCATACTTGTGGTAAAAAGAGCTCGTTTTTGACTATGGCCTATGCTTTGTCATGCCATGCTTGATATTCTTTTGGCTTTATGCTTAGTATTCTTTGTTGTAGCATGACTTGTTATAAACAATTGAGATTGCTTAATGTGCCTTGGATGAATCATGCGTTGTTTTAGCATATTAAAGCATAGTATAGTGGTATTCTCCTTTGATGTTTTATTTGGGTTGACTTGGCACATGCTCACACCATGTTATGACTATCCCAAGTCACCATAGCCTTTATGATCCTTTAGTTTTCAACTTGTAGTATCACTTTATGCTTTGATCAATGATGTTTTGTCGCTCTGCATGATTATGTCCATTATTGCTCTCTTAGTTTGTCGCTCCCAGTCTTTTGCTAGCCTCCACAACCAAGTATGAGTTCCACTCATGCATCCAACTCCCTAAACCAAGTTATTCCAAAGAGTTTACCATACCTACCTACTAGCTTATGCTATTCCAAGTATATTCATGCTGTCATGGTGGAAACCTGCAGCGTAACCATAATGAGCTGTCTATGAAGCATTGTTCTTATAAAAAAAGAGTCCTATATTGATAAAAAAGAGAAAAAGAAAAAAAAAGATTATGAAAAGAGGAAAGAGAGAAAAAAGCATCATTTTCCCATGGTAAATAAGAATATTGCTGAGATGCTCGTTGTCTGCTTGCGTTGTCATTTTGATATGGGGATTCTTCCGTATCATCGGGCAAGGGGTACCCCATTGGCGGTTCTCTATGATACACATGTACTTACGATGACAAGAACTTACCGGTGACTAAACTTGAGTAGCATGAGGAGCGGCCCTCGTATACAAGGGACATGAGATTCCTAACTTATACTTCGTCAAGCATGTACACCATAGTTTGTTCACTTTAACCTTAATCACTTCAAGATGCTTATGATAGGGGCAATGAGAGCTAAAAGCTATAAGTACCATAATTTTTGGAAGCTCTTTATGAGACTTGAATCCCTGCTTCCTTCTATGAAGGCCTTTCTTCCACTTATATATTGAGTCTCCACCTTCTACCTTTATGCACCTACTTTGAGAGCATAGTGGCCATTCTTAGTTCTATGTGCATTGTCCCAAGACTAGTTGATTGATGCATATCTTGATATTGCCTGTTTTATACTATTTCTATCTAGTCACTCTTATGAACTTTGAAGGTGTCCTATGCATTTATACTTGCTACTCTATGAGGGACAAGCTAAATACTATTATGTTATGTTTTCTTTATGTGAAACAAACAAACATCTTACAAATCATTGTTATTCATGAATCTTTCGTTTGTGCCTTTTCATGTTGCATCATAGTTTCTTTGTCTTATTGCTAGAACTTTGTGTTTCATGTTAAGATTGAAGTACTATGATCCCATCTTTGAATGTTTTGCAAATACTTTGATCAAGTCTTTGATGGTGCATGTCACCTCAAAAATTATTCTTTCTTTTTATCACTTACCTACTCGAGGACGAGCAGGAGTTAAGCTTGGGGATGTTGATACATTGCAAATGTATCTATAATTTTTGATGTTCCATGCTTGGTTTTATCCACTTTCTTGTGTTTTGTTCCAACTTTGGAGTACTTTTCATATGATTTCTTGGACTAACCTATTGACAAGAGCCACAGTGCCAGTTGCCTGTTTTCTGCTGTTTTTGGTTCCAGGGAAAGTCAGAAAATGAATATTCTCGGAATTGGACGGGACAAAAGACAAAGTTCCTATTTTACCGGAAGACTCACGGAGCCAGAAGCAGAGACGGAGGAGGGCCAGGGCCTAGCCACACCATATGGTGGAGCAGGCTAGCCCTGGCCGCGCCACCAGGTGGTGTGGGCCCCCTGGCACTCCACCGACCTTGCCTCTTCGCCTATAAGGAGCCTCCCGATGCATAAACCCTAGATGATCAATCAGAAATCCACAAAAAGTTCCGCAGCGCCGCCGCCACCGAAGGGGAGATTCGGGGGACAGAAAGTCTCTGTTCCGGCACCCTGCCGGGATGGGGAAGTGCCCTCAGATCCATCTGCATCGATCTCCACCGCCATCTCCATCACCATTGTTGATTCCCATGATGAAGAGGGAGTAGTTCTCTCTCGAGGCTAAGGGTTCTACCGGTAGCTATGTGTTCATCTCTCTCTATGCATGATCTTATTGAGATCATGAGCTTATAATCTATAGATCTACCTTGCTACTCAAGTGCTTTAATAGATCTCTGCTCTCCCCATGTGTGTGAAAGTGACAGCGTGCACACCATGGTGGCACTTAGGCTAGAGATTACAAATACTTGTTATGAGTTATATTTGGAGTTGGATGTCTTTATGAAATTGTGGTGTTTGTTGGACTCATCTAGTACTCAGGGTGACAGTGTGGGGTTTCTAGATGGGAAAGATGAACTTTGAGGTGTGCTGTTATAGCCCTACCATCGATTAGAGTGTTCAACCGGAGAGTAGTTCAGCGTAGTATCATAAAGAAGAATATATTTATATGAGAGTGTTCACTAGTGAAAGTATGATCCCTAGGCCTTGTTTCTAAGCACTGAAACACCGTTTGCAACTAGATCTGTTACATGTTTGCTTACTTCCTTCTTTATTTTAGTTTGCCTTTAGTCTTTTCCCACGTCAACCACACGCCAGCAAGCTATTTTCTATCACCATTACCACTTATAATTATCCATACCACTTGTATTTCACTATCTCTTCGCCGAACTAGTGCACCTATACACCTGACAAGTGTATTGGGTGTGTTGGGGACACAAGAGACTT
This sequence comes from Avena sativa, assembly GCA_916181665.1. Lineage (NCBI taxonomy): Eukaryota > Viridiplantae > Streptophyta > Magnoliopsida > Poales > Poaceae > Avena > Avena sativa. The sequence continues at coordinate 600,463,331 of OV702289.1, forward strand.
CTTGTATCTTGATTGTAGGGTTGCTTGAGAGGGAATACCTTTGACCACTTCCTCCCTGAGTTCGATAAACCTTGGGTGATCCACTTAAGGGAAAACTTGCTGCTGTTCTACAAACCTGTGCACTTGGAGGCCCAACAACTGTCTAGAAGAATAGAAGTGCGTAGACATCAAGGCCCAACAACTGTCTACAAGAATAGAAATGCGTAGACATCAAGCTATTTTCTAGCGCCGTTGCCGGGGAGGTAAGGTAAAAGGTATTCACACCGGAGGATTAAAGAAGAAGAAGAACCTCCCACGGGAAACGCCTATTTTCTGGCGCCGTTGCCGGGGAGGTAAGGTAAAAGGTACTCTCATCCTCCGGTGTGAGTGCTCGAAGTTATTTCCTTTAGATTCTGCAATTTTGTCTTTTTGTTTCTTTCTTTCACTAGTTAGGCTTAATGGAAAACAACAACAAAATTAGAGAGCTTTATAGTATTTATCTTGAGTTAGGACATGAAGTGTTTGAAGAGAAAATTAAAAAACCTATGGAACTTTATTTGCATGCTAATAGCAATGTTGTTAGTATGAATTCTTTGGACACCATTATTGCTAATGCTATGGAAAAGTCTAAGCTTGGGGAAGCTGGTTTTGATGAGCATGATATTTTTAGTCCCCCAAGCATGGAGGAGAAAATTTACTTTGATGATACTATACCTCCAATATATGATGATTACAATGATGAATATGATATTTTCAGTCCACCTACTATTGAGGAGAAAATTAATTATGATTACAATATGCCTCCTATATTTGATGATTATGGTGATGAGAATAATAATGATAGTTATTTTGTTGAATTTGCTCCCACTATAATTAATAAGAATGACTATGTTTATGTGGAGAGTATTAATTCTTTTATGCATGTGGCTCATGATAAGAATGTTTTATGTGATAGTTATATTGTTAATTTTATTCATGTTGCTACTAAAAGTTATTATGAGAGAGGGAAACATGGGCTTATGTATCTCAACATTATTAAGTTTCCCCTCTTTATGTTGAAAGTCTTGAAGTTGCACTTGTTTTGCTTTCCTATGATTGTTTCTTTGTGCTTTCATGACTTGTTTCTTTACAAGATTCCTATGCATAGGAAGTGGGTTAGACTTAAATGTGCTTTGAATTTGCTTCTTGATGCTCTCTTTTACTTTAATTCATATTTTTTATGTGAGCATCTTCTCAAACTATCATGCCTAACTTAAAGGCGTTAAAGAAAACTACTTATTGGGAGATAACCCAAAAGTTTTAGATGAGTCTTGGATGTTATTTCCTCTGTAATAACCGCTCCTTATCCTTTTTATTTGCTTTTTTGTGCCAAGAGTAACCTCTAATGAGAGAGAAGTAATGATTGGGAAAGTTGCTGTCCCAAAACAGATTTTTGTGCTTCACCGTAAAAATTCGTGTAAAATCACTGTAAGTCCTTTTGAGGCGTGAATTTGTGTGCTTCTGCCCCAGGTTGTTACCTAAGTTTCGTTAGTTCAACACTTTTCGATTTGAGAAACACAAGGTCTTCGAAAAAATTCGTATTTATCTGCTGGTCTGTTTTGACAGATTTCTGCCATTATTTGCATTTGCTTCTTATTGGTTCCTTTTGGAGTTCTCTTTGGGGAATTGAGCTTTTTGAGGGAAGTGCTACAGTATCTAGTATTCTAATGGAACTTTTATTGGTGTTAGAACTGAACCTTAAAGACTTATTATCTTGAGTACACTAATGTTGCTAATAAAGATTGTGTGAAGTTTTGTATGAAGGAAAAATTTCAGGTGTATGAAAGGAATGAGTAATGAGATGAAGGAAGGACTAAAGCTCAAGCTTGGGGATGCCACGCGTGTCACCCCAAGAAATATCCAAGAAGTACAAGCGTCAAAGCTTGGGGATGCCCAAGGCATCCCCTCTTCATCAATAAAAATCCCAGGTTTCTTCCAAACACTTTATTTTTATTGTTTCATGCACAGTTGTGTTGTTCTTGGAGCGTCTTCCTTTTTCGTTTTCGTTTGCTTGGTTTGCTTAGTTTGCTGAATAAATTGGTTGGACCCCCTCTTTCATACATTGGTTTGCAAATAGTTTGGTTTGGTTTGGAAAAGAGTAGGAAAGTTCATACTTATGTGGTAAAAAGAGCTCGTTTTTTACTGTGGCCTATGCTCTGTCATGCCATGCTTGATATTCTTTTGGCTTTATGCTTAGTATTCTTTGTTGTAGCATGACTTGTTATAAACAATTGAGATTGCTTAATGTGCCTTGGATGAATCATGCGTTGTTTTAGCATATTAAAGCATAATATAGTGGTATTCTCCTTTGATGCTTTATTTGGGTTGACTTGGCACATGCTCACACCATGTTTTGACTATCTCAAGTCACCATAGCCTTTATGATCCTTTAGTTTTCAACTTGTAGTATCACTTTATGCTTTGATCAATTATGTTTTGTCGCTCTGCATGATTATGGCCATTATTGCTCTCTTAGTTTGTCGCTCCTAGTCTTTTGCTAGCCTCCACAACCAAGTATGAGTTCCACTCATGCATCCAACTCCCTAAACCAAGTTATTCCAAAGAGTCCACCATACCTACCTACTAGCTTATGCTATTCCAAGTATATTCATGCTTTTGTTTACCTTCTGAATTAAACTTGTTATGAGAAAACTAGTGATTAAAGCTCTCACAAACTTGATGGCACACTTTACTTTTCTTGCCCTTAATAAACTTGAACCATTGTGTCGTCTATGTTGTATATGGTTGCACTTATTTGTTGGGAATTAGCAGAACCATGCTTTCACGGGGAACGCTTTCAACATTGCACTTGGTACTTGTACCTAGTTGATATCATGCTCTTTTGTATATGGATGTCGTCGGTGTGAAATGAAAGGGGAGCTTGTAAGTCCATGGAGTTATGTATACGTGTTAGAGAAACGCCTAGGCCACTGGTCTAATCCATGCTGACATGGTGGAAACCTGCAGCGTAACCATAATGAGCTGTCTATGAAGCATTCTTCTTATAAAAAAAAGAGTCCTATATTGAGAAAAAAAGAGAAAAAGAAAAAAAAAGATATTATGAAAAGAGGAAAGTGAGAAAAAAGCACCATATTCCCATGGTAAATAAGAAGATTGCTGAGATGCTCGTTGTCTGCTTGCCTTGTCATTTTGATATGGGGATTCTTCCGTATCATCGGACAAGGGGTACCCCGTTGGCGGTTCTCTATGATACACATGTACTTATGATGACAAGAACTTACCGGTGACTAAACTTGAGTAGCATGAGGAGCGGCCCTCGTATACAAGGGACATGCGATTCCTAACTTATACTTCGTCAAGCATGTACTCATGTTGCATCATAGTTTCTTTGTCTTATTGTTAGAACTTTGTCTTTCATGCTATGTTGAAGTACTATGATCCCAGCTTCGAATGTTTTACAATTACTTTGATCAAGTTTATGATGGTGCATGTCACCTCAAAAATTATTCTTTCTTTTTTATCACTTACCTACTCGAGGACGAGCAGGAGTTAAGCTTGGGGATATTGATACATTGCAAATGTATCTATAATTTTTGATGTTCCATGCTTGGTTTTATATACCTTCTTATGTTTTGTCCACACTTTGGAGTACTTTTCATATGATTTCTTGGACTAGCCTATTAACAAGAGCCACAGTGCCAGTTGCCTATTTTCTGCTGTTTTTGGTTCTAGGAAGTGAGAAAATGAATATTCTCGGAATTGGAGGGGACAAAAGCCAAAGTTACTATTTTCCCGGAACATTCACGGAGCCAGAAGGAGAGTCGTAGAGGGGCCACAGGGTGGCCACACCCCCCTTGGCGCGGGCTAGCCCAGGCCACGCCAGGGCATGGTGTGGGCCCCCTGGCCGGCCACCGACCTTGCCTCCTTCGCCTATAAGAGCCTCCCGATACCAAAACCCTAGATCATCAAGCCTCTAGCCATGAAAAGTTCCGCAGTGCCGCCGCCACCGAAAAGGAGATTCAGAGGACAAAAAGTCTCTGTTCTGGCACCCTACCGGGACGGGGAAGTGCCCTCGGAGCCATCTCCATCGATCTCCACCGCCATCTCCATCACCGTTGCTGATTCCCATGATGATGAGGGAGTAGTTCTTTCTCGAGGCTAAGGGTTCTACCGGTAGCTATGTGTTCATCTCTCTCTCTATGCATGATATTATTGAGATCATGAGCTTGTAATCTATAGATCTACCTTGCTACTCAAGTGCTTTAATAGATCTCTGCTCTCCCCATGTGTGTGAAAGTGACAGCGTGCACACCATGGTGGCACTTAGGCTAGAGATTACAAATACTTGTTATGAGTTATATTTGGAGTTGGATGTCTTTATGAAATTGTGGTGTTTGTTGGAATCATCTAGTGCTCAAGGTGATAGTGTGGGGTTATCTAGATGCGGAAAGTGAACTTTGAGGTGTGCCGTTATAGCCCTACCATCAATTAGAGTGTTCAACCGGAGAGTACTTCAGCGTAGTATCATGAAGATGATATATTTATATGAGAGTGTTCACTAGCGAAAGTATGATCCCTAGCCTTGTTTCTAAGCATTGAAACACCGTTTGCAACTAGATCTGTTACATGTTTGTTTTCTTCCATCTTTATTTCAGTTAGTTTTTAGTCTTTTCCATGCCATCAAGCTATCTTCTATCACCGTTACCACTTATAATTATCCATCCCACTTGTGTTTCACTATCTCTTCGCCAAACTAGTGCACCTATACACCTGACAAGTGTATTGGGTGTGTTGGGGACACAAGAGACGTCTTGTATCTTGATTGCAGGGTTGCTTGAGAGGGATACCTTTGACCACTTCCTCCCTGAGTTCGATAAACCTTGGGTGATCCACTTAAGGGAAAACTTGCTGCTGTTCTACAAACCTCTGCACTTGGAGGCCCAGCAACTGTCTACAAGAATAGAAGTGCGTAGACATTAGTTGCTGTGAAAAACCCCAAATTTCTCTACAACTACCGAAGATCAAGTCCTAATTGTCGTTGATTTGGGGCCAAACCCTTACCGCAATGTAGATCGGGGACTTACCCTAGTCGGTGGTAGTGCCATCGATGACGATGGTGCAGTAGAAGGCACCGCTGGAGGGAAAGAAGAAGCTCCGGCCTTGAAGGTTGGGGCCACTAGCACCGGTGGGTGAAAAATCCTATCCGAGTAGTCGAGGGTAGTCCCAACTATGGCGGGGGCTTTTCCAGCCTGCTTGGCCGTAGATGTGGCTTCCTCCGCGGGTGTAGGCGACGTTTCCACTGCCACGGCCGCTGATGCCACTCAAGTTGCGTGTGTGCAGATGGGTGCGGGAGCCCTGAGCACCCTATCGAGGGTCGCCTCGCTGCCGTCAGCGACCTTCTCCAGTTGAACATACGCCCAGAGGCTATGCACGCTCACCTTGTTGATGCGGGGGCCACCGAACGAGGGAGGGGAGGAGGAGGAGCGACGACCATGGTTGGGAATCATGGTGACAGGACAGGTCTGGGCGGTGAGCGGAGTGGCCTGGGAGTTAAGGCGAAAACGTCTCGTCTCTCACGCTTTCCCATGCATGCAAGGGGTAGGCACGCGAAGCTCGCCGGGGCTTGGCCCCGTGGAAACGGCCGAAATCGGTGTTCCTAGCCGGCAAAGTTTTGGCCTGCTTTAAGACCCGTGAGATGCAGTGATTGCATGCGACCCAACTCTCCAAACGGGCTTATTTCTTCCCGCACCGTGCGAGAAACTGGCGTCCGCCCAACCAAACACGCCCTAGATGATCGAGGATAGCCGGTGGTCATGGTTTTCGATGGAGTTATGCTAAACCCTAATCCGCATCAAACACTAATCTTCTATGTTGTGTCCATAAGTTTTCAGCTCTTCACTTTGTTTTCTGAGCTTCTCCTAGATTTCTTTTTTTGGTGGATGGAGAAAACAACAAAGCTTTTATATGTGGTGTTGATGTTACAACATTTCACTCTAAATAAATTTTTACAAACCTACATTAAAATTTTCTTAGCAAGAATAATCTCTTCAATTTTATTCATATGTGAAAAGTTGTCAATATTATATGGTTATTATATTCATAGGAAATATGGCGGTGTGTTCATATGGGTTGACCTTTTCTGTATATTTTTAGGACATAAAAAATCAGTATTTCAAATCTGTTTTTCTTGATCAAACCAGTGTCCCTATACAATTGAGCAAAGATAAATAAACTTATATGGTGCGCTGCCAGTAGTTTAAGAGACCAATTGGAAATTCAAACGCTCCTTTTTATTTCTTTGGTACTTTTGAAATTAGCAGCCCTATATAAGCCGAAGAATACAAAGCACAACACCCATAACTATGAATTTAGTTCACTGTAGAGAAATAACGACAAGGAAAGTATGATTAATTTGAGGAAAACTTCATCTGAAAGTAAATTTAGTGTAGCTAGTATCAGATCCAGTTCTTATACTGTAGAAAACTATACAACATGTCCACTAGAGAAACTGCGCCGGCGGCCGGCCGGTCGAGTGGTTGTCAAAATCCGTGACCAAGAAGATGGCGGCAGGCGGAGCTACGCGCGCACGCATCTGCCTTGTCCCAACTGTAGGGATAACGGGTAGGCTACACTAGCGTAAAATCAAAATTTTCTACCGCGTCAACCAGGAATACTATTGTCATAGATCACGGGATTACCACTAGACGCATAGTTGCGGAACTCGATAAAACACGTCGGGGCAGTGTACTACACCTTTTCCTCATCCTCGTCCCACGAGCAGCTCCCCTTTGCGCGGCTCATCCAAGTGCTACAGCTGCAGCACCTCCGAGGTATCCACATGTCCGGAGTGGAAACCATCACACGACGGACTACTAGGTATGCACGTGCAACACAGGCGTGAGAGGAGTGGCGGCTGAGTGGAATGCCCAACCCTATTCAGCTCGCCTCACTCTCTCTTATATAGGCATCCCTGGTGGGCTTCTACATCAGCAGCCTAAGCTTGGTCTAATTCGGATCCAATCCTCATTAGGCTTCCAGCCCCTAAAGTGTGTGACCCTATAGGTTCATACATGTATAGACATGACACGAGTACACTTACTCCATCAATAGTTGGTAGCGGCCTCTAGCAAGATGTGCCAACTCCTAAACACATATAAAGATCATTCAGACGAACCATCACAAGGTTGAGTACATGTCTTTCCCTTTGCCCTACGATATTTGGTCTAGCTCCAAGCTGACCTCTCTTTTGCGATACTGTGATTCGGAATCCTTTTACTAGGTTAACTCTTAACCATATGTAGCACGGCCATGCATTTCTGGATCCGATCACTCGAGGGGCCCAGAGATATCTCTCTCAAGTAGAGAGGGGCAAATCCCATCTTGATTGACCAATGCCTTGTAGCATGTATCAGAAAAAATCCGAAAGCTACCTTTATAACTACCCAGTTATGGAGCAGTGTTTGATAGCCCCAAAGTAGGTCGATCCACATCTCAAGTACATGCGACAATCTCAGGTCTAAGGACAAAACATACACGATGTGTAGAGAGAGCTGCAAGTATTATTGCTAGTCTCAAGTTCGGTCAGTCCAGCCCCTTGTTCATAACATGTGTCCACATCATTGGTTTGACATCTCCATGTCTATGACTTGCGAAACATATTCATCAACCAATTGTTGTGCTAGTCTAATATTCAAGTGTGTCCTTACATGAACTCTGACTAGGCACAACTATTAGATAACCATACAAGTAAAGATTTTCACAAACAATTCACATAATTGCCAATCAATACAAGTTGCCTGATATATGGATATTCAAGGAACATTATAATAACTCATGGATACACATGAAATACAATAATCTCTATTATTGCCTCTAGGGCATATTTCCTTCACCAATGCAACACTCACGGAAGTTTTTGAGCTGCTAAACTAATCACATATCTCTTGAATGTAAATCAAAAGCTGGTTGAAAGTCTAGCTGTCACTGGAAAGATGAAATTAGAAGGGGATCGAGGCAGGGATATAGCAACGGCGGCCACCACTCGTTCCTCTTTCGGTCGCTATGGAACTTCTTCCCTACCCCAGATGGGAGGCGGCCATCCTTCGGCAAGGATGTGGGAGTGGTGAGGATGGAAGATGAGCTCTGTCGGCCTCCGCTGCCTTGGTAGCGTCCGCAGCAAAAGGATCTAAATGGTAGGCTCAGGTGGCATGGAGGATTCGTTAGAGGGAAGGGTTCCGAAGTGGTAGGGGATGGTGGGCGGCATTGGTGACGGTGTAGTCAGACCATAGCTTATGCGCCTCTATTCTTAACAAGGATGCACATCATCATTAGATAGCAGTAGAAGCTATTGGTACGAGTTGCGACGGTGATGACCACGACGGAGGAAGACCTCACAACTCACGAGTCACCTCCGGTGCTTAGTCCTAGTCCCTCACGTTGAGCACTTTCAGGACCTCTTTGTTGCTTCCATGGTGGCCTTGACGCCCATGACCTTGAGCACCGGCAAGTCATCGACCTGCGTGTCCATGATGCTTGCCTCTCTGTTAGAGCTCGCTAGAGCATGTCCTTTGAAAGTTCTGCCTCGGCTATGGAGGAGAAGTGCGCGGCGGCGAGTTGGAACAGATCGAGGAATCTTTTGTCTGTCCGATTACCTTGCGCTAGCGATAGAAAATAAATAAACTATTAGCTTTGCGACAAGTAAATAACGAAGAACGAAAAAGAAATCGCAGCAAAGGGGACACAGATTTAACGTGGAAAAACCTCTCCAACAAAGAGAGGAAAAAACCACGGGCGCCAGCCAGTGAAACTTCACTATAACAGGGAGTGTTTACACAGCGCCGGGGATTTTCACATATGCAACTTATCCCAGTCGGCGGCTTACAAGAGGTTTATATAGCGGTGGTAACCTAGGTCATCAATAATCCGTCAACAGGCCCAAGTCTCCGGCGACGGTCCTTGCTCCGCTCCGTCAGAAGTTAGCCTCCTTAATAGAATTTGGATCATACTTCAACATAAACACCTGAAGTATAAAGGACAGAGATCCGAGTTATACACAAATTGTTGAGGTAGCATCAAGAAAAAGAAAAACCGGACCAGACATACCAAGAACGGACACCATGTGAGATACTAAGGTGCCTTGCGTGACGGATGAAAGAGCATAACGGTAGACCAAAAGAGAAATCTTACTCCCTTTATTATTAGGTATAGATTTCATAGCGTAAGATAGAAAAACCACACGTAGTAGTGTCTTGTAATGCACTATATAGAGGGAATATAAGGGGTTCTTGTCATACAAGGACACGCACACATACACATATACAAACGTATATATATACAATACACAATACGATCATATATTCTAACACCCTCCCTTAGTCTAAAATAGGCGTCTTACGAATGTTGAGACTGCCCTGAAAATCCAAAAAGAGAGGTGACGGTAGCTCTTTGGTGAAGATGTCTGCAAACTAAGAAGAACCTAGTACATGAAGAACCCAAACCTCACATGTGGTGACATGATCTCTGACAAAGTGTAGATCAATCTCCATATGCTTGGTACGTTGATGATGCACTGGATTCCACGTCATGTACCAGAGCTCACATTGTCACAGAAGATGATAGAAGCACCAGTAACCAGTCGATGTAGCTCCTGTATTCGGCCACCACATGCGCCAATGCCCGGTATTCAGCCTCCACACTTGATCTAGAGACAGCGTGATGTCGCTTAGTTGACCAAGACACTAGATTAGCACCGAGAAAACACAATAGCCAAAAGTGGACCGGCGAGTGTTTGGACACCCTGCCAATCAGCATTAGAGTAGGCCAACAATTTGTTCGAGGTGCGTTGTTACAAAGTGAGGCCATAGTCGGTGGTGCCACAGATGTAGCAAAGAACACGTTTCACTAGAAGCAAGTGAGCATCCTCTGGATCATGCACGTGAAGACAAATATGTTGCACTAGATAGGAGACTATCTGGCTGAGTAGAAGTAAGGTACTGGATACCTCTTGCAATACTACGGTACTCGATAGGATCTGCCACTGGATCATTGGACTATGCTCGAAGCTTAGAAGTTGTATCAACTGGTGTGGAGATTGGCTTACACTATAACATACCGCTTCGGTTAAGAAGCTCCATAGCATACTTCTCTTGCGAGAGAAACAAACATTCCTTGTTGCGCTTAACTGAGATGCCTAGAAAACAATGAAGGTCTCCCATATTCGTCATTGTGAACTCAGAACGGAGAGAGGTGATCAAACTGTGCAACAGAATTGAAGAAGACGCATTCAAAATAATGGCATCCACATAAAGCAAGAGATAAGCCATGTCGGGTCCATGGCAATAAACGTACAAGGAGCTATCAGACTTAGCACCAAGAAACCCAAGAGATGCAATATATGTAGCAAACCGCTGAAACCATGTTCTAGGCGTCTACTTCAAACCATACAATGATTTCTTGAGGCAACATACCTTGTTAGGATAATTAGGATCAATGAAACTGAGGGCTGGCGAGCATAGACTGTCTCATCAAGTTTACCATTGAGAAACGCATTCATGAGATCCAGTTGATGAATAGGCCAATCACTAGAGAGTGCAAGTGACAATACTGTGCATATAGTTGCTGTTTAACGACTAGGCTGAAGGTTTCATCAAAATCAATACTTTCGTGCTGAGTGAATCCACGTAAGACCCATCGTGCTTCATATCGATCAAGATAACCGTCATACTTTAACTTTTGATGATAGATCCACTTGCTAGTGACAACATTAGCATTGCTAGGAGGATCAACAAGGTCCCAAGTGTTGTTGGAGAGTAGAGCACTGTACTCATCAACCATAGCAGCATGCCAGTTCGGATCCGTGAGATCACCATGATACATCTTCGGAAGAGGAGATAAATCTTTGGCATGAAGATCAAATGTGGTCTTCGACTGCAACATGACAGTCTTTGCATGGGTGATCATGCGGTGTGACGGTGGTGGTGGCGGTCGAAGAGCCAAAGGTGGCGGTGGAGTCAGTGCAGGGGCCGCACGTCGCGAGTTGAACCCACGGCATACACGGCAGGAGGCGAGGCCATGGCAGACTGCCGAGCGACCGTGGCAGGCTACCAAGCGGCCACGGCAGGGCTCGAGGCAGGGATGGTACCCGCTATCGTAGATTGAGGTCCCATAAAGGAACAAGGGGTCCAACAAGCCCTGGATTCATGGGCTGAACACGCATTTAGATCTTCTCGATAAAGAAGGTTGCGGCAGAGCACGCACACAACAAAGAGTTGAGACTATATCTAGGCATTTCTCGGGACGGGCCAGGCTTTGGCCTGGCCCGAATAAAGCTCAGCAGCTGTCCCACTAGCCCGAGCCTGGCCCGGTCCGACACATTTCCTAATTTCTGTGTCCCAGGCCTGGCCCGAGGTGAAGCCCGATAGCCCGAGGCCCGGAGATTCAGCTACCAGCCACCACAAAACAACACAGCAGAGTGCAGGCTAATAGCAGCAGTTTTCAACAGCAAAATAGCACCACGTCAACAGAAAAACAACACTAAAATGATAGCAGTACAGCACTAACAGCGGAAGTTTTCATCATCAGCAAATATCAACAAAACAGCACCATCACAAGTATCAACACTTCAATGGTACATCAACATATAACCAAATAGAGACTCCACGGTTATTACAGTCCATACAAATGACAACTAAGTTCATCTTTAGAGTAGCAGATCTTCATCTACTTCATGACAACATCTCCTATTCTCTTTGATCCAACACTCACTTTGCTCAAACTGCAGCTCCGTATAATTGAAAAAATATTAAGAATTAGTATGAAACTCTATATATCAAGTTGATAAGTAGTGAAAACAGGGAATTAGAGATGTACATTCTTCGTCTGAAGAGGATTCTTCCACTTCACAAGGATCAACCACAACTTCTTTTTTCTCAATTTCTACAATAGTTTGGGTTCATAAAATTAGCAAGTCAAGTAGATACAAGGTACAACTACAATACAGGTAGTCAAGTAGAAGTAGTATGAAACATAGAAATAGGAGTGAGCGGGGCGTGTGCGTCTCTTGCGGTCTCAGACTGGGAGTGGTGATTGGGGAACTAGGGAACTGGGGATTAGGGCACCCTGCCACGACGGGTCGTTCTTGGGATGCTGTCTGGCGTGTGGTGTCTGCTGTGTCGGTGCTTCTGTATGTGGACAAAACGGTAGTCATGCCAAAATTGAAGCCTAGGCCCGGCCGGGGATGCTCTTCGGGTCGTTTCTCCATGCCCAGGCCTGGCCCACGGGCCTAATTAGGCCTAGCCCGTGGGCTTCTCCTGCTGCTTGCAAGCCTTGGCTATGAGGTCGTAGACCTCAGCCACCGCTTTAGGCGATCTGTCTTGTTCTAGTAGGTTTTTGGTGACGACCATGTTCAGGCGGGGGTTGGCATTACTTGTCTCCCCTCTGAGTCAATGTATAGGGTGGCTTTTGTCGGTTGGACGCATCCCACCCTAACTTGTGTCGAACACCGGGATCTTTGACGACGCGAGCTTGTTCCTTCTTAGCCTCGTGCTTTAGTAGCAACTGCTTGTACTCATCCTCCATTTCTCTTGACACCTTGATGGATTGCTGCACCTTGGCCATATCTCTAGCTGAGCACCTTGCTCTGCGATGCATTTGGCCTCCGCGAGGATTTCTGCACGTTTCTCATCGATCTCTGTAATGCTTCGGATATGGGCGATAGTGACAGGTTTGACGAGGAGTGGGTCGTACATCACCTTGTCGGTGGGAGTAACCAAGGGGTTGCAAGCTGCAAACGTTGATGATAGTGGTGGCAGATTTGTTTGCTTGGCAGTATTGGGGCCTTGGCGAGTTCCTGCGCCTGCTGCAGGGGAATAGCCGGAGGAGGCATGGCTTTGGCCGGACCTGGGGGATCGGCGGCTTTCTTTGCCGTTGCCGCTCTAGTAATCGTAGTGTGGGCGGAGCTCTCTAATGTTCCATTTCCTGCTTGTCTTCTTCTATCACGTTCTCGATGGCGACTAGCACCTGGCGAGAAGTGACAGCCTTCTCGGCAAGCTCCTCCTTCTCGATCTCCTTCTCAATCTCCCTCATAGTAGCATCGTATTCCTCCGAGTTAGCATCTAAGCCACCGCCATCCATGTTGATGTCGGAGTAGAGCCCGTCAAGCACTGAGTCAGAGTTGGCCTCGGTGTTTTTCATAGCGGAGCTAGAGGGGGATGGTGCAGAGCTGTTGTTGTTGTTGCCTCCTCCGATTGTGGTGGCGATGTCGGCCTCAGCTTCCTCATTGGCGTCAGTGAAACTATTAACAATTGCGATTATCTCCTTGAGGCTATGCAAGCCGGCAACCTGTCGCGTCTGAAGCGTATGTCGGAGGAGTGTTTTGGGCATGAGCCCTTCCACAAAGTGGTAGACAAGATCATTGGTGTGATCTCCATCTAGGGTTTCCCTTACCCTTAACCATCTAGCGAGGTACTCATGAGGGGATTCGCCATCCCTATAAACACATCGAGCAAAATCAAAGATGGTGACGATGCTAACAAAGTGCAACCTCCGCATCTCTGACACTTGCGGGAGCCGAGCGGATCTACGGGGTCCTTCCTGAAGGGTTTCGTAGCAGAAAACAAAAATTTCCTACGTTAGAACTCCCTAACGCCCAAGATCTATCTATGTAGTAATGCGGTAACGATCGGAGCGTAGAGAATACATACCCTTGTAGAATGTACGCAGTTAACAATTCGAGAGGAACGTGGTTGATGTAGTCGTACTCATAGCCGACCTCAAGGTCATGATGATCCTCACAGGTCACCCCTTGCCCCTTCTTCATCGTGCAGCAGCTCTGGCTCACGACATCCAAGGTGCCTCAAGTGAGACCCCTCGTGGTTTCGTACACATACGGTGTACGATGATGACCTCCGGCTCCTTGATCCCTACTGGGAGTGCAGAAATAGATCTCTGGCTTAGAATCCCTACAGCACAATGGCGTGTTGTAGGTGTGTTGCCTCTTGCACGGACAGTCCTTACTTTGGACCGTGCCAACGCGTGGAGACTAGAGAGAGAGAAGGAGAAAGTCAACCAAAGGACTTATCCAAATATTGGTGTGTCTTTAGTCCTCCCATGGGAACCCATATATATAGGCAGAGGGGGTGTACCCTTCCCATTAGGTTATCCATGTGGGACTAAAAGGAATCAGGAAATAAAGGTAAAAGGGGTTGCAGCCGGCTGGGCTGGCCAGGCGCTCCCGGGAGGGCCGACCCGGGGCGGCCCAGCAGCCACAACACAATGGCAGCAGCTGGAGGCACCCGGCCTGGGGCAGCATCGGCTTGGGTGGGCCTTGGCCATGGCCCACCCGGGCGCCCGCCTGCTCCTGCTCGGCACGACCCTGCCTAGGCTGGCCTTGAGCGCAGCGACCCACGATGGGGTCAGCGCGCACGGCAGCCTGTGGTGCCCCGCCCGCCCGGCTAGGCCGCGTGACGGAGGCCCGCCAACACCCTGGCGTCCACCCGCTTTGGGATGTGTTCCGCCCCGTGCGGCGGGTGTTAACTGCCACCCACGTGGGATGTTTTCCTTTTCCTCTTTCTGCAGTTTTTCTCTTAGGCTATTTCCCTCTAGGGATTTGGCCTAATATGAAAGTTTCTTTTATAAATCTTAATTTAAATATTATTTAGAATATATTAATTCATAATTAACATATAATAAATGTATATTTAAATTCCCATTTATCCGAATACACTTTTCTGGTCTTTTCCTTTATTCCTTCTCCGAACAACTTCGGATCTCTCTATGGAACAATTTCGGCTTTCTCTTACTCTACTATGGTTCCAACTTATAGAGGATCTCTAGCTCATCGTACCCTTAAGTGTATTTCCCCATGGCTCGGGAATGGCATAGACATGATCTCCATCAATGATCAATAGCGGGACCGAGATTCCCATAATGACCCATGTGCATTCCACGATGATAATGTCATTTGAACCGTAAACAGTCATTTCCCATTCCCTTTGCCACTTGATACCTAGTTCACCCGAGATTTGATCTACGGTATCTCCATACCTTCGTTCGATCTCGTTACCGATGAACTTGTTTTCTCGTTTCCGTGTCGTTGCATTCCGTGACCTAGTCACACGCTTGCAAGCTTTGTTAATGCAACGTCACCGAGATGGCCACATATGTATCTATCTGTTACATGGATTGACAAATCCTGGTCTTGATATGTACTCCTCTACGCACCCCTTTGGGAAACCTGAGTAGCACCTTTTTGATCACCTAGTCACGGTATGATACTTGATAACCATCTAAGCTCCCTCCAGAACGATGATTTTCATTATATCACGGTCTAAGGATCAGGTTGTGAGGTTTCCTTAGTTTATCATTAATAGTGAACTTTCTAACTAGATCTGATTAAGATACAACTTGTTGGGTTGTTTGTCTATCACATCATTCAACTAATGATGTGACCTCATTGCTAATTGGCATAAATGCCCATGATCTCGAAACCCTAGATCATCCTCATGACCAATGAACTAGTTCGCTAGAGGCAACTAGAGACTTGGTTTGTTTACATATCACACATGTATTAATGTTTCGTATTAATACAGTTATAGCACAGTATGAAACTATTATAAACTAATTGAGATATGATAATAAAAACCTATTTATTATTTTGCCTCGAGGGCATATCTCCTTCAGTCTCCCACTTGCACTAGAGTACAAATAATCTAGCTCGCATTTTACTCATCATAAACCATATCACATATGAGTTTATTTTTCATGCATGCTTACGGAAAATGTCCTGTCCATGTTCTGTTTTACCAGATCATTATGTCTTTGCAAATCGTTAATGTCTTCCTAACTTTGACATTCATACCATTATCTCATAATGGGTTGAAGTATTCGTTTGGCGACAAAGTGAGACTTTGTTTCTAGTGTTTATAATGACGGTCGTTTGCACTGTTGTCATCTAAACTTCGAAACACACCTTGCAATCCTTTGTGTATATACGGTAGTTATGGTAGCAGAACGAGGCCGGTTTCCAGGAGTCTACAGTGACTTTAGATCAACCTCGAGGGCTTTTTCATGGGCAGTGTGCCCTAGGACACATCATTCTACGTTAAAGACGAACTAGTCCCGCCATAACAATATACATCACATTAGATGGAGCCTTTATACTTCTATATCTATGTAGATCCTAGTGCATGAAATGCAACTATGCCACTTACTTTGCTTCTTTCCATTTAAGTACAAACTTAATTGTGGTTCAATGATCAACTCAGGAATCACTTCAAGGCATGTTCTTACAGTTAAGAGCTAGTCCTTCCAATCAGAACCTCGGGTCACATTACGTCGAGTATACAATATGGTTGTATGGAAGAACTTCTTTCTTACCTTGTTCCATTCTGAACTTCTTCAGAATCTTGCCTTAGGACATTCTGAACATTACGCTGAGGCATAGGAGATGCAACGCATATCTTTCTTTCTTTTAACCATAGTTGCAATACTAACTCAATGCTTCATATAGTAAGAACTTCTTTATTACCTTGTTCCATTCTGAACTTCTTCAGAATCTTGCCTTAGGACATTCAGAACATCTTTCAGAATCAAGTCCAGGAAGCATTTGACATTTGATTTTTTATTAAACTCACCAATCTATCTCGATAGATCTCATTGTTTAATAATTTTCAACTTCATCCTTATTTACATACCTAATGTTATTAACACCAATCACATCATTCATATATGTCATCCACATATCCCAAAATGATTTCACGCTCCCACTCAAATATGACATCCATATTTAAGATCCAGGAATTTCAGTTAGCTCCCACTCAAATGCAGGTCCTCTCGATAATCTTGGACTTTCCAAAATTCTTTGATCACCATCAAATTGAGAATTCGACTAACGAGATTTCAATGACCATTCATTTCTCGCACTTAGGTCCATCATGCTTCTTTGTATTTCGTAGGTATGTCTTGTTCAAAACATAACAATTGGATCAACAATATAATTTCACAAACTTGCAGACTATATAGTTGAATCCTACTTTCGTTAGTAAAAGTATCCACTGAAAAATTATGATTATTATCATTGGTTTCTCCTCTATTTGTAGAGTTTGGATTCACAGAACAAATTCTGCTGTGCCACTCAACAATCAGGAGGAAAGGTCAAATACCTTGTTTTGATCTTTTACTTTGTTCCACCTGTATCTTCATCAAGACACGTCAACTTTGGACAACAGCAGGTTTTCCCCTTTGTGGAAGATCCATTCATAGCTTCCTAAGAATGCTTTACAAAGAATTGTTTATTTGCCACGACTTCGACTTATCGAAATCTCAAGAAACTCGAACGTGACATAACTCTTATGGTGTTGTTTCCACGAATCTTTAGATGTTCCTTTGTATTTCAAACGAGTGTTTGCTTCTTTTGATCTCTGACTCTAAACGATAACTATAACCCCGATAAGAGATAATATCATACCATATGTATCTAATACATCAATGATAATGATGTTCAGACATTTCAATATAGTTTGAATTTGTCCAATTATCATAATTTGTGAAACATCTTTCACAAGTCCCTTTTATGCTAAACTTAACTTGAATACTTTAGTCATGTCGATCAAATCGAAGAGACTTTATATTTCTGTTAATTCAATATCCCTCTTTGTTGTGAACTCATTTGAACAATTCAAATCGTTTCAAACTCATGCTTCATTAAGTAAATGCGCTTATTCACTTGAGTCCACAATTAACTAAAGATTTCCACTACTTGTTGAAAATACGATACATCACTATGTATAAGATTCAACATTTCTTTGCATATCACTGTTTTACCAGAATGCGGACTTTTAGTCATTCTGCTGAACGAGGCATGGTTTTGCAAAGTCTCCAGATTAAGCATCTAGGACCCTGATCTTCATATAGAATGAAGAACATGCAATAACCAAAATGACTTAAACTATAGTGTTATGTCATCATTAAACTTTGGATATCTTTTAGCATAAATGCTTAAACTATTATCATTAACATAGTGATGAGAATAACTCATTTATAATCATAATGTGACCATAAGGTATTGTTCATAAGAATAGTAAAACTGGCTTGTAACTCGTTCATATGAATAATCATCTCGCCAAAAGCAAGACACACAAACAAGGATTATAAAATTATATTCAAGTCCACTAACCCAAATGATAAACCTTGAGGAAAGAGGTGATGTCAGCCATCAACTGTTTTGCTTACCGTCATCAAGCCACATTGCATCAATTCCAGCAATTCTTAAGCAGACCATCATGTTTTCATAGAACAGGACAAGTATCCAATACTTATGTAAACTGCAATGATTTTTGCAAGAATTACATTTATAACTTTATATATCTAACATATACCCTATTCATGACCTCCATTGCAATCAAGCCCTTCTGAGAGTTGACAACTCTAATGCAAGATTGCTAAGTGTTTCTCCAAATATTCTCTTTTTCATCCATCGTGGAAGAAAAACTCATCCAACGGCTCATACTTTATGTGCCTGATCTTGCAGAATACAAGATTGTAATCCAACTCTCCATCGAATGGAGAATGGTTTATTGGATGATTACGGAGAACACACAAACATTGCGGAGTCATCAGATTATCTCCTAATGGTCATTGTATCAAGAAGAGAAGATCACATTTTACGAGGATATCCCTCATGTGTGGGTAAAAGACCTTTTTGAAGTTGGACCCTTTTGCTAAGTTCCATATCAAGCAATAAATTTCCCATGGTCGCAAAAGACCTCGATGGGATAGGACATGATCTACTCAGATATTTGCAAATATACATCTAAACTAAGTTCATAATATGAGTCCAATTTATGATTGACCTCCCACTAATCCCCTGGACGATTTTAGTGATCACATGATCCCAATCCTCTGCACCTCCCCCGATCGTGACGGCCATCAGTTCAGAATCAAAGGTAGACATTCCATAATGTGCTAATCACATCATCCATGTAACTCATGCTCAATCTTTTGATCTCTTGTGTTCCGAGGCCATGTCTACACATGTTAGGCTCGCCAAATCTAACTTGTGTGTATTCGCTGTGCAACATGGCTTACACCCACTGTATGCGAACGTAGATATGTCTAGCCCCCGATCGTCATGGTCGGCTTCATAACGAAGAACTTTCTTGGAGGTGCACACACAAGGGGAACACGATCATTGGAATTAATAGGGATTATCTTATTTGCTACAGGTGAGTATATAATACTAGCACACAATAAGATGTAAAATAGGTATCAACATCATATGTATTGTGATATGGTATGGTCCTTCTTCTTGCGCCTTGATCTCCATCGAGCACTCCAGCATGATCTCCATCTTGCCCTTGGTCTGACGCCAAGTCCACGATGCCACCAGTAGGTCGTCCATCGGAATGATGGTTATTACTATACTACTTAGTAACATACAAGTAAACAACTTTACCTTTGTAACGACCAATGCCATATCATAACACAAGCCCTCCTGCAAAATAAAGTTACACGATTCTACTTTATCTTTTGCATGTTTTACGTGGTTGTTAGTGCTTTCGCAATAGAACTATTTCTAAACTACGAACTTTCCAACCACAACATGGATCCATCAGTTGTCTCTACTACACCCCTTTCGGGGACCTCCGTTGTAAATGCCATGTCAACTATTGAATGAGAGACAAACACCCGCTATCCATTTATACGGAACAAGTCGTATGTCGAGCGTGGAACCATTCTCGCGTACAAATACGTGTAAGATCGGTCCGAGCTGCTTCATCAAACAATGTCGTGATATAAACAAGTACACGTTAGAGGGTAACAACTAGGGGATCAATGCCCGCACACTACTTATGCGTAATGGCCGTACAACACTCCTACGCATAGATCGGCTCTGATACCGCTGAAGGGTTCCGTAGCAGAAAACAAAAATTTCCTACATTGGAACTCCCTAACACCCAAGATCTATCTATGTAGTAATGAAGTAACGACCAGAGCGTATAGAATACATATCCTTGTAGACCGTACACGGTTAACATTCCGAGGGGAACGTGGTTGATGTAGTCGTACTTGTAGACAACCTCAAGGTCGTGATGCTCCTCGTAGGTCACCTCTTGCTCCTTCTTCATCGTGCAGCAGCTCCGGCTCACGACATTCAAGGTGCCTCAAGTGAGACCCCTCGTGGTTTCATACACATACGGTGTACGATGACGACCTCCGGCTCCTTGATCCCTGCCGAGAGTGTGGAAGTAGATCTCCGGCTTGAAATCCCTGCAGCGGAACGGCGTGTTGCAGGTGTGTCGCCTCTTGCGCGGGTAGTCCTTACTTGGGACCGTGCCAACGCATGGAGACTAGAGAGAGAGAGAGAGAGAGAGAGAGAGAGAGAGAAGGAGGAAGTCAACCAAAGGACTTCTCCAAATATTGGTGTGTCTTTAGTCCTCCCATGGGCACCCCTATATATAGGCGGAGGGGTGTATCCTCCCCATTCGGTTAGCCATGTGGGACTAAAAAGAATCAGGAAATAAAGGTAAAAGGGCTCTAGACGGCTGGGCTGGCCAGGTGCACCCAGGTGGGCCGACCTGGGGTGGCCCAGTAGCCACAGCACGGCGGCAACAGCTGGAGGCACCCGGCCTGGGGCAGCGTCGGCCCGGGTGGGCCTTGGCCACGGCCCACCCGCACGCCCACTTGTTGTCGCTCGGCACGGCCGCGCCTGGACCGGCCTTGAGCGCAGCGGCCCACGATAGGGTCCACCCGCGTGGCAGCCTGTGGTGCCTCACCCGCCCGGTTAGGCCGCGAGATGGAGGCCCGCCAGCGCCCTAGCGTCCGCCCGCTTTGGGCTGTGTTCCGCCCCGTGCGGCGGCTGTTAACTGCCGTCCACGTGGGCTGTTTTCCTTTTCCTTTTTCTGCAGTTTTTCTCTTAGGCTATTTCCCTCCGGGGATTTGGCCTAATATGAAATTTTCTTTTATAAATCTTATTTTAAATATTATTTAGAATATATTAATTCATAATTAACATATAATAAATGTATATTTAAATTCCCATTTAACCGAAAACACTTTTCTAGTATTTTCCTTTATTTCTTCTCCGAACAACTTCGGATCTCTCCGCAGAACAATTCTGGCTTTCTCTTTATCTACTGTAATTCCAACTTACATAGGATCTCTAGCTCATCATATCCTTAAGTGTATTTCCCCACGGCTCGGGAATGGTACAGACATGATCTCCATCAATAATCAATAGTGGGACCGGGATGCCCATAATAACCCGTGTGCATTCCATGATGATAATGTCGTTTGAACCATAAATAATCGTTTCCCATTCCCTTTGTCACTTGATACCTAGTTCACCCGAGATTTGATCTACGGTATCTCCATACCTCCGTTCGATCTCGTTACCGATGACCTTGTTTTCTCATTTCCGTGTTGTTGCATTCCGTGACCCAGTCATACGCTTGCAAGCTTTGTTAATGCAACGTCACTGAGATGACCACATATGTATCTATCCATTACATGAATTGAAAAATCCTAGCCTTGATATGTACTCCTCTACGCACCCCTTTAGGAAACCTGAGTAGCACCTTTTTGATCACCCAGTCACGGTATGATACTTGATAACCATCTAAGCTCCCTCCGAAACGATGATTTGCATTATCTCACGGTCTAAGGATCAGGTTGCGAGGTTTCCTTAGTTTATCATTAATAGTGAACTTTGTAACTAGATCTGATTAAGATACAACTTGTTAGGTTATTTGTCTATCACATCATTCAACTAATGACGTGACCTCATTGCCAATTGGCATAAATGCCCATGATCTCGAAACCCTAGATCATCCTCATGACCAATGAACTTGTTCCCTAGAGGCAACTAGAGACTTTGTTTGTTTACATACCACACGTGTATTAACGTTTCGTATTAATACAGTTATAGCACAGTATGAAACTATTATAAACTAATTGAGATATGACAATAAAAACCTATTTATTATTTGCCTCTAGGGCATATCTCCTTCACTTCCACCGTTATATCCTGCACAGGGACGGTTTGGGTGGCCCTTGAATTTTTTCGATCTGAGCCGGCAAATTCTAGAGAGAGATATGGTCCAGATCCTTCCGCAAACGTGTCCTTCCTGTGGGCCATCCGTGCGGGCCTTGACGAGTTTCCGACTTCCTGGGAGCTAGGACCCGAGTCGGTTTCGCTAATGATGATGTGGATGTCCCCGACTTGGACAACGCAACATCGGGTGGGGTTTGTCTTTGACGGGACCCAGAACTCGTCCAGAGGGACGATCGGAACGTTGTCGGAGAAGAGGACACGCCCAATGGCAACGGTATCGCCGATTCCCGTGAAGAGTTTGGACCTCACCCGGTGTAGAGCTCAAAGCGCCTCTTGCCCCACGGTGGGCGCCAACTGTCATGGTATTGCCGACGAGTACACCATGGAGGGGTCCTCATAGAGCGTGTTAAGAGAGGTGGGGGAAGGCGTTGAGTTGGCGGGTACGAGGTAACATAGTTTATCCAGGTTCAACTCCCACAACGGTGACAGAACTCTACTCCTACTATAAATCACTATAATGGCAATATGCCGATTTATAAAGATCGGTTCGCTGTACGAGGGTTTTATGAATCGTGTCCTAAAGGCTCCCATAGGTACGGCTTATAAAGGCACCAGAACCTAGGGTTACAGGGAAAGGACCTTGCCGGACAAGGTACAGACTCCTACACTAACACTAACTAGTCTTTCGTGTCTTGTACTTCAAAGCTCCGAGTAGGTCGGTGACTTCTATCTACCTTCCTTTATCCGGCATGTGCCTCCCTTCTGGATCCGTCTAACTGGGCCGCCCAGCAGATCATGGGTTGTGCTGCCAACTTTGGACCACCCGGATTAGCCGGATTAGAGACATGTAACGGTGATACCCATTTAGCATATCCCCAACAAGAATAATAGTTTAACTAGGTAGTTTGGTCATACAGTTGTGACTTTTGTTAATTTTTCTCTAATTATTTGAGCTTTGTTCCTCGTAAACTAGATATTGTATATTTCTTCTACTTTTGTTTGCTTTGTTCATAAAAATCTGAATTTGGGGCTTTTTTGCTTGACGAGGAAGTAGAGTTTTTTCGCAGGTACCGATTGGTCACGTTTCCGATGGAAGAGGTGTATATACAATTATACATACACCAAAAACAATTGTTCCCGAGAGCTATATCATTGGCGACCCTTGGCAAATGTGGCTCTTTTACTATGACTGGGAATAACTCTTGGCAAACCGAGGTCGTCGGTGGGTGTGCCAAGGGCTTCCCCAGTGAGACTGTCGGCAAATGTGGGTTATAGGCAAACACCAAGCTTTGCCGAGAGCTGCCTTCGGCAAAATACGGCCATCGACAAAGCGCACGCCCCAGTGGCCCACGAGGGGCACCCGATTAACGTGGCAGCCACTGGTAGCGTCCCGCTGAGAGATTTTTCGAGGCCTGGCCCTCGGCAGACCACACAATATTCCTCCCTCAACAAATGAAGGCCACATGGCGGCTACTAGTACCTCCCCGTTGGGCAGCTATCGAGAGGTTTGCCGAGGTCCAGGCCCTCGGCAAACCTTGGGACGGTGTCAAACGGATGACGCATTACTTTTTTCTGGCGAGGGTGATGTTTGCCGAGGGCTAGGTAAAACCCTCAGCAAACATGGTTTGCCAAGGGCCGTAGCTTTACCGAGAGCTATGCGAGGTTTACCGTCAAAAATATGCCAAGGGCGACCTATTTGCTGAGGGTTTTATACATATTTACCGTGTTTTTTTTGTTGTTGGCCTCGGCAAAAAAAACCCGATTCCTTTTTTTTGTAAAGGAGCATATATTAATATCAGAGGAATCAATTACACCTAGCCTCTGCGACAATGCATTGCCCTAGATGCACACAGCCAAAAAAGAAAGAAGAATTACAAAAAATAAAAGTCTCGGTACAGTTCCTCATTCATTGAAACAACAGTACTACCACCACCAAGGCAGCACCAGAAGTCCATCTTCTCCAAAAAACGACACCTTCAAGAAGGGAACTGTGCACAAACACCGTCATTGCCCGATCAAAGATCTAGGTTTTCACCCTGAAGAAAGTCCACGCTCTCAAAACAATCCCTTCAACAAGGCCATTGTCAGGCACAACCAATTAAGACCAGACCCTGGGTTTTCACCCTGAAAGATAGGACCATGATCTTCACATGTACTGTCGCCCCCGCTTGCATACCACTACACCAAGTCACGAGTCACCAAGTCAATTCCTCATCACCACCCAGACTCGAACCACCATTGTCAGTCCCTAGATGTCGGTCTTCATGACATTCTCCGTTGGCACCATGGAACGAGAACATGCCTCATGATATTAACAGCCAATAGAGCTTCGAACCCAAATGGATAGATTAAAAACATGGGTGCGCACGATCGAATCCCACCCGATCCAGCGATCTCTCGGCATATGCGTACTGTGGAGTTCGGCGGTGGATCCTTCCAAAACACGATACTGCAACCAGATCAATGGAGACAAACATCAAACGGATAATCGTCTTCACGTGAGATGAACCATAGGACCACCCCCTTTATTCAATCCGAACATTTGATGTGTATTAACCCAATTCTCTCAAGGTCTCAGTACGACAAGGTTACAAATTCACAGCTGGAAGCAATCTGTAAATGAGTACTACTATATCACGGACGTTTTAATGAAAGTACATAATTTAGTAATAACTTATATAAAGTAGTTATACGCAAATTATACTCTACAACTAGGATTGATCATGGCGTCTTCGTCTTCTTCCCCCACGGCCGGTCATGCCGACGACACCAACGCCGATAGCTCGGCTTCTATTGTCGAAAATATAGCTTTCAAGCACGACGCCACCCACTTCGTTGCGGTCACAGCCTCCAGCTACCACATCTTCTCCTACGACTCGCTCAAGTGCATCTTCTCCTCGTGCAGCTCATCAGACAGCGAGATGACCTCCGCAGCTGAGGTGCTCGCCCAACTGGGGTTAGACGTCGTGAACCACGTGCTCATCACCGGTGAGGAGGTGTCGGCTGTGTGTACCCAGGGCCACATGGAGCTGGTGGAGACGGGGCCGAACCCGCAGGGGCTATGCGCATTGGCGCGCCAGAAGAACCGAGACAGCCAGGAGACTCTCGTTTACGGGTTGCCGTGGCCCAGGCCCGTCCAAGGGGCAGTGCGGACTGGGCGACCGAACAGGGCCCCAAAAAATTTGGAGCCCCCAAATCATAGCCCAGGCCTGCACTAAAATTTATTCCCAGCCAAATTCTCTCGGCCATACTTCCGCTGATCGTCTAGCTGTAGCCCACGAGTCCAGTTTTGAAACGCGATTCAGTCTCCAATTACGTGTCTGGCCCGCGCCGTAGATTTCCCGGCCGGCCGAATACAGTCCCGACTCCCGCGATAGATCTAGAAACTGAATCACCCTAACCCACGTCCTCCACTCCACAACGACGGAGCAAGATCGAAAAAAGCTACAGGCGAGTAACCCGGCCACTAGACGCCTAGGTTGCCATGCCTCTGAGCGCCGACCGCCTTGCGTCCCCGCCCACGGCCTGCCCGGCTGGCCGGCTGCCCCATTTTGTCGTTGTACAGACGGCTAACCCGTTTTGGTTTTACCAACGCCATTCCGGTCCGGTAGTTCTATACTCCGAATCAATCTACAGATCAGGTGAGCAAGGTTTGATATCCTTCTATTATCTAATCTTGCAAGACTAAATCTAGTGTTTTTGTGTGGATAATTCAAGTGTTGTTCAAATTTGCTATACTAATTTTTTATTTAGAAGAATCATGTCTTGTAGAAATAGGAAGCGTGATTCTCGTGCTGAAAAACACAACAATACACGAAGATTTCCTATGCCCCGCCAACACAACAAAAGAAAGGTTTCCTGTGAAGGAATCTCAAACTGATTCAGAAAATCAAACTCCAAACGCGGTATAATATCAGTTTAGCTCATTGCTTTGGTTTACTCCTTTGACATTAATATTCGGTAGGATAAGATGAAAATGTGCTTTTATATTACTTATTTGATCCTTTCAAAATTTTAGGCCTCATTTGGCTCACCGCACTGGGGCCCCAAATTTCTGGAGACGGCCCTACCGCGGCCAGAGAAGGGCACAGTGCAGGTCCGACAAAGCAGAGGCCGGGGAGGCGGAGGAGGAGTCGACGTGCGCGCACACGGCTTGACCCTAGCGTGCCTCGCACTGTCCCCCGATGGCCGGCTGCTCGCCACTGCAAGCGCCATGGGCACGCTCGTACGCGTCTTCGGCACCGCCGACGGCATCAAGCTCCAAGAGGTATGCATAACCCTAGGTTTCTACTGAGTACTATCTTTCAGTTAACAGATCACCTTTTTTTTTAATAAAAATCGCTCCACCTCTTCTGCATGCTCCGTGCTCCGACCACCTTTGAGCTTTCTCCTCCGCCTCCTAAGTCCTGCACGCCCTCCTGATTATGCAGTGAAAAAACTGTTTTTAGTATTGTTTTTTTTTACATGAAAAGTCTTATTTGTTGACAAAACGGAACATTGTTGTTAGGGGTCCGTATACCAACTAGTCGCCAACAAGGACCCTGTTACTGCCAACGCAGCCTGGCTTTCCGGGATAGGTATATACAGTTTAAACAAGCCGATACTACCGACTGACCCGAATTTGGAAACCAGGTTCGATCACGTCTTCCATGGCGTCGAAAAACCCTCCCGCCCCCGGGCGGACGAGGCCTGCTCCTCCGCTGCCGTCTCCCGTCGTCCACCTGTCCTTCAGCGCCGACTTATCTTGCTTCATCGTGGCCGGCGCCTCCACCGTGCATTACCTATCCTGCGACACCTTCCAGCTACGCGGCCTCTACCAGGAGAAAGATGCCAGCAAGATCGTCATCCTGGCCGCAGCCGGCGACATGCTCCGACCCGAGGACTTCGCATGCGCCACCGTGAGCCGCGCCTTCCGCGACGACGTCAACAGGGAGACTCCGACCAGCTTCTCCATAAAGCGCTGGAAGCCGGGGTCCAAGAACTACCACTGGCGTTACGCCGAGGAGGAGATACGCACGGAAGGCGAGGCTGACGTGCGGGCGGTGCGCGTCCACGGGGACAAGACCATCGTGGTGCACGCTGGCCGGCTGGACGTGCTCGGCCGCAACAATAGCGAGAGCGGGGCGCTGGCGTTGCAGCCATTGCTGCGCTGGCTGGTTACGGAGGACAACCCCCTGGGCCTCTGCGCCGTGTCGTCGTCGCAGGCGCCCTTCGCGTTCGCGTGCCCCGGCGCCAGTGTCGGGGAGGTGCACGTCGAGCGGTGGGAGGGGGCGCCGAGGCCGGTGGTGACCATACGCGCACACTCCTCCCGCCTCGCGTCCATGGCCATGTCCTACGACGGGCGGCTCGTCGCCACCGCTAGCGTCGCGGGCACCCTCGTGCGCGTCTTTTGTGCCGCCGACGGTGCGTTGCTCCAAGAGGTACGCGATCAGATAACCTGCGGCCAACGAAACCGTTTTTGCCGATTCTTTTGCAGTAGTAGTATCAGGCATTCAGGATATGCTTTGCAACAAACAGAATTGGAAACCCTTTAGCTTGGACTCCATAGATCGTGACAGCAATCTGTTTAAACTATTGCACGTTTTATTAGACCTCGTGAGAATTAATTAAACTGTATACGCATTCAGTTCTGTTTCTGCAACTCAAGATTTGACGCATCTTGTTAGGGTATCAACTAAATGAGCAAATACAACTTACCATGTTTGCAGATGAGGAGAGGGTCAGACAGAGCAGACATCCACTGCATGGCCTTCTCTCCCGATTCCAAATGGTTGGCTGTCACCAGCGACAAGGCAACCGTGCACGTGTTCATCGTCAATGTCAATTTACGAAGCGTGACACCGGAGGACAGCGACGGTGCTGATGGACCCCGAGCAGAAGCAGGGGGCGCAGATGCAGACACAGCGCCGCCTCCAGCAGCAGTGGCTAAAGCAAACAAGAGGTCGTCGCTCTCGTTCCTCGGAGGTAATACTACTGCTTTACTCACACGGACTCCCTCCGTTTTAAAATATAGATGTTTCTCCTTTGTGAAAGGAGTATATCTAGATGAGTAGGTTCAACCTAAACCTACATGAACCTACACATTAAAAATGGTCTAGATACACCTTTTTCACAAAGCTAAAATATCTTATACTCCCTCCGTCTCAAAATAGATATCACAAGTTTGTCAAAATTTAAATGAATCAATATGCTAAATAGTGTCTAGATTCATCGAAATTTTGATTTTTTGTATTTCGATAAAGGGCACTTTATTATTTAAGAAGATCAAAATTTTGATAAATCTGCGACATCTATTTTGTGACGGAGGGAATATTTTGAAACGGAGGGAGTATGAGTTCAGATTCCTCAACTTGTACAAATTGGTTTGTGTCTTCAGGACAAAGTCTGTACAGTATTTATTTTCCTGCATAGTTTGTACAGTATTTATTTTCCTGCATATATAAACTGTGCCTGAAGAACTTAAACGTCTACTGCTGACTGACCTGACCTTTGGATACATAACGTCCAAATCCTGTAGGATTTCTGCCGGGCTATTTCAGCTCCGAATGGTCACTGGCTCAGTTCCGCGTTCGTGCAGGCACCAAGTACTTGGGCGCGTTCGGCAACCAGCCAAACACCCTTCTCGTTATCGGCATGGACGGAAGGTTAGTCATACTTATTAAATTTTGACGCGATTTGCTCTGAATCCAAGTCTAGTGTCCCAATTGGGCTCTGTGCCCCTGAACGCTCCATGCTGAAATTTGTGGCTCTGGTCTGTGCAGCTTCTACCGTTGCCGATTCGACCCAGAGAAAGGAAGCGAGATGGAGCAGCTGGAGCATATCAACTTCATGAATTTGAGCCAGAAAACGTTATCGCCGCCCAACTTATGATTTGAAGCCATATTTTCTTTTTTCTCCGTTTTTGTCTGACTGATCAGTGAACGCGAGACTGCATGAGTTGTTTTCGTGCAATGCAGTTCGTTTCTTCTCTTCAAATTTATATCCATGCGTCACTCGTTGGTACGCGATTCTGCTAGTAGCCAGCACCAGTGCACTGCTACTGCTAGCCATGCTCCGTTAAGGGGAAAAAGTGATAATCGGTTGGACAGAACAAAGGTAGTGCTTCTGGGGCGCCGAAGTTTTCTGTCTGCAACAACGAAGCACCGGTCAAATTGTGCTGTGTCATGTCATTGCCTTCTCTTGGTTTCATTTCTAACAATACCTATCAACCACGTGAATCCCTCGTACGGCCAGTAGGCACGGTAAAGAAACCATTCCGAGTTATGCAAGTCAGTCAGATGGACCAATCATAGAGAACACAGTTCCCAGACACCGGGGAGTCACCAACTGATACAACATATAGCACATAGAGAACACAGTTTCCAGACACCAGGGAGTCAGCAACTGATACTCCATATACCATATTGGTACTCATAGAAAGCGGCGATTACATTTCACCCATCACCCAATAATGCCCAATGCATCATCCAACCACTGCTAATGACGATCACCACAACAAAAAACAGAGACGATTTTCCCCACCACAAATACCTCTAATGACCTGTTGGACATTATGAAACAAAAAAAAGACTACCCAAACCCAACCAACCTTCATGTCAAGCTGTCAGTAGTCAGGCTGAGAAACTAACTGCAGTAGCCACAAGCAAACAAAAAAGTACAGCTAGCTAAAGTGCTAAACCGGACCAACACAAGGAGATTTTAAATGAAGAACACACGGCACCAAGAAATAAAAAGTAATTAGCTGCAAACCATTTGCACCTGACTCCACTTAACTCATTTTTTGTTGAGAGTCTGCTCAACGTCCCGCTCCCTTCATCTCCAGGGAACCCCTTCCATCACCTACAATCTCTGATGACGAGCCCCCAGCCGCATTTAGCTTGATGTGCACAGAGCCAACCTGTACAACAGCGGTTGGAGTAACCCCTGGCATCTCATTGACAATGTTTTTTGCTTGCTTGTCCACTTGATTAGCTGATAGGCCGTCTGGTTTCTTGAGCAATTTTGCGGACTTCACATCCTCAGCTATCCCAGATGCACCAGCTTTCATACAATCTGATGAGTCGTCACCATCAAGCTCCTGAGAGAGACCTTTTCCCCCAGAACAATTGGCTTCAGATGAGTTTGTCACTGGTTGTGTCTTACGGTCATTATAACCTTTTCCATTAGATTTTACCACTTCGCTAAAGGCTGGAGGTTTCC
The DNA here is from genome assembly GCA_916181665.1 of Avena sativa. Taxonomy (NCBI): domain Eukaryota; kingdom Viridiplantae; phylum Streptophyta; class Magnoliopsida; order Poales; family Poaceae; genus Avena; species Avena sativa. The sequence continues at coordinate 600,493,557 of OV702289.1, forward strand.
TTCCAATATTTTCAGGTGACAGAGAGCCAGAACAGTACTCATTCTGTTTATGAACACCAGCATCTAAACTATATTGTTCTGTTTTTCCGTGCTCAGGTTGCTCAACAGGTGTTACCGCATCCTTTTTGGGTACTCGAGTATCCACCCCGTCTTTCATTTGGCTTGTCTTATCAGCTTGCCCACAAGCACCATTATCCTGTCCAGTTTCCCCTGAATGTGCATCATTGTTGCTAATTTCGCCTTTACCTACTTCAGAAGGTTCACCCTCCACACTGACACTCTTTTTAGCGACAAGTGCTGGAACATAAATAAGACCATTGGGACTTCTACCCAAGTGTCTGCGTTTCTGTTCTACCATTGCTTTCTGCCTCCCTTCATAAAATGGGAAATCATCAAGAATCGATGTTGTCATCGGACTGCTCTTAAATAGCTTTAGCATGTTTATCCCTGACTTGTAAGGTATCTACAGAGAAGAAATAATTGTCATCAGTAAACAGTATGCAATCTCTTATGTTCATTCCTCCAATTTACAAAAAATACCTCTTGTGTATCTCGGCTGTTGGTAACAGGCTTGTTCTCATTGTTCTCTAGTATGATGTGCCGAAAGGAGGAATTTGGCACATCCTTTACGAGGTGCCACTTTAGTGAAAAGCTCCCAGACCACTTATCTTGCTGCCAGAAATCCATATCTTTGTAAAAATCCACGGGGCCAACCATTTCAGCGACACCACAAAACTGCCCACTTGTGTTAACCTAAAGGAAGGTGTTGGTATGTCAAACTCGTAGATAAGCATAATAAGAAAAGGAAAGAGAATAAAAGAACACAACAACACTCACCGAAAAAAATAGAAATATTGGACACTTCCGTGGACTTCTTCCTTGTGCTTCTGAGTAGGCAGCATCAAGCCTCCTGTTACCATTAGGTGTGCTGGACCACACATTATATTTGATACTCTTGTGTACATCATCTTCACTGTAAGATTTTATGACAAAAAACTTGGCATCTGGATGATCAATAGGGAAGTCGTCCTTATTGTACTGGTCAGGATGTATCATAATGTTTTTCACTGCACTGCTTGACACTGCTTTGAGCTGTGTATCTTGACCATCCGTGGTAGCCACTGACACGACTTCTGGCCTATCTGTTCTTGGTCCACTGTCCCCAGTGCTCGCACCTGAAGAGACCTGAAAATTCTGGAAAAGAAAGTCCAGCCTTCGATCAGATTTTCCATCCTTAGTGACAGTTTTGGGCACATAATGCTTTCTTTTACAGAGATATTTTGGCAAATAATAGATGGTGAGCACTTTGCACTGGTTGATGATTCACATGTAATTAGAAAAACAGCATTTGACAGCAAAAGAAATGGCACAGCGAAGAATGGTATCATACGACAGCAACTAATTCTCGCATAAGAGTAAATTCTGAAAATCATACCAACTCTTACTGAACTACAACAAATCACTTTTAAGTACAAAATTTCAAAGAACCACACTTACTCTTGCAAATTATTTCAGGAACCCAAACTTCCATCCATTTCCAGTAGTCCTGACAGATAGGGCTCAGTGGCTCACTATGCAGAGACACAATCCTTGCTAACCCCATTTGCCGATGTGGAATCAGATGCCACACAGGCCTGGCCAATACAAGGTGAGTCATGGATCTTATCTCACATTAACAGCCCACCTCTGCTGTGCCACGTTAGTCTTCAACATGAAAAATAGCTGGCACGTGGCACGTGGCATCTGTTCCACGGCAGGAAACAAGGCTTGCAACGGTTATGTCTCTGTGTACCAGGCCCAACATATCAGGCCTATGAGAATAGCCGAAACTGAGTTTTATCGAACTGTTTTGCGAGAGTAAGAGTGGTCCTTTGAAAATATATCTTAGTAATGTGGTTCTGAGGTAGTATAGCAAGTGTTTGTGTAGTTCACAAAATGTACTCTATTCACAAAGTAAAGAAATGGAATAACAAATATGATTGGTCACAATAAACTTTTCATTTCAGTAGTCAGTATACTGCAGTACTTCTAATTAAGAAAATCACATCTCAAGAAAACAGATTCCTGTAAATTATGTGTGCACTGTGCAATATGACTATCAGCATATAGGCATAAGATCTCAATCTCAGCACCAACGTGCTCAATCCAGAAGCACTGACATGAAGAACTAAGATGATATGCACATTTTCTCTTAGGTGGCATAAGGTGCATCTCTTGAACTGTAAATGTTCAAGTTTAGTCACAATACCTTGTCGGCTGATGAAGCATCAACTGGAATTGCCAATTGTGAGGTTGAAGGACTGTCACATCTCGTCACATTAGCACCTGGAAGATCAGAAGGCTTATTTGTGCTTTGATTCTTCTGGTAAGTACGATGGGAGGGGACAATAGCTGGACTTCCAGAAGGGACAGTCTGCGAAGCAGTCTGAGAAACCGTTGTATTTCCAGACATTTGAGGTCTATCTTTTATCCTAGTATTAGCAGGCCTACTAGCAACAGATGAGCCAGTACTGAATGTAGGATGCTCCAAAGAAACAGTTGAGCTCATATCTGTGGTGGGCTGGATGAATACTGGGAAGTAACCAGACGGCGAGCCAGGAGGCTGATATGGACTAGCGAAATATTGTTGACTTCCTGCAACTGTGACATCAACTCCCATGACCATACCAGGCATATATGTGTACTGATCTTGGGAAGAATAGGAGTATCCATAGCCAGGTGTGTAATATACATAAGGGAGATTGTCATTCTGCACAACCAGAAATATAGAATCGTCACGAATACACACAACAATATTATATATATATAGTTATACACATGTTCTAGTTACAGTATCAACCAGAGTGTTGCATATGCACTTACGGACAGTTGGAGATATTGACCATCTAACCCCCAAACATTAGTGTTTTCACTCCATCCAACGGGTGGTTCAAATCCTATCCAAAATGAAACAGAAAAGTTATGCACCATACTCACCAAAATAAATAGACATAAAAGGAGTCAAAAGGAGCTAGAGGAACACATACCTGCATAGTAAGCATATCCGTTTGTAGCTGGATAAGAAAGACCCTGGTCATATATGTATTCTGCCGACAACCCATTACTTGTGTTATACTCAACTCTAGCAGGGAGAGATGCAGAACCCATGGCAGCATTTGTACCAAAGCCAGGCATCTGAAACCACAGAAACACGGCCACTAAATAGGGGACTAACAATATCTAAATACTCATAAGGTACAAGAATTTCAGTCAAAATATATTGTTTCCATGCAAATAACTTGTATTGCCTTCTTTATTGGTGGGAAATACAAATCTAACTGTGAACTGTATCAAAAGTATAAACTAAACTGGATAAAACACAACAATTGCAGTCTTACTGCAGATGGTAACAGCACGTAGCCTAAAATTATATATGTGCATCAAAAGGCATATTCAAAATTACTACAGACAGTTGTTCTCACTAGAAGATTTATGATTACCATGGATGTCCCTAACTCAAACTTTTCCCTTTTTGGATCAGAAGTACCAAGATTTTTTTGACAGTATGGAAAATACCTGTGGAAAACCTGAAAAGGTAAATAAAGGATTGAGTTCCACTATATTTGATTGAAATAAAGACAAACTGAAACTAAACAAGCATGTAAAAATAAGTTTCATGGTAAGGGAGGACATGAGTGGTTCATGTCATTCAACATGCTCCAGCAAACTGATTCAGGGTAAAATTAAAGAACACTGAGGCTAACTAGCAAAAGAAAACCCGCAGAATGCCCCCATGTCCCAAACACATGTAACAGGACAAATACTCGATGTTCTTGAGTCGTGAGGTTGAGAGATAAAGGGATCCAAACCAACAAACAGTATTGATTCTTGTACAAGAATCAAAGCAACAATAAAGACCTAAACCAACAACACAGATCAAGCATAAATTCTTTACAGAGCCAACTGCACAAGTCCGCGACTTACTAGCTAATCCTAGTCCTAGAAAACAAATACTACAAAGCTGGAGACTATATTCCAAAAAAAAGAGCACCTTCCAGCATAACAGTCTCAGCGCTTACGTGCCACAGGGCAATTTAAGCACAGATTCTTGATGGAACAAATTCCATGCAATCAGGACCAACATACTAACGATGGGCCAAAGAAAAAAAGAAAAACTACGGATTCTAGCACCCGTGTCGATATGTGGATGCTTGAAGAAGGGAGAATATTGATAAATCATGGTATCACCACTAACCTTTCCCTACACTTACAGCAAGCTTGGGTTATCTTCCGGACAATTTAAGCGGCGATTTTCTTTTCGTATATCGCTGCAGATCAACCAGAAAACTTCAGCAAACATTGCGGCCGAGTGTGCAAAGTGCAAATAGGTGACTTAAATCGTGACACCAAAAGTGCTAACAGACCCTTAGAATGTAACCCAGTCAGTTGAGAGATCAAAAATCTACATGTACTCCAATTTACTAAAACTATGTGCATAAGTTTCATGTTGAAATATGTTTGTGATACAATTTGGTTTCAACTTCAGAGCTTAAAGGGTGGTCTGATATTCCATAGACTACCTCGTTAAAAAAAAGGAAAATTTTAAGAATGGGTTGGAACTGATATGTCGGCAAAAGTGCACAAAAAAAAATCAGTAATCAGTACTAGCAGGCAAGTAGGCAACTCTAGCACTAAATTGTTTCAGCTGACAGCAACTTGGTACCATTCAGCACACCATATATCCACCCAAAATGTAACCAAGCAGATTGCACCAAACCTCAAAGAATTGAACTCCGCTAAAGCAGGAAGCAAGCAGGCCTCCACCCAACCTGGGAATTCCACCACAGATGCTTCTAGCGCAAATTTTATGCCCGTAAGAGGGGCAATTACAGGTACCTAAGATGCAGTTAACAACGAGAATCACCACTTCTAGAGCAAAAATACCAATTCCAGCGAAACAACACCCAATTCCGGTTAGACACGCCAAAAGTGGGAGATGCGAACCAACCACCACCATATCCACGCATGCCCCCCAAAAAACCCAGACCGTATCCATGGGACACCCAAGCGCAGTTTATATTGAGATAAACCCCGAAACGGCATGGCTTTCGCGCGGCACGCAGACAGGGACGAAAAGGAATACCTAAAACCCCCAGAGAGAAAACGGCGGAGCCAATCAATCAAGCGGCGAGCAGGCTCCAGGAGGCGGCGGCGGCGGCGGCCGAGACCCCAGCCATGTGGGCGCGGGGCGGGGCGAGGCGAGGTGAGGAATCCAGGCTCCCACGCAGCGACGCTAGCAGACGGAGGGAGCAAGCATGGTGGCGCAGAGGTTGGGTAGGCGTGGGGGAGGAGCGGAGGGGGAGGCGCGGTCCGCGAGGAAGAGGAGAGAAAAGGCGAAGGGGGAAAAGAAGAGGAGAGCGAAATAGCAAAAAATAAAAATAAAATCTGGGATGAGATGATGGTAGCGAGATGAGGTGGCCGGCTTGTGTTGTGACGCGGCCAGATGGGCGTCGCGTAGCACGGGGATTCGGCACTTTTTCTCCTGTGGCTCTGAGCGCTTCCTTTCTTGGTGAGAAAGAAAGAAGCAAAAGGCCATTTTCGGTTCACGATCACGGGGCAGTTGTGGCGTTTTACCAAGTCTATGCTTGTACAGTACGAAAATGAAATCGTCATATTTTTAGTACTTTGGGTGCGAATGTTAAAAATTGTTTGTTCACGGTTCCATTTCGTTGTTTCGTTGAGAGATAATTAGGTGGCATGGAATGCTTTCCTTGTGTGTCTGCGGTGGAGATGGTGCCACGTAGGAGGCTAGATGGTGAAGCCTTTCTTTCGTGGTTAGCAGTATGTCCGTGTGATCACATGACCATGATTGTAACATCTCAAAGTTTTAGGTTAGAAAAGAAGGAGTGAAATGCATCAGCAGTCCTGAAACTTTTTGTCTATGTTTAAAACGGTCTTCAAACACAGAAAACGCATCAAAACAGTCTTGAAACTTATATGGATGTCCATATACGGTCCTAAATACGTAGTGCAGTGACGTGGACTCGTTATCTATGTCTAAAACGGTCCTGAAACACAGAAAACGTCTCAAAACAGTCTTGGAACTTATATGGATGTCCATATAGGGTCCTAATTATGTAGCGCAGTGACGTGGCAATGACGGTGGACCCATGCCTCCTCAGTCCATGAAAAAATGCTAACACCTCGTGCAACTGTTTGTACGCTCTTTATTTTTTGGTTTAATTAGTATACAGTATGGATGCTCCTCAGCCGGTCTCCAGGATTTGGGGCCGATGCGATTTATAAAATGAGGTCTATTTTTTCATACTCAATAGCTAGTAAAACAAAACTATGTGCTTACTTAATAATCCTTTCGGTCCATAGTAATAACCTCAATTTTGCCTAGATACGAATGCATCTAGTCTAAATATTTAACTATATACGAATTTAGATAAAGTTGAGGTCATTAACATGGATGGACCGAACCTCATGTTCTACCGCCTAGTATTTCTTGAGACAAAGTTGTAGCTTCTAATCTCACCACCAGATTGACACATGTTCCTCTCATGACTCGTCTTGTCTCAAACAATTCAACATGACTAGACAAGTTGTGGTGGTCATACAATGACACGTGAACAAGATCGCCAATTGGGAGGCTCGTCGGACGAACAGGAAAATTGCTATCAAGAACAATGAAAACATATGGTTCAGTATCCAGTTCAGACAATCAGAATTGATGGATGATCGATCTGCTGCTTCCCGTATTTAATAGGATCTATTAAAATTTGAAATCTCGAGAATCAGACAACCGACATTAGAGCAGGGTACTACTAGTGAAAAGTAAACCAACGATAGTTCAATCTTCTGCTTGACTGCTTCACGCCCGTCGTCGCCTGATCTATGCTATAAGATATTGGCGAAATAATTAGGTGGGCTGATATTATATTTTGATATGATTTGTATCCTACAATTGCCACTATAAATAAATGTGCTCATTCTAACTTCCTTTCTTATTTTCCCATTATTTCTTATTTCCACCATTGCCACGTCACTGCACTATGTAATTAGGACCCTATATGGACATTCATATAAGTTCCAAGACTGTTTTGAGGCGTTTTCTGTGTTTTAGGACCGTTTTAGACATAGACAACGATTCCTCATCACTGCACTACGTATTTAGGACCGTATATGGACGTCCATATAAGTTTCAGGACTGTTTTGATGCATTTTCTGTGTTTGAGGACCGTTTTAGACATAGACAATGAGTTCCAGGACTGCCGATGCATTTCACTCGAAAAGAAGATACCACCAGTGTGTGTATTGTAGTTATACATAGAAAATCTGGGGGAAAAATACCGTTTGTTTGTATAAAATACAAAGTGATCGAGATTTGTCTTATTTTGATGACTGAGGTTTAGGTCATCAGGCGAGTGCTCTGGATCTCGACATGATCTTTGTTATTTTCTTGCTTTTGGGAGAAACAGTTTGAATTAATAATTCAAATATGAGTTCTTATAATTCAAATAATAAATGACTTTGAATTTGAATATTCAACAATTATAGAAAATTATATAAATAAGTAGATTACGATGATGAATAAAGAATAATATTCTTTATTACAAGTAAATGAGATGATATTTTGCAAGTCTCAATTAATGAGATAAAAATTACAAGATGGGAATAAAATATTTAATCTGTTACAATAATAATAAATTACATTATCTTTACAATTATCTAAATATGAAATAAAATTACAATAGAAATAATAAAATAAATCCTAAACTAAATCTTCACGTCTTCCTAATCTTGATTCCTACAAAAAGGAAAACAAAAAGACAGACCAATAAAAAGATAAAAGATAGGTTAGTGTAATTGGATTACTCTCAGAAAGACATACAGTTGATATGTCAGGTTCATCATCGAGTTGGATTAAGGGGCTACAATAGTATATGATCTTATCAAAAGGATTAGTCTCAGATTAGTGCATCACTGGTCTGGACCAAGTTTCACCATTTTTAGTAATAAGAATAGTCAAAACATCAGAAATTATTTGATCAATCGAGCACGATGTCTCGATTCTCACGCATAAAGGGGACGTGCGGTCAAAAATTACCGCTCACGCGTCATTATTACTAGAGCACAGGCACATCATGGCAATGTCCCATCGGCTCTTTTTTTGGAAACTGCGACACACCATCTTCGTAAGCATTGACGTCATGTGTGGCCATAGATGAAGAAATATTCGGATACGTACAAAAAACCTTTGTAATAATTTGTCAGGATTAAACTTTGAGTCCATGTCCAGATGCAAGTATCCGAACATAGTCTCGGGCCTACTCACATCGGGAGCGCTGACCTTGCACCCGATGTAATTTTTTAAAACAAAATTGGAATAAACAAGGGTTAAGTTGGGTATACTAAGTTGAAGACATTACTTTGAGCCTACGACTCGGGGTTATTCCCATCGGGAGCGCTGGCTGCGCACCGGTAGAAAAATACTCTGACAGATGACAAAACAAGACAAGACCCGAAGTAGAAAAACTCTTTGGATGAATATTACCCCAGCGCGTTGAAAGCGCACCTGGTAAAGAAAAAACTATAAGCATTACATGGTTGTATCCTCAAACGGTTATTCCTATCAAGAGCTCCTATATCCCTCCCAATAAAATATAGATGATAACTTCAGCAATTCCAGCAGTCAAACAAGGCAGTCGATAAATTTTTAAAAATTCTCAGACCACGCCCACCGCGATAATATGTCTGAATGTCGTGTCCACGACATGAAGGTAAGACCCTAGGATCTGTCCTGTGTGGCCTGGTAACCGCACACGAATACGCTCTGCCAGTAAATTATCTTTATCCATAATATGATTAAAAATTCCGACAGATGCGTTGGGTACCCGTAATAAAAGCACTAGAATTCAGTATTTGATAAGACCTCAGCGGCCCGAACTGAATTACGCCAGCAAATACCGAGTTTAACCCCGGGGGCTTGAGTTTGATGTAGGTTCGCAGTGTTTTTGACCAGGAGCAATTAACTGATCCCAATCTGTTGGATGTATCAGACCTGATATACCAAATCCCTACGACAATCAATATAAAGAGTATTAAAATGTTTACTTATAAGAATCTTCGACTTGCAGCTAAAAATATCTTTGAAACTCAACCTGAATCTATGATTCGGATGGAGTCTCGGGGCTACTGACATGGACATGACCAATCGGGTCCCTGTGATTTACTACCATAAGCATACAAAGGGTTGCGGCCCACAGAGCCCGTGAAGAGTAAAAGGAAAGTCCAGAAATCATCAGACGAATAGAAGCTATCTGGCAAACAAGAAAGAAGTAGAAATTGACATTGTACTATTGTTGTGATTGTAACTTGTAACCTATCTGTATAGGGCTTTGGAACCCGAGAATTACAGTGTGGCTCCTGGGTGCCACACACCACCATAACTGGAAAATTTTAAAAAAAATTAAAAAATTCTAATTTTTTTTGAAATCAAAGATGACCAGGTATCGTACTTGTATAAAAATATTTTCCTAGGAATTACTTCTATTGTGACCTAGGTAAAAAAAACTCGAAACGCCCCATGACTATGTACTATTAACTTGTGATACGTCATATTTTTGTTTTTTTTCCTGAAGACCAAGCAAATAGTTTCCTTTTCAAATATTTTTTTAGGAGTACAATATCTGATCATCTTTGATTTAAAAAAGTTAGATTTTTTAAACCTTTTTATAATTATTTTTTAATTTTTCCAGTTATGGGGGTGTGAGGCACCCGAGAGCCAAAAGTCCGTGTTATTTGGAATCCAGCCTATTATATAAAGGCTAGCAGGAGCCAACGGAGAGGTACCAAAGCTTTGAGTAATTTGTAATCATAGTTTCTACAGCAATCAGACTATTTTGACTTCTTATTTGTCTTATCAGCCGACGAAATCTCCAACTTTTTCTTATTCACAAAATCCTAAGTTCATAGCCATGGGTATTGTCGAGGTTACCCCTCGTCACCGGATGTCCCACATATGCTAGCATGGCCTATGGCCTGTTGGACGGCCCAGTTAGAGAAATCTAGAAGGGAGATCCATGTTTGGATAAATAGGGAGGCTATGGTACCGACGTAGACGAAGCCAGAGCCTTAGAGTACAAGACACGAAGACTAGTTTGTGCTTGTGTAGGACTCTGTAACATGTCTGGTATGGACTCCACCCTGTAACCCTAGGTTCTGGTACCTTTATAAGTTGGACCTGCAGGAGCCTTTAGCGCACAACACACCACCGCATAACGAACCATACAATCCCTATAACCCGGTGTATTGCCATCATAGTGATCGGAAGCAAGAGTAGGATTCCGCCATCTTCATGGGATCTGAACCTGGGTAAGGTGTGTTACCTCGTACCCACCAACTCACCGCTTTACCCCATCTCTCTCTAAACACGCTTTGAGGAATCCCTATGGCATACTCGTCGATAATACCACGACACACGTCCAAGCTTGATGGGAGCACAAGACACTCCATTGAGAATAAATCGAGAAGATGATGTTGAGATTATGGCCCATACCCAATCAATGAATCTTGTAGGGAAGCCATAGTGATGGTGGAGATCCATAAGGTAGTCCCATCTCACTGAGTCAAAAGCCTTCTTTATATCAAGCTTGAAGAGAAGATAGTGAGTTTTTCGCGGTGGAGCTTCCTTGCAAGGTTACTCACGTACATGAAGTTATTGTGGATACTTATTTTCTTGATGAAGGCGCTTTGTGCATTTAACACAAGTGAGTCCATGAGAGGGGCTAGATGAGAAGTCATCATTTTGCAATGTATTTGGAGATGTCATGAATGAGACTTATGGGCCTAAAATCTGAAATGTCTTCGTTGGGAACCCCAAGAGGAAGGTATGATGAGCATAGCAGCAAGTCTTCCCTCAATTATGAAACCAAGGTTATCGAACTAGTAGGAGTAAGAAAACAACTCCAAGGTGTTGCTAACAGCTTGGAATCCTGCACAACACAACCACATGACTTTGTGTCAACACCCGGATTTTTAATCCCAGATACCCGTTATGCCATACCTCGCAATCCCAGGATTACCATTTTTGCGAGACATAACGGATTGGATATCATAGTACATCATCCATTACAAACCATACATAAGGTCTTACACAAATAAGGATCTCATGATCCAGTCTTAATACAACAAGCAGCGGAATAAATATAAAGCGTAGCAGTGGGGTCCATCTTCAGGGGCACAGGCAATGCTGACGAAGGCAGATAGTCCTAGTTATCATAGCCGTCCTGCTGGCCATCATCTTGATAGTCTCCTTCATAGTCTGGCCATGAGAATAGCCAGGGACAAAAGCCATGAGTACTCTTTAAGTACTCGCAAACTACCACTAACAAGTAGTATAGTGCTAAGTTGAAGTGCTAAATCTAAGTTTAACTATAAAGTTAAGTTTGAAACCTAAGTTGAGTTCAGAAGCAAAGAAAGATAAAATAAAGTTCTAGAATCACTTAAGTGGGGAAGCTATTATCATAAACACAACCCTGTTGTGGTCAAGTCAAGATTCATCATTCATTTCATAAGTTGTTTTTAAAACATCTGACAATGAAACAGTATGGCCATTCCAACTGTCCATAATCGCGGAAGCGGCTATTCGAATAGTTTGACACTCTGTAGAGGTGGTACACTTTCACCACAAGATTCGATACATCTGTCAGGGATAACCCTGAATCATCATACTTAGTATGCAGATAATCAAACATAACGTTTCCTTTAGACACCCTAGTATAAGCACCTCTCCTATGAGCATGGCCTCCCAACCATGACCATCAGTCATCTTGGGCACTGCATAGGTGGACAACATTGAGAGGTAGCCTCAGCTCAAACCTCTCCCGCGAGGGAACTAATACTAATGCATATAAACTTCCGACTAAGCCTTACCCAATTCAGGTAGTGTGGTTGTACGGTAAATTTGGAATGGTATCGCATCTGAATCCAACCATCAGTTTTATAAAAGGGCTAAGGCTCATGCCTCAACATTTTCATCATCATAAACCATTTGTGTTTCTCAACACATGTCAAAACATCTCAATAGAATGACTCATCATTCCAAGGTTTTCATAATTCATTTTCACCAATTGTTCCCATCTAAAGTGACTCAAGTTTTGATCTACTCTAAACTACTCAGTTAAGAGTGTTCACTAAGGTGTAAAGATGATGGGTTCAATCTCATGCCATAGAATGACATCTAAAGCTTATCTAAATAGGTCAAGTTTTATACTCTTTATGCTACCTTCAAAACAAATAAGGGACTTTGGGTAAAGTAAAGGAAGTAAAGCTTGGGAAGTAATACTTGGGGTAGTAATATTCAAAGTGGTGTGACCAAAGCATGCCTAAGGCATCTTTGTTCATTCATCTAGCTTAATTCTAGCTTGCTAACAATAGCTTGCCTTGGTTGGTGGAGTGGTTGAAGTTTTCTTCTTCTTCTTCTTCTTGGTAGCACTCCTCCTCCTCGTAAGCTTGGTCGGTACTATCTTCTATAAATACATACGGAGTACACAATCACCAAACAATACTTAACTAGTTTACTTAGTACTCTAAGGCACACAATTGATGATCTATTATCATCACAAGCATCACAAGTTTTATTCAATAGTTTCCTCCTTTTTATTTTAGAAAAGTAATTTCTACTGATTGAAAAATTAACTAAGATTTAATATTCACCACTTAGAATATGGGATCATGTGGACACATGTCATCACCACATATTCTAACATGTGGGAATGTAGTTTAAGGGTTGGATCATAACTATTTTGGTTTAAGTTCCTTATTTAATGATTTAAAGTGACTAGAAATGCCTATATAGCATTAGTTTGGTACTAGTCCAAAGTCACTGCATGTAAATCCTAATATTATTACATATTCAGATAGGTATGATGAAATGTGATTTTTGAGAGTTGGAATCAACTCAAAATCTAACTTGGTTGATTTTATAAAAATGTTGCAAGGTGCAAATGCTTCTGTTTTATTATTTTTACTAGGAGAGATCTATAACTCTAAATGAATTAAATCCAACGGGCTTGGATAGATCTTTTCAGTATTTTTCCAACAAAATTGTAATCACTTCATTTAGATTTGTAAATCTCTTTGAATTGAATTTTGAACTAAGGGACAGAACTAAGTTTAAACTAAAAAGAAAAATTCTAATTCAAACTAACTAGGTCGCGCGGGAAACGCTAACGGGCTAGCCCAGTGTCACTCCGCAGCGCGGGGCTCAGCTGACAGGGGGTCCACCAGTCAGTGGCTCATAACGCGCGAAGCGGTACGGGGCAATGTGGGGCGTTGGATTAGAACTAAGATCTACGGCTGGGGATCGTCGTCGACGAAGGACCTGTTGCCGGCGAGCTCTAACCCTAGCGGCTCAGTGGGGGTGCATAGGGGGCGTACCAGGGCTCCAGCGACGACGGCGAGGCGGGCAAACGGTATGGTGGTCGACGGCGAGCTCAAGGACGATCGAGGCAGCTCCGGGGGTGGCGATCGACGCGCGGTCTCCTGGCGGTGCTCTAGGACTTTAATGCAGGCTTAGGGGCGGTTGTATGCGGTCGGGCGGAGCTGGCGCTCTGAGCGGCAGAGGCAGCGGTTTTGACGGCGAGAAGTGGCTGTGAGGCGTTGGGCGGCGAACAGGCATGTCCGGCGTGCTCCCTGGGTCGTGGCAAAGCGGTGGGCGCGGGCTGCGGTCGAGCGGCGGCTTGTGCACGCGTGTTGGGCATGGCGCTCTGGCGCATGCTCGGCATGGCGCGGTGGCACTGGGCACGGGGTTTTCTCGGTGGTCCACGACTTGGTCTGGCTCGAGGAGGGGACAGTGGGCGGCGGTGAGGTGCTGGCTAGCTGCTAGACATGGAGAGAGAGGGGGAGGTGGTCTGCTGCGGCGGCGACCAAGTTGGCCAGCGAGGTGGGGCTCGGCTTGGCATGGCCATGCTACTAGGAGGTAGGGATGGGGTAGTTAGGTCCTAGTTAGATCACTAGGATACAATGGGAGCAAATGGGGGTCAAATGGGAGACAAGTTTGGCCAGAACACTATTTAACATAGTGAAATTTGTTTTGTTTGAATTTTGCCTGCCAAGTGTTTGATGAAATGGCCGCATGAACTTTACTTTTAAATTTTGGGTTCAAAAATTTTGAGTGAGCTCCACTAGTACTAGGTAGTCCCTGGTTGCAAGGGTTTTGAAAATTGAACTTGTTTGAGTGGTTTTTGAAATAGTGGGATCTTCCCATATGAAATACATTCAATTTTAAACTGTCATTTAAAATTAGTATTTGATTGTTTTTAGCAGATCACAAGGTGGGCCTTGGTACCTCATTATGTGTACTATCAAGGGGTGTAAAGATCCACAAATGTGTCTGTTAGGTTTTGAGTACTAGGAATAGCCAAAGTAGGTACGATAGTTAATTTGGCCAAAATGACCATTCACTTCAATTATTCATTTTGAGTTGTTTTTCTTTGGGAAAAGTTTGGGAATGATTTAGATGATGTTTATTTCACCTAAGGATCATTTTACAAGCAATGGATCACTTAATCATGGCAATTCAAATTAACTCCTAATTTACATGCACACACATATGAATGCTTTCATATTTTTGATTGGAAAAGTTTTTGTTAACCCTAATTTTGATGATTTGGATCTTAATAAGCTTGGATTAAAGTTTTGGGATGTTACAAACCTTCCCCCCTTAAACAAAAATCTCATCCCGAGATTTACAAAGAAAACTAGGAACTAAAGAGATCTGGGAACTCTATCCTAATGTAATCTTCGCGCTCCCAAGTGGCTTCCTCCTCGGTATGGTTGCTCCACTGAATCTTGAGAAATTTGATACTCCTGGTCCTGGTGGTTCGGTAAGCTTCTTCTTAGATACGGATAGGCACTTCACGATACGTCAGGTCCTTGTTGATATCCACAGCTCTGTGATCGATGTTCTTGAAAACTTTGGTCTTCTCCGGCACTTCTAGGCATTTGCGAAGTAATGAGATATGGAACACCTTGTGGATGGCTGACATCTCTTCAGTCAGTTCCAGTTGATACGATACTTCTCCTCGACGGTTCAGAATCTTGAAAGGCCCGATATATCTGGGGGCTAACTTTCCTTTCAGACTAAAGCGTTGAGTTTCCTTCAATGGTGAAACCTTGAGATATACAAAATCTCTGACATTGAAAGTCAGGTCTCTCCTTCTCTTGTCAGCATAACTCTCCTGTCTAGATTGGGCGGTCTTGAGGTGCTCACGGACTTTGTGAACTTTCTCTTCGGCTTCTCGGAGAATGTCGGGTCCAAAGATCTAACTCTCTCCTACTTGCGACCAATTCAAAGGGGTACGACACTTCCTTCCGTATAGGAACTCAAATGGTGCCATTTGCAAACTAGCTTGATAACTATTGTTATATGAGAATTCTGTGAAAGGCAGGCAGTCTTCCCATTTTGATCCATATTCCAACACACAAGCTCTAAGCATATCCTCTAAGATCTGGTTGACTCTCTCAGTCTGTCCATCTGTTTGCGGGTGATACGCGGTGCTGAAGTTCAACTTGGTTCCCAATCCTTCCTGAACTTTCTGCCAAAATCTCGAGGTAAACTGGGTTCCTCGATCTGATACTATGGTCTTGGGGGTTCGATGCAGACTAACAATCCTAGCAATGCACAGTTCTGCTAGCTTCGCACTCTGGTAGGTAGTCTTGACAGGTATGAAGTGGGCTACCTTGGACAGTCTATCAACTATGACCCATATTGAGTCATTTCCCCTACTAGAAGTAGGCAAACCGGTGATAAAGTCCATTCCGGCGGAATCCCATTTCCATTCCAGAATCAGCAATGGTTGCAACAATCCTGCAGGTCTCTGATGTTCTGCTTTGACTCTTTGACAGATGTCACACTTGGCGATGTAGCTTCCGATTTCTCTCTTCATCTTGTGCCACCAAAATTGCTCTTTCAAATCCTGATACATCTTCGTTCCTCCGGGGTGGATAGAATAAAGAGTATCATGAGCTTCCTTCATGATAACTTGCTTCAGTTCCGAATCTGCTGGCACACAGATACGTCCTTTGTACCACAATACTCCTTCTTCGTCTTTCGTGAATCCAGGTACCTTTCCTATACCAATACAACGTTTGATACCTCGATACTTTCATTCCCCTTCTGGGCTTCCTTGATTTGGCTAATCAAAGTGGTTGAAGTTCAATGCTAGCTAAGAATCCTTTGCTAACCAATTCAGTCCTGAACTGACCAACTCCTCATACAAACTTGGTTGCTTCTCCTTGATCATGGTGTTCAGCCTACACGGCAATCTGCTAAGAGCATCTGCTACCACATTGACTTTGCCGGGGTGATAGTGAATGTCAAGGTCATAATCCTTGATTAACTCTATCCATCTCCTTTGCCTCATATTCAGCTCCTGATGAGTGAAAATATACTTCAAGCTCTTATGATCCGAGTAAATCTCACAGTGATTACCCATCAGATAATGACGCCATGTCTTCAATGCTAGCACTACGACTGCTAATTCAAGATCATGGGTCGGATAGTTCTGCTCATGCTGCTTCAGTTGTCGAGACAGATAAGCGATGACTTTTTCTTCTTGCATCAATACACATCCGAGACCAATCTTGGATGCATCACAATATACATCAAATGGCTTCTTGATATCTGGCATGATCAATATTGCGGCTGATATCAATCTCTTCTTTAGCTCCTGGAAACTGGCTTCACACTTGTCTGTCCATTCAAACTTCTTGTCCTTCAACAATTGGGTCATGGGTCTGGCGATGCTCGAGAATCCTTCGACGAACTTGCGATAGTATCCCGCTAATCCGAGAAATGCACGGACTTGGGTTTGAGTTGTTGGGGCTTCCCATTCTTCGACATCTTTGATCTTGGCGGGATCAACAGAGACTCCTCCGGCAGACACAATATGTCCTAGGAATCCTACTTATTTCAGCCAAAACTCACACTTGCTGAACTTGGCATACAACCGATGCTCTCTCAGGGTTTCTAGGATGATTCTCAAATGTTGCTCATGCTCTTCTTCTGACTTGGAGTAGATAAGGATGTCATCGATAAATACAACTACAAACTTATCTAGGAAATTCATAAAGATCTTATTCATGAGGTTCATGAAATAAGCAGGGGCATTGGTTAATCCAAAAGACATAACCACATACTCATATAAACCATAGCGAGTAGTAAAGGCGGTCTTCGGAATATCCGTTGCACGAATCTTAAGTTGGTGATAACCAGTCCTAAGATCAGTCTTTGAGAATACCTGGGCTCCAGTCAATTGATCAAATAGATCCTCTATCTTTGGCAAGGGGTACTTGTTCTTAATGGTGACATCATTCAACTTTGTGTAATCTGTACACAGACGATTGCCTCCATCTTTCTTGTCGACGAATAACACTGGTGATCTCCATGGCGATGTGCTTGGCTGAATCAAGCCTGTTGCTAACATGGCATCTAACTGCTTCTTCAACTCAACTAACTCTGAGGGGTTCATGCTATAGGGTCTCTGGGCTATGGGTCCGGTTCCGGGGATTAGTCCGATAATGAACTCAATATCTCTATCCGGGGGCATACCTGGCAATTCATCTAGGAATACGTCGGGGTATTCACAGACTACTCTAACCTGGTCTATGGTGGGTAGGGCTAGACTCTTGTTGCACTTGAATTGACGGGGTAAGGTTTCAGAGATATGTTCTACTGTTACTCCAGAACTACTGGTCATGGTGATGGCTTTCTTAGCACAGTCTATCAGTCCTTTATGCCTTGACATCCAGTCCATACCTAGTACTACTTCCAATCCTTTGGTTCCAAGTACTATTAGGTTGGCATAAAAATCTATCCCATGTATTCTGATAGGCACAGCTTTGCAAATTTTTCTAGCTTTTGTAGTTGAACCGGGGATTTGAACTATCATGACATGCTTCAGGTTGGTTGGGTGAATCTTACTAGTGCATGCAAATTCTTCGATGACAAATGAATGCGATTCTCCCGAATCAAACAATACTCTTACTAAAACTGAGTTGACAGAAACATACCCAGCACTACATCTAGAGCTTCTTGGGCTTCTTCTGCGTTCATGTGGAAGAGACGACCGTTGCGGTTGTGAGGGTTCCCTGGGGCAAACCTTCTTCCTGATTGAACACGACGCTGCTGTTGAGCTGGGGCATTCACAGTGGCATTGGCGGTAGTCTTCTTGGGACACTCATTGGAGTAGTGACCCTTCACTCCACACTCGAAACAAGTGATCTGGGACTTGTCCTTGGCTGTGACAGGCACAACATTGCTGCCAGTTCTGGGTGTAGTGTTGTTGTTGTTGTTGTTGTTGTTGCTCTTGGGAGGTGCACGATTGAAATTGTTGGCGTTGCCGGAGTTGTGATGGTTTCCTCCGGACTTCACATTGCCTCCGCTACGGTTGGGGTAGCTTGGGCGAGACATTGGGGGTCGGTTGTTCCTTGGTGCATATCCTGGTGAGGGGTTGGATGGTACTTCTGGTGACTGCTGGATCCTGATTGCTGCATCATACGATGTTTTCGGTTGTCGTTTTCCTGATTAATCTTCCCTTCCATCTGAATGGCAGAATCGACTAGCTCTTCAAGATCCTGAAAACGGATGTTGACGAGGACAGTCTGCATCTCATCATGCAGTCCGTTCAGGAATATCTCCTTCTTCTTGGCCTCTGTGTTGATCTCATCAGGTGCATATCTGGCAAGTGATAAGAATCTATCACGGTACTCCACCACAGTCATTCTTCCTTGCTTCAATTCGCGGAACTCATCTCTCATTCGGTTGACTAGACCCTGCGGCACATGGGTGCGGCTGAACTTGACTTTGAATGCTTCCCATGTCATAACCTGACCATGGTTCATATTGCGGATACTAGTCCACCAAGCTCTTGCATCTCCCGCCAGATAGTGGGTGGCGAAGAGAACTTTCTCGTTTTCATCAACTCCTGTAACTTCTAGGTTGTTTTCCATCGTTTGCAACCAGTCATCAGCATCTAATGGGTTTTCAGATTGGTTGAAGATTGGGGGATTGGTATTCTGAATTTTTTTGAGTTTGGATCCATGGTGATCCTGATTTCCATGCCCTTGGTTGTTGAGAGCCATCTGGGCGATCTGCTGTAGTGTTGCTAAGTTGGCTTGGCGTTCTGCGCTGCTTGCTTCTCTGTCTGCGATGATATTCTGCAAGATCTGCAGCATTGGGTCCTGTGACGAATTGCTCCCTCCTTGGTTTCCACGAGTCATCTAAGGATTGAGATAGATATAGGGGTAAGAGGGAAATTCTAAGGTTCATGGTTTTAGTTTCAAAGCTAAAACTTTGAGTTAGACTCAGGTTTTTCAACTAACTCCATTTCATTCATGCAAACAAACACACGATACAATACACACCACAACAAACAAAGGAAAACAGATGGTTTGAAGAACCATTCTACAAGCTACGATACAGTGGGACCGATACATCTCATGCTACGACAGTGCTCTAGTGCATCTACTCATCGTCGATGAAGTCGGAGTCCTCATCGTCAGTGTAGAAGTCCACAACATCCTCCTCCAGAAAGTCATCATCATTGCTAAGGTAAGAATCCATGTCTCCCTGGATGTCTTCACCCTCATCTTCTTCTTCCTTGGCGGCAAGCTGAGCTTCCTGCTCCTTGACGGTATTCTCGAGGTCGGCCACCTTCTTGCGAAGACAGGCGATGGTGCAATCCTTCTTGGCACGCTGGCGGCGAAGAGACTGGCGATACAGGACGAGCACTGCGAAAGTCCGGGCCTTCTGGTCGGCAATGGCACGGTTCTGGTTGGCTAACTCTCTGGCATTGTCCAGTTCCTGCTGTCTGTCGTGCAGCAAGAAGTCAAGATTCTCCACTTGACGCCTCAACTCTGGGTGACTTGGCATCTCCATCGGCATTCCCATGAAGTCACGTCTTGCATAGTGAGCAAAACGGGTTCCTTGGATTTTGTTGACGCTAAGGGCACATAGATGTGCGAGAGCTTCATGCATTGCCCTAGCTAATCCATCTAGCCAGTTGTTCTCTCTGACGGAGAACTGAATTCTCCCGGAAGTTGGTGCTTCGATGCTTCCTCTAAGATCAGCGGTGACTAGCCACTGTAGGTCTCCTCCTGGGGGTCCTGGAAGTTGAGCTCCAAGAAACTCCGGATGCGGGCGTCCCAATAACTCTGATAGTGAATACAGATCCCTCTCGAAGATCAGCTAACCTCCGTTTCCCAATTGGTAAAACTTGTTGAACTGAGTCTCCATCTACAAGAATTAAGGATGAGGAAATTAGTGAAGTGATCAAGTGTATCAAATTTTAAGTAGTAATGTAAGAATTTGATGAACATGAATTTTTGAGAAAGCAAGCATTCCCAAGGATAAGAGAGGAGATAGCTTTTCATAAATACTCACTTTGGTTTTGAAACTAAGTTTTTGTTCGGACGTCCATTCTAACTAGGGTCTCCTATGGTCAGGATGGCTCTGATACCAACTTGTCAACACCCGGATTTTTAATCCTAGATGCCCGTTATGCCATACCTCGCAATCCCAGGATTACCATTTTTGCGGGACATAACGGATTGGATATCATAGTACATCATCCATTACAAACCATACATAAGGTCTTACACAAATAAGGATCTCATGATCCAGTCTTAATACAACAAGTAGCAGAATAAATATAAAGCGTAGCGGTAGGGTCCATCTTTAGGGGCACAGGCAATGCTGACGAAGGCAGATAGTCCTAGTTATCATAGCCGTCCTGCTGGCCATCATCTTGATAGTCTCCTTCATAGTCTGGCCATGAGAATAGCCAGGGACAAAAGCCATGAGTACTCTTTAAGTACTCGCAAACTACCACTAACAAGTAGTATAGTGCTAAGTTGAAGTGCTAAATCTAAGTTTAACTATAAAGTTAAGTTTGAAACCTAAGCTGGGTTCAGAAGCAAAGAAAGATAAAATAAAGTTCTAGAATCACTTAAGTGGGGAAGCTATTATCATAAACACAACCCTGTTGTGGTCAAGTCAAGATTCATCATTCATTTCATAAGTTGTTTTTAAAACATCTGACAATGAAACAGTATGGCCATTCCAACTGTCCATAATCGCGGAAGCGGCTATTCGAATAGTTTGACACTCTGTAGAGGTGGTACACTTTCACCACAAGATTCGATACATCTGTCAGGGATAACCCTGAATCATCATACTTAATATGTAGATAATCAAACATAACGTATTGAGAGGTGATACTTATGTTATTTCATCTGTTTTTGCATGGTTGATGACTTTTGGAGCATGGACCGCTGCAGTCAGGATTCTGATGGAAAAGGTGATGTTTGGAGGCAAAATTCGCGAAGACCAGAAAATCCAGGAAAATATACGGAAAATTCTATTTTTCCAGAAGACTCAAGATGCCAGAAGATGGAGTGGAGGTGGGCCACAGGGGGCCCAAGATACCCCATGGCGCGGGCAAGCCTAGGCCACGCCAGGGAGTGGTGTGGCCACCCTGGTCCACTCCAGCCTCTCCCCTCTGGCGTATATCTTCCTCCCGAAACCCTAAGACTCGGGGAGTGACCACAGAAAGATTCCGCCGCCTCTGCGGGGTGGAAAACACCAAGAGAGAAAGATCTCTCCGGCAGACAGATTTCTGCCGAGGGAATTCCTTCCCGGAGAGGGGAGATCGTCGCCATCAACACCACCATCAAGCTGGACTTCATCGGGATCATCATCATCATCACCACCACCATCATCACCATCAGCACCCTCATCACCATCTCCATATTGCTGTAACAATTGCGTTGAATCTTGCATAGTTCATAGGGGAAACTTTCCCGGTGTTGATTACTCTTTGTAGTTGATGCTATTGAGTGAACCATTGAATTATTGTTTATGTTCAGATTGTTATACATCATTATTCCATCTCTGATCATGATCCATATGATGTCTTGTGAGTAGTTCGTTTTGTTCTTGAGGACATGGGAGAAGTCTTGTTGTTAGTAGTGGAGTTGCGTTGAGAAAGATTCAATAGATGTTATTTAAGTTGTGGTGTACTTCTTCTAGTGGTGTCATGTGAACGTCGACTACATGACACTTCACCTATATGGGCCTAGGGGAATGCATTGTGTATTTGGCTACTAATCATAGGGGTTGCCGGAGTGACAGAAACCTAAACCCCCGTTAGGAAACCATTGCACAAGGGACGTAAGGGTCTTAGAGTTTAAATTTGTGGTTAGGTTTTACCTTAATTACTTTCTTGTACTTACGGATGTTTGCAAGGGGGTTTAATCACAAGTATGTATTAAGTCTTGGATGGGACGGTACATTAGCACAGGTTCACCCACACAACACTTAGCAAGCTAGAGAAGATTAATCAGCTATATGAAGCGAAAGCACTTGACAGTCTTCCCATGTGTCCTCAAGAATGTTTGGTCATCTATAGAAATACAACCGGCTTGTCCTTTGATGCATAAAGGATTGGGCCACTTGCTGCATTCATTCTTATTGTCTTTTGTTTACTCGTGCTTTGTTTACTTGATTTATCGAAAACCCCTAAAAATCCGTTTGCTAAGTATTTGTAGAGAATTCCTGATCCATACCACTAGCCACCACCTTTTGCTCCTCGTTGGGTTCGACACTCTTACTTATCGAAAATACTGCGATACACCCCCTATACTTGTGGGTCATCAAGACTATTTTCTAGCGCCGTTGCCGGGGAGTGAAGCGCTATTGGAGAGTGGAAATGGTAAAGGAAACTTCTACTGTGAGTATTGTTTACTTCTGCTAGTTGCTTTATTTTCGTGATGGATAATTCGCTGAGTTTCTTATTTGGTAATGCTACTACCACTGCTAAGGTAGTAGATAAGCCACCAACTGCTGAGAAAGATGCTACAGCCTACAAGAATTATTGATCGTGTTATGGATAACTACTATGTTGGGGATGGAACTGTCCATCCCGGTGATCATTTACTCTTTATACACGAATTATGTGGGTTGTTCAAGTGTGCAAGTATTACTACAGATCAAGTTAAGAAGAAGTTATTCTCATTATCACTAAAAGAAAGAGCTGAGGAATGGTATAGGCTGCTGAAGAATGGTCAAGCTCTGGAATGGGAGGAAATAGTGCCTCTCTTTTATTCAAAGTTTTATCCTCCTAGTGAGATTCATAAAGATTGGAATCAAATATACAACTTTTGGCATCTTGATGGAGAGAGTACAGCTCAAGCTTGGGGGAGATTGCAGTTACTAATGCTCAAATGTCCCATTCATGAGCTCCCCAACAATATTATTATCAATAACTTTTATGCAAGGCTCCCTCTACATGACAAGGATTTATTAGATGCTTCTTGTGCTGGATCATTCACTCGCATGGAAGAAGAAGTTAAATGGGACCTTCTAGATCGTATTCAAGACAATGCTGAAGCTTGGGAGAATGACACAGGTAGAAAGTCAGGTATAAATTATGATTATGAATGCATTGAATCTTTTATGGGAACTGATGACTTTCAAAATATTAAAAATGCTTATGGTCTAGACTCTCAAGCTATTGCTTCTTATTTTAAGGCTTTTGCGTCCTATATTGAAGTGCCTAAAAAGAAGTGGAATAAGTATCATGAACCTTATAAAGATATTGCTAAGAGTGTTCCTGCAAGAAATACTGAAGTTTATACTGCTAATCATGTTTTACCTGAACCTTATATTGATAAAATGCCTTTTCTAGTTAAGGTAAAGGAACATTCTATGATAGCTAGTATGGTTGATGAAAGTATGAATAAAGCTGTTGAACCTGATAAACAAATGGTTGATGAACCTATAATAGCAAGTGTGAAAGACTTTGTCACTAAGTATGAGGAAGAGGGACACCATATCCTTTGTAAGGATACCTCTAATATTGTTTCACATAGTAGTGTTATGAGAGCTAGTATTCCTGTGTTTTCTGTTAGAATAAGTGATCATTGCTATGATGGTCCTTGTGATAGCTATATTGTTAAGTTTATGCATGATACTGAAAGTTATTATGAGAGAGGGAAAAGTGTTCTTATGCATCTCAATAATATCAAGTTTCCCCGTTTTATGCTGAAAGTTTTTATGCTGCACTTCTTTTGCCTTCTTATGCAAGTTTCCTTTGGTTTCAACAACTTCTTTGTTTACAAAATCCCCATGCATAGGAAGTGGGTTAGACTTAAATGTGTGTGTTTTTGCTTCTTAATGCTCTCTTTCACTTCAAATCATATCCCTATGAGAGCTTCTTCAAAATTATCATGCCCATCTTAATGGCTATAAAGAAAGAGCTTTACGGGAGACAACCCAATTTGTTTATGCTTTCAGTTTGTTTTTGTTTCTTTGAGTCTTGGAAGTTATTACTTCGGTAATAACCGCTCCTTATCCGTTTTGTTTGGTTTTTGTGTCAAGATCAACCTCTAATGAGAGAGAAGTAATATTTGGGGAAGTTGCTGTCCCGAAACAGATTTTTGTGCTTCACCGTAAAAATTCGTGAGAGATCTCTGTATGTCGGATTGAGCTGTAATTTTTTGTGCTTCTGCCCCAGGTTGTTATTTAACTTTCGTTAGTTTTGCACTTTTTTATTTGAGCAACAGAAGATTTTCGTAAAATTAGATCTTTACCTGCTGGTCTGTTTTGACAGATTTAGCCACTCTTGCATTTGCTTCTTTATTCGATTTCCTTTTTGAATTCTTTTTGGGTTTTCGGAAGGATTTGCTACAGTAGCTTTTGTTTTGATGGTTTTCAGTTGAAGTTGGACTCAAAAGATTTTATCACTTCACTTATATTAATGTTGCTAATGAGAATTATGTGAAAGAAATTTCTAGGAAGTGGAGATAATGGTGTAATAAGGAAGAGAAAGGTTTTATTACTCAAGTAATAAGTATATGAAGATGAAGATATCGATGGTATTCAAGTGATGACTCCGTAAGGATCCACTCAATACCAAATTTAGAAACCTGCAGAGTCTGTTTTCAAATAGGTAACAGTTCTGGTAAGAAAAGTTCCGTGAAAATACAATCCAACTATATTTTTGCAGTTTTCAGTCAATAAGGAAAGCTACAAAGCGAAAAAGGGACGGGAACGGAGCCAGGGTGGCCCACACCACCCCATGGCGCGGGTCCACCCCTGGCCTCGCCACCAGGTGGTGAGGCCACCCAGGACTCCGCCTCCGACTCGTTTTCTTCCAGTACCTTCCTTTTGATATGAAGCTTGGTAATATATAACCCCCCGGATCTCTCGAGGTTCGTATATCGTGTTTTCGTCGTATTTTTGTTTCGATCTGTTTCTGTCAGGACATACTCTTTGAGAGCTTAGAAGCACAATGGTGTCTGCCAAGGATAAAGGGAAGGAGCCCATGGAGGAAGACCTCCAAGACCCCGGGAAGGAGAAAGAGATCAAGAGTGAAGGTGAATAGGAGGAAAAACACACCGGCACTACCGTTGCAAGCATCGGAGTGGTGGCAAATCCAGCCATTGGAGGGAAGCCTCCTCATCACCGTTCAGATCCCTGGTCACTTCCTCCACGCACCAAGAATCCTTTCCACACTATTATCCATGAGCATTAATACCAGAATATGCCGAAGGAGAAATTACCCTCCAATTGGGATTTGCCTCGTTCTAGCCATACAGGAAAAGAAGACTTCAAGGAGGAAGAGTGGGGAAAGAATAGCAAGAGCTGGAATTCTCAACACGACATGATCATGAGCCGCATTGAGCAAAATTCACAGCTGATTCGCAATCTCACCTTCGAGATTGAGGACTTTGGGAAACTTATCAGAGAGCTCATCGAGAGGATACCACCACCACCAAAGGAGTAATTCGTCATCAGGTTTGGCATCCCCTTGGTTTGTTCCAAGATTGGGGGAGTGCCGCGTTATCACATCACTATCTTCTATCTTTTTACTTTATTAGTAGAGTCATATCATGAATAGAGGAGTTATTATGTAGTATGGTTTGCATTATGGAAGTGTCCCCTCTCTCGTTAGATTTGTATCCCTTGGTGTGATTTCCCATTATGGAGTACTAATGAGAAGTTCTATCATTCACTCTTTTGCATAGCTTATATTAGTTTTCAATTCGTGATTATATGATTGATCTTGTTGTTAGTATTGGTAGTACTTTGGGATCTTTGAGTTAATTTAGTTGGTTTTGGCAAACCTGGCTCGGTCAGTAGCAACACCCTTTTTGAAGAAAAAGATAGAAGTACTCGAGAGAAAAATAATTTCATCATCTTTCTTTCTTGATTTGCTCATAAGTTTAGTATTCTCTAGTTAAGATCGTTTGTGCTTCCAAGGAAGATTGCATGTTTGTCTTTATCACTTATATGTTTGTTTGTTTCCTTCAACTCTTGTACTTGCTACCCAGCCTTGCTAGCCAAAACCTGTAGTGAGAGGGAATTCTTCTCGTGCATCCACCTCATTTAAACCAAAACATTTGCCATTTGTGTCCACCATACCTACCTAGTAGCATTATTGCTATTCCAAGTAAATTCCTGTTTTGTCTACCTCCCAAATTAAACTTGTTATGCGAAAATTAGTGATTAAAGCTCTCATGAACTTGATGGCACACTTTACTTTCTTGCACTTAATAAACCTGAACCATTGTGAACTCTCCATGAAAGTTATATGCTTGCAAATTATAGGCTGGGGATTAGCAAAACCGTGCTGTCACGGGGAACGCTTTCAACACTTGTAAATATATACCCAGTTGATACCTTGCTCTTTTGTTTGCGGATGTCGTCGGTGTGAAATAAAAGGAGAGCTTGTAAGTCCATGGAGTTATGTATGTGTGTTAGAGAAACGCCTGGGTCACTGGTCTAATCCATGCTGACATGGTGGAAACCTGCAGCGTAACCATAATGATATCTATGAAGCATTCTTCTTATAAAAAAGAGAGAGATAGCTATTGAGAAAAAGAAAAAAAAAGAGATACTATGAAAAGAGGAAAGAGAGAAAAAAGTACCATTTTCCCATGGTAAATAAGAAGATTGCTGAGATACTCATTGTCTGCTTGCCTTGTCATTTTGATATGGGGATTCTTCCGTATCATCGGGCAAGGGGTACCCCGTTGGCGGTTCTTAATGATACGCACATACTTACGATGACAAGAACTTCCCGGTAACTAAAGTTGAGTAGCATGAGGAGCGGCCCTCGTACTCAAGGGACTTGGGATTTTCAGTTGATAGTCTGTCAAGCATATAACTCAGATTGGACCTCACTTTAACCTTAATCACCTAAAGATGCCTATGATAGGGGCAATGAGAGCTGAAAGCTAGTAAGTATCATAATTTTTGGGAGCTCTTTATGAGACTTGTAATCCCTGCTTCCCTCTTTAAAGGGCCTTTCTTTTACCTTGTAGTTGAGTCAGTAAATCTATTCCCTTCTATCTCAGCAAGTATTTTGAGTTGATGTGTTTCATTCATTCATATGATGATTTATTCAATCATGTTTCTTATGTTCCTTGTTTTGCACATTGCTCTTATCTTGAAGTCTACTACTTTGAAAGCTTTGATTGAAAAACCAGCTATTTGTGAACTCCAGCAAATTATCGACTATTCTTCGACCAAGAGCTAAGTTTGCCATTACCAATGATGTTTTCTTCTATGTATATTTATTGTGTTTTCTTTACTCATTGCAAGTTGAGTTGTATAATAGTGAGTTGTCTTCTACTATGATCTATGTATTTGATGAATGTGATGCTTCTTGTCCGTATTCTTTTATCGACTCTTCACTCCATAAACCCGAGGTCATGTTTATTAAGCTCAGTTTCGCTTGGGGACAAGCGAAGTCTAAGCTTGGTTGATACGTCCATTTTGCATCACTATTCTATGTCTTAATTCACTATTATTCATTGATATATTTCGTATTGAGAGGTGATACTTATGTTATTTCATCTGTTTTTGCATGGTTGATGACTTTTGGAGCATGGACCGTTGCAGTCAGGATTCTGATGGAAAAGGTGTTGTTTGGAGGCAAAATTCGCGAAGACCAGAAAATCCGGGAAAATATATAGAAAATTCTATATTTCCAGAAGACTCAAGATGCCAGAAGATGGAGTGGAGGTGGGCCACAGGGGGCCCACACCACCCCATGGCGCGGGCAAGCCCAGGCCGCGCCAGGGAGTGGTGTGGCCACCCTGTCTCACTACAGCCTCTCCCCTCTGGTGTATATCTTCCTCCCGAAACCCTAAGACTCGGGGAGCGACCACAGAAAGATTCCATCGCCTCTGCAGGGCGGAAAACACCGAGAGAGAAAGATCTCTCCGGCAGACAGATTTCTACCGGGGGAATTCCTTCCCGGAGAGGGGAGATCGTCGCCATCAACACCACCATCAAGCTGGACTTCATCGGGATCATCGTCATCATAACCACCACCATCATCACCATCAGCACCCTCATCACCATCTCCATATTGCTGCAACAATTGCGTTGAATCTTGCATAGTTCATAGGGGAAACTTTCCCGGTGTTGATTACTCTTTGTAGTTGATGCTATTGATTGAACCGTTGAATTATTGTTTATGTTCAGATTGTTATACATCATTATTCCATCTCTAATCATGATCCATATGATGTCTTGTGAGTAGTTCGTTTTGTTCTTCAGGACATGGCAGAAGTCTGGTTGTTAGTAGTGGAGTTGTGTTGAGAAAGATTTAATAGATTGTTATTTAAGTTGTGGTGTACTTCTTCTAGTGGTGTCATGTGAACATCGACTACATGACACTTCACCTATATGGGCCTAGGGGAATGCATTGTGTATTTGGCTACTAATTGTACGGGTTGCCGGAGTGACAGAACCTGAACCCCCGTTAGGAAACCATTGCACAAGGGACGTAAGGGTATTAGAGTTTATAGTTGTGGTTAGGTTTCTACCTTAATTATTTTCTTGTACTTACGGATGTTTGCAAGGGGTATAATCACAAGTATGTATTAGTCTTGGATGGGGCGGTACATTAGCACAGGTTCACCCACACAACACTTAGCAAGCTAAAGAAGATTAATCGACTATATGAAGCGAAAGCACTTGACAGTCTTCCCATGTGTCCTCGAGAACGTTTGGTCATCTATAGAAATACAACCGGCTTGTCCTTTGCTGCATAAAAGATTGGGCCACTTGCTGCATTCATTCTTACTGTCTTTTGTTTACTCGTACTTTGTTTACTTGCTTTATCGAAAACCCCTAAAAATCCGTTTGCTAAGTATTTGCAGGGAATTCCTGATCCATACCACTAGCCAGCACCTTCTTCTCCTTGTTGGGTTCGACACTCTTACTTATCAAAAATACTGCGATACACCCCCTATACTTGTGGGTCATCAGTGTGACCAAAGCATGCCTAAGGCATCTTTGCTCATTCATCTAGCTTAATTCTAGCTTGCTAACAATAGCTTGCCTTGGTTAGTATAGTGGTTGAAGTTTTCTTCTTCTTCTTGGTAGCACTCCTCCTCCTCGTAAGCTTGGTCGGTACTATCTTCTATAAATACATACGGAGTACACAATCACCAAACAATACTTAACTAGTTTACTTAGTACTCTAAGGCACACAATTGATGATCTATTATCATCACAAGCATCACAAGTTTTATTCAATAGTTTCCTCCTTTTATTTTAGAAAAGTAATTTCTACTCATTGAAAAATTAACTAAGATTTAATATTCACCACTTAGAATATGGGATCATGTGGACACATGTCATCACCACATATTCTAACATGTGGGAATGTAGTTTAAGGGTTGGATCATAACTATTTTGGTTTAAGTTCCTTATTTAATGATTTAAAGTGACTAGAAATGCCTATATAGCATTATTTTGGTACTAGTCCAAAGTCACTGCATGTAAATCCTAATATTATTACATATTCATATAGGTATGATGAAATGTGATTTTTGCGAGTTGGAATCAACTCAAAAGCTAACTTTGTTGATTTTATAAAAATGTTGCAAGGTGCAAATGCTTCTGTTTTATTATTTTTACTAGGATATATCTATAACTCTAAATGAATTAAATCCAACGGGCTTGGATAGATCTTTTCAGTAGCTTTCCAAAAAAATTGGAATCACTTTATTTGGATTTGTAAATCTCTCTGAATTGAATTTTGAACTAAGGGACAGAACTAAGTTTAAACTAAAAAGAAAAATTCTAAGTCAAACTAACTGGGTCGTGCGGGAAACGCTAACGGGCCGGCCCAGTGTCACTCCGTAGCGCGGGGCTTAGCTGACAGGGGGGTCCACCAGTCAGCGACTCATAATGCGCGAAGTGGTACGGGGCAATGTGGGGCGTTGGATTAGAACTAAGATCTACGGCTGGGGATCGTCGTCGATGACGGACCTGTCGTCGGCGAGCTCTAACCCTAGCGGCTCAGTGGGGGTGCATAGGGGGTGTACCAGGGCTGCAGCGACGATTGCGAGGCGGGCAAACGGTCTAGTGGTCGACGGTAAGCTCAGGGACGGTCGAGGCAGCTCCGGGGGTGGTCGCAATCAGCGACGCCCTTCTCCTCTAGAGGCGGCCTGCTCCGATACAATTCCGGAGAGCTGCTGCTCCCCGTGCTCCGACTAGAGGTGTGGGACGATAAGTGAGGTGAGGGGAGTGGAGTGGTGTGCTGCAAACGGCTGGGGGTGCCCTCCTTTTATAGGCTCGACGGCGAGACCGAGAGGGATGGGCAGGCGATGGTGGTGACATGGCTACGGGCTGCTAGCGGCATGGCTAAGGGTGGCGATCGACGCGCGGTCTCCTAGCGGTGCTCTAGGACTTTAATACGGGCTTAGGGGCGATGGTATGCGATCGGGCGGAGCTGGCGCTCTGAGCGGCAGAGGCGGCGGTTTCGACGGCGAGCGGTGGCTGTGAGGCGTTGGGCGGCGAACGGGCATGTCCGGCGTGCTCCCTGGGTCGTGGCAAAGCGGTGGGCGCGGGCTGCGGTCGAGCGGCGGCTTGTGCACGCATGTCGGTCATGGCGCTCTGGCGCGTGCTCGGCATGGCGCGGTGGCACTGGGCGCGGGGTTTTCTCGGTGGTCCACGACTTGGCCTGGCTCGGGGAGGGGACAGTGGGCGGCGGTGAGGTGCTGGCTAGCTGCTAGACATGGAGAGAGAGGGGGAGGTGGTCTGCTGCGGCGGCGACCAAGTTGGCCGGCGAGGTAGGGCTCGGCTTGGCATGGCCATGCTTCTAGGAGGTAGGGGATGGGGTAGTTAGGTCCTGGTTAGAGCATTAGGAGACAATGGGAGCAAATGAGGGTCAAACGTGAGACAAGTTTGGCCAGAACAGTATTTAAAATAGTGAAATTTGTTTTGTTTGAATTCTGCCTGCCAAGTGTTTGATGAAATGGCCACATGCACTTTACTTTTAAATTTTGGGTTCAAAAATTTTGAGTGAGCTCCACTAGTACTAGGTAGTCCCTGGTTGCAAGGGTTTTGAAAATTGAACTTGTTTGAGTGGTTTTTGAAATAGTGGGATCTTCCCATATGAAATAGATTCAATTTTAAACTGTCATTTAAAATTTAAACTGTCATTTAAAATTAGTATTTGATTGTTTTTAGCAGATCACAAGGTGGGCCTTGGTACCTCATTATGTGTACTAGCAAGTGGTGTAAAGATCCACAAATGTTTCTGTTAGGTTTTGAGTACTAGGAATAGCCAAAGTAGGTATGATAGTTAATTTGGCCAAAATGACCATTTACTTCAATTATTCATTTTGAGTTGTTTTTCTTTGGGAAAAGTTTGGGAATGATTTAGATGATGTTTATTTCACCTAAGGATCATTTTACAAGCAATGGATCACTTAATCATGGCAATTCAAATCAACTCCTAATTTACATGCACACACATATGAATGCTTTCATATTTTTGATTGGAAAAGTTTTTGTTAACCCTAATTTTGATGATTTGGATCTTAATAAGCTTGGATTAAGGTTTTGGGATGTTACACTTTGCCCCAACTTACAGTGAGGTTGTCAATCTCACTGGTTTTGCTGAAAACAAAGGTTTAAACGTATAGTGTGGAAGATAGTAATTGCTTGCAGAAAGTAAATAATAAACGGTAAACAGTAGATGGTATATCAATGGTAAAGGAATGGACTGGGGTCCACAGTTCACTAGAGGTGTTTCTCCTTAAGATAAATAGCATGTTGGGTGAACAAATTACAGCAGGACAATTGACGGATTGAGAAAGCATAACAATGCATATACTAGACATCTTGACTCCTGAGAGATTTGATTGGGCATTAAAATATAATACATAGACCGTAATCCAACTGCATCTATGACTAATAATCCACCTTCAGGTTATCATCCGAACCCCTTCCAGTATTAAGTTGCAAGCAACAGATAATTGCATTAAACAAAGTATGTAAAGTAGACAATACAATTGCCCCATGGACAAAGGATTGTTATTTTCTCCCTAGTAGCAACAGCACATCTACAACCTTAGAGATATCTGTCACTTCCCCAGATTACTAGAGGCATGAACCTACTATCGAGCATAAATACTCCCTCTTGGAGTTGCAAGCATCTACTTGGCCAAGATAGCTACTAACAACGGAGAGCATGCAAGATCACAAATAACATAGACATGATAGAATCAATAATCAATTTGACATAGTATCTCAATATCCATCGAATCCCCGCCAACACAACATATAGGATTACAAATAGATGATCTTGATCATGAACGGAGCTCACAAGATCTAAACATGATAGCACAAAGGAGGAGAACCAACCATGTAGCTACTATATGGACCCACAGTCCAAGGGTGAACTACTCACGCATCACTCCGAAGGCAGGCATGGTGATGAAGAAGGCCTCCAAGATGATCTCTCCCCTCCGACAGGGTGTCGGGAAGAGCTTCGGATCCCCCCGATCTAGGGAGGGTGATTGCGACGGCTACAGACTCTTTCATGGATTTCTGATCGGGTCTTTAGGGTTTCTGCATCAGGGTCCTTTTATAGGCGAAGAGGCGAGGTCGGTGGCGGACCGAGGGGCCCACACCACCTGGTGGCGCGCTTGGGGGGCCGCGCCACCCTAGGGTGTGGCCGCCTCGTGGCCCCTCTTCGGCTGCCCTTCGGACTCCGTGTTCCTTCTGGTAAAATATTGACTTTGGCTTTTGTCTCGTCCAATTCCGAGAATATTTCTTTACTAGCTTTTCTAAAACCAAAAACAGCAGAAAACAAGCAACTGGCACTGTGGCATCTTGTTAATAGGTTAGTTCCAGAAAATGTATAAAAATACCTCAAAGTGTGAACAAAACATAAGAAAGTTGATATAAAACAAGCATGGAGCATCAAAAATTATAGATACGTTTACGACGTATCAAGCATCCCCAAGCTTAACTCATGCTCGTCCTCGAGTAGGTAAGTGATAAAAAGAATAATTTTTGAGGTGACATGCACTATCACAATCTTGATCAAGGTATTTGTCAAGCATTGATAGCTGGGATCAAAGTACTCTAAACATGAACATGAAAGATAGAGTTCTAACAATAAGACATAGCAACTATGTTGTAACATGAAAAGGTACAAACAAAAGATTATGAATAACAATGCATTGAAAGACGTTTGTTTGTTTCACATATAGAAAACATAATAAAAGTGGTATTCAACTTGTCCCTCATAGTATAGAAAAACATAAATGCATAGGACACCTTCAAAGTTCATAAGGGTGACTAGATCCAAATAATTTAGGAACAAGCAATATCAAAGTTATGAATCAATCAACAAGTTTTGGGACAATGCACATTAAACTAAGAATGACCACTATGCTCTCTCAATTGGTGCATAAAGATAGAAGATGGAGACTCAACATAAAAGTAAAAAGAAAGGCCCTTCACAGTGGGAAGCAGGGATTTCAAGTTTCATAAAGAGCTTCCAAAAATTATGGTACTTACTAGCTTTCAGCTCTCATTGAACCTATCATAGGCATATTGAGGTGATTAAGGTTAAAGTGACACAAATATGAGGATATGCTTGACAAGTAATAAGTTGAAAATCTCATCCCCTTGCTTACGAGTACCGAACCTCATGCTACTCAACTTTAGTCACAAGTAAGTTCTTGTCATTGTAAGTACATGTGTATCATGGAGAACCGCCAATCGGGTACCCCTTGCCCCTTGACATAGGAGTTATCCCATATCAAAATGACAAGGCAACAGACAATGAGCATCTCAGCGATCTTTTTATTTGCTATTTGCATAGATTTTTATTGAGGATGCTTCACAGAATGCTCACTATGGTTATGCTGCAAGTTTCCACTATGATTAGGCATGGCTTAGGCTAGCCGCCCAGGCGTTTCTCTAACACACATACAAACTCCAGGAGCTTACAAGCTCCCCTTTTATTTCACACCGCCGGGATCCATAAACAAAAGAACATGATATCAACTGAATAATAAATGCAATGTTGAAAGCGTTCCCCGTGGTACATGGTTCTGCTAATTCATAACTTATAAAGTGCAAGCATATAAGCAACATAGCTGGACACAATGGTTCAAGTTTATTAAGTGCAAGAAAATAAAGTGTGTCATCAAGTTTGTGAGAGCTTTAATCACTAATTTTCACATAACAAATTTAATTTGGAAGGTAGATAATAACATGAATATACTTGGAATGGTGTAACACATCATGCGTAGGAATTTATAGTGGACTCTTTGGAATAACTTGGTTTTCTTGGGGGTTGGATGCATGAGTGAAACTCACACTTGGTATAGGTGGAGGCTAGCAAAAGACTGAGAGCGACCAACTAAGAGAGCAATAATGGCCATAATCATGCAAAGCGACAAAACATTATTAATTAAAGCATAAAGTGATATTACAAATCAAAAACTAAATAATCATAGAGGCTAAGGTGACTGGTTCATAGTCTTAACATGGTGTAAGCATGTGCCAAGTCAACCAAATAAAGCATCAAAGGAGAATACCATAATATTATGCT
This sequence comes from Avena sativa, assembly GCA_916181665.1. Lineage (NCBI taxonomy): Eukaryota > Viridiplantae > Streptophyta > Magnoliopsida > Poales > Poaceae > Avena > Avena sativa. Next base: position 600,528,485 of record OV702289.1, read on the forward strand.
TTTGTATGCTAAAACAACGCATGATTCTTTCAAGGGACATTAAGCAATCTCAATTGTTTGGAACAAGTCATTCTATAGCAATAATCACTAAGCATAAAGTCAAATCAACATCAAACATGACATGATAAAGTCTAGACCATAGTCAAAACAAGCTCCTTTTGTACCACTTATAAGCATGAAGCTTCATACTTTTTTCCAACTCAATTAACTTATTTGAAACAACATATGAATGCGGGGGTCCAACAAATTTATTTAAGCAAACCAAACAAAATAAAACTAAAAGCTAAAACAAATACGCTTCAAGAATAACACAATTGTGCATGAAACAATAAAAATGAAGTGTTTTGGAAGAAAACCTGAGATTTTTATTGATGAAGAAGGGGATGCCTTGGGCATCCCCAAGCTTTGACGCTTGTACTTCTTAAATATTTCTTGGCGTGACACGGGTGGCATCACCAAGCTTGAGCTTTTGTCCATACTTCATATCATCACATTATTCTTCCCTACACTTGAAAATTTCCTTCATACAAAATTTCACACAATCTTCATTAGCAACATTAGTGTATTCAAGATAATAAGTCTTTGGATTTAGTTTCAACACAAGTAAAACTTCCATTAAAATACAAGCTACTGTAGCAATTCCTTCTAAAAGCTCAAGTGATCAAAGAGAACTCAAAGAGAAAGAGATTAAGAGGCAAATGCAAATAATGGCAGAAATCTGTCAAAACAGACCAGCAGGTAGAAACCGATTTTTTCGAAGACCTTCTGTTGCTCAAATCGAAAAGGGCTAAAATAACTAAAGTTAGATAATAACCTGGGGCATAAGAACAGAAAATTACAGCTCAATCCAACATACAGGTATTTTTCACGGTTTTTTACAGTGAAGCACAAAAATCTATTTTGGGACAGCAACTTTCCCAAGTCTTACTTCTCTCTCATGAGAGGTTATTCTTGGCACAAAAACCACACAAAAAGGATAAGGAGAGGTTATTACTGAGGCAATAACTTCCAAGACTCAACAAAAGAAAAACTTACTGAATGTTAAAATAATTTGGGTTATCTCCCAATAGTGCTTTTCTTTAACGCCTTTCAGCTAGGCATAGGAGCAAGATTCAAGTACTTTCGAATGAAGTAAGATCAAATTTCTTGCCCCTACATGTCTTACCTTTATTCTTATCTTTAGGTAACGTATGATTGTTTGGTGGAGAAGCAAAATGCATGATGCCTTTTCCCACATCTATTATTGCTCCAAGGAGTTTCAGTAGGGATCTTCCAAGTGTAATTTGTTCTTTTCCTACACATTCAATAACAAGATAATCAGTAGACACCACTTTCCCTAGGATCTTTGTAAACACTCCTTCAACTATTCCAATGGGTAATATTGTGGCATTATTGGTAAGAGATATTTCTTCTCCTCCTTCAGAAAGTCCCCAAAGATTCATAGATATCTTTAGGCATAAGGCAGAATTCAGACATGATATCACAACGAGCATAAACAGTTTCATTATTTATAACAACTTTTACTGTAGGAAGCCATTTTGAAAATTCAGAATTTATTGGAACATATTCATGATGCTCTCTAAGAATGTTATAGCATTCTTTTAAACTAGCTATGTTGGTCTCAAGAGTGTTTAATCTAGTAATAATGTTTGTAAATGAGGAATCAGATTTGCCAGGCAAGTTATATATTGCAACCAACTTTTTTATGGCATTAAGAGCTTCACCCTCACTGCACTGGAAGAAATCTCCTCCTACTACATCATCCAAAGCATATCTATAACAAAGAGCGATACCAAAGTAGAATCTGCTAAGAAACAAGCCTAGAGTCATTTTAGGTTCAGTTTTTTCATGTAAATCAGAAATTCTGGACCAAGCTTCTTTGAAACTTTCTTCAATTCCTTGTTTGAAAGTAAAATTCATTTCCTCAAGTGACATAGTGATTGCAGAAATGCTAGACATAAAAGCAACTTGAAGTAGAATTTTTTTTATCTATGTTTTTTTAAGAACTAATTTTTGTGTGTTTTTGATAAAAAGAAACAAGCAAACAAAGCAAAAATAAACTAAGCAAAACAAAAACAAAGTAAAGAGATTGGTTGTGAGGGACTCCCCTTGCAAGAATCGTCTTTCTCCCTAAAAAGTGATTAACAAGGAGGAAGAGATTGAAACTGTCCTTAACTCCCTGACAATGGCGCCAGAAAAAGTGCTTGATGGCTAAAAATGTAGAGCTCGTTGGGAACCCCAAGAGGAAGGTATGATGAGTGATACGTCCATTTTGCATCACTATTCTATGTCTTAATTCACTATTATTCATTGATATATTTTTTATTGAGAGGTGATACTTATGTTATTTCATCTGTTTTTGCATGGTTGATGACTTTTCAAGCATGGACCGCTGCAGTCAGGATTCTGATGGAAAAGGTGCTGTTTGGAGGCAAAATTCGCGAAGAGCAGAAAATCCGGGAAAATATACAGAAAATTCTATTTTTCCAGAAGACTCAAGATGCCAGAAGATAGAGTGGAGGTGGGCCACAGGGGGCCCAGACCACCCCATGGCGCGGGCAAGCCCAGACCGCGCCAGGGAGTGGTGTGGCCACCCTGGCCCACTCCAGCCTCTCCCCTCTGGCGTATATCTTCCTCCCGAAACCCTAAGACTCGGGGGGCGACCACAGAAAGATTCCGCCGCCTCTGCGGGGCAGAAAACACCGAGAGGGAAAGATCTCTCCAGTAGACAGATTTCTGCCAGGGGAATTCCTTCCCGGAGAGGGGAGATCGTCGCCATCAACACCACCATCAAGCTAGACTTCATCGGGATCATCATCATCACCACCATCATCACCATCAGCACAATCATCACCATCTCCATATTGCTGTAACAATTGGTTGAATCTTGCTATAGTTCATAGGGGAAACTTTCTCGGTGTTGATAACTCTTTGTAGTTGATGCTATTGAGTGAACCATTGAATTATTGTTTATGTTCAGATTGTTATACATCATTATTCCATCTCTGTTCATGATCCATATGATGTCTTGTGAGTAGTTAGTTTTGTTCTTGAGGACATGGGAGAAGTCTTGTTGTTAGTAGTGGAGTTGCGTTGAGAAAGATTCAATAGATTGTTATTTAAGTTGTGGTGTACTTCTTCTAGTGGTGTCATGTGAACGTCGACTACATGACACTTCACCTATATGGGCCTAGGGGAATGCATTGTGTATTTGGCTACTAATCGTAGGGGTTGCTGGAGTGACAGAAACCTGAACCCCCGTTAGGAAACCATTACACAAGGGACGTAAGGGTCTTAGAGTTTAAAGTTGTGGTTAGGTTTTACCTTAATTACTTTCTTGTACTTACGGATGTTTGCAAGGGGGTTTAATCACAAGTATGTATTAAGTCTTGGATGGGACGGTACATTAGCACAGGTTCACCCACACAACACTTAGCAAGCTAGAGAAGATTAATCAGCTATATGAAGCGAAAGCACTTGACAGTCTTCCCATGTGTCCTTGAGAACGTTTGGTCATCTATAGAAATACAACCGGCTTGTCCTTTGCTGCATAAAGGATTGGGCCACTTGATGCATTCATTCTTACTGTCTTTTGTTTACTCGTGCTTTGTTTACTTGCTTTATTGAAAACCCCTAAAAATCCGTTTGCTAAGTATTTGCAGAGAATTCCTGATCCATACCACTAGCCACCACCTTCTGCTCCTCGTTGGGTTCGACACTCTTACTTATCGAAAATACTGCGATACACCCCCTATACTTGTGGGTCATCAAGACTATTTTCTGGCGCCGTTGCCGGGGAGTGAAGCGTTATTGGAGAGTGGAACTGGTAAAGGAAACTTCTACTATGAGTATTGTTTACTTCTGCTAGTTGCTTTATTTTTGTTATGGATAATTCGCTGAGTTTCTTATTTGGTAATGCTACTACCACTGCTAAGGTAGTAGATAAGCCACCAACTGCTGAGAAAGATGTTTTCAAAATACCTACAAGAATTATTGATCGTGTTATGGATAACTACTATGTTGGGGATGGAACTGTCCATCCCGGTGATCATTTACTCTTTATACACGAATTATGCGGGTTGTTCAAGTGTGCAGGTATTACTACAGATCAAGTTAAGAAGAATTTATTCTCATTATCACTGAAAGAAAGAGCTGAGGAATGGTATAGGCTGCTGAAGAATGGTCAAGCTCTGGAATGGGAGGAAATAGTGCCTCTCTTTTATTCAAAGTTTTATCCTCCTAGTGAGATTCATAAAGATTGGAATCAAATATACAACTTTTGGCCTCTTGATGGAGAGAGTACAACTCAAGCTTGGGGGAGATTGAAGTTACTAATGCTCAAATGTCCCATTCATGATCTCCCCAACAATATTATTATCAATAACTTTTATGTAAGGCTCCCTCTACATGACAAGGATTTATTAGATGCTTCTTGTGCTGGATCATTCACTCGCATGGAAGAAGAAGTTAAATGGGACCTTCTAGATCGTATTCAAGACAATGCTGAAGCTTGGGAGAATGACACAGGTAGAAAGTCAGGTATAAATTATGATTATGAATGCACTGAATCTTTTATGGGAACTGATGACTTTCAAAATATTAAAAATGCTTATGGTCTAGACTCTCAAGCTATTGCTTCTTATTTTAAGGCTTTTGCGTCCTATATTGAAGTGCCTAAAAAGAAGTGGAATAAGTATCATGAACCTTATAAAGATATTGCTAAGAGTGTTCCTGCAAGAAATACTGAAGTTTATACTGCTAATCATGTTTTACCTGAACCTTATATTGATAAAATGCCTTTTCCAGTTAAGGTAAAGGAACATTCTATGATAGCTAGTATGCTTGATGAAAGTATGAATAAAGCTGTTGAACCTGATAAACAAATGGTTGATGAACCTATAATAGCAAGTGTGAAAGACTTTGTCACTAAGTATGAGGAAGAGGGACACCATATCCTTTGTAAGGATACCTCTAATATTGTTTCACATAGTAGTGTTATGAGAGCTAGTATTCCTGTGTTTTCTGTTAGAATAAGTGATCATTGCTATGATGGTCCTTGTGATAGCTATATTGTTAAGTTTATGCATGATACTGAAAGTTATTATGAGAGAGGGAAAAGTGTTCTTATGCATCTCAATAATATCAAGTTTCCCCGTTTTATGCTGAAAGTTTTTATGCTGCACTTCTTTTGCCTTCTTATGCAAGTTTCCTTTGGTTTCAACAACTTCTTTGTTTACAAAATCCCCATGCATAGGAAGTGGGTTAGACTTAAATGTGTGTGTTTTTGCTTCTTAATGCTCTCTTTCACTTCAAATCATATCCCTATGAGAGCTTCTTCAAAATTATCATGCCCATCTTAATGGCTATAAAGAAAGAGCTTTACGGGAGACAACCCAATTTGTTTATGCTTTCAGTTTGTTTTTGTTTCTTTGAGTCTTGGAAGTTATTACTTCGGTAATAACCGCTCCTTATCCGTTTTGTTTGGTTTTTGTGTCAAGATCAACCTCTAATGAGAGAGAAGTAAAATTTGGGGAAGTTGCTGTCCCGAAACAGATTTTTGTGCTTCACCGTAAAAATTCGTGAGAGATCTCTGTATGTCGGATTGAGCTGTAATTTTTTGTGCTTCTGCCCCAAGTTGTTATTTAACTTTCGTTAGTTTTGCACTTTTTGATTTGAGCAACAGAAGATTTTCGGAAAATTCGATCTTTACCTGCTGGTCTGTTTTGACAGATTTAGCCACTCTTGCATTTGCTTCTTTATTCGATTTCCTTTTTGAATTCTTTTTGGGTTTTAGGAAGGAGTTGCTACAGTAGCTTTTGTTTTGATGGTTTTCAGTTGAAGTTGGACTCAAAAGATTTTATCACTTCACTTATACTAATGTTGCTAATGAGAATTATGTGAAAGAAATTTCTAGGAAGTGGAGATAATGGTGTAATAAGGAAGAGAAAGGTTTTATTACTCAAGTAATAAGTATATGAAGATGAAGATATCGATGGTACTCAAGTGATGACTCCGTAAGGATCCACTCAATACCAAATTCAGAAACCTGCAGAGTCTGTTTTCAAATAGGTAACAGTTCTGGTAAGAAAAGTTCCGCGAAAATACAATCCAACTATATTTTTGCAGTTTTCAGTCAATAAGGAAAGCTACAAAGCGAAAAAGGGACGGGAACGGAGCCAGGGTGGCCCATACCACCCCATGGTGCGGGTCCACCCCTGGCCTCGCCACCAGGTGGTGAGGCCACCCAGGACTCCGCCTCCGACTCGTTTTCTTCCAGTACCTTCCTTTTGATATGGAGCTTCGTAATATATAACCCCCCCGGATCTCTCGAGGTTCGTATATCGTGTTTTCGTTGTATTTTTGTTTCGATCTGTTTCTGTCAGGACATACTCTTTGAGAGCTTAGAAGCACAATGGTGTCTGCCAAGGATAAAGGGAAGGTGCCCATGGAGGAAGACCTCCAAGACCCCGGGAAGGAGAAAGAGATCAAGAGTAAAGGTGAAGAGGAGGAAAAACACACCGGCACTACCATTGCAAGCATCGGAGTGGTGGCAAATCCAGCCATTGGAGGGAAGCCTCCTCATCACCGTTCAGATCCCTGGTCACTTCCTCCATGCACCAAGAATCCTTTCCACACTATTATCCATGAGCATTAATACCAGAATATGCCCAAGGAGAAATTACCCTCCAATTGGGATTTGCCTCGTTCTAGCCATGCAGGAAAATAAGACTTCAAGGAGGAAGAGTGGGGAAAGAATAGCAAGAGCTGGAATTCTCAACACGACATGATCATGAGCCGCATTGAGCAAAATTCGCAGCTGATTCGCAATCTCACCTTCGAGATTGAGGACTTTGGGAAACTTATCAGAGAGCTCATCGAGAGGATAGCACCACCACCAAAGGAGTAATTCATCATCAGGTTTGGCATCCCCTTGGTTTGTTCCAAGATTGGGGGAGTGCCGCATTATCACATCACTATCTTCTATCTTTTTACTTTATTAGTAGAGTCATATCATGAATAGAGGAGTTATTATGTAGTATGGTTTGCATTATGGAAGTGTCCCCTCTCTCGTTAGATTTGTATCCCTTGGTGTGATTTCCCATTATGGAGTACTAATGAGAAGTTCTATCATTCACTCTTTTGCATAGCTTATATTAGTTTTCAATTCGTGATTATATGATTGATCTTGTTGTTAGTATTGGTAGTACTTTGGGATCTTTGAGTTAATTTAGTTGGTTTTGGCAAACCTGGCTCGGTCAGTAGCAGCACCCTTTTTGAAGAAAAAGATAGAAGTACTCGAGAGAAAAATAATTTCATCATCTTTCTTTCTTGATTTGCTCATAAGTTTAGTATTCTCTAGTTAAGATCGTTTGTGCTTCCAAGGAAGATTGCATGTTTGTCTTTATCACTTGTATGTTTGTTTATTTCCTTCAACTCTTGTACTTGCTACCCAGCCTTGCTAGCCAAAAACCTGTAATGAGAGGGAATTCTTCTCGTGCATCCACCTCATTTAAACCAAAACCTTTGCCATTTGTGTCCACCATACCTACCTAGTAGCATTATTGCTATTCCAAGTAAATTCCTGTTTTGTCTACCTCCCAAATTAAACTTGTTATGCGAAAATTAGTGATTAAAGCTCTCACGAACTTGATGGAACACTTTACTTTCTTGCACTTAATAAACCTGAACCATTGTGAACTCTCCATGAAAGTTATATGCTTGCAAATTATAGGCTGGGGATTAGCAGAACCGTGCTGTCACGGGGAACGCTTTCAACACTTTTAAATATATACCTAGTTGATACCTTGCTCTTTTCTTTGCGGATGTCGTCGGTGTGAAATAAAAGGAGAGCTTGTAAGTCCATGGAGTTATGTATGTGTGTTAGAGAAACGCCTGGGCCGCTGGTCTAATCCATGCTGACATGGTGGAAACCTGCAGCGTAACCATAATGATATCTATGAAGCATTCTTCTTATAAAAAAGAGAGAGATAGCTATTGAGAAAAAGAAAAAAAGAGATACTATGAAAAGAGGAAAGAGAGAAAAAAGTACCATTTTCCCATGGTAAATAAGAAGATTGCTGAGATACTCATTGTCTGCTTGCCTTGTCATTTTGATATGGGGATTCTTCCGTATCATCGGGCAAGGGGTACCCCGTTGGCGGTTCTTAATGATACGCACATACTTACGATGACAAGAACTTCCCGGTAACTAAAGTTGAGTAGCATGAGGAGCGACCCTCGTACTCAAGGGACTTGGGATTTTCAGTTGATAGTCTGTCAAGCATATAACTCAGATTGGACCTCACTTTAACCTTAATCACCTAAAGATGCCTATGATAGGGGCAATGAGAGCTGAAAGCTAGTAAGTATCATAATTTTTGGGAGCTCTTTATGAGACTTGTAATCCCTTCTTCCCTCTTTGAAGGGCCCTTTCTTTCACTTTGTAGTTGAGTCAGTAAACCTATTCCCTTCTATCTCAGCAAGTATTTTGAGTTGATGTGTTTCATTCATTCATACGATGATTTATTCAATCATGTTTCTTATGTTCCTTGTTTTGCACATTGCTCTTATCTTGAAGTTTATTACTTTGAAAGCTTTCTTTGAAAAAACCAGCTATTTGTGAACTCCAGCAAATTATCAACTATTCTTCGACCAAGAGCTAAGTTTGCCATTACCAATGATGTTTTACTCTATGTATCTTTATTGTGTTTTCTTTACTCATTGCAAGTTGAGTTGTATAATAGTGAGTTGTCTTTTATTATGATCTATGTATTTGATGAATGTGATGCTTCTTGTCCGTATTCTTTTATCGACTCTTCACTCCATAAACCTGAGGTCATGTTTATTGAGCTTAGTTTCGCTTGGGGACAAGCGAAGTCTAAGCTTGGGGGGAGTTGATACGTCCATTTTACATCACTATTCTATGTCTTAATTCACTATTATTCGTTGATATATTTTGTATTGAGAGGTGATACTTATGTTATTTCATCTGTTTTTGCATGGTTGATGACTTTTGGAGCATGGACCGCTACAGTCAGGATTCTGATGGAAAAGGTGCTGTTTGGAGGCAAAATTCGCGAAGATCAGAAAATCCGGGAAAATATACGGAAAATTCTATTTTTCCAGAAGACTCAAGATGCCAGAAGATGGAGTGGAGGTGGGCCACAGGGGGCCCACACCACCCCATGGCGCGGGCAAGCCCAGACCGCGCCAGGGAGTGGTGTGGCCACCCTGGCCCACTCCAGCCTCTCCCCTCTGGCGTATATCTTCCTCCCGAAACCCTAAGACTCGGGGGGCGACCACAGAAAGATTCCGCCGCCTCTGCGGGGCAGAAAACACCGAGAGGGAAAGATCTCTCCAGTAGACAGATTTCTGCCAGGGGAATTCCTTCCCGGAGAGGGGAGATCGTCGCCATCAACACCACCATCAAGCTAGACTTCATCGGGATCATCATCATCACCACCATCATCACCATCAGCACAATCATCACCATCTCCATATTGCTGTAACAATTGGTTGAATCTTGCTATAGTTCATAGGGGAAACTTTCTCGGTGTTGATAACTCTTTGTAGTTGATGCTATTGAGTGAACCATTGAATTATTGTTTATGTTCAGATTGTTATACATCATTATTCCATCTCTGATCATGATCCATATGATGTCTTGTGAGTAGTTCGTTTTGTTCTTGAGGACATGGGAGAAGTCTTGTTGTTAGTAGTGGAGTTGCGTTGAGAAAGATTCAATAGATTGTTATTTAAGTTGTGGTGTACTTCTTCTAGTGGTGTCATGTGAACGTCGACTACATGACACTTCACCTATATGGGCCTAGGGGAATGCATTGTGTATTTGTTTACTCGTACTTTGTTTACTTGCTTTATCGAAAACCCCTAAAAATCCGTTTGCTAAGTATTTGCAGAGAATTCCTGATCCATACCACTAGCCAGCACCTTCTGCTCCTCGTTGGGTTCGACACTCTTACTTATCGAAAATACTGCGATACACCCCCTATACTTGTGGGTCATCAATGAGCACATCAGCAAGTCTTCTCTCAGTTATGAAACCAAGGTTATCGAACCAGTAGGAGTAAGGAAACAACTCCAAGGTGTTGCTAACAACTTGGAATCCTACACAACACAACCACATGACTTTGCCCCAAGTTATAGTGAGGTTGTCAATCTCACTGGTTTTGCTGAAAACAAAGGATTAAACATATAGTGTGGAAGATAGTAATTGCTTGCAGAAAGTAAATAATAAATGGTAAACAGTAGATGGTATATCAATGTTAAAGGAATGGACTAGGGTCCATAGTTCACTAGAGGTGTTTCTCCTTAAGATAAATAGCATGTTGGGTGAACAAATTACAACGGAGCAATTGACAGATTGAGAAAACATAACAATGCATATACTAGACATCTTGACTCCTATGAGATTTGATTGGGCATTACAATATAATACATAGACCGTAATCCAACTGCATCTATGACTCATAATCCACCTTCAGGTTATCATCCGAACTCCTTCCAGTATTAAGTTGCAAGCAACAAATAATTGAATTAAGCAAAGTGTGTAAAGTAAACAATACAATTGCCCCATGGACAAAGGATTGTTGTTTTCTCCCTAGTAGGAACAACACATCTACAACCTTAGAGATTTCTGTCACTTCCCCAAGATTACTAGAGGCATGAACCAACTATCGAGCATAAATACTCCCTCTTGGAGTTGCAAGCATCTACTTGGCCAAGATAGCTACTAATAACGGAGAGCATGCAAGATCACAAATAACATAGACATGATAGAATCAATAATCAATCTGACATAGTATCTCAATATCCATCGGATCCTCGCAAACACAATATATAGGATTACAAATATATAATCTTGATCATGAACGGAACTCACAAGATCTAAACATAATAGCACAAAGGAGGAGAACCAACCATCTAGCTACTATATGGACCCATAGCCCAAGGGTGAACTACTCACGCATCACTCTGGAGGCAGACATGATGATGAAGAAGGCCTCCAGGATGATCTCTCCCCTCCGGCAGGGTGCAGGGAAGAACTTCGGATCCCTCCCGGTCTAGGGATGTAGATGGCAGTGGCTATAGACTCTTTCGTGGATTTCTGATCGGGTCTTTAGGGTTTTTGCATCAGGGTGCTTTTATAGGCGAAGAGGCGAGGTCGGTGGCGGCCCGAGGGGCCCACACCACCTGGTGGTGCACCTGGGGGCGCCACCCTAGGGTGTGGCCGCCTCGTGGCCCCTCTTCGGCTGCCCTTCAAACTCCGTGTTCCTATTGACTTTGGCTTTTGTCCCGTCCAATTCCGAGAATATTTCTTTACTAGCTTTTCTGAAACCAAAAACAGCAAAAAACAGGCAACTGGCACTATGGCATCTTGTTAATAGGTTAGTTCCATAAAATGTATAAAAATACCTCAAAGGTGAACAAAACATAAGAAAGTTGATATAAAACAAGCATGGAGCATCAAAAATTATAGATACGTTTATGGCGTATGTAGCATCCCAATTGTCTAACAATTGTAATGCTACTAGCCTAGTCTATATATATGCTACTTCCTACATATAATTGTTGCATCATAATTATTTCATGCTCATGTCATCATGCCACCTTGCATTTGAGCATCATATAAAACCCTTTTCCATTTGGTTCTTATCTCATATGCATTATTAATTGTATTTGCCTCTTGATATTGTATTTGGTTGTTGATATATTGTTTAAATGCCCAAGTTGAGTTGGGGGCATATCTTTTATTTAACTCCACCACCTTTCTTGTCATCACCCCATCTTTCCACCATTCCATTATCCATGAGCTTGCAATTGTTTTTCTTTGGGTTTTACCTCTAGCTCATATGGGTTGGGATGGATCCAATTCTATTCCACATGCTCTCATCTTAGCATCATGTTGTTTTCACAATATTGATATATGAGAGCCACATGGCCACTTTTGCATGCCTTGTGAGTGGAACCTTTTTCCTAGCTTTCATATGGGTTGCCTTGGGGTTATTATCATGTCGGGGTATAATTGGGACTATTAAACATCTAGTGGAATAAACACACTAGTAAGTCCCAATTATAAACAAATGTGATCATCTCCATCCACTCCATCTGGAACTTTCCTTTAAATTCTTTTTGCTTGGCTTTTAATCCAATTTTGGGAATGCATAATAATAATGCCATGTTAATATTATTGTTCTCACAAGATTAAGCATGGCATTAATTATTCTGCATGGGCCATGCAAGCACCACCACATTTAAGTCTTTTGGATTTTATTTGAATTCTTGGGTGGTTCATCTCTCATCTTTTTCTCTTCTTATCTTTTGGCTTGATCTAGTTTGTCTTGCTAAAATCCATCATCACACCACATTCCTCTCTTTCTCTTTTCCACATGTTCTTGCTTGATCTAAGCTTGAAGCATGCAAACTCCTAAAAGCCTAAGCCATCACCCTCTCTCTTATCCGCTATCTAAGTCCCTCTCTTATCACCTACCCCATCATCACCATACCCCCTCTACCCCATCCTCTCTAAGCCACACCCCCCATCTAAACCAAACCCTAGATACCATACCAACCTTCTCTCTCGGCCTCACCCTGGCCCACCTAGCTACCCCAAACCTAGCCCAATCCCTAACCCGAGCCATGCCCTCCTCTCTCCAAACCTAGCATCTACCCGAGCCTACCCCTCTCCCCTCTAGCTCTCTCTCTCTGTGCCACCCTAGCCCCACCAGCCCGAGCCTTCCCCTGCCTTCCTGACCTCGCCATGACCCCACCTGCCAGCTCCCTACCCCGCTCCTGCCCCTGCCCTGCCGAGCACGTGAGGTGAGGAAGGAGGAAAAAGGTGGCCGAGCCACCTTTAACCTACCCACTCCCCCACGGCACCCCCTCTCCTCTCCCGTCCCTATCCTCTCCCTCTCGGCTCTCCTCTGGCCTCTCCAGATCTGGCCGAGGCGCCCTGGCCTTCCTCCCTCCCTCTCCACCGACCCCAGCTCCCTCTCGCCGGCCACCGCCAGCACCACGTCTACCCCCTGCTCCTCGTCGTTCCGGCTCGCAAGCACGCCGTGGAGGTGGTTAAGGAGTACAAGGAGGACCCCCTGCTTCGCCCGGTACACGCAGACGTGAGGGAGGAGCACCGGCATCGCCTGGACCATCGCCGCCCCGACGAAACCCTAGATTGCCGGAGCGTCTGCTTCCCCGCCGATCGTCCGTGCCCCAAGCCGTTCCGCCACCACCGACACACCCTCGGTGAGCCCACGACCCTCCCTGACACCTCCGTCCTCGCCGTAGCTCTCTGTTCTCGCCGGACCAAACGTCGAGCGCTCTCGGTGCGTCGCGTGCGCGTGCGTCCTCTGCGTCGCCGCGTCGCGGGGAGCCTCATCTAGCCGCCCTTCTCCCTCCTAGCAACCTCCCCGAGCCAGCCGCACTGGTTGCGCCCCGCAGCGCGCACCCCCGCGACCCAGGATCGATCCCCCGCCTCGCGCCACGCACCGATCGGTCCTCTGCCGGCGCGAAGAAGAACAACAGTACGGGCGCTCGTTTTGCGCATAACCCCCTGCTGTTTTGCTCGCCTCAACCCGCGCTCCCAGAGGTCCCACTAGTCAGCCGCGCTAGCACTTTTATAGGAAACCCCCTGGCTTTTCCCGTTCGCAACCCGCGCTCCAGCCACAGCCCCACCTGTCAGTCCCTGCGCGCTCGTTAGCTGGTACGTGGGCCTATGGTCGCTGGTCCTACCTGTCTGCCGCATAGGCTAGCACAGCTCGCGGTGATAAAAGCTTTCTGCGTGTGTGTTGCCCGGTCCGCAGTTGACCCCACCCGTCAGCGTCAGTGGCTGGGTCTGTCTGAGTATAAAAAGTATTTCTGCATATCTGATATAATTCAAATCTTTTTCAAATTATTTCAAATTCAAATTCAAATCTGTTTTCAAATATCTTTTAAAATATAAATCCAAATAATGCAAATAATATATGTTTTCAAATCAGAAAAATGTGAGGAATTCAAATATGCCATCCAAAATATATTTTGAACACTTAAAATTTCAAGTTGATTTAAATTACAACAAAATGCCCTTTTGATTTAATTAATTAATAACTTTTGTTTTATAAGTCCAAATTTAACAAATGATATGTCTAAAATGATTAGCTCGACGAGACCTTTCTGTTTATGCATTCCATGTTGTGTTTTGAAGCATGCATCATATAAATATAATGTGTACAGCAACTAATATGAGGATAAAATGGGGCCAAAACTCAATAAAATGGTTTATTATTGTTTTCCACACCCCACCCATGCCATGCTACTTTAATGCCATACAAATTGTGCATCATTCAACATGGCATGATTTTTTGCTTGTCGCATTTAATTCATATGCTTGCGCACTTTATTTATGTTGGCCCTTGTTTGTTTGGTTCTTCTTCGAATAGACGCTGAGCAGGGGATATATCAAGATACCCAGGAGCACTACCCAGATCCTTCTATCGCTTCAACTGAGCTGCCAGGCAAGCACTACCACATGCTTGCATACATATAGTACCTATTGCCTCTATCTTATTCTTGCATCATTGAGTCGCGATTGCATTAAATTGAATCCCAAGTATTGCATAGCCTTTACTTTTAAACCCCACCGAAGCTTGTTCCTCCATCCCATGAGCCATTACTACAGGAGTTGTTTGAGCCATGCGAGTCGTAAAACAGCATGTGTAGGGTATGTGAGTGTCTGATGGATAATGAGGTACCTAAACAACTTAACCTGAGTAGTAATGGGATAACTAATGAAAGTGGTATCGGTGAGCCATATTCGCTATTTGGTTTTTCAGGCTCACTTGTGTCCCGTAGGACCCCGAGTACTTGATTCCTGTTCCTTGAATATTCGCGTTATCCACATCCGGGAGGCTTATGAACCCCCCTGAGCCAGAGCTTGATTCATTCTTATTTCTTTGGGCCACAAACTAGTTTGAGGTTTTATTTACTATCCTGTACTTATGCCATGCTTTACTGCTTTATTTAAATTGTGCGAGGTACTGCACACTGTACTGTTTAGGAAAGCGGAGTGTTTTCGCGGTATCGACAAGCCCAGTCACATTTTCGGGTTCCCAGTCGTTTACAGCCATTGGCGCAAACCTTGAGTCTGTCTCGGAGTCGGCCAACTTCGTCGCGGGTAGCTTAATGGGGTGGCCCCCTGAAATATTTCTGAATCCTGTGATCGCTTTGTCGTGACTGCCTCGTTGGGTTTTGATTTGGTTTTTCCGAGGTTGATCGAGTGTGTGTTGCTATTTGTGCACCCCTGCAGGGTAAAACTTTCTGAAAGCCGTGTCCGCGGTTATGGACGACTTGGAGCACAGTTTCTCGATCATAGACAAGAATAACTAAAGTACCGCTTTTAATTTGACTAAGTACCTGACTAGTAAATAGTGCAACACTCATGGAATGGATAATAAAACTGCCATCCCGGATGGGGGGGTTGTTCGTCCGCTTCCTCGTCGGTAAGCGAGGAGGAGGATGGATCTGTGGATATTACTGTTATTACTGTTATAACTGTTGTTATTAATTCACGGACATCCGTCTATCCTTGGTTAGGCGGATGATTAGCGAGTATCTATAGAATTGTTAGGGTTTATCTTTTGCTGCAATTGCGTCACCCCAGGTTGTGTCCCCTTTAGAGGCATAAGACTTGCTGAGTATCCCTAGGGTCTCACACGATAAATTGTTTGATTCAGATGAACAGGTGAACCCGCAAGATGGATACTGGGTGGAGGAGACGGACGATGTGGGCGACGATCATTCGGTGTAGAGATTTCGGGAACGGGGATCCGTGAGATCTGTGGGCGGGATGTGCTTATTTATGGGGCATCTTATGCCGATTTGCTTCTTAACCGTACTCGGATTTTGTCTTCCGCTTCCGCCTGATACTCTGATGTTTGATGTATGAGGAGATATCCTAAACTATGATATCTATCTAGGATATTTGGATTTTGCCGTATGGCGTT
Organism: Avena sativa; assembly: GCA_916181665.1. NCBI lineage: Eukaryota > Viridiplantae > Streptophyta > Magnoliopsida > Poales > Poaceae > Avena > Avena sativa. The sequence goes on from OV702289.1 coordinate 600,544,483, forward strand.
GCAATATTTCCTTTCTTTTTAGATGGAATGGCTCTGATGTACTGTTGTATGGTGGCTTGCATACATACTCATTTGTGTATGTAGTTGATCCCTTTGCCTGCCGATTACGCCGCCCGTTCTTGTCCTGATGTTTGGAAATGGTTAGGACGGCCGAAAGGTCTACCTGTGAGTGGCATTTGGGCCCCACCGTACTATTTTAACCATTTCCGCTCATCCAGGCTTGTAACTAGGAGCGTAATTCACCGAGGTAGTTACAATTGGTATCAGAGCCATCCCGCCCTTCAGGGTCTCAGCCAAATGGTCGTTGTCTGTCTAGCAAATATTTTGGTAGTTATGTATACTAGGGAAAAACAAAACGCGAGAGTAGGACTGCTTCCACTTTTCTTCTTACCCACCCACCCACGCTTTTCTGGTAAGGAAGTGTAACGTTTTCAATCCTCTTCTTAAAATTCAAACTAGGATTCACGTGTTCTGGGTTTCCGTAGTACCATAGGTTGTGTGTGTGTGTGTAATTCCTTGTCTATCTGTTGCATCCAATTTGTTATCACAATCTGCCTTTGGTTACCAACTGTTGGTACATTCCATACTGACAGGCTTTTGAAAACCGGCGCGATCTATCTGACTCCTTGTTAACCGGTGACATCTTCTTAAGGGTGTCCTTCCTTCTAGCAACTCCACATTCTGTGTAACCATCAGTTGCTAATCTCTACCTGATAAGTGATTTTTCGCATCTATTGGTATTTTAATGCCGAAAAATGCGGAATTTTTTTCTTTGATACATCTGTGCTTCCACACTCCTTTTCAGTCGTGTGTGAAACATTATCTATCTTCCTTTTATCAGCATGTCCATGCTAACTCATTCTTTTGTCACCAGCGCTTAATCCTAGAGTTTCTTTTCATCTCCAATTCTCTTGGGCTAATTACATAACATGTGTCGATCCGATGCGGGTGATTGTAATTTGGTTCTCGGCATAGCTATATGACACTTATCATGAGTGGAATATGGAAAATGCTATCTATTCTATCCTCCAAATGGTGACGGTTATCTCATGTGATTTTGAGTACACCGTGATCATATCTATGCATATTCAAGCATCTTTGGCAATCCGGAGTTTCTCAAAGCACTATGGCGGTCTATCATCTGTCCATCATGCTGCACATCTTTTTGAACTCCATATCTACAAAATTCTCTTTGAGACGAGGGAATTGCATCTTTTCGTCTCTAATAGCTTTGCTTAAAGTATGAGCTATCATCGTTTCTTTATCCAAGATCTCTTTATCTTTGTAACCGGTGATCCGATCGACAATGTGAACCAGGTGACATCTCTTTTTCTTTCGAAGGACCAGATAATCTATTCTGCCAGTGCCTCTTCTCCAACACGAACCCGTGCTCTTAATATTGATCTTTCTAAGAGCGTTGAGCTCAGGAAGTGTTCGAGCATTTGTTCGTTCCTCTCGCCTTTTGAACTTGATATTCTGGGAATATCCTGTTAATCCATGGTGGTATATGTTGATAATATGCTTGCCTATTCGATATCAATGGAAGGACATGGAGGATCATCTATGTCTCTTTCTCTCAAGCTTCGTGAGCACCGCCTGTGTGCAAAGTCTCCAAGTGAGAATTCTGGCTTCTTGAAGTCACCTATCTCGGCCACGTCCTTCTGCTAAATACATTACTTCAATTCTGGAATTAGCAAGTCCATTGTTAATTCCATCCTCCATCTTCAACCAATCCGGAGTTGTTCCTTGTTGGCAAGATATCATCGTCGTTTCGATAAAGCTTTTCCTCAAGACTGCTAAATCTCTCTCAATCTTTTCAAGAAGAACAGGGAGTTCTTTCACCTCTATCTCGTCAAGTGATCTTTTGAAACCCTCTCGTTCTATCATCTATGCTCAATCCACCGGAGGCCATGAAGACCTTCCAGATCTGGTATTCCTTCCGTTCAAGTTGGTGCTATCTTTCTGTAGCTGTTGGATCTTGCAGTTCTTCTCCGTAATCTTCCTTCATATCTTTCCGGTGGCTTGGTACTTCATACATGACGACAACATCATCATCTTTATCTATCTGTGAATCCGGCGAATCGTTTGCATCTATCCTTGTTTTCTAACGAAGTTCCATGAGTTTTTGTCAATACCTTCAGTCTGTTTCGGTAGTTGGGTTGCATGGTTTTCCTATTCATGTGCGGAGTAATGCTTTGAGTGCGGGATGGAGTAGCTACCATACCACTACTCTTATCATTCGCTCTTGTACATTGAACTGGTGAATTAATGTGATTTCACTCATTCCACGGAAGTTAGAAGTGGCCTTTATCCCTCGATACTTTTACTTCCGTCCTTGTTTTTTTTATTTCCGGAGTGCTCTCTCGAAGAAAGTAATCAATAATCTCTTGTTGGTGATCTCGCCCTTTCTACACGGAGCAAAATCTTCAATTATCTGGTGGAAACAAACGCAAACTCTTTTTCTATCCTCGTCTTTTTACCGGTGCTCGACATCCACAAACAAGATGAAAGGAAACTATCTCTCTTTGCTTCATCAATCCTTTTTCTGTGGTAAAGCCAATTATGGTTGAGGCCATCAGTCGCAAATCTATTGCGTTAGCCTCAAGGCTAAAGAAAGCAATAAGTATCTCTACAATAAACTCCAGATCCTCCATATTCTTTGCTTCTCGGGATTCCACCATGATCTGGCTTCACATCCGTCTCTAGAAGTTATATCCGCGCACCTCAATTGCGTGATCCTTTGGGTCTTACCGGCGCAAGAAGAATCTAATCCGACGATGTCTAACTAAATCTTTCTGCTCATATCAAAGGATTCTATTGTTTGAAGGCAATATTGTTTCCGTACTTCATTTCCCAAATCCGAGAGAAGATACGATGCTATTGTCATAGTGGTTCAAAACCTCTCCAATCTAGCTCTTTTTCCTCCGGCGAGACAAAGATTCATCCTCTCTAGTATCGGTAAATCTTTAATCTTAACGGTGTGTCTTTCTTTATCTATGATACATCATCTTTTCCTTTTCTTTCACAAGTGGTTCTTTTTCTCTTATCTTGTTTCTTGGGAGAAACCGGAGCTATGTCCATCCTATCCTTCTTGTCTCACGACAATCCTTCAACTCTTCTAACCCGTTGTTTCTCAAGCAAAACGCAAGACTCGCAACAAGTCTAGCAAGTTTTGCAAGGTGTAGTGGTCGCACCATTCCGTTCTTCATCATCTTGGGAACGCAAGGATCACCTTCGTTCCGAACACCCGTCTCTTCTGTGTTGTTCTCTTTTTCCTAGGAATCTCGGGGCGAGATTCTTGTTTAGTGGGGGAGAGTTGTAGCATCCCAATTGTCTAACAATTGTAATGCTACTAGCCTAGTCTATATATATGCTACTTCCTACATATAATTGTTGCATCATAATTATTTCATGCTCATGTCATCATGCCACCTTGCATTTGAGCATCATATAAAACCCTTTTCCATTTGGTTCTTATCTCATATGCATTATTAATTGTATTTGCCTCTTGATATTGTATTTGGTTGTTGATATATTGTTTAAATGCCCAAGTTGAGTTGGGGGCATATCTTTTATTTAACTCCACCACCTTTCTTGTCATCACCCCATCTTTCCACCATTCCATTATCCATGAGCTTGCAATTGTTTTTCTTTGGGTTTTACCTCTAGCTCATATGGGTTGGGATGGATCCAATTCTATTCCACATGCTCTCATCTTAGCATCATGTTGTTTTCACAATATTGATATATGAGAGCCACATGGTCACTTTTGCATGCCTTGTGAGTGGAACCTTTTTCCTAGCTTTCATATGGGTTGCCTTGGGGTTATTATCATGTCGGGGTATAATTGGGACTATTAAACATCTAGTGGAATAAACACACTAGTAAGTCCCAATTATAAATAAATGTGATCATCTCCATCCACTCCATCTGGAACTTTCCTTTAAATTCTTTTTGCTTGGCTTTTAATCCAATTTTGGGAATGCATAATAATAATGCCATGTTAATATTATTGTTCTCACAAGATTAAGCATGGCATTAATTATTCTGCATGGGCCATGCAAGCACCACCACATTTAAGTCTTTTGGATTTTATTTGAATTCTTGGGTGGTTCATCTCTCATCTTTTTCTCTTCTTATCTTTTGGCTTGATCTAGTTTGTCTTGCTAAAATCCATCATCACACCACATTCCTCTCTTTCTCTTTTCCACATGTTCTTGCTTGATCTAAGCTTGAAGCATGCAAACTCCTAAAAGCCTAAGCCATCACCCTCTCTCTTATCCGCTATCTAAGTCCCTCTCTTATCACCTACCCCATCATCACCATACCCCCTCTACCCCATCCTCTCTAAGCCACACCCCCCATCTAAACCAAACCCTAGATACCATACCAACCTTCTCTCTCGGCCTCACCCTGGCCCACCTAGCTACCCCAAACCTAGCCCAATCCCTAACCCGAGCCATGCCCTCCTCTCTCCAAACCTAGCATCTACCCGAGCCTACCCCTCTCCCCTCTAGCTCTCTCTCTCTGTGCCACCCTAGCCCCACCAGCCCGAGCCTTCCCCTGCCTTCCTGACCTCGCCATGACCCCACCTGCCAGCTCCCTACCCCGCTCCTGCCCCTGCCCTGCCGAGCACGTGAGGTGAGGAAGGAGGAAAAAGGTGGCCGAGCCACCTTTAACCTACCCACTCCCCCACGGCACCCCCTCTCCTCTCCCGTCCCTATCCTCTCCCTCTCGGCTCTCCTCTGGCCTCTCCAGATCTGGCCGAGGCGCCCTGGCCTTCCTCCCTCCCTCTCCACCGACCCCAGCTCCCTCTCGCCGGCCACCGCCAGCACCACGTCTACCCCCTGCTCCTCGTCGTTCCGGCTCGCAAGCACGCCGTGGAGGTGGTTAAGGAGTACAAGGAGGACCCCCTGCTTCGCCCGGTACACGCAGACGTGAGGGAGGAGCACCGGCATCGCCTGGACCATCGCCGCCCCGACGAAACCCTAGATTGCCGGAGCGTCTGCTTCCCCACCGATCGTCCGCGCCCCAAGCCGTTCCGCCACCATCGACACACCCTCGGTGATCCCACGACCCTCCCTGACACCTCCGTCCTCGCCGTAGCTCTCTGTTCTCGCCGGACCAAACGTCGAGCGCTCTCGGTGCGTCGCGTGCGCGTGCGTCCTCTGCGTCGCCGCGTCGCGGGGAGCCTCATCTAGCCGCCCTTCTCCCTCCTAGCAACCTCCCCGAGCCAGCCGCACTGGTTGCGCCCCGCAGCGCGCACCCCCGCGACCCAGGATCGATCCCCCGCCTCGCGCCACGCACCGATCGGTCCTCTGCCGGCGCGAAGAAGAACAACAGTACGGGCGCTCGTTTTGCGCATAACCCCCTGCTGTTTTGCTCGCCTCAACCCGCGCTCCCAGAGGTCCCACTAGTCAGCCGCGCTAGCACTTTTATAGGAAACCCCCTGGCTTTTCCCGTTCGCAACCCGCGCTCCAGCCACAGCCCCATCTGTCAGTCCCTGCGCGCTCGTTAGCTGGTACGTGGGCCTGTGGTCGCTGGTCCTACCTGTCTGCCGCATAGGCTAGCACAACTCGCGGTGATAAAAGCTTTCTGCGTGTGTGTTGCCCGGTCCGCAGTTGACCCCACCCGTCAGCGTCAGTGGCTGGGTCTGTCTGAGTATAAAAAGTATTTCTGCATATCTGATATAATTCAAATCTTTTTCAAATTATTTCAAATTCAAATTCAAATCTGTTTTCAAATATCTTTTAAAATATAAATCCAAATAATGCAAATAATATATGTTTTCAAATCAGAAAAATGTGAGGAATTCAAATATGCCATCCAAAATATATTTTGAACACTTAAAATTTCAAGTTGATTTAAATTACAACAAAATGCCCTTTTGATTTAATTAATTAATAACTTTTGTTTTATAAGTCCAAATTTAACAAATGATATGTCTAAAATGATTAGCTCGACGAGACCTTTATGTTTATGCATTCCATGTTGTGTTTTGAAGCATGAATCATATAAATATAATGTGTACAGCAACTAATATGAGGATAAAATGGGGCCAAAACTCAATAAAATGGTTTATTATTGTTTTCCACACCCCACCCATGCCATGCTACTTTAATGCCATGCAAATTGTGCATCGTTCAACATGGCATGATTTTTTGCTTGTCGCATTTAATTCATATGCTTGCGCACTTTATTTATGTTGGCCCTTGTTTGTTTGGTTCTTCTTCGAATAGACGCTGAGCAGGGGATATATCAAGATACCCAGGAGCACTACCCAGATCCTTCTCTCGCTTCAACTGAGCTTCCAGGCAAGCACTACCACATGCTTGCATACATATAGTTCCTATTGCCTCTATCTTATTCTTGCATCATTGAGTCGCGATTGCATTAAATTGAATCCCAAGTATTGCATAGCCTTTACTTTTAAACCCCACCGAAGCTTGTTCCTCCATCCCATGAGCCATTACTACAAGAGTTGTTTGAGCCATGCGAGTCGTAGAACAGCATGTGTAGGGTATGTGAGTGTCTGATGGATAATGAGGTACCTAAACAACTTAACCTGAGTAGTAATGGGATAACTAATGAAAGTGGTATCGGTGAGCCATATTCGCTATTTGGTTTTTCAGGCTCACTTGTGTCCCGTAGGACCCCGAGTACTTGATTCCTGTTCCTTGAATATTCGCGCTATCCACATCCGGGAGGCTTATGAACCCCCCTGAGCCAGAGCTTGATTCATTCTTATTTCTTGGGGCCACAAACTAGTTTGAGGTTTTATTTACTATCCTGTACTTATGCCATGCTTTACTGCTTTATTTAAATTGTGCGAGGTACTGCACACTGTACTGTTTAGGAAAGCGGAGTGTTTTCGCGGTATCGACAAGCCCAGTCACATTTTCGGGTTCCCAGTCGTTTACAGCCATTGGCGCAAACCTTGAGTCCGTCTCGGAGTCGGCCAACTTCGTCGCGGGTAGCTTAATGGGGTGGCCCCCTGAAATATTTCTGAATCCTGTGATCGCTTTGTCGTGACTGCCTCGTTGGGTTTTGATTTGGTTTTTCCGAGGTTGATCGAGTGTGTGTTGCTATTTGTGCACCCCTGCAGGGTAAAACTTTCTGAAAGCCGTGTCCGCGGTTATGGACGACTTGGAGCACAGTTTCTCGATCATAGACAAGAATAACTAAAGTACCGCTTTTAATTTGACTAAGTACCGGACTAGTAAATAGTGCAACACTCATGGAATGGATAATAAAACTGCCAACGGATGGGGGGGGGTTGTTCGTCCGCTTCCTCGTCGGTAAGCGAGGAGGAGGATGGATCTGTGGATATTACCGTTATTACTGTTATAACTGTTGTTATTAATTCACGGACATCCGTCTATCCTTGGTTAGGCGGATGATTAGCGAGTATCTATAGAATTGTTAGGGTTTATCTTTTGCTGCAATTGCGTCACCCCAGGTTGTGTCCCCTTTAGAGGCATAAAGACTTGCTGAGTACCCCTAGGGTCTCACACGATAAATTGTTTGATTCAGATGAACAGGTGAACCCGCAAGATGGATACTGGGTGGAGGAGACGGACGATGTGGGCGACGATCATTCGGTGTAGAGATTCCGGGAACGGGGATCCATGAGATCTGTGGGCGGGATGTGCTTATTTATGGGGCATCTTATGCCGATTTGCTTCTTAACCGTACTCGGATTTTGTCTTCCGCTTCCGCCTAATACTCTGATGTTTGATGTATGAGGAGATATCCTAAACTATGATATCTATCTAGGATATTTGGATCTTGCCGTATGGCGTTGCAATATTTCCTTTCTTTTTAGATGGAATGGCTCTGATGTACTGTTGTATGGTGGCTTGCATGCATACTCATTTGTGTATGTAGTTGATCCCTTCGCCTGCCGATTACGCCGCCCGTTCTTGTCCCGATGTTTGGAAATGGTTAGGACGGCCGAAAGGTCTACCTGTGAGTGGCATTTGGGCCCCACCGTACTATTTTAACCATTTCCGCTCATCCAGGCTTGTAACTAGGAGCGTAATTCACCGAGGTAGTTACAGCGTATCATGTCCCCAAGACCATTGATACGTCCAAAACGTATCTACTTTCCCGAACACTTTTGCTATTGTTTCTCCTCTAAACTTGTGTGATTTGGATGCAACTAACGCGGACTGACGCTGTTTTCAGCAGAATTGCATTGGTGTCCACTTTTTGTGCAGAAAATCAACTTTCAGGAAAAATTCCAGAAAATATGCCAAAAATCCTATTTCACCAGAAGACTCTCGGAGCCAAAATACGAGACAGAGGGGGGCTGGGCCCAGGCCACACCACCTGGCCACGCGGGCAAGCCCAGGCCACGCTAGGGGGTGGTCTGGCCGCCCCAGACACCCCCTCGGTCTCCCTCTTCGCCTATAAGTTGCCTTCTGATCTAAAAACTTCGGGGAGGGTCGACGTTTTTCCAGAAGGAGTTCCGCTCCGCCGCCACCACCAGATTCCACGAAACAGCACCAGAAACTCCGTTCTGGCACCCTGCCGAGACGGGGAATTGGAGGAGATCATTGCCATCATCATCACCATTGCTTCTCCATCGACCATCCATGTTTCCCCCATCTATGAGTGAGTAATCCCCCGCTGTAGGCTATGGGGATGGTAGGGATTAGATGAGATCATTCATGTAATGGCATCAGATTGTTAGGGCATGGTGCCTAGTATCTTTTAGCGCTTTATGACTTTGTTGTGACTTGTTATGCTTAATGCTTGTCACTAGGGCCCGAGTGCCATGATTTCAGATCTGAACATGTTATTGATTCATTATGATAGTATTGTTTATGGTCTTATCTACAAGTTGTATACACACGTTGTTGTCCGGAACCAATGGCCCCGAAGTGATAGAAATCGGGATAACCGGAGGGAATGGCTTTGATGTGAGGATCACATGTGTTCATGGAGTGTTAATGCTTTGCTCCGGTGCTCTATTAAAAGGAGCACCTTAATTGCCAGTAGTTCCCTTGAGGCCCCGCTGCAAACGAGCTGGCAGGACAAAAGATGTTGTGCAAGTTCTCATTGCGAGCACGTATGACTATATATGGAACACATGCCTAGGATTATCTAGTACTTGGATGCTTTATCTTATTTATCTGCAATTGCCCTATGTTTTGATTGCTATGTGAATTGTCTTGTCCATGCAACGCCCGTCCATCCATCCCTATGCCTACCGCACTCGAATCCCACCGTTTACTTCTTTTGTTACTACTGTGTTTGCTTTACTACTCCTGTTACTTTACTATTCCTACTACAAAACTGTTGCTACTGATATACTGCTGTGAGCAAGATTGTTTCCAGGTGCAGCTGAATTGACAACTCAGTTGTTAAGGCTGATAAATATTCTTTGGCTCTCCTTGTGTCGAATCAATAAATTGGGTTTCACTTCCCTCGAAAATACTGTGATACACCCCTTATACTTGTGGGTCATCAAGACTATTTTCTGGCACCGTTGCCGGGGAGCATAGCTTTATTTATCAAGTTCACTTGGATTCTCTATTGTTCACTGCTATCCATTCATCATGGGTAAGTCTCGTGATGGCAAGTTTCCTATTTTACCGTCCACTATAAGAAGAGGTACGGTTCTGAACTCCTCTGCTGCTCTTGATTCACCATCTATTATAAGTAAGCTCGTTACACTACCACATACACATGCTACACACACTGCTACTACTGCTGAATCTGAAAGTTCTGATGCTTATGATGCTGCTTCTACTGTGCTTGATAAGAGTGGTTCATTAGGTCCTTTCCTAGATGCTATGATTGCTAGAACTATAGCTGGAAATACTGAAACTCCTAATGAAGACACTACCACACCTGTTAGTTCACCTGAGTCTAGTGAGAGTTATGATATTGAAGATGGTTATGTTGAGATGACCGATGGATTTATTAAAGAATGTAAAAACACCCATGATAGGAGCGCTGCTAAGAGTCTCCTTGAGAAGCGTACTATTAGACCCAAATTGTCTCCTATTGCTAAGTTTGTTGCTTCTCCCATAAACATTAAAGATAAAGATTATGATTTCTCTCTTGATCTATCTTACATAGCTATTGTTGAGAAAGAACCTTTTTGTGGGACTAAGAATGAAAGTGTGGTAGCACATATGAATGAACTTTCTACCATGAGTGGCTTGTTTGTTGATGATATTAAGATGCGTACTTACTTTGTTGCTAAGATTTTCCCCTTTTCACTGAAAGGAGAAGCTAAAACTTGGTTTAGTAATTTACCTCCTGGATCTATTGATAGCCTTGATTGCTTGATTAGTACTTTCCTGCAGAAATATTTTCCTACTAGTGCTAGACATGCTATTTTGCAGGAACTTTTTGATTTTAAACAGGGAGAAAAGAGATATTGCCTGAATCTTGGGCAAGGTTTTGTGCTTTGATTCATGCATAAGTTGGAAGTCCATTACCTAAGAATGAGCTTCTTGATATATTTTATAATGGACTAACTGAGGAATCTAGGACATACCTAGATAGTTGTGATGATTGTGTTTTCAGAAATAGGACTCCTAAGGAAGCTGAGGAATTAATGGCTAAAATAAGTAAGAACTATGAAGATTGGACTCCTCCTAAACAAGCTATACCTGAAGTAATTGTACCCGAACCTATTATTCCGGAGCCTATTCCAACATCAAAGAAGAGAGGAGTTATTGAATTAAATGATGAAGTGATGAAGGAAGCTAAGAAATGTCTTAAGGAGAAGGGAATTAAAGCTGCATATGTCAAGAATTTACCTCCTATAGAAGAATTATGTAAGCCTATCCCCTACTCATCCACTATTGAGGTACACTCTCTCCAACACTTTGATGAAGGTGATATCCCTTACTCTAAACCTCCTGATCAATGCTTAGAAGAATTCGATATCTTTATTGTTAAGCAAGATAATTTTAATAAAAGGGTGCAAAATCATCTAATGGAAAACATTAGAGCTATTGTTGAGTTGAAACATATTGTGGAAAGAACCTCTAATGATGTTAAAATGATTGTTAAACACTTTCAAATGGTTCAAACTCAAATAGATCAACTCGTTAAAGTGCAAAAAGACTTGCTAGTTAATGTTGCTAAAGAAAAACATGCTTATGAAATTAGAACTAGAAGTGGAGATGCTACTCAGGATCCTTTATATCCTGAGGGGCATCCCAAATGGATTGAGCAGGATTCTCAACAAGCTGAAAATAGTGGCTCTACTCATAAGAAAAGGAAAAAGAAACATAAAACTATTGTAGAACCCTCTGAACCTGCTATAGATCCTAATAGTATATCCATCTCTGATGCTGAAACTGCAAGTGGTAATGAAGAAAATGAAGTTCCTAATGAAGAAAAAGTTGAAGAAGAACCTGAAAACCACACTAAGAATACTAAATACACTAAAGAAGATTTTGTTGCTAAGAAACATGGTAGTGAAAGAGAACCTTGGGTCCAAAAACCTATGCCTTTCCCTGATAAGAAACACAAGTCAAAGGAAGATGAGCACTATAATAAGTTTTGTGAGTGGATGAAACCTTTATTCCTGCAAATTCCTTTGACTGATGCTATTAAATTGCCTCCTTACTCAAAGTATATGAAGGATATTGTCTCGAATAAAAGGAAGATCCCTAATGAAGAAATCTCTACTTTGCTTGCTAATTATTCCTTTAATGGTAAGGTTCCAAAGAAACTTGGAGACCCTGGGATTCCAACCATCCCTTGCTCTATTAAGAATAGTTATGTTAGAACTGCTTTGTGTGATTTGGGAGCTGGAGTTAGTGTTATGCCTTTCTCTCTCTATAAGAGGCTTCAACTAGAAAAAATAATACCAACTGATATATCTTTGCAAATGGCTGATAAATCTACCACTATTCCTGTTGGTATATGTGAGGATGTACCTCAAGTGGCTCATAATTGCTTGATATTAACTGATTTTGTTGTGCTTGAAATGCCTGAAGATGATAATATGTCCATTATTCTTGGGAGACCTTTTCTTAATACTGCAGGAGCTGTTATTAATTGTAATCAAGGAAAGGTGACTTTCAATGTTAATGACAAGGAACATACTGTCTATTTCCCCAAGAAGATTGAAAGGACTTATGGTTTGAATTCAATTGAACATGTTGAGGGCATTCAAGTTGGAGAAATATATTGTCCCATACCGAGAGAAAAATTTGAAACTATTATGATTGGGACCATTGCTATCAAGGTTGAGGTAACATAATCATTAGTGGAATACAAAGTTTTGTCTCATATGAAATTGTCTTGGTAACGAGACCTGATCAACCTTGTTATCAAAAGGATTTCGTTGAACAAAACAATGTTTTCACTATGATTATCTCTGTTTACTTCTATTCTATCCATTTTACTTTTTGTTTTCGTTTAGTTTTCTTTGTTGTTAATTGCTTGCATGTTAGAGTGTCTTAGAACTCCTGTAGTTCTAGCCTTGTTTTGTCATTGCATCATTCCAAAAAAAAAACTGTCTGTCAGAAAATCATTCTTCTATTCCTAAAAAATGCCCAAAAATAAAGTGTCTCGAAAAATTCTAGAAAATTCATATTAAATTTTTACGTGAAAAAAGGGGCAGAGGAGTGCCTGGGAGGTACCAGGGGGACCCACCAGGCAGGCACACCACCTGGTGGCATGACCTTCCCTGGGTGGCGCCATGCCATGGTGTGGGCCACCCCTGGCCCTCCACTAACTCTCTCACCTGCCACTTTCTTCTCTCTCCCGAGTAAGCTCCAGTTCATTGCTCAAAATCACGTTCTTACTGTGCTTGCTCTCGATTTTTTCGATCTCCTTGCTCAGCCCATCTTTCTTGCTGAAATTTGGAGCGTTTGTTCCCTGGTATGTGACTCCTCCCCTTGTCCAAGAAGATTTGTGTTTAGTGGATTATATCTTGAGTATTTTGCTGATGTAGGTGACATGTTATGAGATCTTGTAAGCTTGTTTGATGCTTAGAGATATAGTTTTGATGCATGTTTAGTCCTCTTACAAGTCCCTATGAGTAGAATCCTTCATTATATTTACTTTGCAATCACTTGTTTAATAGGTGTTTAAATTTCAGAATACCAAGCATGAACAACCATACCTTTGGAGAGATATTTGAGAGTGATGCACCTAGGAGGTCGAGGCCCTCAAAATCAGCCTCTCAGTTTAGGCCATCATACAACGAAGATCTCATTGCAACTCGTATTGGTAATGAAAGGGATGATGGGGATGCTCACCCATCCACTTTTCCTTATTCTACTTTCTTACAAGCTGCAGGAATTCTTGATGATTTCTTGCTACTGATTGAGAGGGTTGGTTTGATCTCATATATGCAAGATGAGAGTGAGCAATTGATACGTCCATTTTGCATCACTATTTAATGTCTTAATTCACAATTATTCATTGATATATTTCATATTGAGAGGTGATACTTATGTTATTTCATCTATTTTTGCATGGTTGATGACTTTTGGAGCATGGACCGCTGCAGTCAGGATTCTGATGGAAAAGGTGTTGTTTGGAGGCAAAATTCGCGAAGATCAGAAAATCCGGGAAAATATACGGAAAATCCTATTTTTCCAGAAGACTAAGGATGCCAGAAGATGGAGTGGAGATGGGCCACAGGGGGCCCACACCACCCCATGGCGCGGGCAAGCCTAGGCCACGCCAGGAGGTGGTGTGGCCACCCTGGCCCACTCTAGCCTTTCCCCTCTGGCGTATATTATCCTCCCTAAACCCTAAGACTCGGGGGGCGACCACAGAAAGATTCTGCCGCCTCTGCGGGGTGGAAAACACCAAGAGAGAAAGATCTCTCCGGTAGACAGATTTCTGCCGGGGGAATTCCTTCCCGGAGAGGGGAGATCGTCGCCATCAACACCATCATCAAGCTGGACTTCATCGGTATCATCATCATCATAATCACCACCATCATCACCATCAGCATCCTCATCACCATCTCCATATTGCTGTAACAATTGGTTGAATCTTGCATAGTTCATAGGGGAAACTTTCCCGGTGTTGATTACTCTTTGTAGTTGATGCTATTGAGTGAACCATTGAATTATTGTTTATGTTCAGATTGTTATACATCATTATTCCATCTCTGATCATGATCCATATGATGTCTTGTGAGTAGTTCATTTTGTTCTTGAGGACATGGGAGAAGTCTTGTTGTTAGTAGTGGAGTTGTGTTGAGAAAGATTCAATAGATTGTTATTTAAGTTGTGGTGTACTTCTTCTAGTGGTGTCATGTGAACGTCGACTACATGACACTTCACCTATATGGGCCTAGGGGAATGCATTGTGTATTTGGCTACTAATTGTAGGGGTTGCCGGAGTGACAGAAACCTGAACCCCCGTTAGGAAACCATTGCACAAGGGACATAAGGGTCTTAGAGTTTAAAGGTGTGGTTAGGTTTCTACCTTAATTACTTTCTTGTACTTACAGATGTTTGCAAGGGGTATAAGCACAAGTATGTATTAGTCTTGGATGGGGCGGTACATTAGCACAGGTTCACCCACACAACACTTAGCAAGCTAAAGAAGATTAATCAACTATATGAAGGGAAAGCACTTGACAGTCTTCCCATGTGTCCTCGAGAACGTTTGGTCATCTTAAGTAATACAACCGGCTTGTTCTTTGCTGCATAAAGTATTGGGCCACTTGCTGCATTTATTCCTACTGTCTTTTGTTTACTTGTACTTTGTTTACTTGCTTTATCGAAAACCCCTAAAAATCCATTTGCTAAGTATTTGCAGACAATTCCTGATCCATACCACTAGCCAGCACCTTCTGCTCCTTGTTGGGTTCGACACTCTTACTTATCAAAAATACTGCGATACACCCCCTATACTTGTGGGTCATCAGCAATACGCTATGCTCACCAAAATCTTTGTTGAGAGCTTCACGTTTACTAACACATCCTATCAGTCGACTGTCTCTTTCAAAATTTATAATCTGCCCTTCACCATGCCTTTGGAGAGATTTTGCAGTATTGTAGGTGTAAGCATGGCAGGGACCGTGAAGAAAATTCAAGGGCGACCCGCTGATTTGCTAGAGCTTTACCGAGGGGTGACCAATGATGATGACCGCGTGGCGCAACGCGGAAAGATAAGAAATATCCAACTCCCTGCTCTTAGATACTTTGCATATTATCTTGCTACTAGCATACTGGGTAGGGAGAACACAAGTAATATCTCCAACTATCATTTAGCATTCCTTGCTGCTGCGCTTAACAATGATACTCGGTACAACCTTGGCTCGCTTATTGCTCGCCGCCTAGCTGCTAGGGGGCCTATCTATGGGGGCATCATTGCCTCGCGTATGGTCAGTGCATTAGGTCTTTTAGTGGACCCCAATGATACTATACTGGCACCACAAAGGCTTGACCTTGTTGCTATGAAAACTCATCACTTTGTCACTACTACTTCTGATTTGAACAATCTAGTATATATGATGCTTTTCACTGACGGGGATGAGAGGGACATCCCTTTGCCACAGCCTTCTTTGTTTAGTGTTCACAGGAGACCGTGTTCGCGCTCCAAGGAGGAGGTGGACGAGCAGCTTCGCTTGCTGGGTTTCCACGAGCAGCACCAGGAGGATGTACCCTCCTATGACTACTCCGCACACTACGGAGGGACATACTCGAGCTCACACCAGGACGAGGGGACCTCCTCGTCATACTACGGTGACACATCATCCTGGCCGGCTTGGGATTGATACCCACTTAGGCCAAAAGCCTAAGCTTGGGGGGAGGTACGCCGACACCACACTCATCTCCATATCATGTTGCGTCGGTACTTTGTATATTCATGTTTCGTTCTCTTTTTAGTTTTTGTTCTTTCTTTGCTTTTGCTTTCTAAAACACAAAAAGACCAAAAATATTTCTGTTGTTTCTCTTTGGTTTGTTTCTTCTTTTTGCCTTGGTTTGTTTTCCTTTTTGCTTTGTTTGAACTATTCAAAAAACCCAAAAAGATTTTGCTTTGCTTGTTTTTCCCCTTTGGTTCTTGTTTTAAAAATCAAAAACAACAAAAATATTTGTCATTCTTCTTTGGCTTTGTGAGTTTGTTGCAGTGTTCATCAGTCCTTAGTGGATATTGGTTTCATATTATTATTCAAGCCACACAAGTGAAGAGCAATAATGAGGATTAATGACAACTTGAGGCATGATAAGAGGCTGGTAACGAACTCTATTTGTTTTCATTTTTGTACATATACTCATTATTGTGGGCATGCTTAGTCCGTTCGTGTAAGGTGTATGTTATGTTTGGATGCTTAGTAGTTCTTGCTTTCGTATGATTAGCTCCAGCTTACTAATAGTTTGTAGCATGTCTTATGAATGTTTGCTTGCATTATTCTATTCATAACTTGGTATGACACTATGGTATCCTCCTCTGAATGTTTCATTTGAATTGACTTGGCACATGCTCACGCATGCACATGACTGAAATAATCAGTTAAGCCTCGATGAATTATTTTGCCTTGAGGATCTTGAATCACTTTCATGCCATGATTAGTCCTGTTTTGTTGCAAGCATGATTATGACAGCTATTGCTCTCTCGTTTGTCGCTCCCTTACTATTGCTAGCCTTCACTTTCACCGAGTATTTTACTCATGTTTCCAACTCCCTTAAACCAAATATTGCCAAAGTGTCCACCATACCTACCTATTAGCATCACTTGCTACTCCCGTGCATATTCATTATGCCTTGTTTTCTTCCGAATAAAATGTTTGCTTGTTATGAGAAAGTTAGTTAGTAAAGCTCTCACGAACTTGATGGCACACCTTATTTTCTGCACTTAATAAACCTGAACCATTATAAATGTCCATGAAAGTTATATGCTTGCAAATTATAGGCTGGGGATTAGTAGAACCGTGCTGTAACGGGGAATGCTTTCAACACTTGTAAATATATACCCAGTTGATACCATGCTCTTTTGTTTGCGGATGTCGTCGGTGTGAAATAAAAGGGGAGTTTGTAAGTCCATGGAGTTATGTATGTGTGTTAGAGAAACGCCTGGGCCGCTGGTCTAATCCATGCTGACATGGTGGAAACCTACAGCGTAACCATAATGATATCTATGAAGCATTCTTCTTATAAAAAAGAGATAGATATTGAGAAAAGAAAAAAAGAGATTTATGAAAAGAGGAAAGAGAGAAAAAAGCACCATTTTTCCATGGTAAATAAGAAGATTGTACTCATTGTCTACTTGCCTTGTCATTTTGATATGGGGATTCTTCCGTATCATCGGGCAAGGGGTACCCCATTGGCGGTTCTCTATGATACGCACATATTTACGATGACAAGAACTTACCGGTAACTAAAGTTGAGTAGCATGAGGAGCGGCCCTCGTACTCAAGGGACATGGGATTTTCAGTTTATAGTCTGTCAAGCATATAACTCAGATTAGACCTCACTTTCACCTTAATCACATTAAAGATGATTATGATAGGCGCAATGAGAGCTCAAAGCTAATGATACCATACTTTTAGCATTTGGAAGCCCTTCAAATTATTCAAAACCTTTTCTTTTACTTGTTGAGTCTCCACATATTCCTTGAGCACCTTCTTGAGAGCATAGTTGTCATTCTTTGTGCTTGTCTCATTACTTGATTATTTGTGTTATGACTTTGATGCTTGTATCTTTGACATCTTTACTTCTAGTCTTCACTTGAACTTCAGAGGTGCCTTGGCATTCATAATCAAAGGCAAGCGAGATACCACTCTATCATACCTTGTTATGAGCATTGTAATGTTGCTTATGTTTATGCTTCATGCTACTTATTATTTTTGAGTTGGAATCTCTTCATAGCTTGCAATGCCTATTAAGTAAGCTTAGTTGCATACTCCTTATTACGAATTATCTAAGTAGTTGATCACATGCTAAGAATATATACATCATATGAAGCAATTGTGTTCGTGAAAGTTCTTTTATCGCACCCAGTTTTCAACTGAATTGCTTGAAGACAAGCAATAAGCTAAGCTTGGGGGAGTTGATACGTCCAAAATGTATCTACTTTCCCGAACACTTTTGCTATTGTTTCTCCTCTAAACTTGTGTGATTTGGATGCAACTAACGCGGACTGACGCTGTTTTCAGCAGAATTGCATTGGTGTCTACTTTTTGTGCAGAAAATCAACTTTCAGGAAAAATCCCAGAAAATATGCTAAAAATCCTATTTCACCAGAAGACTCCCGGAGCCAGAATACGAGATGGAGGGGGGCTGGGCCTAGGCCACACCACCTGGCCGCGCGGGCAAGCCCAGGACGCGCCATGGGGTGGTCTGGCCGCCCCAGACACCCCTCGGTCTCCCTCTTCGCCTATAAGTTGCCTTCTGACCTAAAAACTTCAGGGGGTTCGACGTTTTTCCAGAAGGAGTTCCGCTCCACCGCCACCACCAGATTCCACGAAACAGCACCAGAAACTCCATTCTGGCACCTTGCCGGGACGGGGAATTGGAGGAGATCATCACCATCATCATCACCATCGCTTCTCCATCGACCATCCATGTTTCCCCCATCTATGAGTGAGTAATCCCCCGCTGTAGGCTATGGGGATGGTAGGGATTGGATGAAATCGTTCATGTAATGGCATTAGATTGTTAGGGCATGGTGCCTAGTATCTTTTATTAGTGCTTTATGACTTTGTTGCGACTTGTTATGCTTAATGCTTGTCACTAGGGCCCGAGTGCCATGATTTCAGATCTGAACATGTTATTGATTCATTATGATAGTATTGTTTATGGTCTTATCTATAAGTTGTATACACACGTTGTTGTCCGGAACCAATGGCCCCGAAGTGACAGAAATCAGGATAACCGGAGGGAATGGATTTGATGTGAGGATCACATGTGTTCACGGAGTGTTAATGCTTTGCTCCGGTGCTCTATTAAAAGGAGCACCTTAATTGCCAGTAGTTGCCTTGAGGCCCCGCTGCAAATGGGCTGGCAGGACAAAAGATGTTGTGCAAGTTCTCATTGCGAGCACGTATGACTATATATGGAACACATGCCTAGGATTATCTAGTACTTGGATGCTTTATCTTATTTATCTGCAATTGCCCTATGTTCTGATTGATGGGTTCGTAGCATGGAAAACAAAAAAATTCTACTGCAAGAACGAACAAAACCCAGATCTAATCTAGATAAAAGCCAAGATCTAATCTACTAGACATGAGCAACGAGATAGATCAGTACTAACCCTCATAGAACCGAAAGCGTTAACGAGATTAGATCTCGTGGATGATGTAGTCGATCACTTGCCGATCTCAAGATCGAGTAGATGATCCTTCCGGCGCCGCGTTCCGGCAGCGCTTCCGCAGACGGTCACACGTGCGGAGTCGAAGCAGACCTTCCTCTCCCCGTTCCAGCGAGCAGCGGAGGTAGTAGATCTTCTCCACGCAATCCCAGCAGCACGATGGCGTGGTGGTGGTGGTGGAGAGAATTCTGCAGGGCTTCGCCTAAGCCGGAGCAGATGGAAGGAGGAAGAGAGAGGCGGCTAGGGTTTGGAGTGGGAGGGGGCCAGGAGGGGTGGCGCCTCCACCCCTCTATATATAGAGGGAGGGGTGTGGCCTAGGGTTCCCACCCCTAGGCCCACCCCTTAGGGCCGACGCACTAGGGAGCTTGGGGGGAGAGTCCTTCCCCCCAAGTTTCCCCTTTAAACTCCCCTTATCTTATCTTATCTCGGTTTTCAAATAAACTCCAAGATATCTTCTAGAACCTTCCGGAACATTCCGAAACCTTCTAGAATCCCCATACAAACACTCTGGAACATTTCCTAACTTAGAAAATGATCCCCATTATATGAATCTTATTCTCCGGACAGTTCCGGATCTCCTCGTGATGTCCCGGATCCAATCCGAGACTCCGAACAACATTCGGTCTCCAACGCATATTCAATATCTACTTAAAACAACTTCGAACCTTAAGTGTGTCACCCTACGGTTCGTGAATATGCAGACATGATGAAGACACCTCTCCGATCAATAACCATCAGCGGGATCTGGAGATCCATAACGGCTCCCACATACTCAACGATGACTTCGTGATTGATAGAACCATTAACATACGAAACCAATTCCCTTTGTCACGCGATACTCTACTTATCCGAGGTTTGATCATCGGTATCTCCATACCTAGTTCTACCTCGTTACTGATAAGTACTCTTTACTCGTTCCGTGTTACGCCATCCCTTGTGACCTAGTCACATGCTTGCAAGCTAACTAGATGACATTCCACCGAGAGGGCCCAGAGCATATCTATCCGTCATATGGATGGACAAATACCAATCTTGGTCCATGCGCTTCAACACATACTTTCAGAATACCCAATGATACCTTTATAACCACCCAGTTACGAAGTGGTGTTTGATGTCATCAAAGTACTCATCCGGTGATGGTGATTAACACAACCTCATGGTCGAAGGATTAGGTTACTATGTATCGAAAGCTTATAGCAATGTGAACTTAATGACTTGATCTAATGCTACGCTTACTATGGGTGTGTGTGTCCATTACATCATTCTCCTAATGATATAACCTTGTTATTAATGACATCCAATGTCCATGATCAGGAAACCATGATCATCAATTAATCAACAAGCTAGTTTAACAAGAGGCTTACTAGGGACCCTTTTATGTTTACAAAACACACATGTATTAGTGTTTCCTTATAATACAATTATAGCATGGGATGCAAACATTCATCATAAACACAAAGATATAATAATAACCACTTTTATTATTGCCTCTTGGGCATATCTCCAACAGTCTCCCACTTGCACTAGAGTCAATAATCTAGATTACATGGTAATATACCTAACACCCATGGCGTTCTGGTGTTGGTCATGCTTTGCTCTAGGGAGAGGTTTAGTCAACGGATCTGCCACATTCAGATCAGTGTGTACTTTGCAAATATTTATGTCACCATCTCGGACATACTCGCGAATAGCATGGAAACGTAGCTTGATGTGCTTCAGCTTGCTATGTGACCTTGGCTCCTGTGCATTAGCTATGGCACCTGTGTTGTCACAGTAGATGGCCATCGGGTCCAACGCACTAGGAACCACGCCAAGTTCAGTGATGAACTCCTTCATCCATATGGCTTCTTGTGCAGCCTCCGAAGCAGCTATGTATTCCGATTCAGTTGAAGATTTCGCCACAACGCTTTGCTTGGCACTCCTCTAGTTCACTGCAGCACCATTCAAAATAAATACGTATCCAGACTGTGACTTCGAGTCATCTGGATCGGTGTTCCAACTAGCATCAGTGTAACTGTTTACAACAAGCTGTTCATCACTCCATAAGAAAGAACCATATCCTTAGTCCTATTCAGATACTTTAGGATATTCTTGACCGCTGTCCAGTGCTCCATTCCAGGATCACTTTGATATCTGCTAGTCAAACTAACAGCATGTGCTATATCCGGTCTTGTACACAACATGGCATACATGATAGAACCTATGGCTGAGGCATAGGGAACATTGTTCATCTTCTCTCTATCTTCTGCCGTAGCTGGACTTTGAGTCTTATTCAAGGTCTTACCTGACAACATGGGCACGAACCCTTTCTTGCTCTCTTCCATTCTAAACTTCTTTAGAACTTTGTCCAGGTATGTACTTTGTGAAAGCGCTAGTAGGCGTCTTGATCTATCTCTATAAATCTTGATGCCTAGAATATATGCCGCTTCGCCAAGATCCTTCATTGAAAAATTATTATTCAAATAGGCTTTGACGCTATTAAGAAGTTCTACATCATTCCCAATCAACAGTATGTCATCTACATATAGTACTAGGAATGCTACAGAGCTTCCACTCACTTTCTTGTAAATACAAGCTTCTCCATAAGTTTGTATAAATCCAAAGTTTTTGATTACTTTATCAAAACGTTGATTCCAACTCCGGGATGCTTGCTTCAGTCCATAAATGGAGTCCTGAAGTTTGCATACCTTGTCAGCATCACTAGGATCGACAAAACCCTTGGGTTGTACCACGTACAACTCTTCCTCAATGTCACCATTAAGGAACGCCGTTTTGACATCCATCTGCCATATCTCATAGTCGAAATATGCAGCGATTGCTAACAAAATCCTCACAGACTTTAGCTTCGCTACTGGTGAGAAAGTCTCATCATAGTCAACACCTTGAATTTGTCGGAACCCTTTCGCGACAAGTCGAGCTTTATAGACAGTAACATTACCATCAGCATCTGTTTTTCTTTTGAAAATCCATTTGTTCTCGACAGCCTTACGACCATCCGGTAAGTCCACCAAAGTCCATACTTGGTTTTCGTACATGGATCCTATTTCGGATTTCATGGCTTCTAGCCATTTGTCGGAATCTGGGCTCACCATAGCTTCTTCATACGTCGCAGGATCATCAGTGTTGTCCACCAACATGACGTTCAAGGCAGAGTCATACCACTCAGGAGTGGTACGAACCCTCGTTGACCTGCGAGGTTCAGTAGTAACTTCGTTCGAAGTTTCATGATCACCATCATTAGCTTCCTCTCCAGTTGGTGCAGGCGGCACGAAAACATCTTCCGGTGCTGCTCTACTCTCAACCCTGAGAGAAGGTTCAATAACCTCGTCGAGTTCTACTTTCCTTCCAGTCACTTCTTTCGAGAGAAACTCCTTCTTAAGAAAGGATCCATTCTTGGCAACGAAAACTTTGCCTTCGGATCTTTGATAGAAGGTATACCCAATTGTTTCTTTAGGATATCCTATGAAGACGCATTTCTCCGCTTTCGAGAGAAACTGGACTTATGGTGCTGTCTTGGTGGTGTTAGGTTTGCTGCTATAAGGAATAGATCACTATAACATAATTTTTCTTTCTTTGTAATTTTTTTGGGTTGTGTGCATCCGTAAAGCCGTTAGGGCAATGCGTTGTTGCAGAGGCTGAGTGTAATTGGTATCTTCGCGATATTAATATATACTTTTTATAAAAAACATCTAAATTTAGAAAAAGAAATTGACATCTATTTTGAGACGGAAGGAATAATTAAAAAACCAAAGAGCGAACCGGACCAAAAATACAACTAAGCATGTGGGTCGTGTTTTTTTCTTCTGATTTTGGCATTCTTAGTCTTAGATGAGGCAGACAAGGACTAAAGACAATTGTCCATATACACGGTTTATTGATGGCACAGTTGCCTGTTCCGGCAGTACACGACAGGAAGCAATACGTAGAGCAACTGGTGCCCATCATAAATACACACATGCGCTGATACCTCTACAAAAACAAACCGCTGGTCCACTGGCTCAGTGTAACACCGTAAATTAATATAACTGATCAAGGCAAGAAAAACAGTAATGATCCGCTGCCAACGTGACGGTACTCAGTCCTGCAAACAGAAAGATTACTACCATTTCCGCTGAAGTTCATCATATGCTGGACACCAGATGAGCTAGCTGCAGATATTTAAAAGGACATCATGTACTGGAAGTGGGGAACATATAAGAGAGGATCGAAAGTGTGAGTTAAGGAGGTTGGGAAATTTCATGGACAATCCTCCCGTGTCGCCCCCGCTCGGGCGGCACCGGAGCCTCCCCAACCCTAGCGCCGGCGGCCCCTCCTCCTCTCTCCTCTCTCTGCCCCCGTCGGAGGACGCGGTCGGGCAAAGCCCACGCCGCCGACGATGGGGGCGGGGGTTCCTCTCCTGGCGCGGCGCCTCGTCGCGGGATTTGGCGGCCGGAGCGGCTGCCCTTGGCGGCGGGGTGGCGTCCGGCGGCGCAGGGAGGGCGCGTGGGTCGGTGTGGAGGGCACAAGGGGCTGCTGCGGCGCGTGTGCTGTGCTCCCGTCGCCCGTGGTCACCCATGGCGGCTGGGCCCGATCTGGGCCTATGCGGGCCGGGGCGGGCCGCGGCTTCGGAGCGCGGTGGTGGGGCGTCGGGGCGTCGTTGGCGCTGCAGCGGTGATGGCTGGCCGGCATGGGGGCCTCCTCCTCTGAGCCCATGCGGGCTAGCCGTGGTGGCCCGTGCGCCTTCTTTCTTCGACGGTTGTCGGCGGTGTTCCTCTTCTTCCTACGGTGGCATCTCGAGCCGGTGTCTTGCATCCCCGCCCACCCTCTCCATGCGACCCATTGGGCGGGCTTCGGGGGCACGATCCTTGGCCGGGTGAAAGCCCTGCTCAGCTTGAGCTGTTGCTGGCCGCGGCGACGCCTACGGGTGCCGCTACCTCCTTGGGGGCGCGGTCATGGCCAGTTTCGTGTCCCTCTTCTCGGGTGCCGGGGGAAACCCTAGGTTCGGGTCATCGGACCAGGCGGCGGCGGCGCCACGGTGTCGTGATCTTCTTGAAGACGTCGTCGAGGTCGCCCGGGAAGGGCCTGATGTTTGGAGTTTGGGGTGGCGAGGTGTTGTCGGTGTCGGTTGTTGCTCTGGGCATGAGCATCAAGGGCGCAATGTACATCATGGTGGACGCTTCCTAGTCGACGTCTTCCCCAAGTCCTGGTGGATCCTGCTGACTTCTCGCCAATCTCTTCTAGGCGCATGAGGGGAGGTGCGTTGATCCGTGCGGCCTTGGAGTCTTGGTCGTGCTATGGCGGAGTCTCGCTTTGATCGTGACGCGGTCCGGTTGCTACGTGCCTCGTCTTCTCACCTTGGTAGGGGACTTGGCTGGGCGAGGTTTCATCGTCGGGTCGTGGTGGAGGGCGTGTGGTGTGCCGCTTGGCATTGTATCGTGTGAGTTGTATCGTGTTGTGTGTGGTGTTTTGCCTTTTGGCGTTGTATCGGCCGTCGGCCTCTTCTTTTATGTGTTTGGTACGTCTCCCAGGACATATCCTAAAAAAAAGTGTGAGTTAACCGTGACTCCTAGTAAGAGGCGAACGCTAGACAGAAAAAACAATCAAATTTCCACTAGGAAACAGAAAAGGGCGTATGCTAACTCAAAATTTCATGGTCTTGTACGTACAGGGTTAGGCGATTAAATCCGGAGTCTGAGATCTTGTGTTTCGATAAAACTTCGGAATCAAAGCGGCTACTGATCAGAACTAAGAAAACAAGGAACGACAGAAAGGTAGGAGTAGAAAATGATTGGAACACCCTACCCGGAAATGGAGAAAGCCGGAACCGACCGGGTGGGAAGAAAATCTTCGGGGGCGAACTGCCGATCCGCGTTACAATCAGCGAAGCGACCCTTGGTTCATGTAGCACGGCTTTGTTGGCAGACCTACGTTCAAGCCCTTTTCTCTTGTTCCTGTTCCCAGTACAGTGAGTTTTTTCTTTTTTTAGTTTTAGCTAGGCTGGAAAAATATACATTCAAATGTTAAAGAAAACCGTAAAAAGTCTAAAAATTGAAGATACATTCATATGAAAATTAAATGAAATGATAATATTTGACACCCAATATCATACATCCAGATTACAACACCGTATACATGCAGAAAGTGTGGATAATTTGCCGGATTTCTTTTCTCCCTTTGGTGTTAAAAGAACTTTTACATGATGTGAATATGTGATAGGACTGTTACTCGTCGTCCCAGAAGCTAGCTACGAGTATGATTACTACCGAAGAACGCTGTTTGAACTGAGAAAGAAGTTCTCTTCGCCTGCGATGGTTGAGGTGAGCCTTCCGGCTGCCCACCCGTTGTTCACTACCCTGCTCCCTTCGATAACCTTGTCGAATGCCGGGAGGCCTTTCTCCTTCCGCTCCTTCCTCTTCCTCCTGTCCTCGTCCCTCTCTTTCCTCAGCCACCTCTCCACTGTTCTCTGAAATGCAAATGCACCAAAATTTGATCAACGTGCGTGCTATGCTAATTGAAACATACTTCTTTTATACTGATGGAGCTTACCATGAGTGATAACTGACTCGTTTCTTTCACCTTTTCTAAAGGCAGCGCTAGTTGCAACTTCCCATGAGCAATATATACCTGAATCGAATGGTGTCAATTGGCATGTACAAGTCCATGTAAATTCCATGGGCTTACGAAGCACAAGTGGGGAACTCACTATGTGTGTTGGCCAGTCATCAAGGCCATCAAAAATATGTGTGGCGTAGATAATTGCTGCACCTCGTTCCGCACATTCCTTCTTTAGATATGTCAATAGATTTGCTCTTGCCAACACATCAAGGTCAACTGTTATCTCATCGAGAAGAAGAACCTGCATTGGAGATTTACTTATGAAAATCTTGTTGTGCGCACACAAAATTTGCACACGTGTCCACCCTTCTGGTGGCACAGCAAGGAAAATTTCTCAAACCTTGAACGGCTTGAGAAGTCCCATACAGATCTGGACTCTTCTCCTCTGACCATCTGATGCCTTATGCATGCGCCAGCCAAGGTCAATATCCAAGATCTGCAACATGACAAAGTAGGAAGTTCGATAAAGTTGGGCAGCTGAGGCTAAGTTAAGGCTTGTCAGAAGCCAAGGTCGAATCATCAGCTAATCTCCACATGATACAATGACATGCAATGATGCAACTAAGGTTTGCCAAGATTATATGTTGGGGTTTATCTTAGTTTAGCCTATTTGGCCCCTCTATAATAAGCCAAATATGATAGGTCATAATATAAGAATAATAAAGAGAAAATAAAGTCTTGAAGACAGTTTCGACATACATATCAAAACCTATGTCCCAGTTCCTTACACAGGTGAAGTTCTAATGTTTTAGAGGACAGGAAATGAATGGCTTTTCTTTTTTCATTATTTTTTTCAAACGAGAGAGCTTCATAGCTTATGAAGTAATATTGTTTTGGAAAACAGTTCTAATACTCTTTTGAAGTCTTTAAAACAGTTCACCTTATGGGCATGTGTACCAAATGTTATGTCCTAATTCCCTTACATAGTGACTTCTATATTTAGATTTTGAACAAGGGAACACTACAGATTAGATTAGGGAACGATAATGCTTCATTAATAATGACTTGTGCATGTGCAAAGCAACATGATTTTTTTTCTGAGAAACGTAATACACATACTTTAAACCTTTGATCATCATTGCTGTTCTATTTGCAAAGTTGAAGTTGCAAGCTTGTCCTCTTAGATTAGGAAAATATCTTCCGAAAAATCATGTTCCTCCTCAAAGGTATTACTCCCTCCGACTCATATTAGTTGACTTGCATTTATCTAAATTCGGGTGTATCTAGTACTAAAACATGTCTAGATACATCCGAATTTAGACAAATTCGAGTCAACTAATATGGGTCGGAGGGAGTATTATATTCGGCATACCATCAGACATACATATTCTAGGAATAGCTTTAATACAAAATACACTCTTTGTAGGATAACAGTAGTACGGTGACTTGGTAATTCATTAATACACAGCTTGTTAAAATAGTTTATTTTCCAGTTGGCTGTAATTGGTTAGAGTGTGCAGGTGCATGACCATAACCACTGCGAGATTTCTTGAACGTTGCAGAGCACTAAGCATGTCATAGCAGAATTTAAGTCCCCATGTGTGAAACAGGGGAGATTTCTACATACTGCGCACTGAAAAATGGGATGCAATCGGTATATAATATTAGAAGCATGAAAAATAAACAAGCTTAAAGTGCCAAGTTTTAGTTTTCACATCGTATTGAACGAAAATTGACAGTGAGCTTCCCACGATTTTTTTTAACTTGCTACTGTGGTGAATTTGGAGTGAACTTGCCTTGATAAGTTCATCTCTCCTCTGAGGATCAACGTCAGTAACACCAAATAGCATCTTCTCCGCCGAAATGTCCATTTGTATGTTCACCTGGTAACCCGCAAAGGCAACATCGCGCCTCCACTGCATCCATTAGACGAAGTTACTAAATTAGATGCATCCGAGGATGGTTAATTGCCGAGTTCGCCCGTCATTACACATGTCTAGTCTCACAATTGCGCAACAGAAGCTGAAGGGAAGTTCTTAAATCGTCAGCTCACCTCGCCGCCGAGGTAGCAGAGGTCGCCCGAGGAGGTGAGCGCCGTGTCGTGGAAGGCTGACCTGCCAAAGACCCGAACCATGCTCGGATCCACCATGTGCTTCCCGCCTAGTATCTTCAGTATCGTCGTCTTGCCTGCCCCCAGCACCAACGCAAATCAAATCCCGCCACCAGGAAGAGAGAAAAGATGCGAACCGACGAGGGAGAGGGGAAAGGTTCCAGAAGGGCCCAAGATTTACCTGCGCCGTTGGAGCCGACGAGGAGGCAGCGCTGACCGGCTTCGAGGGAGAAGCAGACGTCCTCGATGAGCGGTGGCGCTCCGGGCGGCGGCTTCCCGTCGATGCCCGGGTAGGTGAAGGTGAGATTCCTGATCTCTACCGTTGGCGCCATGGTGCGTGGCTGCCCGCCGTGGCCGGAGACGAAGGAGGCGGAGCTAGGGAGCTTTGAGTTTTGGTTGGTGGACAAGGAGAAGAGAAGCCTAGCGGGCCAACGTGTAGAAAGCTTGCTAGGCTCCGGTGGGTACGGTTGTTGGGCCGCGGTGGTGGGTGGCCTCGTGGAAGTAGCTTTTAATTTGGAAAACCCAAGGACAGCACAGGGCCACGTCTCGGTGTTGGAGCCCCACAATTAGCCGCCGACGGAACGGTCCTCTTGGGAATTTATGTTTTTCTAGGCTAGTACAGACACAATGTAGTACAACTTCAACATATAACCGGTGCTAAAAAAAAAACTTCAACATATAAGCGTATACTCGTGTGCCAAAAGGGGAATTTCTTGTGTTCTTGTGTTGTCTACTACTTCCACAGTTTCTTAATATAAGATAATTTACTAAGCTAAATTACTTTGTTTTAAACAAAGGAAGGGTTTTAGTGTAATTGTGTACTCGATGTTTTCATTGCGTTGTACTTCTGGTTTTAGTGTATGGCTAGTTTACATTTCGTTGTGCTACCAGGTATTCTGTTTTTCATTAAGTTATACTTTGCTTAGTGTACTTTTGTACTTGCTTAGTACACTTTTGTACCTTACTTCACAGAGTATGGTAATATAATTTTGTACTTTGATTAGCGTGCTAATTAGCCATATGAAATTCCCGTACATGTTGGAGGATTATGGTACCAGTAAGTTTGCACGTATGCGGGCAGGACCGCTCGAAAGGCATGCTCTTTAGAAACTAGTCTTGCATTTTTCCTTTGACGACAACCTATATTACTCAATGATGGTTAAGTCTGATACAAGATATTCAAAAACAAAGGAGGGAGGATCATCTAGCCAACAATTATAATTTCGTGATTGTTTAGCTAGTTCATCTGCCACTCTGTTTAGATCTCTAGGACAGTATATAAAGGTTGCTTTCACGAACTCTGTTGCCGGTCGAGCACAACAATCTAACATTGTGGTTGTGGGCTCCTAGAGAAGCCTCCTTGATTCATTGATTCGATAACGGCATGCAGGGGCGGAGACAAGGGGGGGCTAGCAGGGGTCAGACCCCCCTAATGGATCGCCCCCCTCAAGGAAATACACCAGGGTCTGGTACTATTACGGGTATACTTATGCGCTAATGGCTGTAAGTGATTAGCTAATTAGGCGTACTATAAGCCCAAGTTATATATTTATGAACGTACTGAAGCCCGGCCAGCAACAAAAGAGCCCATCTAGCTGATTGTCCATGTACAAGCCATCGATCGTGGACCCTAGAGGTAGTCGCCGGCCACCATCTGCTCTATCAGATCGATCGACAAATCTCCCTATGAGAGCGCGAGTACGCCCGCCGCCGCACGCAAGATGATGAGCTTGACTTGATCGGGGGCGTCTCCACGCAGCTAGTAGCCGCAAATACGACGGCGGCCACTGATTATTATCAAGGTAAATACATACTTCCTCCGATTCATAATACTTGTCGCAAAATTAGATGTATCTAGTACTAAAACATGTCTAAATACATCCATTTGAGCGACAAGTAATATGGATTGGAGGGAGTAGTATATATAAATTTACTAATTCTGATCTAATTCCTCTTTTGCTTTAGTTTTGCTATTTGTTGTTATAGAAAACAAAGACAAAGAAAATACTTTTCAAGCAGTTTATTTCGTTACTGAATCTGACAGTGCTGAACAAGTCATCATTTTTAGGAAATTTATATCGACATAGAATCTGGTAGAGCTGAATAAATCATCTGTGAACCGTAGAGCTATATTCAAACATACAAAAAACACGCGAACACATCAATTTGCTTATCAGTTTTAATGTTGGAGGTCATTTATATCCATACAATACTATTGGCCTATTGCCAAACATGTTTTATATGCTATTTCTGCTAGACGTGATGTACTCAAATATTGTACTACTACTTTTGTTCAAAAAAAATTGTGATATATATGTGATCTTCATTGCTCGCCCCCCTATGCCTAAATCCTGGCTCCGCCCCTGATGGCATGGTTATCTGAATTGACTATTATATGGTTATATCCCATTTGTTGTGCAAATAATAATCCACGGTGTAGCGCTAGGGCCTCTGCCGTTTCAACATCTAAAACTTGGAGCAAGACTTTATTTGATCCACGGATGAACGTTATCATCCCGTACACCCATAGAACCTGATCTTGTAGCCTTAGTGAAAGAGGCATCCACATTGAGCTTGACCATTCCACTAGGTGGCTTCTCCCAACATAATTTCTTCATGTTACATTTCTTTGACGATGATGACATCGAGAAGTTTGAGGCCAAAGCATTGATAGCCATTGATGATCTTTGTGGCAACGTGGGGTCTCCAGGCAATGCTCATACTTGATGGACTTAGGGTTTTGAGAAGATGATATGCGCTATTGATTTCATCGGTTAGCAGATAAACAAGGGGGGATGATTTACCCAGGTTCAGGCCCTGGGAGGAAAATCCTACCCATGCTTGTCTATTCTTGATTAATGATGAAATTACAAGTCACTGAGATGGATCTGGATGCGTAGATTAGATCTAGCGTATGCTATGGATTGTGTGTCTGGTGTCCTCCTTGGCGGCTCCTCTTAACCTTTATATGAAGACTAGGTCTCAGGGTACCATACGAGTCGGTTACAAGTTATATTCTATCTCTACGCTTCCCTATCTTAGGAGCTTCTTGTTGTTCGACACGCCTGAAGTCGGTAACTTCATGGGCTTCATATTCACCAAGTTGTAGTGGCCTTGCATATCATTGTGTGGGCCTCCTGTTGGATTAAGCCAGGTAGGCTAGAGGCAGGTGCCCGCTGGGCATACCTATGTCAGTGTCGATTGTAGCTGCACATCTTTTAGAAATTGTCTCTATTTCCATCAGCGATGGAGCTAGGGAAAAAACTTGAAGGAAAATCGAGAGGACCATACAAGCAATTTATAATAAATTTGAGGACAATCACACAAGCAATTTATAGCGGACAATCTACCTCACATACATAGGGTTTCTTCTAGGAAAAATTCTAGCATATGGGGCCCATGACCCTAGCCCTGCTAGCTCCGTTCTCGTTCCCACCGTATGTACCAGACACCTACTAATATCATCATATTCAAGGTAGCATACCATAGCACTATAGAAACTAGTCCTGCGTTTATAAACGGGGCAAACCTATTTTCTCGGTATTTGATACGTTGCTAATGTATTCATAATTTTTGATGTTCCATACTTGGTTTTATCTACTTTCTTATGTTTTGTCCACACTTTGGAGTACTTTTCATATGATTTCTTGGACTAACCTATTAACAAGAGTCACAGTACCAACTGCCTGTTTTCTGCTATTTTTGGTTTTAGAAAAGTCATAAAATGAATATTCTCGGAATTGGACGGGACAAAAGCCAAAGTCAGATTTTCACCGCGGGACACGTGGAGCCAGAATACGAGACAGAGAGGGGCTGGGGCCCGGCCACACCACCTGGCCGCACGACCAGGCTTGGCCCGCGCCAGGGGGTGGTCTGGCCGCCCCAGGCACCCCCTTGGCCTCTCCTTTCGCCTATATATTGCCTCCCATACAGAAACCCTAAGTACCCGATCAAAATTCCACGAAAGAGTCTGTAGCCGCCGTCATCTCCATCCCTAGATCGGGAGGGATCTGAAGCTCTTCCCGGCATCCTACCGGAGAGGGGAATTCATACTAGAGGCCTTCTTCATCACCATGCAAGCCTCCGGTGTGATGCGTGAGTAGTTCATCTCTGGACTACGGGTCCATGTAGTAGCTAGATGGCTGGTTCTCCTCCTTTGTGTTATCATGTTTAGATCTTGTGAGCTCTGTTCATGATCAAGATCATCTATTTGTAATTCCTACATGTTGTGTTTGCGGGGATCCGATGGATATTGAGATGCTATTTCAGATTGATTATTGATTCTATCATGTCTTTATTATTTGTGATCTTGCATGCTTTCCGTTGTTAGTAGATATCTTGGCCAAGTAGATGCTAGCAACTCCAAGAGTTAGTATTTATGCTCGATAGTGGGTTCATGCCTCTAGTAATCTGGGGAAGTGACAGAAATCTCTAAGGTACTAGATGTGCTGTTGCTACTAGGGAGAAAACAACAATCCTTTGTTTATAGAACAATCGTATTGTTTACTTTATACGCAATTCGTAATGCAATTATCTGTTTCTTGCAACTTAATACTAGAGAGGGTTCGGATGATAACCTGAAGGTGGATTATTAGTCATAGATGCAGTTGGATGGCGGTCTATATATAATGTTGTAATACCCAATCAAGTCTCAAAGGAGTCAAGGTGAGTAGTATATGCATGATTGCTTTCTCGATGTTTGTCAATTGCCCCGCTGTAATTTGTTCACCCAACATGTCATCTATCTTAAGGAGAGCCACCTCTAGTGAACTATGGACCCCAGTCCTTTCTTTTACCATCAATCTACAATTGTTTACTACTTTGTGTTTACTTTCTGCGAACTATTACTTTCTTCCACTCAACATGTTTAATCCTTTGTTTTCAGCAAAACCGGTGAGATTGACAACCTCATCATCAGTTGGGGACAGAGTTCTGTGGTTGTGTTGTGCAGGTCTCCACGTTGCTGCTGACACCGGTAGTGCACCCTGCCAAAGTCCAGCTAGTAACACCTTTGAGGTGTTTCCTTGCTCCTACTGGATTGATAACCTTGGTTTCATAACTGAGGGAAACTTACTGCTGTGCTCATCATACCTTCCTCTTAGGGTTCCCCAACGGGCTCGTTAGTACACGAGTCAGCAAGTGATTTTCTGGCACCGTTGCCGGGGATTGAAGAAGAAGAAGCTCCCACGTCAACCATGCGCCAGCAACTGATTTTCTAGCGCCGTTGCCGGGGAGTCAAGGACATCTTCACAAGGGGAGTCCCTCATAACCAATCTCTTTACTTTGTTGTTTTTGTTTTGCTTAGTTTACTTTTGCTTTGTTTGCTTGTTTCTTTATCAAAAAACACACAAAAATTAGTTTTACTAGTTTGCTTTCTTTATTAAAAACACAAAAAAATTAGTTCCTATCTTAAGTTGCCATTATGTCTAGCATTGCTCCAATCACTATGTCACCTGAGGAAATGATTTTCACTTTTAAACAAGGAATTGAAGAGAGTTTCAAAGAAGCTTGGTCTAGAATCTCTGATCTACATGAAAAAACTAAACCTAAAATGACTCAAAGCTTGTTCGTTTGCAGTTTTTACCTTGGAATCGCTCTTTGCTATAGATATGCTTTGGATGCTGTAGTGGGAGGAGATTGCCTCCAATGCAATGATGATGATGATGTTAATGCCATAAAGAAGTTGGTCTTTACTTACAACTTGCCTAGCAAATCTGATTCTTCCTTCATAAACATATTTGCTAGATTGAATACTCTTGAGACCAACACTGCTAGTTTGAAAGATTGCTATAATACACTTAGAGAGCATCATAACTATGTTCCAATAAATTCTGAACCCTCAAAATGGCTTCCCACAGTAAAGATTGCTATAAATAATGAAACTTTATGCTCGCTGTGATATCATGTCTGAATTTTGTCTTCTACCCAAAGATATCTATGAATCTTTGAATCTTTGGGGGCTTTCTGAAGGAGGAGAAGAAATTTTTCTTGCTAATAATGCCACAATATTACCCATTGGAACAGCTGAAGGAGTGTTTACAAATATCCTAGGGAAAATGGTTTCTACTGATTATCTTGTTATTGAATGTGTAGGAAAAGGACAAATCACACTTGGAAGATCCCTATTGAAACTCCTTGGAGCAATAATAGATGTGGAAAAGGGCACCATGCACTTTGTTTCTCCACCAAGTATTCATATGTTCCCCAAGGTTAAGAATAAAAGTAAGAGAGGTAAGGGCAAGAAATTTGGTTTTAGTGCTTCTTCATTGGAGAACACTTGATTCTTTTTCTTGCTTCTTATGCCTAACTTAAAGGCGTTAAAGAAAAATACTTATTGGGAGATAACCCAAAAGTTTTAGATGAGTCTTGGAAGTTACTACTTCAGTAATAACTGCTCCTTATCCTTTTTATTTGCTTTTTGTGCCAAGAGTAACCTCTAATGAGAGAGAAGTAATGATTGGGAAAGTTGCTGTCCCGAAACAGATTTCTGTGTTTCACCGTAAAAATTCGTGTAAAATCTATGTATGTACTTTTGAGGCGTGAATTTTTGTGCTTCTGCCCCTGGTTGTTATCTAACTTTAGTTAGTTCAACACTTTTTGATTTGAGCAAAATAAGGTCTTCTAAAAAATTCGTCTTTACCTGCTGGTCTGTTTTGACAGATTTCTGCCATTATTTGCGTTTGCTTCTTGTTGGTTCCTTTTTGAGTTATTTTTGGGGAATTGAGCTTTTTGAGGGAAGTGCTACAGTATCTAGTGTTTTAATGGAAGTTTTATTGGTGTTGGAACTGAACCTAAAGACCTATTATCTTGAGTGCACTAATGTTGCTAATAAAGATTGTGTGAAGTTTTGTATGAAGGAAAATTTTCAGGTGTATGGAAGGAAAGAGTAATAAGATGAAGGATGGACTAAAGCTCAAGATTGGGGATGCCACGTGTGTCACCCCAAGAAATATCCAAGAAGTACAAGCGTCAAAGCTTGGGGATGCCCTTCTTCATCAATAAAAATCCTAGGTTTCTTCCAAACACTTTATTTTTATTGTTTCATGCACAATTGTGTTGTTCTTGGAGCGTCTTCTTTTTCATTTTTCGTTTTGGTTTTTGTTTGCTTTGTTTGCTTAGTTTGCTGAATAAATTAGTTGGACCCCCTATTTCTTACATTGGTTTTCAAATAGTTTGGTTTGGATTGGAAAAGAGTAGGAAAGTTCATGCTTAAGTGGTAAAGAGAGCTTGTTTTTGACTGCGGCCTATGCTTTGTCATTCCATGCTTGATATTGTTTTGGATTTATGCTTACTATTCTTTGCTGTAGCATGACTTGTTATAAACAATTGAGATTGCTTAATGTGCCTTGGAAGAACCATGCGTTGTTTTAACATATTAAAGCATAGTATTGTGGTATTCTCCTTTGATGCTTTATTTGGGTTGACTTGGCACATGATCACACCATGTTATGACTATCCCAAGTCACCATAGCCTTTATGATCCTTTAGTTTTCAACTTGTAGTATCACTTTATGCTTTGATCAATGATGTTTTGTCGCCCTCCATGATTATAGCCATTATTGCTCTCTTAGTTGGTCGCTCCCAGTCTTTTGCTAGCCTCCATAACCAAGTATGAGTTACACTCATGCATCCAACTCCTAAAACCAAGTTATTCCAAAGAGTCCACCATACCTACCTATTAGCATATTCTATTCCAAGTATATTCATGTTTTTGTCTACCTTCCAAATTAAACTTGTTATGAGAAAACTAGTGATTAAAGCTCTCACGAACTTGATGGCACACTTTACTTTTCTTGCACTTAATAAACTTGAACCATTGCGTCCATCTTTGTTGCGTATATGCTTGCGCTTTATAAGTTGAAGTTAGCAGAACCATGTATCATGGGGAACGCTTTCAACATTGCACCTGTACTTTGTACCCCGTTGATATCATGTTATTTTGCTTATGGATCCCGGCGGTGTGAAATAAAATGGGAACTTGTAAGATCATGGAGTTTGTATTTGTGTTAGAGAAACGCCTGGGCCTCTAGCCTAAGCCATGCCTAATCATGGTGGAAACTTGCAGCATAACCATAATGAGCACTCTATGAAGCATCCTCAATAAAAACCTATGCAAATAGCAAATAAAAAGATCATTGAGATGCTCATTGTCTTCTTGCCTTGTCATTTTGATTATGGGATAGCTCCTGTATCATGTGCAAGGGGTACCCCGTTGGCGGTTCTCTATGATAGATATGTAATTACAATGACAAGAGCTTACTTGTGACTAAAGTTGAGTAGCATGAGGTTCGGTCTTCGTAAGTAAGGGGCATGAGATTTTGGCTTATAACTTGTCAAGCATATCCTCTTAGTTGTGTCACTTTAACCTTAATCACCTAAAGATGCTTATGACAGGGGCAATGAAAGCTGAAAGCTAATAAGTACCATAATTTTTGGAAGCTCTTTATGAGACTTGAATCCCTACTTCCTTCTATGAAGGCCTTTCTTTTACTTTTATGTTGAGTCTCCACCTTGTATCTTTATGCACCTACTTTGAGAGCATAGTGGCTATTCTTAGTTCTATGTGCATTGTCCCAAGACTTGTTGATTGATGCATAGCTTTGATATTGCTTGTTTTAAACTATTTGTATCTAGTCACTCTTATGAACTTTGAAGGTGTCCTATGCATTTATGTTTGCTACTCTATGAGGGACAAGCTGAATGCCTCTATGCTATGTTTTATTTATGTGAAACAAACAAACGTCTTGCAAAGCATTGTTATTCATGAATCTTTTGTTTATGCCTTTTCATGTTGCAACATAGTTGCTTTGTCTTATTGTTAGAACTTTGTCTTTCATGTTATGATTGAAGTACTATGATCCCAGGTATCAATGTTTTACAAATACTTTGATCAAGTTTATGATGGTGCATGTCACCTCAAAAATTATTCTTTCTTTTTATCACTTACCTACTCGAGGACGAGCAAGCGTTAAGCTTGGGGATGTTGAGACGTTGCTAACGTATCCATAATTTTTTGATGTTCCATGCTTGGTTTTATCTACTTTCTTATGTTTTGTCCACACTTTGGAGTACTTTTCATATGATTTCTTGGACTAACCTATTAACAAGAGCCACAATGCCAGCTGCCTGTTTTCTGCTGTTATTGGTTCTAGGAAAGTCAGAAAATGAATATTCTCAGAATTGGACGGGACAAAAGCCAAAGTCAGTTTTTCACCACGGGACACCTTGAGCCAGAATACGAGATGGAGAGGGGCTGGGGCCTGGCCACACCACCTGGCCGCGAGGCCAGGCTTGGCCCATGTCAGGGGTTGGTCTGGCCACCCCAGGCACCCCCTCGGCCTCTCCTTTCGCCTATATATTGCCTCCGATACAGAAACCCTAAGTACCCGATCAAAATTCTATGAAAGAGTCTGTAGCCACCGTCATCTCCATCCCTAGATCGGGAGGGATTTGAAACTCTTCCCAACACCCTGCCGGAGAGGGGAGTTCACCCTGGAGGCCTTCTTCATCACCATGCATGCCTCCGGTGTGATGCGTGAGTAGTTCATCTCTGGACTACGGGTCCATGTAGTAGCTAGATGGCTGGTTCTCCTCCTTTGTGTTATCATGTTTAGATCTTGTGAGCTCCGTTCATGATTAATATCATCTATTTGTAATTCCTACATGTTGTGTTTGCGGGGATCCGATGGATATTGAGATGCTATTTCAGATAGATTATTGATTCTATCATGTCTTTGTTATTTGTGATCTTGTATGCTTTCCGTTGTTAGTAGATATCTTGGCCAAGTAGATGCTAGCAACTCCAAGAGTTAGTATTTATGCTCGATAGTGGGTTCATGCATCTAGTAATCTGGGGAAGTGACAGAAATCTCTAAGGTACTAGATGTGTTGTTGCTACTAGGGAGAAAACAACAATCCTTTATTCATAGAACAATCGTATTGTTTAATTTACACGCAATTCATAATGCAATTATCCGTTGCTTGCAACTTAATACTGGAGGGGGTTCGGATGATAACCTGAAGGTGGATTATTAGTCATAGATGCAGTTGGATGGCGATCTATGTATAATGTTGTAATGCCCAATCAAGTCTCAAAAGAGTCAAGATGGGTAGTATATGCATGATTGCTTTCTCAATGTTTGTCAATTGCCCCGCTGTAATTTGTTCACCCAACATGTCATCTATATTAAGGAGAGCCACCTCTAGTGAACTATGGATCCCGGTCCTTTCTTTTACCATCAATCTACAACTGTTTACTGCTTTGTGTTTACTTTCTGCAAACTATTACTTTCTTCCACTCGGTACGTTTAATCCTTTGTTTTTAGCAAAATCGGTGAGATTGACAACTTTATCGTAAGTTGGGGATAGAGTTATATGGTTATGTTGTGCAGGTCTCCACGTTGCTGCTGACACCGGTAGTACGCCCTACCAAAGTCCAGCTAGCAACACCTTTGAGGTATTTCCTTGCTCCTACTGGATTGATAACTCTTGTTTCATAACTGAGGGAAACTTACTGTTGTGCTCATCATATCTTTCTCTTGGGGTTCCCCAACAAGCTCGTTAGTACACGAGTCAGCAGTATTTTTCTAGTTCTATGCCTAATTTTGCGAAATCTCTAAAAAATGCCAATATTTGCAAAGCTCTGTAAACTCTCTCCTCACGTGACAAGTGGTGTGATGTGGTGCCAGAAAATTCGTAGGAAGTGGTCTCCCTGCTCGCCACGTGTCGCAAGGGGAAGCAAAGTGGGATGAGGGAGGAGAGATAATGACGTGGGACGGTTGGTTGTCTCAGCTTTTCCCTTTATTTTTTAATTCTTTTTTTACTAAAATATCTTGAGAACCGTTTGTCAAAATTACGAACCGTTTTCACTTTTGAAATCATCGCGTCAAGATCTTAAAAACTAGATCAATTGTTGGGTTTCGTGAAACATTTTTTTACTTGCCGAACTATTACAATTGTACTTCGGGTGTACTCCGGTTTGAACGTAATTGTACTTGGGGTTTCGAGTGCATACTGTACTTAGAGTTTTAATAGAACTGTACTTTTTTGTATACTTTGGTTTTTCCCTACAGGTGTACTTGGAGTTTCAGCATAACAATACTTGTGTTTCAACACAACTGTAATTGGAGTTTTAGTAGTACTGTAGTTTTTTGGTGTACTTCGGGTTTTCCCTGTAGGTGTACTTAGAGTTTGAGCACAACTGTACTAGGAATTTTAGCATAATTGTACTTGGAGTTTTAGTATAACTACATTTTTTGGTGTACTTCGGATTTCCCCTTTAGGTGTACTTAGAGTTTCAGCACAACTATACTTGGTGTTTTGGCATAGCTGTACTTGAAGCTTTAGCACAACTGTACTCGGAGTTTTAGTAGAATTGTACATTTTTTGTATTTTGAGTTTTCCCTGCAGGTGTACTTGGAGTTTCAGCACAACTGTACTTGGTGTTTCAGGTGTACTCGGTGGTTTAGCACAACTGCACTTGGTGTAGTGTAAACTCAACCAGAGACGTATACGACGCACGCTGGAGGTATTGTACGTGTAAGCTGGCGCGGAAGGCGGTTGTGGGGCTGACACGTGTCAGCACGTCTGCTTCTACGAGCGCGTGCAATAGACCTTTCGAAAGGTCGGCCTCTAGCTAGCGATACCCGGGTGTCCCTAGAAAAAAAAAGACCTTCACAAAGGTCTGTTTGAGGAGAGCGCATGCTCCCAGAGACCGCCATGTATGGCCCGTAGAAGGACTTGGATCGAAATACAGAAATACCCGAGTACAAATACACGAAAGTACAGACGTACTCACAACCAAAGCACGCGAAAGTACAAGTTACTCATAGCCTAAGTACGAAAGTACAACTGTACTGAGAGCACGGGTGTCAGGGGGATAACCCTGGGTACCCCAGAGTTGAGGTATAAAGAGACATCCAAAGAGCAATGGACGTTTCTATAAAATAATATGAAGATATAAGGAATTTATATCCAAGGATATAAGGTATAGAGAGAATAACCTAAAAGGAAAAAAATAAAAAGGCTCTCCAGGCTGAATTATATCTAATTCGGCCTCAAGACGTATTCCCTGGATCAAATTTGGCCTGCCTGGCCCGAATCGACCCTAAACCCGGCTGGGCCAGATTACCTAGCCGACCCACCATCGCGTCTCCACTTCGGCTGGACCCCGGCTAGGCCGAAACACCCCTAGCCGGCCCGCGAACCTCGCGCCAGCACCGCTTCCTCGCCACAACGTCGCCCACTGCGCCTCGCCGAACTCCCCCAGGTGGGCCGAGACGGAGCTAGCTCGGCCCACTGCGGGCCACCGCCTCTACGTCGCCCACTGTGCCAGCCTCTTTTCCCGGGTGGGCCGACCTTGCTCACCTCGGCCCACCGTGGGCCGCCTCCTCTAGGTCGGATTGACTGGATCCCGACTGGGCCACACCGCACCCCGCCTAGGCCAAGTGACATGGAAAATCGGTTGGGCATCCCCATTTGACTCGGCTGGGCTGAGGTTGACCAGGCTAGGCCCAGTTTCTCGCAGGCCGGGTCAGCTACAGTGCAGGCCGAGTTTTCTCTATGCCTAGGCCGGGTTTTGGCCCTCCAGGCCGAATTACTTCACCCCACACACCCTTCTGTTCATCTCCAGACATTCCCCCAAGCTCTACATGGACACATCCCCAATTCAGGTCAAGTCTACGTCATGTGCCAGTCTTGGGGCGCCCCTGGCTCAGATTGGCACCGTTGGTCCAAGATGCTAAGGAATATGTTGGGCATCTTTGGAGATGCTAGGGAATATTCTGGGCATCTCCTAAGATGCTAAGGAATATGACAAAGAGATAAGACTGATGACTCACTAAAGGACAATCCAGAGGACAAGATGACCAGGCAAGGACCCGCTAGCCAGCTCATAGACAGTACTTGTGGGGACATACCTTGTCCCCTGGGCTCCCCTTTATAAGGAGCACTAGGGGGATCGTTCGCAGGGAGGCCCACGAAGGGGCTCCTCTCCCCTCTGCTCAATAGGAGCATGGGTTCTTCCTCCCCTGGTCTCTCCATTAGAGGCATAGGAATACAGCTCAAGGAGCACCATGTAGCCACATGCATGGCCAAGTTATATGAGATTAGATGCAGGAGTAGAGGTGTCATCTCACTAGGAGAGCCTCGAACCTGGGTATATCGTGTCTCTCTGAGTTCTTCCGTATGAGGTCTTCACTTCATCATCCCTCCCCAGATTCCTCCACTGTCCATCAGCCCCAACTTTAGCCTACCCATGGCATATGCCGTGACACCACCACAACATTTGGCGCCCACCGTGGGGCTGATCAGAGGCGGTGGTTGGGTCTCCATCTGGACGGGAACGTCTTCATCAACCTCTGCTTCATCATCGATCAAAAGCTTCTGCATCCTCTTCCCCAACGTACAGATCAGAGAAGGGAAGTTGGCATACGAGCCTCCGAAGGTGACTCAGCAAGCATGAATCAACCCCAACCTCTTCACCAAGGGTACTGTAAGTATCCGTTGACTCAGCAAGCGTGACTCAACTAGCATAACTCAACCTCCTCACTAAGCGTACAGTGAGTATCAACTGGCTCAACCAACATGCACATGAGGCAACCCCGAATGTCACTCGGGGACTGTCACCCTCGATCACTTAGTCACTCACCCCGGGAAGGAGATGACTCAACCTCGGGGCTAGCGAGTGTATCGATAGACTGACCAATAGATGGAAAAAGTATCTCGGGGACTTGGATTGTTGCTTGAATCGGCATCCCCATGGTTAGAATTGTAACTCAGAGTAGACATAAGATGTGACATGATCTCACATATGTCACTTGCTATATGTCTTTTAGCTATGTCTTCTATTACTACAAAACGTCATCTATTATTTGTACCTATTGACTAGCTATTTCATTTTGAGATGTTCATTGATAAAGAAACTTACCAAGTCATCTCAACTCACCTTAACTTGGATTGGTATTTGCTTCAGCTTGCCAGGTTATCTTTAACTTAGATTGGTATTTGCTTCAGCTTGCTAGGTTATATTATACCTCGGATTACTCTTTACTTCACCTTGCCAGGTTATCTTATACCTAGGATTACTATTTTACTTCAGCTTTCCAGCTTGCCAGGTTATCTTTAACTCGGATTGGTATTTAATTCATCTTGCCAAGTTATCTATACCTCAGATTACTTTTTACATCAGCTTGCCAGGTTATCTATACCTCAGATTATTCTTTACTTCAGCTTGCCAGGTTACAATATACCTCGGATTACTCTTTACTTCATCTTGCCAGGTTATATTATAGCTCAGATTACTCTTTACTTCAGCTTGCCAGGTTATATTATACCATAGATTACTATTTAACTCAGCTTGCTAGGTTATATTATACCTCGGATTACTATTTAACTCAGCTTGCCAGGTTATCTCATACTTCAGATTACTGTTTAACTCAGCTTGCCAGGTTATCTCATATCTCGGATTACTGTTTAACTCATCTTGCCAGGTTATCTTATAACTCAAATTACCATCTCTATCAGTTTACCACGGTATCATTGTAGGGGTTCCGCGCATGAAAACAATAAATGTTTACCCTACGCCCCTGAACCCCTGATGTTGTCAGGACCTATCTATTAGTAATACAGTAACGGGAGGGGCTTTTCGCGAACTTACCCTTGAAGACCAAAAAGCGTTGTCAACACTCAGGAGAGCGTGCTTTATGTAGACGAGCCGAAGCCGACCTCAAGGTCATGATGAAGTCCTTGCGCTCTGATACGTTGTAAACGTATCTATAATTTTTGATATTCCATGCTTGTTTTATATCTGCTTTCTTATGTTTTGTCCATACTTTGGAGTATTTTTATACATTTGCTAGAACTAACCTATTAACAAGATGTCATAGTGCCAATTTCATGTTTTCTTCTGCTTTTGGTTCCAGAAAAGCCAGAAAATGAATATTCTCGGAATTGCACCGGACAAAAGCCAAAGTCAATATTTTACCGAAAGACTCATGGAGCCAGAAGATGAGACGGAGAGGGGCCAGGGGCTGGCCACACCATGTGGTGGCGCGGGTCCCCCTGGCTGCGCCACCAGGTGTGTGGGCCCCTAGTCCACCCTCTGACATCACCCTTTCTCCTATAAGAAGCCTTCGATGCAGAAACCCTAAATAATCCAGCCTTTAGCCATGAAAAGTTCCACAGCGCCGCCACCACCGAAGGGGAGATTCAGGGGATAGAAATTCTCTATTCCGGCACGCTGCCGGGACGGGGAAGTGCCCCCGGAGCCATCTCCATCGACTCCACCACCATCTCCATCGCCGTTGCTGACTCCCATGATAAGGAGGGAGTAGTTCTTCCTCGAGGCTAAGGGCTCTACCGGTAGCTATGTGTTCATCTCTCTCTATGCGTGATCATATTGTGACCATGAGCTTTGTAATCAAGTAGATCTACCTTGCTACTCAAGTGCTTTAATAGATCTCTACTCTCCCCATGTGTGTGAAGTTGATAGTGTGCACACCGTGTGGCACTTAGGCTAGAGATTACAAATACTTGTTATGAGTTATATTTGGAGTTGGATGTCTCTATGAAATTGTGGTGTTTGTTGGAACCATCTAGCGTTCAAGGTGATAATGTGGGGTTATCTATATGGAGAAAGTGAA
The DNA here is from genome assembly GCA_916181665.1 of Avena sativa. Classification (NCBI taxonomy): domain Eukaryota; kingdom Viridiplantae; phylum Streptophyta; class Magnoliopsida; order Poales; family Poaceae; genus Avena; species Avena sativa. The sequence goes on from OV702289.1 coordinate 600,588,025, forward strand.
CATCGAGGAGTGCTATTATAGCCCTACCATGGACTAGAGTGTCCAACCAGAGAGTAGTTCAAAGTAGTATCATAAAGAGATGATATTTATATGAGAGTGTTCACTAGCGAAAGTATGATCCCTAGGCCTTGTTTCTAAACATTGAAACACCATTTGCAACTAGATCTGTTACATGTTTGCTTGCTTCCATCTTTTTGCCTTTAGTCTTTTCCTCCCGTCAAGCTCTTTTCTGGCACCGTTGTCTTATATCCATACCACTTGTATTTCACTATCTCTTTGCCGAACTAGTGCACCTATACACCTGACAAGTGTATTGGGTGTGTTGGGGACACAAGAGACTTCTTGTATCTTGATTGCAGGGTTGCTTGAGTGGGATACCTTTGACCACTTCCTCCTTGAGTTTGATAAACCTTGGGTAATCCACTTAAGGGAAACTTGCTGCTGTTCTACAAACCTCTGCACTTGGAGGCCCAACAACTATCTACAAGAATAGAAGTGCGTAGACATCAAGCTATTTTCTGGCGCCATTGCCGGGGAGGTAAGGTAAAAGGTACTCACATCCTCTGGCTACTAAGCTATCTTCTAGTACTGTTGCTGGTGTGTGAGTGCTCGAAGTTATTTCCTTTAGATTCTGCAATTATATCTTTTTGTTTCTTGTTTTTATTTTCACTAGTTAGGCTTAATGGAAAACAACAAAAAATTTAGAGAGCTTTTTAGTATTTTTCCTAAGTTAGAACATGAATGGTCTGAAAAGAAAATTAAAAAACCCATGGAACTTTCTTTGCATGCTAATAGCAATGTTATTAGTATGAATCTTTTGAACACCTTTGTTACTAATGCTATGGAAACGTCTAAGCTTGGGGAAGTCAGTTTTTATGAAAATGATCTTTTTAGTTCCCCTGCTTTAAAGAAGAAAATTTGCTCTGATGATACTTTGTCTCCCATATGTGGTAATTCTAATGATACTTGTGATATTTTAAATCCACATACTGAAAGCATCCCTTTTAAAATATCTATACAAATTGTTGAACATGTTTTGAATAATTGTTATTTTGGAGATGGAACTGTCCATCCTGGTGATCATTTACTCTTTATACACGAATTATGCGAGTTGTTCAAGTGTGCAGGTATTTCAATGAACCAAGTTAAGAGGAAGCTATTCCCTTTTTCACTTAAGGGCAAAGCAAGGGAGTGGTATGAGCTACTAGATGATCCTCATCATTTGGAGTGGAAGGAACTTGAATCTCTCTTTTACTCTAAATTTTATCCTCCTCATGAAATTCATAAAGATAGGAATTACATTTATAATTTTCATCCACATGATGGAGAAAGTATTACCCAATCATGGGGGAGATTGAAGTCACTAATGCTCAAATGTCCCATTCATGAGCTCCCTAGTAATATTGTTACTAATAATTTCTATGCAAGGCTTTCAGGACATTAGAAGGACTATCTAGATACTTGTTTAGAGGGATCCTTCACAAGTAAGGAGGTCAAAGCTAAGTGGGATCTTCTTGAAACAATTCAAAGAAATACCGAAGATTGGGATAACGACAAAGGTAAAGAACCATGTATAAACTATGAGTATGATTGCATTAAGTCTTTCGCTGAAACTACTAATTTTCAAGAGCTTAGTGCTAAATATGGGTTTGATCCTCAAATTCTTATTGATTGTTTTAGAGCCTTTGCTTCTCATATTAATGCTCCTAAAGAAAAATGGGACATGTATCATGAGCCTTTTAAAGACACTTGCATGGAAAATGAAATTATTATTAATGATAGCAATAAACATGATCAAACCTCTGAAAGTACTATTTCTTATAAGCATGTTAATTTTTGTGGAATACATAGACCTTGTGATAAGAATCAAATTGAAGAAGAATATTGTATCACCCACAGGAATGAAACAACTAGAATGTGGTATAGGGCTCTAAATGATCTTGGTAAAAAAGTTTGTGCCCTCTATCCTTTTCCAAGTAAATTCATGTTTTTATCTACCTTTCTAATTAAACTTGTTATGTGAAAATTAGAGATTAAAGCTCTCACGAACTTGATGGCACACTTTACTTTTCTTGCACAACTTTGCTTTGAAGTGGGTCATTTCAATTTCCAATGCTCAGGCCATAATAATAGCCCTTCTAATCCAATGAGTACTGCAAATTTGTATTGTGATGACATGATCACTCCTAATGAACATGATGAACTTACATTATTTTTGGGGTGTGAAGAATTATCAAGAAAATCTTCTTTGGTAGATATGAGTGCTTTTGATATGAATAGCGTCCTGCATGGTTGTCATCTTTATTGTGTTGATAATTGTCACACAAATACTTACATACAAACTATTATAAAAGATGAGATTTTACCAAAATATGACAGGACTAATATGTGTTTTGATCTTATTAATGAAAAGGAGGAATCCTCCAAAGTTTCTTCTATTGTCTCTAACAATAAACCAGGGTATATAGAGAAGCTTCCTTTCAAGCCTCTCCCTCCTAAAGACAAGAAGAAAAAGAATAAAAGGAGGAGTAAAAGGAGAGAGGAAACGATATTTTCCCCTAAGCATGTTGCTCCTATTATAGTTTTTGACGAGTCTGAACTCGATGATGTTCCTATGCCTGTTACCTATAGTAGTGATCATGATTGGGAAAAGCACACTTGTTTTGATATTGAAAATCTCTTCGGTACCAATTCTAAAAATGATGATATTAATAATTGTTGTACTATTAGTGCTATCCATGTTCCTTTCAATGATGATGTGTTTACAAATGAACACACTTTGGAAGATAATTATTCTATTGCTTATGATGATACTACACCTCCAATATATGATGATTGCAATAATGAATATGATATTTTCAGTCCACCTACTATTGAGGAGAAAATTAATTATGATTACAATATGCCTCCTATATTTGATGATTATGGTGATGAGAATAATAATGACAACTATTTTGTTGAATTTACTCCCACTATAATTAATAAAAAAACTATGTTTATGTGGGGAGTATTAATTCTTTTATGCATGTGGCTCATGATAAGAATGTTTCATGTGAATGTTATATTGTCAATTTTATTCATGATGCTACTGAAAGTTATTATGAGAGAGGGAAACATGGTTTTATGCATCTCAATAATATTAGGTTTCCCCTCTTTATGTTGAAAGTCTTGAAGCTGCACTTGTTTTGCTTTTCTATGCTTGTTGCTTTGTGCTTTCATGACTTGTTTCTTTACAAGATTCTTATACATAGGAAGTGGGTTAGACTTAAATGTTCTTTGAATTTGCTTCTTGATGCTCTCTTTTACTTCAAATCATATTTCTTATGTGAGCATCTTCTCAAACTATCATGCCTAACTTAAAGGCGTTAAAGAAAAGTACTTCTTGGGAGATAACCCAATAATTTTCTTGAGTCTTGGAAGTTATTGTCTCAGTAATAACCTCTTCTTATCCTTTTTGTGTGGTTTTTGTGCCAAGAATAACCTCTAATGAGAGAGAAGTAAGACTTGGGAAAGTTGCTGTCCCGAAACAGATTTTTGTGCTTCGCTGTAAAAATTCGTGAAAAATCTCTGTACGCCAGTTTGAGCTGTAATTTTCTGAATAAATCCCCCAGGTTGTTAGATAACTTTCGTTAGTTCAACACTTTTTGATTTTGAGCAACATAAAGTCTTCGAAAAAATCGGTTTTCACCTGCTGGTCTGTTTTGACAGATTTCTGCCATTATTTGCATTTGCCTCTTAATCTCTTTCTCTTTGAATTCTCTTTGATCATTTAAACTTTCTAAAGGAAGTACTACAGCAGATTTTTTTAATGGAAGTTTTATTTGTGTTGGAACTAAACCAAAAGACTTATTATCTTGAGTACACTAATGTTGCTAATGGAGATTGTGTGAAGTTTTGTATGAAGAAATTTTTTAAAGTGTAGGGAAGAGTAATGTGATAAGATGAAGTATGGACAAAAGATCAAGCTTGGGGATTCCACCCCATGTCACCCCAAGAAATATCCAAGAAGTACAAGCGTGAAAGCTTGGGATGCCCATGGCATCCCCTTCTTCATCGATAAAAATTTCAGGTTTCTTCCAAACACTTCATTTTTATTGTTTCATGCACAGTTGTGTTGTTCTTGGAGCGTCATCGTTTTGTTTTGGGTTTTTGTTTGCTTGGTTTGCTTGAATAAATTGGTTGGACCCCCTCATTCATGCATTAGTTTTCAAATAAAGTTGATTTGGATTGGAAAAGAGTAGGAAAAGTTCATGCTTAAGTGGTAAAAAGGAGCTTGTTTTTGACTGTGGCCTATGATGACCACAAGTATAAGGGGTGTATCATAGTATTTTCGATAAGTAAGAGTGTCGAACCCAACAAGGAGCAGAAGGTGCTGGCTAGTGGTATGGATCAGGAATTCTCTACAAATACTTAGCAAACGGGGTTTTAGGGGTTTTTGATAAAGCAAGTAAATAAAGTACGAGTAAATAAAAGATAGTAGGAATAAATGCAGTAAGTGGCCCAATCCTTTATGCAGCAAAGGACAAGCCGGTGGTATTACTTAAGATGATCAAACATTCTCGAGGACACATGGGAAGACTGTCAAGTGCTTTCGCTTCATATAGTTGATTAATCTTCTTTAGCTTGCTAAGTGTTGTGTGGGTGAACCTGTGCTAATGTACCGACCTTCCTAGGGCTAATACATACTTGTGATTATACCCCTTGCAAACATCTGTAAGTACATGACAGTAATTAAGGTAGAAACCTAACCACAACTTTAAACTCTAAGACCCTTACGTCCCTTGTACAATGGTTTCCTAACGGGGGTTCAGGTTTCTGTCACTCCGGCAACCCCTACGATTAGTAGCCAAATACACAATGCATTCCCCTAGGACCATATAGGTGAAGTGTCATGTAGTCGACATTCACATGACACCACTAGAAGAAGTACACCATAACTTAAATATCAAACTACTGAATCTTTCTCAACATAATTCCACTACTAACAATAATTCAATGGTTCACTCAATAGCATCAACTACAAAGAGTAATCAACACCGAGAAACTTTCCCCTAAGAACTATGCAAGATTCAACCCAATTGTTACAGCAACATGGAGATGGTGATGAGGGTGCTGATGGTGATGATGGTGGTGATGATGATGATGATCCCGATGAAGTCCAGATTGATGGTGGTGTTGATGGCGACGATCTCCCTTCTCCGGGAAGGAATTCCCCCGGCAGAAATATGTCTGCCGGAGAGATCTTTCTCTCTCGGTGTTTTCCGCCCCGTAGAGGCGGCGGAGTCTTTCTGTGGTCGCTCCCCGAGTCTTAGGGTTTCTAGAGGAATATATACGCCAGAGGGGAGAGCCAGAGGTGGGCCAGGGCGGCCACACCACCTGGTGGCGCGGCCTAGGGTTGCCCGCGCCAGGGGTGGTGTGGGCCCCTTGTGGCCCATCTCCACTCCCTCTTCTGGCAGCCTTCGTCTTCTGGAAAAATAGGATTTTCCATATATTTTCCTGGATTTTCTGATCTTCGCGAATTTTGCCTCCAAACAACATCTTTTCCATCAGAATCCTGACTGCAGCGGTCCATGCTCCAAAAGTCATCAACCATGCAAAAACAGATGAAATAACATAAGTATCATCTCTTAATATGAAATATATCAATGAATAACAGTGAATTATGATATAGAATAGTGATGCAAAATGGACGTATCAACTCCCCCAAGCTTAGACTTCGCTTGTCCCCAAGCGAAACTGAGCTCAATAAACATGACCTCAGGTTTATGGAGTGAAGAGTCGATAAAAGAATACGGAAAATAAGCATCACATTCATCAATACGTAGATCATAATAGAAGACAACTCACTATTATATAACTTAACTTGTAATAAGTAAAGGAAACACAATAAAGATACATGAAGTAAATCATAATTGGTAATGGCAAACTTAGCTCTTGGTCAAAGAATAGTTGATAATTTGCTGGAGTTCACAAATAACTGGTTTTCAATGATAGCTTTCAAAGTAGTAATCACCAAGATAAGAGCAATGTGCAAAACAAGGAACATAAGAAACATGATTGAATAAATCATCATATGAATGAATGAAACACAACAACTCAAAATACTTGCTGAGATAGAAAGGAATAGGTTTACTGACTCAACTAAAAAGTAAAAGAAAGGCCCTTCACATAGGGAAGCAGGGATTTCAAGTTTCATAAAGAGCTTCCAAAAATTATGGTAGTTACTAGCTTTCAGCTCTCATTGCCCCTATCATAGGAATCTTTAGGTGATTAAGGTTAAAGTGATCAAAAATGAGGATATGCATTGACAAGTTGTAAATTGAGAATCTCATGTCCGTTGAATACGAGGGCCGCTCCTCATGCTACTCAAGTTTAGTCACCGGTAAGTTCTTGTCATTGTAAGCACATGTGTATCATAGAGAACCACCAACGGGGTACCCCTTGCCCGATGATACGGAAGAATCCCCATATCAAAATGACAAGGCAAGCAGACAACAAGTATCTCAGCAATCTTCTTATTTACCATGGGAATATGGTGCTTTTTTCTCTCTTCCTCTTTTCATAATATCTTTTTTTCTTTTTCTCTTTTTTTTCTCTATATCGGACTCTTTTTTATAAGAAGAATGCTTCATAGATGCTCGTTATGGTTACGTTGCAGGTTTCCACCATGTCAACATGGATTAGACCAGCGGCCCAGGCGTTTCTCTAACACACATGCATAACTCCATGGACTTACAAGCTCCCCTTTCATTTCACACCGATGACATCCCTAGACAAAAGAACATGATATCAACTAGGTACAAAGTACCAGGGCAATGTTGAAAGTGTTCCCCATGACAACATGGTTCTGCTAATTCATAACTTACAAAGCGCAAGCATATACGCAACATAGATGGGCACAATGGTTCAAGTTTATTAAGTGCAAGAAAGTAAAGTGTGCCATCAAGTTCGTGAGAGCTTTAATCACTAATTTTCACATAACAAGTTTAATTTGGAAGGTAGATAAAAACAAATTTTACTTGGAATAGCAGTAATGCTAATAGATAGGTATGGTGGACACAAATGGCAAAGGTTTTGGTTTAAGGATTGGATGCACGAGAAGAATTCCCTCTCAGTACATGTTTTTGGCTAGCAAGGCTAGGTAGCAAGTATAAGAGTTGAAGGAAACAAACAAACATACAAGTGATAAATACAAACATGCAATCTTCCTTGGAAGCACAAAAGATCTTAACTAGAGAATACTAGACTTATGAGCAAATCAAGAAAGAAAGATGATGAAATTATATTTCTTTAGAGTACTTTTATATTTTTCTTTCAACTCTCAAAAATAGTGTTGCTACTGACCGAGCCAGGTTTGCCAAAACCAACTAAATTAACTCAATGATCCCAAAGTGATACCAATACTAACAACAAGATCAATCATATAACCACGAATTGAAAACTAATATAAGCTATGCAAAAGAGTAAATGATAGAACTTCTCATTAATAATCCATAACGGCAACTCACACCAAGGGATACATATCTAACGAGAGAGGGGACACTTCCATAATGCAAACCATCCTACATAATAACTTCTCTATTCATGATATGACTCTACTAAAAAGGTGAAAAGATAGAAGATAGTGATGTGATACCGCGGCACTCCCCCAAGCTTGAAACAAGCCAAGGGGATGCCAAACCTGATGATGAATTACTCCTTCGGTGGTGGTGGTATCATTTTCTTAGTTGACGTGAGGAAATCTTCCAGCATCTTGTGAAGCCTATTATTCTCCCATTGAAGCATGTCCACCCTCCTCAAGTCTCGGTACTTATCGTAGAACTCCTTAGTGACTAGTAGGGCTTCTGTTGATGCAGGGCAAGTGACTAAAGGTACCAGCCCCTGCTTGGGGTCTTGGAGATCTTCCTCCATAGGCTCCTTTCCTTTATCCTTGGCAGACACCATTGTGCTCCTAAGCTTTCAAAGATAGTTCCTGGCAGAAAACAGATCGAAACAAAAACATGACGAAAACACGATGTACGAAGCTCGGGAGATCCGGGGGGTTATATATTACGAAGTTTCACAACAAAAGGAAGGTACTGGGAGAAAACGAGTCAGAGGCGGAGTCCGGAGTGGCCACACCACCTAGTGGTGCGGCCAGGGGTGGGCCCGCACCATAGGGTGGTGTGAGCCACCCTGGCTCCGTTTCCGTCCCTCTTTCGCTTCGTAACTTTCCTTATTGACTAAAAACTGCAAAAATATAGTTGGACAGTATTTTGGTGGAACTTTTCTTACCTGAACTATTACCTATTTGAAAACGGAGTCTATAGGTCTCTGAATTTGGTCCTTGATAAATTTTTCCGTAGTTATAACTTGAAAGGCATCCACATCTTTATTGTAAGAATCTCCAGCAATATAGTGCTTGAGTTTCTTCCCATTCACTACTTGTGTAGTAGTATCTTTTAAAGAAGAATTTTTATTGCTCCTAAACGGTACACTTCTTCAATAATAAAAGGTCCTTCCCATTTTGACAGTAGCTTTCCTGCAAAAAATTTGAGACGAGACCTGACATGGGTATACCCTACAGGTACTCGAGCTTGGTATATACAACCTGATTACAGCGGGAGCCCACGGTGTTGCCAAGGCCCAAACAGAGAACTCGAGTAACCTACGGACTCTCGATTGCTTGAAGAACAAGAAGAAGCTAAAGATAGAAAGTTCAAAGGGGAAAACCCTAACCTATAACTGACTCGACCTGCTACCCAAGACCTAGCCTATCTATATAAAGGCTAGGAGGGGGCGGCGAGGAGGACACATGCAACCCTAGTTTCCACAACCCTCGCCAGATCGCATCTGCGCACCATTGTAATCTTCGATTCTTTCAATAATTCCACGAGTAGACAAGTAGGAGTAGGGACCTTTGCGAGGCCTGAACCTGGGTAAATCTTCAAGTCCCCTGTGTGCTTGTTTTCTAGCCGATAGATGTCTCCAGCGCTCCCTCCTTCTCCAAAACCCAAGTCCATAACAATGGGTATTGACGAGTTAAACCCTCGTCAATTGGCGCCGTCTATGGGAAGTGGGAGTGCTGATGTCGCGGCTTCTTCGGCCCCATCAACTGCGATCTACAACTCCACAACAGCGGAGATTCACCAACTCTTCGGCGCGTTCAACTTCACCGTCCACACGCCGGCCACTCGCCCGGCCTTCGAGTCCGTGGGCGATGGAATCAGCCTGGTGATCGGGAGCTTCCACTTCCAAGTTGGTCAGATGGGCACGCTTCGCATGCCTGACCAGCCGACGATACCATCGATTGCTCCAGCATCATGGTTCCCTCCGCTGATCGGCACCCTCAGCGAGCTCAATACCTCGACAACAGTTGAGAATACGGTCAGCGACAGCAGTCGCGAATCCGATCTAGGCGACCTGGCAACTGAAGATGGAGCCTGCGGCTTCGCGTCTGAAAGTTGTGGGAGCAGCAGCTTCCCCAACCACTTCATGTGCGCCGTCGTCAACATAGGCGACTCCTCCACCAATCGCGACAACACAGGCAATGGTGGCCATGAAGCCAACCCGCCAAATGGAGACATACCCAATGGCGGACCTCCGAACGGCGGCCCTACCAATGGCGCCCCCGTCAACAACGGAGGAGCACTCGAACCTCCCACCATGGTGAACGAGCACACTAGCGAGCGTGTCGTGATCAGGCTCAACGATCTCGAGTGGGCCCGTTGCCGAAAAGCTTTGTGGGGCAATCCCCTGCCTCTCGACACATTGCAAGAGATGCTAATGGGCTACCATTGGCTACTTAAGGAGGAATACAGACACCAGCTGCAAACAATCGCGCAACTCGAAGCGTGTAAAAAGGCGGCAGATGAGTCGAGCCTTCGACGGGCCGGACTCTCCTCCCACGGAGGATCCTCCTCCAAAGGCAACGAGTACGTGGCCAACAAGAGACGATCTCGAATGGCCCACCTCATCGAGCAGGAGCGCATAGAAGCTGCAAAAGTCCTCAACTCCAGCTCTATGACAGTCGACACCCAGGGCAACGTGGTCCCAAAGACGCCGCAGGCAGCAGTGACAGCGGCCACCATGTACCTGCTCAACAATCAGCCGCCAGCTGCAGATCCTCGAGCTGCCATGCACCAATCTATGATCGCAGGCTTGGGATTAGTCGAGGCTGCTCTCGACAAAGAACCAGCGCCGGAGCCGAAGAAAGGCAAGGCCCTGGCGAAACGCTAGTCCTCACCCTCATCCAGTGATGACAGTCATGACCTGTCTCGACGCCGCTGCTCATGGCGACACGACCACAACTACGATGCGCGTGATGACATCACGCAGCGCAAAATCGATAAATCAAGGAAGCGACGCACTCGGTCGGCTGACTCAGAAGACGAAGATGTGGAGCTCTGTGGCGCTAGATGCTTCAGCAGAGCCATCAGACAAAAGCAAGGCCCAAGGGGTTTAAGCTCCCATCAGAGAACCCAAAGTTCGATGGTCTGCAGGACCCGAAAATCTAGTTAGAGGACCATATCTCCTCCGTCAGGCTCCACGGCAGGAGTCGAAGCACGGCTATGCAATGCCTACAGCTACAGCTGCAGGGCGCCGCCCGAGCATGGCTCAACAACCTCCCATGCGGATCCATTCGCAGTTGGGAAGAGCTGGTCTAAAGCTTTGTGCACAACTTCAAGGGAACCTACAAAAGGCCCGCATCAATCGAAGAGCTGAGATGCTGCCAGCAAAGATCGGGCGAGTCACTACGCTCATACATCCAGAGGTGGTCCATCATCAAGAACTCCGCAGAAAACATCTCGGAGGATCGCGCGATTGATGCATTCAACGGTGGTGTACGCCGCATAGAGCTCAGGGAGGAGCTGGGCCGTTCGAAGCCCAAATCAATCGACCACCTGATGGAAATCACGAATCGATGGGAAGATGGAGAGGATTCAGTGAAGAATCGCGTTCATTCTGACGACAAAGCAGAACTCGAACGCAGACGCGATCGCCGAAGCAAACGTCGTATGCACATCTACGATGACCATGACGATGTCAACATGGTCGCAGCCGGTTACGCCGACAGACGCGACGACAACCACAACAGTGGCTACTGCAGCAGTGGATACCGCGAATCCGGGAAAACCACACAAGTATGGCAGCGCCGCACTCGCGATGAGGCACCCGCAACATCCATCAAAGATAAGTTGTCCGGGCCGTGCATCGTGCACTTCTACATCGACAAGCACGACAGCAAAAAGAAGTCCAGCCACCTCCTCAAAGACTGCCGCGAGATCCTCAAGCTTCACGAGGGTCTAGCTCGGATGAATCGTGATGCTGTAAACAGGGGCTACAGAGCCGCCCCAGGAGCTGTGGCACATGGAGCTCCGCCACCACCACCTGGACCACCCCCAAATGCAGCTGCGCCGGACCAGCACCACGGAGGCGAACCATACCCACGGGCCATGGGTACCATGATGATCCAAAAGGGACGCCCCTCGAATTGGGTGCAGAAGGCCATCACTCGCCAAGTCAACTTGGTGACAAACTCACCACCATCCACCACTGAGTACCTTAGTGGAAGTGACTCCTGTATTACCTTTGACAAGCGTGACCACCCGCGCCAAGTACCTCGTCCAGACCATTGTCCCCTCGTCCTCGAGGCACAAATTGGAGGCTTCGACATTAATCGCATCTTCATGGATGGCGGAAGCGGCATCAACCTTATGTTCGCGAGTACCTTGCGAGCAATGAGGATCCCTCTGACCTGCCTAGAGGCCTCAGACACAACATTCCATGACATCGTCCCAGGCAAGGGCGTATATCCCCTTGGCAAAATCAACCTCAACGTCATCTTCGGCACACCGAAAAACTTTCGAAGCGAGCGCATCGACTGGCCCTCACAGTACCACCGCATCCTCGGACGTGTCTCATTCGCTAGGTTCATGGCAGTGCCGTACTATGCCTATCTGCAGATGAAAATGCTAGGCCCTAATGGCGTCATCACAATCAACGGGATCTTCGAGAGGTCCGACAGTTGCACTGGGAATTCAACATAATCTCCCAGTCCTTCGGCATGCAGGAGGAACTCGCCAGATTGAAGGAGTCAACAGACAACAGTCTGCCTCCCCTAAGCCGGCCAAGCTCACCTGATTTGTCCTTCGACTCATCGGTGCACACGAAGAAAGTTCAGGTCCACCCATCGGATCCTGCCAAGACGGCCCTCATCGCCAACAACTTGAGTCCCACATAGGAACTCGCGCTTGTTGAATTCCTCCGTGAGCACTAGGAAATCTTCGCCTGGTGCCCAGCGGACATGCCAGGAGTTCCCAGGGAATTTGCCGAGCATGCACTCAATGTCAACCCAGACGCAAGGCCAGTCAAACAAACAATTCGGCGACTGTCTGAACCAAGAGCAAAGGCAGCCGGAATGGAGATCAACAGACTCCTTGACGCCAAATTCATATGCGAGATCAAGGAAAGCACTTGGCTCGCCAACACAATGCTGGTACCAAAAAATTACACGGATATCCTGCGGATGTGCGTGGACTTCACCTCTTTGAATAAGCACTGCCCGAAGGACCACTTTCCACTACCGCGAATCAACCAGATCATCGACTCCACCGCGGGATGTGAGCGCCTCTGCTTCCTCGACGCCTACTCAGGCTACAACCAGATTCGAATGAAGGAGGAAGATCAACAAAAAAACAGCGTTTACAACGCCTTTTGGTGTGTTTTGCTACAACACAATGCCCTTCGGGCTAAAGAACGCAGGAGCCACCTACCAGCGGTGCATGCAGGCTTGCCTCAAAAACCAACTTGGTCGCAACATTCAAGTCTATGTCGATGACATCGTAATCAAGACCAAAGAGGAAGCTTCACTAATCGACGACTTGCGCGAAACCTTCGCCAACCTTGACCGCTACCGGATCAAGCTCAATCTGGACAAATGCGCCTTCGGCGTACCATCTGGGCAACTACTCGGGTATCTTATCTCCGCAAGAGGGATCGAGGCGAACCCGAAGAAAATAAAAGCCATACTGGCCATGAAGAAGCCGAAGAACATAAGAGGCGTCCAGCAGCTGGCTGGACGGATCACGGCGCTCAGTCAATTCATCAGTCGAATGGGCGAAAGGGCACTGCCCTTCTACCGACTTCTCCGCAAAGCCGACAAATTCGAGTGGACCAACGAGGCACAAGAAGCATTCGAAGACCTCAAGCGCCTATTGTCCACCTCGCTAGTACTAGTGACCCCATGTGAAAGGGAACCACTGTTGCTATACATCTTCGCCACCAACCAGGTGGTAAGCACGGTGCTCGTGGTAGAACGAGCCGAGGAAAACAAGGTCCATGGAGTACAGCGCCCAGTCTACTACCTCAGCGAGGTACTTACGCCAACAAAACAGCGGTACCCGCACTAACAGAAACTGGCGTACGACGTCTTCATGATGGCCCGGCGACTGTGCCGCTACTTCCAGGAACACCCAATTGTGGTAGTCAACGATGCCCCGCTTGGGCATATCCTCAACAATCCCGACGCCACCGGACGAGTCACGCTTTGGGGAATCGAACTGTCTCCACGAGACATTACATATGAAAAACGCGATGCAATCAAGTCGCAAGTTCTCCCTGACTTCCTCGTGCACTGGATGGAGAACCAGCTCCCCGAAAAACCAGATATGTCCTACGTCTGGACAATGCACTTCGACGGTTCCAAGCGAAAGGACGGGGCTGGCGCAGATGTCATACTGACATCGCCCCAGGGAGACAAGCTAAAATATATCCTGCAAATGCAGTTCACCGCCTCCAACAATGAATTTGAATACGAGGCCCTACTGCATGGGATGAGGATGGAAAAAGCCCGCGGCGCCAAGAGGCTCATAATATATGGCGACTCCAAGCTGGTCGTCAACCAGACAATGCACGAGCGCGACGCACTGAATGAGAACATGATCGCCTACCGCGACCTCTACGACACACTCGAAGGGGACTTCGATGGTTGCGAGCTGCGGCACATAGGTCGCGAAAGCAATGAAGAGGCAGACACACTCGCCAACATAGGCTCTACCTGCGCCCCCATACCACCTGGGGTATTTCTCGAGCGCATTTGCGAACGCTCCATCAAGACAAAGGCCGCAGAGAAGAAAACAAGCGTAGCAACGGACTCGGGGGCTACGCTGCCCAATGAGCCAATGACACTCGACGACTTGGAGCTGGATACAAGACTCGGAGGGCCAATGAGCGTCATGATGATCGAGCCATCCTGGACTCAACCGTACATCACGTACCTTCTCAGCAAGAGGCTACCAGATGATCCGACTGACGCACGGCACATCGCGCGGCGATCCAAGGCATTCGCCGTTATCAACGGCGAACTATACAAGCGCAACATCACATGAGTACTCCAACGATGCGTCTCCATGGCCGATGGAAGAGCTGTTCTCCTCGACATCCATGAGGGGACCTACGGGCACCATGCCGGCAGTCACGCCCTCATCGCCAAAGCTCTACGAGATGGATTCTACTAGCCTACGACCATGCGCGACGCCAAGGACATCGTCCAGAAATGCAACGAGTGCCAGCGATTCGCGGACAAGCCACACGGACCTGGTGCAGAACTCTGACCAATTCCATTGGCCTGACCCTTCGCGCAATGGGGACTCGACATGGTCGACAAGCTCCCAAAGTCCTCACGAGGAGGCTACGTCTATCTCCTGGTCGCAGTCAACAAATTCACCAAGTGGATAGAGGTCATGTCAGTGACCAATCAGTCGGGATACAGTGCAGTCAAGTTCTTTGAGTCCATCGTCTACCGCTTCGGAGTACCACACAACATCATCACAGACAATGGAACGAACTTCACATCCAAGGAGTTCCAAGAATTCTGCGAGAATCTGGGAATCAACGTCAGCTACGCCTCCGTAGCACATCCATAGACCAACGGTCAGGTCGAAAAAGCTAACGGGCTCGTTTGCAGCGGCATCAAGAAGCGACTCCTCAGGCCACTCGAACAGGCCGCGGGATGCTGGCCAGACGAACTGCAATCGGTACTCTGGAGCCTACGCACAACTCCAAACAACGCCACAGGGTACACCCCGTTCTTCATGGTGCACGGGGCTGAAGCGGTGCTACCCGCCGAAGTACGATACAAAGCACCACGTGTGGTCGCTTATAGCGAGCAAGAGTCAACTCTTGCACTCAAAGACTCTGTCGACCTCCTTGACGAGGAAAGGGAAATCGCCGTGGAAAGATCAACAATCTACCAGTAGAACCTGCGCAACTACCACAGCAGAAGGCTACACCCCAGGTCCTTCGTTGAAGGCGACCTGGTCCTGCGACTGAAACAACAAGGGCATCTCAAGCTCGAGTCCCCCTGGGAGGGACCATACCTGATTACAGAAGTAATTCCAGGTGGCGCCTATTGCCTTAAAGATTTAAAGACATGAGTCGCATACTCCAACCCTTGGAACGTTGCGCAGCTGCGGCGCTTCTACCCTTAGTCATTTCTGTTTTTACATTGCAAATAAGGCTACTCAGCCAAGGCTACTTAGCCACACATTGTACCTCGTACTATCCTGCGAATAAATAAAGCTAAGTGCCCCAAAACTCTGTGTTTTTTTATTTTTTGCAAATTATCCACTCGGGGGGCTGCGCCACCCTATACACATATGTTCTACGAACTAATGCGATATCCTGAGTAGCTGGCACACCAATCAAAACCCTTGACAAACACCAACCCAGTTGCAACGCACCTGACAGGTTAACAAGGGACTGAGATAAACACAAGTCAGGCTAACGAAAAGGAGTCGCATAGTGCAACGCACTCGCAAAACATACACCCTAATAAGCTCTTTATATACAACAATGTTAATCAATTATACACAACATATATATGAACTTTACAACACTGGTACAACTATGTGCAGGATACAAACTAAACTACTGTTGCAACAAAGGAACGTTGGTCTGATCCTCGAAGAAGTCAATGATTTCCTCCGCTGGGCGATCCACCGCTTGGTAGTGCGGAACCATGTTCCAAGTCGAACGTACTGGCGGCGCTGGCGGTCCGGCCATAATTGCTGCAACGTCCACATCATGCCTGTGCAGTCGCACCAGCGACAGAGCAGCCTTGGCACCAGCCACCAACTGTTGCCGTACACACTCGTGGACCACACTCAAGTCCTGGAATTTAGCAAGAAGGGCCAGCAGGCTCGATGGAACAACGTCCAGCGGGAACATCGTCTGGTAAATATTCTTCAAGCACGATTGCGACTTCTTCAAGAAGTGAAGCACTCGTGATGCACGATCCTGCAGGGTCACCAACGCGATTGCGCGATCATGATCTACCCAGAAGTATCCACTCGCCTGAAGCTACTCTTGGGTCAGATCATTCATGCGAATGGCAATCCTATCCTTCTCATCCTGCGGATGGCGCGCACTGACAACTATACGAAGCAAAGGCAGAAGTATGAAGACAACGAACTACTGCGAGTGACTACATGGAAAAGATAAGGAAGAAGAAAACTAACATTTGAATTGGTCGCCCAGCTGCGTCACCTCCCCTAGCAGATATTGTTCTCAGGCGGCGGCCTTCTCCACCTTCGATTTCCATACATCCGTGTTACCACGGAGTACGGGCAATTCACGCTCCAACTACTTCACGCGGTCACAGAGTTGCGAGAGCAGAGACAACTCATCCACCCTTGAGCGCGGCGGCGCCAAGGTGTCATCAGGGGGTGGCGAATCCCGAGGTTCCCTCAAAGGATCACCCGATGTGCCCTATCACAAGTCAAGCAAGAGATAATAAGAAGACTAAGGCGAAGCAAAGACAAAAGACTCGAGTGCATTCAAGATTAACAAAGTATCAGCAGATACACTCGCCAAAAAGGCATGTTTTCGACAAAAGAAATAAGCTAGTTAACTATTACAAAACGCGACTACTGAGGAGCAACTGGCTTCTTTGACTTAGACTTCGGTTTTGGGGGCCTCATCGAGTCTGTGGCAGTATCAGACGCCATAGACTTCCTGCCGGCCCCTGACATCGCAGCCTTCGCCGCCTTCTTGGCTCGCTGAAGCTCCTCAGAGTACTTCACAGCTGTATTGATCAAAGCTCAAACCGCTGGCATCTACAACCAAGCATGGGCACAAAAGTCAGCACCAACAACAAATTCGAAAGAAGAGAAAACACCGAAAATTTAGACAAAGGAATACTTGAGAGAGCCTTGGCAATCGAAAAAAGCTGTTCCTCGAACAACTTCTCCCTAGCCACGATGGAGGCGCGCAGATCCTCCTCGCGTTTCCACGACTCGGCACATGCTGCAACTACCTCATCGCGACTCTTTACCGCTGCGGCAAGCGTTTTCTCGAGGGAAGCAATGCTACGGAGGAGTGCATTATGCTCAGCTATGACACAAACGAAGATAAACTGTCAGTCGGATATATCACAAGGATGCAGAGGAAAAGTAAAGAACACTCACTTTCAACCGCGTGATGGCGATTGTCCAGCATTGCATGCTGACGACCCATCGCAAGCACCTGCTCCGCAAGCCGACTGGCTTTCTTCACAATGAGCTGCGACAAAAGACATAGTAAAGGGTCAACAGATGGCATAAATGAAAATTCGAGTGCAAAAGCAAAAGAAGAGACACTACACTTACATGATCCTCCAATGACTCTGAAGTCGATGGATTCGCAGACGTCCGGATAACCATCTGGTGCTCCACATTGTGTGGAGAACTTGACGAATTATGCCCGGAGTGGGCCACCAATGGAGGAGAAGGGGCACGCTCAGCCATTTTCTTGGCTTTAAAGGTCGCGACTCCACATTCTTTCAAAAATTGTACATCGCCAGAAGATGACGACGCTTGTTAAATGCAAAACAAAACCAACATCAAGAAAAGGCAACTTCAAAGAACAAACAGAAGGAAGACTCATACACTTACCAATCAAACTTGTCAAAATCAAAGGTTTGATCCCCCGACTTTGACGACGACTCCTTCGGCAGGCGCATCTTCTTGCGAGAAGATGGCGCCACGGCACTCATAGGAACGGCAGGTATCAGCGACTCTGCACCAACAACTGCACCTTCCGGAGTCGAAGGAGACGATGCATCCGAATCCTCGCTACGCGAACGCTTGCGAGTGTCTGGACCACTCGACTCGGGGGCTTCCTCTTCCACATCAGATGGGATGGTCGACTCCGACTCATCCTCTTCCAAGGCTTCACGAGGGATAACCCCCTCAGGAAGAGGGGGCATACATGGTGACACCCCTAATCCTGCATACAGAAAACAATTTAGCACAAAGTCAAGAAAAAACCCAGCAAAGAAGCAGTCGATAAACAAAGCTATTATGTAGCACAACTGTACCTCAGGAGGAGGGTTAGCAACATCAAATGGAGGTACATCTGGATCATTGGGAAGCACATCCTTGACGGTGTACTTGGTGACCAGTCGCACCCTTTTATCTACCTCACTCGCGGAAATGCCATCGGCAGATACGCGAGTGACATCGTCCGTGCCAGCCCACTGGAAAATAGAGTGGACTCTGGCCTGCAGGGGCTGGACGCGACAGCGTAGCCATGTGCGAATGAGGGCACAACCTCCCTCCTCTTTACCCATGCGACTCTCGAGGTCGTAGACGTGCTCGTATAGCACATCTGTCTCCACGGACTCGGCGGGCATCACTACATTTTTCTAGGAGCGCCTCCTCTTGCACGACGTCGCGGTATCGAAGGGTGCGAGTCCGAAGTGGTCTCCGTCGGCCTTTAGGTCGCGGATGTAGAACCACTTGACCCTCCACCCTTGGATGGACGTCGTGAGTTTGATGTCGAAGTATGTGGTGGAGAAGTCGAAGTGGATACCGCAACCGCCTACATCATAGACTACGGAGCCAGACACCGATTGGCACTTCAGCTTGAAGAGGCGCTCGCAGAGACCGAAGTGCGGCTCGATTCCGAGCCAGCAATCGCAAAGAGTAATGTAGCAAGCTACATGGAGGATCGAGTTGGGGGACAGCTGATGTAGCTGGAGCCCATAGAAACAGAGAAGGCCCCTGAAGAAAGGATGCAGGGGCAACGAGAGACTGCGGATGATGAACGCTAGGAACATCACCCAAAAACCGGCTGGAGGGGAAGGAGTTACCTCGCTGCCAGGGACGCGCGTGTCAGCGACTGCGGAAGAAAGAACTCCGTCTTGGCGTAGGAGATGGAGCTCAAAGGACTTGATCACGGATGCGCGCCACGCGCCATTAGTGACGCGAGTGCCCGCGCCCTTATTTTTCTCGACAGCAGAAGTGCTGGTGCCTGCAGCGGCGGAACCACCCTTCTTCTTCGCAGCAACCACGGCGGTGGCGGAGTCGGCCACAACACCTCCTTTCTTCTTCCCCATTCTGCGGTGGCGGTGTGACCGGAGAAAGTAACTGGGGAATACGCGGAGCTGGTCCAGCGCCACGAGAAAGACCAACACAGAGAAGCAGATGAGCAGCAGCAATGGCGACGAAGGCAAAGGCAGAGAAAATAAGTATATGTGAAAAATTACCGTCACAGCACCGCTACTTAATCCCCTAGAAGATGCAATCTAACGGCCAGGAAAAACCCTACCAGACGCATGGCGTTCATCATGCTCGACACGTGGAGGACCCGAAGCGTGAACCGTCCCCCACTACCCCCATTACACGCAGAAATTGAGGAGGCACAGTTAAAACAAAGATTACGCGCGCCCAGTCAAGTTAGAGTCAAAAAATGGGACCCACCGCTCGTCACGCCCGTCAAACCCGCTCACGCGGGCAACTGAGCTCATCACATCGTTAGCACTGATGTCATCAAAAATTGAGGAGCAGAATATTTCGACTACTTTAAGTCTTTACTCGAGTCTTCGACTCCACCAAGCACTCGGGGGCTACTCCCATAGGGAGTGCTGGTCGCGCACCCTACGATTTTATTTTCTTTTTGCAGGAACATGGACAAGCGAAACAAACCCAATCACTCAAATCCGTGATTCGACTATGGACATGGGTTACTCCCATAGGGAGCGCTGGAAATAAATTCGACTAAAACAAGCAAACAAAAGACGACAGCAGTCACAAAAGTTCTTTAGTCCCTGCCTGAGTCTTCGACTCAACCAGGCACTCGGGGGCTAGTCCCATAGGGAGCGCGGGTCGCGCACCCTATGATTATTGGTACATCGTACTGCATGTTGATAACATCCACACTCGAAGTTTATGGCAACACCGCCTCATATTTTTCCCTACAACGAGACTGCGTCTCCTGGGTCACCCGAATCATCTCCGCGATGACAAAAATTCGGATGCCACGCTTGCAGCGTGAAAATAAGAGCTGAATAAGGCTTGGCAACGCATTTGCTGCGCACTGCCAAAAATATATCCGTGCCTTCAGGTATGAAGAACATGCCTTGACGAACGCGTCGAGTGCTCATATTCATATACTAGAATTCGACTCATGTAAGACCTCCGCGGCTTGAGTTGAATTACACCAGCACTTTTCTGGATTCGAGTCCGGGGACTCGAGTTCGAGTAGATTGTGTTGTTTTTACCCTAAGGTAGTTAATTGATACCAATACATCGGTTAAATCAGGTACGCACATCAACAATCCCTATGACACAAACAGAGCAGTCGAAAAACATACTCAGTCATGCACTCGAAAGGATTCATAAAAGTCCCTAGTCGAATCTGCGATTCCACTGGACACTCGGGGGCTACTGACATGGGTATACCCTAAAAGTACTCGAGCTTGGTATATACGACCTGATTACAGCGGGAGCCCATGGTGTCGCCAAGGCCCAAACAGAGAACTCGAGTAACCTACGGACTCTCGATTGCTTGAAGAACAAGAAGAAGCTAAAGATAGAAAGTTCAAAGGGAAAACCCTAACCTGTAACCGACTTGACCTGCTACCTGAGACCTAGCCTATCTATATAAAGGCTAGGAGGGGGCAGCGAGGAGGAAACACGCAACCCTAGTTTCCACAACCCTCGCCAGATCGCATCTGCGCACCATTGTAATCTTTGATTCCTTCTACAATTTCACGAGTAGACAAGCAGGAGTAGGGACCTCTGTGAGGCCTGAACCTAGGTAAATCTTCGAGTCCCCTGTGTGCTTGTTTTCTAGCCGATAGATGTCTCCAGCACTCCCTTCTTCTCCAAAACCCAAGTCCATAACAATGGGCATTGACGAGTTAAACCCTCGTCAAGACCTATACAATAGAACTTTCTCACCAACATGAAATTCTCTCTTAAGTATTCGCTTGTCATGCCATCTTTTAACTTTTCCTTAAAGAGCCTAGCATTTTCATAGGCTTCACTCCTCCATTCATCTAAAGAACTTAAGTCAAATAATCTTTTCTCACCTGCGAGCTTACAATCTCTATTGAGTTCTTTAACTGCCTAGTAAGCTTTCTGTTCTAATTCTAAAGGTAGGTGACAAGCTTTCCCATAAACCATTTTATAAGGGGACATCCCCATAGGGTTTTTGTAGGCAGTCCTATAAGCCCATAAAGCATCATTCAACTTTTTAGCCCAGTTTTTTCTAGATCTATTAACAGTCTTTTGCAAGATGGATTTAATTTCTCTATTTGATAACTCTACTTGCCCACTAGTTTGGGGGTGATAATCTGAAGCAATTCTATGATTAACATCATATTTAGCAAGGGTCTTTCTAAAACCACCATGAATGAAGTGAGAACCTCCATCAGTCATGAGATACCTAGGCACTCCAAACCTAGGAAAGATAACATCCTTAAGCATTTTTAGAGAGGTCTCCCCGTCAGCACTCTTCGTAGGGATGGCTTCTACCCATTTAGTAACATAATCAACGACAACAAGAATATGAGTATAACCTTTCGAGGGAGGAAAAGGACCCATAAAGTCAAATCCCCAGCAATCAAAGGGTTCAATACTAGAGAATAGTTCATAGGCATTTCATTGCGTCTAGAAATATTACCAACACGCTGACACTCATCACAAGATAAAACAAATTTTCTTGCATCTTTAAAAAGGGTATGCCAGTAGAAACCTGATTGCAGCACCTTCTGCGCAGTTCTATCTCCTGCATGATGTCCTCCATAAGCACTACCATGACATTTATGCAATATCTCTTTTTGTTCATATTCTGGAACACATCTTCGCATAATACCATCCACTCCTTTATATAAGTGTGGGTCATCCCAAAAATAATGCCTCAAAACATAAAAGAACTTTCTTCTTTGCTGAGCTGTAAAAGTTGGAGGAAAATACTTGGAGATAATAAAGTTAGCATAATCAGTGTACCAAGGACTCCCTCGCGAGCTTACCCCTACCGCAGCCAACTGTTCATTTGGAAAGCTATCATTAACAGGCATAGGGTCAAAGGAGATATTTTCCAATCGAGATAAATTACCAGCTACAGGGTTTTCAGCACCTTTCCTATCTACAATATGTAGATCAAACTCTTGTAAAAGCAGCACCCATCTAATAAGCCTAGGCTTGGCGTCCTTCTTCATCATAAGGTACTTAATAGCAGCATGATCAGTATAAATGGTGACTTTTGAGTCTACAATATAGGGTCTAAACTTATCACAAGCGAAGACGACGGCTAGAAATTCTTTTTCAGTAGTAGCATAATTCCTTTGAGCAGCGTCTAGAGTCTTACTAGCATAATGAATAACGTTTAGCTTTTTATCAATTTGCTGCCCAAGGACAACACCTACATCAAAATCACTAGCATCACACATTATTTCAAAGGGTAAACTCCAATCAGGTGGTTGAACAATAGGAGCTGTAGTTAAAGCCTTCTTAAGAGTTTCAAAAGCTTCCTTATAATCATCATCAAAAACAAAGGGTACATCTTTTTGAAGAAGATTAGTGAGGGGTTTTGATATCCTAGAAAAATCTTTAATAAACCTTCTGTAGAAACTAGCATGACCAAGGATACTATGAATATCTTTGATGTCTCTTGGGTAGGGCATTTTCTCAATTGCCTCAACTTTAGCTCTATCCACCTCTATGCCTCTTTCGGACACCTTATGCCCAAGGACAATCCCTTCATTAACCATGAAGTGGCATTTCTCCCAATTAAGAACAAGATTAGTTTCTTCACACCTCTGCAAGACTTTATCAAGATTGTGAAGACAATTATCAAAAGAAGTTCCATAGACGGAGAAGTCATCCATGAACATCTCCACAATTTCCTCACAAAAACCATGAAAGATAGCACACATGCATCTTTGAAAAGTAGCAGGAGCATTACATAAACCAAAAGGCATACGTCTATAAGCATAGGTTCCGTAAGGGCAAGTAAAAGTAGTTTTTCTTGATCTTGTTGTTTAACAGCAATTTGAGAGAAACCAGAATATCCATCAAGAAAACAAAAAGGGTATTTTTAGACAACCTTTCTAACATTTGATCAATAAAAGGAAGCGGGTAATGATCTTTCTTAGTAACTTTGTTAACTTTCCTAAAATCAATGCACATCCTATAGCCTACTACTATTCTTTGGGGAATAAGCTCATCATTATCATTAGGAACAACGGTAATTCCTCCCTTTTTTGGAACACAATGAACAGGACTAACCCATTCACTATCAGCAATAGGGTAAATAATACCAGCATCAAGGAGTTTCAATACTTCATTTCTTACCACTTCCTTCATCTTAGGATTTAAACGCTGTTGGTGCTCTACTACTGGCTTTGCATCTGGCTCTATATTGATAGCATGCTGACATATAGTAGGAGAAATCCCTTTTAAATCATCCAAAGTATAGCCCATAGCCCCTTGGTGTTTCTTCAAAACCTCCAATAATCGTTCCTCTTCCTTCCCTGAAAGTTTAGAGCTAATAATAACAGGATATATCTTTTTATCATCAATGTAAGCATATTTAAGATCGTCAGGGATAGGTTTTAGATTGAAAATCATATCCTTTTTAGGTGGCAACGTGGTACCCAAATCTTCCACAGGCAAGATATGCTTAAGCATCTTAGGTTGACGACGGAGAATCTCGTCAATCTCATTTCTTTCTTCCATGAAGATCTCACTTTCGTGGTCTGCCATATACTGCCGCAAAACATTATTAGGAGCAAGAGAAATAGAAGCAAGTTGTTCAACTCTAAAATCCTCATTATGGGTTTCATTTTCACAAGGTTCTTTAGTAAATTTCAAAAAATTAAACTCATAAGATTCCCCATCAAACTTAGTCAAGATTTTCTCTCTTTTGCAATCTATAATAGCTCCACAAGTACTCAAGAAAGGTATACCAAAAATGATGGGATAAGTTTTACTAGTAGCTGAACCAAGTACTAGAAAATCAGCAGGATATTTAATCTTACCACAAAGAACTTCTACATCCCGCACAATACCAATTGGAGAGATGGTTTCTCTATTAGCAAGGTGAATAACCACATCAATCTCTTCCAACTCGCAGGGACTAATTTCATGCATAATTTCTTTATAAAGCTCATAAGGAATAGCACTTGAACTTGCACCAATATCACACAAACCATAATAGCAATGATCACCAATCCTAACAGATAGCACAGGGACACTAGCCTTTTTAGTTGTATTAGGATGTGAGACAATATTAGAAGTGTCCTCACAAAAGACTATGTGCCCATCTTCTATACTTTTAGTTACAAGATCTTTAACAATTGCTACTACAGGTTCAATGCTTATTTGTTCATCAGGTTTTACAGTCCTCTTTTCACTTTTAGTGATTACACTAGTTATCATAGGATGATCCTTTACCTTATCTGGGAAGGGTATCTTCTCAATGTAAGGTTCAGGTAAAACATGATCAATAATGCAATACTCAGTACTTCCAACAGGAACACAGTCAGCAATATCTTTATAGGGTGCATGGTACTTGCTCCATCCCTTTGTTGGGATTTCAATATAAGAAGCAAAAGCCTTAAAACAATTTGTAATAACTTGTAAATCAAGACCATAAGCATTACTAATATTTTGAAAGTCATCAGTTCCCATAAAAGATTCAATGCATTCATAATCATAATTTATACCTGACTTTCTACCTTTGTCATTCTCCCAAGCTTCAGCATTGTCTTGAATACAGTCCAGAAGATCCCATTTAGCTTCTTCTTCCATGCGAGTGAATGATCTAGCACAAGAAGCATCCAATAAATCCTTATCATGTAGAGGGAGCCTTGCATACAAGTTATTGATAATAATATTGTTGGGGAGCTCATGAATGGGACATTTGAGCATTAGTAACTTCAATCTCCCCCAAGCTTGAGCTGTACTCTCTCCATCAAGAGGCCAAAAGTTGTATATTTGATTCCGATCTTTATGAATCTCACTAGGAGGATAAAACTTTGAATAAAAGAGAGGTACTATTTCCTCCCATTCAAGAGCTTGACCATTCTTCAGCAGCTTATACCATTCCTCAGCTCTTCCTTTTAGTGATAATGAGTATAACTTCTTCTTAACTTGATCTATACTAATACCTGCACACTTGAATGACCCGCATAATTCGTGTATAAAGAGTAAATGATCACCGGGATAGACAGTTCCATCCCCAACATAGTAGTTATCCATAACACGATCAATAATTCTTGTAGGTATTTTAAAAGCATCATTCTCAGTAGGTGGTGGTTCGTCTACTACCTTAGTAGTGGTAGTAGCATTATCAAATAAGGAACTCAGTGAATTATCCATAAAGAAAATAAAGTAACTAGCAGAAGTAAACAATACTCATAGTAGAAGTTTCCTTTACCAGTTCCACCCCCCAATAGCGCTTCACTCCCCGGCAACGGCGCCAGAAAATAGACTTGATGACCCACAAGTATAGGGGGTGTATCACAGTATTTTCGATAAGTAAGAGTGTCGAACCCAACGAGGAGCAGAAGGTGCTGACTAGTGGTATGGATCAAGAATTCTCTGCAAATACTTAGCAAACGGATTTTTAGGGGTTTTTGATAAAGCAAGTAAATAAAGTACGAGTAAATAAAAGACAGTAGGAATAAATGCAGCAAGTGGCCTAATCCTTTATGCAGCAAAGGACAAGCCAGTTGTATTACTTAAGATGACCAAACGTTCTCGAGGACACATGGGAAGACTGTCAAGTGCTTTCGCTTCATATAGTTGATTAATCTTCTTTAGCTTGCTAAGTGTTGTGTGGGTGAACCTGTGCTAATGTACCTACCTTCCTAGGACTAATACATACTTGTGATTATACCCCTTGCAAACATCCGTAAGTACAAGAAAGTAATTAAGGTAGAAACCTAACCGCAGCTTTAAACTCTAAGACCCTTACGTCCCTTGTGCAACAGTTTCCTAACGAGGGTTCAGGTTTCTGTCACTCCAGCAACCCCTACGATTAGTAGCCAAATACACAATGCATTCCCCTAGGCCCATATAGGTGAAGTGTCATGTAGTCGACGTTCACATGACACCACTAGAAGAAGTACACCACAACTTAAATATCAAACTATTGAATCTTTCTCAACACAATTCCACTACTAACAACATGACTTCTCCCATATCCTCAAGAACAAAACGAACTACTCACAAGACATCATATGGATCATGATAAGAGATGGAATAATGATGTATAACAATCTAAACATAAGCAATAATTCAATGGTTCACTCAATAGCATCAACTACAAAGAGTAATCAACACCGGGAAAGTTTCCCCTAAGAACTATGGGAGATTCAACCCAATTGTTACAGCAATATGGAGATGGTGATGAGGGTGCTGATGGTGCTGATGGTGGTGATGATGATGATGATCCCGATGAAGTCCAGCTTGATGGTGGTGTTGATGGCGACGATCTCCCCTCTCTGGGAAGGAATTCCCCTGGCAGAAATCTGTCTGCCGGAGAGATCTTTCTCCCTCGGTGTTTTCCGCCCCGTAGAGGCGGCAGAATCTTTCTGTGGTCGCTCCTCGAGTCTTAGGGTTTCAGGAGGAATATATACGCCAGAGGTGGGCCAGGGCGGCCACACCACCTGGTGGCGCGGCCTAGGGTGGCCCGTGCCAGGGGGTGGTGTGTGCCCCTTGTGGCCCATCTCCACTCCCTCTTCTGGCAGCCTTCGTCTTCTAGAAAAATAGGATTTTCCGTATATTTTCCCAGATTTTCTGATCTTCGCGAATTTTGCCTACAAATAGCACCTTTTCCATCAGAATCCTGACTACAGCGGTCCATGCTCCAAAAGTCATCAACCATGCAAAAACAGAAGAAATAACATAAGTATCATCTCTTAATATAAAATCTATCAATGAATAACAGTGAATTATGATATAGAATAGTGATGCAAAATGGACATATCAGCCTATGCTTTGTCATGTCATGCTTGATATTGTTTTGGCTTTATGCTTAGTGATTATTGCCGTAGCATGACTGGTTACAAATAATTGAGATTGCTTAATGTGCCTTGAAAGAATCATGCATTGTTTTAGCATATTAAAGCATAGTATTGTGGTATTCTCCTTTGATGTTTTATTTGGGTTGACTTGGCGCATGCTCACACCATGTTATGACTATCCCAAGTCACCATAGCCTCGATGATCCTTTAGTTTTCGACTTGTAATATCACTTTATGCTTTGATTAATGATGTTTTGTCGCTCTGCATGATTATGGCCATTATTGCTCTCTTAGTTGGTCGCTCCTAGTCTTTTGCTAGCCTCCATAATCAAGTATGAGTTCCACTCATGCATCCAATTCCTAAAACTAAGTTATTCCAAAGAGTCCACCATACCTACCTATTAGCATATGCTATTCCAAGTATATTCATGTTTTTATCTACCTTCCGAATTAAACTTGTTATGAGAAAACTAGTGATTAAAGCTCTCATGAAGAAAATAAAGTAACTAGCAGAAGTAAACAATACTCACAGTAGAAGTTTCCTTTACCAGTTCCACCCTCCAATAGCGCTTCACTCCCTGGCAACGGCGCCAGAAAATAGTCTTGATGACCCACAAGTATAGGGGGTGTATCGTAGTATTTTAGATAAGTAAGAGTGTCGAACCCAACGAGGAGCAGAAGGTGCTGACT
This sequence comes from Avena sativa, assembly GCA_916181665.1. Classification (NCBI taxonomy): domain Eukaryota; kingdom Viridiplantae; phylum Streptophyta; class Magnoliopsida; order Poales; family Poaceae; genus Avena; species Avena sativa. Next base: position 600,615,992 of record OV702289.1, read on the forward strand.
AGTGGTATGGATCAAGAATTCTCTGCAAATACTTAGCAAACGGATTTTAGGGGTTTTTGATAAAGCAAGTAAATAAAGTACGAGTAAATAAAAGACAGTAGGAATAAATGCAGCAAGTGGCCGGATCATTTATGCATCAAAGGACAAGCCGGTTGTATTACTTAAGATGACCAAACATTCTCGAGGACACATGGGAAGACTGTCAAGTGCTTTCGCTTCATATAGTTGATTAATCTTCTTTAGCTTGCTAAGTGTTGTGTGGGTGAACCTGTGCTAATGTACCGACCTTCCTAGGACTAATACATACTTGTGATTATACCCCTTGCAAACATCCATAAGTACAAGAAATAATTAAGGTAGAAACCTAACCACAGCTTTAAACTCTAAGACCCTTACGTCCCTTGTGCAACTGTTTCCTAACGAGGGTTCAGGTTTCTGTCACTCCGGCAACCCCTACGATTAGTAGCCAAATACACAATGCATTCCCCTAGGCCCATATAGGTGAAGTGTCATGTAGTCGACGTTCACATGACACCACTAGAAGAAGTACACCACAACTTAAATATCAAACTATTGAATCTTTCTCAACACAATTCCACTACTAACAACATGACTTCTCCCATGTCCTCAAGAACAAAACGAACTACTCACAGGACATCATATGGATCATGATCAGAGATGGAATAATGATGTATAACAATCTGAACATAAACAATAATTCAATGGTTCACTCAATAGCATCAACTACAAAGAGTAATCAACACCGGGAAAGTTTCCCCTAAGAACTATGCAAGATTCAACCCAATTGTTACAGCAATATGGAGATGGTGATGAGGGTGCTGATGGTGATGATGGTGGTGATGATGATGATGATCCTGATGAAGTCCAGCTTGATGGTGGTGTTGATGGCGACGATCTCCCCTCTCTGGGAAGGAATTCCCCTGGCAGAAATCTGTCTGCCGGAGAGATCTTTCTCTCTCGGTGTTTTCCGCCCCGTAGAGGCGGCGGAATCTTTCTATGGTCGCTCCTCGAGTCTTAGGGTTTCGGGAGGAATATATACGCCAGAGGTGGGCCAGGGCGGCCACACCACCTGGTGGCGCGGCCTAGGGTGGCCTGCGCCAGGGGGTGGTGTGGGCCCCTTGCGGCCCATCTCCACTCCCTCTTCTGGCAGCCTTCGTCTTCTGGAAAAAATAGGATTTTCCGTATATTTTCCCGGATTTTCTGATCTTCACGAATTTTGCCTCCAAACAACACCTTTTCCATCAGAATCCTGACTACAGCGGTCCATGCCCCAAAAGTCATCAACCATGCAAAAACAGATGAAATAACATAAGTATCATCTCTTAATATGAAATCTATCAGTGAATAACAGTGAATTATGATATAGATGCAAAATGGACGTATCAGCCTATGCTTTGTCATGTCATGCTTGATATTGTTTTGGCTTTATGCTTAGTGATTATTGTCGTAGCATGACTGGTTACAAATAATTGAGATTACTTAATGTGCCTTGAAAGAATCATGCGTTGTTTTAGCATATTAAAGCATAGTATTGTGGTATTCTCCTTTGATGTTTTATTTGGGTTGACTTGGCGCATGCTCACACCATGTTATGACTATCCCAAGTCACCATAGCCTCGATGATCCTTTAGTTTTCGACTTGTAATATCACTTTATGCTTTGATTAATGATGTTTTGTCGCTCTGCATGATTATGGCCATTATTGCTCTCTTAGTTGGTCGCTCCTACTCTTTTGCTAGCCTCCATAATCAAGTATGAGTTCCACTCATGCATCCAATTCCTAAAACCAAGTTATTCCAAAGAGTCCACCATACCTACCTATTAGCATATGTTATTCCAAGTATATTCATGTTTTTATCTGCCTTCCGAATTAAACTTGTTATGAGAAAACTAGTGATTAAAGCTCTCACGAACTTGATGGCACACTTTACTTTTCTTGGCCCTAATAAACTTGAACCATTGTGTCATCTATGTTGTATATGCTTGCACTTATATGTTGGGGATTAGCAGAACCATGCTATCATGGGGAACGCTTTCAACATTGCACTTGTACATTGTACCCAGTTGATATCATTCTCTTTTGTCTATGGATGTCGTCGGTGTGAAATGAAAGGGGATCTTGTAAGTCCATGGAGTTATGTATGTGTGTTATAGAAACGCCTGGGTCGCTGGTCTAATCCATGCCTAATCATGGTGGAAACCTACAGGGTAACCATAATGAGCAATCTATGAAGCATTCTTCTTATAAAAAAAGAGATAGAGATTGAGAAAAAGAAAAAAAAAGAGATGAGAAAAGAGGAAAGAGAGAAAAAAGCACCAGTTTCCCATGGTAAATAAGAAGATTGCTGAGATGCTCATTGTCTGCTTGCCTTGTCATTTTGATATGGGTATTCTTCCATATCATCGGGCAAGGGGTACCCCGTTGGCGGTTCTCTATGATACACATATACTTACTATGATAAGAACTTACCGGTAACTAAACTTGAGTAGCATGAGGAGCGGCCCTCGTATTCAAGGGACATGAGATTGCCAACTTATACTTTGTCAAGCATATACTCCATAGTTTGTTCACTTTAACCTTAATCACTACAAGATGCTTATGATAGGGGCAATGAGAGCTAAAAGCTAATAAGTACCATAATTTTTGGAAGCTCTTTATGAGACTTGAATCCCTGCTTCCTTCTATGAAGGCCTTTCTTTTACTTTTATGTTGAGTCTCCATCTTCTATATTTATGCACCTATTGAAAGAGCATAGTGGCCATTCTTAGTTTAATGTGCATTGTCCCAAGACTTGTTGATTGATTCATAACTTTGATATTGCTTGTTCTTAAACTATTTGTATCTAGTCACCCTTGTGAACTTTGAAGGTGTCCTATGCATTTATGTTTTGCTACTCCATGAGGGACAAGCTGAATGCCACTATGCTATGTTTTCTATATGTGAAACAAACAAACGTCTTTCAATGCATTGTTATTCATTAATCTTTTGTTTGTACCTTTTCATGTTACAACATAGTTGCTATGTCTTATTATTAGAACTATATCTTTCATGCTATGTTAAAGTACTATGATCCCAGCTATCAATGTTTTACAAATACCTTGATCAAGATTATGATGGTGCATGTCACCTCAAAAATTATTCTTTTTTATCACTTACCTACTCGAGAACGAGCAAGAGTTAAGCTTGGGGATGTTGATACGTTGTAAACGTATCTATAATTTTTGATGTTCCATGCTTGTTTTATATCTACTTTCTTATGTTTTGTCTACACTTTGGAGTATTTTTATACATTTTCTGGAACTAACCTATTAACAAGATGTCACAGTGCCAGTTGCCTGTTTTCTTCTGTTTTTGGTTCCAGAAAAGCCAGAAAATGAATATTCTCGGAATTGGACCGGACAAAAGCCAAAGTCAATATTTTACTAGAAGACTCATGGAGCCAAAAGACGAGACGGAGAGGGGCCACGGGCTAGCCACACCATGTGAAGCCTCCGATGTAGAAACCCTAAATAATCCAGCCTCTAGCCACGAAAAGTTCTGCAGCGCCGCCGCCACAGATGGGGAGATTCGGGGGACAGAAAGTCTCTGTTCCGGCACCCTGCCGGGATGGGGAAGTGCCCCCGGAGCCATCTCCATTGACTCCACCACCATATCCATCGCCGTTGCTGACTCCCATGATAAGGAGGGAGTAGTTCTTCCTCGAGGCTAAGGGCTCTACCGGTAGCTATGTGTTCATCTCTCTCTCTATGCGTGATCATATTGTGATCATGAGCTTTGTAATCAAGTAGATCTACCTTGCTACTCAAGTTCTTTAATAGATCTCTGCTCTCCCCATGTGTGTGAAGTTGACAGTGTGCACACCGTGTGGAACTTAGGCTAGAGATTACAAATACTTGTTATGAGTTATATTTGGAGTTGGATGTCTGTATGAAATTGTGGTGTTTGTTGGAACCATCTAGCGCTCAAGGTGACAGTGTGGGGTTATCTAGATGGAGAAAGCGAACTTTGAGGAGTGCTGTTATAGCCCTACCATGGATTAGAGTGTCCAAACGGAGAGTAGTATCATAAAGAGATGATATTTATATCAGAGTGTTCACTAATGAAAGTATGATCCCTAGGCCTTGTTTCTAAACATTGAAACACCATTTGCAACTAGATCTGTTACATGTTTGCTTGCTTCCATCTTTTTGCCTTTAGTCTTTTCCTCCCGTCAACCTCTTTTCTGGCACCATTGTCTTATATCCATACCACTTGTATTTCACTATCTCTTCGCCAAACTAGTGCACCTATACACTTGACAACTGTATTGGGTGTGTTGGGGACACAAGAGACTTCTTGTATCTTTATTGCAGGGTTGCTTGAGAGGGATACATTTGACCACTTCCTCCCTGAGTTCGATAAACCTTGGGTAATCCACTTAAGGGAAACTTGCTGCTGTTCTACAAACCTCTGCACTTGGAGGCCCAACAATTGTCTACAAGAATAGAAGTGCGTAGACATCACGCTCTAGTGGCTCCAACGACTTGAGTGCCTCAAGTGTGACACCTCGCGGGGAGTTACACACGTCCAGTGCCTGACGATGACTCCCACTTCCCCGATCCAGCAGCAGTTGCGAAAGTAGAGCTCCTGGATCCGAATCCTGCAGCACGACGGCGCTCCGCGGTGAAGATGTCTCTCGTTTGCGTAGTCCGAACTTGGGACCATGGTCACGAGAGAGAGAGATAGAGCATATCAATTGGAGGTCTCCCCAAAAGTGAGGAAACCTTCATTGAATATTGTGTGTATTTATCTGGCCAAATACCCCCACTTTATATAGGGGGAGGGGAGGTACTACCTCCCTCAGAGTCCCGGGGTGGGACTAAAGGAGAGGAGAGGGGAAGGGGTGGCGCTGCCGGCCACCCCATGGGCCCTGCGCGCAGGGGGGGGGGCTGGCCCACTAGGGCGCCGGCCACCCCCTCTAGCCCTTCTCCCTCTTGCCTTTCCCTAATGGGCCCTCTTCCCTCTGGAATTGGCCCAATAAGCCTTTTAACCTTTAAATTGATTTTTTTTCTTTTATTAAATAATTATGAATAAATGATTAAATTAATATTTAACATTCATTTATATATTATTCAATCTCCGTGGCTATGGAACACCTTCCACCTCCACTCCGGACATCCTCCGGACTTACCGAAACCCTTCCGGTTTTCTCTCTACTATTCTTCGGTGATTCTTCCGATCCTATAAACACTCTCTAAGAATCATCAAACCCTTAAGAGTGATACCCTACGGTTCGGGAACACTCTAGACATGGTCAGGAAACGCCCGGACCAATGATCGACAGAGGGACCTGGATGGCCATGTGACCCCTGTGTGTTCCACGAAGATCTTTCGTCATTTGAACCAGGACGGTTGTGTCTTATTCACTTTGTCTCTTGATACTTGCATTGCCCGAGATCTGATCAATGACATCACCATGTCGTGTTCAATCTCGTTACCGAACAATGCTACTTGACTCATTCCAACAAGTGATATCCATGTGATCAAATCACACGCTGCACAGCTATTGGATATAACTTCTCCGAGTGGGCCCTTAAGTATCTTTCCGTCACGTGGACGGACAAATCCCGCTCTTGACATATATTGCCTCTACGGTTTCCTCTGAGTACCTGAACACACCTTTATAACCACTGTATTACCAAGTGGCGCTTGATGCTATCTAAGCACTTTCAGGAGATAGTGATTGATATAGCCTCATAGTCTAAGGAATAGTCTACGCGGATCCATTTCTAATCATCGTAAGTTGAACTTCGTAAAATGATCGGGTCATGATGTTTAGGTTGGATATTGGTTCATCATCTCATTCTTAGAACTAGCATAGTGGCCCTCGCAAGTGCGAGGGCACACCTTTTAGTTTAACTGAAGTTTCAATTATTTAACTTTTTGATATGAGAATTTTCTAAGTCTATTTTTCCCTTTTCATATAAAATACACTTCATTTAAACATCGATGCTACCTTGAAGTGTGGAGTTGACCTTTATTTTGCACATGGTTATATTAAGAAAAATTATAAAAAAGAGTCATGCAATATTTATTATATTTTATACTAAAAGCAAGTTATATAGGAAAAGGAAAATCCTACAATAAAACAAAGCATTTATCCATTGATCAACTATGGCAGATTATTTAGTATGTTTTTCGCTCATCTACTTCTGTTATGTATCTAGATTATATGGCAGGTTATTTAATATGTTTTTCGCTCATGTACTTCTATTATCTATCTAGATTATATAAAATTAATCAATCACGATGTTTTCCGATTTAGTTTTGTACTTCTTTATAATGATAAAAGATGTACGAATGAAAGATATAATGCTTTCACTTGAATAGTAAGTATATGATCATTTAACTTTCTTCAAACTATCAATATGTGGATCTTGATTGACATATCATTTTTGTATTGTACGTAGTTATTTTTCTTATAGTTGTATTTTTTAACTACTTCCAAAACTGGACATGATTTTTGTAGTTAGAAAGTCTTTCAAAGGTAGGATTCAAATTTACTTTTGCATTTCAGTATAAAATAATTATATCATGGTGAAATTTTAGTGAAACTATAAGAATAAATTTACTGGACGCAGTTGGTTTCTTCCGAAATGTGGAATATGTTAAAAATCATGCAAACATCCTATCCACTTGATTTTTGGACACATATTTTAATCGTGGAATCAAAAGATTACACACTAAATATATTTTCGTATCCTTTATAGAGTGTTACATGAATAGTCAAGAATCTACTATAGTACCAAGTCAACATATCTCTAAAAAACACTTGCCGCACATTAAAATTGAAAATTAATTTCACTCTTGCTCCATTCTTCACTCGTATTCATCCCCAATGCTCATTGTTCTACTTATAACCTTTTTCTCCAACTCTGCAGTACAAATCGGCTTGCTGCCGCCACTCCCAAAAACCAAATCACCGTCGTACTCATTGTTCTCCTACTCCGACAATCGGAGGACATGCGCTTCGATAGAGGGTGGTAGGTCTAGGCACCTTTGCATCCCGACATAGTACTTAGGTCGTTCCTAGAGTTCTATATCGCGCACATGGTGGACTGCGAGACCTTTACTTGGGACGGAGGAGATTAATTAAGCGCTGGTCTCTGTTGTTTGTGGGACTTGGTGAGGACACGACTATAAATTGGTAGCAGTTGTTCTCGGTTTTCTTTGATTTTCATATACATAGGTGAACTGTTTGGTCCGCTAGCAATTCTATCAGTTTCTAGATGTTGGTCTAAGGAAATCTATTATAACAATTGTATATCCATCATAGTAATTTGTGTCTGTCTAATAAAACAAATATATTGTAAATTGTAATATAGATATTGTTTATTAGCCGTGAATCTGAATTTTTTATTGTCCCTCCACTTTTTTCCTGGCTTGGGAACGACATCAGCAGTGTTAGGCCTCCCACCCCATCATGTATATCCAACAAATTTAAGTAGCCCGAAAACAAACTAAATAGATACTAGTGGACATGAAAAAGGTTGGTTGCATTGCACATATAAAATATACCATATAATTAGGGAGTATCTGATAATATAGAGAATCAATGTTTGTTATGATTAAAACAGTTATTCATGTGTAACTTGCATGTGATATATATTTTAAGAAATCATAAGCTAAAAGTGTGTTGTTATTTTATAATTTGTAGTGCTTCTGTAGATCGTTTTGGAGCTTATCCATCCTTCCATGTAGTGTACAACAATCATGTTTAGTGTAGAAAAGTCATATATTTAATATGAAGATATTTTACAACTAACTAATGTACATTTACTTATGCTTATTTGAAATCCCAAGTGGACAATTACATCGTTTAGCCGAAGAAGCTAGCATAATACAAAGTATTTATTTTATCCGTACCTTTAGAAAATTTCTCTGTAGACTATGTTCTTGACTGCATCATCCACTTTGTTAGCTTTGTCATCTACCATTACCCTCATAGTACGCCTCTTTTTGTGAATCTTCAGTCTTGAGAATGCTAAATATAGCTATCCATGTGTAAGGACTTGTTTGGGTAGATATAGTCCTACCCTGTTTATAGATTGCCCCTAGATTTTGTCTAGTGTCATAGCAAAACACACAAAGATAGGATATTGTCTTATTTTTAGAAATAATGGCCACGGTGATTGAGACAATGACATGATTATTCTTGAAATATATACCTTGTCACCTACATGGTTTCCTATTATTATCTAGGCTTCGATGAATCTTCTTCCAAGCTGAGTTGTTGTCATGCGTTATTGTTGCATACTCAAACACTCTGGTTAATATCACGGCTAGTCCTATCATCAGCCTGAGCTCGTGATTAGAGTTCCAGGATACTTTAGGATGTTTAGGTACTCTTTTGAATATCCAAAACATCTTATATTTCGGAACCACCAATTTCTTTCTCAGTCGATGGGAGTGAAATTCCTTTTATTTTTGAATGGTCTGTCCCATGTCCATCCGTTTGTCCAAGCTCTCCATGCACAACGTCTCAAGGTGAATCCTACTTAAGGCAAAGTTCTAATGCCTTATTTTTTTTTCTCTCAATAGGCAATTTGGATGAACATAGGAAAATATTATCTGAGAAGAAAAAAATATTTGAGTCAAAAACATAGGAAAAATAGTATATGAGAAGAAGTAACTGATTCTACAAACATTCATAATGAAGTGTCTGTACATCTTTTGGTAGTCCTCATATGCATTTTAGAAATATTATGCTGCAAATGGAAACAAAGACGATGGGGTCTACATGATACTTTGGATTTGGTATGCACAGACATAGGTCTCACCTTTGCTAATTAATCTCCAGCCTCGACACCTCAGAAAATATTATCTAGTGACTGAGAAGCACTCAACACCTAATAGCCTGCATGTAGTGCTTCTATGAACCTGGCACATAATTAGTACAGATCGAACCAACGGAGTTCCATGCATCGCCTTTGATGGAAATTCATATGCTTCATGAAGTGTTACATAGAAATAATGTATTGGCTTGGCAGTTAGCAATAGAACATCATATATTCTGAAACATGTGGTGTTAATCATTAAATGTTGCTAACATCTATCTTTAGTATGTTCATATCTCTACCCCAAATAAGCACGTGGTTCCTTCAGATTAAGATGGTGCACCTTTAATTGACAGAAAACTACATAGTAGATAGGTTGATTTTCACCAATTTTATATTATAAAGTGAACAAACACTGATCTAGGTTCTTATTTGATATAAAATTCGACAATGAGGAATTGCTTGCAGCACTGGATAAACTCTCTTACGGATTAGTATTCCATTAAGTTAGTACTTATCGATCAGCATATATCTACAGACCTGATTACTAATGCCTGATAAAAAAACTCATAGAATCATAAGTTACTGAACATGTGCAGCCATTATTTTCAATGTCCTTGTGTGCCTTCACAAAGACTAACAACTCATGTTAGTAAAAATGTCGAGGAATCTTTCAGAAGATTATATATACTTAAATTTTCCAAAACAGACCTGATGATTATAGCTCATAGGAGCTCATAGATGCTCACCTGATTGGAGATTCTTCTCGCATATTGCTCTTCTGATCTCCTTAGTTCACTTTTGTAGAGATATCTTAATACAAAGACTAACAACTCATGTTAGTAAATGTCGAGGAAGCTTTTAGAAGATTATATATACTTAAATTTGCTAAAACAAACCTGACGATTATAGCTCATAGGCGCTCATAGATGCTTTCTTGATTGAAAATTCTTCTTGCATATTGCTCTTCTGATCCTCCTCAGTTCACTTTTATGGAGATATCTTAATCAGTTTTGAAGTTTTGACGCATACACAAACAATCAAATCAAAATCCCTAGGTTGATTTCCTCATTTGTCCATGTGAAATCCAGGAGGGAGGCTTGCATGGATGGAGGAGATTGTGCAACAACACCCACGTTATCCCTGCATCATTCGACCAGTGCTCGCCACCCGTTGAGATGCTCTAGTTGCGTGGAGGAGGCGACCTTAGGTGCGGCGATAGCTAGAGGCGGCCATCGCCGGTGCTGGGCCTTGAGACGATTCCGCTTTTACCATCGTCATCGTGTAGGCACTAGCTAGCCCCATATGAGACTGACTGACCGCGTCGATGCTCTCCCTCTCATCTCTCGTCATTGAGGTTAATTGATCTTCCAGTAACTGTACCTAGCAAACCATCAAATCAAATACTCCCTCCGTCTCAAAATAGACGTCGCAGGTTTATCAAATTTTAGATGAATCTATATACTCTCTTCAATCCAAATTAGTTGACTCACGTTTGTCTAGTTTTGGATGTATCTAATATAAAACATGCCTAGACAAATCCGAGTCAAATAATTTGGATCGGAGGGAGTACTAAATAGTGTCTAGATTCATTTAAATTTTGACAAATCCGCGACATCTATTTTAAGATGGAGGGAGTAATAATATTGCTTCTCCCTCACATGAAAGCCAACGTGTGGAAACCATGGAGATTGATTGTACGTACCTCTAGGCTGTACTCTACAAGCACAATCGTCCGACCAATCTTTAGAGCTGGCGAGGTGCATGAATCAAGCAAGATCAGAACTTTAAACATTGATCGACCGGCGTGCACTTTGAGGAGGTTTGCTAGCTGCAGGACAAAGCCAAATACGGCCGGCGGTACGGCCGGTGGCGGCGCGCGTGATCATGCGCAAGGAGAGGCCTTAGCTTAGATTTTTTTTTTTAAGAAATCCATCTAAGCAGTAAAACTTAAACAGGGCATTGGTGGGTAATTTTGTGCAACTATTTTTTTTTATGTTTTTTCTAAGATCCAATGGTTGTCATTGGTTATTTAATTATATTGATGGCGGTTATTTAATTATATTGATGGCCAGATGTTTCTGATTATTCTAGGATTTTCTAGAGTATTTCTCTTTTTTCTGGTAATTCCGTAATGTACTTTTAATATATAATAGGTGAGTTGACTCTATTTTCAACTGGCATAAATGCCACATGATCAGGAAACTTGATCATCTGTTGACCAATGAACCAGTGACTAGAGTTTCATTGGGAACCCCTGATTGTTTATATATCACACGCGTATTGATGTTTCCACTCAATACAGTTATAGCATGATACAAAACTTAATCATAAACTTTATGAAATATGATAATAGTACTTATCACTATTTGTCTCTAGGGCATATTTCCAATAGTCTCCCACTTGCATTAGAGTACAAATAAACTAGCTGCATTTGTTCTTAATCATTGTCACCATATATCCGGTACCCTAAACATGCTTGCTCATGGAAGAGGTTGAGTCTTGGGTCTGTACTTTACAGTCCCAAATCCTTTGCAACTTACTAATGTCACCTTGATTGACATTAATACTTTATCATCACATGATAACATCTGTGTGTATGCATTGTCGCTATGTCAGTAGAATGAGGCCGAATTCCAGGAGCCTACAGTAACTTTAGATCAACCTCGAGGGCTTTCTCATGGGCATTGTGCCCTGAAACACATCATTCTACGTTAAAAGCGAACTAGCCTCGCCATAACATTATACAACACTTTAGATGGTACCCTTATCTATTATTATAAATGTATTCATCGAAACACGAGTGCACCTTGTGCAACTTTCGATGTTTTTGTTCACATCGCTTCCTACTTGACTTTAATTGGTATTTACAGGAGTTTCCAACATATTCACTTATAACATAACCCTTTATGCTTTAAGATATGTCATCCTTTATGGATTTTGAAAATATGTCTGTAGTTCTCTATTAGACACTGCGGACAAACCTAGCTCAATGTTCCGTGATTCGAACTTAATCACTTTTCAAATGTTCCTTATTGGATCATATATTATGTTAAGTTATCATCATGGTTTTCTAAGATAGAACCTATGTCTCAACATAGTGGATGATGATCATCATTTTCTTTCTTTCAACCATTGATGTTAAACTTAATACTATTCCTAACTTGAGTTATTAAAGACCAGTTCCTTAATTAACTTTTATTCTGAAACCCTTTTCAGAATCCTTTAAGGAATACTACATAATATCATAATACACTTATTATCAACTTCTACCCCTTATAAATCATTATTTATCGGTACTTGCACTTTTATTCTTAATGTGTCAAATACACACTTGAGAATCACTCCTTTAAGCTCCCACTCAAAATATGTTCCTAACATATTTGGGTATGAGTCACTATCTTACTCAAACTATGTTCCTACATATTTGAATTTGAGACTTATATTGCTTCCACTCAAAAATATGTCATTCACATATTGTTTTAGGAAGGCCTTCATAGCACCCACTCAATTTTATGCAAATTGCATATCCACTCACTATTTTGAACAACTTCAAAATCCTTTGATCAAATATCAAACTTGGAGATTTACTATGAGATACTAGTACTTTTACTAGTTTTAGATCCACTAGACATTTAGCACACTTGAATCAAATTCATTTGAATTCATCCAATACTTGACAAATTGTGCTTTTGTCATTCACCCCCTTTTCCACTATGGCTTTGCAGTCATTTGGGAAAATTCAAGTAACCCCTTTTACTTGTGAGATTCAGCAACGAATTGCTTTCCAATCTCAAGGGAATTTCGCTATGGGATTTCTCATAACTTTAGCTTACCATTATTTCCTTAGTAGTTCGTAGGTATGTCATATTCTGGTAATCATGACAAATGATTCACAAATGTCTCCATACAAGATATGGGCTACATTCTGAATCCTACTTTATATAGTGAAAACACTGTTGGGTCCGCAGCATAGAAAACAAAATTTTTCCTACGGTGTGAACTACACGCCAAGATCTATCTACTAGGTACAAAGCAAACGGGTGGACATACATCCATAGAGAACTTACCCTCAAAGACAACGAGCTTTGTTAACGAGTAGGAACTCGTGGTTGATGTAGTCGTACACTTGCCGATCTCAAGATCGTGAGAAAGTCCGAGCGCCGCAACTCAGCAGCGCATCCACACTCGCACACACGTTCAAGCCACCGGACAACCTCCACCTCCTCGCTCCAGCGATCCAGCAGAAGCAGCAACTCCTTCTAGACGAAATGCCACCGGGAACATGTATCTCGCTAATCCGAGACCATGGGGGAATAATTCTAGAGGGGGAGAGAGATCCTTCACAAGGAGGTGTGAGGATGAAGGAGGGAATGAGTGGCCTTTTATAGGAGGAGGGGGGTGCCCCCTCTCTCCATGGCCGGCGCATGGGGGGGTGACCCATCACCTCCCCCATTCATGTGGTGGTAACTCCTCCACATTAAAATGCCTCTTCACATTCCCTTTTAAAGTCTCCACTTTAAATGCATTAAGTTTCTCCAAATTTAATGCTCTCTCATTTAATAAAACTCTTTTATTAAATTTATTCAGAATTTTGTTAATTACTTTAATTAACAAACATTCACATATAGCCCCTTGCAATATTTCAATATCACATGCAGAACCACCTTCTGCAATTTCACCCGAAACAATTTCCGGTTTCTATTGAAACAATTCCTGCGCTTTGCAATTCTTTCGTCTGAAACATATGTGCTCCAAAATGGTGTCTGGTAACTCTTAAGTGTGCCACCCTACGGTTCGCGAATAATGTAGACATGATCGAGACCCTTCTCCGATCAATAATTAGCAGCGGGACCTGGAGATCCGTACTGACTCCTACACATTCAACGATGACTCCTGTGATCGTGATAACCTTTAACGCTTGTAACTAAATCTCTTTGTCTCTCGATATATTACATGTCCGAGATTCGATCATCGGTATCTCCATACCTAGTTTGATCTCGTTACCGACATGCACTCTTTTCTCGTTCCCGTGATATAACATTCTAGTGATCACATCACTTGCTTGCAAGCTATCCTAATGTGATATCACCGAGAGGGCCCAGAGTATATCTATCCGTCATCTGGATTGACAAATTCCACTCTTGATCCATGAGCCTAAACATAACACCTTCGTAGCACTGAACCCATCTTTATAGTCACCCTGTTACGGTGTGACGTTTGATGTTATCAAGATACTCTTCCGGTGTTAGCAATTAACATGATCTCATGGTCTAAGGATAAAGATTACTTCGTATGATGTTATAGCAATATAAACACAATGACTTGATCGTAATGCTATACTTAGGATGAGTGTTCATCACATCATTCCACCAATGGTGTGACCTTGTTATTAACAACATCCAATGTCCATGATCGGGAAACCTTGATCATCTTGTTAATCAACAAGCTAGTCTATAAGAGAGGCATGACTAGGAACCCTTTTTGTTTATTAAACACACATGTATTGATGTTTCCTATCAATACAATTATAGCATGTAAAATAAACATCTATTATATACAAGGAATACATAATAACAACTTTATTATTGCCTCTCAGGGCATATTTCCTTCAGTCTCCCACTTGCACTAGAGACAATAATCTAGTTCACATAGTGATAAATCTAACACCCATGGAGTTCTGGTGTTGATCATGTTTTGCCCTAGGGAGTACTTTAGTCAACGGATCTGCTACATTCAGGTCCGTGTGCACTTTACAAATCTTTATATCTCCATCCTTGACATGTTCGCGGATGGAGTGAAACCGGCGCTTAATATGCTTGGAATTCTTGTGAGACCTTGGTTCCTTGGCGTTGGCTATGGCTCCATTGTTGTCACAATAGATCACCATCGGGTCCAACGCACTTGGAACCACACCCAGTTCCGTAATGAACTCTTTCATCCAAACCGCTTCCTGCGCCGCTTCTGAAGCAGCAACATATTCCGCCTCCGTTGTTGATCTAGCCACCACAGGTTGTTTGGAGCTCCTCCAACTAACTGCTGCTCCGTTCAAGAGAAATACGTATCCGGATTGAGACTTAGAGTCATCCGGATCAGTGTCAAAGCTAGCATCGACATAACACTTAGCGACTAGCTCTTCTTCACCTCCGTATATAAGAAACATATCCTTAGTTCTTCTCAAGTACTTAAGGATATTCTTGATCGCTATCTAGTATTCTGAACCTAGATCAGATTGGTACCTACTAGTCAAACTAATAGCATGTGCCACATCCGGTCTTGTACATAGCATGGAATACATTATAGAGCCTATGGCTGAGGCATAGGGGATCCTATCCATTATCTCTCTTTCTTCCGCCGTAGCCAGACTTTGAGTCTTACTCAATGTCTTGCCTTGCAACATAGGTAAGAACCCCTTCTTACTTCCGTCCATATTAAACTTCTTTAATATCTTATCAAGGTATGTACTCTGCGATAGCCCAATTAGGCGTCTTGATCTATCTCTATAGATTTTAATACCTAATATATATGAAGCTTCACCAAGGTCCTTCATCGAAAATTTGCTGTTTAGATAACTTTTAACACTGTTTAAAAGATCTAAATCATTTCCAATCAATAATATGTCATCCACATATAATATCAGAAATGCCACATTGCTCCCACTCACTTTCTTGTAAATACAAGCCTCTCCATAAGTTCGGACAAATCCAAACTCTTTGATCACCTCATCAAACGGAGATTCCAACTTCGTGATGCTTGCTTCAGTCCATAGATGGATCGCTGAAGTTTGCACACCTTATTAGCATCCTTAGGATCGACAAAACCCTTAGGTTGTATCATATACAACTCTTCTTCAATCTTACCATTGAGGAACGCAGTTTTAACATCCATCTGCCATATTTCATAATCGAAATATGCAGCAATTGCTAACATAATCCTAACCGACTTAAGCATCGCTACAGGAGAGAATGTCTCATCGTAGTCAACTCCTTGAATTTGTCGAAACCCCTTTGCGACAAGTTGAGCCTTATAGATGGTCACATTACCATCAGCATCAGTTTTCCTTTTGAAAATCCATTTATTCTTGACGGCCTTTCGATCGTGAGGTAAGTCCACCAAGTTCCAAACTTGGTTCTCGTACATGGATTCCATCTCGGATTTCGTGGCTTCTAGCCATTTGTTGGAATCCGGGCTCATCATCGCTTCTTCATATGTCGCAGGGTCATCCATTTCATCAATCATGAAATTCATAACAGGATTGCCGTACAGTTCAGGAGCTGCACGTGTCCTGCTTGACCTGCGAGGTTCGGTAGTGTCCTCTTTCGGAGTTTCATGATCAATATCATTAGCTCTCTCTTCATTAGGTGAAGTCAACTCCGAAACAATTTCTGGAGCTGCGCTACTCGTCATTTCATGAAGAGAAGGTTTAATAACCTCTTCGAGTTCTACCTTCCGACTACTCACACCTTTCGCGAGAAACTCCTTCTCAAGAAAGGATCCATTCTTGGCAACAAAGACCTTGCCCTCGGATCTGTGATAGAAGGTATAATCGTTTCCTTAGGGTATCCTATGAAGACGCATTTTTCCGCTTTGGGTTCGAGTTTATCTGGTTGAAGTTTCTTCACATAAACATCGCATCCCCAAACTTTAAGAAATGACAGCTTAGGTTTGTTTCCAAACCATAATTCATACGGTGTCGTTTCAACGGATTTAGATGGTGCCCTATTTAAAGTGAATGTAGCGGTTTCCAGTGCATAACCCCAAAATGACAGTGGCAAGTCAGTCAGAGACATCATAGATCGAACCATATCCAATAAAGTATGATTACGACGTTCTGACACACCATTACGTTGTGGTGTTCCGGCAGGCGTGAGTTGTGAAACTATTCCACAGTCTTTCATATGTGTGCTAAACTCGTAACTAAGATACTCTCCTCCACGGTCGGACTACAGAAATTTGATCTTTCTGTTATGATGATTTTCCACTTCATTCTGAAATTCTTTGAACTTTTCAAAAGTTTCAGACTTGTGTTTCATCAAATAGATATACCCATATCTACTCAAATCATCCGTGAAAGTAACAAAATAATGATATCCACCTCGCGCCGACATACTCATTGGTCCACACACATCAGTATGTATGATTTCCAATAGATCTGTCGCCCGTTCCATTGAACCGGAAAACAGCGTTCTAGTCATCTTACCCATAAGGCATGGCTCACATGTATCAAGTGGTTCCAAAAGTCCATCAGAATGGAGTTTCTTCATGCGTTTAACGCCAATATGACCTAGACGGCAGTGCCACATATATGTAGATATATCATTATCAAGTTTAATCCTTTTAGCATCAACATTATGAATATGCGTAATACTGCTATCGAGATCCAACCGAAATAAACCATTCAACATAGGTGCATGACCATAAAAGATATTATTCATATAAATCGAACAACCATTGTTTTTAGACTTAAATGAATAACCACTTTGCATCAAACACGATCCGGATACAATGTTCATGCTCAGTGCAGGCACCAAATAACAATTATTTAGGTTTATAACTAATCCCGATGGCATATGGAGAGGGAGCGTTCCGACGACGATCACATCAACTCTTGATCCATTGCCGACCCGCATCGAGACCTCATCCTTTGCTAGTTGTCGCTTGTTCCACAGCCCCTGAACCGAGTTACATATATTAGCAACCGATCCCGTATCAAATACCCAGGTGCTACTGCGAGTACTAGTCAAGTACACATCAATAACATGTATATCACATATACCTTTGTTTGCCTTGCCGGACTTCTTGTCCGCCAAATACTTGGGGCAGTTGCGCTTCCAATGGCCAGTCCCCCTTGCAATAGTAGCACTCGGTGTCAGACTTAGGGCCAGCTCGGGGTTTCTTTTCAGGCGTGGCAACATACTTGCCACCCTTCTTTCCCTTGTGCTTGCCTTTCTTGTCCTTCTTGAAACCCGTGGTCCTATTGATCATCAACACTTGATGTTCTTTCCTAATCTCCACTTCTGCAGTCTTAAGCATTGACAGAAGCTCGGGAAGAGACTTCTTCATGCCCTGCATATTATAGTTCATCACGAAGCTCTTGTAGCTAGGTGGCAGAGATTGGAGAACACGATGTATGCCTAAGTCAATGGGAATCGTTATTCCCAAGGACACAAGCTTATCGGCGTACCCAGACATTTTGAGTACATGCTCACTAACGGAGCTGTTTTCCTCCATCATGCAGCTAAAGAACTTTTCTGTAGCATTATAACTCTCTACGACAGCATGGGTATCGAAAATCATTTTCAATTCTCCCATGGTATCAAAGGCATTGCCATTTTCGAAATGTTTTCGAAGTTCTGGCTCTAGCCCATACAGTATGCCGCAATGAACTAAGTTGTGGTCCTCCTGACGAGTTATATAGACGTTCTTTTCCTCGTTAGGGGCATCAGGAGCTGGTGGGGGCCTAGCGGCGCATCTAGCACATATTGCTTTTGTGCAGCAGTGAGGAGAATCCTCAAATTCATAGCCCAGTTGGTGAAGTTGCTACCATTCGCAGCAAGTTTCTCTTTCTCCATGAACACATTGAAATTAAAAGCAGGTGGTGCCATCTACAACAGAATTGGTAAAGTATATTTAGACTAAGTTTATGATAGATTGAGTTCGACTAATCCAAATTACTAATGAACTCCCACTCAAAAACGACATCCCTCGTGTCCTTTTGGTGATTACATGAACCAAATCCAGTACCCCAAGTCCGATCATCACGTGAGTCGGTGTAGCTTCAAAGGCGAGCATCTATATGGGCATCATATCAACTATATGACTCATGCTTAACCTTTCAGTCTGTGTTCCGAGGCCATGTCTGTACATGCTAGGCTCGTCAAGTAAGAACCTTAGTATTTGCGTGTGTAAAACTGTCTTACACCCGTTGTATGAAAGCGTAGAGTTGAAAACACCCGATCATCACGTGATGCCTCAAAACACGATCCACAAAATGGTGCATACTTAAGGAAGAACACATTTTATCTTGATATCTAAATGGGGGATCATCTTATAATGCTACCAAACGCGCCAAACTAGCAATATAAGATGCTAACATCTAATGTGTGAAGTGAGATGATATGGTCCATGCATTTGATCTCTATCATTTGCATCGTGGTATGATCTTTATCATTCCTTTGTTTGTAAGGCCAAGGTCTATGGAACTTACACGTTAAGTGAGTTGTAAGAGTATCTATTATACATCTACTTACAACAATACCATATCAAAACACTAGCCCAGCAACGATCTAAACTAGACGCCTCTAATTTATCAATTGCAAGTTTTACGTGGCTTAGGGCTTTCGGAGATAGAACCTGTCTAACCTACGAACATGAACCCCAACAAGGATAACAAAGTTATTAGCAACTCGTTGTAAATCAGATATTGACTATAGTAGGAGAGACAGACACCCGCCAGCCACTTATGCAAAACAAGTTGCATGTCAGTCGTGGAACCGGTCTCATGTACGATGACATGTAAGGTTGGTCCGGGCCGCTTCATCCCACTATGCCACCAATATCCAAAGTACATAGAAGATGCAATAACATGATCATCATCGCCCACATATAAACATATGTGTACTACCCGTGCAAAGCACCTACGCATAGATTAGGCTCTGATACCACTGTTGGGTCCGCAGCATAGAAAACAAAAATTTTCCTACGGTGTGAACTACACGCCAAGATCTATCTACTAGGTACAAAGCAAACGGGTGGACATACATCCATAGAGAACTTACCCTCGAAGACAACGAGCTTTGTTAACGAGTAGGAACTCGTGGTTGATGTAGTCATACACTTGCTGATCTCAAGATCATGAGGAAGTCCGAGCGCCGCAACTCAGCAGCGCATCCGCACTCGCACACATGTTCAAGCCACTGGACAACCTCCACCTCCTCGCTCCAGCGATCCAGCGGAAGCAGCAACTCCTTGCAGACGAAATGCCACCGGGAACATGTATCTCGCTAATCCAAGACCATGGGGGAATAATTCTAGAGGGGGAGAGAGATCCTTCACAAGGAGGTGTGAGGATGAAGGAGGGAATGGGTGGCCTTTTATAGGAGGAGGGGGGTGCCCCCCTCTCTCCATGGCTGGCGCATGGGGGGTGACCCCTCACCTCCCCCATTCATGTGGTGGTAACTCCTCCACATTAAAATGCCTCTTCACATTCCCTTTTAAAGTCTCCACTTTAAATGCATTAAGTTTCTCCAAATTTAATGCTCTCTCATTTAATAAAACTCTTTTATTAAATTTATTCAGAATTTTATTAATTACTTTAATTAACAAACATTCACATATAGCCCCTTGCAATATTTCAATATCACATGCAGAACCACCTTCTGCAATTTCACCCGAAACAATTTCCGGTTTCTATTGAAACAATTCCTGCGCTTTGCAATTCTTTCGTCTGAAACATATGTGCTCCAAAATGGTGTCTGGTAACTCTTAAGTGTGCCACCCTACGGTTCGCGAATAATGTAGACATGATCGAGACCCTTCTCCGATCAATAATTAGCAGCGGGACCTGGAGATCCGTACTGACTCCTACACATTCAACAATGACTCCTGTGATCGTGATAACCTTTAACGCTTGTAACTAAATCCCTTTGTCTCTCGATATATTACATGCCCGAGATTCGATCATCGGTATCTCCATACCTAGTTTGATCTCGTTACCGACATGCACTCTTTTCTCGTTCCCGTGATATAACATTCTAGTGATCACATCACTTGCTTGCAAGCTATCCTAATGTGATATCACTGAGAGGGCCCAGAGTATATCTATCCGTCATCTGGATTGACAAATTCCACTCTTGATCCATGAGCCTCAACATAACACCTTCGTAGCACTGAACCCATCTTTATAGTCACCCTGTTACGGTGTGACGTTTGATGTTATCAAGATACTCTTCCGGTGTTAGCAATTAACATGATCTCATGGTCTAAGGATAAAGATTACTTCGTATGATGTTATAGCAATATAAACACAATGACTTGATCGTAATGCTATACTTCGGATGAGTGTTCATCACATCATTCCACCAATGGTGTGACCTTGTTATTAACAACATCCAATGTCCATGATCAGGAAACCTTGATCATCTTGTTAATCAACAAGCTAGTCTATAAGAGAGGCATGACTAGGAACCCTTTTTGTTTATTAAACACACATGTATTGATGTTTCCTATCAATACAATTATAGCATGTAAAATAAACATCTATCATATACAAGGAATACATAATAACAACTTTATTATTGCCTCTCAGGGCATATTTCCTTCAAACACTAGTAGGGAAAACACAATGATCATTATCATTGATTCTTTCCTTTGTGAAGAGTATCATTCAGGAACGTTTTCCGTTGCGCTTCTCAACACTCTGATGCAGGGTTTTGAATCCTCATCATGGTTTTTCACTATATTTGCTTCATAATTGAGAAATATCACTGAATGCGAACTTTCTAAAAAATGTACCAAAATCCAAGCAATACAAATTTTGCTTCCCTTTTAGTTTTAGCTATGGATTTTGTATTCAAAGTTACCAATGAATACTCTTCAAGGACTTATTCGCTATTGTTTTGGTTATATCGAATAACCCCAAAACTTCCACGATGATCCATACCAGATATGGAGCCGCTTTCACAAATTCAAATGGTTCACTATATATTCTAATTGAGTGCTAACTATTTCTAACTAATGGTCTCTACATCTACACTACAATGATTTATTTGGCGCCATCTATTCACCCATTTTGATATCTAATATCACATTGTGATACTTTGCATTTTGACATTTCAAACGCATTGCATTCCATAGTTTCTTTTATGCCAATCTTATAAAGTTGAACTTCATTACTATTGATCAAATCGTAGTAATTAGATTCTCTTTTATATTTATACCCTTTGTTGATGAAACACTTTGATCATATCAAATAGTTTCATCCTCATGTTTCCTTTGGTAAACTTATTTACACATTTAAACAATCATATAATGATAATTACTATTTTGTTAAAACATAATACATCGAATATGTATTTACTTTTAACAATTCATTAAACACTTTGTATTCAAGTAATACACGGTGTTTAAGTTATTTTGCCAAAGTTAGGGATGATTTATATGTGACAATAAATCAAATGTCTTTCACATATTATCAACATAACTTTGAATTTAAACAATGGTTTCATTCATTAATGAACATATCATCAAGTTGGGTATTTTAAGGCATTTCAATATTTTACAAATGTTCATGCATTATCAATTAGTTTCAAAGCAAGGATTATTCACACGTAATCGAACAAGATATGAACAAGAATAGAAATCATTCATAAAAGTAGAATAACTATTTGTTACAAACTGATATGAATAACCGTCTCACTAAGTGTGAGACACACTAAAGAAGTTCGCAATCTTTTGATTACAATAACTATCCAAAACATAAACTAAATGATAAATGTTGAGGCAGAGTGTCGTTGGTCATCATCATCATGCTCGCCATCAACACGCAACGTCACCTCCTCTCCAGCAAGCACCTCTCATGCAGAAGGACCTGTTTTTAGTTAAACAGAACAAGTATCAAATATACTTAACACTACAAATGTGTTTGCAAGATTATAACATTTATACAATTGTATATTAAATATATACCTTTGTCATTGATGACCTCAGCGACAATGGGTTCAACCACCACATCTCTGAAATGTGATATGAACTCGTGGAATCCTGTGTTTCCGTGTAGCCTCTCATAATGCAAATCCTGACTTGTGCTTGGTAGCTTGGTGGCAGTGACCGCAACACAACGCCATTTTGCAAAAGATCCCGTCATCCAGCTATCCAGGAAGTATGCGGCCTCATGTACGCATCATGCATGCGCTCCAATTGGTCATCAAGCGATGAGTTCTCCTTCGTCTTAATGGAGAGGAAGTCTCCCATCAGCTCATGCTCCCATATGCGTGCTTGTTCCACGAAATGTGTCCTAAGATGTACCATAGTCGCACGAGGGTCAAGATTGCCCACGACTGGCCACATCTCATCCACAATCCCGTAGCACATTGTAGCTGATATGAAGGTGTACATCTCACAACGATAATAGCGGTCCTCCCGCTGTTCTGGGGTCTCATAGACTGCTCCAAATCCATCTCGTTGAGTACATAGTCGACCATGTTATTCTCGCGAAGGAGAACGTGGAGACGCGCAACCCATATAGAGAAGTTTGATCCATCTAGCATGAGCTTCTCTCCTTCTAACCAATCGTCAACAGGAAAGGTAGCACCGGGGAGAACTATTTTCTACATTTATAATTGCAAAAGGAATTTATACTAAGTTTATAACTAAATGAGTTAATAATAACTCCACTCAGAAACACCTATCCCATGAAGGGTTCCTAGTGATAACACGACCCCTTTTCCCCACATCTCCCCCGATCATCACGGCCATCAATGTGGGTTCAAGGGTGGACGCTAAACGTCGGTCACATCATTCATGCGACTCGTGCTTGATCTTTCGACCATCCGCATTCTGAGGCCATGTCTGTACATGCTAGGCTCACCTAACTCAACCTTAGTGTATTCGCTATGCAACATGGCTTACACCCACTGTATACGAACATAGATATGTCTGACACCCGATCATCACAGCCTGCCTCATACCAAAGAACTTTCTTGGTGGTGCACACTAAGGGGGAACACAATCATTGGTAATTTTTAACAGGGATCATCTTATTAGGCTACCATCGAGTATCTAATACTAGCACATAATAAGATATACAAACAATAACATTGAATGTAAATGCGATGTGATATGGTCCTTCACGTCGTGATCTCCATCCGTCGTCACCGGATTTCGGCGCCAGGGTTCCGGTGCCGTAGACACCAGGGTACCGGTGTCTTTCTGGCGTGGTAGTCCGTCACCTCCGTGACTATCTACTACTACATAACATAAGGTAATCACTTTACCTTTGACACAACCATATCACGAAGCAACGCCCCCTGCAAAAAAAAGTTAGACGCCTCTACTTTATCTTTGCATGTTTTACGTGGCTGAATGGGCTTTCGCACAAGAACCGTTCTTACCTACGAACTTTCAGCACACCGTTGATCAAGTAGTTGTCTCTACTACACCCCTTTCGGGGCCCTACGTTGCAAATGGCATACCAACTAATGCGGGAGAGACAGACACCCCCCTAAGCCACTCTATACAGTACAAGCCATATGTCAAGCGTGGACTAGTCTCCCGAATGAACGCGTAAAGTCTGTTGGGGGCCGCTTCATCAAGCATTACTGCGGTATACACAAGTACACATGGGAGGGTAACAACTAAAAGATCAATGCTCACACGCTACATCTAGTGTGTTCTACCCATACTAGCATTACTATGCATAGATCTAGCTCTGATACCACTGTAGGGGTTCCGCGCATGAAAACAATAAATTTTTACCCTACGCCCCTGAACCCCTGATGTTGCTAGGACCTATCTATTAGTAATACAGTAACGGAAGGGGATTTTCGCGAACTTACCCTTGAAGACCGAAAAGCATTGTCAACGCTCAGGAGAGCGTGGTTGATGTAGACAAGCCGAAGCCGACCTCAAGGTCGTGATGAAGTCCTTGCGCTCCAGCGGCTCCAACGACTTGAGTGCCTCAAGTGTGACACCTCGCGGGGAGTTACACACGTCTAGGGCCTGACGATGACTCCCGCTTCCCGATCCAGCAGCAGTTGCGGAAGTAGAGTTCCTGGATCCGAATCCCGCAGCACGACGGTGCTCCGCGGTAAAGATGTCTCTCGTTCGCGCAGTCCAAACTTGGGACCACAGTCACGAGAGAGAGAGAGAGAGAGAGAGAGAGAGAGAGAGAGAGAGAGAGAGAGAGAATATCAATTGGAGGTCTCCCCAAAAGTGAGTAAACCTTTATTGAATATTGTGTGTATTTATCTGGCCAAATATCCCCACTATATATATAGGGGAGGGGAGGTACTACCTCCCTCAAAGTCCCGGGGTGGGACTAAAGGAGAGGAGAGGGGAAGGGGTGGCGCCACCGGCCACCCCCATCGGCCTCGCGCGGGGAGGCTGGCCCACTAGGGCGCCGGCCACCCCCTCTGGCCCTTCTCCCTCTTGCCTTTCCCTAATGGGCCCTCTTCCCTCCGGAATTGGCCCATTAAGGCTTTTGACCTTTAAATTGATTTTCTCTTTTCTTAAATAATTATGAATAAATGATTAAATCAATATTTAACATTCATTAATATATTATTCAATCTCCGTGGCTATGGAACACCTTCCACCTCCACTCCAGACTTCCTCCGGACTTACCGAAACCCTTTCGGTTTTCTCTCTACTATTCTTCGGCGATTCTTCCGATCCTATAAACACTCTCTAAGCATCATCAAACCCTTAAGCGTGATACCCTACGGTTCGGGAACACTCCAGACATGGTCGGGACACTCCCGGATCAATGATCGATAGAGGGACCTGGATGGCCATGTGACTCCTGTGCGTTCCAAGAAGATCTTTCGTCGTTTGAACCGGGATGGTCGTGTCTTATTCCCTTTCTCTCTCGATACTTGGATTGCCCGAGATATGATTAATGACATCACCATGTCGTGATCAAACTCGTTACTGAACAATGCTACTTGAATCGTTCCGACAAGTGATATCCATGTGATCAAATCATACGCCGCGTAGCTATTGGATATAACTTCTCCGAGTGGGCCCTTGAGTATCTTTCCATCATGTGGATGGACAAATCCCGCTCTTGACATATATTGCCTCTATGGTTTCCTTCGAGTACCTGAACACACCTTTATAACCATTGTATTACCAAGTGGCGCTTAATGCTATCTAAGCACTCTCGGGAGACAGTGATTGATATAGCCTCATCTAAGGAATAGTCTACGAGGATCCATTTCTAATCATCGTAACTTGAACTTCATGACATGATCGGGTCACGATGTTTAGGTTGGGTATTGGTTCGTCATCTCATTCTGAGAATGACTTGACTCCATTTCGAACTGGCATAAATGCCACATGATCAGGAAACTTGATCATATGTTGACCAATGGACCAGTGACTAGAGTTTCACTGGGAACCCCTGGTTAGTTTTATATCACACGTGTATTGATGTTTCCACTCAATACAGTTATAGCATGATACAAAAATTAATCCTAAACTTTATGAAATATGATAATAGTCCTTATCACTATTTGTCTCTAGGGCATATTTCCAACAATCATGGCATCATATCCCAAATCATGATCATAATCAATTAGTCAACATATCAAAGGGCTATCATCAAACTCTATCTCAAATCATCATTTATCTCGGCATAACCGAATATCATCGAAATCTATATCAAACTCCTTATATCTCAATCGTCAAATATCGTGAGATCAACATATAACCCAGATGGGATAACTCGGATTGGAGCTTATATGACCAGAGCCCATGAAGCCAGAAGTCAAAACATGCCCAAAAAGGGTTATATGAGAAATATCCATGAAGGCTACATGCCCAAAAAGGGTTATATGAGAAATACCCATGAAGGATACATGCCCAAAAAGGGTTATATAAGAAATGCCCATGAAGGCTAAAATTCCCAAAAAGGGTGATGTAAGAAATGCCCATGAAGGCTACATGCCCAAAAAGGGTTATATGAGAAATGCCCATGAAGGCTTCATGCCCAAAAATGGTTATATGAGAAATGCCCATGAAAGCTACATGCCCAAAAAGGGTTATATGAGAAATACCCACGAAGGCTACATGCCTAAAAGGGGTTATATGACCAGAGCCAATGAAGGCCAGCAGTCTAAACTTACCCAAAAGGGTTATATGACCAGAGCCCATGACAACCAAGTCTAAAAAGTTGAAGTGACCAGAGCCCACGAAGGCCAGATGTCTAAACTTACCCAAAAGGGTGAAAATGACCAGAGCCCACGAAGGCTAGATGTCTAAACTTACCCAAAAGGGTTAAAATGACCAGAGCCCACGAAGTCCAGATGTCTAAACTTACCCAAAACGGTTAAAATGACCAGAGCCCATGAAGGAAAGATGTCAAAACTCACCCAAAGAGGTTAAATAACCAGAGCCTAGGAAGGCCAGAGGCAAAACTTGCCCAATGAAGGATATATGTCCAATGACTCAAATTTGGAGCATATGACTCGGATTGAGATACAAATGACTCAAATTTGGATCATATACCTCAGATTTGAGCCAAGATAACTCGTATTTGGGTCACATGACTCAGATTATGAGTCACTTGACTCGGATTTGGATTATATACCTCAGATTTGAACCAGATGACTTGGATTATGGGTAAGATGACTCAGATGAGAATGTAGACCATATGTCAAATAAGCCAATTCAGGCAGATAAATGATACCAGGGCAATTCATGCCAATTATCTATTTACAATAGAGAAAAAGGACTATCAACCAGTGAAATAACTCTAGGAATATTTTTTATGAAGCATATGCACAATTCTACGAGTCCCACATAGCCTCGGGGACTAATATCGAGGGATAACCGCGGGTACCCTAGAGTTGAGGTATAAAGAGACATCCAAAGAGTAATGGACTTTTCTATAAAAGAATATGAAGATATAAGGAATTTATATAGAAGGATATAAGGCATAGAGAGAATAACCTAAAAGGAAAAAGGAAAAAGGCTCTCTATGCTGAATTATATCTAATTCGGCCTCAAGACGTATTCCCTTGACCAAATTCGGCCCTTCTGGCCCGAATCGACCCTAAACCCGGCTAGGCCGGATTACCTAGCCGGCCCACCATCGCGTCTCCACTTTGGCTGGACCCCGACTGGGCCAGGACACTCCCAGCCGGCCCGTGAACCTCGCGCCAACACCGCTTCCTTGCCACAACATCGCCCACTGTGCCTTGCCGAACTCCCCCGGGTGGGCCAAGACGGAGCTAACTTGGCCCACCGTGGGCCACCGCCTCTACGTCGCCCACTGCGCCAGCCTGTTCCCCCGAGTGGGCCGACCTTGCTCACCTCGGCCCACCGCGGGCCGCCTCCTCTAGGCCGGATCGACCGAATCCTGGTTGGGCCACACCGTACCCCGCCTGGGCCGGGTGATAGGGAAACTCGGCTAGGCATCCCCATTTTGACTCGATTGGGCTGAGGTTGACCCGTCTGGGCCCAGTTTCTCCCAGACCGGGTCAGCTACAGTGCATGCCGAGTTTTCTCTATGCCTAGACCGGGTTTTGGCCTTCCAGGACGGATTACTTCACCCCAGACACCCTTCCGTTCATCTCCAGACGTTCCCCCAACCACTATATCGACACATATCCAAGTCAGGTCAAGCCTACGTCATGTGCCAGTTTTGGGACGCCCCTGGCTCAGGCTAGCACCGTTGGCCCAAGATGCTAAGAAATATGCTGGGCATCTTAGGAGATGCTAGGGAATATGCTAGGCATCTCCTAAGATGCTAAGGAATATGCCAAAAAGATAAGACTGATGACTCACTAAAGAACAAGCCAGAGGACAAGATGACCATGCAAGGACCCACTAGCCAGCTCATAGACAGTACTTGTGGAGACATACCTTATCCCCTGGGCTCCCTTTATAAGGAGCACTAGGGGGATCGTTTCGAGGGAGGCCCCCGAAGGGGCTCCTCTCCCCTTTGCTCAATAGAAGCATGGATTCTTCCTCCTCTACTCTCTCCATTAGAGGCATAGAAATACAGTGCAAGGAGCACCATTGTAGCCACATGCATGGCCAAGTTATATGAGATTAGACGCAGGAGTAGATGTGTTATCACACTAGGAGAGTCTCGAACCTGGGTATACCGTGTCTCTCTGAGTTCTTCCGTATGAGGTCTTCACTTCATCATCCCTCCCCGGATTCCTCTAGTGTCCATCAGCCCCAACTTTAGCCTACCCATGGATATGCCGTGACACCACCACGACAACACGGGTACAAGTACACGAACAAGCGAGTACAAGTACGCAGACACCTGAGTACAAGTACGTGGACACGCGGGTACAAGTACGCGGACAAGCGAGTACAAGTACACAATGCGTACAAGTACGTGGACACACAAGTATAAGTACGCGGACAAGCGAGTACAAGTACACACCGTGTACAAATGCGCAAACACCTGAGTACAAGTACGCGGACACTCGAGTACAAGTGCGCGGATAAGCGAGTACAAGTACACAGCGCGTACAGATATGTAGACACATGAGTACAAGTACGCGGACACGCGGACAAGCGAGTACAAGTACATAGTACGTACAAGTACGCAGACACCTGAGTACAAGTACGCGGACACGCGAGTATAAGTACACAGCGCGTACAAGTACGCAGACATCCGAGTACAAGTGTGTGCAAGAGAAGTACATAAAAAGTTCGTCCAAACCTATCAACATGAGATATAGTTTTGTAGATCTTGATGGGAGGAGCTCAAATATGAAAACGGTTTGTAATATGGATGAACGGTTCTTGGGATATTTCGTTTTAAATCAACAGATTTGAAAAACAAAAGGAAATCTGTACTACCACCCCTTCTCGCATCCCTCTCTTACCCATCCCCACTTTTCTTCTCCTTGCGACACTTGGCAAACATGTAGAGTTCTACTAGGAGGACCGCGCGAAAGAGAAGATGTCATTTGACGCGACGACGACGCGCGAGACGAACCTTTGCGAAGGTGGGCCTTTTGTTTATGATTTCCGGCGATACCTAGATGTCGTTGGAAAAATGTCACGGCATATTCTTTCATGTTAGGCTTATGCATCTAAGACGAATCTAGGATTGGGCCAACCAGGACATTACCAAATGCGACCTATGAAATAAATCTCTTATATATATTAAACAAAAAGAAATAAAATCTCTTGTCCGTGCAGCTATGTGGTCAGAAACGTGATAAATTGTTCCCAGAGAAGAATACTCTAACGAGGCAGTAAGAAACGTGGTAGATTTGGATTATCGAGACCATTTGGCAGCATATGTCTTGACCCGTGCACACCATTTGTGAAGGGCATGCACAATAGCAGCTGGAGGCTGGAGCAACATGCAACACGATCATGAGCACGGCACAAGTGACCGCTGTTCCGTCATCTTGTTACCAGTCTCATGAAGGAACGGGAACACAGACAGGGTCGGCTTCGGTGTGACAATGGAACCTGTAGCGCTGCAGGTACGTACGTGTGCCGTCCGGGTCAGGCCAGACCAATTACCATTATGGTGACGTCTCACCGGTGTTAGATATATATTTATATATTGTAGTTTCCCTATATATTAGGGGGCTTCTATATATTTGCACCTGTACATGTATTATATATTCTGGCCTTTGGTCCTCTGGTAATACAACAATATATTACCCTAACATGGTATCAGAGCCGTAAGGCTTTTTTCTCCCTCGCAGCCACCGCCGCCACTCGCCCCGGCATCCCGCCGCCGCGCCCGGTCCCCGTCGCCGCCTCCGCCTTCACCGCCGCTTGCCCCGTCCGCCCGCCGCCTCCTCTCCGGCCGCCCCGGCCGCCGCCGCCGCCTCCTCCTCTCCGGCCGCCCCGGCCGCCTCCGCCGCTGCCTCCTCTCCGGACGCCGCCGCCGCTCGCCCCGGCATCCCGCCGTCGCGCCCGGTCGCCGCCGCCGCCTCTTCTCCGGCCGCCCGGCCCGTCCCCGGCCGCCGCTCGCCCCAGCTCTCGATCGGATCTGAAAAAAAATAAAAAAAAATCGACAGAGTTATGTCTTCCTCGTCGGGCTATGTTGCGATTCCTCGCTTTTCGGTGAATTTTGATGGCGCGAATTATCCTGATTTCGCTGCCTTCATGCGCGTTCATATGCGCGGTCTTCGCCTTTGGGGTGTGCTTTCCGGTGAGGTCTCCTGTCCACCACGCCCCGTTGCGCCTACGACGCCTATTGCACCGACGCCCGTTGCCCTTGCCTCCGATGCCACTCAGGCGGTCAAGGATACAGCCCAGAGTGGTGATGATACTGCTCGGGATGATTATGATCGGAAGGTCTAGGAGCATTCTACTGCTGTTGCGACCTATCGGCTGGATCTGGCTGACTACACTCAGTGGATAGATGAGGATGCTTGTGCTGCTGCTGTTCTCACTTCCAGTGTTCTGCCTCAGTATGCTGCTGAGTTCATGGGTCTTTCCACTGCTGCTGCTCAGTGGGCTTTTCTTCGTCAGTGCTATCAGCCGTCTGGAGATGCTCTTTATCTGTCTGTGGTTCGTCAGGAGCATGATCTTAAGCAGGATGATTCCACTATTGATGAGTTCTATACTCAGAGTGCTGCTATTTGGCGTCAGCTTGACTCTCTTCGTACAGCTCTATGTAACATCTGTCCCTGCCGTCTGATTGTGCGCGTGGATCTGGAGTTTCAGCGCGTCTTTGAGTTCTTGTCACGGCTCCGGAAGGAGTTTAAGCCGCGTCGTGCCCAGCTGCTTGCCCGTGGTCGTGTTCCGCTCTCTAAGGTACTAGCTGAGCTTCGTGCTGAGGAGCTCGTCTTTGTGGTCCTGGTCTTCTTGAGGTTCCATCTGTTCTTGCTGCTCGTGGCCCCCCGTGCCGCCGGCTTCGTCACGGTCTCTAGCACCACCGCCGACTCAGGGTCAGAGTCAGCCTCAGCAGCCTCGTGGTTCTCGTCCTCCCTGTGCCCACTGTGGCAAGCCTGGCCACGATATCTCTAGTTGCTGGACGAGGGATCCTCGCTTACGACAGAAGTACCTTGCTCGTCGGCAAGCTGGTTCTTCAGGATCTTCTGCCGTTGCTTCTGGACCTCCTGCTGCTGCACTGTCTGATCAGGATATTATCCGTGGTCTTCGTAGTCTGCTCGCTGCTACAGGATCTTCCTCGACGGGTACTGTTGGTTCTGTGCCTAGCTCTTCTGGCACCGCGCGACCACCACCTTCTACACAGTCAGGTACGTCATCCCCGTGGTATCTGGATTCTGGAGATTCTTTTCATATGACTTATGCGTCTTCTATTCTTTCTGCTCTTCGCTCTCTTATTTCTCCTGTCCGTGTTATCACGGCTGATGGTACCTCTCTTCCTGTTTCCAGTCGAGGCACCCTCTCTATTTCCTCTTTCTCTGTTCCTGATGTTTCTCATGTTCCTAGTCTTAAGATGAACCTTTTCTCTGCTAGTCATCTTACTGATTCTGGTTGTCGTGTCATTCTTGACGCTGATTCTTGTGCTGTTCAGGACCGTCGTACACTGGCTCTGGTTGGAGCTGGCCCTCGCAGCATTGAGTCTCCGGGGCTATGGGAGTTAGACTGGCTTCGTGTTCCTTCCGCTGACACTTCCTCTGCCAGTTCTCCTGCGGTTGCTGCTTCTGTCACCGGCTCGTTTCAGCAGTGGCATCATCGGCTAGGTCATCTTTGTGGCTCCCGTTTATCGTCATTAGTTTGTCGTGGTCTTCTGGGGCCTGTCTTAGGAGATGTGTCTTTACATTCATGTCAGGGTTGTAGGTTAGGCAAACAGATTCAGCTTCTCTATCCTACTAGTGTGTCTGTATCTCAGCGACCTTTTGATTTAGTTCATTCAGATGTTTGGGGTCCAGCTCCCTTTGCTTCAAAAGGGGGCCATCGATACTATATTTTGTTCATTGATGATTTTTCACGGTACACCTGGTTGTTTTTTATGCGCTCTCGCAGTGAGGTGCTTCCTATTTATCAGTGTTTTGTGGCCATGGTTCGTACTCAGTATTCCACTCCTATTCGTGTGTTTCGTGCTGATTCTGCAGGAGAGTATATCTCCCAGCACCTGCGGGGCGTCCTCGCTGAGCAGGGCACCCTTGCTCAGTTCTCGTGTCCCGGCGCCCATGCTCAAAAAATGGTGTCGCCGAGCGTAAGCATCGTCATATTCTTGAGACTACCCGTTCTATGATGATTGCTTCCTCTCTTCCGCCGCATTTCTGGGCTGAGGCTGTCGCTACGTCGACTTACCTCATTAAAATCCAGCCTTCTACTGCTCTTCAGGGTGGCATTCCTCTCGAGCGTCTCTCTGGTACCTGTCCAGACTACTCGACTCTTCGTTTATTTGGTTGCGTTTACTATGTCCTTCTCCCTCCTCGCGAACGCACCAAACTGACCGCTCAGTTTGTTGAGTGTGTTTTTCTTGGCTACAGTGATGAAAAGGGTTATCGCTGTTGGGACCCCGTTGGTCGTCGGATGCGCATCTCTCGTGATGTCACGTTTGATGAGACGCGTCCTTTCTATCCTCGCCCCACCTCTGGTACTTACCCGGCTGATGATCTCTCTTTTCTTCTTTTTCCTGATACACCTCCCGCTGTCTCTACTCCTCCACCTTCTCCTTATGATGCGCCTCCTTTGTTTTCGGGTGCCATCCTCTCCTCCGTCTAGTTCCCCTAGTTCTCCCTGTTCTCCGGCTTCGGACCCTTCCTCCACTGTTCCTTCTTCCTCCTCTTCTGATGTGTCGTCTTCCGCGGATGAGCTTCCCTCTTCACGGCCTGTTCGTCAGCGTCATGCTCCAGACCGTTACTCTCCTAGTCAGTATGGTCTCTCTGTCATCTCCGAGCCGACTTCTTATCAGGATGCCGCGTGTCATC
Organism: Avena sativa; assembly: GCA_916181665.1. Taxonomy (NCBI): domain Eukaryota; kingdom Viridiplantae; phylum Streptophyta; class Magnoliopsida; order Poales; family Poaceae; genus Avena; species Avena sativa. The sequence goes on from OV702289.1 coordinate 600,649,390, forward strand.
CTGAATGGCAGCTTGCCATGGCTGAGGAGATCGCTGCGCTTGAGCGCACTGGCACCTGGGATCTTGTTTCTCCCCCTTCTGGTGTTCGTCCTATCATGTGTAAGTGGTTCTATAAAATTAAGACCTGCTCTGATGGATCTCTTGAGCGCTATAAAGCGCGTCTTATGGCTCGTGGCTTTCAGCAGGAGCACGGCCGTGACTATGATGAGACTTTTGCCCCTGTGGCCCATATGACCACTGTGCGTACTCTTCTTGTTGTTGCTTCTGTTTGACGCTGGTCTGTGTCCCAGCTTGATGTTCAGAACGCTTTTCTTAATGGCGAGTTGAGTGAGGAGGTTTATATGCAACCTCCTCCTAGGTTTTCTGTTCCCGATGGGATGGTTTGTCGTCTTCGACGTTCCCTTTATGGCCTGAAACAGGCCCCTCGTGCCTGGTTTGAGTGCTTTGCCTCTGTGGTGACTGCTGCTGGTTTCTCTCCTAGTCTTCATGATCCAGCGCTTTTTGTTCACACTTCTCATCAAGGACACACTCTTATCCTTCTCTATGTTGATGATATGATCATTACTGGTGATGATCCTGACTATATTGCCTTTGTCAAGGCTCGTCTTCGTGATCAGTTTCTTATGACTGATCTTGGTCCTCTTCGCTACTTTCTTGGGATTGAGGTTTCCTCCACTTCTGATGGCTTTTCTATCTCTCAGGAAAAGTATATTCAGGATCTTCTTGCTCGCGCTGCTCTTATGGATGAGCGCACCCTTGAGACTCCTATGGAGCTTAATGTTAAGCTTCGTCCTACTGATGGTGATCCTCTTCCCGATCCCACTCGTTATCGCCATCATGTTGGGAGTCTTGTTTATCTTGCTGTCACTCGTCCTGATATCTCTTATCTTGTTCATATTCTGAGTCAGTTTGTCTCAGCTCCTACCACTGTTCACTACAGTCATCTCCTCCGTGTCCTTCGTTATCTTCGTGGCACGATTACTCGTCGCCTTTTCTTCCCTCGTTCTAGCTCTCTCCAGCTCCAGTGCTACTTGGATGCTACGTGGGCGAATGATCCTACGGATCATCGTTCACTTTCTGCTTACTGTGTGTTTCTTGGTGGTTCGCTTGTTGCTTGGAAGACGAAGAAACAGGTAGCGGTTTCCCGTTCGAGTGTTGAGGCTGAGCTGCGGGCTATGGCTTTGGTGACTGCTGAGGTGACCTGGTTACGGTGGTTGCTTGCAGATTTTGGGGTCTCTGTTACGACACCCACTCCACTTTTGTCAGACAGTACAAGTGCTATCAGTATTACACGTGATCCGGTCAAGCATGAGGTGACCAAGCATATTGGTGTTGATGCTTTTTATACACGTGCTTAGGTGCAGGATCAGGTTGTTGCGCTTCATTATGTGCCTTCAGATTTGCAGTTGGCAGATTTCTTTACAAAGGCACAAACTCGCGCACAACATGATTTCTTACTCTCCAAACTCAGTGTTGTGGATCCACCATGAGTTTGAGGGGGGGGTGTTAGAGTATATATTTTTATATTGTAGTTTCCCCATATGTTAGGGGGCTTTCTGTATATTTGCACCTGTATATGTACTATATATTCTGGCATTTGGCCCTCTGGTAATACAACAATCTATTACCCTAACAACCAGTTCCTAGGAATGGGTGCCGACCACGGAACCTGCCGTGCTCTTGCCCTATCCGTCCTCCGCCTGTCGCCGTTTCCGAATCAAGGTGATGGCGACAAGGTATCCACCACGAGGCCACTGGATGGTGCAGTCAGATGACACGCGCCGAGTGCCGACTTCTCTTGCGGGACAAATAGGTCGCAAAATGTCTATTCTGATCCCCGTCACGGGATATTGAATTGTCAACGAGATAACTGGGGTTAATCCAAGGTGGACAAGGTCACCGTTGCCTCCCATTTGGCGACGCAAACCTTTTTTTCCAGTGGACCGACTCATGGCGAACCGTTCGATTTGATCCGAATGGATCCGTCCAAGGTGAAATTTGGATCGTGGTTTGGCATGTATGGCCGGCATGCTCGGCGGCGTGATCCAGCCTGTCCGCGTTGGCTTGTTGGCCATTATCACAAAAGGTTTTTAAAATCCAGTCTACCTATAAAAGCGCTAATTTACTAAAAATTTATATAGATTCATATATATTTACATAGGAAAAAATGGTAGCCTTAGTTACAGCCCTTAGCCTGCGGCGGCGCCGTGGCCATCTACTCCTCGTCGTTGGAGACGAGATCGATGTACCGCAGTGACACCTAGAGGTTCTGGGGCAGCAGCGGGTGCGTCTGCGTCAGCTGGTCGATCACATGCGCAGTCCACGCTGGCCACTCGGGTTGAGACAGTGGCGGTGGCACCAGATCGGCCAGCTCCATCCCGTGTCGAGGAGCTACCGGTGGCACCCACACCAGCAGCTACGGGGGAGGAGGCAGGGAGGCGTTGGTCTCCACGTCCATCCCCGTCAGTTGGACGACATCGCGGTAGCCCTCCCATTTGGCGTTCTCCTCCTCCATGGACGCAACCATGACCTGGTCGAGGATGATGTCATCGCCATAGCATGCCGCTAGGAGGGCCATGTACTCTGGGGGTAGTGGCTAGGCACCCGTTTCCTGCTTGATGACGTGGTTGCCGCCCTCGCCCTCGACATTGTAATCCTCGCCCTCGTCATTGTTATCCTGGTCATCATCGTTGTCGCCGTCGTCGGAGGAGGATAAGTCGGGAACACCCTGGTAGAACTGCTAGGGCTGGAGCTCGCCGCAGAACGTAGACGAGTACCGCGCCTTGTTCTCCCATGCTAGGAAATTTTCCAGTACTCCTTATTCTTGTAGGAGCTCTCCCGCCGGATGGCCTGGGGGAGCTTGGCGATGCGTCAGCGCATCTCCGCCTCCAACGCCTTCCCCTTCTTTAGCGCGGGCGATACCAGCACCCTCTCCACATTGAGGTGACAACTGGTGGGGAGGGAGACATCATGGTGGCTGTTGTCGCCCCCTTCTACCAATGCCGCTCGCACTCCGCCATCCGAAAGTAGCGACGGTCGCGCTGGCACTCATCATAGTGGTGAACGTCGCTGCATGTCGTAGGACTGACGAAGTCATATGGCTTTGGCAGCAGCAGCATGCCATAGAGGAAGAATGTCATCGGCGGTGGGGTGGGCGAATGTCGCCCTCGCCACCGACGTGACCTAGAGACGCTGGCTTCGCCATCGTTCTTCGTCTTCTTGAGACACGAAGGCATCTTTATCGTCGGTGGTGGTGGTGGGGGAGGTTTCTTGGCAATGGCTGGGGTGGAGAGTGCGACACCGACAGGCTCTAGGCCAGTTTAAGTAGCCCCTGGCCGTCAGTGCGCATGCAGGTTCTCGCGCCTTCGCCATCAATGCTGGAACGAGAACTTAGGCGATGACTCATTAGTCAGCGTCGACATTGATGGCCAAGGCTGCTGCCGCCGGTCAGTCTTTCTGCGAGCGCGTCTAAGTTGATGGCATGTGTCTAGGTCGCTGCCACGGAGGCAAGCTGCCATCGGTTGTGGGCACGCGCTCTATCCGTCTGCGTCCGGGCCTGACGCATCATCCACACAAATTTGGTGGGCGAATGGGTCGCGCCGGATATGTCGGTCTGGATGGGTCACACCACTGGAGGGTGCACAGCAGATTCTCACATCCCGTTGGACTAGTTCAGAGGCGGCTTGATCGTTGGGGTCGTGCCGGTGGAGATACCCTAATGTTATCCCATTCCGAACACCCATTATGTCTGAGTTTTTTTCTTTTGGAGTTTCCGGTGGAAAGATATTTTTAGGACAAGCAACTGCACAAAAATACGCCCCATTTGTCCGTGGCCAAACTTTTTTTTCCAATTTTATATATTCCACATACATAAGTAGTCCTAATTTAATGAAAATGGCAGTAATTTGTCTACTACAAGTTAGGGCATCTCTAGTAGGCTGACCCAAATCGGCGATGCAATCTGTCCGATTTGGTCCAGATGGGTCGACCCACGGACAGAATTTAGGTCATGGTATGGCCTACTTGGCCAGTGTGCGCAGCAGGGCGACCCATCCTGTCCACCATGGGCATATTTTGGCCACCACTGTGGCCACAGGTGCCGATGCCGGTATGTGTCCAACGCCTTCGCGCCACCCCGCCATTTCCCACCCCTGTTTCCCACCGCTTATGGCCACTTCCCACCATTTCTGGATGTTTGTCGTTACATCCAGTTGCAGGCAATAAAAGGAGAGGCCAGCGGCGGTGGATTTACCACATCCTCCCAAAGACCATCATGCATGGCCTCCATCTTCCTGCCACTGGCTCTCACAAAAAAGGCATGGGAAAGCAGAGGGAGTTGCTGGGCTGGACCGCTGAGCGACGTAATAGGCGCGAGGGCGGTCATGACCGTTCGAGGTACCATGCAACAGGACCACCGGCGAGCGTTTCTCGCGCGGCGTCCACGACAACATCATGCTACCGGAGTTCTAATAGCGGCAAGCACTAGAACAAGAGATCAATGAGGTTGTGGATGCGGCATGCACCAATCTTGACGATGTGGCCTTGCATGCCCACCTCAACCAAGTATGGGAGGACCTAGACGCGGAGGGCGGTGTACCAAGAGGACTAGGGTCTTGTTCCCCCGCCGCCGCCGCCACCATCACCACATCCGGCGCAAGTTTAGGTTGTTGTATCCACCTTCAGCGTCATAGCTAACATCCCACTTGTAAATATGCAACTATTAATGGAAGTTTTTCATTGGAATCGATGCTGCCGCACTTGTTTGATCATAGCAAGCAAGTTTCATACATAGTTCAAACACACTAAGCACAAAGATGCGAAAAAACACAAGATAAATGATGACTGCAAGTGCACAGATCGTTTGTAGCTAGTTTTGAAATAAATATATCGATCCCACGGGGAGGAGGAGTCTGAAGTTTAATAACTCTTGAATTAAATATTACAATAGAAATGCTAAATACAGTTCTAAGTAGAGTATTGTGTAAAAAGGTGTTTTTGGATTTTTGGTATAAGAGAACAATAAGTAAAGTAAAACAACTGAACACAGAAAGTAAGTATCGCATATGTAAAAGAGATTTAAAATTGCAATGGGAAAAATGTGTTCTTAGGGAGTAGCGGATACACCTCTAGCATTATAAAGAACTAAGGTAAAGATTATTATCATGAACATTCTCAACTATGTATGTGTGGGAGGAACTCCGTATTTGGACAAATAGGCAGCAATCACTGCTCACATCATCCTCATAACCACAACAGACAGCAATCGACATCAATCGAATTACTGCGATAGTAAGGGACTTAATCCCGTAGGACGTATCCCATGGCATGGATAGTGTTCCGCGAGTTTCCTCGGTTCCCAAGTTGATACGTAAGGGGTGCCAACAGCTTTATAGTCACTGCAAGTGCTAACACACCTCCGTCTAGCAACAAGTAGTTCCCTCCATCAAGTCCCATGAGAGGCAAATATTGAGAGGTCGACTTCTCTCAACATCCAGATAAAGACAATCTAACACATGGTCACATCGATGCATATCATAATAAACTTTATCTTATTTCAATCTCATACTAGGATTTCTCCATCTCCCCAAGAACTAATGATCTACTCAGACATGGAGGCAAGCAACATCATGGAAATAACAATAGAACCTAACATAGATGAATAGTACTTGTATAAATCCACAACGAGTACGGGAATTACAACAAGATCTAGACAAGATGTAGATGGGATGGATGGAGATGGTGGTGATGCAGCGGCTGATGATGAAGATCGATGCCTTAGTCTCCTGAATCTGTGCAGGGAGAACATGGATCCCGGTGGACGAGTTCCTCCTCCAGATACCTTCCGGAGGTGAGGTTTCGGTGATTTCTGGTTGTTCTGTATGTCGTCTCTCCAATCCAGTTGCACAGGATGAAACTATTTGAGGAGGCGGTGGTGGTGCCAATTATACGGCCAAAACTATTTGGCCAGAAAATTTATTCCCACCGTATAGTTGGTTGTTAAACCATCTGTATGCTTTGATCGCTTCGGGGTTTCTTCTAGTGTTATTGATATTTACCAAATAAGCGATTTACGTTGTTTTTGACTCCTTTTCTCCCCAATACATCTTCAAGAATTGTGTCAATTGTATAGATCAACTGTCCTGATCCTGGTGAAAATAGACATAAAAATATGCGCGTGAACACCGTAAAATACTAAGATCCTACATCTACTATGCAAAATAATAATATAAAACATGATGCAAATATGCACTCATCAACTTCCCCAAGCTTAGACTATTGCTCGTCTCGAGCAAGTTTAGCTTAATGGATGTGATCCTCATATTCATGAAGCTGAGTCAATAAAATAAATGAGGCAGTTGTAGCATACGCTTATCATATATGATACATAGGAATAAGTTCATGAATAGTACCTTACTCGAACCATCCGAATAACATTAGTAGGCTTCCACACCTTAGCATTTAACAGTTCACAAAAGATCACTCTCAATATAACGTAAAAGTATTCAGTTTGACCGAATGAGTTAGCGAGGTAGTCCCAAGTCTTTTTGGATTAACATATTCACTTGGGATTTAAAATCTCAAACGCTTCTTTGTCATACTACAATATAGTGGTGTATGCCTATTTGCTCTTTGCACATTCGCTCTTTTTCTTCTTTCTTTTCTTCTTTTCTTTTGTATATATGCTCACACTTTTGTTTAAGTGTTGTGCAAAGGAGCTAGCCATACATTCCACTTCATGTAGGAATTGAACATTTAATATCAATTACCAAATTCCAATTGTATACGAAGCAATCTTTATAGCTTGAATATTCTACCTCGTCTTGTTCTCACTCTAACTTGATAGCACTTTTTAGTTTCCTTTGTTCAATGTTTCTTTTTCAACTTAACTGATTAGATAATTTTCTTTGTAAATCTAACCGTGCACTTACAACATATTGACCAAATTATCTTTGTATGTTCCATTAATACCAATGGTGTGGAAGACTCCTATTGCTATTATCAAGTGCAAGTAAAATTATACTCAAGCCATTCATATATCCAATAGGACAAGCACAAAACTCAATATTGCTCCATATATGATAATAAACTCGGAATTTCATAAAAGGGATCGACTATTCCTGAAGGGAATTCTACTGATGCAAACTTTATTTCTAATTTGAACTACTACAAAACTAAAATAGTAATATAAAACTTATAAGATAGATTACAAGGTCTTAAAGATTTCCCCAAGCTTGGAATCAAGCCAGGTGGGATCAAATAATCCCTTGTGATTATTTTATACCGTGATTATTGTAGATCACTGTGGCGCCATGGCACGCGGTATCTTCTCTTCACGGGCCAGCCTAAGGCGGAGGGATTGATTGACAACCTCTAATTCTTTAACACGCATCTTGTAAAAAATATTATTCCTCTCCAGTACTTTCACTTGTTCCTTAATGAGCTCATTGTTCTCTTGAAGGGTTTGTATCGCCTTAAGACTCATAGAAAAACCTGATTCAGTTGTCTGCTTAATATCTTCATTAAGTTTATCAAGATAAAGTCGCAGAAACCGAAGATGTTTGGGTGTCCCCGGTGTCTCCTTGTCCATCTCTTCAATCTTAAGCTCAAGGGCCTTCAACTCCCTCTTCCGGTGTTCATTGTCGGTGTCGAGGAACTCCATAGGACGATCTTGATCTCCTTGCCTTGCTCGCTATTGCTCCGGTTCTCCATAGGAACTTTTCCCTTTGGCTTCTGTCCCTCGGTTGCATGTCCTTAGGTGTGAATAAGAGGTAGATTGGTTTCTGGAGATTATGATTATAGAGAGAGATATAATGGCAGTATATAAGGGGGGTCAGAGGTCGGTAAAACTTGCGAGAAACACCAAATTCTCGCCCAAGAAAAAAATCTTAATGAAACAGGGAAAGAAATTGTGGATTTGGAGGAGTCCTACCGCGTAACGACCAACTATACGGGCGCGACCCGTATAGCTCCGACTGTATAGTTGGTTCCAGGCAGATATTTCCAAATATCTCGAGTCCAGGTCGATTAAGTTACGACTCGGAACCGACAATACAGTTTTTTTTGAAATACAAAAAGAAACAAAAATGTCTGAGAGTTTAACGACCAACTATACGGCCGAAAAGTTTATTCCCACCATATAATTGAGACCATATAGATACAGATATCAAAAATCAAAAATGTATGAGAGTTTAACGACCAACTATATGTCCAGAAAATTTATTCCCGCTGTATAGTTGCGACCTTATAGATCCAGACATGAAAAACAATTTCGCACAGAAGATACAGAAGGTTTAACGGCCAACTATACGATTGAAATATTTTCTCCGGTCATATAGTTGCACCCGTATAGTTGGTAAAAACCTTCAAAAACTTCAGAAAAACACGAGGAATTCAAATACAAAAATTTCATAAGTAAAATCTGTGAAAACAAATCACTTATTTGAGTAAGAACATTTACCTTGCACTTACCGATTACTTAGTCGGGGATGATAGGCTCATCCAACAACAAAGACTTCTTCTCTTTTGGAGGAATTAACCTTAGTTAATTTAATAATTCTCGCAAACAAAAATCACCAGGACTAAAGTTCCTCTCAATAATATTGGTGTCTTGCTAGGAAAATATGGACACTGCATCCAGCATCTTTATTTCTTGCCTCTGCATAATCTGCAACTCAAATTCTTGAAGTAAAAGGATCCAACGGATCAGTCTTGGCTTATGATTTTTCCTCTGAAGGAGTTCTTTTAAACCATCGTGATCCATATGAACTCTTACTTTTGCATCAACTATGTAAGAATGAAATTTATCGCAAGAGAAAAATACAGCAAAAAGTTCCCTTTCTTTCTTAGGATAATTCTTTTGAGCACTATTAAGAGTTCTACTATCATGATGTATAATATTAAATATGTGACCTATATGTTGTCCTAGAGTTACTCCTAGATCATGATCACTAGCTTCACATATTAAGTCAAAAGTCATATCCCAGATAGGTGGTTTAATGATAGGAGCATGGGATAAAGCATATTTAAGTTTATCAAAGGATACAAGACATTTATCATCAAAGTTGAATCTTACTCCCTTTTGCAGAAGGTTAGTCAAAGGTTTAGATATTCTAGAGAAATTTCTAATGAACCTTCTATAAAAACCCACATGACCAAGGAAACTTCTTATACCTCTTATATCCCTAGGTTGTGGCATTCCCTCTATGGCCCCACCCTTAGCTCTATCCACTTCAATTCCCTTACCTGATACCTTATGTCCAAGGACTATACCTTCTTTGACCATAAAATGTCACTTCTCCCAGTTTAGAACAAGATTGGTTTCTTCGCAACACTGCAAAATCCTTTTGAGATTATCCAAGCAACTAGTAAACGAAGTTCCATAGACAGAAATTTCATCCATAGATACTTCCATTATCAATTCTATAAAATTTGCAAAAATAGCAGTCATGCATCTTTGAAAAGTAGCTGGAGCATTACATAAACCAACAAGCATATGATGGTAAGCATGTAAACCATCAGGACTAATGAAAGTTGTTTTAAGTTGGTCATTAGGATGAACAACTATATGAGAAAAACCAGAGTATCCGTCCAAGTAGCAAAAATGAGTGTGGTTTGCTAACCTCTCTAAAGTTTGATCTATGAACGGTAAAGGGTAGTGATCTTTCCTAGTTTCTTTATTCAATTTCCTGAAATCTATACACATCCTATGTCCAACAATAGTTCTAGTAGGTATCAATTCATTGTTTTCATTAGGAACAACAGTAAAACCGCTTGCGTCCAGTAGGCGTACTATTTCTTTTCTTACCACTTCCTTCATTTCGGGCTTCAGTCGCCTATTAAATTCTGCAACTGGTTTAGCACCTTCCTCCATGAATATTCGATGGACGGTTATCATGGGACTAATGCCCTTCAAATCGTCCATTGAGTACCCAAAGGCCCTGTGATGCTCCTTAAGTATTTTCATGAGTTCTTCTTCTTCATCCCTTGAAAGTTTAGCACTAATAATAATAGGAAATTTATTTGTATCATCTAAAAATCTGTATTTAAGATTATCCGGTAGAGTCTTCAACTCTAGGGTGGTAATTCCTCGTCCCCTCTCTTTTCTGGCTCTTCGAAAGCCTCATTAGTTGGAGGCCCTATAATGGGAAGTGAATCGAATTCATCTTCTAGTTCTTCTAGGGACTTGTCCTCCATAACTGTTTCTTCATAATTTAAGTCTTCATTTATTTCTTCTTCTTGGTTACTAAAGAAGAGAGCTGTCATTTCCTCAATAGTTTTTTCTTTCTCTTCTTCTTGTATTTGTGGACGTCTGTCTTTAAATTTGGAAAAGTGGAATTCTTTTTCCGCTTCCCTAAGCTTAAGAGACACAATCTCTCTTTTGAAATCAACTTTGGCACCTACATCACTCAAAAAGTTTCTTCCAATATAATTGGGCAAAGAGTGTCAGCTGGCATATCAACAACTACAAAATCGATAGGAATGTTTTTATTGCCAATTGTGACAGTTGCATCTTCAACTACTCCCATTGGAATTCTAAGAGTTTTATTGGCTAACATGATTGTCATATCAGTATTTTCAATTGTAGCCAGTTCTATTTGTTATTTTATTTCTAAGTAGAAATCATAAGATATAACATTAACTTTGGTGCCAAGATCACATAGACCATAATGCGAGGTTTCCTTAAATATGCAGGGAAGAATAGGCTTACCCACATATTTTACCTTTGTTTTACCTTCAACCAATACGGAAGTCTCTTCATCAAGTTCAACTATGTTACAATGTGCATACATGGCCATAATTGCTTCCTTGGTTACCTCTTCATCTTTGGTTTCTTCTAGATGTTCCTCAACTTCTGGCACACATTCCTCTTCCTTCTTTTCCTGTACTACTTTGACCTGTTCATATTCAAAAATATGCTTCTGTGCAGTGTTAGGGGAATGTATCTCATATGTTTGTTCTAGGGAGGCTAGTGTTGCTTTAACTTCTCTTTTCTTCTTAGGTGGTGGCAGATCATACTTGATCAAACCCTATTTTGGAGCTTTGATGTGTTCTGTAAAAGCTTTAATAACTTGCAACACAAGATCTGAATCTAGATAAAGTTCTTTAGATAATTCTTTAACATGTCCCTTTTTTATTATAGTCATGAATACAATCATAATCTATTTCTATGCCTCCTTCGCTTCCTAGACCAAAATTCTAGGAAACTATATGATCGCGAATTATATTAAGTAAAGCTCAGGCTTTAGTTATAGGAAGATTCATAAAGGCTCCTTGCATGAAAGAATCTAGCTCAATTTTATTAGGTTGAATTAAACTGCCATAAAAGACAATAAATACTATTCAGGAAAATCATGATGAGGACACAGATGAAGTAAATCTTTAAATCTGATATAAGCTCTTACTAGTCCTTCATTAGGACGGTTCCTCCAAGTCATTATAAGACGCCTGATTCCAAAAGATTCTAATAATGGATAATATTTTGCTAGAAACTCATAGGCTAAATTAAATAATAGTGGCTTCTGGGGTTAGAGATCTATACCATGAAAGAGTTATACTAGTCAAAGTCTGACTAAATTTTTTAACCCATACCTCATTAGCAGTATATCCCGTCAATTGGAAAGTGCCACATATATCTTTGAAACATGCAATATGCTCATATGGATAAGGATATTCTTCATCTCCAGTAGATTGCTTCTTGTGTAGAATACCAAGTAATAGAGGATTTATTTCAAACCCCCTTGTATTCTCATTGTAGTTGTCTCTTTTATTAATATCATATGGCTTCCCAAAGTGGTTGAGTGGGTTAGCACTAGCCATATGCTCAAACTCCATCATGTTGGTGGAAACCTGTAACTCAAAACAAAACTTAGCAATACAAAAATAAATAAGCAAAAACTAAAAGACCTACAACGCTTAGCTCCTTGGCAACGGCGCGAGAAAATATCTTGTGCAAGTGTACAAATCGTTTGTAGCTAGTTTTGAAATAAAGATATCGATCCCACAGGGAGCAGGAGTCTGAAGTATAATAACTCTTGAGTTAAATACTACAATAAAAATGCTAAATAAAGTTCTAAGTAACAAGATAAAATGCGAGTATTGTGTAAAAAAGTGTTTTTGATTTTTTGGTATAAGAGAACAATAAGTAAAGTAAAACAAATGAACACGGAAAGTAAGTATCACATATGTAAAAGAGATTTGAAACTGCAATGGGAAAAAGGTGTTCTTAGGGAGTAGTTGACACACCTCTAGCATTATAAAGAACTAAGGTAAAGATTATTATCATGAACATTCTCAACTATGTATGTGTGGGAGGAACTCCGTATTTGGACAAATAGGCAACAACCACTGCTTACATCATCCTCATAACCACAACAGACAGCAATCAACATCAATCGAATTACTGCGATAGTAAGGGACTTAGTCCCGTAGGACGTATCCCATGGCATGGATAGTGTTCCGCGAGTTTCCTCGGTTTCCAAGTTGATACGTAAGGGGTGCCAACAGCTTTATAGTCACTGCAAGTGCTAACACACCTCCGTCTAGCAACAAGTAGTTCCCTCCATTAAGTCCCCATGAGAGGCAAATATTGAGAGGTCGACTTCTCTCAACATCAAGATGAAGACAATCTAACACATGGTCACATCGATGAATATCATAATAAACTTTATCTTATTTCAATCTCATACTAGGGTTTATCCATCTCCCCAAGAACTAATGATATACTCAGACATGGAGGCAATCAACATCATGGAAATAACAATGGAATCTATCATAGATGAATAGTACTTGTATAAATCCACAATGAGTATGAGAATTACAACAAGATCTAGACAAGATGTAGATGGGATGGATGGAGATGGTGGTGATGCAGCAGTTGATGATGAAGATCGATGCCTTAGCCTCCCGGATCTGCACAGGGCAAAGATGGATCCCCGGTGGATGAGTTCCTCCTCCAGATGCCTTCCGAAGGTGAGGTTTCGACAATTTCTGGTTGTTTTGTATGTCGTCTCTCTGATATAGTTGCACGGGGTGAAACTATTTGAGGAGGCGGTGGCAGTGCCAACTATACGGCCAGAAAATTTATTCCCGCCATATAGTTGGTCGTTAAATCATCTGTATGCTTTGATTGCTTCAAGTTTTCTTCTAGTGTTATTGGTATTTCCCAAATAAGCGATTTACATTGTTTTTGACTCCTTTTCTCCCCAATACAACTGCTCCAAGAATTGTGTCCATTATATCCATCATCTGTCCTGATCCTGGTGAAAATAGACATAAAATGTGCGCGCGAACGGTGTAAAATACCAAGATCCTACATCTACAGTGCAAAATAATAATATAAAACATGATGCAAATATGCACTCATCAATAAACTAGGAGACCATGGTTTTTTCCTCGTCCTCATCTACTCATCGGAGTCAGAATGATAGTGGCGCCATCACATTTTGTCATCGAAGATGCTAACGGTGAGCATGGCTTCACCGTCGTAATTCAAGATGAGGAAGTGCCTGACTTTGATTTGGTGTGCGCGAGTGAAATCCTTCCAACCGTTGGCGAGGTACATCTAGCCGTAGCGGTCGAATAGCACCTCCATGGACCACTCGCCGGTCGCACCGCCGGGCACCCGTGATACGTTGCTAACGTATCCATAATTTTTGATTTTCCATGCTTGGTTTTATCTACTTTCTTATGTTTTGTTGCAACTTTGGAGTACTTTCTATAAACTTTCTTGGACTAACCTATTAACAAGAGCCACAGTGCCAGCTGCCTGTTTTCTGCTGCTTTTGGTTCCAGGAAAGTCAGAAAATGAATATTCTCAGAATTGGACGGGACAAAAGCCAAAGTCAGTTTTTCACCGAGGGACACAAGGAGCCAGAGTATGAGACGGAGGGGGGCCAGGGGGTCACCACACCACCTGGCCGCGCGGCTCAGCCTGGCCCACGCCAGGGGGTGGTCTGGCCGCCTCTGGCACCCCCTCGGCCTCCCCTTTTGCCTATACAATGCCTCCGATACAGAAACCCTAAGTACCCAATTAAAATTCCACGAAAGAGTTTGTAGCCGCCGTCATCTCCATCCCTAGATCGGGAGGGATCTGAAGCTCTTCCCGGCACCCTGCCAGAGGGGAGAATTCACCCTGGAGGCCTTCTTCATCACCATGCAAGCCTCCGTTGTGATGCGTGAGTAGTTCATCCTTGGACTACGGGTCCATGTAGTAGCTAGATGGCTGGTTCTCCTCCTTTGTGCTATCATGTTTAGATCTTGTGAGCTCCGTTCATGATCAAGATCATCTAGTTGTAATTCCTACATGCTGTGTTTGCGGGGATCCGATGGATATTGAGATGCTATTTCAGATTGATTATTGATTCTTTCATGTCTTTGTTATTTGTGATCTTGCATGCTTTCTATTGTTAGTAGATATCTTGGCCAAGTAGATGCTAGCAACTCTAAGAGTTAGTATTTATGCTCGATAGTGAGTTCATGCCTCTAGTAATCTGGGGAAGTGAAAGAAATCTCTAAGGTACTAGATGTGCTGTTGTTACTAGGAAGAAAACAACAATCCTTTGTGCATAGAACAATCGTATTGTTTACTTTACACGCAATGCGTAATGCAATTATCTGTTGCTTGCAACTTAATACTGGAGGGGGTTCGGATGATAACCTGAAGGTGGATTATTAGTCATAGATGCAGTTGGATTACGGTCTATGTATAATTTTGTAATGCCTAATCAAATCTCAAAGGAGTCAAGATGAGTAGTATATGCATATTGCTTTCTCGATGTTTGTCAATTTCCCCGCTGTAATTTGTTCATCCAACATGTTATCTATTTTAAGGAGATCCACCACTAGTGAACTATGGACCCCGGTCCTTTCTTTTATCATCAATCTACAACTGTTTATTGTTTTGTGTTTACTTTCTGCAAGCAATTAATTTCTTCCACACAATACATTTAATCCTTTGTTTTCAGAAAAACCGGTGAGATTGACAACCTCACTGTAAGTTGGGGGCAATGTTCTGTGGTTGTGTTGTGCAGGTTTCCACATTGCTACTAGCACCGGTAGTGTGCCCTGCCAAAGTTCAGCTAGCAACACCTTGGAGGTGTTTCCTTGCTCCTACTGGATTGATAACCTTGGTTTCATAACCGAGGGAAAACTTGCTGCTGTGCTCATCATACCTTCCTCTTGGGGTTGCCCAACGAGCTCGGTATATTTTGGACCATCAACCCGCAGCATGACATGGTGGGGCTCTTGCCCATCTACCAGCAACGCAAACTTCTGGGGTAGGTGCATCCTGTCCTAGTTCATGCCCAAGTGGATGATCATGGCGAACTCGATCCTATCAAGGTTGACAATGACGGGATCGAGCTGAGGTGACGATGGTGGTGGACAATTCGGTGCAAGATGAATAACTGCTAGAGTAGGGTTGACATGATGAAACAGCTTTGGCTGCATGGGTATATGCCTGACTTTACCATGCATATCAACTTTGCTGAGCTCAACCGTGCTAGAGAGGAGGTGATGCGACATTGTATTGATGGCAATCCAGGCGATGGAATTGGAAACATGCTTGATATTTTTGGAATGGAGCATATATTAATATCACAGAGATACCAATTACACCCAGCCTCTGCAACAAATCATGCCCTAGAGGCCTTACGGATGCACACAACCCAAAAAAGGAAGAATTACAAAATAGAGAAGTCCCACTACAGAGAATGATGCCACGAAGCAACGACACTAACACCACAAGAACAACAACAGTAGTACAAACTC
Organism: Avena sativa; assembly: GCA_916181665.1. Classification (NCBI taxonomy): domain Eukaryota; kingdom Viridiplantae; phylum Streptophyta; class Magnoliopsida; order Poales; family Poaceae; genus Avena; species Avena sativa. The sequence continues at coordinate 600,665,158 of OV702289.1, forward strand.
TAATAGAGATATCTTGAAGAAGAAAATAGTGCACAAGCGCCATTTTCGACCGATCAAAGATCATAGGTTTTCACCCTGGAGAAAGTCCTCACTCACAAAACAATGCTTTAGACAAGGCCATTATCGGGAACAACCAATTAAGGCCATACCTTGGATTTTCACCCAGCAAGGTAAGACTAGGAACTCCTCATTGAAGGGAATATGCCCGACATGCAATAATAAAGTGGTTATTATCTTATTCCATAGTTATGATAAACGTTTATTTTTCATGATGTAATTATGTTAATTGGAAACGTTAATACATGTGTGTTTAGTAAACGAATAAAGAGTTCCTAGTTATGCCTCTCATATAAACTAGCTCGTTGATTAACAATATGATCAAGGTTTCCTAATCATGGACATTGGATGTTGTTAATAACGAGGTCACAACATTGGTGAACTGATATGATGAACATTCATCCGAAGTAAAGTAATACGATCAAAGTCATTATTTTTATTTTCTATAACATCATGCAAAGTAACTTTAGTCCTTAGACCATGAGATCATGTCAATCATTAACGCCAGAAGAGTAACTTGATAACATCAAACATCACACCGTAACAGGGTGACAATAAAGGTGGGTTCAGATACTCCGAAAGTGTTATATAGAGGCTCATGGATCAAGAGTGGTATTTCTCCATCCTGATGATGGAGAGATATACTCTGGGTCCTCTTGGTGATATCACATTGACATAGCTTGCAAGCAAGTGATAAAACCACTAGAATGTTATATCACGGGAACAAGAAAAGAGTACTTGTCGGTAATGAGATCAAACTAGGTATGGGGATACCGATGATCGAATCTTGGACATGTAATATATCATGAGACAAAGGGAATTAGTTATAATATTAAAGGTTCTCACGATCACTAGAGTCATTGTTGAATGTGTGGGAGTTAGTACAGATCTCTAGGTTTCCCTGCTGATTATTGATCAGAGAGGGGTCTTGATAATGTATGGATTATTTGTGAACTGTAGGGTGACACACTTAAGGGATACCGACACCAAATGGAGTAGATATAATACCAGAGAAAGGATTTGAAAGCGCTGTGATTATTTCGATGGACACCGAAATTTTTTTGAGCCAAGTTTCTTAAATTGGTTTTGCATGTGATATCAAAATGCTGCAAGGGGTTTTATGTGAATGTTTGTTAATTAAAGTAATTAACAAAATTCTGAATTAAAACAAATAAAACAGTTTTATTAAATGAGAGATGGCATTAATTTTGGTCGAAAATTAATGCATGTGAGTGGACATGTGAGTGGAGATGGATTTATGTGAGTGGAGCACCCACCACATGAATGAGCGAGAGGTGGGGGCACCCACTTTGGCCGTAGGCCATGGCATGGGTCTGCCCCTTGATACATTGCAAATGTATCTATAATTTTTGATGTTCCATGGTTGGTTTTATCCACTTTCTTGTGTTTTGTTCCAACTTTGGAGTACTTTTCATATAATTTCTTGGACTAACCTATTAACAAGAGCCACAGTGCCAGCTGCCTGTTTTCTGCTGTTTTTGGTTCTAGGAAAGTCAGAAAATGAATATTCTCGGAATTGGACGGGACAAAAGCCAAAGTGCCTATTTTTCCGGAAGTCATCAAGTGCCAGAATACGAGACGGAGAAGGGCCAGAGGCCGACCACACCACCTGGCCGCACGGTGATACGTCCATTTTGCATCACTATTCTATGTCTTAATTCACTATTATTCATTGATATATTTCGTATTGAGAGGTGATACTTATGTTATTTCATCTATTTTTGCATGGTTGATGACTTTTGGAGCATGGACCGCTACAGTTAGGATTTTGATGGAAAAGGTGCTGTTTGGAGGCAAAATTCGCGAAGATCAGAAAATCCGGGAAATTATACGGAAAATCCTATTTTTCTAGAAGACTCAGGATGCCAGAAGATGGAGTGGAGGTGGGCCACAGGGGGCCCACACCACCCCATGGCGCGGGCAGGCCTAGGCCACGCCTGGGAGTGGTGTGGCCACCCTGGCCCACTCCAGCCTCTCCCCTCTGGCGTATATCATCCCCACGAAACCCTAAGACTCAGGGAGCAACCACAGAAAGATTCCGCCTCCTCCGCGGGGCGGAAAACACCAAGAGAGAAAGATCTCTCCGGCAGACAGATTTCTGCCGGGGGAATTCCTTCCCGGAGAGGGGAGATCGTTGACCTCAACACCACCATCAAGCTGGACATCATCGGGATCATCATCATCATCACCACCATCATCACCATCAGCACCCTCATCACCATCTCCATATTGCTGTAACAATTGCGTTGAATCTTGCATAGTTCATAGGGGAAACTTTCCCGGTGTTGATTACTCTTTGTAGTTGATGCTATTGAGTGAACCATTGAATTATTGTTTATGTTCAGATTTTTATACATCATTATTCCATCTCTGATCATGATCCATATGATGTCTTGTGAGTAGTTCATTTTGTTCTTGAGGACTTGGGAGAAGTCTTGTTGTTAGTAGTGGAGTTGTGTTGAGAAAGATTCAATAGATTGTTATTTAAGTTGTGGTGTACTTCTTCTAGTGGTGTCATGTGAATGTCGACTACATGACACTTCACCTATATGGGCCTAGGGGAATGCATTGTGTATTTGGCTACTAATCGTAGGGGTTGCCGGAGTGACAGAAACCTGAACCCCCATTAGGAAACCATTACACAAGGGACGTAAGGTCTTAGAGTTTAAAGCTGTGGTTAGGTTTCTACCTTAATTACTTTCTTGTACTTACGGATGTTTGCAAGGGGTATAATCACAAGTATGTATTAGTCTTGGATGGGGCGGTACATTAGCACAGGTTCACCCACACAACACTTAGCAAGCTAAAGAAGATCAATCGACTATATGAAGAGAAAGCACTTGACAGTCTTCCCATGTGTCCTCGAGAACGTTTGGTCATCTATAGAAATACAACCGGCTTGTCCTTTGCTGCATAAAGGATTGGGCCACTTGCTGCATTTATTCCTACTATCTTTTATTTACTCATACTTTGTTTACTTGCTTTATCGAAAACCCCTAAAAATCCGTTTGCTAAGTATTTGTAGAGAATTCCTGATCCATACCACTAGCCAGCACCTTCTGCTCCTCGTTGGGTTCGACACTCTTACTTATCAAAAATACTGCGATACACCCCCTATACTTGTGGGTCATCACGCGGCCAGGCAGGGCCCGTGCCAGGGGGTGGTGTGGTGGCCCCTGGCACCCCCTCGGCCTCCCCTTCCGACTATAGTATGCCCTCAGGACAAAAACCCTAAGGGCCCGATGAAAAATCCACGAAAGAGTCTGTAGCCGTCGTCATCTCCATCCCTAGATTGGGAGGGATCTGAAGCTCTTCCCAGCACCCTGCCGGAGAGGGGAATTCACCCTAGAGGCCTTCTTCATCACCATGCAAGCCTCCGCTGTGATGCGTGAGTAGTTCATCTTTGGACTACGGATCCATGTAGTAGCTAGATGGCTGGTTCTCCTCCTTTGTGCTTTCACGTCTAGACCTTGTGAGCTCCGTTCATAATCAAGATCATCTATTTGTAATTCTGCATGTTGTGTTTGCGGGTATCCGATGGATATTGAGATGCTATTTCAGATTGATTATTGATTCTATCATGTCTTTGTTATTTGTGATCTTGCATGCTTTCTGTTGTTAGTAGCTATCTTGGCCAAGTAGATGCTAGCAACTCCAAGAGTTAGTATTTATGCTCGATAGTGGGTTCATGCCTCTGGTAATCTAGGGAAGTGACAGAAATCTCTAAGGTACTAGATGTGCTGTTGCTACTAGGGAGAAAACAACAATCCTTTGTTCATAGAACAATCATATTGTTTACTTTACACGCAGTTCGTAAAGCAATAATCTGTTGCTTGCAACTTAATACTGGAGGGGGTTCGGATGATAACCTGAAGGTGGATTATTAGTCATAGATGCAGTTGGATGGCAGGCTATGTATAATGTTGTAATGCCCAATCGAATCTCAAAGGAGTCATGATGATTAGTATATGCATGTATTACTTTCTCCATGTTTGTCAATTGCCCTGCTGTAATTTGTTCACCCAACATGTTATCTATCTTAAGGAGAGCCACCTCTAGTGAACTATGGATCCCGGTCCTTGTCTTTTACATTCAATCTATAAACTATTTACTTCTTTGTGTTTACTTTCTGCAAACTATTACTTCTTTCCATTCGATACGTTTAATCCTTTTTTTTCAGCAAAACACGATGAGATTGACAACCTCATCGCAAGTTGGGGACAAAGTTCTGTGGTTGTGTTGTGCAGGTCTCCACGTTGCTACTAGCACCGGTAGTGCGCCCAGCCAAAGCTCAGCTAGTAACACCTTTGGGGTGTTTTCTTGCTCCTACTGGTTCAATTAAACCTTGGTTTCATAACTGAGGGAAACTTGCTGCTGTGCTCATCATACCTTCCTCTTGGGGTTCCCAACGAGCTCTACATCAACCACGCACCATCACTTTTCTGGGCGTCGTGCATTGAGCCATCGAGCATTTTTCTAGCGCCGTTGCCGGGGAGTCAAGGACATCTTCACAAGGGGAGTCCCTCATAACCAATCTCTTTACTTTGTTTTTTTTGCTTAGTTTCTTTTTTCTTTGTTTTGCTTGTTTCTTTATCAAAAACACAAAAAAATTAGTTTTACTAGTTTGCTTTCTTATTTCAAAAACACAAAAAAATTAGTTCCTACTATAGTTGTTATTTTCGTTGGTCTGTTATTGTCTTGCTTTATCATGCTTTCTATCAATGGTTGGTTTCTTTGAAACTGAATCTTATTGGCAAGGTGGGTTCACGGAAGAACAAAAATATTATTATAAGGAACACCGCTTGACACAAAAAGGCAAACACTTATGGGAACAAATTGATAAATTGAATATCATTGCTAGAAATGTGTGCTCTACTTATAATGTTACTTATTTCTTTGATAAATCTTGTTGCTGTAGGAGGTATAAACACCTCCCTTTTCAATGTGAGTATAATGATAATGTTACCATATCTTCTTATGTTAAGGGAAATTATGACTTTTATGATGTGGAACAAATTAAAGAATTTATTGCTTGGAAGGGTGCATTTGAACTTGCTTATTTGATTGAAAATACTGATGATGCACCTTATAAATATGAGGTTTATGATATACTAAAATTTTGCTTTGATAATTACAAGGAAGAAAATGGCTATATTCTTGAATATCTTAATAGATGCTCTCCACCAATGGAAGAAACTAATGCCTTGCGATATACTATGGAAGAAGAAATTGCTGAAACTGGAAGCTCATTGGATTAAAAAGAGGAGAGTGATGATCTAGAGGAGGAAGAATGGATCTACCCATGCCTACCTTCTAATGAGAGTAACTCTTTACCCCTTACATTATTTGATTGTCCCCCATGCTTACCAAAGGAGGACGAATGTCATGTTCCTGAGGATTCTTTTGAAAATGTTTATAATCAAGCTCTAGTGTTTGTAGATCATGAAAAGCATGCTTTATGTGATAGTTATATTGTTGAGTTTATTCATGAGGCTACTGAAAATTATTATGAGAGAGGAAAATATGGTTGTAGAAGTTTTCATGGTATTGAAACACCTCTCTATGTGCTGAAAGTTTTAAAGTTATTCTCGTTTTATCTTCTTATGCATGTCACTTTGTTCTTTGGGAATTTATTTGCATACGAGATTCCTATGCATAGGAAGAGAGTTAGACTTAAATGTGTTTTGAATTTGCTTCTTGATGCTCTCTTTCACTTCAATTCATATTTTTTATGTCAGCATCTTCTCAAACTATCATGCCTAACTTAAAGGCGTTAAAGAAAAGTACTTATTGGGAGATAACCCAAAAGTTTTAAATGAGTCTTGGAAGTTATTACCTCTGTAATAACCTCTCCTTATCCTTTTTATTTGCTTTTTGTGCCAAGAGTAACCTCTAATGAGAGAGAAGTAATGATTGGAAAAGTTGTTGTCCCGAAACAGATTTCTGTGCTTCACCGTAAAAATTCGTGTAAAATCTCTGAAAGTCTTTTTGAGGCGTGATTTTTTGTGATTCTGCCCCAGGTTGTTATCTAACTTTCGTTAGTTCAACACTTTTTGATTTGAGCAACAGAAGGTCTTCAAAAAAATTCGTCTTTTCCTGCTGGTCTGTTTTGACAGATTTCTGCCATTTTCTGTATTTGCTTCTTGTTGGTTCCTTTTTGAGTTCTTTTGGGGAATTGAGCTTTTTGAGGGAAGTACTACAGTAGCTAGTGTTCTAATGGAAGTTTATTTGGTGTTAGAACTGAACCTTGAGACTTATTTATCTTGAGTGCACTAATGTTGCTAATAAAGATTGTGTGAAGTTTTGTATGAAGGAAAATTTCAGGTGTATGGAAGGAATGAGTAATGAGATGAAGGATGGATTAAAGCTCAAGCTTGGGGATTCCACACGTGTAACCCCAAGAAATATCCAAGAAATAGAAGCGCCAAAGCTTGGGGATGCCCAAGGCATTCCCCTTCTTCATCAATAAAATTTTCAGGTTTCTTTCAAACGCTTCATTTTTATTGTTTCATGCACAGTTGCGTTGTTCTTGGAGCGTCTTCTTTTTCGTTTTCATTTTGGTTTTTCATTTGCTTTTTTTTTCTTAGTTTTCTGAATAAATTGGTTGGACCCCCTCTTTCATACATTGGTTTGCAAATAGTTTGGTTTGGTTTGGAAAAGAGTAGGAAAGTTCATGCTTATGTGGTAAAAAGAGCTCGTTTTTGACTGTGGCCTATGCCTTGTCATGCCATGCTTGATATTGTTTTGGCTTTATGCTTAGTATTATTTGCTGTAGCATGACTTGTTATAAACAATTGAGATTGTTTAATGTGCTTTGGATGAATCATGCGTTGTTTTAGCATATTAAAGCATAGTATAGTGGTATTCTCCTTTGATGCTTTATTTGGGTTGACTTGGCGCATGCTCACACCATGTTATGACTATCTCAAGTCACCTAAGCCTTTATGATCCTTTAGTTTTCAACTTGTAGTATCACTTTATGCTTTGATCAATGATGTTTTGTCGCTCTGCATGATTATGGCCATTATTGCTCTCTTATTTTGTCGCTCCCAGTCTTTTGCTAGCCTCCACCACCAAGTATGAGTTCCACTCATGCATCCAACTCCCTAAACCAAGTTATTACAAAGAGTCCACCATACCTACCTACTAGCTTATGCTATTCCAAGTATATTCATGCTTTTGTTTACATTCCAAATTAAACTTATTATGAGAAAACTAGTGATTAAAGCTCTCACGAACTTGATGGCACACTTTACTTTTTTGCATCTAATAAACTTGAACCATTGGATACTTCTTTGTTGCATATATGCTTGCGCTTTATAGGTTGAAATTAGCAGAACCATGTTTCATGGGGAACGCTTTCAACATTGCACTTGTACTTTGTACCCCGTTGATATCATGTTCTTTTGCTTACGGATCCTGGCTGTGTGAAATAAAAGTGGAACTTGTAAGATCATGGAGTTTGTATGTGTGTTAGAGAAACGCCTGGGCCGCTAGCCTAAGCCATGCCTAATCATGGTGAAAACTTGCAGCATCACCATAATAAGCACTCTATGAAGCATCCTCAATAAAAACCTAGGCAAATAGCAAATAAAAAGATCATTGAGATGTTCATTGTCTGCTTGCCTTGTCATTTTGATTATGGGAAAGCTCCCATATCATGTGCAAGGGGTACCCCGTTGGCGGTTCTTAATGATACACATGTACTTACAATGACAAGAGCTTACTCGTGACTGAAGTTGAGTAGCATGAGGATTGGTCTTCGTAAGTAAGGGGCATGAGATTTCGGTTTATAACTTGCCAAGCATATCCACTTAGTTGTGTCACTTTAACCTTAATCACCTTAAAGATGCTTATGATAGGGGCAATGAGAGCTGAAAGCTATAAGTACCATAATTTTTGGAAGCTCTTTATGAGACTTGAATCCCTAGTTCCTTTTACAAAAGTCCTTTCTCCCACCATTATATTGAGTCCCCACCTTCTATCTTTATGCACCTACTTTGAGAGCATAGTGTCCATTCTTAGTTCTATGTGCATTGTCCCAAGACTAGTTGATTGATGCATACTTTGATATTGCTTGTTTTAAACTATTGTATCTAGTCACTCTTATGAACTTTGAAGGTGTCCTATGCATTTATATTTGCTACTCTATTGAGGGACAAGCTGAATACTTTTATGCTATGTTTTCTTTATGTGAAACAAACAAACGTCTTGCAAAGCATTGTTATTCATGAATCTTTTGTTTGTGCCTTTTCATGTTGCATCATAGTTTCTTTGTCTTATTGCTAGAACTTTGTCTTTCATGTTATGATTGAAGTACTATGATCCCAGCTTTGAATGTTTTACAAATACTTTAATCAAGTCTTTGATGGTGCATGTCACCTCAAAAATTATTCTTTCTTTTTATCACTCACCTACTCGAGGACGAGCAGGAGTTAAGCTTGGGGATGTTGATACATTGCAAATGTATCTATAATTTTTGATGTTCCATGCTTGGTTTTATCCACTTTCTTGTGTTTTCTTCCAACTTTGGAGTACTTTTCATATAATTTCTTGGACTAACCTATTAACAAGAGCCACAGTGCCAGCTGCCTGTTTTCTGCTGTTTTTGGTTCTAGGAAAGTCAGTAAATGAATATTCTCGGAATTGGACGGGACAAAAGCCAAAGTGCCTATTTTTCTGGAAGTCATCAAGTGCCAGAATACGAGACAGAGAAGGGCCAGAGGCCAGCCACACCACCTGGCCACGCGGCCAGGCTGGGCCCGCGCCAGGGGGTGGTGTGGTGGCCCCTGGCACCCCCTCGGCCTCCCCTTCCGACTATAAGATGCCCTCAGGACGAAAACCCTAAGGGCCCGATCAAAAATCCATGAAAGAGTCTATATCTGCCGTCATCTCCATCCCTAGATCGGGAGGGATCTGAAGCTCTTCCCGGCACCCTGCCGGAGAGGGAAATTCACCCTGGAGGCCTTCTTCATCACCATGCAAGCCTCCAGTGTGATGCGTGAGTAGTTCATCCTTGGACTACGGATCCATGTAGTAGCTAGATGGCTGGTAATGTTATAATTTGTAGTATGGTTTGATACTCTTGGAAATTATAACATACCAAAGTGTAAGTTCCATAGACCTTGGCCTTACACATCTAGGAATGATGAAGATCATACCACGATGCACAAGATAGTGATCAAGTGCAAGAACCATATCATATTACTTTTTGCATATGATGTTTGTTTGCATCTTATATTGCTTGTATGGTGCTTTACTAGCAATATAAGATGATCCCTCCTTTAAATATCAAGACAAAATGTGTTTTTCCTTTAGTATGCACCGTTAAGAAAGTTCGTCGTTTCAAGACACCACATGATGATCGGGTGTGGTAGACTCTACGTTCGCATACAATGGGTGTAAGACAGTTTTACACACACGAGTACTAAGGTCCTTACTTGACGAGCCTAGCATGTACATACATTCCCTCGGAACACAAACCGAAAGGTAAAGCCTAAGTCATATGGGTGATATGATGACCATCTAGATGATCTCCTTTGAAGCTACACTGACTCACGTGATGATCGGTCTTGGTATAGTGGATCTGGTTCATGTAATCACCAAGAAGACACGAGGGAGTTCATTTGTAATTTGGATTAGTCGAACTCAATTTATCATAAACTAAATCTAAGTGAGTTTGCATACTTTTTTTGTAGTCATTGGCATCCGTTTACTGCCTTATGCTTAGTTGTAATTGAGATAATAGAACTATAGAATTCTGGGTATTTTAGTTTACGAATTGGTATCGTATTGTTTTGAGTTTCAATCTAAAGTTTAAAATTCCTATTGCAAACTTTCAGCAAACTCTATTTACTCCATAAAGTTTAATAAGTAGCATTAAATCAAGTGTAACAATTCCAGTATTAGTATCTAAAGTATCATGTTTGCCTCCATGATCATTGATATTCAAAAGGTGTTTTAATATCAAGGTCATCTTGGAGCTAAAAGAATTGTTTTAGAAACGATCGTGTGTGGAAGATATTGTGATATCTGCAACAATGTTTATGGTTGCAATATGATAGAATATAATTTGGCAAAATACTTGTTCTCATATTGTATGAGAATTTGTGAAGGCTGGAGACGCTAGGCGTCCTAATCTCACTACAAGGAATGTGCTAGCTGGTGACCCTGAATATTGGTCATAGAAAGGTCATAGTAATTAATCTATGACCTTTCTATGACCAAAAATAGCAGGTCACATAGCGAGGGTCACTATAGATAGCTAACGACCTTTTTTGAATTGGTCATGGACGGTTATGACCAAAATAGATGGTCATAGTGTCTATGACAAAATAATTTGGTCATAGGCTATATGCTCACTCCATGTTAGCCAATCCTATGTGGAACCTGATGTGGCAGCAAATTTAGCCTAGTTCAGTTTAGTGGTTTACATGGGTCAAGCCCAACAATTCTAGCCTTTGGGTTTCTAAGCCTAACTTTTACCGTCCATTTATTTTGTGGGCCAAGCCAAAAAAATAGCCAAATATTTTTGGTCCGTGGCATTTTGTTTGGCCCAATATTTTCGTTATATCCATTTAAATTTAAAGTATGTCCCACATGTCAAATGGGTCCTACATGTCAGTATTAGTTTCTTACTACTGGTCCCACATGTCAGGTATATTTTATATACATGCTCCACATGTCAGGTTTCAATTCCACGCAGATACATTCAATTCCACACAGATACAGTGTCCACACAGATATACTGTTTTAGCTACCACGATTTGACAATGAACAACAATTATTTACAATAAACAACAATTATTTGCAATAGATAAACACATTAAACATTTCAAATAATAGCAAAACAATCTCTATTACAATCATCCCATAGTTCTTATCAATCATGTAGGACCGCTTCTATCTATAAACTAGCTCGAAAAACACAGTAAATCCTATTTTTTGTGTGGGTCTATGGGCTTCTTCTAACTTCATCATGGAGCTCTTGTAAGAGAGGAACACCACTCAGTATCTGGTAAAAACAAAAAACAAGCAAGCTATGAATAAGCACAGATTACATGTACAAGTAGAATGGTACATAATATTGAAGTTCACAATGAAACATGGCTGAGGGACATTATATATTGAACCGGATCCTGCTACAATGATGCAACTGTAGTCATATTGACATAGGTATGCCCTACAAGCACCTACTATTGGCCTGCCTGGTGCGGCTCAACGGAAGACTCATTCGACAACCTGCCAAGGTCCACGAAGCCCAAGACAATTCGGGTGGTATGAAGCTCTTATGGATACAGAGTCCCAAACACACAAGACAAGGAAATCTCAATACTAGAGTTTGAATCTAACTTGTAACCAACTTGTATTGGTACCTGAGACCTAGCATCCCCATATATAAAGGCTAGAAGGGTCCAACAAGGAGGACACACTATGCCACAATAGATCTAGATGATAATCGCAACCCTAGTTTCCACAACCATCGCCAGATTGCATCTGCACATCCCCTGTAACTTTCGACTCTCTCGATAATTCCAAGAGCAGACAAGCAGGAGTAGGGACCTCTACGTGGCCTGAACCTGGGTAAACCTTGCATCCCTGTGTGCTTGTTTGCTAGCTGATTGATGCCTTCAACGCTCCCTCTTTCTCCAAAACCCAAGTCCATAACAATGGGCATTGATGAGTTTAACCCTCATAAATTGGCGCCGTCTGTGGGAACAGGGAGTGCTAATGTTGCGGCTTCCTCAGCCCCATCAATCGTGATCTACGAATCATCTGGATCAAAGGCCAGATCTGATTTGGCTCCCTTATCATCAACACGGCTGGATCATGTCCCCCTCGCTCAACTGAATGCACGTGAGATCAAAGATTTTTTGGCTGGCCCGTCCTACGCCAGATTACCGAGTTCGATCAGGATTCCAGCGGCAAGACTGTCGACTTATCTTGAAAAGATTGCCGGTATTCATGCTAGGGCGCTCAAGCATCACATGAAGTAATGAGGAAATTGGTCACTCGCGGATCGAATCCCGATGATACATGTAGGTGTATGAAAGAAGTCAGGCCACTGCCACTACTAGGATGTCGTCCGTGATACCAGGAAAAGCTAGATGAATCAGTCCCGATGCATGCGTCACTTTAGTACAAAACAATCTCTCTCCAATTATGTTTATTATGATTTATTATATCATATCTGCTAATCAGTTTATGCATACAAGTACGATGAGAACTAAGGTGCACCATGCAAGCCATGAAAAAATAGACATCTACATATTGGCACGTGGTCAACTTGTCGGTTTAACTCGCGACAGCGGCGCCTGAAGTTTGTGCGACTCGCGCGATTTCATTCGTTGTGCTGGTTTCTAACGACCAAAAATCCGACAATTCAACCGCGCCGAGGTCCGCAACATCGATGACGCGCCCTATTGTCATGTCAACTTCATCCGCATCTGCCGTGTTGACTATGTTCGCCGTGCGACCACGTCCGCTGCGTCGACTCCATGTCCATTGCACAACTCCATCGACCTCTGACTATGCACACCGTATCGACTCCGGTGATCCGTTACGATCTTCGGCTCCAGCGACTCGAGCGCTCGGGGGCTCCCTCCGCTTCGGCGACCCGTCGTGGTCTTCGACTTCGACAACCCGCTGCGGTCTTCAACTCAGGTGACTTGGGGCTCCCTCGGCTCCGACGATTGCGAGCCGCTACAATCTTCGACTCGCGTGACCCACCGGTAGAATTGGCTTCCGCGATAGCGACCTGCTGCACTCTTCGTCTACGGTGACCCGCCATGGTCTTCGGTTGCGGCAAACTGCTGCTACCATCGGCTTCGACGACCCGCTACCGCATCGACTCTGGTCCGCCACATCGGCTCTCGGAGGCCGCCTCGACCACATTGACCACGTCGAATCTATACTCGGGGTCTCTATCGACTCTGCCACGAGGCTAGCTGCTGCCTTCGGCTACAGTTACTCGATACTGTCTTCGCTTCCGGCGACCCAGGGGCTCCTTCGACTCCACTGTACGACCTGTTGTGATCTCTAGCTCTAGTGACTCGGGGGCTCCCTTGGTTGCGGCAACCCGCTATGGTGACCCACTGCGGTCTTCGACTTCGCCGACCTACCGAGTCTTCGACTCCATCACGTGCCCAAGTACACTCTTCGGATGCGGCAACTCGCTATCGCCATTGGCCTCAGCAACCTAATGTCGCTTTGCAACCCTCCTCCACACGACCCGCCGATCGCATCGGACCTTGCGACTTGTTCACCACGACAACTACCAATAAAGCTAAGTTTCCCTCTACTTAGAGCTGATTTTTTGTAACCCGCACTCGAAACACTCGGGGGCTGCGCTCTCTTCGAGTAACCTAATGTTCCGTCGATTATACACACTCGAGCACCTCATACGCGGCAGCCCGAGTAGCTGATTCTGCCTGATCATCGAATCCTTGAACTCCGAGTACCTTGGAAAGGTACTGAGAGTAAGGGTAATCAGGCTAACAAAAAGGCCTAGCATGCAGTGCAAAAATGTCAACTCGATTGGCACCAGAATTTTACTTTACAAACCGAGATGCAAATATTCTTTACAAGATACAAGTACTTCACAATTTTTAATGTTTTATGCAACTTACAAGGATGTCGACTGCGTCGAGCTATTCTATCGGGTCCTCCAGCAGGAGTCAACAAAACAATTGGCTACGACATACACTCAAGACCCGAGTCGAGTGCCTCCTCGGATGGTTGCATCGCTTGATGCTACAAAGACATGATGTTGGCCGCACACCCGATAGAAGTGACTCCAGACTCTGCTAATCGCCACATGACTCCGCTACGTCGACCCCAACTGCATCATTGACTCTTGGCTCCTTATGCGTGAGACGCTGACTCGATGCACTTCCGGGTCAGTGTTCTCTCTTCGCATGATTTCTGACTAGCACTGCAAGATACAAGACTCAAGTCTCTGCCCGAGTCTACGACTCCGCCAGACACTCAGGGGCTACTCCAAGCTGGAGCGCTGGTTGCGCATATACAAGATCTTCGAGTGGTACGCTCCGAATCCTCACTCAAATCCACGATTCGACTAAGGACTCGGGGGGCTACTCCCATAGGGCACGCTGATCGTGCATTCGAAAAAGTGTCGGCGTTGATGGCACCCGCAAGATCAACCGAAGTACTTTCGGATCATTCTGTCTATGCAACCGATGACTATAAGTCTCTATTCGAGTCTACGACTCGAATAGACACTCGGGGGCTACTCCCATAGGGAATGCTGGTCGTGCACCCTATAGAAAACTAAAAGTTCACAATATTGTCCATTGTGTCGACTGCGTCCACAATGTCGACTCACTTATAGCAATCGAATGCATTGGTGACTCCTCTCACTTACATTCTATTATCAAGTTCAAAGACAACGTCTCCTTGACCACCCAAAACACCTCTGTGGTGATAAACCTTCGGATGCTGTGTCTACGACGTAAAGATAAGACCTACATATACAATCTGATGGCCTAGCAACCGCATCCGCTGCGCTCTACCAGATATATACCGTGTCTACGACATGAAGAAAATCCCGACGGACGCGTTGGGTACATATACATACTTATGAACTGGAGTTCGGCTCAGTAAGGCCTCCGCGACATGAGTCGAACTACGCCAGCAATTTCCGAATTCAAGTCCGGAGACTCGAGTTTGAGTAGGTGACATTGTTTTTGCCCTAGAGCAATTAACTGGTCTCGATCCGTCGAGCGTACCAGGCACATTTACCATCATCCCTATGAACTGCTATGAATTTCGACTGACCCGATGATCTTCTAGGTGAAGTGCTTCGCACTCGACACAACTGTCGACTCCTACATCCTAATACAAGATTCAAGATCGACTAAGTCTCCACCTGAATCTACGATTCGCATGGACACTCGGGGGCTACTGATATAGGTATGCTCTATAGGCACCTACTATTGGCCTACCTGGTGCGGCTTAATGTAAGGCTCACTCGACAACCTGCCAAGGTCCACGAAGCCCAAGACAATTCAGGTGGTATGAAGCTCATATGGATACGGACTCCCAAACGCATAAGATAAGGAAATCTCAATACTAGAGTTTGAATCTAACTTGTAACCAACTTGTATTGGTATCTGAGACCTAGCCTTCCCATATATAAAGGCTAAGAGGGTTCAACAAGGAGAACACGCTATGCCACAATAGATCTAGACGACAATCACAACCCTAGTTTCCACAACCATCGCTAGATTGCATCTACGCATCCCCTGTAACTTTCGACTCCCTCGATAATTCCAAGAGCAGACAAGTAGGAGTAGGAACCTCTACGAGGCCTGAACCTGGGTAAATCTTGCGTCCCTCTGTGCTTGTTTGCTAGCCAATTGATGCCTCTAGCGCTCCTTCCTTCTCCAAAACCCAAGTTCATAACAATGGGCATTGATGAGTTTAACCCTCGTCACATAGTATAGAACATGAAAGATGGCATGAAGCAGAATGTTTTTATTTAAGCAACTTTGAATACTGGATCACTACCAGTGTTAAATTAAGCTCTCCTAAGATCATGCATAAGCGCTAAGTAGAGTCTCTCTTAATGGAACATCGCTTAATGGAACCTTGATCACTACAATATTAAACCAACAACAGTATATCTCAAAATTTCTCATTTATAAACTACAGAACTTCTAAAGTAGTTTACATTGGTAATAGCAGTATATACAAGCAGTTTACTTTGGTACTTTGTGGACATACAACCACATCCTATTTAACAGTGTAAACTAGCTCTGAACTAAATGATCTGAATGAGCAAATAGTCTTACACATTTTGCTTTTAATGACAGGAGATCTATATTCTGAACCTATGCCACAAGCATGCATCAAGCATAGAGTATCACGGTGAGAGTCTAAGAGTGAACCTGGACGTCTCCAAGGCTGGTGTCAATGGCGAGATAGGAGCCTTTGCGCGTCAAGTGCACTGCGTAGACACTGTCCCTCAGCCCTAGATTGCACAACTAGTCCAAGCATCACAACACGTCAAGGAGTTCAAACTGACAAATATGAGAGTAGACCATTATTCACTAAGCTTGAACAACTGACAAACAGGAAACATCAAACTACAACATAGGTATCTCTACCATGAGCAAATAATTAGCATGAAGCATATATCAGGAACAAAGCATGCAGAATACAAAATTTTCATCACAGACTACAACTTTTTTAGTATAGTTTGAACAGAATGTGAACCAACTATATCTATAACCTCATGTGTAGATTGTGAACAAAGAGAAATTTTCAGAAACAACGATATTTGATTTAGATAGGATCTCAAACAATAGGCGGCGGTTACGTTCCATAAACATGGTATAATAATTCTAGCATCATCAAAAAATGTATATTTCCTTTTATATCATCAATCCGAATTCATTCAATATAAAGTACCAACTGACCAACATATCAGATGAT
Source organism: Avena sativa (assembly GCA_916181665.1). NCBI lineage: Eukaryota > Viridiplantae > Streptophyta > Magnoliopsida > Poales > Poaceae > Avena > Avena sativa. The sequence continues at coordinate 600,681,691 of OV702289.1, forward strand.
ATGATTAATATAAGCAAGCAGTTTTGTCAAAGGATAAATATGATCAACAGAGACAAGCAAACATTGAGTATAATGATACAACCAGACACTGACTTCATACACCATGAAAAACATTAGATTGGAGCTACAATGATCAAACGAATGTATGAATACTACTAGATTAGTTACAATGGCTAACCACATGGAACATTCCACCATACAATCACCTTTGGAGCGCATGGCAAATAATATATATCACAGAGCATCTGCATGATCTATTCACGGAAAAGTAGCATGCACACCCAGAGAATATATTCTAGCTATCATAGTTCATCACTAATTTGAAGGCTTTTTTCCATGAAATTACAGGATGTATCAACGCCTTCTTTGATGTGTAATAGCTACAAGTAATCAATTCCCCTTATTCTCATGAACTAACTACTGATCTAATTGTCTTCTACATGTTATAGTAGAGAGGGAGTGGTGGTGCAGACCTAGTGGTGCCTGGCAGCAGGAGCAACATCGAGTCGATGTGGTGGCCTGCAGCTGAAGCTCGAGAAAGACGCTGACTTCTACACCTTGTGGAAGCCACCAACAATAGGTAGTGTAGACGTCGGCTCATCGAGATGTTGACAGCCATCTTGTAGTTGGTACACGATCAGCTCAAACAAAAGTGCATAAAGATAGAGTTCAATTTCATGAATTCTAAATAGAAGACAACTACTCATGTGCTTGCAGTAGTGCCACATATTGTTCAGCATCATATAGATAGTAGCACAATGCTACAATAAGAAATTAGCATAAAGTAGAGATTCTACCATACATAGTCAGCTATGAAGAAGAAACAGAATTATTCCAGAAAAGATCTCAAGTTACCGAACAACCATGTATTGACAAAAAAGAAGTCACTAGCTATAGCAAGATTCACAAGAAGAACATCAAGTCTTCCCATGGGAGACATAAGCATGTGCTAATTGAGTAGGACTTGCAGCCACTCATATACAACAAAAGCAAGAACATGAAGGAAATGACATCGATTACATGAACAACACGAATTGAGGATCAACAGCATGAAGGTGCATCCTGCCTTAGATAGGATCAAACATTAACACATATCCCCGCATCACGACCTAAATCTAACCTAATCTAATCGACTTCAGTCTAATCTAATGAAATTCCACAACTAGCAAATCCTAAAAAAATTAATCAAATTGAGCAAAAGGGGAAGGGGCGGAGGAAACGGAACTGCACCTCGTCTGTGAGGTAGTGGAGAGGACGTGGCCATCACTGCTGAGTCCGCAAGGACGATGACAGCGTGGTAGGCGACACGGTAGACATGCTGCTAGTTGGAGGAGTGCTCGTTGGCAATGCCGATGAAGGAGTGTGTGTCGGAGTGGAGGACAATGCATGCACGATCCCTCCTTGACGACCTCCATAGCGTGAGCTCTGCTTGAGGCCCAGGTCTGCCAGGACCGAGGACGCGAGGCCAGTGATGGGTCTATCAACCATCAGCCCTGGATCCCCTCCTTTGCAAGACTTCATTGACGACTCATACGTGATCTTGGGGTGGTCCGGGTCGATGGAAAATTGGGGGTAGGGGCGGCGCGTACGCGAGCTCGTGGCAGATTGGGTCTATGGAGAACTAGGGGGCGAGGGAAGAGGGAGGGGAGAACGGCAGCGTCTGTACATGATGTGTGGAGGCAGAGGGACATGTTAGGGTTTGGGAGAGACAGAATGCTCAGGTATACGCGAATGAAGGAGGGAGAGGAAGGCGGGGTACTCGCGCGTGGTGGCGGGTATGGGAAGAGGAGCGAGCAGATTAGGGCTTGGGTGTCCTCTCGATCGGGATCTAGATTGATGGTATGATTTCACGGAACTGCCCCTGATTACATCAGTGGTGCCAGACTAGAGAACGCCAGGGGCGCTTCAGTCACTTCAGGTCAAAAGTGTGTGGGAGGACGTGGAGGCAGGATAAACTTAAATGAAATTTTGGACGTCGGATGGAGGATAGCTGGATGGCTGAGATCTGATTTGGCGGGGTGATCCGTCGGTAGTCTGACAACCTGTTCTGATTGGTTGGGTCTATTTTGCACATCTTGTGAAGCAACCACCAAACGGTAGATTAAAAATGCTACCACCCTATTTTTCAAAAATACTAGATAATATTACATGGACAATGTCCCAACCAGCGTACCTTTAAACCTTTCCGTCCATCCCTCATGAAAAACACAAATGTCTGCCGAATTGGTAGGACGTGGGTCCGATTTGAACTATAGGTACATGATCTAATGTCCATGAATTTTTGGATAAATCATTTTTATGCTCACAATATGCTGTTTTATCAGAAATCCAATGCAAGTTTAGCAAGGCTCGCCCCTAGCTAAGAACCTTCATGTCCGCCGTTTTGACCATAGTTTGAAACAGGCATAAGAAATTCAAGAACGATCCAAACAAGGTAAATCCTTCGCGTGGTGTCATATTACGTGACATAGTTCCAAGTAAAAATACCAAACTTGGTATATTGATTGCATCTTGAAAAAACCTTCATATAAATGACCTATCTTGTTCGAGGTTTCATGGCTTTTCAGGTCAAACGACCAATGTTATGACTAGAATCGCGGCATAGTTTATGATAATATGCCCATATTGCGCACACATGTTCATATTGGGATGGCGAACAATGTTGCAGGAGGAAGTTTTCCTTTTCGTCGCACATAAAATGCATTTTCCATTTTTTAAATGCCAAAAATGGGGCATTTTGTGAAGCAACCACCAAAGTTCTAATTCAAAATGGTACAACCCTATTTTCGAAAATACTAAACCACCTCACATGGATAATGTCCCAAGTGGGGTATCTGAAACCTTTCTGTCCACCCCTGGTGAAAAAGACAAATTCCTACCGAATTGGTAGGAAGTGGGTCCGATTTGATCTACATATACAATATATAATGCCCATGATTTGCTGCAACAATCATTTCTGGGCTCACAATATGCTATTTTATCATATATCCACAGAAATTTTAGCGAGTCTCATCTCCTAGGTAACAACCTTCATGCCTGCCGTTTTGACCATAGTTTGAAACGGGTATAAGAAATTCAAGAACGGTCCAACAAGGTAAATCCTTCGCGTGGTGTCATATTATATGACATAGTTGCAAGGAAAAATACAAAACTTGGTATATTGATTGCATCTTGAAAAAGCCTTCACAGAAATGACCTATCTTGTTCGAGGTTTTATGGCTTTCAGGTCAAACGACCAATGTTATGGCTAGAATCGCGGCATAGTTTGTGATAATATGCCCATATTGTGCGCGCATGTGCTTATTGGGATGGCGAATAATGTTGCAGGAGGAAATTTTCCTTTTCGTCTCACACAAAATGCATTTCCATTTTCTGAATGCCAAAAACGGGGCGTTTTGCGAAGCAACCACCAAAGTTCTAATTCAAAATGGTACAACCCTATTTTTCAAAAATACTAGACCACCTGACATGGAAAATGTCCCAAGTGGGATATCTAAAACCTTTCCATCCACCCCTGGTGAAAAAGCCGAACCCCTGCCGAATCGGTAGGAAGTGGGTCCAATTTGAACTACATGTACATTATATAATGCTCATGAGGTTTTGCAAAAATCATTTTTAGGCTCACAATGTGCTGTTTTGTTATATATGCATAGAAATTTTAGCGAGGCTCATCGCCTAGGTAAGAACCTTCGTGCCCAACGTTTTGACTAAAGATTGAAACGGGCATAAGAAATTCAAAAACAGTTCAAGCAAGGTAAATACTTCACATGGTGTCATATTATGTGACACAATTCAAAGTAAAAATACCAAAGTTGATATATTGACTGCATCTTGAAAAAACCTTCACAGAAATGACCTATCTTGTGCAAGGTTTCATGGTTTTCAGGTCATACGACCAATGTTATGGCCAAAATCGTGGCATAGTTTGTGATAATGTGCCTATATTATGCATGCATGTGCATCTTGGGATGTCCAACAGTGTTACAGGAGGAAGTTTTCCTTTTCGTCGCACAGAAAATGCATTTTCCATTTTCTGAATGCAAAAAATGAGGCGTTTTGTGAAGCAACCACCAAAGTTCTAATTCAAAATGGTACAACCCTACTTTAAAAAAATACTAGACCACCTCACATAGATAATGTCCCAAGTGGGGTATCTGAAACCTTTTCGTCCACCTCTGGTGAAAAAGATAAATTCCTGCCGAATCGGCAGGAAGTGGGTCCGATTTGAACTACATGTACATTATCTATTGCTCATGATTTTTTGCAAAAATCATTTTCAGGCTCACACTATGTTATTTTATCATATATCCATAGAAATTTTAGCGAGGCTCATCCCCTAGGTAAGAACCGTCATGCCCACCGTTTTGACCAAAGTTTGAAACAGGCATAAGAAATTCAAAAACGGCTCAAACAAGGTAAATCCTTCGCGTGGTGTCACATTATGTGACATAGTTGCAAGTAAAAATACCAAAGTTGGTATATTGATTCCATCTTGAAAAAACCTTCAGAGAAATGACCTATCTTGTTCGAGGTTTCATGGCTTTCAAGTCAAACGACCAATGTTATGGCTAGAATCGCGGTATTGTTTGTGATAATATGCCCATACTGTGCATGCATGTGCATCTTGGGATGGCCAACGATGTTGCAGGGGGCAGTTTTCCTTTTCGTCGCATAGAAAATACATTATCCATTTTCTAAATGCCAAAAATGGGCCGTTTTGTGAAGCAACCACCAAAGTTCTAATTCAAAATGGTACAACCCTGTTTTAAAAAATAGACCACCTCACATGGATAATGATGCAAGTGGGGTATCTAAAACCTTTACATCCACCCCTGATAAAAAAGACAAATTCCTACCGAATTGGTAGGAAGTGGGTCCGATTTGAACTACATGTACATTATATAATGCTCATGATTTTTTTCAAAAGTCATTTTAGGCTCACAATATGCTGTTTTATCATAGATCCACTAAAATTTTAGCGAGGCTCATCCCCTAGGTAAGAACCTTCGTGCCCGCCATTTTGACCAAAGTTGGAAACGGTTCAAACAAGGTAAATCCTTCACGTGGTGTCATATTATGTGACATAGTTGCCAGTAAAGACACCAAAGTTGGTATATTGATTACATCTTGAAAAAATCTTCACAGAAATGACCTATCTTGTTCGAGGTTTCATGGCTTTGAGGTGAAACGACCAATGTTATGGCCAGAATCACGGTATAGTTTGTGATAATGTGCCTATATTATTCACACATGTGCATCTTGGGATGGCCAACAATGTTGTAGGAGTAAGTTTTCCTTTTCTTTGCACACAAAATGAATTTTCACTTTCTAAATGTAAAAAATGGGCCGTTTTGTGAAGCAACCACCAAATTTCTAATTCAAAATGGTACAACCCTATTTTAAATAAATACTAGACCATCTCACATGGATAATGTCCCAAGTGGGATATCTGAAACCTTTTTGTCCACCCCTGGTGAAAAAGACGAATTCCTGCCGAATCGGTAGGAAGTGGGTCCGATTTAAACTACATGTACATTATATAATGCTCATGAGTTTTTGCAAAAATCATTTTTAGGCTCACAATATGCTATTTTATTATATATCCACATAAATTTTAGCGAGGCTCATCCCTAGATAAGAACCTTCGTGCCCACCGTTTTGATTAAAGTTTCAAACCGGCATAAGAAATTCAAAAACGGTTCAAGCAAGGTAAATCCTTTGCGTGGTATCATATTATGTGACATAGTTGCAAGTAAAAATACCAAAGTTGGTATATTGATTGCATCTTGAAAAAACCGTCAGAGAAATGACCTATCTTTTTCGAGGTTTCATAGTTTTCAGGTTAAACGACCAATGTTATGACAAAAATCGTGGCATAGTTTGTGATAATGTGACCATATTATGCGCGCATGTGCATCTTGGGATGGCCAATGGTGTTGCGGGAGGAAGTTTTCCATTTCGTCGCACAGAAAATGCATTTTCCATTTTCTAAATGCCAAAAACGAGGCATTTTGTGAAGAAACCACCAAAGTTCTAATTAAAAATGGTACAACCCTACTTTCAAATTTACTAGACCACCTCACATGGATAATGTCCCAAGTAGGGTATCTAAAACCTTTCCATCCACCCCTGGTGAAAAAGACAAATTCCTACCAAATCGGTAGGAACTGGGTCTGATTTAAACTACATGTACATTATATAATGCTCATGATTTTTTGCAAAAATCATTTTTAGGCTCACAATATGCTGTTTTATCATATATCCATAGAAATTTTAGCGAGGCTCACCCCCTAGGTAAGAACCTTCATGCCCACTGTTTTGACCAAAGTTTGAAATGGGCATAAGAAATTCAAAAACGGTTCAAACAAGGTAAATCCTTCGCATGGTGTCATATTATGTGACATAGTTGCAAGTAAAATACCAAAGTTGGTATATTGATTGCATCTTGAAAAAACCTTCATAGAAATGACCTATCTTGTTCGAGGTTTCATGGCTTTCATGTCAAATGACCAATGTTATGGCTATTATCGCGGTATAGTTTGTGATAATATGCCCATATTGTGCACGCATGTGCATCTTGAGATGGTCAACAATGTTGCAGGAGGAAATTTTCCTTTTTATCACACAGAAAATGCATTTTCCATTTTCTAAATGCCAAAAACAGGCATTTTGTGAAGCAACCACCAAAGTTCTAATTCAAAATAGTACAACCCTACCTTAAAAAATACTAGACCACCTCACATGGATAATGTCCCAAGTGGGGTATCTGAAACCTTTCCGTCCACCCCTCGTGAAAAAGACAAATTCCTGCCGAATCGGTAGGAAGTGGGTCCGATTTAAACTACATGTTGATGTCTACGCACTTCTATTCTTCTATACAGTTGTTGGGACTCCAAGTGCAGAGGTTTGTAGAACAGCAGCAAGTTTTCCCTGAAGTGGATCACCCAAGGTTTATCGAATTCAGGGAGGAAGTGGTCAAAGGTATCCCCTCTCAAGCAACCCTGCAATCAAGATACAAGAAGTCTCTTGTGTCCCCAACACACCTAATACACTTGTCAGGTGTATAGGTTCACTATTTTGGCGAAGAGATAGTTAAATACAAGTGGTATGGATATAAGCCAACGGTGCTAGAAAATAGCTTGATGGCGTGGAAGAGACTAAAGGCAAACTGAAATAAAGATAGAAGCAAGCAAACATGTAACGGATCTAATTGCAAATGGTGTTTCAATGTTTAGAAACAAGGCATAGGGATCATACTTTCACTAGTGAACACTCTCATATAAATATCTTCTCTTTATGATACTACTCTTAACTACTCTCCGGTTGGACACTCTAATCAATGGTAGGGATATAACAACACTCCTCAAAGTTTGCTTTCCCCATCTAGATAACCCCACACTGTCACCTTGAGCTCTAGATGGTTCCAACAAACACCACAATTTCATAGAAACATCCAACTCCAAATATAAATCATAACAAGTATTTGTAATCTCTAGCCTAAGTGCCACCATGGTGTGCATGCTGTCACTTTCACACACATGGGGAGAGCAGAGATCTATTAAAGCACTTGAGTAGGAAGGTAGATCTACTTGATTACAAAGCTCATGATCACAATATGATCATGCATAGAGAGAGATGAACACATAGCTACCGGTAGAACCCTTAGCCTCGAGAGAGAACTACTCCCTCATCATCATGGGAATCAACAATGGCGATGGAGATGGTGGTAGAGATCGATGGAGATGGCTCTGGGGGCACTTCCCCGTCCCGCCAGGGTGCCGGAATAGAGACTTTCAGTCCCCCGAATCTCCCCTTCGGTGGCGGCGGCGCTGCAGAACTTTTCGTGACTGGAGGCTGTTTGATTTAGGGTTTTTGCATTGGGAGGCATCTTACAGGCGAAGAGGCAAGGTTCGGTGGGCGGCCAGGGGGCCCACACCATGCCCTAGCGCGGCCAGGGGGCTTTTCCAAGTAAAAACCCCTAGTATATGAAAGAATGAAAAGGTGCTTTCGTTCTTGTGGAATAAGAAGCCCTCGTACCTTAATGAAAATAAAATCGTAATTTTTCGTTAGGTATTTGACCAAATAGGATCGTCCAGTTCCTATAGAACCTAGCACTAAAATACGCGCCAGGGGGACCCGCACCAAGGGGTGGTGTGGCCACCCTGTGGCCCCCCTTCGTCTCTCCTTGCTCCGTGAGTCTTCCGGGAAAATAACGACTTTGGCTTTTGTCCCGTCCAATTCCAAGAATATTCATTTTCTGACTTTCCTGGAACCAAAAACAGCAGAAAACAGGCAACTGGCACAGTGGCATCTTGTTAATAGGTTAGTCCCATAAAGTGTATAAAAATACTCTAAAGTGTGGACAAAACATAAGAAAGTAGATATAAACCAAGCATGGAACATCAAAAATTATAGATACGTTAGCAACATATCAACATCCGCAAGCTTAACTCCTGCTTGTCCTCGAGTAGGTAAGCGATAAAAAGAAAGAATAATTTTTGAGGTGACATGCACCATCATAAACTTGATCAAAGTATTTGTAAAATATGGATAGCTGGGATCAAAGTACTCTAAACATGAGCATGAAAGATGAAGTTCTAACAATAAGACATAGTAACTATGTTGGAACATGAAAAGGTACAAACAAGATCATGAATAACAATGCATTGAAAGACGTTTGTTTGTTTCACATATAGAAAACATAGCATAGCAGCATTCAGCTTATCCCTCATAGACTAGCAAACATAGATGCATAGGACACCTTCAAAGTTCATAAGAGTGACTAGATACAAATAGTTTAAGAACAAGCAATATCAAAGTTATGCATCAATCAACAAGTCTTGGGACAATGCACATAGAACTAAGAATGGCCACTATGCTCTCAAAATAGGTGCATAAAGATAGAAGATGGAGACTCAACATAAAAGTAAAAGAAAGGCCTTCATAGAAGGAAGTAGGGATTCAAGTTTCATAAAGAGCTTCCAAAAATTATGGTACTTATTAGCTCTCAGCTCTCATTGCCCCTATCATAAGCATCTTGAAGTGATTAAGGTTAAAGTGAACAAACTATGGAGTATATGCTTAACAAAGTATAAGTTGGAAATCTCATGTCCCTTGAATACGAGGGCCGCTCCTCATGCTACTCAAGTTTAGTTACCGGTAAGTTCTTATCATAGTAAGTACATGTGTATCATAGAGAACCGCCAACGGGATACCCCTTGCCCGATGATACGGAAGAATCCCCATATCAAAATGACAAGGCAAGCAGACAATGAGCATCTCAGCAATCTTCTTATTTACCATGGGAAAATGGTGCTTTTTTCTCTTTCCTCTTTTCTCATATCTCTTTTTTTCTCCTTTTCTCAATATCTGACTCTTTTTTTATAAGAAGAATGCTTCATAGACAGCTCATTATGGTTACGCTGCTGGTTTCCACCATGACAACATGGATTAGACCGGCGGCCCAGGCGTTTCTCTAACACACATACATAACTCCGTGGACTTACAAGCTCCCCTTTCATTTCACACCGATGACATCCATAGACAAAAGATCATGATATCAGCTAGGTACAAAGTACAAGTGCAATGTTGAAAGTGTTCCCCATGACAGCATGGTTCTGCTAATCCCCAACATATAAGTTCAAGCATATACAACATAGACGACACAATGGTTCAAGTTTATTAAGGGCAAGAAAAGTAAAGTGTGCCATCAAGTTCGTGAGAGCTTTAATCACTAGTTTTCTCGTAACAAGTTTAATTCGGAAGGTAGATAAAACATGAATATACTTGGAATAGCAAATGCTAATAGGTAGGTATGGTGGAATCTTTGGAATAACTTAGTTTTATTTGGAGTTGGATGCATGAGTGGAACTCATATTTGGTTATGGAGGCTAGCAAAAGACTGGGAGCGACCAACTAAGAGAGCAATAATGGCCATAATCATGCAGAGCGACAAAACATCATTAATTAAAGCATAAAGTGATATTACAAGTCGAAAACTAAAGGATCATAGAGGCTATGATGACTTGGGATAGTCATAACATGGTGTGAGCATATGCCAAGTCAACCCAAATAAAGCATCAAATGAGAATACCACAATATTATGCTTTAATATGCTAAAACAACACATGATTCTTTCAAGGCACATTAAGCAATCTCAATTGTTTATAACATGTGATGCTACAACAATAATCACTAAGCATAAAGCCAAAACAATATCAAGCATGACATGACAAAGCATAGGCCATAGTCAAAAACAAGCTCCTTTTTACCACTTAAGCATGAACTTTTCCTACTCTTTTCCCATCCAAACCAACTTATTTGAAAACTAATGCATGAATGAGGGGGTCCAAACAATTTATTAAAGAAAACTAAGCAAACCAAGCAAACAAAAACCAAAAACGAAAACGAAGACGCTCCAAAAACAACACAACTCTGCATGAAATAATAAAAATGAAGTGTTTGGAAGAAACCTGAGATTTTTATTGATGAAGAAGGGGATGCCTTGGCTTCCCTAAGCTTTGACGCTTGTACCTCTTGAATATTTCTTGGGGTGACACGGGTGGCATCCCCAAGCTTGAGCTTAAGTCCATTCTTCATCTCATTACATCATTCTCTCCTTACACCTGAATTTTTTCCTTCATACAAAACTTCACACAATCTTTATTAGCAACATTAGTGTACTCAAGATAATAAGTCTTTGGGTTCAGTTTCAACACCAATAAAACTTCCACTAAAACACAAGCTACTGTAACACTTCCGTCAAAAAGCTCAATTCCCCAAAAAGAACCCAAAAAGGAATGAACAATAAGCAAATGCAAATAATGGCAGAAATCTGTCAAAACAGACCAGCAGGTAAAAACCAATTTTTTCTAAGACCTTATGTTGCTCAAATAGAAAAGTGTTGAACTAACTAAAGTTGGATAACAACCTGGGGCAGAAGCACAAAAAATCACAGCTCAAACCGACGTACAGAGAGTTTACACGAATTTTTACAGCGAAGCACGAAAATCTGTTTCGGGACAGGAACTTTCCCAAGCATTACTTCTCTCTCATTAGAGGTTACTCTTGGAACAAAAAGCAAATAAAAAGGATAAGGAGCGGTTATTACAGAGGTAATAACTTCCAAGACTCATTTAAAACTTTTGGGTTATCTCCCAATAAGTACTTTTCTTTAATGCCTTTAAGTTAGGCATGATAGTTTGAGAAGATGCTCACATAAGAAATATGAATTGAGGGAAAAGAGAGCATCAAGAAGCAAATTCAAAGCACATTTAAGTCTAACCCACTTCCTATGCATAGGAATCTTGTAAAGAAACAAGTCATGAAAGCACAAAGCAACAAGCATAGGAAAGCAAAACAAGTGCAACTTCAAAATTTTCAACATAAAGAGGGGAAACTTAATATTGTTGAGACACATAAAACCATGTTTCCCTCTCTCATAATAACTTTCAGTAGCATCATGAATAAAATTAACAATATAACTATCACATAAAACATTCTTATCATGAGCCACATGCATAAAAGAATTAATACTCTCCACATAAACATAGTCATTCTTATTAATTATAGTGGGAGAAAATTCAAAAAAATAGCTATCATTATTATTCTCATCACCATAATCATCAAATATAGGAGGCATATTGTAATCATAATTAATTTTCTCCTCAATAGTAGGTGGACTGAAAATATCATATTCATCATTGTAATCATCATATATTGGAGGCATAGTGTCATCAAAGTAAATGTTCTCATCCATGCTTGGGGGACTAAAAATATCATGCTCATCAAAACTAGCTTCCCCAAGCTTAGACTTTTCCATAGCATTAGCAATATTGGTGTCGAAAGAATTCATACTAACAACATTGCTATTAGGATGCAAATAAAGTTCCATAGGTTTTTTAATTTTCTCTTCAATCACTTCATGTCCTAACTCAAGATAAATACTATAAAGCTCTCTAATTTTGTTGTTGTTTTCCATTAAGCCTAACTAGTGAAAACAAGAAACAAAAAGACAAAATTGCAGAATCTAAAGGAAATAACTTCGAGCACTCACACCGGAGGATGTGAGTACCTTTTACCTTACCTCCCCGGCAACGGCGCCAGAAAATAGCTTGATGTCTATGCACTTCTATTCTTCTAGATAGTTGTTGGGCCTCCAAGTGAAGAGGTTTGTAGAACAACAGCAAGTTTTCCATTAAGTGGATCACCCAAGGTTTATCGAACTCAAGGAGGAAGTGGTCAAAGGTATCCCCTCTCAAGCAACCCTGCAATCAAGATACAAGAAGTCTCTTGTGTCCCCAACACACCTAATACACTTGTCAGGTGTATAGGTGCACTAGTTCGGCGAAGAGATATTGAAATACAAGTGTTATGGATATAAGACAACAATGCTAGAAAATAGCTTGATGGCATGGAAGAGACTAAAGACAAACTGAAATAAAGATATAAGCAAGCAAACATGTAACAAATCTAATTGCAAACTATGTTTGAATGTTTAGAAACAAGGCATAGGGATCATACTTTCACTAGTGAACACTCTCATATAAATATCTTCTCTTGATGATACTACTCTTAACTACTCTCTGATTGGACACTCTAATCAATGGTAGGGCTATAACAGCACTCCTCAAAGTTCACTTTCCCCATCTAGATAACCCCACACTGTCACCTTGAGCTCTAGATGGTTCCAACAAACACCACAATTTAATATAAACATCCAACTCCAAATATAAATCATAACAAGTATTTGTTATCTCTAGCCTAAGTGCCACCATGGTGTGCATGCTGTCACTTTCACACACATGGGGAGAGCAGAGATCTATTAAAGCACTTGAGTAGCAAGGTAGATCTACTTGATTACAAAGCTCATGATCACAATATGATCATGCATAGAGAGAGAGAGTGAACACATAGCTACCGGTAGAATCCTTAGCCTCGAGAGAGAACTACTCCCTCATCATCATGGGAATCAACAATGGCGATGGAGATGGTGGTGGAGATCGATGGAGATGGGTCCGGGGGCACTTCCCCGTCCCGGCAGGGTGCCGGAATAGAGACTTTATGTCCCCCAAATCTCCCCTTCGGTGGCGGCGGCACTTCGGAACTTTTTGTGACTGGAGGCTGTTCGATTTAGGGTTTTTGCATCGGGAGGCATCTTATAGGCGAAGAGGCAAGGTCGGTGGGTGGCCAGGGGCCCCACACCATGCCCTGTCGCGGCCAAGGGGACCCGCGCCAAGGGGTGGTGTGGCCACCCTGTGGCCCCCCTTCGCCTCTCCTTCTAGCTCCGTGAGTCTTCCGGGAAAATAACGAATTTGGCTTTTGTCCCGTCCAATTTCGAGAATATTCATTTTCTGACTTTCCTGGAACCAAAAACAGCAGAAAACAGGCAACTGGCACTGTGGCATCTTGTTAATAGGTTAGTCCCAGAAAGTGTATAAAAATACTCCAAAGTGTGGACAAAACATAAGAAAATAGATATAAACCAAGCATGGAACATCAAAAATTATAGATACGTTAGCAACGTATCACATGTACATTATATAATGCACATCATTTTTTGCAAAAATCACTTTTAGTCTCACAATATGTTGTTTTATCATATATCCATAGAAATTTTAGCGAGGCTCATCCCCTAGGTAAGAACCTTCATGCCCACTATTTTGACCAAAGTTTGAAACAGGCATAAGAAATTCAAAAATGGTTCAAACAAGGTAAATCCTTCGCATGGTGTCATATTATGTGACATAGTTGCAAGTAAAAATGCCAAAGTTATTATATTGATTGCATCTTGGAAAAATCTTCATAGAAATGACCTATCTTGTTCGAGGTTTCATGGCTTTTAGGTCAAATGACCAATGCGATGGCCAAAATCGTGGAATAGTTTGTGACAGTGTGCCCATATTATGCACGCATGTGCATGTTGGGATGGCCAACAATGTTGTTGAAGGAAGTTTTCCTTTTCGTCGCATAGAAAATGCATTTTCCATTTTCTGAATGCCAAAAACTTGGCATTTTGTGAATCAACCACCAAAATTCTAATTAAAAATGGTACAACCCTATTTTTTAAAATATTAGACCAGCTCACATGGATAATGTCCCTAGTGGGGTATCTGAAACCTTTCCGTCCATCCCAGGTGAAAAAGACAAATTCCTACCGAATTGGTAGGAAGTGGGTCCGATTTGAACTACATGTACATTATATAATGCTCATCATTTTTTGCAAAAGTAATTTTTAGGCTCACAGTATGCCGTTTTATCATAGATCCACTAAAATTTTAATGAGGCTCATCCCCTGGGGAAGAACCTTCGTGCCCGCCATTTTGACCAAAGTTGGAAACACTACTAGAGAAAAGGCTATAGGAGACATGCTCATTTGAGGCGCATTTATACTATATCCGCCTCCTATAGAATAGGCGAGACACACTACTCTGGCATGCGCCTCTAGTAACAAAATAGGCGAGGCGCATATTTGTAGGATCCTCCTCCCATTATCTCTGTACGGACGAAATCTGGCAGCCCCAGATTATGCGAGGCGCATTCTGAAAATATGCGCCTCTAATATATCAGATAGGCGAGGCACATAAGGGTAGAATGTGCCACCCATAATTTGTGTGGGCCCGGGAGGAGATCGGTGGTCCAATATGCGAGGCGTATATCATCAGATACGCCTCCTATACTTGATAATAGGCGAGTAGCATTCAACAGAGCGCGCCTCAAGTAACCCCTGCGGGCCCGGGTGGCAGCATAGCCGAGGCGCATGTGAGTATATGCGCCTCACATAGTTTATATTATAGGAGGCGCATTTGGTGCAATATGTGCCTCGCATAACCTGGCACCACCTTTTTTGCACCTTTTGGCACATGCACCCCACTCACTTGTCTCACTTCTTCCTTCTCCACCAAAAGACAGATTTGGTCGCCCCCTCCTCCTCCCCACCTCATTTCCCACATTGATTCACTATAGAAGCTTGCTCAATCTCCATTGGTTGAAACTCATATGTAAGTGAAGTCTCTTGCTCCTCTAGATCTACAACATGTCCCTTTACTTCTCCTCTGGCTCTCTTGCGCAAGTCATCGTTGGAGGAAGCGTGAAGGCATTGCTTGCATGCTCATGCGCATTGTTGGCGACACCGCGACTATACGATTGTGTTGTGGTGCATGCTTCTCTTTGTGCAGGGATTTCATTTGAGATGCCAATGTTTTGACGAAATGTCGACTCATTTCTTTTCCGGAAAATTTCTAGCACTCGCGGATGTCCTCTTTTTAGGGGAGGTCATGCTGAATTTTTCCGGTGATCCACACGTCCATATATGCTCTAATTATTCTCTTGCTCTTTGTACCGCGCGCAAGCAACCATGGTCTGACCACTGATCCACAAAGCCCTCGTGGATAGGTGGATGAGATGCACGAGGCCCGATATGGCACGCGTAAACAAGACGGAGATAAGATGTCTGTGTCGCGACTGCAAGCTGATGTATTTGATAAGGCACGATTCCAGAATGCTGAAGTCGCACCTGCTCCAACGTAGTTTCATGGATGGCTACACTCGGTGGATACGTGATGATGAACATGATGATGAGGATGTCAATAATGGTGAAGATCAAGATGCGGTCACGATCATGAAGATCAAGACGCCGCCGGCAGGGCAGGTGATGATCATGAAGATTAGGGTGGCGCCAGGCATGGACATGAAGATCAGGGTGGCGCCGGACATGATGGACACGAAGATGATCAAGGTGGCTCCAGGCATGAACATTAAGATCAAGGTGTCGACCATGATTTGAGCTGGCTGCAAGACCCTCATGTCCAAGATCTACTTCTCAAGGAGACGAGTAACGCCAGAGCCGCCGCTAGAGAGAAAGCTAAGCTGGAGCAAATGAAGAAAGACGTGGTCACTCCATTGTTTGATGGATGCAACGATAGGGATACCCGTCTGAATGTAACGCTCAGGGCTCTGGAGATGAAGGCGAAACACAAAATGACCGATGAATGCTTCGACGACAACATTGCATTCTGGCACGATATTCTTCCCAAGAAGGGGAACACATGTCTGACTAGTATCACTAAGGCAAAGAAAGTCGCATGACCTCTCAATCTACCACACGTGAAATACCACGTCTGCATAAATGATTGCATCATCTACCGGGGCGAGGACACGGAGAAGACCACGTGTCTGGTGTGCAAGACCTCTTGATACAAGAGAGGGACCAAGAAAGCTCCTAGAAAGGTGGTGTGGTACTTTCCTAACCCGTGCTTGTATGGATCTACAACCTCCCCTGGTTGTGCATGAAGAAAAAGTATGTAACCATGAGTATGCTGGTTCAAGGGCCAAAACAACCCGGTATAGACATCAATCTCTATCTCACATTCACTAAAAGGAATGTGCTAACTAGTGACCCCAAATATTGGTCACTAAAAGGTCATAGCAATCCATCTATGACCTTTCTATGACCAAAATCAGTAGGTCACATACCGAGGGTCACTATAGATAGCTGAAGACCTTTTTTTTTAAAATTGGTCATAGATAGCTATGACCAAAACAGATGGTCATAGAGTCTATGACAAAAAAATTGTTCATGAGCAATCTGGCCTGTCCACGTAAGCCAATCCCACGTGGCATCCAACGTGGCAGGAAATTCAGCCCAGTCCTATTCAGTTCTATAGAGAGGCCAGGCCCAAAATACCAGCCCATTTATTTAGTGAACTTTGTTCCGGTTTGGCCTTTCTATTTTCTAGCACATGGCCTTTTTACGGTCCATTTTCGTTTTGGGTATTGGCCTTTTACCATTCCATTTCCTTTTAACCACTGGCCCTGTTACATTACAAATCATTTTATATTTCAAAATTCTAATGTTATTTTTGTTGGGTCCGCAGCATAGAAAACAAAAAAATTCCTACGATGAGAACTATACACTAAGATCTATCTACTAGATACAGAGCAACGGGTGGACATACATCCATGGAGAACTTACCCTCGAAGACAACGAGTTTTGTTAACGAGTAGGAACTCGTGGTTGATGTAGTTGTACACTTGCCGATCTCAAGATCGTGAGGAAGTCCGAGCGCCGTAACTCAGCAGCACATCCGCACTCGCACACACGTTCAAGCCACCGGACAACCTCCACCTCCTCGCTCCAGCGATCCAGCGGAAGCAGCAACTCCTTCCAGACGAAATGCCACCGGGAACATGTATCTCGCTAATCCGAGACCATGGGGGAATAATTCTAGAGGGGGAGAGAGATCCTTCACAAGGAGGTGTGAGGATGAAGGAGGCAATGGGTGGCCTTTTATAGGAGGGGGTGCCCCCTCTCTCCATGGCCGGCGCATGGGGGGGTGACCCCTCACCTCCCCCATTCATGTGGTGGTAACCCCTCCACATTAAAATGCCTCTTCACATTCCCTTTTAAAGTCTCCACTTTAAATGCATTAAATTTCTCCAAATTTAATGCTCTCTCATTTAATAAAACTCTTTTTATTAAATTTATTCAGAATTTTGTTAATTACTTTAATTAACAAACATTCACATATAGCCCCTTGCAATATTTCAATATCACATGCAGAACCACCTTCTGCAATTTCACCCGAAACAATTTCCGGTTTCTATTGAAACAATTCCTGCGCTTTGCAATTCTTTCGTCTGAAACATATGTGCTCCAAAATGGTGTCCGATAACTCTTAAGTGTGCCACCCAACGGTTCGCGAATAATGCAGACATGATCGAGACCCTTCTCCGATCAATAATCAGCAGCGGGACCTGGAGATCCGTACTGACTCCTACACATTCAACGATGACTCCTGTGATCGTGAGAACCTTTAACGCTTGTAACTAAATCCCTTTGTCTCTCGATATATTACATGTCCGAGATTCGATCATCGGTATCTCCATACCTAGTTTGATCTCGTTACCGACATGCACTCTTTTCTTGTTCTCGTGATATAACATTCTAGTGATCACATCACTTGCTTGCAAGCTATCCTAATGTGATATCACCGAGAGGGCCCAGAGTATATCTATCCGTCATCTGGATTGACAAATTCCACTCTTGATCCATGAGCCTCAACATAACACCTTCGTAGTACTGAACCCATCTTTATAGTCACCCTGTTACGGTGTGATGTTTGATGTTATCAAGATACTCTTGCGGTGTTAGCAATTAACATGATCTCATGGTCTAAGGATAAAGATTACTTTGTATGATGTTATAGCAATATAAACATAATGACTTGATCGTAATGCTATACTTCGGATGAATGTTCATCACATCATTTCACAAATGTTGTGACCTTGTTATTAACAACATCCAATGTCCATGATCAGGAAACCTTGATCATCTTGTTAATCAACAAGCTAGTCTATAAGAGAGGCATAACTAGGAACCCTTTTTGTTTATTAAACACACATGTATTGATGTTTCCTATCAATTCAATTATAGCATGCAAAATAAACATCGATCATATACAAGGAATACATAATAACAACTTTATTATTGCCTCTCAGGGCATATTTCCTTCAATTTTTTGGATATTCGATTGGGTCAAGAACTTTTAACAGCCCATTTACTAGATCTAGTAATATTTGGGCGTTTTCCAGCATGTTTCTCAGCACAACACATATGAAATCAGCAGTAAATAATCACAGCACATATTAACAACAATAATTTATATTTCCACATCATCACAGGTTCATAGTTTCACGAAAATACATACATCCATCTCACAGGTTTATGGCTAGTTTGTAGAACTAGTACACATAACTAGGCCAACACAGTTCAACAAAGTACCAAAATGGAGCAAACCTCCAATCAACTCCAGAAGTACCAAAATGATCTAAATAATGTTAGAGCAACACTGCTCTTTGATGATTGGTTCTACGAGCTTATTTGAATTTATTTCCCTGGCCTTGGTAGCGCAGCCGCCATGTGATCATCTTCTCGCCGACTTCCACTTAGTCCAGGAGATCCTTCACAACTAGACACAAAACCACAAGTGGACAGTCAATATTTTGATATACATTCGGTTCGTCTATTTGAACAGTATACACAGTTGGAAGATGGATCTATGTACAGAACAAAGCAAAGTGTTCTTTCATGGCAACATGAGTAGTTTGACCGTATCAATGCAACATAAATTAGATGCGGTGCAATTGAACACTAGATCATAGACCATTAAAGAAACTTGTACCACTGAAAACCAAAATTCAGATAAATATAAATTCTAGCCACAAAATTACTTACAATAACTTACACATAGCGGCCACCTCCCCAGCTTTGGCAGCGGTGCAATCATTGTCTCTAACATGTATGCAGTATAATAAAAACATGCTTGGAATATTACTACCGATAATATTACTACGTTGATAGTAGGAGTAAATGACAGTCATGAGTTCAAGGAGTAATTGGCATTAGGAAAACCAACTGCTCAGAATACAATATGCAAAGATACCATTCGATCCACCCAAATTACTATGACACTTTGCATATACTTCTGCAAAGAATTGCACAGATTCAAGCAAACTATAGATTTATATACTTCAACTAAAATAGAAAAAGCTTCTACTGTAAACAATAGTTAATCTAAAGTTGCATAGTGTATTACTGTGAACCTTAACAATATGATAGATAAAAACACACCACACAAAGGAGCAAGAAACAAAGCAAGAAAGTAGATACAATTCTAATTGCAGGAACTAGCTTAGATAACATATCACAATATCCCCCAAGAAAACCGCGGAAAAACCATAGCAACAAGATCTTGAGCACACGCCCACAATTCTTGATGTCTTCTTGTTGTACACAGATGCAGTGAACTCAATGCGGCAAACGAGGTGTCGTGGTTGGGGTTGATGCGCTGTAGCACACAGGAAAGCATCATGCCCCCCTCAGGCCTACGAATAAACAAAAAGCTTACAATAAGCCGAAGAATTTTACAAAAATAACTGTTTACTTGGGTTTGTATATGTGTTTCCATATCTATTTTATTATTATATTAATTAGCATTGCTAATGGAACAACTATTTTCCTAAATATATTGCTTCATGCAAGAGAAAACTAGTTAGCATGCATAGAGGAAAATGAACGAGGTAGTGAAGTCTAAAAGCAAGCAAGGTAATCAACAATGTGTACATATAAAACTGATGTTTACAAAGGGAAGAAATCACAACTCGCGTTGCATAACAAGTATGTATTGAGCAGAGATATAAATATGATCAATTAACAAGCAGCAATAACATGGAAATATCTAATGTGCCTTGAATTACTACATCTTAACTATGCAGCCAACATAAATAAACCTCACATCTTTTGTCCATATGTTATTAACATGGCAAAACTATGTTCCGTTAGACTCCAATTTCTTAAGTCACAAATTTGGTAAGTCACAGATGGTACTTGGAGTACCAAGTTCCTTTTTACTTTAAAATTCTACAATCTCATTTACTCTACCGAATCATCTTTTACAGCTAAATTCTACAGCTATTGGAGTAAAGTGCTACTGCTATACTATGAACTGCTGCTACTGGATACTCCCAATAACCTTCGTCAGAACCATTCTCAACCACTACGTGTCGGCTGAAAAGAGATGATGGCCGGACCTGCGTGTCGTAGCCGTCGGGGAGCTTGATGATGAAGGAGTGGGTGTTGGCCACCCTGGAGGCCTCCTCCATCTCCACCTGCGTCGCCTCCTCCCTCCCCAGCAGTAGGTTCTCTCGGATGCTCGTCGCGAACATCGCCGGCTCTTGGCTCACCAGCCCGATATGCGACCATAGCCAACGCAGCTTCAGATCCACAACCGCAGCATAACAAAGATCGAGTCTAGGGATGCCTGCACCGGTAACTGAAAATGAAGGGATGAGCTAATCAATTCCATATAGGGATGAACCCTAACCCTTCTCAGGAAAACGAACCTTACTGTTGAACATGTTGATGTGGACGTCGCTGATCTGTCGCCCGAGAGATGGACGTGGTCGATGCGGAGGTGGTACAGTGCCTGGAATGCAGCGGCGAGGCACTCATCGCATCGGATTGCGGCGGCGAGGCACCCATGGAGGCGGACCTCACCACCTCGACCTAGCTCCCTCAAGCGCATCTTTACCTCCACAAGCAGCAATAGCTCCTCTAGTCACCCTGCACCTCCGCCTCGGGAGAGCAAGCAAGTCTGGGTGTGACGGGATCTAGCGACGGGGAGGCCGGCTGTGGCTGCATCCGGTAGCAAGGGAGGACGAGGAAGGCCGCATCTAGCGGAAGGTGCTGTCTCAGAATCGAGATCGAGACCAGGAGAAGCGGGGTCAGAGGTGTTGAGGGCGGCGGATTCGTGGGTAGCAGCGCTGCGGATTCGTGGGTAGCGGCGTCACGGTGTTGGATCCTGGTCGGGTGGAGAGATGAACGCAGGGGCGGTGGAGGGGCGGGAGGTGGAGAGGGGCTGCTGCAGTTGGGGTCTCGTAATGAGGGGATTAGGGTTCGATGGCAGTTTCGTTGGTGGTGTGGTGAGGTGGGGTGGAGGATTTTACCCAAATACCCCTGATCATTTTTGTGGTGAGAGTAGGAACCATAGGGCATTTCAGACTTTCGGTGGGGGTGGGGGAGGGGGCTGTGGATATTTTGGGTGTTGGATAGAGGCAATATGGACGGCTGAGATCTATTTCAGTGGGGTGATCCGTGGGTAGTGTTGTTCTCTTTTCTGATTGGCTGACTCTATTTTCTATTTCTCGAGTGGCAAAACTGGGTTTTTTGTGAACCAACCACTAAAATAAGTTGAAACATTGTTCCACCCCATTTTTCAAGAATACTAGACCACCTTACATGAACAATGTCCCAATCGGAGATTTTAAAACATTTCCGTTCACCCCTGATGAAAATGACAAATGTCTGCCGAATCGGCAGGAAGTGGGTCCGGTTTGAACTACAGGTTCATGATCTAATGGTCATGATTTTTTGAAAAAAATCATTTTTAGACTCACATTATGATGTTTCTTCAGAGATCTAGTGCAAGTTTTAGCGAGCTCATCCCCTATCTTCATGTCCGTCGTTTTGACCGTAGTTTGAAATGGGACAATTTTGAAACGGGAATAAGAAATTCAAAAAAGGTCCGAAGAGGATAAATCCTTCACGTGGTGTCATATTATGTGACATAGTTAGAAGGAAAAATATCAAACTTGGTATATTGCAAGTTTCCTGAAAAAACATTCACAGAAATGACCTATCATGTTCGAGGTTTCATGGCTTTTAGGCTAAACCACCAATGTTATGGCTAGAATCATGACATAGTTTGTGATAATGTGTCCATATTGTGCACCTGTGTGCATATTGTGATGGAGAACAATATTGCAGGAGGAAGTTTTCCATTTCGTCACACGAAAAAGCATTTTCCATTTTTCGATTGCCAAAATCGGGACGTTTTGTGAAGCAAGCACCGAATAATAGTTTCAAAATGGTACCAACCTATTTTTCAAAAATAATATACCCACCTTACATGAAGAATGTTCCAACTGGGGTATCTAAAACCTTTTCTTCTACCCTTGGCAAAAAAGACAAATTTCTGCCGAATCGGTAGGAAGTGGGTCCGGTTCGAACTAAAGGTACATGATCTAATGCTCATGATTTTTAGCAAAAATCATCTATAGACTCACAATGATGTTTCTTTAGAGATCTAGTGCAAGTTTAGCGAGGCTCATACGTTGTCTTCATGCCCGCCGTTTTGACCATAGTTTGAAACGAACTTTTTTTGAAATGGGCATAAGAAATTCAAAAATGGCCCAAACAATGTAAATCTTTCGCGTGGCATCATATTATGTGACATAGTTTCAAGAAAAAATACCAAACTTGGTATATTGCAAGTTTCCCGAAAAAACCTTCACAGAAATGACCTATCATGTTCGAGGTTCCATGGCTTTTAGGCTAAACGACCAATGTTATGGATAGAATCACTATATAGTTTGTGATAATGTGTCCATATTGTGCACCTGTGTTCATATTGTGATGGAGAACAATATTGCAGGAGGAAGTTTTCCATTTCGTCACATGGAAAAAGCATTTTCCATTTTCCGAGAGCCAAAATCGGGGCGTTTTGTGAAGCAACCACCAAATAATAGTTTCAAAATGGTACCAACCTATTTTTCAAAAATAATATACCCACCTTACATGAACAATTTCCCAACTAGGGTATCTAAACCCTTTTCTTCTACCCCTGGCGAAAAGACAAATTCCTGCCGAATCGGTAGGAAGTGGGTCCGGTTTGAACTACAGGTACATGATCTAATGCTCATGTTTTTTGCAAAAATCATTTTTAGACTCACAATATGATGTTTCTTTAGAGATCTAGTGCAAGTTTAGCAAGGCTCATCCGTTGTCTTCATGCCCGCCGTTTTGACCATAGTTTGAAACGATTTTTTTTTGAAACGGGCATAAGAAATTCAAAAATGGCCCGAACATTGTAAATCCTTCGCGTGGCGTCGTATTATGTCACATAGTTTCAAGGAAAAATACCAAACTTGGTATATTGCAAGTTTCCTGAAAAAACCTTCACATAAATGACCTATCATGTTCGAGGTTTCATGGCTTTTAGGCTAAACGACCAATGTTATGGCTAGAATCATGACATAGTTTGTGATAATGTGTCCATATTGTGTACCTGTGTGCATATTGTGACGGAGAACAATATTGCAGGAGGAAGTTTTCCATTTCGTCACACGGAAAAAGCATTTTCCATTTTCCGAGTGCCAAAATCGGGGCGTTTTGTGAAGCAACCACCAAATAATAGTTTCAAAATGGTACCAACCTATTTTTCAAAAATAATATACCCACCTTACATGAACAATGTCCCAACTGGGGTATCTAAAACCTTTTCTTCTACCCCTGACAAAAAAGACAAATTCCTGCCGAATCGGTAGGAAGTGGGTCTGGTTTGAACTACAGGTACATGATCTAATGCTCATGATTTTTTGCAAAAATTATTTTTAGACTCAAAATATGATGTTTATTTAGAGATCCAGTGCAAGTTTAGCGAGGCTCATCCGTTGTCTTCATGCCCGCCGTTTTGACCATAGTGCAGGAGGAAGCTTTCCTTTTCGTCACACAGAAAATGCATTTTCCATTTTCCGATGCCAAAAACAGGGCATTTTTTGAAGCAACCACCAAATGAGAGATTCAAAATGGTTCCACCCCATTTTTCTAAAATACCACACCACCTTACATGGACAATTGAGCAAACGGAGAATCTAAAACCTTTCCGTGCACCCCTCATAAAAAAGACAAATGTATGCGGAATCGGTAGGAAGTGGGTCCGATTTGAACTACAGGTACATGATTTAATACTCCTGATTTTTTGTAAAACTCATTTTTAGGTTCACAATATACAATTTAATTAGAGATATGCTTAAAGTTTAGCAAAATTCTATCCCTAGACGAGGACGGTTACCCCCACGATTTTGACCGTATTTTGATCGATTCACTTAATTTTGTGAAGCAAGTATCAAGATTGTGATGCAAAATGGGATAATTATAATTTTCACTCAAATTAGACAATATTTAATCGTCAACGCCCATTTTTATGAATTTCAAAACATTATAGCTATTTTTTCCAATTTAAATGGTCTTGTGTCGATTTTGCAAAAAATAGGTCAAACACTCGAGATGAAGTAAAATGAGAAATTTGCCAACACGAAGTCATACATCTGTTTGAGATGAATTAAATTGATTTTTATATCATCTTGATCCAAGGTCATGTGCAAAATTTACGTTGAAATTAAATTTTGAAATTTTCAAAAATAGTTGAAACCATTCTATTTACCTAGAACACAAACTTATAAAAAGCCCACTAATATACACTAAAAATCTACCTTACAATAGCGTATGGGCCGTTGGCCCAACCTAGCGGGAAGGCCCGAAGGAAAAGAAAAAGGAGGCCTAGCCTCTTCACGGTGAGGCCCAGGCCCAACAACAAATAATGCTCTTTTAAAGACGCGAGCAGGTATTTTATCAGGAGTGGATGGGTGGTCTAGCGGTTAGGTGAGGAGGGGCAACCCCTGGAGGTCATTAGTTCGAGCTCACGATGAGCTCCTTTTTGCTCATTATTCAGTCGCGGGTCGGCTGCTACGCTATAAGTTAAAGAAAATGCGTGTAGGAATATCAACACAAGTTCTTGAGAAGCAAATTGGTTAGTATAGGTTGTCAATATGATAGAGAAGTTGACACATGGACTTGACACATAAGCAAAATTGCTGGGTGGACGACCAGTCATTATAAGACAATATGAATATGAAGTCACGACCATTTAAATTGGTCGTAATCTACTTAATATAGGGCATTGAACCAGTGTTATCCATCTACGACCATTTTGTGTAAGCAATCTATGACCTTTTTAACTAAATAAAATTCATGATCGTTAAGAAAAGGTCACTAGTGAGCAAATTTCTTGTAGTGATTCTTGAAAGAGGAGTTAGCCATGTTATCGGAAGAAGGAGCCCGTACGTTGGACGCCTCGAGACAAGAATACTTCGACATGAGAGCGGTGGTGATCACGATGGTGCAAGACTATCCCGGTTACGGATACTTCTTGGGGCAGGTGGTCCAAGGATTATATGGGTGCGTTAGGTGCAAGGATAATACAACATGCCGCCAGCTACAGAAATATCCCGGGTCCGGGAAAACCGTGTTCCTTGGGGCTCGGAGGTGGCTTCCCAAGAATCACGCCTGGAGAAAGCTAGGAGATCTGTTCGATGGGACGGTCGAGCTCCGAGGAATCCTAGACCAGAGGAGCGGCGCGGAAATCTATGAGCTGTTGAATAACTGGAAGGAATGCCCTGCACCGGGAAATACCCAGAAGAAGCCAGAGCCGCTGCTGAAGGTATGGAAGGCGAGGTCTATTTTTTGGGACTTGCCAGACTGGAAGATCCTCTGCGTGCCTCATAGCCTCGATCTCAAGAGGAGTTAGCCATGTTATGGGAAGAAGGAGCCCGTACGTTGGACGCCTCGAGACAAGAATACTTCGACATGAGAGCGGTGGTGATCACGACGGTGCAAGACTATCCCGGTTACGGATACTTCTTGGGGCAGGTGGTCCAAGGATTATATGGGTGCGTTAGGTGCAAGGATAATACAACATGCCGCCAGCTACAGAAATATCCCGGGTCCGGGAAAACCGTGTTCCTTGGGGCTCGGAGGTGGCTTCCCAAGAATCACGCCTGGAGAAAGCTAGGAGATCTGTTCGATGGGACGGTCGAGCTCCGAGGAATCCTAGACCAGAGGAGCGGCGCGGAAATCTACGAGCTGTTGAATAACTGGAAGGAATGCCCTGCACCGGGAAATACCCAGAAGAAGCCAGAGCCGCTGCTGAAGGTATGGAAGGCGAGGTCTATTTTTTGGGACTTGCCAGACTGGAAGATCCTCTGCGTGCCTCATAGCCTCGATCTCATGCATATCACGAAGAACGTGGGCGAGAGTCTGCTTGCCACCCTCCTTAACACCGACAACACCAAAGATGGGCCGAAGGCAAGGAACGACTTGAAGCATATGGGCATCAGGGATGAACTTCAACCACCACCTAGCGATGACGAGGAGGAGGAGATGGAAACGCAGAATATCCGTTGTCGCAAGGGCAAAAAGCAGGTCAAGAAGGGAGAGTTCAAGCTCAAGGCCTCGTGCTTCACTCTGAGTAAGAAGGAGGCCATACAGTTTATGAAGTGCCTCCTCGGAGTCAAATTTCCGAACGGCTACGCGGGGAAGATAAGCAGATGGCTAGACGAGGCGAAGCAACGCTTCAGCGGGATGAAGTCTCACGATGCGCCGTGCTGATGACGCTGGTACTCCCGGTCGCGATCCGAGGTATAATGGACAAGCACGTCCGTGAAACGTTGTTTGGCCTCTGCAACTTTTTCGACGTCATCTCTCGGAAGTCAATAGGCATTAAGCAGCCCACGAGGCTATAGGACGATATCATGGTGATACTAGGAGAGCTCGAGATCTATCCCCCCCGCATTCTTCAACGTCATGCTTCATCTACTTCTCCATGTCATGGAGGATACCGTCCAGATCGGTCCTCCGTTTCTGCGAAGCATGATGCCGTTCGAAAGGCTCAATGGACACATCAAAGGATACGTTAAGAATAGGTCCCGTCCAGATGGAAGCATAGCAAACGGCTTCCTGGCCGAAGAGTGCATCTCTTTCTGCTCGAACTTTCTACAAACCGAGACAAGCACCTCGGGAGGCTCGCTGGATGGGGTCACCACGAGGGTCGGCGCCCAAAGCATGTCGACCTCGAGGGATGAACCAAGGACTTTGAAAGAGCAAACCTGGTCATGCTACAACACCTGTAGGTGGTCGATCCATACATATATGAGCACAAAGAGTTTATCAAGAAGAATTACGCTGACTAGGGGCGCTAGTACTCGGAGGAAGATGTTATCAAGGAGCATAACTCCAGTTTCACGCGGTGGTTTAGGGAAAAGGTCATTGCTAATCCACTGCAGGGCGAGTACTCGGAGGAAGATATACTCATATTCTCCTTCTGACGGGGCGCCTCGCACAACCTGATTACCTATCAGGCATATGATATCAACGGATACATGTTCTACACCGAGGAAAAGGACAATAACTGGGATTACCAGAACTCAGGGGTTACGGGGATATTCTACACCGGCAACGTCTCGGAAAGATACTACGGAAGGATCGAGGAGATTTGGGAGCTCGACCACGTTACGGAGAAGGTGTCGAGGTTCCATGTAAGGTGGGCCAACAGCGTCAAAAAAGAAGGTCGATATTTCACCACCATGGTCATACCGTCCAAGACCACCAATGCGAATGCACCCGCGAGAAATGAGCCTTGGTTTCTAGCTAGCAAGGTCGACCAATGCTGGTACATCACAGACCCTTCAAAGCCTAGACAGGTTGTCGTCAGGAGATGCAAAAGGAACATCATCGGAATGGACGGAGTCACCAACGAGCAAGACTTTGACCAGAACGGTGACCCGAAGATGGAAGACAAATACAACAACCAAGCACCGTACACCACAACCCTACCTAAGAAAGGACTCTCGTTCAAAAGAAGTAGTGAAGACGCCCCGGACAAAACCTATGCAACCGCAACAGAGAAGGGCAAGAAGACGACCATTGTTAAGAAACGCTAGCGCTCCGACCATTGTCAAGAACCGTCGTGTGTGTGACCTACTATTATGTATCAAAACACTCATAATTATCATTTTTTGTATGTTATAATATTGCATTGAGAATATTATGTATCGACGAGACACATTCATAATACTCACTTTTGTTGTTTTGGCAATATTTGAATTTTTAAAATATTTGCAGTATATTTTATAGTTCATATTGTGTTTGGACAATGTTTTTACATGAAAAATGGCATTCAAAAAAAGTTTTCAAAAATTTTGAGCCACCAGGATTCAAACCTGGGTGGCTAGGCTTTGGAATAGGACAATGGACGAAACCAGTGGGCTAGTGTTTGTTTGTTGATAGATACAATGCACTACGCTAGTTGACTAGTGCTACAGAATACCCGAGGCACATTCTGGCCAGATGCGCCTCGCGTAAACTTATATGAGGCACACTTTCAAATATGTGCCTCGCATAAGCTGGCACCTGTCTATGATTGAGCCTTTTTTCTCTTTCACCTTTTCATCTCTAGACGAACTTCCTCTCTGCCATCGACATCGGCGGCCTTCCTCTGCCGTGCCGTCGTCGCCCCTTCCTGCCGTCGTCCGTGCCTGCCGTCCACCATCATCGAGGTGACCCCTTCCCCTCTCCCTGCCCTTCCCCTACCCCTCTTCCCTCCCCTTCCCCTCTCCCTGACATCTCCACGACCAGCCCACCCTGTGGAGGAGGAGCCCACCATCGCCACCTCGTCTGCAACCTCACCCTCGTCCTCGTGGAGCACCCCAAGGTGAGCACCTCGTCTGCAACCTCCATACCTGTGTGCCCTACGCACGTGTGTATGAACGTCACTTAGGTGATCTTACTGTTAGATTAGGCGATGTTAATTACTGTCAGATTAGGTGATGTTGATGTCTACGCATGCTTCTATTCTTGTAGACAGTGCCTCCAAGTGCGGAGGTTTGTAGAACAGCAGCAAGTTTCCCTTAAGTGGATCACCCAAGGTTTATCGAACTCGGGGAGGAACTGGTCAAATGTATCCCTCTCAAGAAACCCTACAATCAAGATACAAGAAGTCTCTTGTGTCCCCAACACACCCAATACACTTGTCAGGTGTATAGGTGCACTATTTCGGCGAAGAGATAGTGAAATACACGTAATATGGATGATTGTAAGTGGTAATGGCAATCTGAAATAAGAGTGGCAGTAAGCAAACATGCAATAGGACTGATTGTAAATGGTGTTTCAATGCTTAGAAACAAGGCCTAGGGATCATACTTTCACTAGTGGACACTCTTATATAAATATCTTCTCTTCATTATGCTACCGTGAACTACTCTCTGGTTGGACGATGTAGGGCTATAACAACACACCTTAAAGTTCACGTTCCCCATCTAGATAACCCCTCATTATCACCTTGAGCGCTAGATGGTTCCAACAAAAACCACAATCTCATAGAGACATCCAACTCAAATTATACTCATGATAAGTATTTCTGTAACCTTAGCCTAAGTGCCACATGGTGTGCACACTGTCAACTTCACACACGTGGGGACAAGCAGAGATTAATTAAAGCACTTGAGTAGCAGAATAGATATAGTTATTCAACTAGATTACAAAGCTCATGATCTCAATAAGATCACGCATAGAGAGAGATGAACACATAGCTACCGGTAGAGCCCTTAGCCTCGAGAGAGAACTACTCCCTTCTCATCATGGGATTCAGCAACGGTGATGGAGATGGCGGTGGAGTCGATGGAGATGGCTCCGGGGGCACTTCCCCGTCCCGGTAGGGTGCCGGAATAGAGACTTTTGTCCCCCGAATCTCCTCTTTGGTGGTGGCGACGCTGAGGAACGTTTCGTGGAATTCTCGTCTGGTCCTTCGAGTTTTCGTCTCGGGGCACTTTTATAGGCGAAGAGGCAAGGTCGGTGGGTGCCCGAGGCAGCCACACCACCCCTGGCACGGCCTGGCCTGGCCCGAGCCACCAGGTGGTGTGGGCCCCTCGTGGCCCCCTCTCCGTCTCGTCTTCTTGCTCCCTGAGTCTTCTGGTAAAATAGGAACTTTGGCTTTTGTTTCGTCCAATTCCGAGAATATTTCTTTACTAGCTTTTCCGAAACCAAAAACAGCAGAAAACAGGCAACTCGCACTCTGGCATCTTGTTAATAGGTTAGTTCCAGAAAATGTATAAAAATACCTCAAAGTGTGAACAAAACATAAGAAAGTTGATATAAAATAAACATGGAGCATCAAAAATTATAGATATGTTTACGACATATCAAGCATCCCCAAGCTTAACTCCTGCTTGTCCTCGAGTAGGTAAGTGATAAAAAGAATAATTTTTGAGGTGACATGCACCATCACAATCTTGATCAAGTACTCTAAACATGAGCATGAAAGATATAGTTCTAACAATAAGACATAGCAACGATGTTGTATAATGAAAAGGTACAAACAAAAGATCATGAATAACAATGCATTGAAAAACGTTTGTTTGTTTCACATATAGAAAACATAATAAGAATGGTATTCAGCTTGTCCCTCATGGTATAGCAAAACATAAATGCATAGGACACCTTCAAAGTTCATAAGGGTGACTAGATACAAATAATTTAAGAACAAGCAATATCAAAGTTATGAATCAATCGACAAGTTTTGGGACAATGCACATTGAACTAAGAATAACAACTATGCTCTCTCAATTGGTGCATAAAGATAGAAGATGGAGACTCAACATAAAAGTAAAAAGAAAGGCCCTTCAAAAGGGAAGCAAGGATTTCAAGTTTCATAAAGATCTTCCAAAAATTATGGTACTTATTAGCTTTCAGTTCTCATTGCCCCTATCATAAGAATCTTGAGGTGATTAAGGTTAAAGTGACAGAAATATGAGGATATGCTTGACAAGTTATAAGTTGAAAATCTCATGCCCCTTGCTTACGAGTACCGAACCGCATGCTACTCAACTTTAGTCACAAGTAAGTTCTTGTCATTGTAAGTACATGTGTATCATGGAGAACCGCCAATGGGGTACTCCTTGCCCCATGACACAGGAGCTTTCCCATATCAAAATGACAAGGCAACGGACAATGAGCATCTCAGCGATCTTTTTATTTGCTATTTGCATAGGTTTTTTGTAACAGCCCAAAACTTCAATCCAAGTGTATCAAAGATCAAATCATCCAAATTTAGGATTAACAAAAACTTTTCCATATTTAAAATGAAAGCATTCATATATGGGTGCACTTAAAATAGGAGTTGTTTGGAATTGCCATGATTGTGTGATC
This sequence comes from Avena sativa, assembly GCA_916181665.1. NCBI lineage: Eukaryota > Viridiplantae > Streptophyta > Magnoliopsida > Poales > Poaceae > Avena > Avena sativa. The sequence continues at coordinate 600,713,069 of OV702289.1, forward strand.
CTTTGCTTCTAAAATGTTTCTTAGGTGATTTAAACATCATCTACATCCTTCCCAAACTTTTCCTAAAAGAAATCAAATAAAAAAGAATTAAAATGAAGGAATGGTCATTTGGACCAATTTAACTCTCATGCCTACTTTGGCTATTCCTAGTACTCAATTCTTAACAGAAACAATTCTTGATCTTTGCACCCCTTGCTAGTACACATAATGAGGTACCAAGGCCCACCTTTTGATCTTCTAAAAACATTCTGGAAACTATTTTAAATGGCAGTTCAAAATTGAATCTAATGCATATGCATAGATCACCCCTATTTCAAAAACCATGTATTTGAGCTCCATTTTCAAAACCCTTGCAACCAGAGACTACCTAGCACTAGTGGAGATCACTCAAAAAATTTGAACTCAAAATTCAAAACTTTTTCTCTTGCGGCCATTTCATCAAACACTTGGCAGGCAGAATCATACCTCTAATCCTAGCTCACTGTTTAGAACAGGGTTTTGCCCCCATTTGATCTCCATTTAATCTCTCTGTCCCCCTTTGATCAAACCATGCCAATTACAGCCCATCCCCTACGCCCTAGTGGCAATGCCATGCCATGCCGAGCACCATCCTTGCCGGCCAACCTTGCAACCGCCGCAGCAGACCACTCCCCCTTCCCTCGCCATGTCTAGGAGGTAGCCAACGCTGCATCGACCCTCTCTGTCCCTTGCCCGAGCCAAGAGCAGCCGTGGACCACCGAGCAGAAACCGCGCCCAGTGCCACCGAACCATGCCGACACTGCTCGTAGAGCGCGCACTGCCCCGGCGTGCACAAGCCACCACTCGACACCAGCCCGCGCCCACCACTCCGCCTCGACCTAGAGAACACCCCAGACACCTCCGTTTGCCGCCCAAAGCCCCACAGCCACCGCTCGCCGTGGACACAGCCGCTTCGGCCGCGCAGAGCGCCACCTCACCCCGACCGCATGCCACCGCCCCTACGGCCGCATTGAAGCGCTAGAGCACCGCCAGAGGACCGCCCATCGATCGCCATCCCCAGCCATGCCGCTAGCTCGCCGTAGCCATGTCGCCACCATCGACCGCCCATCCCGCTCGGTCTCACCATTGAGCCTATAAAAGGAGCCCTCCCAGCACCAAAGACTCACACCATTCCACTCCCCTCACCTCTCTGAACCTCACCCACCCCTCGCCGAAGCAAGTGGAGCAGCAGCTCGCCGGAATTGGAGCCAGAGCCGTCGCCTCTAGAGAAGAAGGGTGTCGTTGATTCCGGCCACCCCAAGCTCCGCCACGACCACGCCTCGCCTCGCCGTCGTCTTCCAATTTGTTCGCCCGCATCGCCGACCCTGCTAGAGCCCTGGTACGCCCCTAGTAGACCCCCACCGAGCCGCTAGGGTTCAAGCTCGCCGCCGACCCGTCCGTCATCGACGACGACCCTCAGCCGTAGATCTAGCCTCTAATCGCACGACCCACAGCGCGCGTACCGCTTCGCATTTTAAGTGCCGCTGACCAATGGGACCCCCCTATCAGCTGAGCCCTGTGCCGCACAGCGCCACTGGGCCGGCCCATTTCCTTTTCCGCGCAAGCCCGTAGATTCAAATCTAGGTTTTTCTTTTTAGTTAGAATATAGTTTCTGTCCAGTGTTTCAAAATTCAATTCTGTGAGTTTGACAAATTCAAATTACATGAAACTAATTTGGTCTGGAAGGTATTGAAATGCTCTATCCAAGCCCGTTGGATTTAATTCATTTAGAGTTATAGATTTCTCCTAATAAAAATAAGAAGACAGAAGCTTTTGCAACTTGAAACATTTTTATAAAATCAACCAAGTTAGCTTTTGAGTTGATTCCAACTCTCAAAAATCACATTTCATCATATCTATCCAAATATGTAAAAATATTAAGGTTTACAGGCAGTGACTTTGGACTAGTACCAAAATAATGCTATATAGGCATTTCTAGTCACTTTAAATCATTAAATAATAAACTTAAACCAAAGTAATATTGATCCAACCTTTAAATCTCATTCCCACATGTTAGAATATGTGGTGAGGACATGTGTCCACATGATCCCATATTTTGGTGGTGAATATTAAATCTTAGTTATTATTTCAATGAGTAGAAATTACTTCTCCAAAATAAAAAGGTTGAAACTATTGAATTAAAACTTGTGATGTTTGGGATGATAATAGATCATCAATTGTGTGGTTTAGAATAATACTTAGCCTAGTTAAGGATTGTTTGGTGATTGTGCACTCCCTATGTATTTCTAGACGATAGTACCGACCAAGCCTTCGAGGAGGAGGAGTTCTACCAAGAAGAAGAAGAAGAAGACAACTTCAACCACTACACCAACCAAGGCAAGCTATTAGTGGCAAGCTAACCCTTGCAAACATGCTTTAGTAAGCTATTGTAGCAAGCTAGAATAAAATTAGATAGTTTAGTAAAGATGCCTTAAGCATACTTTGATCACACCCCCTTAGTTTACACAAAGTTCTTTAATTAATTTTTGAAGGTAGCATAAAGAGTATAAAACTTGACCTAATTAGAAACCCTTAGATGTCATTCTATGGCATGAGATTGATCCCAGCTTTCCACCTTAGTGAACACTATTAACCTAGTGTTTTAGAATAGATCAAACTTGAGTCATTTTAGATGGGAACACTTGGTGAAAATGAGTTATGAAAACCTTGGAATGATGAGTCATTCTATTGAGATGTTTTGACATGTGTTGAGAAACACAATTGGTTTATGATGATGAAAATGATGAGGCATGAGCCTTAACCCTTTTTTTATAAAACTGATGGTTGGATTCAGATGCGATACCATTCCAAATTTACCGTACAAGCACATTACCTGAATTGGGTAAGGCTTAGCTAGAAATTTATATGCATTAGTATTAGTTCCCTCACGGGAGAGGTTTGAGCTGAGGCTACCTCTCAATGTTGTCCACCTATGCAGTGCCCAAGATGGCTGATGGTCATGGTTGGGAGGCCATGCTCATAGGAGAGGTGCTTGTACTAGGGTGTGTAAAGGGAAGGTTATGTTTGATTATCTGCATACCAAGTATGATGATTCAGGGTTAACCCTGACAGATGTATCGAATCTTGTGGTGAAAGTGTACCACCTCTACAGAGTGTCAAACTATTCGAATAGCCGCGTCCGCGGTTATGGACAGTTGGAATGGCCATACTGTTTCGTTGTTAGATGTTTTCTAAATAACTTGAAATGAATGATGAACCTTGACCTGACCACAACAGGGTTGTGTAGATGAAAATAGCTTCCCAACTTAAGTGATTCTAGACTTTTATTTTATCTTTTCTTGTTTCAGAACTCAGCTTAGGTTTCAAACTTAACTTGATAATTATTCTTTCAATTCAGTACTGTAACTTAGAATTATAACCCTTGCTAGTAGTAGTTTGCGAGTACTTAAAGAGTACTCATGGCTTTTGTCCCTGGCTATTATCATGGCCAGACTATGAAGGAGATTATCAAGATGATGGTCAGCGGACGGCTATGATAACTAGGACTATCTGCCTTCGTCAGCATTGCCTGTGCCCCTGCAGATGAACCCCACCGCTACACTATCGTTTATTTCCGCTGCTTGTTGTATTAAAGACTGGATCATGAGATCTTTATTTGTGTAAAACCTTATGTATGGTTTGTAATGGATGATGTACTGTGATATCCAATCCGTTATGTCTCGCAAAAATGGTAATCCTGGGATTGAGAGGTATGGCATAACGGGCATCTGGGATTAAAAATCCGGGTGTTGACAAGTGGGTATCAGAGCCATCCTGACCATAGGAGACCCTAGTTAGAATGGACGTCCAAACCAAAAACTTAGCTTCAAAACCAAAGTGAGTATTTATGAAAAACGATTTCCCCTCTTACCCTTGTGAACTCATTCTTTCTCAAAAATACATGTTCCTCAAAATTCTTACATTACTACTTAAAACTTGACACACTTGATCACTTCACTAATTTCCTCATCCTAAATTCTTGTAGATGGAGACTCAGTTTAGCAAGTTTTACCAGTTGGGAAACGGAGGTCAGCTGATCTTCGAGAGGGATCTGGATTCACTGTCAGAATTACTGGGACGCCCACATCCGGAGTTTCTTGGAGCTCAACTTCCAGGACCCCCAGGAGGAGACCTACAATGGCTAGTCACCGCAGATCTTCGAGGAAGCATTGAAGCACCAACTTCCGGGAGAATTCAATTCTCTGTGAGAGAGAACAACTGGCTAGATGGATTAGCCAGGGTAATGCATGAAGCTCTCGCACGTCTATGTGCCCTCAGCGTCAACAAGATTCAAGGAACCCGTTTTGCCCACTATGCAAGACGTGACTTCATGGGAATGCCGATGGAGATGCCAAGTCACCCAGAGTTGAGGCGCCAAATGGAGAACCTTGATTTCTTGCTTCATGACCGACAGCAGGAACTGGACAATGCCAAAGAGTTAGCCAACCAGAACCGTGCAATTGCCGACCAGAAGGCCCAGACTTTCACACTGCTCGTCCAAGATCGCTAGTCTCTTCTTCGCCAGCGTGATAAGAAGGATCGCACCATCGCCCGTCTTTGCAAGAAGGTGGCCGACCTCGAGAAGACCGTCAAGGAGCAGGAAGCTTAGCTTGCCGCCAAGGAAGAAGATGATGAAGGAGAAGACATTCAGGGAGATATGGATTCGTACCTCAGCAACGATGATGATTTTCTGGCAGAGGATGCTGTGGACTTCTACACTGATGATGAAGACTCCGACTTCATCGACGATGAGTAGATGCACTAGAGCACTGTCGTAGCATGAGATGTATCATCTCATTGTATTGTAGTCTACAGAATGGTTCTTCAAACCATCTGTTTTCCCTTTGATTGTTGTGGTGTGTGTTGTATCGTGTGCTTGCTTGCATGAATGAGAATGAAGTTAGTTGAAAAACCAGAGTCTAACTCAAAGTTGTAGCTTTGAAAACCCAAAACCATGAACCTTAGAATTTCCCTCTTACCCCTATATCTATCTCAATCTTCAGATGACTCGTGGAAACCAAGGAGGGAGCAGCTCATCGCAGGACCCAATGCTGCAGATCTTGCAGAATCTCATCGCGGACCGTGAAGCAAGCACGTCCGAGCGTCAAGCCAACTTGGCAACATTGCAACAGATCGCCGAAATGGCTCTCAACAACCAAGGACATGGAAATCAGGATCACCATGGATCTAAACTCAAAAAATTTCAGAACACCAATCCCCCAATCTTCAACCAATCTGAAAACCCATTAGATGCTGATGACTGGTTACAGACCATGGAAAACAACCTAGAAGTTGCAGTAGTTGATGAGAATGAGAAAGTTCTCTTCACCACTCACTATCTGGCGGGAGATGCAAGAGCTTGGTGGAATAGCGTCCGCAACATGAACCATGGCCAGGTGATGACCTAGGAAGCATTCAAGGTCAAGTTCAGCCGCACCCACGTGCCGCAAGGTCTTGTCAACGGGATGAGAGATGAATTCCGTGAACTGAAGCAAGGAAGATTGACTGTAGTAGAGTACCGTGACAAATTCTTGTCACTTGCCAGATATGCACCGGATGAAATCAACACGGAGGCCAAGAAGAAGGAGAGATTCTTAAACGGACTACATGATGAGATGCAGACTGTCCTCGTCAACATCTGTTTCCAGGATCTTGAAGAGCTAGTCGACTCTGCCATTCAGATGGAAGGGAAGATTAACCAGGCAAACGACAACCGCAAGCGTCGTATGATGCAGCAGTCTGGATCCAGTAGTCACCAGAAGTACCGTCCTAACCCCTCACCAGGATATGCACCAAGGAACAACCGACCCCCAAATTCTCGCCCAAGCTACCCCAACCATAGCGGAGGAAATGTGAAGCCCGGAGGAAACAATCACAACTCCGGCAACCCCAACAACTTCAAACGTGCCCCTCCCAAGAGCAACAACAACAACACTGCCCCCAGAACAGGCAGCAATGATGTACCTGTTGCAGTCAAGGACAAGTCCCAGATCACTTGTTTCGAGTGTGGAGTGAAGGGTCACTACTCCAATGAGTGTCCCAAGAAGACTGCCGCCAATGCCCCTGTGAATTCCCCAGCTCAACAACAGCGTCGTGTTCAACCAGGCAGGAGATTTTCCCCAGGGAACCCGCACAACCGCAATGGTCGTCTCTTCCACATGAACGCAGAAGAAGCCTAGGAAGCACCAGATGTCGTGCTGGGTATGTTTTTCTGTCAACTCAGTTTTAGCAAGAGTATTGTTTCATTCTGGAGCATCGCATTCATTTGTCACCGAAGAATTTGTATGCACTAGTAAGATTCGCCCAACCAACCTAAAGCATGTCATGATAGTTCAAAGCCCTGGTTCAACTACAAAAGCTAGAAAAATTTGCAAAGCTGTACCTATCAGAATACATGGGATAGATTTTTATGCCAACCTAATTGTACTTGGAACCAAAGGTTTGGAAGTAGTACTAGGTATGGCCTGGATGTCAAGGCATAAAGGACTGATAGACTATGCTAAGAAAGCCATCACCATGACCAGTAGTTCTGGAGTAACAGTAGAACATATCTCTGAAACCTTACCCCATCAATTCAAATGCAACAAAAGTGTAGCCCTGCCTACCATTGACCAAGTCAGAGTAGTCTGTGAATACCCCAATGTATTCCCAAATGAATTGCCAGGTATGCCCCCGGATAGGGATATAGAGTTCATTATCGAACTAATCCCCGGAACCGGACCTATAGCCCGGAGACCCTATTCCATGAACCCCTCAGAGTTAGTAGAACTGAAGAAGCAGTTGGATGCCATGTTAGCAACCGGCTTGATTCAGCCAAGTGCATCGTCATGGAGATCACTAGTGCTATTCGTCGACAAGAAAGATGGAGGCAACCGTCTGTGTACAGACTACAGAAAGTTGAATGATGTCACCATCAAGAACAAGTACCCCTTGCCAAAGATAGAGGATCTATTTGATCAGTTGACTGGAGCTCAGGTATTCTCAAAGATTGATCTTAGGACTGGTTATCACCAACTTAAGATTCGTGCAACGGATATTCCGAAGACCGCCTTTACTACTCGCTATGGTTTATACGAGTATACGGTTATGTATTTTGGATTAACCAATGCCCCTGCTTATTTCATGAATCTCATGAATAATATCTTTATGAATTTCTTAGATAAGTTTGTAGTTGTGTTTATCGACGACATCCTTATCTACTCCAAGTCAGAAGAAGAGCATGAGAAACATCTGAGAATCATCCTACAAACCCTGAGAGAACATCAGTTATATGCCAAGTTCAGCAAATGTGAGTTTTGGCTAAAAGAAGTAGGATTCCTAGGACATATTGTGTCTGCTGGAGGAGTCTCTGTTGATCCCAGCAAGATCAAAGATGTCGAAGAATGGGAAGCCCCAACAAATCAAACCCAAGTTCGTTCATTTCTTGGATTAGCGGGATATTACCGCAAATTCGTAGAAGGATTCTCGAGCATAGCCCGACCAATGACCCAACTGTTGAAGAAGGACAAGAAGTTTGAATGGACAGACAAGTGTGAAGCCAGTTTCCAGGAGCTGAAGAAGAGATTGATATCAGCCCCAATTTTGATCATGCCAGATATCAAGAAGCCGTTTGATGTGTACTGTGATGCATCCAAGATTGGTCTAGGATGTGTATTGATGCAAGAAGGCAAAGTCATCGCGTATCTGTCTCGACAACTGAAGCAGCATGAGCAGAACTATCCGACCCATGATCTTGAGCTAGCAGCGGTGGTTCTAGCGTTGAAGACATGGCGTCATTATTTGATGGGTAATCGCTGTGAGATTTACTCAGATCATAAGAGATTGAAGTATATCTTCACCTAGAAGGAGTTGAATATGAGGCAAAGAAGATGGATAGAGTTAATCAAGGATTATGACCTTGACATTCACTATCACCCCGGCAAAGCCAATGTGGTAGCGGATGCTCTTAGCAGATTGCTGTGTAGGCTTAACACCATGATCAAAGAGAAGCAACCAAGTTTGTATGAGGAGTTGGAGCAGTTCAGGACTAAGTTAGTTAGCAAAGGATTCCTAGCTAGCATCGAACTTCAACCCACGTTGATTAGCCAAATCAAGGAAGCCCAAAAGGGGAATGAAAGTATCGACAGAATAAAATGTCGTATTGGTACATGCAAAGTACCTGGATTCACCAAAGACGAAGAAGGTGTACTGCGGTACAAAGGACGTATCTGTGTACCAGCAGATTCGGAGCTGAAGGAAATTATCATGAAGGAAGCTCATGATACTCTTTATTCTATCCACCCCAGAGGAACAAAGATGTATCAGGATTTGAAAGAGCAATTTTGGTGGCACAAGATGAAGAGAGCGATCGGAAGCTACATCGCCAAATGTGACATTTGTCAAAGAGTCAAAGCGGAGCATCAGAGACCTGCAGGAGTGTTGCAACCATTGCAGATTCCGGAATGGAAATGGGATTCCGTCGGAATGGACTTTATCACCGGTTTACCTACTTCTAGTAGGGGAAATGACTCAATTTGGGTCATAGTTGATAGACTATCCAAGGTAGCCCACTTCATACCAGTCAAGACAACCTACCAGAGTGCAAAACTAGCAGAGCTGTACATTGCTAGAATTGTTAGTCTGCATGGAACCCCTAAGACCATCGTATCAGATCGAGGAACCTAGTTTACTTCAAGATTTTGGCAGAAAGTTTAGGAAGGTTTAGGAACCAAGTTGAATTTCAGTACCGCTTATCACCCGTAAACCGATGGACAAACAGAGAGAGTCAACCAGATCTTGGAGGATATGCTTAGAGCTTGTGTGTTGGAATACGGATCAAAATGGGAAGACTGCCTATCCTTCGCAGAATTCTCATATAACAACAGTTATCAAGCTAGTTTGCAGATGGCGCCATTTGAATTCCTATACGGACAAAAGTGTCGTACCCCTTTGAATTGGTCGCAAGTAGGAGAAAGTCAGATCTTTGGACCCGACATTCTCCGAGAAGCAGAAGAGAAAGTTCACAAAGTTCGTGAGCACCTCAAGACCGCCCAATCCAGACAGAAGAGCTATGCTGACAAGAGAAGGAGAGACCTGACTTTCAATGTCGGAGATTTCGTATATCTCAAGGTTTCACCATTGAAGGGAACTCAACGCTTTAGTCTGAAGGGAAAGTTAGCTCCTAGATATATCAGACCTTTCAAGATTCTGAACCGCCGAGGAGAAGTATCGTATCAACTGGAACTGCCTGAAGAGATGTCAGCCATCCACAATGTGTTCCATATCTCGTTACTTCGCAAATGCTTGGAAGTGCCTGAGAAGACTGAAGTTTTCAAAAATATCGATCACAGAGCAGTGGAAATCAACAATGACCTGACCTATCGGGAAGTGCCCATTCGTATCTTAGAAGAATCCTACAGAACCACCAGGACCAGGAGTATCAAGTTTCTCAAGATTCAGTGGAGCAACCATACCGAGGAGGAAGCCACTTGGTAGCGCGAGGATTACATTCGGACAGAGTTCCCAGATCTCTTTAGTTCCTAGTTTTCTTGTAAATCTCGGGACGAGATTTTATTTAAGGGGGGAAGGTTTGTAACAGCCCAAAACTTCAATCCAAGTGTATCAAAGATCAAATCATCCAAATTTAGGATTAACAAAAACTTTTCCATATTTAAAATGAAAGCATTCATATATGGGTGCATTTAAAATAGGAGTTGTTTGGAATTGCCATGATTGTGTGATCCTTTGCTTCTAAAATGTTTCTTAGGTGATTTAAACATCATCTACATCCTTCCCAAACTTTTCCTAAAAGAAATCAAATCAAAAAGAATTAAAATGAAGGAATGGTCATTTGGACCAATTTAACTCTCATGCCTACTTTGGCTATTCCTAGTACTCAATTCTTAACATAAACAATTTTTGATCTTTGCACCCCTTGCTAGTACACATAATGAGGTACCAAGGCCAACCTTTTGATCTTCTAAAAACATTCTGGAAACTATTTTAAATGGCAGTTCAAAATTGAATCTAATGCATATGCATAGATCACCCCTATTTCAAAAACCATGTATTTGAGCTCCATTTTCAAAACCCTTGCAACCAGAGACTACCTAGCACTAGTGGAGATCACTCAAAATTTTTGAACTCAAAATTCAAAACTTTTTCTCTTGCGGCCATTTCATCAAACACTTGGCAGGCAGAATCATACCTCTAATCCTAGCTCACTGTTTAGAACAGGGTTTCGCCCCCATTTGATCTCCATTTAATATCTCTGTCCCCCTTTGATCAAACCATGCCAATTGCAGCCCATCCCGTACGCCCTAGTGGCAATGCCATGCCATGCCGAGCACCATCCTTGCCGGCCAACCTTGCAACCGCAGCAGCAGACCACTCCCCCTTCCCTCGCTATGTCTAGGAGGTAGCCAACGCCACACCGCCCCTCTCTGTCCCTTGCCCGAGACAAGAGCAGCCGTGGACCACCGAGGAGAAACCGCGCCCAGTGCCACCGAACCATGCCGCCGCCGCCCGCAGAGCATGCACTGCCCCCGCGTGCACAAGCCACCACTCGACACCAGCCCGCGCCCACCGCTCCGCCTCGACCCAGAGAACACCCCAGACACCTCCGTTCGCCGCCCAAAGCCCCACAGCCACCGCTCGCCGTGGACACAGCCGCTTCGGCCGTGCAGAGCGCCACCTCACCCCGACCGCATGCCACCGCCCCTACGGCCGCATTGAAGCGCTAGAGCACCGCCAGAGGACCGCCCATCGATCGCCATCCCCAGCCATGCCGCTAGCTCGCCGTAGCCATGTTGCCACCATCGACCGCCCATCCCGCTCGGTCTCACCTTCGAGCCTATAAAAGGAGCCCTCCCCAGCACCAAAGACTCACACCATTCCACTCCCCTCACCTCTCTGAACCTCACCCACCCCTCGCCGGAGCAAGTGGAGCAGCAGCTCGATGGAATTGGAGCCGGAGCCGCCGCCTCTTGAGAAGAAGGGTGCCGTTGATTCCGGCCACCCCAAGCTCCGCCGCGACCACGCCTCGCCTCGCCGTCGTCTTCCACTTTGTTTGCCCGCATCGCCGACCCTGCTGGATCCCTGGTACGCCCCCAGTAGACCCCCACCGAGCCGCTAGGGTTCGAGCTCGCCGGCGACCCGTCCGTCGTCGACGACGACCCTCAGCCGTAGATCTAGCCTCTAATCGCACGGCACACAGCGCGCGTACCGCTTCGCGTTTTAAGTGCCGCTGACCAGTGGGACCCGCCTGTCAGCTGAGCCCTGTGCCACACAGCGCCACTGGGCCGGCCCATTTCCTTTCTTGCGCAAGCCCGTAGATTCAAATCTAGGTTTTTCTTAATATAGTTTCTGTCCAGTGTTTCAAAATTCAATTCTGTGATTTTGACAAATCCAAATTACATGAAACTAATTTGGTCTGGAAGGTATTGAAATGCTCTATCCAAGCCTGTTGGATTTAATTCATTTAGAGTTATAGATTTCTCCTAATAAAAATAAGAAGACAGAAGCTTTTGCAACTTGAAACATTTTTATAAAATCAACCAAGTTAGCTTTTGAGTTGATTCCAACTCTCAAAAATCACATTTCGTCATATCTATCCAAATATGTAAAAATATTAAGGTTTACAGGCAGTGAATTTGGACTAGTACCAAAATAATGCTATATAGGCATTTCTAGTCACTTTAAATCATTAAATAATAAACTTAAACCAAAGTAATATTGATCCAACCTTTAAAATCTCATTCCCACATGTTAGAATATGTGGTGAGGACATGTGTCCACATGATCCCATATTTTGGTGGTGAATATTAAATCTTAGTTATTATTCCAATGAGTAGAAATTACTTCTCCAAAATAAAAAGGTTGAAACTATTGAATTAAAACTTATGATGTTTTGGATGATAATAGATCATCAATTGTGTGGTTTAGAATAATACTTAGCCTAGTTAAGGATTGTTTGGTGATTGTGCACTCCCTATTTATTTCTAGACGATAGTACCGACCAAGCCTTCGAGGAGGAGGAGTTCTACCAAGAAGAAGAAGAAGAAGAAGACAACTTCAACCACTGCACCAACCAAGGCAAGCTATTAGTGGCAAGCTAACCCTTGCAAACATGCTTTAGTAAGCTATTGTAGCAAGCTAGAATAAAACTAGATAGTTTAGTAAAGATGCCTTAAGCATACTTTGATCACACCCCCTTAGTTTACACAAAGTTCTTTAATTAATTTTTGAAGGTAGCATAAAGAGTATAAAACTTGACCTAATTAGAAACCCTTAGATGTCATTCTATGGCATGAGATTGATCCCAGCTTTCCACCTTAGTGAACACTCTTAACCTAGTGTTTTAGAATAGATCAAACTTGAGTCATTTTAGATGGGAACACTTGGTGAAAATGAGTTATGAAAACCTTGGAATGATGAGTCATTCTATTGAGATGTTTTGACATGTGTTGAGAAACACAATTGGTTTATGATGATGAAAATGATGAGGCATGAGCCTTAACCCTTTTTTTTATAAAACTGATGGTTGGATTCGGATGCGATACCATTCCAAATTTACCGTACAACCACATTACCTGAATTGGGTAAGGCTTAGCTGGAAATTTATATGCATTAGTATTAGTTCCCTCATGGGAGAGGTTTGAGCTGAGGCTACCTCTCAATGTTGTCCACCTATGCAGTGCCCAAGATGACTGATGGTCATGGTTGGGAGGCCATGCTCATAGGAGAGGTGCTTGTACTAGGGTGTGTAAAGGGAAGGTTATGTTTGATTATCTGCATACCAAGTATGATGATTCAGGGTTATCCCTGACAGATGTATCGAATCTTGTGGTGAAAGTGTAGCACCTCTGCAGAGTGTCAAACTATTCGAATAGCCGCGTCCGCGGTTATAGACAGTTGGAATGGCCATACTGTTTCGTTGTTAGATGTTTTCTAAATAACTTGAAATGAATGATGAACCTTGACTTAACCACAACAGGGTTGTGTAGATGAAAATAGCTTCCCAACTTAAGTGATTCTAGACTTTTATTTTATCTTTTCTTGTTTCAGAACTCAGCTTAGGTTTCAAACTTAACTTGATAGTTATTCTTTCAATTCAGTACTGTAACTTAGAATTATAACCCTTGCTAGTAGTAGTTTGCGAGTACTTAAAGAGTACTCATGGCTTTTGTCCCTGGCTATTATCATGGCCAGACTATGAAGGAGATTATCAAGATGATGGTCAGCAGGACGGCTATGATAACTAGGACTATCTGCCTTCGTCAGCATTGCCTGTGCCCCTGAAGATGGACCCCACCGCTACGCTATCGTTTATTTCCGCTGCTTGTTGTATTAAAGACTGGATCATGAGATCTTTATTTGTGTAAAACCTTATGTATGGTTTGTAATGGATGATGTATTGTGATGTCCAATCCAGTATGTCTCGCAAAAATGGTAATCCTGGGATTGCGAGGTATGGCATAACGGGCATCTGGGATTAAAAATCTCGGTGTTGACATTTTTATTGAGGATGCTTCACATAATGCTCCCTATGGTTATGCCGTAAGTTTCCACCATGATTAGGCATGGCTTAGGCTAGCCGCCCATGCGTTTCTCTAACACACATAAAAACTCCATGAGCTTACAAGCTCCCCTTTTATTTCACACCGCCGGGATCCATAAACAAAAGAACATGATATCAACTATATAATAAGTGCAATGTTGAAAGCGTTCCCCATGGTAGCGTGGTTCTACTAATTCACAACTTATAAAGTGCAAGCATATAAGCAACATAGATGGACACAATGGTTCAAGTTTATTAAGTGCAAGAAAATAAAGTGTGCCATCAAGTTTGTGAGAGCTTTAATCACTAATTTTCACATAACAAAAGTTTAATTTGGAAGGTAGATAAAAACATGAATATACTTGGAATGGTGTAACACACCATGCATAGGAATTTATAGTGGACTCTTTGGAATAACTTGGTTTTCTTGGAGGGTTGGATGCATGAGTGGAACTCATACTTGGTACAGGTGGAGGCTAGCAAAAGACTAGGAGCGACCAACTAAGTTAGAAATAATGGCCATAATCATGCAAAGCAAAAAAACATTATTAATTAAAGCATAAAGTGATATTTCAAGTCAAAAACTAAATGATCATAGAGGCTATGGTGACTAGTTCATAGTCTTAACATGGTGCAAGTATGTGCCAAGTCAACCCAAATAAAGCATCAAAGGAGAATACCACAATATTATGCTTTTGTATGCTAAAACAACGCATGATTCTTTCAAGGCACATTAAGCAATATCAATTGTTTGAAACAAGTCATGCTTCAACAATAATCACTAAGCATATAGTTAAAGCAACATCTAGCATGACATGATAAAGTCTAAGTCACAGTCAAAACAAGCTTCCTTTTGTACCACTATAAGCATGAAACTTCCTACTCTTTTCCAACATCAATCAACTTATTTGAAACAACTCTAAAAGATAATAATCAATAAAGACCAGAGAGCATGTCTCACTCGTCTACAAAGAATAACTAAAAAGTTCTAAGCCAAAATAATAAGAAAACTAAAGCAAAACGCAGTGCTAGCAAAGGAGAACACTCACAGAACAATAAGAGTGACAACTAGAGTGTTCTAGGCAATGAATAACGGGGTGTGTCTCTCTCCAAAAGAAGTGTGTTGGGATCCAACCAACTTATTGCGGAAAAGAAAGCAAAAGAAAACTAAAAACAAAGATGCTCAACACATAGTGCATAAGGTAATAAAAATAAAGTGTCTTGAAAGAAGACCTAAGATTATTGATGAAGAAGGGGATGCCTTGGGCATCCCCATGCTTTGACGCTTGTACTTCTTGAATATTTCTTGGGGTGACACGGGTGGCATTCCCAAGCTTGAGATTGTGTCCATACTTCATCTCATCACATCATTCTCTCCCTTGAAAACTTATTTCATACAAAACTTCACACAATCTTCATTAGCAACATTAGTGTATTCAAAATAATAATCCTTTGGGTTCAGTTTCAAATCAAGTAAATCATGCATTAAAACATAATCTACTATAGCAATTTCTTTTAAAATCTCAGGTGATCCAAGAGAACTCATAAAGAAACCAATTAAGAGGCAAATGCAAATAATGGCAGACATCTGTCAAAACAGACCAGCAGGTAAAGACCGATTTTTTCGAAAATCTTCTGTTGTTCAAATCGAAAAGTGTGAAACTAACTAAAGTTGGGTAGGGCATAAGCACAAAAAATTACAGCTGAATCCGACGTACTGATATTTTTCACGATTTTTTACAGTGACGCACAGAAATCTGTTTTGGGACAGCAACTTCCCCATATCTTACTTCCCTCTCACTAGAGGTTATTCTTGGCACAAAAACCAAACAAAAAGGATAAGGAAAGGTTATTAGAGAGGCAATAACTTCCAAGACTCAACAAAACAAAAATAAACTGAAAGTAAAAATATAATGGGTTGTCTCTCAAAAGCTCTTTCTTTATAGCCATTAAGATAGTCATGATAATTTTGATGATGCTCACATAAGAAATATGAATTGAAGTAAAAGAGAGCATCAAGAAGAAAATATGAAACAAATTTAAGTCTAACCCACTTCTTATTAAAAATAATCTTGTAAAGAAACAAGTCAAGAAAGCACAAAGCAACAAGCATAGGAAACCAAAACAAGTGCAACTTCAAAATTTTCAACATAAAGAGGAAAACTTAATATTGTTGAGATACATAAAACCATGTTTCCCTCTCTCATAATAACTTTCAGTAGCATAGTGAATAAAATTAACAATATAAATATCACATAAAACATTCTTATCATGAGCTACATGCATAAAATAATTATTACTCTCCCAATAAGCATAGTCATTCTTATTAATCATAGTGGGAGCAAATTCAACAAAATAGCTATCATTATTATTCTCATCACCATAATCATCAAATATAGGAGGCATATGGTAATCATTATTAATTTTCTCCTCAATAGTAGGTGGACTAAAAATATCATATTCATTATTGTAAAAGTTTATAGATTGTATGTAAAGAAAGAGGACCGGGATCCATAGTTCACTAGAGGTGGCTCTCCTTAGATAGATAACATGCTGGGTGAACAAATTACAGCGGGGCAATTGACAAACACCGAGAAAGCAATACATTCATATACTAATCATCTTGACTCCTTTGAGACTTGATTGGGCATTACAACATTACACATAGACCGCCATCCAACTGCATCTATTACTAATAATCCACCTTCAGGTTATCATCCGAACCCCCTCCAGTATTAAGTTGCAAGCAACAGATTATTGCTTTACGAACTACGTGTAAAGTAAACAATACGATTGTTCTATGAACAAAGGATTGTTGTTTTCTCCCTAGTAGCAACAACACATCTAGTACCTTAGAGATTTCTGTCACTTCCCCAGATTACCAGAGGCATGAACCCACTATCGAGCATAAATACTAACTCTTGGAGTTGCTACCATCTACTTGGCCAAGATAGCTACTAACAACGGAAAGCATGCAAGATCACAAATAACAAAGACATGATAGAATCAATAATCAATCTGAAATAGCATCTCAATATCCATCTGATCCCCGCAAACACAACATGCAGAATTACAAATAGATGATCTTGATCATGAACGGAGCTCACAAGATCTAAACATGAAAGCACAAAGGAGGAGAACCAGCCATCTAGCTACTACATGGATCCGTAGTCCAAGGATGAACTACTCACGCATCACACCGGAGGCTTGCATGGTGATGAAGAAGGCCTCCAGGGTGAATTCCCCTCTCCGGCAGGGTGCCGGAAAGAGCTTCAGATCCCTCCCGATCTAGGGATGGAGATGACAGCGGCTACAGACTCTTTCGTGGATTTTTGATCGGGCACTTAGGGTTTTCGTCCCGAGGGCAATATATAGGCGGAAGGAGAGGCCGAGGGGGTGCCAGGAGCGGCCACACCACCCCCTGGCACGGGCCAGGCCTGGCTACATGGCCAGGTGGTGTGGTGGTCCCTTGGCCCCTCTTTGTCTCGTATTCTGGCACTTGATGACATCCGGAAAAATAGGCACTTTGGCTTTTGTCCCGTCCAATTATGAGAATATTCATTTTCTGACTTTCTTGGAACCAAAAACAGCAGAAAACAGGCAGCTGGCATTGTGGCTCTTGTTAATAGGTTAGTCCAAGAAATCATATGAAAAGTACTCCAAAGTTAGAACAAAACACAAGAAAGTGGATAAAACCAAGCATGGAACATCAAAAATTATAGATACATTTGTAATGTATCAACATCGTCAAGCTTAACTCATGCTCGTCCTCGAGTAGGTAAGTGATAAAAAGAAAGAATAATTTTTGAGGTGGCATGCACCATCAAAGACTTGATCAAAGTATTTGTAAAACATTCGAAGCTGGGATCATAGTACTTCAATCATAACATGAAAGACAAAGTTCTAGCAATAAGCAAAGAAACTATGATGCAACATAAAAAGGCACAAACAA
Organism: Avena sativa; assembly: GCA_916181665.1. NCBI lineage: Eukaryota > Viridiplantae > Streptophyta > Magnoliopsida > Poales > Poaceae > Avena > Avena sativa. Next base: position 600,730,576 of record OV702289.1, read on the forward strand.
AAGATTCATGAATAACATGCTTTGCAAGACGTTTGTTTGTTTCACATAAAGAAAACATAGCATAATAGCATTCAGCTTGTCCATCAATAGAGTAGCAAATATAAATGCATAGGACACCTTCAAAGTTCATAAGAGTGACTATATACAATAGTTTAAAACAAGCAATATCAAGTTATGCATCAATCAACTAGTCTTGGGACAATGCACATAGAACTAAGAATGACCACTATGCTCTCAAAGTAGGTGCATAAAGATAGAAGGTGGAGACTCAATATAATGGTGCAAGAAAGGCCTTTTGTCAAAGGAAGTAGGGAGTCAAGTCTCATAAAGAGCTTACAAAAATTATGGTACTTATAGCTTTCAGCTCTCATTGCCCCTATCATAAGCATCTTGAAGTGGTTAAGGTTAAAGTGACACAACTAAGAGGATATGCTTGACAAGTTATAAACCGAAATCTCATGCCCCTTACTTACGAAGACCGATCCTCATGCTACTCAACTTCAGTCATGAGTAAGCTCTTGTCATTGTAAGTACATGTGTATCATTAAGAACCGCCAACGGGGTACCCCTTGCACATGATACGGGAGCTTTCCCATAATCAAAATGACAAGGCAAGCATACAATGAGCATCTCATCGATCTTTTTATTTGCATAGGTTTTTATTGAGGATGATTCATAGAGTGCTCATTATGGTGATGCTGCAAGTTTCCACCATGATTAGGCATGGCGTAGGCTAGCGGCCCAGGCATTTCTCTAACACACATACAAACTCCATGATCTTACAAGTTCCACTTTATTTCACACCGCCGGGATCCGTAAGCAAAAGAACATGATATCAACAGGGTACAAAGTACAAGTGCAATGTTAAAAGCGTTCTCCATGGAACATGGTTCTGCTAATTTCAACTTATAAAGCGAATCATATACGCAACAAAGAAGGACCCAGTGGTTCAAGTTTATTAGAGGCAATAAAGTAAAGTGTGCCATCAAGTTCGTGAGAGCTTTAATCACTAGTTTTCTCATAACAAGTTTAATTTGGAAGGTAAACAAAAGCATGAATATACTTGTAATAGCATAAGCTAGTAGGTAGGTATGGTGGACTCTTTGGAATAACTTGGTTTAGGGAGTTGGATGCATGAGTGGAACTCATACTTTGTTGTGGAGGCTAGCAAAAGACTAGGAGCGACAAACTAAGAGAGCAATAATGGCCATAATCATGCAGAGCGACAAAACATCATTGATCAAAGCATAAAGTGATACTACAAGTTGAAAACTAAAGGATCATAAAGGCTATGGTGACTTTAGATAGTCATAACATGGTGTGAGCATGTGCCAAGTCAACCCAAATAAAGCATCAAAGGAGAATACCACTATACTATGCTTTAATATGCTAAAACAACGCATGATTCATCCAAGGCACATTAAGAAATCTCAATTGTTTATAAGAAGTCATGCTACAGAAAAGAATACTAAGCATAAATCCAAAACAATATCAAGCATGGCATGACAAAGCATAGGCCACAGTCAAAAACAAGCTCTTTTTACCACATAAGCATGAACTTTCCTACTCTTTTCCAAACCAAACCAAACTATTTGCAAACCAATGTATGAAAGACGGGGTCCAACAAATTTATTCAGAAAACTAAGCAAACAAAAGCAAACGAAAACCAAAACGAAAAAGAAGACGCTCCAAGAAAAACACAACTGTGCAGAAACAATAAAAATGAAGCGTTTGGAAGAAACCTGGGATTTTTATTGATGAAGAAGGGGATGCCTTGGGCATCCCCAAGCTTTGAAGCTTGTACTTCTTGGATATTTCTTGGGGTGACACGCGTGGCATCCCCAACCTTGAGCTTTATTCCATTCTTCATCTCATTACTCATTCCTTCCATACACCTAAAATTTTTCCTTCATACAAAACTTCACACAATCTTTATTAGCAACATTAGTGCACTTAAGATAAATAAGTCTTAAGGTTCAGTTCTAACACCAAATAAACTTCCATTAGAACACTATCTACTGTAGCACTTCCCTCAAAAAGCTCAATTCCCCAAAAGAAGTCAAAAAGGAACCAACAAGAAGCAAATGCAGAAAATGGCAGAAATCTGTCAAAACAGACCAGCAGGTAAAGACGAATTTTTTCGAAGACCTTCTGTTGCTCAAATCAAAAAGTGTTGAACTAGCGAAAGTTAGATAACAACCTGGGGCAGAAGCACAAAACATTACAGCTCAATCCCACATACAGAGCTCTCGCACGAATTTTTACGGTGAAGCACAAAAATCTGTTTCGGGACAGCAACTTTCCCAATCATTACTTCTCTCTCATTAGAGGTTACTCTTGGCACAAAAAGCAAATAAAAAGGATAAGGAGCGGTAACTTCCAAGACTCATCTACAACTTTTGGGTTATCTCCCAATAAGTACTTTTTTTAACGCCTTTAAGTTAGTCATAAGAAGCAAGAAAAAATCAAGTGTTCTCAAGTGAAGAAGCATTAAGACCAAATTTCTTGCCCTTACCTCTCTTAGTTTTATTCTTAACCTTGGGGAAAATATGATTGTTTGGTGGAGAGGAAAGGTGCATGGTCCCCTTTCCCACATCTATTATTGCTCCAAGGAGTTCTAATAGGGACCTTCCAAGTGTAATTTGTCCTTTTCCTGCACATTCAATAACAAGATAATCAATAGAAATCGTTTTCCCAAGGATCTTTGTAGACACTCCTTCAGCTATTCCAAGAGGTAATATGGTAGTATTATTAGCAAGAGATATTTCTTTTCCTCCTTTAGTGAGCCCCCAAGTATTCAGAGATTTATAAATATCTTTGGGCATAAGACAAAATTCAGACATGATATCACATCGAGCTTGAAAAGTTTTGGTGTTCATCTCAATGTTTACTGTAGGGAACCACTTTGATGGTTCAGAGTTTATTGGAACATAATTGTGATGCTCCCTAAGCGTGTTATAGCAATTTTCTAAGCTAGTAGTGCTAGCCTCAAGAGTGTTCAACCTAGCAAATATTTTTGCGAAAGAAATATCAGTTTGGCTAGGCATGTTGTAAGTGAGGATCAATTTCTTTATAGCATTAATAGCATCATCCTCATTACATTGGAGGAAATCTCCTCCCACAACAGCATCTAAAGCATATCTATAGCAAAGAGCAATCCCAAGGTAAAAACTTCTAAGGAACAAGCTTTGAGTCATTTTAGGCTTAGTTTTTTCATGTAGATCAGAGATTCTAGACCAAGCTTCCTTAAAACTTTCCTCAATTCCTTGTTTAAAAGTGAAAATCATTTCCTCGGGTGACATAGTGATTGGAGCAAGGCTAGACATAAAGGCAACTTAAGAAAGGAACTAATTTTTGTGTGTTTTTGAAATAAGAAAGCAAACTAGTAAAACTAATGTTTTTGTGTTTTTGAATAATAAAACAAGCAAACAAAGCAAAAAGAAACTAAAGAAAACAAAAACAACAAAGTAAATAGATTGGTTATGAGGGACTCCCCTTGTGAAGATGTCCTTGACTCCCCGGCAACGGCGCCAGAAAATCGCTTGGTGGCTCAATGCACGGCGCCTAGAAAAGTGCTGGTGCGTGGTTGATGTAGAGCTCGTTAGGAACCCCAAGAGGAAGGTATGATGAGCACAGCAGCAAGTTTCCCTCAATTATGAAACCAAGGTTTAATCGAACCAGTAGGAGCAAGGAAACACCCCAAAGGTGTTACTAGCTGAGCTTTGGCAGGGCGCACTACCGGTGCTAGTAGCAACGTGGAGACTTGCACAACACAACCACAGAACTTTGTCCCCAACTTGCGATGAGGTTGTCAATCTCACCGTGTTTTGCGGAAAACAAAGGATTAAACGTATCAAATGGAAAGAAGTAAAAGTTTGCAGAAAGTAAACACAAAGCAGTAAATAGTTTATAGATTATATGTAAAGAAAGAGGACCGGGATCCATAGTTCACTAGAGGTGGCTCTCCTTAGATAGATAACATGCTGGGTGACCAAATTACAGCGGGGCAATTGACAAACACCGAGAAAGCAATACATGCATATACTAATCATCTTGACTCCTTTGAGACTTGATTGGGCATTACAACATTACACAAGACCGCCATCCAACTGCATCTATGACTAATAATCCACCTTCAGGTTATCATCCGAACCCCCTCCAGTATTAAGTTGCAAGCAATAGATTATTGCTTTACGAACTGCGTGTAAAGTAAACAATACGATTGTTCTATGAACAAAGGATTGTTGTTTTCTCCCTAGTAGCAACAGCACATCTAGTACCTTAGAGATTTCTGTCACTTCCCCAGATTACCAGAGGCATGAACCCACTATCGAGCATAAATACTAACTCTTGGAGTTGCTAGCATCTACTTGTCCAAGATAGCTACTAACAACGGAAAGCATGCAATATCACAAATAACAAAGACATGATAGAATCAATAATCAATCTGAAATAGCATCTCAATATCCATCGGATCCCCACAAACACAACATGCAGAATTACAAATAGATGATCTTGATCATGAACGGAGCTCCCAAGATCTAAACATGAAAGCACAAAGGAGGAGAACCAACCATCTAGCTACTACGTGGATTCGTAGTCCAAGGATGAACTACTCACGCATCATACCGGAGGCTTGCATGGTGATGAAGAAGGCCTCCAGGGTGAATTCCCCTTTCCGGTAGTGTGTCGGGAAGAGCTTCAGATCCCTTCCGATCTAGGGATGGAGATGACGGCGGCTACAAACTCTTTCGTGGATTTTAGATCGGGCACTTAGGGTTTTCGTCCCGAGGGCAACATATAGGTGGAAGGAGAGGCCGAGGGGGTGTCGGGAGCGGCCACACCACCCCCTGGCGCGGGCCAGGCCTGGCCGCGTGGCCAGGTGGTGTGGTGGCCCCCTGGCCCCTCTCCGTCTCGTATTCTGGAACTTGATGACATCCAAAAAAATAGGCACTTTGGCTTTTGTCTCGTCCAATTCCGAGAATATTCATTTTCTGACTTTCCTGGAACCAAAAACAGCAGAAAACAGGAAGCTGGCATTGTGGCTCTTGTTAATAGGTTAGTCCAAGAAATCATATAAAAAGTACTCCAAAGTTGGAACAAAACACAAGAAAGTGGATAAAACCAAGCATGGAACATCAAAAATTATAGATACATTTGCAATGTATCACACCCCTAAATCTTAGCTACATGATCTGAATCGTGTCCATCCCCAAGAGCATCCTATGCAGCTAATGGACCAATTCCTAACAACTGTAACTGAAACTAGTTACTGTCAGTGAGCATGCATAGGCACATGGATAACAACCCTGTATAACTAAAACTAGTTACTGTCTCGATGGTACGGAGTTTGCCACGACCTAGCCAACGACCAAGAGATGCCCAAGATCTGACCGCGCCGCTTTCGGCGAGGGGCAGCTCACTGCACCGCCTACGGACGAAGGAGTCGCCATGGCGCATCTGAATAAATCAGTGTCGGGCGACCATGCTGATAGGCCAGACATAGTGACGCGTGTATTTAAGGAAAGGAGTGCCCTTCGGTCCTATCAACGCATGTATGCTTATATTCTGCCTTTTGGTTTCCTGCCTCCCTATTTCTGTTCTGCTTTTATGTTAGAACAAGTTTTTTTTCGTAGAAATGCATGCTGCTACTTCTTTTAGTTATATCGACTAGGGTATAAGGCTAACCTAGGAACAGTTTATAGGGCTAAGAAAATGTGGAGAGAAAGAGGAACAAACTGAATGGAGGTAGGTTCAAACAAATCACACCTCGTGGTTACCAAAATAAACGAATTTGTCACTGCTGACCCTGGCTTGGCCACACCTGCCAGCAGAAAAAAGAACCAAGCTCATTATTAACACTTAAAAAGTATTCCGGGAGTTAATTTTCACAATATAAAGATGGGCTTTGTTTATGAAGTTGGCTATATAGTTTCTATTGGCTCATGTATATACACTAAACCATGCTGCTTACATTTGCGAATTTGCAATGAGATAATATTGTGCAGGTCCATTCTTTTTTAACAAATAGTCAGATAATTGTCAGAGATTGATGTTGTACATAGGCTGACTTTTCTTTTTTCTTTTTTTACCATAGATTTATATGTTGTCGAGTTTTAGAAAAGAGGTCTTCCCCACATACACTCGCTTGTGTGGTTAAAGGACGACACTGAAGATCCTACGCCGGTTGTTATAAATTCTTACATATCAGCAGAAATACCTGACTTTATGGATGATCCACTTGCTCATGCACTCGTGGAAGAGTTTGTGGTTCATGGCCCTTGCAGTGATTACAATCCAAATTACCACCAAAAACACAATAATAGCCATGTATTCTTGCCTAGTTTGCACTTGCTCAAACTGCCAACTAAGAGAGTTTCATCTATATTGAAAATTTAAAACAGATTATGTTAAGCACCTTCTAATGTTTTAGGTGCCACAAAAATAGATTATGTTAAGCACCTTCTAATATTCATTGTGACTGGACTTGGATGGTTTGATTCCAGGTTCAGCACACAACAGATCCAATGCAAAGAAAAAGTAGCTTGTGTATGCTGCCAGTTTTCTATAGCAAGTTGTGTATGGCTGTGCTTGTGTATGCTGGCAGCAAAATGGCTGTGTTTGTGCCTATTTAGGCTTTTTTGCAGGTTTTTCTTTTTGAGTTGCCAATGTTTCGCTGGAATGTTGATTCATTTCCGTTGTGACGAATTTCTGGCACTCCTAGACATAGAAAATTAGCAAAGGTTATCCCGAAATTTTATGTGAATTTTTGTGCTTATTAGTTCCATTTATTTGTGTGTTTAGAAATGTCAGTGGAGCTGGGCCCTTCTAGCAAGAAACCCTTTTGGGAGCAGCAGGCAGAGATGGAAGCACAAGAGGACCCGAAATTTGTTCTGCGGGACGATGAGATGGAGGCGGACGAGGATACCTCGTCGAGCGATGAGGAGATGGGGGCGCTGATGGCGACACCACTACCACTGATGGTGGCAGTGAAGCTACTACGGACGGTGGTAGCACATTGAAGAAGGCCCGGAAGGATCGGACCCCGATCGTGGTCGATATCAAAAGGCCCATCATCACAAGCCTGAGCACTAAAGGTGCACCTTTAGAGCCGGAAGAGTTTATCATGGATTACTCAAACCAGCTCGCGGCAATCCTCAGGAACACTGTCATGATCAACACGGAGAACCTGAAGGCCGAAGAGAAAAGGGGTTTTCTTATCCAGCTCTTCTGGAAGCTGCACGCGAGATACGCATTCCCGGGTGATGAGGAACACAAGTACAATAATGACAATCTCAAAGGGAATCCGGTGAATAAGTACACCCTTAGGAAGATGCCAAGGCCTTGTCAAATTGGAAGGTACGGGTGAAGAAGCTGATTTTCGAGGATAAGCTAAGTTATTCGGAGGTTGTCAAGAAGGAGCCTCTGGTCACGGAAGAAGACTTCAAGGTGTTCAAGGCTAGATGTGAATCCGCCCTAGGCAAGGCCAAGAGTCTGTACTTCAAGGAGTTGTACGAGAAGAACAATGGTACCCACCATCTCGGCTCCCGGCGGTTATAGAGCTGCGATTCCCAAATGGGAGAAGGAGGACGCCGACGCTCGTGCAAAGGGGTTGACACCTCCCTTTGACGACATAAAAGAGAAGCAGGCAAAGCACTTTGTCAGGGCCTGGTTTGCCAAGCCGAAAGGGAGTTCTGAGTATTCCTCGGAGCCCGTCGGCCCTTTCACTATGAAGGTGACGAACTTCATGAGAGAATATGTAAGTAGTTTGCATGCAAGTCGATTACTTGCATTCATGATTAATCAATGAAGTCCAGTTTTCTGATCAAATGCTTCGTGTTCCTTGTGCGCAGGACGAGGAGTGTAGGAGCTCCTCATCCCAGGGGTCGGCGCCTATCGCCAAGTGGGACACCACTTTTAACAGGGTGCTGAACCGGACCAAGAATGTCGAGCCCATGGCGGCCCCGTCATTGGCTGGTCGTGTGGTTAGCTTTGGCGGAATAACATGGTCTGAGTACTATGGCACCCCGGAGCGGAAGGGCAGGAAGGCCGAAAGCGCCGAGGTAAGACACCTAAGGGAACATCTGGAAGACTTTCCCAATATAGTCCAAGATGCCATGAACCAGGCTATGTCGGCTGCCGAGACAAAGTTCCAAGAACAAGTTCATACACAAGTCCAGGCACAAGTCCAGTCACAAGTGAATGATAAGCTCAACACCATCCTTCCCGCCTACATGGAAAAGTACAACAAGTGGTAGAAGGATGGTAAACGAGGGCCGCCACCAGTTCCCAACCTCGACAGCGCCCAATCAGACAACATGTCCAGGCCGGAGGCGCTGGTGACTCCTCCAGCGGGGCCGGTGGTGGTGGAGACTCCTCCAGCTCCGGAGCTTAACTTGCCCGCTGCGGCGAAGGCGCCGGCCCGCACCACCATGCCATTAGGCATCCACTCCGCCACTTGCGTGCTCAAGCCTCAAGGTAACTAACTAATTAAAGCGAGAGTTGGGAGGCTTAGCCACACCAATGACTTGATCTCTGTTTTACTGACGCCTGGCCGACATGTCTTTCGCGGGGAGACACTCCTTGCACTCTAATGCACTGGGTGGGCAACCAGTTGAAGGATGTTTCCAAGGGTAGTATTATTCAACCGGAGAACCACAAAATTCACAATGTAATGCCACCCGACATGATGAGGGTTAGATACAGTATGGTGCTTCTGGGCTACGAGCAAGCGGAACCTCCCTCTCAACCTCAAGGATGGAATGAGGAGGAGACATCGACGGTCCTCCATACCGGCTTCGGCTACTTGTACCTATGGATGAAGAGCCAGATCCGTTTGGGGACGGAGGACCAGCTCAACGTCATCCCAGAGGTAACACATCCAGCACATGATGAAGACTTCGAGATGGCAGACTTGGACAACATGGCACGGGATCCCTATGATGATGATGGAGAAATTGGCCCAAACTTTGGCTACTAGTTCGTTAACACAAGGTTTTTTGATTGGTATGAGCGGGCACCATCAGGCACACATCAAGTTGCCGATACCCAACCAGCACCGACGAAACCCCCTTGCCAGGTGCGTCTCTCCCCAACTAGTCAGGAGACATCGCCACCCGCCCCTTCACCGAGCCTCTGAGGCTAGCAGTTCCTTTGATCAGCCCTAGCACCCTCCATATGGCGATCGGTGAGGTGAACGCAGTGGTCGACGCTGCAAAGGGACCAAAGAAGGGTCGCAAAAGGAAGCCTAAGGGTGACCGGGACAAGGATCCAAATCTTGTTCTCCGGGCTCAGGATGGCCCTGCGGGGCAAGCCAGGAATCAGCAACACGTGGCAGGTGCACCGATGATGTGTAACTCGTTGCTCGAGGTCGCAGGCTCTCAAATGCGCAATCTTCATTATAGCTGTCTCACAATTGAGGAGCACCGCATTCGCGAGAACGATCAGTCGTACCTTGTTTTCAAGGCTAAGGTGCCTTCTATGCCGTGCTTCGTCAGTGTACCCCTAGAGATATCTTCTACCTGTGGCATACTGACATCTTCGACATGTTGAATAGATTCCGGCTGCACAATACCCTGGTCCGGCTATTCTCCCTCAATATGGCCATGCGGATCACCAGAGACAAGATCTCGGGCATCCATATAGTGGATCCCTACTTCATGCATGACGTCATCTTGAAAGATGCTGAGGACATAGCGCTGGCGACCGACTACCTCTCAACCTTCCTGCAAACATACTCGGACAAGGATGTGATTCTCCTTCCCTACCATCCCATCACGGAGGATGATTGGACAGGCTGCATGCTCATATGCTTGAATTTGAAACACTTAACAGCCGTGTACCTCGACTAAAACAGTGCGATCCCGAAAAACTACACCAATTCTTGATGGTTCTCTTACCGGCCACGTCGCAGCGGGAGGCGTCAAACCGGCAACACCACATGTGAAGTTTGGCGGGCACGTGTTCCTCCACAGCACCAAGTTCGCCTGCATCAAGCAGCCGTCTGGCAGCCGGAAGGATGCCTTCTACGCCATTTACCACATGAAGGCGTTCTTCAATGAAATGGAGAGCAAAACGCTGCCATCTGACCTCGTGAAGTGGGCTAAAAGGTTTGCGATAATACATGATCGCAACCTCAGGCAACACTTCTTCAACATCCAGGAGGAGATCGCGACAATCGTGCACCAGGGAGTCATGAAATCTGGGGGCACCTTCTACGGCGGCCATACACCGCCCAACATGGAGATAGACAAACGCTTAGTGCAGCAGGGTGACCGCAGGACGTTCATGCAGATGGCGAAAACTCGGTCGGGCTTCAGCAATGCCCCCCCAAAGCCGACTCAACATCCGAAGAAGTCTTGATGATTGCATTGCCTGGGTAGCTAGCTTTTAGTTCCGAACTCGTGTTTGTAACCTCTTATCACTATGTTAAACTGTTTCATCAACCATTGAACTTGATTGTGAGCGACAATAGCTAGATATTTGTGTTATGAACTATTTTAAGTGCTTGTTGCTTTTCATTCGTTATTGCCGCCCTACTTCTGGTGTTTTGCTTTCTTTGTCTTTCTTCGAAATGCCGATGATTAAAACGTGTTGTGGCGTCATGTGTGTGACCATGTCATTGCTGGATCTGGTGTGCCAAGTAGACTAGAGGTTTGTGCATATACTCTACTTGCCGCACCAGATCCATTAGCAGCATTGTCATTTTCCGTGCCCAACCTAAGTATGAGGCAAGTAGACTTGTAACAATGTTGCCCAAGTTAATACTATTTCATCTCGTAGCCCCAAAGTCGAAAGAGGACAAATATTTTCGAGGTTCATATACATAATACATAATATGTTGAGTGGTAAGCCAAGGAAAGGATTCTGGGTCCATGTTTCAATGACTCCTTGCGACACACCAAACTCGAAATGAGTCGTTGCCATGGAGACTGAATCCTTTCTTTGGTTTACCGCTCGACATATCCTTCCCATGCTATATGAATCGTGGAAGTATTTCTTTTCTTTTGTCTTTGGCGATACAAATAGATTAGATAGCGTGAATTAAATGAAATGGTGAAGTATTTAGTTTCAAATATCTCATTGTAGCCCCAAAGTCGAAAGGAAAGACATTACTTCACTATTCGTATAGCATTGGCGACATTGTTATATGAATCGTGGAATGATTTGTTTCCTTTCGTCTTTGTCGATACAATGAAATGATAATCTATTTCATCTCGTAGCCCCAAAGTCGAAAGAGGACAAATATTTTTGAGATTCATATACATAAGACATAATATGTTCAGTGGCAAGCCAAGGAAAGGGTTCTGGGTCCATGGCAAAGACTCCTTTAGACACACTAAACTCGAAATGAGTCGTTGCCGTGGAGACCGAATCCTTTCCTTGCTTTGCCACTGGACATATCATGCCTATGCTATATTAATCATGGAAGTATTTCTCTTATTTTGTCTTTGGCGATACGAATAGTATGAGGCACGAATCCAAGTCATTCTTGCTTTGCTTTTTTTGGTCTTTCTTTGAAATGTCGATGATTAGAACATGTTGTGGCGTCATGTGTATGACTATGCCACTGTTTGATCTCGTGTGCCAAGTAGACTAGTAATTTGGGCATATACTCTAACTTGCCGCACGAGATCCAACAACGAGCATTGTTATTTCCATGCCCAAAATAAGTATGAGGCACTAATGCAAGTCATTCTTGGTTTGATTTTTTTTGTCTTTCTTCGAAATGCTGATTATTAGAACGTGATTTCTTACATCTTGTTGCACCCACATATATACGCATGATCTTATCTTGTGAACTGCTATTGCTTTCCACTGACATAGATAATATCATCTATATTGTGTACAGGAGATGGCGAAGAAGTGCTATGTCGTGTATGTCGGCAAGGTTCTAGGTGTCTACGAGGAGTGGGAAGACTGCCAGAAGCAAGTGAACAAATTCTTGGGCAACAACTACAAAGGCTACAAGACAAGAGAGGTGGCGGAAGAGAAGTGGAGGTGGCACGTGAGGAAGAAGTGGAGGAACTTCCTCATGATCACAACCTTGTTGCTCTTCATGGTAGGTTATGTGCTCTACTTCATCTAGATAGAGCTCTGTCATAGGAGTTGTAATGTGATTGTGAACTTGTACTCGGAGGTGTGAACTTGTGGCACAAACACTTTGTGTTTTGTGAAAACTTGGCACTTGTTGATGTATGAACTCGTATGCCACGATTGATGTGTAATGTACTTGTATTCATGCTGGTTCTATTATGCTTTGGCCAATTGCAAGTTTATGGAAAATTCTGTGTTGTTTATACTATATTTTGGACTATATTGTATATTGGAATACCTATAAACTGTTATTTGAAAATTGCTGTAAAACTTGAATTTCGAAAATATATCTGAGGCGCATATGTGAAGTATAGGAGGCCCATATAGGGTACTATAGGAGGCGCACTTTACAACATATGCGAGGCGCATATCATATGCGCCTCCTATACTTCATATACGCGAGCGTATATGAAGTATAGGAGGCGCAATACTATAGGCGCATACGATATGCACCTTGCATAACAAATACTAGAGGCGCATACCATATGCGCCTCAGATAGTGTTTCTGCTGCGCCTCGGGTAGGGTTTTCCCTAGTAGTGAAACATGCATAAGAAATTCAAAAAATGGTTCAAACAAGGTAAATCCTTCGGGTGGTGTCATATTATGTGACATAGTTGCAAGGAAAAACACCAAAGTTGGTATATTCATTGTATCTTGAAAAAACCTTCACAGAAATGCCCTATCTTGTTCGAGGTTTCATGGCTTTTAGATCAAACGACCAATGTTATGGCCAGAATCGTGGTAGAGTTTGTGATAATGTGCCCATATTATGCATGCATGTGCATTTTGGGATGGCCAACAATGTTGCAGCAGGAAGTTTTCCTTTTCGTCGCACAGAAAATATATTTTCCATTTTCTGAAGGCCAAAAACGGGGCGTTTTATGAAGCAACCAGCAAAGTTCTAATTCAAAATGGTACAACCCTACTTTTCGAAAATACTAGACCAGCTCACATAGATAATGTCCCAAGTGGGGTATCTGAAACCTTTCCGTCCACCCTGGTAAAAAAGAGAAATTCCTGCTGAATAGGCACGGAGTGGGTCCGATTTGAACTACATGTACATTATATAATGGACATGATTTTTTGCAAAAATCTTTTTTAGGCTCACAATATTCTATTTTATCATATATCCATAGAAATTTTAGTGAGGCTCATCCCCTAGGTAAGAACCTTCATGCCCACCGTTTTGACCAAAGTTTGAAATGGGCATAAGAAATTCAAAAACAGTTCAAACAAGGTAAATCCTTCACGTGGTATCATATTATGTGACATAGTTGCCAGTAAAGATACCAAAGTTGGTATATTGATTGCATCTTGAAAAAATCTTCACAGAAATGACCTATCTTGTTCGAGGTTTCATGGCTTTCAGGTCAAACGACCAATGTTATGACCAGAATCATGACATATTTTGTGACAATATGCCCATAATATGCATGCATGTGCATCTTGGGATGGTCAACAATGTTGCAGGAGGAAGTTTTCTTTTTCGTCGCATAGAAAATGCATTTTCTATTTTCTAAATGCCAAAAACGGGGAATTTTATAAAGTAACCACCAAAATTCTAATTCAAAATGGTACAACCTTATTTTTAAAATTACTAGACCACCTCACATGGATAATTTCCCAAGTGGGGTATCTGAATCCTTTCCGTCCATCCCTGGTGAAAAAGACAAATTCCTGTCGAATCGGTAGGAAGTGGGTCCGATTTGAACTACAAGTACATTATATAATGCTCATGATTTTTTTGCAAAAGTTATTTTTGGGCCCACAATATGCTGTTTTTCATAGATCCACTAAAATTTTAGCGAGGCTCATCCCCTAGGTAAGAACCTTCGTGCCTGCCGTTTTGACCAAAGTTGGAAACGGGCATTAGAAATTCAAAAACGGTTCAAACAAGGTAAATCCTTCGTGTGAAGTCATATCATGTGACATAGTTTCAAGGAAAAATACCAAAGTTGGTATATTGATTGCATCTTGAAAAAACCTTCACAGAAATAACCTATCTTGTTGGAGGTTTCATGGCTTCCAGGTTAAACGACCAATGTTATGGCCAGAATCACAACAGAGTTTGTGATAATGTGCCCATATTATGCATGTATGTGCATCTTGGGATGACCACCAATGTTGCAGGAGGATGTTTTCCTTTTCGTCGCGCATAAAATGCATTTTTCACTATCTGAATACCAAAAACGGGGCGTTTTGTGAAGCAACCACCAATGTTCTAATTTAAAATGGTACAACCCTATTTAAAAAAAATACTTGACCACCTCACATGGATAATATCCCAAGTGGGATATCTTAATCCTTTCCGTCAACCCCTGGTGAAAAAGAAAAATTCCTATCGAATAGGCACGAAGTGGGTCCGATTTTACACCTATTAAGGTTTTATATGGAAAATATGTTCTTGTATTTTTCCTAGAAAATAAAAGTGTTTCATAATGTTCTAAACATATTCTCTAAAATTTTAAAAGTTCTATGAATTTTTTTACTCAATTTAGAGTTATAAATAAAAAAATACAAAAGAATTTAGAAAAATATAAAGAGAAAAATAGCGGGAGGCGACCGGCCAGGCAAACCCACCAGCTAGACGGCTAGCACAGCAAACTGTGCGCGCTGGAACACCACTGTCGGCCCAAGGCCAGCCCAGGAGCAGGACGAGTAGCCTCAAGTCGAGGACGCCTCCTCCCGATGCCCAAGCCCACTAGCCGACAAACACAATCATACTTATACAACGCGCGTGCTCATATTTCAATGAAGGAAGTTGCGATGTAGTGGTTAGAAGCATAGAGTGTGCAGTAGAGGGCACGGGTTCGAGTCCCTCCTCCATGCTGGTAGCTTATTTTTTGGGTTTAATACCCGTCGAGCAGGGCCTGCATGGGTCCCGCGCGTCAACATGGCCACATGGACAGAAATTGACATGTAGATATAATACGTAAGCAAAAAATTGATATGTGGATATAATACGCATGCAGAATTCTGACACGTGGACATGACAGATAGTTGAAAAAATTAACACATGGACAGAAATTGACACGTGGATATAATACGTAGGCAAAAATTGACATGTGGACATGACACGTAGGTGAAATTGGTTAGTTGGCAGTATGAGCATTTCAACTAATCATGTATTAGTAGTAAAGACCATTTAAATTGGTCATAGTGGCCTAATTTTAAGGTCATATACCAGTGTTGTCTATGTTATGACATATTGGTGTAATCAAGTTATGACCTTCCTGATACAAAAGGTTATTATTTTTCAAGGTTTGGATCCTCACAAATGTCCTAGGACCATTTGGTTTAAAATGGTCATAGATCTATGACAGAAAAATCCATGGTCAATATGAAAAGGTCACTAGTTGATATATTTCTTGTAGTGTCTCCCAAAAAGGTTTTGGGAATTAACATTATACTCGCGATTCACCCTTATAGGCTATAGTAGCTTGATCATGAAAATTGTCATGATAAGGATGAATAGAAGATGTAGGTAAAATGTTTACTACACTAAATGATTACTAAAGAATGGATTTTGAAAGAATGTCAAACATTTGATGATGGTGATCTACTTCAAAAGTGCAAGTCCAAGATATTAGTATTTGACTAACAAGCTTTGGGACTAAGTGACATGTGTATGGCACCACTATTGATGTTGATAGATTATTTTAAAAGGAAAAGAAAATGCTGAAAGAGAATCTATAAAATATTTGGTAGAAAAAGAAAAGACTAGAAATGTATAGTTTAGGTATATATAAGATATACATGTTATGTCTATATTATTTGCTTGTCAAACAATGTGGTTCTTGGGTATTGGATACCTAATTTATTGGTGCGAAATGTCATACAGAACAACACAATTTATGAACTACAATTGCCTAAGTAACTAGCAAAAGAATATGTGATGGTGTTCATCAAAACAAATAAAGTATTATTGTATTTCTCATTGACATCAAAGCTTGCCTTCAAGATTTGTTTTAATAATTGTTATTTTGTTCTAGTATTATGAGAACAATGGTTGTTTAAATAATTACCGTATTCCATAGAAGATGGATGAACTTTTACAACTCTAGTTGGAGAAATCACGTCCATAAAAACTAATGCTAAAATGTCGCAAGAGAAATAATTGAAAGATCACTTACGAAGTGACATCACCATTTAAATTATATTGGAAAGAAAACATGATGGATTTTTGGAGTCTTTGATTTTGATCAATTGACGCTTGTGAGACTTCCTAGAGATAATTGAAACTTCGTTCACAGGCCAAATAGGAACGGATGACTAACTTATTGGACATTTTGCATATTGATCTATATAGTCCATTATTTGTAGCCATGAGAGGTAGATCTTTCAACTTCATATACTTTCTCCGGGAATTTGAGTGAATATATGTGTATATTTACTAAATAAAGGAGAAGTACGAAATATTTGAAAAATATTCAAAGACTTACAAGATGAATTGGAAAATCATTGTAACAAGAAAATTAAGAATTTATGATTCGATCATAAAGGAAGATATTTGAGTTACATGTTTTGCAAAACACCTAAGATTTGAGAAATTGTTCCATGTATTTGTGTTTCCCGATAAACCATAGGAGTATGAAATGTTCAAGAGATGAAATCAAACCTTGTTTGACATGGTAAGATCAAATGTGTCATTTATAAAAATGCCATTATGTTTTAAGAATTAAATCTTTAGAGACTACCGCTTTTACACTGAAAAGGGCACCATCGTGATCCATTCAAATGATACCATATGAGTTATGGCTTGGGATAAAATCTAAGTTGTCTTTCTTAATTTTTGGTATGCTAGACATAAATAAAATGTTTACAACCAAAGTCGGATAAGCATGTCTTTGAAGGTTATCCCAAAGAAACTTTTGGGTATTCCTCCATAATACCAAAGACAAAAGTGTTTTGTCGCTTAGAACCTCAAGTTTTTTGAGAAGGAATTTTTCGCAAAAGTTAAGTGGGAGGACAATAGAACTTTAATTAGGTTGATGAACCTAAGAAACATGTTCTAAGTAGCGCAGTGCTGGAAAGTGTCCCGGAGGTGGCCACAATGCTCATGGATCCCGTGATTACAAACGTTGTGATCTCGGAGATTATAGTTCCTGTTTGAACCGTATGAGTCGGGTAACAATCAAATAGTGAGATTTGATAAATAAGTTGTTATTTTTTACAATGATGAACTGACTACATGCAAAGAAGCGATGACGGGCCCTGACTCCATCAAGTGACTAGAAGTTATAAAATCCGTGATAGTTTTCATACACGAGAAATCAAGTTTTTGAACTTGGAAGACCCTCCAAAAAGGCATGAAGCCTATCGGTCATAGTGATATTTGGATCTATAAAGAAATAGACATGGATATTTCACATATATGAAATAGTCGACATGTCAGAAAATAATTTTCACAATGTTCAAGGAGTTGACTACGACAAGATTTGATCTTTCATAGTGATATTTAGTCTGGACGGATTAATGTAGCAACCACTACATATGTCAGTTTTGGTATATGGTAGTTGAATAAACAAAACAAAGTTCTTCTAATAGAGTGGTTACCTAGGAAGTGTATAAGACATTGTCTGAAGGGTTTTGTTAATTCAAAGGATGCTAAAAGGCCATGCAAACTTCAATGGTTGAAATAATCATAGCGGAGTTGGAATCTTCACCGTGATGAAACCGTTAAAAGAGTTTAATTTCATAGGAAACGATGAAGATGCTTGCATTTACAAGAAATTAAGTGGGAGCACTGAGACATATTTCTAATACATTATGTAGAGGATATGTTGTTGATTGGAAATGATGTATATTTTATTGACATATGTTAAGAATTTCATTAAAATTGGATTTCAATGAAAGACTTGGAAAAAACCAGAATATTAGACATCAATGTCTATATGGATAGATTGTGGCACTAATATGGTTGTGCTAGACGTACATATATGAGATATTGACTGAGTTTAATATAGAAACAAAAATAAAGGTTCTTGCTGCATGGAAAGGATTGAATAAAGATTCAAGTGTATCGACACTTGGTGAGTAAAAACAAGATTCAAGTGTTTTGACACTTGGTGAGTAAAATCACATGAATATTTTGACCAATCATATGTACCATGATATGTACAAATCCAGATATGTCTAATGCTTTAAATGTTATGAGCATATACCAGGATGACTCATAAGATGATCATTGGATGATAATAATGATATTCTTATTATGTTTCGAAGAACTAAGAATATATTTATGTAGAGGTGACAAATAGTTACAAATAGTTCATTGTAAAGTGTTACATTGATACTAGTTTTGTCAAAAGATACAAATTTATCTCAATTTAACTATGGGTGGCACAATGTAATGGAAAGGAGGTTCCATGATGGATTTGGATGAGTTCCAAATTTAAGACATTGTGATAGATACTACAAGAAAAGGCGAAGTATATGACTACTATAGTAGCAGCAAAGGAGGGCATTTGTGTTAAGTAGTTTGTTATCAAACTAGGTGTGGTTCATAGTGGGCTAGTACTATTAAGATATATTTTACGACAATAATATCAACATGTTTTAATCCAAAGGAACTAAATGTCTCACCAAAGGAGTAAATTTATACAATACCATCTCATTTGAGAATGAGTGATGCGTAGAGACACAAAGACATTCAAATACACATGGACCTGAAAATGTTAGATCCAAAGATTATGTTTACCACTAGCAAACGTGTATATACAACACTACAAAGCCATAGGTGTTGAATGCGCAAGTTTTTCAAACTAGATTATTGACTATAGTGCAAGTGGGAGACTGAAGGGAATATGCCCAAGAGGCAATAATAAAGTGGTTATTATCTTACTCCAAGTTTATGTTAAAAGTTTTTTTCTCATGCTATAATTGTGTTAATTGGAAACATTAATACAGGTGTATTTAATAAATAGATAAAGAGTTCCTAGTTATGCCTCTCATATAAACTATCTCGTTGATTAACAAGATGATCAAGGTTTCCTGATCATGGACATTGAGTGTTGTTAATAACAAGGTCACAACATTGGTGGAATGTTTTGATGAACATTCATCCGAAATATAGTAAGACGATCAAATTCATTATGTTTACATTGTTATAACATCATGCGAAGTAACTTTAGTCCTTAAACCATGAGATAATGCCAATCACTACCATCAGAAGAGTAACTTGATAACATCAGACGTCACACCATAACAGGGTGATAATAAAGGTGGGTTCAGATACTCTGAAAGTGTGATGTAGAGACTCATGGATCAAGAGTAGGATTTTTCCATCCCGATGATGGAGAGATATACTCTGGGCCCTCTTGGTGATATCACATTTACATAGCTTGCAAGCAAGTGATAAGATCACTAGAATGTTATATCACGGGAACAAGAAGAGAGTACTTGTCGGTAATGAGATCAAACTAGGTGTGCGGATACCGATGATTGAATCTTGGACATGCAATATATCACGAGACAAAGGGATTTTGTTACAACATTAAAGGTTCTCATGATCAATAGAGTCATCGTTGAATGTATGGGAGTCAGTACGGATCTCTAGGTCCCCTTGCTGATTATTGATCGAAGAGGGGTCTCCATCATGTCTGCATTATTTGTGAACCTTAGGGTGACACACTTAAGGGATACCGACACCAAATGGAGTAGATATAATATGAGAGAAAGGATTTGAAAGCGCTAGGATTATTTCGATGGACACTGGAATTGTTTTGGGCCAAATTGCTGAAATTGGTTTTGCATGTGATATGGAAATATTGCAAGGGGTTTTATGTGAATGGTTTTTAGTTAAATTAATTAACCAAATTCTGAATAAAATAAGTAAAATAGTTTCATTAAATGAGATATGTCATTAATTTTGGTGGAAAATTATTGCATATGAGTGGACATGTGAGTGGAAATGGATTTATGTGAGTGGAGCATCCACCACATGACTAAAGGAGAGGTGGGGGCACCCACTTTGGCTGCCGGCCATGGCATGGGGCTGCCCCTCCCACTATAAAAGGACACCTCCTCCTCCTCTCACTTCATACATCCTCGTGAAGGATCTCTCTCCCCCTCTAGCAAATATCCCTCATGGCTTTGGATTAGCGAAGTATATATTCTCAGTGGCATTCTCTAGAAAGGTTATACTACTTCCGCTGCTTTGCTGGAGTGAGGACTCGGAGGTGGTTGGGGTATCGGACGTGTGTGCAATCACGGATGCACTGCTGCTTTGTGGTGCTGGACTTCATCACGATCTTGAGATCGGCAAGTGAACGACTGCATCATCCACGAAATCAGATTTTGTTAACAAAGTTTTTAGGTCTTCGAGGGTAAGGTATGTATAGATGTATATCCACCCATTGATTGTATCTAGGTAGATAGATCTTAGTACTTAGTTGTTCATATCGTAGGATTTTTTGTTTTCTATGTTGCGAACCCAACACTCATGTGTTGTGTCCCCCATAAACAGTCGATGCTGGGAGTCACAGATCACGCAGTCAGTTCCTCGTCACCACAAAGAGTCAAATCACCATCACTTCCCTCATGTTCCTGCTTTCCTGACATTCTCTGCATCTGACTTTACCATGGATCGTCGAATACATGACAAATGATGGTAACAGAAAACAGATCTTTGTAATGCTCCTGCTTAAACAAAATGGCCAGAAAAACATGGGTACGCATGATCAAATACCTTCTAATCCACCAATCTCCAGGCCTGATACACCCATGGGAGTTCGCTAGCGGAGCCTTCCGAAACCTGCCTCTCCAGGCCAGATCAACAAGGGCAGGCAACAAGCAGATCTTCGTCTTTGCATGGAAGGAACCCTAGAACCGCCCCTTTATTGCATAGAATAGCAGCCCCATCACTATCGCCTGCCCCTCCGGTGGAAGAGGAGACAAGCCTACAAGAACCACGTGCCCTGCCAGTCTTCCGTCCCAAGTGAGAAGCATCGCGCCACCTTCCCATGCACCCCTGAGCAACTAGACACCCGCGACGATGTCCCATCAAGGCGGGAGCCTAGACCTACGACTGTAGCCGCTAAACCATGCACCATTGCCCGAAGGAGAATCTGCTGCTGCTGCACAACCCGGGTGCCAGCCCAGCCACCACAAGTAGATGACCTCCACCATCAGATCTCATGCCGAACAGACAACCTCCACCACCACATGACCAAGAGAGCTGATGACTGCAAGAGCACAAATAAATTGTAGCTAGTTTTTAAATAAGAGTGTCGAACCCATAGAGAGCTACTTACTTAAGGTCTTTATGCCCCTCATCACTATCTACCAAAGGGTACTTGTAAGCTGCCTTTGATTTCAAGTAAAGTGTGTTTCAAGGATTTTGTGTTTGTGTGCAAGAAAGTAATAGAAGCAAGTAAAGTAAATAAGTAATGAAAGCACTAGGAAACGGTGTTGGAACTCAATAAGGCTAAAACGTTCTCGGGGATGTAGAATACACCACTAGCATATGACAATTACTCATGATTAGGATAATCTATTTCTTTCGTCATGATATGTGTAGAGATAGCTCCATAATAATATGTTCATTACAAAACTCTTGAGTAGTCGCTTCTTGAATTAGGTATTGTGGTCACCTCTAAATAACCATTGTGATGTCTGAGAGCAATCACTCGTATAGACCACCACAATTAATGGTTTACCCATGAATATCGTAATAAGCTTAGTTGATCTCACTTAATTCCCCCTTGGACTGTGTAGGTTATAAGATAATGCTTGTAGTCACCAAGTAACACTGGACATACTCCCGTACATGTCCCAGAGGTATCTCCCTCTCTTTAGTCCCAAAGGCAAATGTTATGTGGTCAATTCCACGTACCATATAAAGAGAGAGATTTAACACAATATCATGGATCAATGGACCATGGACCAAAGTAATAGATCATCTTTAT
Organism: Avena sativa; assembly: GCA_916181665.1. NCBI lineage: Eukaryota > Viridiplantae > Streptophyta > Magnoliopsida > Poales > Poaceae > Avena > Avena sativa. Next base: position 600,752,581 of record OV702289.1, read on the forward strand.
TTCACTTCATAATAATGCTATGGTTTCTCTATCTCCCCAAGAACAAAGGAAAATACTCACAGATGGAAGCAATCAACAACATCACATATTCATATGGATGGATAAAAGTGTAAGGATAAATCTAGTGTAAACCACAATTGTATTTGAAATTACAACAAGATCTAATGTATGGACAAGGGGAATGGTAATGGTGATGGAGATGCAGCAGTTGATGATGAAGAAGATAATGTGATATCCTTCAATGATTCGTGAAGCAGCAAGGATTCACCCTTCTCATAGTTCCTCCTCCAGATCCCTCTCTGGCTTGGTGTTTCGAGGCTAGAAGTTTCTGTGAATGTTGGATCTAAGATCCGTCTTCGTGTGGTGAGAGTGTTTGACGAGGCAGATGCATTGACAGGTGGTACGGGCGGACGGTACGGGCAAGCTCCGCCCGTACCACATGTCATTAAACCCTCTGTAGCCTTTCTTTGCATCCTCTCTTCTCCCAGGTGCGTGTAAAAATCATTTATCACTTAGAAATATCATATTACTGCATAACATGACTATCCCAATTGATATATTCATAAAAGACTTAATAATTCGGGATCCCGTTGGAACAAGGACAAAAGGTGCGCATGCGCAGTAAAATACGAAAAATCCTACTCTACTTGTGCAAAAACATAAGGTAAATATGCTTTAAAAATGGACTCATTAGGTGCCTCCTAGGCCACTGCGTGCAATCGAACCACCAGTGTCATCCCCAGCCATGACCAATGAACTACTGCCATGATCTGCTCTCCCTAGATCCTTCAGCATGGCGCCCTCCGCCACCGCGACCAGCGCTGGTGGTAGCGGCAGAGAGGAAGGCCACCGTGGATGGCTCTGGCGGCGCTAGGGTTAGCACCCGGTGTTACCCGTGGGCGACGACACGGGAGGGAGGGCTCAATCAGAGAGAAAGATAATGAATGAGCGAAAACATGTGTAGCGATGGCACATTCACCACCTATAGAGGTGGATCCAGAGGAATAGGAGGAAACAGATGAATCGGAGGAACCGGAGCTAACCGCAAAGGCCGTCCTTGATATGATGTCCTCGGCAAAGAAACCTCTTTACCCGGGTGCAGAAATCTCTCAGCTGGATGTTGTCTTGCAACTACTAGCAGATAAGGCCAAACACAGTTCGACCCGATCATGCTTTGAAGGAAATTTAAAAATATGGGTAACATGCTCCCTTAAGGATGTCGATCGCCTCGAAAGATGTATGAGTAAAAAATCATGAAAGCGCTCTGCATGGATTATGAGAATATACATTGTTGTCCTAAGGGCTATCTTTTGTTCTGGAATGAGTTTGTGGAACACATGCACTATAGCAAGTGCGGGGCCTCTAGGTATGTTGAGGTGAAGGGTGTTGATGGTAAGATGGAGCGAACGAAAGTCACCATAAATATTCTTTAGTATATCCCATTCATAAAAATAATCCATCATCTTTACATGAGTGAGGAGTCTGCCAAACAGATGACGTGGCACAAACAAGGGAAGAGATACCCTGATGTTGATTAAAAAGAAAATGAAACATCCAGCAGATGTGGATCATGGAAGCATTTTGACATAGTATATCTTGAGTTAGCAGTATAGGCTCAGAATGTTAGAATTGCGACAAAAACCGATGGATTCAATCCATTCGGTATGTTGGCTAGATCGTATAGCTACTGACCTTTGTTTGTTATTCCGCTCAATCTTCCTCCTGGCGTCCTAATGCAACGCAAGAACATATTCATGTCACTGATCATTCTAGGGCCTGAATACACCGGGAAGAATTTGAGTGTGTACATGCAGTCGCTTATCGATAATTTGCACCATTCTTGGGAACACACGGGATGTGGACATACGACCGAGCATCAAAGAAAAACTTCCTCATGAAAGTTGTGTTCCACTATTCCATGCATGACCTACTCGGATATGCCCTATTCTGCAGACATTGTACATCTGGGAAGATGCCACGTGCAGTGTGCAGACATGCTCTTAAGTTCATGTGGCTGAATAAGGGTGGCAAGTATTCAGCCTTTATATTTCCTATTAATTGCTACCATGTTTTTTTTATTGCCACCAAGCTTGTTAATTGATATCATGATTATTTATTTTCTACTAATTGCTACCATGCTTTTATATTGCCACCATGCTTATTCATTGCTATCATGATTATTTATTTCCACTATACTCATTACTAATTGTTTACTCGTTCTCAACGCAGGTGATTGAACCATGAGCAAGAATTCCGCAAAAAAAATGCTAAATAGGATATAAAGCCAGAATAAGCCAGGAACAAGTACTCTAAATAGAAGAGTTCCTTGTCACTACAATGACGAGGAAGGAAGGGGACGGGGATCTACGCCCTAGAGGACGAGGATGACCCAGGAGGACCACATCTGAGGATCCTACACCCTCACAGCAAGGATGAGCATCGAGGACTATACTACTTGAGGAGATTGAACATGTACATAGGGCAACTACTAGACAATGGTGGTCTTTGACACCCTCTGTTAGTGAGGTACCAATTTCTCTCATTCCTATTAACTGCTCTCATGTCTACTAACTACTATTATGCCTACTAATTACACTACAAGAATCTGGACGATCTGTGATGTTATTTTTATGACGCGACCTAAAAACGTCGCGGATTCCTGATGTTCTAGAATGTTTCGTCACAACAAGCTCCAAGCCCCTCCAGCTCGGTTATCCATGACATTCCTTGTTTTCATCGTGGCAAATTTGTTGTAGATTTCGTCCCAGGCCCTGAAGCCCAGTTTGCCATTTCGTCTGGTGCCAAATTCATCGTGGATTTCGTCACCACACATGTTCAACTCTTTTTTTATTGACCCTCTCCTCCGTGCTTCAACCCCACATGTCAGCTCGGTGTCGACGGTACGTACATAGTGCATCTCACGGTAGTGCTGGGTTCGACGCTGCTTCGTGATGTTTTCCACCGGCCCCAACTGTCAGTGCGTTTGATAGAAATTAAATAACAGAAAAACATTTCGTGCAGGTAGACAGAATCGAATCATCAACCAATCTTTTGCAGAACTAACTTGCAACCGATGCATCTGTGCATTGGTTTTGTACTGATCTATAACTTTATTCTGTATATTACGTACCATCTCTCAATCACATGAAAGCAACAACATGAACATAATCAACCAAAATATATGCATAGAATATGGAGATAATATTAGTTAGCATGTAGAGCACCAGGTTGACAACAAGTTCCTTACCACTACAAGTTCACTGACAACATATTACATTAATGGTTCATCTAACACCACAACATAAACAAGCAGACACTTTTTGGCCTCACTACAGAACATTAACACAACCCGTGAAGCCATGTAGCCCCTCATTTAAAAAGGTGAAGATGCACCCATTCCCCTCCCTTATTCTAGTGGTTCGAGAATATTAGACCAGCCTCTTGTCATCTAACCAGCATCATTCATGCCTTGGAAGAGGTTAACATGCTCAAAAGTGGTCTTGTAGGAGTATGCGAGTGGTAACACCTTTGGGAAATAGCGGTTGAGGTGTGCACGGCTGTAGCTAGCTGAAAAGTACTATAGGAGAAGAATATTAGTTGTTGGCTAGAGTTCACTGTGCATAATAAAATTTAAATATTGAAATGTCAAATTTTAACCATTTTGGCCTTCCCACGGATGACATTTGACTTGTTCATCTTGCACACATAGTATGGTATAAATGGCTTGTGTCGTTTAACTAACACTTTGAGGGAAGCAACTTGGTCAGAAGTCAATTCCAAATTGTTTCCAAACACGCAGTGCTCATAGAATTCCTCAACCCCCATCATACTTGGACCTAGAAAGTAAATATTAGAAAGTGATAATCTGTATCTGCATATATATAAATGTAGCAAAACATGTATATAATGCCACACCTCTAGGAATAAGGATCCTCGGTTTCTCGACTACTCTAAATCTTTTCATATAAGCTTTAGCTCTTCGCCTTGCTATCTTAGCTTTCATCTTGCAAAAAACTATAGCAACAGGTTTCTTCACATCATCATCAGATGAGACATCAATGATGATAGCATCCTTCATAGCCTAAATTAGACATTGCACTAATTAGAATGTTTAGTTTTTATGCCATATACAGTAGTAGTGCCAGTAGCATAAATTTTAGGACCTGCTCATGTATCTCCCTGGCCTTCATCATACCTGCCCCAAAGAGTAAATACAAGAATTAAGTTAGAATACAATTCTAATTAGTCAATTATTATGAGAATCAAATTCAGTGAATAAACTAAAGGGTGCTTCTAGTGAAGTAGATTGGGCACTGCCATAAGTAGCAACATCAATGCGCAGAGCACTAGATTGTGAGTACATACGCGCTTCCATAGAACAAGCAGGCGACACATCAAACTAGAACTAATTAAACAGCAAAATTGATGCGGTGTCCTAGAACAAGAAGGCGATGTGTCGAACTAGAAAGGGGAGGCGACCACATCGCCAACCGGTTAACGAAGAGTTGACGCGATGAAAGGGTACTAGGTTGAGGAGCACTTACACGTCAGTTTGCAGCCTCCGTTGCCATCGTCATTGCTTCGATTTGGTCGTCCGCAGGGAGGGGAGAGGGTTTTCTCTAGCATGGATTTGGGGGAAGTGGTGTGGGATTTGGGAGTGGCATGGAGGGGAGAGGGTTTTTTTCTTCCTGCTATGACAGGTGGGTCCCATGTGTGAGCGGTTTTGGTTCACACTGGCATCGTCTGGTAGGCTGACAAATGGGTCCCACGTGGACTGAATAATAGCATAATTTTTCTACCATAAAAAGAGCTTTTGTTCAGCCAAGTTTGATAGATAGAATAACAGCCCAATGTTTTGGCTAATTTTCCTAATGAATAACTATTAATTCCATGAACTAAAGGACAATCATATTGATCAGTTCAAAGGCATGCACACAACCATTAGTTCAACACAAAGCATGCAAAGCAGGCATGCACACAACCATTAGTTCAAGCATGCACCACAAATCATGAACACACGATAATCAGTTCAACACACGCATGCACACATCCATCAGTTCAAGCATGCAATACAAATCATCCAACACTCCACCATCATAAGCTGGAACAACTCTTTATCTGTATCATCTTGTACTTCATCTTGTTTGCACTGCAGTACTCCTCAATGGGGTCGTCTACTTTAGGCTCACTATCAACTTCCTACTCTTCAACAACTTTCCTTTTACGTCTGATATGATCGAACACTGATGCATCTATGATGCGGCCTCTGTTGATAGAGGGTCGACGTTTCCTGAAAGGCAGATCCTCAGATATAGTCTCATTGTCAGAGCCTACAAACTGTTGGTATGCTACATCAGTATGCACCACCTCCTCCTCTCCTTCGGCAACATCAAACTTATGCCTTTGAACAATTTGTTGAACCACATGCCAGTTTTTGCCCTTGGCTGTGTCTGGCACATAGAACACTTTTGTAGCCTGGGTTGCCAAGATGTAACTGTCATCTTTGTACAAAAAATTGGTAATGTTGACACTCCGGAAGAGTTTATCATACACCATCTCAGTATCCTTGCAACCCTCAAGCTGATACCAATCGCAGTGGAATAAGACAACTGATCGTTGGTGTTCCAAATCAGAGTTAAAATACAGCACCTTGATATCCTTCTCCAAGTGACAACCATCAGTCATTATTCCACTGTTTTGTGTTTTCTTGCCCTTCTCACGATCAACGGTGAGGAACCAAACACCATCCACAATACAAGCTGAATATGTTCTTACTCGGAAGTCTAGGCCACACACCAATGCAAAAAGCTCTTCATCCACAGCTTCTGGATTCTCCTGTTGCTTTTCATGATCTGTATGTACCGCAGCAGAAATACAATATGGTCAAGTCATGCATTGAAATGCTATATATGAAGGACAGAGATAAATGCAAAAGGAAACTAACATGGTCCTTGAACCATCTTTGAAATCCCTACTCAAGCCTTCTTTCCACATTGGGCATCCCATCGTTCACCAGCTGTTCTTGGCGAAGACTGCAATCTAGAGAGTAACTAGGAATTAAAATCTTTAGGTGTATGGCAATATTGGATTCATAAGTATGGGAGATCAGAACATACATGATATATGGCTTAACCTCCTCGCAGTTGTTTAGGACATACCAAGTCATCTTGTGTAGCTCCCTTTGGAGGGTCAAATCAGTATCATCGCTTCCTCCATAGCAGGTGACATGGCTTCCTCTAATCAAATTCACACTGTGGCCAAACACATAACAAGCTGGTTCATGTTGGTCACCTACATTTCTCACTGGTCGATTGAATCTTGTCACAATATCATCAAGGTATCTAGCGAAAAAAGTCACGCACTCGGCAGCAATGTAGGCCTCTGCCACTGAACCTTCTGGACGTGACATGTTCCTGACATATCTCTTCAGAGTACACAACACCCTCTCTATTGGATACATCCACCCATAGTTCACAAGGCCTCGGAGCATTGCCTCATCAGGTAAATGCACAGCCAGGTGGACCATCACATCAAAAAATGCCGGCGGAAAGATGTGTTCAAGTTTGCACAGAATTACTAGGATTTCATCTATGAGCCTTTCCAACACCGATAGTTTCAAGTTTTTACTACACAATTGCCTAGAAAATCTTCCCACCTCTCCAAGTGTCGTGTAGATACGGGATGCAAATACCCTCGCATGCCAACAACCAATATTCCCTGCAACTGGATGTGGCAGTCATGGTTTTTAAGTCCTGTGATCTTGCGTGTAGGAACGCTGACACATTTGCCCATGTTTGAATAAAACCCATTAGGAAAAGTGCAGTCCCATAGATATTGACAGAAACCCGTCTTCTGCTCCTTATTCAGGTAATACGGTGCATATGGACAGAGAAGGTCTTTATCTATGTCTGTGGGTTGCACCTGTAGATCTCGCCTAATGCCTAGGGCTTCACAATCATACCTAGCCTTCAAGGTGTCCTTATTCTTCCCGTCAAGTTCAAGTAGTGTGCCAATCAAGTTGTCGCAGATGTTTTTCTCGATGTGCATCACGTCGAGATTCTGCCGAAGTTTCAACGATGCCTAGTAAGGCAAGTCCTAGAAACCATGTTGCCGCTTCCAGATCAATGAAGGATCTATCCGCTTCCTCTTTTTGCTCCTAGGATCACATCTAGATCCTAGTTTAAGATGCCTAAGCTTCTCTAGCTCAGCTTGTAACTCAACTGCAGTAAATTTGCCAGGCTTCGAGTGGTCATCATGAATGGCGGCAAGCTCCGTGTCTCGCCGCAAGCGGTGGCGCTTCGGGAGGAAACGATGGTGCCCAATGTAGCATATTTTGCTCTTTATGGATTTGGACAGAGGATTTTTGTCACAATGCAGGCATGCATATTATCCTTTTATTGTATGCATAGACATAGTGCTATAAGCTGGGTAGTCATGGGTACACCAAAGAACCGCTGCTCGAAGATCAAACGTTTCGTTTTTAAATGCATCGTAAGAGGGCACACCCTTACAAAGTTGTTGAAATCATCTAGCAGAGGCTCAATAAAGAGATCAAAGTCCTTTCTAGGACTTGATTTGCCAGGGATTAGAAGGCAAAGCATGTAGTTTGATGCATCCATACAATCCCATGGTGGAAGGTTGTACGGCAGGGCAAATACAGGCCACATACTGTAGCTCCTGCTCATGGTTCCATAAGGATTGAAGCCATCGGTGGCAAGGCCGAGCCTTACGTTTCTAGGGTAAGCTGAAAAGTCCTCCCATGTTTTGTGAAAATCCTTCCATGCTTCACCATCATCCGGATGACTAAGTATACCATCTCTGGGCATTCTCCTTAACTTGTGCCACTGCATGTTCTCCGCTGTTTTCCTCGAAGAGAACAATCTCTGCAGCCGTGGCGCCAAAGGAAAATGACGCAGCACTTTGACAGCCGGCGACCTTCTTTCCGTATATTTCCACCTTGAGGCGCCACACATAATACAGTTGTCCAGCTTGTCATTGTCCTTCCAGAAGAGCATGCAGTTGTTTTTGCACACGTGTATGCTGTCATAGGAAAGTCCAAGCTCCTTCCGATAAGTTTTTTGCTTCACGGTATGATCTCAGCAGGGTATTGGGATCCGGTAGTGCATTAGCAAATAGCTTCATCCAATCATCGAAAGAAGTGTTGGTGATCCGGTGATATGACTTGTGATGAAGGAGCTTCGCAACAAATGCAAGCCTGGAGTGTTTACTTCCCGGGTAAAGCTTCCGCTTTGCCTCTTCCACCAACTTTGCAAACAATTTCTCATGTTTACCGTCTGTTGGGACATTAGCAGCAATCTGCTCTGTAGTTAATGCATCGCCTGCGTGCTTAAGGTCTTGCAACATATCTGGAACGTTATGACCTCCATCATCATCGCCTTCATCATCTGTATACATATAGTCATTGTCAACACCAGCATGACCACCATTGTTACCACCATTGGGTGGATCTTCAATAATAGCAAGATCAAGTAGCTCTCCATGCTGTATCAACCGAGTATACGTGTGTGACATGCCACTGATGAGTAAGTGGAGATAAAGAAGCCCTATATGTACCGTTCTCCGTTGAGGCACTTACGACAGGGGCATGGAACCTCAGCATTCTCGCCATATCCCTCCTGGACAAATCTGACAAACTGTTTCAGGCCAGCTTTGTAGGATTCAGTAAACTGTCTGCCATGAACAATCCAACTCCTATCCATCTGTTAAGAATTAAATAAACAAATCACACTTTCAAAACAGGCTAGTGATTTTTTAGAACAGTTTTCTTTACAATGAACAAGCCAACTCATATCCATGTGTTGAACAATTAAAACAACAAATCTCATTTTTAGAACATGCTAGTCATTTTTCAGAACAATTTACTTTACCGTGCAACAAATCCAACTCCTATCAGTCTGTTGGACAAGTAAACAAACTAATCACATTTTCTAAGAAGAATAATCCTTTTTAAGAAGATTTTTATGTAGATGGACAATCCAAGTGATATCCATTTATTGAACAATTAAACAAACTATTTTTTTACCTTGGCAGACACGGAGCCGAGCGAGTTGAGCACTAGATGGTGCCAGGAAGGGGAGCTACCGAGGTGAGCGGAGACGTCGGCCGGAAGGGGAGTCCCAACGGACAGCCTTGGAGTGCGGACGCCGAAATGGATGGGGAGACGCCGCCGCCGCCGCATGTGGTGGACCGGCAAAGGCAGCGGTGCCCTAGCCGCCGCCGCGTGTGGTGGACCGGATTTCAGATCTGATTTTGAAATCTCCCGGGTGGAGTTCAGGTGAGTGTGTGGGCGGCAAAGAGGTGGGCCCCACAAGTCAGCGAATTTTTTTCACTTGTCCAGCTAACACGTGGGGTTCATCATAGGTGGGTCCACTGGTCAGGGTCCTCTTGGTTGTGTGTTCGAGACCTAAAGGTTTCCATTTTATTGAATTTCTTGGACTTTATTTTCTCTCCATTTTTGTCGGAACCGAAGCGACATGTAGAGAGAGAGTGGACAAGACAGGTGCAGCTAGAGAGAGAGAGTGCCCCATCGCTGCCTCCGGCGAGCTTTCACCGGAAGCAGGTGCACAACTTATATATTCTCCAATATCCAGCGAGCTTCCTTCGCATATATGTAGGTGCAGGGCGCACCGCCCGATCTCACGCGTTTTCTGGGCGAATGCAGGGGAGCTGCAGCATCCACGGGCGCGCGCGACGACGGTGGAGTGAGGGATGTGCTGGCTCGTGGTTGATGTCGAGCTTGTTGGGGAACCCCAAGAGCAAGTTATGATGAGCACATCAGTAAGTTTCCCTCAGTTATGAACCAAGGTTATCGAACCAGTAGGAGCAAGGAAACACCTCCAAGGTGTTGTTGCCAACTTGGAATCCTACACAACACAAGCACAGAACTTTGCCCCTAACTTACAGTAAGGTTGTCAATCTCACCGGTTTTGCTGAAAACAAAGGATTAAACGTATTGTGTGGAAGAAAGTAAAAGCATGCAGAAAGTAAATAGAAAGCAGTAAACAGTTGTAGATTGATGGTAAAAGAAAGGATCGAGGTCCATAGTTCACTAGTGGTGGCTCTCCTTAAGATAGATGACATGTTGGGTGAACAAATTACAGCGGGGCAATTGACAAACATCAAGAAAGCAATCATGCATATACTAATCATCTTGACTCCTATGAGATTTGATTGGGCATTACAACATTATACATAGACCGTAATCCAACTACATCTATGACTAATAATCCACCTTCAGGTTATTATCTGAACCCCCTCCAGTATTAAGTTGAAAGCAACATATAATTGCATTACACATTGCGTGTAAACTAAACAATACGATTGTTCTATGAACAAAGGGTTGCAGTTTTCTCCCTAGTAGCAACATCACATCTAGTACCTTAGAGATTTCTATCACTTCCCCAGATTACTAGAGGCATGAACCCACTATCGAGCATAAATACTCCCTCTTGGAGTTGCTAGCATCTACTCGGCCAAGATAGTCACTAACAACGGAGAGCATGCAAGATCACAAATAAGACAGACATGATAGAATCAATAATAAATCTGAAATAGCATCTCAATATCCATCGGATCACCGCAAACACAACATGTAGGATTACAAATAGATGATCTTGATCATGAATGCAGCTCACAAGATCTAAACATGGTAGCACAAAGGAGAAGAACCAACCATCTAGATACTACATGGACCCGTAGTCCAAGGATGAACTACTCACGCATCACACCGGAGGCTTGCATGGTGATGAAGAAGGCCTCCAGGGTGAATTCTCCCCTTCGGCGGCTACAGACTCTTTCGTGGAATTTTGATCGGGTACTTAGGGTTTCTGTATCGGAGGCATCTTATAGGCGAAAGGGGAGGCCGAGGGGGTGCCCTAGGTGGCCACACCACCCCCTGGCAGAGGCCAGGCCTGGCCGCGCGGCCAGGTGGTGTGGCGGCCCTCTGGCCCCTCTCTTTCTCATATTCTGGCTCCGTGTCCCCCTCGGTGAAACACTGACTTTGGCTTTTATCCCGTCCAATTCCGAGAATATTCATTATCTGACTTTCCTGGAACCAAAAACAGCAGAAAACAGGCAGCTGGCACTGTGGCATCTTGTTAATAGGTTAGTCCAAGAAAGTGTATAAAATGTACTCCAAAGTGTGGACAAAACATAAGAAAGTAGATAAAAACCAAGCATGGAACATCAAAAATTATGGATACGTTAGCAACGTATCAACATCCCCAAGATTAACTCCTTCTCGTCCTCGAGTAGGTAAGTGATAAAAAGAAAGAATAATTTTTGAGGTGACATGCACCATCATAAACTTGATCAAATTATTAGTAAAACATTGATAGCTGGGATCATAGTACTTCAACATAGAATGAAAGATAAAGTTCTAACAATAAGACATAGCAACTATGTTGCAACATGAAAAGGACCAAACAAAAGATTCATGAATAACATTGCTTTGCAAGACATTTGTTTGTTTCACATAAAGAAAACATAGCATAGTGGCATTCAGCTTGTCCCTCATAGAATAGCAAACATAAATGCATAGGACACCTTCAAATTTCATAAGAGTGACTAGATACAAATAGTTTAACAACAAGCAATATCAAAGTTATGCATCAATCAACAAGTCTTGGGACAATGCACATAGAACTAAGTGGCCACTATTCTCTCAAAATAGGCGCATAAAGATAGAAGCTGGAGACTCAACATAAAAGTAAAAGAAAGGCCTTCATAGAAGGAAGTAGGGATTCAAGTTTCATAAAGAGCTTCCAAAAAATTATGGTACTTATTAGCTTTCAGCTCTCATTGCCCCTATCATAAGCATCTTTAGGTGATTAAAGTTAAAGTGACCCAACTAAGAGGATATGCTTGACAAGTTATAAGTTGAAATCTCGTGACCCTTACTTACGAGTACCGAACCTCATGCTACTCAACTTGAGTCACAACTAAGCTCTTGTCATTGTAAGTACATATGTATCATAGAGAACCGCCAACGGGGTACCCCTTGCACATGATACAGGAGCTATCCCATAATCAAAATGACAAGGCAAGCAGACAATGAGCATCGCAGCGATCCTTTTATTTGCTATTTGCATAGGTTTTTATTGAGGATGCTTCATAGAGTGCTCATTATGGTTATGCTGCAAGTTTCCACCATGATTAGGCATGGCTTAGGCTAGCGGCCCAAGCGTTTCTCTAACACAAATACAAACTCCATGATCTTACAAGTTCCCCTTTTATTTCACACCGCCGGGATCCATAAGCAAAAGAACATGATATCAACTAGGTAGAATGTACAAGTGCAATGTTGAAAGCGTTCCCCATGATACATGGTTCTGCTAACTTCAACTTATAAAGCGCAAGCATATACGCAACAAGGATGGACACAATGGTTCAAGTTTATTAAGTGCAAGAAATTAAAGTGTGCCATCAAGTTTGTGAGAGATTTAATCACTAATTTTCACATAACAAGTTTAATTCGGAAGGTAGATAAAAACAAGAATATACTTGGAATAGAAAATGCTAATGTAGGTATGGTGGAATCTTTGGAATAACTTGGTTTTAGGAGTTGGATGCATGAGTGGAACTCATACTTGGTTATGGAGGCTAGCAAAAGACTGGGAGCGACCAACTAAGAGAGCAATAATGGCCATAATCATGCAGAGCGACAAACATCATTAATCAAAGCATAAATTGATATTACAAGTCAAAAACTAAAGGATCACAAAGGCTTATGGTGACTTGGGATAGTCATAACATGGTGTGATCATGCGCCAAGTCAACCGAAATAAAGCATCAAAGGAGAATACCACAATACTTATGCTTTAATATGCTAAAACAACGCATGATTCTTCCAAGGCACGTTAAGCAATCTCAATTGTTTATAACATGTCATGCTACAGCAAAGATCACTAATCATAAAGCCAAAACAATATCAAGCATGGCATGACAAAGCATAGGCCACAGTCAAAAACACACTCCTTTTACCACTTAAGCATGAACCTTCCTACTCTTTTCCAATCCAAACCAAACTATTTGAAAACCAATGCATGAAAGAGGGGGTACAACCAATTTATTCAGAAAACTAAGAAAACCAAGCAAATGAAAACAAAAAACAAAAAACGAAGACACTCCAAGAACAACACAATTGTGCATGAAACAATAAAAATGAAGTGTTTGGAAGAAACCTGAGGTTTTTATTGATGAAGAAGGGGATGCCTTGGGCATCCCCAAGCTTTGACGCTTGTACTTCTTAGATATTTATTGGGGTGACACGGGGTGGCATCCCCAAGCTTGAGCTTTAGTCCATTCTTCATCTCATTACATCATTCTCTCCATACACCTGAATTTTTTTCGTTCATACAAAACTTCACACAATCTTTATTAGCAACATTAGTGCACTCGAGATAATAAGTCTTTGGGTTTAGTTTCAACACCAATAGAACTTCCAACTAAACACAAGATACTGAAGCACTTCCCTTGAAAATCTCAATTCCCCAAAGAGAACCAAAAATAGAACCAATAAGAAGCAAATGCAAATAATGGCAGAAATCTATCAAAACACACAAGCAGGTAAAAAACAATTTTTTTGAAGAACTTATGTTGCTCAAATCAAAAAGTGTTGAACTAACGAAAGTTAGATAACAACCTGGGGCAGAAGCAAAAAAATTCACGCCTCAAAACGACGTACAAAGATTTTACACGAATTTTTACGGTGAAGGAGAAAAATCTATTTCGGGACAGCAACTTTCCCAAGCATTACTTCTCTCTCATTAGAGGTTACTCTTGGCACAAAAAGCAAATAAAAGGATACGGAGCGGTTATTACTGAAGTAATAACTTCCAAGACTCATCTAAAATTTTTGGGTTATCTCCCAATAAGTACTTTTCTTTAACGCCTTTAAGTTAGGCATAAGAAGCAAGAAAAGCATCAAGTGTTCTCAAATGAAGAAGCATTAAGAGCAAATTTTGTTTTCATAGGAGAGGCAAAAGAATCCTCTCTCTCTTCTTAGGGAAGTGTTCTATACCTTTCTTGAGTGGGAGTTGATATTTAATGGTGCCTTCTTTCATATCAATAATGGCACCAACAGTTCTAAGAAAAGGTCTTCCCAAAGTAATAGGACAAGAAGCATTGCATTCAACATCCAAAACATAGAAATCAACAGGGACATAAGGATTGTTAACCATAATTAGAACATCATTAATACTCCCCATGAGTTTCTTTTTAGCATTATCATCAAGTGGGACATTCAAATAACAATCTTCCAATGGTGGCAAATCAAGCATATCATAAATCCTTCTAGGCATAATAGAAACACTACTATCAAGATCACATAAAGCTTTAAAATCAAAATCATTCACTTTCATATTAATGATGGGTTCCCAACCATCTTCTTGTTTCATAGGAATAGAAGCTTTATGTTTCATCTTTTCTTCTTTAATTTTTATGAGAGCATCAGTAATGTGTTTTGTAAAGGCCATATTCATAGCACTAGCATTAGGACTTTTAGCAAGATTTTGTAGGAACTTAATTACTTCAGAGATATTGCAACCATCAAGATAAAAATCATAATTATCATTTAAAGTAGTAGAGCTATTACTAGCTTCAACACTAGTGGTAGTGATAGTAGAAACACTAATGTTTCTAGCAATTTCATCTTCTCTTTCCCACTTAGCATGGAATTCAGCTAATAGTCTAACATTTTCATCAATTCTAACTTGTATGGCATTAGTAGCAGCAAAGGGATTCTCAATAGTTTCAGGTTTAGTAGCCATTTTATTCAAAGAAGATTGAGCTTCAGCCAATGATGCTATATTTCTTTCAGCATTAGAGAGTTTTTCCTCAATAGTTTTATTGAAAGAAGTTTGTTTACTAATAAAATCTTTAAGCATAACTTTGAGTTCAGAGGGAGCACTCCTATTATTGTTGTAGGAATTTCCATAACATTACCATTGTTGGGAGGATATGGCCTATAATTATTATTACCAAAATTATTCCTGTAGGCATTGTTAATAAAATTATTATTTCTTATAAAGTTCACATCAACTTGCTCTTCTTGAGCAACCAAAGAGGCTAAGGGAACATGATTTGGACCAATATGAGCTTTCCCATTAACAAGCATAGACATAATAACATCAATTTTATCACTCAAGGAGGAGGTTTCTTCAACAGAATTTACCTTCTTACCTCGTGGAGCTCTTTCGGTGTGCCATTCAGAATAGTTAACCATCATATTATCCAGAAGCTTTGTTGCAGCACCGAAAGTAATGGTCATAAAGGTACCTCCAGCAGCAGAATCCAATAGATTTCTTGAAGAATAGTTCAATCCTACATAAAATGTTTGGATAATCATCCAAGCAGTCAGTCCATGAGTGGGAAAGTTTTTACCAAAGATTTCATTCTTTCCCAAGCTTGAGCAACATGTTCATTATCAGATTGTTTAATATTCATTATTTCACTTCTTATAGATATAATCTTAGCAGGAGGATAGTATTTTCCAATGAAAGCATCTTTGCATTTAGTCCAAGAATCAATACTATTTCTAGTTAGGGATTGCAACCATTCTTTAGCTTTTCCTCTCAAAGAGAAAGGAAACAATTTAAGCTTCATAATATCTCCATCTATATCCCTATGCTTTTGCATCTCACAAAGTTCAACAAAGTTATTTAGATGAGCAGCAGAATCTTCATTACCAATACCAGAAAATTGTTCTCTCATAACAAGATTGAGTAAAGCAGGATTTATTTCAAAGAAAGTAGCTTCAGGAACTGGTGGAGGAATAGGTGTACACATGAAATCATTGTTGTTGGTGCTAGTGAAGTCACACAACTTAGTATTTTCAAGAGTAGTCATTTTTTGTGTTTTTAATAAAGAAAACAAACTAGAAAAACTAATTTTTTTGTGTTTTTGATAAAGAAACAAGCAAACAAAGCAAAAATAAACTAAGAAAAACAAATAAAACAAAGTAAAGAGATTGGTTATGAGGGACTCCCCTTGTGAAGATGTCCTTGACTCCCCGGCAACGGCGCCAGAAAAATACTTGCTGGCTCATGGTTGATGTCGAGCTCGTTGGGGATACCCAAGAGGAAGGTATGATGAGCACAACAGTAAGTTTTCCTCAGTTATGAAACCAAGGTTATCGAACCAGTAGGAGCAAGTAAACACCTCCAAGGTGTTGTTGCCAACTTGGAATCCTGCACAACACAACCACAGAACTTTGCCCCCAACTTACAGTGAGGTTGTCAATCTCACCGGTTTTACTAAAAACAAAGGATAAAACGTATTGTGTGGAAGAAAGTAAAAGCTTGCAGAAAGTAAACAGAAAGCAGTAAACAGTTGTATATTGATGGTAAAAGAAAGGACTGGGGTCCATAGTTCACTAGTGGTGGCTCTCCTTAAGATAGATGACATGTTGGGTGAACAAATTACAGAGGGGAAATTGACAAACATCGAGAAAGCAATCATGCATATACTAATCATCTTGACTCCTATGAGATTTGATTGGGCATTACAACATTATACATAGACCGTAATCCAACTGCATCTATGACTAATAATCCACATTTAGGTTATCATCCGATCCCCCTCCAGTATTAAGTTACAAGCAACAGATAATTGAATTACGCATTGCGTGTAAAGTAAATAATATGATTGTTCTATGAACAAAGGATTGTTGTTTTCTCCCTAGTAGCAACAACACATCTAGTACCTTAGAAATTTCTGTCACTTCCCCAGATTACTAGAGGCATGAACCCACTATCGAGCATAAATACTCCCTCTTGGAGTTGCTAGCATCTACTCGGCCAAGATAGTCACTAACAACGGAGAGCATGCAAGATCACAAATAAGGAAGACATGATAGAATCAATAATCAATCTGAAATAGCATCTCAATATCCATCGGATCACCGCAAACACAACATGTAGGATTACAAATAGATGATCTTGATCATGAATGCAGCTCACAAGATCTAAACATGGTAACACAAAGGAGAAGAACCAACCATCTAGATACTACATGGACCCGTAGTCCAAGGATGAACTACTCACGCATCACACCGGAGGCTTGCATGGTGATGAAGAAGGCCTCCAGGGTGAATTCTCCCCTCCGGCAGGGTGCCGGGAAGAGCTTCAGATCGCTCCCGATCTAGGGATGGAGATGACGGCGGCTACAGACTCTTTCGTGGAATTTTGATCGGGTACTTAGGGTTTCTGTATCAGAGGCATCTTATAGGCGAAAGGGGAGGCCGAGGGGGTGCCCTAGGTGGCCACACCACCCCCTGGCATGGGCCAGGCCTGGCCACATGGCCAGGTGGTGTGGCGGCCCTCTGGCCCCTCTCTGTCTCGTATTCGGGCTCCGTGTCCCCCTCGGTGAAAAATGACTTTGGCTTTTGTCCCGTCCAATTCCGAGAATATTCATTTTCTGACTTTCCTGGAACCAAAAACAGCAGAAAACATGCAGCTGGCACTGTGGCATCTTGTTAATAGGTTAGTCCAAGAAAGTGTATAAAAAGTACTACAAAGTGTGGACAAAACATAAGTAGGTCTATAAAAACCAAGCATGGAACATCAAAACTTATGGATACGTTAGCAACGTATCAGGATGCAATCTATCGTGGAATAACCGGTGGCGAGGTTCTACAACAGCGGTAAGAATCGCCTTCACCATAGTATAACCGGCGGCAGAGATCTTCAGCAGCAGCAGCTCGATGAAAATGTAGGGTTTTTAGAGTTGCGCAAATAGTACTTGTTCTTCATCAAATCTATAGTGTTTTATCTATGATTTCTTCATCGAATCCATAGAGTTTTCTCTAAGATTACTTCATCGAGTCTCTTGAGTAAATCTAGGATGTGCAGATTTTGTTGGGTTAAATTTCTGCAGATTTTTTTGTTGGTACAATTTGTGCTGATGTTTTGTGAATAACAATCTTCAGTATGTGTATGCAGAACTGCAGATTAGTACAGTATGCACATCATTAGTTGTATTTTTGCAGGATTATCTATGTAGAACTGCAGACTAGTTGTATTTCTGCACATATATAGTACTAGTTGTCGTTAGTAGTATATATATATTAGATAAAGTACAATGTAATCAGTGATAATCTTAGTAACATCATATCATTTATTTTCCTGATCTTTTGTAATTTTTGTGTTCAGAAAAAAAGGAATATTGCTCAAAACGAATGTGTGACATGTCAGCAGGAACCTGCCTGGTGTGGGAGTGGAAACACAGACCATGTGATGTATTTTAGAATGAGGGTGATAGCACCCTTTTTGGAGAGGGATTTGTAAGTATTCTCGATTTTCATATACATATCTTATTTTAAATTTCCATATAAATTGCTTTATGTTCATGATCTTATAGGTTTTTTCTGTTTCACAAATTTATGTAGTGTATTCCTTGTTGTTTCGTTGAGAGTATGCGACAATTCGCTCTTGGTTCACATCTGACCTGGATCCTTGCTCGGAGTGACTGCCATGATCAAAACATAACAATTGATGAATACTACTTCCACGTGCTATATGGTGGGAATTTTGGGGAGGTCTGTAGCATTATGTGGGCCATATTGGAGCGGGTTCTGTGCAGCTTATAACATTGAACAGAATGATGTTCTGACATTTGCATACAATAGAGTAGACAGGTGCTTTATTGTTGAAGTGTCAAATGTTGATACTGTTGTCAAACCTTGGGTTGATCAAGACTAGTGTATGTATTGACTTCTTTGCATTGAAATGGTTTTTCCCTTACACACATGACTAGTTTCTTAATTATATATGTTCCTTACACACAAACCTTCTTCAATTTCATATGCATGATCAGGGTGTTATAAGACCGAAGATTGTTGCAACATGACACTAGAGAAATCCATATTTCAGCACCCATGTAATGTCAGTTGCTCTGAAATGAATTCCATATCTTGGGCATTCTACAAGGAGTTTGTAAGAGACCTGGATGAAGATGAGGTCTTTGAGATCCCTTAGTTCTACGTGCACTAGGTGCAAGATGAAGATGATCTTCATCATATGGTTACTTAATCACCTTTTGTCGTGGTGGTGGCATGGTAGATGCCATGGATAGGCTAAAGATGGGGCCAATGAGCACTAGAGGAATCCAGGGAGGGATAGTGTGGTGATTCCACACACAGATGCTTATATTTCACTCTATCAATGGTTGTTTACAAGTGATCCATGAGCTGTTCATGAGAAGGAGACTATTTCTCTTACCCCCCCCAGTACTATGCTCTAGGGTTCTACCAAGACAGAATGATCGATCCCTTGCTATGGAGGCCCTGGTGCTCCTTATATAGGGGAGCCTGGGTTACAAAGTAAGGGCATACGTGGAGGCATATTCTCCGAATATGCCCATTGGTTAAAGCTAGATGCTTCTTTATTCACTTTAACGGTTCGTCCGGACTATGGACGTAACCCTCTGCATACTCCATGCCTTTAAGCGTCACCAGACACGGGCTATGTCAGCCGATGCTGCCCGCGTCATCTTGGTTGGCCATTCCCCGCTGGTCCTTCCCTCTGTTTCCTTCGCTCATGCTACAGCGGACAGAGGCCCCCTTTTTACCAACGGGAGATTCCTTCCTTCTCTTGGAAGCCAAATGGTAGTCGGGCTAGTGCTTGGCTAACCCGGCTACGAGGGTACCTGCATATTTAGCGGATACACATGGCCGACATATATTTTATGTCAGTCGGATTAATGCTAGGAGAACTCCCAATGGGCCAGGTTACTCCGTAAGTTGGCCTGCCTTGAGGTGACCCGGCCAGCACTTGATTTGACAGTGCCATACCTCGGCTAACTCGGCCTTTATACCCCGGCGTGACCCTACCCGGGGGTATCCCCCCAACATTAGTCCCCGAAGCTGGTGCGATCTTAGCAACTTCAGTTGTTAAGGCCACAACAGGTTCCCCTATCCGGATCTGTGCTTCTTCAGCCGAGTTATTCTGTAATCCGGACTCTTCACTTTCATGTTCCCTTGGCTCGTTTCGAGTTATTTCTCATTGGCCGGGTTTTTGCTCACGTATCCGGGTTACCTTTCCTTCTCTCATACGCTTCCCCACGTCCTACGTGGAGGGTAATCATCACTTTGCCTCATTTTAAGGGCCGCGCCAGTTTACTGCGCCGATTACTGTTGTAATGTCAGGAATAACTGCTCTGCACGTCCCGTCGCGGCAGCGCCTCGTTAACTGTATCACTACATCATGTCATGGGATATCCTGTTCCCTGTGCCCCTTGTTGTGGCTTGTGCTTGATTGGTCGGTTGGGTGCGTACACGGCCATAGCGTGTGGTTGGGCCGCAGAAACGGATCCCACTACACGCCCGCAGTGCACAGTTAAATAGGGTGCAGGGGCAACCCTTAGGGAAGTCCCCCCCTTTGCGTGCCCCTACCTCTCTTCTTCTTCGCAGCGGCACCACTGTCGCCACTACATCCGCGCTAGTGCTGCACCGCCGCGACTACACCCAACCACTCTCTGCGACCACGCCGCCGCCTCCGTTCAAGTTCTTCACCACGGGGCCCTGCACCTCAAGATTCCCCTCCTTGGCTATTACTTCTCTGACTTCTTTCTCGAGGAGCTTGACTCCACCATGACAGAGGAGCAAGGCGCCGTCATCGCTCAGGAAGAAGAAGAAGAAGACGAAGCTCGTGAGCGTGGTGGCTAGGTCGCCGCCTTCGTCTGCCAGGATGACATCGACTGGCTCTACGCTAGACGCCGCATACCCGCGGGCGTCGCCTGCCGCCTCGCCGCTTAGGAGGTTGCTCCTTCACCAACTCCTCGTGAATTTGTTGATTTTCTCTCCCACTTCCAACGCGGCTTCGGCCTACCTGTTTCTGATTTCTTCCACGATATCATTTCCACATATCAACTCCAACCGCATCATCTCCCCGCCAATGCCATTACCTCATCATTTCCCCGCCAATGCCATTACCTCTCTTTCTTCATTTGCCTCCGGCATAGAGGGGTATATCGGCCTCTTGCCCTCCAAGGAAATATGGATCGAATTCTTTGGTCTGAGGAAGAATGTCGTCCCTAACAAGCACCTCACTCCGGCTGAAAAACACTTGAATCAATGCGGTGGAGCCTCCATCTCTCCCCGCGAGAACTCCGCTTTCTCCCGAGCCATCGGCTTCGAATCCTACAAAGGCTGGGCCCAGACCTTCTTCTATGTCCGGAATACCATGGATGAAGACCTGATCCGGCTCCTCCCTTTCAAGATTGGTGTCCCGGACACCTCTCTGTGGGACAATATCCCGAAGCGGCCCACTGCCTTGGCAAATTAGGTTGACCACCGGATCAAGGAGCTAGTCAAGGAGGAATTGCGGGGCGAGGACATTATGATCACTTTTGTCTGCAGCCGGGTATTTCCCCTCCAGAAGCGCGCCCACAAGATCTGCTATCTTAGTGGCCCCCTTGACCCCCACCGGACCTCCTCCTTCGAGCGTAACAACTCCGAGGTGTTCCACCGGGTCAAGGCCATCTTCAATGTGGAGAAGGAGTTCTCTGGGGCTTGGAAATGGGGGCTCACACCCTTTACCTGGGCCAATCCGCCTCCTAAGATAAATCCCTCTCTTGCCATTTTTTCCGGGTTTTCACGGTACGTCAGACAATTTTTCTAACTCAACCATTGATACTTTTTATCTCAGTGATTCCTCCAGCAACCACTTGAAGATGGCAAAGAACTGGCGAGCAAGTGGGTGGCGGACCGTGCTAAGCCGGACGAGGTGGAGCCTGACTCGAAGAAGTTCTTGCCTACTCTAGACACCACCAAGCGTACCTCTGGTAAGGCCTCTTCTCTAAGGGATTGGCCGGATGACGATGACTTAGATGTTGAGGTTCTGGAGGTACTTGACCCGGTGCCTATCTATTATGCATTCCCGGTTATGTCCGAATCTTCAGCTAACCTGGCCGGTCAGGTCCTCGAGGTTGCCCCTCTCGCCACGGGTGATCCGGTCCCTACCCCTTCCAAGAAGCGCACGGCTACCTCGGCCGCAGCTTCGAGGCACCGCCGCCCAAGAAGAGGCAGAAGAAGTCCGGGGTCAAGGCTTCGGCCAAGCCTACGGCTAAGAGCACGGTCCGGAGGGCATCCAAACCTCGGGCGCCCCCAACCTCAGATGAGTAAGTCACTTTTCCTTTCTCGTCCATTTTCAAGTCTTTTTGTCTCTGCCTTTTATCTATTTTTCTTTCTCTTTCTGACTCACTGATTTTTCATTACTCCAGCGCTCCTAGAGTTATTCCCCAGAGCAGCCCCAGCATTTCTTCTCTGATCCGGAGTGGTTCTTCTCCCCCCCTCCCCCGCGACGATGACGTTCGCCCGCTGAGTCCTATCCATGAGGACTCCGCGGCTGCGCCAGATCAGAACCCACCTCGTCATGAGGAGGGCAACATCAATGTGGGGGGCAGCGAAGCGGTAGAGGATATGGCAATGCTGGATCTCCCCAGTTCCTCTGCTTTGCCGCAATTGTCCAGCTCTGAGGTGCCAGCTTCATTGGCACCACCCCAAACAATTCCTTCTTCAGCTCTAGTTTCTTCAGTATCAGCAACACCAGCAATTCCAGCAACACCAGTACCAGCACCAGCACCAGTATCAGCACCAGTAGCACCAGCCCCAACACCAAAGCCAGCAGCAGCAGCAACAGCCGCAACCAAGCCCTCGAAGAAAAGTCTCTGTCCGCTACCTCCAGATCCACTGTGTCCATTAAGGACATTTTTCAGCTAGCCTCCCAAGCTGAGTCCGGCTCTGCAGCCTCGGTTCTTCTTCAGTGGCCTGCATCATCCGACAAGAGTAAGAAAGTCGTCGAGCCTACTAAGGATCCCGCTTCTGGGTCTCCAGCTGCCGGATCAGAGGGCAGTAAGTAATTGGTCCTGCATACCAATCCGACTGCTGCTCAGCCTGTGAGGCGGGAGGCCCATGCCAAGGGCTTGGTGACGAGGTATTCTCCTAGCAGCGAGAGCTATAGCCTGGCGCTTATTGAATATGTGGATAACTAGAACAATGCCGAATTCATCGATCCGCAAGACGATCTGCTAGAGAAGTTTGGTCCGACAGAGTTTAACGCTCAAATGAACTCCGCCACCAAGGCTATTTCTCTAGCTGGCCGAATGATGGAGGTAATCCTTTTCTTTTGCTATGCTGCTCTATGTACATGAATACTTATGGATATATCCACTAGTTCCCGAGCCTCCGAGGGAGTAATTTATTACTCGGTCGGATGCTCTTAGAGATTTTAGTGTAAGTCCTTAGTGTTTTCAAATATCCACACACCTAGATCCGGGTTAAATTCCACTTGTCTTGGATCTTGAATACTTTGAATATCCACACTCCTAGAGCCGGGTTAAGTTCCACTTGGCCCAGATCTCGAATACTGAATATCCACACACCTAGAGCCGGGTTAAGTTCCACTTGGCCCGGATCTTGAATACTTCGAATATCCACACTCCTAGAGCCGGTTAAGTTCCACTTGGCCTGGATCTTGAATACTTTGAATATCCACACTCCTAGAGCCGGGTTAAGTTCCACTTGGCCCAAATCTCGTAGACTTTGGATATCCACACTTGTAGAGCTGGGTTAAGTTCCACTTGGCCTAGATCTCGTAGACTTTGGATTATTTTCTCTTTACTAGTGAACTAACATTGGCTTGTTTATCAGATCACCACCAACCGCTGAACTGCTGAGTTCCAGCGCTTGCTGGACTCATACAAAGATCTACATGCCAGATACGTCAAGTTGTTGGATGATCACAAGAAGAAGTGTAAGTTCTTTGCTTAAGGATTTTTCCTTCTTGACCCTTTGAGTTACTTGTTATCCGTACTAATTTTTCATCCCAATCATGCAGCCGAGGTCGAGGCTGAAAATGTCATCATGCGCAAGAACCTAGCTGAAATCCAAGGTAACTCGTCTTGTTCCTTTAGTTAGTGTGTGCTCTTTCCTTGACACGGTATACATTCATATCTCGGCTCTGCCGGGTTAATTCACTATTTGCAGTTACACTTGAAGATAGCGTGTCCATCCCTGACATGATGACTCATTTTCTCGAACAAGTAGAGAAGCACAAAGCTGAGTTGAAAAACAAGGATGATGAGATAGCTTAGTTGTGCCTCAAAGACTCAGAGATTACTCGGCTGAACGCCGAAATCCAAAGGCTCAAGGACCTTCATAGATCCGAGCTGGATAAGGCTAATCAGCAGTTCACTGAGGAAAAGGAGCGCTTGGCCACTCAAATCTCCAAGGATAAGGACTTGCTGCAGGAAGCCAGCGTAAAACTTGCGTCGGTGACCTCCAAATATGAGAAACTCCAGGCCAGCAACGCAGATGTGTATGCCGAGCTTACTCACATCCTCTTCTAGATTTCTCGTGAGTTCCCTTCCTCTTTTCCATTCTTACCTCTCCGGGTTATGTATTGTTGCTCACTAACATTCCTCGTTCTATTCTTAGGCAAGTTCCCTGAGGGAGACTCTATTGTTGCTGGTGCAGTGACCAGGTCTTGCCAGCAGCGGGGTATTCCAACAGGTCCTGCCACCGGGTCAATCACTTATGACACGAAGGATCTGCTGGTTAGCCTCGCTGTTCGCATGGAGCTGGTGAAGAACTATGGTGCAGATATGATGCCGGCAGTAATGCGGATGTTCAATTCTCTCTGGACCACTGAGCCCACCCCCAAGGGAAGCGCTGCTTTTATAGCAAAGTTGATGGAGTGTGAAACTCAGGTGCACCTTTGGTGGGAATCTGCTGCGCGAGCCGGAGCTGATACAGCATTGCAGTTTGTTCTCTCATGGTACGAAGGGATAGACTTGGGGCTGCTTGAACGTATGCACACCGGATCAAAGTGGTCCAATGATCCAGAGTGTGTCGCTCAACGCAAAACCTGCGCCAACAAGCTCATCCAATATTCCTTCTGCCACGCTTGGAATGAGGGTCCGAGCTACCTGGATGTAATCAATGACGCCTATGTTTTTGAGGGCGCGGAGGACGAGAAAGGTGAGGATGAGGCCTCCCGAACTAGGCAACAGTGCCGAAGATTCGGAAGATGAGGAGGCCAATCACAAAGATGAGGCCGAGGCCAGTGCCCCGCCCACAGACGTCGAAGTACCTCCTCTGTCGGTCGATGATTCGGCTTCTGCTCCTGCTCCTTGAGCTTGAAAAACACTTAACAATATTTGTCAGATCTCCGGTATGCTAGGTGAAGTTGTACTTAAGCACTTTGGTTTTATTTTGCTTCAATTGGTGTCATTTTCTACTAAGTTCTTTACGTCGGATTAACGTGTCCTCGAGTTTCCTTTTCTTGTTCCCCCAATTTTTGACTCGGCTCGTGTCTACCTTGATTCGGTTTTTCGACTTACGAGTCCGAGGTTCAAAAAATTGACTTAACAATACTTGAAACTTTGAGATTAGCTCAAATTAATCTGGCGAAAAGTGAATGAATTAAACAAGGAGTTAGTCCAAATAATAAATGTCGGCTCGGTTAGTTCCCTTTCCTTAGTCGTTGTTCATGTGCTTTGCCATTCCAAACGTGTCCTCTTGCTTTCCATGAAGTCAATTCTCGTTGGACAATAGCAAAGTTGAAGAGTTGGGTTTTGGTGCTCATACACTACTAATCCAGCTAAGGTAGTAATGTAAGCCAGCCGACGTGTAAAAACATACAAACAAGAAAAACAATTATTATGGCAGTCCCCGAGTTTCTGCTAGGGGTGCTGAAGTTTTATTGATAAGCTCATTGCCGACATACATAACAACATATGGGTGACTCGGATACATTCACCTCTTTGTTAGGTGTAAAAGGGACGAAGTAGTGCTACATTCCACGGACGCTTAGATTCTTCTCTGGACCTATCCGCCTTGTTCTTCTCCTGTGGCTCTGCATCAATAAGATAGTAGGAATCAGTGTGCAAGGCTTTGCTTACAATGAAAGGTCCTTCCCAAGGATGGGATAATTTATGCATGCCAGCAGTGCGCTGCACCAGCCAGAGTACCATATCACCTTCCCGGAAGACTCGAGGGGTTTACTTTCTGGCTATGGTAGCGTTAGAGGTTTTGCTAATATATGACGGATCTGGACAAGGCTAGTTCTCTCGCTTCTTCTAGAAGATCAACATCATTTTGCTGGGATTTGCGCACTTCGGCTTCTGTGTATTGGGTGACTCTTGGCGAATCATGCTCTATGTCGGCCGGTAATACAGCTTCTGCCCCATATACCAGAAAAAATGGTGTATAACCTGTTGATCAATTTGGAGTTGTTCTTAAACTCCATAGTACCGCTGGTAGTTCTTCTATCTAGCACCCTACTGATCTTTGCAGCAGCTCTATGAGACGGGTGTTTATCCCGGACAAAACTAGTCCGTTGGATCTTTCCACTTACCCGTTCGATGCGAGGTGGGCTACAGAGGCAATATCTAGCCAGATCTTCTTCTCTCGGCAGAACCTCACAAATTCCCCTTCAGCAAAATTTGTGCCATTATCAGTTATGATATTGTGGGGATAGCCATATCTCAAGATTATGTCCTTGAGGAACGTGACTGCTGTTGCCCGACACATTTCCTAATTGGCTTAACTTCAATCCACTTTGTAAATTTGTCCACCATAACTAGGATATGGGTCATTCCTCCCTTTGCCGGCTTAAATGGTCCTACCAAATCTAGGCACCACACAGCAAATGGTCATGTAATGGGAATAGTTTTGAGTTCCGACGTTGGCATGTGGGTTTTAGTGGCATATCTCTGGCAGCCATTGCATTTCCTCACCAGATCCTCTGCTTGTTCCAGGGCACTTGGCCAATAAAATCCATGCCGAAAATCCTTTGCCACCAATGCTCTAGGGGATGCGTGATGACCACATTCTCCTTGATGAATATCTCGGAGTATGTCAAGCCCTTCTTTCGGGTCAAGCATCACTGCAGCACTGTGGTTACACTTCTTTTGTATAATTCAGCATTAATGATGGTGTATGCCTTTGCCCTTCTCTGGGTTTGCCTCGAGAGTACCTCATCATCCGGCAAAGTTCCGTCCTTTAGGAACCCGAATATGGGTTTCTCCCATGCTGGTGTAGCTCAGATAGAAAAAGGTTCCTCGTCAATTTCCATTGCATCCACCGACATAACTCCTGCTGGGTTTAGCTGAAGAGTCCCCGGGTTTGCTGAGGCAGTTCCCGGGTTTGCCGAAGCAGTCCTCGGGTTTGCTGAAGATCCTCCCCAATCTATTTCCGTAGGCGTAGCTTCTCACCCGGGGAGAGCCGGGATATTGATTGACTCGGATTCTGGTGATGGCGTAATGGACTGTTTTCTCAACTGCTCCAATGTGATGCTTGGCGGAATTGGCTATCAGGATGATCCCAACTTGGATAATACGTTAGCTGCCTCGTTTTCGATCCGAGGTACGTGATGGAATTCACACCCTTCGAAGAAACCACTTATCTTTTGGACATAATATCCGTAAAGTGCCATGTTTGCGTCCAGGGCATCCCAATTGCCAGACACTAGGTTCACCACCAAATTTGAATCACCAAAACATAGTATCTGGCGTATGCCTACCTCCTTTGCTACTTTGAGTCCGTGCACCAGGGCTTCATACTTAGCCACATTGTTTGACGCGCTAAAATGGATCTGCAGGACGTACTTCAGTTAGTCTTTCTTGGACGAGGTAAGCACTACCCCAGCCCTAGTCCTTCCTTTAGCTTTGATCTGTCAAAGTGCATTCACCAGTAATTTGAATCCGGCAGAGGTGGTTCATACTGCATCTCAGCCCAATCCACAAAGAAATCTGCCATTGCTTGTGACTTGATTGCATCCCTTCTATCAAATTGTGGTGCATACAGAGCTAATTCAATTGCCCATTTTGCAATTCAGCCACTGGCATCTTTATTGCTCATAATCTCATATATGGGTGCTTCACACACCACCTTGATGGGGTTCTCCTCAAAGTAGTGCTTGAGTTTCTTAGCCGACATATACACGCCATAGGCCATCTTTTGATAGTGAGGGTAGTTCTGTTTGAAGCCGATAACACCTTGCTCAAGTAATACACCGACCTTTGCACTGACTTTCCATCCTCTTCATGCTCCACTACGATTACTGCACTTACGACTCGTTGGCGCGGATATATAGAGCAACATTGGCTCCTTGGGTAGTGGCATGGATAATATTGGTGTCGTGGACAACATCTTTTTTAACTCATGGAATGCGCTAACAGCTTGCGGTGTCCATGTAAATTTATCTGCCTTTTTCATTAACTGGTAGAGGGGCAAGGCCTTCTCTCCCAGCGGACTCACAAACCGACTCAACGATGGTCGGCAACCAGTAAACTTATGCACATCATTGAGGCACTTTGGCAGTTCCATTCTTTCTATAGCCCGGATTTTTGCCGGGTTAGCTTCAATACCTCGGCTAGACACAAGAAAACCGAGTAATTTTCCCGCAGGCACACCAAAAGTACATTTTTCCGGGTTAAGCTTCATCCAGAACCGTCCTAGGTTCACGAATGACTGCCAGATTTCATCAAGGAGCGTATTGCTTTCCTTAGTTTTATCACAACATCATCCACATAAACTTGCACATTCCAACCTATTTGGTCATGCAAACATTTTTGCATGCATCGCTGGTACGTTGCTCCTGCATTACGTAATCCGAATGGCATAGTGTGATAGCAATAAGCCACGTATGGGGTAATAAACGCAATTTTTATTTGATCATCCGGATTCAGGGGTATCTGGTGGAAACCAGAATATGCATCTATGAATGACAATAACTCACACCCCGTAGTTGAATCTATGACCTGATCTATCCTTGGCAGTGGAAATGGGTCTTTTGTACACGCCTTATTCAGGTTCATGTAATCGATACACATGTTCCATACCACTACCACATTCGGATCATCTTTCTTCTTTTCCACCAGCACCGGATTAGAGAGCCAATCCGAGTAAAGTACTTCCATGATAAATCCGGCTGCAAGGAGCCTAGCTATCTCATCTCCAATGACTTTTCTCCTGTCATCGGCGAAGCAGCGGAGAGGTTGCTTCACCGGCTTTGCCCCGGGTCTCACATTCAAAGATTGCTCGGCCAACTCCCTCGGCACACCTTGCAGGTCCTGTGTAGACCAAGCAAAAATGTCCTGATTCTCACGGAGGAAGTTGACGAGCTTGATTTCCTATTTGTCACTTAACCCAGCACCGATAGTTACGGTACGCTCCGAAAACTGATCATCAATTGGCACCTTCTTAGTGTCCTTTGTCGCTTGGAATGACACACTACCATGTGGACTAGTCAGGGCCGGCATATGATGCTGCGCGGACTGGGCCAGTGCAGCCACTTCCATGATTTTCCTCTTCTCCCGAGTGATCACGAGTGATTTGGCCAGATTAGACCTGACAGATGAACATTCAATAGAACGCCTGAAGTCCTCGACTATGGTTATCACTCCCCTTGGTCCAGGTAACTTCATCTTCAAGTAACCGACATGAGTAATTGCCATGAACTTGCTCAAAGCGGGCCTGCCGAGTAACACGTGATATGCGCTTTCCAAGTTTACCACCTCGAATTCCAAATACTCAGTCCGGCAATTGTCCCTTGTGCCGAATAACACGTCAACCCGGACCTTTCCAATTGGTTCGCATGATATACCCGGCACAATGCCATGAAAAGTGGTCCTGGTAGCTTGTAGCATATTCTTTGATATCCCCAACTTGTGCATGGTATCCTTGTACATGATGTTAATGCTACTGCCATTATCTATCAATACCTTGGAGAATCTCACATTGATGTTTGGCCCAATGAACATCG
Source organism: Avena sativa (assembly GCA_916181665.1). Taxonomy (NCBI): domain Eukaryota; kingdom Viridiplantae; phylum Streptophyta; class Magnoliopsida; order Poales; family Poaceae; genus Avena; species Avena sativa. Next base: position 600,782,367 of record OV702289.1, read on the forward strand.
GATCCAAGACTAGTGCGTAAGTCCCAGGACTTGGCATAAGATTTGGGTGATCCTTGACACTCCATGTAATCTCCTGATCCGACCAAGGCATATACCTCACCACGGCTGGCATTACCACATTTACCTCCATATGCCGGTGCTGCAAGCTCTTTCTGTCGTTCTCCTCCATGGTGAATACGCAATAACTTTGATGATGCTCCCTATACTCATTTCTCCCCTCATGGCCGCGGTATCCTTGATCTTGCTGATGTTGGTTATTCACTTGATGCACAACATCCCTCCTTTCCTGATTTTCATATCTCGGTGGAGGTGGAGCCAACATAAGCTGCTGTTAGTTCCCCCCAGTGAGCAACTACTGCTGAGGTGCTTCATTCCGAGGTCCATCATGCCGAGGCGCATCGTGCCGAGGTGCCTGAGCATTCCCCAAACCAGCTTTCTCTAACTTCCTCATCCATCCACATTGCCGGGTTGTATGGTTCACCGGACTATTGGGACTTGGCGTATGGAAGGCTGATCCAGCATAGACTCAAATGTATACCTCGGACGGTCCTTTCTTTCTTTCCACTATTTTTTCTGCTCTGGGGTCCAAGGCTTTCTTCCTTCATTCTTTTGTTGCCACTATTGACCTCCGGTTTTTTGACGCTGGTTCGCGCCGGCACTAGGCTGATCTCGGTCCATAGCGGCCACTTGCTGCGAGCTATACCGATAATTCGGACGATAGTCCCTTCTTTTACCTCGGAAATCATTCCTCCTGGATGATCCGGAACCATCTCTGTTGTAATACTCCTCATTGGACTTGCTCGACGTTAACCGGGGTTGCGTCGGATCTCCCAGCGCATACGAATCTATGATCCGTATTGTTTCAGCTAGTGTAGTTGGCATATCCTGCTGCAACCTCTGCCACAACATACTTCCGGATCTTCAACCTTGGGCGAACCACGCTATTGCCTATGATTCAATTACCCCCTCACACGAATTACGCATGTTACACCACCTGGTCAGAAACTCTCGGTCAGGCTCATTTGGTCTTTGCTTGCACAACACCAAAGTCTGTGGCATGTTTGGCCTCTTGTAGGTGCTCGAGAAGTTGCTTATGAATAGCTCCTCAAAATCCAACCAACAGTTGATACTCCCTGGTGGCAAATTGTTTAGCTAGACCCTTGCAGGTCCTTCCAGCATTTGGGGCACATACCTCACTGCCCATCTCAAATTTCCTGTGGCAATGTTCACATCAGTTGCATAATCAATGAGCCAATCATTCGGCTTCGTACTGCCATCATACGTCTTTGTTCCTCTCGCCAACTTAAAGTTCGGCACAGGTGGTTCTATCATGATCCGGGGCCCAAAACATGTCGGACTCGGGGGGCCTTGCACCTCAATCAGCTCTTACCTATAGATTCGGTCCAGTTTTAATCTTGCATCATCCGACTGCAGATTCCTGCCTCCCAACCTTGATCCAATAACATGGTGCTCCGGTCTAGGAAACCCAGCATCCATCATTGTTGAGTAACCATCATTGTACCTGTCTTGACCCGAACGAATGTTTTGCTGTTGTGCTGCTTGACCTGTGCTTCTCTCCTGCCGGGGTGTGTATTGCTGCTACTGCCGAGGTACATTTTGCCCTATTCCCGCCGGATCATGCTGTTCGGCATTGCCGTTGGTAGCATTCCTTTGACCGGCATTGCAATGGTCGTGGTTACCTCAGCCAGCTTCACCTCGGCTAGCGTTGTGGCGATCCTCATCAACCTATACTGCTTTTCCTTTTCCTGCCCTTACCAGGTCATACAGAACCATTTGCTTATCCCTTCTCCCCGAGGTTACCACTGATACTTTGCATCACTATTCTATATCATAATTCACTGTTATTCATTGATATAGTTCATATTAAGAGATGATACTTATGTTATTTCATCTGTTTTTGCATGGTTGATGACTTTTGGAGCATGGACTGCTGCAGTCAAGATTCTGATGGAAAAGGTGTTGTTTGGAGGCAAAATTTGCGAAGATCAGAAAATCTGGGAAAATATACGGAAAATCCTCTTTTTCCAAAAGACGAAGGAAGCCAGAAGAGGGAGTGGAGATGGGCCACAGGGGGCCCACACCACCCCCTGGCGCGGGCCAACCTAGGTCGCGCCACCAGGTGGTGTGGCCGCCCTGGCCCACCTCTGGCTCTCCCCTCTGGCGTATATATTCCTCCTGATACCCTAAGACTCGGGGAGCGACCACAGAAAGATTCCACCGCCTCTGCGGAGCGGAAAACACTGAGAGAGAAAGATCTCTCTGGAAGACAGATTTCTGCCAGGGGAATTCCTTCCCGGAGAGGGGAGATCATCACCATCAACACCACCATCAAGCTGGACTTCATTGGGATCATCATCATCATCACCGCCACCATCATCACCATCAGCACCCTCATCACCATCTCCATATTGCTATAACAATTGCGTTGAATCTTGCATAGTTCTTAGGGGAAACTTTCCCAGTGTTGATTACTCTTTGTAGTTGATGCTATTGAGTGAACCATTGAATTATTGTTTATGTTCAGATTGTTATACATCATTATTCCATCTCTGATCATGATCCATATGATGTCTTGTGAGTAGTTCGTTTTGTTCTTGAGGACATGGGAGAAGTCATGTCGTTAGTAGTGGAATTGTGTTGAGAAAGATTCAATAGTTTGATATTTAAGTTGTGGTGTACTTCTTCTAGTGGTGTCATGTGAACGTCGACTATATCAAACTTCACCTATATGGGCCTAGGGGAATGCATTGTGTATTTGGCTACTAATCGTAGGGGTTGCCGGAGTGACAGAAACCTGAACCCCCATTAGGAAACCATTGCACAAGGGACGTAAGGGTCTTAGAGTTTAAAGCTGTGGTTAGCTTTCTACCTTAATTACTTTCTTGTACTTACGGATGTTTGCAAGGGGTATAATCACAAGTATGTATTAGTCCTAGGAAGGTCGGTACATTAGCACAGGTTCACCCACACAACACTTAGCAAGCTAAAGAACATTAATCAACTATATGAAGGGAAAACACTTGACAGTCTTCCCATGTGTCCTCGAGAACGTTTGGTCATCTTAAGTAATACAACCAGCCTATCCTTTGCTGCATAAAGGATTGGGCCACTTGCTGCATTTATTCCTACTGTCTTTTATTTACTCGTACTTTATTTACTTGCTTTATCAAAAAACCCTAAAAATCCGTTTGCTAAGTATTTGCAAAGAATTCCTGATCCATACCACTAGCCAGCACCTTCTGCTCCTCGTTGGGTTCGACACTCTTACTTATCAAAAATACTGCGATACACCCCCTATACTTGTGGGTCATCAACCACCTCCTCTCACCTAAGAGCGTGACCCAGGGACGATGCCGCTCCATCAGATTTTGCCGGGTTATTCCCTATCGAATGAACCACACGAGATGCTCTAGGTTGCGCCAGGTTTACCTTATTCAGTTCCTCATTTTGCTAGCAAGCCACCATCAACAAGTGATTTACCCTTTCATGTTGTCTCTCCCGGGCTTCTCCGGTTAAGCCCTCTAATTCGGATGCTGCTGCATTCGCCGCCCTGAGATTCTTTGCCAGAGTGTTGTACCTCTCCAACCCTCCTGTTACTATAGTTGCTGGCTGACCCAGCCTAGGCTCACCTTCCTTGTCAATTTTCGTAATCAGGTTTCTACCTCGGATTTTTACTCCATCTATGCGGTTTGCCTTTGCATATTCTCTCAGAGTGATGTTTAGCGACTGCTGCAACTCGGCTACCTTTTTTGCCCCAGCTAGCATTTTCTGCCTAGTCGTCTCTAACTCATCTTGCGCCTGAGCCAGATCAACTACAAGAGCTATTGGCATTGCTAGTGACGAGGGTTTAACTCGTCAATGCCCATTGTTATGGACTTGGGTTTTGGAGAAGGAGGGAGCGCTGGAGACATCTATCGGCTAGCAAACAAGCACACAGGGGACAAAGGATTTACCTAGGTTCAGGCCTCGTAGAGGTCCTACTCCTGCTTGTCTGCTCGTGGAATTATTGAGGGAGTCGAAAGTTACAATGGTGCGCAAATGTAATCTGGCGAAGGTTGTGGAAACTAGGGTTGCGCGTGTCCTTCTCGCCGCCCCCACCTAGCCTTTATATAGATAGGCTAGGTCTCGGGTAGCAGGTCGAGTCGGTTACAAGTTAGGGTTTTCCCTTTAATCTTTCTATCTTTAGCTTCTTCTTGTTCTTCAAGCAATCGAGAGTCCGTAGGTTACTCGAGTCCCTCCATCCGGGCCTTGGCGACACCGTGGACCTGTATGTATTTGGACCGTATATACCAAGATCGAGTACATGTAGGGTATACCCATGTCAGTAGCCCCCGAGTGTCCAGTGGAATCGTAGATTCGACTGGGGACTTTTTGAAGCCTTCGAGTGCCTAAATGAGTACATTTCGATTGCTTTTATTTGTGACATAGGGATTGTTGATATACTTGCCTGATATAACCGAAGTATCGGTATTAGTTAACCACCTTAGGGTGAAACAACACAATCTACTCAAATTCGAGTCCCCGGACTCGAATCCGAAAAAGTGCTGGCGTAATTCGACTCGGGCCGCGGAGGTCTTACAGGAGTCGAATTCCAGTTATATGGGTGTGAGCACTCGACGCGTCTGTCAAGGCATGTTCATCGTTCCTGTAGGCATGGATACATTTATGGTAGTGCACAGTTAAATGCGTTGTCAGGCCTTATTCAGGTCTTACCTTCACGCCGTAAGCGCGGCATCCGAATTTGATCATCACGGAGACGATTCAGGCGTCCCAGGAGACGTAGTCTCTTTGTAGGGAAAATTTGTGAGGCGGTGTCGCCAAAGGTAGCGAGTGCGGATGTTATCAACACACAGTTTTTGTGCAAATAATCATAGGGTGCGCGACCAGCGCTCCCTATGGGAGTAGCCCCCAAGTGCCTGGTTGAGTCGAAGACTCAGGCAGGGACTAAAGAACTTTTGCGACTGCTGTCGTCTTTGGCCTGCTTGTTTCAGTCGAATTTTGTTTCCGGCGCTCCCTACGGGAGTAACCCATGTCCATAGTCGAACTGTGTTTCGAGTGGTTGGGTTTGCTTTTGTAATTGTCCACGTTCCTGCAACAAGAAAAGAAAAAGTCGTAGGGTGTGCGGCCAGCCCTCCCTATGGGAGTATCCCCTGAGTGCTTAGTGGAGTCGAAGACTCCAGCAAGGACTAAAAATAGTCGAAGTTTTCCACTGCGTAGCCTTGGTGACGTCAGTGCTGACGCTTGTATGACCTCAGTTACCCGCGTGAGCGAGTTTGACGGGATGTGACGAGTGGTGGGTCCCACTTTCTGACTTTGATTTGACTGGGCGTGTATAATCTTATTTTTAACTGCGCCTCCTCGATTTCTGTGCGTAATGGTAGAAGTGGGGGGACGGTTCGCGCTTCCTCTTATCCACGTGTCCAATGCGATGCATGCCACGCGTCCAATAGAGTTTTTGTCAGCCGTTGGATTGCATCTCCCAGGGGTTAAGTAGCGGTGCTACGCCGGTAATTTTCCATCTGCGCTCTTTCTTCCTTGCTGCCATCGCCATTGCTGCTGTTCTCCTGCTTTCCTGCGTTCGTCTTCTCCACAGCGCTGGACCACCTCCGTTCGTTTCCAAGCTACTTTCTGCGCTCTCATCACCACCGCGCAATGGGAAAGAAGAAAGGAGGTGCTATCGCTGATTCCGTGGCCACCGTTGCTGCGACGAAGAAGAAGGGTGGCTCCGCTGCTGCGGGAACCAGCACCGCCACCGGTGGGAAGAAGAAGGTCGCGGGCACCCGCGTGACAAATGGTGCATGGCGCCCTTCCATCATCAAGGCATCAGATCTCCGTCTTATGCGCCAGGATGGAGTTATTTCTGCGGCAGTCACTGATGCGCGTGTCCCCAGCGGTGAGACCATTCCTACTCCTCCCGCTGCTTCTCGAGTGATGTTTCTCGCATTCATCATTCGAGGTCTCTCCTTGCCTCTCCACCCCTTTCTTAGGGGTCTTCGTTGATTCTACGGGCTCCAGCTCCATAAGCTGTCCCCAAATTCGATTCTCCACATCACCTGCTTCATCATCCTTTGCGAGTGCTGGCTCGGAATCGAGCCACACTTTGGTATTTTCAAGCGCTTGTTTAAATTGAAGCGTCAGTCCGCATCTGGCTCTTTAGTTTATGACGTAGGTGGTTGAGGCATCCATGTCGACCCATCCGCCACCTACTTCGACATCAAGCTTACCAAGTCCAGGGATGGAGGGACAAATGGTTCTATGTCCACGATCAGAAGGCCAAAGATGAGCACTTTGGACTCGCGCCCTTCGATCCGGCGACTCCCTGCAAGAAGATGCGTTCTTGGAAGAACGTAGTTATGCCTGGCGAACTCGCGGAGACGGACGTGTTGTATCAGCGTGCCTGCGACCTCGAAAGTCGCATAGGCACAGAAGAGGGAGGTTGCGCTCTTATCAGGACTTGGCTGCGCCATCACGTCCAGCCTCTCCAAGCTAGAGTCCACCCCATGTTTTAATGGAGTGGCGCTGATGATGCCACTCGCGTGTCTGCTGATGGTATGTCTGCGAATGAGGTGGATAAGAGGATTCGACTGGTCACGAAGTGCACTGTCAAGGATGTGCTTCCGAGTGAACCAGCTGTTCCTCCTTTTGATGCTTCGAATCCTCCTCCTGAGGTATAGTTGTGTTACGCAGTAGGTTTTTTTCACGATTGCTTTTCTGTTTGCTTACTTGTTCTGTTTGTGTGAAGGATTGGGCGGTGTCGCCTTGTATGCCTCCTCTCCCTGAGGGGATTATTCCTCGCGAAGCTTTGGAAGAGGACAAGTCTGAGTCGACTGTCCCTTCTGATGTGGAAGAGGAAGCCCCCGAATCCGAGATCCCGGATACTCGCAAGCGTTCGCATAGCGAGGACTCCTACACGTCGACTCCTTCGACTCCAGGAGGCGAGGCTGTTGGCACGGAGTCGCCAATTCCAGCCGTTCCTGTGAGGGCTGTGGCACCATCTTCTCGCAAGAAGATGCGATTTCCCAAGGAGTCTTCGTCGGAATCGGCGGCGGCCACGTTTGATCTTGACAAATTTAACTGGTAAGTTTGCTAGGTCATTCATTCTTTTATGTTTTTCTTCTTGTTGGTTTTTCCCTGGAGTTTGCCCTTTTCTCAATGTGGATTTGGTCTTGTAGTCAAGAGGCGTCGTCATCTTCTGGCGACGTCGAGTTTTTGAAAGAATCATGAGTCGTAGCTTCAAGGGCCAAGGTAGAGGTCGAGCGCGCTCCTTCTCCTCCGGCGGCGGCCCACTCCGGGCACAATTCTTCGAGCTCTCCTCACGTAGGGAGGCATCGAATGGTTGCTCGGATGACGGTTCAGCAAACCTCTTCGGAGTCGCTAGAGGACCATGTAAGTATATCTTCCTTTCTTTTTAGTGTGGCAGTCGATGTTTTCTGTTGCCCTTTCTGATCCCTTGTTTTGTGCGACAGCTCCTTGTAAAGGAAGCCGTGCAAGTGGCGGAGCAAGTGATGGCAATGGGTCGCTAGCATGCAATGCTGGAGTCGCGTCACCGCGTCGTCGAAAGTGAGTGTTCGACACTTATTCTTTTTTGTCTCCTCCCTTTTTCTTGGTATAGTCGTCTGATAGTCAACTTTTGGTTGCCATGTAGCTGAGCATAATGCTTTACTGCACAATGTTGCCACCTTGGAGAAGACGTTAGCCGCAGCTGTGAAGGGGCGCGACGAGGCAATCGCGGCTCGTAATGATGCACAGAAGCGCGAAGAGGATTTGTGTGCCTCCTTTGCGGCTAGGGAAAAGTTGTTCGGAGAGCAACTGTTCTCAGTCGCCAAGGCCCTCTCAGGTACTTTTGCCGGTAGATATTTTATTGTTGTCCTTCTCTGCATCTGGAGTTTTGCCGATGGCGCTAGAGATTTGATCCATGTGTGGGTTTTCTGTGCAGATACTGGCGATTTGAGCTTTGACCCACAGGCCCTTTGTCGCGATGACGCTCTGGCGGGCGCGGTGTCTGCAGTGGAGGACCATAGCGCCGCTGTCCAAAATACGTTGTCCAAGCCCAAGGTCGCCCTTAGTCGCCTCCGGGAGGAGTTGATGCCAAAGGTGGAGCTGGTAGACAATGTGGACGAGCTGGTGGAGTCACTCGCCGGGGGTGTGCCTGCCACATACAAAAACTCCCTCCACGCGGCTGGCGCGACGATGTCACTTGCCATGGTGCAAGCCCACGGAGTCGAGGTGGATCCCTCTGCAGTGTTGAAGACGATGCCTGTTGGCGCGGATGGTTAGCAGGTAGTATTCGCTCCCTTTGCGACTGCCTGTGCCAAATATGGCCATTCCTTGATAAATACCGTTGCCAAGTATTCAGAGGAGCTCCATCATGCTAAGAAGGTCGCGAAGGCTTCGGCCTCAGGAGCTGGCGGAAAGTCAGTGGCGTCTGATACTTCCACGGACTTGATGAAGCCCCCGAAGCCGTCGAAGTCGAAGAAGCCAGCTGCTCCGTAGTTAGTTTTTTGTAATAGTTGATGAATTGTCCTTTTGATTAGAAAACATGCCTGCTGGCGACTGTGTTTGTGGATACTTTATGCTGATCCTGAATGCATATGTTACTTTTGACTTTGTGTTAAGTTGGTCGCCTTATTTGCCTCTGGCTTGACTTTTTGGTAGGGTACATCAAGTGGTCCTGTGGGGGGAACCCAGGACTCGCCATTGCTTCAGGATAAAGTGGCACCACCTCGCTCCAGGGTAGAGGAGTTGTCCTTGCTTTCGCGACTTCGTGATCGTGTTAAGCAACTGGAGCGTGAGTTGCCCGTGATCCGTGGTAGCGCGGACGTGTGGAAGTCGAAGGCTGAAAAAGCCGCCGCCCGCGAGCAATATCTGCTTGGCGAGGTGACGCAGTTGGGCGACCAGTTTAAGTGTTAGTTTGCTCATCCTCATCTTTTCCTTTGTAGTTAGTCGCAATGGTACGTTGTACTCATGCTGTTGATGCTACTTCGTGTAGTTGTTAGCGCACGCCATCCGCAGGAGGAGAGGGATAGGATTGCCATCCGCCTTCATGATCTCACCCAGGAGCAACTTTAGGAGAGTGGATACTTCTGGGTAGATCATGATCGTGCGACTGCATTGGCGACCCTGCAGGATCGCGCCTCGCGAGTGCTGCTCTTCCTGAAGAAGTCGCACTCGTGTTTGAAGAACATCTATCGGGCGATGTTCCCGCTGGATGTCACTCCATCAAGCCTGCTGGCTCTCCTGACCAAATTTCAAGATATGTCCGCGGTTCGCGAGTGCGTGAGGCAGCAGTTGGTGGCTGGTGCCAAGGCTGCCCTTTCAATGGTGCGTTTGCACAAGCCTGACGTGGATGTCGCCGCCATTGGCTCTAGGCCACCAGCGCCACCAGCAGGATCTTCCTGGAATATGGTGCCGCACTATCAGGCGGTGGACCGCCCAGCCAAGGAGATCGTCGACTTCTTCGAGGAACAAACTAATGTTCTTCTGTTGCAAGGGTAGCCAAATATGTATCCTGCACATAAGTGTACTTGTGTTGTAAAGTTCATATATATTTGTTGATAATTTATTATTGAATGTGTACAAATAGCTTTGTAAGCGTGGGGTGCGTTGCACTTATGCGAGTCCTTTTCGTTAGCTTGGCCATCGTTTTATCTCGTTCCCTTGTCAACCTGTCAGGTGCGTTGCAGCTAGGTTGAGTTTGTGTTAAGGGGTTCGATTGATCTGCCAGCTACTCAGGATGTCACGTTTTTGTTCGAAGAACATATGTGTATAGGGTGGCGTAGCCCCCGAGTATGAAAATTGACAAAGTAAAGGAGAGCATAGAGTTTCGGGGCACTTAGCTTTTATTTATTCGAAGAATAGTACGAAGTACAATGTGCGGCTAAGTAGCCTTGGCTGAGTAGCCTTATTTGCGACGTAAAAGTAAAGAAAAAATGACTAAGGGTAGAAGCGTCGCAGTTGTGCGACGTTCCAAGGGTTGGAGTATGCGACTCCTGTCTCTAAATCTTGAAGGCGATAGGCGCCACCTAGGATTACTTCTATAATCACGTACGGTCCTTCCCAGGGGGACTCGAGCTTGAGATGCCCCTGCTGGTTCAGTCGCAAGACCAAGTCACCTTCGACGAAGGATCTGGGGCGAAGCCTTCTGTTGTGGTAGTTGCGTAGGTTCTGCTGGTAGATCGTTGATCTTTCCGCGGTGATTTCCCTTGCTTCGTCAAGGAGGTCGACGGAATCCTCGAGTGCGAGGGATGACTCTTGTTCGTTGTAAGCAACCACGCGTGGCGCTTTGTATCGTACCTCAGCTGGTAGCACTGCCTCTGCTCCGTGCACCATAAAAAATGGCGTGTAGCCCGTGGCTCTGTTTGGAGTTGTACGTAGACTCCAGAGTACGGATTGCAGCTCATCTGGCCAGCAACCCGCCACTTGTTCGAGTGGTTGCAGGAGTCGCTTCTTGATGCCGCTGCAGACGAGCCCGTTTGCTTTTTCCACCTGACCGGTGGTCTGTGGATGTGCTACTGAGGCGTAGCTGATGTTGATCCCCAGGTTCTCGCAGAATTCCTGGAACTCCTTGGATGTGAAGTTCGTCCCGTTGTCGGTAATAATGTTATGTGGCATGCCGAAACGGTAGACGATAGACTCGAAGAACTTGACTGCGTTGTGCCCTGATTGGTTGGTCATTGGCATGGCCTCGATCCACTTGGTGAATTTGTCGACTGCCACCAAGAGGTAGACGTAGCCTCCGCGCGAGGATCTTGGTAGCTTGCCAACCATATCAAGCCCCCATTGTGCGAAGGGCCAGGCCAATGGAATAGGCCGTAGCTCTGCGCCTGGTGCGTGTGGCTTGTCCGTGAATCGCTGGCAAGCATTGCATTTTTTGACTATGTCCTTGGCGTCGCGCATGGCCGTGGGCCAGTAAAGTCCAGCTCGTAGAGCTTTGGCGACGAGGGTGCGACTGCCTGCGTGGTGCCCGCAGGTCCCTTCATGGATGTCGAGGAGTATTGCTCTTCCATTGGCCATGGAGACGCATCATTGTAGCACTCCTGCGATGCTACGTTTATACAGTTTGCCGTTGAGAACGGTGAATGCCTTGGAGCGCCGCGCGATGTGCTGTGCATCTGTCAGGTCGTCCGGTAGTCTCTTGCTGAGGAGGTACGTAATGTACGGCTGCGTCCAAGATTGTTCGATCAACATGACGCTCATTGGTCCCTCGAGTTCTGTGTCCAGCTCCAAGTCATCGAGTGCCATTGGCTCATTGGGTGGCGTAGCCCCCGAGTCCGTGGCTGCGCTTGTTTTCTTCTCTACGGCCTTTGGCTTGATGGAGCGTTCACATATGCACTCGAGAAATACCCCAGGTGGTATGGGGCCGTAGGTAGAGCCTATGTTGGCGAGTGTGTCCGCCTCCTCGTTGCTTTCGCGACCTATGTGTCGCAACTCGCAACCATTGAAGTCTCCCTTGAGTGTATCGTAGAGGTCGCGGTATGCGATCATGTTTTCGTTCAGTGCGTCGCACTCGTGCATTGTTTGGTTGACGACCAACTTGGAGTTGCCATATATGATGAGCCTTTTGGCGCCACAGGCTTTTGCCATCCTCATCCCATGCAACAGGGCCTCGTATTCAGCCTCGGTGTTTGAGGCTGTGAACTGCATTCGCAGGATATATTTCAGCTTGTCCCCTTGAGGTGATGTCAATATGACTCCTGTGCCTGCTCCGTCTTTCCGTTTGGACCCATCGAAGTGCATTGTCTAGAGGTAGGACATATCTGGCTTATCCGGGAGTTGGTTCTCCATCTAGTGCACGAGAAAGTCAGGGAGCACTTGCGACTTGATGGCGTCGCGTTTTTCGTATGTGATGTCTTGTGGAGATAGCTCTATTCCCCAAAGCGCGACTCGCCCCGTGGCATCGGGGTTATTGAGGATATGCCCCAACGGGGCGTCGTTGACTACCACGATTGGGTGTTCCTGGAAGTAGTGGCGCAGTCGCCGGGCAGTCATAAAGACGTCGTACGCCAGCTTCTGGTAGTGCGGGTACCGCTGTTTTGTTGGCGTGAGGACCTCGCTGAGGTAGTATACCGGGCGTTGTACGCCGTGGACTTTGTTTTCCTTGGCTCGCTCGACGACGAGCACTGTGCTGACCACCTGGTTGGTGGCGGAGATGTACAGCAATAGTGGTTCCCTTTCTCGTGGAGTCACCAGTACTGGCGAGGTGGATAGCAAGCGCTTGAAATCTTCGAATGCTTCTTGTGCTTCATTGGTCCACTCAAATTTTTTGGTCGTGCGGAGGAGCTGGTAGAAGGGCAGTGCTTTTTCACCCATCCGACTGATAAATCGACTGAGGGCCGCGATTCATCCGGCCAGTTGCTGGACGCCTCTTATGTTCTCCGGCTTCTCCATGGCTAGTATGGCTTTTATCTTCTTCGGGTTCGCCTCGATCCCCCTCGCGGAGATGAGGTATCCGAGTAGCTGCCCAGATGGTACGCCGAAGGCGCATTTGTCCGGGTTGAGCTTGATCCGGTAGCGATCAAGATTGGCGAAGGTTTCGCGCAAATCATCTATTAGAGAGGCTTGCTCCTTGGTCTTGATTACTATGTCGTTGACATAGACTTGGATGTTGCGACCTAGTTGTTCCTTGAGGCAAGCCTGCATGCATCGCTGGTAGGTGGCTCCCGCGTTTTTTAGCCCGAAGGGCATTGTGTTGTAGCAGAACACACCATAGGCCATTGTAAACGTTGTTTTCTCCTGATCTTCCTCCTTCATTCGAATTTGGTTATAGCCTGAGTAGGCGTCGAGGAAGCAGAGGCACTCACATCCAGCGGTGGAGTCGATGATCTGATCGATCCGTGGCAGCGGGAAGTGATCTTTTGGGAAGTGCTTGTTTAAAGAAGTGAAGTCCACGCACATCCGTAGGATATCCGTGTCCTTTTGGTACCAGCACCGTATTGGCGAGCCAAGTGCTTTCCTTGATCTTGGTATGAATTTGTCCTCGAGGAGTCTGTTGATCTCCATTCCGACTGCCTGCGCTCGTGGCTCAGATAGTCGCCTGATTGTTTGCTTGACTGGCCTTGCGTCGGGGTTGACGTTGAGTGCGTGCTTGGCGAATTCCCTGGGAACTCCTGGCATGTCCGCAAGACACCAGGCAAAAATTTCCCAGTGCTCATGGAGGAATTCGACGGGCGCGAGTTCCTATGCGGGACTCAAGTTGTTGGCGATGAGGGCCATCTTGGTGGGATCCGATGGATGTACATGCACCTTCTTTGTGTGCACGGATGAGTCGAAGGAGAGATCAGGTGAGCTTGGCCTACTCAAGGGAGGCAGACTGTTGTCTGTCGTCTCCTTCAGTCTTGCGAGTTTCTCCTACATACCGAAGGACTAGGAGATTCTGTTGAATTCCCTGTCGCAAGCGTCAGATTGCTCAATGTTCCCTTTGATCGTTATGACACCGTTGGGACCTGGCATTTTCATCTGCAGGTAGGCGTAGTGGGGTACTGCCATGAACCTGGCGAATGCGACGCGCGAGAGGATGCAATGGTATTGTGAGGGCCAGTCGACGACCTCAAAGTCGATGCGCTCGCGCCAGAAGTTCTTCGGCGTGCCAAAGATGACGTCGAGGTTGATTTTGCCCAGGGGTATACGCCTTTCCCCGGGACGATGTCGTGGAACGTTGTGTCCGATGCCTCCAAGCAGGTTAGAGGGATCCTCATTCCTCGCAAGGTACTCGCGAATATGAGGTTGATGCTGCTTCCGCCATCCATGAAGACGCAACTCATGTCAAAGCCTCCAATTTGCGCTTCGAGTACGAGGGGGCAATGACCTGGGCGGGGTACTCGAAGGTAATGCACGACTCACTGCCACAAAGGTACTCAGTGGTGGATGGTGGCGAGTGTATGGCCAAGTTGACTTGGCGAGTGATGGCCTTCTGCACCCTATTGGAGGGGCGCCCTTTTTGGATCATCATGGTACCCATGGCCCATGGGTACGGTTCGCCTCCATGGTGCTGGTCTGGTGCAGCTCCGTTCGAGGGTGGCCTAGGTGGTGGTGGTGCGCCATGTGCCACGGCGCCTGGAGCGGCTCCGTAGCCTCTTTTGACTGCATTGCGGTTCATCCGAACCAATCCCTCGTGTAGCTTGAGGAACTCACGGCAGTCCTTGAGGAGGTGGCTGGACTTTCTCTTGCCATCATGCTTGTTGATGTAGAAGTGTACCGTGCATGGCCCGGACAGTTTGTCCTCGATTGAGGTTGCGGGTGCCTCATCGCGAGTGCGGCGTTGCCACACTTGCATGGTTTTCCCGGAGTCGCGGTATCCGCCGCTGCGGTATCCGCTGTTGCGGTTATCGTCGCGCCTATCGGCGTAGCCGGCTGCGACCATGTTGACGTCATCGCGATCGTCGTAGATGCGCATGCGACGCTTGCCCTGGCGGTCGCGTCTGCCTTCGAGTTTTTCCTTCTCGTCCGAGTGAACGCGATTCTTCACCGAATCTTCTCCATCGGCCCACCGGTTCGCAATCTCCATCAGGTGGTCGATGGTCTGGGGCTTTGAGCGGCCTAGCTCCTCCCTGAGTTCCATGCGGCGGACACCACCGTTGAATGCATCAATCGCGCAGTCTTCCGAGATGTTCTCCGCGGAGTTCTTGATGATGGACCACCTTTGGATGTAAGAGCGCAGCGATTCGCCAGATCTTTGCTGGCAGCATCTCAGTTCTTCGATTGAGGCGAGGCGTTTGTACGTGCCCTTAAAGTTGCGCACGAAGCTGTAGACCAGCTCATCCCAACTGTGAATGGATCCACGTGGGAGGTTATTGAGCCATGCCCGGGCGGCGCCCTGCAGCTGTAGCTGCAAGCATTGCATGGCAGTACTTCGACTGCCTCCATGTAGCGTGATGGAGGAGATGTGATCCTCCAGCCAGATCTTGGGGTCCTGCAGACCGTCAAATTTCGGGTTCTCCGATGGGAGTTTAAACTCTTTAGGCATTTGTTTTTGCCTGCTGCATCTGCTGAAGCATCTGGCGCTGCAGAGCTCCCCATCTTCCTCTTCCGATTCAGTCGACCGAGCACGTCGTGCCCTTGACTTGTCGATCTTGCACTGCGTGAGTTTGTCGCATGCATCGTAGTCGCGATCGTGTCGCCGTGAGCGGCGGCATCGAGACAGGTCGTGACTGTCATTGCTGGACGAGGGCGAGGAGTAGCGCTTTGCCCTTTTTTGGGTCTGGTACCGGCTCCTTGTCGAGGGCAGCCTCGATTAGCCCCAGACCTGCGATCGTAGATCGGTGCAATGCCATTCGGGCATCTCCAGTTGGCAGCTGGTTATTAAGGAGGTACATGGTGGCTGCTGTCACCGCGGCTTGCGGTGTCCTGGGAACCACGTTGCCTCTCGTGTCGACTGTCATAGAGCCGAAGTCGAGGACTTTTGCGGCCTCTATGCGCTCTTGTTCAGTGAGGTGAGCCATCCACGACTGCCTCTTCTTGGCGAGGTACTCGTTACCTCTTGAGGAGGATCCTCCGTAGGAGGAGAGCCCAACATGGCGAAGGCTTGATTCATCTGCTGCCCTTTTACGCGCCTCAAGTTGCGCGATTGCTTGTTTTTGGCGCTTGAATTCCTCTTTTAGGAGCCAGTGGTAGCCCATCAGCAGTTCCTGCGGGGACCCGAAGGGCAGAGGTGCACCTCGTAGGGCTTCGCGGCAGCGATCCCACTCTTGCTCGTTGAGCCTGATCACGACGCGTTCGCCGGTTTGCTCGTTGATCATGCTAGGAGGTTCGACTGCTCCTCCGTTGCCACCGTTACCGCCGTTGCCACCGTTGCCACCGTTGCCGGCGTTGGGTGGATCGGTGCCATTTCCAGTGTTACCACCGTTGCCGCGATTGGGCGGATCGGTGCCGTTGCCGGTGTTACCACCATTGCCGTGATTGGCGGAGGTGTCGCCCGCGTTGATGATGGTGCACATGAAGTGATTAGGGAAGCTGTTGCTTCCAAAACTTTCGGATCCAGAACCGTAGGTTCCATCTTCAGTGGCCAAATCGCTTAGATCGGAGTTGCGACTGCTGTCGCTGACCGTGTTCTCGACTGCCACTGGAGTGTTGAGCTCGCTGAGGGTGCCGATCGATGGAGGGAACCATGATGCCGGGGCAATCGCCGGTGTTGTCGGCTGATCAGGCATGCGAAGCGTGCCCATCTGACCAACTTGGAAGCGGAAGCTCCCAATTGCTAGGCTGATTCCGTCGCCCACGGACTCGAGGACCGGGCGAGTGGTCGGCGTGTGGACGGTGAAGTCGAAGGCGCTGAAGAGCTGGCGAATCTCCGCTGTTGCAGAGTTGTAGATCCCAGTTGATGGGGCCAAAGAAGCCGCAACATCAGCACTCCCAATTCCCACAGACGGCGCCAATTGACGAGGGTTTAACTCGTCAATGCCCATTTTTATGGACTTGGGTTTTGGAGAAGGAGGGAGCGCTAGAGACATCTATAGGCTAACAAACAAGCACACAGGGGACAAAGGATTTACCCATGTTCAGGCCTCGTAGAGGTCCCTACTCCTGCTTGTCTGCTCGTGGAATTATTGAGGGAGTCGAAAGTTAAAATGGTGCGCAGATGTAATCTGGCGAAGGTTGTGGAAACTAGGGTTGCGTGTGTCCTTCTCGCCGCCCCCACCTAGCCTTTATATAGATAGGCTATGTATCGGGTAGCAGGTTGAGTCGGTTACAAGTTAGGGTTTTCCCTTTAATCTTTCTATCTTTAGCTTCTTCTTGTTCTTCAAGCAATCGCGAGTCCGTAGGTTACTCGAGTCCCTCCATCCGGGCCTTGGCGACACCGTGGGCCTGTATGTATTTGGACCGTATATACCAAGCTCGAGTACCTGTAGGGTATACCCATGTCAGCTAGGCTATCTATCGCTTGCTGGAGTACATTCTCTGGCCATTCTAGAGGTGGGAATCTAGATCTTGCCTGCTTTGGTGTGACCTCTGGATCTGGCGCCGAATCTTTGCTTGCTCTTGTGTTTGGTGCAGTCATCATGACCTCAACGCTGCTTGCGGGGCGAGCGATATGCAGGGCGCTAACTGCGCTGAGAGGTGGCTCTCCTCCCTCGACGACGTGTCGCGGATGTACGCAGGACTCGTCGATGCCCACGTAAACTTTATGCGCACCAAGCTTGATGAAGAGGCCATTGCACGGAGGAAGACGCTTGCCAAAGCTCCCAGCATTGTCACTGACATAGTCCAGCGTACCAAAGCGTTGAACCAAGCCAGAGACGAAGCGCTCACTGGTGCCGAAGTTGTTTCCCGTCCGGATTTTTACTCCTACTAGCGCCGCTAGCCCCACGGTGGGCGCCAACTATCGTGGTGGTGGCACGGCAGATGCCATGGATAGGATAAAGATGGGGCCAATGAGCACTAGAGGAATCCAGAGAGGGATAGTGTGGTGATTCCACACACATATGCTTGTATTTCACTCTATCAATGGTTGTTTACAAGTGCTCCATGAGCTGTTCGTGAGAAGGAGACTAGTTCTCTTACCCCCCCACTACTATGCTCTAGGGTTCTACCAAGACAGAATGATCGATCCCCTGCTATGGAGGCCCTGGTGCTCCTTATACAGGGGAGCCCGGGTTACAAAGTTAGGGCATACGTGGAGGCATATTCCCCGAATATGAAGGGTTCCGTAGCAGAAAACAAAAAAATTCTATCTACTCGATCACTAATACCAGGATCTATACTATGTGGACATAAGTATCAGAGAAGGAATACAGTATCCATACCTTTGCAGAGAGAGGCATGCCTTACGCAGGAAGGCGTATATTGATGAAGACGAGCAGCACCCCAAGTGTGGTGCCTTCGAAGTTCGTCACACGTCCGGTGTAGGGGACGTCAACCGGGCTCCGATCCAGCCGAGCAGAAGAAGCAGATGCCGGATCGCCGATCACACGACGGTAGTGTGAAGGTTGAGAACTCAACCACGAGGTCCTCCCCAATATTACGGGGAAGTCCTTAGTAGATGAGAGGAATGAGTGTGTCCCAAGGGGAGGGGGACCCCTTTATATAGTGGGAGGGGGGCACACCACCCAGGGGCCAGGCGGTGTGGGACTAATGCCCACACCCGCCAGCCACCTTGGGGCAGCCGTCGGCCCTAGGTGGGCCCCACTCGGGTGGCCCACCAGCCCTAGGCCAGCTGGCCCCCACCCCCTAGGCACCTAGCCCACTTGGGCCTCCCTTCGGGTGAGGCCCATTAGCAATATAGTGCCTTCAAAAATAAAATAAAAATATATATTTAATATTAATTCTCCAATTAACATTCAAATACACATATTATATTATTCCTTCACTCCGGAACATCTTCCAGACCCCTTTCCGATCTCCATCGGACATTGCCGAAACTATTCTGGTCTCTCTCTCTCTATTTCTCATACGATGCCTCATCTACCCTAAGCGTCCCTACCCTTAAGCGTGACATCCTTCGGTTCGGAAACACTCCGGACATGATAGAGATCACTCTCATATCAATGATCAATAGAGGGACCTGGATGGCCATGTGACCCCTGTGCGTTTCACGAATACAATCGCTCGAACCGTGAGATAGCCGTTCCCCATTCCCTTTGTCACACGATACCTAATTCATCCGAGACTTGATCTTTGGTATCTACATACCTTAGTTCGATCTCGTTACTGATGAACATGTTTTGTCGTTCTCATGTCATTGCATTCCGTGACCCAGTCACATGTTTGCAAGCTTCATTAATGCACTGTCACCGAGATGGCCACATGTATCTATCCGTTACACAGACTAGACAAATCCTGGTCTTGATATGTACTCCTCTACGCATCCCTTTGGAAAACCTGAGTAGCACCTTTTGGTCACCCTGTTACGGGATGACTCTACATAACCATCTAAGCTTCTTCCGTAATGGTGATTTGCATTACCTCACAGTCAAAGGATCAGGTTACGAGGTTCTCTGTGTTTTATCATCAATGGTGAACTTTGTAACTAGATCTCATGAAGATATAACGGTCGGATGTTTGTCTATCATGTTATTCAACTAATAACATGACCTCATTGCTAGTTGGCATAAATGCCCATGGTCTTGAAACATAGACCATCCTCATGACCAATGAACTAGTTCACTAGAGGTAACTAGAGACATGGTTTGTTTACATACCACACGTGTATTAACGTTTTGTATTAACACAGTATGAAACGTATTATGAACACACAGGAGATATATCAAATAATACACTTTATTATTTGCCTCTAGGGCATAACTCCTTCAGTCTCCCACTTGCACTAGAGTATATCAAACTAGTTTACAATAGGTAGGAACCTAACACCAATGGAATCTCGGTGTTGTTCATGCTTTTCTAAGTGGAGAGCTTTCGTCAACGGATCTGCTACATTCAGTTCCGTATCTACTTTGCAAATCTTGACTTCACCTTCATCAACGTTTCTCCGGATGACGTGAAATCTAAGCTTGATGTGTTTGGCTGTGGAATGAGTTCTTGGATCCCTTGCATTTGCAATAGCTCCCGTGTTATCACAATAGATCGTCACGGGGTCTTGCGCATTGGGAAAACTCCTAGTTCGATGACGAAATTCCTTATCCAAACAGCTTCATTTGCTGCATCAGCTGCAACAATGTATTCAGACTCCATTGAAGATTGTGCCACCACCGGCTGCTTCTTGCTTTTCCAGCTTACCGCCCCATCATTCACCAAGAAAACAAATCATGTTTGAGACTTCGAGTCATCATGATCTGAATTCCAGCTCGCATCTACGTAACCTGTTACGTTTAGAGCTTCATCATTTCCTCCATAGATCAGGAACATATCCTTTGTTCTTCTCAGATACTTCAGGATATTTTTCACAGTTGTCCAGTGATCATGTCCTGGATTACTCTGATATCGGCTCGTCAAAGTAAGAGCCAATGCCACATCAGGTAGGGTACTAAGCATTGCATACATGATAGATCCTATTGCAGAAGCATAGGGGACGTCAGACATCTTCTCTCTATCATTGTCCGTTACATGACATTGAGTCATACTCAAGTTGCAATTTTTCATCATAGGTGTAAAACCCCTCTTGGTGTTTTCCATTTTGAACCTCTTCAAAATCTTATCTATGTAAGTACTCTGACTCAATGCTATTAGGTGCCTTGATCTATCTCTATAGATCTTGATTCCTAATATGTATGCAGCTTCACCTAGATCCTTCATGGAAAATTGGTTGCTCAAATATGCTTTTACGCTATTCATAAAATCCACATCGTTTCCCATGAGTAATATGTCTTCCACATACACTACTAAGAAAACAACCGAGCTCCCACTCACTTTCTTGTAAACACAGAACTCTTGTTGGTTTTGGACAAATCCAAAACTTTTGATCACTTGATCAAAACGTTGGTTCCAGCTCCGAGATGCTTGCTTCAGTCCATAAATGGACCATTGAAGTTTGCATACCTTTCCAGCATCCTTAGGATTGACAAAACCTTCTGGTTGCATCATATACAACTCTTCATCAATGTGACCATTGAGGAATGCGGTCTTGACATCCATCTACCAAATTTCATAGTCGAAATGTGCAGCAATTGCTATTAAAATCCTAATAGCCTTAAGCATCACTATGGGAGAGTAGGTCTCGTCGTAGTCAACTCCTTGAATCTGTCGAAACCCGTTTGCGACAAGTCGAGCTTTGTGAATGGTCACATTACCATTCGCATCTGTCTTTTTCTTAAAGATCCATTTATTTTCCACGGCCTTGCGACCCTCTGGAAGATCCACCAAGGTCCAAACTTGGTTTTCATGCATGGATCCTATTTCGGATTTCATGGCTTCTAGCCATTTCTCGGAGTTAGCACTATCCATAGCTTCTTTGTAGTTTGTAGGTTCTTCCTGATCATCTAAGATGATAGACATTACAAGGCTACTGTACCAATCTGGAGTGGCACGAACCCTTGTAGACCTGCGAACCTCAGGAGTCTCGATGTCATTGTTTTGATCAGCATCAATGGGCTCTTCCTGCATGTTGGAGAGCGGTTTCGGAACAGTTTCTGTTGTGCTACTCGGAATATGGAGAGAAGGGTCAACAATTTCATCTAACTCTATTTTCCTTCCACTCACTCCCTTTGCAAGAAACTCCTTTTCAAGAAAGGTGCCATTTTTAGCGACAAACGTTTTGCCTTCGGCTTGGTTGTAGAAGGTATACCCAACGGTTTCCCTCGGGTATCCTACAAAGATACATTTTTCCGATTTGGGTTTGAGTTTGTCAGGCTGCAGTTTCTTAACGTAAGCCTCACAACCCCAGACTTTCAGAAATGACAACAATGGCTTCTTGCCATGCCACATCTCATATGGGGTTGTCTCCATGGATTTGGATGGTGCTCGGTTTAAAATAAAAGCGGCGGTTTCTAACGCGTATCCCCAAAAAGACACAGACAAATCAGTTAAAGACATCATGGACCGTACGCTATCCAATAGGGTTCGGTTACGATGTTCCGACACACCATTACGTTGTGGTGTTCCGGATGGCGTAAGTTGTGGTACAATCCCACAGTCCTTTAAGTTCATGTTAAAATCATAACTCAAATACTTGCCTCCTCGATCCGATTGAAGGTGCTTGATTTTCTTGTTAAGTTGATTCTCTACCTCTCTGAAATTCCTTGAACTTTTCAAAGGGCAGACTTGTGCTTCATCAAGTAGATATATCCATATCGGCTTAAGTCGTCAGTAAAGGTAACAAAGTAACGATAACCATTGCATGTTGAGACACTCATTGGTCCACATACATCCATATGTATGATCCCAAGTAGGTCTACGACTCTCTCCATTATGCCGGAGAATGGTGTCCTGGTCATCTTTCCCATGAGACATGGCTCACATGTATCAAGGGATTCAAAGTCCAATGATCCAAGAAGCCCTTCTGAATGAAGCTTATTCATGCGCTTTATGCCAATATGACCAAGAAGGCAATGCCATATGTACATGGAATTATCGTCATTGTGCTTACAACGTTTAGCATCAACACTATGGATGTGTGTATCACAATCAAGATCAAGTAAGAACAAACCATCACATACAGGTGCATGAACATAGAAAACATCATTCATATAAATTGAACAACCATTTGTTCCTGATTTAAATGAATAATGGTCTTGCAACAAGCAAGACCCACTCACAATATTCATACTAAGTGCGGGTACATAATAGCATTTATTAAAAATCAACCATAATCCTGATGGTAGAGGTAGATGCAGGGTGCCGACGGCCATCACTTCGACTTTCGAGCCATTGCCGACGCACATCGTCACCTCGTCCTTCCTTAGGCGCCTCCTACTCTGTAGATCCTGCTGAGAGTTACAAATGTGAGCAACAGATCTGGTATCAAATACCCAGGTGTTACCCCTGGCGCTTGTAAGGAATACATCAATAACATGTATATCATATATACCTTTGTCCAGAATGGCTATCTTGCCAGCTCGCTTGTCTTCAAGGTATTTGGGGCAGTTGCGTTTCCAGTGTCCATCCCCTTTGCAGTAGAAGCACGAAGTGCCGGGCTTAGGGCCAAGCTTGGAAGCCTTTGAGGTGGTGGGAACAAACTTGCCATCCCTCTTAGGCTTCTTGCTCTTGCCTTTTCCCTTTTGCCCCGGTTTCTTAAAGTTGGTGGTCTTGTTGACCATCAGCATCGTGTGTTCCTTCTTGATTTCAACCTCAGCAGTTTTGAGCATGGCGAACACCTCAGCAAGGGTCTTAGTCATCCCTTGCATGTTGTAGTTCATCACAAAACCCTTATAGCTAGGGGCAGCGAATGCAGCACCCTATCTATGGCGAGTTCCTCCGGGATTTTGCAATCCAGGGCGTTTAAGCGTTTAACGTAGCCAGACATTTTGACCACATGCTCACTAATACTGCTGTGCTTTTCCATTTTAGCAGAGAAGAAGAGCTCAGAACCATCATACCTCTCTGCACGAGCCTGTGGAGCAAAGACAGCCTTGATATCCTCAATGATCTCAAAATCATTCATCTTCTCAAAACGCTTTTGAAGCTCCGGCTCCATGGCATAGAGCATTCCACTCTAGATGAGGGAGAAATCATCCGCTTTGGACTGCCAGACATTCTTTTCGTCCTTAGAGGCGGAATCTGCAGGCTTAGCCGGAAGCTCAGCCTCGATGACCTTGTAGGGGACTAGGAGGATCCTAAGGTTGCGGAACCATGCGATGAAGTTGGTTCCATCAGTTTTCAGCTTGTCCTTCTCGAGGAAAGTGCGAAGGTTGAAGGTGGGTGGGCGAGACATCTACAAAGGAATTTGCAAAGTATTTAGACTATGTTCATAATAATGAGTTCGAGTTTTAACTAAAAAAAACTCCCACTTAAACGAACATCCCTCTACTCATTCAGTGATCACATGATCCCTATCCTCTGCACCTCCCCCGATCGTCACGACCATCAGTGCAGTATCAAAGGTGGACATTCCCTAATGTCGATCACATCAACCATGTGATTCATGCTCGACCTTTCGGTCTCTTGTATTCCGAGGCCATGCTTCTCTAGCGTGCTAGGCTCGCCAGTCCTAACTCGTGTTTATTTGTAGTGCAACATGGCTTACACCCACTGTATGTGAACGTAGATATGTTTGACACCCAGGCCTGTCACCCTGGATCGCCTCATACCGAAGAACTTTCTTGGTGGTGCACACACAAGGGGAATATGATAACTGGAATACTATGAGGGATTATCTTATTATGCTACCGCCTAGTAAGTATACTAGCACAATAAGTAATACTTCTAAAGTAAAGTGTTATGACATGGTTATAGCTTTATGATCATTATCAATAGCTTCAATGAGAGTTTCACAAACTTGTCATTGCCATGTTATAATACTTGCCCCAATGCAATAATAAAAATAGACGCTTCTATATTAACTACTGCATGTTTTATGCGGCTTTAGGGCTTTCGCAGTAGAACCCCTTCCCACCTACGAACGTCGAGCCACAACATGGATTCAATGATTGTCATTCTTCTTCCCTTTTCAGGGCCCTCTAATGTTAATGCCATATCAACTACTGTAGAGAGACAGCCACCCCCCTAAGCCACTTTGATTTGTGGACCAGTCTCGTGAATCACCACGTGAGATCGGTTGGGGGACGCTTCATCAAACAGTGCCACGATATGAACAATAACACTAAAGATGGTAGCAACTAGAGAATCAATGCCCACATATTGCTATGTGTTCTATCCGTATGACATGTCTACCCATAAACCTGGCTCTGATACCACTGAAGGGTTCCGTAGCAGAAAATAAAAAAATTCTATCTACTCGAACACTAATACCAGGATCTATACTATGTAGACATAAGTAATGGAGAAGGAATACAGTATACATACCTTTGCAGAGAGAGGCACGCCTTACGCAGGAAGGCGTATATTGATGAAGACGAGCAGCACCCCAAGTGTGGTGCCTCCGAAGTTCGTCACACGTCCGGTGTAGGGGACGTCAACCGCGCTCCGATCCAGCCGAGCAGCGGAAGAAGCAGATGCCAGATCGCTGATCACACGACGGTAGTGTGAAGGTGGAGAACTCAACCACGAGGTCCTCCCCAATATTACGGGGAAGTCCTCAGTAGATGAGAGAGAGAGAATGAGAGGAATGGGTGTGTCCCAAGGGGAGGGGGGACCCCTTTATATAGTGGGAGGGGGCGCACCACCCAGGGGCCAGGCGGTGTGGGACTAATGCCCACACCCGTCGGCCACCTTGGGGCAGCCGCCGGCCCTAGGTGGGCCCCACTCGGGTGGCCCACCAGCCCTAGGCCGGCTGGCCCCCACCCCCTAGGCGCCTTGCCCACTTGGGCCTCCCTTTGGGTGAGGCCCATTAGCAATATAGTGCCTTCAAAAATAAAATAAAAATATATATTTAATATTAATTCTCCAATTAACATTCAAATACACATATGATATTATTCCTTCACTCCAGAACATCTTCCGGACCCCTTTCCAATCTCCATTGGACGTTGCCGAAACTATTCCGGTCTCTCTCTCTATTTCTCATACGATGCCTCATCTACCCTAAGCGTCCCTACCCTTAAGCGTGACATCCTTCGGTTCGGAAACACTCCGGACATGATAGAGATCACTCTCATATCAATGGTCAACAGAGGGACCTGGATGGCCATTTGACCCCCGTGCGTTTCACGAATACAATCGCTCGAACCGTGAGATAGTCGTTCCCCATTCTCTTTGTCACTCGATACCTAATTCATCCGAGACTTGATCTTTGGTATCTGCATACCTTAGTTCGATCTCATTACTGATGAACTTGTTTTCTCGTTCTCATGTCATTGCATTTCGTGACCCAGTCACATGCTTGCAAGCTTCATTAATGCAATGTCACCGAGATGGCCACATGTATCTGTCCGTTACACAGACTAGACAAATCCTGGTCTTGATATGTACTCCTCTACGCATCCCTTCAGAAAACCTGAGTAGCACCTTTTGGTCACCCTGTTACGAGATGACTCTAGATAACCATCTAAGCTTCTTCCGGAATAGTGATTTGCATTACCTCACAGTCAAAGGATCGGGTTACGAGGTTCTCTGTGTTTTATCATCAATGGTGAACTTTGTAACTAGATCTCATGAAGATATAACGGTCAGATGTTTGTCTATCATGTTATTCAACTAATAACATGACCTCATTGTCAGTTGGCATAAATGCCCATGGTCTTGAAACATAGACCATCCTCATGACCAATGAACTAGTTCACTAGAGGTAACTAGAGACATGGTTTGTTTACATACCACACGTGTATTAACGTTTCGTATTAACACCGTTATAGCACAGTATGAAACGTATTATGAACACACAGGAGATATATCAAATAATACACTTTATTATTTTCCTCTAGGGCATAACTCCTTCAGAATATGCCCATTGGTTAAAGCTAGATGCTTCTTTATTCACTTTAACTATTTGTCCGGACTATGGACGTAACCCTCTGCGTACTCCATGCCTTTAAGCGTCACCAGACATGGGCTACGTCAGCCAACACTGCCTGTGTCATCTTGGTCGGCCATGCGCCGCTGGTCCTTCCCTCTGCTTACTTCGCTCATGCTACAGCGGACAGAGGCCCCCTTTTGACCAATGGGAGATTCCTTCCTTCTCTTGGAAGCCAAATTGTAGACGTGCTAGCGCTTGGCTAACCCGGCTACGAGGGTACCTGCATATTTAGTGGATAGACATGGTCGACATATATTTTATGCCGGCTAGATTAATGCTAGGAGAACGCCCAATGGGCCAGGTTACTCCGTAAGTCGGTCTGCCTTGAGGTGACCTGGCCAGCACTTGCTTAGACCGTGCCATACCTCGGCTAACTCGGCCTTTATACCCCGGCGTGACCCTACCCAGGGTATCCCCCCCAATACTTTTTCCTATGCTTTTACTTCTTATTTTGTAAATTTATCAGGGTGCCCAGTTAACTAAGATCTATTATATATTTTTGTTACTTAGGAAATTCCTTTGAGATGCACAAGGGAACACCAAATCCCAACGAAAGGGTTCTATTGTGTATGCATGAAGAATAATTGTGACAAAGGCCTGGATATCTTGGGGCGATATCGCATATCGGAAGTATATGATGATTGCATTGAGTTCACTGACCCCTGGACTGCATTCTGTGCTGAAAACAGAATTTGCCTTGATGATCTGCTCGTCGTCCAGGTCAAGGTGATGAGGCACTATATCAAGCAGATTATGGAGGTGGTCACCAGTCCGGCAGAGGAACATGAGGATGCAGAAGACGACAGCGACGAGCAGCAGGAGGAGGACGAAGACGAGAGTGTTGCCTTTGTGATGTCGGTTGTAGCTTAGAACTTCTGAATAAATCATCAGAATTTAAATTTCAAGAATGCATGCTGATGGGTCAGTGCACGGCGCCCAGAAAAGTGTTGGTGCGGTGTTGATGTAGAGCTCGTTGGGAACCCCAAGGGGAAGGTATGATGAGCACAACAGCAAGTTTCCCTCAGTATGAAACCAAGGTTTAATCGAACCAATAGGAGAAAGGAAACACCCCAAAGGTGTTACTAGCTGAGCTTTGGCAAGGCGCACTACCGGTGCTAGTAGCAACGTGGAGACCTGCACAAAACAACCACAGATCTTTGTCCCCAACTTGCGATGAGGTTGTCAATCTCACCGTGTTTTGCGGAAAACAAAGGATTAAACGTATCGAATGGAAAGAAGTAAAAGTTTGCAGAAAGTAAACATAAAGCAGTAAACAGTTTATAGATTGTATGTAAAGAAAAGGACCGGGATCCATAGTTCACTAGAGGTGGATCTCCTTAGATAGATAACATGCTGGATGAACAAATTATAGCGGGGCAATTGACAAACATCGAGAAAGCATACAAGCATATACTAATCATATTGACTCCTTTGAGACTTGATTGGGCATTACAACATTATACATAGACCGCCATCCAACTGCATCTATGACTAATAATCCACCTTCAGGTCATCATCCGAACCCCCTCCGGTCTGAAGTTGCAAGCAACAGATTATTGCTTTACAAACTGCGTGTAAAGTAAACAATACGATTGTTCTATGAACAAAGGATTGTTGTTTTCTCCCTAGTAGCAATAGCACATCTAGTACCTTAGAGATTTCTATCACTTCCCTAGATTACTACAGGCATGAACCCACTATCGAGCATAAATACTAACTCTTGGAGTTGCTAGCATCTACTTGGCCAAGATATCTACTAACAACGGAAAGCATGCAAGATCACAAATAACAAAGACATGATAGAATCAATAATCAATATGAAATAGCATCTCAATATCCATCGGATCCCCGCAAACACAACATGCAGAATTACAAATAGATGATCTTGATCATGAACGGAGCTCACAAGATCTAAACATGAAAGCACAAAGGAGGAGAACCAGCCATCTAGCTACTACATGGATCCGTAGTCCAAGGATGAACTACTCACGCATCACACCGTAGGCTTGCATGGTGATGTTGAAGGCCTCCAGGCTGAATTCCCCTCTCCGGCAGGGTGCCGAGAAGAGCTTCAGATCCCTCCCGATCTAGGGATGGAGATGACGGCGGCTACAGACTCTTTCATGGATTTTTGATCGAGTACTTAGGGTTTTCGTCCCGAGGGAATCTTATAGGCGGAAGGGGAGGCCCAGGGGGTGACAGGGGCCACCACACCACCCCCTGGCGCGGGCCAAGCCTGGTCGCGTGGCCGGCCTCTGGCCCCTCTCCGTCTCGTATTCTGGCATCTGATGACTTCCAGAAAAATAGGCACTTTGGCTTTTGTCCCGACCAATTCCGAGAATATTCATTTTCTGACTTTCCTGGAACCAAAAACAGCAGAAAACAGGCAACTGGCATTGTGGCTTTTGTTAATAGGTTAGTCCAAGAAATCATATGAAAAGTACTCCAAAGTGTGGGCAAACACAAGAAAGTGGATAAAACCAAGCATGGACCATCAAAAATTATAGATACATTTGCAATGTATCAACATCCCCAAGCTTAACTCCTGCTCGTCCTCGAGTAGGTAAGTGATAAAAAGAAAGGATAATTTTTGAGGTGACGTGCACCATCAAAGACTTGATCAAAGTATTTGCAAGACATTCAAAGCTGGGATCATAGTACTTCAATCATAACATGAAAGACAAAGTTCTAGCAATAAGCAAAGAAACTATGATGCAACATGAAAAGGCACAAACAAAAGATTCATGAATAACAATGCTTTACAAGACATTTGTTTGTTTCACATAAAGAAAACATAGCATAATAGTATTCAACTTGTCCCTCATAGAGTAGCAAATATAAATGCATAGGACACCTTCAAAGTTCATAAGAGTGACTAGATACAATAGTTTAAAAAAAGCAATATCAAGTTATGCATCAATCAACTAGTCTTGGGACAATGCACATAGAACTAAGAATGGCCACTATGCTCCCAAAGTAGGTGCATAAAGGTAGAAGATGGAGACTCAATATAATGGTGGAAGAAAGGCCTTTTTATAAAAGGAAGTAGGGATTCAAGTCTCATAAAGAGCTTCCAAAAATTATGGTACTTATAGCTTTCAGCTCTCATTGCCCCTATCATAAGCATCTTGAAGTGATTAAGGTTAAAGTGAACAAACTATGGTGTACATGCTTGACGAAGTATAAGTTAGAAATCTCATGTCCCTTGTATACGAGGGCCGCTCCTCATGCTACCTAAGTTTAGTCACCGGTAAGTTCTTGTCATTGTAAGTACATGTGTATCATAGAGAACCGCCAATGGGGTACCCCTTGCCTGATGATACGGAAGAATACCCATATCAAAATGACAAGGCAAGCAGACAACGAGCATCTGAGCAATCTTCTTATTTACCATGGGAATATGGTGTTTTTTTCTCTCTTTCCTCTTTGCATAATCTTTTTGTTTCTTTTTCTCTTTTTTATCAATATAGGACTCTTTTTTATAAGAAGAATACTTCATAGAAAGCTCATTATGGTTATGCTGCAGGTTTCCACCATGTCAGCATGGATTAGACCAGCGGCCCAGGCGTTTCTCTAACACATATACATAACTCCATGGACTTACAAGCTCCCCTTTCATTTCACACCGACGACATCCATATACAAAAGAGCATGATATCAACTAGGTACAAGTACCAAGTGCAATGTTGAAAGTGTTCCCCATGAAAGCATGGTTCTGCTAATTCCCAACAAATTAATGCAAGCATATATAACATAGACGACACAATGGTTCAAGTTTATTAAGGGCAAGTAAAGTAAAGTGTGTCATCAAGTTCGTGAGAGCTTTAATCACTAGTTTTCTCATAACAAGTTTAATTTGGAAGGTAAACAAAAGCATGAATATACTAGGAATAGCAAAAGCTAGTAGGTAGGTATGGTGGACTCTTTGGAATAACTTGGTTTAGGGAATTGGATGCATGAGTGGAACTCATACTTGGTTGTGGAGGCTAGCAAAAGACTGGGAGCGACAAACTAAGAGAGCAATAATGGCCATAATCATGCAGAGCGACAAAACATCATTGATCAAAGCATAAAGTGATACTACAAGTTGAAAACTAAAGGATCATAAAGGCTATGGTGACTTGAGATAGTCATAACATGGTGTGAGCATGCGCCAAGTCAACCCAAATAAAGCATCAAAGGAGAATACCACTATACTATGCTTTAATATGCTAAAACAATGCATGATTCATCCAAGGCACATTAAGCAATCTCAATTGTTTATAACAAGTCATGCTACAGCAAAGAATACTAAGCATAAAGCCAAAACAATATCAAGCATGGCATGATAGAGCATAGGCCACAGTTAAAAACGAGCTCTTTTTACCTCATAAGCATGAACTTTCCTACTCTTTTCCAAACCAAACCAAACTATTTGCAAACCAATGTATGAAAGAGGGGGTCTAACCAATTTATTCAGAAAACTAATCAAACCAAGAAAACAAAAAACCAAAACAAAAACGAAAAAGAAGACGCTCCAAGAAAAACACAACTGTGCATGAAACAATAAAAATGAAGCATTTGGAAGAAACCTAGAATTTTTATTGATGAAGAAGGGGATGCCTTGGGCATCCCCAAGCTTTGACGCTTGTACTTATTGGATATTTCTTGGGGTGACACACGTGGCATCCCCAAGCTTGAGCTTTAGTCCATCCTTCATCTCATTACTCATTCCTTCCATACACCTGAAATTTTTCCTTCATACAAAACTTCACACAATCTTTATTAGCAACATGAGTGCACTCAAGATAAATAAGTCTTAAGGTTCAGTTATAACACCAAATAAACTTCCATTATAACACTAGCTACTGAAGCACTTCCCTCAACAAGCTCAATTCCCCAAAAGAACTCAAAAAGGAACCAACACGAAGCAAATACAGAAAATGGCAGAAATCTGTCAAAACAGACCAGCAGGTAAAGACAAATTTCTTCGAAGACCTTCTGTTGCTCAAATCAAAAAGTGTTGAACTAACGAAAGTTAGATAACAACCTGGGGCAGAAGCACAAAAATTGATGCCTCAAAAAGACGTTCAGATATTTTACACGAATATTTACGGTGAAGCACAGAAATCTGTTTCGGGACAACAACTTTCCCAATCATTACTTTTCTCTCATTAGAGGTTACTCTTGGCACAAAAGGCAAATAAAAAGGATAAGGAGAGGTTATTACAAAGGTAATAACTTCCAAGACTCATCTAAAACTTTTGGGTTATCTCCCAATAAGTTCTTTTCTTTAACGCCTTTAAGTTAGGCATAAGAAGCAAGAAAGAATCAAGTACGTGTTCTCAAATGAAGAAGCATTAAGATCAATACCAGAAATATTTTCAACAAGGCAAGGTATATCATCCAAATAAGTTCTAGAGGATCCTCTATCAATGCTCTTAGGTTCACTATTCTCATCAAAGGGGTTTGCAGGAACAATCCAATCAAGATTCTTTTCTATGGCATCATGTATTGCTACTAGTTTAAAGGGTATTGGTATCTTAGGTTCCTCCCCATTATGTTCAGTTTTGTTCATCTTTTCTCGTGTACCAACAACATCTACACATGAGCCTAGCATATTGAAACGTTCAAAGACTTTCCTAGCTTCCTTGGCAACATCATACAACTCCTTAAACAAAGTTTCTAGAATAAAATCCCTCTTTTCAGGGTCCTCAATTTATTTAAGCTTAAGAAACATTACTTGCATTAAGGGGTTGAGGTTAACAAACCTAGCTTCTAACATGTGAATTAAAGAAGCTACAGCAATCTCATAGTTTGGAGCAAGTTCTGCAAGGGATCTATCCTCAGTATCCTCATGTTTACTAACATGATTAAAGAATTCTTCAATATTATCTTTCCCAATTATAGAACCACTACCAATTGAAAGGTCTTTCAGGGTGAATTTGGGGATCAACATGGTGAGCTAAGGAAGAGGTGACAACTAAAGGAGACTTAATTTTTTTGTGTTTTTCAAATAAGAAATCAAACTAGTAGAACTGATTTCTTTGTGTTTTTGATAAAGAAACAAGCAAACAAAACAAAAAGAAACTAAGCAAAAAAAAGTAAAGAGATTGGTTATGAGGGACTCCCACCTTGTGAAGATGTCCTTGACTCCCCGGCAACAGCGCCAGAAAAATGCTTGATGGCTCAGTGCACGGCGCCGAGAAAAGTGTTGGTGCGGTGTTGATGTAGAGCTCGTTGGGAACCCCAAGAGGAAGGTATGATGAGCACAGCAGCAAGTTTCCCTCAGTATGAAACCAAGGTTTAATCGAACCAGTAGGAGCAAGGAAACACCCCAAAGGTGTTACTAGCTGAGCTTTGGCAGGGCGCACTACCGGTGCTAGTAGCAGCGTGGAGACCTGCACAACACAACCACAGAACTTTGTCCCCAACTTGCGATGAGGTTGTCAATCTCATCGTGTTTTGTGGAAAACAAAGGATTAAACGTATCGAATGGAAAGAAGTAAAAGTTTGCAGAAAGTAAACACAAAGCAGGAAACAGTTTATAGATTGTATGTAAAGAAAAGGACCGGGGTCCATAGTTCGCTAGAGGTGGCTCTCCTTAGATAGATAACATGCTAGGTGAACAAATAACAGCGGGGCAATTGACAAACATCGAGAAAGCATACAAGCATATACTAATCATCTTGACTTCTTTGAGACTTGATTGGGCATTACAACATTATACATAGACCGCCATCCAACTGCATCTATGACTAATAATCTACCTTCAGGTTATCATCCGAACCCCCTCCAGTATTAAGTTGCAAGCAATAGATTATTGCTTTACGAACTGCGTGTAAAGTAAACAATACGATTGTTCTATGAACAAAGGATTGTTGTTTTCTCCCTAGTAGCAACAACACATCTAGTACCTTAGAGATTTCTGTCACTTCCCCAGATTACCAGAGGCATGAACCCACTATCGAGCATAAATACTAACTCTTGGAGTTGCTAGCATCTACTTGGCCAAGATAGCTACTAACAACGGAAAGCATGCAAGATCACAAATAACAAAGACATGATAGAATCAATAATCAATCTGAAATAGCATCTCAATATCCATCGGATCCCCGCAAACACAACATGCAGAATTACAAATAGATGATCTTGATCATGAACGGAGCTCGCAAGATCTAAACATCAAAGCACAAAGGAGGAGAACTAGCCATCTAGCTACTACATGGATCCGTAGTCCAAGGATGAACTACTCACGCATCACACCGGAGGCTTGCATGGTGATGATGAAGGCCTCTAGGGTGAATTCCCCTCTCCGGCAGGGTGCGGGGAAGAGCTTCAGATCCCTCCCAATCTAGGGATGGAGATGACGGTGGCTACAGACTCTTTCGTGGATTTTTGATCGGGTACTTAGGATTTTCGTCTCGAGGGCATCTTATAGGCGGAAGGGGAGGCCGAGGGGGTTCCAGGGGCCACCACACCACCCCCTGGCACGGGCCAAGCCTGGCCGCGCGGCTAGGTGGTGTGGCCAGCCTCTGGCCCCTCTCCGTCTCGTATTCTAGCATCTGATGACTTCCGGAAAAATAGGCACTTTGGCTTTTGTCCCGTCCAATTTCAAGAATATTCATTTTCTGACTTTCCTGGAACCAAAAACAGCAGAAAATAGGCAACTGGCACTGTGGCTCTTGTTAATAGGTTAGTCCAAGAAATCATATGAAAAGTACTCCAAAGTGTGGGCAAAACACAAGAAAGTGGATAAAACCAAGTATGGAACATCAAAAAATTATAGATACATTTGCAATGTATCACATGCTCAGAAACTTTTGTGTTGTATGTTAAACTAGCAAATCTCTTTTGTTCAAATCTCTTTTGTTCAGATCTCTTGGGCTATACTAACTTCCTTATGTTTAATTATGAAATAGAAAATATAAATGATTTCTCGCGTAGAAAAATGCATAACTAATTCCATATTCTCGCAGGAACCGGCCCCACTTGTTGAACCGGTGGCACTGCCACGATCTCCACATAACCACGGTGAGTTCTCAAACTGAAGCTGCAGTTACCACGTTTCTTCTTCCTCTTCCTCAGTCATTCCTCTACAGTTATTCCTGGGCGCTTCTTCCTTTGTTCTGGAACCGTTGGTTCATCTTCTTCTTCCTCTCGCATGCAGTTCCTTGAAAGCATTTCCTTTCACCCATTTCCTTGCAGGCATGGACGATGGGAAACGCACAATAGATACCCACTTGGTCCCTGCCCATGGCACCACGACTTTAACAATGGTGTACACAAATGATGAAGCAACTATGGAGACAACTCTCGCCAGGTATGAGCAATTGCTTGAGAAAGAGAAGTACACGTTCGTGGGGCTAGAATTGGAGTACACCCTTGCAAATAAGCGAAAAGATCCTCCACAAGATATCTCCATCGTGCAAATCACCATACATGAGGAGGTCCTCGTTTACCACTTCTGCAGGTATGTGAAATTTAAATTTGAGATCACCACTTCTGCTTCCCTTATTCCCTTACATCCCTAAAACCATCTAACTACAGGAGTAAACCAACAAAGAAGCATTGTCCGGCTCTGGTCGAGTTCTTGTGTAGGAAAGGGATAACTTTCACTAGCGTGGATATCACAAATGACACAATTATGCTTTCTCGTACGTTGATAAAAATCCCAGATGGGTACCACATCGACATCCAAAATCTGTACAAGATCAAACAATACCCAACAAAGGATGGCATGGGTGATCTGGTAGCAAAAATCAACGACAGATCCTATGCAAAACTGAAGAAATTGAAGCGACTCGAGCAAGACTACTAGGAATGGAAGCCGATGAGCTAGGTGCACCTTGAGTATGCAGCCAGAGACACTTACATGGCGTACGTGTTGTATAGTAAGCTCATTACCATGAAAGATGGGATGGTTAAGGCGGGGTTTTTCACGATAGAGCTATGCCCTGGTTGCAAGCTAGCCTAGGAGAAGAAGCGCGAGGAGGATAGAAAGCGGTATCAGGACGAGCAGGGATCTTGGAACGGTGGCGACAGCAAGAGATTGAAGGGGAAGCAAGTCAAGGACGACAACAAGTGGTGGTGATAAATTATGTCTTTGAACTAGATTTTAGTTTATAGTTTATTTTGTCTACGTAGTATATATTTTGGGATGTACAGATTAGTTTGGGATCTAAGCGTTGGAAGAACTTGCATGCATATGTATGTGTTTTCCTATATGATATATATGTACAAAAGTGTGATGGGTTATTGAGATAGGCATTATATCTAGGCCCATGGTGATCATATGGTCTCTCACATATATCGATAGATATGCATGTGTAAGATCTAGCATCTTATTGGGATCAAACTTTGAGATAGGTATCATCTAGGCAACTTCAGTGGATTTTGTGATGCACCTTTTCCTTTGTGTTTTTGGTCTCTGTGTGAGAACATATGGTTTGACACATGGATCCCTTGGAGTCATTAGTTGCATGTGTGTTCTCTTCCTAAATCACATTGATATATCCACTATATAGAGTCATTGATCCACATGACCACATTTGCATGTGTTCTTTTCCAATACCACGATGATATCTACATGATGCATGACCACACACACATGCTCCATTGGATTATTCTGTGATGCATGCAAGTTCTGTCACTGGTGCAACATGCAATGTGGAAGATGCTTTTCCTATGTGTTTTTGGTCTCTGTGACCATGCATGGTTTTTAATTTGACACATGGATCACCTAGAGATATTGCATGATGTAGTGTGTTATTTTCCTGAACCTACACACTGATATATATCCACTATACTCATTGGTCCACATGTACATGACCACATTGCATATATGTACATTGTTCTTTTCTCAAACCACAATGATATCTATACACATATGCATCCACACATGCATATACTACTCAAGTGGATTCTGTGATGATGGTGCAACCATGCATGCAATGTGTGGAAGCTCCTTTATTTTAATTCCTATGTGTTTTTGGTCTCTATATGACCATATGGATCTCTCCTAGAGTCATATTGCATGCATGTGTGCTATTTTCCATATTGTATTATTGTTGATATAGATCCACATGATGACCACATTGCATGTGTATTCTTTTCCAATAATACCACATTTTGATATATCTACATGACCACACATAACTCTATGTGATGATGCAACTTATGTCACACTGGTGCAACATGCAATGTGTGGAAGCTGCTTTTCCTATGTGTTTGGTCTTTGTGACCATGGTTATACACATGGAACCCCTAGAGTCATTGCATGTGCTCTTTCCTAAACCACATTGATATATATATCCACACTGCTAGCTTCATTGATCCACACATGACCACATTGCATGTGTTCTTTTACGAAACCACATATCTACATGACCACACACACACTAGTGGATTCTATGATGCAACTTCTGTCACACTGGTGCAACATGCAATATGTTGCTTTCCTATGTGTTTTGGTCAATGCATGTGACCATGCATGGTTTAATACACAAGGATCCCCTGGAGACATTGCATTATGTGTGTTCTTTTTCTAAACAAGTACACCCTGATATATATCCACTAGAGCCACTAATCCCATCACATGACCACACATTGCATATATATGTACACTGTTCTTTTCCAAAAGAACACAAGATGATGATAGATATCTCTCTACATATATGCATGAACACACATGCATATACTCAAGTGGATTCTGTGATGATGCACAACTTCTGTCACACTAGTACATGCATGCATGCAATGTGGAAGCTCCTTTATTTAATTCCTATGTGTTGTTGGTCTCTATGACCATATGGAATATATCTCCTATAGAGTCATATTGCATGCATGTGTTCTTTTCCTAACCCACATTGATATGGCCACCAGAGTAATTGATAGATCCACACCATGATGACCACATTTGCATGTATGTACATTTTTCTTTTCCAAAACCACAATGATATCTCTACACATATGCATGACGACATAGTGCATATACTACTCAAGTGGATTTTGTGATGATGCACAACTAATTCTGTCACACTGGTGCAACTAACCATACATGCAATGTGTTGAAGATCCTTTATTTAACCTTTGTGTTTTTGGTCTCTATGACCATATGAATCTCTCCTAGAGTCATATTGCATGCATGTGTTCTTTTCCATGCATATTGCATTATTGTTGATAGATCCACACGAGATGACCACATTGCATGTGTGTTATTTTCCAATAATATACCACATTTTGATATATCTACATGACCACACATATAAATCTGTGATGATGCAACTTATGTCACACTCGTGCAACATGCAATGTGGGTGAAATCTGTGCTTTTCCTATGTATATATATGTGTGTTTGGTCTCTGTGACCATGCATGTGGTTGTACACAGGAACCCCTAGAGTCATTGCATATGTGTTCTTTTTCCTAAACCACATTGATATCCACAATGCTAGCTAGATGTCATTGATCCACATACATGACCACATTGCATGTGTTCTCTTTTCCAAAACCACATTGTTGGTATATCTACCACACACACTAGTGGATTCTGTGATGCAACTTCTGTCACACTGGTGCAACATGCAATATGTTTCTTTCCTATGTGTTTTGGTATGTATGACCATGCATGGTTTAGTTTGACACATGGATCCCCTAGAGACATTGCATGATGTGTGTGTTCTTTTCCTAAACCAGTACACATTGATATATATCCACTAGATCCACTTATCCCATCACATGACCACATTGCATATATGTACACTGTTCTTTTCCAAAACAACAATGATGATGATATCTCTCTACATATATGCATGACCACACACATACATGCATATAATCAAGTGGATTATGTGATGATGCACAACTTCTGTCACACTCGTCCATGCATGCATGCAATGTGGAAGGCTCCTTTATTAATTCCTATGTGTTGTTGGTCTCTATGACCCATATGGAATATCTCTCTTATAGAGTCATATTGCATGCATGTGTTCTTTTCCTAACCCACATTGATATGGCCACCAGAGTCATTGATAGATCCACACCATGATGACCACATTGCATGTATGTTCTTTTCCAATAATACCACACACAATGATATCTACATATGACCACACACACTCTGTGATGCAACTTATGTCACACTGGTGCAACATGCAATGTGTGGAAGCTGTGATTTTCCTATGTGTTTGGTCTCTGTGTCCATGGTTGTACACATGGAACCCCTAGAGTCATTGCATGTGTTCTTTTCCTAAATAAACCACATTGATATCCACATTGCTATAGGTGTCATTGATCCACACATGACCACATTGCACATTGATATACATGACCACACACACTAGTGGATTCTGTGATGCAAAAAACTTATGTCACACACTACACACACGCACACACACACATATACACACACACCACACACACACACACATCACACCCACACCCCCCACACACACATGTACACACACAGTGTGCAACATGCATATGTGGAAGCTGCTTTTCCTATGTGTTTTTTTGTCTCTGTGAGGCCATGCATGGTTTGACACATGGATCCCTAGCTGGTGGTCATTAATTAATTGCATGTGTGTGTTCTCTTCCTAAAAACCACATTGATATCCACACCAGTCATGATCTCTCTCCACATGACTATTGCATGTGCTGTTTTCCAAAACCACATGATGATATCTACATGCATGACCCACACACACATACTCCAGTGGATTCTGTGATGCAACTAACTTCTGTCACATTTGTGCAAACATGCATGCAATATATATATATATGTTGCTTTCCTATGTGTTTTTGGTCTATGTGACCATACATGGTTTAATTTGACACATGCATGGATCCCCTAGAGACATCATTGCATGATGTGTGTTCTTTTCCTAATAAACCAGTACACACTGTCCACTAGCTAGAGTCACTAATCCATCTCACATGATGACATTGCATATATGTACACTGTTCTTTTCCAAAACCACAATGATATCTCTAGCTACATGTACACATAACCACACACATGCATATACTCAAGTGGATTATTCTATGATGATGCACAACTTGTGTCACACTGGTGCAACCATGCACACAATGTGGAAGCTCCTTTATTAATTAATTCCTATGTGTTTTTGGTCTCTATGACGACCATGGATCTCTCCTAGAGTAATATTTTGCAATGATGTTGAAAGGATTATTTTTTCTCCTTATGTTTTTGGTGTTGATGACAACTCCTTTTGTGGTTTAACCGTTTGTCCAAGTTTCAGGTTTTATCTTCGGACGTGTTCGTGGGTGTTGTCTCTCAAGGAAGAGCTTGTAGTCGATAGCTCTTATTTTTCACTTTCTCTTGTTTACTTTTTAGGCTACCGTAGTATCAAGAGGGAGTCCATCTAGGAAGGTATTGGGAAATCAATATTTCATGCACAGACCATATATGCACCTCCACAGCCATCCGAGTTTTCGAGTGAGAGAGTGTTTTCTGAGTAGTTGGAGGGGTTTCTGCCCTGACCGATAGTACCGGCCAGGCAGCGGTAGTACCGCCCAGGGGTTTTCCCAGGGCTGTTCAAGCGGTACTTCCGGCTGAAGATCCGGTCCTATTTCTGATGAAGATCTTTTGGGTTTAGTAAGACTTCTGTCTAACTTTGCCTATTTGTCAGAAATAGCGTCGGATCTTGGATCGGTAGTACCGGCCAGACTAGCTCCTGCCCCCTTGAGCGGTAGTACCGCTCCCTCACCGGTTGTACCGGCCAGCATCGGGGACCGGTAGTTCTGGGTCCAGTTCAGGTCCTATTTCCGACGCTGGGTAGTGCGGGTTAGATAACCTTCTGCCTCGCACTATCTATTTGACGGAAATAAGGGCGGAATTTGGACCGGTACTACCGGCCAGCCCTTTTCGGTCCACCGACAGTCTTATGACCGTTACATGGCCTGGGCTAGACCGGTGGTGGCTCGCCCGCCGGTACTACCGGTCAGTCACCGGTAGTACAGACGGCGTCGGGCCTGGGCAGATTCTGCCCGTTTGAAGGGGGTGCTATTTAAGCCCCCTTCTTCCTCCTCCCACCTTATCTCTTTGTTCTCTCTCTCCACCATTTTCACAAGAGCTTGACTTGGATAGATCTCTCTCCCCACCCACTCAAATCTCTTGATATTTTGAGGATTGGGAGAGGTGACCTATATCTACACCTCCACCAAAGGAATTTTGATTTCCCCCACTCATCCTTCGTGGATTTCGTTTCTTGGGTTCTTGGAACCCTAGATGGTGTAGGGCATCCTCAGAGCTGGGGCATTTGTTGTAAAGCTTCGGGGTGTCGTTGAGGGCCTTCAATTGAGTTATGAAGCCTCCCCTCAACCTCGTTGTAAAGGTTTTCGGTTGGCGCCTTCAAGGTCACCGGTTAGTGGATTGTGAGGCCACCTTTGTGGTGGTGCTCACCGGAGAAGAAGGTGAGGCCTTTGTGGAGCTCGGGAGACCTTGTGTGGCCCCGACACCTCTCCAACGTAGACGTAGCTTCTTTGGAAGTGAACTACAGGAATTACATCACCGTGTCCCCTCGCCGGTTCTTTCGCTCCGCTCCTTTACTTCTTCCCTTTACTCTCTTGTTTACCTTTGTGTTACTTGTCATTTAGGTTGTTCACGTAGTTGCATCTCTAGTGAACCTTACTTTGTGCTAAGCCTTAAAAGTGGGATAAAAGTATAAAAATTGGTAGTCTCCTATTCACCCCCCTCTAGTCGACCTAAGTTGGGCCTTTCAATTGGTATCAGAGCCTCGACTCTTACTTCGGGGTTAACCACCTAAGAGACTATGGCCCACGAAGAGGGAAGTGTGGGTGCAGCCACCAAGAACATGGCCTCCATGGATGACCTCAATCGATTGGAGACATCCATGATGACCAAGTTTGAGGAAATGATGACTCTTTTGCAATCCCTTAAGCCTACCCCCATGCTAGAAACCCCTCATGATGCATCCCTTGGGGCCGAAGCCCCCTCCGCTCCCGTGCAAGTGGTTGCCCCCGGGGTGATTCTCGCGGCAACCCCAAAACACTTGGGTCTAGGCTTTGTGGCTCAAACCACCAAGCTCCCAAGCGAGAGCACCGAGGGGCTAGGTGACTCCTCCTCCAAAGAGGAAGATAGGGATAAGGATTACTCGGCGGTTCCACCACCGTTCAAGTATACGCCGGACCCTCCCACTCCCATGCCACACATCATACCTCAAGGAGCACCTCCCATACTAGATACTTCTAACTTTGCCAATTGGCAATATCTAATGCAATCTCATATCTCCAGCTCTTCGATTGAATTGATGAGGATCGTGGAGGAAGGTTTCTCTCCATATGATGCTAAGAAGTTGACTCGGGCCGAGGTCGTGGACAAGCAACTCAATGCCACCGCCTTGGGTATGATTCAAAAGGCGTTGACCCCCAAGGACTTTGCTCACATTCGCCAATTCTCCACCGCCAAAGAAGCTTGGGATCATCTCACTGAGTTGTATATTGGAAATGCGAGTATTCAAAGCTCCAAGTTTGATGAAGCCAACAATGAGTCTGATAGCTTTTCTATGCAAGATGATGAGACACCCGAAGACATGTATCGTCGGCCCAAGGTTCTTTGTTGTACCTTGAGGGACCTTGGAGCTACCTATGTTGACGACAAGTTCATGAAGAGGCAGTTTGTTCAAGCTCTTCTTCCCTTCGGGGAACAAAAACTCAACTCTATCAAGGGGAGAAGCAACTACCATACCATGACCTCTCAAGAGGTGCTGAGTGAAGTTATTGCCATGACCATTGCCAAGAAGAATGCGGAGTCAGCTCGTGCTCGTGCTTATGGGTCTCAAAAGTTGAACCTTGCCTTGAAAGCTCAAGTGGTGGAAGTTGATGAAGACGACAACTCAAGTGAGTGGTCTCAAGAGGACATCAAATATGCTTTCAATGAGCATTTGGCTCTAGCATCAAGGGCGTTCTGGAACAAACCGGGCATGAAGTCAAGGTCAAGGGACAACCCAAGGTTCAACTCAACCATGAAGACTCCAAAGACTAGATCTTGTTACAATTGTAACGACAAGAGTCACTTTGTAGCTCAATGCCCCTTCGAGAATAGAGAAGACAATGGAGGTCGCTTCATTCGCAAGAACAAGCCAAGACCTCCTCATCCTTTGAACAAGAACTTCCACAACAAGAACTTACCTAACAAGGAAAGGGCGATGGTGGTCTATGAAGAGTAATTTTCGGGCGACGATGATGATGTTGAGAATGAAGGTCAAGGTGGAGAGATCGTGGGGGTTGCCGCTATTGCTACTTCATCTACTCCACGAGTGTCTCTCTTCGACTCCCCAAATGAGAACATCACCAACCGCAACCAAAAGTGTCTCATGGCTAAGGCCACCGAGGTAACTCCCACTTCCAAGTCCTCCCCAAATGAACTTCCCTTGCATGATCTAGATGGTTTAGAGGTTAAGAAAGAGATGGTAAGCATGTGTGAATCCATGGAGCATCTAGATGATGATACTAGGATGTGCTTTGAAACACTTGTAAACCAACTTGACCATGCTAGGGAAATGCTAGATGAGAAAGAGGAAGTTATTGACATGTTAGGTAAAAATGAGAGAGAGGCCGCCGATGAGATTGCCTCTCTATCCCAATCTCTTGAAGATGAACATAACATGAGAATAACTCTTGAGGAAAGTGTGGCTAAACTTGTTGATGACCATAATGCCGTTAT
Source organism: Avena sativa (assembly GCA_916181665.1). NCBI lineage: Eukaryota > Viridiplantae > Streptophyta > Magnoliopsida > Poales > Poaceae > Avena > Avena sativa. The sequence goes on from OV702289.1 coordinate 600,825,031, forward strand.
ATTGCAACTTGTTAAAGAACGAGATCATGTTATTGCTTCATTGAATGTCCTTAAAAATGAAAAGGTTGAGTTTGGTGTTGGTCATGAATGCCTCAAGGATTTTGAGAAACTCAAGGAGGAACATCATGCCTTGGAGAATAAATTCTCAAGTATCTTTGAGGCTCATAAGTAACTCCAAACACAACTAAATAATGAACATTCAAAGTCTTTCGCTACGCCTATTGTGCATTTGTCTTGTTCGTCTAACCCTTGTTGCAAGCATGCGAATCTTGTTAAGGAGAACAAGACATTGAAAGATCAACTTGCAAAAGGGCAAGCCACTATCAAGAGGAAGAACAAGAGAAGGAACAAGAAAAGGAAGAAGAGCAAGAACCTTTCTCTAGTATCCTCTCATGATTCTATCTTCGTGCAAAGTATAACTTTGCCGGGAAGAATAATCCCTCCTACATTCTTTGTAAATCTTTTGATGGTCATGTTTATGCTAAGTACATTGGAACATCTTACACTCATGATTATGATTGGAACATTTGGGTACCTAAGACCCTTGTGACTAACAAAAGGGGACCCATTGCAAAATGGGTACCTAAAACCAAAGCTTGATTTTCTTGTAGGACTTTGCTTCCGGAGGTGCAAAATGGGTGCTTGATAGTGGAGCTACAAGCCATATGACCGGAAGCAAGTCTATCATGTCGGAGATTAGGCCAAATTTTGCTAATACTTTAGTCTCCTATGGTGATAAAACAAGCTCTCAGGTATTGGGTTTTGGCAAGGTGGTAGTTGCCCCGGATGTATCCTTGGTAAATGTCATGCTTGTCAAAACCCTTGGCTACAATCTCCTTTCCATTCGTGCTCTTGCTATCATGGGTCTTTCATCTTTCTTTAGTGAGCATTCTCTGGTCCTTATGTGGAGCAAGTCTCTCATGGTGGCTTTCGTTGGATACGTAGAGCATGACTTATATGTAGTGGATTTCTCCGGAAAGCCATCTACACATGCTATATGTCTCTATGCGAAAGCCGACGTGGGCTGGTTGTGGCATCGCCGCCTAGCCCACGTTAACATGAAGGCTTTGCAAAGTCTCTACACGGGGGGGCCACGTCCTTGGACTAAAAGACATTTCCTTTGCCAAAGATCGTGTGTGCAGGGCATGTATAGAAGGGAAGATGCATGAGAAGCCCCACAAGATTCTCAATCAAATCACCACTGAATGGTGCCTGGATCTTCTTCACATGGATCTCTTTGGGCCTCCATCTCATGATAGTCTTGGTGGGAAGAAGTATTGTTTGGTGATTGTTGACGACTTTTCTCGTTACACTTGGGTCTACTTCTTCAAGTTTAAGAGTGAGACTAAACAAACCGTCATCGACTTTGCAAATCAAGTGCAACAGCAACTCAATTCCACTATCCTCACCATTAGAAGTGACAATGGCACCGAATTCAAGAACTACACATTGGATGAGTTTCTTAGTGATGAGGGGATCAAACATCAATACTCTACCCCCTATACCCCTCGACAAAATGGTGTTGCCGAAAGGAAGAACCGTACTTTGATGGATGCGGCCCGGACCATGATGGCGGAATTCAATTCTCCATATAACTTTTGGGCCGAAGCCATTTCAACCGCTTGTCATGCAACCAATCGCCTCTATCTCCGCAACAAGAAGAACAAGACTCCATATGAACTTCTCACCGGTCACAAGCCAAATGTCAAGTACTTCCGGGTGTTTGGGTGTAGATGCTTCCTTCTCAAGAAAGGTGTTCGCTTATCAAAGTTTGAATCTAGGGCTCAAGAAGGGATCTTTGTTGGGTACTCAAATCAGTCCCATGCCTATCGAGTCTACAACAAAGCAACGGGAAGGGTTGAAGAATCTAGCAATGTCGATTTTGATGAAGATCATGAGTCTCTTGTGTGGCAAGATGGTATTCGTGATCCAAGTGATGAAATTCCTCCCCAAGCCATAAGAAGAATGGGTGTGGGTTTCTTCCACCCCATTGAGGATCCCCTTGTGGCCGAAGGAGAAGGACCAAGCTCCACTCAAGCGGAGCCTTCACTCTCACAAGACCTTCTTGCACCTCAAGGTCAACTTAATGCTTCTCAAGCTTCGACAAGCTCCTCTCAAGATCTTCATGTTCATGACTCTTCAAGTCCAAGTCTACCTCAAGTTGATCAAGCTCCACCCCTCCAAGTTGTTGAAGCTCCTCATGTCAATGACTCTCAAGGTCAAGTTGAAGATTGTCAAGTTGACAATGAACAAGGCCAAGAAAGTGTCTCTCCGCCAAATGATGATGTCTCTCCCTCGGTTGATGTTGATGAAGATAGTGATCAAGTTCGTTCATATAGTCAAGGAGGGCTCTCCAATCGTGGTGATGATCAAGTGGTTGCTCAAGAATCTCATCTTGAGACCCAAGCTCGACGTCAAGCATACCGTCTCGCGAAGCTCATCAAAGATGGACATATACTTGATAATGTTTATGGAAATTTCAATAGGGTCTCCACTACTAGGAGACAACTAACCTCTTTTAGTTCTCATCATGCGTTTATTTCTCATGTTGAGCCCCAAAAGGTCTTCGAAGGTCTTGAAGATGATGATTGGATCGACGCTATGAACGAAGAACTCCACAACTTCAAGAGGAACAAGGTGTGGACTCTTGTGAAAAGACCCAAAGATTGTCAAAATGTGATTGGGACCAAGTGGATCTTCAAGAACAAGAAAGATGCAAATGGTATAGTCGTCCGCAACAAAGCAAGGTTAGTTGCCCATGGATACTCTCAAGTTGAGGGCATAGACTATGGTGAAACTTATGCTCCCGTTGCTCGTCTAGAATCCATTCGCATGCTTCCTGCCTACGCAACCCATCATAACTTCAAGTTGCAACAAATGGATGTCAAGAGTGCTTTTCTTAATGGTCCCTTAAAAGAATTGGTGTATGTCAAGCAACCTCCGGGCTTTGAGGACCCCCTCTTCCCGGACCATGTCTACAAACTTGATAAGGCACTATATGGTCTCAAGCAACCCCTCGTGCTTGGTATGAGTGCCTTAGAGAGCTTTTCTTAGACCGTGGTTTCGAAGTAGGCCTCATTGATCCCACTCTTTTTACTAAGAAAGTTTGTAGGAAACTTGTTCATTTGCCAAATCTATGTTGATGACATTATTTTTGGGTCTACTAACAAAGCTTTCAATGAGGATTTTGCTAAGCTCATGACCGACCGCTTTGAGATGTCCATGATGGGGGAGTTGGAATTCTTTCTTGGCTTCGAAGTCAAACAATTGAGGAAAGGGACTTTCATCAACCAAGCCAAATATGTTCAAGATATTCTCAAGAAGTACAACCTTGATCAAGTAAATGGAGTCAAAACTCCCATGCCCACAAAGGTTAATCTTGATCTTCATCCCAAGGGTAAGGATGTGGATCAAAAGCTTTATCGCTCGATGATTGGTTCTCTACTCTATCTTTGTTCTTCTCGACCGAATATTATGTTGAGTGTGGGTATGTGTGCAAGATTTCAAGCCGCGCCAAAGGAAAGCCACATGGTGGCGGTCAAGAGAATCTTTCGATATTTGGTTCATACCCCTAACTTTGGGCTGTGGTACCCAAAGGGCGCCAGCTTTGATCTCATTGGTTACACCGATTCGGATTGGGCAGGAGACAAAGTGGAGAGGAAGTCTACTTCTGGTGCTTGTCAATTTCTTGGGAGGTCTTTGGTGTGTTGGTCCTCAAAGAAGCAAAACTGCGTGTCTTTGTCCACTGCCGAAGCTGAGTACATCTCCGCCGCGAGTTGTTGTGCTCAATTACTTTGGATGAAGCAAACCTTGAAGGATCTTGGACTCTCTTTCGACAAGGTGCCACTTTTGTGTGACAATGAGAGTGCTATTGCTATTGATCACAACCCAGTTCAACACAACAAGACCAAGGACATTGAGATTCGTCATCATTTCATTCGGGATCATGTTGCTAGAGGAGACATTTCTTTGGAGTATGTTCCTACCAAGGCGAATCTTGCGGATCTTTTCACGAAGCCTCTTGATGAAGCAAGGTTCCAGGAGTTGAGGCATGAACTAAATATCATTGATTCAAGCAACGTGGCTTAAGTATCTTGTGCACATACCCGGGTCTCAAAGGATATCTTGTTTGGATGTACGCATGGTTTTAGGGGGAGTGTGGTTCCTCAAATGAACCATCACTCCTCCTATTATGCACACATTAATGTATTAATTCTCTATGGTCTCTCAAGGAGACAATTTGAGCTTAAATGATGAGTTTTGGTAATGAACCCAAGATACATCTTCGCGGTTTCAAGCCAAGTATACTCATATATGGTGGCCTAGGCCACCGACTTTGTGCTATTTGGCTCACATTCATTGTTTTGAGTTTTATTCTTTCGGGTGGATCTGGTTCTTTTCATTTTTTGCACAAGGTCGTTTTTTTCCCTTGCCAATCATAATCTGGAGCTTGTTTTCTGGGAATCATCGGTAGTTCCGGTCGGAACCGGTACTACCGGTCAGGGCCAAATTTTCTCTCAGAAATTCTGCCTTGATCGGAAGTACCACTTCTCCTAGAACTTCTAGTGTCGTCGGTAGTTCCGGCCTCTGGCCGGTACTACCGGTGAGGGGGGCCCGTTAAGTGACGGTCCAAGGGGGGCACGGGGTCATCTTCCCCATTTACCTCCCCTTGACCCCATCTTACCACCCCTAGTTCTCAAGGAGCTCTCCACGGTGACGCTGCCGGCCACACCGATTCCAGCCGTCCCTCCTCTGATTGGCTCCGTGGGATTCTTCCCTTCCTTGATTCCCCGCCATGGACCCTGGTATTTGCTCCTCTCGTGCTCCATTCATGGAGATCTAGTCACTTTTGTGCTTGAGTAGGACATGCCATGTCTAGGGCCCTTCTTTGCCTAGAACTATTATGGGGAGTCTTGGTAGGGATAGGATTCTACTTTAGACTATTTTGCCTCAGTACATAGTCTACATATCATCAATTTGTGCATCAAGTTTCATCAAATCTGGGATTTGAGGATCCTGTTTTGAACTGCCCTGCTCATGCCCTAACTGGTACTACTGGTGCGGATCCGCCGGTACTACCGGCGTGGTCCTCTCACTGGTATTACCGCTGAGGGCATGACCGGTACTTCCGGTGCGCCCCATGCGACCGGTAGTTACGGCCGCCAGGCGGAACTTCCGATGCACCAATTTCTGATATTTGTCTCTGTACCGTGTCAATTCAGTCTAGTTGCTTTCGTTTTTCTTTGACCTTGTGCACTTATCCTCTACTTCCTCCTTTCTATTTGCATTTCTCTCAGGGCAAGGGGGTTCCCGTGGCAGATACAAGCGGTCTCGTGCTCCCTCTCGTGGACCGTCAGAGATTGATGAGGATGATCTTGAGGTTGTGTGCCCTCCCAGTCAGACTGCTCGTCAGAGGGCTGCAGCTAAGCATCGTGCTGCTAGTGCGGAAGGCAAAAGGCCTGTTCTGGCAAGTCAAAAGAAGACCACCTCTGGACCGGATTCTAGCAAGAAGAAGATTTCCTCTTGGCCGCAGCTTGCTTATGAGGAGTTTCGCAAGATTGATCCCTACGTTGTTCCTCGTGACCGCCTCGCTCAGGATCCTTTCTTCCACACCTTGCGTCAACAGGAGATCTATTCTGAGGTTTATGCTACTAAGAAGAAAAATGTGTGTGCTCCTCAGAAGCACATCAACATTGCAAAGATGGAGAGCAACCCTGAATACTTTGGTGAAGCTCTTGATATGTGCAGGAGGTTTGGGCTCATCAAGCTGATGCAACACCGTGAGAACTTTGATGAGAGGGACATTGCTCAGTTTTACTCAACTCTCTACTTTGATACTGACCCTGATGATCGAACCATGAAGTGGATGACCCAAAACCAGTATCTGTCTGCCAAATGGTCTGAGTTTGCCGCCCTTCTTGGCTACCCTATTCAGGAAGGCGGCCGTCGTGCCAATGGGTGGTGGGTGCATAGGGGGAAGGCATCCGAGCCGGAAGTTCTTGAGCCTCTTTACATTGAGGGCCGAGGCGTTGCTGGAAACGTTTCCCATCTCCTTCCCACCCATGACATCATGCGCAAGTTCTATCAGAACACGATTGCTCCCAAGGCAGGTAACTTTGATCAGCTTCATGCCTTCCAGATTGATCTCATGTTTCAGACTGACCGCCACAGAAACTCTCATGAGCCCCTTGATGTTATGGATTATATCTTTGAAGAAATCTGGTCCGCTATGATTGAGAAGTGGTCTTGTCCATATGCTCCTTACATCCAGACTCTTATCAATGCCAAATGGAGGGAGGCAACTGGCTCTATCTACCCTCAGGATGTTCTCACTATTCATGAGGCAAAGACTCTCCGTGTGATGAAGCACAAGTTACCTCACTCTCAGGCTAAAGAAGAAGCTGCTGCTGGAAGGACTGCTTCGGATGCTAGTGAAAGGGACCGTGCTGAGGCTTCAACTCCACCCCGACTTGTGAGGCAGCCCTCTTGGGCTAAAAAGCTGCTGAAGAAGGTGAAGAAGACTTTCTGCTTCATTCAGGACCATGAGCATCAGTCCTATGTTGCTCAGAGGCATAGTGTTCGCCGGGAGAAGGCCATCACGAGGAAGCTTGATATTGATGTGTCACCTGAGTCTAGCTCTGTCACCGCGCCCAAGGATGAGTGGATCAACACACATTGCAAGTGGACTAATAGTGATGACGAGCCAGAGATCTCCAGTCAGTTCCCGCCCGCTTGGAACAATGCCTCTTGGGACCCCGAGCCGCCGCCTCCGTTCATTGGTGGGTGGGGTGCGTAGTTTGGCTTCTTTATCCCTTTTTGGCGTCTTGATGCCAAAGGGGGAGAAAGTGCTCCATTAGGATCTCGGGATTTGCATGGGTTGTGTCACGAGCTCGCTTTTTCTTTGATCTTTTTATGCTCGTGCACACTTTATTCCGTTATGTAATGTTTGTGGACCTCCGTTATTGTCTGTGGACCTCTTATATGGTTGCTACCTTGTTCGTGAATCTGTGTGGTAAGGTATCTCTGTGGTATTCTCATGAGGATATGTGGTGGACTATTCTTTATTGTCCAATCTTTGTATCACCACAATTGTGTTGGTGCAAGGTATGAGCTCCACTCTTTTCTCGGTTGGGAGGGCTCTCTCCCATGTCTTCAGGGGGAGCCTCTCTCACCTTTGGTTTTACTGCCTCTTTGTGCAAATCTTGTGGGGTTGTCATCAAGCACCAAAAAGGGGGAGATTGAAAGGATTATTTTTTCTCCTTATGTTTTTGGTGCTAATGACAACTCCTTTTGTGGTTTAACTGTTTGTCCAAGTTTCAGGTTTTATCTTCGGACGTGTTCGTGGGTGTTGTCTCTCAAGGAAGAGCTTGTACTCGATAGCTCTTATTTTTCACTTTCTCTTGTTTACTTTTTAGGCTACCATACTATCAAGAGGGATTCCATCTAGGAAGGTTGTGGGAAATCAATATTTCATGCACAGACCATATATGCACCTCCACAGCCATCCCGGTTTTCGAGTAAGAGAGTGTTTTCTGAGTAGTTGGAGGGGTTTCTGCCCTGACCGGTAGTACCGGCCAGGTAGCGGTAGTACCACCCAGGGGTTTTCCCAGGGCTGTTCGAGCGGTACTTCCGGTTGAAGATCCGGTCCTATTTCTGATGAAGATCTTTTGGGTTCAATAAGACTTTTGTCTAACTTTGCCTATTTGTCGGAAGTAGCGTCGGATCTTGGATCGGTAGTACCGGCCAGACCAGCTCCTACCCCATTGAGCGGTAGTACCGCTCCCTCACCGGTTGTACCGGCCAGCATCAGGGACCGGTAGTTCCGGGTCCAGTTCCGGTCCTATTTCCGATGATGGGCAGTGCGGGTCAGATAACCTTCTGCCTTGCACTGTCTATTTGACGGAAATAAGGGCGGAATTTGGACCGATACTACCGGACAGCCCTTTTGGGTCCACCGACAGTCTTATGACCGTTACGTGGCCTGGGCTAGACCGGTGGTGGCTCGCCCGCCGGTACTACCGGTTAGTCACCGGTAGTACCGACGGCGTCGGGCCTGGGCAGATTCTGCCCGTTTGAAGGGGTGCTATTTAAGCCCCCTTCTTCCTCCTCCCACCTTATCTCTTTGTTCTCTCTCTCTCTCTCCACCATTTTCACAAGAGCTTGACTTGGCTAGATCTCTCTCCCTACCCACTCAAATCTCTTGATCTTTTGAGGATTGGGAGAGGTGACCTAGATCTACACCTCCACCAAAGGAATTTTGATTTCCCCCACTCAACTTTCGTGGATTTCGTTTCTTGGGTTCTTGGAACCCTAGATGGTGTAGGGTATCCTCGGAGCTGGGGCATTTGTTGTAAAGCTCCGGGGTGTCGTTGAGGGCCTTCAATTGAGTTGTGAAGCCTCCCCTCAACCTTGTTGTAAAGGTTTTCGATTGGCGCCTTCAAGGTCACCGGTTAGTGGATTGTGAGGCCACCTTTGTGGTGGTGCTCACCGGAGAAGAAGATGAGGCCTTTGTGGCGCTCGGGAGACCTTGTGTGGCCCCGACACCTCTCCAACATAAACGTAGCTTCTTTGGAACTGAACTACAGGAATTACATCACCGTGTCCCCTCGCCGGTTCTTTCGCTCCGCTCCTTTACTTCTTGCCTTTACTCTCTTGTTTACCTTTGTGTTACTTGTCATTTAGGTTGTTCACGTAGTTGCATCTCTAGTGAACCTTACTTTGTGCTAATCCTTAAAAGTGGGATAAAAGTATAAAAATTGGTAGTCTCCTATTCACCCCCCCTCTAGTCGACCTAAGTTGGGCCTTTCAGATGTGTTCTTTTCCTAACCCACATTATTGATATGGCCACCAGAGTCATTGTTGATAGACCACATTATGACCACACATTGCATGTGTTCTTTTCCAATAATATATACCACATTGATATCTACATGACCACACACAAACTCCAGTGGATTCTGTGATGCAACTTAACTTCTGTCACACTGGTGCAACATGTGCAATGTGGAAGCTGAGATTTCCTAGCTATATATGTGTGTTTTTGGTCTTTGTGACCATAATTTGACACATGGACCCCCTAGAGTATATATGATGTGTTCTTTTCCTAAACCACATTGATATATATATATCCACTAGAGTCATTATTGACCACAACATGACCACATTTGCATGTGTTCTTTGCCAAAACCATGCATGATGACCACACACTCTAGTGGATTATGTGATAGATGCAATTTCTGTCACACACTGGTGCAACATGTAATGTGTAAGCTACCTTTACTATGTGGTTTTGTCTCTCTGTGACCATAGTTTTTGACACATGGAACCCCTAGAGACATTGCATGTGTTCTTTTCCTAAACCACATTTTTATATATATCTACATGATTCTGTGATGCAACTTCTATCACACACTGGCCATGCAACATGAAATTGAAAGCTTGTTATTTATTATTTCCTACATGATGTTTAATTTTAGTCTGACACACATGGATCCCCCTAGAGTCATGCATGTGTTCTAACCACATTGATATATCCACTATACTCTCTAGTCATTCACATGGATATGCGGAGGCTGCTTTAATTTTCCTATGTATTTTGGTCTGTGTAGTGATGCATCTTCTTTGGGCTCAAACTAATTCGATATATACCATATGTGTTTCTATGACCTAAAACTAACCAAAATAAGGATAAAAGTCCATCGTTCAACCCTAATCTAGAGAAATCCATTCTTCAAAATAATTCGCATTTTGAATCTTATCTAAATTTGAATATATTACCCAAAATACGTTACCTCTCTTGAGATCATTATACAAGCCAGAATATAAACTAGTAGTACACATTATTGCTTTTTTCAAGATTTATTCGTCAATAATTTATAGTTTTCTTCACCAAGGCCCTTTTAGTGAAGACTTGCTAAAATATGGTTAATTTATTTGAACCATCCATCATGCATCCGACGACCAGGAAACCAACCCCAAATATCCAGGTTAGATCATCCTGCCCATGCGAAATTTGGCGCCAGCGTGGGAGAGTTTCTATGCAAACGAAAATTTCTCGAGCTGCAATTATCTTTGAGCCCACCCGCACAGTGCCACCCAAGCATTCACGCAAAGGTCATTTACGTAATCTATTCCAAACCCTTTTTATACCCTCGCCAAAATCAGACAGATCTAAATTTCCCCACCGCCCTCAGCGCCGCCCTCCCTGCCATCCTCCCCTTTTCCCCTCACCCTCCCCGCTGTCCTCCCCCTTTTCCCCTTGTCGTTGTCTATCCCTAGGCCCTCTTCCTTTAATCCCCTCATCTCCGTCCGTCCTTCCAGTAGTAACCTCTCTGTCACCCTAGCACAAACCCTAGCCCCTCCTCACCATCCCGGTTTTCCACCACGTCCGTCGACTTCGCCGGTCGTCCACCTCGTTGATAACCGGCTGACCTTGTCTACCACCTCGTTGTAGCCGTCCACGTCGCTGACAAGGCCCATCACCACACTGACAAGGCCCTTCCACTTTGTCGCCCACCTCGTCGACGAGGTCTTCTACCTCGATGTCCAGATCGATGCCACGTGCCCCGGGTCACTACAAGAAACGCGGTATCAAAAAGGCCCTACAGCCTACAGGCAAGGAAACACGCTCATCCTCGGTTCTCATGTTTTTTACTTTGCCTGAGAAATGTTGTTCATTATCCTATTCATGCCATAAATTTACCTTTTTTGTTGCAGTTATTATCTCTTATTTGTTCTGCCTGTGAAATGGCTTGTGATTTTACAAGTCTTGTGATCAGGGTTGCATTATCCTGTCTATTGCATTAGTTTGACTGCTTCATGACATGTCTGATGAGAAGAGTATAAATTGTTCATAGTAGTCTGTTTTACATGAGGATTACTATTGAACAATCAACATCATATGTCATGACTTGTTTAATTGCCTATTTTAATTGCATGAAAGATGCTTATCCTTTTGATGTTTAATTGTCCTACCCTACTTATTAGTGCAACCAGCCAATCAGTTGACAAGTGAGATTCAGAGTATTCGACTTATGATCAGTTTACATACAGATAAAGTTTGCATTATCTTGGTTGTTCCATTGGTTTGGCTGCTTAATCCTATGTCTTTTGATCAGAGTATAAATTTCTCATAGTGGACTCTATTACATGATGATTACTATAGAACAATCAGCACCATAAGTTATATTTTGTTTATTTGCAGGATAGTTGCTTATCCTGCTTATGTTTAATTGTGATTATCCTCTTTAATTGCATGTATACTATTTCGGCATATGATCTGTTTGTGTGTGATAAAGGTTGCATTATCTTGCCTTTTTGCATTAGTTTGGCTGCTTCATCATATGCCTTATGATCATAGTAGAAATTCATCATAGTGAGCTGTCACATGATGAGTTCTATAGAACAATCAGTACAGTAGGTTATGTTTCTTGTTTAATTGCACTATTGATGCTTATTCTGCTTATGTTTTATTGTCCCACTCTGCTTATTACTGCAACTAATTGGTGAATTGTCCAGCTTGTTCATTGTCTTGTCTCTTGCTTTGCTTTGGTTGCTTCATCATTAGCCTTGTGATATGAGACTCAGAGTAGAAGTTCCTCATAGTGGACTATTGGACATTATGATTAGTATAGAACAATCAATACCATAGGACATAGGTTATATTTTTGTAGCTTACTAAAGAGTTGTTTATTCATGATAGAACCACAATTGCATCCCATGGAAGAAAGATGGCTTGAAAACATCACGAGAAACAATGTGCGGATGCAAAATTGGGTCTTAAGCCCCTTGTTTATGCATCTCCCACTGAATTCTCCCCTAAAAAGAGCAAGGATGAAGGCTCTGGATATGACTATTATCCTAAAGAGGAGGGGGAGGTTGAGCTGGAGGTAGTCCCCTTACTTGCCTACTCATCTTTTGTGTAATTATTTGGTTACTTAATTTTCCAGATATGTTGTGCTTTTTTATTATCCCGAATTGACTACCTTTGAATTGTGTAGACTGAGAAGAGGAAATTTATGAAGAAACCTGTTGTCATGACAAGGATGGCTGCTGGTGGTGGATCAGCTGCTCGGAAGCATGTCTTTGCTAGCATGGTTTCCTCGACAGAAAGTACGAGACATACCAAGTCCAAGGGGAATCCGCCAAAAGTACTTCCACCTCAAAGTTCTCCACGGCGCCCACCAAGACCGCCAAGTGCTGCGACCTCTTCGTAAGAAACTCAGAGTCCTACAGATCCTGATGCTCAAGGAGAGAAGGTAGCAGCCCAAATCAAGATGGCAGCACTCCATGGCAGGAAGACAGCAGTCCAAGACGAGCAGACAGCTGCCCCAGGCAAGCAACCAACTCCCCAAGGAAAGCACATTATATTGTTTGAATGGAACTTATATATGGTAGAACACTAACTCCACATTATATGTTCATATATGATTTTGGCCATCATCCTTCTGAAGACACTATTAAACATGATGATCCTCAAATTGTCTTGAGGGAAAAAACATGGGGAAGTAGCGTGAGAACATGTCCAAAGGAGGAAAGCTTCCATTTGCCATTCCTCCAGGAAGAACTATTGCTTCCAAGTTTGCCACTGAGTGTGCAAAAATAGTCAGGAATGGTATGCCTATCTCCCCCCGCTGGAAAGAGTACAAGGAGAGGTCGGATGTCAGAGTAGAGTTCTACGACAGAGTTTCGTATGTTCTGTGACTCAACTGCCCTTTTCTTCTCATTACTGTTCAAGCAGAGGCTGATGCATGATGTTTTATTTCAGCAAAATTTTGTCATGGATGCATCACACCCAGATGTGCAGGTTGCTTGCAACCAGCAGTTAATGAGGCACGCAAGAATTGAAAGGCATCTCCTGAAGAAGCAGTTTTTTGACCCCCTCCCACTGAATGAAGTAACAAGGATTTCTCCCGTTGAACACATGAACAATGCAGAGTGGTGCAAGATTGTTGATTCTTGGACTGACCCTAGGAACCAGGTCAAGTCTTGTTTACTCAACTTCCCCCTGTTTGTGTTTAACCAGGACTGCCTCTTATACTCTATGCTCTCTCTTTGTGTAGGCTCGTTGTCTAATAAACAGGCAAACAAGAAATAGACAACCTTATCACAGTGACTTATTTTTCTATGACAGCCGTGGCTTCTCCAATCAAGGTGTGAAAAAATAAACAGTAAGCCCTCCAGAATACTTTTCATCTTTCTCATCTTCCAAAATTTCAATGCCATATTTGTCTCTAAAATGAGTATGATCATTTGTAATTTGCTGGCTATTTTTCTAATGTTTGATTATATTCCTAAAACTCAATAGGCAACCAAGGAAAGCAAGGTGGCACCTAATGGTACAGAAGATATCACTGAGGCTGAACAACCTCCTTCCACCGACACGGTGCACTATGCGCTGTCGTAGGACATCAGCATCCATTCTTCAAGACCAGCCAAGACTCTCCTTGAAGCGCAACTCGGGGCTCAGAGAGCGGGGAATGTGATACTGTGCAGTGCCATTGTGGGGTTGCAGATGGAGAGACCAGATGGCGAGGCAGAAGCCCTGAAGGAAGCGTAGGAAGTGTGGAAGAAGCTATAATAGGTCCATCTTTGTCATCTTTGTATAATTCAATGCCCTGTTTATCCATGAAGATGTGCTTGGAATTTGCTTGCTACGTTTCTAATGTTTGCTTCTATAACTATCAGGAACCCATTGGAAGCACGGTGGCACCATCTACTGCAGAAGATGGCATTAAGGATCAACCCGTTGCTTCCACTGATGAAAGCATCCATGCTTCAAGACCAACCAGCTCTCTCCTTGAAGAACAACTTTTGGCTGAGAGAGCAGCGAATGTGGCACTGGGTAGACACATTGCAACATTGCTGAAGGAGATAGAAGCAAAGAATGAAACGCGGAAAGCACTTGTGAACTTCACAGACCTTATAAATGCATCACTTCAGCAATTCTTAGCTATATTGCATAAGTGAGCTGGTGGTGTGACTGAAAGCTTGTTAGGCTCTTTTCTTTATTTTGTTGGAAACTTATGTGCAAACCTATTTATGTCCCCTAAAACATGTGCCCTGCAATTTCTGTCATTTTGATCTAGACGGTGCAATCTAGCAAAGTTGCCAGCACTCTTCTCCGACGTAAATGAAAACATCATGCTTGTTTAGTTGTAGAAAATATTTCTGCACCGATAGACCCCTACGTGCCGCACTTTCACTCGTCAACATAGTCGACGAAACATGAACGTCATCTCTTCTGCCCTGATGAATTGAGTTCGTCATGCATTGGATATACGCGTCCATCTCTCATTGGTACACGATTCGTGTTGTAGATGGACCACGCGTTTCCTTCCTATTGGTCCACGTGTCGCCCTGACGATCGGCCACGCGTAAGCTGGCCAACTTATTAGCGTGATGAAAATGAAATTCGTCTCCACCAGCGTGACAAAATGGGAAGGATGACATAAGCAAATGAAAGGATGACGTCAGCAAACAACGCTAGCGGAATCAGGCCGTGACGGAAAAAACGTCAAGAAGTTGATGTCGTCGTAAACGGTGAACATGACATCAACAAACATCGCTGACTGCCACCTGTGGTGACGTCCGCCACGTGGCATCATTCATGACGAAATAAAAACATCATGAAGGACCGGGTCTAGGCCGGGCCGGGCCAGTTTGCCACGACGAAATTGGAGGAACGTCACGGACGGACCGTCACGTTTTCAGACAGAAAAAACGTCACGGATTGAATTATGACGTGAGGTCCGTGACCTATTTTTTGTCGCAGAATTCATCGTGGATGGCCATCTACGATGTTTTGACCCTCATCCACGACGATATCAGATTGTCATGAACCGCCCAGATTCTTGTAGTGTTATTACTATGCTTAGGTACCCTCTACTAGTGGCGTTGTAGCTTCCGAGAAGGAGGGGGATTGGGAGGATGATGCCTACCAAGAGGACTAGGGGCAACAACAGGACGAGGAGGAGGTACGCTCTTTTCTCCTATTCTCCCTCTCTTCCTTTCATTCACTTTCATGTAATTTGCATTGTAATTTTAATTTTAGCAGCAACAGTAGGAGGAGAAGGTGGGTGACAAGGACGAGGAGGTGGTACCCACTTTTGAGCAGCAGGGGTAGGAGAGTACAAAGAGGTTATGGGTTTGAGGACCAGCTAATGTCCCAGACCTGCCAAAAACTGATGCGGAGAAATGTTGCCTTAAGCCGAATCCTAGGCTATTTCATTTTGATATTACTATTTGAACACATACTAATCTTTTAATTCATGTGCAACAACTTCGGATTTATTGGTCAGAGAAGCCATCTTACAGGTGGCATTCTTACGGCTCTTCTGAAGAGGTATTGGATAATCATATACAAGATGCATAATGTTTAGAGGAAGTTAGCCCTCAAATGAGTGGACTATGAAGTTGCTAAGGCAGGGGGATTTACGACCTATGATGGCGGTGAGACATTTGTGCCCACCAAGTTTTGGATAAGACTTTCTTTCTTGAGTTCTATTCATCACTCATCACCCCACCATGCTAACTTATAATTCTCACCATTCATCTTTTATGCATGATTGTAGGACTATTTTGCAGTGGCTCCCGAGTATTAGGAGACATCGACCCATCTCTTGGGTGAGCATGGATAGGAACAAGGTACGCCAGTTTTTTTATGATGCTAAGATCACGACCATCTCACACTTCTACGCCAAGACAAAAGGCGTGAGGAAATTGAAAAACAAGATTATTGGCGAGCATCTCATAGATAACATCAAGCCGGATGATTACATGATGGTAAGTAAATTGTCTTCTTATTCTATGTTCATCCTAAATTGCATTATCTGTTCTAGAATTGAGATGTTTTCATTTCTTAGATTGTTCCAAAATGGTTCCATTGAATGAGGGACACTTGGGATCCGTTGGTCGAGCTATGGAATAGGAAAGATGAGATCTTCACGACAAATAGCATTCAAAACAAGGCCAGACATGTAAAATAGGGAACACAAACCCAAGGAAACGGGGAATTCTATCACTACAAGGAGAACAAGGTATATATATAGAAACAATATGATGTTGTCGGAATGAAGAAGATTCAAGGAAAACGATCTGGATACGGGATACCTCAATTATTCCCAATTGTGATCACAATGGAATTTGAGAAATGGCGTGATCAATACAAGTCGACACCTCATTCCGAAACATAAGAGAGTACGAACTTCGGGGACGAAGTTTATTTTAAGGGGGAGAGTCTGTAACATCCCAGTATTAGAGCTTAGAAATAAGTTGAGATAAGGTGTGTGCATTGCATTCATGCATAGAAAATCCGGGGAATTTTCGCGCAAAACTAAAAGAGTTATAGAGGGATCGAGATCTCTCTTGTTCAAATGGAAGTGTCAGGGAAAGTGTGATAGATTTCGACATGACCTCTATGGAACCTATGTGTTTTGAGGAAGAGTGATTGAAATTCAATTCAAATATGAGTCATAGTATAATTGAGTATTCAAATGATATATTTGAATATAAAGATAAGTGAAAATGAATGATAATAATAAGTAAATAAATGAATGATTATTTATAAATAATGTACAAATAGTTACAAAATTCTAGAATACAAAATAATAAGTTACACTTTGTTTTATTATAATTACAAGTATAAATAAATTACAAGAGAAATTGACTTTACAATAAGAGAGAAAGTTTAACTTTATTAAATAAGTTATACAATATTACATTGTCTTTACATTATCCAAACAGAAGATCAATTACAAATGAGTAAAAAAACCTAAACCTATTTGTAAGCTGTGTCTTTATCTTCATTAGTCTTATTCCCTGCAAGCAAAAACAACAAACAAAAGAAATGGAAAACAAGAGGTATGGGGGTTATTATACTCGCAAGTTGGCAATGAAATGCATTGCTTGGTCATCGTTGAGTGTTATTAATAGGGTCCAATATAGAATTTGTTCTTATCAAGGTTTTTTGCCTCATACAAATTACATCATCAAGTAATAAAAGGAGGGGCAAGTTTCACCAGGCAGTAATTAGTAAAAGGGTAATAGGTGGAGATATTTTCACTTGAGCTGATCCACACGACTAGACCACACAGACACATATCTTAGTCACCAAATTGCATGCAGTGTGCCGTGAATATAGCAGCAGTACTACTAGCACTCAACCAGAGCACTCAGTCGAAGCTCATCCACAGACAACACATCACACTTCTTCTCAAACACCAAACCAGAGGTATCCATTTCACTTCATAGACAAGAAAACCACACCAACCAAATCATACACCTGATCATCCAAACGCTCACAAGATGGTGACATAAGGGGGTGGAGCAGGTGGACAGCAAGATCAAGATCAAGCTCACAGGAACCAGAAGTAGCAGGAGAAGCACCAAGGGGAGTACAGCAAACAACCCAGCAAGATCAACCAGCATCACAGCCATAACACCAGCAACCAAGTTGTGTGGTAAGTACACATAAAACCATCACACAATCAAATCATCTATTCTAGATTATCAAGCATGTGTTGTTTTATGTGTAAACCTCTCAGAAATCATCCAAGTGGGGTGAATCCATCATAGAGGAATTTTGAATACAAAATCCATAAGTAAACCTTATAAACAAATCCTGAATCTCAGCCTGTGCATCATAGATTCTGGATATAAAGCTATATTTCCACATCCCAACATAACCATAGCCCTAGATCATGATTTCTGGGCACATCTCTTAAAAGCGTAGCACCTCGAAACTCAACAAATCTCAAGGATTCATATTAAATAGTAAGAATACCAGTCATTTTATCAGAGAACTCAAAAAGCAGTAGCTGGTCCTAAATACCAGAACATATCCATGAGGGACTGCAAAGCAGAAACTAAGTTTCTATTTAGCTTAGCCTCAGACCAACATCATAAGCTAAAGAAACTCCATAGCTAGCATAAGCTAATCTTCCCAGTAGAAGCTTTCAGCTCATCTTAGTACCAAGCCACTTCAGAACAGTGATAGAATAACACTAGCACTAGAACAAATTCCTGTGTACCATTCCAAAGAAGATGTCACAAGGATCTATTCTGAGCCAGCATATTCTACATAGAAATTTCATAATCAAACCTTGCAGAAAGATATTCAATCATTTTCCTAATATAAGGATTAGGAATCATAGTGTTTGCATCAAAGTAATATCATCAGGGGCATTAACAGTAAATGCCCAAGAAACCAAATACAGGTTCCAGTACTGAAGTTAGCTAGCCAGCATCAATAACTAGACATCAGTCTAGATCAGAGCCATAACACTACAATTTTTTACAATAACAGAGACCAAGATCAGATAAAAGTTTATCTAACAAAGCCACTAGCAATTCCAACACCAGTTGTAGACAGTAATCAACATGGTATAATCATCACAAATACTTTTAAGTCATTCATCATCCTCAATAACCAACACAGAAGGGTGATGCCCTAATCAAAGCATGAACCCTAATTAAGGATTGCCATCAGAAGCACATACACGCTAACGAGGGGGGCAGAAAATCAGAGAGGGAAGAGGAAAGCACTCACCAATGGTCCTCGCTGACGAATAGAAGAGGAAGTAGAGGGGCCGACGTGCACATGGCGACACGGGGAGCACTCGAAAGGCGCTGCAACCTACGCCGAGCCATGGCGGAGGCCACAATGACATAAGTGGTCGAACAAGCGCCCCCATACCATCACGAACACCGCACATCATCATGGGAGCAGCGGAGAGAACACCACTAGCAAAACCTCAAACCCTAGGGTTCGGGGTGGAGCTAGCCTGACCGAGAGAAGAGTCTAGCGGTAAATCGAAAAGGACCAGATGATGGATCGGCATCGACTGCCTCACCATACACCACGGTGGTGGCTGGGGAGGCCCAGGGCGGCATGAATCGAACGGTGGCAGCGTCGTCATGGCATCGCCAGAGAGGGAGAGAGAGGAGAGAGCCTCGGGGTGAGGAGGTCGGGTCGGGGTCGACCAACTGAATGGACCGGATCAGGTGGTCTAGCCCAACCAAGTGGGATGGACTGACTTGTGGTCCCCGCTTAGGTATATAAAGGAAATGGAAATGTATTAAAAAAGGAATAATATGGAAATTACTAATATACCCCTGAGCTTATTTTAATTCTAGAAAAATATAGAAGAAATTCTAAAAATACATATAACATATTGGAATGATCACAAAAATAATACCTACCTAAGAAAAATACAACTTTACTTATTTAAGATAGGTAAAATGCAAATAAATATTAACACTATTAACTTCTAAATAAAATTTCATAAAGTAAGTAAAAGTCCTAAAAATCAATAAAAATCATTTTTGTGTACTAAAATCAATGCACTACCTTTTAAAATTTGTCGTGGTCGTGTCACGGCAGATGCCATGGATAGGCTAAAGGTGGGGACTAATAGCACTAGGAGAATCCAGGGAGGGATAGTGAGGTGATTCCTCACACAGAAGGTTTGTATTCGATTCAGTTCACAGATTACAAGTGCTCCTAGAGCTGTATTGGCGAGAGGAGGAAGAAAGAACTCTCTTACTCTCACCCACAGTTAACCTGTACAAGACCCTTAGAACCTAAAACCAATCAGAATAGAGGAACCCCCTTTTACGGAGGCCCTAGCCCTCCTTATATAGGGGTGGCTAGGTCTCCCCTTAGGGCATACGTGGAGGCATATTCTAGGGAATATGCCTCCTCCAAAAATAGCAAACCGACCGGGGTGCTTTTCCCCCGTGTCACCCATGCAGAGGCTACGTGAGCCTCTGCGGCACCTGCGTCAGCCACACGGGCGTCGTCACCTCTATCGGCCACGCCTCAGTGGTCCTGCCCTTGTTCGCTTCGCTCATGCAGTGCGTACAGGGTCTTCTTTTGACCAGTGA
Source organism: Avena sativa (assembly GCA_916181665.1). Lineage (NCBI taxonomy): Eukaryota > Viridiplantae > Streptophyta > Magnoliopsida > Poales > Poaceae > Avena > Avena sativa. The sequence continues at coordinate 600,844,915 of OV702289.1, forward strand.
GCTTCCTTCCTTCTCCTAGAAGCTAGGTATGACCCGGATCATAGTTGATCCGGCCACACCCGTTCCTGCATACAAATTAAATACGCCATTCTGACTTACGGCTTAAGTCGGTTGAGACCTAGTTAGGTGGACTCCCCCTGGTCCGGGTTACCCCGTGATTCGTCCTGCCTTGAGGTGACCCGGCCAGCATACGCTTTAGCCTTGCCAAACCTCGGCTAACTCGGCCTTTATACCCCGGCGTGACCCTACCCGGGGGTATCCCCCCAACATTAGTCCCCGAAGCTGGTGCAGTCTTGGCTGCCTTGGCTGCTAAGGCCACATCAGGTTCAATTCTACTGATGTCATTTTCGAGTTATCTCCTTATCTCGGATTGTATGGATTTACGTTCCCTTGGCACGTTCCAAGTTTTCACTTGCTGGCAGGTTTACCACCTTAACTCGGACTTCATGGTTTTACCTTCCCTTGGCACATTCCAAGTTTTCACTTGCTGGCCGGGTTACCACGGTCTCATCTGGGTATTCTTTCCTTCTCTCGTACGCTAACCCACGTGGAGGCTAATCATTAGGTTGCCTCATTTTAAGGGCCAGCCACAGTAACCACTGCAGTAATTGTCAGTTATCACTGTGGCGCACGTCATGTCTGGCCTGCCTCCTCATTAACCGCATCAATGCGTCACGTCATGAGATCAGCTACACCCTGTGGCCTTCCGTGTGGCTTGCTGCTGATTGGTCGATGCGGGCTATACACGGCCACACTGTGTAGCGCACCCGCATGACACGATCCCACCTCCCCCTCGAGGGAGTGGTTAAATAGGAGAGGGGCGCACCTCTTAGGTCTTTCCCCCTTCCGCGCCCCTCTGCCTCTAGCTCATCTTCTTCTTCGTCTTCCCCATGACAGTGCCGCCGCCACTGCTTCTAAGTAGCAGCGCCGTTGCCGCACTGCTTCCCCATGCCTCCGCATTGCCGTCACCGCTGCGCACCTCCTCCGCCATGGGTTGCTGTCAATCTAGGCCGCTGCCCCCCACCGCTGCTAGCGACAGTGAGGGCAATGAACTGGAGATGACAGAAGAGGAGCTCGTGGTTGCTGAGCAGGAGATGGAGGAGGACACCGCGATGGCGGACCGCGGTGCGTGGGCTGGCTCCTGGGGCTGCCAGGACGACCTGGACTGGCTCTACCGCACCAGGCGCATCCCCGTCGGAGTCACTTCGCGCCTCGCCTCCGCCGAACTTGCCCCCTCACCCAATCCGGGTGAGTATGTTGTGTTCTTGTCCCACTTCCAGCGGGGGTTCGGTTTGCCGGTCAGCGATTTCTTCCATGATTGGTTAAGCACATACGAACTCCAGCCGCACCTTCTTCCTGCCAACGCAATTACTTCTCTTTCTGCTTTCGCTTCCATGATCGAAGGCTATGCCGGACTATGGCCCATGAAGGAGCTATGGATCCGGTTTTTCGGCCTTCGTCGTAATGTCATTCCGAACATAGATCTAGAGCCAGAGGATAAACAGCTTACGCAGTTCGGGGCTGCATCCATTTCACCCCGGAGGTTCTCTGTCTTTCCCCGGGGTACCAGGCTGGATTCCTGCAAAGGATGGGCCCGGACTTTCTTCTATGTTCGGAATGAAGGCACTGAAGATTTGATCCGGCTTCGCCCCTATGCTCCGGGTCCTCCTAACCCGGAGTTATGGGACGTTGTCCCCAAGAAGCCCATAGTCTTGGCCAACCAGGTCAACAAAAGGATCAAGGAGCTGAAGGAGCTCGGGTTGCGGAACAAGGACGCCATGATCACATTCGTCCACAACCGGATCTCCCCTCTCCAGAAGCGCACTCACAAGGTGTGCCACATGAACTGGGGCCACGACCCCAACGGGACCTCGTCCTTCGAGCTTAGCAACACAGAAATCTACCACCGGGTCAAGGCGCTCTTCACCACCCACAAGGACTTCTCCTCTAAGTGGACGTGGGGAATTGAGCATTATTGCCGGGATAGGCTTCCTCCCGTGGTAAGCTTCGTGCCACCAACTTTCTCCGAATTAAACCTTATGTCGGTTGCCGTTGTATTTTTAACTCCGTTGTCTTTTTTCTCCTTTAGCAATTCCTTCAGTAGACTATTAAGAATAGCACCAACCCCACCCTCAAATGTGTCCCTGGCCGAGAGAGCTCAGACGAGGAAGAACCGGACCAGGAGATGTTCCTTCCAATGTCCGACGCGACCAAGCGACCCACCGGTAAACTCTCTTCTATTAGGGATTGGCTCGACGATGAGGATGACTCGGATATTGAGGTGATGGAAGTTGTTGATGCTGTCCCCCTTTCTTATGCTTTTCCGGCATCATCTAACCCCGGTAGGCAGATCCACGAGGACCCTCCTCTTGCTACGGGTGAACCTGTTCCGGTAGCGCCGAAGAAGAGGCGTGGAGCTGCATCAAGTTCCTCCTTCAGACCTTCTCAGCCCTCCAAAAGGCGAAAGAAGTCCGGAGACAAAACCGCCTCCAAGCCAGCAGGCAAGGCCCCAGCACGTAGGGCTCGGAAAGCCATGGAGCCCCTGACCTCGGATGCGTAAGCCTCTTTTCCCTCTGCAACTTATTCTTCCTTGCATTGTTTCAGTTTCTCTTCTGACATTATTTGATTCGGCAGTGCTGTGGAGGAGGTCCCCCGGAGTGGATCTAGCATCTCTTCGCTGCTCCGACTTAGCCCTTCTCCCCCTCGTGACGACGAGTCACGCCCGCTGAGCCCTATTCCAGAGGGTTCTGCGGCTGCTCCGGGTTCCAGCCCACCTCGTCAAGAGGGGGGCAACCTCGGAGCGGGGGAGACGGACCCAGCCGAGGCAGCAGCATCCACCACTTCGGCTCCGCCACAACCAGCCACTACCGAGACTACCTCAGCACTAGCACCAGCACCAACTCCGGCAGCAAGAACATCAGCAGCAGCACCAAGTCCAGCAACAAGAGCACCAGCGCCAAGATCCTCCACCTCGTCCGAGTCTTCTCAGTCTCGGCGAGGAAGTACCCAGGCAGCTCCTAAGGGAAAATCTGCCGCAACCGCTTCCTCCTCTCAGCAGCTTAAAGGCAAGAAAGCCCCTGACGCCACCAGGGCAGCGTCCGCTGGGTCTGGACAGTGCACCCTCGCGTCCATGCTTGCCCAGAAGCCTCCAGCACCGAAGGACGCCCCTGCTAAGCCAGCTAATGCGCAGCAACTTGTTCTGCACACCAGTCCGGCCCTTGCTCAGGTTGAGAGGAGGGAGGCGCATGCTAAGGGCTTGGTGGCGCCCCACATGCTCAGCGGTGAGCGATATCCTCCGACCTTGATCGAGTTTATGAACAACTGGAACAAGGCAGAGTTCGTCTATAACAACGATCTCCCGGAGAAGTTCGGTCCCGCCGAGTTCTCTGCTCAGATGAACATAGCCGCTAAGGCGATTAACCTCGCGGGTCGGATGATGGAGGTACGTTACTTCACCTTTTCCTTAGCATGCACTAGCGATATAACCATTAGTCCCCGATCCTCCGGGGGAGTAATTTGTTACTCGGCCGGATGCTCCTTAGAAAACTAACGTAACTCCTTGACAACTTCAAATATGCACACACCTAGAGCCGGGTTAAGTTCCACTTGGCCCGGATCTTGTACACTTTGAATATGCACACACCTAGAGCCGGGTTAAGTTCCACTTGGCCCAGATCTTGTACACTTCGAATATGCACACACCTAGAGCCGGGTTAAGTTCCACTTGGCCCGGATCTTGTACACTTCGAATATGCACACACTTTGAGTCGGGTTAAGTTCCACTTGGCCCGGATCTTGTACACTTCGAATATGCACACACCTAGAGCCGGGTTAAGTTACACTTGGCCCGGATCTTGTACACTTCAAATATGCACACACCTAGAGCCGGATTAAGTTCCACTTGGCTCGGATCTTGTATACTTCGAATATGCACAAGGCTTAAGCTAAATTTTTGTACTCTTTTCAGGTGACCACCAACCGCCGGAGCACTGAGTTCCAGCGTCTCCTGGACACTCACAAAATGCTGCTTGCGAAGCACAATGCACATCTCGCTGAGCACGAGAAAATAGGTAAGTTCTCTTCTTCACATTTTTCTGTTTTCCATTATCTTTTTCTATCGAACTAACCCATCCTTCGGTTTTTGCAGCTGGGGTGGAGGCTGAGAACAAGCTTATGAGGAAGAATCTGGATCAGATTAAGGGTAAGCTACTTTTGTCCGACCTTGCTTTGCTTTCCATCTCCTTTTCAGCTTGGCTCGGCAAACATTCATACCTCGGCTCTGCCGGGTCAACACGCTATTTCAGCATCTCTTGAAGATAGTGTGCCCGTGCCTGATATGATGCTGCATTTTCTCGAACAAGCAGGGCAGCATCAGGCCGAGCTCAAAAAGAAAGACGATGAGCTAGCCCTCCTCCGAACCAAGGACGATGAAATTGCCAAGTTAAAGGCAGAAATGAAGAAGATGAAAGCACAGCACCAAACCGAGCTTGAAAAGGCTGGCCAGGACTACACCGAAGAGCACGAGCGCCTCAATCTCCAAATCCCTAAGGACCGAGAACTTCTCCAGGAGGCCGACGTCAAGCTTGAGTCAGCGAATGCTGAACTGGTGCAGCTCTGCAAAAGACGCAATGATTGTACCAATGAATTGACCCGGATCCACAGCCACATTTTACGTAAGTTCCTTTTCCTTATCCGGCATATTTCTCCGGGTTACCTCACATGTCTTTTCATTAATCGCTTCTCTTGTCCCATTTTTAGGCAAATTTCCAGAGGGTACTCCCATTGCGAGCGCCACCGTTGCCAATTTCCGCCGAGATAGGGGTACACCCGTTGCTCCTAATGGTGAAGACATTCCCTATGACATGGAGGACTTGTTGGTCAGCCTGTCATCTCGCGTGGAAATCATCAAGAACTACGATAAGGATCTCCTTGACGTTTCAGTCCGGGTCTTCAACACGTTCTGGCCTAGCGAAGACACTCCGGAGAGAATCACAATTCTTGCTGAAAAGCTGATGGAAATTGAGACCCAGCTCGACCTTTGGAGGGAGTCTGCTGGACATGCCGTAGCTGAGACCGTTCTTCACCACATACTCACGTGGTATGAGAAGATCGACCTCAACCTCCTGACGCGCCTGCGCACCGGATCCAAATGGACCAATGACTTGGAGTGGGTAGCTCGGTGCCAGGCTTGCGCCCATAGCCTCATTGAATATGCTCCCATTCATGAATGGACTGAGGGTCCAAGCTTCCTGGAAGCCGCTTGCGACGAAGAGGTTGAAAATGTTGAAGATGGTTCGGATGAGGATGGAGAGGACGATGCCTCGGATATCGAAGAAGGCGAAGATGACGCCGAACTTCCTCCTCCTACTGCTCCTTAAGTGGAAACACTTGAAAACTTATCAGATCCCCGGTATGCCGGGTGGAATTGTATTCAGTACACATGTGATATTTTGCTACTAAGTTTTTATGCCGGATTAACTTGGGCGTAGTCCCCGAGTTTCATTTTCTTGTTCGTCCAATCTTCTGGCTCGGCTCGTGTCTACCTTGATTCGGTTTTACGACTTACGAATTCGAGCTTCAAAAATTATTTTAACAATACTTGGAAACTTTAGGCTTAGCTCAAAATAATTCAGCATAATAATTTGAAAGTAAATACAAGGTTAGTCCGAAAAACAAACGTCGACTTGATTAAGTTCTTTTCCTTAGTCGTTTTTCATGTGCTACGCAATTCCAAACTTGTTCTCTTGCTTGCCATGAAGCCAATTCTTGTTGGGCAGCAACAAGTCGAAGAGTTGGGTTTTTGGTGCTCACACACTACTAATCCGAGTTAAGTAGAACAACTTACTCCAGCTGACGTATAAATAATAAAAGACAACAAATATTATTAAGGCAGTCCCCGAGTTACTGCTCGAGGTGCCAACATTTCATTGATAAGCTCATTGCCGGCATACATACCGACATATGAGAAGACTCGGATACATACACTTCTCTGCTAAGTGTAGAAAGGACGAAGTAGAGCTACATTCCATGGACGCTTAGATTCCTCACCGGACATGTCCGCCTTGTTCTTTTCCTGTGGCTTTGCATCGATAAAATAATAAGAATCATTGTGCAATGCTTTGCTCACAATGAATGGCCCTTCCCATGGGGGGGATAATTTATGCATGCCAACAGTACGTTGTACCAACCGGAGCACCAGATCGCCTTCTCGGAAGACTCGGGGGCTTACTTTCCGGCTATGATAGCGTCGGAGATGTTGCTGATATATGGCGGATCTGGACAATGCCAATTCTCTCGCTTCTTCCAGCAGATCAACATCATTTTGCCGGGCTTCTTGCACTTTGGCTTCTGTGTATTGGGTGACCCTAGGCGAATCATGCTCTATGTCGGCTGGTAATACAGGTTCTGCCCCATATACTAGAAAAAATGGCGTATAGCCTGTCGATCGATTCGGAGTTGTTCTTAAACTCCACAGTACTGCTGGTAGTTCTTCTATCCAGCACCCCGCTGATCTTTGCAGCGGCTCAATGAGCCGGGGGGTTTTATCCCGGATAACACTAATCCGTTGGATCTTTCCACTTGTCCGTTCGATGCGGGGTGGGCTACCGAGGCAACGTCCAGCCGGATCTTCTTATCCCAGCAGAATCGCGTGAATGCTCCTTCAGCAAAATTTGTGCCATTATCAGTTATGATACTGTGAGGATAACCGTATCTCAAGATAATGTCTTTGAGAAATATTACGGCCGTAGCTCCATCACATTTTCTTATAGGCTTCACTTCAATCCATTTTGTAAACTTATCCACCATGACCAAAATGTGAGTCATATTTCCCCTTGCTGGTTTAAATGGGCCAACCATATCCAAGAACCATACGGCAAATGGCCATGTAATTGGTATGGTCTTGAGTTCCGACATTGGCATATGTGTCTTGGTAGCATACCTCTGACAACCATTGCATTTTCTCACCAGATCTTCTGCTTGTTCTAAGGCACTTGGCCAGTAGAATCCATGCCGGAAAGCTTTTGCCACCAAGGCTCGGGACGAGGCATGATGCCCGCACTCCCCTTGATGTATATCTTGGAGGATGTCAAGCCCTTCTTGTGGGTCAACGCATCACTGGAGGACATTGGTCACACTCCGTTTGTATAGCTCAGAATTGATGATTGTGTATGCCTTTGCTCTCCTCTGAGTTTGCCTGGATAACACCTCCTTAGTGGGTAACGTTCCATCTTTCAGGAATTGAAATATAGGCAGTGCCCAAGCTGGTATTGCTCGCACAGGGAACACATCCTCATCAATTTCCATCTGATCGACCGGCATAACTTCAACCGGATCACAATGAGAAGTCCTCGGGTCCTGCGAGGCAATCCCCGGGTTCGCTGAGGTAGTCCCCGGGTTTGCTGATGCAGTCCCCGGGTTTCACGCACTACCTCCCATGTCAATGTCCATGGGCACAGCTCCGGATTTTGTATCTTCCGGGACATAGATTGAGTCTGTTCCCGGGGACGGCCTGATAGACGGTTTTCTGAGGTGTTCCAATGCTACACCCGGTGGAATTGCTTGTCGGGTTGATCCGAGCTTCCACAGCATGTCGGCAGCCTCATTTTCCACCTGGGGTACATGGTGAAATTCACATCCCTCAAAGTAACCAGATATCTTCTGCACATGAAATCTGTATAGAGCCATGTTTGGATAAAGGGTGCCCCACAATCCCGACACTTGCTATACTACCAAATCCGAGTCGCCAAAGCTAGGATCCGACGTATCCCAATCTCTTTTGCCACTTTGAGCCCATGCACAAGTGCTTCATACTCAGCGACATTGTTCGATGCCGCGAAATGGATCTGCAGCACATATTTCAGTTGGTCTTTCTTTGGCGAGGTAAGCACAACTCCGGCGCCTAGCCCGGTGTTTGTTTTTGATCCGTCAAAATGCATCCTCCAGTAGTTCGGATCTGGTGGCCGTGGTTCATATTGTACCTCGGCCCAGTCCACAAAAAAGTTAGCCACACCCTGAGACTTGATTGCTTCTCTTCTGTCATATTGTGGCGCATAAGGAGCTAGTTCAATTGCCCATTTTGCAATTCTGCCACTCGCATCTTTGTTACTCATTATCTCGGATATGGGAGCTTCACATATTACTTTGATGGGATGCTCCTCAAAGTAATGCTTTAACTTCTTAGCTGCCATATAGACACCATATGCCACCTTTTGATAGTGTGGGTAGTTCTTCTTTGAGGCCGACAATACCTCGCTCAAGTAATATACTGGCCTTTGCACCGACTTACCCTCTTCGTCGCGCTCTACCACAATCACTGCACTTACAACTCGGTTGGTTGCGGCTATGTAGAGCAACATTGGCTCCTTTGATAGTGGAGAGGCTAACACTGGTGCAGTGGCTAACATCTTCTTTAAGTGGGCAAAGGCTTCATCGGCCTGTGGCATCCAAACGAACTTATCAGAGTTTTTCATGAGTTGGTAGAGAGGCAATGCCTTTTCTCCCAACCGACATACAAACCGACTTAACGATGCCAGGCAAGCAGTGAACTTTTGGACATCGTTAAGACACTTCGGCAGTTCCATTCGTTCAATGGTCCGGATCTTAGTTGGATTAACTTCGATACCTCGGCTGGAAACAAGAAATCCAAGTAATTTTCCAGCCGGGACACCGAAGGTACATTTTTTCAGGTTAAGCTTCATTTGGAACCTTCTTAAGTTCGCGAATGTCTGCCTGATGTCATCAAGGAGCATTTTGCTTTCCTTGGTCTTGATAACCACATCATCCACATAAACTTGTACATTTTGACCTATTTGGTCGTGCAAACATTTCTGCATACATCTTTGGTACGTTGCCCCTGCATTACGTAAACCAAACGGCATGGTGCGATAGCAATAAGCCCCATACGGGGTGATAAATGCAGTCTTTATTTGATCATCCGGATTCAGAGGTATCTGGTGGAAACCAGAATATGCGTCAATGAATGACAACAGTTCACATCCAGCAGTTGAGTCTATGACCTGATCTATCCTCGGCAGTGGAAATGGATCTTTTGGACACGCCTTGTTCAGGTTTGTGTAATCGATACACATACGCCAAACCACTGCCACATTCGGATCATCTTTCTTCTTCTCCACCAGCACCGGATTAGACAGCCAATCCGGATAGAGTACTTCCATGATAAATCCTGCTGCTAGTAACCGAGCTATTTCATCTCCAATGACTTTTCTCCTATCCTCGGCGAAGCGGCGAAGATGTTGTTTCACCGGCCTTGCTCCGGGTCTCACGTTTAAAGAGTGCTCGGCCAACTCCCTCGGAACACCTTGCAAGTCCTGTGTGGACCAAGCAAAAATATCCCGATTCTCACGGAGGAAGTTGACGAGCTCGCTTTCCTATTTATCATTCAACCCGGCACCAATTGTTATGGTGCGCTCTGGGAACATATCGTCAACATGCACTTTCTTAGTATCCTTTGCGGCTTAGAACGAAACGCTACCATGCGGGTTACTCAACGCCGGCATATACTGCTGCGCGGACTGAGCTAATGTCTCCACCTCTTGGATTTTTCTTTTCTCTTGTGCAATCACAAGTGACTCGGCTAGGTTAGACCCGGCTGAGGCACACTCAATGGAACGTCGAAAATCTCCAGCAATGGTAATAACTCCATTTGGCCCGGGCAACTTCATCTTCAAGTAACGGATGTGACAGCTCGCCATGAACTTGTTCAATGCTGGTCTTCCGAGTAACGCGTGATACGCACTTTCCAGGTTCACCACCTCAAACTCCAGATTCTCAGTTCGGCAATTATCTCTCGTGGCGAACAACACGTCAACCCGGACTTTGCCTATGGGCTCGCAAGAAATGCCTGGTACAATACCATGGAAAGTTGTCCTTGTAGCCTGGAGCATGTTCTCCGAGATACCCAACTTGCGCATTGTATCCGCATACATGATGTTAATGCTACTGCCATTGTCAATCAGTACCTTGGAGAACCTCACATTGATGTTTTGCCTAATGAATGTCGGGTCCAGCACTAATGCATATGCGCCAGGGCTCGGCATAAGCTTGGGATGATCTTTGATGTTCCAAGTAATTTCCTGGTCCGACCAAGGCATATACCTCGTCACCGCTGGCATTACCGCATTGACCTCCATATGTCGGTGCTACAAGCTCTTCCTATCTGTTTCCTTAGTGGTAAACACATAGTAACTCTGATGGTGCTCCCTGTACTCATTCCTCCCCTCATTTCCGGGGTGCCTCTTATCCGGCTGATGCTGGTTTTCTACTTGATGCACTGCATCCCTTCTCTCATGGTTATCATACCTCGGCGGAGGGAGAGGCAACATTAGCTGTTGCGTGTTTGCTCCGTAGAGCAATTGCTGCCGGGGTAACTCCTGCCGAGGTTGATCATTCCGGGGTGCCTGAGCATTCCCCGAACCACCTTGTTCTATCTTACGCATCCACTCACATTGCCTCGTTGTATGACCCGCTGGGTTTCTCGGATTTGGCGTGTGAAATTTACACGGCTGATCCAACATCGACTCATAAGTCTACCTCGGACGATCCTTCTTTTCTTGCCACTGTTTCTTGTACTCTGGCATCCAAGTCTTCTTGCCATCATTCCTCGGTGTCCATTGTTGCCCTCCAGTTTTTTTACGTTGGTTGCTCCCTGTTCCGGACTGATCTTGATTCACAGCTGCAACTTGTTGCGAACTGTACCGGTGATCCGGTCTGTCATCTCTCCTTTTACCTCTGTAATCATTCCTCCGGGATGATCCGACCCCATCTCTCTGGTAGTACTCCTCATTCGACTCGTTCGACGCGAGCCTAGGTTGAGTCGGATCACCCAAAGCATACGAACCAGCGATCCGGATCATTTCTGCCAAAGTGGTTGGCATTTTCCTTTGCAACTTCTGCCACAATTCGCTTGCATACCTACACCCCTGTGCAAACCATGCTATGGCCTGTGACTCTATCACACCCTCACACGAGTTTCGCACGGTACACCACCGGGTTAAGAACTACCGGTCCATCTCGTTTGGTCTCTTCTTACACATAGCTAGGGTCTGTGGCCTATTTCGCCTCTGATACGTACTTGAGAAATTGCTGATAAACATTTACTCAAAATCGATCCAGCAATTAATACTTCCGGGCGGCAAATTGTTCAACCATACCCTTGCTGGCCCCTCCAACATCTGGGGTACATATCCCACAGCCCATCGCAAGTTACCTGTAGCAATTTTCACAGCCGTAGCATAGTTTATCAACCAATCCTCTGGCTTAGTGCTGCCGTCATATGTCTTCGTGCCTCTCGGTAACTAGAAGTTAGGTACCAGTGGCTCTTTCATGATCCGGGGTCCAAAACACGCTGGACCCGGAGGACCTTGACTTTCAATCTACTCCGACCTATACAGCCGATCCAGTTTCAACCTGGCGTCATCCGGCATCAGATCCCTGCTTCCCAATCTCGACCCTATCACATGATAGTCCGACCTTGGGTATCCTGCATTCACCATTTCCGAATCTCCATCGTTATACCGGTCTCGCTCTTGTGGATCATCTCTCTGTTGCATACCTCGGCCGGCACTTTGCTCTTGCCTTGGTATATTCCGCTGTTGCGGTTGTCCTGCCGAGTTGCGCTGTCCGGCATTGCCATTAACAGCATTTCCTTGACCGGCATTGCCTTGGTCACGGTTACCTCGGCCAGCTTCAACTCGGATTACACTCCGTCGATCGTCATTTCTTTGTACCTCTTTTGCTTTTCCTGCCCTTGTCGGGTCATAGGGAACAATCTGCTTGTTTCTCCTGGCCGAGGTTACTACCTCTTCTCTCCTAGGACCACCATGAGGGGACGATGCGGCTCCAGCGGATTTCTCCGGGTTACCCACCGCCGAATGAATGATCTTGGAGGCCCCAGCTCTCTCCGGGTTAGCCCTGAGCAACTCCTCATTTTGCCTGTTCGCGATCGGAACCAACTCATTGACCCTATCTTGCTATCTCTGACGGGCTTCACCCGTTAGACCCTCTAACTCGGACACAGCTGCATCCGCTGCTCTGAGGTTTTTTGCCGGGGTACTGTACTTTGGCAGCCCCACGAACAAACAGTTCTCTGACTCCTCAATCCGAGTATCACCCTCTTTGTTCATTTCACTCATGAGATTTCTTCCCTTCACTTTTACAGCATCTACTTTATTTGCCTTTGCGTACTCACGCAGCGTCATGTTCAACGACTGCTGAGACGCAGCTATCTTTTTTGCTCCCTCTAGAATTTTCTGCCTAGTTTCCTCTAGCTCGGCCTGTGCCTGAGCCGGATCTACCACTGCTGCTACCGGGTTTGCCAAGCTATCCACAGCTTCTCTCAGTACATTCTCAGGCCTCTCTAGTGGAGGACCTCTACTTTTCCTCGATGCCTTAGGTGTTACCTCCGGATCTAGTGTCGGATCCTTGCTCGCGCCTGCAATTGGCGTAGTCATCATCACCTCAGCACGGTCCGGGGAGCGAGTGATACGCGCCCCGTGAACCATGCTAAGGGGTGGCTCCCCTGCCTCGACGACGTGTCGTGGATGAACGCATGATACGTCCACAACAATGTAGACCTTATGCGCACCAAGCTTGACGAAGAGCCTGTTGCATGGAAGTGGGCGCGTGCCGAAGCAGCCAGCGTTGTCGCTGACGAAGTCCAGCGCTCCAAAGCGCTGAACAAGCCCGGAGACGATGCGTTCGCTGGTGTCGATGAGGTTTTCCGTCCGGATCTTCACCCCTGCTAGCGCCGCTAGCCCCACGGTGGGCGCCAACTGTCGTGGTGGTGTCACGGCAGATGCCATGGATAGGCTAAAGGTGGGGACTAATAGCACTAGGGGAATCCAGGGAGGGATAGTGAGGTGATTCCTCACACAGAAGGTTTGTATTCGACTCAGTTCACAGATTACAAGTGCTCCTAGAGCTGTATTGGCGAGAGGAGGTAGAAAGAACTCTCTTACTCTCACCCATAGTTAACCCGTACAAGACCCTTAGAACCTAAAACCAATCAGAATAGAGGACCCCCCTTCTACGGAGGCCCTAGCCCTCCTTATATAGGGGTGGCTAGTTCTCCCCTTAGGGCATACGTGGAGGCATATTCCAGGGAATATGCCTCCTCCCAAAATAGCAAACCGACCGGGGTGCTTTTACCCCGCGTTATCCATGCAGAGGCTACGTGAGCCTCTGCGGCGCCTGCGTCAGCCGACACAAGCGTCGTCACCTCTGTCGGCCACGCCTCGGTGGTCCTGCCCTTGTTCGCTTCGCTCATGCAGTGCGTACTGGGGCTTCTTTTGACCAGCAAGATTCCTTCCTTCTCCTAGAAGCTAGGTATGACCCGGATCATAGTTGATCCGGCCACACCCGTTCCTGCATACAAGTTAAATACGCTATTCTGACTTACGGCTTAAGTCGGTTGAGACCTAGTTTGGTGGACTCCCCCCGGTCCGGGTTACCACGTGATTCGGCCTGCCTTGAGGTGACCCGGCTAGCATCCGCTTTAGCCTTGCCGAACCTCGGCTAACTCGGCCTTTATACCCCGGCGTGACCCTACCCGGGGGTATCCCCCAACAAAATTATTAACTTAAATTTTTACAAATAAAAGTTGAAGCAAATATTCTAAAGATATTTAATCTGTGTGGAATTTTATAAAAATAAGAATAATACTTAAAAATAAATAAAAATCATTTTTAAGATCTAGAATAAATATAGTTTACTAGAATAGTATCAAATCTAATATTCCATAAGTTTTTAAGATTTTAAAGTAATAAATCCTGATCTATTATATAAAATACAATTTTATAAATTCTTTAGAAAAAATTCTTAAATAAGAAATAATCACAATTTGGTACTAAATCTTAACTCTCTTATATGCAAGTACTAGTTCCAAAGTCATAACTTGGATAAACTTTAAGTGTAAGATAATAACTTAAAGGAGAACCTTTTAAAACCATAACTCCAAGCTAAACCAATAATTCAAATAAATTATCAACATCATTCACCTATATGAATGGTGAATACTCTTTATCTTTTTAACCATGAATAATATGATTTTAAAACCCTAACACATTAATGAGATCATCTTGCTTTCTTTAATAATACAAATTATTATTTTTATAATAGTTAATCCCATTTAAACTTATCATTCACTTAAATTGGGAGTGAATGAATTCACACTCTTAACCATCTTTATATTAACCCTAGAATTCAAACATAATCTAGATACATTAGAACCCTAAGTCTATTTGTGTTCCTTTTAAAGTTAATTTTGCTCTACCAAAGCTATAAGCTTAAGAACTAAATTATATTATGTTTTTATAGTTAACTTTTGACTATTCCAAATTAAATCAAAATGCATCTCAAACCCACGCTTATCGGATAAGCGCAAATGATATCGATCACATTCGATGAACCACACACATGGTTTAAACCTTAACAAAGAAATATTTTCTTCAAAAGTTATTTGTTTTGCCACTTCAAACAGCAAACTTATAATAAGTCCTTTGACTCTTAACCACTTAACATAATAATTTCCATCATCATTACCAGATAGCAATCCACCTAAATCTTAGAAAATTCTTATACTTCACTTCCATACTTTGCATGTTAAAAATTTAAATTCATTTACTTTGTAAAAGGAACCTTTTCCTTGAAATTTATTCCTTTAAGAAACAATAAAAGTAATCCTTAAACACTTCTTGAAAGCTCTAATTTATTAGTAATCTTGCTCAAGTAATCTTTGAGATACCATGCCCCATTTGAGCGATTTACTATGGTATACTACTTGTTGAATTTACATATCATTTCACACACTCGCTAGCCTTAATGAAAAGCACAAGTGTGAAACTGGTATAAAAGTGGAACACATTTTAAAGATATCATCACAAATTCCAAAACCCTAGATCAGATATGATTAGTCCAGGGATTCGCGTTTATCAAATTGCATTACATTACCTATACATAATTGCATCTTGTTTCTTTAAACATTAGTCCTTACCGGACCAATGGCGTTATTTCCAGATGTTGGATCTTCTATTGTCTTGAAGATCGTGAATGCATAATCTTGCAATCACAAAAGGCAAGTTCACAACTTGCTCATGTACTTTGATTATTTTCTATCAAATGCTTGTAACTCAAATGTTGTCATCACCTGCATTTCGAAAAGGTCGAAAACACTATTTTCACAATTAACTGAAAATATCGGTTACTGATCCAGGGTGATCAGCTAATCTATCATAACTGTCAATGGAAACGCGTCAACCATGAGATTTGGAATGGGACGAAGAAGTCAGTTGTATCTTCTTCCTTTCGCATGGACGAAAGACCTTATCGTGAGGTTGTTGATTTCTCGTCGAGTTCCAGAGAATCCAGCACATGGGTGGGACCCCTTAGTTCCCCGCGAGCTAGGTGTCTATATTATCTCTACATAGCTGTCTGGGTCGGAGTTCACCATAGCTGATGGTGACCACCAGTCAGAGCTGCTTATAGAGTCTTTGGTAACTCATCAGGGTTGTAGCTTGCCCGAAAGGGGGCTTAACGGAGATGTAGTCAGCCCCAAAGGATCGTGTCTTCATGTGGGGTCGTGGAGAGGGCAGCGATTGGCTTGGATCTTAAGTTGGGCCTCAAACCATGGAAGTTTGAACGGGGACATACTCCCGGCTGTGCAACAAAGCTTAAGGTCTCTTGTGGGAAAAGTGATGCACCTCTGCAGAGTGTAAGAATTGTGACATGTTACTCCCTGTTCCGGGAAGGAGCTACGAACACGGCAGGAAATGAACCCCACGAAGGTTCTGGTCAACCTGTGAAGGCTTTCGGACATAGTTTTCAGAATAAAAGCAATCTTTGAAGAAATGTTTACGAAAACCTGAAATGCCTACGACCTATGGTCTATGGCTATAGAGATAGTGCATCATACACTCCTTTTTAGTGAACTTGATGTGTACGCTCGTACTCAACCATATCTTCTTAACCCTTGCTAGATTTTGAGACGTGGAACACGACGTCAACATCAATTGCTGCTCAAGAAACCATCATCGACAAATCAAGTTCTTCAATAAAGTCAATGAAGTCAACATATACATCCGCTGAAGTGAAGGCAAAGTCTTTGTGTAGATAGGAGTAGATACTCTAGCCATAAAACCTACTTCTGTAGAGCATTGCATTAGTAGCAATTGCAAGCCAAATAGTTTAGGTGTTAGTCTTATTAGCCAGATAGTTCTAAATTATTATTTCTGGTTATTCTTTGTAAGAAATTCTTTCTTTCTCTTTCATCTAGAGTGTTCTCTGGATCTTTGTAAAGAGTCGAGTTGTAATCTATAGTCATGTTTTGGACCTGCTGTATATCTGTTGTACCACTCTGAGGGATGTAATACTAGTGAACGGTGTTTTATTGGTGTTATGTCAATGGCTATAGTGTACTACATCATGCAGTGGTATGCTAGGTAACCACAGCTGGTATCAGAGCATATGCTTTGACCTTAGGTTGGTAAACCTAGTAAATGGGTAGAACCTGTAGGAAGGATGTTAGCAACCATAAAGAGTTCTCTAGAAATATGATGGATTTTCAATTGGGAATAACCTCGTCATGTTGCTAGTGCGATGATTCTTTATTATGCAATTTTAAATGAGTACCATGATTTTTAACTCAAGATGACTGATGATAATTTCTTATCTACAGTACAAGAATGGCACCTAGGTACCCACCTCGGAATGTTCAAGTATTGAACAAGACCTTAGATGATTATGAAGATGACTGGACAATCACTCTAAGACAACTTCTATGGAGCCTGGGTTGTATGTCTCGACTTCTGGTCAAGGTTTACAGTTTCTATGACGAACGGATATTGGCCAAGTACTGTATCCTGATCATGTTACCCAAGAAGTTGGGAGTGCATGGAGAAATGCCATCGGGAGAAGCAAGGTGTATGGCAACAGCCTATCAGATTGCAGTAGTAGCAGCCATAACCAAGATAAGGGAACACAATTCTAAGGCACTGGAAGGTACTACCTATACTGCTATACCTCACGAAACCCTTAGTTCTGATCCAGAGTTAGATCATTCTGCTCTGGTAAGGACTAAACCCACTCTGGAAATAGAGTATATGAATCGTTATAAGTCTTTACTGAACACATTTCATAACACTCATCAAGTGCTAGTTCAAGAGTTGGACACGGTCATTGAGGATTTCACTGATCCTGCAAAGGCTGTGGCACGTAGAAAGAAGTTAGTCAAAGAAGAAAAACATCCGGAGCCAGTCTTTTCAGGGGAGGTGTTTGAAGAAACAGAGTTTAATGACCCGCACTCTGAAGTCTATACCTACTATCCAGTTGAACCTCAGCAACCAGTAGACCCATGGACCAAATATGAGGAGGAACAGAAAATATGGAATGCACCCAACCCTAATAGTGTCGTTAGAGATAATACCGGATGGGAAGACCCGACTTATGATGAAATCATGGGAAAAGCTATACCCTGTGAATCAGGTAAGGGAGTAGAAACCAGTTATAATCATATAAATCATATGGACCATATGGGGTAATAATAGGAAGAGTGTCCTGGTAGTTACTACACCAATATGTATGACTAAATTGTGGAAAAAGCAAAGAATACCTCTTACTTTGAAGATGCGCTCAGAGGAGGACAGAAGAATACTAAAGAAGGTAATGAGTATGATAGTCATTTCTCGATGGCTAATCTCACTCTTGGTACTTCTACTCAAGGTTACGCACCTAATGGATGTTCTGATGCACCAGAAGGCAGTCGTCGAACTTCGTGCCATCGTGGACGAAGACTCCAGAAGCACGGAAGAGAGTAAAGGAAGTAAGAAGGGAATAATCCATAAAGTAGCGTGCTTGAATAATATTCATATTGGGTAATGCGTATTGTAGTGCATGAGAGGCTAACTAGAATACGTGAGAGTATGCTCACGTGAGCAAGAAATCCCTTGTAATATAAGGAGGTAGTGTATAGAGGGAGTGTCTTGCTGTGGTTGGGAGTTGTAAGATTTCGAAGACATATGTTTAATACATGGTATATGTTTGAGTATTTTTTGGTTTTTTCTTGGATCTTCTTGATTGACTAGATCCGTGGATGAAGTTTGGTTTGGTGTGCAAATGCATATGCATCATCAAGTTATTACTTGATGTTATCACTACTAGAGAAAATCCTACCGCCAGCGCACAAAAAAGGGCTACGGCTGGCGAATAGCGCTTCGCCGGTGACCTTCATGCCGGCGGTAAGGACTTATCCCCGGCGAGTCTAGTTGTGCGCTGACAGTAGTGAGGATTTATCCCGGCGAGTCTAGTTGTGCGCTGGCAGTAGTGAGCCTAGCCCCGGCGCTCAGCTGCTATTCGCCCGTGGTAGCAATTTTTGCAAATAAAAAAAAGCAAGGCAAGCCGCACATCTGTAGCGAGTCTGCCCACGTGATGGTGTGTACAAATTACAAGGTCTAGAAATAAAAATAATACAACCAGGGACTACAATTTTACATCCCGCCGCCGCCGCATTCCACCATCCCGCTCGACAACAACGATAGCCATCTCCTGGCTCCCGCTCACCGACGAGGGCTACACGTTGATGCTCCCGTCGGGGGAGGCGCAGAGGGGAAGCAGGAGGCTCAGGAGTCTTCCTGGACGCCGTCGGGGGTTGAGGCGGAAGGAGCATAGAGGAGTTCGGGGAAGGAGCCGCTCAGGCGCGCGTCGGTGATGTGCAGGAGGCGGGGAAGAACTCCAAGGAGGCGCTGGGGAACCGCGAGGTCGAGGCAGACATGACCGGGAGGGAGAGGACCGTGGCCGGGAGCCCGACAGAGAAGAGGTTGACGACCCGCAGCCGGACACAAGAGGCCAGGTCGATGAGGAGCAGGCCGGAGAGAGCGTTGCAGCGCAGCGAGAGCTCGGTGAGCCAGAGCACACGATCTCGGTTGAGTTCCAGGACACGGAGGCTGGACTAGGCGTGTGTGAATTTTGCAGATGGACTAGGTCGTGATGGTGCTGGTGGGTCTCTTTTTTTTTCTCTTTTCAGAAGTGATGGTCGTGATGGACTGGTACGTGTGGACGTGTGACTGTAGATGGAATGGGTACTACCATGATTCCAATCCGATTGATGCCAAGCTTCAGCTTCAAATCCAACGTCTCCGATGATTCCAAAGGAAGCACACGATCCGTGGGTTTCTCTGTGATTGGCCGAGAGCAGTGCATGTGCGGCGTGGTTTAGCTGGGTATCGAATTGGTACCTTGGTTGCACATGTGCGTCCTCGTTTTGAATCTCAAACAAGAATATACCCCCGGCGAAGGAGGAATATATGCGCTGGTGGTAGCTCATGTAGCGCCGGCGAACAAGTAGTACCTGCGCCAGCGGTAAAATTTCAGCCCGGGTGGCCCATCCAACCCACCATATCCCCGGCAAGCATGTCCGGGATTCGCCAATGGAACATGGGCTAGCCCTGGCGCTCCCCGTGTGCGTTCGCCGACGGTAACGCGAGGAAGGCCTAGAAGGCCTTACCACCGGTGACCCCGGGCCTACTTCGCCGGCGCTAAGTAATCTGGCTATAAGCTTTTCTCTACTAGTGTATAGACCTAGATAGAAATAGGAATTCGTGTAAGAAAGTGACGAGTTCCGAAGACCAAGATGAAGACTTGTAAGAAGAAGGAAGCTAAATATAAGGTGTATCAACACTATTTTGAGGGATGGATCAATTCCAACTTATTATTAGTTGGCAATAAGAAGGATTATTAATGTAGAAAAGGTGTGGAGCAAACATGAAGGAATGAATTTAAGTTCACCCGAGATAGGTGATGTTGCTCAGAAGCTAATAAAATAGTTGTCCCAAGTTCATGGAAGTAATCATGAATCAGTGCAAAGAAGAAATCTTTGGAATAAGGGTGGTATTCAAGATCTGACAATTCAGAGAGAATGCCAATAAGAAGTCGAAAACCTGTAGGGTAATCCATGCACCGAGGAGGATCCGCAGCTGGTATCCGTAGCTGGTATCCTAGCGGGGTAGTGAAGTAGGTCATCTTTGTGTAATTTAAAGAGTATAAAACCTAGCCTAAGCTAATAAAGGCATAAAGAAGTATAAAATTAAAAGCGAACGACTTTCGAGACGTTTTCGCGACATCGGATTCGCTGGTTAAAAGTACTATCCAACAGATTAAAAGTAAGATATGTAACGTTGAAAGATTCACTTCGGAGATCCACAACTATGTGGGTGTACCATAGATTCTTTCGTAAGATTTGATATAGGTAAGAAATAAGCTAGATGAAGGCTGATATCCTAACTATTGAATTAATGGGTATTATCCATTGAGTTTAGAGACCATTAGGAAAACCCAAGAAGAGAGTAAACGATAAACACTGAAGTGTAGTTGTTTAACTTCCTGACTAAAGGTTGGAGATGAAGTACTGAGTTATGATGAGGTGAAGCCTTATTCTTATAAGGTTATAAGAATCCATCATTATAAAGTATTTCCGAGAATATGTTTGGATGAAAGATCGAAGGAGATATCATAGATTTAACCTTAGTGGACTAGTTATAAAGGGGAAATAGCTGGTAAGTTGTCCTTAAGAAGGAGGAGAGCTTACTAAAATAGTTTAGTGTATAGTAGTAGGAAAATCGTATTGGAGGGGACAAAATGTGTCCACAACCAATTCTAAATAGGACTGTAAGGGCATAAACCCAAAGAGATATAGGAAAATAAACTATATGGTAAAATAGAAACAATAGGATGTTGTCGGAATGAAGAAGATTCAAGGAAAAAGATCTGGATATGGGATCCCTCAATTATTCCCAATTGTGATCACAATGGAATTTGAGAAATGGCATGATCAATACAAGTCGACACCTTATTCCGAAACATAAGAGAGTACGAACTTCGAGGACGAAGTTTATTTTAAGGGGGAGAGTCTGTAACATCCCAGCATTAGAGCTTAGAAATAAGGTGTGTGCATTGCATTCATGCATAGAAGATCTAGGGAATTTTCGCGCAAAACTGAAAGAGTTATAGAGGGATCGAGATATCTCTTGTTCGGATGGAAGTTTTAGGGAAAGTGTGATAGATTTAGACATGACCTCTATGGAACCTATGTGTTTTGAGGAAGAGTGATTGAAATTCAATTCAAATATGAGTCATAGTATAATTGAGTATTCAAATGATATATTTGAATATAAAGATAAGTGAAAATGAATTATAATAATAAGTAAATAAATGAATGATTATTTATAAATAATGTATAAATAGTTACAAAATTCTAGAATACAAAATAAGAAGTTACACTTTGTTTTATTACAATTACAAGTATAAATAAATTACAAGAGAATTTTACTTTACAATAAGAGAGAAAGTTTAACTTTATTAAATAAGTTATACAATATTACATTGTCTTTACATTACCCAAACAGAAGATCAATTACAAATGAGTAAAAGAAAAAAACCTAAACCTATTTCTAAGATTTCTCTTTATCTTCATTAGTCTTGTTCCATGCAAGCAAAAACAACAAACAAAAGAAATGGAAAACAAGAGGTATGGGGGGTATTATACTCTCAGGTTGGCAATGAAATGCATTGCTTGGTCGTCATTGAGTGTTATTAATAGGGGTGAATATAGAATCTGTTCTTATCAAGGTTTTTTGCCTCACACAAATTACATCATAAAGTAATAAAAGGAGGGGCAAGTTTCACCCGGCAGTAATTAGTAAAAGGGTAACAGGTGGATATATTTTCACTTGAGCTGATCCACACGACTAGACCACACAAACACACAGCTTAGTAACCAGATTGCATGCAGTGTGTTGTCAATACAGCAGCAACACTACTAGCACTCAACCAGAGCACTCAGTCAAAGCTCATCCACAAAAAACACAACACTTCTTCTCAAACACCAAACCAGAGGTATCCATTTCACTTCATAGCCAAGAAAACCACATCAGCCCAATCATACACCTTATCATCCAAACGCTCACAAGATAGTGACATAAGGGGGGTGGAGTAGGTGGACAGCAAGATCAAGATCAAGCTCACAGGAACCAGAAGTAGCAGGAGAAGCACTAAGGGGAGTAGAGAAAACAAGCCAGCAAGATCAACCAGCACCACAGCCATAAACACCAGCAACCAAGTTGTGTGGTAAGTACACATAAAACCATCACATGATCAAATCATCTATTCTAGATTATCAAGCATGTGTTGTTTTATGTGTAAACCTCTCAGAAATCATCCAAGTGGGGTGAATCCATCATAGAGGAATTTTGAATACAAAAGCCATAAGTAAACCTTACAAACAAATCCAGAATCTCAGCATGTGCATCATAGATTCTGGATATAAAGCTATATTTCCACATTCCAACATAACCACAGCCCTAGATCATGATTTCTAGGCACATCTCTTAAAAGAGTAGCACCTCAGAACTCAACAAATCTCAAGGATTCATATTAAATAGTAAGAATACCATTCATTTTATTAGAGAACTCAAAAAGCAGTAGCTGGTACTAAATACCAAAACATATCCATGAGGGACAACAAAGCAGAAACTAAGTTTCTATTTAGCTTAGCCTTAGACCAGCATCATAAGCTAAAGAAACTCCATAGCTAGCATAAGCTAATCTTCCCAGTAGAAGCTCTCAGCTCATCTTAGTACCAAGCCACTTCGGAACACTATTAGAATAACACTAGCACTAGAACAAATTCCTGTGTACCATTCCAAAGAAGATGTCACAAGGATCTATTCTAAGCCAGCATATTCTACATAGAAATTTCATAATCAAACCTTGCAGAAAGATATTCAATCATTTTCCTAATATAAGGATTAGGAATCATAGTGTTTGCATGAAAGTAATATCATTAGGGGCATTAACAGTAAATGCCCAAGAAACCAAATACAGGTTCCAGTACTGAAGTTAGCTAGCCAGCATCAATAACTAGACATCAGTCTAGATCAGAGCCATATCACTAAAAAAATTACAATGACAGAGACCAAGATCAGATAAAAGTTTATCTGACAAAGCCACTAGCAATTCCAACACCAGTTGTAGACAGTAATCAACATGGTATAATCATCACAGATACTTCTAAGTCATTCATCATCCTCATAACCAACACAGAAGGGTGAGGCCCTAATCGAAGCATGAACCCTAATTAAGGATTGCCATCAGAAGCACATACAAGCTAACGAGGGGGGGCAGAAAATCAGAGAGGGAAGAGGAAAGCACTAACCAATGGTCCTCGCTGACGAATAGAAGAGGAAGTAGAGGGGCCGACGTGCACACGGCGGCACGGGGAGCACCCAAAAGGCGCTGCAACCTGTGTCGAGCCATGGTGGCGGCCACAACAACATCAGTGCTCAAACAAGCGCCCCCATATCATCACGAACACCGCACAGCATCACGGGAGCAACGGAGAGGACACCACCGGCAAAACCTCAAATCCTAGGGTTCAGGGTGGAGCTAGCCTGACCGAGAGAAGAGTCTAGCAGTAAATTGAATAGGACCAGACGATGGAGCGGCATCGACTGCCTCACCATACACCACGGCGGCGGCCGGGGAGGCCCAGGGTGGCGTGAATCGAACGGCAGCGGCGGCGCCATGGAATCGCCAGAGAGAGAGGAGAGAGCCTCGGGGTGAGGAGGTCGGGTCGGGGTCGACCAACCGAATGGACCAGATCAGGTGGTCTAGCCCAACCAAGTGGGCTAGACTGACTTGTGGACCCCGTTTGGGTATATAAAGGAAATGTATAAAAAAAGGAATAATATGGAAATTACTAATATACCCTGAGCTTATTTTAATTTTAGAAAAATATAGAAGAAATTCTAAAAATACATATAACATATTGGAATGATCACAAAAAGAATACCTACCAAAGAAAAATACAACTTTACTTATTTAAGATTGGTAAAATGCAAATAAATATTAACACTATTAACTTCTAAATAAAATTTCATAAAGTAAGTAAAAGTCCTAAAAATCAATAAAAATTAATTTTGTGTACTAAAATCAATGTACTACCTTATAAATATTACCACGGCCAGCTCACACCAGATAGCCCTACGCCCATCCAGGATGTCCACTAGCCTCGCCGCACCCTACCGCCACTCCCTGTCTAGGCCATAGCCCCAGCCGAGGCATGGAACACACTAGCACCGCCACGCACCGCCTCTCTGCATCGTGTCCACAGCGCTAGTGCGCCGTTCCCGACCAGCCCCGCCAGCTGATGCACTCGACCATCGATGTAGAGCTTGTTGGGAACCTCAATAGGAAGGTATGATGAGCACAGCAGAAAGTTTTCCCTCAGTTATAAAATCAAGGTTTAATCGAACCAGTAGGAGCAAGGAAACACCCCAAAGGTGTTACTAGCTGAGCTTTGGCAGGGCGCACTATCAGTGCTAGTAGCAACGTGGAGACCTGCACAACACAACCACAGAACTTTGTCCCCAACTTGCGATGAGGTTGTCAATCTCACCGTGTTTTACGGAAAACAAAGGATTAAACGTATCGAATGGAAATAAGTTAAAGTTTGCAGAAAGTAAACACAAAGCAGAAACAGTTTATAGATTGTATGTCAAGACAAAGGACCGGGATCCATAGTTCACTAGAGGTGGCTCTCCTTAGATAGATAACATGCTAGGTGAACAAATTACAGCGGGGTAATTGACAAACACCGAGAAAGCAATACATGCATATACTAATCATCTTGACTCCTTTGAGACTTGATTGGGCATTACAACATAATACATAGACCGCCATCCACTGCATCTATGACTAATAATCCACCTTTAGGTTATCATCTGAACCCCCTCCAGTATTAAGTTGCAAGCAACAGATTATTGCTTTACGAACTGCGTGTAAAGTAAACAATATGATTGTTCTATGAACAAAGGATTGTTGTTTTCTCCCTAGTAGCAATAGCACATCTAGTACCTTAGAGATTTCTGTCACTTCCCCAAATTGCCAGAGGCATGAACCCACTATCGAGCATAAATACTAACTCTTGGAGTTGCTAGCATCTATTTGTCCAAGATAGCTACCAACAACGGAAAGCATGCAAGATCACAAATAACAAAGACATGATAGAATCAATAATCAATCTGAAATAGCATCTCAATATCCATCGGATCCCCGCAAACACAACATGTATGGATTACAAATAGATGATCTTGATCATGAACGGAGCTCACAAGATCTAAACATGAAAGCACAAAGGAGGAGAAACCAGCCATCTAGCTACTACATGGATCCGTAGTCCAAGGATGAACTACTCACACATCACACTGGAGGCTTGCATGGTGATGAAGAAGGCCTCCAGGGTGAACTCCCCTCTCCGGCAGGGTGCCGGGAAGAGCTTCAGATCCCTCCCGGTATAGGGATGGAGATGACGGCGGCTGCGGACTCTTTCGTGGATTTTTGATCGGGTCCTTAGGGTTTTCGTCCCGAGGGAAACTTATAGGCGGAAGGAGAGGCCGAGGGGGTGCCGGGAGCCACCACACCACCCCCTGGCGCGGGCCAGTCCTGGCCACGCGGCCAGGTGGTGTGGGCGGCCCCTGGCCCCTCTCCGTCTCGTATTCTGGCACTTGATCCCTTCCGGAAAAATAGGCACTTTGGCTTTTGTCCCGTCCAATTCCGAGAATATTCATTTTCTGACTTTCCTGGAACCCAAAACAGCAGAAAACAGGCAGCTGGCACTGTGGCTCTTGTTAATAGGTTAGTCCAAGAAATCATATGAAAAGTACTCCAAAGTTGGAACAAAACACAAGAAAGTGGATAAAGCCAAGCATGGAACATCAAAAATTATAGATACATTTGCAATGTATCAACATCCCCAAGCTTAACTCTTGCTCGTCCTCGAGTAGGTAAGTGATAAAAAGAAATATTTTTTGAGGTGACATGCACCATCAAAGACTTGATCAAGGTATTTGCAAAACATTCAAAGCTGGGATCAAAGTACTTCAATCATAGCATGAAAGACAAAGTTCTAGCAATAGGCAAAGAGACTATGATGCAACATGAAAAGGCACAAACAAAAGATTCATGAATAACAATGCTTTGCAAGACGTTTGTTTGTTTCACATAAAGAAAACATAGCATAAAAGTATTCAACTTGTCCCTCAATAGAGTAGCAAATATAAATGCATAGGACACCTTCAAAGTTCATAAGAGTGACTAGATACAATAGTTTAAAACAAGCAATAACAAGTTATGCATCAATCAACTAGTCTTGGGACAATGCACATAGAACTAAGAATGGCCACTATGCTCTCAAAGTAGTGCATAAAGATAGAAGGTGGAGACTCAATATAATGGTGGAAGAAAGGCCTTTTGTAAAAGGAAGTAGGGATTCATGTCTCATAAAGAGCTTCCAAAAATTATGGTACTTATAGCTTTCAGCTCTCATTGCCCCTATCATAAGCATCTTTAAGGTGATTAAGGTTAAAGTGACACAACTAAGAGGATATGCTTGACAAGTTATAAACCGAAATCTCATGCCCCTTACTTATGAAGACCGATCCTCATGCTACTCAACTTCAGTCACGAGTAAGCTCTTGTCATTGTAAGTATATGTGTATCATTAAGAACCGCCAACGGGGTACCCCTTGCACATGATACGGGAGCTTTCCCATAATCAAAATGACAAGGCAATAAGCAGACAATGAGCATCTCAGCGATCTTTTTATTTGCTATTTGCATAGGTTTTTATTGAGGATGCTTCATAGAGTGCTCATTATGGTGATGCTGCAAGTTTCCACCATGATTAGGCATGGCTTAGGCTAGCAGCCCAGGCGTTTCTCTAACACACATACAAACTCCATGATCTTACAAGTTCCACTTTTATTTCACACCGCCGGGATCCGTAAGCAAAAGAACATGATATCAACGGGGTACAAAGTACAAGTGCAATGTTGAAAGCGTTCCCCATGAAACATGGTTCTGCTAATTTCAACTATAAAGCACAAGCATATACGCAACAAAGAAGGACCCAATGGTTCTAGTTTATTATAGGCAATAAAGTAAAGTGTGCCATCAAGTTCGTGAGAGCTTTAATCACTAGTTTTCTCATAACAAGTGAAAGGTAGACAAAAGCATGAATATACTTGGAATAGCATAAGCTAGTAGGTAGGTATGGTGGACTCTTTGGAAAAACTTGGTTTAGGGAGTTGGATGCATGAGTAGAACTCATACTTTGTTGTGGAGGCTAGCAAAAGACTGGGAGCGACAAACTAAGAGAGCAATAATGGCCATAATCATGCAGAGCGACAAAACATCATTGATCAAAGCATAAAGTGATACTACAAGTTGAAAACTAAAGGATCATAAAGGCTTATGGTGACTTTTGATAGTCATAACATGGTGTGAGCATGCGCAAGTCAACCCAAATAAAGCATCAAAGGAGAATACCACTATACTATGCTTTAATATGCTAAAACAACGCATGATTCATCCAAGGCACGTTAAGAAATCTCAATTGTTTATAACAAGTCATGATACAGCAAAGAATACTAAGCATAAAGCCAAAACAATATCAAGCATGGCATGACGAAGCATAGGCCACAGTCAAAAACAAGCTCTTTTTACCACATAAGCATGAGCTTTCCTACTCTTTTCCAAACCAAACCAAACTATTTGCAAACCAATGTATGAAAGAGGGGGTCCAACCAACTTATTCAGAAAACTAAGCAAACCAAGCAAACTAAAAACCAAAACGAAAATGAAAAAGAAGACGCTCCAAGAAAAACACAATTGTGCATGAAACAATAAAAATGAAGCGTTTGGAAGAAACCTGGGATTTTTATTGATGAAGAAGGGGATGCCTTGGGCATCCCCAAGCTTTGACGCTTGTACTTCTTGGATATTTCTTGGGGTGACACGCGTGGCATCCCCAAGCTTGAGCTTTGGTCCATCCTTCATCTCATTACTCATTCTTTCCATCCACCTGAAAATTTTCCTTCATACAAAACTTCACACAATCTCATTAGCAACATTAGTGCTGCACTTAAGATAAATAAGTCTTAAGGTTCAGTTCTAACACCAAATAAACTTCCATTAGAATACTATATACTGTATCACTTCCCTCAAAAAGCTCAATTCCCCAAAAGAAATCAAGAAGGAACCAACAAGAAGCAAATGCAGAAAATGGCAGAAATCTGTCAAAACAGACCAACAGGTAAAGACGATTTTTTTCGAAGACCTTCTGTTGCTCAAATCAAAAAGTGTTGAACTAACGAAAGTTAGATAACAACCTGGGTCAGAAGAACAAAAACTTACAGCTCAATCCTACGTACAGAGCTCTCTCATGAATTTTTACGGTGAAGCAGAGAAATCTGTTTCGGGACAGCAACTTTCCCAATCATTACTTCACTCTCATTAGAGGTTACTCTTGGCACAAAAAGCAAATAAAAAGGATAAGGAGAGGTTATTACTGAGGTAATAACTTCCAAGACTCATCTAAAACTTTTGGGTTATCTCCCAATAAGTACTTTTCTTTAACGCCTTTAAGTTAGGCATAAGAAGGAAAGAAAGAATCAAGTGTTCTCAAATGAAGAAGCATTAAAACCAACTTTCTTGCCCTTACCTCTCTTATTTTATTCTTATCCTTTGGGAAAATGTTATTGTTTGGTGGAGAAGAAAGGTGCATGGTACCCTTTCCCACATCTATTATTGCTCCAAGGAGTTCTAATAGGGACCTTCCAAGTGTAATTTGTCCTTTTCCTGCACATTCAATAACAAGATAATCAATAGAAATAATTTTCCCAAGGATCTTTGTAAACACTCCTTCAGCTATTCCAAGAGGTAATATGGTATTATTATTAGCAAGAGATATTTCTTTTCCTCCTTCCGTAAGCCCCCAAAGATTCAAAGATTCATAAATATCCTTGGGAATAAGGCAAAATTCAGACATGATATCACAGCGGGCTTGAAAAGTTTTAGTGTTTATCTCAATATTTACTGTAGGGAGCCACTTTGATGGTTCAGAATTTATTGGAACATAATTGTGATGCTCCCTAAGCGTATTATATCACCCTTCTAATCTAGTAGTGCTAGCCTCAAGAGTATCCAACCTAGCAAATATTTTTGCGAAGGAAATATCAGTTTGGCTAGGCATGTTGTAAGTGAGGATCAATTTCTTTATAGAATTAATAGCATCATCCTCATTACATTGGAGGAAATCTCCTCCCACAATAGCATCTAGGGCATATCTATAGCAAAGAGCAATCCCAAGGTAAAAACTACTAAGGAACAAGCTTTGAGTCATTTTAGGCTCAGTTTTTTCATGTAGATCAGAGATTCTAGACCAAGCTTCCTTAAAACTTTCCTCAATTCCTTGTTTAAAAGTGAAAATCATTTCCTCGGGTGACATAGTGGCACTCAAGATAGGAACTAATTTTTTTGGTGTTTTTCCAATAAGAAAGCAAACTAGTAAAACTATTTTTTTTGTGTTTTTTTGAAGAACAAAACAAGCAAACAAAGCAAAAAGAAACTAAGCAAAACAAAAACAACAAAGTAAAGAGATTGGTTATGAGGGACTCCCCTTGTGAAGATGTCCTTGACTCCCCAGCAACGGCGCCAGAAAATGTCTTGATGCACTCAACGATTGATGTAGAGCTCGTTGGGAACCCCAAGAGGAAGGTATGATGAGCACAGTAGAAAGTTTTCCCTCAGTTATGAAACCAAGGTTTAATCGAACCAGTGGAGAAAGGAAGCACCCCAAAGGTGTTACTAGCTGAGCTTTGGCAGGGCGCACTACCGGTGCTAGTAGCAACGTGGAGACCTGCACAACACAACCACAGAACTTTGTCCCCAACTTGCGATGAGGTTGTCAATCTCACCGTGTTTTGCAGAAAACAAAGGATTAAACGTATCGAATGGAAAGAAGTAAAAGTTTGCAGAAAGTAAACACAAAGCAGAAACAGTTTATAGATTGTATGTAAAGACAAAGGACCGAGATCCATAGTTCACTAGAGGTGGCTCTCCTTAGATAGATAACATGCTGGGTGAACAAATTACAGCGGGGCAATTGACAAACACCGAGAAAGCAATACATGCATATACTAATCATCTTGACTCCTTTGAGTCTTGATTGGGCATTACAACATAATACATAGACCGCCATCCACTGCATCTATGACTAATAATCCACCTTCAGGTTATCATCCGAACCCCCTCCAGTATTAAGTTGCAAGCAACAGATTATTGCTTTACGAACTGCGTGTAAAGTAAACAATACGATTGTTCTATGAACAAAGGATTACTGTTTTCTCCCTAGTAGCAACAACACATCGAGTACCTTAGAGATTTCTGTCACTTCCCCAGATTACCAGAGGCATGAACCCACTATCGAGCATAAATACTAACTCTTGGAGTTGCTAGCATCTACTTGGCTAAGATAGCTACTAACAACGGAAAGCATGCAAGATCTCAAATAACAAAGACATGATAGAATCAATAATCAATCTGAAATAGCATCTCAATATCCATCGGATCCCCGCAAACACAACATGTATGGATTACAAATAGATGATCTTGATCATGAACGGAGCTCACAAGATCTAAACATGAAAGCACAAAGGAGGAGAAACCAGCCATCTAGCTACTACATGGATCCGTAGTCCAAGGATGAACTACTCACGCATCACACCGGAGGCTTGCATGGTGATGAAGAAGGCCTCCAGGGTTAACTCCCCTCTCCGGTAGGGTGCCGGGAAGAGCTTCAGATCCCTCCCGATCTAGGTATGGAGATGATGGTGGCTATAGACTCTTTCGTGGATTTTTGATCGGGTCCTTAGGGTTTTCGTCCCGAGGGCAACTTATAGGCGGAAGGAGAGGCCGAGGGGTGCCGGGAGCCACCACACCACCTCCTGGCATGGGCCAGGCCTGGCCGCGTGGCCAGGTGGTGTGGCCGGCCCCTGGCCCCTCTCCGTCTCATATTCTGGCACTTGATCCCTTCCAGAAAAATAGGCACTTTGGCTTTTGTCCCGTCCAATTCCGAGAATATTCATCTTCTGACTTTCCTGGAACTAAAAATAGCAGAAAACAGGCAGCTGACACTGTGGCTCTTGTTAATAGGTTAGTCCAAGAAATCATATGAAAAGTACTCCAAAGTTGGAACAAAACACAAGAAAGTGGATAAAACCAAGCATGGAACATCAAAAATTATAGATACATTTGCAATGTATCACCAGCTCGCGCCTTTCCCTCACCGCGCACGTGCAACCTTGCCATGATCACCTCACCGCGCACCCGCAGCAGCCGCACGCCACCGCAAACACCACGGCCTTCGCTCAGAGCGCCGCATGCGCCAGAACAAACCAAGCCGCCCGACGTCACGCCATTAAGTCCGTGAGAACCGCCAGGGAGCACCGCACCGTCCTACACCCTCGCCCATGTCGTTAGCTGCCTGTAGCGAGGGCACCGTCGAGCTCACCGCCGCACCGCTCGGTCCTCTCGCCGAGCTATAAAAGGAGGCCACCCCAGCCTCCATTCCTCACACCATTCGACTCCCCACTCCTCACTAACCTTCCCCACTTCTCCCCGGAGCAAGGCGAGCACCACCACGCTGGAATTGCACTGGAGTCCACCGCCGCTGGAGGAGAACGGCGTCGTCGATTCTGACCACCCCGAGCCCTGTCGTGACCGCGCCTCGCCTCGCTGTTGTCTACCAAGTCGTTTGCCCCCGTCTCCGAGCCTAGCTGGAGCCCAAGTGAGCCCCGAGAGACCCCCGCCGCCGCGTTAGGTTTAGCTCGTCGCCGGAGCTGTTCGTCGTCGACGACGACCCTTAGCCGTCGGATTAGAATTAGATCATAGCGCCCAGATTGAAAGATATCGTTTCGCATAGACTGAGTCACTGACCAGTGGACCCCCTCTGTCAGCCGTGCGATGTGTTGTGTTGTGCTGTTGGGCCGGCCTGTTTAGCTTTCCCGCCCAGGCCTGGAAATTCAAATATGATTTTCCTTTTTAGTTTAAACTAGCTTCTGCCCCTAGATTCAAAAATCAACTCAGAGAGTTTCACTTAACCAAATTGCCTGATTCAAATTTTGCTAGAATGGTAATTAAAATATCTATCCAAAACCATTGGATTTAAATCATTTGGAGTTAGAGATAATACATACCAAAAATAATAAGACAGAGACTTTTGCAACTTCAAACATTTTTCAAAAATCAACCATAATAGCTTTTGAGTTGATTCCAACTCTCAAAAATCACATTGGATAATATCAATCTATATATGTAAAAATATTTAGGTTGGCATGCAGTGACATTGGACTTGTACCAAAAGAATGCTATTAGGGCATTTCTAGTCACTTTAAATCTATTAAATAATATTCTTAAAAATTTATAAAATGTGACCAACCCTATAAATCACATTCCCATGTATTAGAATATGTGGTGATGACATGTGTCCACATGATCCCATATTTTATTTGCAGAATATTAAATCTTAATTAATTTCAATGAGTAGAAATTACTTTTCTCAAATAAACTAAGTAAAACTAGTCATTATTGCATGTGATGATGCTAGATCATCAAGTGTGAGCCTTAGTGTGCTAAATAGACTTAGTTAAGTATTGTTTGGTGATTGTGTACCCCGTATTTATTTATAGACGATAGTACCGACCAAGGATACGAGGAGGAGGAGTTCTACCCCGAAGAAGACGAAGAAAACTTCAATCACTGCACCAATCAAGGCAAGCTAACACTTGGAAGTTTCTTAACTATGCAAGCTAGAACTAAGCAAGTTAACACTCGCCCCCTTGATAACTTAAGCAAATGCATTAGGCATGCTTTTGTTATATATTTTGATTTATACCCATCCCAAGTTTTACTTGCAAGCTTTACTTTTTACTTTACCAAAGTTTCTTTACTTTTAGTAATGCTTTGTGAGATTTTGGAAAGTAGTATAGATAGCATAAAGAGTATAAAACTAGGACTATACTAGATGTCTTTCTATGGCATGAGATTGAGATTAGCGGTCCCTCATTAGTGAACACTCTTAACTTAGTGGCTAGTGCTAAGCATAAAACTTGCTCACTTTAGATGAGAATACTTGGTGAAAATGATTATGAAAACCTTGGAATGATGAGTCATTCTATTGAAATGTTTTGACATGTGTTGAGAAACACAAATGGATTTGATGATGAAAATGTTGAGGCATGAGCCTTAGCCCTTTATAAAAATTGATGGTTGGGTTCGGATGCGATACCATTCCAATTTTACCGTACAACCACAATACCTGAATTGGGTAAGGCTTAGCCGGAAGTTTATATGCATAGTATGGGTTCCCTCGCGGAAGAGGTTTGAGCTGAGGATACCTCTTGATGATGTCCACCTATGTAGTGCCCAGGATGGCAGATGGCCATGGCTGGGAGGCCAAGCTCATAGGGGAGGTGCCTATACTAGAGTGTGTAATTGAAAGGTTATGATTGATTATCCGCATACTAAGTATGATGATTCAGGATTATCCCTGATGGATGTATCGAATTTTGTGGTGAAAGTGTACCACCTCTACAGAGTGTCAAACTATTCGAATAGCCGCGTCCACGGGCATGGATAGTTGGAGTGGCCATACTATTTCGTCGTCAGATGTTTTCAAAATGACTTGTGAATTGAACTATGACTTTGACTTGACCACAACAGGGTTGTGGATATGAAAACTAGGTTCCCACTTTAGTGATTAAGAACATTAACTTAGTCTTCTTTACTTCTAAACTCAGTATGAGATAAACTTGGCTTTTTGCAAATAAACCTAGAGCTTAAGATTCCTACTAGAACTACGTTACTTGTTAGTGATAGTTTGCAAGTACTTAAAGAGTACTCATGGCTTTGTCCCTGGCTATTCTCGTGGCCAGACTATGGGGAGGACTATTAGGAAGATGGACAGCAGGACGGCTACGACAACTAGGATCATCTCCCATCGTCAGCATTGCCTGTGACACTGAAGATGGAGCCCACTGCTACGCTTATTATTCCGCTCCTTGTTTGTATTAAGACTGTATCATGAGATCCTTTATTTGTGTAGGACCTTATTATGGTTTGTAACAGATGATGTACTCTGATATCTGATCTATTATGTCTTGCAAAAATGGTAATCCTAGGATTGCGATGTATGGCATAACAGGCATCTGGGATTAAAAATCCGGGTGTTGACAAGTTGGTATCAGAGCCATCCTGACCATAGGAGACCCTAGTTAGAATGGACGTCCGAACAAAAACTTAGTTTCGAAACAAAAGAAGTGAGTATTTATGAAAACATATTCCCACTCTTATCCTTGATTATTTCAAAAAAATCATGTTCCTCAAAAACTCTTACATTCCTACACAAAATTTGACACACTTGATCACCTCACTAACTTACTCATCCTAAATTCTTATAGATGGAAGTTCAGTATTGCAAGTTCTACCAATTGGGCAACGGAGGCCAGCTAATCTTTGAGAGGGATCTTGATGCACTGTCAGAGTACCTGGAGCGCCCGCATGCGGAATTATTCGGAGCTCAACTCAAGGACTTCCTAGGAGGAGATCTACAATGGCTAATAGTTGCAGATCTTAGAGGCAAGATAGAAGCACCCCTTTCTGAGAAGATTCAATTCACCATGCGAGAGAACAATTGGCTAGATGGATTAGCCAGGGCTATGCATGAAGCTCTTGCCCGTCTGTGTGGGCAAAACATCAACTTGATCGAGGGATCCCACTTTGCTCACTTCGCAAGGCGTGATTCTATGGGAATGCCATTGGAGATGCCAAGTCACCCAGAATTGAAGCGCCAGGTGGAGAATCTTGACTTCATGTTGTATGATAGGCAGAAGGAATTGGACAGCGCCCGAGCCTACGCCAACCACAACCTTGCCATTATCGCCAAGAAGGACCAGACTCTCACCATGCTCGTCAAAGATCGCCAATCACTTCGTCGTCAACGCGAGAAGAAGGATCGCACCATCGATCATCTTCGCAAGAAGGTGGCCGCTCTTGAGAAGACCATCCGTGAACAGGAAGTCCAGCTTGAAGCAAAAGAGGAGGAGGAGGAAGGTGAAGACATCCAGGGAGATCTTCACTCTTACCTCAGTGATGACAATGACTACCTGGAGTATGATGCCATGGATTTCTACATTGATGATGATGATTATGAATTCATTGATGATGAGTAGATGCACTTGATCACTACCATAGGAATGAGTTGTATCGGTCCCACTTTATCTTAGTTCACAGAATGGTTCTTAAAACCATTTGTTTTCCTTTTGTATTGTGGTGTGTGTTTGTATTGTGTGCTTGAATGAATGCATGAGAAGAAGTTAGTTGCAAAACCTGAGTTCAAACTCAAAGTTTAAAGCTTTTGAAAACAAAACCATGGACCTTAGAACTTTCCCTCTTACCTCATTATCTATCTCAATCTTCAGATGACTCGTGGAAACCAAGGAGGGAGCAGCTCATCGCAAGACCCGATGCTGCAGATTCTGCAGATGCTAGTTTCCGACCATGAAGCTAGTAGAGCAGAGCGCCAAGCCAACCTAGCCACCCTGCAACAGATAGCTTAGATGGACCACAATAATCAAGGCCAAGGAAATCAGGATCATCATGGATCCAAGCTTAAGAATTTTCAGAATACCAATCCCCCTACCTTCAACAAATCTGAGGATCCTTTAGATGCTGATGACTGGCTGCAGACAATGGAGAATAATCTAGAAGTCGCAGGAGTTGACGCCAACGAGAAAGTACTGTTTGCCACCCACTATCTGGCAGGAGATGCAAGAGCCTAGTGGAATAGCACTCGTACTATGAACCACGGTCAGATCATGACTTGGGAAGCTTTCAAGATCAAGTTCAACCGCATCCATGTGCCGCAAGGTTTAGTCACTAGGATGAGAGATGAGTTCAGGGAACTGAAGCAAGGAAGGATGACGGTAGTTGAGTACCGTGACAAATTTATGTCCCTCGCTAGGTATGCACCTGATGAGATCAACACTGAAGCCAAGAAGAAGGAAAGGTTCCTGAATGGATTGCATGATGAGATGCAAACTGTGTTAGTCAACATCCATTTTGAAGACCTAGAAGAGTTAGTCGACTCTACCATCCAGATCGAAGGGAAGATCAACCAAGCCAATGACAACCGCAAGCGCAGAATGATACATCAGACTGGGTCCCACAATACCTAGAAGTATCGCCCCAACCCATCTGCAGGATATGCCCTAAGAAACAACAGACTCCCGATGTCCAGTCCTAGCTATCCCAATCATAGTGGAGGAAACCTGAAGTCCGGAGGAAACCACAACAACAACCCCGGCAACTCCAATAACTTCAACCGTGCACCACCCAAGTCGAACAACAACAACAACAATATTGTCCCAAGGACTGGAAGCAATGTCGTGCCTGTTGCAGCCAAAGACAAGTCCCAGATTACTTACTTTGAATGTGGAGTCAAGGGTCACTACTCCAACGAGTGTCCCAAGAAGCTTGCAGCCACCACCAATGTGAATGCCCCAGCTCAGCAGCAACGCCGTGTTCAGCCTGGAAGAAGATTTTCCCCAGGGAACTCTCTCAACCGCAACGGTCGTCTGTTCCACATGAATGCTGAAGAAGCTCAGGAAGCGCCAGATGTCGTGCTGGGTATGTTTTCTGTTAACTCAGTACTTGCAAGAGTGTTGTTTGATTCTAGAGCATCGCACTCGTTTGTTACAGAAGAATTTGCATGCACTAGTAAGATTCAACCAACAAAATTGAAGCATGTTATGATAGTTCAAATTCCTGGTTCAACCACCAAAGCTAGAAAAATTTGCAAGGTTGTACCTATCAGAATCCATGGGATAGATTTTTATGCCAATCTAATAGTACTTGGAACCAAAGGTTTGGAAGTATTACTAGGAATGGATTGGATGTCGAAACATAAAGGATTGATCGGTTGTGCCAAGAAAGCCATAACCATGACCAGTAGCTCTGGAGTTTTAGTAGAGCATGTATCTGAGACCTTGCCCCATCAATTCAAATGCAACACGAGTTTATCCCTACCAACCATTGACCAAGTCAGAGTAGTCTGTGAATACCTGACGTATTCCCAGATGAATTGCCCGGTATGCCCCCAGATCGAGATATCGAGTTCATTATTGAACTAATTCCTGGAACTGGACCCATGGCTCAGAGACCTTATAGTATGAACCCATCTGAACTAGTGGAGCTGAAGAAGCAACTTGATGCTATGCTAGAGAAAGGTCTGATTCAACCAAGCGCATCGCCATGGAGATCGCCTCTTTTGTTTGTCGACAAGAAAGATGGAGGTAACTGTTTGTGCACGGATTACCGGAAGCTGAATGATGTCACCATCAAGAACAAGTACCCACTGCCCAAGATAGAGGATCTGTTTGATCAGTTGACTGGTGCCAAAGTGTTCTCTAAGATTGATCTTAGAACTGGTTATCATCAACTCAAGATTCGTGCAACGGATATTCCAAAGACCGCCTTTACCACCAGATATGGATTGTATGAGTATACGGTCATGTCTTTTAGATTAACCAATGCCCCCGCTTATTTCATGAACCTCCTGAATAAGATTTTTATGAATTTTCTAGATAAGTTTGTCGTTGTTTTTATCAATGATATTCTAATCTATTCCAAGTCAGAACAAGACCATGAGCAACATCTGAGAACCATCCTTGAAACCCTTAGAGAGCATCAATTGTATGCCAAGTTTAGCAAATGTGAGTTTTGGCTAAAGGAAGTGGGATTCCTCGGACATATTGTGTCGGCAGGAGGAGTCGCTGTTGATCCCGCCAAGATCAAAGATGTTGAAGAATGGGAAGCCCCAACCACTCAAACCCAAGTCCGTGCATTTCTCGGATTAGTGGAATATTACCGCAAGTTCGTTGAGGGATTTTCGAGCATCGCAAGACCGATGACCCAACTGTTGAAGAAAGATAAGAAGTTTGAATGGACTGACAAATGTGAAGCAAGTATCCAAGAACTCAAGAAGAGATTGATTTCAGCCCCAATATTGATTATGCCAGATATCAAGAAGCCTTTTGATGTGTATTGTGATGCATCCAAGATTGGTCTCAGATGTGTGTTGATGCAAGAAGGCAAAGTCATAGCATACCTGTCTAGACAACTGAAGCAACACGAGCAGAACTACCCTACCCATGATCTTGAACTAGCAGCTGTAGTTTGAGCCTTGAAGACATGGCGTCATTACCTAATGGGAAATCGCTGTGAGATTTATTTGGATCACAAGAGTCTGAAGTATATTTTCACCCAGAAGGAGCTGAATATGAGGCAAAGGAGATGGATAGAGTTAATCAAGGATTATGACCTTGACATTCACTATCACCCTGGCAACGCCAATGTGGTAGCGGATGCTCTTAGTAGATTGTCGTGTAGATTAAACACCATGATTAAAGAAGCCTAGCCAAGTTTGCATGAGGAGTTGGAGAAGTTTAGAATGGAGCTAGTTAGCAAAGGATTTTTAGCTAGCATTGAACTTCAACCCAGGTTGATCAGTCAGATCAAGGAGGCGCAGAAAGGAAATACGAGTATCGACAGAATCAAGCATCGTATCGATACAGGAAAGGTACCCAGATTCATCGAAGATGAAGAAGGAGTTTTGTGGTACAAAGGAGGTATCTGTGTGCCAGTAGATTTAGAGTTGAAACAAGTTATCATGCAGGAAGCTCATGATACTCTTTATCTATCCACCCTAAAGGAACGAAGATGTATCAGGATTTGAAGGAGCAATTTTGGTGACACAAGATGAAGAGAGAAATCGGAAGCTACATAGCCAAGTGTGATATCTGTCAGAGAGTCAAAGCGGAACATCAGAGACCTGCAGGACTTTTGCAACCATTGCAGATTCCGGAATGGAAATGGGATTCTGTCGGAATGGGATTTATCACCGGTTTGCCTACTTCTAGTAGGGGAAATGACTCTATTTGGGTCATAGTTGATAGACTGTCCAAGGTAGCCCATTTTATACCTATCAAGACAACCTACCAGAGTTCGAAGCTAGCCGAGTTGTACATTGCTAGAATTGTCAGTTTGCATGGAACTCCCAAGACCATAGTGTCGGATCGAGGAACCCAATTACCTCAAGATTTTGGTAGAAAGTCCAAGAAGGATTAGGAACCAAGTTAAATTTCAGCACAGCTTATCACCCACAAACCGATGGACAGACAAAAAGAGTCTACCAAATCTTAGAAGATATGTTGAGAGCTTGTATTCTAGAGTATGGATCAAAATGGGAAGATTGTCTGCCTTTCGCAGAATTCTCATACAACAACAGTTATCAAGCCAGTTTGCAAATGGCCCCATTTGAATTTCTGTATGGAAGAAGTGTTGTACCCGTTTGAATTGGTTGCAAGTAGGAGAGAGTCCGATTTTCGGACCCGACATCCTACGAGAAGCCGAAGAGAAGGTTCACAAAGTCCGTGAGCACCTCAAGACTGCCCAATCCAGACAGAAGATTTATGCTGACAAGAGACGTAGAGACGTGACTTTCAATGTCGGAGATTTTGTGTATCTCATAGTGTCGCCTTTGAAGGGAATGCAGCATTTTCAGCTGAAAGGAAAGTTAGCCCCCAGATATATTGGGCCTTGCAATATTTTAAATCGCTGAGGAGAAGTATCATATCAACTAGAACTGCCAGAAGAGATGGCAGCCATCCATGATGTGTTCCATATCTCGTTACTTCGTAAATGCCTAGAAGTTTCGGAGAAGACCGAAGTGTTCAAGAACATTGATCACCGAGCCATTAATATCAGCAAGGATATGGCGTATCGTGAAGTACCCATTCATATCTTGGAAGAAGCTTTCAGAACCACCAGAACCTGGAGTATCAAATTTCTCAAGTCCAATGGAGCAACCATACCGAAGAAGCTACCTGGGAGCGAGAAGATTACACTAGGACCGAGTTTTCAGATCTCTTTAGTTCCTAGTTTTATCTTAAATCTCGGGACGAGATTTGTTTAAGGAGGGAAGGTTTGTAACACCCCAAAACTATAATCAAGGTTATCAAGTTCCTAATCACCCAATTTAGGGTTAACAAAAACTTTTATTAAGAAAAATGGATATGAATGCATGTGTGTTTGCATTAGTGCAGCATTTAGTGTATATGCCAGGCTTGATTGTTCTAAATGTTGTGAAATGGTTTAAAGGTGAATGCCACATCATCTAGACCATTTACAAGCGAAATCAAAAGAGAAAGAAATCAAATAAGAATAAATAATGCAGATGGTCATTTTGACCATTTTAAACCACTAGGCCACTTTAGGTGTTCCTAGAGGAGAATTTCTAATAGAAGCAATTCTATTTATTTTCACCCCCTGCTAGACTAAGTAAAAGTGTATCAAGGCCCACTTTACAAACTTAAAAAAAACATCTAGAAAATCCATTTAAAGGACATTTGAAAATTGAATCAAGTGTATGTGTTAAGTGAAGGAAATATGCCCTGAGAGGCAATAATAAAGTTGTTATTATGTATTCCTTATATATGATAGATGTTTATTTTGCATGCTATAATTGTATTGATAGGAAACGTCAATACATGTGTGTTCAATAAACAAAAAGGGTTCCTAGTTATGTCTCTCTTTAAGACTAGCTCGTTGATTAACAAGATGATCAAAGTTTCCTGATCATGGACATTGGATGTTGTTAATAACAAGGTCACAGCATTTGTGAAATGATGTGATGAACATTCATCCAAAGTATAGCATTACGATCAAGTCATTATGTTTACATTTCTATAACATCATACGAAGTAATTTTTATCCTTAGACCATGAGATCATGTTAATTGCTAACACCGGAAGAGTATCTTGATAACATCAAACGTCACACCGTAACAGGGTGATTATAAAGGTGGGTTCAGTGCTATGAAGGTGTTATGTTGAGGCTCGTGGATCAAGAGTGGAATTTGTCAATCCCGATGATGGATAGATATACTCTGGGCCCTCTCGGTGATATCACATTAAGATAGCTTGCAAGCAAGTGATGTGATCACTAGAATGTTATATCATGGGAACAAGAAAAGAGTGCATGTCGGTAACGAGATCAAACTAGGTATTAGGATACCGATGATCGAATCTCGGACATGTATTATATCATGATACAAAGGGATTTAGTTACTAGCGTTAAAGGTTCTCACGATCACAGAAGTCATCGTTGAATGTGTAGGAGTCAATATGGATCTCCAGGTCCCACTTCTGATTATTGATCTGAGAGGAATCTCAATCATGTCTGCATTATTCACGAACCATAGGGTGACACACTTAAGGGTTTTCGGACACCATTTAGGAGCACATATGTTTTCGACAAAAGGTTTGCAAAGCGCAGGAAATGTTTCGATAGAAACAGGAATTGTTTCGAAAGAAACCAGAATTGTTTCGGGTGAAATTGTAGAAAGTGGTTCTGCATGTGATATTGAAATGTTGCAAGGGGTTTTATGTGAATGTTTGTTAATTAAAGTAATTAACAAAATTCTGAATAAAATCAATAAAAGAGTTTTATTAAATTGAGAGTTGCATTTAATTTGGTGGAAATTAAATACATGTGAGTGGGATTTTGGGTGGAGGCCATGTTTATGTGAGTGGAGGTTCACCACATGAATGAAGGAGGGGAGGAGTCCCCCCACCTCATGCGCCAACTATGGGAGGGGAGGGGTCTCCCTCTCTCCTATATAAAGCCCCCTCTCCCCTCTCACAAACCACACCTCCTCGTGAAGGATCTCTCTCCCCCTCTAGATATTCCCCCATGGTCTCGGATTAGGAAGATACATGTTCCCGGTGGCCTTGCGTCTGGAAGGAGTTGCTGCTTCCGCTGATTCGCTGGAGCGAGGATGTGGAGGTTGTCCGGTGGCTTGAACGTGGGTGCGAGGACGGATGCGCTGCTGATTTGCGGCGCTCGGACTTCCACACGATCTTGAGATCGGCAAGCGTATGACTATACCAACCATGAGTTCCTACTCGTTAACAAAACTCGTTGTCTTCGAGGGTAAGTTCTCCATGGATGTATGTCCACCTGTTGCTCTGTATCTAGTAGATAGATCTTGGCGTATAGTTCTCATTGTAGGAATTTTTTTTTATTGCTGCGGACCCAACATTAAGATCCTACTTTTTCAAAAACCTACCAAATCAATCTAGACTCTCAAGCTTAATGCAAGTTCACTTCAAAAAATTTAAACAAAAATTCCAAATTATCTTTCATGTGGCCATTTCATCAAACACCTGGTTAGCACAGATTAAGCTTCTGCCTAACTTCACTATTTTGTACAGTGATCATCGACCATTTGGTCCCCTCTTAACCCTATGGTCCCCTCTGAGTCTAACCAGCATGCAGACAAATCCCCCTTCACCGTGGAGCATAGTGGAGCGCCGCCCATTTGTGGTCATCGCCGGCCGACCACGGCCAGCTCGCACCAGACAGCCCCACGCCCATCTAGGATGTCCACTAGACTCACTGCACCCTACCGCTACTCCCTGTCCAGGCCACAGCCCCAGCCGAGCCGTGGACCAGACTAGCATCGCCGCGCACCGCCTCTCTGCACCGTGTCCAGGCACGCCAGTGTGCCATGCCCGACCAACCCTGCTAGCTCGCGCCTTGCCCTCACCACGCACGCGCAGCCTCGCCATGATCACCCCACCCCGGCAGACACCCCCATTCGTCGCCGCGCGACCCACAGCAGCCGCACGCCGCCGCTAACACCACTGCCTCCGCTCAGAGCGCCGCACGCGCCAGACCAAACCAAGCCACCCCATGTCACGCCATTAAGTCCATGAGAACCGCCAGGGAGCACCACACTGGCCTACACCCTCGCCCATGCCGTTAGCTGCCTGTAGCAACACCACCGTCGAGCTCACCACCGCACCCCTCGGTCCTCTCGCCGAGCTATAAAAGGAGGCCACCCCAGCCTCCATTCCTCACACCATTCGACTCCCCACTCCTCACTGACCTTCCCCACTTCTCCCCGGATCAAGGCGAGCACCACCATGCTGGAATTGCACCGGAGTCCGCCGCTGCTGGAGGAGAAGGGTGCCATCGATTCCAACCACCCCGAGCCCTGCCGTGACCACGCCTCGCCTCGCCATTGTCTACCAAGTTGTTTGCCCCCGTCATCGAGCCTAGATAGAGCCCAGGTGAGCCCCGAGAGACCCCCACCACCGCGTTAGGTTTAGCTCGTTGCCGGAGCTATTCGTCATCGACGACGACCCTCAGTCGTCGGATTAGAATTAGACCGTAGCGCCCAGATTGAAGATACCGTTTCGCATAGAGTGAGTCACTGACCAATGGACCCCCTCTGTCAGCCGCGTGCTGTGCTGCGCTGTGCAGTTGGACTGACCCGTTTAGCTTTCTCGCCCAGGCCTGGAAATCCAAATATGATTTTCCTTTTTAGTTTAAACTAGCTTCTGCCCCTAGATTCAAAAATCAATTTAGAGAGTTTAACTTAACCAAGATGCATGATTCAAATTTTTCTAGAAAGGTATTTAAAATATCTATCCAAGCCTGTTGGATTTCAATCATTTGGAGTTAGAGATAATATATAGCAAAAATAATAAGACAGAGACTTTTGCAACTTCAAACATTTTTCAAAAATCAACCATAATAGCTTTGAGTTGATTCCAACTCTCAAAAATCACTTTGGATAATGTCTATCTGGATATGTAAAAATATTTAGGTTTGCATGCAGTGACATTGGACTTGTACCAAAAGAATTCTATTAGGGCATTTCTAGTCACTTTAAATCTATTAAATAATATTCTTAAAACTTTATAAAATGTGACCAACCCTTTAAATCACATTACCATGTATTAGAATATGTGGTGATGACATGTGTCCACATGATCCCATATTTTATTTGCAGAATATTAAATCTTAATTAATGTCAATGAGTAGAAATTACTTTTCTCAAATAAACTAAGTAAAACTAGTCATTATTGCATGTGATGATGCTAGATCATCAAGTGTGAGACTTAGTGTGCTAAATAGACTTAGTTAAGTATTGTTGGGTGATTGTGTACCCCGTATTTATTTATAGACGATAGTACCGACCAAGGATACGAGGAGGAGGAGTTCTACCCCGAAGAAGACGAAGAAAACTTCAATCACTGCACCAATCAAGGCAAGCTAACACTTAGAAGTTTCTTAACTATGCAAGCTAGAACTAAGCAAGTTAACACTTGCCCCCTTGATAACTTAATCAAATGCATTAGGCATGCTTTGGTTATATATTTTGATTTAT
The DNA here is from genome assembly GCA_916181665.1 of Avena sativa. NCBI lineage: Eukaryota > Viridiplantae > Streptophyta > Magnoliopsida > Poales > Poaceae > Avena > Avena sativa. Next base: position 600,889,112 of record OV702289.1, read on the forward strand.
ACCCATCCCAAGTTTTACTTGCAAGCTTTACTTTTTACTTTACCAAAGTTTCTTTACTTTTAGTAATGCTTTGTGAGATTTTGGAAAGTAGTATAGATAGCATAAAGAGTATAAAACTAGGCCTATACTAGATGTCATTCTATGGCATGAGTTTGAGATTAGCATCCCTCATCAGTGAACACTCTTAACTTAGTGGCTAGTGTTAAGCATAAAACTTGATAACTTTAGATGAGAATACTTGGTGAAAATGATTATGAAAACCATGGAATGATGAGTCATTCTATTGAAATGTTTTGACATGTGTTGAGAAACACAAATGGATTTGATGATGAAAATGTTGAGGCATGAGCCTTAGCCCTTTATAAAAATTGATGGTTGGGTTCGGATGCGATACCATTCCAATTTTACCGTACAACCACAATACCTGAATTGGGTAAGGCTTAGCCAAAAGTTTATATGCATTAGTATGGGTTCCCTCGCAGAAGAGGTTTGAGCTGAGGCTACCTCTTGATGATTTCCACCTATGTAGTGCCCAGGATGGCAGATGGCCATGGCTGGGAGGCCAAGCTCATAGGGGAGGTGCCTATACTAGAGTGTGTAAGTGAAAGGTTATGATTGATTATCTGCATACTAAGTATGATGATTCAATATTATCCCTAACAAATGTATCGAATTTTGTGGTGAAAGTGTACCACCTCTATAGAGTGTCAAACTATTCGAATAGCCGCGTCCGTGGTCATGGACAGTTGGAGTTGCCATACTGTTCCGTCGTCAGATGTTTTCAAAATGACTTGTGAACTGAACTATGACTTTGACTTGACCACAATAGGATTGTGGATATGAAAACTAGGTTCCCACTTTAGTGATTTAGAACATTAACTTAGTTTTCTTTACTTCTAAACTCAGTATGAGATAAACCAGGCTTTTTGCAAATAAACCTAGAGCTTAAGATTCCTACTAGAACTACCTTACTTGTTAGTGATAGTTTGCGAGTACTTAAACAGTACTCATGGCTTTATCCCTGGTTATTCCCGTGGCTAGACTATGAGGAGGACTATCAGGAAGATGGACAGCAGGACGGCTACGACAACTAGGATCATCTCCCATCGTCAGCATTGCCTGTGACACTGAAGATGGAGCCCATTGCTACGCTTATTATTCCGCTGCTTGTTTGTATTAAGATTGGACCATGAGATCCTTTATTTGTGTAAGACCTTATTATGGTTTGTAACGGATGATGTACTGTGATTTCCAATCTGTTATGTCTCGCAAAAATGGTAATCCTGGGATTGCGATGTATGGCATAACAGGCATCTGGGATTAAAAATCTGGGTGTTGATAGTGGGACCCTTTAGTTCCTCGCGAGCTAGGTGTCTAGATTATCTGTGCATAGCTGTCTAGGTCAGAGTTCACCATAGCTGATGGTGAACGCTAGTCAGAGCTTCTTATAGAGTCTTCAAGAACTCATCAGGGTTGTATCTTACCCGAAAGGGGGCTGAACGGAGATGTAGTCATCCCCAAAGGATCGTGTCTTCATGTGGGGTCGTGGAGAGGGAAGCAATTGGCTTGGATCTTAAGTTGGGCCTCAAACCATGGAAGTTTGAATGGGGACACACTCCCGGCTGTGCAACAAAGCTTAAGTCTCTTGTGGGAAAGGTGACGCACCTCTGCAGAGTGTAAGAATTGTGACATGTTACTCCCTGTTTCGGGAAGGAGCTACGAATGCGGCAGGAAAGGAACCCCACAAAGGTTCTGGTCAACCTGTGAAGGCTGTCGGACATAGTTTTCAGAATAAAAGCAATCTTTGAAGAAATGTTTACAAAAACCTACATTGCCTATGGCCTATGGTCTATGGCTGTAGAGATAGTGCATCATACACTCCTTTTTAGTGAACTTGCTGAGTACGCTCGTACTCAACCGTACCTTCTTAACCCTTGCTAGATTTTGAGCTGTGGAAGACGACGTCAACATCAATTGCTGCTCAAGAAACCATCATCGACATCTCAAGTTCTTCAATAAAGTCAATAAAGTCAACATATACATCCGCTGAAGTGAAGGCAAAGCCTGTGTGTAGATAGGAGTAGATACTCTATCCATAAAACCTACTTCTGTAGAGCATTGCATTAGTAGCAATTGCAAGCCAAATAGTTTAGGTGTTAGTCTTATTAGCCAGATAGTTCTAAATTATTATTTCTGGTTCTTCTTTGTAAGAAATTCTTTCTTTCTCTTTCATCTAGAGTGTTCTCTGGATCTTTTGTAAAGAGTCGAGTTGTAATCTATAGTCATATTTTGGACCTATTGTGTTTCTGTTGTACCACTCTGAGGGATGTAATACTAGTGAATGGTGTTTCATTGGTGTTATGTCAACGACTATAGTGTACTACATCATGCAGTGGTATGCTGGTTCACTGCAACAGTCATGGAAGTTCCCATCCACAAATATTACATCCCTTAGAGTGGTATAACAGAAACATTGCAGGTCTAACATCTTTATTTATTAATTCGTACCAAGAGCCAAAACTGTACAAAATCTTCGAGATCCTCCTTGGTCCATTGAGTATTCACAACACGATAAAAGTTCAAATGCAAAAGCAATAGCTTCCTAATCAATGTTAATACAAAAGGAAGAAGGTATTTTTGACTCGCTCGCCCTATAACAAGATCTGTGGTTAGTGCATTACTATATGGTGCACGAATAGCCTATTGTTGTTGTTGTTAAACCTAACTTTCCCGGTACAATGAAATCTACACCACATGATCTTTCAACCATGTATACATGTAACATCCCAAAACTTTAATACAAGCTTATCAAGATCCAAATCATCAAAATTAGGGTTAACAAAAACTTTTCCAAAGTAAAAATGAAAGCATTCATGTGTATGTGCATTTAAATTAGGACTTGATTTGAATTGCCATGGTTCTGTGATTCTTTGCTTGTAAAATGTTTCTTAGGTGAAATAAACATCATCTACATCTTTCCCAAACTTTTCCCAAAGAAGAACAACTCAAAATGAATAATTGAAGTGAATGGTCATTTTGGCCAAATTAACTACCATGCCTACTTTGGCTATTCCTAGTACTCAAAACTTAACAGAAACATGTGTGGATCTTTACACCCCTTGATAGTACACATAATGAGGTACCAAGGCCCACTTTGTGATCTGCAAAAATCTTTTAAATGCTAATTTTAAATGACAGTTTACAATGGAATCTAATTCATATGGGAAGATCCCACTATTTCAAAAACCACTCAAACAAGCTCAATTTTCAAAACCCAAGCACCCACAGAGTCTCAAGCTTCTTCCTAGCAAACCCACCAAAAATCTTTTTAAAATTCAAAAGTTTATTTCATGAGGCCATTTCATCAAACACTTGGCAGGCATGAATTACACCCTAATCCTAGCTCACTGTTTTGGGCAGGGTTTTGCCCCCAAATGATCTTCATTTAATCCCTTTGTCCCCCCAGGGTCTAACCAGGCCATTAGCACCCATCCCCTACCCTCCTACTAGCAAAGCCATGCCATTCCGAGCCACCCCTCGCCTGCCGACCATGCACTCGCCCTAGCAGACCACTTCCCTCTCTCTCGCCATGTCTAGGAGGTAGCCAGGACCTCACCGCCACCCTCTTTCTCTTGCTCGAGCCAAGCGTAGCAGTGGACCACCGAGGAGAGCCCGCGCCCAGTGCCACCGAGCCATGCCGAGCACGCGCCAGAGCGCCGCACCCGGCACGCGTGCACAAGCCGCCGCTCGACCGCAGCCCGCGCCCACCGCTCCGCCACGACCCAGGGAACACGACGGACATGCCCGTTCGCCGCCCAACACACCACAGCCACCGCTCGCCGTGGACATTGCCGCTTCTGCCGCTCAGAGCGCCAGCTGCCCCCGACCGCATACCACCGCCCCTATGCCCGCATTGAGTTCCTAGAGCACCGCCAGGAGATCGCCTGTCGATCGCCACCCTCAGCCATGCCGCTAGCCGCACGTAGCCATGTCGCCACCGTCGCCTGCCCATCCCTCTCGGTCTTGCCGTCGAGCCTATAAAAGAAGGGCACCCCCAGCCGTTTCAACCACACCACTCCACTCCCCTCACCTCACTGACGTTCCCCACCTCTAGCCGAAGCAGCACGAGCACTTGCTCACTGGAATTTGGCCGGAGTAGCCCGCAACAGAGGAGGAAGGGGCGCCGCTGATTGCGACCACCCCCGGAGCTGCCTCGACCGTCCCTAAGCTCAGGGTCGACCACTAGTCCGTTTGCCCGCCTCGCCGACCTTGCTGGATCCCTGGTACGCCCCCTATGCACCCCCACCGAGCCGCTAGGGTTCGAGCTCGCCGGCGACAGGTCCGTCATCGACGACAAGCCACAGCCGTTGATCCTCAGTCTACTCTAACGGCCCACATCGCCCTGTACCGCTTCGCGCGTTATGAGCCGCTGACCAGTGGACCCCTCCTGTCAGTTGAGCCCCGCGCCGCGGAGTGACACTGGGCCGGCCCGTTAGAGTTTCCCGCGTGACCCAGTTAGTTTGAATTAGATTTTTCCTATTTAGTTTAAACTTAGTTCTGGCTCTGAGTTTGAAAATCAATTCAGAGAGTTTGACAAATCTAAATTGAATGAAACCAATTTTGCCTGAAAGGTATTGAAATGATCTATCCAAGCCCGTTGGATTTAATTCAATTAGAGTTATAGATTTCTCCTAGTAAAAATAATAAAATAGAAGCATTTGCACCTTGCAACATTTTTATAAAATCAACCAAGATAGGTTTTGAGTTGATTCCAACTCCCAAAAATCACATTTCATCATATCTATCTAAATATGTAATAATAGTAAGGTTTACATGCAGTGACTTTGGACTAGTACCAAAATAATGCTATATAGGCATTTCTAGTCACTTTAAATCATTAAATAATAAACTTAAACCAAAGTAATTATGATCCAACCTTTAAATCTCATTCCCACATTGCAAGTTGTACTTGCAAGCCACCATTAAAAGTGCAAGCTATTGTTAGCAAGCTAGAATGAAGAGAGATGAATGAGCAAAGATGCCATAGGCATGCTTTGGTCACACCACCTTGACTATTACTACCCTAAGTATTACCTTACCAGCTTTAATTCCTTTAGTTTACACAAAGTACCTTACTTGTTTTGAAGGTAGCATAAAAAGTATAAAACTTGATCTATTTAGCTAAGCTTTAGATGTCATTCTATGGCATGAGATTGAACCCATCATCTTTCCACCTTAGTGAACACTCTTAACTTAGTAGTTTAGAGTGGATAAAAACTTGAGTCACTTTAGATGGGAACAATTGGTGAAAATGAATTGTGAAAACCTTGGAATGATGAGTCATTCTATTGAGATGTTTTGACATGTGTTGAGAAACACAAACGGTTTATGATGATGAAAATGTTGAGGCATGAGCCTTGACCCTTTTATAAAACTGATGGTTGGATTCGGATGCGATACCATTCTAAATTTACCGTACAACCACATTACCTGAATTGGGTAAGGCTTAGCTGGAAATTTATATGCATTAGTATTAGTTCCCTCGCGGGAGAGGTTTGAGCTGAGGCTACCTCTCATGATGTCCACCTATGCAGTGCCCAAGATGACTGATGGTCATGGTTGGGAGGCCATGCTCATAGGAGAGGTGCTTATACTAGGGTGTGTAAAGGGAAGGTTATGTTTGATTATCTGCATACTAAGTATGATGATTTAGGATTATCCCTGACAGATGTATCAAATCTTGTGGTGAAAGTGTACCACCTCTGTAGAGGGTCAAACTATTCGAATATCCACGTCCGCGGTTAAGGACAGTTGGAATGGCCATACTATTTCGTTTTCAGATGTTTTCCAAATAACTTAAAGTGAATGATGAATCTTGACTTGACCACAACAGGGTTGTGTTTATGATACTAGCTTCCCAACTTAAGTGATTCTAGAACTTTATTTTATCTTTATTTGCTTCAGAACTCAGCTTAGGTTTCAAACTTAACCTTATAGTTAAACATAGAGTTTAGCACTTGACTTAGAACTATATTACTTGTTAGTGGTAGTTTGCGAGTACTTAAAGAGTACTCATGGCTTTTGTCCCTGGCTATTCTCATGGCCAGACTATGAAGGAGACTATCAAGATGATGGCCAATAGGACGGCTATGATAACTAGGACTATCTGCCTTTGTTAGCAATGTTTGTGCCCCTGAAGATGAACCCCACCGCTACGCTTATCTTTTATTTCTGCTGCTTGTTGTATTTAGACTGGATCATGATATCCTTATTTGTGTAAGACCTTATGTATGGTTTGTAATGGATGATGTACTGTGATATCCAATCCTTTATGTCTCGCAAAAATGGTAATCCTAGGATTGCGAGGTATGGCATAACGGGCATCTGGGATTAAAAATTCGGGTGTTGACAATACATCCATGATTCTATTGCTCCCCCATTTTATTAATTTCATTCCGAAAACGACTTTTTTTATGCAAGTAATTCTAATGTTTTGAAAACATTTTCGCAAATACAAAGGACATGTAAGACTTCTGTTGCAACATGGCTGCAAGATTGATCTCACAAAGTAAATGCAAGAATGAACTTGCCGGGTAACTGTGAGATAATGCAGTTTGAAGGTCTTGCTTGACCCTAGACCTCGGGTTCTAGAATTCGTAACATCGTCCGATAAATACAATGTTTCGTTGGAAAAAATGTGATGATCCAATGCAATATATATACATGCACTATCGTGGTTTTTGTTTGAGTTTTATTAACTCCATTTTGATTTTTAGTGGTTTTCTCTCATTTTAGGGTTTTATGTTATTTTCTTTGTTGTTTTATTCATTACAACAATCCACAAGATATTATGAGTATTTTTCTTTGGAATTTTCATATTACTATGAAATTTCGGGTGTACATAATTATTATGATTTTTTCTAGATTTATAGGATTTTTTATGAAGTTTTAATAATTTAAAACTCCATTTTAATCTCTAAACAAATCATAAAATTTTAATGTTTGCAAAAATCCTACAAAATACTTTTTGGATTCCTTGGATTTTTGTACAAAGAAAACTATTTTTACTTTATTTTTTCGAGTTATAATGTGGGTGTTATGAATTAATTGGGTTTATGTGTATTTGTGAAATAACTAAACTACCCCTAAGTATCTGGGCCCACTAGACAGACCCAAGTGGTCAAAACCACTATCTGGACTCAAGCCAACCCAAGCCGACCTACTTACTCTCTTTCTTGTGTTCCCTCCTCCCTCTCGTGCACACGCACTGGCGATGGCGACTACGCATCGTTGTCGCATTGCCTGGCTGCCTCGATCGTCTTCGGTCCCTTCCGTCAGCTCTCTTCCACTAAAAATACTCGCCTCTCTCTACTCTACCTTTCTACCAAGTCGTTTTGTATCTATCGCTCCCTAGCTCTCGCTCGCAACCCTCACCCGATTTAGGGTTTTAGTGGTGCTCTGCCTACTTCAACTCCGGTGAACTCCGATGTTCTCCGATGTTGAGATGGCGCTCCTAGGCATCTACTACGACTACTATGGCTGCTCTAGCCAGTGTATAGTGAGATGCCCCTCTGGGGTACTCCTCTGTGCCGCCTGCCATCGCCGCCATGACTCCGCCTTCTTCCTCTACTCAATCAACATGAGCTAGGCTCATCCTTTATGAAGGTAGGTGATACTTCCTCCTCTCCCTCTCTCTTAGATTCTATTTTCTAGAAGTTTCTAGGCTTTATGCTTTGTAGGTTTATAGTGATGGTGTTTCTACTTGTAATAGTAGGTTCTAGGACTTTCTAGAATCTTCTAGATGTTACATAGGTTCGAGGGTTCGACTTGGTGATCTAGTCTTAGGATTTGGTTCTTGTACTTCTGAACTTTTGTCTACTGTGATGTCTATCGGTTAACAGGTGTTTATCTAGTTAACTGAATGTTTAGTTCCTAAGGGTTACACTATGACAGTTAAGGTTTGCTATTGATTATCTAAATTTTGTGTTGTTAGTAGTCTGCTACTTGCATCGTACTGTATTTTTTCTTTAGTGTTGTGTACTGATCCATCCATTTTAGGATTAATACAGTTTATTCTTAGTGTAATTGGTTCCTGTCAATTCACACAATTTGATTGGTGGTCAAGTGGTTTAATAAACTATTTTAGTAACAATTGCTTAGTTTCTTTCTATGTAAGTGTGTTGTTAAGTGTTGACTACTGCTTCTTATGTAGGTATTAGAGTGTTAAATCAATATCTCCCTTCTCATCCTTAGGCTTGTCTTAGGACTTGGTCTAGGGATGAGGGGTGAGATATAGATTTGGTACTCTTGATTAATTATGTGCATATTGTTCAACTTCTTCTAGTTAATGGCTATGGTCTGTGCCAGTTAAAATGTGTGACCTATCTATGGTGTTCTTCCTTGGTGAAGATGCACAGATTATAGTCCCTTTTTTACATTGGGTGCAATCCATACTATGATCTCTCTCTCTCATTAGACTCTATACTTTTCTACTCTAGGGTTAAATTAACAACCTTTGTAGATTCCTAGTGGCTTGTTGAAGATCTGCAGCTCCTAGTGTGGCTCTTCTCCTCTTGTTCTTGAGTTCTTCCTCTTATTCTCCCTTCTCTGTCTCTCTTAGATCCCTCTCTAAACTCTAGGTGTGTGTGTGTGGTCCAAGCTCGAGTGGTGAGTTATGAGCTATGGGGTCTTAGGTGGTCCTCTATTTATAGTGTTCCTAAATGGCTGTGATGCTGATACCAATGCCATGCAGTTAGGTGAATCACCTGCTTGTGTGTGTCAAACTGCCCCTATTGGTTAACCTATTCCTAGGTGTCAAGGGTTTTTTGGTGTTTAAGACCATACTGGGTTCAACTTATTTGTATACGCCAAAATTGGCATGTGATCCTTTTATTTATATGTGCAGGGGGTTGTATTTAGATATGCCTAATCTGGCATGTCGGTTTGGCCTTTGTCTTGTTCTGTCCTTGGAACTTGACAAGTGTTTATTAATTAGTTTTTGATGTATTTGATTTAGTTTTCATCCATGGCCCATTACAATTCTGTTTGGATGATTGTTCCTAGCTTTCATTACTCTGAAGTTTGACTGGTTTACAATTTTGTTTTATCAAGTTTCAAATTTTGGGATTCTACGGTTCTTGGCAGAATTCAATGCCTTGTTAAACCCTTTGGTGATTATTCATGTTTAGTAGTTCCTAAGGTTTCTATTGGACTAGATTTTTGATTGGTGATGTTTCAGTTTTCTGGATTTCTACCTGTTCTTGATAGAATCCTAAGAATGGGGTTTTCTTTTGGTTGAATGTCTTATATTTTGATCTCTAGCATTTCTATTGGTTTGGTTTTCCTACTTGATCTAGTTAAAATTTCTGGTAGATGACTACCAGTTTACTATTTGTTCATATTGTATATTGCGTCAGTTTTCAGAAACTGTTGGTGATCTATTCAACAGGTTCCTTGGTGAATCTATTGGATTCTAAATGTTTATTGTGAAGTTTTTATTCTATTTCTGTCAATTATTCAAGGTTTTGCTGCTCTATTACTCGGGCTCATAGTTTGGGATTCATTCCCAGACTCTATATGAAGGATTATTATATTAAATGGTTTTTCCCTATGGCAGAACTAACATTTTAATATTAACACGTTCTTTTATTTTATGTTTGTGTTCACAGGTTGAAGATCAAGGTTTGGATCAAGAATTGAGAAGATATATAGATAGTGTAGGGATTTTAGTTTAGGTTTTTACTTTTATTTTTCATACTGTTGTAACTTTGGATCATGTATTTCTTGTTGTTTGATACAGATTGTATCTTTAAGTGTTTGTTCTTTAAGTTTTGAGCAATTTCTTATTTGAATGGAACATTACATTCCATTATCTGTGTTTTGTGTTTGAATGTGTAGAATTTGAATTTAAATTCAAGTTTGACTTAGGTAAATTTGATTCTAAACTCATTCAAATTGTTTAAAGTTTAGTATTTGAATGTGGTGCCTATTCCCAGTGACCTTTTGGTTGCTAACAACCTCACTATAACCATATTCAAATAAGCTATGAAATTTTTCAAATTGACCCTAAATTTCTATATGGATGTTATGCACAGTCTTAATTCACATATCAACTATTTCTCTAATATATAACCTGGGTCATTATAGTCTATCCCACCTCGAGCACCGCGTCGTGGACCCAGCGCAACATAAGTTTTTTCTCATTTTGACTTCTGATCATGCATGTGTATGTTGATGATATTAATTATATCAAATTGTACATCTTTTGGGAGGAAGCCTATGAACAGATTTGCCAGGATCATGCGCAGATGGTGGAGGAATGGGAAATGACGGTTCAAGCCTACGACTCGCACGTGTGGGCCTCTAACAAGGTTACTTGTTGCCCATTCTTGCTACTTGTAGGCACTTCACGGGTTATTTTTTCCTTTACCACGCGTGACATATAAACTCAGTTGCATGCGGATTATATGGCTATGCGCACTGGTACTCCACTGTCTGAGTTTTGTCGATCCTCCAAAAAGAACACTGATGCCAACGATGCCGACAAAGGCCGACTTTCTTGCACATGTCGACACGGGTACTCTGGTTAGTACTTCACCAAACTACTAAGTTACTAGTTACCGTCTACATGTACACATTGATGTTTACTCCTCCATATTTTGCTCAAACATGTAGGGATCGACTCATTCTAATGTTTTCTTTCGCCATGCTTCTCCCTCGCCCACAACCACTCCACTTCACGTAGGTGCTCCTAGTCCTGGTGTTTCTGCCTCGCCCCATCGAGCGCCCCATCACGAGAGCCGTGACTTGCGCTGAAACTCGAAGATCCAGATTAGGTCCAAGCAAACTCTTGCATTGAACCAACACTTAGACAATTTGTCATGCGTCAACTTAGAATAATCACAATGCAAAAACTTCGAATTTGAACAGTTAGCCATGCTAAAGGGGCGTTCTCTTTCATTTTTACTGATGATGCTCTCGAGGGCAAAATGTGTGTTGTGCCGGTGCTCAAAGTCCGTTAAAGACCGGTTCCACTCACGACCGTTTGGAATGTGAACTTGATATGGTTGTGTTTTATATCATCGTGTGAACTTGTTGTGCCATGTGACATCTACCTATAACTACATGCGACATTCTCGTGCCTTGTAACATGTTTGTTGATGCTATGTATGGAGATTTAATACTATATATTTATGACTGTGTTGGAATGTTTGTGGATATCATCATTGACAATGTTTTTAGTATGCTTAAATAAATACATAATTATATATGCATCTTCTAGCCTCCGGGCATTTTTAAACTGTAGGAGTACAACAAAACAGGGAAAAAACTGCTGGATACCTAGACCGGCGGCAATGCCATTGGTATAGGTGGGTGGGTATTGAAGCCGATGGGCCCTGCCCACCGCCCAGCAACTGCCGCATGTCCATCAGTGCCGAAGGCATTCCCGTCGGCTTAGCTTTTGCCGCCCTGCCCCCTGCTCGCCCAGCAGCCGCCGCGTGTCCATCTGTGCCGACGGCTTAGCTCTTGCCGTAAGCCGTCGGCATAGGCCTTGGCCCCGTCAGCGCAGCAGCAGCCGCATGTCCACTTACCATCGGATTAGCTCCTTTCAACGCTCGGCCAGCAACGTTCGCGTGTCCACTTATATCTCGGTTTAGCCTTAGCCAACCATTAAGTTACCGTTCGTCAGATTGACGTGCCGACGGCTGATGTACCCGTCGGCATATCAGGGCTAAGTCGATGGCCCGGTCTAAGCCGACAGACACGGAGCTGCGCCGATGCGAGTTCCGCCGACGGGGCGTTAATTGCCGTCGACAGCGTAGCTGCTTCCTGTAGTGACTGCTGATGGGGTGCTGCTGTGGGTCTTGGTCGAAATTGCCAACTTTTACTTGTTATACGAGTAAATTATGTCAAAACAATATTAATCCACCTCAATAGTAACCGAAGCTGCACAGCATCGATGATCGACCGATGGTTTTACTGGATCAAATCTTCCAGGCCCTTTCAAGTTGTCGCTAGCTATCGGAGCTATGCATACATACCGGCTGCCCCAAAAATGGATAACAGGATAAGGAAGCAAGATACGACGTATATTCAGGTGAGCTGTGCACGCACCATGCAAAGGCGCTAATATATTTTTCGGGCGTCAGCGGTGGACCGCTTGAGCGCGCATGACGCACGCGTGGCTGTTGCCGTGCCGGAACATGCATGGGCACGAGCGCGTGCGTGGCGCCCCAGCCGGGCTTGAGGGAGCGCGCGCCCATCTGTCCACCGGGCACACACAGGTGGCAACCGGCAAGCGGCGAAGGCTCCCGCTCCGACGTGCGTACTATGGTGGTCGTCACGCCGGCGGCAACCCCGCGATACATTGCACTGCACATAGCCATTACGTGTCTGACCTGCTGTCGGTCGTACTTGTCGGGATCCTTCTATCTTCTTCGTTGGAACTGGAGTTACGTCCTACATGTGCGGAGTTGCGGTATGCCGCATGGGTAGGACGTCGAGCGGGGCGGGGCGGGTCGCGACACTACTTTTTTATTAGCTCTTTTTTAATTTTACTAATATTTTAGACTTTTTTTGTCTATATTTTGTTTCGCGGGTTATTATGCGAGTACCGCTTGACACCACGCACCACATTCCAGCACGCGACGATCTACTGCGTCGTCGTAACATAAACACGGGATGTCCGGCGTGCGCGACGACGACAAATTTATATCTGGATCGAGGATCGAAGTGGGCGGGGGACTCACTAGAAACAGGGCATATTGTTCCGGTTTGTCCAACTGGGACGGATAATTGGGAGTGAAGTCTTAACCTTTAGTTTTGGTTGGGCTGCGAACCGGGACAAAAGGACGGTCCACGTTGGCTGTTGCAGGAAAGGGGCATTTTCTCCGATCGGGATCTATGCGTATCTGCCGCGCCAGCATTTTGGGCATTTTTTGTGCTGCGGTAGAGATTTTTTTTATATTTTTCATTTATTTTGTTTCTCTTTATCTATTTCTTTTTTGTGTTTTGAGTAGCATTTATTTTATGACACTTATCCTAACACTATGTTATGAGGAATGCTCGTCCAAAATACAAAACATTTTTTTTTCAAATTCAATTGTTTATTTATCTCTGCTTCAAATACAGTATCGGGAAGCACAGCTTGGGGAACTTCAATATCCTTATAGTAGATAGTGCGATGTTGATGTTATGTCTCTCAAATCACCATGCCTTCGTACGAATTCAATTTCGGTAACATCAACATCGCACCATCTACTATGAGGACGAGCATTCCTCACAACATAGTGCTGGGTAAGTGTCATCTATCTTAAGGGGACCATTATATTACAAAACATCTTCCGATTATATTATACAGCAAGTATCGAATATATTACATTCATGCATATATACAATATAAAGTGTTTTATGATCCCTATTACATTAGTATTCTCCTTTTGGCTAGGACCTCTGCATCTAAGAATCCCGCAATTTCCTCTTGGATTGTTTGTATACGATCCTTTGGTAGAAAATTGTCCCGTAACCTTCGATCTAATTTAAAAGAATGAGTCAATATATAAAAATAAAACTAAACACAATTGATGGTAATAAAATAAATTTCTGAATATTGTTTACATACTTGAAGTTGTTCTAAGTTTCTGCACTTCACACAGGTCGTCTGACGAATGAACTCGCAGACATAGTATCCACTATTTCCGTCTGGCTGCCTCAGACACTTTACGAGAATAAAGTTCAATCAAAATAATAATAATTAAGCATGATAATGATATTAAAACTAGAATCAAAGAGATGCGCGGATCTAGCTAGTAGTACTTACATTTAGTGGTTTAAATGTAAACTTCTCGTACTCCTCAACACGGTAGAGGATGCAGTCATTTATACATGCATGTATCTTCTGCACATCTAATCCTAGAGGGCAGAGAATCTTCTTTGCTTCGTAAGTATTCTCGGACAGTTCGTTATCCTTTGGAAGCTTTAGCTTCATTATTTTCAGTAACTTCTCAAATCCCTTGTCAGATAAACTAGACGCCTTTTATTTCAGTAATTTCAGTGTGGTACCGAGCTTTGTGCTGCCATCTTTATAATTTGGGTACAACAATTTTTTGTGATCCTCTAACATGCCCTCCAACTTTAACTTCTCCTTCTCTATTTCACAGTCTCGCTTTGCATCAGAAATGACACGACCAAGATCACCAACGGGCATCTGATGCCCGTTCTTCACCTCCTTCTTCTTCATTCTCTTCCATTGCATGTCATCGTATTCAGGGAACATATGACAATAGTTGTCATCATCCTCTTCTTCTTCATTGTCTTCCATCATAACCCCTCTTTCTTCGTGCTTGGTCCAGCAATTATAGCTCGGCATGAAACCTCTCCGAACCAGGTGGCCACGAATGATTTTCGATGAAGAGTACTCCTTGATGTTCTGACATTGAAAACATGGACAACACATAAATCCTTTCTCTTTGTTTGCCTTAGCCACATCGATAAATTTATCCACGTCTTGAATGTACAAGGATTCACGTCGGTCACCGTACATCCATCCTCGCCAGTTCATCTGTATCATTACAGAACATCATGAATAGTAAGATTGTTGGGTTCACAGCATAGAAAACAAAAAAAAATCCTACGATGAGAACTATACGCTAAGATCTATCTACTAGATACAAGCAACGGGTGGATATATATCCATAGAGAACGTACCCTCGAAGACAACAAAGCTTTGTTAATAATTTGGAACTCGTGGATGATGTAGTCATACGCTTGTCGATCTCAAGATCGTGTGGAAGTCCTAGCGCCGCAAATCAGCAGCACATCTGTCCTCGCATACACGTTCAGGCCACCGAACAACCTCCACCTCCTCGCTCCAACGAATCAGCGGAAGCAGCAACTCCTTCCAGACGCAATGCCACCAGGAACATGAATCTCGCTAATCCGAGACCATGGGAAATATATCTAGAGGGGAGAGAGATCCTTCACGAGAAGGTGTGCTTTGTGAGGGAGGAGAGGGGGCCTTTTATAGGAGAGGGGGGCTCCTCCCCTCCCATGGACGGTGCCCATGTGGGTGCCTCCACCTCTTCCTCATTCATATGGTGGAATATCCACTCACATCAATTTAGCCTCCACCCAAAGTTCCACTCACATGGATTAAATTTCCACCAAATTTAATACAACCCTTATTTAATAAAACTATTTTATTTATTTTATTCAGAACTTTGTTAATTACTTTAATTAACAAACATTCACATAAAACCCCTTGTAATATTTCAATATCACATGCAGAACCAGTTTCTGCAATTTCACCCGAAACAATTCCGGTTTTCATCGAAATAATTCCAGCGCTTTGCAATTCTTTCGTCTGAAACATATGTGCTCCAAAATGGTGTTTATCAACCCTTAATTGTGTCACTCTATGGTTCGTGAATAATGCAGACATGATTGAGACTCCTCTCCAATCAATAATCAGAAGCGGGACCTAGAGATCTATACTGACTCCTGCACATTGAACGATGACTTCTGTGATCGTGAGAACCTTTAACGCTAGTAATTTAATCCCTTTGTCTCATGATATATTACATGTCTGAGATTCGATCATCGGTATCCTAATACCTAGTTTGATCTCGTTGCATGCACTCTTTTCTTGTTCCCGTGATATAACATTCTAGTGATCACATCACTTGCTTGCAAGTTATCTTAATGTGATATCACCGAGAGGGCCCTGTGGCGCCCCGCAAAAACCACTACTAGAAAATCGCGTTGTTTTTGTGCATTGCATCATCATGACCGCATGCTCATGTCATCATGTCACCTTGCATTTGAGCATCGTCATCATCATGCATATGTTTGTCTAAAACTATTTTCGCAAAGCGTAGATTTGTTTTCTAAAATATTCCTCGTCTTTATTCAAATTAAAAGCCTCGGTCTTTTGTGGACCTTTTATTTGTCTAAAAACTATTTTTAAAATATTTTAAAAGTTAAAGAAATAAAATGTTTTACCTAGGGGAGGCAGCCCAGCCAACTAGGCCCAAAAGCCCAGTCGGTCGAGCCACCTACAACCCCAGGATCAAACCAAAACCCTGATCTACACCCCACCTACTCCTCCCTCCAACTCCCAATCCAGCCGCCGCCACTCTCTCTCTCTCTCTCTCTCTCTCTCTCTCTCTCTCTCTCTCTCTCTCTCTCTCTCTCTCTCTCTCTCTCTCTCTCTTCCGCCTGGCCCCACGCCCTCTCTTTTCCCGCCCACTTCCCACCTGATCTCCTCCTGCCCCTGCTCGATCCACCCGCGCGCGGGCCCCGCAGCACAGGCGCTGCTCCACCCCGCCGCCTGGCACACACACGCCACCTACTCCCTCGATCCCATCCACACCTGGTCGCCCTGCCCAACCCACTCCCCTCCTGCCCACGCCACCTACCGCTCAACCCCCACCTGGCCCCACCCCAGGCCACCACCTGCCGCCCTTCGGCCCCACGCCCCGACGCGCCCGCGCCTCTCTCCCCACCTTCCTGTCCCCGGCCGCCGTGGCTGCGACCTGGCCGCCGCCCCTCTGCCGAGCGCGTCCGTCCGTCCCCTTCCCTCCTCTGTGCTTCGGCGTCCGCCGCCACTATCCCCACCGCCCTGGAGCCGGCCGCCTCCCCCGTCTCCACCGCGCCTCGCCCGCACCATCCGCCGCCGCCAGCATCTGCGCCTCCTCGCTGCCCTTCTCTACTCTCCACCGAGCTTCGCGCCGCCGCCGGCCCGTCGTGCCCCTCCTTGCCGCCTGGCTCTCTCGTTCCTGTTCCTTGTAGCACGACCGCCACCGTGCCGCGGTCGACCTCGGCCTCCTCTCCCCGCCTCCAGTCCGCCACCATCAAGCCTCCCCTGAGCCGCCGGGGCCTCCCTCTGCTCGCCGTGCCTCCTCGTCTTGCTGTCTCCGGTCGTGCGAGCCGCCGTCGCGTCGTCTCCGGCGACCCCCACCCCGGCGCTCCGTCCTCACGCCTCCAGCGACCGCAGGCGCCACCGCCCGGAGCTCCCCGCCAGCGAGCCCGCCTTTCGGCCGCGCCCTGCTCCGAACCGACACTCCCCCGCGATGATCTTCTCGATGGAGCCCTGCGTAGGCTTGCTGCTTGCCGCGGTTATGAGGACCAAGGCAACGGTCATGTGTGTCTGTTTTTCTGCTTGACTCTGAAGGCTCGATCCAACGCCACCACTCGGTTGCAGCCTTGTGATACCCTGTTTTGCACATGTGTGCTTATGTTTGCAGCCAAGTCCAGGTTTGTGTGGCCCTAAGCCCGGCTTCCTCTGGTTGCCGCCCAAGGTCGTCCTCGTTCCTGTCAAAACCTACGCCGCAGGAAATGACCGTCCCGATGCCAAGGTCAGCCCACACAGACATTAACGAGAACCACCGTGATGACACTCGAAGACCACCGTTGCCCAAACCTGAGTTCGACACTGGCAATCGAAGCCGCAAGACCTCAAGTTCTCCCGCGCGACACTGAGCGCCATGATCTCCTACGTGAATCCGAAGACGAACCCGCAAACCTTGGTATGCCAAGGTCACCACCTCGGATTCGAAGTCTGATCCCACCAAGACCTTCGTCACGAATTCCATGGTCTTCTACACGGATGCGACAAGTTCTCCATCGCGAGTCCGAACCTCGCCGATCCCCGCCGTTCCCGCTGAGACCGATCCTCGTCGAACCCTGTCGAACCCCGGACCCCCGGAACCCAAGATCTTCCGAACCCAGATGTGTGACCCCTTTCTGAGCCTCTATTTTATAAATGCTATATATAAATCTGTCGCATATTAAATTGTTCATCTTGCATGCATACCTGTTTGTGGGTTGGGGGCATTATGCCGATTCACCTCATAATTAAATATGGAGTCTATATGCGGGTTATCTTTGTCTTCTTCTTTAAATTTGTGTAGCGAACCGGTGACATATTTTGCCTTGTTAAGACAACATTTAATTTGCTGGGTAGCTAAATAACTTGAACAGTGTAATTAATTGTCGGGACCCCGGTTCCGCTTAACACTGTCTAATTGCACCGCATCTGCATCATATCATAATCATGCCGAATATTTTGCCGTAGTATTAAATATTGCATCCGGTGTTTCTTTTAGTTCTTTGCTTCTTCGCGGATTAGGCCGATGAGTTGATGCGAGTATCGACAAGTTCTTCGGTTATGAACCTTCGGCAGTGTTTCCCAGGCGAGCATCTCTCCCCCCTTCTACCTGTTTTGCATTTATAGTCTTTATTTCCTCCTGTTGATCTATTGTTATCCGTGTCACGATGCTTTAGTTTCCGTGCACCAGTTATATCCCGTCCAGCCTCTATATTCCCTTGGACACCTCCTATTACCTGTGTTTGGTAGATAGGTGGCCTTGCGAGTCATAGTTGCTTGCTCAGGTGCGATCTCGTGTTGTCAAGTACCACAGTTGTTGGAATGCAGGCATATGTTTATTGGTGGAGAAGCTTATTGGTGGAGATGATCATGACTTTAAATACAACTATTAAAATGCTAGATACAACTAATGCAGAGGCATCGGTGGGCAGTAGATGTTATTTGGTTCTTCCACGCTCACTTGTGTCCCGTAGGACCCCGAGTACTTGATACCTGTTCCTTGATTTTTCGCACTATCCACATCCGGGAGGCCTTATGGACCCCAGAGCTTGACTCATTTCTATTTCTTGGGGCCACAAACTAGTTTGGGGTTTTATTACTATCCTGTACTTATGCCATGTTACTGATTTATTTACGATTGTGCGTGGAGCACCTGTACTGTTTAGGATCGTGACACGTTTTCGCTGTATAGACAAGCCCAGTCACACTTTCGGGTTCCCAGTCGTTTATAGCCGTCCACACAAATCCTGGGTCCGTTCCGGAGCCGGCCAACTTCGTTGCGGGTAGCTTAGTGGGGTGGCCCCCTGAAATATTTCTGAATCCTGTGATCGCTTTGTCGTGAATGCCTCGTTGGGTTTTGAGTTGGTTTTTCCGAGGTTGATCGAGTGTGTGTTGCTATTTGTGCACCCCTACAGGGTAAAACTTTCTGAAAGCCGTGTCCGCGGTTATGGACGACTTCGAGCACAGTATCTCGATCATAGACAAGCATAACTAAAGTAGTGCTATAAATTTGACTTAATATGTGACTAGTAATCAGACGCAACTATAACAGAATGGATAATAAAAATTCCAGCAACTGGTGGATCTGTGGTGATCTGTGTCGTACTATACCTGCCTAGTAAGTATTGCAACTCCAATGGAATGTGATAAAAGTGCCAACAACTGCTGGGTTTTGGGCTTCTTCAGGACAATTATATCTGACTAGTAAATGTCCAACTACAACGGAATGTTAAGTAAAACTGCCCACTAATTATGCCTCGGGATGACTCATGCTATCTATATCTGATTAGTAAGTGTTGCAACTATAATGGAAAGATTAAATAAAACTGCCAACCATGTGAGTATCCTCGGCTTAACTTCCTCGTTTGGTCTCGAGGGGGGAATACCAGGATGGGTTTGTTTGGTGCTAGCTTCAGGTTGGATCCGAATAGGTCTTTCTTATCCCTCTCTGATAACCGCCAGTTGTAGCGAGTCTCTATAGGTTGTTTAGTGCCGCTGCGCTGCCGCTTCAGCCCACCATACCTATGTAGGCGAGAGCCGCCGAATTCTAGCCTCGCCATGTACTGGCCTCAGTACTGACGCTCCTCTTTTTCCTTTGCCCTTTGTCGGCACCCCTTTTGTTTTAGCAGGTTTGAGATCGACGTTGTTAGCAGGGTTACCCTTCCGGCTTGGCCTGGGCAGGGTTATGGACGCCATTGTTTATTCTTCAGGGCTCTTAGCCCCATTTGCATCTTGTCCGTAGTTGGACGCTCTATCGTTTTCAAGGTGATTTGGATCTTTGTATTATATATCTGTATTCTTGACTCGTTGAGTCGCTGTTGTATATATATCTGTTCTGTGGGTCCCATCGAGGACTATTGTGTAATGGTATTACTTCGTTTTCCACCCGCACGAAAGTACCTGGTGGGCGTCCTTGAATCGTTTCTATGCGGGTTTGGCGGGAAGCGCTAAAACTTGCATAGGGCCGATTCGAGGGTGTTATAGGCCCAGAGTATATCTATCCGTCATCCGGATTGACAAATTCCACTCTTGATCCATGAGCCTCAACATAACATCTTCGGAGTATCTGAACCCACCTTTATAGTCACCCTTTTACGGTGTGACGTTTGATGTTATCAAGTTACTCTTCTGATGTCAACAATTAACATGATCTCATGGTCTAAGGATAAAGATTACTTCGTATGATGTTATAGCAATATAAACATAATGACTTTGAACGTAATGCTATACTTCGGATGAATGTTCATCACATCATTGCACAAATGTTGTGACCTCGTTATTAACAATATTCAATGTCCATGATCAGGAAACTTTGATCATCTTGTTAATCAATGAGCTAGTCTATAAGAGAGGCATAACTAGGAACCTTTTATTTGTTTATTAAACACACATGTATTGACGTTTCCTATCAATACAATTATAGCATGCAAAATAAACATCTATCATATACAAGGAATACATAATAACAACTTTATTATTGCCTCTCATGGCATATTTTCTTCAGTCTCCCACTTGCACTAGAGACAATAATATAGTTCACAGAGTGATAAATCTAACACCCATGGAGTTCTAGTGTTTTTTTAGGTGAAACAGTAGGGAAAGTCCCCACTGCAATTTTTTTCTATTATATAAATATAGTGATATTACATATGAGTCTAAAGATCGAAGGAAGATCAAAAGAGAACAAATTCCACCTCAAAGAGGGCAACAAGATCTACTCTATCTCTAATCTAATTGTTGGCTCAGCCAAGTATTGAATTTCTCCTGGTGTTTTCTTTTAATTCTGAATTGCACCCATCTCATCTCTTTATAGAAAATTGTCTTCCATCCCACTAATGTTGGCCTTTTATCATTAAATTTTTTCTCATTTCTACAAATCCAGATACCCCAAGTAGCCAAGATAATAATCTCCATTGCAAATGGTAGATGCAGTTTGGTTTTAATGTCTAATAAAGCCTCCAATCCAGATAACTCTGTTGCTTTGTCTGTGCATATATAATCCCAGCAAACTTTTGCAAAGGGGCAATCCCAGAATAAGTGTATTACCGATTCTTCCAAAGGGCAATTGAGAATTGCACAATTATAGTCAGGCATAGCAAATTGTTTCCTTCTCAGAAGATTTCTTGTATTTAATCTATCCAGAAGCATAAGCCAAAAAAAGAATTTGTGTTTGTTCTGGCAAGAGGATGCCCAAAGCCAAGAGAAATGTTGTGGTGTAGGGGAATAACCAATCATAGAAGAGTAGGCCTTTTTTACTTCAAATCTGTCAGACCCCCAAATATAACTCCATCTATCATGTTGATTTTCCTGTAAGGTCGGAAGGATCTCTTGGCATCTATCTTCCAGGATAAAAAATTCAGAGTATGCTTGTTGAGAAAGAGGTAGATTAAAATTATCCTCCAAGTATTCAACATGTAAAAATTCCTGCACACTGATATTTGATGACTTTGCATAGGACAGCAGGTGTGGCAATTTATTCTTTAAGCATCCATCTTGCCAAAGATCAGTCCAGAAATAAGCAGTTTTCCTAGATTTCAGTCTGTATTTAGCCATGGCCTTAAAATTATCAATTAATTTGATATGGGATTTCCACCAGAATGATCCCTCCATGCTTCTTCCAGGTAATTTTCCAATCTTATAGTAGGTTTCCCAAATGAGATGAACCCAAGGGATATCATGGTGATTGTAAAATTTGTCAAGGTTCTTTAATAGGAGGGCAGAATTTTGAATGGTTAGATCTAGGACTCCAAGACCCCCTTGATTTTTAGGTCTACAAATCTTATCCCATGACATCAGAACCTGACCCTTGGCCTGGACATCCTCAGTCTTTTTTCTCCAGAGACAGTGTCTCATATATTTTATGACCTGATCTTTGATAGCAACTGGCACATCTAGGCAACTCATGAAGAATAAAGGGAGTAAGGATAGAACAGATTTAACCAATTGCAGTTTTCCTCCATAGTTTAAGAAGCCAGCAATACCACATAGCCTTCTTTCTACTCTTTGAACAATTGGTAGAAAATGTTCCATGGATGGCTTTGATAAGCTGAGGGGTAATCCAAGATATGTGAAAGGAAGGCTACCAGTTTGGCAATTGATTGTCTGAGCAAAGTGGATCAGCCTATCATTGCTTAAATTTATTGGCATCATGCTTGATTTCAAATAGTTCACTTTGAGTCTAGTGGAAAGTGCAAAAGTTTGAAGAAGTGCTTTTAAGCATAATAATTGAGCAGCATCTGCTTTTAGCACAACCAAGGTGTCATCAGCATATTGAATCATAGAGAAGTCATTGTTAAGAGGACCACATATTGGAGGGGACAGAAGGTGGAGGTACATGGCTTTATTCAAGACAGATTGAAGAAGGTCTGCAGCAAGTACAAACAGGAGTGGTTAAAGTGGGTCTCCTTGCCTCACACCTCTCCTGCAGTAAAATATTTTCCTAGGTACCCCATTTAGAAGAATTTCAGAGGAGCCAGACTCAAAAATCATCTCAATCCATTTAATCCATTACTTGCCAAATTCTCTAGCCCTGAGAATATTTAGGATGGATGAATGATCAATTGTATCAAAAGCCTTTTCAAAGTCCAATTTTAAAATGACAATTTCCTCCTTTGATTTGTGGCATTGGAAAAGATATTCAAAAGCCCACCCAAGGCAATCCTGAATAGAACTGTCTTTGAGGAAGCCATATTGATTCTTATGCACCAACTTCAGAATAATAGTCTGCAGTCTATTTGCAAGGAGTTTGGTAATAATTTTAAACACACATTTTAATAAAGACATGGTCCTAAAATCAGCAGGGGTGGAAGGGTCTGACACTTTAGGAATGAGAGTAATGTTTCCTCTCTGTTTCCAATAGGTGTTCTGATTCTGGAGCAGAGTAATAACATGAGATTTCAGGAGATCTCTGAGGTGCCATTCGTTGATAGTTAAAGTTCTTGATTCTTCAAGAAAATCCAGAAGGTCAATCGTGTCATTAACCTTCTTAATCTGATCCTTTAAACAGGGGATTTGTCTGGCCCAAATCTTGATACCTCTCCTCACATTCTTCAATTTGGCACTTATCTTCTTTGCCAAGTCAAGGTGTCCCACTAGTATATTCCAGGAATTTTGCACAATTTGTTTAAAGTCAGAATGATGTAACTAGTAATTTTCAAATCTTAAAACTTGTGCCTTGGGAATATTAGTTCCAATTGATATGACACAAGGAAGGTGATAAGAATTGGGCTTGGAAAGGGGGAAAACAAAAGTAGAGGGGTATTTGAGGGTCCAGGAGCTAGAAGTAAAAAAACTAGTCCAACCTTTCTAGTAGGGGATCTTTTTGCATATTGATCCAAGTAAATTTTCTTCCCTTAAGAGGTAGCTCAATTAGGCCCAGGTTACTGATAGCTTCATTGAAAAGCAAAGTGTCATTAACATCTCCTCCACTCCTGTTTCTATCAGTAAGCCTTCTGATAAGATTAAAGTCCCCCAAGACTAGCCAGTCCATATTATCAGGCATCACAATGTTAGAAAACCAATCCAAAAATTCTTCTTTTCTATCAGCTTGACATGGACCATAGATGTTGGTAAGTGTCCAGATGTCATTTCAGAGTAGGGAAGAGAAAGTGACGGAAGTAGAAAATGCATTTTGGAAGGCTCTGGTACCACTAAACAAAGAACTGTTCCAAATGATGATAATCCCTCCAAAATCACCAATAGAAGGGAGGAAGTCAAAACTGACAAACTTACTTGGACAATTTTTTTTAAATAATTCATGTCAAAGCAATATCTTTTGGTTTCTTGAAGACAAATGATGTCATAGTCAGATTCAATGATTTTGCTTTTTAAAGCCAGCCACTTCTTCTCAGAGTTCATGCCTCTGAGATTCCAGTTCAGAATATTCCATTTTATTTTGTTATTCATAGATAACCTGAGGGGTAATATTTTGGGGTGACACAAGATATGTAATCACACAGACAAACCTAATCCTTTCACAAGATCCAAGAGTCATAGACACACACAGAACCATAAGGAGTCTAAGAAGCTCATTACATGTCCCAAAAGCAAGTGACCCAGACACAAAATGACAATATTTTTTAGACATTAAAACATCTATTTGGTGCTTTCTTCTTAGACTGCTGTCCACAGGATTTAGCAGCTCCACCTTTCTTCTTTCCATCCATGGTTGTGTCAGCTCCATTCTTTTTTGGTCCAGGCTTTCCAGGGGGTTTGATGATCATGTCATTGATCCTACTCTTCTTCAGTAGCCTTTTCTCAAGCTCTCCCTCTTTGACCTTACAAAAAGAATCAGCAAGGTTTTTAACAACTTTATTGCTGAGACAAGGTGGAGCAGCATTGCAAGAAAGACAATTTATATTAGAACAGTTCACATGACTTTTAAAACCCCCATTAAGTTCCACAATTTTGGGGCTCCTTCTCACCTCAGTGTCAACCATTGGCTCTTTTCCCCTTCTTTTTTTGGATGGAGCATTAGGGACCATCAGGTTTGAGGGAGAAACATTCAGGCAGTGAGGAGGCATCTAACCAACACAATCATCAGGAATAATGAAAGTAAAGGTATTTTCATCAGCAATTGGTTCCTTTATAATATCCCAAAGAGGAGAAGTAAGAAAGTGCTTTGCCCAACTAAATTTTTTAGGAGTAAGGAGCATGAGGGTTATAAAGTTGAACCAACTTACAGGAATATCACACTTCAGACTCTTTTTGCCAAGTGGAGCACTGCTGATGTGAGGAGCAAAGAATCTGTCCCAAAGATCCAGGCCTTGCTTGGAGAAGGATTGTTTAGCTGCCAGCACATCAGGAGTAGAAACAAAAGAAGTGAATGTCATCCCCACTTGTAGATGTGCCTCATTGGGAGAAAGCATATTAGTGTCCTCAATCATCCAATCATCCTGCTGGTTCACCTCATTAAAATGTTGGACCTCCTCATCATCATCCTAGTAGTTCTGAAGGATATTGAACAAGCCATCACCCATACCAACATCCTGAGTGTTCTCAACAAGCTGCTACTCCACCTCAATGTCATCATCAGCATGAACAGAAGTATTGTCATTGTTAGAGGAAATATTGACAGCAGGGATAGAACCAGTGACAGCACTATTAGCCTCCTGAGGTGGCAAATTCAGATTATCAATTGGCATATCCACCCCTTCAGCAAAGATTGTCCCTTGAATAGGTGCATTCCATTACCCCCAACCAGCCTCATTCTGTTGAGGAGCAGCATCACCCCACTGGTCCCATCCATCAATTTCACCTTCAGGCTGAGGAGGAGGTGGGGGGGAGGAGGACCAAATTGAGGTCCCATGACAGGTAAAGGATGAGGGTCCTCATTTTCATCAGGCGGTGGGTCCTCATCAGGTGGGCCCCCACCCAGGAGATTGCTGTTTAAAAGTTCCACGAAAAATGTCCAGGATTCAATCTCCACAAGGTCTCCCATGGTAAATCTTACACTTTTGGGCACATCCACCAGGTCAGTGACTCTGAGTTTAGCAATGATTCTGCCTTTGTGCTCAGGGTCCCTTTCCCAAAGAATCACCTTTCCAATATCAACAAAGATAGCATTCAGGTCTTCAGTATGCCAGTGATCAAGAGGAGGGCCCAGAAGCATAACCCAACACTCATTGTTGAACTGAGTCCTGTGCTAGTTAATTCCTTCATTGTGTCTAGCAAAGGATATTGCAACATCTTGGAAAGGGATTGGTCCAGCACCGATCAAACGATCCCGGTCACTGACATTATTAAATTGCACATATGCAGAGCCATAAGGGAAGTTTTGGATATCACGAAAATCCACCCGAGCAACATTGATAAAGAAATCTTGTAAAACATCTCTGACATTCTCAAAGGGAACTGGACCTGGAGGGTGGGGATGAATGTTTGCAATGGCATATTGTTCATGAGCACGTGGGCGACGAGGAACCACCACCCTCTTGACACGATTTCGCCCAGCCACCTGCAAAATCTCGAAGCCAGGAGGGAGAAAAGGCTGCGGGTCCAGCAGAATGTTCACCATTGCGATGGAGGTTGTCACCGACGACGAGCGGAGCGAGGTGGTTGGGGTTTCTGCAGGCGTGGGAGTTGAGGAGGAGGGTGCTCCGAATTTTCCTTTTTTTGGTTGAGGGCAAAGTCTTTTAGACAATCGAACACCCTGGGCCACGAAACTTGCGGCGAGACTTGGGCCTTGAACCAATTAAGGTAAGAGTTGTCGGGCCAAGGACGCGTAGGGAAAGTTGGAAATTTCAAAAAAGGCAACAAACCAGGCAATTTAATTGTAGTTGAATCTTTGCATGTAGGAAATTTCGCTTCCTCAATAACTCCCCCATTAACCACAATTTCCGCAAAAGACGTGTCAGGTTTATTCCCATTAATTCCACTCATGATTTGACCATTTTTGCATGGGAATTTTGGAGAGGAAACCGGTAAACCGATACAGTCGAAAACAGATGAATTACTTTTCTTTTTGTACGAGAAAAAGTCCAATCTTTGTCAATTTCTTTGTAATATTCCCTTTCCTCGAATCTCCAATTCGGACCACCTTCTCCTCACAATCTGATTTTCAAGACAAAAGACTCATTTGAAAAAGTATTTGAATTATAGATTTCAAAACCCACAGGACGTGAGGCAACTGAAAACCGAAAGGTTCTATCTTGAAGAATTTAACTTGAAATTTTTAAGCTAGACCACCAAAACAAGATTGAAGGGCAATGCCAATAGTAAGAATATCAAGTTTAAAGTTGCCACGTCCAAAAGAGCCAACCAGAAAAAAAGGTCTTCTATGGAATCCACCAGAGAAATTAACATGGTGTCCGAATTTCTTGAAGACATTTACCTCAAAAACTTTGCCTTTAGAGAAATCCAATGAAGTGCACTTGGTGATCATCACCGGTGCAGCATGCACCTTGTCGGAATTCAGGTCTTCAAGGATTTGTGTACCCACAACAACTCTTTTGACAACTAGATCCAGTGTCAAGCCAAAAAAAATCTTTTCATCTTGTAGAAGGAATCTTGCATCAATCACGACCTTATTTTGATTGAGTAGCACAATCCGCTTAGCATGAGAATAAAGGATCAAAAACCCTAGAACATGTCCTGAATCATCTGACGGCAGAGAAGAGCAAGTAATATGCCACTTATGTCTCAAATCTTCAGCCATGTCAACACCAGAAGAAGAACCACCAAGAAAACCAGGAGAGGAGGTCGAAAGATCATAGATCCACTAGTGGAAATCCTAGAGTAGGTGATCTTCCAGTCACCACCAGATGAATCCAACATAGAGAAACCCATGAAGAGGTGTGCAACGGTGCTGGAGTGGCGCCGGCGAGAGCCGGTGAAAGGGACCTCAGAGAGACATGCCTCAGAAATCGTGCAACCTCAGAGAGACATGTTTGAATGGGTCCACCATGACTATTCCTTTAGTCAACTGATCTACTATATTTAGGTCCATGTGTACTTTACAAATCTTTATATCTCCATCCTTGACATGCTCGCGGATGGAGTGAAACCGGCACTTAATATGCTTGGAATTCTTGTGAGACCTTGGTTCCTTGGCATTGGCTATGGCTCCATTGTTGTCACAATAGATCACCATTGGGTCCAATTCACTAGGAACCACACCTAGTTCCGTTATGAACTCCTTCATCCAAACCGCTTCATGTGCCGCTTCTGAAGCAGCAACATATTCCGCCTCCGTCGTTGATCCAGCCACCACAGGTTGTTTGGAACTCCTCCAACTAATTGCTGCTCCGTTCAAGAGAAATACATATCCGGATTGAGGCTTAGAGTCATCCGGATCGGTGTCAAAGCTAGCATCGACATAACACTTAGCGACTAGCTCTTCTTCACCTCTGTATACAAGAAACATATCCTTAGTTCTTATTAAGTACTTAAGGATATTCTTGACCACTATCTAGTGTTCCGAACCTGGATCAGATTGGTACCTACTAGTCAAACTAATAGCATGTGCCACATCCGGTCTTGTACATAGCATGTCGTACATTATAGAGCCTATGGCTGAGGCATAGGGGATCTTATCCATTATCTCTCTTTCTTCCTCCGTAGCCGGACTTTGAGTCTTACTCAATGTCTTGCCTTGCAACATAGGTAAGAATGAAGGAAATATGCCCTGAGAGGCAATAAGAAAGTTGTTATTATGTATTCCTCGTATATGATAGATGTTTATTTTGCATGCTATAATTGTATTGATCGGAAATGTCAATACATGTGTGTTTAATAAACAAAAAGGGTTCCTAGTTATGCCTCTCTTATAGACTAGCTTGTTAATTAACAAGATGATCAAGGTTTCTTGATCATGGACATTGGATGTTGTTAATAACAAGGTCATATCATTTGTGAAATGATGTGATGAACATTCATCCGAAGTATAGCATTACGATCAAGTCATTATGTTTATATTGCTATAACATCATACAAAGTAATCTTTATCCTTAGACCATGAGATCATGTTAACTGCTAACACCAGAAGAGTATCTTGATAACATCAAACGTCACACCGTAACAGGATGACTATAAAGATGGGTTCAGTGCTACGAAGGTGTTATGTTGAGGCTCATGGATCAAGAGTGGAATTTGTCAATCCCGATAACAGATAGATATACTCTGGGCCCTCTCGGTGATATCACATTAAGATAGCTTGCAAGCAAGTGATGTGATCACTAGAATGTTATATCACGGGAACAAGAAAAGAGTACATGTCGGTAACAAGATCAAACTAGGTATGGAGATACCGATGATCGAATCTCAGATATGTAATATATCGCGAGACAAAGGGATTTAGTTACTAGCGTTAAAGGTTCTCACGATCACAGATGTCATCGTTGAATGTGCAGGAGTCAGTATGGATCTCCAGGTCCCGCTTCTGATTATTGATCTGAGAGGAGTCTCAATCATGTCTGCATTATTCCCGAACCGTAGGATGACACACTTAAGGGTTACCGGACACCATTTTGGAGCACATATGTTTCAGACAAAAGGATTGCAAAGCACAGGAATTGTTTCGATAGAAACCGGAATTGTTTCGTGTGAAATTGTAGAAAGTGGTCCTGCATGTGATATTGAAATGTTGCAAGGGTTTTATGTGAATGTTTGTTAATTAAAGTAATTAACAAAATTCTGAAAAAATTAATAAAAGAGTTTTATTAAATGAGAGAGCATTAAACTTAGAGAATTTTAATGCATTTAAAGTGGAGACTTTAAAAGAGAATGTGAAGGGCCATTTTAATGTGGAGGAGTTACCACCACATGAATGGGGGAGGTGAGGGGTCACCCCCATGGGGCGCCGGCCATGGGGAGGGGTACCCCTCCTCCTATAAAAGGCCCCCCTCTTCCTCCTTTTTCCTCACACCTCCTCGTGAAGGATCTCTCTCCCCCTCTAGAATTATTCCCCCATGGTCTTGGATTAGCGAGATACATGTTCCCGGTGGCATTTCGTCTGGAAGGAGTTGTTGCTTCTGCTGCATCGCTGGAGCGAGGAGGTGGAGGTTGTCCCGTGGCTTGAACGTGTGTGCGAGGACGGATGCGCTGCTGATTTGCGGCGCTCGGACTTCCACACGATCTTGAGATCGGCAATTGTACAACTACACCAACCACGAGTTCCTACTCGTTAACAAAACTCGTTGTCTTCGAGGGTAAGTTCTCCACGGATGTATGTCCACCTGTTGCTCTGTATCTAGTAGATAGATCTTGGCGTATAGTTCTCATCGTAGGAAATTTTTTGCTTTCTATGTTGCGGACCCAACTGTGGTATCAGAGCCTGATCTATGCGTAGGTGCTTTGCACGGGTAGTACACATATGTTTATATGTGGGCGATGATGATCATGTTATTGCATCTTCTATGTATTTTGGATATTGGTAGCATAGTAGGATGAAGCGGCCTGGACCAACCTTACATGTCATCGTACATGAGACCGGTTCCACGACTGACATGCAACTTGTTTTGCATAAGTGGTTGGCGGGTGTCTGTCTCTCCTACTATAGTCAATATCTGATTTACAACGAGTTGCTAATAACTTGGTTATCCTCGTTTTGGTTCATGTTCGTAGGTAAGACCGGTTCTATCTCCGAAATCCCTAAGCCACGTAAAACTTGCAATTGATAAATTAGAGGCATCTAGTTTAGATCGTTGCTGGGCTAGTGTCTTGATATGGTATTGTTGTAAGTAGATGTATGATAGATACTCTTACAACACACTCAACGTGTAAGTTCCATAGACCTTGGCCTTACACACAAAGGAATGATAGAGATCATACCACGATGCAAATGATAGAGATAAAATGCATGGACCATATCATCTCACTTTACACATTAGATGTTAGCATCTTATACTGCTAGTTTGGCGCTTTTTGTAGCATTGTAAGATGATCCCTCATTTAGATATCAAGATAAAATGTGTTCTTCCTTTAGTATGCACCGTTCTGTGGATCGTGTTTCGAGACATCACGTTATGATCGGGTGTACTCGACTCTACGCTTTCATATAACGGGTGTAAGACAGTTTTACACACGTGAATACTAAGGTTCTTACTTGGCGATCCTAGCATGTACAGACATGGCCTCGGAACACGGACCAAAAGGTTAAGCATGAATCATATAGTTGATATGATGCCCATATAGATGCTCGCCTTTGAAGCTATACCGACTCACGTGATGATCGAACTTGGTGTAGTGGATTTGGTTCATGTAATCACCAAAAAGGACACGAGGGATGTCGTTTTTGAGTGGGAGTTCATTAGTAATTTGGATTAGTTGAACTCACTCTATCATAAACTTAGTCTAAATAAACTTTACAAATTCTGTTGTAGATGGCACCACCTGCTTTTAATTTCAATGTGTTCATGAAGAAAGAGAAACTTGCTGCGAATGGTAGCAACTTCACCAACTGGGCTATGAATTTGAGGATTCTTCTCACTGGTGCACAAAAGCAATATGTGCTAGAGACGCCGCTAGGCCCCCCATCATCTCCTGATGCCCCTGACGAGGAAAAGAATGTCTATATAACTCGTCAGGAGGACCACAACTTAGTTCATTGCGACATACTATATGGGCTAGAGCCAGAACTTCGAAAGCGTTTCGAAAATGGAAATGCCTTTGATACCATGGGAGAATTGAAAATTATTTTCGATACCCATGCTGCCGTAGAGAGTTATAATGCTTCTGAAAAGTTCTTTAGCTGCATGATGGAAGAGAACAGCTCCGTTAGTGAGCACATACTCAAAATGTCTGGGTACGCCGATAAGCTTGTGTCTTTGGGAATAACAATTCCCATTTACTTAGGCATACATCGTGTTCTCCAATCTCTACCACCTAGCTACAAGAGCTTCGTGATGAACTATAATATGCACGACATGAAGAAGTATCTTCCCGAGCTTCTGTCAATGCTTAAGACTACAAAAGTGGAGATTAGGAAAGAACATCAAGTGTTGATGATCAATAAGACCACCGGTTTCAGGAAGGACAAGAAAGGCAAGCAGAAGGGAAAGAAGGGCGGCAAATCTGTTGCCGCACCTGAAAAGAAACCCAGAGCTGGCCCTAAGTCTGATACCGAGTGCTACTATTGCAAGGGGACTGGCCATTGGAAGCGCAACTGCCCCAAGTATTTGGTGGACAAGAAGGATGGCAAGGCAAACAAAGGTATATGTGATATACATGTTATTGATGTGTACTTGATTAGTACTCACAGTAGCACCTGGGTATTTGATACGGGTCGGTTGGTAATATATGTAACTTGATTCAGGGGCTGCAGAACAAGCGACAGCTAGCAAGGGATGAGGTCATGATGCGGGTCGGCAATGGATTGATGTGATCGCCGTCGGGATGCTACCTCTCCATATGCCATCGGGATTAGTTATAAATCTGAATAATTGTTATTTGGTGCCTGCACTGAGCATGAACATTGTATCCGGATCGTGTTTGATGCAAAGTGGTTATTCCTTTAAATCTGAAAACAATGGTTGTTCGATTTATAAGAATGATATCTTTTATGGTCATGCACCTGTGTTGAATGGTTTATTTCTATTGGATCTCGATAGTAGTATTACGCATATTCATAATGTTGATGCTAAAAGGATTAAACTTGATAATGATATATCTGCATATATGTGGCACTGCCGTCTAGGTCATATTGGCGTTAAACGCATGAAGAAACTCCATCTGATGTACTTTTGGAATCACTTGATTTTGAATCATTTGATACATGTGAGCCATGCCTTATGTGCAAGATGACTAGAACGCCGTTTTCCGTTTCAATGGAACAGGCGACAGATTTATTGCAAATCATACATATTGATGTGTGTGGATCAATGAGTGTGTCGGCGCGAGGTGGATATCGTTATTTTGTTACTTTCACGGATGATTTGAATAGATACGGGTATATCTATTTGATGAAACACAAGTCTGAAACCTTTGAAAAGTTCAAGGAATTTCAGAATGAAGTGGAAAATCATCGTAACAGAAAGATCAAATTTCGGCGGTCCGACCGTGGAGGTGAGTATCTAAGTTACGAGTTTAGCACACACATGAAAGAGTGTGGAATAGTTTCACAACTCACGCCTGCCGGAACACCACAACGTAATGGTGTGTCAGAACGTCGTAATCGTACTTTATTGGATATGGTTCGATCTATGATGTCTCTAACTGACTTGCCATTGTCATTTTGGGGTTATGCACTGGAAACCGCTGCATTCACTTTAAATAGGGCACCATCTAAATCCGTTGAAACGACACCGTGTGAATTGTGGTTTGGAAACAAACCTAAGCTGTCATTTCTTAAAGTTTGGGGATGCGATGTTTATGTGAAGAAACTTCAGCCAGATAAACTCGAACCCAAAGCAGAAAAATGCATCTTCATAGGATACTCTAAGGAAACGATTGGGTATACCTTCTATCACAGATCCGAGGGCAAGGTTTTTGTTGCCAAGAATGGATGCTTTCTTGAGAAGGAGTTTCTCACAAAAGGTGTGTGACATGGGTATGCCCAATAGGCACTCGACTACAGCCTACCTGGTGCGGCCCAACGGAAGGTGCACTCGACGACCTGCGCACGTCCATGACGCCCATGACGGTTCAACTGATATGAAGCTGATATGGACATGGACTCCCAAACGCACAAGACAAGGAAACCTCAAGACTAGAGTTTGAATACAACTTATAACCAACTCGTATTGGTACCTGAGACCTAGCATCCCTATATATAAAGGCTAGGAGGGTCGAACGAGAAGGCAACCTCTCAATCGCGACTCCCACAATAGATCTAGACAACACACGTAGCATACACATACGCTAGATCCAATCTACGCGTCTACCGCCATCAGCGACATTGTAATCCTTCGGATCATCATCAATCAAGAGCAGACAAGTAGGAGTAGGATCCTCTACGAGGCCTGAACTTGGGTAAACCTTGCGTCCCTGTGTGCTTGTTTGCTAGCCGATCGAGACTTCCAGCGTTCCCTCCTTCTCCAAAACCCAAGTCCATAACAATGGGCATTGATGATTTAAACCCTCGTTAGTGTGAGTAGTCGGAAGGTAGAACTCGAAGAGGTTATTGAACCTTCTCTTCATGAAATGGCGAGTAGCACAGCACCAGAAATTGTTTCGGAGTTGACTTCACCTAATCAAGAGAGAGCTAATGATATTGATCATGAAACTCCGAAAGAGGACACTACCGAACCTCGCAGGTCAAGTAGGACACGTGCAACTCCTGAACTGTACGGCAATCCTATTATGAATTTCATGATTGATGAAATAGATGATCCTGCGACGTATGAAGAAGCGATGATGAGCCCGGATTCCAACAAATGGCTAGAAGCCATGAAATCCGAGATGGAATCCATGTACGAAAACCAGGTTTGGACCTTGGTGGACTTACCTCACGATCGAAAGGCCGTTGAGAATAAATGGATTTTCAAAAGAAAAATTGATGCTGATGGTAATGTGACCATCTATAAGGCTCGACTTGTCGCAAAGGGGTTTCGACAAATTCAAGGAGTTGACTACGATGAGACATTCTCTCCCATAGCGATGCTTAAGTCAGTTAGGATTATGTTAGCAATTGCTGCATATTTCGATTATGAAATATGGCAGATGGATGTCAAAACTACGTTCCTCAATGGTAATATTGAAGAAGAGTTGTATATGATACAACCTAAGGGTTTTGTCAATCCTAAGGATGCTGATAAGGTATGCAAACTTCAGTGATCCATCTATGGACTGAAGCAAGCATCCCGGAGTTGGAATCTCCACTTTGATGAGGTGATGAAAGAGTTTGGATTTGTCCAAACTTATGGAGAGGCTTGTATTTACAATAAAGTGAGTGGGAGCAATGTGGCATTTCTGATATTATATGTGGATGACATATTATTGATTGGAAATGATATAGATCTTTTAAACAGTGTTAAAAGTTATCTAAACAGCAATTTTTCGATGAAATACCTTGGTGAAGCGTCATATATATTAGGCATTAAAATCTATAGAGATAGATCAAGGCGCCTAATTGGGCTATCGCAGAGTACATACCTTGATAAGATATTAAAGAAGTTTAATATGGACGGAAGTAAGAAGGGGTTCTTACCTATGTTGCAAGGCAAGACATTGAGCAAGACTCAAAGTCTGACTACGGCGGAAGAAAGAGAGATAATGGATAAGATCCCCTATGCCTCGGCCATAGGCTCTATAATGTATGACATGTTATGTACAAGACTGGATGTGGCACATGCTATTAGTTTGACTAGTAGGTACCAATCTGATCCAGGTTCGGAACACTGGATAGTGGTCAAGAATATCCTTAAGTACTTGAGAAGAACTAGGGATATGTTTCTTGTATACGGAGGTGAAGAAGAGCTAGTCGCTAAATGTTATGTCGATGCTAGCTTTGACACTGATCCGGATGACTCTAAGTCTCAATCCAGATACATATTTCTCTTGAACGGAGCAACAGTTAGTTGGAGGAGTTCCAAACAACCTATGGTGGCTAGATCAACGACGGAGGTGGAATATGTTGTTGCTTCAGAAGCGGCACAGGAAGCGGTTTGGATGAAGTGGCTCATAACAGAACTAGGTGTGGTTCCTAGTGCATTGGACCCAATGGTGATCTATTGTGACAACAATGGAGCCATAGCCAATGCCAAGGAACTGAGGTCTCACAAGAATTCCAAGCATATTAAGCGCCGGTTTCACTCCATCTGCGAGCATGTCAAGGATGGAGATATAAAGATTTGTAAAGTACACATGGACCTAAATGTAGCAGATCCGTTGACTAAAGTTCTCCCTAGGGCAAAACATGATCAACACCAGAACTCCATGGGTGTAAGATTTATCACTATGTGAACTAGATTATTGTCTCTAGTGCAAGTGGGAGACTGAAGGAAATATGCCCTAAGAGGCAATAATAAAGTTGTTATTATGTATTCCTCGTATATGATAGATGTTTATTTTGCATGCTATAATTGTATTGATCGGAAAAATCAATACATGTGTGTTTAATAAACAAAAAGGGTTCCTAGTTATGCCTCTCTTATAGACTAGCTTGTTGATTAACAAGATGATCAAGGTTTTCTGATCATGGACATTAGATGTTGTTAATAACAAGGTCACATCATTTGTGAAATGATGTGATGAACATTCATCCGAAGTATAGCATTACGATCAAGTCATTATGTTTATATTGCTATAACATCATACAAAGTAATCTTTATCCTTAGACCATGAGATCATATTAATTGCTAACACCAGAAGAGTATCTTGATAACATCAAACGTCACACCGTAATAGGGTGACTATAAATATGGGTTCAGTGCTACAAAGGTGTTATGTTGAGGCTCATGGATCAAGAGTGGAATTTGTCAATCCCGATGATGGATAGATATACTCTGGGCCCTCTCGTTGATATCACATTAAGATAGCTTGCAAGCAAGTGATGTGATCACTAGAATGTTATATCACGGGAACGAGAAAAGAGTACATGTCGGTAACGAGATCAAACTAGGTATGGAGATACCGATGATCGAATCTCGGACATGTAATATATCGCGAGACAAAGGGATTTAGTTACTAGCGTTAAAGGTTCTCACTATCACAGAAGTCATCGTTGAATGTGCAGGAGTCAGTATGGATCTCCACGTCCCGCTTTTGATTATTGATCTGAGAGGAGTCTCAATCATGTCTGCATTATTCGCGAACTATAGGGTGACACACTTAAGGGTTACCGGACACCATTTTGGATCACATATGTTTCAGACGAAAGGATTGCAAAGCGCAGGAATTGTTTCGATAGAAACCGGAATTGTTTCGGGTGAAATTGCAGAAAGTGGTTCTGCATATGATATTGAAATGTTGCAAGGGGTTCTGTGTGAATGTTTGTTAATTAAAGTAATTAACAAAATTCTGAATAAATTTAATAAAAGAGTTTTATTAAATGAGAGAGCATTAAACTTAGAGAATTTTAATGCATTTAAAGTGGAGACTTTAAAAGAGAATGTGAAGTGGCATTTTAATGTGGAGGAGTTACCACCACATGAATGGGGGAGGTGAGGGGCCACCCCCCATGGAGCACCGGCCATGGGGAGGGGTACCCCCTCCTCCTATAAAAGGCTCCCCTCTTCCTCCTTCTTCCTCACACCTCCTCGTGAAGGATCTCTCTCCCCCTCTAGAATTATTCCCCCATGATCTCGGATTAGCGAGATACATGTTCCCGGTGGCATTTTGTCTGGAAGGAGTTGCTGCTTCCGCTGCATCGCTGGAGCGAGGAGGTGGAGGTTGTCCGGTGGCTTGAACGTGTGTGAGGACGGATGCGCTGCTGATTTGTGGAGCTCAGACTTCCACACAATCTTGAGATCGGCAAGTGTACAACTACATCAACCACGAGTTCCTACTCATTAACAAAACTCGTTGTCTTCGAGGGTAAGTTAAGTTCTCCATGGATGTATGTCCACCCGTTGCTCTGTATCTAGTAGATAGATCTTGGCGTATAGTTCTCATCATAGGAAATTTTTTTTTTCTATGCTGTGGACCCAACAAAGAACCCCTTCTTACTTCCGTCCATATTAAACTTCTTTAATATCTTATCAAAGTATGTACTTTGCGATAGCCCAATTAGGTGCCTTGATCTATCTCTATAGATTTTAATGCCTAATATATATGAAGCTTCACCAAGGTCCTTCATCGAAAATTTGCTGTTTAGATAACTTTTAACACTGTTTAAAATATCTATATCATTTCCAATCAATAATATGTCATCCACATATAATATTAGAAATTCCACATTGCTCCCACTCACTTTCTTGTAAATACAAGCCTCTCCATAAGTTTGGACAAACCAAACTCTTTGATCACCTCATCAAGCGGAGATTCCAACTACGGGATGCTTGCTTCAGTCCATAGATGGATCGCTGAAGCTTGCATACCTTATCAGCATCCTTAGGATCGACAAAACCCTTAGGTTGTATCATATACAACTCTTCTTCAAAATTACCATTGAGGAACGCAGTTTTGACATCCATCTGCCATATTTCATAATCGAAATATGCAGCAATTGCTAACATAATCCTAACCGACTTTAGCGTCGCTACGGGAGAGAATGTCTCATCATAGTCAACTCCTTGAATTTGTCGAAATCCTTTTGTGACAAGTCGAGCTTTATAGATGGTCACATTACCATCA
The DNA here is from genome assembly GCA_916181665.1 of Avena sativa. NCBI lineage: Eukaryota > Viridiplantae > Streptophyta > Magnoliopsida > Poales > Poaceae > Avena > Avena sativa. The sequence continues at coordinate 600,926,886 of OV702289.1, forward strand.
GCACCAGTTTTTCTTTTGAAAATCCATTTATTCTCAATGGCCTTTCGATCGTGAGGTAAGTCCACCAAGGTCCAAACCTGGTTTTTCTACATGGATTCCATCTCAGATTTCATGGCTTCTAGCCATTTGTTGGAATCCGGGCTCATCATCGCTTCTTCATACGTCGCAGGGTCATCTATTTCATCAATCATGAAATTTATAACAGGATTTCCGTACAGTTCAGGAGCTGGACGTGTCCTGCTTGACCTGCGAGGTTCGGTAGTGTCCTCTTTCGGAGTTTCATGATTATCATCATTAGCTCTCTCTTCATCAGGTGAAGTCAACTCCGAAACAATTTTCGGTGCTGCGCCACTCGCCATTTCATGACGAGAAGGTTCAATAATCTCTTCGAGTTCTACCTTCCGACTACTCACACCTTTCGCGAGAAACTCCTTCTCAAGAAAGGATCCATTCTTGGCAACAAAAATCTTGCCCTCGGATCTGTGATAGAAGGTATACCCAATCGTTTCTTTAGGGTATCCTATGAAGACGCATTTTTCCGCTTTGGGTTCTAGTTTATCTGGCTGAAGTTTCTTCAAATAAACATCGCATCCCCAAACTTTAAGAAATAACAACTTAGGTTTGTTTCCAAACCATAATTCATACGGTATCGTTTCAACGGATTTAGATGGTGTCCGATTTAAAGTGAATGCAGCGGTTTCCAGTGCATAACCCCAAAATGACAGTGGCAAGTCAATTAGAGACATCATAGATCGAATCATATCTAATAAAGTACGATTACGACGTTCTGACACACCATTACGTTGTGGTGTTCCAGTAGGCGTGAGTTGTGAAACTATTCCACGGTCTTTCATGTGTGTGCTAAACTCGTAACTAAGATACTCTCATCCACGGTCTAACCGCAGAAATTTGATCTTTTTGTTATGATGATTTTCCACTTTGTTCTGAAATTCTTTGAACTTTTCAAATATTTTAGACTTATGTTTCATCAAATAGATATACCCGTATCTACTCAAATCATCTCTGAAAGTAACAAAATAACGATATCGACCTCGTGCCGACACACTCATTGGTCCACATACATTAGTATTTATGATTTCCAATAAATCTGTCGCCCGTTCCATGGAACCAGAAAACGGCATTCTAGTCATATTGCCCATAAGGCATGGCTCACATGTATCAAATGATTCAAAATCAAGTGATTTGAAAAGTCTATCAGAATGGAGTTTCTTCATGCGTTTAATGCCAATATGACCTAGACGGCAGTGCCACATATATGCAGATATATCATTATCAAGTTTAATCCTTTTAGCATCAACATTATGAATATGCGTAATACTACTATCGAGATCCAACAGAAATAAACCATTCATCATAGGTGCATGACCATAAAAGATATCATTCATATAAATCGAACAACCATTGTTTTCAGATTTAAAGGAATAACCACTTCGCATCAAACACGATCCGGATACAATGTTCATGCTCAGTGCATGCACCAAATAACAATTATTTAGATTTATCACTAATCCCGACGGCATATGGAGAGGCAGCGTTCCGACAACGATCACATCAACTCTTGATCCATTGCCGACCCGCATCGTGACCTCATCCCTTGCTAGCTGTCGCTTGTTACGCAGCCCCTAAATCGAGTTACATATATTAGCAACCGATCCCGTATCAAATACCCAGGTGCTACTGCGAGTACTAGTCAAGTACACATCAATAACATGTATATCACATATACGTTTGTTTGCCTTGCTGGCCTTCTTGTCCGCCAAATACTTGGGGCAGTTGCGCTTTCGATGGCCAGTCCCCTTGTAATAGTAGCACTCGGTATCATACTTAGGGCCAGCTCGGGATTTCTTTTCAGGTGCGGCAACCCTTCTTTCCCTTATGTTTGCCTTTCTTGTCTTTCTTGAAACCAGTGGTCTTATTGATTATCAACACTTGATGTTCTTTCCTAATCTCCACTTCTGCAGTTTTAAGCATTGACAGAAGCTCGGAAAGAGACTTCGTCATGCCCTGCATGTTATAGTTCATCACAAAGCTCATGTAGCTAGGTGGCAGAGATTGGAGAACACGATGTATGCCTAGGTCAATGGGAATCGTTATTCCCAAGGACACAAGCTTATCGGCGTACCCAGAAATTTTGAGTACGTGCTCACTAACGGAGCTGTTCTCCTCCATCATGCAGCTAAAGAATTTTTCAGAAGCATTATAACTCTCTACGGAAGCATGGGTATCGAAAATCATTTTCAATTCTCCCATGGTATCAAAAGCATTGCCATATTCGAAACGCTTTCGAAGTTCCGGCTGTAGCCCATACAGTATGCCGCAATAAACTAAGTTGTGGTCCTCCTGACGAGTTATATAGACATTCTTTTCCTCGTCAGAGGCATCGGGAGCTGGTGGGGGGCCTAGCGGAGCTTCTAGCACATATTGCTTTTGTGCATCAGTGAGGAGAATCCTCAAATTCATAGCCCAGTTGCTGAAGTTGCTACCATTCGCAGCAAGTTTCTCTTTCTCCATGAACACATTGAAATTAAAAGTAGGTGGTGCCATCTACAACAGAATTTGTAAAGTTTATTTAGACTAAGTTTATGATAGATTGAGTTCAACTAATCCAAATTACTAATGAACTCCCACTCAAAAACGACATCCCTCGTGTCCTTTTGGTGATTACATGAACCAAATCCACTACACCAAGTCACGTGAGTCGGTGTAGCTTCAAAGGCGAGCATATATATGGGCATCATATCAATTATATGACTCATACTTAACCTTTCGGTCCGTGTTCCGAGGCCATATCTGTACATGCTAGGCTCACCAAGTAAGAACCTTAGTACTCGCGTATGTAAAATTGTCTTACATCCATTGTATGAAAGCGTAGAGTCGAGTACACTCGATCATCATGTGATGTCTCGAAACACGACCCATAGAACAGTGCATACTTAAGGAAGAACACATTTTATCTTGATATTTAAATAAGGGATCATCTTACAATGCTAGTAAAAGCACCAAACTAGCAATAAAGATGCGAACATCAAATGTGTAAAGTGAGATTATATGGTCCATGCATTTGATCACCATCATATGCATCGTGGTATGATCTCTATCATTCCTTTGTGTGTAAGGCCAAACACTATGGAACTTACACGTTAAGTGTGTTGTAAGAGTATCTACCATACATCAACTTACAACATTACCATATCATGGCACTAGCCCAGCAATAATCTAAACTAGATGCCTCTAATTTATCCATTGCAAGTTTTACGTGGCTTAGGGCATTCGAAGATAGAACCGGTCTTACCTACGAACATGGAACCACAACGATGATAACCAAGTTATTAGCAACTCGTTTTAAATCAGATATTGACTATAGTAGGAGAGACAGACACCCGCCAGCCACTTATGCAAAACTAGTTGCATGTCAGTCGTGGAACCAGTCTCATGTGCGATGACATGTAAGGTTGGTCCACGCTGCTTCATCCCACTATGCCACCAATATCCAAAATACATGAAAGAAGCAATAACATGATCATCATCGCCCACATATAAAACATATGTGTACTATCCGTGCAAAGCACCTACGCATTGATCAGACTCTGATACCACTGTTGGGTTCGCAGAATAGAAAACAAAAAATTTCCTACGATGAGAACTATACGCCAAGATCTATCTACTAGATACAAGCAACAGGAGGATATACATCAATAGAGAACTTACCATCGAAGACAACAAAGCTTTGTTAACGAGTTGGAACTCGTGGATGATGTAGTCGTACGCTTGCCGATCTCAAGATCGTGTGGAAGTCCTAGCGCCGCAAATCAGCAGCACATCCGTCCTCGCACACACGTTCATGCCACCGAACAACATCCACCTCCTCGCTCCAGCGAATCAGCGGAAGCAGCAACTCCTTCTAGACGCAATGCCACCGGGAACATATATCTCGCTAATCCGAGACCATGGGGAAATATATCTAGAGAGGGAGAGAGATCCTTCACGAGGAGGTGTGCTTTGTGAGGGAGGAGAGGGGGGCCTTTTATAGGAGAGGGGGCTCCTCCCCTCCCATGGCCGGTGCCCATGGGGGGGTGTCCCACCTGTTCCTCATTCATGTGGTGGAAGCTCCACTCACATCAATTTAGCCTCCACCCAAAGTTCCACTCACATGCATTAAATTTGGTGGAAATTTAATGCAACTCTCATTTAATAAAACTCTTTTATTTAATTTATTCAGAATTTTGTTAATTACTTTAATTAATAAACATTCATATAAAACCCCTTGTAACATTTCAATATCACATGCAGAACCAGTTTCTGCAATTTCACCCGAAACAATTCCTTCGGCTGAAACATATGTGCTCCAAAATGGTGTTTGGCAATCCTTAAGTGTGTCACCCTACGGTTCACGAATAATGCAGACATGATTGAGACTCCTCTCCAATCAATAGTCAGAAGCGGGACCTGGAGATCCATACTGACCCCTGCACATTCAACGATGACTTCTGTGATCGTGAGAACCTTTAACGCTAGTAATTTATTCCCTTTGTCTCATGATATATTACATGTCCGAGATTCGATCATCGGTATCCTAATACCTAGTTTGATCTCGTTACCGACATGCACTCTTTTCTCGTTTCCGTGATATAACATTCTAGTGATCACATCACTTGCTTGCAAGCTATCTTAATGTGATATCACCGAGAGGGTCCAGAGTATATCTATCCGTCATCGGGATTGACAAATTCCACTCTTGATCCATGAGCCTCAACATAACATCTTCGGAGTATCTGATCCCACCTTTATAGTCATTCTTTTACGGTGTGGCGTTTGATGTTATCAAGTTACTCTTCTGATGTCAGCAATTAACATGATCTCATGGTCTAAGAATAAAGATTACTTCGTATGATGTTATAGCAATATAAGTATAATGACTTTAATCGTAATGCTATACTTCGGATGAATGTTCATCACATCATTTCACAAATATTGTGACCTCGTTATTAACAACATCCAATATCCATGATCAGAAAACTTTGATCATCTTGTTAATCAATGAGCTAGTCTATAAGAGAGGCACAACTAGGAACCTTTTATTTGTTTATTAAACACACATGTATTGACGTTTCCTATCAATACAATTATAGCATGCAAAATAAATATCTATCATATACAAGGAATACATAATATCGACTTTATTATTGCCTCTCAGGACATATTTCCTTCAGAGATGACCACTTTACATCGACGCATGCATTATTATATCGATGACAGATGAAGGATAAGGTTGCTAACCTTGATCAAGACGGAAAGAAAGAGGAGAAAGACTTAAGTGTGGCTCGGACATCTCATATCATTTTTATTTTGTGTGAAATCAAGCGTATCATTGTCTCAGACATTTCATCGAACACCTAATATGCATAGAAAAAACTAGCACACCACACCTCACTTCTTCAATCAAAAGAAAAAAACAGAGGGAGGGCGCTGGCTGGGACAACATATTTATAGACGGGTTATTCGTCCCGGTTCGTAATATGAACTGAGACTAAAGTTGGGCGGCAGGACACGTGTCTGAAGCCGGACCTTTAGACCCGGTTACGAATCGGGACGAATAGCCCCTTAAAAACCAGGAGGTATGCCCCTGACTCCCGTACGTCGCTCGGGCCCCTTGAACCGAGACAAATGCTTGTATTAGTCCCGGTTTAAGAAGGAACCACTAATGCTCTCGTCCGATGCGAACTAAACCTAGTTTTCCTACAAGTGACTGCGCGCGTATAGCAGGCGATGGGCTGACTAAATTAGCCATGGAAGGATGACGATCGAGGTCGATCAGGAATTCAGGATAAGTGGCATGCGCGACTGGATCCTACTATGCGTTTTGTATTGCGTCAAGAGCGACTTCGTGGCGTCTGATCCGACGAGTACGTATTTACCTACTCCGCAGGGAAACGGGAGAGACGCAAACTATATGCCAGCGATCTGGTCGCTAGACCTTGCTACTCCACTGCCGTCTGCCGGTGGTCAAATCTACTCTGTCAATGTGCTCTCCTTCTCTTTCGTTAGAAAAGGGGATCACTACATGCCTGTGTGTACTACGAATTTGTTGTAAGGAAGAGAAAGAAGTGCAAGTTCAATAAATACCACCATTACTTTGACATCTGATCACCATATATGGCGAAGTCTTAAAAAAAAGACCACACCATATGGCTAGGGCTTTTTTTTTTGCGGGGCATATGGCTAGGGCTTTGGCATACTAGTACTTACTCCCTCCGTTTTAAAATGTAAGATGTTTTAGCTTTGTGAATGGAGTGTATCTAGACCTCTTTTAGTGTGTAGGTTCACTTTAAATTTAAATTACCTATACATTAAAGAAAATCTAGATACACTTTTTCACAAAGCTAAAACATCTTATATAAACGGAGGGAGTACTTTATATCGAACAATACATTAAGCGGCTTTGCGAGGGTATCATGATGCTGCGTGTGCAAATTACGTGCGACTAGGACAGGAAGTCGACTAGGCCAGTCAATTTACTGTGACGATGTTTCGTGGCAACATCGATAGTCAATTCGTAGTTTTCAGCACCGGCCATGCGTATGCAAATATACTGTTAAAAAATTACACCGTGTCCAGTGGGCATGACAGCGCAGGCACACCTACTTACCGGTGCTCGCTTCTGTCCACGAAAGAGCGCAACTTCCAACAGTTTGAAAAGTTAAACTTATAAAAAATAAACCAATATTAAAAAAAGTGAAATAGCTATATTAGTTTAATGGCACAAAAATTTGTATTTAGTATTATCCATATTATTGTTCTCAGATTTGTCTAGATATAAATATATTTAATCATGTTTTACTACTAGATACGATCGAATCTAGACAAATCAAAGAACGTTAATTTGAATCTAGCCAAATCAAAGAACCTAGTAAATAAAAGCGATTCGAAAAAAAAAACAGAAGCGAACTTAAAAGGTTTGACTTGTCAAGAAAAGCTGGAAGTATTTTCTAGACGCATGGAGCACGTGGATATGGTGGATCTGGTAGTTTAAACCGACAGTTCAATACTCATCGAAACAAACAGGCCACCAATGCTACGCGTCACACTCCGGTCGCAGCGATCAAGTTGGCGACCCCGGAGTGTCCGTACGACTCTACGGGCACCCCCGTTCCATAGGTCGTCGCATGGAATCTTCGCCGCGAGAAGGACACACTGAGCAAAGGGCCTACCACACACTAAAACCAGTGTGCCGGCAGGACACTGTTAGGAGCAGGGGCAACCCGCGATGCCTGTGCAGCAGCAGCAGTGTAAGTCTTTGTACACAAAAGTATAATAGGATACAGTCAGCTGGCTATAAAAGATAAAATAGTATATTTTAGGTGAGGTGGAGAAGAGAGAAGAGGAGAGAAGATAAGTCGGCTATAAGAGCAAGTACAATAAGGTCCAGTCAGCAGACTATGCTTAGTTGGATGAGAGAGAAGATGAGTGAGTGCTTAGTTAAGAGCCAGCTGCAGCACGTGCTCCTAGGCACTATGTGAGAATGAAAAGTGGGTCATACATTAATAAAGTACTATATTTTAATTTCTAACTATTGTACACATTGGCTATTAGATTGATTCTAGATGACATGGACATGTCTTATAGCCAACAACTGGCTCCATTATTGCCCTTGCTCTAAGTTAAGAGCCGGCTCTAGCACATGCTCCTAAACATTTTATGAGAGTGACAAGTAGGCTACATATTGATTAAGTAGTACACTTTTGTAGCCAATTATTATACATTAAACATTTTATGAGAGTGACAAGTAGGCTACATATTGATTAAGTAGTACACTTTTGTAGCCAATTATTATACATATTGACTATATAGCTGACTACATGTCACATATTGACTATATAGCTGACTACATGTCACTTGCCAACAACAGGCTATATTATTGAACTTGCTCTTGTACGCTCGATCGGATCGGTGCACGGATCAGTGAAGCGCATGTGCTACCAAAGTCGTCTTCGAGATCCACTGAACCATCCCGGCCTTTCGAGGCGAGCGTGACATCCGAACAACAAAACAAAATGCTTCTCAAGCGCAAGGCACCCCCCTGTTGCCTCTTGGCGAAGTTAGCTACACCGTATGTCGCCACCAATTCTAAATAAATTACGGCCCGTTGAAAGAGCAATCCAGAAAAGTCGAAGACATTATTTCATCATCATCACAGGTGAAGATTGCACATGTAACACACAAGGCAGAGCTGACGCAGGCCAGTCGCTACCAAACATCAACCCGACACGAAAAGGATGGCATAATTTTTGCAGCTTGCTATATTCACACATGATTCTTTCATACATGTAGAGGACAATACTCTACTAGTACTACTCACATATCTGGACTCGTTCGATGGAACCTACTTATACTCTCGAGTGAGTAGCTTAGAACTGAACAAAACACAAATTGGACGACACCCTAATCTCCAAAATACCAAAACGAAAAATGTTTACAATGGATAAGCAACAGGGTCTCTGGATCACGCGGCCGATGGCGCGGTGATGTACTTCGCAGTGCCGGCCTCTACCAGCGTCGCGCGGATCGGCAGCTTCTTCGCGGCAGCTTCGAGCTCGTCGGCGTCGATAAGCAGGCCCTTGAAGTCGAGGCTCTCGTCGTTGTAGATCTCCCACCAGTTCCTGACGAGTATCTTGATGTCCTCCCTGTCCATGTTGGCCTCCTTGCCCGTGAACCTCCACGGCTTCGACCCCTGCAACCATATGGACCATCCATCAGTTAGCACGAAAAACCGAACGAAAATTTGACCACCTTGAGATGATAGATGGCGAGCCACGTACCGCAGCGCAGTAGTGCACCACCTTGACCTTCTCGAGCTGGACATTCTCCGGGTGCCTCCAGAGCATCGCTAGCACAAGGTTGTACACCAGGGGGATCGGCTTGTATTGCTCTCTGAAGAACATGTTCAGGAAATCCTGCAGAGATAAAAGGGAACAAGCACAATGAGCACTTTACACATCATTATTGCCAAATCTATGCCCGCACGAACGGGTCGTAGTCCACTTACCTGCTCTGCGAATGGAGTGGTGGGTGACACGCGGAGGGTGTCGAGGAGTGCCTTGGCGGTGGCCATGCTAGGCTCATGCACGAACATGCCGGCGTTGAAGTAGAGGGCCGGCGGCGCGCCCATCTCGGCGGCCGGCCACGTCACCTTGTCAGGGCACTGCTGGCAGTAGCCGATCTGGTACTGCGGGGTGTGGCTCCACGTTTTCTCGCAGAAGCAGTCCATGACTGCGTAGAAGTGTCCCTTGGGCAGATCGAAAAGCTCGTCGATGTTGTCGAACACCTGGATGTCTGCGTCCAGGTACACCATCCTCTCGTACTCCACAAACTGTGCACCAACCAAATCAAGACCAAATTAGCACACAACTTCCATAGTAACATAAAGCGTGCAGGTTAGCAAGAACAGTTGGCGTAGCAAGACTTATTACCTCCCAGATGCGGAGCTTAGAGTAGTTGATGACATAGTAGGCCATGGCGAACTGCGTCTGGTTCTCGGGCGGGTAAACTGGGACAATCTCGCGGACGATGCAGCCCTGGGAGATGAGGATGCGTCGGTGGGACTCCGGCACGTCAGGCAGCACGGCCACCACAAGCGGGTAGGCCGAGCCCACCTTGCGCAGGCCCTTGGCCAGCCCAACCACGCCCATCCAGTAGTCACCGTCGCCCGCCAGGAACGTCACGAACGCCTTGGTCGCGGGCTTCGCCGCCGCCACGGCGGTCACCTTGCAGGCCAGCTCGGGAGCCATCTCGTCACGGGTCCTTGGTTGAGTGTTTTCTTGTCTGGGATTAGGAGGCTCGGTGAGAGTTGTGGCTTAATCGGTGGAATGCTTGGGATTTTGGATGGGTTTCACCGTGGGGGTGGCGAGGCTATAAATAAGGAAAAGGAGGACGGAATGGTCGCCGGGAAAATGGCGGGCACCTCCCCGCACCGTCGGCTACCGGGCATGGTCTGTGCGATCTGCGGCGTACACGTGAAGAAAATAGCGGATCGGACGGCCAAAGCGCCTTGGACGGAACCTTCTCGCGGGGGCAGTTTCGGGAGCGCCAGTAAAGAAGGCGCCAGAAGCGGGGAGAATGCGAGTTTTGCTGACGACGATCCTTCTCTCCCCTCTCTATGCCTTGGTGGGGCCTGCTTTCATTACCATGGTTTATTGAAAAAATTGCCTAGCTAATTCAGGAATGAGGGAGGTAATTAGCGCTCTGATTGTGATTACTTGCGTGCATGCCTTTGTTTGTACTAGAATATTCTCTCCGGATTCGTCGTTGCGAATGAATCGAGAATCACGTGAGAGGAAAAGGCAAATATTGAAGGCCATTGATGATCCATTTTAACTAAGCTTCCTTTCTTAGTGGGTGGGATCAAGTTTTTTCCTTGTCGTCTGATCGAGGGCCATTTAATTTACTGGGACGTCTCACCTTCGATCGAAATGACATGTGAACCAGAACCTCAAACATGAAACAGATACGCTCGGCGTCACGATGATGTAGCGAGTCTGATAGCACACTGTAGTCCTACAGTGGAACAGTGCAGGTCCCTTCGCTCAGACAAAATGGCGGGAACAGTGGGGGTACGTATCTTGGGAAAATGCAACGTACCACCGCTCTTCGTGAGGAAACCTATATAAGGTGATGAAGGGTGTAACACGTGGGTGCGGCAAATAGATACTCTGTAATTTTCCAGTCCTTTTCTGAAATTGACACTGTGCCCTACTGCACAGTGGTGCCATGGATGTGTGTGCACATACCGAGCCGTGAGTCACCACAATCCACACCGCAAAGTTTGTCACGAGGCTCCTGTGATCTCGATGACGTCTCTTGGAGCCACACTGGCAGCTCGAGAACGTTGTGATCAGCGGCGAGAGTCCAGGAGGATTCCCGAACCTTGTGCCGTATTCCTGCAGTCTGCAGAACGCTGGAATCGTAGGTAGGAGAACTTTGAGCCAAAAAGATCGAGCATGCACTGAGCTGACGTAGAGTGGGTCCAGGAGTACTGTCCTCTACAACATTGACATGTGGGACATACCCTCAGAGAGAGAGAGCGCGCGCGCGCTATGCAATGCACGTGTCAGAATGCGTCACCACCAGGCCGAGAACAACCGTTTTTTTGGTAGAACGTCCAAGACAACTCCACATCTGGTATTCGAGATTACACCATTTTCACGTATGTTTTAGTCCGGTATCCTTTCTTGTGTCAAGTTTTTCTGTTTTGTCTGTTAAATTATCTTACACTCAAGTTACCTTCAAAAAATACTACTTCCCCGGTTCGTATTAATGTTCTCAATTTTTTTAATTCGTATGTATCTAATTAAGTATTTAGCTTAGATACATTTGTATACAGATAAAGTTGCATCATTAATATGGACAGGAGGGAGTATACTCAAGTACGATGAGGCACACACGATTTCGACAATGTTTTGTGGTGAATACATTCTTACAAAAGCCGACACCCAACCTAGCTCAACTAGTTGGGGGTGGATGTACAAACCCTACACCTGAGTTTAAATTTTCACGGAAACGAATTAAGGTTTCTATTTATACTTGATGACCAGACTCTCCTGGTACTCATGCAATTTATCTTGAGGACCAGACTTGGTGCTTAACCAAGTTTAAAAATCCTGGTACTCATGCTTAATGGTTGTGTGCATCCCTAGTTGGTGTAGAGGCCGGGGAAGTGAAATTCTCCCTCTATTTTTGGATACCCTCCATTTTAAGGGAGCTTGTTTTAGTCACCCGATGGTCGGAGGCGGTCTCAGAGGTGATCTCGGAGGCGGCGACGCTGATGTATCTCCTGGTAATCTCTCACCGGCTAAGGGCAAGTTTTGGGTGCTCTCTCCGGGAGATAGCGATGATGAGGAAGAGGCGGTGACATGGGTATACCCTACAAGTATTCGAGTTTGGTATATACGGTCCAGATACAGCAGAAGCCCACGACGTTGCCAAGGCCCAGTGGAGAATTCGAGTGGCCCATGGACTCTCGATTACTTGCGAGACAAGAAGAAGCTTAAGATAGAAAGTTCAAAGAAAAACCCTAATCTATAACCGACTCGACCTGCTACCTGAGACCTAGACTATCTATATAAAGGTTAGGAGGAGGCGGCGAGGAGGACAATCACCACCCTAGTTTCCACAACTCTCGCCGGATTGCATCTGCGCGCCCCTGTAATCTTCGATTTCTTCGTTAATTCCAAGAGCAGACAAGCAGGAGTAGGAACCTCTACGAGGCCTGAACCTGGGTAAAACTTGCGTCCATGTGTGCTTGTTTGCTAGCCGACTGATGCCTCTAGCGCTCCCTCCTTCTCCAAAACCTAAGTATATAACAATGGGCATTGACGAGTTAAACCCTCGTCAATTGGCGCCATCCGTGGCGAATGGGAGTGCTGATGTCGCGGCTTCTTCGGCCCCATCAACCGCGATCTACAACTCTGCAATAGCGGAGATTCGCCAGCTCTTCGGCGCGTTCTACTTCACCGTCCACACGTCGGCCACCTACCCGGCTTTCGAGTCCATGGGCGATGGAATCAGTCTGGTGATTGGGAGCTTCCGCTTCCAGGTTGGTCAGATGGGCACACTTCACATGCCTGACCAACCGACGGCACCCGCGATTGCTCCAACATCGTGGTTCCCGCCACCAATCGGCACCCTCAGCGAGCTCAACGCCTCGGCAACAGCTGGGACCACGGACAGTGACAGCAGTCGCAGATCTAATCTAGGTGGCCTGGGCACTGAAAACGGAGCCTACGACTCTGGATCTGAAAGTTGCGGGAGCAACAACTTCCCCAACCACTTCATGTGCGCAGTCATCAACGCATGCGACACTACCGCCAATCGCGAAAACATTGGCACCGGATCTGGCACCGAACCGCCCAACGGCACCGGACCACCCAACGACAGTACGCCCAACGGTGGCAACGGCGTGCCCGTCAACAATGGAGCGGGAGGAAAACCGCCGACCATAGTGAACGAACACACTGGAGAGCGTGTAGTGATCAAGCTCAATGACAACGAGTGGGCCTGCTATCGAGAAGCTCTGCGAGGCCATCCTCTGCCCCTCAACTCCCCGCAAGACATGCTAACGGGCTACCATTGGCTACTGAAGGAGGAATACATACGCCAGCTACATGCAATCGTGCAACTCGAGGCGCGTAAAAAGGCGGCGGACGAGTCAAGCCTTCGGCGAGCCGGGCTCTCCTCTCACGGAGGATCCTCCTCCAAAGGCAACAAGTACCTGGCCAACAAGAGAAGATCTCGACTGGCCCACCTCACCGAGGAGGAGCGCGTAGAAGCCACGAAAGTCCTCGACTTCAGCTCCATGATGGTGGATACGCGGGCAACATGCTCCCGAAGATGCCGCAAGCCGCGGTAACGGTGGCCACCATGTACCTCCTCAATAACCAGCCGCCAGCTGGAGATCCACGAGCTGCCATGCACCGATCTACGATCGCGGGCTTGGGGCTAGTCGAGGCCGCCCTCGACAAAGAGCCCGCACCAGAGCCAAAGAAAAGCAAGGCTATGGCAAACGCTACTCCTCGCCCTCGTCCAGCAACGATAGCCACGATCTGTCTCGGCATCGCAGCTCATGGTGGCATGATCGCTACTACGATGCGCGCGATGACCTCAGGCAGCGCAAAGTCGACAAGATGCGGGCAAGACGCGCTTGTTCGACTGACTCAGAAGAAGACGAGACTGAGCTCTGTGGCGCTAGATGCTTCAGCAGGGCCATCAGGCAGAAGCGAATGCCTAAAGGGTTCAAACTCCCGCCGGAGAATCCGAAATTTGACGGTCTACAGGACCCGAAAATCTGGTTGGAGGACCACATCTCCTCCGTCAGACTACATGGCGGGAGTCGAAGCACGGCCATGCAATGCCTGCAGCTACAGCTGCAGGGAACCGCTCGTGCATGGCTCAACAACCTCCCGCGCGGATCCATTCGCAGCTGGGAAGAGCTGGTCTACAGCTTCGTGCGCAATTTCAAGGGCACTTACAAAAGGCCCGCATCAACCGAAGAGCTGAGAAGCTGCCAGCAAAGATCGGGCGAATCGCTACGCTCATACATCCAGAGGTGATCCATCATCAAGAACTCCGCAAAAAACATCTCGGAGGACCGCGCAATCGACGCATTCAACGGCGGCGTTCGCTGTATAGAGCTCAGGGAGGAGCTAGGCCGCTCGAATCCCAAAACGATCGACCACCTGATGGAAATCGCGAATCGGTGGGCTGACGGAGAAGACTCGGTGAAGAACCGCACCTACTCCGATGACAACGACGACCTCGGGCGCAGACGCGACCGCCGAGGCAAATGTCGGATGCGCGTCTATGATGATCGCGACAAGGTCAATATAGTCGCAGCCGGCTACGCCGACAAACGCGACGACAACCGCAACATCGGATACCGCAGTGGTGGATACCGCGACAGTGGAAAAACCACGCAGGTGTGGCAACACCGCACTCGCGAAGAGGCACCCGCAATATCTATCGAGGACAAACTGTCCGGGACATGCAACATGCACTTCTACATCGACAAGCACGATGGCAAGATGAAATCCAGCCACCTTCTCAAGGACTGCCGCGAGTTCCTCAAACTTCACGAGGGCCTGGCCCAGATGAATAGTGACGCGGTCAACAGGGGCTATGGAGCCGCCCCAAGCGCTGTGGCACATGGAGCTCCTCCACCACGGCCCAGACCACCACCACCCGTGGCCGCGCCGGTCCAACATCACGGAGGCGAACCATACCCATGAGCCGTGGGCAACATGGGGATGATCCAAAAAGGGTGTCCCTCAAATCGAGTGCAGAAGGCCATCACTCGCCAAGTTAACTTGGCGATAAACTCTCCACCTTCGAGTACCTCAGTGGAAGCGACTCCTGCATCACCTTCGACAGGCGTGACCACCCGCGCCAAGTTCCTCGTCCAAGCCACTGTTCCCTCATCCTCGAGGCATAGATCGGGGGCTTCGATATGAGTCGCATCTTCATGGATGGCGATAGCGACATTAACCTCATGTTCGCGCGTACCTTGCGTGCAATGAGAATCCCCTTGACTTGCCTAGAAGTCTCGGACACGACGTTCCATGGCATCGTCCTAGGGAAGGGCATATATCCCCTGGGCAAAATCAACCTCGACGTCATCTTCAGCACGCTGCAAAACTTTCGGCGAGAGCGCATCAACTTTGAAGTCGTCGACTAGCCTTCACAATACCACTTCATCCTCGGACGTGTCGTGTTCGCAAGGTTCATGGCAGTGCCACACTACGGCTACCTGCAAATGAAGATGCCAGGACCAAACGGCGTAATCATAATCAATGGCAACTTCGAGAGGTCCGACAGTTGCGACAGGGAAGTCAACAGAATCTCCCAGTCCTTTGGCATGCAGGAGGAACTCGCGAGATTAAAGGAGTCGACAGACAACAGTATGGCTCCCCTGAGCAGGCCAAGTTCACCCGACCTGTCCTTTGACTCATTGGTGCACACGAAGAAAGTACAGGTCCCACCCAACGGACCCGACCAAGATGGCCCTCATCTCCAACAACCTGAGTTCCGCATAGGAACTCGCGCTTGTCAAATTTCTCCGTGAGCACTGGGAGATCTTCGCCTGGTGTCCAGCGGACATGCTAGGAGTTCCCAGGGAATTCGCCGAGCACTCACTCAACGTGAATCCAGACGCAAGGCTAGTCAAGCAGACAATTCGGCGACTGTCTGAACCAAGAGAAAAAGCAGTCGGAATGGAGATCAATAGACTCCTCGACGCAAAATTCATACGCGAGATCAAGGAAAGCACTTGGCTCGCTAACACAGTGCTTGTGCCCAAAAAAGACATGGATATCCTGCGGATGTGCGTGGACTTCACCTCCTTGAATAAGCGCTACCCAAAGGATCACTTCCCGCTGCCGCGAATCGACCAAATCATCGACTCCACCGCGGGATGTGAGCGTCTCTGCTTCCTCGATGCCTACTCAGGCTACAATCAGATTCGAATGAAGGAGGAAGACCAAGAGAAAACGGCATTTACAACGCCCTTTGGTGTGTTTTGCTACAACACGATGCCTTTCGGGCTAAAAAACGCAGGAGCCACCTATCATCGGTGCATGCAGGCTTGCCTGAAGAATCAACTTGGTCGCAACATCCAAGTCTACGTTGACGACATCGTCATCCAAACCAAGGAGGAAGCCACGCTAATCGACGATCTACGCGAGACCTTTGCCAACCTCGACCGCTACCGGATCAAGCTCAATCGGGACAAATGCGCCTTCGGCGTGCCATCTGGGAAGTTACTCGGGTATCTCATCTCCACGAGAGGGATCGAAGCAAACCCAAAGAAAATAAAGGCCATACTAGCCATGGAGAAGCCGAAGAATGTAAGAGGCGTCCAATAGCTGGCTGGGAGAATCGCTGCGCTCAGTCGATTCATCAGTCGCATGGGCGAAAAGGCATTGCCCTTCTACCAACTTCTCTGCAAAGCTGACAAATTCAAATGGACAGACGAGGCGCAAGAAGCATTCGAGGACCTCAAGTGTTTACTATCCACCTCGCCGGTATTGGTGACTCCACGCAAAAAAGAGTCGTTGTTGCTCTACATCTCCGCCACCAACCAGGTGGTCATCATGGTGCTTGTGGTGGAACAAGCCGAAGAAAACAAGGTCCACGGGGTCTAGCGCCCAGTCTACTACCTCAGCGAGGTGCTCACGCCAACAAAACAGCGGTACCCGCACTACCAGAAGCTGGCGTACAACATCTTCATGACAGCCAGGCGACTGTGCCACTACTTCCAGAAGCACTCAATCGTGGTGGTCAATGACGCCCCGCTCGGGCATATCCTCAATAACCCCGATACCACCGGGCGAGTCGCGCCTTGGGGAATCGAACTGTCTCCACGAGACATCACATACGAAAAGCGCGACACGATCAAGTCGCAAGTCCTCCCTGATTTCCTCGTGCACTGGATGGAGAACCAGCTCCCCGACAAGCCAGATATGTCCTACCTCTGGACAATCCACTTCGATGGGTCCAAACGAAAGGACGGAGCTGGAGCAGGTGTCATACTAACATCGCCCCAGGGAGACAAACTAAAATACATTATGCGAATGCAGTTCACTGCCTCCAACAATGAAGCCGAGTACGAGGCTCTAATCCATGGGATGCGGATGGCGAAAGCCTGTGGTGCCAAGAGGCTCATCATCTACGGCGACTCCAAACTGGTGGTCAACCAAACGATGCACGAGTGCGACGCACTGAGCGACAACATGATCGCCTATCGTGACCTCTATGACACACTCGAAGGGGACTTCGACGGTTGTGAGCTACGACACGTGGGTCGTGAAAGCAATGAAGAGGCGGATCTCCTCGCCAATATCGGCTCCACCTGCGCCCCCATACCACCTAGGGTATTTCTCGAGTGCATCTGCGAACGCTCCATCAAGCCAAAGGCTCCAGAGAAGAAAGCAAGCGCGTCAACAGACTCGGGGGCTACGCCACCCAATGAGCCAATGGCACTCGACGACCTAGAGCTTGATATAGGACTCTATGGACCAATGGGCGTCATGATGATCGAGCCATCTTGGACACAACCCTACATCACATATCTACTTAGCAAGAGGCTGCCAGATGATCCGACTGATGCGCGGCACATCGCGCAATGATCCATGGCATTCGCCGTCATCAACGGCGAACTGTACAAGCGCAACATCACAGGAGTGCTCCAACGGTGCGTCTCTAACAAAGACGGAAGGGCCGTCCTCCTCGACATCCACGAAGGCACTTGCGGGCACCATGCTGGCAGTCGCGTCCTCGTCGCCAAAGCTCTACGAGCTGGATTTTACTAGCCCACGGCCATGCGTGACGCCAAGGACATCGTCCAGCGCTGCAACGCTTGCCAGCGATTCAAGTACAAACCTCACGCACCTAGCGTGGAACTCCGGCCAATACCATTTGCTTGGCCCTTCATGCAATGGGGACTCAACATGTTCGGCAAGCTCCGAAAATCCTCACGACGAGGCTACGTCTACCTCTTGGTCGCAGTAATTCACCAAGTGGATCGAGGCCATGCCGGTGACAAATCAATCAGGGGCCAGCGCAGTTAAGTTCTTCGAATCCATTGTATACCACTTTGGAGTGCCACACAGCATCATCACGGACAATGGGACGAACTTTACCTCTAAGGATTTCTAGGAATTCTGCGAAAACCTAGGAATCAACATAATCTACGCCTCGGTGGCTCGCCCGCAGACCAACGGTCAAGTCGAAAAGGTCAACGACCTCATATGCAGCGAAATCAAGAAACGACTCCTTCAGCCACTCGAACAAGCCGCCGGATGCTGGCCAGACGAGCTACAATTCGTACTCTGGAGCTTGCGCACAACTCCAAACAGCGCCACGGGATACACCCCGTTCTTCATGGTGCATGGTGCTGATTCGGTGCTACCCGCAGAAGTACAGTACAAAGCCCCACGGGTGGTCGCTTACAGCGAGCAGGAGTCAACTCTTGCACTCGAAGACTCCATCGACCTCCTTGATGAGGCATGGGAAATCGCAGCGGAGAGATCAACGATCTACCAGCAAAACCTCCGCAACTACCACAGTAGAAGGCTATGCCCAAGATCCTTCATCGAAGGAGACCTGGTCCTGCAACTGAAGCAGCAAGGGCATCACAAACTCGAGTCCCCTTGGGAGGGACCTTATGTGATTACATAAGTAATCCCAGGTGGCGCCTATCGCCTTAAAGATCTCGAGACAGGAGTCACATACTCCAATCCCTGGAACGTCGCGGAGCTGCATCGCTTCTACCCCTAGTCGTTTTTTACATTTACAAATAAGGCTATTCAGCCAGGCTACTTAGCCACACATTGTACCTCGTACTATTCTGCGAATAAATAAAGCTAAGTGCCCCAAACTTTGTGTTTCCCTTATTTTCTTGCAATTTTATCACTCGGGGGCTGCGCCACCCTTTATACTCTTGTTCTACGAACAAATCGTAGTACCCCGAGTAGCTGACACAACACCAATCGAACCCTTCATAAACACCAACCCAGTTGCAATGCACCTGACAGGTTGGCAAGGAGCTGAGATAACACAAGTCAGGCTAACGAAAAGGAGCTGCAGAGTACAAATACACTCGCAAAATATAAAAGCTAGCAAGCTCTTCACATATCAATAAGTACTAATTACATCCAACATAGTCATATGAACTTTACAACACTTGTACAATTATGTGCAGGATACAAGTCATGCTACCGCTGCAATAGGAGAACGTTCGTTTGTTCCTCAAAGATGTCGACAATTTCTTCAGCTGGGCGATCAACCACTTGGTAGTGCCCCGCAGCAACAGCCCGCAACATCTACATCCGCAACCATGTCCCAGGTCATACCCTATGGCGGAGGTGGCGGCCTGGCGGCAACAGCCGCAACATCTACATCCAGCCTATGCAGTCGCACCAGCAACAATGCAGCCTTAGCACCAGCTACTAACTACTGTCGCACGCACTCGCGAACCGCACTCAAATCCTGGAACTTCGCCAGAAGAGCCAACAGGCTTGAAGGGCCAGCGTCCAGCGGAAACATCGTCTGATAGATATGCCTAAGGCACAAATGCGCCTTCTTCAAAAAGTGAAGTACTCGAGAAACACGATCCTGCAAGGTCGCAAGCACGATCGCACGATCGTGGTCCACCCAAAAGTACCCACTCGCCTGTAGTTGCTCCTGGGTCAGATCGTTCATTCGAATGGAAATCCGGTCTTTCTCATCCTGCAGATGACGAGCACTGACAACTACACCAAACAAAAGGGCAAAGTATGAAGACAAGGCATCACCGTGACTGACTAAAAGAAAAGATAAGAGGGCAGAAAGCTAACATTTGAACTGCTCACTCAACTGCGCCACCTCCTCCAAGAGATACTTCTCGCGGGTGGTAGCCTTCTCCGCCTTCGACTTCCATACATCTGCGCTACCATAGAGGATGGGCAACTCACGCTCCAGTTTCTTAATGCGATCACGCAGTCGCAAAAGCAAGGACAACTCCTCCACCTTTGAGCGCGGCTGCGCCCAGGTTTCATCGGTGAGTGGAAAATCACGAGGATCGCTCGAAGGACCACTCGACGTACCCTATCACAAACCAAGCAAGAGCAAATAAGGGACGAGGAATACATTGATAAAAGGCTCAAATGCATTCAGGCACGGCAAAGTCTCAACAGGTATACTCCCACAAAAGCATGGTTTCAACACAAAAATAAACTACAACTATTACAGATTAACTACTAAGGAGTAGTCTGCTTCTTCGACTTCGACTTGGACTTCGGGGGCCTCATTGAATCCATGGTGGTCTTTGACGCCACAGACTTTCTGGTGCCAGCCCCTAATGCCACATCCTTTGCCGCATTCTTCGCTTGTTGTAGCTCTTCCGAGTATTTGGCGACTGTATTGATGAGTTGTGGCCCATACTTACCACAGCCAGTAGCGAAGGGAGCAAACACTACCTGTTGGCCATATGCGCTGACGGGCATCGCCTTGTAGATCGTGGCGGGGTCCACCTCCACGCCATGGGCTTGCACCATCGCGAGTGCCATGGTGGCGCCAATAGACCGCTGGGAGTTCCTGAAGTACATGGGAATACACCCAGCAAGGGATTCCACCAGGTCCTCAAGGTTGTCAATTAGCTCAGCCTTGGGGGTTAGATCCTTGCGTATGCGACTAAGCACACCCTTGGCCTTTGTCAGCGTCCCCTGAAGGGAAGCACTGCGGTCTTCGACTATGATGAAAGCACTATCCAACGCATCGTCACGACGAAGGGCCTGCGCGTCAAAGCTTAGGCCGCTGACATCTACATACAGCAAAGTGTTAGCACAATAACACGATGTCGCAACAAGAAACAACGAAAATTCAGCTGAAAGAATACCTGAGAGGGACTTGGCAATCGAGAAAAGTTGCTCCTCGAACAACTTCTCCCTCTCGGCATTAGAAGCGCGCAAGTCCTCTTCACGTTTTCGCAAGTCTTCTACGCGTTTTTGCGACTCCTCCAGGGCCACGATTGCTTCGTCGCGACTCTTCGCTGCCGTGGCAAGCGCCTTTTTGAGTGAAGCCGCATGACGCAGAAGTTCATTATGCTCAACTACAAAGGAATAGAACGTATCATCAATCGAATCTAGAAACTTCACGAAGACAAAGCCAAAGCCAAAACTAACCTTTAACAACGCGATGGCGATTGTCTAGCCACGCGTGTTGTCGACCCATGTCAAGGACTTGCTCTGCTAGGCGAGCAGCTTCCTTCATGATGAGCGGCATCAGAAGAAAACAAAGTTCAGCAAACAACACCAGGTATATATTCGACTGCCAAAACAACAAAAGGATGCTCACATGGTCCTCTAGAGACTCCGAAGATGACTGTTGCGCAGTCATCCGGGCAACCACCTGGTGTCCCCCAACATGCGGGGAACTCGACGAGTTGTGCCCGGAGTGGGCTGCCAATGGAGGAGAGGAAGATCGTTCGGCCACTTCCTTGGCCTTGGAGTCTGCGACTCCAGATTCCTTCACAAATTGGACGTCGTCAGAAGACGACGACACTGTTTGACTACAAAACACATCTAGCAAAAACTTCAGGGAAAGCAGATCCAAAAAGAAACCAATACAAAGTTGCGAGTGCAGAACTCACTAGTCAAATCTATCAAGGTCGAAGGATTGCTCCAACGACTCCTTCGGTAGTCGCATCTTCTTACGAGAAGAAGGAGCCATGGAACACACAGGAATGGTGGGGATTGGTTCCTCTGCAGTAGCAGAAGGACCTTCCGACGTCATCAGAGAAGTAGCGTCAGAATCCTTGCTACGAGAACGCTTGCGAGTGTCCTGGTCGCTGGACTCGGGGCTCCCTCCTCCTCTTCGATTGGGACGGGCGACTCCGACTCGTCCTCTTCATCCACTTCATGAGGGATAACCCCTTCGGGACGAGGGGGCAAATTGGGAGACACCTTCTAGTCCTGCATTTAGAAGATACAACATTATATATCAAGTACCCGATGGCAATCGACAAAACAACTACTTCGTAGTACAATTCTACCTCAGGAGGAGGGTTAGAGGCGTTGAAAGGAGGCACGACTGGTTCGCCCGGGAGATCCTCCATGGCGGTATATTTGGTCACCAATCGCAACCTCCTGTCTACCTCACCCGCGGAAATGCCATCGGCAGATACGCGAGTGGCATCATTCACACCGGCCCAGCGAAACATGGGGTGGACCCTGGTCTGCAGGGGCTGGACACGACGGCGCAACCATGTGCGAATGAGAGTAGAGCCTCCTTCTTCTTTGCCTATGCGACTCTCGAGGTTGCAGACACGCTTATACAACACATCCATTTCCTCGGACTCGCCAGGCATCATGATATTCTTCCAAGAGAGCCTCCTCTTGCACGGCGTCACAGGATACAAGGGCGCGAGTCTGTAGTGCTCTCCGTCGGCCTTCTGGTCGCAGATCTGGAACCACTTGTCCCTCCACCCTTGGACAGACGCGGTGAGCTTGATATCAAAGTAGGTGACAGCGGAGTCGACGTGGATTCCGCAGCCTCCTACGTCGTAGACTACCAAACCGGACGCCGACTAGCATTTCAGCTTAAAAAGCCTCTTGAAGAGGCCAAAGTGCGTCTCGATTCCGAGCCAACACTCGCAAAGAGTAATGAAGCTGTAGATGTGGAAAATAGAATTTGGGGACAGCTGATGCAGCTGGAACCCATAAATGCAAAGGAGACCCCTGAAGAAAGGATGCAGGGGGAGAGAAAGACCTCGAATGATGAACGCAAGGAACATCACCCGGAAACCAGGAGGAGGACAAGGAATTATCTCCTCGCCGGGCACTCGTGAGTCGTCTTCCACGGACAAAAGAACTCCATCTCGATGATGAAGTTGCATCTCGGTGGGCTTGATGATGGACGCGCGCTAGGCTCCGTTGGTAATGCGGGTGCCCGCACCCTTCTTCTTCCCAGAGCCGTCGGTGCTGGTGCCCATGGTGGCGGTACCGCCCTTCTTCTTGGTGGCGGCAATGGCGGCCGCGGACCCAGCGGTGGCGCCTCCTTCTTCTTGCCCATCTTGCGATGGCAGTGAGAACGGAGGAAGTAACTAAGGAAGACACGGAACCGGTCTAGTGCCGCAAAGAGAAAGTGCACAAGGAAGCAGAGAGCAGCAGCAATGGCGATGGAGGCACGGGCAAAGAAGACAGACGGGGAAATTATCGTAGATGCGCTGCTACTTAACCTCCTCGCAGACATCATCCAACGGCCAGCAGAAACCCTACTACATGCATGGCGCACATCGCCATCGAGACGTGGCGAAGCTGAAGCATGAACCGTCCCCCCACTATTCCCATTACGCACGGAAATTGAGGAGACGCAGTTAAAACAGAAGACTACGCACGCCTGGTCAAATCGAAGTCAGAAAGTGGGACCCACCACTCGTCACGTGATGTCAAAGTCGCTCACGCGGGCAACTGAGGTCATCACATCGTCAGCACTGACATCATTGATTTCAGTAGCAGAAGATTTCGACTACTTTAGTCCTTGCGCGAGTCTTCGACTCAACCAAGCACTCGGGGGCTACTCCCGTAGGCAGCGCTGGTCGCGCACTCTACGATTTATCTTTATGCAGGTATACGAACATTCAGGACATACCCATCACTCAAATCTACGATTCGATTATGAATTATGGGTTACTCCCATAGGGAGTGCCGGAAGCAAATTTGACTGAAACAAGCAACCAAAGACGACAACAGTCGCAAAAGGTCTTTAGTCCCTGCTTGGGTCTTCGACTCAACCAGGCACTCGGGGGATACTCCCATAGGGAGCGCTGGTCGCACACCCTATGATTATTTGTACATCATACTGTGTGTTGATAACATCCACACTCGAATGCTATGGTGACTCTGAAGGGAATATGCCCGAGAGGCAATAATAAAGTGGTTATTATCTTATTCCATGTTTATGATAAAAGTTTATTTTGCATGCTATAATTGTATTGATCGGAAATGTCAATACATGTGTGTTTAATAAACAAAAAGGGTTCCTAGTTATGCCTCTCTTATAGACTAGCTTGTTGATTAACAAGATGATCAAGGTTTCCTGATCATGGACATTGGATGTTGTTAATAACAAGGTCACAACATTGGTGGAATGATGTGATGAACATTCATCCGAAGTATAGCATTACGATCAAGTCATTATGTTTATATTGCTATAACATCATATGAAGTAATCTTTATCCTTAGACCATGAGATCATGTTAATTGCTAACACCGGAAGAGTATCTTGATAACATCAAACGTCACACCGTAACAGGGTGACTATAAAGATGGGTTCAGTGCTACGAAGGTGTTATGTGGAGGCTCATGGATCAATAGTGGAATTTGTCAATCCCGATGATGGATAGATATACTCTGGGCCCTCTCGGTGGTATCACATTAAGATAGCTTGCAACCAAGTGATGTGATCACTAGAATGTTATATCACGGGAACAAGAAAAGAGTGCATGTCGGCAACGAGATCAAACTAGGTATGGAGATACCGATGATCGAATCTCGGACATGTAATATATCGCGAGACAAAGGGATTTATTTACAAGCGTTAAAGGTTCCCACGATCACAGAAGCCATCGTTGAATATGCAGGAGTCAGTATGGATCTCCAGGTCCTGCTTCTGATTATTGATTTGAGAGGAGTCTCAATCATGTCTGCATTATTCGTGAACCGTAGGGTGACACACTTAAGAGTTACCGGACACCATTTTGGAGCACATATGTTTAAGAAGAAAGAATTGCAAAGCACAGGAATTGTTTCGATAGAAACCGGAAATTGTTTCGGGTGAAATTGCAGAAAGTGGTTCTGCATGTGATATTGAAATATTGCAAGGGGTTATATGTGAATGTTTGTTAATTAAAGTAATTAACAAAATTCTGAATAAATTTAATAAAAGAGTTTTATTAAATGAGAGAGCATTAAACTTGGAGAATTTTAATGCCTTTAAAGTGGGGACTTTAAAAGGGAATGTGAAGAGGCATTTTAATGTGGAGGGGTTACCACCACATGAATGGGGGAGGTGAGGAGTCACCCCCATGTGCCGGCCATGGAGAGAGGGGCACCCCCTCCTCCTATAAAAGGCCACCCTCTTCCTCCTTCTTCCACACACCTCCTTGTGAAGGATCTCTCTCCCCCTCTAGAATTATTTCCCCATGGTCTCGGATTAGCGAGATACATGTTCTCGGTGGTATTTCATCTAGAAGGAGTTGCTTCTTCCGCTGGATTGCTGGAGCGAGGAGGTGGAGGTTGTCCGGTGGCTTGAACGTGTGTGCGAGTACGGATGCGCTGCTGAGTTGCGGCGCTCGGACTTCCACTCGATCTTGAGATCAGCAAGTGTACGACTACATCAACCACGAGTTACTACTCGTTAACAAAACTCGTTGTCTTCGAGGGTAAGTTCTCGTTGGATGTATGTCCACCCGTTGCTTTGTACCTAGTAGATAGATCTTGGCGTATAGTTCTCATCGTAGGAAATTTTTTGTTTTCTATGCTGCGGACCCAACAGTGGTATGAGAGCCTGATCTATGCGTAGGTGCTTTGCACGGGTAGTACACATATGTTTATATGTGGGCGATGATGATCATGTTATTGCATCTTCTATGTATTTTGGATATTGGTGGCATAGTGGGATGAAGCGGCCCGGACTAACCTTACATGTCATCATACATGAGACCGGTTCCATGACTAACATGCAACTAGTTTTGCATAAGTGGCTGGCGGGTGTCTGTCTCTCCTACTATAGTCAATATCTGATTTGCAACGAGTTGCTAATAACTTGGTTATCCTTGTTGTGGTTCATGTTCGTAGGTAAGAACAGTTCTATCTCCAAAAGCCCTAAGCCACGTAAAACTTGCAATTGATAAATTAGAGGCGTCTAGTTTAGATCGTTGCTGGGCTAGTGTCTTGATATGGTATTGTTGTAAGTAGATGTATGATAGATACTCTTACAACACACTCAACGTGTAAGTTCCATAGACCTTGGCCTTACACACAAAGGAATGATAGAGATCATACCACGATGCAAATGATAGAGATCAAATGCATGGACCATATCATCTCACTTTACACATATGATGTTTGCATCTTATATTGCTAGTTTGGCGTTTTAGTAGCATTTTAATATGATCCCTCATTTAGATATCAAGATAAAAATGTGTTATTCCTTAAGTATGCACCGTTTCGAGACATCACGTGATGATCGGGTGTACTCGACTCTACACTTTCATACAACGGGTGTAAGACAGTTTTACACACGCGAGTACTAAGGTTCTTACTTGGCGAGCCTAGCATGTACATACATGGCCTCAGAACACGGACCAAAAGGTTAAGCATGAGTCATATAGTTGATGTGATGCCCATATTGATGCTCGCCTTTGAAGCTACACTGACTCACGTGATGATCGGACTTGGTGTAGTGGATTTGGTTCATGTAATCACCAAAAAGGCACAAGGGATGTCGTTTTTGAGTGGGAGTTCATTTCTAATTTGGATTAGTCGAACTCAATTTGTCATAAACTAAATCGAAGTGAATTTGCATAATTTGTTGTAGTCATTGGCGTCTGTTCACTACCTTATGCTTAGTTTTTATCTGAGATAATAGAACCATAGAATTATGGATATTTACTTTACGAACTGGTATCGTATTGTTTTGAATGTCAATTTAAGGTTTAGAAGTCCTATTGCAAACTTTCAGCAAACTCTATTTACTCCATGAAGTTTAATAAGTAGTATTAAATCAAGAGTAAGAATTCCAATGTTAGTATCTAAAGTATCATGTTTGCCTCCATGATTATTGATATTCAAAAGTTGTTTTAATATCAAGATTATATTGGAGCTGAAAATTGTTTCAGAAACCATCATGTGTGAAAGATATTGTGATATCTGAAACAATGTTTTTGGTTTCATTATGATAGAGTATAATTTAGCAAAATACATGTTCTCATATTGTATGAGAATTTGTGAAGGATGGAGATGCTAAGCATCCGGATCTTCCAAAAGGTTTTGGGAACTAAAATTATACTCATCATTCTTCCTTATAAGCTATAGTAGCTTGATCATGAAAGTTGTCATGATAAGGATGAATAGAAGATGTAAGTAAAATGTTTACTACACTAAAAGATTACTAAAGAATGAATTTTTGAAAGAATGCCAAACATTTGATGATGGTGATCCACTTCAAAGTGCAAGTCCAAAGGTATTAGTGTTTGACTATATACAAGCTTTGTACCATGTGTCATGTTAATGACACCACTATTGATGTTGATAGATTCTTTTAAAAGAAAAGGAATTGCTGAAAGAGAATCTATAAAATATTTGGCAGAAAATAAAAGGTTGGAGATGTCCAACTTAGGTATATATAAGATATACATGTTATGGCTGTATTCCTTGCTTGTTAAACAATGTGGTTCTGAGGAATTGGATACCGGTATTGGATACCGAATTGGTTGGTATGAAGTGTCATACAGGACAACGCAATTCATGAACTACAATGGCCTAAGTAACCAGCAAGAGAATAAGTGATGATGTTCATCGAAAACAAATAAAGTGTTATTGTGTTTTTCATTATCGTCAAACCTAGCCTTCAAGATTTGTTTTAATAATTGTTATTTTGTTCCGGTATTACGAGAACAATGGTTGTTCAAATAATTACCGTATTTCATAAAGGATGGATGAACTTTTACATGTCTAGTGGGAGAAATTACATCCATAAACACTATTGCTAAAATGTCGCAAGACAAATGATTAAAATATCACTTATGAAGTGATATCGCTGTTTTAAATTATATTGGAAAGAAAACATGAAGAAACTCCATGTTGATGGAATTTTGGAGTCTTTTATTTTGATCAATTGACGCTTGTGAAAGTTTCCTCGAGATAATTGAAACTCTGTCCATAGGCCAAAGGGGAACATATGACTAGCTTATTGGAAATTGTGCATGCTGATGTGCATAGTCCATTATGTGTAGCCATATGCGATGGATCTTTTTGCTTCATATGCTTTCTCCAGAAATTTGAGTGAACATATCTGTATATTTACTTAATAAGGAAGAAGTATGAAACATTTGAAAAATGTTCAAAGACTTTCAAGATGAAGTGGAAAATCATTGTAACAAGAAAATAAAGAGTTTATGATTCGATCATAAAGGAAGATATTTGAGTTACATGTTTAGCAAAAACACCTAAGACTTGAGGAATTGTTCCATGATTTGTGTTTCCCGATAAACCATAGGAGTATGGCATATTCGAGAGATGAAATCAAACCATGTTTGACATGGTAAGATCAAGGGTGTCATTTATAAAACTGTCATTATGTTTTAAGGATTGAAGCTTTAGAGACTACCGCTTTTACACTAAAAAGAGCACATCGTGATCCATTGAAATGACACCATATAAGTTATGGTTTGGGATAAAACCCGAATTGTTTTTTCTTAAATTTTGGTATGCTAAGCATAAGTAAAATGTTTACAACCAAAGTCGGATAAGCACGTCTTTGTAGGTTATCCCAAAGAATTTGTTGGGAATTTCTCCATAACACCGAGGACAAAAGAGTTTGTTACTTGGAACGTCAAGTTTCTTGAGAAGGAATTTTTCGTGAAAAGTTAAATGAGAGGACAATAGAACTTTGATAAGGTTGTTGAACCTTAGCTATATGTGCTAAGTAGCGAAGCGCCGGAAAGTGTCCCGGTGGCGGCCACAATGCTCATGGCTCCCGTGATTACAAAGGGTGTGATCTCGGAGATTAGAGTTCCTATTGAACCGTGTGGGTCGGTAAGAATCAAATAGTGTGATTTGATAAGCAAGTCGTCATTGTTTTGACAATGATGAACCGACTACATGCAAAGAAGCGATGATGTGCCCTGACTCCATAAATGACTAGAAGTCATAGAATCCGTGATAGTATCCATACACGAGAAATCAAGTTTCTAAACTTGGAAGACCCTCCGGAAAGGCGTGAAGCCTATCGGTCGTGTTTGGATCTATAAAGAAATAAGACATGGATGTTTGACATCTATGAAATAGTCGACATGTCGGAAAGATGTTTACGACAACGTTCAAGGAGTTGACTATGACAAGATTTGATCTTTCATAGCGATATTTAGTCTTGACAGATTAATGTAGCAACCACTACATATAATTTGATGTATGGTAGTTGAACAAACAAAACAATGTTCTTCTAATAGAATAGTTACCTAGGACGTGTACAAGACACGGTCCGAAGGGTTTTGTTAATTCAAAGGGTGCTAAAAGGGCATGCAAACTTCAATAGTTGAAGTAAACATAGCGGAGTTGGAATCTTCACCATGATGAAACTATTAAAAGAGTTTAAATTCATCAGAGATGATGAAGATGCTTGCATTTGCAAGAAATTAAGTGGGAGCGCTGAGACATATCTCTAATACATTATGTAGAGCACATATTGTTGATTGGAAATGATGTATCTTGTATTGACACAAGTTAAGAATTTCATTAAAATGAGATTTCGATGAAAGACTTGGGCAAACCCGGAATATTTGGCATCAATATCTATATGGATAGATTGAGGCTCTAATATGGTTGTGCCAGACATGCATATATGAGATATTGAAAGGGTTCAATATGGAAACAACAAGAAAGGTTCTTGCTGCATGGAAAGGATTGTATCAAAAATTCAAGTGTTTCAACACTTGGTAAGTAAAATCACATGAAGATTTTGATCGATTATACCATGATATGTATATATCTAGAATGTCCTATGCTCTAAATGTTATGAGCACATACCAGAATGATTCATGAGATGATCATTGGACGATAGTAAAGATATTCTTATGAGCTTTGGAAGAACTAAGAATATATCATGTATAAGTGACAAATAGTTAAAGGTAGTTCATTGTAAAGTGTTACATTGATACTAGTTTTGTCACAAGATACAAATTAAATTTATCTCAATTTAGACTATGGGTGGAACAATGTAATGGAAAGGATGTTCCATGGTGGATTTGGATGAGTTCCAAAGTTGAGACATTATGACAGATACTACAAAAAAAGGCTAAGTATATAACTGCTATAGTAGCAGCAAAGGAGGGCATTTGTGTTAAGTAGTTTGTTATCAAACTAGGTGTGGTTCAAAGTGGGCTAATACTATGAAGATATATTGTGTGACAATAATATCAACATATTTTAACCGGAACGAACTAAAGGTCTCACCAAAGGACCAAATTTATACAATGCCATCTCATTTGAGAATGAGTGATGCGTAGAGACGCAAAGACATGCAAATACACACGGACCTGAAACTGTCAGATCCGAAGATCATGTTAACCACTAGCAATAGCGTATATGCAACACCAGAAAGCCATAGGTGTTCAATACGCAAAGTTTTTCAAACTAGATTATTGACTCTAGTGCAAGTGGGAGACTGAAGGGAATATGCCCGAGAGGCAATAATAAAGTGGTTATTATCTTATTCCATGTTTATGATAAAAGTTTATTTTGCATGCTATAATTGTATTGATCGGAAACGTCAATACATGTGTGTTTAATAAACAAAAAGGGTTCCTAGTTATGCCTCTCTTATAGACTAGCTTGTTGATTAAAAAGATGATCAAGGTTTCCTGATCATGGACATTGGATGTTGTTAATAACAAGGTCACAACATTGGTGGAATGATGTGATGAACATTCATCCGAAGTATAGCATTACGATCAAGTCATTATGTTTATATTGCTATAACATCATACGAAGTAATCTTTATCCTTAGACCATGAGATCATGTTAATTGCTAACACCGGAAGAGTTTCTTGATAACATCAAACGTCACACCGTAATAGGGTGACTATAAAGATGGGTTCAGTGCTATGAAGGTGTTATGTTGAGGCTCATGGATCAAGAGTGGAATTTTTCAATCCCGATGACGGATAGATATACTCTGGGCCCTCTCGGTGGTATCACATTAAGATAGCTTGCAACCAAGTGATGTGATCACTAGAATGTTATATCACGGGAACAAGAAAAGAGTTCATGTCGGCAATGAGATCAAACTAGGTATGGAGATACCGATGATCGAATCTCAGACATGTAATATATCGCAAGACAAAGGGATTTAGTTACAAGCGTTAAAGGTTCTCACGATCACAGAAGTCATCGTTGAATATGCAGGAGTCAGTATGGATCTCCAGGTCCCGCTTCTGATTATTGATCTAAGAGGAGTCTCAATCATGTATGCATTATTCGCGAACCATAGGGTGACACACTTAAGAGTTATCGGACACCATTTTGGAGCACATATGTTTCAGACGAAAGAATTGCAAAGCGCAGGAATTGTTTTGATAGAAACCGAAAATTGTTTCGGGTGAAATTGCAGAAAGTGGTTCTGCATGTGATATTGAAATATTGCAAGGGGTTATATGTGAATGTTTGTTAATTAAAGTAATTAACAAAATTCTGAATAAATATAATAAAAGAGTTTTATTAAATGAGAGAGCATTAAACTTGGAGAATTTTAATGCATTTAAAGTGGGGACTTTAAAAGGGAATGTGAAGAGGCATTTTAATGTGAAGGGGTTACCACCACATGAATGGGGGAGGTGAGGAGTCACCCCCCATGCGCCGGCCATGGAGAGAGGGGCACCCCCCTCCTCCTATAAAAGGCCACCCTCTTCCTCCTTCTTCCACACACCTCCTTGTGAAGGATCTCTCTCCCCCTCTAGAATTATTCCCCCATGGTCTCGGATTAGCGAGATACATGTTCCCGGTGGCATTTCGTCTGGAAGGAGTTGCTGCTTCCGTTGGATTACTGGAGCGAGGAGGTGGAGGTTGTCCAGTGGCTTGAACGTGTGTGCGAGTACGGATGCGCTGCTGAGTTGCGGCGCTCGGACTTCCACTCGATCTTGAGATCGGCAAGTGTACGACTACATCAACCACGAGTTCCTACTCGTTAACAAAACTCGTTGTCTTCGAGGGTAAGTTCTCGTTGGATGTATGTCCACCCGTTGCTTTGTACCTAGTAGATAGATCTTGGCGTGTAGTTCTCATCGTAGGAAATTTTTTGTTTTCTATGCTGCGGACCCAACAGACTCCGCCTCATACTATCCTTACAAAGAGACTGCGTCTCCTAGGCCACCCAAATCATCTCCGTGATGACAAAAAATTCGGATGCTGCGCTTACAACATAAAGATAAGACCTGAATAAGGCCTGGCAACACATCTGCTATGCACTACCAGAAATATATCCGTACCTACAAGTGCGATGAACATGCCTTGACGGATGCGTCGAGTGCTCACACTTATACACTAGAATCCGACTCCTGTAAGACCTCCGTGGCCTAAGTCGAATTACACCAGCATTTTTCCGAATCAGGTCCGGGGACTCGAGTTTGAGTAGATTGTGTTGCTTTGCCCTAAGGCAGTTAACTGATACCGATACATCGAATAAATCAGGCACGTATATCAACAATCCCTATGACATAAACAGAACACCTGAAAAACGCTCAATCATCCACTCGAAAGACTTCATAAAGTCCCTAGTCGAATCTGCGATTCTACTGGACACTCGGGGGCTAATAACATGGGTATACCCTACAAGTATTCGAGTTTGGTATATACGGTCCAGATACGGTAGAAGCCCACGGTGTTGCCAAGGCCCAGTGGAGAATTCGAGGGGCCCATGGACTCTTGATTGCTTGCGAGACAAGAAGAAGCTTAAGATAGAAAGTTCATAGGGAAAACCCTAATCTGTAACCGACTCGACCTGTTACCCGAGACCTAGCCTATCTATATAAAGGCTAGGAGGGGCCGCGGGGAGGACAATCACCACCCTAGTTTCCACAACTCTCGCCAGATTGCATCTACGCGCTCCTGTAATCTTTGATTCCTTCGTTAATGCCAAGAGCAGACAAGCAGGAGTAGGGACCTCTACGAGGCCTGAACCTGGGTAAAACTTGCATCCCTGTGTGCTTGTTTTCTAGCCGACTGATGCCTCCAGCACTCCCTGATGGCCCAAGATATCTCGAGCTCGTTGGGGAACCCCAAGAGGAAGGTATGATGAGCACAGTAGCAAGTTTCCCTCAGTTATGAAACCAAGGTTATCGAACCAGTAGGAGCAAGGAAACACCTCCAAGGTGTTGTTGCTAACTTGGAATCCTGCACAACACAACCACAGAACTTTGCCCCCAGCTTACAGTGAGGTTGTCAATCTCACCGGTTTTGCTAAAAACAAAGGATTAAACGTATTGTGTGGAAGAAAGTAAAAGCTTGCAGAAAGTAAATAGTAAGCAGTAAACAGTTGTAGATTGAAGGTGAAAGAAAGGGCCGGGGTCCATAGTTTTCACTAGTGGTGGCTCTTCTTAAGATGGATGACATGTTGGGAGAACAAATTATAGTGGGGCAATTGACAAACATCGAGAAAGCATACATGCATATACTAATCATCTTGACTCCTATGAGATTTGATTGGGCATTACAACATTATACATAAAACGTAATCCAACTGCATCTATGACTAATAATCCACCTTCAGGTTATCATCCGAACCCCCTTCAGTATTAAGTTGCAAGCAACAGATAATTGCATTACGCATTGCATGTAAAGTAAACAATATGATTGTTCTATGAACAAATGATTGATGTTTTCTCCCTAGTAGCAACATCACATCTAGTACCTTAGAGATTTCTATCACTTCCCCAGATTACTAGAGGCATGAACCCACTATTGAGTATAAATACTCCCTCTTGGAGTTGCTAGCATCTACTCGGCTAAGATATCTACTAACAACGGAGAGCATGCAAGATCACAAATAACAAAGACATGATAGAATCAATAATCAATCTGAAATAACATCTCAATATCCATCGAATCCCCACAAACACAACATGTAGGATTACAAATAGATGATCTTGATCATGAACGGAGCTCACAAGATCTAGACATGATAGCACAAAGGAGAAGAACCAACCATCTAGCTACTACATGGACCCGTAGTCCAAGGATAAACTACTCACGCATCACACCGGAGGCTTGCTTGGTGATGAAGAAGGCCTCCAGGGTGAATTCTCCCCTCCAGCAGGGTGCCGGGAAGAGCTTCAGATCCCTCCCGATCTAGGGATGGAGATGACGGCGGCTACAAACTCTTTCGTGGAATTTTGATCCAGTACTTAGGGTTTCTGTATCGGAGGCATCTTATAGGCGAAAGGGGAGGCCGAGGGGGTGCCCTAGGCGGCCACACCACCCTTGGCGCGGGCCTGGCCTGGCCATGCGGCCAGGTGGTGTGGCGGCCCTCTGGCCCCTCTCCGTCTCGTAATCTGGCTCCATGTCCCCCTCGGTAAAAAACTGACTTTGGCTTTTCTCCCGTCCAATTCCGAGAATATTCATTTTCTGACTTTCTTGGAACCAAAAACAGCAGAAAACAGGCAGCTGACACTGTGGCATCTTGTTAATAGGTTAGTCCAAGAAAGTGTATAAAAAGTACTCCAAAGTGTGGACAGAACATAAGAAAGTAGATAAAAACTAAGCATGGAACATCAAAAATTATAGATACATTAGCAACATATCAGCATCCCCAAGCTTAACTCCTGCTCGTCCTCGAGTAGGTAAGTGATAAAAAGAAAGAATAATTTTTGAGGTGACATGCACGATCATAAACTTGATCAAAGTATTTGTAAAACATTGATAGCTGGGATCATAGTACTTCAACATAACATGAAAGATAAAGTTCTAACAATAAGACATAGCAGCTATGTTGCAACATGAAAAGGCACAAACAAAAGATTCATGAATAACAATACTTTTCAAGACGTTTGTTTGTTTCACATAAAGAAAACATAGCATAGTGGTATTCAGCTTGTCCCTCATAGAGTAGCAAACATAAATGCATAGGACACCTTCAAAATTCATAAGAGTGACTAGATACAAGTAGTTTAAGAACAAGCAGTATCAAAGTTATGCATCAATCAACAAGTCTTGGGACAATGCACATAGAACTAACAATGGCCACTATGCTCTCAAAATAGGTGCATAAAGATAGAAGGTGGAGACTCAACATAAAAGTAAAAGAAAGGCCTTCATAGAAGGAAGTAGAGATTCAAGTTTCATAAAGAGCTTCCAAAAATTATGGTACTTATTAGCTTTCAGCTCTCATTGCCCCTATCATAAGCATCTTTAGGTGATTAAGGTTAAAGTGACACAACTAAGAGGATATGCTTGACAAGTTATAAGCCGAAATCTCATGCCCCTTACTTATGAAGACCGAACCTCATGCAACTCAACTTCAGTCAGAAGTAAGCTCTTGTCATTGTAAGTACATATGTATCATAGAGAACCGCCAACGGGTACCCCTTGCACATGATACATGAGCTATCCCATAATGAAAATGACAAGGCAAGCAGACAATGAGCATCTCAGTGATCTTTTTATTTGCTATTTGCATAGGTTTTTATTGAGGATGCTTCATAGAGTGCTCATTATGGTTATGCTGCAAGTTTCCACCATGATTAGGCATGGCTTAGGCTAGCGGCCCAGGCGTTTCTCCAACACACATACAAACTCCATGATCTTACAAGTTCCCCTTTTATTTCACACCACCGGGATCCATAAGCAAAAGAACATGATATCAACGGGGTACAATGTACAAGTGCAATGTTGAAAGCGTTCCCCATGATAGATGGTTCTGTTAACTTCAACTTATAAAGCACAAGCATATATGCAACAAAGATGGACGCAATGGTTCAATTTTATTAAATGCAAGAAAGTAAAGTGTGTCATCAAGTTCGTGAGAGCTTGAATCACTAATTTTCACATAACAAGTTTAATTCGGAAGGTAGATAAAAACATGAATATACTTGGAATAGCAAATGCTAATAGGTAGGTATGGTGGACTCTTTGGAATAACCTGGTTTTAGGAGTTGGATGCATGAGTGGAACTCACACTTGGTTATGGAGGCTAGCAAAAGACTGGGAGCGACCGACTAAGAGAGCAATAATGGCCATAATCATGCAGAGTGACAAAACATAGTGATACTACAAGTCGAAAACTAAAGGATCATAAAGGCTATGGTGACTCGGGATAGTCATAACATGGTGTGAGCATGCGCCAAGTCAACCCAAATAAAGCATCAAAGGAGAATACCACAATACTATGCTTTAATATGCTAAAACAACACATGATTCTTCCAAGGCACATTAAGCAATCTCAATTGTTTATAAAATGTCATGCTACAGCAAAGATCACTAAGTATAAAGCCAAAACAATATCAAGCATGGCATGACAAAGCATAAGCCATGGTCAAAAACCAGCTCTCTTTACCACTTAAGCATGAACTTTCCTACTCTTTTCCAATCCAAACCAAACTATTTGAAAACCAATGCATGAAAGAGGGGGTCCAACCAATTTATTCATCAAACTAAGCAAACCAAGCAAAGCAAAACCAAAAAACAAAAATGAAGATGCTCCAAGAACAACACAACTGTGCATGAAACAATAAAAATGAAGTGTTTGGAAGAAACCTGGGATTTTTATTGATGAAGAAGGGGATGCTTTGGGCATCCCCAAGCTTTGACGCTTGTACCTCTTGAATATTTCTTGGGGTGACACGGGGTGGCATCCCAAAGCTTGAGCTTTAGTCCATTCTTCATCTCATTACATCATTCTCTCCATACACCTAAAATTTTTCTTTCATACAAAACTTCACACGATCTTTATTAGCAACATTAGTGCACTCAAGATAATAAGTCTTTGGGTTCAGTTTAAACACCAATAAAACTTCCATTAAAACAAAATCTATTAAAGAACTTCCCTCAAAAAGCTCAATTCCCCAAAGAGAACTCAAAAAGGAACCAACAAGAAGCAAATGCAAATAATGGCAGAAATCTGTCAAAACAGACCAGCAGGTAAAAACCAATTTTTTCGAAGACCTTATGTTTCTCAAATCAAAAAGTGTTGAACTAACGAAAGTTACATAACAACCTGTGGCATAAGCACAAAAATTCACGCCTCAAAACGCCATACAGATATTTTACACGAATTTGTACGGTGAAGCACAAAATTCTGTTTGGGGACAGCAACTTTCCCAATCATTACTTCTCTCTCATTAGAGGTTACTCTTGGCACAAAAAGAAAATAAAAAGGATAAGAAGCGCTTATTACAGAAGTAATAACTTCCAAGACTCATCTAAAACTTTTGGGTTATCTCCCAATAAGTACTCCCTCTATCCCAAAATATAAGGCGTCTAAGGATTCGTCAAAAGTCAAACCTTACTAACTTTGACCAAATATTTAGAAAAAAATATCTACATCTACAATATTGAATGGACATATTAAGGAAATATACTTTATGGTGAATCTATTGATATTAATTTAGTATTATACATTTTTATATTTTTCTGTATAATCATAGCCAAACTTAAAAAGTTGACTTTTGACTAATCCTTAGGCGCCTTATATTTTGGGATGGAGGGAATACTTTTCTTTAATGCCTTTAAGTTAGGCATAAGAAGCAAGAAAAATAATCAAGTGTTCTCAAATTAAGAAGCATTAAGAGCAAATTTTGTTTTCATAGGAGAGACAAAAGAAATCTTCTCTTTCTTCTTAGGGAAGTGTTCTATACCTTTCTTGAGTGGGAGTTGATATTTAATGGTGCCTTCTTTCATATCAATAATGGCACCAATAGTTCTAAGAAAAGGTCTTCCCAAAGTAATAGGACAAGAAGCATTACATTCAACATCCAAAACATAGAAATCAACGGGGACATAAGCATTGTTAACCATAATAAGAACATCATTAATACTCCCCATGAGTTTATTTTTAGCATTATCATCAAGTGGGACATTCAAATAACAATCTTCCAAAGGTGGAAAATCAAGCATATCATAAATCTTTCTAGGCATAATAGAAACACTACTATCAATATCACATAAAGCTTTAAAATCAAAATCATTCACTTTCATATTAATGATGGGTTCCCAACCATCTTCTTGTTTCATAGGGATAGAAGCTTTATGTTTCATCTTTTCTTCTTTAATTTTTATGAGAGCATCAGTAATGTGTTTTGTAAAGGCCATATTGATAGCACTATCATTAGGACTTTTAGCAAGCTTTTGTAGGAACTTAATTACTTCAGAGATGTTGCAACCATCAAGATCAAAACCATAATTATCCTCTAAAGTAGTAGAGTTATTACTAGCCTCAACACTAGTGGTAGTGATAGTAGAAACACTAATGTTTCTAGCAATTTCATCTTCTCTCTCCCACTTAGCATGCAATTCAGCTAATAGTCTAACATTTTCATCAATTCTAACTTGTATGGCATTAGTAGCAGCAAAGGGATTTTCAATAGTTTCGGGTTTAGCAGCCATTTTATTAATCAAAGACTATTGTGCTTCAGACAAAGATGATCTATTTCTTTCAGCATTAGAAAGTTTCAATTGCAAACTAGGAATTTCCCTATTTAAACTCTCAAGTTGATGACTAATGCTTTTCAAAATAGTAGATTGTTCCTCCATGGTTTTAGTAAATAACTTATTTTGCTCATATTGCATTTTCATGAAGTTTTTAGTAGCTCTTTCAACTTCTAAAATTCTTTCTTTACTAGGTGACGAGGGTTTAACTCATCAATGCCCATTGTTATGGACTTGGGTTTTGGAGAAGGAGGGAGCGCTGGAAGCATCAATCGGCTAGCAAACAAGAACACATGGACGCAAGGTTTACCCAGGCTCAGGCCTCGTAGAGGTCCGTACTCCTGCTTGTCTGCTCTTGGAATTAACAAAGGAATCGAAGATTACAAGGGCACGCGGATGCAATCGGGCGAGAGTTGTGGAAACTAGGATTGCGTGTGTCCTTCTCGCCGCCCCTCCTAGCCTTTATATAGATAGGCCAGGTCTCGGGTAGCAGGTCGAGTCGGTTACAGATTAGGGTTTTCCCTTCAAACTTTCTATATTTAGACTTCTTCTTGTCTCGCAAGTTATCGAGAGTCCGTGGGCCACTCGAAGTCGTCATTGGGCCATGGCAAAGCTGTGGGCTTCCACCGTATCTGGACCGTATATACCAAACTCAAGTACCTATAGGGTATACCCATGTCACTAGGTATTCCAGGTTTACCTTGATAACCATAAGTATTATTAGGAGGGTAAGGCCTATAATTGTTATTACCATAGGCATTGTTACCAAAATTGTTATTTCTTATAAAGTTCACATCAACTTTCTCTTCTCGAGCAACCAAAGAGGCTAAGGTAACATGATTTGGATCAATATGAGCTTTCCCATTAACAAGCATGGACATAATAACATCAATTTATCACTCAAGGAGGAGGTTTCTTCAACAGAATTTACCTTCTTACCTTGTGGAGCTCTTTCAGTGTGCCATTCAGAAAAGTTAACCATCATATTATCAAGAAGCTTCATTGCAACACCCAAAGTAATAGTCATAAAGGTACCTCCAGCGGCAGAATCCAATAGATTTCTTGAAGAATAGTTCAATCCTGCATAAAAGGTTTGGATAATCATCCAAGCAGTCAGTCCATGAGTGGTATAATTCTTTACCAAAGATTTCATTCTTTCCCAAGCTTGAGCAACATGTTCATTATCAGATTGTTTAAACTTCATTATTTCACTTCTCATAGATATAATCTTAGCAGGAGGATAGTATTTTCCAATGAAAGCATCTTTGCATTTAGTCCAAGAATCAATACTATTTCTAGTTAGGGATTGCAACCATTCTTTAGCTTTTCCTCTCAAAGAGAAAGGAAACAATTTAAGCTTAATAATATCTCCATCTATATCCCTATGCTTTTGCATCTCACAAAGTTCAACAAAGTTATTTAGATGAGTAGCAGCATCTTCATTACCAATACTAGAAAATTGTTCTCTCATAGAAAGATTCAGTAGAGCATGTTTAATTTCAAAGAAAGTAGCTTCAGGAACAGGTGGAGCAATAGGTGTGCACATGAAATCATTGTTGTTGGTGCTAGTGAAGTCACACAACTTAGTATTTTCAAGAGTAGTCATTTTTTGTGTGTTTTTAATAAAGAAAGCAAACTAGTAAAACTATTTTTTTTATGTTTTTAATAAAGAAACAAGAAAACAAAGCAAGAATAAACTAAGCAAAACAAATAAAACAAAGTAAAGAGATTGGTTATGAGGGACTCCCCTTGTGAAGATGTCCCTGACTCCCCGGCAACGGCGCCAGAAAAGAGCTTGGTGGCCCAAGATATCTCGAGCTCGTTGGGGAACCCCAAGAGGAAGGTATGATGAGCACAGTAGCAAGTTTCCCTTAGTTATGAAACCAAGGTTATCGAACCAGTAGGAGCAATGAAACACCTCCAAGGTGTTATTGCCAACTTGGAATCCTGGACAACACAACCACAGAACTTTTCCCCCAACTTACAATGAGGTTGTCAATCTCATCGGTTTTGCTGAAAACAAAGGATTAAACATCTTGTGTGGAAGAAAGTAAAAGCTTGCAGAAAGTAAACAAAAAGCAGTAAATAGTTGTAGATTGATGGTAAAAGAAAGGACCGGGGTCCATAGTTCACTAGTGGTGGCTCTCCTTAAGATAGATGACATGTTGGGTGAACAAATTACAGCAG
This sequence comes from Avena sativa, assembly GCA_916181665.1. Taxonomy (NCBI): domain Eukaryota; kingdom Viridiplantae; phylum Streptophyta; class Magnoliopsida; order Poales; family Poaceae; genus Avena; species Avena sativa. The sequence continues at coordinate 600,967,532 of OV702289.1, forward strand.
GGCAATTGACAAACATCGAGAAAGCATACATGCATATACTAATCATATAGACTCCTATGAGATTTGATTGGGCATTACAACATTATACATAGACCGTAATCCAACTGCATCTATGACTAATAATTCACCTTCAGGTTATCATCCGAACCCCCTCTAGTATTAAGTTGCAAGCAACAGATAATTGCATTACACAACACGTGTAAAGTAAACAATACGATTGTTCTATGAACAAAGGATTGATGTTTTCTCCCTAGTAGCAACAGCACATCTAGTACCTTAGAGATTTCTGTCACTTCCCCAGATTACTAGAGGCATGAACCCACTATCGAGCATAAATACTCCCTCTTGGAGTTGCTAGCATCTACTCGGCCAAGATATCTACTAACAACGGAGAGCATGCAAGAACACAAATAACAAAGACATGATAGAATCAATAATCAATCTGAAATAGCATCTCAATATCCATCGGATCCCCACAAATACAACATGTAGGATTACAAATAGATGATCTTGATCATGAATGGAGCTCACAAGATCTAGACATGATAGCACAAAGGAGAAGAACCAACCATCTAGCTACTACATGGACCCGTAGTCCAAGGATGAACTACTCACGCATCACACCGGAGGCTTGCATGGTGATGAAGAAGGCCTCTAGGGTGAATTCTCCCCCCGGGAGGGTGCCGGGAAGAGCTTTAGATCCCTCCTGGTCTATGGATGGAGATGACGGCGGCTACAGACTCTTTCGTGGAATTTTGTTCGGGTACTTAGGGTTTCTGTATTGGAGGCATCTTATAGGCGAAAGGGGAGGCCGAGAGGGTGCCCTAGGCGGCCACACCACTCCCTGGCGTGGGCCAGGCCTGGCCGCGTGACCAGGTGGTGTGGCGGCCCTCTAGCCCCTCTCCGTCTCGTAATCTGGCTCTGTGTCCCTCCTCGGTGAAAAACTGACTTTAGCTTTTGTCCCGTCCAATTCCAAGAATATTCATTTTCTGACTTTCCTGGAACCAAAAACAGCAGAAAACAGGCAGGTGGCACTGTGGCATCTTATTAATAGGTTAGTCCAAGAAAGTGTATAAAAAGTACTCCAAAGTATGGACAAAACATAAGAAAGTAGATAAAAACCAAGCAGGGAACATCAAAAATTATAGATACATTAGCAACGTATCACTCGCTCCTTCTCCAAAACCCAAGTCCATAACAATAGGCATTGACGAGTTAAACCCTCGTCAGGCGGAATCGATCGAGAATTCGGTACCTCTCGATCCCTTCCAGGGAGAAAGAGGACATAGATCTCCTGGAATCTTCTTCGAGGGTGGCTAAGAGGATCGAGCGCCGCCATCAACAACGGATCGCGGCTATGGATCTTCACATTTCGAAGTCACAGGTACATTCTAATTCAACCCCTGGCAGAACGGTTTCTGCCACCTTCCGATCTGATCGCTCACACAAGATTCAGCGTCTAGTGTTGGACCCGACCGTGTTCGTGAGTGATGAAGATGATATTGTTGGCTGGACGATGGTGCAGTGACGTAAGGTGCCATCGGAGACGAATACATCGCCGGCGTACCTTTCATCATAGAAATTTCGGGATCCGAATAAACGGGAATTTTCAAAATGGTCTTTGGGCCAAACTCGGCCCGGTGCTCATCGTTGGATAGCTAGTCGATTTGTTGGCAATTTCTTTTGCCAAAGAGCAATACAATTCCAGCCCAGATCGGCATTGTTTGCTGAGCCCATATCGGTGCCGCATTGGACAGAACCTGGTTCGACCGAGCCAGGCGCATAGTCCCTCCGACGCTAATTTTGGTGTCTGCCTCCCTCACACCAATTTCGACTTACACCGTGAGCATGACCAAACCCTAGGGCGGCGGCTGAATCCCAAGATGAGTGGTAATGGCAGAGGTGGAGGTTCGGCCAGAGGAAACGGGCCAGGCGGGGGAAGAGGATTTTTCGGCAGCCATGGAAGGGGTCGAGGTGGTAAATTCAACTCGGGTCGCGGGGAAGGATCCAATTCTTTCAATGCGGGCTCTCGTGGAGGCTATTTCCACGGTGAATCGAGTGGAACTGCTGGCAATCGTGATGATAACAATCCTCGTGGGAATGCCTTTGGAAGCTACCATGGAGGATCTGGCTACAATAATCAAGGTGGGTTTCATGGTGAAGGTCACCATGGTTACCAGAATAGAAGGAGGTACGAATTTAGGGCCTCGAGAGGGAAGAATTGGAATGGCAATGGTGGTGGAGGGCGTGGAAATTATTCTGGTGTTGCCAATAGAAATTTCCGTGTTGATCATACCACCAACAATCCTACTAGTCAAGAGACGATCAATCAAAATCTTAATAATCAGGTTGTGGAGGCAGTAACTGTGGCTGCGAAGAGTGGAGCTCTGGGCATCCCGCAGCAACGTGAGGGCACTAAGAATGGATCGGAGAGGATTTTTCGGCGGCCATGGAAGGGGTCGAGGTGGTAACTTCAACTCGGGTCACGGGGGAGGATCCAATTATTTCAATGCGGGCTCTGGTGGAGGCTATTTCCACGGTGAATTGAGTGGAACTGCTGGCAATCGTGATGATAGCAATCCTCGTGGGAATGCCTTTGGAGGCTACCATGGAGAGATTTGGCTACAATAATCAAGGTGGGTTTCATGGGGAAGGTCACCATGGTTACCAGAATAGAAGGAGGTTCGAATTTAGGGCCTCGAGAGGGAAGAATTGGAATGGAAATGGTGGTGGAGGGCATGGAAATTATTCCGGTGCTGCCAACAGGAATTTCTGTGTTGATCATACCACGAACAATCCTACTAGTCAAGAGATGGTAAATCAAAATCTTATTAATCAGGTTGTGGAGGCAGTAACTGCAGCTGCGAAGAGTGGAACTCTGGGCATCCTGCAGCAAGGTGAGGGCACTAGGAATGGATCGTCCGAGGTTGCAAGTCCTGTCGTGGTGTCTGCCGTGGCGTCTGCCGTAGGCCTCGTGCAGCCTGCCGCAAGCTCAGGGTAGCCTGCCGCAGCTCCAAGGCAGCCTGCCGCGACGGTTTTCGCTGCCGTGGCACAAAAGGGGGCAGAGGTGCCCATCATGTCTTCGTAGCAAAACAAGCTAGTGATGTTGAGATGGGAGTGGATGAGAATGGACCATCCAAGAAACAAAGGAAGAACGAGAAGCTTAAATGTTTTAGATGCAGCCAACCGGGACATTTTCACGAGGACTGCACTGTTGAGGTTTGTGAGATATGTGAGTCAGCACAACATATATCATCCTCGTGTCCTCTATTACTCGCACCAAAACCTTCTATAGTGGTACATGGTCTTGCTTCTGAGAAACTAACATTTTTGGAACTACCGGTGACTGAAACATACAAACCTAGAGTGGAGAACTCTCGTGTTGGTAGGGTGTCAGTACAGGGTGGATCTTTATCGGTGGCTCAACTCATTGAGGTGCTCAAGAGGCTTGTTCTCTCGGAGAACTATTTATGGGAAGTAATAGAGGTGCAACAAAATATTTTTAAGGTGAAATTTCCAACAAAAATTGAAGTGCCTATGATGAAATCGGTAAAGCAGTACCAAATACGTGATACTTCTATTCTTCTTAGTTTTGATGAGTGGGGTGCTGTGGAGGAGCCCCTTTTTCTTTTACCTCAGACTTGGGTTCAAATTGATGGTGTTCCTAAAGATGCCAGAGGGGATTTTCTGGCCCTATGGGGCCTTGGGTCTTTAGTAGGGAAAACAAAATATGTGGACATGACCTTCACTAGGAAGTATGGAGTGGTTCGGCTGAAGATTTATTGTGTGGACCCTTCCTTTATCCCACAATTTCTGGATGTATGGATTAAAAGATGCTTTTGTAGATTAAAATTTAAAGTGGAAAATCAAGGTGGTCAGATGGGGTCTAGCGGGAGATGATACTAGTAAAAAGGATGGTACGGATGATGGTGGTAATGGGAGTAATAAAAATGGAAATGATGATATGGTGGATGATAATCCTGATAAAGATGCGGAGGGAAAGCAAAGATGATGCCACTCGCGCCTTCGGCTCGTGCTAGTGTTTGTAGTCGTCGTTAGGTGGTTCAATGACCTATTTGTAATTTTTATTATTTTTAGAACTCTTTGTACTGTTGTTGATGATTATTAATAGATCGGTGGAATTTCGCAAAAAAAAAAAGATGATGCCACAATTAAGGCGGCTACTCATGAATCCTCTGGACAAGGGAAGCAGATGGCATCTAATCATATAAGTATCGGTACTTTTGTGTTAGATAATACTGAGGTAAATCCATTTGTAGCTTGTAATCTAGATAATGTTATTGATGATGGGTCTCGATTGTGTTAATAATGAAAATATCTGTTCGTCCTTTATATCTCAGGTGAGGGCTATTCCGATTTCAATTCCACCTAGCCGTGCTGCTACGGTGGAAGAGAAGACGAGTGAATGTACGAATGGCAAAGCTGCTTGGTCTATGATCGAACATTCCCAGGCGGACATGAGCTCTGAGGTTCAGACTCCTGTACCGACTCTGATGAATGGAGCGGTTATGGAGAATAGTCCCGCGCGAGCGAACAACTGGCTGTGGAGGATCGGATCAAAGGAGGTGGATAGAGAACATAGTATGAAGGTTTTTAACGTGACACCCATGTTTAGTGGTAATGATATTGCTAAACTGATTGCTCCTAACCTTGATATTAACTTGTCTCAGGAGACTGATTCGCATACTCCTGCCCAATCGCACACGGATGCGAAACGCACGGATAAGGGGGTACCTTGTTTGGAAAATTCGCATAAAATGACGATGGGGATACCCTATACGCCGCTAGCCTTGGCGAGGTCTAGGGATAAGGAGGGGTCGGACGTGTGCCCAGCCCTAATGGCGCTATGTTAACAAGATCGGCGCCAACTCTTGCTGAGGTGATTACCTTTGGAGGTATACCAGCATCGTACTCCATTGTTCGTTCAAGCAACCGGATTAGAACTCGGCCGGATGCGGGATGTTTTGATCATGGAAAAGCTGAACGGTGTGATTGAGTGTCGTGAGGAGTTTAAAGGTACGAATTCGAATGCTACCGTCTCTATTCTCTCTTTCTCGAATGCTGAAATTATTGATAGGGCGAACTCTATTGGGTATCTCTGGGGCAATCTTCTATACATAGATATGCGACAACAAGTGAATTAACCGTACTTTAACCATTTTACAACAAGCTAAAGTATGAAAGAAGAAGGTCCGGCGAATCTTTTTGTATCCAAAGTCTCAAATTTGTGTGAGGATCTGGTTGAGGATGAGTTCACTAAACAAGAGGATCTTGCCGAGAATCTTGTCCAAGTGAATAAACATTCTCGTAGGCGAAAGCCAAAGCAATACGACAGTACCACACTTCGTAGGGGTAAGGGGATTAGAATTAAGAAAACATATTAAGATGCAAGGTTTGAGAGGTTTATTTTGGAATAGCGAGAGTTTTCGGAATACGGCTAAACATTTGTTCGCCTTTGAGACTATTAGAGAACAAAGACTAGATTATGTTGTTCTTTTTGAGACGGGGAGATCAAATTTTACAACTCCTTTTCTTCAACACCTAACACCTGGGTTGGATTTTGCATGGTTCTGCTTACCTCCACACGGGCATTCAGGTGGTATCCTAGTGGGTTTTAATACGGTCACGCTGAAAGTAAACAAGGTTGACACCGGAAATTATTGTGTCAAATTCCATTTGAAATGCCGCTCGAATGGATTCGAGTGGATTTTGGTACCCATTTATGGGGCTGCTCAAGATAATCTCAAACATGATTTTCTCTCGAAACTGGTTCGCGTTTGTGAAAATGAGACACTTCCGATTTTAGTTGGGGGGGGGGGGGGGGTTAATATCCTCAGGAGGAGAGAGGATAAAAATAATGATAAGTTCAACTCGTGATGGCCATTCGTTTTTAATGCAATTATTGAAAGTCTAAACTTAAGAGAGATAATTCTCTCGTGTAGACAATTCACTTGGGAAAACCGTAAGGAAATTCCTACTTTTGAAAAATTGGATAGGATCCTTTCTAGTGTAGAGTGGGAACAAAAGTTTCCGTTGGTAACAGTGAGAGCAATGACACGTTCAGGGTCGGATCATACACCACTTCTAATTGATACAGGGGTTCAAGCTCATCTGGGTAATAGTCCGAGGTTCTCGTTCGAGCTTTTGTGGTTAAACCAAGATGGCTTTTATGATATGGTGGTGGGTCAATGGGCGTCGGTATCCAGTGATGGTACACCGGTTGAAAGTTGGTAGCATAAAATTGGGCATCTCCGGCGTTTTCTTTGGGCATCTCCGACATTTTCTTTTATAGACCCTAGTATAAGAACCTCTCTTATGAGCATGGCCTCCCAACCATGACCACCAGTCATCTTGGGCACTGCATAGGTGGACAATATTGAGAGGTAGCCTCAGCTCAAACCTCTCCCGCGAGGGAACTAATACTAATGCATATAAACTTCTGGCTAAGCCTTACCCAATTTAGGTATTGTGGTTGTACGGTAAATTTGGAATGGTATCGCATCCGAATTCAACCATCAGTTTTATAAAAGGGCTAAGGCTCACGCCTCAACATTTTCATCATCATAGACCATTTGTGTTTCTCAACACATGTCAAAACATCTCAATAGAATGACTCATCATTCCAAGGTTTTCATAATTCATTTTCACCAATTGTTCCCATCTAAAGTGACTCAAGTTTTGATCTACTCTAACTACTAAGTTAAGGGTGTTCACTAAGGTGGAAAGATGATGGTTTCAATCTCGTGCCATAGAATGACATCTAAAGTTTATCTAAATAGGTCAAGTTTTATACTTTTTATGCTACCTTCAAAACAAGTAAGGGACTTTGTGTAAGCTAAAGGTATTAAAGCTGGTAAGGTAATACTTGGGGTAGTAATAGTCAAGGTGGTGTGACCAAAGCATGCCTAAAGCATCTTTGCTCATTCATCTCTCTTAATTCTAGCTTGCTAACACTAGCTTGCACCGTTAATGGGGGCTTGCAAGTACAACTTGCAAGGGTTCACTTGGATAGGGCTAGCTTGCCTTGGTTGGTGCAGTGGTTGAAGTTTTCTTCTTCTTCTTCTTGGTAGCACTCCTCCTCCTCGTAAGCTTGGTCGGTACTATCTTCTATAAATACATACGGAGTACACAATCACCAAACAATACTTAACTAGTTTACTTAGTACTCTAAGGCACACAATTGATGATCTATTATCATCACAAACATCACAAGTTTAATTCACTAGTTTCTTCCTTTTTATTTTAGAAAAGTAATTACTACTCATTGAAAAATTAACTAAGATTTAATAATCACCACTTTAAAATATGGGATCATGTGGACACATGTCATCACCACATATTCTAACATGTGGGAATGAGATTTAAAGGTTGGATTATAATTACTTTGGTTTAAGTTCATTATTTAATGATTTAAAGTGACTAGAAATGCCTATATAACATTATTTTGGTACTAGTCCAAAGTCACTGCATGAAAACCTTAATATTATTACATATTCAAATAGGTATGATGAAATGTGATTTTTGAGAGTTAGAATCAACTCAAAAGCTATCTTGGTTGATTTTATAAAAATGTTGCAAGGTGCAAATGCTTCTTTTTTGTTATTTTTACTAGGAGAGATCTATAACTCTAATTGAATTAAATCCAATGGGCTTGGATAGATCATTTCAGTACCTTTCAGGCAAAATTGGTTTCATGCAATTTGGATTTGTAAACTCTCTGAATTGATTTTCAAACTCAGAGACAGAACTAAGTTTAAACTAAAAAGAAAAATCCAATTTTGAACGGCTGGGCTAGCGCGGGAAAAAACATGGACCAGCCTACTAGCGCTCCGCTCTTCGAGATCCTGAAAACGGATGTTGACGAGGACAGTCTGCATCTCATCATGCAGTCCGTTCAAGAATCTTTCCTTCTTGGCCTCCATGTTGATTTCATCCGGTGCATATCTGGAAAGTGACAGGAATCTGTCACGGTACTCCACCACAGTCATTCTTCCTTGGTTCAATTCACGGAATTCATCTCTCATCCTATTGACTAGACCTTGCGGCACGTGGGTGCGGCTGAACTTTACTTTGAATGCTTCCCATGTCATCACTTGACCATAGTTCATATTGCGGATGCTATTCCACCAAGCTTTTGCATCTCCCACCAGATAGTGGGTGGCCAAGAGAACCTTCTCATTTTCATCAACTCCTGCAACTTTGAGGTTGTTTTCCATCGTCTATAACCAGTCGTCAGCATCTAATGGGTTTTCAGATTGGTTGAAGATTGGGGGATTGGTGTTCTGAAATTTTTTGAGTTTGGATCCATGGTGATCCTGATTTCCATGTCCTTGGTTGTTGAGAGCCATTTGGGCGATCTGCTAAAGTGTTGCTAAGTTGGCTTGACGTTCTGCCCTGCTTGCTTCACGATCGGCGATGAGATTCTGCAAGATCTGCAGCATCGGGTCTTGCGACGAGCTGCTCCCTCCTTGGTTTCCACGAGTCATCTGAAGATTGAGAGAGATATAGGGGTAAGAGGGAAATTCTAAGGTTCATGGTTTTGGTTTTTCAAAGCTAAAACTTTGAGTTAGACTCAGGTTTTTCAACTAACTCCATTTCATTCATGCAAGCAAGCACACGATGCAACACACACCACAACAATCAAAGGAAAACAGATGGTTTGAAGAACCATTCTGCAAGCTACGATACAGTGGGACCGATACATCTCATGCTACGACAGTGCTCTAGTGCATCTACTCATCGTCGATGAAGTCGGAGTCCTCATCTTCAGTGTAGAAGTCCATAGCATCCTCCTCCAGAAAGTCATCGTCATTGCAGAGGTAAGAATCCATGTCTCCCTGGATGTCTTCACCCTCATCTTCTTCTTCCTTGACGGCAAGCTGAGCTTCCTGCTCCTTGACTGTCTTCTCGAGGTCGGCCACCTTCTTGCGAAGACGGGCGATGGTGCGATCCTTCTTGGCACGCTGGCAGCGAAGAGACTGGCGATCATGGACGAGCAGTGCGAAAGTCTGGGCCTTCTGGTCGGCAATGGCACAGTTCTGGTTGGCTAACTCTCTGGCATTGTCCAGTTCCTCTGTCTGTCATGCAGCAAGAAGTCAAGATTCTCTACTTGACACCTCAACTCTGGGTGACTTGGCATCTCCATCGGCATTCCCATGAAGTCACGTCTTGCATAGTGGGCAAAACGGGTTCCTTGGATCTTGTTGACACTGAGGGCACATAGACGTGCGAGAGCTTCATGCATTGCCCTGGCTAAGCCATCTAGCCAGTTGTTCTCTCTCACGGAGAACTGAATTCTTTCAGAAGTTGGTGTTTCAATGCTTTTTCTAAGATATGTTGTGACTAGCCACTGTAGGTCTCCTCTTGGGGGTCCTGGAAGTTGAGCTCCCAGAAACTCCGGATGTGGGCGTCCCAAGAACTCCGATAGTGAATCCAGATCCCTCTCGAAGATCAGCTGACCTCCATTTCCCAACTGGTAAAACTTGCTGAACTGAGTCTCCATCTACAAGAATTAAGGATGAGGAAAATTAGTGAAGTTATCAAGTGTGTCAAGTTTTAAGTAGTAATGTAAGAATTTTCAGCAACATGAATTTTTTATAAAGAAAGAATTCCCAAAGGTAAGAGAGGAGATAGTTTTTCGTAAATACTCACTTTGGTTTTGAAACTAAGTTTTTTGTCCGGACGTCCATTCTAACTAGGGTCTCCGATGGTCAGGATGACTCTGATACCAACTTGTCAACACCCGGATTTTTAATCCGGATGCCCGTTATGCCATACCTCGCAATCCTAGGATTACCATTTTTGCGAGACATAACGAATTGGATATCACAATACATCATCCATTACAAACCATACATAAGGTCTTACACAAATAAGGATCTCATGATCCAGTCTCAATACAACAAGCAACGGAAATAAAAGATAAGCGTAGCAGTGGGGTCCATCTTCAGGGGCACAGGCAATGCTGACGAAGGTAGATAATCCTAGTTATCATAGTCGTCCTGCTGGCCATCATCTTGATAGTCTCCTTCATAGTCTGGCCATGAGAATAGCCAGGGACAAAAGCCATGAGTACTCTTTAAGTACTCGCAAACTACCACTAACAAGTAGTATAATTCTAAGTTAAAGTGCTAAATCTAAGTTTAACTATAAAGTTAAGTTTGAAACCTAAGCTGAGTTCTAAAGCGAAGAAAGATAAAGTAAAGTCTAGAATCACTTAAGTTGGGAAGCTAGTATCATAAACACAGCCCTGTTGTGGTCAAGTCAAGATTCATTGTTGGGGGGATACCCCCGGGTAGGGTCACTCCGGGGTATAAAGGCCGAGTTAGCCGAGGTTCGGCAGGGTCAAAGCGGATGTTGGCTAGGTCACCTCAAGGAAGGCCGGAGCACAGAGTAACCTGGACCAAAGGGGGGTCGCCTAACATTGTCTCAGCCGACTTAAGGAGTAAGTCGGAAGTGCTTGTCTAACTTGTATGCAGGAACAGGTGTGGCCGGATCTACCATGATCCGGGTCCCGTTTAGCTTCTGGGAGAAGGAAGGAATATCTCTGGTCCAAAAGAAGGCCCGGTACGCACTGCATGAGCGAAGCAAGCAAGGGCAGGACCACCGGGTCATAGCCGACAAGGGTGACGACACCCGTGTCGGCTGACGCGGGCGCCGCTGAGGCTCACGTAGCTAAAGCATGTATGACGCGGGGGAAAAGCACCCCGGTCGGGTTACCACTTTGAGAGAAGGCATATTCTTAGGAATATGTCTCCACGTATTCCCTAGGCAGAGACCGATCCCCCTCTATATAAGGGAGGCTAGGGTTCCAGTAGAAGGGGTTGAGCTCTAGTTTGGTTGGGTTTTCTTCTGTACCGATTTGGCTAGGGTTCGAGGAGTGAACTGTAGTTGAGAGTAAGAGAGCTTCTTCTTCCTCCTCTCGCCAATACAGCTCTAGGAGCACTTGTAAACTTGAAAGGAATACAATCTTCTATGTGGAGAATCACTCCACTATCCCTCCCTGGATTCCCCTAGCGTGTATTAGTCCCCACCTTTAGCCTATCCATGGCATCTGCCGTGACACCACCACGACAGTTGGCGCCCACCGTGGGGCTAGCGGCGCTAGCAGGGGTGAAGATCCGGACGGGAAACCTCATCGGCACCGGCGAACGCATCGTCTCCGGGCTCGTTCAGCGCTTTGGAGCGCTGGACTTCGTCAGCGACAACGCTGGCTGCTTCGGCACGCGCCCACTTCCGCGCAACGGCCTCTTTGTCAAGTTGGGTGCACACAAGGTCTATGTTGCTGTGGACGTATCATGCGTTCACCCACAGCGCGTCGTCGAGGCAGGGGAACCACCCCTTAGCGTGGTTCACGGGGCGCGTATCACTCGCTCCCTGAACCATGCTGAAGTGATGATGACTGTGCCAGGGGAAGGCGCAAGCAAGGATCCAGCATCGGACCCGGAGGTAACACCTAAGGCACCGAGGAAAGGTAGAGGACCTCCACTAGAGAGGCCTGAGAACGTACTGAGAGAAGCTATGGATAGCTTGGCAAACCCGGTAGCAGCAGTGGTATATCCGGCTCAGGCATAGGCCGAGCTAGAGGAAACTAGGCAAAAGATACTAGAGGGCGCAAAGAAAATAGCCGTGGCTCAGCAGTCGCTGAACATGACGCTGCGTGAGTATGCAAAGGCAAACAAAGTTGATATGGTAAAAGTAAAAGGGAGAAATCTCATGAGCGAGATGAACAGAGAAGGTGATGATGGAGCCGAGGGATCGGAAAACTATTTGTCTGTGGGGTTGCTGAAGTATAGTACCCGGCGAAGAACCTCAGAGCAGCTGATGCGGCTGCATCTGAGTTAGAGGGTCTGACGGGTGACGCCCGTCAAAGACAGCAAGATAGGGTTAACGAGTTAGTTCGGATCGCGAACAGACAGAACGAAGAGCTACTCAGAGCTAACCCGGAGAGAGCTGGAGCTTCCAAAATCATCCATTCGGCGATGGGTAACCCGGAGAAATCCGCTGGAGCCGCATCGTCACCTCATGGTGGTCCAAGGAGAGAAGAGGTAGTAACCTCGGCTAGACGGAACAAACAGATCGTCCCGTACGACCCGACGCGTGCAGGAAAAAAAAAAGAAATGCGGAAGAATGATGATCGACGAAGTGTGAGCCGAGGTGAAGCTGGCCGAGGTAACCACGACCAAGGCAATGCCGGTCAAGGGAACGCTGCCAACGGTAATGCCGGACAACAAAACTCCACAGGAGCAGGACAACCGCAGCACCGGAATATACCAAGGCAAGAGCAAAGCGCCGGCCAAGGTATGCAACAGAAAGGTGCGCCCCAAGTGCAGAACCGATACAATGACGGTGATTAGGAGATGGTGAACGCGGGGTACCCGAGACCGGACTATCATGTGATAGGATCAAGATTGGGAAGCAGGGATTTAATGCCGGATGACACAAGATTGAAACTGGATCGCCTGTATAGGTCGGAACAGATCAAATGTCAAGGTTCCCCGAGTCCAGCGTGCTTTGGACCCTGGATCATGAAGGAGCCACCAGTACCCAACTTCCAGTTGCCCAGAGGCACGAAGACGTATGACGGCAGTACCAAGCCGGAGGATTGGCTGATAAACTATGCTACGGCTGTGAAAATTGCCACTGGCAACTTGATATGGGTTGTACGATACGTACCCCAGATGTTGGAAGGTCCGGCCAGAGTATGGCTGAATAATTTACCACCCGGAAGCATCAACTGCTGGATAGATTTTGAAGAAATGTTTATCAGCAATTTCTCAAGTACATATCAAAGGCCGAATAGGCCGCAGACCCTAGCAATGTGCAAGCAAAGACCTAATGAGACGGACCGTGAATTCTTGACCCGGTGGTGTACCGTGAGAAACTCGTGTGAAGGTGTCATAGAATCACAGGCCATAGCGTGGTTTGCGCAAGGGTGCAGATATGGCAGCGAGCTGTGGATGATGTTACAAAGTAAAATGCCAATTACGTTGGTAGAGATGATCCGGATTGCAGATTCGTATGCTTTGGGTGATCCGACTCAACCTAGGCTCACGTCAAACGAGTCAAACGAGGAATACTATCAGAGGGACGGAGCCGGGTCATCTCGGAGGAACGATTACAGAGGAAAAAGAACAGATGATAGACCGGATCATCGCTATAGTTCGCAACAAGTTGCAGCTGTGAGTCAAGATCAACCCGGAGAAGGGAGCAACCAACGCCAGAAAACGGGAGGGCAATGGATTCCAAGAAACGATGGCAAGAAAACGTGGACCCCGGAGCAAAAGAAACAGTGGCAAGAAAATAAAGACCGTCCGAGGTATACCTATGAGTCGATGTTGGACCAGCCGTGTAAGTTTCACACGCCAAATCCGAATAGCCCGGCGGGTCACACAACGAGGCAATGTGAGTGGATGCGTAAGATAGAACAAGGTGGATCAGGGAATGCTCAGGCACCCCGGAATGATCAACCTCGGCAGGAATTACCTCGGCAACAATTGCTCTCTGGAGCGAACATGCAACAGCTAATGTTGCCTCCCCTCCGCCGAGGTATGACAACAATGAGAGAAGGGATGCAGTGCATCAAGTGGAAAATCAGCACCAGACGGATCAGAGGTACCCCAGAAACGAGGGGAGAAATGAGTACAGAGAATATCACCAGAGCTATTGTGTGTTCACAACCGAGGAAACAGATCGAAAGAGCTTGCAGCACTGACATATGGAGGTCAATGCGGTAATGCCAGCAGTGACGAGGTATATGCCTTGGTCGGACCAGGAAATCACCTGGAACATCAAAGATCATCCTAAGCTTATGCCGAGTCCAGGCTCGTATGCGCTAGTGCTAGATCCGACGTTCATTGGACCGAACATCAATGTGAGGTTCTCCAAGGTACTGATTGACAATGGCAGTAGCATTAACATCATGTATGCGGATACAATGCGCGAGTTGGGTATCTCGGAGAACATGCTCCAGGCTACAAGGACAACTTTCCACGGCATTGTACCAGGCATTTCTTGTGAGCCCATAGGCAAAGTCCGGGTCAACGTGCTATTCGGCACAAGGGATAACTGCCGAACTGAGAATTTGGAGTTTGAGGTGGTGAACTTGGAAAGTGCGTATCACGCGTTACTCGGAAGACCAGCATTAAATAAGTTCATGGCAAGCTGCCACATCAGTTATCTGAAGATGAAGTTGCCCGGGCCAAATGGAGTGATTACCATTGCTGGAGATTTCTGACGTTCCATTGAGTGCGCTTCAGCCAGGTCTAACCTAGCCGAGTCACTCGTGATTGCGCAAGAGAAAAGAAAAATCCAAGAGGTGGCGGCATTAGCTCAATCTGCGCAGCAGTATATGCCGGTGTTGAGTAACCCGCATGGTAGCGTTTCATTCCAAGCCGCAAAGGATACCAAGAAGGTTCCAGTTGATGACATGTTCCCGGAGCGCATCGTAACAATTGGTGTCGGGTTAACTGATAAATAGGAAAGCAAGCTCGTCAACTTCCTCCGTGAGAATCGGGACATTTTTGCTTGGTCCACACAGGATTTGCAAGGTGTTCCGAGGGAGTTGGCCGAGCACTCTTTGAACGTAAGACCCGGAGCAAGGCCGGTGAAGCAACCTCTCCGCCGCTTCCCCGAGGATAGGAGAAAGGTCATTGGAGACGAGATAGCTCGATTGCTAGCAGCAGGATTTATCATGGAAGTACTGTATCCGGATTGGCTCTCTAATCCGGTGCTGGTAGAAAAGAAGAAGGATGATCCGAACGTGGCAGTGGTTTGGCGTATGTGTATCGATTACACGAACCTGAACAAGACGTATCCAAAAGATCCATTTCCACTGCCGAGGATAGATCAGGTCATAGACTCAACCGCGGGATGTGAACTGTTGTCATTCATCGATGCATATTCTGGTTTCCACCAGATACCTCTAAATCCGGATGATCAAATAAAGACCGCCTTTATCACCCTGTACGGGGCTTATTGCTATCGCACTATGCCGTTTGGTTTGCGTAATGCAGGTGCTACGTACCAAAGACGTATGCAAAAATGTTTGCACGGCCAAATAGGTCAAAACGTACAAGTATACGTGGATGATGTGGTTATCAAGACCAAGGAAAGCAAAACGCTCCTTGACGACATCAGGCAGACATTCGCGAACTTGAGAAGGTTCCAGATGAAGCTTAACCCGGAAAAATGTACCTTCGGTGTCCCGGCTGGAAAATTACTCGGATTTCTCATCTCCAGCCGAGGTATCGAGGTTAATCCAACTAAGATTCGGGCCATTGAGCGAATGGAGCTGCCGAAGTGTCTTAACGATGTCCAGAAGTTCACTGGGTGCCTAGCATCGTTGAGTCGGTTTGTATGCCGGTTGGGAGAAAAGGCATTGCCTCTCTACCAACTCATGAAAAAGTCAGATAAATTCGGTTGGACGCCACAGGCCGATGAAGCCTTTGCCCACTTGAAAAAGATGTTGGCCACTGCACCAGTGTTAGCTTCTCCACTATCAAAGGATCCAATGTTGCTCTACATAGCCGCAACCAACCGAGTTGTAAGTGCAGTGATTGTAGTAGAGCGCAATGAAGAGGGTAAGTCGGTGCAGAGGCCAGTGTATTACTTGAGCGAGGTATTGTCTGCCTCAAAACAGAACTACCCGCACTTTCAAAAGGTGGCATATGGTGTCTATATGGCGGCAAAGAAGTTAAAGCATTACTTTGAGGAGCACCCCATCAAAGTGATATGTGAAGCTCCCATATCCGAGATAATGGGTAACAAGGATGCGAGTGGCAGAATTGCAAAATGGGCAATTGAGTTAGCCCCTTATGCACCCCAATACGACAGAATAGAAGCAATCAAGTCTCAAGCTGTGGCGGACTTTTTTGTAGATTGGGCCGAGGTGCAATACGAACCACCGCCACCAGATCCGAACTACTGGAAGATGCACTTTGACGGGTCGAAAACCAAAACCGGATTAGGCGCCGGGGTTGTGCTTACCTCGCCAAAGAAGGACTAGCTAAAATACGTATTGCAGATCCATTTCGCGACATCGAACAATGTCGCTGAGTACGAGGCTCTTGTGCATGGGCTCAAAGTGGCAAAAGAGATTGGCATACGTCGGATAATATGCTTTGGCGACTCGGATTTGGTGGTGCAGCAAGTGTCCAGAGTGTGGGACGCCCTAGATCCAAACATGGCACTGTACAAGTTTCATGTGCAGAAGATATCTGGTTACTTTGAGGGGTGTGAATTTCATCATGTACCCCGAGTGGAAAACGAGGCTGCCGACATGCTATCGAAGCTCGGATCAACCCGACAGGCAATTCCACCGGGTGTAGCATTGGAACACCTCAGAAAACCATCTATCAGGCCGTCCCCAGAAACCGACTCGATCTATTTCCCGAAAAATACGGAATCCGGAGCTGAGCCCATGGACATTGACATGGGAGGTAGTACGCGAGACCCGGGGACTGCATCAGCAAACCCGGGGACTGCCTCAGCAAACCCGGGGACTACCTCGCTTGACCCGGGGAATGCTCAGCATGATCCGGCTGAAGTTATGCCGGTCGATCAGATGGAAATTGATGAGGACGTGTTCCCTGCACGAGCGATACCAGCTTGGGCACTACCTATATTCCAGTTCCTGAAAGACGGAACGTTACCCACTGAGGAGGTGTTAGCCAGGCAAACTCAGAGGAGAGCAAAAGCATACACAGTTATCAATTCCGAGCTATACAAACGGAGTGTAACCAATGTCCTCCAGCGATACGTTGACCCGGAAGAAGGGCTTGGCATCCTCCGAGATATACACCAAGGAGAATGCGGGCATCATGCCTCATCCCGAGACTTGGTGGCAAAAGCGTTCCGACATGGATTTTACTGGCCAAGTGCCTTAGAACAAGCAGAAGATCTGGTGAGAAAATGCAATGGTTGTCAAAGATACGCTACTAAGACACATATGCCAATGTCGGAACTCAAGACCATACCAATTACATGGACATTTTCCGTATGGTGCTTGGATATGGTTGGCCCATTCAAACCAGCAAGGGGAAAATGACACACATTTTGGTTATGGTGGATAAGTTTACAAAATGGATTGAAGTGAAGCCTATAAGAAAATGTGATGGAGCTACGACTGTAACATTTCTCAAAGACATTATCTTAAGATACGGTTATCCTCACAATATCATAACTGATAATGGCACAAATTTTGCTGAAGGAGCATTTGCATGATTCTGCCGAGATAAGAAGATCCGGCTGGACGTAGCCTCGGTAGCCCACCCACATCGAACGGACAAGTGGAAAGATCCAACGGATTAGTATTATCCGGGATAAAACCCCGGCTCATTGAGCCGCTTCAAAGATCAGCGGGGTGCTGGATAGAAGAATTACCAGCGGTACTATGGAGTTTAAGAACAACTCCAAATCGATCAACAGGCTATACGCCGTTTTTTCTGGTATATGGGGCAGAAGCTGTATTACCAGCCGACATAGAGCATGATTCGCCTAGGGTCACCCAATACACAGAAGCCGAAGTGCAAGAAGCCCGGCAAAATGATGTTGATCTGCTGGAAGAAGCAAGAGAACTGGCACTGTCCAGATCCGCCATATATCAGCAAAATCTCCGACGCTACCATAGCCGGAAAGTGTGCCCCCGAGTCTTTCGGGAAGGCGATCTGGTGCTCCGGTTGGTACAACGTACTACCGGCATGCATAAACTATCCCCCCATGGGAAGGGCCATTCATTGTGAGCAAAGCATTGCACAATGATTCTTACTATCTTATAGATGCAAAGCCACAGGAAAAGAACAAGGCGGACAGGTCTGGAGAGGAATCTAAGCGACCGTGGAATGTAGCACTACTTCGTCCCTTCTACACGTAGTTAAGAAGTGTATGTATCTGAGTCGTCTCATATGTCGGTATGTATGTCGGCAATGAGCTTATCAATGAAATAGTAGCACCTCGAGCAGTAACTCGGGGGCTTCCTTAATCATTTTTGTTGTTGTCTCTTGTGCGTTAGCTGGAATAAGTTGTTCTACTTAACCCGGATTAGTAATGTGTGAGCACCAAAAACCCAACTCTTCGACTTGCTGCTGTCCAACAAGAATTGGCTTCATGGCAAACAAGAGAACAAGTTTGGAATTGCATAGCACATGAAAAACGACTAAGGAAACGAATTTATTCGAGCTAACGTTTGTTTTTTGGACTAACCCTGTATTTATTTTCAAGTTATTATGCTGAATTATTTTGAGCTAAGCCTAAAAGTTTCTAAGTATTGTTAAAAAAATTTTTGAAGCTCGGATTCGTAAGTCATAAAACCGAATCAAGGTAGACATGGACCGAGCCAGAGGATTGGACGAACAAGAAAATGAAACTCGGGGACTACGCCCAAGTTAATCCGACATAGAAACGTAGTAGCAAAATATCACATATACAACATACAGTTGCACCCGGCATACCGGGGATCTGATAAATTTTCAAGTTTTTTGACCTAAGGAGCAGCAGTAGGAGGAAGTTCGGCGTCGTCGTCGCTTTCTTCAATATCTGAGGCATCACCTTCTCCATCCTCATCCGACCCGTCTTCAGCGTTCTCGTCTCCAGCGGATTCCAGGAAGCTTGGTCCTTCAACCCAGTCATGGATAGGAGAATATTCGACGAGGCTGTAAGCGCAAGCCTGGCGCCGAGCTACCCACTCCGGGTCATCAGTCCATCTGGATCCGGTGCGCCGACGTGTAAGGAGGATGAGGTCGATCTTCTCATACCACGTGAGTATGTGGTGAAGGATAGTATCAGCTGCGGCACGCCCAGCGGATTCTCTCCAGAGATCGAGCTGGGTCTCAGTCTCCATTAGCTTCTCGACGAGAATCGCGGTGTTCTCCGGGCTACTTTCTCCGGGCCAGAATGTGTTGAAAATGCGAACTGCAACATCGAGGATATCCTTGCCGTAATTCTTGATGATCTCCACGCGAGATGACAAGCTGACCAACAGGTCCTCCATGTCGTAAGGAACCTCCTCACCAGCAGGAGCGGCAGGAGTACCCCTCGCTTGGCGAAAATCTGCAACTGCTGCGCTTGCAATAGTGATGCTCTCAGGAAATTTGCCTGAAAGCCAGACAAGGGAAGAAGGTAAAGAAAAGACATATGAAGCAACCTGGAAAAGTAGGTCGGAAGGAACTTACGAGATATGTGGCTGAGGATCCGGGTTAACTCCTTGATGCAGTCATCGCGTCTCTTGCGAAGTTGCTCAAGCTCAGCGTTTGCTGACCGAAGCTGGATGTCGGATTCTTTGAGTAGGTCCTGGTCCTTGGAGATCTGGAGAGTAAGGCGCTCACGGTCTTCTGTGAAGTTCTGGCTAACCTTTTGGAGCTCGGTTTGGTGCTGGGCCTTCATCTTCTCCATCTCAGCCTTGAGCTTGGCAATCTCGTCGTCCTTAGTCCGGAGGAGAGCAAGCTCATCATCCTTTTTCTTCAGCTCGGCTTGATGCTGCCCTGCTTGTTCGAGAAAATGCAGCATCATATCAGGCACGGGCACACTATCCTCAAGCGATGCTGAAATAGTATGTTGACTCGGCAGAGCCGAGGAGTGAATGTTTGCCGAGCCAAGGAGAAGAGGAAATGGAAAACACTACGAGGTCGGACAAAAGAGGACATACCCCTGATTTCCTCCAAGTTCTTTCGCATGATCTTGTTCTCAGCCTCCACCCCAGCTGCAGAAACTGAATGAGGAGATTAGTTCGGCAGAAGAAGGTGAAGAAAAACGGGAAAGTGCCAAGGGAGAAACTTACCCCTCTTTTCATGTTCTGCAATAAGTTCAACATGCTTTGCGCATAGCATCTTGTGGGTATCTAGCAGACGTTGGAATTCAGCACTCCGGCGATTGGTAGTTACCTGAAAAAAGTATAGAAGCATAAAATTAGCTTGGTGCATATTCGAAGTGTACAAGATCCAGGCCAAGTGGAACCTAACCCGGATCTAGGTGTGTGCATATTCGAAGTGTACAAGATCCGGGCCAAGTGGACCTAACCTGGCTCTAGGTGTGTGCATATTCGAAGTGTACAAGATCCGGGCCAAGTGGAACTTAACCCGGCTCTAGGTGTGTGCATATTCGAAGTGTACAAGATCCGGGCCAAGTGGAACTTAACCTGGCTCTAGGTGTGTGCATATTCGAAGTGTACAAAATCCGGGCCAAGTGGAACTTAACCCGGCTCTAGGTGTGTGCATATTCGAAGTGTACAAGATCCGGGCCAAGTGGAACTTAACCCGGCTCTAGGTGTGTGCATATTCGAAATGTACAAAATCCGGGCCAAGTGGAACTTAACCCGGCTCTAGGTGTGTGCATATTCGAAGTGTACAAAATCCGGGCCAAGTGGAACTTAACCCGGCTCTAGGTGTGTGCATATTTGAAGTTCACATGGAGCTACATTAGTTTTCTAATGAGCATCCGGCCGAGTAACAAGCTACTCCACCGGAGGCTCGGGGACTAATGGTTATTATCTACAACATGTAAAGGAGAAATGACATACCTCCATCATTCGCCCGGCGAGGTTAATTGCCTTAGCGACGGTATTCATTTGGGCGGAAAATTCTGCGGGGCCGAACTTTTCCGGGAGATCGTCGTTGTGGACGAACTCCGCCTTGTTCCAGTTCATGACGAACTCAATAAGGCTCGGAGGGTACCGCTCACCGGTGGGAATATGGGGTACCACCAAGCCCTTCGCGTGCGCCTCTTTCCTCTCAACCAAGGCAAGGGCTGGGCTGGTATGCAGAACCATCTGCTGCGCATCAGTTGGCTCGGCAGGAACATCCTTCGCTGCTGGAGCTTTCGTGGGAAGCATCGACGCTAGGGTTCGCTGCCCAGCCTCGACAAATGCAAACTTGGTAGCATCCGGAGCCTTTTGCCCTTAGCTTGCTGGGAAGAGGTAACTGCAGTGGATTTCCCCTTAGAAGCTGCTGGAGTGGTTCCTCGCCGAGGTTGAGATGACTCGGACGAGGCGGAGGAACTTGGCACTGGAGCTCTTGTAGCTGGACTTGGAGCTGTTGTTGGTTTTCTTGGTGCCGGAACAGGTGCTGGTGCTCGTTCGGTCACTGGTACTGGAACTGTTGCTGGTGCTGGTGTTGAGGTAGCCTCGGTGGCTGCTGGTTGCGGTGATGCCGAAGTTGTGGACGCCGTCGCCTCGGCTGGACCGACCCCTCCTGCTCCGAGGTCGCGTTCCTCTCGACGAGGT
This sequence comes from Avena sativa, assembly GCA_916181665.1. Classification (NCBI taxonomy): domain Eukaryota; kingdom Viridiplantae; phylum Streptophyta; class Magnoliopsida; order Poales; family Poaceae; genus Avena; species Avena sativa. The sequence goes on from OV702289.1 coordinate 600,988,767, forward strand.
AGTGCGGAACCTGGAGCAGCCGCAGAACCCTCTCGAATAGGGCTCAGCGGACGTGACTCGTCGTCACGAGGAGGAGAAGGGCCAGATCAAAGTGGTGAAGAGATGCTTGATCCGCTCTGAGGGACCTCCACTGGAGCCCTGAAGAAGAGAATAATGTCAGAAGAGAAATTACCACGATGTAAGGAGAAGTGAGTTACGCAACAAAAAATGACTTACACATCCAAGGTTTCGGCCTCCTTGGGTTTCCGGGCCCTTCATGTCGGGGCTTTGCCTGCCGGCTTGGAGGCAGTCTTGTCTCCGGCCTTCTTTCGCCTTTTGTGGGTGAGAAGGTTCGGAGGAGGAACTTGGTGCGGCTCCGCGCTTCTTCTTCGACGCCACCGGAACCGGCTCGCCCGTAGAAAGTGGAGGATCCTCGTGGATATGCCCACCAGGGTTAGCTGATGCCAGAAAGGCAAAAGAAAGAGGGACAGCCTCAACAGGTTCAATCACGTCGACATCCGAGTCATCCTCATCATCGGGCCAGTCTCTAAGAGAAGAGAATTTACCGCTGGGTTGTTTTGTAGCGTCGGTCATAGGGAGAAACATATCCTAGTATGGATCCTCCTCATCCGGGATTTCTCGGTCCGGCGCCCACTTAAGGGTCGGATCCGTACCATCCTCAAGAGTTTGCTGAAGGAACAACTGAGAGAAAGCATGAAGAACAGAGTCAAAAATACAACAAAAACCGACACATATTTGATCCGAAATAAGTTTGCCCCGCGAAGCTTACCGTGGGAGGGAGCCTGTCACGATAGAAGTGCTCAATTCCCCACGTCCATTCGGCGGAGAAATCCTTGTGGGTGGTGAAGAGAGCCTTAACCCGGCGAAAAATCTCCGTGTTGCTCAGCTCGAAGGAGGAGGTCCGGTTGGGGTCGCGGCCGAAACTCATGTGGCACACCTTGTGGGTGCGCTTCTGGAGGGGAGAGATTCGGTTGCGCACGAACGTGATCATAGCATCCTCGTTGCGCAATCCGAGTTTCTTCAGTTCCGCGAACCTCGTGTTAACTTGGTTGGCCAGAGCCGTGGGCTTCTTGGAGACCTCCTCCCAGAATTCCGGATCAGGTGGACCCGGAGTGTAGGGGAGCAACCGGATCAAATCTTCAGTGCCCGAGTTCCGGACATAGAAGAAGGTCCGGGCCTACCCTTTGCAGGAGTCAAGCCCGGTGACCCGGGGGAAAACAGAAGTCCTCCAGGGTGAGATGGACGCAGCTCCGAATTGGGTGAGCCGCTTGTCGTCAGATTCAACTTGGATATTGGGGATGACGTTACGACGAAGGCCGAAGAACCGGATCCACAGCTCCTTCGTGGGCCACAGTCCGGTGTAGCCTTCGATCGTAGAAGCAAAGGCAGAAAGAGAGGTGATAGCATTGGCTGGAAGATGGTGCGGCTGCAGGTGGTAGGTGCTAAGCCAATCCCGGAAGAAATCGCTCACCGGCAGGCCGAATCCCCGTTGAAAGTGGGACAAGAACACGACAAACTCACCCAGATTGGGTGAGGGGGCCAGTTCGGCGGAGGGGAGACGAGCGGCGACGCCGGCAGGAATGCGTCTGGTCTAGTAGAGCCAGTCAAGGTCATCTTGACAGACCCATGATCCGGCCCACGCGCCACGGTCCGCCGCAGCGGCGTCCTCCTCCATTTCTTGCTCGCGATGATGAGCTCCTCCTCCATCATCTCGTGCTCGCTACCCTCGCTGGCGCTGGCGGCGGCGAGAATCTGAGGCCTGGATTGGCGAGGACCCGTGGCGAGGAAGTTGCGCAGCGGTGGCTGCGATGCAGAAGCACGGGGAAAGTATGGCGGCGGCGCTGTTGCTAGGGGCACTGGCGGCGGCGCGGTCGCGAGGAAGATGAAGAAGAAGAGCAACGGGCAGAGGGGCGCAGTAGAGGGAAAAATTCTAAGGAAGATAAAGTTTTGGGATGTTACAAACCTTGCCCCCTTAAACAAAATCTCGTCATAAGATTTACAAAGAAACTAGGAACTAAAGAGATCTGGGAACTCCGTCCTAATGTAATCTTCGCGCTCCCAAGTGGCTTCCTCCTCGGTATGGTTGCTCCATTGAATCTTGAGAAATTTGATACTCCTGGTCCTGGTGGTTCTGTAAGCTTCTTCCAAGATACGGATAGGCACTTCACGATATGTCAGGTCCTTGTTGATCTCTACAGCTCTGTGATCGATGTTCTGGAAAACTTCAGTCTTCTCCGGCACTTCAAGGCATTTGCGAAGTAACAAGATATGGAACACATTGTTGATGGCTGACATCTCTTCAGGTAGTTCCAGTTGATACGATACTTCTCCTCGACAGTTCAGAATTTTGAAGGGCCGATATATCTGGGGGCTAACTTTCCTTTCAGACTAAAGCGTTGGGTTCCCTTCAATGGTGAAACCTTGAGATATACAAAATCTCCGATATTGAAAGTCAGGTCTCTCCTTCTCTTGTCAGCATAACTCTTTTGTCTGGATTGGGCTGTCTTGAGGTGCTCACGGACTTTGTGAACCTTCTCTTCGGCTTCTCGGAGAATGTCGGGTCCAAAGATCTGACTCTCTCCTACTTGTGACCAATTCAAAGGGATACGGCATTTTATAACGTATAGGAACTCAAATGGTGCCATCTACAAACTAGCTTGATAACTGTTGTTATATGAGAATTCTACGAAAGGCAGACAGTCTTCCCATTTTGATCCGTATTCCAACACACAAGCTCTAAGCATATCCTCTAAGATCTGGTTGACTCTCTCAGTCTGTCCATCTGTTTGCGGGTGATACGCAGTACTGAAGTTCAACTTGGTTCCCAAACCTTCCTGAACTTTCTGCCAAAATCTCGAGGTAAACTGGGTTCCTCGATCTGATACTATGGTCTTGGGGGTTCCATGCAGACTAACAATCCTCGCAATGTACAGCTCTGCTAGCTTCGCACTTTGGTAGGTAGTCTTGACAGGTATAAAGTGAGCTACCTTGGACAGTCTATCAACTACGACCCAAATTAAGTCATTTCCCCTACTAGAAGTAGGCAAACCGGTGATAAAGTCCATTTCGACGGAATCCCATTTCCATTCCAGAATCTGCAATGGTTGCAATAGTCCTGCAGGTCTCTGATGCTCTGCTTTGACTCTTTGACAGATATCACACTTGGCGATGTAGCTTTCGATTTCTCTCTTCATATTGTGCCACCAAAATTGCTCTTTCAAATCCTGATACATCTTCGTTCCTCCGGGGTGGATAGAACAAAGAGTATCATGAGCTTCCTTCATGATAACTTGCTTCAGTTTCGAATCTGCTGGCACACAGATACGTCCTTTGTACCACAGTACTCCTTCTTCATCTTCCGTGAATCCAGGTACCTTTCTTGTACCAATACAATGTTTGATTTCGTCGATACCTTCATTCCCCTTCAGGGCTTCCTTGATTTGGCTAATCAAAGTGTGTTGAAGTTCAATGCTAGCTAAGAATCCTTTGCTAACTAACTCAGTCCTGAACTGCTCCAACTCTTCATACAAACTGGGTTGCTTCTCCTTGATCATGGTGTTTAGCCTACACGGCAATCTGCTAAGAGCACCCGCTAACACATTGGCTTTGCCGGGGTGATAGTGAATGTCAAGGTCATAATCCTTGATTAACTCTATCCATCTCCTTTGCCTCATATTCAGCTCCTTCTGAGTGAAAATATACTTCAAGCTCTTGTGATCTGAGTAAATCTCACAGCGATTACCCATCAAATAATGACACCATGTCTTCAATGACAAAACTACGGCTGCTAATTCAAGATCATGGGTCGGATAGTTCTGCTCATGCTGCTTCAGATGTCGAGACAGATGCGCCATGCCTTCTTGCATCAATACACATCCTAGACCAATCTTGGATGCATCACAATATACATCAAATGGCTTCTTGATGTCTGGCATGATCAAAATTGGGGTTGATATCAATCCCTTCTTCAGATAGCATGATCAAAACTGGCTTCACACTTGTCTGTCCATTCAAACTTCTTGTCCTTCTTCAACAATTGGGTCATGGGTCTGGCGATGCTTGAGAATCCTTCTACGAACTTGCGGTAGTATCCCGCTAATCCGAGAAATGCACGGACTTGGGTTTGAGTGGTTGGGGCTTCCCATTCTTCGACATCTTTGATCTTGGTGGGATCAACAGAGACTCCTTCGACAGACAGAATATGTCCTAGGAATCCTACTTCTTTCAGCCAAAAGTCACACTTGCTGAACTTGGCATATAACTGATGCTCTCTCAGGGTTTCTAGGATGATTCTCAAATGTTGCTCATGCTCTTCTTCCGACTTGGAGTAGATAAGGACGTCGTCGATAAATACAACTACAAACTTATCTAGGAAATTCATAAAGATCTTATTCATGAGGTTCATGAAATAAGCAGGGGCATTGGTTGATCCAAAAGACATAACTGTATACTCGTATAAACCATAGCGAGTAGTAAAGGCGGTCTTCGGAATATCCGTTGCACGAATCTTAAGTTGGTGATAACCACTCCTAAGATCAATCTTTGAGAATACTTGGGCTCCAGTCAATTGATCAAATAGATCCTCTATCTTTGGCAAGGGGTACTTGTTCTTGATGGTGACGTCATTCAACTTTCTATAATCTGTACACAGACGGTTGCCTCCATCTTTCTTGTCGACGAATAACACTGGTGATCTCCATGGCGATGCACTTGGCTGAATCAAGCCTGTTGCTAACATGGCATCTAACCGCTTCTTCAACTCAACTAACTCTGAGGGGTTCATGCTATAGGGTCTCTGGGCTATGGGTGCGGTTCCGGGGATTAGTTCGATAATGAACTCAATATCCCTATCCGGGGGTATACCTAGCAATTCATCTGGGAATACGTCGGGGTATTCACAGACTACTCTGACTTGGTCTATGGTGGGTAGGGCTAGACTCTTGTTGCACTTGAATTGATGGGGTAAGGTTTCAGAGATATGCTCTACTGTGACTCCAGAACTACTGGTCATGGTGATGGCTTTCTTAGCACAGTCTATCAGTCCTTTATGCCTTGACATCCAGTCCATACCTAGTACTACTTCCAATCCTTTGGTTCCAAGTACTATATGGTTGGCATAAAAATCTATCCCATGTATTCTGATAGGCACCGCTTTGCAAATTTTTCTAGCTTTTGTAGTTGAACCGGGGATTTGAACTATCATGACATGCTTTAGGTTGGTTGGGTGAATTTTACTAGTGCATGCAAATTCTTCGGTGACAAATGAATGCGATGCTCCCGAATCAAACAATGCTCTTGCTAAAACTGAGTTGACAGAAAACATACCCAGCAGTACATCTGGCGCTTCTTGGGGTTCTTCTGCGTTCATGTGGAAGAGACGACCGTTGCGGTTGTGAGGGTTCCCTGGGGCAAACCTTCTTCTTGGTTGAACATGACGCTGCTGTTGAGCTAGGGCATTCACATTGGCAGTGGCAGCAGTCTTCTTGGGACACTCATTGGAGTAGTGACCCTTCACTCCACACTCGAAACAGGTGATCTGGGACTTGCCCTTTGCTGTGACAGGCACAGCATTGCTGCCAGTTCTGGGTGCAGTGTTGTTGTTGTTGTTGCTCTTGGGAGGTGCACAGTTGAAATTGTTGGCATTGCCGGAGTTGTGATTGTTTCCTCCGAACTTCACATTGCCTCTGCTACGGCTGGGGTAGCTTGGGCGAGACATTGGGGGTCGATTGTTCCTTGGTGCATATCCTGGTGAGGGGTTGGGACGGTACTTCTGGTGACTGCTGGATCTTGATTGCTGCATCATACGACGTTTGCGGTTGTCGTTTTCCTGATTAATCTTCCCTTCCATCTGAATGGCAGAGTCGACTAGCTCTTCGAGATCTTGAAAACGGATGTTGACGAGGACAGTCTGCATCTCATCATGCAGTCTGTTCAAGAATCTCTCCTTCTTCTTGGCCTCCGTGTTGATCTCATCAGGTGCATATCTAGCAAGTGATAGGAATCTGTCATGGTACTCCACCATAGTCATTCTTCCTTGTTTCGATTCGCAGAATTCATCTCTCATCCTATTGACTAGACCTTGCGGCACGTGGGTTCGGCTGAACTTGACTTTGAATGCTTCCCATGTCATCACTTGACCATGGTTAATATTGCGGATACTAGTCTAACAAGCTCTTGCATCTCCCGCTAGATAGTGGGTGGCGAAGAGAACTTTCTCGTTTTCATCAACTCCTGCAACTTCTAGGTTGTTTTCCATCGTCTGCAACCAGTCATCAGCATCTAACAGGTTTTCAGATTGGTTGAAGATTGGGGGATTGGTATTCTGAAATTTTTTGAGTTTGGATCCATGGTGATCCTGATTTCCATGCCCTTGGTTGTTGAGAGCCATCTGGGCGATCTGCTGCAAAGTTGCTAAGTTGGCTTGGCGCTCTGCCCTGCTTGCTTCTCTTTCTGCGATGAGATTCTGCAAGATCTGCAGCATTGGGTCTTGCGACGAGCTGCGCCCTCCTTGGTTTCCATGAGTCATCTGAGGATTGAGATAGATAAAGGGGTAAGAGGGAAATTCTAAGGTTCATGGTTTTGGTTTCAAAGCTAAAACTTTGAGTTAGACTTAGGTTTTTCAACTAACTCCATTTCATTCATGCAAACAAACACACAATACAACACACACCACAACAAACAAAGGAAAACAGATGGTTTGAAGAACCATTCTGCAAGCTACGATACAGTGGGACCGATACATCTCATGCTACGACAGTGCTCTAGTGCATCTACTCATCATCGATGAAGTCAGAGTCATCATCGTCAGTGTAGAAGTCCACGGCATCCTCCTCAAGAAAGTCATCATCATTGCTGAGGTAAGAATCCATGTCTCCCTGTATGTCTTCACCCTCATCTTCTTCTTCCTTGACGGCAAGCTGAGCTTCCTGCTCCTTGACGGTCTTCTCGAGGTCGGCCACCTTCTTGCAAAGACGGGCGATGGTGCGATCCTTCTTGGCATGCTGGCGGCAAAGAGACTGGCAGTCCTGGACGAGCAGTGCGAAAGTCTGGGCCTTCTGGTCGGCAATGGAACGGTTCTAGTTGGCTAACTCCCTGGCATTGTCTAGTTCTTGTTGTCTGTCGTGCAGCAAGAAGTCAAGATTCTCCACTTGACGCCTCAACTCAGGGTGACTTGGCATCTCCATCGGCATTCCCATGAAGCCACGTATTGCATAGTGAGCAAAACGGGTTCCTTGGATTTTGTTGACGCTGAGGGCACATAGACGTGCGAGAGCTTCATGCATTGCCCTGGCTAATCCATCTAGCCAGTTGTTCTCTCTCACGGAGAACTGAATTCCCCTAGAAGTTGGTGCTTCGATGCTTCCTCTAAGATCCGTGGTGACTAGCCACTGTAGGTCTCCTCTTGGGGGTCCTGGAAGTTGAGCTCCAAGAAACTCCGGATGTGGGCGTCCCAGTAACTCCGACAGTGAATCCAGATCCCTCTCAAAGATCAGCCGACCTCCGTTTCCCAACTGGTAAAACTTGCTGAACTGAGTCTCCATCTACAAGAATTAAGGATGGGGAAATTAGTGAAGTGCTAAAGTGTGTCAAATTTTAAGTAGTAATGTAAGAATTTTGAGGAACATGAATTTTTGAGAAAAGAATGAATTCCCAAGGATAAGGGAGGAGATAGTTTTTCGTAAATACTCACTTTGATTTTGAAACTAAGTTTTTGTTCGGACGTCCATTCTAACTAGGGTATCCTATGGTAAGGATGGCTCTGATACCAACTTGTCAACACCCAGATTTTTAATCCCAGATGCCCGTTATGCCATACCTCGCAATCCCAGGATTACCATTTTTGCGAGACATAATGAATTGGATATCACAGTACATCATCCAGTACAAACCATACATAAGGTCTTACACAAATAAGGATCTCATGGTCCAGTCTTAATACAACAAGCAGCAGAAATAAAGATAAGCGTAGCGGTGGGGTCCATCTTCATGGGCACAGGCAATGCTGACGAAGGCAGATAGTCCTAGTTATCATAGTCGTCCTGCTGGCCATCATCTTGGTAGTCTCCTTCATAGTCTGGCCATGAAAATAGCCAGGGACAAAAGCCATGAGTACTCTTTAAGTACTCGCAAACTACCACTAACAAGTAGTATAATTCTAAGTTAAAGTTCTAAATCTAAGTTTAACTATAAGGTTAACTTTGAAACCTAAGCTGAGTTCTGAAGCAAAGAGAGATAAAATAAAGTTCTAGAATCACTTAAGTTGGGAAGCTATTGTCATAAACACAACCCTGTTGTGGTCAAGTCAAGATTCATCATTCATTCATAAGTTGTTTTGAAAACATCTAACAACGAAACAGTATGGCCATTCCAACTGTCCATTACCGCGGACGCGGCTATTCGAATAGTTTGACACTCTACAGAGGTGGTACACTTTCACCACAAGATTCGATACATCTGTCAAGGATAACCCTGAATCATCATACTTAGTATGCAGATAATCAAACATAACCTTTCCTTTTACACACCCTAGTATAAGCACCTCTCCTATGAGCATGGCCTCCCAACCATGACCATCAGTCATCTTGGGCACTACATAGGTGGACAACATTGAGAGGTAGCCTCAGCTCAAACCTCTCCCGTGAGGGAACTAATACTAATGCATATAAACTTCTGGCGAAGCCTTACCCAATTCAGGTATTGTGGTTGTACGGTAAATTTGGAATGGTATCGCATCCGAATCCAACCATCAGTTTTATAAAAGGGCTAAGGCTCATGCCTCAACATTTTCATCCTCATAAACCATTTGTGTTTCTCAACACATGTCAAAACATCTTAATAGAATGACTCATCATTCCAAGGTTTTCATAATTCATTTTCACCAATTGTTCCCATCTAAAGTGATTTAAGTTTTGATCTACTCTAAACTACTAAGTTAAGAGTGTTCACTAAGGTGGAAAGATGATGGGTTCAATCTCATGCCATAGAATGACATCTAAAGCTTATCTAAATAGGTCAAGTTTTATACTCTTTATGCTACCTTCAAAACAAGTAAGGGACTTTGTGTAAGGTAAAGGAAGTAAAGCTTGAAAGTAAGACTTGGGGTAACTAGTAATTGATGTATGATGGAGCTCGTTGGGAACCCCAAGAGGAAGGTATGATGAGCACAGCAGTAAGTTTTCCCTCAGTTATGAAACCAAGGTTTAATCGAACCAGTAGGAGCAAGGAAACACCCCAAAGGTGTTACTAGCTGAGCTTTGGCAGGGCGCACTACCGGTGCTAGTAGCAACGTGGAGAACTGCACAACACAACCATAGAACTTTGTCCCCAACTTGCGATGAGGTTGTCAATCTCACAATGTTTTGCGGAAAACAAAGGATTAAACGTATCGAATGGAAAGAAGTAAAAGTTTGCAGAAAGTAAACACAAAGAAGTAAACAGTTGTAGATTGTATGCAAAGAAAAAGGACCGGGATCCATAGTTCACTAGAGGTGGCTCTCCTTAGATAAATAACATGTTGGGTGAACAAATTACAGCGGGGCAATTGACAAACACCGAGAAACCAATACATGCATATACTAATCATCTTGACTCCTTTGAGACTTGATTGGGCATTACAACATAATACATAGACCGCCATCCAACTGCATCTATGACTAATAATCCACCTTCAGGTTATCATTCGAACCCCCTCCAGTATTAAGTTGCAAGCAACAGATTATTGCTTTACGAACTGCGTGTAAAGTAAATAATATGATTGTTCTATGAACAAAGGATTGTTGTTTTCTCCCTAGTAGCAATAGCACATCTAGTACCTTAGAGATTTCTGTCACTTCCCCAGATTACCAGAGGCATGAACCCACTATCGAGCATAAATACTAACTCTTGGAGTTGCTAGCATGTACTTGGCCAAGATAGCTACTAACAACGGAAAGCATGCAAGATCACAAATAACAAAGACATGATAGAATCAATAATCAATCTGAAATAGCATCTCAATATCCATCGGATCCCCGCAAACACAACATGTATGAATTACAAATAGATGATCTTTCTCATGAACGGAGCTCACAATATCTAAACATGAAATGACAAAGGAGGAGAACCAGCCATCTAGCTACTACATGGATCCGTAGTCCAAGGATGAACTACTCACGCATCACACCGGAGGCTTGCATGGTGATGAAGAAGGCCTCCAGGGTGAATTTCCCACTCCGGCAGGGTGCCGGGAAGAGCTTGAGATCCCTCCCGATCTAGGGATGGAGATCACGGCGGCTACAGACTCTTTTGTGGATTTTTGATCGGGTACTTAGGGTTTTCGTCCCGAGGGCAATATATAGGCGGAAGGAGAGGTCGAGGGGGTGCCTAGGCTGGCCACACCACCCCCTGGCGCGGGCCAGGCCTGGTCGCCCGGCCAGGTGGTGTGGCCGCCCTTTGGCCCTTCTCCGTCTCGTATTCTGGCACTTGATCCCTTCTGGAAAATAGGCACTTTGGCTTTTGTCCTGTCCAATTCCGAGAATATTCATTTTCTGACTTTCCTGGATCCAAAAACAGCAGAAAACAGGCAGCTGGCACTATGGCTCTTGTTAATAGGTTAGTCTAAGAAATCATATGAAAAGTACTCCAAAGTTGGAACAAAACACAAGAAAGTGGATAAAACCAAGCATGGAACATCAAAAATTATAGATACATTTGCAATGTATCAGTAGTCAAAGTGGTAGGATCAAAGCATGCCTAAAGCATCTTTGCTTGGGTTATCTAGATTGCAAGGATTTGCATGCATTGTTAATGGTGGCTTGCTAAAGTAAGTTTTGCAAGGGTTAGCTTGTCAATAATAGCTTGCCTTGGTTGGTGCAGTGGTTAAAGTTTTCTTCTTCTTCTTCTTGGTAGCACTCCTCCTCCTCGTAAGCTTGGTCGGTACTATCTTCTATAAATACATACGGAGTACACAATCACCAAACAATACTTAACTAGTTTACTTAGTACTCTAAGGCACACAAGTTTTATTCGATAGTTTTCTCCTTTTTATTTTAGAAAAGTAATTTCTACTCATTGAAAAATTAACTAAGATTTAATATTCACCACTTAAAATATGGGATCATGTGGACGCATGTCATCACCACATATTCTAAATTGTGGGAATGTAATTTAAGGGTTGGATCATAAATACTTTGGTTTATGTTCATTATTTAATGATTTAAAGTGACTAGAAATGCCTATATAGCATTATTTTGGTACTAGTCCAAAGTCACTGCATGTAAATCCTAATATTATTACATATTCATATAGGTATGATGAAATGTGATTTTTGAGAGTTGGAATCAACTCAAAAGCTAACTTGGTTGATTTTATAAAAATGTTGCAAGGTGCAAATGCTTCTGTTTTATTATTTTTACTAGGAGAGATCTATAACTCTAAATGAATTAAATCCAACGGGCTTGGATAGATCTTTTCAGTAGGTTTCTAACAAAATTGGAATCACTCAATTTGGATTTATAAATCTCTCTAAATTGAATTTTGAACTAAGGGACAGAACTAAGTTTAAACTAAAAAGAAAAATCCTAATTCAAACTGGCTGGATCGCGCGGGAAATGCTAACGGGCCGGCCTAGTGTCACTCCGCGGCGCGGGGCTCAGCTGACAGGGGGTCCACCAGTTAGCGGCTCATAATGCGTGAAGCGGTACGGAGCAATGTGGGACGTTGGATTAGAGTGGGGATCAACGGCTGGGGATCGTCATCGACGACGGACCTGTCGCCGGCGAGCTGGGGGTGCCCTCCTTTTATAGGCTCGACGGCGAGACCGAGAGGGATGGGCAGGCGACAGTGGCGACATGGCTACGGGGTGCTAGCGACATGGCTGAGGGTGGCGATCGACGCGCGGTCTCCTAGCGGTGCTCTAGGACTTTAATGCGGGCTTAGGAGCGGTGGTAAGAGGTCGGGCGGAGCTCGTGCTCTGAGCGGCAGAGGCGGCGGCTTCGACAGCGAGCGGTGGCTGTGAGGCGTTGGATGGCGAATGGGGGTGTCTGACGTGCTCCCTGGGTCATGGCGACGCGGTGGGCGCGGGCTGCGGTCGAGCGGCGGCTTGTGCACGCGTGCCGGGTGTGGTGCTCTAGCGCGTGCTCGGCATGGCGCGGTGGCACTGGGCGCGGGGTTTTCTTGGTGGTCCACGGCTGGGCCTGGCTCGGGGAGGGGACAGTGGGCGGCGGTAAGGTGCGGGCTATCTCCTAGACATGGCGAGAGAGGGGGAGGTGGTCTGCTGGGGTGATGGCATGGTCGGCCGGCGAGGTGGGGCTCGGCTTGGCATGGCCATGTTGCTAGGGGGTAGGGGATGGGTTAGTTAGGTCCTGGTTTGATCAAGAGGGGACAATGGGAGAAAATGGGGGTCAAATGGGAGACAAGTTTGGCCAAAATACTATTCAAAATAGTGAATTTGGTTTTGTTTGAAATTTGTCCACAAGGTGTTTGATGAAATGGCCGCAAGAAAATTCTTTTTGAATTTTGAAAAGATTTTTGGTGGGTGTGCTAGTACTAAGCTTGAGACTCTGTGGGTGCTTGGGTTTTGAAAATTGAGCTTGTTTGAGTGGTTTTTAAATAGTGGGATCTTCCCATATGAAATAGATTCAATTTTAAACTGTCATTTAAAATTAGTATTTGATTGTTTTTAGCAGATCACAAAGTGGGCCTTGGTACCTCATTATGTGTACTAGCAAGGGGTGTAAATATCCACATTTGTTTCTGTTAGGTTTTGAGTATTAGGAATAGCCAAAGTAGGCATGATAGTTAATTTGGCCAAAATGACCATTCACTTCATTTATTCATTTTGAGTTGTTTGTCTTTGGGAAAAGTTTGGGAATGATTTAGATGATGTTTATTTCATCTAAGAATCATTTTACAATCAATGAATCGCAGAACCATGGCAATTCAAATCAATTCCTAAATTAAATGCACATACACATGCATGCTTTCATATTTTGAATTGGAAAAGTTTTTTGTTAACCCTAATTTTGATGATTTGGATCTTAATAATCTTGGATTAAAGTTTTGGGATGTTACAGGAGAACCTACAACTGTACATTTCTAAATATTATAAGAAATTATTCGGTGAGTTGGCTCCGAATAACTTCACATTAATGGAAGAAATGAATCAGGATATTCCACAGTTTTCTCCGGAGGAGAATGTAATTCTAGTATCTGAGTTTACTGAAAAGGAGGTCTTTGATGCGATATCTTTGATGGAACGCAACAAAGCTCTGGGGCCGGATGGTTTCCCCGCGGAGTTCTATCAAACTTTTTGGGAAGTTATTAAACAAGATATAATGGCTCTATTTGCATAGTTGCATATGGTTGATTTACCTCTGTTTAGGATAAACTTTGGAGCTATAACTTTACTACCCAAAAAGGATAATGCGATCCAAATTCAACAATATAGACCTATTTTCCTTCTTGATGTTAGTTTCAAGGTGTTTACAAAGGTAGCAACGAATCGGATAACTGTGATAGCGCATAAGATAATTAGACCAACACGAACCGCTTTTATGCCTGGAAGGCACATTTTAGAAGGGGTGGTAGTGCTACATGAAACTATCCATGAGATTCATAGGAAGAAAATGGATGGTGTCCTTTTTAAAATTGACTTCGAGAAGGCATATGACAAAGTGAAATGGCTATTTCTACAGCAAGTTCTATGCATGAAAGGTTTTGATCCTCTGTGGTGCAAATGGATTGAGAGTTTTGTTAAGGGCAGAAGTGTTAGCGTCCGGGTCAACGATGACATAGGCCGTTATTTCCAAACTAGAAAAGGTTTAAGGCAAGGAGATCCGTTGTCTCCTATGCTCTTTAATATTGTTGCTGACATGCTAGCTATATTAATTGCTACAGCAAAAGAAAGTGGCCAGGTTGGTGGTCTTATTCCCCATATTGTCGAGGGGGAATATCCATTCTTGAATATGGAGATGATACGATCTTGTTCATGGAACATGATCTTCAAAAAGCGGTGAACATGAAGCTCATCCTGTGTATTTTTTAGCAGCTATCTAGACTCAAGATTAATTTCCACAAAAGTGAAATTTTTTGTTTTGGGAAAGCTTCCGAACAAGAAAAGGAATATAGGGATATTTTCGGTTGTGAGTCAGAATCCTTACCTTTTAGGTACCTAGGGGTACCTATTCATCATAGGAAACTCCGTAACACCGAATGGAATCCGGTGGAAAATCATTTTGAGACTAAACTAGGATGTTGGAAGGGTAAACTCTTGTCATATGGTGATAGACTAGTTTTAATAAATTTGGTTCTTTCCAGTATGCCCATGTTTGTGCTCTCTTTTCTTGAGATACCGAAGGGTGTTCGAAAAATATTAGATTCTATCGTTTGTGGTTTTTTTGGCAAGAGGATGAACATAATAAGAAGTATAGACTATCTAAATGGAGCATTCTATGTTGCCTGAAGGATCAAGGAGGGGCTAGGAATTGAGGTTTTAGATATTAAAAATAGATGTTTGCTAAGTAAATGGTTGTTCAAAATCCTAATGGAAGAAGGGGTATGGCAAGAGTTACTTACAAATAAATATCTAAAGAATAAAACTCTATCACAAGTTGAAGGTAAACCAACCGATTCTCCTTTTTGGAAAGACCTCATGCGGGTGAAATATGAGTTCTTTGCCTGAGGTCGTTTCAAATTGGAGATGGAAGGGATACAAGGTTTTGGGAAGATATATGGTTAGGGGAGAGATCTCTGGCTCAGCAATATCCTTCTCTTTATAATATTGTGAATAGAAAGAATTTTTCTGTGTATGAAGTGTTGTCTAATAACCCACTTGATATTGGTTTTGGAAGACGCCTAATCGGGGACAAGTTGGTTGCATGGTTACATCTTGTGCAGAGGTTATGTCCATTACTTTGTCGGATAATAAATATTCTTTTATATGGAAGTTGATAGAGAATGGAGTTTTCACTGCTAAGTCTATGTATGAAGATCTTATGAATGGACATCCAAGCTTTCCCTCTCGATATTTATGGAAATTAAAATTACCACAAAAAATTAAAATGTTCATGTGCTTTCTTAATAGAAAAGTTTTGTTAACTAAAGACAATCTTGTGAGACGTAAGTGGACTGGATGTAAAAAATGTTATTTTTGTGACGAGGACGAATCAATTGAACATTTATTTATTTCATGTCCATATGCAAAAAAAATTATGGCGTATTGTTTTCTTTACCTATGATCTTCCTTCTTCAACCAATATCACTAATATGTTTGGGAATTGGCTTAATGGAGTGGATAGGACAAATAAAGCTAGAATTTGTATAGGCGTTTCAGCTTTATGTTGGTCCATTTGGAAATGCTGAAAGAATACTATTTTTAACAATGCCAAAGTTCCATATTTTTTGCAGGTTATCCATATGGCGTCACATTTTATCCATCTCTGGGCTTTCCTCTTCCCAGAGGATCAGCGACACTTTATGGAGTTTGGATGCAACCGCCTTGTGGTAGTCGCATCGGATATTTTCAGCCAAGTTTCGTGGCGGCATACTAGTTTGATACATGAGATGTAATTTACTTTCTGTACTTTTGACACTTGATACTCGTTTTTTAATAAATGGTTGTATGCATCCAAGGATGCAGAGGCCAGGTCATACCCCATTTTGAAGAAAAAACCCATAGAAATTAGAATTAAGCATTCATAAATCATAATGATTGAGTATTGGGTCTATCCTATTTATTCTGCACCTCTAGTAAAATATTCTAAAGTCTTCCTTGGTCCATTATGATAAGAGGTGTGATAAAAGTTTAGTTCTAGCTAGTTGAGTACCACTTAGATAAGCATGAGAATAGAAAAGACCTACACTTGCCATGACACAACACCACACAACACGCTGCGGGTTGCGGGAATAAGTTGAGCCGGTAGATGAGCGGTTGCACAGAAGCTGAAAAGTTTTGTGCTAGTGGAAACTGAATACAAATTGATATTTGTTCGACTTCGTTTCAACCCCCCCCCCCCCTCTTCATTTTATCTTCCATCATTGTTTTTGCCTCTCCTCTCATGTCCATATAAAAAGTTTGCTCCTCTCTAGAGAGACACACCACAACACAACGTCTTTGGTTCCTGTCGCTGCATGTTCACTTCTCCTCCCGACGGTTTGTTTCATCTCTCATCATTGCATGTTCGCATCTCCTCTCGTGCCTATATAAGAGAAGTCCCTCCTCTCCAGAGAGACATGTCACAACAATAACGTCTGCAGTTTCTAAGCATTGTGCAGTCGTCAGGTCTTCCCCATCCCGGCTTGTGGCGTACACCACCGATTGAGATAGTAACCATTCGAAACCCCGCTACCTAGAGTCCTCTACATGAGAAGAGCGATAAGCTTTTTGGAGAGCATTGCTACGTGACTATTGACTTCATCACGAACACTGGTGATTTCTTCCCTGAGACTAACAACCTCTTAGATGACATGGCTAACGTCAACACCAACCACAACACGAGTGATTCCTCTTATGTACCCTATGTGATCTTCCTTCCACTAGTTCAGATCATGTTTCAATCATTCTAGTTAGCAATCTATTTATGATTATGGTTTACTTAATCTCGGTTAGATTGCATGGATAGTTTAATTTTAAGTATCTTAGTCATGTTTATCTATTGTTTATATCGATTAAATCATATGATAAATTGCTCATATTTTTAACAACATCGTCTAGATAGGCAAGCGTCAAATTCTACCAAAGAAAACTAGATATCTAAGTCGTGCCAAAACTAGTTCTAGTGCTAAGAGGAGTGGGCTAGGGAACCATCCCCTTGAATCCTTGATGTCACTTTACAAGTGGCATGGCCTGTGTAACTTAGCAGTTGCTTTTAGACAGCTACATCGGGCGGACACCCTAGGCCAACTTCAGAGCACCGTAGATATGTCGTGCTACAATACAAAAACCTCATCGCATTTAGTCGAGGGGTAATCTCGGCAATACCCATAATTATGGACATAGGGTTTCTTGAAAAAGAGAACGCTGGGGATTTCATCGGCTGATCAAACAAACAAGGGAGACAAGATCGTCTGTTTATTGCAGAGAGTTTGATTACAGATTGCTCAAAGCTTTGGTACCTTCCTGTTGGCTCCTCCCAGTCTTTATATAATACGCTTGGTCCCAAAGTCGTATACATATAGGTTATAAGTTTACATTTACAACACTAATATTATGTCGGTTTCTATCTCTTTCTTGATTGCCAAGACACAGCTTTTGTCCATCGGATGCTTCCTGGACTTCTCTTATTCATCATGGGTTGTAGGACTTTATATGCTTAGAGTAGTTAATCACGAGGACCCGATAGGTCATACCTATGTCACATGTGTTACACCTCGAGCCGATCCGCCTCTGCCTACTTGAATATATAGTCATATTATTCTCGGGAAAAAAGAAGAGTGGCATTAGTGGATTTATAATAGCACGTACGAGCTAGTTCATTAAAAGGATCAAGCTGATAACAAACACGGCAATCATTGTACTTATGCTTCAACAACTATTACACTACCTTTATAATTTGGTTTATCTCTAATAAATATTGTTGTGAACTTTCAACTGGAAAAGTAATGTTAGTTTTAGAAATCTATGTATCAAGCTTCAATAATACACACTAGATGTTTTACAATATTTTGCTATTTTGTACCCAATCTTTAGAAAATTCTCAAAATGTTTTGAAAGTTTTGACACAAACTTTTAAAAATGATACAATTTCAGAACCACACCAGTTTTTCAGAAAATCCTAAAGAGGGAAATAGAGAAAATCCATAAAGGAGCCTAGATCTCTTCGTTGGAACGAGATCCAGCCAGTCCACTTCAAGCCTAACCACATCCAGTCCGCTAATCCATTAGTTGTTTGCAATTTTTAGACTTCATGAAATACCTGAAGGTATTAAACACGAAATAGGAGTTTTCTTCATTCAAAGTTAATTATAAATTAACTGTAAACAATAGTGTAAAATGTCTATAAATATTGGTAATAATACCAAAAACATTATGGTGAACTTAAAAATGACTAGATACTTTTTGAGCGTATAAGGTCTCCATCGAGTTCAACATTGTGGGTGAGTGGCAATCACACTGATGGTTAGAGGAATCCTTAGGTCTGGTTAGTCGGAGGGGCAAAGGCGATCCTTTGATGGGACTACGTCGTCGAAACTGTGGGGTTATGGATATGGGCGCGAGTAGTTATGTGGTTTCTCTTTTTATTCAGTTATCTCAGATCTTCATTAAGGAAAGCGATATTGAAACCAAGAGGTGATGGCTTGTTTGATTTAAAGCAATTTGATGTAGTATAATTTTAGTCAAACGGTCTGGTTCAAAATTATATTGCTTCATCCGACTCGGTAAATTGCCAAAGCATTTGACAATTGACACATTAGAATAAAGGGATTTCCATTTTCGTGCTCCTAGTTTGTTAGTTGTACTCAGTTTTCTACTTAGTTTTTTCCCACTATTGCCCATCTCCTTGTACAGAACTCCCACACATGGTCTGAAACTCGCCGCCCATCAGCCTTGCCGTTACATGCTGACAAGTGGGGTCGCGTTCAGTCGGGTCCCATAGTGGACCCTCGCCATTACGTGCTGACGAGTAGGACCGCATTCTGTCGGGTCCCGTAGTGTACCCTTGCTATTACATGCTAACAAATGGGACCGTGTTCAGTCGATTCCTGTAGTGGACACCTCTCTCAACTTATTCAGATCATCATCGAACCCACAACTTATCCACGTGAGTGCTGGACCCACATCTTAGCCAGGTCGGCGTTGCAAGATGGGACCCTGAGCCAGCCCCGCGCCCGTGCCCGTGCCGTTGCTTCATTTTCATATAGTGAAATGTAATGCATATACAGAAATTATATGAAAGTTATACACATTTGAACTCTTTTAAATCGCACTTAGGACATGATAATGTTGTGCTTATAAAATCCTGATCATTTATTATTTTCATGGAGTGAAAATATAATGCATAAACTTGCGTATATAAAAATTATACACCTTTACTTTCAAGAAAATACACCTTTAAACTCTTTGAAATCACACTTAATATGTGATAATGTCGTGCTAAGAAAATCTTGAGAGGTTATTATTTTCTCCCCCATTTTGTAGAGTGGAATGTAATGCATAAACTTGAATATACGAAGTTTATACACCTTTAAACTCTTTAAAATCTCACTTAATACGTGATAATGTTGTGCTAAGAAAATCTTGAGAGATTACCATTTTCATGGAGTAAAATATAATGCATAAACTTGCGTATACGAAATTTATACACCTTTGAACTTTTTGAAATCGCAATTAATACTTGATAATGTTGTGCTAAAAAAATCTTCAGAGATTACCATTTCCATGGAGTGAAATATAATGCATAAACTTGCTTATACAAAAGTTATACACCTTTCAAGTCTTTGAAATCGCACTTAGGTCGTGATAATGTTGTGCTAACAAAATATTGAGAGATTACCATTTCCATGGAGTGAAATATAATGTATAAACTTGCGTATACAAAAATTATACACCTTTGGACTCTTTGAAATCTCACTTAGGTCGTGATAATGTTGTGCTAAGAAAATCTTGATACATTACCATTTCCATGGAGTGAAATATTATGTATAAACTTGCGTATACAAAAATTATACATCTTTGAACTCTTTGAAATCGCACTTAATACGTGATAATGTTGTGCTAAGAAAATCTTGAGACATTACCATTTCCATGGAGTGAAATATAATGCATAAATTATACACCTTCGAATATGTTCCCTTCAAATTATATTCAAGTTCATTTGTTTATGGAGTTAAAGTATCGGTGGCATACTCGTTATTTTGCACGGATAGAGGGGTGCCCCCTCGAAAGATATAGTGGTTATCTTGTCTGCTAGATCACAGAGGATCAACGGTTGGTGGGCACGATCCGTGTGACAACTGTCTCGACCAATCAAAGCGTAGCAGCGAAGATGAGCACAAGTGCGAGAGATGGATACAAAGAGAGGGGAAAACTAAGTAGCACTTAAGAACCAAGGGTAAAGTTGAGTAAAACTTAAAAACCAAGGGCAAGACTGATAAAGGGATTTAAATAGAAAATAGAAAAAGATTTAAAAAATGGAAAATACGTCTTTTATACAATAAAATGCATCTTGGCATACATCAAACTATTTGCAATTCAAATATATACCAGTTTGACAATTATTGCCTCATTCAGACAAACTATGTTTTGGAGAGGGATGTTTTGGGAAGAGGCTTGAGTAGAAAGCCATGAACCTTCATAGATAGTAGGTGATTTGAGAAGTGGTGATTGATATGTCATAAATGTATCTATAATTTTTGATATTCCATGCTTGTTTAGTATCTACTTTCTTATGTTTTGTTCATACTTTGAGGTATTTTTATACATTTACTAGAACTAACCTATTAACAAGATGCCCCAGTGCCAGTTGCCTGTTTTTTTGCTGTTTTTGGTTTCAGAAAAGCTAGTAAGGAAATATTTTTGGAATTGGACCGGCAAAAGCCAAAGACAATATTTTACCCGAAGCAACACGAAGTCCGGAGGAGAGACGAAATGGCGCACCAGGGCGGCCACACCTGGTGGCGGCGCGGCCTGGGGGGGCACGCCACTAGGGGGTGTGGGCCCCCTGGTGCTCCACCAACCTTGCCCTTCCGCCTATAAAGGCCTCCCGGGACGAAAACCCTAAGGACCCGATCAAAATCCCATAGAAATCCATAGAAGAGTCTATAGCCACCGCCATCTCGATCCCCAGATTGGGGGGATCCGAAGCTCTTCCCGACACCCTGCCGGAGGGGAGAGATCACCCTGGAGGCTTGTTGGGGATCGGTGCGGAAAACAAAAAAAATTCCTACGATGCAACCCAAAAACTTGCCTAGGATCTATCTATGTAGTAATGCGGTATTGGCCGGAGCGTAGAGAATACATACCCTTGTAGACCATACGCAGTTAACGTTCCACAGGGAACGTGGTTGATGTAGTCGTACTCGAAGCCGACCTCAAGGTCGCGAAGCTCCTCGCAGGTCACCCCTTGCTCCTTCTTGATCTTCATCATATTCATCGTACAACAGCTCCGGCTCATGACATTCAAGCGCCCCAAGTGTTGCGCCTCGTGTCTTCGTACACATCCGGTGCACGATAAGACCTCCGGCTCCCCGATCCCACCGGTAGTGCGGGAAGTTGATATCCGGCTAGGAATCCCTGCAGCATAACGGCGTGCTGCAGGTGTGCCTAGATCGCACAGCTCAAATTTGGGGCCATGGTCACAAGGTATAGAGAGGGAGAAAGAAGGAGAAAGTCAACCAAAGGACTTCTTCGATTGTGTTTTTAGTCCTCCCATGGACACCCCTTTATATAGGCGGAGGGGGGGCGTGCCCTCTCCATTACGTGCCCCATGTGGGACTAAAATTAAGGGGAAAAGAGGAAAAAAGAAAAGGGCAGCCGGCTGGGCCAATGGGGCAGCCGGATGGGCCACCCCGCCCAGGCCCAGCCTGGCCAGGCGATTAGTAGCAAAGGTGTCAGCGCTGGCCGGGTGGGCCGACCACCCTCCCCGCGGCCCGGCTTGCCCAGCGCCCTACGCAGCAGCTAGTAGCCAGCGCCCGGGTGGGCCGCGCCAGCCCACCTCGCGCCTGCCCGCTTGTGGCTTCCCGCCAGCGCCCGCTTGGGCCGCAAGGCAGTGGCCCGCTAGCGGCGGTTGGCCACCTGCTGCCATGCGCGGTGCATAGTACCTGCCGCGCACCTAAGTGGGCCGCCTGGCCCACAGCGGCAGAAGCTGTTATTTTTCCTTTTTCCTTTTTCTTTTTCTGCAGCTTTTATTTTAGGCTATTTCCCTCCGGGGATTTAGCTTAATATAAAAGTTGCCTTTATAAATATTAATCTAAATATTATTTATAATCTATTAATTCACAATTAACATATAATAAATATATATTTAAATTCCCATTTATCCGAAAACACTTTTTCGGTCTTTTCCTTTATTCTTTCTCCAAACAACTTCGGATCTCTCCGCGGAACATTTCCGGCTTTCTCTTTCTCTACTGTGATTCCGTCTTACGAATGATCGCTCTCATTGTACCCTTAAGTATATCCTCTCACGGCTCGGGAATGCTCTAGACATGATCTGTATCAATGATCAACAGAGGGACCAGGGATGTCCATGTGACCCCTATGCATTCCTGATGTCCATGTGACCCCTATGCATTCTCCAATGATATGATCTCGTTGTTAGGCGGCATAAATGCCCATGATCTTTGTAACATCCCAAAATTTTCATCTGAAAATCATCATTATTGCATTCATTCCATCATGTCATGTACTACCTTGCATTAGGTTTGTCCTCCAAAAATTTGGTAAAATTTAGAGACTTTTTGGAGCACTTTTGCTAAATTCAAAAAACTAGAAAAAAATTCTAAAAGAAAAAGAAAAGGAGGGAAATGGATTTTAAACAGCAGCAGTTTTCTGGCCTTCTCGGCCCAACTGGCCCAACCAGCCCACCTGGGCCTCCCTCTCCCCCTCTCTGTCTTTTCCCACACCCCCTCTACTCACCCCCACCCACTTACCTCCTGGCCCCACGCCACGTCGATGCCACCTCAGCTTCTTCCACGTGAACGGCCGGCACCCCCTCCCCTCCTCTGCCATTACCAAGCCCGGCCAAATGCTGGCGTTACCGCGAATTAATCGCCACCACCACCGCCCCTTCTTAATCCCCTCCCCCTCCTCGACAGAATCCCCCAGCCACAGCCCCTGGAGAGCCCCCAGGCTCCCCAATTACCAGCTCAAACCGCCGCCGTCCGAAGCTACTCCGGCAACGATTTCGGTGAGCTCCGGCCACGCCGCGCCCTTCTCTCGTTCCTATCTTGATTGTGTGTACTGGCGCGTGTTTTAACCCCGGCCACGTGCCTTCTTTTGCTCCAGGTCGACGACACGGTCAACTCCGGTGAATCCCCTACGCCGTCGTCGTCCATCGCATTTTCTAGTGAGGTTAGGGTTTCCGCCGCCTCCTTTTGGTCTCTGCTAGGTCGTGCTGATCCGGGCGCACCTCACTAACCCCCTTGTTGGCTTGTCCGAGCCCCAGACCATCGTCTCCGACGCAGAGCAACGAGCGTCGCTGTCGACGCAACTCCGGCGAGGGATCGAGGCCGAGCCAGAGCACACCCCACGCCACCGTAACCTCCATCGAGACCGCCACGACCTCGTCAACCTCCGGTACGTGTCCACGGACTCCCTGCCCCTATAGAACCGCCAGAACACCTTCGGTCGATGCTCCGCCGCCGCGCGCAGCTGGTCAGCGCCGCCCGTCTCCGGCCAGGCCGCTAGGGACCGTTAGATTTATTGTCTGCGGCTAGGATTAGATCGGCGAGCGAAACGGTACGGGCTAATCAGATCCGTTTGTTTTTCACTTAAGATCCAACAGTCCGCAGCAGTCGATCCGATCGAGCCGGTACAGGCCAATGACATTGCGCCACGTCGCCCAGGTTATTTGTTTAAATAGAAAATTAAACAGATTTTGTATTAAACTTAGAAAATCAATAACTTTTGATCCACAATTCAGAAAAATGCAAATTTGGTGTATATGGATTCAGAAAAATAAGACCCTTATTATAGAGGCCTTGTTTCACACTTTTGCTTCTGAAAAATTGGAATTATAGGCAGAACCTTTTTAGGAGTATTTTGCTCATAAAAATTATTCCATAAATTGTTTTGGGGTATTTCTTATGCCTTTAGATGAGGTATTTTAACCTCTATACGTAGAATCTGTAAGTTATAGAGTTATGATCATATCATTGCATTTTGCATGCATTCATATTTTTGTAATGTTTTATTGATTGAATTATTGTTGTTCTATTGTTCTTTGTGTAGATTGTGTGGATTGTGAAGTTTGTTGTTGTGAGGATTGTACCTATTCCCCTAGCTACCAAGGCATGTGATATTTCATCTCATGTCCTATTATTTTCACTATTGCACTAGTGTTATTTTGGTAGATCTTAGCATGATAGGATTATTTATATGTTACTACTATGCTATGCTACCCTATAGACTATATCTTGGTAGTATCTCCTAGTTGAAAGATTTCGTATGCTAGGGTGCTTAGCCAGGCTATTAGAATTCGTGGGTGGAAAATACATATCAAGATAGTATGGAAAGATATTATTTTGTTTGACTGAGAAAACAACTAATATTAATGAAACACCTGGGTGGAATGGGACTTGCTTGGATTATGTTGAGTGGTTACTCAGGGGCCATGTCTATGGTCAGATGGTGTATCGCACTTGTGGACGGCCACCCAGGAACAAAGAGATTGGAGACGTTCTTGTCATGAAGCTTCCAGTGCAGCCACATGGCATATGGGCTCTGCCTTGACCAACTAAGTTGCAAGAACTCAGCCAGACGGATAGAAGGTGGTAGTTGTGATAGGATGGAACGCGTCTGTGGTGGTCTGAGGGATTGCTTCTGAAAAGTCTTGTCTCGATGCGTGTCGAGTCTTGTGGGGAAAGTGCACCACCTCTCGAGAGGGTAAACCTAAGTACTTAGTCGTGTCCCCAGTTATGGACAACTTCTGAGCCTCAAGACAGTGAAGCAGTTCAATAATCTCCTCATCCAAATTTCTCTAAGTTAAAAACTTGTGGGTGAACATGGGTAGAGGTTCAGTGATGTCTATCATTGGTACCTTAGTATTTGAATGAGAAAACTTACTCTTCAAATACTATAAGTTAAACTAGCTTTTAGCAAAGTCAGCCAAAACCCCACTTAGCCATATATTCATGTAGTTCATGGATTATACTAAGTATCTATGGTATCACTTGCCAATACAATTCCAAATGTATTGACCCTTTGTGGTTGTAACTTATTATGTTGCAGGATACTCTGATGATGAGTAGGGTTACGGGTCTGCACTCGACATGTTTGCCTGTGGCGCATGAAGACAAAAGACTCTATTATTATGCTATGTAATGTGAACCTTGAGTATCTTAGCCTGGGGCTAAGTGAGTTGTAAGAACCATTATATTCCTGGATATGCAATGTAATAATGACCTTTATTTCTGTGTACTTCATCTTAAACTATGGGTGCTAGCATTTCGATCTAGGGACTAGCACTGCAATCACAGGGATCTTACCTTATTACGGTGAGATCTTACAGATGGTATCAGAGCACTATGTTGCCTGTAGGTTCGTGATCCTAGAATGGATTAGACTAAGGAAAACCCTTAGGAAAAATAACTTTATATTCAAACTTTACACTTGTCTTTCATCTCGTAAAACTTTCCCTAATCATCCTTTCTCATCTATTTTTGTAGATGTCCACCATCAATGAATCTGTCAAGAAGGGACCACTGATGACTATGACCCTGGAGTGTGATACAGAATTTCCCAAGGCACTCAAGAACCTCATGATCGGCTTGGGAATGAATGGTGAAGCTTTGTACAAGGGATTTCCTGTGATAGATGAAGGACAAGAGTATTGGTGGGTGTAACTCCATTTGTACAAGAACAAGGAAGATTATCCCAAGAGTACAGGATTCTGCATGTTCACCAACTCTGAAATGCACATGTCATTCTTTGACTCTGCAAGGAATGCTGCGTGGAAAGCTATTGAGGAACTTGGGGAAAGACTCAAGTATAGAATGCTCAATACTCAAGAGGATCTCAAGGAAGAGAAACGTCTTGTCCAAGACTCAAAGGCCACTGTGAAACGCCTAAGTAAGGATATCATAGGCCTAGCTTTGGAGCTATGCAACCAAGACAAGCAGATTGCGGCCAAGGATGCCCAGATTGCTACCTTGGTCAAGAAGGAGTGATATACTAGTTGGACCACCACCCTTGGCGTTTTATCACGTTAGTATTTTGATCATACCAACCTATGTGGTACGGCAAAAATAAGTTATGTCTGGAACCTTGACTGCTTGAGTTGAATAATGTATTGCTACTTGGAATGTTTTGTTGGTTGATTTTTATTTTGTGACTTGTGTTTTCTTTCTCTAGACTTGTGTTGTTACTAATTTTCTCCATACTATGCAAAAGATGCCGAATTTTGTCTACAACATGGCCGAGGATTTCAAGGGGACTCGCTTTGGGACTCGTATGTTGGAGCTCGTTGGTGTGCTTGCTCTTCCAATCCCTACCATTCAGGGACTTCAGCGGAGGAAGTTTCAGAGGAAGGACTTATGGGGATTCAGAGTTACCCAGCCAGGACGTGAGGCAGAGCCCCAAACTAGGGAGATTGCCTTCAAGATACTCCATGACGACATGGAGAGGGGCCTCAACGTCGCTATGCAGGAGTTGTTGGGACGCCTATGTGGACGTCACTCTTCTGAGATCAGGAGCCACTACTTCCACTTCTTTGGGAGGCGCGACAAGGACGGAGAGCCTATTGTGTTGGATGAGGCCACTAGGGAGTCTATCAAGCCCGTGCATCACTACCTCCAGGACTTAGAGAGCCTTATCAGACACCTTGATACTGATAGGACTAATGTGATGCTTAGCAACGATGAACTACGAGTCCAACTTAAGGAGAAGGACAAGGCCTTCCAGGAACAGGAAAATCGAATCAAGAAAATGGTGAAGAAGTTTGAAGACCAAGAGAAGAAATTCAAGAGCCAAGAGAAGAGAGTTCAGGAGAAGAACAAGAAGATTAGAGACTTGGAGACCGAGTTAGAGCTTGAGGACATTGAGCTGGAAGCAGATCACGAGGTGATAGAGAGGCTACGCACACAGAAGAGAGAATTACATACAAAGATCGATGCTTTGACTATAAGATTGGAGGAATACAAGGCAGGATTCGCCGCAGCAGGACTTGCACTAGTGGAGGAGGAAGTTGACATGGAGGAGTAGCGATACTTATCCATCTATCTATCGTTTTATTATTATCGAGTTGCATAGATCATACCGACTTGTGGGTGACTATGCTAGTATGTTTATTTTCGCAAACTCTGTTATTGTTGTGATGTTGAACCTGCATGTGCTTGTTTGTTTGATTGTTGTTACTTTATTGGGTTATCTATCATTACTTACCCTTATTAAACCCACATATGCCTCCCCGACGCAACAATGAGGATAACAATGACAATGGCAATGGAATGCAGCAGATGATGGCTGCACAGACACAATTGATGCAAATGATGACTCAATTCATGGCAAACCAGAATCAGAAAAACAATAATAACAATAACAACAACCAAAACAATCCACCACCTCCGGATATGCTTACAAGATTTCTAAGACTGAGACCTGCTAAGTTCTCTGGTACTACTGACCCCATGGTAGCAAATGAATCGCTATGTTCTGTGAATAAGGACCTAGTCACAGTTGGATGCACAGATGCAGAAAAGGTTAGATTCGCAGCACACTTATTATAGGGTCATGCAGCTACTTGGTGGGACAATTTCCAAGTTACTCACCCTATTGAGGAAGTGACTTGGGCAATGTTTGAGGATGGGTTTCGCACCACTCACATCTCTTCTGGAATAATGGGGTTGAAGAAAAAGGAGTTTCACAACCTCAAGCAACGCCACCACAGTATTTCTGAGTACATCGAAGAGTTCAACAATCTGTCACGTTATGCACCAGATGATGTTGACACTGATGCAAAGAGAAAGGAGAAGTTTCTAGATGGGTTGAATGATGAAATTTCTATGCAACTATCTGTTGCTTATGTTCCAACCTATCAATCTTTGTGTGATAAAGCTACCATCCTAGAAAACAAGATGAAGAAAGTGGAGGGTAGAAAGAGAAAGCACCATTTTGATAAGTTTGGATCAGGATCACCTCACAAGCGCTCTCATGGTGAAGGAAGTGGGAGTTCAGTATTCCACAAGAATGGGAATCATAATAACCATCGTAACAACAACCACCAGCATGATGGAAACAATCATCATGGACATAACAAAAGTGGATTCAGGAACAACCACAATGGCCATGGAAATCAAAATAGCCAGAATCGTCACAATCAGCCAGCAAAGAAAGACATCAGTCAGGTGGAATGTTTCAAGTGCAAGAAGACAGGGCACTATGCTAATGAATGCCCAGAGAAGAAAACTGATGGGGCTAAGCCGAACCCATTTCAAAAGGGTCATGTGAATCACATCAATGTGGAGGAAATTCAAGAAGGATCTGATGCCGTGATCGGTAAGTTCAAGATTAATTCCTTTCCTGCACTTATCCTTTTCTACACTGGCGCATCGCATTCATTCATTTCAAGAGCATTTGTAATAAAAAATGAACTCTCCACTGAAACCATTGGATGCCCCATTAAGGTAAGCTCCCTGGGTGGAGAAATGATAGTAAATTCTGGGTGCCGACAGATAACCCTAGAAATTGGAAAGAACAAGTTTCCAGTTAATTTAATAATCCTAGAGTCCCAAGGATTAGATGTAATATTAGGGATGGACTGGTTGACCCGTTATGAAGGAGTGATCGATTGTGCCAAACGAACTGTTATGCTCACCACCCCAGAAAAGAAAAGGATCAGGTTCAAGTCTAATTTTGAACCTAAGGGGAGCAAGGTTAATTCTCTTAAGGGGGTTAGCCTAGACAGTGTGCCAATAGTGAAGGAGTACCGAAATGTGTTCCCTAAAGAATTACCTGGCATGCCACCAGATAGGAATGTGGAGTTTCTGATAGACCTACTGCCAGGAACTGGGCCTATAGCAAAGAGACCTTACAAAATGTCGGTGGATGAGTTAAAAGAACTAAAGAAACAGCTGAGAGAACAGTTGAAAAAGGGATTTATCCAACCAAGTTCGTCGTCTTGGGGAGCACCAGTTTTGTTTGTTGAGAAGAAGGACCGAAGTCAAAGGCTATGCATAGATTATCGTTCGCTTAATGAAGTGACCATAAAGAATAAATATCCCCTACCTAGAATAAATGATCTCTTCGATCAGCTAGAGGGAGCATGTGTGTTCTCAAAAATTGATCTTCGATCGGGATACTTCCAACTAAAGATTAGAGAACATGACATACCCAAGACTGCATTCACCACTAGATATGGGTTGTATGAATATACAGTGATGCCGTTTGGATTGACTAATGCACCGGCCTATTTCATGAACATGATGAATAAGGTATTCATGGAATTCCTTGACAAGTTCGTAGTGGTGTTCATCGATGACATCTTGGTATATTCCAAGAGCAACAAAGAACATGAAGAACATCTACGCCTGATTCTAGAGAAACTCAGGGAACACAAACTTTATGCCAAGTTCAGCAAATGTGAATTTTGGTTAAACAAACTGGGTTTTCTTGGGCACATAGTATCTGGTAATGGTATAGCTGTTGACCCAGCAAAAGTGGCGGCTATGACAGAATGGGAACCTCCTAAATCAGTTAAAGAAATCCGTAGTTTCATTGGCCTAGCAGGGTACTATCGGAGGTTCATTGAAAATTTCTCTAAGATAGCAAAGCCTATGACTGGTCTGCTAAAGAAATAGAAGAAGTTTAATTGGACAGAAGCTTGTGAAACCAGCTTTCAGGAGTTGAAGAAGAGACTAGTGTCAGCACCAGTGTTATGTCTACCAGATCTTGAGAAAGACTTTCAAGTATATTGTGATGCATCTCACCAAGGACTAGGAGGTGTACTAAGGCAGAAAGGTAGAGTTGTAGCTCATGCATCAAGGCAACTCAAAAATCATGAAGTGAACTACCCTACTCATGACCTAGAGTTGGCATCAGTTATACATGCCTTAAAGACATGGAGGCATTATCTTATGGGAAAACGTTGTGAAATGTTCACTGATCACAAGAGTCTAAAATACATTTTTACCTAGAAAGAACTCAGCATGAGACAAAGAAGACGGCTAGAACTTATCAAAGATTATGACTTAAGTGTGCAATACCACCCTGGAAAGGCAAATGTCGTAGCCGATGCTTTAAGTCGCAAGGTTTATGTAAATGGCCTCAATAAGGGAGAATTGCCGGAGCAGTTATGTGCCCAATTTAGAGAGCTGAGACTAGAGATAGTGCCTAAAGGGTACCTTGCATCCTTGGAAGTGCAACCCACCCTGATGAACAGAATTCAAGAAGCCCAAAAGATGGACAAAGAAATAGAAGAAATCAAAAGTAAGGTTAGTGAAGGCAAGGCAAAAGGATTTCATGTAGATGAACAAGGAATCTTATGGTACGAAAAACGTATCTGTGTTCCGCAGGATCTTAAGAAGTTGATCTTACAAGAAGCACACAACTCACCATATTCAATTCATCTTGGCAACACCAAGATGTATATGGATGTTAAGGAAATATTTTGGTGGAATAATTTAAAGAAGGATATAGCAGAACACATTGCCTTGTGCGACGTGTACAGTCGTATAAAGGCAGAACATCAGAAACCGACGGGATTATTACAACCATTGCTAATACCTGATTGGAAATGGGATAAAATTGGTATGGATTTTATCATCGGACTGCCAAGGACTAAATCTGGATACGATTCTATATGGGTTATCGTTGACCGCTTGACAAAAGTGGCCCATTTCATACCAGTGAAGACCACTTATACAAGTGCAAAGCTAGCCAAAATATACATGAATAGAATTGTATGTTTGCATGGGGTGCCTAAGAGTATCGTGTCTGATAGAGGAACTCAATTCACTTCGCACTTTTGGCGACAACTTCACGAGTCATTGGGAACTCGATTAGAATTCAGCACTGCATTTCATCCGCAAACTGATGGGCAGATAGAAAGGACCAATCAGATATTGGAAGATATGCTAAGAGCATGTGCGTTAGATTATGGATCTAGTTGGGATGAAAGTCTACCATACACAGAGTTTTCCTATAATAACAGTTATCAATCAAGCATAGAAATGGCTCCGTTTGAATTCCTTTATGGAAGGAAGTGTACTACACCATTGCTGTGGAATGGAGTAGGAGAAAGAAATTTGTTCGGGCCAGACCTAATCAAGGAGGCTGAAGAGAAAGTCAAGATGGTAAGGGATAGGCTAAAGGTAGCCCAATCTCGGCAAAAGAGCTATGCCGATCCAAAACATAGAGAGGTTACCTATGAGATTGGTGATAGAGCTTATCTCAGGGTATCACCACTTCGTGGTGTGAAGAGATTTGGAATCAGAGGAAAATTAGCACCACGCTATGTAGGACCTTTCAAGATTTTGAGCCGCAAAGGAGAAGTGGCATACGAGATAGAATTACCAGAATCTCTGTCAGCAGTTCATAATGTATTTCATGTCAGTCAGCTGAAAAAGTGTCACCCAGAGATGGAAGAAACCTCGTTGAAAGACACTATACCATTAGAGGAAGTTTAGCTAGAGAATGATCTCACTTATGAAGAGAAACCTATTAAGATTCTGGAGGCAGCAGAAAGAATTACCCATACCAAGACAATCAAATTTTGCAAAGTGCAGTGGAACCATCACACTGAATCAGAAGCAACATGGGAGTGAGAGGATGAACTTCGGAGAGATCACCCTCACCTATTTGCTAGCCAACCCGAATCTCGAGGGCGAGATTCATCTTAAGGGGGTTAGATTTGTAACATCCCAAAATTTTCATCTGAAAATCATCATCATTGCATTCATTCCATCATGGCATGTACTACCTTGCATTAGGTTTGTCCTCCAAAAATTTGGTAAAATTTAGAGAGTTTTTGGAGCACTTTTGCTAAATTCAAAAAAACTAGAAAAGAAATTCTCAAAGAAAAAGAAAAGGAGGGAAAAGGATTTTAAACAGCACCAGTTTTCTTGCCTTTTCGGCCCAACTGGCCCAACCAGCCCACCCGGGCCTCCCTCTCCCCCTCTCTGTCTTTTCCCACACCCCCTCTACTCACCCACACCCACTTACCTCCTGGCCCCACGCCACGTCGACGCTACCTCAGCTTCTTCCACGCGAACGGCCGGCACCCCCTCCCCTCCTCTACTGTTACCAAGCACAGCCAAATGCTGGCGTTACCGCGAATTAATCGCCACCACCACCGCCCCTTCTTAATCCCCTCCCCCTCCTCGACAGAATCCCCCAGCCACAGCCCCTGGAGAGCCCCCAGGCTCCCCAATTACCAGCTCAAACCGCCGCTGTTCGAAGCTACTCCGGCAACGATTCCGGTGAGCTCCGGCCACGCTGCACCCTTCTCTCGGTCCTATATTGATTGTCATGTACTGGCGCCTGTTTTAACCCCGGCCACGTGCCTTCTTTTGCTCCAGGTCGACGACACGGTCAACTCCGCCGAATCCCCTCTGCCGCCGCCGTCCATCGCATTTTCCGATGAGGTTAGGGTTTCCGCCGCCTCCTTTTGGTCTCTGCTAGGTCGTGCTGATCCACGCGCACCTCACTAACCCCCTTGCTGGCTTGTCCGAGCCCCAGACCATCTTCTCCGGCACAGAGCAACGAGCGCCGCCGTCGACGCAACTCCGGCGAGAGATCGAGGCCGAGCCAGAGCACCCCCCCACGCCACCGTAACCTCCATCGAGACCGCCACGACCTCCTCGACCTCTGGTACGTGTCCACGGACCCCCTGCCCCTGTAGAACCGCCGGAACACCTTCGGCTGACGCTCCGCCGCCACGCGCAGCTGGTCAGCGCCGCCCGTCTCCCGCCAGGCTGCTAGGGACCATTAGATTTATCGTCTGCGGCTAGGATTAGATCGGCGAGCGAAACGGCACGGGCTAATCAGATCCGTCTGTTTGTCACTTAAGATCCAACGGTCCGCAGCAATCGATCCGACCGAACCGGTACGGGCCAATGAGATTGCGCCACGTCGCCCAGGTTATTTGTTTAAATAGAAAATTAGACAGATTTTGTATTAAACTTAGAAAATCAATAACTTTTGATCCACAATTCAGAAAAATACAAATTTGGTGTCTATGGATTCAGAAAAATAAGACCCTTATTATAGAGGCCTTTTTTCACACTTTTGCTTCTGAAAAATTGGAATTATAGGCAGAACCTTTTTAGGAGTATTTTGCTCATAAAAATTATTCCATAAATTGTTTTGGGGTATTTCTTATGCCTTTAGATGAGGTATTTTAACCTCTGTACTGTAGACTCTGTAAGTTATAGAGTTGTGATCATATCATTGCATTTTGCATGCATTCATATTTTTGTAATGTTTTACTGATTGAATTATTGTTGTTGTATTGTTCTTTGTGTAGATTGTGTGGTTTGTAAAGTTTGTTGCTGTGAGCATTGTACCTATTCCCCTAGCTACCAAGGCAAGTGATATTTCATCTCATGTCCTATTATTTTCACTATTGCACTAGTGTTATTTTGGTAGATCTTATCATGATAGGATTATTTATATGTTACTGCTATGCTATGCTACCCTATAGACTATATCTTGGTAGTATCTCCTAGTTGAAAGATTTCGTATGCTAGGGTGCTTAGCCATGCTATTAGAATTTGTGGGTGGAAAATACATATCAAGATAGTATGGAAAGATATTATTTTGTTTGACTAAGAAAACAACTAATATTAATGAAACACCTGGGTGGAATGGGACTTGCTTGGATTATGTTGAGTGGTTACTCAGGGGCCATGTCTATGGTCAGCTGGTGTATCGCACTTGTGGACGGCCACCCAGGAACAAAGATATTGGAGACGTTCTTGTCACGAAGCTTCTAGTGCAGCCACATGGCATATGGGCACTGCCTTGACCAACTAAGTTGCAAGAACTCAGCCAGACGGACAGAAGGTGGTAGTTGTGATAGGATGGAACACGTCCGTGGTGGTCTGAGGGATTGCTTCTGAAAAGTCTTGTCTCGATGCATGTCGAGTCTTGTGGAGAAAGTGGACCACCTCTCGAGAGGGTAAAACTAAGTACTTAGCCGTGTCCCTGGTTATGGACAACTTTTGAGCCTCAAGACAATGAAGCAGTTCAATAATCTCCTCATCCAAATTTCTCTAAGTTAAAAACTTGTGGGTGAACATGGGTAGAGGTTCAGTGATGTCTATCATTGGTACCTTAGTGTTTGAATGAGAAAACTTACTCTTTAAAAACTATAAGTTAAACTAGCTTTTAGCAAAGTCAGCCAAAACCCCACTTAGCCATATATTCATGTAGTTGATGGATTATACTAAGTATCTATGGTATCACTTGCCAATACAATTCCAAATGTATTGACCCTTTGTGGTTGTAACTTATTATGTTGCAGGATACTCTGATGATGAGTAGGGTTGCGGGTCTACACTCGACATGTTTGCCTGTGGAGCATGAAGACAAAAGACTCTATTATTATTATGCTATGTAATGTGAACCTTGAGTATCTTAGCCTTGGGCTAAGTTAGTTGTAAGAACCATTATATTCCTGGATATGCGATGTAATAATGACCTTTGTTTCTGTGTACTTCATCTTAAACTGTGGGTGCTAGCATTTTAATCCAGGGACTAGTACTGCAATCACAGGGATCTTACCTTATTATGGTGAGATCTTACAATCTTAAAACCCAGATCATCTTCGTGACCAACAAACTAGTATGAATAGAGGCTACTAGGGACTTTGTTGTTTCATACCACACCTATACCAATGTTTCTACTTGGCACAGTTATAGCACAATATGAAACTATTATAAACTAATTGAGATATGACAATAAAAACCTATTTCTTATTTGCCTCTAGGGCATATCTCCTTCAAGGCCTTCTTCATCACCATGACTGCCTCCGGTGTGATGCGTGAGTAGTTCATCCTTGGACTATGGGTCCATGTAGTACCTAGATGGTTGGTTCTCCTCCTTTGTGATATCATGTTTAGATCTTGTGAGCTCCGTTCATGATCAAGATCATCTATTTGTAATCTTATATGTTGTGTTTGTGGGGATCCGATGGATATTGAGATGCTATTTCAGATTTATTATTGATTCTATCATGTCTATGTTATTTGTGATCTTGCATGCTTTCCGTTGTTAGTAGCTATCTTGGCCAAGTAGATGCTAGCAACTCCAAGAGGGAGTATTTATGCTCGATAGTGGGTTCATGCCTCTAGTAATCTGGGAAGTGACAGGAATCTCTAAGGTACTAGATGTGCTGTTGCTACTAGGGAGAAAACATCAATCCTTTGTCCATGGGACAATCGTATTGTTTACTTTACACACTTTTCTTAATGCAGTTATCTGTTGCTTGCAACTTAATACTAGAGGGGGTTCGGATGATAACCTAAAGGTGGATTATTAGTCATAGATGCAGTTGGATTACGGTCTATGTATAATGTTGTAATGCCCAATGAAATCTCATAGGAGTCAAGATGATTAGTATATGCATGATATGCTTTCTCGAGTTTGTCAATTGCCTCGCTGTAATTTGTTCACCCAACATGTTATTTATCTTAAGGAGAATCACCTCTAGTGAACTATGGAGCTCGGTCCATTCTTTTTTCCATTGATAAACCATCTACTATTTACTGTTTACTGTTTACTTTCTATAAGCAATTACTATTAATACACAATACGTTTAATCCTTTGTTTTCACCAAAACCGGTGAGATTGACAACCTCACTGTAAGTTGGGGCAAAGTTCTGTGGTTGTGTTGTGCAGGATTCCAAGTTGGAAACAACACCTCCTACTGGTTCAATAACCTTGGTTTCATAACTAAGGGAAAACTTGTTGGTGTGCTCATCATACCTTCCTCTTGGGGTTCCCTACGAGCTCGATATGTTTTGAGCCATCACGCCTTTTTTCTGGCGTTGTTGCCGGGGAATTAAGGACATCTTCACAAGGGGAGTCCCTCACAACCAATCTCTTTACTTTGTTTTTTTGTTTTGCTTAGTTTATTTCTGCTTGTTTGCTTGTTTCTTTTATCAAAAACACACAAAAAATAGTTGTACTGGTTTGCTTCTTTATATTAAAAAAACAAAAAAATGACTACTCTTGAAAACACTAAGTTGTGTGACTTCACTAGCACCAAAAATAATGATTTCATGTGCACACCTATTGCTCCACCTGTTCCTGAAGCTACTTTCTTTGAAATTAAACCTGCTTTGCTTAATCTTGTTATGAAAGAACAATTCTCTGGTGTTGGTACTGAAGATGCTGCTGCTCACCTTAATAACTTTGTTGAACTTTGTGAGATGCAAAAACATAGGGATATAGATGGAGATATTATTAAGCTTAAATTGTTTCCTTTCTCTTCAAGAGGAAAAGCTAAAGAATGGTTGCTATCCCTAACTAGAAATAGTATTGATTCTTGGACTAAATGCAAAGATGCTTTCATTGGAAAATACTATCCTCCTGCTAAGATTATATCTATGAGAAGTGAAATAATGAAATTTAAACAATCTGATAATGAACATGTTGCTCAAGCTTGGGAAAGAATGAAATATTTGGTAAAGAATTGTCCCACTCATGGACTGCCTGCTTGGATGATTCTCCAAACCTTTTATGCAGGACTGAATTATTCTTCAAGAAATCTGCTGGATTCTGCTGCTGGAGGTACCTTTATGACCATTACTTTGGGTGTTGAAACAAAGCTCCTTGATAATATGATGGTTAACTATTCTGAATGGCACACTGAGAGAGCTCCACAAGGTAAGAAGGTAAATTCTGTTGAAGAAACCTCCTCCTTGAGTGATAAAATTGATGTTATTATGTCTATGATTGTTAATGGGAAAGCTCATATTGATCCAAATCATGTTCCCTTAGCCTCTTTGGGTGCTCAAGAAGAGCAAGTTGATGTGAACTTTATTAGAAATAATAATTTTAGCAACAATGTCTACAGAAATAATTTTGGTAATAATAATTATAGGCCATATCCTCCCAATAATGGTAATGCTTATGGAAATTCCTACAACAACAATAGGGGTGCACCCTCTGAACTTGAAGTCATGCTTAAATTTTTTATTAGTAAACAAACTACTTTCAATAAAACTATTGAGGAAAAACTTTCGAATGCTGAAAGAAATATATCATCTTTGTCTGAAGCACAATCCTCTTTGATTAATAAAATGGCTGCTAAACCTGAAACCATGGAAACTCCCATTGCTGCTACTAATGCCATACAAGTTAGAATTGATGAAAATGTTAGATTGTTAGCTGAATTGCATGCTAAGTGGGAAAGAGAAGATCAAACTGATAGAAATAGTAGTATTTGTACCATCACCACCACTAATGTTGATGCTAGTAAACCACATGAAGTCCCCATTCCTTTTGCAACAATGCCTAAAACCAATGGATCCTTTTCTAATAAAAATGCTGAAATTCTTCGAAATATGGGAAACAATAGCTCTACTACCTTGGATGGTAATTATGATTTTGATCTTGATGGTTGCAATATCTCTGAAGTAATTATGCTCCTACAAAAGCTTGCTAAAAGTCCTAATGCTAGTGCTATGAATATGGCCTTTACAAAACACATTACTGATGCTCTCATAAAAATTAAAGAAGAAAAATTGAAACATAAAGCTTCTATTCCTATGAAACTAGAATATGGTTGGGAACCCATCATTAATATGAATGTGAATGATTTTGATCTCAAAGCTTTATGTGATCTTGATAATAGTGTTTCTATTATGCCTAGAAAAATTTATGAAATGCTTGATTTGCCACCATTAGGAGATTATTATTTAGATGTCCAACTTGATGATAATGCTAAAAATAAACTCATGGGGAGTATTAATGATGTTCTTATTATGGTCAACAATACCTATGTCCCTGTTGATTTTTATGTTTTGGATGTTGAATGCAATGCTTCTTGTCCTATTATTTTGGGAAGACCTTTTCTTAGAACTGTTGGTGCCATTATTGATATGAAAGAAGGCACCATCAAATATCGATTCCCACTCAAGAAAGGTATAGAACATTTGTCTAAGAAGAGAGAGAAGATGCATTTTGCCTCTCCTATTAAAACAAAATTTGCTCAAAGGCGTTAAAGAAAAGCACTTATTGGGAGATAACCCAAATTTTTAGTCAATAAAATTTTATTTTATTGATGTCTTGGAAGTTATTGCTTCAGTAATAACCTCTTCTTATCATTTTTGTGTGGTTTTTGTGCCAAGAATAACCTCTAATAAGAGAGAAATAATGCTTGGGAAAGTTGCTGTCCTGAAACAGAATTTTGTGCTTCATTGTAAAAATTCGTGAAAAATCTCTGTACATCGGATTGAGCTGTAATTTTTTATGCTTCTGCGCCAAGTTGTTATGTAACTTTCGTTAGTTTAACACTTTTCGATTTGAGCAACAGAAGGTTTTCGGAAAAATCGGTTTTTACCTGCTGGTCTGTTTTGACAGATTTCTGCCATTATTTGCATTTGCCTCTTAATCTCTTTCTCTTTGAGTTCTCCTTGATTGTTTGAACTTTTAAAAGGAATTGCTACAGTAGCTTGTGTTTTAATGTAAGTTTTACTTGTGTTGAAACTGAACCTAAGGACTTATTATCTTAAGTACCCTAATGTTGCTAATGAAGATTGTGTGAAGTTTTGTATGAAGGAAATTTTAAAGTGTAGGGAAGAACAATGTGATAAGATGAAGTATGGACAAAATCTCAAGCTTGGGGATGCCAGCCGTGTCACCCCAAGAAATAAGTGCAAGCGTCGAAGCTTGGGGATGCCCAATGCATCCCCTTCTTCATTAATAAAAATCTCAGGTTTTCTTCCAAACACTTCATCTTTGTTGTTTCATTCACAATTGTGTTGTTGTTGGAGCGTCTTCATTTTTGTTGTTAGTTTTATTTTTCTTAGTTTGCTTAAATAAATTGGTTGGACCCCCGTATTCATACATAGTTTCAAATAAGTTGATTTGGATTGGAAAAGAGTAGGAAAGTTCATGCTTATGAGTGGTACAAAAAGGAGCTTGTTTTGACTGTGGCCTAGACTTTATCATGTCATGTTTGATATTGCTATGACTTTATGCTTAGTGATTATTTCTGTAGCATGACTTGTTACAAACAATTGAGATTACTTAATGTGCCTTGAAAGAATCATGCGTTGTTTTAACATATAAAAGCATAATATTATGGTATTCTCCTTTGATGCTTTATTTGGGGTGACTTGGTGCATGCTCACACCATGTTAAGACTATACCAAGTCACTATAGCCTCTATGATCATTTAGTTTTTGACTTGTAATATCACTTTATGCTTTAATTAATAATGGTTTGTCGCTTTGCATGATTATGGCCATTATTGCTCTCTTAGTTGGTCCCTCCCAGTCTTTTGCTAGCCTCCACATGTACCAAGTATGAGTTCCACTCATGCATCCAACTCCAAATAAAACCAAGTTATTCCAAAGAGTCCACCATACCTACCTATTAGCAGTATTGCTATTCCAAGTATATTCATGTTTTTATCTACCTTCTGAATTAAACTTGTTATGTGAAAATTAGTGATTAAAGCTCTCAAAAACTTGATGGCACACTTTACTTTCTTGCACTTAATAAACCTGAACCATTGTGCCCATCTATGTTGCGTATATGCTTGCGCTTTGTAAGTTGTGAATTAGCAGAACCATGTTACCATGGGGAACACTTTCAACATTGCACTTTATTTAGTTGATATCATGTTATTTAGCTTATGGATCCCGGTGGTGTGAAATAAAAGGGGAGCTTGTAAGCTCATGGAGTTTGTATATGTGTTAGAGAAACGCATGGGCGGCTATCCTAAGCCATGCCTAATCATGGTAGAAACTTGCAGCATAACCATAGTGAGCAATTTGTGAAGCATCCTTAATAAAAAAGCCTATGCAAATAGCAAATAAAAAGATCGCTGAGATGCTCATTGTCTGTTGCCTTGTCATTTTGATATGGGAAAGCTCCTGTATCATGGGGTAAGGGGTACCCTGTTGGTAGTTCTCTATGATACACATGTACTTACAATGACAAGAACTTACTCGTGACTAAAGTTGAGTAGCATGAGGTTCGGTACTCATAAGCAATTGGCATGAGATTTTTAGCTTATAACTTCTCAGGCATATCCTCATATTTGTTCACTTTAACCTTAATCACCTAAAGATGCTTATGATAGGGGTAATCAGAGCTGAAAGCTAATAAGTACCTTAATTTTTGGAAGCTCTTTATGAAACTTGAATCCCTGGTTCCTTCTATGAAGGGCCTTTCTTTTACTTTTATGTTGAGTCTCCATCTTCTATCTTTATGCACCTATTGAGAGAGCATAGTGGTCATTCTTAGTTTAATGTGCATTGTCCCAAAACTTTTTGATTGATTCATAACTTTGATATTGCTTGTTCTTAAACTATTTGTATCTAGTCACCCTTATGAACTTTGAAGGTGTCCTATGCATTTATGTTTTGCTACACCATGGGGGACAAGCTGAATACCATTCTCATTATGTTTCCTATATGTGAAACAAACAAATGTCTTTCAAAGCATTGCTATTCATCAATATTTTGTTTGTACCTTTTCATGTTACAACATAGTTGCTATGTCTTATTGTTAGAACTATAACTTTCATGTCTATGTTAGAGTAGTATGATCCCAGCTATCAATGTTTTACAAATACCTTGATCAAGATTGTGATGGTGCATGTCACCTCAAAAATTATTCTTTTTTATCACTTACCTACTCGAGGACGAGCAGGAGTTAAGCTTGGGGATGTTGATACATCGTAAATGTATCTATAATTTTTGATGTTCCACGCTTGTTTAGTATCTACTTTCTTATGTTTTGTTCATACTTTGAGGAATTTTATACATTTTCTGGAACTAACCTATTAACAAGATGCCCGAGTGCCAGTTGCATGTTTTCTGCTATTTTTGGTTTCAGAAAAGCTAGTAAAGAAATATTCTCAGAATTGGACCGGACAAAAGCCAAAGTCAATATTTTACCCGAAGCAACACGAAGTCCGGAGGAGAGACAAAGTGGCGCACCAGGGTGACCACAACTGGTGGCGGTGTGGCCTGGGGGCGCCACCAGGGGGTGTGGGGCCCTAGTGCTCCACCGACCTTGCCCTTCCGCCTATAAAAGCCTCCCGGGACGAAAACCCTAAGGAACCGATCAAAATCCCACAGAAATCCATGGAAGAGTCTGTAGTCACCGCCATCTAGATCCCCAGATCGAGGGGATCTGAAGCTCTTCCCTGCACCCTGCCAAAGGGGAGAGATCACCCTGGAGGCCTTCTTTATCACCATGACTCCCTCTGGTGTGATGCGTGAGTAGTTCATCCTTGGACTATGGGTCCATGTAGTAGCTAGATGGTTGGTTCTCCTCGTTTGTGTTATCATGTTTAGATCTTGTGAGCTTCGTTCATGATCAAGATCATCTATTTGTAATCTTACATGTGTTTGTGGGGATCCGATGGATATTGAGATGCTATTTTAGATTGATTATTGATTCTATCATGTCTATGTTATTTGTGATCTTGCATGCTTTCCGTTGTTAGTAGCTATCTTGGCCAAGTAGATGCTAGCAACTCCAAGAGGGAGTATTTATGCTCGATAGTGGTTCATGCCTCTAGTAATCTAGGGAAGTGTCAGGAATCTCTAAGGTACTAGATGCGTTGATGCTACTAGGGAGAAAACAACAATCCTTTGTCCATGGTACAATCGTATTTTTACTTTACACACTTTGCTTAATGCAATTATATGTTGCTTGCAACTTAATACTAGAGGGGGTTCGGATGATAACATGAAGGTGGATTATTAGTCATAGATGCAGTTGGATTACGGTCTATGTATAATGTTGTAATGCCCAGTCAAATCTCACAAGAGTCAAGATGATTAGTATATGCATGGTATGCTTTCTCAAGTCTGTCAATTGCCCCGCTGTAATTTGTTCACCCAAGATGTTATTTATCTTAAGGAGAATAACCTCTAGTGAACTATGGACCCCGGTCCATTCTTTTTCCATTGATAAACTATCTACTATTTACTGTTTACTGTTTACTTTCTGCAAGCAATTACTATCTTCTACACAATACGTTTAATCCTTTGTTTTCAGCAAAACTGGTGAGATTGACATCCTCACTGTAAGTTGGGGCAAAGTTCTATGGTTGTATTGTGCAGGATTCCAAGTTGGAAACAACACCTTGGGGTTGTTTCCTTGCTCCTACTGGTTCGATAACCTTGGTTTCATAACTGAGGGAAAACTTGCTGTTGTACTCATCATACCTTCCTCTTGGGGTTCCCAACGAGCTCGATATATTTTGATCCATCAAGCCAAGTGGTGATTTAGGTTAAAACCTTGTTTATATACATTTATTATGGTGGTAGGTCACATAATAAGACTCCCTGGGTAGATGCCACTATGTTTTGCTCTTTTTGAATTTGTTGTACATAAAATGACTCAATTATGTAGCTAAAACCTATTCGTTGACTCTCTGTTGACTAGCCACCGGAGGGTAAAACTGAGTATATTGCACACGGCAGTGTTAGTACTGGAGGGCAAAATTGAGTAGAACTAAACTGCCAGTGTTACACTCGAGGGCAAAACTGAGTACAACTGAGTCGCCAGGGTTAGACACGGGGGAAAAAGTGACTCACGGTACGCATGTGCGGTGCACGGGGCGGTAGCGGACACGTGTGGCCGTGCACGGTGCAGTAGCGTACGCGGTTACGCAGTGCACGGTAGTGCAACGAAACGTCGCTTCCCTTCTCATTTAATAGAGGCCTCCCCACTCTCACTCATCACTCACTCGCTTACTCAACTGTCTCCACTGTCCCATCACCTTCTGCAAACCCCCAAGAAAACCCCAACCATGCTGACGATGGAGAAGAACGGCGCGGTGGCTATCGGCGCCTCCAAGGCCACCGGCGAGGAGGTCCCCGTCCCCGTCCCCGCATCCGCCATAGCCGCCGGCGAGGAGATCCCCGCCGGTCTCAGGTAGATCCCGCTCGGCTGGGACCCCTACGAGGAGGTTGTTTACATAAGGCCAGAGAACCCCTACGACACCAGCATCGCCGACCCATGGACGGAGGTAACTAGAGTTTTCTCCCCTTCCCTTGTTCTTCCCCGTTCCCATCGTTGGATGCTAGATCATATGTTATTAGGGACCGGATATTTGTATTTTTTACAGTAGCTAATTATCTTGTGTTAGATCTCGTATTTCGATGAATCCCCCTTTTCGTATTTGAACCTCCCTGTTCGTTGTTGGGATCAGTATTTGATTTGGTTTGAGATTTGAGGAATAATCAGGAGATCTCAATCGGTTAATTTATGCAAATAATCAATCCCAATCCTGATAATCAAAGTATCTCAATCATGTCCTTATTGCACTCTATAGGAGGATAGCAGCGACGTCCGCAGCGAAGACGAGTCCAAGGACACCAAGACTCGTCATGTGCTGAGGAGGATGAAGTCCGGCCAGTACAACAACTTCTTCGTCGGTGACGTGTACAGGTGCCCCTTCTGCCCCACCAGGAG
Organism: Avena sativa; assembly: GCA_916181665.1. Classification (NCBI taxonomy): domain Eukaryota; kingdom Viridiplantae; phylum Streptophyta; class Magnoliopsida; order Poales; family Poaceae; genus Avena; species Avena sativa. The sequence continues at coordinate 601,032,007 of OV702289.1, forward strand.
GCTCTGTGCCACGAACTTCAACTCCCTCGTGAAGCATGCCGAGGACATGAGGACTGGCGACGAGTCCGTGAACGTCCACGGCTTCATAGCCAAGCACCAGGCGCTCGGTCTTCACCTCCGCAACGTCCAGAAGGTGGCTATCGAGGAGGGTCGCATGCCCCGATCAAGCTCAAGGCGCCCAAGGTCAAGGGACTGGGAAGCAATAAGTGGAGGAGGCGTCAGAGGGAGGAGGTGGAGGCCCTCCTGGCAGAGGCCATGAGGGGCCACTGATGTGCTGCTGCTGTAAAGCGGCTTCTTTTGTCGTGTCTGTGTTGAACTTGTCCACTACTGCTGCTGAGTAGCCTAATTGTCAAACCTCGTTAAGTACCGTACCATATAACCTATATTAGCTACTTTATCTACATCTGCTCTGTTTACTAAATTTATTTATAGTGCTGGTTAGTTTTGCTGCTCTAGATTTCTGCTAGATTAGGGAAAAATGAGGGCAAAAGGAACAATGAATAAAGAGAGAAGTTGCTCTAGATTCGCTACCTTTTTAGGAAAAAAACATAACTATTAGCGAGAGAGAGGGGGAAAAGGCGCTCTTAAAAAACACCAATCATAAAAATAACAAAAACGAAAACTTCCAATTTAGCCGACAGGGCGCACGTAACCACCAAACGCACCCCACATGGTCCCACACCACGTCCCTCATAATCAGCGAGAGATGGATGGCTGGTCTGCTGTGTATCCTGGCCCCACCTGTCAGTATGTAACGGTCGAGGCGATGTAACGTAACGCTCAACGCACGACCTGTCCCAACGCGATCCCACCGGTCAGCATCCAACGGTCAAGCCTTTGGCCTGACGGCATCCCCCGTCCGAGCGCATGTGAGGGTTTCAGAATGGAAGGAGGACAAAAGTGAGAAAAAAACTAAACGAATGGAGAAAACTGAGTACAACTAACGAACCAGGGGCACGAAAATAGAAATCCCTAGAGTATAAAAGACTTGTATATAAATTCTAGATAGGAAATGGGCTGGTCTCAAAATAAATGAGTTGTTAGTTATAGAATAATACTCTCTCAAATCAAATAATAATTTATTCCAGCAATAATGTCTTATTTAATAGAATTTTTTCATAGAAAATTGTTGTCGAATGTCAAATATACATATAGGAAAAAAACAAATACTAGGGTTAATCTATTTCTTACGGTTGAGTGGGAAAATATAAATCAGTGATCCTTACCAATTAGTGGTATTAGATCGATTTAGTATACTCTTTAGTCCGACCTAAGATCCGCCCGCTGCACTAGTGTATTTTTGGGTAAAATCCAAAGTTCGTCACTGAATTAGTGTATTTTTACTGAATAGGGAAGTGCAAAGTTACGGGTTATTTCCATACATGTCTTTGTTCCTTGCTAGCACAGTCTGCATCAGTACACGGGGAAAAGCGAAAGCTTGTATTCTCTCCATCCTAAATTAATTGACCCAACTTTGTTTTAATATATGTATCTACACACTAAAAAGAGACAAGATAGGTATAGATAAGTTGGGTTGATTAATGTAACATCCTAGGGTTTTAGGTCAGAAAAAAGGAGACCACAGGTCCGTGTATTGCAATCATGTATAAGAAAATCTGAGAATTTTCGTGCAAAAATAATGAAGTCGTAGAGGGATTGAGGTTTCTCTTGTTTTGATGGAAATGTTAGGGAAAGTGCGAAAGATTTCGACATGACCTTTATGGATTCTATGTTTTGAGGGGGGGACAGTTCAATTTGAATATTCGACAACAAATATTGGAATTTAAACTTAAATAAAATTGAATTACTAGTATTAAAGTAATTATATAGATGAGATATAAACATCAATAAAGAATGGTATTCTTTATCACATAAATAAGAAAGTAGGAGTTTACAAGTCTAAAAGAATAAAGAATTATTACAATAGGTTAATGGAATCAATTCCATAAAGGAATAAAGGAATGCTTTATTTCATAATACGATATTACATTGTTCCTTTATAATTAAGAAATGAAAAGAGAAGTTACAGAAATAATAAAGTAAAAGCCTAGTAACTAATTCTATCTAATCTACATTTAGTCTTGATCTGTATCTTGTATTCTCATATTTTGCCCCTGCAATAGATAAGACAAATAAAATAAAGAAATAAAGGGGCTAGTTTTATGAGGTTGCTGTCAATTTTGATAGTGTGATGCACTGTTTGATCACATAACTGAGCATTGGTAATCGGGGGCAAAGTAGTAATCTATTCTTATCAAGTAAATGATTCAGACTTTGCATCATTAGTTGTAGGGGCAAGTTTCACCGAAGTATAATTTGTTCTTATTCAATAGATTGTTTCAATTCATCATCATAGGTAGAAAGGGGCGAGTTTCACCAGGTCAGGTTAAATCGCAAAAAGGTAACTAACTAGCCAAAAGATCAAGTTTTCACCTGATCTGATCCACAAGAAGTAATCAGGCAAGCACACGCACTTCATGGTTGTAGCATCCCAATTGTCTAACAATTGCAATGCTACTAGTCTAGTCTATATATAATGGCTACTTCATATATATAATTGTTGCATCATCATTATATCATGCTCATGTCATCATGCCACCTTGCATTTGAGCATCATTTAAAACCCCTTTTTCATTTGGTTCTTCTCTCATATGCATTGTTAATTGTATTTGCCTCTTGATATTGTATTTGGTTCTTGATATATTGTTCAATGCCCAAGTTGAGTTGGGGGCATATCTTTTATTAACTCCACCACCTTTTCTTTCACCACCTTATAATTCCACCATCCAACTAAATATGAGCTTGGCACTTATTGGTTTTACCTCTAGCTCATGTGGGTTGGGATGGATCCAATTCTTTTCCACATGCTCTCATCTTAGCATCATGTTGTTTTCACATCATTGATATATGAGAGCCACATGGCCACCTTTGCATGCCTTGTGAGTGGAACCTTTTCCTAGCTTCCATATGTGTGGTTTTGGGGTTATCATCATGTTGGGGTATTTTTGAGGGCTTATCAAATACCTAGTGGCATATACACACTAGCAAGCCCCAAATATAATCCAATGTGATCATCTCCATATACTCCACTTGGAGCTTTCCTTGTAATTCCTTTGCTTGGGCCTTACTCCAATTTTGGGAATGCATAATGATAATGCCATGTAATAATATTGTTCTCACAAGAAGCAACATGGCATTAAATATTTGCATGGGCCATGCAAGTACCCTTTAGCTTGTCATTTGGATTTTATTTGGTTTTGGGTGGATCATCTCACCCTCTCTCTATCTCTCCCTCCTTTTAGCTTGATCTTAATTTGATCATGCTTAAACCTTAACCCTCACCACATCTCCTCTTGTCTTGTCCTGCTTTTGTTAGAGCTTGGTATGGCTTGGTTTGTCTTGGTCTTGACCAAAAACCAAAACCTAGCTACCACCATCTCCTCTAATCTACCCATACCCCACCTAAGCTAAACCCAAACCCTAAGCTACCACCTTCCCCCTCTTCCTCTCCTCCCTAGCCGAGCCACTCCTCTAAACCAGACCCTAGCTGGCCCCACCGGCCACCCTCTCTCCTTAAGCCCCAACCCTAGCTACCCCAAGCCCTAGCCCGAGCCTACCACACCAACCCTAGCCGAGGCTACCACCACCCCAACCCGAGCCTCTCCCTCTCTTGCTCTCTCTCTCTGCCTAGGGACCCCTCAAGCCCGAGCCTGCCCCTGCCTCCCTTGGCCTTGGCCATCCCCACCTGCCAGCCCCTGGCCCTGCCCTGGCCTCCCAGCCGAGCACGTGAGGAGGAGGACAAAAAGGTGGCCGAGCCACCTTTATCGTCTACCCCACCCCCACGGCTCCCCTCTCCCTCTCCGCTTTAGCCACCCCCCACACGGCTCTCCTCTGCCCCAGATCTACCCCCAGGACCGAGCCGGCCATCCTTTCTTCCTCCCCACCGACGCCTACCTCCCTCTCGCCGCCACCGTCGGCCTCCACAGCTCCCCGACGATCCGGATGCGCAGACAGACCGTGGAGTGGTCTGGTGGACCGAGGAGACCCCCTGCTGCAGCCCCGTACACGGAACCGCGAAGAGGAAGCCCCAGACCGCCAGAACCATCAACGCCCGCGCCGGAACCCTAGATCATCTGTCCGCCTGCATCGCCGTTGATCGCCAGCGCCCCTGCTCGATCCAGCGCCACCGACAACCTCTCGGTGAGCCCCTGTACCCCCTAGACACGGTCCGCCTCGCTGCCGTCGCCTGTGTTCGCCGGACGTTTCGTCGTGCACGCTCTGTGCGCCGGCGTCGCGCTCGGTCCGCCTCGCTGTAGCGTCGCAGAAGCCTAGCTAGGCCGCGCCCACCTCTCTGTCACCTAGCCCAAGCCACCGCAGCGGCAGCCGCCCTGCGTGCAAGCCCCAGGTCACGAGATCGAAGCCCCGAGCCGCGCGCACCGCCTTTGCCTTTTTCTTCAGAGAGAGGAGAAGAAAAACAGTGTCGCGGCGACGTTTTGCAGAAAACCCCCTCCCGTTTTGTTTACCGTAACCCGCGCTCCTGCCGACCCCACCTGTCTGCCTCTAGCGTTTTTGCAAAAAGGATCCCGCAGTGTTAAGCCCTCAACCCGTAGTCCTCGCTATGCCGCGTGGCACACCCCTTGGTCGCCCGCTGACGCGTGGGCCTGCGAAGACCCCCGGCCCCACCTGTCATCCGCTAGGGATAGAAGAGCTCGCGGTGATAGAAGCTTTTCTGCGCGCGTGGACGCCCAGTCAGCATGTGGCCCGCTTGTCAGTGACCATGGCAGGTTAGTCTGGGTATAAAAAGTCTGTCTGTTTTCTGTTTAATTCAAATCTTTTTCTAATTATTTCAAATTCAAATTTAAATTCTGTTTTTAAATAACTTTTAAAATACAAATCCAAATAATACAAATAATATATGTTTTCAAATCAGGAAAATGTGAGGATTTCAAATATGCAATCCAAAATATATTTTGAACACTTTATTTTCCAAGTTTATTTAAATTACAATAAGTGCCCCTTTTTCTTAAATACTTAATAACTTTTGATTTATAAATCCAAATTTAACAAATGATATGTCTAAAATGATTAGCTCGACGAGACCTTTCTGTTTATGCATTCCATGGTTTGATTTGCAGCATGCATCATATAAATATAAAGAGTACAACAACTTAATTGAGTATAAAATGGGGCCAAAACTAAATAAAATGCTTTATTATTGTATTCCACACCTCACCCATGCCATGCTACTTTATTGCCATGCAAATTGTGCATCATTCATCATGGCATGATTGTTTGCTTGATGCAATTATTCATATGCTTGCGCACTTTATTTATGTTGGCCCTTGTTTGTTTGGTTCTTCCTCGAATAGACGCTGAGGAGGGGATATATCAAGAGAACCAGGAGCACTACCCAGATCCATTCCTTGCTTCAACTGAGCTGCCAGGCAAGCACTACCACATGCTTGCATACATATAGTACCTATTACCTCTATCTTATTCTTGCATCATTGAGTCGCGATTGCATTAAACTGAATCCCAAGTACTGCATAGCCTTTACTTTTAAACCCCACCGAAGCTTGTTCCCCCATCCCATGAGCCATTACTACAGGAGTTGTTTGAGCCATGCGGGTCGTAGAACAGCATGTGTAGGGTATGTGAGTGTCTGATGAATAACGAGGTACCTAAACAACTTCACCTGAGTAGTAATGGGATAACTAATGAAAGTGGCACCGGTGAGCAATATCTGTTATTTGGTTTTTATGCTCACTTGTGTCCCGTAAGACCCTGAGTACTTGATTCCTGTTCCAAGAATATTCGCGCTATCCACATCCGGGAGGCCTTATGGACCCCCCTGAGCCAGAGCTTGATTCATTCTTATTTCTTGGGGCCACAAACTAGTTTGAGGTTTTATTTACTATCCTGTACTTATGCCATGCTTTACTGCTTTATTTAAATTGTGCGAGGTACTGCACACTGTACTGTTTAGGATAGTGGCCCAATTTCGCTGTATCGACAAGCCCAGCCACACTTTCGGGTTCCCAGTCGTTTACAACCGCCTCCACAACCTTAAGCCCGTTTCGGAGCCGGCCGGCTTCGTTGCGGGATCTACTTAAAGGGGTGGCCCCCTGAAATATCTCTAAATCCTGTAATTGCTTTGTCGTGACTGTCTCGTTGGGTTTTGATTTGGTTTTTCCGAGGCATATCGAGTGTGTGTTGCTATTTGTGCACCCCTGCAGGGTAAAACTTTCTGAAAGCCGTGTCCACGGTTATGGACGACTTGGAGCACAGTTTCTCGATCATAGACAAGCATAACTAAAGTACCGCTTTTAATTTGACTAGACTAGGTACCTGACTAGTAAATAGTGCTACACTCATGGAATGGATAATAAAACTGCCAACGGATGGGGTTTGTTCGTCCGCTTCCTCGTCGGTAAGCGAGGAGGAGGATGGATCTGTTAAGATTACCTTTATAACTGTTATAACTGTTGTTACTAATTCACGGACATCCGTCTATCTCTGGTTAGGCGGATGGTTAGCGAGTATCTATAGAATTGCTAGGGTTTATCTTTTGCTGCAATTGCGTCACCCAGGTTGTGTCCCCTTTAGAGGCATTAAGACTTGCTGAGTACCCCTAGGGTCTCACACGATAAATTATTGGTTCAGATGAACAGGTACACTCGCAAGATGGATACTGGGTGGAAGAGACGGACGATGTGGGCAACGATCATTTGGTGTAGAGATTCCGGGAACGGGGATCCGTGAGATCTGTGGGCGGGATGTGCTTATTTATGGGGCATCTTATGCCGATTTGCTTCTTATCCGTACTCGGATTTTGTCTTCCGCTTCCGCTTGATACTCTGTTGATTGATGTATGAGGAGATATCCTAAACTATTATATCTATCTAGGATATTTGGATCTTGCCGTATGGCGTTGCAATATTTCCTTTCTTTTTAGATGGGATGACTCTGATGTACTGTTGTATGGTGGCTTGCATACATACTCATTTGTGTATGTAGTTGATCCCTTCGCCTGCCGATTACGCCGCCCGTTCTTGTCCCGATGTTTGGAAATGGTTGGGACGGCCGAAAGGTCTACCTGTGAGTGGCATTTGGGCCCCACCGTACTATTTCAACCATTTCTGATCATCCAGGCTTGTACTAGGAGCGTAATTCACCGAGGTAGTTACAATTGGTATCAGAGCGATCCCGCCCTTCAGGGTCTCAGCCAAATGGTCGTTGTCTGTCTAGCAAATATTTTGGTAGTTATGTATATTAAGGAAAAACAAAACGCGAGAGTAGGACTGCTTCCACTTTTCTTCTTACCCAACCACCACCTTTTCTGGTAAGGAAGTGTAACGTTTCAATCCTCTTCTTAAACTTCAAACTAGGATTCACGTGTTCTGGGTTTCCGTAGTACCATAGGTTGTGTATCTGTGTGAGTGTGTGTGTGTGTGTAATTCCTTGTCTATCTGTTGCATCCAACATGTTATCTATATCTGCCTTTGGTTGTCAACTGTTGGTACATTCCATACTGACAGGCTTTTGGAAACCGGCGCGATTTATCTAACTCCTTGTTACCCGGTGCCATCTTCTTAAGGGTGTTCTTCCTTCTAGCAACTCCTCTTTCGGTGCAAGCATCTGTTGCTAATCTCTTCCCGATAAGTGTTTTGCGCATCTATTGGTATTCTAATGCCAAAAAATGCGGGAAATTTTTCTTTGATCCATCTGTGTTTCCACACTCCTTTTCAGTCGTGTGTGAAACATTATCTATCTTCCTTTTATCAGCATGTCCATGCTAACTCATTCTTTTGTCACCGGCGCTTAATCCTGGAGTTTTCACTTCATCTTCTTTTCTCTTGGGCTAATTACATAACATGTGTCGATCCGATGCGGACGAGTGTAATTTGGCTCTCGGCATAGCTATATTCCACTCATGATAAGTGTCGATTGGAATATGGAAAAAATGCTACCACTCCGGTTTGCCAAAGATACTCCTGTGATTTTGAGTACACCGTGATCCTATCTATGCTTATTCAAGCATCCATGGAAATCCGGAGTTTCCCAAACCACTACGGCGGTCTATCATCTGTTTATCATGCTGCACATCTTTTTCAACTCCATATCTGCACATCTTTTTCGTCTCTGATAGCTCATACCATAAGCAAAGCTATATCATCTTTTCTTTATCCTAGATCTCTTTATCTTTGTAACCGGCGATCCAATCGACAATGTGAACCAGGTGACATCTCTTTTTCTTCCGAAGGACCAGATAATCTATTCTTTCCGTGCATCTTCTTCAATTCTAGAATTAGCAAGTCCATTGTTAACTCCATCCTCCATCTTCAACCAATCCGGAGTTGTTCCTTCTTGACAAGTTATCATCGTCGTTCCGCTAAAGTTTTCCTCAAGACTGCTAGATCTCTCTCAATCATTTAAAGAAGAACATGGAGTTCTTTTCACCTCTATCTCGTTAAGTGATCTTTTGAAACCCTCTCGTTCTATCATCTACGCTCAATCCACCGGAGGCCATGAAGACTTTTCAGATCTTTCGTAATCCTTCTGTGCAAGTGGTGCTATCTTTTTCTTTAACTGTGGAATCTTGCAGTTGTCTCCGTGATCTTCCTTCCTATCTTTCCGGTGGCTTGGTACTTCCGACATGACGACCACATCATCACCCTTATCTATCTGTGAATCCGGTGCATCGTTTGCATCTATCCTTGTTTTCTAACGGAGTTCTACGAGTTCTGTTGTCAATACCTTCAGTCTGTTTTGGTAGTTGGGTTGCATGGTTTTCCTATTCATGTGCGGAGTAATGCTTTGAGTGCGGGATGGAGTAGCTACCATACCACTACTCTTATCATTCGCTCTTGTACATTGAATTGGTGAATTAATGTGATTTCACTCATTCCACGGAAGTTAGAAGTGGCCTTTATCCCTCGATACTTTTGCTTCCGTCCTTGTTTTTCCGGAGTGCTCTCTCGAAGAAAGTAATCAATAATCTCTTGTCGGTGATCTCGTCGTATCCTACATGGAGCAAAATCTTCTGTTATCTGGTGGAAACAAACGCAAACTCTTTTCTGTCCTCATCTCTCTACCGGTGCTTTACGTCCCCAAACAAGATGAAAGGAACCTATTCCCCATGATCTATCTTCACATCCGTCTCTGGAAGTTATATCCGCGTACCTCAATTGCGTGATCCTTGGGTCTTACCGGCGCAAGAAGAATCCAATCCGACGATGTCTAACTAAATCTGTCTAGTCATATCAAGGGACTATTGTTTGAAGGCAATGTTGTCTCCGTACTTCTTTTCCCCAATCCGAGAGAGGATACGATGCTATTGTCATAGTGGTTCAAACCTCTCCAATCTAGCTCTTTCCTTCCGGCGAGACAAAGATTTCATCATCTCTAGTATCGGTAAAGCTTTAATCTTAATGGTATGCCTTTTCTTATCCATGGTACATCATCTTTTCTTTTTCTTTCACAAGTGGTTCTTTTCTGTTATCATGTTTCTCGAGAAGACCGGAGCTATGTCCATCATATCCTTCTTGTCTCACGACCATCCTTCAACTCTTCTACCCGTCGTTTCTCCAGCAAAACGCAAGACTCGCAACAAGTCTAGCAAGTTTTGCAAGGTGTAGTGGTTGCACCATTCCGTTCTTCATCTTCTTGGGAACGTGAGGGTCACCTTTGTTCGGACACCCGTCTCTCCTTGTGTTGTTTTCTTTTTTTCCTAGGAATCTCGGGGCGAGATTCTTGTTTAGTGGGGGAGAGTTGTAGCATCCCAATTGTCTAACAATTGCAATGCTACTAGTCTAGTCTATATATAATGGCTACTTCATATATATAATTGTTGCATCATCATTATATCATGCTCATGTCATCATGCCACCTTGCATTTGAGCATCATTTAAAACCCCTTTTTCATTTGGTTCTTCTCTCATATGCATTGTTAATTGTATTTGCCTCTTGATATTGTATTTGGTTCTTGATATATTGTTCAATGCCCAAGTTGAGTTGGGGGCATATCTTTTATTAACTCCACCACCTTTTCTTTCACCACCTTATAATTCCACCATCCAACTAAATATGAGCTTGGCACTTATTGGTTTTACCTCTAGCTCATGTGGGTTGGGATGGATCCAATTCTTTTCCACATGCTCTCATCTTAGCATCATGTTGTTTTCACATCATTGATATATGAGAGCCACATGGCCACCTTTGCATGCCTTGTGAGTGGAACCTTTTCCTAGCTTCCATATGTGTGGTTTTGGGGTTATCATCATGTTGGGGTATTTTTGAGGGCTTATCAAATACCTAGTGGCATATACACACTAGCAAGCCCCAAATATAATCCAATGTGATCATCTCCATATACTCCACTTGGAGCTTTCCTTGTAATTCCTTTGCTTGGGCCTTACTCCAATTTTGGGAATGCATAATGATAATGCCATGTAATAATATTGTTCTCACAAGAAGCAACATGGCATTAAATATTTGCATGGGCCATGCAAGTACCCTTTAGCTTGTCATTTGGATTTTATTTGGTTTTGGGTGGATCATCTCACCCTCTCTCTATCTCTCCCTCCTTTTAGCTTGATCTTAATCTGATCATGCTTAAACCTTAACCCTCACCACATCTCCTCTTGTCTTGTCCTGCTTTTGTTAGAGCTTGGTATGGCTTGGTTTGTCTTGGTCTTGACCAAAAACCAAAACCTAGCTACCACCATCTCCTCTAATCTACCCATACCCCACCTAAGCTAAACCCAAACCCTAAGCTACCACCTTCCCCCTCTTCCTCTCCTCCCTAGCCGAGCCACTCCTCTAAACCAGACCCTAGCTGGCCCCACCGTCCACCCTCTCTCCTTAAGCCCCAACCCTAGCTACCCCAAGCCCTAGCCCGAGCCTACCACACCAACCCTAGCCGAGGCTACCACCACCCCAACCCGAGCCTCTCCCTCTCTTGCTCTCTCTCTCTACCTAGGGACCCCTCAAGCCCGAGCCTGCCCCTGCCTCCCTTGGCCTTGGCCGTCCCCACCTGCCAGCCCCTGGCCCTGCCCTGGCCTCCCAGCTGAGCACGTGAGGAGGAGGACAAAAAGGTGGCCGAGCCACCTTTATCGTCTACCCCACCCCCACGGCACCCCTCTCCCTCTCCGCTTTAGCCACCCCCCACACGGCTCTCCTCTGCCCCAGATCTACCCCCAGGACCGAGCCGGCCATCCTTTCTTCCTCCCCACCGACGCCTACCTCCCTCTCGCCGCCACCGTCGACCTCCACCGCTCCCCGACGATCCGGACGCGCAGACAGACCGTGGAGTGGTCTGGTGGACCGAGGAGACCCCCTGCTGCAGCCCCGTACATGGAACCGCGAAGAGGAAGCCCCAGACCGCCAGAACCATCAACGCCCGCGCCGGAACCCTAGATCATCTGTCCGCCTTCATCGCCGTTGATCGCCAGCGCCCCTGCCCGATCCAGCGCCACCGACAACCTCTCGGTGAGCCCCTGTACCCCCTAGACACGGTCCGCCTCGCTGCCGTCGCCTGTGTTCGCCGGACGTTTCGTCGTGCACGCTCTGTGCGCCGGCGTCGCGCTCGGTCCGCCTCGCTGTAGCGTCGCAGAAGCCTAGCTAGGCCGCGCCCACCTCTCTGTCACCTAGCCCAAGCCACCGCAGCGGCAGCCGCCCTGCGTGCAAGCCCCAGGTCACGAGATCGAAGCCCCGAGCCGCGCGCACCGCCTCTGCCTTTTTCTTCAGAGAGAGGAGAAGAAAAACAGTGTCGCGGCGACGTTTTGCAGAAAACCCCCTCCCGTTTTGTTTACCGTAACCCGCGCTCCTGCCGACCCCACCTGTCTGCCTCTGGCGTTTTTGCAAAAAGGATCCCGTAGTGTTAAGCCCTCAACCCGCAGTCCTCGCTATGCCGCGTGGCACACCCCTTGGTCGCCCGCTGACGCGTGGGCCTGCGAAGACCCCCGACCCCACCTGTCATCCGCTAGGGATAAAAGAGCTCGCGGTGACAGAAGCTTTTATGCGCGCGTGGACGCCCAGTCAGCATGTGGCCCGCTTGTCAGTGACCATGGCTAGGTTAGTCTGGGTATAAAAAGTCTGTCTGTTTTCTGTTTAATTCAAATCTTTTTCTAATTATTTCAAATTCAAATTTAAATTCTGTTTTTAAATAACTTTTAAAATACAAATCCAAATAATACAAATAATATATGTTTTCAAATCAGGAAAATGTGAGGATTTCAAATATGCAATCCAAAATATATTTTGAACACTTTATTTTCCAAGTTTATTTAAATTACAATAAGTGCCCCTTTTTCTTAAATACTTAATAACTTTTGATTTATAAATCCAAATTTAACAAATGATATGTCTAAAATGATTAGCTCGACGAGACCTTTCTGTTTATGCATTCCATGGTTTGATTTGCAGCATGCATCATATAAATATAAAGAGTACAACAACTTAATTGAGTATAAAATGGGGCCAAAACTAAATAAAATGCTTTATTATTGTATTCCACACCTCACCCATGCCATGCTACTTTATTGCCATGCAAATTGTGCATCATTCATCATGGCATGATTGTTTGCTTGATGCAATTATTCATATGCTTGCGCACTTTATTTATGTTGGCCCTTGTTTGTTTGCTTCTTCCTCGAATAGACGCTGAGCAGGGGATATATCAAGAGAACCAGGAGCACTACCCAGATCCATTCCTTGCTTCAACTGAGCTGCCAGGCAAGCACTACCACATGCTTGCATACATATAGTACCTATTGCCTCTATCTTATTCTTGCATCATTGAGTCGCGATTGCATTAAACTGAATCCCAAGTACTGCATAGCCTTTACTTTTAAACCCCACCGAAGCTTGTTCCCCCATCCCATGAGCCATTACTACAGGAGTTGTTTGAGCCATGCGGGTCGTAGAACAGCATGTGTAGGGTATGTGAGTGTTTGATGAATAACGAGGTACCTAAACAACTTCACCTGAGTAGTAATGGGATAACTAATGAAAGTGGCACCGGTGAGCAATATCTGTTATTTGGTTTTTATGCTCACTTGTGTCCCGTAAGACCCCGAGTACTTGATTCCTGTTCCAAGAATATTCGCGCTATCCACATCCGGGAGGCCTTATGGACCCCCCTGAGCCAGAGCTTGATTCATTCTTATTTCTTGGGGCCACAAACTAGTTTGAGGTTTTATTTACTATCCTGTACTTATGCCATGCTTTACTGCTTTATTTAAATTGTGCGAGGTACTGCACACTGTACTGTTTAGGATAGTGGCCCAATTTCGCTGTATCGACAAGCCCAGCCACACTTTCGGGTTCCCAGTCGTTTACAGCCGCCTCCACAACCTTACGCCCGTTTCGGAGCCGGCCGGCTTCGTTGCGGGATCTACTTAAAGGGGTGGCCCCCTGAAATATCTCTAAATCCTGTAATTGCTTTGTCGTGACTGTCTCGTTGGGTTTTGATTTGGTTTTTCCGAGGCATATCGAGTGTGTGTTGCTATTTGTGCACCCCTACAGGGTAAAACTTTCTGAAAGCCGTGTCCACGGTTATGGACGACTTGGAGCACAGTTTCTCGATCATAGACAAGCATAACTAAAGTACCGCTTTTAATTTGACTAGACTAGGTACCTGACTAGTAAATAGTGCTACACTCATGGAATGGATAATAAAACTGCCAACGGATGGGGGTTGTTCGTCCGCTTCCTCGTCGGTAAGCGAGGAGGAGGAGGGATCTGTTAAGATTACCTTTATAACTGTTATAACTGTTGTTACTAATTCACGGACATCCGTCTATCTCTGGTTAGGCGGATGGTTAGCGAGTATCTATAGAATTGCTAGGGTTTATCTTTTGCTGCAATTGCGTCACCCAGGTTGTGTCCCCTTTAGAGGCATTAAGACTTGCTGAGTACCCCTAGGGTCTCACACGATAAATTATTGGTTCAGATGAACAGGTACACTCGCAAGATGGATACTGGGTGGAAGAGACGGACGATGTGGGCAACGATCATTTGGTGTAGAGATTCCGGGAACGGGGATCCGTGAGATCTGTGGGCGGGATGTGCTTATTTATGGGGCATCTTATGCCGATTTGCTTCTTATCCGTACTCGGATTTTGTCTTCCGCTTCCGCTTGATACTCTGTTGATTGATGTATGAGGAGATATCCTAAACTATTATATCTATCTAGGATATTTGGATCTTGCCGTATGGCGTTGCAATATTTCCTTTCTTTTTAGATGGGATGACTCTGATGTACTGTTGTATGGTGGCTTGCATACATACTCATTTGTGTATGTAGTTGATCCCTTCGCCTGCCGATTACGCCGCCCGTTCTTGTCCCGATGTTTGGAAATGGTTGGGACGGCCGAAAGGTCTACCTGTGAGTGGCATTTGGGCCCCACCGTACTATTTCAACCATTTCTGATCATCCAGGCTTGTACTAGGAGCGTAATTCACCGAGGTAGTTACAATGGTGTTGTGATGTCGTCACACGAAGAAGAGCACCATCAAGAGAAAAGGTGGAGCACGGCCTCAACCCTGTTACTTATCATGTCCACGGCCTTTTCGCATCATTGGCTAGCCAAACTTAATCCCTAGCAGCAAAGCCAGTAGCAGATCATGCTATCTGACTATATCACTGTGCACACTCCAATATGGAGGCACCATAGAGATAAGCAATAGCAGAAGCCACAAAAATCACTTACTAGGATTACTAGATCATGTATTTCCAACTGAAAGTCATAAAGCATCCATAAACATAAGCCAATCATATAACACCCTCACTAGAAATGAAATCATTTTCCTAAATTATTTTCTTAGGAATCATTTAAATACTAGCAAGGAAACCGCCAACACATTTACAAGTTCATCACCTAACCATAGGTTTGGTACATCATATTCCTTACACATACACCATATGGATTTTACCTTAATATTTTCATTAGGCCAAGAGTTAGTAGGAAATCTACGACAACCAAATCCAGTTTAGCACAAAAACATGAAGATCCCAAGTTACATCACTCCTTTAATTGAGGCATCAATATTCAATAATACTATCCAGTTGACAAGACATATATATTACCTTTAATTGCCAGGAGAAGCACATCAAGGATCAATTAATTGAACCAGCAAGCGTTGGTTCAGTGAATCTTTTACTAACTTCGAATCCAAGGGAATCAAATGAATTTAGACAAACACAAATTTGCCCACGATCATGTATGCACATGATCTGATAATTCCTAGCCATTGTTAGGAGGTAAAGGGTTGTACAAATTGAGGCATCGTATCAAGCAATAATCCACATATGCTTGGATGATGAATACATCCAAACAATAACATCACCTATCTCAGTGTAGAACTAATCACAACTACTAGAAGCTTATTTAGCCATTCAATCCTTTATATATGACATCTGAATAATATAAATAGTTCATAACCAACTAGCTACTACTTATGCCCATGGATTAGGTCAGGAATCTAATAAAGAAGTCAGCATGGAATAAACAAGACATGGCATACACCAACAAAGTCATCACACTTAGTCTCAATGAGATACACAGAGCAAGCAAAGTAAGGTATAGAGGCAGAAAAATAGGAAGGAAAGTAGCAGGTCATGTACCTGACACCTAGGCTCATTATAGAAGGAGGAAGTAAAGTAGGCCGACAACGAGAGTCAGGGTGGTGGCGAAAGTGACCACGACACGGTTGCATAGGGAGCACCTTAGTGCTGCACTTGTGCCAAGCCACAACCAACAACTAACTAGCATCAGTGAGGGGGCTCCTGAGCTTTTGGAAACCTCGAGCACACCATCGGAGAACCACTGCATCAATTTGGTTGTACCACTAGCACCGGTAGGAGAAGGGGCGGACAGGTGAAGGAGAGCATCGCAAATTTAAGTGGTTGGCGAGATAGATCATGGCAAAGCACATCGTTAGGCCATACGACACCGACCATGGTGGACGGAGCTAACCAGGGTAAGTGGGCGATGGCGGCGATAGCCTCGGAGGCGGGCAAAAGGAGAGCAATGTGAGTGTGTGTAGTGTGCATGCGCGGGGGGTGAGGTGGGCCGAGGAGTAGTTTCCTAGCTAGGCCTGGCTGAGCCGGGCTGACCAAAGCACCCAACCAAACAGGCCCATCTCAATAAAGAAAATATGAAAAAAATAAAAGTGGAAATTACAAAAATACCCTTATGAAAACTTGAAGCTCTAGAAAAATCTTAAAAATACAAATGATATATTAAAATGCCCACAAAAGTAATATCTACCTAGGAAAAATATAACATTACCAATTTAAGTTAAATAAGATACAACTAAATATTAAAACCCTTAAATCTGTCGATGAAATAAGAAAAACAAAGAAAAATCTTAAAAATAAATAAATAAACACTTTTTGGTATTAAATATAATTTACTATGTTAGAAAAAATATTAGCTATAAAATTATAAGTAATTTTGGTATTTCTACAAATAATAGTTTTAAAATCCTTTTCTTGAATTAAAATAAAAGGATATATTGTTTTTTACCTTCTATAAATCAAAATAAACCCCTTTTAACTTTATTAGACTACTTATGATTTATTAAAACATAGTAATGTATTCTTTAAAGCAAATTCTAGTAGAACTTTTATGAAGTTATTTCTATAATCAATAGTAGTAATTATCAACATCATTTAAACACTTCAACCCATAACAAATTAACAAGGCCATCTATTTATGCTATCATCAATGAGGTAAATCTTTTCTTTAGGATTATATTAGCAAACCAAGTCTTGAACTCATCATTCATTTTCATTGAAAATTAATGATCTCACATCCTTGATCATGCTTAGGAAAACCCTAAAACTTGGTATTGCCATAAACACACTATGTCTTAATTTAAATTATGTTTTCATAGTTAACTTTGGTCTATTAATCAATCAATAGAAAACATATTAATTCTAGAACCTTAAAACTATATTAATACCAGTATTTTATACGCAAATAATCTTAAGTATTGATTAACTTATTATAACAAACATTCTCTTCAAAATTTATACTTTTTGCCACTTCAATCTAAAATAGGAGCTTTTATAAGAATTACATGATATCAATCAATCTCAATCATATGTTGTTATTGTTCTTTACTTTTATATCTTGCATGGTAACTCTTAAATTCTTTGAAGATGTCGTTGTTTGTGAAATAGTGTTGAAGATAAACCAAATCTTAAAGAAATCACCTAATCTCAAC
Organism: Avena sativa; assembly: GCA_916181665.1. Lineage (NCBI taxonomy): Eukaryota > Viridiplantae > Streptophyta > Magnoliopsida > Poales > Poaceae > Avena > Avena sativa. Next base: position 601,049,242 of record OV702289.1, read on the forward strand.
TCACTTACAATATTGAGGAGTTACTTCGGGGTTTTTACAAAATGCATAGCTTTCCTTTTGCATAATAGTGTATTGCTTCTTTAAACATTAGTTCTTACTGGACCAATTATGCTGTTTTAGATATTAGATTTTATATTGTCTCGAAGATCGTGATTGCATAATATTGTAATCATAAAGGCAAGTTCATACTTGCCGATGTCCTTTGTTTATTTTCTATCAAGTATTTTCAATGTATTATTGTTATCACCTGCATTTCAAAAAGGATGAAAGAAAGTATTATTTTTATAATAACATGACTAATTGATTATCGGCTCGTGTGGTGGTAACCTATTATGGCGGGCAAATGGAACCATGTTATGTTATATTTGGTTGCCGAAGGTCCCATTTGCACGGGAAAGTATCATCTAGGATTTGATAACAAATGTCAATAGTGATTCTTGCGTTGTATAATACACATTAACCATGAGATATATGTGGCTCTAGGAAAGTCAGCTAGATCTTCTTCCTTTCGTATGTCAATGTACAACTTTACCGTAGCCATGTTCCTACATTATACACATGCATGGGTGGGAACCAGTCATTTCCCCGGTACTGATTGTCTATGATGGATTGTTTCCTTTAGTAAGATAAACTGACGTAGTCGTTGTCCTGAGCGAGAAAAAGGGTGGGCATACGGGGTCGCGGAGAAGGGAAGTGATCATCTTGGGTTCTTATACTGAGCCCCACACCAAATGAAGTGTGGACGGGAAATATCGCCCGGTTGTGCAACATGCATGAGGATCTCTCATGGGTAAATCAACGCACCTCTGCAGAGTGTAAAAAAGTTTGACATGTTACTCCCTGTTCTGAGAAGGAGTTACGAACGCTACTCAAAAGGAACTCCATGAAGTTCTAATCAACCTGTGAAGGCTAACAGACATAGCTTTCAGAATAAAAGCAACCTATGTAGAAATGTTTAGGAAAACCTGCATAGCCTACGACCTTTGGTCTATAGTTATAGTTAGAGCATCAAACAATTCTTTTTAGTAAACTTGCTGAGTATGCTTGTACTCAACGGTACCTTCTTAACCCTTCCTAAATTCTAAAGCTGATGAAGACCATCGTCAACACCAACTGATTCTTAGAAGGATCACCACCAAAAGCTCAAGTTCTTCAATGAAGTCAATATATACATCAATTGAAGTGAAGGCGAAGTCCCTGTCTAGCCATAGAACCTACTTTTGTAGAGCATTGTAGTAGCAGCATTTGCAAGCCAATTAGTCTAGATAGTTGTGACACCCCTGGTATTAGGGCTAGACAGATTCCAGACCTCTGTCTGATATAAGCTTAACTTAAATCTCCGAAGCATACAGAGAAATAATCGGTAACATTACAGTGACCCTATGATGTTGGGTCCGCAGCATAGAAAACAAAAATTTTCCTACGGTGTGAACTACACGCCAAGATCTATCTACTAGGTACAAAGAAAACGGGTGGACATACATCCATAGAGAACTTACCCTCGAAGACAACAAGCTTTGTTAACGAGTAGGAACTCGTGGTTGATGTAGTCGTACACTTGCCGATCTCAAGATCGTGAGGAAGTCCGAGCACCGCAACTCAGCAGCGCATCCGCACTCGCACACACGTTCAAGCCACCGGACAACCTCCACCTCCTCGCTCCAGCGATCCAGCGGAAGCAGCAACTCCTTCCAGACGAAATGCCACCGGGAACATGTATCTCGCTAATCCGAGACCATGGGGGAATAATTCTAGAGGGGGAGAGAGATCCTTCACAAGGAGGTGTGAGGATGAAGGAGGGAATGGGTGGCCTTTTATAGGAGGAGGGGGGTGCCCCCTCTCTCCATGTCCGGCGCATGGGGGGTGACCCCTCACCTCCCCCATTCATGTGGTGGTAACTCCTCCACATTAAAATGCCTCTTCACATTCCCTTTTAAAGTCTCCACTTTAAATGCATTAAGTTTCTCCAAATTTAATGCTCTCTCATTTAATAAAACTCTTTTATTAAATTTATTCAGAATTTTGTTAATTACTTTAATTAACAAACATTCACATATAGCCCCTTGCAATATTTCAATATCACATGCAGAACCACCTTCTGCAATTTCACCCGAAACAATTTCCGGTTTCTATTGAAACAATTCCTGCGCTTTGCAATTCTTTCGTCTGAAACATATGTGCTCCAAAATGGTGTCCGGTAACTCTTAAGTGTGCCACCCTACGGTTCGCGAATAATGCAAACATGATCGAGACCCTTCTCCGATCAATAATCAGCAGCGGGACCTGTAGATCCGTACTGACTCCTACACATTCAACGATGACTCCTGTGATCGTGAGAACCTTTAACGCTTGTAACTAAATCCCTTTGTCTCTCGATATATTACATGTCCGAGATTCGATCATGGGTATCTCCATACCTAGTTTGATCTCGTTATCGACATGCACTCTTTTCTTGTTCCCGTGATATAACATTCTAGTGATCACATCACTTGCTTGCAAGCTATCCTAATGTGATATCACCGAGAGGGCCCAGAGTATATCTATCCATCATCTGGATTGACAAATTCCACTCTTGATCCATGAGCCTCAACATAACACCTTCGTAGCACTGAACCCATCTTTATAGTCACCCTGTTACGGTGTGACGTTTGATGTTATCAAGATACTCTTCCGGTGTTAGCAATTAACATGATCTCATGGTCTAAGGATAAAGATTACTTCGTATGATGTTATAGAAATATAAACACAATGACTTGATTGTAATGCTATACTTCGGATGAATGTCCATCACATCATTCCACCAATGGTGTGACCTTGTTATTAACAACATCCAATGTCCATGATCAGGAAACCTTGATCATCTTGTTAATCAACAAGCTAGTCTATAAGAGAGGCATGACTAGGAACCCTTTTTGTTTATTAAACACACATGTATTGATGTTTACTATCAATATAATTATAGCATGTAAAATAAACATCTATCATATACAAGGAATACATAATAACAACTTTATTATTGCCTCTCAGGGCATATTTCCTTCATATGACTCAAAAGTTATCACAGCAAGCTCATAACTAAGCAGAGATCCAACATATTGCAAGCAGAGGTCACTACCCACAAACATGAAACAACGGAAGGCAAATTATGCTATTAAGTATAGCAAACTTAACAAATGTCCTAAGAGGCCTGAAGCATAATGATGACGTCCCAATCCATAGATTCTAGGCTGCCGATCGGGAATACTCATCGATGTCAATGTCGTAACGAACTCTTCTTCTATGGTAACACTTACCTGCTGCAAAAGTATCAACAAAACAAGGCTGAGTACAGGGTGTACTCTACAAGACTTATGGTTTCTGGGGTCACTTTTCATAAAGCTAACTTTGTTTTTTTAAGAGGTAGAAGAAGCTCGACTAATAGAACCTTTAGAAAGGGGATAAGAAAGCGATATCACTAGCTTTGATCATCTTTTGATATCCACTGAATATTTGTCAGCTAAACCTACCAACTAGGATCACCCCCTCGAACACTGAGGAAGCATCCTTAAGCACACTTTACTTGCCAAGTTTTACGAATAGGTTATAGTTCTCTATGATCTTTGAATCCGTTCCCAAGTCATCCATAACTATGGACAAGGCTTCTCGAAAAGATTAATAACCCTACAGGGGTGCACAACTTTACCCACACGTACCAACCGACTCTTAATGCCACTATAGATTAGCCCTCTTTCTTGGAAGGCCGGTAGAGGGTGATTGGACACAACCTTTACCTTACTTTCGTTGAGACCATGATTCATGCTCTAAGGAGATGTCGCTGTAATGGGTCAAGTCCCAAAGTCGGTCCCTAGAGATGTGAACAGGGTTTGAGATTACGGAGGCCATGCCTCTCCCATTCCGTGCCACACTTACCTACATGTATGAATGCATATCCTACACCTCCTTTGAGAACAACCAAAATGCATATGTCGAATGGAATGCCCGAACTATGTGATTCATGGAATCTACTAGGTAAGTTAGTTCGTCAATAGGGTTTCCAGGCCCCCGTGTGGTTGTACGCTCGTCTTGGTTCAAGAGGCAAGAACTCGGATCCTAATGGTGGCAAGTATGGGACTCCAAAAACCACAACCCACTATGACCTCCCATACAAGCCTTAGCATGTTTAACTTACATCTCTGATCATACCACATCATCCTGTCATACTAGGTTCATTCGTAGCTCTGATTCATCAACCGGATGGATCAGCAGTAACAGCTAAGCATGGCTAAGCACAACATATATAAATAGCTCTAGGGAAGCTCATAAGCAAAATCCTAGTTATGCTAGGAGCAGTGGATCAGGGAGTATATGCTACACAAGGAACATGCATCAGATAGGATTACTCTATCTATCGATAAAAGACTTTGGAATCATATGCACATGGCAAGAATGAAATACTTTGAGATTATAGGATTATATCATGTGTGGGGTTTTCCTTTCCTTGGTCTGTTGATACCCAACTATAGATCTTTAGGGTTCATCAGATGTTCTTGTTCATCTATAACCTTTGATGGTGTTGATCTCGATCTTCAATCTTGAACTCGATCTCGTTGCTCACATCAACTCCGAGGTCTACCAAGAAGAAGCAGAAACACCGGAAAGGAAAGCAACAATCAACACATGACATGTGTGTAATGCTCAAGCAAGGATGATTATATGACACGTTAAATTGAATTTAGATGAAACCCTAAGGCATGCTTGGCAATTTAAGAGGGGTCTGAGGGGGCCCAGACTCTAATTCGGAGAAACCCTGGATGCATATGAGAGGGGTTATTTTGTTCTTCTAATTATAGTTGTCATGTAAGTTGCTTAACAATGCATGATTATGTGTCTATTGTGTAGATCTTATTTTTTAAACATTTTGATATATTATTTGTAATTTTGTGACTTAAAATGAATTAGTTATGATTTTTTCCCAATTTTAAATCCATTTTAAATCATTTCTAAAACAATGAAACATTTTTGGAATATATTAAATATTTACAACCCGGACCCACATGTCATACTTTTATTCTTTTTTAGAAAATATTTATGGAAATTATTTAAAAACCTGACAAGGAGGGCCCATAGGGATTATTTATATTCCAAAAAACATTTAAGAAAACATTAAAACAAAAGAAAAAGGAATATTGCGTCATGCTCATGTCACCATGACATCAACAATGGCAATGCTCCCAGGTCGATGACGGATCTTTCGATTGGGGGCACGCCGGGATGCGCGAGTGGGCTTGTTGGAGAGAGGAGGCCGAGGCGGACCGAGTAGTGGTGGCGCCGCCCTCAAATGGTCGCTGGAGCTTGAGCTACGGCGGCATCTGCGGCGGCCGACGGCGGTTACACGACGCGGGGAAGACCTAGGAAGAAAGAGGAGGATTGTGGGGCACCGATATGCTCAGCAGCTCACCGCGATTCTTGTGGACGGGTCAGATCAAGCAGAGGAGGTCGGAGGCGACAACGATGTCACAACGAAGCTTGGCAGCCGCGGGGAAGACGACGTCGATTGTCCCGATTGGGGTTGCGCTGGCTTGAGCTAGTCGAGGCGAAACGACGAGGAGGACGCGAGGATCATGATGGCTATATCGAAGAGGCGAGGGGTGGTCGGGACACCGGAGCACCTGCATCTAGGGTTTGTCGGCTAGAGGGAAAACAGTGAAGAACATGATCTAGGGTTCATTCGGTGCCTCGAGGGGTAGTTGTAGACGTAGCGGCGTCGGTAGCGGGAATCTTGGCACGCGACGAGCATCACAGCGTCGACGAGCGGCGGAGGAGCTGCCAAACAGCTGGTTCGCGTCGGTAGCGAAGACGACGACGGAGATAGGTGGGTCGAACCGATATCGGGCTGCTGCTGGGATGGTTTGGGCCGGGGTGGGCTATAGACGGGCCACGACAAAGGTAGCGAGGCAGAGGAGTGGCGGCTGCACTGGACGACAGAGAAGAGAGAAGGGAGATGGGTTGCGTGGCCTGCTTAGATTAGGAGCTGTTTTTATTTTTAGAAATCTTTTTCTGTTTTCTTCAATTTCCCTTTTGTAAATCCATTTTCAACTCTGTTTTGAATATTTTCAAAATACCATAAGTTGTAACCATTTAAAGATACTATGGGGTTCTTGTATTCAGTTTGGGCTCCATAAGTTTTGGTACTTTTCAAAATATAAAAGCATTTGAATGAATTTCTTAGGAGGAGGGAAATTAGGGTTTAGGGTTTTATTTCCCCTACTTATTTATCAATGCACATTTTCTTTAGTCCAAAAAGATGCTTGCAATGCTCATGATGCACAAACAAACCCTAAATAAGGATTACTAAAACTAGGGGTGTTACAATAGTAGTCTTTTTGGTATAATAGTTATGCGTTGTTATTTCTGGTTCTTCTTTGAAAGAATTTTATTTCTCTCTATACTTAGAAGTTTCTCTAGATCTTCTGTAACATCCTGAGTTGTAATCTATAGTCATATCTTGGATCCGTGATGTTTCTGTTGTATCACTCCGAGGGATATAATACTAGTTTAGTGTTATGTCAACGACTATAGTGTACTGCATCATGCTGTGGTACGCTGGGTCACCGTAATTAATTTGGAACCGAGGGATATTTTATTTGAACCATAAATTTTGTCTATGCAGATTTGGAACTTCTACCTATACATATGCATCATGCTTATTTATTTGGGTATATAATAATATCGAGAATATATTAGTACACCTGACATTTGCAACAAGTCAATATTATGAGTAATTTCAGATATCAAGAATGAACACAACCAAAATATATAAAACAAAGGACCTAACATAAGACACATGTAATCAACACCGACATCAACCACTGTTCTACCGATGCCATGTGAAGATTGTCGAAAAGCTACGCCACTGGGAAGGATATTAACACACAAGTGTTATCATCACTACATTCTGATTTATCGTAGAAAGTGTACTAACAAAAATTCATGTATTTTTTTTTAAATGGAGGATGCGATCTTGGCCTCTGCATCAAAGAGATGCATATATCCTTTATTGTCTTAAAGAAGATAACGATGCTGAAATACCAACATTGCCAGGTGTAACGAACAGATGCGAGACCAAGGGTTTTCATCCCAAAGCTCTAATCTTGGCATTGAAGTTGTGCACTATCATGACCCATGGCTTATAGTCTTTTTTTCATAAAAACACAAGGGCTCACAACACGCGCATACATTCGCTGTATAAAACGCAGGCACATCCTACCCCACCCGACATTGACGTGGCTCTGGTGTTGGTTGAGAACCGTAATTATATTAATTATAGGGTCTAGCTGTCCACAGTTCAGATGATTTTTTCTTGAATCTTTGGTCATATCTTCAACTCTTTGAATTTTCATCTAACTCTCATCGATGTTCAACCTGGACCTACCCTATTTGGTTAAAACTGCATCAACTTGCAAGTGCGCAGAGTCAAAACACTAGCATTTTCAAGAGTTTAGAAGAAAAAAAGAATTAATATGTTAACCAAGGACATTCTAGGGTTTTACAAGCTTCCGTTGGTGGCGAGTACCGTACCTTCTTCACACCTCGATTGGTTCTTGGCTGCGTGACGCGCGGCACCGGCCAGCTGCCGTATGACTTGATGTCTTATCCCGTTATCCGGACTGTCACTGTTTTATCTGCACGCGCAACACCTTTGACCTAGTTCCCTCAAAGAAAAAAAAAGCGCGGCCGACGAACGGTGGCCATGTACGGCTTTGCCTGCCTCGTGGCCTGCGGCTGGTGCAGCATGCCACAGTGCACGTACGCGACCCCATCGTCTGCCGCGTCGGGCGCATGAACGGGAGAGGGACAGCCGGCGAATGGCGAGCTAGTGTCGGCCGCGGACCGCGCGAGCCTATGCTGAACTTTCACGTCGCCCTTCGTGGCGGTTGATGGCAGTTATGGTGACTAGAGTTTAGTCGGTGGCGCGTGCGTTCAGTTCAGCTAAGCGTCCCTCAAACTGGGAAACCGGCCGACAAGTCGACAACGACATTTTGTGCTTGGACGAGTAGAGCGGCCCATGGCTTTTGGCTAGCTACGCTGCTACGGCCCCTTGTGCTTGGACGAGTGGAGCGGCTCGCGGCTTTTGGCAACGGGCCATTCGTGTTGGGTTCGGCCCTACATCGCCATTCCTTCGCTTTGAAATGGTTGATGACCCTTATATGGACAGGGTCAAAGGTCACTCCCTCCGGTCCGAATTAATATGGCCGCACGCAACAACCGTGTTAATTCAATTTTAATTTTACGAAAACCTCCCCTAATTCAATTCATTGTAATAATTGGTCCAAATCAAAACAACATCTTTGCGTCTGGGACAGGGACAACCGCACGCGCCGCCGCCGCCCACAGCTCCTCCGCGAGAGGGAGCCCGCCACCGCTCCGCTCGCCGTTAGAGGGCTCCCGCCGGCCTGCTTCCCCTTTCCTGTCCTGGCTGACCTCATGGACGACCTCATCGAGCTCGGCCCTGACGGCGCCTCCATCGTCGAGCACGGCCGTCGTCAGCCGTCGAGCTTCAGGCTCCTCTTCCTCGACACTCAGTCCGCCGCAGATCCGCCGCCGTCAGCCGCGCTCGTCGCTGCCACGTCACCTCGGCGACGTGGTCCGGGGCATCGTCGGCTCCCTCCCTGGACACGCCTTTGCCTTAGTCAGAATCAGACCAACACAAGCATGTTCCTGCATGTTCCTGTCTAAATTGAGGCCTGAATTTGGCAAATTCAATCAGCACAAGCATGCTCCGTGGACACGCATTTGCCACGGTGAGAATGAATCGCTGGAGAGGGCCAAATACTCCCTGCTCCACATTTTCTACTCAGCCACACCAAGATGGCCCCATTTACCTTTCAGTTTTTAAACATCATCCACACATTAGTGACTGAATATGAAGTTCAGAATAAAATCACACAGTTCTTAGCGACTGAAAAATAATGTCAGAACAATGGATATATTGCTTCAATTGAGTAGTTTCGTCACTCAAATTTTCAATTGAGTCCAGTCTAGAACAGGCAACTACGAACCAAATCAATATCCCAACTACTAACCAAATCAATGTCCTGAGAAGTCTGGAACCCATCTTGTTGTGGCATGCATCCACTTGCTGCAGAATTATAAATTTCCATAGAGCATAGTTTCATATTGTATAAGGACAGCATATCACATAGTCCATTCCACAGCAAATTGCATAATGCAATGCATAACAAGACAGTGTTGTGCAAGGATTAAATAGCTGACTATGAGCAACACCAATGGTGATTACCAACTCCCCGGCTCCATCTCTGCTGAAATGAAGCCACCAGTGACCATGTTCATTACAGGAATTAAGCTAACTAGAGAGGGAAGAGCAGGGCGGGTCTGTACGTTTCATACATGCACACATGCTTTTAATCATACTATGGGCATGATTGATCCTAGGTATGCTAGTGGCACAATTCACAAATCGCAGGATCATAAATCGTCGAAGATGGAGTTGTTGGTTATCTAAGCAATACCAAGGAAATTATTGGATCTAATAAAACATAAAATTTAATGCTAATTGAGATCTCTAATACATTTGCTTCAATGGTATACATGTTTCTCAGACAGTAGCTAACTTGAAATAGAGAAATTTCATGTTTCTTAGATGCATGTGGAGTATCTAACTTGAAATAGAACAATAATTCAAGAAACGGTTTTGTATGAGGAATGTTGACCGATTGCTTGGCTATGTACCTCAATTTTTCTGTTATAAATCACATGTTATATTAATTAGGTTACGTGAAAATCCAGAAATGGTATGATTTTTGAAAGGAAAAAGGGCAACCATACCACATAAGCATTAATGCTCATGCTCTTTGTAATAACCTGGAATTATGCCTCTCTCATAATACAATTGTGCATGAAGAAAGAAGAAAGCATCATTTACCACCATCAGCTACTCCAAAACAGGGCTCCACCATTCGTACTGACATGCTCATTTCAGGACGAGTGGTGTTTGTTGACATTTCTTGGAAGTACAGAAAAATTCCAGTTGCTGGAGGTGCCACTACAACGGGAATCAGTGTCTTCATTCGATACAAGACTAATGGGAAGAAATTCAACTTAATGATCCAGGCCTCGACTCAACTAGCATCATCAGTTTTTCAGGCAGAGCCAAAGGCTTTATTACTTCCTGCTTTAATCGCAGACCTGCTCAAGCTGGATAGGCCGACAATCCTAACAGACAACCAAACTCTAGCAACAGCAGCGTCAAGCGGGAAGATTGATCATCCGCTGCTGCATTGGGATACAAGGAATATTATCGCCATGTTCTTTGAAACCACTTCTAGGTCACAATATCGGATTTTCCACGTCAAGAGAGACTTGAATGGAGTGGCACATAATTGTGCACATCAGGCTATTAGGCAGCACCTAAATCACCCTATCTTTAGCTGTATATGTTCAGCTCACACGCCTCTATCTTGTGCTATCATATCCACTCTTTGGAATTTATATTTGCAGGACTTTGTAATTAACGATGTACTATGCATTTGAGCTGAATGAAAATTGGCACCTCGGGCGTCTCTCTGTTCAAAAAAAAGATTAGGGAATGCAAACTTGTATGCATATAGTTCTAGCAATGCAGAAGAAGAGTAGCAACAAACAACAGAAGATTCAGATATTCTTGTATGCATACAGTTCTAGCAATGATTAAATTCTATGGTTGTGTATCCGTGCATGTACAATTTAAATAAGATTAAATGCTTGTAGCCTGCACAAATCTTAACTTGAGATCATACTTGAAAGCACTCATATTATGCTCAATTAATGTTTACCACAGGATTCATAATCAGACTATAGTATGTATGCTTCTGGCACAATTCACAAATCAGTACATATAAAATATGTGTAGTAGCTGACAATGACCAAATATTTAATCATCTAGAGGCAAAAGATAGTGCACCTTATTCTCATCAGTACATATGCTTCGACACGAGCTTCTGGGTATCCTTGTTGACCAACTCTTGCGTTGCAGAAACAACCTGAAAATAGCAACATTTTAAGAACAAGGAACACAAATAGAAATCCACAAGATGACAACACCAAGCTAAAAGTGCATACCTCGTTCGATATCTTGTGGGTATTGTATTTTTTGTCCCAGTACATAGAGCGTCTTCGTTCAGTTTTGGTGTATAACCTACATTGCACTTAGTGTAAAATTGCCTCAAGGCAAATCAAATAATCCCATAGCAAATTATGAACAATAATCTAGCTATCTACCATGTTGACAAGAGATTGCATAATGACTACAACATCATATCATAACCGCAATATTCTATAATTGCAAGTGTGAAAAGTCAGGTTTTTTGCTTATAAATAAGGTTCAACTATGTCTCTATGAACCATTCACTAACATTTCAGAGAGAATCCATAGATCACTTGGATCAAGCCTATTTGTTGCCATCAAATTTTAAAGAAGAAATAAAATATCTCCTATCAAGCATAAAAACAAACTGATGAATCACTCCTTTCGGTTCAAGTATGGTGTGTTACCAAGTGATAACTGACGAAGCACTCTTTTCAAATAATGTGCATTCAATCAGCGTATTTTTCTTACTGAGCTCTTTTTACCTCATGAAGTGAACTACAAATCTCCTGAATTGTATATGCTACTATCAGATAGATCAGTCTGTTGGTCACTGAATTAAGCCTGGTATCAGACCAAAAAGTATTTATGTCCTTTACCTAACTCAAGAAAGTTGTATTGTGCTACTGAATATTACCTACAATTCAAAGTCATGACATAATAAAGCATGACCAAGCAAAGGAATGGGATCACCAATGGCTTCAGGTTGCAATCTTCTGCTCCTTATCAGCGGGAGCCTTACCAGCAGCCTGAGTATCCTTACTCCTCTTCTTCTTAGTCACACCTTGGGTTTCTTCCATCCTCAAGATGCAGGGAAGGTAGTCGAGAGGAGGAGGGGGAATTAGGGCTGAAAGATTGGTATAAGCGACTAGGCGCTACTCAATTTTTAGCTTCTTTTCAAATTAAGGCTTGAGACAAACTAAGTTCTCTCGATATGCAACTAGATGAGAGAACCTATATGACAAGAAAGCATGCAACAACGATAATAAGGAGTAAAGGATAGAGATAACCGAGAGTAGACACACAGATGTTTTCCCGAAGTTCCTCCTTTTTGATGGGAAGTGTGTCTCCGTTAGATGGATGGGTGGTACTAAGACCACCAGCGCCACAAACGGGGTCGCCCTTTTCTCCCGCGCACCCGCCTCACGGCAAGCACACGATCCACTATGCGGTGGCCTTGAAGGCGGCGACCGAAACCTTTACAAACTTATTGAGTAGGCCTCCACAACACTTGGAGTCTCCTAACACGACCCCAAAGCTTTAAAATCAATGTTCGAGCTCTGAGACCGACCTCTTCCATCTAGGGTTCCAAATAACCCAAGAGTAACAAGATCCACAAAGGAAAACAAGGGGGAATCAACTTTGCTTTAGTGAAACCCTAGATCTAGACCTCCTCCACAAAATCCCAAAGTATCAAGGGGATTGAAGCAATAGGAGAGGAGATCTAGGGAAATATTAGCTTAAGAACAATGGAGGAGAGAGAAAAAAGAGGCACCTATCCCATTGCGGAAGAAGGTCCCTTTTATACCCCCGAAGGGGAATCTACCCGTTGAGTGCTGCGACGTCCAGTACTACTGGACCAAGATGCGGTAGTAACGGAAACAACCGGTACTACCGGACCATGGTACCAGACGTCACTGGCTGCGGATGAACCACCTCTGCCACATCTGATAGTGCCACCGCATAGCGCGGTACTACCTCTTAGCGGTTGTGCCAGAATAGCAAGCGGTGCTACCGAAGGGCTGCGGTAGTACCGAGGGGTAGTACCGGAGCTTCCAGAGGAGGAGGCTTAGCTCATTGCTGGTACCGGAAAAAAATTCGATACTACCGATCGGTACTGGTAGTGTAGGAAGCCACTCACGGGGTGAGATTCCACACTTTTAATCCTACCATTGAGGAAAGTTGGGTGATCTGAAGGAAAGATAAGTTGATTCTACCCAAACCTTCTGACACGGACCCCCTCGTGATAGTACGGTTTTCCTACGACTCAAATAAAAGGCCTAGGAAAAAATGATGTCTTGCTATTGTCCTTTTGAGGGGTATCAAATGACTTGCAACTTAGTGAGCTTGTAAAGCACTTAGCAAACGATATGTCCGACACGTGTGTTATCATCAAACATAAATAACCACTTAGGGAGGGAAATGCCCTTTCAATCTCCTCCTTTTTGGTGTTTGATGACAACACACACATTTGCATAAAAGATGTTATGATAAGGCAAGAATATTTGTAAAATAGAGACTGGATCCCCCTAGATATGTGCATACCCAAGTTTGCAATGAAACAAGCACATACTAGGATCAACACTCTCTCTCCATTTTACAAACCAACAATAGGTGCAAAAAGATTACTTGACTTGATACGCATACCTTTGCACACAGATATGTGGTGATGAATATACAAGGGCACCAATTAGAGAGAACTTCACCACATAAGATAGATCCACATAATGCATAACCACAAAATATTCACTTACATAGAGTTCACAAATGGTAGCACATAAAGTTCACAAATAATACGAGGCGAGTAAAGTTCACAAGCAATTAAAGATCAAAGCAAGAACGCGCTTGTGACTTCCCATGCAAATCCCGCATGAACTATATGTTGCAACTTCTCCCCCTATGGCATCAAGACGCCAAAAAGGGAACGCCCCAAAGATCACTCCTCATCACCATCATCATGGAACCTCAGAGCTCGGTAGGAGGAGGTGGAATCATCATCATCTCAGTTGCTATACTTTGAAATCCATTGATCTTCGGGGGTGATGTTGTTCTTTGACCTTGTGGAACGGTCAAACATTGAGCTTCATGAGCTCTTTCTGATGAGCGCACCCCTTCTTGACATAGACATGGGCTTCATACAAGCACTTTTGATTGTCGGCTTGGAAACAAAACAACTTGAGTTTGGCTTTAATCCTCTTGGCCCATGAGGCGGGAGCATCCTTGTGACGAGAGACAACAAAATCATGAGCACCATGACCACTTTCTTCTTCACCGGAGCCCTCCTCAACCATGTTTCCTTCCTCATCAATTTCTTAGCCATCCACATTAATGGGTTTAGAGTGTGTCTTGATCAATAAGGACTTGGGTTTGTGAGTTACAAGTTGGCGGTTGTGGAGATCATTGGCAATGAAGGAACACTTGTGAATGATAAGAGCCATGACATACGGAGCAAATGGAGGCACTCTCCTAGTGACTGAGGCAATAACCATCTCATTCCATATGAAGTTCATCACATCCAACAGGATACCAGAACCATGGTTCTCGTGCGTGTTGATCATGAGGTCAATGAGGAAACCATGGATCTCATCAAAGTTTCCCACCCTAGGAGCAACGGTCTCGCGGAAGATGTGATACAAAATGGCATAGGTAGGCAAGAGATCCTTGATCTTGTCAGCGACACCCCTGCCTAAAATGTAGAGATGAGACAACAACTGCTTCTTCTTGGGAGCACTAATGTCATGACAACGAAAGCCACAAGGAGTGTCCGTACCACGACCATCATAACCAAGAAACTGAGCAAAATCTGCCAAAGTAGCTCACTTGAGAACCCCTTGAGTCATCCAAGTCATCTTCCTTGTCTGACCATCACCAAAGTGCACGGTGGCATAGAATTGAGCCACAAGATAAGGATCATAGTATTGTTTGAACTCCATAATGGGGATAAAACCAAGGTTGGTACAAATTTCCTTGGCCTCACCAAAGTAGTCGGTGTTCTTGTCCATGTGAGCAACATCAATCCACTTCTGGACCACCACATGTTTGTCATTGGCCAAGAGGACCTCCTTATACACTCTCTCTTGGAACTTGGTGAAAAACAAGCTTCCTTCCCTACTACTATCACGAGCTCGAAGGTAGGGATTGACACATCTTAGAGTAGTAAACTCTTCCTCAGGAAGGTCAGAAAGCAGCCTTGGCCCTGATGGCCCAATGATACGTCCTGTCGTCGGATTGATGACAAGTACGCCATGAGGGGGGTCCTCGAGGCATGCGGAAGAGAGGGGTGTGAGACGTACGGTGTTCCGGGACGGTGAGCACACAAGTTTACCCAGGTTTGAATCCGCCGGCTTTGGACGGATCCTACTCCTGCTAGCAATCCAGTAGTACGGCAGAGCCGGAATATGGGTTACAAGGGTTTGCCTGTGCGAGTTGAGATTGTGATTGTAAGGGGTGCCCTAAAGGCTCTCCCTAGGACGGCTTATATAGATATCCGACCTAGGGTTTACAAGAGAGATCTATCCGGCTACGACTAAGAGTCGGTTACAGAGTACATCTTGAACTACAAGTAACACTATGGGCCTATGTCGGTAAGTCTTCTGGGCCTTCCCGTAGCCGGACTGGACTCCGTCTCTTCTCCCTGACTGGGCCTCCCGTGAAGCAAAGCTCTAACCCGAAGTGGGCCACCCTGGTCAGTGAGGAACTGTGAGGATACCCGGAAAGTATATCCCCAACAGCAGCCCCCGGAAGTCTCCAAGATCCAAAAGTCGGATTCATCATCGTCTAGCTTAATCTTCGGCTTGCAGAATCTTGAAGGGTTCCTAAAACTTCAAAACAAAAGATACGATCTGGGTCTCAAAAGTAAGTCGGACCTAGCAATACGTTATTCATATTTCCAGCTTGATATTCAAACTAAGCCAGAACTTGGTCTCTGACGTCATCTGACACTGGTCATGGTCAAGTCATGTCACTGACAAACATCCTGTCAGCACGACCGTTGGTGGGTCCGTCGTTCGCGGAACCGAGGCGTAGTTTCAATGCGTGCACGAAGATCGAGGCAACGTAATCATCGCATGGGAACTTCCCAGTTCGTTCCATGACGCGTGGCGTATTTACTGTGCCATTTGCATGAATCTTGGCGTGGTTCGGTGGTTATAAGGGGTGAGGATTCCCTTTTCCTCATCTTCTTCACCTATTCCCCGTGTCGTTTCCTTCTCCTCCACTTCTCCCACGCGCACAGAGCTCCCTTGCCTCCAGATTCCCAGCGCCGCCCACCCAAGGTCACCGGCGCACCAGAAGAATGACTTCATCCGTCTTGGCTGCGGCAGCAATAGCGGCGACAGCGGCGGCATCAGCAGAGAAAGAAAGCAACAGTGGGATCTAGATCCCGTGCGTCCTCAACGACGCCAAGCTCACCGGCGTGGAAAACGAAGGACTCCTCCGTGTCGGCGACTGGCGGAGTGGTTTCGGTGAAACCATCCCCAATTAACACGCCGACGAGTGGGTGCACTTCGGCACCCACCTCGACAGAGGTTTGTCTTTCCCTCCCTCAGAATTCTTTTCCGAGGTGATAGATCATTATGGTGTTCAGCTTCACCATCTCCCCCCAAACTCCCTTTTAGAGATGAGCGCATATGCGTCCTTGTGTGAGGGGTATCTCGGCATTAGGCCGAGTCTCATTCTCTTCTGGTTTTATTTCCATGTCCAGAGAAATTCTATCACCGCCGGTAATCCTTACATTACCGGCACAATTAGTCTTTCAGTTAGACGAGGGCGCGTCTATCCTAGGATTTTAGCTAGTGAGTCGGTCAAACAGTGGCCGGCTACCTTCTTTTATCATAAGGATATTCCCGCTCCCGGCAAAGCCACTTCTTTGCTGGCTTTCGTCGATGGAGCCGCCATGCCCCGAGCATCTTGGGGCGAGGCCGCTCCGGCTCTCAGTGACGATCTGATTCTCGCCAAGAGACGGATCGGGTATCTGATGAAGCACAAGGGCCTGAGAGGGTCTGACTTGGTACAATCTTGGGTCGCACGCCGGATCCAGCCTCTCCAGCACCACGGTGACTGACTGATGCATTCCATCACGGCGTTGAAAAATGACTCCCTCTGCATCAGTCCCAAGGCTTTAAAGCCACAGGATTACATAAGCCAGATTAAATGGCTGATTAAGGAGCGGATCGAGAGAAAGATCCCAAATTTGTCCCTGGACATGTATACAGCGGAAGACCCTGTAGTGCCGGTAAGCTTCAGCAATAAACCCTTTTTATATGTTTCACCTTTAATTTGTTTCGCAACACTAAGATATTATCTTATTTTCAGCTTGCCTACCTCCCCGAGTCGGAGTTTGCTCCTATCAAGGGATATCCTCCCGAGTTTTCTTAGGAGGAGGAACTGGTCCCACTGCCGGACGTTGTGCCTAGGAAGCACAAAGCTCCGACAGTGGCCATCGACACAAAAGAAGTGCCAGTCGTGAAGAGGTAACTTTCCACACAACTTCCGCCTTTGTACTTTACTTTATGATTCCTTCCGAGATATAATATTCTTCATTCTATTACATTCTCAGAGCTAAGCAACTTGTCAAGGGCAAGGGGAAGGGGAATATCTCGAAGCCCCTGCGTCAGATGAAGTTAACCATGGCTTCTCCTGCCGCAGCTCCTCCGACTCCTGCCCCTCAACCTTCTGCAGCTCCAGTGATTACTCCATCCCCGGTCATCACAGAAGATCCGGCTCCTTCAACAGGGCCAGCGACCCTTGAGTCGCAGAATGACGTCACCATGGGTGACTCAAGTTTTGATAAGGGTGAACCCTCTTCGGGTAATGATCCCTCGACAGAGACCTTTGCCGAAAATCTCTTGAACAATCCGGGACTTGCCAAATTTGGCTTGTCTCGGAAATCTGCGGAGGAAATCTAGCTGCTGGCCCGACAATGCCTGGAAAGCCAAAATCTCTCTGCCGAAGAAGAAGCACAAGAAGCGGAGGACATTAAGTACTCCGATCTTCTCGAACAAGTCCGCCTTCGCGACGAGGGACTAAGAGCTGGTGTGCTTCCACGACCTCCGGTTATTCCACTCACCCTCGCCGAGAAGGTTACCACTGAGGTGAACATGTGCTTGAGCAATCTCACACATGAACATCATGTAAGTCGGAATTCCAACTCACGCTTTTCTTTATTGTATTTTATATCATATCCTCTAGCCCCCAAGCATGAAGTTGGATAAACAATCCGGGTTTATGCTTCATTAGGATGCCAAAGAATGAACTAGTATAGCCCCCAAGGCTCGTGCTGATATTAGCTACAATATTAGCCCGAGTCTTTAGTAGACCTCTGACTCTGGGCATTCTGACTTACAGAAAGTTAATTCATATAACTAGGAATTGTTGAAGAATGTCTGCAATAAGCGGAGAGAGATCAAAGCTCTCCAACTTAAAAATGCTGAGCTTAAAGTTTCCGAGGATGAGGCCGAAGGTAAACATTCCGAGACTCAAACCTTGTCTTGCGTTTTCATAGTCGAATATTTTTGCTGAACTGTTGTTCTTTTTGACTTACAACACTGATAAAGCAGTCCTATGCTATAAGCGAAGAGGCCGAGAATCTGAAGACCCTAGTGGTGGAAAACAAGGATCTCCGCTGAGAGCTAAACCAGCTTAAGGCGGATCATGAGAAGAGCATTGCTCAAGTTCTCGAATCCTCCTCCATGGCCACCGTGGAGCGTGATCACAAGATTACACTTCACGAGCAGAAAATCTCGAATCTCAATGACGAGCTTTGCAGAGAAGGACCTTTCTGAGGCACTCCGAGCTAAACTCCGGAGTCTTTGTGAAGAGAAAACCAAAGTTGATGACGTCATCTTTGGTATGTTTTCCATCTTTCTGACTTGTTTACATTCTTCGACTCTTTCGATGTCAGATTTACTTAAACATTTTTGCGCTATATGCATAGGTCCTCTGAACTTGACGGACTCCACCTCTGCCGAGCCTCGCACCCACCGGCTTACCCAAGTCGGTGATTTACTTCATGACTTTCGCCAATCCATCAAGGACATTGGCGAAGCTCTCAGGGTTCCGGACATGCATAGCATGTCTGACTTTCAGGTGCGGGACAAGGCAAAGGAGATGCCACAGCTTGTCCAGGACTGGAACATGTCCTACACGCGATCCGCAGCGCAGAACGCTCTCACAATGGTCATGAGCCACCATGGAAGCATGGAAATCTGGCAAGTGACCAGAGGGTACTCTGCTATGGATGAAGACAGCTAGAAGCAAGATATCAAAGCCATCATGGACTCCTGCGCCGGATATGGGTGTTGTGTAGCTGACTTGACCAGCTACGACACTCCTTTCTACAACCGCGTGGACACGCCGCCTCCGCCTCCAGAAGAAGCAGTCGAAGTTTCCGATGATGAACAAACCAAATCGGATTTGGACATCTCGGATCATTATCAGGGTGCGGCTGATGTGTCCAGCAAGCCGGCAGCTCCTACCTCTTCTCCTGCATCATAGATCATCAGAAACAAATGTGTTATTCTGAAAACATTATGGGTCTGTAAATATGTAGTATTATACTTTTGCTAGTGCTAAGTTTTAATCTATTCAGCACTTTTGGCTTAAACTTTTTGTGTGCCTGAAATGTTTACACAAGCACTTACACTTTTTTGTCTACACTTATTGTTTATCTAGCTTTCCGCCTCGTCCCTTTCGTGAGCCGGCTAAACTTTTAGCTCGGAAACTTTGCCGAGCAACGGAGCTCAATTGCTAAACCAGTTTAAACTCGAAAACAAAGCCGGCTTCCAGTACCAACAGTTCACTACTCGGAAAATACCCGCATCCGACAATCAGACAAATAACCAAAGTATAGACTAGAAATTTTTAGAGTTATACCCGAGGGCAGCATGTTTAGAATCGGAAATCTAAACCAGAACAAACATGAGCATAAAGTACTTTCAAGTACTCTGGGATTTTTGACTGTGACATGATCATTCGGAAATAAGATGGTAAAAAGTTCTCAGAAAAATTTGAGGCAACCAAAACTTTTATTTCTTTCAAAACATGTACATATATATGATTACAAAGAAAGATAAACTAAGAATAAAAGGGACGTAGATGAGCAATATTCCATGGTCTGTCTAACTCATCCGGATTTGTACTGCCTCCAGCTCTCTTTCTCTTCTTAGTAGCAGGTCTTTCTTTGACTGGCCTCATATCAGTTAAGTAGTACGATCCATTGTGTAACACTCGACTAACTAAAAATGGCCCTTCCCATACTGGGGAAAGTTTGTGCTTTCTTTGTTGCACCAGCCGGAGAACCAAATCACCCTTATTGAAAGATCTGTTTCTAACTCTCTGGCTATGATACTTGTGACTTCTGCTGATAGGCTGTTGATCTCATTTCAGCAATGACGCGAACTTCTTTGACTAAGTCGAGATCATTTTGTCGAGAAATCTCGGCATCCTCTTTGATATACGTGGCCACTCTAGGAGAAGTGTGAATCAAATCACTAGGAAGAACTTCTTCTGCGCCATAGACCAAGAAGAAAGGTGTGTATCCGGTTGACCTGTTCGGAGTTGTTCGTAAACTCCATATTACAGAAGGTAATTCCTCTGCCCAAGCCCCTGCAGCACATCATAATGGTGCTTTGAGTCTCGGTTTTAGGCCTTGTAGGATTAAACCATTTGCTCTTTCAACTTGTCCATTAGCCTGTGGATGTGCGACTGACACAATGTCAAGCCGAATATTTTGTTCGTTGCAGAATTCGCAAGTTCTCCCATAGAGAAATTACTCCCATTGTCCGTGATAATACTATGTAGATAACCATACTGGATTATAACATCGTCGACAAATCTTTTGGCTGTTGCTCCATCACAACTAGTGACGGGTTTAGCCTCAATACATTTGGTGAATTTATACACCATCACTAAGAGGTGAGTAAATCCACTTGGAGCCCATTTAAACGGTCCTACCATATCAAGCCCCCAAACCGCGAAAGGCCATGTTATAGGTATTGTTCGTAGCTGATCAACCGGAACGTGAGCTTGTTTGGCGTACTTTTTGCAGCCCTTGCACGTCTTGACCAGCCGTTCGGCATCTGCCTTAGCTGTAAGCCAGAAAAAACCGTGTCTGAAAGCTTTTGCCACTAAAGATTTGGCTGCAGCATGGTGACCACACTCGCCTTCATGGATTTCTCTTAGGATTTCCACTCCTTCTTCCGGAGATACACAGCACTGAAAAACCTCAGACACACTCCGCTTATAGAGCTCACCACTAACTATAGTATAGGCTTTTTCTCGTCGGATGATCTACCGGCTCAGAACTTCGTCTTCGGGTAATTTTCCATCTACCAAATAATCTAGGTAGGGTTGAGTCCAGCTGGGAATTACAACCAGAACTGCTACTAGAGGTGAGTCGGATTTGGTAGGATATTCCTCATCTACTCCCTTTATTGAGGGAACTTTGAGGTGCTCTAAAAAAGCGCCATCCGGGACCTCTTTCCGTGCAGAGCCTATCCGAGATAATGCATCTGCTTCCTCATTTTCTGCTCAAGGGATGTGTTGAACCTCAAACCCTTCGAACGATTTAGATAGATCATCCACGACAGCTTTATATGCTACCATGTGTTTATTTGCGTTACAAATATCCGACACTTGTTGAGCAACAAGATCCAAATCTCCGTAACACATCAAACGTCGGATGCCGATATCCTTAGCATTCCGGATTCCATGCAGCAGTGCTTCATACTCGGCAATATTATTTGTCGCTGTGAAGTGGATCTGCAACACGTATAGAAGTTTGTCTCCTTGGGGTGATTTGAGTACCACGCCAGCCCTCGAGCCCCCCGCGAGCCTTAGACCCATCAAAATATAGGGTCCAATATTCCGACTCAGGGAGGGTCATATTTTTCTTCGTCTCTGTCCAATCAGCAACAAAGTCGGCAAGGATTTGGGATTTGATTGTTGTCCGAGGTTTATACTCAATATCGAAAGCTGAGAGCTCTATGCCCCATTTGGCGACGCGTCCTTTGGCATCACTGTTATTGATTATATCTCTCATGGGAGCTGTGCTCACCACGGTAATTGGATGTTCCTGAAAATAATGACGTAGCTTATGAGATGCTAAGAACACACCATAAGCTAGCTTTTGATAGTGCAGATATCGCTATTTCGATTCTGTCAAGACCTCACTGACAAAGTAAGTTGGATGCTGCACCAAGTGTTCCTGATTTTCCTCCGGTCTCTCCACTACCATAACTATACTGACGACTTTGTTTGTCGTAGCAAGATAGAGCAACATCGGTTCCTGTGGTTCCAGTGCAGCAAGGATAGGAGCAGATGAGAGTACTATTTTCAGGTCTTGTAGTGCAGCTTCAGCTTCGTCGGTCCACACAAAATCCTTGGTCTTTTTCAGGAGTTTGTATAATGGTGCGGCTCTTTCACCGAGCTGGCTTACAAACTGACTGACTGCAGCGATGCAACTAGTTAGTCTTTGTACGTCCTTCAGGCGAGTTGGCCTAGAAATATTGAGTATAGCCTTGATTTTGTCTCGGTTCACCTCTATGCCTCTTTGAGACACGATGAAACCTAACAATTTTCCGGCTGGGATTCCAAAGAAGCATTTCTTTGGGTTAAGCATTATGTTGTATTTTTGTAGATTGGCGAACGTTTCCTCTAAGTCGGAAATCAATGTTTCCTTGTTTTTGGACATCACCGCAATAGCATCCACATATGCATGCACATTGCGTCCGATTTGATCGTGGAGGCAACGCTGCATTGTGCGCTGGTACGTAGCTCCTGCGTTCTTCAGCCCAAAGGACATCATAACAAAACAGGAGGTTCTGAAGGGGGTTATGAATAAAGTTTTGACTTTGTCAGATTCCTTCATCCGGATTTGGTGATAACCGGAATATGCGTCGAGAAAATAGAGGAGTTCCGAGCCTGCTGTAGAATCGATAACTTGATCAATCCTAGGCAGAGTGAACGGGTCTTTGGGACAAGCCTTGTTCAAGGCAGTATAATCAACACACATCCTTAAATCAGTGGTGTCCTTTTTAGGGAACATTACAGGATTGGCCGACCACTCAGTGTGGATGACCTCTTCTATGAATCTGGCTAACTCGAGCCGTGCTAGTTCCTTTGCTATTGCCTTACGCTTTTCATCGCCGAAACGTTGTAAGGGCTGTTTGACGGGTTTAGCGTTCGGGTTTACATATAAAGAGTGCTCGACAAGTTCCCTAGGTAATCCAGTCATGTCAGATGGCTGCCATGTGAAGATATCTTGATTTGCTTCGAGGAACTTGACGAGCGCGCTTTCCTATGCGCTATCTAGGCCTACGCCTATCTGGGTCACCTTGGAGGGGTCATCATCCTTCAACGGCGTCTTCTTCGTCTCTTCTGATGCCTTGAACTCCAGATTCAGCTTTGTCACCTCCTTCATTGCGGGCATCTCAGACAGATCTATGCTCTTCTTGATCTCCTGGTACTCCTGGGCGTGCAGCACGGCTTCAGCAAAGGCGACATTTCCATCCTTGCACTCTCTCGATTTCTTCGGGTCTCCCCTAATGGTGATCACGCTGTTGGGACCTGGAATTTTCATCATATTGTAATTGTAACACGGACGAGCCATAAAAGCCCAGTAAGCCGGACGTCCGAATATAGCGTGGTACGCGCTCTTGAACGGGACCACTTCGAAAGAAAGTGCCTCCGTCTGATAGTTCTTTGGAGTTCCAAAGGTAACATCCAAAGTGATCTCTCCTAGGGAATTTGCTTGTCTTCCTAGGACAACCCCGTGAAAAATCACAGAGTTGTGGTTCAGCTGGGTCTCTGAGATCTTCATCCGGCGTAGCGTTTTGACATACAGAATATTAATACTGCTGCCACCGTCCATGAGAGTCTTGGAGAAACCATAACCGTCAATAAGTGGATTGAAGATTAAGGCATATTTTCCTCGCTTGTGCAACTTAGGCGGATGATCAGCGCGGTCAAATGTGATTGCCACTTCTGACTAGTCCAAGAATTGAGGGACAACCGGAACTGTTGCATTGAGCTCATGTAGAACTGCCTTTTTGACCTTTGCTGGTTGAGATCAGAGGAAGGTGACGTAAGTGTCTTTCTTGGTCGGAAAATTTTCTTCCCTTCTGGCTTGGGATTTGAAGCGTCAGCTTCCTCCATGTCGGAATCTTCCTTGGTCTCTTTATCCTTTTCGGGATTCTTCTTTCCCTTCTTCCGCATAGCTTTGTAGCCAGCGGTATCATAGCTTTTAATGTCGTCATTGAAACGACACTCCGCATTTGTGTGGGACGAGCCCCCATTGGCGTCTAAGTGATGCACACATGGGTTATTAGCGATGTCGGCCCAAGAGTAGGTTTTTCCGGGTTGCTGGTCTCCTCTACCTTTGTAACATCCCAAAACTTCAATCCAAGGTTATTAAGATCCAAGTCATCAAAATTAGGGTTAACAAAAACTTTTCCAACTAAAATTATTAAAGCATTCATATGTGTATGCATTTAAATAGGAGTTGTTTTTAATTACCATGATTAAGTGATCCATTGCTTCTAAAATGATTCTTAGGTGAAATAAATATCATCTAAATCATTCCCAAACAAATCCCAAAGAAAAACAAATCAAAATGAATAAAAGAAAGAAATGGTCATTTCTGCCATTTTAATCACCATGCCTACTTTAGCTATTCCTAGAACTCAATTCTTAACAGAAACAAATGTGGATCTTTGCACCCCTTGCTAGTACATGTAATGATGTACCAAGGCCCACCTTCTGATCTGCCAAAAACTTTCAAAAACTAATTTTAAATGGCATTTGAAAATTGAATGTAGTTCATGTGTATAGATCACACTTATTCAAAAACCACTCAAATGAGGTCCATTTTCAAAACCCAAGCAACCAAAGAGGTTTAAGCATGTGTATAGCAAACCCACCAAAATTCATTCAAAAATTTCAAACTTGAGTTCATGCGGCCATTGTGTCGAACACCTGGCAGGCATGAATCACACTCTAATTCCTATAGGGTTTTGCCACCCATTTGACCTCAATTTACTCCCTCTGTCCCTCCTAGATCTAACCAAAGCCTAATCACCCCACCCCTTTGTCCCTAGCAGCAGTACCACGCAACCTCGAGGACATGCTCGCCGGCCAACCTTGCCAACGCAGCAGCAGACCGCCAACCCCTCTCCGCTGCTCCAGGGAGCACGGTTTGACCTCACCGCCGCCCACGGTCCACCCCACGCTCACTGCCAGTCCCTGGACCACCGAGGAACCGCCACACACTAAGCCTCTGCGCAGCCAGAGCATGCCAGAGCACCAACGCCGCCAGCACACCACAGACCGTGCCTCGACCTAATCCCGCGTGTGCCGCTCCGCCTCGACCCCAGCACCCTGCCAGACATGGCCGTGCGCCACCGCGTGACCCACAGTCCTCGTGCGCCGTGTCGAGCACCGCCTCTGTCTCCTAGAGCACGGGACGCTCCCGACCAAACGCCACCGGCCCTAGCCACGCATTTAAGCCATAGAGCACCGCCAGGAGGCAGGCCACTGCCCCCTACCTCAAGCCACGCTGCTAGCACGCTGTGCAGCCCTCGCCGGAGTTGCCACCCCATCCCTTTTGGTCACTTCGTCGAGCTATAAATAGAGGCCACCCCAGCACAAACCACTCACACCATTTCACTCCCCTCTCCTCACTGGTCCTTCCCCACCTCTCGCCAGAGCAGCTCGGGCACTTGTTCGCCGGAATTTAGCCGGAGGAGACCGCTGCAGAGGAGGAGAAGGCGCCGTCGATTTAGTCCACCCTAGGAGCTGCCGCGGCCACCCCTGAGCCCGCCGTCGACAGCACGTTCGATCGCCCCCATCGCCGCCATAGCTGGAGCCCTGGTATGCCCCCTGAGCACCCCCACCGAGCTGCTAGGGTTTGTCCTTGCCGGTGAACTATTCGCCGGAGACGACACCTCTCAGCCGTAGATTTCCCTTCTAATCTAACGGCCCACATCGCCTCGTACCGCTTCGCGTGTAAAGAGCCGCTGACCGGTGGACCGCCTGTCAGCTGTTCTCTGTGCCGCGGAACGCCACTGGGCCGGCCCGTTTTCTTTCCCGCGCGACCCATTTAGTTCAAACTGAGATTTTTCTATTTAGTTTTGAACTTAGTTCTGTTCCCTAGTTTGAAAATCAATTCAGAGAGATTTACAAATCCAAATGGAGTGATTCCAATTGTGTTAGAAAGCTACTGAAAAGATCTATCCAAGCCCGTTGGATTTAATTCAATTAGAATTAGAGATCTCTCCTAGTAAAAATAACAAGACAAAAGCTTTTGCACATTCAAACATTTTTATAAAATCAACCATGTTAGCTTTTGAGTTGATTCCAACTCTCAAAAATCACGTTTAACCATACCTATCGGAATATGTAATAATATTAAGGTTTACATGCAGTGACTTTGGACTAGTACCAAAATAATGCTATATAGGCATTTCTAGTCACTTTAAATCATTAAATATTAAACTTAAACCAAAGTAATTGTGATCCAACCCATAAATTACATTCCCATATGTTAGAATATGTGGTGATGACATGTGTCCACATGATCCCATATTTTAAGTGGTGAATATTAAATCTTAGTTATTTTCAGTGAGTAGAAATTACTTTTCTTAAATAAAAAGAATGAAACTAGTTAATAAAACTTGTGATGCTTGTGATGATAATAGATCATCAAATGTGTGCCTTAGAATGCTAAGTAGCCTAGTTAAGTATTTTTGGGTGATTGTGTACTCCGTATGTATTTATAGACGATAGTACCGACCAAGCTTTCGAGGAGGAGGAGTGCTATCAAGAGGAAGAAGAAAACTTCAACCACTGCACCAACCAAGGCAAGATATTGTTAGCAAGCTATAATTAAGCTAGAGAAATTAAGCAAGATGCATTAGGCATGCTTTGGTTATACCACCTTGACTATCTACCTAACCCAAGTTTTATTTTCAAGCTTTACTTCCTTTACTTTACCAAAGCCCCTTACTTGTTTTGAAGGTAGCATAAAACGTATAAAACTTGACCTATCTAGATAACTTTAGATGTCATTCCATGGCATGAGATTGATCCCATCGTTCCACCTTAGTGAACACTCTTAACTTAGTAGTTTAGAGTAGATAAAAACTTG
Organism: Avena sativa; assembly: GCA_916181665.1. NCBI lineage: Eukaryota > Viridiplantae > Streptophyta > Magnoliopsida > Poales > Poaceae > Avena > Avena sativa. Next base: position 601,076,226 of record OV702289.1, read on the forward strand.
AGTCACTTTAGATGGGAACACTTGGTGAAAATGAATTATGAAAACCTTGGAATGAGGAGTCATTCTATTGAAATGTTTGACATGTGTTGAGAAACACAAATGGTTTATGATGATGAAAATGTTGAGGCATGAGCCTTAGCCCTTTTACAAAACTGATGGTTGGATTCAGATGTGATACCATTCCAAACTTACCGTACAGCCACAATATCTGAATTGGGTAAGGCTTAGCCGGAAGTTTATATGCATTAGTATTAGTTCCCTCGTGAGAGAGGTTTGAGCCGAGGCTACCTCTCAATGTTGTCCACCTATGCAGTGCCCAAGATGATAGATGGTCATGGTTGGGAGGCCATGCTCATAGGAGAGGTGCTTATACTAGGGTGTGTAAAGGAAATGTTATGTTTGATTATTTGCATACTAAGTATGATGATTCAGGGTTGACAGATGTATCGAATCTTGTGGTGAAAGTGTACCACCTCTACAGAGTATCAAACTATTCGAATAGCCGCGTCCACGGTTATGGACAGTTGGAGTGGCCATACTGTTTCGTTGTCAGATGTTTTCAAAATGACTTATGAAATGAATGATGAATCTTGACTTGACCACAACAGGGTTGTGACTATGACACTAGCTTCCCAACTTAAGTGATTCTAGAACTTTATTTTATCTTTCTTTGCTTCTGAACTCAGCTTAGGTTTCAAACTTAACTTTATAGTTAAACTTAGAGTTAGCACTTCACTTTAGAACTATACCAATTGTTAGTGGTAGTTTGCGAGTACTTAAAGAGTACTCATGGCTTTTGTCCCTGGCTATTCTCATGTCCGAACTATGAAGGAGACTACCAAGATGATGGCCAGTAGGACGGCTATGATAACTAGGACTATCTGCCTTCATCAGCATTGCCTGTGCACCTGAAGATGGTCCCCACCGCTACGCTTATTATTCATTCCGCTTCTTGTTGTGTTAAGGATGGATCATGAGATCCTTATTTGTGTAAGACCTTATTTATGGTTTGTAATGGATGATGTACTGTGATATCCAATCTGTTATGTCTCGCAAAAATGGTAATCCTGGGATTGCGATGAATGACATAACAGGCATCTGGGATTAAAAATCCGGGTGTTGACAAGTTGGTATCAGAGCCATCCTGACCATAGGAGACCCTAGTTAGAATGGACGTCTGAACAAAAACTTAGTTTCAAAACCAAAGTGAGTATTTATGAAAAACTATTTCCTCCCTTATCCTTGGGAATTCATTCTTTCTCAAAAATTCATATTCCTCAAAATCCTTACTTTACTACTTAAAATTTGACACACTTGATCACTTCACTAATTTCCTCACCCTTAATTCTTGTAGATGGAGACTCAGTTCAACAAGTTCTACCAGTTGGGAAACGGAGGTCAGCTGATCTTCGAGAGGGATCTGGATTCACTGTCGGAGTTACTAGGACGCCCACATCCAGAGTTTCTTGGAGCTCAACTTCCAGGACCCCCAGGAGGAGATTTGAAGTGGCTAGTCACCACTGATCTTAGAGGAAGGATCGAAGCACCAATGTCCGGGAGAATCCAGTTCTCTGTGAGAGAGAACAATTGGCTAGATGGATTAGCCAGGGCAATGCATGAAGCTCTCGCACGTCTATGTGCCCTTAGTGTCAACCAACTCTAGGGAACCCGTTTTTCTCACTATGCAAGACGTGACTTCATGGGAATGGCAATGGAGATACCAAGTCACCCAGAGCTGAAGCGTCAAGTGGAGAACCTTGATTTCCTGTTGTACGATCGCCAGAAGGAATTGGACAATGCTAGGGAGTTTGCCAACCACAACCATGCCATTGCCACCCAGAAGGGCCAGACTTTCTCACTACTAGTCAAGGATCGTCAGTCTCTTCGCCTCTAGCACGAGAAGAAGGATCGCACCATTGCCCGTCTTTGCAAGAAGGTGGCCAACCTCGAGAAGACTATCAAGGAGCAAGAAGCTCAGCTTGCAGCCAAGGAGGAAGAAGAGGAGGGTGAAGACATGGATTCTTACCTCAACAATGATGATGACTTTCTGGAGGAGGATGTGGTGGACTTCTACACTGACGATGAGGCCTCCGACTTCATCGACGATGAGTAGATGCACTAGAGCACTGTCGTAGCATGAGATGTATCGGTCCCACTGTATTGTAGCTCGTAGAATAGTTCTTCAAACCATCTGTTTTCCTTTGTTGTTGTGGTGTGTGTTTGTACCGTGTGCTTGTTTGCATGAATGAAATGAAGTTAGTTACAAAACCTGAGTCAAACTCAAAGTTTTAGCTTGAAACCAAAACCATGAACCTTAGAACTTTCCCTCTTACCCCTTTATCTACCTCAATCTTCAGATGACTCGTGGAAACCAAGGAGGGAGCAGCTCGTCACAAGACCCAATGCTGCAGATCTTGCAGAATCTCATCGCAGACAAAGAAGCAAGCAGGGCAGAGCGCCAAGCAAATCTAGCAACACTACAACAGATCGTCCAGATGGCTCTTAACAACCAAGGGCATGGAAATCAGGATCATCAAGGATCCAAGCTGAAGAACTTCCAGAATACCAGTCCCCCAATCTTTAGCACTTCAGAGAACCCATTAGATGCAGATGACTTGTTGCAAACAATGGAGAACAATCTAGAAGTAGCCAGAGTTGATGACAACGAGAAAGTTCACTTTGCCACCCACTACTTGGTAGGAGATGCAAGAGCATGGTGGAACAGCATCCGCCTGATGAACCATGGTCAAGTGATGATCTGGGAAGCCTTCAAGATCAAGTTCAGCCGCACCCACGTGCCGTAGAGCTTAGTCACCAGAATGAGGGATGAGTTTAGAGAGTTGAAGCAGGGCAGAATGACTATGGTGGAGTACCGTGATAGATTCCTGTCGCTCGCCAGATATGCACCTGATGAGATCAACACGGAAGCCAAGAAGAAGGTGAGATTCCTAAACGGACTGCATGATGAGATGCAGACTGTCCTCGTCAACATCCGCTTCGAGGATCTCGAAGAGCTAGTCGACTCTGCCATTTCAGATGGAAGGGAAGATTAACCAAGCAAACGACAATCGCAAACGTCATATGATGCAGCAATCAGGATCCAACAGTCAGTAGAAGTACCGACCCAACCCCTCACTAGGATATGCACCAAGGAACAACCGACCCCCAATGTCTCGCCCAAGCTACCCCAACCGTAGCGGAGGCAATGTGAAGTCCGCAGGAAACAACAATGCCGGTAACCCCAACAATTTCAACCGTGCCCCTCCCAAGAGAAACAACAATAACAACACTGCACCCAGAACTGGCAGCAATGTTGTGCCTGTCGTAGCGAAAGACAAGTCTCAGATCACCTGTTTCGAGTGTGGAGTGAAGGGTCACTACTCAAATGAGTGTCCCAATAAGACTGCCGCCACTACCAATGTGAATGCCCCAGCTCAACAGCAGCGTCGTGTTCAACCAGGGAGAAGATTTGCCCCCGAGAACCCTCACAACCGCAACGGTCGTCTCTTCCACATGAACGCCGAGGAAGCCCAAGAAGCGCTAGATGTAGTGCTGGGTATGTTTTCTATCAACTCAGTTTTAGCAAGGGTATTGTTTGATTAGGGAGCATCGCATTCATTTGTCACCGAAGAATTTGCATGCACTCGTAAGATTCACCGAACCAACCTGAAGCATGTCATGATAGTTCAAATCCCCGGATCAACTACAAAAGCTAGAAAAATTTGCAAAGCCGTGCCTATCAGAATACATGGGATAGATTTTTAAGCCAACCTAATTGTACTTGGAACCAAAGGATTGGAAGTAGTACTAGGTATGGACTGGATGTCAAGGCATAAAGGAATGATAGACTGTGCTAAGAAAGCCATCACCATGACCAGTAGCTCTGGAGTAACAGTAGAGCATATGTGTGAGACCTTACCCCGTCAATTGAAGTGCAACAAGAGTCTAGCCCTACCCACCATAGACCAAGTCAGAGTAGTCTGTGAATACCCGATGTATTCCCAGATGAATTGCTAGGTATGCCCCTAGATAGGGATATTGAGTTCATTATCGAACTAATCCCCGGAACTGGACCCATAGCCCAGAGACCCTATAGCATGAACCCCTCAGAGTTAGTGGAACTGAAGAAGCAGTTGGACGCCATGTTAGCAACATGCTTGATTCAACCAAGCGCATCGCCATGGAGATCACCAGTGTTATTCATCGACAAGAAAGATGGAGGCAACCGTCTATGCACCGATTACAGAAAGTTGAATGACGTCACCATCAAGAACAAGTATCCCTTGCCAAAGATAGAGGATCTATTTGATCAGTTGACTGGAGCCCAGGTATTCTCAAAGATTGATCTTAGGACTGGTTATCACCAACTTAAGATTCGTGAAACGGATATTCCGAAGACCGACTTTACTACTCACTATGGTTTATACGAGTATACGGTTATGTCTTTTGGATTAACCAATGCCCCTGCTTATTTCATGAATCTCATGAATAAGATCTTTATGAATTTCCTAGATAAGTTTGTAGTTGTGTTTAACGATGATATCCTTATCTACTCCAAGTCAGAAGAAGAGCATGAGCAGCATTTGAGAATCATCCTAGAAACCCTGAGAGAACATTGGTTATATGCCAAGTTCAGCAAGTGTGAGTTCTGGCTTAAAGAAGTAGGATTCCTAGGACATATTGTGTCTGCCGGAGGAGTTTCTGTTGACCCCGCCAAGATCAGAGATGTCGAAGCATGGGAAGCCCCAACCACTCAAACCCAAATCTGTGCATTTCTCGGATTAGCAGGATATTACCGCAAGTTCACCAAAGGATTTTCAAGCATCGCCAGACCCATGACCCAATTGTTGAAGAAGGACAAGAAGTTTGAATGGACTGACAAATGTGAAGCCACTTTCCAGGAGCTGAAGACGAGATTGATATTAGCCCCAACATTGATCATGCCAGACATCAAGAAGTCGTTTGATGTATATTGTGATGCATCCAAGATTGGCCTAGGATGTGTATTGATGCAAGAAGGCAAATTTATAGCTTATCTGTCTCGACAACTGAAGCAGCATGAGCAGAACTATCCGACCCATGATCTTGAATTAGCAGCCATAGTTTTGGCATTGAAGACATGGCGTAATTATCTGATGGGTAATCACTGTGATATTTACTCAGATCACAAAAGCTTGAAGTATATTTTCACTCAGAAGGAGCTGAATATGAGGCAAAGGAGATGGATAGAATTAATCAAGGATCATGACCTTGACATTCACTATCACCCCGACAAAGCCAATGTGGTAGCGGATGCTCTTAGCAGATTGCCTTGTAGGCTAAACACCATGATCAAGGAGAAGCAGCCAAGTTTGTATGAGTAGTTGGAGCAGTTTAGGACTAAGCTAGTCAGCAAAGGATTTTTAGCTAGCATTGAACTTCAACCCACATTGATTAGCCAAATCAAGGAAGCCCAGAAAGGAAATGAAAGTATCGACGGAATCAAACGTCATATTGGTACAGGAAAGGTACCTGGATTCACTGAAGACGAAGGAGTTTTGTGGTACAAAGGACGTATCTATGTGCCAGCAAATTCGGAGCTGAAGCAAGTTATCATGAAGGAAGCTCATGATACTCTTTATTCTATCCACCCCGGAGGAACAAAGATGTACCAAGATTTGAAAGAGCAATTTTGGTGGCACAAGATGAAGAGAGAAATCGGAAGCTACATCGCCAAGTGTGACATCTGCCAAAGAGTCAAAGCAGAGCATCAGAGACCCACAGGAATGTTGCAACCATTGCAGATTCTGGAATGGAAATGGGATTCCATCGGAATGGACTTTATCACCGGTTTGCCTACTTCCAGTAGGGGAAATGACTCAATCTGGGTCATAGTTGATAGACTGTCCAAGGTAGCTCACTTCATACCTGTCAAGACTACCTACCAGAGTTCGAAGCTAGCAAAACTGTATATTGCTAGGATTGTTAGTCTGCATGGAACCCCCAAGGCCATAGTATCAGATCGAGGAACCCAGTTTACCTCGAGATTTTGGCAGAAAGTCCAGGAAGGATTAGGAACCAAGTTGAACTTCAGCACCGCATATCACCCGCAAACTGATGGACAGACTGAGAGAGTTAACTAGATCCTAGAGGATATGTTAAGAGCTTGTGTGTTAGAGTACGAATCAAAATGGGAAGACTGCCTGCCTTTCGGAGAATTCTCATATAACAACAGTTATCAAGCTAGTTTGCAAATGTCACCATTTGAGTTCCTATACGGAAGAAAGTGCCGCACCCCTTTGAATTGGTTGCAAGTAGGAGAGAGTCAGATCTTCGTACCAGACATTCTTTGAGAAGCTGAAGAGAAAGTTCACAAAGTCCGTGAGCACCTCAAGACTGCCCAATCCAGACAGAAGAGTTATGCTGACAAGAGAAGGAGAGACCTAACTTTCAATGTCGGAGATTTTGTATATCTCAAGGTTTCACCATTGAAGGGAACGCAGCGCTTTAGGCTGAAAGGAAAGTTAGCCCCCAGATATATCAGACCCTTCAAGATTCTGAATCGTCGAGGAGAAGTATCGTATCAACTGGAACTGCCTGAAGAGATGTTAGCCATCCACAATGTATTCCATATCTCGTTACTTCGCAAATGTCTGGAAGTGCTAGAGAAGCCTGAAGTTTTCAAGAACATCGATCACAGAGCTGTGGAGATCAATAATGACCTGACGTATCGTGAAGTGCCCATCCGTATCTTGGAAGAAGCTTATAGAACCACCAGAACGAGGAGTATCAAGTTCCTCAAGATTCAATGGAGCAACCATACCGAAGAGGAAGCCACTTGGGAGCGAGAAGATTACATTAGGACAGAGTTCCCAGATCTCTTTAGTTCCTAGTTTTCTTTTGTAAACCTCGGGACGAGATTTTGTTTAAGGGGGGAAGGTTTGTAACATCCCAAAACTTAAATCCAAGGTTATTAAGATCCAAGTAATCAAAATTAGGGTTAACAAAAACTTTTCCAACTAAAATTATTAAAGCATTCATATATGTGTGCATTTAAATAGGAGTTGTTTTGAATTGCCATGATTAAGTGATCCATTGCTTATAAAATGATTCTTAGGTGAAATAAACATCATCTAAATCATTCCCAAACAAATCCCAAAGAAAAACAAATCAAAATGAATAAAAGAAAGAAATGGTCATTTGTGCCATTTTAATCACCATGCCTACTTTGGCTATTCCTAGAACTCAATTCTTAACAGAAACAAATGTGGATCTTTGCACCCCTTTCTAGTACATGTAATGATGTACCAAGGCCCACCTTGTGATCTGCCAAAAACTTTCAAACACTAATTTTAAATGGCATTTGAAAATTGAATGTAGTTCATGTGTATAGATCACACTTATTCAAAAACCACTCAAATGAGGTCCATTTTCAAAACCCAAGCAACCATAGAGGTTTAAGCATGTGTATAGGAAACCCACCAAAATTCATTCAAAAATTTCAAACTTGAGTTCATGCGGCCATTGTGTCGAACACCTGGCAGGCATGAATCACACTCTAAATCTAGCTCACTATTTCTACAGGGTTTTTCCACCCATTTGACCTCAATTTACTCCCTCTCTCCCTCCTAGCTCTAACCAAAGCCTAATCACCCCACCCCTTTGTCCCTAGCAGCAGTACCACGCCACCCCGAGGACATGCTCGCCGGCCAACCTTGCCAACGCAGTAGCAGGCCGCTAACCCCTCTCCATCGCTCCAGGGAGCAAGGCGTGACCTCAACGCCGCCCACGGTCCACCCCACGCTCACTGCCAGCCCCTGGACCATCGAGGAACCGCCGCGCACTAAGCCTCTGCGTGCAGCCAGAGCACGCCAGAGAGCCAACACCGCCAGCACACCACAGACCGTGCCTCGACCTAATCCTGCGTGCGCCGCTCCGCCTCGACCCCAGCACCCTGCCAGACATGGCCGTGCGCCGCCGCACGACCCATAGTCGCCGTGCACCGCGTCGAGCACCGCCTTTGTCTCCTAGAGCGCGGGACACTCCCAACCAAACGCCACCGCCCCTAGCCATGCATTTAAGCCATAGAGCACCGCCAGGAGGTAGGCCATCGTCCCCTACCTCAAGCCATGCCGCTAGCACACTGTGCAGCCCTCGCCGGAGTCGCCAGCCCATCCCTTTCGGTCGCCTCATCGAGCTATAAATAGAGGCCACCCTAGCACAAACCACTCATACCATTTCACTCCCCTCTCCTCACTGGTCCTTCCCCACCTCTCGCCGAAGCAGCTCGAGCACTTGTTCGCTAGAATTTAGCCGGAGGAGCCCGCTGTAGAGGAGGAGAAGGCGCCGTTGATTTAGTCCACCCCAGGAGCTGCCGCGACCACCCCTGAGCCCGCCATCGACAGCACGTTTGATCGCCCCCATCACCGCCGTAGCTGGAGCCCTGGTATGCCCCCTGAGCACCCCCACCGAGCCGCTAGGGTTTTTCCTCGCTGGCAAACTGTTCACCGGAGACGACACCTCTCAGCCGTAGATTCCCCTTCTAATCTAACGGCCCACATCGCCCAGTACCGCTTCGCGTGTAAAGAGCTGCTGACCGGTGGACCCCCCTGTCAGCTGTTCTGTGCCGCGGAACGCCACTGGGCCGGCCCGTTTTCTTTCCCGCACGACCCATTTAGTTCAAACTGAGATTTTTCTATTTAGTTTTGAACTTAGTTCTGTTCCATAGTTTGAAAATCAATTCAGAGAGATTTACAAATCCAAATGGAGTGATTCCAATTGTGTTAGAAAGCTACTGAAAAGATCTATCCAAGCCCATTGGATTTAATTCAATTAGAATTAGAGATCTCTCCTAGTAAAAATAACAAGACAAAATCTTTTGCACATTCAAACATTTTTATAAAATCAACCATGTTAGCTTTTGAGTTGATTCCAACTCTCAAAAATCACATTTAACCATACCTATCTGAATATGTAATAATATTAAGGTTTACATGCAGTGACTTTGGACTAGTACCAAAATAATGCTATATAGGCATTTCTAGTCACTTTAAATCATTCAATATTAAACTTAAACCAAAGTAATTGTGATCCAACCCATAAATTACATTCCCATATGTTAGAATATGTGGTGATGACATGTGTCCACATGATCCCATATTTTAAGTGGTGAATATTAAATATTAGTTATTTTCAATGAGTAGAAATTACTTTTCTTAAATAAAAAGAATGAAACTAGTTAATAAAACTTGTGATGCTTGTGATGATAATAGATCATCAAATATGTGCCTTAGAATGCTAAGTAGCCTAGTTAATTATTGTTGGGTGATTGTGTACTCCGTATGTATTTATAGACGATAGTACCGACCAAGCTTTCGAGGAGGAGGAGTGCTATCAAGAGGAAGAAGAAAACTTCAACCACTGCACCAACCAAGGCAAGATATTGTTAGCAAGCTAGAATTAAGCTAGAGAAATTAAGCAAGATGCATTAGGCATGCTTTGGTTATACCACCTTGACTATCTACCTAACCCAAGTTTTATTTTCAAGCTTTACTTCCTTTACTTTACCAAAGCCCCTTACTTGTTTTGAAGGTAGCATAAAATGTATAAAACTTGACCTATCTAGATAACTTTAGATGTCATTCCATGGCATGAGATTGATCCCATCGTTCCACCTTAGTGAACACTCTTAACTTAGTAGTTTAGAGTAGTTAAAAACTTGAGTCACTTTAGATGGGAACACTTGGTGAAAATGAATTATGAAAACCTTGGAATGAGGAGTCATTCTATTGAAATGTTTGACATGTGTTGAGAAACACAAATGGTTTATGATGATGAAAATGTTGAGGCATGAGCCTTAGCCCGTTTACAAAACTGATGGTTGGATTCGGATGCGATACCATTCCAAACTTACCGTACAACCACAATACCTGAATTGGGTAAGGCTTAGCCGGAAGTTTATATGCATTAGTATTAGTTCCCTCACGGGAGAGGTTTGAGCTGAGGCTACCTCTCAATGTTGTCCACCTATGCAGTGCCCAAGATGACAGATGGTCATGGTTGGGAGGCCATGTTCATAGGAGAGGTGCTTATACTAGGGTGTGTAAAGGAAAGGTTATGTTTGATTATCTGCATACTAAGTATGATGATTCAGGGTTATCCCTGACAGATGTATCAAATCTTGTGGTTAAAGTGTACCACATCTACAGAGTGTCAAACTATTCGAATAGCCGCGTCCGCGGTTATGGACAGTTGGAGTGGCCATACTGTTTCGTTGTCAAATGTTTTCAAAATGACTTATGAAATGAATGATGAATGATGAATCTTGACTTGACCACAACAGGGTTGTGACTATGACACTAGCTTCCCAACTTAAGTGATTCTAGAACTTTATTTTATCTTTCTTTGCTTCTGAACTCAGCTTAGGTTTCAAACTTAACTTTATAGTTAAACTTCGAGTTAGCACTTCACTTTAGAACTATACCAATTGTTAGTGGTAGTTTGTGAGTACTTAAAGAGTACTCATGGATTTTCTCCCTGGCTATTCTCATGGCCAAACTATGAAGGAGACTACCAAGATGATGGCCAGCAGGACGACTATGATAACTAGGACTATCTGCCTTTGTCAGCAATGCCTGTGCCCCTGAAGATGGACCCCACCGCTACGCTTATTATTTATTCTGCTGCTTGTTGTATTAAGACTGGATCATGAGATCCTTATTTGTGTAAGACCTTATTTATGGTTTGTAATGGATGATGTACTGTGATATCCAATCTGTTATGTCTCGCAAAAATGGTAATCCTAGGATTGCGATGAATGACATAACAGGCATCTGGGATTAAAAATCCGGGTGTTGACAACCTTGGACTCTTGACGTCCCACGACCGCGTCCGCGACCACCGCCACGTCCTCCTCGTCCTCTAGACCCGAAAGTAGCAGTGACCACTGCCGTTTCCGCATTGGGTTTTTCTTCCGAGGTATTCTTGCGCTTCTGAGCTTGTTGCTTTGGTTGTTTTATTGACTGTAGCATAGCCAGGGCATTGAGCAATCCCTCTGCATAGTCGTCAGCATCTGCATACTTGCTCGCTATTTCTATCATTTCTCCCAAATCAGTGACTTTGTCACACTTCAAGCGATGATGTAGTAAACCAATTGGGAGACCTGCAATGAAATCTTCAATCGCAGTTTGGTCGTTTACTCCTTCACAAGAGATCTTGGTGTCAATCCATCGTCCGAGATAATCCTGACAAGTTTCTCCGGCTTTCTGGGTGCAATGCTGTAGGTCTCCGACCGTACAGGGCCTCTGGTATGTGCCTTCGAAATTCTGAAAGAATGCACTTTGCATGTCATACCAGTTGTGGATGGTGTTCTCCAGAAGTTCATTGAGACATGTCCGTGCCGTCTTCCGCAACATAAGTGGGAGATATCGTGTTGCGACCAGGCTGTTTCCGCCTTTGGCGATGCAACAAGCTTGGAAAAAATCCTATAGCCAAGTATCTGGCCGAGCTATGCCGTCATAGGCTTGAATATGTCTTGAAATAGCAAATCCTTCCGGGAATCTTGTAGCTCTTATGCATGGTCCTAAGCACTTTGGGCCCATGTATATGTCATCATTTTCATAGCGCCGCGCCTCTATATTGGAGTTGATCCTGTGCCTTGCGTCATTTGGGGATAGAGATCGTCCTGAGTGACGGCTATGGCTGCGGTGCCTTGGAGCCGGACTCCGGCTTATGCCACCACCTCCTCCACCATGACGCCCCTCTTGGCCTCCTTGGGAGCTATTGTGATGGCTACTTGGTGGAGAGGGTGGAGCTGCTGGGTTATTTCCGGCTGAATGCCGGACTCCGTCCGGAGCGTCATTATTCTGGTTCCGGGGAGGATATTCATTGGGACGAGCCCCCTGCCGGTTTGGATCGGCACGGTGTCTGTTGTTCCTTCGCCCGTCATCCGGACGGCTTGCATGTCTAGGAGGTGGCATTCTTTGTCGGTCCTCCTCCTGACGTTTCTCTTTATCTTCTTCCCTACGATCTTTCGAATCTCGCCGGGGAGGATTCCTCGGATTCAATGTGGCGATTGCCTCTTGCTCCGCAACTGGGTTAACATTACGCCAATCACGCGCAGCTTTGTGGTGCTATCCTGAAGATCCAGTTCTTGAGTAGTTGTCTTCCCGACGGTTGGAACGATGTTGCTGTTTCGGAACATGTTGGGGTCTTACTTTAGCCCATGCCGAATCTGTGCGGCATTGGTCAGAATCGGAGACCAGTTTCTGACTTCCGGACAGGGTGACCTTTTGCTGCTCGAGTCCTTTGTTGAGTAGTTTGATTCCCAACCGGATCTACTCTGGGCCTGGATTAGCCGATAGGATTTCCCAAGCCGCAACAGTGTTCTGTACTAGCGTTGGATACACCCAAGCCTCGTTGCTGTCGCGTCGAGGCATCCCAGTTCTCCTCCGAAAAGGACTTTGTGAATCTGCGGAAATTGGTCATCATGAGTATGACGTTTCCTGGTCTGCTGATGTTGCCTAGAGTTGTACTTCTCCGCAGTTGCCATCAGTTTTTGACTTCCGGATAGGGTGACCTTTTGTTGCTCCAGTCCCTTGTTGAGTAGCTTGATACCCAAACGGATCTCCTCTTGTCCTGGATTAGCCGATAGAATTTCTCGGGCTGCCACGGTATTTTGTACTAGTGTTGGGTATACCCAATCTCCGTTGCTATCTTTCCGTGGCTTCCCCATCTCATCTCCAAAAAGGACGGCACGGACACGTGGGAATTGGTTGTCATCTATGTGACGCTTCCGTGTCTTCTGATGCAGACGAGACATGTACTCCTTGTTCGACATGCGTTTCTTCTCCACCTCGATGTTTTTGGCTTCATCGAGGAGTTGTTGACGACGCGCTTCTAGGGCTTGCGCCCTTTCATCCAGCTCATTTGCAGTAAGTTCTGCAGCTGTAGGGATAGGTGTGGTTAATGCAGCATCGATGAGTTTACGCGCACCTTCAGTGATCATGTGTCCGTCCACCAACTCTTCTTTGGGCTCGTCTGGGATAAGTGCTCCATTCGAGTCCTCCTCTTATTCCTTGGAAATCACCTCCTCTGCTGGAGGGTCTTTCGCCAGGGTTTTGTTCTTATTGTTCTTCTTCTTTGCCTTCTTGGCAGCGCTGGTAGCAAAGACGGCTTTGGGTCCATTTCTGGGAGTCAGGCTCTGATCGGTACTTTCGGACATCTAGACCTCGGGATTATCTCTGATTTCCATATCATCCTACGTTTTGGGAGAGTTTTCCCTGGATCCTTCATCCATGGCTTCTTCTTCCTTCACAGCTTTGGAGTTATACTCCTCTTCATATTCCGGGAGACCTTTCGGAAATCTGCTGACGTCATCGACTCATCCAAGGATGCGGGTACGTCAGCGTTTCTTCCGATCGCCTCCAACACAGTGTCGGTGTTGTCTCCAGCATCGGCAGAGCCGGATCCGGATCCCACGTATCCGACGAAGTGCGATGCGCCACTCCTGAGATAACTGCGGTCTTCATAGTAGGCTTCACCGAAACGTTTGATGGTTTCGAGGATTTCATCTACGCCTGAGTTTTGCATCATCATGTGTCTTAGTGTGTATCTTAGGAAAGGCCTGTCTGTCCTGGCGTCATCAGAGCCAGAACCAGTTTTGTTGCTATGTTCCTCCTGGATTTCGACTTTAGCGGGTGGGTCGATCTGGGATTCGGCCTCTCTAGGGAGATCCACTCTAGATTCAACTTGGGCCGCCAGGTTTGCTTCAGGCTCGGATTTCTCCACTATCTCCACAACTGGTGCGGGCTGGGTGGGATTAGGGTTTTCTGAGATCCGGAACTCTGCCTCCTCCACGAACAAAGGGGACCTAGAAATTTCTTTTGCCTCTTTCATCACCGCTGGGGTGGGTGGGGCAGGTTTAGCGAAACCGATGTAAACATCGATCTCGCCAAAAGACATGATGGTGTAGTCAGTCACAGCCTCCCTAGCCAGAATCCAGGTCTCATTGAGAATGATGAGAGGGACGTCGCTGGCGTAAAGGATGCGACCGACAGCGATAGTCTCGCCGATTCCGATTCTTGCAGAATCCGCTCGAAACGTAGATCCGAAGCTCACTTGCCCCATGGTGGGTGCCAACTGTCATCGGATTGATGACAAGTACGCCATGAGGGGGTCCTCGAGGCGTGCAGAAGAGAGGGGTGTGAGATGTACGGTGTTCCGGGACGGTGAGCACACAAGTTTACCCAGGTTTGAATCCGCCGGCTTTGGACGGATCCTACTCCTGCTAGCAATCCAGTAGTACGGCAGAGCCGGAATATGGGTTACAAGGGTTCGCCTATGCGAGTTGAGATTGTGATTGTAAGGGGTGCCCTAAAGTCTCTCCCTAGGACGGCTTATATATATCCGGCCTAGGGTTTACAAGAGAGATCTATCCGGCTATGACTAAGAGTCGGTTATAGAGTACATCTTGAACTACAAGTAACACTATGGGCCTATGTCGGTAAGTCTTCTGGGCCTTCCTGTAGCCGGACTGGACTCCGTCTCTTCTCCCTGACTAGGCCGCCCGTGAAGCAAAGCTCTAACCCTAAGTGGGCCACCCTGGTCAGTGAGGAACTGTGAGGATACCCGGAAAGTATATCCCCAACACGTCCATTTCGCATCACTATTCTATATCATAATTTACTGTTATTCATTGATATATTTCATATTAAGAGATGATATTAATGTTATTTCATCTGTTTTTGCATAGTTGATGACTTTTGGAGCATGGACCGCTGCAGTCAGGATTCTGATGGAAAAGGTGCTGTTTGGAGGCAAAATTTGTGAAGATCAGAAAATCCGGGAAAATACATGGAAAATCCTATTTTTCCATAAGACGAAGGAAGCCAGAAGGGGAAGTGGAGATGGGCCACAGGGGACCCACACCACCCCCAGGCGCGCGCCACCCCAGGCCGTGCCACCAGGTGGTGTGGCTGCCCTGGTCCACTCCAGCCTCTCCCCTCTGGCATATATTATCCTCCCAAAACCCTAAGACTCTGGGAGGGACCACAGAAAGATTCCGCCGCCTCTATGAGGCGGAAAACACCGAGAGAGAAAGATCTCTCTGGCAGACAGAATTCTGCCGGGGAATTCCTTCCTGGAGAGGGAGATCATCGCCATCAACACCACCATCAAGCTGGACTTCATCAGGATCATCTCCACCAGCACCATCATCACCACCTCATACCGCTGTAACAATTGGGTTGAATCTTGCATAGTTCTGAGGGGAAACTTTCCCAGTGTTGATTACTCCTTGTAGTTGATGCTATTGAGTGAACCATTGAATTATTGTTTATGTTCAGATTGTTACATATCATTATATCATCTCTAATCATGATCCATATGATGTCTTGTGAGTAGTTCGTTTGGTTCTTGAGGACATGGGAGAAGTCATGTTGTTAGTAGTGGAATTGTGTTGAGAAAGATTCAATAGTTTGATATTTAAGTTGTGGTGTACTTCTTCTAGTGGTGTCATGTGAACATCGACTACATGACACTTCACCTATATGGGCCTAGGGGAATGCATTGTGTATTTGGCTACTAATCATAGGGGTTGCCAGAGTGACAGAAACCTGAACCCCCGTTAGGAAACCATTGCACAAGGGGCATCAGGGTCTTAGAGTTTAAAGATGTGGTTAGGTTTCTACCTTAATTACTTTCTTGTACTTGCGGATGCTTGCAAGGGGTATAATCACAAGTATGTATTAGTCCTAGGAAGGTCAGTACATTAGCACAGGTACACCCACGCAACACTTAGAAAACTAAAGAAGATTAATCAACTATATGAAGCGAAAGCACTTGACAATATTCCCATGTGTTCTCGAGAATGTTTGGTCATCTTAAGTAATATAACCAGCTTGTCCTTTGCTAAAGAAAGGATTGGGCCACTTGCTGCATTCATTCTTATTGTCTTTTATTTACTTGTACTTTATTTACCTGCATTATCAAAAACCCCTAAAATCTGTTTGCTAAGTATTTACAGAGAATTCCTGCTCCTAGCCACTCGTCAGCACCTTCTGCTCCTCGTTGGGTTCGACACTCTTACTTATCGAAAATACTGCGATACACCCCCTATACTTGTGGGTCATCAAGACTATTTTCTGGCACCGTTGCCGGGGAGTGAAGCGCTATTGGAGAGTGGAACTGGTAAACGAAATTTCTACTGTGAGTATTGTTTATTTCTGTTAGTTGCTTTATTTTCAATATGGATAATTCACTGAGTTTCTTATTTCGTAATGCTACTACCACTGCTAAGATAGTAGATGAACCACCACCTGCTGAGAATGATACTTTTAAAATACCTACAAGAATTATTGATCGTGCTATGGATAACTATTATGTTGGAGATGGAACTGTCCATCCCGGTGATCATTTTCTCTTTATACACGAATTATGCGGGTTGTTTAAATGTGCAGGTATTACTACATATCAAGTTAAGAAGAAGTTATTCTCATTATCATTGAAAGGAAGAGCTGAGGACTGGTATAAGCTGCTGAAGAATGGTCAATCTCTTGAATGAGATGAAATAGTACCTCTCTTTTATTCAAAGTTTTATCCTCGTAGTGAGATTCATAAAGATCGGAATCAAATATACAACTTTTGGCCTCTTGATGGAGAGAGTACAACTCAAGCTTGGGGGAGATTGAAGTTACTAATGCTCAAATGTCCCATTCATGAGCTTCCTCACAATATTATTATCAATAACTTTTATGCAAGGCTTTCTCTTCATGATAAGGATTTATTGGATGCTTCTTGTGCTGGATCATTCACTCGCATGGAAGAATAAGCTAAATGGGATCTTCTGGATCATTGTCGTGGTGGTGTCACGGCAGATGCCATGGCTAGGCTAAAGGTGGGGACAATAAGCCGACTGGGTCACCTTTTTCCATCCTAAGCCATGCAGAGGCTACGTGAGCCTCTGCGGCGCCAGTGTCATCCGACACAGGCTGCGTCACCCTTGTCGGCCATGCCTCGGTGGTCCTTCCCTCTGTCCGCTTCGCTCACGCTCCAGCGTACAGTGACCGCCTTTTGACCAGCGAGATACCTTCCTTCTCTTGCAAGCCTGATATAACCCGGATCATGCCTGGTTAATCCAGCCTTGTGGGTACCTGCATACAAGATACAACAAGCCTGCCTGCATACGACATATGTCGGCCGGGACACAGTTAGGTGGACATCCTCCGGTTCGGGTTACTCCGTAAGTCGTCCTGCCTTGAGGTGACTCGACCAGCATACGCGTTGACCTTGCCGTACCTCGGCTAACTCGACCTTTATACCCCGGCGTGACCCTACCTGGGGGTATCCCCCCAACATTAGTCCCCGAAGCTGGTGCGGTCTTAGCAACTTCTGCTGCTAAGGCCATGGCAGGTTCAAGCTACCGAGCCTTTTGCTCCCTTTTCTGGGTTACCTCATAGCTCGGATTTCATGGCCTAGCTTTTCCTTGGCACATTCCGAGTTATCACTCGCTGGCCGGGTCACCCTTAAGTTTTCCGGGTTATCCTTCCTTCTCTCATACACTTCCCCACATCCTACGTGGAGGGTAATCATTGCCTTGCCTCATTTTAAGGGCCTGCGCCAGTTACTGCACTAATTGTTAGGGGTTAATGTTGCACACGTCGCGTCGTAGCTGCCTCCTCATTAACTGTATCACCACGTCGCGTCATGGGATCTCCTGTGCACTGTGGCCCTTCCTGTGGCTTGCCTCTGATTGGTTGATCCGGCTGATACACGGCCACACCGTGTGGCCTTGACGCATAACACGATCCCACTACCCACCACTGGGGCGTGGTTAAATAGGGGAGGGGGCACTTCCCTTGGTGGTTTTCCCACTTCTCGCGCCCCTCTGCCCATCTGCCTCTTCTCCTTCCTCGCGACAGCGCCGCCGCTGCCGCATCTGCTCTGCAGCGCCGCTGCCGCACCGTGCATCTTCGCACTTAGCCTCGCTGCCGCTCCCGCGCTGCTTCACCGTCACGGGTCCACGCCACTCCAAGCATCTGCCTCCCTCGTCTGAATGGGCCGGCGAGGACAGCGACCTAGAGAGGACTGAGGAAGAGCTCGCCGTCGTTGAAGAAGAGATGGAGGAAGGGGGGAAACCATGGAGCGTGGTGCCTGGGCCAGTTCTTGGGTGTGCCAAGACGACCTTGGCTGGCTCTACCGCACCCGCTGCATTCCGGAGGGCGTAATTTTGCGCCTCCCCTGCGAAGAGCTTGCTCCCTCACCCAATCCGGGTGAGTTCGTCGTCTTCGTATCTCACTTCCAGCGTGGCTTCGGCCTTCCAGTGAGCGATTTCTTCCATGACTTCCTCAGCATATACGAACTCCAACCCCACCATCTTCCGGCGAACGCCATCACATCTCTCTCTTCCTTCGCATCCGCCATAGAGGGGTATGTCGGCCTGTGGCCCTCCAAAGAGCTCTGGATCCGGTTCTTTGGTCTGCGAAGAAACGTTGTTCCGGATAAGCTGCTTGCCCCGGAGGAGAAGCATCTGACCCAATTTGGTGCGGCCTCCATCTCACCTCGGAAGCAATCTGTCTTCCCTCGGGTTACGGGGCTTGATTCCTGCAAGGGCTGGGCCCGGACCTTCTTCTATGTGAGGAATGGTTTGGATGAGGATCTGATCCGGATGCGCCCCTTTAAGATGGGTCCTCCTAATCCGGATTTGTGGGACCGGATTCCCAAGAAACCAACTGCCTTGGCGAACCAGGTCAATAAGCGTTTCCAGGAGTTGAAGGATCTGGGGCTGCGCAACGAGGATGTGATGATCACATTCGTCCGCAGCCGGATTTCCCCCCTACAGAAGCGCACACACAAACTTTGCCACATGAGTTGGCGACTTGACCCCAACCGGACCTCCTCCTTCGATTTGAACAACACTGAGATCTTCTGCCGGATCAAGGCCATCTTCACCACCGACAAGTATTTTAGCTCTGACTAGGCGTGGGGGATGGAGCATTTCTGCCGGGATAAGCCTCCTCCTACGGTAAATCTCGTTGCTCAATCCTTTTCCGAGTTATACTATATGTCGGAGCATGTTGTTTATTTGATCCCTTTGTACTTTCCTTTTAGTTGTTTCTTCAGCAGACCCTTGAAGATGGCACCGAGCCTTCCCTAAAATGGGGGAAGGATCGACTTGTCTCGGACGAGGAGGAGCCGGATCAGGAAATGTTCCTGCCTACCCCGGACGCAACTAAGCGACCCACTGGTAACTTCTCTTCCTTAAGGAATTGGCCTGGCGATGAAGATGATTCCGACATTGAGGTGATGGAGGCATTTGACGCGGTACCCATTTCTTACGCATTTCCGGCTTCAGCTAACCCGGCTGGGCAGATCCATGAAGATTCCCCTCTCGCTTCGAGTGAGCCGGCCCCAGCTGCGTCTAAGAAAAGGGGTGCCACCTCAGCTGCTTCTTCCGGGTCTCCTAAGACAACCAAAAGGCGGAAGAAGTCCGCTGACAAAGTCGCCACCAAGCCTCCGACTAAGACAATAGTCCGGAGAGCTCAAAAGCCCAAGGAGCCTTTGACTTCTGACGAGTAAGTCACTTTTCTCTTTGTCTAGTTCTCCGATTCATGCTTCTCTATCTATATGCCTTTCTTTTTGTTACAACTTGTCATTCGTCGTTTGATTCGGCAGGGCTGCGATGGAGGTTCCCCAGAGCGGCTCCAGCATCGCTTCGCCCCTCCGACGTACCCCATCTCCCCCTCGTGGTGACAACACACGCCCACTAAGCCCAATTCATGAGGGTTCCGTGGCTGCTCCGGGTCACAACACACCTCGTCTAGAGGAGGCAACCTCGGAGCAGGGGGAAGTGGCACAGCTGAGGCAGCTGATGCTGCTAGCTCTTCATCGTCTCAGCCGCAGCCCGTCACCTCCGAGGTACCATTAGTAGCAGCAGCACCACCGCCAACATCAGCACCAGCACCAGCGCCAGCACCAACAACAACACAAGCACCTGTATCCGTAGCAACTCCTTCTGCCTTCTCCGAGTCTTCCAAGACCCGACAAGAGGGCCCAGCTAGCACCAAGGCTGCACCCAAGTCCAAATCTGCAGCTCAAACCTCAGCCTCTCAGCAGCATCCCAAGGCCAAGAAAAGTTCTGACGCCACCAGGGCAGCATCCATCGAGGTTGGACAGCGCACGCTCGTGTCCATGCTGCCGAAGAAAGATGCCCCCTCCGGGTCAGCTGGCAAGCAACTTGCATTGCACACCAGCCCTACTGCCGCCCAAGTTGCAAGGAAGGAGGCCCACGCCAAGGGCTTGGTTGCGCCCCACATGCTCAATGGAGAGAGTTATCCTTCGGCTCTAATCGAATACGTCAATAACTGGAATAGAGCGGAGTTCGTCAATCCCAATGACGATCTCCCGGAGAAGTTTGGGCCCGCCGAATTTAGCGCACAAATGAACACAGCAACTAAGGCTATCAACCTTGCTAGCCGGATGATGGAGGTATGCTACTTTATCTTTTCTTTAACATGCACAAGTGCTTAGAGATATATCCATTAGTCCCCGAGCCTCCGGGGGAGTAATTTGTTACTTGGCCGGATGCTCCTTAGAGAACTAGCATAACTCCTTAGTAGCTTTGAATATACACACACCTAGAGCCAGATTAAGTTCCACTTGGCCCGGATTTTGTACACTTCGGATATGCACACACCTAGAGCCAGATTAAGTTCCACTTGGCCCGGATTTTGTACACTTCGGATATGCACACACCTAGAGCCGGGTTAAGTTCCACTTGGCCCGGATTTTGTACACTTCGAATATGCACACACCTAGAGCCGGGTTAAGTTCCACTTGGCCCGGATTTTGTACACTTCGAATATGCACACACCTAGAGCCGGGTTAAGTTCCACTTGGCCCGGATTTTGTACACTTCGAATATGCACACACCTAGAGCTGGGTTTAGTTCCACTTGGCCTGGATTTTGTACACTTCAAATATGCGCATCACTAAGCCACCCTTGCTTTTTTTAGGTCACTACTAACCGCCGGAGCGCTGAGTTTCAGCGCCTCTTGGACACACACAAGGCTCTGCGCTCGAAACATGCTACACTTCTCGCTGAGTTCGAGAAAAGGGGTAAGTTTTCACTTTGACTTTTTCCCATCTTTCTGAGTCTTTTCTCGCCGAACTATTTTTTCATTCGAATTGCGCAGCCAAAGTGGATGCCGAAAACAAAATCATGAGAAAAAACTTGGCCGAGATAAAAGTTAATTCGCTTTGATTACTTAATTTCCGTGCCCTCTCTCCTTTCTCCTGAGCTCGGCAGATATTCATACCTCGGCTCTGCCGGGTCAATAAACCGTTTCAGCATCCCTTGAAGATAGTGTGCCCGTGCCTGATATGATGCTGCATTTTCTCGAACAAGCAGGGCAACATCAGGCCGAGCTCAAGAAGAAAGATGATGAACTTGCCAAACTCCGAGCCAAGGATGATGAAGTTGCCAAGCTCAAGGCTGAGATGAAAAAGCTTAAAGAGCTCCACAAGGTTGAAATGGACAAGGCTGGCCAGGACTTCATCGAGGAACAAGAACGCCTTAACCTCCAACTTGCAAAGGATCAAGAACTGCTGAAGGAGGCCGATGTCAAGCTTGACTCGGCAAATGTTGAACTTGAGAAACTCTTTTCCCTTAGCCGACATGTATTTTTATGGGTTAAATTCTTTTACTTATTTTACTTGTTTTGTCTTCAGACAAATTCCCAGAGGACGATGCCATTGCATCTACTGTCGTTGCCAAGTTCTGCCAGCAGAGGGGTACTCCAACTAGTCCTGGCTCTGAACCCATTCCTTTTGACATGGAGGATCTGATAGTCAGCCTATCCTCCCGAGTTGAAATTGTGAAGAACTATGGTTCAGGTCTCCTGGATTCAGCCATCCGGATCTTCCGTGCTCTTTGGCCTGATGAGGATGTTCCGGAGGGATCCACCGCTCTGATCAACAAGCTGATGGATTGCGAGACCCAACTCGACCTCTGGGGGAATCCGCCGCTCGTGCTGGAGCTGATACTGTTCTCCACTGCGTTCTCACGTGGTATGAAAAACTAAATCTGAAGCTTCTCAAGCGCTTGCGCACCGGATCAAGGTGGTCAAATGACCCAGATTGGATAGCCCAGCGCAAGGCCTGCACCCACAACCTCATCCAATTTGCCCCCGTACATCAATGGAATGAGGGACCAAGCTTCCTCGACGCCGTTGACAACGAATATGTCGAAGATGGTTCGGATGAGGAAGAAGAGGACGAAGCCTCTGATGTCGAAGAAAATGAAGATGACGATGAGGCTGAGGCCAGAGTTCCACCCGATGGCGCCAAGTTACCTCCTCCTGCTGCTGCTCCTTGAGCATGGAAAAAACACTTCGAATTTTATCAGATCCCCGGTATGCCGGGTGCAGATGTATTAAGCATATTGATTATATTTTGCTACTAAGTTGTTCACACCGAATTAACTTGGGCGTAGTCCCCGAGTTTCATTTTCTTGTTTCTCCAATTTCATGGCTCGGCTCGTGTCTACCTTGATTCGGTTTTATGACTTACGAGTCCGAGTTTCAAAAATTGACTTAACAATACTTGAAAACTTTAGGATTAGCTCAAAATAATCCAGCGTAGTAAAAGTAAAGTAAACACAAGGTTAGTCCGAATAACAAATGTTGGCTCGATTATGTTCCTTTCCTTAGTCGTTTTTCGTGTGCTTCGCAATTCCAAACTTGTTCTCTTGCTTGCCATGAAGCCAATTCTTGTTGGACAGCAGCAAGTCGAAGAGTTGAGTTTTTGGTGCTCACACACTACTAATCCGGATTAGGCAGAAGCAACTTAAGACAACCGACATAAAAATAAATAACAAACATAGAGGACAACAAATATTACTAAGGCAGTCCCCGAGTTACTGCTCGAGGTGCCAAGATTTCATTGATAAACTCATTGCCGGCATACATACCGACATATGAGAGACTAGCATACACACACTTCTTTGTTAAGTGTAGAACGGACGAAGTAGAGCTACATTCCATGGACGCTTAGATTCCTCACTGGACCTGTCCGCCTTGTTCTTCTCCTGTGGTTGCGCATCAATGAGATAATAAGAGTCATTGTGGAATGCTTTGCTCACGATGAATGGCCCTTCCCATGGGGGGGATAACTTATGCATGCCAGCAGTATGTTGTACCAGTCGAAGTACCAGATCACCTTCCCGGAAGACTCCGGGGTTTACTTTCCGGCTATGATAGCGTCAGAGATTTTGCTGATATATGGCGGATCTGGACGCCAATTCTCTCGCTTCTTCCAGCAGATCAACATCATTTTGCCGGTCTTCTCGCACTTCGGCTTCTGTGTATTGGGTGACCCTAGGCGAATCATGCTCTATGTCGGCTGGTAATACAGCTTCTGCCCCATATACCAGAAAAAATGGCGTATAGCCTGTTGATCGATTCAGAGTTGTTCTTAAGCTCCACAATACCACTGGTAGTTCTTCTATCTAGCACCCCGCTAATCATTGCAGCAGCTCAATGAGCCAGGGTTTTATCCCGGATAATACTAATCCGTTGGATCTTTCCACTTGTCCGTTCGATGCGGGGTGGGCTAGTGAGGCAACGTCCAGCCGGATCTTTTTATCTCGGCAGAATTGCGCAAATGCTCCTTCAGCAAAGTTAGTGCCGTTATCTGTTATGATACTGTGAGGATAGCCATATCTCAGGATGATATCTTTGAGGAATGTTACGGCTATAGCTCCATCACGTTTTCTTATTGGCTTTACTCCAATCCACTTTGTAAACTTGTCAACCATGACCAAGATATGGGTCATGTTTCCTCTCGCCAGCTTAAATGGACCAACCATATCCAAACACCATACAACAAATGGCCAGGTAATTGGTATGGTCTTGAGTTCCGACATTGGCATGTGTGTATTGGTAGCATACCTCTGACAACCATTGCATTTTCTTACTAGATCTTTTGCTTATTATAAGGCACATGGCCAGTAGAATCCATGCCGGAAAGCTTTTGCCACTAAGGCCCTGGACGAGGCGTGATGCCCACATTCCCCTTGGTGTATATCTCGGAGGATTCTAGCCCTTCTTCTGGGTCAACACACCGCTGCAGGACATTCGTGACACTCCTTTTGTATAACTCGGCATTGATAATCGTGTATGCCTTTGTGCACCTCTGAATTTGCCTTGAAAGCACTTCTTCATCGGGCAAGGATCCATCCTTCAGGAACTGGAATATGGGCAATGCCCAAGCTGGTATAGCTCGCACTAGAAACACATCCTCGTCAACTTCCATTTGATCCACCGACATAACCTCTGCCAGGTCAAGCTGCGCAGTCCCCGGGTTATGCAAAGCAGTCCCTAGATTTGTCGAAGCAGTCCCCGGGTCTCTTGAGCCACTTACCACATCAATGTTCATGGGCACAGCTTCCGACTCCAGATTTTTCGGGATATAGATTGACTCGGATTCTGGGGGTGGCCTGATAGATGGCTTTCTGAGGTGCTCTAGTGCTATGCCCGGTGGAATTTCTTGTCGGGTTGATCCGAGTTTCGACAGTACGTCGGAAGCCTCATTTTCTAGCCGGGGTACATGATGGAACTCGCATCCCTCGAAGTATCCCGATATTTTCTGCACATGAAATCTGTACAGTGCCATGTTTTCATACAAAGCATCCCATTGCCCTGAGACTTGCTGAATTACTAGATCCAAGTCGCCAAAGCACTGGATCCGGCATATTCCAATTTCTTTTGCTACTTTGAGTGAATGCACCAGTGCTTCATATTCTGCAACATTGTTTGATGCTGCGAAGTGGATCTGCAGCACATACTTCAGCTAGTCTTTCTTTGGAGAGGTAAGAACAACTCCGGCGCCTAATCCGGTTTTCGTTTTTGATCCATCAAAATGCATTCTCCAGTAGTTCGGATCTGGCAATGGTGGCTCATATTGCATCTCGGCCCAATCCACGAAAAAGTCGGCCACAGCCTGAGACTTGATCGCATCTCTCCTGTCGAATTGTGGAGCATAAGGAGCTAGCTCAATTGCCCATTTTGCGATCCGGCCGCTCGCATCCTTATTGCTCATTATCTCAGATATGGGGGCTTCACATATCACTTTGATGGGGTGCTCTTCAAAATAGTGTTTCAGCTTCTTTGCTGCCATATACACACCATACGCCATCTTTTGATAGTGAGGATAGTTTTGCTTTGACACTGATAATACCTCGCTCAGGTAATAGACTGGCCTTTGCACCGACTTACCCTCTTCGTCGCGCTCTACCACTATCATTGCACTTACAACTCGGTTGGTTGCGGCTACGTAGAGCAACATTGGCTCTTTTGATAGTGGAGAGGCTAATACTGGTGTAGTGGCTAACATTTCTTTAGCTGAATGAAGGCTTCATTGGCCTGCGGCGTCCATATGAACTTGTCTGACTTTTTCATTAGTTGATAGAGAGGCAATGCCTTTTCTCCCAACCGACATAGAAACCGACTTAAGGATGCGAGGCAACCAGTGAACTTCTAGACATCATTAAGACACTTCGGCAATTCCATTCGCTCTATGGCTCGGATTTTAGTTGGGTTAACTTCGATACCTCGGCTGGAGACAAGAAATCCGAGTAATTTTCCAGCCGGGACACCGAAGGTACATTTCTCCGGGTTAAGCTTCATCCGGAATCTCCTTAGGTTCGCGAACGTTTGCCTGATATCGTCAAGGAGCGTTTTGATTTCCTTGGTTTTTATAACCACATCATCCACATATACTTGCACATTTCCACCAATTTGATCGTGTAAACATTTTTGCATACATCTTAGGTACGTTGCCCCTACATTACGTAAACTGAAAGGCATGGTGCGATAGCAATAAGCCCCGTACGGGGTAATAAACGCAATCTTTATTTGATCATTCGGGTTCAGAGGTATCTGGTGGAAACCAGAATATGTGTCTATGAATGACAACAGTTCACACCCAGCAGTAGAATCTATGACCCGATCTATCCTTGGTAGTGGGAATCACTACTAGGAAACGACCTATAGATAGACAAGATGTTCAGTGGCGCATATGTGAAAGCATGCGCCATAGGAAAACATCAGTGGCGCACCAGAAAGCATGCGCCACAGAAGATTGGAAGTTCTGTGGCGCATTCTCCAGAACATGCGCCACAGAAGATTGGTGGGACCCGCCAGCCGGGGTGGTTGATCCAAGTTCTGTGGCGCATTCTGAGATATGCGCCATAGAAGTTGCCTCTTCTGTGGCGCATATTTGCTCACGCGCCACATAACATGGAGGGGGGGCCCACCACAGAATCTAATTCACCCAAGTTCTATGGCGCATGTTCTGATATGCGCCACAGATGTGTTTCACTTCTGTAGCGCATATCCCAACATGCGCCACAGAACTTGGAGGTGGGCCCCACATAGGGAATCTTATTCACCCACTTCTGTGGCGCATATGGACTTATGCGCCATAGAAGTTTCAGCATCTATGGCGCATTTCCTCCATATGCGCCACAGATGAGGGCGTCTAGATCCATGTTGAAAAGGTGACAAGAGCTAACTTTCTTATCTATCTATCCACCACCACCCATTTCACATCTCTACCTCCTCCCAACTCGTCTTCCTCCTCCCTCACACCCCATCTTGCCCATAGTTTCTCCGTTTTCTTGTAACTAAACCTACTTTAATCCATAGATTGGTAAGTGGAAGCTTCACTCCAACTTCTAGATCTAAAAGTTCCTTACTTTTCTCTCTCACATCTCTATTTGTTTACTAATTTGCTCTCCACCAACTTGCATTGTATATCTATTTGTCCACACTCTCTCATCGTGTGGTCTTGTCTCGCTATTATTGTGTCTACTATAGGTGAGTACTTGGCCATCATGAACATGTAGGTGAAGCTTGTCGCACGGGCGGTGTGTGTGTGCGATCCATGGCGAGACAATGCTTATGTGGTGCATGAATGTTTGCAATGGGAGGAAGTTTTTTGTTGGTTGCTTGTTGTTGTCTGGCCCGGCCGGTGTGGCTGCATGGATGTTTGCCGAAATGTTGATTCATTTCCATTTCGGAAAATTTTTGCACTACCCATATGTCCTAATTTTAGGAAAGGTCATGCCGAATTTTTCCGGCTAGCATTCATGCATGTGTGTGTTCATATGGTGTGGTTCTCACCTATACTCTCTGTTTTGACCGCTCAGGAAACCATGGTCCTCACGATGAGCGAAGGTCGAATTGCTAGGTACAAGAAAGGCGCGAAGGAGGACATGATTCTGAACAACAAGACCATGATAAGATGTCCATGTCGAACATGCAAACTACAGCGCTGGATCGACCCTGAATCTGGACAATTGGAGGGTCACCTGCTCAGGCGCGGTTTCATGCGCGACCTCAATGAGGCGCCGACAGGACATGGTGGTGGTCACGGAGATGTGGGCGGGCGAGAAGACGAAGAGTCTACCGGGCATGATCATCATGATGAAGGAGATGCTAGCGGGCATGATCATCATGATGAAGGAGATGCCGGCGGGCATGATCAGCATGAAGAAGGAGATGGCGGCGGGCATGATCATGATCATGAAGAAGGAGAAGACGTGAACACACAGACGCTACTAACTTTGGTGTTGCAGGACCCTCATGTTCAAGAACTGCTCCTCAAGGAGACGAGCAACGACAAAGCTATAGCCAGAGAGAAAGCCAAGCTGGCCCAAATGGCGGTAGACGGGATGACTCCATTGTATCCTGGGTGTCGCCCCGAGGATACACGTTTGAGTGTAACGCTCAAAGCTCTAGAGATGAAGGCCGAACACAAATGGACCGATGTGAGCTTCAACGCGAACATAGAATACTGGCATGACCGACTTCCTAAGGGGAACACATTGCCAACAAGTATCGAGGAGGCTAAGAAAATCGTGTGCCCTCTCGACCTACCACACATTAAATACCACGCATGCATCAATGATTGCGCACTTTATCGGAACGAGTACGCGGATAGAACCACATGTCCAGTGTGTGGCCAAGGACGGTACAAGAGAGGGAACAAGAAAGTTCCTCGAAAAGTGGTATGGTACTTCCCTATCACCCCTCGTCTGCAGCGATATTTCGTAGATCCTAAGGAAGCAAAGCTCATGCAATGGCACGCGGAAAGAGAGAAACCCGAAGATGATCCAGAGAAGGGCAAGATCCTGACACACCCTTCAGACGCCAGCCAGTGGAATGCATTATAAATCGAGTTCAAAGAGTTCGGGGGCGATGCAAGGAACGTTGGGCTAGGTATGAGCACCGATGGACTCAATCCTTTTGGAAACCAGAGTAGCACGCATAGCACCTGGCCCGTGTTTGTATGGCCATACAATCTCCCCCCGTGGCTATGCACGAAGCAAAAGTATGTACACATGAGCATTCGTATTCAGGGGCCGAAACAACCAGGTATTGATATGCATCTGTATCTCGGGCTATTGAGAGAGGAGTTAGCCAGCTTGTGGGAGACGCCGGCCCGTACGTGGGACGCCTACACTAAAGAATATTTCCATCTGAGAGCCGCGTTGCTCATGACCGTGCAGGACTATCCTGGTTACGCATATTTATCGGCCCAGGTGAACCAGGGACACAATGCATGCGTCAAGTGCATGGATGCGACACCGCATCTCCAGCTACCAAGGGATCCCGGGTCTTCGAAAACCGTGTTCCAAGGTACTCGAAAGTGGCTCCGCATGGATCACCCATGGAGAAAACATGGTGACCTGTTCAATGGTAAGGACGAGCTCGAAAGAGCCCCACGTCCGAGGAGCGGCGAAGAAATCGAGGATCTTTTGAATAATTGGGTAGATTGCCCTGCGCCTAGAAAAAAATGACCGAGGACAAAGCCGCTGCTGAGTGTATGGAAAGCAAGGTCTGTTTTCTAGGACCTGCCGTATTGGAAGGTCCTTCACACTCCCCATAGCTTCGATGTAATGCACATCATGAAGAACGTTACTGAGAGTCTGCTTGGCACTCTACTGAACATGCTGGAGAGGACCAAGGATGGGCCAAAAGCAAGAAAGGACCTTAAATTGCTTGGCATAAAGAAAGATCTTCAGTACCCTGATAGTGATGATGATGATCATCATCATCATCAGGAAGGGACTCAAGGTCGCCGCAAAAGAGTTAAGAAGAATAAGGTGGTGCTTCATGCTGCCTGCTTCACTCTAAGTCTAGAGGAGCTCGAGCAGTTTTTCAGGTGCCTCTTAGGAGTGAAAGTTCCTCACGGTTACTCGGGGAAGATAAGCAGATATCTGGACGTGGCGAAGAAGAGGTTCAGCGGTATGAAGTCTCATGACTGTCACGTGCTGATGACGCAGATACTCCCCGTTGCGATCCGTGGGATAATGGACGAGCATGTCCATGAGATGTTGTTTGGTCTCTGTAACTTTTTCGACGTCATATCTAGGAAGTCGATCGGTGTGAAGCAGCTCGACAGGCTACAGGAAGAGATCGTGATGATACTATGCGAGCTTGAGATTTACTTCCCGCCCGCATTCTTCGACATCATGGTGCATCTTCTTGTACATGTCGTGGACGACATCATCCAGCTCGGGCCGACATTCCTGCACAACATGATGCCGTTTGAAAGGCTAAATGGTGTCATCAAAGGATTTGTTCGCAACAGGTCTCGTCCAGATGGAAGCATAGCCAAGGGCTTTCTGATCTACGAGTGCATCTCCTTCTGCCAGAATTATCTAACCATCGAGAACAAGGATGTTGGAATACCCACAAAGAAGCACCTCGGCAGGCTCGGTGGATATGGTCACCGCGAGGGCTGCCGCTCACTACATGTCGGCATTGATGGTCGATGCACTGATTTTGAAAGGGCACACCGAGTCACGCTACAACACATTGAAGTGGTCGGCCCTTGGGTCAAAGAGCACAGAAGCTTAATCGAGCAGGAGTACATCGACCAGGGCCGGCCGAGGAAGAAGGGAGATGTAACCAGAGAGCACAACTCCAGCTTCATGGGTTGGTTCAAGAAAAGGAAACTAGAAAATACCCCACAGACGCCTTCTACGGAAGATCAAAAACTCATATTCTCCTTGTCGTAGGGCCCAGGGCACAATCTAAGGACCTATCAGTCATACAACATAAACGGTTACAGATTCTACACCGAGGAAAAGGACAAGAATAGTGAATATCAAAACTCAGGAGTAACTATGTTATCCTTTGCTGATGACGAGACTACTGTGATGGAAAGATTCTACGGAAGGATCGAGGAGATATGGGAGCTCGACTACTGTGGAGAGATCGTACCGATGTTCCGTGTTAGATGGGCCAAGAACGTGGAAAAAGAAGGCCGCTATTTCACCACAATGGTTATACCAGATGCCAAATCAACAAAGAACGCCTCCGCAAAAAATGAGCCTTAGGTACTCACTAGCCAAGTTGATCAATGTTTTTTTATTACCGACCCGTCAAAGCCCAACCGTGTTGTAGTTAGGAGGGGCAAGAGGAGCATCATCAGAATGGAAGGAGCCGCCAACGAGCAAAACTTCGACAAAAACGGCGACCCAAAGATCGAATAGGAATTCGACAAGTACTTCGACATGCCTACTACTACTAAAGTAAGAAGGAAGACCACACTGCCTACTAAAGGTTGTCCATTCACAAGAATAAATCTCAAAGTTCACGGGCTAAAGTATTCAATGACGGCGAAAAAGCGCAAGAAGATTGTGAAGAGACACTAGCTCGACACATCACATGATTGTATATGTTCGGAGAGAGAGTTTTTTGAATAAATATGAATGTTTGTATATGTTCTTGCTTCATTTTAGACATATATATATAATTAAAAACACATTACATGATTGTATATGTTCGGAGAGAGAGTTTTTTGAATAAATATGAATGTTTGTATATGTTCTTGCTTCATTTTAGACATATATATAATTAAAAACACATTACATGATTGTATATGTTCGGGGAGAGAGTTTTTTGAATAAATATGAATGTTTGTATATGTTCTTGCTTTATTTTAAACAGATCTATAATTAAAAATATATTTTTAAAAAATAAACAAGTGTGAGACAGCCAGGATTTGAACCTGGCTGCCTCAGGTTTAGAATGATACAAGCAAGCAGCAGAGACCACTAAGGCAAGTGTGTGATCTTGTCATACTACCACGCGCGCCGCGTTTTGTACTAAGTCCACAGGTTCCGTGGCGCATTTCGGCAATATGCGCCACAGAAGTTCCAACTTCTGTGGTGCATATTGCCGAAATGCGCCACAAAACCTGTGGACTTAGCAAAATAAATGGTTCGACTTGCTTCATTCCCCTTCTCCCCATTCTCAGTCACCGCCGCATGCTAGCCCTAGACGACCACAGATGTCACACCGCCGCGCTAGCCCTTGCTGCCGGAGCCGCCACCGCCGCGCCGCCCGGTGAACCAGTGGAGGAGGAGCCGCCCGACGAACCCGTGGAGGAGGAGCCGCCCTGCAGCCCTGCAGCCCGTGGAGGAGGAGCCGCCGGAGGAGGAGCCGCTGCGCCGGACCCCGCAACCCTCGTCATCGTCAACCACCGCAGCAAGTTTGTCCCCCCACTCCCCACCCCCCATGGTTCGTCCCTCCACCCCCATCCCCCTCTGATGCTCTTCCCCTTTCTCTGTCAGTTAAATACAGAGAACAAACAATTAAATACAGAGTAGTTGCTACCGTTTTTGGTTTTGCTGGTTATTGAGATTTTCTTGAATCTCTGTCAGTTTTATAATGCAAGTATAGTTAAAGAAAAGAAAAATCTAACTTGCACTTTCATAGTAGAAAATATTCAGTGTTATTGAGATTTTCTTGAATCTCTGTCAGTTTTATATTCAGTGTATTCGACAAGTATATTTAGTGTATATGAGTTAATTGAGATTTTCTATATTAAACTATACACAGGGAGGTACTAATTCTTCCTGATAATCATATAGTAATATAGTGTCATGTTCAGATGTTCTCCCTTAAGATACTAATTAGATCAAACATACATGGGAATAACTTGGACTGAAATGAGAAAGGTGAAACTTCTCTTTAAATGCTACTGATTGCTTCAAGGTTACTATTTTTATGCTAGTTTCTGTTTATAAGCTAGATGGTCAAGAACCTAGAAGTCCAGGTTTGTTCTGAATTTATTCATGCTGCAACTTCATCATGTTAAGCAGATCATGTAGCAACTCCATGTTAAGCAGATCATGTAGCAACTCCATCTGAAGAATTCGTTGCTTGCATTGGACATGGCACTGTGACATTTCTATTTGCATACAAAATATTTTCCATGGAGTAGCTACTGGACATATTACTCAGGCATGTCATGTCTATATTTCTGGACAGATTCTGGACATATCAAATAGCTTACTACTATGTTTCTGAAAATATAGCTATTGGAGTACCATGCTTGAGTTCATAATATTTGAGTAGTTTTTGTACTTTGTCATGGATTAGAGATACCGCTCTTCCTTTTATTCAGAGATACCTGTTTATTTAAGCTCTGTCCATTTAGTGATCCCTGAACCTTTGTCACTTTATGTTAGTGATCCCTTGTAACTTCTATCTGCAATGTTTGTTTATTGTTTAGAAGCCTGATACTTGGATATGTGCTAGTGGTTCTTTGGATTGGAAATATTGCCTCTCTCTCGTGCATTATCACTTCTGGCTTGAATAGGAGCACAAAACAAATTTTCGAGTGGTGGTTAATCCCTGAAACATACCTTGAATCTAGCAATACAACCAACCACTATCAGCTACTCCTATAAAGGTCAAGGAGAAATCTTGTCCATTCTTTCATGTTGCCGTCTACTTAACATTCTGTCCTTGGGGTCCCCTGTCCTTGTTATGAACTAAGACTAGAATAACTTTAGACCTTCTGTACTTCTATATTAAACTATGCACTGCTGAAGGACATGTACTGCTGCTGTATATACTGATTATTTATGCAGATTTCTGAGCACTATAGAATTCTGTTTATGATCATACTATTTTGTCTTGTATGAGAAATACTAGGCATTCTAGTTAATATCTGTTATACATGCTGTATGGGGATGATGGTACCTGCTGTTGAAATGTACTGTGGATGATGGATGATGGATGATGGATACTAGGGTCAATGCATGGGGGGATGGGGTCTTTTGTCTTGCAGGGATATATTTCTTCATTTGAGTTGCCCATTTCTCCCGAAGTGTCGATTCACTTCCGTTTCGGTTGAGAAATGGGCACTCCTAGGTCAAAAAATTAGCAAAGGTCATGCCGAATTTTTTGGCCAAGATTTGTGCTAACTTTTTGCCTCTTTTAAATAGAGTAGTGCAAACATGTCGGGCAACAAGGAGTCTGGCCCTTCTAAGAACATGATCAGCGTCGAAGAACAAGCTAGACAGGCCAACCAGTCATTCTGGCAGGGGTCCCAACAGGAGGAGGAGGAGGCAATGAGGATGACACCACCACCAGAGGAGGAGGCGACCGTCGCTAGAGCTGCTGGGGCCAATGAGGGCGGAGATCCTGATTACGAGGGGGACGAAGACGACTACTATGGAACTAGTGAAGGCAGCAACGAAGAGGATGACACCACCGATGGCGGCTCCCGCACTGATGGCGGTAGCGGCAACCCGACCGCTTCTCAGAAGAAGAAGGAACAGAAGGAGCGGAAGGTGCCAGTGCTCGCCACCGTCTGCGATGAGTTCACTGAGGTCACAGAAAGTGGCCTACTCATTGCGCCAGAGGCGATTGCTAAATGGTACGGCCTGCAACTCGGGTGCATCGTCCGGGAAAGCATGTCGATCAACACGAAGTACATCAGACATGCTGACCATGCAGCTTTGGTCGATAACCTCCTTAAGAAGCTTCACAAGCAATATAGATTCCCAGAGCAGTTTAGAAACCTCGAGAGAAAGAAGCCGGTGAACAAACTAGCCCTCACAAAGATGAGCAACGCCTTGAGCAGCTGGAAAACCCGGGTGAAGAATAGCATTGACAAAGGTGAAAGCTGGGAGGTTATTAGTAAGAAAAATCCGATGCTCGATGAAGAGGAGTTTAGGATATTCAAGGCGGATATAGCTACCGCTGACGCTATAAAATGGACTCAATGGGGAAGGACTATGCGGGAACATAACATAGGTAACCACCGCCTTGGAAGCGGCGGTTACAGGGGGAAACAGGCCATTTGGGACAAGGAGGACGCCGAGCTTGAACGCCTTGGTAAAGACAACCCTTGGCTTAAAATCACGGACTTGCAGCTTAGGAAATTTGTTTGGGCCCGCTACTATATGGACAAGGAAACATGGGAGTTCATCACCAACGATCCGGAGGTGAAGGCATTCGAGAAGAAGCTGGTAAGGAATTTATCGCTGATCTCAAGTCTATTGCGTTCTAATTAAGATAATGAAGTCAAGAATCTAAATGGGTTCACCTTTCCTTGTCTCTGCAGGAGGATGAACTGAACGCTACTGCCACAAAGTCGTCCTAGGATTCGACGGAGCCGTGGGACACAGTTTTCAACAGGGCGACCAATGCTTACAAGAAGAGGGACAAGGGGTTGCCGCCGTCCTCAGCTGGCCGTGTGTCTGGCTTCGATACGAGCATGAAGTTCAAGGAGTACTACAAAGAGGACGCCAAGAAAAGAAGGGAGAGGAAGAACCAGGATAAAGCCGCTGTTGCAGAGCTGAAGATGAAGGTGCAGACACTGGAGGAGAAGGCGGTGGACCAGAAAACGGTGGAAAAGTTAGTGGAAGAGAAGCTCCGCTCGATGATCCCCCCTGAGTTTTTCGAGGGGCTTACTGCTTGGAATGCGGGAGGTCGACAGGGGCCGATACATCTGCCCAGCTTAAGCGGCAGCAACTCGGGCATCAATGTTACCGTGTCGCCGGACCTGGTGAATCCGCCGGCCATCAACGTCGGGATGCAGCCGCTCGTTTTGGTCACACCGACGCCTCCTCCCGCCAAAGATACCAATAAGGCACAGCCGACGGCGGTGGTGCTTCGTGAGGCACCCGAGCAGGAGATTGCAGATGATGATAGGCCGGCCGCCGGCATCGGCCGTGTCTCTACATTAGCCGAGATCCACGCCATCACCAAGGTAACTAATTAGTTAGTGCACGTCATCTCCTTTATGCCTTTGATGCATGACTGTTGCCATCTCATGACGCCCAACAACATGTTTTTGCCTCAGGACACTTCTTGCGTACTCCTGCTTAAAGATGTCGGTGGTGAGTTGAAGGATGTTGCCAAGGGCACTCTTATACAACCGACGAGCCGCACGATGCACAACAATCCAATGGATGATGACGTGAGGAGGGTCAGGTTGGCTCGGGTGTTGCCAGGGTGCGACGACATGGACCCCCCTTTCAACCTCAGGGAGCCGACGAACACAAGACCCTTGGGGAATGCTACAACTGGCCCTTGACTTTGCCGAAGACCCAGATTCGTCTTGCGGGGGGAGCACCGGCGCCACCTCTCGACCGATCATCGTCGGGCCACCACCTCGGAAGCCAGTAGCCGCCGTTGTCGCCACCACCAGCCGTCACCATCAACTTTTGGCAGCGTGTGCACCACCACATGGCAAAGACGTTGTGCCGCAACCGCCGTCGCCCCCGCTACCACCACCACATGATGGCACCCATGAAGATGATGATGAATTGGTCAACATTGACGGCTTCATCAACACCGGCGCCGCCAAAGGATTGTATATGCCTTCTATGGATGAAGAACCCTTCGCAGCTCGCAACGACCATCAAGCTGGTCAGCCGAATACATGCACGCAGCGCCTGGTCTTCCTTGGTCTTTCTCAAGAGATGCCTCCGGCCGCCGATCCACCACAAGAGAAACCGGGATTGGTTTTCAGCCCCAACACACTCCAAAAGGCGACTGATGAGCAGATGGCAATGGCTGACACTGTTGTGAAGAAGAAGCACTATAGGAAGAGAGGTAATAATAATAAGAAGGGTGCGAGCCAGCCTCTTCCGAAGAGGATCCGGGGTCAGGACGCCGTCGTCATACCATCCACACAATTTGTCTTGCCCCGAGTGCATGTAGCTGGTGATCCGATATTGACTCTGGATATGATCCACATTGCGGTTGGAGCCATGTTAACTTTGCACGAGGGTGTCAAGACACTAGAGGCCCTCCTTCTTAAAGACGAAGATCCAAATTAGCCGGTTTTCACGGCCAAGGTGCCATTGGACGTGGGCTTCGTCGATGAACCCCCCACGGATATATTCTTCATAGCGTTCGAGGACATATTCATGCTGTTTCTCACGAAACGGCTGGACTATAACTTGGTCCACCTATACGCACTCAATCTGGCGCTCACGATCAAGAGAGAAAGTACCCCGGAAATCGCGATAGTGGATCCCTACTACATGCGGGACAACTAGTTGGTCGAAGGATCAGAGGCACGGACCAAGGCGATGGCATACCTCGAGAAGTTCATGGTGGACAACAAGAGGAAGGGCACACTTCTTTTGCCTTTCTTTCCCGAGTAAGTACACACACTCGCTCATCACCACCGTAACTTATGCATTTCTTATAGATTTCTTCCTTTGCTCCTTTTCCAACATTCTGTTCCAATTGTGTTGCTTAGAGACAAATACTGCACACTCATCGTCCTTGCCCCGAGGTATTCGCTAGCCACGTATTTCGACTCGGGGAGTTTGACAAAGAAGAAAGACTACACCAGAATAAGGGGTGTTCTCAATGAGGCTCTCGAGGGCTACACCAAGAAGGGATGCACCTTCGTAGATAAGGGGGAATGTATCAAGGATGGCAAACACATGTTCAAGCACGTGCTCGACTTCCCCTGCGTCAAGCAGTCGACTACTGGTGCCAAGGAGGCCTTCTACGTCCTCCATCACCTTAAAGGCTATGTTCGGGATTGCTATAACCTAATGTTGCCATCTAGTCTCCGAGGATGGGCTGAAACTTTGGCGAAAATTGACGATGCTGATCTTAGAGAAGACTTCCATCGCATTCAGATGAAGTTGTCGCAAATCATCATTGAAGATGTCAACACAAGGGGCGGTGCCCTACAACAAGCCAGAGGGTTGAGTAAGAGGGAGATCGAAGAACGCCTCCGTAAGCAGGGTGACACAAGGACGTGGATGACAAAAGAGGGCTATCTACCGTTCCCGAAGCCGAGCAAGAAGAGGAAGTCTTCATCATGATCGATGTGTGCCTCTAGCATGATCCAGTGTGTGTATATTCTTGATGGACGCCTGCTGTATTAGTGTGTGTGTGTCATAAACTTTACTATATCCTGGTCGAAATGGTCATTGTTGTTAGACTTAAACTACCTTGTGGTCGTGTTGTCGTTGAACTTATTGCTTCTATGATGATCTAACTTTTAGGTTTATGGATCCTTTGTTTTATATTCTATGAACATATATATATATATGGATGTGAACCCTTTATTCATTCTTTTTGTTGTATTTTTACTAATATGCCTTGTCGTCTATAGAGATGGCGACGAGGTGGTATGTGGTGTACATGGGTAGGGTTCCAGGAGTCTACGAGGAGTGGGAGGATTGCCACAAACAAGTGAATAAGTTCAGCGGCAACATCTACAAAGTATACGCGACTAGAGAGGAGGCGATAGCCAAGTGGAGGAACCACTTGTGGAAGAAGAACCGGATGAAGATATTGGTCAGGCTAATGCTCTTTCTCACCATTATCACAGTTGTATTCTATTTGATCCTAGTGTAGGCGGCGGTGGCCACTTCATATTTGTAATGTGAGATGATATGAACTTTGTATCCGGCGCTTGTGTAAAATTTTTGCACTTGACACTATATATGTATCTCGATCGGGCTCTAAGTGTTTGTATTATATATATGTCGGTTTTCATGCATCTACTACTTGTGCAATGTATTTTATACTCATCTGGATAAATACTGTATAAATCCTGTATAAATACCTGATTATACACCAGGAAAGTATTTTACTTTGAATATGTGTTACGCAATCAGTGGCGCATATAATTATATAGTCAGTGGCGCATGGCATTTCTGTGGCGCATACACGTAAATGCGCCACAGAAGTTCTTCCTGTGGCGCATATGAAGAAATGCGCCACAGAAGTCTGGAACTTCTGTGGCGCATATCCATATGCGCCACAGGAAGAAGATATCAGTGGCGACTAGGATATGCGCCACAGAAGATGTATTTTCATGCGCCACAGAAGAACTATTTCCTAGTAGTGAATGGATCTTTTGGACACGCCTTATTCAGGTTCGTGTAATCAATGCACATACGCCTAACCACTGCCACATTCGGATCATCTTTGTTCTTCTCCACAAGCACCAGATTAGATAACCAATCCGGATAAAGCACTTCCATGATGAACCCGGCTGCGAGGAGCCGAGCTATCTCATCCCCAATGACTTTTCTCCTGTCTTCGGTGAAGCGGCGGAGAGGTTGCTTCACCGGCTTTGCTCCGGGTCTCACATTCAAAGAGTGCTTGGCCAACTCCCTCGGAACACCTTGCAAGTCCTGTGTGGACCAAGCAAAGATATCCCAATTCTCACGGAGGAAGTTGATGAGCTCGCTTTCCTATTTGTCAGTTAACCCGGCACCAATTGTTACGGTGCGCTCTGGGAACAGATCATCAATAGGCACTTTCTTTGTATCCTTTGTTGCTTGAAACGAGACACTTCCATGCGGGTTACTCAGCGCCGGCATATACTGCTGCACGGACTGAGCCAATGCTGCCACTTCCTGGATCTTTCTCTTTTCTTGTGCGATCACGAGTGACTCGGCTAGGTTAGACCCGGGTGACGCGCACTCAATGGAACGTCGGAAATCCCCAGCTATGGTAATTACTCCATTTGGCCCGAGCAACTTCATCTTCAGGTAACTTATGTCAGTACTTGCCATGAATTTGTTCAGGGCTGGTCTGCCGAGTAACGCGTGATATGCGCTTTCTAAGTTCACAACCTCAAACTCCAAATTTTCAGTTCGACAGTTATCCCTTGTGCCGAACAACACATCAACCTGGACTTTGCGAATTGGTTCACATGAAATACCTGGCACAATGCCATGGAAAGTTGTCCTAGTGGTTTGGAGCATGTTCTTCGAGATACCCAACTTGCACATTGTGTCCACATACATGATATTGATGCTGCTGCCATTGTCAATCAGCACCTTAGAGAACCTCACATTGATATTTGGCCTGATGAACGTTGGGTCCAGCAATAATGCATATGAACCAGGGCTCGACATCAGCTTTGGATGATCCTTGATACTCCAGGTAATTTCATGATCCGACCAAGGCATATACCTCGTCACAGCCAGCATAACTGCATTTACCTCCATATGTCGGCGTTGCAAGCCCTTCCTATTCGTTTCTTCCGTGGTAAACACACAGTAACTCTGGTGATGCTCTCTGTACTCATTTCTCCCATCATTGCCGGGGTACCTTTGATCTGGCTGATGCTGGTTTTCCACCTGATGCACTGCATCCCTTCTCTCATGATTCTCATACCTCGGCGGAGGTGGTGGTAACATTAACTATTGCGTATTTGCTCTAGAGAGCAACTGCTACCGAGGTAACTCCTACCGAGGTTGATCGTTCCGGGGTGCTTGAGCATTCCCCGAGCCACTTTGCTCTATCTTCCTCATCCACTCACATTGCCGGGTTGTATGACCCGCCGGGTTACTCAGATTTGGCGTGTGAAACTTGCACGGCTGATCCAGCATTGCCTCATACGTATACCTCAGTCGGTCTTTCTTTTCTTGCCACTGTTTGTTCTACTCAGGTGTCCAAGTTTTCTTGCCATCATT
Organism: Avena sativa; assembly: GCA_916181665.1. Taxonomy (NCBI): domain Eukaryota; kingdom Viridiplantae; phylum Streptophyta; class Magnoliopsida; order Poales; family Poaceae; genus Avena; species Avena sativa. The sequence goes on from OV702289.1 coordinate 601,115,977, forward strand.
TCTTGGAGTCCACTGTTGCCCTCCAATTTTCTGACGCTGATTACTCCCTGCTCCGGGTTGATCTTGATTCACAGCAGCAACTTGTTGCAAGCTGTACCTGTAATCCGGTCTATCATCTCTTCTCTTACTCCGGTAATCATTTCGTCGGGATGATCCGGCCCCATCTCGCTAGTAGTACTCCTCATTTGACTCATTTGACATAAGCTGGGGTTGAGTCGGATCGCCCAAGGCATACGAGTCAGCAATCCGGATTGTTTCTGCCAGTGTAGTTGGCATATCCCTTTGTAACCTTTGCCACAACATGCTTGCATATCTACACCCTTGTGCAAACCAGGCTATAGCCTGTGACTCAATCACACCTTCACATGAATTTCTCACGTTGCACCAGCGAGTTAAGAACTCCCTGTCTGTTTCATTTGGTCTTTGCTTGCACATGGCTAGTGTCTGCGACCTATTCGGCCTCTGATACGTGCTTGAGAAGTTACTGACAAACATTTCCTCAAAATCGATCCAACAGTTGATACTACCGGGTGGTAAATTGTTTAACCATACCCTCGCTGGCCCTTCTAGCATCTGAGGTACATATCTCACTTCCCATCTCAAACTGCCTGTCGCAATTTTCACTACCGTTGCGTACTTGATCAACCAATCCTCCGGCTTGGTGCTGCCGTCGTATGTCTTCGTGCCTCTCGGCAACTGGAAGTTAGGTACTGGAGGCTCTTTCATGATCCGGGGCCCAAAGCACGCTGGACCCGAAGGACCTTGTCCCTCAATCTACTCTGACCTATAGAGCCGATCCAGTTTTAACCTGGCGTCATCAGGCATCAAGTTCCTGCTTCCCAGCCTTGACCCTATCACATGATAGTCCGGCCTAGGGTATCCCGCATTCCCCATTTCCGAATCACCGTCATTGTATCTGTCTTGCTCTTGCGGAGCGCATCTCTGTTGCATACCTTGGCCGACACTTCGCTCTTGCCGTGGTATATTCTGCTGCTACGGTTCCCCTGCACCCGCCGAGTGACGCTGTCCAGCATTGCCATTTACAGTGTTTCCCTGACCGGCATTGCCTTGGTCGCGGTTACCTCGGCCAGCTTCACCTCGGCTGATGCTTCGTGGATCCTCATTTCCCTGCACTGCTTTTCCTTTCCCTGCCCTTGCCGGGTCATATGGGACTATCTGTTTGTTTCTCCTTGCCGAGGTTACCACCTCCTATCTTCTAGGGCCACCATGAGGTGACGATGCAGCCCCAGCGGATTTCTCCGGGTTACCTGCTATCGAATAAATGACCTTGGAAGCCCCAGCTCTTGCCGAGTTAGCCCTGAGAAACTCTTCATTCTGTCTGTTAGCGATCCGAACTAACTCGTTGACCCTCTCTTGCTGCCTTTGCCAGGCTTCACCCGTCAAACCTTCTAACTCGAATGCTGCTCTGAGGTTCTTTGCCGGGGTGCAGTACTTTGGCAACCCCATGGACAAAGGGTTCTCGGATTCCTCAACTTTAGTATCACCCTCTTTGTTCATCTCACTGATGAGGTTTCTCCCTTTTACTTTTACAACATCTACCTTATTTGCTCTTGCGTACTCATGCAGCGTCGTGTTTAACGACTGTTGAGCCACGGCTATCTTTTTCGCACCCTCTAGTATTTTCTGCCTAGTCTCCTCTAACTCGGCCTGTGCCTGAGCCGGATCTACCACAGGTGCTACGGGGATTTCCAAGCTATCTATCGCCTGCTGTAGCAAGTTTTCTGGACTCTCTAGCGGAGGACCTCTACTTTTCCTGGGCGCCTTGGGTGTTACCTCCGGATCTAGTGCCGGGTTTTTGCTCGCGCTAGCGTCAGGCGTTGTCATCATCACCTCAGCACGGTCCAGAGGGCGAGTGATACGCGCACCATGAGCCACGCTAAGGGGTGGCTCGCCTACCTTGACGACGTGCCGCGGGTGAACGCAAGATACATCGACGCCGATGTAGATCCTATGGGCGCCAAGCTTGACGAAGACGCCATTGCACGGTGGAGGTCGCTTGCTGAAGCAGCCAGCATTGTCGCTGACATAGTCCAGTGCTCCAAAGCGCTGAACAAGCCTAGAGACGATGCGCTCGCTGTTGCCGATGATGCTTCCCATCCGGATCTTCACTCCTGCTAGCACCGCTAGCCCCACGGTGGGCGCCAATTGTCGTGGTGGTGTCACGGCAGATGCCATGGATAGGCTAAAGGTGCGGCCAATATGCGCTAGAGGAATCCAGGGAGGGATAGTGTGGTGATTCCACACACAGATGCTTCGTATTCACCAAGCTTGATGAATTTACAAATGCTCCTTGAGCTGTATTGAGGAGAGGAGGAAGAAGGGACTCTCTTACTCTCACCACTACCAACTACTCACGCGTAGGGCAAAATAACTTTCGATCCCCCTCTACTGAGGTCCTGGCGCTCCTTATAAAGGAGAGGCTAGGCTACTATCTAGGGAATACATGGAGGCATATTTCTGGGAATATGCCTCTACCGAAATAGTAAGCCGACTGTGTCACCTTTTGCCATCGTAAGCCATGCAGAGGCTACGTGAGCCTCTTTGGCGCCAACGTCATTGGACATAGGCTGCGTCACCTGTGTCAACCACACCTCGGTGGTCCTTACCTCTGTCCGCTTGGCTCACGCTCTAGCGTACAGTGACCGCCTTTTGACCAGCGAGATATCTTCCTTCTCTTGCAAGCCTGATATAACCCGGATCATGCCTGGTTAATCCGGCCTCGTGGGTACCTGCATACAAGATACAACAAGCCTGTCGGCATATGACATATGTCGGCCGGGACACAGTTAGGTGGATATCCTCCGGTCCAGGTTACTCCGTAAGTCGGCCTGCCTTGAGGTGACTCGGCAAGCATACGCTTTAACCTTGCCGTACCTCGGCTAACTCGGCCTTTATACCCCGGCGCGACCCTACCCGGGGGTATCCCCCCAACAATCTATTCAAGACAATGCTGAAGCATGGGAGAATGACAAAGGAAGAAAGTCAGGTATAAATTATGATTATGAATGCATTGAATCTTTTATGGGAACTGATGATTTTCAAAATATTAAAAAATCTTATGGTCTAGACTCTCAAGCTATTGCAACTTATTTTAAGGCTTTTGCTTCCTATATTGAAGTTCCTAAAAAGAAGTGGAATAAGTATCATGAACCATATAAAGATGTTGCTAAGTGTGTTCCTACAAGAAATACTGAAGTTTATACTTCTAATCATGTTTTGCCTGAACCTTACATTGACAAAATCCCTTTCCCAGTTAAGATAAAGGAACATTCTATGATAGCTAGTATGGTTAATGAAAGTACAAGTAAAGCTGTTGGAGCTGACAAACAAATTGATGATGAACCTATAATAGCAAATGTGAAAGACTTTGCCACTAAATATGTAGAAGATGGACACACTATCCTCTGTAAGGATATCCCTAATATTGTTTCACAAAGTAGTGTTATGAGAGCTAGTGTTCCTGTGTTTTCTGTTAGGATAAGTGATCATTGCTACCATGGTTCTTGTGATAGTTATATCATTAAATTTATGCATGATACTGAAAGTTATTATGAAAGAGGGAAGACTGTTCTTATGCATCTCAATAATATCAAGTTTTCTCGTTTTATGCTGAAAGTTTTTATGTTGCACTTATTTTGCCTTGCTATGCTAGTAGCCTCTGATTTCAACAACTTGTTTGTTTACAAAATTCCCTTGCATAGGAAGTGGGTTAGACTTAAACATGTATATTTTTGCTTCTTAATGCTCTCTTTCACTTCAATTCATATTTTTATGTGAGCTTCATTAAAATTATCATGCCCATCTTAATGGCTATAAAGAAAGAGTTTTTTGGGAGACAACCCAATTTATTTGTGCTTTCAGTTTGTTTTTGTTTCTTTGAGTCTTGGAAGTTATTGTTTTGGCAATAACCTCTCCTTATCCTTTTTGTTTGGTTTTTGTGTCAAGATCAACCTCTAATGAGAGAGAAGTAAGATTTGGGGAAGTTGATGTCCCGAAACAGATTTTTGTGCTTCACCGTAAAATTTCATGAGAGATCTCTATATGTCGGATTGAGCTGTAATTGTTTATGCTTCTGCCCCAGGTTATTATTTAACTTTCGTTAGTTTTGCACTTTTTGATTTGAGCAACAGAAGATTTTCAAAAAAATTGATCTTTACCTGTTGGCCTGTTTTGACATATTTTGCCACTCTTGCATTTGCTTTTTAAATCGATTTCCTTTTTTGGATTTTTTTGGGTTTTCGTAAGGAGTTGCTACACTAGCTTATGTTTTGATGGATTTCAGTTGAATTTGGACTTAAGAAGGTTTATTACCTCAGTTGCACTAATGTTGCTAATGAGAATTGTGTGAAAGAAATTTTCAGGTTAGTTGAGAAAATGGTGTAATAAGGTAGTGAAAGGCTTCATGACTCGAGCAATATGTGTATGAAGATGAAGATATTGATTTTATTCAAGTGGTGACTCCGGAAGAATCTACTAAATGCCAAATTTAGAGACCTAAAGAGTCTGTTTTCGAATAGGTAACAGTTCTGGTAAGAAAAGTTCCGTGAAAATTCAGCCGAGTTATATTTTTGCAGTTTTTATCCAACAAGGAAAGATACGAAGCGAAAGAGAGACATAAACAGAGCCAAGGTGGCTCACACCACACCCTGGCGCGGGCGCCCTAGCCGCGCCAGCAGGTGGTGTGGCCACCTCGGACTCCGTCTCCGACCCGTTTTCTCCCAGTACATTCCTTTGGTTGTAAAACTTCGTAATATATAATCCCCCGGATCCTCCGAGGTTCGTATATCATGTTCTAGTTGTGTTTTCGTTTCGACCTGTTTCTGCCAGAAACTAGTCTTGAAAGTTAGAAGCACGATGGTGTCTGCCAAGGATAAAGGAAATGAGCCTATGGAGGAATGTTCCCAAGACCCCAGGCAGGAGGAGGAGATCAAGAGTGAAGATGAAGAGGAGGAAAAGCAAAGGCAACACCCGCACACCGGCACTACCATTGAAAGCATTGGAGTGTTGGCAAGATCTGTTAGGGTCAGAAGGACTGCATGGATGTCAACTGGAGGGAAATCTCCACGTCATTGTTTGGCTCCACGTTCACTTCCTCCACGCACCAAGAATCCTTTCCATAACCTTATCCATGAGCATCAATACCAGAATATGCCCAAGGGGAAACTACCCTCCAATTGGGATTTGCCTCGTTCTAACCATGCAGGAAAAAAAGACTTCAAGGAGGAAGAGTGGTGAAAGAATCGCAAGAGCTGGAATTCTCAACCCGACATGACCATGAGCCGCATTGAGCAAAACTCAAAGTTGATTCGTAATCTCACCTTCGAGATTGAGGACTTGGGGAAACTAATCAAAGAGCTCATCGAGAGAATACCACCACCACCGAAGGAGTAATTCATCATCAGGTTTTGGCATCCCCTTGGTTTGTTCCAAGCTTGGGGGAGTGCCGCGGTATCACATCACTATTTTCTATCTTTTTACCTTTTTTAGTAGAGTCATATCATGAATAGAGAAGTTATCATGTAGGATGGTTTGCATTATGGAAGTGTCCCCCCTCTCATTAGTTATCTATGTATCCCTTGGTGTGAGTTGCCGTTATGGAATATGAATGAGAAGTTCTATCATTTACTCTTTTGCATATCTTATTTTAGTTTTCAATTCATGGTTATATGATTGATCTTGTCGTTAGTATTGGTATCACTTTGGGATCATTGAGTTAATTTAGGTAGTTTTGGCAAACCTAGCTCGGTCAGTAGCAACACTATTTTGAGAATTGAATGAAAAAGATAAAAGTACTCTTAAAAGAAATATAATTTCATTATCTTTCTTTCTTGATTTGCTCATAAGTTTAGTATTCTCTAGCTAAGATCTTTTGTGCTTCCAAGGAAGATTGCATGTTTGTTTTTATCACTTGTATGTTTGTCTGTTTCCTTCAACTCTGATGCTTGCTACCCAGCCTTGCTAGCCAAAAACATGTACTAAGAGGGAATGCTTCTCGTGCATCCATTCCTTAAACCAAAACCTATGCCATTTGTGTCCACCATACCTACCTATTAGCACTATTGCTATTCCAAGTAAATTCTTGTTTTTATCTACCTTCCGAATTAAACTTGTTATGAGAAAATTAGTGATTAAAGCTCTCACGAACTTGATGGCACACTTTTACTTTCTTTCAATTAATAAACTTGAACCATTGTGTCCATCTTTGTTGCGTATATGCTTGCGCTTTATAAGTTGAAGTTAGCAAAACCATGTATCATGGGGAACGCTTTCAAAATTGCACTGGTACTTTGTACCTCGTTGATTTCATGATACTTTTGCTTATGGATCCCGACAGTGTGAAATAAAAGCGGAACTTGTAGGATCATGGAGTTTATATGTGTGTTAGAGAAACACCTAGGCCTCTAGCCTAAGCCATGCCTAATCATGGTGGAAACTTGCAGCATAACCATAATGAGCACTGTATGAAGCATCCTCAATAAAAACCTATGCAAATAGCAAATAAAAGGATCGCCGAGATGCTCATTGTCTGCTTGCCTTTGTCATTGTGATTATGGGATAGCTCCTGTATCATGTGCAAGGGTACCCTCGTTGGAGGTTCTCTATGATACATATGTATTTACAATGACAAGAGCTTACTTGTGACTGAAGTTAAGTAGCATGAGGTTCGGTACTCGTAAGTAAGGGGCATGAGATTTCAACTTATAAATTGTCAAGCATATCCTCTTAGTTGTGTCACTTTAACCTTAATCACCTAAAGATTCCTATGATAGGGGCAATGAGAGCTGAAAGCTAGTAAGTACAATAATTTTTGGAAGCTGGTAAACTTTCTTTTACTTTTTAGTTGAGTCAGTAAACTTATTCTCTTCTACCTCAGCAAGTATTTTGAGTTGTTGTGTTTCATTCATTCATATGATGATTTATTCAATCATGTCACTTATGTTCCTTGTTTTGCACATTGCTCTTATCTTGGTGTCTACTACTTTGAAAGCTATCATTGAAAATCAGTTATTTGTGAACTCCAGCAAATTGTCAACTATTATTCGACCAAGAGCTAAGTTTGCCATTACCAATTATGATTTACTGTATGTATCTTTATTGTGTTGCCTTTACTTATTGCAAGTTAAGTTATATAATAGTGAGTTGTCTTCTATTATGATTTATTAATTGATGAATGTGATGCTTCTTGTCCGTATTCTTTTATCGACTCTTCACTCCATAAACTTGAGGTCATGTTTATTGAGCTCAGTTTTCGCTTGGGGACAAGCGAAGTCTAAGCTTGGGGGGAGTTGATATGTCCATTTCGCATCACTATTCTATATCATAGTTTACTATTATTCATTGATATATTTTATATTAAGAGAGGATACTTATGTTATTTCATCTATTTTTGCATAGTTGATGAATTTTGGAGCATGGACCGTTGCAGTCAGGATTCTGATGGAAAAGGTGCTGTTTGGAGGCAAAATTCACGAAGATCAGAAAATCGGGGAAAATACATGGAAAATCCTATTTTTCTAGAAGACGAAGGAAGCGAGAAGGGGAAGTGGAGATGGGCCACAGGGGGGCCCACACCACCCCCTGGCGTGGGCCACCCCAGGCCACGCCACCAGGTGGTGTGGCCGCCTTGGTCCACTCTAGCATCTCCCCTCTGGCGTATATTATCCTCCCGAAACCCTAAGACTCGGAGTGGGACCACAAAAAGATTCTGCCGCCTCTGCGGGGCGGAAAACACCGAGAGAGAAAGATCTCTCCGGCAGACAGAATTCTGCCGGGGAATTCCTTCCTGGAGAGGGAGATCGTTGCCATCAAGACCACCATCAAGCTGGACTTCATCGGGATCATCATCATCATCACCACCATCATCTCCATCAGCACCATCATCACCACCTCATACCGCTGTAACAATTGGGTTGAATCTTGCATAGTTCTTAGGGGAAACTTTCCCGGTGTTGATTACTCCTTGTAGTTGATGCTACTGAGTGAACCATTGAATTATTGTTTATGTTCAGATTGTTACATATCATTATATCATCTTTGATCATGATCCATATGATGTCTTGTGATTAGTTTGTTTTGTTCTTGAGGACATCGGAGAAGTCATGTTGTTAGTAGTGGAATTGTGTTGAGAAAGATTCAATAGTTTGATATTTAAGTTGTGGTGTACTTCTTCTAGTGGTGTCATGTGAACGTCGACTATATGACACTTCACCTATATGGGCCAGGGGAATGCATTGTGTATTTGGCTACTAATCGTAGGGGTTGCCGGAGTGACAGAAACCTGAACCCCCGTTAGGAAACCATTGCACAAGGGATGTCAGGGTCTTAGAGTTTAAAGTTGTGGTTAGGTTTCTACCTTAATTACTTTCTTGTACTTGCGGATGCTTGCAAGGGGTATAATCACAAGTATGTATTACTCCTAGGAAGGTCAGTATATTAGCACAGGTTCACCCACACAACACTTAGAAAACTAAAGAAGATTAATCAACTATATGAAGCGAAAGCACTTGACGATATTGCCATGTGTCCTTGAGAACTTTTGGTCATCTTAAGTAATATAACCGACTTGTCCTTTGCTAAAGAAAGGATTGGGACACTTGCTTCATTCATTCCTGTTGTCTTTTATTTACTTGTTCTTTGTTTACCTACATTATCAAAAAACCCTAAAAATCCGTTTGCTAAGTATTTACAGAGAATTCCTGCTCCTCACCACTCGCCTGCACCTTCTGCTCCTCTTTGGGTTCGATACTCTTACTTATCAAAAATACTGCAATACACCCCCTATACTTGTGGGTCATCACCCAACACTCTAACTCTTGGTGTGCACCTTGGGAGGTGGAGGAGGGGGAGCACCGCCATGACCAGATGGCCGCTTGGCATGCCCTTTATGACCACCCCTAGAGGACTAGAGGTTCTATTACATGTAGTTGCTAGGTTGGGGCATAACCTCTTACTCATAATCAGACTCAGTCTCTTCTTCATGACGAGCCTTAAACCTCTTCCTAGGATCGGAACCACCTACACCTGTGAAAGAACGAGGAAGAAAAGCAAGTAGGATAAGGGCACAAGATCCCGAAGAAAGGAGAACAAAGAAGTCACATTTTGATAGGGATTTTGGGTCTTCTAGCCCCGGTAGTACCGGAGCTAGAATCGGTAGTACCACAAACACCTAGTAGTACCAGAAAATGTTTCCGGTAGTACCGGAGTCAACGGAACTAGCGCAAATCTAGTCGGTCATGGTCACAAACGAACCACAAATCAACGCAAAAAGATGATTCGTTGGTGCGGGAAGATGTAGGGGACAAGGAAACCATGAGGGGTGCACAAAATATGAAGATCTACTAAGAAATCCAGAAAATTTGGAAAATACTTAAGAGAGAGATGAGCGGCAGTACCGTATCTCATGGCGGGGAGGAGGATCCCGGAGGAGGGCCTAGAGGCTAGAACCGGTCAGTTGGTCGGAGGAGAGGAGCAATGGCGAGGCCCCTGCGACAAGAAGGCGCTAGCGGCGGGCGGGAGCTAGGTGGGAGGCGGGGTGCGGTGACCCAGCATACCACTGCATGTTGTAGTATGCAAGTTGTAACATCCCAGGATTAGCACCTCAGAATAGACAGGATACATGTGTGTGCATTGCATTCATGCATAATAAAATCCGAGGAATTTCCGGGCAAAACTAAAGAAGCTGTAGAGGGATCGGGATCTCTCTTGTTCTGATGAAAACATCAGGGCAAGTGTTACGGATTTCGACATGACCTCTACCATATTTTTGTGTCTTGGGAAAACAATTCAATTCATTTTTGAAATTGAGAATTGAAATACAAATTTGAATATTTGGGAATATTCCCATGTTAAGTAAATAATATGTATAAACAATAAAGTAAACAATTGAAATACAAAAACATTTCATCATACAACAGATGGACCTTTAAAATAATAATGGAAAAAGAATTGCACTGAGGCAATAAAATGTATTCCTTTTCATAATAAATGTATATTACAATATTCCTTATATTAAGGACATTACAATAATATAATACAAAAGAAATCTTATATATAAGATGAATATAAATATTTTATTGTCCTTTATATAATAAACAAAAGGATACTTCTTATTCTTTTCTCTATTCAGTAACAACAAATGAAATAAAATGTAACAAATAAAATATTACATTACAGAAACAATTAAAGAAATAAAATTTAACTTTATTAAATAAGAATAATATAGAAATATGAATTCAAGAAACTACAATTAGCAAAGTACAAAAGAGAGAAAAATTAACTCTGTTAATAATACACAATATTACATTGTCTGTACAATTTCCAAACAAAAGAGGAATTACAAAAGAATAAAGAAATCGGGTGCTTCTTTGTATGATAGATTGCAGAATGGTTCTTCAAACCATCTGTTTTCCCCTTTGATTGTTGTGGTGTGTGTTGTATTGGGTGCTGGTTTGCATGAATGAAAATGAAGTTAGTTGAAAAACCTAAGTCTAACTCAATGTTTTAGCTTTGAAAACCCAAAACCATGAACCTTAGAATCTCCCTCTTACCCCTATATCTATCTCAATCTTCAGATGACTCATGGAAACCAAGGAGGGAGCAGCTCATCGTAGGACCCAATGCTATAGATCTTGCAGAATCTCATCACAGACCGTGAAGCAAGCAGGGAAGAGCGTCAATACAACTTAGCAACATTGCAGCAGATCACCCAAATGGCTCTCAACAACCAAGGACATGGAAATCAGGATCACCATGGATCCAAACTCAAAAAATTTCAGAACACAAATCCCCCAATCTTCAACCAATCTGAGAACCCATTGGATGCTGATGACTGGTTACAGACCATGGAAAACAACCTTGAAGTTGCAGGAGTTGATGAAAATGAGAAAGTTCTCTTCGCCACCCACTATCTGGCGGGAGATGCAAGAGCTTGGTGGAATAGTATCCGCAATATGAACCATGGTCAAGTGATGACATGGGAAGCATTCAAAGTCAAGTTCAGCCGCACCCACGTGCCGCAGGGTCGAGTCAACCGGATGAGAGATGAGTTCCGCGAATTGAAGCAAGGAAGAATGACTGTGGTGGAGTACCGTGACAAATTCCTGTCACTTGCCAGATACGCACCGGATGAGATCAACACGGAGTCCAAGAAGAAGGAGATATTCTTGAACGGACTGCATGATGAGATGCAGACTGTCCTCGTCAACATCCGTTTTCAGGATCTCGAAGAACTAGTCGACTTTGCCATTCAGATGGAAGGGAAGATTAACCAGGCAAACGACAATCGCAAGCGTCGTATGATGCAGCAGTCTGGATCTAGTAGTCACTAGAAGTACCGTCCCAACCCTTCACCAGGATATGCACCAAGGAACAACCAACCCCCAAATTCTCGCCCAAGCTACCCCAACCGTAGAGGAGGTAATGTGAAGTCCGGAGGAAACAATCACAACTCCGGTAATGCCAACAATCTCAACCGTGCCCCTCCCAAGAACAACAACAACAACACTGCACCCAGAACTGGCAGCAATGCTGTACCTGTCGCTGTCAAGGACAAGTCCCAGATCACTTGTTTCGAGTGTGGACTGAAGGGTCACTACTCCAATGAGTGTCCCAAGAAGACTGCCGCCAATGCCCCTGTGAATGCCCCAGCTCAGCAGCAGCGTCGTGTTCAACCAGGAAGGAGATTTGCCCCAGGGAACCCGCACAACCGTGACGGTCGTCTCTTTCACATGAACGCAGAAGAAGCCCAGGAAGCGCCAGATGTAGTGCTGGGTATGTTTTCTGTCAACTCATTTTTAGCAAGAGTATTGTTTGATTCTGGAGCATCGCATTCATTTGTCACCGAAGAATTTGTATGCACTAGTAAGATTCACCCAACAACCTGAAGCATGTCATGATAGTTCAAATCCCCGGTTCAACTACAAAAGCTAGAAAATTTGCAAAGCTGTACCTATCAGAATACATGGGATAGATTTTTATGCCAACCTAATTGTACTTGGAACCAAAGGATTGGAAGTAGTACTAGGTATGGACTGGATTTCAAGGCATAAAGGACTGATAGACTGTGCTAAGAAAGCCATCACCATGACCAGTAGTTTTGGATTAATAGTAGAGCATATCTCTGAAACCTTAACCCGTCAATTCAAGTGCAACAAGAGTGTAGCCTTGCCCACCATTGACCAAGTCAGAGTAGTCTGTGAATACCCCGACGTATTCCCAGATGAATTGCCAGGTATGCCCCCGGATAGGGATATTGAGTTCATTATCGAACTAATCCCCGGAATCAGACCTATAGCCCAGAGACCCTATACCATGAACCCCTCAGAGTTAGTGGAACTGAAAAAGCAGTTGGATGCCATGTTAGCCACATGCTTGATTCAGCCAAGCACATCGCCATGGAGATCACCAGTGTTATTCGTCGACAAGAAAGATGGAGGCAGCCATCTGTGTACAGATTACAGAAAGTTGAATGACGTCACCATCAAGAACATGTACCCTTTGCCAAAGATAGAGGATCCATTTGATTAGTTGACTATAGCCTAGGTATTCTCAAAGATTGATCTTAGGACTGGTTATCACCAACTTAAGATTCGTGCAACGGATATTCCGAAGACCGCCTTTACTACTCGCTATGGATTATACGAGTATACGGTTAGGTCTTTTGGATTAACCAATGCCCCTGCTTATTTCATGAATCTCATGAATAAGATCTTTATGAATTTCCTAGATAAGTTTGTAGTTGTGTTTATCGACGACATCCTTATCTACTCCAAGTCAGAAGAAAAGCATGAGCAACATCTAAGAATCATCCTAGAAACCCTGAGAGAGCATCAGTTATATGCCAAGTTCAGCAAGTGTGTGTTTTAGCTGAAAGAAGTAGGATTCCTAGGACATATTGTGTCTGCCGGAGGAGTCTCTGTTGATCCCACCAAGATCAAAGATGTCGAAGAATGGGAAGCCCCAACCAATCAAACCCAAGTTCGTTCATTTCTCGGATTAGCAGGATACTACCGCAAGTTCGTAGAAGGATTCTCGAGCATAGCCCGACCAATGACCCAATTGTTGAAGAAGGACAAGAAGTTTGAATGGACAGACAAGTGTGAAGCCAGTTTCCAAGAGCTGAAGAAGAGATTGATATCCGCCCCAATTTTGATCATGCCAGACATCAAGAAGCCGTTTGATGTATATTGTGACGCATCTAAGATTGGTCTAGGATGTGTATTGATGCAAGAAGGCAAAGTCATCGTGTATCTGTATCGACAACAGAAGCAGCATGAGCAGAACTATCCGACCCATGATCTTGAGCTAGCAGCTGTGGTTCTAGCATTGAAGACATGGCATCATTATTTGATGAGTAATCGCTGTGAGATTTACTCAGACCATAAGATCTTGCAGTATATCTTCACTCAGAAGGAGCTGAATATGAGGCAAAGAAGATGGATAGAGTTAATCAAGGATTATGACCTTGACATTCACTATCACCTCGGCAAAGCCAATGTGGTAGCGGATGCTCTTAGCAGATTGCCGTGTAGGCTTAACACCATGATCAAGGAGAAGCAACCAAGTTTGTATGAGGAGTTGGAGCAGTTCAGGACTGAATTAGTTAGCAAAGGATTCTTAGCAAGCATTGAACTTCAACCCACTTTGATTAGCCAAATCAAGGAAGCCCAGAAGGGAAATGAAAGTATCGATGGAATCAAACATCGTATTGGTACAGGAAAGGTACCTGGATTCACCGAAGACGAAGAAGGAGTATTGTGGTACAAGGGACGTATCTGTGTTCCAACAGATTCAGAGCTGAAGGAAGTTATCATGAAGGAAGCTCATGATACTCTTTATTCTATCCACCCCGGAGGAACAAAGATGTATCAGGATTTTAAAGAGCAATTTTGGTGGCACAACATGAAGAGAGAGATCGGAAGCTACATCGCCAAGTGTGACATCTGCCAAAGAGTCAAAGCAGAGCATCAGAGACCTGCAGGACTATTGCAACCATTGCAGATTCCGGAATGGAAATGGGATTCCGTCAGAATTGACTTTATCACCGGTTTACCTACTTCCAGTAAGCGAAATGACTCAATCTGGGTCATAGTTGATAGACTGTCCAAGGTAGCCCACTTTATACCTGTCAAGGCCACCTACCAAAGTGCAAAGTTAGCAGAGCTGTATATTGCTAGGATTCTTAGTCTGCATGGAACCCCCAAGATCATCGTATCAGATCGAGGAACCCGGTTTACCTCGAGATTTTGGCAGAAAGTCCAAGAAGGATTAGGAACCAAGTTGAACTTCAGTATCGCATATCACCAGCAAACTGATGGACAGACTGAGAGAGTCAACCAGATCCTAGAGGATATGCTTAGAGCTTGTGTGTTAGAATATGGATCAAAATGGGAAGACTGCCTACCTTTCGCAGAATTCTCATATAACAACAGTTATCAAGCTAGTTTGCAGATGGCACCATTTGAATTCCTTTACGGAAGAAAGTGTCGTACCCCTTTGAATTGGTCGCCAGTAGGAGAGAGTCAGATCTTTGGACCCGACATTCTCCGAGAAGCAGAAGAGGAAGTTCACAAAGTCCATGATCACCTCAAGACCGCCCAATACAGACAAAAGAGCTATGCTGACAAGAGAAGGAGAGACCTGACTTTCAATGTCGGAGATTTCGTATATCTCAAGGTTTCACCATTGAAGGGAACTCAACGCTTTAGTCTGAAGGGAAAGTTAGCCCCAGATATATCGGACCTTTCAAGATTCTGAACCACTGAGAAGAAGTATCGTATCAACTGGAACTGCCTGAAGAGATGTCAGCCATCCACAATGTGTTCCATATCTCGTTACTTCGCAAATGCTTGGAAGTGCCTGAGAAGACGGAAGTTTTCAAGAACATCGATCACAGAGCTGTGGAAATCAACAAGGACCTGACCTATCGAGAAGTGCCCATCCGTATCTTAGAAGAAGCCTACCGAACCACCAGGACCAGGAGTATCAAGTTTCTCAAGATTCAGTGGAGCAACCATACCGAGGAGGAAGCTACTTGGGAGCGCGAAGATTACATTAGGACAGAGTTCCCAGATCTCTTTAGTTCCTAGTTTTCTTTTTAAATCTCGGGACGAGATTTTGTTTAAGGAGGGAAGGTTTGTAACATCCCAAAACTTTAATCCAAGCTTATCAAGATCTAAATCATCAAATATAGGGTTAACAAAAACTTTTCCAAATTTAAAATGAAAGCATTCATATGTGTGTGCATTTAAAATAGGAGTTGTTTTGAATTGCCATGATTGTGTGATCCAATGCTTGTAAAATGTTTCTTAGGTGATTTAAACATCATCTACATCATCCCCAAACTTTTCCTAAAGAAAATCAAATAAAAAAGAATTAAAAAGGAGGAATGGTCATTTTGGCCATTTTAATCCACTACACTACTTTGGCTATTTCTAGTACTCAATTCTTAACAGAAACAATTCTTGATCTTTGTACCCCTTGCTACACATAATGAGGTACCAAGGCCCACCTTTTGATCTGCTAAAAACATTCTGTTAACTATTTTAAATGACAGTTTAAAATTGAATCTAATGCATATGCATGGATCACCCCTATTTCAAAAACCATCTCTTTGAGCTCCACTTTCAAAACCCTTGCAACCAGAGACTACCTAGCACTAGTGGAGATCACTCAAAAATTTTGAAACCAAAATTTAAAACTTTCTTTCATGTGGCCATTTAATCAAACACTTGGCATGCATAATCTCTACTCTAATCCTAGCTCACTGTTTACTATAGGGTTTTGCCCCAAATGATCTTCATTTATCTCCTCTGTCCCCTCTTGATCTAACCAAACCCCTAACACCCCTCTCCCTTGTCCCTAGTCCCCATGCCATGCCATGACGAGCCATGCCTCGCCGACCAACCATTGCTCCGCTGCAGCAGACCATTCCCTCTTCCCTCGCCATGTCTAGGAGGTAGGAAGGAGCTCACCGCCACCCCCTGTCCCTTGCCCGAGCCAAGAGCAGCTGTGGACCACCGAGCACATACCGCGCCCAGTGCCACCGCACCATCCTAGTGCTGCCCCCAGAGCGCGCTCGGTCCCCGCTCGCACAGACTGCCCCTTGCCAGCAGCCCGCGCCCGCCGCTCCGCCTCGACCTAGAGAACACCCTAGACACCCTCGCTGGAGCCCTGGTACGCCCCCAGTAGACCCCCACCGAGCCGCTAGGGTTCGAGCTCGCCGGCGACCTGTTCATCATCGACGACGACCCTTAGCCGTAGATTCCTATTCTAATCCTATGGCCCATAGCGCGCGTACCGTTTCGCGTTTTAAGTGCCGCTGACAAGCAGGACCCCCCTGTCAGCTGAGCCCGCGCCGCGGAGCGCCACTGGGCCGGCCCATTTCTTTTCCCGCGCTAGCCCACCCGTTCAAATATGGATTTTTCTTTTTAGTTTGAATCTAGTTTCTGTCCCCTAGTTTGAAAATCAATTTAGAGAGTTTTAGAAATCCAAATTGCATGAAACTAATTTTGCATAAAAGGTATTAAAATGATCTATCCAAGACCATTGGATTTAATTCAATTAGAGTTACAGATCTCTCCTAATAAAAAGGACAAAACAGAAGCTTTTGCAACTTGCAACATTTTTATAAAATCAACCAAGTTAGATTTTGAGTTGATTCCAACTCTCAAAAATCACATTTCATCATATCTATCCAAATATGTAATAATATTAAGGTTTACATGCATTGACTTTGGACTAGTACCAAAATAATGCTATATAGGCATTTCTAGTCACTTTAAATCATTAAATAATGAACTTAAACCAAAGTAATATTGATCCAACCCTTAAATATCATTCCCACATGTTAGAATATGTGGTGATGACATGTGTCAACATGATCCCATATTTTAAGTGGTGAATATTAAATCTTAGTTAAATTTTCAATGAGTAGAAATTACTTTTCTAAAATAAAAAGAAAGAAACTATTGAATTAAACTTGTGATGCTTGTGATGATAATAGATCATCAATTGTGTGTCTTAGAATGCTATCTAGCCTAGTTAAGTATTGTTTGGTGATTGTCTACTCCGTATGTATTTATAGAAGATAGTACTGACCAAGCTTACGAGGAGGAGGAGTGATATCAAGACGAAGACGAAGAAAACTTCAACCATTGCACCAACCAAGGCAAGCCACCATTAACAGTGCAAGCTACCCTTAGCAAGCTAGCACTACCCAAGATTAACCCTTGCAATTTTAGTACTTAGCAAACTAGAATCAAACTAGATGATTTAGCAAAGATGCCTTAAGCATGCTTTGATCACACCCCCTTTTAACTATTAGTACTTCAAGTCTTATTGACAAGTTTTACCTCCCTTAGTTTACACAAAGTTCTTTACTTGTTTGAAGGTAGCATAAAAAGTATAAAACTTGACCTATTTAGAACCCTTTAGATGTCATTCTATGGCATGGGATTGAACCCATCTTTTCCACCTTAGTGAACACTCTTAATTTAGTAGTTTAGAGTAGATCAAAAAATTGAGTCACTTTAGATGGGAACAATTGGTGAAAATGAATTATGAAAACCTTAGAATGATGAGTAATTCTATTGAGATGTTTTGACATGTGTTAAGAAACACAAAGGACTTATGGTGATGAATATGATGAGGCATGAGCCTTAACCCTTTTATAAATCTGATGGTTGGATTCGGATGCGATACCATTCCAAATTTACCGTACAACCACACTACCTGAATTGGGTAAGGCTTAGCTGGAAATTTATATGCATTAGTATTAGTTCCCTCACGGGAGAGGTTTGAGCTGAGGCTACCTCTCAATGTTGTCCACCTATGTAGTGCCCAAGATGACTGATGGTCATGGTTGGGAGGCCATGCTCATAGGAGAGGTGCTTATACTAGGGTGTGTAAAGGGAAGGTTATGTTTGATTATCTGCATACCAAGTATGATGATTCAGGGTTATCCCTGACAGATGTATCGAATCTTGTGGTGAAAGTGTACCACCTCTGCAGAGTGTCAAACTATTCGAATAGCCGCGTCTGCGGTTATGGACAGTTGGAATGGCCATACTGTTTCGTTGTCAGATGTTTTCTAAATAACTTGAAATGAATGATGAATCTTGACTTGACCACAACAGGGTTGTGTTTATGATAATAGCTTCCCAACTTAAGTGATTCTAGAACTTTACTTTACTTTTCTTTGCTTCAGAACTCAACTTAGGTTTCAAACTTAACTTTATAGTTAAACTTAGATTTAACACTTTAATTTAGAACTATAGTACCTATTAATAGTAGTTTGCGAGTACTTAAAGAGTACTCATGGCTTTTGTCCCTGGCTATTCTCATGGCCAGACTATGAAGGAGACTATCAGGAGGATGGTCATCAGGACGGCTATGATAAAAGGACTATCTGCCTTCGTCAGTATTGCCTGTGCCCTTGAAGATGGACCCCACCGCTACGCTTATCTTTTATTTCCGCTGCTTGTTGTATTAAAGACTGGATCATGAGATCCTTATTTGTGTAAAGACCTTATGTATGGTTTGTGATGGATGATGTACTGTGATATCCAATCCGTTATGTCTCGCAAAAATGGTAATCCTAGGATTGCAAGGTATGGCATAACGGGCATCTGGGATTAAAAATCCGGGTGTTGACAGGAGTGAACCAGTCGTAGCAGCAAAGCTACCATTCCATCTCCACACTCCAAAGCACATCTCTCATTTTATCATCAACACAAGAACACCATCGTTCTTATTAGAACACCAACTGAATCCACCATCAACAACAGGAAGGTCAAGAAATAGCTCAAGGAGGAGTACAAACGATGTAGTAAACCAGATCATTCCACCAAAAATCACCACCACATCACAAGCATCTAGTTGCTTGAAAAGCCACCCAAGAGCAAGATGGGGAGGAGTCTTACAGGAAAGGTGATAGCTCTAGGAGAAGAGGACCAGGAGCACAAGGTGAAGGCTTACCAACAATATGAGGTGGAATCTGATTAATATTCACCACAAGATTCATTATAAGCACATATCCCCAAGTCACTTTTCTACTTCACACCAGTAGGTTAGTTTCTTAAATCAATATAGCATATGTTCTTGTCCTTTGATTTCTGAGCATGGAGTTGTGTGGTAGAGAGGGCTCTAAGACTGGGTAGTAGTGCTACTCCAGAATCATCCTAGAGCTAACAATAGGGAAACAATAGTATATGTTCATGTGCAACAAAAGTAATGCCTCAGTCCATACATGATTGGCTCAATTAAGGAAATCCATCATTGGTTTATAGAAAGGATTCCTGCTTGCACCTAAAACCCAAGATAGTTAGCTATAGCACCAATCTGGCTAGTAAATGTTTCTAAAACATTTGTGTATCCTCAATTGAGGTGTCACAACATTAACACCACCAATAACCAGATGGTAATTGTGTAACCAAACCCAAGTAAAAGCTACCTAGCAACGAATAAAATCTATACCATCACTTTTAATCACTATGTACCATGTGTTCCTACCCAAAGGGCTTCGGACCAGCATCATTAGCATATTATCTAGTTTTTACTAGACAAACATAAACCACAACTGCTAGGCTACAAGGCACATCCCCAGAGGGTAGCACCTCTGTACCTAGCAGATTCAGTGTTTCTTGAGTACAAGCTCACTACATAGAAATAGATCATTGCAAAGCGTATTTGAGGAGGAAACACGATCCCAAGTAAAGAAACCATGGTTTGCAATCCAAACTCACTGTCACCACTAACAGTACACAACATCTGAACAAGAAACATATAGCCACCTGCTAAAACCATACAACCATACTTTAAATCATTTTCCTAGCTATCATTTGCAAGGAATCATTTTATAAAATGCAAACATTGCCTAGAAGGGATAATGATCATTACTGAACCATATGTCCAATTTACCAAATCTTTTGTATACATCAAATGAGTAAAGTTAGTCACAAACACTAGCAAATATTACTGTAATGGAGTATACACTTACAGGTAAAAACACCATAGTAGTGGATACCTAGGGCCAATAAAACCACTAGCCAAAATCACAGCTACAAATTCTTCCAATAGGAATATAAATCCTTTGTTTCCAAGTAAATTGTTATCCTATAGAAAACTATTGTTCAATAAAGAAATATACTTTGAATCTATTCGAACCAATAGTTGGTTTGGATTCAAATCAACATCTTCAACCCATGTACATATCAAATACTTGACAACCTAAGTGATTCTAAACTGAAGTTCAGACAATTTTTGTTGCAAACCAATATAAAACCTGCATTCAGATTATCAAATCAACTCTAACCATAGTAAGATGACCTAGTAGGAATTAAATTCCACGACTCCCTAAACTTTGATCAGTTATCACTAGGTGCTATCATCAGCCCAACAGATGATTAGAGAAGAGATAGGACTCACTTGGGGTGCCAAGCACCTGGAGCGGAAGCGTGGCATAGTCATAGTTGTCGCAGCCAATGCCAGGGTTGCGCCATGGCGCCGTCCCTCCGGCATCAGGAATTGGAGCAGACCATAGCAGCTGCTGCAGTACCACACTGCTGTGAAATGTGCAGGAGCAACAGGTTGGGGTCGAGGTAGGGGAGATCCTGGTCTTCCTCGAGCAGCAGCCGGGGCCATAGGGGCTAGAAGAGCCGCGCCGGTGGCCTTGCCGAACTGCACTGCTAGGGTTTCACCGAGCGCACATCAAGCAGGAGAGTAACAACGAGGCGACGGGGATCGACGGAGAAGATCAATTTGGGGCCTCATCGGCAAACATCAGTACGAAGTTGGCTGGCAACCGGCCGGAGTGGAGCTGACGGCAGCAGCGACACCACCGCGACCAAGAGGGGAACAAGAGGGGTGAGGATAACGCGTGCGTGTGTATGTGCGAGAGAGAGGAGTGTACCGGGGTCGGTGTTGACCCCGAGCCTAGTAGGCCGTGTAATTGGGCCTCGTGGGCCTTTATGTTGGACTGGGCTGACCATAGACCAGGCCTAGTTATAAAATAAATAGAATGGAAATGCTTAAATTTAGGGAAATACAAACAAGTCTTTATAAATATTAAAAAATATATATATATTCCTATAAATTCATGAAAAAATAATTAAAATATATCAAACGGATCACAAAAATAATCTCTATCTAATAAAAATATAACCTTACTTAATTAAGTTAAATAAAATGCAAATAAATATTATACACCATTAAATCCTTAGTGAAATTGCATAAAATAAGGAATAATCTAAAAGATAAATAAAAAATCATTTTGTGTATAAAATAAATATACTATTTTATAAAAATACTAACTTAATTTTTTTCAAATAAAACTTGAAGCAAATATTTAAAAGACCTATAATCCTTTGTGGAATTTTATAAAAATACAAATAATACTTAAAAATAAGCGAAAATCACTTTTAAGATATTGAGTAAATATATTTTTACTAGAAAAATACTAAAAGTATTTTCCTAAAGATTTTAAGTAAATAAATCCTTGCCTATTTTATAAAGACCTAGTTTGTAATTTTTTAAAAACATCTCTTGAAGAAGAAATAATCACAAATTTTATATATAAAACCTTAAACCCCTAATAACTAAATACTAAGTCAAAAGCCACAACTTAGATCTATAATAAAACTTAAGTGCAACTTATTAACCTTATAAAACTCTTTTAAGATCATAAATCCAAACTAAACCAACACTTTTAGAATCATCGTAGAGCAAACAAAAGCGCAACAACAGTATATGTTCATGTGCAACAAAAGTAATGCCTCAGTCCATACATCATTGTCTCATTTAAGTAAATTCATCATTGAGTTATAGAAAGGATTCCTGCTTGTAACTAAAAACCGAGATAGTTAGCTATAGCACCAATCTGGCTAGTAAATGTTCCTAAAACATTTGTGTATCCTCAATTGAGGTGTCACAACATTAACCCCATCAATAACCAGATGGTAATTGTGTAACCAAACCCAAGTAAAAGCTACCTAGCAATAGATACAATCTATACCATCAGTTTTAATCATTATGTAGCATGTGTTCCTACCCAAAGGGCTTCAGACCAGCATCATTAGCCTATTATCTAGTGTTTACTAGAAAAACATAAACCACAGCTGCTAGGCTACATGGCACATCCCCAGAGGGTAGCACCTCTATACCTAGCAGATTTAGTGTTTCCTGAGTACAAGCTCACCGCATAGAAATAGATCATTGAAAAGCATATTTGTGGAGGGAACACAATCCCAAGTAAAGCAACCAGGGTTTGCAAATCAAACTCACTGTCACCACTGACAGTACACAACATCTGAACAAGAAACAGATAGCCACCTGCTAAAACCATACAACCATACTTTAAATGATTTTCCTAGCTATCATTTGCTAGGAATCATTTTATAAAATGCAAACATTGCCTAGAAGGAATAATGATCATTACTGAACCATATGTCCAGTTTGCCAAATCTTTTGTATACATCAAATGAGTAAAGTTAGCCACCAACACTAGCAAATCTGACGGTAATGGGGTATACACTTCCATGTAAAAACACTACAGTAGTGGATACCTAGGGCGAAAAGAAGCCACTAGCCAAAATCACAGCTACAAATACTTCCAATAGGAATATAAATCCTTTGTTTCCAAGTTAATTGTTATCCTGTAGAAAACTATTGCTCAATAAAGAAAATACTGTGAATCCATTCAAACCAATAGTTGGTTTGGATTCAAATCAACATCTACAACCAACTTACATATCAAATACTTGACAACCTAAGTGATTCTGAACTAAAGTTCAGACCATTTCTGTTGCAAACCAATATAAAACCTGCATTCCAATTATCAAATCAACTCTAACCATATTTAGATGACCTAGTAGCAATTCAATTCCACAACCACCTGAACCTTGATTAGTTATCAGTAGGTGCTATCGTCAGCGCAATAGATGATTATAGAAGAGATATGACTCACTAGGGGTGCCGAGCACCTAGAGCGGAGGCATGGCATAATCATAGTTGTCGCAACCAATGCCAGGGTGGCGCCACGGCTCCATCTCGTCGGCATCAGGAATTGGAGCAGACGACAGTAGCTGCTGCAGTACCGCACCACCATGAAATGTTCAGGAGCAGCAAGTTGGGGTCGAGGTAGGGGAGATCCTGGTCTTCCTCGAGCAACATCCGGGGCCATAGGGGCTACAAGAGCCACGGTGGTGGCCTTATCGAACCGCACTGCTAGGGTTTCCCGGGCGCACATCAGGGAGCAGAGCGGCAACAAGGCGACAGGGATTGACGGAGAAGATCGATTTGGGCCTCATCGGTAGACAGTGGTACGAAGTTGGCCGGCAACCGGCCGGAGTAGACCTGGCGCTGGTGGCGACACCACCGTGACCAAGAGGGGAACATGAGGGGTGAGGATAACGCGTGCGTGTGTATGTGCGAGAGAGAGGAGTGGGCCAGGGTCGGTGTTAACCTGGATCCTAGTAGGCCGTGTAATTGGGCCTCGTGGGCCTTTAAGTTGGAGTTATAAAATAAATAGAATGGAAATGCTTAAATTTAGGGAAATACAAACAAGTCTTTATAAATATTAAAATATATATTCCTATTAAATTCATGAAAAAATAATTAAAATATATCAAAAGGATCACAAAAATAATCTCTATCTAATAAAAATATAACCTTACTTAATTAAGTTAAATAAAATGCAAATAAATATTATACACCATTAAATCCTAAGTGAAATTTCATAAAATAAGGAAAAATCTAAAAAATAAATAAAAAATCATTTTGTGTATAAAAATAAATCTACTATTTTATAAAAATACTAACTTAATTTTTTTCAAATAAAACTTGAAGCAAATATTTAAAAGACATATAATCCTTTGTGTAATTTTATAAAAATACAAATAATACTTAAAAATAAGTGAAAATCACTTTTAAGATCTTGAGTAAATATATTTTACTAGAAAAATACTAAAAGTATTTTCCTAATGATTTTTAAGATTTTAAGGAAATAAATCCTTACCTATTTTATAAAAGACTTAGTTTGTAAATTCTTTAAAACATCTCTTAAATAAGAAATAATCACAAATTCTATATATAAAACCTTAAATCCCTAATAACTAAATACTAAGTCCAAAGCCATAACTTAGATCTATAATAAAACTTAAGTGTAACTTATTAACTTTAAAAAACTCTGTTAAAATCATAAATCCAAACTAAGAAAACACTTTTAAGTATATTTTAAACATCATAAACGTGAATGCTTTTTGTCTCTTAACCATTATTAAACATGATCTCACACCCTAACACCTTAATAAAATCATCAAAAATTTCTTTCTTTAATAAGTCACATCAATAGCAAATTGCAGTTAAGCTCATCATTCACTTAAATTGGAAGTGAATGATCCCACACTCTTAAATAAACTTGTTACAAAAATTTAAAACTTATTAATACTTTTAAACACATCACACCCTAGATCTACTTAATTTTAAAGTTAACTTTGGTACACAAAATCATGCATAATGCCTAAAGAATATTTATGTTTTTATAGTTAACTTTTTTCTGTTCCAAATTAAGTCATAAGGCATCTCAAATCCAAGCATATCGGATAAATGCAAGCGACATCAATCACAATCTATTAACCACAAAGAATGTTTAAACTTCAACAAAGAACTCTTTTCTTCAAAAGTTATTTGTTTTGCCACTTCAAACAACAATTTTATAATAAGTCCCTTAACTCTTAACAACTTAACATAATAAATCCCATCATAATTACTAGATAACAATTCCCCTCAATCTTAGGATATTATTATACTTCACTTTTACACTTTGCATGTTAAACACTTAAATGCTTTTTCCTTATAAAGTAATCTTTTCCTAAAATGTTATTCTTTTAAGAAACATTAAAGGTAATCCTTAAACATTTGTATAAAGGCTCTAATTGATTAATAATCTTGCTTAAGAAATTTTTTACATACCATGCCCCAATTGTGTGCTTTAGTATTGTATGCTACTTGTTGTATTTACTTAATTGCTTCACACATTCTCACAAACCTTAATAAGAAGCACAAGTGTGAAGCTGGTATAAAAGTTAAACACATTATAAAGAAACCATCCCCAGTTTTTGAACCCTAGATTAGATACGACTATTCCAGGAATTCGTGTTTATCAAACTGCATTACATTACTTATGCATAATTGCATCTTGCATCTTTAAACATTCGTCCTTACCGGACCAATGATGCTGTTTACAGAATTTGGATCTTCTAGTATCATGAAGACCGTGAGTGCATAATCTTGCAATCACAAAAGACAAGTTCACAACTTGCTTATGTCCTTTGGTTATTTTTCTATCAAATGCTTGTAACTCAAATGTTGTCATCACCTGCATTTTGAAAAGGCCAAAAAATACTATTTTCATAATAATATGATTATGGATTATTTACCAAGTGGTAATAATCTACTGATATAGTTCTAGTGGTAGAGGAACATAATATCTAGGACTTAACAACCAATGTCGCTAGTGATTCTAGCACTGTATATTACACGTTAACCATGAGATTTGGAATGGGACGGAGAAGTCAGTTGGGTCTTCTTCCTTTCGCATGGACGGATGAACTTATCATGAAGCTGCAGATTTCTTTTGGAGAATCCAACACATGGGTGGGAACCCTTATGTCCCCACGATATTGGTATCTAGATTATCCGTGAGGGGCTATTGGAGGTAGATCTGCCACTTCGGTGGGGGTTGCCAGGGACATGATCTTCTCACTTGAGTCTCCAAGGGGTTACCAGGGTTATATCTGCCTATATTGGGGTTAATGGAGGTATTCCTGCTTGACGAGTCGTGTCTTCATGTGGGGCCGCGGAGAAGGGCAGTGATTGGCTTGGATCATCTACTGGGTCCCACATCAAGGGATTGTGGTTGGGAAAGATCGCCCAGTTGTGCAACAAGGATTTGGTCTCTCATGGGTAAAGAAACACACCTCTGTAGAGTGTAAGAACTATGACATGTTACTCCCTGTTCCGGGAAGGAGCTACGAACGCGGCAGGAAAGGAACTCCATGAAAGTTCTAGTAAACCTGTGAAGACTGATGGACATAGATTTTCAGAATAAAAGCAACCTTTGAAGAAATATTTACAAAAACCTGCATTGCCTATGACCTTTGGTATGTGGATGTAGAGATAGTGCATCATACACTCCTTTTTAGTGAACTTGCTGAGTATGCTCATACTCAACCGTACCTTCTTAACCCTTGCTAGGTTCTAAGCCGTTGAAGACGACATCAACACCAACTTATGCTCAAGAAACCATCATCGACAGTTCAAGTTCTTCAATGAAGTCAATGGAGTCAACATATACATCAGCTGAAGTGAAGATGAAGTCTCTGATTAGATAGGAGTAGATACTCTAGCCATAAAACCTACTTCTGTAGAGCATTGTATTAGTAGCAATTGCAAGCAAGATAGTTTAGATGTTAGTCTTTTTAGCCAGATAGCTTTGAGTTATTATTTCTGGTTCTTCTTTGTAAGAAGTTTCTTTCTCTCTCTTTAACCTAGAGTGTTCTCTGGATTATTTGTAAAGAGTCGAGTTGCAATCTATAGTCATGTCTTGGACCTGCTGTGTTTCAGTTGTACCACTCTGAGGGATGTAATACTAGTGAACGGTGTTTCATTTGTGTTATGTCAACGACTATAGTGTACTACATCATGCAGTGGTATGCTGGGTCACCGCAGCTGGTATCAGAGCATATGTTTTGAACTTTAGGATTAAAACCCTTTTTGGAGATCTGTAGGTTGGATAGTGACTATAGGAGCCATCTTATCTAAACCAAGACTTGTGATGGATATCCACTTGAGGATAAACGTTGTCACACTTAATTTGGATGTTTTTATCATCTTTCTTAAGGATTAGTTATATGTCTTCTCTAGAGAAATGTCATTTGAGTGTAGATCTAAATGGGCATAACACCACTATGATATCCTAAGTTAGTTAAAATATCAAAGATAATTACGACTAAGATTAGGACATCATGTCGAGCAGTATTGGTGATGGGGTCTATATTTAGAATCCATGTGAAGAAGTAGAATCTTATCACTAGTTGATACCACTATACCACATAGGGTAGAGCATTAGAGTATGTATAGCTACAATTGGAAGTAAATCATGTGGCATTCACTTGAGAATTCCATGTGATGGAGTAGATTCTGTTAACAATCATTAACAGTAAGATAAAAAGATGAGTTATCATGGTGGGATTATCTCCGAGACCATGATAAGTTTGTAATTAGGACAAGTACTCAGTAACAAATCTTGTAATAATCGTAAGTAAAGAATAGTTTAGGTCTATGATAGAAGTCATAATTATTATAACATTACGATAATTTTTGGATTAAGGTAGTGAATACAATTTTATTAGTAGTCTTCAGAGATTATGTGAGGGTAGTTTATGATAGAATGCAAGGTTGGTAGTCTTTAGTAGTCCTAATAGAAAAGTGAGAGGTTAGTCAAAATCAAAGAGCGACCACTTTGCTCAAAATTATCCACACTAGTAGAAACAGGGCCTTTTGTCCCGGTTTATAAGGGGCTTTAGTCCCGGTTGCCCAACCGGGATGGCGCAATCGGACTAAAGCCCCAACCCTATAGTCCTGGTTGGGCTGCGAACCGGGATAAAGGTTGGTCCACATGGCCGCTGGCTGTTGGCAGGGGTGGGTGGCATTTGTCCTGGTTCATAATACGAACCGGGATCTATAGGCCTCTGCCGTGGCAGCAATTTGGGAACTTTTTGTGCTGCGGCAGAGAATTTTTTTGTATATTTTTCATCTATTTTGTTTCCCCTTTATCTATTTCCTTTTTGTGTTTTGGGCAGCATTTATTTTGTGACACTGACCCCAACACTATGTTGTGAGGAATGCTCGTCCTCATAGTAGATGGTGCAAGGTTGATGTTACCGAAAGTGGATTATGATGTCTCTCAAATCTGCACCATGCCTCCATGCAAATCCACTTTTGGTAACATCAACCTCGCACCATCTACTATGAGGAAGAGCATTCCTCACAACATAGTGCTAGGGTAAGTGTCATCTATACCTTAAGGGAAGCATTATATTACAAAACATCTCCTGATTATATTACATAGCAAGTATCGAATATATTACATTCATGCATATATACAATATAAAGTCTTTTATGATCCCTATTACATTATCATAATCTTTCGATAGTATTCTCCTTTTGGATTTAGGACCTCTGCATCTAAGAATCCCGCAATTTCCTCTTGGATTGCTTGTATGCGATCCTTTGGTAGAAGATGGTCCCGCAACCATTCAATCTAATTTAAAAGAAGGAGTCAACATATGTGAATGAAACTAAACACACTTGATGGTAATAAAACAAAATTCTGAATATTGTTTACATACTTGAAGTTGTTCTAAATTTCTGCCCTTCTCACAGGTCGTCTGACGAATGAACTCGCAAACATAGTAACCACATAAGTTATTTCCATCTGCCTGCCTCTAACACTGTACGAGAACAGAGTTCAATCAAAATAATAATAATTAAGCATGATAATGGTATCGAAACTAGAATCAAAGAGATGTGCGGATCTAGCTAGTAGTACTTACATTTAGTGGTTTAAATGTAAGGTTCTCTTTGTAGGCACCCTTAGCCTTGTTGGTGAACCGTTTCCAAGCGCTACCCGGTAAAGAAAATGAATGAAATAAGTTATTAATTACTTGATATAAGTAAATGGATGAAAGTTGTCGATATAGTGTTATAATGACTGAAATTACCGCTGGAGCATATCCTGCATGGCAGCCCAATCCTCAAGGGGTTTACATTTAGAGTCCATGACTTGTACTACTCCATTGTCAGGTTGAATGATTAGAAGAATATAATGGAATCTGTGCATGCATAACTCATCAATTATACATTTAACATCGAGTAAGCAAAATAGAATGTTTACAAGACAATAACAATCACTTGAAGTTGTAAGGTAATAATATTTCCCTTTTGGTTTCTTGAAACCTTAATGCCATTACATTTTATCCTCTGTGTCCTTGGGACTTAATTTCACAGTAAGTTCATGAACCCAATATGGGTCAATGAACCCAATGTCATAGATCTGTCCTCCTCTGCATTCGAGAATCTTCAGTCTGCATAATATAGTGAGTATGATTATACATGGGATATAAACGCGGTGAGCTAACTAGAGACTTAATTATTAGAGAAATAATACTTACAGACAGTAGGCACTGACGATCGATTTGTCAAGGGCGTCTTGAATGAAAAACTGATGTAGTTCAGGAAATTCAATTAGTATTTGGGCATCTCCATACCCGTAATGCTCGTTTCGAACTCCGATTACTATCCAGTTTGCCCCTTCCTTTGTGGCTTTAATGTACCAAATTTGCAATCTTCGCATTTTTGTTGGTAGATACTTGACATCCTTAGGTCCGACGAGAGGTTTCCTGTACTCGTATTTGTATGCTTCCTCAGCCATGGGGAAATCTAACTGGTCTAAGTACTGAGCAATAGTTATACCTTGAGCAGCGGCCGCTTCTCCATACAGTGCAACAATTTCTGGATCATACTGATCGTTCGCAACTTTGCTCGACTCCACCATGGTATCGGAAATCACTTTGAGCGGGGGGCGTTCCTTGTTTTTCTATAAACCGAGCTGGGGAACTGAATTCCCACTTGCACTAGTGCTCTTTGATCGCACCATTGACTAATGTGACTTGACAATAGAGCGGTCATAGTCTGATGACAGCCTTGGCTCGGGTTGATGAAGGGTCTTCAACATTTTTTGCACTTTGTCTTTTTCTTATTTAGTGCTGGGGAACTTTGACTCTTTCGGCCACTTGAGGCTATCAAACCACTATTGCATTTAGGCCTTTGTGATCACCGCATTCTCCTTTTCAGTATAGTCATAAGATCTCTTGGGATCAACCTTTGGTAGTTTTGGGAGGGGCTCCGGTAGACGCTTTGGTGATTGATTACTCTTTCGCTTTTTGCCGTGACCCTTTTATACTTTTGGGAGGGGCTGAGATGGCTGACGCGGCGGCAAAGACGGCCGTGCTGGAGACGGCTGACGCGGCGACAAAGACGTCCATGCTGGAGATGGCTGACATGGCGGTGAAGATGGTAGTGCTAGAGACGGCGCCTGTCGCAGCGACGACAAATATGGCTGATGCGCTGGAGACGGGTGAGGCTACGATGAAGATGGTGTTGTGCTCTGAGGAGTGGATGGCCTTGGCGTTCGATTTGAAAGCACGATGTGTTCCTTTCGCCATAGAATGGTCATGTTTTTTGCTTCTCCTAGCTTAGTCACATTCCCTTCACCTGTAGGGTAGTCAAGCTTGAGCTACGTGAATCCGCCCATCACTTCATCCACCCTGGCAATATCGTATCCCTGTGGAACCGGACAAAAATGGTAAGTTAGTACCGGTCCAAATAATGGTAAGGCATAGACAACCGCCACCTTCATGGTTATGTTGAAAACTTTCACATGCAGCTCACAATGTGTCATCTCCATGATATCATCCACTGGGTAGCAAAGAGGAGCCATCACCGGTGCACCATCAGCATCATCACCGGGGAGTTCCGTGGAAGCCACGCTGCTTTTTCGATTAGTGGATGGGCCGGTAGCATCAAAGGCAGCTTTGTCTACCATGTGCCGCTGAGATGGGCTGGTAGCTTGCTGACTAAGTTTGTCAAGTTGATTCTCATGCTGCTTTAATTGTTGTTCTATGTTGCGCATCCGGTCTTTCTACTTCATTACTTCAATTTCCTCCCTTTACTTTCTCCTTTGACGGCTTCTATCGGGATATTTTTTCCGGATGTCAAGAAACCCAAGGTTCCATGGTTTGTAGCCTTCTGTGCCTTATGTTCGTCCCTGGTGTTCCTTGTTCCCAAGGGCGAGTGTGAGCACGCCATTCTCTATATCGGGAATGAACTCCCCATCTTCAACAGCCTTTACTGCATTTCTAATGTCTTCGATGGGTATGGGAGTTTCTTTATGTCTTATGTTATATACGCACTTCCCTTCTGAGTCCAACGTGCCCCCATGCCCGTAAAACAAATTCCTTACCCGTTCGATCCAATTGTATGGCTCTGGGGTGATCCCTTTAGCAATCAGCTCGGACTCGCGTTTCTCCCACTTAGGCTTGCTAGCCTTATAGCCACCTTGCCCCATAGTATGGTGATACTGCTTTTTAGCAGCATTTTGCTTATTCGTTTCAGACCTTTTCTTAGCTGGCGCCGATCTCTTGTAGGACACAAAATCATCCTAGTGGTCTTTTATCTTCTCATACGCTCCAGTAGTGAAATTCGGAGTCTTCTCTTTCACGAAAAAGTCAAGGTGCAACCTTTTCTTCCAATTGTTGAATTGCTGGGCCATCTTCTTAAGATCCCACTCCTTGACTTTATGCTCCATGTTCTTTTGTAGTTCCTCCTAAGTTGGAATCTCCTCATCTGCATCGTAGTCATATGGATCCACCTCTAGCGTCGGTAGGGTGAAATTAACCATGAGCTTTTCCCAAAGAGTGTCTTTGGCTAAGTCACTGACATATAGAGACTCTGGATCCTTTGATGACCTATTCCATTTTCTGATGGTGATCGGGATGTAGTCCCTAACAATAACTCCGCATTGCCTTATAAATTTATTTGCAGCATCAATGGGAGCCTTCGGTTCACCGTCTAGAGCGACTTCTTCGATCATGTATCTTTCATGGTCTCCCAACTTTTTGACTGGGCCTCGTTTATTCTTTGCAGAAGATTTGCTCGATCCGGAGGGCTAAAAGAAGAAAGAGCATTAATATATATGTATATAGAAAACCAAGGCTTAATTAATTAATATATATATATATGCACCTCGCCAGCTTCTCCCTCACTGGCTTCTCTCTCGTTGGCTTCTCCCTCACCGGAGCTGTCTGTTCGGTCGAAAACCGGATCTCCCTCACCAGAGTTGTTCAGATATAGCGAGGTGACATCGTTATCGATATGTCCTCCCTCATTGATCATATCCTCAAGTGCCATTTCCTTTTCTTCGTCTCTGGGTTCCATAGTTTCTGCAAAAGGGGAAAAGCGGATGAGTCGAAGCGGCCAAGCGAGGAGGTTAGGTAGGAGTGGTTTGATGGGCTAGGGATATAAACCATAATTCGAAGAAACCCTAATATATGGCGCGCGGCATGCGTTGCCACGCCCGTCCATCGTCCCTATATGGCACGCGTTGCCTCGCCCGTCCCTAACCTCAAACGTCGACGGGATCATGTAACTCCAAGGGGAAAAGCAGTAACTCCGAAACCCGCAAAACTGACGGGTACCCACCTTAAACGGGGAGGGTTTGGTAAAAAATTAGACCCACCAAGTCTCACGCGCAGGCGGGTACCCATTGGGGCCCCGAACCCGGTCAGTTCGCGGGTCTGGTAAAATATGAGACCCGACTAATTAAACGGGGCGAGTATGGTGGGCCAGACCCGGCCCCGAACCCGACGGCTACCATGACTACTACTACTACTACTACTACTACTACTACTAACTACTACTACTACTACTAACTACGTACTACTACCCTAATACTACTAACTAACTACTACTACTACCCTAATACTACTAACTAATTACCCTAGCTAACCCTAATTCTACTAACTAATTGCCCTAATACTACTAACTAATTACCCTAGCCAACCCTAATGCTACTAACTAATTATCCTAGCTAACCCTAATACTACTAACTAATTACCCTAGCTAACTAACTACTACTACTACCCTAATTCTCTAACTAATTACCCTAGCTAACCCTAATTCTCTAACTAATTACCCTGGGTAAAAGATAAATCTCATTTTTCTGAACATTTTGATGTATTATTCATATTTTTCTAACTTATAGATAATTAGTTATTGATTTTACAATATTTAAACAATTTATGGAATTATTAAACTATTTAATGCATCAAGCTGATGTCATCACGAGGTTGGGGATATTTCTCACCGGGGTTGTGTCTAGCCCAGAGGCTAATGACTGGGGCCAGGGCCACTTCAACGCCACCTCGATGCTACCTCAGCTCGCCGGTGAGCATGGTCAGTCGGTGGTCGGAGACGTCGCTAGAGGGCTCAGGAGGGGGCATGTGCGGGCTTGTTCGATAGAGGGTGTTGAGGCAAACCTACCTACGGTGGCACCGCTCGGATTTGGTCACCGGAACAGCGCAAACGATGACATCCAGTGATGTTGGATGGTGGCACGCGACGTCGGAGCAGGACAGAGCGAGAGGGGAGGAAAGAAGGGGTCTAGGAGAATCAAAAGCTCACCCTCGACGCGTGTGTAGCCTCGGCGAGGATGGAAGAGCTCAGAAGAAGTGGTGATGGTGATGGCGAGCAGCGTCGGTGTCGGGGAAGACACGGCCGATTCCAGTCGTGCGGCTTCGATTCCTTCGGCGAGGAGGATCAACACAGCGAGGCGATGCATGGAGGCCGACGACGGGGTGGCGGTTGGGCAGCCTGACAATGTTGGACCAGCTGCTCGTGGTGGTGGCGATCTGCAGTGGCGTGTGAGTGAGAGAGATTGGGAAAGGAGAGAAAGGGGTACGGGCTTAAGTACAGGAGGGACTTTAGTCCCGGTTGGTGGCACCAAACGGGACTAAAAGGTCTTTAGTCCCGGTTGGTGGCACCAACCGGGACAAAAGACCAGAGCATACGTCTCGGTTGGAGCCACCAACCGGGACGTATGAAGGCACCATCAGCGCGCGAAGAGGACATTTAGTCCCGGTTGGTGGCACCAACCGGGACTAAAAGTCCTTTTTTCAAAAGTTTTTCAAACTTTTCAGATGTTCCCGCCTTATTTCTTATTTCTTAGTTAGGTATTCACATTTGAAATGATTTGAATTTGAAAAAACTTTCTGTCTTATAAAATAATTATTCAAACTATTAAATTTGAAATGGTTTGAATTTGAATTTGAAAACACTTTCAACATGAAAAGTGTTTGAATTTGAATAACTAATGTAGAACCATTTTCTATTTCCTAAAATAATTGTTCAAACTATTTTCCATTTTGCCATTTTCAAATAAAAATGCATTACAGAATGAAAACAGTGGATCTCTCGACAATATTGGGTACACAAACGAACCATTTGTCCTAACCAATGGATTTAGTCATAATCATGTCTAGCCCTATAGTACACAGCTTTAGGGTCATCTTCCGAATCATCTTCGTCTTGCTATGGCATATTTCGGGGATCCTCAGGCCTTCCCTGGCTTGTGTAGGGGGGAACCGGGGACCGTGAACCATGACATATTCCGAGGGCACCTGCCACTCCAGCCTCGGATGCACGATCTAGGGAGAAGGAGCTCCCGGATGATGATGCCGCTACGCCCGCGGCCTTCACCATAGCCACCCTTATTAATGCTTTGCGGCGGATGCAAGTGTGGGTACCGCAGGCGAGGATGATCTCCCTCAGCGATGTAGCGCATCACACCGGTGATAGTCCGGTTCACCCAGCCCATGCGACGACCGGTTTCATTGTGGTTCACCGGGGGAGGGCCATCACCCTCGTACCTAGCGAGCTCCCTTTCCTGCCGGTTAGCGAAGAAGGCATTCCAGGTGTTGTAGTTGTCAGGATCCCAATGGGGATCCATCCACTGCTTCGGCATGAGCTCTAGGTAGAAGTGGTTTGTGATGGCCACCTGGCGGGCGGAACCTTGAGGCATAGAAGGGAAATAAACTCCTCCAACACTCAGCATCCAGTCAGCGGGCACCCGGTAGCCCGGCAGGCATGGATAGCTGGAGGCACATAGTGCCTCGGTCTCTTCGATTGTGAGAATGACCCAGTATGCGGTGTCCATTGTTGAGAGATGAAGGTGTGGATGTGTGGATAGCCATGACACGGTCGGCCTAGATATAGAGGAAAAGGGCAGGAAAGCATAGCGGGAAATGGCGGGAAATATCTTTAGTCCTGGTTAGTGGATCCAACTAGGACTAAAAGATCCGGTTAGAGGAAAAGGGCGGGAAAGCATAGTGGGAAGCGGTGGGAAATGGCGGGAAATATCTTTAGTCCCAGTTAGTGGCTCCAACTAGGACTAAAAGACCTGGTTAGAGGAAAAGGGCAGGAAACCATAACAGCAAGCGGTGGGAAATGGCGGGAAATATCTTTAGTCCTAGTTAGTGGATCCAACTGGGAATAAAAGACCCGGTTAGAGGGAAAGGGCGGGAAAGCATAGCGGAAAGCGATGGGAATTGGCGGGAAATATCTTTAGTCCCGGTTAGTGCCTCCAACCAGGACTATCGACAAGAGTGTCGACATTATGTCGTGAGTGTCGACACTATGTTGTGCCGCTTAATCTATAAATAGGCATCCTTGCGAAGTTATCAACCGCAAACATGATGGTGTGCGAGAGCAGAGACACCACTATGACCAGTTTGAGGGAGATGCCGGCGGAGCCCAGTCCTCCGGCATCTCCAACAAACTGGCCATAGAGGCACTCTCTAATATGTGAAATTAGTTAGCTACCTGGCATATTAATCTAGCTAGAGAAGTTTTAAACTCCAAGATGGTGTGCGAGAGAAGGGACAATACTATGGCCAGCTTTAGGGAGATGCCGGAGGATCTAGTCGTCAGGCATCTCCCTTAAGCTGGCCATAGGGGATGGATCTCTGAAGAAACCATGAGCATTAGATCATGTACCTGTAGGTCAAACTGGACCCACTTCCTACCGATTCGGTAGGCATTTGTCTTTTTCTCTAGGGCATGGACGGAAAGGTTTTAAAATCCCTAGTTAGGACATTGTTCATGTAAGGTGGTCTAGTATTTTTGAAAAATGGTGTGGTACCATTTTTTTATTTAATGTTTGGTGTTGCTTCACAAAACACCCCGATTTTGGCACTCGGAAAATAGAAAATGGCTTTTCCATGTGACAAAAAATAAAAATTCCTCCTACAACATTGTTAGCCATCCCAAGATGCACATGCATGCACAATATGGGCACTGTATCACAAACTATGCCTCGATTATGCACATAACATTGGTTTTGGGTCCGCAGCATAGAAAACAAAATTTTTCCTACGGTGTGAACTACATGCCAAGATCTATCTACTAGGTACAAAGCAACGGGTGGACATACATCCAATGAGAACTTACCCTCGTAGACAACGAGCTTTGTTAACGAGTAGGAACTCGTGGTTGATGTAGTCGTACACTTGCCGATGTCAAGATCGTGATGAAGTCCAGCAGGTCTGGCTCCAGCACGTCCATCAGATCCAACTCCAGCACCACCAAGTCCAGCACCGCAAAGCAGCAGTGCATCCGTGATCGCACACACGTCTGGTACCCTGACAACTCCGTCCCTCGCTCCAGCAAAGCAGCAGAAGCAGCAACTCCTTTCCAGATAAAGCCACCGGGAACATGTATCTCGCTAATCCGAGACCATGGGGGAATAATACTAGAGGGGGAGAGAGATCCTTCACAAGGAGGTGTGAGTGAGAAGTGAGGAGGGGGTGGCCTTTTATAGGAGGAGGGGGTGCCCCTCCTTCATGGCCGGCGCATGGAGGGGGTGACCCTTCACCTCCTCCATTCATGTGGTGGTAACCCCTCCACATTAAAATGCCCCTTCACATTCTCTTTTAAAGTCTCCACTTTAAATGCATTAAATTTCTCCAAATTTAATGCTCTCTCATTTAATAAAACTCTTTTATTATTTTTATTCAGGATTTTTTTAATTACTTTAATTAACAAACATTCACATAAAACCCCCTGCAACATTTCAATATTACATGCAGAACCAATTTCAGCAATTTCACCAGAAACAGTTTCG
The DNA here is from genome assembly GCA_916181665.1 of Avena sativa. NCBI lineage: Eukaryota > Viridiplantae > Streptophyta > Magnoliopsida > Poales > Poaceae > Avena > Avena sativa. The sequence goes on from OV702289.1 coordinate 601,152,791, forward strand.
GTGTCTATTGAAATAATTCCAGCGCTTTCTTAAATCTTTATCTGAAACATATTTGCTCCAAATGGTGTCGGTATCCCTTAAGTGTGTCACCCTATGGTTCGCGAATAATGCAGACATGATCGAGACCCCTCTCAGATCAATAATCAGAAGCGGGACCTGGAGATCCATACCGACTCCTACACATTCAACGATGACTTCTGTGATCGTGGGAACCTTTAATGCTAGTAACTAAATCCCTTTGTCCCGCGATATATTACATGTCCGAGATTCGATCATCGGTATCTCCATACCTAGTTTGATCTCGTTACCGACATGCACTCTTTTCTCGTTCCCGTGATATAACATTATAGTGATCACATCACTTGCTTGCAAGCTATTTCAATGTGATATCACCAAGAGGGCCTAGAGTATATCTATCCGTCATCGGGATTGACAAATTCCACTCTTGATCCATGAGCCTCAACATAACACCTTCGTAGCACTAAACCCATCTTTATAGTCACCCTGTTACGGTGTGATGTTTGATGTTATCAAGATACTCCTCCGGTGTTAGCAATTAACATGATCTCATGGTCTAAGGATAAAGATTACTTTGTATGATGTTATAGCAATATAAACATAATGACTTTGATCGTAATGCTATACTTCAGATGAATGTTCATCACATCATTCCACCAATGGTGTGACCTTATTATTAACAACATCCAATGTCCATGATCAGGAAACCTTGATCATCTTGTTAATCAACAAGCTAGTCTATAAGAGAGGCATAACTAGGAACCCTTTTTGTTTATTAAACACACATGTATTGATGTTTCCGATCAATACAATTCTAGCATGTAAAATAAACATTTATCATAAACATGGAATAAGATAATAACCACTTTATTATTGCCTCTCGGGCATATTCCCTTCAATTGGTCATTTGGATCGAAAGCCATGAAGCCTCGAAAATGATAGGTCATTTTGTGAAGGTTTTTTCAAGACATAATCATTATACCAATTTTGGTATTTTTCCTTGCAAATATAATCAATATCCCAGGATTTACATTGTTCAGACCATTTTTGAATTTCTTATGCCTATTTATGGTCCCTTATGGTCGCTTCGGTCGTAACCATGGAGCATCTTCTTTGCTTAATGGGATGCTTCCGTCAGTTTTCACTCTGAAGGGAGGAATTTTATCAAAGTTATTATAATCTTTTGACATGTCTGTCTTGTCCTTGACTCCCAGAATATTTCTTTTCCCTGACAGAACTATGTGACGCTTTGGCTCATCGTGTGATGTATTCGTTTGCTTATTTTTTTTCTTTTTTCGGTATGGAGGACATATCCTTCACATAGAAATCCTGTGCCACATCATTGGCTAGGACAAATGGTTCGTATCTGTAACCAAGATTGTTGCGATCTACTGTTGTCATTCAGTACAACTGGTCTACCTTTACCCCTTCTCCATTCAGGTTGATCCATTTGCACCGAAATAAAGGGACCTTAAAAGAAACTCCATAGTCAAGTTCCCATATCTCCTCTATGTAACCATAGTATGTGTCCTTTTTGCCATTCTCGTCGGTTGCATCAAAGCAAACACCACTGTTCTGGTTGGTTCTCTTTTTATCTTGGGAGATCGTGTTAAATGTATTCCCATTTATCTCGTACCCTTGGTAATTCAGTATAGCAGAAGATGGTGACCTAGCCAACAAGTAGAGCTGATCTCCAACAGTGGTGTCATTCATTAGATGTGTTCGCAATCAACTGCCGAAAGTCTTCATGTGTTCATCTCTAATCCAGGAGTCTGGCTTTCCCGGGTTATTGGAGTGTACAATATTCTTGTGTTCCCCGATATACAGAGCTGCCAAGGTGGAATTCTGTAGAACCGTGTAGTGTGATTGAGTGAAAGATTGTCCGTCCCTACATATCATTGCTTTCTTTCCCAGCATGCCTTTTCCACTCAGTCTCCCCTCATGTCGTGATTCTAGAACACCAATTGGCTTAAGGTCAGGAATAAAGTCAACACAGAACTCAATGACCTACTCTGTTCCATAGCCCTTGGAGATGCTTCCTTCTGGCCTAGCACGGTTATGAACATATTTATTTAACACTCCCATGAACCTCTCAAAGGGGAACATATTGTGTAGAAATACAGGACCGAGAATGGAAATCTCTTCGACTAGGTGAACCAGGAGATGCGTCATAATATTGAAGAAGGATGGTGGGAACACCAACTCAAAACTAACAAGACATTGGACCACATCCTTCTGTAACCTTGTCAGAATATCTTGATTGATCACCTTCTGAGATGTTGCATTGAGGAATGCACATAGCTTCACAATGGGTACTCGAAATTTTTTCGGTAGAAGCCCCCTCAATGCAATCGGAAGCAACCGCGTCATCATCACGTGACAGTCATGAGACTTCAGGTTTTGGAATTTTTTCTCTACCATATTTATTATCCCCTTTATGTTAGACGAGAATCCAGACGACACCTTGATACTGTAAAGGACTTCAAAAAAGATTTCCTTCTCTACTTTCATAAGAGCATAGCTGGCATGACTTAAGTGACACCCTTTATCCGTCTTGTTCTGTGGATGCATGTTTTGTGGGTCTTTCATACATTGTTGGTCCTCCCGTGCTTCTGGTGTATCTTTTGTCTTCCCATACACGCCCAGGAAGCCTAGAAGATTCACGCATAGATTCTTCGTCAAGTGCATCATGTCGATTGAAGAGCGGACATGTATGACTTTCCAATAGGGTAGATCGCAAAATATAGATTTCTTCTTCCACATGGGCGCGTGTCCGGTAGCGACATCGTTCGGAATAGGTTGACCGCTAGGACCCTTTCCAAAGATTACTTCTATGTCCTTGACCATACCAAATACATCATCACATGTAGGGAGGTCAGGCTTCTTCCGGTAATCTGCCTCACCTTTGAAATGCTTGCCTTTCTTTCTTACTTGATGATTGATCGGAAGAAATCGACGATTCCCCATGTACACAACCTTCTTACATTTATGCAAATATGTAGCTTCAGTATCATCTAAACAGTGTGTGCATGCCTTGTATCCCTTGTTTGTTTGTCCTGAAAGGTTACTAAGAGCAGGCCAATCATTGATGGTTACGAAAAGCAGCACTCGTAGGTCAAATGGCTCTTGTTTGTGTTGATCCCACACACGTACACCCGGTTTTCCCCACAACTGTAAGAGTTCTTCAACTAATGACGTTAGGTACAAATCAATGCCATTGCCGGGTTGCTTCGGGCCTTGGATAAGCACTGGCATCATAATGAACTTATGCTTCATGTACAGCCAAGGAGGAAGGTTGTAGATACATAGAGTCACAGGCCAGGTGCTGTGATTGCAGCTCTGCTCCCCAAAAGGATTCATGCCATCTATACTTAGACCAAACCATGAGTTCCTTGTGTCACCTGCAAAGTCCGGGAACTCTCTCTCGATTTTTCTCCACTACAACCCATCAGCAGGGTGTCTCAACTTCCTGTCTTTCTTACGGCCTTCATTGTGCCATCGCAACAACCTGGCATGCTCTTTGTTTCTAAACAGACGATTCAACCTTGGTATTATAGGAGAATACCACACAACCTTAGCAGGAACCCTCTTCCTGGGGGGCTCGTCATCGCCATCAACATCACCAGGGCCATATCGTCTGATCTTATACCATAGTGCAGTGCATACCGGACATTTATCTAAATTCTCGTACTCCTCACCGCGGTAGAGGATGCAGTCATTTATGCCTGCATGTATCTTCTGCATATCAAATCCTAGAGGGCAGAGAATCTTCTTTGCTTCGTAAGTACTCTCGGGTAATTCTTTATCCTTTGGAAGCTTCGGCTTCATTATTTTCAGTAACTTCTAAAATCCCTTGTCAGATATACCAGTCTCTGCCTTCCAGTTCAGGAATTCCAGTATGGTACCGAGCTTTGTGCTGCCATCTTTGCAATTTGGGTACAACAATTTTTTGTGATCCTCTAACATGCCCTCCAACTTAGACTTCTCCTTCTCTGTTTCACAGTCTCGCTTTGTGTCAGAAATGACCCGACCAAGATTATTAACAGGCTCATCTGATGCCCGTTCTTCACCTCCTTCTTCTTCATTCTCTTCCATTGTAGTATCATCGTATTCAGGGAACATATGAAAATAGTTGTCATCATCCTCTTCTCCTTCATTGTCTTCCATCATAACCCCTCTTTCTCCATGCTTGGTCCAGCAATTATAGCTGGGCATGAAACCTCTCCGAGCCAGGTGGCCGCGAATGATTTTCGAGGAAGAGTACTCCTTGATGTTTCGACATTGAACACATGGACAACACATAAATCCATTATCTTTGTTTGCCTTATCCACATCAACAAATTTATCCATTCCTTGAATGTACACGGATTCACGTCGGTCACCATACATCCATCCCCGCCAGTTCATCTACATCATTACAGAACATCATGAATAGTGACATGACCACTTTACGTCGATGCATGCATTATTACATCAATGACAGATGTAGGATAAGGTTGCTAACCTTGATCAAGAAGTAAAGAAAGAGGAGAAAGACTTAAGTGTGGCTCGGGCAACTCATATCATTTTTATTTTGTGTGAAATCAAGCGTATCATTCTCTTAGACATTTTGTTGAACACCTAATGTGCATAGGAAAAAAACTAGCACATCACACCTCACGCCTTCAACCAAGAGAAAAAACAAAGGGAGGGCTGGCTGGGGCGGCGCATTTATAGGCGGGCTATTCGTCGCGGTTCATAATACGAACCGGGACTAAAAGTGTGCGGCAGGCCACATGTCTAGGGCCCGACCTTTAGTCCTGGTTCATAATACGAACCAGGACGAATAACCCCTTAAGAACCGGGACGTATGCCCCTGGCTCCCGTGCGTCGCTCAGGCCCTCGAACCGGGACAAATGCTTGCATTAGTCCCGGTTTGTGGAGGAACAGGGACAAAATCTTTAAGAGGCTGCGAATGAAAGGCAGTTTTTCTACTAGTGCCAATTGCAACTGAGCAATTTGGGTAGATATTGAGACAAGAATAGTTTGACCTCAGTGTGCTAAGTATCATAGTGTAAACCTATACTAGGAGGTCTTGGAACACGGGTGGTATTCAAGCTCTGACAACTCAGAGAGAATGCCAGTAAGAAGTCGAAAACCCGTAGGGTAATTCATACATCTGGGAGGATCCGCAGCTGGTATCCATAGCTAGTATCCTAGCAGTTTATCTAATTAGGTCATCTTTGTATGATTTAAAGAGCATAAAACTTGGCCTAAGTTAAGAAAGACATCAAGGAGTATGAATTTAAAATGAACGACATTCGAGGCATTCCGTGAAATCGGGTTCATTAGTGAGGAATAATGTCTAACAAGATAAAATTAAGACAAGTAATGTTGGAAGATTCATTTCGGAGATCCACAAATGTGTGTGTGTACCGTGGACTCTTTCATGAAACCTTATAGAAGCATAGTATAAGCTGGACAAAGACCAATATCCTTACTATTGAGCTAATGGGCATTATACATGCTGATTAGAGACCATTAGGAAACCCCAAGGGGGAGAGTAAACAATAAACACTGAAGTATTGTTATAATATGATTTGCCAACTAAAGGTTGGAGAAGAAGTACCGATTCATGATGAGGTTAAGCCTTATTCTCATAAGGTTATAAGAAGTCATCTATATAAAGAGTACTCTCAAGAGTATGTCCGGATGAAAGATCGAGGGAGATATAATAGAATAAACCTAGTGGACTAGTTCTTAAAGAAACAACTCATAAGTGGTCCTTAAAGGGGGAATAAAGTACTACAATATAGGCCAGTATAGAGTAATAGGAAAGCCTGATCAGAATGGATGAAATGTGTCCAAAACCAATCCTAAGTAGGATTATGAAGACATAACCCAAGGGATTGTAGTAGAAGGAGTTATACTACCTATAGGAATCGACAGATGGAAGTTGCCAAGTATGAAGAGAATTCAAGGAAAAAGATCTGGATATGGGACACTATAGTTATTTCCATTTATGGTTACCATGGAGTTGAGAAATGTCTTAACCAATACAAGTCAATTCCTCATTCCGAAACGTGAGAGTATATGAACTTCGAGGACAAAGTTTATTTTAAGGGGGAGAGTCTGTAACATCCCAGGATTAGCACCTCAGAATAGACAGGACACATGTCTGTGCATTGCATCATTCATAAGAAAATCCGGGGAATTTTCGCGCAAAACTAAAGAAGCTGTAGAGGGATCGGGGTCTCTCTTGTTCTGACGAAAACATCAGGGCAAGTGTTACAGATTTAGACATGACCTCTACTATATTTTTGTGTCTTGGGAAAACTATTAAATTCATATTTGAAATTGAGAATTGAAATACAAATTTGAATACTTGGGAATATTCCCATGTTAAGTAAATAATGTGTATAAACAATAAAGTAAAAATTGAAATAAAAAAGTATTTCATCATACAACAGATGGACCTTTAAAATAATAATGGAAAAAGAATTGCAATGAGGCAATAAAATGTATTCCTTTTCACAATAAATGTATATTACAATATTCCTTATAATAAGGACATTACAATAATACAATACAAAAGAAATCTTATATATAAGATGAATATAAATATTTTATTATCCTCTATATAATAAAAAAGGATACTTCTTATTATTTTCTCTATTGAGTAACAACAAATCAAAGAAATTATAACAAATAAAAGATTACATTACAGAAAGAATTAAAGAAAAAAAATTAACTTTATTGAATCAGAATAATACAGAAATATGAATTCAAGAAACTACAATTCTCAAATTACAAAAGAGGGAAAAATTAACTCTATTAATAATACACAATATTACATTGTCTGTACAATTTCCAAACAAAAGAGGAATTACAAAAGAATAAAGAAATTCCAACTAGTTACTAAACTGTTTCTTTATCTTGTAATCTTCATATTCCTTATTCCTGCAAAACAAAAACAAAAGAGAAGAGAATAGAAGAGGGAGATTAGTGTTAGTTTTACCCTCAGATTTGCACTGAAATGCATTGCTAATCTCATCATTGGGTATTTCTCAAAGAGGGTCCAAATATTAGTGTCTGTTCTTATCAGAATATTTGCCTCAACCTTCTGCATCATAGGCTGGGAGAAATCACACTTGGTAAGCAAAGGTAATATCAATATCTCAGAAAATATCAGATCAGACGATCAAATCCATGGCACCAAGTTTCCACATGGGAACTTGCACCCAGTGGGGCCCCAGTTGTAAGCAGCTCACACATCAGCATGCAAATGCCGTGTTGTCAACACAACAGCAACCTAGGAAGTAGACAATAAGGAATCAACTTGTAATGTCCCAAAACTTTAATCCAAGGTATTCAAGATCCAAATCATCAAAATTAGGGTTAACAAAAACTTTTCCAATTAAAATTATTAAAGCATTCATATGTGTGTGCATTTAAATTAGGAGTTGATTTGAATTGCCATGATTAAGTGATCTAGTTCTTGTAAAATGATTCTTAGGTGAAACAAACATCATATAGATCATTCCCAAACAAATCCCAAAGAAAAACAAACCAAAATGAATAAAAGAAGAGAATAGTCATTTGTGCCATTTTAATCAACATGCCTACCTGGGCTATTCATAGGACTCAATTCTTAACAGAAATAAATGTGGATCTTTGCACCCCTGGCTAGTACATGTAATGATGTACCAAGGCCCACTTTGTGATCTGCCAAAAACTTTCAAACACTAATTTTTAAATGGCATTTGAAAATTGAATCTAGTTCATATGGGAAGATCCCCCTTATTCAAAAACCCCTCAAATGAGCTCTATATTCAAAACCCAAGCAACCACAGATGATCAAGCTTATGACTAACACACCCACCAAAAATCTTTTCAAAATTCAAAACTAAATTTCTTTCGGCCATTTTCACAAACACTTGGTAGGCAGGAATTACACTTAGTATTAGCTCACTGTTTTCTACAGGGTTTTGCCACCCAATTGACCTCAAATCACTCCCTCTGTCTCCACTTGATCTAACCAAGCCATAAACACCCCATCCCCTATCCCCTAGCTGCAGTGCCACGCCACCCCGAGCACCATGCTCGCCGGCCAACCTTGCCAGCGCAGCAGCAGACTGACCCTCTCTCTCACCATGTCTAGGAGCTAGACCAGACCGCACCGCTGCCCTCTGTCCCCTCCCCGAGCAAAGCCGAGCCATGGACCACTCGCCCAGCGCCGCATCCAGAGCGTCTGTGCCATGCTGAGCATGCGCCAGAGCGCCGCGCCCGAAAAGCATGCACACGCCTTGCCTCGACCGCAGCCCGCGCTCACCGCTTAGCCATGGACCCAAGAACCGCCTGGACATGCCCGTTCGCCGCCGTTTGACCCACAGCCACCACACACCGTGTCGAATGCCGCCTCTGCCGCTTAGAGCATGAGCACCGCCCGACTGTTTGCCACCGCCCCTAGCAGCGCCATTACCCCATAGAGCACTGCCAGGAGACCGCTCATCGATCGCCGCTCGCAGCCATGCCGCTAGCAGCCCGTAGCCATGTCGCCACCGTCGCCTGGCCATGCCGTGCTGTCCCATTGTCGAGCCTATATAAGAAGGCCACCCCCAGCCTTATTCTGCACACCACTCACCTCCCATCTCGCCACTGATCAGTCCCCACTTCTCCCCAGAGCCGCTCGAGCTCGTAGTCACCTGAATTCCACTAAAGCTGACCGCTTCTGGAGGAGAAGGGCCCCGCTGATTGCGACCACCCTAGGAGCTGCCGCGACCACCCCTGACCTCACCGTCGTCCACCAGTTCGTTTGCCTGCCTCGCCGTCGTCGCTGGAGCCCTAGTACGCCCCCTGAGCACCCCCACAGAGCCGCTAGGGTTAGACCTTGCCGACGACCTGTCTGTCGTCGACGATGAGCCCCAGCCGTAGATCCTAGTTCTAATCTAACGACCCACATCGCCCCGTACCGCTTCGCGTGTAAAGAGCCGCTGACCGATGGACCCCCCTGTTAGCTGTCCCCCGCGCCATGGAGTGCCACTGGGCCAGCCCGTTTTCGTTCCCGCGCGACCCATTTAATTTAAATTCGGATTTTTCTATTTTAGTTTGAACTTAGTTATGTCCCCTAGTTTGAAAATCAATTCAGAGAGATCTACAAATCCAGATGGAGTGATTCCAATTTTGTTAGAAAGCTACTGAAAAGATCTACCCAAGCCCATTGGATTTAATTCATTTAGAGTTAGAGATCTCTCCTAGTAAAAATAACAAGACAGAAGCCTTTGCACATTCAAACATTTCTATAAAATCAACCATGATAGCTTTTGAGTTGATTCCAACTCTCAAAAAGCACATTTCACCATACCTATCTGAATATGTAATAATATTAAGGTTTACATGCAGTGACTTTGGACTAGTACCAAAATAATGCTATATAGGCATTTCTAGTCACTTTAAATCACTAAATAATGAACTTAAACCAAAGTAATTATGATCCAACCCTTAAATCACATTCCCATAAGTTATAATATGTGGTGATGACATGAGTCCAAATCTTAGTTAATTTTCAATGAGTAGAAATTACTTTTCTTAAATAAAAAGAATAAAACTAGTTAATAAAACTTGTGATGCTTGTGGTGATAATAGATCATCAAATGTGTGCCTTGGAGTGCTAATTAGACTAGTTAAGTATTGTTTGGTGATTGTGTACTCCGTATGTATTTATAGACGATAGTACCGACCAAGCTTTCGAGGAGGAGGAGTTCTATCAAGAGGAGGAAGAAAGCTTCAACCACTGCACCAACCAAGGCAAGCTAACCCTTGCAAGTATAATGCTTAGCAAGCTAGAATTAAGCTAGATGATTGAGCAAAGATGCTTTAGGCATGCTTTGGTCATACCACTTTGACTATTACTTACCCCAAGTATTATTTTCAAGCTTTACTTCATTTACTTTACCCAAAATCTTTTACTTGTTTTGAAGGTAGCATAAAGAGTATAAAACTTGACCTATTTAGATAACTTTAGATGTCATTCTATGGCATGAGATTGATCCCATCATTCCACCTTAGTGAACACTCTTAACCTAGTAGTTTAGAGTTAAATAAAAACTTGAGTCACTTTAGATGGGAACACCTGGTGAAAATGAATTTGAGAAAACCTTGGAATGATGAGTCATTCTATTGAGATGTTTTGACATGTGTTGACAAACACAAATGGTTTATGATGATGAAAATGTTAAGGCATGAGCCTTAACCCTTTTACAAAACTGATGGTTGGATTCAGATGCGATACCATTCCAAATTTACCGTACAACCACAATACCTGAATTGGGTAAGGCTTAGCCGGAAATTTATATGCATTAGTATTAGTTCCCTCGCGGGAGAGGTTTGAGCTGAGGCTACCTCTCAATGTTGTCCACCTATGAAGTGCCCAAGATGACAGATGGTCATGGTTGGGAGGCCATGCTCATAGAAGAGGTGCTTATACTAGGGTGTGTAAAGGAAAGGTTATGTTTGATTATCTGCATACTAAGTATGATGATTCAGGGTTATCCCTGACAGATGTATCGAATCTTGTGGTGAAAGTGTACCACCTCTACAGAGTGTCAAACTATTCGAATAGCCGCGTCCGTGGTTATGGACAGTTGGAATGGCCATAATGTTTCGTTATCAGATGTTTTCAAAATAACTTATGAAATGAATGATGAATCTTGACTTGACCACAACAGGGTTGTGTTTATGACACTAGCTTCCCAACTTAAGTGATTCTAGAACTTTATTTTATCTTTCTTTGCTTATGAACTCAGCTTAGTTTTCAAACTTAACTCTATAGTTAAACCTAGAGTTAGCACTTTACTTAGAATTATCCTACTTGTTAGTGGTAGTTTGCGAGTACTTAAAGAGTACTCATGGATTTTGTCCCTGGCTATTCTCATGGCCAGACTATGAAGGAGATTACCAAGATGATGGCCAGCAGGACGGCTATGATAACTAGGACTATCTGCCTTTGTCAGCATTGCCTGTGCCCCTGAAGATGGACCCCACCGCTACGCTTATCTTTTATTTCCGCTGCTTGTTGTATTAAGACTGGATCATGAGATCCTTATTTGCGTAAGACCTTATGTATGGTTTGTAATGGATGAAGTACTGTGATATCCAATTTGTTATGTCTCGCAAAAATGGTAATCCTGGGATTGCGATATATGACATAACAGGCATCTGGGATTAAAAACCTGGGTGTTGACAAGTTGGTATCAGAGCCATCCTGACCATAGGAGTCCCTAGTTAGAATGGACGTCCGAACAAAAACTTAATTTCCAAACCAAAGTGAGTATTTATGAAAAACTATTTCCTCTCTTATCCTTGGGAATTTCTTCTTTCTCAAAAAATTCATATTCCTCAAAATCCTTACATTACTACTTTCAATTTGACACACTTGATCACTTCACTAATTTCCTCATCCTTAATTCTTGTAGATGGAGACTCAGTTTAGCAAGTTCTACCAGTTGGGAAATGGAGGTCAGCTGATTTTCGAGAGGGGTCTAGATTCACTGTCGGAGTTATTGGGACGCCCGCATCCGGAGCTTCTTGGAGATCAACTTCCAGGACCCCAGGAGGAGATTTGCAGTGGCTAGTCACCGCTGATCTTAGAGGAAGCATCGAAGCACCAACGTCCGGGAGAATCCAGTTCTCCGTGAGAGAAAACCACTCGCTAGATGGATTAGCCAGGGCAATGCATGAAGCTCTCGCACGTCTATGTGCCCTTAGTGTCAACCAACTCCACGGAACCCGTTTTGCTCACTATGCAAGACGTGACTTCATGGGGATGCCAATGGAGATGCCCAGTCACCCGGAGCTGAAGCGTCAAGTGGAGAACCTTGACTTCCTGTTGTACGATCGCCAGAAGGAATTGGACAATGCTAGGGAGTTCGCCAACCACAACCGTGCCATTGCCGCCTAGAAGGCCCAGACTTTCTCACTACTTGTCAAGGACCGTCAGTCTCTTCGCCTCCAGCGCGAGAAGAAGGATCGTACCATCGCCCGTCTTCGCAAGAAGGTGGCCGACCTCGAGAAGAACGTCAAGGAGCAGGAAGCTCAACTTGCAGCAAAGGAGGAAGGAGAGGAGGGTGAAGACATCCATGGAGACATGGATTCTTACCTCAGCAATGATGATGACTTTCTGGAGGAGGATGCTGTGGACTTCTACACTAATGATGAGGACTCCGACTTCATCGGCGATGAGTAGATGCACTAGAGCACTATCATAGCATGAGATGTATCGGTCCCACTGTATCGTAGCTTGCAGAATGGTTCTTCAAACCATCTGTTTTCCTTTGTTGTTGTGGTGTGTGTTTGTATTGTGTGCTTGTTTGCATGAATTAAATGAAGTTAGTTGCAAAACCTGAGTCAAACTCAAAGTTTTAGCTTGAAATAAAAACCATGAACCTTAGAACTTTCCCACTTACCCCTTTATCTACCTCAATCTTCAGATGACTCGTGGAAACCAAGGAGGGAGCAGCTCGTCGCAAGACCCAAAGCTACAGATCTTGCAGAATCTCATCGCAGACAGAGAAGCAAGCAGGGCAGAGCGCCAAGCAAATCTAGCAACATTGCAACAGATTGCCCAGATGGCTCTCAACAACCAAGGGCATGGAAACCAGGATCACCATGGGTCCAAACTCAAAAACTTCCAGAATACCAATCCCCCAATCTTTAACCAAGCTAAAAACCCACTAGATGCTGACGACTGGTTACAGACAATGGAAAACAACTTAGAAGTAACAGGAGTTGATGACAACGAGAAAGTTCTCTTCACCACCCATTATCTGGCGGGAGATGCAAGAGCTTGGTGGACTAGTATCCGTAACATGAACCATGGTCAAGTGATGACATGGGAAGCTTTCAAAACAAAGTTCAGCCGCACCCACGTGCCGCTGGGTCTAGTCACTAGACTAAGAGATGAGTTTTGCAACTTGAAGCAAGGCAGAATGACTATGGTAGAATATTGTGACAGATTCCTGTCGCTTGCAAGGTACGCCCCTGATGAGATCAACACAAAGGTCAAGAAGAAGGAGAGATTCCTGAACGGACTGCATGATGAGATGTAGACTGTCCTCGTCAACACCCGCTTCGAGGATATCGAAGAGCTAGTCGACTCTGCCATACAGATGGAAGGGAAGATTAATCAGTCAAACGACAACCGCAAACGTCGTATGATGCAGCAATCTGGATCCAGCAGTCACCAGAAGTACCGTCCTAACCCCTCACCAGGATACGCACCAAGGAACAATCGACCCCCAATGTCTCGCCCAAGCTACCCCAACCGTAGCGGAGGCAATGTGTAGTCTGGAGGAAACAATCATAACTCCGGCAACACCAACAATTTCAACTGTGCCCCTCCCAAGAACAACAACAACAACATTGCACCCAGAACTGGCAGCAATGTTGTGCCATCGCAAGATCACTTGTTTCGAGTGTGGAGTGAAGGGCCACTATTCCAATGAGTGTCCCAAGAAGACTGCCGCCACTGCCAATGTGAATTCCCCAGCTCAACAGCAACGTCGTGTTCAACCAGGGAGAAGATTTGCCCCAGGGAACCCTCACAACCGCAACGGCTGTCTCTTCCACATGAACGCCGAAGAAGCCCAGGAAGCGCCAGATGTAGTGCTGGGTATGTTTTCTGTCAACTTAGTTTTAGCAAGGGTATTGTTTGATTCGGGAGCATCGCATTCATTTGTCACCGAAGAATTTGCATGCACTAGTAAGATTCACCCAACCAACTTGAAGAATGTCATGATAGTCCAAATCCCCGGATCCACTACAAAAGCTAGAAAAATTTGCAAAGCGGTACCTATCAGGATACATGGGATAGATTTTTATGCCAACCTTATAGTACTTGGAACCAAAGGATTGGAAGTAGTACTAGGTATGGACTGGATGTCAATGCATAAAGGAATGATAGACTATGCTAAGAAAGTCATCACCATGACTAGTAGTTCTGGAATAACAATAGAGCATATATCTGAAACCTTACCCTGTCAACTCAAGTGCAACAAGAGTCTAGCCCTACCCACCATAGACAAAGTAAGAGTAGTCTGTGAATACCCCGACGTATTCCCAGATGAATTGCCAGGTATGCCCCCGGATAGGGATATTGAGTTCATTATCGAACTAATCCCCAGAACCAGACCCATAGCCCAGAGACCCTATAGCATGAACCCCTCAGAGTTAGTGGAACTGAAGAAGTAGTTGGATGCCATGTTAGCAACATGCTTGATTCAACCAAGCGCATCGCCATGGAGATCACCAGTGCTATTCGTCGACAAGAAAGATGGAGGCAACCATCTGTGCATAGATTACAGAAAGTTGAAGGACGTCACCATCAAGAACAAGTACCCCTTGCCAAAGATAGAGGATCTATTTGATCAGTTGATTGGAGCCTAGGTATTCTCAAAAATTGATCTTAGGACTGGTTATCACCAACTTAAGATTCGTGCAACGGATATTCCGAAGACCGCCTTTACTACTCGCTATGGTTTATACGAGTATATGATTATGTCTTTTGGATTAACCAATGCCCCTTCTTATTTCATGAATCTCGTGAATAAGATCTTTATGAATTTCCTAGATAAGTTTGTAGTTGTGTTTATCGACGACATCCTTATCTACTCCAAGTCAGAAGAAGAGCATGAGCAGCATCTGAGAGTCATCCTAGAAACCCAGAGAGAACATCAGTTATATGCCAAGTTCAGCAAGTGTGAGTTTTGGCTGAAGGAAGTAGGATTCCTAGGACATATTGTGTCTGCCGGAGGAGTCTCTGTTGATCCTGCCAAAATCAAAGATGTCGAAGCGTGGGAAGCCCCAACCACTCAAACCCAAGTCCGTGCATTCCTCGGCTTAGCGGGATACTACCGCAAGTTCGTCGAAGGATTTTCAAGCATCGCCAGACCCATGACCTAATTGTTGAAGAAGGACAAGAAGTTTGAATGGACCGACAAATGTGAAGCCAGTTTCCAAGAACTGAAGAAGAGATTGATATCAACCCCAATATTGATCATGCCAGACATCAAGAAGCCGTTTGATGTATATTGTGATGCATCCAAGATTGGTCTCGGATGTGTATTGATGCAAGAAGGAAAAGTAATCGTGTATTTGTCTCGACAACTGAAGCAGCATGAGCAGAACTATCCGAACCATGATCTTGAATTAGTAGCCATAGTTTTGGCATTGAAGACATGGCGTCATTATCTGCTGGGTAATCACTGTGAGATTTACTCAGATCACAAAAGCTTGAAGTATATTTTCACTCAGAAAGAGCTGAATATGAGACAAAGGAGATGGATAGAGTTAATCAAGGATTATGACCTTGACAGTCACTATCACCCCGGCAAAGCCAATGTGGTAGCGGATGCTCTTAGAAGATTGCCTTGTAGGCTAAATACCATGATCAAGGAGAAGCATCCAAGTTTGTATGAGGAGTTGGAGCAGTTTGGGACTGAGCTAGTTAGCAAAGGATTCTTAGCTAGCATTGAACTTCAACCCACATTGATTAGCCAAATCAAGGAAGCCTAGAAGGGAAATGAAAGTATCAACAGAATCAAACGTCATATTGGTACAGGAAAGGTACCAGGGTTCATGGAAGACGAAGAAGGAGTTCTGTGGTACAAAGGACGTATCTGTGTGCCAGCAGATTCGGAGGTGAAGCAAGTTATCATGAAGGAAGCTCATGATACTCTTTATTCTTTCCACCCCGGAGGAACGAAGATGTATCAAGATTTGAAAGAGCAATTCTGGTGGCACAAGATGAAGAGAGAGATCGGAAGCTACATCGCCAAATGTGATATCTGCCAAAGAGTCAAAGTAGAGCATCAGAGACCCGCAGGACTGTTGCAACCATTGCAGATTCCGGAATGGAAATGGTATTCCGTCGGAATGTACTTTATCACCGGTTTGCCTACTTCTAGTAGGGGAAATGACTCAATCTGGGTCATAGTTGATAGACTGTCCAAGGTAACTCACTTCATACCTGTCAAGACTACCTACCAGAGTGCGAAGCTAGCAGAGCTGTTCATTGCTAGGATTGCTAGTCTGCATGGAACCCCCAAGACCATAATATCTGATCGAGGAACCCAGTTCACCTCAAGATTTTGGCAGAAAGTTCAGGAAGGATTGGGAACCAAGTTGAATTTCAGCACCGCTTATCACCCGCAAACTGATGGACAGACTGAGAGAGTCAATCAGATCCTAGAATATATGCTCAGAGCTTGTGTGCTAGAGTATGGATCAGAATGGGAAGACTGCCTGGCTTTCACAGAATTCTCATATAACAACAGTTATCAAGCTAGTTTGCAAATGGCACCATTTGAATTCCTATACGGAAGAAAGTGTCGCACCCCTTTGAATTCGTCGCAAGTAGGAGAGAGTCAGATCTTTGGACCCGACATTCTCCGAGAAGCCGAAGAGAAAGTTCACAAAGTCCGTGAGCACCTAAAGACCGCCCAATCTAGACAGAAGAGTTATGCTGACAAGAGAAGGAGAGACCTGACTTTCAATGTCGGAGATTTTGTGTATCTCAAGGTTTCGCCATTGAAAGGAACTCAACTTTAGTCTGAAAGGAAACTTAGCCCCCGGATATATCGGGCCCTTCAAGATTCTGAATCGTCGAGGAGAAGTATCGTATCAATTGTAACTGCCCGAAGAAATGTCAGCCATCCACAATGTATTCCATATTTCGTTACTTCGCAAATGCTTGGAAGTGCCGAAGAAGACGGAAGTTTTCAAGAACATCGATCACAGAGCTGTGGAGATCAACAATGACCTGACCTATCGTGAAGTGCCCATCCGTATCTTGGAAGAAGCTTACAGAACCACCAGAACCAGAAGTATCAAGTTTCTCAAGATTCAATGGAGCAACCATACCGAAGAGGAAGCCACTTGGGAGCGAGAAGATTACATTAGGACAGAGTTCCCAGATCTCTTTAGTTCCTAAGTTTTCTTTGTAAATCTCGGGACGAGATTTTGTTTAAGGGGGGAAGGTTTGTAACATCCCAAAACTTTAATCCAAGGTATTCAAGATCCAAATCATCAAAATTAGGGTTAACAAAAACTTTTCCAATTAAAATTATTAAAGCATTCATATGTGTGTGCATTTAAATTAGGAGTTGATTTGAATTGCCATGATTAAGTGACCCATTGCTTGTAAAATGATTCTTAGGTGAAATAAACATCATCTAGATCATTCCCAAACAAATCCCAAAGAAAAACAAACCAAAATGAATAAAAGAAGAGAATGGTCATTTGTGCCATTTTAATCAACATGCCTACTTGGGCTATTCCGAGGACTCAATTCTTAACAGAAATAAATGTGGATCTTTGCACCCCTGGATAGTACATGTAATGATGTACCAAGGCCCACTTTGTGATCTGCCAAAAACATTCAAACACTAATTTTAAATGGCATTTGAAAATTGAATCTAGTTCATATGGGAAGATCCCCCTTATTCCAAAACCCCTCAAATGAGCTTTATTTTCGAAATCCAGTCAACCATAGATGATCAAGCTTATGACTAACACACCCACCAAAAATCTTTTCAAAATTCAAAACTAAATTTCTTTCCGCCATTTTCACAAACACTTAGTAGGTAGGAATTAAACCTAGTATTAGCTCACTGTTTTCTATAGGGTTTTGCGACCCAATTGACCTCAAATCACTCCCTCTGTCTCCACTTGATCTAACCAAGCCATAAACACCCCATCCCCTATCCCTTAGCAGCAGTGCCACGCCACCCCGAGCACCATGCTCGCCGGCCAACCTTGCCAGCGCAGCAGCGGACCGCCCCTCTCTCTCTCTCGCCATGTCTAGGAGCTAAACCAGACCGCACCGCCGCCCTCTATCCCCTCCTGAGGCAAAGCCATGCCATGGACCACTCGGCTAGCGCCGCGCCCAGAGCGTCTGCACCATGCCAAGCACACACCAGAGCGCCGCGCCCGACAAGCGTGCACACGCCGCGCCTTGATCGCAGCCCGCGCTCACCGCTCAGCCACGAACCCAGGAGCCGCCCGGACATGCCCGTTCGCCGCCATTTGACCCGTAGCCACCGCATGTCGTGTCGAACGCCGCCTCTGCTGCTCAGAGCGTGAGCATCGCCCGACCGTTTGCCACCACCCCTAGTAGCGCCATTACCCCGTAGAGCACCGCCAGGAGACCGCGCATCGATCGCCGCTCGCAGCCATGCCGCTAGCAGCCCGTAGCCATGTCGCCACCGTCGCCTGGCCATGCCGCGCTGTCCCGTCGTCAAGCCTATACAAGGAGGCCACCGCCAGCCTTATTCTGCACACCACTCACCTCCCCTCTCGCCACAGATTAATCCCCACTTCTCCCCGGAGCCGCTCGAGCTCGTAGTCACCGGAATTCCACCGGAGCTGGCCGCTTCTCGAGGAGAAGGGCCCTGCTGGTTGCGACCACCCCAGGAGCTGCCACGTCCACTAGTTCGTTTGCCCTCCTCGCCATCGTTGCTGGATCCCTGGTACGCCCCCTGAGCACCCCCACCGAGCCGCTAGGGTTAGACCTCGCCGGCGACCTGTCCATCATCGACGACGAGCCCCAGCCGTAGATCCTAGTTCTAATCTAACGGCGCACATCGCCCCGTACCGCTTCGCGTGTAAAGAGCCGCTGACCGATGGACCCCTCCTGTCAGCTGTGCCCCGCGCCACAGAGTGCCACCGGGCCGGCCCGTTTTCGTTCCCGCGTGACCCATTTAATTCAAATTAGGATTTTTCTATTTTAGTTTGAACTTAGTTCTGTCCCCTAGTTTGAAAATTAATTCAGACAGATCTACAAATCCAAATGGAGTGATTCCAATTTTGTTAGAAAGCTACTGAAAAGATCTACCCAAGCCCGTTGGATTTAATTCATTTAGAGTTAGAGATATCTCCTAGTAAAAATAACAAGACAGAAGCTTTTGCACATTCAAACATTTTTATAAAATCAACCATGATAGATTTTGAGTTGATTCCAACTCTCAAAAATCGCATTTCACCATACCTATTTGAATATGTAATAATATTAAGGTTTACATGCAGTGACTTTGGACTAGTACAAAAATAATGCTATATAGGCATTTCTAGTCACTTTAAATCACTAAATAATGAACTTAAACCAAAGTAATTATGATCCAACCTTGGAATGATGAGTCATTCTATTGAGATGTTTTGACATGTGTTGAGAAACACAAACGGTTTATGATGATGAAAATGTTAAGGCATGAGCCTTAACCCTTTTACAAAACTGATGGTTGGATTCGGATGCGATACCATTCCAAATTTACCGTACAACCACAATACTTGAATTGGGTAAGGCTTAGCCGGAAATTTATATGCATAATATTAGTTCCCTCGCGGGAGAGGTTTGAGCTGAGGCTACCTCTCAATGTTGTCCACCTATGCAGTGCCCAAGATGACAGATGGTCATGGTTGGGAGGCCATGCTCATAGGAGAGGTGCTTATACTAGGGTGTGTAAAGGAAAGGTTATGTTTGATTATCTGCATACTAAGTATGATGATTCAGGGTTATCCCTGATAGATGTATCGAATCTTGTGGTGAAAGTGTACCACCTCTGCAGAGTGTCAAACTATTCGAATAGCCGTGTTTGCGGTTATGGACAGTTGGAATGGCCATACTGTTTCGTTGTCAGATGTTTTCAAAATAACTTATGAAATGAATGATGAATCTTGACTTGACCACAACAGGGTTGTGTTTATGACACTAGCTTCCCGACTTAAGTGATTCTAGAACTTTATTTTATCTTTCTTTGCTTCTGAACTCAGCTTAGGTTTCAAACTTAACTTTATAGTTAAACCTAGAGTTAGCACTTTACTTAGAATTATACTACTTGTTAGTGGTAGTTTGCGAGTACTTAAAGAGTACTCATGGCTTTTGTCCCTGGCTATTCTCATGGCCAGACTATGAAGGAGATTACCAAGATGATGGCCAGCAGGACGACTATGATAACTAGGACTATCTGCCTTCGTCAGCATTGCCTGTGCCCCTGAAGATGGACCCCACCACTACGCTTATCTTTTATTTCCGCTGCTTGTTGTATTAAGACTGGATCATGAGATCCTTATTTGTGTAATACCTTATGTATGGTTTGTAATGGATGATGTACTGTGATATCCAATCTGTTATGTCTCGCAAAAATGGTAATCCTAGGATTGTGATGTATGACATAACAGGCATCTGGGATTAAAAATCCGGGTGTTGACACAACTTCTGTACACAAGGGGAGTGAACCAGCCGTAGCAGCAAAGCTACCATTCCATCTCCACACTCCAAAGCACATCTCTTATTTTATTATCAACACAAGAACACCACTGTTCTTATTAGAACACCAACTAAATCCACCATCAACAACAGGAAGGTCAAGCAATAGCTCAAGGAGGAGTACAACAGATGAAGTAAACCATATCATTCCACCAAAAATCACCACCACATCACAAGCATCTAGTTGCTTGAAAAGCCACCCAAGAGCAAGATGGGGAGGAGGCTTACAGGAAAGGTGATAGCTCTAGGAGAAGAGGACCAGGAGCACAAGGTGAAGGCTTACCAGCAATATGAAGTGGAATCTGATTAAGATTCACCACAAGATTCATTATAAGCACATATCCCCAAGTCACTTTTCTACTTCACACCAGCAGGTTAGTTTCTTAAATCAATATATCATATGTTCTTTTCCTTTTATTTCTGAGCATGGAGTTCTGTGGTAGAGAGATATCTCAGACTGGGTAGTAGTGCTACTCCAGAATCATCCTAGAGCTAACAAAAGGGCAACAATAGTATATGTTCATGTGCAACAAAAGTAATGCCTCAGTCCATACATCATTGGCTCATTTAAGTAAATCCATCATTGGGTTATAGAAAGGATTCCTGCTTGTAACTAAAACCCAAGATAGTTAGCTATAGCACCAATCTGGCTAGTAAATGTTTCTAAAACATTTGTGTATCCTCAATTGAGGTGTCACAACATTAACACCACCAATAACCAGATGGTAATTGTGTAACCAAACCCAAGTAAAAGCTACCTAGCAACAAATACAATCTATACCATCAATTTTAATCACTATGTAGCATGTGTTCCTACCCAAAGGGCTTCAGACCAGCATAATTAGCATATTATCTAGTTCTTACTAGACAAACATAAACCACAACTGCTAGGCTACAGGGCACATCCCCAGAGGGTAGCACCTCTGTACCTAGCAGATTCAGTGTTTCTTGAGTACAAGCTCACTGCATAGAAATAGATCATTGCAAAGCATATTTGAGGAGGAAACACAATCCCAAGTAAAGAAACCATGGTTTGCAATCCAAACTCACTGTCACCACTAACAGTACACAACATCTGAACACGAAACATATAGCCACCTGCTAAAACCATACAACCATACTTTAAATCATTTTCCTAGCTATCATTTGCTAGGAATTATTTTATAAAATGCAAACATTGCCTAGAAGGGATAATGATCATTAGTGAACCATATGTCCAGTTTACCAAATCTTTTGTATACATCAAATGAGTAAAGTTAGCCACAAACACGAGCAAATATTATTGTAATGGAGTATAAACTTATAGGTAAAAACACCACAGTAGTGGATACCTAGGGCCAATAAAAGCCACTAGCCAAAATCGCAGCTACAAATACTTCCAATAGGAATATAAATTCTTTGTTTCCAAGTCAATTGTTATCCTGTAGAAAACTATTGCTCAATAAAGAAATATACTCTGAATCCATTCGAACCAATAGTTGGTTTCGATTCAAATCAACATCTTCAACCCACGTACATATCAAATACTTGACAACCTAAGTGATTCTAAACTAAAGTTTAGACAATTTCTGTTGCAAACCAATATAAAACCTGCATTCCAATTATCAATACAACTCTAACCACAGTAAGATGACCTAGTAGCAATTAAATTCCATGACTCCCTGAACCTTGATCAGTTATCACTAGCTGCTATCATCAGCCCAACAGATGATTATAGAAGAGATAGGACTCACTAGGGGTGCCGAGCACCTGGAGCGGAAGCGTGGCATAGTCATAGTTGTCGCAGCCAATGCCAGGGTTGCGCCATGGTGCCATCCCTCCGGCATCAGGAATTGGAGCAGACCATAGCAGCTGCTGTAGTACCACACCGCCGTGAAATGTGTAGGAGCAACAAGTTGGGGTCGAGGTAGGGGAGATCCTGGTCTTCCTCGAGCAGCAGCTGGGGCCATATGGGCTAGAAGAGTCGCGCCGATGGCCTTGTCGAACCGCACTGCTAGGGTTTCACGGGGCGCACATCGGGGAGCAGAGCAGCAACGAGGCATCGGGGATCGACCGAGAATATCAATCTAGGGCCTCATTAGCAAACATCGGTACGACGTTGGCCGGCAACCGGCCGGAGTGGAGCTGGTGGCAGCGGCGACACCACCGCAACCAGGAGGGGAACAAGAGGGGTGAGGATAATGCGTGCGTGTGTATGTGCGAGAGAGAGGAGTGGGCAGTGTAATTGGGCCTCGTGGGCCTTTAAGTTGGACTGGGCTGACCACAGACCAGGCCTAGTTAAAAAATAAATAGAATGGAAATGCTTAAATTTAGGGAAATACAAACAAGTCTTTATAAATATTAAAAAATATAGATATATATATATTCCTATAAAATTCATGAAAAAATAAGTAAAATATATCAAAAGGATCACAAAAATAATCTCTATCTAATAAAAATATAACCTTACTTAATTAAGTTAAATAAATTGCAAATAAATATTATACACCATTAAATCCTAAGTGAAATTTCATAAAATAAGGAAAAATCTAAAAAATAAATAAAAAATCATTTTGTGTATAAAAAAAATCTACTATTTTATAAAAATACTAACTTAATTTTTTTCAAATAAAACTTGAAGCAAATATTTAAAATACCTATAATCCTTTGTGGAATTTTATAAAAATACAAATAATACTTAAAAATAATTGAAAATCACTTTTAAGATCTTGAGTAAATATATTTTACTAGAAAATACTAAAAGTATTTTCCTAAAGATTTTTAAGATTTTAAGGAAATAAATCCTTACCTATTTTATAAAAGACCTAGTTTGTAAATTCTTTAAAAACATCTCTTAAATAATAAATAATCACAAATTCGATATATAAAACCTTAAATCCCTAATAACTAAATACTAAGTCAAAATCCATAACTTAGACCTATAATAAAACTTAAGTGTAACTTATTAACCTTATAAAACTCTTTTAAAATCATAAATCCAAACTAAACCAACACTTTTAAGTAAATTTTAAACATCATAAAAGTGAATGCTATTTTTCTCTTAACCATTCTTAGACACGATCTCACACCCTAACACCTTAATAAAATCATCAAAAATTTCTTTCTTTAAAAGTCACATCAATAGCAAGTTGCATTTAAGCTCATCATTCACTTAAATTGGAAGTGAATGATCCCACACTCGTAAATAAACTTGTTACAAAAATTTAAAACTTATTAATACTTTTAAACACATCACACCCTAGATCTACTTATGTTTGAAGTTAACTTTGGTACACCAAGTCATGCATAATGCCTAAAGAATATTTATGTTTTTATAGTTAACTTTTGTATTTTCCAAATTAAGTCATAAGGCATCTCAAATCCAAGCGTATCGGATAAGCGCAAGCGACATCAATCACAATCGGTTAACCACAAAGAATGTTTAAACTTCAACAAAGAAATCTTTTCTTCAAAAGTTATTTGTTTTGCCACTTCAAACAACAATCTTATAATAAGTCCCTTAACTCTTAATAACTTAACATAATAAACCCCATCATAATTACTAGATAACAATTCCCCTCAATCTTAGAATATTATTATACTTCACTTTTACACTTTGCATGTTAAACACTTTAATGCTTTTTCCTTATAAAGCAATATTTTGCTAAAAGGTTATTCTTTTATGAAACATTAAAGGTAATCCTTGAACATTTGTATAAAGGATCTAATTGATTAATAATCTTGCTTAAGAATTTTTTTACATACCATGCCCCAGTTGCGTGCTTTAGTATTGTATGCTACTTGTTGTATTTACTCAATTTCTTCACACACTCTCACAATCCTTAATAAGAAGCACAAGTGTGAAGCTGGTATAATAGTGAAACACATTATAAAGAAACCATCCCCAGTTTTAGAACCCTAGATCAAAACGACTATTTCAAGGATTCATGTTTATCAAACTTCATTATATTACTTATGCATAATTGCATCTTGCTTCTTTAAACATTCTTCCTTACCAGACCAATGATGCTATTTACAGAATTTGGATCTTCTAGTATCATGAAGACCACGAGTGCATAATCTTGCAATCACAAAAGGCAAGTTCACAACTTGCTCATGTCCTTTGGTTATTTTTCTATCAAATGCTTGTAACTCAAAGGTTGTCATCACCTACATTTCGAAAAGGTCAAAAACTACTATTTTCATAATAATATGATTATGGATTATTTACCAAGTGGTAATAATCTACTGATATAGTGATGACCCACAAGTATAGGGGATGTATCGCAGTATTTTCGAGGGAAGTGAAACCCAATTTATTGATTCAACACAAGGGGAGCCAAAGAATATTTATTCGCCTTAACAACTGAGTTGTCAATTCAGCTACACCTGGAAACAATCTTGCTCACAACAGTTTATCAGTAGCAACAGTTTTGTAGCAGGAATAGTAAAGTAGCAGCAGTAGTAAAGCAAAAACAGTAGTAACAAAAGCAGTAAATAGTGGGATTCGCGTGCGGTAGGCATAGGGATGGATGGACGGGCGTTGCATGGACAAGACAATTCACATAGCAATCAGAACATAGGGCAATTGCAGATAAATAAGATAAAACATCCAAGTACTAGACAATCCTAGGCATGTGTTCCATATATAGTCATACGTGCTCACAATGAGAACTTGCACAACATCTTTTGTCCTGCCAGCCCATTTGCAGCGGGGCCTCTAGGGAACTACTGGCAATTAAGGTGCTTCTTTTAATAGAGCACCGAAGCAAAGCATTAACACTCCGTGAGCACATGTGATCCTCACATCAAAGCCATTCCCTTACGGTTATCCCAATTTGATTCACTTCAGGGCCATAGGTTCCGGACAAAAACGTGTGTATACAACTTGCAGATAAGACCATAAAGTCGCAACAAGTGACAAGCATGGCACTCGGGCCCTAGTGACAAGCATTAAGCACAACAAGTCGCAACAAAGTCATAAAGCACTAATAAAAGAAACTAGGCACCATGCCCTAACAATCTAATGCCATTACATGAACGATCTCATCCAATCCCTACCATCCCCATAGTCTACAGCGGGGGATTACTCACTCATAGATGGGGGAAACATGGATGGTCGATGGAGATGATGGTGGAGATCGATGGAGATGGCTCCAGGGGCACTTCCCCGCCCCGGCAGGGTGCCGGAATAGAGCCTTTTGTCCCCCGAATCTCCCCTTCGGTGGCGGTGGCGCTGCGGAACTTTTTCTGGAAAAACGTCGACCCCCCGAAGTTTTTAGGTCAGAAGGCTCCTTATAGGCGAAGAGAGAGGCCGAGGGGTTGCCTGGGGGGCCCACACCATGCCCTGGCGTGGCCAGGACCAGCCCGCGCCTGGGGGTGGTGTGGCCAGCCCCTGGCTCTTCTCCGTCTCGTATTCTGGCTCCTGGAGTCTTCTGGAAATATAGGCACTTTGGCTTTTGTCCTGTCCAATTCCGAGAATATTCATTTTCTGACTTTCCTAGAACCAAAAACAGCAGAAAACAGGAAGCTGGCATTCTGGCTCTTGTTAATAGGTTAGTCCAAGAAATCATATGAAAAGTACACCAAGGTGTGGACAAAACACAAGAAAGTGGATAAAACCAAGCATGGAACATCAAAAATTATAGATACATTGGCAATGTATCAACATCCCCAAGATTAACTCCTGCTCGTCCTCGAGTAGGTAAGTGATAAAAAGAAAGAATAATTTTTTGAGGTGACATGCACCATCAAAGACTTGATCAAAGTATTTGTAAAACATTCAAAGCTAGGATCATAGTACTTCAATCATAACATGAAAGACAAAGTTCTAGCAATAAGATAAAGAAACTATGATGCAACATGAAAGGGCACAAACAAAAGATTCATGAATAACAATGCTTTGCAAGATGTTTGTTTGTTTCCCATAAAGAAAACATAGCATAATAGTATTCAGCTCGTCCCTCATAGAGTAGTAAATATAAATGCATAGGACACCTTCAAAGTTTACAAGAGTGACTAGATACAAATAGTTTAAAACAAGCAATATCAAGGTATGCATCAATCAACAAGTCTTGGGACAATGCACATAGAACTAAGAATGGCCACTATGCTCTCAAGAAAGTGCTCATAGAATGTGTGGAGACTCAACAAGGAAATGAACAGGTTTTGAAAAGTTTGAAATGCTTCCAAATGTTGAAAGTTTGGTACTCATTTGCTTTGAGCTCTCATTGCCCCTGTCATAAGCATCTTTAATGTGGTTAAGGTGAAAGTGAGGTCCAATCTGAGTTATATGCTTGATAGACTATAAACTGAAAATCCCAAGTCCCTTGAGTACGAGGGCCGCTCCTCGTGCTACTCAACTTTAGTTACCGGTAAGTTCTTGTCATCGTAAGTATGTGTGTATCATAGAGAACCGCCAACGGGGTACCCCTTGCCCGATGATACGGAAGAATCCCCATATCAAAATGACAAGGCAAGCAGACAATGAGTATCTCAGCAATCTTCTTATTTACCATGGGAAAATGGTGCTTTTTCCCTCTTTCCTCTTTTCATAAATCACTCTTTTTTTCTTTTTCTCAATAGCTATCTCTCTCTTTTTTTATAAGAAGAATGCTTCATAGATATCATTATGGTTACGCTGCAGGTTTCCACCATGTCAGCATGGATTAGACCAGCGGCCCAGGCATTTCTCTAACACACATACATAACTCCATGGACTTACAAGCTCCCCTTTTATTTCACACCGACGACATCCACAAACAAAAGAGTAAGGTATCAACTGGGTATCTATTTACAAGTGTTGAAAGCGTTCCTCGTGACAGCACGGTTCTGCTAATCCCCAGCCTATAATTAGCAAGCATATAACTTTCATGGAGAGTTCACAATGGTTCAGGTTTATTAAGTGCAGGAAATAAAGTGTGCCATCAAGTTCATGAGAGCTTTACTAACTAACTTTCTCATAACAAGCAAACATTTTATTCGGAAGAAAAGAAGGCATATTAAATATGCACGAAAGTAGCAAATGATGCTAATAGGTAGGTATGGTGGACACTTTGGCAATATTTGGTTTAGGGAGTTGGAAACTTGAGTAGAACATACTCAGTGTAAGTGAAGGCTAGCAATAGTAAGGGAGCAACAAACGAGAGAGCAATAATGGCCATAATCATGCATAGCGACAAAACATCATTGATCAAAGCATAAAGTTATACTACAAGTTGAAAACTAAAGGATCATAAAGGCTTATGATGACTTGAGATAGTCATAACATGTTGTGAGCATGCGCCAAGTCAACCCAAATAAAGCATCAAAGGAGAATACCACTATACTATGCTTTAATATGCTAAAATAACGCATGATTCATCCAAGGCACATTAAGCAATCTCAATTGTTTATAACAAGTCATGCTACAACAAAGCATACTAAGCATAAAGCCAAAACAATATCAAGCATGGCATGACAAAGCATAGGCCACAATCAAAAACAAGCTCTCTTCACCACTTAAGCATGAGCTTTCCTACTCTTTTCCAATCCAAACCAAACTATTTGAACACCAATGTATGAAAGAGGAGGTCCAACCAATTTATTCAGCAAACTAAGAAAACCATGCAAACTAAAAACCAAAACAAAAACGAAAAAGAAGACGCTCCAAGAAAAACACAACTGTGCATGAAACAATAAAAATAAAGTGTTTGGAAGAAACCTGGGATTTTTATTGATGAAGAAGAGGATGGCTTGGGCATCCCCAAACTTTGATGCTTTTACTTCTTGGATATTTCTTGGGGTAACACGCGTGGCATCCCCAAGGTTGAGCTTTAGTCCATCCTTCATCTCATTACTCATTCCTTCCATACACCTGAAATTTTTTCTTCATACAAAACTTCACACAATCTTTATTAGCAACATTAGTGCACTTAAGATAAATAAGTCTTAAGGTTCAGTTATAACACCAAATAAACTTCCATTAGAACACTAGCTACTGTAGCACTTCCTTCAAAAATCTTAATTCCCCAAAAGAACTCAAAAAGGAACCCACAAGAAGCAAATGCAGAAAATGGCTGAAATCTGTCAAAACAGACCAGCAGGTAAAGACAATTTTTTTCGAAGACCTTCTGTTGCTTAAATCAAAAAGTATTGAACTAACGAAAGTTATATAATAACCTGGGGCAGAATCACAAAAAATTGCATCTCATTCCGACATACAGAGATCTCTCACGAATTTTTACGGTAAAGCACAAAAATCTGTTTCGGGACAGCAACTTTCCCAATCATTACCTCACTCTCATTAGAGGTTACTCTTGGCACAAAAAGCAAATAAAAAGGATAAGGAGAGGTTATTACTGAGGTAATAACTTCCAAGAATCATCTAAAACTTTTGGGTTATCTCCCAATAAGTACTTTTCTTTAACGCCTTTAAGTTAGGCATAAGGAAAAACTGAAATGGATAGAATAGAAGTAAGCGGAGATAATCATGGTGAAAATATTGTTTTGTTCAATCAAATCCTTTTGTTAACAAGGTTGATCAGGTCTTGTTACCAAAACAATTTCATATGAGACAAAACTTTGTATTCCACTAATGATTATGTTACCTCAACCTTGATAGCAATGGTCCCAATCATAATAGTTTCAAATTTTTCTCTTGGTATGGGGCAATATATTTCTCCAACTTGATACCTTCAACATGTTCAATTGAATTCAAACCGTAAGTCCTTTCAATCTTCTTGGGGAAATAGACAGTATGTTCCTTGTCATTAACATTGAAGGTCACCTTTCCTTGATTACAATTGATAACAGCTCCTGCAGTATTAAGAAAAGGTCTCCCAAGAATAATAGACATATTATCATCTTCAGGCATTTCAAGCACAACAAAATCAGTTAATATCAAGAAATTATGAGCCACTTGAACAGGTACATCCTCACATATACCAACGGGAATAGTGGTAGATTTATCAGCCATTTGCAAAGATATATCAGTTGGTATTAATTTTTCAAGTTGAAGCCTCTTATAGAGAGAGAGAAAGGCATAACACTAACTCCAGCTCCCAAATCACACAAAGCAGTTCTAACATAACTGTTCTTAATAGAGCAAGGGATAGTTGGAATCCCTGGGTCTCCAAGTTTCTTAGGAAACTTACCACTGAAGGAATAATTAGCAAGCACAGTAGAAATTTCTTCATTAGGGATCTTCCTTTTATTCGAGACAACGTCCTTCATATACTTTGAGTAAGGAGGCAATTTAATAGCATCAGTCAAAGGAATTTGCAAGAATAAAGGCTTCATCCGCTCACAAAACTTATTATAGTGTTCATCTTCCTTTGACTTGTGTTTCTTATGAGAGAATAGCATAGGTTTTTGGACCCAAGGCTCTCTTTCACTACCATGTTTCTTAGCAATAAAATCTTCTTTGGTGTATTTATTATTCTTAGTGTGGTTTTTAGGTTCTTCTTCAACTTTTTCTTCATTAGGAACTTCATTTTCTTCATTACCACTTTCAGTTTCAGCATCAGAGATAGATAT
The DNA here is from genome assembly GCA_916181665.1 of Avena sativa. NCBI lineage: Eukaryota > Viridiplantae > Streptophyta > Magnoliopsida > Poales > Poaceae > Avena > Avena sativa. The sequence continues at coordinate 601,182,603 of OV702289.1, forward strand.
ACTATTAGGATCTATAGCAGGTTCAGAGGGTTCTACAACAGTTTTATGTTTCTTCTTCCTTTTCTTACGAGTAGAACCACTATTTTCAGCTTGTTCAGAATCCTGTTCAAATCTTTTGGGATGCCCCTCAAGATATGGAGGATCCTGGGTAGTAGCACCACTTCTAGTTCTAATTTCATAAGCATGTTTTTCTTTAGCAGCATTAACTAACAAGTCATTTTGCACTTTAACGAGTTGATCAGTTTGAACCATTTGAAAGTGTTTAACAATCATTTTAACATCATTAGAGGTTCTTTCCACAATATCTTTCAACTCAACAATAGCTCTAGTGTTTTCCATTAGATGATTTTGCACCCTTTTATTAAAGTTATCTTGCTTAACAATAAAGATATCAAATTCTTCTAAGCATTGATCAGGAGGTTTAGAGTAAGGGATATCACCTTCCTCAAAGTGTTGGAGAGAGTGTACCTCAATAGTGGATGAGTAGTGAATAGGCTTACATAATTCTTCTATAGGAGGTAAATTCTTGACATCTGCAGCTTTAATTCCCTTCTCCTTAAGACATTTCTTAGCTTCCTTCATCACTTCATCATTTTATTAAATAACTCCCCTCTTCTTTGATGTTGGAATAGGCACAGGAATAGATGGTTCAGGTACAATTACTTCAGGTATAGCTTGTTTAGGAGGAGTCCAATCTTCATAATTCTTGCTTATTTTAGCCATTAATTCCTCAGCTTCCTTAGGAGTCCTATTCCTGAAAACACAATCAGCACAACTATCTAGGTATGTCCTAGATTCCTCGGTTAGTCCATTATAAAATATATCAAGAAGCTCATTCTTAGGTAATGGACTTCCAGCCTGTGCATGAATCAAAGCACAAAACCTTGCCCAAGATTCGGGGAATACCTCTTTTTCTCCCTGTTTAAAATCAAAAAGTTCTTGCAAAACAACATGTCTAGCACTGGGAGGAAAATATTTCTGTAGGAAAGTACTAATCAAGCACTCAGGGCTATCAATAGATCCAGGAGGTAAATTACTAAACCAAGTTTTAGATTCTCCTTTCAGTGAAAAGGGAAACATCTTAGCAACAAAGTAAGTACGCATCTTAATATCATCAAAAAACAATCCACTCATGGTAGAAAGTTCATTCATATGTGCTACCGCACTTTCATTCTTAGTCCCACAAAAAGGTTCTTTCTCGACAATAGCTATGTAAGATAGATCAAGAGAGAAATCATAATCTTCATCTATAATGTTTATGGGAGAAGCAGCAAACTTAGCATCAGGAGACAATTTGGGTCTAATAGTACGCCTCTCAAGGAGACTCTTAGCAGCGCTCCTTTCATGGGTGTTCTTGCATTCTTTAATAAACTCATCGGTCATCTCAACATAACCATCTTCAATATCAAAACTCTCACTAGACTCGGGTGAGCTAACAGGTGTGGTAGTGTATTCATTAGGAGTTTCGGTATTTCCAGCTATAGTTCTAGCAATCGTAGCATCTAGGAACGGACCTAATGAACCACTCTTATCAAGCACAGTAGAACCAGCATCATAAGCATCAGAAGTTTGAGATTCAGCAGTAGTAGCAGTGTGTGTAGCATGTGTATGTGGTGGTGTAAGGAACTTACTCAAAATAGACGGCGAATCAAGAGCAACAGAGGTGTTCAGAACCGTACCTCTTCTTGTAGTGGATGGTAAAATAGGAACCTTGCCATCATGAGACTTACCCATGATGGATGGATAGCAGCGAACAATAGAGAATCCAAGTGAACTTGATAAATAAAGCTATGCTCCCTGGCAACGGCGCTAGAAAATAGTCTTGATGACCCACAAGTATAGGGGGTGTATTGCAGTATTTTCGAGGGAACGGAAACCCAATTTATTTATTCGACACAACGGGAGCCAAAGAATATTTATCAGCCTTAACAACTGAGTTGTCAATTCAGCTGCACCTAGAAACAATCTTGCTCACAACAGTTTATCAGTAGCAACAGTTTTGTAGTAGGAATAGTAAAGTAGCAGCAGTAGTAAAGCAAAGACAGTAGTAACAAAAGCAGTAAACAGTGGGATTCGAGTGCGGTAGGCATAGGGATGGATGGACGGGTGTTGCATGGACAAGACAATTCACATAGCAATCAGAACATAGGGCAATTGCAGATAAATAAGATAAAGCATCCAAGTACTAGACAATCCTAGGCATGTGTTCCATATATAGTCATACGTGCTCACAATGAGAACTTACACAACATCTTTTGTCCTGCCAGCCCGTTTGCAGCGGGGCCTCTAGGGAACTACTGGCAATTAAGGTTCTCCTTTTAATAGAGCACCGGAGCAAAGCATTAACACTCCGTGAACACATGTGATCCTCACATCAAAGCCATTACCTTCCGGTTATCCGATTTCTCTCACTTCGGGGCCATAGGTTCCGGACAACAACGTGTGTATACAACTTGCAGATAAGACCAGAAACAATACTATCATAATGAATCAATAACATGTTCAGATCTGAAATCATGGCACTCGGGCCTAGTGACAAGCATTAAGCACAACAAGTCGCAACAAAGTCATAAAGCACTAATAAAAGATAGGCACCATGCCCTAACAATCTAATGCCATTACATGAACGATCTCATCCAATCCCTACCATCCCCATAGCCTATTGCGGGGGATTACTCACTCATAGATGGGGGAAACATGGATGGTTGATGGAGATGATGGTGGAGATCGATGGAGATGGCTCCGGGGGCACTTCCCCGTCCCGGCAGGGTGCCAGAACAGAGACTTCTGTCCCCCGAATCTCCCCTTCAGTGGCGGCGGTGCTACGGAACTTTTTCTGGAAAAACGTCGAACCCCCCGAAGTTTTTAGGTCAGAAAGGTCCTTATAGGCGAAGAGAGAGGCCGAGGGGGTGCCTGGGGGGCCCACACCATGCCCTGGGGCGGCCAGGCCTAGCCCGCGCCTAGGGGTGGTGTGGCCAGCCCCTGGCTCTTCTCCGTCTCGTATTCTGGCTCCTGGAGTCTTCTGGAAAAATAGGCACTTTGGCTTTTGTCCTGTCCAATTCCGAGAATATTCATTTTCTGACTTTCCTGGAACGAAAAACAGCAGAAAACAGGCAGCTGGCACTGTGTCTCTTGTTAATAGGTTAGTCCAAGAAATCATATGAAAAGTACTCCAAAGTGTGGACAAAACACAAGAAAGTGGATAAAACCAAGCATGGAACATCAAAAATTGTAGATATATTTGCAATGTATCATATAGTTCCAGTGGTAAAGGAACATAATATCTAGGACTTAACAACCAATGTCACCAGTGATTCTAGCAACGTGTACTACGTGTTAACCATGAGATTTGGAATGGTATGAAGAAGTCGGCTGGATCTTCTTCCTTTCGCATGGACAGATGACCTTATCGTGAAGCTACAGATTTCTCGTGGAGAATCCAGCACATGGGTGGGAACCCTTATGTCCCCGCGATATTGGTATCTAGATTATCCGTGAGGGGCTAGCGGAGGTAGATCTGTCACTTCGGTGGGGGTTGCCAGGGACATGACCTGCTCACTGTAGTCTCCAAGGGGTTGCCAGGGTTATATCTGCCTATATGGGGGTTAACGGAGGTATTCCTGCTTGGGGAGTCGTGTCTTCATGGAGGGTCGCGGAGAAAGGCAGTGATTGGCTTGGATCATCTACTGGGCCCCACATCAAGGAATTGTGGACAGCAAAGATCGCCCGGTTGTGCAACAATGATTTGATCTCTCATGGGTAAAGCAACACACCTCTGCAGAGTGTAAGAACTATGACATGTTACTCCCTATTCTGGGAAGGAGCTATGAACGCGGCAGGAAAGGAACTCCATGAAAGTTCTAGTAAACCTATGAAGGCTGACGGACATAGCTTTTCAAAATAAAAGCAACCTTTGAAGAAATTTTTACGAAAACCTGCATTGCCTATGACCTTTGGTCTGTGGCTGTAGACATAGTGCATCATAGACTCCTTTATAGGGAACTTGCTGAGTACGATCATACTCAACCGTACCTTCTTAACCCTTGCTAGGTTCTAAGCCATTGAAGACGATGTCAACACCAACTTATGCTCAAGAAACCATCATCAACAGTTCAAGTTCTTCAATGAAGTTAATGGAGTCAACATATACATCGGGTGAAGTGAAGACGAAGTCTCTGATTAGATAGGAGTAGATACTCTAGCCATAAAACCTACTTCTGTAGAGCATTGCATTAGTAGCAATTGGAAGCCAGATAGTTTAGATGTTAGTCTTTTAGCTAGATAGCTTTGATTTTTTTATTTCTGGTTCTTCTTTGTAAGAAGTATCTTTCTCTCTCTTTAACTTACAGTGTTCTCTGGATTATTTGTAAAGAGTCGAGTTGTAATCTATAGTCATGTTTTGGACCTGCTGTGTTTCTGTTGTACCACTCTGAGGGATGTAATACTAGTGAATGGTGTTTCATTGGTGTTATGTCAATGACTATAGTGTACTACATCATGAAGTGGTATGCTGGGTCACCGCACAAGTCGTTGACATAACACTCACGGAACACCGTTCTACAAATATTACATCACTCAGAGTGGTACAACAGAAACATTATGGGTCCACATTACATACAAATTTATTATTACAATACCAAAAGAGCGGATATCATAAGGTTCTCAGTCTTACAACCGGTGATTAACTTACTTAACAAAGTTCCAACATAAAAACGAAAAGATCCAAACTAATTAACATGGAGGGAGCTCAACAACTTATTGTATAGAGTTTTATGCTACTTGACTCAACCTAGAGACTAAGTACTACTATGGTAACTATTTTGACTCATGTACTTCCCCAACATAGTGGATATCATAATCCACTCATTCAACTTTGCTAGAAAGACCATTTTGACTCAATTCTGAGAATATTCATTTTCTGACTTTCCTGGAACCAAAAACAGCAGAAAACAGGCAGCTGTCACTGTGGCTCTTGTTAATAGGTTAGTCCAAGAAATCATATGAAAAGTACTCCAAAGTGTGGACAAAACACAACAAAGTGGATAAAACCAAGCATGGAACATCAAAAATTATAGATACATTTGCAATGTATCATATAGTTCCAGTGGTAAAGGAACATAATATCTAGGACTTAACAACCAATGTCACCAGTGATTCTAGCACCGTATATTACGTGTTAACCATGAGATTTGGAATCGTATGAAGAAGTCGACTGGATCTTCTTCCTTTCACATGGACGGATGACCTTATCGTGAAGCTACAGATTTCTCGTGGAGAATCCAGCACATGGGTGGGAACCCTTATGTCCCCGCGATATTGGTATCTAGATTATCCGTGAGGGGCTATCGGAGGTAGATCCGCCACTTAGGTGGGGGTTGCCAGGGACATGATCTGCTCACTGTAGTCTCCAAGGGGTTGCCAGGGTTATATCTGCCTCTATGGGGATTAACAGAGGCATTCCTGCTTGGGGGGTCGTGTCTTCATGCAGGGTCGTGGATAAGGGCAGTGATTGGCTTGGATCATCTACTGGGCCCTACATCAAGGAATTGTGGACGGCAAAGATCGCCCGGTTGTGCAACAATGATTTGATCTCTCATGGGTAAAGCAACGCACCTCTGTAGAGTGTAAGCACTGTGACATGTTACTCCCTATTCTGGGAAGGAGCTATGAACACGCTAGGAAAGGAACTCCATGAAAGTTCTAGTAAACCTATGAAGGCTGACGGACATAGCTTTTCAAAATAAAAGCAACCTTTGAAGAATTTTTTATGAAAACCTGCATTGCCTATGACCTTTAGTCTGTGGCTGTAGAGATAGTGCATCATACACTCCTTTATAGTGAACTTGTTGAGTACGCTCATACTCAACCGTACCTTCTTAACCCTTGCTAGGTTCTAAGCCGTTGAAGACGATGTCAACACCAACTTATGCTCAAGAAACCATCATCAACAGTTCAAGTTCTTCAATGAAGTTAATGGAGTCAACATATACATCGGGTGAAGTGAAGACGAAGTCTCTGATTAGATAGGAGTAGATACTCTAGCCATAAAACCTACTTCTGTAGAGCATTGCATTAGTAGCAATTGCAAGCCAGATAGTTTAGATGTTAGTCTTTTAGCTAGATAGCTTTGATTTTTTTATTTCTGGTTCTTCTTTGTAAGAAGTATCTTTCTCTCTCTTTAACTTACAGTGTTCTCTGGATTATTTGTCAAGAGTCGAGTTGTAATCTATAGTCATGTTTTGGACCTGCTGTGTTTCTGTTGTACCACTCTGAGGGATGTAATACTAGTGAATGGTGTTTCATTGGTGTTATGTCAATGACTATAGTGTACTACATCATGAAGTGGTATGCTGGGTCACCGCACAAGTCGTTGACATAACACTCACGGAACACCGTTCTACAAATATTACATCACTCAGAGTGGTACAACAGAAACATTATGGGTCCACATTACATACAAATTTATTATTACAATACCAAAAGAGCGGATATCATAAGGTTCTCAGTCTTACAACCGGTGATTAACTTACTTAACAAAGTTTCAACATAAAAACGAAAAGATCCAAACTAATTAACATGGAGGGAGCTCAACAACTTATTGTATAGAGTTTTATGCTACTTGACTCAACCTAGAGACTAAGTACTACTATGGTAACTATTTTGACTCATGTACTTCCCCAACATAGTGGATATCATAATCCACTCATTCAACTTTGCTAGAAAGACCATTTTGACTCAATTCTGAGAATATTCATTTTCTGACTTTCCTGGAACCAAAAACAGCAGAAAACAGGCAGATGTCACTGTGGCTCTTGTTAATAGGTTAGTCCAAGAAATCATATGAAAAGTACTCCAAAGTGTGGACAAAACACAACAAAGTGGATAAAACCAAGCATGGAACATCAAAAATTATAGATACATTTGCAATGTATCATATAGTTCCAGTGGTAAAGGAACATAATATCTAGGACTTAACAACCAATGTCACCAGTGATTCTAGCACCGTATATTACGTGTTAACCATGAGATTTGGAATCATATGAAGAAGTCGACTGGATCTTCTTCCTTTCACATGGACGGATGACCTTATCGTGAAGCTACAGATTTCTCGTGGAGAATCCAGCACATGGGTGGGAACCCTTATGTCCCCGCGATATTGGTATCTAGATTATCCGTGAGGGGCTATCGGAGGTAGATCCGCCACTTAGGTGGGGGTTGCCAGGGACATGATCTGCTCACTGTAGTCTCCAAGGGGTTGCCAGGGTTATATCTGCCTCTATGGGGATTAACAGAGGCATTCCTGCTTGGGGAGTCGTGTCTTCATGCAGGGTCGTGGAGAAGGGCAGTGATTGGCTTGGATCATCTACTAGGCCCCACATCAAGGAATTGTGGACGGCAAAGATCGCCCGGTTGTGCAACAATGATTTGATCTCTCATGGGTAAAGCAACACACCTCTGTAGAGTGTAAGCACTGTGACATGTTACTCCCTATTCTGGGAAGGAGCTATGAACACGCTAGGAAAGGAACTCCATGAAAGTTCTAGTAAACCTATGAAGGCTGACGGACATAGCTTTTCAAAATAAAAGCAACCTTTGAAGAATTTTTTATGAAAACCTACATTGCCTATGACCTTTAGTCTGTGGCTGTAGAGATAGTGCATCATACACTCCTTTATAGTGAACTTGTTGAGTACGCTCATACTCAACCGTACCTTCTTAACCCTTGCTAGGTTCTAAGCCGTTGAAGACGATGTCAACACCAACTTATGCTCAAGAAACCATCATCAACAGTTCAAGTTCTTTAATGAAGTTAATGGAGTCAACATATACATCAGGTGAAGTGAAGACGAAGTCTTTGATTAGATAGGAGTAGATACTCTAGCCATAAAACCTACTTCTGTAGAGCATTGCATTAGTAGCAATTGCAAGCCAGATAGTTTAGATGTTAGTCTTTTAGCCAGATAGCTTTGATTTTTTATTTCTGGTTCTTCTTTGTAAGAAGTATCTTTCTCTCTCTTTAACTTAGAGTGTTCTCTAGATTATTTGTAAAGAGTCGAGTTGTAATCTATAGTCATGTTTTGGACCTGCTGTGTTTCTGTTGTACCACTCTAAGGGATGTAATACTAGTGAATGGTGTTTCATTGGTGTTATGTCAATGACTATAGTGTACTACATCATGAAGTGGTATGCTGGGTCACCGCACAAGTCGTTGACATAACACTCACGGAACACCGTTCTACAAATATTACATCACTCATAGTGGTACAACAGAAACATTATGGGTCCACATTACATACAAATTTATTATTACAATACCAAAAGAGCGGATATCATAAGGTTCTCAGTCTTACAACCGGTGATTAACTTACTTAACAAAGTTCCAACATAAAAACGAAAAGATCCAAACTAATTAACATGGAGGGAGCTCAATAACTTATTGTATAGAGTTTTATGCTACTTGACTCAACCTAGAGACTAAGTACTACTATGGTAACTATTTTGACTCATGTACTTCCCCAACATAGTGGATATCATAATCCACTCATTCAACTTTTCCAGAAAGACCAGGATCTTCATAGAAGACGTCATCTTGGAATTCTATTGCATACATTGAAGTATCTTCCTGATCTTCAGAGTCTAAGAAGGGTATCGATGGGAAGAGTGAGTAACAGCATTACCCAACAAGTTCATTATATGCAAGGTGGGAAGTTTGATGCACTAGCTACCACCTCAAACTATAAGTCTTAGGTTCTATACAATTTTCATAAACATTTATTTGAAGACTGCTTTTATTCTTAAATCTATGCCCATTAGCCATCACATGTTGAACAGAACTTCATGCAAAGAAAAATGTGCATGCTGCACTCATGAGGGACTGCCAGTGAGATACTGGAGGAAGGTCTCTGACATGGGCATACCTTACAGGTACTCGAGATCAGCATATACGGTCCAGCCTAGAAGAAGCCCACGACGTTACTAGGGCCCAATCAAGATTTGGGTGACCAAGGAGACTCTGACTGCTTGTAGCACACGACAAACTTAAGATAGAAGTTTAAAGGGAAAACCCTAATATGTAACTGAATCGGCCTGCTATCCCGTGACCTAGCCTATCTATATAAAAGCTAGGAGGGGCAGCGAGGAGGACAATCCGCAACCCTAGTTTCCACACCATCGCTAGATTGCATCTGTGCACCCCGTGTAACTTTCGACTCCTCGATAATTCCAAGAGCAGACAAGCAGGAGTAGGGTCCTCTGCGAGGCCTGAACCTAGGTAAACCTTGCGTCCCTGTGTTCTTGTTTGCTAGCCGATCGATGCCTCTAGCGCTCCCCACTTCCTTGAACCTAAGTCCATCTGCGATGGGCATTGATGAGTTAACCCCTCGTCAATTGGCACCGTCTATGGGAATAGGGAGTGCAGATGTTGCATCTTCCTCGGCCCCATCAACCGTGATCTACGACTCCGTAGCAGCGGAGACTCGCCTCCTCTTCAGTGCCTTCGAATTCACCATCCACACGCCAGACACTCGCCTGGATTTTGAGTCTGTGGGCGATGGAATCGGCCTAGCAATCGGGAGCTTACGCTTCCAAGTTGGTCGGCTAAGCACACTTTGCCTCCCTGACCAGCCGAAGGTTTCTGCGATTGCTCCAGCATCGTGGTTTCCACCGCTGATCGGCACCCTAAGCGAACTCAACCCCTTGACATTAGTTGGGAATATGGACAACGACAGTAGTTGCGAGTCCGATCTAGGCGATCTTGCAACAGAAGATGGAGCCTACAACTCTAGATCTTAAAGCTGCAGGACGAACAACTTTCCCAGCCATTACATGTGTGTTGTCATCAACATGGGCGGCAATGGCAGCACTCGGGACAACAACGGCACTGGCGATGGAATCCCAGTCGTGAATGGTGACCCCGCCAATGGTGCCCCCACCAACAATGGGACAGAAGGGCCCATCCCAGAGGATCAACCGAACCTCCTTGCGAATGAGCCAACCTGGGAGCGCGTGTTGATCAAGCTCAACGATGCTGAGTGGGCTCACTGCAGGGAAGCTCTATGGGGCAACTCCCTACCTCCCAACTCATAACAAGACATGATGATGGGTTATCACTAGATTCTCAAGGAGGAGTTTAGGCACCAGCAACAAGTAATTGCCCAGCTCGACGAGTGTAGAAGGGCGACAGATGAATCGAGCCTCCCACAGGATCAACTCTCTTCCATCAGAGGATCCTCCTCCAAAGGCAACAATCATATAGCTGCCAGAAGACATTCTTGACTCGCTCACCTCACCGAGAAGGACCGAGCGGAAGCCACTCAAGTCCTTGATTTCTCGTCCATGATAGTGGACATGCAGGGCAATGTGATCCCCAAAATGCTGCAAGCAGCGGTGATGCCAGCCACCATGTACCTGCTCAACAACCAACCGCCAGCTGGGGACCCACTGTCCACCATGCACCGATCTATGATCGTTGGCTTGGGACTAGTCGAGGCTGATCTCATCAAGGATCCAGTGCCGTAGCCGAAGAAAAGCAAGGCTCTGGCTAAGCTCTACTCTTCATCCTCCTCCAGTGATGACAGCCATGATCTGTCGCGGTGATACTGCTCACAACGACATGACTAGACTACGACGCGCGTGATGACATCATGCAGCGCAAGGTTGACAAGATGCACGCAAGGTGTGCCCGTTTGATTGACTCGGAAGACGACGAGATAGAGCTCTGCGGCGCCAGCTACTTCAGCAGATCCATAAGGCAAAAGCAAATGCCAAAGGGGTTCAAGCTCCCATCGGAGAACCCAAAATTCGATGACCTCCAAGACCCGAAGATCTGGCTAGAGGATCATATTTCCTCCGTCAGGCTACACGGTGGAACCAGGAGCACGTCCATGCAATGCCTCCAGCTATAGCTGCAAGGTGTCGCCCGTGCATGGCCAAATAACCTCTCGCGCGGATTGATTCGCAGTTGGGATGAGCTGGTCTATAGTTTCAACCGAAACTTCAAGGGCACTTACAAAAGGCCCGCATCAATCGAAGAATTAAGAAGCTGCTACCAGAAGACTAGCGAGTCGCTTCGCTCATACATCCAGAGATGGTCCATCATCAAAAACTCTGCAGAAGACATCTCTAAGGACCACGCAATCGACGCGTTCAATGGGGGCGTGCGCCATAGAGAACTTAGAGAAGAGCTAGGCCGCTCAAAGCCCAAAACAATCGACCACCTGATGGAGATCGCAAATAGGTGGGCCGATGGAGTGGACTCGGTGAAAAACCGTGTCCACTCAGATGATGATGACGACCTCGGTCATAGACGCGATCGCCGAGGAAAACGTCGAATGCGCGGCTACGAGGACCGCGAGAAAGTCGACATGGTCATGTCTAGCTATGCCGACAAACACGATGACAACAACCGCAACAGCGGATACCGCAGTGGTGGATACCACGACAGTGGAAAAACCACGCAAGTGTGGCAGCACCGCACTCGCCATGAGCGACCTGGAATATCTATCCAGGAAAAACTGTCCGGACCTTGCAACATACACTTCTACATCGACAAGCATGACGACAAGAAAAATCCAGCCAACCTCCTGAAGGACTGCCACGAGTTCCTCAAGCTACACGAAGGGCTGGCCCATATGAATCGTGACGCCATAAACCAGTGTTATGGAGCTGAAGGAAATATGCCCTGAGAGGCAATAATAAAGTTGTTATTATATATTCCTTATATATGATAGATGTTTATTTTACATGCTAGAAATGTATAGATTCGGAAACATCAATACATGTGTGTTTAATAAACAAAAAGGGTTCCTAGTCATGCCTCTCTTATAGACTAGCTTGTTGATTAACAGGATGATCAAGGTTTCCTGATCATGGACATTGGATGTTGTTAATAACAAGGTCACACCATTGGTGGAATGATGTGATGAACATTCATCCGAAGTATAGCATTACGATCAAGTCATTATGTTTATATTGCTATAACATCATACGAAGTAATCTTTATCCTTAGACCATGAGATCATGTTAATTGCTAACACCGGAAGAGTATCTTGATAACATCAAACGTCACACCGTAACAGGGTGACTATAAAGATGGGTTTAGTACTACGAAGGTGTTATGTTGAGGCTCATGGATCAAGAGTGGAATTTGTCAATCCAGATGACGGATAGATATACTTTGGGCCCTCTCGGTGATATCACATTAGGATAGCTTGCAAGCAAGCGATGTGATCACTAGAATGTTATATCACGGGAACGAGAAAAGAGTGCATGTCAGTAACGAGATCAAACTAGGTATGGAGATACCGATGATCGAATCTCGGATATGTAATATATCGAGAGACAAAGGGATTTAGTTACAAGCGTTAAAGGTTCTCACGATCACAGGAGTCATCGTTGAATGTGTAGGAGTCAGTACGGATCTCCAGGTCCCGCTGCTGATTATTGATCGGAGAAGGGTCTCGATCATGTCTGCATTATTCGTGAACCGTAGGGTGGCACACTTAAGAGTTACCGGACACCATTTTGGAGCACATATGTTTCAGACGAAAGAATTGCAAAGTGCAGGAATTGTTTCAATTTAAACCGGAAATTGTTTCGGGTGAAATTGCAGAAGGTGGTTCTGCATGTGATATTGAAATATTGCAAGGGGCTATATGTGAATGTTTGTTAATTAAAGTAATTAACAAAATTCTGAATAAATTTAATAAAAATAGTTTTATTAAATGAGAGAGCATTAAATTTGGAGAAATTTAATGCATTTAAAGTGGAGACTTTAAAAGGGAATGTGAAGAGGCATTTTAATGTGGAGGGGTTACCACCACATGAATGGGGGAGGTGAGGGGTCACCCCCCATGCGCCGGACATGGAGAGAGGGGGCACCCCCCTCCTCCTATAAAAGGCCACCCATTCCCTCCTTCATCCTCACACCTCCTTGTGAAGGATCTATCTCCCCCTCTAGAATTATTCCCCCATGGTCTCGGATTAGCGAGATACATGTTCCCGGTGGCATTTCGTCTGGAAGGAGTTGCTGCTTTCGCTGGATCGCTGGAGCGAGGAGGTGGAGGTTGTCCGGTGGCTTGAACGTGTGTGCGAGTGCGGATGCGCTGCTGAGTTGCGGCGCTCGGACTTCCTCACGATCTCGAGATCGGCAAGTGTACGACTACATCAACCACGAGTTCCTACTTGTTAACAAAGCTCGTTGTATACGAGGGTAAGTTCTCGTTGGATGTATGTCCACCCGTTGCTTTGTACCTAGTAGATAGATCTTGGCGTGTAGTTCACACCGTAGGAAATTTTTTGTTTTCTATGTTGCGGACCCAACAGTGGTATCAGAGCCTGATCTATGCGTAGGTGCTTAGCACGGGTAGTACACATATGGTTGATATGTGGGCGATGATGATCATGTTATTGCATCTTCTATGTATTTTGGATATTGGTGGCATAGTGGAATGAAGCGGCCCGGACCAACCTTACATGTCATCGTACATGAGACCGGTTCCACGACTGACATGCAACTTGTTTTGCATAAGTGGCTGGCGGGTGTCTGTCTCTCCTACTATAGTCAATATCTGATTTACAACGAGTTGCTAGTAACTTAGTTATCCTCGTTGTGGTTCATGTTCGTAGGTAAGAACGGTTCTATCTCCAAAAGCCCTAAGCCACGTAAAACTTGCAATTGATAAATTAGAGGAGTCTAGTTTAGATCATTGCTGGGCTAGTGTGTTGATATGGTATTGTTGTAAGTAGATGTATGGTGGATACTCTTACAACACACTCAACATGTAAGTTCCATAGACCTTGGCCTTACACACAAAGGAATGATAGAGATCATACCATGATGCAAGTGATAGAGATCAAATGCATGGACCATATCATCTCACTTTACACATTAGATGTTAGCATCTTATACTGCTAGTTTGGCATGTTTGATAGAATTACAAGATGATCCCTCTTTTAGATATCAAGATAAAAATGTGTTCTTCCTTGAGTATGCAATGTTCTATGGATCGTGTTTCAAGACATCACGTGATGATCGGGTGTACTCGAATCTACGCTTTCATAGGAACGGGTGTATGATAGTTTTACACACGCGAATACTAAGGTTCTTACTTGGCGAGCCTAGCATGTATAGACATGGCCTCGGAACACGGTCCGAAAGGTTAAGCATGAGTCATATGGTTGATATGATGCCCATATAGATGCTCGCCTTTGAAGCTATATCAACTCACGTGATGATCGGACTTGGTATAGTGGATTTGGTTCATGTAATCACCAAAAGGACACGAGGGATGTCGTTTTTGAGTGGGAGTTCATTAGTAATTTGGATTAGTTGAACTCAATCTATCATAAACTTAGTCTAAATAAACTTTACAAATTCTGTTGTAGATGGCACCACCTGCTTTTAATTTCAATGTGTTCATGGAGAAAGAGAAACTTGCTGCGAATGGTAGCAACTTCACCAACTAGGCTATGAATTTGAGGATTCTCCTCACTGCTGCACAAAAGCAATATGTGCTAGATGCGCCGCTAGGCCCCCCACTAGCTCCTGATGCCCCTGACGAGGAAAAGAATGTCTATGTGACTCGTCAGGAGGACCACAACTTAGTTCATTGCGGCATACTGTATGGGATAGAGCCAGAACGCGAAAGCGTTTCGAAAATGGCAATGCCTCTGATACCATGGGAGAATTGAAAATGATTTTCGATACCCATGTTGCCGTAGAGAGTTATAATGCTACAGAAAAGTTCTTTAGCTGCATGATGGAGGAAAACAGCTCCGTTAGTGAGCACGTACTCAAAATGTCTGGGTACGCCGATAAGCTTGTGTCCTTGGGAATAACGATTCCCATTGACTTAGGCATACATCGTGTTCTCCAATCTCTACCACCTAGCTACAAGAGCTTCGTGATGAACTATAATATGCAGGGCATGAAGAAGTCTCTTCCTGAGCTTCTGTCAATGCTTAAGACTGCAGAAGTGGAGATTAGGAAAGAACATCAAGTGTTGATGATCAATAGGACCACCGGTTTCAAGAAGGACAAGAAAGTCAAGAACAAGGGAAAGAAGGGTGGCAAGTCTGTTGCCACGCCTGAAAAGAAACCCTGGGCTAGCCCTAAGTCTGACACCGGGTGCTACTATTGCAAGGGGACTGGCCATTGGAAGCGCAACTGCCCCAAGTATTTGGCGGACAAGAAGTCCAGCAAGGCAAACAAAGGTATATGTGATATACATGTTATTGATGTGTACTTGACTAGTAATCGAAGTAGCACCTGGGTATTTGATACCGGATCGGTTGCTAATATATGTAACTCGGTTCAGGGGCTACGGAACAAGCGACAACTAGCAAGGGATGAGGTCAGGATGCGGGTCGGCAATGGATCAAGAGTTGATGTGATCGCCGTCGGGACGCTACCTCTCCATTTGCCATCGGGATTAGTTATAAACCTAAATAATTGGTATTTGGTGCCTGCACTGAGCATGAACATTGTATCTGGATCGTGTTTGATGCAAAGTGGTCATTCCTTTAAATCTGAAAACAATGGTTGTTCGATTTATAAGAATGATATCTTTTATGGTCATGCACCTATGTTGAATGGTTTATTTCTATTGGATCTCGATAGTAATATTATGCACATTCATAATGTTAATGCTAAAAAGATTAAACTTGATGATGATATGTCTACATATATGTGGCACTGCCGTCTAGGTCATATTTGCGTGAAACGCATGAAGAAACTCCATTCTGATGGACTTTTGGAATCACTTGATTTTGAATCATTTGATACATGTGAGCCATGCCTTATGGGCAAGATGACTAGAACGCCATTTTCCGGTTCAATGGAACAGGCAACAAATCTGTTGGAGATCATACATACTGATGTGTGTGGACCAATGAGTGTGTCGGTGCGAGGTGGATATCGTTATTTTGTTACTTTCACGGATGATTTGAGTAGATATGGGTATATCTATTCGATGAAACACAAGTCTGAAACTTTTGAAAAGTTCAAGGAATTTCAGAATGAAGTGGAAAATCATCGTAATAGAAAGATCAAGTTTCTACGGTCTGACCGTGGATGAGAGTATCTAAGTTACGAGTTTAACACACACATGAAAGAGTGTGGAATAGTTTCACAACTCACGCCTGCCGGAACACCACAACGTAATGGTGTGTCGGAACGTCGTAATCATACCTTATTGGATATGGTTCGATCTATGATGTCTCTGACTGACTTACCTCTGTCATTTTGGGGTTATGCACTGGAAACAGCCGCATTCACTTTAAATCGGGCACCATCAAAATCCGTTGAAACGACACTGTATGAATTATGGTTTGGAAACAAACCTAAGCTGTCATTTCTTAAGGTTTGGGGATGCGATGTTTATGTGAAGAAACTTCAACCGGATAAACTCGAACCCAAAGCAGAAAAATGCATCTTCATAGGATACCCTAAGGAAACAATTGGGTATACCTTCTATCACAGATCCGAGGGCAAGGTTTTTGTTGCCAAGAATGGATCCTTTCTTGAGAAGGAGTTTCTCGCGAAATGTGTGATTAGTCGGAAGGTAGAACTCGAAGAGGTTATTGAACCTTCTCTTCATGGAATGGCGAGTGCCGCAGCACCGGAAGTTGTTTCGGAGTTGACTTCACCTGATGAAGAGAGAGCTAATGATAATGATCATGAAACTCCGAAAGAGGACACTACCGAACCTCGCCGGTCAAGCAGGACACGTGCAGCTCCTGAACTGTACGGCAATCCTGTTGTGAATTTCATGGTTGATGAAATGGATGACCCTGCGACGTATGAAGAAGCGATCATGAGCCCGGATTCCAAAAAATGGCTAGAAGCCATGAAATCCGAGATGGAATCCATGTACGAGAACGAAGTTTGGAACTTGGTGGACTTACCGCACGACCGAAAGGCCGTTGAGAATAAATGGATTTTCAAAAGGAAAACTGATGCTGATGGTAATGTGACCATCTAATAAGGCTCGACTTGTCACAAAGGGGTTTCGACAAATTCAAGGAGTTGACTACGATGAGACATTCTCTCCCGTAGCGATGCTTAAATCGGTTAGGATTATGTTAGCAATTGCTGCATATTTTGATTATGAAATATGGCAGACGGATGTCAAAACTGCATTCCTCAATGGTAAGATTGAAGAAGAGTTGTATATGATACAACCTCAGGGTTTTGTCGATCCTAAGGATGCTAATAAGGTGTGCAAGCTTCAGCGATCCATCTATGGACTGAAGCAAGCATCATGAAGTTGGAATCTCCGCTTTGATGAGGTGATCAAAGAGTTTGGATTTGTCCAAACTTATGGAGAGGCTTGTATTTACAAGAAATTGAGTGGGAGCAATGTGGCATTTCTGATATTATATGTGGATGACATATTATTGATTGGAAATGATATAGATCTTTTAAACAGTGTTAAAAGTTATCTAAACAGCAAATTTTCGATGAAAGACCTTGGTGAAGCGTCATATATATTAGGCATTAAAATCTATAGAGATAGATCAAGGCGCCTAATTGGGCTATCGCAGAGTACATACCTTGATAAGATATTAAAGAAGTTTAATATGGACGAAAGTAAGAAGGGGTTCTTACCTATGTTGCAAGGTAAGACATTGAGTAAGACTCAAAGTCCGGCTACAGCGGAAGAAAGAGAGATGATGGATAAGATCCCCTATGCCTCGGCCATAGGCTCTATTATGTATGCCATGCTATGTACAAGACCGGATGTGGCACATGCTATTAGTTTGACTAGTAGGTACCAATCTGATCCAGGTTCGGAACACTGGATAGCGATAAAGAACATCCTCAAGTACTTGAGAAGAACTAAGGATATGTTTCTCATATACGGAGGTGAAGAAGAGCTAGTCGCTAAGTGTTATGTCAATGCTAGCTTTGACACTGATCCGGATGACTCTAAGTCTCAATCTAGATACGTATTTCTCTTGAATGGAGCAGTAGTTAGTTGGACGAGTTCCAAACAACCTGTGGTGGCTGGATCAACAACGGAGGCAGAATATTTGCTGCTTCAGAAGCGGCGCAGGAAGCAGTTTGGATGAAAGAGTTCATTACAGAACTGGGTGTGGTTCCCAGTGCGTTGAACCCGATGGTGATCTATTGTGACAACAATGGAGCCATAGCCAACCTAAAGGAACCAAGGTCTCACAAGAATTCCAAACATATTAAGCGCCGGTTTTACTCCATCCGCGAGCATGTCAAGGATGGAGATATAAATATTTGTAAAGTACACAAGGACCTGAATGTAGCAGATTTGTTGACTAAAGTTCTACCTAGGGTAAAACATGATCAACACCAGAACTCCATGGGTGTTAGATTTATCACTATGTGAACTAGATTATTGTCTCTAGTGCAAGTGGGAGACTGAAGGAAATATGCCCTGAGAGGCAATAATAAAGTTGTTATTATATATTCCTTATATATGATAGATGTTTATTTTACATGCTAGAAATGTATTGATTCGAAAACATCAAGACATGTGTGTTTAATAAAACAAAAGGGTTCCTAGTCATGCCTCTCCTATAGACTAGCTTGTTGATTAACAGGATGATCAAGGTTTCCTGATCATGGACATTGGATGTTGTTAATAACAAGGTCACACCATTGGTGGAATGATGTGATGAACATTCATCCGAAGTATCGCATTACGATCAAGTCATTATGTTTATATTGCTATAACATCATACGAAGTAATCTTTATCCTTAGACCATGGGATCATGTTAATTGCTAACACCGGAAGAGTATCTTGATAACATCAAACGTCACACCGTAACAGGGTGACTATAAAGATGGGTTCAGTACTACGAAGGTGTTATGTTGAGGCTCATGGATCAAGAGTGGAATTTGTCAATCCAGATGACGGATAGATATACTCTGGGCCCTCTCGGTGATATCACATTAGGATAGCTTGCAAGCAAGTGATGTGATCACTAGAATGTTATATCATGGGAACGAGAAAAGAGTGCATGTCAGTAACGAGATCAAACTAGGTAAGGAGATACCGATGATCGAATCTCGGACATGTAATATATCGAGAGACAAAGGGATTTAGTTACAAGCGTTAAAGGTTCTCACGATCACAGGAGTCATCGTTGAATGTGTAGGAGTCAGTACGGATCTCCAGGTCCCGCTGCTGATTATTGATCGGAGAAGGGTCTCGATCATGTCTGGATTATTCGCGAACCGTAGGTGGCACACTTAAGAGTTACCGGACACCATTTTGGAGCACATATGTTTCAGACGAAAGAATTGCAAAGCGTAGGAATTGTTTCAATAGAAACCGGAAATTGTTTCGGGTGAAATTGCAGAAGGTGGTTCTGCATGTGATATTGAAATATTGCAAGGGGCTATATGTGAATGTTTGTTAATTAAAGTAATTAACAAAATTCTGAATAATTTAATAAAAAGAGTTTTATTAAATGAGAGAGCATTAAGTTTGGAGAAATTTAATGCATTTAAAGTGGAGACTTTAAAAGGGAATGTGAAGAGGCATTTTAATGTGGAGGGGTTACCACCACATGAATGGGGGAGGTGAGGGGTCACCCCCCCATGCGCCGGCCATGGAGAGAGGGGGCACCCCCTCCTCCTATAAAAGGCCACCCATTCCCTCATTCATCCTCACACCTCCTTGTGAAGGATCTCTCTCCCCCTCTAAGGAGGTGGAGGTTGTCCGGTGGCTTGAACGTGTGTGCGAGAGCGGATGCGCTGCTGAGTTGCGGCGCTCGGACTTCCTCACGATCTTGAGATCGGCAAGTGTACGACTACATCAACCACGAGTTCCTATTCATTAACAAAGCTCGTTATGTACGAGGGTAAGTTCTCGTTGGATGTATGTCCACCCGTTGCTTTGTACCTAGTAGATAGATCTTGGCGTGTAGTTCACACTGTAGGAATTTTTTTGTTTTCCATGCTGCGGACCCAACAGGAGCTGCCCCGGGCGTCGTGGCTCATGGAGCGCCGCCACCACCACCCGGGGCACCACCACCTGCAGCTGCACCAGTCCAAAACAATGGAGGTGAACTGCACGCGCAGGCACTAGGAAACATGGGAATGATCCAAATAGGATGCCCATCAAATCAGGTGCAAAAATCCATCACTCGCCAAGTCAACCTGGCGATGAACTCTCCACCCTCTACCACTGAGTACCAGTCCTTCTTACCTTCGACAAGCGCGATCACCCGCATCAAGTACCTCGCCTAGGTCAATGTCCCTTGGTGCTCGAGGTGCAAATCAGAGGCTTTGACATGAGTCGCATCTTCATGGACGGGGCCGCGGCATCAACCTCATGTTTGCAAGCACCTTGTGCGCCATGTGAATCCCCCTGTCATGTCTGGAAACTTCAGACACAACATTCCACGACATTGTCCTAGGGAAGGTCATATACCCCCTGGGCAAGATCAGCTTGGATGTCATCTTCGGAACACCAGCAAACTTCCGGCAAGTGCGCATCAAATTCGAAGTGGTCATCTGGCCCTCACAATACCATTGCATCCTCGGACGTGTCGTGTTCGCGAGGTTCATGGCGGTGCCACACTACGCCTTCTTGAAGATGAAGATGCCGGGCCCCAACGGCATTATCACAGTCAACAAAAGTGTCGAAAGGTCTGACAGCTACGATAGGGAATTCAACAGAATTTCCGAGTCTTTCAGCATGCAGGAGGAACTGGCGAGGTTGAAGGAGTCGACAGACAACAGTCTACCTCCTCTATGTTTTACAAATCCTTTGAATTGAATGAACCCTAAATACATGGTGTACACACCCTACTAGTTTACTTATAGCATGTTGACTAGTCCTTAGCAATTCCAATAATATAGTCAACAACTTGCTTGTATAATACACTAGTTACCTCTAAAGGTTTACTGTACTTACACATGACTACTTTATGTGTAAATGGCCCACCTCACATACTCACAAAGTTCCTAGGAACAATATGGCCAACCATGTAGTAGGAACATACTACCTTGGTTGCCATGAGGAATGATCACAAGTTTTTGTAACTTCCATAAAAAATCCTTCGCAATATGGCCTAGTGGCCTACCATGTAGAAACATACCTTGGTTTGAAGCCAAACAACCAAGGTATGACCATATTTACATCGTAATTTATGATAAGGTCCCCTTATTTGATATATTGGCACATCTTGGTATGGTAAACAATGTTTATAACAATTGTAGTTTTCCAATTTTTATGACTAGAAAATCAGTTACAATTTTCCAAGTAACTGTTTTTGTAAGAAAGCACACATGGAATAAGGCACATTTGACAACCCCATTTTTTCACACATAGTGCACACAATTTTATGGGAAATTCTGAAGTTACATGAATTTACGAGCTAGCTAATTTTGCCACTTAACTCTATCAATTTACCAAAATTATGTCAAACATGAACTACGATCGTATGATAGGCTGCTCACTCCTAAGATTCGCCTACAAAGTGGCGGATCCAAATGGTGGCTAGGGCGGTGAATGGACCACCTTAAGATTTCTAAATAGCCTATATATTATAAAGAAAAAAATTAAAACATTATTAAATGAAAATTTCCCTGTTGGACTGCCCTCACATGTTGAGCTGGATCCCCGAAATCATTTTAAGGGACCCAAGTTAGTCAAAACAATTTTGGAACTAGATGGTGGGACCCATGCTATAAATATTTGGAACCACTACATTGTGGAGATCCTGCTATATTTTATACCAAAGCCAAATTTACCTTTACGTCAGATTTGGCAATGGCAACATTGTGGGAATAATACCCGTATTCAGTAAATGCACATCTGGGCATGATATGGTAAAGAATGTTTATATTTTTAGATTATTTAACAAAGTACACGACGAATTTCATAAAGCAAGCTACTAGCCTTCCATTTCTACACAAAATTGGACCATGTTTTATGGAAAATTCTCCAATTACATGAACTTTTGACTTTTCTAGCTAATTTCAACCACTTAAAGTACTTGTTTTTGATTTATCGAAATCAGATCAAATTTTAACTATGACTGCATGATAGGTTGCTAGCTCTCTAAATTCACGTAAAATCGCTTTAAGGTACTAGAGTAGTCAATCTATAAAAAACAACTAGAGGTTTGAAACCATCAAGTTCTTTCGAAGAATTACACGACAACTGACAAGCTTGAACTAGTTATGATATTTTCAAGAAAAATAAAGAAAAAATCAAAATAATTTATAACTTGTGCATCACATTTTCTTGAGCGTACTAGTTGTGATAAGTATGAGTTTTTATTACTTTCAAAAACCTTGCTTCGCAATATGGTCTACCATGTTGTGAAGATTCTTACCTTCCAAATCAAATGACTAGGATCATGGCTATATCTACATTGTAGTAAACGAATAGTATGCCCATATTTATTAGATGAGAACATGTTGGTATGGGAGAATGTGTTTATAATCGTAGTTTCCAACTTTCATGAACAAAAAATAGTTTTCAATTTTGTAAGTGATGGACAATGTTTATTTGTTAAGTTAGTACATGAAGAATAAGGGCTAGAATGGCAATACCCCATTATTTCCACATAGCAGACCATGTTTATGGGCTATTTTCAAGAAATAACATGAATTTTCAATCTGTCTAGTAGCTATTTTCTCCGATTGGAACTGCTTCATATCGATCTACCAAAATTATATATATCAAATTTGCACGACGAGTGCGTTATAGGTTCCAGAATTATTTAAGGTACCCAAGATTTGAATATCTAAAACCACCATCAGGTTTGAAAAATTCAACTTATTGCAATGTCTATGCACACAAAATTCATCACTATTCGTCCTTACAATCACTATAATTATGTCCTCGCTACTGAACTTGAAGGAAAATCATCATAGATCCCTGCCCTTCCCTCTCTTCTCTACATGTCCCCTCTTAGAAAGCTTCACAGCACCCATCAGGTACGCGTAGTGCTTTCGCGCATGATTATAGTTCAAAGAGTACTAGTTTGGCGGTTTTACTACATATGAAGCCTAGCGATAGAGAGAAGGCAGACCCCCATCGTGTGAGCCATGTTTTTTTTACGAGATAAAATCTAGCATGATCCAAAAATTTATCTCCCAATCCTCATATTTGATTTTTATTCTTGAATAAGATTGCATAGAACATCACACGAACATTTAGTTTTTAGCTGTGGAGCTGCATCAAATCTTACCGTAATAAAATTTACGCATAACATTGAATATTCAATGTTGGATGAAGACTCGCAAATCCCAACATTGCCATCGTTGGATATTCTTTTCCAGTCTAGAATCTAGAAGATTCTATTGATAGTGTTTAGCGGAATGACTATGCGCAAACCTGAAAACACACTTCTCGATAATTCTAAAATCACCTCCGTCATTTCTCTAGACCATGGTCCCAAAATTTTCAAGTATTAGGAAGCTAATAAATGTTTATTTCTACATGATATAAAGTACAAGAACCAAATATACACCGTTACTCCCTCCGTCCCAAAATATAAGGCGCCTAAGGATTAGTCAAAAGACAACATTTTTTAAGTTTGACCATGATTATACATAAAAATATAAAAATTTATAATACTAAACTAATATCAATAGATTCACCATAAAGTATAATTTCTTAATATGTCCATTCAGTATTGTAGATGTAGATATTTTTTTCTAAATATTTGGTCAAAGTTAGAAAGGTTTGACTTTTGACCAATCCTTAGGCGCCTTATATTTTGTGACGGAGAGAGTACTTTTTATAGACGTGGCTCTTTCATATTGTTTTGAGTTTTACCTATTACAGAGCATAATTTTATATAGTGATGATATGTCATATTTTATTATTATGTGAGTCTCATGCGCAAGGCATGTGCAACTTACTAATAAAAGGATGGTGCACAAATACAACGAGGCCGCTAACCTTGTCCAACTAAACCATGAATTTGTAGATAATAAGGCCTCCAAAAATACGAAAGGACCTAGTACAGAAAGGAAAGGCACAATCAGGTACAGCTTCATTGATTATCAATGGTGGTATATAAAGAAGGGCATGGCTCGAGGCCAGATCAGAGAGTCCTCATTTCTCCCCATCCAAATATCAATGCTTGGGACGTTCACTCTAAAGATGGAAGACACCATTCTCAACTGTTCCTCCTGCTCCCAGCCCCTCAAGCCCTGGCGGGTCTACAAGGTCTCTCCATTTTTCCCTCACAATCCATTGATTTTTCTTTTGTTAGTTCCTCCGTGCAACTATTTTATTTTTTGAACTTCCATTTCTACAGTGCATGGATATTCATCTAATCTGCCACCGATGCGTCCGCAAGATCACCTCCTGCCAGAAGTGCGAGCACCTAGCGGCAGATTCACCCATGATCCCGCCATGGATGCCGTCCTATCAGCGGCTAGGGTCGAGGCACCCACAAAGGCTGCAGTAGTTTGCTGCCCTACTACGAACTCCATGAGCATGAAATCACGTGCCTGTACGCCCCTTACACTTGCATGGAGACCGGCTGTGACTTCGTCGCCCCGCTGCCAGCACTCGTCGCCCACCTCGAAGCAGTCCACTCGATCTAAGTGCACAAGATCTAGTATGCCACCACCAAAGCTTTCTAGGAGCTAGTGCCACTGCCGAGCAAGGCGTCCTGGCGGCTCATCCTTGTCGGGGAGCAGGAAGGCACCATGTTCGTCCTGATGATTGGCACGGTAAGCATGGTCCCCCTCATGTCTGCGGTCTGTGTTAGGTCATGATATGCGACTTGTCGGTGTATAGGGTGAGGATGTGGGCGAAATGCCTGCCACTGCTCTCCTGGAAAAACAGCAGGAGGAGGACCGGCACCATGATGGTGGAGCTCGACACGTCGAGCTCCGCTAAGCCGGGTGACATGGATATACCCTACAGGTACTCGAGCTTGGTATATACGGTCCAAATACGTATAGGCCCACGGTGTCGCCAAGGCCCAGATGAAAGGACTCGAGTAACCTGTGGACTCTCGATTGCTTGAAGGACAACAAGAAGCTAAAGATAGAAAGTTTGAAGGGGAAAACCCTAACTTGTAACCGACTCGACCTGCTACCCGAGACCTAGCCTATCTATATAAGGGCTAGGAGGGGGCGGCGAGGAGAACACACGCAAGCCTAGCTTCCACACACCCTCGCCAGATTGCATCTGCGCACCATTGTAACTTTCGACTCCCTCAATAATTCCACGAGCAGACAAGCAGGAGTAGGGACCTCTACGAGGCCTGAACCTGGGTAAATCCTTTGTCCCCTGTGTGCTTGTTTGCTAGCCGATAGATGTCTCCAGCGCTCCCTCCTTCTCCAAAACCCAAGTCCATAGCAATGGGCATTGACGAGTTAAACCCTCGTCAATGGGCACTGTCTGTGGGAATTGGAGTGCTGATGTTGCGGCTTCTTCGGCCCCATCAAACGCGATCTACAACTCTGCAACAGCGGAGATTCGCCAGCTTTTCGGCGCCTTCGACTTCACCGTCCACACGCCGGCTACTCGCCCGGCCTTCAAGTCCGTGGGCGACGGAATCAGCATGGCGATTGGGATCTTCCGCTTCCAAGTTGGTTAGATGGGCACGCTTCGCATGCCCGATCAGCCGACGGCACCGGCGATTGCCCCAGCATCATGGTTCCCTCCATCGATTGGCACCCTCAGTGAGCTCAATGCTTCGGCGGTAGTTGGGAACATGGTCAGCGACAGCAGTCGTGACTCCGATCTAAGCGATCTGGCCACTGAAGATGGAACCTATGGTTCCGGATCTGAAAGTTGTGGAAGCAACAGCTTACCAAATCACTTCATGTGCGCCGTCAGCAACGCGGGCGACACCTCCGCCAACCGCAGTAACGGTGGCAACACCGGCAACGGCACCGATCCACCCAATCACGGCAACGGTGGTAACACCGGCAACGGCACCAACCCGCCCAACGCCGGCAACGGCGGTAACAGTGGCAACGGAGGAGCAGTCGAACCTCCTAGCATAATCAATGAGCAAACCGGCGAACGCGTCGTGATCAGGCTCAACGAGCAAGAGTGGGAACGCTGCCGCGAAGCCCTACGAGGTGCACCTCTACCCTTCGGGTCCCCGCAGGAGCTACTGATGGGCTACCACTGGCTCCTAAAAGAGGAATTCAAGCGCCAAAAACAAGCAATCGCGCAACTTGAGGCGCGTAAAAAGGCGGCGGACGAGTCAAGCCTTCGTCGCGCTGGGCTCTCCTCCTACGGAGGATCCTCCTCAAGAGGCAACGAGCACCTTGCTAGGAAAAGGCAATCACGGATGGCTCACCTCACCGAACAAGAACACAGAGACGCCGCGAAAGTCCTCGACTTCGACTCTATGATAGTCGACACGAGAGGCAATGTGGTTCCTAGGACACCACAGGCCGCGGTGACAGCGGCCACCATGTACCTTCTCAATAACCAGCCACCAGCTGGAGATCCCCGAACGGCCATGCACCAATCTACGATCGCCGGCCTGGGGCTAATCGAGGCCGCCCTCGACAAGGAACCGGTACCAGACCCAAAAAAGGGCAAAGCGTTAGCAAAGCGCTACTCCTCGCCCTCATCCAGCGATGACAGTCACGACCTGTCTCGGCGCCGCCGCTCACGGCGACACGATCGCGACTACGATGCACGCAATGAACTCACACAGTGCAAGATCGACAAGTCAAGGGCACGACATGCTCGATCGACTGACTCGGAAGAAGAAGATGGGGAGCTATGCGGCGCCAGATGCTTCAGCAGATCCATCAGGCAAAAGCGAATGCCTAAAGGGTTCAAACTCCCATCGGAGAACCCGAAATTTGACGGTCTGCAGGACCCCAAGATCTGGCTAGAGGATCACATCTCCTCCGTCAGGCTACATGGAGGCAGTCGAAGTACTGCCATGCAATGCTTGCAGCTACAGCTGCAGGGCGCCGCCCGGGCATGGCTCAATAACCTCCCACGCGGATCCATTCGCAGCTAGGATGAGCTGGTCTACAGCTTCGTGCACAACTTTAAGGGCACGTATAAACGCCCCGCCTCAATCGAAGAACTAAGATGCTGCCAGCAAAGATCTGGCGGATCGCTGCGCTCTTACATCCAAAGGTGGTCCATCAACAAGAACTCCGTGGAGAACATCTCGGAAGACCGCGCGATTGATGCATTCAACGGTGGTGTCTGCCGCATGGAACTCAGGGAGGAGCTAGGCCGCTCAAAGCCCCAGACCATCGACCACCTGATGGAGATTGCGAATCGGTGGGCTGATGGAGAAGATTCGGTGAAGAATCGCGTTCACTCTGACGAAGAGGCAGAACTCGAATGAAGATGCGACCGCCGGAATAAGCGTCGCATGCGCGTCTACGACGATCGCGATGACGTCAACATGGTCGCAGTCGGTTACGCCGATAGACGCGACGATAACCGCAACAGCGGATACCGCTGCGGCGCATACCGCGACTCCGAGAAAACCATGCAAGTGTGGCAACGCCGCACTCACGATGAAGCACCCATGACCTCCATCAAGGACAAACTATCCGGTCCATGCACGGTACACTTTTACATCGACAAGCATGATGGCAAGAGAAAGTCCAGCCACCTCCTCAAGGACTACCGCGAGTTCCTCAAGCTACATGAGGGATTGGTTCGGATGAACCGCAGTGCAGTCGAAAGAGGCTACGAAGCCGCTCCAGGCGCCGTGGCACATGGCGCACCACCACCACCACCTGGGCCACCCCCGAACGGAGCTGCACCGGACCAACACCACAGAGGCGAACTGTACCCACGGGCCATGGGTACCATGATGATCCAAAAGGGGCACCCCTCCAATAGGGTGCAGAAGGCCATCACTCGCCAAGTCAACTTGTCCATGCACTCGCCACCATCCACCACTGAGTACCTCAGTGGCAGTGAGTCGTGCATTTCTTTCGACAAACGCGACCACCCGCCTCAAGTACCTCGCCCAGGTCATTGCCCCCTCGTACTCGAGGCGCAAATTGGAGGCTTCGACATGAGTCGCATCTTCATGGATGGCGGAAGCGGTATCAACCTCATATTCGCGAGTACTTTGCGAGCAATGAGGATCCTTCTAACCTGCCTGGAGGCATCGGACACAACGTTCCACGGCATCGTCCTAGTGAAAGGCGTATACCCCCTGGGCAAAATCAACCTCGACGTCAGATTCGGCACGCCGAAGAACTTCCGACGCGAGCGCATCGACTTTGAAGTTGTCGACTGGCCCTCACAATACCACTGCATCCTCGAACGCGTCGCGTTTGCTAGGTTCATGGCGGTACCCCACTACGCCTACCTGCAGATGAAGATGCCAGGTCCCAACGGCGTCATCACGATCAATGGGAGCTTTGAGCGATCTGACAGTTGCGACAGGGAATTCAACAGAATCTCCCAGTCCTTCGGCATGCAGGAGGAGCTCACGCGATTGAAGGAAACGACAGACAACAGCCTGCCGCCCCTGAGGAGGCCAAGCTCACCTGACCTCTCCTTCGACTCATCTGTGCACACAAAGAAGGTGCAGGTCCATCCATCAGATCCCGCCAAAACGGCCCTCATCGCCAACAACTTGAGTCCCGCATAGGAATTTGCGCTCGTCGAATTCCTCCGTGAGCACTGAGAAATTTTTGCCTGGTGTCCTGCGGACATGCCAGGAGTTCCCAGGGAATTCGCCGAGCACGCACTCAACATCAACCCCGACGCAAGGCCAGTCAAGAAAACAATCAGGCGACTGTCTGAGCCACGAGCGCAGGCAGTCGGAATGGAGATCAACAGAATCCTCGAGGCCAAATTCATACGTGAGATCAAGGAAAGCACTTGGCTCGCCAATATGGTGCGGGTGCCAAAAAAGGACACGGATATCCTACGGATGTGCGTGGACTTCACTTCTTTAAACAAGCACTGCCCAAAAGATCACTTCCCGCTACCACGGATCGACCAAATCATCGACTCCACCGCTGGATGCGAGCGCCTCTGCTTCCTCGATGCCTACTCAGGCTACAACCAAATTCGAATGAAGGAGGAAGACCAGGAGAAGACCGCGTTTACAACGCCCTTCGGTGTGTTTTGCTACAACACAATGCCCTTCGGGCTAAAAATGCGGGAGCTACCTACCAACGGTGCATGCAGGCTTGCCTCAAGGAGCAGCTGGGTCGCAACATCCAAGTCTATGTCGACGACATAGTAATCAAAACCAAAAAGGAAGCCTCTCTAATCGATGACTTGCGCGAAACATTTGCCAATCTCGACCGTTACCGGATTAAGCTCAATCCGGACAAATGCGCCTTCGGCGTACCATTTGGGCAGCTGCTCGGGTATCTCATCTCCGCGAGAGGGATTGAGGCAAACCCGAAAAAGATAAAGGCCATACTAGCCATGGAGAAGCCAAAGAACATAAAAGGCGTCCAGCAACTAGCCGGACGAATCGCAGCCCTCAGTCGATTCATCAGTCGAATGGGAGAAAAGGCACTGCCCTTCTATCAACTCCTCCGCAAAGCTGATAAATTCGAGTGGACCAATGAAGCGCAAGAAGCATTCGAAGATCTCAAGCGCCTGTTATCCACATCGCCAGTACTGGTGAATCCACGGGAAAGGGAACCACTACTGTTGTACATCTCCGCTACCAACCATGTGGTTAGTACAGTGCTCGTCGTCGAACGGGCAGAGGAAAACAAGGTCCATGGCGTACAACGCCCGGTATACTACCTCAGCGAGGTCCTCACGCCAACAAAACAGCGGTACCCGCACTACCAGAAGCTGGCGTACGGCGTCTTCATGACCGCCCGGCGACTGCGCCATTACTTCCAGGAACACCCAATCGTGGTAGTCAACGAGGCCCCATTGGGACATATCCTCAATAACCCTGACGCCACGGGACGAGTCGCGCTTTGGGGAATCGAACTATCTCCACGAGACATCACATACGAAAAGCGCAACGCAATCAAGTTGCAAATTCTCCCTGACTTCCTCGTGCATTGGATGGAAAATCAACTCCTAGACAAGCCAGATATG
This sequence comes from Avena sativa, assembly GCA_916181665.1. Taxonomy (NCBI): domain Eukaryota; kingdom Viridiplantae; phylum Streptophyta; class Magnoliopsida; order Poales; family Poaceae; genus Avena; species Avena sativa. The sequence goes on from OV702289.1 coordinate 601,212,594, forward strand.
TCCTACCTCTGGACCATGCACTTCGATGGATCCAAGCGGAAAGATGGAGCAGGAGCAGGTGTCATACTGACATCACCTCAAGGAGACAAGCTGAAATACATCCTACGAATGCAGTTCACAGCCTCAAACAACGAAGCTGAATATGAGGCCCTGTTGCATGGGATGAGGATGGCAAAAGCCTGCGGCGCAAAAAGGCTCATCATATATGGCAACTCCAAGCTGGTCGTCAACCAAACAATGCACGAGTGAGACACAGTGAACGACAACATGATCGCGTACCACGACCTCTACGATACACTCGAAGGGGACTTCGATGGTTGCGAGCTGCGACACGTAGGTCGCGAAAGCAACGAGGAGGCGGATGCACTCGGAAACATAGGCTCTACCTGCGCCCCCATACTACCTGGTGTATTTCTCGTGCGCATCTGTGAACGCTCCATCAAGCCAAAGGCCGCAGAAAATAAAACAAGCGCAGCAATGGACTCGGGGGCTATGCCACCCAATGAGCCAATGGAACTCGACGACTTGGAGCTAGACACAGGACTCGAAGGGCCAATGAGCGTCATGATGATCGAACAATCCTGGACGTAGCCGTACATTACATACCTCCTCAGTAAGCGCCTACCGGATGACCCGAAAGACGCATGGCACATCGCGCAACGCTCCAAGGCATTCACCGTTATCAATGAGGAACTATACAAACGCAGCATCATAGGAGTGCTATAGCGATGTGTCTCCATGGCCGATGGAAGAGCAATTCTCCTCGACATCCATGAAGGGACCTACGGGCACCACGCAGGCAGTCGCGCCCTCATCGCCAAAGCTCTACGAGCTGGATTTTACTGGCCCATGGCCATGCGCGATGCCAAGGACATTGTCCAAAAATGCAATGCTTGCCAACGATTCACGGACAAGCCACACGCACCAGGCACAGAACTACGGCCTATTCCATTGGCCTGGCCCTTCGCCCAGTGGGGACTCGACATGGTTGGCAAACTTCCAAGGTCCTCGCAAGGAGGCTACATCTACCTCTTGGTCGCAGTCGACAAATTCACCAAGTGGATTGAGGCCATGCTAGTGACCAAGCAATCAGGGCACAACGCAGTCAAGTTCTTCGAGTCCATCGTCTACCGCTTCGGCGTGCCGCACAGCATCATCACCGACAACGGAATGAACTTCACATCCAAGGAGTTCCAAGAATTCTGCGAGAACCTAGGGATCAACATCAGCTACGCCTCAGTAGCACACCCACAGACCAACGGTCAGGTGGAAAAGGCAAACGGGCTTGTCTGCAGCGGCATAAAGAAGCGACTCCTTCGACCACTCGAACAAGCCACGGGCTGCTGGCCAGAAGAACTGCAATCCGTACTCTGGAGCCTGCGTACAACTCCAAACAGCGCCACCGGCTACACGCCATTCTTTATGGTACACGGAGCAGAGGCAGTACTACCCGCCGAGGTACGGTACAAAGCGCCACGCGTAGTCGCCTACAGCGCGCAGGAGTCATCCCTCGCACTCGAAGACTCCGTCAATCTCCTCGACGAGGCAAGAGAAATCGCCGCAGCAAGATCCACGATCTACCAGCAGAACCTGCGCAACTACCACAGTAGAAGGCTTTGCCCCAGATCCTTCGTCGAAGGTGACCTGATCCTGCGACTGAAGCAGCAGGGGCATCTCAAGCTCGAATCCCCCTGGGAAGGACCGTACATGATTACAGAAGTAATCCCAGGTGGCGCCTATCGCCTTCAAGATTTAGATACAGGAGTCGCACACTCCAACCCTTGGAACGTCGCACAACTGCGATGCTTCTACCCTTAGTCGTTTTTCTTTACTTTTGCATCGCAAATAAGGCTATTCAGCCAAGGCTACTTAGATGCACATTGTACCTCGTACTATTCTTCGAATAAATAAAAGATAAGTGCCCCGAAACTCTGTGCCCTCCTTTACTTTGTCAATTTTCATACTCAGGGGCTACGCCACCCTATACACATATGTTCTTCGAACAATAACGCGACATCCTGAGTAGCTGGCACATCAATCGAACCCCTTAACACAAACTCAACCCAGCTGCAACGCACCTGACAGGTTGACAAGGGAACGATACAAAGATGGCCAGGCTAAGGAAAAGGACTCGCATAAGTGCAACGCACCCCACGCTTAAAGCTATTTGTACACATTCAACAGTAAGTTATCTACAAATATATACGAGCTTTACAACACTAGTACACTTATGTGCATGATACATATTTGGCTACCCTTGCAACAGAAGAACATTAGTCTGTTCCTCGAAGAAGTCGACAACCTCCTCGGCTGGACGATCCACCGCCCGATAGTGCGGCACCATGTTCTAGGAAGATCCTACTGGTGGCACCGGTGGCCCAGAGGCAATGGCGGCGACATCCACGTCAGGCCTGTGCAAACACACCATGGAAAGGGCAGCCTTGGCACCAGCCACCAACTGCTGCCTCACGCACTCGCGAACCGCGGACATATCTTGAAATTTGGTCAGGAGAGCCAGCAGGCTTGATGGAGTATCATCCAGCAGGAACATCGCGCGATAGATGTTCTTCAAACACGACTGTGACTTCTTCAGAAAGAGCAGCACTCGCGAGGTGCGATCCTGCAGGGTCGCCAACGCAGTCGCACGATCATGATCTACCCAGAAGTATCCACTCTCCTGAAGTTGCTCCTGGGTGAGATCATGAAGGCGGATGGCAATCCTATCCCTCTCCTCCTGCGGACGGCGTGCACTAACAACTGCACGAAGCAGCATCAACAGCATGAGTACAACGTACCATTGCGATTAACTACAAAGGAAAAGACGAGGATGAGCAAACTAACACTTAAACTGGTCGCCCAGCTGCGTCACCTCGCCAAGCAGATATTGCTCACGGGCGGCGGCTTTTTCAGTGTCGTGGTGGTGTCACGGCAGATGCCATGGATAGGATAAAGTTGGGGACTAATACACGCTAGGGGAATCCAGGGAGGGATAGTGGAGTGATTCTCCACACAGAAGTTTTTATCGATTTCCTTTGAAGATTACAAGTGCTCCTAGAGCTGTATTGGCGAGAGGAGGAAGAAGGAGCTCTCTGACTCTTGCCTACCGTTTTTCCCTAGAACCTTTGCTCTTCTAGTATCAAAGAAAACCCAACCCAACTAGCGCTCAACTAGTCACTATGGAATCATAAAACCAACTACCGCTCAACTAGTCACTATGGAATCATAAAACCAACTACCGCTCAACCCCTTCTACCAGAAACCTAGCCCCCTTATATAGAGGAGGCTCGGTCCCTGCCTAGGGCATACGTGGAGGCATATTCCTAAGAATATGCCTCCTCCCAAAGTGGTATCCCGACCGGGGTGCTTTTCCCCCGCGTCATACATGCTTTAGCTACGTGAGCCTCTGCGGCGCCTGTGTCAGCCGACATGGGCGTCGTCACCCTTGTCGGCCATGACCCGGTGGTCCTGCCCTTGCTTGCTTCGCTCATGCAGTGCGTACCGGACCTTCTTTTTGACCAGAGAGATTCCTTCCTTCTCCTAGAAGCTAAGTGGGGACCTGGATCATAGTAGATCCGGCCACACCTGTTCCTGCATATAAGTTAGACTAGCACTTCCGACTTACTCCTTAAGTCGGATGAGACAATGTTAGGCGACCCCCCCCCCCCTGGTCCGGGTTACTCCGTGATCCGGCCTGCCTTGAGGTGACCCGGCCAGCATCCGCTTTGATCCTGCCGAACCTGGGCTAACTCGGCCCTTATACCCCGGAGTGATCCTACCCGGGGGTATCCCTCCAACATTAGTCCCCGAAGCTGGTGCGGTCTGGCCGCTAAGGTCACACCAGGTTCATTTATGTTCGATCCTCGGATGTTTAATTCCGGGTTAGCTCTTTATCTCGGATTATATGGATTTACGTTCCCTTCGCACGTTCCAAGTTTTCACTTGCTGGCCGGGTTACCACTGTGACTCGGATCTTATGGTTTTACTTTCCCTCTGCGCATTCTAAGTTTTTACTTGCAGTCTAGGTTACCATGGTTTGATCCGGGTCTTGCTTCCTTCTCTCATACGCCAACCCACGTGGAGGCTAATCATCACGTTGTCTTATTTTAAGGGCCTGCACAGTAACCGCCGCAGTAATTGTCAGTTATCACTGTGCGAGGGTCACGTCACGCCTGCCTCCTCGTTTACCGCATCAGTGCATCACGTCACGGGATTGCTTCTGCTCTGTGGCCCTCTGTGTGGCTCTTCTCTGATTGGCTGATGCAGGTGATACACGGCCACACCGTGTGGCTCGTTGGCATAGCGTGATCCCACTCACCCTCTCAGGGGGTGGTTAAGTAGCGGAGGGGCGCACCCCTTAGCATTTTTCCCACTTCTGCGCCCCTGTGCTCATTGCTCTTCTCCTTCGTCTTCCTAGCGACCGCGCTGCCGTCAGTGCTTCTAGCAGCAGCGCCGCCGCCGTGCTTTTCCCCGTGCCTCTGCATCGCAGCCACCGCTGCGTGACTTCCTCGCCACGGGTCCTCGCCAATCCAGGCCTCAGATCCCTGCCGCCGCTAGCGCCAGCGAGGGTAGTGAATACGAGATGACGGAGGAGGAGCTCGTCATCGCCGAGCAGGAAATGGAGGAGGACGCCGCCGTGGCGGACCGCGGCGCGTGCGCCGGATCATGGGTCTGTCAAGATGACCTTGACTGGCTCTACCGGACGAGACGCATTCCTGCCGGCGTCGCTGCTCGTCTCTCCTCCGCCGAACTGGCCCCCTCACCCAATCCGGTGAGTTCGTCGTGTTCCTGTCCCACTTCCAACAGGGATTTGGTCTGCCGGTGAGCGATTTCTTCCAGGACTGGCTTAGCACCTACCACTTGCAGCCGCACCATCTCCCAGCCAACGCTATCACCTCTCTGCGCAACGAGGATGCTATGATCACGTTCGTGCGCAACCGAATCTCTCCCCTCCAGAAGCGCACCCACAAGTTGTGCCACATGAGTTTCGGTCGTGACCCCAACCTGACCTCTTCCTTTGAGTTGAGCAACACGGATATTTTTCGCCGGGTTAAGGCTCTTTTCACCACCCACAAGGATTTCTTCGCCGAATGGACATGGGGAATTGAGCACTACTGTCGTGACAGGCTCCCTCCCACGGTAAGCTTCACGAGGCAAACTTATTTCAGATCAAATATGTGTCGGTTTTTGTTATATTTTTGACTCTGTTCTTCATGCTTTTTGTCAGCTGTTCCTTCAACAAACTCTCGAGGATGGTACGGATCCGACCCTTAAGTGGGCGCCGGACCGAGAAATCCCGGATGAGGAGGAGCCGGACCAAGAGATGTTCCTCCCTATGACCGACGCTACCAAACGACCCAGCGGTAAATTCTCTTCTCTTAGAGATTAGCCCGATGATGAGGATGACTCGGATGTTGACGTGATTGAACCTGTTGAGGCTGTCCCTCTTTCTTTTGCCTTTCCGGCATTAGCTAACCCCGGTGGGCATATCCACGAGGATCCTCCACTTGCTACGGGCGAGCCGGTTCCGGTGGCGTCGAAGAAGAAGCGCGGAGCCGCATCAAGTTCTTCCTCTGAACCTTCTCAACCCACAAAAAGGCAAAAGAAGGCCGGAGACAAGACTGCCTCCAAGCGGGCAGGCAAAGCCCCGGCACGAAGGGCTCGGAAACCCAAGGAGACCGAAACCTCGGATGCGTAAGTCATTTTTTGTTGCGTAACTCACTTTTCCTTGCATCGTGGCAATTTCTCTTCTGACATTATTTTCTTCTTTAGGGCTCCGGTGGATGTCCCTCAGAGCGGATCAAGCATCTCTTCACCACTTCGATCTGGCCCTTCTCCTCCTCGTGACAACGAGTCACGTCCGCTGAGCCCTATTCCGGAGGGTTCTGTGGCTGCTCCGGGTTCTGCACTACCTCGTTGAGACGAACGTGACCTCGGAGCAGGAGGGGTCGGTCCAGCCGAGGCGACGGTGTCCACCACTTCGGCATCGCCGCAACCAGCAACCACCGAGTCTATCTCAACACCAGCACCAGCAGCAGTTCCAGTACCAGCGACCGAGCCAGCACCAGCACCTATTCCGGCACCAAGAAAACTAACAACAGCTCCAAGTCCAGCTACAAGAGCTCCAGTGCCAAGTTCTTCCGCCTCGTCCGAATCATCTCAACCTCGGCGAGGAACCACTTCAGCAGCTTCCAAGGGGAAATCCACTGCAGTTACTTCTTCCCAGCAAGCTAAGGGCAAAAAAGGCTCCGGATGCTACCAAGTCAGCATCCGTCGAGGCTGGGCAGCGAACCCTATCGTCGATGCTTCCCAAGAAAGCTCTAGCAGCGAAGGATGTTCCTGCCGAGCCAACTGATGCGCAGCAGATGGTTCTGCATACCAGCCCAGCCCTTGCCTTGGTTGAGAGGAAAGAAGCACACGCGAAGGGCTTGGTGGCACCCCATATGCCCACCGGTGAGAGGTACCCTCCGATCCTTATTGAGTTCGTCACGAACTGGAACAAGGCGGAGTTCGTCCACAATGACGATCTCTCGGAAAAGTTCGGCCCCGCAGAATTTTCCGCCCAAATGAACACCGCCGCTAAGCCAATTAACCTCGCGGGGCGAATGATGGAGGTATGTCTTTTCTCCTTTACATGCTGTAGATAATAACCATTAGTCCCCGAACCTCCGGTGGAGTAGCTTGTTACTCGGCCGGATGCTCATTGGAAAACTAACGCAGCTGTATGTGAACTTCGAATATGCACACACCTAGAGCCGGGTTGAGTTCCACTTGGCCCGGATCTTGTTCACTTCGAATATGCACACACCTAGATCCGGGTTAAGTTCCACTTGGCCCGGATCTTGTACACTTCGAATATGCACACACCTAGAGCCGGGTTAAGTTCCACTTGGCCCGGATCTTGTACACTTCGAATATGCACACACCTAGAGCCGGGTTAAGTTCCACTTGGCCCAGATCTTGTACACTTCAAATATGCACACACCTAGAGCCGGGTTAAGTTCCACTTGGCCCGGATCTTGTACACTTCGAATATGCACACACCTAGAGCCGGGTTAAGTTCCACTTGGCCCGGATCTTGTACACTTCGAATATGCACACACCTAGAGCCGGGTTAAGTTCCACTTGGCCCGGATCTTGTACACTTCGAATATGCACACACCTAGAGCCGGGTTAAGTTCCACTTGGCTCGGATCTTGTACACTTCGAATATGTACCAAGCTAATTTTACACTTCTGTACTTTTTTCAGGTAACCAGCAATCGCCGGAGCGCTGAATTCCAACGCCTGCTAGATACCCACAAGATGCTACGCGCAAAGCATGTTGCACTTATTGCAGAACATGAGAAGAGGGGTAATTTTCTCCCTCGGCACTTCTCCGTTTTTCTTCACCTTCTTTTGCCGAGTTAATCTCCTCATTCGATTTCTGCAGCTGGGGTGGAGGCTGAGAACAAGATCATGCGGAAGAACTTGGAGGAAATCCGGGGTATGTCCTCTTTTGTCCGACCTTGCAGTGTTTTCCATTTCCTCTTCTCCTTGGCTCGGCAAACATTCACTCCTCGGCTCTGCCGGGTCAACATTCTATTTTAGCATCGCTTGAGGATAGTGTGCCTGGGCCTGATATGATGCTGCATTTTCTCGAACAAGCAGGATAGCATCAAGCCGAGCTGAAGGAAAAGGATGACGAGCTTGCTCTCCTCCAGACTAAGGACAACGAGATTGCCAAGCTCAAGGCTAAGATGGAGAAGATGAAGGCCCAGCACCAAACCGAGCTCCAAAAGATTGGCTAGAACTTCACAGAAGAGCGTGAGCACCTTACTCTCCAGATCTCCAAGGACCAGGACCTACTTAAAGAATCCGACATCCAGCTTGGGTCGGCAAACGCTGAGCTTGAGCAACTTCGGAAGAGACGCGATGACTGCATCAAGGAGTTAACCCAGATCCTTAGCCACATATCACGTAAGTTCCTTCCGACCTACTTTTCCGGGTTGCTTCATATGTCTTTTCTTTACCTTCTTCCCTTGTCTGGCTTCCAGGAAAATTTCCTGAGAGCATCACTATTGCAAGCGCAGCAGTTGCAGATTTTCGCCAAGCGAGGGGTACTCCTGCCACTCCTGCTGGTGAGGAGGTTCCTTACGACATGGAGGACCTGTTGGTCAGCTTGTCATCTTGCGTGGAGATCATCAAGAATTATGGCAAGGATATCCTCGACGTTGCAGTTCGCATTTTCAACATGTTCTGGCCCGGAGAGAGTAGCCCAGAGACCACCACGATTCTCGTCGAGAAGCTAATGGAGACTCAGACCTAGCTCGATCTCTGGAGAGAATCCGCTGGGCATGCCGCAGCTGATACTATCCTTCACCATATTCTCACATGGTATGAGAAGATCGACCTCAGCCTCCTTACACGCCGGCGCACCGGATCCAGATGGAGCGATGATCCGGAGTGGGTAGCTCGGCGCCAGGCTTGCGCCTACAGCCTCATCGAATATTCTCCTATTCATGACTGGGTTGAAGGACCGAGCTTCTTGGAATCCGCTGGGGACAAGCACGTTGAGAACGGTGAAGATGGGTCGGATGAGGACGGAAAAGATGATGCCTCAGATATTGAAGGCAGCGACGACGACGCCAAACTTTCTCCTCCTGCTGCTCCTTAGTTCAAAAACTTGAAAATTTATCAGATCCCCGGTATGTCGGGTGCAATTGTATGTTGTATATGTGATATTTTGCTACTACATGTCTATGCCGGATTAACTTGGATGTAGTCCCCGAGTTTCATTTTCTTGTTCGTCCAATCCTCTGGCTCGGTCTGTGTCTACCTTGATTCGGTTTTACGACTTACGAATCCGAGCTTCAAAAATTGTTTTAACAATACTTAGAAACTTTTAGGCTTAGCCCAAAATAATTCAGCATAATAACTTGAAAATAAATATAGGGTTAGTCTGAAAAACAAACGTTAGCTTGAATAAATTCGTTTCCTTAGTCGTTTTTCATGTGCTACGCAATTCCAAACTTGTTCTCTTGCTTGCCATGAAGCCAATTCTTGTTGGACAGCAGCAAGTCGAAGAGTTGGGTTTTTGGTGCTCACACATTACTAATCCGGGTTAAGTAGAACAACTTATTCCAGCTAACGTACGAGAGAAAACAACAATAATTATTAAGGCAGTCCCCGAGTTACTGCTCGAGGCGCTGCTATTCCATTGATAAGCTCATAGCCGACATACATACCGACATATGAGAAGACTCGGATACATACACTTCTTAGCTAAGTGCAGAAGGGACGAAGTAGTGTTACATTCCACGGTCGCTTAGATTCCTCTCCGGACCTGTCCGCCTTGTTCTTTTCCTGTGGCTTTGCATCTATAAGATAGTAAGAATCATTGTGTAATGCTTTGCTCACAATGAATGGCCCTTCCCACGGGGGGGATAATTTATCCATGCCAGTAGTACGTTGTACCAACCGGAGCACCAGATCGCCTTCCCGAAAGACTCGGGGGCACACTTTCCGGCTATGGTAGCGTCGGAGATTTTTGCTGATATATGGCGGATCTGGACAGTGCCAGTTCTCTCGCTTCTTCCGGCAGATCAACATTATTTTGCTAGGCTTCTTGCACTTCGGCTTCTGTGTATTGGGTGACCCTAGGCTAATCATGCTCTATGTCGGCTGGTAATACAGCTTCTGCCCCATATACCAGAAAAAATGGCGTATAGCCTGTTGATTGATTCGGAGTTGTTCTTAAACTCCACAGTACCGCTGGTAATTCTTCTATCTAGCACCCCGCTGATCTTTGCAGCGGCTCAATGAGCCGGGATTTTATCCCGGATAATACTACTCCGTTGGATCTTTCCACTTGTCCATTCGATGCGGGGTGGGCTACCGAGGCGACATCGAGTCGGATCTTCTTGTCTCGGCAAAAGCACGCAAATGCTCCTTCCGCAAAATTTGTTCCATTATCGGTTATAATACCGTGTGGATAACCGTATCTCAAGATGATGTCTTTGAGAAATGTCACGGCCGTAGCTCCATCACATTTTCTTATAGGTTTCACTTCAATCCATTTCGTAAACTTGTCCACCATGACCAAAATGTGTGTCATGTTTCCTCTTGCTGGTTTGAACGGGCCAACCATATCCAAGCACCATACAGCAAATGGCCACGTAATTGGTATGGTCTTGAGTTCCGACATAGGCATATGTGTCCTGGTGGCGTACCTTTGACAACCGTTGTATTTTCTCACCAGATCTTCTGCTTGTTCTAAGGCACTTGGCCAGTAGAATCCATGCCAGAACGCCTTTGCCACCAAGGCTCTGGATGAGGCATGATGCCCGCATTCTCCTTGGTGTATATCTCGGAGGATGTCAAGCCCTTCTTCCGGGTCAACGCATCACTAGAGGACGTTGGTTACACTCTGTTTGTACAGCTCGGAATTGATAATCGTGTATGCTTTTGCTCTCCTCTGAGTTTGCCTGGCTAACACCTCCTCAGCGGGTAATGTTTCGTCTTTCAGGAATTGGAATATAGGCAGTGCCCAAGCTGGTATCACTCGTGAAGGGAATACGTCCTCATCAATTTCCATCTGATCTACCGGCATAACTTCAGCCGGATCACGCTGAGCAGTCCCCGGGTCAAACGAGGTAGTCCCCGGGTTTTCTGAGGCAGTCCCCGGGTCTCGCGTAGCCTCCCGTGTCAATGTCCATGGGCTTAGCTCTGGATTCCGTATTCTCCGGGACATAGATCGAGTCAGTTCCTGGGGACGGCCCGATAGACGGTTTTCTGAGGTGTTCCAATGCTACACCCGGTGGAATTACCTGTCGGGTCGATCCGAGCTTCGACAGCATGTCGGCAGCCTCGTTTTCCACTCGGGGTACATGGTGAAATTCACACCCCTCGAAGTAACCAGATATCTTCTGCACGTGAAATTTGTATAGTGCCATGTTTGGATCCAGGGCATCCCACACTCCAGACACTTGCTGCACCACCAGATCCGAGTCGCCAAAGCATATTATCCGATGTATGCCAATCTCCTTTGCCACTTTGAGCCCATGCACAAGAGCCTCGTAATCAGCGACATTGTTCGATGCTGTGAAATGGATCTGCAATACGTATTTTAGCTGGTCTTTCTTTGGCGAGGTAAGCACAACCCCGGCGCCTAATCTGGTTTTGGTTTTCGAGCCGTCAAAAGTGCATCCTCCAGTAGTTCGGATCTGGTGGCGGTGGTTCGTATTGTACCTCGGCCCAATCTACAAAAAAGTCTGCCACAGCCTGAGACTTGATCGCTTCTCTTCTGTCGTATTGGGGTGCATAAGGGGCTAACTCAATTGCCCATTTTGCAATTCTGCCACTCGCATCCTTGTTACCCATTATCTCGGATATGGGAGCTTCACATATTAATTTGATGGGGTGCTCCTCAAAGTAATGCTTTAACTTCTTTGCCGCCATATAGACACCATATGCCACCTTTTGAAAGTGCGGGTAGTTCTGTTTTGAGGCAGACAATACCTCGCTCAAGTAATATACTGGCCTCTGCACCGACTTACCCTCTTCATTGTGCTCCACTACAATCACTGCACTTACAACTTGATTGGTTGCGGCTATGTAGAGCAACATTGTCTCCTTTGATAGTGGAGAGGCTAACACTGGTGCAGTGGCCAACATCTTTTTTAAGTGGGCAAAGGCTTCATCGACATGTGGTGTCCAAACGAACTTATCCGACATACAAACCGACTCAATGATGCTAGGCACCCAGTGAACTTCTGGACATCGTTAAGACATTTCGGCAGCTCCATTCGCTCAATGGCCCGAATCTTAGTTGGATTAACCTCGATACCTCGGCTGGAGACGAGAAATCCGAGTAATTTTCCAGCCGGGACACCGAAGGTACATTTTTCCGGGTTAAACTTCATCCGGAACCTTCTCAAGTTCGCGAATGTCTGCCTGATGTCGTCAAGGAGTGTTTTGCTTTACTTGGTCTTGATAACCACATCATCCACATATACTTGTACGTTTTGACCTATTTGGTCGTGCAAACATTTTTGCATACATCTTTGGTACGTTGCACCTGCATTACTCAAACCAAACGGCATAGTGCGATAGAAATAAGCCTCGTACGGGGTAATAAACGCAGTCTTTATTTGATCATCCGGGTTCAGAGGTATCTGGTGGAAACCAGAATATGCATCAATGAATGACAACAGCTCACAACCCGCAGTTGAGTCTATGACCTGATCTATCCTCGGCAGTGGAAATGGATCTCTTGGACATGCCTTGTTTAGGTTCGTGTAATCGATACACATACGCCAAACCACTGCTACGTTCGGATCATCCTTCTTCTTTTCTACCAGCACCGGATTAGAGAGCCAATCCGGATATAGTACTTCCATGATAAATCCTGCTGCTAGCAATCGAGCTATCTCGTCTCCAATGACTTTTCTCCTATCCTCGGCGAAGCGGCGGAGAGGTTGCTTCACCGGCCTTGCTCCGGGCCTTACGTTCAAAGAGTGCTCGGCCAACTCCCTCGGAACACCTTGCAAGTCCTGTGTCGACCAAGCAAAAATATCCCGATTCTCACGAAGGAAGTTGACAACCTCGCTTTCCTATTTGTCAGTTAACCCGGCACCAATTGTTATGATGCGCTCCGGGAACATGTCATCAACTGGAACCTTCTTGGTGTCCTTTGTGGCTTGGAATGAAACGCTGCCATGCGGGTTACTCAACGCCGGCATATACTGCTGCGCGGACTGAGCTAATGCCGCCACCTCTTGGATTTTTCCTTTCTCTTGCGCTATCACGAGTGACTCGGCTAGGTTAGACCCGGCTGAAGCACACTCAATGGAACATTGGAAATCTCTAGCAATGGTAATCACTCCATTTGGCCCGGGCAACTTCATCTTCAGATAACTGATGTGGCAGCTTGCCATGAACTTGTTCAATGCTGGTCTTCCGAGTAATGCGTGATACACACTTTCCAAGTTCACCACCTCAAACTCCAGATTTTCAGTTCGGCAGTTATCCCTTGTGTCGAATAGCACGTCGACCCGGACTTTGCCTATGGCCTCACAAGAAATGCCTGGTACAATGCCATGGAAAGTTGTTCTCGTAGCCTGGAGCATGTTCTCCGAGATGCCCAACTTGTGCATCGTATCCGCATACATGATGTTAATGTTGCTGCCATAGTCAATCAGTACCTTGGAGAACCTCACATTGATGTTTGGTCCAATGAATGTCGGATCTAGCACTAGCGCATACGAACCTGGACTCGGCATAAGCTTAGGATGATCTTTGATGTTCCAGGTGATTTCCTGGTCCGACCAACGCATGTACCTCGTCACTGCTGGCATTACCGCATTGACTTCCATATGTCGGTGCTGGAAGCTTTTCCTATCTGTTTCCTCAGTTGTGAACACACAGTAACTCTGATGATGCTCCCTGTACTCATTCCTTCCCTCGTTTCCGGGGTACCTCTGATCCGACTGTTGCTGATTTTCCACCTGATGCACTGCATCCCTTCTCTCATTGTTGTCATACCTCGGCGGAGGGGGAGGCAACATTAACTATTGCGTGTTTGCCCCGGAGAGCAATTGCTGCCGAGGTAACTCCTGCCGAGGTTGATCATTCTGGGGTGCCTGAGCATTCCCCGAACCACCTTGTTCTATATTACGCATCCACTCACATTACCTCGTTGTATGACCCGTCGGGCTATTCGGATTTGGCGTGTGAAACTTACACGGATGGTCCAACATCGACTCATAGGTATACCTCAGACGGTCTTTCTTTTCCTGCCACTGTTTCTTTTGCTCCGAAGTCCATGTTTTCTTGCCATTGTTTCTTGGAGTCCATTGCCCTCCCGTTCTCTGGCGTTGGTTGCTCCCTGCTCCGGGTTGATCTTGATTCACAGCTGCAACTTGTTGCGAACCGTAGCGATGATCCGGTTTATCATCTCTTCTTTTTCCTCTATAATCGTTCCTCCGAGATGACCCGGCTCTGTCCCTCTGATAGTATTCCTTGTTTGACTCGTTTGCTGCGAGCCTAGGTTGAGTCGGATCACCCAAGGTATACGAATCAGCGATCCGGATCATCTCTGCCAACGTAATTGGCATTTTCCTTTGCAACTTCATCCACAACTCGCTGCCATATCTACACCCTTGTGCAAACCATGCTATGGCCTGTGACTCTATGACACCCTCGCACGAGTTTCTCACGGTACACCACCGGGTCAAGAATTCACGGTCCGTCTCATTAGGTCTTTGCTTGCACATTGCTAGGGTCTGCGGCCTATTCGGCGTCTGATATAACTTGAGAAGTTGCTGATAAACATTTCTTCAAAATCTATCCAGGAGTTGATGCTTCTGGGTGGTAAATTATTCAACCATACTCTGGCCAGACCTTCTAACATCTGGGGTACGTATCGTACAGCCCATCTCAGGTTGCCAGTGGCAATTTTCACAGCCGTAGCATAGTTTATCAGCCAATCCTCTGGCTTGGTACTGCCGTCATACGTCTTCGTGCCTCTGGGCAGCTGGAAGTTGGGTACCGGTGGCTCCTTCATGATCCGGGGTCCAAAGCACGCTGGACCCGGGGGACCTTGACATTCGATCTGTTCCGACCTATACAGGCGATCTAGTTTCAACCTAGCGTCATCCGGCATTAAATCCCTGCTTCCCAGTCTTGACCCTATCACGTGATAGTCCGGTCTCGGGTACCCCACGTTCACCATCTCCGAATCACCGTCATTGTATCGGTTTTGCACTTGGGGCGCTCCTTTCTGTTGCATACCTCGGCCGGCACTTTGCTCTTGCCCTGGTATATTCCGCTGCTGCAGTTGTCCTGCTCCTGCGGAGTTTCGCTGTCCGGCATTGCTGTTGGCAGTGTTCCCTTGACCGACATTGCCTTGGTCGTGGTTACCTCGGCCAGCTTCACCTCGGCTCACACTCCGTCGATCATCATTTTTCCGCACTTCTTTTTCCTTTCCCGCATGCGTCAGGTCGTACGGGACGATCTGTTTGTTCCGTCTGGCCGAGGTTACTACCTCTTCTCTCCTTGGACCACCATGAGGTGACGATGCGGCTCCAGCGGATTTCTCCGGGTTATGCATCACCGAATGGACGAATTTGGAAGCTCCAGCTCTCTCCGGGTTAGCTCTCAGTAGCTATTCATTCTGTCTGCTCGCGATCCGAACTAGCTTGTTAACCCTATCATGCTGTCTTTGACGGGCCTCACCCGTCAGACCCTCTAACTCGGATGCAGCCGCATCCGCTGCTCTGAGGTTCTTTGTCGGGGTACTATACTTCGGCAACCCCACAGACAGATAGTTTTCCGACCCCTCTGCTCCATCATCACCTTCTCTGTTCATCTCGCTTATGAGATTTCTCCCTTTTACTTTTACCGTATCAACTTTGTTTTCCTTTGCATACTCACGCAGCGTCATGTTCAGCGACTGCTAAGCCGCGGCTATTTTATTTGCGCCCTGTAGTATCTTTTGCCTACTTTCCTCTAGCTCGGCTTGTGCCTGAGCCGGATCTACCACTGCTGCTACCGGGTTAGCCAAGCTATCCATAGCTTGTCTCAGTATGTTCTCAGGCCTCTCTAGTGGAGGCCCTCTACCTTTCCTCGGTGCCTTAGGTGTTACCTCTGGGTCCGGTGCTGGATCCTTGCTCGCGCCTGCACCTGGCGCAGTCATCATCACCTCCGCATGGTCTGGGAAGCGAGCGATACGCGCCCCGTGAGCCACAGTGAGGGGTGGTTCCCCCGCATCGACGATGCGGCGCGGATGAACGCATGATACGTCCACAGCAACGTAGACCTTGTGCGCACCCAACTTGACAAAGAGGCCGTTGCGCGGAAGTGGGCGCGTGCCGAAGAAGCCAGCATTGTCGCTGACGAAGTCCATCGCTCCAAAGCGCTGAACGAGCCTGAAGACAATGCGTTCGCCGGTGCCGATGAGGTTTCCCGTCCGGATCTTCACCCCTGCTAGCGCCGCTAGCCCCACGGTGGGCGCCAACTGTCGTGGTGGTGTCACGACAGATGCCATGGATAGGCTAAAGTTGGGGACTAATACACGCTAGGGGAATCTAGGGAGGGATAGTGGAGTGATTCTCCACACAGAAGTTTTTATCGATTTCCTTTGAAGATTACAAGTGCTCCTAGAGCTGTATTGGCGAGAGGAGGAAGAAGGATCTCTCTGACTCTTGCCTACCATTTTTCCCTAGAACCTTTGCTCTGCTAGTATCAAAGAAAACCCAACCCAACTAGCGCTCAACTAGTCACTATGGAATCATAAAACCAACTACCGCTCAACTAGTCACTATGGAATCATAAAACCAACTACCGCTCAACCCCTTCTACCAGAAACCTAGCCCCCCTTATATAGAGGAGGCTCGGTCCCTGCCTAGGGCATACGTGGAGGCATATTCTCCTCCCAAAGTGGTAACCCGACCGGGGTGCTTTTCCCCCACGTCATACATTCTTTAGCTAAGTGAGCCTCTATGGCGCCTGCGTCAGCCGACATGGGCGTCGTCACCCTTGTCGGCCATGACCCGGTGGTCCTGCCCTTGCTTGCTTTGCTCATGCAGTGCGTACTGGACCTTCTTTTTGACCAGAGAGATTCCTTCCTTCTCCCAGAAGCTAAGCGGGGACCCGGATCATAGTAGATCCGGCCACACCTGTTCCTGCATATAAGTTAGACAAGCACTTCTGACTTATGCCTTAAGTCGGATGAGACAATGTTAGGCGACCCCCCCTGGTCCGGGTTACTCCGTGGTCCGGCCTGCCTTGAGGTGACCCGGCCAGCATCCTCTTTGACCCTGCCGAACCTCGGCTAACTCGGCCCTTATACCCCGGAGTGACCATACCTGGGGGTATCCCCCCAAGATTCAGCCTTTGACTTCCACACGTCCGTGCTACCGCGGATCACGGGCAACTCACGCTCCAGTTGCTTAACGCGATCATGAAGTCGCGAAAGCAAGGACAACTCCTCAACCCTGGAGCATGGTGGTGCCATTGTATCCTCAAGAGATGGCGAGTCCGGGGTTCCCCCCACAGGACCACTTGATGTACCCTACCGAAAATCAAGCCAGAGGCAAATAAGGCGACCAACTGACTTCGGGGGCTTCATCAAGTCCGTGGCAGTATCAGATGCCACTGACTTTCCGCCGGCCCCTGAGGCCGAAGTTTTCGCCGCCTTCTTCGCACGATTGAGCTCCTCCGAATACTTGGCAACAGTGTTTATCAAGGAATGGCCATATTTGGCACAGGCAGTCGCAAAGGGAGCGAATACTACTTGCTGACCATCCGCGCCAACAGGCATCATCTTCGACACCGTAGAAGGATCTCCTTCGACTCCGTGGGCTTGCACCATGGAAAGCGACATGGTCGCGCCAGCTGCGCGGAGGGAGTTCTTGTACGTGGCATGCACACCCCCAGCGAGCGACTCCACCAGCTCTTCCACATTGTCGACCAACTCCGCCTTCGGCATCAACTCCTCCCGGAGGCGACTCAGGGTGGCCTTGGCCTTGGACAACGTATTTTGGACAGCAGCGCTACGATCCTCGACCGCAGATACCGCGCCCGCCAGAGCGTCATCGCGACAAAGGGCTTGTGGATCAAAACTCAAGCCGCCAGCATCTACACCAAAATACACACATGGATCAAACTTCTAGTGCCACCGGCACTACAGATGCAGAGAAGAACATCAATAAAATATCTACCGGTAAAGGTACCTGAGAGGGCCTTGGCGACTCAGAACAGTTGCTCTTCGAACAACTTCTCCCTGGCCGCAAAGAAGGCGCGCAGATCCTCTTCGCGCTTCTGGGCATCATCACGAGCCGCGATTGCCTCGTCGCGCCCCTTCACAGCTGCGGCTAGTGTCTTCTCCAACGTGGCGACATCGCGCAGTAAAGCGTTATGCTCAGCTACATGGCAGTCAATAATCGGCTGTCAGTCGATTATACCAAAACAGAGAGAAGATGAAAAGAATAAGTATAGAACACTCACTCTCGACCACGCGGTGGCGCGTCTCCAGCATCACATGCTGGTGACCCATCGCCATCACCTGCGTGGCTTCCTTTACAGGGAGCTGTCGCACAAAACAAGAAGTCAGCAGAGGGCAGCAGAAGGCGTTGACTACCACATTAAAAAGAAGGAAAGCTATACTTACATGGTCCTCCAGCGACTCCGAAGAAGTTTGCTGAACCGTCATCCGAGCAACTACTCGATGCTTCCCTACGTGAGGAGAGCTCGAAGAATTGTGCCCGGAGTGGGCCGCCGCCGGAGAAGGAGCGCGCTCGACCTCTACCTTGGCCCTTGAAGTCGCGACTACCGATTCCTTCAAAAATTCAACATCGCTAGAAGATGACAACGCCTCTTGACTGCAAGACAAAATCCACATTGATAAAAGGGCAAACTCCAGGGCAAAAACCAACAAGAATAAAACAGAAAAGAATGAATAACCTAGCAAACTTACCAGTTAAAGTTGTCAAGATCAAAACGTGGCAGCCGTCGATTCTGACGAAGACTCCTTGGGTAATCGCATCTTCTTGCGAGAAGACAGTGCCACAGCCCTCACAGGAACAACTGGAATTGGCGACTCCGTGCCAACAGCCGCACCTCCTAGAGTTGAAGGAGTCGACGCGTCGGAATCCCCGCTACGCGAACGCTTGCGAGTATCCGGGCTCTCGGACTCGGGGGCTTCCTCTTCCACATTAAAAGGGACAGTCGACTCAGACTCGTCCTCTTCCAAAGCTTCACGAGGAATAATCCCCTCAGGGAGGGGTGGCATACAAGGCGACACCGCCCACTCCTGCATACAAACAGTAAAGATCAGCAAACATAACAGGTAAGCAATCGAAAATGCAGTCGAGAAAATAAGCTACTACGTAGCACAACTGTACCTCAGGAGGAGGATTCGAAGCATCGAAAGGAGGAACGACTGGCTCGTTCGGAAGCACATCCTTGAGGGTGTACTTCGTGACCAGTCGCACCCTCTTATCTACCTCACTCGCGGGCATGCCATCAGCAGACACGCGAGTGGCATCATCAGCGCCACCCTATTGAAACATGGGATGGACCCTGGCCTGGAGAGGCTGGACGCGCCGACGCAACCAAGTCTTGACAAGGGCGTAGCCTCCCTCTTCTGCGCCTATGCGACTCTCGAGGTCACAGACGCGCTGATCTAGCACGTGTGTCTCCGCGAGTTCGAAAGGCATGATCACGTTCTTCCAAGAACGCATCTTCTTGCAGGGAGTCGCCGGATCGAAAGGCGTGAGCCCAAAGTGCTCGTCCCTGGCCTTCTGGTCGCGAACATAGAACCATTTGTCCCTCCATCCCTGGACGGACTTGGTAATCTTGATGTCGAAGTAGGTGGCGGATGGGTCGACATGGATTCCGCAACCACCTACGTCATAAACTAAAGAGCCAGATGCAGACTGACGCTTCAATTTAAAGATGCGCTTGAAAAGACCAAAGTGTGGCTCGATTCCGAGCCAGCACTCGCAAAGAGTGATGAAACAAGTGATGTGGAGGAGCGAATTTGGGGACAGCTGATGGAGCTGGAGCCCATAGAAACAAAGAAGACCCCAAAGAAAAGGGTGAGGAGGCAAGGAAAGACCGCGAATGATGAATGCAAGAAACATCACTCGAAAACCAGCGGGAGGAGCAGGAATGGTCTCACCGCTGGGGACGCGCGCATCGGCGACTGCCGCAGAGATAACTCCATCTTGGCGAAGAAGACAGAGATCCAACGCCTTGATGATAGAGGGGCGCCATGCGCCATTGGTCACGCGGGTGCCCGCGACCTTCTTCTTCCCGCCGGCGGCGGTGCTGGTGCCCGCAGCAGCGGAGCCTCCTTTCTTCTTTGCCGCAGCGACGGTGGCCGCGGAATCAGCGGCAGCGCCTCCCTTCTTCTTCCCTATTGCGCGGCGGCGATGTGAGCGAAGGAAGTAGCTCGGGAACGAACGGAGCTGGTCCAGCGTCGTGGAGAAGATGGGCGCAGGGGAAAGCAGAAAAGCAGCAGCAATGGCGATGGCAGCAAGGAAGAAAGAGCGCAGATGGGAAATTACAGACGCAGCATCGCTACCTAACCCCTGGGAGATGTAATCCAACAGCTGACAAAAACCCTATTGGACGCGTGGCACGCATCGCGTTGGACACGTCGAGAAGAGGAACCGCGAACCGTCCCCCCACTACTACCATTACGCGCGGAAATCGAGGAGGCGCAGTTAAAAATAAGATTACGCATGTCTAGTCAAATCAAAGTCAGAAAGTGGGACCCACCGCTCGTCACGTCCCGTCAAACTCGCTCACGCGGGCAACCAAGGTCATACAAAGCGTCAGCACTGACGACACCAAGGCTACGCAGTGGAAAACTTCGACTATTTTTAGTCCTTGCTAGAGTCTTCGACTCCACCAAGCACTCGGGGGCTACTCCCATAGGGAGCACTAGTCGCGCACCCTGCGATTCTTCTTTTTCTTGTTGCAGGAACATGGACAATCACAAAAGCAAACCCAACCACTCGAAACACAGTCTGATTATGGACATGGGTTACTCCCATAGGGAGCGCCGGAAACAAATTCGACTGAAACAAGCAGGCAAAAGACGACAGCAGTCACGAAAGTTCTTTGGTCCCTGCCTAAGTCATCGACTGAAACAAGTAAGCAAAAAGAAAACAGCAGTCGCAAAAGTTTTTAGTCCCTGCCTGAGTCTTCGACTCAACCAGGCACTCGGGGGCTACTCCCATAGGGAGCGCTGGTCGCGCACCCTATGATTATTTGCACAAAAACTATGTATTGATGACATCCGCACTCACAACCTTTGGTGACACCGCCTCACAAATTTTCCCTACAAAGAGACTACGTCTCCTGGGACGCCCGAATCGTCTCCCCGATGATAAAATTCGGATGCCGCGCCTACGGCGTGAAGGTAAGACCTGAATAAGGCCTGGCAACGCATTTAACTGCGCACTACCAGAAACATATTCGTGCCTACAGGCACGATGAACATGCCTTGACGGACGCGTCAAGTGCTCACACCCATATAACTGGAATTCGACTCCTATAAGACCTCCACGGCCTGAGTCGAATTACACCAACACTTTTCCGGATTCGAGTCCGGGGACTCGAATTTGAGTAGATTGCATTGTTTCACCCTAAGGTGGTTAACTGATACCGATACTTCGGTTATATCAGGCACGTATATCCACAATCCCTATGACACGAATAAAAGCAATCAAAATGTACTCATTTAGGCATTCGAAGGCTTCAAAAGTCCCTAGTCGAATCTGCGATTCCACTGGACACTCGGGGGCTACTGACATGGGTATACCCTACAGGTACTCGAGCTTGGTATATACGGTCCAAATACGTACAGGCCCACGGTGTCGCCAAGGCCCAGATGAAAGGACTCGAGTAACATGTGGACTCTCGATTGCTTGAAGGACAAAGAAGAAGCTAAAGATAGAAAGTTTAAAGGGGAAACCCTAACTTGTAACCGACTCGACCTGCTACCCGAGACCTAGCCTATCTATATAAGGGCTAGGAGGGGGCGGCGAGGAGAAAACACGCAACCCTAGCTTCCACAAACCCTCGCCAGATTGCATCTGCGCACCGTTGTAACTTTCGACTCCCTCAATAATTCCACGAGCAGACAAGCAGGAGTAGGGACCTCTACAAGGCCCGAACCTGGGTGAATCATTTGTCCCCTGTGTGCTTGTTTGCTAGCCGATAGATGTCTCCAGCGCTCCCTCCTTCTCCAAAACCCAAGTCCATAACAATGGGCATTGACGAGTTAAACCCTCGTCACTGGGCCACGTTGCATTTGAGGACCTTACGTCTTACCTGGCAGCGCTGCCACATTACTTGGTCGGTCCTACTATGTTGAAGGAGCTGTGTTTCTTCTTTCACGTCGAGTTTTAGTTGTGATGTATGCTGCTGTTAATTGGTTTAATTGCAGAAAGATCGTTTGCATACCAGGAATGGTGGATTTTGTAGTAGTAGTACTCTATCTCCATCCCAAGAAATAAGGCTCCCTTATTTGTCTTGTTTTTTGTTTGACTAAGATTTACTCTAAATATATATAAAGAATGTTGGTACTGTACAAATTTAGCATCATTGGAAAGTGTGTTTCAATATGAATTCAACAAAACAAATTTTACACAATATAATTAAATTTTAGTTCCTCCATTTATTCGTTCAAACTTTACTTTGGAGTGCGCCTGCGCCTTATTCCTTGAAACGGAGGTAGATGAGTTTAGTGGATGTACTCTCTTGAGTATTTTTCATGAAGTCTTAACTTCCGATGGGTTGGGTGGATGTACTCTGCTGAGTAGTAAGATGAATAGGATTATAAGGCTCTCTGTTTAGGAAGGCCAGAAGGCCAATTCGCAATACTACCAAGTAGATGAATTATTCACTCTAATTAATTTATGCATGCACCACTAGTTTTACATGCATGAGACGCTAGATAAAATAAAGGGGACATGATGAGAGTTGAAACAACATGCATCGAGAGATTGATAGAAAAGAGAGTATCTAAATTAATGAGTCATGGGAATTAAGACAATAAAGAAGATAGGTCTATAATTTATACCAATTTTAAAAAGCTCTCTCGCCTAATAATCCCAAACAAAGGTAGGAGTACTAGTCAACATACATTCATGAGTCTGCTGACCACTCGAACAAGCCGCGGGCTACTGACCAGACGAACTGCAATCCGTACTCTGGAGCCTGCGTACAACTCCAAACAGCGCCACCGGCTACACGCCATTCTTTATGGTACACGGAGCAGAGGCAGTACTACCCGCCGAGGTACGGTACAAAGCGCCACGCGTAGTCGCCTACAGCAAGAATGAGTCATCCCTTGCACTCGAAGACTCCGTCGATCTGCTCAACGAGGCAAGAGAAATCACCGCAGCAAGATCCACGATTTACCAGCAAAACCTGCGCAACTACCACAGTAGAAGGCGTCGCCCTAGATCCTTCGTCGAAGGTGACCTGGTCCTGCGACTGAAGCAGCAGGGGAATCTCAAGCTCGAATCCCCCTGGGAAGGACCGTACGTGATTACAGAAGTAATCCCAGGTGGCGCTTATCGCCTTCAAGATTTAGAGACAGGAGTCGCACACTCCAACCCTTGGAACGTAGCACAACTGCGACGCTTCTACCCTTAGTCGTTTTTCTTTACTTTTGCATCGCAAATAAGGCTATTCAGCCAAGGCTACTTAGCCGCACATTGTACCTCGTACTATTCTTCGAATAAATAAAATCTAAGTGTCCCGAAACTCTGTTCCCTCCTTTACTTTGTCAATTTTCATACTCAGGGGCTACGCCACCCTATACACATATGTTCTTCGAACAATAACGCGACATCCTGAGTAGTTGGCACATCAATCGAACCCCTTAACACAAACTCAACCCAGTTGCAACGCACCTGATAGGTTGACAAGGGAACGATACAAAGATGGCCAGGCTAACAAAAAGGACTCGCATAAGTGCAACGCACCCCACGCTTAAAGCTATTTGTACACATTCCACAGTAAATTATCTACAAATATATACGAGCTTTACAACACTAGTACACTTATGTGCATGATACATATTTGGCGACCCTTGCAACAGAAGAACATTAGTCAGTTCCTCGAAGAAGTCGACGACCTCCTCGGCTAGACGGTCCACCGCCTGATAGTGCGGCACCATGTTCCAGGAAGATCCTACTGGTGGCACCGGTGGCCCAGAGGCAATGGCGGCGACATCCACGTCAGGCCTGTGCAAATGCACCATGGAAAGGGAAGCCTTGGCACCAGCCACCAACTACTGCCTCACGCACTCGCGAACCGCAGACATATCTTGAAATTTGGTCAGGAGAGCCAGCAGGCTTGATGGAGTATCATCCAGCGGGAACATCGCCCGATAGATGTTCTTCAAACACGACTGCGACTTCTTCAAAAAGAACAACACTCGCGAGGCGCGATCCTGCAGGGTCGCCAATGCAGTCACACGATCATGATCGACCCAGAAGTATCCACTCTCCTGAAGTTGCTCCTGGGTGAGATCATGAAGGCGGATGGCAATCCTATCCCTCTCCTCCTGCGGACGGCATGCGCTAACAACTACACGAAGCAGCATCAACAGCATGAGTACAACGTACCATTGCGATTAACTACAAAGGAAAAGACGAGGATGAGCAAACTAACACTTAAACTGGTCGCCCAGCTGCGTCACCTCGCCAAGCAGATATTGCTCGCGGGCGGCGGCTTTTTCAGCCTTTGACTTCCACACGTCCGTGCTACCGCGGATCACGGGCAATTCACGCTCCAGTTGGTTAACACGATCACGAAGTCACGAAAGCAAGGAGAGCTCCTCTACCCTGGAGCATGGTGGTGCCATTGTATCCTCAAGAGATGGCGAGTCCGAAGTTCCCCCCACAGGACCACTTGATGTACCCTACCAAAAATCAAGCCAGAGGCAAATAAGGTGACCAACTCAAAAGTCAAAAGTAACAGATGCATTCAGGATCAGCATAAAAGTATCTACAAACACATTCGCCAACAGGCATGTTCTCCAATCAAAAGAGCAATTCATCAACTATTACAAGAAACTAACTACAAAGCAGCTGGCTTCTTCGACTTCGATGACCTCGGGGGCTTCATCAAGTCCGTGGCAGTATCAGATGCCACTGACTTTCTGCCGGCCCCTGTGGCCGAAGTTTTCGCCGCCTTCTTCGCACGATTGAGCTCCTCCGAATACTTGGCAACAGTGTTTATCAAGGAATGGCCATATTTGGCATAGGCAGTCGCAAAGGAAGCGAATACTACCTGCTGACCATCCGTTCCAATAGGCATCGTCTTCGACACCGCAGAAGGATCTACTTCGACTCTGTGGGCTTGCACCATGGCAAGCGACATGGTCGCACCAACTGCGCGGAGGGAGTTATTGTACATGGCAGGCACACCCCCAGCGAGCGACTCCACCAGCTCTTCCACATTGTCGACCAACTCCGCCTTCGGCATCAACTCCTCCCGGAGGCGACTCAGGGTGGCCTTGGCCTTGGACAACGTATTTTGGACAGCGGCGCTACGATCCTCGACCGCAGATACCGCACCCGCCAGAGCGTCATCGTGACAAAGGGCTTGTGGATCAAAACTCAAGCCGCTAGCATCTACACCAAAATACACACATGGATCAAACTTCTAGTTCCACCGGCACTACAGATGAAGAGAAGAACATCAATAAAATATCTACCAGTAAAGGTACCTGAGAGGGCCTTGGCGACTGAGAACAGTTTCTCTTCGAACAACTTCTCCCTGGTCGCAAAGGAGGCGCACAGATCCTCTTCGCGCTTCTAGGCATCATCACGAGCCGCGATTGCCTCGTCGCGCCCCTTCACAGCTGCGGCTAGTGTCTTCTCCAACGTGGCGACATCGCGTAGTAAAGCGTTATGCTCAGCTACATGGCAGTCAATAATCGGTTGTCAGTCGATTATACCAAAATAGAGAGAAGACGAAAAGAATAAGTATAGAACACTCACTCTCGACCACGCGGTGGCGCCTCTCCAGCATCGCATGCTGGCGACCCATCGCCATCACCTGCTCCGCCACCTGCGTGGCTTCCTTTACAAGGAGTTGTCGCACAAAACAAGGACTCAGCAGAGGGCAGCAGAAGGCGTTGACTACCACATTAAAAAGAAGGAAAGCTATACTTACATGGTCCTCCAGCGACTCTAAAGAAGTTTGTTGAACCGTCATCCGAGCAACTACTCGATGCTCCCCTACGTGAGGAGAGATCAAAGAATTGTGCCCGGAGTGGGCCGCCACCGGAGAAGGAGCGCGCTCGACCTCTACCTTGGCCCTTGAAGTCGCGACTACCGATTCATTCAAAAATTCGACGTCGCTAGAAGATGACGACGCCTCTTGACTGCAAGACAAAATCCACATTGATAAAAGGGCAAACTCCAGGGCAAAAACCAACAAGAAGAAAACAGAAAAGAATGAATATCCCAGCAAACTTACCAGTTAAAGTTGTCAAGATCAAACGTGGCAGCCGTCGATTCTGACGAAGACTCCTTGGGCAATCGCATCTTCTTGCGAGAAGACAGTGCCATAGCCCTCACAGGAACAGCTGGAATTGGCGACTCCGCGCCAATAGCCGCGCCTCCTAGAGTTGAAGGAGTCGACGCGTCGGAATCCCCGCTACGCGAACGCTTGTGAGTATCCAGGCTCTCGGACTCAGGGGCTTCCTCTTCCACATCAGAAGGGACAGTCGACTCAGACTCATCCTCTTCCAAAGCTTCATGAGGAATAATCCCCTCAGGGAGGGGAGGCATACAAGGCAACAACGCCCACTCCTGCATACAAATAGTAAAGATCAGCAAACATAACAGGTAAGCAACAGAAAATGCAGTCGAGAAAATAAGCTACTACGTAGCACAACTGTACCTCAGGAGGAGGATTCGAAGCATCGAAAGGAGGAACGATTGGCTCGTTCGGAAGCACATCCTTGAGGGTGTACTTCGTGACCAGTCGCACCCTCTTATCTACCTCACTCACGGACATGCCATCAGCAGATATGCGAGTGGCATCATCAGCGCCACCCCATTGAAACATGGGATGGACCCTGGCCTGGAGAGGCTGGACGCGACGATGCAGCCAAGTCCTGACAAGGGCGCAACCTCCCTCTTCTGCGCCTATGCGACTCTCGAGGTCGCAGACGCGCTAATATAGCACGTCTGTCTCCGCGAGTTCGGAAGGCATGATCACGTTCTTCCAAGAACGCATCTTCTTGAAGGGAGTCGCGGGATCGAAAGGCGCGAGTCCAAAGTGCTCGTCCCTGGCCTTCTGGTTGCGAACATAGAACCATTTGTCCCTCCATCCCTGGATGGACTTGGTAAGCTTGATGTCGAAGTAGGTGGCGGATGGGTCGACGTGGATTCCACAACCACCTACTTCATAAACTAAAGAGCCAGATGCGGACTGACGCTTCAATTTAAAGATGCGCTTGAAAAGACCAAAGTGTGGCTCGATTCTGAGCCAGCACTCGCAGAGAGTGATGAAACAAGTGATGTGGAGGAGCGAATTTGGGGACAGCTAATGGAGCTGGAGCCCATAGAAACAAAGAAGACCCTAAAGAAAGGGGTGAAGAGGCAAGGAAAGACCGCGAATGATGAATGCAAGAAACATCACTCGAAAACCAGCGGGAGGAGCAGGAATGGTCTCACCGCTGGGGATGCGCGCATCGGCGACTTCCGCAGAGATAACTCCATCTTGGCGAAGAAGACGGAGATTCGACGCCTTGATGATAGAGGGACGCCATGCGCCATTGGTCACGCGGGTGCCCGCGACCTTCTTCTTCCCGCCGGCGGCGGTGCTGGTGCCCGTAGCAGCAGAGCCTCCTTTCTTCTTCACCGTAGCGACGGTGGCCGCGGAATCAGCGGCAACGCCTCCCTTCTTCTTCCCCATTGTGCGGTGGCGATGTGAGCGAAGGAAGTAGCTCGAGAACAAACGGAGCTGGTCTAGCGTCGTGGAGAAGATGGGTGCAGGGGAAAGCAGAAAAGCAGCAGCAATGGCGATGGCAGCAAGGAAGAAAGAGCGCAGATGGGAAATTACTGCCACAGCATCGCTACTTAACCCCTGGGAGATGCAATCCAATGGTTGACAAAAACCCTATTGGACGCGTGGCACGCATCGCGTTGGACACGTGGAGAAGAGGAATCACGAACCGTCCCCCCCACTTCTACCATTATGCATGGAAATCGAGGAGGCACAGTTAAAAATAAGATTACGCACGCCCAGTCAAAACAAAGTCAGAAAGTGGGATCCACCGCTCGTCACGTCCCGTCAAACTCGCTCACGCGGGCAACCAAGGTCATACAAAGCGTTAGCATTGACGTCACCAAGGCTACGCAGTGGAAAACTTCGACTATTTTTAGTCCTTGCTAGAGTCTTCAACTCCACCAAGCACTCGGGGGCTACTCCCATAGGGAGCGCTGGTCGCGCACCCTACGATTCTTCTTTTTCTTGTTGCAGGAACATGGACAATCACAAAAGCAAACCCAACCACTCGAAACACAGTCTGATTATGGACATGGGTTACTCCCATAGGGAGCGCCGGAAACAAATTCGACTGAAACAAGCAGGCAAAAGACGACAGCAGTCGTGAAAGTTCTTTGGTCCCTGCCTAAGTCATCGACTGAAATAAGTAAGCAAAAAGACGACAGCAGTCGCAAAAGTTTTTAGTCCATGCCTGAGTCTTCGACTCAACTAGGCACTCGGGGGATACTCCCATAGGGAGCGCTCGTCGTACACCCTATGATTATTTGCACAAAAACTGTGTATTGATGACATCCGCACTCGCAAACCTTTGGCGACACCGCCTCACAAATTTTCCCTACAAAGAGACTACGTCTCCTGGGACGGCCGAATCGTCTCCGCGATGATAAAATTCGGATACCACGCCTACGGCGTGAAGGTAAGACCTGAATAAGGCCTGGCAACGCATTTAACTACGCACTACCAGAAACATATCCATGCCTACAGGCACGATGAACATGCCTTGACTGATGCGTCAAGTGCTCACACCCATATAACTGGAATTCGTCTCCTATAGGACCTCCACAGCCTGAGTCGAATTACACCAACACTTTTCCGGATTCGAGTCCGGGGACTCGAATTTGAGTAGATTGTGTTGTTTCACCCTAAGGTGGTTAACTGATACCGATACTTCGGTTATATCAGGCATGTATATCAACAATCCCTATGACACGAATAAAAGCAATCAAAATGTACTCATTTAGGCATTCGAAGGCTTCAAAAGTCCCCAGTCGAATCTGCGATTCCACTGGACACTCAGGGGCTACTAACATGGGTATACCCTACAGGTACTCGAGCTTGGTATATATGGTCCAAATACGTACAGGCCCACAGTGTCGCCAAGGCCTAGATGAAAGGACTCGAGTAACCTGTGGACTCTCGATTGCTTGAAGGACAAGAAGAAGCTAAAGATAAAAAGTTTAATGGGGAAAACCCTAACTTGTAACCGAATCGACCTGCTACCCGAGACCTAGCCTATCTATATATGGGCTAGGAGGGGGCGGAGAGGAGAACACACGCAACCCTAGCTTCCACAAACCCTCGCCAGATTGCATCTGTGCACCGTTGTAACTTTCGACTCCCTCAATAATTCCACGAGCAGACAAGCAGGAGTAGGGACCTCTATGAGGCCTGAACCTGGGTAAATCCTTTGTCCCCTGTGTGTTTGTTTGCTAGCCGATAGATGTCTCTAGCGCTCCCTCCTTCTCCAAAACCCAAGTCCATAACAATGGGCATTGACGAGTTAAACCCTCGTCAACTAGTATATAGTAGAAGTACAATAGTGGAGTACAGTAGTAGTAGTACTCCCCTCCAATTCATATTAATTGTCACTGGATTGGATGTACTCGTATCTAGCACTAAAACATGTCTAGATACATCCATTTTCTCGACAAGTAAATATAGCCATTTTTGCAGTAGTACTAGTTTGGTTGAAAGAAATTATATTCTTTCCGCAGTAGGGACAATGTTTTTTGCTAGTAGTAGTACTAGTACAAAGTAGGTAGTAGTAATATATATGTTTATACTGTACTAACTCAACATACATTCGGGAAATCGACAAAAGTTCATCTTGCGGTTCTACTACTACAGTGCTACTAGCATTTTTTAGGTGCCCATTCACCCTCTGTCTTTTAGCAGTACTCCACCCTTAAGCAGTATAAATGGAATTACTAAAAGAAAGTCTCTACTACTATAAAATTATAATCTGCCATGGTTGTTGATTGACAAGACAATTCATTGAGGTGGGGTGGGCTATTAGAGTGCTACAATGCCTACTCCTACTATCACTCTGTAGTGAAAATAAAAGAAACAACTGTGATTCATCGCATTAATTCTTACCTCTGCCCCTTGCATGCCTAAAGTATATACATGCATTATATTATGCTAGTAGTAGTACAAGTAGGAGTAGTATCAAGCAACGATATACGAAAATGCAAAGGTATACTCGTAGGTCACATGGTGTACAATTCTGAGTCTTCGTCTTCTTCTTCTTTGGTCTGCCTGCGCTTGCCCTTGCCCTTGCCTTTCTTCCTTAGTTCTTTTTTTGAACATTTTGAGAGTTTGTTGACCCCTCTCGAAGTTCACTATCTGCATGTATACCTCATAGGTCGTGTAAGCATCAAGGCTTTCATACTTGATTTGCTCTTCGGTCAGGGGCATGTTCCCCCACTGCTTGTGGTCCACATCCTTCTTCTTCTTCTTCTTCTTCAGGACTTTGTAATAGATGTCTATGAGGGCCACCACGTAGTCAGCCAAAGAATCCTTCTCATTTGTGGAGCTGGCAGGCTTCCACCTCTTCTGGATGTCCACGAAGTTCGTCACTGGCACTAGAGAATGCCTAATCCTAATATCGTCGTTGCCGATGTCGACGCCTGCAAAGGAAATGTTAGGGTTGGCAAGGAACTCTGCTAGCTTGGAGCATGGCTGGTCGATCTGGTAGATCTGGTAGACCAGGCAATCCATGCCCACACATAGCTGGACGATAGCAGCCTTCTGCGTCGATGTTTGCTCATTCGTGTACTTGACTTCAAGGACAATAATTTTGTCGTCCATTTCCTCCAGGAGCTTTTGGATTTTCTCGATGTAATCGTTCACCGTCGATGCTCTGTTGGTATATGCCACCTATAGTGTGGTATTAGCAGGGTCCAGGAAATAGTACATCTTGTCCAACGGAACCGCCATGGATGGTCATTAGCGCCTTCTTTTGTTTTGTAGAAGTCCAGCCAGGTGACAAAAAAGGAATTGGATAGAGAAGAAAGGAACCGCTAGGAAGATCGGGAGATGCATGCATGAGTAGTTCTGGATACGAATGGGCGTACGGTTTCCCCTGGACCCACCCACGTACTCCTATAGAATAGAATTTATTTACGGATCGGTTTTATGGACGTGGATTATTTAGGTAGCTATAGGTTGATTTCTTGATTATACAAAAAGTACAAGAACCAAACAAACGGGATACTTTATGAACATGGATCGAAATTATAAATATTTTTTGAGTTTCACCTACTCCCTCCGACCCAAATTAGTTGACTCAAATTTGTCAAAGATATGGATGTATCTAATACTAAATCATGCCTAGATACATTTCAATCTAGAAAAATCTAAGTCAACTAATTTGGATCGGAGGGAGTACTATAATTTTATATAAAAATGATATGTCATACTTATATTATCTGATTCTCACGTGCAAGGCATTTGCAACTCACTAGTTATTTCGTATCTTATCTTATCTTACCACTATACAGTGTAAGAATAACTTTGAATATTGACCGTTGGATCAAGACTCGTGAATCCCAATATTTCTAGCCGTTGGATCTTCTTTTCCAATCTAGCATCTAGAAGATTCTATTAATAGTCTTCATTATAATGAATGCTATGCACAAAACTCAAAACACACTTCTCCATCATTCTAGAATCTTCTCCCTCATTTCTCTAAACCATGCATATTACCAAAAATTTCAAGTTTTAGATAGCTAATAATCATTGACTTCTACATGATATACAAAGTACAAGAACCAAATATACACCCATACTTTATAGACGTTGATCAAATTTATATTTTTTCTTCTTTACCTATTATAATTTTATATAGAGATGATATGTCAGACATCTATTATCTGAGTCTCACGTGCAAGCTATGTGCAATTTACTAGTTATATACAGTGTACGAATAACTTCGAATATTGAGCGTTGGATCAAGACTCTCGAATCCCAACATTGCCAGCAGTTGGATCTTCTTTTCCATTTTAGCATCTAAAAAATACTACTCCCTCTGTCCATAAATAACTGACTTGGGTTTGTCTAGATTCAAATGTATCTATACACTAAAATACATTTAAATACATTCGAATCTAGATAAACCAACTTAGTTATTTCTGGATGAAGGGAGTACTTTTGATAGTCTTTAGCACAATGTATGCATATTACTACTTCAAGTTACTTATCACTCAGACCAGCCTTGGAGCATCTCTAGCATGGAAAAAACAGCGCACTATTTCACACTATTTAGCGTGATATAGTGCATTTAGAGAGTCCATGATTTTTATAAAAGATTTTGCTCACTATGGCGCTATTTTTTAAATAGCTTGCTATATAGTGCTAAAACATCATAGCGTTACCGCTATTTCTAGTATAGAATGTTATTTTTTGTTGGCAGGCGTGGAATAAGATAACATATGATGAATGTGCCAAGTAAGCAAACATACAATGAAAATTTGATTGTTAAACTTAAGTTATCGCGTCAAGCCACTGCCTCCTCCTACAGCACCCGGTGATGTACCTAGATTCAGCCCTGTCGGTTATCCTCCAACTTGGATTGCGTCGGAATAGATTATGCATGTACAAGTATTACTCTAGGCAATTCATTAGATGCTGAAATCCTTTATATTCATGATATACTTGTTATATTTTTTAATATTTACAAAAAGATGTTTTGTAAAATAGCGTGTTATTAGCATGCTATAACTTTCATATCGTTTGGAGAAAAGCCACACTAAATTAAATAGCATGCTAGTATTTTTTGCCTTGATCTCTAGTGGCTTGTCTAAATTTGGTAGTCTCTTAGAGCATATCTAGTGGCTTGTCTAAATTTGGTAGTCTATATCTTCACATAGATAATGGTGTAAAAAGATTCCTTTTTACATGACTTTAGTTTTTTAGTGGATAGTCTAAATTTGATAGTATGTCCATATGCACACAAATAGTCAATATACATAGCAAATCAGTACAACAAATGCTCTGGTTTGGCACGGGAGCAAGCTCGCGAGCGACCCACTTTGCTTTATACATGGTGGCTCGGTTGTCCAAATATGGACAACGAGTAGCTAGTTTGGAGGATGTATAAATTTTAGACCAACGGATACACAAGCCACTAGAGGCATTTTTTGGTCCTTGGTGGTCTATATTTGTCTTAGACTACCGGATACACTAGCCACTAGAGATGCTCTTAGGCTAGTCATAGTGGGAAACATACTAGTTCATGTTACTACCTTCATGTGTGTACGTAATTGAGCCGAAGGTAGATACCCTATTTTTGCAGAAATGGCTCCGGAAATACTTCATACCTAGAAAGGCTAGGACATTACAGTAAACTATTTTTTCTAGTAATTGGACTATAGCTACTCCTAGGATAGGATAGAATATTATTATTCTATATCTTTTGAACTGTAGAGCCAAATTCAAAATCCTAGAGCGGCAAATTCTCCCGCCTCACCTCCACCGAAATATTTCCAGTGGTCACACGCCCCAAGTTGTATCCGTACAAAATTACTTTTCTACCCCTAACAATGGACTATCTACTAATGTCAGGGCGTGGGTATGGTTCATAATACCCCTCCCCCTGGGGTCCCCACAACTCTGAAGCTGGGTAGTCCACCTTCCACCGATGCCATTTCCCCCATAGCACTCCAAAAAACCCTAACCCCTTTCTCACCTCTGGCTCCTGCACCACCGCACCGGAGCATCCCCGCAGCGCTTCCCCAGCCTACATGCCACCCAACCCCCTCTCACCTCTAGCACCTGCACCACCGCACCGTAATCATCTCCGCCACACTTCGCCCGCCTACACACCACCCAACCCCTATCTCACCTCCAGCTCCTGCACCACCACACCAGAACATCACCACCGCACTTCGCCCGGCCACGCGCCACCACAAACCCCCTATCCCACCTCCGGCTCCTACACCACCGCACTTCACTGGCCTACACGCCATACCTCGATACCATATACTCCTGACCAGTCTACGGGATCAGCCGATGTCTACTTTACCGAACCTAGTTCCCTGACACCCTATTCCATACAACCATGTTAGTTTTGCTGACTCCCTCGTCCACAACACCTGACTCGCTTCACCTACGCTGGTGTGTGCTGCATTAGATCTAGTTCACGGACTCAACAATCCACTACACCAGATCAGCTTCACCAACGGTCTTGTGCAGCGCCTCGAATCCATAATCGGTCGTAACAGATCTGCTTCACCGACGATGTCATGCACTACACCAGATCTCATTCACCACCATCTTGTCAAGCAAGCCAGACCAATCAACAACCTCCATAGATCTGGTTCATAGATGCCACCGAGATCTATCAGCTTCGTCCCGACTCACCACTACCGAGCACCCTCGGCGTCCTTGACGTGACCCGGAAAGATATTGTGTATGCCTAAACGATGACATCACCTAGGTAAACCATATCTGCTTGTTCATTCGTTTCAATATAGCAGGTATAAGCCTATGACGGTGAACTGCATTTCTGTATTGGTGGTAAGTTCTTACCTCAATACTGGCTTAGCTGATATCCCACTCTCCCTTGATAAATTCGGTGTAGTCTATGTTAAATCCAGGCGTTAAACTACTCCTTCTGTTTCGAGGTGTACGGCATCCTTGTTATGCGTGTTTTTTCTTTGACCAACAATTACTCTTAATATACATAAACAATTTTGGTAGTACAAAACTGACAGCATTAGAGTTCATTGGTATTATGCAGTTCATGGAAAATGTTAATTCACTGAACATCTGAAGCTGCCTACCTGTGCTACAAGTTCACAAGTTATGTCATCATAATGTGCATTTTCTTTGTCTGTTGCTACAATACTGACTGCATATAATTTTGGAGTTCATTGGTAGTTTTAAGCCACTAAACATGTAGGTTAACATTCCATGCTCTACAAGTTCAGAATTTATGCTATTTTAATTTTAATCTTGTTGTTCTAAGCAACCAAAGTAATTGCCTTCTCTTATGTAATTCATCACAAATTTAATGTCATTAAACTCGTTGGTTTTGCATTCTCTCTGCAAGTTATGCCATTATTATTTGTTTAAATTACGCTACGACAGTAGATGCCGCCTATTGTGTACTACTCCCTCCGTTTCAAAATATAAGATGTTTTAGCTTTGTGAAAGGAGTGTATCAAGACACCATACACTCCTTTCACAAAGCTAAAACATCTTACATTTTGAAATGGAGGGAGTACGTCCATTCCATAAAAGAAGGCCTATACTTTTTTAAAGTCAAACAATGATGACGTTTACCAAGATCATAGAAAAATATATTAAGGGTTAATTTGTGGCATTTGCATCTATGAAAATATATGCCCCGGTGTATCGAATGGCGTTGGTTTGGCATGGTAGATGTTCCTAGTATGTTCTACAAACTTGGTCCAATTTTGTGTCGATTGACTTGCGAAAAATTTATACGCCTTATTTACTTTGGATTGGATGTGGTATTACATGGCATGTTTTAAGACACTTAACATGGTTATCTGCATGCCCTGCTCTATAAATTCAAGTTTCTCAATTATAATTTCTGTAGTAGCGGTATCTACCTTCTATTATGTACTTCATGGCATTTTAAGTCACTTCACATATGGGTTAGCATTCCCTACTCTATAAGTTCACGAGATATACCATTATACTATCTATCTTGTTCGTCCAAATGTTAGTACAGTAACTTCCTGCTCTGTAGATGGTGACAAATTTTATGGCACTTCTCATATTTGTTTGCAATCCTATTTCACAAGTTAAATCATTGTGATTTCTCTCTTGTTCGTGCTAAGGAGTGACTGTAACAACATTCTATTTTGTCGCCATGGTAATGTCATTTAAATGTTTGTTTATATTCTGCCATTCCCTGCTCTACGTGTTCATAAGAGATTATACTCTAATGTCTATTTTGTTCTTTGTAAACAACAATAGCCACTATCTGATATTATTTCCTCTCACAGGGAACACGGAGAATCATAGAGTGAATCACTCCTACAAACTTGTAAGTACATGTTGCTTTCTATTGCTGAATGCAAACCTATTTTATGTGAATGAGTGGCCTGAACCTATATGCAGAGGAGCAACAATAAAGTAGATGGATCATTTATCCAAGTACGAGATGCGGTGGATGTCTTCAAAGAACAAACTGACAACATGATGTCCTCCAACGGGACTGCACAAAGAGAAATAGTAAGTCTCTTGTTTTTACTAAGATGTGCTTAGTGTAATGATTTTATTAACTTAAATGGTTAGAGCACCGCCCTGTCAAGGTGGAAGCTGCGGGTTCGAGCCCCATCAGACCTAAACTAGGGATGGCAATTTTTGTGAGAAATACAATGTTTGATTAATAACAAACAAGAGATTTTCATCTATCAATGATCAGATGATCTTGCAAGTTTAATATTAGCCACCAGATGGTTCAATTGGTTATGGTTCCTATGAATTTTTAGTTGACTTGTGATTGCACCAATGCTATATTATGATGTGGTTCCCAGACATACATTGTTTAAATACTTCATTGACCTTGCAAGGTGCACAATGTATCATTTGCTTGTTTGTCTACTGAATTTTCTTGCTTGGTTATATGTACAATGGTACTGTCAGCAGTTGGAAATACAATAGTTATAGGGATTACAAAGAAGGTTTGTGCTACTTTTTGGATGCATCCAACTATTGTTTTGACAGCAAATGACCCATCTCTTTGTTTCTCTTTTTTTATTTACTAGCCCGATGATCAAAATATTTGAATGATTTGGCTACTAAAAAGGAATGGTTGATATCTTGTTTGTCTGAAATGATTCTGGTAGTCTATTTAAGACACTTGATCTATTGCTTGTTTTTCCAAGGTACTATCATAGTTCCCTGATGATTAAAGCAATGCCACCTATGGTTGGAGGTCACTTTTTTGGCTAGTTTATACTATAGACTATTTTTAAATGCTAGTTTTATGTTTTAGGTTAATGCTTTGTTGTCTCGAGCAGTTCTAAGCAGCTGAAGGAATGTCAGGCACCTCTTTTTGTTATATTTTCTGTATTTCCATTATGTAGTGATATGATTAATTTATGAGGGAAAGATTTGAGTTGCTTGATTCCCTACATTCATTGCCACACTAATTTAGTTAGTCTGCATGAGACACACATATTGATGGCTTGATTTGTTATATTAGGAATGCCAATTTTGAAATTCTTTGACAACAAACATGGTGTCTCTTTGCATCCTTTGTTGCCTAAGGTAATATGTCTTAGTTTCAGCATGCAAATAACCTATAGTGTTTGTTCCAGAGTGGCTATGATACTGGCACATATACGCATCGGTCCAGGACATTGACAATTCCTGTTATTTCGGAAAGAGATGTACGAGGCACATCATTGATTGTTCGTAGCCAATGAGGAATTAGAATTATTTTACATATAAGATGGCCGCCAGTGAGTTGGTACGCTATGCTGACTTGTTTTCTTTGTTTCAGGCTGCACATGAAGCTATGGGGGCAGAAGGGAGGAATCCTACGTTAAGTATTGATGTCATTTCACAAAGCAGCAGTGACAGTGAGTATTGCTTGCATTGGCCCACAGTTTCAGTTTTTCCAGCAGAAAGAGGTGTTATAGCTGCACTCCAAATAATTGATGTAATTGAACAAAAAATAGAGGAAATAGATGGAAATAATCACAATTACACGTGAATAGATACATGAATTAAAAGATCGAAAAGATTTGAGGGACTGTCTACTTGATAACCTCTTCTGCAGCTGTCATGGTATGCCAGTTGTTACTTGTATGGGGATGTAAACTCCGTAGCAGAAACCCTATTCCTGGTGATGTCTCTGTAATTCTTCATCTTGTTTTTGTTGAAATTCTGGTCTGTAATAAATTTCAAAAAATATATGTTGATGTAATAGGGTGATCCTAGCACGGCCATTAGCGGGACGAAACATTAACAGACTGTTTAAAACCATAATTGCGCCATAGTTATAGAATACGCAAATATGCTGGCTAGCAGATGAGCCCAATAAATAGTAAAAGGCCATAAGTGGCAGGTCAGAATATTGGTGGGCCTCATAAGCGGCCAAGGCCCTGAATACATACAGAGATGAATAGTAACATGCCAGAATAGTAAAAGGCCCGAACAGTAATGGGCCCAAAGATCAATATACCTGAATAGTAAAAGACCTTAAATAGTAAAAGGCCTGAAACAGTAAAAGGCCTGAATAGTAAAAAGCCCGCACAGTAGAGTGCCAGCAGAGCAAAATGGATAGAAGAGTAAAAGGCCTGAATAGTAAATGGCCGGAACAGTAGAAGGCCATAAGAGCAAAAGGCCTAAACAGTGAATGGCTAGAAAAGTGAAAGGCCAGAACAGTGAAAGGCTAGAACAGTAGAGGATCCTAACACTAGCAACCCTGAAATGTAAAAGGCCATAACAGTAAATGGGTAGAATAGGAGTAGACCCCACGGGCTGTAGGAACAGTAATGGGCCGCCTGCAGGCCTTAAAAGTGCCTGACCTCCTGGCGTAGGCCCCTAATGGGCCGCATATCATTCTACCAAAGTGGGCCTTCTTTAGTCTAAAACATTAATGGGCCTGAAATCATACGAGCCCTGGATGGATTCATTAATGGGCTACTTCAAACAGTACATGCCGAAAGAGTAAAGGGCCGTAATCTTATTGGGCTCTCCTTGTGGGCAGGCCCACTTAACAATTAGCAGGGCTTGTATGGGTCAGGCTTCTGCCACGGTTTCTGTGACCGTTAACAGCGGTAACCAGCCTTTAACAACGGGTGCTACGTGGTTTTTTGCATGATGTCAGCAGTCAACGCGGTTGGCAAACAAATCTATGATAGAACAAGTTTTCATGGCTGAAGGGTGCGATCCACCATGGTAAAAAAACCGTGGTAGATTCTTTTGTGACGGGGCTTTTACCACGAAGGGCATCCGTCATAGAAGACTTTTTAGCCACGAAAAGCAGGCCTTCAACCACGAAAATAGTCCATTGTAAAAGCCAACTTTTCTTGTAGCGAGATTTGATACGAACATAGGATGGGTTATATTTTCCCGCAAAATCATTATGAGAGGGTTCATCACCACTCTCAATGGCACTTGATTCCTTCTCTTTTGCATTCTCCCCCTCCTTCACAAAGGTAATAGTTTTTGAAGGAGGAGTGGGCAAGTTCTTCTTCTTATTCTTCTTCTTATTTCCCTTGCTCTTCTTTGACTTGGTTGCAAATCCAAGTCCTTCAATAGTCACATTCTACCTTTGATTACTCAAAAGGTCATTTAGACTTTTATCACCTTGGATGCATGAGACAAGGCCTTTCTCAATCGTGGCCTTCAACCTCTTGTTCCTCTCAGGAAGATCTCCATGCTCACAATAAGGATTAGTGGAACATGAAGCAATACTAGTTGACAAGGTTGGGACTTCTTTTTTCACTTGAGTTTGAAGTTGTTCATGTGACTTTGAAAGCTTAGATAATTTGCTCAACAAGGCCTCATGTTCCTTCTAGAGTTTCTCAAAACCTTCATTTAGTCTATCATGACCAACCCCAAACTCGAGCTTTTCCTTGTTAAGAACTTTACTTAAAGAAAGATGGTCACGTTCTTTAACCAGTTTTGAGACATTCAAGCTAAAAGTTTCTTCACGAGCAATATTTGTCTCTTCAAGAGCAACTCTTTTACTTTGCTCTTCCCCAAGAGCATTAGACAAGGCGACTATCTCCATGGCGGCCTCATGATCATGACCAAACATCTCCGAGATGGATTCATCCCTATCATCTATGATATATCGTGCTTCACCTAGTTGGCTCATAAGAGCCTCAACACAAATCTTGGCTTCACCTTCCAAGTTATTCA
Source organism: Avena sativa (assembly GCA_916181665.1). NCBI lineage: Eukaryota > Viridiplantae > Streptophyta > Magnoliopsida > Poales > Poaceae > Avena > Avena sativa. Next base: position 601,252,256 of record OV702289.1, read on the forward strand.
AGCAACTTGTAGATTCCACTATTTCCTTCTTAATCTTGAGACTCATATCATCATAATAAGGTGATGCATCAATAGAAGGAGTAAGTGTGGATAGAGGAGTTACCACAGAGGCTTTATCCATGAGACATGTAGGGTTCATGATGAGCTTGTTCTCATTGGGAGAGTCGAAGAGGGATGTAGGTGAGGAGGTTGTGGTAGGATTAGCGGAAGCAGTTGTAATAGTGGCAATGGCGGCCACACACACAATCTCTCCTTCATATTCATCATCACTCTCATTCTCATTATTCTCTTCGTATTCTTCACGAGACACCAAAACATATTTTTTGTGGCTCCTTATTGTTGGGGAAGTTCTTGTTGCCAAAGTCCTTGTTTTGGACTTTCTTGACGAAGTTCTTGTCTGGAGTGGGCTTGAACTTGGAATTCAATATAAACCATCCTCCGTGGTCTTCTCTCTTCTCATTTGGGCACTTGGAAATAAAGTGGATGGTTTCTCCACAATTGTAACACGATCTCAACTTGGGTCTTAAGCTACTTCTGATGATATTTGAAGGATTACTCATTCCTTGGTTATTCCAAAACCTTCTTGAGACTAAGGTCAATTTCTCATGCAAGGCACACTTTATATCTTCGTCATCGCCTCCTATTACTTCCAAAAATTCATATTATTCTTCATAGACATGAGCCTTGGCCTTCAAAGAAAGATTTGGAGAATCCGTTCTCTAAGCACGAGCGAGAGCATCATCGCCGGTCTGGTTCATGATCCCAAGAGCAACAAAATCACTCAACACTTAATAAGAGGACATGGCATAGAAGTCCTCCCTTAAGCAAATATTGTTGGCCATTTCTCTTTGGAAAGGTAAGATGGCTTGCATGAACTCGCGCTTGATCAACTTATCATCCACGTCTCTACTTCCATGGTCAATCATCCTAATCGAAAGGGTTGTGACCCTCCGATAGAGCTCTTCGGGAGTCTCATCTTATTTTCCAACAAATGCATTGGCTTCATAATGCATTTCTTCAAACTTGGAGCTTTGAATGTTTTTGTTGCCAATATAGACTCTTTGGTGAGAATTCCAATCTTCCTTGGCGGTCTCATGAGAACGAATGTGGGTCATTTGCTCATAAGTCAATTCATATTAGAGAATGGCCATTGTGGTGGCAATGAGTTGATTGTTTATCTCCTTAGTGGGCATCATGTTGTGGGGGTTGAAGGGATAGAAGTCATGCTCCACAACCTTCCAAATATGAACACTAGAACTTTTGAAGTGAGAGTGCATTAGATATTGCCAATTGGCAAAATTGGATTCATCAACTTAGGTGGTGGACCACACAGTGGTTTATATGAGGTGTTGGGAGGGGAGCATTTTGATAGCTAGGTGGTTGTGGCACTTTCCCATAGGATTCCCTTTTTCTTGTTATCATCCTTTTGGAAGATTCCTTAGAGAAATCTTCCAACGGTTTGCTACCCGATGATGGTTTATCATCGGATTCGACAATGACGACATCCTTTTTACCAAGGTATAGCTCAAACATGGCTATCATTTCTTTCCAAACCATATCAATGGATTCGCTAAATTCTTTCCAATAGATGGGAGTATCATCGGAAGAATGCCCACCTTCGTTACTCATATCGTCCATACTCTCTGAGGCGGTTAAGCCAAAGTAAGAGCCGAGATCACATACCAATTGAAAGATTGGTATAAGCGACTAGAGGGGGGTGAATAGGCACTACTCCATTTTTAGCTTCTTTTCAAATTAAGGCTTGACACAAAGTACGTTCTCTTGATATACAACTAGGTGAGAGAACCTATATGACAAGCAAGCATGCAACAACAATAATAAGAATTAAAGGATAGAGATAACCAAGAGTAGACACGGAGATGTTTTCCTGAAGTTCCTTCCTTTTGAGGAGAAGTACATCTCCGTTAGAGGGGTGGGTGGTACTAAGACCACCAGCGCCTCAGAAGGCCTCACCTATTCTTCCATGCACCTGCCTTACGAGAAGCACACGATCCACTATGCGCTGGCCTTGAAAGCGGTGATCGAAACCTTTACAAACTTGTTATGTATTCCTCCACAACACTTGGAATCTCCCAACATGACCCCGAAGCTTTACAACCAATATCCGAGGTCCGAGGCTGACCTCTTCCATCTAGAAGTTCCAAAGAACCCAAGAGTAATAAGATATAGAAAGGAAAACAAGGGGAATCAACTTTGCTTTGGTGAAACCTTAAATTTAGACATCATCCACAAAATCCAAAAATATCAAGGATATTGGAGCAATAGGGGAGGACATCTAGGGAAATATTATCTCAAGAAAAATGGATGAGAGAGATAAAAGAGGCACCTCTCCCGTTGGGGAAGAAGGGCCCTTTTTACCCCCGAAGAGGAAACTGCCCGTTGAGTGTTACAACATGCGATACTACTGGACCAAGAGGAGGTAGTACCAGAAAAAACCGGTACTACTAGATAGGTACCAGACCGTGGTACTGAACGTCACTGGTTGCAGATGAACCACCTCTACCACATCTGGTAGTGCCAATGCATAGCTCGGTACTATCGCTTAGTGGTAGTGCCGAAACAACAAGCGTTGCTACCAGAGGGCTATGGTAGTACCGGGTGGTGGTACCGGAGCTTCTAGAGGAGGAGGCTTAGCTCGCTGCTGAGCATAGTAGCATCCGATACCGCCAAGCGGTACCATCGGTTCCAATTGGTAGTACCGAATAAATGTCTGGTACTACCGGTAGGTACTGGTAGCGTAGGAAGCCACTCACGAGGTGAGATTCCACACTTTGAATCCTACCATTGAGGAAATATGGGTGATCTCAAGCAAATATAAGTTGATTCCACCCAAACCTTCCGACGCTGATCCCCTCTTGATAATACAGTTCTCCTACGACTCAAATAAAAGTCCCAAAAACGATGTCTTGCTATTGTACTTTTGAGGGGTATCGAATGACTTGTAACATAGTGAGCCTATAAAGCACTTAACAAATGATTAGTACGACACGTGTGTTATCATCAAACATCAAAATCACTTAGGGAGGAAAATGCCCTTTTAGGGGCCTCTACCGCCACTAGCGCCGCTAAGGAGAAGGGGGATTAGGACATATCCGCCACTAGCACCGCCGAGGGGGATGGGACTTGGGCCTCTACTACCACCAGGGCCACCGAGGGGGAGGGTGTTGGGGTCTCTACCACCACCAGCGCTGCCGCTCAACTAGAGGGAGGTGGAAGAGGTAGAGCGACTGCCAAGGTACCATCTTGGCCGTCGAGGAGTCGCGGCAGGAAAACATTTTTACCGAGGAGGAGTAGCGAGAAGTGAACAACGAATAGTAGCGCATGCGAGCGCTAGGGATAGTGGAGGCCGAGGATGGAGCGGCTGTGAGCAGCGTGGGCGAGCGCTAGGACTCGTGGAGGCCAAGGATGGAGCGGTGTTGAGCGGAGCGTACAAGAGCGAGGTCAAGATGATGTAGAGGAAGGATACGAGGAGTGCAGGTTGTGGGAAAAAATAGACGGGGCTTTTTGCAAAACATACAGAACACCCATTAATTTATGCTAGAAGGAGTACTAAAAAAGGGGCATGCCGTATGCTAGGGAGCCACTAGTTGTTGCCAATAGCGGGGGCCATTCCGCTTCGACCGAAGGGTTGACTAAATGGTCTATAATTAGTGTGGTCCAATAATAAAACACTATCTAGATTAAAAAACAGATAAACATGAAAAATGTGTAGATTTAAAATTTGTTCGGATTTGAAAATTGTTCGGATTCAAAAATGTTCTGATTCAAAAAATGTTCGGACTTGAAACTTATTTAAATAAGAAATTTATTTGTATTTTGAAAAATGGTAGAATTTCAAAATTGTTTGAATTTAAAAGTCATCCGAATTTAAAATTTATACGAATTTTAAAATGTTAAGGTTTTAAAAATGTTCGAATTAAATGATCAGACTTAGAAATAAATAAATTTGAAAATACATGACAAAGAAATAGAAAAGAAAAGGAAAGGAAAGGAAAAAATAAAATAAAACCAATAAAAAAAGAAATAGAAAAATCGCGAGAAAACCGCAAACCAATAAAACCGTCAAGACACCATGTGGCTTCACCGCTGAGCTCGCTGCCCGCGAGGGAGGAGCGTAATCCTGCCTGCATTGAGAAGAGGATATGGTTTTCCATATGCTTCCTTTTGTGGCGTTAGGCGGGCCTCGTGCCCTAACTGAAGTGTTGGGCTTCGGCCCATTAAGATCTTTTTTTATTTCTGTATTTCTATTTTTATTTATTTTCATTTTTTTCACTTTTATTTTAAAATGAACATTTCCTGATCATGAAATTTAAAATCATAAATATTTTCAAAAAATCTAGAACCAAATTTAGAAAATCATAAATCAAATTTTAAATTTACAAATAAAATTTTAAAAATTCATGAACCAATTTTAAAAAAACGTGAACCAATTTTTAAAAATCGCGAACACTTTTTAAATCTCATGAACATTTTTGAAAATGGTGAACATTTATTTAAAGTACATGGACATTTTTTGAAAATACACGAATAATTTTTGGACATCGTGAACATTTTCTAAAAGGTACGTGAAGATTTTTCAAGAAGATAGATAGAAAATAGAAATGGAAAAAGTAAGAAAAAAAGGAAAAAGAAAAGAGAAAAAGAAGAGGAGACAAGAGCAGCAGCAAAAACGAACGCACAAAACATCAACAAAAAGAGCCCACTGACATTAACAGGCCAGGCCCAAGTACCATCACGCACTAAAAGAAGGGGGTGAAACGCGTCTTTCGCTGCCATGTTAGGCAGCATATTAGTTTTTCCCTAAAAAGGTAAGCTAAAAAACTATGGACACGGATCCTGCCATAACTAGTGCGATAAATATCATATAATTACACAAAGTAAATTGTTTTTGGAAGATTTCATAATCTAACCAATTTGCATGGTGCTCTACCAGAAAGCTCCATGGTCAGTAGCATGACGCCTCCGGGAAAAGCTTCGTGCTACCTATGGCTCTCTGGTAAAAAACGCCATGGTATTGTCCAACGTGGCAGCCAATGCAACGACGACCGTGGGTCCACTTTTTTTATATTTGGCACTTTTCATCGGGCGCCATGCATTCATGTATGGCACTTTGTTACAAAGCTTCATGGTGGTTGAAGGAGATATTCCCTAGAGGCCAATAAATAAAGTTATCTTATTGATATATCTCTAATGTTCATAATAGTCTTTATCATGCTATAACTGTATTAAGTGGAAACATTAATACAAGTGTGGTATATAAACAACCATGTCCCTCGTATTCTCTATTACTAGTTTCTTGGCAGATGATGATCGATGTTTCTTGATCATGAACTTGACTTAACACTACAAGAAAAGTTTCCTTCCGCAACGACTTGGTCCGACGGTCATTATAGAAGATGCGTCTTCCGCGACGAAATTCTCGGTTCGACCGTGGACGATGGAAAAAAATTCCCGGTTTCGTGGCCCTCTACTACGATGGAACCGCTTAAAAACATGGAGGAAGCTCGGCCGGCGCGTGGTAGAAGCAAGATTTTCGGTTCCTTGCTTGATGTTGACTCACCGAAGTGTTTTGAGGCGTGTGGGTCCCAAATATCAGTGTCTCTAGCGGACCATACTTTTCGGTCCCGCCTCCCTGATTTGAACTCGATAACGTTGCTCGAAGCGTCTGCCGTTTAGTCAGGCTGCTGGGTCCCACATGTCAGCCTCTCATTAGTAGAATCGTGTGTATGATGGATTTTTTTCTTCGCTCGCGCTACCCTGTTCCGAACTTGATAGCATACTCGATGCATCTACCGTTTAATCAGGCTGATGGGACCCACATGTCATCCTCTCATTAGAAGAAACGTGTGTATGATAGAATTTTCTCCTTCGGTCGCACCTCCGTGTTCTGAACTTGATCGTCTTTCTTGCTGCATCAGCCGTGCTGGTGGGTTCCTTATGTCAGTCTCACATTAGAAGAATCATGGGTATGACGTACTTTTTTTACTCTAGCGCTACCCTGTTCCTAACTAGATAACATTGCTTGACGAATCTGTCGTTTGGTCACGTAGCTGGGTCCCACATAACAACCTCTCATTAGAAGGATCAGTTGTATGATTGACCTTTTTCTCTGCTCGCGCCTCCATGTTTCGAACTTGATAATGTTGCTCGCTGCATCACCCGTTTTTCAGTCTGCTAGGTCCTCCCATGTCAGCCTCTCATTAGAACAAACTTGTGCATGATGGACTTTTTTCTCGCTCGCATCTCCCTGTTTTGAACTTGGCAACGTTGCTCGATACATCACCTGTATAAGACCGCACTGGTGGGACCCACATGTTGGTTGTAACTACCTCGGTGAATTACGCTCCTAGTACAAGCCTGGATGATCAGAAATGGTTGAAATAGTACGGTGGGGCCCAAATGCCACTCACAGGTAGACCTTTCGGCCGTCCCAACCATTTCCAAACATCGGGACAAGAACGGGCGGCGTAATCGCCAGGAGAAGGGATCAACTACATACACAAATGAGTATGTATGCAAGCCACCATACAATAGTACATCAGAGCCATTCCATCTAAAAGAAAGGAAATATAGCAACGCCATACGGCAAGATCCAAATATCCTAGCTAGATATAATAGTTTAGGATATCTCCTCATACATCAATCAACAGAGTTTCAAGCGGAAGCGGAAGACAAAATCCGAGTACGGATAAGAAGCAAATCGGCATAAGATGCCCCATAAATAAGCAGATCCCGCCCACAGATCTCATGGATCCCCGTTCCTGGAATCTCTACACCGAATGATCGTTGCCCACATCGTCCGTCTCTTCCACCCAGTATCCATCCTGTGAGTGTACCTGTTCATCTGAACCAATAATTTATCATGTGAGACCCTAGGGGTACTCAGCAAGTCTTTATGCCTCTAAAGGGGACACAACCTGGGGTGACGCAATTGCAGAAAAAGATAAACCCTAACAATTCTATAGATACTCGCTAACCATCCGCCTAACCAGAGATAGACGGATGTCCGTGAATTAATAACAACAGTTATAACAGTTATAACGGTAATATCCACAGATCCATCCTCCTCCTCGCTTACCAACGAGGAAGCGGACGAACAACCCCCCCCCCATCCGTTGGCAGTTTTATTATCCATTCCGTGGGTATTGCACTATTTACTAGTCAGGTACCTAGTCTAGTCAAATTAAAAGCGGTACTTTAGTTATGCTTGTCTATGATCGAGAAACTGTGCTCCAAGTCGTCCATAACCGCGGACACGGCTTTCAGAAAGTTTTACCCTGCAGGGGTGCACAAATAGCAACACACACTCGATATGCCTCGGAAAAACCAAATCAAAACCCAACGAGGCAGTCACGACAAAGCAATCACAGGATTCAGAAATATTTCAGGGGGCCACCCCATTAAGCTACCCGCGACGAAGCTGGCCGGCTACGAGACGGACTCAAGGTTTGTGTGGCCGGCTGTAAACGACTGGGAACCCGAAAGTGTGACTGGGCTTGTCGATACAGCGAAAACGGGTCACGGACCTAAACAGTACAGTGTGCAGTACCTCGCACAATCTTAAAATAAAACAGTAAAGCATGGCATAAGTACAGGATAGTAAATAAATCCTCAAACTAGTTTGTGGCCCCAAGAAATAAGAATGAATCAAGCTCTGGCTCAGGGGGGTTCATAAGCCTCCCGGATGTGGATAGCGCGAATATTCAAGGAACAGGAATCAAGTACTCGGGGTCCTACGGGACACAAGTGAGCCTGAAAAACCAAATAGCGAATATGGCTCACCGATGCCACTTTCATTAGTTATCCCATTACTACTCAAATTAAGTTGTATAGGTACCTCGTTATCCATCAGACACTCACATACCCTACACATGCTGTTCTACGACTCGCATGGCTCAAACAACTCCTGTAGTAATGGCTCATGGGATGGAGGAACAAGCTTCGGTGGGGTTTAAAAGTAATGGCTATGCAATACTTGGGATTCATTTTAATGCAATCGCGACTCAATGATGCAAGAATAAGAAAGAGGCAATAGGTACTATATGTATGCAAGCATGTGGTAGTGCTTGCCTGGCAGCTCAGTTGAAGCAAGTGATGGATCTGGGTAGTGCTCCTGGTTCTCTTGATATATCCCCTGCTCAGCGTCTATTCGAAGAAGAACCAAACAAACAAGGGCCAAGATAAATAAAGTGCACAAGCATATGAATAAATGCATCAAGCAAACAATCATGCCATGATGAATGATGCACAATTTGCATGGCAATGTAGTAGCATGGCATGGGTGAGGTGTGGAACACAAGAATAAATCATTTTATTGAGTTTTAGCCCCATTTTAATCTCATATTAGTTGCTGTATACTTTATATTTATATGATGCATGCTTCAATTCAAACCATGGAATGCATAAACAGAAAGGTCTCGTCGAGCTAATCATTTTAGACATATCATTTGTTAAATTTGGAGTTATAAAACAAAAGATATTAATTAATTAAGACAAAAGGGCATTTTATTGTAATTTAAATAAACTTGGAATTTTAAATGTTCAAAATATATTTTGGAGGCCATATTTGAATTCCTCACATTTTTCTGATTTGAAAACATATATTATTTGTATCAATTGGATTGATATTTTAAAAGTTACTTAAAAACAGAAATAAATTTGAATTTGAATTAATTTGGAAAAGATTTGAATTTAAACAGATAGACTGAATTACTTTTTATACCCAGACAGACTCAGCCACTATCGCTGACGGGTGGGGCCAAGGTGACTCAGCAAAACAGCGCACAGAAAAAGTTTTGTCACCGCTGGTTGAGCTAGCCCTAGAGGATGACAGGTGGGGCCACCGACTTCGCAGGCCCACGCGACAGCGGGCGACCCAGGGGGTGCCACGCGGCGCGGCGAGGGAGCGCGGGTTGAGAAGTAAAAACTCCAGGAGCCTTTTTGCAAAACGCCACGGAGACAGACAAGTGGGACCGATTGGAGCGCGGGTTGAGCCGAAGAAAACTGCAGGGGGGTAAGCGCAAAAAGGGCGCTTGACCCCACTGTTTCTCTTCTTCGCGCCGCGGACGGATCTGTGCGCGACAGCGCGTGGCAGGGGTTCGATCCTGGGACGTGCGGCGCGCGCTGGGAGGTGCTAGCCAGTGCGGTGGCTTGGGCTTGGTGACAGGGAGGTGGCCGTGGCCTAGATAGGGCTGGTTTGGCGCGGGGCGGCTGCAGACAGAAGCACGCGGCGGCGCGCAGAGAGCGCTCGACGGAAGGGCCGGCTGATCTAGATGGTGAAGGCGAGGCGGACCATGTCGGGGAGGGAGAGGAGCTCACCGCGAGGCTGTCGGTGGCGGAGGATCGGGTCGGCGAGCAGAGGATCAGCGTCGAGGCAGACGGCCAGAGGATCTAGGGTTTGCGTCGGGCTCGCGCTGGTTCGGGTGGCTCCGGTCCGTCTCCTCCTCGTCGCCGGGCTCAGGGGGAAGCAGGGAAGCGCCGTTGATCTCCCAGGCCGCTCCGCGGACGTGCTGCTCGGCTGGATCGGCTGGACGCGGTGGAGGCCGAGGGTGCAGACGATGGTGTAGACGGTGGCGATGGAGCAGAGAGGGGAGAGGGTAGGGCGCCGCTGGGTGGATCTGGGGTAGCTGGGAGAGGCAGAGAGGGTGGATAGGGACGGGAGAGGGAGGTGGTGCCGTGGGGGAGCGGGGTAGATGGAAAAGGTGGTCTCGGACACCTTTTTCTCCCTCCTTCCTCACGTGCACTTCGGGGCAGGGCAGGGCAGGGGGTGTGGCTACCAGGTGGGGCCAGAGGGCGAGGCCAAGGACAGGGGCAGGCTCGGGCTAGGGGCAGGGCAGGCAGGGAGAGAGAGAGAGGGAGGGAGGTAGGCTCGGGTTTAGGGTTTAGGTGAGAGGGAGGGGGTGTGGTTTAGATTAGAGAGAGAGAGCTAGAGAGAGAGATGGAGTGGTGAACTTTTGGGCAAGATCAAGCATGATGTGCCAAGCTCCCACAAGATTTGACAAGGAAAGGGAAGGAGAAAAGGTGGTGAGGATTAAGCAAGATCACACTAGATCAAGCCAAGAGAAGGGGAAGAGATAGAGAGAGAGATGATGATCCACTCAAGATTCAAATAAAAACCAAATACTAGAAAAGGTGGCACTTGCATGGCCCATGAAAAATATTTATTGCCATGTTGATTCTTGTGAAAACAACATTATCACATGGCATTATTATTATGCATTCCAAAATTGAAATAAAAGCCAAGCAAAAGAATTTAGAAGGGATTCCAAGTGGAGTAGATGGAGATGATCACATTGGAGTATAATTGGGAATTACTAGTGTGTATATTCCACTAGATGATTGTTAGTCACAAAAATATTCCAACATGAGCATAATTCCATGATAATCCATATGGAAGCTAAGACAAAGGATTCCACTCACAAGGCATGCAAAGGTGGCCATGTGGCTCTCATATATCAATAATGTGAAAACAACATGATGCTAAGATGAGAGCATGTGGACAAGAATTGGATCCATCCCAACCCACATGAGCTAGAGGTAAAACCAATAAGTGCCAAGCTCATATTTAGTTGGATGGTGGAATTATAAGGTGGTGAAAGAAAAAGGTGGTGGAGTAAATAAGAGATATCCCCCCAACTCAACTTGGGCATTGAAACAATATATCAAGAACCAAATACAATATCAAGAGGCAAATACAATTAATAATGCATATGAGATAAGAACCAAATGAGAAAGGGTTTTATATGATGCTCAAATGCAAGGTGGCATGATGACATGAGCATGATATAATGATGATGCAACAATTATATATTTGAAGTAGCCATTATATTACTAGACCAAGTAGCATTACAATTGTTAGACAATTGGGATGCTACAACTCTCCCCCACTAAACAGGAATCTCGCCCCGAGATTCTAGGAAGAAGAAGACACAAAGAGGGTAGGATACTTGGCACGGAGCTCATCTTCACGTTCCCAAGTGGCTTCATCAACGGAATGGTGCGACCACTGCACCTTGCAGAACTTGATGGACTTGTTGCGAGTCCTTCTTTCTGCGACTTCAAGGATTTTTGTGGGGTGTTCTTGATAAGACAGGTCCTCTTGGAGATTGATAAGCTCATGGTCCATGGTCCTGCCGGGATCCTTGAAGCACTTCTTGAGTTGAGAGATATGGAAAACATCATGGACTTTGAGTTTTTCCGGGAGCTCAAGAGCATAAGCAACTTCTCCTCTTCTTCCACGAACTTTGAAAGGACCGATGTATCTAGGAGCCAACTTTCCTTTGATACCAAAGCGGTGCGTGCCTCTCATGGGAGTGACACGAAGGTAAACGAGATCACCAGGGACATACTCCATGTCCGTGTGCTTCCTGTCATAATTGCTCTTCTGGCGACTTTGAGCAATCCTCAGATTTTCAAGAATGATGTGAACCTTCTCCTCCGCTTGAGTCACAATGTCAGGGCCAAACAAGATTCTTTCTCCTGCACCCGACCAACCAATCAGAGTTCTGCATTTGCGACCATAGAGAGCCTCAAATGGTGCCATCTTTAGACTTTTCTGGAAGCTATTGTTGTAAGAGAACTCAGCATAAGGAAGACATTCTTCCCACTTCATGCCAAAAGAGATGACGCAAGCACGAAGCATATCCTCCAGAATCTGATTGATCCTTTCAACTTGCCCTTGCGACTGAGGGTGGTAAGCTGTGCTGAAGTTCAACCTTGTTCCCAAAGCATTTTGGAAACTCTCCCAGAACTTGGAGGTGAAGATGCTTCCACGGTCTGAACTGATCTCAAGCGGAACCCCATACAAAGAGACAATTCTATTGATATAGAGCTCAGCCAACTGAATTGCAGAAATGGTTTCCTTGACGGGGAAGAAGTGAGCCACTTTAGAAAGCCTGTCAATGACAACAAAGATTGCATTGTTGCCCTTCTGCGACCTCGGAAAACCAGTGATGAAGTCCATCTCTACTTTCTCCCATTTCCATTCCGGGGGTTTCAATGGCTGTAGAAGACCGGAAGGTTTCTGATGGACAGCTTTCACTCTGCGGCAGACATCACACTCCGAGACATACTTGGCACAATATCTTTTCAAACCAGGCCACCAATATTGTGTTTTCAAGTCCATGTACATCTTTGTGCTGCCAGGGTGGATAGAAAGAACAGAATCATGCGCCTCCTTGAGAACTTGCTCTCTCAAACCCGGGTAGTTCGGTACAAACATCCGGTGTTCAAAGAAAAGCATGCCTTGATCATCGACGTGGAAGGACTCATACTTCGGAAGCTGAATCCTGGAGATGATCTTTCTTGTGTGCGGATCACCAAGCTGAGAAGAGCGAACCTTTTCTTCCAAGAGAGGTGTTGCTAGAATGTTCAGGAGATACCCTTGCTCCACAATTTCCAGGTTGAGCTGACGGAATTCCTCGCACAAGAGAGGTTGTTGTTCTTCCATCATGAGATTGTTGACATAAGCTTTGCGGCTGAGAGCATCTGCCATAACATTAGCTTTGCCCGGAGTGTAGTTGATGGTCAGATCGAAGTCATTGATTGCTTCAATCCATCTCCTCTGCCGAAGGTTGAGATCAGGCTGAGTAAAGATATACTTCAGACTCTTGTGATCAGAAAAGATCTCATAACTGTTGCCAAGCAAGTAGTGCCTCCATACTTTCAAAGCAAAGACAACTGCCGCGAGCTCGAGGTCATGTGTAGGATAGTTTATCTCATGCGTCTTCAACTGGCGAGAGGCATAAGCAACAACTTGTTTTTCTTGCATAAGGACCGCACCCAATCCATGCAAAGAGGCGTCACAGAATATCTGAAACGGCTTGGATGTATCCGGAGGAACCAAGACTGGTGTGGAAGTGAGCTTCTCTTTGATTGTCTCAAAGCTTGCTTGGCATGCAGGAGTCCAAAGGTATTTCTTGCCTTTCTTGAGGAGATCGGTAAGAGGCTTCGCTATCTTCGAGAAGTTCTGAACGAAGCGACGGCAATAACTAGCCAAACCAAGGAAACTCCGCACTTCTTTGACATTAACAGGAGGAAGCCATTCAACAATTGTCTTCACAGTTTCCGGATTGACTGCAATGCCCTTGGCAGAGATGACGTGACCAAGATAGGTTACTTGAGGCAGCCAAAACTCACACTTGCAGAACTTTGCATACAAGCGGTTCTCGCGAAGCTTGCTTAGGACACACCGAAGGTGTTCTTCATGCCCTTCTTGTGACTTAGAATAGACTAGGATGTCATCCAGATAGACCACAACGAACTTATCAAGATACTCCATGAAAACCGAGTTCATGAGCCTCGAGAAGGTGGCAGGTGCGTTGGTGAGACCGAAAGACATGACCGTGTACTCATACAGGCCATAGCGGGTGGTGAAAGCTGTCTTCGGAACATCTTCCTTGCGAATCTTGATTTGGTGATAACCACTCCTCAAGTCCAGCTTAGAGAAAACCACAGCTCCAGCTAGCTGATCAAAGAGATCATTAATCCGCGGAAGGGGATATTTATTCTTGATGGTTTTAGCATTGAGAGCCCGATAGTCAACACAAAGTCTATCAGTCTGGTCTCGCTTCTTCACAAAGAGAGTTGGGCTACCCCAAGAAGAAGTACTATGCTGAATGAAACCCAACTTCTCTTGTTCATCAAGCTGACGTTTGAGTTCAGCCAACTCAGCAGGACCCATCTTATAAGGCCGCTTGGAGATAGGAGCGGTACCAGGTTCAAGCTCAATAACAAACTCAACCTCACGATCCGGAGGCATACCTGGCAACTCTTCTGGAAAGACATCTGGGAACTCACAGACCACCGGAACACTCTGAATAGCTTCCATAGCATCAACATTCAGAACCGCCAACGAGAAAAGCTGGATAGCAGGAGTCAGACTTGGAGAATAGACTATATGGCCTTTAGGAATCTTCAGAGAAACCGAGCGTTCAGCACAATCAATCACAGCTGCATTTGCTGTCAACCAATCCATGCCCAAGATGACATCAATGTCAGAATTGCCCAGAACAATTAAGGACGCCGAGAACGAAGAGCCACCAATCTCAATTTGATTGCCATGGATGATAAGAGCAGCCCTCATGTTTGAACCAGGAGATAGAACCACCAGACGGTGTGCTAAAGGAACCATATCCAGATCCTGCTCATGCGCAAACTTATGCGAAACAAAAGAATGCGAAGCACCAGAATCAAACAAAACTCGTGCAGGGACTGAGTTAACGGGAAGCATACCCATCATAACTCCAGGTGCATGCTCAGCTTGAGCGGCGTTGATGCAGTTGGCACGAGCAACAGTAGACCCGGGCCTGGTGTTGATGTTGAGAGCCCGAGGTGGTGGTGCACGAACCAAAGGAGAGCTTGCCGCAGATCTTGGAGGTGGTGGAGGAAGAGCCTTGTTCTTCATCGGACAATTCCATTGTTGATGCCCAGAGTCTCCACAAGTGTAACAAGCACCAGGTGGACGTGGAGCAACGTAGCCAGGGACTCCGCCAGGCGCTCCAGGGTAGTGGTGGTTGTAGCCCCTGGGAGCAGCAGTGAGGAAGTTTGGTGGCCTTGCCGCGTAGCTTGAAGGTCTTGGTGGAGCCGGGAGCGACGGTGGGGTGTTAGGAACCCAGACACGATGCTTTGAAGGAGCTGACATAGCTGAAGAGCTTGCTGCATCACGGCTGTGTTTCTTTGACTCCTCAAACACTTGCCTACTTGCCTCTTCCTGCAGAGCTGTATGCTGAAGTTCCAGAAAAGATGTCGGCCTTGCATGTGTGATTGCATACTTAATCGATGCATTGAGCCCTTGCCTGACCCTCTTTTGCTTCTTCTTGTCATCAGAGATCTCATCGCCACCATAACGAGAAAGGTTCATGAAGTTCCTGATGTAGGTGTTGACATTATCATTGCCCTGCTTGAGGTTGAGAAACACTTCCTTCATCCTCTCCATGACAATTTCTGACAGATACTGCTCTTTGAAAGCTCCAGTGAACTGTCCCCAAGTAGGCTGAAAACCAGTGCAGTTTGCCTTCAGGTAATTCTCCCACCAGAGAGCTGCATCTCCCTTCAGAAGGTGAGTAGCACACTTTTCCCATTCTTGCTCGGGAACATCAGCAGTTGCCAGTAACCTTGACATCTCACGCAACCAATCATCAGCATCAAGTGGTTGATCAAAAACATCAAACTGGCGAGGGTTGAACTTCAGGAAGCTCTTGATGTCTCCTCACTTGGGAGGTGGAGGTAGCGGAACAAACTCATTCCTCCTGACACTTTCCTCGAAACGCTGCTGGTTCTGCTGCATTGCTGCCAAGGCATTGGCGATGCTTGACAACGCTGCCCCCAGTTCAGGTTGTATGTCCTCCTCAGAACGGCGTGGTGGTGCCATCCTGTGATTGATATAACACACAAGTCAGTACTATGATGGATAATAATAGTAATCCAAAATAGTACCAAGATGGAATTACTCAAGATTAAAGGATACAATTTACTAAGATGATATTAAAATATCAACAAAGTTCAAAGCACCTAGAAGATATTAAGCATATCGCACACGACTGAAAAGGAGTGTGGTACACAAATATATCAAAGAAAATTTTTCCACAAATTTCGGCATTAAAATACCAATAGATGCGCAAAATCCCTTAACGAATCAAGATTAGTGACTCTACCAATTCAATATACAAGAGCGAATGATAAGAGTAGTGGTATGGTCGCGACTCCATCCCGCACTCAAATCATTATTCCGCACATGAATAAGTAAAACACATATCTCAACACCTTCTTCTCACGATAACCTAAAGATTAGCAACTACGGAAACGAACACCACAAAGAAGATAACGTCGGATAACAAAGAGTAAGACAGATCGCGACGGTATACAACGAATCAGATAGATCGCGTCGGTTTGCAAAAGCCTGTCGGTATGGAATGTACCAACAGTTGATAACCAAAAGGCCGATAAGATAACAACTTGGATGCAACAGATAGACAAGGGATTGCACACACACACACACACACACACAGATACACAACCTATGGTACTACGGAAACCCAGAACACGTGAATCCAAGTTTGAATTTAAGAAGAGGATTGAAAACGTTACACTTCCTTACCAGAAAAGGGTGGGTGGGTGGGTAAGAAGAAAAGTGGAAGCAGTCCTACTCTCGCGTTTTGTTTTTCCTTAGTATACATAGCTACCAAAAATATTTGCTAGACAGACAACGACCATTTGGCTGAGACCCTGAAGGGCGGGATGGCTCTGATACCAATTGTAACTACCTCGGTGAATTACGCTCCTAGTACAAGCCTGGATGATCAGAAATGGTTGAAATAGTACGGTGGGGCCCAAATGCCACTCACAGGTAGACCTTTCGGCCGTCCCAACCATTTCCAAACATCGGGACAAGAACGGGCGGCGTAATCGGCAGGCGAAGGGATCAACTACATACACAAATGAGTATGTATGCAAGCCACCATACAATAGTACATCAGAGCCATTCCATCTAAAAGAAAGGAAATATAGCAACGCCATACGGCAAGATCCAAATATCCTAGCTAGATATAATAGTTTAGGATATCTCCTCATACATCAATCAACAGAGTTTCAAGCGGAAGCGGAAGACAAAATCCGAGTACGGATAAGAAGCAAATCGGCATAAGATGCCCCATAAATAAGCAGATCCCGCCCACAGATCTCATGGATCCCCGTTCCCGGAATCTCTACACCGAATGATCGTTGCCCACATCGTCCGTCTCTTCCACCAAGTATCCATCCTGTGAGTGTACCTGTTCATCTAAACCAATAATTTATCGTGTGAGACCCTAGGGGTACTCAGCAAGTCTTTATGCCTCTAAAGGGGACACAACCTGGGGTGACGCAATTGCAGCAAAAGATAAACCCTAACAATTCTATAGATACTCGCTAACCATCCGCCTAACCAGAGATAGACGGATGTCCGTGAATTAATAACAATAGTTATAACAGTTATAACGGTAATATCCACAGATCCATCCTCCTCCTCGCTTACCGACGAGGAAGCGGACGAACAACCCCCCCCATCCGTTGGCAGTTTTATTATCCATTCCGTGGGTATTGCACTATTTACTAGTCAGGTACCTAGTCTAGTCAAATTAAAAGCGGTACTTTAGTTATGCTTGTCTATGATCGAGAAACTGTGCTCCAAGTCGTCCATAACCGCGGACACGGCTTTCAGAAAGTTTTACCCTACAGGGGTGCACAAATAGCAACACACACTCGATATGCCTCGGAAAAACCAAATCAAAACCCAACGAGGCAGTCACGACAAAGCGATCACAGGATTCAGAAATATTTCAGGGGGCCACCCCATTAAGCTACCCGCGACGAAGCTGGCCGGCTACGAGACGGACTCAAGGTTTGTGTGGCCGGCTGTAAACGACTGGGAACCCGAAAGTGTGACTGGGCTTGTCGATACAGCGAAAACGGGTCACGGACCTAAACAGTACAGTGTGCAGTACCTCGCACAATCTTAAAATAAAACAGTAAAGCATGGCATAAGTACAGGATAGTAAATAAATCCTCAAACTAGTTTGTGGCCCCAAGAAATAAGAATGAATCAAGCTCTGGCTCAGGGGGGTTCATAAGCCTCCCGGATGTGGATAGCGCGAATATTCAAGGAACAGGAATCAAGTACTCGGGGTCCTACGGGACACAAGTGAGCCTGAAAAACCAAATAGCGAATATGGCTCACCGATGCCACTTTCATTAGTTATCCCATTACTACTCAAATTAAGTTGTATAGGTACCTCGTTATCCATCAGACACTCACATACCCTACACATGCTGTTCTACGACTCGCATGGCTCAAACAACTCCTGTAGTAATGGCTCATGGGATGGAGGAACAAGCTTCGGTGGGGTTTAAAAGTAATGGCTATGCAATACTTGGGATTCATTTTAATGCAATCGCGACTCAATGATGCAAGAATAAGAAAGAGGCAATAGGTACTATATGTATGCAAGCATGTGGTAGTGCTTGCCTGGCAGCTCAGTTGAAGCAAGTGATGGATCTGGGTAGTGCTCCTGGTTCTCTTGATATATCCCCTGCTCAGCGTCTATTCGAAGAAGAACCAAACAAACAAGGGCCAACATAAATAAAGTGCACAAGCATATGAATAAATGCATCAAGCAAACAATCATGCCATGATGAATGATGCACAATTTGCATGGCAATGCAGTAGCATGGCATGGGTGAGGTGTGGAACACAAGAATAAATCATTTTATTGAGTTTTAGCCCCATTTTAATCTCATATTAGTTGCTGTATACTTTATATTTATATGATGCATGCTTCAATTCAAACCATGGAATGCATAAACAGAAAGGTCTCGTCGAGCTAATCATTTTAGACATATCATTTGTTAAATTTGGAGTTATAAAACAAAAGATATTAATTAATTAAGACAAAAGGGCATTTTATTGTAATTTAAATAAACTTGGAATTTTAAATGTTCAAAAGATATTTTGGAGGCCATATTTGAATTCCTCACATTTTTCTGATTTGAAAACATATATTATTTGTATCAATTGGATTGATATTTTAAAAGTTACTTAAAAACAGAAATAAATTTGAATTTGAATTAATTTGGAAAAGATTTGAATTTAAACAGATAGACTGAATTACTTTTTATACCCAGACAGACTCAGCCACTATCGCTGACGGGTGGGGCCAAGGTGACTCAGCAAAACAGCGCACAGAAAAAGTTTTGTCACCGCTGGTTGAGCTAGCCCTAGAGGATGACAGGTGGGGCCACCGACTTCGCAGGCCCACGCGACAGCGGGCGACCCAGGGGGTGCCACGCGGCGCGGCGAGGGAGCGCGGGTTGAGAAGTAAAAACTCCAGGAGCCTTTTTGCAAAACGCCACGGAGACAGACAAGTGGGACCGATTGGAGCGCGGCTTGAGCCGAAGAAAACTGCAGGGGGGTAAGTGCAAAAAGGGCGCCTGACCCCACTGTTTCTCTTCTCCGCACCGCGGACGAATCTGTGCGCGACAGCGCGTGGCGGGGGTTCGATCCTGGGACGTGCGGCGCGCGCTGGGAGGTGCTAGCCAGTGCGGTGGCTTGGGCTTGGTGACAGGGAGGTGGCCGTGGCCTAGATAGGGCTGGTTTCGCGCGGGGCGGCTGCAGACAGAAGCACGCGGCGGCGCGCAGAGAGCGCTCGACGGAAGGGCCGGCTGATCTAGACGGTGAAGGTGAGGCGGACCATGTCGGGGAGGGAGAGGAGCTCACCGCGAGGCTGTCGGTGGCGGAGGATCGGGTCGGCGAGCAGAGCTCTCCTCCTCTTCGCCGGGCTCAGGGGGAAGCAGGGAAGCGCCGTTGATCTCCCAGGCCGCTCCACGGACGTGCTGCTCGGCTGGATCGGCTGGACGCGGTGGAGGCCGAGGGTGCAGACGATGGTGTAGACGGTGGCGATGGAGCAGAGAGGGGAGAGGGTAGGGCGCCACTGGGTGGATCTGGGGTAGCTGGGAGAGGCAGAGAGGGTGGATAGGGACGGGAGAGGGAGGTGGTGCCGTGGGGGAGCGGGGTAGATGGAAAAGGTGGTCTCGGCCACCTTTTTCTCCCTCCTTCCTCATGTGCACTTCGGGGCAGGGCAGGGCAGGGGTGTGGCTACCAGGTGGGGCCAGAGGGCGAGGCCAAGGACAGGGGCAGGCTCGGGCTAGGGGCAGGGCAGGCAGGGAGAGAGAGAGAGGGAGGGAGGTAGGCTCGGGTTTAGGGTTTAGGTGAGAGGGAGGGGGTGTGGTTTAGATTAGAGAGAGAGAGCTAGAGAGAGAGATGGAGTGGTGAACTTTTGGGCAAGATCAAGCATGATGTGCCAAGCTCCCACAAGATTTGACAAGGAAAGGGAAGGAGAAGAGGTGGTGAGGATTAAGCAAGATCACACTAGATCAAGCCAAGAGAAGGGGAAGAGATAGAGAGAGAGATGATGATCCACTCAAGATTCAAATAAAAACCAAATACTAGAAAAGGTGGCACTTGCATGGCCCATGCAAAATATTTATTGCCATGTTGATTCTTGTGAAAACAACATTATCACATGGCATTATTATTATGCATTCCAAAATTGAAATAAAAGCCAAGCAAAAGAATTTAGAAGGGATTCCAAGTGGAGTAGATGGAGATGATCACATTGGAGTATAATTGGGAATTACTAGTGTGTATATTCCACTAGATGATTGTTAGTCACAAAAATATTCCAACATGAGCATAATTCCATGATAATCCATATGGAAGCTAAGACAAAGGATTCCACTCACAAGGCATGCAAAGGTGGCCATGTGGCTATCATATATCAATAATGTGAAAACAACATGATGCTAAGATGAGAGCATGTGGACAAGAATTGGATCCATCCCAACCCACATGAGCTAGAGGTAAAACCAATAAGTGCCAAGCTCATATTTAGTTGGATGGTGGAATTATAAGGTGGTGAAAGAAAAAGGTGGTGGAGTAAATAAGAGATATGCCCCCAACTCAACTTGGGCATTGAAACAATATATCAAGAACCAAATACAATATCAAGAGGCAAATACAATTAATAATGCATATGAGATAAGAACCAAATGAGAAAGGGTTTTATATGATGCTCAAATGCAAGGTGGCATGATGACATGAGCATGATATAATGATGATGCAACAATTATATATTTGAAGTAGCCATTATATTACTAGACCAAGTAGCATTACAATTGTTAGACAATTGGGATGCTACATTGGTCTATCTTTAAATGAAATGTGTGTATGATGGACCTTTCTTCGGCCGCTTCCGCTGTTTTGAGCTTTGCAACGTTGCTCCATGTGGCAGCTGTGTATGTTCTTGCTGCTGGGACCCCTATGTTAGCTTTCTGGTATGTTCTGGCTTGTGGGTCCCCAATGAAGCTTTGTATGTTCTGGCGGGTAGGTCCCCGATGCCAGCCTCTCTGTACAAGTATTTAACTTTTTTTCAAACCCGACCAATAAACTCGAGGGATGCTGCAGGCTGGTGGATCCATGATGTCAGCCTCTCTGTAATGCAATATTACTACTATAGAAGAAAAAACTCAAGACTTCCAATAGATTTAAACTATGTGTGTCGCCACTATGCTAAAGATATTTATAGAAAATATATTATTAAATATTCCTTAGTACCTTCAAGTTATGTTTTAATGTTTTTAAAAATATGTCATGTGTCTGCATTTATATTTTTAAAAATAAAAGGGCAGCCTCCTGGCATTTTAATTTATGAAATACCACATATATAATG
This sequence comes from Avena sativa, assembly GCA_916181665.1. Classification (NCBI taxonomy): domain Eukaryota; kingdom Viridiplantae; phylum Streptophyta; class Magnoliopsida; order Poales; family Poaceae; genus Avena; species Avena sativa. Next base: position 601,273,537 of record OV702289.1, read on the forward strand.
GACTAGTTTCTTAAAAATATGACAGAGTTTATTTTGCGAGGTGGAGGCGGAGGTTTTTTAAGAGGTGGGGGCAATGCTCAAAAGGCTGAATTATTTTTTTTGGCTATTCTACATGGTCCATCTACATGCGCTATACTCCATGGGCTCCTTTCTTAAATTTCATTGGCCTGTGCTAAGTAGTCCCTTGACCCTTACAAGGCCGAATTAAAATGTTCTTGCCTATGCTCCACGGGATATTTTCTCAAATTTCAATGGCCTGTGCTCAGCAGTTCCCTGACCCTGCGCTAAAAAACAGTTCTCTAGCCCCGAAAAGGCGTGTGTATGTTGGACTATTTTTTCGGGTCAAACTTGATAACGTTGTTGGGTCCTCCATGTTATCCTCTCACCATACTGGACTTTTTATCGCTCGCGCCTCCCTGTTTCGAACTTGGCAATGTTGCTCGATGCAACATCTCTATAAGGCCGCGCTGCTGGGTCCCATGTGTCAGCCTCCCTGTAAATGAAATGTGCGCATGATGGACTTTTTTAGCCCCGTCCGCTAGGTCTAAATATACATGGTACAAAGTAAATGACCAAATATACTCCCATACTATATAGATGTCGATCAAATTATATTTTTTTGAGCATTATCTATTATAATTTTATATAGTGATGAAATGTCATATATCTTATCTGGGTGTCACGTGTAAGGTACGTGGAACTTACTAGTAATGCATTAGTTTTTACAAAAAACATAGGTAGGCAGAGCTTTTTTGGGGTTGGCTGGGGAAGGGGATGACCATAAAGGCCGAATTAAAAAGATTCTGGGCTAACTGGGGGCGGATGCCCTATTCTTCATGGGCTCACTCCTAAACTGAATGCGCTATGGTCGGTGGCCACAACACAATGAAAAGTCCGAATTGGAAGGTTTTGGGCTATGCTTGGGCCTGATAGGCTAATTTCATGGACTTAGTAATAAAAATTCCAGACCTCAACAAGGAAGAAAACACGAGGGAGAAAATTTTGGACAATATTTCGTGTGAAAAATATTGACAACCAGGACACCTACCCCGCGCACGCCAAAACTTTCCCACTCGTGCCTTCCAACTAGCGCCTTCACTCCAGCAGCCAACTACTATCACTTTACGCCATTCTTCTTGACACGCATATGCGGTCAAAGCAACACTGCGCACCAAAACATTCACACTCCGTCTATCATCTGGGGCGGCCTGACACCATTGTTGGCGGCGCCATTCTTTTTGAGACGCACATAGGCCGGCGGTCAGCTGGTCGATCCCCACGGTACACTTATAATATCCTTAGTTCGATCGAATCATTCCCTAGAATTAGTTTCGTATTGGATCTGTTCATTTGACATTATTCTGCACTTGAACTGTTTATTTGAATTGGTTGGCATTTTGCGCTCGGTCGAACTGTTCTCTCAAATATGTAACATAGTTCTACACTTAATTTCTGAAATAAGATAAAATTATGTGGCATTTATAGTTCTATATTCAATCAGGTTGCTCAGATATCTTAGCTTAATTAGATCTGTAATCAACTTGTTCGATGAAATATCTTGAAATCTTCTGACCATCTCTATCCTCAACAGATGGAAAGATATTGGATACTGAATGGAAAAAAGCAACACCTTCATATTGGGAAGGTGTTAATGACTTCATGAAATTTGTTAGACAGCATAATGGTGACTCGGATGTGCTTTTCCCATGCCGACAATACCTTAATTATAAAAAGCTGAGTCAGAGCACAGTGGTAGACCATACATTCGTTAATGGGATGCAACGCACATATATTAGGTGGACTAAACATGGTGAACCATATGATCAGCCTGTTCTTGATCCTCTAGATGATGTTGATCTGCCTGAAGCTCATCAGATCGAGGATAAGGACCTTTTTGGTTTGTTAAGGGACATGTACACCACTTCAAGCAAAAAACGCGCTCCTTCTCTTAAAAGATCACTTTTCTCTAACCTGATAGAACATGCCAAGTGTTCAGTGGACCCTAATTCTGGTATCTCAAGATTTGAACTGGTAATGAAATTACTAAAGGAGAAGTCGTTCAATAAGATTACCAACAAAGCTTTCAATTCAGTGATTAAGGTGTATAGTGAGTCAATCCCTAGGGAAGGGCTGCCAAAATCCTTTTATGAGATGAAACAGTACATCAAGGTACTTCGACTATCATATGAGAAGATCCATTTTTGTCCAAATAACTATGTACTGTTCTAGGAGGATTATGAAAACCTCGATGAATGCCCAATATGTATGGAATCAAGATGGAAAAATGGTGATAAAAAGAAGAAAGATCCTTGTAAGGTTCTGAGATATTTTTCAATTATTGATAGATTGAAGAGGTTATTTCAGTTAGAACAAATATCTAAGGAAACAAGATGGCACAGAGAGATCCTCAAGCCAGACGATTACTTACTTAGAAATCTAGCTGATGGCGATGAATGGAAGAACTTTGACAAGGCTCATCTAGGATTTGCAATGGGTCCAAGGAACCTGAGACTTGGCCTAGCTACAGATGGATTTAACCCATTTGGCAACATGAGTAACTTGTACAACATGTGGCTAGTACTTGTTACAATTTACAACCTGCATCCCTAGGCATGCACTAATCAGTCGAACTCCTTGCTGGCTTTACTCATCCCAGGTCCCAAATCACCTGGGAAGGATTTTGATCTGTTCATGGAGCCTTTTATACGAGACTTGCAGGAACTATGGAAGGGTGTCATGACTCCTGATATCCTTGCCATCAAAACTGAAGATGCCAAGTTCCCTATGCGTGCTGCTATGCAATTCTGCACCCATGATTTTCCAGCTCTTGGCACTATGTCAGGAAGAGTGAAAGCAGGTTATAACACATGTGTTTGCTGAGAGACAAAATAGGTCATAGCGAGGTTACAAAATAAGACTGGTTTGCTTGTCCACTGGGTTTTTCTTCATCAAGGCCACAAATTCTAAAAACACTTAAAAAAATTGCAGTTCTATGGAAAGAGGACTAAATATGGCACTGCACCACACAAGTTCACTACAGCTGAGTTGCAGACGCATTTATAAAAGGTCAAAAATGTCAAACCAGGAAAACAACCAGCTGCCAAACAAGGTAAAAGAAAGAATACAGAAGATGCTCTAACAGTAGGAGCAACATCCAAAAGGAAGAGAGCGAAAGAAGTAGCAGCAGATGCCCAAGGGAAGGAAAAGGAACCGATAATATTTTATAAGTGTAGATCCACTCTATGGGACTTGCCGTATTAGGCTGGTAAGACACTTAGACATAATACTGATATCATGCACATGGAGAAAAATATACGTGACAACATTATAGGCACATTACTCAACATTCCATCCAAGACAAAAGATAGCTATAATGCTAGTCTTGACTGCGAAAAACTCAACATTAACAACAACTTGAAGCTGCATCCTGAAGATATGGTTGATAAGGGCGGTGAAAAACATTACAAATTTCGAGGTGCATAAATTACCTTGCCGATGAATAAAAGGGTACTATTTTGTGACTTCCTCCGAGGTGTGAAGTTCCCATCTCGATTTGCTTCCAACATTGCAAATTGTATCAATGAAGAGGGGAACAAGCTCCAAGGGTTGAAAAATCACTATTGCCACATCCTACTACAAAGGCTTTTAGCTCTTGGTGTTAAAGGTTTAGTGAACAAGGATTTGTACAATGTGCTGGAGAGTTGGGAAAGTTCTTTAGGGAAATATGTAGCAAAACTCTGGACAAAAGAGTTGTAGCGCGTCTTCAGACGGACATAGCAGAAATCATGTGCAATCTTGAGCTGATATATCCACCAGCCTTCTTTGATGTCATGGTGCATTTGGCTATTCATCTGACTAAAGATGCACTTTATAGAGGTCCCATACAGTACAGATGGATGTACCCTATAGAACGTCGACTTTGCACATTCAAGGGTACTGTTAGGAACAAGGCTAGAGCAGAGGCTTGCATTGTAGAGGCATACATTGCTGCTGAAGCATTTACATTTTGCTCAAGATACTTTCCTGATCGTAAAACGAGATCCAATCTGGGTGGCAGACTTGAAGGAGTTGAAAAATCTGTTTTTAACCATGGTGTTTGCCTAGTAGGAAAGAAGGAACGTAGAACATTAATGCAGCATGAATATGACCAACGTACTTGGTATGTGCTGAATAACACTGATGAGGCTGAAAACTTTGTTGCGTGAGTACTATTCATACATATCCTCACATATATGAAATGAAACTTGTAGAAAGATATGTTCAGATGTCTTACTTGAGTATCATTTTTGTAGGTTATTTAAAGCAACCAAAGGAAAAGATTATGATGCACCAGTATGTGGGGGTGGGTTTCAGGAATGGTTTAGGAATCATGTAAGATGGTCAATTGAACTTTGAATTGCATACGAATTGTGCACATGGGATGACCTCTTGATTATTTTGTATAACCGCATATCACGAAGCTGTGTGAAGAGAATCCAGGTGATGTTAGGGATGGTCTCTATGCCCTATCACATGGTCCGACAAAGAGGGTGCAGACAGCTTCAACTTGCAGTGACGATCGTACCCACTACAACACTTATGGGCGTAAGAAACATCTGAAGACACAAAACAGTGGCATCACAACCAGTGGAGAGCACTTGACAGCCACAATGAAGAAGTCAGATGACTATGATCATTATGGTCACATAAAAGAGGTTATTGAGTTGAATTATAACAACATGACTGGTGGTTGATCTGTGGTTCTATTCAAGTGTTATTGGTGTGACCAAGATCCGAACAAGAAAAGAGGCCCCAGAAATGATGGGAATTTCATATCGATCAATACTACTACTGAGTGGTACAAGGAGGAACCTTATATTTTGGTAAATCAAGCTTCCAAGGTAATATTCTTGGATGACAGAGATAATAAGGACTAGCAATATGTGCAAAAGTTTGAGGCAAGGAGCACCTATGTGAATGAGTATGACGAGCTAGTCAGCACAGATGTTGCCCACCAAGATGATCTTAGTGGTTGTATGGTAACTGAACTGGCTAACGTCAATGAAATTTGATTGCCAGAGGCGGCTCTACGCATGATGGACAAGTAGATTTCACTTTCGAGGTTAGTGTAGTCGACAAAGACAGGAATAAACTGGTTCCACCTGATGAATCTGAGGACATATATGATGAATGGCAAGAGGAAGAAGATCCAACCCAGTGAGAATATGTCGATCTAGAACGCGGCGGTGCTGAAAGCGATGATGCTGACGAAGATTGTACTGTTGAGTTAGTATAGTATAAACATATATATATATATATATTACTACTACCTGCTATGTACTAGTACTACTACTAGCAAAAAACCACCGTCCCTACTGCAGAAAAATATGATTTCTTCCAACCAAACTAGTACTACTCGAAAAATGGCTATATTTACTTGTCGCAAAAATGGATGTATCTAGACATATTTTAGTGCTAGATACGAGTACATCCAATCCAGTTACAATTAATATGAATCGTAGGGAGTACTACTACTACCGTACTCCACTATTATACTACTACTATTATGGAGTACATACTAGTAGTCCAGAATGTATGTTGACCAATACTCATGCCTCTGTTTGGGATTATTAGGCCAGAGAGCTTTTTAAAATTGTTAGAAATTATAAGACCTATCTTATTTATTGTCTCAATTCCCATGACTCGTTAATTTAGATATCTCTATTTTCTCTTAATCTCTCAATGCATGTTGTTTCATCTCTCATCATGTCCCCTTTTTTTATCTAGCATCTCATGCATGTAAAACCAGTGGTGCATGCATAATTAATTGGAGTAAATAATTCATCTACTTGGTAGTATTGCGAATTGGCCCTCTGGCCTTCCTAAACAGAGAACCTTGATCCTAGTCAGCTTACTACTCAGCAGAATACATCCACCCAACCCATCGGAAGTTAAGACTTCATGAAAAATACTCAGCAGAGTGCATCCAGCGAACTCATCTACCTCCGTTTCAAGGAATAAGGCGCACGCGTGCTCCAAAGTAAAGTTTGACCAAATAAATGGAGCAACTAAAATTTACTTATATTGTGTAAAATTTGTTTCGTTGAATTCGTATTGAAACACACTTTCTAATGATGCTAAATTTGTATAGTACCAACATTCTTTATATATAGTTAGAGTAAATCTTGGTCAAACAAAAAACAAGAAAAATAAGGGAGCCTTATTTTTTGGGATGGAGATAGATTACTACTACAAAATCCACCATTCCTGGTATGCAAATGACCTTTCTGCAATTAATCCAATTAACAGCAGCTTACATCACCACTAAAACTCGACGCGAAAGAAGAAACACAGCTCCTTTGACGTAGCAGGACCGACCAGGTAATGAGGCGGCGCCGCCAGGTAAGACGTAAGGTCCTCAAACGTGATGTCGCCCGGATTAGCGGAGCTCGACACGTCGAGCTCCACCATCACGGTGCTGGTCCTCCTCCTGCCGTTCGTCCAGGAGAGCAGCGGCGGGCATTCCGCCCACATCCTCACCTTGTACACCGGCAAGTCGCACACCGTGGCCCTAACACAAACCGCAGACACAAGGGGGACCGTGCTTACCGTGCCACTCGTTAGGACGAACACGGCATCATCCTGCTCCCCAATGAGGATGAGCCGGCGGGATGCCTCGCCCGGCAGCGGCACCAGCTCCTGGAAAGCTTTGGTGGTGGCATATTGGATCTTGTGCACTTGGATCGAGTGGACCTCTTCGAGGTAGGCGACGAGCGCTGGCGGCAGGGCGGAAAAGTCGCAGCCGGTCTCCGTGCAAGTGCAAGGAGCATACCGGCACGTGATTTCGTGCTCGTGGAGTTCGTAGTAGGGCATCAAACTACTACAGCATTTGTGGGTGCACTCGACCCTAGCCGCTAATAGGACAGTGTCCATGGCGGGCTCGTGGGTGAATCTGCCGCTAGGGTGCTCGCACTTCTGGTAGGAGGTGATCTTGTGGATATAGCGGTGGCAAATTAGATGAATATCCACACGCTGTAGAAATGGAAGTTCAAAAAATAAAATAGTTGCATGGACGAACCGACAAAAGAAAAATCAATGGATTGTGAGGGAGAAATGGAGAGTCCTTGTAGATCAGCCGGGGATTAAGGGGCTGGGAGCAGGAGGAACCATTTAGAATGGTGGCTTCCATCTTTAGAGTGACTGTCCCAATGTTGGGGGATACCCCCGGGTAAGGTCACGCCAGGGTTTAAAGGCCGGGTTAGCCGAGGTACGACGCGGTCAAAGCGAATGCTGACCGAGTCACCTCAAGGCAGGCCGACTTCTGGGGTAACTCGGCCCGGTGGATGCTCACCTAATGATAACCCGGCCGACATAAAACATATGTCGGCTATGATGATCTATCTTGTTTACATGTACCCTCATAGCTGGTTTAGCTGTACGCTAGCCGGGTTACCACTTGGCTTCCAAGGGAAGGAAGGAATCTCTCGCTGGTCAAAAGGTGGGCTCTGTCCACTGTAGTGTGAGCGAAGCAGACAGAGGGAAGGACCAGTGGAGCATGGCTGACAAAGGTGACATAGCCAGTGTTAGCCGACGCTATCAATGTCGAATGACGCCAAAAGCAAAGCAACTCACAGAGGATTACTTCCAAGGTCTGGACTCGCCGTTTAAAGCGTGTAAAGAAGCATCTTGCTTTAACCAAGGGGCATATTCGGGGAATATGCTTCCATGTGTGCCCTAGATTTGTAACCTGGGCTCCCTATATAAGGAGCACCAGGGCCTTTGTTGAGGGGGATCGATCATTATGTCTAAGGAAGAACCCTAGAGTTCTGTAGTGGGGAGTAAGAGAACTAGTCTCCTTCTCACCAACAGCTCGAGGAACCCTAGAGTTCTATAGTGGGGAGTAAGAGAACTAGTCTCCTTATCACCAACAGCTCGAGGAACCCTAGAGTTCTGTAGTGGGGAGTAAGAGAACTAGTCTCCGATGCTGCATGGCTTCGCTGCACGGATGTTGTTAAAGGGGTCTATATAGGGATGACGAAGATCTTTTGAGGCTGGAGGCTGTAGCTCTGCGAAAACTTAATGAGAAAGGTTAGATGCGATCAGCTTTAAAAGGAGGGGTCAAAAACCTTAGCCGCCTTGCGTAACAAGCAACTATACGGGCGCAGCCCATATAGTTCCCGCCATATAGTTGTGAACCGACTATAGATTAGATCTATGGTGGAACTTAACTATACGACCGGAACTATACGGGCATGATTTTTAATTCCCGCCATATTGTTGGTCGTTAAACTCTCTATATCCTAGATAATTTTTTTTGGGAAGGGTCGACAACTATACGACCGGGACTATACGGGCAGAATTTTTAATTCCGGCTGTATAGTTGGTCGTTAAAATCTCAGTACTCCAGAAATTATTTTGTCAAAGACGTTGACAACTATACGACCGCAACTATGTGGGCAGAATTTTTAATTCCGACTGTATAGTTGGTCGTTAAACTCTCAGTACTCTAGAAATTATTTGTCAAACGCGTTGAAAACTATACGACCACAACTATATGGGCGGAATTTTTAATTCCGGCCGTATAGTTGGTCGTTAAACTCTCAGTACCTTTTGTAGACGGAAGTGTTGATGTCGCAACAACTATACGGTCGAAACTATATGGCCGGAATTTTTATTCCCGACATATAGTTGGTCGTTAAACATTCTGTATCCACCAAAAAATTTATGCTTCTCCAAGAATTCTTTATTAATCTGAAACTTAACAAAATATCGAGTTTTGACAAAGAAGTGTCAGCTTAGATTTTTGACCAATTTTGGCATCATCAATCTTCCTTCTTCTTTGCTAGAGCATGAATTGTTTCTCATTTAACACAATACTCAAACTAGACTTTAACTTAAAATTTAAAAACTTACTCAACCTTTATTTCACATGAGTTGCCTCTCATGAAGCGCTCTTTTACGGTCAATAGCTTGACCGTGGTACCGCTCATTCCGTCTTGAGTCCATTCTTCTTGTTATTGCCGTTCTTCATATATCTTTGCTTTATCACTTCTTCGGGGGTGCTCAATTCTATGGTGATTGCACTTATATCTTGTTTTACCCGATAATGCTTCAAGCATTGTCTATTTACCACCCATGCAAGAGAGGGTGCTTTTCCTTGGAGCTTCACTGCTCCAGATGAATAGGCTTCTTCAACTACATATGGACCTTCCCACTTTGATCTGAGTTTTCCCAGAAACAACTTAAGACGATAATTATAGAGCAACACTTTGTCTCCACTTTTAGAAGTTTTATTCTCTATTTTTCTATCATGCCATCTTTTAACTTTTTCCTTAAACAACCTAGCATTCTCATAGGCTTCACTTATAAACTCATCTAAAGCATGAATATCTAATAAACGTTTCTCCCCTGCTGCCTTGAGATCATAATTTAAATTCTTGATTGCCCAAAAAGCCTTGTGTTCTAGTTCTAAAGGTAAATGGCATGCCTTACTGTACACCATCTTATAAGGTGTCATACCCATTAGATTTTTAAACGTAGTACGGTATGCCCATAGAGTGTCATTTAATTTGTATGACCAATCATTTCTTGATTTGTCCACCATCTTCTCGAGTATGGTCTTTAGTTCTCTATGAGAGAGTTCCACTTGACCACTTGTCTGGGGATGATATGGTGAAGCAATGCAGTGAGTTACTCCATACTTGTTGAGAATTTTCCTGAAAGTCCCTTTCATAAAATGAGAACCACCGTTAGTAATTAGAAATCTAGGAACTCCAAAACTGGGGAATATGACATCCTTGATCATCTTCACTGAGGTAGCTACATCCGCGTGATTTGTTGGGATAGCTTCAACCTATTTAGTAACATAGTCAACAACAACAAGAATATGAGTATAACCATTCGAATCTATAAATGGTTCCATGTAATCCATTCCCCATACATCAAAGGGTTCAATTATGAGACTATAATTCATTGCCATTTCTTGTCTCCTAACTATATTACCTCTTCTTTGGTAGGCATCGTAGTATTCCAATACCTGTGTGCATCCTTGAGCAAGGTGGGCCAATAGAATCCGGATTGAAGTAATTTTGTAGCACTCCTCTTACCTACATGACGCCCTCCATATGGACTATCATGACAAGCTTTCAATATCGCATTCATTTCATGGTTAGTAACACACTTCGGAATCATTTTGTCAAGTCCATGACAATATAGATGCGAATTGTCCCAAAATTAATATTTAAGATCATTAAAGAATTTCATTCTTTGATTTCTTGACATACCAGGGGGTATAAATTTTGTCGCTAGATAGTTAGCATAATCTGCATACCATGGATCAGCAATTTCTACCTTTGCTAAATATTCTGCCGAAAATGATTCATTAATAGGTACGGGATCACTAATTATTCCCTCCATCCTAGAGAGATGATCTCCTACCGGATTATCCTTACCCCTCCTATCTACTATTTGCAAATCGTATTCTTGTAGTAATAAAACCTACCTAATCAAACTGGTCTTAGCATCCTTTTTCACAAGGAGGTGACGCAAAGCCTGGTAATCCGTATGAATTATTATCTTAGAATTAATTATGTAAGATCTAAACTTGTCGCAAGAAAAAATTATAGCTAGAAACTCTTTTTATGTAGTAGCATAATGTTTCTAAATCTTATTAAGAGGTCAACTAGCGTAATAAATAACATTCAAATTCTTTCCATCTCGCTGTCCCAACACAGCCCCTAAAGCATAGTCACTAGCATCACACATGATTTCGAAAGGTTCATCCCACTTTGGAGATTGCATGATAGGTGCTGAAACTAATTTATCCTTACGGTTCTCAAAACCTGCAATGCAGTCATGATCTAAATAGAATGGAGTTTCTTTATCAAGAAGATTGGTGAGGGGCATAGCTAATTTAGCAAAATCTTTTATAAACCGTTTATAAAAACCTGCATGTCCTAGAAACATTTTCAAGTTTTTAATGTCCTGAGGTATTGGAAGATTGTCTACAGCATTTATATTAGTTTTATCTATTTCTATTCCCTTCTCCAAAACTTTGTGCCCAAAAACTTTACCTTCTCTTTCCATGAAACGACATTGTTCCCTATTCAAAACCAAGTTTGATTGCCTGCATCTCTGCAAAACTTTGGTCAGATTGTAGAGGCAATTATTGAAAGTTGTTCCACAAACAACAAAATCATTCGTTAGAACTTCCATAGTCTTCTCAACAAAATCATCAAAAATCTTTAGAACGCATTCCTGAAAAGTTGATGCTGCATTACATAAGCAAAATGGAATTAATCTATAAGCATATGTGCCATAAGGACAAGTGAAAGTTGATTTCTCTTGATCTTCTGGTTGTATGGCAATTTGAGAATATCCAGAATAACTGTCAAGAAAACAAAAGTAAGAATTATTGCTAAGTCTTTCTAAAATTTTATCCATGAATGGTATAGGTTTATGACTTTTCTGTGTCTCATGGTTTAGCTTCCTAAAATCAATGCACATACGATATCGTACAATTGGCCTTACAGGAACTAGCTCACCATTCATTCAAAGCAGCATCAATACCACCTTGTCTTGGTATGCAATGAGCTGGGCTAACCCACTTATAGTCAGAAATAGGATATATGATGCCAGCATCTAGTAAGTTTATTACTTCTTTTCTTACTACTTCCTTCATTTTAGGGTTAATCCTTCTTTGTGTATCTACTACAGGTTCAGCATCATCAAGCATGGTAATCTTATGTGTTACGATAGATGGATCTATTCCTTTAATATCACACAATGTATATCCAATGGCTTCATGATGCTTAACCAAAACTGAAATAAGTTTATTTGTTTCATTTTCCGATAGATTCTTGCTAATAATGACATGACATTTATTTTCATTATCTAAAAACTCATACCTCATATTGTTTGGAAGTTTTTTCAACTCTATTGGTGGAGGATCTTCTTCTCTTGTTCTTACCTGTTCTTCGTAGTCATGTGGATTTTGTGCTTCTGGAATCGAATCAAGGTAATCATCCATGTCTTCTTTCTCCTCATCATCGGGTGCTTCCTCCCAATTAATCAAGCTCCTTTCTAATTCATCTTGTGGAGTGCTAAAATGAATTGCCGCTAGCTCGACAATCGTCTTCTCTTCCTTGATATCCTCCACTTCATATGGCCTCTTCTTTAGTTTGGCGAAGTGGAATGTCATTTCCTCTTCTCCAAACTTCAGTGAAATAGTTTCCTTCTTATTATCTACTCAAGCCTTGGTAATGGAAATAAAAGGCCTGCCCAAAAGAATAGGACAAACAGAATCTCGAGGCATATCAACAATATGAAAATCAAGGGGGTACATGAGTGAGCCAATAAAGACAAAGATATTTCTGATTACTCCTTCCAGTTTTATATTGGTTCTATTAGACAAATTAATAATAGTGTCTACCGGTTCCACATCTGGATTATTTAAATTGTACCAGAGTGCCTCATAAAGTGATGAAGGCATAATATTTATAGTTTAAATAGGTTTGCAAATTCCATATAAGAAAGTTTCTCCACAATATATAGGAGTCATTGGTTTAGAAGTTTCGTTACCTCGAACCTTACCTTTGATGAATTCTGAGGTTTCATGGTCTAACATAACCACTTCTTCTTCCACTATCCGTGCTTCCATAAGATCCTTTATTATAACATTATTTATGTTTATAGCTTAGGAATTCCTTTCTGATTTCTTCGATCTCTTCTTCACTTGTTCTTCCTCTCTTTGTCTTTTCTCTAAGATCCCTTGTATGGGTATCAACGAGAACTCTTCCATTAGTGCTCTTGCATGCTTCTTTTCTTCGAGAGGCTTACGGGGTTCCTATTCTGTAGGTACCTGCAAATGCCCTGCATAATTCTCAATAATTTTCTTTATAGAGTAAGAATCAATACCGAGGGTTTTAATCATTGTATATGTCCTCTCATCTGCAAGGAAATCATTAATGAAACCATATTCAAAAAAACTATTTGTAATATTTTCCTAATCTTTAAGATTTTCCGTTGCTTCTCTCATTTTTATTATTAGATTCCAAGCCTCATTATAGGTATAAGATAGAAAACTACCATTAGAAGCAGTGTCTAGATTCATCCTATTTTCAATATTTAGACCTCCATAAAAGGTATGGGTGATTAACCAATCAGGTAAACTATGATGGGGGCAATTGTCTAGGTAGCTTTTGTACCTTAGATATCCTTCATATGAGCTCTCACTAGGATTATTTTTGAAACTGATAATAATACCTCTCATCCTGTGAGCTTTGCTTTTAGAATAATATTTTGATAGGAACTTGGTTGTTAGTTCTTCCCAAGTCCTTGGTGCTTCTTCACAAAACTTAGAATGCAATAATTCAAATACCAAAGGGTGGATCTCGACTCCATCCGGATTTATGCTTTTATTGACAGCTATAAAAGCATCCATGGGCGAACCCATTTTCCTTACTGCCTGAAGCTGGTTTAAATGCTGAGTGTTGTCCATTGTTGCAGACCTGCAACTCAAGTAAAAATTAGTACAATGAAAGTAAATGATTAAAAGTAAAGTGACTTATAGCGCTAAGCTCCCAGGCAACAGCGCTAGAAAATAGCTTGATGACTGCAAGTGCACAGATCATTTGTAACTAGTTTCGAAATAAAGATATCGATCCCACAGGGAGAAATAGGCAAAAGACTACGATGCTTTTAACTATAACTAAACAAAGTACTTAAGAAATAACTTTAAGATGCAAGTAAAGTAAAGTTGTTTTTGGGATTTTGGTGGAACAAGGTGATTTAAAGTAAAGAAAAACTTAATGCAGAAAGTAAGAATCGCCTGTATAATAGAACTTTGGAACTACAATAGGGAAAAGGCGTTCTCAGGGAATAGTGGATACACCGCTAGCAATTTGGATTAAGTAGTCAAGATTATTATAACGAATATTCTCATAATGTATATATATGTGGGAGGAGCTCCATATATGGACGAATAGCCAACAACCGCTACACACATCATCCTCATAACCATAGCAGACAGCAATCGACAGCAATCGAATTACTGCACTATTAAGGGATTTCTCCCATGGCATGGACATGGCTTTGTGAGTTCTCATTGATTCCCCAAGTTAGTACGTAAAGAAATACAATAGCTTTATAGTCACAGTAAGTGCTATCATCCCTCTGTCTACGAACAAGTAATCACCTTCATCGAGTCCCCATAAGAGGTGAATGTTGAGGTGCACAACTCCCAACATCAAGATGAAGACAATTAACACGTACACAATATAATGTATAACATAATAATCTCTATCTCATCGCAGTCATATGATAGGGTTTCTCCATCTCCCCAAGAACTAGAGATCTACTCAGACATGGAGGCAATCAACATCATAGCAATGGTAATGGAAACAATCATAGATGAATAGTACTTGTATAAATCCACAACGGGTATGGAAATTACAACAAGATCTAGACGAGATGTAGATGGGATGGATGGAGATGGTGGTGATGCAGCGATGGATGATGAAGATCGATGCCTTAGCCTCCCGGATCTGCGCATGGCGAAGATGGATCTCTTGTGGATAAGTTCCCCCTCCAGAGCCTTTCGGAGGTGAGGTTTCTGTGATTTTTAGGTGTTCTATATGTTATCTCTCCGAACCAATTGCACGAGGTGAAACTATTTGACGAGGCAGAGGGGGCGCCAACTATACGGCCGGAAAAGTTGCTCTAGTCATATAGTTGGTCGTTGGACTCTCTGCCTCCCTTGTTCGCTTCTGGTTTTCTTCTGGTATTATTAATATTTCCAAAATAAGCGATTTATGTTGTTTTCGACTCCTTTTTTCCATAGTATAACTGCTCCAAGAATTGTATCCATTGGATCCATCATCTGTCCTGATCCTGGTGAAAATGGACATAAAATGTGCGCGCGAGCACCATAAAATACCAAGATCCTACACCTACATTGCAAAATAATAATGTAAAACATGATGCAAATATGCAGTCATCAGCAGCAAGGCTCACCGGCATGTCATCCGTGTCATAAGGGATAGACTCGGAGGCAGAACCAACAGGGACACCTCGCCGAAGGAGGAATTTGGCGACAATAGAAGAAGCGAGAGGTTCACTCTCTAGGAACTTGCCTATGAACAAAACAAGCAATATAAATAAGTAAGGGCACATGACTCGGAGAAACAGATTTCGGAAGGAAGAAGAGAACTTATGAGCAATGTGGTAGAGGATCCGAGACAGCTCCTTCTGACCATCAATGTTTCTTGTCTTGAGCTTCTCATATTCGGCGGACACCGACTCAAGCTTGATGTCGGCTTCCTTCAGCAAGTCGTTGTCCTTGGTGATCTGGGTCTTCAGGCACTCTTTCTCCTTGGAGAACTCCTGGTCAGCCTTGTCCATCTCGGACTTGTGGAGATCCTTGAGCCTTTGGATTTTGGCGTTTAGCCGAGTAATCTCATTATCCTTGAGGCGGAACTACGCAATCTCGTCATACTTCTTTTTTAATTCGGCCTGGTGCATTCCCGCTTGTTCGAGAAAGTGAAGCATCATGTCAGGAATGGGCACGCTATCCTGAAGGGTGACTGCAATAATGGATTGACTCGGTAGAGCCGAGGTATAAATATCTGTCGAGTCAAGGTAAAAGCACACAAAGACTAAGTGACCAAGACGAGTTACCTGTAGCCTCTACCAAATTATTGTGCATGATGATGTTCTCAGCCTCAACCTCGGCTGAACGATCCGGATGACAAGTTAATACAGACAGCAGTTAACACAAAGAAGCAAGACTGAAAATTTCGAAGTAAAGTAACTTACACTTTTTCTTCAGTTTGCCAAGAATTTTTCCGTGCTTGGCAGGAAGGTCCTTATATGTGTCCAACAGGTGCTGTAACTTACCAGTTCGGTGGTTAGTTGTGATCTAAAAGAGAAGCAAATGTTGGTTCAGAAATGAGAAAAGATATTCGAAGTCTACAATATCTGGGCCAAGTGGAACTTAACCCAACTCTAGGTGTGTGGATATTCAAAGTCTACAAGATCCAGGCCAAGTGGAACTTATCCCGGCTCTAGGTGTGTGGATATTCGAAGTCTACAAGATCCGGGCCAAGTGGAACTTAATCCGGCTCTAGGTGTGTGGATATTCGAAGTCTACAAGATCCAGGCCAAGTGGAACTTAACCCGTCTCTAGGTGTGTGGATATTCGAAGTCTACAGGATCCGGTCCAAGTGGAACTTAACCCGGCTCTAGGTGTGTGGATATTCGAAGTCTACAAGATCTGTGCCAAGTGGAACTTAACCAGGCTCTAGGTATATGGATATTTGAAAATACTAAGGCAATAGCGCTATTTTTCTAAGAGCATCCGACCGAGTAATGAATTACACCCCCGGAGGCTCGGGGACTAGTGAGTATATCTCTAAGTGTTTGCGTATATAAAAGGCATAACGGAAAAGGGATTACCTCCATCATCCGGCCAGCAAGGGAGATGGCCTTCGTAGCAGTGTTCATCTGGGCACTGAACTCCGTCGGACCAAACTTTTCCAGGAGATCATCCTATGGGTTTATTAACTCGGCGTCATTCCAGTTATTGACATACTCGATAAGCGTCGGAATGTAATTCTCCCTGCTAAGCGCGTGGCTCGTCACCAGACCCTTAGCATGGGCCTGCCGCCTCGCAGCCTGGGTAGCAACCTGGCTAGTATGCAAAGTTAATTGCTTGTTAGCCTTTGATCCGGCAGCGGAATACCCGGAGGCGGAGCCATCCTTATTGGTCATGGATGCGAGCGTGCACTGTCTAGACTCGATGTTTGCGCTCTTGGAGGCCAAACCCTTGGCTACCTTGGCCGCCTTCTTGCTCTTGCTGGCAGATTTTGGCTACTGCAGAGGGACTGAGGTTGCTGATTCGGGTGGGGCCTACGACGCCGGCTAGAATATGTCCTTCATCGACATAGCTGATCTGGATGCAGCCGCCTGACATTTTTTCTTGGGCACTAGGGCTGGCATTGCTATTGATGCTGGTGTTGCTATTGTTGGTGCTGCTGTTGGTGCTTGTGCTGCTGGTGCTGGTGTTGCTGTTGGTACTGGGGCTAGTGGTGGTACATGCACAGGTGTTGGCGCTGATGCTGTTGGTGAAGCTGGAACTGGAGAAGAAGATGTAGTCTGGGGCGATGCCGATGAAGAGGGAACCCCTATAGGAGAAGGTTGTGGATGAACCGAGGAACTGGGGGGTCTAGAATGGCCATATCCTCAGTAGCCCCACTACCCCCGCACCGACGTTACCCTCCTCATAACGAGGTGGGCTCAGATCTGACGTAGCCGCGGAGCCCTCTTGGATAGGGCTCAGCGAGCGAATGTCATCATCATGGGGGGAGATGGAGCACTCCAGATAGGAGAGGACATGTTGGGGCCACTCTGGGGAATCACCCTTGGAGCGCTGCCGAATCAAACAAAGAACAACAAGTTAGGAGGAGAAAATGAGGCAAGTAAAATGCAAAGGAAGGAAGCAAGACCCGGAAGTAAACAAAGAGGGTGTAAAAATACTTACTTGGCCGAGGTAGGAGGTTCCCTGGGCTTGGGTGCTCGCCGGACTATAGCCTTAGGCACAGGCTTGCCGGCACCCTTGACGCTGGACTTCTTCTGCCTCTTCTTGGACAGAGGCGCCTCAAGAGTTGCAGCCGAGGTTGTCGGGCATTTCTAGGAAGGGGCAGGAGCTGTCTCCTCCACGTCAAGAGGAGGATCCTCATGGACCTGACCGGCTAGGTTAGCTAAAGCCGAGGTAACCGGAAACGCATCAGAGATGAGCACGGGATCAAGTACCTCCATAATTTCAACATCGGAGTCATCGTCATCTAGCCAATGCCTTAGAGAAGAGGCCTTACCAGAGGTTCGCTTGGTGTTATCCGGAGTAGGCAAGCATCTCTCCGGGTCAGGCTTGTCCGCATCTGGCTCTGGGTGGTCCTCCACCCATTTGAGGGCCAACTCCTTGCCATCCTCAATTGTCTGCTGGAGAAACAACTGAGAGCAAAAATACTAAAGGATCAAATTAGGATACTATCCGACATACCGCAAGACTCGAAAAAAGTATCAGAAGAAGAACGTACCTTAGGTGGCAAGTTGGCCCGGGTGAAGGACTCAAGCCCCCATTTCCACGCCTCGGAGAACTCCTTTTCTATCTTGAAGATAGCTTTAACCCGGCGGAATACGTCGGAGTTACTAAGTTTGAAGGAGGAGGTGTAGTTGGGGTCAAGGGGACCACTCAAATGGCAAACCATATGAGAGTGTTTCTGTAGGGGGAGATGCGGCTACGGATGAAGGTGATCATGACATCCTCGTTGCACAGCCCCAGCTTGACAAGCTCCTTGACCCGACAGTCCACTTGATTTGCCAAGGAGGTTGCCCGCTTCTGGATCCGGTCCCACATGGTCGGATCTGGAGGACCCATTCTAAAGGGAAACAGCCGGATCAAATCTTCATCCGTGTTATTCCTAACGTAAAAGAAGGTCCGCGCCTAGCCCTTATAGGATTCAAGGCCGGTAACCCGGGGGAAGGCAGAGTTTTTGGAGGGAGAAATTGAGGCTCCACCGCACTGGGTCAAAAGTTTTTCAGCCGGGGTAAGAAGAGGATCGTGAATGATGTTTTTTCGGAGACTAAAGAACTTGATCCAAAGTTATTTGGTGGGGCAGAGGCCGACATATCCCTCTATGCTGGACGCGAAGGAAGAAAGGGAGGTAATCACATTGGCTGGGAGATGGTGCGACTGAAGCTTATAAATGTTGATAAAATCATGGAAAAAGTGACTCACTAGGAGGCCAAAGCCATGCTGGAAGTGGGACAAGAACACCACGAATTCACCTAGATTGGGGGACGGAGCAAGCTCCTGGGCGGCGAGGCGGCACATGACGCCTGTGGGGATGCGGCGGGTCTGGTAGAGCCAGTCAATGTCGTCTTGGTAGACCCACGCACCCGCCCGAGCGCCACGCTCGTGTGCTCCTTATTCCTCCTCCTCTTCCTCAGCAACGATGATCTCCTCCTCAGTCATGTCCAAATCAATGTCTTCGAGAGGCCAATCTATGGTGGCGGGCAACGGCTTGGAGCGGCAGGGCCCCGTAGCAGAGAGCCTGCACAGAATCATCAGCGTGGATGCGGAAGATCGGCGAGGCATGCCAGCGGCGGTGCTACACTAAAGAAGAAGCGGCAACGGCAGCATCGCTATGGAGAAGAAGAAGTAGAGGGCAGGGGCGCGTGCAAAGTGGGGGAACTTCCCCAAGTGCCGCCCTTGTCCCCTATTTAACTGTGCCTCTGAGAGGCGTAGTGGGATCAACCACTGCGGAGCGGCCACACGATGTGTCCGTGTATCCGCAAAGCCAGCCCATCATATGCGAGCCACACCAAGTACCACATGGAGCAGGGAATCCCACGACGCGACATGATGATGCCGTTAACGAGGGGGTTGCCACGATGTGACATGTGCAGTAGTTATTCCTGACAATCAATAAAGTAACTGGCGCAGTAACTGACGTGACCCTTAAAATGAGGCAAAGTGATGATTACCCTACACGTAGGATGTGGGGAAGCGTATGAGAGAAGGAAGAGTGATTCAAATATATGAGCAATAACCCGGCCAACGAGAAGTAACTCAGATCGAGCCAAGGGAATGTCAAATAACAGGAGCCGGATTCAGGATAACTCGGCAAGGAAAGTGTAGATTTTAATAAGTGGAACCTGCTGTGGCCTTAACAGCTGAAGTTGCTAAGACTGCACCAGCTTCGGGGACTAATGTTGGGGGATACCCCCGGGTAGGGTCACGCCGGGGTATAAAGGCCGGGTTAGCCGAGGTACAGCGTGGTCAAAGCGAATGCTGACCGGGTCACCTCAAGGCAGGACGACTTACAGGGTAACTCGGTTCGGTGGATGCTCACCTAAAGATAACCCGGCCGACGTAAAACATATGTCAGCTATGATGATCTATCTTGTTTACAGGTACCCTCGTAGCCGGGTTACCGCTTGGCTTCCAAAGGAAGGAACGAATCTCTCGCTGGTCAAAAGGTGGCCTCTATCCATTATAGCATGAGCGAAGCAGACAGAGGGTAGGACTAGTGGGCATGGCGGACAAAGGTGATGTAACCAGTTTCGGCTGACGCTATTAATGTTGGATGACGCCAAAAGTAAAGCAGCTCATAGAGGATTACGTCCAAGTTTCAGACTAGCCATTTAAAGCGTGTAAAGAAGCATCTTTCTTTAACCAAGGGGCATATTCAGGGAATATGCATCCACGTGTTCCCTAGATTTGTAACCTGGGCTCCCCTATATAAGAAGCACCAGGGCCTCCGTTGGATGCCACGCGTGTAGTGGACTAAGTCAAACATCGCTAACCTGGCTGGGGTGACGCAGGCGTGACGTCACGATGACGTAAGCGCACTGGCCACCGCCAGATCATGGTCGCTGGCAGCGAACCACGGTGTTCTAGCAAACGCGGATGTGTGCGTTGGACAGAGGGGCTCGCGGCGAACCAAGCAGTGTCAGCGCCGCCCAGAAATGGTCACTGGAGAGCAGTGCACGATGGTGACTGGCGGCGGTGCACGACGGTCTACGGTGCTATGGTGATGTAGGGCGAAAGGAAGAGATTGGAGAGGTCCATAGGGACCAGTAGCTCACCCCGATGCTGTTACGGTGGTTGATGACGACAATGGCGCTCCTGTACAGCCTAACCTTCGTAGACTCCGACGATCACCGGCGAAAGGGAACAACGAAATTACTCTGATTCGGAGCGCCCCTTGCTCCACTGTTACCCCTCAAGAGACAAGGACGGCGAGGCGCTTCTCCTCGACCATTCCATGGTCTCCGAGACGACCTCTACTGACTAAGGTAGTCGGCTCTGGCCGGCTAGGGTTTAGGCCCTCTGTGGAAATGAGAGGAGAAGGGAGAGTGCGGGCGGGTGAATGAGAGGATGAGGACGGAAGGATGTCGCGGTAGCATTCTTATCCTGTCTCCGGCGACAGCGGAACAAATCTTGGTGCGTGCGATGGTGCTGCGGCCTCTAGCGAGCTGCTTCGCTCGATCCTGTGACAGAGACGAAGACGACAACATGTTCGAAACGGTATTTGGGTTGGGCCGCTACTAGGCTGCTATAGACTGAGCGAGATGAAGACTACTACGACGCTGGCCGACGAATAGAAGATAGGGAATGGGCCGTGGGCTGGCTGTCTCTTTTTTCTTATTTTATTTCCTGTTTTGGTAAAACCTTTTCAAATATGAATTTCCTCAAGGATTTAAATATCGAAAGATTTTTTGTAAGTTATAAATATCATTGTATAAAGGAATTATAACTATTTCCTCTACATTTCTTATTGTGTATAAAGATATTCGTAACTATATGAAGAGTTCTTTTATTTAGTAAAGTAAATACAATTTAGGGTTTTAGGGATTTGTTCCTTATAATAAAATCTTACTAAAATGATTTTTATTTCAACTTGATGAATGTAATAGTAATAGTTTAAAATGGCTGATGATGTATATATAATCCCATTCAAACCTAGTCTCCTATAAGGATTAATGGATAAACCTTATAATGAATTAAATCTTAGGGTTCATGATTTGGTGGTTTAAATTTTAGGGTTCTTTTAAGTTTGGAATTTCTTTTATTCCAAGACTATTACAATTTCTCCATAACCATTCTACTTATTGTAGGGGTTCCGCATATGAAAACAATAAATTTTACTCTACGCCCCTGAACCCCTGAAGCTGCCAGGACCTATCTATTAGTAATACAGTAACGGGAGGGGCTTTCGCGAACTTACCCTTGAAGACCGAAACTCGTTGTCAATGCTCAGGACAGCATGGTTAATGTAGACGAGTCGAAGCCGACCTCAAGGTCATCATGAAGTCCTTGCACTCCCGTGGCTCCAACAACTTGAGTGCCTCAAGTGCGACACCTCACGGGGAGTTACACATGTCCGGTGCCTGACGATGACTCCCGCTTCCCCGATCTAGCAGCAGTTGCGGAAGTAGAGCTCCTGGATCCGAATCCCGCAGCATGACGGCGCTCCGCGGTGAAGATGTCTCTCGTTCGCGCAGTCTGAACTTGGGACCACGGTCACGAGAGAGAGAGAGGGAGAGAGAGAAAATATCAATTACAGGTCCTCCCAAAAGTGAAGACCTTTATTGATTATTGGTGTATTTTATTTGGCCAAATACCCCCACTATATATAGGGGGAGGAGAGGTACTACCTCCCTCAAAGTCCCGGGGTGGGACTAAAGGAGAAGAGGGGGAGGGGTGGCACCGCCGGCCACCCCCATGGGCCCCGCGGGAGGGGGGGTGGCCCACTAGGGCGCCAGCCACCCCCTTGGCCCCTTCTCCCTCTCTCCTTTCCCTAATGGGCCCTCTCCCCTCTGGGAATTGGCCCATTAAGCCTTTGACCATTTAAATTAATTTTTCTCTTTATTAAATAATTATGAATAAATGATTAAATCAATATTTAACATTCATTCACATATTGTTCAACCTCCATGGATATGGAACACTTCCACCTCCACTCCGGACATCCTCCGGACTTACCGATCCTATAAACACTCTCTAAGCATCATCAAGCCCTTAAGCATGATACCCCACGGTTCGGGGACTCTCCAGACATGGTCGGGACACTACCGTACCAATGATCGATAGAGGGACCTAGATGGCCATGTGACCCCTGTGCGTTCCACGAAGATCTTTTGTTGTTTGAACCGGGACAGTCGTGTCTTATTCCCTTTGTCACTCGATACTTGCATTGCCCGAGCTCTGATCAATGACATCACCATGTCGTCTTCAATCTCGTTATTGAACAACGCTACTAGACTCGTTCCGACAAGTGATATCCCCGTGATCAAATCACACGCTGCGCAGCTATAGGATATAACCTCTTCGAGTCAGCCCTTTGAGTATCTTCTGGTCACATGGACGGACAAATCCCGCTCTTAACATATATTGCCTCTATGGTTTCCTCCGAATACCTGAACACACCTTTATAAACACTGTATTACCAAGTGACGCTTGATACTATCTAAGCACTCTCGGGAGACAGTGATTGATATAGCCTCACGGTCTAAGGAATAGTCTACGAGGATCCATTTCTAATCACCGTAAGTTGAACTTTGTGACATGATCGGGTCACGATGTTTAGGTTGGGTATTGGTTCATCATCTCATTCTCGGAATGAGATGACTCCATTTCCAACTGGCATAAATGCCACATGATTAGGAAACATCATCATCTGTTGACCAATGAACCAGTGAGTAGAGTTTCACTAGGAACCCCTGGTTGTTTGTATATCACACGTGTATTGATGTTTCCACTCAATACAGTTATATCATGATATAAAACTTAATCATAAACTATATGACATATGATAATAGTCCTTACTACTATTTGTCTCTAGGGCATATTGCCAACAGTCTCCCACTTGCACTAGAGTGCAAATACACTAGCTGCATTTGTTATTTAATCATTGGCACCATATATCCGGTACCTTGAACATGCTTGCTCATGGAAGAGGTTGAGTCTTGGGTCTGTACTTTACAATCCCAAATCCTTTGCAACTTACTAATGTCACCTTGATTGACATTAATACTTTATCATCACATGATAACATCTGTGTGTATGCATCGTCGCTATGGCAGCAGAACGAGCCCTTTTTCCAGGAGCCTACAGTGACTTTAGATCAACCTCGAGGGCTTTCTCATGGGCATTGTGCCCTGGGACACATCATTCTACATTAAAAGCGAACTAGCCCCGCCATAACATTATACAACACTTTTTAGATGGTACCCTTATCTATTATTATAAATGTATTCATCGAATAACCAGTGCACTCTGTGCAACTTTCGATGTTTTGTTCACCTCGCTTCCTACTTGACTTTAATCGTTATTTACATGAATTTCCAACATATTCCCTTATAACATAACTCTTCATGTTTTTTAAGATATGTCATCCTTTATGGATTTGGAAAACATGTCTATAGTTCTCTATTAGACACTGCGGACAAACTCGGCTCAATGTTGGGTGGTTCGAACTTAATCACTTTTAAACGTTCCTTATTTGGATCACATATTATGATAAGTTATCATCATGGTTTACTAAGATAGAACATATGTCTCAACATAGTGGATGATGATCATCTTTTCTTTCTTTCAACCATTGATGTTCAACTTAATATTATTCCTAATTTGAGTTATTAAGGACCAGTTCCTTAATCAACTTCTATTCTGAAACCCCTTTCAGAATCCCTTAAGGAATACTACATAATATCATAATACACCTATTATCAACTTCTACATCTTTTAAATCATTATTTATAATTATTTGCCCTTTCATTCTTAACACACTTAAGAATTACTCCTATAAGCTCCCACTCAAAAATATGTTATTCACATATTGTTTTAGGAAAACTTTCATAGCTCCCACTCAATTTTATGCAAATTGCATATCTACTCACTATTTTGAACATCTTCAAATCCTTTGATCAAATATCAAAGTGAGAGATTTACTATGAAACACTAGTACTTTTACTAGTCTTAAATCCACTAGACATTTAGCACACTTGAATCAAATTCATTTGAATTCGTCCAATACTTGACAAATTTTGCTTTTGTCATTCACCCCCTTTTTCACTATGGCTTTGCAGTCATCTAGGAAAATTCAAGCAACTCCTTTTACTTGTGAGATTCAGGAACGAATTGCTTTCTAATCTCATGGGAATTTTCGCTATGGGATTTCTAGCTTACCATTATTTCCTTAGTAGTTCGTAGGTATGTCATATTCCAAGAATCATGACAAATGATTCACAAATGTCTCCATACAAGATATGGGTTACATTTTGAATCCTACTTCATATAGTGAAAACACTAATGGGGAAAACACAATGATCAATATCATTGATTCTTTCCTTCTATGAAGAGAATCGTTCGGGAACATTGTCCGTTGCACTTCTCAACACTCTGATGCAAGGTTTTGAATACTCATCATGTTTTACACTATCTTCCATAATCGAGAAATATCACTGAATGCGAACTTTCTCAAAAATGTACCAAAATCCAAGCAATACCAGTTTTGCTTCTCTTTTGGTTTTAGCTATGGACTTTGTATTCAAAATTTCCAATGAATACTCTACAAGGACTTATTCACTATTGTTTTGGTTATATCGAATAACCCCAAAACTTTTATGACTTCAAATGGTTCACTATATATTGTAATTAAGTGCTAACTATTTCTTAACTAATGGTTTCTACATCTATACTACAACGATTTATTTGGTGCCATCTATTTACCCACTTTGATATCTAATATCACATTATGATGCTTTGGATTTGGACATTTCAAAACACTTTGCATTTAACAATTTCTTTTATGCCATTCTTATAAAGTTAAATTTCATTACTATGGATCAAATCATAGTAATTAGATTCCCTTTTATATTTATACCCTTTGTTGATGAAATACTTTGATCTAATCAAATAATTTCATATTCATGTTTCCTTTGGTAAACTTCTTTACACATTTAAACAATCATACAATGATAATTACCATTTTCGTTCAAATGCAATACATCGAATATGTATTTACTTATAACAATTCATCAAACACTTTGTATTCAAGTAATACACCGTGTTCAAGTTATTTTGCCGAACTTAGGCATGATTTATATGTGATAAGAAATCGAATGACTTTCACATATTATCATTATAACTTTGAATTTAAACAATGGTTTCATTCATTAATGAAATATTATTAAGTTGGGTATTCTAAAGGCATTTCAATATTTTTCAAATGTTCATGCATTATCAATTAGTTTCAAACAACAAGGATAATTCACACATAATCAAACGAGATATGAACACAAATAGAAATCATTCATAAAAGTAGAACAACTGTTTGTTACAAACTCATATGAATAACCGTCTCACAAAGTGTGAGACACACTAAAGAAGTTCATAATATTTTGATTACAATAATCAACCTAAAACATAAACTAAGTGATAAATGTTGAGGGAGAGTGTCGTTGGCCATCATCATCATGCTCGCCATCAACACGCAACGTCACCTCCTCTCTAGCAAGCACCTCTCATGCAGAAGGACATGTTTTCAGCAAAACAGAACAAGTATCAAATATACTTAACACTGCAAATGTGTTTGCAAGATTATAACATTTATAAGATTGTATATCAAATATATACCTTTGTCATTGATGACCTGAGCGACATCTGGTTCAACCAACACATTCCTGAGATGTGTCACGAACCGGTGGAACTCCATTAAGTTCTAGTAGGAAACTTAAGCTCTAGGTTTAATTGCAAAAGGCCAGGTTTATCTAAACTGAGTTTAGAAGTAAATAAAACTAAGTAAATGTTCTAATCACTTAAATGGGAACCTAGTTTTCATATTCACAACCCTGTTGTGGTCAAGTCAAAATCATAGTTCACTTCACAAGTCATTTTGAAAACATCTGACGATGGAACAGTATGGCCACTCCAATTGTCCATGACCGCGGACGCGGCTATTCGAATAGTTTGACACTCTACAGAGGTGGTACAATTTCACCACAAAATTCGATACATCCGTCAGGGATAACCCTGAATCATCATACTTAGTATGCGGATAATCAATCATAACCTTTCAATTACACACTCTAGTATAGGCACCTCCCCTATGAGCTTGGCCTCCTAGCCATAGCCATCTGCCATCCTGGGCACTACATAGGTGGACATCAACAAGAGGTAGCCTCAGCTCAAACCTCTTCCGCGAGGGAACCCATACTAATGCATATAAACTTCCGGCTAAGCCTTACCCAATTCAGGTATTGTGGTTGTACGGTAAAATTGGAATGATATCGCATCCAAACCCAACCATCAATTTTTATAAAGGGCTAAGGCTCATGCCTCAACATTTTCATCATCAAAATCCATTTTGTGTCTCTCAACACATGTCAAAACATTTCAATAGAATGACTCATCATTCCAAGGTTTTCATAATCATTATCACCAAGTATTCCCATCTAAAGTGATCAAGTTTTATGCTTAGCACTAGCCACTAAGTTAAGAGTGTTCACTAATGAGGGTGCTACTCTTCAATCTCATGCCATAGGATGACATCTAGTATAGGCCTAGTTTTATACTCTTTATGCTATCTATACTATCTTTCCAAATACTCACAAAGCACTAGTTTAAGTAAAGAACTTTGGTAAAGTAAAAGAATAAAGTTTGCAAGTAAATCTTGGAATGGGTATAAATCAAAGGTATATAACCCAAGCATGCCTAATGCATCTTTCTTAGGTTAAAGCTTGCATGGTTAACTTGTATAATTCTAGCTTGCCTTGATTGGTGCAGTGATTGAAGTTTTCCTCCTCTTCTTCGGGGTAGAACTCCTCCTCCTCGTAGCTTGGGTCGGTACTATCGTTTATAAATAAATACGGGGTACACAATCACCAAACAATACTTAACTAATTCTATTCAACACACTAAGGCTCACACTTGATGATCTAGCATCATCATAATCACCACATGAATTAAAGAACTAGATTTATTTAGTTTATTTGAGAGAAGTAATTTCTACTCATTGCAATTAATTAAGATTTAATATTCTCCAATTAAAATATGGGATCATGTGGACACATGTCATCACCACATATTCTAATACATGGGAATGTGATTTAAAGTGTTGGTCATATTTTATAAAGTGTAAGATTATTATTTAATAAATTTAAAGTGACTAGAAATACCCTAATAGCATTCTTTTGGTACTAGTCCAATTTCAGTGCATGCAAACCTAGATATTTCTACGTATTCAGATAGGTATGGTCAAATGTGATTTTTGAGAGTTGGAATCAACTCAAAAGCTATTATGGTTGATTTTTGAAAAATGTTTGAAGTTGCAGAAGTCTCTGTCTTGTTATTTTAACTCAAGATTATCTCTAACTCAAATGATTTAAATCCAACAGTCTTGGATAGATAATTTAATTACCTTTCTACCAAAATTTGAATCATGCAATTTGGTTTAGTGAAACTCTCTGAATTGATTTTCGAATATTTGGATAGAATATGGTTTTAATTAAATGGAAAAACAATTATTTGAATTTCTAGGCCAGCGCGGGAAAGCTAAACGGGCTGGCCTAGCTACACTACGCGGCGTAGCGGGCTGCTGATAGACGGGGTCCACCAGTCAGCGGGACTAACTACACGGCAGTGATCGGGGAATTTGAGCCATGCAATCTAAGTATAATCCAATTCCTGGGAGTGATCGTCGATGATGAACTACTCCAGCGAGGAATTAACCCTAACACGGCAGTGGGGGTCTCGCTAGGCTCACCTGGGCTCCAACTAGGGTCGGCGATGGGGGCGATCGACGTGGTAGACAACGGCGAGGCGAGGCACAATCACGATAGGGCTTGGGGTGGTCGAAATCAACGGCGCCCTTCTCCTCCAGCAGCAGCGGGCTCCGGCCAAATTCCAGCGAGAGAGAGCTCGCCTTGCTCTGGGAAGAAGTGGGGGAGGGTCAGTGAGAGGTGGTGAGTGGATTGGTGTGGAGAATGGAGGCGGGGGTGGCCTCCTTTTATAGTGCGGCGAGGGGACCGAGCGGTGCGGGCGCGAGCTCGTCGGTGACGAGGCTACAGGCGGCTATCGGCATGGCGGTGGTTAGTGGGCGGTGCTATGCTCCCTACTGGTTCTTATGGGTGTAATGTCGAGGCGCGGGGTGGTGTGGTTCGGTCGGGAGTGTGCGGTGGTCCACGCGGACGCATAGGTGTTTGCGGCGGCGTGCGACTACAGCGGGTCGCGCGTCGGCGAACGGGGTTGTCTGCTGGGTTGCTGCGATCATGGCGGGTCTGCTTGTGCGCGGTGAGGGCAAGGCGGGGTCTGGGCGAGCTGGTCGGGCACGGCCAGCTGGCGCACTCTGGACATGGCACAGAGAGGCGGGTGATACGTCCACTTTGCATCACTATTCTATATCATAATTTACTGTTATTCATTGATATATTTCATATTAAGAGATGATACTTATGTAATTTCATCTGTTTTTTCATGGTTGATGACTTTTGGAGCAGGGACCGCTGCAGTCAGGATTCTGATGGAAAAGGTGGTGTTTGGAGGCAAAATTCACGAAGATCAGAAAATCCGGGAAAATATATGGAAAATCTTATTTTTCTAGAAGACGAAGGCTGCCAGAAGAGGGAGTGGAGATGGGCCATAGGGGGCCCACACCACCCCCAGGCGCGGGCCACCCTAGGCCGCGCCACCAGGTGGTGTGGGCGCCCTGGCCCACCTCTGGCTCTCCCCTCTGGTGTATATATTCCTCCTGAAACCCTAAGACTAGGAGAGTGACCACAAAAAGATTCCGCCGCCTCTGCGGGGCGGAAAACACCGAGAGATAAAGATCTCTCCGACAGACAGAATTCTGCCGAGGGAATTCCTTCCCGGAGAGGGGAGATCGCCGCCATCAACACCACCATCAAGCTGGACTTCATCGGGATCATCATCATCATCACCACCATCATCACCATCAGCACCCTCATCACCATCTCCATATTGTTGTAACAATTGTGTTAAATCTTGCATAGTTCTTAAGGGAAACTTTCCCGGTGTTGATTACTCTTTGTGGTAGATGCTATTGAGTGGAACCATTGACTTATTGTTTATGTTCAGATTGTTATACATCATTATTCCACCTCTGATCATGATCCATATGATGTCTTGTGAGTAGTTCGTTTTGTTCTTGAGGACATGGGAGAAGTCATGTTGTTAGTAGTGGAGTTCTGTTGAGAAATATTCAATAGTTTGATATTTAAGTTGTGGTGTACTTCTTCTAGTGGTGTCATGTGAACATCGACTACATGACACTTCACCTATATGGGCCTAGGGGAATGCATTGTGTATTTGGCTACTAATCGTAGGGGTTACCGGAGTGATAGAAACCTGAACCCCTGTTAGGAAACCATTACACAAGGGACGTAAGGGTCTTAGAGTTTAAAGCTGTGGTTAGGTTTCTACCTTAATTACTTTCTTGTACTTACGGATGATTGCAAGGGGTATAATCACAAGTATGTATTAGTCCTAGGAAGGTCGGTACATTAGCACAGTTTCACCCACACAACACTTAGCAAGCTAAAGAAGATTAATCAACTATATGAAGTGAAAGCACTTGACAGAATTCCCAGATGTCCTCGAGAACGTTTGGTCATCTTAAGTAATACAACCGGCTTATCCTTTGCTCATAAAGGATTGGGCCACTTGCTGCATTTATTCTTACTGTCTTTTATTTACTCGTACTTTATTTACTTGCTTTATCAAAAACCCCTAAAACTCCGTTTGCTAAGTATTTGCAGAGAATTCCTGATCCATACCACTAGCAAGCACCTTCTGCTCCTCGTTGGGTTCGACACTCTTACTTATCAAAAATACTTCGATACACCCCCTTACTTGTGGGTCATCAAGACTATTTTCTAGCACCGTTGCCGGGGAGTGAAGCGCTATTGGAGAGTGGAACTGGTAAAAGGAAACTTCTACTGTGAGTATTCTTTATTTTTGTTAGTTGATTTATTTTCGTTATGGATAATTCGCTAAGTTTCTTATTTGGTAAAGCTACTACCACTTCTAAGGTAGTAGACGAACCACCACCTGCTGAGAATGATGCTTTTAAAATACCTACAAGAATTATTGATCATGTTATGGATAACTACTATGTTGGGGATGGAACTGTCCATCCCGATGATCATTTACTCTTTATACACGAATTATGTGGGTCGTTCAAGTGTGCAGGTATTACTATACATCAAGTTAAGAAGAATTTGTTCTCATTATCACTAAAAGGAAGAGCTGAGGAATGGTATAAGCTGCTGAAGAATGGTCAAGCTCTTGAATGGGAGGAAATAGTGCCTCTCTTTTATTCAAAATTTTATCCTCCTAGTGAGATTCATAAAGATCGGAATCAAATATACAACTCTTGGCCTCTTGATGGAGTGAGTATAGCTCAAGCTTGGGGGAGATTGAAGTTACTAATGCTCAAATGTCCCATTCATGAGCTCCCCAACAGTATTATTATCAACAACTTTTATGCAAGGCTCCCTCTACATGATAAGGATTTATTGGATGCTTCTTGTGCTGGATCATTCACTCGCATGGAATAAGAAGCTAAATGGGATCTTCTGGACCGTATTCAAGATAATGCTGAAGCTTGGGAGAATGACAAAGGTAGAAAGTTAGGTATAAATTATGATTATGAATGCATTGAATCTTTTATGGGAACTGATGACTTTCAAAATATTAATAATACTTATGGTCTTGATTTACAAGTTATTACAAATTGCTTTAAGGCTTTTGCTTCTTATATTGAAATCCCAAAAAGGGGATGGAGCAAGTACCATGCGCCTTATAAAGATATTGCTGACTGTGTACCTATTGGGAGTACTGAGTTTTACACTATTGATCACATCTTACCTGAACTTTATATCGAGAAACCCTTCTCTGATAAGGTAAAGGACCATCCTATGATAACTAGTGTAATCACTAAAAGTGCAAAGAGAACTATAAAACCTAATGAACAAATAAACATAGAACCTGTTGTAGCAATTGTGAAAGACCTTGTCACTAAAAGCGTAGAATATGGACACATAGTCTTTTGTGAGGATGCTTCTAATATTGTTTCACACCCTAATAGAACTAAAAAGGCTAGTGTCCCTGTGATTTCCGTTAGAATTGGTGATCATTGCTATTATGGTTTATGTGATATTGGTGCAAGTTCTAGTGCTATTCCTTATGAGGTTTACAGAGAAATTATGCATGAAATCAGTCCTTGCGAATTGGAAGAGATTGATGTGGTTATTCACCTTGCTAATAGAGAGACCATCTCTCCAATTGGTATTGTACGAGACGTGGAAGTTCTTTGTGGTAAGATTAAGTATCCTGCTGATTTTCTAGTACTTGGTTCAGCTGCTAGTAAAACTTATCCTATCATTTTTGGTAGACCTTTATTGAGTACTTGTGGAGCTATTATAGATTGCAAAAGGGAGAAAATCTTGACTAAGTTTGATGGGGAATCTTATGAGTTTAATTTTTTGAAATTTACTAAAGAACCTTGTGAAGAGGAAACCCATAATGAGGATTTTATAGTCGAACAACTTGCTTCTATTTCTCTTGCTCCTAACAATGCTTTGCAACAATTTATGGAAGATCATGAAAGTTAAATCTTCATGGAAGAAAGGAATGAGATTGACGAGATTCTCTGTAATCATCCTAAGATGCTTAAGCATAACTTGCCTATAGAAGACTTGGGTACTATGTTGCCACCTAAAAAGGATCCGGTCTTCGATCTAAAACTTCTCCCTGACAATCTTAAATATGCTTACATTGATGATAAAAAGATATATCCTGTTCTTATTAGCTCTAAACTTTTAGGGAAGGAGGAAGAAAGGTTATTGGAGGTTTTGAAGAAACACTGAGGGGCTATGGGTTATACTCTGGGTGATTTAAAAGGGATTTCACCTACTATATGTCAGCATGCTATCAATATATAACCAGATGCAAAGCTAGTAGTAGAGCACCAACGACGTTTAAATCCGAAGATGAAGGAATTGGTAAGAAATGAGGTATTGAAACTCCTTGATGATGGCATTATTTACCCTATTGCTGATAGTGAATGGGTTAGTCCTGTTTGTTGTGTCCCTAAAAAGGGAGGTATTACTGTTGTGCCTAATGATAATGATGAACTTATTCCCCAAAGAATAGTAGTAGGCAATAGGATGTGCATTGACTTTAGGAAAGTCAATAAAGTTACTAAGAAAGATCAACTGCTTCCTTTTATTGATCAAATGTTGGAAAGGTTGTCTAAAAAGACCCATTTTTGTTTTCTTGATGGTTAATCTGGTTTCTCTCAAATTGCTGTTAAACAACAAGATCAGGAAAAAACTACTTTTACTTTCCCTTATGGAACTTATGCTTATAGACATATGCCTTTTGGTTTATGTAATGCTCCTGCTACTTTTCAAAGATGCATGTCTGCTATCTTTCATGGTTTTTGTGAGGAAATTGTGGAAGTGTTCATGGATGACTTCTCTGTCTATGGCACTTCTTTTGATAATTGTCTACATAACCTTGATAAAGTTTTGCAAAGGTGTGAAGAAACTAATCTTGTTCTTAATTGGGAGAAATGCCATTTCATGGTTAATGAAAGTATTGTCCTTGGGCATAAGGTTTCCGAAAGAGGCATAGAAGTGGATAGAGCTAAAGTTGAGGCAATTGAGAAAATGCCATGCCCAAGAGACATCAAAGGTATTCGTAGTATCCTCGGCCATGTTGGTTTCTATATAAGGTTAATTAAAGATTTCTCTAAGATATCAAAACCCCTCACTAATCTTGTTCAAAAAGATGTGCCCTTTGTTTTTGATGATGATTGTAAGGAATCTTTTGAAACTCTCAAGAAGGCTTTAACAGCAGCTCCTATCGTTCAACCACCTGATTGGAGTTTACCCTTTGAAATAATGTGTGATGCTAGTGATTTTGCTGTAGGTGCTGTCCTTGGGCAACGAGTTGATAAAAAGCTAAACGTTATTCATTATGCTAGTAAGACTCTAGACGCTTCTCAAACGAATTATGATACTACTGAAAAAGAATTTCTAGCTATCGTCTTCGCTTGTGATAAGTTTAGACCCTATATTGTAGACTCAAAAGTCACCATTCATACTGATCATGCTGCTATTAAGTACCTTATGACAAAGAAGGACGCTAAGCCTAGGCTTATTAGATGGGTGCTTCCTTTACAAGAGTTTGATCTACATATTGTAGATAGGAAAGGTGCTGAAAACCCTGTAGCTGATAATTTATCTCGATTGGAAAATATCTCTTTTAACCCTATGCCTGTTAATGATAGTTTTCCAAATGAACAGTTGGCTGCGGTAGGGATAAGCTCGCGAGGGAGCCCTTGGTACGCTGATTATGCTAACTTTATTGTCTCCAAGTATTTGCCCCCAACTTTTACAGCTCAGCAAAGAAGAAAGTTCTTTTATGATTTGAGGCATTATTTTTGGGATGACCCACACTTATATAAAGAAGGAATGGATGGTGTTATGGGAAGATGTGTTCCATAATATGAACAAAAGGAGATATTGCGTAAATGTCATGGTAGTGCTTATGGAGGACACCATGCAGGAGATAGAACTGCGCAAAAGGTGCTGCAATCAGGTTTCTACTGGCCTACCCTTTTTAAAGATGCAAGAAAATTTGTTTTATCATGTGATGAGTGTCAGCGTGTTGGTAATATTTCTAGACGCAATGAAATGCCTATGAACTACTCTCTAGTTATTGAACCCTTTGACTGTTGGGGATTTGACTTTATGGGTCCTTTTCCTCCCTCGAAAGGTTATACTCATATTCTTGTTGCCGTCGATTATGTTACTAAGTGGGTAGAAGCCATTCCTACGAAGAATGCTGACGGGGAGACTTCTCTAAAAATGCTTAAGGATGTTATCTTTCCTAGGTTTGGAGTGCCTAGGTATCTCATGACTGATGGAGGTTCTCATTTCATTCATGGTGGTTTTAGAAATACCCTTGCTAAATATGATGTTAATCATAGAATTGCTTCAGCTTATCACCCCCAAACTAGTGGGCAAGTAGAGTTATCAAATAGAGAAATTAAATCCATCTTGCACAAGACTGTTAATAGATCTAGAAAAAACTGGGCTAAAAAGTTGAATGATGCTTTATGGGCTTATAGGACTGCCTACAAAAACCATATGGGGATGTCTCCTTATAAAATGGTTTATGGGAAAGCTTGTCACCTACCTTTAGAATTAGAACACAAAGCTTACTAGGCAGTTAAAGAACTAAATAGAGATTGTAAGCTCGCTGGTGAGAAAAGATTATTTGACTTAAGTTCTTTAGATGAATGGAGGAGTGAAGCCTATGAAAATGCTAGGCTCTTTAAGTAAAAAGTTAAAAGATTGCATGACAAGCGAATACTTAAGAGAGAATTTCATGTTGGTGAGAAAGTTCTATTGTATAGGTCTCGTCTCAGATTTTTTGTAGGAAAACTACTGTCAAAATGGGAAGGACCTTTCATTATTGAAGAAGTGTACCGTTCGGGAGCAATAAAAATTTCTTCTTTAAAAGCTAATACTACACAAGTAGTGAATGGGTAGCGACTCAAGCACTATATTGCTGGAGATTCTTACAATGAAGATGTTGGTGCCTTTCAAGTTATAACTCCGGAAAAATTTATCAAGGACCAAATTCAGAGACCTGCAGAATCCGTTTTCAAATAGGTAATAGTTCTGGTAAGAAAAGTTTCGTGAAAATACTATCCAATTATATTTTTGCAGTTTTTAGTCAATAAGGAAAGATATGAAGCGAAAGAGGGACAGAAACGGAGCCAAGGCGGCTCACACCACCCTGTGGCGTGGGCCCACCCCTAGTCGCGCCACCAGGTGATGTGGCCACTCCGGACTCCGCCTCTGACTCATTTTCTCCCAGTATCTTCCTTTTGTTGTGAAACTTCGTAATATATAACCCCTAGATCTCCGGAGGTTCCTATATCATGTTTTCATTTCGATCTATTTTTGACAGGTAGAGTCCCAGATTTGGAGCCACAATGTCTTCCTCTGGATCAGCCAAGGAAGACTCTTTAGAGGATATCATCAACCCATACATGAGAGAGTTGAAGATTCATCCCAAGGAGTTGTTGCTTGAAGATGGGGAGGTCCGGATAAAAGAGGTTCAAGGCCCTAAAGGTGAAGGAAGTCTAGAGGACAGGATGGAAGCAGTGGAGCAAGAAGTCTTTAGGTACAAGAAGATGGCGAAACGCGAAGTGGATATCATCCATAAGATTTGTTCCAAACTCATCGCCGAGCACCAAAAGGAGACTACTGAGCTCAAGGATGAAGACCTCTCACTCCGCCAAACAACCAACAAACTGTAAGCACAGCTCTACGACGTTCAAAATCAAAACTGTGAGTATGAGGTTAGGTTTAAACGCATAAGTGCTACTGCAAGTTTCAGGATGCTGGAGACCACGATGTCCTTTGTTGATGGGAAGCCCTTACCCTGGAAGTCGGACGATGATGAGAGGATACCACCACCACCGAAGGAGTAATTCGTCATCAGGTTTGACATCCCCTTGGCTTGTTCCAAGCTTGGGGGAGTGTCGTGGTATCACATCACTATCTTCTATCTTTTTTACCTTTTTAGTAGAGTCATATCATGAATAGAGAAGTTATCATGTAGGATGGTTTGCATTATGAAAGTGTCCCCTCTCTCGTTAGATATGTATCCCTTGGTGTGAGTTGTCATTATGGAATATTAATGAGAAGTTCTATCATTTACTCTTTTGCATATCTTATATTAGTTTTCAATTCGTGGTTATATGATTGATCTTGTTGTTAGTATTGGTATCACTTTGGGATCATTGAGTTAATCTAGTTTGTTTGGCAAACCTGGCTCGGTCAGTAGCAACACTATTTTTGAGAGTTGAATGAAAAAGATAAAAGTACTCTAAATAAATATAATTTCATCATCTTTCTTTCTTGATTTGCTCATAAGTTTAGTATTCTCTGGTTAAGTTCTTTTGTGCTTCCAAGGAAGATTGAATGTTTGTTTTTATCACTTGTATGTTTGTTTGTTTCCTTCAACTCTTGTACTTGCTACCCAGCCTTGCTAGCCAAAAACCTGTACTGAGAGGGAATACTTCTCGTGCATCCACTTCCTTTAAAACCAAAACCCATGCCATTTGTGTCCACCATACCTACCTATTAGCATTATTGCTATTCCAAGTAAATTCTTGTTTTTATCTACCTTCCAAATTAAACTTGTTATGTGAAAACTAGTGATTAAAGTTCTCACGAACTTGATGGCACACTTTATTTTCTTATACTTAATAAACTTGAACCATTGGGTCCTTCTTTGTTGCGTATATGCTTCCGCTTTATGAGTTGAAGTTAGCAGAACCATGTATCATGGGGAACGCTTTCAACACTGCCATGGTACTTTGTACCTAGTTGATATCATGATTCTTTTGCCTATGGATCCCGGTGGTGTGAAATAAAAGGGGAACTTGTAAGATCATGGAGTTTATATGTGTGTTAGAGAAACGCCTGGACCGCTATCCTAAGCCATGCCTAATCATGGTGGAAACTTGCAGCATAACTATAGTGAGCATTCTATGAAGTATCCTCAATAAAAACCTATGCAAATATCAAATAAAAAGATCGTTGAGATGCTCATTGTCTGCTTGCCTTGTCATTTTGATTATGGGATAGCTCATGTATCATGTGCAAGGGGTACCCCGTTGGTGGTTCTCAATGATACACATGTATTTACAATGACAAGAGCTTACTTGTGACTGAAGTTTGAGTAGCATGAGGTTTGGTAGTAAGTAAGGGGCATGAGATTTCAACTTATAACTTGTCAAGCATATCCTCTTAGTTGTGTCACTTTAACCTTAATCACCTAAATATGCCTATGATAGGGGCAATGAGAGCTGAAAGCTAATACGTACCATAATTTTTGGGAGCTCTTTATGAAACTTGAAATCCCTGCTTCCCTCTATGAAGGGCCTTTCTTTTACTTTTTAGTTGAGTTAGTAAACCTATTCCTTTCTATCTCAGCAAGTATTTTGAGTTGTTGTGTTTCATTCATTCATATGATGATTTATTCAATCATGTTTCTTATGTTCCTTGTTTTGCACATTCCTCTTATCTTGGTGATTACTACATTGAAAGCTTTCATTGAAAACCAGTTATTTATGAACTCCAGCAAATTATCAACTATTCTTCGACCAAGAGTTAAGTTTACTTCATGTATCTCTATTGTGTTTCCTTTACTTATTACAAGTAAGTTATATAATAGTGAGTTGTCTTCTATAATGATCTATGTATTGATGAATGTGATGCTTCTTGTCCGTATTCTTTTTATCGACTCTTCACTCCATACACCTGAGGCCATGTTTATTGAGCTCAGTTTCGCTTGGGGACAGGCGAAGTCTAAGCTTGGGGGGAGTTGATACGTCCACTTTGCATCACTATTCTATATCATAATTTACTGTTATTCATTGATATATTTCATATTAAGAGATGATACTTATGTAATTTCATCTGTTTTTGCATGGTTGATGACTTTTGGAGCATGGACCGCTGCAGTCAGGATTCTGATGGAAAAGGTGCTGTTTGGAGGCAAAATTCGCGAAGATCAGAAATCCCAGGAAAATATACGGAAAATCCTATCTTTACAGAAGACGAAGGCTGCCAGAAGAGGGAGTGGAGATGGGCCACAGGGGGCCCACACCATCCCCTGGCGCGGGCCATCCTAGGCCACACCACCAGGTGGTGTGGCCGCCCTGGCCCACCTCTAGCATATATATTCCTCCTGAAACCCTAATATTGGGAGAGCGACCATAGAAATATTCCGCCGCCTCTGCGGGGCGGAAAACACCGAGAGAGAAAGATCTCTCCGGCAGACATAATTCTGCTAGGGGAATTCCTTCCCGGAGAGGGGAGATCGTCACCATCAACACCACCATCAAGCTGGACTTCATCGGGATCATCATCATCATCATCACCACCATCATCACCACCAGCACCCTCATCACCATCTCCATATTGTTGTAACAATTGCGTTGAATCTTGCATAGTTCTTAGGGGAAACTTTCCCGGTGTTGATTACTCTTTGTAGTTGATACTATTGAGTGGAACCATTGAATTATTGTTTATGTTCAGATTGTTATACATCATTATCCCACCTCTGATCATGATCCATATGATGTCTTGTGAGTAGTTTGTTTTGTTCTTGAGGACATGGGAGAAGTCATGTTGTTAGTAGTGGAGTTGTGTTGAGAAAGATTCAATAGTTTGATATTTAAGTTGTGGTGTAGTTCTTCTAGTGGTGTCATGTGAACGTCGACTACATGACACTTCACCTATATGGGCCTAGGGGAATGCATTGTGTATTTGGCTACTAATCGTAGGGGTTTCCAGAGTGACGTAAACCTGAACCCCCGTTAGGAAAGCATTGCACAAGGGACGTAAGGGTCTTAGAGTTTAAAGTTGTGGTTAGGTTTCTACCTTAATTACTTTCTTGTACTGATGGATGTTTGCAAGGGGTATAATCACAAGTATGTATTAGTCCTAGGAAGGTCGGTACATTATCACAGGTTCACCCGCACAACACTTAGCAAGCTAAAGAAGATTAATCAACTATATGAAGCGAAAGCAGTTGACAGAATTCCCATCTGTCCTCGAGAATGTTTGGTCATCTTAAGTAATACAACCGGCTTATCCATTGCTCATAAAGGATTGGGCCACTTGCTGCATTTATTCTTACTGTCTTTTATTTACTCGTACTTTATTTACTTGCTTTATCAAAAACCCCTAAAAATCCGTTTGCTAAGTATTTGCAGAGAATTCCCGATCCATACCACTAGCCAGCACCTTCTGCTCCTCATGGGGTTCGACATTCTTACATATCAAAAATACTGCGATACACCCCCTATACTTGTGGGTCATCAGCGGGGCGCGGCATAGTTAGGGTGGTCCAGGGCACGGCTGGGGTCGTGGCTTGGACAGGGGGTGGCGATGGACCGAGGCGTGTCTGGTGCGTGTCGTGGGTAAGGCTGGCGAGGCTCCTGGCGTGCTGCCCACTATCGACCGGTGACGACCATAAACGGGCGGTGCTCCACTATGCAACGGCAAAGGGGGGAACTTGTCTAGGTGCTGCTCGACACCAGAGGAAACAAGGGAGTGAAGTGGATACCAAATGGTCGAGGATACTGTCCACAACTGTGAAGTTAGGCAGAGGTTAAATTAGTGCAAGCAAGGTGTTTTTGGAAATGGCCGCATGAAACTTGCTTTAGAATTTTTGATTCAATTTTTTTGAGTGATCTTAAGTTAAGCTTGAGAGTCTAGGTTTGCTTGGAGAGGTCA
The DNA here is from genome assembly GCA_916181665.1 of Avena sativa. Lineage (NCBI taxonomy): Eukaryota > Viridiplantae > Streptophyta > Magnoliopsida > Poales > Poaceae > Avena > Avena sativa. The sequence continues at coordinate 601,313,431 of OV702289.1, forward strand.
AGGGGAATTGATTTGATAGGTTTTTGAAAAAGTGGGATCTTAGCATATGAACTAGATTCAATTTTCAACTGTCCTTTAAATTGATTTAAAAGATGTTTTGTAAGTTTGTAAAGTGGGCCTTGGTTCACTTTTACTTGGTTTATCAAGGGGTGAAAAGAAATATAATTGTTTCTGTTAGAAATTTTCTTCTAGGAACACACAAAGTGACCTAGTGGTGGATTTTGGTCAAAATGACCATTTGCTTATTTAATTCATTTTTGATTTCTTTTTCTTTTGATTTTGTTTGTAATTGGTCTAGATGATGTAGTATTCATCCTTAAACCATTTCACATCATTTGGAACAATCAAGCATGGCATTTTCAATCAATCACACATTAATGCAAAACTAACTTGCCTTCATATTTATTTTCTTAATAAAAGTTTTTGTTAACCCTAAATTGGGTGATTAGAACTTAATAATCTTGATTAGAAGTTTTGGGGTGTTACAAACCTTCCCTCCTTAAACAAAATCTCGTCCTGAGATTTAAGAAAAACTAGGAACTAAAGAGATCTGGAAACTCAGTCCTAATGTAATCTTCTCGCTCCCAGGCAGCTTCTTCTTCGGTATGGTTGCTCCATTGGATCTTGAGAAACTTGATACTCCGGGTCCTGGTGGTTCTGAAGGCTTCTTCTGAAATATGGATGGGAACTTCTCGATACGTCAGATTCTTGTTGATATCAATGGCTCGGTGATCGATGTTCTTGAAAACTTTGGTCTTCTTCGGAACTCCTAGGAATTTGTGAAGTAACGAGATATGGAACACATCATGGATGGATGACATCTGCTCTAGAAGTTCTAGTTGATAAGATACTTCTCCTCGGCTATTCAAAACCTTGAAGGGTCCAATATATCTGGGGGCTATCTTTCCCTTCAGTTGAAAACGTTGCATTCCCTTCAAAGGCGACACTTTAAGATACACAAAATCTCAGACATTGAAAGTCAAGTCTCTACGTCTCTTGTCAGCATAACTATTCTGTCTGGATTGGGCGGTCTTGAGGTGCTCACGGACTTTGTGAACCTTCTCTTCGGCTTCTCGTAGGATGTCGGGTCCAAAAATCTGACTCTCTCCTACTTGCGACCAATTCAAGGGGGTACGACACTTTCTTCCATATAGAAATTCAAATGGGGCCATCTGCAAACTAGCTTGATAACTGTTGTTGTATGAGAATTCTGCGAAAGGCAGACAATCTTCCCATTTTGATCCATACTCTAGCACACAAGCTCTCAACATATCTTCTAAGATTTGGTTGACTCTTTCAGTCTGTCCATCGGTCTGCGGGTGATAAGCTGTGCTAAAATTCAATTTGGTTCCTAATCCTTCTTGGACTTTCTTCCAAAATCTCGAGGTAAAATTGGGTTCCTCGATCTGACACTATGGTCTTAGGGGTTCCATGCAAACTGACAATTCTAGCAATGTACAACTCTGCTAGCTTCGAACTCTGGTAGGTTGCCTTGACAAGTATGAAATGGGCTACCTTGGACAGCCTATCCACTATGACCCAAATAGAGTCATTTCCCCTACTAGAAGTAGGCAAACCGGTGATAAAGTCCATTCCGACGGAATCCCATTTCCAGTCCAGAATCTGCAATGGTTGCAACAGTCCTGCGGGCCTCTGATGTTCCGATTTGACTCTCTGACAGATATCACACTTGGCTATGTAGCTTTCGATTTCTCTCTTCATCTTGTGCCACCAAAATTGCTCCATCAAATCCTGATACATCTTCGTTCCTCTGGGGTGGATATAATAAAGAGTATCATGAGCTTCCTGCATGATAACTTGTTTCAACTCCGAATCTTCTAGCACACATATACGTCCTTTGTACCACAAAACTCTTTCCTCATCTCCGGTAAATCCGGATACTTTTCCTGTACCAATACGATGTTTGATTCCATCGATACTTGCATTTACTTTATGGGCTTCCTTGATCTGACCGATCAACGTGGGTTGAAGTTCAATGCTATCTAAAAATCCTTTGCTAACTAGCTCCATTCTAAACTTCTCCAACTCTTCACGCAAACTTGGTTGGTTCTCTTTGATCATGGTGTTTAACCTACACGGCAATCTGCTAAGAGCATCCGCTACCACATTGGCTTTGCTGGGGTGATAGTGAATGTCAAGGTCATAATCCTTGATTAACTCTATCCATCTCCTTTTCCTCATATCCAGCTCCTTCTGGGTGAAAATATACTTCAGGCTCTTGTGATCCGAATAAATCTCATAGCGATTACCCATAAGGTAATGACGCCATGTCTTCAAGGCTAAAACTACAACTGCTAGTTCAAGATCATGGGTAGGGTAGTTTTACTCATGCTGCTTCAGTTATCTTGACAAATATGCTATGACTTTGCCTTCTTGCATCAACACACATCCTAGACCAATCTTGGATGCATCACAATACACATCAAACGGCTTCTTGATATCTGGCATAATCAGAATTGGGGCTGAAATCAATCTCTTCTTGAGCTCTTGAAAACTTGCTTCACATTTGTCGGTCCATTCAAACTTCTTATCTTTGTTCAACAGTTGGGTCATCGGTCTTGCGATGCTCGAAAATCCTTCAACAAACTTACAATAATATCCTGCTAATCCGAGAAATGCACGGACTTGCGTTTGAGTGGTTGGGGCTTTCCATTCTTCAACATCTTTGATCTTGGCGGGATCAACAACGACTCCTCCTATAGACACAATATGTCCGAGGAATCCTACTTCCTTCAACCAGAACTCACATTTGCTGAACTTGGCATACAACTAATGCTCTCTAAGGGTTTCAAGGATGGTTCTCAGGTGTAGCTCATGGTCTTCTTCTGACTTGGAATATATCAGAATATCATCGACAAAAACAACGAAAACTTATCTAGAAAGTTCATAAAAATCTTATTCATGAGATTCATGAAATAAGGAGGGGCATTGGTTAATCCAAAAGACATGACCATATACTCATACAATCCTTATCTGGTGGTAAAGGCGGTCTTTGGAATATCCGTTGCACGAATCTTGAGTTGATGATAACCAGTTCTAAGATCAATCTTAGAAAACACTCTGGCACCGGTCAACTAATCAAACAGATCCTCAATCTTTGTTAGTGGGTACTTGTTCTTGATGGTGACATCATTCAGCTTCCGGTAATCCGTACATAAACGGTTACCTCCAGCTTTCTTATCCATAAACAAAACAGGCGATCTCCATGGCGACGCACTAGGTTGAATCAAACCTTTCTCTAGCATAGCATCAAGTTGCTTCTTCAGCTCCACTAATTCATTCGGGTTCATACTATAAGGTCTCTGAGCTATGGGTCCAGTTCCAGGAATTAGTTCAATAATGAACTCGATATCCCGATCTGGGGGCATACTGGGCAATTCATCTGGGAATATGTCGGGGTATTCAAAGACTACTCTGACTTGGTCTATGGTTGGTTGGGCTAGACTCTTGTTGCATTTGAACTAATGGGGCAAGGTCTCAGATACATGCTCTACTAATACTCCAGAGCTACTGGTCATGGTTATTGCTTTCTTGGCACAGTCGATCGATCCTTTATGTTTTGACATCCAATCCATTCCTAGTACTACTTCCAAACCTTTAGTTCCAAGTACTATTAGATTGGAACAAAAATCTATCCCATGGATTCTGACAGGTACAGCCTTGCAAATTTTTCTAGCTTTGGTGGTTGAACCAGGTATTTGAACTATCATAACATGCTTCAATTTTGTTTGTTGAATCTTACTAGTGCATGCAAATTCTTCTGTAACAAATGAGTGCGATGCTCTAGAATCAAACAACACTCTTGCTAGTACTGAGTTAACAGAAAACATACCCATCACGACATTGGGAGCTCCTGAGCTTCTTCAGCATTCAGGTGGAACAGACAGCCGTTGCGGTTGAGCGAATTCCTTGGGGCAAATCTCCTTCCAGGCTGAACACGGCGTTGTTGCTGAGCTGGGGTATTCACATTAGTGGTGGCTACAAGCTTCTTGGGACACTCGTTGGAGTAGTGACCCTTGACTCCACATTCAAAGCAAGTAATCTGGGACTTGTCTTTGGCTGCAACAGGCACAACATTGCTTCCAGTCCTTGGGGCAGTATTGTTGTTGTTGTTGTTGTTGGACTTGGGCGGTGCACGGTTGAAGTTGTTGGAGTTGTCGGGGTTGTTGTTGTTGTGGTTTCCTCCATGCTTTAAGTTTCCTCCGCTACGATTAGGGTAGCTTGGACGGGACATCGGGGGTCTGTTGTTTCTTGGGGCATATCCTGCAGATGGGTTGGGGCAATACTTCTGGGTATTGTGGGACCTAGTCTGGTGCATCATCCTACGCGTGCGGTTGTCATTGACTTGGTTTATCTTCCCTTCCATATGAATGGCAGAGTCTACTAGCTCTTCTAGATCTCCAAAACGGATGTTGACTAACACAGTCTGCATCTCATCATGCAATCCATTTAGGAACCTTTCCTTCTTCTTGGCTTCAGTGTTGATCTCATCAGGGGCATACCTAGCGAGGGATAGAAATTTGTCGCGGTACTCAACCACCATCATCCTTTCTTGCTTTAGTTCCCTTAACTCATCTCTCATTCTGGTGAGCAAACCTTGTGGAACATGAGTGCGGTTGAACTTGATCTTGAATGCCATGACTTGACCGTTGTTCATGGTACGGGTGCTATTCCACCAGGCTCTTGCATCTCCTGCTAGATAATGGGTGGCAAACAGTACCTTCTCATTGGTGTCAACTCCTATGACCTCCAGATTATTCTCCATGGTTTGCAGCCAGTCATCAGCATCTAAAGGATCCTCAGATTTGTTGAAGATAGGGGGATTGGTATTCTGAAAGTTCTTGAGCTTGGATCCATGATGATCCTGATTTCCATGGCCTTGATTATTGTGGGCCATCTGGGTGATCTGTTGCAGGGTGTCTAGATTGGCTTGGCATTCGGCTCTACTAGCTTCACGGTCAGAAACTAGCATCTGCAGAATCTGCATCATCGGGTCCTACGATGAGCTGCTTCCTCCTTGATTTCCACGAGGCATCTGAAGATTGAGATGGATAATGAGATAAGAGGGAACTTTTAAGGTTCATGGTTTTGTTCAAAAAATCTTTTAAAATTTGAGTTAGACTCAGGTTTCTCAAACCAACAACTTCCTCTCATTCATTCACTCATTCAAGCACACAATACAACACACACCACAACACAAATGGAAAACAGATGGTTTTAAGAACCATTCTGTGAACTAAGATACAGTGGGACCGATACAACTCATTCCTACGGTAGTGATCAAGTGCATCTACTCATCATCAATGAAGTCAGAATCATCATCAGTGTAGAAATCCATGGCATCATCCTCTAGGTAGTCATTGTCATCACTGAGGTAAGAGTGAAGATCTCCCTGGATGTCTTCACCTTCTCCTCCTCCTCTTTTGCACCAAGCTGGACTTCCTGTTCACGGATGGTCTTCTCAAGAGCGGCCACCTTCTTGTGAAGACGCTTGATGGTGCGATCCTTCTTATTGCATTGATGACGAAGTGATTGGCGATCCTTGACGAGCATGGTGAGAGTCTGATCCTTCTTGGCGGCAATGGCAAGGTTGTGGATGGTGTAGGATTGGGAATTGTCCAATTCCTTCTACCTATCATACAACAGGAAGTCAAGATTTTCCACCTGGCGCTTCAACTCCAGGTGACTTGGCATCTCCAATGGCATTCCCATAGAATCACGCCTTGCAAAGTGCGCAAAGCGAGTTCCCTGGACAAGTTGATGTTTTGCCCACATAGATGGGCAAGAGCTTCATGCATAGCCTTGGCTAATCCTTCTAGCCAGTTGTTCTCTCTCAAGGTGAATTGAATGTTCTCAGAAAGGGGTGCTTCCATTTTGCCTCTAAGGTCTGCAACTATCAGCCATTGTAGATCTCCTCCGAGGTGTTCCTTGAGTTGAGCCCTGAAGAATTCCAGATGCGGGCGCTCAAGATACTCTGACGGTGCATCTAGATCCCTCTCAAAGATCAGTTGGCCTCCGTTGCCCAGCTGGTAGAACTTGCAATACTGAACTTCCATCTATAAGAGTTTAGGATGAGTAAGTTAGTGAGGTGATCAAGTGTGTCAAATTTTAAATAGGATTGTAAGACTTTTTGAGGAACATGAATTTTTTTTTGAAAGGATCTCAAGGATAAGAGGGAGAATAGTTTTTCATAAATACTCACTTCTTTTGTTTTGGAAATTAAGTTTTTGTTGGTACGTCCATTCTAACTAGGGTCTCCTATGGTCAAGATGGATCTGATACCAACTTGTCAACACCCAGATTTTTAATCCTAGATGCCTGTTATGCCATACATCGCAATCCCAGGATTACCATTTTTGCAAGACATAACAAATTGGATATCACAATACATCATCCATTACAAACCATAATAAGGTCTTACACAAATAAAGGATCTCATGATCCAGTCTTAATACAAACAAGAAGCGGAATAATAAGCATAGAAGTGGGCTCCATCTTCAGGGTCACAGGCAATGCTGATGATGGGAGATGATCGTAGTTGTCGTAGACATCTTGCTGTCCATCATCCTGATAGTCCTCCTCATAGTCTGGCCACGGGAATAGCCAGGGAAAAAGCCATGAGTACTTTTTAAGTACTCGAAAACTATCACTAACAAGTAAGGTAGTTCTAGTAGGAAACTTAAGCTCTAGGTTTATTTGCAAAAATCTAGGTTTATCTAAACTAAGTTTAGAAGTAAAGAAAACTAAGTAAATGTTCTAAATCACTTAAGTGGGAACCTAGTTTTCATATTCACAACCCTATTATGGTCAAGTCAAAATCATAGTTCACTTCACAAGTCATTTTGAAAACATCTGACGACGGAACAGTATGGCCACTCCAACTATCCATGACCATGGACACGGCTATTCGAATAGTTTGACACTCTCCAGAGGTGGTACACTTTCACCACAAAATTCGATACATCCATCAGGGATAACCCTGAATCATCATACTTAGTATAGGCACCTCCCCTATGAGCTTGGCCTCCTAGCCATGGCCATCTACCATCCTGGGCACTGCATAGGTGGACATCATCAAGAGGTAGCCTCAGCTCAAACCTCTTCTGCGAGGGAACCCATACTAATGCATATAAACTTCTGGCTAAGCCTTACCCAATTGAGGTATTGTGGTTATACGGTAAAATTGGAATGGTATCGCATTCGAACCCAACCATCAGTTTTTATAAAGGGCTAAGGCTCATGCCTCAACATTTTCATCATCAAAATCCATTTTGTGTCTCTCAACACATGTCAAAATATTTCAATAGAATGACTCATCATTCCAAGGTTTTCATAATCATTTTCACCAAGTATTCCCATTTAAAGTGATCAAGTTTTATGCTTAGCACTAGCCACTAAGTTAAGAGTGTTCACTAATGAGGGTGCTACTCTTCAATCTCATGCCATGGAATGACATCTAGTATAGGCCTAGTTTTATACTCTTTATGCTATCTATACTATCTTTCCAAATACTCACAAAGCACTAGTTTAAGTAAAGAACTTTGGTAAAGTAAAAGAATAAAGCTTGCAAGTAAAACTTGGAATGGGTATAAATCAAAGGTATATAACCCAAGCATGCCTAATGCATCTTGATTAGGTTAAATCTTGCATGGTTAACTTGTATAATTCTAGCTTGCCTTGATTGGTGTAGTGATTGAAGTTTTCCTCCTCTTCTTCGGGGTAGAACTCCTCCTCCTCGTAGCTTGGGTCGGTACTATCGTCTATAAATAAATATTGGGTACACAATCACCAAACAATACTTAAATAATTCTATTCAGCACTCTAAGGCTCACACTTGATGATCTAGCATCATCACAATCACCACATGAATTGAACTAGTTTTATTTAGTTTATTTGAGAAAAGTAATTTCTACTCACTGAAATTAATCAAGATTCAATATTCTCCAATTAAAATATGGGATCATGTGGACACATGTCATCACCACATATTCTGATACATGAGAATGTGATTTAAAGTGTTCGTCATATTTTATAAAGTGCAAGATTATTATTTAATAGATTTAAAGTGACTAGAAATACCCTAATAGCATTCTTTTGGTACTAGTCCAATGTCACTGCATGCAAACCTAGATATTTTTACATATTCAGATAGGTATGGTCAAATGTGATTTTTGAGAGTTGGAATCAACTCAAAAGCTATTATGGTTGATTTTTGAAAAATCTTTGAAGTTGCAATAGTCTCTGTCTTGTTATTTTATCTAAAGATTATCTCTAACTCCAAATGATTTAAATCCAATGGTCTTGGATAGATAATTTAATTACCTTTCTAGCAAAATTTGAATCATGCAATTTGGTTCAATGAAACTCTCTGAATTGATTTTTGAATATGTGGACAGAATTAGGTTTTAACTAAAATAGAAAAACAATTATTTGAATTTCTAGGCCAGCGCGACAAAGCTAAACGGGCCGGCCCAGCTACACTACGTGGCACAGCGGGCTGCTGACAGACGGGGTCCACCAGTCAGCGGGACTAACTACGTGAAACGGTATCGGTGAATCTGAGCCATGTAATCTAAGTCTAATCCAACGGCCAGGAGTCGTTGTTGATGACGAACTACTCCAACAAGGAATCAACCCTAACGTGGCGGTGGGGGTCTCGCGGGGCTCACCTGGGCTCCAGCTAGGGTCGGTGATGGGGGCGATCGATGTGGTAGACGACGGCGAGGCGAGGCGCGGTCACGGCAGGGCTTGGGGTGGTCGAAATCAACGGCGCCTTTCTCCTCTAGCAGCGGTGGGATCCGGCCAAATTCCGGCGAGAGAGAGCTCGCCTTGCTCCGGGACGAAGTGGGGGAGGGTCAGTGAGAGGTAGTGAGTGGAATGGTGTGGAGAATGGAGGCGGGGGTGGCCTCCTTTTATAGTGCGGCGAGGGGACCGAGCGGTGCGGGCGCGAGCTCATCGGTGACGAGGCTACATGCGGCTATCGGCATGGTGGTGGCTAGTGGGCAGTGTTGTGCTCCCTGGCGGTTCTTATGGGCATAATGATGAGGCACGGGGCAGTGTGGTTCAGTCGGGAGCATGCGGTGCTCCGCACGGACATAGAGGTGTTTGCGGCAGCGTGCGGCAGCGTGCGGCAGCTGCGGGCCGTGCGGTGGCGGACGGGGTTGTCTGCTGGGTTGCTGCGATCATGGCGGGCCTGCGCATGCACGGTGAGGGCAAGGCGCGGTCTGGGTGAGCTGGTCGGGCGCGGCGAGCTAGTGTGCTCTGGACATGGCACAGAGAGGCGGGGCGCGGCGTAGCTAGGGTGGTCCAGGGCACGACTAGGGTCATGGCTTGGACAGGAGGTGTCGGTGGACCGAGGCGTGTCTGGTGCGCGTCGTGGGCGAGGCTGGCAAGGCTCCTAGCATGTTGCCCACTATCGGTCAAAGACGACCACAAACAGGCGATGCTCCACTGTGCAACGGCAAACGGGGGAACTTGTCTGGGTGCTACTCGACACCAGAGGGGACAAGGAAGTGAAGTGGAGACCACATGGTCGAGGATTACTATGCACAATAGTGAAGTTAGGCAGAGGTTAAATTAGTGCAAGCAAGGTGTTTGTGGAAATGGCTGCATGAAACTTGCTTTAGAATTTTTGATTCAAATTTTTTGAGTGATCTTAAGTTAAGCTTGAGAGTCTAGGTTTGCTTGGAGAGGGCAAGGGGAATTGATTTGATAGGATTTTGAAAAAGTGGAATCTTAGCATATGAACTAGATTCAATTTTCAATTGTCCTTTAAATTGATTTAAAAGATGTTTTTGTAAGTTTGTAAAGTGGGCCTTGGTTCACTTTTACTTGGTCTAGCAAGGGGTGAAAAGAAATAGAATTGTTTCTGTTAGAAATTTTCTTCTAGGAACACACAAAGTGACCTAGTGGTGGATTTTGGTCAAAATGACCATTTTCTTATTTAATTCATTTTTGATTCCTTTTTCTTTTGATTTTGTTTGTAATTGGTCTAGATGATGTAGTATTCATCCTTAAACCATTTCACATCATTTGGAACAATCAAGTATGGCATTTTCAATCAATCACACATTAATGCAAAACTAACATGCCTTCATATTTATTTTCTTAATAAAAGTTTTTGTTAACCCTAAATTGGGTGATTAGAACTTGATAATCTTGATTAGAAGTTTTGGGGTGTTACACTTTCTCCAAGACTACACTCCTCTGGTATTCTAATTATCTCTTAGAAACTTCATTTGTCCAAGAGATATTATTCACTGGTTATCAGAGGAAATGGTTCCACTATCAATTTGAGTTTTAGGGCTTTGAACAAAGAGGTAGACATGGGTCTTGTAATGACTTGATATACTATTGGTTAAAGGTTTCTCAAGCACTTATGCCTTAATACCTCACTAAGCTTATCTTAAATAAGGAATTCCTTTCCTAAATATACTCTATTTAAATCTCTCTTATCTTATTCACAAAGATCTCATCTTCCTAAATAAGACAATCATCTGACTCCGACATATCCATCATAATATGATGACATGGTCATGCCACTTCACCAATACTCATTCTCCATTATTCTCCTAGTATCTATATAACTTCCATTGCTAAACTACCCTTGATGAATCCATCAGTGTAGCTACTTCTAACTCCCTCCATTAATTCCTTTAATTCCATCTTCCAACTACTACCAAGGTTGCAAGACTACAATCCTCACTATATATAACCAGGTATATCAATCCTCTGGAGTAGGTATGGTACTACTCCCATAATACAAGTTGTTCTTGTATTAACTTTTTAAACTACTATGCCTCCAACTACTCCATGCAACTATGTTACACACTTCATCATATTCTAGCTTGACTTCTCATGATCAAGCTAGATGATTCATCTTACTAGGGCTTTACCTAATTTGGTATACTCACATCACTTCTTCATCATCTTGTCATCTATTCGCAAGTGACTTAAGAATAATGACCACCAACCTTTAATCAAGCAAAGCTTAGGCTTCTAATTGTCTAATCAAGATCTATACTCAATTAAGTAGTAGACTTGTACTAGTCTCTCTATAGGCTTATCTTGTTAAGCAAGCTTACTCTAAGTTTATATCCACTTGTCTTAACAAGATTATTATTTGATGTACTAATACTACTAGATTTCTCATAGCTTCATAATTACAAGCTAAACTCTTGGGTTTAAATACTTCTTCTAGTTAACTCATGAGTGAGCTATCTCCTCCAACATCAGATGGTTTGATCTCCACTAAGGATCACATTCCATTGATGATGGCACACTCTACCATATCTAGTTCCTTATTCTTATTAATTTTTCTTAAGGTCTTTGGAAGGTCAATATAACAGGTCACTAAGTTCTAGGTCAAGGATTGATCTCCCTACACTAAAGATCAATAGACACTAGGACTTGGTTAAGTAGAAATGTCACATACTAATATGGCAACAAAGATATGAGATGAATGGTCTTGGCTTGTCTTCCATTGTACTTTATTTGTGATAAGAATTTATGTTTAAGAACTACCATGATACCGATGGTAGGAATAACTATGGCAAACAAGTGTTTCAAGATTTAGTTATGATTTTCTTTTACTTAAGTTATATACTTGACTTGGTATTCAGGTTTTGTGGTGGATAATACCTTGATATCATCTTTAGAATATTAAGTATTCATCCTTGAGTTGTGGTATGGAATACCATGTAATGATCTCTAGAAGATCAAGTACTCCTTATTAAGTAGTGTGTTGGGACATAGTTTTATTACATTTGATCTACCCTTAGATCAAATTATATTACCCAAAGATAAGGTTTTAGAAAAGGTCATATTGAAACTTTTCGCAGTTAAATTGATGATCTACTTCAGTTCCACCAAGTTAAGAGAAGGTTCAATCACTTTGACAAGTTTTTATTTAAAAGCGCGAAAATTATCCAGATTTTCTATGCATGAATGCAATGCACACACCTGAGATCAGCTTATTTCTAAGCTCTAATGCTGGGGTGTTACAAATTAGCTATAAAATTAAGCTTGAAAAATATAACATCTAATTTATCCAACCACATCATGTAGTACTATAGTAAACTAGTAAGTTGCACATGCCCTGCACGTGAGACTTAGATAATAGACGTCTAACATATCATCACTATATAAAATTATAATAGGTAAAGCATAAAAAATATAAATTTGATTAACATCTATAAAGTATGGGTGTATATTTGGTTCTTGTACTTTGTATATCATGTAGAGTGAACGATTATTAGCTATCTAAAACTTGAAAATTTTGGTAACATACTATGGAGAAACGAGGGAGAAGATTCTAGAATGATGCAGAAGTGTTTTGAGTTTTGTGCATAGCATTCATTGTGATGAAGACTATCAATAGAATCTTCTAGTTGCTAGAATGGAAAAGAAGATCCAATAGGTAGAAATGTTGTGATTCGCGAGTCTTGATCCAACGGTCAATATTCAAAGTTATTCGTACACTAAATAGTGGTAAGAGGTAAGATAATATAAATGGCATAGGCTATGAATTCTAAGGCATATTAATCGTCATTCCTTCTGAAAATAATTTTACTTCTTTACCATGCTAACAAGCGCGCCATGTTTCTGGACATAGCGGACCATGCATGTTTTACTTGCGATTCCTAGGTTCTTTGAGTTTTCAAGGTTCGTAGATAAATTAACCCACTTAAATTACACTACTGTCTCCGATTCAAATTAATGTTCTCAGATTTGTCTAGATTCAGGTATATGTATCTAGCATATAAACATGACTAGATACATTTGACTCTAGACGAATCTATGAGCATTAATATGGACCGGAGGGAGCCTGTCGAAATTAGGTCAAATTAATTCGAACAACACGTGAGCTGCCGATTTCTCTTAAAATTTTAGAAAAAAAATTTGAAGTTGCCCACCAGACAGCCAATATATCGAGAACACGACCGAGAGTTTTGAGAGATTCAACTTCTTTCTAAAATTTGCATGCTGACAAAGTTGACCCTACTTTGAAAAGAGAGAGAGATAAATAGGCAAAAAAATAGGGGGACTCATGCATGGCGTCCTTTTGCGTGTATTACCTGCCATGAAAAATAATAAACATGAGTTTTCATAACTTTTGAAAAAACCCACTTCCCAGAAATGTCCTACCATGTATAAGTATTAACAGGTTTCAAGCCGAGCGACCAAGCAAGGTCATGGACATATCCATGTTTATGGGAATTTGGTAGTAGTACTACAAGAAAGTAGATGTGCGCATCTTAGCGTGGTAAACAACTTTGCCAATGGGAATTTCCAAATACTAGGAAAAGTAACAACTCCAATTTTCTTAGTGATGGAAATACTTTTTCTGTAAAGAAAAGTTCTCCACTTCCATACTAGTACTACTCGAAAAGGGAGGCGGCTCCTTCAAAAAAGGAGGCAGCACGAGAGCAGCGGGAGGAGGAGTCGAAGGCGGTGCGACGTCAGAGAAAAGCTATGATGGGCTGCTGACACGAGGTACAGGGTACACTCCACTAGTAGTAAATATATGGACCTACTACTAGTAATATGCACACAAAACAAGTTGTGTTTTATATCTCCTTCACTGGCTCTCACCATCCATCCTCCATGGATCTCTTTTCTACAGCGGCGGGTGCACAGTCCGGCTTGTCTCTTCCTCGTCCATAGCATGGCGTTGTGCACGTTTGCCTTGGTACGGCACACCGATCTACTTCCAGCAACCATTTTTCCCGAAATTCAAGCAATCTACTAGATTAATAATCATCTACACCAATAAAAAAGTCTCAAAAGTAATAATAATAATTACAAAAGGGTTTTTAGACCACATTGTGATGACTACAAACCCTAGTGAACTAATTGGAGTGTCTCGCTCTTTCAGGACCTACGGTACCCTGGTTCCAAAAAACTAAATAAAGAATGCCACCGCCCCAATTTTCAGACAAAGTGTACCATGCTTTCTTACAATTCCCAAGTTTTAGTATTTTTCAAGCAGGCATAGAATTTTTTTTCATTTTATTCCTGTTTAATCTTCTTGCTTTTTGATGATGTTGCTGAATGTAATGCTAGTTGTTCTATAGTTCAAATGTTAGGTATTGTACATGCTGGTATAAAGCCAGCAATAAATGAAGGGTCACTTTGTTATACCTAACACTCGGTTATACTATTGAACGAGCTCTCACGCACTTATAGAATATTAATTTAGACCTAATTTGACAAATCGATGGAAAGTTGTCTGAGTGGGAGAAATTAGCTAGAAAATTAAGCTTGAAAAATATAACATGTAATTTATCTAACCACTTTATGTACTATAGTAAATAAATGGCACATGCTACAAAATCTAAGCCATATTGATCGCACTTTGTTCCAAAAAATACTTTTACTTCTTTACCATGCTAAAATGCACCAACCTATACCAAAATATGGGCACACCGTCATTATTTTGATGAAGACAGAGTATGTCCATGACCTTGGTCATTTGGATTGAAACCCAAAAAAGTTCATACATAATACATGATATAGTAGGCAATACCAAAAGTGTGAGCTTTTCAAGTACTTTTACTAGTAGAACAAGAAGAAAGAATGCCCCCACCAATTTTTCATACAAAGTGCACAATTCTTTCTTACAGTTCCCATGTTTAAGTATTTTTCAAACTTCCAAGCTAAAGCTCCACGCACTTAAATGCATGACTCTATGTCGATTAAACAAAATTTGGTCAAACTTGAATACATGTGAGCACGATAGACTATTACTCTTGAAAATATCCAAAATTCTTTTGAAGGTATCCAGGCAGCCAATATATCATGGGCCAACAATAGTTTTGAGAAATGTCATTACTGATTAGTATTTGCATACCAACAAATTTGACCGCGTATGGAAAACATTCAAACAAAATAAAGCATAAAGCAAAAAACATGAGACTTCATTACGATTGGGTACTTTTGCTAGTATTATTAATCGCCAAGAAAAATGATAAACATGAGATTCAATAACTTTAGGGAAAACGGATTCACATTATAGCCCACCATGATGTAATATTATTCTTTGTTTTCAGCACGAACGACCAATAAGGTCATGGACTTCTATATCGATGTATACCCTAGCTACACTTTTAGATACGGTTCTCACATCGGGTAGATATGGGTGCGTCTTGGCCTAGTAAACAATGTTGCCCATGGGAGTTTCATACAATTAGGGAAAAATACTTTTCACTTTTCCAAGTGATTATGGGGATGTTTTATACTTAGCAGTAAAGAAAATCAGAAGAATCTGGCTCGGAATGCAACAAGCGCGCCATGTTTTCGTACATAGCGGAGCATGCATGTTTTACTTGCAATTCCTAGGTTCTTTGAGTTTTCAAGGTTTGTAGATAAATTAACCCACTTAAATTACACTACTATCTCCGATTCAAATTAATGTTCTCAGATTTGTCTAGATTCGGGTATATGTATCTAGCATAGAAACATGACTAGATACATTTGAATCTAGATGAATCTATGAACATTAATATGGATCGGAGGGAGTCTATCAAAATTAGGTCAAATTATTTCGAACCACATGTGAATCCCAATTGCTCTTTAAATTTCACAAAAATCTTTGGAGGTTGCCCACTAGACATCCAATATATCGAGAACACGACCGAGAGTTTTCAAAGATTCAACTTCTTTCTAGACTTCGCATGCCAGCAAACTTGACCCTGCTTTGAAAAAAGAGAGATAAATAGGCAAAAAAATAGGGGGACTCATGCATGGCGTCCTTTTTTTGTATTACCTGCCAAGAAAAATAATAAACATGAGTTTTCACAACTTTTGAAGAAACCCGCTTCACAAAAATGGCCTACCATGTATAAGTATGAACAGGTTTCTAGACGAGTGATGTCTAAAAGTGCAAAGATCGTTTGTAGCTAGTTTCGAGGTATAGCTGTCGATCCCACAGGGAGCCCAAAGGTAAGTGTTTATGAATGAAGTCTCTGTCACACCCAAAGTTGTCATAGGTCTTCGAGTGAATTGACTGCAAGTGTGGAAATAAGAATGGAATTTGGTTTAAACTGGATGTATTTAAATAAAACTAAAATGTAAACTTCAGAAATAAAAAGCATAAAAGTAAAGAACGATTTGATTGTTTGTTGTTTTTTGCAGATGACAAAGAAGACGCGGGGAGATACAGTTCATGGTGATAGTGACTGTGCGAGGTAGACGAGTGGTAAGTGTAACAATTATAACCTTATAAATATGTGTGTAGGCGAGCAACCCATAATTATCTAGAACTCCTCTTGGTAGATTTCGTCCCAACTTCAATAATCCTACGAGTCTGTTACCAAAACCATAGTCAGACACTAGACGATTAAGATCCTTTAGGTTACTTAGAAATTAAGCTCCTTGGATCGGACTAATGCAATAAGCATGGTGGTTCCTCGTTATCCTCGAGTCTACTAGTTTCCCACTTATATCCCCATGACACTCGGGGGTCGCCCATCTACTAGCAAGCAAGATCCTATCCATGTAGAACAAAGCATCATGTTGTCTGGGCCGTTAATTGGACAACACGCATTAGACATCCCATAGATAGTCAAGCACACATAATATAGTAATTAAAAATCAATCACAAACTAATGGAAAATATATGAAGGCACATCACATATCACCAATCCCTTACATCTCCCACGCCCAAGGAACTTACTCACACATTAGAGAATAAAGCATCATCAATATAATTAAATAAAGGGAGTTCTTCTTGATATTACCATGGAGATCCACAATAAGAATAGAAAAGTAATCTGACACAATTCAAGATAGGAAGAAACAATCTCAAACCCTAATCTTGCAAGTGAAGATCTCTCTCTCTCTCTCTCAAGTACAAGTAATGGCAATGGGGGTGTGTTGGCTAGGAGGTCGAAGATCATGGAGCGAGACAAAGAACATCTTCCCCTCCTTCTCCGGATATCTTCTTTCTCCTTTCTGGATGGGATGGCGGCTGCTTTGTTTTGTTTTCGTGTCTCGCCTCTTCACGAAAGTTGTCCCTTTTGACAAGACGGAGGCAGCGGCAGCTATACGGCGGGAACTATACAGCCGGAAAAATGTTCCCGCTATATAGTTGCTCGTTAAAGCGTCAGTTTGTCTCCCTTGATTGCTTCCAAAAGGAGACTTGCTTGTTTTTGCCTAAATATTGTGTTTCCCTTGTTAAAACCTTCTGTTGATGTTCAGAACCTGAAACACACATTAAAAACCAAGTTTTCTTCGCTACAGAAGTATTAGCATTAGGTAAAGCTAGAAAACGATCAAATCCACAGGAAAACCATCAATAAAAACCATGAAAAATATGTCGAATCTCACAGCTATCAAGTCCCCCAAGATTAGATGTTTCTCTCCCTTGAGTGAAAAGAAAATAAGGAAGAATAGTGGAGATTCGAGACTGAAATAAAAGAACTTGCAAGCTTGAATTGGTGTCAAATTATTTTCTTCACAATTGCTGCAATATTAAACATGATCATACAAGTATTCACAAGATTGCACTGAGTCCACTTCCTAACCACGTATATCTTGCTAGCAAATAAATCATATGCCCGAGGAAGTGTCAAAAGTTTAGCTAGGAAAGTGAAACAAATTCTTTTGGTGTCTCTCTTTGTTGAGAGATGAAAACTTTTGCTCTTGTTTCTTTAATCAATTAAGAGTACTCAAGTTGGCACCAAAAACATTCAATTTAAGAACAACTCATCTATACCCTTGTCAAAATTTAAGACTCTCAAAGCACCTTTTTTCCTTTCCTTGTTTTTAAAAAACTTTAGCCCTTCCATAGAGAAATCATGTCACTGTTTTTAAGATGTTAATTGGGACTATGCTGCGCACTCTTGACCATGCCAATAGATAACTATTGAGCAATAATGGGTCAGAGGAGTACTACAACTTCACTTGGAACATGAAACCACGAGGAGACTAAAATTTTACTCATCATAGCATTGCTGCTACAAACGCTTACATAACTCAATAGCCGAAATCAAGTGCTTTCCCACATTTAGATCGTTCGTTGGCCAGTGGAGTTAATAGTTCCCCTTGGAGTACGACAGTGTTGTAATGACACGTATAAAGCAATATCTTATGGTAATTATTAGAAAATGCAATGGCATAATCTCTACTACTTCGGAGCATCCATTTTATCAGAAAATTTCATTCAAGAGTGCTATCGAGTCTATCTATATTAAGCTCAAATGGGGTTGAGTAGTTCTAAAATCAAATTCTTTGGGCTAAACATGGACTCAAATCATCTTTTGGATGCTTTTCTTGTTGTCAAAATGTCGGAAATATTTTTAACCAAGTTCATTGTTCATTATTTCAAAGCTACAAAAGGAGACACTTGGCAAAGGAATAGAATTTATAAGGTAACAAGCTAAGTGGGGAGTGACTCAAGTGCAAGCGAGTGAATAATTGTAGGGTCCATTTAAAGTTGCAGAAAAGGTGATCAAAGGAATGTGATACCTCCTCTTGCTTGCTTTGTTCTCGTACTTGAGTCGAATCCCCTCTATATTTCCCTATTGCCAAGCCACCTGAAATTGAGCAATCTCCGAGAGAAACAAAGAAACAAATTTGCAATAAAGGTTACAACTAATTTTTTGTGTTTTTGGTTTAGGAATGCAAACTTAAAGTAAACATGCAATTTTGAAGAAGTAAAATAAATCAAAAGAAGAAATGAAAATATGAATGCAAGGTTTGGAGCTTTTCAAACCTCCCCCAAGCTTAGGCTATTGCCATGCTTAGTTGTTGTCGTCGTTCGGCGGCTGGTGCGGATACTGCTGGTAGTAGTCATGGAAGTGGGTCATGAAGTGACTGAAGTTGTCAGTTAAGGCACTCACATATTCATTCACTCCTTATAGAGTGTGGTCAATCTCCCCAATGCGCTGGTTGAGCTACTGAAATTCTTGATAGGGGACTTAGTTGAACCCCTGCTGCAGCTGATTGGTCCATGGGTCCTAGGATCCCCCTTGCTGCTACTATTGTCCCTCCTAGGAAGGGTTGTATTCCTACTCCTACTCTTGCTCCTGCTCATCCTCATCCTGTTGCTCTCCTTCTTCATCTTCTCCTTGATCAGGCTAGAGTTCAGCCATGATCTCCACCACTTGATCCTTGGTGAGGATCTAGGTGTCCTTCTCCATAATCGAGAAGGCTTGTGGATCAGGCAATGGAACCTGCTCACCCTGTGCATCACCAAGATAACCAAACTGATATGCTTGGAGCCTCTTGTTAGCTTGGTAAACACCAAGGAAGCCACAAGTAGTTAAATATTTGATGTCCATAAGTTTGGAGCTGTCAACAGGTTGCATAACAGGTAATGTAATGTTCAATGCATGGGCAAGGTGGGTTACCAATCCACCAATGCGAATGTCGCCTTTCGTTTTGTCCCTCTAGTGGCGAAGGTGCTAGAGTAGTAGAGCTGCAGTATTGGGGCTTTGCGGTGCACTGGGGAAGGGTGTGTTGGTGATCATGGCCATGTCCGCATTGGCCATGGAGCCGGTATCTCCTCTTCCCAGTAGTGTATTGGTGTGGAACAAGGCGTAGTAGCGAATTGTTGGGTTCTAAATGGTGGACATCTTCTTCTAGTAGAATTCCCAGCCACCGTTAACAGAAATAACCTCCCATGTTTCTCCACTTGAGACGCTATATAAATTTGTAGCAGTTGCCTCCCCATCGCGAGGAAGGCCAAAAGCATCGCAAAATTGTTCAAAAGTTATTTTATACAACTGCCGGTTTATGGTGAAGCTTACCGTGCACGCATTACCTTTCTCCTTGTGGTCATCGTAGAAGGAGGCGAGGAACTCATGGGTGAGCTCGGCTTAGATATTGTGGCTTGCGTAGCCGATTAGTGTTAGCCCACATGAGGTCAAAGTCTGCCCTCAACCCAGCCGCGGTGAGAAAGCTGTGATCGGCCCAACATGTGGGTAGCACCCTCCTTGATGAAAAAATGGACAACTTCCTGTTGAGCCCGGCCCGGAGCCCCGAGCTCTCGCCACGTTAGCGCTTGCCCTTGCGAAAAATGCTATCAATTTTGTTCATCTTGATGCACTGAAAAATTTCACCATAAAACCTTAGGGATATAGTTTGTACATGATATACGAATGATTCTACGTGGAAACATTTAATCCTAACATGAGAAATCAGTAGGAAAAACAAAATAAGCTTGAGTTCATCCACTAGATCAATGTGAGAGTTTTCAACCATTGAATTCTGAAAATAAAGCATGGATAGGGAGAGAAATATACCGATATGTTGATTCCCCCACTCAAACGAACGAAATCCGCGAAGAATCAAGAGTTCTAGGTGGGTTTTGAGAGGTTTGGAGAGAGAATATGAGACAAAAAGTGAGGAGGAAGAAGAAACCTAGTTGCCCCGGCGCGATTATGAGGTCGCGCCGAACTATACGGCCGCAACTATACGGGCAGGTGAAGTAGTTCCCGCCATATAGTTGCGGCATCAGTGAAAATTAGGGTTTCTTTATGCCAGATCGCAGCTATACAGGCGCAACTATACGAGCGGACCAAAATGGTCCCACCGTATAGTTGGTCGTGAAACCCTCTGTGCCCTCGAGATAAATTTTCTAAAACATGCATCGATATCTATACGATCGGAACTATACGGCAGAAATTTTTATTCCCGCCGTATAGTTGGTCGTTAAACCATTAGTACCCTAGGAAAGAAATTATACGAAGGCATCGATATATATTTCGACCAGAACTATATGGCTGGAATTTTTATTTCTGCCGTATAGTTGGTCGTTAAACCATTAGTACCCCAGGAAAGAAATTGTACGAAGGCATCGATATCTATATGACCGGAACTATACGGCTGGAATTTTTATTTCCCACCATATAGTTGGTCGTTAAACCTTTTGTACCTAAGTAAGTAAATTTGTCGATGGCAAAGATATCTATACGGCCAAACTATACTACCGTAATTTTTATTCCCGCCGTATAGTTGGTCGTTAAACCATCAGTAGTCATCAAAAAATTTCCATTTCTTCTAGAATTCTTTCGTATCCTGAAACTTAGCGAAATACCTTATTTTTTACAGAAAAATGGCAGTAGAAACTGCCGACCAACGTTACGATATAAAGAGCAAAAATTTTAGTACAACCTAACTTGTTCTCCTCAACTGTAGATTTACATTTCAGTATGAACTAAATGATTAAGCTAGTTTTTGTAGATAAAACTCAAACTTTTATTTTATACTTATCCTACACTTGTTCAATCGATGTTTCTACTACTTTTTGACAGCTTCATCTTCACGGGAGCGCTTCCGAAAGAATGTCTGCGAAAAAGTTGTAGGAATGCGATGAACATTTTATTTTTAATTTATTTTAGTAATGTGATGGGTTGACTCCCATTAAGCATTTTATTAAGAATAGTTGAATAATTCAACCCCTTCTCTGATCTCAAATTCTTACCTTGGGTTGCCCCTTATCCAAGGAACTTACCATCTGAACTTGTTTTGCTGGTGGAATATATCTTTCTCCCGCTAATAGCTTCTTCGAAAAATACCGAATGATTTCAGCATCATAAACATTGAAGATTATTTTTCCCTCAGCACAATCAACTGACACTCCTGTAGTACTAAGGAAAGGTCTTCCAAGTATTATGGATAATTTTTCATCCTCTAGCAATTCAAGAATAATAAAATCAGTGGGAATAACATGCTCATCTATTCTAAGGAGAACATCCTCAATCATACCAATGGGTTCTTTAGTGGACTTGTCAGCCATCTGTAAAGTGATAGTAGTAGTAGGGGAATACTCCCCTAATACTAACCTTTTATAGAGGTAGTATGGGATTACACTAACTCCTGCACCTAAATCACACAAGCGTTATGAATGTCTGTTTTGCCTATTGAGCATGAAATAATTGGTATTCCGGGATCTCCCGATTTAGACAATAGCTTCCCATTCACGGGATAACTAGTCACCATGGCAACAGTTTTAGTTATTTCTTTCTTTCTATTAAGAATATCATGGAGGATTTTAGAATAGGTAGGGACTTTGATTGCATACGCAAATGAAATCTCTAGACGAAGGTCACTGACGTCTACGGACTTCTATTCTTGTAGAAAGTTGTTGGGCCTCCAAGTGCAGAGGTTTGTAGAACAGTAGCAAGTTTCCCTTAAGTGGATTACCCAAGGTTTATCGAACTCAGGGAGGAAGTGGTCAAAGGTATCCCTCTCAAGCAACCCTGCAATCAACATACAAGAAGTCTCTTGTGTCCCCAACACACCCAATACACTTGTCAGGTGTATAGGTGCACTAGTTCGGCGAAGAGATAGTGAAATACAAGTGGTATGGATATAAGACAATGGTGCTAGAAAATAGCTTGATGGCATGGAAGAAAATAAAGGCAATCTGAAATAAAGATGGAAGCAAGCAAACATGTAACAGATCTAGTTGCAAACGGTGTTTAGTGTTTCAATGCTTAGAAACAAGGCCTACAGATCATACTTTCACTATTGAACACTCTCAAATAAATATCTTCTCTTTATGATACTACTCCGAACTACTCTCCGGTTGGACACTCTAATCCATGGTAGGGCTATAATAGCACACTTCAAAGTCCGCCTTCCCTATGTAGATAACCCCACACTGTCACCTTGAGCGCTAGATGGTTCCAACAAACACCACAATTTCATAGAGACATCCAACTCCAAATATAACTCATAACAAGTATTTGTACTCTCTAGCCTAAGTGCCACCATGGTGTACACGCTGTCACTTTCACACACATGGGGAGAGCAGAGTTCTATTAAAGCACTTGAGTAGCAAAGTAGATCTACTTGATTACAAAGCTCATGATCACAATATGATCATGCATAGAGAGAGATGAACACATAGCTACTGGTAGAACCCTTAGCCTCGAAGAAGAACTACTCCCTCCTTGTCATGGGAATCAGGACGGTGATGGAGATGGCGGTGGAGATCGATGGAGATGGCTCTAGGGGCACTTCCTCGTCCCGGTAGGGTGCCGGAACAGAGACTTTCTGTCCCCCGAATCTCCCCTTCGGTGGCAGCGGAGCTGTGGAACTTTTTGTGGCTGGAGGCTCGGTTCTTTAGGGTTTTCTCATTAGGAGCTTCTTATAGGCGAAAGGGGAGGCTGAGGGGGTGCCCGAGGCGGCCGCACCACCCCCAGGCGCAGGCCAGGCCTGGCCGGCCCCTGGCCCCTCTCTCTCGTCTTTTGGCTCCATGTTACCCTCGATAAAATATTGACTTTGGCTTTTGTCCTGTCCAATTCCGAGAATATTCATTTTCTGACTTTCCTGGAACCAAAAACAGCAGAAAACAGGTAACTAGCACTATGGCATCTTGTTAATAGGTTAGTCCAAGAAAGTGTATAAAAATACTCCAAAGTGTGGAAAAAAACATAACAAAATAGATATAAAACAAGCATGGAACATCAAAAATTATAGATATTTTAGCTACGTATCAACATCCCCAAGCTTAACTCCTGCTCGTCCTTGAGTAGGTAAGTGATAAAAAGAAAGAATAATTTTTGAGGTGACATGCACCATCATAGACTTGATCAAAGTATTTGTAAAACATGGATAGCTGGGATCATAGAACTTTAACATAGCATGAAAGATATAGTTCTAACAATAAGACATAGCAACTATGTTGTAACATGAAAGGATACAAAAAAAAGATTCATGAATAACAATGCTTTGCAAGATGTTTGTTTGTTTCACATAAAGAAAACATAATGAGAATGGTATTCAGCTTGTCCCTCATAGAGTAGAAAACATAAATGCATACGACACCTTCAAAGTTCATAAGGGTGACTAGATACAAATAGTTTATGAACAAGCAATATCAAAGTTATGCATCAATCAACAAGTCTTGGGACACTGCACATTAAAATAAGAATGGCCACTATGTTCTCTCATTAGGTGCATAAATATAGAAGATGGAGACTCAACATAAAAGTAAAAGAAAGGCCTTCATAGAAGGAAGCAGGGATTCAAGTTTCATAAAGAGCTTCGAAAAATTATGGTACTTATTACCTTTCAGCTCTCATTGCCCCTATCATAAGCATCTTGAAGTGATTAAGTTTAAAGTGAACAAACTATGGAGTATATGCTTGACAAAATATAAGTTGGAAATCTCATGTCCCTTGAATACGATGGCCGCTCCTCATTCTACCAGTAAGTTCTTGTCATAGTAAGTACATGTGTATCATAGAGAACCGCCAACGGGGTACCCCTTTCCCGATGATACGGAAGAATCCCCATATCAAAATGACAAGGCAAACAGACAACGAGCATCTCAGCAATCTTCTTATTTACCATGGGAAAATGGTGCTTTTTTCTCTCTTTCCTCTTTTCTCATCTTTTTTTTTCTTTTTCTCCTTTTTTCAATCTCCATCTCTTTTTTTATAAGAAGAATGCTTCATAGATTGCTCATTATGGTTACGCTGCAGGTTTCCACCATGATTAGGCATGGATTAGACTAGCGGCCCAGGCGTTTCTCTAACACACATACATAACTCCATGGACTTACAAGCTCCCCTTTCATTTCACACCGACGACATCCATAGACAAAAGAGCATGATATCAACTAGGTAAAATGTACAAGTGCAACGTTGAAAGCGTTCCCCACGACAGCATGGTTCTGCTAATCCCCAACATATAAGTGCAATCATATCACTACTAGGAAACATCTTATCAGTGGCAAACCTTTTTTCACTATCTGTGGCGCATATCTTAGTCACCACTGATAACTATCTTCTGTGGCGCATTTTGAAATGCACCATGGAAATCTCAAACTTCTGTGGTGCATATGGCCAATATGCGCCATAGAAGTTTTTTTTCAAATTTCAAAAAAAAAAATGGGCCAGATCTGGCCGGAGGTGGGGGGTTGCCGGAGGTGGATCAGATGTGATGGCCAGAGGAGAAGGAGGCTGTCAGAGGTGGTCAGAGTAGTAGTAGTAGGAGGCCGCCGGAGGTGGAGGAAGGGCTCGCCGGAGATGGTCGGAGGAGGCCGCCGGAGGTGGTGGTGGTGGAGGAGGTCGCCGGTGGTGTTGGAGGTCACCGGAGGAGGAGGTCTCCTAGGTGGAGGAGGTCACCTTGGTAGCCATGGCTGGAGGTGGATGTCGCCAGAGAGTGGAGGAGAAGGGGAGAAGTATGGAGGGGAGGAGTAGTGGAGGGAGAAGTATGGAGGGGAGGAGAAGTGGAGGAGAAAGGGAGAAGTATGGAGGGGAGGAGAAGTGGAGGGAGAAGTATGGAGGGGAGTAGAAGTGGAGGAGAAGGGGAGAAGAAGGAGAAGAAGTGGAGGAATATAAGGAGAAGGGGAACCGGTGGGATTCAAATTTCGAGAAATGTGCCACAGAAGTTTCTCCCCCTTTTTTTGCAGTAAAAAATCTTCTACCCTAAATAACTTTTTACTCTTTTCGAATTTGGGGATTCTGTAAAATCTAGAACGACCGTAGGTGGTTGAATTCGAGTAGGAAATTTCGAGACGATCATTTTGATAGGTTAAAGATTTTTTTCGACATCGTACACAAAAGTTATAGCCGTTTTACCATGCCATGACCTATTTTTGCAAAATAAATCGAAATTCATGTTTTTCAATCTTTTCTATATCTATACCCTAAAATCTAACTACAACTCAAAGGAATTATTTTTTTGAAGTTTCTATCATTTTTGTTTATTTTTTACAAAACTGAAAAGGCGATCCACGGGGGGGGGGGGGGGGGGGGGGTGGGATCTGTTTTTCCATGTCCTATGGCGCATATGTCCATATGCGCCACAAAAACATCACTTTCTGTGGCGCATATGGACATATGTGCAACAGAACCATCTCCCCCCTTTTTTTGGTGCTGGGTCCCATCAACTTTATGTGGTGCATACATCTACACGCGCCACAGAATCATCACTTTCTATGGCGCACACGAAAATATGCGCCACAGAAATGTGGACTTCTGTGGCGCATATTGGTTTCGTGCGCCACTGAACTGCCAAACTTCAGTGGCGCATTTTTTCATGTGCACCACTGATACATATCTGTGGCGCATGGTTTTACATATGCGCCACAGAATATCTTGTCTACCTATAAGCTGTTTCCTAGTAGTGTATACAACATAGATGACACAATGTTTCAAGTTTATTAGGGGCAAGAAAAGTAAAGTGTGCCATCAAGTTCGTGAGAGCTTTAATCACTAATTTTCATATAACAAGTTTAATTCGGAAGGTAGATAAAACATGAATATACTTGGAATAGCAAATGCTAATAGGTAGGTATGGTGTACTCTTTTGAACAACTTGGTTTTATTTGGAGTTGGATACATGAGTGGAACTCATACTTGGTATGGAGGCTAGCAAAAGACTGGGAGCGACTAACTAAGAGAGCAATAATGGCCATAATCATGGAAAGCAACAAAACATCATTAATTAAAGCATAAAGTGATATTACAAGTCAAAAACTAAAGGATCATAGAGGCTATGGTGACTTGGGATAGTCATAACATGGTGTGAGCATGCGCCAAGTCAACCCAAATAAAGCATCAAAGGAGAATACCACAATACTATGCTTTAATATGCTAAAACAACGCATGATTCTTTCAAGGCACATTAAGGAATCTCAATTGTTTATAGCATGTCATGCTACAGCAAAAATCACTAAGTATAAAGCCAAAACAATATCAACCATGACTTGACAAAGCATATGCCACAGTCAAAAAAAACAAGCTCCCTTTTACCACTAAAGCATGAAGCTTTCTACTCTCTTCCAACACCAATCAACTTATTTGAAACAACTCACAAAGATAATAATAAATAAAGATCAGTGAGCTTGTCTCATGAATCAACAAAGAAGAACTAAAAAGTTCTAAGCTTAAAGCACAAGAAAACTAAGGCTAAACATAGTGCTAGCAAAAGAGAACACTCACAAAACAATAAGAATGAAAACTAGAGTGTTCTAAACAATGAAAGCAGAGTGTGTCTCTCTCCAAAAGAAGTGTTGGGATCCAACCAACTTATTGCAGCAAACCAAGAAAAAGAAAACTAAAAACAAAAACGAAGACGCTCCAAGAACAACACAATTGTGCATGAAACAATAAAAATGAAGTGTTTGGAAGAAACCTGGAATTTTTATTGATGAAGAAGGGGATGCCTTGGGCATCCCCAAACTTTGATGCTTGTACTTCTTGAATATTCCTTGGGGTGACACGGGGTGGTATCCCCAAGCTTGAGCTTTTGTCCATTCTTCATCTCATTACATCATTCTTTCCCTACACCTGAAAATTTCCTTCATAGAAAACTTCACACAATCTTCATTAGCAACATTAGCGCATTCAAAAGATAATAAACCTTTGGGGTTTAGTTTTAAAACAGAAAAACTTTCATTAAAAACACAAGATACTGTAGAAATTCCCTCAAGAAGCTCAATTCCCCAAAAAGAACCCAAAAAGGAATCAACAAGAAGCAAATGCAAATAATGGCAGAAATCTGTCAAAACAGACTAGCAGGTAAAAACCAATTTTTTCGAAGTCCTTCTATTGCTCAATCGAAAAGTGTTGAACAAACGAAAGATGGATAACAACCTGGGGCAGAAGCACAAAAAATCACAGCTCAAACCGACATATAGAGATTTTTCACTAACTCTTACAACAAAGCACAAAAATCTGTTTCGGGGCAGCAACTTTCCCAAGCATTACTTCTCTCTCATTAGAGGTTACTCTTGGCACAAAAATCACACAAAAATGATAAGAAGAGGTTATTACTAAAGCAATAACTTCCAAGACTCAAGAAAACTATTGGGTTATCTCCCAAGAAGTACTTTTCTTTAATGCCTTGAAGTTAGGCATGATAGTTTGAGAAGATGCTCACATAAGAACTATGAATTGAAGTAAAAGGGAGAATCAAGAAGCAAATTCAAAGCACATTTAATTCTAACCCACTTCCTATGCATATGATTCTTGTAAAGAAACATGTCATGAAAGCACAAAGCAACAAGCATAGTAAAGCAAAACAAGTGCAACTTAAAAAATTTCAACATAAATAGAGGAAACTTAATATTGTTGAGATACATAAAACCATGTTTCCCTCTCTCATAATAACTTTCAGTAGCATCATGAATAAAATTAACAATATAAATATCACATAAAACATTCTTATCATGAGCCACATGCATAAAATAATTATTACTCTCCCTGTAAGCATAGTCATTCTTATTAATCATAGTGGGAGCAAATTCAACAAAATAGCCATCATTGTTATTCTCATCACCATAGTCATCAAATATAGTAGGCATATTGTAATCATAATTAATTTTCTCCTTAATAGTAGGTGGACTGAAAATATCATATTCATCATTGTAATCATCATATATTGGAGGTTTGGTATCATCATAAGCAATAGAATAGCTATCTTCCAAAGCTGGGGAACTAAAAAGATCATTTTCATAAAAACTAGCTTCCCCAAGCTTAGACTTTTCCGTAGCATTAGCAATAATGGTGTCCAAAGAATTCATACTAACAACATTGCTATTAGCATGCAAATAAAGTTCCATAGATTTTTTAATTTTCTCTTCAAACACTTCATGTCCTAACTCAAGATAAATACTATAAAGCTCTCTAATTTTGTTGTTGTTTTCCATTAAGCCTAACTAGTGAAAACATGAAACAAAAAGACAAAATTGCAGAATCTAAAGGAAATAACTTCGAGCACTCACACCGGAGGATGTGAGTACCTTTTACCTTACCTCCCCGGTAACGGCGCCAGAAAATAGCTTGATGTCTACGCACTTCTATTCTTGTAGACAGTTGTTGGGCCTCCAAGTACAGAGGTTTGTAGAACAACAGCAAGTTTCCCTTAAGTGGATTACCCAAGGTTTATCGAACTCAGGGAGGAAGTGGTCAAAGGTATCCCTCTCAAGCAACCCTGCAATCAAGATACAAGAAGTCTCTTGTGTCCCCAACACACCCAATACACTTGTCAGGTGTATAGGTGCACTAGTTCGGCAAAGAGATAGTGAAATACAAGTGGTATGGATATAAGACAACGGTGCTATAAAATAGCTTGATGGCGTGAAAGAAACTAAAGGCAATCTAAAATAAATATGGAAGCAAGCAAACATGTAAAAGATCTAGTTGCAAACAGTGTTTCAATGCTTAGAAACAAGGCCTAGGGATCATACTTTCACTAGTGAACACTCTCATATAAATATCTTCTCTTTATGATACTACTCTGAACTACTCTTCGGTTGGACACTCTAATCCATGGTAGGGCTATAACAGCACACTTCAAAGTCCGCTTTCCCCATCTAGATAACCCAACACTATCACCTTGAGTGCTAGATGGTTCCAACAAACACCACAATTTTATAGAGACATCCAACTCCAAATATAACTCATAACAAGTATTTGTAATCTCTAGCCTAAGTGCCACCATGGTGTACATGCTGTCACTTTCACACACATGGGGAGAGCAGAGATCTATTAAAGCACTTGAGTAGCAAAGTAGATCTACTTGATTACAAAGCAAATGATCACAATATGATCATGCATAGAGAGAGAGAGATGAACACATAGCTACCGGTAGAACCCTTAGGAAGAACTACTCCCTCCTGATCATGGGAATCAGCAACGGCGATGGAGATGGTAGTGGAGATCGATGGAGATGGCTCCGGGGGCACTTCCCTGTCCCAGCAGGGTGCTGGAACAAAGACTTTCTGTCCCCCGAATCTCCCCTTCGGTGGCAGCGGTGCTATGGAACTTTCGTGGCTGGAGGCTCGATTCTTTAGGGTTTCCTCATCGAGAGCTTCTTATAGGAGAAAGGGGAGGCCGAGAGGGTGCCCGAGGTGGCCGCACCACCCCCAAGTGCGGGCCAGGCCTAGCCGCGCAGCCAGGTGGTGTGGCCGGCCCCTGGACCCTCTCCGTCTCGTCTTCTGGCTCCGTGTTCCCCTCGGTATAATATTGACTTTGGATTTTGTCCCGTCCAATTCCGAGAATTTTTATTTTCTGACGTTCCTGGAACCAAAAACAGCAGAAAACGGGCAACTAGCATCTTGTTAATAGGTTAGTCCAAGAAAGTGTATAAAAATACTCCAAAGTGTGGACAAAACATAAGAAAGTAGATATAAAACAAGCATGGAACATCAAATATTATAGATACATTAGCAACGTATCAGTCACCATGTGCCTTTTTAAAAGAATCATAAGTTACCTGATCTGGTGCTTTCTTTTTTTGATCTAGATAACGAAGCTTTTGCTCACCTTTCTTATTCTTGTCTTTTACCTTTTGTGGGAGGGTCAGTCTCTTTTGTTGCTACTTATCCCTCTTCTTCTTGTCCACTACAACAACTTCATCTTCATTGCTATTTTCTTTTTCTTCTCTTGGATCAACCGTCTCTACATCAGAGTCATAACGGTCGTCCTGTGCATCATTTTGCTCCTCCAAGGTTTGATCTTGTGTTCCTTGAGCAGTTTCATCTTGAGGATCCACCAATGTATCATCTTCTTGGCTTTATTTGAGCAAGGCTTTTTTCCTTTTGCTCCTTTTCAGCTTCATATTCTGGTGGTCCTAGTGGTCCTGTAACAACTGCACCTCCCCTTGTAACAACATTAGTAGAAACAGGAATATCTATATCATATTGAAGAAAAATTTGATAACCAGATGCTATTTGTTCACATTGGGTTTCAATCATACTAAGGTACTTGTGAAATAATTTTATTTCTTGGCCAATCTTCATAATTTTCCGGGAGTTCCGCCAAAATCTTTTTATGTTTTTGAAAGTGCTTATGTAGGTTATTATGAGATTTTGCTTGTCGATGTTTTAATTCTTGAAAAACAATTCTAGTTTCATCTTCTTCAGTAAAAACTTGTAATAAGTCTACTTTGATTTCCTTAACAAGTTCAGAAGGTATACCTTTTTCTTTCATTGTTTTGCGTACTTCAGGCATAAGACCAGGAGTTATCCGAAGTATCCTTTTTCTAGCTTAGTGCCGAAATTAGGATTATATAAAGAATCATTTGTAGCCCTAGTAGACATCAATTCCAAACATTCTTTAATAGTTAAAGTATTTATCGATCCTCCTACTGAGAAGTCAAGCAACTCTCTACATTGAGCATTAAGACCGTGGTAAAATAAATGGCAAATAGTTGACTCAGAATAGCCATGATTAGGAATACTATTAATCATTCCAAAGAATTTATCCCAGGCTTGTGCATAGTTTTCTCCCACGTTCTGACTAAAGTTGCCTATATTCTTTCTAATTCCAGTTACCTTTTTAAAAGGATTAAACCTGTTTATCAATTTAACAATGCAGTTTTCCCAACATTTAGTTTAATGGCGAGGGAGAGAATATAGAGAAATTTCCTTATTTGACACTAGGCACATCTTCCCTGTGTGACATGTGCTGAAAATTAGTTTCCCTATATGACACTAGTGTATTTTGTCCACTAACAGGGGTAAAGAGAGACAGGCAAAGACCTTAGTACCCCTAGGGAATAATGTGGCCAAAATCATTAAGACAATCATTCCACATTGTTACATATTTAACCATGGTTGAATGACTAAGACTACATAATTTGGTCAACGAACAAATTTGAGTTCAAAATTTAGACCTTACATTTTAATTCAACAAAAATAAAAAAATTGGGCAGAACCTCCACTGTTTTTGATGCCATATCTCACACAATTCATATATATATGCAAAAAGCATCACAACATGTAGAACTACCAGAAACGTACATGTTCCACATACATGACAGCCATGTTCACATTCACTGGTACATCAACTACATTAGTAGAGTACTATAGTTCGCATGCATCATATTGTAGTTGACACATCAGGTCAAATCCACAGATATCACATGAACAACAGAAGAGAACCTCCATCTGTTAGTCCTACTTCTACTGCATTTGGGGATCGATTCCTTCGTTAATTCCAAGAGCAGACAAGCAGGAGTAGGGACCTCTACGAGGCCTGAACCTGGATAAAACTTGCGTCCCTGTGTGCTTGTTTGCTAGCCAACTAATGCCTCCAGCGCTCCCTCCTTCTCCAAAACCCAAGTCCATAACAATGGGCATTGACGAGATAAACCCTCATCAATTGGCGCCGTCTGTGGGAATTGGGAGTGCTGATGTCGCGGCTTCTTCGGCCCCATAAACCTCGATCTACAACTCCGCAACAGCGGAGATTAGCCAACTCTTCGGCACGTTCGACTTCACCGTCCACACACCAGCCACTCGCCCGGCTTTCGAGTCCGTGGGCGATGGAATCAGTCTGGCGATTGGGAGCTTCCACTTCCAGGTTGGTCATATGGGCACGCTTAGCATGCCTGACTAGCCGATGGCACCCGCGATTCCTCTAGCATTGTGGTTCCCGCCACCAATCGGCACCCTCATCGAGCTCAACGCCTCAGCAACAGCTGGGAGCACGGACAGCGACATCAGTAGCGGATCCGATCTAGGTGACCTGGCCACTAAAGACAGAGCCTATGGCTCTGGATCTGAAAGTTGCGGGAGCAACAGCTTCCCCAACCACTTCATGTGCACAGTCATCAACGCAGGCGACACTACCGTCAATCGCGAAAATGTTGGCCCCAGATCTGGCACCGGACCGCCCAACGGCACTGGACCAACCAATGGTAGTACGCCCAATGGCGGCCCCACCAATGGTGGCAACGGCACACCCGTAAACAATGGAGCGGCATGAGAATCGCCCACCATAGTGAATGAACACATGGGAGAGCGCATGGTGATCAAGCTCAACGACAACAAATGGGCCTGCTGTCGAGAAGCTTTGCGAGGTAATCGTCTGCCCCTCAATTCCCCACAAGACATGATGATGGGCTACCATTGGCTACTGAAGGAGGAGTATAGATGCCAGCTACATGCAATCGCACAACTCGAAGCGCGTAAAAAGGCAGTAGACGAATCAAGCCTTTGGCGAGCCGGGCTATCCTCCCACGGAGGATCCTCCTCCAAAGGCAACGAGTACGTGGCTAACAAGAGAAGATCTCGACTAGCCCACCTCACCGAGGAGGAGCACGTAGAAGCCGCGAAAGTCCTCGACTTTGGCTCCATGATGGTGGATACACGGGGCAACGTGGTCCCAAAGACGCCGCAAGCTGCGGTAACGGCGGCCACCATGTACCTCCTCAACAACCAGCCGCCATCTAGAGATCCACGAGCTGCCATGCACCAATCTACGATCGCGGGCTTGGGGCTAGTCGAGGCAGCCCTCGACAAAGAACCTGCACTGGAGCCAAAGAAAAGCAAGGCTCTGGCAAAACACTACTCCTCGCCTTCGTCCAGCGACGATATCCATGACCTGTCTCGGTGTCGCTGCTCACGGCGGCACGATCGCGACTACGATGCGCGCGATGACCTCACGCTGTGCAAAATCGACAAATCAAGGGCAAGACGCGCTCGTTCGACTGACTCAGAAGCGGACGAGACTGAACTCTGCGGCGCCAGATGCTTCAGCAGGGCCATCAGGCAGAAGCAAATGCCTAAAGGGTTCAAACTACCATCAGAGAAACCAAAATTTGACGGTCTACAGCACCCGAAAATCTGGTTGGAGGACCACATCTCCTCCATCAGACTACATGGCGGGAGTCGAAGCACGACCATGCAATGCCTGCAGCTACAGCTACAGGGCGCCGCTCATGCATGGCTCAACAATCTCCTACGCGGATCCATTCGCAGCTGGGAAGACCTACTCTACAGCTTTGTGCCTAATTTCAAGGGCACCTACAAAAGTCCCAGATCAATCGAAGAACTGAGAAGCTGCCAGCAAAGATCGGACGAATCGCTTCGCTCGTACATCCAGAGGGGGTCCATCATCAAGAACTGCACAGAAAACATCTCGGAAGACCGTGCAATCGACGCATTCAACGGCAGCGTTCGCCGTATAGAGCTCAGGGAGGAGCTGGGCCACTCGAAGCCCAAAACGATCGACCACCTGATGGAAATCGCGAATCGGTGGGCTGACGGAGAAGACTCGGTGGAGAACCGCACCTACTCCGATGACGATGACGACCTTGGGCGCAGGCGCGATCACCGAAGCAATCGTCAAATGCGCGTCTACAATGACCGTGACGAGGTCAACATGGTCGCAGCCGGCTACACCGACAAACGTGACGACAACCGCAACATCGGATACCGCAGTGGTGAATACCGCGATAGCAGAAAAACCACACAGGTGTGGCAACGCCGCACTCGCGAAGAGGCACCGCAACATCTATCAAGGACAAGCTGTCTGGGCCCTGCAACGTTCACTTCTACATCGACAAGCACGATGGTAAGAAGAAATCTAGCAACCTTCTCAAAGACTGTCGCGAGTTCCTCAAACTCCATGAAGGCCTGGCCTGGATGAATTGCGACGCAGTCAACAGGGGCTATGGAGCCGCCCCAGGTGCTGTGGCACATGGAGCTTCTCCACCACCGCCCGGACCACCACCACCCGCGGCCGCGCCGGTCCAGCATCATGGAGGCGAACCATACCCACGAGCCGTGGGCAACATGGGGATGATCCAAAAGGGGCGTCCCTCAAATCGAGTGCAAAAGGCCATCACTCACCAAGTCAACTTGGCGATAAACTCTCCACCTTCCACCATTGAGTACCTCAGTAGAAGCGACTCCTGCATCACCTTCGACAGGTGTGACCACCCGCGCCAAGTTCCTCGTTCAGGCCACTGTCCCCTCGTACTCGAGGCGCATATTGGGGGTTTCGACATGAGTCGCATCTTCATGGATGGCGGCAGCAGCATTAACCTCATGTTCGCGAGTACCTTGCGAGCGATGAGGGTACCTCTGATGTGCCTGGATGTTTCAGACACGACATTCCATGGTATTGTCCCAGGGAAAGGCATATACCCCCTGGGAAAAATCAACCTTGACGTCATCTTCAGCACACCACAAAACTTTCGGCGAGGGGGCATCGACTTTGAGGTCGTCGACTGGCCTTCACAATATCACTGCATCCTCGGACGTCTCGTGTTCGCGAGGTTCATGGTAGTGTCACACTACGCCTACCTGCAGATGAAGATGCCGGGTCCAAAGGGCGTAATCACAATCAACGACAACTTCGAGAGGTCTGATAGCTGCGATAGAATTCAATAGAATCTCCCAGTCCTTCGGCATGCAGGAGGAACTCGCAAGATTAAAGGAGTCGACAGACAACAGTCTGCCTCCCCTGAGCAGGCCAAGTTCACTCAATCTGTCCTTCGACTCGTCGGTGCACACAAAGAAAGTCCAGGTCCACCCAACGGACCCGACAAAGACGACCCTCATCGCCAACAACTTGAGTTTCGCATAGGAACTCACGCTCGTCGAATTCCTCCATGAGCACTGGGAGATCTTGGCCTGGTGTCCAGCGGACATGCCAGCAGTTCCCAGGGAATTCGCCGAGCAGTCACTCAATGTAAATCCAGACGCAAGGCTAGTCACGCAGACAATTTGGCAACTGTCTGAACCAAGAGCAAAGGCAGTCGTAATGGAGATCAACAGACTCCTCGACGCCAAATTCATATGCGAGATCAAGGAAAGCACTTGGCTCGCCAACATGGTGCTCGTGCCTAAAAAAGACACAGATATCCTGCGGATGTGTGTGGACTTTACCTCCTTGAATAAGCACTGCCCAAAGGATCACTTCCCGTTGCTGCGAATCGACTAGATCATCGACTCCACCGCGGGATGTGAGCGTCTCTGCTTCCTCGATGCCTACTCAGGCTACAATCAGATTCGAATGAAGGAGGAAGATCAGGAGAAAATGGTGTTTACAATGCCCTTTGGTGTGTTCTGCTACAACACAATGCCCTTCGCGCTAAAAAACGGAGGAGCCACCTATCAGCGGTGCATGCAGGCTTGCCTCAGAACCAACTTGGTCGCAACATCCAAGTCTACGTTAACGACATCATCATCAAACCAAAGAGGAAGCCTCGCTAATCGACGATCTACGCGAGACATTCGCCAACCTCGACCGCTACCGGATCAAGCTCAATCTGGATAAATGCGCCTTCGGCGTGCCATCTGGGCAGTTACTCAGGTATCTCATCTCTACGAGAGGGATCGAAGCAAACCCGAAGAAAATACTAGCCATGGAGAAGCCGAAGAACGTAAGAGGCGTCTAGCAGCTGGCTGGGTGAATCGTGGTGCTCCGTCGATTCATCGGTTGAATCGGAAAAAAGGCACTGCCCTTCTACCAACTTCTCCGCAAAACTGACAAGTTCGAGTGGACAGACGAGGCGCAAGAAGCATTCGAATACCTCAAACGTCTACTATCCACCTCGCCAGTACTGGTGACCCCAAGCGAAAAGGAACCACTATTGCTCTACATCTCGGCCACCAACCAGGTGGTCAGCATGGTGCTTGTGGTGGAACGAGCTGAAGAAAACAAGGTCCACAGGGTCCAGCGCCCAGTCTACTACCTCAGCGAGGTGCTCACTCCAACAAAACAGCAATACCCGCACAACAGAAGCTGGCGTACGGCGTCTTCATGACAGCCAGGCGACTATGCCACTACTTCTAGGAACACCCAATCGTGGTGGTCAACGATGCCCCGCTCGGGCACATCCTGAATAACCCTGACGCCACCGGAAGAGTCACTCTTTGGGGAATCAAATTGTCTCCATGAGACATCACATATGAAAAGCGCGACGCGATCAAGTCGCAAGTCCTCCCTAATTTCCTCGTGCACTGGATGGAGAACCATCTCCCCGAAAAGCCAGATATGTCCTATCTCTATATAATGCACTTCGATGGGTCCAAACAAAAGGACGGAGATGGCGCAGGTGTCATACTGACATCTCCCCAAGGAGACAAGCCGAAATATATTCTGCGAATGCAGTTCACTGCCTCAAACAATGAAGCTGAGTACGAGGCTCTAATCCATGGGATGCAGATGGCAAAGGCTTGTGGTGCCAAGAGACTCATCATCTACGGTGACTCCAAGCTGGTGGTCAACCAAACGATGCACGAGTGTGACGCACTAAGCGATAACATGATCGCCTATCGCGACCTCTACGACACACTCGAAGGGGACTTCAACGGCTATGAGCTGCGGCACGTAGGCCGCGAAAGCAACGAAGAGGCGGACACACTCGCTAACCTTGGCTCCACTTGCGCCCCATACCACCTGGGGTATTTCTCCAGTGCATCTTCGAACGATCCATCAAGCCAAAGGCTCCAGAGAAGAAAGAAAGCGCGTCAACGGACTCGGGGGCTACGCCACCCCATGAGTCAATGGCACTCGACAACCTGGAGCTTGACACCGGACTCGAAGGACCAATGGGCGTCATGATGATCGAGCCATCTTGGACACAACCCTACATCACATATCTACTCAGCAAGAGGCTGCCAGACGATCCGACTGACGCGTGACACATCGCGCGATGATCCAAGGCATTCGCCATCATCAACGGTGAACTATACAAGCGCAGCATCATAGGAGTGCTCCAACGGTGCATCTCCAACGGGGACGGAAGGGTCGTCCTCCTCGACATACATGAAGGGACATGCGGGCACCATGCTGGCAGTCGCACCCTCGTCGCCCAAGCTCTACGAGCTGGATTTTACTGGCCCACGGCCATGCGCGATGCCAAGGCCATCGTCCAGCGCTTCAACGCTTGTCAGCGATTCACGGACAAACTGCACACACCTGGCAAGGAAATCCAGCCAAAACCATTGGCTTTGCCCTTCGTGCAATGGGGACTCGACATGGTCGGCAAGCTCCCGAAATCCTCGTGAGGAGGTTACGTCTACCTCTTGGTCGTAGTCGAAAAATTCACCAAGTGGATCGAGGCCATGCCAGTGACAAACCAATCAGGAGCCAGCGCCGTCAAGTTCTTCGAGTCCATTGTCTACCGCTTCGGGGTGCCACACAACATCATCACGGACAACGGGACGAACTTCACCTCCAAGGAGTTCTAGGAATTCTACGAAAACCTGGGAATCAACATAAGCTACGCCTCGGTGGCTCACCCGCATACCAACGGTCAAGTCGAAAAAGCCAATGGCCTCGTCTGTGGTGGAATCAAGAAACGACTCCTCCGGCCACTCGAATAAGCCGCCGGATGCTAGCCAGACGAGCTGCAATCCGTACTCTGGAGCTTGCGCACAACTCCAAACAGCGCCACGGGATACACCCCGTTCTTCATGGTGCACGGCGCTGAAGCGGTGCTACCCGCAGAAGTACGCTATAAAGCCCCATGGGTGGTCGCTTACACTCGAGGAGCAGGAGTCAGCTCTTGCACTCGAAGACTCCGTCGACCTTCTTGATGAGGCACGAGAAATCACAACGGAAAGATCAACGATCTACCAGCAGAGCCTCCGTAACTACCACAGCAGAAGGCTACGCCCAAGATCCTTCGTCAAAGGAGACCTGGTCCTGCGACTCAAGCAACAAGGGCGTGTCAAGCTCGAGTCTCCTTGGGAGGGACCCTACGTGATTACAGAAGTAATCCCAGGTGGCGCCTATCGCCTTAAAGATTTCAAGAAAGGAGTCGCATACTCCAACCCCTGGAACGTCGCACAGTTGCGTCGTTTCTACCCCTACTTGTTTTTACATTACAAATAAGGCTATTCAGCCAGGCTACTTAGCCACACATTCTACCTCGTACTATTCTGCGAATAAATAAAGCTAAGTGCCCCGAAACTCCGTGTTTTCCCTTATTTTTCTAGCAGTCTTATCACTCGAGGGCAGCGCCACCCTTTACATCCTTGTTCTGCGAACAAATCGCAGTATCCCGAGTAGCTGACACAACATCAATTGAACCCTTGATAAACACCAACCCAGTTGCAACGCACCTGACATGATGGAAAGGTGCTGAGATAACACAAGTCAGGCTAACGAAAAGGAACTACATAGTACAAATACACTCGCAAAATATATAAGCTAGTAGGCTCTTCACATATCAATAGAAATTAATTACATCCAACATTTCCATACGAACTTTACAACACTTGTACAATTATACACAGGATACAAGTTAAAGCTACTACTACAACAGAAGAACGTTCATTTGCGCCTTGAAGAAGTCGACGATTTCTTCTGCTGGGCGATCAACTGCCTGGTAATGCAGAACCATGTTCCAGGTCATACCTTCTGGCGGAGTCCGCAGCCCAGTGGCAACAGCCGCAACATCTACATCTGGCCTCTGCAGTCGCACCAGCGACAAATCAGCCTTGGCACCAGCCACTAACTGCTATCGCACACACTCACGAACTGCACTCAGATCCTGGAACTTCGCCAGAAGAGCCAACAGGATTGAAGGGACGACGTCCAGTGGGAAC
The DNA here is from genome assembly GCA_916181665.1 of Avena sativa. Taxonomy (NCBI): domain Eukaryota; kingdom Viridiplantae; phylum Streptophyta; class Magnoliopsida; order Poales; family Poaceae; genus Avena; species Avena sativa. The sequence goes on from OV702289.1 coordinate 601,352,708, forward strand.
ATCGTTTGATAGTTATGCCTAAGGCACGACTGCGCCTTCTTCAAAAAGTGAAGTACTCGACTAGCATGATCCTGCAGGGTCGCAAGTGTGATCGCATGATCATGGTCCACCCAAAAGTACCCACTCGCCTGAAGCTACTCCTTGGTCAGGTCATTCATTCAAATCGTAATCTGGTCTTTCTAATCCTGCGGATGATGAGCACTGACAACTACACCAAGCAAAAAAGGGCAAAGTATGAAGACACGGCATTGCCACGACTGACTAAAAGAAAAGATAACAGGACAAAAAGCTAACATTTGAACTGATCGCTCAGATGCGCCACCTCCTCCAAGAGATATTGCTCGCGGGCGGTAGCCTTTTCCGCCTTCGACTTCCATACATCCGCGCTACCATGGAGGATGGGCAACTCACGCTCTAGTTTCTTAATGCGGTCGCGCAATCGCGAAAGCAAGGACAACTCATCCACCTTTGAGCGCGGTTGCGCCAAGGTCTCATCGGTGGGTGGAGGATCATCAGGACCACTCGAAGGACCACTCGACTTACCCTATCACGAACCAAGAAAAAGAAAATAAGAGACCGAGAACACCTTGACAAAAGGCATATACGCATTCAAGCACAACAAAAGTCTAGACTGGGACACTTCCATAAAAGCATTATTCCAACACAGAAGCTAAAAACTACAATTATTACAAGATAGCTACTAAGGAGTGATACATTGCAAATGTATCTATAATTTTTGCTATTCCATGCTTGGTTTTATCCACTTTCTTGTGTTTTGTTCCAACTTTGGAGTACTTTTCATATGATTTCTTGGACTAACCTATTAACAAGAGCCACAGTGCCAGCTGCCTGTTTTCTGCTATTTTTGGTTCCAGGAAAGTAAGAAAATGAATATTCTCGGAATTGGACGGGACAAAAGCCAAAGTGCCTATTTTTTTGGAAGTCATCAGATGCCAGAGTACGAGACGGAGAGGGGCCAGGGGGCCACCACACCACCTGGCCACGCGGCCTAGCCTGGCCCACGCCAGGGGGTGGTGAGGCCAGCCCTGGCACCCCATCGGCCTCCCCTTCCGACTATAAGATGCCCTCAGCACGTAAACCCTAAGTGCCCGATCAAAAATCCACGAAAGAGTCTGTAGCCGCCGTCATCTCCATCCCTAGATCGGGAGGGATCTGAAGCTCTTCCCGACACCCTGCCGGAGAGGGGAATTCACCCTGGAGGCCTTGGTCATCACCATGCAAGCCTCCAGTGTGATGCGTGAGTAGTTCATCCTTGGACTATGGATCCATGTAGTAGCTAGATGGCTTGTTCTCCTCCTTTGTGCTTTCATGTCTAGATCTTGTGAGCTCCGTTCATGATCAAGATGATCTATTTGTAATTTTGCATGTTGTGTTTGCGGGGATCTGATGGATATTGAGATGCTATTTCAGATTGATTATTGATTCTATCATGTCTTTGTTATTTGTGATCTTGCATGCTTTCCGTTGTTAGTAGCTATCTTGGCCAAGTAGATGCTAGCAACTCCAAGAGTTAGTATTTATGCTCGATAGTGGGTTCATGCCTCTGGTAATCTGGGGAAGTGACAGAAATCTCTAAGGTACTAGATATGTTGTTGCTACTAGGGAGAAAACAACAATCCTTTGTTCATAGAACAATCGTATTGTTTACTTTACACGTAGTTCGTAAAGCAATAATCTGTTGCTTGCAACTTAATACTAGAGGGGGTTCGGATGATAACCTGAAGGTGGATTATTAGTCATAGATGCAGTTGGATGGCGGTCTATGTATAATGTTGTAATGCCCAGCAAGTCTCAAAGGAGTCAAGATGATTAGTATATGCATGTATTGCTTTCTCGATGTTTTTCAATTGCCCCGTTGTAATTTGTTCACCCGCCATGTTATTATCTAAGGAGAGCCACCTCTAGTGAACTATGGATCCCGGTCCTTGTCTTTTACATTCAATCTACAAACTGTTACTACTTTGTGTTTACTATTTGCAAACTTTTACTTCTTTCCATTCGATACATTTAATCCTTTGTTTTCCACAAAACACGGTGAGATTGACAACCTCATCGCAAGTTGGGGACAAAGTTCTGTGGTTGTGTTGTGCAGGTCTCCACGTTGCTACTAGCACCGGTAGTGCGCCCTGCCAAAGCTCAGCTAGTAACACCTTTGGGGTGTTTTCTTGCTCCTACTGGTTCGATTAAACCTTGGTTTCATAGTGAGGGAAACTTGCTGCTGTGCTCATCATACCTTTATCTTGGGGTTCCCAACGAGCTCTACATCAACCATGCACCAGCACTTTTCTAGGCGCCGTGCATTGAGCCATCAAGCATTTTTCGGGCGCCGTTGCCGGGGAGTCAAGGACATCTTCACAAGGGGAGTCCCTCATAACCAATCTCTTTACTTTGTTATTTTCGTTTTGCTTAGTTTCTTTTTGCTTTGTTTGCTTGTTTTGTTATTCAAAAAACACAAAAAAATTAGTTTTACAAGTTTTCTTTCTTATTTGAAAACCCAAAAAAATGACTACTCTTGAAAACACTAAGTTGTGTGACTTCACTAGCACCAACAACAATGATTTTATGAGCACACCTATTGCTCCACCTGTGCCTGAAGATACTTTCTTTGAGATAAAACCTGCTTTACTCAATATTGTTATGAGAGAACAATTTTCTGGTATTGGTAATGAAGATGCTACTTCCCAACTAAATAACTTTGTTGAACTTTGTGAGATGCAAAAGCATAGGGATATAGATGGTGATATTATTAAGCTGAAATTGTTTCCTTTCTCTTTGAGAGGAAAAGCTAAAGAATGGTTGAATTCCTTAACTAGGAATAGTATTGATTCTTGGACTAAATGCAAAGATGCTTTCATTGGAAAATACTATCATCCTGCTAAGATTATATCTATGACAAGTGAAATAATGAAGTTTAAACAACTTGATAATGAGCATGTTGCTCAAGCTTGGGAAAGAATGAAATATTTGGTAAAGAATTGTCCCACTCATGGATTGACTGCTTGGATGATCATCCAAACTTTTTATGCAGGATTGAACTATTCTTCAAGGAACCTATTGGATTCTGCTGCTGGAGGTACCTTTATGACCATCACTTTGGGTGCGGCAACAAAGCTTTTGGATAATATGATGGTTAACTATTCTGAATGGCATACTGAGAGAGCTCCACAAGGTAGGAAGGTAAATTATGTTGAGGAAACCTCCTCCTTGAGTGATAAGATTGATATTATTATGTCTATGCTTGTTAATGGGAAAGCCCATATTGATCCAAATAATGTTCCTTTAGCCTCTTTGGTTGCTCAAGAAGAGCAAGTTGATGTGAACTTCATAAGAAATAACAATTTTGGCAATAATGCTTATAGGAACAATTTTGGTAACAACAATTATAAGCCATATCCTCCCAACAATGGTAATGCTTATGGGAATTCTTACAACAATAATAGGAGTACACCCTCTAAACTTGAAGTTATGCTTAAAGACTTTATTAGTAAGCAAACTGCTTTCAGTAAAACTATTGAGGAAAAACTCTCTAATGCTGAAAGAAATATATCATCTTTGGCTAAAGCTCAATCTACTTTGAATAAAATGGCTGCTAAACCTGAAACTAATGAGAATCCCTTTGCACCTACAAATGCTATACAAGTAAGAATTGATGAAAATGTTAGACTATTAGCTGAATTACATGCTAAGTGGGAAAAAGAAGATGAAATTGCTAGAAACATTAGTGTTTCTACTATTACCACCACTAGTGTTGAGGCTAGTAATAGTTCTACTACTTTAGATGATAAATTTGACTTTGATCTTGATGGTTGCAATATCTCTGAAGTTATTAAGTTCCTACAAAAGCTTGCTAAAAGTCCTAATGCTAGTGCTATGAACATGGCTTTTACAAAACACATTACTGATGCTCTCATAAAGATTAAAGAAGAAAAGATGAAACATAAAGCTTCTATTCCTACAAAACAAGAAGATGGTTGGGAACCCATCATTAATATGAAAGTGAATGACTTTGATTTCAAAGCTTTATGTGATCTTGATAGTAGTGTTTCTATTATACCTAGAAGGATTTATGACATGCTTGATTTGCCTCCTCTTGAAGATTGTTATTTGAATGTCCCACTTGATGATAATGATAAAAAGAAACTCATGGGGAGTCTTAATGATGTTCTTATTATGGTTAACAATGTCTATGTCCCTGTTGATTTCTATGTTTTGGATGTTGAATGCAATGCTTCTTGTCCTATTACTTTGGGAAGACCTTTTCTTAGAACTGTTGGTGCCATTATTGATATGAAAGAAGGCACCATTAAATGTCAACTCCCACTCAAGAAAGGTATAGAACACTTCCCCAAGAAGAGAGAGAAAATTTCTTTTGCTTCTCCTATGAAAACAAAATTTGGTCTTAATGCTTCTTCATTTGAGAACACTTGATTCTTTCTTGCTTCTTATGCCTAACTTAAAGGCGTTAAAGAAAAGTACTTATTGGGAGATAACCCAGAAGTTTTAGATGATTCTTGGAAGTTATTAACTCTGTAATAACCTCTTCTTATCCTTTTTATTTTCTTTTTGTGCCAAGAGTAACTTCTAATGAGAGAGAAGTAATGATTGGGAAAGTTGCTGTCCCGAAACAGATTTCTGTGCTTCACCGTAAAAATTCGTGTAAAATATCTGAACGTCTTTTTGAGGCGTGAATTTTTGTGCTTTTGCCCCAGGTTATTATCTAACTTTCGTTAGTTCAACACTTTTTGATTTGAGCAACAAAAGGTCTTCTAAAAAATTCGTCTTTACCTGCTGGTCTGTTTAGAGAGATTTCTGCTATTTTCTGCATTTGCTTCTTGTTGGTTCCTTCTTGAGTTCTTTTGGGGAATTGAGCTTTTTGAGGGAAGTGCTACAGTAGCTAGTGTTCTAATGGAAGTTTATTTGGTGTTATAACTGAACCTTAAGACTTATTTATCTTGAGTGCACTAATGTTGCTAATGAGATTGTGTGAAGTTTTGTATGAAGGAAAAATTTCAGGTGTATGGAAGGAATGAGTAATGAGATGAAGGATGGACTAAAGCTCAAGCTTGGGGATGCCACGCGTGTCACCCCAAGAAATATCCAAGAAGTTCAAGCGTCAAAGCTTGGGGATGCCCAAGGCATTCCCCTTCTTAATCAATAAAAATCCCAGGTTTCTTTCAAACGCTTCATTTTTGTTGTTTCATGCACAGTTGTGTTGTTCTTGGAGCGTCTTCTTTTTTCGTTTTCGTTTTTGTTTTGGTTTTTAGTTTATTTTTTGCTTAGTTTGCTGAATAAATTGGTTGTACCCCCTCTTTCATACATTGGTTTTCAAATAGTTTGGTTTGGTTTGGAAAAGAGTAGGAAAGTTCATGCTTATGTGGTAAAAAGAGCTTGTTTTTGACTGTGGCATATGCTTTGTCATGCCATGCTTGATATTGTTTTGGCTTTATGCTTAGCATTCTTTGTTGTAGCATGACTTGTTATAAACAATTGAGATTGCTTAATGTGCCTTGGATGAATCATGCGTTGTTTTAGCATATTAAATCATAGTATAGTGGTATTCTCCTTTGATGCTTTATTTGGGTTGACTTGGCACATGCTCACACCATGTTATGACTATCTCAAGTCACCATAGCCTTTATGATCCTTTAGTTTCAACTTGTAGTATCACTTTATGCTTTGATCAATGATGTTTGTCGCTCTGCATGATTATGGCCATTATTGCTCTCTTAGTTTGTCGCTCCCAGTCTTTTGCTAGCCTCCACAATAAAGTATGAGTTCCACTCATGCATCCAACTCCCTAAACCAAGTTATTCCAAAGAGTCCACCATACCTACCTACTAGCTTATGCTATTCCAAGTATATTCATGCTTTTGTTTACCTTCCAAATTAAACTTGGTATGAGAAAACTAGTGATTAAAGCTCTCACGAACTTGATGGCACACTTTACTTTTCTTGCCCTTAATAAACTTGAACCATTGTTTCTTCTATGTTGTATATACTTGCACTTATTTGTTGGGGATTAGCAGAACCATGCTTTCATGGGGAACGCTTTCAACATTGCACTTGGTACTTGTACCTAGTTGATATCATGCTCTTTTGTATATGGATGTCGTCGGTGTGAAATGAAAGGGGAACTTGTAAGTCCATGGAGTTATGTATATGTGTTAGAGAAACTCCTGGGCCGCTGGTCTAATCCATGCTAATATGGTGGAAACCTACAGCGTAACCATAATGAGATGTCTATGAAGCATTCTTCTTATAAAAAAAGGGTCCTATATTGAGAAAAAAGAGAAAAAAGAAAAAAAGGAGATACTATGAAAAGAGTAAATAGAGAAAAAAGCACCATATTCCCATGGTAATAAGAAGATTGCTGAGATGCTCATTGTCTGCTTGCCTTGTCATTTTGATATGGGGATTCTTCCGTATCATCGGGCAAGGGGTACCCCGTTGGCGGTTCTCTATGATACACATATACTTACAATGACAAGAACTTACCGGTGACTAAACTTGAGTAGCATGAGGAGCGGCCCTCGTATACAAGGGACATGAGATTTCTGACTTATACTTCGTCAAGCATGTACACCATAGTTTGTTCACTTTAACCTTAATCACTTCAAGATGCTTATGATAGGGGAAATGAGAGCTAAAAGCTATAAGTACCATAATTTTTGGAAGCTCTTTACGAGACTTGAATCCCTACTTCCTTCTATGAAGGCCTTTCTTCCACCATTATATTGAGTCTCCACCTTCTATCTTTATGCACCTACTTTGAGAGCATAGTGGCCATTCTTAGTTCTATGTGCATTGTCCCAAGACTAGTTGATTGATGCATAACTTGATATTGCTTGTTTTAAACTATTGTATCTAGTCACTCTTATGAACTCTGAAGGTGTCATATGCATTTATATTTGCTATTCTATTGAGGGACAAGCTGAATACTTTTATGCTATGTTTTCTTTATGTGAAAAAAACAAACATCTTGCAAAGCATTGTTATTCATGAATCTTTTGTTTGTGCCTTTTCATGTTGCATCATAGTTTTTTTGTCTTATTGCTAGAACTTTGTCTTTCATGTTATGATTGAAGTACTATGATCCCAGCGTTGAATGTTTTACAAATACTTTGATCAAGTCTTTGATGGTGCATGTCACCTCAAAAATTATTCTTTCTTTTTATCACTTACCTAATCGAGGACGAGCAGGAGTTAAGCTTGGGGATGTTGATACATTGCAAATGTATCTATAATTTTTGATGTTCCATGCTTGGTTTTCTCCACTTTCTTGTGTTTTGTTCCAACTTTGGAGTACATTTCATATGATTTCTTGGACTAACCTATTAACAAGAGCCACAGTGCCAGATGCCTGTTTTCTGCTGTTTTTGGTTCCAGGAAAATCAGAAAATGAATATTCTTAGAATTGGACAGGACAAAAGCCAAAGTGCCAATTTTTTCAAAAGTCATCAGATGCCAGAGTACGAGACGGAGAGGGGCCAGGGGGCCACCACACCACCTGGCCGCATGGCCCAGCCTGGCCCGCGCCAGGGGTGGTGAGGCCAGCCCTGGCACCCCCTCGGCCTCCCCTTCCGTCTATAAGATGCCCTCGGGACGTAAACCCTAAGTGCCCGATCAAAAATCCACGAAAGAGTCTGTAGCCGCCGTCATCTCCATCCCTATATCGGGAGGGATCTGAAGCTCTTCCCGGCACCCTGCCGGAGAGGGGAATTCACCCTGGAGGCCTTCTTCATCACCATGCAAGCCTCTAGTGTGATGCGTGAGTAGTTCATCCTTGGACTACGGATCCATGTAGTAGCTAGATGGCTGGTTCTCCTCCTTTGTGCTTTCATGTCTAGATCTTGTGAGCTCTGTTCATGATCAAGATCATCTATTTGTAATTTTACATGTTGTGTTTGCGGGGATCCGATGGATATTGAGATGCTATTTCAGATTGATTATTGATTCTATCATGTCTTTGTTATTTGTGATCTTGCATGCTTTCCGTTGTTGGTAGCTATCTTGGCCAAGTAGATGCTAGCAACTCCAAGAGTTAGTATTTTTGCTCGATAGTGGGTTCATGCCTCTGGTAATCTTGGGAAGTGACAGAAATATCTATGGTACTAGATGTGCTGTTGCTACTAGGGGGAAAACAACAATCCTTTGTTCATAGAACAATCGTATTGTTTACTTTACACGTAGTTCGTAAAGCAATAATCTGTTGCTTGCAACTTAATACTGGAGGGGGTTCGGATGATAACCTGAAGGTGGATTATTAGTCATAGATGCAGTTGGATGGTGGTCTATGTATAATGTTGTAATTCCCAATAAAGTCTCAAAGGAGTCAAGATGATTAGTATATGCATGTATTTCTTTCTCGATGTTTGTCAATTGCCCCGCTGTAATTTGTTCACCTAGCATGTTATCTATCTAAGGAGAGCCACCTCTAGTGAAGTATGGATCCCGGTCCTTGTCTTTTACATTCAATCTACAAACTGTTACTACTTTGTGTTTACTTTCTGCAAACTTTTACTTCTTTCCATTCGATACGTTTAATCCTTTGTTTTCCGCAAAACACGGTGAGATTGACAACCTCATCGCAAGTTGGGGACAAACTTCTGTGGTTGTGTTGTGCAGGTCTCCACGTTGCTACTAGCACCGGTAGTGCGCCCTGCCAAAGCTCAGCTAGTAACACCTTTGCGGTGTTTTCTTGCTCCTACTGGTTCGATTAAACCTTGGTTTCATACTGAGGGAAACTTGCTGGTGTGCTCATCATACCTTCCTCTTGGGGTTCCCAACGATCTCTACATCAACCACGCACCAGCACTTTTCTGGGCGTCGTGCATTGAGTCATCAAATAGCAGCCTGCTTCTGCTACTTCGACTTGGGCTTCAGGGGCCTCGTCGAATCCTTTGCGGTCTCTAACGCCACAGTCTTTCTAGTGCTAGCCCCTGACGCCGCAGCCTTCCCCGCATTCTTCGCTCGCTGCAGCTCCTCAGAGTATTTGGCGACTATATTGATGAGCTGCGGCCCATATTTACCATAGCCAGTAGTGAAGGGAGCAAACACTACCTGTTGGCCATCTGCGTCGACGGGCATCGCCTTGGAAATAGTGGCAGGATCCACCTCCACGCCATGGGCTTGCACCATTGTGAGTGCCATGGTGGCGCTGACGGACCGCTGGGAGTTCCTGAAGTCCATGGGAATACCCCCAGCAAGGGATTCCACCAGGTCCTCTAGGTTGTCAAGCCGTTCAGCCTTGGGAGTTAGATCCCTGCGTAGGCGACTGAGCACATTCCTAGCCTTCGTCAGCGTCCCTTGAAGAGAAGTGTTGCGGTCTTCGACTACAGCGACGGCACCAGCCAACGCATCGTCGCGACAAAGGGCCTATGCGTCAAAGCTCAGGCCACTGGCATCTACATACAACAAAGTGTTAGTACAATAACACGATGTTGAAGCAAGAAACAAAGAAAATTCAGATGAAAGAATACCTGAGAGGGACTTAGCAATCGAGAAAAGCTGCTCCTCGAGCACCTTCTCCCTTTCAGCATTGGAGGAACGCAAATCCTCTTCGTGATTTCGCAAGTCCTCCTCGTGCTTTTGCGAGTCCTCCAAGGCCGCGATTGCTTTGTTGCGACTCTTTGCGGCTATGGCAAGCGCCTTCTCAAGTGAAGCAGCATGACGCAGAAGTTTGTTATGCTCAACTGCAAAGAACAGTATGCATCGTCAAACGAATATAGGAACTTCACCAAGACAAAGACAAAGGAAAAAACCAACCTTCAACAACACGACAGCGATTGTCCAGCCGTGCATGCTGTCGACCCATGTCCAGGACTTGCTCCGCCAGGCGGGCAGCTTCCTTCACGATGAGCTGCATTAGAAGAAAACAAAGTTCAGCAACATCACCAAGTATATATTCGACTGGCAAAGCAGCAAAGATATACTTACATGGTCCTCTAGAGACTCCGAAGATGACTGCCGTGCAATCGTCCGGGCAACCACCTGGTGTCCCCCAGCATACGGGGAACTCGATGAATTCTGCCCGGAGTGGGCCGCCAATGGAGGAGAAGAAGATCGTTTGGCCACTTCCTTGGCCTTGGAGTTTGCGACTCTGGATTCTTTCACAAATTGGACGTCCCCAAAAGACGACAACGCCGCTTGACTGCAAAACACATCAAGCAAAAACCTCAGGGAAAGCAACTCCAAAAAGAAACTAAGGCAACGTCGCGAACTCACCAGTCAAATTTATCAAGGTCGAAGGATTGCTCCTCCGACTCCGATGACTCCTTTGGCATCCGCAGCCTCTTCCAGGCAGGAGGACCGATGGAGCGCACAGGAACGGCGGGGATCGGCTCCTCTGCAATAGCAGAAGGGCCTTCTGGCATTGAAGGCGACGAGGCATCCGAGTCCTTGCTACGGGACCACTTGCGAGTGTCCTGGCCGCTGGACTTGGGGGCTCCCTCCTCCTCTTCAATTGGGACGGTCGTCTCTGACTCGTCCTCTTCATCCACTTCGTGTGGGATAATCCCTTCAGGTTGAGGGGGCAAGTTGGGAGACACCTTCCAATCCTACATTCAGAAGACACAACATTATATATCAAAAAACATCATAAAGGCAGTCGCAAAAGGAAACTATTTTGCAGAATAACTCTACCTCAGGAGGGGGGTTAGAGGCATCAAAAGGAGGCACGAATGGTTCGCCTGGGAGAACCTCCTTGGAGGTGTATTTGGTAACCAGTCGCACCCTCTTATCTACCTCACCCGCAGAAATGCCTTCAGCAGACACGCGGGTGACATCGTCAGCACCAGTCCAGTAGTACATTAGGTGCACTCTATCCTGCAGAAGCTGGACACGGCGGCGCAACCACGTGCGAATGAGGGCGGCGCCACCCTCTTCTTTACCTATACAACTTTCGAGGTTGCAGACGCGCTTGTACAGCACCTCCATTTCCAAGGACTCGCCAGGCATCACTATGTTCTTCTAGGAGCGCCTCCTCTTGCACGACGCTGCGGGATCGAAGGGCGCGAGTCCGTAGTGCTCTCCGTCGGCCTTATGGTCGCGGATATAAAACCACTTGTCCATCCACCCTTGGATGGACGCGGTGATCTTGATGGAAAACTAGGTGACAGAGGAGTCGACGTGGATTCCGCAGCCTCCTACGTCATAGACTACTAAACCGGACGCCGACTGGCGTTTCAGCTTAAATAACCTCTTAAAGAGGCCAAAGTGCAGCTCGACTCCGAGCCAGCACTCGCAAAGGGTAATGAAGCAGTAGATGTGGAGAATAGAATTTGGGGATAGATGATGCAGCTGGAGCCTGTAGAATCAAAGGAGGCCCTTGAAGAAAGGATGCAGGGGCAGAGAAAGACCTCGGATGATGAACGCAAGGCACATCACCCGGAAACCAGGAGGAGGACATGGGATTACCTCCTCACCAGGCACTCGCGAATCGCCCTCCGTAGATGGAAGAACTCCATCTTGACGATGAAGGTGAATCTCGGAGGATTTAATGATAGACGCTCGCCAAGCGCCATTGGTGATGCGGGTACCCGCGCCCTTCTTCTTCCCAGCGCAGCGGCGCTGTTGCCCACAGTGGCGGAGCCGCCCTTCTTCTTGGCGGCGGCACTGGGTGTGGCAGACCCAGCAGCGGCGACGCCTCCCTTCTTCTTGCCCATCTTCCGATGGTGGTGAGAACGGAGGAAGTAGCTGGGGAAGATACAGAGCTGGTCCAGCGCAGCAACGAGAAAGTGCACAAGGAAGCAGAGAGCAGCAGCAATGGCAATGGAGGCAAGAACAATGAAGACAGATGGCGAAATTACTGCAGCTGTGCTGCTACTTAACCTCATCGCAAACACCATCCAACGGCCAGCAGAAACCCTACTACACGCATGGCGCACATCGCCATCGACACGTGGTGAGGCTGAAGCACGAACCGTCCCCCCACTATTCCCATTACGCACGGAAATCAAGGAGACGCAGTTAAAACAGAAGATTACGCATGCCTGGTCAAATCGAAGACAGAAAGTGGGTCCCACTGCTGGTCACGTCCCGTCAAAGCCGCTCACGCGGGTAACCAAGGTCATCACATCGTCAACACTGACGTCATTGATTTCAGCAGCAGAAGATTTCGACTACTTTAGTCCTTGCTCGAGTCTTCGACTCAACCAAGCACTCGGGGGCTACTCCCATAGGGAGCGTTGGTCACGCAACCTACGATTTATCTTTATACAGGTATATGAACAGTCAAAGACATACCCACCACTCGAATCTATGATTTGATTATGAATTATGGGTTACTCCCATAGGGAGCGCCAGAAGCAAATTCGACTAAAACAAGCAACAAAAGACGATAGCAGTAGCAAAAGTTCTTTAGTCCCCGCTTGAGTCTTCGAATCAACTAGGCACTCCGGGGCTACTCCCATAGGGAGCACTGGTCGCACACCCTATGATTATTTGTACATCGTACTATGTGCTGATAACATCTACACTCGAAGTCTATGGCAACTCCGCCTCATATTTTCCCTACAAAGAGATTACGTCTCCTGGGCCACCCGAATCATCTCCGCGATGACAAAAATTCGGATGTTGCACTTACAGCGTGAAGAAAACACCTGAATAAGGCCTGGCAACACATCTTCTACGCACTACCAGAAACATATCCATGCCTTCAGGTGCGATGAACATGCCTTGACAGACGCACCGAGTGCTCACACCCATACACTAGAATTCGACTCCTGTAAGACCTCCGCGGCTTGAGTCGAATTACGCCAGCTCTTTTCCGAATTCGAGTCTGGGGACTTGAGTTTGAGTAGATTACATTGTTTTCCCCTAAGGCAGTTAACTGATACCAATACATCGAATAAATCAGGCACGTATATCAACAATCCCTATGACATAAACAGAACACTCGAAAAATGCTCAGTCATGCACTCGAAAGACTTCGTAAAGTCTCTAGTCGAATCTGCGATTCCACTGGACACTCGGGGGCTACTGACATGGGTATACCCTGTAGGTACTCGAGTTTGGTATATACAATCTAGATACAGTAGAAGCCCACGGTGTTGCCAAGGCCCAGTGGAGAATTCGAGTGGCCCACGGACTCTCGATTGCTTGTGAGACAAGAAGAAGCTCAAGATAGAAAGTTTAAAGGGAAAACCCTAATCTGTAACCGACTCGACCTGCTACCCGAGACCTAGCCTATCTATATAAAGTCTAGGAGGGGGTGGCAAGGAGGACACACGCAACCCTAGTTTCCACAAATCTCGCCATATTGCATCTACGTGCCCCTGTAATCTTCGATTCCTTCGTTAATTCCAAGAGTAGACAAGCAGGAGTAGGGACCTCTACGAGGCCTGAACCTGGATAAAACTTGCATCCCTATGTGCTTGCTTGCTAGCCGACTGATGCCTCCAGTGCTCCCTCCTTCTCCAAAACCCAAGTCCATAGCAATGGGCATTGACGAATTAAACCCTCGTTAGGTATATACGGGTGCATCTTGGCCTAGTAAACAATGTTGCATGTGGGTGTTTCGTACAATTAGGAAAAAACACTTTTCACTTTTCAAAGTGATTACGGGGATGTTTTGTACTAGCAGTAAAGAAAATCAGAAGAATGTGGCTCGGAATGCGACAAGCGCGCCATGTTTCTAGACATAGCGGACCATGCATGTTTTACTTGTGATTCCTAGGTTCTTTGAGTTTTCAAGGTTTGTAGATAAATTAACACACTTAAATTACACTACTGTCTCCGATTCAAATTAATGTTCTCAGATTTGTCTAGATTCGGGTATATGTATCTATGAACATTAATATGGATTGGAGTGAGTCTATCGAAATTAGGTCAAATTAATTGGAACCACATGTGAGCTCCAGATTGCTCTTAAACTTTTACAAAAATCTTTTGAAGTTGCCCACCAGACAGCCAATATATCGAGAAGACGACCGAGAGTTTTGAGAGATTCAACTTCTTTCTAAAATTTGCATGCCAACAAAGTTGACCCTGCTTTGAAAAGAGAGAGAGAAATAGGCAAAAAAAACAGGGGGACTCATGCATGGCGTCCTTTTGCTTGTATTACCTGCCATGAAAAATAATAAACATGAGTTTTCACAACTTTTGAAAAAACCCGCTTCACAAAAATGGCCTACCATGTATAAGTATTCAAAGGTTTTAGGCCGAGCGACCAAGCAGGGTCATGGACATATCCATGTTTATGGGAATTTGGTAGTAGTACTACAAGAAAATAGATGTGCGCATCTTGGCGTGGTAAACAACTTTGCCATTGGGAGTTTCCAAATACTAGAAAAATTAACAACTCCAATTTTCTAAGAGATGGAAATATTTTTTCTGTAAAGCGAAGTACTCCACTTCCATACTAGTACTACTCGAAAAGGGAGGCGGCTCCTTCCAAAAATAGGAGGCAGCACGAGAGTAGCGGGAGGAGGAGTAGAAGGCGGTGCAATGTCAGAGCAAAGCTATGATGGGCTGCTGACACGAGATATAGGGTACACTCCACTAGTAATAAATATATGGACCTGCTACTAGTAATATACACGCACAACAAGTTGTGTTTTCTCTCTCCTTCGCTGGCTCTCACCATCCATCCTCCATCGATCTTTTCTCTGCAGCCGCGGGTGCATAGTCCGGCTTGTCTCTTCCTCATCCACAGCATGGCTCTACGCATGTGTGCCTTGGTACGGCACACCAATCTACTTCCAGCAACCGTTTTTCTCCACAATTCAAGCGATTTACTAGATTAATAATCACCTACACCAATACAAAAAGTCTCAAATTTAATAATAATGATTACAAAAAGGTCCTCAGACCACATTGCGACGACTACAAACCCTAGTGCGCTAATTGGATTGTCTCGCTCCTTCAGGACCTACGGTACCCCGGTTCCAAATAGAATGCCACCGCCCCAATTTTCAGACAAAGTGTACCATGCTTTCTTACAATTCCCAAGTTTTAGGATTTTTCAAGCAGGCATAGAAATGTTTTTCATTTTATTCCTGTTTAATCTTCTTGCTTTTTGTGAGGTTGCTGCATGTAATGCTAGTTGTTCTATAGTTCAAATGTTAGGTATTGTACATGCTGGTATAAAGCCGGTAATAGATGACGCGTCACTTTGTTATACCTAACACTCGGTTATACTATTGAACTAGCTCTCACGCACTTGTAGAATATTAATTTAGACCTAATTTGACAAATCAACAGAAAGTCATCTGAGTGGGTGAAATTAGCTAGAAAATTAAGCTTGAAAAATATAACATGTAATTTATCCAACCACTTTATGTACTATAGTAAATAAATGGCACATGCTATGAACTCTACGCCATATTGATCGCAGTTCCTTCCAAAAAATACTTTTACTTCTTTACCATGCTAACATTCACCGACCTATACCAAAATATGGGCACACCATCATTATCTTGATGAAGACAGAGTATGTCCACTAATGAGTGCATATTTGCATCATGTTTTATATTATTATTTTGCATTGTAGATGTAGGATCTTGGTATTTTACGGTGCTCGCGCGTGCATTTTATGTCTGCTTTCACCAGGATCAGGATAGATGATGGATACAATGGACACAATTCTTGGAGCAGTTGTACTAAGGAGAAAAGGAGTCAAAAAACAACGTAAATTGCTTATTTGGGAAATGTCAATAATACCAGAAGAAAACCTGAAGCGAGAAGAAATTTTTCGGCCGTATAGTTCCCGCTGTATAGTTGGCGCCGACACTGCCTTCTCACATAATTTCACCACATGCAACTGGATCAGGGAGACGACATACACGAAATAACCAGAAATCACCGAAACCTCACCTCTGGAAGGCATCTGGAGGGGGAACTCGTCCACCGGGGATCCATCTTCACCCTGCGCAGATCCGGGAGGCTAAGTCATCGATCTTCATCATCAACCGCTACATCACCACCATCTCCATCCATCCCATCTACATCTTGTCTAGATCTTGTTGTAATTTCCATACTCGTTGTGGATTTATACCACTACAAGAAATGTGTTGACTAGTGACCTTTTCTTAACGACCATGGTTTTTTTGGTCATACTTCTGTGACCATTTGGTTAGAAATGGTCGTAGGCCATTCGGGAGGGGTCAAAGCCATAAATTTTATGACCAATTTAGCAATAAAGGTCATAATATTCTTACATGAATTGGTCATAGCCTAAACAGTAGTGGTCTGCGACCTTTTTTAGCAGATTAGGACCAATTTAAATGGTCATAACATCTATGACCATACTATAACGGTCCTTAACTAGGATGTATTGACATGACTGGGTCGCCACATCAGCAGTTGCATCTACATGGCAGTATCTAGGTGTCATTTGAACCATCTGACAAGTGGGACCCAATGATTTTGACTATTCTAACAGGTGGGACAGGTGCATTTAGCATGTTGGGCCATATTTTCTCTGCAGACCATTTAGCATGCTTTGCTGGACTGGACCAGCCCGCTCGACCATTTAGCGTATTGGGCCTGAATAAACCTGCTACACCGGATGGTGTCCCAGTGAGGCCCATACTATGGGTAGAACCCATGTCTAGTTAATTGGCAAAAAATAGCGCACTGGGGACTCGAACCCACGACCGGGCGTTGTTTCAGATAGCCCCCTGCCATTGAACTAGGCAAGTGTTGTTGATACTATGGCCTCCGTTATGTATATGAATAGACTTTATTTGTATCTGACTATACACAGCGACCTGCGGGGAACCTAGCAGAAAAATCGGGTCTTCCTCTTTGCCACCGGTGTAGGCGACCAGCGAGGGCGGGGGCGGTGGTGCTGCCGGACCTCCCCGTTGGCGGTGCTGCTGCTCGAAGGAGCCCCTTCCGCTTTCTTTTTGTTACCAGGACAGGAGGAAGCGGCTCCCTTCTACGACTCCCTATTGCCACGAGGCCCCTTCTACGACTCCCCGCCGGCGGTGGTGCTGTCGAAGCCGCGACCGAGCAAGGGGCAGAGAAAGCGGCTGAGCAAGGGGCCGTGGCCGAGCACCTCCAGGTCTGTGCCCCTCTCCTCTCCCCTCTCCCCTCTCCCCTCTAGGTCTATGTATGTTCTTCAGTTATTTGTCCATGGAATTTTTAGTTGCCATTGTTTGGTCAAATTCCCCCTGTTGCAATTGTTTGGTCAAATTCCCCCTGTAGCAATTTTCAGTCAAATAGCTAAGAAATTTTCAGTCAAATGCTCCCTGTAGCAATTCAGTCAAATGCTCCCTGTAGCAATTTTACTATGATGTTACTCTAATCTTAGCTATGGAATTTTCTGGCTTGGTTTCATTGGATGTTACTCTAAGCTTAGCAATTCTACATGCTAACAATTCTTTGGTCTTTTGCATGCAGATGGATAGACGCTGGATTACCAAAGGAGTTAGAAGGCTTTCTTATGAGCATATAAGGGGAGTGAACGAGTTCATGCAGTTTGTTCGCAGAAGTGTTGCCGAGGGTGCTTAAGTTCTTTGCCCGTGCCCTAGCTATAATAACCGTGATCACCAGACTCTACATGATGTAGAGGATCATCTGCTGATGCGTGGGATGGCATCCATGTATGATAGATGGATCCATCATGGAGAGGCTTTACATGCAGAACCTGGAGATGAACCTGAACATCATGAACCTGATGCACAACAAGGTGGTGATTTTGTACAAGATGATGATCAGCAAGAGGATGTTGTTTTGGAGGAGGAGGATGGGATGAAGATGATAGAATCCCTGATATGTTTAAGGATCTATACCAATCTGAACCACAAGGTGAGGGAATGAATACAATCTATGCCGAGCTTATAGAGGAGGCGAAGCGTCCAGCTAGTGATGGTGGTACAATGTCCAGATTTGCTTTCACTGTGAAGTTACTCCACGTCAAGTCCTTCTACTGGATAAGCAATGTTTCCATCAACGGAATACTCCGTATCTTGACCATCCAGTACCCTAAAAGCTCAATTCCCAAAAATTATGAAGAAGCATTGAGTGTAATCCGCAGACTGGGGCTTGTTTATGATTCAATCCATGTTTTCCCAAACAACTATGTCTTGTTTCGGAAGACATATGCCAACCTTGACAAGTGCCCGAAATGTGATGCCTCTAGGTGGAAAGATGCAGATGGGAGGAGGCAGATTCCGGAGAAGGTGTTGAGGTACTTTCCTATTTTTCCAAGGTTGTAGAGGATGTTTTTTTCAAAGAAGCAATCTGAGGAGGTATAATGGCATAAGCTAAAGCGGCAACCTGTGGATAATGAACTTAGCCATCCAGCTGATGGAGAGGCATGGAAAGACTTTGATGATAAACATAAAGAGTTTGCCGCCGATGCGAGGAACATAAGACTTGGCCTTGCCACGGATGGCTTTAACCCTTTTGGAATGAGCAAGAAATATAGCATGTGGCCTGTATTTTTTGTGCCATACAACCTTCCACCTTGGGCATGTATGGATCAATCCAACTTCATGATGGCTTTGTTGATCCCGGGTCCATCTTCTCCAGGAAAGGATTTTGATGTCTTTATGGAGCCCCTCGTTGAAGATCTTATGAAGCTATGGGAGGGTGTGCATACCTATGATGCCCTGAGTCCTGATAAGTTTGATTTGCGGGATTCGGTAATATGGTGCATCCATGATTTCCTTGCGTTGCACACTCTGTCGGGCAGGCTCATGGCTGATTATCAAGCATGTGTTCGGTGTGACAAGAACCTGTGCTCAGAAAGAATAAGGAACAAGTTGTGCTGGATAGGGAACCGACATTTTCTTCCTCGCAACCATCATTGGCGAAGAAGCAGAGATTTCAATGGGAAGACTGAAAACCGCGACGCACCGGCGGAGTTCAGTAAAGAAGAGCCCGAGCAGCAACTTGACAAGGTGAACGATGTGAGACCGGGAAAGGGTCAAAGAAAAAGGAAGCGGGAGGACGGTCAATGTTGGGACCGGAGGTGTATCCTATGGGACCTCCCGTATTGGGCAGATCTCAAGTTGAGGCATAATCTCGATGTAATGCACATTGAGAAAAACATATGTGATAATCTTCTTGGGACATTTATGAACATTGATGGGAAATCAAAGGATACACTTAACTCGAGGCTTGATTTGGAAGATATGGGCATAAGAGAAGATTTGCATCGACGGCCTGTTGAAGGTGGTGAGTCATTTGAGATGCCACAAGCATGGTATACAATGACTAAAGAAGAAAAGCTTGCATTCTGTGAATTTATCAGAGCAGTGAGATTTCCAGATGGGTATGCCGCTAATCTTGCAAAATGTGTGTATCCTGATGGATGCAAACTCCAAGGTCTAAAAACTCATGATTGTCACATCCTCCTCCAAAGGATTTTACCTGCTGGACTATGTGGAATAATGGATAAAGAAATATATGAAGCGGTGGATGAGTTGGGGAATTTCTTCAGAGAGCTATGCTGCAAAACACTTAAGCTATCTGTTCTTGAAAGACTCGAAAAAGAAATTCTGGTTATCCTCTGCAAACTCGAAAAGATCTTTCCTCCAGCCTTCTTCACTGTCATGGTCCATTTGGCGGTCCATTTACCCAAAGAGGAAAGACTTGGAGGTCACGTACAATACGGTTGGATGTACCCCGTCGAAAGAAGGATGCTTACATTTAAGCGTTATGTGCGAAACACGGCGAGGCCTGAGGGGTCAATAGCCGAGGCATATGTTGTTGATGAGTGCCTGACGTTTTGCTCGTGGTACTTTGATGATGTGGAAACAAGATTTAGTCAGCCGGGCAGAAATAGAGAGCGGAACGATGACTCAGTTTTCAACCATGGTGTCAATTTCCTTGGAGGGTCACAATATTTGAAGGCTAGTGGTGATGACTATGACAATATGCACTAGTATGTGCTCAGAAGTTGCCTTAAGGTTCTACCATATATCAAGTATGTCATCTCTCTTGTGCACTCGATATCTTTTTTCCTGGTACATTTTACCCTGATGTACATTTAATTAACTATATATTTTTGTTGGCATTGCAGTTTGTGCGAGGAAGAGCTGATTGGACAAGATAGCCGCATCAATGTTGACAAATGGCTTGCGAAGGGATTTGCTAGATGGTTTAAGAATCATGTGAGTACTTCGAATTTGGAGTAGTACTATGATGGAATTACTTGAATTTGGAGTAGTACTATGCTGGAATTCACTCTTTTCCTATTTTTGCAGATTGGAAAATTGTACGAGAAGAATGAGGTCAGTGATGATCTATTTTGTTTGGCATGTGCACCAGATACGCGGATGAGACTTTATTCAGCATGTGTTGTTGATGGTGTCCGCCACAACACCGTTGACCGCAAGAAAAATAGAAACACGCAGAATAGTGGAATTGTCGCGGAGGGAGACCATGAGTCGACCATCATTGACTTCTACAGTCATCTCAAAAGCATCTTCAAGCTGCAATACAATTCCAGCGGAGGCGTCCATCGTTCGGTTGTCTTGTTCCGCTATGATTGGTTTGATCTTGGCGGCAAGAAGACGAGCCGAGTTCGGGAGGATAAACACTTTATAAGCATTCACACTACAAGGTTCTGGTAGAAGAATGATCATTTTCTTCTAACAACACAAGCAACAAAGGTCTTCTATGTGCCAGACACCCTTTTGGGTGGGCATTGGCGCGTTGTGCAAAAGTTCCTGCACAGACATTTGTGGAGCGTGAAGGAAAGTGAAGTGGAAAAGGGTCCTTGTGGTGGTGGTGGCCTATCATACCAAGATGACGACACACCAGAAGTTCCGGTGCTAGCTAATGAATCCAATGTGGAAACCAGATCTCAAAGGCGCCATGAACGAGTGTTAGTTGATGTTGTGGTTGTGGAAAGAATGAAGAAACGTAGGACAGAGTTGGTGGATGATGAACCTGAAAACGAGAACGGAGTTAATGAGACAATGTACCAGTACTATGATGATGGTGAAGATAATAGGCAGGACGACGATGATGATTAGTTTAAATCTAGAAGGTAAATTCTGTCCTCGATTATCTTTTTTTATCTGCTTGCTCAATGCAAACTGCTGGCCTGTTGCTAATGGTGTTGGAGTCCTTGTGTTTTGTAGTCCTGTTGCTGCCAGAAGTGAGGAGTGCTAGTGTGTTTTGCAGTCTTGCTGCTGTCAGAAGTGAGGAGTCCTAGTGTGTTGCTTCAAGAAGTGAGGAGTGCCAGAACTGATCTTTTTTCTTTTGATCTTTAGTTTGTCAAATTGTAATGGAGCAATGTGATCGAATGGAGTGCCAGAACTAATCTTTAGTTTGTCAAATTGTAATGGAGTGCTAGAACACTGATCTTTAGTTTGTCAAATTGCCTTTTATCTTGTGCTCCTAAACACGACAGCAGCACAAGTCTTGTGCTCGAACAGCATACTGGTATAATACATGCTCGAAGCAGCAAAAGCAACCTGGAATAATAGGAAAAGTATATATATCACCAAGCAAAAGCAAAGATGCTCGAACCGGGAATAGTATATATGATAGCTCTAGCTCAAACCTGGAATAGCAAAAGCAAAAGCAACCTGGACATGTAGCATATATATCCTGGAATAGTAGCATATATATCCTGGAATAGTAGCATCTATACATACAACACCAAAAGCAACCTGGAACACTTCTCCACTTTATCAAAAGCAACCAGACACAACTTCAACTAAGTTCCGACTAGCATATTACAGGAAGTCCAACATGGAACATAGCTACTCGACCCTTTTAAGGATCAGCTTGAGACCGTTCTTCGAGCACCCACGGAACCATAATAGGAAGACTTCACCCTCTTTCATCTTGGTCTTCCTCATCACCTTCTTCCAGTTGGAGGTGATCTGGACACCTACATTGCGTCCTTTGCCAAATATAACTTTCACAGTAGCAATGTCTCTCCCGTGCCAAAAAACATTGATGTGCATTGGAAAGTCCAGGTATTTCTTGATGAAGGAATAGCTGTACTTCCTTGCAAAGTACTGCATAAAAGCAACAAAAGGAACATTAATTCAGAGAAATGGAGGGCATGAAAGCAACAAACAGACCACTAATTGACAAAAATGCATACCATTTTTGCTCTCTGCCTATCTATGTGAGCACCCTGAATAGTGCAAACATAGATGTGTCTTGTTGGCCTCTTATGAGCTACCTCCTTCAAAAACTCAACTTGTGAACCGTCCAAAGCCACACGGTTCGCAAACACACAGCATTCATCAAAGGTGAGTCTCCTTCCCTTTATTTTCGGGCCTACATGTAAGAAAAAATGGCATGCTTAGAAGAGAGAAATTTAGCAGCAGCATATACATAGAAGAGACAAACTTAGCAGCGGCATATACGTAGAAGATTACTTCGAATGGAAACAACTCTAGCTTCACGAGCAGCAACACGCCTCTTAGCAGCAGCACGCTTGCTAGCAGCGGCGGCTTCATGAGCAGCACGCTTCCTAGCAGCCGTAGCTTCACGGAGAGCGCGCCGCATAGCAGCAGCTTCACAGGCAGCAGCTTCACGGGCAGTCGCTTCATCATCGGAACTAATGTCGATGACTTCGACATTTTGTGCATTCTGGTGGAGGACAATCTCGACATCCATGGTGTAGATCTATAAATGAAAAGGGGACAAACCTGTTACTGCCAGTAGTATGTGTGAAATTAGTGCAAACCTGTGAACTTTTGATGTATTAAATTAAGTGGGATTGATATGCAAACCTGTTACTGCTGTCAACTTTTAGTGCACAAATATCATGCAACTGCTATGTACAGAGAACATAAATTCAAGAAACATAGCATGGTTCAGCTAACATAACATTTCCCATATATTCACCCCAAAAGGATGCAAGGATTACATAGCTAGGCTCATTACTACATACCAAGTTCTTCTTCTTCATTGCCATGTTATGCCAAAATATTTCTACTACTTAGCTACACTACAAAGCTACACTATACAGCTACACTACACTACACTAAACAGCTACTACACTTGCACCAAAAGGTTGCTAACTTGCACCAAAAGGTTGCTAAGATAGAACCATTATCCCTAAACTTCACTTCATCTTCTAGCGATTCAGCGAACAAGTACACCAAGCAGGGAGCGGGTGTTCTGCAGCTTTCGGCATCAACTGGCGCAGCTCCAACTTACTAACATACTCAATAGTGAAGGACATCTCTCCAGCATATTTGGTGATTTTGATCACCTGAGACATCTCCTGTGACGACGATCCAGCTGTTGTCGCGCGAGCCCTATATGATGCCATGTTCGAAGCCGTCACCTCGAGCAGACCCTTGAACCTGAACTGGATATCCCACATAAACACCAGCTCGCCCCCCTCTGCGCCTGCACATCACACCCATCGGGAGCAAATCCATGTAACAGCGAGGTGAGTTCAACTCTGCTACCGGCGCCTATGCCAAATTCAACAGCGCAGCGGCAGCATCCTCAATCTCCTGCGCCTCTTTTGACGGCGGCTGCATGTAGCACCAGTGCTCAATAATCCTCTCATGTTCTGCCGCCCCCGCCACATTCAACTTCACCGCCGCCGTAGCCTCCATCGATGGCGGACTGATCTGGTGACTAGGAGAAGAGAACCACGATGGGGAGCAGAGGTCACTATCTTATATTAACTCAAAAGATAATACATATAAAAGGCGAAATAGTAGGTCGACCAGTCCAATACAGCTTGTTGCAATAATAATACATATAAAAGGCGAAATAGTAGGTCGACGTACTGGATATCCTCAACATTATTTCAAGCGATGATAACTATCTGCATATATAAAGCTGGGTTATGGACTGGAGTTTAAAAAATAATAATTTTGGAGCATGTAGATAGTGGCTAGCCTAGCAGTTCAAGGTAAAACAAATCGCTATCATATTTTTCCCTAGACTTAGACCATCCAGAATCAGTTAGCCAGCTAAATTCGTTATCTGGAAAGTCGTATATGCGACACTAACGCCACCCTCATCTCTGGCCCCTATATAAATGGGAGGTCACCACTCCGAAGCTAGCTCAAACCAGACCTGCCATCAGAAGTTGCTAGTAGTTAATGCAAATCACATCTCTTTAAAACTCCATTAGCTGTGGTCATAGCAGAGCCTCACACAGAATAATACCATTAATTATCTAGATCAGCGTCGTGGTTAGGTAGCTAGTAGCTTAGCTAGGTTCCCTGTCTCATCCACTATCAATCCCTAATCAACCTCTCCACCTCCATGCGAGCAAGAGCGAAGCTCGGAGCTAGCTCCCGGACGGCAATGGGGCATCAGCACCAGCTCTTCGACGACCCTTTCGCCAGCAGCATCTCCTTGCTTGAGGCGGACATCTTGTCCGGCGCGGGAGGCCACCAGCAGTGGCCGGAACTCGATATCAACCTCGACGGGATCCCGGTGGCCCTGCCGACGAACAATAACAACACTTCCTCCGGCGGCGACAGATCGGGCACCCACCGCAAGATCAGCCACAACGCGTACGAGCACGACCGCCGCAAGCAGCTCAATAGGCTCTACTCCTCCCTCCACTCCCTCCTCCCCAACACCGATCACACCGTACGTGAATAACAAATCTAGAAGCAAAACAAGGTGGGGGGAGAAGGAGTATCGGGCTAACCTTCATCGAAGGAAAGGAAGATGAGCGGCAACCGCCAGTCCGTCATTGCCGGAGAGGACAGGAAGTCGAGGCAGAGCAGATCTTGGGGCAGGAGAACGACAACTGCCAGAGAGGTGAGAGGCCGGGGAGGGGAGAGGCCGGGGAGGGGGTAGGCGAGCGGAGGACGACCGGTGGAGCGGGGTCGGTCGCCGAAGGAAGAGGCGCGGGCCGTCGCTCCTAGCGCCGCCGCTGCCCTGTCGCGAGAGAGGGATTTGGCCCCGACCTACCGAGTCTGGCCCAGGGAAAAGGCCAGGGTCCCTCCCTTGTAGACAACCAAATAGGACGGGTGGGCTCTCCTGGTTCAATTTTGCCCATTATTATTATAATTTGAAACAAATTCCACCTTTCCAAAATTTGAATCACCCCCAATTCAAATCTGTCAGAGTTCCTGCAAATCGGCGCGGATTTTTCTTTTTCACGAGGAGTACATCGAAATTTCTCACGGCAAAGGTTTTATCACGGCAAATAGGAATCTTGGGCTCAACCTATTGGTATACCATGTTTCTATGGACAAAGCAATCCAAACGAAAGAGAAAAGTCTGACAAAAAACCAAAGTTTTGGTTGTGTACTACATTTGTGTACAAATTGCATGACCACCTGCAAGTTTTGGTTGGATTCCGGTGCTCTGGCATCGAAATCCTAGTCTCGGTGGGCCCGGGGGATCTACCCCCTAGCTATCTTCATACGAGGTTCCACCAATGTAGTTTTTTGTTTGTTTAGACATGATTAGGCCATATCTACATATAAAACCAATGTTGGGCCCAATATTCCACCGGTTGCCCCTCGTTGGACATCTCGCGGGAGTTTCCCAGTGACACGTCTAGAACTTCTCCAATAAGTGTTATCGCATGCGCGTGAACTGAAGACGGTGACACTCGTGAGCTAGCCATTGCATCTATGGACCATCTACCACACTTGTGTACACATGGCATGGCCACATGCAAGTTTTGGTTGGATTCCGGTGCTCTGGCGGCCATCTCCCATCGAAACCCTAGTCTCGGTGGGCCCGGGGGATCTACCCCCTAGCTATCTCTATACGAGCCACCAATGTAGTTGTTTCTTTGTTTAGGCATGTTTAGGCCATATATTCATAGAAAACCAAAGTTGGGCCCAATATTCCACCGGTTGCCCCTCGTTGGACGTCTCGCGGGAGTTTCCTAGCGACACGTCTAGAACTTCTCCAATAATAAGTGTTATCGCATGCGCGTGAATTGAAGACGGTGACACCCGAGATCTATATCCATTGCATATATGAACCATCTACCCCATTTGTGTACTAATGGCATGTACACATGCAAGTTTTGCTTGGATTCCGGTGCTCTGGCGGCCATCACCCATCGAAACCCTAGTCTCGATGGGCCCGGAGGATCTACCGGTTGCCCCTCATTGGACGTCTCGCGGGAGTTCCCAGCGACACGTCCAAAACTTCTCCAATAAGTGTTATCGCATGCGCGTGAATTGAAGACTGTGACACCCGAGATCTATATCCATTGCGTCTATAGATCATCTACCACATTTGTGTACACATTGGAGTTTCCCGCCTACATGTCCAACACTTCTGCAATAAGTGTTATCGCATGCGCGTGAATTGAAGACGGTGACACCCGAGATCTATATACATTGCATCTATGGACCATCTACCACATTTGTGTACACATGGCATGACCACATGCAAGTTTTGGTTGGATTCCGGTGCTCTGGCGGCCATCTCCCATCGAAACCCTAGTCTCCGTTGCCCCTGTTGGACCCATAGCAGGAGTTTCCCGCCTACACGTCCAGCACTTCTCCAATAGGTGTTATCGCATGCACGTGAATTGAAGACGGCGACACCCGAGATCTATATACATTGCATCTATGTACCATCTACCACATTTGTGTACACATTGAATGACCACATGCAAGTTTTGGTTCGATTCCGGTGCTCTGGCGGCCATCTCCCATCGAAACCCTAGTCTCGATTGGCCCGGAGGATGTACCCCCTAGCTATCTCTGTACAAGGTTCCACCAATGTAGTTTTTTGTTTGTTTAGGCATGTTTAGGCCATAGATACATAGCAAACCAAAGTTGGGCCCAATATTCCACTGGTTACCCCTCGTTGGACGTCTCGCGGGAGTTTCCCAGCGACACGTCCAGAACTTCTCGTATAAGTTTTATCGCATGCGCGTGAACTGAAGACGGTGACACCAGTGAGCTATCCATTGCAACTATGGACTATCTACCACACTTGTGTACACATGGCATGGACACATGCAAGTTTTTGTTGGATTTTGGCGCTCTGGTGGCCATTTCCCATCGAAACCATAGTCTCGGTGGGCCCGGGGGATCTACCCCCTAGCTATCTCTGTACAAGCTTCCACCAATGTAGTTTAGGCATGTTTAGGCCATAGATACATAGAAAACCAAAGTTGGGCCCAATATTCCATCGGTTGACCCTCGTTGGACGTCTCGCGGGAGTTTCCCAGAGACACGTCCAGAACTTCTCCAATAAGTGTTATCGCATGCATGTGAATTCAAGACGGTGACACCCGAGATCTATATCCATTGCATATATGGACCATCTACCATACTTGTGCACACATGGCATGTCCACATGCATGTTTTGGTTGGAGGTCGGCGCTCTGGCGGCCATCTCCCATCGAAACCCTAGTCTCGGTGGGCCCGGGCGATCTACCCCCTAGCTATCTTCGTACGAGGTTCCACCAATGTAGTTTTTTGTTTGTTTAGATATGATTAGGAAATATATACATAGAAAACCAAAGTTGGGCCCAATTTTCCTCCAGTTGCCCCTCGTTGGACGTCTCGTGGGAGTTTCCCAGCAACACGTCTAGAACTTCTCCAATAAGTGTTATCGCATGCACGTGAACTGAAGACAGTGACACCCGTGAGCTAGCCATTGCATCTATGGACCATCTACCACACTTTTGTACACATGGCATGGCCACATGCAAGTTTTTGTTAGATTCCGGTGCTCTGGCGGCCATCTCCCATCGAAACCCTAGTCTCGGTGGGCCCAGGGGATCTACCCCCTAGCTATCTCTGTACGAGGTTCCACCAATGTAGTTTTTTGTTTGTTAAGGCATGTTTAGGCCATATCTACATATAAAACGAAAGTTGGGCCCAATATTCCACCGGTTGCCCCTCGTTGGACGTCTCGCGGGAGTTTCCCAGCACCACGTCCAAAACTTCTCCAATAAGTGTTATCGCATGCGCGTGATATGAAGACGGTGACACCCGAGATCTATATCCATTGCATCTATGGATCATCTACCACATTTGTGTACACATTGTATGACCGCATGCAAGTTTTGGTTGGATTCCGGTGCTCTAGCGGCCATGTCCCATATAAACCCTAGTCTCGGTGGGCCCGGGGGATCTACCCCTAGCTATCTTCGTATGAGGTTCCACCAATGTAGTTGTCTATTTGTTTAGACATGATTAGGCCATATCTACATAGAAACCCAAAGTTGGGCCCAATATTCCACAGGTTTCCCCTCGTTGGACATCTCGCGGGAGTTTCCCAGCGACACGTCCATAACTTCTCCATCAAGTGTTATCGCATGTGTGTGAACTGAAGACGGTGACACCCGGGAGCTAGCCATTGCATCTACGGACTATCTACCACACTTGTGTACACATGGCATGGACACATGCAAGTTTTTGTTGGATTTCGGCGCTCTGGCGGCCATTTCCCATCGAAACCATAGTCTCGGTGGGCCTGGGGGATCTACCCCCTAGATATATCTGTACAAGGTTCCACCAATGTAGTTTTTTGTTTGTTTAGGCATGTTTAGGAAATAGCTACATAGAAAACCAAAGTTGGGCCCAATATTCCACCGGTTACCCCTCGTTGGACGTCTCGCGGGAGTTTCCCAGCGACACGTCTAGAATTTCTCCAATAAGTGTTATCGCATGCGCGTGAATTCAAGATAGTGACACCCGAGATCTATATCCATTGCATATATGTACCATCTACCACACTTGTGTACACATGGTATGGCCACATGCAAGTTTTGGTTGGATTCTGGCGCTCCAGCGGCCATCTCCCATATTGTAAACCTCTACGGGGCCCCGTGGATCTACCCCTATCTATCTCCGTATGAGGATTGACCAATGTACTTTTTGTTTGTTTATTAGGCATTATTAGGCCCATATCTACATATAAAACCAAGGTTGGGTCC
This sequence comes from Avena sativa, assembly GCA_916181665.1. NCBI lineage: Eukaryota > Viridiplantae > Streptophyta > Magnoliopsida > Poales > Poaceae > Avena > Avena sativa. Next base: position 601,381,494 of record OV702289.1, read on the forward strand.
AATATTCCACTGGTTGCCCCCGTTGGACCCATAGCAGGAGTTTCCTGCCTACACGTCCAACACTTCTCTAATAAGTGTTATCGCATGCGCGTGAATTGAAGACGGTGACACCCGAGATCTATATACATTGCATCTATGGACCATCTACCACATTTGTGTACACATTGCATGACCACATGCAAGTTTTGGTTGTATTCCGGTGCTCTGGCAGCCATCTCCCTTCGAAACCCTAGTCTCGATGGGCCCGGAGGATCTACCCCCTAGCTATCTCTGTACGAGGTTCCACCAATGTAGTTTTTTGTTTTTTTAGGCATGTTTAGGACATAGCTACATAGAAAACCAAAGTTGGGCCCAATATTCAACCGGTTACCCCTCGTTGGATGTCTCGCGGGAGTTTCCCAGCGACACGTTTATAACTTCTCCTATAAGTGTTATCGCATGCGCGTGAACTGAAGACGATGACACCCGTGAGCTAGCCATTGCATCTATGGAATATCTACCACACTTGTGTACACATGGCATGGACACATGCAAGTTTTTGTTGGATTTCGGCGCTCTGGCGGCCATTTCCCATCGAAACCATAGTATCGGTGGGCCCGGGGGATCTACCCCCTAGCTATCTCTGTACAAGCTTCCACCAATGTGTTTTTTGTATGTTTAGGCATGTTTAGGCCATAGCTACATAGCAAACCAAAGTTGGGCCCAATATTCCACTGGTTACCCCTTGTTGGACGTCTCGCGGGAGTTTCCCAGCGACACGTCCAGAACTTCTCGTATAAGTTTTATCGCATGCGCGTGAACTGAAGACGGTGACACCCGTGAGCTAGACATTGGAACTATGGATTATCTACCACACTTGTGTACACATGGCATGGACACATGCAAGTTTTTGTTGGATTTCGGCGCTCTGGCGGCCATTTCCCATCGAAACCATAGTCTCTGTGGGCTCGGGGGATGTACCCCCTAGCTATCTCTATACAAGGTTCCACCAATGTATTTTTGTGTTTGTTTAGGCATGTTTAGGCCATATATACATAGAAAACCAATGTTGGGCCCAATATTCCACCAGTTGACCCTCGTTGGACGTCTCGCGAGAGTTTCCCAGCGACACGTCCAGAACTTCTCCAATAAGTATTATCGCATGCGCGTGAATTCAAGACGGTGACACCCGAGATCTATATCCATTGCATATATGGACCATCTACCACACTTGTGTACACATGGCATGTCCACATGCAAGTTTTGGTTGGATTTTGGCGCTCTAGCGGCCATCTCCCATCGAAACCCTAGTCTCGGTGGGCCTGGGGGATCTACCCCCTAGCTATCTTCGTACGAGGTTCCACCAATGTAGTTTTTTGTTTGTTTAGAGATGATTAGGCCATATATACATAGAAAACCAAAGTTGGGCCCAATTTTCCTCCGGTTGCCCCTCGTTGGACGTCTCGCAGGAGTTTCCCAGCGACACGTCCAGAACTTCTCCGATAAGTGTTATCGCATGCGCGTGAATTGAAGACGGTGATACCCGAGATCTATATCCATTACATATATGGACCATCTACCACACTTGTGTACACATGGTATGGCCACATGCATGTTTTGGTTGGATTCCGGCGCTCCAGCGGCCATCTCCCATCGAAACCCTAGCCTCGATGGGCCCGGGGGATCTACCCCCTAGCTATCTTTGTAGGAGGTTCCACCAATGTAGTTTTTTTTGTTTAGGCATGTTTAGGCCATAGCTACATAGAAAACCAAAGTTGGGCCCAATATTCCACCGGTTACCCCTCGTTGGACGTCTCGCAGGAGTTTCCCAGCGACACGTCCAGAACTTCTCCAATAAGTGTTATCGCATGCGCGTGAATTGAAGACGGTGACACCCGAGATCTATATCCATTGCGTCTATGGATCATCTACCACATTTTTGTACACATTGCATGACCGCATGCAAGTTTTGGTTGGATTCCTGTGGTCTGGCGGCCATCTCCCATCGAAACCCTAGTCTCGGTGGGCCCGGGGGATTTACCCCCTAGCTATCTTCGTACGAGGTTCCACCAATGTAGTGTTTGTTTGTTTAGACATGATTAGGCGATATCTACATAGAAACCCAATGTTGGGCCCAATATTCCACCGATTGGCCCTCGTTGGATGTCTCGCGGGAGTTTCCCAGCGACACGTCCATAACTTCTCCAATAAGTGTTATCGCATGCGCGTGAACTAAAGACGGTGACACCCAGGATCTAGCCTTTGCATCTATGGACTATCTACCACACTTGTGTACACATGGAATGGACACATGCAAGTTTTTGTTGGATTTCGGCGCTCTGGCGGCCATTTCCCATTGAAACCATAGTCTCGGTGGGCCTAGGGGATCTACCCCCTAGCTATCTCTGTACAAGGTTCCACCAATATAGTCTTTTGTTTGTTTAGGCATGTTTAGGCAATAGCTAAATAGAAAACCAAAGTTGGGCCCAATATTCCACCGGCTGCCCCTCGTTGGACGTCTCGCGGGAGTTTCCCAGCGACACGTGTAGAACTTCTCGAATAAGTGTTATCGCATGCGCGTGAATTCAAGACAGTGACACCCACGATCTATATCCATTTCATATATGGAACATCTACCACACTTGTGTAGACATGGTATGGCCACATGCAAGTTTTGGTTAGATTCCGGCGCTCCGGCGGCCATCTCCCATATTGTAAACCTCTACGAGGCCCCGGGGATCTACCCCTAGCTATCTCCGTACGAGGATTGACCAATGGACTTTTTGTTTGTTTATTAGGAATTATTAGGCCCATATATACATAGAAAACCAAGGTTGGGCCCAATATTCCACTGGTTGCCCCCGTTGGACCCATAGCAGGAGTTTCCCGCCTACACGTCCAACACTTCTCCAATAAGTGTGATCGCATGCGCGTGAATTGAAGACGGTGACACACGAGATCTATATACATTGCACCTATGGACCATCTACCACATTTGTGTACACATTGCATTACCACGTGCAAGTTTTGGTTGGATTCCGGTGCTCTAGCGGCCATCTCCCATCGAAACCCTAGTCTCGGTGGGCTCGAGGGATCTACCCCCTAGCTATCTTCATACGAGGTTCCACCAATGTAGTTTTTGTTTGTTTAGACATGATTAGGCCATATCTACATAGAAAACCAAAGTTGGGCCCAATATTCCACCGGTTGCCCCTCGTTGGACATCTCGCGGGAGTTTCCCAGCGACACGTCGAGAACTTCTCCAATAAGTGTTATCACATGCGTGTGAACTGAAGACGGTGACACTTGTGAGCTATCCATTGAAGATATGGACCATCTACCATACTTTTGTACACATGGCATGGCCACATGCAAGTTTTTGTTGGATTCCGGTGCTCTGGCGGCCATCTCCCATCGAAACCCTAGTCTCTGTGGGCCCGGGGGATCTACCCCCTAGCTATCTCTGTACGAGGTTCCACCATTTTTTGTTTGTTTAGGCATGTTTAGGCCATATCTACATAGAAAACCAAAGTTGGGCCCAATATTCCACCGGTTGCCCCTCGTTGGACGTCTCGGGGGAGTTTCCCAGCGAGACGTGTAGAACTTCTCTAATAATAAGTGTTATCGCATGCGCGTGAATTCAAGACAGTGACACCCGAGATCTATATCCATTGCATATATGAACCATCTACCCCATTTGTGTACAGATGGCATGGCCACTTGCAAGTTTTGGTTAGATTCTGGCGCTCTAGCGGCCATCTCCCGTCGAAACCCTAGTCTCGGTGGGCCCGGAGGATCTACCCCCTAGCTATCTCTGTACGAGGTTCCACCAATGTAGTTTTCTGTTTGTTTAGGCATGTTTAGGCCATAGCTACATAGAAAACCAAAGTTGGGCCCAATATTCCACCGGTTACCCCTCGTTGGACGTCTCACGGGAGTTGCCCAGCGACACGTCCAGAACTTCTCCTATAAGTGTTATCGCATGCGCGTGGACTGAAGACAGTGACACCCGTGAGCTAGCCATTGCATCTATGGACTATCTACCACACTTGTGTACACATGGCATGGACACATGCAAGTTTTTGTTGGATTTCGGCGCTCTGGCGGCCATTTCCCATCGAAACCATAGTCTCGGTGGGCCCGGGGGATCTACACCCTAGCTATCTGTGTACAAGGTTCCACCAATGTAGTTTTTTGTTTGTTTAGGCATGTTTAGGCCATAGATACATAGAAAACGAAAGTTGGGCCCAATATTCCACCGGTTGCCCCTCGTTGGACGTCTCGTGGGAGTTTCCTAGCGAGACGTCTAGAACTTCTCCAATAATAAGTGTTATCGCATGCGCGTGAATTCAAGACGGTGACACCCGAGATCTATATCCATTGCATATATGAACCATCTACCCCATTTGTGTACACATGGCATGTCCACATGCAAATTTTGGTTGGATTCCGCCGCTCAGGCGGCCATCTCCCATCGAAACCCTAGTCTCGGTGGGCCCGGAGGATCTACCACCTAGCTATCTCTGTACGAGGTTCCACCAATGTAGTTTTTTTTGTTTAGGAATGTTTAGGCCATAGCTACATAGAAAACCAAAGTTGGGCCTAATATTCCACTGGTTACCCCTTGTTGGACGTCTCGCGGGAGTTTCCCAGCGACACGTCCATAACTTCTCCTATAAATGTTATCGCATGCGCGTGAACTGAAGACGGTGACACCCGCGAGCTAGCCATTGCATCTATGGACTATCTACCACACTTTTGTACACATGGCATGGACACATGCAAGTTTTTGTTGGATTTCAGTGCTCTGGCGTCCATTTCCCATCGAAACCATAGTCTCGGTGGGCCCGGGGGATCTACCCCCTAGCTATCTATGTACAAGGTTCCACCAATGTAGTTTTTTGTTTGTTTAGGCATGTTTAGGCCATAGGTACATAGAAAACCAAAGTTGGGCCCAATATTCCACCGGTTGCCCCTTGTTGGACGTCTCGTAGGAGTTTCCCAGCGACACGTCCAGAACTTCTCCGATAAGTGTTATCGCATGCGCGTGAATTGAAGACGGTGATACCCGAGATCTATATCCATTGCATATATGGACCATATACCACACTTTTGTACACATGGTATGGCCACATGCATGTTTTGGTTGGATTCCGGCGCTCCGGCGGCCATCTCCCATCGAAACCCTAGCCTCGCTGGGCCCGGGGGATCTACCCCCTAGCTATCTTTGTAGGAGGTTCCACCAATGTAGTTTTTTGTTTGTTTAGGCATGTTTCGGCCATAGCTACATAGAAAACCAAAGTTGGGCCCAATATTCCATCGGTTACCCCTCGTTGGACGTCTCGCAGGAGTTTCCCAGCGACACGTCCAGAACTTCTCCAATAAGTGTTATCGCATGCGCGTGAATTGAAGACGGTGACACCCGAGATCTATATCAATTGCGTCTATGGATCATCTACCACATTTTTGTACACATTGCATGACCGCATGCAAGTTTTGGTTGGATTCCGGTGGTCTGGCGGCCATCTCCCATCGAAACCCTAGTCTCGGTGGGCCCGGGGGATTTACCCCCTAGCTATCTTCGTACGAGGTTCCACCAATGTAGTTGTTTGTTTGTTTAGACATGATTAGGCGATACCTACATATAAACCCAAAGTTGGGCCCAATATTCCACCGATTGGCCCTCGTTGGACGTATCGCGGGAGTTTCCCAGCGACACGTCCATAACTTCTCCAATAAGTGTTATCGCATGCGCGTGAACTAAAGACGGTGACACCCAGGAGCTAGCCATTGCATCTATGGACTATCTAACACACTTGTGTACACATGGCATGGACACATGCAAGTTTTTGTTGGATTTCGGCGCTCTGGCGGCCATTTCCCATCGAAACCATAGTCTCGGTGGGCCTGGGGGATCTACCCCCTAGCTATCTCTGTACAAGGTTCCACCAATATAGTTTTTATTTGTTTAGGCATGTTTAGGCAATAGCTACATAGAAAACCAAAGTTGGGCCCAATATTCCATCGGCTGCCCCTCGTTGGACGTCTCGCGGGAGTTTCCCAGCGACACGTGTAGAACTTCTCCAATAAGTGTTATCGCATGCGCGTGAATTCAAGACAGTGACACCCACGATCTATACCATTGCATATATGGAACATCTACCACACTTGTGTAGACATGGTATGGCCACATGCAAGTTTTGGTTGGATTCCGGCGCTCCGGCGGCCATCTCCCATATTATAAACCTCTACGGGGCCCCGGGGATCTACCCCTAGCTATCTCCGTACGAGGATTGACCAATGTACTTTTTGTTTGTTTATTAGGCATTATTAGGCCCATATCTACATAGAAAACCAAGGTTGGGCCCAATATTCCACTGGTTGCCCCCGTTGGACCCATAGCAGGAGTTTCCCGCCTACACGTCCAACACTTCTCCAATAAGTGTGATCGCATGCGCGTGAAATGAAGACGGTGACACCCGAGATCTATATACATTGCACCTATGGACCATCTACCACATTTGTGTACACATTGCATTATCACGTTCAAGTTTTGGTTGGATTCCGGTGCTCTAGCGGCCATCTCCCATCGAAACCCTAGTCTCGGTGGGCCCGAGGGATCTACCCCCCCGCTATCTTCATACGAGGTTCCACCAATGTAGTTTTTTGTTTGTTTAGACATGATTAGGCCATATATACATAGAAAACCAAAGTTGGGCCCAATATTCCACCGGTTGCACCTCGTTGGACATCTCGCGGGAGTTTCCCAGCGACACGTCGAGAACTTCTCCAATAAGTGTTATCACATGCGTGTGAACTGAAGACGGTGACACTTGTGAGCTAGCCATTGCATCTATGGACCATCTACCATACTTTTGTACACATGGCATGGCCACATGCAAGTTTTTGTTGGATTCCGGTGCTCTGACGTCCATCTCCCATCGAAACCCTAGTCTCTGTGGGCCCGGGGGATCTACCCCCTAGCTATCTCTGTACGAGGTTCCACCATTTTTTGTTTTTTAGGCATGTTTAGTCCATATCTACATAGAAAACCAAAGTTGGGCCCAATATTCCACCGGTTGCCCCTCGTTGGACGTCTCGCGGGAGTTTCCCAGCGAGACGTGTAGAACTTCTCCAATAATAAGTGTTATCGCATGCGCGTGAATTCAAGACAGTGACACCCGAGATCTATATCCATTGCATATATGAACCATCTACCCCATTTGTGTACAGATGGCATGGCCACATGCAAGTTTTGGTTAGATTCCGGCGCTCTAGCGGCCATCTCCCGTCGAAACCCTAGTCTCGGTGGGCCCGGAGGATCTACCCCCTAGCTATCTCTGTACGAGGTTCCACCAATGTAGTTTTCTGTTTGTTTAGGCATGTTTAGGCCATAGCTACATAGAAAACCAAAGTTGGGCCCAATATTCCACCGGTTACCCCTCGTTGGACGTCTCACGGGAGTTGCCCAGCGACACGTCCAGAACTTCTCCTATAAGTGTTATCGCATGCGCGTGGACTGAAGACAGTGACACCCGTGAGCTAGCCATTGCATCTATGGACTATCTACCACACTTGTGTACACATGGCATGGACACATGCAAGTTTTTGTTGGATTTCGGCGCTCTGGCGGCCATTTCCCATCGAAACCATAGTCTCGGTGGGCCCGGGTGATCTACCCCCTAGCTATCTCTGTACAAGGTTCCACCAATGTAGTTTTTAGTTTGTTTAGGCATGTTTAGGCCATAGCTACATAGAAAACCAAACTTGGGACCAATATTCCACCGGTTGCCCCTCGTTGGACGTCTCGCTGGAGTTTCCCAGCGACGCGTCCAGAACTTCTCCAATAATAAGTGTTATAGCATGCGCGTGAATTGAAGACGGTGACACCTGAGATATATATCCAATGCATATATGAACCATATACCCCATTTATGTACACATGGCATGTCCACATGCAAGTTTTGGTTGGATTCCGGTGCTCTGGTGGCTATCTCCCATCGAAAACCTAGTCTCGTTGGGCCCGGGGGATCTACGCCCTAGCTATCTCTGTACAAGGTTCCACCAATGTAGTTTTTTGTTTGTTTAGGCATGTTTAGGCCATATCTACATAGCAAACCAAAGTTGGACCCAATATTCCACGGGTTACCCATCGTTCGACGTCTCGCGGGAGTTTCCTAGAGACACGTCCAGAACTTCTCCTATAAGTGTTATCGCATGCGCGTGAACTGAAGACGGTGCAGCTGTGAGCTAGCCATTGCATCTATGGACTGTCTACCACACTTTTGTACACATGGCATGGACACATGCAAGTTTTTGTTGGATTTCGATGCTCTGGCGGCCATTTCCCATCGAAACCATAGTCTCGGTGGGCCCGGGGGATCTACACCCTAGCTATCTGTGTACAAGGTTCCATCAATGTAGTTTTTTGTTTGTTTAGGCATGTTTAGGCCATAGCTACATAGAAAACGAAAGTTGGGCCCAATATTCCACCGGTTGCCCCTCGTTGGACGTCTCGCGGGAGTTTCCTAGCGAGACGTCTAGAACTTCTCCAATAATAAGTGTTATCGCATGCGCGTGAATTCAAGACGGTGACACGCGAGATCTATATCCATTGCATATATGAACCATCTACCCCATTTGTGTACACATGGCATGTCCACATGCAAGTTTTGGTTGGATTCCGCCGCTCAGGCGGCCATCTCCCATCGAAACCCTAGTCTCGGTGGGCCCGGAGGATCTACCCCTAGCTATCTCTGTACGAGGTTCCACCAATGTAGTTTTTTTGTTTAGGCATGTTTAGGCCATAGCTACATAGAAAACCAAAGTTGGGCCCAATATTCCACTCGTTACCCCTCGTTGGACGTCTCGCGGGAGTTTCCCAGCGACACGTCCATAACTTCTCCTATAAATGTTATCGCATGCGCGTGAACTGAAGACGGTGACACCCGCGAGCTAGCCATTGCATCTATGGACTATCTACCACACTTTTGTACACATGGCATGGACACATGCAAGTTTTTGTTGGATTTCAGCGCTCTAGTGTCCATTTCCCATCGAAACCATAGTCTCAGTGGGCCCGGGGGATCTACCCCCTAGCTATCTATGTACAAGGTTCCACCAATGTAGTTTTTTGTTTGTTTAGGCATGTTTAGGCCATAGCTACATAGAAAACCAAAGTTGGGCCCAATATTCCACCAGTTGCCCCTTGTTGGACGTCTCGCAGGAGTTTCCCAGCGACACGTCCAGAACTTCTCCGGTAAGTGTTACCGCATGCGCGTGAATTGAAGACGGTGATACCCGAGATATATATCCATTGCATATATGGACCATGGACCATATACCACACTTGTGTACACATGGTATGGCCACATGCATGTTTTGGTTGGATTCCGGCGCTCCGGCGGCCATCTCCCATCAAAACCATAGCCTCGATGGGCCCGGGGGATCTACCCCCTAGCTATCTTTGTAGGAGGTTCCACCAATGTAGTTTTTTTTTGTTTAGGCATGTTTCGGCCATAGCTACATATAAAACCAAAGTTGGGCCCAATATTCCACCGGTTACCCCTCGTTGGACGTCTCGCAGGAGTTTCCCAGCGACACGTCCAGAACTTCTCCTATAAGTGTTATCGCATGCGCGTGAACTGAAGACGGTGACACCCGTGAGCTAGCCATTGCATCTATGGATGATATACCACATTTGTGTACACATTTCATGACCACATGCAGGTTTTGGTTGGATTCCGCTGCTCTGGCGGCCATCTCCCATCGAAACCATAGTCTCGGTGTGCCCGGGGATCTACCCCCTAGCTATCTTCATACGAGGTTCCACCAATGTAGTTTTTTGTTTATTTAGACATGATTAGTCCATATCTACATAGAAAATCAAAGTTGGGTCCAATATTCTACTGGTAGCCCCTCATTGGATGTCTCGCGGGAGCATCCCAGCGACACGTCCAGAACTTCTCCAATAATAAGTGTTATCACATGCGCGTGAATTGAAGACGGTGACACCCGAGATCTATATCCAATGCATTTATGAACCATCTACCCCATTTTTGTACACATGGCATGTCCACATGCAAGTTTTGGTTGGATTCCTGCGCTCTGGTGGCCATCTCCCATCGAAACCCTAGTCTCGGTGGGCCCGGGGGATCTACCCCCTAGCTATCTCTGTACGAGGTTCCACCAATGTAGTTTTTTGTTTGTTTAGGCATGTTTAGGCCATATCTACATATAAAACGAAATTTGGGCCCAATATTCCACCGGTTACACCTTATTGGACGTCTCGCGGGAGTTTCCCAGCGACACGTCCAGAACTTCTCCTATAAGTGTTATCGCATGCGCGTGAACTGAAGACGGTGACACCCGTGAGCTAGCCATTGCATCTATGGACTATCTACCACACTTGTGTACACATGGCATGGACACATGCAAGTTTTTGTTGCATTTTGACGCTTGGCGGCCATTTCCCATCGAAACCATAGTCTCGGTGGGCCTGGGGGATCTACACCCTAGCTATTTGTGTACAAGGTTCCACCAATGTAGTTTTTTGTTTGTTTATGCATGTTTAGGACATATCTACATATAAAACCAAAGTGGGGCCCAATATTCCACCGGTTGCCCCTCGTTGGACGTCTCGCAGGAGTTTCCCAGCGACACGTCCAGAACTTCTCCAATAAGTGTTATCACATGCGCGTGAATTGAAGACGGTGACACCCGAGATCTATATACATTGCATCTATGGACCATCTACCACATTTGTGTACACATTGCATGACCACATGCAAGTTTTGGTTGTATTCCGGTGCTCTGGCAACCATCTCCCATCGAAACCCTAGTCTCGATGGGCCCGGAGGATCTACCCGCTAGCTATCTCTATACGAGGTTCCACCAATGTAGTTTTTTGTTTCTTTAGGCATGTTTAGGACATAGCTACATAGAAAACCAAAGTTGGGCCCAATATTCCACCGGTTACCCCTCGTTGGACGTCTCGCGGGAGTTTCCCAGCGACACGTCTAGAACTTCTCCTATAAGTGTTATCGCATGCGCGTGAACTGAAGACGATGACACCCGTGAGCTAGCCATTGCATCTATGGAATATCTACCACACTTGTGTACACATGGCATGGACACATGCAAGTTTTTGTTGGATTTCGGCGCTCTGGCGGCCATTTCCCATCGAAACCATAGTCTCGGTGGGCCCGGGGGATCTACCCCCCTAGCTATCTCTGTACAAGGTTCCACCAATGTAATTTTTTGTTTGTTTAGGCATGTTTAGGCCATAGCTACATATAAAACCAAAGTTGGTCCCAATATTCCACCAGTTGCCCCTCGTTGGTCGCCTCGCGGGAGTTTCCCAGCGACACGTCCAGAACTTCTCCTATAAGTGTTATCGCATGCGCGTGAATTGAAGACAGTGATACCCGAGATATATATCTATTGCATATATGGACCATCTACCACACTTGTGTACACATGGTATGGCCACATGCAAGTTTTGGTTGGATTCCGGCGCTCCGGCGGCCATCTACCATATTGTAAACCTCTATGGTGCCCCGAGGATCTACCCCTAGCTATCTCCGTACGAGGAGTGACCATTGTACTTTTTGTTTGTTTATTAGGCATGATTAGGCAATATTTGAATCACCCCCGGTTCAAATGTGTGAGAGTTCCTGCTGAATCGACGCAAATTTGTCTTTTTTCTCGAGGATTGTCTAAAAAGGATGAGTTGTAAACACTTGATCAATTGTACATCTAGGGTCTAATATTTTATAAAAATGCGTCGGCCTAATTTTGCAACATATTCCCAGTAGCTGCTTCACAAAACACCCATTTCGTGATGCATGGAAAATAAAAAATATGTTTTTTTTACAATAAAGTTGGAAACCTACTCCTATAACATTGTTGTGTGCCATGTCGATATAATTTGAATGAATTTAGATTATGGTCTATTTTTTAAAGTTCAAAACCGATTTAAAATGGTACATTTTAAATAGTTGGACATGTAATTGTATTTATTTTACAAAGGAAACAACTTATAAAAAATATTGCTAAAATTTCCCTCACTTTTCTCCCTGGAATTTTTCCCACCCCCGCTCTTCCTGCCTCCCTGGAATTTTTCATGCCCCCGAAATAATTTTCTCGCCGCTTTTCCCGCCTCCCAGTCCCAGGTTTAGACAAACCCCACCCCACCGGCGCGATATTTTGGACAAACACAAACCCCACCCCACCGGCGCGCCCACCGCACCGCACACAACCAAACCCCACCCCACCCCACCGCACACACCCATCCCCACCCACCCACCCATCCCCAGATCTCCAATCCCCACCCCGAACCACGCCACCGAGCCAAACTTCACCGACAGCCACACGGGAGGGAGGAGACGCTCGGCAGCGACAGCCACGCCGGGAGGGAGAAGATGCTCGGCGAGGATACGCTCAGCGATGACGGCCTAGAGGGAGGCAGGAGACGCTCGGCAACGACGACAGCAACTTCGTGATGACGCACGACGGTCCTCCTCGCAGATCGGCTCAGGCAAGTTATTTTCGTTCGTCCCCTCCTCTTCAATTTCTTTCGAATCTTGCCCTCCAGTTTGAGTTCTTTCGCATGATTGTCCTGCTAGGTCGCGCGCCATGGCTAGGGTTAGGGTTTGCTTGACATGGCTAGGGTTAGGGCTTGCTTGCCATGGCTAGGTACAGGTCTTGAGGTTAGGGCTTGCGCGCCATGCTAGGGTTAGGGTTTGCGTTACAGTTTGTCCTCATGCGCCATGTTAGATTAGCCAGGGTTGGAACCGTGCTCGCTCTGGATGATGTGTTGGTGTTTTGATGATGATTAGATTAGGCTAATACCTGCTGTTAGGCTAGGCCTCCTACTGTATTAGGGAATAGTTGTTCATGTTGCAAACAGGGGATTCTATACTTTGTTGATATCTGTTGTTATCTACTGCTGTTATCTGATGTTCATGTTCATGTTATATGTTGTTTTATCTGCTGTTATCTGCTGTTACCAAACAGGGGAATAGTCAACTGCTGTTATCTGCTGTTCATGTTCATGTTCATGTTCTGATATGCTTTGCTGATATCTGTTGTTCGTGTTCCCATGTTAGGACTGCTTAGATGTGATGTTATTCATGATATCCAAATATGCAACTTAATAAATTGTTTTAGTGAATTTAGGTGGAGATGATGTGTGATCTGTGCCAACCTAAAATTGAGTAGTCAACTGTATAAATGATTAATCAGTGTGGAGTTGGACTTGCCTTCTCTATTCAGATACCTTTAATGGTTTCTTTTGTAACTGCATGAAGATTTTTGGTGAAATTTTTATTAAGGGTGAACTATAAGCATCAATTACTAATCCTTTGCAAGAACACTGAAGTATTATCTTGTCCCCCTTAGTGATATTTACCTCTTATTATGTGTGATTTAGTTTTTCTTTTTCTTGTTTCTTAAACATCATTTATGTTCCTTGCTTATGTGATATGTAATTTTTATTACAGTTATTGGATATGGTTTAGCTAGGTATCCATCCTTGCATTAGAACTAGTATGGTTGAACTCTGTGCTTTGATTCATATTTATTTAATATGCATGATGGATAAGTAGTGGTAAATTATATAGAAGCTAATTTATTTGTTTAGTTATAAGATGGTACTACTATCTTATTTTATATATGCTCCAGTTCTGTGTGTATTTGGTACTGCTATCTAACCACAAGTTCATAACAGGAAAGTGGCAAGGGATTTTGCAAGTTAGACTAAGCGAAACGAAGTTCAACAACCAAGGGAAAGTAGTGAGATAGAAAGGTGGGTTGCTGTAGTGAAGATGGGCAGTTTGCTACTGCCTCTAATGTATGGATTTCATGCTGTTCATCAAGGCAGATATTAAGTGATGCTTGCTTGTTCCTACCACATGCTTGCTGTTCATTACTAGGCATATCCTTTTTGTTCATTACTACCTCCTGATTAATCTAGTGAAGATATCAAGGCATATCAAGGCATGCTTGCTCATTACTACCTTTTACTAGGCAGCCATTCATGTTTACTTGTATATTTAGATCCTAAGTACATCCATGCTTTATAATGGACTATCCATTCCTGCTTACTTGTGTCCTGGCAAGTTTGTTCCCATGCATCACCACTATGTGCATGCATCATTGCCTCTTTGTGTGTGCTTAGTGTACCACTGCATTTTTATTGCTCATACATGAACAGCCATTGGCATGTCCTTTATCAACATAGCTTCTTCATTCTATTTTGCAAGCAACATTCTTCTTTATCCCTGATTTATCTAATTAATCTTTATTCTTTTTTACAAGCACATAGGGCAAGTTTACATCAGCTACCCAGCAGCACTAGTTCCACCACCTCGAGATCAGCAATGGCAGGTAAGATGCAGCCGGCTGGTATGCAAATTGTCCTCATGTGTGTGCTGCTTATTTGTCTTTTGTGTGTATGTGCTTAGTATAGAACTGTGCATGGTTTATGCTTGTAGTCTGCTTATTGAACTGTGCCTTTCCTACTATTCTGACAACATTCCACGGGAATTTAAACATCTGGTCTGATCTCTTGTTTTTGTGGATGCCCGAGGCATGCAGATATGTTAGCCTATTAAAATACTCATCTATGTGTCTTGTAGTCGAATAAAATATGCTAATTATTCATCTGCCATGGCTCTGCTGTGTGCAGCGGAGTTAAAAAAAACCTGGACGTGTACTATTTCCTATGTTTTTATATTGCTCGTCCAAACGCCTATGCATGCATCTTTCCTATGGTTCTAAATCTTGTAGTTTTACATCAACAATGATTTCTTGTTCCTATGTTTTTCATACCCATGCTCTGAACGGAGCCTTAATTTACTCTATAATCTGCCTAGCTCCTCATGTATAATCTTCCTAGCTCATGGTTATCCTGCTAGTTAATCTACTTGCATTAAATGAAGTATTAACCTTAGTTGTTTGAGTTGTCTTGCTCTTACCATGCATTTCAACCATTCATCTAATGGTTGTTTTTTTTATTCATGTAATGAAGCGCCCCTCACCGAAATCGAGAAGATTAGGGCTAGGACAATGATGAGGAACAACTGTGTGTTCCAGTCTCTTGGGATTTCTGCAATAGTGTCGATAATTAGGAAGTCGAATGCTGGTAAAGAACGTAGGGAAGTTACTGCTGAATCCCCTTCCGCATCTGGCATAACACAAGGGGATAGCTCGGACTACAATCCTAGAGATGAAGAAGAAGTTGATGACAATGTAGTAGTGGAGAAGAATGTTAATATACATGCTTTTAACAGTCTTGTTTGCTGTTTTTTTCCTTCATTCTGTTCTTGCATAGTTTTCTTGTGATCTAATGCCACTGTCCTTGCTGTTTTTACGAACACCTCAAGGTTTCTACGAGGAGAAAGAAGTCTGCTGTTAAGAAGAAGAGCAAGAATTTGAGTAGCCCAGAAGCATCTACGCAAATGGCTCCAGGAAGGGTGATGGCGGTAGCTCCGGAAGCATCAAAGAGATTGCTGGAACTTGATGAAGTTCCTATTAGAGACACCAGGAAGAAAGCGAAGGCGGTTGCTGTAGCCAACCATGAAGAAAACCCGCTTCACAATGATCAACAAAGCTCACCGCACATGGATGACGATGGGTCTGTGTTCCTTGATGAAGAAAGCATTGTCCACACAGACCTCGGTCATGTTTGCATGGACCTCAGCCCCGTTCGCATGGACCTTGGCCATATTGTACCTTTGGTGGACAGAAATGGTGTCTTTCCTGAAGAAACTAAGCAAGGGAGTGAGCAAGCTACATGTGATGAAGGCAAGTTCGTCTTGTACTATTTTTCTTACTCTTGCATTTGCTTCTATTGGATTAAATGCCACATGAATGCCATGTCATTGCCACAGTAGTGGTTTTTGCTGATATATCTACATCTTCGTACCCATCTTGTTTGGTCCTAATCAATGTATGTGTCCTATTCAGGCAATACAATTGCGGCTGTCAAGCGTACAAGAAAAGGTGTAGGGCTGGAGAGGATTACTAAGTCGCTGGGTACTAAGGTGACAATCGACATTGTTGCAGGGATGAAGGGTCCTGAGAAGCCTTTGCTGGCTGCAAAGTTTGCTTCAGAGTGTGGATTCACGACAAGAACTCATGCACCAGTTCTTCCCCACTTCAAAGAATACAAAAAAGATGCCAACCTAATCAAGGACTTTGTTGGCAAAATTGCTGTAAGTTAACTTGTTGTTTGTTGAATTTTTCTTTCTTTCTTTTTGATACAACTTTCATATGATTGCTAATCATGTCTCTTTCCTTGGTTGCTTTCTTCGTAGTCAAATTTTGATATGGACACCAACTCGCAGACCATTCAAGAAGCATGCATCGCTAAGATGCAGAGAATAACAAAGAATAGGCGTCACCAGATCAAGAAGCTTTTTTTTGACAATGTAAATGCTAATGAAGTTAGCATCAAGTCTCCTGTGAAAGGCATGTCGGATGATGAATGGCAATCGCTGGTGAAGTTGTGGTCCACATGACGACACAAGGTATGTCTCTACATTGGTATATCTTGGTCTCATTACATGTACCGTCTTTGATGTATCTGCTGCCGTTTGCATGTATCTACTGATGTTTGCATGTACATGCTCTCCGCTTTTGTTTACATGTATGCGACCATTTGTTCTTCATTGATGTATATGTGTGGCATATTTTTAACATGTAGTTGCTGGTCTATATTGGTAGTGCTAGCCCATGATAACAGTCTATGTTTTTTGTAGAAAACCTATGAATCAAACAAAGAGAATAGAATGAAGGTGAAGTTTCAGTATAAGACCGGTTCGAGGTCCTACGCGGCTCATATCTATGCCGCTATAAGAACAAAGCATGTTTTCTCTTTATTAGGCCCAAATAACTTTTGTCTAGAAAGCTTGTAGTTTGATTCTCGATTGAATGACATTTCAGAAGGAGGAGCGCAATGGTGAGGAACTGAACGCGGTTGACTTGTTCAAGGCCACACACAACAGCTCAAAGAATGGCTTTTCAGAGTCAGCTAAGAATGCTAGCGTAAGTCATTCGAACTGCTATATCTCTTCTCATAGAATACCTTTGTTGTTTGATTCATCTTATTTGCATCTTATATCCATTCATGGCAGGCTGAGATGGAGAAGAGGATGCATGCCGAAGTACCTGATGGTGAAGAACCAATATGTGATGTCCAAATTGTTGCTGAAGTGCTAAGAAAGGAATTCCCGTCGAGAACATTCTTGATCAATGCTGGGTTGCAGTCAAAGTCCTCTAGTACTAAGTCTGCTGTTGTAGATGCCCATGTTCGTGACCTCAAGGAGCAGCTGGCAAGGTCCGAACTGAAAGGTGAAGCTATGCGAGAACAAGTTGCTGCATTGAGGAAGAAGTCCGAAGAAGTTGAAGCCTTACAAGCTGCACGAGACAAGAAGTATGAACTGCTTCTAAAGAAGCATCAAGAACAAGATGAGAAGTTCTCCCACTTGATGGCACTGCTTGGAGCTAAGGCTATTGGGAGCTCATCTTTGGTATGATGACTAGTTCTATGAGTTAGTTCTGTTTTTTTGCTTAGACTAGTTATGAACTATGAACAACTTTGTGTGTTGGCTGTCATTTTCGATGCCATGTGTGGCTGTATGTTGGTCATTTTTTGGCTGTCATTTTCGATGCCATGTGTGGCTGCACTTTGGTCATTTTTTGGCTATCATTTTGGATGCCGTGTGTGGCTGTCATGTTAGATGATGTTGGCTGACTATGCCGTTGTGAGTCAAGTGAATGATATTTATTATGTGCTGAAAAGATATGTGTTGTGCTGAAATATTATCTGCTGAAATAATATCTGCTTTTATTATTATTGTTGTTATATGAAGGAAAATAATTATATAAATGTACATTCTTCTACTGTAGAATTGAAATAGCCCAAATACTAGACAAATAAGTGGGCTGCAAAAAGGCCATGGCCCAAGAAATAATGGACATGTTTTAAAAACCAATTCATATAAATTCGAAAATTATTAATCAATTAGACAATAAAAGGGCCAAGATTCAAAATACCACTAGGCTGTAAAATGGCCAAGGCCCAAACGTGTACAAAGGATGTGGCCCAAAAGGAAATGCACTGTAAAATGGCCACAGCTTAGAGAATTAAAGTAGTGCGGTAGAAAAAAAAGACAATTACACAGGCTGAATTATTGGGCTCGGCCCATTTAGAAGGTTGAGTTGGACTGGGCTGAATCTAATCCACGACCAATTGATTTGGTCATAGAAATCTGCCACGTAGGATTGGCTGACGTGGACTGGGCAGATAGCCTATGACCAAATTATTTGGTCATAGACACCATGACCATCTATTTTGGTCATAGTTGCCCATGACCAATTCAAAAAAAAGGTCGTTAGCTGTCTATAGTGACCCTCGCTATGTGACCTACTGCTTTTGGTCATAGAAAGGTCATAGATAAATTACTATGACCTTTCTATGACAAATATTTGGGGTCACTAGTTAGCACATTCCTTGTAGTGTACAAGTACTATTCATCTATGATAGATTCCATTGTTATTTTCATGATGTTGATTGTCTCCATGTCTGAGTAGATCGCTAGTTCTTGGGGAGATGGAGAAACCCTAGTATGAGATTGAAATAAGATAAAGTTTATTATGATATTCATCGCGGTGACCATGTGTTAGATTGTCTTCATCTTGATGTTGAGAGAAGTCGACCTCTCAATATTTGCCTCTCATGGGGACTTGATGGAGGGAACTACTTGTTGGTAGACAGATGTGTGTTAGCACTTACAGCGACTATAAAGTTGTTGGCACTCCTTACATATCAACTTGGGAACCGAGGAAACTCACGGAACACTATCCATGCCATGGGATACCTCCTACAAGATTACATCCCTTAATAGCACAGTAATTTGATTGATGTCGATTGCTGGCTGCTGTGGTTATGAGGATGATGTGAGCAGTGGTTGCTGCCTATTTGTCCAAATATGGAGTTTTTCCCACACATACATAGTTGAGAATGTTCATGATAATAATCTTTATCTTAGCTCCTTATAATGATAGTGGTGTATCCGCCGCTCCCTGAGAATGCTTTTTCCCTATTGCAGTTTCAATCTCTTTTACATACGCGATACTTACTTTATGTGTTCAGCTGTTTTAGTTTACTTAATGTTGCTCTTATACCAAAAACCAAAAAACATAATTTTTACGCAATACTCACATTTTATCTTGTCACTTAGAACTTTATTTAGCAATTCTATTTAATATTTATTTCAAAAGTTATTAGACTTTAGACTCCTGCTCCTTGTGGGATCGATATCTTTATTTTGAAACTAGCTACAAATGATCTGTGCACTTGCAGTCATAATCCATGACCTTGGTCATTTGGCTTGAAACCCAAGAAAGTTCATACATAGTACATGATATAGTAGGCAATACCAGAAGTGTGGGTTTTTCAAGTACTTTTACCGGTAGAACAAGAAGAAAGAATGCCCCCACCAAATTTTCATACAAAGTGGACAATTCTTTCTTATAGGTCCCAAGTTTAAGTATTTTTAAAACTTCCAAGATAAATCTCCATGCACTTAAATGCATGACTCTATGTCGATTAAACGAAATTAGGTCAAACTTGAATACATGTGAGCGTGATAGGCTATTACTCTTGAAAATATCCAAAATTCTTTTGAAGGTACCCAGATAGCCAATATATTATGGGCCAACAATAGTTTTGAGAAATGCCATTACTGATTAGTATTTGCATACCGACAAATTTGACCGCGTATGGAAAACATTCAAACAAAATAAAGCGACAAAAACATGAGACTTCATTGCGATTGGGGTACTTTTGCTAGTATTATCAATTGCCAAGAAAAATGATAAACATGAGATTCAACAACTTTAGGAAAAACGGATTCACATTATAGCCCACCGTGATGTAATATTATTCTTGGTTTTCATCACGAACGACCAATAAGGTCATGGACTTCTATATCAATGTATACCCTAGCTACACATTTACATAGGGTTATGACATCGGGTAGATGGGTGCATCTTGGCATGAAAAAGATAAACATGAGTTTAACAACTTATAAAAAATCCCGCTTCACAAAATTGGCCTACCGTGTAAGTATGGACAAGTTTCAGGCCGAGCAACCAAGCAAGGTCATGGACATATCCACATCATAGTTTATGGTAAATTTCCCATATTTGGTAGTACTACAAGAAAGTAGATGTGCACATCTTGGCATTTGTAAACAGTGTTGCCAATGGGAGTTTCCAAATACTAGGAAAAGAAACAACTCCAATTTTCTAAGCGATGGAAATTTTTTTCATGTAAAGCAAGTACTCCACTACTTCATAGGAAGAATAGTGCTTGAAATGAGCATAGTTTTTTACTCTGTGATACTACTCCAAAAGGGAGGCAGGGCGAGAGCAGCAAAGAAGAGACGTAGAAGGCGGTGTGATGTTAGAGAAAAGCTATGATGGGCTGCTGACACGAGGTACATGGTACACTCCACTAGCCATCTTCCATCGATCTTTGCTTCTCTACAGCCGCGGGCGCACAGTCTACCTTGTCTCTTCCTCATCCACAGCATGGTGCTGCGCATGTGTTCCTTGGTACGCCAGACCGATCTACTTCCAGCAACGGGTTTTTTCCACCAAAATTCAAGCGATCTAGTACCGGATTAATAATCATCAACGCCAGTACAAAAAGGGTCACAAGTAATAATAATAATTACAAAAAGGTCCTCAGACCACCTTGCGACGACTACAAACCCTAGGGTGATAATTGGAAAGTCTCGCTCCTTCAGGACCTATGGTACCCCGGTTCCAAAAAATAAATAAACAATACCACCACCCCAATTTTCAGACAAAGTGTACCATGCTTTCTTACAATTCCAAAGTTTTAGGATTTTTCAAGCCGGCGTAGATATGTTTTTCATTTTATTCATGTTTAATCTTCTTGCTTTTTGATGAGGTTGTTGCATCGTAATGCTAGCTATTGCATAGTTCAATTGCTAGGTACTGTACATGCTAGTATAAGGCAGGGAATACATGGCATGTCACTTGTTATACCTAAGACTCGATTATACTATTGAACTTGCTCACACACACTTGTAGAATATTAATTTAGACCAAACTCAACAAATCAATGGAAAGCCGTCTGAGTGGGTGAAATTAGCTACAAAATTAAGCTTGGAAAAACATAACATCTAAATTATCCAAGCCCTTTATGTACTATACTAAATAAATGGCACATGCTATGAACACTAAGCCATATTAATCGTACTTCCTTCCAAAATACTTTTACTTCTTTACCATGCTAATATATGCACCTACCCATACCAGAATATGGGCACACCGTCATTATCTTGATGAAGACAAAGTATGTTCATGACCTTGGTTATTTGGCTTGAAACCCAATAAAGTTCATTCATAGGAGTACATGCTATAGTAGGCCATACCGTGAAGTGAGTTTTTCAAGTATTTTTGTTGATAGATGTTGATCAAATTTATATATTTTAATGCTTTACCTATTATAATTTTATCTTACCACTATATAGTGTATGAATAACTTTGAATATTGATCATTGGATCAAGACTCACGAATCCCAACATTTCCAGCCATTGGATCTTCTTTTCCATTCTAGCATCTAGAAGATTCTATTTTTTTGAATGGTCTAGAAGATTCTATTGATAGTCTTCATCACAATGAATTCTATGCACAAAACTCAAAACACACTTCTCCATCATTCTAGAATATTCTCCCTCGTTTCTCTAGACCATGTTACGAAAAAATTCATGTTTTAGATAGCTAATAATCGTTGACTTCTACATGATCTAACCACTATATAGTGTACGAACAACTTTTAATATTGACCGTTGGATCAAGACTCGCGAATCCCCACATTCCAGCCGTTGGATCTTCTTTTCCATTCTAGCATCTAGAAGATTCTATTGATAGTCCTCATCTATATATGCACAAAACTCAAAAAACACTTCTCCATCATTCTAGAATCTTCTCCCTCGTTTCGATAGACCATGTTACCAAAAATTTCAAGTTTTAGATAGCTAATAACCATTGACTTATACATGATATACAAAGTACAAGAACGAAATATACATCCATACTTTATAGATGTTGATCAAATTTATATTTTTTCTTCTTTACCTATTATAATTTTATATAGTGATGATATGTCAGACGTCTATTATCTCAGTCTCACGTGCAGGGCACGTGTAACTTACTAGTATTATCTTATCTTACCATACCACTATATAGTGTACAAATAACTTTGAATATTGACTGTTGGATCAAGACTCGTGAATCCCAACATTTCTAGCTGTTGGATCTTCTTTTCCATTCTAGCATCTAGAAGATTCTTTTTTTAACGGTCTAGAAGATTCTATTGATAGTCTTCATCACAATGAATCCTATGCACAAAACTCAAAATACACTTCTCCATCATTCTAGAATCTTCTCCCTCGTTTCTCTAGACCATGTTACCAAACAATTCATGTTTTAGATAGCTAATAATCGTTGACTTATACATGATCTTACCACTATATAGTGTATGGATAACTTTAAATATTGACCGTTGGATCAAGACTCGCGAATCCCAACATTTCTGGTTGTTGGATCTTCTTTTCCATTCTAGCATCTAGAAGATTCTATTCATAGTCTTCATCACAATGAATGCTATGTACAAAACTCAAAACACACTTATCCATCATTCTAAAATCTTCTCCCTCGCTTCTCTAGACCATGTTACCAAAAATTTCAAGTTTAGATAGCTTATAATCGTTGAATTCTACATGATATACAAAGTACAAGAACCAAATATACATACACCCATACTTTATAGATGTTGATCAAATTTATATTTTTTCTGCTTTACCTATTATAATTTTATATAGTGGTGATATGTCAGACGTCTATTATCTCAGTCTTAAATGCCAGGCACGTGTAACTTACTAGTCTTATCTTATCTTATCTTACAACTATATAGTGTACAAATAACTTTGAATATTGACTGTTGGATCAAGACTCGTGAATCCCAACATTTCTAGCTGTTGGATCTTCTTTACCATTCTAGCATCTAGAAGATTCTATTGATAGCCTTCATCACAATGAATATTATGCACAAAACTCAAAACACACTTCTCCATCATTCTAGAATCTTACTCGTTTGTCTAGACCATGTTACCAAAATTTTCAAGTTTTAGATAGCTAATAATCGTTGACTTCTACATGATATACAAAGTACAAGAACCAAATATATACACACATACTTTATAGATGTTGATCAAATTTATATTTTCTTCTGCTTTACATTATAATCTTACCACTATATAGTGTATGAATAACTTTGAATATTGACCATTGGATCAAGACTCGCGAATCCCAACATTTCCAGCTGTTGGATCTTCTTTTCCATTCTAGGATCTAGAAGATTCTTTTTTTGAACAGTCTAGAAGATTTTATTGATAGTCTTCATCACAATGAATGCTATGCACAAAAATCAAAACACACTTCTCCATCATTCTAGAATCTTATCTAATGTATGAAATGTGATCTAACAAACATTAAGTTGTTATTAACCAATAGTATTATTAGAGAAAAAATGCATACATTAAGTCTATTAATAATAACTATCTACATTGTTGTGGTGGTGTCATGGCAGATGCCATGGATAGGCTAAAGGTGGGGACAAGATGCACTAGAGGAATCCAGGGAGGGATAACGTGGTGATTCCACACACAGATGTTTGTATTTGATTAACTTCCAAGGTTTACAAGTGCTCCTTGAGCTGTATTGGGGAGAGGAGGAAGAAGGAACTCTCTTACTCTCTCCTCTTGCTAGCCCTCAGGAACATACTAGTAAAACTCAACCAACTAGAGATCAACCAGTCAAAGACCAACCCCTTCTACAGATGCCCTAGCCCTCCTTATATAGGGGTGGCTAGGTATCCAATTAGGGCATACGTGGAGGAATATTCCAGGGAATATGCCTCTTCCCAAAATAGCAAACCGACCGGGTCACTTTTGCCCATCGTCAGCCATGCAGAGGCTACATGAGCCTCTACAGCACCAACGTCATCCGATATAGGCAGCGTCACCTTTGTCGGCCACGCCTCGGTGGACCTGGCCTCTGTCCGCTTCGCTCACGCTCTGCGTACAGTCGTCACCTTTTGACCAGCGAGATACCTTCCTTCTCTTGCAAGCTTGATATAACCCGGATCGTGCCTGGTTGATCCGGCCACACCGGTACCTGCATACAAGTTACATAAATCTTGTCGGCATATGACTTAAGTCGGCCAGGACTCAGTTAGGCGGACATCCTCAGGTCCGGGTCACTCCGTGATTCGGCTTGCCTTGAGGTGACTCGTCCATCACTTGCTTTGACCTTGCCGTACCTCGGCTAACTCGGCCATTATACCCCGGTGTGACCCTACCCGGGGGTATACCCCCAACATTAGTCCCCGAAGCTGGTGCGGTCTTAGAAGCCTCAGCCGCTAAGGCCACAGCAGGTTCAATTTCATCGAGCCTTTTGCTCCCTTTCCCGAGTTACTTCATATCCCAGATTTCATTGTCTGGCTTTTCCCTTGGCACATTCCGAGTTTTCACTCGCTGGCCGGGTCATCCCTTAGGTATCAGGGTTATTCTTCCTTCTCTCGTACGCTTCCCCACGTCCTACGTGGAGGGTAATCATTATTTTGCCTCATTTTAAGGGCATGTGCCAGTTACTGCCACAGTTAATGTCAGGAGTTACTGTTGCACACGTCACATCGTGTCTGTCTCCTCGTTAACTGTATCACCACGTCGCATCATGGGATCTCTTGCGCCCTATGGCCCTTCCTGTGGCTCGTCGCTGATTGGCTGGTCCGGATCATACACGGCCACACCGTGTGGCCCATCCGCACAGCTCGATCCCACTACCCCTCTAGGGCGTGGTTAAATAGGGGAGGGGCACGCCCCTTGGGTCTTTTCCCCATCTTAGCGCCCCTCTGCCTCTTCTTCTTCCTCCCAGCGATAGCGCCGCCACCGCCGCACCTGCTTAGCTGCGCCGCCGCTGCACCGTTCCACGCGCACCAGCGTCGCCGCCACTCCCGCACATCTCCACCGCCACGGGTCCGCGCTAGTCTAGGCCACTGCCCCCACCGCCGATACGGACAGTGAGGTCATCGACCTAGAAATGATAGAGGAAGAACTCGCTGTCGCAGAACAGGAAATAGAGGAGGATGCGGAGAACGCCAAGCGCGGCACCTGGACTAGGTCCTGGGTATGCCAGGACGACCTAGACTGGTTGTACCGCACCCGGCGTATCCCGGAGGGCGTCATCGCCCGCCTCGCCGCCGAGGAACTTGCTCCCTCACCTAACCCGGGTGAGTTCGTAGTGTTCCTCTCCCACTTCCAGCATGGGTTCGGCCTCCCCGTTAGTGACTTTTTCCACGATTGGCTCAACACCTACGAGCTTCAACCACATCACCTTCCGGCGAATGCCATCACTTCCCTTTCTGCCTTTGCTTCCGCCATAGAGGGCTACACCGGATTGTGGCCCACTAAGGAGCTCTGGATCCGGTTTTTCGGTCTCCGTCGGAACGTGATTCCGAATACAGAGCTTGACCCGGAGGACAAACAACTCACACAATTCAGCGCTGCTTCCATCTCTCCTCGGAAGCAGTCCGTCTTTCCCCGAGTCATGGGGCTTGACTCTTGCAAGGGTTGGGCCCGAACCTTCTTTTATGTCAGAAATGGCACAACTGAAGATCTGATGCGGCTGCGCCCCTATGCTCCGGGTCCTCCTAATCCAGATCTCTGGGACCAGATCCCCAAGAAACCCACTGTTCTAGCGAACCAAGTTAACAAATGGTTCCAGGAGCTGAAGGACGCGGGGCTGCGCAACGAGGATGCCATGATCACTTTCGTTTGCAACCGAATCTCCCCTCTCCAGAAACGCACACATAAACTCTGCCACATGAGCTAGCGCCTTGACCCCAACCGGACCTCCTCATTCGAGTTGAGCAATACCGAGATATTCCGCCGGGTCAAGGCCCTCTTCACTACCAACAAAAAATTCACCGCTGATTGGGAGTGGGGGATCGAGCACTTCTGCTGAGATAGGCTTCCTCCTGCGATAAATCTCGTGCTCCAATCTTTTTCTGAGTTAAATCATATGTCGGAATTTGTTGTATGTTTGATCCCTTTGCATTTTCTTTCTCTTAGATGTTTCTTCAGCAAACTCTTGAGGATGGCACCAAGCCTTCTCTCAAGTGGGCGAATGACCGAGATACCCCGGATGAGGAGGAGCCGGATCAGGAGATGTTCCTGTCGTTCCCCGATGCAACCAAGTGACACACCGGTAAATTCTCTTCCATTAGAGATTGGCCTGATGATGAAGATGATTCCGACGTTGAGGTGATGGAAGCATTTGACACTGTCCCCCTTTCTTACGCCTTTCTGGCATCAGCTAACCCCGGTGGGCAGATTCATGAAGATCCTCCTCTCGCCACGGGCGAACCTGTTCCGGTTGCGTCCAAGAAAAGGGGTGCTGCTTCTGCTTCTTCTTCCAGACCTCCTAAGCCAACCAAGAGGCGAAAGTAGTCCGCAGACAAAGCCGCCACCAAGCCTACAACCAAGGCCATAACTCGGAGGGCTCGGAAGCCCAAGGAGCTATTGACCTCGGATGAGTAAGTCATTTCTTCCTTATCCAATTTTCTGCTTCGTGCTTTTCTTCTATTGTAACTTATTGTTCGTCGTATGATTCGACAGAGCTACGGTGGAGGTTCCTCAGAGTGGATCCGGCATCGCCTCGTCGCTCCAACATAGCCCTTCTCCCTCTTGTGGCGATGATACACGCCCGTTGAGCCCCATCCAGGAGGGTTCATCGGCTGCTCCAGGTTCTAGCCCACCTCGTCCAGAGGAGGGCAACCTCGGAACAAGGGGAAGTGGCTCTACCGAGGCAGCGGTTGCTCCCAGTTCCTCTTTGGCTCAGCCGCAACCTTCCACCACCGAGATACCTACAACACCCCCGTTAAAACCAACCCTAGCGCCAGCATCAGCTCCAACACCAACAGCAGCAGCACAAGCATCAACAACAGCACCAAGTCCTTCCGCCTCGTCCGAGTCTTCCAAGGCTCGGTGAGAAGAAACAACTAGCACCAAGGCTGTGCCCAAGGGTAAATCCGCGGCACAAACCTCCACTTCTCAACAGCATCCCAAAGGCAAAAAGGCTTCTGACGCCGCCAGGGCAGCATCAATCGAGGCTGGATAGCGTACACTCACGTCCATGCTTCCGAAGAAGACCCCTCCAAAGAAAGACACCTCTGCCGGGTCAGCTGATGCGCAACTCGTTTTGCACACTAGCCCCGATGTTGCACAAGTTGAGAGGAGGGAGGCCCACGCCAAGGGTTTGGTCACGCCCCATATGCTTAGCGGAGAACGCTATCCTCCGACCTTGATCGAGTTTGTTAACAACTGGAACAAGGCGGAGTTCGTCCATAATGACGATCTCCCGGAGAAATTTGGGCCTGCCGAGTTTGCTGCACAGATGAATACCGCCGCCAAGGATATCAACTTTGCGGGTCGGATGATGGAGGTATGCTACCTTGCTTTTTCTTTAACATGCACTAGTGCTTAGTCATATAATCATTAGTACCCGAGCCTCCGGGGGAGTAACTTGTTACTCGGCCGGATGCTCCTTAGAGAATTAGTGTAGCTCCATAGTAACTTCGAATATGCAAACACCTAGAACCGGGTTAAGTTCCACTTGGCCCAGATCTTACACACTTCGAATATGCACACACCTAGAGCCAGGTTAAGTTCCACTTGGCCCGGATCTTGCACACTTCGAATATACACACACCTAGAGCCGGGTTAAGTTCCACTTGGCACGAATTTTGTACACTTCGAATATGCACACACCTAGAGCCGGGTTAAGTTCCACTTGGCCCGAATTTTGTACACTTCGAATATGCACACACCTAGAGCCAGGTTAAGTTCCACTTGGCCCGGATTTTGTACACTTCGAATATGCACACACCTAGAGCCGGGTTAAGTTCCACTTGGCCTGGATTCTGTACACTTCGAATATGCACACACCTAGAGCTGGGTTAAGTTCCACTTGGCCTGGATCTTGCACACTTTGAATATGCACATGACTAAGCTATCCTTTTGTACTCTTTTTAGGTGACTACCAATCGCCGGAGCGCTGATTTTCAGCGTCTTTTGGACACATATAAGCTGCTGCGCTCAAAACATACTACTCTTCTCGCCGAATACGAGAAAAGGGGTAAGTTCCCTCCTTTGCATTTTTCCCATTTCTCTTTGTCTTTTTCCACCGAACTAATCTGTTATTCGGATTGAGAAGCCAGAGTGGAGGCTGAGAACATCCTTATGAGGAAAATTTTGGACCAAATAAAGGGTAAGTCATTTTTTCTTAATCTTCCTCTGCACTCTATCTCCATTTCTTCTTGGCTCGGCAAATATTCATACCTCGGCTTTGCCGGGTCAACAAACTATTTCAGTATCTCTTGAAGATAGTGTGCCCGTGCCTGATATGATGCTGCATTTTCTCGAACAAGCAGGGCAGCATCAGGCCGAACTCAAGAAGAAGGATGATGAGCTCGCCCTCCTCTAGACCAAGGATGAAGAAAATGCCAAGCTTAAGGCAGACATCAAAAAACTCAAGGCGCTCCACAAATCCGAACTCGATAAAGCTGGCCAGGATTTCACTGAAGAGCGAGAACGCCTGAACCTCCGAATTACCAAGGATCAAGAACTATTGAAAGAGGCTGACACTAAGCTTGAGTCGGCGAATGCTAAACTTGTGCAACTCCGGGAGAGGCGTGACAACTACACCAAGGAGGTGACCCGGATCCACAGCCATATTTCTCGTAAGTTCTTTTCCTTTAACCGACATTGATCTTTCCGGGTCTACTTCCTTTACTTATTTCACTTGTCTCGTTTTCAGACAAATTTCTGGAGGGTGATGCCATTGCAGCCACTGCTGTTGCCAAATTCCGCCAGAAGAGGGGTACCCCAGTTGGTCCTGGCGTAGAGATTATTCCCTATGACATGGAGGACCTGCTGGTCAGCTGACCTTCTCGCATTGAGATTGTGAAGAATTATGGCAAGGATATCCTAGATGTGGCAATCCGGATCTTCAATGCCTTTTGGCCTGATGAAGATACTCCGGAGGGGCCACTTCTCTTATTGCCAAGTTAATGGAGTGTGAGACCCAGCTCGATCTTTGGAGGGAATCTGTTGGACGCGCCAGAGCTGAAATCGTCCTCCACTATGTGCTCACATGGTATGAAAAGATAAACCTGAAGCTTCTCGAGCGCATGCGCACCGGATCAAGGTGGTCTACTGACCCGGATTGGATAGCTCGGTGCAAGGCTTGCGCCCATAACCTCATTCAATATGCCCCCATCCATCAATGGAATGAGGGACCAAGTTTCCTTGGTGCTGTCGACGGCGAATATGTCGAAGATGGTTCAGGTGAGGAGGAAGAGGACGAAGCCTCAGATGTCGAAGAAGATGAAGACGAAGCTGAAGCCGAGGCTGGAGTTCCCCCTGCTGGCGCCGAGTTACCTCCCCCTGCTACTCCTTGATCAAACACTTTGCATTTTATCAGATCCCCGGTATGCCGGGTGAAAATGTATTAAGCACACAAATTATATTTTGCTACTAAGTTGTTTGTGTCGGATTAACATGGGCGTAGTCCCCGAGTTTCATTTTCTTGTTTCTCCAATTGCTTGGCTTAGCTCGTGTCTACCTTGGTTCGGTTTTATGACTTACGAGTCCGAGTTTCAAAAGTTGACTTAACAATACTTGGAAACTTTATGATTAGCTCAAAATAATTAAGCATAGTAAACATAAAGTAAGCATAAAGTTAGTCAAAATAACAAATGTCACCTCGATTAAGTTCTTCTCCTTAGTCGTTTTTCGTGTGTTACGCAATTCCAAACTTGTTCTCTTGCTTGCCATGAAGCCAAATCTTGTTGGACAGCAGCAAATTGAAGAGTTGAGTTTTTGGTGCTCACACACTACTAATCCGGCTTAAGTAGAAGCAACTTACGCCAGCTGACATATAAATAACAAATACAGAAAACAACGAAATAGTAAATATCGCTAAGGAAGTCCCCGAGTTACTGCTCGAGGTGCCAATATTTCATTGATAAACTCATTGCCGGCATACATACCGACATATGAGAAGACTCGGATACACACACTTCTTTGCTAAGTGTAGAACGTACGAAGTAGAGCTACATTCCATGGACGCTTAGATTCCTCGCCGGACCTATCCGCCTTGTTCTTCTCCTGTGGTTTTGCATCGATGAGATAATATGAGTCATTGTTCAATGCTTTGCTCACAATGAATGGCCCTTCCCATGGGGGGATAGCTTATGCATGCTAGTAGTACGTTGTACCAACCGGAGTACCAGATCACCTTCCCGAAAGAATCAGGGGTTAACTTTCCGGCTATGATAGCATCAGAGATTTTGCTGATATATGGCGGATCTGGAAAATGCCAATTCTCTCGCTTCTTCTAGCAGATCAACATCATTTTGCTGGGCTTCACGCACTTCAGCTTCTGTGTATTGGGTGACCCTAGGCGAGTCATGCTCTATGTCGGCTGGTAATACAGCTTCTGCCCCATATACCAGAAAGAATTGTGTATAGCCTGTTGATCGATTCAGAGTTGTTCTTAAACTGCATAGTACCGCTAGTAGTTCTTCTTTCCAGCACCCCGCTGATCTTTGCAGCGGCTCAATGAGCCGTGGTTTTATCCCGGATAATACTAATCCGTTGGATCTTTCCACTTGTCCGTTCGATGCGGGGTGGGCTACCGAGGCAACGTCCAGCCGGATCTTCTTATCTCGGCAGAATCGTACAAATGCTCCTTTAGCAAAATTGGTGCCTGTCAACACCTGGATTTTTAATCCCAGATGCCCGTTATGCCATACCTCGCAATCCCAGGATTACCATTTTTGCGAGACATAACGGATTGGATATCACAGTACATCATCCATTACAAACCATACATAAGGTCTTACACAAATAAGGATCTCATGATCCAGTCTTTAATACAACAAGCAGCGGAAATAAAAGATAAGCATAGCGGTGGGGTCCATCTTCAGGGGCACAGGCAATGCTGACGAAGGCAGATAGTCCTAGTTATCATAGTCGTCCTGATGGCCATCCTATTGATAGTCTCCTTCATAGTCTGGCCATGAGAATAGCCAGGGACAAAAGCCATGAGTACTCTTTAAGTACTCGCAAACTACTATTAACAGGTACTATAGTTCTAAGTTAAAGTGCTAAATCTAAGTTTAACTATAAAGTTAAGTTTGAAACCTAAGCTGAGTTCTGAAGCAAAGAAAGATAAACTAAAGTTCTACAATCACTTAAGTTGGGAAGCTATTGTCATAAACACAACCCTGTTGTGGTCAAGTCAAGATTCATCATTCATTTCATAAGTCATTTTGAAAACATCTGACAACGAAACAGTATGGCCATTCCAACTGTCCATAACCGCGGACGCGGCTATTCAAATAGTTTGACACTCTGCAGAGGTGGTACACTTTCACCACAAGATTCGATACATCTATCAGGGATAACCTTGAATCATCATACTTAGTATGTAGATAATCAAACATAACCTTCCCTTTACACACCCTAGTATAAGCACCTCTCCTATGAGCATGGCCTCCCAACCATGACCATCAGTCATCTTGGGCACTGCATAGGTGGACAACATTGAGAGGTAGCCTCAGCTCAAACCTCTCCCGCGAGGGAACTAATACTAATGTATATAAACTTCCGGCTAAGCCTTAGCCAATTCAAGTAGTGTGGTTGTACGGTAAATTTGGAATGGTATCGCATCCGAATCCAACCAACAGTTTTATAAAGGGTTAAGGCTCATGCCTCATCATCATAAACCATTTGTGTTTCTCAACACATGTCAAAGCATCTCAATAGAATGACTCATCATTCCAAGGTTTTGACAATTCATTTTCACCAAGTGTTCCCATCTAAAGTGACTCAAAATTTTGATCTACTCTAAATTACTATGTTAAGAGTGTTCACTAAGGTGAAAATGATGGGTTCAATCTCATGCCATAGAATGACATCTAAAGGTTTCTAAATAGGTCAAGTTTTATACTCTTTATGCTACCTTCAAAACAAGTAAAGAACTTGGTGTAAACTAAGGGAGGTAAAACTTGTAAACAAAGACTTGAGGTACTAATAGTCAAAGGGGTGTGATCAAAGCATGCCTAAGGCATCTTTGCTAAACCATCTAGTTTGATCCTAGCTTTCTAAGTACTAGACTTGCAAGGGTTAGCTTGCATTGTTAATGGTGGCTTGCCTTGGTTGGTGCAGTGGTTGAAGTTTTCTTCTTCTTCTTCTTGGTAGAACTCCTCCTCCTCGTAGACTTGGTCGGTACTATCGTCTATAAATACATACGGAGTACACAATCACCAAACAATACTTAACTAGGCTAAATACCATTCTAAGACACACACATTTGATGCTCTACTATCATCACAAGCATCACAAGTTTAATTCAATAGTTTCATCCTTTTTATTTTAGAAAAGTAATTTCTACTCATGGAAAAATTAACTAAGATTTAATATTCACCACTTAAAATATGGGGTCATGTTGACACATGTCATCACCACATATTCTAACATGTGGGAATGAGATTTAAAGGTTGGATCATAATTACTTTGGTTTAAGTTTATTATTTAATGATTTAAAGTGACTAGAAATGCCTATATAGCATTATTTTGGTACTAGTCCAAAGTCACTGCATGTAAACCTTAATATTATTACATATTTAGATAGATATGATGAATTTTGATTTTTGAGAGTTGGAATCAACTCAAAAGCTAACTTGGTTGATTTTATAAAAATGTTGCAAGTTGCAAATACTTATGTTTTGTTATTTTTATTAGGAGAGATCTATAACTCTAATTGAATTAAATCCAGCGGGCTTGGATAGATCATTTCCATACCTTTCAGACAAAATTAGTTTCATGCAATTTGGATTTATAAAACTCTCTGAATAGATTTTTAAATTAGTGGACACAAACTAGATTCAACTTAAAAAGAAAAAACCAATTTTGAACGGTTGGGCTAGCACGGGAAAGAACATGGGCCGGCCCAGTGGCGCTCTGTGGTGCGGGGCTCAGCTGACAGGGGCGCCCCGCTTGTCAGTGGCTCTTAACACGCAAAATGGTATGCGCGCTATGGGCCGTAGGATTAGAATTGGGATCTATGGCTGAGGGTTGTCATCGACGACGAACAGGTCGCCGACGAGAGTTTTCCCTAGCCACTCGGTGGGGGTCTACCGGGGACGTACCAGGGCTCCAGCGAGGTAGGTGAGGCGGGAAAACAAGCTAGAAGACGACAGCGAGGCGAGGCGCGGTTGCGGCGGAGCTTGGGGTGCCCTAAATCGCAGGCGCCCTTCTCCTCCTGCTGCGGCGGCTCCGGCTCCAATTCCGGTGAGGCAGAGCTCGATTGGCTCCAGCGAGAGAGGGGAAAGGATCAGTGAGAGGTGGGGAGTGAGTGGGTGTGGAGAAATGAGGATGGGGAGGCCGGCTTATATCGGCCCGACGGTGAGACCGAACGGTGTGGGCAGGCGACTCTGGCGAGGGCGGCACAGGTGGCTAGCGGCGTGGCTCGGGGTAGGGGACGGTGGCCTGTCTCCTGGCGGTGCGCTGAGTCTTAAAGGCGCGGCAAGGCGGGCTCTGTGCTGGTCGGGAGCGTCATGCCCTCTGGGTGGCAGAGGCGGTGGGTTTGACGGCGAGCGGTGGCTGGGGTGAGTTGGGCGGCCAGCGGGGGTGTCTGGGGTGTTCCCTAGGTCATGGCAGAGCGGTAGGTGTGAGCTGCAGTCAAGGGGCGGTTTGTGCACGCGGGCACAGGGCGCGCTCTGCGGGCGGCGTTGGCATGGTCGACCAGCTCCGGGAGCGGCGGTTCCTGGCCGTTCTGCTCTCTGTCTCTGGGCTGGAGATGGTTGGACGGTGGCGGTGGACCACTAGCTAGCTTGTACACATGGAGAGAGAGGGGGAAGCGGTCTGCTGCTGCGAGTGCCTGGTCGGCCGGCGAGGGGTGGCTCGGCATGGCCTTACAGTGCAGCTAGGAGGTAGAGGAGGTGTTGGTGTTGCTCTGGTTAGGCTTGAAGGAGACAAGGGTGATCAAAGCACTTCAAATCTCTAGACAAGATCAACCCCAAAACAGTAATAGTTAGGCCACTTTGATCTTGTCCACAAGGTGTTTGATACAATGGCCGAAAGAGAAAAACTTTTGAATTTTGGTTTCAAAATTTTTGGGTGTTCTCCACTAGTGCTAGGTAGTCTCTGGTTGCAAAGGTTTTGAAAGTGGAGCTCAAATAGATGGTTTTTGAGATAGAGGTGATCTATGCATATGCATTGGATTCAATTTTCACATGCCATTTAAAATATGCAAAAGAATGTTTTTAGCAGATCAAAAGGTGGGCCTTGGTACCTCATTATGTGTACTAGCAAGGGGTGTAAAAGATCATGAATTGTTTCTGTTAAGAAATGAGTGCTAGGAACACTCAAAGTAGTGTAGTGGATTAAAATGGCCAAAATGACCATTCCTCCTTTTTAATAGTTTTTGATTTGGTTTTCTTTGGGAAAAGTTTGGGAATGATGTACATGATGTTTAAATCACCTAAGAAACATTTTACAACCAAAGAATCACAGAACCGTGGCAATTCAAATCAATTCCTAAATTAAATGCTCATACACATGAATGCTTTTATTTTTAAATTGGAAAAGTTTTTGTTAACCCTAAATTTTGATGATTTAGATCTTGATCAGCTTGGATTAAAGTTTTGGGATGTTACAGTGCCATTATCTGTTATGATACTGTGAGGATAACCATATCTCAAGATGATATCTTTGAGGAATGTTACGGCCGTAGCTCCATCACATTTTCTTATTGTCTTCACTTCAATCCACTTCGTAAACTTGTCCACCATAACCAGGATATGGGTCATATTTCCCCTTGCTGGCTTGAACGGGCCAACCATATCCAAACACCATATGGCAAATGGCCAGGTAATTGGTATGGTCTTGAGCTCCGACATTGGCATATGTGTCTTGGTAGCATACCTCTAACAGCCATTGCATTTTCTTACTAGATCCTCTGCTTGCTCCAAGGCACTTGGCCAGTAGAACCCATGCCGGAAAGCTTTTGCCACCAAAGCTCTGGATGAGGCATGATGCCCACATTCCCCTTGATGTATATCCCGGAGGATTTCAAGCCCTTCTTCCGGGTCAACACATCGCTGTAGTACATTTGTGCCACTTCTCTTGTATAGTTCGGCATTGATAATTGTGTATGCCTTTGCACGCCTGTGAACCTGTCTTGAAAGCACTTCATCATCGGGCAAGGATCCATCTTTCAGGAATTGGAATATAGGCAATGCCCAAGCAGGTATGGTCCGTACTGGAAACACATCCTCATCTACTTCCATTTGTTCCACCGGCATAACCTCGGCCAGATCTTGCTGCGCAGTCCCCGGGTTCTGCGAAGCAGTCCTCGGGTTTCCTGAACCGCTTCCCACGTCAATGTCCATGGGCACAGCTCCTGACTCCGGATCTACCGGGATGTAGATTGAGTTGGTTTCTGGGGACGGCCTGATAGATGGTTTTCTGAGGTGTTCTAGTGCTACACCCGGTGGAATTGCTTGTCGGGTTGATCCGAGCATCGACAATACATCGGCAGCCTTGTTTTCCAGCCGGGTACATGGTGAAACTCGCATCCCTCAAAGTACCTAGATATATTTTGCACATGGAATTTGTACAATGCCTTGTTCGGATCAAGAGCGTCCCATGTTCGGATCTGACATATGCCAATTTCTTTTGCCACTTTGAGCCCATGCACAAGTGCTTCATATTCGGCGACGTTGTTTAACGCTGCGAAATGGATTTGCAGCACATATTTCAGCTGGTCGTTCTTTGGCAAGGTAAGTACAACTCCGGCGCCTAACCCGGTTTTCGTCTTTGATCCGTCAAAATGCATTCTCCAGTAGTTCGGATCTGGTAACGGTGGTTCCTATTGCATCTCGGCCCAATCCATGAAAAAGTCGGCCACAGCTTGAGATTTGATCGCATCTCTCCTGTCGTATTGTTGAGCATACGGGGCTAGCTCAATTGCCCATTTTTCTATTCGGCCGCTCGCATCCTTGTTACTCATTATCTCAGATATGGGGGCTTCACATATCACTTTGATGGGGTGTTCTTCAAAGTAGTGCTTTAGCTTCTTTGCCGACATGTACACACCATATGCCATTTTCTGATAGTGTGGATAGTTTTGCTTTGATGCGGATAATACCTCTCTTAGATAATAGACTGGCCTTTGCACTGACTTACCCTCTTCATCGCGCTCTACCACCACCACTGCACTTACAACTCGGTTGGTTGCGGCTATATAGAGCAACATTGGCTCTTTTGATAGTGGAGAGGCTAACACTGGTGCAGTGGCTAACATTTTCTTTAATTGAATGAAGGCTCCATTGGCCTGCGGCATCCATACGAACTTGTCCGCTTTTTTCATTAGTTGATAGAGAGGCAAAGCCTTTTCTCCCATCTGACATACAAACCGACTTAAAGATGCTAGGCACCCAGTGAACTTCTGGACATCGTTAAGACACTTCGGCAGTTCCATTCGCTCTATGGCTCGGATTTTCGTCGGGTTAACTTCGATACCTCGGCTGGAGACAAGAAATCCGAGTAATTTTCCAGCCAGGACACCGAAGGTACATTTCTCTGGTTAAGCTTCATCCGGAATCTCCTTAGGTTCGCGAATGTTTGCCTGATATCTTCAAGGAGCGTTTTGCTTTCCTTGGTTTTTATAACCACATCATCCACATATACCTACACATTTCCACCAATTTGATCGTGCAAACATTTTTGCATACATCTTTGGTACGTTGCCCCTGCATTACGTAAACCAAAAGGCATGGTGCAATAGCAATAAGCCCCATACGGGGTAATGAACGCAGTCTTTATTTGATCATTCGGATTCAGAAGTATCTGGTGGAAACTAGAATATGCATCTATGAATGACAACAGTTCACATCCAGCAGTAGAATCTATGACCTGATCTATCCTTGGCAGTGGAAATGGATCTTTTGGACATGCCTTATTCAGGTTCGTGTAATCGATACACATACGCCAAACCACCGCCACATTCGGATCATCTTTTTTCTTTTCCACAAGCACCGGATTAGATAGCCAATCTGGGTAAAGCACTTCCACGATAAACCTGGCTGTGAGGAGCCGAGCTATGTCATCCCCAATGACTTTTCTCCTATCTTCGGCGAAGCGGCGGAGAGGTTGCTTCACCGACTTTGTTCCGGGTCTCACATTCAAAGAGTGCTCGGCCAACTCCCTCGGAACACCTTGCAAGTCCTGTGTGGACCAAGCAAAGATATCCTGATTCTCACGGAGGAAGTTGACGAGCTCGCTTTCCTATTTGTCATTTAACCCGGCACCAATTGTTACGGTGCGCTCTGGGAACAGATCATCAACAGGCACTTTCTTCGTACCCTTCGTTGCTTGAAACGAAACACTTCCATGCGGGTTACTCAGCACCGGCATATACTGCTGCGCGGACTGAGCCAATGCCGCCACTTCCTGTATCTTTCTTTTCTCTTGCGCAATCATGAGTGACTCGGCCAGGTTAGACCCGGTTGATGCACACTCAATGGAACGTCAAAAATCTCCAGCTATTGTAATTACTCCATTTGGGCCGGGCAACTTCATCTTCAAGTAACTGATGTGACAACTTGCCATGAACTTGTTCAGTGCTGGCCTGCCGAGTAACGCGTGATACGCACTTTCTAAGTTCACAACTTCAAACTCCAAATTTTCGGTTCGGCAGTTATCTCGTGTGCTGAACAATATGTCAACCCGGACCTTGCCAATAGGTTCATAGGAAATACTTTAAATAGAAAAAGTTTTTGTTAACCCTAAATTTGATGATTTGGATCTTGATAAGCTTGGATTAAAGTTTTGGGATGTTACAAACCTTCCTCCCTTAAAAAAATCTCGTCCCGAGATTTACAAAGAAAACGAGGAACTAAAGAGATCTGGGAACTCCGTCCTAATGTAATCTTCGCGCTCCCAAGTGGCTTCCTCCTCGGTATGGTTGCTCCACTGAATCTTGAGAAACTTGATACTCCTGGTCCTGGTGGTATGGTAAGCTTCTTCTAAGATACGGATAGGCACTTCACGATATGTCAGGTCCTTGTTGATATCCACAGCTCTGTGATCGATGTTCTTGAAAACTTCGGTCTTCTCCGACACTTCTAGGCATTTGCGAAGTAACAAGATATGGAACACATTGTGGATGGCTGACATCTCTTCAGGTAGTTCCAGTTGATAAGATACTTCTCCTCGACGGTTCAGAATTTTGAATGGCCCGATATATCTGGGGGCTAACTTTCCTTTTAGACTAAAGCGTTGGGTTCCTTTCAATGGTGAAACCTTGAGATATACAAAATCTCCGACATTGAAAGTCAGGTCTCTCCTTCTCTTGTCGGCATAGCTCTTCTGTCTAGATTGGGCGGTCTTGAGGTACTCACGGACTTTGTGAACCTTCTCTTCGGCTTCTCGGAGAATGTCGGTTCCAAAGATCTGACTCTCTCCTACTTGCGACCAATTCAAAGGGGTACGACACTTTCTTCCGTATAGGAACTCAAATGGTGCCATTTGCAAACTAGCTTGATAACTGTTGTTACATGAGAATTCTGCAAAAGGCAGGCAATCTTTCCACTTTGATCCATATTCCAACACACAAGCTCTAAGCATATCCTCTAAGATCTGGTTGACTCTCTCAGTCTGTCCATCTGTTTGCGGGTGATATGCGGTGCTGAAGTTCAACTTGGTTCCCAATCCTTCCTGAACTTTCTGCCAAAATCTCGAGGTAAACTGGGTTCCTCGATCTGATACTATGGTCTTGGGGGTTCCATGCAGACTAACAATCCTAGCAATGTACAGTTCTGCTAGTTTCGCACTCTGGTAGGTAGTCTTGACAGGTATGAAGGGGGCTACCTTGGACAGTCTATCAACTATGACCCAAATTGAGTCATTTCCCCTACTAGAAGTAGGCAAACCGGTGATAAAGTCCATTCCGATAGAATCCCCTTTCCATTCCGGAATCTGCAATGGTTGCAACAATCCTGTAGGTTTCTGATGTTCTGCTTTGACTCTTTGACAGATGTCACACTTGGCGATGTAGCTTCCGATTTCTCTCTTCATCTTGTGCCACCAAAATTTCTCTTTCAAATCCTGATACATCTTCGTTCCTCTGGGGTGGATAGAATAAAGAGTATCATGAGCTTCGTTCATGATAACTTGCTTCAGCTCCGAATCTGCTGGCACACAGATACGTCCTTTGTACCACAGTACTCCTTCTTCGTTTTCTGTGAATCCAGGTACCTTTCCTGTACCAATACGACGTTTGATTCCATCGATACTTTCATTCCCCTTATGGGCTTCCTTGATTTGGCTAATCAAAGTGGGCTGAAGTTCAATGCTAGCTAAGAATCCTTTGCTAACCAATTCAGTCCTGAACTGCTCCAACTCCTCATACAAACTTGGTTGCTTCTCCTTGATCATGGTGTTTAGATTACACGGCAATCTACTAAGAGCATCCGCTACCACATTGGCTTTGTCGGGGTGATAGTGAATGTCAAGGTCATAATCCTTGATTAACTCTATCCATCTCCTTTGCCTCATATTCAGCTCCTTCTGAGTGAAAATATACTTCAAGCTCTTATGATCTGAGTAAATCTCACAGCGAGTACCCATCAGATAATGACGCCATGTCTTTAATGCCAGCACTACGACTGCTAATTCAAGATCATGGGTCGGATAGTTCTGCTCATGCTGCTTCAGCTGTCGAGACAGATAAGCGATGGCTTTGCCTTCTTGCAGCAATACACATCCGAGACCAATCTTGGATGCATCACAATATACATCAAATGGCTTCTTGATATCAGGCATGATCAATATTGGGGCTGATATCAATCTCTTCTTCAGCTCCTGGAAACTGGCTTCACTCTTGTCTGTCCATTCAAACTTCTTGTCCTTCTTCAACAATTGGGTCATGGGTCTGGCAATGCTCGAGAATCCTTCTACGAACTTGCGGTAGTATCCCGCTAATCCGAGAAATGCACGGACTTGGGTTTGAGTGGTTGGGGCTTCCCATTCTTCGACATCTTTGATCTTGGCGGGATCAATAGAGACTCCTCCGGTAGACACAATATGTCCTAGGAATCCTACTTCTTTCAGCCAAAACTCACACTTGCTGAACTTGGCATATAAACGATGTTCTCTCAGGGTTTCTAGGATGATTCTCAGATGCTGCTCATGCTCTTCTTCCGACTGGGAGTAGATAAGGATGTCGTCGATAAATACAACTACAAACTTATCTAGGAAATTCATAAAGATCTTATTCATGAGGTTCATGAAATAAGCAGGGGCATTGGTTAATCCAAAAGACATAACCGTATACTCGTATAAACCATAACGAGTAGTAAAGGCGGTCTTCGGAATATCCGTTGCACGAATCTTAAGTTGGTGATAACCAGTCCTAAGATCAATCTTTGAGAATACCTGGGCTCCAGTCAACTGATCAAATAGATCCTCTATCTTTGGCAAGGGGTACTTGTTCTTAATGGTGACATCATTCAACTTTCTGCAATCTATACATAGACGATTGTCTCCATCTTTCTTGTCGACGAATAACACTGGTGATCTCCATGGCGATGCGCTTGGCTGAATCAAGCATGTTGCTAACATGGCATCTAATTGCTTCTTCAACTCAACTAACTCTGAGGGGTTCATGCTATAGGGTCTCTGGGCTATGGGTCCGGTTCCAGGGATTAGTTTGATAATGAACTCAATATCCCTATCCGGGGGCATACCTGGCAATTCATCTAGGAATACGTCGGGGTATTCACAGACTACTCTGACCTGGTCTATGGTGGGTAGGGCTAGACTCTTGTTGCACTTGAATTGACGGGGTAAGGTTTCAGAGATATGTTCTACTGTTACTCCAGAACTACTAGTCATGGTGATGGCTTTCTTAACACAGTCTATCAGTCCTTTATGCCTTGACATCCAGTCCATACCTAGTACTACTTCCAATCCTTTGGTTCCAAGTACTATTAGGTTGGCATAAAAATCTATCCCATGTATTCTGATAGGCATAGCTTTGCAAATTTTTCTAGCCTTTGTAGTTG
The DNA here is from genome assembly GCA_916181665.1 of Avena sativa. Lineage (NCBI taxonomy): Eukaryota > Viridiplantae > Streptophyta > Magnoliopsida > Poales > Poaceae > Avena > Avena sativa. The sequence goes on from OV702289.1 coordinate 601,422,773, forward strand.
AACCGGGGATTTGAACTATCATGACATGCTTCAGGTTGGTTGGGTGAATCTTACTAGTGCATGCAAATTCTTTGGTGACAAATGAATGCGATGCTCCCGAAGCAAACAATACTCTTGCTAAAACTGAGTTGATAGAAAACATACCCAACACTACATCTGGTGCTTCTTGGGCTTCTTTTGCATTCATGTGGAAGAGATGACCGTTGCGGTTGTGAGGGTTCCCCAAGGCAAACCTTCTTCCTGGTTGAACACGATGCTGCTGTTGAGCTGGGGCATTCATAGTGGCATTGGCGGCAGTCTTCTTGGGACACTCATTGGAGTAGTGACCCTTCACTCCACACTTGAAACAGGTGATCTGGGACTTGTCCTTTGCTGCGACAGGCACAACATTGCTGCCAGTTCTGGGTGCAGTGTTGTTGTTGTTGTTGCTCTTGGGAGGTGCACGGTTGAAATTGTTGGCATTGCCGGAGTTGTGATGGTTTCCTCTGGTCTTCACATTTCCTCCGCTACCGTTGGGGTAGCTTGGGCGAGACATTGGGGGTCGGTTGTTCCTTGGTGCATATCCTGGTGAGGGGTTAGGATGGTACTTCTAGTGACTGCTAGATCCTGATTGCTACATCATACGACGTTTGCGGTTGTCGTTTGCCTGATTAATCTTCCCTTCCATCTGAATGGCAGAGTCGACTAGATCTTCGAGATCCTGAAAACGGATGTTGACGAGGATAGTCTGCATCTCATCATGTAGTCCGTTCACGAATCTCTCCTTCTTCTTGCCCTCCGTGTTGATCTCATCAGGTGCATATCTGGCAAGTGACAGGAATCTATCACGGTACTCCATCACAGTCATTCTTCCTTGCTTCAATTCACGAAACTCATCTCTCATTCGGTTGACTAGACCCTGCGGCATGTGGGTGCGGCTGAACTTGACTTTGAATGCTTCCCATGTCATACCTGACCATGGTTCATATTGCGGATACTAGTCCACCAAGCTCTTGCATCTCCTGCCAGCTAGTGGGTGGCAAAGAGAACTTTCTCGTTTTCATCAACTCCTGCAACTTCTAGGTTGTTTTCCATTGTCTGTAACCAGTCATCAACATCTAATGAGTTTTCAGGTTGGTTGAGGATTGGGGGATTGGTATTATGAAATTTTTTGAGTTTGGATCCATGGTGATCCTGATTTCCATGCCCTTGGTTGTTGAGAGCCATTTGGGCGATCTGCTGCAATGTTGCTAAGTTGGCTTGACGTTCTGCCCTGCTTGCTTCACGGTCTGCGATGAGATTCTGCAAGATCTACAGCATTGGGTCTTGCGACGAGCTGCTCCCTCCTTGGTTTCCACGAGTCATGTGAAGATTGAGGTCGATAAAGGGGTAAGAGGGAAATTCTAAGGTTCATAGTTTTGGTTTCAAGCTAAACTTTGAGTTAGACTCAGGTGTTTCAACTAACTCCATTTCATTCATGCAAACAAACAAACGATACAACACACACCACAACAAACAAAGGAAAACAGATGGTTTGAAGAACCATTCTGCAAGCTACGATACAGTGGGACCGATACATCTCATGCTACGACAGTGCTCTAGTGCATCTACTCATCGTCGATGAAGTCGGAGTCCTCATCATTAGTGTAGAAGTCCACAGCATCCTCCTCCAGAAAGTCATCATCATTGCTGAGGTAAGAATCCATGTCTCCCTGGATGTCTTCACCCTCATCTTCTTCTTCCTTGGCGGCAAGCTGAGCTTCCTGCTCCTTGACGATCTTCTTGAGGTCGGTCACCTTCTTGCAAAGACGGGCGATGGTGCGATCCTTCTTGGCACGCTGGCGGCGAAGAGACTGGCAATCTTTGGATGAGCAGTGCAAAAGTCTGAGCCTTCTGGTCGGCAATGGCATGGTTCTGGTTGGCTAACTCCCTGGCATTGTCCAGTTCCTGCTATCTGTCGTGCAGCAAGAAGTCAAGACTCTCCACTTGACGCCTCAACTCTGGGTGACTTGGCATCTCCATCGGCATTCCCATGAAGTCATGTCTTGCATAGTGAGCAAAACGGGTTCCTTGGATTTTTTTGATGCTGAGGGCACATAGACGTGCGAGAGATTCATGCATTGCCCTGGCTAATCCATCTAGCCAGTTGTTCTCTCTCACGGAGAACTGGATTCTCCTGGATGTTGGTGCTTAGATGCTTCCTCTAAGATCAGCGGTGACTAGCCACTGTAGGTCTCCTCCTGGGGGTCCTGGAAGTTGAGCTCCAAGAAACTCCGGATGTGGGCATCCCAGTAACTCCGAAAGTGAATCCAGATCCCTCTCGAAGATTAGCTGACCTTCGTTTCCCAACTGGTAAAACTTGCTGAACTGAGTCTCCATCTACAAGAATTAAGGAAGAGGAAATTAGTGAGGTGATCAAGTGTGTCAAGTTTTAAGTAGTAATGTAAGAATTTTGAGGAACATGAATTTTTGAGAAAGAATGAGTTCACAAGGGTAAGAGAGGAAATAGTTTTTCATAAATACTCACTTTGGTTTTGAAGCTAAATTTTTGGTTTGGACGTCCATTCTAACTAGGGTCTCCTATGGTCAGGATGGCTCTGATACCAACTTGTCAACACCCGGATTTTTAATCCCAGATGCCCGTTATGCCATACCTCGCAATTCTAGGATTACCATTTTTGCGAGACATAACGGATTGGATATCATAGTACATCATCCATTACAAACCATACATAAGGTCTTACACAAATAAGGATCTCATGATCCAGTCTTAATACAACAAGCAGCGGAATAAATATAAAGCGTAGCGGTGGGGTCCATCTTCAGAGGCACAGGCAATGCTGACAAAGGCAGATAGTCCTAGTTATCATAGCCGTCCTGCTGGCCATCATCTTGGTAGTCTCCTTCATATTCTGGCCATGAGAATAGCCAGGGACAAAAGCCATGAGTACTCTTTAAGTACTCGCAAACTACCACTAACAAGTAGTATAATTCTAAGTTAAAATGCTAAATCTAAGTTTAACTATAAGGTTAACTTTGAAACCTAAGCTGAGTTCTGAAGCAAAGAAAGATAAAATAAAGTTCTAGAATCACTTAAGTTGGGAAGATGTTGTCATAAACACAGCTCTGTTGTGGTCAAGTCAAGATTAATCATTCATTTCATAAGTCATTTTGAAAACATCTGACAACGAAACAGTATGGCCATTCCAACTGTCCATAACCGCGGACGCGGCTATTCGAATAGTTTGACACTCTACAGAGGTGGTACACTTTCACCACAAGATTCGATACATCTATCAGGGATAACCCTGAATCATCATACTTAGTATGCAGGTAATCAAACATAACCTTTCCTTTTACACACCCTAGTATAAGCACCTCTCCTATGATCATGGCCTCCCAACCATGACCATCAGTCATCTTGGGCACCGCATGGGTGGACAACATTGAGAGGTAGCCTCAGCTCAAACCTCTCCCGCGAGGGAACTAATACTAATGCATATAAATTTCCGGCTAAGCCTTACCCAATTCAGGTAGTGTGGTTGTATGGTAAATTTGGAATGGTATCGCATCCGAATCCAACCATCAGTTTTGTAAAAGGGTTAAGGCTCATGCCTCAACATTTTCATCATCATAATCCATTTGTGTTTCTCAACACATGTCAAAACATCTCAATAGAATGACTCATCATTCCAAGGTTTTCATAATTCATTTTCACCAATTGATCCCATCTAAAGTGACTCAAGTTTTGATCTACTCTAAACTACCAAGTTAAGAGTGTTCACTAAGGTGGAAAGATGATGGGTTCAATCTCATGCCATAGAATGACATCTAAAGCTTATCTAAAAAGGTCAAGTTTTATACTCTTTATGCTACCTTCAAAACAAGTAAGGGGCTTTGTGTAAAGTAAAGGAAGTAAAGCTTGTAAGATAATACTTGGGGTAGTAATAGTCAAAGTGGTGTGACCAAAGCATGCCTAAGGCATCTTTGCTCATTCATCTAGCTTAATTCTAGCTTGCTAACAATAGCTTTCCTTGGTTGGTGCAGTGGTTGAAGTTTTCTTCTTCTTCTTGGTAGCACTCCTCCTCCTCGTAAGCTTGGTCGGTACTATCTTCTATAAATACATACAGAGTACACAATCACCAAACAATACTTAACTAGTTTACTTAGTACTCTAAGGCACACAATTGATGATCTATTATCATCACAAGCATCACAAGTTTTATTCAATAGTTTCCTCCTTTTTATTTTAGAAAAGTAATTTCTACTCATTGAAAAATTAACTAACATTTAATATTCACCACTTAGAATATGGGATCATCTGGACACATGTCATCACCACATATTCTAACATGTGGGAATGTAGTTTAAGGGTTGGATCATAACTATTTTGGTTTAGGTTCATTATTTAATGATTTAAAGTGACTAGAAATGCCTATATAGCATTATTTTGGTACTAGTCCAAAGTCACTGCATGTAAATCCTAATATTATTACATATTCAGATAGGAATGATGAAATATGATTTTTGAGAGTTGGAATCAACTCAAAATCTAACTTGGTTGATTTTATAAAAATGTTGCAAGGTGCAAACACTTCTGTTTTATCATTTTTACTCGGAGGTATCTATAACTCTAAATGAATTAAATCCAGCAGGCTTGGATAGATCTTTTCAGTAGCTTTCCAAGAAAATTGGAATCACTTCATTTGGATTTGTAAATCTCTCTAAATTGAATTTTGAACTAAGGGACAGAACTAAGTTTAAACTAAAAAGAAAAATTCTAATTCAAACTAACTTGGTCGCGCGGGAAACGCTAACGGGCCGGCCCAGTGTCACTGCGCAGCGCGGGGCTCAACTGACAGGGGGGTCCACCAGTCAGCGGCTCATAACGCGCGAAGCGGTACGGGGCAATGTGGGACGTTGGATTAGAGTGGGGATCAACGGCTATGGATCGTCATTGACGACGGACCTGTCGCCGGCGAGATCTAACCCTAGCGGCTTAGTGGGGGTGCATAGGGGGTGTACCAGGGCTCCAGCGACGATGGCGTACTCAAGAACGGTCGAGGCACCTCCAGGGGTGGTCGCAATCAGCGGCGCCCTTCTCCTCCAGAGGCGGCCTGCTCCAGTACAATTCCGGCGAGTTGCTGCTCCTCGTGCTCCGGCTAGAGGTGTGGGACGATCAATGAGGTGAGGAGAGTGGAGTGGTGTGCTGCAAACGGCTAGGGGTGCTCTCCTTTTATAGGCTCGACGGCGGGACAGCACGGCATGGTCAGTCGATGGTGGCGACATGGCTACGGGCTGCTAGCGGCATGGCTGCGGGCGGCGATCGATGCGCGGTCTCCTGGCGGTGCTCTAGGGCTTTAATGCGGGGATAGGGGCGGTGGTATGCGGTCAGGTGGAGCTAGCGCTCTGAGCGGCAGAGGCGGCGGTTTTGACGGCGAGCGGTGGTTGTGGTGCGTTGGACGGTGAATGGGGTGTCTGGCGTGCTCCCTGGGTCGTGGCAACGTGGTGGGCGCGGGCTGCGGTCGAGCGACGGCTTGTGCACGCGTGCCGGGTGTGGCGCTCTGGCACGTGCTCGACATGGCGCGGTGGCACTGGGCGTGGGGTTTTTTCGGTGGTCCACGGCTTGGCCTGGATCAGGGAGGGGACAGTAGGCGGCGGTGAGGTGTTGGCTAGCTGTTAGACATGGCGAGAGAGAGAGGGAGATGGTCTTCTGGGGTGATGGCACAATCGGCCATCCAGCAGGTGCTCGGCTTGGCATTGCCATGCTGCTAGGGGGTAGGGGTTTGGTGGGTTAGGCCCTGGTTAGATCAAGAGGGGACAAAGAGATTAAATGGAGATCAAATGGGGGCAAAACTCTGTTCAAAACAGTGAGCTAGGATTAGAGGTAGATTCTTGCCTGGCAGGTGTTTGATGAAATGGCCACAAGAAAATTCTTTTTGAATTTTCAAAAGATTTTTGGTGGGTGTGCTAGTACTAATCTTGAGACTCTGTGGTTGCTTGGGTTTTGAAAATTGAGTTGGTTTGAGTGGTTTTTGAAATAGTGGGATCTTCCCATATGAAATAGATTCAATTTTAAACTGTCATTTAAAATTAGTATTTGATTGTTTTTAGCAGATCACAAAGTGGGCCTTGGTACCTCATTATGTGTACTAGCAAGGGGTGTAAAGATCCACAAATGTTTCTGTTAGGTTTTGAGTACTAGGAATAGCCAAAGTAGGCATGATAGTTAATTTGGCCAAAATGACCATCCACTTCAATTATTCATTTTGAGTTGTTTTTCTTTGGGAAAAGTTTGGGAATGATTTAGATGATGTTTAATTTACCATAGAAACATTTTACAACCAATGGATCAATCAATGGTGATCATTCACAAAGATTTCAAAATAAGGCCTTTCTTATATTCATACTTAAATACTTTAAATAGAAAAAGTTTTTGTTAACCCTAAATTTGATGATTCGGATCTTGATAAGCTTGGATTAAACTTTTGGGATGTTACACAACCTTAGTGTATTCGCTGTGCAATATGGCTTACACCCACTGTATGCGAACGTAGATATGTCTGACACCCAAGCATGTACCCTGGATCGCCTCATACCGAAGAACTTTCTTGGTGGTGCACACTAAGGGGGAACACAATCGTTGGTAATTTTAACAGGGATCATCTTATTAGGCTACCGTCGAGTATCTAATACTAGCACACAATAAGACATAGAAACAATAACATTGAATGTAAATGCTATGTGATATGGTCCTTCACGTCGTGATCTCCATCTGCCGTCACCGGGTTCCGGCGCCGTAGACACCAGGGTACCGATGTCTTTCTGGCGTGGTAGTCGTCACCTCCGTGACTATCTGCTACTATGTCACAAAAGGTAATCACTTTACCTTTGCCACAACCATATCACAAAGCAACGCCCCCCTGCAAAACAAAGATAGAAGCCTCTACTTTATCTTTGCATGTTTTACGTGGCTGAATGGGCTTTTGTACAAGAACGGTTCTTACCTATGAACTTTCAACACAACGTTGATCAAGTAGTTATCTCTACTACACCCCTTTCGGGGCCCTCCGTTGCAAATGGTATACCAACTAATGCGAGAGAGACAGACACCCCCCCTAATCCACTTTATACGGTACAAGACGTATGTCAAGTGTGGACCAGTCTTGCGAATGAACGCGTAAAGTCGGTTGGGGCTGCTTCATCAAGCATTACTGCGGTATACACAAGTACATGTGGGAGGGTAACAACTAAAAGATCAACACCAACACGCAACATCTCGTGTGTTCTACCCGTACTAGCATTACTACGCATAGATCTAGCTCTGATACCACTATAGGGGTTCCGCGTATGAAAACAATAAATTTTACCCTACGCCCCTGAACCCCTGAAGCTGCCAGGACCTATCTATTAGTAATACAGTAACAGGAGGGCTTTTCGCAAACTTACACTTGAAGAACAAAAAGCATTGTCAATGCTCAGGAGAGCATGGTTGATGTAGACGAGCCCAAGCCGACCTTAAGGTCTTGATGAAGTCCTCGCGCTCCTTTGGCTCCAATGACTTGAGTGCCTCAAGTCCGACACCTCGTGAGGAGTTACACACGTCCGGTGCCTCACGATGACTCCCGCTTCCCCGATCCAGCATCAGTTGCGGAAGTAGAGCTCCCGGATCCGAATCCCGCACCGCGACGGTGCCCCGCGGTGAAGATGTCTCTCGCTCGCGCAGTCCAGACTTGGGACCACGGTCATGAGAGAAAGAGGGGAAGAGAGAAAATATCAACTAGAGGTACTCCCAAAAGTAAGAAGACCTTTATTGATTATTGGTGTATTTAATTTGGCCAAATACCCCCACTATATATAGGGGAAGGGGAGGTACTACCTCCCTCACAGTCCCGAGGTGGGACTAAACGAGAGGAGGGGGAGGGGTGGCCGTTGGCCCCCCTAGTGCGCCCCGCGCGGTGGGCTAGGACCAGCTGGCCAGCCCCCTTACCCCTTCTCCTCTCTCCTTTCCCCTAATGGGCCCTCTCCCTCCGGAAATTGGCCCATTAAGCCATTGACCATTAAAATTGATTTTCTCTTTATTAAATAATTATGAATAAATGATTAAATAAACATTTAACATTCATTCACATATTATTCAATCTCCGTGGCTATGGAACACCTTCCACTTCCACTCCAGACATCCTTCGGACTTACCGAAACCCTTTCGGTTTTCTCTCTACTATTCTTTGGTGATTCCACTGATCCTATAAACACTCTCTAAGCATCATCAAGCCCTTAAGCGTGATACCCCACGGTTCGGGAACACTCCAGACATGGTCGGGACATTCCCGCACCAATGATCGACGGAGGGACCTGGATGGCCATGTGACCCCTGTGCGTTTCCACGAAGATCTTTCGTTGTTTGAACCGGGACAGTCGTGTCTTATTCCCTTTGTCTCTCGATACTTGCATTGCCCGAGATCTGATTAATGACATCACCATGTCGCATTCAATCTCATTACTAAACAATGCTACTTGACTCGTTCCGACAAGTGATATCCCCATGATCAAATCACACGCTACGCAGCTATTGGATATAACTTCTCCGAGTGGGCTCTTCGAGTATCTTCCTGTCACATGCACGGACAAATCCCGCTCTTGACATATATTGCCTCAATGGTTTCCTCCGAGTACCTGAACACACCTTTATAACCACTGTATTACCAAGTGGCGCTTGATGCTATCAAAGCACTCTCGGGAGACAGTGATTGATATAACCTCATGGTCTAAGGAATAGTCTACGAGGATCCATTTCGAATCATCGTAACTTGAACTTCGTGACATGATCGGGTCATGATGTTTAGGTTGGGTACTAGTTCATCATCTCATTCTCAGAATGAGATGACTCCATTTCCAACTGGCATAAATGCCACATGATCAGGAAACTTTATCATTTGTTGACCAATGAACCAGTGACTAGAGTTTCACTAGGAACCCCTGGTTGTTTGTATATCACACGTGTATTGATGTTTCCACTCAACATAGTTATAACATGAAATAAAACTTAATCATAAACTATATGAAATATGATAATAGTCCTTACTACTATTTGTCTCTAGGGAATATTTCCAACACATGCTTCCTTATATATACCGTGCAAGCTTGATGTAACGGTTAAATTGGTAGCTACACGAAGATTTAAGAAAAGGAGGCCGACGGTAGGAAAAAAGCTTGAAGCTAAAATTTCTAGAATGCAATCTAGATATTGCATCAATTCTATTATGCCTAGCAAGCGAAGGCCAGAATATCCATAAGAATCTGCTTTTCTAGCATCCGAAATAGGCGTTTTTGTCAGGAATGATATTCCCATCTTCGCATCGTTCAAGCTCCACCAACAGACCCCTGACCATTACAATTCATTACTGCAGAAGTTACATGTAAGGCATGGTGCTCTATCCCATGCATTCAAGCTTACTCTTGGTTCTATTCTAAGTCACATAACACATCAAATGTTCCATTTTGTCGACAGACAAAATTCAACTTCGATCAGGATAATGAGGATGTAGAGTATGTTCTCATGGACATGTTCTCCTGTTCTTTGTGCCAGCAGCGCCATAGGCTAAAGAGTAAATACTTTGATGGTGAGGCAAGCAAGGATATTCAAAAAATGACTCCTATGGAACACACTATGACTGACCAACACTGGATAGACCTTCTCGACCATTGGTTTGATCCAAAGATTACGGTATGGTTTGTTAAGACTGATACCATATCACATTCAAAATTCCTATTTGAAAATCTATATCACTAGTCTCCTTTTGCAGATGAATGCTGGAAAAACAAGAGAAACCGTGCCGCACAACGCTTAACAAACCGAACTGGATCTTGTGCATTGGTTGGCCTCCTGAGTGCAATAGCAAGAATAACTAGTTTTTAATCTTCTATAGACTTTGTGCTTCTTATATTTTGATCATGTGTTCCGCCCATGAAAGGTGCGGTAAGTCTGCAGCAAAAATTCTAGGCATGCCAGACGAGCAAAAAAGAAGGGCTCGATCCCTCCACTAAGAGTGTTATTGTAAGTCTTCTGTTCGATTGATATTTTGTGATGACACACCCTCAATGATTAATATGTATAGTTAGATGTGCAACACTGCCTGAACTGCTGCCCAGTTTTCTATTTTAATTTAAGTAGATGATTTTCAACTAGTGTGAGTTTTAGTTTTCATCTATACAAAGAGTTGTCTTGTGTATATCATGCACCCGGCGATGAAGAAATAGACAGATGCCATGTTGGCATAGTCTTGTTATTGCATTCTAGTGATAAAATTCTTATCAGTATGATCAGATAACTACTGCTTTTACTACAATATATATGATGCATAATCATCCATGCCAACTTGTAAGATTTGTTCATAGACAGGTTAAATGTGTTGTCTCCATGTTTCACTGTATTAGCTTTTCTTCTCTCACCCATGTCTACCAACTGATAACCTTACAGATTAAATTAAATGAGGATATGGCAAAACTTGGGAAAGTTAGTCTGGAACAAACCCAAGAAGAATGTCTAGAAACATTTAAAATGGTACTAAAAGGTGAAGGTCGTCGTAAAAGCACGTTCCTGCGTAATGCTAGGTTGTCGCAGTGCAAGTCCAAGTCCAAGTCCAAGTCGGCGTATTTGTCTAGCTAGGAAGAAATTGTAGCACTATGGGCTGAATAGGAAGTGCATAGACGAGCAATCGATGATATGAGACAAAAAGCATTAGAAAGTGATGTGGAGTTGAAGATGTTACAAGATCAGTAGAATTCTCGAGAGCCCATAGATGAAGAGACTCTTCTAAATTGAAGATGAACCCTGACAATGACAGTTGAGTACAATGGTCTTATGAAATGGTTCCTGCTATAGAGCCTGAATTGTGTTTGGGGCCATGTAACAAAAATGGAGGGAGTATTTGTTTCGCATCATGCTTTTATCTGTTTACCGTATGCTCGATGCACAAAAATCCTGTGCCCGAACCTCACTCTCTCATCCTTGGATTCATGAACCTCACAAAGGTATTTTCTTCTTTGGACAACCGCCAAATTCAAAAAATCTCAGTCCATCGACAAATCCTACCGCCTACCCCGTTTGAATCGGAGATTATGTTTCCAATTTCTTTGCCAATATGGTCAGTATTTTGATGATCAGTTGATGTGACTCAGCCTTAAATTCATACCAAAGGAGTACCATTAGTGAAATTAAAAAATCTCAATCGAGCGGCAAAACCTGTAGCCAACCCTGTTTGAATCGGAGTTATCCAATTTTCATTATGGATGATAAGTTAATGTCAGTCTCGTCCTTCAATTCCTGAATAGGGAGTACACCTTTTATCCAAATATTGCTTGGAAGCTAGCCAAAATCAAAATATCAGTCTACACAATTATTATGCTCATGGATGATTAGTTGATGTGACTCTAGGACTTGAATTCCTGGACAGATAGCGTACGGTCTACTATCTTTTTCTATTATTATTTAGTCGGTAGCCAAATTCAAAATCTCAATCGAGCAGCAAAATCACACACCGACCTTGAAGCATTTCCCGCCCCACTGTTTCAAAAACTTTGTGGTAAAATCTATCACCGGGTAGTACCATTTTTCTGTTACTATTATTTGGCCGGTAGCCAAATTCAAATCTCTATCGAGCGGCAAAATCAAACACTGACTTTGAAGCATTTCCCGCCCCACCATTTCTAAAACTTTGTGGCAAAATCTCCCACCGGGGAGTACCATTTTTCTGTTACTATTATTTGGCCGGTAGCCAAATTCAAATCTCTGTCGAGCGACAAAATCAAACACTGACTTTGAAGCATTTCCTGCCCCACCATTTCAAAAACTTTGAGACCAAATCTCCCACCGGAGAGTACAATTTTTCAATTATTATTATTTGGCCGGTAGCCAAATTCAAATCTCTGTCGAGCGGCAAAATCAAACACCGACTTTGAAGCATTTCCCACCCCACTGTTTCAAAAACTTTGAGGCCAAATCTCCCACCGGGGAGTACCATTTTTATATTATTATTATTTGTCCGGTAGCCAAATTCAAAATCTCTGTCGAGTGGCAAAATCAAACACCACTGAAGCATTTCCTGACCCACTGTTTCAAAAACTTTGAGGCGATATCTCCCATCGGGGAGTACCATTTTTCTATTATTATTATTTGGCCGGTAGAAAAATTCAAATCTCTGTCGAGCGGCAAAATCAAACACCGATTTGAAGCATTTCCTGTCCCACCTTTTCAAAAACTTTGAGGCCAAATCTCCCAGCGGGGAGTATCATTTTTTATTATTATTATTTGGCCGGTAGCCAAATTCAAAATCTTGTCGAGCAGCAAAATAAAACACCGACTTTGAAGCATTTCCTGCCCCACCATTTCAAAAACTTTGAGGCCAAATCTCCCACTGAGGAGGTACCACTTTTCTATTAATTATTATTTGGTCGGTAGCCAAATTCAAAATCTCTGTCGAGTGGCAAAATCACACACCGACCTTGAAGCATTTCCTGCCCCGGTGTTTCAAAAACTTTGAGGCCAAATCTCCCACCGGGGAGTACCACTTTTCTATTAATTATTATTTGGCCGGTAGCCAAATTCAAAATCTCTGTCGAGCGGCAAAATCAAATACCGACTTTGAAGAATTTCCTGCCCCACTGTTTGAAAAACTTTGAGGCGAAATCTCCCACCGCGGAGTACCACTTTTCTATTATTATTATTTGGCCGGTAGGCAAATTAAAAATCTCTGTCGAGCAGCAAAATAACACACCAACTTTGAAGCATTTCGCGCCCCTCTGTTTCAAAAACTTTTGACTTTAAAATTCCCATTCTACCCATTGTTCAGCCGCCCTATGGGCACGCTAAAGTCGGTAGCTTGGGGGAACGATCGTAATTATTTTTCTATTCACCTCCATAGTCCCGATCCGTGCAATTTTTCCCACGGCCCTCCCAAAATCCCAGGCTTCTCTCCCATGCCCTCACCTCCACGACCACCACACGCATCGCCCGGTGGCAATTCCACGGTGGCCAGAGCTGCTTCATCGATGCCCACCCCATCATATCTAGTTCATCGAGTCTCTCTGGCACTCCACCAAAGTTGTGGTCTCCCTGACCGCGCTAATGGCATCATCGACCGCCCACGCTCTGCTTACCCATCACCGAAAGCTACCCAACCGTACCGGAGCAGCTTCACCATTGTCCACCAGACGGGATCTAGTTCAACAAGTTCCATGTCCACCGCTCTAGACCAGCTACACGGTCATCGCCGTTGACTGCACCGGCATCGACCACCCAAGATCTACTTCTCCGATGCCAACAGCCATCGCAACCACAGCACCCTCGTTGACCTGGACATCACTCGCATGGTACCGACGATGCTTAGATGCCTCTCCGACCAAGGTAACCAAATCTCTAACATGTTTTTGTTTTGTCAGTGGTATAGCAGGTTCAAGCCTATCGCAGTGAAGTGCATTTTTGTAATCGTGCTAGTACATACAAGTCACTAGGCATGCCTGTTCTTCGTGCTAGTACATACAAGGTCATTAGACATGTCGGTTTGCATTCGCTCCTCTACAAATTTCAAGTCATGCACATGTCTATTATTTTGTCATGCACATGTTCTTATCTTAGCTGCTCTGTACACCAGTAATTGCCTGCTAGTATTGTGTAGTTCTTGCAAAATGTAATTTCAGTGGAAAATATTAGTGTGAATTCCCTGCTCCACAATTACTAACTCTATCTGGTTATTCCTGAGCTAAGTTCCTGATATTATTTCCTCCCTGGCATCGTTTTGTTATCCTGTAGTACCTATTCAAACTCTTCGTACTAGTTCGATTATAATTTTATTGTTGCCATCTGGTTCTTCAAAAGATGCAACACTAACTATTTTCTTTTTCTTTGCGTAGATCTCAAAAAAGCAAAACTGAACATGTTGGTTTGCACAGACTACAGGTCCACCAGCGATGCCATTATATATTTTCTGTATATGGTGCTGGTTCGTCCTAATCAATGGCATAATTATTCTTTATTGTATAGTTTATTCGTGTTTTCCATTCCTGCTCGACAAGTTCTAGTATAATGCGGTTATAATTTCTATGTGGTTCATTCTTAGGTACGACAGTAACTGTATGCTATTGTGTAGCTCACCGCAAATTCTGAGTCACCCAATGCCTCTTGCATTTCAGGAGATACCACTACTTCCATATATATTTGCTGAAATGACCTGGCTAATTTATACTGAAATTCTAATAAACACTTTGTTTGATTGCTCATTTCATTATTGGCATACTTGTCTAATGCTTGTTTGTCATGTTCTACAGCTTCACAAGCCACACCATTATATCTCGTATCTGGTTCTGGTTCATCCTAGGCAACAACATAAATATCCTCTACTATATAGTTCATTCATGGTTTGCATTCCTGCTCTACAAGTTCATATTATGCAGTTATAATTCCTATCTGGTTCATTCTTAACTATGAGTAGTTTGTCTTGTTTGCTATATTAACTTGTTATTACTTAGTTTCAGACTGCAATTATTGCTATCGCCACCAAAGAGGGGACTGCAAGATCATGTCTCAAGGTGTTTTTCCAATGTAGTTGTCACACTCAAAGGGAGATGCAGTTGATGGATTGAGAAAGCAAATTAAGGACTCTACTATCAACTTGATTGGCAACTGAAATGCTAAATATTCTTTCCCTTTTGTTCATATTATCTAATATCTTTAAGAAGTTTGTAGCTGATGTAATATCTAGATAACTCGCATAGGCCATGTAGGCATTTAGTTGACACCGTCCATGCATGGAGGTACCATAACTACGCCAACCAGGTCGATCAGGTAACAGTATAGGGTTTGGTTATTTGCCCTTCTTGTATTGGGCCTACCATGAACAGATAAAAGATGCTAGCTAATTACACTCCTTTTATGATATTTGCATGGGCTTCGGAAAGGCCAAAACTGTAGGAGTCCGTGAACATAATGGGCCTACCCTCAGGTGGCAACTAGTAACAGTAACAGGCTAAAACAGTAACAGGCCGAAACAGTAACAGGCCGAAACAGTAACATGCCAAAACAGTAACATGCCAAAACAGTAACAGGCCAGAACAGCGGCAAGCCTGCATAGTAATGGCTAGAACAATAACAGACCAAAAAAGCGGTAGGCCAGAATAGTAAAGGATAACAATAGTAATGGACCTGAACAGTAAATGGCCAGAATAGTAACGAGCCAGAATAGTAATAGGCCGAAAATTGTACCAGATAGGAACGGTAACAGGCCGAACATATTGCCAGGCCAGAACAGTACCAGATCAGAACAGTTGCAGGTCGCCGGTGGGCCAGAAAAGTTGACGGATGGTACAGTAAAAGGCCACAACAGTATTGGACCTTCTCAAAGGTGGGTCGTTCGTGGGCGGCCCAGGACGAGCTGTGAGAATAGTGATGGGATGACCGTAGACTTTACATCGGGCCGACTTGACATAGGCTGTTAACGGGCTGCATAGTATTCGAACAATGTGGACTTCTGTAGGCCAAAACAGTAACGGGCCTGACATTCGCGGGCCGCTGCTGGCTGCATCTTTTGGACTCATTTCAAATAGTGTCATACAAAACAGTACCGGGCCATAATGTTATTGGGCTCTCCTAATGGGCCGACCCACTTAATATTTAGCAGGCCTTGGTTGGGTCTGGCTTCTACCATGGTTTCTATGGCCGTTAACAGCGGTAACTGGACGTTAATGATGTTTGCCACGTGGCATTTTGCATGACGTCAGCAGTCAACATGGCTGGCGAACAAATCTACGACGGAACAAGTTTTCATGGCTGAAGGGTGCGATCCGCCATGGTCAGAAAAAAACCATGGTAGATTCTTTTGTGACGAGGCTTTTACCACTAAGGGCATCCATCGTAGAAGACTTTTTAGCCACGATAAATGGGCCTTCAACCATGGAAGTCGTCCGTTGTAAAAGCCAACTTTTCTTGTAGTGTAAAGTCAACTAATAACAAGGTCACTTAATGAAGTGATGGACACACCCAAACTTAGAATTGCAATGTGATCTAGTCACAATGTTCAACATTGTGATATCTAGCAAAGCATAGTAACTTAATCCTTCGATCGTGAGATCATGGTTAATCACGATCTCCTGATATGTTGGAAACGTATCTATAATTTTTGATGTTCCATGCTTGTTTTATATCTACTTTCTTATGTTTTGTCCACACTTTGGAGTATTTTTACACATTTTCTTGAACTAACCTATTAACAAGATGCCACAGTGCTAGTTGCCTATTTTCTGCTGTTTTTGGTTTCAGAAAAGCTGGAAAAGAAATTTTCTCAGAATTGGACCGGACAAAAGCCAAAGTCAATATTTTGACCATGAGCTCTGTAATCAAGTAGATCTACTTTGCTACTCAAGTGCTTTAATAGATCTCTGCTCTCCCCATGTGTGTGAAGTTGACAGTGTGCACACCATGGTGGCACTTAGGCTAGAGATTACAAATACTTGTTATGAGTTATATTTGGAGTTGGATGTCTTTATGAAATTGTGGTGTTTGTTGGAACCATCTAGTGCTCAAGGTGACAGTGTGGGGTTTTCTAGATGGGAAACGCTTACTTTGAGGTGTGATGTTATAGCCCTACCGTTGATTAGAGTGTCCAACCGGAGAGTAGTTAAGAGTAGTATCATGAAGATAATATATTTATATGAGAGTGTTCACTAGTGAAAGTATGATCCCTAGGCCTGGTTTCTAAGCACTAAAACACCATTTGCTATTAGATCTATTACATGTTTGCTTGCTTCTACCTTTATTTCAGTTTGCCTTTAGTCTTTTCCACGCCACCAAGCTATTCTCTATCACCGTTACCACTTATAATTATCCATACAACTTGTATTTCACTATCTCTTCGCCGAACTAGTGCACCTATACACCTGACAAGTGTATTGGGTGTGTTGGGGACACAAGAGACTTTTTGTATTTTGATTGCAGGGTTGCTTGAGAGGGGATACCTTTGACCACTTCCTCCCTGAGTTCAATAAACCTTGGGTGATCCACTTAAGGGAAAACTTGTTGCTGTTCTACAAACCTCTGCACTTGGAGGCCCAACAACTGTCTACAAGAATAGAAGTGTGTAGACATCAAGCTATTTTCTGTCGTTGCCGGGGAGGTAAGGTAAAAGGTATTCACACCGGAGGATTAAAGAAGAAGAACCTCCCATGGCAAACGCCTATTTTCTGGCGCCGTTGCCGGGAGGTAAGGTAAAAGGTACTCACATCCTCCGGTGTGAGTGCTCGAAGTTATTTCCTTTAGATTCTGCAATTTTGTCCTTTTGTTTCTTGTTTTCACTAGTTAGGCTTAATGGAAAACAACAACAAAATTAGAGAGCTTTATAGTATTTATCTTGAGTTAGGACATGAAGTGTTTGAAGAGAAAATTAAAAAATGTATGGAACTTTACTATCATGCTAATAGCAATGTTATTAGTATGAATTCTTTGAACACCATTATTGCTAATGCTATGGAAAAGTCTAAGCTTGGGGAAGCTAGTTTTGATGAGCATGATATTTTTAGTTCCCCAAGCATGGAGGAGAAAATTTACTTTGATGATACTATGCCTCCAATATATGATGATTACAATGATGAATATGATATTTTCAGTCCACCTATTATTGAGGAGAAAATTAATTATGATTACAATATGCCTCCTATATTTGATGATTATGGTGATGAGAATAATAATGATAGCTATTTTGTTGAATTTGCTCCCACTACAATTAATAACAATGACTATGCTTATGTGGAGAGTAATAATGATTATATGCATGTGGCTCATGATAAGAATGTTTTATGTGATATTTATATTGTTAATTTTATTCATGATGCTACTGAAAGTTATTATGAGAGAGGGAAACATGGTTTTATGCATCTCAATAATATAAATTTCCCCTCTTTATGTTGAAAGTCTTGAAGTTGCACTTGTTTTGCTTTACTATGCTTGTTGCTTTGTGCTTTCATGACTTGTTTCTTTACAAGATTCATATGCATAGGAAGTGGGTTAGACTTAAATGTGCTTTGAATTTGCTTCTTGATGCTCTCTTTTACTTCAATTCATATCTCTTATGTGAGCATCTTCTCAAACTATCATGCCTAACTTAATGGCGTTAAAGAAAAGTACTTCTTGGGAGATAACCCAATAGTTTTCTTGAGTCTTGGAAGTTATTGCTTCAGTAATAACCTCTCCTTATCATTTTTGTGTGATTTTTGTGCCAAGAGTAACCTCTAATGAGAGAGAAGTAATGCTTGGGAAAGTTGCTGTCCCGAAACAGGTTTTTGTGCTTTGCTGTAAACATTCGTGAAACATCTCTGTACGTAGGTTTGAGCTGTAATTTTTTGTGCTTCTGCCCCAGGTTGTTATCCAACTTTCGTTAGTTCAACACTTCTATTTGATCAACAGAAGGTCTTCGAAAAAATTGGTTTTTACCTGCTGCTCTGTTTTGACGGATTTCTGCCATTATGTGCATTTGCCTATTAATTTATTTCCCTTTGAGTTCTCTTTGATCATTTGAACTTTTTAAAGGAAGTGCTACAGTAGCTTGTGTTTTAATGAAAGTTTTACTTGTGTTGGAACTGAACCAAAAGACTTATTATCTCGAGTACACTAATGTTGCTAATGAAGATTGTGTGAAGTTTTGTATGAAGGAAAAATTCCAGGTGTGGGGAAAGAATGATGTAATGAGATGAAGAATGGACAAAAGCTCAAGCTTGGGGATGCCACCCCGTGTCACCCCATGTTGGGGGGATACCCCCGGGTAGGGTCACTCTGGGGTATAAGGGCCGAGTTAGCCGTGGTTCGGCAGGGTCAAAGCGGATGCTGGCCGGGTCACCTCAAGGCAGGCCGGATCACGGAGTAACCCGGACCAGGGGGGTCGCCTAACATTGTCTCAACCGACTTAAGGAGTAAGTCGGAAGTGCGTGTCTAACTTATATGCAGGAATAGGTGTGGCCGGATCTACTATGATCCGGGTCCCCACTTAGCTTCTGGGAGAAGGAAGGAATCTCTCTGGTCAAAAAGAAGGTCCGGTACGCACTGCATGAGCGAAGCAAGCAAGGGCAGGACCACCAGGTCGTGGCCGACAAGGGTGACGACGCCCATGTCGGCTGACGCAGGCACCGCAGAGGCTTACGTAGCTAAAGCATGTATGACGCGGGGGAAAAGCACCCCGGTCGAGTTACCACTTTGAGAGGAGGCATATTCTTAGGAATATGCCTCCACGTATGCCCTAGGCAGGGACCGAGCCTCCTCTATATAAGGGGGGCTAGGGTTCCAGTAGAAGGGGTTGAGCTCTAGTTGGTTTGATGATTCCATAGTGACTAGTTGAGCTAAGGTTCTAGGGAAAAACGGTAGGCAAGAGTAAGAGAGCTCCTTCTTCCTCCTCTCGCCAATACAGCTCTAGGAGCACTTGTAATCCGCAAAGGAAATCAATACAAGCTTCTGTGTGGAGAATCACTCCACTATCCCTCCCTGGATTCCCCTAGCGTGTATTAGTCCCCACCTTTAGCCTATCCATGGCATCTGCCGTGACACCACCACGACACCCCAAGAAATATTCAAGAGGTACAAGTGTCAAAGCTTGGGGATGCCCAAGGCATCCCCTTCTTCATCAATAAAAATCTCAGGTTTCTTCCAAACACTTCATTTTTATTGTTTCATCCATAGTTGTGTTATTCTTGGAGCGTCTTCATTTTTGTTTTTGGTTTTTGTTTGCTTAGTTTTCTTGAATAAATTGATTGGACCCCCACATTCATACATTAGTTGTAAGTCAGAAGTGCGTGTCTAACTTATATGCAGGAATAGGTGTGGCCGGATCTACTATGATTCGGGTCCCCGCTTAGCTTCTGGGAGAAGGAAGGAATCTCTCTGGTCAAAAAGAAGGTCCGGTATGCACTGCATGAGCGAAGCAAGGAAGGGCAGGACCACCGGGTCGTGGCCTACAAGGGTGACGATGCCCATGTCGGCTGACGCAGGCGCCGCAGAGGCTTATGTAGCTAAAACATGTATGACGCGGGGGAAAAGCACCCCGGTCGGGTTACCACTTTGAGAGGAGGCATATTCTTAGGAATATGCCTCCACGTATGCCCTAGGCAGGGACCGAGCCTCCTCTATATAAGGGGGGCTAGGGTTCCAGTAGAAGGGGTTGAGCTCTAGTTGGTTTGATGATTCCATAGTGACTAGTTGAGCTAAGGTTCTAGGGAAAAACGGTAGGCAAGAGTAAGAGAACTCCTTCCTCCTCTCGCCAATACAGCTCTAGGAGCACTTGTAATCCGCAAAGGAAATCAATACAAGCTTCTGTGTGGAGAATCACTCCACTATCCCTCCCTGGATTCCCCTAGCGTGTATTAGTCCCCACCTTTAGCCTATCCATGGCATCTGCCGTGACACCACCACGACAGTTGGCACCCACCGTGGGGCTAGCGGCGCTAGCAGGGGTGAAGATCCGGACGGGAAACCTCATCGGCACCGGCGAATACATCGTCTCCGGGCTCGTTCATCACTTTGGAGCGATGGACTTCGTCAGCGACAACGCTGGCTGCTTCGGCACGTGCCCACTTCCGCGCAACGGCCTCTTCGTCAAGATCGGTGCGCACAAGGTCTACGTTGCGGTGGACATATCATGCGTTCATCCGCGCCGCGTCGTCGATGCGGGGGAACCACCCCTCACTATGGCTCGCGGGGCGCGTATCGCTTGCTCCTCGGACCATGCGGAGGTGATGATGACTGCGCCAGGTGCAGGCGCAAGCAAGGATCCAGCACCGGACCCGGAGGTAACACCTAAGGCACCGAGGAAAGGTAGAGGACCTCCACTAGAGAGGCCTGAGAACGTACTAAGAGAAGCTATGGATAGCTTGGCTAACCCGGTAGCAGCAGTGGTAGATCCGGCTCAGGCACAGGCCGAGCTAGAGGAAACTAGGCAAAAGATACTAGAGGGTGCAAAGAAAATAGCCGCAGCTCAGCAGTCGCTGAACATGACGCTGCGTGAGTATGCAAAGGCAAACAAAGTTGATACGGTAAAAGTAAAAGGGAGAAATCTCATAAGCGAGATGAACAGAGAAGGTGATGATGGAGCCGAGGGGTCGGAAAACTATTTGTCTGTGGGGTTGCCGAGGTATAGTACCCCGGCGAAGAACCTCAGAGCAGCGGATGCGGCTGCGTCCAAGTTAGAGGGTCTGACGGGTGAGGCCCGTCAAAGACAGCAAGATAGGGTAAACGAGCTGGTTCGGATCGCGAACAGACAAAATGAAGAACTACTAAGAGCTAACCCGGAGAGAGCTAGAGCTTCCAAAGTCGTCCATTCGGCGATGGGTAACCCAGAGAAATCCGCTGGAGCCACATCGTTACCTCATGGTGGCCCAAGGAGAGAAGAAGTAGTAACCTCGGCCAGACGGAACAAACAGGTCGTCCCATACGACCCAACGCGTGCGGGAAAAGAAAAAGAAACGCGGAAAAATGATAATCGACGGAGTGTGAGCCGAGGTGAAGTTGGCCGAGGTAACCACGACCAAGGCAATGTTGGTCAAGGGAACGCTGCCAACGGCAATGGCGGATAGCGAAACTCCGCAGGAGCAAGACAACCGCAACAGCGGAATATACCAAGGCAAGAGCAAAGCACCGGTCGAGGTATGCAACAGAAAGGTGCGCAACGAGAGCAAAACCGATACAACGACGGCGATTCGGAGATGGTGAACACGGGGAACCCGAGACCGGACTATCACGTGATAGGGTCAAGATTGGGAAGCAGGGATTTAATGCCGGATGACACCAGGTTGAAACTGGATCGCCTGTATAGGTCGGAACAGATCGAATGTCAAGGTCCCCCGGGTCCAGCGTGCTTTGGACCCCAGATCATGAAGGAGCCACCGGTACCCAACTTCCAGCTGCCTAGAGGCACGAAGACGTATGACGGCAGTACCAAGCCAGAGGATTGGCTGATAAACTATGCTACGGCTGTGAAAATTGCCACTGGCAACTTGAGATGGGTTGTACGATACGTACCCCAGATGTTGGAAGGTCCGGCCAGAGTATGGCTGAATAATCTACCACCCGGAAGCATCAACTGCTGGATAGATTTTGAAGAAATGTTTATCAGCAACTTCTCAAGTACATATCAGAGGCCGAATAGGCCGCAGACCCTAGCAATGTGCAAGCAAAGACCTAATGAGACGGACCGTCAATTCTTGACCCGGTGGTGTACCGTGAGAAACTCGTGTGAGGGTGTCATAGACCGGATCATCGCTACGGTTCACAACAAGTTGCAGCTGTGAATCAAGATCAACCCGGAGCAGGGAGCAACCAACGCCAAAGAACGGGAGGGCAATGGACTCCAAGAAACGATGGCAAGAAAACATGGACTCCGGAGCAAAAGAAACAGTGGCAGGAAAAGAAAGACCGTCTGAGGTATACCTATGAGTCGATGTTGGACCAACCGTGTAAGTTTCACACGCCAAATCTGAATAGCCCGGCGGGTCACACAACGAGGCAATGTGAGTGGATGCGTAAGATAGAACAAGGTGGTTCGGGGAATGCTCAGGCACCCCGAAATGATCAACCTCGGCAGGAGTTACCTCGGCAGCAATTGCTCTCCGGGGCGAAGACGTAATAGCTAATGTTGCCTCCCCTCCGCCGAGGTATGACAACAATGAGAGAAGGGATGCAGTGCATCAGGTGGAAAATCAGCAACAGCCGGATCAGAGGTACCCCGGAAACGAGGGAAGGAATGAGTACAGTGAACATCACCAGAGCTATTGTGTGTTCACAACTAAGGAAACAGATAGGAAAAGCTTGCAGCGCCGACATATGGAGGTCAATGCAGTAATGCCAGCAGTGACGAGGTACATGCCTTGGTCGGACCAGGAAATCACCTGGAACATCAAAGATCATCCTAAGCTTATGCTGAGTCCAGGCTCGTATGCGCTAGTGCTAGATCCGACGTTCATTGGACCAAACATCAATGTGAGGTTCTCCAAGGTACTGATTGACAATGGCAGTAGCATTAACATCATGTATGCAGATACAATGCGCAAGTTGGGCATCTCGGAGAACATGCTCCAGGCTACAAGAACAACTTTCCATGGCATTGTACCAGGCATCTCTTGTGAACCCATAGGCAAAGTCTGGGTCGACGTGCTATTCGGCACAAGGGATAACTGCCGAACTGAAAATCTGGAGTTTGAGGTGGTAAATTTGGAAAGTGCGTATCACGCGTTACTTGGAAGACCAGCATTGAACAAGTTCATGGCAAGCTGCCACGTCAGTTATCTGAAGATGAAGTTGCCCGGGCCAAATGGAGTGATTACCATTGCTGGAGATTTCCGACGTTCCATTGAGTGTGCTTCGGCTGGGTCTAACCTAGCCGAGTCACTCGTGATTGCGCAAGAGAAAAGAAAAATCCAAGAGGTGGCGGCATTAGCTCAGTCCGCGCAGCAGTATATGCCGGCGTTGAGTAACCCGCATGGCAGCGTTTCATTCCAAGTCGCAAAGGACACCAAGAAGGTTCCAGTTGATGACGTGTTCCAGGAGCGCACCGTGACAATTGGTGCCAGGTTAACTGACAAATAGGAAAGCGAGCTCGTCAACTTCCTCCGTGAGAATCGGGATATTTTTTCTTGGTCTACACAGGACTTGCAAGGTGTTTCGAGGGAGTTGGCAGAGCACTCTTTGAACGTAAGACCCGGAGCAAGGCCGATGAAGCAACCTCTCCGCTGCTTCGCCGAGGATAGGAGAAAAGCCATTGGAGACGAGATAGCTTGATTGCTAGCAGCAGGATTTATCATGGAAGTACTATATCCGGGTTGGCTCTCTAATCCGGTGCTGGTAGAAAAGAAGAAGGACGATCCGAACATGGCAGTGGTTTGGCGTATGTGCATCGATTACACGAACCTGAACAAGGCGTGTCCAAAAGATCCATTTCCACTGTCGAGGATAGATCAAGTCATAGACTCAACCGCGGGATGTGAACTGTTGTCATTCATTGACGCATATTCTGGTTTCCACCAGATACCTCTGAACCTAGATGATCAAATAAAGACTGCGTTTATTACCCCGTACGGGGCCTATTGCTATTGCACTATGCCGTTTGGTTTGCGTAATGCAGGTGCAACGTACCAAAGATGTATGCAAAAATGTTTGCACGACCAAATAGGTCAAAACATACAAGTATGCGTGGATGATGTGGTTATCAAGACCAAGGAAAGCAAAACGCTCCTTGACGACATCAGGCAGACATTCACGAACTTGAGAAGGTTCCGGATGAAGCTTAACCCGGAAAAATGTACCTTTGGTGTCTCGGCTGGAAAACTACTCGGATTTCTCGTCTCCAGCCGAGGTATCGAGGTTAATCCAACTAAGATTCGGGCCATTGAACGAATGGAGCTGCCGAAGTGTCTTAACGATGTCCAGAAGTTCACTGGGTGCCTGGCATCGTTGAGTCGGTTTGTATGTCGGTTGGGAGAAAAGGCACTGCCTCTCTCCCAACTCATGAAAAAGTTGGATAAATTTGTTTGGACGCCATGGGCCGATGAAGCCTTTGCCCACTTAAAAAGGATGTTGGCCACTGCACCAGTGTTAGCCTCTCCACTATCAATGGAACCAATGTTGCTCTACATAGCCGCAACCAACCGAGTTGTAAGTGTAGTGATCGTAGTGGAGCGCAATGAAGAAGGTAAGTCGGTGCAGAGGCCAGTATATTACTTGAGCGAGGTATTGTCTGCCTCAAAGCAGAACTACCCGCACTTTCAAATGGTGGCATATGGTATCTATATGGCGGCAAAGAAATTAAAGCATTACTTTGAGGAGCACCCCATCAAAGTGATATGTGAAGCTCCCATATCCGAGATAATGGGTAACAAGGATGCGAGTGGCAGAATTGCCAAATGGGCAATTGAGTTAGCCCCTTATGCGCCCCAATACAACAGAAGAGAAGCGATCAAGTCCCAGGCTGTGGCGGACTTTTTTGTGGATTGGGCCGAGGTACAATACGAACCACCGCCACCAGATCCGAACTACTGGAGGATGCACTTTGACGGGTCGAAAACCAAAACCGGATTAGGCGCCAGGGTTGTGCTTACCTCGCCAAAGAAGGACCAGCTAAAATACGTCTTGCAGATCCATTTCGCGGCATCGAACAATGTCGCTGAGTACGAGGCTCTTGTGCATGGGCTCAAAGTGGCAAAGGAGATTGGCATACGTCGGATAGTATGCTTTGGAGACTCGGATCTGGTGGTGCAGCAAGTGTCCGGAGTGTGGGACGCCCTGGATCCAAACATGGCACTGTACAAGTTTCATGTGCAGAAGATATCTGGTTACTTCGAGGGGTGTGAATTTCACCATATACCCCGAGTGGAAAACGAGGCTGCCGACATGCTGTCGAAGTTCGGATCGACCCGACAGGCAATTCCACTGGGTGTAGCATTGGAACACCTCAGAAAACCATCTATCAGGCCGTCCCCAGGAACCGACTTGATCTATGTCCCGGAAAATATGGAATCCGGAGCGGAGCCCATGGACATTGACACGGGAGGTAGTACGCGAGACCCGGGGACTGCCTCAGATAACCCGGGGACTACCTCATTTGACCCGGGGACTGCTCAGCATGATCCGGCTGAAGTTATGCCGGTAGATAAGACGGAAATTGATGAGGACGTATTCCCTCCACGAGCGATACCAGCTTGGGCACTGCCTATATTCCAATTCCTAAAAGATGGAACGTTACCCGCTGAGGAGGTGTGTCGTGGTGGTGTCACGGCAGATGCCATGGATAGTCTAAAGGTGGGGACTAATACACGCTAGGGGAATCCAGGGAGGGATAGTGGAGTGATTCTCCACACAGAAGTTTGTATTGCTATATCTCGAGATTACAAGTGCTCCTTGAGATGTATTGGCGAGAGGAGGAAGAAGGAGCTCTCTTACTCTTGCCTACTATTTTTCCCTAGAACACTAAATCAACTGGCCCTATGGAATCACCAAACCAACTAGAGCTCAACCAACCCCTTCTACCAGAGACCTACCCCCCCCCTTATATAGAGGAAGTTCGGTCCCTGCCTAGGGCATACGTGGAGGCATATTCCTAAGAATATGCCCCCTCCCAAAGTGGTAACCCGACCGGGGTGCTTTTTCCCCGCGTCACACATGCTTTAGCGACGTAGGCCTCTGCGGCGCCCGCGTCAGCCGACATGGGCGTCGTCACCCTTGTCGGCCACGACCCGGTGGTCCTGCCCCTGCTTTCTCCGCTCATGCAGTATGCACCGGACCTTCTTTTTGACCAGAGAGATTCCTTCCTTCTCCCAGAAGCCAAGCGAGGACCCGGATCATAGTAGATTCAGCCACACCTGTTCCTGCATATAAGTTAGACAAGCACTTCCGACTTACTCCTTAAGTCGGATGAGACAATGTCAGGTGACCCCCTCCCCCTGGTCCAGATTACTCCGTGATCCGGCCTGCCTTGAGGTGACCCGGCCCGCATCCGCTTTGACCTTGCCGAACCTCGGCTAACTCGGCCCTTATACCCCGGAGTGACCCTACCCGGGGGTATCCCCCCAACAAGGTGCTAGCCAGGCAAACTCAGAGGAGAGCCAAAGCATACACGATTATCAATTCCGAGTTGTAAAAACGGAGTGTAACCAACGTCCTCCAGTGATGTGTTGACCCGGAAGAAGGACTTGACATCCTCCGAGATAAACACCAAGGAGAATGCGGGCATCATGCCTCATCCCGAGCCTTGGTGGCAAAAGCATTCCGGCATGGGTTCTACTGGCCAAGTGCCTTAGAACAAGCAGAAGATCTGGTGAGAAAATGCAATGATTGTCAAAGGTACGCCACCAAGACACATATGCCAATGTCGGAACTCAATACCATACCAATTACGTGGCCATTTGCTGTATGGTGCTTGGATATGGTTGGCCCATTCAAACCAGCAAGAGGAAACATGACACACATTTTGGTCATGGTGGACAAGTTTACAAAATGGATTGAAGTGAAACCTATAAGAAAATGTGATGGAGCTACGGCCGTGACATTTCTCAAAGACATCATCTTGAGATACGGTTATCCACACAGTATTATAACTGATAATGGAACAAATTTTGCGGAAGGAGCATTTGCGCGCTTTTGCCGAGACAAGAAGATCTGACTTGATGTCGCCTCGGTAGCCCACCCCGCCTCGAACAGACAAGTGGAAAGATCCAACAGATTAGTATTATCTGGGATAAAACCCCGGCTCATTGAGCCGCTGCAAAGATCAGCGGGGTGCTGGATAGAAGAACTACCAGCGGTACTATGGAGTTTAAGAACAACTTCGAATCGATCAACAAGCTATACGCCGTTTTTTCTGGTATATGGGGTAGAAGATGTATTACCAGCCGACATAGAGCATGATTCGCCTAGGGTCACCCAATACACAGAAGCCAAAGTGCAAGAAGCCCGGCAAAATGATGTTGATCTGCTGAAGAAGCGAGAGAACTGGCATTGTCCAGAGCCACCATATATCAGCAAAATCTCTGACGCTATCATAGCCAGAAAGTGTGCCCCGAGTCTTTCGGGAAGGCGATCTGGTGCTCCGGTTGGTACAACGTACTACTGGCATGCATAAATTATCCCCCCAATGGGAAGGGCCATTCATTGTGAGCAAAGCATTGCACAATGATTCTTATTATCTTATAGATGCAAAGCCACAGGAAAAGAACAAGGCGGACAAGTCCAGAGAGGAATCTAAGCGATCGTGGAATGTAGCACTACTTCGTCCCTTCTACACTTAGCTAAGAAGTGTATGTATCTGAGTCGTCTCATATGTTGGTATGTATGTCGGCAATGAGCTTATCAATGAAATAGCAGCGCCTCGAGCAGTAACTCGGGGACTGCCTTAATAATGTTTGTTGTTACTTCTTATGCGGTAGCTGGAATAAGTCGTTCTACTTAAACCGGATTAGTAATGTGTGAGCACCAAAAACCCAACTCTTCGACTTGCTGTTGTCCAACAAGAATTGGCTTCATGGCAAGCAAGAGAACAAGTTTGGAATTGCATAGCACATGAAAAACGACTAAGGAAACGAGTTTATTCGAGCTAACGTTTGTTTTTCGGACTAACCCTGTATTTACTTTCAAGTTACTATGCTCAATTATTTTGAGCTAAGCCTAAAAGTTTTTAAGTATTGTTAAAACAATTTTTGAAGCTCGGATTCGTAAGTCGTAAAACCGAATCAAGGTAGACACAGACTGAGCCAGAGGATTGGACGAACAAGAAAATGAAACTCGGGGACTACGCCCAAGTTAATCCGGCATAGAAACGTAGTAGAAAAATATCACATATACGGCATACAATTGCACCCGGCATACCGGGGATCTGATAAATTTTCAAGTTTTTTGAACTAAGGAGCAGCAGGAGGAGGAAGTTCGGCGTCGTCGTCGCTATCTTCAATATCTGAGGCATCATCTTCTCCGCCCTCATCCGACCCATCTTCAACGTTCTCAACGTGCTTGTCCCCAGTGGATTCCAGGAAGCTCGGTCCTTCAACCCAGTCATGGATAGGAGAATATTCGACGAGGCTATATGCGCAAGCCTGGCGCCGAGCTACCCACTCCGGATCATCGTTCCATTTGGATCCAGTGCACCGGCATGTAAGGAGGCTGAGGTCGATCTTCTCGTACCATGTGAGAATATGGTGAAGGATAGTATCAGTTGCGGCGCGCCCAGCGGACTCCCTCCAGAGATCGAGCTGGGTCTCAGTCTCCATTAGCTTCTCGGCGAGAATCGCGGTGGGTCTTCGGGCTACTCTCTCCGGGCCAGAACGTGTTGAAAATGCAAACTGCAACGTCGAGGATATCCTTGCCGTAATTCTTGATGATCTCCACGCGAGATGACAAGCTGACCAACAGGTCCTCCATGTCGTAAGGAACCTCCTCAACGGCAGGAGCGGCAGGAGTACCCCTCGCTTGGCGAAAATCTGTAACTGTTGCGCTTGCAATAGTGATGCTCTCAGGAAATTTGCCTGGAAGCCACACAAGGGAATAAGGTAAAGAGAAGACATATGGAACAACCCGGAAAAGTAGGTCGGAAGGAACTTACGTGATATGTGGCTAAGGATCCGGGTTAACTCCTTGATGCAGTCATCGCGTCTCTTGCGAAGCTGCTCAAGCTCAGCATTTGCCGACCCAAGCTGGACGTCGGATTCTTTAAGTAGCTCCTGGTCCTTGGAGATCTGGAGAGTAAGGCGCTCACGCTCTTCTGTGAAGTTTTGGCCAACCTTTTGGAGCTCGGTTTGGTGTTGGGCCTTCATCTTCTCCATCTCAGCCTTGAGCTTGGCAATCTCGTTGTCCTTAGTCCGGAGGAGAGCGAGCTCGTCATCTTTCTTCTTCAGCTCGGCGTGATGTTGTCCTGCTGTTCGAGAAAATGCAGCATCATATCAGGCACGGGCACACTATCCTCAAGCGATGCTGAAATAGTATGTTGATCCGGCAGAGCCGAGGAGTGAATGTTTGCCGAGCCAAGGAGAAGAGGAAATGGAAACCACTGCGAGGTCGGACAAAAGAGGACATACCCCGGATTTCCTCCAAGTTCTTCCGCATGATCTTGTTCTCAGCCTCCACCCCAGCTGTAGAAACCGAATGAGGAGATTAGCTCGGCAGAAGAAGGTGAAGAAAAACGGAGAAGTGCTGAGGGATAAAGTTACCCCTCTTCTCATGTTCTGCAATAAGTGCAACATGTTTTGCGCGTAGCATCTTGTGGGTATCCAGCATACGTTGGAATTCAGCGCTCCGGCGATTGGTGGTTACCTGAAAAAGTATAGAAGTGTACAATTAGCTTGGTACATATTCGAAGTGTACAAGATCCGGGCCAAGTGGAACTTAACCCAGCTCTAGGTGTGTGCATATTCGAAGT
The DNA here is from genome assembly GCA_916181665.1 of Avena sativa. NCBI lineage: Eukaryota > Viridiplantae > Streptophyta > Magnoliopsida > Poales > Poaceae > Avena > Avena sativa. Next base: position 601,452,676 of record OV702289.1, read on the forward strand.
GTACAAGATCCGGGCCAAGTGGAACTTAACCCGGCTCTAGGTGTGTGCATATTCGAAGTGTACAAGATCTGGGCCAAGTGGAACTTAACCCGGCTCTAGGTGTTTGCATATTCGAATTGTACAAGATCCGGGCCAAGTGGAACTTAACCCGGCTCTAGGTGTGTGCATATTCAAAGTGTACAAGATCCGGGTCAAGTGGAACTTAACCCGGCTCTAGGTGTGTGCATATTCGAAGTGTACAAGATCCGGGCCAAGTGGAACTTAACCCGGCTCTAGGTGTGTGCATATTTGAAGTGTACAAGATCCGGGCCAAGTGGAACTTAACTCGGCTCTAGGTGTGTGCATATTCGAAGTGTACAAGATCCAGGCCAAGTGGAACTTAACCCGGCTCTAGGTGTGTGCATATTCGAAGTGTACAAGATCCGGGCCAAGTGGAACTTAACCCGGCTCTAGGTGTGTGCATATTCGAAGTGTACAAGATCCGGGCCAAGTGGAACTTAACCCGGCTCTAGGTGTGTGCATATTTGAAGTGTACAAGATCCGGGCCAAGTGGAACTTAACTCGGCTCTAGGTGTGTGCATATTCGAAGTTTACATGGAGCTACGTTAGTTTTCTAATGAGCATCCGGCCGAGTAACAAGCTACTCCACCGGAGGCTCGGGGACTAATGGTTATTATCTACAGTATGTAAAAGAGAAACGACATACCTCCATCATTCGCCCCGCGAGGTTAATTGCCTTAGCGGCGGTATTCATCTAGGTGGAAAATTCTGCGGGGCCGAACTTTTCTGGGAGATCGTCGTTGTGGACGAACTCCGCCTTATTCCAGTTCATGACGAACTCAATAAGACTCGGAGGGTACCGCTCACCGATGGGCATATGGGGTGCCACCAAGCCCTTTGCGTGCGCTTCTTTCCTCTCAACCAAGGCAAGGGCTGGGCTGGTATGCAGAACCATCTGCTGCGCGTCAGTTGGCTCGACAGGAACATCCTTCGCTGCTGGAGCTTTCTTGGGAAGCATCGATGATAGGGTTCGCTGCCCAGCCTCGACGGATGCTGACTTGGTAGTATCCAGAGCCTTTTTGCCCTTAGCTTGCTGGGAAGAAGTAACTACAGTGCATTTCCCCTTAGAAGCTGCTGGAGTAGTTCCTCGCCGAGGTTGAGATGACTCGGACGAGGCGGAAGAACTTGGCACTGGAGCTCTTGTAGCTGGACTTGGAGTTGTTGTTGGTTTTCTTGGTGCTGGAGCTTGTTCGGTCACTGGTACTAGAACTGCTACTGGTGCTGGTGGTGAGATAGACTCGGTGGTTGCTGGTTGCGGTGATGCCGAGGTGGTGGACGCTGTCGCCTCGGCTGGACCGACCCCTCCCGCTCCGAGGTCGCGTTCCTCTCGGCGAGGTAGTGCGGAACCCGGAGCAGCCGTAGAACCCTCTGGAATAGGGCTCAGCGGACGTGACTCGTCGTCACGAGGAGGAGAAGGGCCAGATCGAAGTGGTGAAGAGATGCTTGATCCACTCTGAGGGACCTCCACAGGAGCCCTGAAGAAGAGAATAATGTCAGAAAAGAAATTACCACGATGCAAGGAGAAGTGAGTTACGCAACGAAAAATGACTTACGCATCCGAGGTTTCAGCCTCCTTGGGTTTCTGAGCCCTTCGTGCCGGGGCTTTGCCTGCCTGCTTGGAGGCAGTCTTGTCCCCGGCCTTCTTTTGCCTTTTTGTGGGCTGAGAAGGTTCGGAGGAAGAACTTGATGCAGCTCTGTGCTTCTTCTTCGACGCCACTGGAACCGGCTCGCCCGTAGCAAGTGGAGGATCCTCGTGGATATGCACACTGGGGTTAACTGATGCTGGAAAGGCAAAAGAAAGAGGGACAGCCTCAATAGGTTCAATCACGTCGACATCTGAGTCATCCTCATCATCGGGCCAATCTCTAAGAGAAGAGAATTTACCACTGGGTCGTTTGGTAGCGTCGGTCATAGGGAGGAACATCTCCTGGTCCGGCTCCTCCTCATCCGGGATTTCTCGGTCCAACGCCCACTTAAGGGTCGGATCCGTACCATCCTTGAGAGTTTGCGGAAGGAACAGCTGAGAAAAAGCATGAAGAACAGAGTCAAAAATACAACAAAAACCGACACATAATTGATCCGAAGTAAGTTTGCCCCGTGAAGCTTACCACGGGAGGGAGCCTGTCACGACAGTAGTGCTCAATTCCCCACGTCCATTCGGCGGAGAAATCTCTGTGGGTGGTGAAAAGAGCCTTAACCCGGCGAAAAATCTCCGTGTTGCTCAACTCGAAGGAAGAGGTCCGGTTGGGGTCGCGGTCGAAACTCATGTGACACAACTTGTGGGTGCGCTTCTGGAGGGGAGAGATTCGGTTGCACACGAACATGATCATAGCATCCTCGTTGCACAATCCGAGTTTCTTTAGCTCCGTGAACCTCTTGTTAACTTGATTGGCCAGAGCCGTGGGCTTCTTGGAGATCTCCTCCCAGAATTCCGGATCAGGTGGACCCGTAGTGTAGGGCAGCAACCGAATCAAATCCTCAGTGCCCGCATTCCGGACATAGAAGAAGGTACGGGCCCATCCTTTGCAAGAGTCAAGCCCGATAACCCGGGGGAAAACGGAAAGTCTCCGGGGTGAGATGGGGCAGCTCCGAATTGGGTGAGCTGCTTATCCTCCGACTCTACTTGGATGTTGGGGATGACGCTGCGACGAAGGCCGAAAAACCGGATCCACAGCTCCTTCGTGGGCCACAGTCCGGTGTAGCCTTCGATCGTAGAAGCAAAGGCAGAGAGAGAGGTGATAGCGTTGGCTGGGAGATGGTGCGGCTGCAAGTGGTAGGTGCTAAGCCAGTCCCGGAAGAAATCGCTCACCGGCAGACCAAATCCCCGTTGGAAGTGGGACAGGAACACGACGAACTCACCCAGATTGGGTGAGGGGGGCAGCTCGGCGGAGGGGAGACGAGCAGCGACGCCGGCAGGAATGCGTCTGGTCCGGTAGAGCCAGTCAAGGTCATCTTGACAGACCCATGATCCGGCCCACGCACCGCGGTCCGCCGCGGCGGCATCCTCCTCCATTTCCTGCTCGGTGACGACGAGCTCCTCCTCCGTCATCTCGTATTCACTACCCTCGCTGGCGCTAGCGGCGGCGGGGATCTGAGGCCTGGATTGGCGAGGACCCGTGGCGAGGAAATCGCGCAGCGGTGGCTGTGACGTAGAGGCACGGGGAAAAGCGCGGCGGCGGCGCTGCTGCTAGAAGCACTGGCGGCGGCGCGGTCGCTAGGAAGACGAAGGAGAAGAACAATGAGCAGAGGGGTGCAGAAGTGGGAAAATGCTAAGGGGTGCGCCCCTCCGCTACTTAACCACCCCCTAAGAGGGTGAGTGGGATCGTGTTATGCCAACGAGCCACACGGTGTGGCCGTGTATCACCTGCATCAGCCAATCGGAGAGGAGCCACACAGAGGGCCACAGAGAAGAAGCAATCCCGTGACGTGATGCACTGATGCGGTAAACGAGGAGGCAGGCGTGACGTGACCCTCGCACAGTGATAACTGACAATTACTGCGACAGTTACTGTGTAGGCCTTTAAAATAAGACAACGTGATGATTAGCCTCCGCGTGGGTTGGCGTATGAGAGAAGGAAGCAAGGCCCGGATCAAACCATGGTAACCCGGACCGCAAGTAAAAACTTAGAATGTGCAGAGGGAAAGTAAATCCATGAGATTCGAGTCACAATGGTAACCCGGCCGGCGAGTGAAAACTTGGAACGTGCGAAGGGAACATAAATCCATGTAATCCGAGATAAAGAGCTAACTCGGAAATAACATCCAAGGCTCAAACATAAATGAACCTGATGTGGCCTTAGCGGTCAAGGCAGCTAAGACCGCACCAGCTTCGGGGACTAATGTTGGGGGGATACCCCCGGGTAGGGTCACTCCAGGGTATAAGGGCCGAGTTAGCCGAGGTTCGTCAGGGTCAAAGCGGATGCTGGCCGGGTCATCTCAAGGCAGGCCAGATCACGGAGTAACCCGGACCAGGGGGGTCGCCTAACATTGTCTTAGACGACTTAAGGAGTAAGTTGGAAGTGCGTGTCTAACTTATATGCAGGAACAGGTGTGGCCGGATCTACTATGATCCGGGTCCCCTCTTAGCTTCTGGGAGAAGGAAGGAATCTCTCTGGTCAAAAAGAAGGTCCGGTATGCACTGCATGAGCGAAGCAAGGAAGGGCAGGACCACCGGGTCGTGGCCGACAAGGGTGACGATGCCCATGTCGGCTGACGCAGGCGCCACAGAGGCTTATGTAGCTAAAACATGTATGACGCGGGGGAAAAGCACCCCGGTCGGGTTACCACTTTGAGAGGAGGCATATTCTTAGGAATATGCCTCCACGTATGCCCTAGGCAGGGACCGAGCCTCCTCTATATAAGGGGGGCTAGGGTTCCAGTAGAAGGGGTTAAGCTCTAGTTGGTTTGATGATTCCATAGTGACTAGTTGAGCTAAGGTTCTAGGGAAAAACGGTAGGCAAGAGTAAGAGAACTCCTTCTTCCTCCTCTCGCCAATACAGCTCTAGGAGCACTTGTAATCCGCAAAGGAAATCAATACAAGCTTCTGTGTGGAGAATCACTCCACTATCCCTCCCTGGATTCCCCTAGCGTGTATTAGTCCCCACCTTTAGCCTATCCATGGCATCTGCCGTGACACCACCACGACACCCCAAGAAATATTCAAGAGGTACAAGTGTTAAAGCTTGGGGATGCCCAAGGCATCCCCTTCTTCATCAATAAAAATCTCAGGTTTCTTCCAAACACTTCATTTTTATTGTTTCATCCATAGTTGTGTTGTTCTTGGAGCGTCTTCATTTTTGTTTTTGGTTTTTGTTTGCTTAGTTTTCTTGAATAAATTGGTTGGACCCCCACATTCATACATTAGTTTTCAAATAAGATTGCTTTGGATTGGAAAATAGTAGGAAAAAATTGATGCTTAAGTGGTAAAAAGGAGTTTGTTTTTGACGGTGGCCTATGCTTTTTCATGTCATGCTTGATATTGTTTTGGATTTATGCTTAGTGATTTTTGTTGTAGCATGACATGTTATAAACAATTGAGATTGCTTAATGTTCCTTGAAAGAACCATGCATTGTTTTAGCATATTAAAAGCATAATATTGTGGTATTCTCCTTTAAATGCTTTATTTGGGTTAACTTGGCGCATGCTCACACCATGTTAAGACTATACCAAGTCACCATAGCCTCTATGACAATTTAGTTTTTGACTTGTAATATCACTTTACGCTTTAATTAATGATGTTTTATCGCTTTGCGTGATTATGGCCATTATTGCTCTCTTAGTTGGTCGCTCCTAGTCTTTTGCTAGCCTCCATACCAAGTATGAGTTCCACTCATGCATCCAACTCCAAATAAAACCAAGTTATTCCAAAGATTCCACCATACCTACCTATTAGCATTTGCTATTCCAAGTATATTCATGTTTTTATCTACCTTCGGAATTAAACTTGTTATGTGAAAATTAGTGATTAAAGCTCTCACGAACTTAATGGCACACTTTACTTTTCTTGCCCCTAATAAACTTGAACCATTGTGTCATGTATGTTGTATATGCTTGCACTATACGTTGTGGATTAGCAGAACCATGCTGTCATGGGGAACGCTTTCAACATTGCACTTGTACATTGTACCCAGTTGATATCATGCTCTTTTGTTTATGGATGTCGTCGATGTGAAATGAAAGGGGAGCTTGTAAGTCCATGGAGTTATGTATGTGCGTTAGAGAAACGCCTGGGCGGTTGGTCTAATCCATGCCTAATCAAGGTGGAAACCTGCAGCGTAACCATAATGAGCAATCTATGAAGCATCCTTCTTATAAGAAAAAAGAGACAGAGATTGAGAAAAGGAAAGAAAAAAATATATGAGAAACGAGGAAAGAGAGAAAAAAGCACCATTTTCCCATGGTAAATAAGAAGATGTTGAGATGCTTATTGTCTGCTTGCCTTGTCATTTTGATACGGGGATTATTCCGTGTCATCGGGCAAGGGGTGCCCCATTAGCGGTTCTCTATGATACACATGTACTTACTATGACAAGAACTTACCGGTAACAAAACTTGAGTAGCATGAGGAGCGACCCTCGTATTCAAGGGACATGAGATTGCCAACTTATACTTTGTCAAGCATATACTCCATAGTTTGTTCACTTTAACCTTAATCACTTCAAGATGCTTATGATAGGGGCAATGAGAGCTGAAAGCTAATAAGTACCATAATTTTTGGAAGCTCTTTATGAGACTTGAATCCATGCTTCCTTCTATGAAGGCCTTTCTTTTACTTTCATGTTAAGTCTCCATCTTCTATCTTTTATGCACCTATTGAGAGAGCATAGTGGCCATTCTTAGTTTAATGTGCATTGTCCCAAGACTTGTTGATTGATGCATAATTTTGATATTGCTTGTTCTTAAACTATTTGTATCTAGTCACCCTTATGAACTTTGAAGGTGTCCTATGCATTTATGTTTTGCTACTCTATGAGGGACAAGATGAATACCATTCTCATTATGTTTTCTATATGTGAAACAAACAAACATCTTTCAATGCATTGTTATTCATGATCTTTGTTTGTATCCTTTCATATTGCATGCATAGTCACTATGTCTTATTGTTAGAACTTCATCTTTCATGCTCATGTTTAAAGTATTATGATCCTAGCTATCAATGCTTTACAAATACCTTGATCAAGATTATGATGGTGCATGTCACCTCAAAAATTATTCTTTTTTACCATTTATCTACTCGAGGACAGGCAGGAGTTAAGCTTGGGGATGTTGATACGTTGGAAACGTATCTATAATTTTTGATGTTCCATGCTTGTTTTATATCTACTTTCTTATGTTTTGTCCACACTTTGGAGTATTTTTACACATTTTCTAGAACTAACCTATTAACAAGATGCCACAGTGCCAATTGCTTGTTTTCTGTTGTTTTTGGTTTCAGAAAAGCTGGAAAAGAAATATTCTCGGAATTGGACCAGACAAAAGACAAAGTCGATATTTTACCGGAAGACTCACAGAGCCAGAAGATGAGACGGAGAGGGGCTAGGGGCTGGCCACACCATGTGGTGGCGCGGGTCCCCCTAGCCGTGCTACCAGGTGGTGTGGGCCCCTGGTCCACCCTCTGGCATCGCCCCTTCGCCTATAAGAAGCCTCCCAATGAGAAAACCCTAAATAATCTAGCCTCCACCCATGAAAAGTTTCGCAGCACCGCCGCCACCGAAGGGGAGATTCAGGGGACAAAAAATCTCTATTCCGGCACCCTGTCGGGACGGGGAAGTGCCCCCGGAGCCATCTCCATCGATCTCCACCACCATCTCCAACTCCATTGCTGATTCCCATGATGATGAGGAAGTAGTTCTTCCTCGAGGCTAAGGGTTCTACCGCTAGCTATGTGTTCATCTCTCTCTCTATGCATGAGCTTTGTAATCAAGTAGATCTACCTTGCTACTCAAGTGCTTTAATAGATCTCTAGCTCTCCCCACATGTGTGAAAGTGATAGCGTGCACACCATGGTGGCACTTAGGCTAGAGATTACAAATACTTGTTATGAGTTATATTTGGAGTTGGATGTCTGTATGAAATTGTGGTGTTTGTTGGAACGATCTAGTGCTCAAGGTGATAGTGAGAGGTTATCTAGATGGGGAAAGCGAATTCTGAGGAGTGCTTTTATAGCCCTACCATGGATTAGAGTGTCCAACCGGAGAGTAGTTCAGAGTAGTATCATGAAGATAAGATATTTATATGAGAGTGTTCACTAGTGAAAGTATGATCCCTAGGCCCTGTTTCTAAGCATTGAAATACTGTTTGCAACTAGATTTGTTACATGTTTTCTTGCTTCCATCTTTATTTCAGATTGCCTTTAGTTTCTTCCTACCCGTCAAGCTCTTTTCTGGCACCATTACCACTTATAACCATCCATACCACTTGTATTTCACTATCTCTTTGTCGAACTAGTGCACCTATACACCTGACAAGTGTATTGGATGTGTTGGGGACACAAGAGACTTCTTGTAACTTGATTGCAGGGTTGCTTGAGAGAGATACCTTTGACCACTTCCTCCCTGAGTTTGATAAACCTTGGGTAATCCACTTAATGGAAACTTGCTTCTATTCTACAAACCTCTGCACTTGGAGTCCCAACAATTGTCTACAAGAATAGAAGTGCATAGACATCATCTCCCGCAACTGCTTTGATTGCATCAACTGCCATGACCGTAACCAGGTGGCTATAAAGGTGTGTATTTGGGTATTCCAATGAAATATTTGAGGCATATGTATCAAGATCGGTATTTGCCTATCCGAGTGACGAAAATATACTCTGGGCCCACCTAGTGAGCTTACATGAATGAGCTTGCAAGCATGTGACAAGCTCACGAGGATGTAATATCCCGGGAAAGAGTAAACATGTTTGTCGGTAACAAGACTGAACTGTATATGGATACATGAGATCGGGTCTTGGAGAAACCAATTATCATTGGGCAAAGGGAATAAGACTCAACCTTTATAAGGTTCAAGCGAACAACCAAATTCGTGAAATATGAAGGGACCATCATGTATTTCTAGATACCTTCGTTGGTCATTGATTTGAGAGGTATCTCGATCATGTCTGAATATTCCTGAACCGTAAGGGTGCCACTTAAGGTTAAACACGATGTGGGTTGATCCGCTACCGATAGAGAAATAGGAAGAGAGAGAACCAGAAGTGCTCCGAAGAGATACGGAAGTGTTCGAAAACTATTCAAAAAGGAGTTTTGAATAAGGAGAAATTAAATAAAGTATATTTAATATTTAATTGGTGAATTAATATTTAATTTAATTACTTAAATAAAAAGAAAAAGGAAAACCCCCTACATGGGACCTCCCTAGTAGGGAGGAGGTCCAAGAGGGGGAGCCCTAGGTATGCTTGGGCATGTGGGTGGGGGTGCTCCCACCACCGCCGGCCATCAGGTAGGCCTGGCGCATGCGTGGGGCCCACTCCCACTGCCGGCCAGCCCCCCTCCCACCTCTCCAAGGTTTAGTCCCACCTCGGGACTTGGAGGGTGGGAGTGCCTAGATTTTTTCTATATATAGGGGTGCTCCCCAATTCCCATCCAACAATTGGCCTTTTGCATTCTCTCTCTCCCTCCCTCTCTCCCTCTCGTGTGTGTTCCCAAGTTTGGAACGTGCTCTATGAGGCAGCGATTTCTCCACCCAGCACATGGTGTCATGCTGCTATAATCGGTCTGGTCCATCTTCTTCCACTGCCTTGCTCGACCGGGGCCCGGAAGACGTCCTTTACACCGTACGCGTGTAAAACTTGATGAGGCACTCCGTTAGTGGTGTTGGACAGCCTTCTAGACCTTAAGGTCTACTACGTTCGGCTTCATCAGCAACGTTTGTGCGGGAACGTAATCTCGTGTCCGGTCTTCAAAGGTATGAATATTGTATCCCTCTCGTTACTATACTTCTCCATAGATAGATCTTGGGTTGGTGCGTTCTCGTAGTAGGAATTTTTTTGTTTTCTGCCACGGAACCCCTTTAGCGGTATTAGAGCGATCTATGCGTAGATGTACCAGTATGATTAAAACACATGTGGATTGTGTGGGCATTGATTTTCTAATTTCTACCCTCCAACGTGTACTTGCTAATATCGCGGCAATGTCGGATGAAGCGGCCCGGACCAAACTTATGTGTAACCTTATGCGAGACCTGTTCCATGACTAACATATGGCTTGTACCATATAAGTGGATGCGGGTGTCTGTCTCTCCAATATTAGTTGATATGGCATTTACAAAGGAGGCCCCTCAAAAGCGGCAACTAGTTAATCCATGTTGTGGTTGTATTCGTTGGTAAGAAATGGTTCTTGTGCAAAATCCCAAAAAACCACCGAAAACTTGCAAAGATAAAGTAGAGGCATCTAACTTTATGTTGTAGGAGGCAAAAGTGATATGTGTGGTTTAGGTAAGTATTTATGGGATGAACAGTCGAAGGCAAGGTAGCACCGTGAACCTGGTGCAAATGTCGGCATTCTCGATGGAGATCAAGACGCGACAACCACTACATATCACATATAAATTGTTTTCCTTAGATGTTAACTATTGTGTGAATCTTGTTGTGCTAGTATTAGACTACTACGGTAGCATAATAAGATAATTCCTCTACTATAATTCCAATGTTCGTCTTCTCCCACAAGTGTGCACCATCAAGAAAGTTCATCGTTGTGCATCAGGCCATGACGATTGGGTCCAACCACATCGAATTCGCATACGGTGGGTGCAAGTCATGTATGCACTGCAATACACTTTGGTTAAAGCTGGACAGCCTAGCATGTACATATATGGCCTCAAAACACAAATGACCAAAAGGTCAAGCATGTATCACATGGGGATGTGATCGATATGGTGATATCTACCGTGACAGCTATATCAAAGGTCGTGATGTTCAGGGATAGATGATATGATGTAAAGGGATCATGTAGTCACTGAACGAATGTTGAGGGGTGTTTGTTTGAGTGGGAGTTCTGATAGTTAGCAGGACCCACATTATGAAAATAAGATTAATTACTTTGCAAATACCATTGTAAATGTCTCTCCCCACCTTGAACCTTGGCCCCTTCCTTGAGAAAGAAAAGCTCAAAACTAACGGGACAAACTTCACCGCCTGGTCCCACAATCTAAGGATTTTGCTCGTTCCCCAGAAACTCCACTACATACTTGATGCTGCAATAGGTGACCAACCCGCTGCCAACGCCTCTCAAGTTGATAAAAATGTTTATCAGCAGAAGGCTTATTATAACACTTGCGTCCAGAGTGGTATGCTCTATGCCATGGAGGCTGACCTACAAAAGCGCTTTGAGAACAAGAGCGCGTTTGAGATCATCACTGATCTCAAGGCCATCTTTGCACCTCGGGCCAGGTCTAAGAGGTATGAGGTTTTGAACCTCTTCTTATTTGCCATGATGCAAGATCACAATAGCTTGCACGAGCACATGATCAAAATGTCTAGCTACGTTCAATGCCTGGACGATCTTGATTGCAAAATCAATGACGAGGTGGCGGTTGATAGGGTGCTATAGCCTATGCCCCCTAGCTGCAATAGTTTTGTGCTGAACTACAAAGTGCAAGGTATGGACAAAACCCTGTCTGAGTTGTTCGCCATGCTCAAGCGCGCTGAGATGGAAATCAAGAAGGAGCACAAGGTCTTGATGGTCAACAAGACAATTGACTTCAAGAAACCCGCCAAGAAAGGGAAAGTCAAGAGGGGCAAACCCAAGAAAGACGGTAAGCCTGTTTCCTCTTCCTCCAGAGCACCCAAGGCCAAGCCCGGTGCCATGTTGTTCTACTACAAAGGTGAGGGTCATTGGAAACGTAACTACTCCAAGTACATGGATCATAAGAAGGCTGGCAAGATTGCTGCCAAGGAGAAAGGTATATATGATATACATGTTATTGATGTTTTACTCACAAGTGCCAAGAGCAACGTTTGGTTATTTGATACCAGCTCTGTTACCCATATTTGTAACTCTCGGGAGGATTTGAAGAATAGCGACGCTTGGTGAAGGACGAGGTGACGATGCGTGTTGGCAATGGCCACAAGGTGGATGTGATGGCTGTTGGCACTCTCCCTCTGTGTATCCCTTCAGGACTAGTTTTAATATTGAAGAAATGTTACTATGTACCGACCCTGAGCATGAATATTGTTAGTGGGTCTTGCTTGTTGAAATACCATTATTCTTTTAAATCAAAAAAATGGTTGTTCTATTTATATGAATAATGTGTTTTCTACTCATGTGTGACAGAGTAAGGGTTTATTCTTAATGAATCTTGATTGTGATGACACACACATCCATAGCATAGATGCCAAGCGATGCAAGCATGTTAATGATAATTCCTTGTATATGTGCCATTGCTATCTAGGTCATATAGGTGTAAAACGCATGAAGAAGCTCCATTCTGCTGGAGTTCTGAAGTCATTAGATTTTGAATCTCTCGATACATGCGAACCATTCCTCATGAGAAAATGACAAAGACGTTGTTCAACGGTATGATGAAACAGGCTGCAGAACTATTGGGAGTCATACATTCAGATGTATGCATACCAATGAGCGTCTCCACGTGCAATGGTTATCGTTACTTTGTCACCTTCACTAACGATTTGAGTAGATACAAATATATCTACTTCATGAAGCACAAGTCTAAAACCTTTGAAAAGTTCAAGGAATTTTAGAGTGAAGATGAGAATCAACTCGACAAGAAAATCAAGCACCTTCATACTGATCGAGGAACAAGTATTTGAGTCACGAGTTTGGCACACATCTGAAGGCTTGTGGTGTTGTTCCACAACTTACGCTGACTAGAACACCATAATGTAATGGTGTGTCCGAGAGACATAATCGCACTTTATTGGACAGTATACAATCTATGATGTCTCTTACCAACTTTTCTATATCATTCTGGGGATATGCACTTGAGAATGCTGCATTCATTTTAAATAAGACACCATCCAAAGTTGTGAAGGCAACACCATATGAGATATGGCATGGCAAGGAGCCAAAGTTGTCTTTTCTGAAGGTTTGGGGATGTGAGGCTTACATTAAGAAACTTCAGCCTAGCAAACTCAAACCGAAAGCGGAAAAATGCATCTTTGTAGGATATCCAAAGGAGACTATTGGATATACCTTCTACAACCAAGATGAGGGCAAAATGTTTGTCGCGAAGAACAGTGCTTTCCTTGAGAAAGAGTTTCTCGCGAAAGGTGTAAATGGAAGTAAGATAGAACTCGATGAGATTTTTGACCCAGATCCTCAAATACCGAGTGTCACAACGGAAGCTATTCTGGAGCCACCCTCATTAATTTAAGTGGGAGAATATGATGATGATCATGAACCTCATGAGGAAATATATATCGAACCACGTAGGTCAACAAGAAAATGTGCCACTCCTGATTGGTACAATTATATTGTGAACATGGTCATGTTAGTTCAACTTGACGAACCTGCGACCTACACGGAAGCAATGGAAGTTCCTGAACCTGAGAAATGGCTAGAAGTCATGGAATCCGAAATGAAATCCATGTATGACAACCAGGTAAGGACCTTGGCTGATATTCCCGAAGGACGAAAGGCTGTCGAGAATAAATGGATCTTCAAGAACAAGATGAACGCTAACAGAAACGTCACTGTATACAAAGCTCGACATGTCGCAAAGGTTTTCAACAAATTCAAGGAATTGACTATGAAGAGACATTCTCTCCTGTAGCAAAGCCGAAGCCTATTCGGGTTCTACAAGTAGTCGCTGTACATTTCGATTATGAAATATGGCAAATGGATGTGAAGACCGCCTTCCTGAATGGCAACATTGAAGAAGAGTTGTATATGTCGCAACCTGAGGGGTTTGTCAATCCAGAGGATGCTGGTAAAGTATGCAAGCTCCAGAGGTCCATTTATGGACTAAAGCAAGCATCTCGGAGCTAGAATCTTCAATTTGATGAAGTCATCAAAAGTTTTGGATTTGTCTAGAACGTAGAAGAGGCATGCATACATAAGAAAGTGAATGAGAGTTTAGTGGCATTCTTGGTACTATATGTGGATGACATAGGAATGACGTGAATCTTCTGAAAAGCATGAAATATTATTTAAATAGTAAATTCTCTATGAAGGACATGGGTGAAGCTGCCTAAATATTAGTCATTAAGATCTATAGAGATAGATTGATGCGTCTGCTGGCTCTTGGTTAAAGCACTTACCTAGAGAAGATTCTGAAGTGTTTCGGAATGGATTTGGAAAAGAAGGGTACATTGCTGATCGTAAAAGGTAATAAGTTGAGTGTGACATAATTCCTAGTAACGGATCGTGATAGGGAAGCAATTAGAGACATTCATTATGCCTCGGCCATTGGCTCCATCATGTCTGCCATGTGAGCATGAGACCAGATGTAGCCTTGGCTCTTAGCTTGATGAGCCGTTTCCAAAGAATGGGTCGGTTCATTCGAATGCAGTTAAAAATATCCTCAAGTATTTGAAAATAACTAAGGATATGCTTTTAGTCTATTGATAACATGAAGAAGAGCTTTCTGTAACAGGCTATGTGGATGCAAGCTTCGATACTGATGCAGATGACTCAAAGTCTCAAACAGGATATGTGTTCTTGATGAATGGTGGCACTGTGAGCTGGAAGAGCAGGAAAAAAAGCTCGGTGGCTCAATATATGGATTCGGAGTACATGGCTACCGGTGAATCAGCCAATGAAGCTATTTCAATGAGGAAGTTCATTACTGAACTTGGAGTGTTCCCAAGCGCACAAGACCATGTGTGCATCTACTGCGACAACACGAGGGCCATTGCGAATGCAAAGGACCAGAGGTTCCACTCCATGGCCAAGCACATACTCCGTCGTTACCATATAATAAGAGATTACATAGCAAAGGGTGACATTGTAGTTTGCAAAGTACATACAGATATGAATGTAGCTGATCCATTCACAAAGCCTCTTCCTCAGGAAAAGTATGATCAACACCCGAATGTTATTGGTGTTAGATTATTGCCTAATGTAAACTAGTGTAATTGTACTCTAGTGCAAGTGGGAGAATCAAGGAGATATGCCCTAGAGGCCAATAAGTAAAGATGTTTTATTGATATATCTCTAATGTTCATAATAGTTTTGTATCATGCTATAACTGTATTAAGCATAAACATTAATACAGGTGTGGTATATAAACAACCAGGTCCCGAGTATCCTCTGGTACTAGTTTGTTGGGCAGATGATGATGAGGTTTGGCGATCAAGAACTTGACTAAAAGTAAACTAACAACAAGGTCACTTAATGAAGTGATGGACACACCTGACCTTAGAATTGCAATGTGATCTAGTCACAATGTTCAACATTGCGATATCTAGCAAAGCATATTAACTTAATCCTTCGATCGTGAGATCATGCTTAATCACTATCTCCCACGCCTTCTTTGATCGCATGGATGACCCACAAGTATAGGGGGTGTATCACAATATTTTTGATAAGTAAGAGTGTCGAACCCAACGAGGAGCAGAAGGTGTTGACGAGTGGTTTGGAGCAGGAATTATCTGTAAATACTTAGCAAACAGATTTTTAGGGTTTTTTGATAATGCAGATAAATAAAGTGTGAGTAAATAAAAGACAATAATAATAGATGCAGCAAGTGGCCCAATCCTTTCTTTAGCAAAGGATAAGCCGTTTGTATTACTTAAGATGACCAAACGTTCTCGAGGACACATGGGAATATCGTCAAGTGCTTTCGTTTCATATAATTGATTAATCTTCTTTAGTTTGATAAGTGTTGTGTGGGTGAACATGTGCTAATGTACCGACCTTCCTAGGACTAATACATACTTGTGATTAAACCCCTTGCAAGCATCCGCAAGTACAAGAAAGTAATTAAGATAAAAACCTAACCACAACTTTAAACTCTGAGATCCTACACTCCCTTGTGCAAAGGTTTCCTAACGGGGGTTTAGGTTTCTGTCACTCCGGCTACCCCTACGATTAGTAGCAAAATACACAATGCATTCCCATAGGCTCTTAAAGGTGAAGTATCATGTAGTCGATGTTCACATGACACCACTAGAAGAATAACACCACAACTTAATTATCAAACCATTGAATCTTTCTCAACACAATTCCACTACTAACAACATGACTTCTCCCATGTCCTCAAGAACTAAACGAACTACTCACAAGACATCATATGGATCACTATCAGAGATGGAATAATGATAACTAATAATCTGAACATGAACAATAATTCAATGGTTCCACTCAATAGTCAACTACAACAAGTAATCAACACCCGGGAACTATGCAAGATTCAACCCAATTGTTACATCGGTATGAAGTGGTGATGATGGTGCTGGTGGAGATGATGATGGGGATGATGATGATGATGAAGTCCAGCTTGATGGTGGTGTTGATGGTGATGATCTCCCCTCTCTGGGAAGGAATTTCCCCAGCAGATTTCTACCTGCCGGAGAGCTCTTTCTCTCTCTGCAGTTTTCCGCCCCGCAGAGGCGGCGGAATCTTTCTATGGTCGCTCCCCGAGTCTTAAGGTTTCGTGGGGATAATATACGCCAAAGAGGAGAGCTGGAGGTGGGCCAGGGTGGCCACACCACCTAGTGGCGCGACCAGGGGTAGCCCGCGCCATGGGGTGGTGTGGGCCCCCTGTGGCCCAACTGCGCTCCCCCTTCTGGCATCCTTCATCTTCTGGAAAAATAGGATTTGCCATGTATTTTCTGGAATTTTATGATCTTCGCGAATTTCGCCTCCAAACAGTGTCTTTTCCATCATAATCCTGACTGCAGTGGTCCATCCTCCAAAAGTCATCAACCATGCAAAAACAGATGAAATAACATAAGTATCGTCTCTTACTATGACATATATCAATGAATAATAGTAAATTATGATATAGAATAGTGATGCAAAATGGACGTATCAACTCCCCCAAGCTTAGACTTTGCTTGTCCCCAAGCGAAAACTGAGGTCAATAAACATGACCTCAGGTTTATGGAGTGAAGAGTCGATAAAAGAATACAGACAAGAAGCATCACATTCATCAATACACATAAATCATAATAGAAGACAACTCACTATTATATAACTTAACTTGCAATAAGTAAAGGAAACATAATAAAGATACATAAAGTAAATCATAATTGGTAATGGCAAACTTTGCTCTTGGTCAAAGAATAATTAATAATTTGTAGGAGTTCAATCATAAAGGGTTTTTCAATGATAGCTTTCAAAGTAATATTCACTAAGATAAGAGCAATGTGCAAATCAAGGAACATAAGAAACATGATTGGATAAATCATCATATGAATGAATGAAACACAACAACTCAAAATACTTGCTGAGATAGAAAGGAATAGGTGTACTGACTCAACTAAAAAGTAAAAGATAGGCCCTTCATAGAGGGAAGCAGGGATCTCAAGTTTCATAAAGAGCTTCCAAAAATTATGGTACTTATTAGCTTTCAGCTCTCATTGCCCCTATCATAAGCATCTTTAGGTGATTAAGGTTAAAGTGAACAAACTATGGAGTATATGCTTGACAAAGTATAAGTTGGCAATCTCATGTCCCTTGAATACGAGGGCCGCTCCTCATGCTACTCAAGTTTAGTTACCGGTAAGTTATTGTCATAGTAAGTACATGTGTATCATAGAGAACCGCCAACAGGGTACCCCTTGCACATGATACAGGAGCTATCCCATAATCAAAATGACAAGGCAAGCAGACAATGAGCATCTCAGCAATCTTCTTATTTACCATGGGAAAATGGTGCTTTTTTCTCTCTTTCCTCTTTTCTCATCTCTTTTTTTTCTCTTTTTCTCAATCTCTATCTCTTTTTTATAAGAAGAATGCTTCATAGATTGGTCACTATGGTGATGCTGCAAGTTTCCACCATGATTAGGCATGGCTTAGGCTAGCGGCCCAGACGTTTCTCTAACACACATACATAACTCCATGGACTTACAAGCTCCCCTTTCATTTCACACCGACGACATCCATAAACAAAAGAGCATGATATCAACTAGGTACAATGTACAAGTGCAATGTTGAAAGCGTTCCCCATGATAGCATGGTTCTACTAATCCCAACGTATAATTGCAAGCATATACAACATAGCTGACACAATGGTTCAAGTTTATTAGGGGCAAGAAAAGTAAAGTGTGCCATCAAGTTCGTGAGAGCTTTAATCACTAATTTTCACATAACAAGTTTAATTCGGAAGGTAGATAAAAACATGAATTTACTTGGAATAGCAATAGTGCTAATAGGTAGGTATGGTGGACACAGATGGCATAGGTTTTGGTTTAAGGATTGGATGCACGAGAAGCATTCCCTCTCAGTACAGGTTTTAGGCTAGCAAGGCTGGGTAGAAAGCATAAGAGTTGAAGGAAACAAACAAAATACAAGCGATAAAAACAAACATGCAATCTTCCTTGGAAGCACAAAAGATCTTAACTATTGAATACTAAGCTTATGAGCCAATCAAGGAAGAAAGATGATGAATTATATTCTTTAAGAGTACTTTTATCTTTTTCATTCAATTCTCATAATAGTGTTGCTACTGACCGAGCCAGGTTTGCCAAAACCAAATAAATTTACTTAATGATCCCAAAGTGATACCCATACTAACAACAAGATCAATCATATAATAGTAATTGAAAACTAAAATAAGATATGGAAAAGAGTGAATGATAGAACTTCTCATTAATATTCCATAACGGCAACTCGCACCAAGGGATACATAGGTATCTAACGAGAGGGGGGACACTTCCATAATGCAAACCATCCTACATGATAACTTCTCTATTCATGATATTACTCTACTTGAAAGGTAAAAAGATAAAAGATAGTGATATGATACCGTGGCACTCCCCCAAGCTTGGAACAAACCAAGGGGATGCCAAAACCTGATGACGAATTACTCCTTCGGTGGTGGTGGTGTTCTCTCGATGAGCTTTTCAATCAACTCCCTCAAGTCCTCAATCTCGAAGGTGAGAGTACGAATCAATTCTGAATTGTGCTCGATGCGGTTCATGATCATGTCGGGCTGTGAATCCCAGCTCTTGCAATTCTGTAACACCCTCGAATCGGCCCTATGCAAGTTTTAGCCCTTTCCGCCAAACCCGCATAGAAACGATTCAAGGACGCCCACCAGGCACTTTCGTGCGGGTGGAAAACAAAGTAATAACATTACACAACAGTCCTCGATGGGACCCACAGAACAGATATATATACAACAGCGACTCAACGAGTCAAGAATACAGATATACAATGCAAAGATCCAAATCACCTTGAAAACGATAGAGCGTACGACTATGGACAAGAGGAAAATGGGGCTAAGAGCCCTAAAGAATAACCAATGGCATCCATAACCCTGCCCAGGCCAAGCCGGAAGGGTAACCCTGCTAACGATGTCGATCTCAAACCTGCTAAACAAAAGGGGTGCCGACAAAGGGCAAAGGGAAAAGAGGAGCATCAGTACTGAGGCCAATACATGGCGAGGCTAGAATTCAGCGGCTCTCGCCTACATAGGTATGGTGGACTGAAGCGGCAGCGCAGCGGCACTAAACAACCTATAGAGACTCGATACAACTGGCGTTTATCAGAGAGGGATAAGAAAGACCTATTCGGATCCAACCTGAAGCTAATACCAAACAAACCCATCCTGGTATTCCCCCTCGAGACCAAACGAGGAAGTCAAACTGAGGTATTCACACAGTTGGCCATTTTACTCATTCCGTTATAGTTGCAGCAATTACTAATCAGATATAGATAGCATGAGTCATCCTGATAGCATAAGTAGTGGGCAGTTTTAATCACCTTTCTGTTATAGTTGGAACTTTTACTAGTCAGATATAATTAGCATGTGATATTCCAAACCCGGTAGCTATTGGCACTTTTATTTCATTCCATTGAAGTTGCAATACTTACTAGGCAGGTATAGCATGTCACAAAACAACCCAGATCCACCAGTTGTTGGCATTTTTAATATCCATTCCGTTATAGTTGCATCTGATTACTAGTCACATATTAAGTCAAATTTATAGCACTACTTTAGTTATGCTTGTCTATGATCAAGATACTGTGCTCCAAGTCGTCCATAACCGTGGACACGGCTTTCAGAAAGTTTTACCCTGCAGGGGTGCACAAATAGCAACACACACTCGATCAACCTCAAAAAAACCAACTCAAAACCCAACGAGGCATTCACGACAAAGCGATCACAGGATTTAGAAATATTTCAGGGGGCCACCCCACTAAGCTACCCGCAATGAAGTTGGCCGGCTCCGGAACGGACCCAGGGTTTGTGTGGACGGCTGTAAACGACTAGGAACCCGAAAGTGTGACTGGGCTTGTCGATATAGCAAAAATGTGTCACGATCCTAAACAGTACAGGTGCTCCATGCACAATCGTAAATAAAACAGTAACATGGCATAAGTACAGGATAGTAATAAATCCCCAAACTACTTTGTGGCCCCAAGAAATAGAAATGAATCAAGCTCTGGCTCAGGGGGGTCCATAAGGCCTCCTGGATGTGGATAGTGCGAAAAATCAAGGAACAGGTATCAAGTACTCGGGGTCCTACGGGACACAAGTGAGCGTGGAAGAACCAAATAACATCTATTGCCCACCGATGCCTCTGCATTAGTTATATCTAGCATTTTAATAGTTGTATTAAAGACATGATCATCTCCACCAATAAGCATCTTCGCCCAAAACATCTGCCAGCATACCAACAACTGTGGTACGCGACAGCACAAGATCGCACATGAGCAAGCAACTATGACTCGCAAGGCCAGCTATCTACCAAACACAGGTAATAGGAGGTGTCCAAGGCAATATAGAGGCTGCACGGGATATAACTGATGTTCGGAAACTAAAGCATCGTGACACGGATAGCAATAGATCAACAGGAGGAAATAAAGACTATAAATGCAAAATAGGTAGAAGGGGGAGAGATGCTCGCCTGGAAAAACACTGTCGAAGGATCATATCCAGAGAACTTGTCGATACTCGCATCAACTCATCGGCCTAATCCGTGAAGAAGCAAACACTAGAAGAAACACCGGATGCAATATTTAATACGACGACAGAAGATCCGGCATGATTATGATATGATGCATGGCATGGCAAGATGCGGTGCAATTAGACAATATTAAGTGGAACCGGGGTCCCAACAAATAATTATATGGTTCTAGTTATTTATCTACCCTGCAAATTAAATGTTGTCTTAACAAGGCCAAACATGGTATCGGTTCACTACACAAATTGAAATGGAGTCCGGAATAAGACAACAATATCTCGTATATAGACTCCATATTTAATTATGCGGTGAATCGGCATAATGCCCCCAAACCACAGACAGATATGCATGCATGAACAATTTAATCTGCGACAAGTTTTATGTATAGCATTTATAAAATAGGGGCTCGGAAAAGGTTCACACATCTGGGTTCGGAAGATCTTGGGTTCCGGGGGTCCGGGGTTCGACAGGGTTCGATGGGGACCGGTCTCGGCGGGAACATTCTCGGGCAACAGAGTAGATCTTGTCGCATCCGGGAAGAAGGACCTGGTTTGGCATCGGGGGCGCATCGGATTTGCCCTGGTCGGTGTCGATCTTGTCGTCACGAAGATCTTGTCGGGTCCGCGTATCGGGTCGGTCTTAGCGTTCGGGGTGAAGAACTTGGCATCCTCGAGGAAGTATTTGGCGTATCCGTGTCGATGACCCTGGCGTCCGGTTCTCGGGCATCGTATCTGGGGAGAAGTACTTGTCGCATCTGCGTTCTTTGGGTTCAGGTAGAAGAGCTCTTCGTCCGGGAATTCTCCGGGTCCGTGGTCTTCGGGTCATGTCGACGGTCTTATCGTACCGGGGGTTCGATGCTCGGATCCATGTAGAAGGTCTTGGAGTTTAGCGTCAGTTTTGTCGTCGGTCGATCTTGACTTGCCGGTGGGGGTCGTGGCGGATTTTGGAGGAAGAGGATTGGATGCGGAACGCAAAGTGCACCGATGGCTCGTTACAACACAACCACGCGCACATACACATATGTGCACATATGAACAACAGGAACCCACACAGGGACATGGCGAGCTCGGGTGACGTCCTGGCGACGGGCAAGGCAGGGAGGCGGCGTACGAGGCGCGCTTGCTCGGGGCGGCGGCTCGGACGGCCGGTGAGGCGGTGCTAGCGAGGGGCCGGGCTCGGGAGGAACGCACGGCGGTCGGAGAAGCTCGATGGAGAGGTGGCCGAGGCGACGGCGACCGGAGCGAGGCGGCGGAGCGGCGACGTCCCCCAGGTCGAGACGGCACAGGGGCTCACAGCGGGGCGGCCAAGCTCGGCTGAGCCGGGGAGGAGAGGGGCAGGGCGAGGCAGAGGGGAGCTCGACGGTGAGGAAGACGGTGGCGGGAGGCGGAGGAAGACGCAGATGTGGCAGGGAGGGTCGGCGAGGCGGGGGCCCACGGCGGTGCAGCGGGCGAGCTCAGGGCCGGCGGACAGAGCCTCGCGGGGCAGAGGAGGTGGAGGGCGAGGCCGGGCCGACGAGGGCCACAGGGGAGCGCGGGGGCACCCAGGCGGGGCTCCCGGGCGGCGACACGCTCGGGACGGCGGGGCCCGAGGCGAGAGGGGAAGGAGGCCGGAGGGAGACGACGGTGGTTGGTGGGAACAGAGGAGAAGGAAGGTGGGGTGGAACCGAGGTGGGCCAGGGAAAAGGTGGACCGGCGCGTGGCAGGTGGGGAGCATGCCCAGGTGGTGGCGTGGGCGCGCGTTACGGGGAGCGGGCGAACGGGAGTTGGGTTGGCGCGGGGTGGACATGGGGTGCGGCGGCGGTTGGGCGGGAAAAGGATTGGGGAGCGCGCCCAGGAGGGACCTGGTCGGCCGGTGAGGTGGAGTGGTGGCTGGCAGGTGGCGTGGTGTGGGTGGATGGAAGATAGGGTGGGGTCAGGAGGGTGACGTGGCGAGAAGCGATTGGCCGGGGTGAGGTGGAGGGGGCTGGTTAGGATTAGGGGTAGGGTATTTGGTAGCAAAGGGTTTGGGTAGTTCTGGGGTAGGTAGGATTTTTATCTGGAGGTGGCCGGCTGGGCTTTCGGGCCTGGCTGGCTGCCTCCCAAAAATAATTTAAATATTTTATTTATTAAAAACGAGGCGTTTGTGAACCGTTGGTAGACGAAACAAAATATTCCGGAGACCCGGGTTTTAATTTGAATAAAGACGGGAATATTGGAAAACAAAACTAGGCGTTTCGAAAATAGTTTTAGACAAATCCATGCAAGATGATGACGATTCTCAAATGCAATGTGGCATGATGACATGAGCATGCGGTCATGATGATGCAATGCACAAAAACACAGCGATTTTCTAGTAGTGGTTTTTGCGGGGCGCCACAATTCGACACCACTAACAATGGATCTCGCCCTCGAGATCCACCTCATGGTACCGGGAAGAAGGCCGGCGATCTGAATCTTCACGCTTCGTGTAGATGCTCGCGACACCACTAACAAGAGGTCGTTGTCCGTGATCGTCGAAAGAACACTCCGGTAACAAAGGACGAAGGTAGAGGTATCCACAAATAAAGCCACCTCTAGCTTCTGTGGACGGAGTAAAATTGCTGGTTCCACCGATTCAATATACAAAAGCGAATAATAAGAGTAGTCGGATGGTGATCAGTCCATCGCGCACCCAAACCATTACTCTGCACACGAATAGGTGAATTATGCAACCAACTCTCGGAATTAGACTAAAGATCTCGACAATCGAGGTTCGGAACAAAGGAGTGATGCAGAATCTTCATCGGATCTGGCGTAGCTGATGTCGTCGCGTCGGAAAACACCGGAAGGCACAAACAAGGAACAAAGAATGGTACCACAGATAAAGGATCGCTCAGATAGCAGGAAGACCGGATGTAGAAGCACCGTTACCAAAGGAGGAAGCGAAACCCTGAAGGTACGACGGAAACCCAACCACGAGAATTCCTGGACTTGAAGAAAGGTAAGAGAGCAGATTTAAAACACGCAGAGGTAAGAGGAGAATAGCAGAGGGGTAAGGAGTAAAAGCAGACCTAATCAGATCTATCCAACCGATTTTTGCAAAATAGTTTTGACACTCTACTTCGGCCGTTAGCTAGGTTATCCTACAGGCTGGACTTGTGGGGTATCGCAACTGCTGAGCTCTGATACCACTCTGTAACACCCTCGAATCGGCCCTATGCAAGTTTTAGCCCTTTCTGCCAAACCCGCATAGAAACGATTCAAGGACGCCCACCAGGCACTTTCGTGCGGGTGGAAAACGAAGTAATAACATTACACAACAGTCCTCGATGGGACCCACAGAACAGATATATATACAACAGCGACTCAACGAGTCAAGAATACAGATATACAATACAAAGATCCAAATCACCTTGAAAACGATAGAGCGTCTGACTATGGACAAGAGGCAAATGGGGCTAAGAGCCCTGAAGAATAACCAATGGCATCCATAACCCTGCCCAGGCCAAGCCAGAAGGGTAACCCTGCTAACGACGTCGATCTCAAACCTGCTAAACAAAAGGGGTGCCGACAAAGGGCAAAGGGAAAAGAGGAGCGTCAGTACTGAGGCCAGTACATGGCGAGGCTAGAATTTGGCGGCTCTCGCCTACATAGGTATGGTGGACTGAAGCGGCAGCGCAGCGGCACTAAACAACCTATAGAGACTCGATACAACTAGCGGTTATCAGAGAGGGATAATAAAGACCTATTCGGATCCAACCTGAAGCTAACACCACACAAACCCATCCTGGTATTCCCCCTCGAGACCAAACGAGGAAGTCAAACTGAGGTACTCAACAGTTGGCCATTTTACTCATTATGTTATAGTTGCAGCAATTACTAATCAGATATAGATAGCATGAGTCATCCTGATAGCATAAGTAGTGGGCAGTTTTAATCACCTTTCCGTTATAGTTGGAACTTTTACTAGTCAGATATAATTAGCATGTGATATTCCAAACCTAGTAGCTGTTGGCACTTTTATTTCATTCCATTGGAGTTGCAATACTTACTAGGCAGGTATAGCATGTCACAAAACAACCCAGATCCACCAGTTGTTGGCATTTTTAATATCCATTCCGTTATAGTTGCATATGATTACTAGTCACATATTAAGTCAAATTTATAGCACTACTTTAGTTATGCTTGTCTATGATCGAGATACTGTGCTCCAAGTCGTCCATAACCGCGGACACGGCTTTCAGAAAGTTTTACCCTGCAGGGGTGCACAAATAGCAACACACACTCGATCAACCTCAGAAAAACCAACTCAAAACCCAACGAGGCATTCACGACAAAGCGATCACAGGATTCAGAAATATTTCAGGGGGCCACCCCACTAAGCTACCCGCAACGAAGTTGGCCGGCTCCGGAACGGACCTAGGTTTTGTGTGGACGGCTGTAAACGACTGGGAACCCGAAACTGTGACTGGCTTGTCGATACAGCGAAAATGTGTCATGATCCTAAACAGTACAGGTGCTCCACGCACAATCGTAAATAAAGCAGTAACATGGCATAAGTACAGGATAGTAATAAATCCCCAAACTACTTTGTGGCCCCAAGAAATAGAAATGAATCAAGCTCTGGCTCAGGGGGGTCCATAAGGCCTCCCGGATGTGGATAGTGCGAAAAATAGAGGAACGGGTATCAAGTACTCGGGGTCCTACGGGACACAAGTGAGCATGGAAGAACCAAATAACATCTATTGCCCACTGATGCCTCTGCATTATTTATATCTAGCATTTTAATAGTTGTATTTAAAGACATGATCATCTCCACCAATAAGCATCTTCGCCAAAAACATCTGCCAGCATACCAACAACTGTGGTACGCGACAGCACAAGATCGCACCTAAGCAAGCAACTACGACTCGCAAGGCCAGCTATCTACCAAACACAGGTAATAGGACGTGTCCAAGGCAATATAGAGGCTGCACGGGATATAACTGATGTTCGGAAACTAAAGCATCGCAACACGGATAGCAATAGATCAACAGGAGGAAATAAAGACTATAAATGCGAAATAGGTAGAAGGGGGAGAGATGCTCGCCTGGAAAAACACTGCCGAAGGATCATATCCGGAGAACTTGTCGATACTCGCATCAACTCATCGGCCTAATCTGCGAAGAAGCAAACACTAGAAGAAACACCGGATGCAATATTTAATACGACGACAGAAGATCCGGCATGATTATGATATGATGCATGGCATGGCAATATGCGGTGCAATTAGACAATATTAAGTGGAACAGGGGTCCCAACAAATAATTATATGGTTCTAGTTATTTATCTACCCTGCAAATTAAATGTTGTCTTAACAAGGCCAAACATGGTATCGGTTCACTACACAAATTTAAATGGAGTCCGGAATAAGACAACAATATCCCGTATATAGACTCCATATTTAATTATGCGGTGAATCGGCATAATGCCCCCAAACCACAGACAAATATGCATGCATGAACAATTTAATCTGCGACAGGTTTTATGTATAGCATTTATAAAATAGGGGCTCGGAAAAGGTTCACACATCTGGGCTCGGAAGATCTTGGGTTCCGGGGGTCCGGGGTTCGATAGGGTTCGACGGGGATCGGTCTCGGCAGGAACGCTCTCGGGCAACAGAGTAGATCTTGTCGCATCCGGGAAGAAGGACTTGGTTTGGCGTCGGGGGCGCATCGGATTTGCCCTGGTCGGTGTCGATCTTGTCGTCATGAAGATCTTGTCGGGTCCGCGTATCGGGTCGATCTTGGCATTCGGGGTGAAGAACTTGGCGTCCTCGAGGAAGTATTTGGCGTATCCATGTTGACGACCCTGGCGTCTGGGTTCTCAGGCATCGGGGGAGAAGTACTTGTCGCATCTGCGGTCTTCGGGTTCAGGTAGAAGAGCTCGTCGTCCGGGGATTCTCCGAGTCCGTGGTCTTCGGGTCATGTCGACGGTCTTGTCGTACCGGGGGTTCGATGCTCGTATCTGTGTAGAAGGTCTTGGAGTTTGGCGTTGGTTTTGTCGTCGATCGATCTTGACTTGTCGATGGGGGTCGTGGATGCTTTTGGAGGAAGAGGATTGGACGCGGAACGCAAAGTGCACCGATGGCTCGTTACAACATAACCACGCGCACATACACATATGTGCATAGATGAACAATAGGAACCCACGCAGGGACATGGCGAGCTCGGGTGACGTCCTGGCGACGGGCAAGGCGGGGAGGCGGCGTACGAGGCGCGCTTGCCCGGGGCGGCGGCTCGGACGGCCAGTGGGGCGGTGCCAGCGAGGGGCCGTGCTCGGGAGGCACGCACGGCGGTCGGATAAGCTCGATGGAGAGGTGGCCGAGGCGACGGCGACCGGAGCAAGGCGACAGAGCGACGACGTGCCCTAGGTCAAGACGACGCAGGGGCTCGCTGCGGGGCGGCCAAGCGCGGCTGAGCCGGGGAGGAGAGGGGCAGGGCGAGGCAGAGGGGAGCTCAACGGTGAGGAAGACGGTGGCGGGAGGCGGAGGAAGACGTAGAGGTGGCGGGGAGGGTCGGCGAGGCGGGGGCCCACGGCGGCGCAGCGGGCGAGCTCGGGGACGGCGGACAGAGCCTCGCGGGGCAGAGGAGGTGGACGGCGAGGCCGGGCCGACGAGGGCCACGGAGGGGAGCGCGGGGCACCCTAGCGGGGCTCCTGGGCGGTGACGCGCTCGAGGCAGCGGGGCCCGAGGCGAGAGGGGAAGGATGCCGGAGGGAGGCGGCAGGGGTTGGTGGGTACAGAGGAGAAGGAAGGTGGGGTGGAACCGAGGTGGGCCAGGGAAAAGGTGGACCAGCGCATGGTAGTTGGGGAGTGTGCCCAGGTGGTGGCGTGGGCGCGCGTTACGAGGAGCGGGCGAGCGGGAGTTGGGTTGGCGCGGGGTGGACGTGGGGTGCGGCGGAGGTTGGGCGGGAAAAGGATTAGGGAGCGCACCCAGGAGGGACCTGGTCGGCCGGTGAGGTGGAGTGGTGGCTGGCAGGTGGCATGGTGTGGGTGGATGGAAGACAGGGGTGGGGTCAGGAGGGTGACGTGGCGAGAAGCGATTGGCCGGGGTGAGGTGGAGGGGGCTGGGTAGGATTAGGGATAGGGTATTTAGTAGCAAAGGGTTTGGGTAGTTCTGGGGTAGGTAGGATTTTTATCTGGAGGTGGCCGGCTGGGCTTTCGGGCCTGGCTGGCTGCCTCCCAAAAATAATTTAAATATTTTATTTATTAAAAACGAGGCGTTTGTAAACCATTGGTAGACGAAACAAAATATTCCGGAGACCTGGGTTTTAATTTGAATAAAGACAGGAATATTGGAAAACAAAACTAGGCGTTTTGAAAATAGTTTTAGACAAAACCATGCAAGATGATGACAATGCTCAAATGCAATGTGGCATGATGACATGAGCATGCGGTCATGATGATGCAATGCACAAAAACACAGCGATTTTATAGTAGTGGTTTTTGCGGGGCGCCACAATTTCTTTCCCCACTCTTCCTCCTTGAAGTCTTCTTTTCCTGCATGGTTAGAACGAGGTATATCCCAATTGGAGGGTACTTTCTCCTTTGGCATATTTTGGAATTGATGCTCATGGATAAGGGTATGGAAGGGATTCTTGGTGCGTGGAGGAGGTGAACGAGAAGCCAAGCAATGACGTGGAGTCTTCCCTCCAGTGGACATCCGTGCAGTCCTTTTGAACCTGGCAGGGTTTTCCACCACTCCAATGCTTGCAATGGTGGTGCTGGTGTGTGGATGCTGGTCTTCCTTTGCCTCCTCTTCAACTTCACTATCGATCTCCTCCTCCTGCTCAGAGTCTTGGAGATCCTCCTCCGCAGGCTCCTTGCCCTTATCGTTGGCGGAGACCATTGTGCTTCTAAACTTTAAGAATAGTTCCTGGCAGAAACAGATCAAAACTAAAACACACGAGAACACGATATACGAACCTCGAGGGATCTAGGGGATTATATATTACAATTTTTACGACAAAAGGAAAGTAATGGGATAAAACGGGTCGGAGACGGGCTCCGGGGTGGTCACACCCCCTGGTGGCACGGCCAGGTGGGCTCGCGCCACGGGGTGGTGTGAGCCAGCCGGGCTCCGTTTCCGTCCCTATTTCTACTCATTGCTTTCCTTGTTAGATAAAAACTGCAAAAATACACATTGATAGATTTTTCGCGGACCTTTTCTTACCAGAACTGTTACCTATTCGAAAATGGACACTACAAGTCTCTGAACTTGGCTTTTAATAAATTCTTCCAGAGTCACCGCTTGAATAACATCAATATATTCATCCTTTTAAACATATTGTTTGAGTGATTTAACCATTCACCATCTTATTACACTACTTTCTCCTATAACCTGGGAATTTCTTTCACACAAAACTTCACACAATTCTCATTAGCAACATTAGTGCAAGTGAGGTAATAAACCTTTTAAGTTCAATTTCAACTGAAATCCATCAAAACATAGGATACTGTAGCAACTCCTTTCGAAGCCCAAAAGGAATTAAAAAAGGAAATCGATATAAGAAGCAAATGCAAGAGTAGCAAAAATCTGTTAAAATAGACCAACAGGTAAAGATCAATTTTTTCGAAAATCTTCTATTGCTCAAATCAAAAAGTGAAAAACTAATGAAAGTTAAATAATAATCTGGGGCATGAACGCAAAAAATTACAGATCAGTACGACGTTCTGGGGTTTTTAACGATTTTTTATAGTGAAGCACAAAAATCTGTTTCGGGACAACAACTTCCCCAAATATTACTTTTCTCTCATTAGAGGTTGATCTTGACACAAAAACCAAACAAAAAGGATAAGGAGAGGTTATTGCCAAAACAATAACTTCCAAGACTCAAATAAACAAAAACAAACTGAAAGCAAAAGAAATATATTGGGTTGTCTCCAAAAAAGCCCTTTCTTTTTAGCCATTAAGATGGGCATGATAATTTCAATGATGCTTACATAAGAATATGAATTGAAGTAAAAGAGAGCATCAAGAAGCAAAAATACACATATTTAAGTCTAACCCACTTCCTATGCAAGGGAATTTTGTAAGAAAATAAATTGTTGAAACCAGAGGCTACTAGCATAGGAAGGCAAAACAAGTGCAACATAAAAACTTTCAGCATAAAGCGAGGAAACTTAATATTATTGAGATGCATAAGAATAATCTTCCCTCTCTCATAATAACTTTCAGTATCATGCATAAATTTAACGATATAACTATCACATGTACCATTGTAACAATGATCACTTATTCTAACAGAAAACACAGGGACACTAGCTCTCATAACACTACTTTGTGAAACAATATTAGAAGTATCCTTACAGAGGATAGTGTGTCCATCTTGTACATATTTAGTGATAAAGTCTTTCACATTTACTATTACAGGTTCAACAACTATCTATTCATTAGGTTCAACAACTTTGTTTGTACTTTCGTTAACCATACTAGCTGTCATAGAATGTTCCTTTACTTTAACCGGGAAAGGTATTTTCTCGATGTAAGGTTCGGGTAAAATATGATCCATAGTATGAACTTAAGTATTTCTAGCAGGAACACAATTAACGATATCTTTATATGGCTCATGATACTTATTCCATTTCTTTTAGGAATTTCAATATAAGAAGCAAAAGCCTTAAAATAAGTTGCAATAGCTTGAGAGTCAAGACCATAAACATTACTAATATTACGAAAGTCATCAGTTCCCATAAAAGATTAATGCATTCATAATCATAATTTATACCTGACTTTCTTCCTTTATCATTCTCCCATGCTTCAGCATTGTCTTGAATATGGTCTAGAAGATCCCATTTAGTTTCTTCTTCCATGCGTGTAAATGATCCAGCACAAGAAGCATCCAGTAGATCCTTATCATGAAGAGAAAGCCTTGCATGAAAGTTATTGATAATAATATTGTTCGGGAGCTCATGAATAGGACATTTGAGCATTAGTAACGTCAATCTCCCCCAAGCTTGAGCTATACTCTCTCTATCAAGAGGCCAAAAGTTGTATATTTGATTCCAATCTTTATGAATCTCACTAGGAGGATAAAATTTTGAATAAAAGAGAGGTACAATTTCCTTCCATTCAAGAGCTTGACCATTCTTCAGCAGCTTGTACCATTCTTCAGCTCTTCCTTTTAGTGATAATGAGAATAACTTCTTCTTGACTTGATCTGTTTTAATACCTGCACACTTGAACAACCCTCATAATTCGTGTATAAAGAGCAAATGATCACTGGGATGGACAGTTCCATCTCCAAAATAGTAGTTATCCATAACACGATCAATAATTCTTGTAGGTATTTTAAAAGTATCATTTTCAGCAGGTGGTGGTTCCTCTACTACCTTAGCAGTGGTAGTAGCATTATGAAATAAGAAACTAAGTGAATTATCCATATTGAAAATAAAGTAACTAACAGAAATAAACAATACTCACAGTAGATGTTTCCTTTAACAGTTCCACTCTCCAATAGTGCTTCACTCCCCGGCAACGGCGCCAGAAAATAGTCTTGATGACCCACAAGTATAGGGGGTGTATCGCAGTATTTTTTGATAAGTAAGAGTGTCGAACCCAACGAGGAGCAGAAGGTATTGACGAGTGGCTTGGAGCAGGAATTCTCTGTAAATACTTAGCAAATGGATTTTAGGGGTTTTTGATAATACAGATAAATAAAGTGCGAGTAAATAAAAGACAATAATAATAGATGTAGCAAGTGGCCCAATCCTTTCTTTAGCAAAGGATAATCTGGTTGTATTACTTAAGATGACCAAACATTCTCGAGGACACATGGGAATATCATCAAGTTCTTTCGTTTCATATAGTTGATTAATCTTCTTTAGTTTGATAAGTGTTGTGTGGGTGAACCTGTGCTAATGTACCGACCTTCCTAGGACTAATACATACTTGTGATTAAACCCTTTGCAAGCATCCGCAAGTATAGGAAAGTAATTAAGATAAAAACCTAACCACAGCTTTAAACTCTGAGATCCTACACTCCCTTGTGCAAAGGTTTCCTAACGGGGGTTTAGGTTTCTGTCACTCCGGCAACCCCTACGATTAGTACCCAAATACACAATGCATTCCCCTAGGACCTTAAAGGTGAAGTATCAAGTAGTCGACATTCACATGACACCACTAGAAGAATAACACCACAACTTAATTATCAAACCATTGAATCTTTCTCAACACAATTCCACTACTAACAACATGACTTCTCCCATGTCCTCAAGAACTAAACAAACTACTCACAAGACATCATATGGATCAAGATCAGAGATGGAATAATGATAAGTAACAATCTGAACATGAACGATAATTCAATGGTTCCACTCAATAGCATCAACTATAATAAGTAATCAACACTGGGAAAGTTTCCCCTAAGAACTATGCAAGATTCAACCCAATTGTTATAGCGGTACGAAGTGGTGATGATGGTGCTTGTGGAGATGATGATGGAGACGATGATGATGATCCCGATGAAGTCCAGCTTGATGGTGGTGTTGATGGTGATGATCTCCCCTCTCTGGGAAGGAATTTCCCCAGCAGATTTCTACCTGCCGGAGAGCTCTTTCTCTCTCTGCAGTTTTCCGCCCCGCAGAGGCGGCGGAATCTTTCTATGGTCGCTCCCCGAGTCTTAAGGTTTCGTGGGGATAATATACGCCAAAGAGGAGAGCTGGAGGTGGGCCAGGGTGGCCACACCACCTAGTGGCGCGACCAGGGGTAGCCCGCGCCATGGGGTGGTGTGGGCCCCCTGTGGCCCAACTGCGCTCCCCCTTCTGGCATCCTTCATCTTCTGGAAAAATAGGATTTGCCATGTATTTTCTGGAATTTTATGATCTTCGCGAATTTTGCCTCCAAACAGTGTCTTTTCCATCATAATCCTGACTGCAGTGGTCCATCCTCCAAAAGTCATCAACCATGCAAAAACAGATGAAATAACATAAGTATCATCTCTTACTATGACATATATCAATGAATAATAGTAAATTATGATATAGAATAGTGATGCAAAATGGACGTATCACGCATCAACCGCCATGACCGTAACTGGGTGGCTATAGAGGTTTGTATTGGGTATTCCATAGGAATAGTTGAGGCGTATGTATCAAGCTCGGGATTTGCCTATCCGAGTGATGGATAGATACTCTGGGCCAACTGGGTGAGGTTACATCAGTGAGCTTGCAATAATGTGACTAGGTCACGAGGATGTAATATCATGAGAACGAGTAAACGTGTTTGTTGGTAACAAGACCGAACTGTATATGGATACATGGGATTAGGTTTTGGAAAAACCAGGTATCGTTATGCAAAAGGAATAAGGATCGATGTTTAGAAGGTTCAAGAAAACAACCAAATTCGTGGAATATGAAGGGACCATCATGTGTTTCCAAATACCGCTATTGGACATTGATTCAAGGGGTGTCTTGATCATGTCTGAATATACCCGAACAGTAAGGGTGTCATGCTTAAGGGTAAATATGTTGCGAGTTGATCATCTACCGATAGAGAAATAGGAAGAGAGAAAACCAGAAGTATTTCAGAGAGATACCGAAGTGCTTAGAAACTATTCAAAAGGAGTTTTGGATAAGGAGGAATTAAATAAAGTATATTTAATATTTAATTGGTGAATTAATATTAAATATAATTATTTAAATAAAAATAAAAGGACCCCCCACATGGGCCCTCCCTAGGAGGGAGGAGGCAGAAGAGGGGGAGGCGGCTACCCTAGGTGGGCTTGGGCGCGTGGGGGGAGGGTGCTCCCACTACCGTCGACCATCAGGTAGGCGTGGCACACGTGTGGGGCCCACTCCCACCGTCGGCTAGCCTCCCTCCCACATCTCCAAGGTTTAGTCCCACCTTGGGACTTGGAGGGTGGGAGTGCTTGGATTTTTCTATATATAAGGGTGCATTCCTCCCCAATTCCTATCCAACAATTGGCCTTTGATATTCTCTCTCTCCCTCCCTCTCCCCCTCTCGTGCGTGTTCTCAAGTTTGGAACATGCTCTACGAGGCAGTGATTTCTCCACCTAGCGCATGCCGTCGTGCTGCTGGAATCGGTTTGGCTCTTCTTCTTTCGCTGCCTTGCTTGACTGAGGCCCGGGAGACATCCTTTACACCGTACGCGTGTAAAACTTGATGAGGCAGTGTTGTTAGTGGTGCTAGAAGCTTGATGCCTTCTAGACCTTGAGGTCTGCTATGCTCGGCTTCATCAGCAACGTTTGTGCGAGAACATAATCCCACGTCCGGTCTTCAAAGGTATGAATACTGTATCACGCTCATTATTGTACTTCTCCATAGATAGATCTTGGGCTGGTGGGTTCTCGTAGTAAGAATTGTTTTGTTTTCTGCCACTGAACCCCTTCAGTCCTCGTTTAGTCTTAGCCCAACTGGACTGAGCCCTTTGTTTCTCCCATGTTCTTTTTCCTAGAGCCACACGACGCAAGAACAGAGGTCACCGTAGCCCTCGACTTCTCTCTACCCCACGCCAAATCCATGCGCAAAACCCACAGATCTGAGGACTACGCCGACTGATATTCTTCCCCTTCCATTCTTTGAGGTATTCTAGGACAATCCCATCCCCAAATTCTCTCTATATGGGTAACCCTAGTTCATCTCTAAATTTGATTTTTTGGTAAATAATAGGCCAGATGAGGGTACTAGATGGCATGGTAATGTAGTGAGGATGTTTGGAATCATTGTGGTGTAGTTAAATTTTCGAAAATTCTTGAAACATTATTATGTGTGTGACCATGTGTGTATTAAATTTAAGATGTTTGAAATCAGATGTTGGTAGTAGATTGCATAATTTCTTGTTATTTTTATGATTGTGCTACAGAGCATGTGTATATTAAGATGATTGGAATGCTGTGATTTTATTGTGCTACCACTTTCTTACATGGTCATTTTGAATGAATAGTACTACTTTGATATGTAGTGTGCTACTACTTTCTTACATGAACATTTTTTATATCTATTTGATTGATTTACTTACGTTTTTTATCTATTGTGGACATACTAATGCATCCATGCTTTATTGTTGGAGTTAAATAATACAAACATATGTGTTTAAATCTATGCAATGTTAACGATTGTTATTTGCTCACATATGTAGAATGGAAGGAGAAACTATTTTGAATGGGCATTATGATAAATGGCACCATGGATGCTGAGGATAGAGAGGTTTTCAAGTAGTTGCACCTGAGGTCCAAGAAGGTGCATAGCAATAAGATGCCTTATAACGAGCGCTACACGAAGTATATCAAGAAGACTAGACATCTCCCTTTCGTCTAGCTTGTCTCGCGTTTGACGCCACATATGAACCCTTGTTTGATCACGGTGCTTATTGATAGAAGACCGAAGACACACAATTTTCACCTCTCTTTGTGGTGAGATGATTGTGACTACTTGCTAATGTTGTGTTCATAAATTTATATTGTCTTCTTAGTGTCCTCGTGAACCTGAAATTGAGCAAGAACTTTACGAGGAGGATGTGGTTGTGTTTGGTGTCATTATTCACATGAACTAGGACTCTTATATTTTGGTTGTGTTTGGTGAACTTGAAATTCAACTGTTGTTGTGGTAGTGTTTGGTTTCTTGTTTGTGTTGAATTATACTGTTTAACGATGTAAAAAAATAGCGGCATTGTTAACTTCAATTTTTAAAGATTTTTTAGCATGGCGTTTTTTCAAGGGCGCCATGTCGTTGACCATGGAGTTTTCCACCAGGGCGCCATGCCAATTGACCTTGGCACTTTTAGCTAAGGTGCCATGCATATGACTTAGGAAAATGTTGTTGTCGATTTTCCAGCATTGCACACCAGGTCAAAAGCCGAGGGCACCATGCCCGGATGAGGGCGACGTGGTTGAATGCCATTTTTGGCGAGGGCGCCATGCCACTGGCCTTGGCGCTTTTGGCAAAGGTGCCATGCGTCAGCCTTAGAAAATGCTGGGGTCGATTTTCCGGACTCGTGCACCAGTTCAGAAGCCGAGGGCACCATGGTGGGATGGTGTTTTCGTAGAGGGTGCCATGCCACTGACTTAGCGTTGTTGGCCAAGGTGCCATGATCTATACCAAGTACACAGAAACACATTCATCATACCATCGACATGACAATTGAAGGAATAAGTTCACATCACACATTTAATTTCACAAGTAACGGACTACATGGCTTGTAGCAAGTTCGACATGAAAATTCACGGATTACATGGCTTATAGCCTTAAGAGTTCACACAAGCAAGATTGACACAAGCAAGTTCGACATGACAAATAACGTATTAGATGGCTCAAGTACTCTATGAATGCCACCATCTACTTGAGCCTCATCCGCAAGGCTAATATCACAAAACAATGATGGTCGATGATCCCGGCCTACCAACTTCTTGTGGGCTTGGGATTCTTTAGTTGTTAGACCATCCTCGTCAACATCTTCATCCGGTCCCTCATCCTCGGAGTCCGATGCATGGAAACGCAAATAAGGGAGCTCATGGTCCATGTCCTCCTGATTGCAATTTTCCTCCATGTCACCTACTACATTGTCACGAAGCCCTTACTCCAATTCATCACCCTGGTCATCGTCCCCCATTTGGGGTCCTTCATATTTGTCATTGGGGGACCGGGCTCATGGGAGGTTTCCTCATTGGTGTGTCATTGTAGGTTCGCTCATTGCGGACCGGGCTCATGGGAGGTTGGCTCATTGCTGTGTCATACACATGTGACTCACCTTGAGCCACGCTCATGGAAGCATTTCGGTTTAAATCAATGTACAACCGAGCCCCAACCTTTCTTGTAGCAAATATCTTGAGTGACTTATCTTCGGATTCCACCCATTCTCCTTCTATGCAGTCCAATTAAACTCGGAGTCGATAGGCATTATCTTCAATCTATTGTGATGGCCAAACCCGGCATTATACCTTCCAACCAACTCATAGACATCACTAGGGTCCATCCATTTCATATCAATCCCCACTCTTTCAACAACATCGACATATGTAGGACTAGTGCCAAACACCATGACTACTTCATCCATGTCACACTCGGCATTGTCTTTCAAGAAAGCGGCCTTGTCCACATGATGAACATTAACGATTCTTGACATCTAAAAAACAATGACAAGAACCGAAATGCATAAAAAACAATTAGATTACCACCAACCATAGTAACCCACAAAAACTGGTCATGGCAAGTTAGCTAGAAAACCCTAACCCTAAACTACAAACCCTAACCCTACCATAAATTTCTACATATAATGACTACTAGACACAACACCAACCAACATTAATCAATATTAACACAAAAATCCATAGATTTCACTCCAAGTGCGAGATCTAGGGTTTAAACGTTTTTGCCAAAATACCACCAAATTGCATAGATCTATTTGGACCAAATCAAGGGAAGCGAGAGATATTACCTCTTGAGACAAGGGGGAGTCGAAATCCATGAAGAAATACAACCAATTTGGAAGGATTTGAGGAGAGCAAGAGTTGGGGGCGAAACAGAGAGAGGGGGCCGGGGTCGAACATGTATGAGTGGATGGTTGGGAGGTGGGCTAGTTAAGGGGCATGGTGCCCCTGCCAAAAGCCCCGTGGTCATCAGCATGGCACCCTGACGAAAAGCGTCAAACATAAAAGGGGGCCCGCGGCCGTCGTTGACCACCACGTCGTACGAGACCATGGCGTTTTTTACTAGAGCGTCGTAAGTAGCATGACGCTTTTCGTGGGGGCGTTGTGCTACTAACCATGTAGTTTTCTGGTAGAGCGCCACGTGAATATATTAGATTGTGAAATCTTCCAAAAAAGCAGGCTATTTTGTGGTCTTTAGGTTAATTATATGATTTTTGTCTTGGTTGGAAGCAACCGTAAAAAAACAATGTTTGAGAGGATATAATTGGGTATGGAGTACAGTTTTTTCTCCTGACACAGCAACAGCAGGCACCCCGAGTTGTAGACTACTCTGGCGGCCTGGCCCAAAACCAATCATCTCCTATCCTAAAATCCCACGGACACCGGATAACACAGCCACCGCCCCTCTGCCTGTTCCTCACTCGAAGCACCGAGCAGAGGCAGAAGAAAATGGCGTCCTTGGTCCAGCACGTCGCGGGGCTCGCGTGCCCGCCACTCTCCGGCGCGTCGCGCCGTCTAGGGGCGTCGGTGCGGCCGTCCGCGCTGGTCTGTGGGACGTACGTGCTGAGCAAGGATGAGAAGGAGCGGGAGCGGATGCGCACGCTGTTCGACGAAGCCTCCGAGCGCTGCCGCACCGCGCCTATGGAGGGCATCACCTTCTCCCCTGAGGACCTCGAATCCGCCGTTGAGACCACCGACATCGACACTGACATCGGCTCACTCGTAATCCCGCCGTCTCTTGTATTTTGCTCGCTCGTTTGATGTTCGAACAGATAGCAATGTGTACTCAATTGGATATCCGTAGTAAGTGGATTGCGAGAGTAGGCCAATGAGCACATTTTTCCTTACAGCTGGTTTTAGATCGTTCAGAAGTTTATGTGGTACAGAAAATGTGTCATATTCCTTACTGCTAGTGGCTTTACAAAGTTCCATTTTGCATTACTTATTGCCATGTCATATTTCTAGTGTTTCCTGTCACCTAGGGTAAAAATAGGATGTTCAATTCTCTTCTGGAGTAGGTTGGGGTGTATTAGTTTCCCATTTCTGATATGTTCTTAATGGCCAGTTGTATTATGTAACCTAGGAACAACAGTGTCATTATTGTTTGTTCATTGGTTTCTGAAGAGAAGTACTAATGTTAGGCTCTTACGTCAAATGGAAATATAGTACAAAATCCTGAGTTTTTTTTTGGAAAAGGGGTAGTACTCCGGGCTCTGCATCGGTTGATGCACACAACCTTTTATTAAAAGTCTTATCATTCAGAACCTTGGAGTAACTTTAAAAATATCCGATTATGTTCTAAACTCAACAATATTTCCAGTTACTGATAAATTGCTGCGTAGTATTGAACAATGTAGGCCAACTATTTATTAAACTATCACATTTACCGTCAACAAATCAGCTTTGCATATATTATTTGTGACAGATGCAAATTGACAAGCAAAATAAAGTTTTGTTAGTGCTGGATTTGCGTCTCTCCATTTATTTTACTGGTCCAATTCTCCTTTTACCATATTTTACTCTGTATGTTATTTTTGTAACATGCCACTTCTTTTTGGCTATGCTCTAAGAACTCTTAATTAGCTTGAGAAATTTTGCATTTTACTGTTCTTATCTAAAGAGTGTTTACATGCTTCTGATGACTACAGATTAAAGGAACTGTTTTCATGACCACTTCAAATGGTGCATTTATTGACATCCAATCAAAGGCTACTGCTTTCTTGCCTATAGATGAGGCATGCCTTCTTGATATTGACCATATAGAGGAGGCAGGCATCCGTCCGGGTTTAGTCGAACAGTTCATGATAATCGATGAGAACCCCAATGATGAAACTTTGATTCTGAGCTTACAATCCATTCAGCAAGACCTTGCCTGGGAAAGGTGCAGGCAGCTTCAGGCAGAAGATGTTGTTATCACGGGCAAAGTGAGTGAAATACTTGCAGAAAAATCTATTTCCATGCTATTACCATTGTTTGCTAGTCCTTGAATAAATTTGCGGTCGAAATTCCAAACTAAATATTTTTCAGCATTCATCCTCTTCCCCTTGTCTGTATTGGTCAAATCAGACTTGCCCTTTTGAATGTCTGCCTGGCAACAGCAGCAATTCTTCTTTAGAAAATGTGTATCAGTTTAGTGCCTATTTATAGTGCAAATTCATTTTGAGTATAACCTCAGTCAATAATACCTATATTCGGGTAGTTAACTTGTTATTACTTGTCACCCGCAAAAAAAAAAAAAAAACTTGTTATTACTTGTGATCGCTTACTTATAAATCAATTAGATAAACTGCAGATCCCATAATAATAATCTGACAGTTCATGTGTTTATTGAATTGTTACATTTAGCTAGTTTGCTGATGTGTGACAGCTAATTGACTCTTAAACTTTTGAGCAGCTTTGCTGACAAAATGGCAATGATTAGCTTTTCTCAACAGCTTTCCTGATTTCTCTTATTGTTGTTTCTACAAATCCCGTTATCCTGATTCTGCCCAGTTGTCTTTATGTTATTACTTTGTATGTACATCTGATGTCGCCTGAGATACTGTGGCACTGTTTTAAGTTTTCTTGGGCAAATTTTTGCAGTGCTGGTTTAGTTTTGGCAGCTTTATTTGTGTGTTCAGTTTGCGATGTTGTCCTGCAGGTGATTGGTGGCAATAAAGGAGGTGTGGTGGCTCTCGTAGAGGGCCTTAAGGCATTTGTTCCATTTTCACAAGTGTCATCGGTTGGTTTGCTATCCTACTAGAAATCTTTGTTGCATCCTATGGTTTTGTTGCATTGCATGGGCTGTTTTTCACCTATTCAATCCTCATATACTATGGTTGAGTTTTCAATTGCTCCACCTTAGACAAGTTGTTACCTATTTCACGAACTGATGCTTGACTTTGATCATTTGATCAGAAAACAACTGCTGAAGAGCTGCTTGACAAAGAACTGCCTCTGAAGTTTGTGGAGGTCGACGAGGAACAAGGCAGACTTGTCCTTAGTAATCGCAAGGCAATGGCAGACAGCCAAGCCCAGCTTGGTATTGGTTCAGTTGTCTTGGGAACTGTTGAGAGCCTAAAACCTTATGGTGCCTTTATCGATATTGGTGGAATCAATGGACTTTTGCATGTCAGCCAGATTAGTCATGACCGTGTTGCAGATATCTCGACAGTTCTGCAACCAGGAGATACCCTGAAGGTATTATCATCTTGTGACTTGCAAATTGTGTCATACTTGTTGTTTCTAGAGCTAAGGCTTGGGGACTTTCTGTGTTATTAGGTTATGATACTAAGCCATGACCGTGAAAGGGGCCGGGTTAGCCTTTCTACAAAGAAGCTTGAGCCAACACCTGGTGACATGATTCGTAACCCCAAGCTTGTTTTTGAGAAGGTAAGTAACAGAGGCATTATCTGTCCATCTGAATATGTTGTAACAAACAGACTGACTTGGTGGTTTATCTCGCGGAATTTAGGCCGATGAGATGGCACAGATATTCAGGCAGAGAATAGCTCAAGCGGAGGCAATGGCTCGCGCCGACATGTTAAGATTCCAGCCAGAGGTACTGCTATAATCTTTTTTGTGAAGATTGCACTCTGACGAAATGCAGTCTATTTAGTTTCACTCTGCAGACACTAGAGTAACATACCACTTGATTAATTTTGCTGTCTCCGACGAAATGCAGTCTATGTAATTTCAGTTTGCAGACACTAGAGTAACAACTTGATTAATTTTGCCGTCTCCGGCGAAATGCAGTCTATGTGATTTCAGTTTGCAGACACTAGAGTAACATACCACTTGATTAATTTCGCTGTCTTCATTTGTTGCCTCTTCATAGAGCGGATTGTCTCTCAGTTCCGAGGGCATCTTAGGTCCGTTGTCATCAGACGCACCACAGGACGAAGGAGAGTCAGCGGGCGAATAGATTCAGTAGCAAGAGTTCATCTATTTCCAGAGATGCTTGGTAGTTCATCTTTTCATTTTTTGTTTTGTTTGTGAATGCATATGATGAAGGCAATATCATATATTCAGATAATTTTCCATCGGCAACCTGTATCATTGTGTATGAAATGTAAGGTGCTGAAAAAGGGCTGAAAAGAAATGGAGGTTACATCCCTTTTGTAAAGCTGTCCAATTGAAAGGGTGTGCGTGTACAGTCAGTCACCCTAAGAAGGCCCAAGTGCACATTGGCCACAACCCCATTAGCACATTGTCTTCCTACACATGTGTTCCATAAAAGAACGTTGCTGCTTCACCAAAAGAGTCCCGGAAAGAGAGCAGGGCGAGAGATCGAGAACCCTATCACTTTTGTAACTTCGGAGGTTGACAAATGGCAGCGGATAAACCTCTTTTGATGGAAAAAGTTGTGCCCGGAGCCACAGGAACAAGTATTGAAATGCTTCTCAAAACCGTTTGCTTTGCTTGTGTGTTCCCCTTGCCCCTTTTGTTCAAACATGTCAAGCTGCCAAACCTCACATGTTCCACCGATAGTGCCCTCCACTATTTTTTACATGCAAAACGTCACATGGTCTCGATTTCTTCTCCCTACAGCTAGCCTGCCTGAGAGACGGTAGTTTTCTTCAGGACGCCTTCACATTTCTCTGTGCTGTCAGGTTCGATTTAACCAGCAGGATCACGCTCGATCGAACGCGCGTACCGAAGAACCACCTAATTAAGCATCTTCATGATGACCTGAGTATGGAGTTAAGCCACCAAACTAATGTAGGATACCAGTTAGCTTCCCATGAGTGTTAGTCCCTTTCTTTGAGTGTGCATGCGTCTTTCTGAAACCCGTTTACACACTGCAAATTATAAACCCAGTTTCAATCAGTAGGATCAATTAAGTGCTTTTCCCCCAGCATGCATGGTATCTTCAGGTGGACCAACTGTTCATGCACATTGGCCGATTGCACGCCGCGGGTGCGTCGTCGATCAGGTCTCCGCCGTGCCGTGAGTGGGGTTTGGAATTTTCATCAGGAGATAAAGCT
This sequence comes from Avena sativa, assembly GCA_916181665.1. Lineage (NCBI taxonomy): Eukaryota > Viridiplantae > Streptophyta > Magnoliopsida > Poales > Poaceae > Avena > Avena sativa. The sequence goes on from OV702289.1 coordinate 601,494,838, forward strand.
TTCGCGTGCAACTTGCATACCGTGCAGGTGCAGCCAGCGCGAGAGAGACGAAGTTGACGACGACGCGGAAAGTAACGGGCGCAGGGGCTCGATCTGCCTCTGCGTCGATCAGTCGCAGTGGAGTTGTAAGGTGAGCTATGCGCATCAATTAGCTGTTACAAATAATGGGCTAAATCTTTGGCCCACTTAAGACTTCAGATTTCCATCAATCTCAAAACTCATATGTGTGAAGGCTTATATATGTGGACAGATCACATATGAGTGCAGGAGTAGTGGGAGATAAGTTTAGTCCCACATGAAATTATGAAAAGTTGGAAAAGACTTGGTAAGTGAGTGAGAAGAAAAGTGATACACGCGCGCTCCTCCCCCGAGCTTATTTTTGTTGCTCAGCAAAGTTAGTCGGTTCAGGTCGCTCCCGAATTATGGGCTATCTGTAGCAGATCCGAACATGCACCAACGTGGACTCGACCCACGTTGTACCCATTAGGGTTTTTCCCGAGCTACTCCACATTGTACCGGTTAGGGTTTTTCCTGAGTTTCTCGACAGAAAGTTCGAAGGGTTTCCACCGCACACACATCAAAGCACCATCAGGGTTTGCCACCTCTCTGCTTGCGTCGCCACCGTAGTCTACTCCATCCCGAGCGATGGTGTGCACCGGCGAACGGGAGAGCAGGTCTTCGGAACAACTCGCCTTTGGGATCATCTATAGGAGAGGGCGAATACGATTTTTGGGAAGCGCTCTGTGCGACTGCTCACGATCTACATCACGGCTCGTCTACCCAAGGCGGTTGCGGGCAGGCTTTGCTTTCACCGTAGACTATCTACTGCAACCACGGCCGCTTCACCTGCAACCGATCAGTACGCACACCATGATCCGATCTGTTGTTATATTCATGTTGATTTAATACATCTAGTGTGTTAGAGTTTAACGTGATCATATCTACTGTAGCCATGCTTTATATTCTGAAATTAAACATGAAAATATTGTCTAATTATCCAACATCAGCTTAAAAACCCACTTGCATGATCATCGGTACATGCATGTCCTCCGTGGCCTCGTCAAGGGTCACTGGCTGACTAATGGTTGTAGCACATTTGGTGTTTGACGGACCACATTGATGCTTGTGTGATAGTTATCACTTGAGGAATGGAGAGCACATTGACCTGGAGATGGCTGATTAACCAAAGAGGATTAGGTATGATGGCATGATAACATGGCACATGGACTATCGATGAGATCGCCATGGACAGGCATATATGCATATAAGTCGATCACCGAACGATTGAGAAATATGCAGTACAGTCTATGCAAGGAACCAATCACACCCACACACACACTTGGGCCGAGTTCTTCTTTGTTTGACGATGTTTCCTCCTACATTTCAGCATGCATGCTCAAATAGTAAATTAATGCATGTGGCGAAGTTCAAAAAGGGGGACGCGGGAGTCAGTCTAGCTGCCGAATTCTGCAGCCGAAACAGGCGAACCCGGACAAGTAGGCGGTAAGACTAATCTAAAAGAAAACAAGAAGTCCTGGGTCGAGCGCTGGGAGAGGAATTCTTTTTGGTTCCTGCAGTCACCTTTTGAACTCGAATGTCAAACGACACACGCACTGATGGATCGTTCGATCGGGGCGCAGCGCAAATGCCGACCGATCCGTCGCCGTCGACGGCTTTCTGCCCCCACTAGCCGATACAGATCGGTACGCAGGTAGACATACACGTACACGCGCGCTGCCACATTTTTCGATCCAGTTGAACACCACCAGTCCACCACACGATCGCGGCCGAATCCTACCCGCCGTATCATTGCTGGTGGCATACGAGCCACACACGCATAAATGGACAGAGACGCGTAGATAGATAGGGGCGATGGAGCTAACTATCTTGGTGATCACGACGACGTACGTACGTGTACGTACTCGACCGAGAGCAACTACACATGGACCGCCGCATAGCATTAGCGGCAAGCAATTTTGCAGTATTTCTGATTCGCGCCACTCGCGCGCGCCTCTTTTGCTCGTAGTTGACCTTTTTTTTTTTTTGCGGAAATGCTAGTAGTTGACCTTGACGAGAGCGAGTGGCACCGCAACACGTCGCGCGCGCGATTGATATCGTACGTACGCCCGTTGGTGCGGCGTACGTGACGAGACGTCGCGGGACACGGCCTAGATAGATAGTCCGAGGGCTAGGCTACTGCAGAGTTACGCGCGCGGTGAGTGCACGCACGTCGCTCGTCCAAGTTGCAGCCGCGCGCTATGGGCTAGTGCTCGCACGAACGTGGTATGCGCTAGTGCACGGCGCAGGAGAGTGACACGCGATCCAGCGTTCGCCCAGGCAGAACACGGCTGCGCGTTCGTGCATGCACACCTCGTTGCCATTACACTGCGTCAAATTTAAACGGCTTATAGCCATAGTAGCAGCCAGCCAGGGCAGTACTAGTACTACGTAGCTTGTTTTTTTGTTTCTGAACGTGGAAGATAGAGCTAGCTTGTTGAATACTACTGGTTCTTGTGATAGCAACATAGGAAGTGGTGGTGCAGGCAGGAAGATATGGGCAAGCGGAAAGCGTGCGTGCGGAATGCGTGATGCGTACGTGCACTTGGCGCGCAGCCGGCGGGGGGCATGGCACAAGCTAAGCCCAAACGGTCACGCCTTTCTCGTAGTCGTAGGCAGCGAGCTAGAGGCACAGGCAAAGCAACGACAGACAGCGGCAAGCACCCAGACAGAGCAAGGGAACCAAACCCACACTGCCGTACGACCTGTTATCCGAGTGGGTCGATGCGCTAGCTTCCAAGCCAGGGCTCCCTGTGGTGACTGTCCAGGCGTGCGTGCAGCTTCCAGTGCAGTGCCAATGTGCCCTAGTGGCTAGTGCCATGTATCATTTGATCTTTCTCCATTTCCTACTTTCCTCCGATGCTGCATTGCTGCTGCTTATTCCTATCCATTAGTATTGGTTCACCCATCGATCGG